>CM061549.1:270172873-280172873 GCA_030864215.1 Capsicum pubescens
TAAAAAACTTAACAAGATCATTAATTACAGTCCAGTCAGAATCATGTAGCATGCAGTGGGCAGAATCAGCAAACGGACCACAATGTTGGTTAAAAGATAGTGTAATAGGAGCTCTATATTTATAATAAGTTTTTAAAAATTCATACGTAACATTCTATCTAGTATCACATTCTTCAGGCATCAATATCGGTGCATGTCCATTTTTTTCACATTTAAGTTTAAAGTCTTTAATTTTTCTTCTATGATTATTTCCTTGAATAACCAACGGCAAACCGAATTTTTTCAATATAAAGTTAAAAAACTCAAGACCATCTCTTACAATTAAATTATATATATGACAAGCACATTTAACATAAAAAATTTCAGGTAACGACGGAGATAACTTAGATTTTAACTTTGTTATAGCAGTCTTGTTGTTAGAAGAATTATCAAAAGTAATACATAAGATTTTATTTTCAATACCGTAAAATTTTGCAACTTTAGCAATCGAATCAACAATAAAATCTTCAGTATTTTACGATTTTCATCATATAAAAAAGTAAGAATATGTTTTTGCATAACAAAATTACTATCTATCCAGTGACAAGTAATGGTTAAATAATCATTTTTATTTACAGCACAACCAAAATCAGAAGTTAGGGACATTCTATATTGAATATTTTTTAACAATGTTGATAAATAAAAATAATATTGTGAATGAAGTCTAAAAATATCGGCCCTACAAGTAGTTCTAGGAATACCATTAAACATAGGATTATAAATTGCTTGAATATAATGAATAAAGGCATCAGAAGAAGGAAAACTAAAAGACAAACAACCCACAACTACCATTTTATCTATTTCTTCCCGGTCCTTCTATTTATTATACTTCTTCATTACCTGACCGGTTGCTGGGTCCAATCTAGTTTGCGTTGGCCCAACAACATCCGCACCACCTCGTGCAATATTTAACTCTCTTTCGTGATTATCACTTATATGTCTCATTAACGTACCCGTACCCCCTTGCTTGCCTCCTCTTTTATGCTTATATATTTGTTGACAAATATTGCATTGCACCTCAATATCTGATATATGTTCAAAAAATTACCATGTAATACTAGTTGGTTTATGAGCTCTTGGGGCACGGGGAGGACGGGGAGGGAGATTAACCAATTCGAATCTAACATTAACATTTCCTACTGTGGGTGTCTCACCAATATTTTTTATCATCTTCGTCTAAATTAACCGCATCTACTTCATTTTCTTCTTCTATACCGTAATTTTCCTGAGCTTCTACATAATCCAAATCGTGGGCACCAATACCTACCTACCTACTTCTTCCTCAAAAGGTTGGCTAAGCGGTGCTGGAGGCACACTGGTATATCTACTACTTGAACTACCTCTACCGCTAGTAATTCATTTTTTACTACCACTATCACTTCCGGGACAAAATTTTTTAACACCTTTAGTGGCGAGGTTTCTTAATTTATCCATAATATAAATTAAATTAAAAAAATTTAAAATAAACAAATATAATAAAATTAAATATTCAACAATTAATACACTAAATAAAAATTAAACGTAAGAGATGGAACGACAATACCAAATTTTGAAAGTATCCGAAGGTTGCGACTTTAGAAACTTCCACTCGTACTTTGTAATTACAAAATTAAAAAATTAAAGTGAGCACTTTAGGATATATATAGAATATTTGAGAATTGAGAATTGAGAATTGAGATTTGAGAGAGAATGAGATTTGAGAGAATGAAAAATTGTGCGAAAAATGATTTGAAAGTGTAGGGTATTTATAATTTTTTTTTTGGGGTTAAAAAATAATTCTAAATGTATTTTTTTTTTAATTAAAAGAGCCAAACTAGCCGTTTGGACCCAAAAACGGCTATATAGTCGTTGGTTTCCTTGAGGATGAATTTATTGTGTCAATCCTCATGATAGGTAAAGTTAGCCCCTCTAGTACATTGTTTTGGGCATCAGATGGGTGATCTTTCTCTTTCTTTACCTTTGGTACGTAGCGAATAACATGATATGTCTTTTTTTTCATAGGTGCGACACTTTGTTTATTTGAAGTGAAGAGGGATTTTTAGTAGCGACTTTTTCGACAGTCATCGCGACCTTCTTAGATGAAAGATCATCACACTTGGTCTTGGTGACATCTTCAACCCTTTTCTCATTCACAATATAATTTTTTAAGTAGAATTTTGCATCGGCAAAGTGTGACTCAACTTCAGTGAATGGCTTGTCATCGGCAACTATCTTTCTTTCCACTCCACCTTCGAGGTACTTCAAACATTGATAGTAAGAGGACGAGATAGTTTTGTACTCGTGCACCCAAGGCCTACCAAGCAATATATTGTATAAAGTTTTGGCATCGATCACATGCATCAATTGGTTTGGTTGAAAATCATCCATACGAATCCCCAACTTGATACATCCCATGGCCCTCTGGCCCCCTTGGTTGAAGCCTTGGATCATTATACAACTTTCTTCTAGTTCGCTAGTAGCGATGCCAAGTTCCTTCATCATGTGGATAGGCAGAATGTTGACTCCAGATCCCTTTTCTATCAAGATTCTATTAATCTTGTTTCCTAGAATTTGACCCACCATGTATAAGGGACGATTATGTAGGGCCTCACCAAGCAGAAGATCGTTATTTGTGAATGTGATTTTTGTATCACATACACGTGCCTCTTCGTCAAGAGTTTCAGCAAGCTTTTCAAAAGATGAAGGAACTTTCATGGGTAGATTCTCACCCTTTTCCCCCTCTTTCGCAATATTAAAACAAGACACCTCAAGGTTGACTCGAGCAGTCTTCATACGAAACCAACTTGGTAAGAATTCCTCCAATGTTACTGGACACCATGGTTTTTGAAGGTGAGGCTCTATGATGGTTATTCTTTTTGGAAGTTCAACCAGCTTCTGTTTCCTTGGTTTCTTCACCATTCTATTTTTGGTTGGCTGCTCGGCCGACTCCTTTCACAAACTTGTCCTCCTGTGTCTACGCCTGGTCACTAGAGTCCAACCTTCATCATCGCCTTCGTCAACAGAAGACCTGTCGGGCTTTAATATTTTCTCATTATGCTCTTCGACACATATTTGGACTAGATCGAGGGAGACAAATATGATAGATTTGACGAGAACTAGTCGTCTCATCGTTAAAGAAGATCTTCTTCTCTTTTGCCAGTTGCATGACTTTATCTTTAAAGACAAAGCACTTTTTCAGAGGATGACTTATGAGCCTATGATATTTGCAATAATTAGGGTCATTGGTCCTCCCAGCTTCGTTGTGATGCTTCATCTCTGGGAGTTCAATGAGCTTATGCTTAAGGAGTTCATAAAAAATCTCAGCAACATCAGAATCAAGGATGGGATATTTCTTTTCTTGCATCTCCTTTAAAGTTTTCTGATTTGGACGTGCTCCAGAAGTTGTCTTCACACTTTGCTTCTTGCTCCCCTTTGCGGTGACCTTCACAGGAGACACATCAACATTCATGGACTCGTTGATGTCATTTTTGGGGACAAACTTGCCCCATTTTTTGGGTTTCTGTTTATCCTTTCCCCTTCGAGGGTCATGGATAGGTGTTGATCCTTTTCCAGCAGAAGACATACTCAACTCCATATCGTAAAAGATTTAGGCTTAATGCTTTGCAAGATGTAGAGAAGTTTCCAGTGCATTCCTTGGACGCACATATCTATTGTAGAAGCTTCGCTGAGCCTATTTTTACAATTTAGGCTAGCATTTCTCCATCGATTGATGAAGTCAATGCCTGGTTCATCCTTTCTTTGCTGAGTATTTGTGAGCTCTACCATGCTAACTGTACGCCTTGTGCTATAAAAGTGATTTAGGAACTCGTGCTCCAATTACTCCCAACTATCGATGGAATTAGGCTCAAGGTCTGTATACCAATCAAAGACATTTCCTTTTAGGGAACAAACAAACTGCTTTACAAGATAGTCGCCGTATGTTCCAACATTGTTACATGTATCAATAAAGTGTGCGACATGCTATTTTGGGTTTCCTTTGCCCTCAAATTGTTGAAATTTGGGGGGTTGATAGCCAACAGGCATTTTGAGGCTATCTATCCTCACAGTGTAAGGTTTGACATACGCAAGGAAAGATTTGGTGAGAACATCATACTTGGCTTTGAGGGTCCCTTCAATGAATTCCCTCAATTGCCCAATCGGGATCATTCCCTCAGAAGAAACTTGCACCTCTTTAGTCGGTGGTGTTTGTTTCATGGGATTTTCTGTCTCATGAACCTCTGGAGATTTTCCAGGTGCATTGATAGACTCTCCGTCTATCAGACCTTCCACTCTATCCACTATCTTATCAATTCGAGCATCTTAATTCTGAACATATTTGGTAAGACCCTCAATTTCCTTTGCCAGATTCACAAGTTGATCCTCCATAGACGAGGCATCAGTCACCATCTCTTGCATAATCACTGGAGATGTTGGAGAGTAGCACATATTATCGCACAAGTTGATCTTTGAAGTGCTCAACTTATGCGGTGTAGTCGGAGATGATGAGTTGCTTGAACGACCATCGCTCTTTGCGCTAGAGTATTTGGAACCGGAATTCTCAAGTATATCTAGAGTATTGTTAAGCGATTCCACCATATTGCTTTCTCTTTCCGAAGCACTTGCATTGGACTTCTTTCCTTTTGGGGTTGAAGATCCAAAAATTGAAGTTGGTTTAGACCACACTGGATATGTTTGTTGTCCTAGCAAGCCTGCCTTGCTCCTTGTGACAGCTCCTAAGCTTCCGAAAGTAATACCAAGGATGCTCTCTACTTCAGTAGAGAACTTTGAGTCAGCAGCCTTCGAAGCAGTTGATTGAGAGTTGACTTTTTTGAAAGTCATTTCAGTGTTGTTGAACTTTACAATTGGAAAAGTTGAGATGAGAGGTAGATATTGTCCCACTGGGCGTGCCAATTTGTTGGACAATAAAATTTTTGAGACCAAAAAATAAATAATCGAGACAAGAAAATATACTGCAACAATCAATTTATTGATTTTAATATGTGAGTGTTACAATTTCTATAAATCCTCTGATTCGCCTTTTCAAATATAAATTCAAGGGATTAAAGCTTGATATTGAATTTGAACTTGATTTGAATGCTTTGAGGGACTTGATCTTGACTTGTGCTTGAATTCAAGGGCTTTTGAGCTTGTTCTTGAATATTGCGGTCTTGATCTTGAATCTTTATGAACTTTATTTGAATGCTTGAGCTTTTTAGAAAAATTGTGGCGTTTGATCCACGAGCTTTCTCTTGCTACTTATTAGAGTTCTGGGGGTCTTTTCTGAATTATGAGACCTCTATTTATAGTTGTGGAAAGGGAAAGAGTCATGACAAATATGGACTTTTTTTGACCAATCAGATTTGAGTGACGCAACGCCTTTTATGGGCTTTGATTTCATGGACCTGCTGTATCATTTTGACATGTGGCATAGTCATATTGGATCCTTCCCTTGACCTGGCAAGCCATATCATTTGACATGTGGCACTTATTTAGGCCTCTAGAATATAACAATATCTTGGGCTTAGCAAATTGGGCTCATTATTTGTATCCCAAATTAATGGGCTAGCCCAATAAAAATTGGACTTTAATTAAATGGGAAAGACCAAAAATAACACCTAAAACTAAAATAATTTCACAAAACTAGCACCTAAATTTAAAAACCCGGTAAATATCCAATGAGGGATGCATGTGAGAAGCTGGGATACATTTGTCATTGTTCCACGTATTCCCCTATACTTTCACCGTTCATGAAACCACTACTCATATTCCACCATGAAAGATCAGTAGTTTTCTGTTATCTTCGTCATTTTCTCTATCCCATAAACATCATTAAATCTTTCATAAAAACATGTAATCAACCTAAACACCATTAACATCGGCTAACTCGTTCGCCACCCTTCCACTACCGTCTTTCACCATTAAAATGGACAATAGCTGCTGCTAATAAACTAACTGTGTGATTAACATCAAACCAACACCCTAAACAACATCTAAATTTGAATTGTTTATCATCCAAAGAGAACACCATAAAATACTTTGATTTTTATCTTTTACATCATAAGCTCATAAATAATGAAAGCACATCGAGCTTACAGCGGAGGAAAAGCAAGAAGAAAATTTATGGTAAATGCAAAAATAACAAATAGATCAATAAAAAAAATGGAGGAGAAAACCTGTTTTGAATAGAAAATGACAAAAGAAAGGTATACATGTAAAAGCTACAAAATGGAGTTAATTATAGCCGATAGGCTACACAATGGAAATAATATGGGTCGAGGATATACTTTATGTCCAATTGATCAAACTTGGACCATTATCTTTGCTATTAGCCAGCGGATGTCTTTTTCTCTTCTAAAAATATATCAATTTAGTAAAAGAGAGTATCAATTGAGTATATGGACACTTCAAGTGTATCAATGTAGTATAAAAGTGTATTAATGTGGTATAAAAGAGTATCAATTGGGTATAGAGACTGCATGTTCTTGCATAGAATTTCCTTTCTCTTTTTTAGAAAGTGTATCAATATAGTATAAAAGTGTATCAATTTTCTATAAAAGTGTATCAATTGAGTATAGAGACTGCATGTGCCCAATTGACACTATCAGAAATTAGATCTATGGTGACGGTTGCAAAATCATTGCAATATGCCAAATAACCATTTTCATAGACCTATCGCAACGGTTCAACAAACTTCCCATAGGTTGGCGTTGCGATAGGTCTATGGCAACGGTTTTTGCGATGGATGTATAAACCGTCGCCATAGGTAGAGCTATAGTGATGGTTTGTTACAACCGTTGCCATAGATAGGCCTATTGCAATGGTTATTTTTTGACCTATTGAAACACCTATTTTCATGTATTGCAACAGTTATGAACCGTCGCAATAGATTCTATTGCAATGGTTACAAACTGTCGCAATAGATTCTATTGTGACGCCTTTGTTATTCTGTTGCAACGCTTTTTGAATACCTATTACAACTATTTCATCATTTGTTGGGAAGCCTATTTTCATCTATTGTAATGGTTACGAACCGTTTCAATAGATTCTATTGCAACCACGTTAAACCGTTGCAATAGATTCTATTGCAACGACATTAAACCGTTGCAATAGATTCTATTGCAACGACATTAAACCGTTGCAATAGATTCTATTACAATGACATTAAACAGTTGCAATAGCATCTATTGCGCCGCTGTTGTTATTAAATTAAAATGATTTATATAAAGTCATATTAATGTAAATTTTTATTTATATACATAATAAATTATAACACAATATATACACATCACACAACAAAATCATTAATTAATAATCCCATAATTCAAAATATGCAACAAACTAGTAATTTAAACCCAAAAGTAAAATGTAATCAAGTCCAAATGATTTGTTAAGTTTTTACATACTAGCAAGTTCAAGTCGCGATAAGTTTAAAAAAATTCAACACAAAACTATTGATATTAGAGCATTTATTCACAACCCAAAAATCTTCTCAAGTATGGTCAATGTCTTCATCATTTTCTTCATCTCTTTCTTCATTTTGGACACCTATAAATAGAGAACAAATAATATAAATTAGCACTTAAATGACAACATAAAAAGGACTATTCCACAATAAAATAAGTACATAAACCACATATAAGTTATCTAGTGAAGAGGCAAATCAACCAATCATGGTTAGAAACAAATACAAACATCCAAATGTGGAGATAATATAACTTAAAGAACAATGCTTATTTTCCTTATGAATATGTTTCTTCTTACTTAGTTTCTTCTTAAAGAACCTTTTTTTGAGAAAAATTAATTGTCTGAATTGGCAGCAAACTTAGAAATGTTTTTTCCTTATGAATGTTTCTTCTTAACTTTGTTTAATTTAATGTGAAGAAAGGTACAAAACTTCGAATTGCTGATTTTATTCATGGTGCGGATGAAAAGCCTATTGAACAGAATGCTGCTGACTTTATCATTCAACAAGCCAGTCTACACCCAGGAAAGGTTACTGTTGTAGCTTTGGGTCCCCTAACAAATATAGCACTAGAAAGTATGTAATCTTCCAATTAAATATTACTAGATCCATTCCAGTTGATGTGGCAGCATATCCTTTTTAGTCTATTCCAAGAAGAATGTAGTTTCTAAATTCGGGAATTAGTCCTTTTTAAGTTATATCTATAGAATGAACCTTAAGCAAGCGTGATTCATCCCTCTCAAAGTAGTTCTCTTGCCTAGTTCAGTCTGTAATTTTTTTTTGCCGCAAAAAGCAGCAGGACAGCAAACACCCAATCAGCGTAGTTGATTAATTGAACTCAATCACACATATTTAACAAGTCTGAGCACAAACATCATACTTGCCACACAAACTAAGCTAACCTGATCCAATTATAATGTACTATCAAACGCAAATAATACACATCGACAAATAAAAACCAAAAAGAATAATCTAGTTAACCATTGTCATTTCCAATTATCATATTGCTGCACTCTCAGCATCCAACAACATTTCATTAAAACTGAACAAAACAGTAAGTTCAAACATCAAGTCTACGTTTAAAAGTCACAACATTTATTTCCCAAACTTACTTAAAAACACAAACTATAAACTAGGAAAATTATCCCATTTTTTTATACGTCTTCAGGTGCTCTTGCTGGTACAGAGCTGGGAAGTTAAAGGGTCACCGAAAAATTAACTAGATCTTTCGGGAAACCAGTTTTCACTATGTTGGTTAGCTGATAACAACCTAAAGGTCAAATCCTGGGATCATTTGGTTATATTGATCGATAAGCTTAGTGTTTTTTGGATCTCTTTCTCGAAGAACAATCTTTCTGGTGAAGACATCTAATTCTACCATATCAATAAATAAAAGAAAACTGCAGCTTCACATCTGATCCAGTTAGCACGCTGTCCCACAGTTCAAATAATTACCTCCAGAGTTTCAAATCACTTTTTGAGGTAGTCAACCTCAGAATCAAAATTTGATATGTACATCATCGCATCTACCCTTTTGAAATAGAATCATCTTTATATTCTTTTAGGACACAATACCAAACTAATAATACCAGGCCACAATATCAAACTACTAATACCAAACTTTCACCAGTAGATACACACCAAAAGTAAGAGAAGTTCTACCAACAAATCAAGAAACGGAAACTGACCTTGATTGTTACTACCAACAGATGGATGGTTTCCTTGTTGATTAGTAAACGCTTCTCCCGACGAATGGACATTGAATCCTAGCATATTAGGATCAAGTGTTAATCCTGGATTTAGACACTGAAGTTGTGCAACGATGTTCATTGTAACTTCTCGCTCAATGACATCTCTTTGAGCATTCATTCTTTGTTGCATCCTGTCTTCTAGCTCATCCAATCTTTTCTCCACCAGTTCATCAGATTTTGAAGAAGATCTAGAATTACTTGCTTTCTGTTTCAAAAGAGTCTTGATAACACCGCGTCCGAGTAGTCTTACTCGACCATGATGATCAGGCCCCATAACTTTTGTGAATACATCAGTTGATTGAGTACCATCTTCACTTTCTTGAGTCTCTACTCTCTCCATTTCAACCTACACATCATATTAAAGATCAAGTAAATTTAGTTGATTCAATATTTAAGAAAACAATGATCTTGATCAATTTTGAAATAGAAAATTTCATACTATTTTGTTTGTGATCTCTTCAGATGTGTCCTTATATATTTGATCAGGTTTCCTTGTTCTAGTAGCCACAAAGAACTCCTTATTCGACAAAGCACCAGAATTTTTCATCTGTTTTTCCTAGTTACATGAAAAACACCAAACCTAGTTATATTATCAAGTAAACTCAACAAGTTCATAGTAAAAATATGAGAAAACACCAAACCTCGCGAATTAAAGCAAAACTTATTTTTCCCATAGTGTGCGGATACTTAAACTTTTTCCTGTTTTCTTTGTTAGTCTTGGAAGTATCTTGCAAATCAATATTTATGAATAAGTTTTTAATAAAAAGATCGAGGCAGTGAAGGTTTAAACACAAAGAATTTGATGCCTTTTATTAAAAGAAAGAAAAATGTAAAAAGAAAGGTCAGGCGTGATGAATTCAATAATAAATGCATGCTAACAATAATATAACATTTCTCCATATTGATATCATACCTCAACTTCTTCTGAATTCCAATACATAAGGAGATCCTCAAATATAGGTTCTGAAACAGAGGTAGGCCTTTTTACCCTTCGACTTTCATCATTGGGGTAGACATAAAAGTGATCTTTCTTGAGTCTGAACTTACACCCTCTAAACGCAACATCAATTGATCTCATAGCCCAATCTTTCCCGTTGTTGGGAATGTCATATTTCTCCTATAATTTGGTTGAATTGGGTTAGTGTAATTCACTCCACGCTCGAGCTCATCCGACCATATTAAACAATTCATCCAACTTTTATCTTCAACATCCATTTAAATCCTAGATAACACACCAAAATCACCAAAATTATGATTCATGATAAGATAAAATATGAAGATAATATTTAAATCCCAAAATAAAGAAAAAAACTTCAAATGTAAAGTTTAAATGAGATTCTGACAATTGTTTCTATGCTTTCAGTTGATCACAAATTTGAGTATAGTTTAAATGAGATTCTGACAATTCAAATGAAAGACCTTTTCAATCCATTGAGAGACAAAGTAACATGATTGCTTAAATCAACAGAATCACCAATAAAATAATAGGCATGCTTTCAAATTTAAAATATAACACATCATTAATTAAGTCAAAAAACTATGAATGATTAACATTCTTTGTTGTTGGTTGTGTAAATAAGTGTAAAAGCTTTTCAGAAAAATATTTTCCAGAAGATAATCGTCCTCTTTTACAACAATAACTAAACCTCAGTACCAAGCAGGGTCGAGTATTGTACTACATCATCCTCAAGAACTTAAAACATTTGCAGAGATAAGTGTCAGCAACAAGTGAGCTTCAATTTTTGGAAAACCAAGCTTAGGCAGCCAATAAATAGTTGACTTCTTTTTTTTCTTTTCAATAACAAGGGAGAAAGTGAGTAATCAGAGACGAGTGAAAGGCATTCCATATTAAATATGACTATAGTGGAAAAAAAATCATCAAATAAGAGATAGAAAATAACTTATCATGCATACAGGTCTACATGCTACAAGTCAAGTGAATAGAAATAGATCTATCAGCATCACATGTGAAGAGGATCAGTGCAAGAGCAAGTCAAATAATGAACAGATACGCAAGCTCTTAATACACATCCTTCCGAGGCACTGACAGAAACAAACAAACAAACAACATACCTAGTTTTTCCCTTTTCAGTCTTTAAGTATGCTGTTCAGTATCTAGTTCAGTTCATAACACTAGAGAAACAAGTAGTTTAAGAGCTACCACAATGTAAAAAAATTACAAGAGTGTGTTGTTCAGTACCTAGTTCAGTTCATAACACCAGAGAAACAAGTAGTTTAAGAGCTACCACAATGTAAAAAAATTACAAGCATACTTATAACTATTGTAAAACAGCACACTCAACTAGATACTCACAATAGGCATAGCATAAGATACAAGTATGTTTGTAATTTGTTTACTCAGCTCTTGCCATTCTAAATCAACAAAACAACAACAAATTAACTGGCCCATAAATTAAACCCAAACTCAACTTTATCACTCAAATCAAACATTCAACAAAAAAGAATCAAAGCTATTGTCAAAACGAATTAGTAACAGCTACAACAAAATCCCCAAAAATCAGTAACATCTAACTCTACCAACTACCACAGACTCTTTTGAAAGAAGAAAAAGGAAGAGGTTGGCAACTTACTGATAATGAATGCAAAAATTCCTTGGAAGAACACTTTAGTTACAGCTACAATAAAATCCCTAAAAATCTCAGAGTTACAGCAAAATCTCCAAAATTTGTCTCCTTTCGATCTCCCACAGATCGTAGATATCCTTCCACAGAGTTACGCGGATCAAAGCCAACCTCCCCTAAATCAAAGCCAAGCTCAGTATTGGCTATGCGAAAAACAAACATAAATCTACTACAAAGTTGCGCAAACCAAAGCACACAAATAATCTTTTTTACAACAAAAATCATACCTTTTTTCTTCCACAGAGTTACGCAGAGGAATCCTCGTATCTCCTAAATAGTTGCGCAACAAACTAAGCGATTAGGGCAATCTCGATTTAGGATTTTTTTAGCGTCCACAGAAATCGTTTAAGCTTAACATAGGCTTTTGTTAAAGTGTTAATTTGTTTAGGCTTCAGATAGGGTTTTGTTAAAGTATGTTTTTGTTTTGGAGGATTTAACAAAATATAGCGAGAAAAAATGGAGGGAATAAAATAAGTGTTGCAATAGCCTTTTTTATGTATCTATTGCAACGCTTAATATCAAAGGTGACGGGTATAGTGTTAAATTATAGCTAATAGAATAATTATTTTTGGCGACGCTTGAAAGCATTGCAATAGACCATCTATTGCAACGCTTTTACAACTGTCGCCAAAATATCCGTTGCTATAGGCCCAATTTCTGGTAGTGTGAGCCAAATGGCTAAAAAAGGAAATTAAATTGAGCCGACTGGCTAAGGTTGTCCACCTTTTCAATTATGGGCCATTTTTTGTTTAAATGATCAGACCATGTACTTTTTCATATTACTTATGTGTATTAACTAACTCTTTAATCAGTTAACCTAGACAAATTCCCTAACGTGTTGTCGTTTTTATTTTATCTTAGTTTTCTTTTACTTAATTCATAATTTCTTCACCTAGTTTATATTATCTAAAACGGATTAAATTTGTTCCTTCGAATTTCTCCTTAAAATAAATCTTTTAAAGATTAACTATTTTATTCCAAAATGGCATTTGTCATGTTAATATAACTAATAGTCTATTTGGATTAAAGTAACTTTCTTCAAATTCAAGAAAGTAATTTTTCTTGTAAATTTTAACTTTTCATGATTAATAAACACTTTTAATTTAACACTCTCTTAGCATTTCTTCCAAAAGAATTTTCTATAACATAATCGTCTTTTCTATAATAATTAATAATAAAAAAATAATTTCATAATCTTCTTCTCTTACAAAAGCAAAATTCATTTTCCTTGTAAGTCAGGAAAATTACAATTTAGTTCAATTCAAATAAATTATTTTCTTCTTTGAATAAATAAATGTCATTTTTAAATGTTTAAATAAATAATTTAATATTTTTTATAAAATCAAGTCTTTGCAAAAATTATTCACTTTAAGTAGACAAGTTAGTTTTTTTTGGTAAACCATTCTAAACAGACGTTTTTAAGTGCCTTAAAAACCATCTTAAAATTAGCAATATGTAATATGTGTTACATAGATGAATATACTTGCGCATTTAAAGAATATTATTATAAAGGAACATATAATACAGAAGAAAGTAAAGAAATAAGAAAATTATATTTTAGTAAATTACCTGAACCATTTAGTTCAAAAATAATAAAAAGTTGGGATGAAACAAAAATAGTAGATACTCTAGGAGCAAGAATAATTTTTTTACAGCAATGGTATAGAAACCTATGTGAAAAATATAGAGAAGAAATAAAAATGGAAAAAACATTAATAAGAAACTTAGCATGTTGCAAAGACAAAATAACACCTCAATTTGGATGCGGAGAAATATATTATAAGAAAAGAAAAAGACATAAAAAATATAAGAAATACAAAAAATCAAAATATAAATATAAGAAATCAAGAAAAATATATTATGTAAAAAATTATAAACATAAAAGACTATATAGGAAAAAGAAATCTATAAAAGAATGTACTTGTTATAATTGCGGAAAATTAGAACAGTTGGCTAGAGATTGTAAATTACTTAATAACCCAAAAAATAAACAAATATCAGAAAGAAAAATAGAAAATATAGAATATATGCAGATAGATTATATAGATTACGAATTAGAAAGTGAAGATAGTATATATGAAATTTTAGAGAACGAAACAGATAATGAAATAGATAGTGAATTAGATGAATTAAATGACTGAAGAAGATATAAGAATAAACCAAATAACTGAAGAAGATATAAAAATAATAACAAAGGAAGAATATTTAAATGAAGAAGGAACATATCAAAAAATAATATTTGATAGTCATATATTTGATGAAATAAAAGGAAAAGAATTAGATTTAAGTGTAGAAAAAATATTTAAAATACCAACAATAAAAAACATATTTAGTAGAAGAAAAGAAGAATACTACGTAGTAAGCCAAAAAGAACATGTAATAGACTGTAGATATGCAAAAGATAAAGCTAGTATACCACTAGTAACAAAAAGAACAATTAATAAAGAAATAAACGATATAAAAAGTAGAGACCCAATAAAATATGTACACCTTGGAGGTACAAAGATATTAATAAAAGCATGTTTTAGAGAAGGAATAGATACCAATAGAATTATATTTAGCAGATGATAGAATTATAAAACCTATAGAAAAAAGTATAATAACTGCTATAAAAGGAAATTTAATATACCAAAAATTTAAATTTATAATAAGTGCGAATTATTCAGTAGCAATAACAGATAAAAATATAGATAAATCATTAGTAGTTTATTGGAAAATATCAGGAATAGAACTAACCCCAGGAAGTAAAATATTTACAGCAAGATGTAAAAATCTATATTTATTAACAACAAAACATAAAATAACGGAAAAAAAATAAAATTAACAAAATACAAATAGAAAGTCCTTTCGAACAATTTGTAAAAACAATTCATAATAATGATTATAGTTATAGAGACATAGATATAGAAGAAAATTTAGAAATAATAAATGATAGAATAAGTATAACAAAAAGAATAGCTTATGAGAAACTAGAATCATCAAGTTCATAAAAAAGAAGAAGTTATGAAACAAGTTCAACAACTAATTTAAACCAATATTACATAACAGGAATAATAAATGAAAAAAGAATATTTAATACTCTTAAATACAGGACAAGAAGAAAATTATATAGCAAGATATCTAGTAAAAAATAAGGAAATAAAATCTGACAATAATATATGCCCAGATCTACCAAGAAGCTTATTAAACACTAAAAATATAGCAGAAAAAGAAATAACAATAGGAGTTAGAAAAATAAAAATAGAATTTGAAATAAAGGAAGAAATGAAAAAAGCAGACATAATATTAGGAATAAAATGTCTAGAACAAGTAAAACCATATAATATAGAGGATACACAATTATCTATAACATATAACAGAGAGAAATTATTCTTAAGAAAAGCTTTAACATGATATGAAAATATATGTATTAATGAAGATAGTAGTAGAAGGGTATTACAGTAGATATTATATGCCTATGATAGATACAGGAGCAGAAGGTAATTTATGTAGATATAATTGTTTATCAGAAAGTAAATAGGATAAATTAAAAACACCAATAATAGTTAAAGGATTTAATAACGAAGGAAGCTTAATTCCTTATAAAGCTAAGAATGTAAAAACACAAGTATGGGATAAAATATTAACAATAGAAGAAATCTATAATTATGAGCTAACATCAAAACATATACTTTTAGGAATGCCGTTTTTAGATAAATTATACCCACATATAATAACTAGAACGGATTGGTGGTTTACAACACCATGTAAAAAGAAAGTAAGAGCAAAAAGAGTTATTAATAAAATAAGAAAGAAAACTGATTGGATAGAAGAAAGTGAAAAATTACACAAAAATTAGAAAATATAAAAAATACTGAAGATACAATAGAACTGGTCGTATTTTCAATAAATAAAAAGGAAATAACTATATTTTCAATAAATAAGATAGAATAATTAAGAAAAAATTAGAACATTTATATAGTGAAGATCCATTAAAAGGATGGAAAAAACATAAAACTAAAATAAAAATTGAATTAATAGATAAAAATAGCATGATAACTCAAAAACCATTGACATATAATTTTGATGATTTAAAAGAATTTAAAATGCATATAGATGAATTATTAGAAAAACAATATATACAAAAAAGTAATAGTAAACACAATAGTCCAACATTTATAGTAAATAAACATAGTGAACAAAAAAGAGGAAAAAGTAGAATGGTTATTGATTATAGAAATTTAAATGCAAAAACTATGACCTATAATTACCCAATACCAAATAAGATATTAAAAATAAGACAAATACAAGGATATAATTACTTTAGTAAATTTGATTGTAAATCAGGATTTTACCATTTAAAGTTAGAAGAAGAATCTAAGGAATTAACCGCATTTACGGTACCATAAGGATTTTATGAATAAAATGTACTACCATTTGTATATAAAAATGCACCAGATAGATATCAACATTTTATGGATAGCTATTTTAAACAATTGCCTAATTATATAGTATACATAGATGATATACTATTATATACAAAAACTAAAGAAGAACATTTAAAATTATTAGAACAATTTACAGATATAATAACAAAATTGGGAATAAGTTTAAGTGAAAAGAAAGTAGAAATAATGAAAAATCAGATAGAATTTTTAGGAATACAAATAGATAAAAGTGGAGTAAAAATGCAACAACATATAGTCCAAAAAATAATAAATTCAGAAGAAGAATTAGATACAAAAAAGAAATTACAATCATTTTTAGGATTAGTAAACCAAGTAAGAGAATATATTCCAAAATTAGCAGAAAACTTAAAACCACTACAGAAAAAATTAAAAAAGGATGTAGAATATAACTATAATGAAGAAGACAAAAAACAGGTACAAAAAATAAAATTACTTTGTAAAGAATTACCAAAATTACAATTTCCAGATGAAAATAAATTTTTTACATATATAGTAGAAGCTGATGCAAGTGAATATAGTTATGGAGGAGTACTCAAATATAGATATGAAGAAGAAAATTAGAACATCATTGTAGATATTATTCAGGAACGTTTAACGAAACAGAAATAAAATGGGAAATAAATAGAAAATATTTATGTTCTTTATATAAATGTTTAATAGCATTTGAACCATATATCGTATATAACAAGTTTATTGTTAGAACAGATAATACACAGGTACGATGGTGGCTAACAAGAAAAATACAAAACTCAGTTACGACAAAGGAAATTCGGAGACTAGTATTAAATATACTGAATTTTACATTTACAATTGAAGTAATCAATACTAACAAAAATATCATTACAGATTACTTATCAAGACAAAGCTACTCAAACTGATTTACCAATGGAAGAGGCTGATGCCAAAGATACCCAGACTGACTTATTGCTCTAAATGTTTAAACAAATGGGGTTATTACAAGAACGGGTTATTACACTAACTACTGAAGTTACAAATGTAAAAGTGCAGGTCGAGCACTATAAAAAATAAGATACTGTGCAGGAAGAGCACATTAAAAAACTAGACCTAGAAGGTGACGATGAGAAACACCTTAAAACTCAAATTACTAACGAAACTTCAATTACAGTTGCAGGAACATCTAAAGGGAAAAATATAGTCACTCAAAATAGACCTGAAATACCAAAGAAAAAGAATTATAACCTCAACCAAATATTTTCAAAACCATATACACCAAATATACAAAATTCAGAATCATTCGCACCGCCCCAGATATATACATATTCTGAATCACTTAACCAAGAAAAACAGACATACAACTATGCTTCTCGTAAATACATTGACAACATATACACCATAAAAACCATATTAAATACCAAACCTATTCAAAGTGAAGAGCTAGCCGCAAAACAAAAAGGATATATTACCCAAAAATGCCAAAATTACAATAAACTTATTGCCCTACCAGGTACAAACCCAAATTTTATTAAATCATGTTACTATTATAGATTATTATCTACGGTTTACACAACCAATGGAGAAGAGTTAGTAGGAATCTCAGAAATTCACAAAGAATTTATGATTTACAAGAGAATTACCAACGAACAATTATTCTATGTTTGATTTTATTCCGCACCAGCAGAAATATTATTTGACGAAATTAAGCAGACTATTAATGTGGTCAAAATAGGTATGACCTGAGATTACATTATTTCGGAAGAAATATGTGAACAGGACGAGATATCAAAAACGCAGATACCAAAATTTTACCGTAACAAAAGAGTTATTGGAATAAGTAATATATTATCAGAGTTACTTAATAATTATTCAAATAAAAAACCAGTTTGAATATATAATTCGAGGAATCAAGCATTGATTTATTCAACTTGCAAAGAAGTTAGAGACCAAGATATGCAAGAACTTAGAAAATGGGGATTAACACTCCTTAGACGAGAAGAACAACCGTTAACAAGATCTATCAGAAATGAAATTATTTCAGAAGAAGCTATGGATCAATTTTGTGAAAAAGTTGGCCAAAAATACAAAGACCACATATGCAGCAGATGTAGTGGCAAGCACAACTTTATTTCAGATGTGATGCTACACTGACAAGAAAATAGAAAAGATAACCAAAGCAGATACAAGGAAGAAGGAGATAAAGACAAAACACATGTGAATAAATTAGCATAACTTTACTTTACGTAAAATCTTGTACAAAGTTTTGATGTAAAGTCTTAGGCATTTAAAGTTTTTTGTCATTTAGTGCTTTATGTCTTCTTTTAAAAGATGAAGACTTTTTTTGTAAAGCATTAATCAGTCTAGCCTAGACTAGTATAGGCTTTGATTTTTCGAGTCATTTTAGGAAACGTGTAAAGAAATCATCTATAAATTTCAGTTATAAATAGAAGAACCGAAGGCAGTGCAAAGGCAAGCCTTCATGCGTTGAAGCAAAAAACTCTCTCTTGCCTACAACAAATATTTTGTTTATTTATTAAAAAACAGGTATCTATTTCAATGGAAAAATCTATGGAGGAACAAAACTTAGAAATATCAAACCTACCAGAACATGTATATTCATTTACAGTTATGAATAGCTAAATTCATAAATTCCCAACAATCATGATATGATAAAATAAGTTCATGTTAGTTACCTTATAGTAGAATTATTCGAAGAATAGCATGTTAAGAAGTTTATTAGCAAAGTGAAAACGGAGAAAAATTCCTAAGAACTATGCCATTCTAAAGATGAAACCAATGAGGCAAGAAGCCATAGTGGGGAGTAGCCAGAGTAGAGGCGCTGTTTAAGGAAAAAGTATCTGGATTACCATGCTAATAGTGACCGACGAACATGTTATTTAAGAATAATCTAGTATATAGTAATCTAAAATGATCATATTTTGTTATGTATATGATTGGAAGGAATATTTTGATAATAGCATTTTATGAAAAATGAATAATTATTTATCAGACGAAATGGTAGATAAATTTAAAATACTTATTTTGTATGTGCTTAAGGATATAGAAATAACAGATATAAGAAAAATCATATTAGAAAAAATATTTGAAAAAGATTATATGACTAGTGTAAATTACATACCATACCTACCTACCTACTCTTACAAATACTTACGTACACACCAACTATGATAAATTACGTATATCTAGAATTTTGGGAAAAAGATATGAGAAACATACAACTAGTAGAAAAACAAATGAAAACAAATTTAGACAAATATATGAAAACTAAAGATATAAAATATATAGAATTTCTTAATGAAAATATGCAAGAATTATTTAGACTAAAACAAACAACTAGTAAATATTATGAAAAAGCATTTAATCAAGCCTAAATGACAAATGATATTAAAATACTTGTTTTATATATACTTAGAGATATAGAAATTATAGACATAAAGAAAATAATATGGGAAAAATTACAAGATTATGAAGAGGAAGAATTATTAAACAATATAGAAAACTTACGCATATATTATGAACATCAATACTATTTAGATTCAGATGGATATTATACAGACTAAAAATGTCAGAATATATTAAGAAAATTAGAGAAAACCAAGAAGACCTACATAAAGAAATTAATTATAGAAAACAAATTAGAGAAATAATGGAAAATCTAATAGAAGAATTAAAATGGATAGACGAAACCTTGAAAAATTTAGAAAAAAGCAAAGATAAAAGTTTAGATAGTTTAAAAAATTCATTAAGAAGAGAACAAGAAAAAATAGTTAGTAGTATTAATAACCTCAAACAAGATATAAAATATAGTACAAATAGAATAAATTATTATACATTTACTTTAGAAGAATAAAATGATAAACTACGAATATCTAAAATATTGGAGACAAGAAATGGAAGAAATAAGATTAACAGAAAACCTTATAAAAATAAAGTTAATTGAATATTTTAAAACAAAAGATATAAAATATTTAGAATATCTTAAAAATAATATAGAAGACTTACAAAAACTAAGAGAAAAAGTTAAAGAATATTATAGCAAAACATTTAATCAACTACCATTTAATCACCCCCAAAAATATGAATATCAATAAAATTGAATATGTTAACAAGATATATGAAAGTAAAAGATACAAGAACGAAGAAAAAAAATTAATGAATATTACTACAAAGTATTTAACAATTACATAAATTAATGGATACATCTTACGAAAAGAATAAATCATTAAAAGAAATCGAAAATAAACTATATAGTTTATACCTAGAATACAAAAGATTACATAATACTAACGAGGATCCTAGAACACTAGATAATTTAATTACGATAATATCTAATTTAGAATATGAATTAATAAAACATCTTAAGTCAAGAAGATAAAAATAAAAATTAATCCAATCAATAATATTCACAAAATACATTATATAAAAATAAATACTTATTACCTAATAACTATTTATTATCTAGTAAAGTTACCGCGCCTAAATCCGCACCCCCCTCTTTTAAGTTTTTTTTCTTGATTTTTCAATATAAATCAAGTGGGACTTTGTGAATTTCATTAAATTATTTTGGAATTCCCTTGAATCTTTTGAAAATAATTTTGGAAGAGGTCAAAATCATTTTCTTTTTAAATAAAATCCATTCAAAATTCATTGGTGATAGTAAGCATTTAAACTCAAGCTTTTAAATCATCCAATTGAACAACCCATAACATGTGAAGACAATAAATTTCATCATGCATGGGGATTTCGTAAATCATGATCTTAAATCACTTTTCAAAACTCTTAACATATGAACACATGAATATAACTCAAGTTCATGGAAAAACCCCTTAGTAATTTCATAATTTCATCAAACATGAGTTCATGATGCATTCTCTTCAAACGATTTCCAAAAACCCTTTACATATACCTAATTATATATCTTTAAAACTTGTTAAAATGATAAACTTACGCCCATGAGATTTAGGACAGTCCCACATACCTTTAATGGAGAAAAATCGAAGAATAGCCTTGAGTTTGGAATCTACATGCTTTACAATGAGAAATCCCTCCTTGATGTTCTTAAGAGAAAGAGAATGAGGGTCTGGGGGCTTTCAATTGGTCTTGGGATGATTTTAGGTTTATAGGACGGATTGGGGAAGTTATGGGGGGTTAAAGGACCCTTTTGACCTTAAAATAAATCAAAACAAACACTTTTTGATGCCCGAAAGGGGGTTTGTGACGCGGAATCATCGCGGACATGAGATAAAGTCTCACTGAAACACTCATAACTTTAGATTCAAAGGTCGGATTGATGAACGATCAATTGCACTGGAAAGAAAACTGAAAGGGCTTTAGTTTGATATATTATGGTCAACATAAATCCTTATATTCTAGGAGTAATTATCATTGAATGTTGACCCAAGAAAAATCATACACCAAAATTCAATGGATAGGAAAGTGCTCAACTTAACTTTGAGCTAAGTGATATTTAAGACTTCAATCCATCTCCGAAGATGTTTCCACCCTAAAGAATCATTATTCACACTTATTTCTAAGTAGAAACCATCGGGTTTGGGCCTGTATACATAGGAAAAAATGGTTCAAACCATAGCCCGAAAAAGTGGGGTGTTACATTATCTCTCCCTTGGGATCATTCGTCCTCGAATGACGGATAGGAATTTGTTTAAGCTGTACAAGTATGGAATAAAGTATGTATCCTTACTTTAGGAACTTTACCTCAACCAAACATGCATAGGCATTCAAGATGAACTTGATGAAATCACCAAGCGAATTGTGTAATGTAAGCACGAAGTGTGGGATAATAAGAATTGACACAGAGATGACCTTGAGCATGAGTTCCAGGGATCATAATAATCACAACATAAGGCATGAGTTTATTTGGTATTCATGGGTCTTGATTTAAATTGGCACTAAATATGGGATAAGATTCCTCAAAACATAGGAATAGAGGTATCCTCCATCTTACATGATACGATCGATCGACCTTACGCTTAGAGACGCTACTCGACTATGCCCCAAATAATAAATAACACATTTCATCATTTCCAACTTACAATTTCCCCCACAACACACCTAACTAAAAGAGTTTGAGTCCTACTACATAGTACTTCCACGCTGAAGCCTAACCCGAAGTAAAAAGGTGCTAGCTTAAGCTATGTGACCCTATACTCTACATACCTTTAATAATATTACTTCACCTTATCATTATAATCGAACATTCTCATGTCTTAAATCAAGAAGTACTAACCACATAACATATTGGTTTTTGTTTTCATAAATCACAACATTCAAGCCTATCTTTACTACATCAACTTTATGGATCTCCCCATTTAAAACAACAACTTCACTCACTCTCACCGAGATTTTCTTGTTATATATCCCCCTTCCTAACTGTTTCACATAAAAAAAGTTCATCTCCTTTTTCTCTCTTCAACTATAACCTTAGCTCGAGTAGTCACACAAGAATTTAACACCATAAGAAACATCTACTCTCTTATCTAAAACCTTGCTATGCTTCCATAACCACTATCCTACTAACATTTGGAAGGTCAGTAAGGGACTAAAGTGCAAGCATCACGAATAAGAGTAACACTATTCAATTATATCTTATATTTATTGTACTATTCAAGGTGCAATCCAAGATGTAAGATACGATACTATCTACTCAAGGTGCAGTCCAAGATATATGATATGATACTATAGGCACGATGTGCTTCATATATCAAATGCCTAGATCCTAAATAGAGCATTGTTCAGGCTTAAACATACATAATATGAGTTCTTAGGGTTGGGTAAAGTGAGAAACATGTAAGCATATATCATAAGCTGTATAGTAAAAAAAAGGAATTTATGTAGGCGATGATTGAGACAAGGATTGCCACTTGAAGCTATTACTCCTCAGTGAAGGAACTGAAAATGGCCATGAGTTTGCATAAACCTTATCACTTTGGGCTAAACCCAACATTAAATAAATCAGTGACATATAGAAAACATAGTCTCTTAGAACCAAGCATGATGTGAGACATGGATTTATGCATCATGAGCATCATAACATAGAGCTCGAATCGTGTAAGCTTGGATTGCTGAGGGACATTATTACTTTTAGTTTAGAGGTCGGAACATAGACATAAGTTGCGTAGAGAACTTGAACCTTAGGCATGTCTTGAATACATAAAATATCAGTAGAATGTCCTCATTAAATAGAAGTAGGAGGAGTTTATTAGAATAGGAATAGATTTATCATGACTCTTCTCTGGAACTTGATACAATGAGAAAATTCAAGAACTACCTTAGTCCATCGTCTCCCTTGTAGATTAAAGTCACACACAATCCTAGACTTGTGGACATAATCTCTCATCAGATCAATAACCATAACTCTTACCACAAAGGGGTATCACTATACACATGAATTCTACGCTCGGCTTAACATACTATTATAGGAAAAACACTAATGTCTTTCTATGACAGTCCTCCTAGGTGCACTACTCTTAACTTCTTTTAGCCTCCAAGCTTGAACTCGCACCTCATTACCTTTCAACCTTAGTTTGGGAATAATGAGTGCGGAAGTTTTAAGGTTTAAAAGTGGTTATAAAAATATTGAATGGTCTATAGGACATAAAATAACCTTAAAACACTTTTAAAATGAAACCCCATCGATGAAAGAAGGGAGGTCCGTGGCACGAAGCCAATGCAAACTCACCTCTGCGATGCACAACCTATCTTCCATGCCCAAGTTTTCCCTAATGCATTATAACCTATCCCGGGACGTCCAATCTAAGGATCACGTAAGCTCATTTTAAGCACAATTTAGACTCCACAAACACCCAGGATGTTACCAACTCATTGCTCCAACACTAATCCCCATATACACATATGCATCACATTTTCCACTCAAACTTTCATAAGTTATCAACCTAGGATTTTTCACACGTCACATTATGTCAAACCTATTAATTCATTCCCACAATACATGTATCATTATTCTTAAGTTAACATTCTTATCACCATAATTCACATATAAGTTAAAACTTAGTGCCTAGCACTTATCGTGTACTACCAATGAGGCATACCACATACTATACTAGTCCATCAAATTGGGAAGTCAATCTAAATTTCTTATCTCACTTAACTACGGCCTATAAGTACATATTCTTCACAACGTCATTATTACACCATAAAATTTACTATACGTCTCGTCACATATTATACTAGTTTACCACCACTAGCAATAAAGAGAATCACGGGGGATAAAGTCACATAAAAAGGATAGTAGATCTTAATATTATATCATGATCCATTAGGATCTATTAGCATATTCTACTTTCTCATATCATATCTACTTACCCATGCATACATCAAAACTACTTTCAAAAATTCTATAAACAATGATGCGTCTAGGTTTTCCCCCAAGTTAGTCTAAATTAATAATTATTAGCCACTCTATCTTTCCTTTTCACAACCTATAAATGCTTTTGCGATCATAAATATCCATCCTAAGATCTTTCCCTATTTTTAATAAATAATAATCATAGCCAATCACTTCCTCCACGGACTACCATACAATCTACAAATCTTGCTACAGTATTAATCAATCACCATAAAAGGGAAAACCACCCCTCAATCAAGGGTTATACAACTAAAACTAACTTCTTTACGCAAAAGTTACCCTCACTCTGACTTCTAAACTTACGACTTCATATCACTAACTTTGGGATCACCTTACTACCAATAAGTTATGACACCATAATATATACTACTACTCAGGTGGAAATACTGTTCCAATATTCTTCTACATATCTCTACCCTTAAGCATGACATTTGTGACAACGATTCTGAAATGGACTGAATACACTTCATACCTCAGGCTCAAATGCATGGAGGATATAGATAGGGGTATACACTTGAATCAACACACTTGATGCACTAGTAGAATCCTCTTAAGTCCTTGTGCTATTTCATACCTTTATGGACAACTCAATTAGGAAGGACCACATCGTTAGGAATCTAAACTCTTAATCTTATATCACCTTGAAAATGAGGCATGACCCATAAAATTAGAGCAAGGAAGAAATTCGGAAAACTTTCATATGGATGATGCTATAGCACAAACTAGAGCATGAAAGAATAAAAAACATATTCTAAATGCCTGGTAGCCTTCTGATTATAGGTGTGGTGCACAACATACCCATAAGCAAGACTCTACTAGACACGACTTTGTAAACACCCTGGGACCATCAACCATTCTCTAATACCAAGCTTGTTATGAGTGGATTTTTAACCCGAGACTATGAGGCCCTGTGCATGCAAAGTTTGAACCCCCTTTGCCACTGAACCAACTTTTTTCTTTAATTCTGAGCTAGATGGTACACCTTACATTTCTAAAATCCCATGAGCTATATGGAATTCGCCTTTGGCTCAGCATCCAAACCCCCAATAAGGATTGGAGTATCAGTAAGGAAGACGCGTAAGATCTAAAAGCAGGGTTCATAATCCCCAATCAAGTCAACATGTCATGGTAGTAAACAAGGTCACAAAGCATGGCTCTGTAACGCCCTGAAATTTAGTTCTCGGGATGCCACACGGTGCTCCGAACTACAAGTAGTCCTAAGCTAAGCCTAGTTGCTTTCTACTAAGTCTGGATCTCAACATAGGGGAAGTATGAATATAAAATCATAATAATGCAGAAAATCTTATCTGAAACATACTCGAAGTCTTGGTAAAACAATACTGAAAAATTCTGAATCAAATGTCTAAAACTGAATCTAGTAGTCCAACAAGCCTCTACTATCTGAATCTAAAGAGTCACTGGGACAGGCCGCCAGCTGACTCAAACTGCCTAAAATAAATAAAGGAACATCTACTAATAAACTGAAAGTATGAATAACTAAGTCCCCAAACTATGAGGACTCACCGACTGCAGGGATGTAGATAAGATACTCGAGAATTACTCATGCTGCTGAGACTGAGCACCTGAACCTACATTATGAGATAATATAGCACATAGACATATATGTGTATTAGTAATTTGAGGATATACTGAGTAAATAAGGGTGCATGCAATAAGTAAACAATATCATCACAGTTTATAAAATCATGCATGCTAAATGTAAATGACTCACACAGGCTTGAGTAGTTTGAAATCTAAAGATCATAAATCATAAATGATAAAACATATAACGTAAATCTTGTGAGCCATTATACTTAGTTCCGAAGTCCTTAAAATAGCTTATCTTATGGATAAAAATCTTAAAACTATAACTTACAAAACATATGATTTTATCATAAATCTTTAAATCAGTAGACTATTGAAGAGTGGGGGACATCAATTGGGAGGTTCTTCTAACTGACATACACCATGTGAGCATATATGGAGTTCCACATCTGGACCCCATTAGGTAGGGCTGTTCTACCCTTGCCATCAGAATAGAACTTCTATCTTAGTGATCACAATCTGAGTCATCCATATAGAAGTGGGTATAAATCTGAATCCTATGTTGGCACGTAGTTTTGGGGTCTGAAACTGTAGTAATCTACCCATCTCGGTGCTAAATACTACTCCCATTCTTATGCTCAAGATCTTAAGAAATCCACTTCAAAAATAGCACAAGGGCTTACAAGAAAACCAATTATGCTTTTCTTTCTTTAAATCTCAAGTTATCTGAACAAAGTGGATTCTTTATCTTAGCTTAGGACCAAAAGGTCAAATCTTTATCAAAATCTAAGAATAATCTTATCTGAGGGTGCTCATGGCATAAATAATCTCAAAATAGCAAATCTTAATTAGTGCGTAGAGACCCATGCATTATTCTCATGTTAAAACATCTAAAATTCATGCTTGATAATGTAAACACTTATGATTCATCATAAAATCTTGAAATTTCAGCAATATGCATGAAAATATAAATAAAGTCATGTAATTCAACTTCTAAATCAATGAAAATCTCATAATCTTGCAAATAATGATAATAGGTATAAACCCTAACTTGAATTTCATGGAAAATCTCATAAATTGTAGTAAATTTGTAATTAAAATAAAGTTTAGGGCACAAGGCTGAAAGAATTATCTTTGTTCACACCCCACATACCTTAATTTGATGATCTAGATGTTAGAACTTGAATCTTGGATCTTTATTGATGTTTTGGAGATGACTTCTTAAAGTTCTTGAATTGGGAATTCTCAATCTTAAAGAGTCTTGAAGTGTTAATGGAGAAATTTTGGATTTATTGGGGAAAAAGTATGAGCCTTATGGTTTTTTCTTGAGAGAGAATGATGAATAAAGTATAAAGTTCTTTGAAATATGGTTAATATTTTGATTTTGGACGGATTGGGGGCTGGAGATTTACCAAAATACCCCCTTTAAACTTTTATATGAAATGGGAAAACGTACATTTTCCCGAACTGGGTGGCCACCGCGACGCGCCACTATCGCGGTGGCTCACTGCAAAAGGAATGAATGGGAACTGGGCTCCCTTCGCGATGCGCCACAATCGTGGAGCCCTTTAGTTTATCATTTTGACCACTGGTGTGACGCGCCAGTATCGCGAGATCTCACTGGAAATTTCCAAACGAGAAATTGGCCCTCTCCGTGATACGGTGCTATCACGGAGGGCCACTGAAAAATGACAATCGGGATTTTACACTGCACCGCGATGCGCTAAGGGTCCAAATGATGGTGTTTTGTGATAGAAACTTAAAATAACCATAACTTCTTACCCGGTTATCAGATTTAGGCGAATCTTATATCGCTGGAAAGCTAATTCAATTTTTTATGCAATAGAAAGTCCAAATCTAAGGAATTCCACAACAAATAAATAGTATTTGTTTTGGAAGCTATTCCTTAACACTTTAGGTATGAATTAAGCTAGAAAAAATTGTGGGGTATTACAATATCTCCCCCTTGGAAACATTCGTCCTTAAATGTTGCTAGTTAAGATGAAATTTCTAAGGAATCTGAGAAAATAAGGCAGCATGTACAACTAAAATAAACTGCGAGTCTGAATCTAAATTATTCCGAGATTTTGAGTAATCTGTGAGTGCATGAAATTACATGAGGACAACTATATAGCTGAATATATGAGTAGAAAAGAACTGTATCAAGGAAGAGTATTACCTTTGGCTACATCTGAGTTTGCGGAGAAAAGGTGAGGGTACTTGGCTCGCATATCTGCTTCTTCTTCCCAAGTGGCACCCTCAACAGACTGATTCCGCCAAAGAATTTTGACCAAGGGAACTTCTTTATTACTTAGTCTACGGATCTGATGATCTAAAATCTCAACTGGAATTTCTTCGTATAAAAGACTGTTCTGAATATCTGAGATTTCTGAGGGAACTACGACAGTAGAGTCACCGATACTCTTCTTAAGCATAGAGACGTGGAATACAGGATGAACGATTGACAAGTCTGTGGGCAAATCAAGCTCATAAGCTACTCTCCCAACACGACTTAGATTTTAAAAGGGCCAACATACCTGGGACTAAGCTTTCCCTTCTTTCCAATTCTCTTCACCCCTTTCATGGGTGAAATCTTCAGATACACTAAATCCCCAACCTCAAACTCGAGGTCCCTTCTTCTCACATCTGCATAGGATTTCTGATGACTCTGTACTATTTTCAATCTTTCTCTAATCAACTTAACTTTCTCCATAGCTTCAAACACTGCATCAGGACCAAGCAAAGTGGCCTCGCCCACTTCAAACCAACCTATGGGTGATCTATTTCTCCTCCTATAAAGTGCCTCAAATGGATCCATTTGAATTCTAGCATGATAACTATTATTATAAGCAAACTCAATCAATGGCAAACGCTTATCCCAACTACCCTTGAAATTAAGATTGCATGCCCTCAATATATCTTCTAGAGTTTGGATGGTCCTCTCTGCTTGACCATCTGTCTGAGGGTGGAAAGATGAACTAAGATGGAATTGGGTACCAAGACCCTTCTAAAAAGTTCTCCAAAACTGGGAAGTAAACTGAGTACCCCTATCTGAGATGATAGACAAGGGAACCCCATGCAATCTGACTAACTCTCAGATATACAACTTAGCATAATCCTCAGCTGTATAAGACGTGTAAACCGGAAAGAAATGCGCTGACTTAGTCAATCTGTCTACGATAACCCAAATCGAATCATGATGACATTGCGATTGGGGTAAACCAGTCACATAATCCATATTCAACTCTTCCCACTTCCAAGTGGGGATATCAAACTCTTGCAATGTACCACCAGGTCTTTGGTGTTCCACCTTAACCTGTTGACAAGTTGTACATTTAGCTATGAACTCTGCTATATCTTTCTTCATACCATTCCACCAATAGATTTCCCGTAAGTCGCGATACATCTTGGTATCTCCTAGATGAAATAATAATGTGCACCATGCGCTTCAGCCATAATTCTCTGTCTCAACTCATCCCCATAAGGCACACACAATCTATTCTAGTATATCAACACGCTATCTCCCCCTTGGGAGAAAACCTCTACTTTTTGGTCTTTAACCGACTCCTTTAGTTTGACCAAACTAGAATCCTTATCTTGCTTCTCCTTCACTTCCAAAACTAGGGAAGATTCAGAATTACTCTGAACCCAAAAATTCCCTTCAGCTAAATCAACCAACCTAACACCCAATCTACCCTAATGATGAATTTCTCGAGATAACTCCTTCTTATCATTCTCCACATGAGCAACACTGCTCATAGATAATCTACTAAGGGTGTCTTCCACTACATTGGCCTTGTCTGGATGATACAACACACTCATATCTTAATTTTTCAACAACTCCAACCACTTTCTCTGACGGAGATTCAATTTTCTTTGAGTAAACATATACTGTAAGCTTTTGTGGTCCATGAACATATCAACATGCACACCATACAAATAATGTCTTCATATTTTCAAAGCAAACACAACAACAACTAGTTCAAGATCGTGGGTTGGGTAATTCTTTTCATGAGGCTTGAACTGTCTAGAGGCATAGGCTATGACCTTACCACCCTGCATCAACACACAACCCAAACCAATTCTAGAAGCATCACAATACACCACAAAACCATCTATACCATCAGGTAATGCTAGGACTGGGGCTGATGTGAGTCGAGTTTTCAACTCCTGAAAACTTTTCTCGCAGGAATCTGACCATATAAACTTGACTTTCTTTTGGGTCAATCTAGACATCGGGGATGCAATAGATGAGAAACCTTCAACAAAATGGTGGTAGTAGCCATCTTGAACTAAGAAACTCCTAATATCTGATGGTGAGATAGGTCTAGGCCAATTCCTTACAGCTTCTATCTTTTGGGGATTGACTCTAATGCCATCGGCGGAATCAATATGACTAAGAAAGGCTACTGACCTTAGCCGAAATTCACACTTGCTAAATTTGGTGAATAATTAATGATCTCTAATAGTTTGCAAGACAATTCTAAGATGATCTATATGGTTATCCTCACTATGGGAGTACACAAGGATATCATCTATGAATATAATGACAAACATGTCTAGATACTGCTTAAACACTCGATTCATAAGGTCCATAAAAGCTGTTGGAGCATTGGTTAACCCAAAATACATGACTAGAAACTCAAAATGACCACAACGAGTTCTAAAAGTTGTCTTTGGAATATCACATTCCCTTACTTTAAGCTGATGATGGCCGGATCTAAGGTCTATCTTTGAGAAATAACTTGCACCTTGGAGTTGATCAAACAAGTCATCAATTTTAGGAAGGGGACACTTATTCTTGACTGTGACATTATTTAGCTGACGATAGTCAATGCACATTTGCAAAGAACCATCTTTCTTTCACACGAATAGGACAGGAGCGCCCCATGAAGAAACACCAGTCCTTATGAAACCTTTATCTAGAAGATCTTGAGTTGCTCCTTCAACTCTTTAAGCTCTGTGGGAGCCATACGATAAGGAGGGATAGAAATAGGCTTAGTATCTAGGAAAAGGCCAATACCAAATTCTATATCTCTATCGGGAGGTACCCCTGGGAGATCTTCTAAAAAAATATCAAGAAACTCGTTGACCACTCGGACGAACTGAAGTGTTGAAGTCTCAGACTTTGTGTCCTTGACTCGAACTAGGTGGTAAATGCAACCTTTGGATATCAACTTTTTGGCCTTAAGGTAATATATGAAATGACTCTTGGGAGACTCTGAATTACCTAACCACTCAAAGACTGGCTCATCTAGGAGAAGAAACTTTACCACTTAGGTGCGACAATCTATAAAAGCCTAACAGGAATGAAGCCAATCCATACCCAGAATAAGATTAAAATCAACCATGTCTAACTCTATCAGGTCTGCTAACATGACTTTATGAAGAATCGTGATAGGATACTTTTTATAGATCTATTTAGCAATAACTGACTCACCTACTGGAGTAGAAACCAAGAAAGACTTAGGGATCTTTTCAGAACTCATCTCAAAATTCACTGCACCTAATGGGGTCATATAAGAGAAACTCGACCCAGGGTCTAACAATACATAAACATCAAAATGAAAGACGCAAATTATCCCAGTCACAACATAGGGTGAATCCTTCTAATCCTGATGAGATAGTAAAGCATAAAACCAATTCTGGCACTGACCGCCACTGGTACTAGACGATGCACCCTGGGGAGGAGCTGGGCAACCTAGAGGAGCTGGTGCACTATTTGCCTGAGTCTGAGGATGAACATCTTTATTCCCCCGCCTAGTATACGGGCACTCTTTAATTTCGTGACCTGGATGGCCACAATCATAACAACCTTTCTGACCCCACAATATTCACCTCTATGATTCTTACCACACTTAGCACATGGGGGATAATTAGGTTTTCCATTCACACTATTCTAAGATCTATACATAGAAGACTTACCCTACTGTTCCTGACTATTTTTGGGTGCAGGATCATTGGCTGAAGAAGGTGTTGGCATGGATGAACGGTTCTGAAACTGCAGATGATTTCCTCCTCCAGACCTACTCTGACCATGATCAAACTGCCCTATTCTAGCCCGCTTATTTACTCTCTCATTTTTTTACTTTCTCTACCTTAATCTTCTGAGCATGCATCATCAATCTAGGAAAATCCATGTCTCCAATGAGCATAGTAGTCCTACACTCCTTAGCTACATACTCGGACACACCGGTCACAAACTTACTTATGCTTGACCTAGAGTCAGCCATCTGATCAGGGGCATACTTAGAAAACTGGTTGAACTTGGGGCAATACTCCTTCATAGTTATTGAGCCTTGCCTCAGGTTCATGAAATCTTCTATCTTAGCTTCCCTTATCTCACATGGGAAAAACTTGTCTAAGAACGCATCCTGAAATATCTGCCAAGTCATGGGAGCTGCATTCTATCCTCTACTTTTCTTCCACATCACCACCCAATCATACGCAATATCCTTCAGCCTATAGGATGCCAATTATACACTTTTCTCTTAAAAAATATGCATAATTCAGGTGATCTTCTTTACCTCATCTAGATACAACTGTGGGTCCTCACCTGCCTTCGACCCAAAGAATTCTAGCGGATTCATCCTCATAAAATCTCAAATTCTGAATGCGGCTATGTCCCCATATTGCTGAGGTGGGACTGTAGCCTGATGGTTGCCCTGAACATTAGCTATCACAGCTTGGGCTAGCACCTGAAAGGTAGCCCAGAACTCTGTCTGTGACACGTTCTCATTCAAAGGATCTATGAGCTGAGGTGGCTTGTTATTGTTTCTAAGGGCATTAGCTCGATGAGGAGGAATTTTTTGTCATGTGAAATCACGATTTAGAAGTAGATAAAGACACTGAATACACAATAGATCATGAAAGAGGAGATGATTTCCTAAAATGCTCCATAGCTTCTTGCTTATAGATGTGGTGCGCTTCACACCGATGATCAAGACTCCATGTAACGCGGCTTGTCTGACTCCCTAGGAATCTCTAAACCTTAGGCTCTGATACCAAGTTTGTAACCCCCCATAATATAGTTTTCGATACGCCACACGGTGCTCCGAACTACAAGTAGTCCTGAGCTAACCCTAGTTGCTTTCTACTAAGTCTGGATCTCAACATAGGGGAAATATGAATATAAAATCATAATAATATGGAAAAACTTATCTGAAACATACTAGAAGTCTTGGTAAAACAACACTGAAAAATCTAAATTCTGAATCAAATAGCTAAAACAAATCTAGTAGTCCGACAAGCCTCTACTATCTGAATCTAGAGAGTCGCTGGGACAGACTCCCAGTTGGCTCAAACTATCTGAAATGAATAAAGGAACATCTACTAATAAACTAAAAGTAGGAATAACTAAGTCCCCAAACTATGAGGACTCACCGACTGTAGGGATGTAGATGAGATGCTCGGAAATCACTCATGCTACTGAGACTAAGCACCTGAACCTACATTATGAGACAATTTAGCACATAGACATATATGTAGATCAGTACTTTGAGGATGTACTAAGTATATGGGGGAACTTTCGATAAGTAAATAATATCATCACAGTTTATAAAATCATGCATGCGAAATGTAAATGACTCACACAGGCTTGACTAATTTGAAATCTAAAGATCATAAATCATAAATGATAAAACATATAACGTAAATCTATGAGCCATTACACTTAGTTATGAAGTCTGTAAAATAGGTTATCTTAGGGCTTAAAATCTTAAAACCATAACTTACAAAACATATGCTTTTATCTTAAATCTTTAAATCAGTAAACTATTGAAGAGTGGGGGACATCTGTTGGGAGGCTATTCTAACCGACGTACACCATGTGAGAATCCATGGAGTCCCATGTATGGCCCCCATTAGGTAGTGTTGTTCTACCCTTTCCATCAGAATAGAACTTCTATCTTAGTGATCACAATCTGAGTCATCCACGTAGAAGTGGAAATAAATTTGAATCCTACGTTGGCACGTAGTTCTGGAGTCTGAAACCATAGTAACCTACCCATCTCAATGCTAAATACTTCTCCCATTATTATGCTCAAGATCTTAAGAAATCCACTTCAAAAATAGCACAAGGGTTTAAAAGAAAATCAATTATGCTTTTCTTTCTTTAAATCTCAAGTTATTTGAACAAAGTGGATTCTTTATCTTAGCTTAGGACCAAAAGGTCAAATCTTTATTAAAATTTGAGAATAATCTTATCTGAGGGTGATCATGGCACAAATAATCTCAAAATAGCAAATCTTAATTAGGGCGTAATGACCCATGCATTAATCTCATGTTAAAACATCTAAAAATTCATGCTTGATAATGTAAACACTTATAATTCATCATAAAATCTGGAAATTTCAGCAGTATGCCTGAAAATATAAACAAAGCCATGTAATTCAACTTCTAAATCAATGAAAATCTCATAATCTTGCAAATAATGATAATGGGTATAAACCCTAACTTGAATTTCATGGAAAATTTCATAAATTACAGTAAATTTGAAATTAAAATAAAGTTTTGGGCACAAGGGTGAAAGCATTATCCTTGTCCAAACCCCACATACCTTAATTTGATGATCTAGATACTAGAACCTGAATCTTGAATCTTTATTGATGTTTTGGAGATGACTTCTTAAAGTTCTTGAATTGGAAATTCTCAATCGTGAAGAGTTTTGGAAAATTAATGGAGAAATTTTAGATTTCTTGGGAAGGAAGTATGAGCCTTAAGGTTTTTGCTTGAGAGAGAATGATGAATAAAGCATAAAGTGCTTTGAAATATGGTTAATCTTTTAGTTTTGGATGGATTGGGGGTGTGAGATTTACCAAAATACGTCCTTTAAACTTTTATACGAAACTGAAAAATGTACATTTTTCGAATAGGGTGGCCACCGCGACATGCCACTATCGCGGTGGCTCACTGCAAAAGGGACGAATGGGAATTGGGCTCACTTCGCAATGCGCCACAATCGCGGAGCCCTTTAGTTTATAATTTTGACCACTGGTGTGACACACCAGTATCGCGAGGTCTTACTGGAAATTGCCAAATAGGAAATTGGCCCTCTTCGCTATACGGTGCTATCGCGGAGGGCCACTAGAAAATAAAAATCGGGATTTTACACTGCTCCGCGATGCGCTAAGGGTCCAAATGACAGTGTTTTGCGATAGGAACTTAAAATAACCACAACTTTTTACCCGGTTATCGGATTTACGCGAATCTTATATTGCATGAAAGCTAATTCAATTTCCTACGCAATAGAAAGTCTAAATCTAAGGAATTCCACACCAAATGAATAGTATTTGTTTTGGAAACTATCCCTTAATACTCTAGGGATGAATTTAAGCTAGGAAAAATTGCGGGGTATTACAGGCTCCTAACCATAACCTTAAATTTGGACGACATGAATCAAAAGTACATAAGATCACAAAGCCAGGTACCATAATCCCGTGCTAGGAAAATACGTTTTCCAACAATGAGCCTTTCAACTCGTGCTTTCTTCGGGTAACCACCTAACTCTCTTTAAGCCCAATTTTAGTCTCCTAAAATCATGTTTCATGCTTAATGTATTCATTTATTTCATATTAAGGGCATTCCGTATTAGGTATTATCATATCTAGACTTGCAACCCATATCATATAAAATTATGTCCATAAGCCTTTTTATTCAAAAGCATATTAATGACCACCAAAAGATTTGCATATCATATGAGAGTTCTTATTTCAAAAGAATATGAAAACTTATCCAAAACATTCCTTTTTCAACACTTTAATACATCGGGGCTAATTCTTTCATCAATCATATGCAATTTCTTCATTAGGACACAAGAGCCTTTAGCATGAGAAATACCTCTTTGAAAATGTGCCCATACACCCTTCTATCTTGAAATCATATACACCATTCATACGTAAATAAGGAAATACAAAAATTATAGCAAGACAGAATCATGGTTATAAATTTGATATAAATTTAGCATTGAAGAACGAAATCCAAAACTAACTATCAACATCTGCAAACTGTCTGCGAAATCTCTATTACATACTCCCTAACATAATCTGAAAGCTGGGATAAGGCCCCCAGTAGACCAAAACCGTAACCACTAATAATTGTCTAAAAATAATAGGCCTTCTGGAATATAGAAGGCTCACCAACTGGACACTGCAACTCTGTCTGATGAAATCTACTACTTATCTGGACCCATAGACTGAGCCTCAGAACCTGAGAGGTAGGGGTAGGGGGGTCAATACAATGTACTGGTATGCAAAGTAATCCAAAATAAAACTTTTATATAAGTAAAATAGTGGAGAGAAAGTTGTTAAAACATCATGCATAAACAGTTCTCAAAACACATAGGCATTTTTCTGAAAATCATAAATTATTCTTGTCAATGCAATGTCTGTTCTTTGTATTACTTCTGAGTTAGGTGGCACTCCCCTACAACTCTGATATTTCACGGGCTATATGGAATCTGCCATTAACTCGGCGGGGAAGCCCCCAACCTAAGTATGCTGCAAGGGTTGGAGTTTCTGATTCTGATACGCCACACGGCACTAGGCCAGTGTAATATAATATACCCGAATTGGCAAATCACAATTTCGAGAAATGAGTTATCTGAGCTCGTGCTCTGTTCAGGGAACCACCTAACATCTCTTTATGCCCTATTTTAGCCTTTTTTGAACATGTATCATTCTGAAATTCTAAAACATGAAAGTCTGATTTCTGTATTAGTGTGTGTTTGTTATGTCATTGTCTGAGTTGGTATCATCATACCAATACTTGCAAGTCGTTATTCTAAGCCATATATGATTATTTCATTCTATAACAATGTTAAGGTCACTTGATCATGCATATAGTGTAAGAAGAGTCATATCTCAAATCATAAGTCAAAAATCATGCAAAGGCTTTCCATTCATTTAACAATTTCAATAAGTAGTGGCCAACTTCTCAAAAACTTTCCTGAAGTTTCTTTGTTTATCAATCTTAACATTTAAAATTATTAAAGCATTCCTCTCTCCCATTCTTAATCATCATGAATTTCACATAAGACAAATAGTATCTTGAATCATTCTGTAAACTATGAAATGTAAGGGTTCATAACTTGTAAATCAAATAATAAAGTAATGGGAGAGGGAGATTATATATTTCATGATCTCGATTCACAATTCATGGTTTTCAATGCATACGTATATATATACAATTCAAATCAATTTGGGGGAAGGCCTAAAGACCAAAACATACTATTGAAGCTTCTAAAACATGAATGTATTCATATATTCAAAAACCCCTTTCTTAAAATCATGATTTCTATACCCATGAGATTTTAGGAAAAACCCTGCGTACCACGATTATGAAGAATAATTGTTGATCCTTGAAGCCTATGGTTTGGGGATTCCAAATCTCCAATCAATTTCGAAAACCCACGGTTGAATCTTGAGTTTCTTGGAGGAGAAGTATATGAACTAGGGTTTTTGTTTTGAGGGAAATCTTGAGAATGTCTTATATTATGCTTGTAGAGGTCTTAATCTCCTGTTTGGACATTTTAAGAGACTGGGAAAAAAGTCCAAACTACCCTTGTTAACTTCTGAATGAAACAAGAAAAATTTAAACTGGGAACCCGATCTTATGGGTCACCACGACGCGCCACTATCGCGGTGGCTCACTGGAAAGTGATGAATTGGAATTTTGCCCACTCCGCGATGTGCCACCATCACAGAGTCTCAATGGAAATTGACCATCGTCATTTACACCCTTTTCGAGATGCGCCAAGGATAGGAATGACAGTGTTTTACGACTAGGACTTAAATTAACCATAATTCCTTCACTAAGTGTCCATTTTGGACGAATCTTATGTCGACGGAAAACTTATTCGATCATCTACGTAATGAAAAGTTGAAATTTAAGGAATTCCATAGGGAAATAAGTATAAATCATTCTAGAATCCAATGCTTGATACTTTAGGAACAAAATTTAGCTAGGAAAAACTTCGGGGCGTTACAATATCCCCCCTTGGGAACATTCATCTCCGAATGTTGACGCGGGACAAAGACAAGTATAATTTCAAGCATACTAAGGCATAGAAAGAATAAGGCAATGATTGTACCTTCCATTTTGTCATCCACTGGATCAAAAAGGTTTGGGTATCTAGGTCTCATGTCAACTTCTGATTCCCAAGTTGCTTCTTCAATTTTCTAGTTTCTACACAACACTTTAACTGAGGCTATCTCTTTGCTCCTCAATCTTCTAACTTGGCGATCCAAAATTTCTACAGGCTCTTCTTCATAGGATAAGGAGTCTATCACTTTGATTTCTTTAACAAGCAACACTAAAGAATGGTCTCCAATACACTTCTTCAACATAGATATATGAAATACCGGATGAACAGAACCCAAACCGGCAGGAAATTCTAACTCATACGCAACTCCACCTATCCTTCTCACAATCTGGTATGGCCCTACATAGCGAGGACCCAACTTACCTTTCTTCCCAAATCGTATGTCTCCCTTCATGGGAGAAATCTTAAGAAACACCCAATCTCCAACCTCAAACTCTAGATCTCTTCTACTAACATCGACATAGAATTTTTGACGACTCTAAGCTGTCTTAAGTCGTTCTCTAATGAATTTCACATCCTCCATTGCCTGATGAAAAAGATCAAGCCCAAACATCTGCATCTCACCTACTTCATACCATCCTATCGGAGACCTACATCTTCTCCCATACAATGCCTCAAATGGTGCCATCTTAATACTGGAATAGAAACTGTTATTATATGCGAACTCTATCAATGGAAAGTACTCTACCCAACTACCTTTAAAATCAATCACGCAGGCCCTCAACATAACCTCAAGGGTCTGGATGGTGCACTCATCTTTCCTGTCTATCTGAGGGTGGAAAGCCATGCTCAAATTCACTTAGGTACCTAAACCCTTTTGAAACGATCTCCAAAACTATGAGGAAAACTGTGTACCTCAGTCAGATATGATGGACACAGGTGCCCCATGCAAATGAACTATTTCTGCAATGAACAGCTTGGCATAATCCTCTCCCGAATAATTAGTCCTGACAGGTAGAAAGTGAGCTGACTTGGTCAGCCTATCTATAATCACCCAAATGGAATCATACTAGTTTCGGGACCTTGGAAGTCCTGTAATGAAGTCGATATTAATCATCTCCCACTTCCACTAAGGTAAAGCTATCTCTTAAGAAGAACTACCTGGCCTTATATATTCCACTTTAACTTGTTGACAATTCAAACATTTGGCAACATAGTTAGCCATATCACGCTTCATATTATTCCACCAATAAATGGTTTTCAAATCATGATACATCTTAGTAGAGCCAGGGTGAACAACATACCTCGACGTGTGAGCTTCGTCAAGGATTCTCTTCTTCAGACCATCTACATCTAGCATACATAACCTACCCTAGTATCTCAAAATACCATAACCACCAATTTCAAATGACATTACCTTTTGTTGACCCATATCTTTCTTGATCTGCATCAAGATGGGATCTTCAACTTGCTTCTATTTAACTCCTGCACAAAGGGAAGATTTATCTATCTCATGAACAAGCACTCTTCCATCTTTGGAATCCAAAAGTCGCACTCCTAGATTTGCAAGTCGGTGAATATCCTTCACCATCTCCCTCTTTTCTTTCCCCGCATGAGAAAGACTGCCCATAGATAACCTGCTAAGAGTGTCGGCTACCACATTCACCTTGCCCGAATGATAGTGCAGGCTCATGTCAGAGTCTTTTAAAAGTTCCAACCATCTCCTCTGCCTGATATTCAATTCTTTTTGTGAGAAAACATACTGTAAACTCTTGTGGTCAGTAAATATATCAACATGTACCCCATACAAATAGTGCCGCCAGATCTTAAGTGCAAAAACCACAACCGCTAACTCCAAGTCATGAGTAGGGTAGTTCCGTTCATGCACCTTCAACTGCCTAGATGCATAAGCCACTACCTTACCGTGCTTATAAGAACACACCCAAGTCCCACTCAGGATGCATCACAGTATACAACAAAACCTTTTGTACCCTTCGAAAGAGTCAAAACAGGAGTAGTAGTCAACTTGTCTTTCAACTTCTCAAAACTATTCTTACAAGAGTCAGACCACAAAAACTTTACCTTTTTCTGAGTCAACTTAGTAAGTGGTGTAGCTATGGAAGAAAAACTCTCTGCGAACCTTCTATAATATCCCGCTAAACCCAAGAAGCTCTGAATGTCGATTGGAGTCGTGGGTCTGGGCTATTTTCTCACTGCCTCAGCCTTTTGGGGATCAACCTTAATCCACCCACTAGACACAATATGCCCTAAGAAAGCAATAACATTTAACCAGAATTCACACTTGGAGAAGTTTGCATACAACCTATTATCTTTGAGAGTCTGGAGGATAATTAGGAGGTGATTGGCATGGTCCTCCTCACTTTTGGAATAAATCAAGATATCATCAATGAAAACTATGACAAACAAGTGTAGAAACTGTCGGAAGACCCTATTTATTAGGTCCATGAAAGTTGCAGGGGCATTAGTCAATCCGAAGGACATGACTAGGAATTCATAATGACCATATCTGGTTCAAAAAGCTATCTTGGGAATGTCTGACTCCCTAACTTTCAATTGATGATATCCTGAACGAAGGTCTATTTTAGAAAAACAATTAGCACCCTGAAGTTGGTCGGTCAAACAGATCATCAATCCTAGGAAGCGGATACTTATTTTTGATAGTGACCTTGTTTAACTGGCGGTAATATATGCACATACACAGGGAACCATCTTTCTTTCGCACAAAAAGTACATGTGCACCCTAGGAAGAAATAGTAGGATGGATGAAACCTTTATCTAGGAGGTTTGCTAGCTGCTCTTTCAACTCTGCTGGAACCATACTATATGGCAGAATAGAGATGGGATGGGTGTCTGGCAATACATCTATGCCAAAATCTATCTCCCTATCAGGTGGTATTCCTGGGAGATCATCTGTAAAGACTTTCAGGAATTCATTTACTACAGGGACAGACTGAGATAAGATATGAAGTACCCTCTAGGTGCTAAAGAGTGCCCTTCCCATTTTATTGCTGGCTCATTCGGAAAAGAAAAAGTAACCTTTTGGGTTCTACAGTCTAGAGTGGCATAACACGAATGGATCCAGTCCATCCCTAGGATAGCATCAAAATTAACCATATCAAGCTCTATGAGATCTGCCACAGTATCCCAGCTAAGAACAGACATAACACAATTTTTATATATCCTTCTAACCACAACAGAATCACCCACCGAAGTGGAAATAGAGAAAGGGTCGGTAATGACTTCGGGCTCAAATCCAAAACCAAAAGCCACATATGGGCTTACATAAGACAAGGTAGACCCGAGATCAAGTAACATATAAACATCACGGGAAAATATTTGTAATAGACCAGTGACAATATCTGGTGAGGGCTCTGCCTCCTGGTGGTTAGTCAAAGCGTACAGCCAGTTGCGATCGCTTCCGGCAGCTGAAGTGGCGCTCTTTTGAGGAGGTGGTGGTGCGGAAGAATTTACCTGAGATTTTGAACCACCAACATTCCTTCTAGCAGATGGACAATATCTCTATAACTGACCTGGATGACCACATGAATAATATAAAAATACGCCCCACTGACACCTTCTTGGATGATTCCTACCACAAGTCTCACATCATGGAAAAGTACAATGTTGTGGAGAAACACTACCCTGTGACTGAGTATCCTGAGCTCTGGATCCCTGATTAGTCTGGAAACTCTGAGATCTTCTGTCAACTGGTGGTCTGGGCACTGGGGCGCTGCCTGTGGACTTTGCATTACCCCAATTCTTCTTCTTATGCCATTTATTACCCCACTTATCACTTTGCGGCTGACTGTGATGCTGATCTGCTATTCTGGCTCTCTTTGCCTGCCTGTCCTTCTCTCCAGACTCCATGATATTCTTTTTCTTTTGTTCTACCTGTTGCATATGTACTGACAGCCTAGCAAAGTCCATATCCCTATTTAGCATCGCCCTTTGACATTCAAGCACTAGATTATCTGAAAGGCCAGATGCAAACTTTCTCATCCGAGCTCTCATATTGCTAGTCATCTCTGGTTCATAGCGGGCTAATTGGATAAACTTCAAAGTGTACTCCTGGACACTCATATTTCCCTGCTTTAGACTCATAAACTCCTCAGCTTTGGGCTCCCTCAAACTCTAGAGAAAAGAACCGATCAAACAAGGCTTCCATAAATTTGCCCCAAACTATGGGCTCAACAATCTCTCCCTTCGCATCCTCCCACTCGTTATACCATTGATTTGAAACATCCTTGAGCTGATAAGTTACCAACTCCACCCCTTCTATCTCCTTCATATGCATTACCTTAATGATCTTCTCTATCTCATCCACAAACTCCTGTGGATCTTCTTCTACCTTGGTGCCAGTAAACTTGGGTTGGTTCATTCTCATGAACTGACCCACCCTAGTAGTCTCAGATGTAATAGATGCATACCTAATATCTTTCAATCGTTGATCTTTATTGGCCACCAACTATGTCAGCATATGAATAGACTGTCTAATTCTGTATTAGAAATATCCCTCTGAGAAGTCAGGGGACGGTTAACATTGGTCCGTGGAGCCTGAGGTGGACTGGTCGGGATTGGAGGTACTCCCAGAGTAGGAACAAGTTCTAGGGTGAGAGCTCTATTATGGGTCCGCATCCCATGAGTGGGACGGACCTTATTTTTCTGTGCATTCTGATCGATAGTGCGACGAAGAGGCATGATCGATTTTTTTGAAAAGAAAGAGAGCATTGATTAGAGGCATATTAGACTCCAAAGCACGAACTAGATCACAAAGAGGGGAAACATTCCTAAATGCCTAGTAGCCCTCTGCTTATAAGTGTGGTATGCTACACACCCATAAACAAGACTCTACCTGACGTGATTTCGCAAACACCCTGGGAACATGAACTGTGCTCTGATACCAAGTTTTTCATGACCCGAATTGAGGCCCTGTCCGTGATGAGCATCCCAAGACATGAAGGCCCGGACACCCTTCTATCTTGAAGTCATATACACCATTCATAAATAAGGAAATACAGAAATTATAGCAAGACGAAATCATGGTCATAAATCTGATATGAATTTAGCATTGAAGAACGAAATCCAAAACTAACTAGCAACCTATACAAACCATCTGCGAAATCTCTATTACATACTCTATAACACAATCTGAAAGTTGGGACAAGGACCCCAGTAGAACAAAATCGTAACCACTAATAATTATCTGCAAATAAATAGGCCTTCCAGAATATAGAAGGCTCACCAACTGGACACTGCAACTCTGTCTGATGAAATCTACTTCTTATCTGGACCCCTAGACTGAGCCTTAGAACCTGAGAGGTAGGGGGAGAGGGTCAATACAATGTACTGGTATGCAAAGTAATCCAAAATAAAACTTTTATATAAGTAAAATAGTGGAGAGCAAGTTTATAAAACATCATGCATAAACAGTTCTAAAAAACATGGGCATTTTTTTGAAAATCATAAATCATTCTTGTCAATACAAGTTTTGTTCTTTGTATTACTTCTGAGTTAGGTGGCACTCCCCTACAACTCTAATATTCCACGGGCTATATGGAATCTACCATTGACTTGGTGGTGAATCCCCCAACCCAAGTATGCCGCAAGAGTTGGAGTCTCTGATTTTGATACACCACATGGCACTAGGCCAGCGTAATATAATATACCCGGATCGACAAATCACGGTTTAGGTCAATGAGTTATCTGAAATCGTGCCCTCTTCAAGGAACCACCTAACATATCTTTATGCCTTATTTTATCTTTCTTCTGAACATGCATCATTCTAAAATTCTAAAACATAAAAGTCTGATTTCTGTATTAGTCTATGTCTTTATGGCATTGTCTAAGTTGGTATCATCATACCAATACTTGAAAGTCATTATTCTAATCCATATATGATTATTTCATTCTATAACAATATTCAGGCCACTTGATCATGCATATAGTGTAAGAAGAGTCATATCTCAAATCATAAGTCAAAAATCATGCAAAGGCTTTCCATTCATTCAACAATTTCAATAAGTAGTGGCCATCTTCTCAAAACATTCCTGAAGTTTCTTTGTTTATCAATCTCAACATTTAAAATCATTAAAGAATTCCTCTCTCCCATTCTTAATCATCATGAATTTCACACAAGACAAATAGTATCATGAATCATTCCGTAAACCATGAAATGTAAGGATTCATAACATGTAAATCAAATAATAAAGTAATGGGAAAGAGAGATTATATATTTCATGCTTTGGTTCACAATTCACGGTTTTCAATGCATACGTACATATATATAATTCAAATTAATTTGGGGGAAGGCCTAAAGACCAAAATAATATTATCGAAGCTTCTAAAATATGAATGTATTCATAAATTTAAAAACCCCTTTCTTAAAATCATGATTTCTATACCCATGAGATTTTAGAAAAAATCCCGCGTACCTCAATTATGAAGAATAATGGATGATCCTTGAAGTCTACAATTTGGGGATTCCAAATCTCCGATCAATTTCGAAAACCCATGGTTGAATCTTGAGTTTCTTGGAGGAGAAGTAAGTTCATGAGTCAATTTAAATGTATTGTTTTTATTGAGTTGTTATTTCTTTCTTTCTTAGATTGATTGTTTAAGAACAATACTGAGCTGAGTTAACTTCAAGTTTGGGAAAACTCGAAGTGGGTTCAACAATCAAGGGTGATTGTTGAGTTATAGGAATTAGAGTTTATGATTCCTAGTTGTTGAGTTATAGGAATTAGAGTTTACGATTCCTAGTTATTGAGGTATAGGAATTAGAGTTTATAATTCCTAGTTGTTGGTTACAAGAGTTTTGTAATCAGTCGTTGTTGAAGCTCAAAATTATTTAGTGAAGTTGGGGTTAAATCCTATAGAGGTACAAGTCGTGTTTTTTTACACCTTTATGAGCCGGGTGTTTTCCACATAAAAATCATTGTGTTCTTTACTTCCTATTTTACTGCTTCCTTAGAACACGTCAGACAATCCATTTTATCCATAGGCAACTCTTACGTTAAAGTCACTGATCAGAGGGGCATGTACTCTAACAGATTGTTTCAATACAAACGTGCATTACAACTCACCTCCGAATGAGGTAGAATAACTGAGAAAAGTTATTTTGAAATTTATTCATATAATAGTAAATCTGAAATTTACTAAAGTAAAGGTTTACTTGTCATGGTAAACTTAGAGTTTACTAGAATAAAAGTTCATAAATTGACATGAACGATTGCGACATCCCAAAGGTGTGCATACTGAGTATTAAATATATATTGAAGAACTAGAAAATTCTTCCTGAGCTTTTAATGTTGCTTGTTCTCATGATAAGTTGGTTGGACCAACTAATTTGGATTGAATCCTTTAAAATCTAAAAATTTAAAAAGTGACTATGGGCCTGTTCACCTATCATATGATATGTTGAAAAGATGTATCAATAAGATGATCACATGTACATTCATTGTGAACCTGCAGTTTGACATTCATAAAGTTGCTTGCTCAATAATATTGAGTTAAGAACATAACTTTCAGATTGTATAATCAAGACAATTCATCTTGATGGTGATGATTTGACATTGAATGCCTTCGATAAATAGCAAAACCATTGCTAATGACAACAAAGTTTCATGTATTGGTCTGAAATATGATATGTTGCATACAATAACACTTGTATGCATTAGACCAATAGATTAAGATTATTTCTTCCCTCTTAATTGGTTCAAGTCCATGAACCAAATACATCCTCAAAGAAGTAGAGGATGTATGTTAGTTTTCCTAACATAAGGGGGAGATTATAAGCAGCTATAAAATATGTTAGGAATTATGATCAGATCCTTATTCAAAAGATAATTAAAGTCAAATTCCAAAAGCATCTCATATTAAGCTACAAGTTCTCCTATTTTATATCCTTAATGTAACACCCCACATTTTGGGATAAAATAAAAACCATGACTCTGATGTGTTGATAATCCCAGAGCCTTAAATCCTATGCCAATTTGGCATATTTATGTAGTATGTGAATCCATTTGAGCATGAATTTAGACCATAGAGGTCTTTCAACTCAAGGTCGAGTTGAAACTATTTCGATCGATTAAGTTTTTATGGACGTTGTAATTTGTGTCAGCTTCCATCGACCATACCTCTATGTATATGTTGAATTAGAGAGCCTACTATGTGTCAAATGATAGATCTTCGAGTTAAATTTCCAACGATACGAATTTTGCTAAAATTCGACACCCGAGCAAGAAGTTATGGCCTTTCAAAGTAGTATGCGTCGCCTAACCAATCGCACATGGCCACTGGAAAGCATATGCGATAGCATATGCGGCGCCTATGTAAATATAGGCGATATCATATGCGACGCCTATGTAAATATAGGCGATATCATATGCGGCGCCTATGTAAATATATGCGATATCATATGTGGCACATATCTTATGGTTTCAAGTGACTTAAACACTCCGTTTTTGGGGCAAAATGGTCCTTTTCCCACCCTTATTCAGCCATAAACACGAAATTCAGTCCCCAATTCTCCAAAATACATCCACATTCATCTAAAAATTCTTAAGAACACTCCCAAGGGTTTCAAACTAAAATCCCAAATAAATCAAGACTCAACCGTGGGTTTTCAAAATTGATTAGAGATTCGAAATCCCCAATCCACGGGCTTCAAGAAGCACCCATTATTTTCCGAAATAGAGGTACGCGGGGTTCTCCTAAATTCTCATGGGCATAGAAAAATCATGTTTAAAAATGAGGTTTTTGAATCTATTTATATATTTATGTATTAAATGTTTTAACATCATTGTTTTGGTCTTTTGACCTTTCCCAAAGTGATTTGAGAATATGAATGTATGAAACCATGTATTTAAGAATGAATTCTTGTTGAGAGCATGATTTTCGGTGAATTCCCTCTTAATATGAATTTTTCAGATTTCTCATAACATATGAATTGTTTTGCAATGCATATTTGAAAAGCACTATATGAAATGATTGAACTGTTGTTATGATTTAAAAGTGGTTTTAAATCACTAAATAGGGAATCTAGCATGAATGTTTAATGTTCATAATGCATGTGATGAAAGAATGCATGGATTTGCTAAAGGAACTAGACCATCATATGTTGATGAAGTTTTTGCATGATTTTGACTTGAGTTTTGAAACACGAAATCTTCTATATCAGTTGCATGTTTTTGGTGGTCTAAATTATGCTTTAAATGAAAGATTTAGCTTAATATATTATGGATCAAAAATCATGACTTTCAAGTCTTGGTATGACGATACCAATTCAGACCAATGCCATATCAGACTCAGACTAATAGACATTTCAGACTATCATGCTTTTAGACATTCAGAATGTTGCATGTACAGAAAAGGTTAAAATGGGCATACAGAGATGTTAGGTGGTTCCCTGAAGAGGGCTTGAGTTCAAGCAACTCATTGCCTAAAATCGTGGTTTGCCGACCCGGATATATTATTGTCACGACCCGAACCAGGGCCTGGCCGTTACGAGCATTTCAAACCATGGAGGCCCGAAACACCCCTATCTGTCTGGTAATCATGCACCTAATTCATATGATCAAAGTAATGCGAAAGAAACACAATAATTCGGAAACACATAAATATGAAAAGAAACAATAACGGGAAAATAAAACAATAACGGGAAAATAAAGTTCCCCCAATATCAATCAACCTCTAAACAACTGTCTGCAAAAATCTCTAACAAATGACTGAGTTAAGTAATTGTATATAAACTGGGACAAGGCCCCCAGTAGACCCCAAAACTAAATATAAGCTAAAAGGACTGCAGGACATAAGACCTTCCAAAACATAGAAGGCTCACCACTTGTCTCTGTAACTCTGTCTGAATGATCTACTGATTCTCTTGACCCCTAGACTGGGCCTCTAAACCTGAGAGGTTGGAGTGGGGAGGGGGTCAGCACAAAAGTACTGGCACACAAAGATATCAAAACAAAACATAATATTTTTACAAAATATAGTTGAAAGACATTATAAAGCAATTTCATATCAAATCATTTGAAAATACATGGGCATAATGCAATATTTTCTCAACAACAATGAAATGCAACTGAGCTAGGTGGAATACCCTACATAATTTACTCCAACTGTCAAACCTCGGTTGCCGCCAAGATTAGAGTATAAGTGAGGGAGAGACACACAAGACCACGAAACATGGTGTCTCAACCCAATGGTAGTGCCCAAGATGATTTAGCCCGGGCTCCTACCTATAGTCCCAATTTGGGAATGACATAAAGTCAAGTACACAAGATCACTTAGCCTGGTACCAAATTCTCGTGTCGGCAAACACGGTTTTCAGCGATGAGCCATTACACTCAAACACCTTCTTCGGGCATCCACCTATCTCATGTAAAATCAATGCATTCAAACTTCATTTAATTCAATCACGTATCATATTCTGTAGGGTATCGTCATACCCAACTTGCAAGTCATCAATATCACATCCACATATGTATAATCATGTAAAAACAAAGGTGCTTCATCATTTACAAGTGGTGAACAATAATTATTTTAAATTCATGCTCTCTTTTGTTGGTCACAATATGATATTGGGTATCAAGACATTATCATGGGAATTTGAAAGCAATTTATCATTCATATTTATCAAACTTCCATGGAAAATCTCAAATCACATATGCATGGTTTCAACCATTGAAGTATATAGGCAAACAATTCCCATGACATAAAGAAAAATGACTTAGAAATCATATTGAAAGCAAGTTATTAGCATTTGATTGAAAACCCCCATTTAAAAGCATGCATGTTCATAAAAACTACACCCATGAGATTTTAGGATAACCCCACGTACCCCTATTTCCGAAAATACTAGATGTTTCTTGAAGCTCGCGGATTTGTGATTCCGAATATGTAATTATCTTCGAAAACCTACGGTCGAATCTTGAACTATTTGGGTTTTTATTTTGAAATCCTAAGGAGTGTTCTTGAGAAATTTTTATGAATGAAGGTGTATTTTCGTGTTTGAGGGATTAAATCCCGTGTTGGTGGTATATATAGGGGTGAAGGATGACCAAAATACCCCTAAGGAACAATTAAGGTCAAATCTGTCCCTCAGTTGACAGTTTGATAGTCTGGAGTAAATCGATTATAATGTTTTACTCATATACTAAAATTGGATGAAACCAACTGAATTTGGAAGAGGACTCAAAGAGATTTGGTTTGATATATTATATCTCACACAGTTCATTATATACAGTGAGTTATGATTGTTTGAAGTTGATCCTAAAATGCTGAAAACTGGGCAATAGGCTATGCGTTTTGCTACTGTTTTGAAATCCAAACGCAGCCTTATGCGTTCCAAAAAATTTGAAACTTATCCGAGATGCACTATGAGCTTTACCGATCGTAAAACAACTTGAAAATCTAAAAATGGATGTAGGGAAGGTTGAAAAGTTGTATCCCAAAGAGTGCCAGCTAAAATGACTAAGTCTCATTTTACACTTAGAAAATTTTAAGTCATTAAGTCTAAGATCTCAATATTAAAGACTAATCTATGCATGCCTTTTACGGGGCGTTACATTATCTTTTCCTTGGGATCATTCATCCTCGAATGATGGGTAGTAACTTTTTGAATCCTTAAAGATATGGAATAACGCGGACATGACATGTCCTTTAATAAAGAATACACTGATCTGAAACATGAAAATAAGACTGGAACTACAGATGTTCTGAATTCTTATACCGGACATGCATATCTGATGCATGGGTCTGTGTCTGAGTTGTCCTCATTAACGCAGGACTGAATACACTGATAAGCTGAACTTTTTCTATTGAACATGCATTTCTAATGCAGGCATATCTGACTGAACTGACACAAGAACATATGACTGAATACGCAATAACAACTGATGCGAAGCTTGTAATAAGAACCTATGCATGCAACCGAATGGGGTATCTCCCCCTTGGGACCCTATGCCCCTCTATGAGTGCTCAATTCACTAAGATGCTTGGAAAACGGAGGCAATGCACAAGGCATCTACGATTTGATTCATAACTGAACCTCTGGAATTTGAATCTAATGCATGACGCATGAACCTAGCTATACTCTCAATTACTAGTATACTCTATCTTGGAATAGTATCATGTATGAGATTTTGGGTAGCATGAATAAATGAAAAGACGAGAAAACAAGTCATGCGAATCTGACTGCTAAACTAACTTACTGGCTATACAGACTGAATTATGCTAGACCCTCATACTCAACTGGAGTATCTCTTCAATGCTCTCTCTAAAGAAGTTATAACAGTAATAGGGAGCCACAAATCTTGGGTATGGATTACACAAGACATCCCACTGAGGAAAATCACAACATTGACACTACTCTGCAGTCTGGAATATAGACATATAACTCCTAAATTAGGATAGAATTACCAGACCTTTGGCAATACAACTTATTACTTTCAAGCTTAGTACACTTCTCGAATATCCCTTAACTATACTATTCCCTATAAATATCATATTCATTCAATTCAGCTTAAAATTCTCATATGAGCTTTGACAAATTTTTTTTACTAATGTCTAAAATAGCTTAATCCTTACACCGCGATCAAGCCTAACTCTAAGTCACAAAATACAACATGCTACACCACGCTATTATTCTAAACCATATGACTCCACCTTCTATACCTCTTTTAAAGATCACATCCTAAGCATAAGATGCCTTACCACTTCAATGACTACTCTGAACTCTTAATATGAAGTCTCTAATGCATATTGCGACCTCCCACTACAATCCCAAAACGTCATTCAAGCCTATTTTATAACCACATGTTTACTTCAAGGCAACCACCCATAAATACATACTTCACATAGTTTCTAAACTATTGTCAATATAACTCCCACACGCTACCCTAAAACATACACACAAACTTTTCCACTAACCATCACATGTATCAAAGATTGGCCCTAAATCTTACTTCATACTTATGGCCTTATCTAAACAAACGTACTATGATCTTCCATCAACAAGAACATTTACATCATCACCAGTATCATTGCATAGGGAGGGTCACTAAAAGGTTAAAACATAAGACCCTGAAGCATGAGAAGATTTTTATACGGGACTGAGCACACTATAAAGAGTGAGTGCACGCGTCATGAGTTGCATGACCTCAACTAGAGTTCCTAACATAAGGAATGTGATTCCGACTACTTGAATGAACTATAACTCATTATCTTGGAACTGGAAGAGTACGTGACTCTCTATCATATACAGGAATAAAAAACTATAATCACGGAACTGAAATGTAAATCTTGAGTAGGCATTGGGATCACTGAAAAATACTAATATAAGAATGGGTTGAGTCTCACCCTCACTTTCTAACGTTCTATATCATCATGACATCACTACTAGAATCTGAGAGCCTGACTTGGCTATTCGTTCTATCATCTCCCCCTTGGCTTTAAGCCATCATATTAAGTTCAAGAGATCCCTTATTACTAGACTCTAAGCTGAACTACACTCACCGCACTCTGGGGTCTGGAATACAACAATACACATAATTAAATAGAAATTTAACCCGAAAGACCACACATAAAAGTGGAAAGCCCACTGCTAATACTACCTTATGAGATACACTCTATATTTTGATAGCCCCAATAGTCATAGTATGATGCTTGCACACTTATTTCTATCAGTTCAACCTTCAAAGCTCAAACTTAGATTTCTAACACTTAACATGGATATCAAAGAGCCTTCGATGAACCATACCACTTTCGTCATAGCCTACCAATATCACGACTCCAAACTTATATCTCATTACTATGAGAATCAAGATCATATAAAAGAGCCCAACACTATCAATCTCATGGTACTATTCTGACATCCATATTCTACATTAAATTCAAGTCAACAGTCTAGCATCAATCATCTACCATCAATGAAGAAGGCAACATAATATACTAGTCCGTCAAATATGAACATTCTATCCAAATACCTCACAAATCTACTACATACCTTCTCACAAGTAGTACTAGTTTACAACTACCAATAAAAAAAGGTTAAGGGGGGGGGGGTAAAGTCACATAATAGGCATGGTTAACCTTAATATGATATTATAACCCCATACAATCTTATCTACTTATACTGATCTCTCACCTTCTAATTACTTACTCAATCTCATGCAAATAGATTCAGCTATACATATATTAAACCAACACAAGAACAACAAGTTGGACAACAAGTTTCTAGTGAATCGAAATAGGCCTCACTAGACTTTGATTGTTGTGTTTTGAACAAGAAATAAAATGAATAACAAAGAAACTATTCTAGTGAATCAAAAGAGCCCCACACGACTTCACTAGACTTTGATTTTTTTCAAAAACACCATGATAATAAGATTACATATTACAAGAGATAGAAAATTGACACACAATATTCAATGATCTAAGGATACACATCTTACTCTGTATAAATAAAAATCTGAGTCAAACACTTCCCCCACAGACTACCATACAATCCACACATACAACTAGCTACCACATTAGTCTATCATCATAAGGGGGGTAAATCATTCTCGAACATCGGTTATTCAACTAAAACATTTACACAAAAGTCACCCTCACTCTGACTTCTAACTTTGTGACTTCACATCCCCAACTTCTTGGTCCAATATCACTACCAATAGGTCATGACAACAACACTTTAACACATACTACTATTCGGGTGGAAATACAGTTCCAACATTCTACTACACATCATCCCCCCTTAAGCAAGACATTTGTAACATAAATTTGAAGGGGACTAAATGCAATTAATACCTCAAGCTGAAAAGCACGATTCCATCAGGATCAATGTTTACATCGAAATTAATACACATTAAAGCACTAACGGACTCTTATCAAGTCCTTGCACAAATTTTAACTCTTATATGGTTCAATCAGAAAGGACCATACCATTTAGATTCTAAACTTCTGTACTTGAATCACCTCAATAATAAGACATATCTGAGGACATTAGAGTAAGGAAAGAATCTGGGATGATTTTTTACTTTCGTATGGGTGACACCATAGCATGAATTAGAGTATGAAAAAGGAACATTCTGACTCTATTGCATGAACTAGAACATGAAGAAAGAGAGATATTCCTAAACGCCTAGTAGCCTCCTGCTTATAAGTATGGCGCGCTACACACCCATAAACAAGACTCTACCCGATGCAATTTCGCAGACACCCTGGGACCATGAACCGTGCTTTGATACCAAGTTTGTCACGACCTAAACCAGGGCCTGGCCATGATGAGCATTTCAAACCATGGAGGCCCGAAACACCCCTATCTGTCTGGTAATCATGCACCTAATTCATATGATCAAAGTAATGCGGAAGAAACACAATAATTCGGAAACAAGGTCATAAATATGAAAAGAAACAATAACGGGAAAATAAAGTTCCCCCAACATCAATTAACCTCTAAACAACTGTCTGCAAAAATCTCTGACAAATGACTGAGTTAAGTAATTGTATATAAACTGGGACAAGGCCCCCAGTAGACCCCAAAACTAAATATAAGATAAAAGAACTGCAGGACATAAGACCTTCTGAAACATAGAAGGCTCACCACTTGACTCTGCAACTCTGTCTGAATGATCTACTGATTCTCTTGACCCCTAGACTGGGCCTCTGAACCTGAGAGGTTGGAGAGGGGAGGGGGTCAGCACAAAAGTACTGACACACGAAGATATCAAAACAAAACATAATATTTTTATGAAATATAGTTGAGAGCCATTATAAAGTAATTTCATATCAAATCATTTGAAAACACATGGGCATAATGCAATAGTTTCTCAACAACAATGAAATGCAACTGAGCTAGGTGGAATACCCTACATAATTTACACCAACTATTAAACCTCGGTTGCCGTCGAGATTAGAGTATAAGTGAGGGAGAGACACACAAGATCATGAAGCATGGTGTCTCGACCCAATGGTAGTGCCCAAGATGACTTAGCCCGGGCTCCTACCTATAGTCCCAATTTGGGAATGACATAAAGTCAAGTACACAAGATCACTTAGCCTGGTACCAAATTCTCGTGTCGGCAAACACAGTTTCCAGAGATGAGACCTTACACTCAAATGCCTTCTTCAGGCATCCACCTATCTCATGTAAAATCAATGCATTCATACTTCATTTAATTCAATCACGTATCATATTCTGTAGGGTATCATCATACCCGACTTGCAAGTCATCAATATCACATCCACATATGCATAATCATGTAAAAACCAAGGTGCTTCATCATTTACAAGTAGTGAACAATAATTATTTCAAATGTCACAATATGATATGGGGTATCAAGACATTATCATGGGAATTTGAAAGAAATTTATCATTCATATTTATCAAACTTCCATGGAAAATCTCAAATCACATATGCAACGTTTCAACCATTGAAGTATATAGGCAAACAATTCCTATGACATAAAGAAAAATGAGTTAGAAATCTTATTGAAACCAAGTTATTAGCATTTGATTGAAAACCCCCATTTAAAAGCATGCATGTTCATAAAAACTACACCCATGAGATTTTAGGATAACCCCACGTACCTCTATTTCTGAAAATACTAGATGTTTCTTGAAGCTCGCGGATTTGTGATTCCGAATATGTAATTATCTTCAAAAACCTACGGTTGAATCTTGAACTATTTGGATTTTTATTTTGAAACCCTAATGAGTGTTCTTGAGAAATTTTGATAAATGAAGGTGTATTTTGATATTTGAGGGATTAAATCCCGTGTTGGTGGTGTATATAGGGGTGAAGGATGACCAAAATACCCCTAAGGAACAATTAAGGTCAAATCTGTCCCTCAGTTGACCGATTGATAGTCTGGAGTAAATCGATTATTACTTTTTACTCATATAATAAAATTGGATGAAACCAACTTCATTTGAAATAGGACTCAAATAGATTTCGTTTGATATCTTATAGCTCATACATTTCATTATATACAGGGAGTTATGATTGTTTGAATTTAACCCTGAAATGCTGAAAACTGGGCAATAGGCTACGCGTTTTGCTACTGTTTTGAAATTCAAACGCAGCCTTATGCATTCCAAAAAATTCCAAAACTTATCCGAGATGCACTATGAGATTTCCCGATCATAACTCAACTTGAAAATCTAAAAATAGATGTCGAGAAGGTTGAAAAGTTGTATCCCGAAGATTTCAAGCTAAAATGACTAAGTCTCATTTTACACTTAGAGACTTTTAAGTCATTAAGTCTAAGAGCTCAATATTAAAGACTAATCTATGAATGCCTTTTACGGGGCGTTACAATTATTATACGCTGACTTAAGTGTCGTGTGGCGTATCAGATTCAGGAACTCCAACCTTTGCGGCATACTCGGGTTGGAGGCTTCCCCGCCGAGTCAATGGAGGATTCCATATCGCCCGTGGAATATCAGACTTGTAGGGGATACCACCTAACTCATAAGTAATACACAAATCAGAGTTTGAGATTTACAGACAGTTTATATGTTTTCAGAAGGTGCCCATGTGTTTTTCAGAATCTATTTTATGCATAATGTTTGATGAACATTTGCTCTCACGTATTATATATATATATGTTCAATTACTCTATTTTAGATTTCTTCGCATGCTAGTACAATTTTCTGACCCCTTTCCTCCCAGGTACTGAGGCGCAGTCTAGGGGTCCAGATCCTCAGTAGAGTCTATAGATAGGGTTGTCTCAGAGTTCAGTTGGTGAGCCTTCTTTTCTTTGGAAGGCCTAGTCATTTAGGTATTTATTTCAGTATGGTTTTTGGTTTGCTGGGGGCCTTGTCCTAGTTATTCAGATAGTATGTCTGTAGAGATTTCGCAGACTGTTGCAGATGTTTATTAAATATTATTGAGGATGTTTCCATATTATTGTGTCTATTCTGTATTACTTTGATCATATGAATTATTTTCATGATTACCAGATAGACAGAGGGCGTTCCGGGACTTCAGGTTCAGGAATGCTCATCATGGCCAGGGCCCCGGTTCAGGTCGTGACAAACTTGGTATCAAAGCACGGTTCATGGTCCCAGGGTGTCTGTGAAATCGCGTCGGGTAGAGTCTTATTTATGGGTGTATAGCACGCCACACTTATAAGCAGGAGGCTACAAGGCGTTTAGGAATGTCTCTCTTTCTTCATGTTCTAGTTTGGGCTATAGACTCAGAATTTTCCTCCTTCATACTCTAATTCGTGCTATGGTGTCACCCATATGAAAAGAAAAGTTATCCTAATTTCTTCCTCACTTTGGTGTTTCCAGATATTCTCCGATTATCTAGTAGAAATTTCAAAAGTCCCACAAAGGATGGGAGAGAAGTTCCCTAGTGTAAAATTATGTCCTCGTTCTTGTGAGGCGTTCAGTTAAGACAAGAGTAAGATATGTATTCTTGAGTCATTGTATATTGTGTATCAAGATTCTATCTCTTGTAATCTTGATATCAGTGTGATGTTGAAAACAAAAGTCTAGTGAAGCCGCGTGAGGCCTATTTCGATTCACTAGAAACTTGCTGTTCATCTTGTTGTTCTTGTGTTTGTTAGAACTGTATTTCCACCCAAGTAGTAGTATTAGTTAGAGTGTCATTTTCATGACCTATTGGTAGTGAAATTAGACCAAGAAGTTTGTGATATGAAGTTATAAGGTTAGAAGGTCAGAGTGAGGGTGACTTTTGTGATTAAATATTTATAGTTGAATAACCGTTGATTGAGAATGATTTACCCTTTTGTGGTGGTACCATTTATGAATTGTATGGTAGTCCGTGGGGGAAGTGTTGACTCAGAATGTTATTTGTTTTCTTCTTTTCAAAATAGAGAAAGAGCCCAGAGTGGATATTTAAGGTGGTTATAGAAACCCCTTATAGGCTATGAGTGAAAATGGCTATATTAGACAGTAGGTTGTAAGTATAGACTCATTGTCATATGGGGTATCTGAAGGTAGTCTAAATGCCCATTGGGGTAAGTAAGTGTGATGTGAGAAAGACACATAAGTAGATAAGATTGTATGGTTATAATATAAGCTTAAGGTTGATCATGTCTATTATGTGACCTTACCCCTTAACCTTCTTCTCATTGGTAGTTGTAAACTAATACTACTTGTGAGAAAGTATGTAGTATATTTTTGAAGTATTTGGGTAGAATATCCCAATTTGAAGGATTAGTATATTTATATTATATTGCACTCTTCATTGGTTGTAAATAATTGATGCTAGACTATAGACTTGAATTTAAATGGTGTGGTGGTGAATAGTGGCAAGAGATTGATGATACATGTTTCGTGGGATTAGATTTGTAAGCTTGATGTGTTGAAATAGTACGTGCAAATGGATTATGACAAGGAAAACTGTGAGGTCATGATCAATTATTGTGGTTATGAAGTTCTAGTGTACTAGTGTTTCTTGATATTTATTTCATAGTTTCTAAGTGAGGATTGTGTGTAAGGTTGGTTGTAAATCATGTTTAGCACTAGACATTAAGTTTGAAATAATTGATGGCCATGGAGGTGGATGTGATGATTTCTTGGTTAATGATACTAGTTATATGGAAGTGATCTATAGGCTTGAACAGTGTATGCAAGTGCTTAAGTTTATTTGATTCGTAATGAAGTATGACGTTGTATATGTGATGTAGAAGTATGCCCAAGGTGGTATGAAGCTGTAGTATTTTTCTAAGGTTATTACATGTTGTGTGTAGCTATTGGTACCGTTGAGTTTCTAGGTGGAAAAAGACTAGCTAGATGGTATATGGTGTTCTAAATAGACCAGTTAGGGACTTTTGATTGATAGCATTGAGCCTTTTGATATGAGCTTGATTCTCATGGTAGAGGAAAATAAGTTTGAAGTTTCTATGTTGGTAGACTATGATAGAAATAGAGTGGCTCATTGAAGACTTGGTGATACCCATGTTAGGTGTTATAATCTAAGATCGAGTCCTTGAAAGTTATGCTAATAGAAATAAGAGTAGATGCACTAGAGGGTATGCACTTCAACTTTGGGGATACTCATAAAGATTCAAAGTTAGTAAGTATTCGAGTAATAGATGATGACTATTGGGGTTACAGAATGATAGAGTGTGCCTCAGGAGGCAGTATTAGCAGTGGGCGTTCCACTCTCATATGTGGTCTTTCGGGTTAAGTTTTATTAATTTTGTATATTGTCATATTTCAGAACCTAGAGTGCAGTGAGTGTAGTTAAGTTTAAAGTCTAGTAAGGTACCTCCCAAAACTTAAGATAATGGCTTGAAGCTAAGGGGGAGATGACTAAACGAATAACCAAGTAAGACTCTTATATTCTTGTAGTGATGTCATGATGATATAGAACATCAAAAAGTAAGGGTGAATCTCAACCCATTCCTATCTCAGTATTTCTCAGTGATCCTAATACCTACTCATGCTTTATGATTTAGTTCCATGATTAATTCACATTCATACATATGATAGAGAGTCATGTACTCATGCTTTATAATGTGCTCTATTTCCATAACTCATGTCTTACGCCAAATGATTGGCGAGATTCAGCTTATAGCCATGAATACCCTAAATTCAGAGCGCTTTGGTGAGTCCCTGTTGTTGTTTTGCTATTCCTCAGGCCTTAGATGAGTGTCAAACTTCATATAGTATCATTCCATGCCTCCAGATCTTATGTTCTAACCTTTTTGTAACTCCTCCTTATGCGATGATAGTGGTGGTGAGTAATTATTCCTTGTTGATGGAAGATCATAGTACGCTTGTTTAGATAAGGCCATAACTATGAAGTAAGATTTGGGACCAAGTTTTTATTTATGTAATGGTTAGTGGAATTTTGTATGTGTATGTTCTTGGGGTAGCTCGTGGGAGTGATATTGATAGTGGTTTAGAGAATATGTGAAGTATGCCTTTATGAGTGTTTTCTTTGATGTTCATATGTGGTTATAAAGATAGGCTTGAATGACATGTTGAGATTGTTGTAAAGGAACGCTATATGCGCTAGCGACTTTATAGTAAGAGTTTAGAGTAGTCATTGAAGTGGTAAGGCATGTTATACTTAGGATGTGATCTTTAAAGAAGATATAGAAGATTGCATCATATGGTTTAGAATAATAGCGTGGTCTGGCATGTTGTATTTTTGTGACTTAGAGTAAGGCTTGATCACGGCAGAGGGATTAAGTTATTTCCGACATTAGTAGAAAGATTTGTCAATGCTCATATGAGAATTTTAAGCTGAGTTGAATGAATATGATATTTAAGGAGAATAGTATAGTTAAGTGATATTTGAGAAGTGTGCTAATCTTGAAAGTAAGAAGTTGTAATGCCAAAGTCCTGGTAATTCTATCCTAATTCAGGAGTTATATGCCTATGTTCCAGACTGCAGAGTAGTGTCAATGTGGTGATTCCTCAGTTGGATGTCTTGTGTAATCCATACCCAATATTTATGGCTCCCTATTACTGCTAGAATTTCTTTAGAGAATTGTGATGAAGAGATACTCCAGTTAAGTATGAGGGTGTTGTATAATTCAGTCTGTATGGCCCATAAGTCTGTTTAGCTGTCAGATTCGCATGACTTGTTTTCTCGTCTTTGCACTTATTCATGCTACTCGAAATCTCAGACATGATACTATTCCAAGATAGAGTATACCAGTAGTTACGAGTATAGCCCAGTTCATGCATCATGCATTAAATTCAGATTCCAGATGTTCAGATATGATTCAATTCGTAGGTGCCCTGTGCATCGCCTCAGTTTTCCAAGTATCTTAGTGAATTGAGAATTCATAGAGGGACATAGAGTACCAATGGGGAGATACCCCATTCAGTTGCATGCATAGATTCTTATTACAAGATTCGCATAAGTTATTATTGCGTATATAGCCATACGTTTATACGTCAGTTCAGTCAGATATGTATGCATTAGAAATGCATGTTCAATAGAAAAGTTCAGCTTATCAGTGTATTCAGTCCTGCATTCATGAGAACAACTCGGTCATAGATCCATGCATCAGATATGCATGATTCATTATGAGAATTCATCCTATGAGTAGATTCAGTCGTGTGTTCCATGCCTCGGTTATGCATGTCCAAATTAGCATTCAAATTATCAGTAGTTCCAATGATATAGTCATGTTTCCGATCAGTGTATTCTTTCTTAGGGAACATATTATGTCCGTGTTATCCCATAACCTTAAGACTTCGACACTCTATCCATCATTCAGGGACGAATGATCCCAAGGGGGAGATAATGTAACACCCCGCATTTCGGGCTAGAATACAAACCATGACTCTGATGCGTTGATAATCCCAGAGCCTTAAATCCTATGCCAATTTGTCATGTTTATGTAGTATGTGAATCCATTTGAGCTCGATTTAGACCATAGAGGTCCTTCAACTAAAGGACGAGTTGAAACTATTTCGATCGATTAAGTTTTAGTGGATGTTGTAATTTGTGTCAGTTTCCATCGACCATAACTCTCTATATATGTCAAATTAGAGAGCCTACTATGTGTCAAATGATAGGTCTTCGAGTTAAATTTCCAACGATACCAATTTTTCTAAAATCCGACACCCGAGCAAGAAGTTATGGCCTTTCAAAGTAGTATGCGTCGCCTAACCAATCGCACATGGCCACTGGAAAGCATATGCGATAGCATATGCGGCGCCTATGTAAATATAGGCGATATCATATGCGGCGCCTATGTAAATATATGCGATATCATATGCGGCGCATATCTTATGGTTTCAAGTGACTTAAACACTCCGTTTTTGGGGCAAAATGGTCCTTTTCCCACCATTATTCAGCCATAAACACGAAATTCAGTCCCTAATTCTCCAAAATACATCCACATTCATCTAAAAATTCTCAAGAACACTCCCAAGGGTTTCAAACTAAAAACCCAAATAAATCAAGACTCAACCGTGGGTTTTCAAAATTGATTAGAGATTCGGAATCCCTAATCCACAGGCTTCAAGAAGCACCCATTATTTTTCGAAATAGAGGTACGCGGGGTTTTTATAAATTCTCATGGGCATAGAAAAATCATATTTTAGAATGGGTTTTTTGAATCTATTTATATATTTATGTATTAAATGTTTTAACATCATTGTTTTGGTCGTTTGACCTTTCCCAAAGTGATTTGAGAATCTGAATGTGTGAAACCATGTATTTATGAATGAATTCTTGTTGAAAGCATGATTTTCGGTGAATTCCCTTTTATTATGAATTTTTCAGATTTCTCATAACATATGAATTGTTTTGCAATGCATCCTTGAAAAGCACTATATGAAATGATTGAACTCTTGTTATGATTTAAAGGTGGTTTTAAACCACAAAAGAGGGAATCTAGCATGAATGTTTAATGTTCATAATGCATGTAATGAAAGAGTGCATGGATTTTCTAAAGGCACTAGACCACCATATGTTGATGAAGGTTTTGCATGATTTTGACTTGAGTTTCGAAACAAGAAATCTTCTATATCAGTTGCATGTTTTTGGTGGTCTAAATTATGCTTTAAATGAAAGAATTAGCTTAATGTATGGCTCAGAAATAATGACTTGCAAGTCTTGGTATGACGATACCAATTCAGACCAATGCCATATCAGACTCAGACTAATAGACATTTCAGACTATCATGATTTTAGACATTCAGAATGTTACATGTACATAAAAGGTTAAAAATAGGCATACAGAGATGTTAGGTGGTTCCCTGAAGAGGGCTTGAGTTCAAGAAACTCATTGCCTAAAACCGTGATTTGCCGACCCGGGTATATTATTATACGCTGACTTAACTGTCATGTGGCGTATCAGATTCAGGAACTCCAACCCTTGCGGCATACTCGGGTTAGAAGCTTCCCCACTGAGTCAATGGAGGATTCCATATCGCCCGTGGAATATCAGACTTGTAGGGGATACCACCTAACTCAGAAGTAATACACAGATCAGAGTTTGAGATTTACAGACAGGTTACATGTTTTCAGAAGGTGCCCATGTGTTTTTCAGAAACTTTTTTATGCATAATGTTTGAGGAAAATTTGCTCTCACTTATTATATATATATATATATGTTCAATTACTCTATTTTGGATTGCTTCGCATTCCAGTACAATTATGCTGACCCCCTCTTCCTCCCAGGTACTGAGGCGCAGTCTAGGGGTCCAGATCCTCAGTAGAGTCTACAAACAGGGTTGTCTCAGAGTTCAGTTGGTGATCTTTCTTTGTTTCGGAAGGCCTAGTCATTTTGGTATTTATTTCAGTATGGCTTTTGGTCTGCTGGGGGCCTTATCCCAATTATTCAGATAGTATGTCAGTAGAGATTTCGCAGACTGTTGCAGATGTTTATTAAATATTGTTGACCATGTTTTCCTATTATTGTGTCTATTCCGTATTGCTTTGATATATGAATTATGTGCATGATTACCAGATAGACAGAGGGCATTTCGGGCCTTCGGGTTCGGGAATGCTCGTCACGACCAGGGCCCCAGTTTGGTTTGTGACACTTAAAGGACAAAGTCTATGCATACATAAAGCATGGTAGACTAATCGGTTCCAAATGAAATAATCCTTGAAATGAATAAGGAGCAAATAATCATAATAAGAAGGAAATATGCTCTTGAAGAGTCTACGACATAACACTTCATGAAACCTTATGAGAGGTTCAAGTAGCTAAAAATAATAAAGTGATGAGATCTCAAAATGTTATGTCACATTGTGAACCTATATAAAATTATATATCATCAATAATATCTTTGAGACAATATTGGCGTAGTATTGTGAAAGATTACAAGGATCCAAATTCTATGTTTATTTGAGCATGCTGACGTAGAAACATTTATCAAGTGAATTGAAAGGATGTATCTTGGTAAGTATAAAACCTTATTTGATTTGCAGTCCAAACACTTGAAGATGTCACACATGAAATGTTGAATATTGTCACTTGATAAAATTTATATGAAAAATTTTAAGGATTCAAAATGTTTGAAGCATATAAAAGTTTCTGGGAAACTTATTTAGAATCCTTATATTGTATAAGCTTATAGCTTGAAAATTATTGAAACTCTTAGAGAGTTTTCAAAAGCAATAGATTATTTGCTGAAATGAGAAATATGAAGTATCATATCTTAGTGCATTTGGTGCACAACACTAATGTATCTTGCAAATAATACAAGGCCGGATATAGCCTTTTCAGTCAATTTGTTATCAAGAGATAATACAACATGCATAACACATCTTAATGGAGAATTCATAAAAGGAGATAGAATGAAGCACACTTCATCAAAGCTTTTTTACATACATGAGTTACAAAAGAATGGTGATATTAACGTGCAACAGATTTGTTCAAGTGACAATGTGGCTAATTTAGTCATCAATTCTCCTTCAATTGCAACTTTCAAGAAGATGGTGCACAAGATTGGGATGCAAAGGTTCAAGGATGTTCTCATTAGGGAGAGTTAATACGCGTTGTACTCTTTTTTCCTTACGAGATTATGTTCCACTGGATTTTCCTTGTAAATTTTTTAATGAAGCAGCCTATATGCATCTTTTTAGAGATGTTTATTTTTTTCCTTCACAAGATTTTTTCCCCACTGGGTTTTTTTAATATAGTTTTAACGAGGCACATTATCTATCTAGACATTCAAGGGGGAGTGATAAATATATTTACATTATAGTGAATGTCTATCAGGATCTAATAAGATATCAAGATCTAATTGATATCTATCATTATTTGAAGTATCCATCTTTTAGTCAGAAACTAGGAGTATTTTCCCTATAAATAGACGGGTTTTGTTCATTGTATTCTCAACTAAGACGATCTCTCATCCCTCAAGAGAAATAAAGAAGTCTCCCTCTTCTCACTCTATTTATTCTTGTTTCTCTTACTTTATATTTCATAACAATAATATCATACATTATAAAACAACATGAATAACTATCCAAATAGAGTGTATTAGAGCCCGAATAAACTACTTCCTCCATTTCAAATTAGTTGACCCTCTTTCTAAAAAATATTCATTTCAATTTAGTTGTTTGTTTTATGACATCAAGAGATTTTATTATGTTCTTCAAATACTAATTTTATCATTAGATGACAAAACAATGTGTGTACACTCAAATTTATATTTTTAAAGCATAATTAATAAGACTAATTTGAAAAAATAAATTCCTAATAAATATTTTCTTAGGAGGAGTGTCAAGTCAATAAGGATCAACTATTTTAAAATAGAAGTAGTATAAACTTGCGTTGGAAAATGAGAAGTCTAGATAAGGGTAATGTAAGACCTCGCAAAATCCTGGTCATCCAAGTCTTTTAAAGCATGCCAAAAGAGGTCCCAGACTTAGAAAGATTTCAGCTAAGTGGTAGGACTTAGTCTTTCCAAAAGCCTCCAAACTATGAGGATTTTATTTACGACCTTCCCGACTTTAAAAAGTAAATTTTTGAGTTCATTCATGACAGGGAGGTCAATTGGTGTTCTTGGGCGAGTTTCAGATTTTTCAGATCTCGTTAGAAGCTCATTTGGATATTGAAAACAGTGAGTTGACGCGATCTCAACACGTCGACCAACCTTTTCCCCAGCATCAAAGTGTAAATTCTAGTGAACCAACGCGAACTCGATACGGAGTGTCGAGATCATGTCGGTACCATCGATGTGGCGTGTCGGCCTGCACGTCGCTCGGCATATTTTTTTAGTCATTAAAGATCTGCGTCCAAAGGGGTAATTGTGTCAATTTCCCCTACACTTATTCCGCCCAAACACAAGATTAAAGCCTATTCCAAGCACATTAGGCTAAGTTTCATCAAAATTCTCTCAATTGGAAACCCTAAGATTCAACATTTATCTCTAAGAATCCCAAGATTTCACCCTCCTTTTTCCAATTAAGTTCGAGATTCAAGATTTTCAGACCAAGAATCCCAAGAATCCATCTTCAAGAATGTTAATAGAATCTTCAAAACTAAGCTTCTTCATCTTGTTCTTCATCCAAGGTATGTGGAGTTTTGAACAACGACAATCCTTTCGTCCTTGTGCCAAAAATTATATTTTTAGCAAATTTTCTTATGATTTTACATTAGGGTTTATACCCAAAGTAACTTATTGATGAATTTTGTGTATGAGATAATTGAATTATGAAATTCCATGTTTGTTTTGAGTTAAAGAATGCTCTTTTATGATTTTGGCTACCATAAGCATGATTTAAGATATTGTTTATAGCTTCTCAATTGAATTGAGCATGATATTGTGATTTAAAGTCATTATCTTGATATTATTGAAGTATGGATTATTATCCCAAGATTGATTATTATGATTTCAAGAAAAATGGTGCTTTAAGATCTTATGAGCAAGATTTCTTATAGTTTTCAGTAAAGCTTTGATCTTTCGATCATTGGTTTAGCTTTGAAATCCATATTACAGGTTATTACAGTTTACAAAACTCAGAACAACTTTATTTACAGATTTACTCAATCAATGCAAAATTTGATTTTCATATAAACCCTTATGCTAGTTTTAAAAAGTGAATTTCCAATAGTTTGAGCATAAAGATTTAAGAGGGAGTAGTATTTAGCACCGAGCAGGAAGTGTGGGATTAGCGTTCCCTATCTTCCATAGAACTACGTAGCTAACGTAGGTACAGATTAACAGATTATTTCTATTTCTATATGAATGACAAATTTCGCTTGTGATCGATCACATGGACTAGGTTATACTCCCTGGCAAGAGTTTGGCACCTCTCCCCAATGCGAGGTTTCTTTCTTAGAAGGTCAATACATTGGAATCCATGTAGCTCACATGGTTTATGTCGGTTAAGAGAGCCTCCCTAACAATAAAGAATTTCAGAATAGTTTAAAAGTATTTTCCCTACAGTCAAAAGTATATTTCTAAAGCTTTGAAAAATTTCCTTGTAGAATAAGTTTTCAGATTATGATTTAAGAATAATAATAGAATACAGTTTTTTAGAACTAAGAGTTATGACTCACAAGATTTATACTATATGCTTTGCTATTCATGATTCATGATATTCAGATTTCAGATTACTCAAGCTTATGTGTGTCATTTATGTTTAGCATGAATGATTTTATAAATTGTGATGATATTGTTTACTTATTATATTCATCCGTATATACTCCATACATTCTCAAAGTACTGATCCACATATATGTCTACGTGCTACATTGTATTATAATGTAGGTTCAGGTGCTCAGTCCCACAAGCGCGAGTGATTTCCTAGCATCTCATCTACATCTCTGCAGTTGGTGAGTCCTCATAGTTTAGGGACTTATCTATTCATATTTTTAATTATTTATAGATATTTCCATATTCATTTCAGATAGATCGAGTCAGCTGGGGGCCTGTCCTAGTGGCTCTCTAGTTTCAGTTAGTAGAGGCTTGTCGGACTACTAGATTCAGTTTTGGACTTTTGATTTAGTACTTAGATTTTTAGTATTGTTTTACCAAGACTTGTGAGAATAGTATGCTTTAGATAAGACTTCTGCATTTATCATGTTTTTATATCCATATTCCCTATTTTGAGATTCAAACTTAGTAGAAAGCAGCCAGGGTTAGCTCAGGACTACTTGTAGTCCGAAGCACTGTGTGGTATCCCGAGAGCTCAAATTTTAGGTAATTAGAAATTTGGTATCAGAGCCTCAGTCTTAGAGAGTCTTAGGGAGTCAGAAAAGCCGCATTACGTAGAGTCTTGATCATCGGTGTGAAGTGCGCCACATCTATAAGTAAAAGGCTATGGAGCATTTTAGAAAATCATCTCTTCCTTGTGATCTATCATGCATTTAATATATGTATCTGCTTCTAACTCATGCTTTCTCGTGATAGAAAAATGCCTCCTCGTCGAGCCTTCAGAAACGATAACTAATCACCTCAGCTAGAAGATCCTTTGAATGAGAATGTGTCACATGCATAGTTTTGGGCTGCCATTCAGGCGCTAGCCCAAGTGGTGACAGCAAATGTAGGGTAACCTTCAGGCTGCAGCCCCACCTCAGCAAGATGGGGAATTAGCTACAGCCATAATCAGAGATTTCATGAGAATGAACCAGCCAAAATTCTTTGGGTCGAAGGCAGGTGAGGACCCACATCTTTATCTTGATAAAGTGAAGAAGATCACACAAAATATGCATGTTTCTGAAGAGGAGAGTGTAGAATTGGCATCCTATTGGATGAAAGATATTGGTTATGATTGGGCAGTGATGTGGAAGAAGAGTAGAGGGGAAAATGCAGCTCCCATGACTTGGCAGACATTTCGGGATGCATTCTTAGACAAGTTCTTCCTACTTGAGATGAGGGTAGCTAAGATAGAAGAGTTATAGAACTTGAGGTAGGGCTTTATGAAAGTGAAAGAGTATTGCCTCAAGTTCAACCAGTTGTCTAAGTATGTCCCTGATCATATGGCTAACCCTAGGTCAAACATGAGTAAGTTTGTGACTGGTGTGTCTGGGTTGGTGGTTAAGCAGTGTAGGACTTCTATGCTCAATAGCGACATGGATCTTCCTAGGTTAATGATGCATGCTCAACAGATTAAGGCAAAGAAGATGAAGGAAAGGGAGAGAGTAAATAAGAAGTCTAGAATAGGACAAATTGAATATGGTCAAAATAGGTCTAGAACAGGACCTCGTTTGCAGTTTCAAAATCATTCATTTATTACCGCACCTTCTTTAGATAGTTCTCTCGCACCCAAAAATAGGCAGGAACAGTGGGGTAAGTCTTTTATGCTCAGATTTTAGAACAGTGTGAGTGGTAGGCCCAGCTATCCTCAGTGTGCTAGATGTGGTAAGAATTATCCTGGTGAGTGTTTAGATGGATGGAGAGGTTTTTATGGTTGTGGCCAGCCGGGCCACAGAATCAAAGAGTGCCCGCATGCTAGGCAGGGAAATAGAAATGATCGTCCCCAGACTTAGACTGCTAGTGCACTAGCTTCTCTAGGTCGCCCAGCCCCTCCTCAGGGCGCATCATCCAGTACTGGTGGTGGCCAATGCCATAATCGATTCTATGCTTTACCATCCTACCAGGAGTAGGAAGATTCACCAGATGTTGTTATTGGTATGCTTCGTGTCTTTCATTTTGATGTGTATGTGTTGTTGGATTATAGGTCGAGTTTCTCTTATGTGACCCCACTAGTTGTAGTAAATTTTGAGATTAATTTTGAAAAGATCCCTGAGACTTTCTTGGTTTCTACTTAGTAAGGGAGTGTTATTTATTGCTAAGAAAGTCTATAAAAAGTGTCCTATCACTGTCCTTCAAAAGGTCATGTTAGCAGACTTGATAAGGTTATATATAGTTGATTTTGATCTTATTCTTAGTATGGATTGGCTTCATTCCTGTTATGCATCTATAGATTATTGCACACGTATGGTTAAATTTCAGTTTCCAGATGAGCCAGCCTTTGAGTGGTCAGGAAATTTAGTGTCCCCCAAAAGTCATTTCATATCTTATCTTAAAGCCAAAAAGTTAATTTCCAAAGGTTATATTTGTCATCTAGTTCGAGTTAAAGACACTATGCCTGAGACTCCACCATTTCAGTCAATCAGAATAGTTAATGAGTTTCCTGATGTTTTTCTAAAAGATCTCCTAGGGGTACCTCCCAATAGAGAGATAGAATTGAGATTGACCTTCTTTCCAATACTCAACCTACTTCTAAACCTCCATATCGTATGGCTCCCGCAGAGCTTATGGAGTTGAAAGAGAAACTCAAAGATCTTCTAGAAAAAGGTTTCATAAGGCCTAGTGTTTCTCCATGAGGCACTCCCGTCTTGTTCGTGTGAAATAAAGATTGCTCTTTGCGAATATGCATTGACTATCGTCAACTAAATAAGGTCGCAGTAAAAAAAAAGTACCCCCTTCCTAGAATTGATGACTTGTTTGATCAATTATAAGATGCCAGTTATTTCTCAAAGATAGACCTTAGATCGGCTATCATCAGCTTAAAGTAAGGGAGTGTGATATTACAAAGACATCATTCAAGACCCATTACGGTCTTTTTGAATTCCTGTTCATGTCCTTTGGACTAACCAATGCTCCAACAACTTTCATGGACCTCATGAATCGAGTGTTCAAATAGTATCCATACATGTTTGTCATAGTATTCATAGATGATATCCTTGTGTTCTCCCGTAGCAAGGATGACCATGAAGATCATCTTAGAACTATCTTGCAAACTCTTATAGATCATCAATTGTTCACCAAATTCAGTAAGTGTGAATTTTGGCTAAGATCAGTAGATTTTCTTGGTCATATTATTTCCGCCGATGGCATTAGAGTTGATCCCCAAAATACAAAATGTAATGCCCCAATTTTCTGAATAGAAACGCTACACGGTGCTCATGACCCCGAAGGACCACAAGCTAACCCATGACTGATATTTGTACCTGTAAACTGCATAATATCTCATAAAATATGCGGAAACATAAACTGTAAGGCCACAAGGTTCAATACTGATACATATTTGAAAAACATGGTATAACAATACCAAAAAGGAACATAAATACTGAAGTCTGAACATCTAATCTGACATCTAGTCAGAAACCCTCTAACTGAACTGAATAAAGAGTTGATGGGACATGTCCCCAACTAACTCCAACTACTAAAATAAACTGAAAACTGAATTACAAATAAAATCATCATGTCCTCGAAGGATGAGGACTCACGTCTAACTCTGACTGCTGATCCTGGAATCTACTGTTGATTTGGAGCTCATGCCTCTGAACCTATGGTGTAACATAAGAGAAAACACCATAGCACAAATGCGTCAGTACGTCTGAATGTACTGAGTATACGAGTGAGGTAGGCTAAATGCAAAGGGCCATATGCATGAACAATACTGACTGATATGAACGTGAGAGTACATATATGCATACGTAATTGTAACTGAACTCATGGAGATACTGAATACTGTGTCTGAATACTGACAACATGAGTGTACTGATAATGTGATTCTGAAAGAATGAGTTTACTGATATTGATATGTAAATCACTAATAAGTGATGGATTTGATACTGTATTACTGAATACTAAGAGACTAATATTGCATTACTGATAAATGAATGATTGTTTCTGACAGTTCAAATTATGAAGAACTGGTCTGATTGACTATATCTGATAGTCCTGAAGCTGAGTACTGATAGCATGATTTCTGATAACTGTTGTCATTGATAGCATAAGTGACTGTATCTGATAGACCATAAATTTGAAGAAAACTATCTGAGTTGCATTTTATTTCTGAGTTGATTGTATCTGACAGTCCTGATATACTGAAATCTGAAGAACTATCTGAGTTCTTTACAGAGACTGGGTAGCTATAGCTGACAGTCCTAAATCTGTAACTAAAACTGTGGGAAGTAGTTATCTAATCGACATGCCCCAAATATGCTATAATAGCCTAGCTGGGGTCCAATCTCTGCCCCGACTACAAGAATGTCAATACCGCGCCACTGGTAAGGACAGCTGTGAGAACCCTATACTGGCAGGTACTCAAATGAGAACGGTGGGAACCCTAAACTAATAGGTTAAGCCACCTCATCAACCCTAATCTAACAGGTTAAGATGTCTCAACCTATGCTGGCTACGTAGTTCTGGAACACAAGGATGACTACTAAGAATCACACCCTGAGCTGGCAGGTGAGTTCCCATTCTTGGGTTCACTCGGTGCTAACTTCTACTCCTATCTGAAGGACACTGAACTAAATAACTAAGATGAACTAAATAACTAAACTGAACTGATTAGCCGAACTGATACTGATTAAATGGACTGATGCTAGTGGTATTATTTAGCGGAGCTAAACTAAGTTTACTAGATTCCGATGACTGATGGAATGTACTGATTTCTGAGGACTTGTTGAGAGTATTGAAGTTACTGAGATTGACTGTGAATACTGAGGTTGCTATGGTTACTAAGCACTGAGATTACTGAGGTTATTGGACTACTGAGATTACTGAGATTTCTGAGTTTTCCTGAGTCACATGACTGACTGAATTCTATAGATCATGGCTTGACTGAGAGTATCATGAAAACATGACATGGCTCTAGGCACATAGCTATATTTTTCAGGTACAAGTACCCCCAGGACTCGTTGGAAGAAAACTGATACAACTTAAATTTCTTGAGTACACGACCATCAATAAAAATCCATAATACATGAGTGGGGGATTTCATGAAGTACATGGTAATCATAATATCTATCATGAATAGGAATGCTTATAATCAAGTCATAAATCTCATATTCTAATATCATGGGCATTTCGACAACATATACTATTCATAGCAATGGCATGGAAACCATTCAAGCATAAGGGAACGACAACATGTAACATTTAGTTCATATTGTAATGATTTGGGGATATTATACTTCATGTATTTATTCAACATTTCAAACATGATAGAAAAAGCATGGATATATCTTGTGTACATAATTTATATCTCCATTATCATACATGCTTTATACCACGACAATAACAACACATAATTTACATGGAAATTCATATTGGAGTGTATGGCTAACATGAACTAGTTATTTAGATATCATGAAATCATGTAAATATGAAGTTCTAACATACTAGGCATTTTATCTAACACCTTGCATGCATTCTTTAAGTCATAGGTGGATTTCATGCTTGCATTCTATCAATCCATCCAAAGAGCATATTTTTCAACTAACAACATAACTTTTACGAGGTATACAGTCACAATACTATTATATAGTAAAACAAACAAGAATCAACATGGGTATGATCATATCACCACAACCAACCAAGATTTTGTATTTTAAAGATTGATTCTTGAACTCCACGTACGAAAGGAATCCGTGGACGAACACTACGCATACCTTGGAAAGGAGGTTCTTGATGATTGATGGAAGAATTTTCCTTGAAATTTAATCTTCAAGATTGATTGTGCAACCCTAGTTGTTTTTATCATATGGTGCTGTTGGATAATGAGATTTGAGAGGTTAATAGGGTTGTAATATGTTTAGAAGCTATATATTTCGGAGGGTTAAGTTTAGGGACGTGTAAGGAGTGTTAAAAGACTTAATTACCATCAAAATAATTCAAAATGAAGTGTTTTAGGCACTTGGAACTGACTTAGGCGGCACCCAAGTAATTTCACAAGTCAGGTTGGGAGGCGCCTAACCAATCGCCTAAGGTTGGTTGGGCGGCGCCTAACCAATCGCCTATCCTTACTGTCTCTCACAAAAATGGGCATAACTTTTCACTCGGGTATTGGATTAAGATGAAATTGGTATCGTTGGAAACATAAGTCGATTCTATACAATTTGATGGGTCTAAATATTCAGAAATACCTCATTAACATCGATTTATACTCGTTCAAATATAACCCTTACGAAATCAAACACTAAAACTTGATGGATTCAAAAACTCTTAGCTTGTATTACCTTAAGTGACTCATATGAAAATGCTTAACCCATCATAAGCTATATTATCACTAGGATACTCATTGTAAGTCATGCACTAAAATGCTACTCACAGGATAGGAGGTTTCATATGTAGGAAAACTTATTCATTTCCTAGCTTAGAAACATGCGGGGTATTACAATATCTCCCCCTTGGGAACATTCATCCTCGAATGGAAATTAACTGAGGTGGGAGAGATGATAAGATGAAGTACGTACAAGACATACACTACTAAAATATGGGTTCATGACTGGCATGACTGAAAGATGAGCACAACATACTAAACATGCATATCTGATGCATGGGAAGCTGATTCATGAATATAAGACTGAGGATTCTAATTAAGTGAGTTTTCTCAAAATGATAATGCATATCTGATGCACAACACAAAGGCTGAATCCATGCATATCTGATGCATGATTATATGACTGACATGATACATGAATGCATGACTGAAAGTACTGATAAGCTGATCACACATATCTGATGCGTGAATTCATGACTAAACTTACTCATGAACATGCAATGGTAAAGGTATCCAGTTTGAACTAAAAACTAAGCATAGAGCTGAATACCAAGTTTGGTAATAAAATATGAACATGAGAACGAGTAAGTTTAAGAAAAACTATTACCTTGAACTGAAAATACCGATATGTTTGAGATTAATTACTCTATATGCATGATCGGAAATATGAGAACATAACTGAGTCTAGGAAGTGGTAGATATACTGAATATCATGATCTGAAGTGAATCTTGAAAACATGGCACATGACTAAAGTTGGAGTTTGAGGGTTAACTTATAAGTACCCCTTCTCCAAGCTGGATTCATCAAAAGAAAAGAGAGAAACATGTTTATGTCATGAAAGTTTAGGGGTATGATGTATATCCCCCTTGGGACACTATGTCCCTCAAAGAATACTGACTTGGATGAGCTACTGAAGGGAATTGAGGCGATACGCAAGACACCTAGAACTGAGTCATGACTGAATAGCTAGGATTTGAAATTGAGACATGATACATGAACTGACCTGAACACGAGTGCATAAATATACTAACTTATCTGACTAACTAAATAACAGATAGCTGAATACTGGATATGCAAAGCTAAACTATACTTAGTCTGAATAGCTGGGCTGAGATTTTTGAGTTTTATGCATAGAAGATAAGGACTAACTGAGTAGAATGAGGTATCTGAGCATGGATTCATGAAGTCTATATTATTTGAGAATGCGAGAGCAAGCGTACGATATGGCTTTGAGGTATTCTATAAACTGGGGTACCGAAACACTTATAACTGAGTATTGACAACCTGAATTCTATGGTCAAGCATGTCTAGAACTGAGCTGAGTTTCAAATCTGGTTACTGAATGGAAGATGACATTATAATTAAGTCTATAGCTAGTAGAAAAGTACTGAATTCTGAGGCTAAGTAACTGGTAACTGAAGCCATGGTTCTGTAGGACTATCTGATTCCTTTACTGAATATTGATTTCTGAACTATCGTTGTAATTGAGTTTTAGACTGATACTGAAGTACTGAATTCAAGGACTGAACACTGATCACTGAGTGCTGGATACTGAAACTATAATTGAGTTGGCAACTGAGTTTTTGATGGCTACATGCTGGGGACTGACATAAGTCAAGGATCTAAATGTACACTTACGCTTTGTACTTTCCCAACTTCTAAGTACAACCCCTTGCTAGACGTTTACTTGTATATTTATCATGACATTCAAGCCTATCTTCACAACTACACCCTCGTGCAAAGTAAGCATGCAACAATCTTCTCTTATCTAAACAACTGCTCATCACTACACTGTTCCATAAGGAGAGCTAAATGGAGGAGTAAATCAGGAGGACCTGAAACATAAATAGATATAAACTAAACTTGACACATGACTGAAACTTGAGGAATAAAATATCAATAGTTTGGATTTACCAATAAGGTCTGAACTGAGGATATACATGACGTAGTCTAAATGTATCTAATCTGTAGGGGCATAGCATGAGTCATGGAAGCTAAGTATACTGGAAATCATGATATGCGTACATGAGTCATGAGCTGCATGACCTAATTCTAGAGTTTCTATACTCGTGGGACATTATTCGTAATACTGAGGGAGCTAGAACTGAACCCCTTATACTGGGAATGAAAATCATACATAATTTATGGGAAAAAGAAATGCATGAGTCTGGTTCGTGACCATAGAGTTGACATGCAACTCCTGAGTTGATTTTTTTGTGATAGCTGAGGTGCAAAACTCTGCACTGAGATGAGGATGGTTCAAGAATTGTCTTCCCTTACTGCTTTCTATACATACTGGCTCTACTACTGGAGTCTGAGGGACTGACTTGGTCACTTGATCTATTATCAGATACCTATATTTTGTTCAACACCTGCCTGTCTTACTAAATACATTATCTGATTCTGTTTCCTCATATACTGCTAATATCACATTCACACCTTCATGCTTAATTTCAAGTCAATAAACTTAAATTCTTGCTCGCCTGCTAGCACTGTTCAAACCTACTAATTCATGTTGGTACAACTATCCCAATGAATACATAATCTAATAAGACTAGATAATACTATCCCAACTCATCTACTGCTAAACTCTTGGGTCCATGCTTAAAATTCTAGGTCTATACTGTCATAGAATTCTGAGAAGGGATATAACAGCATATCAAAAATTGGATTTGAGTTTACAAAGGAGTTCTCATAATCATAAATGAAAGCTGTACAACTTTGGAACATGACTGAACTGAGGGGATATTTTCTGAGCATATGGCAAATCCCATAACTATCTCCAAGGACTACATGAGAAATTTCCATCTTTAGGACTTGAGCTTCACTATTTCTGTTACCTTGAAAGTAAGGTAAGGTTGACATAAGGGGAGCCTGATATGAATCTACATGGGTTCCTATGAGAAACTTGCCATAGCATGATCTTGAGACATGAAAGAAGGGAAATTATTTCTAAAATATCTCATAGCCTCCTGCATATAAGTGTGGTGCACAACACGCCCATGTACAAGACTCTACTTGATGCAGCTTTCAAACTTTCTAGGACACTGTTGAACCTTAGGCTTTGATACCAAGTTTGTAATGCCCTGATTTTCTGAACCGAAATGCTACACGGTGCTCATGACCCCGAAGGACCACAAACTAACCCATGACTGATATCTGTACCCGTAAACTACATAATATCTCATAAAATATATGGAAACATGAACTGTAAGGCCATAAGGTTCAATACTGATACATATTTGAAAAACATAGTATAACAATACCAAAAAGGAATATAAATACTGAAGTCTGAACATCTAATCTAACATCTAGTCCGAAAGCCTCTAACTGAACTGAATAAGGAGTTGATGGGACATGTCCCCAACTAACTCCAACTACTGAAATAAACTGAAAACTGAAATAGAAATGAAATCATCATGTCCTCGAAGGATGAGGACTCACGTCTAACTCTGACTGCTTATCCTGGAATCTACTGCTGATTTGGAGCTCATGCCTATGAACCTATGGTGTAACATATGAAAAAGCACCATAGCGCAAATGCATCAGTACGTTTTAATGTACTGAGTATACAAGTAAGGTAGGATAAATGCAAAGGGTTATATGCATGAACAATACTAACTGATATGAACATGAGAGTACATACATGCATACATAACTGTAACTGAACTCGTGGAGATACTGAGTATTGAGTCTGAATACTGACAACATGAGTATATTGATATCTAATTATAAAAGATTGAGTTTACTGATATTGATATGTAAATCACTAATAAGTGATGGATCTGATACTGTAATACTGAATACTAAGAGATTGATATTACATTACTGATAAATGAATGATTGTTTCTGACAGTTTGAATTATGAAGAACAAGTCTGATTGACTGTATCTGACAGTCCTGAAGCTGAGTACTGATAGCATGAGTTTTGATAACTGTTGTGATTGATAGCATAAGTGACTGTATCTGACAGTCCATAAATCTGAAGAAAACTATCTGAGTTCCATTTTATTTCTGAGTTGATTGTATCTGACAGTCCCGATTTACTGAAATCTAAAGAACTATATGAGTTCTTTACTGAGACTGGGTATCTATAGCTGACAGTCCTGAAATCTGTAACTAAAATTGTGGGAAGTAGTTATCTGACCGACATGCCCCAAATACGCTATAATAGCTAAGCTGGGGTCCAATCTCTGCCCCGACTGGAGGGGTGTCAATACCGCGCCACTGGTAAGAACAACTATGAGAACCCTATACTGGCAGGTACTCAAATGAGAATAGTGGGAACCCTAAACTGACAGGTTAAGCCACCTCGTCAACCCTAATCTGACAGGTTAAGCTGTCCAACCTACACTAGCTACGTAGTTCTGGAACACAAGGATGACTACTAAGAATCACACCCTGAACTGGCAGGTGAGTTCCCATCCTTGGGTTCACTCGTTCCTAACTTTTACTCCCATCTGAAGGACAGTGAACTGAATAACTAAGCTAAAATGAATAACTGAACTGAACTGAACTGATTTGCTGAACTGATACTGATTAACTGGACTGATACTAGTGGTATTGTTTAGCGGAGCTAAACTAAGTTTACTGGATTCCGATGACTGAAGGAATGTACTAAGTTCTGAGGACTGGTTGAGAGTACTGAAGTTACTGAGATTGACTGTGAATACTGAGGTTGCTGAGGTTACTGAGCACTGAGATTACTGAGATTACTGAGATTTCTGAGTTTTCCTGAGTCACATGACTGACTGAATTCTATAGATCATGGCTTGACTGAGAGTATCGTGAAAACATGACATGGCTCTAGTCACATAGCTATATTTTCAGGTACAAGTACCCCCAGGACTCGATGGAAGGAAACTAACACAACTTGAATTTCTTGAGTACACGACCATCAATAAAAATCCATAATACATGAGTGGGGGATTTCATGAAGTACATGGTCATCATAATATCTATAATGAATAGGAATGCTTATAATCAAGTCATAAATCTCATATTATAATATCATAGGCATTCTGACAACATATACTATTCATATCAATGGCATGAATACTATTCAAGCATAAGGGAACGACAACATATACCATTTAGTTCATATTGTAATGATTTGGGGATATTATACTTCATGTATTTATTCAACATTTCAAACATGATAGGAAACGCATGGATATATCTTGTGTACATAATTTATATCTCCATTATCATACATGCTTTATACCACAACAATAACAACACATAATTTGCATGGAAATTCATATTGGAGTGTATGGCTAACATGAACTAGTTATTTAGATATCATGAAATCATGTAAATATGAAGTTCTAACATACTAGGCATTTTATCTAACACCTTGCATGCATTCTTTAAGGCATAGGTGGATTTCATTCTTGCATTCTATCAATCCATCCAAAGATCATGTTTTTCAACTAACAACATAACTTTCATGAGGTATACAATCACAATACTATTATATAGCAAAACAAACAAGAATCAACATGAGTATGATCATATCACCATAACCAACCAAGATTTTATATTTTAAAGATTGATTCTTGAACTCCACAGATGAAAAAAATTCGTGGATGAACACTACGCATACCTTGGAAGGGAGGTTCTTGATGATGGAAGGAGGAATTTTCCTTGAAATTTGATCTTCAAGCTTGATTATGAAACCCTAGTTATTTTTCTCCTATGGTACTCTTGGATAATGAGCTTTGAGATGTTAATAGTGTTGTAATATGTTTAGAAGCTATATATTTTGTAGGGTTAAGTTTAGGGACGTGTAAGGAGTGTTAAAAGACTTAATTACCCTCAAAATAACTCAAAACGCAGTGTTTTTGGCACTTGGAACTGACTTAGGCGGAGCCCAAGTAATTGCACAAGTCAGGTTGGGAGGCGCCTAACCAATCGCCTAAGTTTGGTTGGGCGGCGCTTAACCAATCGCCTATCCTTACTGTCTCTAACAAAAATGGGCATAACGTTTTGCTCTGGTATTGGATTAAGGAAAAATTGGTATTGTTTGAAAGCTAATTTTATTCTCTACAATTTGGTGGGTCTAAATATGCAGAAATACCATATTAACATCGAGTTATCTTCTTTCAAATATGACCTTTATGAAATCTAACACTAAAACTTGATGGATTCAAAAACTCTTAGCTTGTATTACCTTAAGTGACTCATATGAACATGCTTAATGCATCATAAGCTATATTATTGCTAGGATACTCATTGTAAGTCATGCACTAAAATTCTACTCACGGGATAGGAGGTTTCATACGTAGGAAAACTTATTCACTTCCTAGCTTAGAAATATGTGGGGTATTACACGAAAGCTGTAAGAAATTGGCCTAGACCTATATTTCTGTCAGACATTAGGAGTTTCTTGGGTCTAGGTGGCTATTACCACCGTTTAGTTGATGGTTTCTCATCTATTGTGTCTCCTATGTCTAGATTGACCCAAAAGAAAGTTAAGTTCATGTAGTCAGATTCTTGCGAGAAGAGTTTTTAAGAGTTGAAGACTCGACTCACTTCATCCCCAGTCCTAGCGTTAGCTGATGGTATGAGTGGTTTTATTATTTATTGTGATGCCTCTAGGGTTGTTTTGGGTTGTGTGTTGATGCATAGAGGTAAATTCTTAGCCTATGCCTTTAGACAGTTGAAGCCTAACGAAAAGAGTTACCCAACCCATGATTTGGAATTAGCTGTTGTGATATTTTCTATGAAAATTTGGAGGCACTGCTGTTTGGTGTATATGTTAATGTGTTAATAGACCACAAAAGCTTGCAGTATGTGTTTACCCAGAGGGAATTGAATCTTCGTCAGAGAAGGTGGTTAGAGTTGCTGAAGGATTATGATATGAGTGTATTGTATCATCTGGGTAAGGCCAATGTAGTGGTAGATGCCCTTAGTAGGTTATCTATGGGTAGCGTTGCTCATGTGGAGGATGGTAAGAAAGATTTAGCTCAGGAATTTCATCATATGGATAGATTGGGTGTTAGGTTGGTTGATTCATCTGAAGGTAACGTTTGGGTTCAGAGTAGTTCCGAATCTTCCCTAGTTTTGGAAGTGAAGGAAAAGCAAGACATGGATCCTAGTTTTTTCAAACTGAAGGGGTCAGTTAAAGACCAAAAGATAGAGGTTTTCTCCCAAGGGGGAGATGGCCTACTGAGATACCAGAGTAGACTATGTGTTCCATGTGTTGATGATTTGACGCTGTGAATTATGGAGGAAGCGCATGGTATGTGTTATTCTATTCATCTCGGTGCTACCAAGATGTACCGTGACTTGCGAGAAATCTATTGGTGGAGTGGTATGAAGAGAGATATAGTGGAGTTTGTAGCCAAGTGTGCAAATTATCAGCAGGTTAAGGTAGAGCACCAAAGACCTGGTGGTACATTGCAAGAGTTTAGTATTCCTACCTGGAAGTGGGAAGAGGTGAATATGGATTTTGTGATTAGTTTATCCCCATCACGTCGTCATCATGATTTGGTTTTTGTTATTATAGACAGATTGACTAAGTCAGTGCATTTTTTGCCAGTCCATACATCCTATACAACGAAGGATTATGCTAAGTTATATATCCGAGAGTTAGTATGACTGTATGGAGTTCCCTTGTCTATCATCTCAGAAAGGGATACTCAGTTTACATCCCAGTTTTAGAGAGCCTTTCAGAAGGGTCTTCGCACCCAGGTTCATCTTAGTTCAACTTTCCACCCTCAAATCGATAGTCAAGTAGAGAGGACCATCCAAACTCTGGAAGATATGTTGAGGACATGTGCTCTTGATTTCAAGGGTAGTTGGGATAGGCATTTTCCATTGCTGAATTTGCTTATAATAACAGCTGTCATTCGAGAATTCAGATGGCCTCGTTTGAGTCTCTTTATAGGAGGAGGTATAGATCGCCCATAGGTTTGTTTGAAGTGGGTGAGGCCACTTTGCTTGGGCTTGATGCAGTGTTTGAGGCTATGGAGAAAGTTAAGTTGATTAGAGAAAGATTGAATATAGCCCAGAGTCGTAAGAAATCATATACGGATGTAAGAAGAAGGGACCTCAAGTTTGAGGTTAGTGATTTGGTATATTTGAATATCTCAACCATGAAAGGGGTGAAGAGATTTGGCAAAAAGAGGAAACTTAGTCCCCGGTATGTTGGCCCTTATAAAATCCTGAGTCGGGTTGGGAGAGTAGCCTATGAGATTGAGTTACCCGTAGACTTGTCAGCCATTCATCCTATATTCCACGTCTCGATGCTTAAGAAGTGCATCGATGACTCCACTATTGTAGTTCCTTTAGACAACTCAGATATTCAGAACAGCCTTTCATACGAATTGATTCCAGTTGAGATTTTAGATCATCAGATCCATAGACTAAGGAACAAAGAAGTTTCCTTGGTCAAATTTCATTGGCAGAATCTGTCTGTTGAGGGTGCCACTTGAGAAGCAGAAGCAGATATGTGAGCCATGTACCCTCACCTTTTTCTCGCAAACTCAGTTTTATCTGAAGGTACTACTCTTTCTTGATTCAATTCTTTTCTAATCAAATATTCATCTATAAATTTGTCCTCATTGAGAGTTCATGCACTCACAGAATTACCCAGAAGCTCATCATAATTTAGAGTCAGTTTATCAATTTATTTCAGTTGTGCATGCTATTACTTATCCTTAGATTTCTCAGTATTCTTAGCCTAACTAGCGACATTCGAGGACAAATATTCCCAAGGGGGAGATATTGTAAGACCCTCAAAATTCTGGTCATCTTAGTCTTTTAAAGCATGCCAAAAGAGGTCCCAGACTTAGAAAGATTTCAGCTAAGTGTTAGGACTTAGTTCTTCCTAAAGCCTTCGAACTTTGAGGATTTTATTTACAACCTTCCCGACCTCGAAAAGTTAATTTTTGAGTTGATTCATGAACATGGAGGTCAATGGGTTTTCTCGGGTGAGTTTTGGATTTTTTGGACATCGTCAGAAGCTCGTTTGGATGTTGAAAATAGTGAGTTAATACGATCTCGACACGTCGCATCGTCCATTGTGTCGACCAACCTTTTCCACAGCATCAGAGTGCAAATTCTAGTGAACCAATACAAACTCGACGTGGTGCATCGAGATCGCGTCGGTACCATCGACGCAAAGTGTCGTCCTGCACGTCACTGGGCGTATTTTTTTCAGTCATTAAAGATTCGCGTCTAAAGGGGTAATTGGGTCAATTCGCCCCACTCTTATTCCGCCCTAACACAAGATTAAAGCCTATTCCAAGCATATTAGGCTAAGTTCTATCAAAATTCTCTCAATTAGAAACCCTAATCTTCAACATTCATCTCCTAGAATCCCATGATTTCACCCCCCTTTTTTCAAATAAGTTCAAGATTCAAGATTTTCCGACCAATAATCCATTTTCAATAACGCGAATAGAATCTTCAAAACCAAGCTTCTTCATCCAAGGTATGTGGGGTTATGAACATGGACAATCCTTTCATCCTTATGTCCAAAATTATATTTTTAGCAAATTTCTTATGATTTTACGTTAGGGTTTATACCCAAAGTAACTTATTGATGAATTTTGAGTATGAGATAATTGAATTATGAAATTCCATGTTTGTTTTGAGTTAAAGAATGCTCTTTTATGATTTTGGCTACCATAAGCATGATTTAATATATTGTTTACAGCTTCTCAATTTAATTGAGCATGATATTGTGATTTAAAGCCATTACCTTGATATTATTGAAGTATGGATTATCATCCCAAGATTGATTATTATGATTTCAAGAAAAATACTGCTTTAAGCATCTTATGAGAAATATTTCTTATAGTTTTCAATAAAGCTTTGATCTTTCGATCATTGGTTTAGCTTTGGAATTCACATTATAGATTATTATAGTTTACAGAACTCAGAACAACTTTATTTACAGATTTACTCAACAAATGCAAAATTGTTTTTTCATATAAACCCTTATGCTAGTTTTAAAAAGTGGATTTCCAATGGTTTGAGCGTACATATTTATGAGGGAGTAGTATTTAACACTGAGTGGAAAGTGTAGGATTAGCGTGCCCTATCGACCATAGAACTACGTTGCCAATGTCGGTACAGATTATCAGATTATTCCCATTTCTATATGGGTGACAGATTTAGCTTGTGATCGATCACATGGACTAGGTTATACTCCCTGGAAAGAGTATGAAACCTTTTCCCAATGTTAGGTTTCTTCCTTAGGAGGTCAAGAACTTAGAATCCATAATGTAGGTTCAGGTGCTCAGTCCTAGCAGCGTGAGTGATTTCCGAGCATCTAATCTATATATCTTCAGTTGGTGAGTCCTCATAGTTTGGGGACTTAGCTATTCATATTTTCAGTTATTTTTAGATATTTCCGTATTCATTTCAGATAGATCGAGTCAGCTGGGGGCCTTTCCTAGTAGCTCTCTAGTTTCAGTTAGTAGAGGCTTGTCGGACTACTAGATTCAGTTTTTTAGACTTTTGATTTAGTACTCAGATTTTCAGTATTATTTTACCAAGACTTGTGAGAATAGTATATTTCAGATAAGACTTCCGCATTTATCATGTTTTTATATCCATATTCCCTATTTTGAGATTCAAACTTAGTAGAAAACAGCCAGGGTTAGCTCAGGACTACTTGTAGTTTGGAGCACCGTGTGACATCCCAAGAACTCAATGTTCGGGGCATTACAGGTAAAGTTCTCTCTAATAAAGATGACTTCTACCATAGAGACTTGCACCATGCTCCTATGTCACTCAAAGATAATCACAACATAAATCATCGGTTTATTGTTTCTCAAAGCATTGAATTAAGAATATTCAAAGGTTGATATAGTAAAATTATCCTATTATTTATTATTTTTAACATGCGTGTCAAGTCAATAGTAGATAAGTATTATTGGATGAAGGAAGTATTATTTTATATAGTTATTTAATAATAAAGGTAGAAAAAAAACTATAATAAAATTCATTTGATTTCATGAACTAGACAAACAAATTGAAACAACTACTTTTAGTATGTTGTGAACCAAGCCCACTTTGTACGGACCTATGGGGGAGAAACAGTGAATGGGGTTAATTCATTTGGAACTATTGGGCTGACTAAAATGTTAGAGGATTTTATTTGGGGTAACATAAATCCCGGAATGTTTAAGGGTTATAACACTTTATCCCAACAATTTGTTAAATTACATCATATTCTGGATTTTTAAATTTGTTATTCATATTTTTAGCCTTGATACATATGCATTGTGATTTCAATTATTATGGTGGGTAAAATTAGGCACAAATCGTGAAAATGATACATCTGGTTCCAGATGTATCACAATGATATATTTCGTGAAATTACTCACTAACCATTAAAAATTCAATCTCACACCAAAATAAATAATTTACATTTTTCAAACATATGTTAAATGTATCAAATATTTATAAATAAATTAAAAATATGAAATACTATTACAAAGTATATGTCACTATCACATTATTCAATTTCTCCTCTTTTCTTTTATGGGTACTGACTTAAAAGTTGAAAAAGAATTCAAAATTGATAAAAGAAAATAAAAAGATTAAAAAAAAGACAATGGAATTGGTGAAGAAGTTGTAGTAAAGGAAATGAAAGTTGTATCAATTGATGATAATTTCAGAGAGATTATAGGAGATGAAATATTTGAAATAAAAAACTCCAAAGAAAAATAGATTACATGCATTAATTGTGGAGTAAAAGTAGGGTGCGTTTTTTTATTCATATGCATGAAAAGTAAAATATAAAATCTGGGATTTTGAGTAGTTGTTTAAAAGGTAAGAGATTTTGTGTAATAAGGTCTCTTAGGTTTGTGATTTTGTGTAGAATTCAATGAATTTTACTTGCACCATGCTCCTATGTCACTCAAAGATAATCACTGCATAAATCATCGGTTTATTGTTTCTCAAAGCATTGAATTAAGTATTTTCAAAGGTTGATATAGTAAAATTATCCTATTATTTATTATTTTTAACATGCATGTCAAGTCAATAGTAGATAAGTATTATTGGATGAAGAAACTATTATTTTATATAGTTATTAATAATAAGGGTAGAAAAAAAACTATAATAAAATTCATTTGATTTCATGAACTGGACAAACAAATTGAAACAACTACTTTTAGTATGTTGTGAACCAAGCCCACTTTGTACGGGACTATGGGGTAGAAACAGTGAATGGGTTGATTCATTTGGAACTATTGGGCTGACTAAAATGTTAGAGGGTTTTATTTGGGATTACCTACATAAATCCCATAATGTTTAAGGGCTATAACACTTTATCCCAACAATTTATTAAATTACATCATATTTTGGATTTTTAAATTTATTATTCATATTTTTAACCTTGATACATATGCATTGTGATACATTTGTAATTTAGTGGTTAGTTAAATAAGGAAGTAACTAATTTTTAATTATTACGATGAGTAAAATTAGGCACAAATCGTGAAAATTCTACATCTGGTTCCAGATATATCATAATGATACATATGGTTCCAAATGTATCACAATGATCTCACACCAAAATAAATAATTCACATTTATCAAACATATGTTAAATATATCAAATATTTATAAATAAATTAAAACTATGAATCTCTATTACAAAGTACATATCACAATCACATTATTTATTTTCTCCTCTTTTCCTTAATGGGTACTGACTTAATAGTTGAAAAAGAATTCAAAATTGATAAAAGAAAAGTTGATAAAAAGAAACAAAAAAAGACAATGAAATTGGTGAAGAAGTTGTAGTAAAGGAAATGAAAGTTGTATCAATTGATGATAATTTGGGAGAGATTATATGGGATGAAATATTTGAAAAGAAAAACTCTAAAGAAAAATAGATTGCATGCATTAATTGTGGAGTAAAAGTAAGGTGGCCTTTTTTATTCTTATGTATCAAAAGTAAAATATAAAATCCGGAATTTTGAGTAGTTGTTTAAAAGCTAAGAGATTTTGGGTAATAAGGTCTTTTAGGTTTGTGATTTTGTTTAATTTATTCCTTTATTTGGGATCTAAGCTCAATTATCAATTGATTAAAAACGAATTGAGCTAGGAAGAAACGATTATATTGTTCTCTATATCTCCATTTTATATTTAGTATATCATCCCCTTCTTGTTATGTTATCTCAGCTTAGTTCGTGTGGCTATTACTTTCTTATTCGGATTCTAACTTGTAATTTGTGTTGAGTGATTATAAGTACAGTTTGTGCTTGTGTTAAATATTTTGATTGTTACAGTGACGCTTTCGTCCAGAGGTCTTTAATGGATGGCCAAGCGTTTCGAACTCCCTATAATTCAATAATGACACCTTCGCCTCAATGCTACAATGAGAAATATGAATGCAAAAGAAAAATCAATGTGTTTGACGCAGGGGTGGCTCAAGGATAAGACTAGTAAAGCCTTCGCTTTAGACCTCCAAAATTTTGAGGCCTCAAAAATTTTAATAGTAAACTCTATGATTTCAACTTCACTAAAAATAATAATGAAGATTGTGAAATACATTTTAAAAATTATCTAAAAAATAATAATTAAAAAAAAGAGAGAAAAAGTTATCTCATTTTTTACAATAAATATTTAGAAATTTGAACTAAACAACTCAAACTTTATATTAATAAATAAAGTTTTAACAACAACATCCAAGTTAATACATTGCAAACAAATGACTAACATCTCATTAACTAGCATTAATCCTTACTTTTATTAATAATCATATTAATATGTGAAGTTAAAGGTTATGTGTCTTTTAAAAATACTACACCAAAAACAACTACTATGCAAGAATAAATACGACAACTCTAAATTACTATAATAGTATTTTTGTATGTATGTTTATAAATGTAAGACCTTTTATTAAAATTTGACTTTAGGCCACTAATTTTATTGAGACACCCTGATTTGACGAAAGGTTCAGTAGTTACTGCCCCACTGTATTCAGTGAGACACGGTCACACACTCCAATTGAAATGTCCAGTGAAGAAGCTACAAATACTGATAGTATCACAGTCTCTCTATTCGATGAACGTCCCAAAGAAAACTAACTATCAAAGAGCGGTTGTGAGATTCTAAAAAATAATCACAATGTGGACGTCGGCATGGAAATTTCAGCACTTACTTTGCTCCCTTTAACACCATTAGACTTTATCTTTGAGAAGGGGAAGTGAAGCAAAAGCGCAGGTTGAAGCCACAAAGAAAGTGGTTCCAAAAGGCTGGCTGCTACTTCTAATATCAAAAAGTTGGTTCCAGATGACTTTCCACTAATTTTCAGGGATTATCCTCCCATCCTAGTTTAAGTTTGATTGCCACATTTCTTGGCACTACAAGATATTACTCAATCATGGTTGTGACTGATTCAAGGAGATCATTTAGATATTAGTCTGCCACATGGTTCCATGTCCAATGTATTGCAAAACAATTACCATTTGATCATGGCACCAATATTATTCATTATATCTCAGGTGAACAAGGAATTCATTGGAAGATCAAGCTGACTACTCAATCTAGTTTCACCTCAGTAATCATGGCTGGTCCTTTTTCTTGATCGTGAGTATATACTTCAATTCGAACCAAGATATTCCTGGTGCCTAATAAAGATATTGGTTAGTCTAATACTAGGCAGTCATTCTCTCTAATGCAAATGTAAGGATAAAGGAATTGCCAAATAGATAATGATACCTCTTTGATTTTAAAATTCAAATATATAGTTTGCAGTTGTATTCCCTTATCTAGTGGATATAAGATTAGCTTAAACTCACATACTACAGTCCTACTTGGACTCTTCATGGAAACAACTTTATGTGGTGTATATATATATATATAGATGCAATACTCTAAATGTAAATAATATATTCAAGGATTAAGTCCTTTCATGGTATCAGTGCCAAACCAAGACTCATGTCAATTTTCATCGCCTCTTCCTACACAAATGACTACTGGAAATTTTTCTCCATTTTTGACTAATGTATCTCAGGCCAACATGATCAAACTTGATAGGAATAACTTTGTCCTATGGAAGTCTCCGATTTTGCCCGCATTACGCGGCTATGACCTTGAAGGATATGTACATGGTAGCCTTGAATGTCCCCTCAAGTACCTCAACAAAAATGCCAACCCAAGTACTATGAAAACTAAAATAAATTAAGTGTATCTTGCTTGTATGAAACAAGATCAATTATCGCTCAATTGACTTTTGTCGCCATTAATTGAATCTGTGATTGCACAGGTTGTGAGATGCTTTATGTCTAGGGAAGTCTGGATGGAATTGGAGGCAATGTTTGCTTTGAAGTCACGAGCAACACTTATGCAACTTAGGCTACAATTATAAACCATGAGAAAGGTGCATTATCCATGGATGATATTTGCACAGAAGATAAAAACTTTTGCCGATAATTTGGCGTCCGCTGCACAACTTGTATCAGATGACGATCTCCTCTTGTATGTTCTCGGGGGTCTAGGACTAGAATACTTGTCTTGTGAAGTATCGGGCAAAATGGAAATTGCTATTGGATAGGATCCTTGATCGGGGCCTCTACAAGCTATATTCAAGTGCATCCTTGCTTGGTAGATCTACATCATCCCCTCAAACATGACTTTCCTTTAAGTCTCATATTGATCTTTGACATAATCGATTAGGTTATGCATCAATAAATGTTGTTATAAGATGTAACCCCCCTAGTATGCACCTCGAATGTCACACGATATTTACGACCCCGAAGGATAACAAGATAACCCATGTCTAGTACCTGCTGAGAGCACTGAATAATAATACTGAAATAATGCGAAAATTAGGATGAAATGCCGTAAGGTTCATAATTTGAATACTGATAAATATAGCAACGGATAAAAACATCTGATAACTGAATATTGTCTGAAACTAGTCTAGTCTGAAAAGCCTCTAACTGAACTATCTGAATGTAGAGTTGATGGGACAATCCCCCAACAAACTTTGAATAATAACATACTGAATCTACTGTAATACTGAAATGAATAATAACCTTAATGGATAAGGACTCACTACTGAATCTTCTTCTACTAACTAAATCTGGCTAAGCACGGTCAGGAACCTGAGCATCCGAACCTATGATATAAGACATCATAGTACAATATAAGAGTATGTGTCAGTACTTTGAATGTACTGGTATGCTAAGTGTAATACCCTGTATTTCCTTAGCTCATTTTATCTCTCAGCACATGAGTAATCCTATATAAATTTTTTAAAATATTCATTATTTTTCAGTTTAGATCTTACCACTACATAGGAAATTCAGTCAGCTTTCCAATGATAAAAAATTCTCCTAAATTCGATACCCGGGTGAAGAGTTAGAGCCATTTTTGTAAAACAGTGTGACAACTAGCACTTCATCGCGTCGCGGAGACCAGTCAAATGGCATTCATCAGTTTCCAGTGGAGCACCACAATAATGGCACATTGCGCCAATGTCCCAGTTCACAATTTTCAAATTCCATAGAGGCTCCACGATAGTACAGCATCGCGCCACAGGCCAAATTCCTAGTTGTCCTTTTTAAATAATTTTCAGTGGAATTCCAGTAGCATGGCGCGATGGTGGCGTGTCGCGCCAAGGGCCCAAATCGGGAATTTTTAGTGAAGATTTTTAAATCTTTTCTAAGGGTAATTAGGTATTTTCCCATGACCCAAATCAACCTTTAACACGAAATTTACCCCTAATTAACCTAGTTATATCATTATTCACTCATTCTTCCCCAAATTAAAAACATTCTCTATCAAGGGACAAAACCCTGGCTTCAAGAAATGAAGACCAAACTCAAGAATTTCTCCAAGAACCTTAGAGAATTAACATTCCAAGGTATATTAGGTGTTCATCTATGGGTTCCTTTCACCCATAGAGTCCAAGAATCCATTTCTAAAACCACAAGTCTATAGAATTATGATTTACATGCTTGAAATTGATTGTACTCATGTTCATGATAGTAATTAGGTTTCAATTCATGATTAATTATAAGTTTCTATAAATCTAGAATAGTTTATGTGATGAATTATATAAATTGCATGCTAAACCCTTGAATTTATAATTGAGTATTGTATTCACGATATTCATGTGTTGGCCATTATCATAATCCATGTCCCCTAAGTGTTTGTTAAAATGCCTATGTGAAGTAAATAGTGAAATCATGACATGTCATTATGTGGTCCCAATCATGTACAAGTTTATGCCCTACAAGTGTTTGATAAAATGTCTCTATGGATGAATTATGAACAAGTGGACATTGTTATGCTTTTCAAGATCATGTTATGCTTTACTTTTCATGCTATCGAGTCCTGGGGGTATCTAATACCCAAAAATCTTATTTTTTTACCTAGAGCTACAGTAGATATATAGTAGTCTCAGTAACATCATGATCAGTAGTATTCAGTTAGTTACAGAACTCAAAAACTTAGTATCAATCTAACTCAGTCAGTTAATACGATCAGTAACAGTTCAGTCCAATATAATAGTCAGTGTCATTCAGATGGGAGTAGGATTCAGCATCGAGTGAACCCAAGGATGGGGGCTTACTTTCCAGTAGAACGTGTGATCCTTAGAAGCAGTCCTTGCATTCCAAAACTATATAAATAGCGTAGGTTGAGACGTCAACCTGCTAGTTGAGGGTTGATGAGGTGTTTTAACCTGCCAGTTGAGGGTTCCACCGTTCTCATTAGAGTACCTGCCAGATGAGGGTAACTCTTCATCTTGTCTTTACTCGTGGCACGGTACTAACACCCTTCCAATTGGGGTTATAGGTTAGACCCCAAATCTATTCAGAAAAGGGGCATACCAGTTAGATGATTACTTCCCATAGTTTCAGTCTAAGTCTTAGTATAGAACTCAGTTCATTTCTATAGAATTAGGACTGTTTGATACAGTTAATCAGTATCAGTAACCTAGTTATCAGTTATTCAGTTATCAAAAATTAGTACTCAGTTTCAGAAAAAGCTCAGATACAGATATACATACATAAATGCATAGTATTGCATACTCAGTAATTACAACAGTTTTAGTTATCCATGTAGCCTCATATTCATTTGCTCTATATCATTTAGTTAGTTACTATTCATGTATATGAATCCTTACATTCAGCCTTACCTCATTTAGCATACCAATATATTCCAAGTACTGATGCATACTCTTTCTTTGGGCTATGATATCTCATATCATAGGTTCAGACGCTCAGGTTCCTGCCTGTTCTTAGACAGATTCAGTCAGCAGTCCCAGATTAAGTAGTAAGTCCTCATCTGTCAAGGATATGTTTTATTATAGTATTACAACAGCTTTAGTATTTCATTAGTTGGAGTTAGTTGGGGGCCTGTCCCATCAACTCCATATTCAGACAGTTCAGTTAGAGGCTATTCAGACAAGACTAGTTAGACAATATTTTAGATTCAGATGTTTTATCAGATATTATTATTTTTAAGTATTCAGATTGTGAACCTTATGTCAAGCCTATATTCCGTATTATTTCAGCATTATTATTTAGTGTTCACAGCAGGTACCAGCTCATGGGTTAGCTTGTGGTCCCTCAGGATTGTAAGCACGGTGCAGACTCATTGCGTTACAAACTTGGTATCAGAGCCTAAGGTTCAACAGATTCCTAGGGAGTCTGAAAGCCATGTCTAGTTGAGTCTTGTGCATGGGTGTGTAGCACACCATACTTATAGATAAGAGGCTATGAGGTATTTTTACAAAAAATTTCCCTTCTTTTAGTCTTTATGTCGTGCGAGTGAGTATGAGCTCAAGTTAAAATCTTAGTATAATTCTTTTCTTCCTTTCATTTACAGAACATGCCTCTCATAAAGAAAAACAAAAGAAAAATAGGAAACCAGTCAGCACCTCAGCCCGTTCAGGTAGATCCCCTGGACGAGCATGTCTCTCATGCAGAATTCAGAGCTGTATTCACTACTCTAGACAATTTCATAGCAGCTCAGAATGAACGGCCAACTATAGTTCAAGCCAACCCAGTGGCCAATACTTCTGCAGCCAGGATTTAGGACTTCACCCGAATGAATCCTCCCCTATTCTCAAGTTCTAAGTTAGAAGAGGATCCACAAGAGTTCCTTAATCAGGTTTAGAAAGTCACAGATATCATGGGAGTGACTTTTAGTGAGAGTGCTGAGTTAGCGCCTATCAGCTATAAGATGTGGATCATAGTGGTTTAAGTAGTGAAAGGTAGACAGGGGCACAGATGCAGAGCCCATAGAGTGGGAGGAGTTTGCTACTGCTTTTCTAGATAGATTTTTTCCCTTAGAGATCAGAAAGGCCAAAGTGTTAGAGTTTATCAATATCAGACAAGGTAGCATAAGTGTGAAAGAGTATTCCCTCAAGTTTACTCAGTTGGCCAGGTATGCTCCCCATGTATTAGCAGACAATAGGTCCTTAATAAGCAAGTTTGTATTTGGGGTGTTAGAGAGTGTAGTTAAGGAGTGCAGAACTGTGATATTGATTAAGGAGATGGACGTATCTAGGCTCATGGTCCATGCTCAGTAGATAGAAGAGGCTAAGAATAAGGAGATAGAGGGAGAACAAGAGAGCTAGAATAGGTAGCTTTAATTTTACTTAGCCTAAGTCAGAAGGCGACAACCATTACCAGTTTCATCCAAAATCTTTGGTCCCAGCTCTGTCTTAAGCTAGTGCTCCAGTCCCTAAGTTCAAAAATGGTAACAAAGATAGGGCACCAGGATCTAAATCTCAGGGTAGTGTCAGCAGTGCTCGGACAAATTCTCTTTGTCAGAAATATGGCAAAAACCATTAGGGTGTCTGCAGAGCTGACAGTGATATTTGTTACGAGTGCGGTAAGCCAGGCCACAGAGTTAAAGATTGTCCTCAGTCAGGTTCTTAGGGTTAGTATAACCATTCTTCAGCTCAGTTCGATTGCCCGAATCAGCAGGGTACCACTCCCAGTGCCACCAGTGGACAACGCCCAAATAGGCTCTATGCACTTCAGTCCAAACAAGATCAAAAAAGTTCTCCTGATGTGGTCACTGGTACGTTACAGATCTTCCATTTACATGTTTATGCTTTTTTAGATCCAAGATTTTCTTTGTCTTTCTTAACTCTTTTTATAGCCATTAACTTCAAAGTTAGTCCCAAAATTCTAGTAGATCTTTTCTCAATTTTTACTCCAGTGGGTAATTCTATCATAGCCCGATGGGTATACAGGAATTATCCGGTTATGATATATTAGAAGGTCACTTCAACAGACCTTGTAGAGCTATAGATTGTAGATTTTAACATCATTCTTAGCATATATTGGCTCCATTCCTGCTATGCCTCTGTTTATTGTAGAAATAGAATTGTTTATTTTTAGTTTCTAAATAAAACAGTCCTTGAATGGAGGGGTAGTACCATATTTCTTAAAGGTCAGTTGATTTCATACCTTAGAGCGAGAAAAATGATAACCAAGAGATGTATCTATATCTTATGTGAGTCAAAGACTCTAGTTTAGAGACTCCTAGTCTTGAGTCAGTTCCATTAGTAAATGAATTCTTAGATGTATTTCCCAAAGATCTTCCCAGAGTTCCTCTCGAAAGAGAAATTGATTTTGGAATAGACCTTCTTCCAGATACTCAGCCCATATCGATTCCACCATACAAAATGGCTCCAGCTGAACTCAAAGAGTTAATAGAACAGTTAAAAAATCTCTTACATAAGGGATTCATCAGACCCAACATTTCCCCATAGGGCATACCAGTCCTATCCATGCATAAGAAAGATGGTTCTCTCAGAATGTGTATAGATTACCATTATTTAAACAAACTCACAGTAAAAAATAAGTACCCACTTCCTAGAATTGATGACTTATTTGACCAACTTTAGGGTGATAGTTACTTTTTAAAGATAGACCTCAGATTAGGCTATCATCAGCTCAGAGTCAGAGAATGTGATATTTCAAAAATAGCTTTCAGAACCCGGTATGGTCACTTTGAGTTTCTAGTCATGTCCTTTGGTCTGACAAATACCCTAGCAACCTTCATGGACTTAATGAATCGCGTGTTCAAGCAATACTTGGATATGTTTGTTATAGTCTTCATTGATGACATTCTTGTCTATTCCCGTACCAAAAATAATCATGCAGATTACCTCAGAATCATACTTCAGACTCTCAGAGCCCATCAACTGTTCGCCAAATTCAGTAAGTGCAAATTTTGGATAAGGTCAATAGTATTCCTTGGTCATATTATATCGGGTGATGGCATTAGAGTTGATCCTCAAAAGACTAAAGAGGTGAGAAACTAGCCTAGACCCATTTCTTCGACATATATTAGGATTTTCTTGGGTTTAGCTGGCTATTATTGTTGGTTTGTTGAAGGGTTTTCATCTATTGCATCCCCCATGTCCATATTGACTCAGAATAAAGTCAAGTTTCAGTGGTCAGATTCTTGTGAGAAGAGTTTTTAGGAGTTGAAGACTCAACTCACCTCAACACCAGTTCTAATATTACCAGATGGTTCAGATGGGTTTGTTGTGTACTGTGATGTATCCAGAGTAGGTTTGGGTTGTGTTCTCATGCAGAAAGGTAAGATCATAGCCTATGCCACGAGGCAGTTTAAGCTCTATGAGAAGAATTACCCAACTCATGATCTTGAGTTATCAGCTGTAGTGTTTTCCCTAAAGATTTGAAGTCATTACTTGTGTGGGATGCATGTGGATGTGTTCACAGACCACAAAAGCTTACAATATGTGTTTTCTCAGTAAGATTTGAATTTGCATCAAAGAAAGTAGTTAAATTGTTGAAAGATTATGACATGAGTGTTCTGTATTATCTGGGCAAGGCTAATGTAGTGGCAGATACTGTCAGTAGGTTGTCTATGGGTAGTGTTCCCATGTTGAGAATGATAAGAGGAATTTAGTTTAGGAAGTCCATCAGCTTTCCCTATAGGTGTCTGCTTAGTCGATTCAGCAGAGGGCAGTGTGTGGGTGCCAAATAGTTTAGAATAATCTTTGGTTTCCGAAGTGAAGGAAAAGTAGGATAGAGATCCCAACCTAGTTTAGTTGAAAGAGTCAGTTAGAGATTAGAAAGTAGAGGTTTTCTCTGAAGAAAGAGATGATGTATTGCGTTGCCAGGGTCGTCTATGTGTTCCAGGTAAAGATGACTTGTGTAACGCCCCGAAATCTGATTTCTGGAATGCCACATGGTGCTCCGAACTATAAGTAGTCTTGAGCTAACCCTGGCTGCCTTCTACTAAATCTGAATCTCAAAATAGGGGAATATGGACGTAAGATCAAAATAAATGCGGAAAACTATTTGAATGATCTGAGTATATCTGAAAATACTTATCTCATCAATTGATAAAAAAATACTAAAAATCTGAATACTGCAACTAAAATCTAAAATTGAATCTAGTAGTCCGACAAGCCTCTATTGGCTAAATCTAAAGAGTTAATGGGACATGCCCCAGCTAACATAAACTGTCTGAAATGAATACTGAATCATCTACTAATAAACTAGAAATCTGAATAGCTAAGTTCCCAAACTATGAGGACTCACCAACTACAGAGATGTAGATGAGATTCTCGAAAATCACTCACGCTGCTGAGACTGAGCACCTGTACCTACATTATGAAATAATGTAGCATAAAGACGTATATGTAGATCAATACTTTGGGAATGTACTGAGCATATGGGGGTGAATGCAATAAGTCAAACAATAATTCAATAGCATCACGAGTTATAAATCATGTATGCAAAACAAAAATGACTCACATAGGCTTGAGTAATCTGAAATCTGAAGATCATAAATCATGAATAGTAAAGCATATAATGTAAATCTTGTGAGTCACAACACTTAGTTTCTAAAATATGTCCTTTTCTAAAAGCTATATTTTAAATTTCTAGAACTTTGAAGCTGTAGAGAAAATACTTTATCTTAGGGGTTTAGAAATCTGAAAACTTATTCTGCATAGGAGGTTCTTCTAACCGACATAAACCATGTGAGCATTCATGGAGTCCAACGTTCTTGTACCCCTAAGGAGGAATCCTCGGGTAGGGAACAGAGTCATACTCTTGCCAGGGAGTATAACCTATCTAAGTAATCACATCTGTATCTGTCATCTATATAGAAATGGGAATAATCTGAATCTGTACCTACGTTGGCTACGTAGTTCTGTGGAAGATAGGGAAAGCTAATCCCACACTTTTCGCTCGATGCTAAATACTACTCCCTTACTTATATACTCATTCAATAGGAAATCTACTTTTACAAAGTACAAGGGTTAGTAATGAAAAACAATTATACTTCTCTTTCTTTAAATCTCAAACTGTATGGACAATGTGGATTTCTTATCTTAGCTTAGGATCAAAACATCAAATTTCTTTCTTAACTCTTGGTAGACAATCACCAAAGAGGATAAAAATCATAATCTTCTTGAAATATCAATACTCAATCTCAGGGTTTAAAGCCCATGCTTTAAATCTCATGCAAATTCATAGAAAAAATCATGATCAATATGCTTCTTGAAAATACTTCAACAATATCAAAATAATAAAATCAAGAATCACAATATCATGCTTAAACTCAATTGGAAAATTTGGAAAATTGCATTACATGCATAAATATATGAAAATAGTCATGCAATTCAACATTCAATCACTTGTAAATTCATAATCTTCAAATACTGATAATTGGGTATGAACCCTAATTTCAAATAATAAGAAATTTGCTAAAAATATAATTTTGGCCACAAAGACGAAAGGATTGTCCTTGTTCATAACTCCACATACCTCAATTGATGAACTAGATGCTAAGGCTTGAATCTTGGATCCCTATTGATGCTTTTAAAGTTGAATTTTTCTGAAGTTCTTGAGTTGGGAATCCTTAATCTTGAATTGCCTTGGAGAATTAATGGAGGAATTGGATTTCTCGGTGAGTAAGCTTTGATGATCTAGGATTTTGTTTAAGAGTATTTTGGTGAAAAGTAGGTATAATATGCTTAGGATGGGTTAAATAATCTGTTATTCACGACTTAGGGCTAGAGAAAAAGACCAAAGAGACCCTTTTAAAATTTTACTTGGACTGGGAAAATTCCCAAAATTAGCCTGCGCCGCGCCGTTATCGCGATGGCATACTGGAAAATACCAACTGGGACCTAGAAAATCACTACGACATGGACCTATTGTAGTACGCTTTTGAATTGCCATTTTGGCCACCTCTGCGATGCGCCATTATCGCGGAGTCTCACTGGAAAGTGACTATTGTGAAAGAAGACATCACCGCAATGTGGTGGAATCGCAAAATCTTACTGTAAATTGACAATTAGGATTTTTGTAATACCCCTAGTTTGTACCCCGGATGCTACATGGTGCTCATAATTCCGAGGGACCACAATCTAACCCATGACTGGTACCTTCTACAGTAACTAAATAATAATACTGTGATTATATGGAAATTAAGTGGAAACTTTCCATAAGGTTCAAAACTGTAAACATATATTGAGTACAGTACATCAATACCAAAACTAAACATCTGTCTATAAATACTCTAGTCTGAAAAGCCTCTACTGTCTGAACAAGGAGTTGATGGGACAAGTCCCCAACTAACTCCGACTACTAAAATAAACTGAGTACAAAAATACTGGAATAATAAATCCATCCTCGAACAGTGAGGTCTCACCACTAGTTTGTTGCTGATGGATCAGGCTGCTAAGTATGATTGGGAGCCCGTACGTCTGAACCTATGATATAAGACATCATAGCGCAAAAGAAAGGTATGCGTCAATACTTTGAATGTACTGGTATGCTAAGTGAGGTGGGATGAGATGCATGGGTTCATATGCATGAACAATACTGACTGAATAACATGAGTATAACTGCATGAGAGTATATGCATCAAATACGTAAACTGGAACTGACGTCATGGTAACACTGATCCTGTATTCAGAATCACTGGTTTACTAATATCTGAGTTTACTAATATCTGAGTTTACTGATACTGTATTATTGTTAACTAAGTGACTGTATTTGATTGTCCTAATTATATGGAACTATTCTAAGTTTTGTACTGAACTATGTGACTGTGTTTGATAGTCCTAATTTCTGTAGAACTGAACTGAGTTCTATTCTGAAGACTGAAATTGAGACTGTGGGAGGTAATCATCTGACCGACATACCCCTTTCTGAATAGATTAGGGTCTAACCTGTAACCCCAGTTGAAAGGGTGTTAGTACCATGCCACGGGTAAAGACAATCTGAGTCACCCTCATCTGTAGATGCTTTGAATGATAATGGTGGTACCCTCAACTGGTAGGTAGGATGCCTCATCAACCCTCAGCTGGAAGGTTGATATCTTAACTTACGCTGGCTACATAGTTCTGGAACATAAGGACTGATTCTAAGGATCACACCCTCTGCTGGCAGGTGAGTCCTCATCCTTGGGTTCACTCGGTGTTGAATCCTATTCCCAACTGAATAGATACTGGACTAAATTCTAAATTGTGCTAGGATGGACTGATCTATTATTGATTCATACTATCTGACTGAACTAAACTGAGTTCTCTAGATTCTGCTAACTAATGGAATACTACTAAATTTTGTTAACTGACTGAACTTTACTGGGTTCTGAACTGATTACTAAACTACTGATCATGATAGTACTGAGTCTATTTTGTAGCTACTATAGCTCTAGGTAAACAACTAGATTTTTGGGTATTAAATACCCCAGGACTCGATAGCATGAAAGTTAAGTCATAACATAAATTTAAAAGTCATAAATATATGCACTTGATCATAACTCATTCATAGAGACATTCTATCAAACACTTGCATGATATAACTTGCACATAGCTAACATGACATGACTTTTTCTTTGTTCACCTGAGCAATTTATCAAACACTTGGAGAACATAATCCATGCACATGACACTAACCATATATAAGCATCTTAATTCAAATTCCTATTTATAATTTCAAGGGTTTAGTATGGATTCACATGATTCTATACATTTATCAAATAACTCCACATGAAACTTGTAACAAAACAAGGATTAGAAACCCACTTAATTATTATAATCATGAATATAATCAAACCCAACATGAAATTCATGTAATCAGTACATTTGAGGTTTTAAAAATAGAGGCTTGAACTCCAAGGGTGGAAGGGACCCTTGAATGAACACTTGACATACCTCAATGCCTGAATTCTTGAAGATTGGTGGTGCAATCTTTGGGATTTGAATCTTGGGTTTATAGCCCTAGGGTTTGTTCTTGAATGATTTTGAGAGAAAAGAGTGTAATTTTCTTTGTGAGGGCTAAATTTTGTGTTTTAGGGGCTAATTCAAAATAGGGAAATGTCCCAAATACCTCTCTGGATGTTGTTTTAATTACTAAAAAACGTGCCCAGTGATGCACAAATCGGCATACCGCGTCATTGGCATCGATGCGATGGATAATGCATCGTGTCGATTCCAAGTTGGTTCAATAGAATTTGCACTGGGATCTGGAGGAAAATATTCATCGACGCGATGGACGATGCGGCGCGTCGAGATCGCATCGATCCACTGGTTTGGGCTTTCAAATGTGATCCAAACGAAGTCCGAAAAATCTGAAACTTGTCCGAGAATACCTACTGACATTCCTGATCATGAATTAACCTAAAAATCGATATTTAAAGGTCATAAGGGCCGTGAAAAAAGGACCTCCAACTTACGAAGGCTAAAATAACTATAAGTATGAATACTTAGCTGAATTTTTTCTCAGTCTAGGACCCCTTACTAGCTTTTACAGGACTAAATCAAACTTAGGATTTTGTGGGGACATACAATTTTGGACCTCTCTGCAATGTGGTACAATCATAGAGTCTTACTGGAAATTGACAATTGTCATTTAAACTGTCTTCGCGACGTGCTAGTGACCGATATGATGGTGTTTTATGACTGGAACTTAAAATTGCCATAACTTCTTGTCTGGTTATCGAATTAAGGCAAATCTTATATCATTGGAAAGCTAATTCAATTTTCTACACATTAGAGGGTCTAAATCTAGAAAATTCTACATGTATGAAAAGTCATTCTCTCTTGAAGACAACGCTTGACATTCTCAATGCTAAATTGAACTAGAAAAAGTACGGGGTGTTACAATATCTCCCCCCTTGGAAACATTCATCCTCGAATGTGGCTAGTTCAACTAAGGAAACTGAGGAAACTGAGGATATATGATAGCATACACAACTAAAACAAATTGCACAACTGATTCTAAATTATACTGAGCTTCTGACCTAATATATGAGTGCATGAATTTTCAATGAGGATGACAATATAGCTGAATCTGAAACTGGAAAGATACTGAATTAAGGAGAAGTATTACCTTTGACTAAATCTAAATTTGTAGAGAAGAGGCGAGGGTACTTGACTCGCATATCTGCTTCTTCTTCCTTAGTGGCGCCCTCAACAGACTGATTCCGCCAAAGAACTTTGACCAAGGGAACTTCTTTGTTCCTTAGTCTACGGACCTGATGATCTAAAATCTCAATTGGAATCTCTACGTATGAAAGGATGTTCTGAATATCTGAGCTTTCTAAAGGAACTATAACAGTGGAGTCACCGATGCACTTCTTAAGCATAGAGACATGGAATATAGGATGAACGGACGACAATTTTGCGAGCTAATCAAGATCATAAGCTACTTTCCCAACACGACTCACAATTCTATAACGGCCAATATACTGGGGACTAAGCTTCCCCTTTTTGCCAAATATCTTCACCCTTTTCATGGGTGAAATCTTCAGATATACTAAATCACCAACCTCAAACTTGAGGTCCCTTCTTCTCACATCTGCATATGATTACTGATGACTCTAGGCTATTTTCAATCTTTCTCTAATCAACTAAACCTTCTCCATAGATTCAAACACTACGTCAGGACCAAGGAAAGCAACCTCACCCACTTCAAACCAACCTATGGGTGATCTACATCTCCTTCCATAAAGAGCCTCAAACAGGGCTATCTATATGCTAGAATGGTAATTGTTATTATAAGAAAACTCAATCAATGGAAAATGCTCATCCCAACTACCTTTGAAATCAAGAGCATATATCCTCAACATATCTTCTAGAGTTTGGATGGTCCTCTCTGCTTGACCATCTGTTTGAGGGTGGAAAGCTGAACTAAGATGGACTTGGGTACCAAGACCCTTCTGAAAGGCTCTCCAAAACTGAAAAGTAAACTGAGTACCCTTATTTGAAATGATAGACAAGGGAAATCCATGCAGTCTGACTAACTCTATGATGTACAACTTAGCATAATCTTCATCTACGTAAGACGTGTGAACTGGCAAGAAATACATTGACTTAGTCAATCTGTCTACAATAACCCAAATCGAATCATGTTTGCGACGCGAATGGGGTAAACCAGTCACAAAATCCATATTCACCTAATCCCACTTCCACGTGGTTATACCAAACTCTTACAACATACCACCAGGTCTTTGGTGCTCTACCTTAACCTGTTGACAAGCTACAGACTTTGCTACAAACTCTGCTATATGTTTCTTCATGCCATTCCACCAATAGATTTCCTGCAAATTACGGTATATCTTGGTAGCACCTAAATAAATGGAATAACGTGAACCATGCGATTCCTCCATAATTTGCTATCTCAAATCATCAACACATGGAACACATAATCTACTCCGGTATCTCAACATACCATCTCCCCCTTAGGAGAAAACCTCTACCTTTTCATCTTTAACTGTCTCCTTCAGTTTGACCAAACTAGAATCCTTGTCTTGCTTCTTCTTCACTTCTTAAACTAGGGAAGATTCAGAACTACTCTGAACCCAAACACTCCCTTCATCTGAATCAACCAAACTAACACCCAATCTAGACAAATGATGATCTTTTCCAGCTAACTCTTTCTTATCATTCTCTACATGAGCAACACTGCCCATATACAATCTACTAAGGGCGTCTGCCATTATGTTGGCCTTTCCCGGATGGTACAACATACTAATTTCATAATCTTTCAACAATTCTAACCACCTTCTCTGACAAAGATTCAACTCTCTCTGGGTAAACAGATACTGTAAACTTTTGTGATCCGTGAACACATCAAAATGCACCCCATACAAATAATGTCTCCAGATTTTCAAAGAAAACACAACAACAACTAATTCAAGATCATGGGTTGGGTAATTCTTTTCATGAGTCTTAAGTTGTCTAGAGGCATAGGCTATGACCTTACCTCTCTGGATCAGAACATTACCCAAACCAACTCTAGAGGCATCACATTACACCACAAAATCATTTGTACCATCAGGTAATGCTAACACTTGGGCTGAAGTGAGTGGAGTCTTCAACTCCTGAAAACTCTTCTCGCAGGAATCTGACCATAGGAACTTAATTTTTCTTTGGGTCAATCTAGACATAGGGGATGTAATAAATGAGAAAACCTCAAAAAAATATCTATAATAGCCAGCTAAACCTAAGAAACTCCTAATGTATGACAGAGAGATAGGTCTAGGCTAATTTCTTATGGCTTCCATCTTTTAGGGATCAACTCTAATACCCTCACTGGAAATGATATGACCAAGGAAAGCTACTGACCTTAGCCAAAATTCACATTTTCTAAATTTGGCAAATAATTGGTGATCTCTAAGAGTTTGCAACACAATTCTAAGATGATTTTCATGATTATCGTCACTACCAGAGTAGACGAGTATATCATCGATAAAGACTATGACAAACAAGTCCAAATATTATTTGAATACTCTGTTTATCAAGTCCATGAAAGTTGCTGGGGCATTGGTTAGCCCAAAAGGAATGACTAAAAACTCAAAATGACCATAACTGGTTCTGAAAGTTGTCTTTGGAATATCATATTCCCTTACTTTAAGCTAATGATAGCCGGATCTAAGGTCTATCTTTGAGAAATAACTTGCACCTTGCAGTTGATCAAATAAGTTATCAATCCTCGTGAGAGGATATTTTTTTTTTACCATAACTTTATTCAGCTGGCGATAATCAATGCACATGCACAAAGAACCATCTTTCTTTCACACGAATAGGACAGGAGCGCCCTATGGAGAAACACTAGGCCTTATGAAACCTTTATCTAAAAGATCTTTGAGTTGCTCTTTCAAATCCTTAAGCTCTGAGGGAGCCATACGATATGGAGGGATAGAAATAGGCTGAGTATCTGGGAGAGGTTAATACCAAATTACATTTCCCTATCAGAGGTACCCCTGACAAATCTTTAAGAGAAACATCAGGAAACTCACTGACTACACTGACTGACTGAATTGTTGGAGTCTTCGAATTAGTGTCTTTGAATCAAATAAGATGATAGATACACCCTTTGGAGATTAACTTTTTGGTTTTAAGATAAGATACGAAATGGCTTTGGGAGACACTGAATTTTTTTTTTGCAATTAAAGACTAGATCATCTGGAAACTGAAACTTCACCACTCTGGTGTGACAATCTATGGATGCATAACAGGAATGAAGCCAATCCATACCAAGAATAAGATCAAAATCAACCATATCTAACACTATTAGGTCTGCTAACATGATTTTATGAAGGACAGTGATAGGACACTTTCTGTAAATCTTCTTGGCAACAACTGACTCACCTACTAGGGTAGAAACCAAGAAAGGCTCAGGGATCTTTTCAGAACTTATCTCAAAATTTACTGCAACTAATGGGTTCACATAAAAGAAACTTGACCCAGGGTCTAGCAATACATAAATATCAAGATGAAAGACACGAAGAATACTAGTAACAACATCTGGCGAACCTTCCTACTCCTGGTGGGATGGTAAATCATATAACCTATTTTGACACTGATCACCACTGATACTAGATGATGCATCCTGAGAAGGAGCTGGGCGACCTAGAGGGGCTAATGCACTATTAGCCTGATTATGAGGACAAACATTCCTATTTCTCTGTCTAGTATGCGGGCACTCTTTAAACCCATGACCCATTTATCCACAACCATAACAACCTTTCTAACCCCATAAACATTCACCCTCATGATTCTTACCATACTTAGCTCATAAGGGAGGATTGGTCTTCCCACTCATACTATTCTGAGATCTGGATATAGATGACCTACCTCACTGCTCTTGTCTATTCCTTGGTACAGAAGAATGATTAAAGAAGGTATGGGCATAGATGGACGATTCTGAAAATGCAAATGGTTTCCTCCTCCAGACCTATTCTGACCATAATCAAATTGCCTTATCCTAGCCTTTTTATTTCCACTCTCTCTACCCTTCAACTTCTCTTCCTCTATCGATTGGGAATAAATCATCAACCTAGAAAGATCTATGTCCCCAATAAGTATAAAAGTCATAAACTCCTTAACTACCAACCCAAACACACTGATCACAAACTTAATCATGCTTGACCTAGGGTCAACCATCTGACCAGGGGCATACTTAGACAACTGGTTGAACTTAAGGAAATTCTTTTTCACTATCATTGATCTCTGCCTCAGGTTCATAAACTCTTCTATCTTGGCTTCCTTCATCTCACGTGGGAAGAACTTATATAGAAACGTATCCTGAAACACCTGCCATGATATGGGAGTTACATTCTCCCCTCTACTTTTCTTCCACATCACTACCCAATCATATGCAACATCTTTCATACTATGGGAAGATAACTCTACAATCTCCTCTTCATAAACATATATAATTTGGGTGATCTTCTTCACTTCATCAAGATAAAATTATGGGTCCTCACCTGCCTTTGACCCAAAGAATTTTGACGGGTTCATTATCATAAAATCTTGAATTCTGGTTGTGACTAAGTCCCTATTTTGCTGAAGTAGGACTACAGCCTGATGGATTCCTTGAACATTAGAAATCACAGCTTGGTCTAGCACCTGAAAGGCAGCTCGAAACTCTACATATGACCCATTCTCATTCAAAGCATCTGTGGGATAAGGTGGCTGGTTATCATTTCTGCATGTGTTAGCTCGACAAGGAGGCATTTTCTATTATATGATAGCATGAGTTAGGAGTAGATATAGACACTGAATGCATGATAGATCATGAAAGAAAAGGCGATTTCCTAAAATGCTTTATTGCCTCTTGCTCATAGATGTGATGTGCTTCACACCAATGATCAAGACTTTATGTAACGCAGTTTGTCAACTCCCTAGGACTCTCTAAACCTTAGGATCTGATACCAAGTTTGTAACACCCCAAAATCTGATTTTTTGGATGCCACACGATGCTTCGAACTACAAGTACTCCTGAGATAACCCTGGCTACCTTCTACTAAATCTGAATCTCAAAATAGGAGAATATGAATGTAAGATCAAAATAAATATGGAAAACTATCTAAATGATGTAAGTATATCTGAAAATACTAATCTTATCAGTCTGATAAAGCAAATACTGTAAATCTGAATACTGAAACTAAAATCTAAAATTGAATCTAGTAGTTTGACAAGCCTCTACTAACTGAATCTAGAGAGTCACTGGGACAGGCCCCAGCTGACTCAAACTGTCTGAAATGAATACTGAATTATCTACTAATAAACTGAAAATCTGAATAGCTATGTCCCCAAACTATGAGGACTCACCAACTGCAAAGATATAGATGAGATGCTAAAAAATCACTCATACTGATGAGACTGAGCACCTGAACCTACCTTATAAAACAGTGTAGCACATAGAAGTATATGTGGATCAGTACTTTGGTAATGTACTGAGCATATGGGGGTGAATACAATAAGCCAAACAATACTTCAATAGCATCACAAGTTATAAAATCATGCATACGAAACATAAATGACTCAAATAGGATTGAGTAATCTAAAATCTGAAGATCATAAATCATGAATAGTAATGCATATAATGTAAATCTTGTGAGTCAAAATACTTAGTTTCTAAAATCTGTCATTTTCTGAAAGCTATATTTTAAATTCAAGAACTTTAAAGCTGTAGAGAAAATACTTTATCTTAGGGGTTTAGAAATCTAAAAACTTATTCTGAATAGGATATTCTTCTAACTGACATAAGCCATGTGAGAATTCATGGAGCCCAGCATTTTTTTCCCCTTAAGGAGGAATCCTCACTTCAGGGAGAGGAGTCATACTTTTTCTAGGGTGTATAACCTATCTAAGTGATCACATCTGTATCTGTCATCCATATAGAAATAGGAATAATCTGAATCTATACCTATGTTGGCTACGTAGTTCTATGGAAGATAGGTCACGCTAATCCCACACATCCCTTACTTATATGCTCATTCTGTAGGAAATCCACTTTAAAATAGTACAAGGGTTTGTAACGAAAATCAATTATGCTTCTCTTTCTTTAAATCTCAAACTGTATGGACAATATGGATTTCTTATCTTAGGTTAGGATTAAAAGATCAAATTTCTTTCTTAACTCTTGGTAGACAATCACCAATGAGGCTAAAAATCATAATCTTCTTGAAATATTAATACTCAATCTTAGGGCTTAAAGCCCATGCTTTAAATCTCATGTAAATTCATAGAAAAACATCATAATCAATATTCTTCTTGAAAATACTTCAACAATATCAAAATAATAAAATCAAGAATCATAATATCATGCTTAAACTCAATTGAAAAATCTGAAAAATTGCATTACATGCATAAATATATGAAAATAGTCATGAAATTCAACATTCAATCACTTGTAAATTCATAATCTTCAAATACTAATAATTGGGTATGAACCCTAATTTCAGATAATAAGAAATTTTCTAAAAAATATAATTTTGGGCACAAGGACGAAAGGATTGTCGTTGTTCATAACCCCACATACCTCAATTGATGAACTAGATTCTAAGGATTGAATCTTGGATCCCTATTAATTCTTTTAAATTTGAATTTTTCTGAAATTCTTGAGTTGAAAATCCTTAATCTTGAATTGCCTTGGAGAATTAATGGAGGAATTGGATTTCTTGGGGAGTAAGCTTTGATGATCTAGGGTTTTGTTTAAGAGTATTTTAGTGAAAAGTCGGTATAATATGCTTAGGATGGTTTAAATGATCTGTTATTAATGACTTGGGGCTAGAGAAAAAGACCAAAGAGCCCCTTTTAAAATTTTACTCGGACTGGGAAAATTCCCAAAATTGGCCTACGGCGCACCGCACCGTTATCGTAGTGGCCTACTGGAAACTGACAACTGGGACCTGGAAAATCACCACGACATGGATCTATCACGGTACTCTTCTGAATTTCCCTTTTGTCCACCTCCACGATGCGCCATTATCGCGAAGACTTACTGGAAAGTTACAATTTTGAAATGGGACATCACTGCGACGTGGTGGAATCGTAAAATCTTACTGGAAATTGATAATTGGGATATCAGACCTCTATGTGATGTGATACAATCACGTAGTCTTACTGGAAATTGACAATTTTTATTTAAACTATCTCTGCGATGCGCTAGTGACCAAAATGATGGTGTTTTACGACTGGAACTTAAAATCGCCATAACTTCTCGTCCGGTTATCGGATTAAGGTGAATCATATATCATTGGAAAGCTAATTCAATTTTCTACACATTGGAGGGTATAAATATCTAAAATTCTATATGTATGAAAATTCATTCTCTCTTGAATCCATTACTTGACATTCTCAATGCTAAATTAAACTAGGAAAAGTATAGGGTGCTACAACTTGAGGCAACTAATTCTTGCAAAAGTGCTTGGTGAGCATTAATATATTTATCCTGGGGCCACTAAGATGTACCATGATTTGTGGGAAGTCTATTGGTGGAGTGGGATTAAGAGAGATATTGCAGAGTTTGTAGCTAAGTGCTCTATGTGTCAGCAGGTTAAGATTGAGAACCAGAAACCTAGTGGGTCCATGCAGGAGTTTAGTATTCCCACATGGAAATGGTAAGAAGTCAACATGGACTTTATGATAGGTTTGCATCATACTCGTCATCAGCATGATTCGATTTGGGTTATCATAGACATGATGACCAAATCAGCTCACTTGTTCCTAGTTTATAACTCATATTTAGCCAAGGAATATGCCAAACTCTATATCAAAGAGTTGGTCAGGTTACACAGAGTCCCAGTATCCATCATCTCAGATAGAGGTACCTAGTTTACCTCTTACTTCTGGAAAGCATTCCAAAAGGGTCTTGGTACCCAAGTTCACCTCAGTATAGCTTTCACCCTCAGATAGATGGTCAAGAAGAAAGGACCATTCAGACTCAGGAAGATATGTTAACAGACTATGTTGTTGATTTAAAAGGTAGTGGGATGACCAATTTCCTTTGATCAATTTCACATATAATAATTGCTATCACTCCAGTATTCAGATGGCTCTGTTTAAGGCTTTTTATGGTAGAAGATATAGATCTCCAATTGGTTAGTTCAAGGTAGGTGAGGCCACAGTATTAGGGCATGACCTAGTGTTTGATGCCTTAGAGAAGGTTTAGTTGATAAGACAAAGGCTTAGGACAGACAAAAACTGACAGAAGTCCTATGCAGATATGAGAAGAAAGGATCTCGAGTTTGAGATTGGTGATTTTATGTTCTTGAAAATATCTCCCATGTAGGGGGTGAAGAGGTTCGGTAAAAAGGGGAAACTCAGTCCCCGATATGTCTTTCCATATAGAATTCTCTGTTATTTAGAAAAGGTAGATTACAAGCTTGAGTTGCCTTCAGATCTAGCTTCAGTACACCAAGTGTTTCACGTCTCCTTGGTAAAGAAATACATTGGAGACCCAGCAGTCATAGTTCCCTTAGAGGGTGTAGACATTCCGAATAATCTCTCATTTGAAGAGGTTCCAGTCCAGATCCTCGACCATCAAATTCGTAGACTGAGGAACAAAGAAGTTCCCTTAGTCAATGTTCTTTGGTAGAATTAGTCCATTAAGGGAGCTACTTGGGAAACAGAAGCAGATATGCAGACCAAGAATCCTCACCTCTTTTCTACAAACTCAAATTTATCTTGAGGTAACAGTATTTCTTAAATTTTCTCAGTTTTATGTCCAGTTACAGTCACAAACATGGTATTCATTACCATTGCATAATCAGTCGTGCATTCACAAATCAGTTCAGTCATGTACTCATGCATTAGATATGCTTGTTCAGAATGAAAAATCATCTTATCAGTACTTCCAGTCATGTATTCCATGCATTCGATATGCATGTTCAGTGTGTAAACTCAGTTTATCAGTATTTCTCAGCTTAATCATTCTCATTCGAGGACGAATGTTCCCAAGGGGAGAAATTGTAATACCTCATATTTCCTTAGCTCATTTTAGCTCTCAGCGCATGAGTAATCCTATGTAAATTTTTTAAAATACTCAGTATTTTTCAGTTTAGAGCTTACCACTATGTAGGAAATTTAGTCAACTTTCCAACGATATAAAATTTGCCTAAATCCGATACCCAAATGAAGAGTTAGAGCCATTTTTGTAAAACAGTGTGCCAAGTGGCACTTTACCATATCGTGGAGACCAGCCAAATGGCATTCGTCAGTTTTTAGTGGAGCTCGAAGATAATGGCATATCACACCAATGTCCCAGTTTGCAATTCTTAAATTCCAGTGAGGCTCCGCAATTGTACCGTGTCGCGCCACATGCCAAATTCCCAGTCATCCTTTTTAAATAGTTTCCAATGGAATTCCAGTAGCATGGCGCATCGTGCCAAGGTCCCAAATCGAGAATTTTCAGTGGCGATTTTTAAATCTTTTCCAGGGATATTTGGGTATTTTTCCAAGACCCAAATCAACCTTTAACACAAAATTTACTCCTAATTAACCTAGTTACATCATTATTCACTCGTTTTTCTCCATATTAAAAGCATTCTCTCCCAAAGGAAAAAACCCTAGTTTCAAGAAATCAAGAACAAACACAAAAATTTCTCTAAGAACCTTCAAGAATTAACATTCCAAGGTATGTTAGGTGTTCATCTATGGGTTCCTTTCACCCATAGAGTCCAAGAATCCATTTTTAAAACTACAATTTTATAGAATCATGATTCCCATGCTTGAAATTGATTGTACTCATATTCATGATAGTAATTGGGTTTCAATTCATGATTAATTATAAGTTTCCATGAAGTTAGAATAGTTTATGTGATGAATTATATGAATTGCATACTAAACCCTTGAATTTTCAATTGAGTATTGTATTTATGATAGTCATGTGTTGGCCATTATCATGTGAAATAATCCATGCTCCCAAGTGTTTGTTAAAATGCCTATGTGAAGTAAATAATGGAATCATGACATTTCATTATGTGGTCTCAATACGTACAAGTTTATGCCCTACAAGTGTTTGATAAAATGTCTCTATAAATGAATTATGAACAAGTGGACATCGTTATTCTTTTCAAGATCATGTTATGCTTTACTTTTCGTGCTATCGAGTCCTGGGGGTATCTAATACCTAAAAATCTTAGTTGTTTACCTAGAGCTATAGTAGATATAGAATAGTCTCAGTAACATCACGATCATAAGTATTCAGTCAGTTACATAACTCAGAAATTCAGTATCAGTCCAACAATGTCAGTTAATACGACCAGTAACAGTTCAGTCCATAGTCAGTGTCATTTAGATGGGAGTTGGATTCATCACCGAGTGAACCCAAGGATGGTGTCTCACTTACTAGTAGAGAGTGTGATCCTTAGAAGCATTCCTTGCATTCTAGAACTATGTAGCCAGCATAGGTTAAGACATCAACCTGTCATTTGATAGTTGATGAGGTGTTTTAACCAGCCAGTTGAGGGTTCCACTATTCTCATTAGAGTACCTTCCAGATGAGGGTAACACTTCATCTAGTATTTACCCTTTGCACGGTACTAACACCCTTCTAGCTGGGTTATAGGTTAGACCCCAAATCTATTCAGAAATGGGGCATGTGGATTAGATGATTACTTCTCACAGTTTTAATTTCAGTCTCAGTATAAAACTCAGTTTAGTTTTATAGAATTAGGATTGTCAGATAGAGTCAATCAGTATCAGTAACCCAGTTATCAATTATTAGAAATCAGTTCTCAGCTTCAGTAAAAGCTCAGATACAGTATATACATACATAAATACACAGTATTGGATTCTCAGTAATTACAACAATTTTAGCTGTCCATGTATCCTCATATTCAGTTACTCTATGTCATTCGGTTAGTTACTATTCATGCATATGAACCCTTGCATTCAGCCTTACCTCATCTAGCATACCAGAATATTCCATGTACTAACGCATACTCTTTCTTTAACAAATTCAGTAGTGAGTTTTCATTTGTCGAGGATATGTTTTATTACAGTATTATAGTAGTTTAAGTATTTCATTAGTTAGAGTTAGTTGGGGGGACTGTCCCATTAACTCCATATTCAGACAATTTAGTTAGAGGCTTTTTAGACTAGACTAGTTCAGACAGTATTTTAGATTCAGATGTTTTATCAGATATTATTATTTTTTAGTATTTAGATAGTGAACCTTATGGCATTCCATCCTATATTTCATATTATGTTAGCATTATTATTCAATGCTTACAACAGGTACCAGCACATGGGTTAGCTTGTGATCCCTCGGGATCATAAGTACCGTGTGGCATCCAAGGTGCAGACTTGGGGCATTACACTCTGTGAGGTAGGCTGATATACTTGGGTTCATATGTATGAAGAATAACTGACTGAATGATATGTATATAACTGAATGTGAGTACATGAATAACTGAAACTGCAGTAAATATTGATTATGCAATATTGTGCATATAAATATAGATATATACTATATCTGAGATTATACTGAAATTTAATAATTAGTTCTGATAACTGAGTGATTGATATCTGAGATTACTGATAACTGGGTGACTATTTCTGATAGTCCTAATTCACTAGAACTAAACTGAGTTCTATACTGAGTCTGAAACTGAAATTGTAACTGTAACTGTAACTATGAGTGTTCATCTAACCGACATACCCCAATTATTAACTGAGTTGGGATCCACCTTTTGACCCTAGTTGGAAGGGTTTTAGCACCTTGTTAAGGGATACTAAAAATATTGGGTCAACCCTAATCTGGCAGAAAGACTCATGATTTTATATATATATATGGTTGTGTTAACCCTAGTTTGGTAGGAGGACATCTTACCCTACTTTAGCTACGTATTTTTATAACTCAGGTACTGCTACTAAGGATCAAACCCTCTGTTGGCAGGAATGCCCCCATCCCTGGGTTTGCTCGGTGCTGAATCCTACTCCTAGCTGAATGGACACTGAATTGATCACTAAACTGTACTAGGCTTGACTAAATTTTTACTGATCATATTAACTAACTGAACTGTACTGAGTTTACTAAGTTTTCTAACTAACTGAGTATTACTGTGTAATACCCGTGCTTTTCATAGCTTGAAAATCATCTCAAGGATATTAGAACTTTCTTTGAAATAATAATTTATTCTTGTACAGGTGTTATTTCCATAATTTTCACTTCCTATCATGTGAGAAATTGAATAAGTTTTCCATCGATATATAATTCGCCCAAATTCGACACCCGGGCGAAGAGTTAGAGCCTTTTTAGCGAGACAGTGTTTGACTTGAGCCTTCAACGCGTCGTGGAGATAGCTCAAATCGCAATTATCAAATTCCAGTGTTTCTCTGCGATACTGGCACGTAGTGCCAAACTCCAGGTCATAGACAAGGTGGCAACGCGATAGCTCTGCATCACGCCACCATGCAGTTTCCCAATTGTCAATTTCCAGTGACACGACGCGATAACGCCGCATCGCGCCAAGGGCCCAATTCGGGAAATTTTACGGAAAATTAAATTACAAGTCCAGGGTTAAAAGTGTAAATTCCCCCCCTATATAAGCTTCAAAACACGGGATTTAGCCCTTATTCATAAAAAATATTAATGTTTTTCTCAAATACTCTCAAGAACTCAAGCTAGGGTTTTCATAGAAGGTCCAATTTCAAGAAGGTTTCACCATAAATCTTCACAAAATCATAATCTAAGGTATGCATAGTGTTCATTCATGGACGACTGGACTCCTTTCGTCCATGAAGTCCAAGAATTCTTTTTAACTACAAGTTATGGATTTTCTTAATGTTTTCATACTTTGTATGTTCTCTTTCATGTTGATAAATGAGGAATTGATTTCTATTCCATGATTTGATGATAAATTCCATGTGGGTTGATTAGAATAGATAAAGATTTATGAAATCTCATGACTAAAACCTTGTATGATGGAATTGAAATTGAAGCATGATGTTTAATTGTTGTATAATATGCTTTACATGTTCTATGCCTACAATATGTTTGATTAAATACCTAGATGAAGGAAAATTGTCTAACTAGCATGATATCATGAAATCCCCATGTATGTACAAGTTTACGCCTGTTACATATTTGATGAAAGGCTCCTATGAATGTAGCATGTATTATGATGTTAGTCAAGTCTTCAAGTAAATCATGCTATGTCAGTTTCCTTCTATCGAGTCCTGGGGGTACTTGTACCCAAAATATTAGTTGTGTGCCTAGAGCCATGTCATGTTTTTCACGATACTCATAGTAAAGCTGTGAACTCTTAGACTTCAGATAGTCTTATGACTTAGGAAAAATCTCCATGATCTCATGACTCAATCAGTTATCAGATATCAATAGTATTTCGTTAGTCACAAAAATTCAGTAACTCAGTCCATGCTCAGTTTAGTTCAGTAAATCATGTTCAGTATCCATTTAGATGGGAGTAGGAATTATCACCGAGTGAACCCAAGGATGGGGACTCACCTATTATACGAGGGTGTGATTCCTAGAAGCAATCATTGCATTCCAGAACTATGTAGCCAGCATTGGTTGAGATATCATAGCCTTCTATATGAGGGTAGATAAGGTGGCTTAACCTGTTATGTGAGGGTTCCCACCATTCTCACTAGAGTTACCTATTATATTAGGGTTACTCACATGTTGTCCTTACCAGTGGCTTGGTATTGACACCCTTCCAATCAGGGCATAGATTGGAACCCAGTTCAGCTATTATAAAACTTTTGGGGCATGTCAATTAGATACTACTTCCTTCCATTTCATGTTATAGAATCAGGACTGTCAGATACAGTCAATCAGTCTCAGTAATAGAACCCAGATCATTCTTCAGATTTCAAGACTGTCAGATACTACTTCCCACCATTTCATGTTACAGAATCAGGTCTGTCAGATATAGTCAATCAGTCTCAGTAATAGAACTCAGATCGTTCTTTAGATTTTAGGACTATCATAAACAGTCAACTCAGATACAGTACAGAACTCAGATAGTTCCATCAGATTCAGGACTGTCAGCTACAGTTACCTACATTATCAATTATACTCAGATACAGTTACCCATGTTATCAGTATTATTCAGATATAGTCCTTTATGTTATTAGTCATATCAGTTACTAGCATGTCACGTTATCAGTATACAAACTCAGAAATCATGAAATCATGTTGTCAGTTACAGTTGCGTATTTATGCATGTATTCTCACGTTCATGTTAGACAGTCATTTAGCATTATTCATGCATGTGAACTATTGCATATAGCCTACCTCACATATATACTCGGTACATATGTACTGATGCATTCGCGCTATGGTGCTTTCTTTTTATGTTACACCATAGGTTCAGAGACACGAGTTCTAGATCAGCAGTAGATTCCAGATTCAGCAGTTAGAGTAGAAGTGAGTCCTTATCCTTCGAGGACATAATGATTTTCTAGTATCTCATTGATTATCTTATTAGTTGGAGTTAGTTGGGGACATATCCCATCAACTACTTATTTAGATTCTTCAGACAGTGGAGGCTTTCAGACTAGATGCAGACTAGATATAGACTTCAATTTTGTTTTGGGTATTCTATTACCCCACATAAATGTTATATCATTCAGTTATGATCAGTATTGAACCTTATGGACTTTCAGTTCATGTTTCTACATTATTAAGTTATCTTATGCAGTATACAAGTATAGATATCAGTCATGGGTTAGCTTGTGGTCCCTCGGGGTCATGAGTACCGTGTAGCATTCCGGTTCAGCAAATCGGGTTGTTACAAACTTGGTATCAGAGCCTAAGGTTCAAGAGAGTCCTAGGAAGTCTGAAAGCAGCATCTAGTAGAGTCTTTTGCATGGGTGTATTACGCGCCATATTTATGTGCAAGAGTCTATGAGATGTTTAAGAATAGTTTCCCTTCTTTCAGTATTCATGTCGTTCCAGTGAGCTTAATCACAAGTCAGTCTCTCAGTCTAATCCGCTTCTTCTCTTTATTTCAGAATATGCCTCCTAAGAGAAGAAATCAGTCAGCCCCTTAGCCCGAAGAACCTTTGGATGATCATGTTTCTCATGCGGAGTTCAGGACTGCATTTACTACTCTTTCTCAATCAGTCGCTGCTCATAATGACTGGCCAACAGTTGTTCCGGCCAACCCAGTGGCCAACTCAGCTATAGTGAGGATTCAGGACTTCACCCTAATGAATCCTCCAACCTTTCTTGGGTTTAAGGTAGATGAAGACCCTCAGGAATTCTTAGATCAAGTTCAGAAAGTGACAGACACCATGGGGGTGACTACTGTTGAGAGTGCTGAGCTAGATGCATACCAGTTGTAGGATGTAGCTCATGCTTGGTTCAAATAGTGGAGGTCTGAAAGATCAGATGATGTAGGTCCTATAGAGTGGGAGTAGTTTTTCACTGTATCCTTAGATAGATTCTTTCTCCAAGAGCTTAGAGAAGCTAAGGTGCTAGAGTTCATCACCCTCAGGCAGGGCAATATGATAGTGAAAGACTATTCTTTTAAGTTTACTCAATTAGCTAGGTATTCCCCTCATGTGGTTGCAAACAGTAGATCCAAGATGAGTAAGTTCGCTTCAAAGGTGAACGACAGCATGGTTAATGAGTGCAGATCTTCCATACTGAACAGTGACATGACCTTGGCTAGACTTATGACCCATGCTCAGCAGATAGAAGAGTAGAAAATTAAGCAGAGGGAAAAATAGAATAAGAAAGCTAGGACAGGTAGCTTCAATTTTAGTCAGCCTAAATCAGAAGGAGAAAACCGTTCTCATTTTTGTCCTAAGTCATTAGTTCCAACTCCCTCTACAGCCAGTGCTCAAGTTCCTAAGTTTAGAGAGGGTAACAAAGATAGAGCACCAGGCTCTAAGACCCAGGGTAGTGTTAGTAGTGACCGCACCTATCCTCTTTGCCAGACTTGTGGTAAGCACCATCAGGGTGTGTGTAGAGTAGGTAGTGGCATATTTTTTGGTTGTGGAAAGACAGGCCATAGAGTTAGATATTGTCTACAGCCAGGTCCTCAGGGTCAATAGAATTGTTCTTCAGCTCATTCCAGTCTCCTAAATCAGCAGGGTGCCACTTCCAGTGCTACTAGCGGGCAACACCCAAATTGTCTCTATGCTCTTTAGACTCGACAAGATCAAGAAAATTCTCTTGATATAGTTACTAGTATGTTACATATCTTTCTTGTGAATTTTTATGATTTGCTAGATTTAGGAGCTTCCTTGTCTTTTGTTACTCCTTATATAGCAGTTGATTTCGGAATCAATCCCGAAATTCTAGCAGAGCCCTTCTTAGTATCTACCCCAATGGTTAAAACCATCATAGCCCGATGAGTATACAGGAACTGCCCGATTATGATATTTCAGAAAGTCACTTCAGCAGACTTAGTTGAAATAGAGATGATCGATTTTGGTTCCATTCTCGGCATAGATTAGCTTCATTCCATCTATGCCATAATCGAATGTAGAAACAGAATAGTTCAGTTTTAGTTCCCAAATGAACCCATCCTAGAGTGGAAGGGTAGCATATCCGCTTTCTGTGGTCAACTTATTTCCTACCTTCGGGCAAGGAAATTGATATGTAAGGGATGTGTTTATCATCTAGTTAATGTTAGAGATTCCAGTTCCGAGGCTCCCAGTCTCAAATCAATCCCAATAGTGAATGAATATTCAGATGTCTTTCCCAAAGATCTTTCAGGAATTTCTCCTGAAAGGGAAATAGACTTTTGTATTGATATTCTTTCAGACACTCAGCCTATCTCTATTCCGCCATATAAAATGGCACCAGTAGAACTCAAGGAACTGGAAGATCTCTTAGATAAGGGATTTATCAAAATCAGCGTTTCCCCGTGGGGCACACTAGTCTTATTTATTTGTAAGAAAGATGGTTCACTCAGAATATGTATAGATTACCGTCAACTTAATAAGGTCATGGTCAAGAACAAGTATCCTCTTACTAGAATCGATGACTTGTTTAACCAACTTCAGGGTGCCAGTTATTTCACTAAGATAGACCTCAAATCTGCCTATCATCAGCTCAGAGTTAGAAAATGTGACATCCCGAAGATAGATTTTCGTACGCGATATGGTCACTTCAAATTTCTAATTATGTCATTTGGTCTTACTAATGCCCCAGCCGCTTTTATGGACTTGATGAACCGCGTATTCAAGTAGTACTTGGAATGTTTGTCATAGTCTTCATAGATGATATTCTGGTCTATTCCCGCAGTGAGCGTGATTATGCAGACTATCTCAGAATAGTACTCCAGACTCTCAGAGATCATCAGTTATTCACCAAATTTAGTAAGTGCGAATTTCGGCTAAGGTCAGTGGTATTCCTTGGCCATATTATTTTTGGTGATGGCATTAGAGTAGATTCTCAAAAGACCGAAGCAGTAAGAAACTGGCCTCGCCCTATTTCTCCATCAGATATCAGGAGTTTCTTAGGTTTGGATGGCTATTACAGATGCTTTGTTGAGGGATTTTCTTCTATTGCATCTCCTATGTCCAGATTGACTCAGAAGAAGGTCAAGTTTTAGTGGTCAGATTCATACGAGAAGAGTTTTCAGGAATTGAAGACTCGACTCACCTCAGCTCCAGTCTTAGCTATTCCAGATGGTTCAAATGGTTTTGTAGTATATTGTGATACATCTAGAGTGAGTTTAGGTTGTGTCCTCATGCAGCATGGTAAGGTCATAGCCTACGCCTCCAGATAGCTTAAACCCCATGAGAGGAATTGTCCTATTCATGATCTTGAATTAGCAGCCGTAGTTTTACCTTAAAGATTTGGAGGCATTATTTATATGGTGTTCATGTAGATGTCTTCATAGATCATAAAATCCTGTAGTATGTCTTTTCTCAGAAAGATCTCAATCTTCGTTAGAGAAAGTGGTTAGAGATCTTAAAAGATTATGACATGAGTGTCCTCTATCATCTGGGCAAGGCCAATGTAGTGGACGACGCTCTCAGTAGGCTCTCTATAGGTAGTGTTTCTCATGTTGAGGATAGTAAGAAGAAGTTAGCTCAAGAAGTACACCATCTTGCCAGACTAGGTGTTCGCTTAGTCGACTCTTTAATTGGTGGTGTATGTGTTCAGAGTAGTTCAGAATCATCTCTAGTTTCTGAGGTGAAAGAAAAACAAGCTAAGGATCCTAGCCTTGTCAAGCTAAAAAAGTCAATTCAGAATAAAAAAATAGAGGTTTTCTCCCAAGGGGGAGATGGTGTTTTTCATTTTTAGGGTCATCTTTGTGTTCCAGACATAGATGACTTAAGGCAGCGAATTCTTACAGAAAAAACATGGTGCACGTTACTCTATTCATCCAGGGGACACTAAGATGTACCGCGATTTGTAGGAAATCTGTTGGTGGAGTAGGATGAAAAGAGATGTTGCAAAGTTTGTGGCTACGTGCTCTACATGTCAGCAAGTAAAGATAGAGCATTAGAAGCCTAGTGGTCCTAGTCCTATGCAGGAGTTCAGTATTCCTACTAGGAAGTGGAAAGTTGTAAACATGGACTTTATGATGGGTTTTCCTCGAACTCGTTGTCAGCATGATTCAGTTTGGGTCATTGTAGATAGAATGACCAAATCAACATATTTCCTTCTAGTTCATACCTCTTATTCAGCTGAGGATTACGCCAAGCTCAACATTAAGGAGCTAGTCAGATTGCACGGTGTTCTGTTGACTATTATCTCAGATAGAGGTACCCAGTTCACCTCTTATTTTTGGAAAGCATTCCAAAAGGGTGTTGGTACCCAAGTTCATCTCAGTATAGCCGTTCATCCTCAGATAGATGGTCAAGCATAAAGGACCATTCTAACTTTGAAAGATATGCTAAGGGCGTGTGTAATTGATTTCAAGGGTAGTTGGAATGACCACTTGCCTTTGATTGAATTTGCATACAACAATAGCTATCATTCCAATATTCAGATGGCTCCATTCAAAGCTCTTTATGGTAGAAGATGTAGATTTTCAATTGGTTGGTTCGAAGTTAGTGAGGCCTCAGTCATAGGTCCTGACTTAGTAGTCGACGCCTTAGAGAAAGTTCAGTTAATTAGAGAAAGACTCCTGGCTGCTCAGAGCCGACAGAAGTATTATGCAGATATTTGTAGAATGGATCTCAAGTTTGAGATTGGTGAATATGTATACCTTACGATCTCTACTTTGAAGGGAGTGAAGATATTCGGCAAGAAGGGAAAGATCAGTCCCCGATATATCGGTCCCTTTAAGATTCTCAGTCGATTTGGCAAAGTAGCTTATGAGCTTGAATTGCCTTCAGATCTAGGCTCAGTTCATCCAGTATTTCATGTCTCTTTGCTCAAGAAGTGCATAGGTGACCCATCAGTCGTAGTCCATATTCATAGCATCGATGTTCAGAACAACCTCTCTTATGTCGAGATTCTAGTCGAAATCCTAGATTATCATACTCGTAGATTGAGGAACAAAGAAGTCCCTCTAGTTAAAGTTATTTGGTGAAATCAGTCCGTTGAGGGAGATACTTAGGAAGAAAAAGCAGATATGCATACCAAGTATCCTCACCTCTTCCCCACCAACTCAGATCAAGCTCAAGGTAACAATTCTCCTTAAGCTTACTCAGTTTCATGATTAGTGTGCATCACTAACTTAGTATTCAGTCTCATGCTCATGTTCCCATGATAATCTTGGTATCAAGTACCATCGCATATTCAGTCATGGATTCATGTATCAGATCAGTTATATAGTTATGCATCAGACATGCATTCTCATTGTGAGAAAACTTAGTTCTTTAGAACTTTTAGTTATGCATTTATGAATCAGTTACGCATGCATCAGATATGCATATTCAGTATGTTATTTTCAGTTTGTCAGTCATGTCCATTATGAGATCATGTTCCAGTTATTTCTTGAACTAGGATCTTGGAATCTTGAATAAATTTGCAAAATTAATGGTGAACTTTGGAGGTTCTTGAAGTTGGATGTAGGACCTTAGGGTTTTCTTTTTGAGGGAATTTGATGAAATATAACATATAATTCTTCTAATAGGCTTTAATATAGGGTTTGGACGGATTTTGGGTGAGGGTAATTGACCAAAACGCCCCTAAAAATCAAATAATTCTCGAATCTGTCCTTTGGTGGACTGTTTTGATAGTCTGAAGTAGATCAACCATAACATTTTACTCCGATATCCAAATTGGATGAAACCAATTTAATTAGAAAGAAGACTCTTATATATTTCCGTTAATATATAGTATCTCACCCAGATCATTGTGTACGAGGAGTTATGATCGTTTGAAGTTGACCAAAAAATTCACTTTTGATAGGCTGAAATAGATCGACCATAACTTTTTGCTCCGATAGACAAATTTGATGAAACCAATTTCATCGAAAAGAGGACTCGCAGAGATTTCCATTGATATATAGTAGATCACCCAGATCATTATGTAAAAGGAGTTATGATCATTTAAAGTTGGAGCAAAAATACGCCAGGCCTCAGTACTTTTTCCTGCACATTTTACTGTACACTACTATTCACGGTTCGATCAGAATATTCATAACTCGTCGCTCGGGTGTTCGTTTTGGATGATCCACACATCGTTGGAAATCTTATTTGATACTCTACGCAATGGTGGGTCATAATCTAAGACATTCCGCATGGAAAATTTATAATTCATTCTAGAAGATAGAACCCAATACGTTTACGCACAAAATTTCAACGAAAAATTTCCCGGGGTATTACATCACCTCCCCCTTGGAAACATTCATCCTTGAAGGTCGATGAATAAGTATAGAATACCATGGAAATGAGGACAAAAGGCTGGGATAATAAAGTCAATCCACTTACTTCACTCCAAACTTTCGAATACTTCATAGAACATGCGATTCATAATGAGAATGGTCACATAGTTGGATCTTAAACAAAGGAGACTGATTTTAAGGAATCGATATCTTTGGTTTATTCAGAAACTGAGAATCAAAGGTCTCGAAGGGGATCTCATAAAAAAAAGGACCACTTGCGCCCAAATGAAACGTCCCTCCTCACTCCCTCCAAAAGATTCAAATGACATTGTTCGGGGAGAAAATGAACCATAATTTGATACAATCCTATCGTATGGGAACAAGGACTCATATGGCATAAATTAAGATAGGAATTTCTAGGTCTTGGGAAACATAACTTCTTGCTTCCAAACTTAGCAACACTTCCCAACTACTCCCTCGACTATGTTCAAGCCTAACTCCAAGTACTCATGAGATACGCCACATAACACTATAATATTAATATATATCATGAACCTCAATACACACTGAGCCTCACAACTCCTCACTTCAAACATAACTCTTATTGCTACTCCAACAACCACATACAATCTTATACTAGGGATCCGCTAACTTGCGGTGCATTCTTTTAGATATACAACCATAACATTCAAGCCTATACTCATAACCACATATGCACTTCGCACATGCACCTCTAAACGAACACTCATAAAGTATCTTCCTCGCTTTCTCTAAGATTCCATCACCTACATCATTCACACATACTGGTCAATTCTTTAAACGACACACATAACATTTTCTCAACCAATTGAACTATATACAAAAACTCTATATTTCTATTCCTATAACCTCATAGAAGTGCATAAAACCAACGCACAACAATCTTTCCAAATAAACATTTAAAACTTCAACTAACCATGGAATGTATCAAGGACTTAGCCTCAACAATCTAACTTTACTTCACCGCCGTGAGCACACCACCTTCTATCATAGATAAGGAAGTATCTTCTCTCCCTTCTAGATAACTGCTCAACACCATTATCTTGACTTAATGAAAAGGTCACAAAATTTTAAAACATGAAGACCTGAAACATGAAGGGATAATGTAAATAACTTGACTCTCTCTATTGAGGCCTTAGGAATAAAATATCAAATACAATGGGTTCATTAAGGTATCAAAACTGAAGACACCCATAACGAAAACTGAATCTCACTGATCAATAAGAGTATTGCCTGAGTACTGGAACTGAACATACTGTAAAACTTGAGTATATGAGTCATGGGCGGCATGCACGGAATTTAGAGCTCATAACTTATGGAATGTGATTCCAACTGCTTGAAGAACTGGAATTTCTCATTTTTGGAAACTAGAAGAGTATGTAATTCTCCATCACGTGTATGAACATGAACTAAGATCATGGAACTGAAATGTAAAGCATGAGTAGGTTTTGGGACAACTGAAAATACTAAAATAATGTTGGGTCAAGCACCGATCTTTCTCACAGCAAATTTACAACTTACTGGTACTTCTACTAAAATGTAAAAGCTTGACTTGACTACTTGTTCTATCATCTCCCCCTTAGATTTAAGCCACCACTCAAATTCTCAAATGCTTACTAATTTCAAATCTCCACGAACATCTCTATCGCCGGAATGTACACCATCTAGTGCTTCAACTCTTATTTCTATTAGCTCAACTTGAATACTTTCTAACCTTTTGATAGACCATGCTACTTTTTTCTTCTCCCTCTAATATCATGCTTATGAACTTATGTTTCTAACCCATAAGAATCAAAATCACACTTAAGAGGCTCAACATTTCCAATCATACGCCTCGCCTTAACTTAGCCATCAAAACATCATCCATCGTCTAACTAGTATTTATCCATTTAACAATCCCATGGCATGACTCACTACACCACATACACTAATCCTCAAAATTAAAGTAGTCCTATAATATCTTGGGTGAACTTTCTCATCATAATATAATATTAAAATTAATTACAGGTCAACTACACTTAAACTCTTGTGTACACTGTTCAAGCCCATTAGGTCACTTCCGGCAACTAATACCACTAATCCGGAAACCGTCACATTCGGCTTCATGATCACCAATCACTTAAACTTAAGGTCTCACACTTCACATAATTTACAACTCCATCTCATGCATAACTCCCATATGTAGATTATAAAACAACACATCCATGAACACTATCCCACTTAAACTTCATAACAATAATAATTGGTCCTAATCATATAGCCTATCTTATTCACAATCCATTAAAACATCCTTCTTTCACCCGTCACTACTATCTATCCTTCATACACAAATTAACATAGCTTATAGCTCTCTACGTCTTAACTTAACTTCCTCTTGCAATCTGGAGAGCGCCTAGATTAACAACACTTACCCACCAAGTACTTTCATCAATAACCTATACTTTTCTAACACCACAAATACCATCAATAACTCTTTCCTTACCCTAAGCAAACAAAAATCCACCTTAACTAATAACTCCTCCTCTAACTTTCACTAAACTAACAAACAAGGGTATATCACTTCATTACTAATTCAATCATAAGCAAAAATTCAGATATACATATTCAATAAATCGCCCTTACCACCTTTCTTATCACTACACCTCTAAACCCACACTTTCAACTAACACATGAATGGCAAGATAAATAACAAGTTGCTAGTGAATCAAAATAGGCCTCACACGGCTTCACTAGACTTTGGTTTTGTGTTTTGATCAAGAAAGTTATATGAATAACAAAGTAACTATGCTAGTGAATTGAAATAGGCCCAACACGGCTTCACTAGACTTTGGTTTATATTTTGAACAAGAAAATGAGATGAATAACAAAGAAGCTATGCTAGTGAATCGAAAGAGCCCCACACGGCTTCACTAGACTTTGATTTTTCACAAACATAATGATAACAATATTACATAATACAAGAGATAGAAACTTGACACACAATATTCAACAATCTAAGAATACACCTTACTCTGTCTTAATTAAATAACTCATAAGAATGAGGGCATAACTTTCAACTTAAGGAACTTAACACACTAGAGAGCTCCTCTCAAGACCTTTGTGTAACTTTTGAAATTTCTTCTAGAAAATATAGAAGCATTACCTGGGGAAGAACTGGAGCTTGCGAATCATGTTATCTCAAAAATAATACATAGAGGGAGAAGTATAGATTAACATTGTAGATTCTGAGGAGGAATCTGAAGGCACATCTAACCTAGGCTTAGTTCACGACTTTTATGAACATGAATAAAGTACTTCAATCTTTGGAACTCAAAAGCACTGACAGAATACTTTCTAGCTCTCTTACAATCCCATAACTATCTACGGAGAATAAAGCTTAATTGTTTCTGATACCTTGAAAATGAGGAAGAGTTGGCCAGAATAGAGTAAGATGAGAATCTATATAAGCTTCTTGGAGAACCTTTTTATAGCACGATCTTAGAATTGAAAGAAGGGAAATATTTCCTAAATGCCTTGTAGCCTCTCAAAGAAAAGTACAGACATCTCTGTACCGTTCCGCCAGAATCTACTAGACACGACTTCATAGACACCCTAGGACACTTAAACTCTGTGCTCTGATACCAAGTTTGTAACACCCTGAAATCGAGTCCCGAAACATCACACGGTGCTTAGGATCATAAGTGACCCCAAGTTAACCCTTCTACTGGCATAACTCATAAGCAACTGAATAAAAACACAAATCCATACAAATCAACAGAAATTAACTCTTTTCTGAATCTGATCGATACAAAAATGGAATTTTACAGGATTACAATTCTGCCTTTACAACCAAAATTGAAACAAAATACATCAACTTCTACTGATTGTCTATGAAGCCTCTACTAGTACTGACTGTAGGTAGCCGGGTCATGACTCCCGACTCTCCCAACTCAATACGACTGAATAAAGAAAATACAATACTATAACTCTGCATAACTAACCCAAGCCCTTGAATCAAAAGGACTCATCACCTGCTGACTGGATACCACAAACTGACTGTATCCGAAGTTGCAACTATACCTTGTACCTACATTCTGAGAAAATGTAGCCCACATACGAATATGTGGGTCAGCACCGTGGAAAAATACCGAGCATATGGGGGTGCTATGCATATATAAAATAATATCTTAATATCATCACAGTTTATAAAATTATGCATGCTGATATAGATGACTCACTTAGCTCGAATTAAATCATTAAAATCATGGATGAATAATACATGTAAAGTAAAACAAGTGAGTCATTACAATACGTTCTCAATTCACTTTCATCTTAATTTCAAATCATCAAAACAATAAAATCTCATATCAATTCTCATTAGAATATATTCCTTAAATCTTTTAAGAATAATGACTTTCTCAAACTCAGCCTTTTAAGCAAATATATTTTCATCTCAGATAGAAGAGTACACACACACATTGGGAGATCCTATAACCGACATAAACCATGTGATCTACATGGAGTCCAACGTATAACCCACGTTGGGGAGAGCCATCCTATCCTTGCCATCGGAGTAGGACTTCCAGTATCAATTCAAAAACACTAGTGATCACTATATAAATCAGCCTCAGGCTCACATCCTATGGGGGCACGTAGTTCTAGGGAAGTAAGGTCACTTTATACCTCCCAATCGGTGCTAAATATTACTCCCGGATTTAGCTCAGAAATTTAAATCAGGCTCAGGCTCACATTAAAGAAAATCCACAATAAACACTTCAACAATTTTCATCGGGAGCCAATTTGCTACCCCTTTATCATAATCAATAAAAACGTGGATTTCTTTCACAGTCGAGTTCAAAATAACTCATTCATGACCAAAAGGTCAAATCATTCAAAACATCTCAAATATTCAACATCAACGTGCATATAGCACACATTTTCTCAAAGACACAATTTCAAATGGGGTTCAAGACCCAAATATCAAAATCATAGTAAATTTCTTTCAAGCATCATGCTTTAAGTCATAATTTCATATAAATTCGACTTTTCAAAGTCATAAACATCATAATCTCAAGATAACCAAGATAGAATATAAGTTCATGCTCCAAAATCATAATAAACATATAAAAATCATATCTTCGTAAAGAAAATTACTTTTGGGCACAAGAACGAAAGATTATTCTTGTTGAAAAACCCCACATACCTTGAATGATAAACTTTAGATCAATACTTGTTTTTGAGATGTTAATCGTGCCTTTGAATGATGGTTCTTGGATTTCTTGAACTAGGAACTTGGAATCTTGAATAAATTTATAGAATTAATGGTGAACTTTGGAGGTTCTTGAAGTTGGATGTAGGAGCTTAGGGTTTTCTTTTTGAGGGAATTTGATAAAATATAACATATAATGCTTCTAATAGGCTTTAATATAGGGTTTGGAAGGATTTTGGGTGAGGGAAATTGACCAAAACGCCCCTAAAAATCAAATAATTCTCGAATCTGTCCTTTGATGGACTGTTTTGATAGTCTGAAGTAGATCTACCGTAACGTTTTACTCCGATATCCAAATTGGATGAAACCAATTTAATTAGAAAGAGGAGTCTCATATATTTCCATTGATATATAGTATCTCACCCAGATCATTATGTACGAGGATTTATGATCGTTTGAAGTTGACCCAAAAATTCACCTTTGATAGGCTGAAGTAGATTGACCATAACTTTTTGCTCTGATAGACAAATTGGATGAAACCAATTTCATCGGAAAGATGACTCGCAGAGCTTACCATTGATATATAGTAGATCATCCATATCATTATGTACAAGGAGTTATGATCGTTTAAAGTTGGAGAAAAAATACGCTAGGCCTTAGTACTTTTTTTCCTTCACGTTTTACTGTTCACTACTATTCACAGTTCGATCGGAATGTTCATAACTCGTCGTTGAGTGTCCATTTTGGATGATCCACACATCGTTGGAAATATTATTCGATACTCTACGCAATGGTGGTTCATAATCTAAGATATTCCACATGAAAAATTTATAATTCATTCTAGAAGATAGAACCCAACACGTTTACGCACAAAATTTCAATGAAAAATTTCCCGAGGTAATTCAAAAACCTTGTATGATGGAATTGGAATTGAAGAATTATGTTTAATTGTTGTATAATGTGCTTTACATGTACTATGCCTACAATATGTTTGATTAAATGCCGAGATGAAGGAAAATTGTCTTACAAGCATGATATCATGAAATTCCCATGTATGTACAAGTTTATGCCTATTACATGTTTGATGGAAGGCTCCTATGAATGTAGTATGTATTATGATGTTAGTCAATTCTTCAAGTAAATCATGCTATGTCAGTTTCCTTCTATCGAGTCCTGGGGGTGCTTGTACCCGAAATATTAGCTGTGTGCCTAGAGCCATGTCATGTTTTTCACGATACTCTCAGTCAAGCTATGAACTCTTAAACTTCAGATAGTCTTATGACTCAGGAAAAATCTCCATGATCTTATGACTCAGTCAGTTATTAGATATTAGTAGTATTCCGTTAGCCACGAAAATTCAGTAACTCCATCCATGCTCAGTTCAGTTCAGTAAATCATGTTCAGTGTCCATTCAGATGGGAGTAGGAATTAGCACCGAATGAACCCAAGGATGGGGACTCACCTGTATACGAGGGTTTGATTCCTAGAAGCAATCCCTACGTTCTAGAACTATGTAGCCAGCATAGGTTGAGACATCATAGCCTGTTATATGAGGGTAGATAAGGTGGCTTAACCTGTTATGTGAGGGTTCCCACCATTCTCGCTAGAGTTACCTATTATATTAGGGTTACTCACATGTTGTCCTTACCAGTGGCGTGGTATTGACACCCTTCCAATCAGGGCATAGATTGGAACCCAGTTCAGCTATTATAGCACTTTTGGGGCATGTCAATTAGATACTACTTCCTTCCATTTCATGTTATAGAATCAGGACTGTCAGATACAGTCAATCAGTCTCAGTAATAGAACCCAGATCATTCTTCAGATTTCAAGACTGTCAGATACAGTACGAAACTCAGATAGTTCCATCAGATTCAGGACTGTCAGCTATAGTTACCCATGTTATGAGTTATACTCAGATACAGTCACCCATGTTATCAGCATTATTCAGATATAGTCCTTTATGTTATCAGTCATATCAGTTACTAGCATGTCACGTTATCTGTATACAGATTTAGAAATCATGAAATCACATTGTCAGTTTCAGTTACGTATTTATGCATGTATTCTCACGTTCATATTAGACAGTCAGTTAGCATTATTCATGCATGTGAACCATTGCATACAGCCTACCTCACATGTATACTCGGTACATAAGTACTGACGTATTTGCGCTATAGTTCTTTCTTTTTATGTTACATCGTAGGTTCAGAGACACGAGTTCCAGATCTGCAGTAGATTCCAGATTCAGCAGTCAGAGTAGAAGTGAGTCCTCATCCTTTGAGGACATAATGATTTTCTAGTATCTCATTGATTAGCTTATTAGTTGGAGTTAGTTGGGGACATTTCCCATCAACTCCCTATTCAGATTCTTTAGACAGTAGAGGCTTTCAGACTAGATGCAGACTAGATACAGACTATCATGCTTTAGACTTCGGTTTTATTTTGGGTATTCTATTACCCCACACAGATTTTTTATCATTCAGTTATGTTCAATATTGAACATTATGGCCTTTAGTGTATGTTTCCACATTATTAAGTTATTTTATGCAGTATACAGGTACAAATATTAGTCATGGGCTAGCTTGTGGTCCCTCTGGGTCATGATCACCATGTAGCATTCGGTTCAGCAAATCAGGTCGTTACATACTGTTTGTGACATTACTTAGACTATTCTATAGCTACTGTAATTCTAGGTAAACAACTAGATTGTCGGGTATTGAATACCCATAGGACTCGATAGTGTCAATAGTAAAGAATGGCATAATCTTGAAAGCATAACAATAATTGCTTGTTAACAATGCATTTACTTAGATATTTTTTCAAACACTTGAGAGAGATGAACTTGTACATAAATAGGAACACATGCTAACTTGTCATGATATCACTATTCAATTCACATAGGCATTCTAACAAACACTTGGGGAGCATAACTAATGCACATGATAATCGTCATCACATAAGCATCATGAATACAATACTCAACTTGCAATTAGAAGGTTTAACATGAGGATCACATAATTCAATGCACATACTATCTTGATTTTCATGAAACTTGCAATTAATCATGAATTAAAAACCCAAACATCAATACATACATGAACACAATTAAATTCAAATATGTAAGTCATAAAATCATAAACTTGTAGTTTAAAAAGGGTTCTTGAACTTTAAGGGTGGAAGGAAATCCGAGGATGAACACCTAACATACCTTGCTTGTTGAATCTCTGGAAGTTGTTGGCGATTTCTTAAGCCTAGGACTTGAAATTAAATGACCTAGGGCTTTGTTCTTGAGATAATTTGAGAATAAAGAATGAATTTTTCCTCTAGGGTGGCTTAATCTCCTGTTTTAGGGCTGAATAAAAGTGGAGAAATTGACCTAAATACCTCTCTGGATGCGGATTTAATTTTTGAAAAATGCATCCGGCGACACGTAGACCGATGCACCGCATCAATGGGGCCGACACGATGGCTGATGCGACGTGTTGAGATTGTATTATCTCACTGGAATTTGCCCGCTTGATCTAGTTACAACAAGGTTGATGCGATGGACAACGCGGCGCATCGAGATCGCGTCGATCCACTATTTTGGACACCCAAACGTGCCTCAAATGACATTCGAAAAATCTGAAACTCATCCAAAAATATCTATTGACATCCCTGATCATGAATCAATTTAGAAATTGGCATTTTTGGGTTTTAAGGGTCGTAAGTAAATTCATCAAAATATCAAACCCAAAAATGAGACTGTGTAAAAACACGTAGCTGAATTTTTTCTAAGTCTGCGGTCTCTTTTTCATGCTATATATGACTGAAATGACTGGAATTTTGCAGGGTCTTACAGTAGATTTGTAAAATCAATCGACTTAACAGTTAATAAGCATTTTTTTTCTAGTGTTTGTTCCTCCTGTCAATATGGGAAAAGTCATAAAGTGCCATTTCCTAGTTCTATGTCAGTTTCTTCTCAACCGTTGGAATTGACTCATTCTGATGTATGGGGACCATCTCTTTATCTTGCTAGTAATAAATGTCGCTATTATATTTCTTTCATTTATGATTTTAGAAAGAACACATGGATTTTCCTTATAGTAGCAAAAAGTGATTTGTTCAATGTGTTCCTACAATTTAAATCACAAGTCGAGAATTTTTTTGATTAAAATATTACAATCTAAATGGGGTGGATAATATCCAAAGTTTTCTCAATACTTTGCTCAAAATGGAATTGTTCATCAATTGTCTTGTTCGCACACTCATGAGTAAAATGGGACTGCGGAACAAAACCATCGTCATATTGTTGAGATCGATCTCTTGTTGCTAACTCATGCTTCTCTTCCTTTATATTTTTGGGACAAAGCCTTCTTAACCTCTGTTTACTTGATAAATCATTTGCCAACTCTAGTCTTAAACAGTATATCTCCTTATGAGAAATTGATTAATAAAGTACCAGATTATAAATTTTTAAGTGTAAACAACATAAATCCCAAGTGTTTCCTATATAATTACCGTCTCTCCCAAATTTTATAAAAATTACATAAAATCCTTTATATGATACATTCTCCATGAGATTATACATTCTGGTATGATACATAATTAAGCTATTTAATGCGGTTATATGAAATAATCGGTAATTAAGCATAATGCTGATCAATGAAATCGCATAAATATAGGAATTATCGTTTTTAATACATAAAAAATGCACCAACATCATTTTTTTGAAATTTGAAAAAATAATTCATATTTGTTTTATCGCATTTCTTCAAAAAAATAATTAGTTGTCCGATCTTTCATACTATTTTCCATCATGAATATTTTGATTTTGTTGAGACATTCTGAAATTTGGCAAAGCAAAATTATTTATGAAAATTACAAAAGTGATGGAATTGTAGTTAGCGAAAGTGTTTCGTATTTTAGGTTGATTTTTGCTATTGCTTCAAAACTTGACATAGATGAATCAAAGAAAAAGATTGATGTTCAATATATTATTGAAGGAAATACGGTGCCTATGGTTATTAGAAACGATAAGGTTTACGTTGAATAATTTTTTTTTACAGGTTTTGTAATGTATCCGTTGTGCATAACAATAATGGATAAATCAATAGAAGATAGAGAATTTGATGTTCAAACTAGTGCAATGATGTGCGTGGAAGGAACAAAATCAGATTCAGCTGCACTTGTTGTTGTAGAGTTGAATAATCAGTACTCTTTGTATGTATCAGAAATTAAAACTACAAAATTCATCACCGATTGCCAAAAGATGGAGGTTAAGGTCAAGTACCTGCACAAGGATAAAAAACTCTTAAAGCTGTAATGAAAAAGTATGCATTAGATCATTGTTTTAATTTCAAAGCTACAAGATCTAATAAACAAAGATATTTTAATCTATGTTGGAGAATTTTTGTTTTTGTGTATTTGGTATTTATATTCTTCGTATGATACATTGTAAATTATGTATCTGTCGTGTTCTTCTTAAACAATATCATATATGAACGTGCAGTGGATGTTGTCGTAGATATGTCAAAATCTGAATTAATAATGTTTTAGAGTAGTGCAATTTAATTATGATACATATATGTTGAAATAGTCTTATTTGCTTACTACCCGATACATTACTATTTTTTTTAAAAAAAATTGTATTTTATTAAAATCATATGAAGATTTATTAATATATGCAACTATTGGTTGGAATGTCATAATGAAAATTGTAGTTGGTACATAAAAGAATCTTGCTTGATGGATTCTAATCTTTTTCAAATTTAGAGATTCAATGATAAACATACATGTTCAATGAGCGATCAGGTGTTAAAGCAGTTGCAGACTAAAGTTACATTTGTTAGTAACTTCACAAAGCCAAAATTAGTAAACTACAAGAGAAAACACACTCCAGCAAACATTATTAAAGAAATGAAAGTTGTCTAATGGTGTTGACATTAATTATATGAAAGCATGGTGTGCCAAGGAGCATGCTATAGAAATGCTTAGGAGGTGAGTTTCTGATGGATATAGACAAATGTCGAGATATATTCACATGCTAAGCTCTGTGTATCAGGGATCACACATTAGGATGCATTAGACTGTATATAATGAATTCAAATATTTGTTTATAGCTTTATAGTCAATGATGCATGGTTTCCAACATTGCAGACTAGCTTTTGTGGTGGACGGTACTTATTTGAGTGGACCATACAAAGAGACTTTCCTTTCTACTAGCACTCTTGATGGTGCAGGTATGACAATTCATGTGAAAAATATTTTACTAGATGTTATGATACATTGCAGTACTTGTATGATAAATGGGACATAACTGAGGGTAATTACATTACTAGCTGTTATGAAAAATATAATGTATCACATTAATTTTTATAATACCATTATGTAACAATTGATGCTTTATTATTCTTTATATGTTGCATATTACCAATAGTTTATGGGGTTGTTGACTCAGAGAACGATTGTACATGGATATGGTTTTTCGAACAGTTTAAGAATGCTTTTGGGGAGCGTGAGAACATGTGTATTGTATTAGATCGTAATGAAATAATAATTAAAAGTGTCAGCATTGTGTATCCAAATGATTCTCATTTAGCATGGATTTGACATCTTTGGAGGAAAGTTTGTACACACTTTAGAAGGAGCAAGGACAGACTTAGTGACCTCTTTTATTCAATGGCTAAAACATATAGAAAGGAAGATTTTGAGTACCTTATGGTCAAGGTTGATAAAATTGATCACCGAGTGAAGGATTATCTATATGATGCAGGATATAAGAAGTGGTCAAGGGTTCATTCTCCTATAAATAGAGGTCAAATGATGACATCTAATATTACAGAATGTATAAATGGTTGTTTAGTGGAGGCCCGTGAATTGCCGATCTTAGATTTTTTGGAAGAAGTTAGAAAATTATTTGGATCATGGAACTGTAAAAATAGAGAAATTGCTTCATATATAGAAACAACATTAAGGAGAAGGTTTGACAAAATCCCTTCACTTAATGGAGTGAAATCTTCCAGAATGATGGTATATTTAATTAGTAACTCAGTTTACAATTTATTAATTGAGTAATTTTTTATTATACTTTATATATTTTTTTTTGTGACTATTTATTTGTTAGGTCAAGCCTGCATCAGAGTATCATTATTCTACTTATAAACCTGAGAGAATATACATTGTGGACTTGAATGCTAATAAATGCAACTGCGGTAGATTTTAGATTGACGAAATTCTATGTACGTACGTAATTGCAGTGTTGAAAAGTGAAAATATTATGAAGTTTTGTCTCTAGTGCTCTAATTACTATAAGTCTGCGACATTAATCAAGAAATATGAAGTTCTAGTGGTTCCTATGCCAGATAAGAAGGATTGACATGTGCCTCAATGTTTCGAAGAAGAAGAAGTCATACCACCAAAATACAAAAGACCACTTGGAGACCGAAGAAGTAGAGGTGTAAAAAAGCAAGTGAAACACTATCCTCCAGTACAAATTTTTGTGAAAAATGTGGTCGTGAAGGTCACAACAGGTGTACGTACAACTTCTTTCCGAAGGAGAATTGATTCTTAAGTTACATGATACATTGAATGATTTGATAGACTATCTTAAATTGTTCTTTGTTAGTTTGGTTTCGATTTGGATATTGTTGAATAATGTTTGAACGATGTTTAAGTTGAATTATTATTATTTTTATAATTTATCATTTTCTAATCCTTTTATATTTCATTTATTATTTAATATTATTTCTTAAGTAATTTGTCACCTAACAACAAGTTTTTTAATTGTTGTTCAAATTAGACAACAACTGTATCATGAAAGATTTTTCGTGTTATCGTGGTTTTTTTTCATTATAATTAGCTTTATGACACAAAACTTGCATGCAACTTTCCTAAAATTTAGGAAATAATATGTTAACAAGTATAAAATCTTTACACTGATAGTTGATGCAATTTTGGAATCATGATACAACATAGCTTGAAATATGATACATTGTGTGCATTACTTGTAAAACTATTTTTGATACATAACTTTACATTAACTGACTTATTGAGATTTATATTATAACACTAAAAAATTTTATCGCTCTTCACGCGGTGTTAAAAATTAATTTTATATTCACTCTATTATCTAATCGTAATATTATATTATCCCACTTGTTTAATTATAATATGATTTGATTGCAAATGATGAAAGAAAATAAAGCGTAATAAATTTAACATGTATTAAATGAGGGATAATATGTTCTCATTAATAAGTTAAGATATATTTCCAAAGAACAATTTATCCCATTTTATTAATCTACACCATATATATTTAGTGAGTGTCTAAAAAGTATCTCACAATGTGAAATAACTATAAAATATTAATTAAACAAATACATCAACTATTGAAATTTCAACTAAAAATTTGTAAGACAATAATATATAATATCTTGATAGAATTTTCGATCACTCTAAAATGAGACGTCACCTACTCGATTTATCTATTTAGTATATTGTCAAAAAAACATAATTTATGTATGCGTAAAAGTCATTAAAATTATAATAAATAATAAAAGTGAACTTATATATTTTAAAATATAATGGCTTGATACTAAAAATATTAAACATTAAATTCATAATTTAAATCTTTGTTCTGCCTCCATCTCTTCATATCATATACCTTGCTTTCATCACACGTAAAAAAGAATGTTTCAAAACTTTGAAAAGAAAATCTAAAAAAATTCCGCTCACTTGTTTAACCAATAATTTCTAGTATTAACAAAACCACCCCCTTACATAGTTTTCAATCCATATAACGACTTATGATAATTTCATTATATATATATATATATATATATATATATATATATATATATATATCATCTATTTTTATTTTGGCCATTTCTTTTCATTTATAAAATAAAATATTCAACGACACTAAGAGTAACGTTTTAAATTCTCCGTGAAACCATCAATTCCAAATCAAAACCTTTAGGTTTTCAATTCAATAAAATAATTAGTTGCAATTCTTATTAATTTTCTTAATTAATGAAGAAGCAAATAAAACATCGCATCCTAACATCCCTTTATTTTTCGTCTTATGCATTATGAATTCTCTTAATCAATGTAACATTTCATGATTTACCTGATTATTTTATTTTCCTTATTTATTACAAATCATAAGAGCCATTCAGATTTTATGGTTACATTTATCAATAGCCATTTATTTTTCTACCATAATAATACATTAATGTGCAATATTTATCATAACATTAATAAGGTGTAACTCCTAGCAGATGATCATGAGTCTCCTACTTCCATATCTATCGATAAATGTCATACTGACTATGGATCTAACCGTATTGAGATCAGAGGTGATAAGTGATAGTGCTACAACGGTCTTATTAGATGTAAATCCAGAAAATTGCATGATAGTTGGACTGTAGTACATAACAGTGTTGATACCGACGAATTGTTGAGCCACTTGAACACCAATACTGGCATATAGTGATCTTCTACATGTCGAGTTCCCAAATGCTTTCTTGATTTGAGTGAATGTGCTGCTCCCAATGCTACCTTCAATTTCCTTTTATTCTTCAACTGAATTCTTCATAGCCATCATCTCGTTCTCTACTTTCTCTGCTGGATAAAGTTTCACCAAGATATCGCTCAATACATCCACTTTCCCCTAATACGTACAAGCAAACATCATTAGCACATAAATTTTTGCCAACATTCATTCCCTTGGCCTCATCCACTTTCCACTAATGCTTATAAAGAGATTAAGCTCTATGCACTTACTGTATAGGTACACAATTAGGTCATTTATAAGGTAACTATAGATAAATCTCTACGATAAGCATTATCACAGGTCAAACTACATTGATAGAGTAAAAATTATGTTAATGTATACAACTTAAAGTTATATAATACCAATCAAGCGTAGTTACTACTACTATTGGTCATTGATCAAGTACCTTTCTGTAAAGCTATCGTGGAGACTCAGGTTGGACAAGCATGAGTCTAAATTGAATAACTGATGGAAGTCCAGTAATGCAAGCATCCAAACCCACATTTCTTTCACCTGAAGACAAGTCGAACATGATCCAATAGATACAACACGTCTAATCTCATACGAAAAAGGAAAAAGTGAGTGAAATAAAACTCGTAATAATTACATCAGCCAAGGCAAGATTAATTAGATACAAAAGGAATTGTCCTCCAGTAATGAGTAAGCCGTTTATGTTGAAAAGGGCACCTCTGATCTTATGAGGCAAGGCTTCTGATGTATAAAGCAGAGTTGTCATTGAGGCCATTCCAACTCCCAAACCGACAAATATCCTTCCAATAATAATCACCCAAGGAACCAGTGCAATAGCCATAATGAGTTCAACAGTAAAGAAGAGAACATTAGCTATGAGAATCGAAAGTTTCCTTCCAAACGTGTCGTTAAGCCAACCACAAGTAGAAGCACCAAAGATTGCACCAGTAACAACCATACTAACAATAGTTTCTCACAGCCACATCTTCTTATTAGCTTCTTTAAAATATTCCCTTATGTAAAGAAGCACACCAGAAATAACACCGGTATCATAACCAAAAAGAAATCCTCCAATACTAGGTGATAAAGCCAACTTCATAATACAAGAAGTTCTCCATACTTCATTCCAACATTTTGTAAATTTTGTTTTATATGCTTTGCTTATTGCTCCCTCTACCATTTTGTTTTTTGTTTTTGAAAAAAGTAAAATTATTGGTTGCTTTAACTACAAAAAAAAAAGTGAACCGAATTACTACAACAACAATAAGAGGTGGATTCAAAATTTAAATTTGACGTGTTCATCATTTATGTTTTCATCGTCAAATCCATTGGACATTTTCAATTATAGAATATGTTGCTCAAACTCTCCAATAACGATCGTCCAAACATGCACTACTTTTTTTGGAGAATCCAAGACTCATCCATCAATGATTTTGAAAAGTTAGGGCAACATAGATTATAAGTTCATAACATAGTATTTGTTAAAATTTTAGTGATTATTCACATACAAATTAGGTTACGAATAAGAATTGCTAGGTTCAGTTGAACACCCTTCGTAGAAAAATTATATGATATGCATAAAAAATTAGACTTAGTAGTAGTAACAATAAAAACAGCACACCCAGGGCGTAATTCCACGACTGGGATTTAGGGAGGATAGTGTGTATGCAAACCTTACTCCAACTAATTATATATGTCAAAATTTACTCATTTATACATATTTGTTAAATCTTGGATTACTACTTGATTTGACCATTGGGACAACATTACGTTACGTGTTATTAACAATGACAATGCCTCAATTCCATCGGGTAAGTTAATGCTGACTATATGAATCATTCCAATTAAACTTATCATATTTCAATTCGACATAACATATTATCAACGCGTTCAATTAAACTCAACAATTTTACACAAATCATATATATTTGTATATCAAAAAAAGTCACTAAAAACACAAAAGAACAACAAAAACACAATAAATGAACATGTCCAGTAAAATACACAAAGAGTGAAGAGTAAAGGTAGCAAAGTACAGAGGTCGGGTTCGAGGAGGTGCCAGGAATGCTGCTTCAAATCCTGAATAGGACTCATGTTGTATAAACCCTACAAAATAGGATGCAAATATCAACAACCTTTCAAGTAAACCAACTTGACAGACGAGAAAATTAATTAAATCCAAACCTACAGTCCTTTTCCTTCACGAATGAGTGCTTCAATTAAGTAAATGAATTAGATAAATCTGAACGCAAATATTACAATCAGAAAGCTAAAATATTAACAATACAATCATCAATAATATTTAACATCAAGAAAATAATGAATCTACTATCCATACCTAAAATGTCATGAATCTAATATGATGGCCTAACTGAAACAATTGAATGAAAAAAAGACAATTAGATTGAAAACTCAAATGAAAAAGGAAAAAAGAGAAGAAGAAGCCAAAAAGGGGAAAAGGAATTACGATTGGAAGAATTGATATGCATTTGTTTCCATTAATAGCCGAAGAAATTATGGAATAGTATAATGCCTCCTTTATGAGGACAGTACAGGAATGTAAGAAGATTATGTTTTTTCCTTTTTTTGGTTGTGTATATAGAGTAGAATGAGGAGAAAATTCTTAAAATAGGAAAAAATAGATAATTAGGAATGTTGCTCATTCAACCATGCCACATCAGTAGGGCTATATTTCTCCTTTATTTATATATATAGATTAGGGTATATATAATACATGAATATTTAGTATGAAAACTTTTAATGGGGACATTCTGAAGTACTGTTCAATAATTTTTATATATATAATACATAGATTTGCATGTGTCGAATAGAATAAAAATAAATATTGATAAAAAACATATCACAAATTTTAATTGATCCAAAAATTTGATGATAATTTTGTTCAACAAAAAACAGCACTATTAAACTTAGTATCTGAAATTACAATAATAGAGGTCAATAAGATAGTAACAAAAACACTGTTCAGAACATAGCTATACAACAACTTAGTATCTACTTTATGGAAATAATAGTATAATCATCAGTTGGAGGGACATAGATTGGACGTGGTCATGGTGGATCACCATGGTCACTAGAATATTTTTTTTAGCCTTTATTACTCCATAGTTCCATAAGAGTTTTGCATATCTCTTCTGATGATACTCTACATCAACATGTGGTGAGGGAATCGACCTTCAATCGCTAAGAAATTTAGCATAAGCTGCCACAAAAATTCCACAGTCCCTAAACATGAATAATCATTTAGTTAGAAGCTAAATCACATGAGTATTTATGTTGTATCAGAACATATGAACTTAGACAATAACTATATTATAATGTATCAGCTTAAATTGTGTATAGTTAGGAAATTTTCAATAATAGAAATGAGTTGAACTCTTTCTACATATATAAAACTATGAAGAGATACTTATAAACTTTCATTGATGGTTGTGCAATATCTTCTACGTATTCAACATCAAATGGGTTTTGGTTCACAATACTAATGCCTTGGCTCATCTTATCTGTGTATTCTTTGAGACTTGACCATACCATTCGTTCAGTGGTTTTCAAAAATCCATTGTAAGACTTCACAAAATTCTAAGCTTAACTTAGCCTTTAGAGCTTGATAAGGGGTCCCATACTTAGAAAATTTCAGCGAAGTGTTTACACCTAGAATTATTTTAGCCTTCACTAGTTGGCGATCTAATTTCACGACCCTTACGACCTTTAAATATCAATTTGTAGGTTGATTCATGACTAGGAATGTCAGTAGTTGTTCTCGTACAAGTTTCAGATTTTTTGGACCTCGTTTGAGGCACGTTTGGAAGTCCAAACCAGTGGATCAACGTGATCTCAATGTGTTTCATCTTCTATCACGTTGATAATTTTTTTCCCAGATCACAGTGTCAAATTCCAGTGAGTCGACGCAGACTCGGCGCGGCGCGTCAACCTCATCAATGCGATGCGTTGGTCTGCGCATCATTGGGCACAGTTTGTACTCATTAAAAGTAGCATCTAGAGGGGTAATTGGGTCATTTTACCGCCCCTATTCAGCCTAAAAATATGAGATTAATCATTCCTAGGGCAAAACATTCATTATTTTCTCTCAAATTACTCAAGAACAAACCCTAGGGAATCTACTTTCAAGACTCAATCTTCACGAACACTCCTTCAGTCTTCATTAATTCAAGTACCTAGGTATGTGAAGTGTTCATCTAATATGATTCAAATGGACTCCTTATCCTTCAATGATATCATTCGAAGTCAGTACGTGGGGCATCACGCTTTGGTCACATTAAGGAAATGGGATCCTACATGGATGGGCCGATTTGAGTACACCAAAGAGCAATCCCACGTGTGAAAGATTGCTTGGAGCATTGAAGATTGAGGACTCATGGTTTTGGGCCTTAATTAAGGATATTTTTGTTACTTATCCTTGTCCACGTAACACTCCATGACCACCCCTTTTCATTAAGGGTATTGTGGTCATTTTGTTATGTAATGAGTTAGACTATAAATAGGTTATATTAGTTCATTTGCTAGTTAATTTATGAAATATGAATGATTGAAACACTTTAAATCCTCTCTCTTGAGAGTATACCACCTTAGTATAGTCTTATTTAGGACTTGGAAAAGTCATCCTTAGTATAGGGCTTGGAAAAGCCAATATTGTTCTTTGCTTGGAAATGGTGGATCTTGAGGTGAGTCGGTTACCTTGGAGGTCACCATAAGAGTGTGGTTTTGATTATTACATTAATTAGGGGTTAATGTTGAAATATACTTAGTTCTTAATCTTGTAATAATCTTGGTCTCACTATCTATCCTTTCATTATTTTGCAAATCCGTGTGTTTTTGTGTTTGTCATCTTGTATCCCTTTGTGTTGCTTGTTCTTTTCACGTTTTGTGGACTATTTTTGCATCTTGGTGGAATGATTTGTATCATCATCCAAAGGTTTTTTTCCACCCTTGGAGTTCAAGAAACTCTTTTAAAACTTCAAGTTAATTGATTTCATGAATTTCATGTTGGATTTAAGTATGTTCATGATTGTGATGTTAATTGGGTTTCTAACCCATGGTTTATTACAAAGTTCATGTGAAATTACTTAACACGTGCGTAGTATCATGTAAATTCATGTTAAAACTTTTGATTTGGTAAATTGGGATTTGAAATTATGATGCCTACATGTTGTTTAATATCAATGTGTATAGATTTTGATCTCCAAGTGCTTGATAAATTGCTCATGTGAATTAAAGGTGAAAATCATGACATGCTAGCAAATGTGCAAACTTATATTTCACAAGTTTTGATGAAATTTCTCTATGAATGAGTTATGATCAAGTGCGCATCGTTATATTTCTCAAGTTCATGCTATGTATTGCTTTTATGCTATCGAGTACTAGGGGTATTCAATACCCAAAAATTTAGCTAGTTACCTAGAACTACAGTAGTTAAAAAATAGTCTCAGTAGTATCATGAATAATAGTTTTAAGAAATCAGTCACGGTCTCATTTTAGTTATCAGTTTAGAACTCAGTAAACTCAGTCAGTTAACAGAACTCAGTAGTACTCCGTCAGTTAATGGAACCTAGTGAACTCAGTTTAGTTTAGTTAGACAACACGATTAGTAACAGTTTAGTCCATCCTAGTATAGTTTATAAATTCATTCAGAGTCTATTCAGTTGGGAGAAGGATTCAGCATCGAGTGAACCCAAGAATGGGGACTCACTTGCCAGCAGAGGGTGTGATCCTTAGAAGCAGTCCTTGTGTTCCATAACTAAGTAGCCAGCATAGGTTGAGATATCAACCTTCCAGTTGAGGTTGATGAGGTGTCTTACCTTCCAATTGAGGGTACCACCATTCTCATTCAGAGCACCTTCCAGATGAGGGTGAATCAGCACTTATCTTTACTCGTGGCACGGTACTGACACCCTTCCAACTGAAGTTATAGGTTGGATACCAAATAAGTTCAGAAAAGGGGCATGTAGATTAGATGATTACCTCTGATAGTTTCAGTTTCAGTTTTAATCTCAGAATAGAACTCAGTTTAGTTCTACAGAATCAGTACTGTCAGATATAATCACTCAGCTTAGTATGGAACTTAGCACATTTTCACAGAATCAGAACTGTCAGAAACAGTCACTCAACTATCAGTATTACAGTATCATTAAACTTAGATATCAGTTAATCAACATTCAAAACTCAGTATCCAGTATTGACATGATCTCAGTTATAGTTTATGTATTCCTGCATGTACTCTTATTCATTTATATTTATGCTACTCAGTCAGTTATTTGTTCATACATATGAACCCATTCATATCAGCCTACCCCACTTAGCATACCAGTACATTCAAAGTACTGAATCAGCATACCCCACTTAGCATACCAGTACATTCAAAGTACTGATGCATACCTTTCTTTTGCACTATGATGTATTATATCATAGGTTCAGATGCATGGGCTCCTGATCGCACTTAGAAACCCATCTATCAGCAGCAGACTTAGTGTTGAGTCCTCATAGTTCGAGGAAAGAGTATCATATTATTTTATCATTTTAGTATTTCAGTATGCAGTAGTCAGAGTTAGTTGGGGGCTTGTCCCATCAACTCCATATTCAGACAGTTGGAGGCTTTCAGACTAAAGTATTTTAGACAGATGTTTTAGTATTCATTTTTTAGTATTCAGTATTTATTTCAGTTATGAACCTTACAGTGATTTTCAACCTATTTTTTTGCATTTTTTTAATATATATATTATCATTCTAGTGTTGTTATGATTTAGTTCTCACAGCAGGTACCAGACATGGGTTAGCTAGTGATCCTTTGGGGTTGCAGTACTATGTAGCGTTTGGGGTACAGACTCAAGATGTTACATCTACTGTCACTAAGGTATGTTGGTAGCATCACAGACAACTTGTGTATCTCATATGATGTCTCTCGATGACGCGATGACAACATTGAGTCATATACCTGGATACATTTTTTCTTTAGAGATTTCACAACCAGCACCCAGTGAAATTTCCTATCACAGTTTATAGGGACGTATACATCATCGACCAAGTGCCAAGGCAAAAAAGCTGGTATGTTGAACCTTTTTATGATGTTTATCAGTGACTCTTCATTACTTTCAACAAGGCACAACCTTTTATAATCATCTTGACTTGAGAGAGCATCACCTAATGCATCTTCAAAATATCATTTGTATGTGCCATCAATGTATGTTTTGAACAAGCAATTCACGATGGTGTATCTATATTCTTGATCCATATGTTTCTTTGATTTCCACCGAAAGTAGAAGACTATAACATCTACATGTTGTTCAAAATAACAACATAAATGAGTTAGTGATTTCAAGAAATTTGAATCTCAGTAAAAAATTCAATTGGCAAATAATAATAGAGATAGATAGTTATCTTATTTATGTGTGTATATTTATGTATTAGAATGTATCATAATGTACATATATGTATCAGAAACAGTTGTTGTAGTTGTATGTAATGATTTTGTAATACCTTATAGTTTCAGCAGGTGTTGGGCTGGGACATTGTGTAAATTTAGATCTTTGTATCAGATTGTGCAACAACAAAATTGAACGAACTAAAACCAAGTCCAGATTTATTAGCTCTGTAGAGTTGTGCTTGAATTTCCTATATGAGTAATAATGATATGTTTTAAATCTTCATAATTTTAAAATTAGAATATAATAAGGGAAAAAGTAAAATATCTTACTTCTTTTCATAATACTTTAGTAATCCTTCGACAATCCATTCACAGTACTGTTTGATTAGTCCAATCGGCCCATCTTGGGATATAAGATAACCATCAAATGGATGCTTTTGAGGAAAATCATTTGTGGCAGTTTCTTTGCCTTTACAACTGGATAGATTACAAAATTAAAAATAGCGAACCAACATTTACAAAATTAATTAGATGTAAGAGAACCCATATGAAATATATAGTGTAATAAATCTTTAAAATTATTTCCATGTGTCATAATTTTAAGGAAAGAACCCATATGATGCAAAAAAAATATTATGTATCATAAATAAATATATAGGTCAGATACATTTTATAAAGTCAGAAAACTTTATTTATATGATGAATCAGATAAATTATTGGTCATGCATAACCTCATTTACAAAAAGTTATTTCTAATTAACATATAATCCACAACCCATGTGTTTTACGAACCTGTGGTTCATTTTGAACTTTAATATTTTTTGTTGGTAAAGATGGATCAGGGAGATTTACTTTTTGTAAAAGCTCAACAAACTGTATTGTAATGACTGATGAGAAAATTCCAACTATGATGTTATCTATTGATTCTTGAAATGCAGCAGTCTTAATCTCAGTGCTAGTCTCCTGAAAGATGAAAATGATTAGATACAGCGGACCAAAAATTTCAAAATTAGTTAGATGTAAAGACCCTATAAGACAAATATAGGCTGAAAGATCTGTAACATTACATCTTTAAATATGGTCTTAATGGAACCTAATTTTTACTCAAATGTTATTATGTATCATAAAATAATATCATATTTTAGCTACATTTGACCGATTTATCAAACTTTGTACATTGAATGTGTCAATTGCACTATATATTATGCAAAACCTATTTAATAGAATGATATTTCCCATTAATAACATACACTCCACAAAATAGTTTTTTATATGTACCTTCTATTCGTGTTGAACTTCAATGGTCTGTGTCGGTATAGCTGGATCATCAAAAATAAATTTCATAGAAAACTCAACATTAGTTTTTTTATCCAGCTTGTGATCTCCAGTAAATCCAGCATTTCCATCATCATTCTGGTACACAAAATAGCATTATATTATAAAAATAATGTACAATACACATTTTTTAAATTTTTACTAGTTTACCTTGTCAGGTATATCCTTTGGTTGTTCTTTCGGAGTTCCCAATTCATCACTATCTGTCTTATTCTTTTTCACATCTCTATTTGAACAGTCGATGTCAGTAACAACCTGAAAAACATATATTTTTTAATAAGATAATTGTATATAAAATTTAAGGTAATTAAATTAAAAGTTACTTTTTGAGGAGCAACATGCTTCTCTTTCACATCAGACATCATCTCTTCATGTTGTTTTATCATCTCTTCATGATATTTTTTCATTAATGCTTCAAGGTGATCAAATCTTTTGTCAACCTTCATAAGTTAAACAAAGTATATTAGATATGTAAAGCTAGCCAATTTTAAAAATAAAAATACATGTAACACTTACATATGTCTTGACAAATGATTCAATTACATCCATATCAACTTTAAGCAAAACTTGCTCATGATGCATGCCTCCAGACACATTAATTTACTGTGTAGACTCATGCATATGCGCGACAACTGGTGGTGTCTATTTACCAAAGTCCATTAGAGATAATTCGTGTTGAGCTTCTTCATTTATTGGGTCAGCAAATGATTTTGATGTGCCAGGAGGTGATACATTGACTTCTTTAATAGATGAGTGAGCTTTAATCTTTTATTGAACTATCACTAATTTCTTTTGTTCAGCGTCTATCTTTTTTCTTTTTGAAGGTAGTGCCAATGATCTATCAGACCTAGCCTTTGACTTAGTTACCATTTCGACCAGTGGTGGGGTAGTAAAATCATCAAAATTATCCGAATAAAATGAACTAGCTGTCATCGTTGCTTTATAATCAACTTTCTTCTACTGGCCACGAGATGTGGACGGTAAAGTTGAATTGACAGGATCATTTAAATCCATACCAGCATGATTTGGCAATTGAAGACAATTCAGCTCATCAGCAGTAGCACTTAGGTTGGTATACACATACTATAATTAACATTGAAAAACATTACAACTTTAGTTAAATGAATATAAGAGCAATAATCTATCATTATTTTACATAACATCTAGTAATGTACCATAAATTGTACAGTTATGTATGATACAAGTACTGTAATGTATCATATAACAGTGAAAAAATACAGGGATTGATATTGAAGATGTCTTTTCTACAAATATATTGTTGTATGAATGAGTTACATGCTTCAACATATATTTACAAAAAAAATATAATGGAAACATAAATAAAACTTCCATGTATGCAACATAAAATACAAAAAAAGATTGAACATAACTAAAAATTAACTTGCTAAACATTCCATTTATAAACTTCTCGAATTTAGGCTTTGTTCCAATGACAAACTAGTTACATAAGAGAGAAAAAATATGAGTCAATTTAGCAAAGATAACCATTCCATTTAACTAATAGAGAATATTCCACATTAAACCTAAGTTAGTACTGAACAAAGCAAAGCAACTGAGCATTAAAAAAGAATACGGTATAAATGTGTGACATGGCTAAGGATACAACTAGTGAGGAGTTGATGAGGAAGGTGGAATAGGTGATATCAACTGTGTCAATTGATGAATGACTTCAATATTTTCATCCCTCTATCAATCAAGGTTAATCTTCAAAGTCATGATCCTAGCCTTAAGGACCACTTATTCTTCCACTTCATGATTGTCTTATGTAGCTTCTAATTCAAATAATTTTTTTCCAGCTAAATCATTTTTTTTTAAAATGAGTGTTAGCCCTCTTTATTGAAACAGGTAGAGAAACATAATTCATCTGTTCAAGAACATCTATTGTTGTTTTATAAGTCAAATCTGAACTAGGACTAAGAAGTCCTAAAAAATAACCAATTAAGAACTAAAAGGGATAGCATGTGCCTTTTCATACTTCGGAAACATATGCTGTATGTGATTGATGATCAAATTTTGTAAATTCATGGTACAAAAACTAATATTTTGGTTGATAGAGAAGAAGGAATTTCTGGTGTAGATTAAACACATTTGTGCACAACCATTTGGAGAGAATCAAAGAAAATTTATTCAACCAATTCGTCAGTATTATAGGACAAGGAGAAAATGAAGTGTGAGGAATTGAACAGGTGTGCTCAACTATTTCAACTTAGACAGCCTATGCTTATGTCAGTGTAGAACATACCTGATAAGAAGAACTTTGTGGTCACAATTGCTTGCTTGTACCTATTTTTTCGCACAATCTAATACAAAATTAGGTTAGAAGAGTCAAAAATCTAGAATTGGGACACACAACTAAATGTGCAAGACTGGATCGAATAACATTTTAGCTAATAAGATTAAGAATAAAAAGGGTTATTCTAGTCAATCATTGATGGGAGTTCACGCAATTGTAATCATCCCCAAGTCTAACCTATTCCTTTCAAAATGCTCTCTACTTAGTGTCTTTGGTTCTTCTCCAGTCAATTAAGTAACCCACACAGTCAACATTTTTATAGCCCTCAAGAGTGAAATTGGTTTCCTTTGGATACCATATTCTCAAACCATTGATTTCCATGAGCTATCTCAAGATTCTTTTGACAACACCAATTCTTATGAACTACCAACAAAATTACCAGCAGCTTGTGTTGGTTTCATTGATGCATTAATTTCTTGATTTGTTGTTCTCCCTGTCAATATGCCCTCAATTTGTACAACAGTTGGAACAGGTAGTACAATATGTTCCTGTGCATGCTCATCAGTTTCACTGTCATAAGCCATCCCCCCCCCTTTTTAAAGAGGATCTCCCTTGCTTCCCCCTTACATGAGCACTCCAAATCTGACCATCTTTAAAAAGGTTTTTATTTTAGTTCTCCCAATCTTTTCAACTCTAGTAATGGTGCTCTTTTTACCATCTCCAAAAGATCCATTCCCCTTTTAAATGTGGTGAGTGAAAAAAACTTTATTTGCTTCCAGTTTAATGCCTTGAGCAAGCTCATCCATGTATTAATTTTGCTTGCCTCCTTTCACTCTCACCTGCAAAACAAATTAGGGGTTAACTTTAGGAACCCATACAAGCTTGGGTCCTTTCTTATGATAAAAAGGATGTATGAGGTTCCTTGTAACCCATCGAGGTAACAGGTTATATGACCTGTTTTTCTGGCCAGTTTTGACTTTCTTGTTGGCTTGTGCTAAAATAGAACCAAAATCTTTAGCTAGGCTTATGCTTCTTGATTTTCTTTTTACTGCAACTAGACATTTAGTGGTTGGATGTCCCAAGTTACCACAAATATAACACAGATGTTTAATAGCATTAGAACTTTTATAAAAGACCAACCCAACCTTTTCATTGAGAGTTCTTTGACCTAGCTTATGAACAAGTCTTGAAAAATGTGTCCATCTTTTAGCTCTTTCAAGATCAAGTTTAAATTTAGAAACTTCTTGACTCAATTGACTAACCTTTTATTTTTCACAAAAATGTTCATGTTTAATCTTAGTCAATTCTGACTCAATTTTTTTGTTCCTCACTTTTGACCTTTTCCCCTTTTTCAGAAAGAGTCAGTTTCCAGATTTCAGATTTGAGGGTCAGGTTTGATGAATCAAGTCTACTAACATGTTCCTTAAGAGTGTAGTTTTTATTTTCAAGAGTGTTCTTACAAACTTTTAGATCAATAAAATCAAACTTGAGACTTGCAAGATCGTTGAATAACTCATCCCTATCAGAAGTTAATTCTTGGAAATTATTAATTAGAGCACTCATTAAGGAAATAAGTTTTGTTTCAAAAAATAAATGCAACTTTTCTTTAAGTTCAAGTATACTTACCTCAGAAGCATCATCTTCTTCCTCCAATTCTGAATCTCCAAGAGCCATGCGTGCTATTTCATCAACTTCATCATCATCTGAGTCAGATCCCCAAGTTTCTACCATTGCATATTCTTCCCTCTTTTTGATTTTTTCTTTCAATTCCTTTTCATCCCTTTACTTTCTCCATTCTATTTCCTAGATAGGACAATCCCTTATCTGATGATCAGTCTTACCACACTTGTAGCATCCATTTGGATTATAATTGAACCATTTCTTGCTGCCTATTCCCTTTTTTTTTTTAAGAATTTGCTAAAGTTATTGGCTATAAAGGCAACTTGTTTTTCATCAAGTTCAATTTCTTCATCACTGTCAGATGCCTTAAGAGATAAGGTAACCTCAGGGGATGCTAGCTCTTTAGTTCCATCAATTTCTATTTCATAAGTTCTTAGATTCCCTACTAGTTCATCTAGTGTCATACATGTGAGATCCTTATTTTCCTCCCTAATAGCAGTCACTTTAACATTCCATTTTGATTTTAGTCGCACCCTCAACACCTTTTCAACTTATTTTTCGACAGTGATGACTTTTCCCAAAGAAGTCAACACATTTGTCAAGGCCGTACATGTTGTCATCATTTCATGCAAGGTTTCATTCTCCTTCATCTTAAAAGCTTAGTATTCAGTAAAGAGAAGAGCAATCCTGAATTTTCTTACCTAAGACGTACCCTCATGTTCATTGACCAGTGCATCCCATATTTGCTTAGCAGTGGTACAATTTGACACTCTGTTGTATTCAACCGGTCCTAGTCCATAGACTAAGATATTATTAGCCTTAGCATTTTTCTTTAATGCCACTAAGTCATCAGCGGTAAACTCACTTTTTACATTCTTAACTTGTTCACCATCTTCTAACTTCATTGGAATAGTAGGACCATTAGTGATCCTGTCCCATAACTCGTAGTCTTCCCTTTGAATAAATGTTTCCATCCTAGCTTTCCACCAAATGAAGAGAGAACCATCAAATTGTTGAGGTATAATAGTGGATTGTCCTTCACTATGACTAGTAGGTAGTGCTGAATTCATCATATTGATCTTTGTATTAGGTACTAGCCCTTTTTAAGACAACCTCGCTCTGATACCACTTGTTAGAGTACGTGCCCTGCTGATCAATGACTTTAATGTAAGAGTTGCCTATGGATGAAACGGGTTGCCTGATGTGTTCCAAGGAAGAAATAAAATAGAAAGTAAAGAACACAATGATTTTTATATGGAAAACACCCGTGTAACGACCCAAATCTAATACCCAGAATGCTACACGGTGCCTATCACCCGAAGGACCACAAGCAAAACCAAGACTGATATCTGTAAATTGAGTACTGAATAATAGTAATAATATCGTAAATGCAGAAACATGAACTGAAAGGCCATAAGGTTCAATACTAGTACATGACTGAAAAGTATGGTATAATAATACCAAAATAACTGAGATAATTGTTTGAACATATTGTAGTCTGAAAGCCTCTAAACTGTCTAAATAAGGAGTTGATGGGACATGTCCCCAACTAACTCCAACTACTGAAATAAACTGAAAACTAAAATAGTAATGTGATCATCATGTCCACGAAGGATGAGGACTCACTGCTAACTCTGATCGCTGAATCGGGATGCTACTGGTTCTCTGGAGCTTATGCTTCTAAACCTATGGTATAAGACACCATAGTGCAAATGTGTCAGTACTTTGAATGTACTAGTATGCAAGTGAGGTAGGCTGAATGCAATAGGTTCATATGCATGAACAATACTAACTGATTGACTAACATGAACGTGAGAATACATGCATGTATACGTAACTGTAACTGTGATCGTGCTGGGACTGAATAGTGATTTCTGACTACTGAGTTTTACTCATAACATGGAATTACTGATATCTGAGGGACTGATACTATGTTACTGATACACGAATAACTGTGTCTGACAGTTCTAATTATGAAGAACTGGTCTAGTTGACTGTATCTGACAGTCCTAAATATGAATACTGATGACATGAGTTTTGATAACTGATATAACTGATAAAATGAAATACTATATTTGACAGTCCTAAATTTGATAGAACTACTAGAGTTTCGTTCTATATTTGAGTTGACTGTATCTGACAGTCCTGAAATATAAAGAACTATCTAAGTTCTTTTACTGAGGCTGAGACTGAGACTGAAACTATAACAATGGGAAGTGATCATCTAACCGACATACCCTGGAACTAAATTGGTGGGGCCCAACCTGTAACCCCAGCTGGAAGGGTGTCAGTACCACACCACTAATAAAGACAACTGTTGTAGAGTCAGTCCTAATCTAGCAGGTGACCCCTGGGATCAGTCCTACATATTTAAATGCCTAACGGGTGATCCTTGAGTATGTCAGTCCTATCTAATGGGTGACATCTCATACCTACACTGGCTACGTAGTTTTGGAACTTAGGGATTGCTTCTAGGGATCTAAGTCTTATCTAGCTGGTGAGTCCCCATCCCTAGGATCGCTCGGTGTTGAATCCTACTCCCATTCGAAAGACACTGAACTGATTAATTAAACTGAGTTGATTCTAATAGTATTGCTTAGCGGGGCTAAACTGAATTTACTGAGATCCGTTGACTGATGGAATGTACTGAGTTCTGAGGACTGACTGAGAGTACTGAAGTTACTGAGACTGACTGGGAATACTGAGGTTGCTGAGATTACTGGGTACTGAGATCACTGAGATTACTGAAATTTTTGAGATTTTTGGGTTTTTCTGAGTCACATGACTGACTGAGTTCTATGGATCATAGCTTGACTAAGAGTATCTTGAAAACATGACATGGCTCTAGGCATATAGCTAAATTGTTGGGTACAAGTACCCCCAGGACTCGATGGAAAGAAACGGACATAGCACGACTTACGTGAGCACATGACCAAAAACACAATTCATAATTCATATATTAAATCACTTCATCAATCATTTGATATACATAAACTTGTACAAACATGGAGACTTCATAATATCATGCTAGTTGGGCACTTTTCCTTCGTATAGGAATTTAATCAAACACATGGTAGGCATAATATATGTAGACAACATTATACAACAATCAAACATCATGATTTATATCTAATTTCATCATCCAAGGGTTTTAATTCTAGGTTTAGATGAATCTACATCTGTACTAGTCAATTACACATGAAATTTATCACCAAATATGGATTATAACTCAATTGGTCATTATCAAAATTAGCAACACAAACCCAACATGGAATTCATACAAAAATCCATACACTTAAATTTGAAAAGAGATTCTTGGACTTCATGGATGAAAGGAGTCCGTGAATGAACACTATGCATACCTAGGATATGATTTCATAAAGATTGGCGGTGGAAATTCTTGAACTTAAATCTTCTATGGAAACTCCTAATGTGTTCTTAAGAGGATTTTGAGAGAATAGAGTATATTTTGGTGCAATTGAGGCTCAAATCCATGTTTTTGAGCTTATATAGGGTAGGAAAATTGACTCTTTTAACCCTAGGACACGTATTTAATTTCTGAGAAAATTTCTCAATTTTCATCCTTGGTGCGACGCGCCACTATCGCGCCAAGTCACTGGAAAGTGACAAATGGGAAATTGCACGGTGGCGCAATGCGGAGCTATCACGTTGTCACCTTGTCTGCGACCTAGAAGTTTGGAGCGACGCACCACTATCGTGGAGCAATACTGGAAATTGACAATTGCCATTTGAGCTATCTCTGCGATGCGCTGAAGGCTCAGGTGCTATACTGTCTCACTAAAAAGGCTCTAGCTCTTCACTCAGTGTTGGATTTGGGAAAATTTGGTATCGATGGAAAGCTTATTCGATTCCCCACATGATAAAAAGTGAAAATCTTAAAAATACCACGTGTACAAAAGTGGATTCATCTTTCAAAGAAAGCTTCTAACATTCTTGGGAAACTTTTCAAGCTAGGAAAAGTACGGGGTATTATAATATCTCCCCCTTGAGAACATTCATCCTCGAATGAGACTAAGTGAGAGGGAAAGAATACAAACTGATGTACATACTGAACATGACTGGCTGGAACATGATTTCAAGACTGACATAACTGATGGCTGAATAAAACATACTGAACATGCATATCTGATGCATGACTAATAAGCGGAATTCATGCATATCTGATGTATGGCTGATAATTGACTTATGAGTACATGACTAAATATTCTGATGAACTAAATTTCTCGCAGTGAGAATGCATGTCTAATGCATAATTACATGCCTGAACTAATATATGAATGCATGATTGAATATGCAAGGGTACTTAGTACCAAGTTTGTGATGAACACTGAACATGAAACTGAGTAAGACTAAGGAGAACTATTATCTTAATCAGAAATGCTAATGAGACTGAGATTGTCTTACTAAACATGCATGAGTGGAAACATAAAAAGCTAACTGAGTCTGGTCTGATACATGACATACGAACTGAACATCATGAACTGAACTGAACCTCGGAATACCTGGCCCACGGCTGAGGTTGGGACTTTGAGGGTCAACTTATAAGTACCCTCTACTCTAAACTAGATTCTTTATGGAAAGAGAACTTAGTTTAAGGCATGAGAGCTTTTAGGAATTATGGGGTATCTCCCCCTTGGGACACTATGTCCCTCTAAGAATGCTCACCTTACTGAGATACTGGGGTGATGCACAGGGCATCCATGGACTGATTCATGACTGAATAACTCATGCTTAAAATCTTAAGCTAAAATGAGAGCAAGAGGTCTAGCAATGCATATCATGAGTATGAAGGACCTATAACATACCCGAATCTATGCCGGGGGAATTTTCTTGATCATGGAAAGTCTGAAGAGCATAAAACCTATTCTGACGCTGACCACTAGTGGTACTGGAAGTGACGCCCTGTTGGCGCAAATTTTTTCCCTTCTAAGCCCTTACTCTACATCCCCGTAGCCTGTGGCCTGGCTTACCATATCCATAACATACCTCACTGCCTGCTCTACATACACCTAGGTGATTCTTACCATACTTTTCGCAAAACAGATAGGTAAGACTCCTGTTCTCACTATCCCGGGCCTCAGATCCTGGCGACCCATCACGACTGTCATTCTCGAGCTTGGGTACTGGTGCACTAGCTGAAGATGGAGCTGGGACTAAAAATTTATGATTATACTGAGAATGGATACCACCCTCTGACTTAGGCTGAGCAAAACTGAAACTACCTGTCCTTGCCCTTTTATTCTATTTTTCCTTCATCTTAATCTTTTGCTCTTCTATCTGCTAAGCATGGGTCATAAGTCTAGCTAAAGTCATATCACTATTCATGATGGCGGATCTGTACTCATTAACCACGTTATCATTCACCCCTGACACAAACTTACTCATCTTAGTCCTACTGTCTGCAACCACATGAGGGGCATATCTGGCTAATTGAGTAAACTTAAGAGAATACTCTTTTACTGTCATATTGCCCTGCCTGAGGCACCTTGTCTTCTCTAAGATCTAGGGGAAAGAATCTATCGAGGAACGCGGAACCAAACTCTTCCCACTCAACTGACCATGCATCATTTGCCCTCTCTGACTTCCACTTCTTGAACCAAGTATGAGCAACATCCTGCAACTAGTATGCATCTAGTTCAACACTCTCAACAGTAGTCACCCCCATGATGTCAGTCACCTTCTGAACCTGATCAAGGAATTCCTGAGGTTCCTCATCTGAATTAGACCCATGAAAGGATGGAGGGTTCATTCGGGTGAAGTCTCAAATCCTGGATATAGCTGAATTGGCCACTGGGTTGAATGAAATAATAGTTGGTCATTCAATATGAGTAGCAACTGACTGAGAAAGAGTAGTGAATGCAACCCTGAACTCCAAAGGTTCTTCAGGCTGAGGGGCTGACTGATTCCCGTTTCTTCTTTTAGGAGGCATGTTCTGTAGAAGAATGGGTGAAATGGATTAGACTGAGAGTTTAACTTTGATCCTATGCTCACTGGCATGACATGAATACTGAAATAAGGGAAACCGTTCCTAAAACACCTCATAGCCTCTTACACATAAGTGTGGTGCACAACACACGCATGTACAAGACTCTACTAGATGTGGCTTTTCAGACTTCCTAGGACACTATTGAACCTAGCTCTGATACTAAGTTTGTAAGAACCCATATCTGGTACCCAGAATGCTACACGGTGCCCATGACCCCGAAGGACCACAACCTAACCCATGACTGATATCTATAAACTGAGCACTGAATAATAGTAATAACATCATAAATATGGAAACATGGACTAAAAGGCCATAAGGTTCAATACTAGTACATGACTGAAAAGTATAGTATAACAATACCTAAACAACTGAGATAATTGTTTGAACATACTGTAGTCTGAAAGCCTCTAAACTATCTGAATAAGGAGTTGATGGGACATGTCCCCAACTAACTCCAACTACTGAAATAAACTGAAAACTAAAATAGTAATGTGATCATTGTGTCCTCAAAGGATGAGGACTCACTGCTAACTCTGATTGCTAAACTGGGATGCTACTGGTTCTCATCTTGTGATTCTAAACCTATGGTATAAGAGACCATAGCGAAAATGCATCAATACTTTGAATGTATTGGTATGTAAGTGAGGTAGGCTGAATGCAATAGGTTCATATGCATGAAAAATACTAACTGACTGACTAACATGAACATGAGAATACATGCATGTATACGTAACTGTAACTGAGATCGTGCTGGGACTAAATACTGAGTTCTGACTTCTATGTTTTACTAATAATATGGAATTACTGATATCTGAGGGACTGATACTATGTTACTGATACATGAATAACTGTATCTGACAGTTCTGATTATGAAGAACTGGTCGGGTTGACCGCATCTGACAGTCCTGAAGATGAATACTAATGAAATAAGTTTTGATAACTGATAACATGAATGACTGTATCTGACAGTCCTGAATCTAATGGAACTATCTGAGTTCTGTTTTATATCTGAGTTGATTGTATCTGACAATCCTGAAATCTAAAGAACTATCTGAGTTCTTTTACTGAGGCTAAGGCTGAGACTGAAATTATAACTGTGGGAAGTAATCATTTAACCGACAAACCTTGTAACTGAACTGGTGGGGTCCATCCTGTAACCCTAGATGGAAGGGTGTTAGTACTATGCCACTGATAAAGACAATTGTTATAGAGTCAATCCTAATCTAGTGGGTGACCCCTGGGATCATTCCTATACATTTAAATGTGCTAACAGTTGATCCCTGAGTATGTCAGTCCTATCCAATGGGTGACATCTCGTACCTACACTGGCTACGTAGTTTTAGAACTTAAGGATCGCTTCTAGGGATCTCAGTCCTATCTTGTGGGTGAGTCCCCAATCCAAGGATCGCTCGGTGCTGAATCCTACTCCCATCTAAAAGACACTGAACTTATTAAGTGAACTGAGTTGATTAACTGAACTAAGCTGATTCTAATGGTATTGTTTAATAGAGCTAAATTGAATTTTCTGAGATCCATTGACTGGAGGAATATACTGAGTTCTGAGGACTGACTGAGAGTACTGAAGTTACTGATATTAACTGGGAATACTGAGGTTGTTGAGATCACTGAGTACTGAGATCACTGAGATTACCGAACTACTGAGATTACTGAGATTTCTGAGATTTCTGGGTTTTCCTGAGTCACATGACTGACTGAGTTCTATGGATCATAACTTGACTGAGAGTATTTTGAAAACATGACATAGCTATAGGCACACAGCTAAATTGTCGGATACAAGTACCCCCAGGACTCGATGGAAAGAAACTGACATAGCATGACTTACGTGAACACATGACCAAAACAACAATTCATAATTCATATATTGAAGCACTTCATCAAACATGTGATATGCATAAACTTGTACAAACATGGGGATTTCATAATATCATGCTAGTTGGTCACTTTTCCTTTGTATAGGCATTTAATCAAACACATGGTAGGCATAATATATGTAGAGAACATTATACAACAATCAAACATCATGATTTATATCTAATTTCATCATCCAAGGGTTTTAATCCTAGGTTTACATGAATCTACGTCTTTACTAGTCAATTCCACATGAAATTTATCACCAAACATGGATTAAAACTCAATTGGTCATTATCAACATGAGCAACACAAACCCAACATGGAATTCATACAAAAATCCATACACTTGTATTTGAAAAGAGATTCTTAGACTTCATGGACGAAAGGTGTCACGAAAGGTGTCCATGAATGAACACTATGCATACCTGGGATGTGATTTCGTGAAAATTGATGGTGGAAATTCTTGAACTTGAATCTTCTATGAAAAACCCTAATGTATTCTTGAGAGGATTTTGAGAGAATAGAGTATATTTTGGTGTAATGGAGGCTCAAATCTATGTTTTTGAGCTTATATAGGGTTGGGAAAATGACCCTTTTAACCCTAGGAAACGTATTTAATTTCTGAGAAAAATTTTCGATTTTTATCCTTGGCGCGACGCGCCACTATCTCGCTTAGTCATTGGAAAGTGACAAATGAGAAATTGCACGGCGGCGCGATGCGGAGGTATCGCGTTGCCACCTTGTCTGCGACCTGGAAGTTTGGCGCGATGCGCCACTATTGTGGAGCAACACTGAAAATTGACAATTTGTATTTGAGCTATCTCCGCAATACGCTGAAGGCTCAGATGATACACTGTCTCACTAAAAAGGCTCCAACTCTTCACCCGGGTGTCGAATTTAGGAGAATTTGGTATCGATGGAAAGCTTATTCGATTCTCCATATGATAAAAAGTGAAAATATTGAAAATACCACGTGTACAAAAGTGGATTCATCTTTGAAAGAAAGTTTCTAACATTCTTGAAAAACTTTTCAAGCTAGGAAAAGTACTGGGTATTACAACCCGGCTCATAAAGGTGTAAAAAAACATGACCTGTACCTCTACAGGATTTAACACCAACTTCACTAAATAATTCTGAGCCTCAATAATGACTGATTACAAAACTCTTATAACCAACAACTAGGAATTATAAACTCTAATTCCTATACCTTAATAACTAGGAATCATAAACTCTAATTCCTATAACTCAACAACTAGGAATCATAAACTTTAATTCCCATAACTCAACAATCACCCTTGACTATTGAACCCGCTTCAAGTTATCCCAAACTTGAAGTTAACTCAGCTTAGTATTGTTCCTAAACAATCAATCTAGGAAAGCAATAAATTACAACTCAATAAAAACAGTACATTTAAATTGACTCATGAACTGTAAATTTTTGTCCTGTGAAACAGGTTCGTCAATCTATTCCTTTGTACTAGCAGCACTTGAATCTTCAATCAAAATTCTCTTAATTATAAACTTTCTCAAATTGCTCGTGTTTAGCCTTTTCCCTTTCTGTAAGTGCGCAAGTTATTCTGAATAATACATCTTCTATTTAAGCACAACTCTCCAAAGAGTGATTCTTTATTTCAAACTCCTCTTTTTATCAGAACTCTCATTACATAGAATTCTACTTTAGGTGAGACTCCTTCTTCAATTCCAACTCTTGTCTCCTTAGTGTTGTAGTTTAACTCTTTAAATTAGCTTATCTTCAAGTATTTTACTCAACCACAACTTCTTCAATTTCTCACGTGATCAGTAACTTGAGTATATCAGAATTAGGCTTTCTTATTCATTCCTGACTTTAAGCAATCTTTTCCTGCATCTATCTGTGAAACCTGAAACCTGTCTTCCTATGCTTGGACCAGCTCAAGTAACATGGTCCATTCATGTGTCAGTCATAAAAAACTTCATTGTTCTAACAAAGAGTCCTTCAATTTGTTTGTTTCCTATCTTGCGTAGACTTCTTCAATTTGCAGAATCTTTCTTCTTCTACACATAGGACTCTTCGGGATATGCTCAAAAGTGAAACTCCTTATTTCCATAGGACTCCTTTATCAATTCAACTTGCTTTCCCCCATCACAAGTGTTTGAATCAAATTCAACTTCTTCAAATTAGCACATTTTTATTTTCTTGAGTTTATCAGAATTAATCACTTATCTGGTTCTTGATTTCTTCCACTGTTGTCTTTAATCATCTATGATTTTGCTACAAGTTTCAGCTACATGAGACAGTGTGTCTATGAACCTGCTTGACTGATATGTTTCATATCACTTTGTCAGTTTGTCAATCATCAAAACTACATCGTACCCAACACAATCAAAATCTTTATTTCCCAGGAATGGAATATAATCGTATCTTAAGCCTATCAAATTATGATAGCTCAGAACCTCTTTCAGGATATTGCCACTACAAGAGCAAATTGAGGCATACATATGATATATTGCTACCACGTTCAAGTCGATGAATGGAGCATATTCAAGGAGACAAATTTCATGTCTTTCACAAAAAATATATTGGTTTACCTTAGCCATCAATATATCATCAATATGGTGCATTGAGATTCAAACTCAATGTCTTATCCATATAGAGGCGTCTTAAGTAATAAATCGATGGGACTTAAACCCAACATATTATCATCCCTTTTGATAATATTGTTCTTGAGGAATAACTTTTAAACATAAATGGTTTCAAATCAATTACTTTTCCACAAATCCAACAATAATTATATTATTAGTACCAAAAGTCAAATAACATAAAGAATTACTAACCTTGAAATTACCTTTAATTTATAATCTCAATTACTAACCTTGAAATTACCTTTAATTTATAATCTCACTTTGTTTGGCAGAATCTCGTGCTAATAATGTGTTATGAAATATAAAGTAAGAAAAACAAGAATAAATAGAGAGAGAAGAGAGAGGCTTCTTTATTTCTCTTGAGGAATGAGAGATCTTCTTAATTGAGAATACAATGAACAAAATCGCTCTATTTATAGGGAAAAATACTCCTAGTTTCTGACTAAAAGACGGATACTTCAAATCTTGATAGATATCAATTAGATCTTGATAGATCTTATTAGATCTTGATAGATTTTATTAGATCTTGATAGACATTCACTGTAATGTAAATACATTTATAACAATTATATTGTATTATATCGTATTGTTTTAGTGAATACAATATTTGAATAGATGTATTTGTTTTCATTGTTAAATAGTCTCATATATCAATAATTTGATGGATAATCCAACTAAAAAATTAGATACGAAATAGGGCTACTAGAAATTAAAGTACCAACCTGGGAGGGGGAAAAACCCTTTAATGGTAAATTAGTAAAAAGACTTTTGACAAATTCTTTATTGAGGATTTGACTCCTAAAGTTTTTTAATTCTTTTATAAAAACCTTTTTGTTAGGATTACTGCTACTTAATCTATTTTATTATTATTACGTAATAGTATTAAAAATCAGTCTCAACGTTCCCAGTACTACAAATAGTCCAAAGCAGTAAATGATAAAATAAATCAAGATAGAAATATCTATAATTTATAATATATTAAAAGTGTGAAGATAAAGTTATTTAAATTTTTTGTCTTTCATTAAAAGACTCCTCTTTAAATAAAATTATCTTTTTACATTTGTTTATTATTTAATATTTTGGTTTTAAATATTTCTTTTTCAATATTTCCTTAATTACTTGTTATTATTTCATAGAAATTTGTTGACTGAATTTGTACGTTTTATTTTCCTAATAATTTAACAATAATATGTAGGCTATTTTGGTAAGAATTGTTCTTCAAATAGATAAAAGATTTTTAGGTAAAAATTGCCTCTTTAATATTATATTCAAAAGGTAATATATATTAGGTTAATTAATGTAGACTCCTAATATATATAAAAAGAATAATTAGAAAAGGACTCTTGACCCATATTTTAATCACCATTTTATAAATATGGGCATGAATTTTCTTACTATAAATTCTATTATTTTTGATCCGTGATCATGCGGTCAAATAGATTAATCAACTTTTTTGCACTTTGCTTGGATTCATGATCAATAGTTACAGCTTTTGGGATTACTTCTGGAACGAAGGTCAAATCAGAAAGACATTTACTTTAGGGGATAATTTTTCTTTATGAGGACTTAAAGGTACTATGCTTAACAATCTGTTGATTTGGTTTGATTCTTTTGTTCTATATCTTTACAAAGTTTATGAAAGCATATGGATAATTAGTTTGACCTTTTTACGTGGCTTCTTTCTATTTTTGTGGTGGCTCGTGGTAAGTGTTGTGATTTTAATTACGATGGTAGTTCCATGTATTATATTTGATTTGCCTACAATTTTTTTCATGATTTACTTTGCCTTTTCACTCTTTTTCTTTGGTTAGGATTAAGTCATGTGATTATAAATAATCAAATTTAATGTAGATTTGGTAGAATTGAAAGATGGTGAAGTAATTAATATTTTTTTCTGATTTTTGAATAAAATTTACATTAGCATTTTAATTGATTTACAGCTAATATGATATTGGAAACGAGGTTGAGATGGTTCAGATATTTGAAAAGGAGATGTATGAATATCTTAATGTGGAGGTTTGAGAGATTGATTATGATGATATTAGAAGAGAAAGAGATAGCCATTTAAAAAATTAAAAATCTACCTCTTATTTTTTTATTTAAATAAAAAATATTTCCACAGCAATTTGTTTTTGTATATACATGAATTTTTCTTATTTATATACCAAATTATTTTTTCTAAAATCCTATAAAGGTTGGGTGATTATTTTCTTTCTTGAGTGTGAGTTATGCTTTGATTATGCATCTTGTGCCTTTTGACTAGAGTTGTATTAGCTAACCTCCACGGCATCTTCTTTTTTCAATGAAGTTTATCCAAGCTTATTAAAGAAGGATATTTTCTTTTTGTGTTAACTGCGAAGTACAATGACAGTGAATATGCCATAAATAAAATTGATTTTACACTGCAAGACTTTAGAATGTTGTATAGCAAAATAAGCTTTAGGCTTTAGCTTCTTCAAATTACTGAGAGTTTAGTGATGTTTGATGCATTGATATAACTTAATTTAAGAATTCAAGTATTGTTAACAACCTTTTTTATCACACTTCACTTAACACCATGGACGTTGGCAAATAAATCATGTGTCAATAGAGTTGGATATGTTGTTTGTAAGTACAAACATTAGAAAAACAATGCACTGAGTATTGTTCAAAGGTGTTTTTTATTAGCTTGATCAACAAAGTATTTTTATTTTTGAAAAAATAAGTTTAAAAATTTAGCCATTTTTTTGAAAAATACTTTTAAAAATAATATGATTTTAGAAATTTAGGGAAACAAACTATTCTTTTTATTTTGTCTAAAATAAATTTCATAAATAAGGACTTTAAAATTAGTTAAAAGTTTACTTTAAATAAACCAAACAATTAGTTTCAAATCCATTAAACATACAACTTTTAACAATTTTGATCCATCTAAAATTATGAATAATGAATATCTTTAAAAGCTAAATTAGGGGTAAGAAATTAATATCTAAAATTTTAAATCAATTTAAATAATGTCAGACAAATATAATGTTGCATATACTATAGCTTCAATGGCAGTATTATACATGCCATTTTCTTGTAAGCAACCATTTATATTAACATGACATACACGTGCAATGCACGTACACTAAACTAGTATATATATACACACACGCTAGGGGGGATGCAGCCCGTGTTAGCACGGGCCCAACATGAAAAATATTTTTAGGTTGATTATTGTGATTTATAATACTTTTTCTGTAATTATTAAATAACATATGTTATACATTTTGTCTCAATTTATGTGGTATTAATACAATTTTTGAGAGTTAACTAAATTTTTTCATATTTTTTAAATACTTTAAATTATTAATTATTATTATTTATTATACTTTTTCTTCAGTCTCAATTTATGTGACAGTAATAAAATTTAGAGTGTACCAACATAGGTTGTGGTGCAGTGGATGGGGTTGCTCCACCCTTAACCGGAGGTCGAGGGTTCGACCCTGGGCATGGAGAAAACTTTGTTGGGAGCGCTACCCCTGAATGGGGCCCTACCCGGCGTGAATTCAAATTAGTCGGGCTCCAATGCAGGTTCCGGACACCGGATGAAAAACCAAAGAAAAAAAAAATTTAGAGAGTCAACCAAAATATTTTACGTTGTTTAATTATTTTAAGTTGTTAATTATTATGATTTATAATATTTTACGTAATTCTCAAATATATAAGAGATTAAAAAGAAAAGTAAACTAAAACATATATCTATAATCTATATTTATATCTATAATATACTAAAAGTGTGAAGACTCTTATAAAAGTGATTTGAACTTTTTGCCCCTCATTAAAAGTTCTTGCTTTAGACAAAATCGTCATTTTATTTTTTTTCTCTTTAATTTATAATATATTGAATATAAGCTATAATAAACAAATAAAAAACAAATGAATTGCCAAATTTATGGTAAAAATTTTATTTGGTGTTTTATTGTGTGCATGACTATTTTCCCAAAAAGAAAAAAAGGCCCAGTTTATTTTTCCTAAAAAATAGTATGGTGTTGTAAAATAAAAAGGAGTCCGTTTACTTTACCCAAAAAAAAAAAGAAGGTAGTACTATTGTTTTTGTTTTTGGTTCTTCCAAAACTGGAAAAAAAAATATTGGCTAAAATATATGAAAATATAAAAATCATACTGTAATATTAATTTGTATCCTTTCTAATTTATGAATTCTATACTTTAATAAAAAAATAATTATAATTTCACATTCTCTTCTTCGACTAACTTTTACCACGTCAATTTTTGTCTCAATTTTGTGTTTTTCAATTTCAAGTTTTCTTTGTCATAAAATCTCCCTTATTATTTATGCTTTAGATATGAAGATTTAGGATGTAAAGTATAATTTTTTATAATTTTGGGGTTTAAATGTGAATCTAAAATCTTATATACTTTTCTCATATAAATGAATATAATGTTGCATACTATATTGTAACTGCAATTGCATATTATATATTTTATTTTCTTGTAGATAAATTTTATATTGACATGACACACGTGCATAGCACGTACACTGGACTAGTAAAAAAAAATCTAAGCAGGCAACATAAGCAAACATGTCGGTTTGTTACTTGCTTATCATCCTTTATAAGTGAGATAATAAATCACAAATGTCAATTTAAGAGGCACAATGCTTAGATGATTATAATTACTAATTAAGGATAGTATAGTAAAATCATAATTGAAGCAGCGAAACAGACGTGTCTTAAATGACTTACAACAACTAATTAGAAGCAATATAGAAAAATTACTATAAAAACAATTTGTGAAAAAAATTTAAGTGGGCTTCATACACTAAAAAACAGTATTTAGTAACACGCCATTTTCGTTGCTATCATATGAAAATTCGTCGCTAAATAGAAACAACGATGAAATAGCAACGGATTGTCTTCTGCGCTATATTGCTCGTTGCTAGTATCATAGCGACGAAAATTTGATTTCCGTCGCAAAAATTTTGACCCCTTAGCGATGAAATATTTCAGTTGTTGATGTTACTGACATATTTATTTGTTGCTATAGCGTTGCTATTCCTAAAAATTATTTTCGTCGTGGCTAAATTTACGACTGAATATTTTGTAGTAATCCGTTGCAACATAATTTGGTTGACTGAGTAGCCATCTTTAGCGATCAAATTTATCCATCGCTAAAGTTTTCAATAGCAACGACTAAAGTTAGTCACTAATTTTTTGTCGCTAATAGCAGCCGTCTTTAGTAACTAAATTAATACGTCCCTAAAGTTTTTTAGTTGCAACAACAAATGTTAGTCACTAATTTTTTATCGCTAATAATTTTGCAAGAAAATAATTGAAACGCGTAAATTATAGAATGATTAAAATAACTAACATTCATATTGATAGCAAAATCCACAATAATTCTGTCCAACACCCACAATTTCAAGTATTTTGTCAAACATAAACTAATGTCAAACCAACATCCATCAAAATTAGTATTTGTTACTACATAAATGTTTTGTACTTCCACACAAAATAGTCTATCAAAAATTAATGCAACGATCAAGGACTACGAATACTATGAAGCTAGGAATCAACGTCATCATCATCATCATTAGTAAGAGGAGGATCAAGCACGACCCCTTCTTGTACCATAATACCACCAACACACTCAATAACTATCGAATGAAAATGAGTAGTAAGTACCGAAATCAATTGCTTCACAATCTCCTCCATATTTGTTATCGGTAAAGAAACCGAAGGTGGTACTAATGATGTGGAGGCATTGCAGGCACAAAATTTTTTCCAAAGTAACTGTCAACTTCAGACCCAAGACCAAATAATCTTTTCTTCTTTGCTCCTCCCGTAACTTCATAATATGTTTTCAATTGATCAATTTCAAATTCACACTGTAATATTTTTCGTACAATTTCTTCATACTTTTTCTTTAACAAGTGAAGTTATTAAAATAGACTCAAGTTTATGTCAATACAAAAGAAAATTAAGAGCTGAGTATCATATCATTAGATGTAAGTTATGGACTTACATGTTGAAGTCGGGAACACTCACCAACAAAAGATTTTTCATCATGATTATGTGTATGGACGTGCAAATGTAACTCACTTGGAGTTGGATCTCGACCTATTTTAAGAGCCTATACAGAATTTTCAGGTATTTAGAATTAGACCAACGTACATAGCAGTAAATCAAAAGAGAATCATGACACAACCACCAAGTTTTTTTGCCCAATTCTAAGTAAGAAAATGTCACCAAACTTCTTGGCATAGCAGCAAAACAAAGAGAAAAAAGCAAGAGAAAATTGTAGGAAATATAGCAGCAAAACAAAGTGGAAAAAAAAAAAGAAACTAGCATAGCAACGGCCAGCTTGCAGGAAATATAGGAGTATCCAACTTGCAGAAAATATAGCAGCAGTTGCTTGACATATACAACAGCAACAAAAAGAGGAAAAACTATCAGCAGCAGCCAAAATTTCCAACAAAAAATATACAGCAGCAACAACAATTTCTAGGTATGTAGCAGCAGACCAGAGCACCAGATATAACACCAAAAGAAAGAGGAAAAACTAATCACTAGTACTCACAATTGGCATACAATATGGCAGACTTGTGTTTCAGTATACACCTAACAGTACTTTTGAGCTATGGAATATTGACATTATTTCTTGTAATGGTGATAATTGTTTAGTGTTCTTAATGTTTTCTAAGTAGAAAAGTATCATTCAAACAAGCATATAAAGAGTATTGGAACTTATATTTCAACTTTCTTGGAGTATATTTGTATTGATAAACATGAAAATTGAAAGAGTTTAAATTCTTATTTTAGCAATCTCCCACAATATAACAAAAATAAGATGCAAACATACCACTTAATATCAATCTTAAAATATCATTACACCCCAAAAAACAGAAAAGAAATCATATTTAAACCTCTTATGATAATGAGATAATGGTATCAATTCAAAGACAATGACAAACATTTACATCAAATTAGGTAAAGATCAAAGCTTTTGAGCAACACAACAATGATCAGAAATCAACTCTCAAACTCATAAAAGTTATTCAAAATGGAACACATATTCAAACAAGGCCATAGCAACATACCATAATTTTTCAATATGATTGTTCACTAATCAACAATTTCCAGGTACGTAGCAGTAGACCAGAGAAACACATATAACACCAAAAGAAAGAGGAAAAAGTAGCATAGCAGTAGCCAAAAGGGCATAGCAACAGCCCAAACAAAATAGCATTACGGCCAGTTGCTTGCTACGCACTTTAGACACAACCATAACTACTAAAATGGCAAAGAAATGGCTGAAAACTAATCAACTATTTCAAGGTACGTAAATACAGACCATAGCATCATATATAGCACCAAAAGAAAGAGGAAAAACTAGCATATCAGCAATCAAAAGGGCATAGAAGCAGCCCAAACAAAATATCACCAAAGCCAGCTACTTGTTGTGCACTATATAGACACAACCTTAGATACTAAAATGGCAAAGACACAACAGGAAACTAATCAACAATTTTTAGGAAATATAGCAGCAGACCAGAGCATGACAGGCTAATTAAGTTGGTATGTAAACTAAGTTCTCTACCTCTAGATATTTACAATAACCATCACTGGCAACCTCAACCACTGGCTATCATAACCATACACTAATATCAAAAAAATTAATCATCTTCACCATCACTGTCAATCACCACCAAAAACTAAATAATCTCCATCACAAACTAATAACGTAAACCACACAATCAACAATCACCAATACTCATCATATTATTACAATCATCAATACTCATCAGCAATCACTAATACTCATCAATGTTGAAAAACTGTTCATGAAATATATACTTACAAGTTTTTTTCAGTGCTATCCAACTGCGATAGAGCAATCTGGGTGTATCCCAGCAGCTACTTCCCATCCACCACAATGATTTTTTGAATTTATCTCAAACTTCTTAACACAGTCATCATTTGCCAAAGTTCTATCCACTTTTCCCACACATGGTCATTTACCAATTTTGATTGAACTGTAGCTCTATTCTTCTTTATATTAGAAATAAAATTCTTGTAGCATAATGCAGCCTTCTTCATCCATTGTTGCTTCATCACAACTTCACTAACGGAAGCATCCCAATAGAAATTCTTATGAAATACAGTTTAAAGTAATATAATTAAGTGTTAGCTGCAAACTCAAAAAATTTCTATCGATTATGATCTTAAAAAATATACCTTGAATTCTCCAAAATAACCATCTTTGACATCTTTTGAGACACCTTTCCAGTTGATCCCATTAGGATCAACTTCACTTTTGAAAGACAATGTAATGGAACTAAAGCATTTGGAAGACGGTTCCAACCTGTACAACATCAAATCCAACACCAATAACACTAAACAACATTTGTGTACAAAAATAGTAAACATAAAAACAACAAACAGATAAGTAGTAGGTACTAACCCTGAAGAAGTTAGAAAAATAAACCGGCCATTGCTACAACTGGAATCACCTGAAGTAGATACATTTCTCTGACTAGATGTTGCCTCAACTTCTATGTTGCTTTGAGATATCATATTCTAGCTTGTAGGTTTTCTTTGGTTAGGTGAAACAGGATATGTCTCATGAATGATCGGTGTACTTCTTTGTCCCAATGTTTGATCTGATGGCGTACTATTCGGCAGTAGTGTTTGATCGATTGGCATACTACTAGGAATAGAACTTGTATCATCATGTTCAATCACTGGAGTTGAGATAGAAGCAATTTTTCATGATTGTCAGTCTTACTCCTACCTGAGGACTTGCTAACACGATATCCACCTTGATTCATATCTTAGAAGAAAATAATGGTGTCGTTAGATCATTACTATTAAAAATCAAATTAAAATGATGTGATATGAAAAACTAACAAATTGTTAAAAGAAAATCAAAAACTAAGAAAATGATAATATTTTGGAGAAAAATTAGTAAAAACAAAATACAACAAAGATAAAATAGCAAATTTTTATCAAGAACTTGTCGCTGTCTATGTTTCTTACTAAAAACAAAATACAACAAAGCTAAAATAAAAGATTCCTTAGTTTTTTACTTAAAACAAAATACAACAAAGCTAAAATAACATATTTTTATCAAGCTCTCGTCACTATCTATGTCTTCTTCAAACTCTTCATCTTCATCATCCTCCTCAGTTTTCTTAGTTTCATATTCTTCTTCCTTTGATCCATCTTGGATTTCAAGATGCTCTTCAAATAAACCATCACTAAGAGTTTCATTCATTTCAAGTACACCCCTATTTGAATCATGCAATAGAATAACTTCATCTATAGAAACAGACATATCTATCTCATGGACTTCAACTTCTTCAACTTGAAAAGGAATATTCAGTTCTGAAGTTGTCACCACTTCCTCAACTGATAATTCAATAACATTTCGAGGTTTGACCTTTAGTACAGCTAGCCAATCATCTTTGTCCTTTTTCTTGCTTGGATAAGGTACATAACATACTTGAGTTGCTTGCATTGTAAGAATAAAAGGCTCATACTTTTTATACCGACAACGATGGTTAATATCAACCAATTTGTACCAATCATGCTTCTTAATACTGACATCCATTGTTGGGTCAAACTATTCGCATTTGAATAACACAGTTTGCTTTAAAGGTGCTTCGCGGTATTCCACTTGTATGATCACTTTTATCCGTCCATAATAATCCCCAGAATTTGGATCCGAGATACAAACTCCACTATTCATTGTTAATCTCATACTACATGACATTCTGTGTGATATTTATATCCGTTAACAAAATAAACTGAATGGGATGTAGCTCCTATTAATGATCCACGAGCAAGACTTCGTAATATTCATTTTCAATGGGATTGCACCGAGTCTATTTAAAAAAAAATCAAAGATTTTGTTAAACATGAAAAGCCAATTTAAGTACATGTATCATTATATGAAAGTTAATATTTATTTAAATCTTACATATTCCTTGAACCATATAGCAAAATTTTCTTCAAGGCTCTCGTCTATTTCACTTTGAGAGAGATTCAGAAATTCTTCTTCCAAACGTTGCAGGTACATACTTCATTACAACAAACTAATTTAAATCAGAGAAGTCATGATATAAGAATAGATTTTATTATTATTAAGAGAATTTGGTTATCTCACAAATGGCTCAACCTCCTCATAATTTAGTAAAATATAAGTTTGGGATGCCTTGATTTCAACTAAGGTTAAATCTCTTTTCTTTGCTTCTCCCCAAAGTCGACCTGGATGGAAGAATATTGAAAGATCTTCCACAACACCACCATCGTCATTACGATCCACATTATGGTTTTATGACATGACATGAGGTTCAAAATAATAAGAAAATAATTATGTTGACTCCATCATCAAGTACGCTTCACAAATGGAACCCTCAACACTAGCTTTATTCCCAATCATCTTTATAAGAGTTCCCAAATACCTATATACAGAAAAAGATGTAACATTATGTTTTGGAAGGTTATGTATTAATTAACCGTCACAAGTTTGACGTAGAGTTTCACATTTACCTTTCAAAAGGATACATCCATCGATATTGCATAGGTGCAGCAATCCTTGCTTCATATGGAAGGTGCACAGGAAGACGTTCCATTGAGTCAAAGAACCCAGGAAGAAATATATGTTCCAACTTGCACAACATTTATGGAATGTCTCTCTCTAATCGCACCATATCATCCACTTGTAGAGTGGTCGAAGTAAGATCCTTAAAAAATAAGCTCAATTATGTAAGTGCCTGCCACACATTACTAGGAAGTAGATCACAAAAAGCAATAGGCATTAGTTGTTGCATGAACACATAACAATCATGACTTTTCATACCAAATAACCTTTTCGCATTTGTGTCTGGCAAACTACCCAAATTTGAAACATACCTATTTGGAAACTTTAAGCCTTTCACCCAATTAAACAAGATAGCTCTTGCTTCTTTGTCTAATGTATAGATAGCTTTTGGATATTGTCCATTAATATCATTTCCCAATTGAAGTCGATCATAATACTTTGTCGTATCTAGACGTGACTGGGATTGTCTTTGGTTTAGTCATCAAAATTAAGAACAGTGTTAAATATATTATCAAAGAGTTTTTCTCAATATGCATCTGTCACGACCCAGACTAACGGACCGTGCGGGAACCTACGTTGTTCTAAGTAGCTAGGAGAACCCTTATTACCCAACTAAAAATATGCGGAAGACTTATGTTTTTAAGGAAATACTGGATTAAATATAATAAAGTAAATTAAATACTAATAAATAAACTTTTTCAAAAACTTCTTAGAAATGTCCTTCACTATCCCAAGACTTGGTCAGACATGTACAAGAGTTATCTACTACAGCATAGGCTGACAATAAAATAATTAATACAAAGACTCTAACATCTATCGGGATGAAAGTGCAGAAGTTAGTGCTAAATATCGTCATCCATCTAGTAACTTCAAACTAACCTGTATCCAGTCTACTCCAAGAAAGAATGTAGAAGAGTAGGGTCAGTACAACCACACGTACTGGTAGGCATCAATGGCCGACCGTGTTAGTTCATATAATCATAAAATCATGACATCTTGAATGGAATATAATTCAACTAAGGTTGTAATAATATTATTACTTTACCTATATAACTTACATCATCCAACTACTCTTCCAACTTCATCAATATTATATTCACTACTAACATACTCTAGCCTCATTAATTCACACAATCAACCACAATCCAACGCTAATACATCACTATTCCTCTTTATTCACCTTATTTTTTTCATTACTCATATTCACAGGAACAAACTCGTAACAATAGACAACCCACACTAAACTCTTGGTCTAACAACCAAATGCTCTCTTATAATATTAAAGAATGATAACTAGCCATTCTGGTAAGCTACGATTTAAAACACGTATAAATGAAGCAAGTCAATCAACATATAAGTAAGTACAAAGTTTCACTTTTTCAAATACATATCATACAATCAAATACCCAATGAATCAGCAATATAGAAATAACAGATCAAACAGTGCTCACAAACAAGACACATAACCATCAAGAGTATCAACCATATTGTAAACATCCACAGACTACACAAATATGTACACACATGCTATGTGACTTATTTTTTTCCCAAATAGTCATGACCTGCAGGGAATAATCTATGTTCATTTACCGTACCGGCGTGGTACCCGATCCAACATATACATATCCATACCGGCGTGGTACCCAATCCAACATATACATATCTGTACCGGCATAGTACCTGATCCAACATATACATATCCGTACCGGTGTGGTACCCGATCCAACATATGCCTATCTGTACCAGTGTGGTACCCGATCCAACATATACATATTCATATCGATGTGGTACCCAATCCAACATATACATATCTGTACCGGCGTGGTTCCTGATCCAACATATACATATCCTTACAGGCGTGGAACCTGATCCAACATATACATATCCGTACCGGCGTGGTACCCGATCCAACATATAAATATTCATACCGGTGTGGTACTCGATCCAACATATACATATCCGTACCGGCGTGGTACTTGATTCAACGTATACATATCCGTACCGGGGTGGTACCTGATCCAAGATATACATATCTGTACCATTGTGGTGCCCGATCCAATATAAACAAGTAATATCAATATCAAATTTACACTACCTCACAACATACAACACGATGTACAAGGTTTATAAGTACACTTTAAGTCATAAGACAATTTCATTGAGTAAATTTTCAATAATCATTTATACACGTATCAACAATCCAAACATCAATAAGTCATTCGTGACATTAATACAAGGAGTTATCATTATCAAACAAGCCTCTCATAGGCGCATTTCAATAAATCATCATTACCACCAATTTATCTTCTCATGGACATCCAATAGATAAAGTGCTTTTATTAATACCAAAACAAGAATATCATAAAATAAATCATAATTTAACACAAAAGCATGTAAGTCACTATTGGAGTATTACTTACTCATTAATTATTAAAATCTCACTACTTCTTTTCATATAATACAATCATCACACTAATTCAAGTCATATATCCTTTAGATAGTACTGTGCTCATCAGTACTTAATCCTAGCATGGTTCTCCTCACCATATTATTTTCCAACAAATACAACTTAATATCATTATAACTCAACTAGGTTTATCACCAGAACAACTAAGAACTATCATGTCCAAATCCTTCATTCACAACAATCTCATTGCAGAACATGGCACATAATATCACAAGTATCACATAATTAATCAATAATATAGTTTTCGAGATTAAAGTTAAGTTCTCGTGTCTTTATCTACCTTAACTCCATGCCCGCAGGCCTAGACATGCTTTCTCCCATCAATTCTAAATTATGAAAATATAAAATAACCCAATCTTCTACTCATTAAACCTAGTGTACCTGGATGCCAAGCTTTTGGAAGAAACAAGCTACAACAAAGATGCTCTTTCCTTTCCTTTATGTCTTGGAATAATCAAACATCTAAATATCAAGCAATTATAAGAGTAATAAGTAATTACTCTTCAATCAAATATCTTGGGGATTCAAATCCACTAATTCTACCCTTCATTCAAGGTCTATATCATCCCCCAAAATTCAATTAATTATTAATTAGCTCTTTCAAGCTTAACCCACCTCTATTAATGGAGTTTTTATACTAAAGGTCTTATCTTTACGGAATACAAGGTTCCTAACCATCAAAATTCATAATCTAATTTATGAAATTCATGTTAGGAATCTTTAATTTATAGTTTAGAATCAGATCTAGGTCATATTAAAAACACCCATGAGTATTCTCCAAAAGAATTCCACCATTAAAGGTCTTTCTAAGAATTCTAAGATATTAAAGGATTAAAAGACGAAGAAAATAATGGAAAAACTTACCTCCACGAAGGAATTTCACCTTAAGCTTTGGAAAATCACCTCTCTAGGGTTGGAGAATGAAATTTGGGATTATTAGACCTAAAATACGGCTAAAGCTGATTTAAATACAACCAGAATTTTGCTACAGCGAAATCTCGTTTCAGCCTGGACAGTGCTCAGTAAAACAGTCATAACTTTTTACTCCAAATTTGAATTGAGGAACGGTTTGTTGCATTGGAAAGAGGACTCAGATATATTTGATTTGATAGGTAATGGGACCCCTAACTCCTTATATTCTATGAGATATGATTGTTTGAAGTTGACACTAATAAAAACCCATATTGAAACTGTATCAGAAAGAAAGTTTTATACTTAACTTTGTGTTAGGGATTTTGTACAACCTTAATTTATATCTAAAGAACTTTAAAACTAAATTATTGATATTATAACTCATGAATAATTAAATTCATCAAGCTTGAGTCTATCTAGACACATCCGAAGGCTAAAATCTTCGCTGAAAAGTTTGAGGTGATGTATAAATAAAATATTGGCTATTTGGACACAAGTTAATACTGAGGAATGAAAATTAAGAATTTTCATGAATTTATTATGAATAATTTAGTAACAAAGAATTGGATCGTTACAATCAGATACCAATTTACCATCCATTCGTCCCCGAACGGACATTTAGTGGAGAAAAGCTTGAGGCTGGAATTAGAGAGACATTACTAATAGAGTTGCTTATACTGCACCCTGTTCACTCTCTTGATGTCCTTATCGATCAACCCACATTCTATACTCAATCATTCAAATAACTTTTTCAAAATACGAACATGTGGAGCAAAATATTTACACACGAATCATTTATTCTCCTTTCAACAGACTAAGTCTGAACCTTGAGTTTCACGAAAGAAAGATAAAGATAGTTAAAAGATTCACCTTGATGAAGACAAACATTCAAAAACATCTCTTTTTCACTATTGAAGCTCCAGAGTCTCGAATTCAATTCTGAAAAGTGCTTCGAGATGCTACATGTATCTACTATTCAAATTTCAACACTAAACAAGTCACACCTAATCCACCCAACACACAAGCTCTCTCTGAGACACCTGACTCATGCCAAGACTACCCTATGGATATTCTACATTTGATCATATTTAAGCCACCACACCACTTACAAGTCAGATAACTTAGATATCTGCATGAACTCAATCAAGACTATTAAATTCATTCTATAAAGTTAGCTTCAACATTTTATAAACACTATTGTTTTCACCTCAAGATCACCCACAATTCAAGCTTAGTATTTACTACTATACAGAGATGACAACATAACCTCTCACTCATTATATAGGATTACAACAATTGGCCATAAAGATCCCAAAGAATTATACTACAACACATTCTCCTTCACAACATAGTTAATATTCATCTAATCATCATACCTTAATCACTCAACAAGTAATATCCACCAACTATCACCCAAGGAAAGATCAATCATGTCATTTAACAATGCACTTATTCTCCGATTCAGGGTCGTTCTTAATTATTTTATGAGTGTAACTAAGCCATATGATTTTGCATTGCCACCATCATGGGAATTACTATCCTCTAAAAGGGCCATACAACAACTAACTCTACAGGACATGTAAGTGCATAATTCAGCCACAAGGTCAAGTCAATAATAATTTATCTTCTCAAGATTTTTCCTAATGCACAAATCCATAGCTAAAAATTATGCCCAAGAAATCACTAACTCAATATTTTTCACATGTAAAACACTTCATTGTCTAGCCAAAACACCCCAATATCACTAATACCAATTTAAGATATACATAGTCAATCTTATTTCTACCTAGCAATATTTTTATTACGGGCTTCACTTAACTCTTAATCACCTCAAGAGTGGTCCCCACACCACTAGCACATAAGCAAAACCAAAAAAAATAAATCAATTACAGGTCATTAACAGTCTCATCACCAATATCATATTCCAGATAAGTTATCGATCAAATTCTGTAGGTATCAATAACCTCTACTAGTTTTTGCCACTTTTATTTAAAACTCATTATTTTTCCAAGCATTAAGAATCCATTCACATAAGGAACTCAAAGATAATGTCACTTATCTAGTCCTCACAAGGAACCCATTATAATTTCAAAAATAGAACTACACAAAAATTCTAAATATAATCTCAATTACCGGACCACACAAGGATTCTCACATAATATAAAATAGTCAAACTACACAAGGATCCATCCACATAATTAATAAGAACCTCTCATTACAGAAAACACATGCCACCTCAATCTTTTATTTATGTCACTTTTTCACCAACTTTTCTTGACATCATGTTCTCATATCATCCTCTCAATTCTCATACCATCAATTTCATCACTATAATAGTACCAAAAATAAATAAGCTCCATAGAATTTCTAGTTTCACAATAACAAAAAATCAAATAATCTCATCACAATTATCAACAGAAATAACTTAGTCAATTTTTATCACTTAAATTCAAACAAAAATAATTCACAACAATGACAAAAATCCAGCAATACAAATTTAGTCAAATATCAAACACAAGCAACCAATAAGTTCACAACTGTCACAAGTCCTTACTTGTTAACAATAACTTTTAGACCTTATTAACAGATACTAATTTAAATCGCCTAGATTTCTATTCAAAATTACTAAGATACCAATTGCAATCAACTACATCCTAATTGATCTTTGTTAAGATAACAATTAAAATTATCTAGATACCAATTGGATTCAATCCAATAGTCCAAGATTAGAAGGCATGATGGAGAAAAAGAAAGAAAAATGACTTCTACATGCCTCATAGCCTTTCGAAGATTGGTTATGGGGCCCTACACACCAATCTACAAAACTATACTTAACATTGCTCTTATACTTGTGGGACCAATGAACCTAACGCTTTAATACCAACTGTCACAACCCTTATTACCCAACTAAAAATATGCAGAAGACTTTTGTTTTGTAAGACCCCACAAAATTCTAAGCTTAAGTCAGTCCCTTAGAGGTTGATAAGGGGTCCCAGACTTAGAGAATTTTAACTAAGAATTCATACTTAGTGTTATTTTAGACTTCATAATCTAGCAACTCTATTTTATAGACCTTATAATCTTAAAGTATCGATCTTTAGGTTGATTCATGATCAGGAATGTCATTAGGTGTTCTTGGGCAAGTTACAAATTTTTTGGACTTCATTTGAAACACCTTTGTAACCCCAAACCATTGAATCAATGTGATCTCGACGCATTGCATCGCCTATCGCATTGATGAATATTTTTTCCCAGCCCTCAGTACAATTTTCAGTGAACCGACGTAGAGTCAATGCGGCGCGTCGACCCCATCGATGCGGCGCGTCGATCTGCATGTTTCTAGGCCAGTTTTTAGTCATTAAAAAGTCTCGTCCACAGGGGTATTTGGGTCTTTTTTTCCATGTTTACAGCCCCCAAAACACAAAATTAAACCCTTCTAAGAGCAAAATTCATTCATTCTTCACAAGTTGCTTTCAAGAACAAACCCCAGGAGATTTAAATTCAAATTCAAGACTCAAGAACTTTCAATCAATCTTTTCAGAATTCAATCATTAAGGTATATTAAGTGTTCATTCAAGGGTTCCTTCCACCCTTGGAGTTCAAGAAACCTTTTTAAACTACAAGTAAATGGATATGATAAATCTCATGATTTAATTTGATTGTGTTCATGACTATCATGTTAATGGGGATTTTAGTTCATGATTTATTTGCAAGATTCATGTGAAATTATTTCTCATGTGTGTTGTATCATGTGGATTCTTGCTAAAATCCTTAAAATTGTGAAATTGGTATTTGAAATTGTGATCCTCTCCTATTGTCTAGTATTATGTGCATATGCTAGGCCCTCCAAGTGTTTGATGAATTATTCATGTGAGTTGAATAGTGAAATCATACCTTGTTAGCATGTATACAAGTTAATGTCATGCAAGTATTTGTCAAAATTCCCCAATGAATGAATGGTGACCAAGTAATTAGTTATCTTGTTTCAAGATAGTGCTATGTCTTATAATTTATGCTATCGAGTCCTGGGGTATCTAATACCTAAAAATCTAGCTGTTACCTAGAGCTATACTAGTTACGGAATAGACTCGATAGTATCATGCTCAGTAGTATAGTAATCAGCTCCAGTCTCAGTCAACAATCAGTTTAGAATTCAGTTAGTAATTAGTTTAGAACCTGGTGAAATCAATTTAGTTCAGTTCGGTTAAATAGTATGATCTATAACAATTCAGTCCGGCTTAGAGCAGTTTAGAAATCAGTCCAGTGTCTATTCAATTGGTGTAGGATTCAGCACCAAGTAAACCCAAGGATGAGGACTCACCTGCCAGTAGAGGGTGTGATCCTTAGAAGCAGTCCGTGTATTCCAGAACTACGTAGCCAGCGTAGATTGAGAAATCAACATGCTAATTGAGGGTTGATGAGGTGTTTTAACCTGCTAGTTGAGGGAACCACTGTTCTCATTCAGAACACCTGCCAGATAAGGGTGACTCAACACTTGTCTTTACTCGTGGCACGGTACTAACACCTTTCCAACTAGGGATATAGGTTGGACCCCAAATCATTTTAGAGAATGGGCATGTCGGTTAAATGATTACCTCCTACAATCTCAGTTTTAGTTCCAGCCTCAGTATAAAACTCAGTTCAGTTCTATAAAATTAGGACTATCAGACACAATCACTCAGCTCAGTATGGAACTCAGCACAGTTCCACAGAATCAGGACTGTCAGAAATAGTCACTCAGATAATAGTATTTCAATTATCAGTAAACTCAGATATTAGTTAATCAGTACTCAGAACTCAGTATTTAGTGTTATCATGATCTCAGTTATAGTTTATGTATTTATTCATGTACTCTCATTCAGTTATCTTCATGTTATTTAGTCAGTTATTGTTCATGCATATGAACCCATGCATATCAACCTACCTCACTTAGAATACCAGTATATTTAAAGTACTAACGCATACCCTTCTTTTTCTCTATGATGTCTTATATTATAGGTTCAGACGTACGGGCTCCTGACCGCTCTTAGTAGCCCAAATTATCAGCAACAATTTTAGTGGTGAGTCCTTATAGTTCAAGGACAAAGTTATCATTTTAGTTGTCAGTTTTCAGTTTGTTTTAGTAGTCGGAGTTAGTTGGGGACTTTTCCCATCAACTCCATGTTCAGACAGTAGAGGCTTTTCAGACTAGAGTATTTTCAGACACAAGTTTAGTTTCGGTATGGATGTCCAGTATTTATTTTAGATTCGAACCTTATGGAAGATTTCTATATTTATTTTAGTTATATTGTTATTACAGTATTACTATTGTTCAGTGCTCACAACAGGTACCAGTCATGGGTTAGCTAGTGGTCCTTTAGGGTTGCTAGCACCATGTAGCATCCGCGGTATAGACTCGAGGTGTTACAAACTTGGTATCAGATCCTAAGGTTCAATAGAGTCCTAAGAAATCTAAAATCCGCATTAATTAGAGTCTTGTGCATGAGTGTGTAGAACACCACACTTATGAACAAGAGGCTATGAGATATTGTACGAAAAGTTTCCCTTCTTTTAGTAGTCATGTCGTACGAGTGAGCATAAGCTTAAATTAAACTTTTAGTCTAATCTTTTCTCCCTTATGTTTATAGAACATACCCCCCAAGAAGAATGGAAGAAGGAAAGGAGATTAGCCATCCCCTCATCCCATCCAGGAAGATCCTTTGGACGAGCACGTCTTCTATGCAAAATTCAGGGCTGCATTTACCACTTTAGCTAATTCAGTAGCAGCTCAGAATGAACGTTCAACTGTTGTTCCGGCCAATCCAGTGGCTAATATTATTGCAGCCAGAATTCGGGACTTCACCCGAATGAATCCCCAATCATTTATACGATCTAAGTCAGATAAAGATCTACAGGAATTCCTTGATCAGGTATAGAAGGTCACAGATATTATGAGGTTAACCGCTAGTGAGAGTGCCGAGTTAGTTGCATATCAGTTGTAGGATGTGGATCACCCATAGGTCAAGCAGTGGAAGGCAAAAAGGGCCGCAGATGCAGGGCCCATGGAATGTGAGAAATTTACCACTGCTTTTCTTGATAGGTTCTTCCCATTAGAGTTAAAGGAAGCTAAAGTTCTGGAGTTCATTAATTTGAAGCAGGGAAACATAACAGTGAAAGAGTATTCTCTCAAGTTTACTCATTTACCCAGGTATGCCCCTCATGTGGTAGCAGACGATAGATAAAAAATGAGTAATTTTGTGTCAGGTGTGTCTAAAAGTATGGTCAAAGAGTGTAGGACCGCGATATTGATTAAAGAGATAGACACATCCAGGCTCATAGTCTAGGATCAGCAGATAGAGGAAGCTAATAATAGAGAGAAAGAGAGAGAGAATAAGAGAGTTAGAACAGGTAGCTTCAACTTCGCCCAACCTAAGTCAGAGGGTAGGAATCGTTTTTAGTTCCACACAAAATCTTCAGTTCCAGCTCTGTCCTCAGCCAGTGCTCCAGCACTGAAATTCAGAGATGGCCCCAGGGATAGGTCTCCAGGTCATAAACCTCAGGGTAGTGTCAGCAGCGCTTGAACCAACCTCCTCTGCTAGAAGTGTGGTAGAAACTACCAGGGTATCTGCAGAGCTGGTAATGATGTGTGTTTCGGGTATGGCAAGCCAAGTCATAAAATCATAGACTGTCCCTAGTTAGGTTCCCAAGGTCAGTATAGCTGTCCCCCAACTCAGTTTGGTCGCCCAAATCAGCAGGGTGCCACTTCTAGTGCCATCAGTTGGCAACGCCCAAACAGACTCTATGCACTTCAGTAAAGTTATCCTAATGTGGTCACTGGTACGTTACAAGTTTTCCATTTACATATTTATGATTTTCTAGATCCAGGAGCTTCTTTGTGTTTTGTAACTCCATATATAGATGTTGACTTCGGAGTCAGTCCTAGAATCCTAGCAGAGCCTTTCTCAGTCTCTACCCCAGTGGGTAAATCCATCATAGCCCAACGGGTATAAAGGAACTTTCCGATTATGGTATCCCAGAAAGTCACTTCAGCAGACTTAGTAGAATTAGAGATGATCGATTTTGATGTTATTCTAAGCATGGATTGGCTTCATTCGTGCTATTCCTCAATTGACTGTAGAAACAAAATTTTTCCATTTTTGGTTTCTGAATGAACCAGTCCTAGAGTGGAGAGGTATTACTTCAGCACTTAGGGGTCAGCTTGTTTCCTACCTAAGAGTAAGAAAAATGATATCTAAGAGATGTGCCTACCATTTAGTTTGAGTCTAAGATTCTAGTTCAGAAACCCCTAATCTTAAATTAGTGTCAGTAGCATGTGAATTCCCAAATATGTTTCCTGAAGATCTTCTAGGAGTTCCTCCCAAGAGAGAAATTAACTTCAGAATAGACCTTCTGCCAGATACTCAAACCATCTCCATTACTTCATAAAAAATAGCTCCAACAAAAATCAAAGAATTAAAAGAGCAGTTGAAAGATCTCCTAGATAAGGGATTCATCAGACCCAGTGTATCCCTATGGGGTACACCAGTTCTATTCGTGCGCAAGAAAGATGATTCTCTCAAAATGTGTATAGACTACCATCATCTAAATAAAGTCATGGTAAAAAACAAGTATCCACTTTCCAGAATCAATGACCTGTTCGACCAACTTCAGGGTGCCAGTTACTTCTCGAAGATTGACCTCAGACCAGACTATCATCAGCTCAGAGTCAGAGAATGTGACATTCCAAAGATAGCCTTTAGGACTCGATATGGTCACTTTGAATTCTTAGTCATGTCATTTGGTCTTACCAATGCCCCAACATCTTTCATGGACTTGATGAACCGTGTGTTCAAGCAGTACTTAGACATATTCGTTATAGTCTTTATAGATGACATTCTTGTCTACTCCTGCAGTGAGCATGATTATGCAAACCATCTCAAAATAGTGTTGCAGACTCTCAAAAACCATCAGGTGTTCGCCAAATTCAGCAAGTGCGAATTTTGGCACTTGCTGAATTTTGGCTAAGATCAGTAGCTTTTCTCGGCCATATCATTTTTGGTAATGGAATTAGAGTTGATCCCCAAAAGACCAAAGCAGTGAGAAACTAGACCAAACCCATCTCTCTATTAGATATTAGGAGTTTCTTGGGTTTGGCTGGCTATTACCGATGGTTTGTTGAGGGATTTTAGTCTAGTGCATCCCTTTTGTCCAAATTGACTGAGAAGAAAGTCAAATTCCAGTGGTCAGATTCTTGTGAGAAGAGTTTTCAGGAGTTGAAGACTCGATTCACTACAGCTCCAGCCTTGAGTCTACCAGATGGTTCAAACGGGTTTGTGGTATATTGTGATACTTCCAGAGTTGGTTTGGGGTGCGTTTTGAGGCAGAGAGGTAAGGTCAAAGACTATGACTCTAGATAGCTCAAGCCCCATGAAAAGAACTATCTAACTCATGATCTTGAGTTAGCATCCTTGTATGGGGTGCACGTTGATGTGTTCACAGACCATAAGATCCTGCAATATGTGTTCTCTCAAAAAGACCTAAACCTCTAACAACGCCCAACTGCACACGCAAGTGTGCATGGTCTTATCAAGTAGTAAAGTGGCTTCAAGAAAGCCCAAGTATCGATCTCTCAGGGACTTGCATTCACCATCTATCTAGTCTAAAAATTTGAGAAAAGTTAACAAATAGAGTTTTAGAAAACTAAAAAAAAACTAAACTAATGCGGAAAAATAATGACTTAGGGCAATCAATGGATAGAAACCCAGGGTTAAGGCTTACGAACAATCATGCTACGTTATTTAACTTCATTCATTAAATTGCTTATCGTGGTTGTTGATTCGTAGGGTTAATTGTATGATCATGGTTTCCTAACCTCTAATCCTTTATCTAAGTTGAACCTTAAAACTACATCATTGAGCGGGGATGTAATAGTCCACTTAAGTTCTTTAAAGCTATCATCCTACGTGTGAATCAAGTAAGACATCTAAGTACATCCCTGTCCTATATACTAATTCAAATTCCTTATTTTATAAAGAAACAAGAACTATACTTTTCTTATTGTCATATTCTATCTCCCTATTCCCTCTCCCGAGATCACAAAATTAACAATTGATGTATTCTAAGGGTAGCTAATCCTTATAATAGTTAAAACGAGAATAAACAAACAACCAATAATGATAAGCAAATTAACAAACTTAATTCAAAATGAAAGTAATCATGATCGTGGCCTTAACCCTGGATATGAGTTTTAGCCTTTAATGGAGATATTCATCATCCAATCCCTTGGATGTTACAAACCATAAAAGAAACTAAAATAAAAGAATGATTAAAACCCTAAAAAGAAGTTGTGTAGCCTCCAAGATCTTCCAAGGATGTCCAAAAGTAAGTAAAAAAATGTTAATAATGTCCTATTTACAATGGAAGAAATAGCCCACGCCTTATTGAACAAGGAAACAATTTCTGGTCGTCTGCGAACCCAATGACGCACCGCGTCGATTATAGCGATTAACATATCGATGCAAAGCGTCGACATCTCATTGATTCACTGTTTTGGGTTCATTCGGAATCCATTGATATGTTGCACATTCTAAGGATCCTTCTCACGCGCTAACACTCTCCCAATACTTTTCAGGTATCCAAATTGGCGTCAAGCTGTGATTTGTGCTTCCGTGATCCATTCCTATCCTTTTTGAGTTGTTTCCACTTTATTTGAAGCTTTTATATCCTTCATATATCATCATTATCCATTAAAAAAGCATAATATAGCATTAAACACAACAATTTAGAGCTCAAAACAACACAATATCCTCAACGATGAACTAGAAACACGAGCTAAGCATAGGCTACATTCACATTGAGATTTAACTTATTGTTTTGACTCTTTTCTCCATCCAATTGACCCTTGAACATTATGAATAAGTTTTTTCACATATAAATACATAATAACAACCTTAGTTACTCATTAAAACACATTATAACCCAACACAATAGACTAGAAAAACACCTAGCTCAAGCTAGTTAGATTAGTTTTCTCGGTTTAACTCTAAATTCTCAAATTGAATCAAAACTCATGTGAAACCACCATTAAACATTGTAAACACATACTTGGACACATAAATGATCATTTATATCATTCTTAACCCATTAATCACATGAATCATCCTCAAAACAAGGCTAAGTATGCTAGAATAGTAGCGCTAGAATGCATAAATACACCCAACATCACCACCCCACACTTAAAGCCTTGTTCGTCCTCGAACATATCTTAACTAAAAGCATCATGATCAGGAAAGACTCCAAACTTCTACTACATACAAGAAATTCAAGTTAGCACTACAATGACTACATGGAATGCAAGTTTACATCACTATGCATGTTATACACAATTGAAAGCTCAAAATCCCACTCCAAAATATCCTATCCTAAAGAATTTACTGAATACATGGCAAACTCATGCATATTTCTCAATCAAGGACATCATACAAATCACCCACATTCATCAAACATATGACCTCCAACAAGAGTTACCTATAATCACTCACAATAATACAATTTATAACATAATGGGTACAAGAATCAAATTACGCTCACTTTCACGAAGAATTCACAAGTTAAACACAATGAACCATAGGCTTACCCTTAGTGTAATGCTCCACTAATAGTCGAATATAAAGCTTAGGATAAATTAGGATTTTTTTGGGTTGTAATGTTGGCTGAGGGACGGGTAGGAACTATTTTGGCCAAGAATAGTGACTAACCTGTATAAGCGCTTTAATACACTACATCATACATTTAAAACAAATCTCTAACAACCAAATTACATCATTTTTGTCTACCATCTCTTTTATTTTTGCCCCATCTCTTTTAAGCACTTTCACAAATACTTGGTGGACGCATAGTTTACTACCATATGAATTAATTTTTCTCTTTTTTCACAACCATGGCAATATTTCTATAAATTATATCACACTCATCCACCAAACATCAATTATAAACACTAATAACAATTACCTTGGGGCCTCAATTTCACCTTTTCTTCTTTAATTTTCAAACTCCTTACTAATTCAATTTTTTTTTTCAATTAAAGCACTAAGGAGCTTTTTGGATCAAATTATGATCTCTCAAAAAAAGAATTAGGCTACATATGAGACTATCAAAGAAAAGGCTAAAGGCTCAATGGGGGTTAACTAGGATAATGCACAAGGGTAGGACAATAGAAGGTATAAAAATAAGGCTATCAAAGAAATGCCTATATCATCTCCTAAATTCACATTCTTTATTTCTCTTTACACACACCGGACAAGTTCTAGACATGATATGCAACAAGGAATATACAAAAATTCTCACACACACATGGCACATGCTCAACTCAATAGGATCATCATAGACTCCCAACCAATAATAGCATAAATTCAAAATTAAGCTGAAAAAGTACAAGAGTCATAAACTTGATTCTAAGAGTCCCAAAAATAGCAATTCACTCAATTCAACATGCTTTTACAAACAACCCCACTTGCATCATGTAATAAAAAATAGCATCAACAAGAATATCTCACTTATTCCTAACCTAAAAAAAAAATAATTGAGCTAAAATTTGAGAATTTCCCCACCCCATACTTAAAAATCTACTTTGTCCCCAAAGTGAATTTAAAGGTAAGAGATAGACATACTCCTTGAGTCCTCTAGGCCTAGCTAGTAGCATCTTCACATAAAAAGGGAATCCATGGGACCCCACATCAATCTTTGTCATGCTTAAGCTCAAGTTTATGGTACTCAGACTTCCCATTAACCTGTGACTCAACCAAAAATAAAAACTACGTGAACTAAAAACTACGAAAAACTAAAAAGAAAACATACCTAATTAACTTGGGTTGCCTCCCAAGAAGTACCTAATTTAGTGTCACGGCACGACCCAATCAACTTTTTCCTCCACCTTGGGGATATAAATTTCACCCCCAACATCGCATCCATCTTCTTTCCTCGATCATAGGGAGGTGGTACAAAAATTAATAAACCGAGTAATAGAATGTGCATGATAAACCACTCGGCCATCAAGTGAGGTGTGTTTTTATATTGCTTAACCGGTGCAAAATCAAGAATATAGGATTCTTGTTCCTCATCTTCACACTCTTCCACTATTTTAAATGATTCCACAGACAAGACATCATCTAAACATAATGTAGAAAAGTGCCTTGAGGGAGGCCCAATAAATCCTACTTCAAAATTCACACTATCCTCAACACCTTTACTTATATTCACCTTCTCACTTTCAGTTTCAAGATAAAGATGACAATCCAGTGACTGCGATTCTTGTGTTTGCTCCATAAATTGGCTAATATCCTCCTAATATATTTATTTACTTAGCCACTATAGACATGGTGGCAGTGGTATCTCCTCTACCTGTTCAACAATTTTAGTTTTCGAGTACTCAGACTTCCTTGAATTATCCGCTTCATATTGTGAAGGTCCCGTCCACGCACTTCCATCAAAATTTGGACAATAAGCCTCTTGATGTGGTCCCCCATAGAAATAATAAGAATCTTCATAACTTGAAAACCATCTATCCCAAGCTGTCATGTCAAGAAGTGTGATAAAAAGAAAAAAAAAACTAAACAAAATTTATTTACAACTCAATATAGCTAAACTAAAAATAAGATAGTTCCTTAATTACAAGTCCCCGACAACGGTACCAAAAACTTGACAGCGCCCAAGCGCACACGCAAGTGTACGTGGTCTTATCAAGTAGCAAAGTGGCTTTAAGAAAGCCCAAGTATCAATATCTCAGGGACTTGCGTTCGCTGCCTATCTAATTCTAGTCTAACAAATTGAGAAAAGTTAACAAATAGAGTTTTAGAAAACTAAAAAGAAACTAAACTAATGCGAAAAAATAATGACTTAGTACAATCAATGGATACAAACCCAGGTTTAAGGCTTACAAAAAATCATACTATGTTATTGAACTTCATTCATAAAATTGCTTATAGTGGTTGTTGATTCGTAGGGTTAATTGCATGATCATGGTTTCCCAACCTCTAATCCTTTACTTGAACCTTACAACTACATCATTGAGCGGGGATGTAATAGTCCACTTAAGTTCTTTAAATCTATCATCCTACGTGTGAATCAAGCAAGACATCTAAGTACATCTCTGTCCTAGATACTAATTCAAATTCCTTAATTTATAAAGAAACAAAAACCATAATTTGCTTATTCCTATATTCTATCTCCCTATTCCCTCTCCCGAGATCTCAAGATTGACAATTGATGTATTCTAAGGGTAGCTAATCCTTAAAATAGTTAAAACAAGAATAAATAAATAACCAATAATGATAAGCAAATTAACAAACTTAATTCAAAATGAAAGTAATCATGATAGTGTCTTTAACCCCGGATAGTAGTTTTAGCCTTTAATGGAGATATTCATCATCCAATCCCTTGGATTGATGATACAAACCATGAAAGAAACTAAAATAAAAGAATGATAAAAACCCTAAAAAGAAGTTGTGTAGCCTCCAAGATCTTTCAAGGATGTCCAAAAGTAAGTAAAAACACATGAATAATGTCCTATTTATAGTGGAAGAAATAGCCCACACCTTGTTGAACAAGGAAAAAATTTCTGGTCGTCTGTGAACCCAGTGACGCGTCGCGTCGATTATAGCGTTTAACACATCGACGCAAAGCATCGACATCGCATTGATTTACTGTTTTGGGTTCATTCTGAATCCATTGATATGTCTCACGTTCCAAGGATCCTTCTCACTCACCGACACTCTCCCAATACTTTTCAGGTTTCCAAATTGGTGTCAAGCTATGATTTGTGCTTCCGTGATCCATTCCAAGCCTTTTTGAGTTGTTTACACTTGATTTGAAGATTTTATATCCTTCATATATCATCATTATCCATTCAATAAGCATCCTATATCATTAAACACAATAATTTAGAGCTCAAAACAACACAACATCCTCAACGATGAACTAGAAACATGAGCTAAGCATAGGCTACATTCACATTGAGCTTTAACTTATTGTTTTGACTATTTTCTCCATACAAATGAACCTTGAAAATTATGAATAAGTTTTTTAACATATAAATACATAATAACAACCTTATTTACTCATTAAAACACATTAGAACCCAACACAATAGACTAGAAAAATACCTAGCTCAAGCTAGTTACACTAGTTTTCTCGGTTGAACTCTAAATGCTCAAATTGAATCAAAACTCATGTGAAACCACCATTAAACATTGTAAACACATACTTCGACACATAAATGCTCATTTATATCATTCTCACCCCATTAATCATATGAATCGTCCTCGAAATAAGGCTAAATAGGCTAGAATAGTAGCGCTAGAATGCATAAATACACCCAACATCAACCTCCCTAAGAGAAGGTGGTTGGAGTTGCTAAAAGACTATGATATGAGTTTTATGTTTCATCTGTTCAAGGCCAATGTAGTTTTTGATTCTCTCAGTAGGATGTCTATGGGCAGTGTTGCTCACGTAGAGGATGGTAAGAAGAAGTTAGCTCAGGAAGTTCATTAGCTTGCCTGACTGGGTGTCCGCTTAATTGATTCAACAGAAGTTAGTGTATGGGTACAGAGTAGTTTAGAATTATCTATGGTCTCTGAGGTGAAGGAAAAGCAGGATAGGGATCCCAACCTAGTTTAGTTGAAAGAATCAGTCAAAGATCAGAAGATAGAGGTTTTCTCCCAAGGGGGAGATGGTGTATTGCATTTTCAGGGTCAGTTATGTGTGCCAGGTATAGATGACCTGAGATAGAGGATTCTTGCAGAAGCGCATGGTGCGCGTTACTCTATTCATCCAGGGACCACTAAAATATACGATACTTTGCTAGAGATCTATTGGTGGAGTGGGATAAAGAGAGACATTGCAGAGTTTGTAGCTAAGTGCTCAACATGTTAGCAGGTTAAGATTAAGCTCCATAAGCCTAGTGGGTCTATGCAGGATTTCAGTATTCCCACTTGGAAATGGGAAGAAGTGAATATGGATTTTATGATGGGTTTGGCTCGTACTCATCATCAGCACGGTTCAGTTTGGTTCATTGAAGACAGAATGACCAAATTAGCTTATTTTCTACTAGTCCATACCTCTTATTCAGCCAAGGACTATGCCAAGCTCTATATTAGGGAGTTAGTTAGATTGCACGGAGTTTCGTTATCTATCATTTCAGATAGAGGTACCCAGTTTACCTCTCATTTCTGGAAAGTATTTTAGAAAGGTCTTAGTACCTAAGTTCACCTTAGTACAGCCTTTCACCCTCAGATAGATGGTCAAGCAGAAAGAACCATTCAGACTTTAGAGGTTATGCTGTGAGCATGTGCGATTGACTTTAGGGGTAGTTGGGATGACCATTTTCCACTGATTGAATTTTCATATAATAAAAGATACAATTCCAACATTCAGATGGCTCCGTTTGAGGCGCTCTATGGAAGGAAATATAGATCTCTCATTGATTGGTTTGAAGTGGGTGAGGCTGCAGTGATGGGGCCTGACTTGGTATTTTATACCTTAGAAAAAGTTAAGTTGATCAGGGAAAGTCTTAAGACAGCTTAGAGCCGACGGAAATCGTATACTGATGTGCGTAGAAAGGATCTCGAGTTCGAGGTTGGTGACTATGTGTACTTCAAAATCTCTCCTATGAAATGAGTGAAGAGGTTTGGCAAAAAGGGAAAACTCAATCCCCGATATATCGGTCCTTATCAAATTCTCAGTTATTTTAGAAAGGTAGCTTATGAGCTCGAGCTACCTTCAGACTTAGCTTTAGTGCATCCAGTGTTCCATGTCTCCTTGCTAAAGAAATGAATAGGTAACCCAGCAGCCGTAGTCCCCATAGAGGGCATAGATATTCAGAACAGTCTCTCTTACGAAGAGGTTCCAGTCAAAATCCTTGATTATCAGATTCGCAGACTAAGGAACAAAGAAGTCCTTCTAGTCAAAGATTTTGGTAGAGCCAATTCATTGAGGGAGCTACTTGGTAAGCAAAAGTAGAAATGTGGACCAAGTATCCTCACCTTTTCTCCACAAACTCAGACTCAGCCCAAGGTAAAAAAAATTCCTTGAACTACTAGTTTCATGCTCAAATTTCCCTTTCTAGACTCGGTACCAGTTACCATTGCGTATTCAGTTGTGTATTCATGCATCAAATATGCGTGTTAAGCATGAGAAACTCATCTTATCAGCAACCCTAGTCATGCATTCATTAATCATGTTCAGCTACATACTCATGCATCAAATATGCATGTTCAGTATGAAATTTTAGTATATCAGTAGTGTCAGTCATGAAATCTTGTTACAGTTATGCATGTCTAGTAAGCAAGTTTAGTCTGTCAGTATTCCCAGCCTCGTCAGTCTCATTCAAGGATGAATGTACCCAAGGGGGGGATATTTTAAGACCCCGCAAAATCCTAAGCTTAACTCAGTTCCTTAGAGCTTGATAAGGGGTTCCAGACTTAGAGAATTTCAGCTAAGTATTCATACTGTGTGTTATTTTAGCCTTTAGAAGTTAGCGACTCTATTTCACGACCCTTATGACGTTAAAGTATTGATCTTTAGGTTGATTCATGATCAAGAATGTCATTAACTATTCTCGCGTAAGTTATGGATTCTTCAGACTTCGTTTGAAGCACCTTTGGAAGAAAAATTTAGTGAATCAACATGATCTCGACGCGTCGCATCGCCTATCATATTGATGAATATTTTTCCCCAGCTCCCAGTGCAATTTCTAGTAAACTAAGGTGGAGTCGATGCGACTTGTCGGCCATAACGTCGACCCCATCGACACGGCGTGTCGATCTGCACTACACTAGGCTAGTTTTCAGTCATTAAAAAGCCGCATCAGCAGGGGTATTTGGGTCTTTTTCCCACGTCTATCAGCCCCCAAAACACAAAATTAGATCCTTCTAAGAGAAAAATTCATTCATTCTTCATGAGTTTCTCTTAAGAACAAACCTAAGGAGATTTAAATTCAAATTCAAGACTCAAGAACTTACCATCAATCCTTTCAGAATTCAATCATTAAGGTATGTTAAGTGTTCATCCAAGGGTTCCTTCCACCCTTGGAGTTATGAAAACCTTTTTAAACTACAAGTAAATGGATATGATAAATTTCATGATTTAATTTGATTGTGTTCATGTCTATCATGTTAATGGGGATTTTAGTTCATGATTTATTTGCAAGATTCATGTGAAATTATTTATCATGTGTGTTTGTATCATGTGGATTCTTGCTAAAATCCTTAAAATTGTGAAATTGGTATTTGAAATTGTGATGCTCTCCTATTGTATAGTATTATGTGCATATGTTAGGCCCTCCAAGTGTTTGATGAATTGTTCATGTGAGTTGAATAGTGAAATCATACCATATTAGCATGTATACAAGTTAATGTCATGCAAGTGTTTGTCAAAATGCCCCAATGAATGAATGGTGACCAAGTAATTAGTTATCATGTTTAAAGATGGTTCTATGTCTTATAATTTATGGTATCGAGTCATGGGGGTTTCTAATACTCGAAAATCTAGCTTCTACCTAGAGCTATAGTAGTTACGGAATAGGCTCGGTAGTATCATTATCAGTAGTACAGTAATCAGCTCTAGTCTCAGTCAGTAATTAGTTTAGAATTTAGACAGTAATTATAACGCCCTGAATCTGGTGCCCAAAACACTACACGGTACTCATGATCCCGAAGGACCACAAGCTAACCCATGACTGATATCTGTACCTAAACACTACATAATATACTATACAAATGCAGAAATAGTCGGCTGAAACATGCCATAAGGTTTAAAATTAATAAATATTTGATAAAACCATATCTGAATAATGTGGTATGACAATACCAAAACTGAAATAGTGTCTGAAAACATCTAGTCTGAAAATACTGTAGTTTGAAAGCCTCTAAAATATCTGAATCAGGAGTTGATGGGACATGTCCCCAACTAACTTCAACTACTAAAATAAACTAAGTAATGAAGAAATAAAGTAATGATCATGTCCTCGAAGGATGAGGACTCACTGCTAACTCTGACTGCTGAAACTGGAATGCTACTGATGCTCTGGATCTCGTGCTTCTGAACCTATAGTATAAAACACGATAGCGCAAATACATCAGTACGTTTAAATGTACTGGTATGCAAGTGAGGTAGGCTGAATGCAAAGGGTTCAAATGCATAAATAATGCTAACTGACTGAATAACATAAACGTGAGAATACTGTTGACACCCAATTTTGACCTCGTGATATCACTTTTGGGCTACTATTTTGTCAAATGTACACAATAACAACAACAACAGGCCCAGTGTATTCCCACAAAGTGAGGTCTGGGGAGGGTAAGATGTACGGAATCCATACCACTACCTCCGATGAAGTAGAGAGGTTGTTTCTGATAGACCCCTGGCTAAGAATCTCGAATAATACACCAAGATCGTATTGGAACATGTAATAGGAAAGTTTGGCATGCAGACATAAGAAATAATAGAAATAAATATCAGTGAAGTACGAAATAAGAGAAATACGAGCAATACGAAATAAGAAATAAGAACTAGGATACCCACTTACCCACCCCACCCGAACTCACCTGGCTAAAGGCTCCTACTCAAGGATACAGGCCTGGGATTACTGCCTGGATACGCACTCTCTCTCCTAACACCTAGCCACAATCCATACACTCGCCCTAACCTTCTACCCTAATCCGCGACCTACACACCTTCCTGTCGAGGGTCATGTCCTCAGTGAGCTGTAGTTGCTCCATGTCATGTCTAATCACCTCCTTCTAGTATTTCTTTGGCCTACCTTTACTCCTTCTAAATCCATCTAAGGCCAGCCTCTCACACCTTCGAACTGGGCATCCGTGCCCCTCCTCATCACATGCTCAAACCATCTCAACCTTCCCTCTCGCATCTTGTCAAATGTATTTAATTTTAATTATTAATATTTTTTACATATTATTTTTTATTTTAAATACATACTAACGTGTCTCATTCGTAATTTAGAAAAAAAATGCATAAATTATTTTATCATCTTTTAGCATTATTTTTATAATTTTTAAAAATTAAATACGACATTTTACATAATTTTATTATTTTTCACGTAATTATGACACTCACATTTTTTGCAAATACATTGTCTAGTTTTCCATTATTTAATGTTATTTATTGATATTATTATTTTTATTTAATATATTATTCTAATTTATTATTTTATCATTATTATTATTTATTATTATTTAATATTGTTATTTATTAAATAATCATTATTATTTATTATTTAATTATATTATACCTACTTTAATTTAAATAACAACCTAAATTGAAGTCCTTTATCAATTAATTTATCTTATAGTCCAATTTTGGTCTAAATCATTACGATTTAGCCCATACAATTTAAATTATTAAAAATATAGCCAAATTACATGCGGCTCATTTCAATTTTAGCCTATTTTATTTAATTTATTACAATTGTAATCACAAGACAACCCAATTCATTTTTTTTATCCATTTCTTGACTTATTAGATCCCAGCCGTCAATCAAAGATGATCCAACGACTGAGATACAAGGACTATTTTCTTTGCTTTTAAAGATAAACCCTAAACCTAATCCCTCATTTCCCCATCTACCTTCTCTCTCTCAACCTAAACCAGCCGCCCCCTCCCTCCTTTTTCTCTCTCTCGATCTCCTCTTTTCTCTTTGTTCGACGAAGATGCCGCCATCGCCACTCTCAACAGCCCCACTACAGCACTGAAGACCATCACCCCGTTATCGCCCAGTCAACGGTGACATCATCAGCCATCGAACCTCCATCGCCAACAGAACCCCACTGCTGCTCCAGCGCTGCCAGCGTCATCAACAGTGACCAATGCTACTAGCGCCTCCATCGCCCTCTGAACCAACCGTGGACAACCCTTCCAACGATGATGAGACCAAATCCACCGCCATGCAGCCGCCTTCGGCAGCCTCAAACAAACCACGCACCTCCGTTCGTCGCACCACTGCCACCCTCCTCTCTCCTTGACAATCAGGGCAGCAGCAAGTTCCCTCCGTGATTACTGATAAAATATCGATTAATGACCTATTCGAAAGTGTATTGATTACAGGTTTATCCTATCTTATTGCTTCTATGACTTGAGATTTACTTAGCTTAATTTGATTCTTAATTTGGATGGTTAAATCGTTACTTTAACCTCTTATTCTGATTTTGATTATCTGTTATGCTGTTGGCGTGATTTTCATATGCTCTTAATTTTCATAATCGTGTACAGTGCTGTGAACATAAAAGTATAATATCTCCCTTTCTTGATTATTTGAATCTATATGATTGATATCAATAGGATATTTATGGGATCTTTTTTTTACAAGTAGAAATTTATTCTGTGTAGGTGACGAGATTTTACTATGTTTACATGATTGACTGCTCACACTTTGTTTGTTACATATGGTAAACAGTATAGTGAATGCTACCTATATTTTTTAATATCTTTATTTATGGGAAAGTCGTTTTTAATTGATTTCTACTTACTTGACTTAAGGAAATTAATTATTGTTAATTGATTTTGTTAAACACATGCTCTGTTATTTTTGGATGATTTATGGATGATTGAATGATTTATTGTCCCCTTAATTGATTCTGATAATCTAAAAAAAAAATATATTTCTTTCCTTTTACTTGTTATTTTTATTCTCCTTGATCAATTGGGATTGATTTTTAAAATATTGCTTTTCCTTTTCCGTGGTCGCTAATTGGACGTTAATTCATGACCTCTTCACTATATAAACAACTCTTCTTTTCATTAACAGAAGAGTTCACAGTTCCACAATTTCAATCACTACTACTCTTTTTAAAACAAACACAAGTTACTCGAATACAAAAAGCAATTAGATACCTTAAAGTGCCGTGATTTCTCCTTCAAGGTTTACTAAAAGCATCTCGCATACTTCACTATTACGGGTGCTTGGTTTTCATTATTCTTATTCTCTTTACTGTTGTTCACTGGTACGTTCTCGAAACTATGCAATTTTCATTCTTTGTGTGTTGACGTCGTGAAAGCCTCTAGAAAGCATGCCTTTAGGAATGTTTCGATGTTTGTTTTCTTGTTTTCTTGCCTTCGTATTTTTTTTCGCAGGTTTTAGACACTTACCATTTTCGAAGAGTCACCGGGATATTTAAACCATGTATTCTTTAAGCTAGTCGCTTTTCTTTCTCTTTTATTTTTTATATCATTGGGTCTGTAATATTATTGTATAACACTTTTGTTACTAATGATGTAATAACAATTTGGGGGGACTGCTTTGGGGGGGGGGACGGGAATTATGTGCTCTATGAATGGCGTAGTAGGCACAATTTAGGATTTTACGTGCATTACGTGCTACATGAGTCACATAGGAACATAATCTTAGGATCTATTAACGCATGAATAGTTTAGACATTTAATCTACAGTTTATTAATTAATCCATGTAAATTTTTAATCCAACTAAAAGCGACATACTATATGTGACATTGAGAAAACTAATGCACTTTTTGCACATTAACGTGACAATTTTAATATACATCAAAAATTATTTTTAACATCTAAATGTCAAAACCGTTTTTCAGCATGTGAATTGAACTGTCCTCCCTTTTAGTGTCAAAATTGCTCTTGGTATATAAACATTAAATCTATTCTTTTAGCATGCAAAGATTGAAGCTGTTGATTAGTGTATAAATATTAAAAACTGGTTTCAATATATGGCAATTAATCTCAGCATGTTAGATTTATTTTCTGGCATATTAGGATTAATTTTAACATATTAGAATCAAATCTCAGTGCGCTACCATATATTTTCTGTACATTATAATATATTTCTGCACATTATAGCATATCCTCTGGACATTATAACATGTTTCTGCATGTTTTCAGCATGTTTTTGTACATTCTAATAAATTTCCAGCATGTTTAGCTAAGTTCTCTGTATAATTAAAACTAAATTTAGCATGTTTAATAATATTTTCTGTACAATAAAATAGACTCCAGCATGTTTGTCATAACTTTCAGTATGTCCAATACTGTTTTCAATATTACAGCATGTCCAAGTGTAATTTCAGCATGTTAGTATTAAATCCTAAACACGTTAATATTTAATTCCTGAATTACTAATATTCTTTTCATGTTAAAACATTAGTGTTTGGCATCTCATCACATTATTACACTAGATTTCTTGACACATTTACTACACTTTGACACCTTTTTTGAACACACATTACATCAATGCATACACGAATCACAATCGTCTTTTATCACTACTTGTTGAACATTTAGATATCATGTCTATAGGTTAACAACATAATAAATAATTTGCTTGTTTTTACATGCTATCATAGTAATCGACGTTAATTAATCAAGAGGCTAACTTGAGATTATTATGTGCTACTTCTTGTCCAATATGTCATGCTAGAAAACCTGGCCTAAGTTCTAAGGGATCCCACGGTCCCAAAAAGAATGCTTCACTATTTATATGCATTTTGAGAGACAATTATGCCAAAATAATTCCATTTGCCCTATGGGGGTAGGGTAGACTAACGCTTTGATTTGCAGATTAAATGGCCATCCCGACTTCATACCCGAGATTTGGCATAGTTTGGTGCATGTCGCCTCATATGGAACAATGGTGGTCAGACATGGGGTATTTTGGACGAAGCAAGGTAGAATAGGTATTGGGAAGTCTGCCCTCTCTCATGAGTATCAATTCTTGTAGGGAACTTATTGAAGCGGCTACTGCATCCCGGGATGAAACAAGATCGGTATTCAGGTTTGGTGATGTGGAAATGACCCCGCTTCTGGAAGAAATAGAAGGATACGTAGAAAATAGAATGTTTCCAAAAGCAATGAGGTGGCAATAGTCTGAGGTCATCATTCCCAAAAGTGTCACTCTAGAATAAGAAAGTAAAAAGATGGGTCTCCATGGCAGCAGGTTGGTAACATATATGACAAAGTCAAGAATTCTGGGCAGTTACTTTGTTTTGCGATTTGGACACCAACAAGGAAAAGGAACATATATAGGAGAAGGTTCCAACCCATACTCTTGGGAAGATAAATGAATCTTTGCATTCATCGTTTACTTCCTAGGAATTGTGGTCTTCCCAATTGGAGCAAAAGAAGTAGTGCATACTCGCTTAATCACCGTTGTTGATGCCTTATGCAATGGCATTCAAAATGGGTCTTGCACGATTGTACCAATGATAGTGGAAGACATCTATCGGTCTCTTAGGAGTTACAAAAATGGGGCCAAACATTTTGAAGGGTGCAATTTGTTGCTGCAGTTATGGTTGATTGAGCATCTCCAGAAAATTCATGGTTTGCAAAGTATGCCCAGATTATTTGGAATTGACAACATCTCTTCCCATGATACCCGAGTCACGTTGGGAGTCAAAATGATTAAGCGGCCAGACGAGATAGAAAAATGGGGACAAATATTGGGTACTCTGACGAAAGATTCCGTACAATGGATGTTCGAATGGTTTCCTAGCACGGAATTTGTGATGTACCACCAGCATTACATTTACTTGGTTTTGATTGGATTTCATGGGCTACAACCATATGCACCTGCTAGAGTAATGCGACTAGCAAGAAGAAAATAGGTAATCCCAAAGGTCACCAACATGGACGCGCACCGAGTAAACTATGAAGACAACAAAATTTCAAATGCCAATAAACTTTCCAAGGCTTAAAGCGAAAAGACTCACCTCGATAAGGGAGTATTGTGGTAGATAGATACAATGTAGGATATGTGGTGGGTTATATTGATTAGTTGCATGCTTATTGGAAGAACGAAGTGACCCCGGGCGTCAAAAGGGGAAGACACATCAATGATAACAAGGCCGAAGCACAAACCCTCTACCGCAAGTTCAAGAAAAGGACTCTAGAATCTGAAGCCCGTAACAGCCACATTATTGCGGAGAATCCAAAGAAATCACCAACATGGGGAAACAATTGGAGTCTTGGAAGCACCGTACTCTGACAATGAAAAGAAAGGTGCAAGAACTTTGAGATGAATTCAACAAAAAAGGACAAGAGTGTGCCAATATGGGAAACATGGGAGACAAAGTGGCATTATCTTATCTCTTGACAAGCCGCCATCATTTTGACAAGGCCTTGAAAGCTGACAAGAAGGAGAAAGAAGAGGACATATTCAGAATTTAGTTTAGTATTCATTTTAGGCATTTACTTTATTTTTTTTATGTTTTCACAATGTTGAAACAGTTCAAATGAAACAAAGATTATTTTTTATTTTGGGTTTTATCTTTGAGCAAATGACATTATTCTATGGCATAATTATCTATCAAACAACGATAGGCCTACCTCTATCTCAAAAGAGGCTCCCATCATAGGACGCGTCAAACAATGTGCTATGTGTTAATCTAGTTCATTCTTTTATTACTAACGCACTAACTTCTTCACCTTTGATGTTTTGTTTTGTTTCCCCTTTCCCATAGTTTCATTTGTGAAGTATGGCCTATCATACTAGATCAAAATGGGATCCTCCTTCCCCTCCTCCTCTTCCTACAAGAAAAGAAGCAATGGGTGATCGTCACGTTATTGGGGAAAAGAAGGGACTAGTTCAGAAAGGGATAGACTCATTGGTCAAAATGAGGTGATAATGAAAATGGAACAGACGATCCTGGAACTGCAAGCAGAGTTGGCGCAAGTGCGCAACTTGGATAAACTCTCCCTCAACTTGAATACTCCAGAACTGCAAACCGATAGCTTTGCCGTCCTAAAATCCCAAGCTCCCTCAGACCATCCAATACCCCAAAATCCTACCAATATCCAAAATACTACAGCTCCACTATATATGACTACCCAAGAACCAAAAAACTCCACTTATCCTTCTCCTCAAAAGCCTCTCCATCCAAACATATACCACCATCATGCATCCGGAAGCCACAATCTAAACCCCATCTATGTTGAAATACTTCCACTCAACCATCCTCAACCCAGGTCTGAGAAGCCCAAAAGTGATTAGACTATGCAGGCTATAGTCAATAGGTTAAGACATTTAGAAGGAAACAAGAGCATAAAGGGGCTAAATTATGAAGACTAGTGCATTCACCCAGATGTAGAACTTCCGGAGGGGTACAAACCTCCCAAGTTCGAGTTATACAATGGGACTGGAGATCCTAAAGCACATCTGCATGTGTACTGTGACAAACTAGCGGGTGTAGAAAATAATGAGAAAATTCGGATGAAGCTGGTCATGACAAGCCTCACGGGAGAGGCCCTCACATGGTACATTGAGCAGGATATTAAAAGATAGGTGGGCTAGCTTGACTTGGCGTCTATCTTCGTTGATCGGTTTGGGTATAATATCGACAATGCTTCGAGTTGGACTGACATGTAGGCAATAAGGAAGAAGCCTAATGAATCCTTCCGTAAATACGCCATGAGATGGAGGGCCAAGGCTATAAGAGCACAACCTCCAGTTAAAGAGCAACAGATGAAGAAATATTTTGTCAAGGCACAAGAGCCACAGTACCTTGACAAGCTGATAAAAATCACAGACAAGAGTTTCTCCAAAATCATATGAATAGGAGAAATGTTCGAGGAGTGTCTCAAGAACGGTAGCATCATCCGCTTAAACACTCAATCTACAGGAGTAGTAGACAACAAAAAAAGAAGGAGATAGGGTCGGTGATGGCAGCCCAGCCTTCAGAAAATATCCTAATCCATGCAACCCCTGCTTCGTCTCCCTCATCTTATCCACAAGCACCATATACGGCCTTCCACAACCTACCACAACCCCCAATTCCATATCAATCCCCATTATACCAAGTTCCCTCTCCTTACTAAGTGCCTCCACAATTATTGAATCCCTCCTACCCCGTTTATAATACCCAACCCATTCAAGTCCAAACAACCTGACCTACTCCTATCCCTTCCACCAAGCCTGATTCCCCCAAGCCCAAGAGAAACATTGAAAAATGATGGTACACTCTTTTAGTTGAGACAATGGCTCAACTCTATGAAATACTCAAGAAGGCGAGTCATATCACGACTATTCCGGTCGTGCAAGTTGACAAGAAATCCCTACAGTACCGACATGATCAGACATGTGCTTTCCACTCTGTCATGAGGGAGCATCCTATAGATACATATTTTTCCTTGAAGAACAAAGTCCAACAACTGATCGACACTAAGGTAATTCAGTTAAAGGACCCAGAACCCGATGTCAGCAGTAATTTTTTTCCCGCTCATGGGGTGAATATGCTAGAGGTTGATGATGAGGTAGACTTGGAGCACTCCATCTGGGTCATTGAGGAAGGATATAAAAATCTTATCATGTTACGGAAGCAGGCTCACTTTGAGGTCGAGGTTGTCACACCCAAAGCTCCCTTCACTGTTGTGAGAGCTACCCCGGTTGTGTGCAATCCTCATGCAGTGCCATGGAATTATGCACTCGACATTCCAAGAAAAGTGAAAGTAGCCAAGGCAGATGTTGCGCAAGCTGTCACTAGATTGGGCAGAATATACACGCCTAAAAACTTGATTCCAAGAAGTTCTAGAAAAGGAAAGCAACCTGCCACTGGTGTTGAAGAAGAGGGTATCTGGAAGAAGGTACAAGGAAAGGAGTACTCTGTGGCAGAGCAGCTGAGTAAGACTCCGGCCTAGATTTCAATCTTGACATTGCTCCAGACTTCAGAGAATCACCAAAAGGCCTTGATGAGGGTCTTAGGAGAAGCCTATGTGCCGTCCACCATAACAGGCATAGAGATGGCCCATATGGTAGGGAAAGTATTTGAGGCTTACAAGATATCATTTCAAGATGACGAATTACCGTCCGAAGGTAGAGCACATAATCGGGATATACATGTCACATTACAGTATGAAGGAAGAATGATATCCCGTGTGTTGATTGATCTAGGCTCCGGATTGAATATTTTCCCTTTGAACAGCTTGACCAGGTTGGAGATTGATATAACCAAAGTGCAGATATGGAAAATGAACATGAAGTGGTTCGATGGCTCCCAAAGAAGCACTATTGGAGAAATTACATTAGACATTATGATGGGTCAAGTTCCTTTCTCTATACCTTTCCAAGTAATGGACATCCCCGCCTCTTACAATTTACTGCTCGGACGTCCGTGGCTTCATGCGGATAGAGCTGTATCCTCTACTCTTTATCAATGCCTCAAGTTTGAATATGATCACTAAGAGTTTGTGATACATGGAGAGAAGGGTCATCCTATAGACACCGTTGAAGAAAAAGAAGACCTTGACGGATAAATGCTTCATACCCTTGAGTTGGTGGGGAGCATTGAAGGAGGGCCACACAATGACGCATTTTTTGTCACCGTACAAAGTGAAGGAAGAGAAATTTCACGTGTACTGATTGATCTAGGTTCTGGGGTGAACATCTGTCCTTTGGCTACCTTGATAAGTTATGAAGTCGACATGACCAGAATCCAACCATGAGTAAGGGTCATAAGGGCATATGATGGCTCCCGGCAAAATACTATCGGGGAAATCATATTGTACATCACACTGGGCCCCACCACATTCCTCATACTCTTTCCAATAATGGATATTCCCACCTCATACAAGTTGTTTCTTGGGTGACCTTGGATCCATATGGCTGGTGAAGTTCCATCCATCTTACACTGATACATTCGATTTAAGTACTTTCAACAAGAGGTATTGATATGGGGTGAAGGAGAACAAGTGGGCTAGACATTCTGTAAAGGATCGAGAATATTAAAGAAGATACAATAAGCTGCATGGAACTTGAGAAACCCCTGAACGCTTGGAGTTACATGCGTTGGTTTGGGTACGAAGAGGTCAAAGGTTTTGGCGCCATATTGCAAGGACTAATTGATCCTTTAGTATTTGAAGAGAAGGAATACAATTATGGGCTAGGCTATGAAGAGGCAGACAAAGGTGGAAACACACCTGACCCTGCATTGTCATTATACCTAATCTCTTATTCGGAAGGATTCCGCAAAAATGATAACGTTAATGAAATAATAGAGATGCTAAAAAGGCTCACCCTGACCAAGGACATCACTTTTCCACATGAAGACCCAGATGAGATTGAAACCAGGGAGGCAGACATGATCAAGAATGAAATCGTAGAGGTAGACCTGACTTGGATGGTCGTAGGTGGGAAGTTGATGAAAGTGCATGAACCTGGTAAGGGTTTGGGAGAAAAATTGCAAGGAATCATCGAACCTATACAGCCACAGTTCAAGATGGACACCTTTGGCCTGGGATACAAATACACTAGGGAAGAGTACCTCAACTGGAAGTCACCTATGAAAGGCTACTACCGCCTTCTACTAAATCTTTTGCCTGCACTACGTAAGACATTATGTCCTGCCTATTTTCTGGACAATGGCGAAGAAGACATTTTGGAAAGTTTAAGGCTTCTTTTTCTGACCGAGAAAGATGGTTGCCTCATTGTTATTAGCGAGGAAGGAGGATCCCCTAGCCCGATCCATGAACAAAAGGTCATCGTCAGTAGCTGGACAGTCACTCCCTCCAGGCCCCACCGAGCACTTGGGTAGACATAATAGAAGTTTGAATGTCTTTTTAAGCATTTCTTTTCTTTTACAATAAACTCGATTAGTCGAGATGATTTTGAAGTTTTAGTTTCTTTATTTTCATTTCAACATTATGTTTCAAGACCTTCACACTATTAATAAAATTTCCTTTTGATTATTAATGTTCTTTATTTATCTTTTTTCAGCAAAATCACATTTAAAACTGTTGAATCTGAGATTGTGACATCTAGTGAGACAATGCAACATAACATAAGCGAGGTAGAAGATACAGAAGAATTTGAAATCCCCAGGAATTTTTCACTAAGGTTGAAGATTTCTAAGACAAACCTAAGGCAAATCTCACAGAATCAGAAATAGTGAACATAGGGTCTTCTGATGACATAAAAAAAACCGCGTCAGCGTTCACTTGCTTAAAAAAGAGAAAGAGGAGTACATCCAATTTCTGAAAGAGCATGTGGATGTCTTCGCTTGTGCATATGCCGACATGATAGGACTAAGCACCTCAATAGTGGCTCACAGATTGCCCACTGACCTATCTTGTCCGCCTGTCAAACAGAAACTCAGAAAGTACAAGCCCGACTTGAGTTTGAAAATCAAAGAGAAGATCTCAAAGTAGATTGGAGTTGGTATTCTTCGAGTAACAAAGTACCCGACTTGGTTGGCCAATGTTGTGCCGGTCCCCAAGAAGGATGGAAAGGTCAGAGTGTGTGTACACTACATGGATCTCAACAAAGTCAGTCCCAAAGATGACTTTCCACTCCCGAACATTCATATTTTGATTGATAATTGTGCCAAGCATGAAACGCAGTCATTCGTGGATTGCTTCGCCGGTTATCATCAAATCAAGATACACGACAATGATGCTGAGAAAATTGCCTTCATTACTCTGTGGGGAGTGTACTGCTACAAGTTCATGTTGTTTGGTCTGAAAAATATTGAAGCCACCTCCATGAGGTCCATGGCTGCTTTATTCCATGACATGATCCACAAGGAGATCGAATTTTATGTGGACGACGTCATCATAAAATCGAGGAAGGGTATAAGTCATTTGACAGATCTGGAAAGATTCTTTGACAGATTTAGAAAGTATAATTTGAAGCTCAACCCGGAAAAATGTGTCTTTGGAGTTCCTGCAGGGAAATAATTAGGCTTCATCGTCAGTCGTAGGGGCATTGAGTTGGATCGAACCAAGATCAAGTCCATCCAAGATCTCCCTCCTCCGAAAAGCAAGAAAGACGCCATAAGTTTCTTGGGTTGCCTCAACTACATCAGTCGATTTATAGCCCAATCCGCGGTTATCTGTGAACTGATTTTCAAACTGTTGAAAAAGGATGCTACTGTAGAATGGACCACGGAGTGTCAACAGGCCTTCGACAAGATCAAGGATTATATGTCAAACCCTCCTGTTTTGGTTCCTCCCAAACCTGGTAGGCCACTATTACTGTACTTATCTGTGACAGATAATGCCTTCGGATGCATCTTGGGACAGCATGACGAGACAGGCAAGAAAGAACAAGCAATCTATTACATGAGTAAAAATTTCACTTCTTACGAGGCTCGGTATTCTCTGCTGGAATGCACTGCTATGCTTTAACTTGGGTGGGTCAAACGTTAAGGCATTATCTCTCATCACACACTACTTACCTAGTCTCCAAAATGGATCCACTGAAATACATCTTCTAGAAGTCGATGCCTATTGGAAAGTTGGCCAAATGACAGATATTGCTGAGCGAATTTGACATAGTCTATGTCACTCAAAAGGAGGTAAAAGCACAAGCGCTAGCAGATTATCTGGCCGAGAATCCTGTGGACGATGAGTACCAACCGATGAAGACTTACTTTCCTGATGAGGAAGTAGCATTCGTAGGAGAGGATATCTCTGATGAATACGACGGTTGGAGACTATTCTTTGATGGAGCTGCAAATTTTAATGGAGTTAGAATTGGCGTTGTTGTGATCTCCAAAATGGTTCAACACTATCCTATGTCGGCCAAGCTCAGATTTCCTTGCACTAACAATATGGCTGAATATGAAGCCTGTATCCTGGGGCTCCACTTGGCTCTCGACTTAAATATCCAAGAGATATTGGTGATTGGAGATTCTGACTTGCTGATCCATCAGGTACGAAGTAAATGGGCCGTCAAAAATACAAAGATCCTACCCTATCTGGAGTGCGTGCAAGAGATGTGCAAGAAGTTCCACAAGATAGAGTTTAGACACGTCCTAAGGATCCAGAACGAGTTTGCAGATGCCTTGGCCACTTTGTCTTCCATGATCCAACATCTAGAAAAGAATTACATTAATCTTATTCCTATTCACGTGAATGAACGGCCCGCGCATTGCTTCCATGTTGAAGAAGAATCAGATGGAAAACTATGGTATACAGACATACAAAGGTATTTGAAAAGTAGAGACTATCCTGAGAATACGACAAGTGTTCAAAAATGTACCATTCGGAGGCTAGCCCACCAATTCTTCTTAAATGGGGAAATCCTATATAGGAGGACTCCTGATTTGGGTTTACTAAGATGTGTCAAGGCCGAAAAGGCATCCAGACTGATTAAAGAGGTACATGCGGGAACATGCGGCCCACATATGAATGGCTTCATGCTGACAAAAAAGATATTAAGATCAGGTTACTTCTGGATAACCATGGAAAACGATTGCATCTGCTATGTGCAGAAATACCACTAGTGTCAAACTCATGCTGATATAATTTGAGCTCCTCCCAACGAACTCCACGTCACCAACTCTCTTAGCCCTTCGCAGCTTGGGGCATGGATATTATTGGTCCCATTGAGCCAGCCGCATCCAATGGTCATATGTTCATCTTTGTTGTAATTGATTACTTCACTAAGTGGGTAGAAGCCACCTCTCACAAATCAGTCACAAAGAAGGTCGTGGATGACTTCATTTGAATTAACATCATTTGTCGATTCAAAATTCCCGAATCCATTATCACCAACAATGGTTCCAACCTCAACAGCGACCTAATGAAAGCAACATGTGAGAAGTTCAATATCAAGCATCGAAATTCCAGAACATATTGGCCACAAATGAACAGAGAAGTTGAGGCCGCAAATAAGAATATCAAAAAGATCCTGCGCAAGATGGTGAACAACTGCCGACAATGGCATGAAAGTCTACCTTTTTCATTGCTAGGGTACCGTACCATAATCAGGACATCCACAGGAGCTACACCTTACTTTTTGGTATATGGAAATAAAGTAGTGATACCGGCTGAGGAGGAAATACCATCTCTGAAAATCATCCAGGAAGCAGAATTGAGTGATGTCGAATGGATACAAAGAAGATTTGAACAACTAGTACTCATTGACGGAAGACGAATAAATGCGATCTGTCATGGTCAACTCTATCAAAATAGAATGTACAAAGCCTTCAATAAAGAGGCTAGGCCGAGACACTTCACACCTGGATAGCTGGTTCTAAAGCAAATTTTTCCACACCAAGACGAGGTAAAACGCAAATTCTCGCCTAACTGGCAAGGTCCTTACGTTTTTCATCGAGTCCTGACAGGAGGAGCACTCATATTGGCAGAAATGGATGGCATAGTTTGGTTTAAGCCCATCAATTCAGACGCTGTCAAGAGATACTACGTTTAATTTTATCTTTATGCTTTTGAATTGTAATTGGAACTATGTTCAACCTGATTCCCGTTTAAGAGGGATACGTAGGTGCTCCTGTTGAGTTCGGTCACTTCATAATAAAACATTTTCTTCCACCTCATGGAAGTATTGTAACTGGGGCAGAATTTTTGAGACGACCTCAAAAATTTCTATAAGCAGACATTGGAATTCTTACCACGAGTTAAGTTCTATACTGGGGTAAAAAAATTTAAGCGATCCTTAAAAATTACCGGGCAAGAGAACAAGGATCTGTAAAATATTGCACCATGTCAAAACATGTAACAATCAGCGATTCAACAAAATTTTCAACAAATTTTAATTACTACTTTCAAAAGACAAATTTTCTTTTCAAAATATGATTTTTCTTTTCGGAAATGATTTCTCTTTTACCATCTGTCTACCCGAGTGAAGGCCTGGACGAAACTCATCAACAAGGCGACGACCTCAAGAGGAAGATACTTCAGTCAAGGCGGAAGCACAAATCAAGCTCCTCTTTTACAAACTCATGATTTTTCTTTGAATACAGTATTAACAGGTACAGGTGACAACAATCATTCTATCACAAAGGCGCATAAAGGACAATCAAACATCATGGCAAGAAACTTCACAATCGATCCAACAACAAGACAGATACGCTTTTTTATCTTACATTATCTTTAAAGTTATGCTTGCTACAATGTTTAATCCTTTATGCACACATATATATCCGCACTAATCATTTCTGTCGAGTCAAGCTACCAGTGGCAGATACGAGCCATAATTTCATGATGGAGAATCTCAATTGCTGATCCCATGATGGAGAAACTCAAATATTGATCCCACAATGGAGAAGCCCAATGTTGATCCCACGATGAGAAGCCAAGTAGTTGCTCCCACAATTTTGTAATGTACGGAGAAGACCCAATGCTGATCCCACAATGGAGAAGCCTCAAAGCTGATCCCACAATGGAGAAGCCCCAAAGTCGATCCCACAATGAGAAGCTAAGTAGCTGATCATATGATTTCATAATGTATGGAGAAGCTCGAATGTTGATCCAACGATGGAGAAGACCAATGATGATCCAACGATGGAAAAGACCCAATGCTGATCCGACGATGAAGAAGCCTAAATGTTGATCCAACGATGGAGAAGCCCCAAAGTTGATCCCACGATGAGAAGCCAAGTAGCGGATCACACGATTTCATAATGTATGGAGAAGCTCAAATGTTGATCCAACGATGGAGAAGCCCAATTTTGATCTGACGAGGGAGAATCCCCAATGCTGATCCAATGATGGAGAAGCCCAAACGCTGATCCGACGATGGAGAAGCCCTAAAGCTGATCCCATAATGAGAAGACTAGTATCTGATCATACGATTTCATAATGTATGGAGAATCTCAAATGTTGATACGATGATGGAGAAGCCCAATGCTGATCCGACGATGGAGAAGCCCCAATGATGATCCGACGATGGATAATTCCAAATGCTGATCCGATGATGGAGAAGCCCCAAAGTTGATCCCACGATTAGAATCCATGTTGCTGATCACATGATTTCATATTGTATAGAGAAGCCCCAATGCTGATTCGACGATGGAGAAGCCCAAATACTGATTCGATGATGGATAAGTCCCAATGCTGATCCCACGATGAGAAGCTAAGTAGCTGATCACCCAATTTCACAATGTATGGAGAATCCCCAATGCTGATCCTACAATGGAAAAGCTCCAATGTCGATCCCACGATAAGAAGCCAAGCAGCTGATCACACGATGCCATGATAAAATAGATACGCTCTCTTTATTTCCACAATTACATTACATTTATCAATTGTTTATTTCTTACATGCCTAACCTTGTTATTTAGTGATACAAAGATGCAGGTAACGGAGAAGAAATAACAAATAGAGACAATTTTCGTTTTTATTTTTGGAATATCACCCCACTTATTCATTCATTACATAAACTCATCTTGAAACTCACTTATCTCAACATTTTTAAAAACCTCTCCATACGTTATTTTTTTCATCCTATTCACTACCGCCTCACTGACCCACGATACCATTGTTGACGCCCCAACCTTTGTCATTAACATCCTTTAGGAATATTGTTCATTCCTAAATCTAGAACTACACATGGCCTGATTCTCATAAAAACAAAGATATGTAGGCGACTTAAAGACAAAGTCTCGGCCACACTATTTTAAAACATCTCCCGTTGCTTTCTTCCTAGATAACTGTCATCTCGGTCGGACAAAATTGGCTACTACGTCAACTTTCGTTATTTGATAATTCTTTTATCATTCTCAAACAACGAAGGGACAGCTGTTGACAGCCAATTTTGACCCACGATATCACTTTTGGGCTGCTATTTTGTCAAATGTATTTAATTTTAATTATTAATATTTTTTACATATTATTTTTTATTTTAAATACATACTAACGTGTCTCATTCACAATTTAGAAAAAAATGCATAAATTATTTTATCATCTTTTAGCATCATTTTTATAATTTTAAAAAATTAAATACGACATTTTACATAATTTTATTATTTTCCATGTAATTATGCACGGTCACATTTTTTGCAAATACATTGTCTAGTTTTCCATTATTTAATGTTATTTATTGATATTATTATTTTTATTTAATATATTATTCTAATTTATTATTTTATTATTATTATTATTATTTATTATTATTTAATATTTTTATTTATTATTTAATCATTATTATTTATTAATTAATTATATTATCCCTACTTTAATTTAAATAACAGCCAAAATTGAAGTCCTTCATCAATTTATTTATCTTATAGTCCAATTTTGGACTAAATTGTTACGATTTTAGCCAGTCCAATTTAAATTATTACAAATATAGCCAAATGACATGCGGCTCATTTCAATTTTAGCCTATTTATTTAATTTATTACAATTGTAATCACAAGACAACCCAATTCATCTTTTTTTATCCTTTTCTTGACCTATTAGATCCCAGCCGTCGATCAAAGATGATCCAACGACTGAGATCCAAGGACTACTTTCTTTCCTTTTAAAGATAAATCCTAAACCTAATCCCTCATTTCTCCATCTACTTTCTCTCTCTCAACCTAAACCAGTCGCCGCCCCTCCTTTTTCTCTCTCTCGATCTCCTCCTTTCTCCCTTTCTGACGAAGACGCCGCTGTTGCCACCCTCAATAGCCCTGCTACAGCATCGACGACCATTACCCCATCGCCGCCCAGTCAACGAAGACACCATCAGCCATCGAACCTCCATCGCCAACACAACTCCACCACTATTCCAGCGTTGCCAGCACCATCAACAGCGACCAACGCCACCAGCACCTCCGTCGCCCTCCACACCAGCCGTGGACAACCCCCCCAACAAAGACGATACCAACTCCACCGCCATGCAGCCACCTCCGGTATCCTCGAACAAACCACGCGCCTCCATTAATTGTATCACTGCCACCCTCCTCTCTCCTTGACAGTCAGGGCAACGGTGAGTTCCTTCCATGATTACTGACAAAATATCGATTAATGACCTATTCAAAAGTGGATTGATTACAGATTTATCCTTTCTTATTGCTTCTGTGACTTGAGATTTACTTAGCTTAATTTGATTCTTGATTTGGGTGGTTAAATCGTTACTTTAACCTCTTATTCTGATTTTGATTATCTGTTATGTTGTTGACGTGATTTTCATATGTTCTTAATTTTCATAATCGTTTACAGTGCTGTGAACTTGAAAGTATAACAGCTCCATTGCTGGATTATTTGAATCTATATGATTGATATCAATAAGATATTTATGGGATCTTTTTTTTACAAGTTGAAATTTATTCCGTACAGGTCACGAGATTTTACTATGTTTACATGATTGACTGCTCATACTTTTTTTGGTACGTATGGTAAACAGTATAGTGAATGCTGCCTATATTTTTTAATATCTTTATTTATAGGAAAGTAATTTTTAATTGATTTCTACTTACTTGACTTAAGGAAATTAATTATTGTTAATTGATTTTGCTAAACACATGCTCATTTATTTTTGGACTGATTTGTGGATGATTGACTGATTTATTGGCCCCTTAATTGATTCTGATAACCTTAAAAAAATATTTCTTTCCTTTTACCTGTTATTTTTATTCTCCTTGATCAATTGGGATTGATTTTTAAAATATTGCTTTTCCTTTTTCGTGGTGGCTAATTGGACCTTAATTCACAACCTCTTCACTATCAACTCTTCTTTTCATTAACAGACAAGTTCACAGTTCCACAATTTTAATCACTACTACTCTTTTTAAAACAAACACAAGTTACTCTAATACAAAAAGTAATTAGATACCTTAAAGTGCCGTGGCTTCTCTTTCAAGGCTTACTAAAAGCATCTCGCATACTTCACTATTAGGGGTGCTTGGTTTTCATTATTCTTATTCTCTTTATTGTTGTTCACTGGTACGTACTCGAAACTATTCAATTTTCATTCTCTGTGTGTTGACGTCGCGAAAGCCTCTAGAAAGAAAGCCTTTAGGAATGTTTCGATGTTTGTTTTCTTGTTTGCTTGCCTTTGTATTTTGTTTTCACAGGTTTTAGACACTTACCAGTTTCGAAGAGTCATCGGGATATTTAAACCATGTATTCTTTAAGCTAGTCACTTTTCTTTCTCTTTTATTTTTTGTATCATTGGGTCTGTAATATTATTGTAAAATACTTTGTTTACTAATGATGTAATAATAATTTGGGGGGACTGCTTTTGGCGGGGGGTGGGAATTATGTGCTCTATCAATGGCGTAGTAGGCACAATTTAGGATTTTACGTGCATTACGTGCTACATAAGTCACATAGGCACATAATCTAAGGATCTATTAACGCATGAATCGTTTAGACATTTAATCTACAGTTTATTAATTGATCCGTGTAAATTTTTATCCAACTAAAAGTGACATACTATATGTGACATTGAGCAAACAAATGCATTTTTTGCATATTAACATGACAATTTTAATATTTGGCACATCAAAAATTATTTTCAACATCTAAAGGTCAAAACCAGTTTTCAGCATTTGAATCGAACTGTCCTCCCTTTTAGTGTCAAAATTGCTCTTGATAAATAAACATTAAATCTACTCTTTTAGCATGCAAAGATTGAAGCTGTTGATTAGTGTATAAATATTAAAAACTGGTTTCAACATATGGCAATTAATCTCAGCATGTTAGATTTATTTTCTGGCATATTAAGATTAATTTTAACATAATAGAATCAAATCTCAGCACGCTAGCATATATTTTTTGTATGTTATAATATATTTCTTCACATTATAACATATCCTCTGGACATTATAACATGTTTCCTCATGTTTTTAGCATGATTTTGTACATTCAAGTAAATTTTCAACATGTTTAGCTAAGTTCTCTGTATAATTAAAACTAACTTCAGCATGTTTAATAATATTTTTTGTATAATAAAATAGACTCCAGCATGTTTGTCATAACTTTCAGCATGTCCAATACTGTTTTCAACATTTCAGCATGTCCAAGTGTAATTTCAGCGTGTTAGTATTAAATCCTAAACATGTTAATATTTAATTCCTGCATTACTAATATTCTTTTCGTGTTAAAACATTAGTGTTTGGCATCTCATCACATTATTGCCCTAGATTTCTTGACACATTTACTACACTTTGACACCTTTTTTGAACACACATTACATCATTGCATTCACGAATCACAATAGTCTTTTATCACTACTTGTTGAACATTTAGATATCATGTTTATAGGTTAACAACATAATGAATAATTTTCTTGTCTTTACATGCTATCACAGTAATCGACGTTAATTAATCAAGAGGCTAACTTGGAATTATTACGTGCTACTTGTTGTCCAATATGTTCGCGCTTCGAGTCCTAGGAAACATAGTTTTCTTTTAGTCTAGAACACAAATCCAAAATAGCAAAGTTCAATGCATCTTGGGAGATAGGTGGGACGATAAGTATTACTAAAAACGTTAGTTTTATCCTTGTCATAGAACGCCCTTAGACTTGACATCCATCCTAGGTGGGGTGGGATGGGTAGTCATTCGGAAATGATGATCCCAACAGATATTAACGGCGAGGCTAATGACATTATTACTTGTCTAAGAGTTCGGCCCTTGGGTCGGATGATGATTAACAAGTTGGGTTTTTTATCCGAATGAGACCAAAATATTTCTTTGTTTGACTTGGAAGATTTCTTTTTAGTCTTTTATTTACGTTACATGTTCATTTATTTGGGGTAGTTAGTCTGTTACATAAGCAGTCTCCTTTGTTGTAAATTATATCACTTCTTTTTTCTCGTTTGTCTTGTTTATATATTTTATCACTTAGATGATTAATGGTTAAAATAAATTAGTTAAATGTTTGTTAATTACTTTACCACTTAGCTAAACGTTAAATTAATAATAAAAAAAGACCTTTATTTGAACACATAGAATTCCCACATAAAGTACAAATTCGGTCGGGAACCACCTTTGTGAACCTCGAAAGGTGCCTAACACCTTCCTTTTGAGGTAATTTGAACTCTTACCCGAACTCTGGTGAACTAAGACTAAATAACAAAAATAGGTTCATAGTATCCTAAACCGGTGCCTTAACGTACCTTAATACGTTAGGTGGCGACTCTCACACCTTTTTTTAACGCATCCCAAAAGAGTTTGTCAAGTCAAATTCTGCTTTCTGTGAGGAAAATGGGGCGCAACAGAATAGCGACTCCGCTGGGGATATTAGTTTCTAACCATTATGAATTTGTGCTTTATGTGGGATTCTTTTCATGTTTGGCTTTTGACATGATTTATTGCTTATATGCTCTTCTTTTATTGTTTATTCCCATCATGATTTATTTGTCTTTTCTCCTTTTGGTGTATTCTTCATGTGTCCCCATGTTTACTTGTGCTTTTATTGATAATTAATTTACACATGTTATTCCCTTTCCCTTCCCCTTTGTCGTGTGTCATTCATGTTTCTTCATGCCTACTTTTGTGGTTAATTTATACATGTTAATCCCTTTTCCTTCCCCCTCTTATGTGTTATTCGAATTCTCCCCATGCCTATTTCTTCTTGGCCATGTTCTTTAATGTTTATTTTTCGTATTTTCTAAAGAATGCTATTGTATGTTGCTATGTGCTACATGTTACTGCTTTATATAACTGGCATTTCGCTCATACTCGCTTCCACTTGGAAACCTCTTTTATTTTCTTTTACTAACGGTTCCGTGAATACACGAACGTTCATTCCTAAAATACCTTTTGGGAAATGTCTTGTGGATTGGTCGATCAGTGGTGCGTTGATAGCCACAAGCTTTCCCACTCTCAAGTTGTTCTCTTGGGGGGACCGTGTCAAAACCACTCTTATTCCTAAAGCCAAACCGTTTGTCCCTTTATTAAGGAATAAACATCCCAAAAACCTAGTATGTCATGCTAGAAAACCTGGCCCTAAGTTCTAAGGGATCCCACGGTCCCAAAAAGAATCCCTCACTATTTATGTGCATTTTGAGAGACAATTATGCCAAAATAATTCAATTTGCTCTATGGGGGTAGGGAAGACTAACGCTTTGTTTTGCAGATTAAATGGTTATCCCGACTTCATACCCGAGATTTGGCATGGTTTGGTGCATGCCGCCTCATATGGAACAATGGTGGTCAGACATGGGGTATTTTGGACGAAGCAAGGTAGAACAGGTATTGGGAAGTCTGCCCTCTCTCATGAGCATCAATCCTTGTAGGGAACTTATTGAAGCGGCTACTGCATCCCGGGATGAAACAAGATCGGTATTCAAGTTTGGTGATGTGGAAATGACCCCGCTTCTGGAAGAAATAGGAGGATACGTAGAAAATAGAATATTTCCAAAAGAAATGAGGTGGCAATAGTCTGAGGTCATCATTCCCAAAAGTGTCACTCTAGAATAAGAAAGTAAAAAAATGGGTCTCCATGGCAGCAGGTTGGTAGCATATATGACAAAGTCAAGAATTCTAGGCAATTACTTGGTTGAGCGATTGGATACCAACAAGTAAAAGGAACATATATGGAAGAAGGTTCCAACCCAGACTCTTGGGAAGATAAACGAAACTTTGCATTCATCGTTTACTTCATAGGAATTGTGGTCTTCCCAATTGGAGCAAAAGAAGTAGTGAATACTCGCTTGATCACCGTTGCTGATGCCTTATGCAATGGTATTCAAAATGGGTCTTGCAAGATTGTACCAATGATAGTGGAAGACATCTATCGGTCCCTTAGGAGTTACAAAAATGGGGCCAAACATTTTGAAGGGTGCAATTTGTTGCTGCAGTTATGGTTGATTGGGCATCACCAGAAAAATCATGGTTTGCAAAGTATGCCCAGATTATTTGGAATTAACAACATATCTTCCCATGATACCCGAGTCACGTTGGGAATCAAAATGATTAAGCGGCCAGACGAGATAGAAAAATGGGGACAAATGTTGGGTACTCTGACAAAAGATTCTGTACAATGGATGTTTGAATGGTTTCCTAGCACGGAATTCATGATGTACCACCAGCATTACGTTTACTTGGTTTTTATTGGATTTCATGGGCTACAACCATATGCACCTGCTAGAGTAATGATACTAGCAAGGTCACCAACATGGACACGCACCGAGTAAACTATGAAGACAATAAAGTTCCAAATGCCAATAAACTTGCCAAGGCTTGGAGCGAAAAGACTCACCTCGATAAGGGGAGTATTGCGGTAGATAGATACAATGCAGGCTATGTGGTGGGTTATATTGATTGGTTGCATGCTGATTGGAATAACGAAGTGACCCCGGGATTCAAAAGGGGAAGACACATCAATCATAAGGAGGCCGAAGCACAAGCCCTCTACTACAAGTTCAAGAAAAGGACTCTAGAATCTGAAGCCCATAACTACCACATTATTGCGGAGAATCCAGAGAAATCACCAACATGGGGAAATAATTGGAGTCTTGGAAGCACCGTACTCTGACAATGAAAAGAAAGGTGCAAGAACTTTGAGATGAATTCCACAAGAAAGGACAAGAGTGTGTCAATATGGGAAACATGGGAGACAAAGTGGCATTATCTTATCTCTTGACAAGCCGCCATCGTTTTGACAAGGCCTTGGAAGCTGACAAGAAGGAGAAAGAAGAGGACATATTCAAAATTTAGTTTAGTATTCATTTTAGGCATTTACTTTATTTTTTTTATGTTTTCGCAATGTTGAAACAGTTCAAATGAAACAAAGTATTTTTTTATTTTGGGTTTTATCTTTGAGTAAATGATATTGTTCTATGGCATAATTATCTCTTAAACAACGATAGGCCTACCTCTGGCTCAAAAGAGGCTCCCATCATAGGACGCGTCAAACAATGTACTATGTGTTAATCTAGTTCATTCCTTTATCACTAACGCACTAACTTCTTCACCTTTGATGTTTTGTTTTGTTTCCCCTTTCCCATAGGTTGATTTGTGAAGTATGGCCTATCATACTAGATCAAAAGGGGATCTTCCTTCTCCTTTTCCTCTTCCTACAAGAAAAGAAGCAATGGACGATCGTCACGTTATTAGGGAGAAGAAGGGACTAGTTCAGAAAGGGATAGCCTCATTGGTCAAAATGAGGTAATAATGAAAATGGAACAGAGGATCCTGGAACTGTAAGCAAAGTTAGTGCAAGTGTGCAACTTGGCTAAACTCTCCCTCAACCTGAATACTCCAGAACTTCAAGCCGATATATTTGCCATCCCGAAATCCCAATCTCCCTCAGACCATCCAATACGCCAAAATCCTACCAATATCCAAAATACCACAGCTCCACTATATATGACTACCCAAGGACCAAAAAACTCCACTTATCCTTCTCCTCAAAAGCCTCTCCATCCAAACATATACCACCATCATGCATTCGGAAGCCACAATCTAAACCCCATCTATGTTGAAATACTTCGACTTAACCATCCTCAACCCAGGTCCAAGAACCCTAAAAGTGATTATACCATGCAGGCTATAGTCAATAGGTTAAGACATTTGGAAGGAAACAAGAGCGTAAAGGGGCTAAATTATGAAGACTAGTGCATTCACCTAGATGTAGAACTTCCGGAGGGGTACAAACCTCCCAAGTTCGAGTTATACAATGGGACTGGAGATCCTAAAGCACATCTACGTGTGTACTGTGACAAACTAGCGGGTGTAGAAAATAATGAGAAAATTCGGATGAAGCTATTCATGAGAAGCCTCACGGGAGAGGCCCTCACATGGTACATTGAGTAGGATGTTAAAAAATGGGTAGGCTAGCTTGACCTGGCGTCTAGCTTTGTTGATCGGTTTGGGTATAATATCGACAATGCTCCTAGTTGGACTTACATGTAGGCAATGAGGAAAAATCCTAATGAATCCTTCTATGAATACGCCATGAGATGGAGGGACAAGGCTGTAAGAGCATAACCTTCAGTTGAAGAGCAACAGATGAAGGAATATTTTGTCAAGGCACAAGAGCCACAGTACCTTGACAAGCTGATAAAAGTCACAGACAAGAGTTTCTTCAAAAGCATATGAATGGGAGAAATGTTCGAGGAGTGTTTCAAGAACGGTAGCATCATCCGCTTAAACACTCAATCTGCAGGAGTAGCAGAGAATAAAAAGAAAAAGGAGATAGGGTCGGTGATGGCAGCCCAGCCTTCAGAAAATATCCTGAGCCATGCAACCCCTGCTTCGTCTTCGTCATCTTATCCACAAGCACCATATATGGCCTTCCACAATCTACCACAACCTCCAATTCCATATCAATCCCCATTATACCAAATGCCCTCTCCTTACCAAGTGCCTCCACAATTCTCGAATCCCTTCTACCCCATATATAATACCCAATCCATTCAAGTCCAAAGAACCTGACCTACTTCTATCCCTGCCACCAAGCCTGATTCCTCCAAGCCCAAGAGAAACTTGGAAAAAATATGGTATACTCTTTTAGCTGAGCCAATGGCTCAACTCTATGAAAGGCTCAAGAAGGCGGGTCATATCACGACCATTCCGGCCGTGCAAATTGACATGAAATCCCTACAATACCGACATGATCAGACATGTGCTTGCCACTCTGTCATGAGGGAGCATCCTATAGATGCATCTTTTTCCTTGAAGAACAAAGTCCAACAACTGATCGACACTAAGGTAATTTAGTTGAAAGACCCGGAACTCGATGTCACCAGTAATGCTCTTTCCGCCCATAGGGTGAATATGCTAGAGGCTGATGATGAGGTAGACATGGAGAACTCCATCTGGGTCATTAAGGAAGGATATAAAAATCCTATCATATTATGGAAGCAGGCTTCCTTTGAGGTCGAGGTTGCAACACCAAATGCTTCTTTCACTGTTGTGAGAGCTACCCCGGTTGTGTGCAATCCTCATGCAGTGCCATGAAATTATACACTCGACATTCCAAGAAAAGTGAAAGTAGCCGAGGCAGATATTGCGCAAGGTGTCACCAGATTGGATAAAATATACATGCCTGAAAACTTATTTCCAAGAAGTTCTAGAAAAGGCAAGCAACCTGCCACTGGTGTTGAAGAAGAGGGTATCTGGAAGAAGGTACAAGAAAAGGAGTACTCTGTGGCAAAGCAGCTGAGTAAGACTCCGACCCAAGTTTCAATCTTGACATTGCTCCAGACTTCAGAGAATCACCAAAAGGCCTTGATGAGGGTCTTAGGAGAAGCCTATGTGCCGGCAACCATAACAGGCGGAGAGATGGCCCATATGGTAGGGCAAGTATTTGAGGCTTACAAGATATCATTTCAAGATGACGAATTACCATCCGAAGGTAGAGCACATAATCGGGCTCTAAATGTCACATTGTAGTACGAAGGAAGAATGATATCCCATGTGTTGATTGATCCAGGCTCCGGATTGAATATTTTCCCTTTGAACACCTTGACCAGGTTGGAGATTTTCCGTTTAGGATTTTACGTGCTACATAAGTCACATAGGCACATAATCTTAGGATCTATTAACGCATGAATCATTTTGACATTTAATCTACAGTTTATTAATTGATCCATGTAAATTTTTTATCCTACTAAAAGCGACATACTATATGTGACATTGAGCAAACTAATGCATTTTTTGCACATTAACATGATAATTTTAATATTTGGAACATCAAAAATTATTTTCAACAACTAAATGTCAAAACCATTTTTCAGCATTTGAATCGAACTGTCCTCCCTTTTAGTGTCAAAATTGCTCTTGGCATATAAATATTAAATCTATTCTTTTAGCATGCAAAGATTGAAGTTGTTGATTAGTGTATAAATATTAAAAACTGGTTTCAACATATGACAATTAATCTCAGCACGTTAGATTTATTTTCTGGCATATTAGGATTAATTTTAACATATTAGAATCAATTCTCAGCGCGCTAGCATATATTTTATGTACATTATAATATATTTCTGCACATTATGACATATCTTCTGGACATTATAACATGTTTCTGCATGTTTTCATCATGTTTTTGTACATTCTAATATATTTCCCGCATGTTTAGCTAAGTTCTCTGTATAATTAAAACAAACTTCAGCATGTTTAATAATATTTTCTGTATAATAAAATAAACTCCAGCATGTTTGTCATAACTTTCAGCATGTCCAATACTGTTTTCAACATTTCAGCATGTCTAAGTGTAATTTCAGCATGTTAGGATTAAATCCTAAACATGTTAATATTTAATTCCTGCACTACTAATATTCTTTTCGTGTTAAAATATTAGTGTTTGACATCTCATCACATCATTGCACTAGATTTCTTGACACATTTACTACACTTTGATATCTTTTTTGAACATACATTACATCATTGCATACACGAATCACAATCGTCTTTTATCACTACTTGTTGAACATTTAGATATCATGTCTATAGGTTAACAACATATTAAATAATCTGCTTATCTTTACATGCTACCGCAATAATCGACGTTAATTAATCAAGAGGCTAACTTGAGATTATTACGTGCTACTTGTCAAATATGTTCGCGCTTTGAGTCCTAGGCAACATAGTTTTCTTTTAGTCTAGAACACAAATCCAAAGTCAAATGTCTCTTGGGCGATAGGTGGGACGATAAGTATTACTAAAAATGTTAGTTTTATCCTTGTCATAGAACGCCCTTAGACTTTACATCCATCTTAGGTGGGGTGGTACGGGTAGTCATTCGAAAATGATGATCCCAACAGATATTAATGGCGAGGTTAATGACATTATTACTTGTCTAAGAGTTCAGCCCTTGGGTCGGATGATGATTAACAAGTTGGGTTTTGGATCCGAATGAGACCAAAACATTTTTTTGTTTGACTTGGACGATTTCTTTTTAGTCTTTTATTTACTTTACATGTTCATTTATTTGGGGTAGTTAGTCTGTTACATAAGCAGTCCCATTTCTTGTAAATTATATCACTTCTTTCTTCTCGCTTGTCTTGTTTATATATTTTATCACTTAGATGATTAATGGTTAAAATAAATTAGTTAAATGTTTGTTAATTACTTTACCACTTAGCTAAACATTAAATTAATAATAAAATAAAAGACCTTTATTTGATCACATAGAATTCCTATGTAAAGTATGAATTCGGCCGGGAACCACCTTTGTGGACCTCGAAAGGTGCCTAACACCTTCCTTTTGAGGTAATTTGAACTCTTACCCAAACTCTGGTGAACTAAGACTAAATAAAAAAATAGGTTCGTAGTAGCCTAGACCGGTGCCCTAACGTACCTTAATACGTTAGGTGGCGACTCTCACACCTTTTTTTAACGCATCCCAAAAGAGTTTGTCAAGTCGAATCCCGTCTTCCGCGAGGAAAATGGGGCACGACAAATACATGCATGAATAAGTGACTATGACTGAATTTGTGATGGTACTGACTACTGAGTCTGATTACTGATAACATGAGTCACTGATAACTGATATAACTGATACTGAGCGACTGTATCTGACAGTCTAGGTTCTGATGGAACTAACTGAGTTCCGTACTGTTCTGAGTTGACTGTATCTGACAGTCCTAAAATTCTAAAGAACTATCTGAGTTCTATTACTGAGACTGAGTCTGAAACTGTAACTATGGGAAGTAGTCATCTAACAGACATGTCCCAAATAAAGCAATATATCTAGGTTTGGGTCCAATCTATAACCCGAATTAAAAGGGTGTCAATACCGCGTCACTGGTAAAGACAAGTTGTGGGTGGCCCTCATCTGATAGTGTCCCCAAAAGAGAATGGTGGGACCCTCATCTGACTGTATTTATCAACCTCATCAACCCTCATCTGTCAGTTGATGTCTCAACCTATGTTGGCTACATAGTTTTGGAACTCAGGGATTGCTTCTAAGGATCACACCCTCAACTGTCAGTGTGTGTCCTCATCCTTGGGTTCACTTGGTGCTAAATCCTACTCCCATATGAATAGACACTGAACATGATTAACTAAACTGAACTGTACTGGGTTCATTGAGTTTTATTTACTGACGGAATACTACTGATATTACTGAAGTACTGAGTTTTCTGAGATTTCTGGGATTACTAAGTTTACTGAGTTTTCCTGAGTCACGTGACTGACTGAATTCTACTAAACATGACTTGACTGAGGATGTCGTGAAATCATGACATTGGCTCTAGGAACATATTTAAATTTTCGGGTATTAGATACCCCCAGGACTCGATAGCATAATATGGAAATCATGACACAAGCCTAAAAGCCCAATAATGGCTATATACTCACGATTCATTCATTAAGACATTTCAGCGAACACTTGGGGTGTATGACTTGTACATGAATGGAGAATACATAATTGCATTCTATATCGTGGCATTAATCCATTCTCATGGAAAATTTATCAAACACTTGCACGTAAACTAATCATGGCATGGTTTCTTCTCTTATTAGTTCACATAAGCAATTCATCAAGCACATAATGAATATAGCATATGTAGACAACATTGCACAACAAGTAAACATTATGATTCAATTCTAATTTCACAATTCAAGGGTTTAACCATGGGTTCACATGAATCTACTCATATAATAACTAATTCCACATAAAATTTATCACCAAATATGGATTAGAATTCAATTGGTCATTATCAACATGAACAAAAGCAAACCCAACATGGGATTCATTAAAATCCATATACTTGAACTTTGAAAAAGAGATTCTTGAGCTTCATGGGTGAAAGGGACCCATGAATCAACACTTGACATACCTTGATTGTAAGTTTCTTGAAGTTCTTGGAGAGATTCTTGGAATTGGCTTTGATTTCTTGAAAGCTAGGGTTTTGTTTCTTGGGAAAGAATATTCTTGATTGGGGGGGAAAATGAGTAAATAATGATTTGAAATGTTTTAGGGAGTAAAACCCGTACCTAAACGTGTTAAAACCTTGGGAAAAGACCAATTTATCCCTGGACGAAATATTGATTTTTCGTCAAAATTTCCCAATTTGGCAGGCTGGAGCGATGTGGCGCTATCGCGCTGTGTCTCTGCAATTTGAAAACTGGGAAATTAGGAGATGGTGCGATGCGGAGCTATCGCATTGCCACTTTGTTTGCAACCTGAAAGTTTGGCGCGAGGCGGAGACATCGCAGAGATTCACTGAAAAAGGACAATTGGGATTTAGGAGCCCTCTGCGATGCGGTGTAATTGCGGAGACTTACTGGAAACTGACAAACGTCATTTTGGCTTATGGAGCGATGCGCCACTGGCTGAAATGATGGTGTTTTATGATTGAAACTTTAAATCGCCATAACTTCTTACTCGGTTATCGGATTTAGGCGAATTTGGTATCGATGGAAAGCTTATTCAATTTCCCACACAACAAAAAGTGAAAATCTTGAAAATTACATATATATAAAAGTGTATTCATCTTTAAAGCATGTCTTTGCCATCTTCAGGATGAATTTAAGCTAGGTAGAAGTACGGGGTACTACAGTAAGCAGTTCAGAACCCAGTGAACTCAATTTAGTTCAGTTCAGTTAAATAGTATGATCCATAATAGTTTAGTCCATCTTAGAGCAGTTTAGAAATTAGTCAGTGTTTATCCAGTCAAGAGTAGGATTCAGCACCGAATCTAAGGAATGGGACTTACCTGCCAGTAGAGGGTGTGATCCTTAGAAGCAGTTCTTGTGTTCCAAAACTACGTAGCCAACGCAGGTTGAGACATCAACTTGCCAGTTGAGGGTTGATGAGGTGTTTTAACCTGCCAGTTGAGTGTACCACCATTCCCATTCAAATCACCTGCTAGATGAGGGTAACTCAGCACTTGTCTTTACCCGTGGCACGATACTGACACCCTTCCAACTGGGGTTACAAGTTGGACCCCAAATCAGTTTAGAGAATGGGGGTGTCAGTTAGATGATTACCTCTCACAGTCTCAGTTTCAGTTCCAGTCTTAGTATAGAACTCAGTTAAGATCTATAGAAAATCAGGACAGTCAGACACAATCACTCGGCTCAGTATGGAACTTAGAACAGTTCTACAGAATTGGGACTGTCAGAAATAGTCACTCAGCTAATAGTATTTCAGTTATCAGTACACTCAGATATTAGTTAATCTCTACTCAGAACTCAGTAGTCAGTGTAATCATGATCTCAGTTACAGTTTATGTATTCATTTATGTACTCTCATTCAGTTATCTTCATATTATTCAATCAGCTATTGTTCATGCATATCAGCCTATCTCACTTAGCATACCAGTACATTCAAAGTACTGACGCATATACCCTTCTTTTGCGCTATGATGTTTTATATCATAGGTTCAGACGCACGGACTCCTGACCGCTCTTAGCAGACCAGATTATCAGTAGCAGGTTTAGTGGTGAGTCCTCATAGTTCGAGGACAAAGTTATCATTTCAGTTGTCAGTATTCAGTTTCTTTCAGTAGCCGGAGTTAGTTAGGGACTTGTCCCATCAACTCTATGTTCAGACAGTAAAGGCTTTTCAGACTAGAGTATTTTCAGATAGATGTTTAGTTTCAGTATGGATGTTCTGTATTTATTTCAGATTTGAACCTTATGGCAGATTTCCGAATTTATTTCAGTTATATTGTTATTACAGTATTACTATTGTTCAGTGCTCACAGCAGGTACAAGACAAGGGTTAGCTAGTGGTCCTTTGGGGTCGCTAGCATCGTGTAACGTCCAGGGTACAGACTCGGGGCGTTACAGTTTTTAAGGAAATACTAGATTAAATATAATAAAGTAAATTAAATACTAATAAATAAACTTTTTTAAAAACTTCTTACAAATATCCTTCACTATCCCAAGACTTGGTCAGACATGTACAAGAGCTATCTACTACAACATAGACTTACAATAAAATAAATAATAAAAAGACTCTAACATCTTCCAGGAAGAAAGTGCAGAAGCTAGTGTTAAATATCGCCATCCATCTAGTAACTGCAAAGTAACCTGCATCCAGTCTACACTCCAAGAAGGAATGTAAAAGAGTAGGATCAGTACAACCACACGTACTAGTAAGCATCATCGGCCGCCGTGTTAGTTCATATAATCATAAAATAGAATTAAGGAAAATAAATCATGACATCTTGAATGGAATATAATTCAACTAAGTTTGTAATAATATTATTATTTTACCTATATAACATACATCATCCAATTACTCTTCCAACTCCATCAATATTATATTCACTACTAACATACTCTAACCTCATTAATATTCACAATCAACCACAATTCGACGGTAATACATCACTATTCCTCTTTATTCACCTTATCTTTTTCATTACTCATATTCACAGGAACAAACCGGTAACCATAAACAACCCACACTAAACTCTCGAGCTAACAACCAAATGCTCTCTTATAATATTAAAGAATGATAACTAGCCATCCTAGTAAGCTTTGATTTAAAACACGTATAAATAAAGAAACTCAACCAACATATAAGTAAGTACAAAGTTTCACTTTTCCAAATACATATCACAAAGTCAAATACCCAATGAATCAGCAATACAATAATAACAGATCAAACAATGCTCACAAACAAGCCACATAACCATCAAGAGTATCAACCATACTGTAAATATCCACAGACTACGCAAATATGTACACACATGCTATGGGACTTATTTTTTCCTAAATAGTCATGACCTGCAGAGAACAATCTATGTTCATGTACCGTACCGGCGTGGTACCGATCCAACATATACATATCCATACCGTCGTGGTACCCGATCCAACATAAATATATTCGTACCAGCGTGGTACCCAATCCAACATATACATATCCGTACCGGTGTACTACCCGATCCAACATATACATATCTGCACCAGCGTAGTACCCGATCCAACATATACATATCCGTATCGGTGTGGTACCCGATCGAACATATACATATTCGTACCGGCATGGTACCCGATCCAACATATACACATCCGTACCGGCGTACCCAATCCAACATATACATATCCATACCGGTGCGGTACCCGATCCAATATTAACATATCCGTACCGGCGTGGTACCTGATCCAACATAAACAAGTAATATCAATATCAAATTTACACTACCTCACGAAATACAACACGATGTACAAGTTTTACAAGTACACTTTAAGTCATAAGACAATTCCATCAAGTAAATTTTCTATAATCACTAATACATGCATCAACAATCCAAACATCAACAAGTCATTCATGGCATTAATACAAGGAGTTATCATTATCAAACAAGCCTCTCATAGGCACATTTCAATAAATCATCATCATCACTAATTTAGCCTCTCATGGACATCTAATAGATAAAGTGTTTTTATCAATACCAAAACAAGAATATCATAAAATAAATCACAATTTAACACATAAGCATGCAAGTCATTATTGGAGTATTACTTACTCATTAATTATTAAAATGTCACTACCTCTTTTCATATAATACAACCATCACACTAATTCAAGTCATCCATCCTTTAGATATTACTGTGCTCATTAATACTTAATCCTAGCATGGTTCTCCTCACCATATTATTGTCCAACACATACAACTTAATATCATTATAATTCAACTAGGTTCATCACCAGAACAACTAAGAACTATCATGTCCACATCTTTTATTCACAACAATCTCATTGCAGCACATAGCACATAATATCACAACTATTACATAATTAATCAATAATATAGTTTTCGAGATTAAAGTTAAGTTCTCGCGTCTTTATCCACCTCAACTTCATGCCCGCAAGCCTAGACATGCTTTCTCCCATCAATTCTAAATTATGAAGATATAAAATAACTCAATCTTCTACTCATTAAACTTAGCATACCTGGACGCCAAGCTTTTGGAAGAAACAAGTTGCAACAAAGATGCTCTTTCCTTTTCTTCATGCCTTGGAATAATCAATCATCTAAAAATTAAGCAATTATAAGAGTAATAAGTAATTACTCTTCAATCAAATATCTTGGGGATTCAAACCCACTAATTCTACCCTTTATTCAAGGTCTATATCATTTTCAAAATTCAATTAATCATTAATTAGCTCTTTCAAGCTTAACCCACCTCCATTAATGGAGTTTTTATACTAAAGGTCTCATCTTTACGAAATTCAAGGTTCCTAACCATCAAAATTCATAATTTAATTTATGAAATTCATGTTAGGAATCTTTAATTTATAGTTTATAATCAGCTCTATGTCATATTAAAAACACTCATGAGTATTCCCCAAAAGAATTCCACCACTAAAGGTCTTTCTAAGATACTAAAGGATTAAAAGACGAAAAAAATAATGGAAAAACTTACCTCCACGAAGGAATCTCACCTTAAACTTTGGAAAATTACCTCTCTAGGGTTGGAGAATAAAATTTGGGATTTTTAGACCTAAAATACGGCTGAAGCTGATTTAAATACAACCAGAATTTTTGCTACAGCGAAATCCCATTTCAGCCCGGACAATGCTCAGTAAAACAATCATAACTTTTTACTTCGGATTTGAATTGAGGAACGGTTTGTTGCATTGGAAAGAGGACTCAGATATATTTGATTTGATAGGTAATGGGACCCCTAAATCCTTATATTCTATGAGATATGATCATTTGAAGTTGGCCCTAATAAAAACACATATCAAAACTGTATCGGAAAGAAAGTTTTATACTTAACTTTCTGTTAGGGATATTGTACAACCTTAATTTATATCTAAAAAACTTTAAAACTAAATTATTGATATTAGAAATCATGAATAATTAAATTCATCGAGCTTGGGTCTATCTAGAGACATCCAAAGGCTGAAATCTTCGCTGAAAAGTTTGAGGTGATGTATAAATAATATATTGGCTATTTTGGACACAAGTTAATACTGAGGAATGAAAATTAAAAAATTTCATGAATTTATTATGAATAATTTAGTAACGAAAAAATGGGTCATTACAGTATCATATCAAGATTATATCGAATCGTGTTAGAACTCCAGTATGGTAAATCCCAAAAGTTTCTTTGCTTTTTCCACCCACATGTCTTGCATATTATTTTATTAACTTGTTCTACATCTAAATCTATTACATTTCTTATCCTCAAATTACAAATCTGGTCAAAAATTTCCTCTCATTTTTTATATGTTGGGGGGGAGGGGTCTTTTGACAGTCTGGCCCTTAAGAAAGTTCTTTTGATCTCTCCTAAATGGGCGATGCTGGTCAAGGAACATTTTGCGGCAATCAAACCAAGATTTTTTTATTCCATGCTGCAATCTAAAGGATTGTGTTTCCTCCATACAACAAGGGCATGCTAATTTACCCGCATTACTCCATCCTGATAACATAGAATATGCAGGAAAGTCACTAATTGTCCATATCAAAGCTGCCCTTAATTGAAAGTTTTATATTTTTGAGATGTAAAATGCTTCCACACCTGTCTCCCACAACAAGGTCAATTCCTTTATTAGGGGTTGCAGATAAACATCAATTTTATGTTTGGGATTGCTGGGACCTAGAACAATGATAGTTAAGAACATATAAGTCTCTTTCATGCACATTCCTGGAGGTAAATTGTATGGAGTGACAATCATTGGGCATAAAGAATATTTCCTTCCAGACTGACTGAATGGTTGAAAATCATTCGTACATAACCCCAACCTGACATTTCTAGGTTCAGTGGTAAAAAAAAGGGATGAGTTTCATTGAAATGCTTCAAAGCCTCAGAATCTAATGGATGGCGCATCACACCATCCTCTTTTTTATGCTCATGATGCCATCTCATGTCAGCAGTTGTAGCATGGGATACATATAATCTTCGCAATCTTGGAATCAAAGGAAAATCATACATTTTTTTGTAAGGGACCAATTTCCTCTTACGAGAGCCAACACAATGCTTATACCTTGGCTTGCTACAAAATTTACAAGACGTAAGGTGTTCATCATCATCAACCCAATACAACATACATCCTGATTTACAATAATTAATCTTTTCAAATGGCAAACTCAAGCTACACACTAGCTTCTTCGTCTGATAATAGCTATCAAGCACTATGTTATCTTCAGGTAAAGCCTCTTTAAGCAATTGCATCATCTGATTATAGCCTCTTTCCGACATATTGTTCTCTATTTTAATATTCAACATTTGAGAGACAACTGCAAGTTGAGAGAGGGATGAATCGGGATATAATTCTACATTAGAAGCATCTAGTAAATCATAAAAATTTTTAGACACGAGATTAGGATCTCCCTCCATTGAATATTGAAAAGGATGAGATGACTCAGGTTCACTATTGCTATAAGATTGCCAACTTGAACTCTGAGAAAAGTTGGGACCAGCTACATCTTAAATCATTTGTCGGTATGGATTCTCTCCAAATACAGGTTGACCACCAACATGCAAGTCATTACCATAAGAAGTCCTACTTATACCATCTTTTTCCCCTTGATACTTCCAAATAAAATAGTTCTCAACAAATCCAGATTGATAAAGGTGATATTTAACAGTTTCGACATCCATGAATTTATAGTTCTGACATTTTGCACATGGACATCTAGCTTAGTCACCACTTATGTGATTTTTTTGAGAACATGCGAATTGAATAAATTCATCCACCCCGGTTACAAATCTAGAGTATAAAGCCCCTCGATCATCTAACCTCTCATACATCCAACCACACTCTAGATTATTCATGTTTCTATTAAGGTTGAAATGAAAAAATAGGATAATCAGTGCTAATTAACCAACTTAATAAGAAACACGATAATTAGTCTTAATAATTAACCCTGTTGGAAACTCATATTAACAAATACGATAATCTATGATCAGACTCTATATGAAGAACTAGTTAGCAAAGAAAGCATAATTAAGTAGATCAATTGACAGTTAAATAGTTTTACTAAATTATTCAAACTTATGCTCTCAAAGTAGAAAACAAAACTAGTTTACCATAAAAATAAGATGAAAGTGATTCATACTTCTATTTTAATAACAAATTTATCGTTACATGCTTAATAACAAAAATAAGTTACAAACATAATCGAGAAGCCAACACACATAGCAAGAAAAATGAAAAAACAGAAAGAAAGTTTAAAAACACACCTAATTGAATACTATACTCCACTTATTTTGCCACCAATCTACAACTGCACTACACCAATTCCAGTAAAAAGGCACCTGAAAGAAAAGTGTATTAAATAAATATTTGAATATATGTCACTTACACTACTAGACCTCTAAAACCATAAAAATGATCCAATCTTTTTAAGAGTAATCCATCAACAGATGTAAAGGTATCCCTCAGTCACCCACCAGATAGAGCAATCCATCAAAGGTCAAAACAAAAATTGAAAAATAAGATATACAACAGATACTCATTTTTTTTAGTAGTGACCCCTCTTGCTATTGATAAGGCCACTAGCACACAAAATAGATCTACGACAACAAAAATAAAGATAGGGATCGACTTAATTAAACCACGAGGCAATGAATCTTACTGGAAATCAAAAATAGAGAAGACAACATGACAATGATCACCCAAGTTGTGGAATATGAAACTATACCAGCAACAACAGTATTAGCGAACATAGAGAACACGAGGAAAGTTCAAAGAAAATTCCCTTACCGCAAAAGACAAAAGATAATATGGAGACGATGGATGCAACAAAACAATGTCAACAAGAAAGTAGAAAGAATCCCAATACTTCAATTATGAACCACTTTAAGAAAACCAAAGAAAGTCACGGAGTGACAAGGCAGAATTCCAGCCTACTGAGAGCTCTAACATAGGCTATCGACAACATACACTCTACTGGAAAGATTTTAAAAGAAAACAAATCACATCTCATCTAGTTGAACCCTAACAATCAACTATCCTAGCCCCAAATAAACCCTAGCTCCAAATTCTTTCATGAACCCTAACCCCAATCGGTTGCATGCATCCAAAACCGTGTAAACTAAAGTAAAATCACAAAATTGATCCATTGTAAAGAAAAATCACGGAAAAACATCTAAAACAAAATTGTTTCTCGAAGAAATTGATAAGTTAACAATAATTCAAGCTTCAATTCGAATAGAGTGTGAACAATAATTTAAAATCGACTCAAAAAAATTAAAGAAGACACAAATTTCAATTCGGTTAGAGAGTGTACAGTGGAAGAAACTACCTTCAAATGTTTCAAATCGGCAAATCACTATAAGCTTGACCTTCAATACATGCAGAAATGCCTTCAATTCGTGCAAAAACTCGTTCAAATCGGGCAAAAGGTCCTTGAAATCATGAATGGCTCTTGAGAGAAAAAGGATAGCAAGAGAGTGGGGGCTGAAATGAATAGAAACCCTAAAAGCCCCCTCCCCCCCTTCTATACTTTAATATTAATTAAAAAAGTAAAATTAATATTTTACGACGGAATAATTGGTCACTAAATAAAATAATTTTTTTTAGAAAAAATAAAGTGTACCGATGAATATTTATTGCTAAATCCATTGCTACGAAATAATTAATATAACGACCAATATTTCGTTGTTAATCCGTCACTAAATTTAGGCGTCAATTTTTTTCGCTATTATTTTATGATGGAATTAAAATTTCATCACCGATTCGTTGTTAATAGCATACATAAAAATTGAATTGCTATGCATGCAACAAAATTAAAAGTTCTGTTGCTAATCCGTCACTATATAGTGACGGAAAGTGGTCTGTCGGTAAATTTCGTCGCTAAACATATTTTTTTTGTAATGATATAAGACGTTGAGTTAATTTAAAATACCAAGAGTTAATTTATTATTTTTTGATAATTTTATCTTTTTTAATAAATTTCATTAATTTTTTAATACTTAGATGATTCATAATAAAATTAGAAGTGATATTTAGTAAAATTACGGTTGAAGCAGCTGAAGCAGACATGTCATAAATGTCTATTTTTCTTTTTGTAAATAAATATTATTAATTTTCTAATACATAAACGACGTATAATAATTAATTAGGAGTGATATAGTACAATTACGGTTGAAGGAACATCAATTATGTTTAGAATATTTTAAAATTAAAAAGTAAATATTCTGTAATGCCCCGAGTCTACACCCTGGACGCTACACGGTGCTTACGACCCCGAAGGACCACAAGCTAACCCTTGACTGGTACCTCCTGTGAACACTGAATAGTAATACTGAAATAAATGTGAAAGTTAGGCTGAAGTTGTTGTACGGTTCATAAATGAAAAAAAATACTAAATACTAACAAATAAATACTGAAAACTAGACATATGTCTGAAATAATTTAGCCCGAAAGCCTCTAACTGTCTGAACATGGAGTTGATAGGATAAGTCTCCAACTAACTCTGACTACTGAATATACTGAATACTGAAATAATAACTCTGTCGCCGAACTATGAGGACTCACCACTAAATCTGTTGCTGATAGTCTAGGCTGCTAAGTACGGTCAGGAGCCTGTGCGTCTGAACCTATGATATAAGACATCATAGCGCAAAAGAAAGAGTATGTGTCAGTACTTTGAATGTACCGGTATGCGCAGTGAGGTAGGCTAATATGCAAGGGTTCATATGCATGAACGATAACTGGCTGAGTAACATGAATATAACTGACTGAGAGTACATGTATATCCGAAATTGCTGTAATTACTGATTATGCAATGCTGGATGTGAATCTACTTTACTGTAACTGAGATCACTGATAACTGAATTATTGATAACTGCGTGACTGTTTCTGACAGTCCTGAATCTGTGGAACCGAACTTAGTTCCGTACTGAGCTGGGTGAATGTGTCTGACAGTCCTAATTCTGTAGAACTGAACTAAGTTCTATACTGAGTCTTAAACTAAAACTATAAGAAGTAATCATCTAACCGACATGCCCTTCTCTAAATGGATTGGGGTCCAACCTATAGCCCCAGTTGCAAGGGTGTCAGTACCGTGCCACGGGTAAAGACAAGGTGAAGAGTCACCCTCATCTGTCAGGTACCCTAAATGAGAACGGTGGTACCCTTAACTGGCAGGTAAGAAACACTTATCAACCCTCAACTGGCAGGTTGATATCTTAACTTACGCTGGCTATGTAGTTCTGTAACGCAAGGACTGCTTCTAAGGATCACACCCTCTACTGGAAGGTGAGCCCCCATCCTTGGGTTCACTCGGTGCTGAATCCTACTCCCAACTGAATGACACTGATTATTATACTGAACTGAGTTGGACTGAGTTTCACTGAGTTCTGTAACTGACTGAGTATTACTGAGCGTGATATTACTGAGACTATTCTGTAATTACTGTAGCTCCAAGTAAACAACTAGATTTTTCGGGTATTGAATACCCCAAGACTCGATAGCATTGAAGATAAAGCATGAAATGAACTTGAAAGCATAATAATACTTGCTTGTTAACAATGCATTCATTTAGACATTTTGTCAAACACTTGAGATACATGAACTTGTACATGAATGGACCACAAGATTTTTTAAAAAAAAAAAATTGGTGGTCTATTCAGACCATTTTACATGGGACCACATGATAACATGTCATGATTGCACTATTTAATTCACATAGGCATTCTAGCAAACACTTGGGGAGCATGATTATGTCACATAATAATAGTCAACACATAAACATCATGGATACAATAATCAATTGTAATTTTGAGGATTTAACATGCAAATCATATAATTCACCACACATGCTGTTTTAATTTCATGAAACTTGTAGTAAATCGTGAATTGAAACCCGCATAATATCATGAACATGAATACAATCTAATTCAATATAAAATTCATGAAATCAATCAACTTGTAGTTTTAAAAGAGGTTCTTGAACTCCAAAGGTAGAAGGAAACCCAAGGATGAACACCTAACATACCTTGGTAATCAAATTCGTGAAGATTGATGGTGTGTTCTTGAAGCTTGAATTTAAAACTGGATGCTCTAGGATTTTGTTCTTGAGAGGAATTGAGAGAAATAATGAATTTTTGCCTTTTGGATGACTTAATTACATGTTTTGGGGCTGAATAGGGTGGGGGATTTGACCTAATTGTCCCTCTGGATGCGGGTTTTTAAATTACTAAAAACGTGCCCAGCGACGTGCAGATCGACGCGCCACGTCGATGGTGTCAACGCGATGACCGACGCGCCGCGTCGAGTTCGCGTTGGCTCACTGGAATTTGCACTGAGTGCTGGAGAAAATATTCATCGACGCAACGCATCAAGATCGCGTCGACCCACTATTTTGGTCACTCAAACACGTATGCTTCAAACGAGGTCCGAAAAATTTGAAACTCATCCGAAGTGACCTATTGACACACCTGATCATGATTCAATCCAAAGATCGACATCTGAAGGTCATAAGGGTCGTAAAATAAGTTTGCCAACTTATGAAGGCTACAAATAATTCTAAGTATAAACATTTAGCTGAAATTTCTAAGCCTGGAACCCCTTTTCATGCTCTAAAGGACTGAGTTAAGCTAGGATCTTGCGGGATCTTACATATTCAAAATTTGATATCAATCAGATGCTAAATTGTAAGAATATATGATAAGTTGGTATATATTTTAAGTTGTTAGCTATTGTAATTTCTAATATTTTTTATTTAATTTTTAAATAATATACATTATTCTCCTTGTCCAAATTTTTGTGGCATTAACGGTCAATTATATTTTCAAAATAATTTGAACTTTTAAATTTTTTTAAAAATATTTTCAAAAATTTTGTGGCATTTCTTCAAAACAAGTTTCTTGAGCCAAGTGGAGTCGATCGTCTATTGAAAACAACTTGGCTATTTCTAAAGTCCGAACACCCACTAATGTTGATGTTGTTAGCATGTTATAGCGGCAAATAGGACAATAATGACTCTTGTTTAACCAGGTTGTAATGCAATCTCCATGAAAACAATTTCGTTATTCCTAGAGTCCAAACATCCCCCACGTTGATGTTGCTGGCATGTTATAGCAGCAAATAGGACAATAATGACTCCTGTTTAACCTGGTTGTAATGCAATCTCCATGAAACATATGCAAACAAGGCATGCATGGACACGATCTTTACCCCAAGTTGTTTAAGACATATGACAGAGTCGTCATTTAAACATTGATCCTCATCAATCTCTCCATCCTTTCTAGTTGATCACGTCTTATTAACAGTTACCATCCCCCAATTAAAGCGCGAGGGCATAGCCTCCCATCCTAAAAGTCTTTCGATTTTCAAAGTCATATCTACCACAATCTCCATGTTTGGCAATTAACCTTGTTCACCACATCCTCAACAAGTTTTCGTATACATGCAACATATCATTTCATACCATCGATGAAAACGTGGCTCACCACCCCCAGTTGTAGACTTTGTTCAACGACATATATTGTAGAACAAGTCATATGACATGTATTCACAACGCCATAGTTCGAGATGAAATGATTTAATGTTAGCTTTATGATAATAATTAGGGGCATATATGAGTTGTGAAGGGTTATGATCAAGTGTTAAATAGTATATACCAAAAGTCACTTTGAGTAACAAGGTGAAATTGAAGCACTAAAGTTGGTAAGTTATTACTCCTACTATTGCTATTTTCGGTTTTGAACCAAAATTAGTAAAAGGAAAACAAACACAAAAGTAATAAATATTTAGTACTCCCACACCGTTCACTTTTACTTATCATGTTTCGTTTTATGAAAGTCAATTTGACTAAACTTGACAGCTAAATTGAGGTAGATTAATTTAATATTGTAAATTTTAAATTTAGATGTTCGAAAACTATATAAAAAATGTTATTAATTGCAATCCTTCTTGTATTAATATGATGAAAAAATAAATCTTAAAAAGTTGATCAAAGTTCATGAAATTTGACTCTCGAAAAGCCAAATATGAGAAGTAAAAATGAATGGATAGAATAAAAGAAAAACATTCAAAGCTCAAAAATTCGATAATCCTGACAAATCACAATTTTCATCGTCATTCTTTAGCTAGTGGGGTTATTGCTCCTCACAATCTCCATATAAAAGATGCCTATTGAATCAAGAAAAATGATTAGTGTCATCTACAAAAAGATTATGTGGCTCGGAGTCTTCAAAAATATTGATAGATGCGTGTACAATCTTTCAAAATAATTTTTTTAGAGCATATTCAACACTAGTGCGAAAACATTTTTGCAGATAGACAAAAAGAAGCTCATCAAACAAAAGACCAAAGTTATAGAATATATTCTTGATTATATATATATTGCTAAGTTTAATTTTTTTACTGTTTCTTAATTAAGTGTTTTGTTCTCTTAATGGGATTAATCAACTTTGATATGTAAGAACTAGATAACTTGACATTTAAAAAATATAGGAGCATTGAAAATTAATTATATCGTACCAACAAAGAAGAGAAACTGAAATGATTTGAAACAATTTCGACAAGTTTAATTTTGTTCATGCACAATAAGAGTAATCGAAAAGAAAGTATATATTATAAGTAGGCCAAGTACTCAAAATAATAAGGTTTTTACATCAAATAAAAGAGTTTGTAATTTGGCAACATGAATAATGAATTTATTCCACAAATTATCAAAATACAAACAACATACACCAATGGGAGAGCTTGGAAGGATTCTGCTCCTCTCCATTTTCACCAAGTTTCTATCTTGATTGACGACATATGACATAGTTCAAATTAAACATGTAAGATCTAATTATTTTAAAGTAAATCTCTAACTATAGTTTAGATAATAAATGCATTATATATTTAAATTTAAAAAATATTGTGATCCCACAATCTTAGCAATGTGTCCATAATTAAATAAAGCTAGAAAAAGTTTCCTCCTCCTACTTTTTTTTTTCCTACGCAAGAAGTCCATCTTTTAATTTCTTTGTAAATTGATTTTTTTTATTATCTATTTTTTTGGAATTTTTTCTTTAACAATTAACTATTTTATTTTCTTTAAAATAGGTCAAATAAAGTAGGAGAAATAACCGGGTCTTCTATTTTAGATTAATTTTTTATCACTTTTTATTGGAACTTTTTCTTAAAAATTAAATATTTTAGTTTATTTAAAATAGGTGAAATAAAATAGGGAGAAAATGAGTGAAATATTCGACTCTCATATTCTAAATTATTTTTTTTATTGCCTTCTTTTCTTAAAAAATTTTCCTTAACAATCTATTTTATTTTATTTAAAATAGGTGAAATAAAATAGGGGAACATAGGTAAAATAAAATAGGAGAAATTATCAACTCTCCTATTTTATTTCACCTATTTTAAAGAAAATAAAATAGCTAGTAATTATTAAAGAGAAAGTTTCCAAAATGCAATAAAAGGGGTTAATTTAAATAGAAATTAAAAAACGGACAATGAAAAAAAATTAGGTAAAAAAGATTTTTTGTTGCTATATTTATGGACAAGATAACATGTTGCTAAGATTGTGAGATTACAATAATTTTTAAAATTAATATATAATATTTTTATTATCTAAATTATGATTAAATATTTACTTTAAAATAACTAAATCTTACCCGTTCAACTTTAAACAATAAGGTAGGGACTTGAAAAAATGAAGAGGTTGAAAAATGGTGGGGAGTTAGATCCGAGCTTGGAATTCGAAACTACTTATATTTTACTCACCTTCCTTAGTTACATCAACTATAGAAAAAATAAATAAACAAATAAATAAACATGATTCGTGAAGCTAGGAGTCTAACATGCATCGTCAACAAATTTACGTATCCAACATATTCCATGCGTCTCATTTTATGTGTCACATTTTTCTTTTTAATTCATTTCAAAAAGAATGTCACTTTACTATAATTAAAAATCAGTTATTTTTAAAATTCTCTTTTTGCCCTTACTGAAATTAAATAATTTACACCAATACAAATTTCTAAGAATTCTTTTATACCTCAAATTTAAAAAGAAAAAAAAAATTCTTTAAATATCACATAAAATAACACAACACCAAAGGAGTATCATATTATGATTACAAGGTATGGGTGAGTATTAAAATGCACACCACCACCCCAGTAGTCAAGATTGAGCAGGCCATAAATACCAATTGTCACTTTGAGTAACAAGGTCAAACTGATTTTTTTTTTTACCTAATTTTCAAATATATAAATTTTATTTTAAAAAATTTAAAAATTTCATGTCAAAATTAAAATATTAAACTCTCAAAATCTGAACTATACTATATAAATTGATACATAGAAAATAGTAAAAGTAAAACAAACACAATGTAGTAGTAAATCGAGTGAATTTTTTTTAATAGAAAATCGAATAATTATAATGTATAATCAAGATCTTTTTTTCTTTTATGTATATACATTATAATTATATTCCAAGTTGAGAAGGTTAAAAAGAGTGTGTTCCATTAATTTTATTCTAGATTAATGAAATATAATTACCAATATATTTATCATCAATTGCTACCTGCCATTTTGGTAAATACGTTCTTATACAGTGAAGTAAGTGAAGCATAAAATACCAAAAAATCATAATTAGACAGCTTGAAATAAGTGGAAAATTATCATAATGTTAAAACTCATTAAAATGACTAGAATTTTGCATGAGATCAATTGATACTTCCTCCTTTTCTATGTGTCATCCTTTTCCGTTTAGTCATCACAAAAAGAGTGTTATATTTCTTAATTTGACAACTATTTAACGGCATCATCCCCAATTTATTCTTATTCTGTCACGTTTAATAAGAAAAGTCAACTAAAATGTTGCATTAAAATTACTTTAACAAGGTTAATTTTGTAAACATAACAAAGTCTTTTCTTATTTCTTAAACTTCGCCCTGATTAAATAATGTCAATCAAAATAAAGTCTTTAAAAAATAAGGTATTTTCATGGAACAAAAGAGTTTGTAATTCATAACGTGAATAATGAATTTATACCATAAAATATTGATGCACAAAAAGGAAAAAAAAGACACTAATGTGTGAGGTTGAAATTTTAAACCTGCTCAAAACTGTTCTATTCAACTCACGTTCCTATCAATTACATCAGAAATGAATAAATTAATTAATAAATACATAAGGAAACATGAAGTTAGGAGTCTAATTGAGAAGTCTTCTACGCAGAGGCAAATAAAGTAACCATGAAATATTTTAAAATTCTGAATAAATTACTCAACTCTTTACAATATTAATAAATAGAACTGTTATAATACTATCTAAGGTAAGTACTACATACATATAATTATATCTCATAATTTGAATTTATTCTTTTTTATTATTAGATAAAATGGTGTTTGTGTTATTCATTACCAAAAAATGTGAATGACATAAATTCCACGTGAAAAAAAAAATCCAAGGTAATTGGAAATAAATTTATTTGCAATTTAATTTTATAGCGTGAATCATATATGCAATCGGGGTGCAATGTAGATTTATTAACTGTTTTTTTTACGTAGATGTAGATTTATAAACTAGCATATGTCCTGGTACTTTTAAATGTAACACTGATGTTTCATCGTAATGTTGGTCCTATTTTATAATCTTGTCGCCAGACGATAATCTTGCTGTCAGCCGCATATGAAGGGAATAATTAATGCAGTAGATGAATGTTGGTCCTATTTTATAATCTTGTTGCCAGCCGATAATCCCGCTGTCAGTCGCGTATGATGGAAATAATTAATGCAGTAGATGATAGGAATGATTAATGGTGTGAGAGTGGGTATAGATGTCGTCATCATCATAATTAGTGTAAGGGGTGGGTGGGGAGGAGATATGTAATGTTGGTCCTACTTTATAATCTTGTCGCCAGTCGATAATTTTGCTTTCAGCTGCGTGGTTGTAGTGTCGCCAGCCGATAATCTTGCTGTCAGTCGCGTGGTTGTAGTGATGATGGGGAATGATTAATGGTGTGAGAGTGTGTCGTCATCATAATTAGTGTAAGGGGTGGATGGGGAGGAGAGTAAAAAGGACGAAAATGAGAGTAGCAATAGCAATGCCTGAAAGCGAATAACGGTTGTGGTTTTGGTGTAAGCATCAATAACATCATGATATCCATCTTCTCCACTTCTTCCTTTCTGTAGGTATTGAATTGAAGTTCCTCTCTTTAGATATTGAATTGAAGTAAAAGAGAATTCGGGCATTTTGTACTTATTTATTATTATTAATATAGTATGTCCCTGCTTTCTCTTACTACCGTTTGATTTACAAAAATTCCTTACTTTGTACTACCTCATGAATTACAATCCATCAATAATTCAATATTCGCGTCCCTATTGTTTATCGTCAAATAATATTTTATTCATCCATGTTATATTGTGATATAGTAACTATTTCCATAATTTTTTACACAATTTAAAATCAACTGACAGACTATTTAACTAAAAAATTTGTTGATTTTACCGGACCATTCATTTTCATAATGGAAGAGATCTACTAACAACCAGAAGAATACTCAATTCAGATAAAAATAGATGCCAACAACGGTACATTAAATAACCTACATCAAGAACTAAAGGTCACAACTTCAATGGAGAATTCACCAAATCAATACACATATTACGACAATTTAAGTAGTCTTAAGCTTCTACAATCGCAACACATTTAGGAATTTAAAGGTATTGTTGAGTAGACCTTCTAGTGGTGATATCAATCTTATTGAAGATTTAATCCATTGGAGGAAAGCTTGATTTTTATTTAAAAATTTCTAATATGTTGTTATATAGTTCTATTTCTGGAGAATCTTGGCTACGGACTTACTGAAGAGCTGCAGTAACTCAAGCTAGCATTAAGCGAGTTGAAGAAGTCTTCGATTGGGACAGATATCATAGCACCTGGTAAGAGCTTTGGGGTGTCTTGAGTGTGATCTACCAAAACTTGTAACAATGTATAACTAAGCTTAAGTTAAGTCCTTCATTTTGATGATTGACAAACGAACCTTGGGACTAGGTTCATGTAGATCCATACACAGCCATTCTGATGATAAAGTTGCAACTACTCAGGGACCAGATTCATCAGGTCTATGCCTTCTGCATCAAGTCAGCATTAGAGTTGAAAATAGTACCGATGACAGAAAGTTGGTGGAAAAGTTGCAACAACCTTTTTGCTCCAATCAATCAAAAGGATCCTAGATTTTCTTGTCTAATATATACAGAATATGTTACAACAAGAAAACCTAAGCTTCCATATGCAAAGAACATCAAATTTCTCTTGAAGCAAATCTTTCAACCAAAGCCTCACTTGCAACAGGGACCCACTCAGTCGTCACTTTTGTCTTAAGCTTGTGTAGTATTTGAGACTTTGTTTAGTGATTTATAAACACTTCACCTACTGCTCTAGTCCATAAATTATTGGTGTCTTCATTATTTGTTCTCTTCATGTGCGTTGAGTCCGCTAGAGTTAGTTGACAATTGAGACTACAGTTAGCCAATGTTTGATTCAGTTAGAGTTAGCAGTTTCAGAGTTAGCAATAGAGTTATTGCTTTGAAGTCTTGTAGTAGAGCTATTGCAAGTTGCTGAGGATTAAGAGGTTAATCCTTGAACTATGGAATTTGCATTCAAGACTGGTTGAAGATATTGAAGTGGTTGAAAATCCTACGTGGTAGGTCGTGATTTTACGTAAATATCGTGTATGCATTATTTCTCTTACGCTGCATTTCCTATTTACTTTTGTTCATTACTGCATACGTTGAGTAGGGACCACGTCCCTAAGTTGGTGGGCTATTTGTACAGCTTTTCATCTTAGTAGCTCAAATGAAAAATAAATAGTCAGAGACTAAAAGAGATGGACTCCCATTCAGGGGCAGATTTAGGGGTATAAGCGGGGGTTTCGGGGAACTCTATAATTATCGTGTAAATGTTGTATTTATATTAAGAAATTTAGTAAATATATAAGAATAATAAGTTGAGAACCCATAAACAAAGTGTGTTGTTGGTCTAGTGGAAGAGAAGACATTGCTAAAACTTTGTAAGCTTCTTTGTTATGGGTTCTAACACCATCAATCACTATATTAAATTTTATTTTTCTCATACAAATTCAAACTTTAAATTCTAAATCCGTCTCTCCTCTCATTAGCTTACTTTGTCAAATTTCTCTGTGAATTTCAGAAAATCATCACACCGGGATTTTACTCTGATGTGTGACAGATTTAATCGATGAAGAAAGATTTCACCTTGGAGGTTTTTTATTTCGCTTTTTTGGAAGCTACCTGGTAGCTGCACTTTCCATTTCTAGTTTTTTTTTTTAGCTTTAGTATCTTTATTTTCTTTTCCTTTTGTTTTGTTTCTTTTCTTGGACCTAGTCATTGTTTGGCTTGGGCCTTTTTGTTTGTACAGCTTTTTGTTTGATTAATAAAGGGGAAAGGACAAAAATAGGATCAAAAACTAAAATAATATCACAAAAATAACATTCATAATTAAATACTCAGTAAATAGTCACCCGCATAATCTTAACTCAGTCAACCTCTTTTCCCAACAAAAAAAGGTAGTAAAACAGTACCGAGTACACATAACAAAAGGCAAGCGTCAGCAGCTCCACTTCCTATGATATACCAAACATAAATCTGATATTATCTTTGACCCTTTTTTTATTTTTTTTTAAAAGACGTTCCACACCCACATCAATTTTTATTTTTTTTATTGCATGTACCTAGCTATATGCAATTCAACTTTTCCTTTTGCAAAGCAAAAGTGTGGATTTTGCATGCTAGTTACTTCTCGTTTTTTTCCTTTTAAAAAAAAAAACGCTAGTTCATTTTATTTTTTTAATTTTGCTGCTTTTTTTTTATGTTCTAATTTTAAAAAAAAAATGATATTTCATTCTATTATAAAAAAATCACTGCTCTTTTGTGTTTTATCACTATTTTTATACTTTTTTTTTGCAGTTTTTTTATTTTTTTTAAATCTATTCCTTTTTTAAATTAGCATAACCACAATTGTTATACATTGAAACATGCATTATGTATATCTATGGAATGATAACATTGACTATAAAAAAAAAACATGTGAAAGCTAGACTATAAAAAAATTTATTTGACCAAAACAAATACATGGGATTTTAAGGAGCATATAATGCAACTAAAACTCAATATGAAAAACCTAACTCCAATTTTCTTCAATAGTTCAACTGCAATTCCCCAAATCCAAAAACCAACCCCCAACATTATTGCAAGTCCAAAAGAGGAACTATAAATAAAACAAGTCAAACATCAAAAAGAAAATAGATATACACATTCTATACAATTTTTAACTACAGTTATTATTTAGATACATATTTTATACGACTCTATATAGTTTCTACATGCATTCTAAAAATGTATCAATCTAGTATAAGAGAGTATCAATTGAGTATATGAACACTGCAAGTGTATCAATGTAGTATAAAAGTGTATTAATATGGTATAAAAGAGTATCAATTGGGTATAGGGACTGCATGTGCTTACATAGAATTTCCTTTCTCTTTTTTAAAAAGTGTATCAATATAGTATAAAAGTGTATCAATGTGGTATAAAAGTGTATCAATTGAGTATAGAGACTGCATGTGCCCAATTGGGCCAAATAGCTAAAAAGGGAATTACTTTAGACGACTGGCTACAACATGTCCACCTTTTCAATTATGGGCCATTTTTTTTTAAAATGGCCATGCCATGTCCTTTCCCCATTAATAAATAGCCTTGAGCCACCTTTTAATTAAAAAAATTATTGGCAAAAATTGTGGAAAAAAATTAATTATTTTAATCTATCCATATTTAATTTATCATAGTAATTATTTTAATTTCTAACTTAAAAGACACTCAAATAAACATTTTGAATCAATCTATTCTACCAGGAAAAAAAATCATCGCCACTAAAAATTGGCGTCGAATCCTTTTTTTTTTCTAAAACATATACATAGAGATATATATATGGACCTATTCTCCCATTCAGTTGGACATTTAGATATTTTATGGTCCTAATATACGCATCTTCAAGATGGTCTCATGTGTATATCTTATCATCTCACAACCTGGCGTCTACGGAATTATTGGTACAAATAATATAATTAAGGGCGCAATTCCCAAATTATCCTATTAAGATTATTCTCCTCGACAATATATAATGAAGAATTTATATTCCAAGCTTTTTTGATGATTATTGTATATTAGTTAGGATAAGAGTTGAACATTCTGTCACTCATGTTCATACTCAAAATGGCCTTACTGAATCATTTATTAAGCGTCTACAATTGATAGCAAGACCACTACTTATGAAAATGAAATTGTCCACTACTTGTTTGAGGTCATGCTATCTTGCATACAACATCACTTGTTCATCTCAGACCAACTCATTATAATAAGTACTCCCCGTCACAATTGGTCCTCGATCATGAGCCAAATATTGGTCGTCTAAGAATTTTTTGATGTGTTGTATATGTGTCAGTTGCACCATTACAACGCACTAAGATGGGGCCCAGAGAAGGTTAGGAATATATGTTGAGTTTGAGTCAACATCCATAATTCGCTACCTTGAACCATTGACGGGAGATTTATTTACTGCTCGATTTATAGATTGTTAATTTGATTAGACAAATTTTTCGCAATTAGGAGAAAAGAAACATGAACTCAAAAGAGAAATTTCTTGAAAAGTTTCATCATTATCATATTTTGACCCACGTACTCCGATATATGAACATAAGGTCCAGAAGATCATTCACTTACAGAAACTAGCAAATCAAATGCCAAACACATTTATAAATTTTAAAAAAAGATAACTAAGTCACATATCCCTGCAGTGAATGTTCCTGTTTGAATTAAATTCCCAAAAGGACCATCTGTTAACGTCATAGCTTTTGAATTTCAAACACATCTAAAGCCTGGTAGGCCATTGAGTTTAAAAGATAAAAATCCTAGAAAAAGAAGCACGAAAATGATAAAGATAACATTATAAAAGAGTCTCGTGATGAAACTCAAAATCTGATTGACCCTGATATTTCTGAAGAAATTAGTAAATCAGAGACTCAAGTGAATGAAAAACTTTCAATAAATCCTGCTAGTGATGAGGTAAATTTAGATCGATCGAGAATTATGATGGATAATATTTTTGCATATAATGTCGCATTAAATATTATTCAAGACAATAAGGACTTTGAACCTCTATCTATCGAAGAAAGTCGACGGAGAAATGATTGGCCAAAATGGAAAAAAGTTAATTCAATCAGCATTAAACTCACTTGCTAAACGGGAGATTTTTTGACCTGTAGTTCAAACCCCAGATGGTGTAAAATCAGCCAGTCATAAATAGTCTTTGTATATAAAAGAAATGAGAGAACTTGAATTATAAGATACAAAACATGTCTTATTGCACAAGGATTCTCTCAAATATCCGGTGTCGACTATGAAGAAACATATTCACCTATTATGGATGCAATAATATTTTGATACCTCATTGATCTAGCTGTACATGTAGCTACATCTTATCTTATTGGCTTACTTGATAATAAAATTTAGATGGGGATCCCAGAAGGATTAAAAATGTCTGAAGCATATCGTTCAGAGTTTCAAAAATTATATTCAATCAAATTACAAAGATCATTATACAACCTATAACAATCAGGACGTATGTGGTATAATCGTCTTAGCTAGTGAGTATTTAATAAATAAAGGTGACATAAATGATATCATTTGTCCTTGTTTTTTCATTAAGAAAACGACACTACAGTTTATGTTGATGACATAAATCTCATTGGAACTCCAGAAGAGATCCAAAAGGCAATTGAATATGTAAAGAAATAATTTGAGATGAAAGACCTTGAAAAGACAACACATTATCTTGGTCTGTAGATTAAATATTTAGCAGACGAGGTCTTCATCCACCAAACTGCCTATACCAAGAAGATTTTGAAATGATTTTACATGGAAAAAGCATATCCATTAAGTACTCCAATGATTGTTTGATCACTTGAGGTGAGTAAAGATCCATTCCGACCTCTAGAAGAGGGTGGAGAGATTTTTGATCCCGAAGTACCATATATTAGTGTTATTGATGCACTTATGTATCTTGCTAACACTACAAGGCCTGATAATGGATATTTTTGTTAATTTGCTAGCAAGGTATAACTATTCTCCTATGCGAAGACACTAGAATGGATTAAGAATATACTGAGATATCTAAAAGGAACTATTGATATGAGTCTGTTTTATACTAATAAAACTCGTGTATTTTATACTAATAAAACTAGTGCAGATCATGTTAACCATGCATATGCAGGTTATTTATCCGACCCACATAAAGTTCGATCTCAAACAGTCTATGTGCTTACATACGGAGGTACTACTATATCATGGCGATCTACAAAGAAGTATATTGTTACTACTTATTCAAATCATGATGAGATAATAGCTATCCATGAAGCAAGTAGAGAATGCATATGATTGAGATCGGTGATACATTTCATCAAAGAAAGATGTGGCTAGAAGTGTGATATCAAGGTACTCACAGTCCTATTTGAAGACAATGCAGCATTTGTAGCTCAATTAAAGGGAGACTTTATAAAGGGAGATAAAACAAAACATATTTCGCCAAAGTTATTCTTTACACATGATCTCAAGAAGAATGGTGATATTGATGTACAACAAATCCGTTCAAGTGACCATCCAACAGATTTGTTTACTGAATCTTTGTCAACTTCAACCCTTGAGAAAATGGTACACAAAATTAGAATGTAAAGACTGAACCATTTGAATCGGGGTCTTCAGCAGGGAGATTAAGAATACGCACTATACTCTTTTTTTCTTAATCAAGATTTTATCCGACTAAATTTTCTGTAACTACCTACTTTTTGATGAAATATGTGAAATTTGTGAGTTTATATGATTTAACTATTTTACCCCTCTCATTAGTTTCATTATGGTATTTATGGAGTGTGGGGGTGATTGTCACAGTTTTTGATGTAGTTGAGTACCGTTTATTCGATATTATGATATTTGATGGCTTCGAAAACCTTATTTTAAACTTATGTGGATATCTTTTAATCCGTGTGATGGATGGCTAAAAGAACTGCGCCAAAAGCTTCAGAATATTTATTTTAGGCCAAGTAGACCTTTGATTCTGGTCTCGGTGCACCCGAGCTCATTCGACCTATTGATCGAAAGTTGAAAAATTAGAAATATGAATGTCGGATCCATATTTGATCGAAATAATCTCCGATGAAAAATATGACTTCGCTAGCACATTCGAAACGTCGATTTTAGGATGGTAACATATTTGGTGTGGTTTTATGGCTTTTAAATTTTATTTCGACCCTAGGTTTGAAAAATTATGATTTCGGATTTTGGGGGTCAACTTTATAAAAACGATGATTTTTAATCTCATATCGCTATTGAGTTTGGCGCGTCAAATTTAGGGTGGTTACATAGTTCGTTGTAATATATCAAACTCCGAACGAATCTCGAATACCCCGTCGAAATTTGGATTGGACTTTAAAAAAACAAATTTTTTTCTTCAGTTAGTGCTGATTTTTCAACACTATTAAAGCAGTTTTTGGGTCATTTTGCTCATTTTTTTCATCTTGCCTCTTGAGATTTAAACTCTAAAATAGTGTGAGAGCTTAAAAGTGAAGCTTGTGAGAACTTGGAAAAGTAGATTAACATTCTTGATTCTATTACAGATTTAAGGTAAGAATTCACCCTTTTCTTAGTAATTTCTTGATTAATTTATCAAAATCCCAAAAATCTTAGGGTTTGATTTTAAACCCTAATTTCACTCCTTTCTACTTGAATAATGTTTTCATCTTATAATTACTAGTTTTTCATCAATTTAACCTTCAAAACAACTTTGATTCTTGATTTTAATCTAAATTTCAAAGATTTTACCCGGTAAAGCTTAAAAGTGGTTTTTCTTCAATTTGATTCTCGTTTTTGACTTGAGTTTTCAGTTGTAGGTTCCTAAAAATATGGAGAACACATTTTTAAAGTAAAGTTATGATTTTTTTTTTCTTTTTCGAAAACTCATTTCGGGGGTCCATTTTGACCCCGAACCAAAAGTAGTTAATATGGGTGTCGTTGATTTTATTTGACACATAAATTTCATATTTGGTATTTTTAGTGGAGTTTGGGACCGTTTGTGAGGAGTAAGGTTTTGGGAGCAAAGTCTTGATTGTGGTATTTCGGCTTTTGAGGTAGGTTATGGTTTAACTCTTTCAGACAGGGCTGAATAGTAAATGATGGTGCACAATGCATGTTAAGGGTGGGAACTAATCATGAAAAAAATAATTACCTTTGTGTTGTGCGCGTGTAATACCTTGAAAATTCAGACCAATATTAGAACCATGCTTCGAACTCATGAGTATTAAATTTTAGTGCTTTGGTAGTGTTATGATCAGGTTTGATGCATATTAAGGCGTCAAATAACTCATAGCTAATAGACGAATCAAAATATTCCTTACCGATTGAATTCTTGAGAAGGATATTGCCATAGTCAACTTCAAATGAGCATATATCTCGTTATACTATGAATTATTGATCTCATGATCTACCAACAGATAGATAAATGAATTAGCTTTCCAACGATACCAATTTCTCCTAAATACGATATCGGAGCAAAGAGTTATGCCCATTTTACTCCAGTATGTCTGGCTAAGAAACTGGTGACGACAATTGTGACAAGCCGTCACAACCGTGACGGCCTATCACCAATGTCGTCAGACTTGGGCAAATTTATGACCCTGGTGACGATGTTTTGTGACAAACCATCACACCCGTGATGGCCTATCACCAATGTAGTCAACCTTAACCATAAACTCAAAATTTCACCCTTTTGTGACGATAATTCGTGACGGCCTATCACCAACTTGACGGCTTGTCACGATTGTCGTTAGCTATTTTTCCCATCAATTGAGGGACGTTTTAGTAAGGGTATTTTGATCTTTTTCCTTCACTTCCCACGACTTATAACCCTCAAAGAGCGTATTATCTTCCATTCTCTTTAGTTAAACATCTCAAAAAGCTCTCTCATACACTCTCAACCACAAGATTAGGGTTTCCTCTCAAGATCAAAACTCTCAAGAACAATCCCTAGGATTTTCATAGAAGAGTCTATTTCAAGGAAATTTTGCCGTCAATCTCCACGAATTATTAATCTAAGGTATGCGTAGTGTTCATCCATGGGTCCCTTTCATCCATGGAGCTCAAAAATCATGTTTTAAATTATAAATTGTGATTTCCTTGTCGTATTATGACTATATTCATGTTGATGATTGTTGTTTGGATTCAAGGTTGTATCTTGATGTGTTTTCATGAAGCATGTGAATAGGTTAGTTAAAACCCATAAATTTTGGATGGATTAAGATGGTCGAATTGGTAAATATACCTATTCCTTAAAAGAGTGCATGCAAGGTGTTTGATAAAATGCCTAAGGAACTAAAAATCATGCAATATAGCTAAATTGTGACTAAGTGAAGGATTCATGATATGCCCCCATGTTCCAATGATTTTTATGTTGATATTGTGTCTTGTAAATATTGTTGGGATGTTCATGAACTAGTCTTATGAGATTATGCCATGCTTACTTGTAAATGCTACTTATGTACAAAATGTATGATATCCATACACTTCATGGAATTCCCCAAGTTATGATATTATGGATTGTTGATGTTGGTCACGTACTCAAGTCATGTCATGTGTGTCAGTTACCTTCTATCGAGTCTTGGGGGTATTCGTACTCGAAAAATATAGTTGTGTGCCTAGAGCCATGTCATGTTTCACGATATTCAAAATCAAGCCATGATTCAGTAGAATTCAATCAGTCAGGTGACACAGGAAGACCTCATGATCTCAGTCAATATCAAATATCAGTAGTATTCCATTAGTCAACGAAATTCAGTCAGCTCAGTAAATGTTCAGTCAGTTATTCATGTTCAGTCTCTTCAGATGGGAGTAGAAGTTAGCACCGAGTGAACCCAAGGATGGGAACACACACTGTCAGATGAGGGTGTGATTCTAAGCAGTCATCCTTGCATTCCAGAACTATGTAGCCAGCATAGGTTGAGATATTAACACTGTCATATGAGGGTTGATGAGGTGGATTAGCACTGTCAGATGAGGGCCCCACCATTCTCTTTTGGGAACACTGTCAGATAAGGGTTACCCACAGTTGTCTTTACTAGTGGCGCAGTATTGACACCCTTCCAGTCAGGGCAGAGATTGGACCCCAGCTTAGCCATAATGGCACATATAGGGGCATGTCGGTTAAACAGCTACCTCCTACAGTTTCAGAATCAGTCTCAGTAAAAGAACTCAGATAGTTCTTCAGATTTTAGCATATCAGGACTGTCAGATACAGTCAGACTCAGTTACAGTACGGAAGTCAGATAGTTCCATCAGATTCAGGACTGTCAGATATAGTCTCCCATGTTATTAGAACTACAGTATCAGTCATGTTAGTCATCAGTAAACCATGTATTAGCATACAGGTCTAGCTATCATATACCCACGATTTCAGTTACTATGTATGCATGTTTATACTCTTACGTCCATATCAGTCAGTCAGTTAGCATTGTTCATGCATGTAAACCCTATTTATATTTAGCCTACCTCACTTATATACTCAGTACATTTCCATGTACTAACGCATTTGCGCTATGGTGCTTTCTTTTCATATTACACCATAGGTCTAGAGACACGAGCTCCAGATCAGCAGTAGCAGTAGCATTTCCAGTCGCAGAGTTACAGTGAGTCCTCTTCATTCGAGGACAATATGATTTGATTCATTATTTATTTCAGTTAGTTTTTAGTTTTACGGAGTTAGTTGGAGACATATTTCTTCAACTCCTTATTCAGACAGTTTAGAGGCTTTACAGATTATAGCATATCAGACAGTTATTTCCGATTTGTTTTGGTATTGTTATATCGTTTTCAGATATTGTCATATCAGATGTTTATTCAGATGTGAACCTTATGGCCATTCAGTACATGCTTCCGCATTCTCATGTTATATTATGTAGTATACAGGTACAGATATCAGTCATGGATTAGCTTGTGGTCCTTCAGGGTCGTGAGCATCGTGTAGCATTCGGGTTTAGAAAATCGAGGCGTTATAGCGTATGCGGGCCTATATGTGATGTAATTATTAAAATTAAGATATTATGTGATATGTGTGATCGTGTGGGCTCCTACGTGATATTGATAGCCTTGAATACATATGAATAATTGTATTACGTTGTTAAAATGCTTAATGTGGTACCATTGGTGTATTTTGATTAATTCATACTTTATTGGCATATGAGACACGTGAAAATTTATGGATGAAACAAAAATAATGAGTGGATATTGGCTCACATAGTTGTGGAAATGTATCATTGTGGTATATTGTAAAAATATATCATGTGGTTGGTTGTTAAAATACTTATTGTGATTGGTTGTGAGCATTACATCCTCATGTCATACTTATTCATAAAACATTGGTACCACCGTGGCAACACCTGAGTAACACTGGCAACACCTTTTAAAAACCCTTTCTGAGGGTTGTGCGGGGAAGGGGATATTGCAACACCTTATAAAACCTTTTTTGAGGAATGTGCTAAAAAGGAGATATGATATATGTGGATTGTATACCGGTTGACTAACCCCCAATGGGTCTTGCGTTGATAGGCATGCATCCGTAGGTGTATACGGAGATTGTGTGATGATCTCGAAGGTTGTGTGATGACCTCGTGCATCATCATCAGATACATTGCACTTACTTTATTGTGTTGTATTGTCATATTGACTTATCATCTATGTAATTGTCTTATCTTCTTTTACTTGTGTTTGATGATCTTAAATATGCATGTTCCTCTTTGTTCTACTTATATGTGATAGAATGCATATCTACATTCTATCTTGGTGTGATGTTGCAATATATGTGATATATTAGAATTGTTAGTGCAAGTGGTGTGGGCTACTGTTGGGGAACATTATCTGATTGCAGGTGACATGCCCTGAGTGTGTGTTTTGTTTGCCTTATTTTCTATTTTGCCCGGTTGGCCTATTATGCCTACTGAGTACGAATGGAGCGTATTCACTCCTACTTCACCCTTTCGGTGTAGCTTCAATTTTGGGTGCGTCTCAGACTGGTTAATTTCGGGCGTCTTCAGATTATTCAAGGTAGTGGTTGGACATTCATACGTCTGAAGTTCACCTCTATCTTTCTGTATTAGTTATGTCTTTATTAGTATTTGGAGATAGATAATTTTCCTTTGTGGTCATTTTTCTGATGTATTTTACTCTTGGATTGTAAAATAGTAGTTTTTACACTATTGACACCTAGTTTTGGGCATGATTGGTATTTTGAATAAGTTTTTTCCGTATTGTTATGATCACTTATATGGTTTGGCTTCATTTTAGAGGCCTTGCCTTGGCTATTTCTGTCTTTTCTTTTTTCTTTTTGTATCAGTTTGGGTAATAGACTTACTTGTCAAGGTACGACGCGAAAGTGTCATCATGACCCTTATTTTGGAGTTGTGACATTTTTCTAGTAAGATTTTTAATGAGATAACACTCAAATGCGTATTCAATAAATCTTTTTTTACATGGACATCCAAGGGAGAGTGTTATGAGACTTAGTAGATGTTCGTGTGTCCAATATTGGCGCCAAGTTGCTTACTTCTAGTTAGGCTCAAAGTCAAATCATCCCCCACCCTTTGAATTGGATAAGTTTTCATTTTGGCTATAAATAGCCATATTCATCTTTAGAAGATGTGAATAGAAAATACTACTCCATATTTTCCCTTATTACATTGTTATCTTTTGTTACTTTCTTTGATAAGTTTATAATATTTTCAACTCAATATTTTTTAAAAAAATTTAAACCAATGGACATAAGAAAATATGTGTGTGAATGTTTTCATCCATATCGACACACCCTATATTTTTCATTTTTTTTTTCTATTTTTATAATGTTATTGTAGTTTTACTCTCCTTTTTTATGATTTATCTACCCCTTTTAGAAATATTTATTCTAATTATATTAATTTATAATATATTAAAAATTAAAGAATTAATGGGACTTACGCCCCATTGATACATAATTTTAAAAAGTAAAAAATATTTTTGAATTTTGTAATTATCAAGTGAAAGATTTGTATAATGTTCTAAAATGTCATTTAACCTTGTTGTTTTAAACGAGAAAGAGACATTAACAGACAAAAAGGAATTTAAGAAAAATAAATTGAAATTGAGGGTGTATCTAGTTTCATTTCGGTTTGGTTATCATTTTTTCAATTTTCTTTTAAAAAAGAAAGTGTTGATTTTGTTTTGTAATGCAAGATTGTCTCTTTTTCCCGGATTTAACTTGTACGCATTAACAGCGTGAAGAATCTTTTTAATGTTTTGAAAAACTTATTTTCCCAGAGAAGATATTTTTTTAAAAAAATTACCAATCAACCGCACCCTAATCTTTGAGAGTATGCAATTCCAACAAATATTCAAATAATTTCTGCAAACAAGGTATTGATTTGGGGGATCAAAGAAATAGAGCTTTGTTCAAAGTTAATAATTAGTCAGAAAAGAGAATTTCACTTAATAGGAGAATTGATCCTAATGCTAACAGTGCCAATGTAGCACACTTCAGAAAGAATCACATTCTCATATTTAAGTCCAAAGCAAATTTATACTATTTTAATTAATATTTGTGCATTAGGATTATGCCAATATCAATACTGAATTTGTCTTAATTACAAAAGGAACCTCAATCTCTCTTTGTTCCTCTTTAAGAATACACTCTCTGCTCTTTCTTTCCTGCCAAAAATGTCTTCCAGACAACCTCGGTCATGGGTGGATCGCGCATAATTAGATGTCCAACATTGGGCATTTCATGGTAGTTGATCCATGGGAGCCTTTCTGCAAAGTAGCGTTGTAATATAACAGGTACAATCCAGTCTTCGTCACCATGCCACAAGTGGACCGAGCCTTCACCATTTGGGAAAGGATTCGTAAGATCAAAATCCCATTTCCCGAACCCCACCATCATATCACGGTGGAGGGACTCGAAATCTCCTTGTTTTACAGAATATTCCTACAGATGAAACAAGCAGCAGCATGCTTTCACATCCACTCATCATATAAGCAACAACATACGGACGTAATGCTTAGTTGTGTATTAGGAATCAATTACACTTATCACACTTTAACTTCCTCTCCTATATTGTTCATCCTAATAGCAGCATGCTTTCACATCCACTCGGAAAAGTTCTTTCTCAAGAAAATAAAAAGTACCTCAAGCCAAAATGTTACTTAGATCACACGCAAACAAATACAAAAAAAATTGTAACTTGTGTGATTTTTTCACCCCTATAGTGGTTATTCCAACACTTCACCAAAAACAGAAGAAGCATTTAACTCGAACAGAAATAAAACTCCAATTTACTATGAGCCGGAACAAAATTCCAAGCCATTACAAATTCTCCCGACAAATTTATTACGAGGATTAAACACTTGCAAGGGGATCATGAAGTGACAGTAATCTAGCAGTAAATTGTGCATATTCAGATAGGAAAACAATTACCTTATCTTGCATGCTTAGCAAATCTGGAAGAAACTTCCATATCTGGGGGAGACCTTCCAGCTATAGCACTATTGTATGGGAACCACTTCTGAGTGTTCCACCAGTAGACTAGCCAAGGTGCATAATGTGCAACTCGAAGTGCCCATTGGTCCCATGGGAACTGTAGATTGTATCCTTCTGTAGATAAATTAGCAGGAAAACCAAGCCACCAGTAATTGACAACAGGAGCAACTAGAGCTGCTCCAGCTAACCTATTAGCACCAAAAGAAGATGCCACAAATAATCAAAAGCAGAGAATACAGGAATACTAGATGTTTTGCTGCTGTTTTTGAGAATAGCGAGGATCAAAAAGAAAATAGAATATACATTGGTCAGAGGGACAGTGATTTTATCATGTCGTGTAATACCGAGGACAGGACCTTATATAGGAAGATATGAGGCCAGGGATTAAGGTAGAATGTTAGCAAGTAGTCAAGTATTGTCTAGTTCCCCTATCAATATTGTTATTATTACTCTCTTAGTGTTACCTATTGTTGCCTTTGCTTCTATTATCGTAAATTTTGCTGTTGCTACTTTTTCTTTTTTAATTGTTTTTAACATGTCTTCCTCATTACTATATTTTTTTACTTGTTTTTTGATTCTGCTTTAACTGAGTCGAGGGTCTATCGGAAACAACCTCTTTACTGACATAGGGTAGGGGTAAGGCTGCATGCACACTATCCTCCCTAGATCTCATCTGTAAGACTACACCGGGTATGTTGATGTTGTTAAGTTTATGGCGTACAAATATACGTACCTATCAGGGATGTACTTAAGGAAACCCCAAACAGCATTACCACCCATGGAAAACCCCATAACATAAAATTTAGGGCCAAGTCCGAGTTGATCAGCAAGCTCTTCCATATCCAAAGCTGTAGTTTGTATGGTTCGTTTTGGATGTGGATCTCTTTCCCCATAACCAGGCCTATCAAAAGAGACAACATAGGCCCCTAATTCTTCAAGCGTTTCCTGAAAGAAACATCAATAAACGGGTATAATCTCAATTCGGTTTTTGCCCAAAAAGGATGCAGGAGTACAAGTTTGACAAAGAGTTGATGAAATACCAAGGGTGCAACAGCCAACTCATATTTGGTAGAACCTAAGCTATGTTCATATATGACCTTATATTTTGCCGTTTCTTTGGGTACGCCATGCTCTTTATAAGCCAGATGTCTTCCATCCCTAAGTTTGATTCGAGGTCCAGAAACTGCTGGACCTCCAGGAGAGCCACAGATTCTAGGAGGTGGAGGTAGGAGGGCCTAGAAAGCCCACGCTAAACTTGCAACCCTATATAGTATGAATGAAAGGGCCAAAACCTAGGAAATACTGATGACTTAGCTGAAAATTTTAGAAAGGTTTTGCTTAAAAGGAGATTGCAGCTCTTATATGACAATAAAAAAATTAAAGAATGGTGGCAAGGTGATGATATGAAAAAGTGAATGTGAAATATAATGCTAAACAGATTAAATTGGATGTAATAACACAGACTAAGGTATCTTCCGGGATTTTCAAGTGAATCAAGTTCTTACAAGCAAGAACACAACCACCCTCTTCTAGTGTTAAGATTGAAAGCTTGCAATCACAGAACTTTTGTATGATAACCGTTCCTCATTAAATGCCAAAGTCATCGAACATATGAAATCATCCAGATGCCAATGACTTAGTTGGAAAAAAAGGAATAGTTTCAGATGGTGATATGAAGAACTGAAAGGCAAACAAATTAAACAAGACGTAATAACATAGAAGCTCAACACAATCACCCGCTTCTAGTGTTAAGATTGAAGGCCTGCAGTCACATAACTTTTTTTGACAATCCTTGCAAGCCAAATTCCCCGAATTTATGAAATCATCCACTGGATTCCTTCAACGACGTTGCCCTCAATGTGGCAAGATTGTGGTAACCTTATACCTGTCCAAGGAATGAGGCCAGTCACATAAAATTGAAAGATTGTCTTGCATGACTTAGTCGTGGATTATTCTTCCTTTATGTAGAGAGGCATTCTCAGCTTCAGTGAGAAATTCCTCTTTGTCTAAAGCCTACGCCAATTGGTCTTGGCAGTTGAAAAATTTGCACCCACTTTACTATGAACTAAATACAGTATAAATGAATCTAGATTAGGTATGAGCAGGAACAAAATTACACAAACTATAGCTATATTCCTTTCTTCTATATACCTGGTTCCTGTGTCTTTTCTGGATTGTTAATTTTTCTCTCGAATTTCCTCATCATCCCTTTGTTTCTCAATTTTCCTCTTCATTCATTTGTTTCTCAATTTTCTCACAGCTAAGGGTTGGTGGGGCTACAAACCTATCTACGTGTTCAACAATCATAAACTTTGGCTCAGACTTGCCATTTGTATTTAAAAATTCACTTGATACATATTGTTATGAACTGAAGCAGTCAGATGATTGTAATTGAAAGAGCTGTTTTATTTAGCTTCAAGCAATCAGAATAAATAGAGTAGCAGTACAACTGAAACAGAAAAATGACTGCTGAAAAAACTGCATAATGCCTAGAAAATAGGAACAACTAAACTAGGATAATCACTAAAAATAAACTGCTATCCTAAAAATCTGTTGAGGTTTTTTGACACATTCCTAACAGCTACTGAAACACAGTAACATCTCCTCCTGGATCAGGAGCTGCAAATTCCCAGCTTTTTTCTAAGAAAATCGAACCTGCTAACATGAAATGACTTGGTAAAAATGTTTGCTACTAGATTATCTGATTTGCAATAGAGTAAAACCACTTCACCGTTCTTCTGCACTTTCCTCAAAAAATAAAACTTGATGTTGAAGTGCTTGGTCCTTCCATGAAACACGGGATCTTTGGATATTGCTATGGCAGCTTGATTATCCACAAAGATCGCAGTGCTTTCTTCTTGCTCCAGCTGCAGATCAATCAAAATTTTCCTGAGCCATATTGCTTGATTAACAGTAGCTGCTGCTGCTATGAATTCTGCTTCAGCTGTTGACTGTGCTACTGTTTCCGGTTTCTTTGAGCACCATGAGAAACACCCTGATCCAAAAGTGAAGCAATAATCGGAAGTACTTTTCATATCACTAGCTGAGCTGCCCCAATCACTATCAGAATATCCACAGAGTTTGAAGTTCTGAATTTTGCCAAATTTGATACCATAGGCTAGAGTTCCTTTAAGATACCTAACCACTCTTTTGGCAGCTATCATGTGCAACTCACTTGCACAATTTAAAAATCTGGATAAAACACTCACAGGAAACAAAATGTCAGGACTTGTTGTGGTAAGATATATCAAGCATCCAATTAAGCTTCGATATGCTCCTTCATCAACTAGCTCAGCTCCATCATCCTTTTTCAGCTTTTCTTTTTTATTCATCGAAGTACTCACACTCTTGCATTCTTCCATCCTAAATCTTTTAAGAATCTCCTTCATGTATTTCTTTTGACAAATAAAGACTTCATTTCGAGTTTGCTTGATATCCATTCCCAGAAAATAATTCATCTCGCCAAGATCAGTCATCTCAAAGACTTTCATCATCTCCTCCTTGAATTCTTCAATCAAAGTTATATTATTTCCTTTCACAAGTAAATCATCGACATACAGAGAAATAATAATGATGTTAGAGCTAACTTTCTTGACATAAACAGTTTATTTACTTAAGCTTTTTTCAAATCCTAGGTCTAGCAAATGGTTATCCATTCGGCTATACCAAGCTCTGTGTCACGACCCGAACCGGGGCCCTGGCCGTGACGAGCATTCCCAAACCCGAAGGCCCGGAATGCCCTCTGTCTATTTGGTAATCATGCACATAATTCATATGATCAAAGTAATACGGAATAGACACAATAATACGGAAACATGGTCAACAATTTAAAACAGTTAAAGGCCTGAAAACATGTCCAACAATATTTAATAAACATCTGCAACTATCTGCGAAATCTCTACTGACATACTATCTGAGTAACTGGGACAAGGCCCCCAGCAGACCAAAAACCATACTGAAATAAATACCTAAATGACTAAGCCTTCTGAAGCAAAGAAGGCTCACCAACTGAACTCTGAGACAACCCTGTCTGTAGACTCTACTGAGGATCTGGACCCCTAGACTGCGCCTCAGTACCTGGGAGGAAGGGGGGTCAGCACAATTGTACTGGCATGCAAAGCAATCCAAAATAGAGTAATTGAACATATATATATATAATACATGAGAGCAAATGTTCATCAAACATTATGCATAAAACAGTTTCTGAAAACACATGGGCACCTTCTGAAAACATGTAACCTGTCTGTAAATCTCAAACTCTGATCTGTGTATTAATTCTGAGTTAGATGGTATCCCCTACAAGTCTGATATTCCACGGGCGATATGGAATCCTCCATTGACTCAGCGGGGAAGCCTTTAACCCGAGTATGTCGCAAGGGTGTGAGTTCTTGAATCTGATACGCCATACAACACTTAAGTCAGCGTATAATAATATACCCGGGTCGGCAAACCACAGTTTTAGGCAATGAGTTGCTTGAACTCAAGCCCTCTTCAGGGAACCACGTAACATCTCTATATGCCCATTTTTAACCTTTTCTGTACATGCAACATTTTGAATGTCTAAAATTATGATAGTCTAAAATGTCTATTAGTCTGAGTCTGATATGGCATTGGTCTGAATTGGTATCGTCATACCAAGACTTGCAAGTCATGATTTTTGAGCCATAATACATTAAGCTAAATCTTTCTTTTAAAGCATAATTTAGACCCGCAAAAACATGCAACTGATATAGAAGATTTCGTGTTTCGAAACTCAAGTCAAAATCATGCAAAAACTTCATCAACATATGGTGGTCTAGTGCCTTTAGCAAATCCATGCACTCTTTCATTACATGCATTATGAACATTAAACATTCATGCTAGATTCCCTCTTTAGTGATTTAAAACCACCTTTAAATCATAACAAAAGTTCAATTATTCCATATAGTGCTTTTCAAAGATGCATTGCAAAACAATTCATATGCTATGAGAAATCTGAAAAATTCATAATAAGAGGGAATTCACCGAAAATCATGCTCTTAACAAGAATTCATTCTTAAATACATGGTTTCATACATTCATATTCTCAAATCACTTTGGGAAAGGTCAAAAGACCAAAACAATGATGTTAAAACATTTAATACATAAATATATACATAGATTCAAAAACCCCATTCTAAAACATGATTTTTATATGCCCATGAGAATTTAGGAAAACCCCGCGTACCTCTATTTCGAAAAATAATGGGTGTTTCTTGAAGCCTGTGGATTGGGGATTCCGAATCTCTAATCAATTTTGAAAACCCACGGTTGAGTCTTGATTTCTTTGGGTTTTTAGTTTGAAACCCTTGGGAGTGTTCTTGAGAACTTTTAGATGAATGTGGATGTATTTTGGAGAATTGGGGACTGAATTTTGTGTTTATGGCTGAATAAGGGTGGGAAAAGAACCATTTTGCCCGAAAAACGGAGTGTTTAAGTCACTTGAAACCATAAGATATGCGCCACATATGATATCGCATATCTTTACATAGGCGTCGCATATGATATCGCCTATATTTACATAGGCTCCTCATATGATATCGCCTATATTTACATAGGCGCCGCATATGCTATCGCATATGCTTTCCAGTGGCCATGTGCAATTGGTTAGGCGATGCATACTATTTTGAAAGGCCATAACTTCTTGCTCGAGTGTCGGATTTTAGCAAAATTGGTATCGTTGGAAATTTAACTCGAAGACCTATCATTTGACACATAGTAGGCTCTCTAATTCGACATATACATAGAGTTATGGTCGATGGAAACTGACATAAATTACAACATCCACTAAAACTTAATCGATCGAAATAGTTTCAACTCGTCCTTGAGTTGAAGGACCTCTATGGTTTAAATTCATGCTCAAATGGATTCACATACTACATAAACATGCCAAATTGGCATAGGATTTAAGTCTCTGGGATTATCAATGCATCAAAGTCATGGTTTTTATTCTAGCCCGAAATGCGGGGTGTTACACTCTAGGAGCTTGCTTTAGCCCGTATAAAGCTTTCTTTAATAGATAAACCATATCTTCATGTCCTGGTACACTAAACCCTTCTGGATACTCAACATAAATTTCTTCCTGCAGCACACCATTCAAGAAGGCAGACTTCACGTCCATTTGAAAAATCTTCCAACTTTTTTGTACTGCTATAGCCAAAAGCATTCGAATTGTATCCAATCTAGGTATAGGGGAAAACGTATCAGAAAAATCTACTCCCCAAACTTGTGCGTATCCTTTCACCACCAATCTAGCTTTGTTCTTGTTTATCGAGCCGTCAGGATTGAACTTGGTTCGGAAAATCCATTTAACTCCAATAACTTTTCTATCTTGCGGTCTTTCCACTAACTTCCAAGTTTGGTCATGGCCAACTCCTCCTTCATTGCATCTATCTATTTTTGATCAATTTTTGCTTCCTCGTATCCTGCAGGTTCAAAAATAGCAACATTACATCTTTGATAAATATCAGAGAGTGACCTTGTTCCCCTAATAGGTTGATCATCCACCGATTCATCATAATCAAGCTTTGAATCATCATGTTTAACTCGAGACTCCTCATTCCAGTTCCATTGCTCATCTTCAAGGAATTAAACGTCTCTACTTAGCACAATCTTGCCTCATTGAGGTTGAAAGATCCTATAAGCTTTAGAAATCGAACTGTAGCCAATGAAAACCCCCGGTTCAGTCTTCTCATCAAGATTATCTCTTTTGACTTGCGGAACATAAGAAAAACACATACATCCAAATATTTTGAGATTTTTTACAGTAGGTTTAACACCATACCAAGCCTCAAAAGGGGTCTTCTTTTCCACTGCCCTTGTCGGCAGTCTATTCAGCAAGAAAACAGTTGTGTTCGTTGCTTCTGCCCAGAATTTCTTCGGCAGGTTCTTCTCATGCAATAAGCACCTGGTCATCTCCATTATTGTTCTATTATTTCTCTCTGCTGTGGAGAATATGGGACAGAGAGCTGGTGCTCTATTCCAGCTTCTTCACAAAAAGAATTGAACCTATCTGATGTATATTCTGTTCCATTATCTGATCTAATGACCTGAATATTGCAGCCGCTCTGATTTTCTATCCAAGATTTGAACTTCAGCAACTTCGGACTTAAACTTCATAAAATAAATCCAACACATTCTTGTTAGATCATCAATGAAGATAATATAATACCTGCTACCATTGAGCGATGGAGTTCTTTGTGGACCACAGAGATCGGTATGAATGAGTTGCAACATCTCTGTAGCTCTCCATGTGGAACATTTAAATGGAAGACTAATCTGCTTACCAAGCAAACAATCTTTACAGCTTGAGAGATGCTCCTCCAAGTTTGGTAAACCACTTACCATTTTGCTTCTTTTCATAAACAAAAAAGCTTTGTGATGAAAATGCCCCAACCTTTTGTGCCACGTTTCCGCAACGGAGGACTGACTTGTAAAAGCTATTTGTTCCTCCACTAATGGATTCAAGGAAAGACTTTTTCCCTGCATTTTTATTCTAAACATTTCCTGACCACTAGGATCACTGATTAGACACGCCTTATTTTCAAATAATAATTTGAATCCATTTTCCAGCAGTTGTCCAACACTTAATAAATTTTGATCAAGTTCAGGAACAAATAAAACTTCATATATAAGTTTTGTACCTTTATAACTCTCAATTGCTACTGTCCCTTTTCCTGTCGCTGGGAGGTATTCTCCATTTCCGATCCTGACTCTTGATTTAACTGATTTGTCAAGTTCTCTAAAAAGCTTTTCATCACTGGTCATGTGGTTCGTACAACCACTATCAATAAGCCAACTTTCACTTGAACTTTTTCTTGCGTAACAGGTAGTCACAAACAATTGCTCTTCTTGCTCTTGATCTACAATTTGTTCTTTAGTTTGTTGTTGTAAATGCTTCTCTTTGCAGATAATCTCGGCATGACCAAGTTTTTGACACTTCCGGCATTTCATATCAGGCTTTCTCCAACACTTGAAGTGTGGATGATTTCTCCTCCCACAATGTTGACAAGGAGGATATTTTCCTTCTTTTTTGTTAGCGGTGGCAGTAGCATTTTTTCTAGATGTAGCTTCATAGTTTCCATAATTTCCTTTCTTTCCTTTTTCCTTTATTACCCTTAACAGCATCTGAACCAAGCTGCAACTTTGCTTGCAGGGCTCCCTCGATGGATCCCTCTTGCCTCATCATCCTTCGTTGTTTTTGTGCTTACAGAGCACTTAATAACTCTGCCAAGCTAAGCCTTCACAGATCTTTAGTATTTTCCACTGAAGCAATAGTTTCCTCATATCTTTCATGTAAGGTTACAAGAATCTTTTGAACTATTCTATTGTCATTAGTTCAGTTCCAAGTATCCTTACCTTATTTGCAATCAGAAGCAACCTATCAGAATAATCCTTAATGGTTTCGGATTCCTTCATTATCTGTATCTCGAATTCTCTGACCAAGTTCAGTACTTTCATTCCTGTGATTCTTTCATCTCCCTCGTACTCTTTCTTGAGGAAATCCCAAATTTGTTTGGCTGATTTACATGTCATTACTCTACTGAAAATGGTGGTAAAAACTGCAGTAAAGAGACATGATTTAGCTTTGGACTTTGTTGTTCTCCTCTCCTTGTGAGCTCTAATCTGAGCCATGGTTGGATTCTCTGGCAAATGAAGCACTCCATAGTTTTCCTCGACAGCCACCCACAACTCGCAGGCCTCCAAATAAGCCTGTATTTTTACTGCCCATACTTGATAATTTTCTCCGTCGAAAACTGGCGGAGCCATAGAAGAAAAAGACCCTGCATTCTCCATTGTTTGAATGGTGTTTAGCAACCACAAATTTAGATAAACACTCAAAAAGAAAACACTCACAAGTCCCTTAAGAAGTAAGGCTCTGATACCAATGTTATGAACTGAAGCAATCAGATGATTGTAATTGAAATAGCTATTTTATTTAGCTTCAAGCAATCAGAATAAATAGAGTAGCAGTACAACTGAAACAAAAAAATGACTGCTGAAAAAACTGCATAATGCCTAGAAAATAGGAACAACTAAACTAGGATAATGACTAAAAATAAACTGCTATCCTAAAAATCTGTTGAGGTCTTTTGACCCATTCCTAACAGCTGCTGAAACACAGTAACACATATAAATGATTTATCAAGAACCTAGGAAGCTGTCTTTTTCTAGAATCTTGAACCTATAAAATCAAAATCCTAACTCTTCCTCTGCAAAGAGTCATTTCATTTTCTCAGCCATGCAATAGCAGACTACAGTCCCACTCTAATTCCCCTTCTTCTCATACTTCTAATAATAACAACTTAATGAATCAATCAATAATCAACTAAGTCTCAATCTTTAACATGTTGGCCTCACTTGCATGAGTGGATCTACGGTACCACAAGGGGTTCATCCAGGCCTCTTTCGTAAGAAATTACAGTGTATATATAAGGTCAAAGTTATCTTGTATGTTTAATCTTTTATATTTTGAATCCCCTTAGTAAAGAACAAATAACTTTGACAAATTCCACGGGATACTTGTCATCTACCACCAGCAATGCCTAGACTAATTCCACGGGATACTTGTCATTTCCCACCAGCAATGCCTAGACTAATTCCACGGGATACTTGCCAGCTGCCACTATCACCTCCCACCTAGACTTATTCCCCATGATACCAGTCATATCCCACCAGCAATAGGTTTCATAGGATATCTATCACCTCCCACCTGCAATACCTAGATTAATTCTATGTGCTACCTGCCAGCTGCCACTATCACCTCCCACCTAGAATACTTCCCCGTGATACCTAGCACATACCACCAGCACTCTGTTCAAGAAGGCTAAGCCAAATGGAAAGAAGTCACCTGATTTTTATATCTTCTAAAATTTGAACCAAACACCTCACAATACTCAATCTACTTAATTGGTCACTAGTTCACACTCTCGGATGCTATTCATAATATTCTTAAAAGATATATTCCCTCTGTCACAATTTATGTGAGACAGTTTGACTTGACACGAGTTTAAGAAAATAAGAAAAACTTTTGAAACCTGTAGTCTAAGATATATTTGTGTGGTTAATAATCATTTTCCTGAAGGTTAAATAGACATTATAATGTTAAATTGGTACTAAATATAGAAATAAGCAACAAGAAAAAATAAAATGAAAAAAAGAATCTTGATTTCTTTTTAAATTACACAACCTATAGATTATAAATTAAATAACAAAAAAACAAAGGATGAATGAGTTGGGTGTCTTGAAACTATACAGTAACATGGGGCCTTGGGCTCTAGGTGACAAAGAGTTTTACAATGAAATGTGGGTGACACAAGTCTTAATAATTGAGTGGAGGTGACAATTACTTTATTAAGGATTAAGAAAGTAAGAAAAGTTTGAAAATAACCCACAAGTTTTTTAATTTATACTTTGATCCAATGTAAAACCTAATATAACTAGAAATGGAGGGAAAAAAGGCACATTTCTCTCTCTTCTCATTTATTGGAGTTTTCTCTCTCTTCGTGATTTTTGTTGTTCATTATTGTTGTTTCTTTATTCATCATCTTCTTCTTCATTATCATCATCTTGTTCTTCATTATCATCTCTTCTTGTTCATCATCATCATTTTCTTGTTGTTGAACATTGTTGTTACCGCTACTAGTTCTATTTAATCAAATTTTTAGGTCAAATTTTATCCGTATATCATTTGGGAATTACTTATATGTGATTTTAGTAAGTAAAATTATAATTTTTAGTTGAATTTCTCATCTGGGTGTATCTGCTACTGCTGTTTTTTCAACAGTAGATAAAACATGTAACATAAATCCAATAGATGAGTAATCTGTTGCACAGATGAATAACTTGTTGCAACATATTGACTAATCTGTTGCAACATATTGACTAATCTATTGCAACATATTGAGTAATCTATTGCAACATGAGTAATCTGGTGCAATATATATGACTAATTTGTTGCAACAGATTACTCATCTGTTGGATTTGTATTATAGTGTTGTAACATGAATCCAACATATGGGTCATCTGTTACAACAGATTAGTCATATGTTGCAACAGATTACTCACTTGTTGCAATAAATGACTCATATATTGGATTCATGTTGCAGGTTCTATCCATTGTAGCAGTAGAAAATATACCAAATAAAAAATTCAACAAAAATCATAATTATATTTACAAAATCACCTATGAAGTAATGTCCAAGTGATATACGAACAAAATTTGACTTAAAAAAATTCTAAAAATTTCTACAAGGGCACAACGAATAAGTGAAACACATGAAAAATTTCATGAAACGGGTAAAGAAGATAAAAATAGTGTATCATACATCAAATGCAAAAGGATCGAGGGGACAAACGTTTGAGTTCTCCTAAAAATATTTAAGTTCCTTAGTATTTTAATTGCTTTCTAATGGATAATCCATCTATTATAACAGATTTTCTATCTGTTTGATAATTTCCAACAGATGAATCATCTGTTGCAACATGTCAGTCATCTGTTTATTCAAATTAAGTAATTATTAGTAATAACTAAATTGATTTAGCTAAAATTAAAGACAAGTCTTTAATACAATGGGACAAACATTTGAGTTCTCCTAAAAATGTTTGAGTTCCCTAGTATTTTAATTATTTTCCAACAGATCACCTATTTGTTGCAATAAATGCTTATAACAGATTAGTCATTTGTTGATTCAAATTAAGCAATTATTAATAATAATTAAATTGATTTAACTAAAATTGAAGATAAGACCTTAGACAAGGGGGAAAACATTTGAGTTCTCCTAAAAAATAATTGAGCTTTAGTATTTTAAATTGTTTTTCAACACATATTTTGTCTATTTAGTAATTTCCAACAGATGAGTTATATGTTGCAACAACTTAGTCATCTGTTGCAACAGATGTCTATATCTATTTGATAATTTTCAATAGATGAATTAGTTGTTGCAACAAGTGAGTCATTTGTTACAACAGATGTCTATATTTGTTTGATTATTTTCAACAGATGTTTTTATTTGTTTGGTCATTTCCAACAGATTACTCATCTGTTGTAACATGTTAGTCATCTATTGATTCACATTAAGTCATTATTAGTAATAACTAAATTGATTACTAAAATAAAATATGAATTAATAAGTTCAATTATAGTTTCAATTAATCTCATGGTAATTACACGATCAACTAAGTATGTTCGTCCTAAGTAGAGTGATCAATTGACCAATTTTATTTGAAATGATTCAAACTAAGTCATCATTAGAAATAACTATATTGATTTAACTAAAACTAAAGATGAATTAGTAAGTTCAATTACGATTTCAATTAATTTCATAATAATTACATGATCAATTAAGTGTTTCGTACTGAGTAGAATGATTAATTGACAAATTTTATGTGAAATAATTCAAATTAAACCATTATTAGAAATAATTACATTGATTTAACTAAAATTAAAGATGAATTAGTAAGTTCAATTACGATTTCAATTAATCTCAATAATTAAATGATCAATTAAGTGTTTCATCCTTAGTAGAATAATTAATTGACCAATTTTATTTTAAATGATTCAAATTAAGCCATTATTAGTAATAACTATGTTGATTTAACTAAAATTAAACATGAATTAATGAGTTCACTTACAATTTCAATTAATCTCGTCGTAATTACATGATTAACTAGGTGTATTCGTCCCGAATAGAGTGATCAATCGACCAATTTTATTTCAAATAATTCAAATAAAGATATTATTAGTAATAACTAAATTGATTTAACTAAAATTAAAGATAAACTTACAATTTCAATTAATCTCATAGTAATTAAATTATCAACTAAGTGTATTTGTCATGATTAGAGTGATCAATAGACCAATTTTATTTGAAATGAATCAAATTAAGTCATTATTCGTAATAACTAAATTGATAAAAATAAAATTAAAGATGAATTGATAAGTTCACTTACAATTTCAATTAATCTCATAGTAATTACATGATCAACTATGTGTATTCGTCTCGAGGAGAGTGATCAATCGACCAATTTTATTTCAAATGATTCAAATTAAGTCATTCTTAGTAATAAATAAATTAATTTTGACTAAATTAAAGATGAATTGATAAGTCCACTTACAATTTCAATTAATGTATTCGTCCTTAATAGAATGATCAATTGATAAATTTTATTTAAAATGATTCAAATTAAGCAATTATTAGTAATAACTAAATTGATTTAACCAAAATTAAAGACAAGACCTTAGACAAGGGGACAAACATTTGAGTTCTCTTAAAATCATCTGAGCTTTACTATTTTAAATTATTTTCCAACATATATCCTATATGTTTGATAATTTTCAACAGATGAGTCATTTGTTGCAACAACTTAGTCATCTGTTGCAACAGATGTCTATATTTGTTTGATAATTTTCAATAGATGAGTCATTTATTGCAACAGGTTAGTCATCTGTTGCAACATATGTTTATATTTGTTTGATCATTTCCAATAGATGTCTTTATCTGTTTGGTCATTTCCAACAGATGTCTTTATTTGTTTAGTCATTTTCAACAGATTACTCATTTTTTACAACATGTTAGTTATCTATTGATTCATATTAAGCTATTATATTAGTAATAACTAAATTTATTTAACTAGAATTAAACATGAATTAATAAGTTCAATTACAGTTTCAATTAATCTCATGGTAATTACACTATCAACTGAGTGTGTTCGTCCTGAGTAGAGTAATCAATTGACCAATTTTATTTGAAATGATTAAAACCAAACCATAATTAGAAATAACTATATTGATTTAACTAAAATTAAAGATGAATTAGTAAGTTGACTTATAATTTCAATTAATTTTATAGTAATTACATGATCAACTAATTGTTTCGTCTTAAGTAGAATGATCAATTGACCAATTTTATTTGAAATAATTAAAATCAAGCAATTATTAGTAATAATTAAATTAATTTAACTAAAATTAAAGATGAATTGATAATTTTAATTACGATTTTAATTAATCTCATAGTTAGTAATTACATGATCATCTAAGTGTATTCGTCTTGAGTAAAGTGTTAATTGACCAATTTTATTTGAAATGATTCAAATTAAGATATTATTAGTAATAACTACATTGATATAACTAAAATTAAAAATAATTTGATAAGTTCAATTACGATTTCAATTATTCTCATATTAATTACATGATCATCTTAGTGTGTTCGTTCTGAGTAGAGTGATCAATTGACTAATTTTATTTGAAATGATTCAAATTAAGCCATTATTAGTAATAGCCAAATTGATTTAATAATTACAATTTTAATTAATCTCATAGTAATTACATGATCATTTAAGTGTATAACCTATTGCAATAGATTTAATCTGTTGCAACAGAAGAGTCATTTGCTGAAAATTATCAAATAGATATACACATATGTTGCAATAGATTAGTCATCTGTTGTAACAAATGTCTTTATCTTTTGGTCATTTACAATAGATGACCAATCTGTTGCAACATATGACTTTATCTGTTTGTTATTTCCAACAGATTACTAATCTGTTGCAATTGGTGACTAATCTGTTGCAACAAGTGTCTTTATCTGTTTGGTCATTTTCAATAGATTACTCATTTTTTGCAACATCTTAGTTATCTATTGATTCATATTAAGTCATTATATTAGTAATAACTAAATTGATTTAACTAGTATTAATAAGTTCAATTACTGTTTCAATTAATCTCATGGTAATTACACGATCAACTAAGTGTGTTCGTCTTGAGTAGAGTGATCAATTGACCAATTTTATTTGAAATGATTCAAACCAAGCCATAATTAGAAATAACTATATTGATTTAACTAAAATTAAAGATGAATTAGTAAGTTCACTTACAATTTCAATTAATTTTATAGTAATTACATGATCAACTAAGTGTTTCGTCTTAAGTAGAATGATCAATTGACCAATTTGATTTGAAATAATTAAAATTAAGTAATTATTAGTAATAACTAAATTGATTTAACTAAAATTAAAGATGAATTGATAATTTAATTACGATTTTAATTAATCTTATAGTAATTACATGATCATCTAAGTGTATTCGTCTTGAGTAAAGTGTTAATTGACCAGTTTTATTTGAAATGATTCAAATTAAGACATTATTAGTAATAACAACATTGATTTAACTAAAATTAAAGATGAATTGATAAGTTCAATTACGATTTCAATTAACATGTTGCAATAGATGAGTAATCTGTTGCAAAAGACCAAACAGTTAAAAATATTTGTTGAAAATGACCAAACATATATAGACATCTGTTGCAACAGATGACTAACCTGTTGCAATAGCTAACTCATCTATTCAAAATCATCCAACAAATATAGACATCTATTGCTATAGATGACTAAATTGTTGCAACATATGACTCATCTATTGGAAATTATTAAATAGATAAGATATATGTGAACTCAGAATCAAAATGAGCCACAGAATTTAAAAAGTGACTAAAATAGGTCACCTATTTAAAAAGTTACCAAAATAGGCTAAACGAAATAATTTATTACGTTTTCTAATTTTTTCTTAACGATCAATTAACGGAGTTGACTTTTACAATTTCTTATGTTTTATATTTTTTTTGTAAAACATAAAAAATTCTTACGTTTTAAAAAAAAACGTAAGAATTTCTTACATTTTACACGATGACCGAGGAAAAAAATACAGTGAATTATCAAATCAATTAAAAAGACACTAAAAAATGAGTTGTTCAACATAACAAAAAGTTACGTTCTTAACTTTTTTATAGCAGTGGTCCCCCACCCACAATTCTTTTTTTCACAAATGTCTCATCACTTCTACTTTTTCCTCTTTTTACATATAATAATTATGAATTTTTTGATTAGTTAAATTTATTTATATTTTACATGTAGTTCAAATAATTTATTTTTTTCTCTATGTAATAAATTTTTACGTTTTACATAAAAAAATTTAAAAATAGAAGTATCAATTACCTCATTAACTTAACAATTTTCTTATATTTATTCTATATAAAAAAATAATCACTTCTATCATTAATTATTCGATTTTTCTCTAAAAAAAATTATACTTTTGAGTTTTCCTCTACTCCAAAATAGTGAAATGTTGAATTATCGTCGATCAAATATGCTACTATATACAATAATTATATTTTTTTGGTGTGTTAAAAATATGAAATTAATTTTTTCGGATAGCGAATCATCGTAGTTTTTGATTAGTGTTTTGATTAGGATATTGAGGAGACTCACATGCACAAATACGTTTTATGTTATAATTAATAGAGTAAAAAATTATAATTTAATTTAGGAACACTCCTAAATTACTATAAGAAAATATTTTTTTTTTAGGAACACTCCTAAAAAAATATAATTCTTGTATATAGTAGCATATTTGATCGACGATAATTCAACATTTCACTATTTTGGAGTAGAAAAAAACTCAAAAGTATAATATTTTTAAAGAGAAATCGGATAATTACGGATAGAAGTGATTATTTTTTGATATAGAATAAATATAAGAAAATTGTTAAGTTAATGAGGTAATTGATACTTTTTTTTTAAATTTTTTTAAATGTAAAACGTAAAAATTTATTAGAAAAAATAAATTATTTGAAATACATGTAAAATATAAATAAATTTAACTAATAAAAAAAATTCATAATTATCAAATGTAAAAAGAGGAAAAAGTAGAAGTGATGGGACATTTTTGGAAAAAGGAATTGTGGGTGGGGGACGACTGCTATAAAAAAGTTAAGAACGTAACTCTTTGTTACGTTGAACAACTCTTTTTTTAGTACTTTTTTAATTGATTTGACAATTCATTGTATTTTTTCCTCGGTTATCGTGTAAAACGTAAGAATCTCTTACGTTTTATATTTTTTTATAAAACGTAAGATTTACAAAAAAAATGTAAAACATAAGAAATTCTTACGTTTTTGTAAAAGTCAACTCCGTTAGTTGACCGTTAAGAAAAAAGTAAAAAACATAATAAATTATTACGTTTAGCCTATTTTGGAAACTTTTAAATAGGTGGCCTATTTTGGTCACTTTTTTAATTCCGTGGCTCATTTTGATTCCGAGTTCGATATATGTTGAAAAGCAATTTAAAATACTAAAGCTCATATATTTTTAGGAGAACTCAAACATTTGTCCCCTTGTCTATGGTCTTGTAGTAAAGACTTGTCTTCAATTTTAATTAAATTAATTTAGTTATTATTAATAATTCCTTAATTTGAATAAACAAATGACTAACCTGTTATAAACATCTGTTGCAATAGATGACTAACTTGTTGCAACAAATAGATAATCTGTTGAAAAATATTAAAATACTAGAGAACTCAAATATTTTTAGGAGAACACAAATGTTTGTCCCATTGTCGTAGAGACGTCTTTAATTTTAGCTAAATCAATTTAGTTATTACTAATAATTGCTTAATTTGAATCAACAGATGACTAGCATGTTGCATCAGATGATTCATCTGTTGAAAATTATCAAACAGATAGAAAATCTGTTGTAACAGATGAGTCAACTATTAGAAAGCAATTAAAATATTAGGGAACTTAAACGTTTTGAGGAGAACTCAAATGTTTGTCCCCTTGATCCTTTTGCATTTGATGTATGGTATATTATTTTTGTCTTCTTTACCTGTTTCATGAATTTTTTCATGTGTTTTACTTATTCGTTGTGCCCCTGTTGGAATTTTTTTAAAAAAATTTAGGTCAAATTTTGTTCGTATATCACTTGGATATTACTTCATAGCTTATTTTGTAAGTAAAATTATGACTTTGTTGAATTTCTTATTTGGTGTATCTGCTACTGCTACAATGGATAAAACCTGCAACATGAATCCAACATATGAGTCATCTATTGCAACAAGTGAGTAATCTGTTGCAATATATGACTAATTTGTTGCAACAGATGACCCATATATTGGATTCACATTACAACACTATAAAACGAATCCAACAGATGAGTAATCTGTTGCAACAAATTAGTCATATATGTTGTAATAGATTACTCATTTGTTGCAACAAATTACTCATTTGTTGCAACAAATTAGTCATATATGTTGCAACAGATTAGTCATATATGTTGCAACAGATTACTCATTTGTTGCAATAAATTAGTCATATATGTTGCAATCGATTAGTCATATATGTTGCAACATATTACTAATCTGTGCAACAGATTAGTCATATATGTTGCAACAGATTACTAATCTGCGCAACATATTAGGCATATATGTTGCAACAAATTATTAATCTGTGCAATAGATTAGTCATATATGTTGCAACAAATACTCATATGTTGGATTCACGTTACATGTTTTATCCATTATTAAAAAACAGCAATAGCAAATACATCCAGATGAGAAATTCAACTAAAAAATAACAAACATTAAAAAAGATAACAAACACCAACAAATCAAGTTCCTCATTTTTGTCATAACTTAAAAGCCCTAATTTTTTACTTGTGAAAATTGAAAAGAAACGATGAAGAACTCGAAGTTGTTGTCTCCAGAGAATGTTGTCACGTCAACTGACGGTTGAAAGTAAAAAAAGAACGGGCAAGAACTCAAAACTATTTGTTGCCAGGGGTTCAAGTTGCACAAGATTGAAGGGAGAAATTTGAAAAGTTGTTGATTGGGAGAAGTTAGAGAGAGAAACTATCGAGAGAAAGAGAGAAGAGAGAGAGATTGATTTGCAGAGGGAGGAAAGTTTTGTGGGTGTGGGTTAATTTGTATTTTTGAAAAGATTAAAAAGTTTAAAAAATATTAATCAAGTCCACAATTAACCTAATCAAGTTTTTTAATTATGTTTGACCCTTTAAATTGGTCAATTTCACCAATCCTTCATTCAAGACTTAAAAAACACTTTTCCTTCAATTTTCTCCAGTAACATTCCTTGGCTGGAATTTGAATGGAAAAAATAATGAATCTTGAAGATGATTCAACGGATTGAACTTCTCAGAACTGTATAAAGAGGTCAACAATGTTGGTTGAACTACTTTTGTAAGAAAAGTAGCAGTGTTTATTTCATTATATGGTCCACCAGCTGCAACTTCTCCAGTACATCCTTAAAATGGATACATCAAACCAATAACATATTGTGATGGAGTAGTAAGTATTGTGTGTTGGGTTTAAATGTTTTAAGTAGGAAATAGTCTTTATTAAAAAGTATTTTATCTTTGTAAATTTTTTGACGTGAATTCGAATTTAGTCAGGTTGTAATATGAATATTGAATATTTTGCAAGTAAAAAGATAAAAAAAATTAAAAAAAAGGGATACACATCAAACCAATGAGGTGTTGTGATAAGGTGGTAAGTATTCTTTTTTGTTCTTAGTCAAATGTGTTGGGTTTGAGTATCTCATGAGCATGAAATTTCTTTGTTAAGAAGTTTTTATCCTAATGTGGAACTTTCGAATGTGAATTTAAATTTGACCCTAATATATATGAAGTATTGAACATTGAGTAAAAACTCCAAAAAAGAAAAAAAAATTAGATACATTCCAATAAGGTGTTGTGGTTGAATGGCATGTAATTTTTTATCCTTAATTAGGTGTGTTTGGTTTGTGTATTTTTAGTACAAAATCGTCTTTGTTAAGAAGAATTTATCCCACTGTGAAACTTGTCGAAGAGAATTCAAATTTAATCACATTCTAATATAAATATTGAACATTCAACGAAAAATTCCAAAAATAAAAAATGGATACATCAGAACCAAGTGCTTAGAAGTTAGACAGGAAATTGCATGTCATAGACCCAAATATGGATGACTTTAGATATTTGACCTCAATAAGAAATGTCTTTAAAGAATAATCTTACTTTATTTTTTAAGTATAATACAAGTGCCATTTTTTCCCTCTACACCTCAAATATATTTTTTAAACTTTTCATAGATATTTGTCTCTCAAATTTTATTTTTTATTATTTTCACTTTTTTATTTTTTTTCTTTAATTTTATTGTTTTCACTTTTATTTTTTAAAATTTTATTTTCATGTTTTAATTCATTTGTCTCAACCTTTATTTTTTTCTCTTTTTTCTTTTCTCTCAAGCATTAGCTATTTCTCTCTTTTTTCCCCTTTTAAATTCATTTGTCTTTAACCTTTATTTTTCTTTTATTTTTGTTTTTTATGAGTTCTCTTTTTTTCCCTCATTCTTCTCAAACTTTATTTTTATTTTTTCCTCTCATTTTTTATTTTCTCAATTTTTTTATTTCTTTGTTTTTTTCTTAATTTTTATTTTTTTCCTGCCTTTTTTTATCACTCTTTTTTTTATTTCTGTATTTTATTTGATTGCTTTTTTCTTTTTTTTCAGTTATCTTTTTTCTCTCATTTTTCTCATACTTTATTTTTATTTTTCCTCTCATTTTTATTTTTCTCAATTTTTTTAATTCTTTGCTTTTTTCTTGATCTATATTTTTTTTTCTTTTTTTTCTCAATCTTTTTTTTATTTCTCTATTTTGTTTGATCGTTTTTTTCCTTTTTCTCAACTTCTATTATATTTTCATAATAAATAAAAAATTGGATGAATTGTTGTTACGAAGTTCTTTGAAAATTCTTGAGATAAGTCGTGTCTCTAAGGCGAGAGTTGTAGAATATCTCATAAATAAAGACATAATGTGGTAGTGTCAACTCTTGCCTGTGGGGCATAATTTATTATTTGAAAGTCCTTGAGCAAAGTCTTGCCTCTAAGTCAAGAGTTGTAGAACATTCCATAAATAAAGACATAACGTGGTAGTGTCAACTCTTGTCCGTGGGGCATAATTTATTATTTGAAAGTCCTTGAGTTAAGTTTTCTAAGACAAGAGTTGTAGAACATCCCATAAGTGAAGACACAACGTGGTAGTGTCAACTCTTGCCCGTGGGGCATAATTTATTATTTGAAAGTCCTTGAGCTAAGTCTTGCCTCTAAGGCGAGAGTTGTAGAACATCTTATAAATCAAGACATAACGTGGTAGTGTCAACTCTTGCCCGTGGGGCATAGTTTGTAGTTTGAAAGTCCTTGAGCTAAGTCTTGCCTCTAAGGAAATAGTTGTAAAACATCTCATAAATGAAGATATAAAGTGATAGAGTCAACTCTTGACTGTGGGGCATAATTTGTAGTTTGAAAGTCCTTGAGCTAATTAAGTCTTGCCTCTAAAGGCAATAGTTGTAGAACATCTCATAAAAAAAAACATAACGTGGTAAAGTCAACTCTTGCTCGTGGGGCATAATTTATTATTTGAAAGTCCTTGAGATAAGTCTTGCCTCTAAGGCGAGAGTTGTAGCACATCTCATAAATGAAGACATAACGTGGTAGTGTCAACTCTTGCTCGTGGGGCATAATTTATTATTTGAAAGTCCTTGAGATAAGTCTTGCCTCTAAGGCGAGAGTTGTAGCACATCTCATAAATGAAGACATAACATGGTAGTGTCAACTCTTGACCGTGGGGCATAATTTGTAGTTTGAAAGTCCCTGAGCTAAGTCTTGTGTCTAAGGCAATAGTTGTAAAACATCTCATAAATGAAGAAATAACGTGATAGAGTCAACTCTTGACTGTGGGGCATAATTTGTTGTTTGAAAGTCCTTGAGCTAAGTCTTGTCTCTAATGCAATAGTTGTAGAACATCGCATAAATGAATATATAATGTGGTAGAGTCAACTCTTGCCTGTGGGACATAATTTGTTGTTTGAAAGTCCTTGAGCTAATTAAGTCTTCTCTCTAAGACAATAGTTGTAGAACATCTCCTAAATGAAAAAATAACGTGGTAGTGTCAATTCTTTCCCGCGGGGCATAATTTATTATTTGAAAGTCCTTGAGTTAAGTCTTGCCTCTAAGGCAAGAGTTGTAGAACATCCAATAAATGAAGACATAACGTGGTAGTATCAACTCTTGCCCGTGGGGCATAATTTGTAGTTTGAAAGTTCCTGATCTAAGTCTTGCCTCTAAGGTAAGAGTTGTCGAACTCATAATTCAAAATACAATGTGGTAGTGTCAACTCTTTCCCATGAAACATAACTTGTTGTTTGAAAGTCATAAGTCATGCCACTACAATATAGTAGTGTCAACTCTTGCCCATGAAATGTAGCTTATTGTTCGAAAGTTGTAAGTCTTGCCTTTATAATGTGATAGTGTCAACTCTTGTTCATGAGATGCAACATGAATGGAATAAATCGAAGAAAAGAACAAAAATAATAAAAATTACGGAAAAAGAAGAAAAATATTAAAAAAATAAAAAAAACGTAGAAGTTGAGAGAGAATAAGAAAAAAATAAAGGTTGATTAAAAAGATTAAAGAAAAATAAAGGTCAAGAAAAATTTAAAAAAAAAAAGAGAAAAAAAAATCAAAGAAAAAAATATTGTTTTTTTTATAAAAGTAGACGTTGAAAGGTGTAAAGAAAAAAAGTAAGGGTTGAGAAAAACTAAAAAGAACAAAAAAAAAAGAGAGGAAAGAAAAAATAAAAAATAAAAATAATATAAAACAAAAAAGAAAAAAGGAAGTTGAGAGGAAAAAAAAGGAAAAAGTAAAGGTTGAGAAAATTAAAAATAAAAAGAGAAAAGAAAAAAGAAAAATCAAAGTAAAATTAAAAAGAGAAAAAAATAAAAGTTGAAAGATATAAATATGGAGTTTTATCCATTATGAGGATATTTATGTAATTACTCCATTGATCAGGGGTAATTTTATCCAAAAAAATATTAGTTAATAGGTAAAAACTATTTTAAGGAAACTTTTTTATTTGAGGCTAAAATTTAAAAGTCACCCTAGTTTAGGTCTACTTTTGAGATTCACCCGAAGTTAGATGTCAATTGTCATTGAACTACTTTACTCTCCCCGGAGTTGGGGCCTATAACTTTGGCCCATAAATTTTCATTAAATGAACAATAGAACTAAAAGTCATGAATTTGAGGAGTAAAAATTAAAGATCACTTCAAAATAAAGGCAATTCATGCAAAAACTTCAAAAGAATTTAAAACAAGTTAGATCTACATAACACTGTCAAAAAGGATTTGATATTATATATTTTAAATCTGATTGTCCTATTACAAAGTTTTATCAACCAACGGTTGGCTTTGTTTTAATACGACATGTTCATCATGCCAAAGCGAGACAAGACTGCAATATACATCAAAATCTTTAATACATTTGGGGCCGTTTGGTGTGAGGTACTAAGACAAGTTATCCCAGGATAAAATAATAGTTCCGGGATAAATTTTTTAATACACCGTTTGGTTTGACAATATTTGGGATAACTTATCCCGGGATTAATAATAGTCCCGGGATAAGTTATACCACATATTTGGTGGTATAAGTTATCCCACTTTAATTTATTCTGGGATAAATTAGCAAATAACAAAAATATCTCAAATCCATTACAAACACATTTCTCCAATCTTTTTCATCATCTTTAATTATTGCTGTTGAAATTGAAAAAAGATCATTGATATCTACTTGATTATCTAAAACGTGTTATTTATGACAAATTAAAAAGACTAAAATATCTTATTTTGGAACGAAGGAAATATATGACTAAGAAAAATTGGCCTCTTATTAATTAAACTTTGCATTTTTTTTTTTCATTCCATTGCTTGTGAATTTTATAAACTTATATGCTATTTTCTTATATAAAGGATAAAAATGCAAAATTAACAAATTAAAAAATAAAATATGTTAGATTCATACATAATAAGGATCAAAACTAGGTACTATAATTTTTTATATATCCAACAAAATGTAGGTACTATAATTTTTTAAGCATATAAAAATGAAATTCAACATCAACTTTTTCCTTCCAAGTGTTATTTTTGTGAATTGATAACACAAAAAGTTCTTACTACACAATGAAAAGATTAACTAAAGTAAGTAGATTTTATAATAATAATTATCATTCACTAGTAATCTATAAAATATTTTAACAACTACAAAGGCGTTGCCTAGTTTTAATATACATTATCGTTTCACAATCGACTCTATTGTTCAATTACATATTTTAAATTAAATAGTTTTTTAATAACTTGAAAATTGATATTGTATATATCAATTAAAATGAATTTTAATATTCTATATTATATGAGTAATATGTGTTTAAATGAAGTGACATAAACAACAAATCTTCTTTTACTTTAACAAACTTAAGTTGGAAGTTTTTAATTCAAACTAAATAAGATGTAGTAAGTTTTTTTTTTTTAAACGCACACGGTATAATCATGGGAAGGCACATGCAAAAAAAATAAAGCTAAATAAGATGAAAGTTTTATTTTTAAAATACACACGATATAAACATGAAAATGCACACACAAAAAAAATTAAGCTAAATAAGATGGAAGTTTTATTTTTAAGAATAAATATTTAAAGCTTGAAAACAAATATATATAAACAAAAAAGAAGTTAAATAAGATAGGGGTATTTTGGTAATCAAATACTTTATTGTTAGAAATTATACCATGCATATTAATTTGAAAACAACAAACCAAACACTCAATAAAAAATAATCCCAACATAACTAATCCCAGTATAACTTATCTCATCATAACTTATCCCAGCATTACTAATCCTAGCATAACTACATTCCCAACCAAACGACACTTATTTAGAATTAAGCATGACGCCTGTAATATTATGATTTATATGTTCTATGATGAATTTGGCCTTCATGGTCTCAAACTCCTACCAACTTCGAACACTCATATTGATATGAATATCCTATGCTAATTGTCAGTGCAATTTTATCCTACACAAGGAGGGTATGAAATTTTAGATTGATCACTTATGAACAAATATTGAGATATGAATATTGTAAAAGTGGATGAAAGACTTTCTCAAGGTCTTTTTAGATTTCATTTTGAAATTCACACTTGTTAGCTATTTACTCAGTATGAATAATATGCCTATCATTCACAAAAGCCTTTTTCCCTTTTGCTATAATAACTTATTAATAAGTCTTGTTTTTATATTATTGGATTCTCAAAATCAACTCTACAATATGTATATAGTCAGCTATCTATCAGTCCACTAGCCAAAAGATATAAATGATTACAATAATAGAAGCAAGCACACACAAATGCAGAAAATGAAATAATGGCCAAAAAAAATCAACTCTACAATGTGATATATAGTCAGCTATCTATCAGTCCATTAGCCAAAAAATGTAAATGATTACAACAATTAGAAGCAAGCACATACAAATGCAGAAAATGAAGTAATTGCAAAAAAATTATCATGTGAATTTATGAAAAGCTAGACATAGTTAGAAGTTAAGACCTTAACACAGTTAAAAATTGTGGCTCGCGATAAAGCACCATTTAATTGGTCATGGGAACCTGAATCTCTATGAATCGTGAAAGTTTAATAGTTAAAGCAGATTACTAAATTTTTTTAAAAAATTTACATATATACACAAGGTAACTTTACCTTATTACATAAAATTTCATATTGAAAAAGTAATTACATAAATCCCAAACTAATTACTGAAATCCCTTATTTTTTTTTACTTTCTCTCTCATCCTCCTTATACATACAAAAATAACGTTTTTTTTCTGCACCATTTTTTTGCTCTATATTTGTGTTCCTTTATTTACGCCTAGAATCAAGCTAATCTAATCTGGGGAGTTTCAAATCAAACCATCTTTTGATGTTGAAAAAAAGTTGCATTTTCAATACAAAAATCGGCTTATTTTGATGTCTTTGTTGTAGCTAAATTGCATACAACAAAGACATCAAAATAAGCCGATATAGCTAAACCGGCTTGCTCTTCCGCTAATTTAGCGAGGGACTAAGACGTCGAAGAAGAAGTTGATGTTGATGCTGGGTGTTTGGCTGTGGCGACGAATTTGGCTTGAGAGAGGAGGTGAGCACCTTGTACAAAGTGCTTCTTGGATTGGATGTTGGAGCGATTGCTGAAACGGAGATTGGAGAGGTATTTTTTAGGGATATTGTACATGAAAAGGAACATGAATATTGAATACCATTTAATTTGTGAATGTATGCAGATTGTATAATGTCACATTATACATTATAATCTTATATACATTATGATATTGGGCATACCTTTTACTTTGTGAATGTCTGCATATTGAATACCATTTACTTTGTGAATGTATGATGATTATATAATATCACGTTATACATTCTGATTATTTATACATTATGATATTGGGCATATCTTTTACTTTGTGTATGTCTGCAGATTGTATAATGTCACATTATACATTCTGATTATTTATACATTATGATATTGTGCATACTTTTCACCTGGTATGTATAACGTTTGTATAATGCCACATTATACATTCTGATTATTTATATGTTATGATATTGTACATATCTTTTATTTTGTGAATGTATAATGATTGTATAATGTCTGCATATTGAATACCTTATACTTTTTGAATGTCTGCTATTTGTATAAGGTAAAATTATACATTATGACAAGCTTATAGGTTAGACATGTTGAAAGTTAATTCTTAATATATATTGTATGATATTATACATTTCTTCATACTATTATTTAAATGTATAATATGTCCACATACATGTGCAAATATTGTATAATATCATTTTTATACGTATCAGTTTGCTACAACTTTTTTTCTCTAAGAATTTGAGTTTGTTTATTTTTAAGGGCATGAAATACCATATTGACAAAGTATCGGCTCAAATCAAAACTCATTTGATGTTGAATACATTCAAAACATACCACAACAAACGTCTAATAGTTTGTAAGTAATTATTTTTACATGTATAACGATGTTATAATTATTGAACGGATTGTTACTTCATCATTTTTTTTAAATTAGGGACTGCGGTGTCTTTATTGCTGCCTATGCAGAAATATTAAGTGAAAGGCAGCAAGTGCATTCATGTGGTTTTGATGCTGGAAGTCAATGTGCACGCTATGCTTCATTATTATGGCATTACGGAGTGACAAAGGACAACGAAGGATCCATAAGTGATAATGACGATCCTCCTCGGCCAAGGAATAGTTTTCTCCAAACAATTGATGAAAGGACAATTGTTACTTTAGAGTAGCACTTTTTATAATAGTCGGGATTGAAACATCTAATTTTTATTTTTGTAGTTGATGTTAAACAGTTAAAATGATTCTTGTTGGATGTTAATTTACATTTGTAAATGTTTTCAGTTTGTATAATATCAGTTTGTTGCTATCTTCAAATTGTATGGATGTCCTTATTGTTCCTATACATATATATCTTCTTGAAGAATTATTTTGCAATAAATTACACTATATTGTACTGTTACTATATAGTTTGGTAGATAATGAGTTTGCCTTACATTTTATTATATATAACGTATAAAAAAAATTACACTTTAATGTGTCATTGTATATCAACACATTGTGTTTTTACCAGTAGGTAAATTATGTTATATGATAATGATACATTGAACAAGTGTCTCATACGTTTAAATTTATATATTACATAACACCATACATGTTGTTATACGTTCAAGACTTAATAGAAAATAACGAAAATAATTAATATCATACATATGTACAAAGTATAATACAATATCATACATTATTAACATACGGTTAAGGAATTTTACATTTAATACTTTGTGAATGTATCATACATTTACACTAACGTATAGTCTATAATCATACACATAAAACAAAATGGAAAATGCAACTTAATTGTTCACGATTTATGTTACAAACTGATTTATGAGCTAATTTAACACTAATGAGAATCAAAAGGACCCTACATACACATATGCCTTATTGTCACTCTTATGATGGAGTTCTTTGCATGAAATCAAGCCTTGTATTTCTTCAACTAGTAAATCAATCATCAGTCGCATGCATTTCCTGAATGGTCACTGAATTTTGCCGCCTTCTTCGTTTCATAATCCTTAAAAGCAGCCTTAATTGTATCCCCGGCGAGCATGCTGCAGTATGTTTTGCCATCTCCGATATTGATATGGGGATGTTCATATTGATTTTAAGCGAATTGAAGAATGGAGTATAATAAAAAAAAATTATGTAAACCTTCACTCCATTATCATTCCTTATGATAATTGGAGAAGAATTAACATCAATGATGTATTTAATTTCAATTTTTTTCGAACATCGTCAACATTCAATTCCATCGCTATCGTTGCAACCAATTTCATAAAGTTAATACTTTCAAAAACAATAATGGTATCACTTTTGTATGATTTGTAACTAATTTCCGACTCCTAGACACTGGAATGACGCAACAATATGGGGATGTTCATCTTTTTTTTTTTTTTCAGAAATCAAGAAAGAAGCCAACTATTTTTTTTTTCTCAAAAAAGTATTTCAACAATGATGAAAGAAAGAAGAAGCCGCCCCGCCCCCCCCCCCCCTCAAAAACGTATTCCAACAATGATGAATATTAATAGTAATGTTTAGGAGTTATTTTTGAAATTTAAATCTCAATTCCAATATTAACTAATTAGCTATTAAATGTCATAATTTAAAGAATAGGAATATATTTTCTGATTTCTCTTTCCTTAATTGTAGGAAAAACAGTTTTATCATACATCAGACGAATGTATAATAAAACTATGAATGTATGAGTATATTTAGTAAAATTGGGAGAGAAAAAACCTAAAGGGATTTTATGTAAATACTTTCATATTACATGTGATTTCTGTTGTTTACACAATTTTTTTACACTGAAAAGCAGATTACTAAATGTTTTTGACACTAAAAAGCAGATTACTAAATTGATGCTAGAACTTCAAGATTAGGGGACTATATTAAAGCCCTGAAAGCCAAATAAGCAGATAGGTGAATCCAAGAATATCAAACAAACTAAGAGACAGGAAAATTGAAGAGACAGGCGAAAGAGTGGTACTTACCAAGGTTGAGGAGCCTTGATACACAGGAACAGTTATCAGAACGACATTGAAGAGAAACTTGAAAAAGAAATAGATCATTATTAACAATTTAGCTTTGTTAAGCAATCTATCTTGTGTATAACATTTTACTGTTTTGTTGATCATGTTTTAGGCTTATGTAATTGAACAATCAAATTTTGCGAAAACAGATTAAGTATTTAGTTTCTTAATAGAATGTCTAATTGGCACTAACTGAAGTTAAAGAATGATATAAAAGGAATATATTATGTCTCAAATCTCAATGGTTGAAGTTTGTAGTAGCTTTACAATAAAAATATGTAGTAGTTTATGAAAAACTAGACACAGTTAGAATGAAGTTGTGGCTCGCGATAAAACACCATTTAGTTGGCCATGGAACCTGAATCTATATGGGTAGTAGAATTTTAATAGTAAAAGCAGATTACTGAATTTTTTTGACACTGAAAAACAGATTACTAAATTGATGCTAGAACTTTAAGATTAAAGGACTATATCAATGCCCTGAAAGCTAAATAAGTAGATTGGTGAATCCAAGAGTATCAAATAAATTAAACTAAGAGACGGGCAAATTGAAGCAGCTAAACTACAATCAAAGCACGCGAAAAAAGTGATACTTACCAAAGTTGAGGAGCCTTGATACACACAGGAACAATAATCAGAACGACACGAAGAGAAACCTGAAAAGAAATAGATTATTATTAACAATTTAGCTAACGTGTTAAGCAACCTATCTTGCGTATAACATTTTACTGTTTTGTTGATCATGTTTTAGGCTTATGTGATTTGAACAATCAAATTTTGCGAAAACAGATTAAGTATTTTGTTTCTAAAGTTAAGGAATGATATAAAAGGAATATCTTATGTCCCAATGGTTGAAGTTTCTAGTAGTTTTACAATAAAAATATATTAAATTAAAGATATATACTGAAATTATTGAAAAGACAACGCAATTATATTTTTGCTTGGTAAAAGGTCATAGTGTATACGAAAGACAGAATATACATCAGAATACTGTTTCTCATGTTCAACTTTCTCTATGTAATGGAAGAATACGTGAATCTTTATATGAAATGAAAAATTGGAAAAACACATATATCCTAGATTGAAGGCATTCAGAGTTGAGAAAATGTAACACAAAATTATTATCAAGTAGGCAGTGATGATTCACCGATAAAATTGTTGTCATGTGACCAGGAGGTCACGGGTTCAAGCCTTGGAAACAGTCTCTGACAGAAATGCAAGATAAGGTTGCGTACATTACACACTTGTGGTGGGGCCCTTTCCCAAACCTACGCATAGCGGTAGTTTTAATGCATCGGGCTACCTTTTTTTTTTTAGGAAGTGATGATTCACTTATTGGACCATTTTTCTGCTCCATGGAAGCATTCATAGGCATAGTTGCTAAACAAATATTTTTGTTTGATAATATCAATTGCATGTTTAATTTAACTCTCATTTGGTTCTAATGTACATGCTTTGATTTGCAAAAGGGAAGGCTAACTCAAATTTCAGAACTTCTCTACACTGGAAGATTCTCTAATTTGTGTTCTCGTCTGAGATTGTGCCAAGAACTGATGGACCATGCCCTGTAAATTTGTGTTGAAGATTCATAATCAGTGACGGAGTCAAGATTTTCATTGAAGGGTTTCAGAAGTATATATACGAACTAGTCGAATGGGTTCAACATCTACTATATATGCATAAAAGATATTTTTAACTATGTAAAAATAATATAAAAATAGTATAATTTTTCGTCGAAAAAGGTGGCTCCACCACTGTTCATATATACTAAAAGAACATGAATTAGCGATGGAAAAATTCTGTTAACGTACTAAACAAAAAAATCTGTTGCTAATCCTATTTGGCGATGGCCGCGGATAGGAACAAACTATCAAAATGTCATGTTAGTTAAGAGCAATTTAACAACAGACTAGCTGCAAACTTCGTAACTAATTTCAGTTATTTTTGTAGTGTAATTATATATCCATATCATAATTATACTTCATGAGGAAAAAGACATAATTGCGGACCTTCCATAATGGTTAACCCCAACATATATATTACACAAACTTAGTAAAATTAAAATTTAAAAACAAAATATAGAAAGATTGAGTGCGCACCCAATCTCCAGAATTAGATTGAAGGCAATTGAATTCCCTTGACATAAAATTCATGAATCCACCACTCGAAACAAGCATAAGGAAATGTTAGTCACTTTTATCTTAGTAAAAACAATCAGCGAGCCATACTTAGATACTTTTAAGAGTTAATTTCTCAGACAATCACTCAACTACTAGTTATTATTTCAATAAAGTCATTTTCTTTATTGAAGAATATTGGGATCAAGAAAAAGACTGACTTTATGAGATAATAACTATTAGTTGAGGGCCATATGAGAAACCAATCTGATACTTTAACCAATACTTTTGTTGTTCATTCCTAAATCTTTTATCTATCAAATAAAGACCTTAATAGAGTTCTTTATATAGTACAATACATAGTCCTTAGTATGAATGTGAATCGTTCAATGCTCGAATCTCATGTTTCGAAATCTGACCGAGTAAGTAGAGTTTTCCTTTAATTAAATTTTCCCTAATTAGTAGGTCAGGGATATTATATATCAATAAGTAGAGTGAGTAGAGTTTTTCTTTAATTAAATTTTTCCTAATTAGTAGGGCAAGGGTATCATATATCAATAAATAATTATTTAGAATTTTGAACTAATTTTAGGGAAGAACCACAACGATGATTACGGGGTTGGCACGATCAAGTATATTTGGTCCAAAATTCATCAACTGAGAATTCATGAGCTAAAAGCTTTGACTTTGTCTCTAACTAATATAGCGTGAAATTTGTAAAATTATAGATCAATTAGAGTTGCACTGTTTAAATTCCTTGAATGATTAAAGTTAAAATGTGGGATCTAAAATCAAAAGGCAAACTATACAACCATCTCCAACTACACTCTATTTTACATTCTAAATATAGAGATGCTCTATATTTGGAGAACACTATCTCTAATCCACAACTCTATTTTACATTCTAAAAAAGAACTTCTTCTCTTTCATTAATATTATATTATTATTTTATTTCATTTATATTTCTCATTTCATAACTTAAATCTTTTTTATTTTATTTTATTTTATTTATATTTCTTATTTCATAATTATTTTTTACCCCAAAATTTTAAACAACATAAATTGCAAGAATATATTATATATTATTCATATTAATGGACAATTAAAATAAAAGTGAAATCATTTATGAAATATAATTAAACAAATATTACATCATGGTAACATTTATTTATTTCTACATAAATATTCAACTTTCAAGATTAAAACGTTATTCTCATAAATGCTCTATTAATTCATTACGAAGTGCATAATGAGCATTTTGTCTTTAATTTTTTTATGTCTAGCTAAAAAAAGGTCCAACGTTAACATATACCCGAGGGATAGAGTTGAGTAGAGAAGTGATAGACAAGGAGATAGTTGACGCCTTAAAATTTATTGATGATGATAAGGCTCCTGGAATAGATGGATACAATGGTCATTTCTTCAAAATAGCATGGTCTATTATTCAGTATGATGTGGTGAAGACTGTTAAAGAATTTTTTGAGCATGGTAAGCTACACAAAGCTGTAAACTGCACCCTTCTTACTCTCGTGCCTAAGACTCCCAACCCAACAACAATAAAAGAATATAGACCAATTGCATGTTTCTCAATTTTATACAAGATCATTGCAAAGGTGTTAGCTTCAAGATTACAAAAGGTAATTGTATCTGTAATTAGTGAAGCTCAATCCGGATTTATCCCCGATAGGAAGATAGCAGATAACATCATCTTGGCAAATGAGTTGGTAAAGGCCTACCATCGAAAACACATCTCTCCTAGGTGCATGCTCAAAATAGACCTCCAAAAAGCCTATGATTATGTGGAATGGATTTACTTGAAGCAGACTATGGAGGCTTTATGTTTTCCCAAGAGATACATGAAATGGGAAATGAAATGTGTGTGCACCGTTAATTACTTTATTTTGATAAATGGGGAGACTACTCCTCCCTTTAAAGTGTCTAAGGGACTGAGAAAGGGTGACCCTATATCTCCATTTTTATTTTTCATTGTTATGGAGTTTCTCAGTCGAAGTCTGTCTGAGTTAAAGGAGGATCAACATTTCAGGTTTCGTCATAAATGTGCAAGATTAGGGATTACACACTTGTGTTTAGCTGATGATCTATTACTGTTTGCACGAGGGGATTTATCCTCTATTTCAGCATTATTTTAGTGTTTTCAAAGATTTTCTCAAGCGTCGGGGCTCACAGCAAACATAGAGAAAAGCAGTTTCTATTGTGGTGGCACGATAGAATAGGAAAAGACAACTTTGTTACAGAAATTTAGGTTTAGACTAGGAGAACTTCCCTTCAAATATCTGGGCATCCCATTATCCACAAAGAAATTGGGTATCCTGCAATGGAGTCCTCTAATAGACAAGACTACTGCACGGATAGCCTCATGGACCTCCAAAAAACTATTTTATACCGGGAGGGTACAATTAGTACAGTCAATATTATGTGGGATACAAGCTTATTGGTCCCAATTATTTCCTATCCCCTCTAAAGTCCTGAAACTTATTGAAGCCTAATGTCAAAGTTATGTATGGTCCGGGGTAAGTACTATTACTAGAAAAGCTCTTGTCTCGTGGAATAAAATGTGTATGCCTTACTCAGTTGGGGGCCTCAATCTTATCAACATCTGCATTTGGAATAAGGCTACACTAGCAAAAACCTGTTGGGACTTAGCTCACAAAAGTTACAAACTGTGGATACGTTGATTTATAGCTTTTATATTAAATATGATAAGGTCTCCACAACCCCTATTCTACAGCAAGCCTCTTGGATGGTCAAAAGTATCATTGTTGCCAGAGAAACACTGATGCAAACACAATTGATGGAGCAACAACATAGATAACAATCCGAAAGATTTCTTTACAATTGCTAGGTGAAGGAACTAGGGTACCTTGGAAATGTCTGTTGTGGTTGCGGATTCAAAACAAGTTACTAACTAAAGATCAGCTACTCAAATGGGGATTAGAGGTGGATAAATTCTGCAAGTTATGTACAGAAAATCAGGAAACTCGAACTCACCTATTTGTTCACTGTGAATACTCGAGGGATTTGTGGCATAGATTATTACGATGGATAGAGGTGAGTCCTGTTGATACTATTACATGGGAGGAACATGAGGATTGGGTGATAAAGAAATCCAAGGGCAAATCATTACAGGTACAACTCTTTAAAATGGTCTATGCTGAATTTGTACATGCACTATGGTTGGAAATGAACTATCGATTGTTTGAAGAGAAGAACAGACTCTGGAAATCTTTGGCTAAGGAGATAGATTATTATTGTAATGTGAGAGCTAATTTGGGTCTTCGAACTAGACTGCAATAATTATGTTTCTAGTTTAATTAAGGATAGAATTGGTAGTCTTTGAGTTTTTCTGTAGATAGCAGATTTGTGTTAAAACTGCTATGGATCTGTAATTGTTTCACTTGGTAATTAATATACAAGCTAGTTACCAAAAAAAAAATTGTTCAAATAAATAATTTTCATCTACCACCATTTATACGAATATTAAATATATAAAATTAAAATTAATATAATAAAAATATTACTTTAAAAATAATTATTAATAATAGAGAATTAATTAATTATCAAATATAATTCATAATATATTAAATTACAAATGTTATACAATATAATTATTAATATTATAATTAAAAAATAAAATAGAAAGTAATTCTCTATATTTGGAAAGTTATTGTTCACCTTCTCTGTTTATAGAGTTCTGTTGAAAATTTGAAAGGTATTAACCAATAACTCTTATCCGCAGGCAGCTCCTCTCTAGTACACTAATTGTCCAGGTTGTCCAGTGGAGAAGTAATCTGTTGACAGATGTCCACTTATAGATCTAAGGATTAATAATTGATTAACCCCAAAACCCCTTAAACCATAGTTAAATCACACATCAGTTTTATATTTTATTTGTTTTCCTTATCGGCAATGTTAGTGAGCAAGAATCTTGCTCAATTTGGTTGGTTTTTCTTTACCTGAGAAGCTACCTTATTTTCATCGTTTATTTTTTATTTATTTTTAAATTTTAATGGTCTTCTTTAGTTCATCATTTTCACCTAAGTTCTATCCCAAATTTCAATTCTTTCAAATTAAACTCTTTTATTTTCATAAATTGTTTTTGTAACTCTTTCGAGATTCCTTCATATTTTCATGAATTATATTGAACATTTCTATATACCACTTTCTTCTATCTAATTACTATCTAAGAATATTTTTAAGGAAAATTTAGATAAATATATATCCTCTACTTTATATTATTACATAAAATTTCATCTAGCAAAACTAATTACAAATATCCAATTTTTTCACTTTCTCTGTCCAATCTCCATATACATATCAAACCATCCCTTATACGTCACTTAATGCTCCACAATTTGTGCCTAAAATGAAGCAATCATAATTAAGGGATTTCAAGTTTTGAATTTACAAATTTTATCTTATCAAATTGCTGAACATCATCATCTTCTTCAATTTATTTTTGAGGTTAGTTTAATTTCTTAATTTTTTCAACTTTACTAAATAAAAAATCTACGAGTTACTTGTTGTATGTGTGTAATTCTCAAAACTTTAGCATAGTAATGAAATCTGGATCGAGCTTTAGAGAAAATAAATCAAAACATCAAAACGACTCCGCCAAGATGAAGAAGTCGAGGGAAGTTGCTCGTACAAGCTCTAAAAAGCTCGTTGCTAAATCTTCAAGTAAGATAAAAAGTGAAGAATCATCACAATCGTGTCTTCCAAAGGTAAGTGATTTGTTGTTAAATCTGTATTTTTTTTTATCGATTTACACATTCTTATACACTGTTATATAAGAATATTTTGTTGTTATTTCGACCTTATAACTAAGTTATGTATAGGGTTAGAAGCATCTTTTTAGACATTAAATTTGTTATGTACATGGTCAGATTGCTTAGTAAATTCATGTTGTTATTTTGAACTATGATACATAGCGAGTTATGTATATATCTGTAGTTATGTCATTTGTTGAACGTTTTATTTCTACTCATATACATAAATCTGTTATGTATATGTATTGAAACAAACACTGCTGGGCTGTTTAATTTCAGATCATATACATTACAGAGTTATGTATGTGTTATGCATCAACAATGTTATACATAACACAGTTATGTATATGACTTTGTTAGACAAGGCGAGTTGTGTGTATTTCAGCCCATTATATTTTTCCTTATTACATTGTTGCCTTTTGTTACTTTCTTATGTGTGTGAATGTTTTCATCCATATCGACACACCCGATATTTTCCACTTTTTTTTTTCTATATTTCTTATAATTTTATTGTAGTTTTACTCCCCTTTTTATGATTTATCTATCCCTTTTAGAAATATTTATTCTAATTATATTAATTTCTAATATATTAAAATTTAAATAATTTATAGGACTTACGCCCCATATGTACATAATTTTAAAAAGTAATAAATATTTTTAAATTTTGTGATCGTCAAGTGAAAGATATGTATAATATTCTAAAATATTGTTTAAACTTGTTGTTATAAACGAGAAAGAGACATTAACAGACAAAAAGGAATGTAAGAAAAATAAATTGAAATGGAGGGAGTATCTGATTTCATTTTTGATTTGGTTATGATTTTTTCAATTTCTTTTAAAAAAGAAAGTGTTGATTTTGTTTTGTAATGTAATGCAAGATTGTCTCTTTTTTTTCGGATTTAACTTGTACGCATTGACAGCGTGAAGAATCTTTTTAATGTTTTGAGAAAATTATTTTCCTATAGAAGATATTTTTTTTAAAATTTTGACCAATCGACCGCACCCTAAATCTTGAGAAAATTGAAGGAAAGGTGTCATTTAAGTCTTGAATGAAGGATTGTTGACATTGACCAACCTAAAGGGTCAAACACAATTAGAAAACTTGATTAAGTTAATTGTGGACTTGATTAATATTTTTGAAACTTTTTAATCTTTTCAAAAATACAAATCAACCCATACCTCTCTCCTCTCCAAATCAACCGTCTCTCCTCTCTCTATCGCTCGATGGTTTCTCCCAACCAACAGTTCTGCAAATTTCTTATTTCAATCCCCGGCGACTTCAACCTCCGGCGATAAATAGTTGGGCTTCGAGTTTCTTTTTAACTTTCAACCGTCAATTGATGTGACAACCTTGCTCTCCGGCCACAACAACTTCAAATTCTTCATCTTCCCTTTTCTTCTTTCATAGGTAAATAATTATGGCATTTTTAGTTTTGAAGAAAATGAGGAACTTGAGTCAACCTCTCTTCTAGTATTGGTTAACAATTTCAATATTTTTTGCTATAATTTGAAATGTTGTCTGAATAAAATCCTGATTTCTGGTATTTCTTCTCTTCTCTTTTCGGAGTGAATTATGATTTTTTATTGTTTGTTACATTTTTTTGAATTTTGATTTTTGTTATTTGTATTAATACAAACAAAACAACGATGTTGGTGTTTTTGGTGTTGCGCCCGTTGCTAGGTTGATTTATTGTTGTTCTTGATAAAAATGGTGATATTGCTATTGTTCTATTGAATAAAATTATGCTACTGTTTTTTCGCAACAAAATAACCATCTGATGCAATAGAGGAACCATCAAATGAAAAATTTGATGCAATACACTAACCATCTGATGCAACAGATTAACCATATGGTGCAATTAATTAACCATATGATGCAACAGATTAACCATCTGATGCAATAGATTAACCATATATTGCAATATATTAACCATCTGATGCAACAGATTTACCATCAGATGTAATAGAGGAACCATCAGATTAAAAATCTAATGCAATAGATTAATCATCTGATGCAACAGAGGAACCATCAGATTAAAAATTTGATACAACAGATTAATCTGATGCAACAAATGAACCTTCTATTTGATAAAATCCTATCAACTATTCCAACAGGATATGTCCAAGACTAGATTTTTCCAACTGATTATTCATCTGTCATAATAGACGACCCTTTTGTTGGAAGAAATCTAAATAATATTGTTTGTTGATAACTATTCCAACAGATCACTCATATGTTGCAATAGATGTGTGATCTGTCGCACATGCCATTCATTTGTCTCAACAGATGAGTGATATATTTTGTATTGTTGCAACAAGGTAGTTAACTGTTCCAACAGATCACTCATATGTTGCAATAGATGTGTGATATGTTACACAGACCAGTCATCTGTTTCAACAGATGAGTGATCTATTTTTGTTGTTGCAACAGGTTAGATATTGCAACAGATAACCTACCTGGTGCAACAGATGTGTGATCTATTGGAACTGTTATTTTACTATTTTACATGTTAGATTTACTGTTATCCTTTTTTAAAGATGTATTAATTATGTTTCTGTTAATTTTAGATGATATGGTTCCCAAAAGAACAGAAACCTAATCATGTCCAAGTAAAGGAACAAGTGAAGCAGCTAGGCTACATCCACCACTCTATGAGCTTGCTTTACAAGCGTTATCTTAATCAAAAGCAGAATATGATGAACATGGGGAGGAGGAATATTTCAAAAAAGATGATCCAAATGCTAATATCCCTCCCACCGAAGAGTTGGTCAAAACCTTCAGCATTGATCGTTATCCTATGAGAATGCAGTGCGATGGTGCCACAGATTTAATAGGTGATTTCGTAGTTAAGTCAGCCATGAAAAAATCTTTCAACGCCTTCAAAAAAATACATCGAGAATAAAAATTGGATGCTTATTTTAGGGACAGCTGCTTTGGGCAATATTTTGATTTTCTGGAGGACAACAATGCTCATTTCCAAATATATGATCTTCTCAAGCGTATGTTTATGTATGAAAACAAAGATAAGATGGATGAGGTATGGATAAATTATTGTGGCATGCCTGTTTGTTTTGGTTGGAAGGAGTTTGTCATAGTTACTGGACTAAAATATTATCCTCCTTCTCCTTCTCAAGTTATACCTATTTTAACCCAAAAAAGAACCCTGCACACCCAAAAAAGACAAAGGCAAGGCGAGTGATCGTGATGATCTGGTGTCCATTGTTGGTCCAAGCATCAAAAATAAAAAGTTGATAGAAGCGTTGAAAGGTAAAAGAATTTCAAAGAAGCACAAACAATCATTGTTCTTGGTTTGGTTTGTACATAATATTCTTTGGGCGAGGGACATTAACAACAACATAAGTGTTAGTTTAATAAATCTCTCCGAGGATCTTGAGGCATTTAACAGCTATCCTTGGGGTTATGAAAGCTTTAAAATGACTGTCAAATATTTGTTGACTCCGTTAATGCCAAAGACAGTCAACTTATATGGCTTTCCATGGGCTTTCATGGTAAATATTTTTTTATTATGATATGATTCATTTTTTTATTCAATAATAATTTTGATTTATTGGCATTATTTTATAGGCTTGGGCGTTTGAATCCATTCGTTATTTGAGACTGTAGACATGTGATTTTTTACCCTCCTTGAGTTTAATATATTTTTTGACATTAAATATTTTTATTTTTGTCCAATATTTATGTTAGCTTTTATTTTATTTTTAATAAGTTTTGGTTGAAAAAAAATAAAAAATAATAATAAATAAAGTTATATGTTTTATATATTTTTTAAAATAATACGAAAATTCAAAAAATATATATTTTTATTTTAATTTTAATAAATGGGCTAGTAGTTTTATTATTCTTTTAATTATATTTATTTTAGACTATTTATAAACTTTCATTATATTTTATTAAATATAAAAAATAATTAATTAATATTCTTTTATTTATATTATTATTATTTATTTTATATATTTTATATTTTAATTTATTAAATATTATTATTACAATTAATAGTAATTTAAAAAAAATATTCAAAATTTGAATCCTGAAAATACCGAAACTACTCCCCCCAAATCCCCCTATTTAAGGACTTCCCAGCCTAGAAAAAAAAAGAAGAAGATACGTACTATTCTGCTTACACCATATCAGAAACATCAGACTAAAAAAAAAACAGAGAGTGAAAAACATTAGAGAAAAAGAGGAAAAGGAGTATCAAGTCAAATTTGGATTTCCATTCGAGTTTTTGGTGATAACGTCTTGCTTTTGTATTTATTTAAGTTGGCGTACAGGTTCTATTTTAATCATATTCTATTTATGTTGTAAATTTCCCATGGCAAAGCATGAGTGAAAATGTTTAAATATTTTCAATGCATTGTTAAGTGTTAAATTTTGATTACGTGAACTTTTGTTACCACATATTATATTATTAATCTATCGGAATGCTTATATATATTTGTTCAATAAATACGTTGTAAACTAAAATACTGTGTGTTAATATTGCTAAGTTAAATTTGAGACGGAAAAGAAAAACAGAGTGAAATTTAATATATATTCCCATAACTGAAAATACACCCACGCACATTACATAGAATAATAATATTCAAAGATATACACACAACACTACACAGACGCACACATACCTCACTGCAAATACACTACATCACACAAATACACTGACACATTCACACACATACAGTGTTGATCGGAAAAGGTAAAGGGAGAGAAAATAGGCAGCGAAATAATTTTACGGTGAAATCTCGCGGGAAAACACCAACCTGCCATTGATCCATTATCAGCACCGCTTTCCAGCAGACGAACTAGTGGGTACCGGTGAAACCAGCTGATTCACTATCCATCGGCGACTAACAACCACTCCGCTTACCACCATGCTGTAAAGACCCCCTAGTCGTTACACGGTGCTTACGGTCCTGAGAGACCACAAGCTACCTATGAGCTGGTACCTTCTGTGAGCGCTGAATCATGTAATCATAAATGCGGAAGAATAACTAAAATGCCATAAGTTTTTTAATAATGAAATAACTACTGAATTATGAATCTGATAAAAATACTGAAATCTGAATAGTCTGTATAGCTAACTGTAGTATCTGAAAAACCTCTAACTGGATACTGCGAGTTGATAGGACAGGCCCCCAACTAACTCTACTAACTATTGAGATAGAGACATAAAGTAATATAATATGTCCTCGGATGATGAGGACTCACCACTGCTACTGTACTGCAGATAATCTGAGAAACTAGGTGCGATCCGGGGACTGAGCATCATTACCTATGACATGAAACATCATAGCGCAAAGAAAAAGGTATGCAATCAGTACTTTGAATGTACATGCTAAATGAGGTAGGCTGAGATACATGGTCTCATGAATAGGAATGATAGTAATTAACTGGACATACATGTAAGGCATGGAGTAATGAATAAAGAGCATGGAATCTATAGATACTGAAAATATAGGAAAATCTGTAAATACGATGGATGCATGACCAAACATATAACATGAACTGAGTAAAATATGTAAATTGATATATTGAGTTAACTGAAATCTGCATACTTTGGTCAAACAACACTAAGACTGAATAACTGAACTGAGACTATATCTGAGACTTTGGGAGGTATCATCTAATCGACATTCCCAATTTGAGCTAATCAGGGTCCAAACTGTAACCCAAGTTAGAAGGGTGTTAATACCGTTCCACGGGTACTAACATTGGTTGTGCAGATCCACTAAACTGATACGATGTCCAAAGGACTAAGGGTATCAAGCCTGAACTGACAGGTGACCCCTGTGAGATAGTCAAGCCTAATCTAACTGGTGAATACTCATATCCTACGCTGGCTACGTAGTTCTAGAGTATAGAAACTGCTACTAACGACTTTGCCTATCTGATGGGGAAGCCGCCATCCCTACACTCACTCGGTACTAAATCCTACTCACAACTGAAAGACACTGAGATACTAGACTGTTCTGAGTTTAATGACTGATATCTGACTATTCTGATAATGCTCATAATATAATCTGAAGACTATTTTGTAATGTACTGAGACTAGACTAAATAAACAGCTATGGTTTTCGGGTATTCAATACCCCCAAGTCTCAAAACGATAATACTGAAAAGACACTAAATCTTGAAGGACAAAACATGAAAGCTCTTATTAAATAATTCACTCTTATAGGCATTTTATCAAACACTTGTACTTTATAGTTTATTCAATTCATGGGAATAGTATAAAACTTTAAATAATAGCATGACTTCAACATTTGTAACACTAAATCATGATCTAATTCAAAGAATGGCAATATTAAAACATGAGGGATTTGATAACAACAATAATTCCATTAAAGTATCTTATAAAATCAATATTCATGGAAGTTCATGGAGATTCATAGTTTTAAATCACAATTTAATATCATAAATCTTGAAAAAATGTCAGATTTGTAATTAAAATGGATACTTGGACTCCATGGATGAAAGGGATCCATGGATGAACATCTAACATACCTGGGATAATGAATTTGGAAGGATTGATGGAGAGTTCTTGAGATTTGGCCTTGATTCTTGAGATCTAGGGTTTTTTGTTCTTGAAAGAGAGGATTTTTAATTTGATAGAGTGAATAATGATGAGTATTTAGGTCAACTAGGGGTTAAATTTCATGTTTAGGGTGAGTTTAGGGCTTAGGAAAAAGACCCAAATACCCTTAAATGAATTTAAAAACACAAGCTGGAAACTAAAATCCCAATTTTTGGCCTTGGTGTGACGCACCACAATCGTGCCAAGCCACTGAAAAAGGGACAACTGGGACCTGGATAAACGCCACGATGGGCCACTATCGCGCCAAGCCTGAGGATGCCATTTTGTCCATCTGCGCGATGCGCCATGATCGCGGAGGCCCACTGGAAATTGACAAATGTCAAATTGACCTATAGCACGATGCGCCAGGATCGCAGACCTTTACTGGATTTTTCCAAATGGGAGATTGTCCTACTCCGCGACATGCTAGAGGTTAAAATGATGGTGTTTAATGACTAAAACTTTAAATCACCATAACTTCTTACCCGGTTGTTGGATTTGGGCAAATTTTATATTGTTGGAAAGCTAATTGAATTTCCTTTGCAGTAGCAGGATCTAAATTGAGAAATAATGAGTGTTTAAAATATTTTATATATGAATAATCATGTATTGGGACTTAGATTATGCTAGGAAAATATGGGCTGTTACAATATCTCTCCCTTAGGATCATTCGTCCCCGAATAAAACTGGTTAATCTGAGGAAACTGATTGACTGAGCTTGCTCATTGAATATGCATGTATGATGTATGGAATGCATAATTGAACTGATTCATGAATGCACAACTGACATGAACATGATGTACGACTGAAACTGAGCATGATATTGAAAAAACATAAAAAGATTAGTACCTTATACTGAATCTGGATTAACAGAGAAATGATGGAGGTACTTGGTCTGCATAGTTTCTTCTGCTTCCTAAGTGGCTTCCTCAACGAACTGATTACGCCAAAGAACTTTGACTAATGGAATTTCTTTGTTCCGTAATCTACGAACTTGATGATCAAGAATTTTGACTGGAACTTCCTCATAGGAAAGACTGTTCTGGATATCTACACTCTCTAAGGTAACAACTACAACTGGATCACCAATACACTTCTTTAACAATGAGACATGGAACACTGGGTATACTGAGGATAGATCTGAAGGAAACTCAAGCTCGTAAGCTACCTTTTCAGAACGATTGATAATTCTGAAGGGGTCGACATATCGGGGACTGGGCTTTCCCTTCTTGCCGAATCTCTTCACTCCCTTCATGGGAGAGATTTTCAAGTACACAAAATCACCGACCTCAAACTCGAGATCCTTTCTACTTACATCTGCATACGATTTCTGTCGGCTCTGGGCAGTCTTATGCCTGTCTTTGCTCAACTGAACCTTCTCTAAGGCATCAAACACCAAGTCAGGCCCTACTACTGCAGCCTCACCTACTTCAAACCAACCAATTAGAGATATACATCTTGTACCATAGAGAGCCTCAAATGGAGCCATACAGATACTGGAAGGATAGTTGTTATTGTATGTGAATTTAATCAAAAGAAAATGGTCATCCCAACTACCCTTGAAATCAACAACGCATGCTCTCAGCATATCCTCAAGAGTCTGGATGGTCCTTTCTTCTTGATCATCTGGCTAAGGGTGGAAGGTTGTACTGAGGTGGACTTGGGTACCAAGACCCTTTTGGAACACTTTCCAGAAGTGAGAGGTAAACTGAGTACCTCTATTTTATATGATAGATAAGGGAACACCATGCAACCTAACCAACTCTCCAAGATAGATATTGGCATAGTCCTCGGCTGAGTAAGAGGTATGGATTCGTAATAAATGAGCTAATTTGGTCATCTTGTCTACGATAACCCAAATAGAGTCATGCTGACGATGGGTACAAAGTAAACCTTTCATAAAATCCATGTTCACTTCCTCCCATTTCCATATGGGAATACTGAACTCCTGTATGAACCCACTAAGCTTCTGGTGCTCAGTCTTAACTTTATAGCATGTAGAGCACTTAGCTAAAAACTCTGTAATATCTCTCTTCCTCCCACTCCACTAATAGATCTCTCATAAATCACGGTACATCTTAGTGGCCTCTGGATGAATAGAGTAATGAGCACCATGCGCTTCTGTAAGAATTCGTTGTCTCAAATCATCTACACCAGGCACACACAATCTACCCTGACAACGGAAAACACCATCTCCCCCTTGGGAGAAGACCTCCACTTTCTGATCTCTGGCTGATTTCTTCAACTTTACTAGACTGGGATCTCCATCCTGCTTTTTTTTCACCTAAAAAACTAGAGATGATTCTAAACTACTCTGCACCCACACACGACCTTCTGTAGAATCAACTAAGTGGACACCTAGTTGGGCAAGCTGATGTACTTCCTAAGATAACTTCTTCTTACCATCCTCAATATGAGCAACACTGCCTATAGACAATCTACTGTGAGCATCAGCCACTACATTAGCCTTGCCTGGATGATACAAAACACTCATGTCATAATCTTGAAATAACTCTAACCACCTTTTCTGATGCAAATTCAAATATTTATGAGAGAACACATAATGGAGGCTTTTTTGATCTATGAACACATCTACATGCACCCCATACAAGTAATGCCTCGAAATCTTTAAGGCAAATACGACTGCTGCTAGCTCAAGATCATGAGTTGGATAATTCTTCTTATGAGGCTTAAGTTGTCTGGAGGCATAGGCGATGACCTTACCTCTCTGTATGAGGACATAACCCAAACCTACTCTGGATGCATCACAGTACACCATAAAACCATCTGAACTATCTGGTAGAGTAAGAACTGGGGCTGAGGTGAGTCGAGTCTTCAACTCCTAAAAACTCTTCTCGCATGAATCTGACCACTGAAACTTAACTTTCTTCTTAGTCAATCTGGACATGGGGGATGCAATAGATGAAAATCCTTCAAAAAACTGATGATAATAGCCAGCCAAACCCAAGAAACTTCTGATGTCTGATGGAGAGATAGGTCTAGGCCAGTTTCTCACCGCCTCGATCTTTTGAGGATCAACCCTAATGCCATCACCGAAAATAATATGGCCAAGGAAAGCTACTGATCTTATCCAGAACTCACACTTACTTAATTTAGCAAATAACTGGTGAGCTCTAAGAGTGTAAAGTACTATTTTGAGGTGGTCTGCATGATTACTTTCGCTACGAGAATAGACAAGAATGTCATCAATAAAGACTATGACGAACATGTCCAAGTACTGCTTGAACACTCGGTTGATCAGGTTCATGAAGGTTGCTAGGGCATTGGTAAGACCAAAGGACATGACTAGAAATTTGAAGTGACCATACCGAGTTTGGAAAACTATTTTTGGAATGTCATGTTCTCTGACTCTAAGCTGATGATAGCCTGATCTGAGGTCTATCTTGGAAAAGTATTTGGCACCTTGGAGTTGGTCAAACAAGCCATTAATTCTAGGAAGTGGGTATTTATTCTTGACTGTGACCTTGTTCAACTGACGGTAGTCAATACACATTCTGAGAGAACTGTCTTTCTTACGCACTAATAGAATAGGTGTGCCCCACGAGAAGATGCTGGGTATGATAAATCCCTTATCTAAGAGATTCTTTAACTATTCTTTTAATTTCTTAAGTTCAGCTGGAGACATTCTGTATGGCAGAATAGATATGGACTGAGTATTTGGAAGAAGGTCTATTTTGAAGTCAATTTCCCTTTCGGGAGGAACTCTGGGAAGATCTTTAGGAAATACATCTGAGAATTCATTTACTACAGGAACATATTCAAGAGTAGAAGTTTCTGATCTAGATCCTTTAACTCGCACAAGATGGTAGACACACCCCTTGGATATCATCTTTCTGGGTCTAAGGTATGAAATCAACTGACCCCTAAGAGCTGTAGTACTACCCCTCCATTTAAGGACTGGTTCATTTGAAAATTCTAAATGAACTATTCTTTTTCTACAATCGACTGAGGCATAGCATGAGTCGAGCCAATCCATGCCGAGAATGACGTCAAAATCTGTCATCTCTAACTCCACGAGATCAACTGAGGTAACTTTTTGAGATATTGTGACTGAACAGTTCCTGTATACCTGCTTGGCTACAATGGAAACATCTATTGGGGTAGATACTGAAAAGGGCTCTGCTAGAGTTTTAGGACTGACTCCAAAATTAATGGCTATATATGGAGTTAAAAAAGAAAGAGAAGCTCCAGGGTCTAGTAAAGCATAAACATGTAAGTGAAAACCTTCAATATACCAGTAACTATGTTAGGAGAATTTTCCTGATCTTGGCGGGACTGAAGAGTATATAATTTGTTCGGATGCTGACCACTAGTAGCATTGGAAGCAGCGCCCTGCTGAGTCAGGCGACCGGATGGAACTGACGACTGATGGGACTGGCCCTGTTGGCGCACATCCCTACCTTTCTGAGCAACTACCCGACACTCCCAAATCCGATGGCCTAGTTTGCCACACCCAAAACACATATAACTACCCGCTCTACACTCACCCTGATGGTGTCTTCCATATTTCTGACATAAAGGATTGGTATGAGCACTCCTAACACTGACCTGGGACTTAGAGCCTGGTGCCCTATCCCTATTGTTGTTTCTGAATTTGGGTAATGGGGCACTGGATGAAGAGGGTGCTGGGGATGAAGACCTCTGATGAAATTGAAGACGTTTGCCACCCTCTGACTTTGGCTGATCAAAATTAAAATTACCCATCCTAACTCTCTTGTTTCCTCTCTCCTTCTCCTTAATCTTCTGCTCTTCTATCTGTTAAGCATGGACCATCAATCTAGAAAAATCCATCTCACTAATCAGCATTGTGGTCCTACACTCTTTGACCACACTATCAGACATACCAGACACAAACTTACTCATTTTGGACCTACTGTCAGCTACCACATGAGGAGCATATCTAGCTAATTGAGTGAACTTGAGAGAATACTCCCTCACACTCATGTTGCCTTGCCTTAAATTAATAAATTCTAATACCTTGGCCTCCCACAACTCCAATGGAAAGAATATGTCCAAGAAAGACATGGCAAACTCTTCCCATTCTATAGGCCCTACATCAATACCTCTATCAACTTTCCACTGCTTCAACCAAGTATGGGTTACATCCTGCAATTGATAGACAACCAACTCGGCACTTTGACTAGACGTCACCCCCATAGAATCCATTACCTTCTAAACCATATCTAAGAATTCCTGTGGATACTCTTCAGACTTGGACCCCATGAAAGAAGAAGGATTCATCCGGGTGAAATCCTGAATTCTAGTTGCAGCAGTATTAGCCACTAGGTTGGCCAAAATAGTAGTTGGCCATTCATTCTGCACTGCTACGGAGTTTTCTAGAGTAGTGAATGCAACCCTGAATTTTGCGTGAGAGACATGCTTATCCAGAGGATCTACCTGGATAGGCTGAGTATCTATTCTTCTTTCGTTCTTCTTGGGAGACATATTCTATAAATGGATAGACGAAATGGATTAGACTGAGAGTTTAACTTGAGCTCATGCTCAATCGCATGACATGACTACTGAAAGAAGGGAAACTTTTCCTAAATGCTTTGTAGCTTCTCGTCCATAAGTGTGGCGCACTACACACCCATGCACAAGACTCTACTCGACGTGGCTTTTAGATTTCCTAGGATACTTTAAAACCTTAGGCTCTGATACCAAGTTTGTAACGACCCGAGACAACCCCCTAGTCATTATACGGTGCTTACAGTCCCGAAAGACCACAAGTTAACCCATGAGCTGGTACCTGCTGTGAGTACTGAATCATGTAATCATGAATGCAGATGAATAACTAAAATTCCATAAGGTTTTTAATAATAAAATAACTACTAAATTATGAATCTGATAAAAATACTGAAATCTGAATAGTCTGTATAGCTAACTATAGCATCTGAAAAGCCTCTAACTATATACTGTGAGTTGATGGGATAGGCCCTCAACTAACTCTACTAACTACTGAGATAGAGACATAATGTAATATAATCTATCCTCAAATGATGAGGACTCACCACTGCTACTGTACTGCGGATAATCTAAGAATCTAGGCGTGATCCGGGAACTGAGCATCAACACCTATGATATGAGACATCATAGCGCAAAAGAAAGGTATGCGATCAGTACTTTGAATATGCTGGTATGCTAAATAAGGTAGAATGATATGCATGGTCTTATAAATAGGAATGATAATAATTAACTGGACATACATGTAAAGCATGGAGTACTGAATAAAGAGAATGGAATCTTTAGATACTAAAAATGCAGGAAAATCTGTAAATACGATGGATGCATGACCAAGCATATAACATGAACTGAGTAAAATCTATAAACTGATATATTGAGATAACTGAAATCTTTATGATTTGGTCAAACAACACTAAAACTGAATAACTGAGCTGAGACTGTAACTGAGACTATATCTGAGACTGTGGGAGGTATCATCTAACCGACATTCCACAATTTGAGCTAATCGGGGTCCAACCTGTAACCCCAATTATAAAGGTGTTAATATCATTCCATGGGTACTAACATTGGCTGTGTGGATCCACTAAATTGATATGATGTCCAAAGGACTAAGGGTGTCAATCCTGAACTGACGGGTGACCCCTACGAGATAGTCAAGCCTAATCTGATGGGTGACTACTCATATCCTACACTGTCTACATAGTTCTGGAGTATAGGGAGTGCAACTAACAACTCTTCCTATCTGATGGGGCAGCCGCCATCCTTACACTCGCTCAGTGCTAAATCCTACTCCCAACTGAAAGACACTGAGATACTAGACGGTTCTGAGTTTAATGACTAATAACTGACTATTCTGATAATGCTCATAATATAATCTGAAGACTATTCTATAATGTACTGAGACTAGACTAAATAAACAACTATGGTTTTCGGGTATTCAATACCCCCAGGACTCAAAACGACAATACTGAAAAGACACTAAAGCTTGAAGGCCAAAACATGAAAACTCTTATTAAATAATTCACTCTTGTAGGCATTTTATCAAACACTTGTACTTCATAGTTTAGTCAATTCATGGGAATAGTATAAAACTTTAAATAATAGCATGACTTCAACATTTATAACACTAAATCATGATCTAATTCGAAGAATGACAATATTAAAACATGAGGGATTTGATAACAACAATAATTCCATTAAAGTATGGTATAAAATCAATATTCATGGAAGTTCATGGAGATTCATAGTTTTAAATCACAATTTAATATCATAAATCTTGAAAAGATGATAGATTTGTAATTAAAAGGGATACTTGGACTTCATGGATGAAAGGAATCCATGGATGAACATCTAACATACCTGAGATGATGAACTTAGAAGGATTGATGGAGAGTTCTTGAGATTTGGCCTTGATTCTTGAGATCTAGGGTTTCTTGTTCTTGAAAGTTAGGATTTTTAATTTGAGATAAAGTGAATAATGATGAGTATTTAGGTCAATTAGGGGTTAAATTTTGTGTTTAGGGCGAGTTTAGAGATTAGGAAAAAGACCCAAATACCCTTAAACGAATTTAAAAACACAAGCTGGAAACTGAAATCCCAATTTTTGGCCTTGGCGCGACGCGCCACAATCATGCCAAGCCACTGGAAAAGGGACAACTGGGACCTGGATAAACGCCGTGATGCGCCACTATCGCGCCAAGACTAAGGATGCCATTTTGTCCATCTCCATGACGTGCCATGATCTCGTAGGCCCACTGAAAATTGACAAATGTCAAATTGACCTATGGCGTGATATGCCAGGATCACAGACCTTTACTGGGTTTTGTCAAATGGGAGATTGGCTTGCTCCGTGACGCGCTAGAGGTTAAAATGACGATTTTTAATGACTGAAACTTTAAATCTCCATAACTTCTTACCCGGTTATCGGATTTGGGAGAATTTTATTTCGCTAGAAATCTAATTGAATTTCCTACGCAATAGCAAGCTCTAAACTAAGAAATAATGAGTGTTTCAAAAATTTCATATACGAATACTCATGTATTGGGACTTAGATTATTCTAGGGAAATACGGGGTGTTACACATGCGTCGACACCACCATCACTGGCGATTACCAACTCCGGCCAAATCTGGACAAAACTCATCGAAAAACCCATGAAAAGCCAGCGACCAAGCTTCTCGCTGGTAAATTCTTTAAAATCGGCAACAACACATTTCTTGGTGAAATATTTTGACAAATCACTATGTTTTTCTAAATAAGATACTGGGAATCCTTATACAGTGTCAAATTCCTTCGAAAAAAAAGGTTTGGACAAAATTCGTACAGATAAAATTGTTACTGCAATCCCTAAATTGTTTTTTATATAATGGTAACAAAATCCTAAAACTTAGGCTTGAAATTCTTTAAGATCTTGGGTTATATGGATCAAATTTAGTTAAGGTTGTTACTGGAAATAATTGGATTTGTATAAAACAAAATTTGGGTCAAAGTAGTTGATTTAGTATACGTAGAGGTTTTTGTATTCTGGTTGACTTATAATCCATGATTTAGGCTTGTATTAATTTAAAGAAAATAAATTTTGGGGATAATATTAAATTTAGCATAATATGGATAAATTTGTTTATTTTATTATTTTGTTATTTTTATGCATTGTCATTAATAAACTTTAATAATTATTAATTGCTTAAAATAAATATTGTTTAAGGTTATCATTATTTATTAAGAATAAGTAGCATTTCAATTAAGCAAATCTGCATCTTTAACGCTAGACAAATTTTAGGAACGTTTAAAATTTTCATCTCAATAAAGAATGCGGCGTACGCATCTTTTCGAGATATTTAAAAATTCAAGGATGCACTAATGCACCTCAGTAAATATTTTTCTATATTAACTTTCATTGATTTATTTAATATAAGATAATAGACAAGTTTTAGTATAATAAAAAATGAGCGAACTTAGGCCTTAAAACAATTTATCAAAATATTTTAAGTCAAGTATAAGTTGATAAAAGCGACTGTTGTAGAACTACGGGACTCGAGGGGTGCCTCACACCTTCCCCTCGGTCAACAAAATTCCTTACCCGATCTTTTATTTCCGCAGACCATAATAAAGAGTCATTTCCTTTTGATTAGAGATTTAATAAGGTGAATTGGAACACCATAACTCAATTCCAGGTGGCAACTCTAAAAATGGTAAAAATAATCCCTTTCAATATCGTCACTTTAATTGGAAAAACCCTTCGACTTCGACTTTGACTCCTCAGGCGAAAAAGGGGTGTGAAATCTCTGGTGACTCTGCTGGGGAATAACCAGAATTCGAGCTTTGGTTATTGACTTTTTCTTTCTTGAATTATTTTTATGTTGTGTTTGTTGGCCTTATGTGCTACATGTCGCTCATTTATTACTTTGATATTGATTGAACTGTATTATAAATTGTCTTCTCTCGTACCCCCTCTGAGTGTCTAAAATAGGATAGGAGGAATGCATCATATGCATTGTACTTTCTTTTTGAGATAGCCGGAATGTCAAGGCACTTGGTGAAGGATTATAGTCACACATGTTAGGCAGGGTTTGGATCCACAACAAAGTCGGAGTAGCACTGCTACTGAACAAGTTGTTCCTCCTCGACTCGAGTGTCCGCTCGAGTAAACCAGTCTAGACAGCTATCCCTATTAGGCTAAACTTGGTAGAACTGAAACTCAGAATCTGGTTATCTCTATTAGGTTTCTCTTTATTTGCATCATGTGCATTTGACTTAGCGGGACTCGGCATAGGGGCCGGGTCTGTCTAGGATGTGTGTCCCTCTTTATAATGATCAACATATGCATCCTACGTGCTCTTTGATATTTATTTGAAAGACTTATTTTATTGTTGACCGACTTTAGGCAACTTGGTGAAACACAAGAGAGTATTTTGTCTTCAAATTTAACGAATTATTTTTCAAAGAAATTAAAAAATATATTTATAGTTTTAAGGTCTTCATGAACTACGAGGGTCTGATTCTCACTCTTTAGTGAGATGCGTAGGTAGTCCTTCCTGGGATACGACCCTGCCTTTTAAAAAATTATTCACAGATTTATTTAGAAATATTTTAAAAATATGACTACTTTCATAATTATTTTATTAGCCCAAAGTTATTTTTTTATAAATATCTTAATAGCCCTGAATATTTAGGGATCATGAGGCTAAGTTTTTACAAAATAATATATATATAAATCTTAACAACCCTGAACCTTTAGGGGTCTTGAGGATGAATTTTGTACGACATATATTTTCAGAACTACGCACACCTGATTCTCATCTTAATGAGATACAAAGGTAGTCCTTCATGGATTTGGTGATTTTAAAGAAATAAAAATTATATTTCTATTTCCTTCTAAACAAATAAAGAAAAGAGGTTTTAATCGGTATATAAAAATAAATTAATTTATTTTCAAAAATAAAAAATATGTTTTTATCATTATTAATAAATTCAAAAAAATAATTAAAAAAATCTTTCTCATTTCTCAAATTAAAAGAAAAATGTGTTTCTTCATATCTCCAGCTTCAAGAACTACGCACACTTGATTCTCATCTTAGTGAGATACGTAGGCAGCCCTTATAGGGTTTGGTGATGTTTTCTAAAAGAAGATAAAGAAAAGAGTTTTTGAAAAAGTGTTGCATTCTAACTCCTTTGTTATTTCTTAAACAGTTAGTTTAAAGTAGTTGGTTTGTGGAATTTTGGTTGGTCCTCCATATTACATCAAGTACAGGGAAGAGAGTCATGTCCAACAAGAATATAAAGAGTGACATCATAGATCAGACAAAGAGTCAGGAAAATGAAATTTTAAAGCAAGAGATTGTGAGTTTAAGGCAACAAATGATGGAAATGTATCGAGTTTGGTCCAGTGGGTTTCCTCCTCCTCTATTTTCCACTATTGACCCTACAAATACCTTGAGTTTTTCACCAAAATTTTAAGGTCAGTTTTCTGTTGTTGGTTATGCGCCACAACATGCCTCAAAATCTACTCCAATCCAAAAGCATCCCAATGTTTCCACCACTCATTCTCTAGATCTTTGGTATAAATCTACCATACTAATTGCACCACCTATAGTATCTACTTCTATTGCTCAACTCTCTACTGAGGCTTCTACCTTGGCTTTTCGTCCGGCAACTGTGCTTCCCCAATCTACTAGTGAGTCGATGTTCAATATTCTTGATGATTACTATTTCACTCCAGAGCCCACATCTATGTTAATTGGACTACCAAAATTTCTTACTAAGAAGTCTGACATGGAAGAAGAGCAAGAGAAAATGGCTAGGAAAATGAAGAGGATAAAAAAGGCTATGAAAAATTCTCAGGGAATTACAAATTATAAAGATGTTGCTTATAAAGACTAAGGTATGTCTTCAAGTGTTAACCTTCCCCCAAGCCTTGAGATATCAAAATTTGAGGAATATGATGGGTAAGAGGATTTTATAAAACACTTGGGATAATATTGTCATCAGTTGAGAGGGACAGAAGGGAAGAAAAAAGGAAAATGTACTTATTGTCATTCCAGGGGCAAAACAGAGCTCAAGAGGTCCAACTCAGCAATATTGTCAGTCTCGATCCCGAGATTTCAAATCAAATCCATATGCTCACCTGCAACAAAGTTCCTCTTTGCAAAATCCAAGATATTTCATTCCACTTCCTCAGTATTCTTTGAACAATGAACAGTTGTATGCTCATCAATTTTCTTATCCATAATGGCATGCACCGGTCCTCCAATATCATCCACGACCCCCAAATATTTATCAAGAAACTTCTAAGTCCAAGTTTTAATCGAGGTCGGAGTTTGCAAAGAGGAGAAAATCAAAGAATAATTTTACACCAATTAAGGAGTCATATGCTAGTTTATTCTAGAGATTGAGAAAGTTTGGCATAATCACTCCTCTTCTTGAGTATACTCCTGATCCACATTCAAGAAATTTTAATTCTCATGTACGATGTGCATATCATTCTGATATGCAGGGTCACAGTATTGAGGATTGTCGTGCTTTGAAAAAAGAAATAGAAAGAATGATTCAAGAAAAATTGATTGTAGTTCAAAACATTGACATTACTAGCGTCACACGGAATCCTTCATAAACACATAGGAACGCATAATACATGGGAAACAATGAATTAAGAATAAGGATCTAGAATTTATTTGTTGAAAGAAATGTGTTGGACAGTAGTGGAAGCTCTAGTCAAATTGATATACAAACCAGTGGCTAAGATGTCAAGCTCAACAATTGGGAAGTCACTCTTTTCCTTACTTGGAAGAGTTGTTGGTAGTTTGTTTTATTTTTTTCTATTTTTTGAATTATTTAAGGATTGTAGTTCGAAATTTATCTTGTTTTGTCTGTTGGTCATTTTCAGTTAAATGCTTCTATATTTTCTTTTAATGAAATATGGTGTCCTTGTTGTTTTGTCTTGTTTTTAAGTTGTTTGTTTGTCTTCTTTACACAATACATTTTACGTTGATTCTAGTGTTATGGCATGCCTGCAAAATTTTTAGCCGGATCTTAAAATCCAGTTTAATCATAAAACATTGAATCAGAGAGCTAAAGTTGGAAAAAGGGAGCATTTGAAAAAAATAGGTATAGTATTGAGGCATTTGGTGATCAAGTTGAAGCGTTCTTTTAAAATCAGGGCAATTATGTTGAGAATCACAAGAATAACTTGGTCATCAATTGAAAGACATATCTTAATTAAGTCAGGTAGTGGATGCACAATCCTATATCAAGAGAAACAGAAAGAAAATCAGCTCCATGGAAGCATGGATCGTTCGATGTGAAGAATGTATACAAAGGTGGAGTTGTATTTTTGACAAGTGTAAAAAAGAAGTAAAACACATGCTCAGTTCAAGTTAGTGCTGTAAAAAATGTCACAAATGATCTTCATCTTTCACTTTCATATTGTATAATATGTACTTTCATTTTCAAGGATTGATATGAAGAAGGCATTTCATTCTGCTATCCAAACATTGTGTCATCCTTTGTTTACCCTGTTTGAGCTTTAATTATATTTTCTTTCATACCCCTCTTCTGGAATCAAAAGTTCAAGAAAAAGGTTTGAGTAAAAGAATAAAAAAAAGTGTCAAAAAAGAGAAAAAGTGATGATTGCCGAGAAAAATGGAGTCGGAAAATTTTTTAGAGAGATAAAGAGTCAACAAAACAAAAAAAAGGAGAAAAGAAATTAGAATCAAGTAGAAGAACAAGTTTCTTGCACTACGTTTGACTTGATTCTTGCTATGATAGGATACGTAGGCAGCCCTACTTCGGGGTTCAGTCTAACCAAAAGAAAATTCAAATTACCCAGAATAAAATGAAACTGGGGAAAAAGTTTATTTCCTTAAAAGAGTTGATTCCAAAAGTTGTATGCTTCACCCAATGTTATGTAAATTTTTGAGCCTCATGCCGCCCTTTCTTTCTAACCCTCTCCAAAAGCTAAGTTACAACCAAAGAAGGACCTTCAGATCAATATTTAAGAATGTCGAGGCTAAACATGTTATGGGTGTATGATATTTCATATTTTGGGTATTATATATATATATATATAAAAGAATGAAAATGAGAGAGTTTGATTGGTGAAAATCCTCTTGGGCACTATAAGACGACAATGATTTGTGAGAATAATGAAATGAGAGAGTCTTATTAGTGAAAACCCCTATGAGCACCACCAGGCGACTGTGAGTCGAGAAAGAAATGAAAATGATATAGGCTCATTGGCAAAATACCTATTGAGGTGTCACTAGTCGAAGGAGAATTATAATACAAAAAGAACAAGTTTAAGATTGGCTCAATTTCAAGTTTATTAAGTGGACAAAAGCTGATAATGATTGGTGTGATTAAATCAGGTTCTTTAATTCAAAATGCATGTCATAATTATTAGAGTTGACTATCATTTTCAAATAATTTTTTATTTTTCCTATTTTTAGAAAGGGACATTCATTGTCTTTCTTCCTTCTCTATATTTCTATTTTGTTTTCTTGAGTCGGTTTTCAAATGGAAAATCATTATCATTTTTTCTCATGTCTTTGAGTCAAGTCCATGTCAAAACAAGTGAGAAAGAATCTCAAAACTTGCTACCAACTTCTTCAATTGCACAAAGTAAGATAAAGAGCCAACACATGAATGAGACATGATTGTGAGCCAAAATAAAACATGCATAAAGTTTTGCCAACAGATGAGTCTGGGAACTCATGGAAATACCAAGGTTCAAAGGGTTTATTTTAGGAGCATGGAAAAACAGAGATACTGTGTTTGTTTTAGAGTCACTTCTAATAATCTGAGTTTGGGTCAATAATGCAGCAAGTCGGTGACAGATGCTAATGGTTGGAAGCAAAGTTAAATGTGACGAGGGAAAGAGTGATTGACAGGGAAGCTAAAGCCATAAACCTGCCACCATGATTTTGAACTCACAAGTTTTCTTTGATGAAATAGGAAACATGTTACCTTCAAATCAAGGACTTCAGAGCATAAATATCAAAGGCTGCAATGCCTCATTTCCACAAATGTAGGAAGCAATGTTGCTGCACAGGTTTGATAATCAAATTATAGTAAAATCCATCATTCTATATCCCTTGGAGGCATACTTCTTTATCCAGGTATTTCAGTTTTCAATTACTAGGTGATATACTTCTTAAATTGAACCTTGATTCCTATAAGACATACCTTTTAGTTGAGTCATTCCTCTTGATTCCTATAAGACGTACCTTTTAGTTGAGTCATTCCCCTTAATTCCTATAAGATGTACCTTTTAGTCGAGTCATTCCCCTTGATTCCTATAAGATGTACCTTTTAGTCGAGTCATTCTTCTTAACTCCTATAAGACGTACCTTTTAGTCGAGTCATTCTCCTTAACTCCTATAAGATGTGCATATATGATGCATGGGATACATGACTGAAGCTACTGATAAGCTGGGTTTTCATACTGAACATGCATATCTGATGCATGAGTACATGACTGAACTGATTCATGAATATATGACTGAATATGCAACGGTAGTGAATATCAAGTTATAATTATAGATGAACATGGAACTGAGTAAATCTAAGGATGACTGTTACCTTAAGATGGATCTGAGTTTGCGGAAAAAAGGTGAGAATACTTGGTCTGCATATCTGCTTCTTCTTCCCAAGTATCTCTCTCAACGGACTAATTCTGCCAAAGAACTTTGACTAAGGGGACTTCTTTGTTCCTTAGTCTATGAATCTGATGATTGAGGATCTGGACTAGAACCTCTTTGAAAGAGAGATCATTCATAATATTTATGCCCTCTAAGGGAACTATGACTGTTGGGTCACCAATACATTTCTTTAGCAAGGAGACGTGGATTACTGGGTGTACTAAAGATAGATCTGAAGGCAACTTAAGCTCATAGGTTACCTTTCCAAAATAACTGAAAATTCTATAAGGACAGACATATCGGGGACTGAGCTTTCCCTTCTTACCGAACCTCTTTACTCCTTTCATGGGAGAGATTTTTAAGAACACAAAATCACTGATCTCAAACTCGAGATCCTTTCTCCTCACATCTGCATAAGATTTTTGTCGGCTCTAGGTAGCCCTAAGCCTTTCTCTAATTAACTGAACTTCTCTAAGGCATCAAACACTAGGTCAGGCCCTAAAACTGTGGCCTTACCTACCTTAAACCAACTAATCAGAGATCTACATCTCCTACTATAGAAAGCTTCAAACGAAGCCATCTGAATACTGGAATGATAGATGTTATTAAATATAACTCGATCAAAGGAAAGTGGTCATCCTAACTACCCTTAAAATTGACAACGCATGCTCTTAGAATATCTACTAGAGCCTGAATATTCCTTTATGCTTGACCATCTATCTGAGGGTGGAAGGCGGTACTGAGGTAAACTCGGGTATCAAGACCCTTTTGGAATGCTTTCCAAAAGTGAGAGGTAAACTGGGTACCTCTATCTGAGATGATAGCTACTGGGACTCTGTGTAACTTGACCAGGTCTCTGATATAGAGTTTGACATAGTCCTCGGCTGAATAGGATGTATGGACTGGCAAGAAATAAGCTGATTTGGTCATTTTATCTACGATAACCCAAATAGAATCATACTGATGATGAGTATGAGGAAAACCTATCACAAAGTCCATGTTCACTTCTTCCCACTTCTATGTAGGAATACTGAACTCATACATGGACCCACTAGGCTTCTGGTGCTTAATCTTAACCTGTTGACATGTAGAGCACTTAGCTACAAACTCTGTAATATCTCTTCATGCCACTCCACCAATAGATCTCTCACAAATCGTTGTACATCTTAGTGTCCCCTGGATGAATAGAATATCGCACACCATGAGTTTCTGCAAGAATTCACTTCCTCAAGTCGTCTACACCTCACACATATTTCCTACCCTGGTAACGCAAAACACTATATGCCCCTTAGGTGAAAACCTCTACTTTCTGATCTTTGACTGACTCTTTCAGCTTAACAAGAGTGGGGTCTCTATTCTATTTTTCCTTCACCTCGGAAACTAGAGATGATTCAAAACTATTATGGACCCATACACTACCTTCTACTGAATCAACTAAGAGGACACCCAGTCGGGCAAGTTGATGAATTTCTTGAACTAACTTCTTTTTACTGTCCTCAACATGAACAACACTACCCATATACAGTCTACTAAGAGCATCAGCCACTACATTAGCTTTGCCCGAGTGATACAGAACACTCATATCATAATCTTTTAATAACTCTAACCACCTTCTCTGACTCAAATTCAAATCTTTCTGACAAAACACATACTAAAGGCTTTTGTAATCTGTGAACACATCAACATACACCCCATACAAGTAATGCCTCCAACTTATTAAGCCAATCACTACAGCTATTAACTCGAGATCATGAGTCGGGTAATTCTTCTTATGGGGCTTAAGTTGTCTAAAGGCGTAGGATATGACCTTACCTCTATGAATGAGGACACAACAAAAACCTACTCTGGATGCATCACAGTACACAACCAAACCATCTGAACCATCTGGTAGAGTCAAAACTGGGGCTGAGGTAAGTCGAGTCTTCAACTCCTGAAAATACTTCTCGTAGGAATCTGACCACTGAAACTGGACTTTCTTCTGAGTCAATATGGATATGGGGGATATGATAGATGAAAACCCTTAAATAAATCGATGGTAATAGCCAGCTAAACCCAAGAAACTCCTGATATCTGATGGAGAGATGAGTCTAGGCCAGTTTTTCACCACTTTGGTCTTTTGAGGATCAACTCTAATGCCATCACCAGAAATAATATGACCAAGGAATGCTACTGACCTTAGCCAAAATTTGCACTTACTGAATTTGGTGAAAAACTGATGAGTTTTGAGAGTCTGAAGTACGATTCTGAGGTGGTTTGTGTGATCATTCTTGCTAAGGGAATAGACAAGTATATCATTGATGAAGACTATAATGAACATGTCCAAGTACTATTTAAACACGCGATTCATTAAGTCTATAAAAGTTGTTGGGGCATTAGTAAGACCAAAGGACATGACTAGAAACTCGAAGTGACCATACTGGGTTCGGAAAGTTGTTTTTGGAATGTCACATTCTCTGACTCTAAGATGATGATATCCTAATCTGAGGTCTATCTTAGAAAAGTAACTGGCACCCTAAAGTTGGTGAAAAAAGTCATCGATTCTAGGAAATGGGTACTTATTCTTGACTGTGAATTTGTTCAACTGACGGTAGTCTATACTTATTTTGAGAGAACCATCTTTCTTATGCACAAATAAGACTAGTGCTCCATATGAGGAAATGTTGGGTCTGATGAATCTCTTATCTAGGAGATCCTTTAAGTGTTCCTTTAACTTTTGAGTTCTGCTGTAGCCATTATATACAGAGGAATAAATATGGGTTGAGTATCTGGAAAAAGGTATATTCTGAAGTCTATTTCCCTAATGGAAGGAACTCTAGGAAGATCTTCGGGGAACACATCTGAGAATTTATTTAATACTGGAACTGACTCAAGAGTTGGAGTTTCTGAGTTAGAGTTTTTGACTTACACAAGATGGTAGATACATCCCTTAGATATCATTTTTCTCACTCTAAGGTATGAAATCAACTGACCTAAAGCGCTGTGGTACTACCCTTCTATTCAAGGACTGGTTTATTTGGAAACTGAAAATGAACAATTCTATTTCTACAATCAACTGAGGAATAACTTAAGTGGAGCTAATCTATGATGAGAATGATATCAAAATATGCCATCTCTAGCTCTACAAGGTCTGCTGAAGTAACTTTCTGAGATATCATAAACGGACAGTTCTTGTATACCCGTTAGGCTATGATAGATTTACCCACTGGGGTAGAAACTAAGAAAGGCTCTGCTAGGATTTCTGGACTGACTCCGATGTTAACAACTATATTAGGAGTTATGAAATATAAAGAAGCTCTTGGATCTAGAAAGGCATAAACATATAAATGGAAGATCTATTACATACCAGTGACCATATCACGAGAATTTTCCTGATCTTGTCTGGACTGAAGTGCATAAAGGCTATTTGGGCGTTGCCCACTGGTGGAACTGAAAACGGTACCCAGTTGATTCGGGCGATCGAACTGAGCTGAAGAACGACTATGCTGACCCTGAGAACCTGACTATAGAAAATCTTTGACTCTATGGATTGGCTTGCCACACACGAAATAAGCATCACTGCCAGCTCTGCAGACACCCTTGTTGTTTCTGCCATATGTTAGACAAATAAGATTTGTTCGAGCACTGCTGACACTACCCTAAGATTTAGATCCTGGCACCCTATCACTGTTATTGTTTCTGAACTTTGGAACTAGAGTAATGGTTGTGGACGGAGCTGGAGCTGAAGATTTTGGACAAAACTAGGAACGGTTACTGCTCTCTGACTTAGGCTGATTGAAATTAAAGCTACCTATTCTAGTTCTCTTGTTCTGCCTCTCTCTTTCTCTGATCTAAGACTCTTCTATCTACTGAGTATGGACCATGAGCCTGGATATGTCCACCTCCTTAATCAACATCGTTATTCTGCACTCCTTAACTATACTATCGAACACCCCAGATACGAACTTGCTCATTCTAGACCTACTGTCTGCCACTACATATGGAGCATACCTGGCTAACTGAGTAAACTTGAGGGAATACTCTTTCATGCTCATACTTCCTTGCCTGAGGTTGATGAACTCTAACACCTTGACTTCTCTCAGATCTAAGGGAAAGAATATCTCTAGGAAAGCAGTAGAAAATTCTTCCCACTCAATAGGCTTTGTATCTGTGCCACTATCTACCTTCTACTGCTTAAACGACGTATGAGCTACATCTTGTAGCTGATAGGCAACTATCTCAGCACTCTCACTGGATGTCACTCCCATGATATCTATGAATTTTTGAACCTAATTAAGGAACTTCTGTTGATCCTCTTCTGTCTTAGATCCTGAGAATTGGGGAGGATTCACTCGAGTGAAGTCTCAAATCCTGGCTGCAACAGTATTGGCCACTGGATTGGCCAAAACAGCAGCTGGACATTTATTCTGAGCTGCTACAAAATTGGTTAGAGTAGTGAATGCAGCTCTGAATTCTACATGAGAGACATGCCCATCTAGGGGATCTGCCTAAACGGGCTGAGGTGCTGACTGATTTCCGATTCTCCTTTTGTTAGTCTTTTTGGGAGTCATATTCTGTAAACCAAAATGAGAAAAAGGATTCGAATGAGAGTTTAACTTGAGTTCATGCCCACTCGCACGACATGAATACTGAAAGAAGGGAAACTGTTTCCAAAAATATCTCATAGCCTCCTGCCCATAAGTGTGGTGCACTACACACCCATACATAAGACTCTACTAGATGCGGCTTTCATACTTTCTAGGACTCTGTTGAACCTTAGGATCTGATACCAAGTTTGTAATTCTTCGAGTCTATACCCCGAATGCTACACGATGCTTACGACCCCGAAGGACCACAAGCTAACCCATGACTGATATCTGTTGTGAGCATTGAATGAATATACTGTAATTAATGCAGAATAGTAGGCTAAAATGCCATTAGGTTCAAAATATCTGAAATACTGATAAAATATATCATTTGTGATAATATCTGTAAAATTTAATACTGACTGAAAACTAGTCTAAAATGCCTCTAATCTGAACTCTCTGAAAGTGGAGTTTATGGGACAATCCCCCAACTAACTCCATTTACTATAATACTGAATCTATTGTAATAATGAAATGAAAGAATATCCTCGACAGATGAGAACTCACTACTAAAACTGATACTGCTAGTTGAAATTGAATCTATCTATGTATGGTTGGGAACCTAAGCGTCCAAACCTATGATATGAGACATCATAGCGCAAAGAAAGATTATACGTCAGTACGTGGATTGTACTGGTATGCTAGATGAGGTAAGGCTGAATGCAAGGGTTCATATGCATGAACAATAACTGACTGTGTGATATAGAGTAACTGAACATGAGAGTACATGGATAACTGATACTGCTGAAAATACTGAGTTTGCACTACTGTGCATATAAATAAATACTGTGACTAAGCTTATCTAGAGCTAAGTCCTAAGTTCTGATACTGAGTAACTGATATCTGAAGTTACTGATACTGATTGACTGTATCTGACAGTCCTGAATTTGTAGAACTGAGCTGAGTCCTATTCTGAAGACTGAAACTGAGACTGTGGGTGGTAATCATCTAAGCGACATGTCCCAAATAAGATAACTGAGTTGGGGTCCAACCTGTGACCCTAGTTGGAAGGGTGTCAGTACCGTGCCACAGGTAAAGACACTGAAGAATTACCCTCATCTGGTAGGTACTCTAATGAGAACGGTGGAACCTTCATTTGTCATGTTAAAATGCCTTATCAACCCTCAATCTGGTAGGTTCGATGTCTCAACCTAAGCTGGATACGTTGTTTTAGAATGCAAGGATTGCTTCTAAGGATCACACCCTCTACTTGCAGGTGAGCCCTCATCCTTGGGTTCACTCGGTGCTGAATCCTACTCTCATCTGAAAGACACTGAACTGATTATACTGAACTAAACTGGACTGATACTAAGTTTACTGAGTTTTCCTGAGTTCTGTAACTGACTAAGTTCTACTGAGTTCTGTAACTAACTGAGAGTACTACTGATCATGACATAACTAAGATTCTGTAACTAACACTGGCTCTAGGTAAGCAACTAAATTATCGGGTATTATATACCCCTAGGACTCGATAGCATGAAAGATAAAGTATAGCATAATCTTGAATAATATAGCAGTGTTCACTTGATCATAATTCATCAATAGAGGCATTTTATCAAACACTTATAAGACATAAGCTTGCACATGATTGGGGAATACATGCTATCATGTTATAATGGCACTATTTCATTCACATAGGCATTTTATCAAACACATGGGAATCATGCTTAGGTTATGCAATAATCAACACGCATAGTTATTATGGCTACATCAATCAACTTGAAAATTTGAAGGGTTTATCATGAAAATCATGTAATTCAACACACACAAAGATTAATTTCATAAGAACTTGTAATTTAATCATGGACTAAAACCCACCAATAACATGAACATGAAATCAATTCAATTCAAGAATAGAAAACATAAATCATAATTCTTGAAGTTTTAAAAATAGACTCTTGGACTTTATGGTTAAAGGGATCCATGGATGAATACCTAACATACCTTGGATTATTAGTTCTTGAAGGTGCTTGAAGAAATTCTTGATTTTTGACCTTGATTCTTGAAGCTAGGGTTTTGTATTTTAGAGAGAAAGCTTTAATTTCTTGAGAAGAGTAAGTAAATAATGTCATAATAGGGTATTTAGGGCTTTAATCCCGTGTTTAAGCTGACTGAGGTGAGGGAAAATGACCTAAAAGCCCTTGGAAATTAAATCTCGGAATTAACTGAAAATTCCAAATTTTTACCCTTGGAGCGTCGTGGCGCTATCACGCCATATCACTGGAATTCGATAATTGGGAATTGGACTGGTGGCGCGACGCAGCACAATCGCAAACCCTCAGTGGAAACTGACAACTGGGAATTGGGACATCAGCGCGACGCGGTGGTATCGCGGAGACTCACTGACATTTGACAAACGTGAAAATAAGTCTTGGTGCGACGTGCCAATATCGCGTAGAAATATTAAAAAATGACAATTTCCATTTTGACGTACTCCACGATGCGCTACTGGCCTGAATGACAATGTTTAATGACAGAAACTTAAAATAGCCATAACTCCTTACCCGGTTATCGGATTTAGGCAAATTTTATATCGTTGGAAAGCTAATTCAATTTCCTACGCAATGGCAGCTCTAAATTAAAAAATACTGTGTGTTTCAAAAATTATTTATTAGATAACTCTGAACTTAAAGTTAGGTTAAGCTTGAGGAATACAGATTCTAGATAAACTGCATCTTTCATTTGTATTTTTCATTTTTGATTTTTGTTAGTCATTTGGATGTAAAAAATTGAAGTCGTGAACCAAAAACTTGACGGAACCTCACTCGACCTTTAACTCTTTCTCTAACCTTTTTACCTTTGAACTACACATGACCTGATTCCCTTATAACCTGGGATATGTAGGCGGTCCAAAAAAAGGACTCGGTCACATCTTTTATTTTATTTTATTTTATTTTATTTTTTCATTATTTTTCGAATAATTGGAGGATCAAAAAGCATCTCTTTGTCTACTTCATTGTATGAAAAATATTTGAGATTTCACACAAAGAGGAAAAAAATGTAGACACGTGATTTTTGACCCTCCTCGAGTTTAATAAATTTTTCGACATTAAATATTTTTTTTTGTCCAATATTTATCTTAGATTTTATTTTATTTTTAATAAGTTTTGATTGAAAAGAAATAATAAATAATAATAAATAAAGTTACATTTTTTATATAAATTTTCGATTTTGTTTTTAAAATAATACGAAAATTCAAAAAATATATATTTTTCTTTTAATTTTACTAAATAGGTTAGTAGTTTTATTATTCTTTTAATTATATATATATTAGACTATTTATAATTTTTATTATATTTTCTTAAATATAAAAATTAATTAATTAATATTCTTTTAGTTATATTATTATTATTATTATTATTATTTATTTTATATATTTTACATTTTAATTTATTAAATATTATTATTACAATTAATAGTAATTTTTTTAAAAAAATCAAAATTTGAATCTAAAACTACCCAAACTACTCCCCCCCTCCCAAATCCCCCTATTTAAGGACTTCCCACCCCAGACAACAAAAAAAGAAGATACGTACTATTCTGCTTACACTGTATCAGAAACATCAGACTGGAAAAAAAAAAAAAACCAGAGAATGGAAAACATCAGAGAAAAAAAGGAAAAGGAGTATCAAGTCGAATTTGGATTCCCATTCGAATTTCCAGTGATAACGTCTTGCTTTCGTATTTAATTAAGTTGGCGTACAGGTTCTATTTTAATCTTATTCTATTTATGTTGTAAATTTCCCTTGAATTGTTTCAAAGCATTGTTTAGTGTATATGTTTGATTACGTGAACTTTTGTTACCACATATTATATTATTAATTTATCAGAATGCTTATATATATTTGTTCAATAAATATGTTGTAAACTAAAATACTATGTGTTAGCATTGCTAAGTTAAATTTGAGACGGAAAATAAAAATAGAGTGAAATTTAATATATATTCCCATCACTGAAAATACAACCACACACATTACACAAAATAATAATATCCACAGATATACACACAACACTACACAGATGCACACATACCTCACTGCAAACACACTACATCAAGCAAATACACTAACACATTCACACACATACAGAGTTGACAGCAAAAGAAAAAGGGAGAGAAAATAGGAGGCGAAACAATTTTTTCGGTGAAATCTCGCCAGAATACACCAACCCGCCATTGATCCATTATCAGCGCCGCCTTCCAGCTGGCGAACCAGTGGGTACCGGCGAAACCAGAAGATTCACTCAGCACCGGCGACCAAAACCACTCCGGTTACCACCATGCGTCGACACCACCATCATTGGCAACTACTAACTTCGGCCAGATCTATCCGAAACTCACCAGAAAACCTATGAAAAACAACGACTAAGCTTCTCGCCAAAAAATTCGTTAAAATCGGCAACAACACATATTTCTTGGTGAAATATTTTGACAAATGACTAATTTTTTCTAAACAAGATACTGGGAATCCTTATACAGTGTCAAATTCCTTCGAACAAAATGGTTTGGACAAAATTCGTATAGATAAAATTGTTACTGCAATCCCTAAATTATTTTTTATTTAATGGTAACAAAATCCTAAAACTTAGACTTGAAATTCTTTAAGATCTTGGGTTATATGGATCTGATTTAGTTAAGGTTGTTACTGGAAATAATTGGATTTGTATAAAACAAAATTTGGGTCAAAGTAGTTGATTTAGTATACGTAGAGGTTTTTGTATTTTGGTTGACTTATAATCCTTGATTTAGGCTTGTATTAATTTAAAGAGATTAAATTTTGGGGATAATATTAAATTTGGCATAATATGGATAAATTTGTTTATTTTATTATTCTGTTATTTTTATTCATTGTCATTAATAAACTTTAATAATTATTAATTGCTTAAAATAAATATTGTTTAAGATTACCATTATTTATTAAGGATAAGTAGCATTTCAATTAGACAAATCAACATCTTTAACGCTAGGCAAATTTTAGGAACGTTTAAAATTTTTGTCTCAATAAAGAATACATCGTACGCATCTTTCCGAGACATTTAAAAATTCAAGGATGCAATAATGCACCTTGGCAAATATTTTTCTAAAGTAACTTTCATTGATTTATTTAATATAAGATAATAGACAAGTTTTAGTATAATAAAACATGAGCGAACTTAGGCCTTAACATAATTTATCAAAATATTTTAAGTCAAGTATAAGTTGATAAAAGCGACTGTGCTAGAACCACGGGACTCGAGGGGTGCTTCACATCTTCCCCTCGATCAATAGAATTCCTTACCCGGTCTTCTATTTTCACAGACCATATTAAAGAGTCATTTTCTTTTGATTAGGGATATAATAAGGTGAATTGGAACACCATAACTCAATTTCAGGTGGCGACTCTAAAAATGATAAAAATAATCCTTATTCAATATCGTCACTTTAATTGAAAAAACCCTTCGACTTTGACTCCTTGGGCGAAAAAGGGTGTGACATCTCTAACAAGTGAACTACCAGGAAGAAGTTTCCTGTCCATGAATCTTGAGATTGTTGTCGGCCAAAACTGATAAAAATATAAAATTTCTTAATCTGTTCAACCCCCCAAAGATTGTAGTAAGTATAATTATAATTAAGTTTTTATTTTAATTAATGATTTTTTTGAATGATCTAATCATTATTCTAATATATGTAATGATTTATGTTAGATTGTGCATCCGTCGCTTGTTCCGACCAATCGAGAGTTGAAGATACCATTTTTTCTTACTTTACGGTCTGTGCAAACTTTATCAGACCCTAAGGTCATTGACAGAATAAAAATGGAATTGTTTGGAGCAGCAACCATCACATGAAAAATAATTTTGGAGGGTGAGCTTGTTGTTGTTGATGATCTTAGATGTGATGGAGCTGTTGGTGGTGGTAGTGATGTTGTTGGTGGTGATAATGATGCTCCTCTTACAGTTTTTAAAACAAACCATTATGAGTATGACCATACTGATTATACAAATTTTGTCTCTCCTAGCAAATGTTCTGCATGCAAATGTCAAGACTGCAAGGTAAAACATGATGTAGTGATTAATGCTATTAATGCATTAACTGCTTCTGTAAAGGAATTCACATCTAAGAGCGGTGTCATTCCATCAAAGAAGATTTTATATCCATCCTCTCCATTAGAGATTAAGGCTAAGAGGAGAAGGAAAGTAATTTCCAAAGCATTATCAAGCATCCAAAAAAGCAAAATTATAACTCATATGTCCGTGTGTTGCACTATTGAGCAATGTACAAGGACCACAAGAGAGTAACACAAGATGAAGAAGGTGAATATTTATCGCATGTTCCAACTAACAAACAGACACATATCTATTTCAACAAATGATACATATGTTGAAAATTATCAAATAGATATATACATCTGTTGCAACAATTGACTAACCTGTTGCATCAGTAGAGTATCTGTTGCAACATATATCTCATTTGATTTAGTAAATCAAATAGCTCTACGTGCTATTTTTATTTGAACTAACAGATGACCTATCTTTTGCAATGGATGGGTCATATGTTGGGACAAATTAAATCAACACTTCCTACCGTTTCAGTTTTTTCCAAACAGATGAGTCATATGTTGCAACAGATGGTTCATCCATTCAAAATTATCATACAGGTCTTCCTCATGTTATAATTTATCCCAACAGTTGATCCATCTGTTGCAATAGAAATATAATCTATTTGGGATAATTTAAAACAGGAGGAAGACTTATTTGATTTACTAATACAGATGAGTTATCCTTTTTTATTTTTTTATATCTCTGTGATTAGCATTGACCAATTCTGTCTTTCCAGGTGGATGTCACTGTAGAAGCTACTATTGAATAGTATTAACAATATGCTACTCTTTTTATGGAAATACGGAGAAGCGAAAGCACAAAAATCGTACACAAGATACATTAAAGATCCCTGATGACCAAAGAGGAATTTCATAGCACCGAATGTAGAACAACTTGTCTATATTGAGTAGATTTTTATAGCTTGAGTCTGTCAAAGTAATAACCTCACCCCTCATTAGGAATTCTTGGCATCAAAACTTTAATTGTTGATTTATTTGTAGAGATCTATACCCATAATAATTTTTTATATTTAATTTATTTGTTGATTTACTTAATGTAATTTTTGAAAGCTTTGATTTTTTTTTTTTTTCTATGAATTTTATTTTATCCTTAGATTTGAACTTATTAATTGAAATGGAATACTAGATTCAAATATTGTAACAGATAAGGTATCTGTTGCAACAGACGACATATCTGTTGGAAAATATCAAACAGATTTAGACATATGTTACAACATGTAGGTAATCTATTAGAAATTATCAAACAGGTCTTTCCACTGTTGCAACAGATAGACTTAGATAGAAACATCGACATAATGCAATAAATGACCAACTTATTACAACAGATAAACTATATGTCGGAACAGGTAGAATATCTATTATAATAGATGGACTATCTGTTACATTATATAAAATTCAATTTTCATTAGACATACAAAATTGTCACTACATGTAAAGTGAAGTGACTTGAAATAAAAAAAAACGAAACTCATCGACAGACACCTAAAGTTGCAGCGATCTTTCACTTTGGCACCTCAAGTAGATAGTGTTCATTTTAAACACCTAAAATAGGCATCAAATGTGTCAGTTTGAAACTTTTTGCCCTGTTGGTAGCTCGCATGTAATTTATGCATCCAAGGCTCGTTGAACCCCCATTTTTGCTGACTTGCCGTCTGATTTGTCCCCCAAAAGTTATTTTACCCCCATTGTCTTATATATTCATCTTCTTCCTAAAACTTAACCCTAAATTCCCAAATCTTCTTCATCTTCATTTTTTTTCTCTATCCAAATTCTTTAAATTATTTGTTGTCACACCTCTTTTTCACCCGAGGAGTCGAAGTCGAAGGATTTTTCCAATTAAAGTGACGATATTGAATATGGATTATTTTTATTATTTTTTGAGTCTCCACCTTGAATTGAGTTATGGTATTCCAAGTCACCTTATTAAATCCCTAATCAAAATAAAATAACTCTTTATTATGGTCTGCAAAAATAGAAGACCGGACAAGGAATTCTATTGACCGAGGGGAAAGTGTAAGGCACCCCTCGAGTCCCGTGGTTCTAGCACGGTCATTTTTACCAACTTATACTTGACTTAAAATATTTTGATAAATTATATTAAGGCCTAAGTTCGCTCACTTTTTACTATACTAAAATTTATCTATTATCTTATATTAAATAAATCAATGAGAGTTAATTTAGAAAAATATTTGTCAAGGTGCATTATTGCATCCTTGAATTTTTAAATGTCTCGGAAAGATGTGTACACCACATTCTTTATTGAGATGAAAATTTTAAACGTTCCTAAAATTTGCCTAGCGTTAAAGGTTGATTTGTCTAATTGAAATTATACTTATCCTTAATAAATAATCATAACCTTAAACAATATTTATTTTAAGCAATTAATAATTATTAAAGTTTATTAATGACAATGAATAAAAATAACAGAATAATAAAATAAACAAATTTATCCATATTATGCTAAATTTAATATTATCCCCAAAATTTAATCTCTTTAAATTAATACCAGCCTAATTCATGGATTATAAGTCAACCAGAATACAAAAACCTCTACGTATACTAAATCAACTACTTTAACCCAAATTTTGTTTTATACAAATCCAATTATTTCCAGTAACAACCTTAACTAAATCAGATCCATATAACCCAAGATCTGAAAAAATTTCAATCTTAAGTTTTAGGATTTTGTTACCATTATATAAAAAATAATTTAGGGATTGCAGTAACAATTTTATCTATTCGAATTTTGTCCAAACCATTTTGTTCGAAGGAATTTGACACTATATAAGGATTCCCAGTATCTTGTTTAGAAAAACTTAGTGATTTGTCAAAATATTTCACCAAGAAATGAGTTGTTGCTGATTTTAATGAATTTGGGTGTGAAGCTTGGTTGCTGACTTTTCATGGGTTTTTCGGAGAGTTATGCCCAGATTTGGTCGGAGTTGGTAGCACCAGTGATGGTGGTGTCGGCGCATGGTGGTAACCGGAGTGGTTGTTGGTCGCCGGTGGTGAATGAATCGGATGGTTTTGTCGGTGCCCACTGGTTCACTGGCTGGAAGGCGGTGCTGATAATGGATCAATGGCAGGTTGGTGTATTCCGGCGAGATTTTGCAGGAAAAATTATTTCGCCGCCTATTGACTCTCCCTTTTTCTTTTTCGGTCAACACTATATGTGTGTGAATATGTCAATGTATTTGTATAATGTAGTGTGTTTGCAGTGAGGTTTGTATGCGTCTGTGTAGTGTTGTGTGTATATCTATGAATATTATTATTCTGTGTACTGTGTGTGGGTGTATTTTCAGTGATGGGAATATACATGAAATTTCACTCTATTTTTTCTTTTCCGTCTCAAATTTAACTTAGCAATATTAACACACGGTATTTTAGTTTACAACATATTTATTGAACAGATATATATAAGCATTCTGATAAATTAATAATATAATATGTGGTAACAAACGTTCACGTAATCAAACATATACACTAAACAATGCATTGAAACTATTCAAACATTTTAACTCATGCTTTGCCATGGGAAATTAACAACATAAATAGAATAGGATTAAAATAGAATCTATACGCCAACTAAATTAAATACGAAAGCAATACGTTATCACCGGAAACTCGAATGGAAATCCAAATTCGACTTGATACTCCTTTTCCACTTTTTCACTGATGTTTTTCACTCTCTGTTTTTTTTTTCAGTCTGATGTTTCTAGTACAGTGTAAGCAGAATAGTACGTATCTTCTTTTTTTTTGTCTGGGTGGAAAGTCCTTAAATAGGGGAATTTGGGGGGAGTAGTTTAGGTAGTTTTAGGATTCAAATTTTGAATATTTTTTTAAAAAAATTACTATTAATTGTAATAATAATATTTAATAAATTAAAATATAAAATATATAAAACTAATAATAATAATAATATAAATAAAAGAATATTAATTAATTAATTTTTATATTTAAGAAAATATAATAAAAGTTTATAAATAGTCTAAAATAAATATAATTAAAAGAATAATAAAACTACTAGCCTATTTATTAAAATTAAAATAAATATATATATATATATTGAATTTTTGTATTATTTTAAACATAAAAAATAAAAATATATATAAAATGTAACTTTATTTATTGTTGTTTTTTATTTATTTTAACCAAAACTTATTAAAAATAAAATAAAAGCTAAGAGAAATATTGGACAAAAATAAAAATATTTAATGTCAAAAAATATATTAAACTCGAGGACGGTTAAAAATCACGTGTTTACATTTTCCCCCTCTTTGTGTGAAATCTCAAAGAGTCTTCATACAAAGAAGTAGACAAAGAGATGATTTTTGATCCTCCAATTATTCAAAAAATGAGGAAAAAGATGAAATAAAAGAAAAGATGTGACCGAATCCTAGTTTTGGACCGCCTACATATCCCGGGTTATAAGAGAATCAGGTCATGTGTAGTTCAAAGGTAAAAAGGTGAGAGAAATATTTAAAGATCGAGTGAGGTTCCGTCAAGTTTTCAGTTCACGACTTCTGTCTTTTACATCCAAATGACTAACAAAAATCAAAAATCAAAAATACAAATGAAAGATGCAATTTCTCTAGATATTATTTTAAAAACAAAAATAAAAAATATATATAAAAAATGTTACTTTATTTATTATTATTTTTTATTTATTTTCAACCAAAACTTATTAAAAATAAAATAAAATCTAAGATAAATATTGTACAAAAATAAAAATATTTAATGTAAAAAAAAATATTAAACTCGAGGAGGGTCAAAAATCACGTGTCTACATTTGTATTTGTTTTTTTTGCATATTTTTTTTATTTTTTCCAATTGAGCTTGACAATGTCAAGCTCATCTTCCACTATTTTTTGTAATAAAGATTTTTGATATTGTAAGTGTGGTCATGAAACTCTATTGAAGACTTCTTGAATTCAATAAAATCTAGGTCATAGGTTTTTTACTTGTAAGATTTCAAAGGAAATATTTTTTTATTTAATTAGTTGATTAATTATTGACTTGTAATTATTTTGTAATTGTGGTCTTATTTTTATAGAAGTTGGGTGGATGTGATTACTTTGATTGGTATGAAAAACGGAACCCTTCACAAGCAAATCGTGTAATCTGGGATTTATTGAAGAAAGTCAAGGGTTTTGAAGAGAAACAAATCGAGCAAGAAGATACTACATTATTGGCGTTATTGCTACTGGTTTGGTGTTGTTGGGCACATGGATATTCAAGTTTAATTACTGAAATTTTCATGGTGGTGTATTTGTATTTGCTACTGGTTTGGTGTTGTTGAGCACATGGATATTCAAGTGTAATTGTTGTAAAATATGAAACAAATTTAGACATATGTTGCAACATGTAGGTCATCTGTTGGAAATTATCAAACAGGTCTTCCCACTATTGTAACAGATAAGAATTAGAAACATCGGCATAATGCAATAGATGACCAACCTATTACAATAGATAAACTATCTGCCAAAACAGGTAGAATATCTGTTACAACAGATGAAAAATCTGTTGTATTATAAGAAATTCAACTTTAATTAGACATAAAAAATTGCCACTACATGTAAAGTATGTAAAGTGAAGTGACTTAAAATAAAAAATTATTATTTCACAGGCTCTTCTTTATACACAGGTTCCAAGCTTCCAGTTTGTACCCCATAAGCCCAGACCTCTTGCATGTTTTTCACTGCGTTGACGGATAGAAAGGTCGTTGGCTCGGTCATTTTTGTGTTGGTCAGCAAACATTCGATGTGTGCAAGCGCGTGCGACCCGCACGCGGGACCGATTTTATTTTTTGAAAGGTCCATGTCCTTGTTTTAACCTTCAAAATCCCATGGTTAATTTATCAACACTTCCGCTGGAAAATGATCCATCAGTTTACTCTACCTCAATAAGATAGGGAACAACTCCAACAGTGGCTGCATGTGGGTTAAAAAATTGGCCTTGTCCAAGGCATGTAAGTTGCAATCATAAACCTTGATCTTTCCCTCCTCGAGTAGTATCTCAACAGCTTGATAATTTATGACGTCCACATTCATAACTCCAAGAATCCTCTTTGCCTCGGTCCAGCTTTTTTGATTGGATTCGGCCTCTTCCCTCTAACATATTTTATCATTTCTTCATCTCATTAGAACTTAGAAACTAACGAATCAAATCCCGCACCACCAGGAGTTTACACTAGCTTACTGAGATCATCGTACCTATCCTTGAAATTCTTATAGAAGTCAAGGTGCGTTATCCTATCGACAACATCATAAGCTTTTGGGTATGCTAATTGCCTGCCCCTCATGAGGCAGAGAATTTCTTCAATATACTATGATATAAGAAGTCAATTATTAAATAGGTTAGTAATTGTAAAGAAGGAAAACATAGTGGAAAGATACAATGGATAGTCCATCTGTTGCAGAGGTTTCTCTGAATCTGTTCATAGATTACCCATCTAATGCAACTTATGCAAGAGATGGGTAATATCAACAGAACCACCACAAGTTGCACCAGAATACACATCTGTTGCGTAGCTTTTTCTTCATGGAGTAGATTAGAAGGATAGGTTAGGAAAATTAAATTTACCCTGTCCACGTACTGTGTACGTATATATATCATACTCTTGAAGTCTTAGACAAAAAAGGTGTGGATGCGGTAATCTTGTGCACCTTGCTTGGCATTCTTAGCCCATCGTAGATCCCTCTTCTCTTTGGCACCAAGTTCCATGTATATGTTCACCTTTTTGAATGTCCCCTGAACACCAATAACTTTTGGAGAGGGAGGAGTTGCATTTTTTAGGAATTTTTGATTGGAGAGTACTTGGCTAATTGTTCTTTTCTTCCTCCCAACTGCCACTGTAGGAGTGTATGGCTCCCTCACCTTCTTGGATAGTATGACACCCCTCTTGGATTTCAATTCCTTAACAATTTTAGTGATAGCCTATAATTTTTCAAAGAGTTTATCCTGGTTGTCCTTGCACTCTTCGCATTTGCAATGAGAACACAAGGGTGAAGAGGGGTGAGAAGGATCAGTGTAAGGGTGAGAGGAACTAGTGTAAGGGTGATAATGCTCAACTCACTCTCATAATTAATGGGTGAGGCGGTCATTGTCAAGTAACCCAATTTGAATTGGGGTCGAATCTCAAGGAGCAAATTATAGACTTCAAACCCTATGGATGCTCAAATTACTACGAGATTACCCGGAATGCTAACAAAAAAGACATGTAAAATAAAATAGGGGGAATTTGTTTGGAAACTTGTTGTACAATCTTTAGCAAATGATCAAGAGATGACACTTTTGTTCTAAGCAACAATGTTGGGGGAAATCTTAGGATTATGTCTACCTAAAGGTAAAAGTATGCAGGTTAATGATGGTTTAGCATGAAATTTAGTTGTTAACTAAAGGATAGGCTAGGTTGAAGGTCATTGTGGTTAATCTTTCGATAAAACCATAACGATTTCATCCGTTGGCTCTTTCGAGCACCTAACAAGTGAGAAATTTGTTATCACCCAAAACCCCAATCAAGCATCCTTATTTCTAGGATGATTCTCTTGAAATGATTTACACTCCTAATACACTTATTTCTAAGATTGCAAAAGGGAGCAAACCATAGGCTTAATTGTGCACCATTGTCATTTCCCCCTATAACTCTCTTTCAAGGATGTTATTGGTTACTTCATACTCAGCTTTATCCCTCTTTCAAGAATTATAAAGGGTTTCTAGAGTTTGGAATTTTCACCCATCAAACCCATTTGGAAATTTGGGGCTTTCACCCAGCAAATTCTAACTCATAAGCTCAAGTAATGGTGAAATCGTTACTCAACAACTAACAATCATGCCAACACAACAATACTCACACAAAAATTACACTCTAGTTCAATATAATCCCAAGACTAAATTACTTAGCTATTTATGAAGAAAGTAAAGAGATATATATCATAAGTATTATCCAAAGCATTCATTCTTCACAAAAAAATGCTAAGAAATCAAGCCTCCAAAATTAGTTACACACAAACCCAATTTGTGTTTCAAGCCTTCAATTCAAAAATATCTTATGAGGTAAGCAATAGCTAAAGAAGAAAGGGTTTTTGCTTAAATATGGTTTGGGGTGCTTCTAAGTACTTTTACAGATCTGCCCCTGGGCATATTCCCACTGAACCATGATCGTGCAAGGCGATCCGCTACCACGCAATCGCGGTTGTGTGCCGCAACCGCGTTGTGCTAACCGTCTTGACTGACCGCGACCGCAGATTGAGGACCGAGGATAATGTAGTCTAGGTCTTCAACTGCACTCTTCTTTGCTCCCTTTTTATCATTTTTAGCTCCAATCCACATCTTTTGATCACCTTAACTTTATGCCTGTAAAGAGGGGATATTAGTGCATCTAACCACAAATTTGTCTCATTTATTCATTTAAAACAAGGTAATGTGCACGGATAATGAGTGCGAATGATTGGTAAAATCACCACTCATCAATACCCCCAACTTAAGACCTTGCTTGTCCTCAAGCAGCACCACCCTTTTCTATGAGACAATTTCATTGTATGCCCTCATTCTATCACCCAATGATCATGATGACTTAAAACTAGATTTTTACCAAAAAATCCTTTTCACACATGGGAAAATAGGCTTCTAACGACTCCCTTCATCATAGAATGGAATAGTGAAGGATGCAATAGACTTCGGGGAGAAACCATGTAACAACTACTCACACTCTAGAAATGACACACATGCTAACTACAATCATGCTATACTTCCGCTTCTCTCATTGTGTGGAAGATGACAAAATCACCGATCTCAACTAGTTCACATGCCTCCTCACAAGAAAGAAAAAATTCACACACCTAGTTACCAACAAGGAATTTTAAGTGCAAACACTCACTCTCTCAAGAAATTCTCTATGTTATCAAGTACCATGCCATAGGCTTGCCCCTACTTTCAATCACCACTATAATGACCACACTCTTTTGGGAATCATAAAAAGGATTTTTTGAGCTTTTGATATAGGTTTAGGGTAGGATAGGCTATTAACTTGGTGCGATAAGGCTAAACCCTACTTGAACTTCTACATCATAATCCTTTTATGCATTTCTAATTGGGCCACTTTTTTCACTTCACTATTTTGCCTACTTTTGCTTTTTCTTGGTTTTCCCACTCTCTTCCTTTTCTCTTCTTCTATAATTTTTGCATAAAGATAAAGCCTTTCTTTCCTTCATGGGATCTTTTATTCATTTGAATTAACAAGCTTCACTTTCTTAAGATTGTAAGTACCTTCTTATGACTTCGTGGCTCAACTATACTTTTTTCTCTTTCCACTACCCCCAACTTAGGGTTTTAGCCTCAATTTGTATTCTTAAGTTCAAGAAGGATGGGGTTCAAGCGCGGATGAATAGAAGGGTCACAGCTTGTACTGCGCTTGCCAAAAAAAAGTCCAAAGGCTCGGAGAGGGTGACTAGGGGTAACTTTGGTAGGCTCTTTAAGCAAAAGTGGGCTTCCAAAATCATAAGATGGCCTATGATCATTTTACCAACCAAGCACAATCAAAATTTAGCTTTGAAAGAAAAAAAAGGCAAGTTCTAGATAGTGCAAGTACACATGAGAAGAATACAATTAACCTCACACATATGGCATGAAAATGTCGTCAAGGGGTTCAATTGTTCTATCCGCTCAAGATAAAGATGGAGTATTCACTATTTTTTCGAAGTCAACTTTCAGAGTCATAGAAAGAAGGAAATTTTTTGTCACAAAGTTTCTCACTTCCATGCCTCCGAATTTTGTAAAATTTTTAGACGGAGGGGGTTGTTTGCTTTTGTATCCGCACCACATATAATTTGCTAATCATGGAAACCATCCAAGCTATCGTCTCACATTGTAAATCATAGTACGGGTGACCCACCATATGATTACTCAGACTTCACCAATGGATATTAATGCAACCTCAAATTATTAATGCTACAAGTACTCTGACTTTTCTTGCAGTCTATGGCCTTGATTCCATGGTTACTCAGACTTCCCCTGCACCTATGGTTAAAACCCAATCATGAATCATCCATTAGAACTAAAATAAAGTAACAACTCCGGAACAAGGTACTTAATTCATGAAAGTGTGGGCACTGTCATAGTGTCCGAATATTACAACCCAAATAAAAATAAGGATCATCTAAAAGAGCAAAAGAGTAAGAAGAAATATCAATAATTCAAGCCCAAATCGAATGAATAAGGAAATAACCCCAACTGAAAAGGTAGCAGTGTCCCAACTACGTAAATAATCAAGGATAAAAAAGAGATAAGGATGATCCCTGAAACTTCATCAAAGATCGCTATCACTTTCAGACTCTGGACCATCACCATTTACCTTGAGATCAGGCTATTCCTATATACAAAAACTTGAGCGAGAGTGTGAGGAAATTATGGAGGTAGTCAGTGAATCAACTAGCTTCTGTGTCCGCGATCGTGACTGACTAACCACGATCGCAGATAGGCGGGTAACCGCGATCACCCTTGTGGACCGTGGTCGTAGTAACCGAGGGTAATTTCTGCTCCCCTGTTTTCCCCTTTCCAGTTTTTCTGCTCACTTGGTGCCTATTTATCCTTTGATCAGTTTTCAACTAAAATTAGCAAACTTCTCCTTCTAAGCTTATGAAAAACACTCCATAGTGCCACACATGCATGAGTTATTCATATGCAAAAACTAACACCAATGCTATAAAAATATGATAAAAAGGATACGAGCCATCCTCGTGGAATTTGTGGGTTGCTTCCCACACAACGCCTTAGTTATCATCGTGGAATGACGTGTCATGCATCAATTTGTCAAGGAGGGTCCACAGGTCTCCACTTATCAAACTCCCCTTCATCAATTAACCTTCCAATAATGTTTTCCACCTTTTTCTTCTCTTTGTCGATTAGACTTTGGGACAACCTCTATTTTGACTGAATGTTGGGTATTTTTCCTCCCAAGTCCTTTTTCAAGTGCTTTTCCTTTGCTTTTTCACTCCCTGAAGGTATTTCCAATATTTGATCTTCATTTTGGGGGTTATAAATTTTGTCACTAGTGGGATTTTCTCTCAGTTTAGCATTTAGTCGTGCGAAGATTTGTCCCATTTGGATCTCCAATTATTTAATAGAGACCGAATGGTTGACCAAAGTTTTAGAGAGTGAAATGAAGTCCTCTTTTAATTCACAGACCATTTTTTCCATTCCTTCAACTCTGTTCAAAATTCTTGCAAGGATATCCCCCGTTCTACCTCTGTCAATGCCAATGGAGCTTGACTCTTTGTTAGAATCCCGATCATGGTGAGGTGCAAAATGGAAATTCTTATGTTACCTATCTATCCAAACTCGACCACCACCATGATTTATCCAACCTTGATTCCCTCCTTACCTACGATGGGCCGAATGAGAACCCCCCAAGTGGTTCGCTAGGTACCAAATTTCTTCCTCCATTCTCCTAGATTCTTCATCTTCGTAATAGGCTCTTGGTGTCATAGGGTTTTCCATTTTCACGGGTGCACCCATGACATACTTGGTTAGGATCTCAAGTTGGGTCAAGATCTTTGCCATGGTTTGCTCTTGATTCTCATCCCGTTTTCTTTGTTCTCTACTAACCATGGGCTTGGGTGGAGAGCTATTAGAAATATTGATGTCTTGGGCATGACATTCCCGATTGTGTTTCGTTACCTCTCTCAAAAATTTTATAGCCGAATGGAAATGCAAGTTTAAGAGAGAACCTTTTGCTGCATTGTTCACCACCGTTTGGTTCAAAGGATCTAGTGCCCGATAGAATATTTAGAAAAATGCCTTCTCTGGAATCTCATAGTTTGGGCATTTGGTCAACTTCCTATGAAATATCTCCCATACTTCATAAAGTGGCTCCCCGTTCCTTTTTTTAAAGTTCATGATTTCATCTTTCGGGTGACACATGTTGGATGAAGGGGAGTATTAATCTAAAAACACCTTTGTAAGCTCATTCCATGAAGTGAGTGAACCTATAGGGAGTGTGAGGAACCACAACAATGCTTATCCCGTTAGTGAGAATAGAAAGAGACGGAGCCAAAAGGAATCTTGAGTGATATGAGAAATGTTGAATGGTGTACACACCTCCAAAAAAATTCCTTAAGTGAATATATCGGTCCTCATGAGCTTAACCCCCGTATATCCCCTTTACTTGCAACATATGAAGAATGATACTAGTCACATGGAATGTCCCATTCCCATCGTGAGGTGGGATGCGGGTTTTACCCTTATGACCTCCTCAATTAGTTGTCTTTCCCCATAAAGGGGAATATCAAATGACTCCGTGTGAAAAGTGCCTTCACTCATAATTCTGTCCATGCTAGGATTACCTACAAAAGATCCAAAAACAACAACTAGAATAAAGTACGCTATTCCAGGTATTCCCAAGTAAGAATGACACCACATAAGAAAAAATTATATTTCACTCCTCAGCAACGACACCATTTGATAACACTCAATTCACTCCCATAATTGAGGGGTGAGGTGGTCATTGTCAAATAACCCAATTTAAATTAGGGTTGAATCTCAAGGAGCGAATTATAGACTTCAAACCCTCTGGGTGCTCAAATTACTATGAAGTTACCCGAAATGCTAACAAAAATTACATGTAAAATAAAATAGGGGGAATTTGTTTGGAAACTTGTTGTACAATCTTTAGCAAATGATCAAGAGATTACACTTTTATTTTAAGCAACAATGTTGGGGGAAATCTTGGGATTATGTCTACCTAAAGGTAAAAGTATGTGGGTTAATGATGGTTTAGCATGAAATTTAGTTGTTAACTAAAGGATAGACTAGGTCGAAGGTCATTGTGGTTAATCTTTTGATAAAACCACAACGGTTTCACTCGTTGGCTCTTTCGAGCACCTAACAAGTGTGAAATTCATAATCATCCAAAACCTCAATCAAGCATCCCTATTTCTAGGATGATGCTCTTGACATGATTTAAACTCCTAATACACTTATTTCTAAAATTGCAAAAGGGATCAACCCATAGGCTTAATTGTCCACCATTGCCTTGTCCCCCTACAACCCTCTTTCAAGGATGTTATGGGTTACCTCATATTCGGATTCATCCCTCTTTAGAGAATGATAAGGGGTTTCTAGAGTTTGGAGTTTTCTCCCATCAAACCCATTTGGAAATTTAGGGCTTTTGCCCATCAAATTCTAACTCATAACCTCAAGCAATGGTGAAATCCTTACTCAACAACTAACAATCATGCCAACACAACAATACCCACACACAAATTATACTCTGGTTCAACATAATCCCAAGACTAAATTACGTAGATACTCATGAAGAAAGTAAAAAGAGATAAATGATAAGGATAATCCAAAGCATTTATTCTTCACAAAAAATGCTAAGAAAGCAAGCCTCCAAAATTAGTTACACACTAGCCCAATTAGGGTTTCAAGCCTTCAATTCAAAAATATCTTATGAGCTAAGTAATACCTAAAGAAGAAAGGGTTTTTGCTTAAATATGGTTTGGGATGCTTCTAAGTGCTTTTATAGATCTGCCCCTAGGCATATTCCCGCTAAACCACGATCGTGCAAGGTGATCTGCGATCGCGGTTGTGTACCGCAACCACGTTGTGCTGACTGTCTTAATTGAATGCGACCGCAGATTAAGGACCAAGGATGATGTAGTTCAGGTCTTCAGCTCACTCTTTTTTGCTCCCTTTTTATCATTTTCAACTCCAATTTACATATTTTGATCTCCTCAACTTTATGCCTGCAACGAGTGGATATTAGTGCATCTGACCACAATTTATCTCATTTATTCATTAAAAATAAGGTAATATGCATGAATAATGAGTGGTAAAATCACCACTCATCAAAGGGTGAGAAGGACCTATGAAAGGGGTGTTTTCAAACATATTTATTTTTTCTTGAGTATCAATATGCTCATCATCACGACTGGCAGCAACATCAGCATGCCTACCACCAACATCAACAACTTCACTGGCAATAGCCCCAAAAGAAGCACCCAGATCTGTTGCAGTAGGTTGGTCATGAAAAGCCTCAACATTAGGCTGACCTTGCCTAACTTCTCTTCTTATGGCTATTGTTCCAGCAAATTCCATCTATATTAACTCTACCATTGGGTTTTCTATTATATCAACAAGACCTAGAGTAATAAAAAAAGTCATCCCCAACTCCTGCTCAGTAGGCACGATCCATGGATGTACAACCTATAAAAAAAAAGACAAATATATTTAAATTATATAATAATTTGCAATCTGTTGGGTTACATGTTAACACAGACAACTTATGCAACAGATGATCTTTCTGTCGTAATAGATTAAAAATATGTTACATCAGATTACCCATTTGTTACATAATTTGCACTAGATGGGTAATCTGTTGAGTCGGGTTTAAAGAACCAAAGAACTAGATGGGTAATTTGATGCAAAATATAAATCATCTATCGCAACTGATTACCCATCTATTGTACTAGTTGTAGTGGACGGAACTACAACAGATAATCTATCTATCACAATAGTTGATCTGAATGTCACAACAGATTAACAATATATTTCATCAAATTACCCATTTATTGGATAATTTACAGTATATGGGTAATCTGTTGAGTCGGGTTCAGAGAACCAGAGCAACAGATGGTTAATATATTGCGAAATATGGATCATCTGTCACAACAGATTACACATCTGTTACACCAGTTAAAGTAGACGAGTAATTTATTGCAACAGATGACTCATCTGTCGCAACAGATGACACATCTATTTCAATATCCTTTTTTGAGTCAAATTATTTTTCTTTAAAGAACACGTACTGCATTATCCGGGAGGTTAAAGGGATTAGCCATCTTAATTCTTATGCTGCTTTTTGCAGCCAACCACCTAAGGATCCTTGGATGAGAAACCTCATCTAGGTAATCCTTAACCTACTTTTGGAGGTGAGCAGTTAATTCAAATGTCCAAGCCTAGAAAATGTAAACAAGAGGCAAGCAAATAATTATTCAATATAAATTAATGGATGAGTAAACAAATAATGATTAAATTTACCATGAAAGCCCAAGAAAAGTCGTATAATGTGATCGTCTTTGGGGATAGGCTTGTCAGTAAATATTTGACAGTAAAGTAGTAGTTGTCATATCCCCAGGGATAATTGTTGAATTTCTCCAAATCCTCAGGAAGCTTCAACAAATCATCTTCTATGACTTTGCTGACGTCTCTTGTCAATATAACGGAATAGGCAAACCAAACTAAGCTTAATTGCTCCTTGGACTTCAATGATATGGTTTTATCCTTGAGATGTTCTATCAACTTACTAGCTTTGTACCCACTCCCATCAATGTCCAACAACCCATCTATTTTTTCCTTGCATTTGTTGGTTTTATTGAGCGGTCGCTGGGACAATGCCTTCCCTCTATTTGATGGTGGTGGTTTGGTTGTCCTGCTTTCCTTGGACCTTTTACGTGTTGTTTCCATGGTGAGAGGTTCTTCTGGAAGATCGAAACTCAAGCCCGTCACTATGGCAAACTCTTTCAAGAAAAAATAAATCGGCATGCCACAGTAGTTGATCCAGATTTCATCCATTTTTCCCCCTCCTTTGAATATTTATCATCCCCAACGTAGTTGATCCTATGCCTGAGTAGACCATATACTATGCTCATTTGGAAACGGGCAGTGTAGTCCTCAGGCAGCTCAAGAAAGTGTCCGAAGTAACTCTTCTTAAAAAGTCTGTCTATGTTTTCATTATTCATAGTTTTCCTAAAGTTATCAAATGGTTTTCCCAACAGACATTTAAGTACAAGATCATCTGTTAGTTCTGCAGGGTCATCTATCGGTATCAAAACTTGAAACCTGTCAATAGTAATAGTTTTGAAAGGATCATGCTGGGATTTTGATATTAATTCATGCCCCATTGGTGATGCATTATCATCATGTTGATGATCATCCTCTTTCTCACTTTATACTTCCTCATCTTCTTGTTTATCTTCTTTTTCTTCCTCCCCACTTTTATTTTCCTCATCACCATCTACATACCCTTGTCCACTTCTCTCAATGTCATTTTCATATCTTTTCTCAGCTTTACTTTTTCCTACTGAGATTGTTCAGGAAGCTCCTCTGAATCCCTCTGTACTGTAGCCTTTTTTGTTAGTTGGTCAGAAGTTGATCCATTTTTACTTTCTTTTCTTTTGGGAGACATGTTTTACCTACAAACAACGAAAAAACAAAAATTACATTACAATTGATGTATGCATAAATTTTAAAAATACATTGCAAACACCACCAACACCGACACCACCAACAGACACCACAAATACCACCATCAACAACCACCACAAACACCAACAGTGCCACCACGACGACCACCAACACCACCACGACGACCACTAATACCACAAACACCATCCAACAATACTACGATATTCAATGGAATACTGCGATAAAAACTAGGGTTTTCTTGGGTTCTTCCTACAAGTTTACCATCAAACTCAAAATTGTAAACCCATTCTCAAAGATAATACAACTAAAAGTCTTCTTTTATATAATTAACTTAAAGGCCCTCAATTTTAGAAAAAAGAACAAATATAGAACTCTTCTCAAAAAATTTTACCTACGGAGATAGAAAACGGCGGATACAAGCAAAAATAAAGTCGAAAATAATACCTATGTGGTAAAAAATGGGAAGAAAATCGATCTGTTGTGAAGGGTTGAGAAATTTATTAAGTAGTTATTGTTTGTATTGTTTAGAAAGAGAAAAGAGGGAAAGTCAAGATTTGAACTGCTGAAATATTTTTTCCGCAAATGGATGATTTGTATAGATTGATTTGTATTTTGAAAAAGAATGACAAGTTTTGAAAATGTTAATTTGGTCCGAATTGATCTTAATTATATGTTTAAATTTTAAAAGATATATGTAACATTTAATCATATCATCATAATAAAGTGTATTAAGTTCAAATGTAACACTGATGAATTTTACGTATTAGCTTGATAATGAGGTAATAAGAATCGTTTCAACTCAGAGTGATCGATCGACAACTCAGGTCGGGAGGAACACAATACCAACATCATTCAATTGTCAAAGACTCAATTGAAGTTATAGTTGACCCTATGAACTCACCCCTAGTTCTAGCTAAATCAATTTAGGTATTAGCTTGATAATGAGGCAATAAAAATTGTTTCAACTCAGAGTGAACGATCGATGACTCAGGTCGGGAGGAATGTAATACCAATATCATACAATTGTCAAAGACTCAATTGAAGTTGTAGTTGACCCTATGAACTCACCCCTAGATTTAGCTAAATCAATTTAGGTATTAGCTTGATAATGAGGTAATAAGAATTATTTCAACTCAAAGTGATCGATCAACGACTCAGGCAAGAGAAATGCAATACCAACACCATGCAATTACAAAGACTCAATTAAAGTTGTAGTTGACCCTATTAACTCACCCCTAGTTCTATCTAAATCAATTTAGATATTATCTTGATAATTAATTAAGATAATAAGAATCGTTTCAACTCAGAGTGATCGAACGATGACTCAGGTCAGGAGGAATGCAATACTAACATCATGCAATTGCAAAGACTCAATTGAAGTTGTAGTTGATCCTATGAACTCACCCCTAGTTCTAGCTAAATCAATTTAAGTATTAGCTTGATTATTAATTAAGTTAATAAGAATTGTTTGAACTCAGAGCGATCGATCGACGACTCAGGTCGTGAGGAACACAATACCAACATGATGCAATTACAAATACTCAATTGAAGTTGTAGTTGACCCTATCAACTCATCACTAGTTGTAGCTAAATCAAATGAATTTGTACTTGAATATATGAAATCAATTGAAATTATATAGAAATAAATATTCAACTTGTTGCAACAGATGACTTATTTATTGGAATTTATCAAACATATTAAGTCATCTATTGCAACAAATTAACTATCTGTTGTAAATTATCAAATAGGCATTGTCATTTGTTGCGATAGATGACTGAGTCGTTGGAAATTTTCAAACAGAAATTGTCATCTATTGCAACAGATGACTTATATGTTTCAAGATCTTTTTTTATTTTAAAGCAATTTTCTAATTACCTGTTTGATATAAAAAAGGATAAAATACTAAGGCAGTAAAAAATATTACTTGGATAACTCAAAAATCTCCTCCTTGAGTAGTCTTATCTTGTCTTTTAAATATCACCGTCTCCTCGTGCTCCTCAAAGTTATTAATGAATATTTAAAACCCATCTCCTTCAGCCATAAATTAACTTAACTCATCTCTCTTCTTTTTCAGAATTCTCTTTCTCTCCTCTTTAGGGTAATCACAACCATCTCTTTTCTCTCCTCTTTCGCCTGAGGATCCTTTCGGATCTCAATCGGTCTATATCTTTTATCAAATGAAATGGTTGTTATGATCCCTTTAATTTTTTGACATTGCAGATATGGTTCATTATTGCTCTTTTCTTCTCATCTTGTTCTTTGTATGTTATTTAAATTAGATATTTACATTTGTTGTTATTATTGATTTAACCATTACCAGTTTTTTATTTATTGAAAAATGGATGTTGGTGTTCTTGGAACATGTGGTGTTTTTGTTGTTGATGGTGTTGGAACATATGGTATTGTTTTTTTGTTGTTGGTGGTGTTGCAATAATTTCCTCAACCGTTGTAACTGATGAATCATTTATTGGAATAGATGGAGCAATTGTTGGAACAAATCAAACCAGTAACAAGGTTGGTTGGTTTGATTTATTCCAACAGATGACCCATCTATTGCAACATGTCATCCATCCATTGCCACAGATGCGTCACCTATTGTAACATATGACTCATATGTTGAACAGATAGGGAATATATTCATTAGATGGATCATCTATTGATTCATTCAATTTTGTGTTACCCTTTTGTAATGTTATTTTTGTTCTTCTCTTGTTTGACATCAAATGTTTTTCTCTTGTTTGTAGATAAAAAGAAGTAAAACTGGATCAAATTTTGCCCAACCAGCATTAGCCTCTAGAGTAAAGATGAGTTCAGAGGAATAAGCTGCTTGCAGATGGAATCACTTTATATATAAGAGGTATGTATTATTGATCAACCTATCGTGAAAACACACATGCAGTACACTAATTTTGTGCATATTGGTTCTTTACCTATTAGGCATTAATCTTTCAAACAAGATATGGCATTTTACAGTTAAGATTGTTAGGTTCAAACTGGTAAGGCTGGGGGACCATGTAGGTGGTGTCGATACCCTGTTATGGTTTAATAAAGATTTTGTTAATGTTTTTGTGTTAAGTATAAAGAAGGGTTCAAGTTTTTGGGGGCAGTGTAAATATTCAAAGAGTGATTGAATTGATTTTAAGGGTTCAATGGACTTTTGAAAGGCCTCCGAAGCCTCGCACTGCTTCAAACAAGAATGAAAATGAATATAGTTATTGCTCTGGTCCAAATTTATATGGATGGGTTACTCGAAGAAACTATTATACAACAGAAGGTGATTGAAAGAATACCTATATGGGAAGGGGGTGGAGAAGACTATTCATCAACTCAGACCTTATTAAAGAAGAAACATGGGGTAAGAAGGAAAGTATAGTGAAACTGGATGAACAAATTAGCATGAAAAATAAAAAAATTGAATGAGCTGCAAATGTGAAACAACTATAACAACAACAACAAACCCAGTGTATTCCCACACAGTGGGGTCTGGGGAGGGTAAAATGTACGTAGTCCATACCGCTACCCCCGAAGAAGTAGAGAGGTTGTTTCTGATAGACCCCCGACTCAAGATAAATATATATAAAAAAAATAATAAACAAAAGTCATAATGAAGCAGGATAGGTGGCTTAACAGAAGTAAAGAATCAAAAATAGTAAAATAGAACTCAGAGCAATACAGGATAGGGGAACTAAGAGCCATAAGCTATAAGAAATAAGAAAAATGAAATCTGGAATAGGGTACCCTCCTAGTAGTAACCAACACTCACAGACCAAATCCACCCACCACACCCAGTCTATCCTGACTAGCGGCTCCTACCTATCAACACAGTCCTACGATTACTACCCTAGCTAAACAGGGACTCTCCTAATTACCTGCTACAACCCATGTACTCACCCTAGCCTTCTACCCTTATCTGCGACCTCCACACCTTCCTATCTAGGATCATGTCCTCGGTAAGATGAAGCTTCTCCATGTCATGTCTAATCACTCCCCTCCAGTATTTCTTTGGCCTCCCTCTACTCCTCCTGAAGCCATCCAAGGCTACCCTCACACCTGCGAACTAGGGTATTCGTGCCCCTCCTCATCACATGCCCAAACTATCTTAGCCTTCCTTCCCGCATCGTGTCCTCTACCGAAGCCACTCCCACCTTCTACCGAACAATCTCATTCTTAACTCTATCCTCTCTTGTAATCCTACATATCCAATGCAACATTCTTATTTCCGCCACTTTTAATTTTTGAATATGGGAGTTCTTGACAGGCCAACACTCCGTTCCATACAACATGGCTGGACGGATTGCCACTCTATAGAATTTGCCTTTAAGCCTAAGGGGCACCTTCCTATCACACAACACTCCAGAAGCGAGCCTACACTTCATCCAACTAGCTCCAATACGATTAGAGATATCCTCGTCAATCTCACTATTCCCCTGAATCAAAGACCCAAGATACTTAAAACTATCCTTCTTACATACAACTTGGGAATCCAACCTCAGCACCACTTCGTCTTCCTGCCTTAAGTCACTAAACTTTCTCTCTAAATACTCCGTCTTGGACCTACTCAACCTGAACACCTTAGATTCTAGGGTTTGCCTCCATACTTCCAATTTTTCATTCACACCCCCCCTCTCGCCCCCTGCGTCTCATCAATCAGCACTACATCATCTGCAAATAACATACACTAAGGCATTTCACCTTGAATACTCTGTGTCAACACGTCCATCACCAGTGCAAATAGGAACGGACTAAGAGTCGAACCCTGATGCAACCCTGTCTCGACCAAAAAGTGTAATGAGTCTCCTCTCGGCATTTGCACCCGAGTCTTCCCTCCATCGTACATGTCCTTAATAAATCTGGTGTATGCCATAGAAACCCTTTTCAGCTCCAAGCATCTCCAAAGAACCTCCCTAGGGACTTTGTCATAAGCCTTCTCCAGGTCAATGAACACCATGTGCAAATCCCTTTTTCTTTCCCTATACTGCTCTACTAATCTTCTCACCAGGTGGATTGCTTCTGTCGTTGAGCGACCAGGCATAAAACCAAACTTATTCTCTAAAATGGGCACGATCTTTCTCAATCTCTGCTCAACCACCCTCTCCCAAATCTTCATAGTATGACTCAACAACTTAATACCCCTATAGTTGTTGCAACTCTGAATGTCCCCCTTGTTTTTATATAACGGAATCATTGTACTCCATTTCCAGGCCTCAGGTATTCTCGCAGTCTTGAAAATATCGTTACACAAATCAGTCAATCACCTTAAGCTAGCCCCACCCACAAACTTCCAAAAATCCACTAGAATCTCATCGGGCCCCATCGCCCTACCCCTCCTCATCCTACGAATAGCCTCCCTGATCCCTTCTACCTTAAAACATCTACAATAACTGAAATCACAGCTCTCCTCCAAATGCTCCATCTCCCCTAACTCATTGCCTCTATCCCCTTCCTCATTCAAAAGTCTATGAAAATACTCCTGACATCTCTTCTTAATATGAACATCCTCCACCAAAACTCTACCATCCTCCCCCTTAATGCACTTTACTTGGTCGAGGTCATGACCCTTCTGATCCCAAGCCTTAGCAAGCCTATACAACCTCTTTTCCCCTCCTTTCTCCTCTAAACCCATATACAAGCTCTCAAAAGTTGTTGTCTTAGCAGCCGTAACTACTAACTTAGCCTCTTTATTTGCCACTTTGTAAACCTCCCTATTCACCTGTTTCTCCTCTTTATCTTTACTCTCAATCAACATAACATATGCCCCCTTCTTAATCTCTACTTTCTTCGTAACTTCTTCATTCCACTATCAGTCCCCCTTATGCCCTCCTGCCCGCCCCCTCAAAATACCCAACACTTCTCTAGCAGTCTTCATGATGCAGCCGGTAGCCTTATCCCATCTAACATCCATGTCTCCCTTACACTCCCACACCCCCAACCTTTCCACTTTGTCTCCTATCTCCAGTGTTCTAACTGGCGTCAAGCCACCCCACTTAATTCTAGGTCGACCCTCCCCGACCCTTCTCTTTTTGCTCTTCTTGATAATCAAATCCATCACCAGAAGACTGTGTTGGGTCGAAAGATGCTCACTCAAAATGACTTTACAGTCCTTACATAAAACCCTATTCCCCTTCCTAAGTAGCATAAAGTCAATCTGAGTCTTGGCTATCGCACTTCTGAAAGTAATCAGGTGATCTTCCTTCTTCGGAAAGCTCGAATTCACCACCACCAGCCCAAAATCCCTTGAAAAATCCAATGGAGCAGCTCCCTCGCCATTTTTATCACCAAAACCAAAACCTCCATTCACATCGTCATAACCTCTCGGAAGAGCCCCAATGTGACCCATTAAAGTCTCCCGCAATGACAATTTTCTCTGAGCTAGGCATGTTTCTCACCAACTCATCCAATGCCTCCCAGAATCTCACTTTCACTTCCTCTTCTAAACTCATTTGCGGCGCATAAACACTACACACATGCAGTGAAAACCCCCCAATGACCAATTTAATCATCATCAGCCTATCACTGATCCTCTTAACCTCTACCACCTGCTCTCTAAGCTCCTCATCCACTAAAATTCCTACTCCATTCTGACGCCTTTCACTCCCTAAGTACCACAACTTGTACCCATCCACATCCCTAGCCTTAGACCCTACCCACTTAGTCTCCTGAACACACGCAATGTTAATCCTCCTCTTCTTAAGAATCTTCACTAGCTCTACGGACTTACCCTGAAAGGTCCCTATGTTCCAAGACCCTACCCTTAACCTATCATCTCTAGCCTCCCGCCTAACTCTACCACCCCTCGCCGCACTAACCCTACCACCTAACCTGGACCACACATCCCCCTGCCCTTTTCTTTTCACCCCCACCCAAAATGACCTTCAACCCCAGCTCCCTCGGACATGACCCTATTTCACCATCAATCCTCACAGCCACCACTCAAAAAACAAAAAAGCCCCAAGCCGACAAACAAACAGAGCAACCATAGAAAAATAGGGTAAAATAGGAAAATAGTAAGAAAACAAAAGGCACGCACAAAATATTCTATCCGTCCTAATATCTAAAATAATACAACATTATCCACCAATATGCAAAAGCAGCCCGTCAAAACTAAAATCACAAGCAATAAAGTAATACAAGGAATTGAAACAGTAAGAAATAACTAAATATCAAAGTTTAGATGTCACCAGGGTAATCCTGCGTGCTGTTGGTTTCAGAAATTTTGGAGTCGAATCTGGTTGCCGAATAGAGTTGCCGCAAAGCAGCTCCCAGTGCATCGTCGAAGTTTGTTGGATCTTTTTCTGGATATTGCCGCAAGTCCAGAATCTGCTGTCCTGCTGTACGTCATCGTCCCAACCTGTTATGATCAGTGCTGCCCCCTTACACCATTGATGAAGTCGAGCTAGCGGGAACCCCTAATGCCACTGGCGATAGTAGTGGAGAGAGGGAAAAAGGGATGGGAGAGAGAGAGAAGAGGTAGAGAGAGCTTAAGGGTGAGAGAGAGAGAATAAGGGCGAAAAGTACCCTACAGTTCAGATGCAATGAACGTTAGGTTGCAGAGTGAACGTTAGAGAGAGAATGTTAGCAAAGGTAGATTAAATTAAAGTGAGATGTTTATTTGTTTAATTTGTGATGATTGATTATTCTTGAGCTGCAAATGTGAAAGTGTATCCAAAAATGAAAATCCATCAATCCATTTTGAAAAGAAAAATGCTGAAGTGGATTGGAGCTATACACTTTGTTAGGGGACTGCAAATAGCTAGTGTGGCCTAAATAAAGACTCATAAAATGTAGTACCAGAACTCTAAGGTTGTAGCTTTGCGAGTACCGATGGTGGTAAGATTGTCGGTCAGGAACAAAACCTAAACCAACAACTCCTGAAGTAAAAATAAGGATTAAGCCAAGGTGGCAATTTCTGAAGTTAAACTTGCATATCATGCCTCCTGTTTATGGCTCTGGTCTGTTCAGAGGAAGTGGAAACAACAAGGCTTGGGATTTCTGCCTAACTTCAGACCTTTTTATATCTACTGCCATTGACATGATTAGAACCACAAACAGAAGCCATAGAATGCAACTTAGACTTCAGAAATTGATGCCTTGGCTTCCCTTATTTTTACTTCTAGAGGTGTTGGTTCAGGTTTCGTTCTTGACTGAAAATCTTACCAATCCTCTGTGCTCGCCAAACTGGTTCCTTAGATTTCTAGTCCTGTACTTTGTGGGTCTTCATTGAGGCCAAGCTCGCTAGTCGCAGTCCCTACCAAAGTGTCCAACTCCAATCCTCTTTAGCATTTTTCTTTTTCAAGAACGACTGACGAATTTTAATATTTGGATACACTTCTACATTTGAAGTTCATTCAATTTTTCCATCTTTCAAGTCAATTTCATTGGCTAGAAGTTCCTTACTTGCTTCCCTGTGTTTCCTCTTAAACAAGGTCTGAGATGATATATGGTCTTCTCCACCTCCCCTTTCCTGCACAGGTATTCTCCCAAGCACCTTCTGTTATATAATAGTCTCCTCGAGTAACCCATCCGTATAAATTTGAATCAGGGAAATTTCTATTGGTTTTCCATTCTTGTTTGCTGTAGTGAGAGGCTTTGGAGGCCTTTCAAAAGTCCATTTCACCATTAAAATTGGTCCAATCACTATTGGATATTTATACTACCGCCAAAAAATTGAACCCTTCTCCAAACTTGACACATAAACATAAGAAAAACCTATCAACCTATCAAAATTTTGACAGGGTATCCACACCACGTGTTGGAACCCTTTGGCCTTATCAGTTTGCACCTATCAAACTAAACTATAAAATGTAGGATCTTGTTTGAAGGATCAATGTCTAATCGGTAAAAAATTGTATTCACAAGATCATTGTACTTTATGTGTCTGCACGCATGTGATAACTATTTAAAAAGAGGTGAATAGTCGTGACTTTTTGTCTAATACATTCAAAAAAGATGATGAATCAAATTTTCCATATGTTGCAACTGATGAATCAGTTGTTAGAAGAAATCAAAACATCTCCTCCAATAGCTGGTTCATCTATCACAACAGATAATCCATATGTTGCAATAGATATCTCATCTGTTGCACATACAGACCATCTATTATAAAATATGGTAAATCTGTTGCGATAGTGGGTTATGTGTTATGATAGATAGACGATTTGTTGCAATAGCTCAACAATAACGGTTGTTATTAAGTCTCAAACCATTTTAAAAAGGTGAGAATTTTGAATGTAAAAGAAAAAGTCATGACTTTTCATAGAAAATAAAAAGTCAGTAGTTTAAATGTAATTAATACAATGGAGCTGAACAGTCGTGCCTTTTTACCTAATACATTCATATTCAATCCTCTATAAATAGGTCCCTCCTTAATCTTTATTCTACTCCACTTTTATTTATTTTTGTATTTTGTCTTTTTGTATTACATCTTCAACCACTTCTATTCAAAGAGCATATTCTTTTCTCGTTGAGGTAAGTTTTTTCTGTGTAAATCTATTAGTTGGTAGTATACGTTGTATTACATTAGGACTTTTTTCTTTACTTTTGTGTTTACATGTTTTGTCAATTCATGTGTGTTCTAGATATGGCTGATCCTGTTTGGGACATTGCTATTCTGCGTGACACCAAGAGGCAGTTTAACGACCTATAGAGGAAGTTGGTCACCGTGAGAGCAAGGATGTTTAGAGAGATGTATAGGCTGATGAGGGCCCTACTGCTGCCGGTTGATTGGCCGACTGACAATAATAATGATGATGATGATGATAATAATTAGAATGTGTTTTTTTTAGCGTATGCATTTTAATTTTTCTATATCGGATCTATAAATAGTGTATTTTAGTTTTTGTTTGGTGAAAAAATTATTTTTGGTCGACTTTGGCGTTTTAATTCTTATTTAATTTTGATTCTGTCTATTTCTTCTTCTAAATATGTTAACATGTCGACGGTTGGAGGTAAGGAGCAATTTTGAATCCAGTAGTAATAGCAATTTTGATTTTTGAGTTCTTTCAACAGATGGACCATATTTTGGAATAGATTGGTCATCGATTGGGTTTTTGTCAATAAATTCTCCTTCTATTGCGACAGATTTGTCATCTGTTGGAGGAAAACATTCCAGTTTGATAATTGTATTATGTTCTTTTAGCCAATATCCATCTGTTGCAACAGTTGGGTAATTTGTTGAAAATAATTTTATGATCTATTGTATTTAGTTCATGTTTTGTCCAAGTCAAAAACTCTGCACGTACAAGATCTTATTTGAAGATCGACCGCGGCAACATCACCATGACACGTTGATACTGAACTTGTAATCTGTTATTTGATGAGATAATAACCTATTCCTCAGACTGAGGTTCGTTGATATTATTTTTTCCACTTCTAGAACAAATGGGGTTCCTACATCCTCGAACTCCACACGTCTTTTGTGAAAAAATTGGCCATACTTCTTATTTATTATTTCTAATAGAGCCATGATGGGAAATTCTCTATCATCACTAAGAAATGAATTCACCAATTCAGCTATGTTTGATGTCATAATATTATACCTATAAAAAAGAGTCACTTAGTACGACATCATAGTAAACTTGTAACTCAAACAAGACATTAAATTCATAAGAATGTACCTATTTATTGGACAGAATGCCCGACTCCATCTCTCAAAACTGACACGTACGAGGTTCTGCTGCCTTGGGATGCATATCTGCTATTTGATTGAAATGGTCTAAAAACTCCTCTCTACTATATGCTTTAGCTTCTCTATAAAAAAGGCCACGACCCTTTCATTGTGAAAGCTGATCTGAGTGTTCTCTCCAAGATGTCTGATGCAACAACCAAAGTGAGCTAAAGTGAAGAAAATTGAACCCATCTTTGGAATACTTGGATGCCTATCCGAAACAAAACACAACTCTTTGGTATCTTCGACGCAGCTTTGCAGTTGTTCAAAAAAATATCCATAAGAGGCATCACATTCCTTGTCTTCTACACAAAAAGCGACAGGAAAGATGTGATTCTCCACATCCTGTGCCACCGCCGCTAGCAAAACTCCATTATACCTGCTCTTCAAGAAGGTACCATCGACGGCTATGCATTTTCTCAAATGTCTAAACCTTGAATCCAAGCACCATAGGATACAAAAAAAGTACTTGAACCTTCCGTTTTCATCAACACACAATGTCGTCTTACTTTCGGGATTTATGGACTCAAGCATGTAACGGTAGGCATCGAGGATTTCATACCCATGCTCATGTGTCCCCCTAACCAATTCCGTGTCAATCCCCATGGCTGTATATATCTTCAAATAACTGAACAGGCAACCCGGTTTCGTAAGAAGTTGATTGGCCATAACCCTTGTAGAAGGGCCTTTCCTATTGAGGAATCTATTATTGAAATATTCATCGAGGACCTTTGTCGTGGCGTGGGAATTTTGGCCCGAGATGTGCTTCGAACCACATGTGTGATACTTTTCATGTTTATGAATGACGAATCTATCAAAACTTAAGTACTTTGCCGCTCTCAACCACCACTTGCAGTTCGGATTAGCACATTTGTAGCAAAAGACTTTGCTCAAATTAATCACCTTCATTATTCTGAAATCTTTTTTCAAGCAAGAAATAAACAAAGTAGTAGATAGTTCTTTCTTTTCCTTGAATGACATTCCCTTGTATAAGCCGGTTTCATCGTCTTGATGATTGCCAGATTTTGTCGATCGAGAAGAACTGCCCACCATATTGGTCGCATCAACGGGCATAGGTGTTTGATCATCATCTAGAATATTGATGTCTAGAACATCCAACCTATCATCAAAGATGTCTTATTATTGTTCTTGTTTTATATTATGGTTCTCATTCTCTCTCGTCTTTTCAACCACGTACACCCTTAACACTAGCCTGGATGAATCACTAAGATAAACATGCAACCGAACCTGATAGTACCCTCTGATTTTCAAAGGAGTTGTGCATGTAGATGATGACGAGTTCTTCTGGTTGACAATTCAGTCCACAATAGGTGATCATTAAGTTCACAAAATTATCATACGAAACATCACTTTGGATTATCATAGCTATCGTCTCTATCATTTCACCCTCCTTCCAATGCTATACATATCGATTGCTTTTCTAGATCCATTGACCATGACAATCCACCCTTATTGTTATTGATCCCTCCATTAGTGGTACCTAAATAAAATCATTTATTAAAAAAGGTTAATAGTAACTTCATAGTGTCGTAACATGAATCCCAACAGATATGTAATTTGTTGCAACAGGTAATAAATAAGTTGCAATAGGTAAGTGATCAATCGCAACAGATTACTTACCTATTGGGATTTATGTTACACTCCTGAAGCTGATTTCAACAGACGAGTCATCTGTTGTAACAGGTGAATCATATGTTGCAACAGACTATACATCTGTTGCAATATATGAAGCGCCTATTGGGATAGATATTATAGTACTAAGGAACCTTTAAAGTTGATTCCAACAGATGAGTGACATGTTGCAATAGATAATTAACATGTTGCGACAGATGACTTACATGTTGCAACAGATGACGCGTCTGTTGGAATTGAGTTCAAGTTCTATTGCAACAGGTTACTAATCTATTGCAACAGATATTTACCCTGTTGCAACAGACAACACGTTTGTTGGAATTGAGTTCAAGTTCTGTTGCAATAGGTTACTAATCTGTTGTAATAAATATTTACCTTATTGCAACAGAAGGGTCATGTATTGCAACAGATGACCCATCTGTTCGATTTTTGTCACGGCATTATAGAACCATAAATATGAATCCAACATATGAGTCTTTCGTTGCAATAGATGGCTCATCTGTCGTAATAGATGATTGATCTGTTTAAACAAATGGATCTTATGTTGCATTCATGTTCGCATACTATCTATTATTGAAAAAACAGCACAATAGCAGTTACCCAGATGACAAATTCAACTAAAAATCATAATTTGACTTACCAAAGTCTCCCATGAAGTAATGCCAAAGTGAAAAGTGATGTACGAAATAAAATTTGACCTAAGAAATTGGTCAAATAGCAGCAGTAGCTGTAACAACAACAACAACAATGGTCAACAAGAAGAAGATGAAGATGATAATGAAATAGAAGAAGATAAAAATGAAGTAAAAGATGATGAACAAAGCAGCAACAACAATGAACAACAAAAATCGCTAAGAGAGAGAAAACAACAATGGATGAGAAGAGAGAGAAATGTGCCTTTATTTCCCTCCGTTTCTTGTTATATTAGATAAATATTTGGATCAAAGTGTAAATTTAAAAACTTGTGGGTTATTCTCAAATTTACCCAACTTTCTTAATCCATAATAAAGTAATTGTCACCTACACTCAATTATTAAGACTTGAGTCACCTACACCTCATTTTCAAAATCTTTTGCCACTTTTAACAAAATGCCCCCTAAATCTTTGAGAGTGTGCAATTCCAACAAATATTCAAACAATTTCTGCAAAACAAGGGTATTGATTTGGGGATCAAAGAAATAGAGCTTTGTTCAAAGTTAATAATTAATCAGAAAAGAGGATTCCACTTAATAGGAGAATTGATCCTAATGCTAATAATGCCAATGTAGCACACTTTAGAAAGAATCACATTCTAATATTTAAGTCCACAGCAAGTTTATACTATTTTAATTTATATTTTTTCATTAGGATTATGCCAATGCCAATATCAATATTGAATCTGTCTTAATTACTAAAGGAACCTGTAAATCTCTTTGTTCCCCTTTAAGAATGCACTATCTCTTTTTTCTTTCCTTCCAAAAATGTCTTCCAGACAACCTCGGTCATGGGTGGATCGCGCATAATGAGATGTACAACATTGGGCATTTCATGGTAGTTGATCCACGGAAGCCTTCCTGCAATGTAACGTTGTAATATAACAGGTACAATCCAGTCTTGGTCACCATGCCACAAGTGCACCGAGCCTTCACCATTTGGGAAAAGGTTCTTAAGGTCCATCGGATCAAAATCCCATTTCCCAAACCCCACCATCATGTCACGGTGGAGGGACTCGAATACTCCTTGTTTTACAGCATATTCCTACAGATAAAACAAACAGCAGCAACTTTTAAGCCAACCATACTCATCATATAAGCAACAACATATGAACATAATTCTTAGTTGTGTATTAGGAATCAATTACACTTACCCCACTTTAACTTCCTCTCCTATATTGTTCGTCTCCCTAATAGCAGCATGTTTTTCACATCCACTCGGAAAAGTTCTTTCTCAAAAGAAACAAAAGCACCTCAAGCCAAAATGTTACATAAACAGATCATAGGCAAACAAATACAAAAAAATTGTAGCTTGTACGCTTTTTTCACCCCTATAGTGGTTATTCCAACACTTCACCAAAAACAGAAGAAACATTTAACTCAAACAGGAATAAAACTCCAATTTACTATGAGCCGGAACAAAATTCCTAGCCATTACAAATTCTCCCGACAAATTTATTACGAGGATCAAACACATGCAAGGGGATCATGAAGTGACAGTAATCTAGCAGTAAATTGTACATATTCAGATAGGAAAACAATTACCTTATGTTTTTGTATTTCACTTGCATGCTTAGCAAATCTGGAAGCAACTTCCATATCTGGGGGAGACCTGTTGAATTTTCCAGCTATAACACTATTGTACGGGAACCACTTCTGAGTGTTCCACCAGTAGACTAGCCAAGGTGCATAATGTGCAACTCGAAGTGCCCATTGGTCCCGTGGGAACTGTAGATTGTATCCTTCTGTAGATAAATTAGAAGGAAATCCAGGCCACCAGTAATTGACAAATGGAGCAACTAGAGCTGCTCCAGCTAACCTATTAGCACCAAAAGAAAATGCCACAAATAATCAAAAGCAGAGAATACAGGAATACTAGAAGTTTTGCTGCTATTTTTTAGAATAGCGAGGATCAAAAAGAAAATAGAATATACATTGGTAAGAGGGACACTGATTTTATCTTGTCGTGTAATACTGAGGACAGTACCTTATACAGGAAGATATGAGGTGGGGGATTAAGGTAGATGGTTAGTAAGTAGTCGAGTATTGTCTAGTTCCCCATCAGTAGTGTCATTATTACTCTCTTAGTGTCTTATTGTTAGATTTTTAGTGTTACCTATTGGTTCCTTTGTCTCTATTATCATACATTTTGCTGTTGCTACTTTTTCTTTTTTAATTGTTTTTAGAATGTCTTCTTCGTTACTATATTTTTTTACTTGTTTTTTGATTCTGCTTCAACTGATCCGAGGGTCTAGCGGAAACAAACTCTTTACTAACATAGGGTAGGGGTAAGGCTGCATGCATACTATCCTCCCTAGATCCCATCTGTGAGATTACACTGGGTATGTTGATGGTGTTAAGTTTATTGGGTACCAATAAACGTACCAATCAGGGATGTACTTAAGGCAACCCCAAACAGCATTACCACCCATGGAAAACCCCATAACATAAAATTTAGGGCCAAGTCCGAGTTGATCAGCAAGATCTTCCATATCCAAAGCTATGGTTTGTATGGTTCGTTTTTGATGTGGATCGCTTTCCCAATAACCAGGTCTATCAAAAGAGACAACATAGGCCCCTAATTCTTCAAGTTTTTCCTGAAAGAAACATCATTAAGCATTATAATCTCAGTTCAATTAAACTCAAAAAGGGTACAGAAGTACAAGTTTGACAAAAATAGTTGATGAAATACCAAGGGTGCAACAGCTAACTCATATTTGGTAGAACCAAAGCTATGTGCATATATGACCTTATATTTTGCCGTTTCTTTTGGTACGTCATGCTCCTTATAATCCAGATGTCTTCCATCCCTAAGTTTGATTCGAGGTCCAGCAAGAGAGCCACAGATTCTAGGAGGTGGAGGTAGGAGGGCCTGGAACGCCCATGCTAAACTTGCAACCAACAAGACAACTAAAACTTTCCCAAGCATATCTAACCACAAGATAGACACAATTCTTACGATACTATTGGAATATGTAGATGGCATAGTGCAACCCTATATCGTATGAATTACACAAAGCCTAGGAAATACTGATGACTCAGTTGAAAATAAGAGAATTTTAGAAAGGTTTTGCTTAAAAGGAGACTTCAGCTGTTATATGACAATAAAGAAATTAAAGAATGGTGGAAAGGTGATGATATGAAAAAGTTAACGTGAAATATAAAGGTAAACAGATTAAATAGGATGTAATAACACAGAATAAGGTATCTTTTGGGATTTTCAAGTGAATCAAGTTCAACATGCAAGAACGCAACCACCCTCTTCTAGAGTCAAGATTGAAAGCTTGCAATCATAGAACTTTTGTATGATAACCCTTGCTCATTAAATGCCAAAGTCATCGAACATATGAAATCATCCAGATGCCAATGACTTAGTTGGAAAAAAAAGGAATAGTTTCAGATGGTGATATGAAGAACTGAAAGCAAACAAATTAAACAAGATGTAATAACATAGAAGTTCAACACAATCACCCGCTTCTAGTGTTAAGGTTGAAGGCGTGCAATCACATAAACTTTTTTATGACAATCCTTGCTAGCCAAATTCCCAAAACTTATGAAATAATCCACTGGACTCCTACAACTACGTTTCCCTCAATGTGGCAAGATAAAATTAAGAGATTGTCTTGCATGACTTAGTCCTGGACTATTCTTCCTTTATGGAGAGAGGCATTCTCAGCTTCAGCGAGAAATTCCTCTTTCTTTCATCCTCTTTGTCTAAATCCTACGCCAATTGGTCTTTGCAGTTGAAAAATTTGCACCCACTTTACTATGAACTAAATACAGTATAAATGAATCTAGATTAGGTATGAGCAACAACAAAATTACACAAACTATACTGTTCTCCTTTCTTCTATATACCTGGTTCTTGTCTCGGAAAGGGAGCCTTAGGGTAACTGGTAAAGTTGTTGCCGTGAGACCAGGAGGTCACGGGTTCAAGCCTTGGAAACAGTCTCTAGCCGAAATACAAGTTAAGACTGCTTACAATACACCCTTGTGGTGGGGCCCTTCCCCAGACCCTGCACATAGCGAGAGCTTTTTAGTGCACCAGGCTGCCCTTTTACTTGGTTCTTGTCTCAAAATCCATCAAAGCATAGCTATTCTTGTTTTCTTTCTTAGGTGAACTGCACAACTCTTCTTTTCTGGCTTGTTAATTTTTCTCTCGATTTTCCTCATCATCCCTTAGTTTCCAATTTTACTCTTCAATCTTTTGCTTCTCAATTTTCTCATAGCTAAGAGTTGGCGGAGCGACAAGCCTATCTACGTGTTCAACACCCATTAACTTTGGCTCAGACTTGGTATTTCTATTTAAAAACTCACTTAATACATAATAATTCATCAAGAACCTAGGAAGCTGTCTTTTATAGAATCTAGAACCTATAAACTCAAAATCCTAACGTTGCATCTGCTAAGAGTCATTTCATTATCTCAGCCATGCAACAGCTGACTACAGTCTCACTCTAATTCCACTTCTTCTCATACATATAATAATAACAACTTAATGAATCAATCAATAATCAACTAAGTCTCAATCTTTGTCAAGAATGGACCTTAGGTCTAACTCAACCACAAAAGCTAGCTCAAGAGGTGAGGATTACCCAAGTCCATATAAGCAAACCACTAGTCCATTCCCCAATCAATGTGGGACTTTTTACCCACTTTAACACCCCCCTCGTGCCCAGGCCCAACTGGCATTGGCGCGTGGACCAGGAGCCCAAAACGGGGATGGACCTGACTCTAATACCATGTCAAGAATGGACCTTGGGCCTAACTCAACCTCAAAAGATAGCTCAAGAGGTGAGGATTACCCAAGTCCATATAAGCAGACCACTAGTCCATTCCCCAACCAATGTGGGACTTTTTACCCACTCTAACAATCTTCAACATGATGACCTCACTTGCATGAGCGGAGCTACGGTACCACAAGGGGTTATCCAAGCCTCCTTCATAAAATAATTACAGTGTATATAAAAGGTCAAAGTTATCTTCTTATGTTTAATCTTTTATATTTTGAATCCCCTTAGTAAAGAACAGATAAAATTGACTGTTGTTTTGCTAAGAGTCAACTTACTACAACACCCTCTCCTCTTTTTCCTTCTTTTAACAAGAATCTCTTCCTCTTCATAATTATTTTTGATAATCGTGGTATTCGGGTCATCTTGTGCTCACCTTGACTAATTCCACGGGATATCTGTTTCTTCCCACCAACAATACCTAGACTAATTCCACGAGATACCTGCCATTGTCACCTCCCACCTAGATTAATTCCACTCTCCTCTTTTTCCTCCTTTTAACAAAAATCGTTTATGTTTCATCTTTCATTTGTTTCGAGAAATCTATCGATCATCTTGATTTTTTTCCGATTGAGATGTATAGATCCTGTTCATGGATTAACGAAAATCATTCTTGAACAAAAATTCATTTTTTGATTTATTTCATCTATCCATGACTCTTCATAAATTTTTTTTATAATCGTGGTGTACGGACCAGCTTGCACCCACCTTGACTAATTCCACGGATATTTGTCACCTGTTATCAGCAACACCTAGACTAGTTCCACATGATACCTGCCAGCTGCCATTATCACCTCCCACCTAGACTTATTCCCCATGATACCAGTCACAACCCAATCCCAACAGCAACAAGATCAATAGGATATCTACCACCTCTCACCAGCAACACCTAGACTAATTTTAGGTGCTATCTACCAGATGGAACTATCACCTCCCACACGGACTAATTCCCCGTGATACCTAGCACATACCACCAGCACCACAGTACCAGGTAACTCTATCCAACAAGGCCAGACCAAATGAAAAGAAATCACTTGATTTTTATCTCTACTGAAATTTGAACCAAAGACCTCATGGCCTACACCCACTTAATTGATCATTAGGCCACACTCTTGGATGTTATATTCTCAAAAGATATATTCCCTCTGTCACAATTTATGTGAGACAATTTGATTTGACACGAAATTTAAGAAAATAATCTGTAGTCTAGGATAAGTATATTTGTGTGGCTATAAATCATTTTCCTAAAGATTTTATAATGTTAAATTGGTAAATATAGAAATAAGTACAAGAAAAAATAAAATGAAAAAAAGAATCTTGATTGCACTTTAAATTACACAAACTATAGATTATAAATTAAATAACAAAAGAACAAAAGCATGAATGAGTTGGGTGTCTTGAAAGTGTACATTAACATACCTTGGCTGGAATTTGAATGGAAAAAAAAATCAATGTTGAAGATGATTCAATGGATTAAACTTCTCAGAACTGTATAAGGAGGTCAAACTATAGTAGCTGAACTATTTTTTTGTAAGAAAAGTAGTAGTGTCCATTTCATTGTATGGTCCACCAGCTGCACATACATCTTTAAAATGGATACATCTATAATGTGTTGTGGTTGGTAAATATTCTTTTATTTTTAGTGAAATGTGTTGGGTTCGAATATTTTTGAGTGGTTTATCCTAATAAAATGAACTCCTCGATTAGAATTTGAATTTAATTAAATTTTAATATGAATATCGATTATTGAGTAAAATAGAAAAAAAATGAATGCATATCAAATCAATGAGGTATTGTGATGAAGTGGTAAGTATTCTTTTATTCTTAATCAGATATATTGAATTTGAGTATCTTGAGTATGAAATGTCTTTGTTAAGAAGCTTTTATCCTAGTGTGAAATTTTCCAATGTGAATTTAAATTTTGCCAGATCCTAGTATAAACAACATAAATTTCTTCCTTAAGGAAACCAATTACATGATATCCCTTACGTTCTTTCTCTCTCCCGGTTTTGAAAAAAATACATAGACATGTCACTTATATCCTCATACGTTAGGCCAATGTATAATGAAACTGTTTGTCCTATATTTATGAAAACATAATATCAGATTTCATTATTCAATGGCTTAATTAACAGCATTAAAAGATGTTGTAATTTATTGGATGCTTAAAATTAGTAACTGAAATTCAAATTCAAAACTTCACAACAATATTTTGTTTTTGGAATTTCTATTTGGGATAGAAACTGAAAAAAAAAACAGTAGACATCTTCTTTCACTTTTTCCCAAAATCAATATGAACATCGTTGTATTGTTGCGTCATTCAGGTTATTGGCAGTCGAAAATTCTGTATGGAGAATACAAAAGTGACGGAATTGTGGTTTTCGAAAGTATATCATTCTTGAAATTGATTTCGACAATTGCTACGGAATTGGATATTGATGAATGTCAGAAAAAAATTCAAGTAAAGTACATTATTGAAGGTAATTTCTCTCCAATTATTATAAAGAATGATAATGGAGTGCGAGTATATATTGAGTTGAAGAAAAGTTTTTCAGGTTTTGTTAATTATTCGTTGTGTATTACAAAGTTTGACACGTCCAATAAGGAGATTGATTTTGATCGTGAAAATGGTTCTGTTCTTTGTGTTGAAGGAACTAAATCTGATGATTTTTTGTTAAGGTAGTTGAAACGCAAAATCAGTATTCGTTATACATTCCAAAATTTAAAGTGAAAAACTTCATCACTGATTGCAAGAACACAGAAATAAAGGTGAATTAGTTGTATAAGGATAAACAAACTCTGGTTGCGGTAATGGAGAAATATGCATTAGCTAATGGCTTCAACACCAAAGCTAAACGATCTGACAAACAAAGGTATGAACTGATATTAGTCTTAATTTTGTTGAATGTGCATAATTTCATTAAAAAATTACAAAACATTAATAGGAATTGCAGTTTTTTGTATTATAGTTGTTGATTTTTGTCAATTTTTAACTGGTAGGTATTGGATTTTATATTTGTGTTACTGAGGTTAATGTAATTACTATTGTATTGGATGTTCCTATACTTATGAAACATGTAGAAATCTGGTATTCTAATGTATAATAACTCTTCATACATGTAGATTTATGTATGATGAAATATTTTAATAAGATATTTATATCATCATACATTGTATCCATGATTATTATTTTTATGCAGCTATCCCTGCACTGTCGTAACAAAGACTGCAAATGAATACTGAAGGCGTCTTATATGAATGAATCGGATATTTTTCAGATTCGTCGATTTAATTTGAAACATACTTGTCGTCTTAGTGATAGAGTGTTGAAAAACTTGATTGCTACAACAGCTTTTGTGTGTGAATTTACAACACCAAAATTAGTTAACCACAAGAGAAAACATACATCGGCGGACATAATTGAAGAGATGAAGGTCGTGTATGGAGTTAATATTAACTACAAAAGGCATAGCATGCAAAAGAGAAGGCAATTGTGATGCTTAGAGGTGGTCCAGCTGATGGATATCGAAAAATACCGCGATATGTTTATATGCTAAACCAAGTGTACCCAGACTTGCACATTAGGTTGCATAAGGCATTTGATAATGAGTTTAAATACTAGTTTATTGCCTTAAATCCCATGATAAGGAGTTTCTAGTTTTGACGGCCTATTGTAGTTGTTGATGGTGCCCATTTAAGCAGACCATATCAAGGAACTTTTCTATCGGCAAACACATTTGATGGTGCAGGTGTTATGCTTACCTTTATGTTAACTCTTTTAGCGTTTGCATAAGTCTATGTGTCTGATGTTTTCATACATTACTCAGTTATGTATAAGGAACTACATAGATGTTGAATCAAAACCTATTTGTTTTACATTCAAATAATTGAAACTATTTGTTTTACATTCAAATAATTAATTTATTTTACTGGTAATTCTTTGGTAAAAATTAGATTGTATTTTTCCATTATCTTATGGGGTTGTGGATTCCGAGAATGATAGTACATGGACATGATTTTTCAATTAGTTTAGGGAAGCATTTGACGAACGGGATAACATGTGTGTTGTATCGGATCGTAATGAGAGTATCATAAAAGATTTGAGTATTGTGTATCCTAATGTACTGCATTTAGCTTGTATCTAGCATTTATGAAAAAATATTTGCACAAATTTTAGGAAAAGCAAAGATAGACTTAGTGACCTTTATTATTCTATGGCTAACGTGTATAGGAAAGAAGATTTTGATTATATTATGTCAAAGGTTGCTAAGATTGATCATAGGGCTAAGGAATACCTTGAAGAAGCTGGATATGAAAAATGGTCTCGATGTCACTCACCTGTTAATAGATGTAGAATGATGACCTCTAATATAGCCGAATGTATTAATGGTTGCTAGATAGAGGCTAGAGAACTTTCTATTCTAGAATTTCTTGAAGAAGTTAGAATTTTAATTTGTGGCATGAAATTGTAAGAACTGTTAAATTGTATTATACACCAACACAACATTAGGGAGAAGATTTGAAGGCATTCTAACTATTAATTGGGCGAAGGATTAACGGATGACGGTATGTATTTGAATATTTATGAAAATAATTTTTTGAAGTCATTATTATTTTTTAGTTTACCATAAATATTTATTCATTTGTGTCTAACAGGTTAAGGCATCTGCAAGTTATCTTTACTGTGTTTATGAATTCGAAAGGAGGTACATTGTCAATATTGAATGTGGCATGTGTAATTGTGGTCAGTATCAAATTGATGAAATTCCATGTCCACACGCAATTGTTGTATTAACAGTAAAAATATAGAAGATTATGGTCCTTGCTACTCGAAATTTTACTTGTCAAAAATCATTGTTAAGACGTATGAACTTCCGATGGTTCTAATGCCAGACATAAAGGATAGGAATGTTCCTCAATATATAGAAGATGAAGAAGTGGTACCACCCAAATTCAGAAGACCTTTGGGTAGACAAAAGGAAGGCATATGAAATCAAGTAAATCGCTTTCTTCAAACTCAAACTGTTGCAGTAAATGCATACGTACAGGTCACAATCGACGTATGTGTGGATTTTTTCCAAAGAAAACTTGAAAAGGATTATTTGATTATCAATGTTATGTCATGTATTTTGGTTTTGTTTGATAAAACAGATTATGGTGTTCATTTAGTCAATCTGGAAAATTTCTGAACTATCTTTAAGGTTTTTTCAAGTTCACTTCTTAATTATAATTTGAGATTGTTAGTTCATGTTTTTAATTATCCGTTTGTCAGATTTGTAGTTCTAAGGTACGTAAATATTTAAAATGACTGATTATTGTGTGTACATAAAAGTGGTGGAAGATAGGGATAGTATGTACATTAAATTATCTTTTGGACATGTGTATAAGTTGAATCATACATAAATATGTTGAACTGTTATTTTGTAAATTGAGTAATCAAAATACGTGTATAAGTTGTTTAACACATAAATGTTTTTTATATAAGACTGTTATTTCCTACTTTACGTTATAAAACTAAGTGTATGATGGTATGTTATACATGTAGTTCAATGTATGAAGACATGAGAAATGTATAATATTTTTATCTTGTATAGAAAGTAAAATATCAAAATGTGAAAAAATGTACCGACGTATAATCACATGTGTAATGTATTATGCATTTAATGTTTGAGCTTTAAATATCTAATGCTTTATTATTTGCTGTGGTTTCCTCATATACTACTAACATCACATCCACACTTTCATACATAATTTCAAGTCAATAGACTTACATTCTTGCTTGCACCGTTCAAGCCTACTGATTGGTATAACTATCCCCATGAATACATGATCTGATAAATCTGAATAATACTATCCCAACTCTACTACTGCTAAGCTTCTAAGTTCAAGCTTCTAACTCTAGGTCTATGCTATCATAGAATTCTGAGAAGGGATCTGATGGCATATCTAGATTTGGGTGCAAGAAGGAGTTCTCATGATCATGAAGAAAATCTGTATAACTTTGGAATAAAACTGGACTGATAGGGCATTGCCGAGTTTGTAACCAATCCCATAACTGACGGTAGAGACTGTCTGATAAAGCCCTGTCTTTAGGACCTTGACTTCACTATTTCTATTACCTTGAAAGTAAGGTGGAGTTGACATGCGTGGAGCATGATGAGAATCTACATGAGTTTTCTTAGAAAACCTTTCTTTAGCACGATCTAAGACATGAAAGAAGGAAAACTGTTTCTTAAACACCTCATAGCCTCCTGCACATAAGTGTGGTGCACAACACACGTATGTACAAAACTCTACTAGATGCAGCTTTCAAACTTCCTCGGACACTGTTGAACCTTAGGCTCTGATACCAAGTTTGTAACGCTCCGATTTGCTGAACCAAAATGCTACACAGTGCCCATGACCCCGAGGGACCACAAGCTAACCCATGACTGATATTTGTACCTGTATATTGCATAATATAGAATATAAATGCGGAATATGTAATACTGTAAGGTCATAAGGTTCAAAACAGAATAATCATAACATGAGAGTGGGGTATAGAATACCCAAAACAACTGTAATATTATCTGAAGTCTGAACATACTAGTCTGAAAAGCCTCTAACATGATTATCTGAATAGGGAGTTGATGGGACATGTCCCCAACTAACTCCAACTAGCAAAACTGAATTGAAATAAACCATAACATAAGTAATGATCATGCCCTCGAGAGACGAGGACTCATTTCTGGAACTCTGATAGCTGAGATACTACTGCTACTGCTGGTCTAGAAATCGTGTATCTGAACCTATGGTGTAACATAAAAGAAAGTACCATAGCGCGAATGCGTCAGTACAACTGAGAGTACTGAGTATACGAGTGAGGTAGGCTAAATGCAAAGGGTTTGTATGCATGAACAATGCTAACTGATATGAATGTGAGAACACATACATACATAAGTAACTGCTACTAAACTCGTGACGATACTGACTACTGAGTCTGAATACTGACAACATGAGTTTACCGGTTCCGAGATACTAAATGACTATGTTTACTAATATTAATCTGTGAATCACTAATAAGTGAGGAATTGATACTGTATTACTGAATACTAGGAGACTGATACTTTATTACTGATAAAGGAATGATTGTTTTTGGCAGTCCTGATTATGAAGGACTGATCTAATTGACTATATCTGATAGTCCTGAAACTGAGTACTGATAGCATGAGTTTACTGAAATTTAATATGACTGGCAAATAATTTCTGATAGCTGATATAGATGATAACATGAGTGACTATATCTGATAGCCTTGATACTGGATACTGATAACATGGGTGACTGTACCTGACAACCATAAATCTGATGGAACTATCTGAGTTCCGTACTATATCTGAGTTGACTGTATCTGACAGTCTTGATATACTAAAGAACTATCCGAGTTCTTTTACTAAGACTGAATGAATGAAACTGTGGGAGGTAGTAGTTTAACCGACATCCTCCATGTATGCTAAAGTAGCTGAACTGGGGTCCAATCCTTTCCCTGATTGGAAGGGTGTCAATACCGTGCCACGGGTAAGGACAAGCTATGAGTGACCCTCAAATCTGGAAGTGTCCCCAAAAGAGAACGGCGGATGTCTGCCTCATCAACCCTCAAGCTGGTAGTGTTGATGTCTCAACCTATGCTGGCTACATAGTTCTGGAATGCAAGGATGACTGCTAAGAATCACACCCATATCTAACAGTGTTTGTTCCCATCCTTGGGTTCACTCGGTGCTAACTTCTACTCCCATCTGAATAGACACTGAGCATGATTGACTGAAATGATTAACTGGATTGATAGTGTTGCTTAGCTGAGCTAAGCTAAATTTAATGAGTTCCATTGACTGAAGGAATACTATTGAGATATGAGGACTGACTGAGAGAACTGAAGTTACTAAGTACTGAGTAGAACTGGACTGGTACTGAGTTTATTGAATTCCCATTGGCTGATGGAATTACTACTGATGTCTGGTAACTGACTGAGTTCATGAGATTACTGAGATTTCCTGAGTCACATGACTGGCTGAATTCTACTGAGCATGGCTTGACTGAGGATATCGTGACAACATGACATGGCTTTAGGCACACAACTATATTTTTTGGGTACAAGTACCCCCAGGACTCGATGGAAAGAAACTGACACACATGACTGACTTGTTCATAGGAATAGAGTCCACAATTCATAATATCATAAGTAGGGGATTCAATAGTACACATGGTTCTCAATATTTCATTCGTGGGAGGGGATACATTCAACATGGAAGTACTTTCTTAACGTCAACATCATGTTCACTACATATCACCACCACAATACATCAATAACATGGAATTCATGTAGAATCATAAAGCATAGAGCATGGATTTGTTACTTGGTACTCTTAAGTCATGAAAACATGATTATTATTATTCTAGGCATTGCATCGAACACCTTGCATGCACAATTTAGGCATAGGTGAAACCATAAGATTTTACATCATGAACAACCAAGTTTTACATGTTTTCAACTCACATGGTGTCATAGATTCATAATAACACATAAAGATTCCAACTTGGGAATCATTCAACATCAACAACTTGATTATCAACATCCAACAATATAGATATCATAAACAACTAATTTCATAGATTTCAACTTACATACTAACATAGCTTCATGAAAATACATAAAAATCCCAACTTGAAACCATACAACAACCATCAACACGAACATAATCAGACCACAACAAAGTATTCACAATACATAATTTAAAACTTGATTCTTGAGTTCCATGGATGAAAGGAATCCATGGATGAACACTACGCATACCTTAATTCTTGATTTTATGAAGATTGATGGAGAAAATTCTTGAATTTGGATCCTTAATTGAAAACCCCTCTTATTGTTCTTGAGAGAAATTAGAGAAAAGGAGTATATTTTTCTAAAAATGAGGCTTAATTCGGTGTTAAAGGGGTATATATAGGGGTGGAAGATGACCAAAATACCCCTAAAGAAAGAGAAAAAGATGTAGTTGTCCCTCTGTTGACTATCTGATAGGCTAAAATAAATTGATCATAACCTTTTACTCCGATGTTCAAATTGGATGAAACCAATTTAATTGGAAAGAGGACTAAAATATCTTTCCATTGATATATAGAAGATCTCACAATTCATTATATACAGTGATTTATGATCGTTTGAAGTTGACCATAAAATGCTGAAAAAAAACTAGGCAAGCACTGGAGTTAGCAGGTGGTGCGGACTAATCGCCCGGGGCTTCTATTTTAGGCACACAAACATGCCCTTACGCTACTCCAAAAATTCCTAAACTTTCCCGGGATACACTACAAGCTTTCCCGATCGTAACGCAACTTGAAAATTGAAAAATGGATGTCGAGAAGGTCGCCAAATAAATCCCCGAAGTTTGGAGGTCTAAAATAAGACTAAGTGTTAAATCTTGAACACTTAGAAAAAATTTTCTAAGTCTTGGGATCTTCCATGGATCTTTACGAGCTGAATTTGACACGCGATTTTGTGGGGTATTACAATATCTCCCCTTGGGAACATTCGTCCTCGAATGAGACTGACTGAGAGGGGAAAATGATAAACTGGAGTACGTACAAGACATTCACTACTGAGACATGAGTTCATGACTGACATGACTGAAAACTGAGCATATTATACTGGTTTATGAATGAAGGACTGTGTGCTCTGATGAACTGAGTTTGTCAAAATGAGAATGCATATCTGATGCATAACTGACAAGATGAATCCATGCATATCTGATGCATGATTATATGTCTGACATGATACGTGAATGCATGACTGAAAGCACTGATAAGCTGATCACGCATATCTGATATGTGAATATATGACTGAACTGGCTCGTGAACATGTGACTAAACATGCAATGGTAAAAGATACCAAGTTTGAACTAAAAACTGGGCATGGAACTAAATACCAAGTTTGGTACTAAAATCTGAACATGAGAACGAGTAAGTTTAAGAACGACTGTTACTTGAACTGAAAATACCGATGAGTTTGAGATCAATTACTTAATATGCAAGAGTGGGAACATGAGGACATAACTGAGCCTAGAACATGATGCATGAACTGAACTGAGTCTGTAATGCATGACATGGATGGAGTATCGTATCGTGGATTAAACTAAGCCATTGAGTACATGGCTTACTGATGAGTTTTGGAGTTATAAGGTCGGCTCATAAGTAACCCTTCCTCCAAAATAGATTCATCAAAGAAAATGACATGTTTAAATCATGGAAGTTAGGGGGTTATAGTGTATCTCCCCCTTGGGACACTATGTCCCTTGAAGAATGCTGACTTGACTGAGATACTGAGGAAAACTGAGGCGATGCACAAGGCACTTACGAATTGAGTCGTGACTGAATATCTGAGATCTGAAACTGAGACATGATGCATGAACTGAGTTGAACACGAGTGCATAAATACACTAACTTATCTGATTAACTGAAGGAATGATACATGAATAATGGGTATGGAAGACTGAATTATACTTAATCTGAATAGCTAGGTTGAGGCCATAGAGTATCATAGGTATAAGAAGGGACTAACGGAGTAACATGAGGTAACTGAACATAGATTTCTTGAAAGCTATATTGTTTGAAAATGCAGGACCAAGCGTATTACATGAGTTGGAAACATTCCATAGACTGAGGTATGGAAATAACTATAATTGAGTAGCTAATAACTGTACGCTGTGGTCAAGCAAGTTTGAAACCAAACTGAGTTTCTGAGCTGAACACTGATCAGAAGCCGGCATCCTAACTAATGTTATAACTGGAACCCATACTGGTGCTGGGTTCGAATAATTGAATACTGATGACTGAAGTTTAGACTAATACTGAAGTACTGAATCTTGATGGTTGAGTAACTGATTACTGATAGTCATAGTCTTGTAGGACCATCTGAGTCCTTTACTGAATATTGATTACTGAGCTGACGCTGTATCTGAGGACTGGGGGATGGAACATCGACCCCATGGATTCACCGAGGAATCTAAACTGAGAGTATGCATGACACATTATGAATTTATGTGATCGTTAGGAGCGTAACATGGATCACAAGGACTAAGCATTCTATAGACTGAGATACTGAAGCACTGATAACTGAGTAACTGGTAACTGAATTGTTGATAGTTATGTGAGGGGTCCTAACATAAGTCAAGGATCTGAACATACAATCATACTCTGCACTTTCACAACTTCTAAGTACAACCCCTTGTTAACCAATTTCTTGCATACTAACATGACGTTCAAGCCTATCTGCATAACTACACCCTCGTGTAAAACAAGCATGCAACAATATTTTCTTAACATGAAATATTTACTCTCCTTCATCTAAGCAACTGCTCATCACTACACTATTTCAGAAGGAGAGGTTTCTGAAGGATTAAATCAGGAGGACCTGAAGTATGAATGGATACTAGCTGATCTTGAAACATGACAGAAACTTTGAGAAATAGAATATCAACAACATGTTTTTTTTACCAAGAAGGTTTAAACTGAGAGTATACATAACATAATCTGAATTTATCTGATCTATAGGGGAAAAGCATGAGTCATGGAAATTGAGTATACTGTAAAGCGTGACATATGTACATGAGTCATGAGATGCATGACCTGAGTTTGTAGTTTCTGCTATTGTGAGACATGATTCGTAACACTGAGAGAGCTGAAACTGAACCCCTTATACTGGGAACTGAAGGCGCATATGATCCCGTGGAAAGTAAGTTGTGTTCATGAAACATGATTCGTACTGTGGAGTAAACTGGGACTCCTTATGCTGGGAATGGAAATCATACATGATTTATGGGGAAAAAATGAATGAGCATGGTTCATGACCATAGAGTTGGCATGCAAATCCTGAGTGGGTTTTGTGATAGCTGAGGTGAAAAACTCTGCACTGAGATGAGAATGGGTCGGGAATCGTCTTCCCTTACTACTTTCTATTTATACTGGCACTATCACTGGTGTAGACACATGATTTTTGATTCTCCCTAAATTTTAACTTGTTTATTGATATTAAATATTTATATTTATATTTAATCATATATTATTTTGACTATTATTTTATGTTTAAATTAATTAAATATAATACAAAAATTAGGAAAAAAATAATAATAAAATAAAATATTTTTCTTTTTAAATAAATAAGTTAGTAGTTTTTGTACTATCTTAATTATATAATTTATTTTTTGACTATTTTTAGACTTTTATTGTATTTTTAAAATATAAAATTAATTAATTATTATTATTATTTTATGTGTTATTATTATCTTGTTTATTTATTTATTTATTTATTATTTTTCGTTATTTTTATAATTTAAAAAAAAATATATAAAAAAAAAAAAAAAGGAATCTTTAAAAACTACCCCACATTCCCCATTTTCCTAAAAATCCTCCCATGTCCCCACAACTATTCACCCACAACACAACACTACAGAGGCACACTACAGAAAACTTCTATATGAAGACAACACACACACACGGGATAAAAGGGGAGGATACACAGAAACACATACACGGAGGAAACCAAAAAAAAAAAAAGAAACGGACGTTTGGGAGAAGAAATCAAAAGAAAATTTAAAGGTGAAACAGAAAGGGAAAGGAGAAAAAGAAGAGTTAGAGTTTGAGTTTTGGGGTCTCGTTTGAGTTTTCAGTGACGTCGTTTGTGCTTTCTTTTAATTAGTTCATCATACAGGTTCTTGTTCGATATCACTATTTATTTTATAATTTTTATTGTAAGCCAAATCATGAATGAAATTATTCTAATGGCTTGTTATATTATTTAGTGTGTGTAGTTTATTATTTCTATGTAATTTTCTCTATGTCTTCATTTATAACTTGTTTGTCATTTTGAAACCAAGTCATTTAGATTAGAGTTTTGAAGTTTGAATGAGACGATTGTTAAAGTTGTTAATGTTAAAAGATGTAGCGGTACATTTAATTAACGTGTGATTAGTGTAATTGTATTGCACACTAAAACTAAAGCTAGAATATAGAAATTATGCATGCATGCATGCAAAAGAAAAAAAAGGGAAGAACACAAGGCAACAACTGGAAAAAAAAAAAAAAAAAAGACCAACAACAAAAACACTTAGAAAAAGAAGGAAAAAGAAAAAAACAAAACAAAAGAAAACAGTGAGAAAAGTAAAGAAGAAAAACTAGAGGAAAAGATATGCGGAGAAAAGAGTGTTGAGTTGAAATCGGATTTTCGTTTGAGTTTTGGTGGCGGTACTTCTTTATTCGATATAATTTATCAAACAGGTTCTTGTCAAATCTGTACTACTTATTTTTATAAGTTTTGTTTTGAATCGAAATATGAATGAAGTTATTTCAAGGGTTGTTTTATATTATTTAGTATGTTTAATTTACTATTTTTATATAGTTCATGCTTTATGTCTTTATATGGAATTCATTTGTTGTTTATGAGATAAAGTTAATTAGATTAGTTTTGAATTTTAAATAAGATTTTTTTTTAAAAAAAAAATTATTAGTATTAAAAGATGTAACATTTCATTTGGTTGTTATGCGAGTAATGTAGTTATGTCGAAAACAGAACTTGTGAATCATGCATGAATGCAAAAGATTAAAAAGAAAGGTTAAAAAAAATAACATGCAATATGCATGCACAACATTTCTATATGTATTTGCATACACAAACAGAAAAACTGAAGGAACTAAAAAGAATTGTTGAAAAGATTAGAAATGTTGGGTTTGGTTAATGAATTTTTCTTTTGTTTGTACTAAAAAGAAATAACTGAGTTGGAGTTTCAAAAAGAGTTCAACATATTTTATTTATACTTGTTAGTAACAATCATTTTATCAATTTTTTTTTCTTTTTTTTTTTCTTTTATCATTTATCATGATTTTGGGATGTTCAAGATACTTTGTGTATTAAATAAAATTGATTGTTTGCTAATCTTGTTGTGTATAAATTTCTTTCGGATTAGATGGTGATTTAAGAATTGAATCTCCTTATTTAATCCTTACAAGTCTCTATTAGATATGAATCAAAGCCTCAGCCAAAATTAAGGCTTAGTAGATTTTATTTATTTATTTTATTAGTATTATTATTATTTTTTTTAAAAAAAGAGCGAAAAGAGTGATAATATGAATAGGAAAATGATCTCGAATTTTTAAGAAAAAAAACGAATGCCTTTTAACACTAGATAAATTTTAATACGTCTAATATATTTTCGTCTCGATTAAGAATGCGGCATACACATCTTTTCGAGACATTTTTAAAGTCAAGGATGCAATAATGCACCTTGAAAAATATTTTTCTAAAATTAACTTTCACCGATTTATTTAATATAAAGATAATACACAAGTTTTGGTATAATAAAATGAGCGATTCAAGACCTTAACATAACTTATTAAAATAATTTAAGTCAGGATAAGTCAATAAAAGCGACCGTGCTAGAACCACGGGACTCGAGGGGTGCCTCACACCTTCCCTTCGGTCAACAGAATTCCTTACCCAGTCTTCTGTCTCGCAAACCAACAAAGAGTCATTTCCTTTTGATTAGGGATACAATAAGGTGACTTGGAACACCATAACTCAATTCCAAGTGGCGACTCTGTAAATAAAATAATCCCTATTCAACATCGTCACTTTAATTGGAAAAACCCTTCGACTCGATCCCTCGAGCGAAAAAAAGGGGTGTGACATCTCTGGCGACTCTGCTGGGGACCTAAATAAGAATTCGAGCTTGGATATTGACTTTACTTGCTTTAATTATTTTATAATGCGTTTATTGGTCTTATGTGCTACTTGTCGCTCATTTATTGCTTTGATATTATTTGAATTGTATTATAAATTGTCTTCTCTCGCTTACCCCCTCTGAGTCTCTGAAATAGGATAGAGGGAATGCAGCATATGCATCCCACCTTCTTTTTGAGATAACCGGAGTGTCAAGGCACCTGGTGAAGGATATAGTCACACATGTTAGGCGGGGTTCGGATCGACAACGAAGGCGGTGTTGCCCTGCTACCGACCAAGTTGTCCCTCCCCGGCTCGAGTGTCCGCTCGAGTAAGCCAGTCTAGACACTTATCCCTATTAGGATTTAACTTAGAGGAACTGAAAACTCAGAATCTGGTTATCCCTATTAGGTACCGCTTTATTTGCATCATATGCATTCGACTTAGCGAGACTCGGCACAGGGGCCGGGTCTGTCTAGGACAGGTCACCTACTTAATAAAGACCAACATGTGCATCTTATGTGCTCTTTGATATTTGTTTGGAAGGCTATTTGTGTGTTGACCGGCTTTTAGGCAACATTGAAATGCAAGAGATTAAATTATCGTCACATTTAGTGAATCATTTTTGAAAGAAAATTTTTATTTTTATTAAAAAAAAAAAAAAAAAAATAATAATAATAATAATAATAATAATAATAAATAAATAGAAAATTTTTAGTAACATAGTTTTACGGTTTTTATGAACTACGAGGGTCTGATTCTCACACTTTAGTGGGATACGTAGGAAGTCCTTCCCAGGATACGACCCTATCTTTTGAAAAATTATTCATACATTTATTGGGGAATATTTTGAAAATATGATTACTTTCATAATTATTTTTCCGATTCTCAAGTCCAATTTTTATATATATTTTTAAACAGCCCAGAATCTTTAGGGATCATGAGGCTAAGATTTTACAAAAAAAAAAAAAAAAAAAATAATAATAATAATAATAATAATAATAATAAAAAATAATAAAAAATAATAATAATAATAATAATAATTATAATAATAATAACAATAAAATAAAAATATATTTTATTAGCCTGGAATCTTTAGGGATCATGAGGCTAAGTTTTTACAAATATATATATATATATATATATATATATATATATATATATTAATTTTAACAAGTCTTAAACCTTTAGGGTCATGAGACTAAAAATTTTATACAACTTCATACATAAAACGGTCATTCTATTCTTCTTTATTTCTGAGTCCTTTTATTTTATTTTTACTTAGGGAATATTGTCTTCAAACATATAGATAAAATTGTCTAGAAGTCTGTTATAGCAAAATTTTTGATAGGGTCAATTTAAATAAAAAAAAAATAATAATAAAAAAAAAAATTTAGTTACCAATCTTGTTTCTCTCGTTTCAATTTTTGATAAAATTGTTCTTTGCAACTAAGTTTAAATAATGGTCGCACTAGGTTTTACAAGTTAAGTTATAAATTCTTTTCAAAATTAATAAATTAAGTTTTGTCTAAGTCTAGATATTTATTAATTTTATGTCCCTTTCAATAGGTATAAAATGTCTCCCCCTGTTCGTGGAAAGCGTTCAAAGAGAAAGAGAGATGGAAGTGTACCCCTTCAGGTTGTGGATTGTACCCCTCTGCAACTTTGGTTATGGTGGAATGTAATGGATACTTTCGATTATGACGAGATACATAAGTATTTGGGCTTTTTGACGAGTATCATGAGAATCAACCCTAATAGGGAGGTGATTGATGCATTACTGAATTTCTGGGACCCGAAGAATAATGTATTCCGCTTTTCAGATTTTGAGTTGACACCTACTTTAGAAGAGATAGCAGGCTATGTTGGATATGGTGATATGCATCGGAAGAAACTTATAGCCCCAAGACTTATTTCGATAAACAAATTTTGCAAGCTCATGAACATAAAGAACACAAAAGAAGAATCAATGAAAAAAGGTTGGGTTTCCTTGCAGTTTTTGTATGACAGATACGGAAGGCAAGAGGGGTTTCAGAAGTACGGTAAAGAACTTTGTAATAAGGGAAGTTTTGAGACCTGGAAAGTTCACAGACGATTTGCATTCATGGTAGCCTTTTTGGGCACTATGGTCTTCCCAAGAAGAGAAGAAAAAATTAATATTCGTTTAGCGGGAGTGGTACAGATACTGATTAAGAAAGATTACACCATGATACCAATGATCCTGGCTGATATTTACCGTGCTCTGACTGTTTGTCAGAAAGGAAAAAGTTTTTTCGAGGGATGTAATATCTTGTTACAGATGTGGATTGTAGAGCATCTTTATCAACGTCCTACACTGAAAAGGTTCAATCCCGAGCGATTCAATCGAATCAATGATTACGAGGAAAGGATGGAGAAATATAAATGTCCAGAAGAAATTGGAGATTGGGTTAAACTTTTTCGTTCTTTGACAACAGATAAAATCACTTGGAATCTCCATTGGTTCCCTTGGAGGCAAGTCATGTATAGTTCTGTCATCCGTCCGTTCTTGTTATTAATGGGTATTAGAGGTGTTCAACCGTATGTTCCATTGAGAGTTCTACGTCAGCTAGGCAGACGTCAAATAATTCCCGTAACGGAAGACATGGCTGAGTTCGTATTTGAGGTCAGACCAGAGATTTCACTTCCAGAAGATTTGGCCCAGCAGATTTGGGAGGGTCGCCGTATTATGGGAATCGAAACGATGGTCATAGAGCGTGAGAAAGGAGAAGTGCACCCAGATTATCGGGAATGGTTTGAAGAACAGTCGAGTCCTCCAGTCAGACCAGAAAAATCGGTTAAAGGACCTATAGATCAGGAAGCTGCAATCAGGATAGGAATTGAAAAAGCCATGCGAGAACATCATGAAGCCAACCAAGTTCTGAGAGAAGAATTGCAGCATGCCAGGGCAAAAATAGACGAACAACAAAGGGAATTCTCTGAAGAGAAAGCTAAATCAGCAGCTATTGAGGTTGCACTTCGGGGACAAATCAAGTTTGCTACCGCTAGAGGGTCACACGTTGCAGAACTTGCCGCATCTCGCCGACAACAACTTCAAGAAGTTGAAAAGAATATGCAAGAAGAATTGGATCGAGAGAGATCTCAATGGATTCGTGAAAGAGGAATATTGCGAGAACAGTTGGAGGTTGTTTCCACTCGTGAACAACGTGCAAGAGAGATGGTTGATTTCCGAGATCAACAGGCTCAGGAATGGGATCAGGCTTTCAGTTCTCTTCGAGGGAAGGTCCACCGTGTAGCACAGGATACTGCCAGAACGGGCTTAGATTATCAGCAGCTGGATCGTGAGGATTTTTTGGCACAAGTACCTGCTTTCGCACAGCGACTCACTACCTCATTGGAGGACATATATCTGAGTTTGGGAGGACATATTAAATCGAAATCTCCTTGAAAGGATCGTTGTTTTCTTTGTCATAGTTTTTTCATTTTCAGTTTTAAAATTTTCTTTCTTGTTTAGATATTATGTCTTTTAGTTTTCATATGTCAGTTAGTAGGTTTTATTTTAGGAGTTGGGTCAGTTATTTTATCGAAGAATGTAATGAAGTTGAACGTTTATTTCTATATATATTACATATGTTTTACTTCACTTTATTTATTTTCTTCAATAAAAAAAAAAAAAAAAAAAATTTAAATTACACCCGAACTACGCAAGATCTGATTCATGTCCTATCATGATACGTAGGCAACCCTCCAAAGGGTTCGATCATAACTTTTGAAAATATGCCTAGAAAAGCCGGGCTGAAACACAAAGCTTCCATGATAGGTTGGGAAATGCATATAGTAACATGACATATAATGTGGCATTATAATGTGTTAAATATATAACACTCACCTGTTTGTTGCTTGATTACAGAAAGATAAAATAATTGGTGGTTGGTTTGTGGTTTAAACTGGCATCACATCCGTATAATACCAGATACAAGGGTAAAAGAAGAATGACTCGCAGAGAAGATATAGAGTCTGATAGTGAAGAAGAGCAGAATCAGTTGACTTTGCAGGAAGTAGCATCAATGGAAGAAATAAAGTCATTAAAACAACAGATGGCGGAAATGTACAAAGCTTGGTTGAATGGACAAGCCCCGCCTTCTTCAATCCCTGGACTGTCAGCTTCAAATGATCCAAATTCTGACCCAGCTCAAACTAGTGATCCATTTTACCCACCAGGGTTTGGCCCATTCGCTACTATGTCTGGAGTTGCTGGTACTTCTACCGTGCGCCCACCAAATCCATCTGTCGCAAATAACCCACTTTTTACTTCTGTAGCGCCAGCTACTGCGGGAATTCAACCGACAATACCAAAGAATATGGGAAAACCAAATCATGATATGTTATATCCTCCTGAAATGACTTTCAAATCACAGAATCCACATTATCATGTTCATCAACGTGACACTCCTATTGTGATTGAGAGGAGTGCTAAGAATGAGGAACAGGAGGAGATGGCTAGAAAAGTGAGAAGCCTGGAGCAAAGTATGAGAAATATGCAAGGAGTAGGTGGACCAAAAAGTGTTTCGTACAAGGATTTATGTATGTTTCCCGATGTCCATTTGCCGATAGGGTTCAAAATGCCAAAATTTGACAAATATGAAGGACATGGCGATCCTGTAGCTCATTTGAAAAAGTTTTGCAATCAATTAAGGGGAGCAGGAGGAAAAGAAGAATTATTGATGGCGTACTTTGGAGAAAGCCTTACAGGGATAGCTTCTGAATGGTTCATTGACCAAGACATTTCCCGTTGGCATGTGTGGGACGACATGGCTCGAGATTTTGTTCAACAATTTCAGTATAACATTGAGATAGTTCCAGATCGCACTACGCTTGCCAACATGCGAAAAAAGATGACTGAAAGTTTTCGAGAATATGCCGTCAGATGGAGAGAGCAGGCTTCAAGAGTTAGACCATCGATAAAAGAATCTGAAATGATTGATATTTTTCTGCAAGCACAAGAACCTGATTATTTTCATCATTTGCTTTCTACTATCGGAAGCACATTTGCAGAAGTTATCAAAGTTGGAGAGATGGTAGAAAACGGAATCAAATCAGGAAAGATCATCAGCCAGGCTGCTTTGAAAGCAACAACACAGGCAATTCAAAATGGTACAGGAAGTTTTGGGGGAAAGAAAAGAAAAGAGGATGTAGCAACTGTCATGGCAGGTCCTCGACAAAATTGGAGAGGTGCGCGTCAACCATACGAGCAGAATCCATTATATTTTGTTCCATCTCCCCAATATCCTATTTACAATACACAACTATATGCTCGAGGTCCTTCTTACCCGCAGTGGCGTACCCCAGCAATCCAAAATCATCCAATGGCCCCGCAAGTTCACAGAGGTCCTCCGAGGTCTAATTTTCGGCCTAGAGCAGAATTCAAAAGGGATAACATGGTAAAAGATAATTTCACTCCTATTGGAATATCTTACACCAGTTTATTTCATAGACTGAGAAAAATGAATGTTCTAAACCCAATTGAGAGAAGGATCCCGAATCCTCCTCCGAAGAATTTGGACTATTCTAGAAGATGTGAATACTGTTCTGATGCCCCAGGGCACGATACAGAGAAATGTTGGTATCTGAAAAGAGCCATTCAAGAGTTGATTGACACCCAACAGATTATGGTAGAAAGTACAGGCACTCCAAATGTCAATCAAAATACGCTGCCAGATCATAATGAAACAAACATGCTCGATGTGTTACTTAGTGGTGAAGATGCTACGATTCCCTTTAAGCCAATCATTAAAATTAAAACTGATTCGGAAAAATCAGCAAATGCTGTAGATTTAACGAAAGAAAAGCCTGCAGAAGCGGAGGTGGTGATAGCAAAACCCGAATCATCGAATGATCCCTTGGTGATGGGGAAAGAGATTTCTGAAAATATTGGGTCAAGTCAAATAAAGCCGAAACTCATTATTCCCGGAAGATCCAATAAGCCTCTTTTAATCATAAAAGGAGCTCTTGTAGTTCCTATTGTTATTAAACCAGTGTCACAGCTGCCTATGGTTGATACCAAGGCAGTCCCTTGGAATTATGATCGCGTTGTGGTGATGCACGAGGGGAAAGAAGTGATTGAAGATGTAGATGAAGTAGGAGGATTAACTTGATCTGGAAGATGTTATGTTCCCGTAGAGTTAAGAAAGAATAAACAAGGCGGTGAAGAACGAATGACAGTCAAGAAGCCTGTCACTGATGAAGAAGCTAAAGAATTCTTAAAGAAAATGAAATTGCCAGAATATTCTGTTATAGAACAGTTGAAGAAGACACCAGCACAGATTTCTTTGTTGTCCTTATTGATACATTCAGAAGAACACCGCAAGGCTGTAATGAAGATTCTTAATGAAGCATGTGTTCCTAGCGAGATTAGAGTAAATCAGCTGGAAAAAGTTGTTGGAAGGATCGTTGAAGCAAATAAAATTACTTTTTCAGATGATGAACTGCCTATAGAAGGTACGGAGCATAACAAAGGTCTGTACATTTCTGTGAAATGCGAACATTCCATCATCACTCGAGTGTTAATTGATGGAGGATCAGGTGCTAACATTTGTCCCATGTCAACTTTACAAAAGTTGAATGTTAATGTGGAAAGAATCCGACCTAACAATGTGTGCGTCAAAGGTTTTGACGGATCACGGATCAAAAACTGATGCCATTGGTGAAATAGAACTTATGTTGACAATTGGGCCTGTGGATTTTGCTATGGATTTTCAAGTACTGAACCTTGATGCTTCATATAACATGTTATTGGGAAGGCCATGGATTCATAGGGCTAAAGCAGTCGCATCAACGTTGCATCAAATGGTCAAATTCGAATATGACAGGCAAGAGATAGTAGTTCATGGTGAAGGAGACTTATCAATGTATAAAGACTACTCTGTTTCTTCCATCGAAACAAATACTGCCAATGTGTTAATTCATCAAGCTTCTGAGGTAGTGGCTGTTGAACATATCCTCGAGGGGAATCTCATCGCAAGACCACAATTGTCCTCTGCATCTGTTATGGTAGTGAATGAAATGTTGAAGCATGGTTTTGAACCAGGAAAAGGTCTAGGGATGTTTTTGCAAGGCATAGTTCATCCGGTAAACCTCTATGAGAACTTTGGTACTTTTGGTTTGGGATACGAGCTTACTGCTGAAGATATAAAGAAGGCCAAAAAGCGTAAGAAAGAGTCATGGTCACTTACCAAGCTGATACCGCCACTTCATGAGTCTTTTATAAAATTCAGTGTTGTTGGATCCTCCAAGTTACCAGATGCAAAATCAATGAATGATGATGATACAGAGTTGATTGATCTTTTTCGGAATATGTTCATTGAAGCAGATATGGTTGAAATTGGGGAAGGTACCAGTGATGCAGATGTGCAGTTTGTCGGCCCTGATGTCCAGCTTAACAATTGGGAGGCCACTCCTCTCCCTATTATAAAAGAGTCTTGGTAGTTTGTTTGTTTTCTTACAGTCTTAGTAGTTTGTTTGTTTTCTTACAGTCTTAGTAGTTTTCTTGTTTTTACTTCTGTAATTTAAATTATTCTAGGATTATAATTCAGAACTTTAAATCTGGTATGTTAGGTTAAAACTCTTTCTATCTATGTTTCTAATTAAGTGCAGTTTCCCTTTGTTTTATTTTAAGTCTAATTTATTTATTTATTTTTTATCGTACAGTTCTTTCTATGCCGATTCTAATGATATGACATGCATGAAGAATTGTTCACCAGAGTTAAAAAACCAATCTAATTTTGAAATAATGAATAAGGAGGTTGAATACGAGGAAGAAGAAGCATTTGAAGATATAAACAAAGATTTCAAACAGTTTGAGAATAAGACAAATCCCAATTTGGAAGAAACTGAGGTGATCAATCTGGGAGATCATGAAAATATTAGGGAGACTAAGATAAGTGTACATGTGCAACCACAACAAAAGAAAGCTATAATTGAAGCGTTGCATGAATATAAAGATGTCTTTGCGTGGTCTTATGATGATATGTCCGGTTTAAGCACTGATTTGGTAGTTCACAAGTTGCTAATTGATCCTGCTTCTCCTCCTGTCAAGCAGAAGCTAAGAAAGTTCAAAACGGACATGAGTGTAAAAATTAAAGAGGAAATCACGAAGCAACTTGAGGCTAAAGTCATTCGAGTGGCCCAGTATCCTACTTGGTTGGCAAATATTGTCCCTGTTCCAAAGAAGGACGGTAAAGTTCGGATGTGTGTTGATTATCGCGATTTAAACAAAGCAAGTCCGAAAGATAATTTTCCACTTCCCAATATTCATATTTTATTGGACAATTGTGCCAAACATGATCTTGCTTCTTTTGTGGATTGTTATGCGGGGTATCACCAGATCATTATGGATCCAGAAGATGCGGAAAAGACATCATTTATTACTCCATGGGGAACATATTGTTATAGAGTTATGCCTTTTGGATTAAAGAATGCTGGGGCAACTTACATGAGGGCAATGACTACAATGTTTCACGACATGATGCACAAAGAAATTGAAGTTTATGTGGATGATGTGATCATTAAGTCGAGAGAGCAATCTGATCATATCAAAGATTTGACAAAATTCTTTGAAAGGCTTTGGAGGTATGATCTCAAACTTAATCCAGCAAAATGTGTATTTGGAGTTCCGTCAGGGAAACTTTTGGGTTTTATAGTTAGTCGACGTGGCATTGAGTTAGATCCTTCAAAAATAAAAACTATCCAAGATTTACCTCCACCGAAAAATAAAACGGAGGTGATGAGTTTACTTGGAAGGTTGAATTATATTAGTAGATTCATTGCTCAGCTTACGACAACTTGTGAGCCAATATTCAAGTTGTTGAAGAAGAATGTTAAAGTTGAATGGACCGAAGAATGTCAAGAGGCATTTGACAGAATTAAGAGACACTTGTCGAATCCGCCTATTTTGGTTCCTCCAGAGCCAGGCCGACCCTTGATATTGTACATGTCTGTTTTAGATAATTCTTTTGGCTGTGTATTGGGTCAACATGATGTCACAGGAAGAAAAGAACAAGCCATCTACTACCTCAGCAAAAAGTTTACCACTTATGAGGCTAAGTACACTCTTCTTGAGAAAACGTGCTGCGCCTTAACTTGGGTAGCCCAAAAGCTGAAACATTACTTGTCATCTTATACTACTTACCTCATCTCTCGTATGGATCCTTTAAAGTACATCTTTCAGAAGCCTATGCCCACAGGCAGACTCGCGAAATGGCAGATGTTGCTTACAGAGTTTGATATTGTTTATGTGACACGAACTGCAATGAAAGCTCAAGCCTTGGCGGATCATTTGGCTGAAAATCCTATTGATGAGGAGTATGAGCCATTGAAGACTTATTTTCCAGATGAAGAGGTATTGTATGCTGATGAGTTTGTTTCAGAAGATTGTCATTCAGGATGGAAGTTGTTCTTTGATGGAGCTGCTAATATGAAAGGAGTGGGGATAAAAGCGGTTCTTATTTCTGAATCAGGACAATATTATCCCATAACAGCCCAACTTCGATTCTACTGTACCAATAATATGGCAGAATACGAAGCTTGCATTCTAGGTTTGAGATTAGCCATTGACATGGGGGTCCAAGAATTGTTGGTATTAGGAGATTCAGATTTATTAGTCCACCAAATCCAAGGAGATTGGGAGACTCGTGATTCGAAACTTCTACCATATAGAAGTTGTTTGCAAGATCTTTGTCAACGATTTGTATTAGTAAAGTTCAAACACATTCCCAGAGCTCATAATGAGATTGCTGATGCTTTGGCGACTTTATCTTCGATGCTTCAACATCCCGATAAAACTTATATTGACCCTTTGCATATACAGATTCATGATCAACATGCATATTGTAATGTGGTTGAAGAAGAATTTGATGGGGAGCCTTGGTTCTATGATATCAAAGAATATATTCAGACTGGGAAGTATCCTGTACATGCTGATGGTAATCAAAAGAGAACCATTCGACGTTTGTCTAGTGGATTTTTCTTAAGTGGAGGAATCTTGTATAAGAGGACTCCTGATTTGGGACTTCTGAGGTGTGTAAATGCTAAAGAAGCGTCAAAAATCATGACTGAAGTACATTCTGGGATCTGTGGACCACACATGAGTGGGTATGTTTTGGCAAAGAAAATACTTCGAGCAGGTTATTATTGGCTCACCATGGAGCGAGATTCCATCAATTTCGTTCGTAAATGTCATGAATGCCAGGTACATGGAGACTTGATACATTCCCCTCCATCTGAGTTGCATACAATGACAGCTCCATGGCCTTTTATGGCTTGGGGAATGGACGTAATTGGACCAATTGAACCAAAGGCCTCGAATGGACATAGGTTCATCTTGGTAGCCATTGATTATTTCACGAAATGGGTAGAAGCAGTGACTTTCAAGTCAGTGACCAAGAAAGTTGTGGTTGATTTTATTCACTCCAACATCATTTGTCGTTTCGGCATTCCAAAGATAATTGTCACGGATAATGCCGCGAATCTCAATAGCCATCTGATGCAAGAAGTGTGCCAGCAATTTAAGATTATGCATCGAAATTCAACTCCTTATCGTCCAAAGGCGAATGGAGCTGTAGAAGCTGCCAACAAGAACTTAAAGAAAATACTCCGTAAGATGGTACAAGGTTCCCGACAATGGCATGAAAAGTTGCCGTTTGCTTTGTTGGGTTATCGTACTACAGTTCGGACTTCAATTGGTGCAACTCCTTATTTGTTAGTGTATGGAACTGAAGCAGTTATACCTGCAGAAATTGAGATTCCATCTCTTCGAGTAGTTGTGGAAGCTGAAATTTATGAAGACCAATGGGTCAAGACTCGTTTGGAGCAATTAAGCTTGATTGATGAAAAAAGATTGGCGTCAGTATGTCACGGACAACTATATCAGAAAAGAATGGCACGAGCATATAATAAAAAGGTGCGCCACAGACATTTTGAAGTTGGTCAGTTAGTACTAAGACGCATCCTTCCTCATCAGATTGAGGCCAAAGGCAAATTTTCTCCTAATTGGCATGGGCCATTCATAGTAAAGAAAGTGTTACCTAATGGCGCGTTATATCTGACTGATGTAGAAGGAAAAATGGAAGGAATGCCAGTCAATGCTGATGCAGTTAAAAGATATTATGTATGATATTCATGTACAATTATGTTATGTATGTTTTGTACTTATATTTTTAAAGATTGAAATGACGAAGGCATTTTGTTCTGCTATCTGAATAATATATAAATCTTTGCTTACCCCTTTGGGCCTCTATTTTTCTTCGAACCCCTCTTTTGGAAAAAAAAAAAAAAAAAAAAAAAAAAAAAATGGTGGTGACATGAACTACGTTTGACCTGATTCTTGCTATGACAAGATACGTAGGCAGCCCTACTCCGGGGTTCGGTCTAACCAGAAGAAAATTTAAATTGCCCAGAATGAAATGAAACTGGGGCAAAATTTATTTTTCTTAAAAGGATAGATTCCAAAAGTTGTATGTTTCACCCAATGTTATAAATTTTTGAGACTCATGCCTACCTTTCTTTCTAACCCTGTCCAAAAGCCAAGTTACAACCAAAGAAAGACCTTCGGATTAATCTTTGAGAATGTCAAGGCTAAACATATTATGAGTGCATGATATTTCATATTTTGTATGTTTATAAAATAAAATTAAAAAAAAAAAAAAAAAAAAAAAAAAGAGAGTCTTATTGGTGAAAACCCTTTCGGGAACCGTAAGACGACTGTGAGCTAAGGCAGGAACAAAAGGAGATAGACTCGTTGGCAAAACCCATTGAGGTGCCACTAGTTTAAGAAAGATTGTTATCAAGAAGGAACAAATTCAAGATTGGCTTAATTTAAAGCTCAATATGTGGACAAAAGTTGTAATGATTGGTGTGGGTAGATCTGGTTGTTTTATTCCAAAATGCATGTCATAATCACCCGAATCGACTTCCGCATTCAGATAAGTTTTCTCTTTGTTTTGGAAAGGAGATATCTATTGTCTTTTATTTTGTTTTATTTTTATTTTTGATTGTTGTGTCTTTGTCATCAAACAAAAATCTTTGTTGTCTTTTGAGTCAAATTCACATCAGGTCGAGTCAGAAAAGATTTCAAACTCACTACCAACTCCTTTAAGGGTACAAAGCAAGACAAAGGGTCGATCTACAGAGACAACATTTCAAAGTAAAAATAAGAAATATGATTTGAGTCGAGGATCTCAGTAGTCAGAATTCTGATTCAGAAATATGACAATTCAAAGAAGATTATCAGGGATTGGAAAGGAGTCGAGCATGGCAAGTGCGAGAGCGGCCACTTCAAAAGCCAAATGCCACAAACCAACCACCACATGTTTTAAAACTCACAATTTTTCCTTGTTTGGAACAGAGATGAAATAATATTTTCAGCTAAAGGATGCAATTTTGACACTTCATTCAATGCAAGAAGCATGATTACAACGTCCGGTACTGGATTTCGGTCATGATAAACTTTATTCTTTGCGAGATATATTAAGATCCAGTAACACATAAATTTTTTTTTTTAGTACAAACTGGGGCAAAATTTTATGTGTGTTATATGGAATGCTCAGGACCCTCCTGAAGAATGAGAATTTATTTTATGCTCAGGACCCTCCTGAATAATGGGAATCTATTTTATGCTCAGGACCCTCCTGAAGAATGGGAATTCATTTTATGCTAAGGACCCTCCTGAAGAATGGGAATTTATTTTTTATGCTCAAGACCCCCCCTAAAGAATGGTAATTTATTTTATATACGGAACCCTCTTGAAGAATAGGATGTTATTTTTCTGTTTCACTATTTGCTTTGAGTTCAGGAGCCCGCCTGAAGAATAGGGTGAAAAGTTGAAAGTCAGGAGCCCGCCTGAAGAATAGGGTGAAGAAAAAGAAAGCTCAGGAGCCCGCCTGAAGAACAGGGTGAAGAAAAGAAAGTTCAGGAGCCCGCCTGAAGAACAGGGTGAAGAAAAGAGAGTCCAGGAGCCCGCCTGAAGAATAGGGTGAAGAAAAAGAAAGCTCAGGAGCCCGCCTGAAGAACAGGGTGAAGAAAAGAAAGTTCAGGAGCCCGCCTGAAGAACAGGGTGAAGAAAAGAGAGTCCAGGATCCCGCCTGAAGAACAGGGTAAAAAAAAAAAAAAATTATAAGTCCAGGAGCCCGCCTGAAGAACAGGGTGAAGAAGTTGCAAGTCAGGAACCCGCCTGAAGAACAGGGTGAAGAAAAGAAAGTTCAGGAGCCCGCCTGAAGAACAGGGTGAAGAAAAAGAGAATCCAGGAGCCCGCCTGAAAAAAAAAAAAAAAAAAAAAAAAAAAAAAAAAAAAAATTATAAGTCCAGGAGCCCGCCTGAAGAACAGGGTGAAGAAGTTGCAAGTCAGGAACCCGCCTGAAGAACAGGGTAAAGAATTATAAATCCAGGAGCCCGCCTGAAGAACAGGGTGAAGAAAAGAAAGTTCAGGAGCCCGCCTGAAGAATAGGGTAAATTTTCAAGTTCAAGTCATGAAGATTTGAATCAAGATTTTGGAGATTGCAATTTTTACTTATATTTTTTTTCATTTTTGATTTTATTAGTCAGTTGAATGTAAAAGCAGAAGTCGTCAACCGAAAACTCGACGGAATTTCACTCGACTTTAACTTTCTCTCTCACCAAATTACCTTTTGAACTACTCATGACCTGATTCCCTTATAACCCGGGATAGGTAGGATGTCCAAAAACAGGACTCGGTCATATTTGTATTTTAATTTTAATTTTTTTTTTTTTTTATTTTTTTTTTTTTTTACCTTTCAAATAATTGGAGAGTCAAAAATCATATCTTGTCTACTTCTTTGTATGAAAACTCTTCGAGATTTCACACAAAGAGGGGCAAAAATGTAGACACATGATTTTTGATTCTCCCTAAATTTTAACTTGTTTATTGATATTAAATATTTATATTTATATTTAATCATATATTATTTTGACTATTATTTTATGTTTAAATTAATTAAATATAATACAAAAATTAGGAAAAAAATAATAATAAAATAAAATATTTTTCTTTTTAAATAAATAAGTTAGTAGTTTTTGTACTATCTTAATTATATAATTTATTTTTTGACTATTTTTAGACTTTTATTGTATTTTTAAAATATAAAATTAATTAATTATTATTATTATTTTATGTGTTATTATTATCTTGTTTATTTATTTATTTATTTATTATTTTTCGTTATTTTTATAATTTAAAAAAATATATATATAAAAAAAAAAAAAAAAAAAAAAGGAATCTTTAAAAACTACCCCACATTCCCCATTTTCCTAAAAATCCTCCCATGTCCCCACAACTATTCACCCACAACACAACACTACAGAGGCACACTACAGAAAACTTCTATATGAAGACAACACACACACGGGATAAAAGGGGAGGATACACAGAAACACATACACGGAGGAAACCAAAAAAAAAAAAAGAAACGGACGTTTGGGAGAAGAAATCAAAAGAAAATTTAAAGGTGAAACAGAAAGGGAAAGGAGAAAAAGAAGAGTTAGAGTTTGAGTTTTGGGGTCTCGTTTGAGTTTTCAGTGACGTCGTTTGTGCTTTCTTTTAATTAGTTCATCATACAGGTTCTTGTTCGATATCACTATTTATTTTATAATTTTTATTGTAAGCCAAATCATGAATGAAATTATTCTAATGGCTTGTTATATTATTTAGTGTGTGTAGTTTATTATTTCTATGTAATTTGCTCTATGTCTTCATTTATAACTTGTTTGTCATTTTGAAACCAAGTCATTTAGATTAGAGTTTTGAAGTTTGAATGAGACGATTGTTAAAGTTGTTAATGTTAAAAGATGTAGCGGTACATTTAATTAACGTGTGATTAGTGTAATTGTATTGCACACTAAAACTAAAGCTAGAATATAGAAATTATGCATGCATGCATGCAAAAGAAAAAAAAGGGAAGAACACAAGGCAACAACTGGACAAAAAAAAAAAAAAAAAAAGACCAACAACAAAAACACTTAGAAAAAGAAGGAAAAAGAAAAAAACAAAACAAAAGAAAACAGTGAGAAAAGTAAAGAAGAAAAACTAGAGGAAAAGATATGCGGAGAAAAGAGTGTTGAGTTGAAATCGGATTTTCGTTTGAGTTTTGGTGGCGGTACTTCTTTATTCGATATAATTTATCAAACAGGTTCTTGTCAAATCTGTACTACTTATTTTTATAAGTTTTGTTTTGAATCGAAATATGAATGAAGTTATTTCAAGGGTTGTTTTATATTATTTAGTATGTTTAATTTACTATTTTTATATAGTTCATGCTTTATGTCTTTATATGGAATTCATTTGTTGTTTATGAGATAAAGTTAATTAGATTAGTTTTGAATTTTAAATAAGATTTTTTTAAAAAAAAAAAATTATTAGTATTAAAAGATGTAACATTTCATTTGGTTGTTATGCGAGTAATGTAGTTATGTCGAAAACAGAACTTGTGAATCATGCATGAATGCAAAAGATTAAAAAGAAAGGTTAAAAAAAATAACATGCAATATGCATGCACAACATTTCTATATGTATTTGCATACACAAACAGAAAAACTGAAGGAACTAAAAAGAATTGTTGAAAAGATTAGAAATGTTGGGTTTGGTTAATGAATTTTTCTTTTGTTTGTACTAAAAAGAAATAACTGAGTTGGAGTTTCAAAAAGAGTTCAACATATTTTATTTATACTTGTTAGTAACAATCATTTTATCAATTTTTTTTTTCTTTTTTTTTTTTCTTTTATCATTTATCATGATTTTGGGATGTTCAAGATACTTTGTGTATTAAATAAAATTGATTGTTTGCTAATCTTGTTGTGTATAAATTTCTTTCGGATTAGATGGTGATTTAAGAATTGAATCTCCTTATTTAATCCTTACAAGTCTCTATTAGATATGAATCAAAGCCTCAGCCAAAATTAAGGCTTAGTAGATTTTATTTATTTATTTTATTAGTATTATTATTATTTTAAAAAAAAAAAAGAGCGAAAAGAGTGATAATATGAATAGGAAAATGATCTCGAATTTTTAAGAAAAAAAACGAATGCCTTTTAACACTAGATAAATTTTAATACGTCTAATATATTTTCGTCTCGATTAAGAATGCGGCATACACATCTTTTCGAGACATTTTTAAAGTCAAGGATGCAATAATGCACCTTGAAAAATATTTTTCTAAAATTAACTTTCACCGATTTATTTAATATAAAGATAATACACAAGTTTTGGTATAATAAAATGAGCGATTCAAGACCTTAACATAACTTATTAAAATAATTTAAGTCAGGATAAGTCAATAAAAGCGACCGTGCTAGAACCACGGGACTCGAGGGGTGCCTCACACCTTCCCTTCGGTCAACAGAATTCCTTACCCAGTCTTCTATCTCACAAACCAACAAAGAGTCATTTCCTTTTGATTAGGGATACAATAAGGTGACTTGGAACACCATAACTCAATTCCAAGTGGCGACTCTGTAAATAAAATAATCCCTATTCAACATCGTCACTTTAATTGGAAAAACCCTTCGACTCGATCCCTCGAGCGAAAAAAAGGGGTGTGACATCTGGAATTTGAGAGCCTGACTTGGTTACTTGATCTACTATCACATACTTACATTCTGTTCGACACCTGTCTATCTAACTAAACACATCATCTGTTGGGGTTTCCTCATATACTACTAACATGACATCTACACTTTCATACCTAATTTTAAGTTAATAGACTTACATTCTTGATTGCACTGTTCAAGCCTACTGATTGGTATAACTATCCCCATGAATACATGATCTGATAAATCTGAATAATACTATCCCAATTGTACTACTGCTAAGCTTCTGAGTTCAAGCATCTAACTCTAGGTCTATGCTATCATAGAATTCTGAGAAGGGATTTGATGGCATATCTAGATTTGGGTGAGAGAAGGAGTTCTCATGATCATGAAGAAAATCTGTGTAACTTTGGAACAGAACTGGACTGATAGAGCATTGTCGGGTCTGTAGCCAATCCCATAACTGATGGTATGGACTTTCTGAGAAAGCCCTGTCTCTAGGACCTTGAGTTCACTGTTTCTGTTACCTTGAAAGTAAGGTGAAGTTGACATGCGTAGAGCATGATGAGAATCTACATGAGTTTTCTTAGAAAACCTTTCTTTAGCACGATTTGAGACATGAAAGAAGGGCTTGTATGCATGAACAATGTTGACTGATATGATCGTGAAAACACATACATACATAAGTAACTGCTACTGAACTCGTGAAGATACTGACTACTGAGTCTGAATACTGACAACATGAGTTTATCGGTTCTGAGATACTAAATGACTACGTTTACTGATATTGATCTGTGAATCACTAATAAGTGAGGAATTGATACTGTATTACTGAATACTAGAAGACTGATACTTTATTACTGATAAAGAAAAGATTGTTTTTGGCAGTCCTGATTATAAAGGACTGATCTAATTGACTGTATCTGACAATCCTGAAACTGAGTACTGATAGCATGAGTTTACTGAAATCTAATATGACTGGCAAATGATTTCTGATAGATAATATAGATGATAACATGAGTGACTATATCTGATAGCCTTGATACTGGATACTGATAACATGGGTGACTGTAGCTGACAGCCCTAAATCTGATGGAACTATCTGAGTTCCATACTATATCTAAGTTGACTGTATCTGACAGTCCTGATATTCTAAGGAACTATCTGAGTTCTTTTACTGAGACTGAATGACTGAAACTGTGGGAGGTATTAGTTTAACCAACATGCCCCATGTATGCTAAAGTAGCTGAACTGGGGTCCAATCCTTTCCCTGATTGGAAGGGTGTCAATACTGTGCCATGGGTAAAGACAAGCTGTGAGTGACCCTCAAATCTGGCAGTATCCCCAAAAGAGAACGGCGGATGTCTGCCTCATCAACCCTTAAGCTTGTAGTGTTGATGTCTCAACCTATGCTGGCTACATAGTTCTGGAATGCAAGGATGACAGCTAAGAATCACACCCTCATCTGACAGTGTGTGTTTTCATCCTTGGGTTCACTCGGTGTTAACTTCTACTCCCATCCGAATAGACACTGAGCATGACTGACTGAACTGATTAACTAAACTAATTAACTGGACTGATAGTGTTGCTTAGCTGAGCTAAGCTAAATTTAATGAGTTTGATTAACTGACGGAATACTACTGTGATCTGAGGACTGACTGAGAGAACTGAAGTTACTGAGTACTGAGTAGAACTGGACCGGTACTGAGTTTATTGAATTCCCATTGACTGATGGAATTACTACTGATGTCTGGTAACTGACTGAGTTCATGAGATTACTGAGATTTCCTGAGTCACATGACTGGCTGAATTCTACTGAGCATGGCTTGACTGAGGATATCGTGACAACATGACATTGCTCTAGGCACACAACTGTATTTTTCGGGTACAAGTACCCTCAGGACTCGATGGAAAGAAACTGACACAGATGACTGACTTGTTCATAGGAATAGAGTCCACAATTCACAATATCATAAGTAGGGGATTCAATACTACACATGGTTCTCAATATTTCATTCGTGGGAGGGGATACATTCAACATGGAAGTACTTTCTTAACTTCAACATCATGTTCGCTACATATCACCACCACAATACATCAATAACATGGAATTCATGTAGAATCATAAAGCATAGAGCATGTACTTGTTACTTCGTACTCTTAAATCATGAAAACATGATTATTATTATTCTAGGCATTTCATCGAACACCTTGCATGCACAATTTAGGCATAGGTGAAATCATAAGATTTTACATCATGAACAACCAAGTTTTACATGTTTTCAACTCACATGGTGTCATAGATTTATAATAACACATAAAGATTCCAACTTGGGAATCATTCAACATCAACAACTTGATTATCAACATCCAAAAATATAGATATCATAAACAACTAATTTCATAGATTTCAACTTACATACTAACATAGCTTCATGAAAATACATAAAAATCCCAACTTGAAACCATACAACAACCATCAACATGAACATAATCACACCACAACAAAGTATTCACAATACTTAATTTAGAACTTGATTCTTGAGCTCCATGGATGAAAGAAATCCATGGATGAACACAACGCATACCTTAATTCTTGATTTTACGAAGATTGATGGAGAAAATTCTTGAATTTGGATCCTCAACTGAAAACCCCTCTTATTGTTCTTGAGAGAAATTAGAGAAAAGGAGTATATTTTTCTTAAAATGAGGCTTAATTTGGTGTTAATGGGTATATATAGGGGTGGAAGATGACCAAAATGCCCCTAAAGAAAGAGAGAAAGATGCAGTTATCCCTCTGTTGATTATCTGATAGGATGAAGTAAATTGATCATAACCTTTTACTCCAATGTTCAAATTGGATGAAACTGATTTCATTGGAAAGAGGACTCAAAGATATTTTCATTGATATATAGCATCTCTCACAGTTCATTATATACAGTGTATTATGATCATTTGAAGTTGACCCTGAAATGCTTAAAAAAAACTGGCAAGCACTAGAGTTAGCAGGCGGCGCGGGCTAATCGCCCGGGGCTTCTGTTTTGGGCACACAAATGTGCCCTTACGCTACTCTAAAAATTCTGAAACTCACCCAGGATATACTATGAGCTTTTCCATCGTAACGCAACTTGAAAATTGAAAAACGGATGTCGGGAAGGTCGCCAAATAAATTTCCAAAGTTTGGAGGTCTAAAATAAGACTAAGTGTTGAATCTTGAACACTTAGCAAAATTTTTCTAAGTCTTGGGATCTTTCATGGAGCTTTACGAGCTGAATTTGACACGCGATTTTGTGGGGTATTACAGAAAATGACAAATCTATATACATTTAATGTATTTCAGATTTGGTCGAATCAACTCTCGTAGAACAAAAATGCAATAAAATTTTGAGACGTAAAGAGAGAGAAAAAAAAGGTTATACTATAAACATAAAAATTATTCAGCTTGTTCAATTGGTTTTTCTTTCCAAAGAACAATAACTTTTCTGTCCAAAGAATATTTCTTGCTTCTCTGAACAATATTCCACTATTTGTTTAGATTTAGAAGGCTTGTTATATTCACTAAAATTATTTGCATACAATCTTCCGAAAAAGGTGAAACAAACATCACAACATTAAACCAGAGAATCACACATCTAGTATTTTTACTTGGATGAATTATTTTGGAAGAAGATGAAATTGGCAATGACAATAGTACCGATGATTCCGCCAAGAATAGCAGCGAGGCTAGTTAACAAACTTCATTTTCTGTGTGCCATCCTTTGATCTTCTTTTTTCAAAACTCTTTAATCTCAATATCGCCATATCATTTGCCCTTGAAATAGGTCCATTTGAACTACACGCTGAAGATGACACAAATATAAATTTTACTATCAAAGAATATCCATGAATACATGAATAAATATCACAAGATAAACTTAACTATAGATACAAAATAAGAAAATGAAAATATGAACTTCATTGAACTTGAGTACATGATTAGAAAATGATTATAAATGTGAAATATTCAGTAAAATTCAATCAATTCTAAATCATACAAAGTAAAATGTCCAATGTTCAAAACCACATATATTGAAAACTTACTAACTTTAATGTGAAATATTTTGTAAAATTCAATCAATTGTAAATCATACAAAGTAAAGTGTTCAATGCTCAAAACCACATATATTGAAAACTTACTAACTTTAATTTTCTTCTTTTGGTTCAACCATGGCTACAAAGTTCAATGTTGTCTTCTAAGTAAACCATTGCCTATATATAGATTGTTCAAGTCATAAGAATTTGATAGAAGAAAGTTGAAGGAACATGTTACTTAAATAGAGAATGTAAATGGATGGAGGTTTTTTGTAACTCATGAGATATAATTGAATATAATAAATATAATAATTTTTTTATTTATTAAATAAATTGATCAATGCAAAAAATGGTAGAAAAAATCAAAAAATAGATAAAAAGGATAAATAGAAATGGTGGCCATAGAGAGGTGCCACATCATCCTTGTCTTGTTTCTCCTTATATATATATATATATATATATATATATATATATATATATATATATATATATATATATATATATATATATATATATATATATATATATATATTGATTCTAAATATGATGTAATATGATGTTGTATGAGAATGCTTTATACAATTAACTATAAGTATGTTGCTATTGTATGTTGGATTATCCGCACTGAAAGAAAAAATTAAAGTATGAGAATAATTTTAACAATTAAACATAAGCATGGGGCTACTGTATTCGCTTTTAGTTGTGAGGATAAATTTGCTAATTATTGTACTATAAACTGTAATAAACTAAATGTATAAGTATAAATTACACATGTCTTTCTATGTATTACATCAGACTTAGACTTATATGCATGATCTTATACTCCAAAAATAGCTTCTTGTATGTATGATAATGTTTTGTACTTTACATTCTAAGTATGATGTAATATATTGTTGTATGAGAAGGTTTTATACAATTAACTAAAAGTATGTTGCTACTGTATAAGTATGATCTTACATTCAAACAACAGCATGTTGTATATGCATGAGAATGTTTTATACTTTACATTCTAAGTATGGTGCAACATGATTTTTTTAAAAAAATAATCAGTAAAAATATTTCACGTTGTATGTATGATAATGAGTTATACTTTTTCTGCCTATGTATGATGTGAGTGTTATATGTTTGATTCACACTCAAACAACTGAATGTGTTATGTGTTGAGAGTGTATTAGCCTCTTATTTCTATACATGATACTAGTTCATTCGATTGTTAGATATTAGTAAAAACCTAGCACATTATTGTAAGAGGGATTTTAAAGACATTGCACATTATGTTTAGTATTTGTTATTATATATGTAATTTACACTTTAAGAAATGGTATTTACAGTCGAACAACATTATGTCTAGGATAATTATCTACAATATTGAATGAAAGTTAGTTTAAGTTACCTCGTCGTTCCAGCATGTGTTAGGTTGTGACATCATGTAGAACTAATTCTTTGATTGTATATGTGCAACGATAAAGTCCAACTCTGGATAACCTAGGACGAAATAATTTTTCAGATAGTGATGTCGGTCTGTTTCCTTTACCAGTAATCATGTATAAATATTAGTTGTAATTTTGTTGATGTACTTTTAAAAAAAAAATAGATTTTAAATTTCTTACTTGCTAGCATGATACTTCAATAACCCTTTCGCAATCCATTTCGAGTAATCCAACATTAATTCGTTAGGCAATTCTTGAGCAACAGTACAACCATCGAAGGCATACTTCTGCTTCTCTTCATTATGAGAACTTCCCTCTTCCTTAGAGCTTGACCCAAATTTTGTTAGTTACAGTGACCTAAAAATTCTGGACTTTTTCGATCCCTTTTTACTCATTCTTTAATGACATCACGTTCTTGAACTTAAGCATCTGGAAAATCAGGTGGAAACTGACTCAATTGAATTCCACATAAAAGTATTAGAACTTCAAGAAATATGAAATAAAATAAAAAAATAAAGAAAAGGTTATACATCAACCTTGTTGAACATTTCATCCATAAAGGACTCATATTTAGGCCTCACACACTCTACAGACAAGTTGAATAGCCTTGGAATGTTGTTTCTCTAACGGAGCACAACTTTCTTATCAAATTCAGAGCAGCGCTCCAACATTCAAACATTGAGAATGTGTGGCATTCCACCCAAGGAGTATAGTTGTTTTGCGACGTTGAATCCTATCGCCATGAATTGATCAACTTCTCAAATGTAATCTCTCCTCATGAAAAATGCATGTAATGATCATCCTCAATCATCTGAAAGTGCGCTAAACTAATAGGTGCTTCACGATGTTTAGAAAATAGAAAAGTATGAACAAAGTAAAGTATTGCAATGTTGAATGCATCTTGAGAGTTATCAAAATTCCCCATCTTCACACGTTGAATCAAGGCTTGCTTAGTTATTTCGTCTTTAGCATTGGGAAAATACTTTGATATCAAAGATGATTTGTGTGATGAACTGTACATATATTCATCAATATTACCGGTACATTTAAGACCGATAATAATAACAAACTCAAGCATAGAAAATCTCAAGATTTTATCTTGTACATAGGCATGAATCTCATCATGTTTATCCAGCTGGATTTCTAGCATCCAAAAAGCATTTGGATATTTGCTCGATCCAATTGCACTGGGGCATGTCGAGAAATACTCCAAAGATTGTATTTCTAAATGCCCTATAAATTTCTTCTCCAAAGTAAGTCTTTATGTGTTCTCCAAAATTTCAGTTACATGTGACACTAAGATGTAATGGGTGAGACGGAACCTTGTCAATACGATATTTTATTCCCTAAGAGAATAATAGAAAATAAAAATTAAGGATAACAACATAGTACCAAAATTGTTTGAGCACCTTCTACATATTGTAAAGAATACCTTACTGTCTTTGTAACATAACCTAATACATAGTTGATACTTTTTCAGATGTATAATGAAACCTCATACCTAAAGCATATAATAGAAAACACAAATTAAGGGTAACAACATTGCAGTAAACCTAGACATAATTTAAAGAGTACCTTGCTTAATGTAGAACATAGCCTTATACATAATCCCATACTTTCAAGAGTTATAATGAAACCACATACATAATCTTGAAAATGTATAATATAACCTTATACATAATCTCATACTTTGAAGATGTATTATGAGACCTCATACAACATGTTAACATGTATATGCAAACCTTATATTCACATAAACCTTATCAAGATGTTCACATAATTGATACTTTAAAAATGTATAATGAAACCTCATACATAAAGCACATCTTACTCAATGTAAATATAACTTGATAATGTATAATATTCATCTTCTCGTACTGTACAGTTCCACAATAATGTTTATCAACGTATAATTACCCATTTACTGAAGAAACTAAAGTAATTTAAAAAATATACCTTTGGAAGACGTGGTCGTCCTGAATCATTGACCTTCTTTTTACTTGTCGATTTTGAAGTTGACTTCTTTGAATTTTCACTGAAAATTTTCCTCAATTTCTTCATGGTTATCGGGTCATTTTGGTGCTTGGATTAGTTCTCTGCGAAATTGGATTGTTCATAATCAAATGTACCAGGAACAAAACCAACAACAGAAATATTTTGTTCCTGACAATCTAACTGACTAACTCTTAAACTAAAGTTAGGACAAGACTCCATTACAAAATCTATACTTAAATGATTAAGCACTTGCAACTAGAAATTAAAAAAATAAAGATCTGACTTGTAATGTATGAAAAAACATAAAAAAATCATCTAACATACTGGATTGACATTGTAAAAGCAATTAATTTCATAAATACATACATGCAACAAAAAAATCAAAAAATTCAAAATTAATTTTGATTTGGTAAAGTTGAAAAAACAAACTCAAAAATTAATTAGTGATGAAGTTAATCAGTATGTACAGTTGTTGTTTGAAAACTTACAAATTCGAAACCTCTTAGAAGACGTAGTTTGATTTTGGGCGTGAAATATGGAGTGCAGTAATGGAGTAAATATCGAACTAAACCATGAGCAAAACACGAGAATATTGTGATGTATGAGGGAGAGGAGAGAGAAAGTAAAAAAGATAGGGATTCTAGGTAATTAATATGAAATTTTTGTAATTTATTTCAAATATGAAATTTTATGTAATAAATAATAGTTAACTTATGTATATATGTAATTTTTAGTTTATTAAATGAACAATAAAACTAAAAGTCATGAATTTGAGGAGTCAAAATTAAAGATCAATCCGAAATAAGAGCAGCGCATGCAAAAACTTTTAAAAAATTTAAAACAAGTTAGATCTACATAACACTGTCAAAAAAAAAAGAATTTTGATATTATATACTTTAAATCTGATTTTCCTATTCAAAGTTATCAACTAGCGCTTGATTTTGTTTTAATTTGACATGTTCATCAGGTCAAAGCGAGACACGACTATAATATACATCAAAATATTTAATATTTTTAGAATTTAGCATGACGCATGTAATATTATAATTCATATGCTCTATGATGAATTTGACTTTCATAATCTCAACTCCTGCCAATTGTGATCACTAATATTGATATGAATATCCTATGCTAATTGCCAGTGCAACTGCATCCTACACACAGAGGGTATGAAATTTTAGATTGATCACTTATGAACAAATATTGAGATATGAATATTGTAAAAGTGGATGTAAGACTTTCTCAAGGTGTTTTCAGATCTCATTTCGAAATTTACACTTGTTAGCTACTTATTTGATATGAATAATATGTCTACCATCCACAATTTTTTTTTTTTCTTTTGCTATAATAACTTATTAATAAGTCTTGTTTTTATATTATTTGATTCTCAAAATCACCTCTACAATGTGATATATAGTTGGTTATCTATCGGTCCATTAGTCAGAAAGTATAAATGATTACAATAATTAGAAGCAAGCACATACAAATGCAGAAAATGAAATAATGGCAAAAAAAAAAAAAAAAAATCAACTCTACAATGTGATATATAATCAGCAATCTATCAGTCCATTAGCCAAAAAATGTAAATGATTATAACATTTAGAAGCAAGATCATACAAATGCAGAAAATGAAGTAATTGAAAAAAAAAATATCATGTGAATTTATGAAAAGCTAGACATAGTTAGAAGTTAAGACCTTAACATAGTTAAAAGTTGTGGCTCGCGATAAAGCACCATTTAATTGGCCATGGGGACCTGAATCTATATGGATCGTGAAATTTTAATAGTAAAAGCAGATTACTAGATTTTTTTACATTGAAAAGCAGATTACTAAAAATTTTTGAACACTGAAAAGCAGATTACTAATAAATTGATGCTAGAACTTTAAGATTAGGGGACTATATTAAAGTCCTGAAAGCCAAATAAGCAGATAGGTGAATTTAAGAATATCAAACAAATTAAGATATGGGCAAATTGAAACAGCTAAACTACAATAATCAAAGCAAGCGAAGGAGTGGTACTTACCAAAATTGAGGAACCTTGATATACACAGAAATAGTAATCAGAACTACACGAAGAGAAACCTGAAAAGAAATAGATCATTATTAACAATTTAGCTAACGTGTTAAGCAACCTATCTTGTGTTCTCTACACTGGAAGATTCTCTAATTTGTGTTCTTGTCTGAGATTGTGCCAACAACTAATGACCATGCCCTGTAAATTTGTGTTCAAGATTCATAACTTCTAAACGAACATGAATTAGCAATGAGAAAAATCTGTTAACGTACTAAACAACAAATTAAAATCTGTACATTGCTAATCTTATTTGGCGACGGATGGCAACAAACTATATATCAACATGTTATGTGTGTTAAGAGCAACTTAACAACAAACTAGCGACAAACGTATAACTAATTTCAGTTATTTTTGTAGAGTAATTATACATCCATATGATAAATTCTAGTATATGAGTGTCAAGCTTCTAGTTATTTTCTTTTTTTCATCAATTACCTTGACCTTGTCCATAAAGAATTGGCCCAAATGTGGTCATTAGACCTCAAAATACCATTTCCAAGCACAGGGCAAGTCTCTTATGTCATCATGGTCACTTAACTTTATTTTTATTACGCAAAAGTCATTTTTTTTTCATTCATTACACAAAAGTTATTTTATTTTGCTCCGGTCATCACAAAAGATACTATGATCGGATTTTACAATAATCCCACCGGAAAAATGACATGACAACCTTAATTAGTTTTTAATTTTAATTTAAGAGAATATAATATATTGCCACCCTTTTAGTATTTGCCTAACCCAATTTTTCTTATGGATTATATAACGAAAGAATAGCAATTTGTTAATAGATTAGGCGACCTAGTAAAGACTACTTTCATAAAAAAAAATTGGTTGATATTTTTATGAAACATTTCATAATAATACATTCATCTGGGAAAAAGATGCATAAAAAGTAATAAATAAGATAAATTCTTCAAAACACATAAAATAGAAATAAGTGTATAATATTATTTTTTTAAAAGATTATTTTAATTCTTTGAAGATAAATCAACATGATAAAGATAATTTTAAAATAAAACCTTTTTAATTTATCATCGAATAAACTTTGTCAAAATTTATACAAATAATTCTCCTGACAATTGTGTTAATAAAATCATAAAATATAAGTAATTTAATAGATAAAATAAATTATTGGATATTTAATTTTTATATTTATCAATTGAATTAATTAAACAATACGGAATTTTTCAGAAATTGAATATTATAATGAAAACTTCTAAGAGAATTAACCGATTATTCAAATAATTAAAAGTACAAAGACAAACTCAATAGATAGAGTAGTTTATCATATTATTATGATATACCGAATGCAAAGGCCCAAGTGGCAAGAAAAGAAATGTATAAAAAAAATAATTTTATCAACTATATGTCACAATTTTAGAGGGAGAAAAGTAATTTTATCTGTTGACACCTAATTTTTGCCAAGCAAGTTTAATTTCAAGTTTCTTCGATTTTAAATAATATTACAACATTTATTTCATTCGAATAAAAGCTTTTCAAAGTATTTATCTAGATAATTTTGCCATTTTAAGTAACAATTATACATTTTTGTATTCGTAATTATGAAATCGTATAATTTTGTTACTTCAATAATTATTTTACGAAAAAAATCAGATTTTAATGGAAAGTTATTTTGAAAATTGATTCAAATGGTTAAAATCTTGATTTAAATACAATTTACACTCAAAATTAATTTGTTCAAAAAAATATTTTTTTGATTGTTATTAAATCAAGAATCTCGGAATTAATTGATTATTAGATTATATCACATGTTGTTTTAATTTAGCCAATTTATTAAATTAGACCTTAAATTGAAATCGATTCGATCATAATTGCAACGCAATTAGTCAATTGAATTTGAATTAGGCTAAGATTTAAATACAATTATCTAAATTTTATTTGTTGATTATTTAATAAATGACCTGAATCCCTAAAAAAAATCTAAATTTCTAAATTCAGCCTCAATTCCTCCTGAAACCCGCCCCAGGCCTATTTATTCAATAAAACAGGCCCAACACAATCTGCCAACCCATTTCTTAAACCCAGCAGCCCCTTTTACCCTATCCTCAATTGGGCCACCAGCCGAAAATTCTTGTTGACTCGGCCCAAGTTTAATTGTCTTCCTCAACAAACCAGACGCACATCAGTAAGCATGAAGCAAACAGAAACAACGTGCGTACACCGGCAACCAACAACAACAATTTCAACGCAGCAAACAACAACCAACAATAACTCCAGCGAACCAACTCCAAACTACTCCAATTTCAACCCATCAAAACCCAAAATAGTAAGTAACAACCAACGGCTACAATCCGACCCAGCCTGCGTATACTGAAAATTTAGCAAAAAATCCCCTAAATCACGAAAAAAAACCTCTCTCTATCTTATCTCTGCAATTTTGCAGACCTAGAGCCATCCTTTTTGATTTTATGCTCAAGGTTGTGTGTTTTCAAACTCAAAATTCAATACAAATCAGAAGATGTCTATTCAAATTCGAAATTTAGGGATATGTTCCTCTATTTTTAAAGATGAAAAATTAATATCGTCCCCTATAAGTAGGGATTGAGGGAAAGAACACAGGGAGAAAAAAAGATTTTTTTGGAAAAAATTGGGGGTTCTGAAGGCGCTTGCTTTTAACCTCACTTAACCAAAATTCTTGACGAACACACTCCGAAAATCGAATTCCAGCGAAACTGTTGAACTCCGGCGAGTCTAATTGGCATTTCGTGATAGGCTCGTTTGTTTCGTTCGCTGCCCGAAAACAGGTGAACGTTCACCTTCTCGCACCCTCTCTTTGTTATCTAATTATTACGACGCGAAATCTCATTACTAATGGTGGAATTTGGTTGTTATTGAAGTAGTTGTCGTTGTGGAATCTCACACTAGGTGATAGATGGGATTATGTGTTGTAGAAGGCCCTCATGGCCGTAGGATTTTCATGTAATGGAGTTCTAATTTTTACCTCGATCGATTGAGTTAATATTTTTACTCTAGCTGTTTCGGTGCATCGTTTCACTTAGTGTAGGTTTTAGCTCTTTAAACGCATTGATCCATCTTTGTGTTTCTTTTCTAACATTCAAGTTATTGTCTTTGTAGTGTAAGTACTGTTTTGCAGCAATTTGGAGCCTTTTTTTGTGTGTGTATTTTTTGTTTTCTTGGTCATGCTCTTATGAGTTTGTGTTGTTTGGTTTGTTTGTCAACTAGGCAGTAAGGAATTTTTGAAAACTTGATTAATACTGTCCTACACACATTGTCTTAAAGCTACAAATTCGGGTTAAAATAATTATATGTCTACGCTATTGGAAGTGATTTCATGTGTGAATTCTTCATTTACGCAAAATGTTGTACTAATAGAAGTAGCTAGCGGGTCCCAATGTGTATGAGTTCCCAGGGCAATTCAAAAAAATGATAAAATTTCATATACTCCTAAAGATAATAATCAACCTTTCAAAGTGGAAGTGAAACACGTGGCTTAATCAATCAAAATGATGATTCCTAACTTCATAATATGTTAAATTATATAGCTTAGCAAACCTTATTTGCTAAACTTTATTCTATGTTTGAAAGTTTGTTAAGTGTTTATGTGCCATCCATATTCCCTTTCATTATTGGTATCAAGTACATTACCATCGTTCAAACACAAAAAGATCTTAGCTCTAGATATTAATTATTTAATGTTGTCTAAAGAATTTGACTAGATATTACTTATTTAATATGTTGCCTACGAATTTGACTATTTGGATATATTCTCATTCTTTTTTCCTTCTTTGTGTGTGCATGAACTCCTCCGTCGAGTCCTTCGGACTCCCTTCTCTCGCATTCCGTTGGGTTAAATCCAATTCGCATCGAGTCAAGACCCGTGCCAAAAACAAAATGGACTAATGCATGAAGAAAAATGGGTTGATACAAAGATGTATACACATATATACAGAATTATTCATGGGATATGCAGTGGAAAACGGGAGGTGAAGTTGGTGTACCGGTGGAAGACCAAAATATATGCATATGTGGCTGATATACAGTCTGATATACATCAGATATACAAAAACGCTGGGAAAAATATATGCAGTATACAGATGATATACACTGAAATAATGGACTAAAATTCATGGGATTTAGGCCCAAAAGATGGGAAGCCTATTAATGGGTCAAAAGGGCCCAATTTTAACTCTTTCTTTATTGGATAAATTACACAAAATCCATACTTAAGAGACTATATTACCCTAATATCCCTGACTTTTTTAAAATTTACATAAAATCCCATTTTACAACTTTACTCTTGATACATATCAAGAAAACCTCACATCCTATTTTTACTCCACCATTAACCCATTCAAGATTTCCCTCCCTAAAATATCTCCCTAATTATCAACAATTAAATCTTCCTTCCTGATTTTTTTCTCCTCCATTAACGCATGCAATTTTTTTTTCCTCATTTTTTTTTTAAAAAAAATCTATTGATACATATATAAATTTATTTAGTTATTCATGCATGTTTATTCTTTTAATGGTGATTCATACGAATGATAAATATGATATCATTATATGGGTATTATGGTGATTCATACGATAGATACATTTTGTGTGATTTTAACGGGTGATACATATGATATTAATGGATGATACATATTGTATTATGGTGATTCATATGGTAGATACAATTATTTATTTCAGTTATTGGGTTATTCATATGATATTAATGGGCGATATATATGGTATTATGGTGATTCATATGATAGATACAATTATTTATTTCAATTATCGGGTGATTTTTACTGGCCCTAAGCCGGGGGTCTATCGGAAACAGTCTCTCTACTTATCTTGAGGTAGTGGTATGGTCTGCGTACATTCTACCCTCCCCGGACCCCACTAGGTGGGAATACACTGGGTATGTTGTTGTTGTTGTTGTAATTATCGAGTGATTCATATATATGATATTATGATGATTCATTTGGTAGATACAATTATTGATTTCAATTATTGGGTGATTCATATGGTATTAATGGGTGATATATATGGTATTTTATGGTGATTCATATGGTAGATACAATTATTTATTTCAATTATTGGGTGATTCATATGTTATTAATGAAAGGTAATGGTGTAGTCAGTGTAGGAAACAAAAGTAATAATATTAAAAAAAAAAAAAAAAGACTAAGAGCAGAATTGAAACATAATTAAAATTAAATCTAAAAAAAGCAGACTAAAATTAAAGACGAAATTAAAGACGAGAAAAAGAGAAAAAAGATTAAAAAAAAATATCTTTCATAATTAAAGACGAAAAAAGAGAAACATATTAAAACACCAAAATTAAATCTAAAAAAAAGAGAGAAAAATTAGATATCTTTCCTTAAATAAAAGAATATAATGAATAAAAGAGAATCTGTTATTTTCTTAAATAAATATCTTGTTAGTTTCAAATTTATCACTTTTTTATATGTATCACCATATAACATATGTATCACCATTTCAAAAAATTGGGATAAAATGTAATTAACAAAATAATCGAGATTTTATGTAATATCACTTAAAGATTGAAGAATTTATGTAAGTTACCCTTTTTTATTTCCTATTCTTATTTATTTGAACACTCTAACTAATTAATCTAGATAAATCCCCTAAGGCGTTATCATTTTATTTTATCACGGCTTTTAGTTAATTCGTAATTTCCTCACCTAATTTATCTCGTCTAAATAAATTATAATGGTTCTTTTGATTTTTCTTCCTAAAACTAATCTTAAAAAATTTGTTGATCATTTCGCTTTAAAATAACATTTGTCTTGTTCATATGACTAATGACTTACATGGATTAAAATAATTTACTTCAAACCAAGGAAACTAATTTTTCTCGTAAATCCTAGTTTTTCATAATTGATAAAATACTTTTAATATGACATTCCCCTAACATTTTTTAAAAGTGTTATCTATAACAAAATTGACCCTTTTCTTTTATGTATATATAATAAAAGAAATGATAATAATGATAATAATAAAAAATAATTATGTAGTTTCTTTTTTATAAATCATAAAAACACAAATTTATTTTCTTCTTAAATCCAAGTGTGCAACCTAGCTTAAATAGGTTTCTCTTTAATTCAAATAAGTATTTCATAATCTTTTCTTAAAGATAATTATGAATTAAGTAGAATTTTCTTAATTTGAATATCTCTTGATTTTTATTTTTTCAAATTCTAGCTTGTCGTGATTAATTATGAATTAAGTAAAATATTTCTCAGGTAGAATATTTTGTAATATTTCTCAAAAATTAATCAGGAATTCAATGAAATATTTCGTAATTTTTCTCAAAATTAATATCGAATTAAGTAGAATATGTTATAGCTTTTTCTAACTGAAGTAGACTATTTCTCGTTTGAATAAATATGTGTGAATAAATAATTTTAATATATATTTTTTTTTAAATCAAACTTTTCACAAACTTAGTCACTTTTTCTTAGTTAGTAAAAAATGATCTTTTGGTGAACCGTTTTAAAACGGACGCTCCTAAGTGTTTTAAAAACCTTCTTAGGGCGTTAACTGAACCCTTACTCCGTTTTTCTAATTTCAAAGATTTATTTCTGTTTTTGAATCTTTGAAATTCCTTTAAGTTTTTTCTTGATATTTTTCTATAAAAATCAAGTGGCAACTCTCTGAATTCTTAAAAAATTATTTCAAAATTTTCATGATGTTTTGAAATAGTTTGAAAAGATCAAAATCATTTTCTGTAAAATAAAATCCGAAAAGGGATAAAACAGAAATGACGACTCTAGTAGGGAATTATCTAGGTTCTAACCAAAAGGCATTTTTGAACTTGTTGTGGCTAATTATTACGTGTTTATTCGTTTAAATTTCATATAAACTGTCATTCCGTTCATAATTCTTCCATTCGAGAAAATTGACACAGTCACACGTACACGTGAGGTACGTTTTGTGCACCCGCAAACTTCTTTCAAATTTCAAATTTTAGAAGCGTTGGCGTATGCGCGGTGTGTCTGGATCTTTTTTTGTGTGACCACTCAGAAATCTTGTGTCTAGCAAGCCAAATCTTAGAAGAACTTAAGATAGAGTTTTCCCGAATATAGGTCATACATGCATAAGCCTTAGGTGGTTTGACCCAAGGTGTCATTCCACACATTTAGGAAACGCCCTTATGTCAAATGGGTTTACGAACCGACAACAACCGCTCATATTATGTGCATGTATAATGATAAATGGATCCAAGCCTAATTATGATACCGTGAGTTTGGAAAATGTGTACTTATTTTATTGTATTTACTTGTAGGATAAATTTAGTTCCCCGAGTATCCAAGATTAGAATGGTCGAAGGTGTTCCACACAAGTTGAGGATATGGTGGGAAAATTTTAACCCGACTAAAAAATTAGCGATCACCAGGAAATTGGGGTTCCTTCCTACAGTCTTCAAGATCTCCTCCGACAAATATGTGGTTAGAGCGCTGATTCAATTTTGGGACCCAAATCGAGTTGTATTTGTATTCAAAGACTTTGAAGTCACCCTAAATTAGAGAGATATATTACTTCACTAATATGAAGTATCAAGGGAGAGGTCAGTTCATCCCGCATAGTCAGTCAGTGAAGAGATATCTTCGCTACTCAGGATTAAAGAACATTGATGAACTCTGTTACTTCGAAAATAATTGTGTTTCTTTGGATTATTTGTACGAAAGATACCATCGTCAAGGTAGTTATAAGCTATTCAAGAAGGAGTTCGCTTGCACTTTTACCCATTGACGGGTTAGACATCCGATTGTATTTGTTGTTGCCTTGCTAGTGACTTTGGTATTTCCACAAAAATATGGAAAGATCAGTACTTGCGTATGTTCTGTGGCTCGAGTACTTTTTAAAAGAGTTAATAGCGCAGAAATCACCTTGGTTCCTATGATCTTGGCGAAAATATTTCACGCACTTGGAAAAGTGTAAAAAAGGTGAAACACGGTTCTTTAAAGGTTGCAATCTCCTTCTGCAGATGTGGGGAAAAGAGCATTTCTACAAGCGTGACAATATGACTGATATAATGTTTAACGTTTCACATAAGATTGACACTCATGATGACAGAATGAGGAGGTTCGTTTCCCCGGTCGGTACCGATGATTGGTTTGAGTTCTTAGCCTCTCGTACCAGTGACCAACTCTAGTGGAGATAACACTACTGTCATGTTTCATGGCTTACATACGGTGCATAGGGCTTTATTATATTGAGCTTATCAGATTAAGAGTTCTACAACCATATGCCCCAGCGCGTGTACTCCGATAGTTCGGTCAGACACAGACTATCCCTCTCCGAGAAAATATGTGAGTTTCGGAAGTCCTTTTTGGCCTAGACTTCAGAATTCCTAGGGCCAGTCAAATTCTACATGAATGAAGTAACATTATCACAATAGATGTGAGACACTGACCAACAGAGTGTATTCCAAAATACCGGGTATGGGTTTGAGAATATTGTGGCGATATATAACCTAGTTCAGAAGGGGAACAAGGTTTTGAGAATGTTGGGATGACTATTTGGATAAGACATTTTTGTCTTGGAACCACAGTGGTCATGCCTGAAATGTGGGCTCAAATGTCCAACATAATGGAGTATTTTGAAAATATGGGAGCGGGTCCCAGCAATGTTGAGGCATCATCTTCACGTCCTCCACCAGCATGATCAGAAACAGGGTCTAGGCTAAGTTTTAGGACTGTCTTTTTCATGCATTTTTATCTTATTTCTTATCGTTATACTCGATTAATATTTCAATTAAACTTGGCACTTTTATTTCCAAACTCAAAGTTTATCTCAAATTAATGACTTGGATCAATTTATCATAATCTCAATTACTTGACGCTAGGCCAATCCTTGGCTCAAAATGGTCACCCAACTAGGACACACTATTTACTATTCTATTATTATGTGATATAATTATCTTATGTGATATAACTGTTTATGTGCTATGTGCGTTGTTAAATCAAAGGTAAATTGATCCATTCGTCAACAAGTCCTTAGAAAATACTTTAGCCAAAAATATACGTCTACTATGTAAAGTCCGTCCAAAATATTCCAAGTCCCCAAGTTTCTCAAAAGCCCTTAACCAATCTTCACTAAATTTTCTTTCAAACGCATTTCTATTTTGCAGGAAAATCGGTCATGGAATCAAGAATTCTTTCTTAGTCGAACTACGTATGGCCTGATTTCTCCTTTGTGAGATACGTAAGTAGCCTTTTGGCCCGGCCTCTATACTTTAAAATTATTATATCTCATTTTTCTGAGGAAAGTCGTACAATTCCAAAATCAGTAGACTTTGTAAACATCTTGTTAAGACCCATTTATCCAAAATTTGATGGAAAAAGTCCTGCAATTTCTTTCGAGTCGATACCCATTCGTGGATCAATTTGCCTAAGATGAAAGCAACTTTATGTGCTTACTTTATATCAAATATCTTGCATTACTTGTCACTAATGGTATCTAACATATTTTTCTTTTGAGTTATTTTTACTTTAACAGGTAATCAAGTAAGTAGAAATTGATCTACATTGACAAAAGTTGATTGAACATCAATACTTCCAAGGCAGATAAACATTCCTTCCTTCGTTGTCACTTAGTTGCTGAAGAGGAAGGAATGACTAGTAATGGTGATGAAAAGGCAAAGAAATTACTTTCGCTTTACCAGTCATTTCCTATATATGTAAAGCTACAAGTGATGGTCTCAAAGATAGGGAACTTGTTCGAAAAGTGGGATGTTATTATAGAAGATTATCTTGAGAAGACCGAGATCAAGAAAGATGAATCAGGGAAAAGATGTCAAACTCGACTTCCACTCCAATCATGAATCCCCAATTGACGTGGTAGATGAAAGGAAGAGATTTAGCTTTTGCAAAATCGGTGGTAGTCTAAATGAGGCTCAAAACCCACCCTTTAAGTTTTATTTACCTCATTTTCACTTTTTATGCTTTTCAAAAGGCTCAGACCCACACTAGTAATGATCTTATCCAGTGTTTGTAATATTTTAAATTTTAATAAAAGCGTCTCTTATTAGAAAAATATTTTCACTTATTTTGTTGCACTATATGATCACTGTAATCTAACTTATGATTTCAGCAATAATTTAAAACCAGCCAATGTCATGTCATGTCAAAAGCTAAATAAATAAATTGAAGCAAAATGATAATGAGTGAGAGGACTATGATGAGGAAACAATGGCCCCAGACCGATTAACAGAGGAACTAAAAGATTTTAGGGATCGAGAAAATCCCAACCTAGAGGAAACTGAGGTAGTTAATCTAGGTGATGATGGCGAAGTCAAAGAAACCAGAATCAGTGTTCATCTTACAGAAGCACAGAAAAGAGAACTCATTAGGTTGCATAAAGAATACATTGATATATTGGTTTGGTCTTGTGATGACATACCAGGATTGAGTACAAATATCGTATCACACAAGTTGCCAATTAATTTGGGGTTCAATTCTATGAAGCAAAAGTTACAGAAATTTAAGCCAAATTTGAGTCTGGAAATCAAGGAAGAAGTCACTAAGAAGATCCAATACAACGTGGTTGAGGTCACAAAATATCCAACATGGCTAGCTAATATTGTTCCAATACCTAAGAAAGATGGAAAGGTCAGAATTTGTGTCGATTATTGGTACTTGAACAAAGCCAGTCCTAAAGATAACTTTCCATTGCGTAATATCCACATTCTCATTGACAACTGTGCAAGGAATGAAATGGGGTCGTTCATGGATTGTTTTGCCGTCTATCATCAAATATTGATGGATGAGGAAGATGTAGAGAAAACAGTTTTCATCACACCTTAAGGTGTTTATCACTATAGGGTGATGCCTTTTGGTCTCAAGAATGTCGGTGCTACGTATATAAGAACCATGACGACTATATTTCGTGATATGATCCACGAGGAGATTGAACTATACGTGGATGATGTGATCATCAAGTCCCGCAAGAGTTCAGACTACTTGGCCCACTTGAGAAAGTTCTTTGATCAGTAACGAAAGTATAATTTAAAGCTGAACCCTGCTAAATGTGCTTTTGGGGTGCCGGCTGGGAAGTTGTTGGGTTTCATAGTTAGTAGAAGGGGCATTGAGCTCGACCCCTCAAAAATTAAGGCGATCCAAGAACTGCCTCCTCCGAAGACGAAGAAGGAAGTCATGAGTTTCTTAGGGAGATTGAATTACATCAACTGGTTCATAGCCTAGTCAACAGTTATTTGTGAGCCAATCCTCAATATGTTAAAGAAAGATGCGGCAAGTAAATGGATTGAGGAATGCCAAAGAGCTTTTGACAAGATCAAGGATTATTTGTCTAGACCACCAGTTCAAGTTCCTCCAAGAGAAGTAAGCCCTCTATTATTGTATTTATCGGTCTTTAATGATGCATTTGGATGTGTATTAGGGCAACATAATGAAACTAGAAAGAAGAAAAGAGAAATTTAGTACTTTAGTAAGAAGTTCACTCTGTATAAGCCTCGTTACACACTATTGGAAAGAACGTGTTGTGCATTTGGGTGACCAAGAAGTTGAGGTATTACGTGACGTCATATACAACGTATCTCATCTCTAGAATGGATCCTCTGAAGTACATATTCCAAAAGGTCATGCCTACTAGGAAATTGGCCAAGTGGCAAATGTTATTGAGTGAGTTCAACATTGTATATGTGACTCAAAAGACAATCAAAGGGCAGGTCCTAGCGGATCATCTAGCAGAAAATCCAGTTGATGAAGAGTATGAGCCACTCCAAACTTATTTCCCAGATGACGAGGTACTGTTCGTAAGGGAAGACATTACCGAAATATACTCGGGATGGAGATTATTCGTTGATAGGGCGGTTAATTTCAAGGGTTCAGGAATTGGGGCGGTCTTAATATTAGAAACTGGTCAACATTATCTGGTTACCGCCAAGTTGTGCTTCCCTTGCAACAACAATATGGCTGAATACGAGGCTTGTATTCTCGGTCTCAGACTGGCTATTGATATGACTATTCGGGAGTTACTAGTCATTGGAGATTCTGATCTATTAGTTCACTAGGTTCGGGGTGAATGGGTCATAAAGAACCCTAAAATCACGTCATACGTGGAATTGGTACATGAGCTATGCAAAAGATTCAGGGGGGTATAATTCAAGCATGTTCCAAGAATACAACATGAGTTTGTCAATGCTTTAACCACTATATCCTCCATGATTCAACATCCAGATCGAAGGTGGATGGCCAAAGGTGGACCAAGCTAATCAATTCTAATGCAGTAAAGAGATACTATGTTTAACATGAGGTTTCTTTGTGCTTATTTTCTTGTAATTGCTTTCTCATCTGTAATCGTTTTTATGTTTTGCAGTAGCTTTAAAATCTTCTTTCCCTTGATCTACGAACTACGTTTGACCTGAATTCTCAAGAAGAGGATTCGTAGGCGGCTTATGTCGGCTTCAGTCAACCCCTTAGAAAATTTTATTTATGTTCTCTTGAACTACGTGATGACCTGAATTCCCAAGGATAGGATACCTAGGCGGCCTTTGTCGATTTTGGTCACCCCTCTACCTATATTTTATTATCTTCTGTGTTATGGGAACTACGTTTGACCTGATTCCTGTTCAACAGGATACGTAGTCGCCACAACGGCTCGGCCATATCACTCCAGAAAATGGAAACTGGGGAAGAATTTTTTAGAAGGAATCTCAAAAATTCAAAATAACAAAATCATTCTCTCGCAAGCCAAATTGAATTTTGAGAAAGACATCAGTAACTAGGAAAGAAATTTTGAGGCTGCCTCAAAATTTCCACCATACTGTACTAAGGAGTTCAAAGATGACAGTAAAAATTTCGGTGTCGAAAGAGTAGAGTCGACTTCATGGACCTTCATCTATAAAGTATCAACGCTTCGAGCCAAGAATGTTCATTAAAGCTCGTATATGACATGGCTTATTAGACAGAGACTCCTCCCAGACTTATAAAAAGATTTTTGAAAATTTAATTATTTGTAAAAGTACTTACTTCTAATTAATTTATGCTCTGATTTTGCCTTACACCTACCAACTTAGGGAGTCAAAGAAGGAGTCAAGATATGACAAACACATGAAGAAGATGAGAACCCGATAATGGCGATGACAGGAGCTGAGCACCGAGAAAGTCCACACCGATGAATTTTATCAAAAATTAATAATTTTTCTGTGGATGATGGTTATCCTGAAGCCAACAAAAACCAACAAAAGCATCGATTATTCACCATATTCCTTTGGTTTAAAGGAATACAAGAAATCCAAATATCCCAAGGCTGATAAGAAAGAGCCAGAATGGTCAAGGTATAAAAACAATTGAGTTTTCCAAAACTAACAGGTTTTCTGTGGTTGCAGGTATCAACAAACGTGGAAAGCAAAATGATAACTTACTCACATTCCCAGCAAATCAAAGATGAATTTTTGAAATGGTACATGCAAAAGGTCCAACATGTTAGTGGAATGGTCAAAGAGATATTTTCTACAATCGTTGCACGACTATTTGCATTCCTCCTCATCTTTCTACTGCATCATATCATGTCGAGAGGGCCATACCGAAAGGGCCATGCCATAAGGGCCATGCCGAGAGGGAAATTCCAAAGGATCGTGCCGTAAGGGTCGTGTCCTGAAAATCATACTGGCTTCTCCGACTATTTTTGAAGAGACAAGAATCCAAGGGCATCTCCATATTGAATTTGATGCCCATGATTGATTCAATGTATTCAATATCCATTAATTATACAAAGGTAAAAGAGTCAATTATTGAAAGATATTAAGAAGCATTTTCATATATATATCCGATAATCATGTGAACAAGAGAGTCTGGCATTGAAGGATATTCTGAAGCATTCATATCTTATCAAATCACGCAAAGGCAAAACAGTCTGGCGATGAGAGATATCATCATCTTCAAGTGCATCCATCATCAAAGATTTTACCGCATTCATTATTGTATCTCAAGAAACATATGTTTCGAAGGATGTCTATGCGTCGCTATCTAAAAACGTACGATGTACTAGAGTTTTTTGAGAATTGACTATCCAAGAATCATCTATAAGTCACATTATTTGAAATAGGATAGTGTGCGAGATTAACTATAAGTTAATAAAATATGGATCATCCGTAAGCTACAACAACATCCTAACCAAATAGTGTGCAAGGTTACCAAAAGATCGACAATTTGAAGGTTGCCCATACGTCATAACTAAATCCTTACCGAAAAATATGCAAGATTATCAAAATTAATAGGTCCAAGGGTTATCTATAAATTGTGTTATATCCAAGATCAATTATGCGCAAGATTACCCAAAGACTACCAATTTAAAAGATATCAACAAGTCATATTGTATCCAAGGTCGGATAATGTGCAGGAATACCGGAGAGCTGGCGATTGGAGGGATATCTGTAAGTCATCTCTTCTCCAAGTTCGGATCATGTGTAGGATTACTCAAAAGCTAGCAACTCAAAGGATATCTATAAGTCTCCTCATATCCAACATCAAATAATACTCAAGATTATCCAAAGATTGACAATTCAAGGGAAATCTATAAGTTGTATCGATACAAAAAGATATGCAAGACTTACCCAAGGTCAAATGAAATGACCATTGTCGATAGCCGAAAGGGTTATCATTCCACATAGGAGAGGCATTATAGGTAACCAAAAGAGTTACCACATCAGCATAAAATTACGCGGTTACAAGGAATGCTCTATACGTGTCATCGGTGCCCAAGAGGGCTACCCCACTTTGAAGGATATTTTCAACCGTCAAGACAACTATCGTTTCCAACAACAAAAGTGTTGTTGTATCAATTATTGCAAGAATTTTTTCCCTCCCAAACAGGTAAATGGGAGAATGACGTTCTTTCAGGTATCAACTCACGCGGAGACATAGTAAAAAACTATAGATCCCTTAGTGAATTATGTTTATCACTAACAGTTTTATTTGAGATATTGAAAGCGTCTGAAAAGGATGAAATCTCAAACCAAAATCACAGGTACGGACGACTCCAAACAGCATGCAACACAACGTGGAACTTTTTCTTAGAAGCGAACTGGGACATAGTCCGAAGAGGAATATCAAACTCTTTAGACTCGAGCTAAAAGATGACTTCCACCATCATCAAATCACATCCCTATCAGAAGGCATATGGGAATTTTTGGGATTTTTGTTTCAGTTTCACTTTCGAAGTATTTCTAAACTCACACCGAGGGTAACCTTCTCTTTCCTTTAAATCAGAGTGACAACACACTCAGAGTTTGGAAATTATATCCAAGTAAATTCATTCTCATGGATGTGAAAAGATCCACATTCATGGTCAAGAGGTTACAAACTTCTTTTCCGTAGCTCAATTGTCTGTCGCTCATCTTGAGCCAAAGATCGTCTAAGAATAGAAGACTATCTTTTTCCCCATTCGAGTCGAACTACATGCAGTCTGATTCCCTGAGTCTCAGAGATATATAGGCTGGACTCTATGTTGAAAACTCGACAGCATTCCAACCTCCCCCTGATCCGCTTATTTCCCAGTTTTCCAATTTCACCAAAATTCGGAAACCGGAATATCTTGTGAATTTCTCAAAAATCATGCTTAAAAATCAAGCTTTATGAACTACAAGTGACCTAAGTTCTCATATAACCTGAGATATGTAGGAAACCTGATACTGAGGTCCGGCCATAACTCTATGAAGCTCGTGTGAAAACCAACCCTCTTTCAAAAATGAATTTCTGGTCGGACAAAAATTAGGAATGTCAAACTCGCTTTGCCCAGGGTTACTTGCATCCATCCTACCCGAAGGGAGGGGCAGTTGTTGACACCTAATTTTTTCCCTCCACAACCAAGTTTAATTTCAAGTTTCTTTGATTTTAAATAATATTACAACATTTATTTTATCCCAATAAAAGTTTTTCAAAGTATTTATCTAGATAATTTTGCCATTTTAAGCAACAATTATACATTTTTGTATTCGTAATTATGAAATTGTATAATTTTGTTACTTAAATAATTATTTTACGAAAAAAATAGATTTTGATGGAAAGTTATTTTGAAAATTGATTCAAATGGTTAAAATCTTGATTTAAATATAATTTACTCTAAAAAATAATTTGCTTGAAAAAATATTTGTTTGATTATTATTAAATCAAGAAGCTCCGATTAATTGGTTATTAAATTACATCACATTATGTTTTAATTTAGCCAATTTACTAAATTGGACCTTAAATTGAAATGAATTCGATCATAATTGCAATACAATTGGTCAATTGAATTTGAATTAGACTAAGATTTAAATACAACTGTCTAAATTTTATTTGTTGGTTATTTAATAAATAACTTGAATCCCTAAAAAACCCTAAATTCCTAAATTCAGTCCCAATTCCTCCTAAAACCCGCCGCAGGCCTATTTGTTCAATAAAACAGGCCCAAAACAACCTACCAACCCATTTCTTAAACCCAACATCCCTCTTTACCCTATTCTCAATTAGGCCACCAGCCCAAAATTCTTGTTGACCCGACTCAAATTTTATTGTCTTCTTCAACAAAATAGACGCACATCAGTAAGCATGAAGTAAACAGAAACAACGTGCGTACACCAGCATCCAGCAACAACAATTTCAACGCAGCAAACAACAACCAACAACAACTCCAGCAAACCAACTCCAAACTACTCCAATTTCAACCCGGCAAAACCCAAAATAGTAACAACCAAAGGCTAAAACCCAACTCGACCTTCGTACACTGAAAATTCAGTGACAAATCCCCTAATCATGAAAAAAACCTCTCTCTCCATATTATCTCTGTAATTTTGCAGACCTAGAGCCATCTTTTTTTACTTTATGCTCGAGGTTGTGTGTTTCCAAACTCAAAATCCAATCCAAATCAGAAGATATCTATTCAAATCCAACATTTAGGGATATGTTTCTCTATTTTTAAAGATGGAAAATTAATATCTTTCCCTATAAATAGGGATTGAGGTGAAGAAAGTAGGGAGAAAAAAAAGATTTTGGGGGAAAATTAGAGATTCTGAAGGCGCTTACTTTTAACCTCACGTTACCAAAATTCTCGACGAACACACTCCAAAAACTGAATTTTGGCAAAACTGTTGAAGTACGGCGAGGCTAGTTGGCATTCCAGTGGTAGAAGTTGCAACGTGATAGGCTCGTTTGTTTTGTTCACTACCCGAAAATAGGTGAACGTTTCACCCTCTCATAACATCTCTTTGTTATCTAATTATTATGACACGAAATCTCATTACTGATAGTGGGATTTGGTTGTTAGTGAAGTAGTTGTCGTTGTGGAATCTCAACACTAGGTGAGAGATGGGATTATATTCTATAGAAGTCCCTCATGGCCATAGGATTTTCATGTTATGTAGTGTTAATTTTTATCTAGCTAGATTAAGTTAATATTTTTGCTCTAGATGTTTCGGCGCATCGTTTTGCTTAGTGTAGGTTTTAGCTCTTTAAATGCATTGATCCATCTTGGTGTTTCTTTTCTAACAATCAAGTTACTGTCTTTGCAGTGTAAGTACTATTTTGCCGCAATTTGAAGCCTTTTTTTGTATGCATTTTTTTTTCTTTATCATGCTCTTATAGTTTGTGTAGTTTGTGTAGTTTGTGCTTTTTGGTTTGTTTGGCAACGAGGAAGTAAAGGATTTTTGAAAACTTAATTAATACTTTTCAACACACTTTGTCTTAAAGCTACAAATTCTGGTTTAAATAATTATATGTCTAAGCTATTGAAAGTGATTTCATGAGTGAATTCTTCATTTACGCAAAATGTTGTACTAATAGAAGTAGCTAGCGGGTCCTAATGTATAGGAGTTCCTAGGGCAATTCAAAAAAATGATAAAATGTCATATACTCCTAAAGATACTAATCAACCTTTCAAAGTTGAAGTGAAACACGTGTCTTAATCAATCAAAATGATGATTCCTAACTTCATAATATGTTAAATTATATAGTTTGGTGTTATTTTTCAATATTTTCGGGTACACAAATCTGTATTTTGACACACAACAACTTCAACACAAGTTCAAGTCTAAAACAAGAACACATATGAAGTTACACAACACCTTCAACACAAGATTAAAAATAATTTATCCAAGAAGTGTGTTATTATTTCAGAAATAAGATGAAATAAAAATTTAAAGTCAAGTCCCCGACTTCACGGAGTGTTTATGCTATCAAAAAATCATCTCTATAACTTAGGAATATGTCAGGTATTTATAGCCTTAAGGTGTCCCTGTAGAAAGGAAGCATTAGTTCAGCAAAAAGCATTTATTCAGTACAGTCAGGTCATCTACACCCAGTCTGTGATAGACCTGCGTCTGATCTGCGGCCGCAGGTGACACTGTCTGAATTCCAGTAAGTACATGCGCTGCACCTGCGGCTACAGGTTATCGAGATGCGTGCACAGATCGCCTCATTGCACGAAACAGTGTGTCTTTTACCTTGAAGGGTCGCATCCCTTCGAAGTGCGTTGTACATGCATTTGCATGGCATCCGAAATGCACCCACACATGGAAAAAATACTTCTATCAGATTCTTTGGATTAAAATTTCACTTGTTCATCAATTTTCAAATAAATTTTGTCTAAAAAATAGATCTCATCGATCGATCATTTGAAAAATCCAAATCCAAATCCGAAGCCGAGCGAGCGACGACGATGATGATGTGAGGCACCACCTTGTTCTTGGCTCACTATCCATGTAGATATGTGTTTCTTAATATAAACACATGAAGGTTTCTTACTCCCACCAATGTGGGAGAATTTAGTAAGCTTTCTATAAAAGAGTACACTTTCTATTTTAGTGACTCTCATTCCCTTAACTATTTTTTCCTCCATTTTTCATTCATACGTACACCTTGAATCCAACAATCCCCCACATGAATAGGGAATGGCTATATTTTTGAAGAATTTATGGACAAGCATGTGATTATTTAGCAAAGACTAATTGCATCCAGATAAGTGGGTTTTCCTTTGAACTTTTCGTAGTGAACATGCATTGGATGTACTCGGTCAATCAGTAGATTTGATATCTTTGAACCATCAAGCTTTAATGTACACTGATACAATACAACCCAAGAACACAAGAAAAAAAACACCAAAACAGTCCACTAGTTCAAAGAACTATGGATCTCTTTTGGTGACCCCTCTCGGATTCAAGAACACAACAAGAACACCATGTAATGAGGTGTTTAACACCTAATTTCCAGAAGCAAACCAAACTATATTATGACAATAAAAATGAAGAACAACAATGTTACAACAACAATAACCAAACGACTTGAACAACAACAACACAAACTACAAGATTAGGACAAGAAACAAAGATAGATAGTTAGACAAGTGCTGATGTAGTCTTAACAACCCAAGAGCATATTCCACTCTTGGACCTTTAACACTTCATACAACAAACACCTAACTATTACAATGACACAAGAGGGGCATCCACCTCTCAAAGCACCAAAGTCTCAAGCTTTGCAACACACAAGAGAATCCACCCTTATGCTATGCCCTAATTTCAGTTTTGAGAACTCTCTCTCACAAGAGTAATGTCTTCAGTATCAAGCATAAACTAAGAAAATAAACCCTACAAGGTTCTATTTATACAACATTACAAATAATAGAGAAATGACAAAAGAGCCCTTTAGTGACTAGTCTTCAAAAATACTCAAAAGTGTCATGATCATGATCATACTTGTATAATCCTCTCCATCTTGAGAGGAATTTGACCACAAATTCACGGGCTCATCTCTTTTACAAAGTCACTTCACAATCTTCTTCTTCCGGCCACACATCTTCTCCATACTCTTTATTTTGCACTTCGACTTCTTTTTGCTCTCCATCTTGTGGTTTGTCATCATTCTTAACCGACTCAATACCCATCTCTTCTCTAAGATAGTACAATCTACCCCCCTTAGGATTATATTTCACCATTTTAGGGACTCACTAGCCTTGTGCCCCTACCCTTGACACTTGAAGCATTGAAACCCCTTGGGATTAGAAGTAGAATTCAATTTACCTTCATACCTTAGAGGATATTTTTGGAAACCCTTGGTGGCCTCGGGTTGGGTAGCCATGAATAAGTTCTCTTTGATCCCCCTCTCAACCTCTAAAGCCGCGTGGAAGATGCCATCTATGATGTCGAATTTGTGAAGCGGCATGCGAGTGGAGATGTCCTTGTTTAACCCAACCTTGAAGTGCACAATGTCATGACTTACTTGCTCGCCTCGGTGGTCAAGTTTCAACATCAATTGTTGAAATTCATTGTAGTAAGCCATGACACTCTTGCTCCCTTGCCTCAAATTATACAATTTGGCAAGAAGCTCATGCCTATAAGTCTCAGGCAAGTACCATTGCCGCATAAGGTTTTTCAACCAAAACCAAGGAGGATGTTGTCCCCCAATCATCTCATTCTCAAAACGTTTAACATACTCCCACCATGTATTAGCATACCCTTCGAAGTGAGCTATAGCATAGCAACTTTTCTTTTCTTTGGTGAGATCATTAAGTTGGAAGATCTTGTCACAAGACGACTCCCATGCAAGGTAGGCTTCAGGATCACTCTCACCTTTGAAAACGGGAAGGGTCACTTTGATGGAATTGAGACCTACATCTCAGTTTTTATGGCCATATCTCACCTCTCAGTCTAACTCCACATGTCTACCCCTTATTCTTTCTTCCCTCAAGTAAACATCATCATACGTACCATAACCACCATATTGTTCTCCCCTACCATAGACCTCAACATGGATGGGTCTATTTGGGTTAAGTGGAGCTTGTAGTGGCGGGATTGGATTTGGATAGTGAGGTCTTTGGTCAAGTGGAGTTTGGACGAGAGAGTTCGGGTTTGGTGGTGGTATTTGGGTTCCAAGCCCTTCTTGTTGGACTTGGTGGAGTGGAGGATGGTTTGGTCTATCTTGTTCATGGCTTTGGGAGTAGAGATTGGTTGGATTTATGGCAATAGGTGGATATAGCATTTGGTGCATGGTCCCGAGAGTATTAGTTGGGGAATTGTTTTGAGGTGTGGAAGGTAGACTTCTTTGGCTTTCCACGCATTCTAATCTCCCACTTATTGATGCCACGTCTGTATCTAATTTCTCAAGACTCACATTCAACCTAGCCACATCTCGGGATATAGTTTCAAGGCGAGCCAAAATGAGATTGATGGCATTATTATCCATTGTTTGAGCATTTGAAGCCTCGGGTTCCATTGTGGTTATACCAAAAATAACCCTTCAAGTTATGGTCCAACAAGACACCCAATCAGTCCACAATGCCACACACAATAATACAATACAAATCCTACAAAACAAAACACACGTGAGTTCAAAACAACCTCCCACAATGAGATCCCACCTTCAGGTTTCTTCAAACTCAAGCTTAACAATGGTGGATGGCTCAAATAACCTCCAATTTAGCTCAAATTCTAACCCTATACTCCTATAGTGTTAGAGAACACAAATCTAACACTAAAAACAAAAGAAAAACACAAAATCAAAAACTCAAAATTTGACCTAGGGTCAAAAACGGGTTTAGTTTTTTTTTTGGGAGATTTTCAATTTTGACACTTCTTTTTTGTTGGTATTTTCAATTTCTAGACTCTAATAGTGTTAGGGAACAAGGATCTAACACTAGAAACACACAAAAATCAAGTTTTTTGAAAGACTCTAAAAACGTGAACAGTAACTTTTTTGTTTTTCTTCCTTTTCACATTTTTTTTTCAAGATAACAATCCCAAGATTGATTTTTTTGGAAAAAAATCAAACCTTGCTTTGATACCAAATGATACAAGACAGCCCAATAACACAAGAAAACAAACACCAAAACAGTCCACTAGTTCAAGGAACTATGGACCTCTTTTGGTGATCCCTCTCGGATTCAAGAACACAACAAGAACACCATGTAATGAGGTGTTTAACACCTAATTTCCAGCAGCAAACCAAACTATATTATGAAAATAAAAATTAAGAGCAACAATGTTACAACAACAATAACCAAACGGCTTGAACAACAACAACACAAACTACAAGATTAGGACAAGAAACAAAGATAGATAGTTAGACAAGTGTTGATGTAGTATTAACAACCCAAGAGAATACTCCACTCTTGGACATTTAACACTTCATACAACAAACACCTAACTATTACAATGACACAAGAGGGGCATCTACCTCTCAAAGCACTAAAGTGTCAAGTTTTGCAACACACAAGAGAATCCACCCTTATGCTATGCCCTAATCTCAATTTTGAGAACTCTCTCTCACAAGAGTAATGTCTTCAGTATCAAGCATAAACTAAGAAAATAAACCCTACAAGGTTCTATTTATACAACATTACAAATAATAGAGAAATGACAAAAGAGCCCTTTAGTAACTAGTCTTAAAAAATACTCAAAAGTGTCATGATCATGATCATACTTGTATCATACACCTAGAAAACATATGTCACACAACCAGCTTTTTACCATTTATGGTTCTCACGGTTTTGTTCTTTTCATCCATGAACACATCCCGATTTTATGAGAGCTTAGAGAATAGGCCTTTACTAACATTCTTCTTGAAGAGGCTTTCATTTCGCCCTCACATAGGTGATTTCTAAATGTTCAATCCTATAGATTAAACTATTTGGTCAAATCTGCTAATTTTAGATAATCATTAAAAAACTTCACACCATAAGTCTTATCCTCATTTACTAAATATTGTCTACATCATGAGAATGGGTTGGGTATAATGACAATGTTGAACCTGCCAGACACAACTTTGTTTGATCTCTTTGAACCTAGCTCTTGGGATCTCCAGTCTTCTAGGTAGAGTTACCATCGTGCTGACTCATCCTATGCCTTAAACCCATTCCCTTGGATATCCTCTCAACTCCTTCTCTAGACAGGACTTTTATAAGTGGATCCGACACATTATCCTTTGACTTTACATAATTCACAGTGATAATTTCACTAGAGAGAAGTTTACTAATGGTATTATATCTCTATTTAATGTAACGAGATTTACCATTGTACATCATGCTCCCTGCCCTACCTATTGCCGCTTGGCTATCACAGTGTATATATACTGGTGCCACTGGTTTGGGCCAATAAAAAATATCTTCCAAGAACTTTCTGAGCCATTCTGCTTTTTCGCTGGTTTTATCCAATGTGATAAATTCAGATTCCATTGTAAAGCGAGCAATACATATCTGTTTGGATAATTTCCAAGAGACCGCTTCTCCACCGATAGTAATTACATATCCACTCGTGGATTTTACTTCATTTGATCCGATGATCCAATTTGCATCACTATATCCTTCAAGTACCGTAGGATATTTATTATACTGCAAAGCATAGTCTTGAGTGTACTTAAGATACCCCAAAACTCTTTTCATTATTATCCAATGAGTTTTGTTGGGATTACTCATATACCGACTTAACTTACTAATAGCGCATGCTATGTCTGGTTGTGTACAATTCGTTATATACATTAAGCATCACAATACTCTTGCGTACTCCAATTGTGAGTCACTTTCACCTTCATTCTTTCGAAGTATGAAGCTCACATCCAATGGAGTCTTGGAAATACCAAATTCTAAATACTTGAATTTGTCAAGTACCTTTTCAATGTAATGAGACCGTGATAATGTCAACCCTTGTGGAGTTCTATGGATTCTTATTCCTAAGATCACATCCGCAACTCCAAGGTCTTTGATATCAAACTTGCTCTCAAGCATTTGTTTCATAGGATTTATGTCAGAAATGTCTCTACTGATGATCAGCATATCATCCATATATAAACAAACAATGACTTGGTGATTTGGAGTGTCTTTAATGTAAACACATTTATCACATTCATTTATCTTGATCCCGTTTGCCAACATGGTTTGGTCAAACTTCGCATGCTATTGTTTAAGTGCTTGTTTTAGTCAATAAAGTGACTTAACAAGCTTACACACCTTATTTTCTTTTCCTAGAACCACAAAACCCTCAGGTTGTTCCATGTAAATTTCTTCTTCCAATTCTACATTTAGGAATGTTGTTTTCACATCCATTTGATGGATTTCAAGACCATATACCGCCGCCAAGGCAATTAACATCCGAATTGACGTTATCCTCATTACTGGTGAATATGTATCAAAGTAATCAAGGACTTCCTTTTGTTTAAAGCTTTTTACAACAAGTCTTGCCTTGTATTTGTCAATAGAACTATCAACTATTATTTTTCTTTTGAAGATCCATTTAGAAACCTAAAGGTTTATTTCCTGGAGGAAGATCAACAAACTCCCACGTATGGTTGCTTAAGATTGAATTAATCTCACTATCGACTGCCTCTTTCCAAAAGGATAAGTCCGAAGACATCATCGCTTCTTTAAATATTTGAGGCTCATTTTCTAAGAGAAATGTTACAAAATTCGATCCAAATAAAGTTGATTCTTTGACGTGTGCTACATCTTGGATTCTCATCATTATGTACATCCTCACTTGATTTATTTTAAGGTCATTTAGACCACCCACTAGACTGTTCATGTCTAGTTTTATACGGATAAATGTGTTCAAAGAACTCAATATTATCTAATTCAATTACCATATTTTCATTGATATCCAGATGTTCGAATTTATGAACTAAAAACTAACATGCCTTTCTACTTTTAGCATATCCTATGAACACGCAGTCCACCGTCTTAGGTCCTATCCTTACTCTTTTAGGCATAAGAACTTGGACCTTTTCTAGATACCCCCAAACCTTGAAATATTTCAAGTTGGGTTTTCTTCCTTTCCATTTTCATATGGAATTGATTGTGTCTTACTATGGGGCACTCTATTGAGTATTCGGTTAGCCGTAAGGATAGCTTTCCCCCACAAGTTTTGCGGGAAACCTGAACTTATTAGTAAGATATTCATCATTTTCTTCAAGGTTCATTTTTTCCTTTCCGCAATTCCATTAGATTGAGGTGAATACGGGGTTGTAGTTTGATGGACAATTTCATTCTCTACACATATTTGTGCAAAGGGAGATTTATATTCTCCGCCCCTATCACTTCTTATCATTTTGATCTTTTTCTCTTACTGATTTTCAACTTCAGTTTTATATTTCCTAAATGCATCTATTGATTCATCCTTACTATTTAGCAAATAGACATAACAGTATCTAGTGCAATCGTTAATAAAAGTTATAAAATACTTTTTTTCACCACGAGATGGTTTTGACTTCATATCACAAATGTTATTGTTGATTAAGTCTAAGGGACTGGAATTCCTTTCAACGGACTTATACGAATGCTTAGCATACTTGCATTCCACACACCTCTGGAGCTTCCTCAAATGTGAACCTTTGAACACAAAGAGTTGTAAAGTAGAAAAATATTTTTTGCTGCCACCTTTTGAAGTCAATACCAACAAACTTCTCGGGTTTTTCCGCTGGTGCCATTGTCGGCGAAGCATTCGTACGACTTCTTGTGGCAACACTAGTTGATGCCACAGTTGTTGCGACATCATGCACTTGACTATCCATAGTCATTTTCCTGTCACAACAAGACAGTAACTTTAGTATATCAAAATACTATTAATAAAGTTTCAGCAACTTTAAACACCTCTTGTTTCTAGTTTAACGATGAAGTTTTTATGACTTTCAATCGTCAATCGAGTGGTCTTTAACTTGTGATGAAGATTTTTGTCTTCTAATCACTAGTTAAGTTCAAACGGAGTAGAAAGTTTAAAGCTTTAATCTCCAGAAACCAAGCTATACAGATTTCAAATTATTCCTTAAGATTGTTATTTTTCAATATTTTGAGTATACAAATCCGTATTTAAGCACACAACAACTTCAACACAAGTTCAAGTCTAAAACAAGAACAACTATGAAGTTACACAACACCTTCAACACAAGATTAAAAATAATCTATCCAAGAAGTGTGTTATTATTTCATAAATAAGATGAAACAGAAATTTAAAGCCAAGTCCCCCTACTTCACGAAGTGTTTATGCTATCAAAATATCATCTCTATACCTGAGGAATATGTCAGGTATTTATAGCCTTAAGGTTTTCCTTCGGAAAGGAAGCATTGATTCAGCAAAAAGGCACCTATTCAGTACAGTCATGTCATCTGCACCCAGTCTGTGCTGGATCTGCGCCTGATCTGCGGCCGCAGGTGACACTGTCCGAATTTTAGTAAGTACCTGTGCTGCACCTGCGGTCGCAGGTTATCGAAGTGCGTGCGCAGATCTTCCCATTGCGTGAAACAATGTGCCTTTTACCTCAAAGGATCGTATCCCTTCAAGGTGCGACCGAATCCGAATAGATCTCATCGAGAGATCCTTTTCCGAAATCGAAGTCGAGCGAGCGACAACGATGACGGCACGAGGCACTACCTTGTTCTTGCCTCACTATCCATGTGGAGATGTGTTTCTCAATATAAACACATGAAAGCTTCTTTCTCCCACCAATGTGGGAGAATTTAGTAAGCTTTTCATAAAATAGTTCACTTTCCATTTTAGTGACTCTCTTTTCCTCCACTATTTTTCCCTCCATTTTTCATTCATACATACACCTTGAACCCAACACTTAGCACACCTTATTTACTAATCTTCATTCTATGTTTTAAAGTTTGTTAAGTGTTTATGTGCCATCCATATTCCCTTTCATTATTGGTATCAAGTACATTACCAGCGTTCAAACACTAAAAGATCTTAGCTCTAGATATTAATTATTTAATGTTGTCTAAAGAATTTGACTAGATATTACTTATTTAATATGTTGCCTAAGAATTTGACTATTTGGATATATTCTCATTCTTTTTTCCTTCTTTGTGTGTGCATGAACTCCTCCGTCGAGTCCCTCGGACTCTCTTCTCTCGCATTCCGTTTGGTTAAATCCAACTCGCAGCGAGTCAAGACAAACAAAATGGACTAATGCATGAAGAAAAATGGATTGATACAAAGATGTATACACAGATATACAGCAGTATATATGGGATATGCAGTGAAAAACGGGAGGTGAAGTTGGTGTACTGGTGGAAGACCAAAATATATGCATATGTGGCTGATATACAGTATGATATACATCAGATATACAAAAACTCTGGGAAAAATATATGCAGTATACAGATGATATACACTGAAATAATGGACTAAAATTCATGGAATTTAGGCCCAAAAGCTGGGAAGCCTATTAATGGGTCAAAAGGGCCCAATTTTAACTCTCTAACTATTTAATCTATAGATAAATCCCCTAAGGCATTACCATTTTATTTTATCATGGCTTTTAGTTAATTCATAATTTTCTCACCTAATTTATCTCGTCTAAATGAATTATAATGGTTCTTCCAATTTTTTTTTCCTAAAACTAATCTTAAAAAAATTGTTGAGCATTTCACTTTAAAATAATATTTGTCTTGTTCACATGACTAATGACCTACTTGGGTTAAAATAATTTACTTCAAACCAAGAAGATTAATTTTTCTCATAAATCCTAGTTTTTCATGATTGATAAAATACATTTAATATGACATTCCCCTAACATTTTCAAAAGTGTTATCTATAACAAAATTGACCTTTTTTCTTTTATGTATATATTATAAAAGAAATGATAATAATGATACCAATTAAAAATAATTATGTAATTTCTTCTTTTTTTTTAAATCATAGAAACACAAATCTATTTCCTTCTTAAATTCAAGTGTGCAACCTAGCTTAAATGAGTTTCTCTTTAATTCAAAGATTTCATAATCTTTTCTTAAAGATAATTATGAATTAAGTAGAATTTTCTCAATTTGAATATCTCTTGATTTTTCAAATTTTAACTTGTCATGATTAATTATGAATTAAGTAAAATATTTCTTAGGTAGAATATTTATTAATATTTCTCAAAAATTAATCAAGAATTAAATGAAATATTTCATAATTTTTCTCAAAATTAATATCGGATTAAGTAGAATATGTTATAGCTTTTTATAACTCAAGTAGACTATTTCTCGTTTGAATAAACATGTGTGAATAAATAATTTTAATATATTTAAAAAAAATAATCAAACTTTTCGCAAAGTTAGTCACTTTTTTTAGTTAGTCAAAAATGATCTTTTGGTGAACCGGGACGCTCCTAACTGCCTTAAAAACCTTCTTAGGGCGTTAATTGAACCCTTACTCAGTTTCTCTAATTTCAAAGATTTATTTCTATTTTTGAATCTTTGAAATTCCTTTAAGTTTTTTCTTGATATTTTTCTATAAAAATCAAGTGGTGAACTCTGTGAATTCTTAAAAAATTATTTCAAAATTTTCTTGAATTTTTGAAATAGTTTGAAAAGGTCAAAATCACTTTCTGTAAAATAAAATTTGAAAAGGGATAAAACATTATCAACAACATATCACAATTTTAGAGGGAGAAGTGTAATTTTATCAATAACATGTCACAATTTAAGAGGGAGAAAAATAATTTTATCAACTACATGTCACAATTTTAGATGAAAAAAAAGTAATTACCAACTACATATCACGATTTTAGAGGATTTTTTAAAAATTAAAATTTGCATAATCTTATCAATTAGGAGTACATGTCATAATTTTAGAGGAGAAAAATAATTTATCAACACAAGTCTCAAATTTAGAGGATTTTAAGAAAATTAAAACTACCATAGTGTCACTGTGAGCACTACCAAATTTTAGTATCATCCCTTATATATAAGTATAATTTTAGGTTCATAAAAATATCAATCAAATTTTTTGTATGAAAATAGTCTTCACTAGATAGTTTGATCTATTAAGAAATTAGTATTCTTTCGTTATATAAATCATAAGAAAAATTGGGTTAGGCACATATAAAAAGGGTCAAGATATGAGTAATAAATTATATTTTCTTAAATTAAAACTAAGAACTAATTAAGGTTGCCACATCATTTTTTTCGGTGGGATTATTGTAAAATCCAGTCATAGTGACTTTTGTGATGGTTGGGGCAAAGTAAAATAACTTTTGTGTAATGAATGAAAGAAAAATGACTTTTGTATAATAGACGCAAAGTTAAGTAACCATGAATGAAATTTATTCTGACATAAGACGGCTTCCTTAAATCCAGGCTAATACTTTGTTTCATTTCCTTTACTATCTCCATCTGATTTATATACAAATACCGCTTGTTTTTCGTTGAATATGTACATACAGGACCTGCAATTAAATCAGCAAAACTCAGCAAAAGGTCAGGCTATTTAGGAACAAATAGATTGTTTTATACTTCAGAAAAAAGACATAACTGCGGACCTTCCATAATGGTTAACCCCAACATATATATTACACAAACTTAGTAAAATTAAAATTAAAAAACAAAATATAGAAAGATTGGGCGGGCATTTAATCTCCAGAATTGGATTGAAGGCAATTGAATTTCCTTGACATAAAATTCATGAATCCACCTCTCGGAACAAGCGTAAGGAAATGTTAGTCACTTTTGTCCTAGTATAAACAATCAACGAGTCATACTTAGATACTTTAAGAGTTGATTTCTCAGATAATCACTCAACTACTAGTTATTATTTCAATAAAGTCATTTTCTTTATTGAAAAATATCGGAATCAAGAAGAAGATTGACTTTCTGAAATAATAACTATTAGTTGAGGGTCATATGAGAAACCAATCCAATAGTTCAACCAATACTCCTTCGTTCATTCCTAAATCTTTTATCAATCAAATATATTGAGTTCTTTATATAGTACAATTTATAGTCCTTAGTACGAATGTGAATCGTTCGATGCTCGAATCTCATGTTTCAAAATTTGACAGAATAAGTAAAGTTTTCCTTTGATTAAATTTTCCCTGATTAGTAGGGAAGGGACATTATATATATCAATAAATAGAGTAAGTAGAATTTTCTTTAATTAATTTTTTCCCGGTTGGTAGGGCAAGGGTATTATATATCAATAAATAATTATTTAGAATTTTGAACTAACTTTAGTCTTTACTGTCATAGGGTAGGGGTAAGGCTGCAAATGCATTACCCTCCCTAGATCCCACCTTTGAGTTTACACCGGGTATCTTGATGTTGTTAAGTTTATTGGGTACAAATATACGCACCGATCAGGGATGTACTTAAGGCAACCCCAAACAGCATGACCACCCATGGAAAACCCCATAACATAAAATTTAGGGCCAAGTCCGAGTTGATCAGCAAGCTCTTCCATATCCAAAGCTATAGTTTGTATGGTTCGTTTTGGATGTGGATCACTTTCCCCATAACCAGGTCTATCGAAAGAGACAACATAAGCCCCTAATTCTTCAAGTATTTCCTGAAAGAAACATCATTAAGCATTATAATCTCAGTTCGATTAGACTTAAAAAGGATGCAGAAGTACAAGTTTGACAAAAAGAGTTGATGAAATACCAAGGGTACAACAGCTGACTCATATCTGATAGAACCAAAGCTATGTGCATAGATGACCTTATATTTTGCCGTTTCTTTTGGCACGCCATGCTCCTTATAAGCCAGATGTCTTCCATCCTTAAGTTTGATTCGAGGTCCAGGAGAGCCACAGATTCTAGGAGGTGGAGGTAGGAGGGCCCGGAAAGCCCATGCTAAACTTGCAACCAACAAGACAACTAAAACTTTCCCAAACATATCTGAACACAAGATGGACATAATTCATACAATACTATTGGAATATGTAGATGGCACCGCGCAACCCTATATAGTAATGAATGACATTGCCAAAACCTAGGAAATACTGATGACTTAGTTGAAAATAAGAGAAAATTGTAGAAAGGTTTTGCTTAAAAGGAGACTTCAGCTGTCATATGACAATAAAGAAATTAAAAAATGGTGGCAAGGTGATGATATGAAAAAAGTGAATGTGGAATATAAAGATAAACAATTAAATAAGATGCAATAACACAGAATAAGGTGTCTTTTGGGATTTTCAAGTGAACCAAGCTCTTCAACAAGCAAGAACACAACCACCCTCTTCTAGCGTTAAGATTGAAAGCTTGCAGTCACAGAACTTTTGTATAATAACCTTGCTCATCTAAATGCCAAAGTCGTCGAACGTATGAAATCATCCAAATGCCGACGACTTAGTTGGAAAAAAAAAAATGAACAGTGTTAAACTGAAAGGTAAACAAATTTAACAAGATGTAATAGCATAGAAGTTCAACACAATCACCCACTTCTAGCATTAAGATTGAAGGTGTGCAATCACATAACTTTTTTATGACAAGCCTTTCTAGCCAAATTCCCTGAACTTATGAAATCATCCACTGGATTCCTACAACTACGTTTCCCTCAATGAGGCAAGATAAAATTGATTCTCTTGTATGACTTAGTTGTGGATTATTCTTCCTCTATGGAGAGAGGCATTCTCTGCTTCAACGCGAAATTCCTGTGTCTTTCTTTCATCCTCTTTGTCTAACGCCTATGCCAATTGGTCTTGGCAGTTGAAAAAGTTGCACCTACTTTACTATGACCTAAATACAGTAGAAATGGAGCTAGATTAGGTATGAGAAAGAACAAAATTACACAAACTATAACCATTCTCCTTTCTTCTATATACCTGGTTCCTGTGTCTTTTCTGACTTGTTAATTTTTCTCTCGATTTTCCTTATCATCCCTTTGTTTCTCAATTTTCTCATAGCTAAGAGTTGGCGGAGCTACAAGCCTATCTACGTGTTCAACACCAATTAACTTTGGCTCAGACTTGGCATTTTGTATTTATAAATTCACTTAATACATATAAATAATTTATCAAGAACCTAGGAATTTGTCTTTTCTAGAATGTCAAACCTATAAACTCAAAATCATAACTCTGTCTCTCTGCTAATAGTCATTTCATTCTCTCAGCCACGCAACAGCTGACTACAGTCCTACTCTAATTCCCTTTCTTCCTATACTTCTAATAATAACAACTTAGTTGATTCAACCAATAATCAACTATGACTCAATCTTCAACATGTTGACCTCACTTGCATGGGCGGAGCTACGTTACCACAAGGGGTTCATCCAGGCCTCCTTCGTAAAAAATTACAGTGTATAAGGTCAAAATTATCTTCGTACGCTTAATCTTTTATATTTTATATTTTGAATCCCCTTAGTAAAGAACAGATAAATTTGACTGTTGTTTTGCTAAAAGTCAACTTACTGCAATACCCTCTCCTCTTTTTCCTTCTTTTAACAAGAATCTCTTCCTCTTCATAATTATTTTTATAATCCTGGTGAGCTTGTGCGCACCTTGACTAATTCTCTAGAATACCTGTTACTTCCCACCAGCAACACCTAGACTAATTCCATGAGGTACCTGCCGTTGTCACCTCCCACCTAGACTAATTCCAGTCTCCTCTTTCTCCTCCTTTTAACAAAAATCTCCCACTCTTCATAATTTTTTTTTGGATAACCATAGTGTCTGAACCAGCTTGCGTCCACCTTGACTAATTTTACGGTATACTTGTCACCTTCCATCATCAGCAACACCTAGACTAATTCCACAAGATACTTGCTAGCTGCCACTATCACCTCCCACCTAGACTTATTCCCCATGATACCAGTCACATCCCACCAGCAACAAGTTCAATAGGATATCTATCACCTCCCGCCAGCAACACCTAGACTAATACTACGTGCTACCTGCCAGCTGGCACTATCACCTCCCACCTAGACTAATGCCCCGTGATACCTAGTACATACCACCAACACCACATATCGGGTAACTCTGTCCAATAAGGCTAGGTTAAATGAAAAGAAATCACCTCAGACCTCAAGGTGGTCAACTCACTTAATTGATCAAGGCCACACTCTCGGTGCTATTCATAATATTCTCAAAAGATCTATTCCCTCTGTCATAATTTATGCGAGACAGTTTGACTTGACATGAAATTTAAGAAAATAAAGAAAAACTTTTGAAACATATAGTATAAGATAAGTACATTTATGTGGGTATAAATCATTTTCCCAAAGGTTAAATGGATATTTTAATGTTGAATTATTATTAAATATAGAAATAAGTAACAAGAAAAAACAAAATGAAAAAAAGAATCTTGATTGCACTTTAAATTACACAACCTATAGATAATAAACTAAATAACAAAAGAACAAAAGCATGAATGAGTTGGGTGTCTTGAAAGTGTACATTAACATACCTTGGCTGGAATTTGAATGGAAAAAAAAATTAATCTTGAAGTTGATTCAATAGAGTGAACTTCTCAGAACTGTATAAGGAGGTCAACTATGATAGCTGAACTATATTTTTTGTAAGAAAAGTAGAGTAATTTCCATTGATAGCTACCCATGTTTTCACAATTGTCTAGAAATGTCACTTTTGTTATAAAAATATCACCTAACTACTTCTATTTTCCTCAAAAAATATTTAACACTCTAAAAAACTTATTCTATCCTACTTGGCATGTCATGTTAAAATCTTTTAATTTCTTAATTATAAACCTATTTAATTCTTCAAGTTCATTTATTCAAACTCACGTCTTATAAACTACAAGAAAAATCTAAATTACGTAGTATTTTATTTTTTAAAAAATTTATAAAATTTTTTAAAGGTAATCTAATTCTCTACAAGTTTTTCAACCAAACTAATTCGATGGAAAACCTTCAAATTTTTCTATAAAACAACATTTGAAGGAGAAAATCTTAAAAAAATAAAATTGTCAAGCAAAATTCTTAAAGGTAATTATCACATAAAAAATTTAATTCGTATGTAGATCACCTGCAAAATTTTAAGCAAGACCTTTTTGATAAAAAGATAATAAAAAATTGAATTCTTCTTGTGGATTTTCTACAAGTAAATTTCATAAACAAATCAAGTAAATCCGCAAAGTTAACATAGGCAAAAACTTTAGAAAATAGAAATTTATTATTTTTAATTTCATTTTTTATTTATTTTTGTTTTTATTATACTATATTTTATCTTATTATATAATCAAACACCAATTTATATCCTTTCCTCATACTAAACTCACAAAAAGCAAGCGATATTTGGTTGGGTACTATTTCAACGATTCATTTGTAGTATTATATCATTTTGTTAATATTTTTTAAAAAGAATTAATTTGTTTCATGACTAAATAATTTTTCATTTCTTCAAAAATAGTACATTTAATACGTATAAGAAAATATGAAAGTCATCATTTTCATTTCTTTTACATTTTAAGAATCTTTAGTATATGAGATAAATAACAAAAAAATATTAAATTAGTACAAATTTATATAGATACCTTGAGTTTTAAAAATATTATTAAGTGATGACATAAATAAATTTAAAAAACTTTGAAAAGTACCAAATAAAATAATTCAATCCTTCAGTTTTATGTATAAACTTGGACACATCAACTACTTCATTGATGAGTAATGTGCATTGCATTACCAGAGGAATTATTTTTCTTTAAGTTGTGTGATTATCTAATATTTTTATCATGTGATGTAATTTTTCTCATATCGAATAAAGAATAAATATAATTTATTTTTTCTTTTTGTAAGAAAGACAAAATAAATATAAAATTTAAAGTATATAATTAAATTGTTCTTCGATAATAAATATCATGTGTATTTATTTTTTAAAAAGAAATAAGACCAAATTTTAGTTAAATAAGTTTGATAAGTTAAATAGATCTATTTCTTATATCTTATATATAAAAAAGAAATTTTAATAACATGTCATGCAAACTAGGAGAGAAGAAATGTTTTTGAAGTGTCAAGTATTTTTTGAGGAAAATAGGGATAGTTGAGTGATATTTTTGTCCTAAAAAAAATAAAAGTGATATTTATAGGCAATTGTGAAAACATGAATGACTATCCATGGAAATTACTCGAAAAGTAGTAGTGTCTATTTCATTATATGGTCCACCAGCTACAACTGCTCTAGTACATCCTTAAAATGGATACATCAAACCAATAACGTGTTGCGGTGGAATAGTAAGTATTGTTTTGTTCCTAGAGAAATGTGTTGGGTTTGAATATTTCTGACTAAGAAATGTCTTTATTAAAAAATATTTTATTCTAATATTGAGAACTTCTCAACGTGAATTTAAATTTAACTAATATTTGTATTCATGCGATGCGCAGAAAATTTTAGAGTAAAAATTTCACAAATATTTTATAAATGATAATAGAAAAAATTCATCCATATTCTTAAGTAGAAAAATTATAGTGCTTCTCCTGATCTTAAGCTCTTCCCACTATCACATTCGTATTTGTAGTGAATATATTTTAAATTCTATAAAAAAATAAAAATAAAAATTCAAAGAATAAATTATTTATTAGTCACATATCTTATTTATATTATTGTATCTAATTTATTTGCTTCAATACTTTAAATTGATACACTCAATTTAGAGGATTATATTTCAAATCAAATTCAAAAATACATTTAATTTAAAAATTATACATGATTTTGCATTGCCCGTAAAGTTGATACACTCATCTCGTCATCTCGTAAAATAGATCTATTTTACCACACAAGTTATCTGCACCCCCCTACAATTGGTATCAGAGCCTATTATGTTTAAAGTTACGGAAGTAGTATATATTTGGATTTATTTGATTAATTTATTAATTATGACTGACTTATTTGATAAAACTAAATTTTGATGAATAAAGTACAAAAATATAAAGAATTAAAGCAAATAATAACTAAAAAACGTAAAGAATTAAAAATAAGGATAGAAAGACTACAATACAACATAATTGTCGGAGTTAGTAAAAACTAAATAAATGCACAAAAAGAAGAAATATCAAATTTAGAATCAACAATAGATAGTCTAGAATATACATACCAATATGATCTATTAACAATTAAATAAAAATGAACAAAGAAGAATTTATAATAGATGAAAAAATATATGAAAACCATGAAAGATTAAAAATAAAAATAGTATTTTCTAATCTAGGAAGAAGGTATAAGAAAATAGGTGAACATTTATATTTAATGTTAGAAAAAGAAGAATTAAAATTAGAAGATAAATTGACAGCTATGGTAAGAATAGAAAAAAGAAAATGAAGAAATAGATAGAAAAAAAGAAATAGAAAAAATAAAACAACAAACTACAGAAGAAATACAAAAAATAGAAGAAACTAAAAATAATAGGATTGCTGAATTAGAAAAAGAACTACAAATGCAAAAAGATTTGTATGAAAAAAGACAGAAAGAAAAAGATATAGAACAAAAATTATTAAACGAGATAAATCAATTTAAAGAAAAATTAGAAATAAATACAATAGATATTGAAGAAACAAATAATTATGATTTAGAAGATAGTGAAACATATACAGAAATCTTAACAAATACAAAAAATTTAGAAATCAATAAAAAACAAGAAGTAATTAATAAAGAAAACTTAGAAAATAGAAACACAGAAATAAATATTCTTGATAAAAAAGAAGATGAAAATATACTACCTAGAACATCAGAAATAAGAAAACCTACATATTATAAGAATAAGTTTAAAAGATATAATCTAAAAGATTAATATGATAACTGGACACCAAAACAAATAGTTAATAAAAAGTATAACTTTTTAGACTTAGATTGTGTAATAGATACATAAAAAACAATACAATTATGGATAGGATACATGACAAAACAATTATTAGATAATAATATAAACGTAACAGATGCACCAGAATATATAGAAAAAATACTAATAGGAACAGTGAAATTATGGTTTTCAAATTTAACTGAAAATAGCAAGAAGGTATTAAGAACTGATAAACCTACCGAAGGAACATCATCAATAACTACAACTAAATTAACACCTATAGAATTATTAAAAAAATATGAAATAGCTATAAAAGACGAATTTAGCAGCATGACAACAACAGAAGAAGAACAAAATGAAGAGAAAGATACAAATAGGAATTTAATGTTAAAATTAGCAATATGTAATATGTGTTACATAGATGAGTATACTTGCGCATTTAAAGAATATTATTATAAAGGAACATATAATACAAAAGAAAGTAAAGAAATAAGAAAATTATATTTTAATAAATTACCTGAACCATTTAGTTCAAAAATAATAAAAAGTTGGGATGAAGCAAAAATAGTAGATACTTTAGGAGCAAGAATAAATTTTTTACAACAATGGTATAGAAACCTATGTGAAAAATATAGAGAAGAAATAAAAATGGAAAAAATATTAAAAAGAAATTTAGCATGTTGCAAAGATAAAATAACACCTCAATTTGGATGCGAAGAAAGATATTATAAGAAAAGAAAAGACATAAGAAATATAAGAAATACAAAAAATCAAAATATAAATATAAGAAACCAAGAAAAAGATATTATGTAAAAAATTATAAACATAAAAGACCATATAGGAAAAAGAAATCTATAAAAGAATGTACTTGTTATAATTGCGAAAAATTAGGACATTTAGCTAGAGATTGTAAATTACCTAAAACCCCAAAAAAAAAAATATCAGAAATAAAAATAGAAAATACAGAATATATGCAGATAGATTATATAGATTACGAATTAGAAAGTGAAGATAGTGTATATGAAATTTCAGAGAATGAAACAGATAATGAAATAGATAGTGAATTAGATGAATTAAATGACTGAAGAAGATATAAGAATAAACCAAATAACTGAAGAAGATATAAAAATAATAACAAAAGAAGAATATTTAAATGAAGAAGGAACAAATCAAAAAATAATATTTGATAGTCATATATTTGATGAAATAAAAGGAAAAGAATTAGATTTAAGTGTAGAAAAAATATTTAAAATACCAACAATAAAAAACATATTTAGTAGAAGGAAAGAATAATACTACGTAGTAAGCCAAAAAGAACATGTAATAGACTGTAGAAGGTAAAGCTAGTATACCACTAGTAACAAAAAGGATAATTAATAAAGAAATAAACGATATAAAAAGTAGAGACCCAATAAAATATGTACACCTTGGAGGTACAGAGATATTAATAAAAACATGTTTTAGAGAAGGAATAGATACACCAATAGAATTATACCTAGCAGATGATAGAATTATAAAACCTATAGAAAAAAGTATAATAACTGCCATTAAAGGAAATTTAATATACCAAAAATTTAAATTTATAACAAGTGTGAATTATTCAGTAGAAATAACAGATAAAAATATAGATAAATCATTAGTATTATATTGGAAAATATCAGGAATAGAACTAACCACAGGAAGTAAAATATTTACAGCAAGATGTAAAAATCTATATGTATTAACAACAAAACATAAAATAACGGGAAAAAATAAAATTAACAAAATACAAATAGAAAGTCCTTTCGAACAATTTGTAAAAACAATTGATAATAATGACTATAGTTATAGAGACATAGATATAGAAGAAAATTTAGAAATAATAAATGATAGAATAAGCACAACAAAAAGAATAGCTTATGAAAAAACAGAATCATCAAGTTCATCAAAAAGAACAAGTTATGAAACAAGTTCAACAACTAATTTAAACCAATATTACATAACAGGAACAATAAATGGAAAAGAATATTTAATACTCTTAAATACAGGACAAGAAGAAAATTATATAGCAAGATATCTAATAAAAAAATGAGGAAATAAAATTTGACAATAATATATGCCCAGATCTACCAAGAAGCTTAATAAACACTAAAAATATAGCAGAAAAAGAAATAACAAGAGGAGTTAGAAAAATAAAAATAGAATTTGAAATAAAGGAAGAAATGCAAAAAACAGACATAATATTAGGAATAAAATGGCTAGAACAAGTAAAACCATATAATATAGAGCATACACAATTATCTATAACATATAACAGAGAGAAATTATTCTTAAGAAGAGCTTTAACGTGATATGAAAATATATGTATTAATGAAGATAATAGTAGAAGGGTATTACAGTAGATATTATACGCCCATGATAGATACAGGAGCAGAAGCTAATTATGTAGATATAATTGTTTACCAAAAAGTAAATGGGATCAATTAAAGACACCAATAATAGTTAAAGGATTTAATAACGAAGGAAGCTTAATTACTTATAAAGCTAAGAATGTAAAAACACAAGTATGGGATAAAATATTAACAATAGAAGAAATCTATAATTATTAGCTAATATCAAAAGATATACTTTTAGGAATGCCATTTTTAGATAAATTATACCCACATATAATAACTAGAACGGATTGGTGGTTTACAACACCATATAAACAGAAAGTAAGAGCAAAAAGAGTTATTAATAAAATAAGAAAGAAAACTGATTGGATAGAAGGAAGTGAAAAAATTAACCAAAAATTAGAGAATATAAAAAATACTGAAGATACAATTGAATTGGTCGTATTTTCAATAAATAAAAAGGAAATAACTATATTTTCAATAAGGAAGATAGAAATAGTTAAGAAAAAATTAGAACAATTATATAGTGAAGACCCATTAAAAGGATGAGAAAAATATAAAACCACTATAAAAATTGAATTAATAGATAAAAATAGCATAATAACTCAAAAACCATTAACATATAATTTTGACGATTTAAAAGAATTTAAAATGCACATAGAAGAATTATTAGAAAAACAATATATACAACAAAGTAATAGTAAACATAATAGCCCAACATTTATAGTAAATAAACATAGTGAACAAAAAAGAGGAAAAAGTAGAATGGTTATTGATTATAGAAATTTAAATGCAAAAACTATGACATATAATTAACCAATACCAAACAAGCTATTAAAAATAAGACAAATACAAAGATATAATTACTTTAGTAAATTTGATTGTAAATCGGGATTTTACCATTTAAAGTTAGAAGAAGAATCTAAGGAATTAACCGCATTTACGGTACCACAAGGATTTTATGAATGGAATGTACTACCATTTGGATATAAAAATGCACCAGGTAGATATCAACATTTTATGAATAGTTATTTTAAACAATTGCCTAACTGTATAGTATATATAGATGATATACTATTATATACAAAAACAAAGAAGAACATTTAAAATTATTAAAATAATTTACGGATATAATAGAAAAATCGGGAATAAGTTTAAGTGAAAAGAAAGCTGAAATTATGAAAACCAGATAGATTTATTAGGAATACAAATAGATAAAAGTGGAGTAAAAATGCAACAACATATAGTACAAAAAATAATAAATTCTAAAGAAGAATTAGACACAAAAAAGAAATTACAATCATTTTTGGGATTAGTAAACCAAGTAAAGGAATATATACCAAAATTAGCAGAAAATCTAAAGCCTTTACAGAAAAAATTTAAAAAGGATGTAGAATATAATTATAACAAAGAAGATAAAAAATAAGTCCAGAAAATAAAAACACTTTGTAAAGAATTACCAAAATTACAATTCCCAGACGAAAATAGAAAATTTATATATATAGTAGAAGCAGATTCTAGTGAATGTAGTTATGGAGAAGTACTTAAATATAGGTATGAAAATGAAAAAATAGAACATCATTGTAGATATTATTCAGGAACGTTTAATGAAACAAAAATAAAATGGGAAATAAATAGAAAAGAATTATGTTCATTATATAAATGTTTATTAGCATTTAAGTCATATATTGTATATAACAAGTTTATTGTACGAACAGATAATACACAGGTACGTTGGTGGCTAACAAAGAAAATACAAAATTCAGTTACAAAAAAAGAGATTCGGAGACTAGTATTGAATATATTAAATTTTACATTTACAATTGAAGTAATTAGTACTAACAAAAACGTTATTGCAGATTACATATCAAGACAAAGCTACACAGACTGATATAATAGAAGAGGATACTCTAGAAAAGATATTCAACACCCTAACTACGCTTTCAATGAAAGTGGCCAGTATGGGTAATGAAATAGAAAAGCTAAAGACTAATGAAGTTAAACTGAAGTCTGAAGCTACAGATCAGCTAACTCAGCAGTGTACAGAGCTATGTCGATTGGAAGACATTAAAATTCCAAAGCTAGAAGGAGACGTTGGGATACTCCATAAAACCCATAACTTTTATCCATCTACTTCTGCAGGTACAAGCAAAGGAGTTAGGAAAAACACAAATATGAACCTAAACAGGCTATTTGATAAACCATTTATTCCAAATACACCAAAAGATCCTATGTTCATACCCCCAAAAATTACAACATACCGAGATAGTTTAAACCAAAACAAAATGACCTACAACTATACAGCCTGAACATACATAGAAATATTTACAAAATACAAACCTTCTTAAATACCAACCCCAAAGCTATAAAGATCCAAGAACCACATACGAATTACAAAACCCAGAAGCTAACCGAATACAATAAGCTAATTGTTTTACCCAAAACCAAACCAAGTCTAGTTAAAACCTGTTATGAATATGGACTACTTAGTACCAGATATACCCAAGATGGAAATGAAATATGCACTATACCAGAAATATATGAGTCATTTAATATTTTTAAAAGAATAACCAAAGGTAACCTATTTTTTATAAAATTTTACACAACACCAGCAGAGATATTGTATGATGAAGTTAAATCACCTATACAAGTTGTAAAAATAGGAATAACCCGAGATATGATTATACCAGAAGATATTACTCAACAACCAGAAATACCTAGAATTGAGATACCAAATTTTTATGCAAATAAGAGAATTATTGGACTATCCACGATTCTTCAAGAGTTAGCAAACACTTATCACAACAAAAATCCTATATGGAGTTATTATTCAAGAGGTAATGTAATAGTATACTCAAATTCAAAGGAACTACGAGAAGCAGATATGGAAGACGTTAGGCAATGGATCTTGACGTTACTCAATCCAGAGAAAAAAACTATCGCCAGAGCCATTAGAGAAAAATTTATTTTGGAAGAATTATTAACCAGATATTGCAAGTTAATTGGACATAAATATCCAGACCATCAATGTTCAAAATGTAATGGAGAAGATAATATTGTCCCAGAAGTTCAACTGGAATAGAAGAAGATAAAAACGACAGCTAGAAGATGCAAGATATGAAGCAATAATGGAGATACAGAGCAATAAAAAGAAGATAGATACAACAACAAAGGAAAATCAACCACGGATAAAGAAAAGAAGACAAAGTTATCAAAAAGTCATTAAAGATATGAAAAGGACATATAACTTATAGTTTTCAACATGTGAATTATTATAGCTTTTGATTTCTTTTACGTAAAAGACATTGTATAGTTAGTCTTTACTAGGTTAGGTACCATTATTATCCTACTATAGGCTTTTTGACCTTTTTAAGTTTTTAAGACTTTAGCTAAACTTTTAGGAATAGTATGTAGATACGTGTAAACTTAGAATAGTGTAAAATATTCGATTTCAGTATTATAAATGGAAGAGCATTCGCTCAGATGAAGGTAAGCCTTCATGAGTTGAAGCAAAAAACTCTCTCTCGTCTACAACAAATATTTTGCTTATTCATTAAAAAACAGGTATATTTTAATGGAAAAATCTATGGAGGAACAAAGCTTAGAATTACCAAACCTACCAAAACAGGTATATTCATTTACTATTATGAATAACTAAATTCATAAATTCCTAACAATCATGATATGATAAAATAAGTTCATGTTAGTTGCTTTATAGTAGAATTATTCGAAAAATAACATGTTAAGAAGTTTATTAGCAAAGTGGAAAAGGAGAAAAATCCCTAAGAACTATGTCATCCTAAAGGTGAAACCAGTAAAGCAAGAAAGTCGTGATAGGGGAGTAACCAGAGTAGATGCGTTGTTTAAGGGAAAAATATCCAGATTACCATGCTAATAGTGACCAAAGAATATGTTATTTAAGAATAATCTAGTATTTAGCAATCTAAAGTGATCATATTTTGTTATGTGCATGATTGAAGGGAATATTTTGAAAATAGCAATTTTATGAAAAATGGATAATTATTTATCTGACAAAATGGTAGATAAATTTAAAATACTCGTTTTATATGTACGTAAGGATATAGAAATAGTAGATATAAGAAAAATTATATTGGAAAAAATATTTGATAGATATTTTATGACTAGAATTAATTATATACCACACCTACCGAACTACTCTTATAAATACTTACATACCAAACCCAGACACTTTATAAATACTTACATACCAAACCTACACACTAACTATGATAAATTATGTATATTTAAAATTTTGGAAAATAGATATAAAATATATACAATTTCTTAGTGAAAATATAGATGAATTAATGAGATTAAAACAAACAACTAAAAAATATTATAATAAAGTATTTAACCAATTTTAAATGATAGATAATCTTAAAATCTTAATCCTATATATACTTAGAGATATAGAAATTATAGATATTAAGAGAATAATATTAGAAAAAGTATTAGACTATGAAATTGAAACTATAAATTGGATAGAATAGTTATACCTGGATAATTATCCAGATGGATATTATTCAGATTAAGAAATGTTAGAATATATTAGAAAAACTAGAGAAAATCAAGATAATCTAAATGAAGAAATTAATTATAGAAACCGAATTAGAAAAATAATGGAGAATCTAAAAGAAAAATTAATATGGATAGAAGAAACCCTAGAAAATTTAGGAAAAAGTACATGCGATAGTTTATATAATTTAAAAAACTCGCTACGAGAAGAACAACACACGATAATAAATAACATTGAAAATCTAGAATTAGATTTACATTACAGTACAATTAGGATAAATTATTATACAGAAATTTGTAACTCTGCAATTACTACAGGATAAAATGATAGACTATGAATATTTAAAATATTGGAGACAAAATATGGATGAAATAATATTATTAGAAAAACTTATGAAAGATAATCTAATTGGATATTTTGAAACAAAAGATATAGAATATTTAGAATACCATCAAAATAATATAGAAGAATTACAAAAACTAAGGGAAAAAAATAAAGAATACTATAGTAAAGCATTTAACCAATTACCATATAATCACCCCCCAAGATATGAATATCGATAAAACTAACATAAATAAACTCAAAATAAAAATAAAAATAAAAATATTTAGAGAAGTTAAGAAATATCCACGCACTTATAAAAATAGATCCATTGTATCTATAATAGATCTATTTTACCACATAAGTTATCCGCACCCCCCTACAATTGCTCATTTTCACTTTTACTAAATTGCAGATAGATTTTGCAAAAGAAATAAGATAGATCATATAAATTCAAAATTTGTGTATAAACATAATTTATATATATATATATATATATATGCATATTTTAAAAATAAACATATTAAATATATGTACATAAAAGTGTTAATTACGTTTTCATAAAAGCCACAAAAAGTTTTATCATAAAATAAAAAAAGAAGAAGCCACAAATAGTCATTAAAGTCCGTAATCTTAATGTGAAGCAATATAAGAGTTGCAATGACAAAGGTAAAAAATAATTGTTTTTTCATCAACAAAACACTTATTATATTCATAGATAAATTTAAATGTAATATGTTTTTCTCTCTTTACAACTTTGAATAGTTTCAGTAAACAAACACAATAAATATAGTCAATTGTAACGGCTAAAGTTTGAGTAAGTATATAACAAATTTGCTTAGAAATACATCTTTAAAATGTAATATGTTTAAATGTAATAAATCATACTAAACATTGATTATACTCATAGATAAATTTAAATATAACATGTTTTCTTCTCTGTATAACTTTGAGTAATTTTCGTAAACAAACACAATAAATATAGTCAGTAAATCATAAATTTGCTTAGAAATACATTTTTAAAATGAAAGAGGTACTGTAGAGTATTCTCAAAACTAATTAAAATAAATCATACTAAAGCCAAATAGATACATGTTAAACACAAAAATTCAAAACATAATAGTTAATCAAAAAAATAAAGTCGTATAAGCTAAATTATTGCCACAACAAGTCCTCGACAAAAGAACACACTAATCAAGATTGAAGATCTAATTCATTCTTTAGAATTAAGAGAAATAATAGAAGACCCACATTTCTGGCCTCTTCCTTTTCTTTCTTCTTTGTTAATTAGAATTCGTATAGGTCTACTACTACTCCTATTTGTAAACCTATATGTTAAAAAAATTTCGTCGATATCTCAACATGTTAACATCAAAGAAATTTACATGATTATGCAATTCATCATCAACAACTTGACAATTATGATAATTGATAAATAAATATTCAAATTAAATGATGGGATATTAAGCCGTTTATATTACTCCGAGAAGTTCAAATCTTTCAATCGAATTCTCAAGATCTTTAGAAGTATCATCTGAATTTATATTCGCCACGTTGAAATTCATTATCAAATCTCTAATAAGAATAATTCACATATGGAGAACCAACATTATGTATCTGAAAGAAAACATGAAAATTGTAATAGAATGTATAACTTTTCGAAAAGAATTTCTAGTAATACATTGACTTAGTACAAATGATAGAGAATATACACAGTTATGTTAAAGACTCAAAAGATTCAGAGAAAAGAAATTTTAGCAAAATAAATTAAGAGAGTTTAACACTTTTTATTTTTGGTTCTTTTTTTTAATTTCTTTTTTCTCACCTCTTCTCCATTGGTGGAACAATAGAAATACTATACTGTATATAAAAAGACATATTTTTTAGGAGACCATCCAAAAAGCAAAAAGATAGTAAGGCTTAATGAGATTTAGAAAACTCAAATACTAAAAGGAAGATGATACTATATAACAATAATAGTCAACAAACTGAAAAGATGACTTACATAGTGCATCGAGAAGCTTTCAAGGAGAAATCATACATGCCAAAGTAAAAGTATTTAAATTTATGAGGCCCAATTTTCATGGTCATTATAAAACATTTGAAGAAAGTGTCAAAAGAAGTAAAAGGAAAAAAGTATTATGACTTGTTGGTCAATAAATATCTTGTTTCTTGTGGGATTAATTACCATGATACATAATTTGCATCATGACTATGGACATGTAAATCTCCACAATTACTCTCTCATCAGTCATCATACTTTTTGAATTGCCTCATTTCAAATTCACTAAAATTATAATCTGTTGTAAATTTATCATGCCCAATGCACCTTAAATTTCAAATAGTAATGGTTCTCAAATGCATCCCATTTTTTTATATATGATAAGATGTAAAAGAACTTTTTAAATAGTTAGAGAATCAAGTTAAGTAAAGAGAAATTCATTATTTTTCAAAAATCAAAAGGAGATTATATATAAATAGTTTATAGAACTCCTCAGTTTAAAGATACCCACAATTGCAAACCTATTATGTTTTCATCATCTTCACTTCTATCTGTTTCATCATTCAAATAGGATCATCTCAAATAGGGGACGATTGTCAAATTATGTCTATTTCAAGATCCTCCAACCTTACAACAGTTTTCAGGGCAACTCATATAGTCTCTTGCACAGAGATGAATTAAAAAGAAAAACTGTTTTATCGCTGTAAATATATGGTCAAATAACATTTTTTTTTATTTGGGATAAAGTGAAGAAGTATTAACTGTTTTGAACTTAAAATATAAAAAATATTTATTTTTATGTTTGAAAACTTAATTTTTTACATTTGGATATGTACAGTGAATTAAAAAATTACACCTTCCACATAAATAATCCTACATGCCTTGGATTATGGTTGCACGTTTCTAGAGAAAATTGAAGGAAAGGTGTCTTTTAAGTTTTGAATGAAGGATTGGTGACATTGACTAATTTAAAGGGTCAAACATAATTAAAAAACTTGATTAGGTTAATTGTGGACTTGATTAATATTTTCTAAACTTTTTAATCTTTTCAAAAATACAAATTAACTCACACCCACAAAACTTCCCTCCCTCTGTAAATCAATCTCTCTCTCTTCTCTCTTTCTCTCGATAGTTTCTCTCTCTAACTTCTCCCAACCAACAACTTTTCAAATTTCTCCCTTCAATCTTGTGCAACTTCAACCACTGGCAACAAATAGTTTTGAGTTCTTGCCCGTTCCTTTTTTACTTTCAACTGTCAGTCGACGTGACAACATTCTCCGGCGACAATAACTTCTAGTTCTTCATCGTTTCTTTTCGATTTTAACGAGAAAAAATTAGGGCTTTTAAGTTATGACGAAAATGAGGAACTTGATTTGTTGGTGTTTGTTATTTTTTTATGTTTTTTGTTATTTTTTTAATGTTTGTTATTTTTTAGTTGAATTCTCATCTGGATGTATCTGCTACTGTTGTTTTTTAATAATGGATAAAACATGTAACGTGAATCCAACAGATGAGTATTTGTTGCAACATATATGAATCTGTTGCACAGATTAGTAATCTGTTGCAACATATATGACTAATATGTTGCGCAAATTAGTAATCTGTTGCAACATATATGACTAATATGTTGCACATATTAGTAATATGTTGCAACATATATGACTAATCTGTTGCAACATATATGACTAATTTGTTGCAACAAATGAGTAATCTGTTGCAACAGATTACTCATCTGTTGGATTCGTTTTATAGTGTTGTAATATGAATCCAATATATGGGTCATCTGTTGCAACAGATTAGTCATATATTGCAACAGATTACTCACTTGTTGCAATAGATGACTCATATGTTGGATTCATATTGCGGGTTCTATTCATTGTAGCAGTAGCAGATACACCAAATAAGAAATTCAACAAAACTTATAATTTTACTTACAAAATAAGCTATGAAGTAATGTCCAAGTGGTATACGAAAAAAATTTGACCTAAATTTTTTAAAAAAAATTTCAACAGGGGCACAACGAATAAGTAAAACACATGAAAAATTTCATAAAACAGGTAAAGAAGACAAAAATAATATATCATACATCAAATGCAAAAGGATCAAGGGGACAAACATTTGAATTCTCCTAAAAATGTTTAAGTTCCCTAATATTTTAATTACTTTCTAATAGTTGACCCATCTATTACAACAGATTTTCTATCTGTTTGATAATTTTCAACAGATGAATCATCTGATGCAACATGCTAGTCATCTGTTGATTCAAATTAAGCAATTATTAGTAATAACTAAATTGATTTAGCTAAAATTAAAGACGTCTCTACGACAATGGGACAAATATTTGTGTTCTCCTAAAAATATTTGAGTTTCCTAGTATTTTAATTATTTTCCAACAGATTATCTATTTGTTGCAACAAGTTAGTCATCTATTGCAACAGATGTTTATAACAGGTTAGTCATTTGTTTATTCAAATTAAGCCATTATTAATAATAACTAAATTAATTTAATTAAAATTGAAGACAAGTCTTTAATACAAGACGTTAAACAAGGGGACAAATATTTGAGTTCTCCTAAAAATATTTGAGCTTTAGTATTTTAAATTGCTTTTCAACATATATCAAACTCAGAATCAAAATAAGCCACGAAATTAAAAAAAGTGACCAAAATAGGCCACATATTTAAAAAGTTACCAAAATAGGCTAAACGTAATAATTTATTACGTTTTCTATTTTTTTCTTAACGGTCAACTAACGGAGTTGACTTTTACAAAAATGTAAGAATTTCTTACGTTTTACATTTTTTTTTTGTAAAACGTAAGAATTTCTTACGTTTTATAAAAAAAATATAAAACGTAAGAAATTCTTACGTTTTACATGATAACCGAGGAAAAAAATATAACGAATTATCAAATCAATTAAAAAGGTACTAAAAAAAGAGTAGTTCAACGTAACAAAAAGTTACGTTCTTAACTTTTTTTATAGCAGTGGGCCCCCACCCACAATTCATTTTTCCATAAATGTCCCATCACTTCTACTTTTTCCTCTTTTTACATATGATAATTATGAATTTTTTTATTAGTTAAATGTATTTATATTTTACATGTAGTTCAAATAATTTATTTTTTCTAATAAATTTTTACGTTTTACATAAAAAAAAATTTTAAAATAGAAGTATCAATTACCTCATTAACTTAACAATTTTCTTATATTTATTCTATATCAAAAAATAATCACTTCTATCCTTAATTATCCACTTTCTCTTTAAAAAAATTATACTTTTGAGTTTTCCTCTACTCCAAAATAGTGAAATGTTGAATTATCATTGATCAAATATGCTACTATATGCAAGAATTATATTTTTTAGGAGTAAAAAAATATATTTTCTTATATTAATTTAGGAGTGTTCCTAAATTAAATTGTGATTTTTTACTCCATTAATTATAATATGAAACGTATTTGTGCATGTGAGTCTCCTCAATATCCTAATCGAAACACTAATCGAAAATAACGATGAATCACTATCCGAAAAAATTAATTTCATATTTTTAACACACCAAAACATTATAATTATTGTATATAGTAGCATATTTGATCGACGATAATTCAATATTTTACTATTTTGGAGTAGAGAAAAAATCAAAAGTATAATTTATTTTAGAGAGAAATCGGATAATTAAGGATAGAAGTGATTATTTTTCGATATAGAATAAATATAAGAAAATTATTAAGTTAATGAGGTAATTGACACTTCTATCTTTTAAATTTTTTATGTAAAGCGTAAAAATTTATTACATAGAGAAAAAAATAAATTATTTGAACTACATGTAAAATATAAATAAATTTAACTAATCAAAAAATTCATAATTATAATATGTAAAAAGAGAAAAAAGTATAAGTGATGGGACATTTGTGGAAAAAAGAATTGTGGGTGGGGGACCACTTCTATAAAAAAGTTAAGAACGTAACTTTTTGTTATGCTGAACAACTCATTTTTTAGTATCTTTTTAGTTGATTTGATAATTCACTGCATTTTTTCCTCGGTCATCGTGTAAAATGTAAGAATTTTTTACGTTTTACAAAAAAAAATGTAAAACGTAAGAAATTATAAAAGTAAACTCCGTTAATTGATCGTTAAGAAAAAAAATAGAAAATGTAATAAATTATTACGTTTAGCCTATTTTGGTAACTTTTTAAATAGGTAACCTATTTTGGTCACTTTTTAAATTCTGTGGCTCATTTTGGTTCTGAGTTCACATATATCTTATTTACTTAATAATTTCCAATAGATGAGTCATATGTTGCAACAATTTAGTCATCTGTTGCAACAGATGTCTATATTTGTTGGATAATTTTCAATAGATGAGTTAGCTATTGCAACAGGTTAGTTATCTGTTGCAACATATGTCTATATATGTTTGGTCATTTTCAACAAATGTCTTTAACTGTTTGGTCTTTTCCAACAGATTACTCATCTATTGCAACATGTTAATTGAAATCGTAATTGAACTTATCAATTCATCTTTAATTTTAGTTAAATCAATGTTGTTATTACTAATAATGTCTTAATTTGAATCATTTCAAATAAAATTGGTCAATTAACACTTTACTCAAGACGAATACACTTAGATGATCATGTAATTACTATGAGATTAATTGAAATCGTAATTAAATTATCAATTCATCTTTAATTTTAGTTAAATCAATTTAGTTATTACTAATAATTACTTAATTTTAATTATTTCAAATCAAATTGGTCATTTGATCATTCTACTTAAGACGAAACACTTAGTTGATAATGTAATTACTATAAAATTAATTGAAATTGTAAGTGAACTTACTAATTCATCTTTAATTTTAGTTAAATCCATATAGTTATTTCTAATTATGGCTTGGTTTGAATCATTTCAAATAAAATTGGTCAATTGACCACTCTACTCAGGACGAACACACTTAGTTGATCATGTAATTACCATGAGATTAATTGAAACAATAATTGAACTTATTAATACTAGTTAAATTAATTTAGTTATTACTAATATAATGACTTAATATGAATCAATAAATGACTAAGATGTTGCAAAAGATGAGTAATCTGTTGAAAATGACCAAACAGATAAAGACATTTGTTGCAACAGATTAGTCACCTATTGCAACAGATTAGTAATCTGTTGGAATTAACAAACAGATAAAGTCATATGTTGCAACAGATTGGTCATCTGTTGTAAATGACCAACAGATAAAGACATTTGTTACAACAGATGACTAATCTGTTGCAATATATGTGTATATCTGTTTGATAATTTTCAACAAATGACTCATCTGTTGCAATAGGTTATACACTTAAATGATCATGTAATTACTATGAGATTAATTAAAATTGTAATTATTAAATCAATTTGGTTATTACTAATAATGACTTAATTTGAATCATTTCAAATAAAATTAGTCAATTGATCACTCTAATCAGAACGAACACACTAAGATGATCGTGTAATTAATATGAAAATAATTGAAATCGTAATTGAACTTATCAATTCATCTTTCATTTTAGTTATATCAATGTAGTTATTACTAATAATATCTTAATTTGAATCATTTCAAATAAAATTGGTCAATTAACACTTTACTCAAGACGAATACACTTAGATGATCATGTAATTACTAACTATGAGATTAATTGAAATCGTAATTAAAATTATCAATTCATCTTTAATTTTAGTTAAATTAATTTAATTATTACTAATAATTTTTTGATTTTAATCATTTCAAATAAAATTGATCAATTGATCATTCTACTTAAGACGAAACACTTAGTTGATCATGTAATTACTATAAAATTAATTGAAATTATAAGTCAACTTACTAATTCATCTTTAATTTTAGTTAAATCAATATAGTTATTTCTAATTATGGTTTGGTTTTAATCATTTTAAATGAAATTAGTCAATTGATCACTCTACTCGGGACGAACACACTTAGTTGATAGTGTAATTACCATGAGATTAATTGAAACTGTAATTGAACTTATTAATTCATGTTTAATTCTAGTTAAATAAATTTAGTTATTACTAATATAATGACTTAATATGAATCAATAGATGACTAACATGTTGCAAAAGATGAGTAATCTATTGAAAATGACTAAACAGATAAAGACATCTGTTGGAAATGACCAAACAAATATAGACATATATTGGAACAGATGACTAACTTGTTGCAATAAATGACTCATCTATTGAAAATTATCAAACAAATATAGACATCTGTTGCAATAGATGACTAAGTTGTTGCAACAGATGACTCATCTGTTGAAAATTATCAAACATATAGGATATATGTTGAAAAATAATTTAAAATAATAAAGCTCAGATGTTTTTAAGAGAGCTCAAATGTTTGCCCCCTTGTCTAAGGTCTTGTCTTTAATTTTAGTTAAATCAATTTAGTTATTACTAATAATTGCTTAATTTGAATCATTTTAAATAAAATTTATCAATTGATCATTCTACTAAGGACGAATACATTAATTAAAATTGTAAGTGGACTTATCAATTCATCTTTAATTTAGTCAAAATCAATTTATTTATTACTAATAATGACTTAATTTGAATCATTTGAAATAAAATTGGTCGATTGATCACTCTCCTCGAGACGAATACACATAGTTGATCATGTAATTACTATGAGATTAATTGAAATTGTAAGTGAACTTATCAATTCATCTTTAATTTTAGTTTTATCAATTTAGTTATTACGAATAATGGTTTAATTTGATTCATTTCAAATAAAATTGGTCAATTGATCACTCTAATCATGACGAATACACTTAGTTGATAATTTAATTAATATAAGATTAATTGAAATTGTAAGTTTATCTTTAATTTTAGTTAAATAAATTTAATTATTACTAATAATCTCTTAATTTAAATTATTTCAAATAAAATTTATCGATTGATCACTCTACCCGGGACGAATACACTTAGTTAATAATGTAATTACGATGAGATTAATTAAAATTGTAAGTGAACTCATTAATTCATGTTTAATTTTAGTTAAATCAACATAGTTATTACTAATAATGGCTTAATTTGAATTATTTAAAATAAAATTGGTCAATTAATTATTCTACTAAGGATGAAACACTTAATTGATCATTTAATTATTGAGATTAATTGAAATCGTAATTGAACTTACTAATTCATCTTTAATTTTAGTTAAATAAATGTAGTTATTTCTAATAATATTTAATTTGAATTATTTCACATAAAATTTATCAATTAATCATTCTACTCAGTACGAAACACTTAATTGATCATGTAATTACTATAAAATTAATTAAAATCATAATTGAACTTACTAATTCATCTTTAGTTTTAGTTAAATCAATATAATTATTTCTAATTATGACTTAGTTTGAATCATTTCAAATAAAATTGGTCAATTGATCACTCTATTCAGGACGAACATACTTAGTTGATCATGTAATTACCATGAGATTAATTGAAACTATAATTGAACTTATTAATTTATATTTTATTTTAGTAATCAATTTAGTTATTACTAATAATGACTTAATGTGAATCAATAGATGACTAACATGTTACAACAGATGAGTAATCTGTTGGAAATGACCAAACAAATAAAAACATCTGTTGAAAATGACCAAACAGATATAGACATCTATTGCAACAAATGACTCACTTGTTGCAACAACTAATTCATCTATTGAAAATTATCAAACAGATATAGACATCTATTGCAACAGATGACTAAGTTGTTGCAACATATGACTCATTTGTTGGAAATTACTAAATAGACAAAATATGTGTTGAAAAATAATTTAAAATACTAAAACTCAAATATTTTTTAGGAGAACTCAAATGTTTTCCAACTTGTCTAAGGTCTTGTCTTCAATTTTAGTTAAATAAATTTAATTATTATTAATAATTTCTTAATTTGAATCAACAAATGACTAATCTGTTATAAGCATTTATTGCAACAGATGACTAACTTGTTGCAACAAATAGGTGATCTGTTGGAAAATAATTAAAATACTAGGGATCTCAAACATTTTTAGGAGAACTCAAATGTTTGTCCCATTGTCTTAAAGACTTGTCTTTAATTTTAGCTAAATTAATTTAGTTATTACTAATAATTGTTTAATTTGAATCAACAGATGATTGACATGTTGCAACAGATGATTCATCTGTTGAAAATTATCAAAAAAATAGAAAATTTGTTATAATAGATGGGTTATCCATTAGAAAACAATTAAAATACTAGGGAACTTAAATATTTTTACGAGAACTCAAACGTTTGTCCCCTCGATCCTTTTGCATTTGATGTATGATACACTATTTTTGTCTTCTTTACCTGTTTCATAAAATTTTTCATGTGTTTCACTTATTCGTTGTGCCCTTGTTGAAATTTTTAGAATTTTTTAGGTCAAATTTTGTTCGTATATCACTTGGACATTACTTCATAGGTGATTTTGTAAGTATAATTATGATTTTTGTTGAATTTTTTATTTGGTATATTTGCTACTGCTACAATGAATAGAACCTGGAACATGAATCCAATATATGAGTCATTTATTGCAACAAGTGAGTAATATGTTGCAACATATGACTAATCTGTTGCAACAGATGACCCATATGTTGGATTCATGTTACATCACTATAATACAAATCCAACAGATGAGTAATCTGTTGCAACAGATTACTCATCTATGTTGCAACAGATTATTCATATGTTGCAACAGATTAGTCAATATGTTGCAACAGATTAGTCAATATGTTGCAACAAATTAGTCAATATGTTGCAACAGGTTACTCATCTGTGCAACAGATTACTCATCTGTTGGATTCACGTTACATGTTTTATCTACTGTTGAAAAAATAGCAGTAGCAGATACACCCAGATGAAAAATTCAACTAAAATTATAATTTTACTTACTAAAATCACCTATAAGTAATTCTCAAGTGATATACGAATAAAATTTGACCTAAAAAAATTTGATCAAGTAACAATAGTAGCGGTAACAACAATGTTCAACAACAAGAAGATGATGATGATGAACAAGAAGAGATGATAATGAAGAACAAGATAATGATAATGAAGAAGAAGATGATGAATAAAGCAACAACAACAATGAACAAAAAAAATCACGAATAGAGAGAAAACTCCAATAAATGAGAAGAGAGAGAAACATGCCTTTTTCTCCTCCATTTCTAGTATATTAGGTTTTACATTAGATCAAAGTGTAAATTAAAAAACTTGTGGGTTATTTTCAAATCTTTCTTACTTTCTTAATCCTTAATAAAGTAATTGTCACCTCCACTCAATTATTAAAACTTGTGTCACCCACACTTCATTTTAAAACTCTCTTGTCACCCAGAGCCCAAGCCCCCACGTTTCTAGGAGTGAACATTTTTATCTTTTAAAACTTAAACGTAAATTAAATAAGCAATATAAATGGATAAACTTAGAAATTTTGCGAAGTCTCAATTTTTTTGATCTTTTAATTTTTCTGTAAAACTTAGCAATAAAAAATATAGAAAAAAAGCATAAAGTAACTATAAATGTAAATTTAAAAATTAAAAAAATGTAAAAAAGAAAAGTAAATAATAATTAATTCTTACCTAATTAACCAACTTTTTTTAAAATAATACATGTGTCAAATTTAAAGGTTGCCACTTGGCTTATTGTACTGGCTTTGTCCTCTCTTTTTAATAATATATAGATATAGATTAGGTCTTAATATGAATAGAACATTCAGTGAAATGTGTAAACATTTAAATTAAAATGTAAACATCATTTAATAGGGGTACTATGGTAAACTAGTCATATTATTAATTATTATTTTTAATCAATGTGTCGGGTAATTTGAGATGGAGGGAGTATATAGCTTTGGCCAATAATTTTTTTTAAATGAACAATAGAACTAAAAGTCATGAATTTGAGGAGTCAAAATTAAAGATCACTCCGAAATAAGAGCAGTACATGCAAAAACTTCAAAAAAATTTAAAACAAGTCATATATACATAATACTGTAAAAAAAAAAAGGATTTGATATTATATACTTTATAAATCTAATTTTCCTATTCAAAGTTATCAACCAGCGCTTGATTTTGTTTTAATACGACATGTTCATTAGGTCAAAGCGAGACATGACTGCAATATACATCAAAATCTTTAATACATTTAGAATTAAGCATGAGGGCTGTAATATTATGATTGCTATGTTCTATGATGAATTTGGCTTTCATGGTCTCAAACTCCCTCATATTGATATGAATATCCTATGCTAATTGCCAGTGCAATTGCATCCTACACAAGGAGGGTATGGAATTTTAGATTGATCACTTATGAACAAATATTGAGATATGAATATTGTAAAAGTGGATGTAAGACTTTCTCAAGGTGTTTTCAAATCTCATTTCGAAATTTACACTTGTTAGCTATTATTTGATATGAATAATATCTCTACCATCCACAAAAGTTTTTTTTTCTTTTGCTATAATAACTTATTAATAAGTCTTGTTTTTATATTATTTGATTCTCAAAATCAACTCTACAATATGATATATAATCAACTATCAGTCCATTAGTCAAAAAATATAAATGATTACAATAATTAGAAGCAAGCACATACAAATGCAGAAAATGAGTCAGCTCTGCAATGTGATATATAGTTAGCTATCTATCAGTCCATTAGTTAAAAAATATAAATGAGTACAACAACTAGAAGCAAGCACGTACAAATGCAGAAAGTGAAGTAATTGCAAAAAAAATATCATGTGAATTTATGAAAAGCTTGACACAGTTAGAAGTTAAGAACTTGACACAGTTAAAGTTGTGACTCGAGATAAAGCACCATTTAATTGGCCATGGGAAGCTGAATCTATATGGATCGTGAAATTTTTAATAGTAAAAGCAGATTACTAAATTTTTTCACACTGAAAATCAGATTACTAAATTAAAGCCCTGAAATCCAAATAAGTAGATCGGTGAATCCAAGAATATCAAACAAACTAAGAGACGAATAAACTGAAACAACTAAACTACAATAATCAAAGCAAGTGAAAGAGTGGTACTTACTGTTATTTCCCACAATATGGTCGGGTATGCAGAATCTGTATATTAAAAATACAACTTCAACTAGAGTTCAAGTATAAACAAGAACACAATGAAGTATCAAATACCCTCAACACAAGATCAAAATGACCTTTCCAAGAGGTGTATTTATTTTTCAGGAAAAATAAGATGAAGCAGAAATTGAATAGGCCAAGTCGTCCGAATTCACAAAATTTCCTTAAGGAAATAATTCCCCTCACTGTACCCGAGGTTGTGGAATTTTCCCTACCAGGATAAAATGGACTTCAATCCGACTATAGCGGTACCACAAATAGGCAGATTCTTTGAACGCTTTGATTGATCACACCGAATATTTGTAAAGAAAAGAAGAGAGTTTTTATTCTGAAAATTTTATTTCTTCAAGCCTGTGGAAGAAGGCAGTTTTTTATAGCCATGTTCAACTTAGAGGTGTGACTATTCTGTTTACTGTAATAGTGCATCTGTTCAACGTTCACTGAAACAACGCATCAATTCAGAAAAACATCACCAAAATGCATATAAATGAAGTATCGAACACAGAAAAAAAATATTTACTGTGTTATTACCTTTGGCATTTTTTGGAATTCAACTAAAGTTTGTCCAAAAAGATAGATCTCATCGATTGATCATTTGCCAAATCCAAATTCAAATTCAAATTCAAATCCGAAGCCGAAATCGAGCGACGACGCGACGGCGCGAGGCATAATCTAGTTCTTGCCTCACTATCCATGTGGAGTTAGTGTTTCTCAATATAAACACTCTCAAGTTCTCTTCTTCCACCAATGTGGGAGAAAGAGAAAACATGCCAATTTGGGAGTACGCTTTCCATTTTTAGTGTCTCCTTCCCTCCACCCTTTTACTCTTTATTTTTCCATTCACACTTCTTTCATCTACTATGAACCCAAAAATCCCCCACATGAATGAGAATGGCTATTCTTTGTAAAAGTTTTACGAACAAGTATATGATCATCAAGCAAAGGCTGATTGCATCTGAATAAGTGGGTTTCCCTTTGAACTTTCCATAGTGAACAAGCATCGGATGCACTCGGTCAATCGGTAGATTTGATATCTTTGAACCGTTGAACTTTATTGTACACCTAGACAATACATGCCATACAATCAACCTTTTAACGTTTATGGTTCTCATGGTTTTGTTTTTTTCAGCCATGAACACGTCCCGATTTCATGAGAGCTTAGAGAATAGGCCTTTACTAACATTCTCCTTGAAGCGGCTTCCACTTCACCCTCACATAGGTGATTTCTAAACGTTCAATCCTGTAGATTAAACTATTTGGTCAAATCTGCCAAATTTAGATAATCATTAAAAGATTTTTCATCTGAAGTCTTATCTTTGTTTACTAAACATTGTCTACATCATGAGAATGGGTTGGGTATTTGACAATGTTGAACCTGTCAGACACAACTTTGTTTGATCTCCTTGAACATAGCTTTTGGGATCTCCAATCTGTTAGGTAGAGTTACCGCCATGCTAACTCGTCCTAGGCCTTAAACCCATTCCCTTGGATGTTCTTTCCACTCCTTCTCTAGATAGGCTTTTTGTAAGTGGATCCGACACATTATCCTTTGACTTTACATAGTCAATAGTGATAATTCCACTAGAGAGAAGTTCCCTAACGGTATTATGTCTCCATCGTATGTGATGAGATTTACCATTGTACATCATGCTTCTTGCCCTACCTATTGCCGTTTGGATATCACAGTGTATACATAATGGTGCCACTAGCTTGGGCCAATACGGAATATCTTCCAAGAAATTCAAGAGCCATTCTGCTTCTTCACCGGCTTTATCTAATGTGATAAATTCAGATTCCATTGTAGAGGCTTTATCTAGTACAGGCTATGTCTAGTCGTGTACAGTTCATTATATACATTAAACATCCCAATAATTTTGTGTACTCCAATTGTGAGTCACTTTCACCTTCATTCTTTTGAAGTGCAAAGTTCACATCCAATGGAGTCTTGGCAATACCGAATTCCATAAACTTGAACTTGTCTAGTACTTTTTCGATATAATGAAACTGTGACAATGCTAACCCTTGTGGATTTTGATGGATTATTATACCTAAGATCACATATGCAACTCCAAGGTATTTCATATCAAACTTGCTCTCGAGCATTCGTTTTGTTGCATTTATGTCAGAAATGTCTCTACTGATGATTAACATATCATCCACATATAAACAAACAATGACTTGATGATTTGGAGTGTCTTTAATGTAAACACATTTATCACATTCATCTATCATGAATCCGTTTGCCAACATGGTTTGGTCAAACTTTACATGCCATTGCTTAGTTGCTTGTTTTAGTCCATAAAGTGACTTAACAAGTTTACACACCTTATTTTTTTTTCTGGAACCACAAAACCCTCAGGTTGTTTCATGTATATTTCTTCCTCCAAGTCTTCATTTAGGAATGCGGTCTTCACATCCATTTGATGGATTTGAAGATCATATACCGCCGCTAAGGTAATTAACATTCGAATCGAGGTTATCTTTGTTACTGGAGAGTATGTATCAAAGTAATCAAGGCCTTCCTTCTGTTTGAAGCCTTTTACTACAAGTCTTGCCTTGTATTTGTCAATTGTACCATCCGCCTTCATTTTTCTTTTGAAGATCCATTTAGAACCTAAAGGTTTATTTCCGGGAGGAAGGTCAACCAATTCCCATGTATGATTGCTTAAGATTGAATCTATCTCACTATTGGCTGCCTCTTTCCAAAAGGATGAGTCTGACGATGACATCGCTTCTTTAAATGTTTGAGACTCATTTTCTAAGAGAAATGTTACACAATCTGATCCAAACGAAGTTGAAGTTCTTTGATGTGTACTATGTCTTGAATTTTCTTCATTATGTACATTCTCACTGGGTTCATCTCGAGGTCGTTTATATCCTCCACTAGACTATTCATGTCTAGTTTTATACGGATAAATATTTTCAAAGAATTCAGCATTGTCTAATTCAATTACCGTATTTTCATTAATATCCGGATGTTCGGATTTATGAACTAAAAATCTACATACTTTACTACTTTTGGCTTATCCTATGAACACGTAGTCCACCATTTTAGATCCTATTTTAACCCTTTTAGGTATAGGAACTTGAACCTTCGCTAGACACCCCCACACTTTGAAATATTTCAAGTTGGGTTTCTTTTCTTTCCATTTTTCGTAAGAAATTGATTGTGTCTTACTATGGGAAACTCTGTTGAGTATACGATTGGCCATAAGGATAGCCTCCCCCCATAAGTTTTGCAGTAAACCAGAACTTATAAGTAAGGCATTCATCATTTCCTTCAAAGTTCGGTTTTTTCTTTCCGCAATTCCATTAGATTGAGGTGAATGTGGGGCCATAGTTTGATGGATTATTCCATTCTCTACACATATTTGTGCAAAAGGAGATTCAAATTCTCCGCCCCTATCACTTCTTATCATTTGGATTTTTTTGTCTAACTGATTTTCAACTTCAGTTTTATATTGCCTAAACGCATCTATTGCTTTATCCTTACTATTTAGGAAGTATACATAACAATATCTAGTGCAATCGTCAATAAAAGTTATGAAATACTTTTTCCCACCACGTGATGGTGTTGACTTCATATCACAAATGTCTGTGTGTATTAAGTCTAAGGGATTGGAATTCCTTTCAACGAACTTATAAGGATGCTTTTCATACTTCGATTACACACACGTTTGACACTTTGATTTATTGCACTCATAGTTTGGCAAAACTTCTAAGTTAATCAGTTTTCATAATGTTTTATAATTAACATAGCCTAAACGTTCATGCCACAAATCATAAGACACAAGAAAATAAGAAGAATTTGAACTTTTATTTATTTCAACAGTCATTACATTCATCTTATAAAGGCCTTCGGTCAGATAGCCTTTCCCTACATACATTTCTCCTTTGCTAATTACAATTTTTCCAAAAATGGTTACACATTTAAATCCGTTCTTATCTAGGAGTGAAATAGAAATTAAGTTCCTACGTAACTCCGGAACATATAACACATTGTTCAGTGTCAAGACCTTGCCGGAAGTCATCTTTAAAGAAATTTTTCCTATTCCCTTTACCTTAGCAGTAGCGGAGTTAGCCATGTAGATCATTTCTTCTGCTTGAGCAGGAACAAATGATGAAAACAACTCCTTGTTGGCATATACATGTCGGGTGGCACCAGAATTCATCCACCATTCGCGAGGATTCCCCACCAAGTTGCATTCTGAGAGTATAGCACACAAATTATTACATTCTTTATTGGATTCAATCATATTTGCTTGATCTTTTTTCTTGCCTTTCTTCGAGGCTCGATAATATGTGGACTTGTGGCCAATTTTGCCACAATTGAAGCATTTTTCCTTGAACTTTTTCTTGGGTTGATTGCTTCCATGTTCAACTTTCTTTTTTTTCTTTGAATTATTTTGGTCATCTTCTACAATATATTCTCCATTAATTGTAGAATTTCCCTTTGACCTTTTTTTGGCAGCTTTATTGTCCTCTTCAATACGAAGTCGGACAATAAGATCTTCAACAGTCATCTCCTCGCACTTATGCTTTAAGTAGTTTTTGAAGTCTTTCCACAAAGGTGGTAGCTTCTCAACTATCGCTGCTACTTGGAAAGCATAATTCATAATTAAACCTACAAAACAGTTTATGTGAGTATTAAGAACATTTTTAATTTGTTCAACTAAGGTATTTTTCAAAGATATACCTTCTACTAGGAGATCATGTATGATGACTTAAAACTCCTGTACTTGAGAGACAACATATTTGCTATCTATCATTTTGAAGTCCAGGAACTGTGCAACAAGGAATTTCTTAATTCCCGCATCCTCCATCTTATATTTCCATTCAAGTGCCCCCCACAGTTTCTTTGATGTCTTGGTTCAAGTATAAACATTGTAGAGGTCGTCTTGGAGACCGCTCAGAATATAATTCCTGCAAAGGAAGTCCGAATGTTTCCAAGCTTCTACAATAACAAAGCGATCTTTGTTCGAGGTTCCCTCGGGCACCTCGGGAGCGTCTTCGCTAGTGAACCATTACATATATAAGGTGGTGAGGTAAAAGAACATCTTTCGCTGCCACCACTTGAAGTCAATGCCCAAAAAATTTAAGGCTTCTCCGCCGGGTCCATTATTGGCGGAGCATTTGAGCAGCTTGATGAAGAAATATTGTTTGCCCCCACAGTCATAGCCACATCATGCATTTGACTTTCAGTTGTCATTTTTCCTGTCACCACAAGACAGAAAACTTAGTAATTTTTCAGGATTCTATTTATAAAGTTAAATAACTTGAAACTCTTCTTCTTGTTTCTAGTTAATGATGAAGTTTTTATTACTTCGAATCGTCAACCGAGTGAACCTTAACTTGTGATGAAGATTTTATGTCTTCTAATCACTAGTTAAATTCAAGCGGAGTAGAAAGCTTAAGCTTTAATCTCCAAAAACAAGCAATAAAGATTTTGTAGGTTATTTCCTTAAGATTGTTATTTCCCACAATATGGTCGGGTATGTAGAATCTGTATATTACAACAACAACTTCAACTAGAGTTCAAGTATAAACAAGAACACAATGAAGTATCAAATACCCTCAACACAAGATCAAAATGACCTTTCCAAGAAGTGTTTTTATTTTTCAGGAAAAATAAGATGAAGCAGAAATTGAATCCAAGTCGTCCGAATTCACGGAATTTCTTTAAGGAAATAATTCCCCTCACTGTACCCGAGGTTGTGGAATTTTTCCTCTCAGGATAAAATGACCTTCAATTCGACTATAGTGGTACCTCAAATAGGCAGATTCTTCGAACGCTTTGATTGATCACACAGAATATTTGTAAAGAAAAGCAGAGAATTTTTATTTTGAAAATTTCATTTCTTCAAACCTGTGGAAGAAGGCAGTTTTTTATTGCCATAACATGCCTGTTCGAAAAGGTGGCATTGGTTTAACTTAGAGGTGTAACTATTCTGAAATTGCCTGGCTGTTTTTCCCTAAAATAGTGTAGTATTTTTGCTGAAACATTACACCATTTCGCGAAATAGTGCATCAGTAAACTGGAACAGTGTATCTGTTTACTGTAACAGTGCATTTGTTTACTGGAACAGTGCATCTGTTTACTGTAATAGTGCATCTATTCAGCGTTCACTGAAACAACGCATCAATTCAGAAAAACATCACCAAAAAACATATAAATGGAGTATCGAACACAGAAAAAATTTATTTAGTATGTTTTTCCCTTTAGCATTTTTCGGAATTCAAATAAAGTTTATCCAAAAAGATAGATCTCATCGATTGATCATTTGACAAATCCAAATCCAAATCCGAAGCCGAAGCTGAAGTCGAAGCCGAGGCCGAGCCGAGCGAGCGACGACGACGACGACGCAAGGCATCATCTAGTTCTTGCCTCACTATCCATGTGGAGTTTGTGTTTCTCAATATAAACACTCTCAAGTTCTCTTCTTCCACCAATGTGGGAGAAAGAGTAAACTTGCCAATTTGGGAGTACACTTTTTATTTTTAGTGTCTCCTTCCCTCCACCCTTTTACTCTCTATTTTTCCATTCACACTTCTTTCATCTACTATGAACCCAACAATCCCCCACATGAATGGGTATGGCTATTCTTTGTAAAAGTTTTACAGACAAGTATATGATCATCAAACAAAGACTGATTGCATCTGGATAAGTGGGTTTCCATTTGAACTTTACGTAGTGAACATGCATCGGATGCACTCGGTCAATCGGTAGATTTGATATCTTTGAACCTTCGAACTCTATTGTACACCTAGACAATACATGTCACACAACCTGCCTTTTAACATTTATGGTTCTCGTGGTTTTGTTCTTTTCAGCCATGAACACGTCCCGATTTCGTGAGAGCTTAGAGAATAGGCCTTTACTAAAATTCTCCTTGAAGAGGCTTCCACTTCTCCCTCACAAAGGTGATTTCTAAACATTCAATCCTGTAGATTAAACTATTTGGTCAAATCTGCCAAATTTAGATAATCATTAAAAAACTTTTCACCTGAAGTCTTATCCTTGTTTACTAAACGTTGTCTACATCATGAGAATGGGTTGGGTATTTGACAATGTTGAACCTGTCAGACACAACTTTATTTGATCTCCTTGAACCTAGCTCTTGGGATCTCCAGTCTTCTAGGTAGAGTTACCGCCATGCTGACTCGTCCTAGGCCTTAAACCCATTCCCTTGGATGTTTTTTCCACTCCTTCTCTAGATAGGCCTTTTGTAAGTGGATCTGACACATTATCCTTTGACTTTACATAGTTAATAGTGATAATTCCACTAGAGAGAAGTTCCCTAACGGTATTATGTCTCCATCATATGTGACAAAATTTATCGTTATACACCATGCTTCCTGCCCTACCTATTGCCTCTTGGCTATCACAGTGTATACATACTGGTGCCATTGGCTTGGGCCAATATGGAATATCTTCCAAGAAATTTTAGAGCCATTCTGCTTTTTCACCGGCTTTATCTAATGCGATAAATTCAGATTCCATTGTAGAGCGAGCGATACAAGTCTGTTTGGATAATTTCCAAGAAACTACTCCTCCACCGATAGTAAATACATATCCACTTGTGGATTTTACTTTGTTCGATCCGGTGATCCAATTTGCATCACTATATCCTTCAATTACTGCAGGATATTTATTATAATGCAAAGCATAGTTTTGAGTGTATTTAAGATACCCTAAAACTCTTTTCATTGACATCCAATGAGTTTTCTTGGGATTACTCGTGTACCGACTCAATTTACTAATAGTACAGGCTATGTCTAGTTGTGTACAGTTCATTATATACATTAAACATCCCAATAATTTTGCGTACTCCAATTGTGAGTCACTTTCACCTTCATTCTTTCGAAGTGCAAAGTTCACATCCAATGGAGTCTGGGCAATACCGAATTCCATATACTTGAACTTGTCTAGTACTTTTTCGATATAATGAGACTGTGACAATGCTAACCCTTATGGAGTTTGATGGATTATTATACCTAAGATCACATATGTAACTCCAAGGTCTTTCATATCAAACTTGCTCTCGAGCATTCGTTTTGTTGCATTTATGTCAGAAATGTCTCTACTGATGATTAACATATCATCCATATATAAACAAACAATGACTTGGGGATTTGAAGTGTCTTTAATGTAAACACATTTATCACATTCATCTATCATGAATCCGTTTGCCAACATGGTTTGGTAAAACTTTACATGCCATTGCTTAGGTGCTTATTTTAGTCCATAAAGTGGCTTAACAAGTTTACACACCTTATTTTCTTTTCTGGAACCACAAAACCCTCAGGTTGTTTCATGTATATTTCTTCCTCCAAGTCTCCATTTAGGAATGTGGTCTTCACATCCATTTGATGGATTTGAAGATCATATACCGCCGCCAAGGTAATTAACATTTGAATCGAGGTTATCTTTGTTACTGGCGAGTATGTATCAAAGTAATCAAGACCTTTCTTCTGTTTGAAGCCTTTTACTACAAGTCTTGCCTTGTATTTGTCAATTGTACCATCCACCTTCATTTTTCTTTTTAAGATCCATTTAGAACCTAAAGGTTTATTTCCCGGAGGAAGGTCAACCAATTCCCATGTATGGTTGCTTAAGATTGAATCTATCTCACTATTGAATGCCTCTTTCCAAAAGGATGAGTCTGACGACGACATCGCTTCTTTAAATGTTTGAGGCTCACTTTCTAAGAGAAATGTTACAAAATCCGATCCAAATGAAGTTAATGTTCTTTGAAGTGTACTATGTCTTGGATTTTCATCATCATGTACATTCTCACTTGGTTCATCTCGAGGTAATTTATATCCTCCACTAGACTCTTCATATCTAGTTTTATACGGGTAAATGTTTTCAAAGAATTCAGCATTGTCTGATTCAATTACCGTATTTTCATTAATATCCGAATGTTCGGATTTATGAACCAAAAATCGACATGCTTTACTACTTTTTGCATATTCTATGAACACGCAGTCCGCCGTTTTAGATCCTATTTTAACCTTTTTAGGTATAGAAACTTGAACCTTCGCTAAACACCCCCACACTTTGAAATATTTCAAGTTGGGTTTCCTTTTTTTCTATTTTTCATAAGGAATTGATTGTGTCTTACTATGGGGAACTCTGTTGAGTATACGATTGTCCGTAAGGATAGCCTCCCCCCATTAGTTTTGCGGTAAACCAGAACTTATAAGTAAGGCATTCATCATTTCCTTCAAAGTTCGGTTTTTCCTTTCCGCAATTCTATTAGATTGAGGTGAATATGGGGCTATAGTTTGATTGATTATTCCATTCTCTACACATATTTGCACAAAGGGAGATTCAAATTCTCCGCCCATATCACTTCTTATCTTTTCGATCTTTTTGTCTAACTGATTTTCAACTTTAGTTTTATATTGCCTAAACGCATCTATTGCTTCATCCTTACTATTTAGCAAGTATACATAATAATATCTAGTGCAATCATCAATAAAAGTTATGAAATACTTTTTCCCACTACGTGATGGTGTTGACTTCATATCGCAAATGTCAGTGTGTATTAAGTCTAAGGGATTGGAATTCCTTTCAACGGACTTATAAGTATGCTTTGCATACTTCGATTCCACACATGTTTGACACTTTGATTTATTGCACTCAAAGTTTGGCAAAACTTCTAAGTTAATCAGTTTTCGTAATATTTTATAATTAACATGGCCTAAACGTTCATACCACAAATCATAAGACACAAGCAAATAAGAAGAATTTGAACTTTTATTTATTTCAACAGTCATTACATTCATCTTATAAAGACCTTCGGTCAGATAGTCTTTCCCTACATACATTTCTCCTTTGCTAATTAGAATTTTTCCAGAAACGGTTACACATTTGAATCCATTCTTATCTAGGAGTGAAACAGAAATTAAGTCCTACGTAACTCCGGAACATATAACACATTGTTCATTATCAAGACCTTGTCGGAAGTTATCTTTAAACAAATTTTTCCTGTTCCCTCCACCTTAGCAGTAGCGGAGTTAGCCATGTAGATCATTTCTTCTGCTTGAGCAGGAGCAAATGACGAAAACAACTCCTTGTTGCCACATACATGTCGGGTGGCACCAGAATCCATCCATAATTCGCGAGGATTCCCCACCAAGTTGCATTCTGAGAACATAGCACACAAATCATCGCATTCTTTGTTGGATTCAATCATATTTGCTTAATCGTTTTTCTTGCCTTTCTTCGGGGCTCGACAATTTATGGACTTGTGGCCAATTTTGCCACAATTGAAGTATTTTTCCTTGAACTTTTTCTTGGGTTGATTGCTTCAATGTTCAACTTTCTTTCTTTACTTCGAATTGTTTTAGTCATCTTCTATAATATGTGCTCCATTAATTGTAGAATTCCCCTTTGACCTTCTTTCGGCAGCTTTATTGTTCTCTTTAATACGAAGTCGGACAATAAGATCTTCAACAGTCATCTCCTTGCGCTTATGCTTAAAGTAGTTTTTGAAGTCTTTCCACAAAGGTGGTAGCTTCTCAACTATCATTGCTACTTGGAAAGCATCATTCACAATTAAACCTACAAAATAGTTTATGTGAGTATTAAGAACATTTTTAATTTGTTCAACTAAGGTATTTTTCAAAGATATACCTTCTACTAGGAGATCATGTATGATGACTTGCAACTCCTGTACTTGCGAGACAACAAATTTGCTATCTATCATTTTGAAGTCCAGGAATCGTGCAATAAGGAATTTCTTAATTCCCGCATCCTCCGTCTTATATTTCCGTTCAAGTTCCACCCACAGTTCCTTTGATGTCTTGGTTCCACTATAAACATTGTAGAGGTCGTCTTGGAGACCACTCAGAATATAATTCCTGCAAAGGAAGTCCGAATGTTTTCAAGCTTCTACAATACTAAGCGGTCTTTGTCTGAGGTTCCCTCGGGTACCTTAGGAGCGTCTTTGCTAGTGAACCATTGCAGACATAAAGTGGTGAGGTAAAATAACATCTTTTGCAGCCACCGCTTGAAGTCAATGCTCGAAAATTTTCTGGGCTTCTCCGCCGGTGCCATTATTGGCGGAGCATTTGTGCGGCTTGATGAAGCAACATTGTTTGCCTCCACAGTAGTAGCCACATCATCCATTTGACTTTCAGTTGTCATTTTTCCTGTCACCACAAGACAGAAAACTTAGTAATTTTTCAGAATACTATTTATAAAGTTAAATACCTTGAAACTCTTCTTCTTGTTTCTAGTTAACGATGAAGTTTTTATTACTTTGAATCATCAATCGAGTGAACCTTAACTTATGATGAAGATTTTATGTCTTCTAATCACTAGTTAAATTCAAGCAGAGTAGAAATCTTAAGCTTTAATCTCCAAAAACAAGCAATAAAGATTTTGTAGGTTATTTCCTTAAGATTGTTATTTCCCACAATATGGTCGGGTATGTAGAATCTGTATATTACAACAACAACTTTAACTAGAGTTCAAGTATAAACAAGAACACAATGAAGTATCAAATACCCTCAACATAAGATCAAAATGACCTTTCCAAGAAGTGTTTTTATTTTTCAGGAAAAATAAGATGAAGCAGAAATTCAATCCAAGTCGTCCGAATTCACGAAATTCCTTAAGGAAATAATTCCCCTCACTGTACCCGAGGTTGTGGAATTTTTCCTCCCAGGATAAAATGACCTTCAATTCGACTATAGTGGTACCTCAAATAGGCAAATTCTTCGAACGCTTTGATTGATCACACAGAATATTTGTAAAGAAAAGAAGAGAGTTTTTATTCTGAAAATTTCATTTCTTCAAACCTGTGGAAGAAGGCAAGTTTTTATAGCCATAACATGCCTGTTCGGAAAGGTGGCATTTGTTCAACTTAGAGGTGTGACTATTCTGAAATTGCATGGCTGTTTTTCCCCAAAACAGTGCACTATTTTTGCTGAAGCCAAAGCCAAAGCCGAGCCGAGCGAGCGACGACGACAACGGCATGAGGCATCATCTAGTTCTTGCCTCACTATCCATGTGGAGTTAGTGTTTCTCAATATAAACACTCTCAAGTTCTCTTCTTCCACCAATGTGGGAGAAAGAGTAAACTTGCCAATTTGGGAGTACACTTTCCATTTTTAGTGTCTCCTTCCCTCCACCCTTTTACTCTCCATTTTTCCATTCACACTTCTTTCATCTACTATGAACCCAACACTTACCAAAGTTGAAGAGCCTTGATACACATAGAAACAGTAATCAAAACAACACAAAGAGAAACCTGAAAAGAAATATATCATTATTAACAATTTAGCTAACATGTTAAGCAACCTATCTTGTGTATAATATTTTACTGTTTTGTTGATCATGTTTTAGGCTTATGTAATTGAAAAATCAAATTTTGCGAAAAAAAATTAAGTATTTAGTTTGTTTGTAGAATGTCTAATTGGCACAAATGAAGTTATAGAATGATATAAAAGGAATATCTTATGTATCCCAAATGTTGAAGTTTGTAGTAGCTTTACAATAAAAATATATTAAAGACATACTGAAATTATTGAATGAACAACGCGATTATATTTTTGCTTGGTGAAAGGACATAGTGTATATGTAAGACAGAATATACATTCCTCATCGAGGAAAAAAGGAGGGAAAGTAAAATAACAAAGAGGACGAATAAACATGGAAGAATTTATCGCGCACATACAGTCCATTAATGAATCATGAGAGGGCATACTTTAAAATGTAGTGTGTTTCAATTCTTTTATCCATGCATTTCCCTTATGTTTGTTTCACCCAATTCTTGAGTTACGATTTCGTCCACCAATTCATTCTTTACGGAGATTCGACTTATGCCGAACCCGAAGGCTGGTACTATCATAAAATATACCTCAGGTAAAATGTCAAGTATTTTCTGCTTATGAATAAAATTAATCAGAATACTGTTTCTCATGTTCAACTTTCTCTATGCAATGGAAGAATACGTGAATCTTTATATGAATGAAAAATTGGAAAAACGTACACATATATCCTAGCTTGAAGGCATTCAGAGTTGAGAAAATGTTACACAAATTGCATGTTTAGTTGACCATTTTCAAGCATTGGGGCAAGACTCTTAGAGGTTGTTTGGTAGAGGGTATTGAAAAACTAATGCGTGTATTAATTGATGTGTATTGTTAGTACCTTATTGGGTACATTTTTAGGTCTATGTATAACTAATGCTTGCATTAGTTATACACTCTATTATGTATTGAGGTGTGTGTTAGTAATACACACCATTTTCTATGTATTAGTAATACAACAATCCTGAACACATGCATTAACTTGTTAAATGACATTATTACCCTTCAAAATATTTCTCCACTTTTTTTTTCCACCATTATCACATTCTCCGATTCCTTTTCACCGTTTTTAAAAAGTTGTCCTTTCTCTTGTTTTACTTTCCCATGGAAATGAGAAGATATTTTACCATATCATATTCCCCAACTCTTTCCTTTTCCACGATATCTACATCAGTCAAAAAAGAAAAAAGAATTGGCGATTTCTAGATCAAAAGAATTGTTGGTGCTACAGTTGTTGTTTCAATCTTCATGACAGTTGGTGCTACTTCATCGCCAAGAATTGTTGGTGCTACTTGTTAATGTTGGTTGTATATTCTTTTACTCTTGAAAAAAGAGTGTACAAGGAAGGATATTTTGGTAAATAAATATTTTTTTATAAAGATTATATAAATGTATATTATTTTCAATACATCAAATCAAACATTATATAAAAAATAATATCTGCATAATTAATACCAACATTACTAATAACATTAATAATGCAAGCATTACTAATACACCTTATTCATTATTATTTTTATACACTCTACCAAACGATCCCTTAGTGACATAAGAAGGCTTTCCTAAATCCAGGCTAATACTTTCGTTCTTTTCCGTTACTAGCTCCGGATGATTCATATACAAATGTTGTTTGTTCTCCGTTGAATATGTACATACAAAACCTGCAATTAAATCAGCAAAACTCAGCAAAAGATCAGTCTATTCAGAAACAGATAAATTGTTTGATACTTCAAGAAAAAGACATTAGTGCAGACCTTCCATAATGGTTAACCCCAACATATATATTACACAAACTTAGTAAAATTTAAATTTAAAAACAAAATATAGAAAGATTGAGCGCGCACTCAATCTCCAGAATTAGATTGAAGGCAATTGAATTCCCTTGACATAAAATTCATGAATCCACCACTCGAAACAAGCATAAGGAAATGTTAGTCACTTTTGTCTTAGTAAAAACAATCAGCGAGCCATACTTAGATACTTTTAAGAGTTAATTTCTCAGACAATCACTCAACTACTAGTTATTATTTCAATAAAGTCATTTTCTTTATTGAAGAATATTGGGATCAAGAAAAAGACTGACTTTCTGAGATAATAACTATTAGTTGAGGGCCATATGAGAAACCAATATGATACTTTAACCAATACTTTCGTTGTTCATCCCTAAATCTTTTATGTATCAAATAAAGACCTTAATAGAGTTCTTTATATAGTACAATACATAGTCCTTAGTATGAATGTGAATCGTTCAATGCTCGAATCTCATGTTTCGGACTCTGACTGAGTAAGTAGAGTTTTCCTTTAATTAAATTTTCCCTAATTAGTAGGTCAGGGATATTATATATCAATAAGTAGAGTGAGTAGAGTTTTTCTTTAATTAAATTTTTCCTAATTAGTAGGGCAAGGGTATCATATATCAATAAATAATTATTTAGAATTTTGAACTAATTTTAGGGCAGAACCACAACGATGATTACGGGGTTGGCACGATCAAGTATATTTGGTCCAAAATTCATCAACTGAGAATTCATGAGCTAAAAGCTTTGACTCTGTCTCTAACTAATATAGCGTGAAATTTGTAAAATTATAGATCAATTAGAGTTGCACTATTTAAATTCCTTGAATGATTAAAGTTAAAATGTGGGCTCTAAAATCAAAAAGCAAACTATACAACCATCTCCAACTACACTCTATTTTACATTCTAAATATAGAGATGCTCTATATTTGGAGAACACCATCTCCAATCCACAACTCTATTTTACATTCTAAAAAAGAACTTCTTCTCTTTCATTAATATTATATTATTATTTTATTTTATTTATATTTCTCATTTCATAACTTAAATCTTTTTTATTTTATTTATTTATATTTCTTATTTCATAATTATTTTTTACCCCAAATTTTTAAACAACATAAATTGCAAGAATATATTATATATTATTCATATTAATGGACAATTAAAATAAAAGTGAAATCATTTATGAAATATAATTAAACAAATATTACATGATGGTAACATTTATTTATTTCTACATAAATATTCAACTTTCAAGATTAAAATGTTATTCTCATAAATGCTCTATTAATTCATTACGAAGTTCATAATGAGCATTTTGTCTTTAATTTTTTTTATGTCTAGCTAAAAATAGGTCCAATGTTAACATATACCCAAGGGATAGAGTTGAGTAGAGAAGTGACAGACAAGGAGATAGTTGACGCCTTAAAATTTATTGATGATGATAAGGCTCCTGGAATAAATGGATACAATGGTCATTTCTTCAAAATAGCATGGTCTATTATTCAGTATGATGTGGTGAAGACTGTTAAAAAAGATTTTGAGCATGGTAAGCTACACAAAGCTGTAAACTGCACCCTTCTTACTCTCGTGCCTAAGACTCCCAACCCAACAACAATAAAAGAATACAGACCAATTGCATGTTGCTCAATTTTATACAAGATCATTGCAAAGGTGTTAGCTTCAAGATTACAAAAGGTAATTGCATCAGTAATTAGTGAAGCTCAATCCGAATTTATCCCCGGTAGGAAGATAGCAGATAATATCATCTTGGCAAATGAGTTGGTAAAGGCCTACCATCGAAAACACATCTCTCCTAGGTGCATGCTCAAAATAGACTTCCAAAAAGCCTATGATTCTATGGAATGGATTTACTTGAAGCAGACTATGGAGGCTTTATGTTTTCCCAAGAGATACATGAAATGGGAAATGGAATGTGTGTGCACCATTAATTACTCTATTTTGATAAATGGGGAGCCTATTCCTCCCTTTAAAGCAGCTAAGGGACTGAGAAAGGGTGGTCCTATATCTCTATTTTTATTTGTCATTGTTATGGAGTTTCTTAGTCGAAGTTTGTCTGAGTTAAAGTAGGATCAACATTTCAGGTTTCATCATAAATGTGCAAGATTAGGGATTACACACTTATGTTTTGATAATGATCTATTACTGTTTGCACGAGGGGAATTAGCCTCTGTTTCAACATTATTTCAGTGTTTTCAAAGATTTTCTCAAGCGTCGGGGCTCACAACAAACATAGAGAAAAATAGTTTCTATTATGGTGGCACGACAGAACAGGAAAAGATAACTTTGTTATAGAAATTTGGGTTCAGACTAGGAGAACTTCCCTTCAAATATCTGGGCATCCTATTATCCACAAAGAAATTGGGTATCCTGCAATGGAGTTCTCTAATAGACAAGACTACTGTACGGATAGCCTCATGGACCTCCAAAAAACTATCTTATGCCGGGAGGGTACAATTAGTACAGTCAATCTTATGTGGGATACAAGCTTTTTGGTCCCAATTATTTCCTATCCCCTCTAAAGTCCTGAAACTTATTGAAGCCTAATGTCAAAGCTATGTATAGTCCGGGGTAAGTACTATTACTAGAAAAGCTCTTATCTCGTGGAATAAAATGTGTATGCCTTACTTAGTTGGGGGCCTCAATCTTATCAACATCTGCATTTGGAATAAGGTTGCACTAGCAAGAACCTGTTGGGACTTAGCTAAAAAAAGTTACAAATTATGGATATGTTGGATTCATATCTTTTATATTAAATCTGATAGGGTCTCCACAACCCCTATTCTACAGTAAGCCTCTTGAATGGTCAAAAGTATCATTGTTGCTAGAGAAACACTGATGCAAACACAATTGACGGAGCATCAACATAGATAACAATCCAAAAGATTTATTTACAATTGCTGGGTGAAGGAACTAGGGTACCTTGGAAATGTCTGTTATGGTTGCGGATTCAAAACAAGTTACTAACTAAAGATCGGCTACTCAAATGGGGATTAGAGATGGACAAATTCTGCAAGTTATGTACAGAAAATCAGGAAACTCGAACTCACCTATTTGTTCACTGTGAATACTCGAGGGATTTATGGCATAGATTATTATGATGGATAGAGGTGAGTCCTGTTGATACTATTACATGGGAGGAACATGAGGATTGGGTGATAAAGAAATCCAAGGGCAAATCATTACAGGTATAACTCTTTAAAATGGTCTATGCTTAATTTGTACATGCACTATGGTTGGAGATGAACTATCGATTGTTTGAAGAGAAGAACAGACTCTGGGAATCTTTGGCTAAGGAGATAGATTATTATTGTAATGTGAGAGCTAATTTGGGTCTTCGAACTAGACTGGAATAATTATGTTTCTAGTTTAATTAAGGATAGAATTGGTAGTCTTTGAGTTTTTCTGTAGATAGCAGATTTGTGTTAAAACTGCTATGGATCTGTAATTGTTGTTGGGTTCATAGAAGTGTGAATGAGAAATGGAGAAGCAATGGTGAAGAAAAAGGAGACACCCAAATTGGAAAGTGTACTCCTAATTTGGAAAGCTTACTCTTTCTCCTACATTGGTGGAAGAAGAGAACTTTTTGGTGTTTATATTGTGAAACACTTACTCCACATGGTAAGTGAGTTAAGGAAATTGAGATGCCTTGCGCCGTTATCATCGTCGCTCGCTCGGCTCGGCTTCGGATTTGGATTCGTATTTGGATTTGTCAAAGGATCGATCGATGAGATCTTTCTTTTTGGACAAATTTTATTTGATGAAAATAATCCAGACTAAATAAGTAATACTCCATTAATAAATACATGCATGCAGTAACAGTAACAGATGCAATGTTCGACCTGAAATGGTGCCACTGTTTCAACGAATCGTTGCACTATTTCACGAACTGGTGCAGTATTTCTGTGTTTCTGTTTCTGAACTGGTGCAGATTTTTGAAACAATGTTTCATGAACTGATACATTGGTTCGAACACATGCAACTCTTCAATGAAATGATGCACTGTTTCGAACCAGTGCACTGTTCACGAAATAGTGTACTATTTCAGAAAATTACTGCATTATTTTAAGTGAATAGACATGCATTTTCAGGAAGAGTCACACACCTCTAATATGAACCAATGCCACCTTTTCAAAGGGGCATCTTGTGGCTATAAATAATCTGCTTTCTTCCACAGGTTAAGGCATCAAATTTTAAGATTACAAAAACTTCTTCTTGTCTTAAAAATACTCTAAGTGTGATCGTTCAAACCGTGAGTGTGTTCGAAGAATCCGCCTATTTGAGGTACCGCTATAGTCGGATTGAAGGCCATTTTATCCCGGGAGGAAGATTCCATAACCTCGGGTACAGTGAGGGGAATTATTTCTTAAGGAAAGTCCGTGAATTCAGACGACTTGGCCTTAATCATTTCTGTTTTATCTTTATTTTCTAAAAAATAAATACACCTCTTGGAAAGGTCTTTTTGATTTTGTGTTGAGGGTATTTAATAATTCATTGTGTTCTTGTTCATACTTGAACTCGAGTTGAAGTTGTTGTTCCGTTATACAGATTCTATGTACCCGTATTGTGGAAAATAACAATCTTAAGGAATAATTTAACAAGAATTTGTATTGCTTGTTTTTGGAGAGAAAAGCTTAGGCTTTCTACTCCGCTTGAATTTAACTAGTGATTAGAAGACATAAAATCTTCATCACAAGTTAAGGTTCACTCAGTTGACGATTCAAAGTAATAAAAACTTCATCGTTAACTAGAAACAAGAAGAAGAATTTCAAGTTATTTAACTTTATAAATAGTATTCTGAAAAATACTAAGTTTTCTGTCTTGTGGTGACAAGAAAAATGACAACTAAAAGTCAAATGATGGATGTGACAACGTCTATGGGGGCAAACAATATTGCCACATCAAGTCGCACAAATGCTCGGCCAATAATGGCACCGGCGGAGAAGCCCGAAAAATTTTCTGGCATTGACTTCAAGCAATGGCAACAAAAGATGTTCTTTTACCTCACCACTTTATGTCTGCAACGGTTCACTAGCGAAGATGCTCCTGAGGTGCCCGAGGGAACCTCGAACAAAGACCGCTTCGTTATTGTAGAAGCTTGGAAACATTCAGACTTTCTTTGCAGGAATTATATTCTGAGTGGTCTCCAAGATGACCTCTACAATATCTATAGTGGAACCAAGACATCAAAAGAACTATGGGGGTTACTTGAACGGAAATATAAAATGGAGGATGCGGGAATTAAGAAATTCCTTGTTGCATGGTTCCTGGACTTCAAAATGATTGATAGCAAATCTGTTGTCTCTCAAGTACAGGAGTTACAAGTCATCATACATGATCTCCTAGCAGAAGGTTTAATTATGAATGATGCTTTCCAAGTAGCAGAAATAGTTGAGAAGCTACCACCTTTGTGGAAAGACTTCAAAAACTACTTAAAGCATAAATACAAGGAGATGACCGTTGAAGATCTTATTATCTGACTTCGTATTGAAGAGAACAATAAATCTGCTGAAAGAAGGTCAAAGGAAAATTCTACAATGAATAGAGCACATATTGTAGAAGATGGCCAAAACAACTCGAAGAAAAGAAAGAAAGTTGAACATGGAAGCAATCAACCCAAGAAAAATTTCAAGGGAAAATGCTTCAATTGTGGTAAAATTGGCCACAAGTACACAGATTGTCGAGCCCCGAAGAAAGGCAAGAAAAACGACCAAGCGAATATGATTGAGTCCAACAAAGAATATGATGATTTGTGTGCTATGTTCACGGAATGAAACTTAGTGGGGAATCCACGTGAATGGTGAATGGATTCTGGTGCCACACACCATGTTTGCGCAAACAAAGATTTGTTCTCGTCATTTTCTCCGGCTCAAGCAGAAGAAATACTTTACATGGCCAACTCCGCTACTGCTAAGGTGGAGGGAACAAGAAAAATTTGCCTAAAGATGAATTCCGGCAAGGTCTTGACACTAAACAATGTGATATATGTTCCAGAGTTACGTAGGAACTTAATTTCTATTTCACTCCTAGATAAGAACGGATTCAAATGTGTAACCATTTCTGGAAAAATTGTAGTTAGCAAAGGATAAATGTATGTAGGAAAAGGCTATCTCATGGAGGGCCTTTATAAGATGAATATAATGACTGTTGAAATGAATAAAAGTTTGAATTCGTCTTATTTTCTTGAGTCTTATGATTTATGGCATGAACGTTTGGGCCATGTTAATTACAAAACGTTACGAAAGCTGATTAACTTAGAAGTTTTGCCAAACTTTGAGTGCAATAAATCAAAGTGTCAAACGTGTGTGGAATCGAAGTATGCAAAGCATCCTTATAAGTTCGTTGAAAGAAATTCCAATTCCTTAGACTTAATACATACTGACATTTGTGATATGAAGTCAACACCATCTCGTGGTGGGAAAAAGTATTTCATAACTTTTATTGACGATTGCACTAGATATTGTTATGTCTACTTGCTAAATAGTAAGGATGAAACAATAGATGCGTTTAGGCAATATAAAACTGAAGATGCAAATTAGTTAGACAAAAAGATCAAAATGATAAGAAGTGATAGGGGCGGAGAATATGAATCTCCCTTTGCGCAAATATGTGTAGAGAATGGAATAATCCATCAAACTACGGACCCATATTCACCTCAATCTAATGGAATTGCGGAAAGGAAAAACCAAACTTTGAAGGAAATGATGAATACCTTACTTATAAGTTCTGGTTTACCGTAAAACTTATGGGGGGAGGCTATCCTTACAGCCAATCGTATACTCAACAGAGTTCCCCATAGTAAGACACAATAAATTCCTTACAAAAAATGGAAAGGAAGGAAACCTAACTTGAAATATTTCAAAGTGTGGGGGTGTCTAGCGAAGGTTCAAGTTCCTATACCTAAAAGGGTTAAGATAGGACCTAAAACGGTGGACTACGTGTTCATAGGGTATGCTAAAAGTAGTAAAGCATGTCGATTTTTGGTTCATAAATCCAAACATCCGGATATTAATGAAAATACGGTAATTGAATCAGACAATGCTGAATTCTTTGTAAACATTTACCCGTATAAAATTAGACATGAAAAATTTAGTAGAGGATCTAAACGACCTCGAGACGAACCAAGTGATAATGTGCATAATGAAGAAAATCCAAGACGTAGTACACGTCAAAGAATGTCAACTTTGTTTGGGTCAGATTTTGTAAAATTTCTCTTAGAAAATGAGCCTCAAACATTTAGGGTAGCGATGGCATCTTCGGACTTATCCTTTTGGAAAGTGGCAGTCAATAGTGAGATAGATTCAATCTTAAGCAACCATACATGGGAATTGATTGACCTTCCTCCCGAAAATAAACCTTTAGGTTCTAAATGGATCTTCAAAAGGAAAATGAAGGCGGATGGTACTATTGACAAATACAAGGCAAGACTTGTTGTAAAAGGCTTCAAACAAAAGAAAGGCCTTGATTACTTTGATACATACTCGCCAGTAACAAGGATAACCTTGATTAGAATGTTAATTGCCTTGGCGGTGGAATATGATCTTCAAATCCATCAAATGGATGTGAAAACCGCATTCCTAAATGGAGATTTGGAGGAAGAAATTTACAAGGAACAACCTGAGGGTTTTGTGGTTCCTGGAAAGGAAAACAAGGTATGTAAACTTATCAAGTCATTATATGGACTAAAGCAAGCACCAAAACAGTGGCATGCAAAGTTTGACCAAACCATGTTGGCAAACGGATTCAAAATAAATGAATGTGATAAATGTGTTTATATTAAAGACACTCCAAATCACCAAGTCATTGTATGTCTATATATGGATGATATGTTGATCATCAGTAGAGATATTTCTGATATAAATGCAACAAAACGAATGCTCGAGAGCAAGTTTGATATGAAGGACCTTGGAGTTGCAGATGTGATTTTAGGTATAAGAATCCATCGAACTCCACAAGGGTTGGTATTGTCACAGTCTAATTATATCAAAAAGGTACTAGAAAAATTCAAGTATATGTTATTTGGTATTGCCCAGACTCCATTGGATGCGAGTTTTGCACTTCGAAAGAATGAAGGTGAAAGTGACTCGCAATTGGAGTACGCAAGAGTATTGGGTTGTTTAATGTATATAATGAACTGTACATGAACAGACATAGCATGTGCTATCAATAAGTTGAGTCGGTACACGAGTAATCCCAACAAAACTCACTGGATGGCAATGAAAAGAGTTTTGGGGTATCTTAAATACACTCAAAATTATGCTTTGCACTACAATAAATATCCTGCGGTACTTGAAGGATATAGTGATGCAAATTGGATCACTGGATCGAACGAAGTAAAATCCACAAGTGGATATGTATTCACTATCGGTGGAGGAGCAGTCTCTTGGAAACCATCCAAACAGACTTGTATTGCTCGTTCTATAATGAAATATGAATTTATCGCATTAGATAAAGCCGGTGAAGAAGCAGAATGGCTCTGAAATTTCTTGGAAGATATTTTGTATTGGACCAAGCCAGTGGCACCAGTATGTATACACTGTGATAGCCAAGCGGCAATAGGTAGGGCAGGGAGCATAATGTATAACGGTAAATCTCGTCATATAAGACAAAGACATAATACCGTTAGAGAACTTCTCCCTAGTGGAATTATCACTGTAGACTATGTAAAGTCAAAGGATAATGTGTCGTATCCACTTACAAAAGGCCTATCTAGAGAAGGAGTAGAAAGGACATCCAAGGGAATGGGTTTAAGGCCTAGGATAAGTCAGCATGGCGGTAACTCTACCTAGCAGACTGGAGATCCCAAGTGCTAGGTTCAAGGAGATCAAATAAAGTTGTGTCTGACAGGTTCAACATTGTCAAATACCCAACCCATTCTCATGATGTAGATAATGTATAGTAAACAAGGATAAGACTTAAGATGAAAAGTCTTTTAATGATTATCTAAATTTGGCAGATTTGACCAAATAGTTTAATTTATAGGATTGAAAATTTAGAAATAACCTATGTGTGGGCGAAGTGGAAGTTGCTTTAAAGAGAATGTTAGTAAAGTCCTATTCTCTAAGCTCTCAGAAAACCGGGACGTATTCATGGCTAAAAAGAACAAAACCGTAAAGACCATAAACGGTAAAAGGCTGGTTGTGTGACATGTGTTGTCTAGGTGTACATTAAAGATCGAAGGTTCAAAGATATAAAATCTACCAATTGACCGAGTGCAGCTGATGCATGTTCACTATGGAAAGTTCAAAGGGAAACCCACTTATCCAGATGCAATCAGTCTTTGCTTGATGATCACATACTTGTCCGTAAAAATTTTATGAAAAAATAGCCATTCCCCATTCATGTGGGAGATTGTTGGGTTCATAGAAGTGTGAATGAGAAATGGAGAATAAATGGTGGAGGAAAAGGAGACACCCAAATTGGAAAGTGTACTCCTAATTTGGAAAGCTTACTCTTTGTCCCACATTGGTGGAGGAAGAGAACTTTTTGGTATTAATATTGTAAAAAACTTACTCCACATGATAAGTTAGGCAAGGAAATAGATATGCCTCACACCGTCTTCGTCGTCGCTCGCTCGGCTCAGCTTCGGATTTGGATTTGGATTTGTCAAATGATCGATCGATGAGATCTTTCTTTTTGGACAAATTTTATTTGACGAAAATAATCCAGACTGAATCAGTAATACTCCATTAATAAATATATGCATGTAGTAACAATAACAGATGCAATGTTCGACCTGAAATGGTGCCCCTGTTTCAACGAATCGTTGCACTATTTCGCAAACTGGTGCACTATTTCTGTGTTTCTGTTTCTAAACTGGTGCAGATTTTTGAAACAATGTTTCATGAACTGATAAATTGGTTCGAATATGCAACTCTTCAACGAAATGATGCACTGTTTTGAACCAGTGCACTGTTCACGAAATAGTGTACTGTTTCAGAAAATTACTACATTGTTTTAAGTGAATAGACATGTATTTTCAGGAAGAGTCACACACCTCTAATATGAACCAATGCCACCTTTTCAAAGGGGCATCTTATGGCTATAAATAACCTGCTTTCTTCCACAGGTTAAGGCATCAAATTTTAAGATTACAAAAACTTCTTCTTGTCTTAAAAATACTCTAAGTGTGATCATTCAAACCGTGAGTGTGTTCGAAGAATCCGCCTATTTAAGGTACCGCTATAGTCGTATTGAAGGCCATTTTATCCTGGGAGAAAGATTCCATAACCTCGGGTACAGTGAGGGGCATTATTCCTTAAGGAAAGTCTGTGAATTCGGACGACTTGGCCTTAATCATTTCTGTTTCATCTTTATTTTCTGAAAAATAAATACACCTCTTGGAAAGGTCTTTTTGATCTTGTGTTGAGGGTATTTAATACTTCATTGTGTTCTTGTTCATACTTGAACTCGAGTTGAAGTTGTTGTTCTGTTATACAGATTCTACGTACCCGTATTGTGGAAAATAACAATTGTTTCACTTGGTAATTAATATACAAGCTAGTTACCAAAAAAAAAAAATGGTTCAAATAAATAATTTTCATCTACCATCATTTATATGAATATTAAATGTATAAAATTAAACTTAATATAATAAAAATATTACTTTAAAAATAATTATTAATAATAGAGAATTAATTAATTATCAAATATAATTCATAATATATTAAATTACAAATGTTATACAATATAAATATTAATATTATAATTAAAAAACAAAATAGAAAGTAATTCTCTATATTTTGAGAGTTATTGTTCACCTCCTCTATTTATAGAGTTCAGTTGAAAATTTGAAAGGTATTAACCAATAACTCTTCTCCGCAGACAGCTCCTCTCTAGTACACTAATTGTCCAGGTTGTCCAGTGGAGAAGTAATCTGTTGACAGATGTCCATTTATAGATCTAAGGATTAATAATTGATTATCCCCAAAACCCCTTAAACCATAGTTAAATCACACATCAGTTTTATATTTTATTTGTTTTCCTTATCGGCAATGTTAGTGAGCGAGAATCTTGCTCAATTTTGTTGCTTTTTCTTTACCACCTGAGAAGCTACCTTATTTTCATCATTTATTTTTTGTTTATTTTTAAACTTTAATGGTCTTCTTTAGTTCATCATTTTCACCTAAGTTCTATCCCAAATTTCAATTCTTTCAAATTAAACTCTTTTATTTTCATAAATTGTTTTCATAACTCTTTCGAGATTCCTTCATATTTTCATGAATTATATTGAACATTTCTATATACCACTTTCTTCTATATAATTACTATCTAAGAATAATTTTAAGGAAAATTTAGATAAATATATATCCTCTACTTTATATTATTACATAAATTTCATCTAGCAAAACTAATTACAAATATCCTATTTTTTTTCACTTTCTCTGTCCAATCTCCATATACATATCAAACCATCCCTTATACGTCACTTAATGCTCCACAATTTGTGCCTAAAATGAAGCAATCATAATTAAGGGATTTCAAGTTTTGAATTTACAAACTTTATCTTATCAAATTGCTGAACATCATCATCTTCTTCAATTTATTTTTGAGGTTAGTTTAATTTCTTAATTTTCTCAACTTTACTAAATAAAAAATCTACGAGTTACTTGTTGTATGTGTGTAATTCTCAAAACTTTAGCATAGTAATGGAATCTGGATCGAGCTTTAGAGAAAATAAATCAAAACACCAAAACGACTCTGCCAAGATGAAGAAGTCGAGGGAAGTTGCTCGTACAAGCTCTAAAAAGCTCGTTGCTAAATCTTCAAGTAAGATAAAAAGTGAAGAATTATCACAATCGTGTCTTCCAAAGGTAAGTGATTTGTTGTTGAATCTGTATTTTTTTTATCGATTTACACATTCTTATACACTGTTATATAAGTATTTTGATGTTTTTTTGACCTTATAACTAAGTTATGTATAGGGTTAAAAGCGTCTTTTTAGACATTAAATTTGTTATATACATGGTCAGATTACTTAGTAAATTCATGTTGTTATTTTGAACTATGATACATAACGAGTTATGTATATATTTGTAGTTATGTCATTTGTTGAACGTTTTATTTCTACTCATATACATAAATCTGTTATGTATATGTATTGAAACAAACACTGCTGGGCTGTTTAATTTCAAGGCATATACATTACAGAGTTATGTATGTGTTATGCATCAACAATGTTATACATAACACAGTTATGTATATGACTTTGTTAGACGAGGCGAGTTGTGTGTATTTCAACCCATTATATTTTTCCTTATTACATTGTTGCCTTTTGTTACTTTTTTTATGTAGTTTTATACTATTTGCAACACAATATTTTTTAAAAATCTTAACCCAATGGACATAAGAAAATATGTGTGTGAATGTTTTCATTCATGTCGACACACCCTATATTTTCCACTCTTTTCTATATATCTTATAATTTTATTGTAGCTTTACTCCCCTTTTAATGATTTATCTATCCCTTTTAGAAATATTTATTCTAATAATATTAATTTCTAATATATTAAAAATTAAATAATTTATAGGACTTACGCCCCATATGTACATAATTTTAAAAAGTAATAAATATTTTTGAATTTTGTGATCGTCAAGTGAAAGATATGTATAATATTTTAAAATATTGTTTAAACTTGTTGTTATAAACGAGAAAGAGAGATTAACAGACAAAAAGGAATGTAAGAAAAATAAATTGAAATGGAGGGAGTATCTGATTTCATTTTTGGTTTGGTTATGATTTTTTCAATTTCTTTTAAAAAAGAAAGTGTTGATTTTGTTTTGTAATGTAATGCAAGATTGTCTCTTTTTTTTTTTTCGGATTTAACTTGTACGCATTGACAGCATGAAGAATCTTTTTAATGTTTTGAGAAAATTATTTTCCTATAGAAGATATTTTTTTAAAATTTTGACCAATCGACCGCACCCTAAATCTTGAGAAAATTGAAGGAAAGGTGTCATTTAAGTCTTGAATGAAGGATTGGTGACATTGACCAACCTAAAGGGTCAAACACAATTAGAAAACTTGATTAAGTTAATTATAGACTTGATTAATATTTTTAAAACTTTTTAATCTTTTCAAAAATACAAATCAACACATACCTCTCTCCTCTCCAAATCAACCGTCTCTCCTCTCTCTATCTCTCGATGGTTTCTCCCAACCAACAGTTCTACAAATTTGTTCTTTCAATCCCCGGCGACTTCAACCTCCGGCGATAAATAGTTGGGCTTCGAGTTTCTTTTTGACTCTCAACTGTCAATTGATGTGACAGCCTTGCTCTCCGACCACAACAGCTTCAAATTCTTCATCATCCCTTTTCTTCTTTCATAGGTAAATAATTATGGCATTTTTAGTTTTGAAGAAAATGAGGAACTTGAGCCAACCTCTCTTCTAGTATTGGTTAACAATTTCAATATTTTTTGCTATAATTTGAAATGTTGTCTGAATAAAATCCTGATTTTTGGTATTTCTTCTCTTCTATTTTCGGAGTGAATTATGATTTTTATCGTTGGTTGCATTTTTTTGAAGTTTGATTTTTGTTACTTGTATTAATACAAACAAAACAACGATGTTGGTGTTTTTGGTGTTGCGCCCGTTGCTGGGTTGATTTATTTTTGTTCTTGATAAAAATGGTGATATTGCTATTGTTCTATTGAACAAAATTATGCTACTGTTTTTTCTGCAACAAAATAACCATCTAATGCAACAAAGGAACCATCAAATAAAAAATTTGATGCAATACACTAACCATCTGATGCAACGGATTAACCATATGATGCAACTAATTAACCATATGATGCAACGGATTAACCATCTGATGCAATAGATTAACCATATGTTGCAATATATTAACCATCTAATGCAACATATTTACCATCAGATGTAATAGAGGAACCATCAGATTAAAAATCTAATGCAATAGATTAATCATCTGATGCAATAGAGGAACCATCGGATTAAAAATCTGATACAACAGATTAATCATCTGATGCAATAAATAAACCTTTCATTTGATAAAATCCTATCAACTATTCCAACAGAATATGTCCAAGACTTAATTTTTCCAACTGATTATTCATCTGTCATAATAGAAAACCCTTCTGTTGGAAGAAATCTAAATAATATTGTTTGTTGATAACTGTTCCAACAAATCACTCATATATTGCAATAGATGTGTGATCTATCGCACAGGCCATTCATTTGTCGCAACAGATAAGTGATATATTTTGTATTGTTGCAACAAGTTAGTTAACTGTTCCAACAGATCACTCATATGTTGCAACAGATGTGTGATCTGGTACACAGACCAGTCATCTGTTTTAACAGATGAGTGATCTATTTTTGTTGTTGCAACAGGTTAGATATTGCAACAGATAACCTACCTGGTGCACCAAATGTGTGATCTATTGAAACTGTTATTTTACTATTTTGCATGTTAGATATACTGTTATCCTTTTTTTAATGATGCATTAATCAATCATAAGCTATTTTATGTTCCTGTTAATTTTAGATGATATGGCTCCCAAAATAACAGAAACCTAATCATGTCCAAGTAAAGAAACAAGTGAAGCAGCTAGGCTACATCCACCACTCTATGAGCTTGATTTACAAGCGTTATCTTAATCAAAAATAGAATATAATGAACATGGGGAAGAGGAATGTTTCAAAAGAGATAATCCAAATGCTAATAGCCCTCCCACCAAAGAGTTGGTCAAAACCTTCAGCATTGATCGTTATCCTATGAGAATGCAGTGTGATGGTGCCACAGATTTAATGGGTGATTTCGTAGTTAAGTCAGCCATGAAAAAAATTTTCGACGCCTTCAAAAAAATACTTCGAGAATAAAAATTGGATGCTTATTTTAGGGACAGCTTCTTTGGGCAATATTTTGATTTTCTGGAGGACAACAATGCTCATTTCTAAATATATGATCTTCTCAAGCATATGTTTATGTATGAAAACAAAGATAAGATGGATGAGGTATGGATAAATTATTGTGGCATGCCTGTTTGTTTTGGTTGGAAGGGGTTTGCCATAGTTACTGGACTAAAATATTATCCTCCTTCTCCTTCTCAAGTTATACCTATTCTAACCCCAAAAAGCACCCCACACACCCAAAAAAGACAAAGGTAAGGCGAGTGATCGTGATGATCTGGTGTCCATTGTTGGTCCAAACGTCAAAAATAAAAAGTTGATAGAAGCGTTGAAAGGTAAAAGAATTTCAAAGAAGCACAAGCAATCATTGTTCTTGGTTTGGTTTGTACATAATATTCTTTGGGCGAGGGACATTAACAACAACATAAGTGTTAGTTTAATAAAGCTCTTCGAGGATCTTGAGGCATTTAACAGCTATCCTTGGGGTTATGAAAGCTTTAAAATGACTGTCAAATATTTGTTGACTCCGTTAATGCCAAAGACAGTCAACTTATATGGCTTTTTGTGGGCTTTCATGGTAAATATTTTTTTATTATGATATGATTCATTTTTTTATTCAATAATAATTTTGATTTATTGACATTATTTTATAGGCTTGGGCGTTTGAATCCATTCCTTATTTGAGACTGTAGACATGTGATTTTTTACCCTCCTTAAGTTTAATATATTTTTTGACATTAAATATTTTTATTTTTGTTCAATATTTATGTTATCTTTTATTTTATTTTTAATAAGTTTTGGTTGAAAAAAATAAAAAATAATAATAAATAAAGTTACATTTTTTAAAATAATACGAAAATTCAAAAAATATATATTTTTATTTTAATTTTAATAAATGGGCTAGTAGTTTTATTATTCATTTAATTATATTTATTTTAGACTATTTATAAACTTTCATTATATTTTCTTAAATATAAAAAATAATTAATTAATATTATTTTATTTATATTATTATTATTATTATTTATTTTATATATTTTATATTTTAATTTATTAGATATTATTATTACAATTAATGATGGGGAAGCCTCCATACCTACACTCACTCGGTACTAAATCCTACTCCCAACTGAAAGACACTGAGATACTAGACTGTTCTGAGTTTAATGACTGATATCTGACTATTCTGATAATGCTCGTAATATAATCTGAAGACTATTTTGTAATGTACTGAGACTAGACTAAATAAACAGCTATGGTTTTCGGGTATTCAATACCCCCAAGTCTCAAAACGACAATACTGAAAAGACACTAAATCTTGAAGGCCAAAACATGAAAGCTCTTATTAAATAATTCACTCTTGTAGGCATTTTATCAAACACTTGTACTTCATAGTTTAGTCAATTCATGGGAATAGTATAAAACTTTAAATAATAGCATGACTTCAACATTTATAACACTAAATGATGATCTAATTCGAAGAATGGCAATATTAAAACATGAGGGATTTGATAACAACAATAATTCCATTAAAGTATGGTATAAAATCAATATTCATGGAAGTTCATAGAGATTCATAGTTTTAAATCATAATTTAATATAATAAATCTTGAAAAGATGTCAAATTTGTAATTAAAATGGATACTTGGACTCGATGGATGAAAGGGATCCATGGATGAACATCTAACATACCTGGGATAATGAATTTGGAAGGATTGATGGAGAGTTCTTGAGATCTGGCCTTGATTCTTGAGAGCTAGGGTTTCTTGTTCTTGAAAGAGAGGATTTTTAATTTGAGAGAGTGAATAATGATGAGTATTTAGGTCAACTAGGGGTTAAATTTTGTGTTTAGGGTGAGTTTAGGGATTATGAAAAAGACCCAAATACCCTTAAATGAATTTAAAAACACAAGCTGGAAACTAAAATCCCGATTTTTGGCCTTGGTATGACACATCACAATCATGTCAAGCCACTGGAAAAAGGGACAACTGGGACCTGGATAAATGCCACGATGGGCCACTATCGCGCCAAGCCTGAGAATGCCATTTTGGCCATCTCCGCGATGCTCCATGATCGCGGAGGCCCACTGGAAATTGAAAAATGTCAAATTGACCAATGACGCGATACGCCAGGATTGCGAACCTTTACTGGATTTTTCTAAATGGGAGATTGGACTGCTCCACGACACGCTAGAGGTTAAAATATCGGTGTTTAACGACTGAAACTTTAAATCACCATAACTTCTTACCCGGTTATCGAATTTGGGCAAATTTTATATTGTTTGAAAGCTAATTGAATTTCCTATGCAATAACAGGCACTAAATTGATAAATAATGAGTGTTTAAATTTTTTTATATATGAATAATCATGTATTGGGACTTAGATTATGCTAAGAAAATATGGGGTGTTACAATATCTCCCCCTTGGGATCATTCGTCCCCGAATGAAATTGGTTAAGCTGAGGAAACTGATTGACTGAGCTTGCTCACTGAATATGCGTGTCTGATGTATGGAATGCATAACTGAACTGATTCATGATTGCACAACTGACATGAACATGATGTGCGGCTGAAACTGAGCATGATATTAAAAAAACATAAGAAGATTGGTACCTTATACTGAATCTGGATTCATGGAGAAAAGATGGGGGTAGTACTTGGTACGCATATTTTCTTCTTCTTCGTAAGTGGCTCCCTCAATGAACTGATTCCTCCAAAGAACTTTGAATAATGGAATTTCTTTTTTCCTTAATCTACGAACTTGATGATCAAGAATTTCGACTGGAACTTCCTCATAGGAAAGACTATTCTGGATATCTACACTCTCTAAGGGAACAACTACAAATGGATCACCAATACACTTCTTCAACAATGAGACATGGAACACTGGGTATACTGAGGCTAGATCTGAATGCAACTCAAGCTTGTAAGCTACCTTTTCGGAACGACTGAGAATTCTGAAGGGGTCGACATATCGGGGACTGGGCTTTCCCTTCTTGCCGAATCTTTTCACTCCCTTCATGGGAGATATTTTCAAGTACACAAAATCACAGACCTCAAACTCGAGATCCTTTCTACTCACATCTGCATACGATTTCTGTCGGCTCTGGGCAGTCTTATGCCTATCTCTGCTCAACTGAACCTTCCCTAAGGCATCAAACACCAAGTCAGGCCCTACTACTGCAGCCTTACCTACTTCAAACCAAACAATTGGAGATCTACATCTTGTACCATAGAGAGTCTCAAATGGATCCATACGGATACTGGAAGGATAGTTGTTATTGTATGTGAATTTAATCAAAAGCAAATGGTCATCCAACTACCCTTGAAATCAACAGCGCATGCTCTCAGCATATCTTCAAGAGTCTAGATGGTCCTTTTTGCTTGACCGTCTGTCTAAAGGTGGAAGGTTGTACTGAGGTAGACTTGGGTACCAAGACCCTTTTGGAACACTTTCCAGAAGTGAGAGGTAAACTGAGTACCTCTATTTGATATGATAGATAAGGGAACACCATGCAACCTAACCAACACTCTGAGATAGATATTGGCATAGTCCTCGGCTGAGTAAGAGGTATGGACTCGCAATAAATAAGCTAATTTGGTCATATTGTCTACGATAACCCAAATAGAGTCATGCTGACGATGGGTACGAGGCAAACTTTTCATAAAATCCATGTTCACTTCCTCCCATTTTCACATGGGAATACTGAACTCCTGCATGGACCCACTAAGTTTCTGGTGCTCAATCTTAACTTGCTAGCATGTAGATCACTTAGCTAAAAACTCTGTAATATCTCTCTTCCTCCCACTCCACCAATAGATCTCTTATAAATTACGGTACATCTTAGTGGCCCCTGGATGAATAGAGTAATGCGCACCATGCGCTTCTATAAGAATTCATTGTCTCAAATCATCTACACCAGGCACAGACAATCTACCCTGACAACGCAAAACACCACCTCCCCCTTGGGAGAAGACCTCCACTTTCTGATCTCTGGCTGATTCCTTCAACTTAACTAGACTGGGATCTCCATCCTGCTTTTTTTTTTTCACCTCGAAAACTAGAAATGATTCTAAAGTACTCTGCACCCATACACTACCTTCTGCAGAATCAACTAAGTGGACACCTAGTCGAGCAAGCTGATGTACTTCCTAAGCTAACTTCTTCTTACCATCCTCAACATGAGCAACACTGCCTATAGACAATCTACTGTGAGCATCAACCACTACATTAGCCTTTCCCGGATGATACAAAACACTCATGTCATAATCTTTCAATAACTCTAACCACCTTCTCTGATGCAAATTCAAATATTTATGAGAGAACACATACTGGAGGCTTTTCTGATCTATGAACACATCTACATGCACCCCATACAAGTAATGCCTCCAAATCTTTAAGGAAAATACGACTGCTGCTAGCTTAAGATCATGAGTTGGATAATTCTTCTTATAAGGCTTAAGTTATTTGGAGGCGTAGACTATGACCTTACCTCTCTATATGAGGACATAACCCAAACATACTCTGGATGCATCACAGTACACTACAAAACCATCTGAACTATCTGGTAGGGTAAGAACTGGGGCTGAGGTGAGTCGAGTCTTCAACTCCTAAAAACACTTCTCGCATGAATCTGACCACTGAAACTTAACTTTCTTCTAAGTCAATCTGTACATGGGGGATGAAATAGACGAAAATCCTTCAACAAACCGACGATAATAGCCAGCCAAACCCAAGAAACTCCTGATGTTTGATGGAGAGATAGGTCTAGGCCAGTTTCTCACCGCCTTGGTCTTTTGAGGATCAACCCTAATGCTATCACCAAAAATAATATGGCCAAGGAAAGCTACTGAACTTATCCAGAACTCACACTTACTTAATTTAGCAAATAACTGGTGAGCTCTAAGAGTCTGAAGTACTATTTTGAGGTAGTCTGCATGATTTCTTTCACTACGAGAATAGACAAGAATGTCATCAATAAAGACTATGACGAACATGTCCAAGTTGTACTTGAACACTCAGTTGTACTTGAACACTCAGTTGATCAGGTTCATGAAGGTTGCTGGGGCATTGGTAAGACCAAAGGACATGACTAGAAATTTAAAGTGACCATACCGAGTTTGGAAAGCTATTTTTGGAATGTCATGTTGTCTGACTCTAAGCTGATGATAGCCTGATCTGAGGTCTATCTTGGAAAAGTAACTGGCACCTTGGAGTTGGTCAAACAAGCCATCAATTCTAGGAAGTGGGTATTTATTCTTGACTGTGACCTTGTTCAACTGACGGTAGTCAATACACATTCTGAGAGAACTGTCTTTCTTACGCACTAATAGAATAGGTGTGCCCCACGAGGAGACGTTGGGTCTGATAAATCCCTTATCTATGAGATTCTTTAACTGTTCTTTTAATTTCTTAAGTTCAGCTAGAGCCATTCTGTATAGTAGATAGATATGGACTGAGTATTTGGAAGAAGGTCTATTTTGAAGTCAATTTCCCTTTCGGGAGAAACTCTGGGAAGATCTTCAGGAAACACATCTGAGAATTCATTTACTACAGGAACATATTCAAGAGTAGGAGTTTCTGATCTAGAGTCTTTGACTCATACAAGATGGTAGACACACCCCTTGGATATCATCTTTCTGGCTCTAAGGTATGAAATCAACTGACCCCTAAGAGCTATAGTACTACCCCTCCATTCAAGGATTGGTTCATTTGAAAATTGGAAATGAACTATTCTATTTCTACAATCGACTGAGGCATAGCATGAGTCGAGCCAATCCATGCTGAGAATGACGTCAAAATCTGTCATCTCTAACTCTACGAGATCAACTGAGGTAACTTTTTGAGATATTGTGACCGAAAAGTTCCTGTATACCTGCCTGGCTACAATGGAAACACCTATTGAGGTAGACACTGAAAAGGGCTCTACTAGAGTTTTGGGGCTGACTCCAAAATTGATGGCTATATATGGAGTTACAAAAGAAAGAGAAGCTCCAGGGTTTAGTAAAGCATAAATATGTAAGTAAAAGACCTGCAACGTACCAGTAACTACGTTAAGAGAATTTTCCTGATCTTGGCGGGACTGAAGAACATATAGTTTATTCGGACGCTGACCACTGGTAGCACTGGAAGCAGTGCCCTGCTGAGTCAGGCGACCGGATGAAATTGACGACTGATGGGACTGGCCCTGTTGGCGCATATCCCTACCTTTTTTAGAAACTACCCAACACTCCCAAATCCAATGGTCTGGTTTGCCACACCCAAAACACACATAACTACCCGCTCTACACTCACCCTAATGGTGTTTGCCATATTTCTGACATAAAGGATTGGTATGAGCACTCCTAACACTGACCTGGGACTTAGAGCCTGGTGCCCTATCCCTATTGTTATTTTTGAATTTGGGTACTAGGGAACTGGATGAAGAGGGCTCTGGGGATGAAGACCTCTGATGAAATTGAAGACGGTTACCACCCTCTGACTTTGGCTGATTGAAATTAAAATTACCCATCCTAGCTCTCTTGTTTCCTTTGTCCTTCTCCTTAATCTTCTGCTCTTCTATCTGTTAAGCATGGACCATCAGTCTAGACAAGTCCATCTCACTAATCAGCATTGTGGTCCTACACTCTTTGACCACACTATCAGACATGCCAGACACAAACTTACTCATCTTGTACCTACTGTCAGCTACCACATGAGGAGCATATCTAGCTAACTGAGTGAACTTGAGAGAATACTCCCTCACACTCATGCTGCCTTGCCTTAAATTAATAAATTCTAATACCTTGGCCTCCCACAACTCTAATGGAAAGAATCTATCCAAGAAAGCCATGGCAAACTCTTCCCATTCTATAGGCCCTGCATCAATACCTCTATCAACTTTCCACTGCTTGAACCAAGTATGGGTTACATCCTGCAATTGATAGATAGCCAATTCGGCACTTTGACTAGAAATCACCCCCATAGCATCCATTACCTTCTGAACCATATCTAAGAATTCTTGTGGATACTCTTCAAACTTGGACCCCGTAAAAGAAGAAGGATTCATCCGGGTGAAATCCTGAATTCTAGTTGCAACAGTATTAGCCACTGGGTTGGCCAAAAAAATAGCTGGCCATTCATTCAGCACTGCTACAGAGTTTTCTAGAGTAGTGAACGCAACCCTGAATTCTGCGTGAGAGACATGTTCATCCAGAGGATCTGCCTAGATAGGCTGGTATCTATTCTTCTTCCATTTTTCTTGGGAGACATATTCTATAAATGGATAGAGAAAACAGATTAGATTGAGAGTTTAACTTGAGCTCATGCTCAATCGCATGACATGAATACTGAAAGAAGGGAAACTTTTCCTAAATTCCTTGTAGCCTCTCGTCCATAAGTGTGGCACACTACACACCCATGCACAAGACTCTACTCGACGTGGCTTTCAGACTTCCTAGGACACTTTAAAACTTTAGGATCTGATACCAAGTTTGTAACGAGCCGAGACTACCCCCTAGTCATTACACGATGCTTACGATCCCGAAAGACCAATGGTTAACCCATGAGCTGGTACCTGCTATGAGCACTGAATCATGTAATCATGAATGCGAAAGAATAACTAAAATTCCATAAGGTTTTTAATAATGAAATAACTACTAAATTATGAATCTAATAAAAATACTGAAATCTGAATAGTCTGTATAGCTAACTATAGTATCTGAAAAGCCTCTAACTATATACTATGAGTTGATGGGACAGGCCCTCAACTAACTTTACTAACTACTGAGTAGAGACATGAAGTAATATAATCTATCCTTGAATAATGAGGACTCACCACTGCTACTGTACTGCGGATAATCTAAGAATCTAGGTGCGATCCGGGAACTGAGCATCAGCACCTATGATATGAGACATCATAGCGCAAAAGAAAGGTATGCGATCAGTACTTTGAATGTACTGGCATGCTAAATAAGGTAAGATGATATGGATGGTCTTATGAATAGGAATGATAATAATTAACTGGACATACATGTAAAGCATGGAGTACTGAATAAAGAGCATGGAATCTGTAGATACTAAAAATGCAGGAAAATCTGTAAATACGACGGATGCATGACCAAGCATATAACATGAACTGAGTAAAATCTATAAACTGATATATTAAGATAACTGAAATTTGAATGATTTGGTCAAACAACACTAAAACTGAATAACTGAGCTGAGACTGTAACTGAGACTATATCTGAGACTGTGGGAGGTATCATCTAACCGACATTCCTCAATTTGAGCTAATCGGGGTCCAACCTGTAACCCTAGTTGAGAAGGTGTTAATACAGTTCCACGGGTACTAACATTGGCTGTGTGGATCCACTAAACTGATCTGATGTCCAAAGGACTAAGGGTGTCAAGCCTGAACTGACGGGTGACCCCTACGAGATAGTCAAGCCTAATTTGATGGGTGACTACTCATATCCTACACTGGCTATGTAGTTCTGGAGTATAGGGACTACAACTAACAACTCTTCCTATCTAACGGGGAAGCCACCATCCTTACACTCGCTCAGTGCTAAATCCTACTCCCAACTGAAAGACACTGAGATACTAGATGGTTCTGAGTGTAATGACTGATATCTGACTATTCTGATAATGCTCATAATATAATCTGAAGACTATTCTACAATGTACTGAGACAAAACTAAATAAACAGCTATGGTTTTTGGGTATTCAATACCCCCAGGACTCAAAACGACAATACTGAAAAGACACTAAAGCTTGAAGGCCCAAACATGAAAGCTCTTATTAAATAATTCACTCTTGTAGGCCTTTTATCAAACACTTGTACTTCATAGTTTAGTCAATTCATGGGAATAGTATAAAACTTTAAATAATACCATGACTTCAACATTTATAACACTAAATGAAGATCTAATTCGAAGAATGACAATATTAAAACATGAGGGATTTGATAACAACAATAATTCCATTAAAGTATGGTATAAAATCAATATTCATGGAAGTTCATGGAGATTCATAGTTTTAAATCCCAATTTAATATCATAAATCTTGAAAAGATGATAGATTTATAATTAAAAGGGATACATGGACTTCATGGATGAAAGGAATCCATGGATGGACATCTAACATACCTGAGATGATGAATTTAGAAGGATTGATGGACAGTTCTTGAGATTTGGCCTTGATTCTTGAGAGCTTGGGTTTTTTGTTCTTGAAAGAGAGGATTTTTAATTGGAGAGAAAGTGAATAATGATGAGTATTTAGGTCAATTAGGGGTTAAATTTCGTGTTTAGGGCTTAGGAAAAAGACCCAAATACCCTTAAACGAATTTAAAATCACAAGATGGAAACTGAAATCCCAACTTTTGGCCTTGGCGCGACGCGCCACAATCACGCCAAGCCACTGGAAAAGGGACAATTGGGACCTGGATAATCGTCGTGATGCGTCACTATTGCGCCAAGACCGAGGATGCTATTTTGGCCATCTCTGTGATGTGCCATGATCGCGTAGGCCCACTGGAAATTGACAAATATCAAATTAACCTATGGCGTGATATGTCAGGATCGCAGACCTTTACTGGGTTTTGTCAAATGGGAGATTGGCTTGCTCCGCGACGCGCTAGAGGTTAAAATGACGGTGTTTAACGACTGAAACTTTAAATCTCCATAACTTCTTACCCGGTTATCGGATTTGGGCAAATTTTATATCGCTAGAAATCTAATTGAATTTCCTACGCAATAGCAAGCTATAAACTAAGAAATAATGAGTGTTTCAAAAATTTCATATGTGAATACTCATGTATTGGGACTTAGATTATGCTAGGGAAATACAGGGTGTTACACATGCGCCGACACCACCATCACTGGTGATTACCAACTCCGGCCAGATCTGGACGAAACTCATTGAAAAACCCATGAAAATCCAACGACCAAGCTTTTCTCTGGAAAATTCTTTAAAATCGACAACAACACATATTTCTTGGTGAAATATTTTGACAAATTACTATGTTTTTCTAAATAAGATACTGGGAATCCTTATACAGTGTCAAATTCCTTCGAACAAAATGGTTTGGACAAAGTTCATATAGATAAAATTGTAACTGCAATCCCTAAATTATTTTTTATATAATGGTAACAAAATCCTAAAACTTAGGCTTGAAATTCTTTAAGATCTTGGGTTATATGGATCTGATTTAGTTAAGGTTGTTACTGGAAATAATTGGATTTGTATAAAACAAAATTTGGGTCAAAGTAGTTGATTTAGTATATGTAGAGGTTTTTGTATTCTGGTTGACTTATAATCCATGATTTAGGCTTGTATTAATTTAAAGAGAATAAATTTTGGGGATAATATTAAATTTAGCATAATATGGATAAAAAATTTTATTTTATTATTCTGTTATTTTTATGCATTGTCATTAATAAACTTTAATAATTATTAATTGCTTAAAATAAATATTGTTTGAGGTTATCATTATTTATTAAGGATAAGTAGCATTTCAATTAGGCAAATCTACATCTTTAACGCTAGGCAAATTTTAGGAACGTTTAAAATTTTCATCTCAATAAAGAATGCAGCGTACGCATCTTTTCGATACATTTAAAAATTCAAGGATGCAATAATGCACCTCAGTAAATATTTTTCTAAATTAACTTTCATTGATTTATTTAATATAAGATAATAGACAAATTTTAGTATAATAAAAAATGAGCGAACTTAGGCCTTAAAACAATTTATCAAAATATTTTAAGTCAAGTATAAGTTGATAAAAGCGACTGTGCTAGAACCACGGGACTCGAGGGGTGCCTCACACCTTCCCCTCGGTCAACAAAATTCCTTACCCGGTCTTTTATTTTCGCAGAGCATAATAAAGAGTCATTTTCTTTTGATTAGAGATTTAATAAGGTGACTTGGAACACCATAACTCAATTCCAGGTGGAGACTCTAAAAATGATAAAAATAATCCCTTTCAATATCATCACTTTAATTGGAAAAATCCTTCGACTTCGACATTGACTCCTCGGGCGAAAAAGGGGTGTGGTATCTCTGGAGACTCTGTTGGGGAATAACCAAAATTCGAGCTTTGGATATTGAATTTTTCTTTCTTGAATTATTTTTATATTGTGTTTGTTGGCCTTATGTGCTACATGTAGCTCATTTATTACTTTGATATTGATTGAACTGTATTATAAATTATCTTCTCTCGTACCCCCTCTGAGTGTCTGAAATAGGATAGGAGGAATGCATCATATGCATTGTACTTTATTTTTGAGATAGCCGGAGTGTCAAGGCACTTGGTGAAGGATTATAGTCACACATGTTAGGCAGGGTTTGGATCCACAACAAAGTTGGAGTAGCACTGCTACTGAACAAGTTGTTCCTCCTCGACTCGAGTGTCCGCTCGGGTAAGCCAGTCTAGACAGCCATCCCTATTAGGCTAAACTTCGTAGAATTGAAACTCAGAATCTGGTTATCCCTATTAGGTTCCTCTTTATTTGCATCATGTGCATTTGACTTAGCGGGACTCAGCACAGGGGCCGGGTCTGTCTAGGATGTGTGTCCCTCTTTATAATGATCAACATATGCATCCTACGTGCTCTTTGACATTTATTTGAAAGACTTATTTTATTGTTGACCGACTTTAGGCAACTTGGTGAAACGCAAGAGAGTATTTTGTCTTCAAATTTAACGAATTATTTTTCAAAGAAATTAAAATATATATATATATATAGTTTTTAAGGTCTTCATGAACTACAAGGGTCTGATTCTCACTCTTTAGTGAGATAGGTAGGTAGTCCTTCCCGGGATACGACCCTGTCTTTCAAAAAATTATTCATAGATTTATTTGGAAATATTTAAAAAAATGACTACTTTCATAATTATTTTATTAGCCCAAAGTTAATTTTTTACATATATCTTAATAGCCCTGAATCTTTAGGGATCATGAGGCTAAGTTTTTACAAAATAATATATATATAAATCTTAACACCCCTGAACCTTTAGGGGTCTTGAGGTTGAATTTTGTACGACATATTTTCGGAACTACGCACACCTGATTCTCATCTTATTGAGATACATAGGTAGTCCTTCATGGATTTGGTGATTTTAAAGAAAGAAAAATTATATTTCTATTTCCTTCTAAAAAAATAAAGAAAAAAGGTTTTATTCGGTATATAAAAATAAATTAATTTATTTTCAAAAATAAAAAATATGTTTTTATCATTATTAATAAATTCAAAAAAATAATTAAAAAAATCTTTCTCATTTCTCAAATTAAAAGAAAAATGTGTTTCTTCATATCTCCAACTTCAAGAACTACGCACACCTGATTCTCATCTTAGTGAGATACGTAGCAGCCTTTATAGGGTTCGGTGATCTTTTCTAAAAGAAAATAAAGAAAAGTGTTTTTGAAAAAGTGTTGCATTCTAACCCCTTTGTTATTTCTTAAACAGTTAGTTTAAGGTGATTGGTTTGTGGAATTTTGGCTGGTCCTCCATATTACATCAAGTCCAGGGAAGAGAGTCATGTCCAGTAAGAATATAAAGAGTGACATCATAGATTAGACAAAGAGTCCGGAAAATGAAATTTTAAAGCAAGAGATTGTGAGTTTAAGGCAACAAATGATGGAAATGTATCGAGCTTGGTCCAGTGGGTTGCCTCCTCATCTATTTTCCACTATTGACCCTACAAATACCTTGAGTTTTTCACCAAAATTTCAAGGTTAGTTTTCTATTGTTGGTTATGCGCCACAACATGCCTCAAAATCTACTCCAATCCAAAAGCATCCCAATTTTTCCACCACCCATTCTCTAGATCTTTCGTATAAATCTACCATACTAATCGCACCACCTATAGTATCTTTTTCTATTGCTCAACTCTCTACTGAGGCTTCCACCTTGGCTTTTCGTTCGGCAACTGTGCTTCCCCAATCTACCAGTGAGTCGATGTTCAATATTCTTGATAATTACTATTTCACTCTAGAGCCCACATCTATGTTAATTGGAATGCCAAAATTTCTTACTAAGAAGTATGACATGGAAGAAGAGAAAGAGAAAATGGCTAGGAAAATAAAGAGCATAGAAAAGGCTATGAAAAATTCTCATGGAATTGCAAATTATAAAGATGTTGCTTATAAAGACTGGGGTATGTATTCAAGTGTTAACCTTCCCCAAAGCCTTGAGATATCAAAATTTGAGGAATATGATGGGTACGAGGATTCTATAAAACACTTGGGATAATATTGCCATCAGTTGAGAGGGACAGAAGGGAAGAAAAAAGGAAAATGTACTTATTGTCATTCCAGGGAAAACAGAGCTCAAGAGGTCCAACTCAGCAATATTGTCAGTCTCAATACCGAGATTTAAAATCAAATCCATATGCTCACCTGCAACAAGGTTCCTCTTTGCAAAATCCAAGATATTTCATTCCACTTCTTCAGTATCCTTTAAACAATGAACAGTTGTATGCTCATCCATTTTCTTATCCATAATGACATGCACCGGTCCCCCAATATCATCCACGACCCCCACATATTTATCAAGAAACTTCTAAGTCCAAGTTTCAATCGAGGTCGGAGTTTGCAAAGAGGAGAAAGTCAAAGAATAATTTTACACCAATTGAGGAGTCGTATGCCAGTTTATTCCAGAGATTGAGAAAGTTGGGCATAATCACTCCTCTTCTTAAGTATACTCCTGATCCACATTCAAGAAATTTTAATTCTCATGTACGATGTGCATATCATTCTGATATGCAGGGTCACAGTATTGAGGATTATCGTGCTTTGAAAAGAGAAATAAAAAGAATGATTCAAGAAAAATTGATTGTAGTTCAAAACATTGACATTACTAGCGTCACACAGAATCCTTCATAAACACATAGGAATGCATAATATGTAGGAAACAATGAATTAAGAATGAGGATCCAGAATTTATTTGTTGAAAGAAATGTGTTGGACAGTGGTGGGAGGTCTAGTCTAATTGATATACAAACCAGTGGCTAAGATGTCAAGCTCAACAATTGGGAAGTCACTCTTTTCCTTACTTGGAAGGGTTGTTGGTAGTTTGTTTTATTTTTTTTGTTTTTTGAATTATTTAAGGATTGTAGTTTGGAATTTATCTTGTTTTGTCTGTTGGTCATTTTCATTTAAATGCTTCTATATTTTCTTTTAATGAAATATGGTGTCCTTGTTGTTCTGTCTTGTTTTTAAGTTGTTTGTTTGTCTTCTTTACACAATACATTTTATGTTGATTCTAGTGTTATGGCATGCCTGCAAAATTTTTAGCCGGATCTTAAAATCCAGTTTAATCATGAAACATTGAATCAGAGAGCTAAAGTTGTAAAAAAGGGAGCATTTGAAAAAAATTGGTAGAGTATTGAGGCATTTGGTGATCAAGTTGAAGCGTTCTTTTAAAATTAGGGCAATTATGTTGAGAATAACAAGAATAACTTGGTCATCAATTGAAAGACATATCTTAATTGAGTCAGGTAGTGGATGCACAATCCTATATCAAGAGAAATAGAAAGAAAATCAGCTCCACGGAAGCATGGATCATTCGATGTGAGAAATGTACAACAAAACTGGAGTTGTATGTTTGACAAGTGTAAAAAAGAAGTAAAACACATGCTCAGTTCAAGTTAGTGCTGTAAAAAATGTCACAAATGATCTTTATCTTTCACTTTCATATTGTATAATATGTACTTTCATTTTCAAGGATTGATATGAAGAAGGCATTTCATTCTTATATCCAAACATTGTGTCATCCTTTATTTACCCTGTTTGAGCTTTAATTCTATTTTCTTTCATACCCCTCTTCTGGAATCAAAAGTTCAAGAAAAAGGTTTGAGTAAAAGAATAAAAAAAAGTGTCAAAAAAGAAAAAAAGTGATGATTGCCGAGAAAAATAGAGTCAAAAAAATTTCAAAGAGATAAAGAGTTAATAAAACAAAAAAGGGAGAAGAAATTAGAATCAAGCAGAAGAAAAAGTTGCTTGGACTACGTTTGACCTGATTCTTGCTATGATAGCATACGTAGGCAGCCCTACTCCGGGGTTCGGTCCAACCAAAAGAAAATTCAAATTACCCAGAATGAAATGAAACTGGGGAAAAAGTTTATTTCCTTAAAAGAGTCTATTCCAAAAGTTGTATGCTTCACCCAATGTTATGTAAATTTTTTAGCCTCATGCCGCCCTTTCTTTCTAACCCTCTCCAAAAGCTAAGTTACAACCAAAGAAAGACCTTCAGATCAATCTTTAAGAATGTCGAGGCTAAACATGTTATGGGTGTATGATATTTCATATTTTGGGTATGATATATAATAATGAAAATGAGAGAGTTTGATTGGTGAAAATCCTCTTGGGCACTATAAGGCGACAATGATTTGTGAGAATAATGAAATGAGAGAGTCTTATTAGTGAAAACCCCTATGAGCACCACAAGGCGACTGTGAGTCGAGAAAGAAATGAAAATGAGATAGGCTCATTGGCGAAAAACCTATTGAGGTGTTACTAGCTGAAGAAGAATTATAATACAAAAAGAACAAGTTCAAGATTGGCTCAATTTCAAGTTTATTAAGTGGACAAAAGTTGATAATGATTGGTGGATTAAATCAGGTTCTTTAATTCAAAATGCATGTCATAATTATTAAGTTGACTATCATTTTCAGATAATTTTTTCTTTTTCCTATTTTTAGAAAGGGACATTCATTGTATTTCTTCCTTCTCTATATTTCTATTTTGTTTTCTTGAGTCAGTTTTCAAATGGAAAATCATTGTCATTTTTCTCTTGTCTTTGAGTCAAGTCTATGTCAAAACAAGTGAGAAAGAATCTCAAAACTTGCTACCAACTTCTTCAATTGCACAAAGTAAGATAAAAAGCCAACATATGAATGAGACATGATTGTGAGCCGAAATAAAGCATGCATAAAGTTTTGCCAACAAATGAGTCTGGGAACTCATGGAAATACCAAGGTTCAAAGGGTTTATTTTATGAGCATGGAAAAACAGAGATACTGTGTTTGTTTTAGAGTCACTTCTAATAATCTGAGTTTAGGTCAATAATGCAGCAAGTCGGTGACAGATGCTAATGGTTGGAAGCAAAGTTAAATGTGACGAGGGCAAGAGTGATTGACAGGGAATCTAAAGCCATAAACCTGCCACCATGTTTTGGAAATCACAAGTTTTCTTTGATGAAACAGAAAACATGTTACCTTTAAATCAAGGACTTCAGAGCACAAATATCAAAGGCTACAATGCCTCATTTCCACAAATGTAGGAAGCAATGTTGCTGCACAAGTTTGATAATCAAATTATAGTAAAATCCATCATCCTATATCCCTCGGAGGCATACTTCTTTATCCAGGTAATTCAATTTTCAATTACTAGGTGATATACTTCTTAAATTGAACCTTGATTCCTATAAGACATACCTTTTAGTCGAGTCATTCCTCTTGAGTCCTATAAGACGTACCTTTTAGTTGAGTCATTCCCCTTGATTCCTATAAGACGTACCTTTTAGTCGAGTCATTCCCTTTGATTCCTATAAGATGTACCTTTTAGTCGAGTCATTCCCCTTAACTCCTATGAGACGTACCTTTTAGTCGAGTCATTCCCCTTGATTCCTATAAGTCGTACCCTTTAGTCGAGTCATCCCCCTTGATTCCTATAAGATGTACTTTTTAGTCGATTCATTCTCCTTGATTCCTATAAGATATATCTTTTAGTCGAGTCATTCTCCTTGATTTCTAGAAGATGTAGATGTACTTTCTATTTGAGTCATTTTATTTAACCCCTAAGAGACACACTTCCTTATCTAGGTGATTTAAGATTCATGTGTTAGGAGACATACTTTCTAATTTTGGTCATCAATTTTACTCTGAAGATACGTATTTCTTTAGCAGGGCTTTGATTTACACTCTCTATTGTACTTTTCAAAAATATTTAATCTGATGACACTCATAAAATTTTCTAGTGCAAATTGGGGCAAAAAAATTTTATTCGTGTTTATTGAAATTTACTTTTATGCTCAGGACCCTCCTGAAGAATAGGAATTTATTTTTATGTTCAGGACCCTCCTGAAGAACGGGATGTTATTTTTCTATTTCACTGTTTAGTTTAAGTCTAGGAACCCGCCTGAAGAATAGCATGAAGAAAAACTAAGTCCAGGAGCCCGCCCGAAGAACAAGGTGAAGAAAAAGAAAGTCCAGGAGCCCTCCAGAAGAATAGGGTAAAGAAAAAAAGAAGTCCAAGAGCTCGCCTGAAGAATAGGGTAAAGAAAAAACAAGTCCTGGAGCCCGCTTGAAGAATAGGGTAAAGAAAGAGCAAGTTCAGGAGCCTGCCTGAAGAACATGGTAAAGAAAAAGGAAGTACATGAGCCATCCTGAAGAATAGGGTGAAGGAAAAGTAAGTCCAGGAGCCCGCCTGAAGAATAGGGTGAAGGAAAAGTAATCCCAGGTGCCTGCCTGAAGAACAGGGTGAATAAAAACCAAGCCAGGAGCCCGCCTAAAGAAAAGGGTGAATTTTCAAGTTCAAATCATGAAGATTCAAATTAAGTGTAACACCCCAAGTCTGTACCCCAAACTTTACACGGTGCTTACGACCTCGAAAGACCACAAGCTAACCCATGACTGATATCTGTTGTGAGCACTGAATAAATATACTATAATAAATGCAGAATAATAAGCTGAAATGACATAAGGTTCAAAACATCTGAAATGCTGATAAAATATATTGTCTGTAATAATATCTGTAAAACTGAATACTGACTGAAAACTAATCTAAAAAGCCTTTAATTTGAACTGTCTAAAAATAAAGTTGATGAGATAATCCCCCAACTAACTCCATTTACTATAATACTAAATCTACTGTAATAATGAAATGAAAGACTATCCTCGACAGATGAGGACTCACTACTAAAGCTGATAGTGTTGGCCGAAATTAAATCTATCTGTGCACGATCAGGAACCTGAGAGTTCAAACCTATGATATGAGATATCATAGCACAAAGAAAGAGCATGCATTAGTACGTGGAAGGTACTGTTATACTAGATGAGGTAAGGCGGAATGCAAGGGTTCATATGCATGAAGAATAACTGACTGTATGATATAGAGTAACTGAACATGAGAGTACATGGATAACTGATACTACTGTAAATACTGAGTCTACACTACTATGCATAGAAAAAAATACTGTGACTAAGCTTATCTAAAGCTAAGTCCTGAGTTTTGATACTGAGTAACTGATACCTATAGTTACTGATAACTGAGTTACTGATACTGATTGACTGTATCTGTCAGTCCTAATTCTATAGAACTGAACTGAGTTTGATTCTGAAGAATAAAACTAAGACTGTGGAAGGTAATCATCTAATCGACATGCACCAAATAACATAACTAAGTTGCGGTCCAACCTATGATCGCAGTTAGAAGGGTGTCAGTACCGTTCCACGGGTAAAGATACTGAAGAGTTACCCTCATCTGGTAGGTACTTTAATGAGAACAGTGGAACCCTCATCTGTCAGGTTAAAATAGCTCATCAACCCTCAATCTGGTAGGTTTGATGTCTCAACCTACGCTGGCTATGTAGTTCTGGAACGCAAGGATTACTTCTAAGGATCGCACCCTCTACTGGCAGGTGAGCCCTCATCCTTGGGTTCACTCGGTGCTAAATCCTACTCCCATCAGAAAGACGCTAAACTGATTATACTAAGCTGAATAGGACTGATACTGAGTTTACTGACTTTTCCTGAGTTCTGTAACTGAATGAGTTCTGTAACTGACTAAGAGTACTATTGATTATGACATGACTGAGATTTTGTAACTGACACTGGCTCTAGGTAAATAACTAAATTTTCGGGTATTAAATACCCCCAGGACTCGATAGCATGAAATATATAGCATAGCATAATCTGGAATAACATAGCAGTGTTCACTTGATCATAATTCATCCATACGTATTTTATCAAATGCATGGGAAGCATGCTTAGGTTATGCAATAATCAACACATATAGTTATCATGGCTACATCAATCAACTTGCAAATTTGAAGGGTTTATCATGAAAATCATGTAATTCAACACACACATTGATTAATTTCATAAAAGCTTGTAATTTAATCATGGACTAAAACCCAACAATAACATGAACATGAATTCAATTCAATTTAAGCATGGAAATCATAAATCATAATTTTTGAAGTTTTGAAAATGGCTTCTTGGAATTTATGGGTGAAAGGGACCCATAGATGAACACCTAACATACCTTGGATTATTAGTTCTTGAAGGTGCTTGAAGAAATTTTTGAGTTTTGATCTTGATTCTTGAAGCTAGGGTTTTGTATTTTTGAGAGAAAGCTTTAACTTCTTGAGAAGATTAAGTAAATAATGTCATAATAGGGTATTAAGGTCTTTAATCCCGTGTTTAGGCTGATTGGGGTGAGGGAAAATGACATACAAACCCTTGGAAATTAAATCTCAAAATGAATTTAAAATTCTTGATTTTCACACTTGGCGCGATGCGGTACTATCGCACTATGTCACTGGAATTCGACAATTGGGAATTGGATTGGTGGCGCGATGCGGCACAATCGCGGACCCTCACTGGAAAATGACAACTGGGAACTGGGACATATGCGCGATGCGGTGGTATCGTGGAGGCTCACTGGAATTTGAAAAATATGAAAATGAGCCTTGGCACAACGTGCCAATATCATGGAGCAACACTAGAAACTGACAATTGCCATTTCGAACTACTCCGTAGTGCGCTACTGGACTAAATGACGGTGTTTAATGACTGAAACTTAAAATAGCCATAAACTCTTACCCAATTATCGAATTTAGGCAAATTTTATATCGTTGGAAAGTTAGTTTAATTTCCTACGCAGTGGCAGGCTCTAAACTAAAAAATACTGAGTGTTTCAAAAATTATTTATTAGATAACTTATGAACTGAGAGTTAAGTTAAGCTTGAGGAATATGGGGTATTTCAATATCCCCCCTTGGGAACATTCATCCTCGAATGAGACTGATTAAGCTGAGACACTGATAGACTGAGTTTACATATTGAACATGCATATCTGATGCATAATTACATGATTGAACTACTGACAAACTGAGTTCTTACACTGAGCATGCATATATGATGCATGGATGACTGAAGCTACTGATAAGATGGGTTTTCATACTGAATATGCATATCTGATGCATGAGTACATGACTAAACTGATTCATGAATATATCACTGAATATGCAACGGTAATGGATACCAAGTTATAATTATAGATGAACATAGAACTGAGTAAAGCTAAGGAAGACTGTTACCTTAAGCTGGATCTGAGTTTGCGGGAAAAAAAGTGAGAATACTTGGTCCGCATATCTACTTCTACTTCCCAAGTAGCTCTCTCAACGGACTAATTCTGCCAAAGAACTTTGACTAAGGGGACTTCTTTGTTCCTTAGTCTATGAATCTAATGATTGAGGATCTGGACTAGAACCTCTTTAAAAGAGAGATCATTCATAATATTTATGCCCTCTAAGGGAACTATGACTGTTGGGTCACCAATACATTTCTTTAGCAATGAGACGTGGAATACTGGGTGTACTAAATCTAGATCTAAAGGCAACTTAAGCTCATAGGTTACCTTTCCAAAACGACTGAAAATTCTGTAAGGACCGACATATCGGGGACTGATCTTTCCCTTCTTGCCGAACCTCTTTACTCCTTTCATGGGAGAGATTTTTAAGAACACAAAATCAGTGATCTCAAACTCGAGATCCTTTTTCCTCATATCTGCATAAGATTTTTGTCAGCTCTGGGTAGCCCTAAGCCTTTCTCTAATTAACTGAACTTCTCTAAGGCATCAAACACAAGGTCAGGCCCTACAAATGTGGACTCACCTACCTCGAACCAACCAATCAGAGATATACATCTCCTACCATAGAAAGCTTCAAAAGGAGCCATCTGAATACTAGAATGATAGCTGTTATTAACTAGAACTCGATCAAAGCCAAGTGGTCATCCTAAATACCCTTAAAATTGACAACGCATGCTCTTAGAATATCTTCTAGATCCTGAATGGTCCTTTCTTATTGACCATCTATCTGAGGGTGGAAGGCGGTACTGAGGTAAACTCAGGTATCAAGTCCATTTTTGAATGTTTTCCAAAAATAAGAGGTAAACTGGGTACCTCTATCTGAGATGATAGATACTGGGACTCCGTGTAACTTGACCAGGTCTCTGATATAGAGTTTGGCATAGTCCTTGGCTGAATAGGAGGTATGGACTGGCAAGAAATGAGCTGATTTGGTCATTTTATCTACGATAACCCAAATAGAATCATACTGATGACGAGTACGAGGAAAACCCATCACAAATTCCATGTTTACTTCTTCCCACTTCCATGTAGGAATACTGAACTCATGCATGGATCCACTAGGCTTATATTACTTAATCTGAACCTTCTGACACGTAGAGCACTTAGCTACAAACTCTGTAATATCTCTTTATGCAACTTCACCAATAGATCTCTCACAAATTGTTGTATATCTTAGTAGCCCCTGGATGAATAGAGTATCGCACACCATGCATTTTTGCAAGAATTCATTGCCTCAAGTTGTCTAAACCTGGCACACATTGCCTATCCTGGTAACGCAAAACACCATCTCCCTCTTGGGTGAAAACCTTTACTTTCTGATATCTGACTGAATCTTTCAGCTTAACAAGACTGGGGTCTCTATTCTGCTTTTCCTTCACCTCAAAAACTAGAGAGGATTCAAAACTGTTATGCACCCATACACTACCTTCTACTAAATCGACTAAGAGGACACCCAGTCGGGCAAGTTGATGATCTTCCTGAACTAACTTCTTTTTACTGTCCTCAACATGAGCAACACTACCCATATACAATCTACTAAGAGCATCGGCCACTACATTGGCTTTGCCCGAGTGATACAGAACACTCATATCATAATCTTTTAATAACTCTAACCACCTTCTCTGACTCAAATTCAATTCTCTCTAATAGAATACATACTGAAGGCTTTTTTAATCTGTGAGCACATCAACATACACCCCATACAAGTAATGCCTCCAAATTATTAAGGAAAATACTACAGCTATTAACTCGAGATCATGAGTTGGGTAATTATTCTTATGGGGATTAAGCTGTCTAAGGGCATAGGCTATGACCTTACCTCTCTGCATGAGGACACAACCCAAACCTACTCTGGATGCATCACAGTACACAACCAAACCATCTGAACCATCTGGTAGAGTCAAAACTGGGGTTGAGGTAAGTCGAGTCTTCAACTCCTGAAAACACTTCTCGTAGGAATCTGACCACTGAAACTGGACTTTCTTCTGAGTCAATATGGATATGGGGGATACGATAGATGAAAAACCTTTAATAAATCGACGGTAATAGTGAGCTAAATACAAGAAACTCCTGATATCTGATGGAGATATGGGTCTAGGCCAGTTTTTTACCACTTTGGTATTTTGAGGATCAACTCTAATTCCATCACTGGAAACAATATGACCAAGGAATGCTACTGAACTTAGCCAAAATTTGCACTTACTGAATTTGGCAAACAACTGATGAGTTTTGAGAGTCTGAAGTACGATTCTGAGGTGGTCTGTGTGATCATTCTTGCTATGGGAATAGACAAGTATGTCATTGATGAAGACTATAATGAACATGTCCAAGTACTGTTTAAACAAGCGATTCATTAAGTCTATAAAAGTTGTTAGGGCATTAGTAAGACCAAAGGACATGACTAGAAACTCGAAGTGACCATACTGGGTTTAAAAAGTTGTTTTTGGAATATCACATTCTCTGACTCTAAGATGATGATATCCTAATCTGAGGTCTATCTTAGAAAAGTAACTGGCACCCTAAATTTGGTCAAACAAGTCATCGATTCTAGGAAATGGGTACTTATTCTTGACTATGAATTTGTTCAACTGACGGTAGTCTATACTCATTTTGAGAGAACCATTTTTCTTATGCACAAATAAAACTAGTGCTCCCTATGGGGAAATGATGGGTCTGATGAATCCCTTATCTAAGATATCCTTTAAGTGTTCCTTTAACTTTTGAGTTCTGTTGTATCCATTCTATACAGAGGAATAAATATGGGTTGAGTATCTGGAAGAAGGTCTATTCCGAAGTCTATTTCCCTAATGGAAGGAGCTCTAGAAAGATCTTCGGGGAACACATCTGAGAATTCATTTAATACTGGAACTAACTCAAGAGTTGGAGTTTCTGAGTTAGAGTATTTGACTCGTACAAGATGGTAGATACATCCCTTAGATATTATTTTCCTCACTCTACGGTATGAAATCAACTGACCTTAAGAGCTGTGGTACTACCCTTCCATTCAAGGGATGGTTTATTTGGAAACTAAAAATGAACAATTCTATTTCTACAATCAACTGAGGCATAACATGAGTGGAGCTAATCAATGATGAGAATGACATCAAAATATTCCATCTCTAGATCTACAAGGTCTGCTGAAGTAACTTTCTGAAATATCATAAACGGGCAGTTCCTGTATACCCGTTAGGCTATGATAGATTTACCCACTGGGGTAGAAACTAAGAAAGGCTCTGCTAGGATTTCTGGACTGACTCTAAAGTTAACAGCTATATTAGGAGCTATGAAATATAAAGAAGCTCCTGGATCTAGCAAGACATAAACATATAAATGGAAGATCTGTTACGTACCAGTGACCACATCACTAGAATTTTACTGATCTTGTCTGGACTGAAGTGCATAAAGCCTATTTGGGTGTTTCCCACTAGTGGCACTAAAAATGGTACCCAGCTGATTCGGGCGATCGGACTGAGCTAAAGAACGAGTATGCTGACCTTGAGAACCTGACTACAGACAATCTCTGACTCTATGGCTTGGCTTGCCACACATGAAACAAACATCAATGCCATCTCTGCAGACACCCTTGTTGTTTCTGCCATATGTCAGACAAATAGGATTTGTTCGAGCACTGCTGACACTACCGTAAGATTTAGAGCCTGGCGCCCTATCACTGTTATCTTTTCTGAACTTTGGAACTAGAGCACTGGCTGTGAACGGAGATGGAGCTGAAGATTTTGGACAAAACTGAGAATGGTTACCGCTCTCTGACTTAGGCTGATTGAAATTGAATCTACTTGTTCTAGTTCTCTTGTTCTTCCTCTCTCTCTCTCTCTGATCTAAGCCTCTTCTATCTGCTAAGTATGGACCATGAGCCTGGATATGTCCACCTCCTTAATCAACATCATTATTCTGCACTCCTTAACCACACTATCGAACACCCCAGATATGAACTTGCTCATTCTAGACCTACTGTCTGCCACTACATGTGGAGCATACCTGGCTAACTGAGTAAACTTGAGGGAATACTCTTTCATACTCATACTTCCTTTCCTGAGGTTGATTAACTCTAACACCTTGACTTCTCTCAACTCTAAGTGAAAAAATATCTCTAGGAAAGCAGTAGCAAATTCTTCCCACTCAATGGGCTTTGCATCTGTGCCACTGTCTACCTTCTACTGGTTAAACCACGTATGAGCTATATCTTGTAGATGATAGGCAACTAGCTCAGCACTCTCACTGGATGTCACTCCCATGATATCTATGATTTTTTAAACCTAATCGAGGAACTTCTATTGATCCTCTTCTGGCTTAGATCCTGAGAATCAGGGAGGATTCACTCGGGTGAAGTCTCAAATCCTGGATGCAACAGTATTGGCCACTGGATTGGCCGAAACAGCAGATGCACATTCATTCTGAGATGCTACGGAATTGGTTAGAGTAGTGAATGCAACTCTGAATTCTATATGAGAGACATGCCCATCTAGGGGATCTGCCTAAACGGGCTGAGGTGCTGACTGATTTCCGGTTCTCCTTTCGTTAGTATTTTTGGGAGTCATATTATGTAAACAAAAATGAGAAAAAAGATTAGAATGAGAGTTTAACTTGATTTCATGCCCACTCGCACGACATGAATACTGAAAGAAGGGAAACAGTTTCCTAAAACATCTCATAGCCTCCTTCCCATAAGTGTGGTGTGCTACAAACCCATACATAAGACTCTACTAGATGCGGCTTTCAAACTTTCTAGGACTCTGTTGAACCTTAGGATCTGATATCAAGTTTGTAATTCTCCAAGTATATACCCTGAATGCTACACGGTGCTTATGATCCCGAAGGACCACAAGCTAACCCATGACTGATATCTGTTGTGAGCACTGAATGAATATACTGTAATTAATGCAGAATAGTAGGTTGAAATGCCATAAGGTTCAAAACATCTGAAATACTGATAAAATATATCATTTGTGATAATATCTGTAAAACTGAATACTGATTGAAAACTAGTCTAAAATGCCTCTAATCTGAACTGTTTGAAAGTGGAGTTGATGAAAAAATCCCCTAACTAACTCCATTTACTATAATACTAAATCTATTGTAATAATAAAATGAAAGAATATCCTCGACAGATGAGGACTCGCTACTAAAGATGATACTGCTGGCTGAAACTGAATCTATCTATGTGTGGTCGGGAACCTGATCGTCCAAACCTATGATATGAGACATCATAGCACAAAGAAAGATTATGCGTCAGTACGTGGATTGTACTGGTATGCTAGATGAGGTAAGTCTGAATGCAAGGGTTCATATGCATAAATAATAACTGACTGTGTGATAGAGTAACTGAACATGAGAGTACATGGATAACTAATACTGCTAAAAATACTGAGTTTTCACTACTGTGCATATAAATAAATACTGTGACTAAGCTTATCTAAAGCTAAGTCCTGAGTTCTGATACTGAGTAACTGATATCTAGAGTTACTGATAATTAAGTTACTGATACTGATTGACTGTATCTGACAGTCCTGAATTTGTAGAACTGACATGATTTCTATTCTGAAGACTGAAATTGAGACTGTGGGTGGTAATCATCTAACCGACATGTCCCAAATAAGATAATTGAGTTGGGGTCCAACATGTGACCCCAGTTGGAAGTGTGTCAGTACCGTGCCACAGGTAAAGACACTGAAGAATTACCCTCATCTAGTAGGTACTCTAATGAGAACGGTGGAACCCTCATTTATCAGGTTAAAATGCCTCATCAACCCTCAATCTGGCAGGTTTGATGTCTCAACCTGCGTTGGCTACGTTATTTTGGAACGGAAGGATTGCTTCTAAGAATCACACCCTCTACTGGCAGGTGAGCCCTCATCCTTGGGTTAACTCGGTGTTGAATCCTACTCTTATCTGAAATACACTGAACTGATTATACTAAACTAAACTAGACTGATACTAAGTTTACTGAGTTTTCCTGAGTTCTGTAACGGACTAAGTTCTACTAAGTTCTGTAACTAACTGAGAGTACTACTGATCGTGACATAATTGATATTATAGCATAATCTTGAATAACGTAGTAGTGTTCACTTGATCATAATTCATCCATAGAGGCATTTCATCAAACACTTATAAGACATAAGCTTGTACATGATTGGGGAATACATGCTATCATGTTATAATGGCACTATTTCATTCACATAGGCATTTTATCAAACACATGGGAATCATGCTTAGGTTATGCAATAATCAACACACATAGTTATTATGGCTACATCAATCAACTTGCAAATTTGAAGGGTTTATCATGAAAATTATGTAATTCAACACACACAAAGATTAATTTCATAAGAACTTGTAATTTAATCATGGACTAAAACCCACCAATAACATGAACATGAATTCAATTCAATTCAAGAATGGAAATCATAAATCATAATTCTTGAAGTTTTAAAAATTGATTCTTGGACTCTATGGGTTAAAGGGACCCATAGATGAATACCTAACATACCTTGGATTATTAGTTCTTGAAAGTGCTTGAAGAAATTCTTGAGTTTTGACCTTTATTCTTGAAGCTAGGGTTTTGTATTTTAGAGAGAAAGCTTTAATTTCTTGAGAAGAGTAAGTAAATAATGTCATAATAGGGTATTTAGGGCTTTAATCTCGTGTTTAAGCTGACTGAGGTGAGGGAAAATGACCTAAAATCCCTTGGAAATTAAATCTCGGAATTAACTGAAAATTCTCGATTTTTACCCTTGGCGCGACGCGGCGCTATCACGCCATATCACTGGAATTTGATAATTGGTAACTGGACTGGTGGCACGACGCGGCACAACCGCGGACCCTCACTGAAAACCGACAATTGGGAATCAGAATATCAGCGCGACGCGGTGGTATCGCGGAGACTCACTGACATTTGACAAACGTGAAAATAAGCCGTGGTGCGACGTGCCAATATCGCGTAGCAACATTGAAAAATGATAATTGCCATTTTGACGTACTCCGCGATGCGCTACTGGCCTGAATGACTATGTTTAACGACATAAACTTAAAATAGCCATAACTCCTTACCCGGTTATCGGATTTAGGCGAATTTTATATCGTTGGAAAGCTAATTCAATTTCCTATGCAATGGCTGCTCTAAATTAAAAAATACTGAGTGTTTCAAAAATTATTTATTAGATAACTCATGAACTTTGAGTTAAGCTTGAGGAATACGGGGTATTACATTAAGATTCTAGAGAAACTGCATCTTTCATTTGTATTTTTTATTTTTGATTTTTGTTAGTCATTTGGATGTAAAAAATAGAAGTCGTGAACCGAAAACTTGACGGAACCTCACTCGACCTTTAACTCTTTCTCTAACCTTTTTACCTTTGAACTACACATGACCTGATTCTCTTATAACCCGGGATATGTAGGCGGTCCAAAACCAGGACTAGGTCACATCTTTTATTTTATTTTATTTTTTCATCATTTTTTGAATAATTGGAGGATCAAAAAGCATCTCTTTGTCTACTTCTTTGTATGAAAACTATTTGAGATTTCACACAAAGAGGGAAAAAATATAGACACGTGATTTTTGACCCTCCTCGAGTTTAATATATTTTTTGACATTAAATATTTTTATTTTTGTCCAATATTTATCTTAGCTTTTATTTTATTTTTAATAAGTTTTGATTTAAAAGAAATAAAAAATAATAATAAATAAAGTTACATTTTTTATATAATTTTTCGATTTTGTTTTTAAAATAATACGAAAATTCAAAAAATATATATTTTTCTTTTAATTTTAATAAATAGGCTAGTAGTTTTATTATTCTTTTAATTATATATATTTTAGATGATTTATAAATTTTTATTATATTTTATTAAATATAAAAATTAATTAATTAATATTATTTTATTTATATTATTATTATTATTATTATTTATTTTATATATTTTATATTTTAATTTATTAAATATTATTATTACAATTAATAGTAATTTAAAAAAAATCAAAATTTGAATCTAAAACTACCCAAACTACTCCCCTCCCCCCAAATCCCCCTATTTAAGGACTTCCCACCCCAGACAACAAAAAGAGAAGATACGTACTATTCTGCTTACACTGTATCAGAAACATCAGACTGAAAAAAAAAACAGAGAGTGAAAAACACCAGAGAAAAAAAGGAAAAGGAGTATCAAGTCGAATTTGGATTTCCATTCGAATTTCCGGTGATAACGTCTTGCTTTCTTATTTAATTAAGTTGGCATACAGGTTCTATTTTAATCCTATTCTATTTATGTTGTAAATTTCTCGTGGAAAAGCATGAGTTAAAATGTTTGAATTGTTTCAAAGCATTGTTTAGTGTGTATGTTTGATTACGTGAACTTTTGTTACCACATATTATATTATTAATTTATCAGAATGCTTATATATATTTGTTCAATAAATATGTTGTAAACTAAAATACTATGTGTTAGCATTGCTAAGTTAAATTTGAGACGGAAAATAAAAATAGAGTGAAATTTAATATATATTCCCATCACTGAAAATACAACCACACACATTACACAGAATAATAATATCCACAGATATACACACAACACTACACAGATGCACACATACCTCACTGCAAACACACTACATCAAGTAAATACATTGAAACATTCACACACATACAGAGCTGTCCGCAAAAGAAAAAGGGAGATAAAATAGGAGGCGAAACAATTTTTTCGGTGAAATCTCGCCAGAATACACCAACCCGCCATTGATCCATTATCAGTGCCGCCTTCCAGCTGGCGAACCAGTGGGTACCGGCGAAACCAGACGATTCACTCACCACCGGCAACCAAAACCACTCCATTTACCACCATGCGTCGATACCACCATCACTGGAAACTACCAACTTCAGCCAGATTTGTCCGAAACTCACCAGAAAACCCATGAAAAGACAGCTACTAAGCTTCTCGCCGGCAAATTCATTAAAATCGGCAACAACACATATTTCTTGGTGAAATATTTTGACAAATGACTAATTCTTTCTAAACAAGATACTGGGAATCCTTATACAGTGTCAAATTCCTTCGAACAAAATGGTTTGGACAAAATTCGTATAGATAAAATTGTTACTGCAATCCCTAAATTATTTTTTATATAATGGTAACAAAATCCTAAAACTTAGACTTGAAATTCTTTAAGATCTTGGGTTATATGGATCTGATTTAATTAAGGTTGTTACTGGAAATAATTGGATTTGTATAAAACAAAATTTGGGTCAAAGTAGTTGATTTAGTATACATAGAGGTTTTTGTATTTTGGTTGACTTATAATCCTTGATTTAGGCTTGTATTAATTTAAAGAGATTAAATTTTGAGGATAATATTAAATTTAGCATAATATGGATAAATTTGTTTATTTTATTATTCTGTTATTTTTATTCATTGTCATTAATAAACTTTAATAATTATTAATTGCTTAAAATAAATATTGTTTAAGATTACCATTATTTATTAAGGAAAAGTAGCATTTCAATTAGACAAATCAACATCTTTAACGCTAGGCAAATTTTAGGAACGTTTAAAATTTTTGTCTCAATAAAGAATACAGCGTACACATCTTTCCGAGACATTTAAAAATTCAAGGATGCAATAATGCACCTTGGAAAATATTTTTCTAAAGTAACTTTCATTGATTTATTTAGTATAAGATAATAGATAAGTTTTAGTATAATAAAACATGAGCGAACTTAGGGGTAAGGAATTCTGTTGACCGAGGGGAAGGTGTGAAGCACCCCTTAAGTCAAGTATAAGCTGATAAAATCGACTGTGCTAGAACCACGAAACTCAAGGGGTGCTTCACACCTTCCCCTCGGTCAACAGAATTCCTTACCCGGTCTTCTATTTTCGCAGACCATAGTAAAGAGTCATTTCCTTTTGATTAGGGATATAATAAGGTGAATTGGAACACCATAACTCAATTCCAGGTGGAGACTCTAAAAATGATAAAAATAATCCCTATTCAATATCGTCACTTTAATTGAAAAAACCCTTCGACTTTGACTCCTCGGGCGAAAAAGGGTATGACATCTCTAATAAGTGAACTACCAGAAAGAAGTTTCCTGTCCATGAATCTTGAGATTTTTGTCGGCCAAAACTGATAAAAATATAAAATTTCTTAATCTGTTCAACCCCCCAAAGATTGTAGTAAGTATAATTATAATTAAGTTTTTCTTTTAATTAATGATTTTTTTAATGATCTAATCATTATTCTAATATATGTAATGATTTATGTTAGATTGTGCATCCGTCTCTTGTTCCGACCAATCGAGAGTTGAAGATACCATTTTTTCTTACTTTACGGTCTGTGCAAACTTTATCAGACCCTAAGGTCATTGACAGAATAAAAATGGAATTGTTTGGAGCAACAACCATCACATGAAAAATAATTTTGGAGGGTGAGCTTGTTGTTGTTGATGGTCTTAATGGTGATGGAGCTGTTGGTGGTGGTAGTAATGTTGTTGTTGGTGATAATGATGCTCCTCTTACAGTTTTTAAAACAAACCATTATGAGTATGACCATACTAATTATACAAATTTTGCCTCTCCTAGCAAATGTTCTGCATGCAAATGTCAAGACTGCAAGACAAAACATGATGTAGTGATTAATGCTATTAATGCATTAACTGCTTCTGTAAAGGAATTGACATCTAAGAGAGATGTCATTCCATCAAAGAAGATTCTATATCCATCCACTCCATTAGAGATTAAGGCTAAGAGGAGAAGGAAAGTAATTTTCAAGGCATTATCAAGCATCCAAAAAAGCAAAATTATAACTCATATGTCCGTGTGTTGCACTATTGGGCAATGTACAAGGACCACAAGAGAGTAGCACAAGCTGAAGAAGGTGAATATATATCGTCTGTTCCAACTAACAAACAGACACATATCTATTTCAACAAATGATACATCTGTTGAAAATTATCAAATAGATATATACATCTGTTGCAACAGTTGACTAACCTATTGCATCAGTACAGTATCTGTTGCAACATATATCTCGTCTGATTTAGTAAATCAAACAGCTCTACGTGCTATTTTTATTTGAACTAACAGATGACCTATTTGTTGCAACAGATGGGTCATATGTTGGGACAAATTAAATCAAGACTTCCTACTGTTTCAGTTTTTCCAAACAGATGAGTCATATGTTGCAACAGATGGTTCATCCATTCAAAATTGTCATACAGGTCTTCCTCATGTTACAATTTATCCCAATAGTTGATCCATCTGTTGCAACAGAAATATAATCTATTTGGGATAATTTAAAACAGGAGGAAGACTTATTTGATTTGCTAATACAGATGAGTTATCCTTTTTTATTTTTTTATATCTCTGTGATTAGCATTGACCAATTCTGTCTTTCCAGGTGGATGTCACTGTAGAAGCTACTGTTGAATAGTATTAACAATATGCTACTCTTTTTATGGAAATACGGAGAAGCGAAAGCACAGAAATCGTACACAAGATACATTAAAGATCCCTGATGACCAAAGCCTAATTCCATAGCACCGAATGTAGAACAACATGTCCATATTGAGTAGATTTTTATAGATTGAGTCTGTCAAAGTAATAACCTCACCTCTCATTAAGAATTCTTGGCATCAAAACTTTAATTGTTGATTTATTTGTAGAGATCTATACCCATAACAATTTTTCATATTTAATTTATTTGTTGATTTATTTCATGTAATTTTTGAAAGATTTGATTTATTTTATTTTTTCTATGAATTTTATTTTATCCTTAGATTTGAACTTATTAATTGAAATGGAATACTAGATTCAAATATTATAACAGATAAGGTATCTATTGCAACAGACGACAAATCTGTTGGAAAATATCAAACATATTTAGACATATGTTACAACATGTAGGTAATCTATTGGAAATTATCAAACAGGTCTTTCCACTGTTGCAATAGATAGACTTAGATAGAAACATCGATATAATACAATAAATGACCAACTTATTGCAATAGATAAACTATATGTCGGAACAGATAGAATATCTGTTACAATAGATGGACTATCTGTTACATTATATAAAATTCAATTTTCATTAGACATAAAAAATTGTCACTACATGTAAAGTGAAGTGGCTTGAAATAAAAAAAATGGAACTCATCGACAGACACCTAAAGTTGCAGCGATCTTTCACTTTGGCACCTCAAGTAGATAGTGTTCATTTTAAACACCTAAAATAGGCATTAAATGTGTCAGTTTGAAACTTTTTGCCCTGTTGGTAGATCGCATGTAATTCATGTAGCCAAGGCTCGTTGAACCCCCATTTTTGCTGACTTGCCGTCTGATTTGGCCCCCAACGGTTATTTTCTCCCCATTGTCTTATATATTCATCTTCTTCATAAAACTTAACCCTAAATTCCCAAATCTTCTTCATCTTCATTTTATTTCTCTATCCAAATTCTTCAAATTATGTGTTGTCATACCTCTTTTTTGCCCGAGGAGTCGAATTCAAAGGATTTTTCCAATTAAAGTGACGATATTAAATATGGATTACTTTTATTATTTTTTGAGTCGCCACCTTGAATTGAGTTATGGTATTCCAAGTCACCTTATTAAATCCCTAATCAAAAGGAAATAACTCTTTATTATGGTCTGCGGAAATAGAAAACCGGGCAAAGAATTCTGTTGATCGAGGAGAAAGTGTGAGGCACCCCTCGAGTCCCGTGGTTCTAGCACGGTTGTTTTTACCAACTTATACTTGACTTAAAATATTTTGATAAATTATGTTAAGGCCTAAGTTCGCTCATTTTTTACTATACTAAAACTTATCTATTATCTTATATTAAATAAATCAATGAGAGTTAATTTACAAAAATATTTGTCAAGGTGTATTATTGCATCCTTGAATTTTTAAATGTCTCGGAAAGATGCGTACGCCACATTTCTTTATTGAGATGAAAATTTTAAACGTTCCTAAAATTTGCCTAGCGTTAAAGGTTGATTTGTCTAATTGAAATTCTACTTATCCTTAATAAATAATCATAACCTTAAACAATATTTATTTTAAGCAATTAATAATTATTAAAGTTTATTAATGACAATGAATAAAAATAACATAATAATAAAATAAACAAATTTATCCATATTATGCTAAATTTAATATTATCCCCAAAATTTAATCTCTTTAAATTAATACAAGCCTAAATCATGGATTATAAGTCAACGAGAATACAAAAACCTCTACGTATACTAAATCAACTACTTTGACCCAAATTTTGTTTTATATAAATCCAATTATTTCCAGTAACAACCTTAACTAAATCAGGTCCATATAACCCAAGATCTGAAAAAATTTCAAGCTTAAGTTTTAGGATTTTGTTACCATTATATAAAAAATAATTTAGGGATTGCAGTAACAATTTTATCTATTCGAATTTTGTCCAAACCATTTTATTCGAAGGAATTTGACACTATATAAGGATTCCCAGTATCTTGTTTAGAAAAACTTAGTGATTTGTCAAAATATTTCACCAAGAAATGACTTGTTGCCGATTTTAATGAATTTGGGTGCGAAGCTTGGTCGGTGACTTTTCATGGGTTTTTCGGAGAGTTTTGCCCAGATTTGGTCGGAGTTGGTAGCACTAGTGATGGTGGTGTCGGTGCATGGTGGTAACCGGAGTGGTTGTTGGTCGCGGTGGTGAATGAATCGGATGGTTTTGTCGGTGCCCACTGGTTCACCGGCTGGAAGTCGGCGCTGATAATGGATCAATGGCGGGTTGGTGTATTCCGACGAGATTTTGCCGAAAAAATTATTTCGCCGCCTATTGACTCTCCCTTTTTCTTTTTCGATCAACACTGTATGTGTGTGAATGTGTCAATGTATTTGTATGATGTAGTGTGTTTGCAGTGAGGTATGTATGCGTCTGTGTAGTGTTTTGTGTATATCTATGAATATTATTATTCTGTGTAATGTGTGTGGGTGTATTTTCAGTGATAGGAATATACATGAAATTTCACTCTATTTTTCTTTTCCGTCTCAAATTTAACTTAGCAATATTAACACACGGTATTTTAGTTTACAACATATTTATTGAACAGATATATATAAGCATTCTGATAAATTAATAATATAATATGTGGTAACAAAAGTTCACGTAATCAAACATATACACTAAACAATGCATTGAAACTATTCAAACATTTTAACTCATGTTTTGCCACGGGCAATTAACAACATAAATAGAATAGGATTAAAATAGAAACTGTATGCCAACTTAATTAAATACGAAAGCAAGACGTTATCACCGGAAACTCGAATGGAAATCCAAATTCGACTTGATACTCCTTTTCCACTTTTTCTATGATGTTTTTCACTCTCTGTTTTTTTCCAGTCAGATATTTTTGGTACAGTGTAAGCAGAATAGTACGTATCTTCTTTATTTTGTCTGGGTGGAAAGTCCTTAAATAGGGGAATTTGGGTGGAGTAGTTTAGGTAGTTTTAGGATTCAAATTTTGAATATTTTTTTAAAAAAATTACTATTAATTGTAATAATAATATTTAATAAATTAAAATATAAAATATATAAAATTAATAATAATAAAAATAATATAAAAAAAAGAATATTAATTAATTAATTTTTATATTTTAAAAAATATAATAAATGTTTATAAATAGTCTAAAATAAATATAATTAAAAGAATAATAAAACTACTAACCTATTTATTAAAATTAAAATAAATATATATATTTTTTGAATTTTTGTATTATTTTAAACATAAAAAATAAAAATATATAAAAAATGTAACTTTATTTATTGTTATTTTTTATTTATTTTAACCAAAACTTATTAAAAATAAAATAAAATCCAAGATAAATATTGGACAAAAATAAAAATATTTAATGTCAAAAAATATATTAAACTCGAGGACGGTTAAAAATCACGTGTCTACATTTTTCCCCTCTTTGTGTTAAATCTCAAAGAGTCTTCATACAAAGAAGTAGACAAAGATATGATTTTTGATCCTCCAATTATTCAAAAAATGAGGAAAAAAATAAAATAAAAGAAAAGATGTGACCGAATCTTAGTTTTGGACCGCCTACATATCCCGGGTTATAAGGGAAACAGGTCATGTGTAGTTCAAAGGTAAAAAGGTGAGAGAAAGATTTAAAGATCGAGTGAGGTTCCGTCAAGTTTTCAGTTCACGACTTCTGTCTTTTACATCCAAATGACTAACAAAAATCAAAAATGAAAAATACAAATGAAAGATGCAATTTCTCTAGATATTATTTTAAAACCAAAAATAAAAAATATATATAAAAAATGTTACTTTATTTATTATTATTATTTTTTTATTTTCAACCAAAACTTATTAAAAATAAAATAAAATCTAAGATAAATATTGTACAAAAATAAAAATATTTAATGTCAAAAAATATATTAAACTCGAGGAAGGTCAAAAATCACGTGTCTACATTTGTATTTGTTTTTTTTGCATATTTTTTAAATTTTTTCCAATTGAGCTTGACAATGTCGAGCTCATCTTTCACTATTTTTTGTGATAAAAATTTTTGATATTGTAAGTGTGGTCATGAAACTCTATTGAAGACTTCTTGAATTCAATAAAATCTAGGTCATAGGTTTTTTACTTATAAGATTTCAAAGGCAATATTTTTTTATTTAATTAGTTTATTAATTATTGACTTGTAATTATTTTGTAATTGTGGTCTTATTTTTATAGAAGTTGGGTGGATGTGATTACTTTGATTGGTATGAAAAATGGAATCCTTCACAAGAAAATCGTGTAATCTGGGATTTGTTGAAGAAAGTCAAGGCTTTTGAAGAGAAACAAAATCGAGCAAGAAGATACTACATTATTGGCGTTATTGCTACTGGTTTGGTGTTGTTGGGCACATGGATATTCAAGTTTAATTGCTAAAATTTTCATGGTGGTGTATTTGTATTTGCTACTGGTTTGGTGTTGTTGGGCACATGGATATTCAAGTGTAATTGTTGTAAAATATGAAACAGATTTAGACATATGTTGCAACATGTAGGTAATTTTTTGGAAATTATCAAACAGGTCTTCCCACTGTTGCAACAGATAAGAATTAGAAACATCGGCATAATACAATAGATGACCAACCTATTACAGCAGATAAACTATCTGTCAAAATAGGTAGAATATCTATTACAACAGATGAAAAATCTGTTGTATTATAAGAAATTCAACTTTCATTAGACATAAAAAATTGCCACTACATGTAAAATGTGTAAAGTGAAGTGACTTAAAATAAAAAATTATTGTTTCATAGGCTCTTCTTTATACACAGGTTCCAAGCGTCCATTTTGTACCCCATAAGCCCAGACCTCTTGCATTTTTTTTTCACTGCGTTGACGCATAGAAAGGTCGTTGGCTCGGTCATTTTTGTGTTGGTCAGCAAACATTCGATGTGTGCAAGCGCGTGCGACCCGCACGCGGAACCAATTTTATTTTTTGAAAGGTCCATATCCTTGTTTTGACCTTCAAAATCCCATGGTTGCTTTATCAACACTTCCGCTGGCAAATGATCCATCAGTTTACTCTACCTCAATAAGATGGGGAACAACTCCAACAGTAGCTGCATGTGGGTTAAAAAATTGGCCTCGTCCAAGGCAAGTAAGTTGCAATCATAAACCTTGATATTTCCCTCCTCGAGTAGTATCTCAACAGCTTGATAATTTATGACGTCCACGTTCATAACTCCAAGAATCCTCTTTGCCTCGGTCCAGCTTTGTTGTGTGGATTCGGCCTCTTCCCTCTAACATATTTTATCATTTCTTCATCTCATTGGAACTTAGAAACTAACGAATCAAATCCCGCACCACCAGGAGTTTACACTATCTTACTGAGATCATCGTACCTATCCTTGAAATTCTTATAGAAGTCAAGGTCCGTTATCCTATCGACAACATCATAAGCTTTTGTGTATGCTAATTGTCTGCCCCTTATGAGGCAGAGAATTTCTTTAATATACTGTGATATAAGAAGTCAATTTTTAAATAGGTTAGTAATTGTAAAGAAGGAAAACATAGTGGAAAGATGCAATGGATAGTCCATCTGTTGTATAGGGTTCTCTGAATCTGTTCATAGATTACCCATCTAATGCAACTTATGCAAGAGATGGGTAATATCAACAGAACCACCACAAGTTACACCAGAATACACATCTGTTGTGTAGCTTCTTCTTCATGGAGAAGATTAGAAGGATAGATTAGGAAAATTAAATTTACCCTGTCCACGTACTGTGTATGCATATATATCATACTCTTGAAGTCTTAGGCGGAAAAGGTGTGGATGGGGTAATCTTGTGTGCCTTTCTTGGCATTCTTAGCCCATCGTAGATCCCTCTTCTCTTTGGCACCAAGTTCTGCGTATATGTTCACCTTCTTGAATGGCCCCTGAACACCAACAACTTTTGGAGAGGGAGGAGTTGCAATTTTTTGGAATTTTTGATTGGAGAGTACTTGGCTAATTGCTCTTTTGTTCCTCCCAACTGCCACTGTAGGAGTGTATGGCTCCCTCACCTTCTTGGATGGTATGACACCCCTCTTGGATTTCAATTCCTTAACAGTTTTAGCGATAGCCTCTAATTTTTCAAAAAAGTTTATCCTGGTTGTCCTTGCACTCTTCGCATTTACAATGAGAACATAAGGGTGAAGAGGGGTGAGAAGGATCAGTGTAAGGGTAAGAGGAACTAGTGTAAGGGTGATAACGCTCAACTCACTCTCATAATTGAGGGGTGAGGCGGTCGTTGTCAAGTAACCCAATTTGAATTGGGGTTGAATCTCAAGGAGCGGATTATAGACTTCAAACCCTATGGATGCTCAAATTACTACGAGATTACCCAGAATGCTAACAAAAATTACGTGTAAAATAAAATAGGGGGAATTTGTTTGGAAACTTGTTGTACAATCTTTAGCAAATGATCAAGAGATGACACTTTTGTTCTAAGCAACAATGTTGGGGGAAATCTTAGGATTATGTCTACCTAAAGGTAAAAGTATGTAGGTTAATGATGGTTTAGCATGAAATTTAGTTGTTAACTAAAGGATAGTGTAGGTTGAAGGTAATTGTGTTAATATTTCAATAAAACCATAACGATTTCACCCGTTGGCTCTTTCGAGCACCTAACAAGTGAGAAATTTGTAATCACCCAAAACCCCAATCAAGCATCCCTATTTCTAGGATGATTCTCTTGAAATTATTTACACTCCTAATATACTTATTTCTAAGATTGCAAAAGGGAGCAAACCATAGGCTTAATTGTGCACCATTGTCATTTCCCCCTATAACTCTCTTTCAAGGATGTTATGGGTTACTTCATACTCAGCTTCATCCCTCTTTCGATAATGATAAAGGGTTTCTAGAGTTTGAAATTTTCACCCATCAAACCCATTTGGAAATTTGGGGCTTTCACCCATCAAATTCTAACTTATAAGATCAAGCAATGGTGAAATCCTTACTCAACAACTAACAATCATGCCAACACAACAATACCCACACACAAATTACACTCTAGTTCAATATAATCCCAAGACTAAATTACTTAGCTACCTATGAAGAAAGAAAAGAGATATATATCATAAGTATTATCCAAAGTATTCATTTTTCACAAAAAAATGCTAAGAAATCAATCCTCCAAAATTAGTTACACACAAGCCCAATTTGGGTTTTAAGCCTTCAATTCAAAAATATCTTATGAGGTAAGCAATACCTAAAGAAGAAAGGGTTTTTGCTTAAATATGGTTTGAGGTGCTTCTAAGTTCTTTTACAGATCTGCCCCTGGGCATATTCCTACTGAACCATGATCGTACAAGGCGATCTGTGACCACACAATTACGGTTGTGTGTCGCAACCGCGTTGTGCTAACCGTCTTGACTGACCGCGACCGCAGATTGAGGACCGAGGATAATGTAGTCTAGGTCTTCAACTGCACTCTTCTTTGCTCCCTTTTTATCATTTTCAGCTCCAATCCACATCTTTTGATCACCTTAACTTTATGCCTGTAAAGAGGGGATATTAGTGCATATAACCACAAATTTATCTCATTTATTCATTCAAAACAAGGTAATGTGCATGGATAATGAGTGCGAATGAGTGGTAAAATCACCACTCATCAATACCCCTAACTTAAGACCTTGTTTGTCCTCAAGCAGCACCACCCTTTTCTATGAGACAATTTCATATGTATGTCCTCATTCTATCACCCAATGATCATGATGACTTAAGCTAGGTTGCTACCACAAAATGCTTTTCACACATGGGAAAATAGGCTTCTAAAGACTCCCTTCATCATAAAATGGAATAGTGAAGGATGCAATAGACTTTGGGGAGCAACCATGTAACAACTACTCACACTCTAGAAATGACACACATGCTAACTACAATCATGATATACTTCCGCTTCTCTCATTGTGCGGAAGATAACAAAATCACCCATCTCAACTAGTTCACATGCCTCCTCACAAGAAAGAAAAAATTCACACACCTAGTTACCAACAAGGAATTTTAAGTGCAAATACTCACTCTCTCAAGAAATTCTCTATGTTATCAAGTACCATTACATAGGCTTGCTCCTACTTTCAATCACCACTATAATGACCACACTTTGTTGGGAATCACAAAAAGGACTTTTTGATCTTTTAATATAGGTTTAGGGTAGGGTAGGATATTAACTTGGTGCGATAAGGCTAAACCCTACTTGAACTTCTACATCATAATCCTTTTATACATTGCTAATTGGGCCACTTTTTTTCACTTCACTATTTTGCCTACTTTTGCTTTTTCATGGTTTTCCCACTCTCCTCTTTTTCTCTTCTTCTATAATTTTTGCATAAAGATAAAGCCTTTCTTTCCTTCATGGGATCTTTTATTCATTCGAATTAACAAGCTTCACTTTCTTAAGATTGTAAGTACCTTCTTATGAATTCTTGGATCAACTATACTTTTTTCTCTTTCCATTACCCCCAACTTAGGGTTTTAGCCTCAATTTGTATTCTTAAGTTCAAGGAGGATGGGGTTCAAGAGCGGATGAATAGAAAGGTCACAGTTTGTACTGCTCTTTCCAAAGAAAAGTCCAAAGGCCCGGAGAGGGTGACTAGGGGTAACTTTGGTAGGCTCTTTAGGCAAAAGTGGGCTTCCAAAATCACAAGATGGCCTATGATCATTTTACCAACCAAGCACAATCAAAATTTAGCTTTGAAATAAAAAAGGGGCAAGTTCTAGATAGTGCAAGTACACCTGACAAGAATACAATTAACCTCACACACGTGGCATGTGAATGTCGTCAAGGGGGTTCAATTTTTCTACCCGCTCAAGATAAAGATGGAGTATTCACTATTTTTTCGAAGTCAACTTTCAGAGTCATAGAAAGAGGGAAAATTTTTGTCATAAAGTTTCTCACTTCTATGCCTTCAAATTTTGTAAAATTTTTAGGCGAAGGGGGTTGTTTGCTTTTGTATCCGCTCCACATATAATTTGCTAATCATGGCAACCATCCAAGCTATCGTCTCACATTGTAAATCATAGTACGGGTGACCCACCATATGATTACTCAGACTTCACCAATGGATATTAATGCAACCTCAAATTATTAATGCTATAGGTACTCTGAATTTTCTTGCATTCTATGGCCTTGATTCCATGGGTACTCAGACTTCCCCTGCACCTATGGTTAAAAACCAATCACGACTCATCCATTAGAACTAAAATAAAGTAACATCTCCAAAACAAGGTACTTAATTCATGCAAGTGTGGGCACTGTCAGAGTGTCCGAATATTACAACCCAAATAAAAATAAGGATCATCTAAAAGAGCAGAAAAGTAAGCAGAAATATCAATAATTCAAGCCCAAATCGAATGAATAAGGAAATACCCCCAACTGAAAAGGTAGCAGTGTCCCAACTACGTAAGTAATCAAGGATAAAAAAAGATAAGGATGATCCCTGAAACTCTATCAAAGACCGCTATCACTTTCAGACTCTGCACCATCACCATTTACCTTGAGATCGGGCGATTCTTGCATACAAAAACTTGAGCGAGAGTGTGAGGAAATTATGGAGGTAGTCAGTGAATCAACTAGCTTCTGTGTACGCTATCGTGACTGACTAACCGCGATCGTGGACAGGAGGGTAACCGCGATCGAGCTTGTGGACCTTGGTCATAGTAACCGAAGGTAATTTCTGCTCCCCTATTTTCCCCTGTCCAGTTTTTCTGCTCACTTGGTTCCTATTTATCCTTTGATCAGTTTTCAACTAAAATTAGCACACTTATCCCTTTCTAAGCTTATGCAAATCACTCCATAGTGTCACACACGCATGAGTTATTCATATGCGAAAACTAACATCAATACTATAAAAATATGATAAAAAGGATACGATCCATCCTCGTGGAATTTGTGGGTTGCTTCCCACACAACACCTTAGTTATCATCGTGGAATGACGTGTCATGCATCAATTTGTCAAGGAGGGTCCACTGGTCCCCACTTATCAAACTCCCCCTTCATCAATTAACCTTCCAATAATGTTTTCCACCTTTTTCTTCTCTTTGTCGATTAGACTTTGGGACAACCTCTCTTTTGACTGAATGTTGGGTATTTTTCCTCCTAAGTCCTTTGTCAAGTTCTCTTCCTTTGTTTTTTCACTCCCTAAATGTATTTCCAATATTTGATCTTCATTTTGGGGGTTAGAAATTTTGTCACTAGTAGGATTTCCCCTCGGTTTAGCATTTAGTCGTGCAAAGATTTGTCCCATTTAGATCTCCAATTATTTAATAGAGATCGAATTCTTGACCAAAATTTTAGACAGTTAAATGAAGTCCTTTTTTAATTCATAGACCATTTTGTCCATTCCTTCAACTCTGTTCAAAATTCTTGCAAGGATATCCCCCATTCTACCTCTGTCAGTGCCAATAGAGGTTGACTCTTTGTTAGAATCCCAATCATGGTAAGGTGCGAAATAGAAATAATCATGTTACCTATCTCTACAAACTCAACCACCACCTCGATTTATCCAACCTTGATTCCCTCCTTGCCTACAATGGGCCAGATGAGAACCCCCCGAGTGGTTAGCTAGGTACCAAATTTCTTCCTCCATTCTCCTAGATTCTTCATCTTCATAATAGGCTCTTGGTGTCATAGGGTTTGCCATTTTCACGGGTGCAGCCATGACATACTTGGTTAGGAGCTCAAGTTGGGTCAAGATCTTTGTCATGGTTTGCTCTTGATCCTCATCCCGTTTTCTTTGTTCTCTATAACCATGGGCTTGGGTGGAGAGCTATTGGAAATATTGATGTCTTGGGCATGACATTCCCGATTGTGTTTCGTTACCTCTCTCAATAATTTTGTAGCCGCATGGAAGTGCAAGTTTAAGAGGGAACCTTTTGCTGCATTGTTCACCACCGTTTGGTTCAAAGGATCTAGTGTCCGATAGAATATTTAGAAAAGTGCCTTCCCCAGAATCTCATAGTTTGGGAATTTGGTCAACTTCCTATGAAATCTCTCCCATACTTCATAAAGTGGCTCCCCGTTCCTTTATTTAATGTTCATGATTTCATCTTTCGGGTGACACAGGTTGGATGAAGGGGAGTATTAATTTAAAAACACCTTTGTAAGCTTGTTCCACGAAGTGAGTGAACCTGTAGGGAGTGTGCGGAACCACAACAATTCTTCACCCGTTAGTGAGAATAGAAAGAGACGGAGCCAAAAGGACTCTTGAGTGATATGAGAAATGTTGAATGGTGTACACACCTCCAAAAAATTCCTTTAGTGAATATATCGGTCCTCATGAGCTTAACCCTCGTATATCCCCTTTACTTGCAACATATGAAGAATGATACTAGTCACATGGAATGTCCCATTCCCATCGTGAGGTGGGATGCGGGTTTCACCCTTATGACCTCCTCAATTAGTTGTCTCTCCCCATAAAGAGGAATATCAAATGACTCTGCGTGAAAAGTGCCTTCACTCATAATTTCGTCCATGCTAGGATTACCTACAAAAGATCCAAAAACAACAACTAGAATAAAGTACGCTACTCCAGGTATTCCCAAGTAAGAATGATACGACATAAGAAAAATCTATATTTCACTCCTCGGAAACGACACCATTTTGATAACACTCAATCCACTCCCATAATTGAGGGGTGAGGTAGTCGTTGTCAAATAACCCAATTTAAATTAGGGTCGAATCTCAAGGAGCGAATTATAGACTTCAAACCCTCTGGGTGCTCAAATTACTATGAAGTTACCCGAAATGCTAACAAAAATGACATGTAAAATAAAATAGGGGGAATTTGTTTGGAAACTTGTTGTACAATCTTTAGCAAATGATCAAGAGATTACACTTTTATTTTAAGCAACAATGTTGGGGGAAATCTTGGGATTATGTCTACCTAAAGGTAAATGTATATGGGTTAATGATGGTTTAGCATGAAATTTAGTTGTTAACTAAAGGATAGACTAGGTCGAAGGTCATTGTGGTTAATCTTTCGATAAAACCACAACGATTTCACTCGTTGGATTTTTCGAGCACCTAACAAGTGTGAAATTCATAATCACCCAAAACCTCAATCAAGCATACCTATTTTTGGAATGATGCTCTTGACATTATTTACACTCCTAATACACTTATTTCTAAAATTGCAAAAGGGAGCAACCCATAGGCTTAATTGTCCACCATTGCCTTGTCCCCCTACAACCCTCTTTCAAGGATGTTATGGGTTACCTCATATTCGGATTCATTCCTCTTTAGAGAATGATAAAGGGTTTCTAGAGTTTGAATTTTTCACCCATCAAACCCATTTGGAAATTTAGGGCTGTTACCCATCAAATTCTAACTCATAAGCTCAAGCAATGGTGAAATCCTTACTCAACAACTAACAATCATGCCAACACAACAATACCCATACACAAATTACACTATGGTTCAACATAATCCCAGGACTAAATTACGTAGCTACTCATGAAGAAAGTAAAGAGAGATAAGCCATAAGGATAATCCAAAGTATTTACTTTTCACAAAAAATACTAAGAAAGCAAGCCTCCAAAATTAGTTACACACTAGCCCAATTAGGGTTTCAAGCCTTCAATTCAAAAATATCTTATGAGCTAAGTAATACCTAAAGAAGAAAGGGTTTTTGCTTAAATATGGTTTGTGATGCTTCTAAGTGATTTTATAGATCTGCCCCTAGGCATATTCCCGCTGAACCACGATCGTGCAAGGTGATCCGCGACCACGCAATCGCGTTTGTGTACCACGACTACGTTGTGCTGACTATCTTAATTGACCATGACCACAAATTAAGGACCGAGGATGATGTAGTCCAGGTCTTCAGCTCACTCTTTTTTTTATCCCTTTTTATCATTTTCAGCTCTAATTTACATATTTTGATCTCCTCAACTTTATGCCTGCAAAGAGTGGATATTAGTGCATCTAACCACAAATTTATCTCATTTATTCATTTAAAATAAGGTAATATGCATAAATAATGAGTGGTAAAATCACCACTCATCAAAGGGTGAGAGGGACCTATGAAAGGGGTGTTTTCAAACATATTTATTTTTTCTTGAGTATCAATATGCTCATCATCACGACTGGAAGCAACATCAGCATGCCTAACACCAACATCAACAACTTCACTGGCAACACCCCAGAAGAAGCACCCAGATCTGTTGCAGTAGGTTGGTCATGAAGAGCCTCAACATTAGGCTGACCTTGCCCAACTGCTCTTCTTATGGCTGTTGCTCCAACAAATTTCGTCTATATTAAATCTACCATTAGGTTTGATATTATATCAACAAGACCTAGAGTAATAAAAAAAGTCATCCCCAACTCCTTCTCAGTAGGCACGATCCATGGATGCACAACCTATAAAAAAAGACTAATATATTTAAATTATATAATAATTTGCAATCTGTTGGGTTACATATTAACAAAGACAGGTTATGCAACATATGATCTTTCTGTCACAACAGATGATCTGTCTGTCGTAATAGATTAAAAATATGTTACATTAGATTACCCATTTGTTACATAATTTGCACTAGATGGGTAATCTGTTGAGTTGGGTTCAAAGAACCAAAGAAACAGATGGGTAATTTAATGCGAAATATAAATCATCTATCGTAACTGATTACCCATATATTGTACTAGTTGCAGTGGATGAAACTTATGCAACTGATAATCTATCTGTCACAACAGTTGATCTGAATGTCACAACAGATTAACAATATATTGTATCAAATTACCCATCTATTGCATAATTTGCAGTAGATGGGTAATATGTTGAGTCGGGTTCAGAGAACCAGAGCAACAAATGGTTAATCTATTGCGAAATATGGATCATCTGTCACAACAGATTACACATCTGTTACACCAGTTAAAGTAGACGGGTAATCTATTGCAACAGATGACACATCTATCGCAACAGATGACCCATCTGTCACAACAGATGACACATCTATTTTAATATCTTTTTTTTAGTCAAATTATTTTTCTTGAAAGAACACGTACTGCATCATCCGGGAGGTTAAAGAGATTAGCCACCTTAATTCTTATGCTGCTTTTTGCAGCCAACCACCTAAGGATCCTTGGATGAGAAACCTCATCTAGGTAATCCTTAACCTACTTTTGGAGGTGAGGAATGACTTCAAATGTCCAAGCCTAAAAACTGTAAACAGAAGGCAAGAAAATAATTATTCAATATAAATTAATGGATGAGTAAACAAATAGTGATTAAATTTACCATGAAAGCCCAAAAAAAGTCGTATAATGTGATCGTCTTTGGGGATAGGTTTGTCAGTAAATATTTGACAGTCAAGTAGTAGTTGCCATATCCCCAGGGATAATTGTTGAATTTCTCCAAATCCTCAGGAATCTTCAACAAATCATCTTCTATGACTTTGTTGACGTCTCTTGCCAATATAACGGACTGGGAAAACCAAACTAAGCTCAATTTCTCCTTGGACTTTAATGATACGGTTTTATCCTTGAGATGTTCTATCAACTTACTGTCTTTGTACCCATGCCCAGCAATGTCCAACAACCCATCTATTTTTTCCCTGCATTTGTTGGTTTTATTGAGCGATCGCTGGGACAATGCCTTTCCTCTATTTGATGGTGGCGATTTGGTTGTCCTGCTTGCCTTGGACCTTTTACGTGGTGTTTCCATGGTTAGAGGTTCTTCTGGACGATTGCAACTCAAGCCTGTCACTATGGCAAACTCTTTCAAGAAAAATAAATAGTCATGCCACAGTAGTTGATCCAGATTTCATCCATCTTTTCCCCCCTCCTTTGAATCTTTATCATCCCCCACGTACTTGATCCTATGCCTGAGTAGACCATATACTATGCTCATTTGGAAATGGGCAGTGTGGTCCTCAGGCAGCTCAAGAAAGTGTCCAAAGTAACTCTTCTTAAAAAGTCTGTCTATGTTTTCATTCTTCATAGTTTTCCTAAAGTTATCAAATGGTTTTCCTAACTGACATTTAAGTACAAGATCATCTGTTAGTTCTGCAGGGTCACTATCGGTATCGAAACTTGAAACCTGTCAATAGTGATAGTTTTGAAAGGATCATGCTGGGATTTTGATATTAATTCATGCCCCATTGGTGATGCATTATCATCATGTTGATGATCATTCTCTTTCTCACTTTCTACTTCCTCCTCTTCTTGTTTATCTTCTTTTTCTTCCTCCCCGCTTTTATTTTCCTCATCACCATCTACATACCCTTGTCCACCTCTCTCAATGTCATTTTCATATCTTTCCTCAGCTTTACTTTTTCCTACTGAGATTGTTCAGGAAGCTCCTCTGAATCCCTCTGTACTGTAGCTTTTTTTGTTAGTTGATCAGAAGTTGATCCACTTTTACTTTCTTTTCTTTTGGGAGACATGTTTTACCTACAAACAACAAAAAAAACAAAAATTACATTACAATTGATGTATGCATAAATTTTAAAAAATACATTGCAAACACCACCAATATCGACACCACCAACAGCCACCACAAATACCACCATCAACCACCACCACAAACACCACCAGTTCCACTACGACGACCACCAACACCACCACTATGACCACAAACATCATCCAACAATACTATGATAGTCAATGGAATACTGCGATAAAAACTAGGATTTTCTCGGGTTCTTCCTACAAGTTTACCATCAAACTCAAAATTGTAAACCCATTCTCAAATATAATACAACTAAAAGTCTTCTTTTTCATCATTTAACTTAAAAGCCCTCAATTTTAGAAAAAAGAACAAATATAGAACTCTTCTCAAAATCTTTTACCTACGGAGACAGAAAACGGCGGATACAAGCAAGAATAAAGTCCAAAATAATACCTATGTGGTAAAAAATGGGAAGAAAATTGATTTGTTATGAAGGGTTAAGCAATTTATTAAGTAGTTATTGTTTGTATTGTTGAGAAAGAGAAAAGAGGGAAACTCAAGATTTGAAATGCTGAAATATTTTTTTTGCAAATGGATGATTTGTATTGATTGATTTGTATTTTGAAAAAGAATGACAAGTTTTGAAAATGTTAATTTGGTTCGAATTGATCTTAATTATATTTTTAAATTTTAAAAGATATATGTAACTTTTAATCATCTCATCATAATAAAGTGTATTAAGTTCAAATGGAACACTGACGAATTTTACATATTAGCTTGATAATGAGGTAATAAGAATCGTTTCAACTCAGAGTGATCGATCAACAACTCAGGTCGGGAGGAACACAATACCAACATCATTCAATTGTCAAAGACTCAATTGAAGTTATAGTTGACCCTATGAACTCACCCCTAGTTCTAGCTAAATCAATTTAGGTATTAGCTTGATAATGAGGCGATAAAAGTTATTTCAACTCAGAGTGAACGATGGACGACTCAGGTCGGGAGGAACGTAATACCAATATCATGCAATTGCCAAAGACTCAATTGAAGTTGTAGTTGACCCTATGAACTCACCCCTAGATTTAGCTAAATTAATTTAGGTATTAGCTTGATAATGAGGTAATAAAAATTGTTTCAACTCAAAGTGATCGATCAATGACTCAGGTCGGGAGAAATGCAACACCAACATTATGCAATTGCAAAGACTCAATTAAAGTTGCACTTGACCCAATCAACTCACCCCTAGTTCTATCAAAATCAATTTAGCTATTAGCTTGATAATTAATTAAGATAATAAGAATCGTTTCAACTCAGAGTGATCGATCGACGACTCAGATTGGGAGGAATGCAATACTAACATCATGCAATTGGAAAGACTCAATTGAAGTTGTAGTTGATCATATGAACTCACCCCTAGTTCTAGCTAAATCAATTTAAGTATTAGCTTGATTATTAATTAAGTTAATAAGAATTGTTTGAATTCAGAGAGATCGATCGATGACTCAGGTCAGGAGGAACACAATACCAACATCATGAAATTACAAAGACTCAATTGAAGTTGTAGTTGATCCTATCAACTCATCCCTAGTTGTAGCTAAATCAATTGAAGTTGTACTTGAATATATGAAATCAATTAAAATTATATAGAAATAAATATTCAACTTGTTGCAACAGATGACTTATCTGTTGGAATTTATCAAACATATTAAGTCATCTATTGCAACTGATTAACTATTTGTTGTAAATTATCAAATAGGCATTGTCATTTGTTGCGATAGATGACTGAGTCGTTGGAAATTTTCAAACAGAAATTGTCATCTATTGCAACAGATGACTTCTATGTTTCAAGATCTTTTTTTATTTTAAAGCAATTTTCTAATTACCTGTTTGATATAAAAAAGGATAAAATACTAAGGCAGTAAAAAATATTACTTGGATAACTCAAAAATCTCCTCCTTGAGTAGTCTTATCTTGTCTTTTAAATGTCATCATCTCCTCATGCTCCTCAAATTTATTAATGAATATTTAAAACCCTTCTCCTTTAGCCATAAATTAACTTAACTTATCTTTCTTCTTTTTCAGAATTCTCTTTCTCTCCTCTTTAGGGTAATCACAACCATCTCCTTTTTTCCTCTCTTTTGTCTCCTCTTTCGCCTGAGGATCCTTTCAAATCTTAATTGATCTATATCTTTTCTCGAATGAAATGGTTGTTCTGATCCCTTTACTTTTTTGACATTGTAGGTATGGTTCACTATTGCTCTTTTCTTCTCATCTTGTTCTTTGTATGTTATTTAAATTAGATATTTACATTTGTTGTTATTATTGATTTACCCATTACCATTTTTTTATTTATTGAAAAATGGATGTTGGTGTTCTTGGAACATGTGGTGTTTGTGTTGTTGATGGTGTTGGAACATATGGTATTGTTTCTTTGTTGTTGGTGTTGCAATAATTTCCTTAACCGTTGTAACTGATGAATCATTTATTGGAACAGATGGAGAAACTGTTGGAACAAATCAAACCAGTAGCAAGGTTGGTTGGTTTGATTTATTCCAACAGATGACCCATCTATTGCAATATGTCATCCATCCGTTGCTACAGAAGCGTCACCTATTGTAACATATGACTCATATGTTGAACAGATAGGGAATATATTCATTAGATGGGTCATCTATTGATTCATTCAATTTTGTGTTACCCAGTTGTAATGTTATTTTTGTTCTTCTCTTGTTTGACATCAGATGTTTTTCTCTTGTTTGCAGATAAAAGGAAGTAAAACTGGATCAAATTTTGCCCAACCAGCATTAGCCTCTAGAGTAAAGATGAGTTCGGTGGAATAAACTGCTTGCAGATGGAATCACTTCATATATGAGAGGTATGTATTATTGATCAACCTATCTGAAAACACACATGCAGTACACTAATTTTATGCATATTGGTTCTTTACCTATTAGGCGTTAATCTTTCAAACAAGCTATGGCATTTTACAGTTAAGATTGTTAAGTTCGAACTAGTAAGGCTAGGGGACCAAGTAGGTGGTGTCAATACCCTATTATGGTTTAATAAAGATTTTGTTAATGTTTTTGTGTCAAGTATAGAGAAGGTTTCATGTTTTTGGGGGCAGTATAAATATTCAAAGAGTGATTGAACTGATTTTAAGGGTTCAATGGACTTTTGAAAGGCCTCCGAAGCCTTGCACTGCTTCAAACAAGAATGAAAATGAATATAGTTATTTCTCTGGTCGAAATTTATATGTATGGGTTACTCGAAGAGACTATTATATAGCAGAAGGTGATTGAAAGAATACCTATATGGGAAGGGGGGTGAAGAAGACCATTTATCAACTCAGACTTATTAAAGAAGAAACATGGGGTAAGAAGGAAAGTATAGTGAAACTGGATGATGAAATTGGCATGAAAAATGAAAAAATTGAATGAGCTGCAAATGTGAAACAACAATAACAACAACAACAAACCCAGTGTATTCCCACACAGTGGGGTATCGGGAGGGTAAAATGTACGCAGTCCATACCGCTACCCCCGAAGAAGTAGAGAGGTTGTTTCTGATAGACCCCCGGCTTAAGATAAATATATATAAAAAAAAATAATAAACAAAAGTTGTAATGAAACATAAAGCAAGATAGGTGGCTTAAAAGAAGTAAAGAATCAGAAATAGTAAAATAGAACCCAGAGCAATACAGGATAGGGGAACTAAGAGCCATAAACTATAAGAAATAAGAAAAATGAAATTTGGAATAGGGTACCCGCCTAGTAGTAACCAACACTCACAGACCAAATCCACCCACCACACCCAGTTTATACTGACTAGCGTCTCCTACCTATCGAAACAGTCCTACGATTACTACCCCAGCTAAATAGGGACTCTTCTAATTACCTGCTACAACCCATGTACTCACCCTAGCCTTCTATCCTTATCCGCGACCTCCACACCTTCCTATCTAGGATCATGTCCTCAGTAAGCTGAAGCTGCTCCATGTCATGTCTAATCACTCCCCTCTAGTATTTCTTCGGCCTGCATCTACTCCTTTTGAAGCTATCCAAGGCTAGCTTCTCACACCTACGAACTGGGGTATCCGTGCCCCTCCTCATTACATGCCCAAACTATCTCAAACTTCCTTTCCACATCTTGTCCTCCACCAAAGCCACTCCCACCTTCTCCCAAACAATCTCATTCCTAACTCTATCCCGTCTTGTAAGCCCACACATCCAATGCAACATTCTTATTTCTTCCACCTTTAATTTTTGAATATGGGAGTTCTTGATAGGCCAACACTCCGCTCCATACAACATGGTTGGACGGACTGCCACTCTATAGAATTTGCCTTTAAGCCTAAGGGGCACCTTCCTATCACACAACACTCCAGAAGCGAGCCTCCACTTCATCCAACTAGCTCCAATACGATTAGAGATATCCTCATCAATCTCACCATTCCCCTGAATCAAAGACCCAATATACTTAAAACTATCCTTCTTACATACAACTTGGGAATCCAACATCAACACCACTTCGTCTTCCTGCCTTAAGTCACTAAACTTGCTCTCCAAATACTTCTTCTTGTACCTACTCAACCTGAACACCTTATATTCTAGGGTTTGCCTCCATACTTCTAATTTTTCATTCACACCCCTCCTCGCCCCCCATGTCTCATCAATCAGCACTACATCATCTGCAAATAAAATTCACCAAGACATTTCACCTTGAATACTCCGCGTCAACACGTCCATCACCAGTGCAAATAGGAATGGACTAAGAGTTGAACCCTGATACAACCCTGTCTCAATTAAAAAGTGCGCTGAGTCTCCTCTCGGCATTCGTACCCGAGTCTTCCCTCTATCGTTCATGTCCTTAATAGCTCTGGTGTATGCCACCGAAACCCTTTTCACTTCCAAGCATCTCGAAAGAACCTCCCTAGGGACTTTGTCATAATCCTTCTCCAGGTCAATGAAAACTATGTACAAATCCCTCTTTCTTTCCCTATACTGCTCCACTAATCTCCTCACCAGGTGGATTACTTCTATCGTTGAGTGACCAGGCATAAAACCAAACTTATTCTCCAAAATAGACATGATCGTCCTCAATCTCTGCTCAACCACCCTCTCCCAAATCTTCATAGTATGACTCAATAACTTAATACCCCTATAGTTGTTGCAACTCTGAATATCCCCCTTGTTTTTATATAACGGAATCATCGTACTCCATTTCCAGGCCTCAGGTATTCTCGCAGTTTTGAAAATATCGTTATACAAATTAGTCAATCACCTTAAGCCTGCCCCACCCACAAACTTCCAAAAATCCACTGGAATCTCGTTGGGCCCCATCGCCCTACCCCTCCTCATCCTACGAATAGACTCCCTGACACCCTCTATCTTAAAACGTCTATAGTAACTAATATCACGGCTCTCCTTCGAATGCTCCATATTCCCTAACTCAATGTCTCTGTCCCCTTCCTCATTCAAAAGTCTATGAAAATACTCTTGCCATCTCTTCTTAATATGAACATCCTCCACCAAAACTGTACCATCCTCCCCCTTAATACACTTCACTTGGTCAAGGTTATGACCCTTCCGATCCCAAGCTTTAGCAATCCTATACAACCTCTTTTCCCCGCCTTTCTCCTCTAAACCTGCATACAAGCTCTCAAAGGTTGTTGTCTTAGCAGCCGTAACTGCTAACTTAGCCTTCTTCTTTGCCACTTTGTAAACCTCCCTATTCACCTGCTTTTTCTCTTCATCTTTACTCTCAATCAACTTAACATATGCCCCCTTCTTAATCTCTACTTTCTTCTTAACTTCTTCATTCCACCATCAGTCCCCCTTATGCCTTCCCGCCCTCCCCCTCAAAATACCCAACACTTCTCTAGCAGTCTTTATGATGCATCCAGAAGCCTTATCCCATCTAACATCCACGTCTCCCTTACACTCCCACACCCCCAACCTTTCCATCTTGTCTCCTATCTCCAGCGTGCTAACTGGCGTCAAGCTACCCTACTTAATTCTAGGTCGACCCTCACCGACCCTTCTCTTTTTTCTCTTCTTGATAATCAAGTCCATCACCAGAAGACTGTGTTGGGTCGAAAGATGCTCACTCAGAATGACTTTACAATCCTTACATAAAACCTTATCCCCCTTCGTAAGAAGTATAAAGTAAATTTGAGTCTTGGCTATCGCGTTTTTGAAAGTAATCAGGTGATCTTCCTTCTTCAGAAAGCTCGAATTCACCACCACCAGCCCAAAATCCCTCGTAAAATCCAACAGAGCAGCTCCCTCGCCATTTCTATCACCAAAACTAAAACCTCCATGCACATCATCATAACCTCCCGGTAGAGCCCCAATGTGACCCATTAAAGTCTCCCGCAATGACAATCTTCTCCGATCTAGGCATGCTTCTCACCACCTCATCCAACGCCTCCCAGAATCTCACTTTCACCTCCTCTTCCAAACCCACTTGCGGCGTATAAACACTACACACATGCAGCGAAAACCCCCCAATGACTAATTTAATCATTATCAGCCTATCACTGATCCTCTTAACCTCCACCACCTGCTCTATAAGATCCTCATCAACTAAAATTCCTACACCATTCTGATGCCTCTCACTCCCTAAGTACCACAACTTGTACCCATCCACATCCCTAGCCTTAGACCCTACCCACTTAGTCTCCTGAACATACGCAATGTTAATCCTCCTCTTCTTAAGAATCTTCACCATCTCTACGGACTTACCCTGAAGGGTAACTATGTTCCAAGACCCTACCCTTAACCTATCATCTCTCGCCTCCCGCCTAACTCTACCACCCCTCGCCGCACTAGCCCTACCACCCAACCTGGACCACACATCCCCCTGCCCTTCTCTCTTCACCCCCACCTAAAATGACCTTCAACCCCAGCTCCTTCGGATATGAACCTATTCCACCATCAATCCTCACAGCCACCACTCAAAAATCAAAAAAGCCCCAAGCCGACAAACAAACAGAGCAACCATAGAAAAACAGGGGGAAATAGGAAAATAGTAAGAAAACAGAAGGCACGCACAAAATATTCTATCCAGCCTAATATCTAGAATAATACAACACTATCCACCAATATGTAAAAGTAGCCCATCAAAATTAAAATCACAAGCAATAAAGTAATACAAGGAATTGAAACGGTAAGAAATAACTAAATATCAAAGTTTAGATGTCACCAGGGTACTCCTGCGTACTGTTGGTTTCAAAAATTTTGGAGTCGAATCTGGATGCCAAAATAGAGTCGCCGGCAAGCAGCTGCCAGTGCATTGCTGAAGTTTATCGGATCTTTTTCTGGATATTGCCGTAAGTCCAGAATCTGCTGGCCTACTATACGTCGTTGTCCCAACTTGTTATGAACAGTGTTTCCACCCTTACACCGTTGCCGAAATTAAGCCGGCGAGAACCTCTAATGTCGTTGGCGATAACAGTGGAGAGAGAGCAAAAAAGGATGGGAGAGAGAGAAGGGGTAGAGGAGCTTAAGGGTGAAAATGAGAGAGAGAGGGGGTGGAAATTACCCTACCTGTTTCCAGCGTGTCTACGCCGGCACCGGCGTCAGAGACTATTGTCTAGTCAACGTGAGCTGTACAGTTCAGGCGCAGTGAATGTTAGGTCGCAGAGTGAACGTTAGAGAGAGAACGTTAGCAAAGGTAGACTAAATTGGAGTGAGATGTTTATTTGTTTACTTTGTGATGATTGATTATTCTCGAGCTGCAAATGTGAAAGTGTATCCAAAAATGAAAATCTATCAATCCATTTTGAAAAGAAAAATACTGAAGTGGATTGGAGCTATGCACTTTTTTAGGGGACTGCAACTAGCTAGTGTGGCCTAAATAAAGACTCATAAAATGCAGTACCAGAACTCTAAGGTTGTATCTTTGCGAGTACCGATGGTGGTAAGATTGTCGGTCAGGAACGAAACCTAAACCAACAACTCCTGAAGTAAAAATAAGGATTAAGCCAAGGTGGCAATTTCTGAAGTTAAACTTGCATCTCATGCCTCCTATTTATGGCTCTGGTCTGGTCAGAGGAAGTGGAAACAACAAGGCTTGGGATTTCTGCCCAACTTCAGACCTTTTTATATCTACTGCCATTGACCTGATTAGAACCACAAACAGAAGCCATGGAATGCAACTTAGACTTCAGAAATTGATGCCTTGGCTTTCCTTATTTTTACTTCTGGAGGTATTGGTTCAGGTTTCGTTCTTGACTAAAAATCATACCAATCCTCTATGCTCACTAAGCTGGTTCCTTAGATTTCTGGTCCTGCACTTTGTGGGTCTTCATTGAGGCCAAGCTCGCTAGTCACAGTCCCTAGAAAAGTGTCCAACTCCAGTCCTTTTTAGCATTTTTCTTTTTCAAGAACAACTGACAAATTTTAATATTTGGATACACTTCTACATTTGAAGTTCATTCAATTTTTCCATCTTTCAAGTCAATTTCATTGGCTAGAAGTTCCTTACTTGCTTCCCTGTGTTTCCTCTTAAACAAGATCTGAGATGATATATGGTCTTCTCCACCTCCCTTTTCCTGCACAGGTATTCTCCCAAGCACCTTCTACTGTATAATAGTCTCCTCGAGCAGCCCATCCATATAAATTTAAACCAGAGAAATTTCTATTGGTTTTCCATTCTTGTTTGCTGTAGTGAGAGGCTTCGGAGGCCTTTCAAAAGTTCATTGCACCATTAAAATTGTACCAATCACTATTGGATATTTATACTACCGCCAAAAAATTGAACCCTTCTCCAAACTTGACACATAAACATGAGAAAAATCGTTATTAAATTTTAATAGGGTATCCACACCACCTCTTGGAACCCTTTGTCCTTGTCAGTTTGCACCTATCAAACTAAACTATAAAATGTAGTATCTTGTTTAAAGGATCAATGTCTAATCGGTAAAAAACTGTATTCACAAGATCATTGTACTCTATGTGTCTGCACGCATGTGATAACTATTTAAAAAGAGGTAAACAGCCGTGACTTTTTATCTAATACATTTAAAATAGCTGATGAATCAAATTTCCCATATGTTGCAACTGATGAATCAGCTGTTAGAAGAAATCAAAACATCTCCTCCAATAGCTGGTCCATCTACCACAACATACAATCCATATGTTGCAATAGATATCTCATCTGTTGCACATACAGACCATCTATTGTAAAAGATGGTAAATCTGTTATGATAGTGGGTTATCTGTTATGATAGATAGACGATCTGTTGCAATAGCTCAATAATAACGGTTGTTATTAAGTCTCAAACCATTTTAAAAAGGTGAGAAGTTTGAATGTAAAAGAAAAAGTCATGACTTTTCATAGAAAATAAAAAGTCAGTAGTTTAAATGCAATTAATACAATGGAGCTGAACAGTCGTGCCTTTTTGCCTAATACATTTATATTCAATCCTCTATAAATAGGTCCCTCCTTAATCTTTATTCTACTTCACTTTTATTTATTTTTGTATTTTGTCTTTTCGTATTACATCTTCAACCACTTCTATTCAAAGAGTATATTCTTCTCGTTGAGGTAATTTTTTTGTGTAAATCTATCAGTTGGTAGTATACGTTGTATTACATTAGGACTTTTTTCTTTACTTTGTGTTTACGTGTTTTGTCAATTCATGTGTGTTCTAGATATGGCTGATCCTATTTGAGACATGGCTATTTTGCGTGACACCGAGAGGTAGTTTAACGACCTACAGAGGGAGTTGTTCATCGTGAGAGCAAGGATGTTTAGAGAGATGTAGAAGCTGATGAGGGCCCTGCTACTGCCGGTTGATTGGTCGACTGACAATAATAATGATGATGATGATGATGATGATGATAATTAGATTGTGTTTTTTTAGCATATTCATTTTAATTTTTCTCTATTGGATCTATACCTAGTGTATTTTATTTTTCGTTTGGTGAAAAATTTATTTTTGGTGGACTTTGGCTTTTTAATTCTTATTTAATTTTGATTCTGTCTATTTCTTCTTCTAAATATGTTAACATGTCAACGGTTGGAGGTAAGGAGAAATTTTGAATCCATTAGTAATAGCAATTTTGACTTTTGAGTTCTTTCAATAGATGGACCATGTTTTGGAATAGATTGGCCATCGGTTGGGTTTTTGTCAATAAATTATCCTTATATTTCGATAGATTTGTCATCTGTTGGAGAAAAATATTCCAGTTTGATAATTGTATTGTGTTCTTTTAGCTAATATCCATCTGTTGCAACAGATGGGTAATCTGTTGAAAATAATTTTATGATCTGTTGTATTTAGTTCATGTTTTGTCCAAGTCAAAAACTCTGCACGTACAACATCTTATTTGAAGATCGACCGTGGCAACATCACCATGACACGTTGATACTAAACTTGTAATCTATTATTTGATGAGATAATAACCTATTCCTCAGACTGAGGTTCGTTGATATTATTTTTTCCACTTCTATAACAAATGGGGTTCCTACGTCCTCGAACTCCACATGCCTTTTGTGAAAAAATTGGCCATACTTTTTATTTATTATTTCAAATAGAGCCATGATGGGAAATTCTCTATCATCACTAAGCAATGAATTCACCGATTCAGCTATGTTTGACGTCATAATATTATACCTATACAAAAGAATCACTTAGTACGACATCATAGTAAACTTGTAACTCAAACAAGACATTAAATTCATAAGAATGTACCTATTTGTTGGACAGAATGCCCGACTCTATCTCTCGAAACTGACACGTACGAGGTTCTTCTTCCTTGGGATGCATATCCGCTATTTGATTGAAATGGTCTAAAAACTCCTCTCTACTATATGATTTAGCTGCTCTATAAAAAAAGGCCACGACCCTTTCGTTGTGAAAGCTGGTCTAGGTGTTCTCTCCAAGATGTCTGATGCAACAACCAAAGTAAGCTAAAGTGAAGAAAATTGAACCCATCTTTGGAATACTTGGATGCCTATCCGAAACAAAACACAACTCTTTGGTATCTTCGACGCAGCTTTGCAGTTGTTCAAAAAAATATCCATAAGAGGCATCACATTCCTTGTCTGCTACACAAAAAGCAACAGGAAAGATGTGATTCTCCGCATCCTGCGCCACCGCCGCTAGCAGAACTCCATTATACCTGCTCTTCAAGAAGGTACCATCTTCGGCTATGCATTTTCTCAAATGCCTAAAACCTTGAATCCAAGCACCATAGGATACAAAAAAAGTACTTGAACCTTCCGTTTTTATCAACACATAATGTCGTCTTACTTTCGGGATTTATGGACTCAAGCATGTAACGGTAGGCATTGAGGATTGCATACCCATGCTCATGTGTCCCCCTAACCAAGTTCTTGGAAATCCACATGGCTGTATATATCTTCAAATAACTGACCAGGAAAACCAATTTTGTAAGGAGTTGATTGGCCATAACCCTTGTAGAAGGGCCTTTTCCATTGGGGAATCTATTATTGAAATATTCACCGAGGACCTTTGTCGTGGCGTGGGGATTTTGGCCCGAGATGTGCTTCGAACCACATGTGTGATAATTTTCATGTTTATGAATAACGAATATGTCAGAACTTAAGTACTTTGCTGCTCTCAACCACCACTTGCAGTTCGGATTAGCACATTTGTAGCAAAAGACTTTGCTCAAATTAATCACCTTCATTATTCTGAAATCTCTTTTCAAGCAAGAAATAAACAAAGTAGTAGATAGTTCTTTCTTTTCCTTGAATGACATTCCCTTGTATAAGCCGGTCTCATCGTCTTGACGATTGCCAGATTATTTCGATCGAGAAGAACTGCCCACCCTATTGGTCGCATCAACGAGCATAGGTGTTTGATCATCATCTAGAATATTCATGTCTAGAATATCCAACTTATCATCAAAGATGTCTTATTATTGTTCTTATTTTATATTCTGGTTCTTATTCTCTCTCATCTTTTCAACCACGCACACCCTTAACACTAGACTGGATGAATCACTAAGATAAGCATACAACCGAACTTGATAGTACCCTCTGATTTTCAAAGAAGTTGTGCATGTAGATGATGATGAGTTCTTCCGGTTGACAATTCAGTCCACAACAGGTGATGATTAAGTTCACAAAATTATCATACGAAACATCACTTTGGATTATCATAGCTATCGTCTCTAGCATTTCACCCTCCTTCCAATACTATACATATCGATTGCTCTTCTCGATCCATTGACCATGACAATCCACCCTTATTGTTATTGATCTCTCCATTAGTGGTACCTAAATAAAATCATTTATTAAAAAAAGTTAATAGTAATTTCATAGTGTCGTAAAATGAATCCCAACAGATGTGTAATTTGTTGCAACAGGTAATAAATAAGTTGCAATAGGTAAGTGATCAATTGCAACAAATTACTTACCTATTGGGATTCATGTTACACTCCTGAAGTTGATTTCAATAGACGAGTCATCTGTTGTAACAGGTGAATCATATGTTGCAAAAGACTATACATCTGTTGCAACATATGAAGAGCCTGTTGGGATAGATATTATAGTACTAAGGAACCTTTAAAGTTGATTCCAACAGATGAGTGACATGTTGCAATAGATAATTAACATGTTGCGACAGGTGACTTATATGTTGCAACAGACGGCGCGTCTATTGGAATTGAGTTCAAGTTCTATTGCAATAGGTTACTAATCTATTGCAATAGATATTTACCCTGTTGCAACAGACGGCACGTTTGTTGGAATTGAGTTCAGGTTTTGTTGCAATAGGTTACTAATCTGTTGCAATAAATATTTACCTTATTGCAACAGACGGGTCATGTATTACAACAGATGACCCATCTGTTCGATTTATGTCACGGCATTATAGAACCATAAATATGAATCCAACATATGAGTCTTTCATTGCAATAGATGGCTCATCTGTCGTAATAGATGATTGATTTGTTTAAACAGATGGCTCTTATGTTGCATTCATGTTCGCATGCTATCTATTATTGAAAAAACAACACAATAGCAGTTACCCAGATCACAAATTCAACTAAAAATTATAATTTGACTTACCAAAGTCTCCCATGAAGTAATGCCAAAGTGAAAAGTGATGTACGAAATAAAATTTGACCTAAGAAATTGGTCAAATAGCAGCAGTAGCGGTAACAACAACAACAACAATGGTCAACAAGAAGAAGATGAAGATGATAATGAAGTAGAAGAAGATGATAATGAAGCAAAAGGTGATGAATAAAGCAGAAACAACAATGAACAACAAAAATCGCTAAGAGAGAGAAAATAACAATGGATGAGAAGAGAGAGAAATGGGCCTTTATTTCCCTCCGTTTCCTGTTATATTAGGTAAATATTTGGATCAAAGTATAAATTTAAAAACTTGTGGGTTATTCTCAAATTTATCCAACTTTCTTAATCCATAATAAAGTAATTGTCACCTACACTCAATTATTAAGACTTGAGTCACCTACACCTCATTTTCAAACTCTTTTGCCACTTTTAACAAAATGCCCCCTAAATCTTTGAGAGTGTGCAATTCCAACAAATATTCAAATAATTTCTGCAAAACAAGGGTATTGATTTGGGGGGTCAAAGAAATAGAGCTTTGTTCAAAGTTAATAATTAATCAGAGAAGAGGATTCCACTTAATAGGAGAATTGATCCTAATGCTAATAATGCCAATGTAGCACACTTTAGAAAGAATCACATTCTAATATTTAAGTACACATCAAGTTTATACTATTTTAATTTATATTTGTTCATTAGGATTATGCCAATATCAATATTGAATCTGTCTTAATTACTAAAGGAACCTCTAAATATCTTTGTTCCCCTTTAAGAATGCAACATCTCTTCTTTCTTTCCTGGCAAAAATGTCTTCCAGACAACCTCGGTCATGGGTGGATCGCGCATAATGAGATGTCCAACATTGGGCATTTCATGGTAGTTGATCCACGGAAGCCTTCCTGCAATGTAACGTTGTAATATAACAGGTACAATCCAGTCTTGGTCACCATGCCACAAGTGCACCGAGCCTTCACCATTTGGGAAAAGGTTCTTAAGGTCCAGCGGATCAAAATCCCATTTCACAAACCCCACCATCATGTCACGGTGGAGGGACTCGAATACTCCTTGTTTTACAGCATATTCCTACAGATGAAACAAACAGCAGCAACTTTAAGCCAACCATACTCATTATATAAGCAACAGCATATGAATGTAATTCTTAGTTGTGTATTAGGAATCAATTACACTTATCACACTTTAACTTCCTCTCCTATATTGTTTGTCTCCCTAATAGCAGCATGCTTTTCACATCCACTCAGAAAAGTTCTTTCTCAAAAGAAACAAAAGCACCTCAAGCCAAAATGTTACATAAACAGATCATAGGCAAACAAATACAAAAAAATTGTAGCTTGTACATTTTTTTCACCCCTATAGTGGTTATTCCAACACTTCACCAAAAACAGAAGAAACATTTAACTCAAACAGGAATAAAACTCCAATTTACTATGAGCCGGAACAAAATTCCAAGCCATTACAAATTCTCCCGACAAATTTATTACGAGGATCAAACACACGCAAGGGGATCATGAAGTGACAGTAATCTAGCAGTAAATTGTACATATTCTGATAGGAAACCAATTACCTTATGTTTTTGTATTTCACTTGCATGCTTAGCAAATCTGGAAGCAACTTCCATATCTGGGGGAGACCTGTTGAATTTTCCAGCTATAACACTATTGTACGGGAACCACTTCTGAGTGTTCTACTAGTAGACTAGCCAAGGTGCATAATGTGCAACTCGAAGTGCCCATTGGTCCCGTGGGAACTGTAGATTGTATCCTTCTGTAGATAAATTAGAAGGAAAGCCAGGCCACCAGTAATTGACAACGGGAGCAACTAGAGCTGCTCCAGCTAACCTATTAGCACCAAAAGAAGATGCCACAAATAATCAAAAGCAGAGAATACAGGAATACTAGAAGTTTTGCTGCTATTTTTGAGAATAGCGAGGATCGAAAAGAAAATAGAATATACATTGGTCAGAGGGACACTGATTTTATCTTGTCGTGTAATACCGAGGACAGGGCCTTATATAGGAAGATATGAGGTGGGGGATTAAGGTAGATGGTTAGTAAGTAGTCGAGTATTGTCTAGTTCCCCTATCAGTAGTGTCATTATTACTCTCTTAGTGTCTTATTGTTCGATTTTTAGTGTTACCTATTGTTTCCTTTGCTTCTATTATCGTACATTTTGTTGTTGCTACTTTTTCTTTTTTAATTGTTTTTAGAATGTTTTCTTCGTTACTGTATTTTTTACTTATTTTTTTATTCTGCTTTAACTGATCCGAGGGTCTAGCGGAAACAAACTCTTTACTGACATAGGGTAGGGGTAAGGCTGCATGCACACTATCCTCCCTAGATCCCATCTGTGAGATTACACTGGGTATGTTGATGGTTTTAAGTTTATTGGGTACAAATAAATGTACCGATCAGGGATGTACTTAAGGCAACCCCAAACAGCATTACCACCCATGGAAAACCCCATAACATAAAATTTAGGGCCAAGTCCGAGTTGATCAGCAAGATCTTCCATATCCAAAGCTGTGGTTTGTATGGTTCGTTTTGGATGTGGATCGCTTTCCCCATAACCAGGTCTATCAAAAGAGACAACATAGGCCCCTAATTCTTCAAGTGTTTCCTGAAAGAAACATCATTAATCATTATAATCTCAGTTCAATTAAACTCAAAAAGGGTGCAGAAGTACAAGTTTGACAAAAATAGTTGATGAAATACCAATGGTGCAACAGCTGACTCATATTTGGTAGAACCAAAGCTATGTGCATTCTCCAGGAGAGCCACAGATTCTAGGAGGTTGAGGTAGGAGGGCCTGGAACGCCCGTGCTAAACTTGCAACCAACAAGACAACTAAAACTTTCCCAAGAATATCTGACCACAAGATAGACACAATTCTTACGATACTATTGGAATATGTAGATGGCATAGTGCAACCCTATATCGTATGAATTCCACAAAACCTAGGAAATACTGATGACTCAGTTGAAAATAAGAGAATTTTAGAAAGGTTTTGCTTAAAAGGAGACTTCAGCTATTATATGACAATAAAGAAATTAAAGAATGGTGGCAAGGTGATGACCTCACTTGCATGGGCGGAGCTACAGTACCACAAGGGGTTCATTCAAGCCTCCTTCGTAAAAAATTACAGTGTATATAAAAGGTCAAAGTTATCTTCTTATGTTTAATCCTTTATATTTTGAATCCCCCTAGTAAAGAACAGATAAAATTGACTGTTGTTTTGGTAAGAGTCAACTTACTACAACACCCTCTCCTCTTTTTCCTTCTTTTAACAAGAATCTCTTCCTCTTCATAATTATTTTTGATAATCGTGATATTCGGGTCATCTTGTGCGCACCTTGACTAATTCCACGGGATATCTGTTACTTCCCACCAACAATACCTAGACTAATTCCACGAGATACCTGCCGTTGTCACCTCCCACCTAGACTAATTCCACTCTCCTCTTTTTCCTCCTTTTAACAAAAATCGTTTATGTTTCATCTTTCGTTTGTTTCGAGAAATCTATCAATCAATTTCGATTCTTTCTTTTTCTCTTGATTCTTTTCCGATCGAGATGTATAGATCCTGTTCACGGATTAACGAAAATCATTCTTGAACAAAAATCCATTTTTTGATTTATTTCATCTATTCCATGACTCTTCATAAAATTTTTTATAATCGTGGTGTACGGACCAGCTTGCACCCACCTTGACTAATTCCACGGATATTTGTCACCTGCTATCAGCAACACCTAGGCTAGTTCCACATGATACCTTCCAGCTGCCACTATCACCTCCCACCTAGACTTATTCCCCATGATACCAGTCACATCCCAATCCCAACAGCAACAAGATCAATAGGATATCTACCACCTCTCACCAGCAACACCTAGACTAATTCTAGGTGCTATCTACCAGCTGGCACTATCACCTCCCACACGGACTAATTCCCCGTGATACCTAGCACATACCACCAGCACCACAGTACCAGGTAACTCTGTCCAACAAGGCTAGACCAAATGAAAAGAAATCACTTGGTTTTTATCTCTGCTGAAATTTGAACCAAAGACCTCATGGTCTCAACCCACTTAATTGATCATTAGGCCACACTCTTGGATGTTATATTCTCAAAAGATATATTCCCTCTGTCACAATTTATGGGAGACAATTTAATTTGACACGAAATTTAAGAAAATAATCTGTAGTCTAGGATTAGTATATTTGTGTGGCTATAAATCAATTTCCTAAAGATTTTATAATGTTAAATTGGTAAATATAGAAATAAGTAACAAGAAAAAATAAAATGAAAAAAAAGAATCTTGATTGCACTTTAAATTACACAAACTATAGATTATAAATTAAATAACAAAAGAACAAAAGCATGAATGAGTTGGGTGTCTTGAAAGTGTACATTAACATACCTTGGCTGGAATTTGAATGGAAAAAAAAAATCAATGTTGAAGATGATTCAATGGATTAAACTTCTCAGAACTGTATAAGGAGGTCAAACTATAGTAGCTTAACTATTTTTTTGTAAGAAAAGAAGTAGTGTCCATTTCATTGTATGGTACACCAGCTGCACATACATCTTTAAAATGGATACATATATAATGTGTTGTGGTTGGTAAATATTCTTTTATTTTTAGTGAAATGTGTTGGGTTCGAATATTTTTGAGTGGTTATCCTAATAATATGAACTCCTCGATTCGAATTTGAATTTAATTAAATTTTAATATGAATATCGATTATTGAGCAAAATAGAAAAAAAATGAATGCATATCACATCAATGAGGTATTGTGATGAAGTGGTAAGTATTCTTTTATTCTTAATCAGATATATTGGATTTGAGTATCTTGAGTATGAAATGTCTTTGTTAAGAAGCTTTTATCCTAGAGTGAATTTTTCCAATGTGAATTTAAATTTTGCCAGATCCTAGTATAAACAACATAAATTCCTTCCTTAAGGAAACCAATTACATGATATCCCTTACGCTCTTTCTCTCTTCCGGTTTTGAAAAAAATACATATACATGTCACTTATATCCTCATACGTTACGCCAATGTATAATGAAATTGTTTGTCCTATATTTATGAAAACATAATATCAGATTTCATTATTCAATGGCTTAATTAACGGCATTAATAGATGTTGTGATTTATTGGATGCTTAAAATTAGTAACTGAATTCAAATTCAAAACTTCACAACAATTTTTTTTTTTGGAATTTCTATTTGGGATAGAAACTGGAAAAAAAAAACTGTAGACATCTTCTTTCACTTTTTTCCAAAATCAATATGAACATCGTTGTATTGTTGTGTCATTCAGGTGATTGGCAGTCGAAAATTCTGTATGAAGAATACAAAAGTGACGGAATTGTGGTTTTCGAAAGTATAACATTCTTGAAATTGATTTCGACAATTGCTACGGAATTGGATATTGATGAATGTCGGAAAAAATTCAATGAAAGTACATTATTGAAGATAATTCCTCTCCAATTATTATAAGGAATGATAGATAATGGAGTGCGAGTATATATTGAGTTGAAGAAAAGTTTTTCAGGTTTTGTTAATTATTCATTGTGTATTACACAGTTTGACAAGTCCAATAAGGAGATTGATTTTGATCGTGAAAATGGTTCTGTTCTTTGTGTTGAAGGAACTAACTCTGATATTTTTGCGCTAAGGGTAGCTGAAATGCAAAATCAGTATTCGTTATACGTTCCAGAATTTGAAGTAAAAAAATTCATCCCTAATTGCAAGAACACAGAAATAAAGGTGAATTAGTTGTATAAGGATAAACAAACTCTGGTTGCGGTAATGGCGAAATATGCATTAGCGAATGACTTCAACACCAAAGCTAAACGATCTGACAAACAAAGTTATGAACAGATATTAGTCTTAATTTTGTTGAATATGCATAATTTCATTAAAAATTTACAAAATGTTAATAGGAATTGCAGTTTTTGGTATTATAGTTGTTGATTTGTCAATTTTTAACTGGTATGTATTGGATATTATACATTGAATAAAGATGGAAAATTTATTTGTTAAAGACCTTAAAAAAGTTTTTTTTTGTGTTACTGAGGTTAATGTAATTACTATTGTATTGGATGTTCCTATACTGATAAAACATGTAGAAATCTGGTATTCTAATGTATAATAACTCTTCATACATGTAGATTTATGTATGATGAAATATTTTGATATGATATTTATATCATCATACATTGTATCCATGATTATTTTTTTTATGCAGCTATGCCTTGCACTGTCGTAACAAAGACTACAAATGAATACTGAAGGCGTCTTGTATGAATGAATCATATATTTTTCAGATTCGTCGATTTAATTCAGAACATACTTGTCGTCTTAGTGATAGAGTGTTGAAAAACTTGATTGCTACAACAGCTTTTGTGTGTGAATTTACAACACCAAAATTAGTTAACCACAAGAGAAAACATACATCGGAGGACACAATTGCAGAGATGAAGGCCGTGTATGGAGTTGATATTAACTACAAAAGGCATAGCGTGCAAAAGAGAAGACAATTGCGATGCTTAGAGGTGGTCCAACTGATGGATATCGAAAAATACCGTGATATGTTTTAATGCTAAACCAAGTGTACCCAGACTTGCACATTAGGTTGCATAAGGCATTTGATAATGAGTTTAAATACTTGTTTATTGCCTTAAATCCCATGATAAGGGGTTTCTAGTTTTGACGGCATGTTGTAGTTATTGATGGTGCCCATTTAAGCAGACCATATCAAGGAACCTTTCTATCGGCAAACACATTTGATGGTTCAGGTATTATTCTTACCTTTATGTTAACTCTTTTAGAGTTTGCATAAGTCTATGTGTCTGATGTTTTCATACATTACTCAGTTATGTATAAGGAACTATATAGATGTTGAATCAGAACCTATTTGTTTTACATTCAAATAATTGAACCTATTTATTTTACATTCAAATAATTGATTTTTTTACTGGTAATTCTTTGGTAAAAATTAGATTGTATTTTCCCATTAGTTTATGGGGTTGTGGATTCCAAGAATGATAGTACATGGACATGATTTTTCAATTAGTTTAGGGAAGCATTTGATGAACCGGATAACATGTGTGTTATATCGGATCGTAATGAGAGTATCATAAAAGATTTGAGAATTGTGTATCCTAATGTACTTCATTTAGCTTGTATCTGGCATTTATGAAAAAATATTTTGCACAAATTTTAGGAAAAGCAAAGATAGACTTAGTGACCTTTATTATTCTATGGCGAACATGTATAGGAAAGAAGATTTTGATTATATTATGTCAAAGGTTGCTAAGATTGATCATAGGGTTAAGGAATACCTTGAAGAAGCTGGATATGAAAAATGGTCTTGATGTCACTCACCTGTTAATAGATGTAGAATGATGACCTCTAATATAGCCGAATGTATTAATGGTTTCTAGGTAGAGGCTAGAGAACTTCCTATTCTAGAATTTCTTGAAGAAGTTAGAATTTTTATTTGCGGCATGAAATTGTAAGAACTGTGAAATTGCATTATACACCAACACAACATTAGGGAGAAGTTTTGAAGACATTCTGACTCTTAATGGGGCGAAGGCTTAACGGATGACGGTATGTATTTGAATATTTATGAAAATAATTTTTTGAAGTCATTATTATTTTTTATTTTACCGTAAATATTTATTTATTTGTGTCTAACAGTTAAGGCATCTACAAGTTATCTTTACTGTGTTTATGAATTCGAAAGGAGGTACATTATCAATATTGAATGTGGCACGTGTAATTGTGGTCAGTATCAAATTGATGAAATTCCATGTCCACACGCAATTGTTGTATTGAAGAGTAAAAATATAGAAGATTATGGTCCTTGCTACTCGAAATTTTACTTGTCAAAAATCATTGTTAAGACGTATGAACTTCCGATAGTTCTAATGCCAGACATGAAGGATAGGAATGTTCCTGAATATATAGAATATGAAGAAGCGGTACCACCCAAATTCAGAAGACCTTCGGGTAGAAAAAAAGAAGGCATATGAAATCAAGTAAATCTCTTTCTTCAAGTTCAAACTGTTGCGGTAAATGCAGACGTGCAGGTCATAATCGACGTTCCTGTGGATTTTTTCCAAAGAAAACTTGAAAAGGATAATTTGATTATCAATGTTATGTCATGTATTTTGGTTCTGTTTGATAAAATAGATTATGGTGTTCATTTAGTCAATCTGAAAATTTTTTGAACTATCTTTAAGATTTTTTCAAGTTCAATTCTTAATTATAATTTGAGATTGTTAGTTCATGTTTTTAATTATCCATTTGTGAGATTTGTAGTTCTAAGGTACGTAAATGTTTAAAATGACTGACTATTGTGTGTACGTAGAAGTGGTGGAAGATAGGGATAGTATGTACATTTAATTATCTTTTGGACATGTGTATAAGTTGAATCATACATAAATATGTTGAACTGTTATTTTGTAAATTGAGTAATCAAAATACGTGTATAAGTTGTTTGACACATAAATGTTTTTTAGATAAGACTGTTGTTTCCTACTTTATGTTATAAAACTAAGTGTATGATGGTATGTTATACATGTAGTTCAATGTATAAAGACATGAGAAATGTATAATATTTTTATATTGTATAGGAAGTAAAATATCAAAATGTGAAAAAATGTACCGACGTATAATCACATGTGTAATGTATTATGCATTTAATGTTTGAGCTTTAATATCTAATGCTTTATTATTTGTTATACGTTACATATAACTGACAGTTTAAAGTATATTAGTTTCTTATACTATAGTTATAAATGACAATTTAATCTAATAGCTGCAAACTGAGATAATATTTGTACACATGTATGCATAAGGTTTAATTAAATAATGGTATTATAAACATTTGATTTTACAATGATATTACAATTGTACTTTATATTTAATGTATAATATGGTATATTTAAGTTATATAAAATGTATAAATATTGTTCTGACGTTTGAGAAGTACCAATTCAATAGATTTTACGTTCTTCCAATACACATAATGAAAACCATAAACATGACCGAGAAAAAAAATGCTTTTAAGTATATATAAACTTACGTATGTATAAGCAGTTCCAAGAGATCCAAAAAACTAAAATCCAAACAAACATAAAAACTGACAAGTGATGTAATTCTTTAACATCCATTACTAAAACAAGAATTAGAAGTTTCCATGCAGAATGGTTAAAAAAGTGTGCTACTCTAAAGTAACTATAGCACTTTCATTAATCAATTGGAGATAACTACTCTTTGGCCGCGGAAGATAGTTATTTCCACTTGTGTATCCTTTCATTGTCTTGGTTACTCCATAATTTCATAGTAAAGAAGCATAGCGTACATGTTGAATTTGTGTGTCAAAACCATATGAATGCACTTCCAGTCCTTCACTTAGGATTTTTGCATATGTAGCAACAAATGCAACAGTCCCTGAAATTAAAAACAAATATGATTTAGCAATCCGTTCAAAAGTTAATCAATGATTATACATGTAAAATGTACAAACCAAATGCACTTACCGACTAGCAGACGCTTACTGTGAAATATTTTGCACATAAACAACCTCAAATGGGTTTTGATTGATAAGTTGAGTGTGCTAACCAAGCTTGTCTTTGTAAGCATCAAGGGTTGCCCAATCAGTACGTTCTGTCTTTTTAAAAAATTCACTGTCTGATAAGTAGGCAGCATCACTGCCAATTTGTGTATTTCATTTGATGGGTCCCTTCTTCTTGTACCTAATAATGAGTTGTAGACACGTATCACTTTCTCCTTCAACACAATTATAACCAACACCCAGTGAAATTCTTTCCCGCAGTTAACTGAAACATAAACCTCATCGATCATATGCCATGGTAAGTTCGTAGGAATACAAAATTCATTAATTGTGTTGGTAATTGATTCTTCATTTCTAGCCACAATATATGATTCTGCACAGTCTCCTTGCGTAGAGGACTGAACACATGACGCTTCTGGATAATATCTACGATATGTCTTCTCGATATATGTTTTGAAGAAGAAACTTGTTGTTGTATATCTATAATTTCCTTCAAGCTGCAGCTTCGATTTCTTTCTCAAATGGTAAAATATCACATTTAAATGCTACACAATCAAACAGGATAAAATAGATGAAAAATGATGATATCTAACAATACTATATTTATATGCATGACATACCTAAAATAAACATATTAAAATAAAGTCGGATAATCTGCATTGAAAGCGAAAAATTAAAGCATGAGAATAATTTTTACAGTTAAACATAAGTATGGTGCTACTGTATTCGCTTTTAGTTGTCAGGATAAATTTGCTAATTGTTGTATGATAAACTAAAATAAACTAATTGTATAAGTTTGTATTATACATGTCTTTCTATGTATTACATCAGACTTATATGTATGATCTTACACTCCAAAAATAATATGTTGTGTGTATGATAATATGTTATAATATACACTAGTGAATAGATTCGCGCTTTGCACGATGTGTAAGACGTTGTTGAATTTATATAAAAAAAATTTATAATAATAAAATTTTGATGAGCTATTTTATTGAATGAAGATAAATTAATGAGAAGAAAGATACTTAACACATAAGAACTCCAACTTTTCATTCATGCTTAAATATTTTTCATAAATATTACTCAAGTATTATAAATGATAATATTTATTAGAAATCATATACTTAATTCAAGCTTGTCTTACCTAATCTTATTTATTTGTTGTTTTATACATAATGGGTTAATTATGTAAATAAGAATATTTATAGTTATTGTAGTTATAAGTAAACGTTATACATAATCAAAGTTCTTTTTGTGTTACATAAGTCCTCTCATCTACTATTAATTAGAGAATTTACATAAGTCCTTTCATCTTATCCATTTTTATTTAATTATTTTTCATCCATTTTTATTTTATATTTTTCTCCTTTTTTTGCATTTTTTTCTACTCCATCCTATTAATTTATCTTATGTTAAATTAAATATTAAAAATCTAAAAACCTCTTAATTTTCTCCATAATCAATATATATCTATAAAGGAGAAACAAGACAAGGATGATGTGACACCTCTCTATGGCCACCATTCCTATTTATCTTTTTCCTCCTTTTTAAAAAAAATTTCCACCATTTTTTGCATTGATCAATTTATTTAATAAATGAAAAATTATTATATTTATTATATTCAATTATATCTCATGAGTTACAAAAAAACCTCCATCCATTTACATTCTCTATTTAAGTAACATGTCCCTTCAACTTTCTTCTATCAAATTCTTAGCACTTGAACAATCTATATATAGGTAATAGTTAACTCAGAAGACAGCATTGAACTTTGTAGTCATAATAAAAAAAAATAAAAAAAAAATTCATCAAATATAAATTTTGAATCCACCTCTTCATGGTAAAGCACCATGTTCTTGAGGTCTTAGACTATGCAAGTAATCCAGAACATGTATATCACCTCCCTTAGCTTCTAAACAACAAAACTTTACAACTGCTAGCTGCATTTATTTTTTATTCAAATTGTAAATATCTCCTTTCACTGAATTTGGTTAAAAAGTAAAATCATAGAGCAATTATGTACACATTTTTCTGTGGAAATTCTTTTGTCACCTTATTGTTTTCATATGTGAATTGTGCTATATTTCACTACTATTTTGTTAAAGGAAAAAAAGTTTCATCTCACAGATCGTGTAGTTAGTTTCCAAATCTCTAAACATTATTTTTGTAGTTTCCAAATCTCTAAACATTATTTTTGAAAATGACAAATCTATATACATTTAATGTATTTTAGATGTAGTTGAATCGACTCTCGTAGAACAAAAATGTAATAAAATTTTGAGACGTAAAGAGAGAGAGAAAAAAAAGGTTACACTATAAACATAAAAATTATTCAGCTTGTTCAATTGGTTTTTCTTTCCAAAGAACAATAACTTTTCTGCCCAAAGAATACTTCTTGCTTCTCTGAACAATATTTCACTATTTGTTTAGATTCAGAAGGCTTGTTATATTCACTAAAATTATTTGCATACAATCTTGCGAAAAAGGTGGAGCAAACATCACAACCTTAAATCAGAGAATCACACATCTAGTATTTTGACTTGGATGAATCATTCTGGAAGAAGATGAAATTGGCAATGACAATAGTACCGATGATTCCGCCAAGAATTGCAGTGAGGCTAGTTAACAAACTCCATTTTCTGTGTGCCATCCTTTGATCTTCTTCTTTCAAAACTCTTTAATCTCAATATCGCCATATCATTTGCCCTTGAAACAGGTCCATTTGAACAGGCTGAAGATGACACAAATATAAATTTTACTATCAAAGAATATTTATGAATAGATGAATAAATATCACAAGATAAAATTAACTATAGATACAAAATAAGAAAATGAAAATATGAACTTCATTGAACTTGAGTGCATGATTAGAAAATGATTATAAATGTGAAATATTCAGTAAAATTCAATCAATTATAAATCATACAAAGTAAAATGTCCAATGTTCAAAACCACATATATTGAAAACTTACTAACTTTAATGTGAAATATTCTGTAAAATTCAATCAATTCTAAATTATACAAAGTAAAGTGATCAATGCTCAAAACCACATATATTGAAAACTTACTAACTTTAATTTTCTTCTTTTGCGTTCAACCATGGCTACAAAATTCAATGTTGTCTTCTAAGTAAATCATTGCCTATATATAGATTGTTCAAGTCATAAGAATTTGATAGAAGAAAGTTGAAGGGACATGTTACTTAAATAGAGAATGTAAATGGATGGAGATTTTTTGTAACTCGTGAGATATAATTGAATATAATAAATATAATAATTTTTTTATTTATTAAAAAAATTAATCAATGCAAAAAATGGTGAAAAAAAATCAAAAAAAGGAGAAAAAAGATAAATAGGAATGATGGCCATAGAGAGGTGCCACATCATCCTTGTCTTATTTTTTCCTTTATATATATATATATTGATTCTAAGTATGATGTAATATGATGTTTTATGATAATGCTTTATACAATTAACTATAAGTATGTTGCTATTGTATGTTGGATTATCCGCATTGAAAGAAAAAACTAAAGTATGAGACTAATTTTAACAATTAAACATAAGCATGGGGCTACTGTATTCGCTTTTAGTTGTGAGGATAAATTTGCTAATTATTGTACTATAAACTATAATAAACTAAATGTATAAGTATAAATTATACATGTCTTTCTATGTATTACATCAGACTTAGACTTATATGCATGATCTTAAACTCCAAAAACAGCTTCTTGTATGTATGATAATGTTTTGTACTTTACATTTTAAGTATGATGTAATATGTTGTTGTATGAGAAGGTTTTATACAATTAACTAAAAGTATGTTGCTACTGTATAAGTATGATCTTACACTCAAATAACAGCATGTTGTATATGCATGAGAATGTTTTATACTTTACATTCTAAGTATGGTGCAACATGATTTTTTTAAAAATAAATTCAGTAAAAATATTTCACGTTGTATGTATGATAATGAGTTATACTTTTTCTGCCTATGTATGATGTGAGTGTTATATGTTTGATTCACACTCAAACAACTGAATGTGTTATATGTTGAGAGTGTATTAGCCTCTTATTTCTATGGATGATACTAGTTCATTCGATTGTTAGATATTAGTAAAAACCTGGCACATTATTGTAAGAGGGATTTTAAAGACATTGCACATTATGTTTAATATTTGTTATTATATATGTAATTTACACTTTAAGAAATGGTATCTACAGTCGAACAACATTATTTCTAGGATAATTATCTACAATATTGAATGAAAGTTAGTTTAAGTTACCTCGTTGTTCCAGCATGTGTTAGGTTGCGACATTATGTAGAACTAATTCTTTGACTGTACATGTGCAACGATGAAGTCCAACTCTGGATAACCTAGGCCGAAATAATTTTTCAGATAGTGATGTCGGTCTGTTTCCTTTACCAGTAATCATGTGTCAATATTAGTTGTAATTTTGTTGATGTACTTTTTAAAAAAAGAAATAGATTTCAAATTTCTTACTTGTCAGCATGATACTTCAATAACCCTTTCGCAATCCATTTCGAGTAATCCAACATTAATTCATTAGGCAATTCTTGAGAAATAGTATAACCATCGAAAGCGTACTTCTGTTTCTCTTCATTATGAGAACTGCCCTCTTTCTTAGAGCTTGACCCAAATTTTGTTAGTTACAGTGACCTGAAAATTCTGGACTTTTTCGATCCCTTTTTACTCATTCTTTAATGACATCACGTTCTTGAACTTGAGCATCTGGGAAATCAGGTGGAAACTGACTCAATTGAATTCCACATAAAAGTATTAGAACTTCAAGAAATATGAAATGAAATTAAAAAAAAAAAAAAAAGGTTATACATCAACCTTGTTGAACATTCCAGCCATAAAGGACTCATATTTAGGCCTCACACACTCTACAGACAAGTTGAATATCCTTGGAATGTTGTTTCTCTGACGGAGCACAATTTTCTTATCAAATTCAGAGCAGCGCTCCAACATTCAAACATTGAGAATTTGTGGCATCCCACCCAAGGAGTATAGTTGTTTTGCGACGTTGAATCCTATCTCCATGAATTGATCAACTTCTCAAATGTAATCTCTCCTCATGAAAAATGCATGTAACGATCATCCTCAATCATCTGAAAGTGCGCTAAACTAATAGGTGCTTCACAATGTTTAGAAAACAGAAAAGTATGAACAAAGTAAAGTATTGCAATGTTCAATGCATCTTGAGAGTTATCAAAATTCCCCATCTTCACATGTTGAATCAAGGCTTGCTTAGTTGTTTCGGCTTTAGCATTGGGGAAATACTTTGACATCAAAGTTGATTTGTGCGATGAACTGTACATATATTCATCAATATTATCGATACATTTAAGACCGATAATAATAACAAACTCAAGCATAGAAAATCTCAAGATTTTATCCTGTACATAGGCATGAATCTCATCATATTTATCCAGCTGGATTTCTAGCATCAGAAAGCATTTGGATATTTGCTCGATCCAATTGCACTGGGGCATGTCGAGAAATACTCTGAAGATTGTATTTCTAAATGCCCTATAAATTTCTTCTCCAAAGTAAGTCTTTATGTCTTCTCCAAAATTCCGATTACACGTGACACTAATACGTAATGAGTGAGCCGGAACCTTGTGAATACGATATTTTATTCCCTAAGAGAATAATAGAAAACAAAAATTAAGGATAACAACATAGTACCAAAATTGTTTGAGCACCTTCTACATATTGTAAAGAATACCTTACTTTCTGTGTAACATAACCTAATACATAGGTGATACTTTTTCAGATGTATAATGAAACCTCATACCTAAAGCATATAATAGAAAACGCAAATTAAGGGTAACAACATTGCAGCAAACCTATACATAATTTAAAGAGTACCTTGCTTAATGTATAACATAGACTTATACATAATTCCATACTTTCAAGAGTTATAATGAAACCACATACATAATCTTGAAGATGTATAACATAACCTTATACATAATCTCATACTTTGAAGATGTATAATGAGACCTCATACAACATGTTAACATGTATATGCAAATCTTATATTCACATAAACCTTATCAAGATATTCACATAATTGATACTTTAAAGATGTATAATGAAACCTCATACATAAAGCACATCTTACTCAATGTAAATATAACTTGATAATATATAATATTCAGCTTCTCGTACTGTACAGTTCCACAACAATGTTTATCAACGTATATTTACCCATTTACTGAAGAAACTTAAGTAATTTAAAAACTATACTATTGGAAGACGTGGTCGTCCTGAATCATTGACCTTCTTCTTACTTGTCGATTTTGAAGCTGACTTCTTTGAATTTTAACTGGCAACTTTCCTCAATTTCTTCATGGTTATCGGGTCATTTCGGTGCTTGGATCGGTTCTCTGCGAAATTGGATTCTTCATAATCAAATGTACCAGGAACAAAATCAACAACGAAAATATTTTGTTCCTGATAATCTAACTGACTAACTCTTAAACTAAAGCTAGGACAAGACTCCATTACAAAATCTATACTTTAATGATTAAGCACTTGCAACTAGAAATTAAAAAAATAAAGATCTGACTTGTAATATATGAAAAAACATAAAAAAAAAATTCATCTAACACACTGGATTGACATTGTAAAAGCAATTAATTTCATAAATACATACATGCAACAACAAAAATAAAAAAATTCAAAACTAATTTTGATTTGGTAAAGTTGAAAAAAAAAACTCAAAAATTAATTAGTGATGAAGTTAATCAGTATGTACAATTGTTGTTTGAAAACTTACAAATTCGAAGCCTCTCAGAAGACGTAGTTTGATTTTGGGCGTGAAATATGGAGTGCAGTAATGGAGTAAATATCGGACTAAACCATGAGAAAAACACTAGAATATTGTGATGTATGAGGGAGAGGAGAGATAAAGTAAAAAAGATAGGGATTCTAGGTAATTAATATGGGATTTTTGTAATTTATTTTCAAATCTGAAATTTTATGTAATAAATAATAGTTAACTTGTGTATATATGTAATTTTTAGTTTATTAAATAAACAATAAAACTAAAAGTCATGAATTTGAGGAGTCAAAATTAAAGATCACTCCGAAATAAGAGCAGCGCGTGCAAAAACTTTAAAAGAATTTAAAACAAGTTAGATCTACATAACACTGTCAAAAAAAAAGAATTTTGATATTATATACTTTAAATTTGATTTTCCTATTCAAAGTTATCAACCAGCGCTTGATTTTGTTTTAATTTGACATGTTCATCAGGTCAAAGCGAGACACAACTGTAATATACATCAAAATATTTAATATTTTTAGAATTTAGCATGACGCATGTAATATTTTAATTTGTATGCTCGATGATGAATTTGACTTTCATAATCTCAACTCCTGCCAATTGTGATCACTAATATTGATATGAATATCCTATGCTAATTGCCTGGGCAACTGCATCCTACACACGGAGGGTATGAAATTTTAGATTGATCACTTATGAACAAATATTGAGATATGAATATTGTAAAAGTGGATGTAAGACTTTCTCAAGGTCTTTTCAAATCTCACTTCAAAATTCACACTAGTTAGCTATTTACTCAGTATGAATAGTATGTCTATCATCCACAAAAGTCTTTTGTCTTTTGCTATAATAACTTATTTATAAGTCTTGTTTTTATATTATTTGATTCTCAAAATCACCTCTACAATGTTATATATAGTTGGTTATCTATCGGTCCATTAGTCAAAAAGTATAAATGATTACAATAATTAGAAGCAAGCACATACAAATGCAGAAAATGAAATAATGGCCAAAAAAAAATAATCAACTCTACAATGTGATATATAATCAGCAATCTATCAGTCCATTAGCCAAAAAATGTAAATGATTATAACATTTAGAAGCAAGCTCATACAAATGCAGAAAATGAAGTAATTAAAAAAAAAAAATATCATGTGAATTTATGAAAAGCTAGACATAGTTAGAAGTTAAGACCTTAACATAGTTAAAAGTTGTGGCTCGCGATAAAGCACCATTTAATTGGCCATGGGGACCTGAATCTATATGGATCGTGAAATTTTAATAGTAAAAGCAGATTACTAGATTTTTTTACACTGAAAAGCAAATTACTAAAAATTTTTGAACACTGAAAAGCAGATTACTAATAAATTGATGCTAGAACTTTAAGATTAGGGGTCTATATTAAAGTCCTGAAAGCCAAATAAGCAGATAGGTGAATTTAAGAATATCAAACAAATTAAGATATGTGCAAATTGAAACAGCTAAACTACAATAATCAAAGCAAGCGAAGGAGTGGTACAGAAATAGTAATCAGAACTACACGAAGAGAAACCTGAAAAGAAATAGATCATTATTAACAATTTAGCTAACGTGTTAAGCAACCTATCTTGTGTATAACATTTTATTGTTTTGTTGATCATGTTTTAGGCTTATGTGATTTGAACAATCAAATTTTGCGAAAATAGATAGTCTTTAGTTTCTTAATAGAATGTCTAATTGGCACTAACTGAAGTTAAAGCATGATATAAAAGTAATATCTTATGTCCCAATGATTGAAGTTTGTAGTAGCTCTAAAATGAAAATATATTAAAGCTATACTGAAATTATTAAATGAACAACGCAATTATATTTTTGCTTGGTGAAAGGTCATAGTGCATATCTAAGACAGAATATATATTCCTCATCGAGAAAAAAATAGGAGAGCATACAGTCCATTAATGAATCATGAGAGAGCATACTTCAAAACGTAGTGTGTTTCAATTCTTTTATTCATGCATTTCCCTTATGTTATTTCACCCAATCAGTGGCGGACCCACGTGGTATCCAGGGGGTTCGAACCCCCTCGGCAAAAAATTACGTTGTATATATAACGTAGAAAATCTATATTTATGTATATATATTAATTTTGAACCACCCAAAAATAAGATTGTTGGATAGCCCATTGGTTCTATGTCCGCTTCTTGAGTCGCTCCTTCAGCCCTCGGTCGTGGGTCCGATTCCCACTACTAGCGAAGGCTTCTTTTTAAAAATCTGTTTTGCACAGCTGCTATAGTAGTTGCCCTGTACAACTATTATAAAAAAAAAAAGGACGCATGTATAGCTGTTATACCTTGAAATTATATTTTATTGACGTATTCACACATATTTTTATTTTTTCGAACCCTCTGAAATAAATTTCTGAATCCGCCACTGGCAATGCTAAACAAATATTTTTGTTTGATAATATCAATTGCATGGTTAATTTAACTCTCACTAGGTTCTAATATCCATGCCCTGTACAACTATTATAAAAAAAAAAAAAAGGACGCATGTATAGCTGTTATACCTTGAAATTATATTTTATTGACGTATTCACACATATTTTTATTTTTTCGAACCCTCTGAAATAAATTTCTGAATCCGCCACTGGTAATGCTAAACAAATATTTTTGTTTGATAATATCAATTGCATGGTTAATTTAACTCTCACTAGGTTCTAATATCCATGCTTTGATTTGCAAAAGGGAAGCTAACACAAATTTCAGAAGTTCTCTACACTGGAAGATTCTCTAATTTGTGTTCTTGTCTAAGATTGTGCCAACAACTAATGACCATGCCCTGTAAATTTGTGTTCAAGATTCATAACTTCTAAACGAACATGAAGCAATGAGAAAATTCTATTAACGTACTAAACAACACATTAAAATCTGTACATTGCTAATCCTATTTGGCGATGGATGGCAACAAACTATATATCATGTTTTGTGTGTTAAGAGCAACTTAACAACAAACTAGCGACAAACTTCATAACTAATTCTAGTTATTTTCTTTTTTTCATCAATTACCTTGACCTTGTCCATGAAGAATTGGCCCAAATGTGGCCATTAGACCTCAAAATACCATTTCCAAGCACAGGGCAAGTCTCTTATGTCATCATGGTCACTTAACTTTGTTTTTATTACGCAAAAGTCATTTTTCTTTCCTTCAATACACAAAAGTCATTTTATTTTGCTCCGGTCATCACAAAAGTTACTATGACCGGATTTTACAATAATCCCACCGGAAAAATGATATGACAACCTTAATTAGTTTTTAATTTTAATTTAAGAGAATATAATATATTGCCACCCTTTTTGTAATTGCCTAACCCAATTTTTCTTATGCATTATATAACGAAAGGATAGCAATTTGTTAATAGATTAGGCGACCTAGTAACGACTACTTTCATAAAAAAAATTGGTTGATATTTTTATGAAACATTTCATAATAATGCATTCATCTGGCAAAAAGATGCATAAAAAAGTAATAAATAAGATAAATTCTTCAAAACACATAAAATAGAAATAAGTGTATAATATTATTTTTTTAAAGATTATTTTAATTCTTTGAAGATAAATCAACATGATAAAGATAATTTTAAAATAAAACCTTTTTAATTTATCATCGAATAAGCTTTGTAAAAATTTATACAAATAATGCTCCTGGCAATTGTGTTAATAAAATCATAAAATATAAGTAATTTAATAGATAAAATAAATTATTGGATATTTAATTTTTATATTTATCAATTGAATTAATTAAACAATACGAAATTTTTCATAAATTGAATATTATAATGAAAACTTCTAAGACAATTAACCGATTATTCAAATAATTAAAAGTACAAAGACAAACTCAATAGATAGAGTAGTTTATCATATTATTATGATATACCGAATGCAAAGGCCCAAGTGGCAAGAAAAGAAATGTATGAAAAAAAAATTGTTATCAACTATATGTCACAATTTTAGAGGGAGAAAAGTAATTTTATCTGTTGACACCTAATTTTTGGCCTCCAGAAGCAAGTTTAATTTCAAGTTTCTTCGATTTTAAATAATATTACAACATTTATTTTATTCGAATAAAAGCTTTTCAAAGTATTTATCTAGATAATTTTGCCATTTTAAGTAACAGTTATACATTTTTGTATTCGTAATTATGAAATCGTATAATTTTGTTACTTCAATAATTATTTTACGAAAAAAATCAGATTTTAATGGAAAGTTATTTTGAAAATTGATTCAAATGGTTAAAATCTTGATTTAAATACAATTTACACTCAAAATTAATTTGTTCAAAAAAATATTTTTTTGATTGTTATTAAATCAAGAAGCTCGGAATTAATTGATTATTAAATTATATCACATGTTGTTTTAATTTAGCCAATTTATTAAATTAGACCTTAAATTGAATTCGATTCGATTGCGTCAATTGAATTTGAATTAGGCTAAGATTTAAATACAATTATCTAAATTTTATTTGTTGATTATTTAATAAATGACCTGAATCCCTAAAAAAAATCTAAATTCCTAAATTCAGCCCCAATTTCTCCTAAAACCCGTCCCAGGCCTATTTATTCAATAAAACAGGCCCAACACAATCTGCCAACCCATTTCTTAAACCCATCAACCCCCTTTACCCTATCCTCAATTGGGCCACCAGCCGAAAATTCTTGTTGACTCGGCCCAAGTTTAATTGTCTTCCTCAACAAACCAGACGCACATCAGTAAGCATGAAGCAAATAGCAACAACGTGCGTACACCGGCAACCAACAACAACAATTTCAACGCAGCAAACAACAACCAACAACAACTCCAGCGAACCAACTCCAAACTACTCCAATTTCAACCCATCAAAACCCAAAATAGTAAGTAACAACCAACGGCTACTACCCGACCCGGCCTGCGTATACTGAAAAATTAGCGACAAATCCCCTAAATCACAAAAAAAACCCTCTCTCTATCTTATCTCTGCAATTTTGCAGACCTAGAGCCATCCTTTTTGACTTTATGCTCAAGGTTGTGTGTTTTCAAACTCAAAATTCAATACAAATCAGAAAATGTGTATTCAAATTCGAAATTTAGGGATATGTTTCTCTATTTTTAAAGATGAAAAATTAATATCGTCCCCTATAAGTAGGGATTGAGGGAAAGAAGGCAGGGAGAAAAAAAGAATTTTTTGGAAAAAATTGGGGGTTCTGAAGGCGCTTGCTTTTAACCTCACTTAACAAAAATTCTCACACACTCCGAAAATTGAATTCCAGCAAAATTGTTGAACTCCGGCGAGGCTAGTTGGCATTTCGTGATAGGCTCGTTTGTTTCGTTCGCTGCCCGAAAATAGGTGAACGTTCACCTTCTCGCACCCTCTCTTTGTTATCTAATTATTACGACGCGAAATGTCATTACTAATGATGGAATTTGGTTGTTATTGAAGTAGTTGTCGTTGTGGAATCTCTCACTAGGTGATAGATGGGATTATGTGTTGTAGAAGGCCCTCATGGCCGTAGGATTTTCATGTAATGGAGTTCTATTTTTTACCTCGATCGATTGAGTTAATATTTTTACTCTAGCTGTTTCGGTGCATCGTTTCGCTTAGTGTAGGTTTTAGCTCTTTAAACGCATTGATCCATCTTTGTGTTTCTTTTCTAACATTCAAGTTATTGTCTTTGTAGTGTAAGTACTGTTTTGCAGCAATTTGGAGCCTTTTTTTGTGTGTGTATTTTTTGTTTTCTTGATCATGCTCTTATGAGTTTGTGTAGTTTGTGTTGTTTGGTTTGTTTGGCAACTAGGCAGTAAGGAATTTTTGAAAACTTGATTAATACTGTCCTACACACATTGTCTTAAAGCTACAAATTCTGGTTAAAATAATTATATGTCTATGCTATTGGAAGTGATTTCATGTGTGAGTTCTTCATTTACGCAAAATGTTGTACTAATAGAAGTAGCTAGCGGGTCCCAATGTGTATGAGTTCCCTGGGCAATTCGAAAAAATGATAAAATTTCATATACTCCTAAAGATAATAATCAACCTTTCAAAGTGGAAGTGAAACACGTGGCTTAATCAATCAAAATGATGATTCCTAACTTCATAATATGTTAAATTATTTAGCTTAGCACACCTTATTTGCTAAACTTTATTCTATGTTTGAAAGTTTGTTAAGTGTTTATGTGCCATCCATATTCCCTTTCATTATTGGTATCAAGTACATTACCAGCGTTCAAACACAAAAAGATCTTAGCTCTAGATATTAATTATTTAATGTTGTCTAAAGAATTTGACTAGATATTACTTATTTAATATGTTGCCTAAGAATTTGACTATTTGGATATATTCTCATTCTTTTTTCCTTCTTTGTGTGTGCATGAACTCCTCCGTCGAGTCCTTCGGACTCCCTTCTCTCGCATTCCGTTGGGTTAAATCCAACTCGCATCGAGTCAAGACCCGTGCGAAAAACAAAATGGACTAATGCATGAAGAAAAATGGGTTGATACAAAGATGTATACACATATATACAGCATTATACATGGGATATGCAGTGAAAAACGGGAGGTGAAGTTGGTGTACCGGTGGAAGACCAAAATATATGCATATGTGGCTGATATACAGTCTGATATACATCAGATATACAAAAACGCTGGGAAAAATATATGCAGTATACAGATGATATACACTGAAATAATGGACTAAAATTCATGGGATTTAGGCCCAAAAGATGGGAAGCCTATTAAGGGGTCAAAAGGGCCCAATTTTAACTCTTTCTTTATTGGATAAATTACACAAATTCCATACTTAAGAGACTATATTACCCTAATATCTCTGACTTTTTTAAAATTTACATAAAATCCCATTTTACAACTTTACTCTTGATACATATCAAGAAAACCTCACATCCTATTTTTACTCCACCATTAACTCATTCAAGATTTCCTTCCCTAAAATATCTCCCTAATTATCAACAATTAAATCTTCCTTCCTGATTTTTTCTCCTCCATTAACGCATGCAATTTTTTTTCCTCTCATTTTTTTTAAAAAAAATCTATTGATACATATATAAATTTATTTAGTTATTCATGCATGTTTATTCTTTTAATGGTGATTCATACGAATGATAAATATGATATCATTATATGGGTATTATGGTGATTCATACGATAGATACATTTTGTGTGATTTTAACGGGTGATACATATGGTATTAATGGATGATACATATTGTATTATGGTGATTCATATGGTAGATACAATTATTTATTTCAATTATTGGGTTATTCATATGATATTAATGGGCGATATATATGGTATTATGGTGATTCATATGATAGATACAATTATTTATTTCAACTATCGGGTGATTGTTATTGGCCCTAAGCCGGGGGTCTATCGGAAACACTCTCTCTACTTATCTTGAGGTAGTGGTATGGTCTGCGTACATTCTACCCTCCCCAGACCCCATTAGGTGGGAATACACTGGGTATGTTGTTGTTGTTGTTGTTGTAATTATCGGGTGATTCGTATAAATGCTATTATGATGATTCATTTGGTAAATACAATTATTTATTTCAATTATTGGGTGATTCATATGGTATTAATGGGTGATATATATGGTATTTTATGGTGATTCATATGGTAGATACAATTATTTATTTCAATTATTGGGTGATTCATATGTTATTAATGAAAGGTAATGGTGTAGTCAGTGTAGGAAACAAAAGTAATAATATTAAAAAAAATAAAAAATAAACTAAGAGCAGAATTGAAACATAATTAAAATTAAATCTAAAAAAAAAAGCAGACTAAAATTAAAGACGAAATTAAAGACGAGAAAAAGAGAAAAAAGATTTAAAAAAAATATCTTTCATAATTAAAGACGAAAAAAGAGAAACATATTAAAACACCAAAATTAAATCTAAAAAAAAAGAGAAAAATTAGATATCTTTCCTTAAATAAAAGAATATAATGAATAAAAGAGAATCTGTTATTTTCTTAAATAAATATCTTGTTAGTTTCAAATTTATCACTTTTTTATATGTATCACCATATAACATAAGTATCACCATTTCAAAAAATTGGGATAAAATGTAATTAACAAAATAATCGAGATTTTATGTAATATCACTTAAAGATTGAGGAATTTATGTAAGTTACCCTTTTTTATTTCCTATTCTTATTTATTTGTATTTATTTGAACACTCTAACTAATTAATCTAGATAAATTCCCTAAGGCGTTATCATTTTATTTTATCACGGCTTTTAGTTAATTCGTAATTTCCTCACCTAATTTATCTCGTCTAAATAAATTATAATGGTTCTTTCGATTTTTCTTCCTAAAACTAATCTTAAAAAAATTGTTGATCATTTCGCTTTAAAATAACATTTGTCTTGTTCATATGACTAATGACTTGCATGGATTAAAATAATTTACTTCAAACCAAGGAAACTAATTTTTCTCGTAAATCCTAGTTTTTCATAATTGATAAAATACTTTTACTATGACATTCCCCTAACATTTTTTAAAAGTGTTATCTATAACAAAATTGACCCTTTTCTTTTATGTATATATAATAAAAGAAATGATAATAATGATAATAATAAAAAATAATTATGTAGTTTCTTTTTTATAAATCATAAAAACACAAATTTATTTTCTTCTTAAATCCAAGTGTGCAACCTAGCTTAAATAGGTTTCTCTTTAATTCAAATAAGTATTTCATAATCTTTTGTTAAAGATAATTATGAATTAAGTAGAATTTTCTTAATTTGAATATCTCTTGATTTTTTTTTTTTCAAATTCTAGCTTGTCGTGATTAATTATGAATTAAGTAAAATATTTCTCAGGTAGAATCTTTTGTAATATTTCTCAAAAATTAATTAGGAATTCAATGAAATATTTTGTAATTTTTCTCAAAATTAATATCGAATTAAGTAGAATATGTTATAGCTTTTTCTAACTCAAGTAGACTATTTCTCGTTTGAATAAATGTGTGAATAAATAATTTTAATATATATTTTTTTTTAAATCAAACTTTTCACAAACTTAGTCACTTTTTCTTAGTTAGTAAAAACTGATCTTTTGGTGAACCGTTTTAAAACGGACTCTCCTAAGTGTTTTAAAAACCTTCTTAGGGCGTTAACTGAACCCTTACTCCATTTTTCTAATTTCAAAGATTTATTTCTGTTTTTGAATCTTTGAAATTCCTTTAAGTTTTTTCTTGATATTTTTCTATAAAAATCAAGTGGCAACTCTCTGAATTCCTAAAAAATTATTTCAAAATTTTCTTAATTTTTTTAAATAGTTTGAAAAGATCAAAATCATTTTCTGTAAAATAAAATCCGAAAAGGGATAAAACAGAAATGACGACTCTAGTAGGAAATTATCTAGGTTCTAACCAAAAGGCATTTTCGAACTTGTTGTGTCTAATTATTACGTGTTTATTCGTTTAAATTTCATATAAACTGTCATTCCGTTCATAGTTCTTCCATTCGAGAAAATTGACACAGTCACACGTACACGTGAGGTACGTTTTGTGCACCCGCAAACTTCTTTCAAATTTCAAATTTTAGAAGCGGTGGCGTATGCGCGGTGTGTCTGGATCTCTTTTTGTGTGACCACTCAGAAATCTTGTGTCTAACAAGCCAAATCTTAGAAGAACTTAAGATAGAGTTTCCCCGAATATAGGTCATACATGCATAAGCCTTAGGTGGTTTGACCCAAGGTGTCATTCCACACATTTAGGAAACGCCCTTATGTCAAATGGGTTTACGACCCGACGACAACCGCTCATATTATGTACATGTATAATGATAAATGGATCCAAGCCTAATTATGATACCGCGAGTTTGGAAAATGTGTACTTATTTTATTGTATTTACTTGTAGGATAAATTTAGTTCCCCGAGTGCCCAAGATTAGAATGGTCGAAGGTGTTCCACACAAGTTGAGGATATGGTGGGAAAATTTTAACCCGACTAAAAAATTAGCGATCACTAGGAAATTGGGGTTCCTTCCTACACTCTTCAAGATCTCCTCCGACAAATATGTGGTTAGAGCGCTGATTCAATTTTGGGACCCAAATCGAGTTGTATTTGTATTCAAAGACTTTGAAGTCACCCTACATTAGATAGATCTATTACTTCACTAATATGAAGTATCAAGAGAGAGGTCAGTTCATCCTGCATAGTCAGTCAGTGAAGAGATTTCTTCGCTACTCAGGATTAAAGAACATTGATGAACTCTGTTACTTCGAAAATAATTGGGTTTCTTTGGATTATTTGTACGAAAGATACGATCGTCAAGGTAGTTATAAGCTATTCAAGAAGGAGTTCGCTTGCACTTTTACCCATTGGCGGGTTAGACGTCCGATTGTATTTGTTGTTGCTTTGCTAGGGACTTTGGTATTTTCACAAAAATATGGAAAGATCAGTACTTGCGTATGTTCTGTGGCTCGAGTACTTTTTAAAAGAGTTAATAGCGTAGAAATCACCTTGGTTCCTATGATCTTGGCGGAAATATTTCACGCACTTGGAAAAGTGTAAAAAAGGTGAAATACGGTTCTTAAAAGGTTGCAATCTCCTTCTGCAGATGTGGGGAAAAGAGCATTTCTACAAGCGTGACAATATGACTGACATAATGTTTAACGCTTCACATAAGATTGACACTCATGATGACAGAATGATGAGGTTCGTTTCCCCGGTCGGTACCGATGATTGGTTTGAGTTCTTAGCCTCTCGTACCAGTGACCAACTCTAGTGGAGATAAAACTACTGTCATGTTTCATGGCTTACATACGGTGCAGAGGGCTTTATTATATTGAGCTTATCAAATTAAGAGTTCTACAACCATATTCCCCAGTGCGTGTACTCCAATAGTTCGGTTAGACATAGATTATCCCTCTCCGAGAAAATATGTGAGTTTCGGAAGTCCTTTTTGGCCTAGACTTCAGAATTCCTAGGGCCAGTCAAATTCTACATGAATGAAGTAACATTCTCACAATAGATGTGAGACACTGACCAACAGAGTGTATTCCAAAATACCGGGTATGGGTTTGAGAATATTGTGGCGATATATAACCTAGTTCAGAAGGGGAACAAGGTTTTGAGAATGTAGGGATGACTATTTGGATAAGACATTTTTGTCTTGGAACCACAGTGGTCATGCCTGAAATGTGGGCTCAAATGTCCAACATAATGGAGTATTTGGAAAATATGGGAGCGGGTCCCAGCAATGTTGAGGCATCATCTTCACGTCCTCCACCAGCATGATTAGAAACAGGGTTTAGGCTAAGTTTTAGGATTGTCTTTTTCATGCATTTTTATCTTATTTCTTATCGTTGTACTCGATTAATATTTCAATGAAAGTTGGCACTTTTATTTCCAAACTCAAAGTTTATCTCAAATTAATGACTTGGATCAATTTATCATAATCTCAATTACTTGACGCTAGGCCAATCCTTGGCTCAAAAGGGTCACCCAACTAGGACACACTATTTACTATTCTATTATTATGTGATATAATTATCTTACATGATATAACTATTTATGTGCTATGTGCATTGTTAAATCAAAGGTAAATTGATCCATTCCTCAACAAGTCCTTAGAAAATACTTTAGCCAAAAATATACGTCTACTATGTAAAGTCCGTCAAAAATATTCCAAGTCCCCAAGTTTCTCAAAAGCCCTTAACCAATCTTCACTAAATTTTCTTTCAAACGCATTTCTATTCTGCAGGAAAATCGGTCATGGACTCAAGAATTCTTTCTTAGTCGAACTACGCATGGCCTGATTTCTCCTTTGTGAGATACATAAGTAGCCTTTTGGCCCGACCTCTATACTTTAAAATTATTATATCTCATTTTTCCGAGGAAAGTCGTACAATTCCAAAATCAGTAGACTTGGTAAACATCTTATTAAGACCCATTTATCCAAAATTTGATGGAAAAAGTCCTGCAATTTCTTTCGAGTCAATACCCATTCGTGGATCAATTTGCCTAAGATGAAAGCAACTTTATGTGCTTACTTTATATCAAATATCTTGCATTACTTGTCACTAATGGTATCTAACATATTTTCCTTTTGAGTTGTTTTTACTTTAACAGGTAATCAAGTAAGTAGAAATTGATCTACATTGACAAAAGTTGATTGAACATCAATACTTCCAAGGAAGATAAAAATTCCTTCCTTCGTTGTCACTTAGTTGCTGAAGAGGAAGGAATGACTAGTAATGGTGATGAAAAGGCAAAGAAATTACTTTCGCCTTACCAGTCATTTCCTATATATGTAAAGCTATAAGTGAAGGTCTCAAAGATAGGGAACTTGTTCGAAAAGTGGGATGTTATTATAGAAGATTATCTTGAGAAGACCGAGATCAAGAAAGATGAATCAGGGAAAAGATGTCAAACTCGACTTCTACTCCAATCATGACTCCCCAATTGATGTGGTAGATGAAAGGAAGAGATTTAGCTTTTGCAAAATCAGTGGTAGTCTAAATGAGGCTCGAAACCCACCCTTTAAGTTTTATTTACCTCATTTTCACTTTTTATGTTTTTCAAAAAGCTCAGACCCACACTAGTAATGATCTTATCCAGTGTCTGTAATATTTTAAATTTTAATAAAAGCGTCTCTTATTAGAAAAATATTTTCACTTATTTTGTTGCACTATATGATCACTGTAATCTAACTTATGATTTCAGCAATAATTTAAAACCAGCCAATGTCATGTTATGTCAAAAGCTAAATAAATAAATCGAAGCAAAATTATAATGAGTGAGAGGACTATGATGAGGAAACAATGGCCCCAGACCGATTAACAGAGGAACTAAAAGATTTTAGGGATTAAGAAAATCCCAACCTAGAGGAAACTGAGGTAGTTAATCTAGGTGATGATGGCGAAGTCAAAGAAACCAGAATCAGTGTTCATCTTGCAGAAGCACAGAAAAGAGAACTCATCAGGTTGCTTAAAGAATACATTGATATATTGGTTTGGTCCTGTGATGACATACCAGGATTGAGTACAAATATCGTATCACATAAGTTGCCAATTAATCTGGGGTTCAATTCTATGAAGCAAAAGTTACAGAAATTTAAGCCAAATTTGAGTCTGGAAATCAAGGAAGAAGTCACTAAGAAGATCCAAGACAACGCGGTTGAGGTCACAAAATATTCAACATGGCTAGCTAATATTGTTCCAGTACCTAAGAAAGATGGAAAGGTCAGAATTTGTGTCGATTATAGGTACTTGAACAAAGCCAGTCCTAAAGATAACTTTCCATTGCGTAATATCCACATTCTCATTGACAACTGTGCAAGGCATGAAATGGAGTCGTTCGCGGATTTTTTTTCCGTCTATCATCAAATATTGATGGATGAGGAAGATGTAGAGAAAACAGTTTTCATCACACCTTAAGGTGTTTATCACTATAGGGTGATGCCTTTTGGTCTCAAGAATGTCGGTGCTACGTATATGAGAGCCATGACGACTATATTTCGTGATATGATCCATGAGGAGATTGAACTATACGTGGATGATGTGATCATCAAGTCCCACAAGAGTTCAGACTACTTGGCCCACTTGAGAAAGTTCTTTGATCAGTAGCAAAAGTATAATTTAAAGTTGAACCCTGCTAAATGTGTTTTTGGGGTGCCGGCTGAGAAGTTGTTGGATTTCATAGTTAGTAGAAGGGGCATTGAGCTCGACCCCTCAAAAATTAAGGCGATCCAAGAACTGCCTCCTCCGAAGACGAAGAAGGAAGTCATGAGTTTCTTAGGGAGATTGAATTACATCAACTGGTTCATAGCCTAGTCAACGGTTATTTGTAAGCCAATCCTCAAGATGTTAAAGAAAGATGAAGCAACTAAATAGATTGAGGAATGCCCGAGAGCTTTTGACAAGATCAAGGATTATTTGTCTAGACCACCAGTACAAGTTCCTCCAAGAGAAGTAAGCCTTCTATTATTGTATTTATCGGTCTTTGATAATGTATTTGGATGTATATTAGGGCAACATAATGAAACTAGAAAGAAGAAAAGAGAAATTTAGTACTTTAGTAAGAAGTTCACTCTGTATAAGGCTCGTTACACACTATTGGAAAGAACGTGTTGTGCATTAACTTGGGTGACCAAGAAGTTGAGGTATTACGTAACGTCATATACATCGTATCTCATCTCTAGAATGGATCCTCTGAAGTACATATTCCAAAAGGTCATGTCTACTGGGAAATTGGCCAAGTGGAAAATGTTATTGAGTGAGTTCGACATTGTATATGTGACTCAAAAGATAATCAAAGGGCAGGTCCTAGCGGATCATCTAGCAGAAAATCCAGTTGAGAAAGAGTATGAGCCACTCCAAACTTATTTCCCAGATGACGAGGTACTATTCGTAAGGGAAGACATTGCCGAAATATACTCGGGCCGGAGATTATTTGTTGATAGGGCGGTTAATTTCAAGGGTTCAGGAATTAGGGCGGTCTTAATATCAGAAACTGGTCAACATTATCTGGTTACCGCCAAGTTGTGCTTCCCTTGCAATAACAATATGGCTGAATACGAGGCTTGTATTCTCGGTCTCAGACTAGCTATTGATATGACTATTCGGGAGCTACTAGTCATTGGAGATTCTGATCTATTAGTTCACTAGGTTCGGGGTGAATGGGTCGTAAAGAACCCTAAAATCACGTCATACATGGAATTGGTACATGAGCTATGCAAAAGATTCAGGGGGGTATAATTCAAGCATGTTCCAAGAATACAACATGAGTTTGTCAATGCTTTAACCACTATATCCTCCATGATTCAACATCCAGATCGAAGGTGGATGGACAAAGGTGGACCAAGCCAATCAATTCTAATGCAGTAAAGAGATATTATGTTTAACATGAGGTTTCTTCGTGCTTATTTTCTTGTAATTGCTTTCTCATCTATAATCATTTTTATGTTTTGAAGTAGCTTTAAAATCTTCTTTCCCTTGATCTACGAACTACGTTTGACCTGAATTCTCAAGAAGAGGATTCGTAGGCGGCCTATGCTAGCTTCAGTCAACCCCTTAGAAAATTTTATTTATGTTCTCTTGAACTACGTGATGACCTGAATCCCCAAGGATAGGATACCTAGGAGGCCTTTGTCGGCTTTGCTCACCCCTCTACCTATATTTTATTATCTTCTGCGTTATGGGAACTACGTTTGACCTAATTCCTGTTCAACAGGATACGTAGTCGCCACAACAGCTCGGTCATATCACTCCAGAAAATGGAAACTGGGGAAGAATTTTTTAGACGGAATCTCAAAAATTCAAAATAACAAGATCATTCTCTCGTAAGACAAATTGAATTTTGAGAAAGACATCAGTAACTAGGGCAGAAATTTTGAGGCTACCTCAAAATTTCCACTATACTGTACTAAGGAGTTCAAAGATGACAGTAAAAATTTTGGTGTCGAAAGAGTAGAGTCGACTTCATGGACCTTCATTTATAAAGTTTCAACGCTTCGAGACAAGAATGTTCATTAAAGCTCGTATATGACATGGCTTATTAGACAGAGACTCCTCCCAGACTTATAAAAAGATTTTTGAAAATTTAATTATTTGTAAAAGTACTTACTTCTAATTAATTTATGCTCTGATTTTGCCTTACACCCACCAACTCAGGGAGTCAAAGTAGGAGTCAAGAGATGACAAACACATGAAGAAGATGAGAACCCGATAATGGCGATGACAGGAGCTGAGGATCGAGAAAGTCCACACCGATGAATTTTATCAAAAATTAATAATTTTTCTGTGGATGAAGGTTATCCTGAAGCCAACAAAAACCAAAAAAAGCATCGATTATTCACCATATTCCTTTGGTTTAAAGGAATACAAGAAAGCCCAATATCCCAAGGCCGATAAGAAAGAGCCAGAATGGTCAAGGTATGAAAACAGTTGAGTTTTCCAAAACTAACAGGTTTCTGTGGTTGCAGGTATCAACAAACGTGGAAAGAAAAATGATAACTTACTCACATCCCCAGAAAATCAAAGATGAATGTTTGAAATGGTACATGCAAAAGGTCCAACATGCTAATGGAATAGTCAAAGTGATATTTTCTACAATCGTTGCACGACTATTTGCATTCCTCCTCATCTTTCTACTGCATCATATCATGTCGAGAGGGCCATGCTGAAAGGGCCATGCCACAAGGGCTATGCCGAGAGGGAAATTCCAAAGGATCGTGCCGTAAGGGTTATGTCCTGAAAATCATACTGGCTTCTCCGACTAGTTTCGAAGAGACAACAATCCAAGGGCATCTCCATATTGCATTTGATGCCCATGATTGATTCAATGTATTCAATATCCATTAATTATACAAAGGTAAAAAAGTCAATTGTTGAAAGATATTAAGAAGCATTTTCATATATATATCTGATAATCATGCGAACAAGAGAGTCTGGCATTGAAGGAGATTCTGAAGCATTCATATCTTAGCAAATCACGCAAAGGCAAAACAGTCTGGCGATGAGAGATATCATCATCTTCAAGTGCATCCGTCATCAAAGATTTTACCGCATTCATTATTGTATCTCAAGAAACATATGTTTCGAAGGATGTCTATGCGTCACTATCTAAAAAAGTACGATGTACTAGAGTTTTTTGAGAATTGACTATCCAAGGATCATCTATAAGTCACATTATTTGAAATAGGATAGTGTGCGAGATTACCTATAAGTTAATAAAATATGGATCATCCGTAAGCTACAACAACATCCTAATCGAATAGTGTGCAAGGTTACCAAAAGATCGATAATTTGAAGGTTGCCCATACGTCATAACTAAATCCTTACCGAAAAATATGCAAGATTATCAAAATTAATAGGTCCAAGGGTTCTCTATAAATCATGTTATATCCAAGATCAATTATGAGCAAGATTACCCAAAGACTACCAATTTAAAAGATACCTACAAGTCATATTGTATCCAAGGTCGGATAATGTGCAGGAATACCGGAGAGCTGGCGATTGGAGGGATATCTGTAAGTCATCTCTTCTCCAAATTCGGATCATGTGTAGGATTACTCAAAAGCTAGCAACAAAAAGGATATCTATAAGTCGCCTCATATCCAACATCAAATAATACTCAAGATTATCCAAAGATTGACAATTCAAGGGAAATCTATAAGTTGTATCGATACAAAAGATACGTAAGACTTACCCAAGGTCAAATGAAATGACCATTGTTGATAGCCGAAAGGGTTATCATTCCACATAGGAGAGTCATTATAGGTAACCAAAAGAGTTACCACATCAGCATAAAATTATGCGGTTACAAGGACTGCTCTATACGTGTCATCGGTGCCCAAGAGGGCTACCCCACTTTGAAGGATATTTTCAATCGTCAAGACCACTATCGTTTCCAACAACGAAAGTGTTGTTGTATCAATTATTGCAAGAATTTTTTCCCTCCCAAACAGGTACATGGGAGGATGATGTTCTTTCAGGTATCAACTCACGCGGAGACATAGTAAAAAACTATAGACCCCTTAGTGAATTATGTTTATCACTAATAGTTTTATTTGAGATGTCGAAAGCATCTGAAAAGGATGAAATCTCAAACCAAAATCACAGGTATGGACGACTCCGAAAAGCATGCAACACAACGTGGAACTTTTTCTTAGAAGTGAACTAGGACATAGTCCGAAGAGGAATATTAAACTCTTTAGACTCGATCTAAAAGATGACTTCCACCATCATCAAATCACATCCCTATCAGAAGGCATATGGGAATTTTTGGGATTTTTGTTTCAGTTTCACTTTTGGAGTACTTCTAAACTCACACCGAGGGTAACCTTCTATTTTCTTTAAATCAGAGTGACAACACACTTAGATTTTGGAAATTATATCCAAGTAAATTCATTCTCATGGATTTGAAAAGCTCCACATTCATGGTCAAGAGGTTACAAACTTCTTTTCCGTAACTCAATTGTTTGTCACTCATCCTGAGCCAAAGATCATCTAAGAATAGAAGACTATCTTTTTCCTCATTCGAGTCGAACTACATGCAGTCTGATTCCCTGAGTCTCAGAGATATATAGGCTGGACTCTATGTTGAAAACTCGACAGCGTTCCAACCTCCCCCCGATCCGCTTATTTCCCAGTTTTCCAATTTCACCAAAATTCGAAAACCGGAATAGCTTGTGAATTTCTCAAAAATCATGCTTAAAAAACAAGCTTTATGAACTACAAGTGACCTGAGTTCTCATATAACCTGAGATATGTAGGAAACCTGATACTGAGGTCCGTCCATAACTCTATGAAGCTCGTGTAAAAACCAACCCTCTTTCAAAAATAAATTTCTGGTCAGACAAAAATTAGGAATGTCAAACTCGCTTTGCCCAGGGTTACTTGCATCCATCCTACCCGAAAGGAGGGGCAGTTGTTGACACCTAATTTTTTTCCTCCACAACCAAGTTTAATTTCAAGTTTCTTTGATTTTAAATAATATTACAACATTTATTTTATCCCAATAAAATTTTTTCAAAGTATTTATCTAGATAATTTTGCCATTTTAAGCAACAATTATACATTTTTGTATTCGTAATTATGAAATTGTATAATTTTGTTACTTAAATAATTATTTTACGAAAAAAATAGATTTTAATGGAAAGTTATTTTGAAAATTGACTCAAATGGTTAAAATCTTGATTTAAATATAATTTACTCTAAAAAATAATTTGCTTGAAAAAATATTTGTTTGATTGTTATTAAACCAAGAAGCTCCGATTAATTGGTTATTAAATTACATCACATTATGTTTTAATTTAGCCAATTTATTAAATTGGACCTTAAATTGAAATCAATTCGATCATAATTGCAATACAATTGGTCAATTGAATTTGAATTAGACTAAGATTTAAATACAACTGTCTAAATTTTATTTGTTGGTTATTTAATAAATAACTTGAATCCCTAAAAAAACCCTACATTCCTAAATTCAGTCCCAATTCCTCCTAAAACCCGCCGCAGGCCTATTTGTTCAATAAAACAGGCCCAAAACAACCTACCAACCCATTTCTTAAACCCAACAGCCCTCTTTACCCTATTCTCAATTAGGCCACCAGCCCAAAATTCTTGTTGACCGGACTCAAATTTTATTGTCTTCTTCAACAAAACAAACGCACATCAGTAAACATGAAGTAAACAGAAACAACGTGCGTACACCAGCAACCAGCAACAACAATTTCAACGCAGCAAACAACAACCAACAACAACTCCAGCAAACCAACTCCAAACTACTCCAATTTCAACTCGGCAAAACCCAAAATAGTAACAACCAAAGGCTACAACCCGACCCGACCTTCGTACACTGAAAATTCAGTGACAAATCCCCTAATCATGAAAAAAACCTCTCTCTCCATCTTATCTCTATAATTTTGCAGACCTAGATCCATCCTTTTTTACTTTATGCTCGAGGTTGTGTGTTTCCAAACTCAAAATCCAATCCAAATCAGAAGATATCTATTCAAATCCAAAATTTAGGGATATGTTTCTCTATTTTTAAAGATGGAAAATTAATATCTTTCCCTATAAATAGGGATTGAGGTGAAGAAAGCAGGGAGAAAAAAAGGATTTTGGGGGAAAATTAGAGATTCTGAAGGCGCTTACTTTTAACCTCACGTTACCAAAATTCTCGACGAACACACTCTGAAAACTGAATTTTGGCAAAACTGTTGAAGTCCGGCGAGGCTAGTTGGCATTCCAGTGGTAGAAGTCGCAACGTGATAGGCTCGTTTGTTTTGCTCACTGCCCGAAAATAGGTGAACGTTTCACCCTCTCATACCATCTCTTTGTTATCTAATTATTATGACACGAAATCTCATTACTGATAGTGGAATTTGATTGTTAGTGAAGTAGTTGTCGTTGTGGAATCTCAACACTAGGTGAGAGATGGGATTATGTGCTATAGAAGGCCCTCATGGCCATAGGATTTTCATGTTATGTAGTGTTAATTTTTACCTCGATAGATTAAGTTAATATTTTTGCTCTAGATGTTTCGGCGCATCGTTTTGCTTAGTGTAGGTTTTAGCTCTTTAAACGCATTGATCCATCTTGGTGTTTCTTTTCTAACATTCAAGTTACTGTCTTTGCAGTGTAAGTACTATTTTGCTGCAACTTGAAGCCTTTTTTTGTATGTGTTTTTTTTTTCTTTATCATGCTCTTATGAGTTTGTGTAGTTTGTGCTTTTTGGTTTGTTTGGCAACGAGGAAGTAAAGGATTTTTGAAAACTTGATTAATACTGTTCAACACACTTTGTCTTAAAGCTACAAATTCTGGTTAAAATAATTATATGTCTAAGCTATTGAAAGTGATTTCATGAGTGAATTCTTCATTTACGCAAAATGTTGTACTAATAGAAGTAGCTAGCGGGTCCTAATGTACAGGAGTTCCCAGAACAATTCAAAAAAATGATAAAATGTCATATACTCCTAAAGATACTAATCAACCTTTCAAAGTTGAAGTGAAACACGTGTCTTAATCAATCAAAATGATGATTCCTAACTTCATAATATGTTAAATTATATAGCTTGGTGTTATTTTTAATATTTTCGGGTACACAAATCTGTATTTTGACACACAACAACTTCAACACAAGTTCAAGTCTAAAACAAGAACACATATGAAGTTACACAACACCTTCAACACAAGATTAAAAATAATCTATCCAAGAAGTGTGTTATTATTTCAGAAATAAGATGAAAAAGAAATTTAAAGTCAAATCCCTGACTTCACGGAGTGTTTATGCTATCAAAAAATCATCTCTATAACTTAGGAATATGTCAGGTATTTATAGCCTTAAGGTATCCCTTTATAAAGGAAGCATTGGTTCAGCAAAAAGCATTTATTCAGTACAGTCATGTCATCTACACCCAGTCTGTGATGGACCTGCGTCTGATCTGTGGCCGCAGGTGACACTGTCTGAATTCCAGTAAGTACCTGCGATGCACCTGCGGCTGCAGGTTATCGAGATGCGTGCACAGATCACCCCATTGCACGAAACAGTGTTCCTTTTACCTTGAAGGGTCGCATCCCTTCGAAGTGCGTTGTGTATGCATTTGCATGGCATCCGAAATGCACCCACACATGGAAAAAATACTTCCATCAGATTCTTTGGATTAAAATTTCACTTGTTCATCAATTTTCAAATAAATTTTGTCTAAAAAATAGATCTCATCGATCGATCATTTGAAAAATCCAAATCCAAATCCGAAGCCGAGCGAGCGACGATGATGATGATGTGAGGAACCACCTTGTTCTTGCCTCACTATCCATGTAGATATGTGTTTCTTAATATAAACACATGAAGGTTTCTTACTCCCACCAATGTGGGAGAATTTAGTAAGTTTTCTATAAAAGAGTACACTTTGTATTTTAGTGACTCTCTTTCCCTTAACTATTTTTTCCTCCATTTTTCATTCATACGTACACCTTGAATCCAAAAATCCCCCACATTAATAGGGAATGGCTATCTTTTTGAAGAATTTATGAAAAAGCATGTGATTATTTAGCAAAGATTGATTGCATCCAGATAAGTGGTTTTCCTTTGAACTTTTTGTAGTGAACATCCATTGGATGTACTCGATCAATCAGTAGATTTGATATATTTGAAACATCTACCTTTAATGTACACTGATACAAGACAGTCCAAGAACACAAGAAAACAAACACCAAAACAGTCCACTAGTTCAAGGAACTATGGACCTCTTTTGGTGACCCCTCTAGGATTCAAGAACACAACAAGAACACCATGTAATGAGGTGTTTAACACCTAATTTCCAGAAGCAAACCAAAAAATATTATGATAATAAAATTGAAGAAAAACAATGTTACAACAACAATAACCAAACGGCTTGAACAACAATAACACAAACTACAAGATTAGGACAAGAAACAAAGATAGATAGTTAGACAACTGTTGATGTAGTCTTAACAACCCAAGAGCATATTCCACTCTTGGACCTTTAACACTTCATACAACAAACACCTAACTATTACAATGACACAAGAGGGTCATCCACCTCTCAAAGCACCAAAGTCTCAAGCTTTGCAACACACAAGAGAATCCACCCTTATGCTATGCCCTAATTTCAGTTTTGAGAACTCTCTCTCACAAGAGTAATGTCTTCAGTATCAAGCATAAACTAAGAAAATAAACCCTACAAGGTTCTATTTATACAACATTACAAATAATAGAGAAATGAAAAAAGAGCCCTTTAGTGACTAGTCTTCAAAAATACTCAAAAGTGTCATGATCATGATCATACTTGTATAATCCTCTCCATCTTGAGAGGAATTTGACCACAAATTCAGGGGCTCACCTCTTTTACAAAGGCACTTCACAATCTTCTTCTTCCGGCCACACATCTTCTCCATACTCTTCATTTTGCACTTCGACTTCTTTTTTCTCTCCATCTTGCGGTTTGTCATCATTCTTAACCTACTCAATACCCACCTCTTCTCCAAGATAGTACAATCTACCCCCCTTAGGATTATATTTCACCGGTTTAGGGACTCACTAGCCTTGTGCCCCTACCCTTGACACTTGAAGCATTGAAACCCCTTGGGATTGGAAGTAGAATTCAATTTACCTTCATACCTTGGAGGATATTTTTGGAAACCCTTGGTGGCCTCGGGTTTGGTAGCCATGAATAAGTTCTCTTTGAGCCCCCTCTCAACCTCTAAAGCCGCGTGGAAGATGCCATCTACGATGTCGAATTTGTGAAGCATCATGCGAGTGGAGATGTCCTTGTTTAACCCAACCTTGAAGCGCACAATGTCATGACTTACTTGCTCGCCTCAGTGGTCAAGTTTCAACATCAATTGTTGAAATTCATCATAGTAAGCCATGACACTCTTGCTCCCTTGCCTCAAATTATACAATTTGGCAAGAAGCTCATGCCTATAAGTCTCAGGCAAGTACCGTTGCCGCATAAGGTTCTTCAACCGAAACCAAGGAGGAGGTTGTCCCCTAATCATCTCAATCCCAAAACGTTTAACATACTCCCACCATGTATTAGCATACCCTTCGAAGTGAGCTGTAGCATAGCAACTTTTCCTTTGTTTGGAGAGATCATTAAGTTGGAAGATCTTGTCACAAGACGACTCCCAAGCAAGGTAGGCTTCAGGATTACTCTCACCTTTGAAAATGGGAAGGCTCACTTTGATGGAATTGAGACCTACATCTCGGTTTGGATGGCCATATCTCACCTCTCGGTCTAACTCTCCATGTCTACCCCTTATTCTTTATTCCCTCAAGTAAACATCATCATACGACCCATAACCACCATGTTGTTCTCCCCTACCATAGCCCTCAATATGGATGGGTCTATTTGGGTTAAGTGGAGCTTGTAGTGGCGGGATTGGATTTGGATAGTGAGGTCTTTGGTCAAGTGGAGTTTGGATGAGAGAGTTCGGGTTTGGTGGTGGTATTTGGGTTCCAAGCCCTTCTTGTTGAACTTGGTGGAGTGGAGGATGGTTTGGTCTATCTTTTTCTTAGCTTCGGGAGTAGATATTGGTTGGATTTGTGGAAATAGGTGGATATAGCATTTGGTGCATGGTCCCGGGAGTATTAGTTGGGGAATTGTTTTGAGGTTTGAAAGGTCGACTCCTTTGGCTTTCCACGCATTCTAATCTCCCACTTATTGATGCCACGTCCGTATCTAATTTCTCAAGACCCACATTCAACCTAGACACATCTCGGGACATAGTTTCAAGGCGAGCCAAAATGTGATTGATGGCATTATTATCCATTGTTTGAGCATTTGAAGCCTCGGGTTCCATTGTGGTTATACCAAAAATAACCCTTCAAGTTATGGTCCAACAAGATACCCAATCAGTCCACAACGCCACACACAATAATACAATACAAATCCTACAAAACAAAACACACGTGAGTTCAAAACAACCTCCCACAATTAGATCCCACCTTCAGGTTTCTTCAAACTCAAGCTTAACAATGGTGGATGGCTCAAATAACCTCCAATTTAGCTCAAATTCTAACCCTATACTCCTATAGTGTTAGAAAACACAAATCTAACACTAAAAACACAAGAAAAACACAAAATCAAAAACTCAAAATTTGACGTAGGGTCAAAAACGGGTTTAGTTTTTTTTTTGGGGGGATTTTCGATTTTGACACTTCTTTTTTGTTGGGATTTTTAATTTCTAGACTCTAATAGTGTTAGGGAACAAGGATCTAACACTATAAACACACAAAACACACAAAAATCAAGTTTTTTGAAAGACTCTAAAAACGTGAACAGTAACTTTTTTCTTTTTCTTCCTTTTCACATTTTTTTTTATTTTCAAGATAACAATCCCAAGATTAATTTTTTTGGAACAAAATAAAACCTTGATTTGATACCAAATGATACAAGACATCCCAATAACACAAGAAAACAAACACCAAAACAGTCCACTAGTTCAAGGAACTATGGACCTCTTTTGGTGACCCCTCTCGGATTCAAGAACACAACAAGAACACCAAGTAATGAGGTGTTTAACACCTAATTTCCAGCAGCAAACCATAATATATTATGACAATAAAAATGAAGAGCAACAATGTTACAACAACAATAACCAAACGGCTTGAACAACAACAACACAAACTGCAAGATTAGGACAAGAAACAAAGATAGATAGTTAGACAAGTGTTGATGTAGTCTTAACAACCCAAGAGCATATTCAACTCTTGGACCTTTAACACTTCATACAAAAAACACCTAACTATTACAATGACACAAGAGGGGCATCTACCTCTCAAAGCACTAAAGTCTCAAGTTTTACAACACATAAGAGAATCCACCCTTATGCTATGCCCTAATTTCAGTTTTGAGAACTCTCTCTCACAAGAGTAATGTCTTCAGTATCAAGCATAAACTAAGAAAATAAACCCTACAAGGTTCTATTTATACAACATTACAAATAATAGAGAAATGACAAAAGATCCCTTTAGTGACTAGTCTTAAAAAATACTCAAAAGTGTCATGATCATGATCATACTTGTATCATACACCTAGACAAAACATGTCACACAACCATCCTTTTACCATTTATGGTTCTCACGATTTTGTTCTTTTCATCCATGAACACATCCCGATTTTATGAGAGCTTAGAGAATAGGCCTTTACTAATATTTCATGAGAGCTTAGAGAATAGGCCTTTACTAATATTCTTCTTGAAGAGGCTTTCATTTCGCCCTCATATAGGTGATTTCTAAACGTTCAATCCTATAGATTAAACTATTTGGTCAAATCTGCTAATTTTAGATAATCATTAAAAAACTTCACACCATAAGTCTTATCCTCATTTACTAAATATTGTCTACATCATGAGAATGGGTTGGGTATAATGACAATGTTGAACCTGCCAGACACAACTTTGTTTGATCTCTTTGAACCTAGCTCTTGGGATCTCCAGTCTGCTAGGTAGAGTTACCGTCGTGCTGACTCATCCTATGCCTTAAATCCATTCCCTTGGATGTCCTCTCAACTCTTTCTCTAGACAGGCCTTTTATAAGTGGATCCGACACATTATCCTTTGACTTTACATAATTCACAGTGATAATTTCACTAGAGAGAAGTTCACTAACGGTATTATATCTCTGTTTTATGTGACGAGATTTACCGTTGTACATCATGCTCCCTGCCCTACCTATTGCCTCTTGGCTATCACAGTGTATATATACTGGTGCCACTGGTTTGGGCCAATAAGAAATATCTTCCAAAAACTTTCGGAGCCATTCTTCTTCTTCACTGGTTTTATCCAATGTGATAAATTCAGATTCCATTGTAAAGCGAGCAATACATGTCTGTTTGGATAATTTCCAAGAGACCGCTTCTCCACCGATAGTAATTACATATCCACTCGTGGATTTTACTTCATTTGATCCGATGATCCAATTTGCATCACTATATCCTTCAAGTACCACAGGATATTTATTATACTGCAAAGCATAGTCTTGAGTGTACTTAAGATACCCAAAACTCTTTTCATTGTTATCCAATGAGTTTTGTTGGGATTACTCGTATACCGACTTAACTTACTAATAACGCATGCTATGTCTGGTCGTGTACAATTTCTTTATATACATTAAGCATCCCAATACTCTTGCGTACTCCAATTGTGAGTCACTTTCACCTTCATTCTTTCGAAGTATGAAGCTCACATCCAATGGAGTCTTGGCAATACCAAATTCTAACTACTTGAATTTGTCAAGTACCTTTTCAATGTAATGAGACCATGATAATGTCAACCCTTGTGGGGTTCTATGGATTCTTATTCCTAAGATCACATCCGCAACTCCAAGGTCTTTCATATCAAACTTGCTCTCAAGCATTTATTTCATAGCATTTATGTCAGAAATGTCTCTACTGATGATCAGCATATCATCCATATATAAACAAACAATGACTTGGTGATTTGGAGTGTCTTTAATGTAAACACACTTATCACATTCATTTATCTTGAACCCGTTTGCCAACATGGTTTGGTCAAACTTCGCATGCCATTGTTTAAGTGCTTGTTTTAGTCCATAAAGTGACTTAACAAGCTTACACACCTTATTTTCTTTTCCTAGAACCATAAAACCCTCAGGCTGTTCTATGTAAATTTCTTCCTCCAATTCTACATTTAGGAATGTTGTTTTCACATCCATTTGATGGATTTCAAGACCATATACCGCCGACAAGGCAATTAACATTCGAATTGACGTTATCCTCATTACTGGTGAATATGTATCAAAGTAATCAAGGACTTCCTTTTGTTTAAAGCTTTTTACAACAAGTCTTGCCTTGTATTTGTCAATAGAACTATCAACTTTCATTTTTCTTTTGAAGATCCATTTAGAAACCTAAAGGTTTATTTCCTGGAGGAAGATCAATAAACTCCCACGTATGGTTGCTTAAGATTGAATTAATCTCACTATCGACTGCCTCTTTCCAAAAGGATGGGTTCGAAGACATCATCGCTTCTTTAAATATTTGAGGCTCATTTTCTAAGAGAAATGTTACAAAATTCGATCCAAACGAAGTTGATTCTTTGACATGTGCTACATCTTGGATTCTCATCATTATGTACATCCTCACTTGATTTATTTTAAGGTCATTTAGACCACCCACTAGACTGTTCATGTCTAGTTTTATACGGATAGATGTGTTCAAAGAACTCAATATTATCTAATTCAATTACCATATTTTCATTGATATCCAGATGTTCGGATTTATGAACTAAAAACTGGCATGCTTTGCTACTTTTAGCATATCCTATGAACATGCAGTCCACCGTCTTAGGTCCTATCCTTACTCTTTTAGGCATAAGAACTTGGACCTTTGCTAGATACCCCCACACCTTGAAATATTTCAAGTTGGGTTTTCTTCCTTTCCATTTTCATATGGAATTGATTGTGTCTTACTATGGGGCACTCTATTGAGTATTCGGTTAGCCGTAAGGATAGTTTTTCCCCACAAGTTTTGCGGCAAACCTGAACTTATTAGTAAGATATTCATCATTTTCTTCAAGGTTAAGTTTTTCCTTTCCGCAATTCCATTAGATTGAGGTGAATACGGGGTTGTAGTTTGATGGACAATTCCATTCTCTACACATATTTGTACAAAGGGAGATTTATATTCTCCGCCCCTATCACTTCTTATCATTTTGATCTTTTTCTCTAACTAATTTCAACTTCAGTTTTATATTTCCTAAATGCATCTATTGCTTCATCCTTACTATTTAGCAAATAGACATAACAGTATCTAGTGCAATCGTTAATAAAAGTTATAAAATACTTTTTTTCACCACGAGATGGTTTTGACTTCATATCACAAATGTTATTGTTGATTAAATCTAAGGGACTGGAATTCCTTTCAACGGACTTATACGAATGCTTAGCATACTTTGATTCCACACACCTCTAGAGCTTCCTCAAATGTGAACCTTTGAAGACAAAGAGTTGTAAAGTAGAAAAATATTTTTTACTGCCACCTTTTGAAGTCAATACCCGCAAACTTCTCGGGTTTCTCCGCTGGGGCCATTGTCGGCGAAGCATTCGTACGACTTCTTGTGGCAACACTAGTTGCTGCCACAGTTGTTGCGACATCATGCACTTGACTATCCATAGTCATTTTCCTGTCACAACAAGACAGTAACTTTAGTATATCAAAATACTATTAATAAAGTTTCAGCAACTTTAAACCCCTCTTGTTTCTAGTTTAACGATGAAGTTTTTATGACTTTCAATCATCAATCGAGTGGTCTTTAACTTTTGATGAAGATTTTTGTCTTCTAATCACTAGTTAAGTTCAAACGGAGTAGAAATCTTAAAGCTTTAATCTCCAGAAACCTAGCTATACAGATTTCAAATTATTCCTTAAGATTGTTATTTTTCAATATTTCGAGTATACAAATCCATATTTAAGCACACAACAACTTCAACACAAGTTCAAGTCTAAAACAAGAACAACTATGAAGTTACACAACACCTTCAACACAAGATTAAAAATAATCTATCCAAGAAGTGTGTTATTATTTCAGAAATAAGATGAAACAGAAATTTAAAGTCAAGTCCCCCCACTTCACGGAGTGTTTATGCTATCAAAATATCATCTCTATACCTGAGGAATATGTCAGGTATTTATAGCCTTAAGGTTTCCCTTTGGAAAGGCCGCAGGTGACACTGTCCGAATTTCAGTAAGTACCTGTGCTGCAGTGAAAAACGGGAGGTGAAGTTGGTGTACTGGTGGAAGACCAAAATATATGCATATGTGGCTGATATACAGTATGATATACATCAGATATACACAAACTCTGGGAAAAATATATGCAGTATACAGATGATATACACTGAAATAATGGACTAAAATTCATGGAATTTAGGCCCAAAAGCTGGGAAGCCTATTAATGGGTCAAAAGGGCCCAATTTTAACTCTCTAACTATTTAATCTATAGATAAATCCCCTAAGGCATTACCATTTTATTTTATCATGTCTTTTAGTTAATTCATAATTTTCTCACCTAATTTATCTCATCTAAATGAATTATAATGGTTCTTTCAATTTTTTTTTTTTCCTAAAACTAATCTTAAAAAATTTGTTGAGCATTTCACTTGGGTTAAAATAATTTACTTCAAACCAAGAAGACTAATTTTTCTCGTAAATCCTAGTTTTTCATAATTGATAAAATACATTTAATATGACATTCCCCTAACATTTTCAAAAGTGTTATCTATAACAAAATTGACCTTTTTTATTTTATGTATATATTATAAAAGAAATGATAATAATGATACCAATTAAAAATAATTATGTAATTTCTTTTTTTTTTAAATCATAAAAACACAAATTTATTTCCTTCTTAAATCCAAGTGTGCAACCTAGCTTAAATGAGTTTCTCTTTAATTCAAATATTTCATAATCTTTTCTTAAAGATAATTATGAATTAAGTAGAATTTTCTCAATTTGAATATCGCTTGATTTTTCAAATTTTAATTTGTCGTGATTAATTATAAATTAAGTAAAATATTTCTCAGGTAGAATATTTATTAATATTTCTCAAAAATTAATCAGGAATTAAATGAAATATTTCATAATTTTTCTCAAAATTAATATCGTATTAAGTAGAATATGTTATAGCTTTTTATAACTCAAGTAGACTATTTCTCGTTTGAATAAACATGTGTGAATAAATAATTTTAATATATTTTAAAAAAATAATCAAACTTTTCGCAAAGTTAGTCACTTTTTTTAGTTAGTCAAAAATGATCTTTTGGTGAACCGTTTTAAAACGGACGCTCCTAACTGCCTTAAAAACCTTCTTAGGGCGTTAATTGAACCCTTACTCAGTTTCTCTAATTTCAAAGATTTATTTCTATTTTTGAATTTTTGAAATTCCTTTAAGTTTTTTCTTGATATTTTTCTATAAAAATCAAGTGATGAACTCTGTGAATTCTTAAAAAATTATTTCAAAATTTTCTTGAATTTTTGAAATAGTTTGAAATGGTCAAAATCATTTTCTGTAAAATAAAATTTGAAAAGGGATAAAACATTATCAACAACATATCACAATTTTAGAGGGAGAAATGTAATTTTATCAATAACATGTCACAATTTAAGAGGGAGAAAAATAATTTTATCAACTAGATGTCACAATTTTAGATGAAAAAAAAGTAATTACCAACTACATATCACGATTTTAGAGGATTTTTAAAAAATTAAAATTTCCATAATCTTATCAATTAGGAGTACATGTCATAATTTTAGAGGAGAAAAATAATTTATCAACACAAGTCTCAAATTTAGAGGATTTTAAGAAAATTAAAACTACCATAGTGTCACTGTGAGCACTACCAAATTTTAGTATCATCCCTTATATATAAGTATAATTTTAGGTTCATAAAAATATCAATCAAATTTTTTGTATGAAAATAGTCTTCACTAGATAGTTTGATCTATTAAGAAATTAGTATTCTTCCGTTATATAAATCATAAGGAAAATTGGGTTAGACACATATAAAAAGGGTCAAGATATGAGTAATAAATTATATTTTCTTAAATTAAGACTAAGAACTAATTAAGGTTGCCACATCATTTTTTCGGTGGGATTATTGTAAAATCCGGTCATAGTGACTTTTGTGATGGTTGGGGCAAAGTAAATTAACTTTTGTGTAATGAATGAAAGAAAAATGACTTTTGTATAATAGACGCAAAGTTAAGTAACCATGAATGAAATTTATTCTGACATAAGACGGCTTCCTTAAATCCAGGCTAATACTTTGGTTCATTTCCTTTACTATCTCCGTCTGATTTATATACAAATACCGCTTGTTTTCCGTTGAATATGTACATACAGGACCTGCAATTAAATCAGCAAAACTCAGCAAAAGGTCAGGCTATTTAGGAACAAATAGATTGTTTTATACTTCAGAAAAAAGACATAACTGCGGACCTTCCATAATGGTTAACCCCAACATATATATTACACAAACTTAGTAAAATTAAAATTAAAAAACAAAATATAGAAAGATTGGGCGGGCATTTAATCTCCAGAATTGGATTGAAGGCAATTGAATTTCCTTGACATAAAATTCATGAATCCACCTCTCGGAACAAGCGTAAGAAAATGTTAGTCACTTTTGTCCTAGTATAAACAATCAACGAGTCATACTTAGATACTTTAAGAGTTGATTTCTCAGATAATCACTCAACTACTAGTTATTATTTCAATAAAATCATTTTCTTTATTGAAAAATATCGAAATCAAGAAGAAGACTGACTTTCTGAAATAATAACTATTAGTTGAGGGCCATATGAGAAACCAATCCAATAGTTCAACCAATACTCCTTCGTTCATTCCTAAATCTTTTATCAATCAAATATATTGAGTTCTTTATATAGTACAATTTATAGTCCTTAGTACGAATGTGAATCGTTCGATGCTCGAATCTCATGTTTCGAAAATTGACAGAATAAGTAAAGTTTTCCTTTGATTAAATTTTCCCTGATTAGTAGGGAAGGGACATTATATATATCAATAAATAGAGTAAGTAGAGTTTTCTTTAATTAAATTTTTCCCGGTTGGTAGGGCAAGGGTATTATATATCAATAAATAATTATTTAGAATTTTGAACTAACTTTAGGGAAGAATCACAATGATGACAAAAGTTTTGACTCAATCTCTAACTAACATAGCATGAAATTTGTAAAATTATAGATTAATTAGAGTTGCACTATTAAAATTTCTTGAATGAGTAAAGCTAAAATATGGGTGCAAAAGGCAAACTATACAACCATCTCCAACCACATTCTATTTTACATTCTAAATATAGAGATGCTTTATGGAGAGCACATCTCCAATCCACAGCTCTATCTTACATTTACATTCTACAAAGAACTTCTTCTCTCTTTAATATTATATTACTATTTTTATTTCATTTATATTTCTTATTTCATAACTTAAATCTTTCTTATTATTTTTATTTTATTTATATTTCTTATTTCATAATTATTTTTTACCCCAAATTTTTAAATAACATAAATTACTTGAAGATATTATATATTATTCACATTAATGGACAATTCAAGTAAAAGTAAAATCGTTGGTGAAATACAATTAAATAAATATTACATCATGATAATATTTATTTATTTCTACATAAATATTCAACTTTCAAGAGTAAAACGTTGTTCCCATAAATGCTCTATCAATTCATTTCAAAATACAAAATGAGCATTTTTGTCTTTAATTGTTTTTATATCTAGCTAAAAAAAAATCATATCGATAATTTTCATCTACCACCATTCATACGAAAATTAAATTTATAAAATTCAACATTAATATAATATAAATAATGCATAAGAAAATAATTATAAATAATAGAGACTTAATTAATTATCGAATATAATTCATAATATATTAAATTAAATATTATATAATATAAATATTAATATTAATATTAATATTATAATTAAAAAATAAAATGAAGAGAACGAATAGTAATTCTCTATATTTAGAGAGTTATTGCTCACCTCTATTTATAGAGTGCAGAGAAATATTTGAAAGGTATTAACCAATAACTCTTCTCCTACTTTACATTATTGTAATAGTCTTATACGATCTAATATTTATGTGAATGTTTCTACTTAGTACTTCCAACAGATAATCGGATTCCTAAGAAATTACTTCCTCCCTAGTTTTACTTGTTACATTTTGAGTTACATGTCTATTAATAAAAATAATTAATAACATGATTATTTTATCATAATATTTTAATTAAATGATGCTTATATTGTATCTTGAAATTAATTTTAAAAAATAATAATTAATGTTAAGGATAAAATAGAAAAAAAAATTATCTTCTTTTGATAAGTCAAAAATGATAAGTAAAAGTAGAATTTTTAAGACTTACATCCCATTGATACATAATTTTAAAAAATAACAAATATTTTTGAATTTTGTGATCGTCAAGTGAGATATGTATAATGTTCTAAAATATAGTTTACCCCTGTTGTTTTAGACGAGAAAGAGACATTAACAGACAAATAGGAATGTAAGAAAAATACATTGAAATTGAGAGAGTATCTGGTTTGGTTATCATTTTTTTAATTTTTTTTAAAAGAAAATAATGATTTTGTTTGATAATGCAAGATTGTCTCTTTTTTCCAGATTTAACTTGTACGCTTGACAACGTGAAGAATCTTTTTAATGTTTTGAGAAATTTATTTTCCTAGAAAAGTCATTTTTTAAAAATTTTGACCAATCGACCACTCCCTAAATCTATGAGAGTATGCAATTCCAACAAATATTCAAATAATTTCTGCAAAACAAGGTATTTATTTGGGGTATCAAAGAAATAGAGCTTTGTTCAAAGTTAATAATTAATCAGAAAAGAGAATTTCACTTAATAGGAGAATTGATCCTAATGCTAACAGTGCCAATGTAGCACACTTCAGAAAGAATCACATTCTCATATTTAAGTCCAAAGCAAATATATTCTATTTTAATTAATATTTGTGCATTAGGATTATGCCAATATCAATAATGAATCTGTCTTAATTACAAAAGGAACCTCTTAATCTCTTTGTGCACTATCTGTTCTTTCTTTCCTGCCAAAAATGTCTTCCAGACAGCCTCCGTCATGGCCGGATCGCGCATAATTAGATGTCCAACATTGGGCATTTCCACTACTAAAAAAACTGCATTTAGCGACGCGCCATTTTCGTTGCTATCATATGAAAATCCATTGCTAAATAGAAATAGCGACGGAATAGCAACGGAAATGCTTCTGTTGCTATATTGCTCGTTGCTAGCCTCATAGTGATGAAAAAATGATTTTTGTCGCAAAATTTGTGACCCTTTAGCCACGATATATTTTAGTTGTTGATATTACCGACGTATTTATCTGTTGCTATAACATTGCTATTTTCAAAATTTATTTTCGGCGTGGCTAAATTTACGACAGAATATTTTGTCGCTGATCCGTTGCAACATAATTTGATCGCTTGAGTAGCTATATTTAACGACCAAAGTAGCCATATTTAGCAACCAAATCTGTCCATCGCTAAAGTTTTTCAGTAGCTATGACTAAATTTAGTCACTAATTTATCGTCGCTAATAGCTATATTTACAAATCATCAGACACTCAAAAAACTTAATTCTTGAAAATCTTCAAATTCAAATTTAATACAAAAAAAGGCAACAATTCTTTCATTGTTGTGATGCAGATACCAAAATTCAAAATTCAGGTAAAAAGTTACAACACTTTAACAAAGGGACGTTAATACGCCTACTCTTTAGCTTCAAAGTAAGCTGAAGGAGAGAAAGAACGTGCTTGAGGGTAGCCAAGCTTCTGCTCCGTCTCCCAATTCAACTTCGAAGCAACTCTTTCATGGCAAGAAACATATTCCTCTAGTTTCTCGACAAGCTCTGTTGTTGTTGACGCAGATACGATGACTTGGCGAGCATTGAGATTGATGAAGCCTACCTCCACAGCTTTGTCAATAAATGACAATAATGAATTGTAATATCCATTTACATTCAGCAATCCTACCGTCTTATTGTGGATGCCAAGTTGTGCCCACGTAATTACTTCAAGTATCTCCTCAAGTGTGCCATAACCACCTGAATGCAATGAAAATTTTGTGGATGCCAAGTTGTGCCCACGTAATTACTTCAAGTATCTCCTCAAGTGTGCCATAACCACCTGAATGCAATGAAAATTTTATTTGCTGTTAGAATTCTGACTATGTAATTCCAAGTAAATGCCAAACTACACTTGATGAAGCCAAATGGAAAAAGAACATCACTTTCCTTCTTTTGGCAACTTCGTAATTCTAACTTTTCGCGTGGTAATGCTCAAGATAACAAGATTAAGAGACACTTTGAAACATTCTATATACTTCTAGTTTAAGAATAAAAATAGACTACTAAGCTAAAAAGACTATTTGAACTCACAGTAAAAAAAATAGACAAGAGATATAGTGAATCAATGCATGAAATAGCAAACTAAAAGCACCTGATGTCCTTTTTCTATTTGCCTTTGGGAATTTGAGTGCAAAAGAGTGAAAATTGGACTAGTAGTGAGTTCTTATACCAACCCGGTAAAGTAATAAAAGCATCAGAGTGCCTAGCTATTATTGCTTTTCTTTGATGCATATCTGCAACTGCCGTCACTTCTCTTACTGTTTCACCAGTTTACTCTCTAGGCATGAGTGTCTTGGGAATAACTCCAATAACATGCCTACCACCATCATGAACTGCTTGTGAAACCAAACCCATTAGGCCTATGCTACCTTCTCCATAGACCAAATCAATGTTTCTTGAGATCAATTTTTTGCCTAGCTCAGTAGCAGCATCTTGATAACTACTTTTCTTCCCTTGACTACTCCCACAAAACACATAAATTCTCTTGAATTTTGACACCATAGCATCAAATTCTCTAGGTAAGCTCATCTTTAAATTCACGAGCAATTTAAAAGTGAGTGAGCGTGCAAATTTTAATACCTTTTCTCTACGGATCAATGAGTTGGAGTTCAAAGCACAAAGGTATTCATCAACAGCCCTAACCCACCTTCACAAAAGAAGAAACTGATAACTTTTTCTCTTCAGGGATATCATACTACTACTAAATTAGTCACTAGACAATTTAATACAAGGCGTGAAGGGATACAAGCGATACTCAGAATAGTCGTGACCAAAAACCATTTATGTGATGAGAGGAACATATATTACCAGAGGCTTTTCGCCATTATCCCATCAATATGTCCCAAGTGTCCCCCATGCTGTGTAGTAGCTAGCACGGCATTTTTGTTTTCCCTGAAAGATAATCATGCTATCAAGCTATATAAAGTGGTTTTGAGAGATGACCCGAAGTGGGGGAATTGATTTAGTAAACAATTTGCACATTTTTTTTTGGTTGTGATTGGCCCGGTCATAGGGCTGTATATTCTGAAAAAGAACAAGAGGAAGATGAATTTCAAAGATGACCTAGACCTCCTACTGTTTGCCTTATCAACTCTAAACAAAGCAACCTCTAATTTCTCAGTCGAAAACAAGATTGGAGAAGGTGGATTTGGATCTGCTTACAAAGTAACATTGTAAGTTTATGAATCATTCTTCAAGGAAGTAATATTTACTATAATTGATAGTAAGCAGATGAAACTTTTGAATCACTAAACCAGCTACAACAACAACATACCCAGTGTAGACCCAAAAAGTGAGATCTGGGGAGGTTAGAGTGACACACAAACCATATCTCTACCTCATAGTTGTGGCAACCACTAAGCCAGCTATATGTTGATATTATGGGGAATCCTAGAAGGAGGACAAGAAATAGCTATAAAGAGGCTCTCCAAGTCTTCCTCGCAAGGAGTTAACGAGTTCAAGAATGAAGTTATTTGCATTGCCAAACTTTAGCATCGAAATCTTGTGAAGCTTATAGGTTGTATTATTGCAGGAGGAGAAAAAATGCTGGTCTATGAATACATGCGCAACAGAAATACATCCGAATACTCTACAAGCATGTGTTCAACAAACGAAATTACTGTCACATTGTTAGAACCCTGGTAAATTAAATTACATGCTCTCAGATTGTTTGATATTCACAAGCTTAAATTATACAAGAGTTTCTAGGTTCATATTACTATTATGATTGTACAGTTTATGAGTTGTATCATATTTGGAAAGGCATTTTTTGCCGATATTTGAATATATATACTTTATCAACTTGATGCAGAAACCATCTTTGCATGAAGTATATTGACTATGAATTTTCTTTTCTCATATTCTAGCAACGGATTACGATAAAGAAAAACCAAGATTGACTCTATAGTATTCAAGAGGTCTTTCTCAGGATCTTATTTGGCAAATGGAGGTTAAAATTAGGCAAAGTAATCTCCTCTTCAGTTCCTTAGCTTCCCTCCTAACTTTTGCTTGATGTGTTAACTATGTTATATGGGATCTGCAATTAGTACGCCTTCAATATGGATGTGTATCAGTGTGGATACCATTAGTTTTTATTAATTTTAGTGTATTCTAAATAATTCGTACAAAATACCTATTCAACAAGAGTATATCAAAGTAAATAAAGATCCATATAAAGTAAATCAACACAATGAGGGGTTACAAGAATGGCAGCAGACATGGTTAGCTTTTAGAAGCTCCAGTCCCATAGGACTCCATCAAGTACAGAGTATCAGTTATGTTGTTCCCTTTCTCTGAATTTAGGACATTAATTAGCTGCAGTCCCAGTTACACAGTTGAACATCAAGCAGTCACTAGATTAACAACTAGAATGATAGCAGAATGACTTGATGAAAGTCATGAAACCGCCAAGACTAGAGTGATCGGAGGGATTGCAACTCTAATTTCTTATTTCCTGCTACGAAATGTACAACGATAGCCAAAAGCTAGAATAAACAAAATCCTCTGATAGAATAACCTGCAAGTATTTCAACTATAATAGTAAAAACATCATGGAAATTGATAAGTAAAATCACAGAAAAAACATAACGGTTTCTCGAAGAAATTGATAAGTTAACAATAATTCAAGTTTCAATTCGAATAGAGAGTGAACAATAATTTAAAATCGACTCAAAAATTAAAGAAAACACAAATTTCAATTCGGATAGCGAGTGTACAATAAAAGAAAATACCTTCAAATGCTTCTAATCGGCAAACCAGTATAAGTTTGACCTTCAATACATGTAGAAATGCCTTCAATTCATGCAAAAATTCATTTAAATCTGACAAAAATTAAAGAAATAGTGAATAGTTCTTGAGAGAGAAGAGGTAGAAAGAGTGGGGGGCTGGAAATGAAGAAAACCCCTAGAAGCATCCCTTTCTGTACTTTAATATTAATTAAAAAAATTAAATTAATATTTTGCGACGGAACTCTTGGTCACTAAATAATTTTTTTTTAAATGACGCGTACCGACGAATATTTGTTGCTATATCCGTTGCTACGAAATAATTAATCTAGCGACCAATATTTCGTTGCTAATCTGTCACTAAATTTAGGCGCCATTTTTTTCCTCTATTATTTATTGACGGAGTTATAATTCTGTCACTGATTTGTTGCTAATACATACCCAAAAATTGAATTGCTATGTATGCGACCAAATTGAATGTTCCGCCGCTAATCCGTCGCTATATAGTGACGGAAATTGGTCTGCCAGTAAATTTCGTCGCTAAATGCAGTTTTTTTAGTAGTGTTCATGGTATTTGATCCATGGAAGCCTTTCTGCAATGTAACGTTGTAATATAACAGGCACAATCCAGTCTTGGTCACCATGCCACAAGTGGACCGAGCCTTCACCATTGGGAAAGGGCTCTTAAGATCCATAGGATCAAAATTCCATTTCCCGAACCCCACCTTCATGTCGCGGTGGAGGGACTCGAATATTCCTGGTTTTACAGCATATTCCTACAGATGAAACAAGCAGCAGCAACTTTTGAGCCAACCATACTCATCATATAAGCAACAACATATGAACGTAATTCTTAGTTGTGTATTAGTAATCACGTAATTCTTAGTTGTGTATTAGTAATCACTTACACTATCACACTTTAACTTCCTCTCCTATATTGTTCGTCTCCCTAATAGCAGCATGCTTTTCACATCCACTCGGAAAAGTTCTTTAAAAAACACCTCGATCCAGAATGCTGCTTAAACAGACCATAGGCAAACAAATACAAGAAAATAGTAACGTGTGGTTTTTTCACCCCTATAGTGGATATTCTAACACTTCACCAAAAACAAAAGAAACATTTAACTAGAATATGAATAGAACTCCAATTTACGATGAGCCGGAACAAAATTCCAAGTCATTACAAATTCTCCCAACAAATTTATTACGAGGATCAAACACACGCAAGGGGATCATGAAGTGACAGTAATCTAGCAGTAAATTGTCCATATTCAGGTAGGAAACCAATTACCTTATGTTTTTGTATTTCACTTGCATGCTTAGCAAATCTGTAAGCAACTTCCATATCTGGAGGAGACCTCTTGAATTTTCCAGCTATAACACTACTGTATGGGAACCACTTCTGAGTGTTCCACCAGTAGACTAGCCAAGGTGCATAATGTGCAACTCGAAGTGCCCATTGGTCCCGTGGGAACAGTAGATTGTATCCTTCTGTAGATAAATTAGCAGGAAAGCCAGGCCACCAGTAATTGATAGAGGGAGCAACAAGAGCTGCTCCAGCTAACCTATTAGCACCAAAATAAGATGCCACAAATAATCAAAAGCAGAGAATACAGGAATACTAGGAAGTTTTGCTGCTGTTTTTGAGAATAGCGAGGATCAAAAAGAAAGTAGATCAGAGGGACACAGATTTTATCAAGTTGTGTAATACCAAGGACATGACCTTATATAGGAAGATATGGAGGTCGAGCATTAAGGTGGCAGGTTGGTAAGTAGTCGAGTATTGTCTAGTTCCCCTATCAGTATTGTTATTATTACTCTCTTAGTATCTTATTCTTCGATTATAGTGATACGTATTGTTTCCTTTGCTTCTATTATCGTACTTTTTGCTGTTGCTACTTTTTCTTTTTTAATGGTTTTTAGCATGTCTTCTTCATTACTGTATTTGTTTTACTTGTTTTCTGATTCTGCTTTAACTGGGCCGAGGGTCTATCGGAGATAACCTCTTTACTGTCATCGGGTAGGGGTATCAGAGACAACCTCTTTACTGTCATAGGGTAGGGGTAAGGCTGCAAATGCATTACCCTCCCTAGATCCCACCTTTGAGTTTACACTGGGTATCTTGATGTTGTTAAGTTTATTGGGTACAAATATACGCACCGATCAGGGATGTACTTAAGGCAACCCCAAACAGCATGACCACCCATGGAAAACCCCATAACATAAAATTTAGGGCCAAGTCCGAGTTGATCAGCAAGCTCTTCCATATCCAAAGCTATAGTTTGTATGGTTCGTTTTGGATGTGGATCACTTTCCCCATAACCAGGTCTATTGAAAGAGACAACATAAGCCCCTAATTATTCAAGTATTTCCTGAAAGAAACATCATTAAGCATTATAATCTCAGTTCGATTAGACTTAAAAAGGATGCAGAAGTACAAGTTTGACAAAAAGAGTTGATGAAATACCAAGGGTACAACAGCTAACTCATATCTGGTAGAACCAAAGCTATGTGCATAGATGACCTTATATTTTGCCGTTTCTTTTGGCACGCCATGCTCCTTATAAGCCAGATGTCTTCCATCCTTAAGTTTGATTCGAGGTCCAGCAACTGCTGGACCTCCAGGAGAGCCACAGATTCTAGGAGGTGGAGGTAGGAGGGCCTGGAAAGCCCATGCTAAACTTGCAACCAACAAGACAACTAAAACTTTCCCAAGCATATCTGAACACAAGATGGACATAATTCATACAATACTATTGGAATATGTAGATGGCACCGCGCAACCCTATCTAGTAATGAACGACAGTGCCAAAACCTAGGAAATACTGATGACTTAGTTGAAAATAAGAGAAAATTTTAGAAAGGTTTTGCTTAAAAGGAGACTTCAGCTGTCATATGACAATAAAGAAATTAAAAAATGGTGGCAAGGTGATGATATGAAAAAAGTGAATGTGGAATATAAAGATAAACAATTAAATAAGATGCAATAACACAGAATAAGGTGTCTTTTGGGATTTTCAAGTGAACCAAGCTCTTCAACAAGCAAGAACACAACCACCCTCTTCTAGCGTTAAGATTGAAAGCTTGCAGTCACAGAACTTTTGTATAATAACCTTGCTCATCTAAATGCCAAAGTCGTCGAACGTATGAAATCATCCAAATGCCGACGACTTAGTTGGAAAAAAAAAAAAGAACAGTGTTAAACTGAAAGGCAAACAAATTTAACAAGATGTAATAGCATAGAAGTTCAACACAATCACCCACTTCTAGCATTAAGATTGAAGGTGTGTAATCACATAACTTTTTTATGACAAGCCTTGCTAGCCAAATTCCCCGAACTTATGAAATCATCCACTGGATTCCTACAACTACGTTTCCCTCAATGAGGCAAGATAAAATTGATTCTCTTGTATGACTTAGTTGTGGATTATTCTTCCTCTATGGAGAGAGGCATTCTCTGCTTCAACGCCAAATTCCTGTGTCTTTCTTTCATCCTCTTTGTCTAAAGCCTATGCCAATTGGTCTTGGCAGTTGAAAAAGTTGCACCTACTTTACTATGAACTAAATACAGTAGAAATGGAGCTAGATTAGGTATGAGCAAGAACAAAATTACACAAACTATAACCATTCTCCTTTCTTCTATATACCTGGTTCCTGTGTCTTTTCTGACTTGTTAATTTTTCTCTCGATTTTCCTTATCATCCCTTTGTTTCTCAATTTTCTCATAGCTAAGAGTTGGCGGAGCTACAAGCCTATCTACGTGTTCAACACCAATTAACTTTGGCTCAGACTTGGCATTTTGTATTTATAAATTCACTTAATACATATAAATAATTTATCAAGAATGTCTTTTCTAGAATGTCAAACCTATAAACTCAAAATCATAACTCTGTCTCTGCTAACAGTCATTTCATTCTCTCAGCCACGCAACAGCTGACTACAGTCCTACTCTAATTCCCTTTCTTCCTATACTTCTAATAATAACAACTTAGTTGATTCGACCAATAATCAACTAAGACTCAATCTTCAACATGTTGACCTCACTTGCATGGGCGGAGCTACGTTACCACAAGGGGTTCATCCAGGCCTCCTTCATAAAAAATTACAGTGTATAAGGTCAAAATTATCTTCGTACGATTAATCTTTTATATTTTATATTTTGAATCCCCTTAGTAAAGAACAGGTAAATTTGACTGTTGTTTTGCTAAAAGTCAACTTATTGCAACACCCTCTCCTCTTTTTCCTTCTTTTAACAAGAATCTCTTCCTCTTCATAATTATTTTTATAATCCTGGTGAGCTTGTGCGCACCTTGACTAATTCTCTGGAATACCTGTTACTTCCCACCAGCAACACCTAGACTAATTCCATGAGGTACCTGCCGTTGTCACCTCCCACCTAGACTAATTCCAGTCTCCTCTTTCTCCTCCTTTTAACAAAAATCTCCCACTCTTCATAATTTTTTTTTGGATAACCATAGTGTCTGAACCAGCTTGCGTCCACCTTGACTAATTTTATGGTATACTTGTCACCTTCCATCAGCAACACCTAGACTAATTCCACAGGATACTTGCTAGCTGCCACTATCACCTCCCACCTAGACTTATTCCCCATGATACCAGTCACATCCCACCAGCAACAAGTTCAATAGGATATCTATCACCTCCCGCCAGCAACACCTAGACTAATACTACGTGCTACCTGCCAGCTGGCACTATCACCTCCCACCTAGACTAATTCCCCGTGATACCTAGTACATACCACCAACACCACGTATCGGGTAACTCTGTCCAATAAGGCTAGGTCAAATGAAAAGAAATCACCTCAGACCTCAAGGTGGTCAACTCACTTAATTGATCAAGGCCACACTCTCGGTGCTATTCATAATATTCTCAAAAGATCTATTCCCTCTGTCATAATTTATGCGAGACAGTTTGACTTGACATGAAATTTAAGAAAATAAAGAAAAACTTTTGAAACATATAGTATAAGATAAGTACATTTATGTGGGTATAAATCATTTTCCCAAAGGTTAAATGGATATTTTAATGTTGAATTAATATTAAATATAGAAATAAGTAACAAGAAAAAACAAAATAAAAAAAAGAATCTTGATTGCACTTTAAATTACACAACCTATAGATAATAAACTAAATAACAAAAGTACAAAAGCATGAATGAGTTGGGTGTCTTGAAAGTGTACATTAACATACCTTGGCTGGAATTTGAATGGAAAAAAAAATTAATCATGAAGTTGATTCAATAGAGTGAACTTCTCAGAACTGTATAAGGAGGTCAACTATGATAGCTGAACTATATTTTTTGTAAGAAAAGTAAAGTAATTTCCATTGATAACTACCCATGTTTTCACAATTGTCTAGAAATATCACTTTTGTTATAAAAATATCACCCAACTATTTCGATTTTCCTCGAAAAATATTTAACACTCTAAAAAACTTATTCTATCCTACTTGGCATGTCATGTTAAAATCTTTTAATTTCTTAATTATAAACCTATTTAATTCTTCAAGTTCATTTATTCAAACTCACGTCTTATAAACTACAAGAAAAATCTAAATTACGTAGTATTTTATTTTTAAAAAAAATTATAAAAGAATTTAAAGGTAATCTAATTCTGTACAAGTTTTTCAACCAAACTAATTCGATGAAAAACCTACAAATTTTTCTATAAAACAACATTTGAAGGAGAAAATCTTTAAAAAAAAAATTGTCAAGCAAAATTCAATAGAAAATTCTTAAAGGTAATTATCACATGAAAAATTTAATTCGTATGTAGATCACCTGCAAAATTTTAAGCAAGACCTTTTTGATAAAAAGATAATAAAAAATTGAATTCTTCTTGTGGATTTTCTCCAAGTAAATTTCATAAACAAATCAAGTAAATCCGCAAAGTTAACATAGGCAAAAACTTTAGAAAATAGAAATTTATTATTTTTAATTTCATTTATTTATTTATTTATTATTTTTATTATACTATATTTTATCTTATTATATAATCAAACACCAATTTATATCCTTTCCTCATACTAAACTCACAAAAAGCAAGCGATATTTGGTTGGGTACTATTTCAACGATTCATTTGTAGTATTATATCATTTTGTTAATATTTTTTAAAAAGAATTAATTTGTTTCATGGCTAAATAATTTTTCATTTCTTCAAAAATAGTACATTTAATACGTATAAGAAAATATGAAAGTCATCATTTTCATTTCTTTTACATTTTAAGATTCTTTAGTATATGAAATAAATAACAAAAAAATATTAAATTAGTACAAATTTATATAGATACCTTGAGTTTTAAAAATATTATTAAGTGATGACATAAATAAATTTAAAAAACTTTGAAAAGTACCAAATAAAATAATTCAATCCTTCAGTTTTATGTATAAACTTGGACACATCAACTACTTCATTGATGAGTAATGTGCATTGCATTACCAGAGGAATTATTTTTCTTTAAGTTGTGTGATTATCTAATATTTTTATCACGTGATGTAATTTTTCTCATATCGAATAAAGAATAAATATAATTTATTTTTTCTTTTTGTAAGAAAGACAAAATAAATATAAAATTTAAAGTATATAATTAAATTGTTCTTCGATAATAAATATCATGTGTATTTATATTTTAAAAAGAAATAAGACCAAATTTTAGTTAAATAAGTTTGATAAGTTAAATAGATCTATTTCTTATATCTTATATATAAAAAAGAAATTTTAATAACTTGTCATGCAAACTAGGAGAGAAGAAATGTTTTTGAAGTGTCAAGTATTTTTTGAGGAAAACAGGGATAATTGAGTGATATTTTTGTCCTAAAAAAACAAAAGTGATATTTATAGGCAATTGTGAAAACATGGATGACTATCCATGGAAATTACTCGAAAAGTAGTAGTGTCTATTTCATTGTATGGTCCACCAGCTGCAACTGCTCTAGTACATCCTTAAAATGGATACATCAAACCAATAACGTGTTGCGGTGGAATAGTAAGTATTGTTTTGTTCCTAGAGAAATGTGTTGGGTTTGAATATTTCTGACTAAGAAATGTCTTTATTAAAAATTTTTTTATTCTAATATTGAGAACTTCTCAATGTGAATTTAAATTTAACTAATATTTGTATTCATGCGATGCGCAGAAAATTTTAGAGTAAAAATTTCACAAATATTTTATAAACGATAATAGAACAAATTCATCCATATTCTTAAGTAGAAAAAATATAGTGTTTCTCCTGATCTTAAGCTCTTCCCACTATCACATTCGTATTTGTAGTGAATATATTTTAAATTCTATAAAAAAAATAAAAATAAAAATTCAAAGAATAAATTATTTATTACTCACATATCTTATTTATATTATTGTATCTAATTTATTTGCTTCAATACTTTAAATTGATACACTCAATTTAGAGGATTATATTTCAAATCAAATTCAAAAATACATTTAATTTAAAAATTATACATGATTTTGCATTGCCCGTAAAGTTGATACACTCATCTCGTCATCTCGTAAAATAGATCTATTTTACCACACAAGTTATCTGCACCCCCCTACAATTGGTATCAGAGCCTATTATGTTTAAAGTTACGGAAGTAGTATATATTTGAATTTATTTGATTAATTTATTAATTATGACTGACTTATTTGATAAAACTAAATTTTGATGAATAAAGTACAAAAATATAAAGAAATAAAGCAAATAATATCTAAAAAACGTAAAGAATTAAAAATAAGGATAGAAAGACTACAATATAACATAATTGCCGGAGTTAGTAAAAACTCAATAAATGCACAAAAAGAAGAAATATCAAATTTAGAATCAACAATAGATAGTATAGAATATACATACCAATATGATCTATTAACCATTAAATAAAAATGAACAAAGAAGAATTTATAATAGATGAAAAAATATATGAAAACCATGAAGGATTAAAAATAAAAATAGTATTTTCTAATCTAGGAAGAAGGTATAAGAAAATAGGTGAACATTTATATTTAATTTTAAAAAAAGAAGAATTAAAATTAGAAGATAAATTGACAGCTATGGTAAGAATAGAAAAAGAAAATGAAGAAATAGATAGAAAAAAAGAAATAGAAAAAATAAAACAATAAACTACAGAAGAAATACGAAAAATAGAAGAAACTAAAAATAGTAGGATTGCTGAATTAGAAAAAGAACTACAAATGCAAAAATATTTGTATGAAAAAAGACAGAAAGAAAAAGAAGAAAAAGATATAGAACAAAAATTATTAAACGAGATAAATCAATTTAAAGAAAAATTAGAAATAAATACAATAGATATTGAAGAAACAAATAATTATGATTCAGAAGATAGTGAAACATATACAGAGATCTTAACAAATGCAAAAAATTTAGAAATCAATGAAAAATAAGAAGTAATTAATAAAGAAAACTTAGAAAATAGAAACACAAAAATAAATACTCTTGATAAAAAAGAAGATGAAAATATAATACCTAGAACATCAGAAATAAGAAAACCTACATATTATAAGAATAAGTTTAAAAGATATAATCTAAAAGATGAATATGATAACTGGACACCAAAACAAATAGTTAATAAAAATTATAACTTTTTAGACTTAGATTGTGTAATAGATACAGAAAAAATAATACAATTATGGATAAGATATATGACAAAATAATTATTAGATAATAATATAAACGTAACAGATGCACCAGAATATATAGAAAAAACACTAATAGGAACAGTGAAATTATGGTTTTCAAATTTAACTGAAAATAGCAAGAAGGTATTAAGAACTGATAAACATACCGAAGGAACATCATCAATAACTACAACTAAATTAACACTTATAGAATTATTAAAAAAATATGAAATAGCTATAAAAGACGAATTTAGCAGCATGACAACAACAAAAGAAGAACAAAATGAAGAGAAAGATACAAATAGGAATTTAATGTTAAAATTAGCAATATGTAATATGTGTTACATAGATGAGTATACTTGCGCATTTAAAGAATTATTATAAACGAACATATAATACAGAAGAAAGTAAAGAAATAAGAAAATTATATTTTAATAAATTACCTGAACCATTTAGTTCAAAAATAATAAAAAGTTGGGATGAAACAAAAATAGTAGATACTTTAGGAGCAAGAATAAAAATTTTACAACAATGGTATAGAAACCTATGTGAAAAATATAGAGAAGAAATAAAAATGGAAAAAATATTAATAAGAAATTTAGCATATTGCAAAGATAAAATAGCACCTTAATTTGGATGCGAAGAAAGATATTATAAGAAAAGAAAAAAAACATAAGAGATATAAGAAATACAAAAAATCAAAATATAAATATAAGAAACCAAGAAAAAGATATTATGTAAAAAATTATAAACATAAAAGACCATATAGGAAAAAGAAATCTATAAAAGAATGTACTTGTTATAATTGCGGAAAATTAGGACATTTAGCTAGAGATTGTAAATTACCTAAAAACCCAAAAAATAAACAAATATCAGAAATAAAAATAGAAAATACAGAATATATGCAGATAGATTATATAGATTACGAATTAGAAAGTGAAGATAGTATATATGAAATTTCAGAGAATGAAACAGATAATGAAATAGATAGTGAATTAGATGAATTAAATGACTGAAGAAGATATAAGAATAAACCAAATAACTGAAGAAGATATAAAAATAATAACAAAAGAAGAATATTTAAATGAAGAAGGAACATATCAAAAAATAATATTTGATGAAATAAAAGGAAAAGAATTAGATTTAAGTGTAGAAAAAATATTTAAAATACCAACAATAAAAAACATATTTAGTAGAAGAAAAGAAGAATACTACGTAGTAAGCCAAAAAGAACATGTAATAGACTGTAGATATACAAAAGGTAAAGCTAGTATACCACTAGTAACAAAAAGGATAATTAATAAAGAAATAAACGATATAAAAAGTAGCGACACAATAAAATATGTACACCTTGGAGGTACAGAGATATTAATAAAAGCATGTTTTAGAGAAGAAATAGATACACCAATAGAATTATACCTAGCAGATGATATAATTATAAAACCTATAGAAAAAAGTATAATAATTGCCATTAAAGGAAATTTAATATACCAAAAATTTAAATTTATAATAAGTGTGAATTATTCAGTAGCAATAACAAATAAAAATATAGATAAATCATTAGTATTATATTGGAAAATATCAGGAATAGACCTAACCCCAGGAAGTAAAATATTTACAACAAGATGTAAAAATCTATATGTATTAACAACAAAACATAAAATAACGGGAAAAAAATAAAATTAACAAAATACAAATAGAAAGTTCTTTCGAACAATTTGTAAAAACAATTTTTAATAATTATTATAGTTATAGAGACATAGATATAGAAGAAAATTTAGAAATAATAAATGATAGAATAAGCACAACAAAAAGAATAGCTTATGAAAAACCAGAATCATCAAGTTCATCAAAAAGAACAAGTTATGAAACAAGTTCAACAACTAATTTAAACCAATATTACATAACAGGAACAATAAATGGAAAAGAATATTTAATACTCTTAAATACAGGACAAGAAGAAAATTATATAGCAAGATATCTAATAAAAAATGAGGAAATAAAATCTGACAATAATATATGCCCAGATCTACCAAGAAGCTTAATAAACACTAAAAAAATAGCAGAAAAAGAAATAACAATAGGAGTTAGAAAAATAAAAATAGAATTTGAAATAAAGGAAGAAATGCAAAAAACAGACATAATATTAGGAATAAAATGACTAGAACAAGTAAAACCATATAATATAGAGCATACACAATTATTTATAACATATAACAGAGAGAAATTATTCTTAAGAAGAGCTTTAACGTGATATGAAAATATATGTATTAATGAAGATAGTAGTAGAAGGGTATTACAGTAAATATTATACGCCCATGATAGATACAGGAGCAGAAGCTAATTTATGTAGATATAATTATTTACCAAAAAGTAAATGGGATCAATTAAAGACACCAATAATAGTTAAAGGATTTAATAACGAAGGAAGCTTAATTACTTATAAAGCTAAGAATGTAAAAACACAAGTAAGGGATAAAATATTAACAATAGAAGAAATATATAATTATGAGCTAACATCAAAAGATATACTTTTAGGAATGCCGTTTTTAGATAAATTATACCCACATATAATAAGTAGAACGGATTGGTGGTTTACAACACCATATAAACAGAAAGTAAGAGCAAAAAGAGTTATTAATAAAATAAGAAAGAAAACTGATTGGATAGAAGGAAGTGAAAAAATTAACCAAAAATTAGAAAATATAAAAAATACTGAAGATACAATAGAATTGGTCGTATTTTAAATAAATAAAAAGGAAATAACTATATTTTCAATAAGTAAAATAGAAATAATTAAGAAAAAATTAGAACAATTATATAGTGAAGACCCATTAAAAGGATGAAAAAAACATAAAACCACTATAAAAATTGAATTAATAGATAAAAATAGCATAATAACTCAAAAACCATTAACATATAATTTTGACGATTTAAAAGAATTTAAAATGCACATAGAAGAATTATTAGAAAAACAATATATACAAAAAAGTAATAGTAAACATAATAGCCGAGCATTTATAGTAAATAAACATAGTGAACAAAAAAGAGGAAAGTAGAATGGTTATTGATTATAGAAATTTAAATGCAAAAACTATGACATATAATTACCCAATACCAAACAAGATATTAAAAATAAGACAAATACAAGGATATAATTACTTTAGTAAATTTGATTGTAAATCAGGATTTTACCATTTAAAGTTAGAAGAAGAATCTAAGGAATTAACCGCATTTACGGTACCACAAGGATTTTATGAATGGAATGTACTACCATTTGGATATAAAAATGCACCAGGTAGATATCAACATTTTATGGATAGTTATTTTAAACAATTGCCTAACTGTATAGTATATATAGATGATATACTATTATATACAAAAACAAAGAAGAACATTTAAAATTATTAAAATAATTTACGGATATAATAAAAAAATCGGGAATAAGTTTAAGTGAAAAAAAAGCTGAAATTATGAAAAACCAGATAGAATTTTTAGGAATACAAATAGATAAAAGTGGAGTAAAAATGCAACAACATATAGTACAAAAAATAATAAATTCTAAAGAAGAATTAGATACAAAAAAGAAATTACAATCATTTTTGGGATTCGTAAACCAAGTAAGGGAATATACACCAAAATTAGCAGAAAATCTAAAGCCTTTACAGAAAAAATTTAAAAAGGATGTAGAATATAATTATAACAAAGAAGATAAAAAATAAGTCCAGAAAATAAAAACACTTTGTAAAGAATTACCAAAATTACAATTCCCAGACGAAAATAGAAAATTTATATATATAGTTGAAGCAGATGCTAGTGAATGTAGTTATGGAGGAGTACTTAAATATAGGTATGAAAATGAAAAAATAGAACATCATTGTAGATATTATTCAGGAACGTTTAATGAAACAAAAATAAAATGGGAAATAAATAGAAAAGAATTATGTTCATTATATAAATGTTTATTAGCATTTGAGCCATATATTGTATATAACAAGTTTATTGTACGAACAGATAATACACATGTACGTTGGTGGCTAACAAAGAAAATACAAAATTCAGTTACAACAAAAGAGATTCGGAGACTAGTATTGAATATATTAAATTTTACATTTACAATTGAAGTAATTAGTACTAACAAAAACGTTATTGCAGATTACATATCAAGACAAAGCTACACAGACTGATATAATAGAAGAGGATACTCTAGAAAAGATATTCAACACCCTAACTACGCTTTCAATGAAAGTGGACAGTATGGGTAATGAAATAGAAAAGCTAAAGACTAATGAAGTTAAACTGAAGTCTGAAGCTACAGATCAGCTAACTCAGCAGTGTGCAGAGCTATGTCGATCGGAAGACATTAAAATTCCAAAGCTAGAAGGAGACGTTGGGATACTCCATAAAACCAATAACTTTTATCCATCTACTTCTGCAGGTACAAGCAAAGGAGTTAGGAAAAACACAAATATGAACCTAAACAGGCTATTTGATAAACCATTTATTCCAAATACACCAAAAGATCCTATGTTCATACCCCCAAAAATTACCACATACCGAGATAGTTTAAACCAAGACAAAAAGACCTACAACTATACAACCCGAACATACATAGAAAATATTTACAAAATACAAACCTTCTTAAATACCAACCCCAAAGCTATAAACATCCAAGAACCACATACGAATTACATAACCCAGAAGCTAACCGGATACAATAAGCTAATTGCTTTACCCAAAACCAAACCAAGTCTAGTTAAAACCTGTTACGAATATGGACTACTTAGTACCAGATATACCCAAGACGGAAATGAAATATGCACTATACCATAAATATATGGGTCATTTAATATTTTTAAAAGAATAACCAAAGGTAACCTATTTTTTATAAAATTTTACACAGCACCAGCAGAGATATTGTATGATGAAGTTAAATCACCTATACAAGTTGTAAAAATAGGAATGACCCGAGATATGATTATACCAGAAGATATTACTCAACAACCAGAGATATTACTCAACCCGAGGAATGACCCGAGATATGATTATACCAGAAGATATTACTCAACAACCAGAGATATTACTCAACCCCAGGAATGACCCGAGATATGATTACTCAACAACCAGAAATACCTAGAATTGAGATACCAAATTTTTATGCAAATAAGAGAATTATTGGACTATCCACGATTCTTCAAGAGTTAGCAAACACTTATCACAACAAAAATCCTATATGGAGTTATTATTCAAGAGGTAATGTAATAGTATACTCAAATTCAAAGGAACTACGAGAAGAAGATATGGAAGACGTTACGCAATGTATCTTGACGTTACTCAATCCAGAGAAAAAAAACTATCGCCAGAGCCATTAGAGAAAAAATTATTTTGGAAGAATTATTAACCAGATATTGCAAGTTAATTGGACATAAATATCCAGACCATCAATGTTCAAAATGTAATGGAGAAGATAATATTATCCCAGAAGTTCAACTGGAATAGAAGAAGATAAAAGTGACAGCTGAAAGATGCAAGATATGAAGCAATAATGGAGATACAGAGCAATAAAAAGAAGATAGATACAACAACAAAGGAAAATCAACCACGGATAAAGAAAAGAAGACAAAGTTATCAAAAAGTCATTAAAGATATGAAAAGGACATATAACTTATAGTTTTCAACATGTGAATTATTATAGCTTTTGATTTCTTTTACGTAAAAGGCATTGTATAGTTAGTCTTTACTAGGTTAGGTACCATTATTATCCTACTATAGGCTTTTTGACCTTTTTAAGTTTTTAAGACTTTAGCTAAACTTTTAGGAATAGTATGTAGATACGTGTAAACTTAGAACAGTGTAAAATATTCGATTTCAGTATTATAAATGGAAGAGCATTAGCTCAGATAAAGGTAACCCTTCATGAGTTAAAGCAAAAAACTCTCTCTCGTCTACAAAAAATATTTTGCTTATTCATTAAAAAACAGGTATATTTTAATGGAAAAATCTATGGAGGAACAAAGTTTAGAATTACCAAACCTACCAAAACAGGTATATTCATTTACTATTATGAATAGCTAAATTCATAAATTCCTAACAATCATGATATGATAAAATAAGTTCATGTTAGTTGCTTTATAGTAGAATTATTCAAAAAATAACATGTTAAGAAGTTTATTAGCAAAGTGGAAAAGGAGAAAAATTCCTAAGAACTATGACATCCTAAAGGTGAAACCAGTAAGGCAAGAAAGCCATGATAGGGGAGTAACCAGAGTAGAGGCGCTGTTTAAGGAAAAAATATCCAGATTACCATGCTAATAGTGATCAAAGAATATGTTATTTAAGAATAATGTAGTATTTAGCAATCTAAAGTGATCATATTTTGTTATGTGCATGATTGAAGGGAATATTTTGAAAATAGCAATTTTATGAAAAATGGATAATTATTTATCTGACAAAATGGTAGATAAATTTAAAATACTCATTTTATATGTACTTAAGGATATAGAAATAGTAGACATAAGAAAAATCATATTGGAAAAAATATTTGATAGATATTTTATGACTAGAATTAATTATATACCACACCTACTGAACTACTCTTATAAATACTTACATACCAAACCCACACACTAACTATGATAAATTATGTATATTTAGAATTTTGGAAAATAGATATAAAATATATACAATTTCTTAGTGAAAATATAGAAGAATTAATGAGATTAAAACAAACAACTAAAAAAATATTATAATAAAGTATTTAACCAATTTTAAATGATAGATAATCTTAAAATCTTAATCTTATATATACTTAGAGATATAGAAATTATAGATATTAAGAGAATAATATTAGAAAAAGTATTAGACTATGAAATTAAAACTATAAATTGGATAGAATAGTTATACCTGGATAATTATCCAGATGGATATTATTCAGATTAAGAAATGTTGGAATATATTAGAAAAACTAGAGAAAATCAAGATAATCTAAATGAAGAAATTAATTATAGAAACTGAATTAGAAAAATAATGGAGAATCTAAAAGAAAAATTAATATGGATAGAAGAAACCCTAGAAAATTTAGGAAAAAGTACATGTGATAGTTTATATAATTTAAAAAACTCACTACGAGAAGAACAACACAAGATAATAAATAGCATTGAAAATCTAGAATTAGATTTACATTACAGTACAATTAGGATAAATTATTATACAGAAATTTGTAACTCTGCAATTACTACAGGATAAAATAATAGACTATGAATATTTAAAATATTGGAGACAAAATATGGATGAAATAATATTATTAGAAAAACTTATGAAAGATAATCTAATTGGATATTTTGAAACAAAAGATGTAGAATATTTAGAATACCTTCAAAATAATATAGAAGAATTACAAAAACTAAGGGAAAAAAATAAAGAATACTATAGTAAAGCATTTAACCAATTACCATATAATCACCCCCCAAGATATGAATATCGATAAAACTAACATAAATAAACTCAAAATAAAAATAAAAATAAAAATATTTAGAGAAGTTAAGAAATATCCACGCACTTATAAAAATAGATCCATTGTATCTATAATAGATCTATTTTACCACACAAGTTATCCGCACCCCCCTACAATTGCTCATTTTCACTTTTACTAAATTGCAGATAGATTTTGCAACAGAAATAAGATAGATCATATAAATTCAAAATTTGTGTATAAACATAATATATATATATATATATATATATATATATATATGCATATTTTAAAAATAAACATAATAAATATATGTACATAAAAGTGTTAATTACATTTTCATAAAAGCCACAAAAAGTTTTATCATAAAATAAAAAAAGAAGAAGCCACAAATAGTCATTAAAGTCCGTAATCTTAATGTGAAGCAATATAAGAGTTGCAATGACAAAGGTAAAAAATAATTGTTTCTTCATCAACAAAACACTTATTATATTCATAGATAAATTTAAATGTAATATGTTTTTCTCTCTTTACAACTTTGAATAGTTTCAGTAAACAAACACAATAAATATAGTCAATTGTAACGGCTAAAGTTTGAGTAAGTATATAATAAATTTTCTTAGAAATACATCTTTAAAATGTAATATGTTTAAATATAATAAATCATACTAAACATTGATTATACTCATAGATAAATTAAAATATAACATGTTTTCTTCTCTGTATAACTTTGAATAATTTTCGTAAACAAACACAATAAATATAGTTAGTAAATCATAAATTTGCTTAGAAATACATTTTTAAAATGAAAGAGGTATTGTAGCATATTCTCAAAACTAATTAAAATAAATCACACTAAAGCCAAATGGATACATGTTAAACACAAAAATTCAAAACATAATAGTTAATCAAAAAAATAAAGTCGTGTAAGCTAAATTATTGCCACAGCAAGTCCTCGACAAAATAACAAACTAATCAAGATTGAAGATCTAATTCAATCTTTAGAATTAAGAGAAATAAGAGCTGTCACACCCCCTTTTTTACGTACTCCAAAATATTATGTTTTAGCGCGAAAGGGTTTTATTATGTAAGTGACAAGAAATGAAAATTATGTTTCGGAAAAGGATTATTTGCATTTTTTTATTCAGAGTCGCCACTTGGCATAATCCGGTGTGCCAAGTCACCTTTGAAAAATCCTTTTCGAAACCATTTGACTCTTAAACCGGTTTACGAACAAAGATTCCGACTAAGGAATTCTGTTGACCGAGGGGAAGGTGTTAGGCACCCCTCGATCCCGTGGTTCGACCACGGTCGCTTGGTGGAGTGTATCGACTATTTTGGCATTATGAAATGTATAAACCACACAAAAGAGCACAAAATAATCAAACAATAAACAAAACAAAATAGTCCAAAAACGTAAAAGTCCAGTCCAATTATACAGTCCGAAAAATAGGAAAAAATATAAAAATATAAATCCTAGTCTAAACTAAATCTAGACTAAGCTCCAATGTCTTACCCGACGCCGCGGACCTTCATCACGATTATTTTCCGCCAACATGATACGTCGGGGCATTCCCCGGTGAATAAATACAAATGATCTCGAAGCATTCCCCGGCTAAATAAATACATCTAAATTTAAACACGATAATCTAGAAAGAGACATTCACACGCACATTCCAACATCCCACGAAATACTTATTCCTAAATTTTGCCTACCCGGCCTACGTTTGCCTACCCGCTCGTCGACATACCGCATTCAACATCAACAATGTATCAAAAATATTAAAATATTTACTTTTATCAATTTTCGATTCCCGTCCCCAAATTTATTTCAAACAATACGATTAAACATGCTTCGATTTATCAATTCACTTTTCGAAGTCCGAAACCAACATCAACCAACACATAACACATATTCGAACATACAAAGCACGCAACGAATAAAATCATCCACACCCACAACATCACAAAAAATAAATTAAAGATTCGGTTAGAAGAAATGGACCTCGATGAAATTGATCCTTGTCGATAATAAAGAAATCCGAAGACCAAAATACTCGACCGCAGAACCTCACAACGAGCGAACCAAACTCGATATTGAATTCAACCGGACAGATCGGAAAACCACGACAAAACCTCACGATGAATAATCCGTAAACCCGAATAAAACTCAAAAACAACCCAAGATCTCAAATTCGAAACCCCAAACCATCAATTTCCAACTATCCTTGCACGAAGAAATAAGAAATACCAGATGAACCGAGACTGAATTTATAAAAAATTGAGAAGACCCGTACATGAAATTTGTGACGCCGGCGACTGTTTATTGGAGAGGGAGAGACGATGGCGCTGTTGTCGTAGCCGGAGAGTGGTCGGAGAGAGAGAGAGAGAGACGACGGAGAGACGACGGCGATGTTGCCGTCGTCGGAGCTGAGATCGGAAATAGAGTCGGGGAGAGAGAGAGAGGGAGACGACGGAGAGACGACGGTGATGTTTCCGTCGTCGGAACTGAGATCGGAGAGGTCGGAAAGAGAGAGAGGAAAAAAAACTAAATATTTTTTCTCCCTCAGATTTTTTTTGGTCCCCTTTTTTTTGGGTTACTGTTCATCCCCTTGTTTTTGAGAGTATGTGTGTATATATTGAGGTGAGGGTGGGGTAGTGGTGAGGTAGGTAGGGTTACGTGGGGTAGGGGGTAGGGTGTGAGGTGTTTCTTTTTGGTTGGATGGGATAAGGATTAGGTGTTATTTTTTTATTGGGTGGGTTGTTAGAATATTAGGATAAAACAAAATTAGTTAGGGGTTGTTATTTTTGTCATTTTGTGGAGGGATTATCACACGGGTGAGGGTACACGGTAGGATAGGGTAAACAATAGGTAAAAACGATATCGGGGAGTGACAAAATTAGGTGTCTACATCATGCCCCCTTTGAATGTAAACATGAAGTGTTTTCAGGCAAAAAAGTAGACAGCAAGACCAAATTTTAACCCGACCATTATTCAAAGAAAGAAATAGAAAGAAGAAGGACAATCGGGTCTTGACTTAAGACATCCTTCCTACCCGAATCATGAGAGAATCAAGTCACGGGTATTTTAGAGGATTGGAAGAGGAGTGGACTATACCGAGTTGGAGAGTCGAGTGAGGTTTCATCGAGGTTCCGGTCCGCGGCTCTGTTATTACATCAAAATGAAAATTACAAGTTAAAACATAAATGAAATTACAAAAATCCTATCTATACAGCTTCTGTTGATTCTTGACTCGACTTTTCACCACCCTATTATTCAGGCGGGCTCCTGACTTGCAATTTATTTTGACTTGTTGCTTGGCTTTCAATTACTTCGCTTTGTTGCATGACTTTTCATTTCTTCACCCTATTCTCCAGGCGGTCATCACCCTGTTCTTCAGGCGGGTTCCTGACTTGCTATTTCATCACTCTGTTCTTCAGGCGGGCTCCTGACTTGCTATTTCATCACCCTGTTCTTCAGGCGGGCTCCTGGAACCCAACATTAAAACTAGAACAAAATTATCCCAAACAAAAATTATAGTAAAATAGTATTTCACTTTTGAACGCGTTGTCCCATTTTCCAGGAGGGTCCTGAGCAGAAAGTAAAATCCCATTTTTTAGGAGGGTCCTGCGCATAAAGTAAAATCCCATTTTTCAGGAGGGTCCTGAACTGAAAGTAAATTTCCATTTTCCAGGAGGGTCCTGAATTGAAAGTAAATTCCCATTTTCCAGGAGAATCCTGAACATGAAGTAAAATTCCATTTTTCAGGAGGGTCCTGAACATAAAGCAAAATCCCATTTTTCAGGAGGGTCCTGAACATAAAGTAAAATCCCATTTTTCAGGAGGGTCCTGAACAGAAAGTAAAATCTCATTTTTCAGGAGGGTCCTGAACAGAAAGTAAAATCTCATTTTTCAGGAGGGTCCTGAATTGAAAGTAAATTCCCATTTTTCAGGAGGGTCCTGAACATAAAGTAAAGTCCCATTTTTTAGGAGGGTCCTGAACATAAAGTAAATTCCCATTTTCCAGGAGGGTCCTGAACATAAAGTAAATTCCCATTTTTCAGGAGGGTCCTGAATTGAAAGTAAATTCCCATTTTCCAGGAGGGTCCTGAATTGAAAATAAATTCCCATTTTCCAGGAGGGTCCTAAACTGAAAGTAAAATCCCATTTTTCAGGAGGTTCCTGAACATAAAGTAAAATCTCATTTTTTTAGGAGGGTCCTGAATTGAAAGTAAATTCCCATTTTCCAGGAGGCTTCTGAACTGAAAGTAAAATCCCATTTTTCAGGAGGGTCCTGAATTGAATGTAAATTCCCATTTTCCAGGAGGGTCCTGAACATGAAGTAAAATCCCATTTTTCAGGAGGGTCCTGAACATAAAGTAAATTCCCATTTTTCAGGAGGGTCCTGAATTGAAAGTAAATTCCTATTTTTCAGGAGGGTCCTGAACATAAAGTAAATTCCCATTTTTCAGGAGGGTCCTGAATTGAAAGTAAATTCCCATTTTCCAGGAGGGTCCTGAACATGAAGTAAAATCCCATTTTTCAGGAGGGTCCTGAACATAAAGTAAATTCCCATTTTTCAGGAGGGTCCTGAACTGAAAGTAAAATCCCACGGATGTGCATTTCCAATGGTAGATGAATTAAATGAAACAAATTTTTCCTGTTTCATCAAAGAAAATTTGTCAGTTAAAAACTTAGTGATGGTTTGAGGCACTTGGCTGTCCCGACACCTGCTCCAGTGTTCATTCCCTTCATTTTGTTTCAGATTATTGGCACTTTACCCTGCTTTGTCGTTTCATTGACCCAAACTCGAATTATTAAGAGTGACTTTGAAATAAACACAGCATCTCTGCTTTGCCATGCTTCATGAATAAACCCTTTAAACCTTGGTATTTTCATGAGTTTCCAGACTTGTCTATTGGCAAAACTTTCTGCATGCCCTTTTTGGGTTCACAATAATGTCTCTTTCATGTGCTAGATTTTGTCTTGCTTTGTGCAATTAAAGAAGCTGGTAGCCAGTTTTGAAATCTTTTCTCACTTGTTTTGACACGGACTTGACTCAAAGACAAGAAACAAAAAAAAAGAATGACAATTTTTGTTTTGATAACTGACTCAAGAAAGATAAAATTAAAATAAAGAGAAGAAAGAAAAGACAATGAATGTCCCCTTTTAAAACAAAGAAACGAAAAATTCATCTAAAAATGACAGTCAACACTAATGATTATGCCATGCATTTTGGATTAAGCAGCTTGACCCTTTCATCCAAACTTTCTACCCATTGTTGTTGAGTTAATGGCCTTGAAACTGAGTCACTTTCTTAGGTCAATTGCATTTAAGACCCCATCGACTAGTGGCGCCTTGAAGGGTTTTATCCAACAAGCTTCTTTCATTTTCTCTCGGCTCACTATCGCCTTATGGTGCCCGTGAGGGTTTTCACCAATAAGACTCTCTCATTTTTATTTCTCTCAACTTACCATCGCCTTATGATGCCCGTAAGGGTTTTCACCAATAAGACTCTTTCATTTTTATTTCTCTCTTGATTCCCTATGCTGAGGAAGACAAATAGGTCCCAAATGCATCATCATATTCCTTGCATGCTCCGCCTTAACATCCTTAAAGATTGATCTGAAGGTCTTTCTTTGGTTGTAACTTGGCTTTTGGATAAGGTTAGAAAGAAAGAATGGCATGGGGCCCAAACGACACTTGAAGTGGGTTAGGACTTACAACTTTTGGAATCGACTCAAACAATGAGGATTAACTCATGCCCCAGTTTCTTTTGACTGGGTGACTCTAAATTGTTTATTTGGTTGGACCGAGCCCTAAGTAGGGCAGCCTACGTATCTCACCCTCGAGAGAGGAGAATCAGGTCATGCGTAGTTCTGGCAACTTATTTTGCTTGATTCTGATTTCTTTTTTTTTTTCTTTTGGGGATTTTTCTGACTCTACTTTTCTTCACACTCTTTTTTCTTTTTTTTTTGACACATTTTTTCTCTCTTCTCTTTTTTTTTTGAACTTTTCTAACTATTGTTTTGCTCGACATTGTTCTTTCGAGCTTTGCTGACTATATTGATTCCAAAAGAGGTGTATGAAAGAAAATAATACTAAAGCTCAAATGGGGTATACAAAAGATGACACGATGTTTGGATGGCAGAATGAAATGCCTTCGTCATATCAATCTTTGAAAATGCAAGTACATATCATGCAATATGAAAGTGAAAGATGAAGATCTTTTGACATCTTTTACAGCATTAACTTTGACTGAGTCTGTGCATCACTATTTCTTCTGCGTTTATATGGCATACAACTCTACTTTTGTTGCACATTCCTCACATTGAATGACTCATGATTTTGTGAAGCTGATTTTCTTTCTGTTCACGCGGCCACTATTTGATCTAATTGAGACATGTATTTTAATTGATGACCAAGTTATTCTTGTGATTCTCAAAATAAGTGCCTTAATTTTCAAAGAAGGTTTCAACTTGATCACCAAATGCCCCAGCACTCTATCTATTTCCTCAGATGCTCTCTTTTTCTAACTTTAACCCTCTGATTCAATGTTCATTCTTAAACTGGATGTTAAGATCTAGCTGTAAATTTCACTAGCATATCATATCACTAGAGTCAACATAAAATGTACTATGTAAAAAAAAAAAACACATATTTAAATCACAAAGAAAAAGGGGACACTCCATTTAATAAAAATAAAAGATAGAAGGGTTTGAACATAAACGACAAAAGGACAAAACAAGATAAATCCCGAACTACAACCCTGAAATAATTTGGAGAACAGAAAATAAAACAAAACAAGCTACCAAACCCCTTCCTGGTAAGGAGAGGGGTGACTTCTCCATTGCTCAGCCTGACATCTTAGCCACTGGTTTGCATATCAGCATGACTAGAGTTTCCCTCACTATCAATGTTCTGCACCATAATTGATCCATCATGAATCATCTTTTCAATTTCTCTTTTCAAATCTCGACAATCTTCAATACTATGACCCTGAGCCTCAGAATGATATGCACATCGTGCGTTAGGATTAAAATTTCTTGAACGCCGATTAAGGGTATGCCCAAAGAGAGGAATGATCATTCCTTCCTGTACCAATCTCTGAAATAAACTGACATATGACTCTCCAATTAGTGTGAAGCTATCTCTCGATTTTGCCTCATTTCATTGTTTGGCTTGGATAGAAAATATGGCTTAGAAGGGTTTTGGTATGTTTGTGGAGTTAGAAGATGACTCTAGGGCGTTGGGGTATGCCATTATGGGTAAGATGAGGGTTGAACTTGTGGTTGTGCATTATACACTGGATATGGATGTGGAGGAACAGAGTATAATGGATTTTGGGAGTGATTATGTAGAGCCTGGGCATAAACTTGAGCTTGAACCTGAGATCGACGACGACGTGGTCTTCTTGACCTTTCTTGCTGTCCAACTATAATAGCAGATAAATCTTCCTCACTCTTTTCCTCCCCAACATTTCCTGAACCCTTTTGAATTACTTGAGTAGTCTCTTTCAATGTTGCAAAACTCACAATGCGACCAGTTTTAATTCCCTCTTCTATCATCTCCCCCATTTTAAGGACCTCAATGAATGGCTTGCCTAATGCAGGTAACAAGTGTTGATAATATGTTTCGTCCTGCGCTTGAATAAACACCTCCACTATTTTGCTTTCTTTCATTAGCGGTTTTACTCTAGCAGCTTGTTTGCGCCATCTAATTGCATACTCCCTGAAATTCACAGTATTTTTCTTTGTTATACTAGTTAGGGATTTTTCATCAGGGATCAACTCCACATTGTATTGAAATTATTGCACAAATTCGTTAGCTAGGTCATCCCAACTAATCCATTTGTCAATGTCTTGGTCAACAAACCATTCTGAAGGTAGACCTGAAAGACTCTCACCGAAATATGCCATGAGTAATTCTTCCTTCCCTCCAGCGCCCCTTAGCTGGTTGCAATAGCGTCTCAAATGTGCTACAGGATCGCCATGTCCATCATACTTCTCAAACTTCGGCATTTTAAAACCAAGAGGAAGATGTACACCAGGAAACATGCACAGATCTTTATATGAGACATTTTTGTACCCCCCAAGTCCTTGCAAGTTTTTCATAGTCAGTTCTAACCTTCTCAATTTTCTGGCTATTTCCTTTTGTTCTTCTGTCATAACAGGCTTCTCAGTGTTAGGAGGAAATTCAGGCGGTTGAGGGCAATCGTAAGGACCAGTCGACTTAAATGTAGGCTCGAGAGCATAATGCTGATCACTAAAAATATTCAATGCAGGCTCTATTGTAGAGTAGGGAGGCACAACTTGTGGATGAACATCAAAAGCAGTAGGTGGGGGTGGTGCCGCAAAAGCATGAACAACAACTGGAGCTGAGTATGTGGTAGTCTTGGATTGGGGAGTGAGGAAATGAACATTGGAAGTAGTTGGATATTGTTGCCCCGGAGTCGATCCTGATGCATGTTGTGCCATATCAACAAATATGGGAAATTGTGCATGTGACACGGGAGGCAAGCTAGAAAGATATTCCAGATTATCCGTGGGAACTGGAGAGGGCGGCAACCCATTAGCCCAAGCTCGATGCATTTCTATTATTTGCCGCCTTAATTTCCGAATCTCTTCATTATCTCCTACATTCTCATTCCCCGAACTCCCTATCTGATTAGTGAAAACTAACTCGGTATCCTTGTTGGCCATAACTTCCTCTGTGACTTGGAGCAATATGGAGGACCAGCCAAAATGCCACAAACCAACCACCTTAAACTGACTCAACATAAAACAACAAATGTGTTAGAGTTCAACACTTTTTCAAAACCTCTTCTTTTTTTGAAAAGATCACCGAACCCAAGAAGGGTGCCTACGTATCTCACTCCCGAGAGAGGAGAATCAGGTGTGCGTAGTTAGTGAAGTTTTTCCAAAATGGCCAATTAAATTTATTTTTTTCTTTTTCTTGAAACTTTAAAAAGAAAAGAAAATAACAAATTATCAAAAGAATTGACGAAAATCTTTTTGCATTTTTTAGGTTTAAACTCCCTATACAAAATGGAATCTATGATTACCAAAGAAAAATCTTTTTGGTTTTCGATTTAGAATTTCATAGGAAAATGAAACTTGAAACTATTAAAGAAAAATCTCTTTGTAGTTTTCTTTTAGAGATGTCTATGAAACACCTACTCTAAGTGAAGAGTGAAGAAAATCTTTTTGAATTTTTCAGATTCCTATACAACATGAAATCTATAATTACCAAAGAAAATATTTTTGGATTTTCGATTTTAAATTTCATACGAAAATGAAACTTGAACCTATTAAAGGAAAATATATATTTTTTTGTTTTCTTTTAAAGATGTACATGAGACACCTACTCTAAATCAAGAGTGAGGAAAATCTTTTTTTGGATTTTTGAAATAAGATCCCCGAACCTAAAATAGGTTGCCTACGTATCTCACTCCCGAGAGAGGAGAATCAGGGGTGCGTAGTTCGTCCAGATTGGACAACTAACGATTAACTAATAAATTGACCCTAACTTAAGAGACAAAACCAAAAACAAACGAATAAAAACTTTTTTTGGATTTTTCAATTAGACACTTTAACTAAGACTGACACCATCAATTATGGAAAAAATCTTTTTGGTATTTTTGCTTTTGACAAATACGTAGAAAAAACTTCTTCTTTTTTCTTTTTGAATTTACGGTACTTTGAGAAGACAAAATGCAAAAATGTAAAAAAAATCTTTTTGAGTTTTTGGATCGTGAAGAACAAAAGCCATAAAGAATTCTAAAATAAACTACGACATTTCTTTTGATTCATTCTTTTCGACTCGCTTTCTCTCTCTCTCTCTCTCTATATATATATATATATATATATTTAAAATCCGTCCGTCAAATGACCACGCTACCCTCAAATATGCAACAGTTAGCATGTAGGGATGCTTTAAAGGTGAGTTTCCTACAAAGGACCGTGTAGGCCCCGCTAGGTCTCAATATGATGCACATAAGAATGACCTAAAGACTGACCTACGTTGTGGTTTACTAACAAGGCCGCTCGGGGGAGCATATGGTCGATAGTGGCTGCTTTGCTTTCCACCTACTCCATACATCCAACGGCTCCCCCCCTAAAATAAAGGTGACTCAACTAGAGTTTGTGCACACGACGTGCGCTCCGAGACTTATTGCAGAAAGAAGGCCGGGGGGATGGACTCATGATGACAGATATAAAACGGTAACATATAGGATAAATACTATAAACAAAGAGCACGAAAACGTACAAAAGTGAAAACAATAACAAAACAATAATCACAAACAACGCTTATACACTCGTAATGCCAAACAAAGCTGATACGACTCAAAAAAATAAGCTCGAATTCTAAAACGTCCCCAACAGAGTCGCCAGAGCTGTCACACCCCCTTTTTTACGTACTCCAAAATATTATGTTTTAGCGCGAAAGGGTTTTATTATTTAAGTGACAAAAAATGAAAATTTTGTTTCGGAAAGGGATTATTTGCATTTTTTTATTCAGAGTCGCCACTTGGCATAATCCAGTGTGCCAAGTCACCTTTGAAAAATCCTTTTCGAAACTATTTGACTCTTAAACCGGTTTGCGAACAAAGATTCCGACTAAGGAATTCTGTTGACCGAGGGGAAGGTGTTAGGCACCCCTCGATCCCGTGGTTCGACCACGGTCGCTTGGTGGAGTGTATCGACTATTTTGGCATTATGAAATGTATAAACCACACAAAAGAGCACAAAATAATCAAATAATAAACAAAACAAAACAGTCCAAAAACGTAAAAGTCCAGTCCAATTATACAGTCCGAAAAATAGGAAAAAATACAAAAATATAAATCCTAGTCTAAACTAAATCTAGACTAAGCTCCAATGCCTTACCCGACGCCGCGGGCCTTCATCACGATTATTTTCCGCCAACATGATACGTCGGGGCATTCCCCGGTGAATAAATACAAATGATCTCGAAGCATTCCCCGGCTAAATAAATACATCTAAATTTAAACACGATAATCTAGAAAGAGACATTCACACGCACATTCCAACATCCCACGAAATACTTATTCCTAAATTTTGCCTACCCGGCCTACGTTTGCCTACCCGCTCGTCGACATACTGCATTCAACATCAACAATGTATCAAAAATATCAAAATATTTACTTTTATCAATTTTCGATTCCCGTCCCCAAATTTATTTCAAACAATACGATTAAACATGCTTTGATTTATCAATTCACTTTTCGAAGTCCGAAACCAACATCAACCAACACATAACACATATTCGAACATACCAAGCACGCAACGAATAAAATCATCCACACCCACAACATCACGAAAAATAAATTAAAGATTCGGTTAGAAGAAATGGACCTCGATGAAATTGATCCTTGTCGATAATAAAGAAATCCGAAGACCAAAATACTCGACCGGAGAACCTCACAACGAGCGAACCAAACTCGATATTGAATTCAACCGGACAGATCGGAAAACCATGACAAAACCTCACGATGAATAATCCGTAAACCCGAATAAAACTCAAAAACAACCCAAGATCTCAAATTCGAAACCCCAAACCATCAATTTCCAACTATCTTTGCACGAAGAAATAAGAATACCAGATGAACCGAGACTGAATTTATAAAAAATTGAGAAGACCCGTACACGAAATCTGTGACGCCAGCGACTGTTTATTGGAGAGGGAGAGACGACGACGCTGTTGCCGTCGCCGGAGAGCGGTCGGAGAGAGAGAGAGACGACAGCGATGTTGCCGTCGTCGGTGCTGAGATCGGAGAGGTCGGAAAGAGAGAGAGAGTTTAGAGAGAGGAAAAAAACTAAATATTTTTTCTCCCTCAAATTTTTTTTGGTCCCCTTTTTTTTGGGTTACTGTTCATCCCCTTGTTTTTGAGAGTATGTGTGTATATATTGAGGTGAGGGTGGGGTAGTGGTGAGGTAGGTGGGGTTACGTGGGGTAGGGGGTAGGGTGTGAGGTGTTTCTTTTTGGTTGGATGGGATAAGGATTAGGTGTTGTTTTTTTATTGGGTGGGTTGTTAGAATATTAGGATAAAACAAAATTAGTTAGGGGTTGTTATTTTTGTCATTTTGTGGAGGGATTATCACACGGGTGAGGGTACATAGTAGGATAGGGTAAACAATAGGTAAAAACGATATCGGGGAGGGACGAAATTAGGTGTCTACAAGAGAAGACCCACATTTCAGGCCTCTTCCTTTTCTTTCTTCTTTGTTAATTAGAATTCGTATACGTCTACTACTACTCCTATTTGTAAATCTATATGTTAAAAAAATTTCGTCGATATCTCAACATGTTAACATCAAAGAAATTTACATGATTATGCAATTCATCATCAACAACCTGACAATTATGATAATTGATAAATAAATATTCAAATTAAATGACGGGCTATTAAGCCGTTTATATTACTCCGAGAAGTTCAAATCTTCCAATCGAATTCTCAAGATCTTTAAAAGTATCATCTATCCATCCTTGTCTTTATGAATTTATATTCGCCGCGTTGAAATTCATTATCAAATATCTAATAAGAATAATTCACATATGGAGAACAAACATTATGTATCTGAAAGAAAACATGAAAATTGTAATAGAATGTATAACTTTTCAAAAAGAATTTCTAGTAATACATTGACTTAGTACAGATGATAGAGAATATACATAGTTATGTTAAAGACTCGAAAGATTCAGAGAAAAGAAATTTTAGCAAAATAAATTAAGAGAGTTTAACACTTTTTATTTTTAATTCTTTCTTTCAATTTCTTTTTTCTCACCCCTTCTCCATTGGTGGAACAATAGAAATACTATACTGTATATAAAAAGACATATTTTTTAGGGGACCATCCAAAAAGCAGAAAGATAGTAAGGCTTAATGAGATTTAGAAAACTCAAATACTAAAAGGAAGATGATACTATATAACAATAATAGTCAACAATATCATAGTCAACAAACTGAAAAGATGACTTACATAGTGCATGGAGAAGCTTTCAAGGAGAAATCATACATGTCAAAGTAAAAGTATTTAAATTTATGAGGCCCAATTTTCATGGTCATTATAAAACATTTGAAGAAAGTGTCAAAAGAAGTAAAAGAAAAAAAAGTATTATGACTTGTTGGTCAATAAATATCTTGTTTCTTGTGGGATTAATTACCATGATACATAATTTGCATCATGACTATGGACATGTAAATCTCCACAATTACTCTCTCATCAGTCATCATACTTTTTGAATTGCCTCATTTCAAAATTCACTAAAATTATAATCTGTTGTAAATTTATCATGCCCGAATCCCGATGCACCTTAAATTTCAAATAGTAATGGTTCTCAAATGCATCCCATTTTTTTTATATACGATAAGATGTAAAAGAGCTTTTTAAATAGTTAGAGAATCAAGTTAAGTAAAGAGAAATTCATTATTTTTCAAAAATCAAAAGGAGATTATATATAAATAGTTTAAAGAACTCCTCAGTTTAAAGATACCCACAATTGCAAACCTATTATGTTTTCATCATCTTCACTTCTATTTGTTTCATCATTCAAATAGGATCATCTCAAATAGGGGATGATTGTCAAATTATGTCTATTTCAAGATCCTCCAACCTCACAACAGTTTTCAGGGCAACTCCCATAGTCTTTTGCACAAAGATGAATTAAAAAGAAAAATTGTTTTATCGCTTTAAATATATGGTCAAATAACATTTTTTTTTATTTGGGATAAAGTGAAGAAGTTGTAACTATTTTGAACTTAAAATATAAAAAATATTTATTTTTATGTTTGAAAACTTAATTTTTTACATTTGGATATGTACAGTGAATTAAAAAATTACACCTTCCACATAAATAATCCTACATGCCTTGGATTATGGTTGCACATTTCTAGGAGTGAACATTTTTATCTTTTAAAACTTAAATGTAAATTAAATAAGCAATATAAATGGATAAACTTAGAAATTTTGCGAAGTCTCAATTTTTTTGATCTTTTAATTTTTATGTAAAACTTAGCAATAAAAAATATAGAAAAAAACATAAAGTAACTATAAATGTAAATTTAAAAATTAAAAAAAATGTAAAAAAGAAAAGTAAATAATAATTAATTCTTACCTAATTAACCAACTTTTCCTAAAATAATACATGTGTCAAATTTAAAGGTTACCACTTGGCTTATTGTATTGGCTTTGTCCTCTTTTTTTAATAATATATAGATATAGATTAGGTCTTAATATGACTATGAACATTGAGTGAGATGTGTAAACATTTAAATTAAAATGTAAACATCATTTAATAAGGGTACTATGGTAAACTAGTCATATATTAATTATTATTTTTAATCAATGCGTCGGGTAATTTGAGATGGAGGGAGTATATAGCTTTGGCCCATAAATTTTTATTAAATGAACAATAGAACTAAAAGTCATGAATTTGAGGAGTCAAAATTAAAGATCACTCCGAAATAAGAGCAGTTAATGCAAAAACATCAAAAAAATTTAAAACAAGTCAGATCTAAATAATACTGGAAAAAAAAAAGGATTTGATATTATATACTTTATAAATCTAATTTTCCTATTCAAAGTTATCAACCAGCGCTTGATTTTGTTTTAATACGACATATTCATTAGGTCAAAGCGATACATGACTGCAATATACATTAAAATCTTTAATACATTTAGAATTAAGCATGAGGCCTGTAATATTATGATTGATATGTTCTATGATTAATTTGGCTTTCATGGTCTCAAACTTCCTCATATTGATATGAATATCCTATGCTAATTGCCATTGCAATTGCATCCTACACAAGGAGGGTATGGAATTTTAGATTGATCACTTATGAACAAATATTGAGATATGAATATTGTAAAAGTGGATGTAAGACTTTCTCAAGGTGTTTTCAGATCTCATTTCGAAATTTACACTTGTTAGCTACTTATTTGATATGAATAATATGTCTACCATCCACAAAAGTTTTTTTTCTCTTTTGCTATAATAACTTATTAATAAGTCTTGTTTTTATATTATTTGATTCTCAAAATCAACTCTACAATATGATATATAATCAACTATCAGTCCATTAGTCAAAAAATATAAATGATTACAATAATTAGAAGCAAGAACATACAAATGCAGAAAATGAGTCAGCTCTGCAATGTGATATGTAGTTAGCTATCTATCAGTCCATTAGTTAAAAAATATAAAGGAGTACAACAACTAGAAGCAAGCACAAACAAATGCAGAAAGTGAAGTAATTGCAAAAAAAAATATCATGTGAATTTATGAAAAGCTTGACACAATTAGAAGTTAAGAACTTGACACAGTTAAAGTTGTGACTCGAGATAAAGCACCATTTAATTGGCCATGGGAAGCTGAATCTATATGGATCGTGAAATTTTTAATAGTAAAAGCAGATTACTAAATTTTTTCACATTGAAAATCAGATTACTAATTTTTTTTGACATTGAAAAGCAGATTACTAAATTGATGCTAGAACTTTAAGATTAAGGAACTATACTAAAGCCCTGAAAGCCAAATAAGTAGATCGGTGAATCCAAGAATATCAAACAAACTAAGAGACGAACAAACTGAAACAGCTAAACAACAATAATCAAAGCAAGTGAAAGAGTGGTACTTACTGTTATTTCCCACAATATGGTCGGGTATGCAGAATCTGTATATTACAATGACAACTTCAACTAGAGTTCAAGTATAAACAAGTACACAATGAAGTATCAAATACCCTCAACATAAGATCAAAATGACCTTTCAAAGAGGTGTATTTATTTTTCAGGAAAAATAAGATGAAGCAAAAATTGAATAGGCCAAGTCGTCCGAATTCACGAAATTTCCTTAAGAAAATAATTGCCCTCACTGTACTCGAGGTTGTGGAATTTTTACTCCCAGGATAAAATGGCCTTCAATCCGACTATAGCGGTACCTCAAATAGGCGGATTCTTTGAACGCACAGAATGCTTTGATTGATCACACAGAATATTTGTAAAGAAAAGAAGAGAGTTTTTAATTTGAAAATTTCATGTCTTCAAACCTGTGGAAGAAGGCAGGTTTTTATAGCCATAACATGCCTGTTCGAAAAGGTGGGATTGGTTCAAATTAGAGGTGTGACTATTTTGAAATTGCATGTCTGTTTTTCCCCCAAATAGTGTAGTATTTTTACTGAAACATTACACCATTTCGCAAAACAGTGCACCAGTTCACTGGAACAGTGCATCTGTTACTGTAACAGTGCATCTGTTACTGTAACAGTGCATCTGTTTACTGTAACATTGCATCTGTTCACTGAAACAGTGTATTTGTATACTGTAACAGTGCATCTGTTCAACGTTCACTGAAACAACGCATCAATTCAGAAAAACATCACCAAAATGCATATAAATAGAGTATCGAACACAGGAAAAAATATTTATTGTGTTATTCCCTTTGGCATTGTTCGAAATTCAAATAAAGTTTGTCCAAAAAGATAGATCTCATCGATCAATCATTTTCCAAATCCGAATTCGAATCCGAAGCCGAAGCCGAGCCGAGCCGAGCGAGCGACGATGACGATGGCTCAAGGAATCATCTAGTTCTTGCCTCACTATCCATGTGGAGTTAGTGTTTCTCAATATAAACACTCTTAAGTTCTCTTCTTCCACCAATGTGGGAGAAAGAGTAAACTTACCAATTTGGGAGTACACTTTCCATTTTTAGTGTCTCCTTCCCTCCACCCTTTTACTCTCCAGTTTTCCATTCACAATTCTTTCATCTACTATGAACCCAACAATCCCCCACACAAATAGGAATGACTATTCTTTGTAAAAGTTTTACGTACAAGAATGTGATCATCAAGCAAAGACTGATTGCACCTGGATAAGTGGGTTTTTCTTTGAACTTTCCATAGTGAACATGCATCAAATGCACTCGGTCAATAGGTAGATTTGATATCTTTGAACCATCGAACTTTATTGTACACCTAGACAATACATGTCATACAACCAGCCTTTTAACATTTATGGTTCTCATGGTTTTGTCCTTTTCAGCCATGAATACGTCCCCGTTTCATGAGAGCTTAGAGAATAGGCCTTTACTAATATTCTCCTTGAAGCGTCTTCCACTTCGCCCTCACATAGGTGACTTCTAAACGTTCAATCCTGTAGATTAAAATATTTGATCAAATATGCCAAATTTAGATAATCATTAAAAGACTTTTCACCTGAAGTCTTATCCTTGTTTACTAAACATTGTCTACATCATGAGAATGGGTTGGGTATTTGACAATGTTGAACCTGTCAGAAACAACTTTGTTTGATCTCCTTGAACCTAGCTCTTGGGATCTCCAGTCTGCTAGGTAGAGTTATCGCCATGCTGACTCGTCCTAGGCCTTAAACCCATTCCCTTGGATGTTCTTTCCATTCCATCTCTAGATAAGATTTTTGTAAGTGGATCCGACACATTATCCTTTGACTTTACATAGTCAATAGTGATAATTCTACTAGAGAGAAGTTCCTTAACGGTATTATGTCTTCATCGTATGTGATGAGATTTACCATTATACATCATGCTTCCTGCCCTACCTATTGCCGTTTGACTATCATAGTGTATACATACTGGTGCCACTGGCTTGGGCCAATACGAAATATCTTCCAAGAAATTCTGGAGCCATTTTTCTTCTTCACCGGCTTTATCTAATGCGATAAATTCAGATTCCATTGTAGAGAGAGCGATACAAGTCTGTTTGGATGATTTCCAAGAAACTGCTCCTCCACCGGTAGTAAATACATATCCACTTGTGGATTTAACTTCGTTCGATCTGGTGATCCAATTTGCATCACTATATCCTTCAATTACTGCAGGATATTTATTATAATGCAAAGCATAGTTTTGAGTGTATTTAAGATACCCCAAAACTCTTTTCATTGCCATCCAATGAGTTTTATTGGGATTACTCGTGTACCGACTCAATTTACTAATAGTACAGGCTATGTCTAGCCGTGTACAATTCATTATATACATTAAACATCCCAATACTCTTGCGTACTCCAATTGTGAGTCACTTTCACCTTCATTCTTTCGAAGTGCAAAGTTCACATCCAATGGAGTCTTGGCAATACCAAATTCCATATACTTGAACTTGTCAAGTACTTTTTTGATATAATGAGACTGTGACAATGCTAACCCTTGTGGAGTTTGATGGATTCTTATACTTAAGATCACATCTGCAACTCCAAGGTCTTTCATATAAAACTTGGTCTCGAGCATTCATTTTGTTGCATTTATGTCAGAAATGTCTCTACTGATGATTAACATATCATCCACATATAAACAAATAATGACTTGGTGATTTGGAGTGTCTTTAATGTAAACACATTTATCACATTCATTTATCTTGAATCCGTTTTCCAACATGGTTTGGTCAAACTTTGCATGCCATTACTTAAGTGCTTATTTTAGTCCATAATGTGTCTTAACAAGTTAGCACACCTTATTTTCTTTTCCTGGAACCACAAAACCTCAGGTTGTTCCATGTATATTTCTTCCTCCAAGTCTCCATTTAGGAATGCGGTCTTCACATCCATTTGATGAATTTGAAGATCATATACCACGAGTATGTATTTGTTAATAATATCAAAGTAGTCAAGGTCTTCCTTCTATTTGAAGACTTTTACTACAAGTCTTGCCTTGAATTTGTCAATAGAACCATCCGCCTTCATTTTTCTTTTGAAGATCCATTTAGAACCTAAAGGTTTATTTCCGGGAGGAAGGTTAACCAATTCCCATGTATGGTTTATTAAGATTGAATATATCTCACTACTGACTGCCTCTTTCTAAAAGGATGAGTCTGATGACGACATCGCTTCTTTAAATGTTTGAGGCTCATTTTCTAAGAGAAATGTTACAAAATCTGATCCAAATGAAGTTGACGTTCTTTGTCGTGTACTACGTCTTGGATTTTCTTCATTATGTACATTCTCACTTGGTTCATCTCGAGGTCGTTTATATCCTCCACTAGACTATTCATGTCTAGTTTTATACGGGTAAATGTTTTCAAAGAATTCAGCATTGTCTGATTCAATTATCGTATTTTCATTAATATACGGATGCTTGGATTTATTAATCAAAAATCGATATGCTTTACCAATTTTTGCATATCCTATGAACACGTAGTCCACCATTTTAGGTCCTATTTTAACGCTTTTAGGTATAGGAACTTGAACCTTCGCTAGACACCCCCACACTTTGAAATATTTCAAGTTGGGTTTCCTTCCTTTCCATTTTTCGTAAGGAATTGATTGTGTCTTACTATGGGGAACTCTGTTGAGTATACGATTGGCCGTAAGGATAGCCTCCCCTCATAAGTTTTATGGTAAACCAGAACTTATAAGTAAGACATTCATCATTTTCTTCAAAGTTTGGTTTTTCCTTTCCATAATTCCATTAGATTGAGGTGAATATGGGGCCGTAGTTTGATGGATTATTCCATTCTCTACACATATTTGTGGATAGGGAGATTCAAATTCTCCGTCCCTATCACTTCTTATCATTTGAATCTTTTTGTCTAACTGATTTTCAACTTCAGTTTTATATTGCCTAAACTCATCTATTGCTTCATCCTTACTATTTAGGATGTAGACATAACAATATCTCGTGCAATCGTCAATAAAAGTTATGAAATACTTTTTTCCACCACGTGATGGACTTGACTTTATATCAGAAATGTCAGTGTGTATTAAGTCTAAGGTATTGGAATTCCTTTCAACGGACTTATAAGGATGCTTTGCATACTTCGATTCCACACACGTTTGACACTTTGATTTATTGCACTCAAAGTTTGGCAAAACTTCTAAGTTAATCAGTTTTTATAATATTTTGTAATTAACATGGCCTAAACGTTCATGACACAAATCATAAGACTCAAGCAAATAAGAAGAATTTAAACTTTTATTTATTTCAACAGTCATTACATTCATCTTATAAAGGCCTTCGGTCAGATAGACTTTCCCTACATATATTTCTCCTTTGCTAATTATAATTTTTCCAGAAATGGTTACACATTTGAATCCGTTCTTATCTAGGAATGAAATGGAAATTAAGTTCCTACGTAACTCCGAAACATATAACACATTGTTCAGTGTCAAGACCTTGCTGGAAGTCATCTTTAAACAAATTTTTCCTGTTCTCTCCACCTTAGCAGTAGTGGAGTTAGTCATGTAGATCATTTCTTCTACTTGAGTCGGAGCAAATGACGAAAACAACTCCTTTTTGGCACATACATGGCGGGTGGCACCAGAATCCATCCACCATTTGTGAGGATTCCCCACCAAGTTGCATTCTGAGAACATAGCACACAAATCATCGTATTCTTTGTTGGATTCAATCATCTTTGCTTGATCCTTTTTCTTTCCTTTGTTCGGGGTTCGACAATCTGTGGACTTGTGGCCAATTTTTCCACAATTGAAGCATTTTTCCTTGAACTTTTTCTTGGTTTGATTGCTTCCATGTTCAACTTTCTTTCTTTTCTTCGATTTGTTTTGGTCATCTTCTACAATATGTGCTCCATTAATTGTATAATTCCCCTTTTACATTCTTTCGGCATCTTTATTGTCCTCTTCAATACGAAGTCAGACAATAAGATCTTCAACATTCATCTCCTTGTTTTTATGCTTTAAGTAGTTTTTGAAGTCTTTCCACAAAGGTGGTAGCTTCTTAACTATCGCTGCTACTTGGAAAGCATCATTCACAATTAAACCTACAAAACAGTTTATATGAGTATTAAGAATATTTTTAATTTGTTCAACTAAGGTATTTTTCAAAGATATACCTTCTTCTAGGAGATCATGTATGATGACTTTCAACTCCTGTACTTGAGAGACAACAGATTTGCTATATATCATTTTAAAGTTCAGGAACCGTGCAACAAGGAATTTCTTAATTTCCATATTCTCCGTCATATATTTCCGTTAAAGTGCCCCCCACAGTTTCTTTGATGTCTTGGTTCCACTATAAACATTATAGAGGTCGTCTTGGAGACCACTCAGAATATAATTCCTGCAAAGGTAGTCCGAATGTTTCCAAGCTTCTACAATAACGAAGCGGTCTTTGTCCGAGGTTCCCTCAGGAACCTCAGGAGCGTCTTCGCTAGTGAACCATTGCAGACATAAAGTGGTGAGGTAAAAGAACATCTTTTGCTTCCACCGCTTGAAGTCAATGCCCAAAAAATTTTTGGGCTTCTCCACCGGTGCCATTGTTGGCGGAGCATTTGTGCGGCTTGATGAAGCAATATTGTTTGCCCCCAAAGTCGTAGCCATATCATACATTTGACTTTCAGTTGTCATTTTTCCTGTCACCACAAGACAGAAAACTTAGTAATTTTTTGAATACTATTTATAAAGTTAAATAACTTAAAACTCTTCTTTTTGTTTCTAGTTAACGATGAAGTTTTTATTACTTCAAATCGTCAACCGAGTGAACCTTAACTTGTGATAAAAATTTTATGTCTTCTAATCACTAGTTAAATTCAAGCGGAGTAGAAAGCTTAAGCTTTAATCTCCAAAAACAAGCAATACAGATTCTGTAGGTTATTTCCTTAAGATTGTTATTTCCCAAAATATGGTCGGGTATGCAGAATCTGTATATTACAACAACAACTTCAACTAGAGTTCAAGTATAAACAAGAACACAATGAAGTATCAAATACCCTCAACACAAGATCAAAATGACCTTTCCAAGAGGTGTATTTATTTTTCAGGAAAAATAAGATGAAGCAGAAATTGAATAGGCCAAGTCGTCCGAATTCACGGAATTTCCTTATGGAAATAATTGCCCTCACTGTACCCGAGGTTGTGGAATTTTTCCTCCCAGGATAAAATGGTCTTCAATCCGACTATAGCGGTACCTCAAATAGGCGGATTCTTCGAATGCACAGAACGCTTTGATTGATCACGCAGAATATTTTTAAAGAAAAGAAGAGAGTTTTTATTCTGAAAATTTCATTTCTTCAAACCTGTGGAAGAAGACAGGTTTTAATAGCCATAACATGCCTGTTCGAAAAGGTGGCGTTGGTTCAACTTAGAGGTGTGACTATTCTGAAATTGCATGGCTGTTTTTCCCTAAAATAGTGCAGTATTTTTACTGAAACATTAAACCATTTTGCGAAACAGTGTACCAGTTCACTGGAACATTGCATCTGTTACTGTAACAGTGCATGTGTTTACTGTAACAGTGCATCTGTTCACTGTAACAGTGCATCTGTTTACTGTAACAGTGCATTTGTTCAATGTTCACTGAAATAACGCATTAATTCAGAAAAACATCACCAAAATGCATATAAATGGAGTATCGAGCACAGAAAAAAAATATTTACTGTGATATTCTCTTTGGCATTTTTCAGAATTCAAATAAAGTTTGTCCAAATAGATAGATCTCATCGATCGATCATTTTCCAAATCCAAATCCAAATCCAAATCCAAATCCGAAGTTGAGCCGAGCAAGCGACGACGACGAAGGTGTGAGGCATCATCTAGTTCTTGCCTCACTATCCATGTGGAGTTAGTGTTTCTCAATATAAACACTCTCAAGTTCTCTTCTTCCTCCAATGTGGGAGAAAGATTATACTTGCCAATTTGGGAGTACACTTTCTATTTTTAGTGTCTCCTTCTCTCTACCCTTTTACTCTCCATTTTTCCATTCACACTTTTTTCATCTACTATGAATACAAAAATTCCCCACATGAACGGGAATGGCTATTCTTTGTAAAAGTTTTATGGACAAGTATGTGATAATCAAGCAAAGACTGATTGTATCTGAATAAATGGGTTTCCCTTTTAACTTTCCGTAGTGAAAATGCATCGGATGCACTCGGTCAATCCGTAGATTTGATATATTTAAGCCATCAAACATTATTGTACACCTAGACTATACATGTCACACAACCAGCCTTTTAACGCTTATGGTTCTCATGGTTTTGTTCTTTTCAGCCATGAACACGTTCCGATTTCATGAGAGCTTAGAGAATAGGCCTTTACTAATATTCTCCTTGAAGTAGCTTCCACTTCTCCCTCTCATAGGTAATTTCTAAACGTTCAATCCTGTAGATTAAACTATTTGGTCAAATCTGCCAAATTTAGATAATCATTAAAAGACTTTTCACCTGAAGTCTTATCCTTGTTTACTAAATATTGTATACATCATGAGAATGGGTTGGGTATTTGACAATGTTGAACCTGTCAGACACAATTTTGTTTGATCTCCTTGAACCTAGCTCTTGGGATCTCCAGTCTGCCAGGTAGAGTTACCGTCATGCCGACTCGTCCTAGGCCTTAAACCCATTTCCTTGGATGTTCTTTCCACTCCTTATCTAGATAGTCCTTTTGTAAGTGGATCCGACACATTATCCATTGAATTTACATAGTCAATAGTGACAATTCCACTAGGGAGAAGTTCCCCAATGGTATTATGTCTCCGTCGTATATGACAAAATTTACCGTTGTACATCATGCTTCCTGCCCTACCTATTGCCGCTTGTCTATCACAGTGTATACATACTGGTTCCATTGGCTTGGGCCAATACAAACTATCTTCCAAGAAATTTCGGAGCCATTCTGCTTCTTCACCGGTTTTATCTAATGCGATAAATTCAGATTCCATTGTAGAGCGAGCAATACAAGTCTGTTGGGATGATTTCCAAAAAACTGCTCCTCCACCGATAGTAAATACATATCCACTTGTGGATTTTACTTCATTCGATCTGGTGATCCAATTTGCATCACTATATTCTTCAATTACTGCAGGATATTTATTATAATGCAAAGCATAGTTTTGAGTGTATTTAAGATACCCCAAAACTCTTTTCATTGCCATCCAATGAGTTTTGTTGGGATTACTCATGTACCGACTCAATTTACTAATAGTACAGGCTATGTCTGGTCATGTACAGTTCATTATATATATTAAACATCCCAATACTATTGCGTGCTCCAATTGTGAGTCACTTTCACCTTTATTCTTTCGAAGTGCAAAGTTCACATCCAATGGAGTCTTGGCAATACCAAATTCCATATACTTGAACTTGTCAAGTACTTTTTTGATATAATGAGACTGTGACAATGCTAACCCTTGTGGAGTTTGATGGATTCTTATACCTAATATCACATCTGCAACACCAAGGTCTTTCATATCAAACTTGCTCTTGAGCATTCGTTTTGTTGCATTTATGTCAGAAATGTCTCTACTGATGATTAACATATTATCCACATATAAAAAAACAATGACTTGGTGATTTGGAGTGTCTTTAATGTAAACACATTTATCACATTCATTTATCTTGAATCCATTTGCCAACATGGTTTGGTCAAACTTTGCATGCCATTGCTTAGGTGCTTTTTTTACTCCATAAAGTGACTTAACAAGTTTACACGCCTTATTTTCTTTTCCTGAAACTACAAAACCCTCAGGTTGTTCCATGTATATTTCTTCCTCCAAGTCTCCATTTAGGAATGCGGTCTTCACATCCATTTGATGGATTTGAAGATCATATACCGCCGCCAAGGCAATTAACATTCGAATCGAGGTTAACCTTGTTACAGGCGAGTATGTATCAAAGTAATCAAGGCCTTCATTCTGTTTGAAGCCTTTTACTACAAGTCTTGCCTTGTATTTGTCAATAGTACCATCCGCCTTCATTTTCTTTTTGAAGATCCATTTAGAACCTAAATGTTTATTTCTTGGAGGAAAGTCAACCAATTCTCATTTATGGTTGCTTAAGATTGAATCTATCTCACTATTGATTGCCTCTTTCCTAAAGGATGAATTTGATGACGACATCGATTCTTTAAATGTTTGAGGCTCATTTTCTATGAGAAATATTACAAAATCTGATCCAAACGAAGTTGACGTTCTTTGACATGTACTACATATTGGATTTTATTCATTATGTACATTCTCACTTTGTTCATCTCGAGGTGGTTTATATCCTCCACTAGACTGTTCAATTCTAGTTTTATACGGGTAAATGTTTTCAAAGAATTCAGCATTGTCTGATTCAATTACCGTATTTTCATTAATATACGGATGCTCGAATTTATGAATCAAAAATCGACATGCTTTACTACTTTTTGCATATCCTATGAACATGCAGTCTACAGTTTTAGGTCCTATTTGAACCCTTTTAGGTATAGAAACTTGAACCTTCGCTAGACACCCCCACACTTTGAAATATTTCAAGTTGGGTTTCCTTTCTTTCCATTTTTCGTAAGGAATTGATTGTGTCTTACTATGGAGAACTCTGTTGAGTATACGATTAGCCATAAGGATAGCCTTCCCCCATAAGTTTTGCAGTAAAACAGAACTTATAAGTAAGGCATTCATCATTTCCTTCAAAGTTTGGTTTTTTCTTTCCGCAATTCTATTAGATTGAGGTAAATATGGGGCCGTAGTTTGATGGATTATTCCATTCTCTACACATATTTGCACAAAGGGAGATTCAAATTCTCTGCCCCTATCACTTCTTATCATTTTGTTCTTTTTGTCTAACTGATTTTCAACTTTAGTTTTATATTGCCTAAACGCATCTATTGCTTCATCCTTACTATTTAGCAAGTAGACATAACAATATCTAGTGCAATCATCAATAAAAGTTATGAAATATTTTTTCCCACCACGTGATGGTGTTGACGTCATATCACAAATGTCAGTGTGTTTTAAGTCTAAGGGATTGGAATTCCTTTCAACAAACTTATAAGGATGCTTTGCATACATCGATTCCACACACGTTTGACACTTTGATTTATTGCACTCAAAGTTTGGCAAAACTTCTAAGTTAATCAGTTTTCGTAATGTTTTGTAATTAACATGGCCTAAATGTTCATGCCACAAATCATAAGACTCAAGAAAATAAGAAGAATTTGAACTTTTATTTATTTCAACAGTCATTACCTTCATCTTATAAAGGCCTTCGGTCAGATAGCCTTTCCCTACATACATTTCTCCTTTGCTAATTACAATTTTTCAAGAAACGGTTACACATTTGAATCCATTCTTATCGAGGAGTGAAATAAAAATTAAGTTCCTACGTAACTCCGGAACATATAACACATTGTTCAGTGTCAAGACCTTGCCGAAAGTCATCTTTAAACAAATTTTTCCTGTTCCCTCCACCTTAGCAGTAGCGGAGTTAGCCATGTAGATCATTTATTCTACTTGAGCCGGAGAAAATGACGAAAATAACTCCTTGTTGGCACATACATGGCGGGTGGCACCAGAATCCATCCACCATTTACGAGGATTCCCCACCAAGTTGCATTCTGAGAACATAGCACACAAATCATTACATTCTTTGTTGGATTCAATCATATTTTCTTGATTTTTTTTCTTGCCTTTCTTCGGGGCTCGGCAATCTGTGGACTTGTGGACAATTTTTCCACAATTGAAACATTTTTTCTTGAACTTTTTCTTAGGTTGATTGCTTCCATGTTCAACTTTCTTTCCTTTCTTCCAATTTTTTTGGTCATCTTCTATAATATGTGATCCATTAATTGTAGAATTCCCCTTTACCTTCTTTCGGCAGCTTTATTGTCATCTTCAATACGAAGTCAGACAATAAGATCTTCAACAGTCATCTATTACGCTTATGCTTTAAGTAGTTTTTGAAGTCTTTCCACAAAGGTGGTAGCTTCTCAACTATCGCTACTACTTGGAAAGCATCATTCACAATTAAACCTACAAAACAATTTATGTTAGTATTAAGAATATTTTTAATTTGTTCAACTGAGGTATTTTTCAAAGATACACCTTCTGCTAGGAGATCATGTATGATGACTTGCAACTCCTGTACTTGAGAGACAACAGATTTGCTATCTATCATTTTTAAGTTCAGGAACCGTGCAATAAGAAATTTCTTAATTCCCGCATCCTCCATCTTATATTTCAGTTCAAGTGCCCTCCACAGTTCCTTTGATGTCTTGGTTCCACTATAAACATTGTAGAGGTCGTCTTGGAGACCACTCAGAATTGTAGACATAAAGTGGTGAGGTAAAAGAACATCTTTTTCTTCCACCGCTTGAAGTCAATGCCCAAAAATTTTTTGGGCTTCTCCGTCGGTGCCAGTGTTGGCGGAGCATTTGTGCGGCTTGATGAAGCAATATTGTTTGCCCCCACAGTCGTAGCCACATCATGTATTTGACTTTCAGTTGTCATTTTTCCTGTCACCACAAGACAAAAAACTTAGTAATTTTTCAGAATACTATTTATAAAGTTTAATAACTTGAAACTCTTCTTCTTGTTTCTAGTTAAAGATGAAGTTTTTATTACTTCGAATCGTCAACCGAGGGAACCTTAACTTGTGATGAAAATTTTATGTCTTCTAATCACTAGTTAAATTCAAGCGGAGTAGAAATCTTAAGCTTTAATCTCCAAAAATAAGCAATACAAATTCTGTAGGTTATTTCCTTAAGATTGTTATTTCCCAAAATATGGTCGGGTATACAGAATCTGTATATTACAACAACTTCAACTAGAGTTCAAGTATAAACAAGAACACAATGAAGTATCAAATACCCTCAACACTAGATCAAAATGACTTTTTCAAGAGGTGTATTTATTTTTCAGAAAAAATAAGATGAAACAGAAATTGAATAGGGCAAGTCGTCCGAATTCACGGAATTTCCTTAAGGAAATAATTCCCCTCACTATACCCGAGGTTGTGGAATTTTTCCTCCCAGGATAAAATGGCCTTCAATCCGACTATAACGGTACCTCAAATAGGCAGATTCTTCGAACGCACAGAACGCTTTGATTGATCACACAGAATATTTGTAAAGAAAAGAAGAGAGTTTGTATTTTGAAAATTTCATTTCTTCAAACCTGTGGAAGAAGACAAGTTTTTATAGCCATAATATGCCTGTTCAGAAAGGTGGCATTGGTTCAACTTAGAGGTGTGACTATTCTGAAATTGCATGGCTGTTTTTCCCCAAAACAATGCAGTATTTTTGCTGAAGCCAAGGCCAAAGCCGAGCAATGACAATGGCGCGAGGCATCATCTAGTTCTTGCCTCACTATCTATGTGGAGTTAGTGTTTCTCAATATAAACACTCTCAAGTTCTCTTCTTCCACCAATGTGGGAGAAAGAGTAAACTTGTCAATTTGGGAGTACACTTTCCATTCTTAGTGTCTCCTTCCCTCCACCCTTTTACTCTCCATTTTTTCATTCACACTTCTTTCATCTACTATGAACCCAACACTTACCAAAGTTGAAGAGCCTTGATACACATAGAAAAAGTAATCAGAACAACACAAAGAGAAACCTGAAAAGAAATATATCATTATTAACAATTTAGCTAACATGTTAAGCAACCTATCTTGTGTATAATATTTTACTGTTTTGTTGATCATGTTTTAGGCTTATGTAATTGAACAATCAAATTTTGCGAAAACAGATTAAGTATTTAGTTTCTTTGTAGAATGTGTAATTGGCACTAACTGAAGTTACAGAATGATATAAAAGGAATATCTTATGTATCCCAAATGTTGAAGTTTGTAGTAGCTTTACAATAAAAATATATTAAAGACGTACTGAAATTATTGAATGAACAACGCGATTATATTTTTGCTTGGTGAAAGGACATAGTGTATATGTAAGACAGAATATACATTCCTCGTCGAGGAAAAAAGGGAGGGAAAGTAAAATAACAAAGAGGACGAATAAACATGGAAGAATTTTTCGCGCACATACAGTCCATTAATGAATCATGAGAGAGCATACTTTAAAATGTAGTGTGTTTCAATTCTTTTATCCATGCATTTCCCTTATGTTTGTTTCACCCAATTCTTGAGTTACGATTTCGTCCACCAATTCATTCTTTACAGAGATTCGACTTATGCCGAACCCGAAGGCTGGTACTATCATAAAATATACGTCAGGTAAAATGTCAGGTATTTTCTGCTTATGAATAAAATTAATCAGAATACTGTTTCTCATGTTCAACTTTCTCTATGCAATGGAAGAATACGTGAATCTTTATATGAATGAAAAATTGGAAAAACGTACACATATATCCTAACTTGAAGGCATTCAGAGTTGAGAAAATGTTACACAAATTGCATGTTTAATTGACCATTTTCAAGCATAGGGGCAAGACTCTTAGAGGTTGTTTGGTAGAGGGTATTGAAAAAACTAATGCGTGTATTAATTAATGTGTATTGTTAGTACCTTATTGGGTACATTTTTAGGTCTATGTATAACTAATGCTTGCTTTAGTTATACACTCTATTATGTATTGAGGTGTGTGTTAGTAATACACACCATTTTCTATGTATTAGTAATACAACAATGCTGAACACATGCATTAACTTGTTAAATGACATTATTACCCTTCAAAATATTTCCCCAGTTTTTTTTTCCACCATTATCACATTCTCCGATTCCTTTTCACCGTTTTTAAAAAGTTGTCCTTTCTCTTGTTTTACTTTCCCATGGAAATGAGAAGATATTTTACCATATCATATTCCCCAACTCTTTCCTTTTCCACAATATCTACATCAGTCAAAAAAGAAAAAAGAATTGGCGATTTCTAGATCAAAAGAATTGTTGGTGCTACAGTTGTTGTTTCAATCTTCATGACAGTTGGTGCTACTTCATCGCCAAGAATTGTTGGTGCTACTTATTAATGTTGGTTGTATATTCTTTTACTCTTGAAAAAAATGTACAAAGAAGGATATTTTGGTAAATAAATATTTTTTTATAAAGATTATATAAATGTATATTATTTTCAATACATCAAATCAAACATTGTATAAAAAATAATATCTGCATAATTAATACCAACATTACTAATAATACATTAATAATGCAAGCATTACTAATACACCTTATTCATTATTATTTTTATACACTCTACCAAATGATCCCTTAGTGACATAAGAAGGCTTTCCTAGATCCAGGCTAATACTTTAGTTCATTTCCGTTACTAGCTCCGGCTGATTCATATACAAATGTTGTTTGTTCTCCGTTGAATATGTACATACAAAACCTGCAATTAAATCAGCAAAACTCAGCAAAAGATCAGTCTATTCAGAAACAGATAAATTGTTTTATACTTCAGGAAAAAGACATAAATGCAGACCTTCCGTAATGGTTAACCCCAACATATATATTACACAAACTTAGTAAAATTAAAATTTAAAAACAAAATATAGAAAGATTGAGCGCACTCTCAATCTCCAGAATTAGATTGAAGGCAATTGAATTCCCTTGACATAAAATTCATGAATCCACCACTCGAAACAAGCATAAGGAAATGTTAGTCACTTTTGTCTTAGTAAAAACAATCAGCGAGCCATACTTAGATACTTTTAAGAGTTAATTTCTCAGATAATCACTCAACTACTAGTTATTATTTCAATAAAGTCATTTTCTTTATTGAAGAATATTGGGATCAAGAAAAAGACTGACTTTCTGAGATAATAACTATTAGTTGAGGACCATATGAGAAACCAATCTGATAATTTAATCAATACTTTCGCTGTTCATTCCTAAATCTTTTATGTATCAAATAAAGACCTTAATAGAGTTCTTTATATAGTACAATACATAGTCCTTAGTATGAATGTGAATCGTTCAATGCTCGAATCTCATGTTTCGAAATCTGACCGAGTAAGTAGAGTTTTCCTTTAATTAAATTTTCCCTAATTAGTAGGTCAGGGATATTATATATCAATAAGTAGAGTGAATAGAGTTTTTCTTTAATTAAAATTTTCCTAATTAGTAGGGCAAGGGTATCATTTATCAATAAATAATTATTTAGAATTTTGAACTAATTTTAGGGCAGAACCACAACGATGATTACGGGGTTGGCACGATCAAGTATATTTGGTCCAAAATTCATCAATTGAGAATTCATGAGCTAAAAGCTTTGACTCTGTCTCTAACTAATATAGCGTGAAATTTGTAAAATTATAGATCAATTAGAGTTGCACTGTTTAAATTCCTTGAATGATTAAAGTTAAAATGTGGGCTCTAAAATCAAAAGGCAAACTATACAACCATCTCCAACTACACTCGATTTTACATTATAAATATAGAGATGCTCTATATTTGGAGAACACCATCTCCAATTAACAACTCTATTTTACATTCTAAAAAAGAACTTCTTCTCTTTCATTAATATTATATTATTATTTTATTTTATTTATATTTCTCATTTCATAACTTAAATCTTTTTTTATTTTATTTTATTTATATTTCTTATTTCATAATTATGTTTTACCCCAAATTTTTAAACAACATAAATTGCAAGAATATATTATATATTATTCATATTAATGGACAATTAAAATAAAAGTGAAATCATTTATGAAATATAATTAAACAAATATTACATCATGGTAAAATTTATTTATTTCTACATAAATATTCAACTTTCAAGATTAAAATGTTATTCTCATAAATGCTCTATTAATTCATTACGAAGTTCATAATGAGCATTTTGTCTTTAATTTTTTTATGTCTAGCTAAAAAAAGGTCCAATGTTAACACATACCCAAGGGATAGAGTTGAGTAGAGAAGTGACAGACAAGGAGATAGTTGACGCCTTAAAATTTATTGATGATGATAAGGCTCCAGGAATAGATGGATACAATGGTCATTTCTTCAAAATAGCATGGTCTATTATTCAGTATGATGTGGTGAAGACTGTTAAAGATTTTTTTGAGCATGGTAAGCTACACAAAGCTGTAAACTGCACCCTTCTTACTCTCGTGCCTAAGACTCCCAACCCAACAACAATAAAAGAATATAGACCAATTACATGTTGCTCAATTTTATATAAGATCATTGCAAAGGTGTTAGCTTCAAGATTACAAAAGGTAATTGCATCAGTAATTAGTGAAGCTCAATCCGAATTTATCCCCGGTAGGAAGATAGCAGATAACATCATCTTGGCAAATGAGTTGGTAAAGGCCTACCATAAAAAACACATCTCTCCTAGGTGCATGCTCAAAATAGACTTCCCAAAAGCCTATGATTTTGTGGAATAGATTTACTTGAAGCAGACTATGGAGGCTTTATGTTTTCCCAAGAGATACATGAAATGGGATATGGAATGTGTGTGCACCATTAATTACTCTATTTTGATAAATGGGGAGCCTATTCCTCCCTTTAAAGCGGCTAAGGGACTGAGAAAGGGTGGCCCTATATCTCTATTTTTATTTGTCATTGTTATGGAGTTTCTTAGTTGAAGTCTGTCTGAGTTAAAGGAGGATCAACATTTCAGGTTTCATCATAAATGTGCAAGATTAGGGATTACACACTTGTGTTTTGCTGATGATCTATTACTATTTACACGAGGGGAATTAGCCTCTGTTTCAACATTATTTCAGTGTTTTCAAAGATTTTCTCAAGCGTCGGGGCTCACAGCAAACATAGAGAAAAACAGTTTCTATTATGGTTGCATGACAGAACAGAAAAAGATAGCTTTGTTACAGAAATTTGGGTTCATACTAGGAGAACTTCCCTTCAAATATCTGGGCATCCCATTATCCATAAATAAATTGGGTATCATGCAATGGAGTCCTCTAATAGACAAGACTACTGTACGGATAGCCTCATGGACCTCCAAAAAACTATCTCACGCCGGGAGGGTACAATTAGTACAGTCAATCTTATGTGGGATACAAGCTTATTGGTCCCAATTATTTCCTATCCCCTCTAAAATCCTGAAACTTATTGAAGCCTAATGTCGAAGCTATGTATAGTCCGGGGTAAGTACTATTACTAGAAAAGCTCTTGTCTCATGGAATAAAATGTGTATTCCTTACTCAGTTGGGGGCCTCAATCTTATCAACATCTGCATTTGGAATAAGGCTGCACTAGCAAGAACCTATTGGGACTTAGCTCACAAAAGTTACAAACTGTGGATACGTTGGATTCATAGCTTTTATATTAAATATGATAAGGTCTCCACAACCCCTATTCTACAGCAAGCCTCTTGGATGGTCAAAAGTATCATTGTTGACAGAGAAACACTGATGCAAACATAATTGATAGAGCATCAACATAGATAACAATCTAAAAGATTTATTTACAATTACTGGGTGAAGGAACTAGGGTACCTTGGAAATGTCTGTTGTGGTTGCAGATTCAAAATAAGTTACTAACTAAATATTGGCTACTCAAATGGGGATTAGAGATGGATAAATTCTGCAAGTTATGTACAAAAAATCAGGAAACTCGAACTCACCTATTTGTTCACTGTGAATACTCGAGGGATTTATGGCATAGATTATTATGATGGATAGAGGTGAGTCCTGTTGATACTATTACATGGGAGGAACATGAGGATTGGGTGATAAAGAAATCCAAGGGCAAATCATTACAGGTACAACTCTTTAAAATGGTCTATGTTGAATTTGTACATGCACTATGGTTGGAAATGAACTATCGATTGTTTGAAGAAAAGAACAGACTCTGGGAATCTTTGGCTAAGGAGATAGCTTATTATTGTAATGTGAGAGCTAATTTGGGTCTTCAAACTAGACTGCAATAGTTATGTGTCTAGTTTAATTAAGGATAACATTGGTAGTCTTTGAGTTTTTCTGTAGATAGCAGATTTGTGTTAAAACTGCTATGGATCTGTAATTGTTGTTGGGTTCATAGAAGTGTGAATGAGAAATGGAGAAGAAATGGTGGAGGAAAAGGAGACACCCAAATTGGAAAGTGTACTCCTAATTTGGAAAGCTTACTCTTTCTCCCACATTGGTGGAAGAAGAGAACTTTTTGGTGTTTATATTATGAAAAACTTACTCCACATGGTAAGTGAGGCAAGGAAATAGAGATGCCTCGCTCCGTTATCATCGCCGCTCGGCTCGGCTCGGCTTCGGATTTGGATTTGGATTTGGATTTAGATTTGTCAAATGATCGATCGATGAGATCTTTCATTTAGGATAAATTTTATTTGACGAAATTTATGGCATAGGTAAATATTAGAGACATTTTAGTATTGGTTAACAATTTCAATACTGAGATAGAGACATGGATAAATTCTTCATCGTCCCTTTTCTTCTTTCATAGGTAAATAATTATGGCATTTTTAGTTTTGAAGAAAATGAGGAACTTGAGCCAACCTCTCTTCTAGTATTGGTTAACAATTTCAATATTTTTTTCTATAATTTGAAATGTTGTCTGAATAAAATTCTGATTTCTGGTATTTCTTCTCTTCTCTTTTCGGAGTGAATTATGATTTTTTATTGTTGGTTGCATTTTTTTGAAGTTTGATTTTTGTTATTTGTATTAATACAAACAAAACAACGATGTTGGTGTTTTTGGTGTTGCGCCCGTTTCTGGGTTGATTTATTTTTGTTCTTGATAAAAATGGTGATATTGCTATTGTTCTATTGAACAAAATTATGCTACTATTTTTTCTGCAACAAAATAACCATCTGATGCAACAGAGGAACCATCAAATGAAAAATTTGATGCAATACACTAACCATCTGATGCAATGGATTAACCATATGGTGTAACTAATTAACCATATGGTACAACAAATTAACCATCTGATGTAATAGATTAACCATATGTTGCAATATATTAACCATTTGATGCAACAAATTTACCATCAGATGTAATCGAGGAACCATCAGATTAAAAATCTAATGCAATAGATTAATCATCTGATGCAACAGAGGAACTATCGGATTAAAAAATCTGATACAACAGATTAATCATCTGATGCAATAAATGAACCTTCTATTTGATAAAATCCTATCAACTATTCCAACAGGATATGTCCAAGACTTGATTTTTCCAACTGATTATTCATCTGTCATAATAGAAGAACCTTCTGTTGGAAGAAATCTAAATAATATTATTTGTTGATAATTGTTCCAATAAATCACTCATATGTTCCAATAGATGTGTGATCTGTCGCACAGGCCATTCATTTGTCTCAACAGATGAGTGATATATTTTGTATTATTGTAACAAGTTAGTTAACTGTTCCAACAGATCACTCATATGTTGCAACAGATGTGTGATCTGGTACACAGACCAGTCATCTATTTTAACAGATGAGTGATCTATTTTTGTTGTTGCAACAGGTTAGATATTGCAACAGATAACCTACCTGGTGAAACAGATGTGTGATCTATTAAAACTGTTATTTTACTATTTTGCATGTTAGATTTACTGTTATTCTTTTTTAAAGATGCATTAATCAATCATAATCTATTTTATGTTCCTGTTAATTTTAGATGATATGGCTCCCAAAAGAACATAAACCTAATCATGTCCAAGTAAAGAAACAAGTGAAGCAGCTAGGCTACATCCACCACTCTATGAGCTTGATTTACAAGCGTTATCTTAATCAAAAGCAGAATATGATGAACATGGGGAGGAGAAATGTTTCAAAAGAGATGATCCAAATGCTAATAGCCCTCCCACCGAAGAGTTGGTCAAAACCTTCAACATTGATCGTTATCCTATGAGAATACAGTGTGATGGTGCCATAGATTTAATGGGTGATTTCGTAGTTAAGTCAGCCATGGAAAAATCTTTTGACGCTTTCAAAAAAATACTTCGAGAGTAAAAATTGGATGCTTATTTTAGGGAAAACTTCTTTGGGCAATATTTTGATTTTCTGGAGGACAACAATGCTCATTTCCAAATATATGATCTTCTCAAGCGTATGTTTATGTATGAAAACAAAGATAAGATGGATGAGGTATGGATAAATTATTGTGGCATGCCTGTTTGTTTTGGTTGGAAGGGGTTTGTCATAGTTACTGGACTAAAATATTATCCTCCTTCTCCTTCTCAAGTTATACCTATTCTAACCCCAAAAAGCACCCCGCACACCCAAAAAAGACAAAGGCAAGGCGAGTGATCATGATGATCTGGTGTCCATTGTTGGTCCAAGCGTAAAAAAAAAAGTTGATAGAAGCATTGAAAGGTAAAAGAATTTCAAAGAAGCACAAACAATCATTGTTCTTGGTTTGGTTTGTACATAATATTCTTTGGGCGAAGGACATTAACAAAAACATAAGTGTTAGTTTAATAAAGCTCTCCGAGGATCTTGAGGCATTTAACAGCTATCTTTGGGGTTATGAAAGCTTTAAAATGACTGTCAAATATTTGTTGACTCCGTTAATGCCAAAGACAGTCAACTTATATGGCTTTCCATGGGCTTTCATGGTAAATATTTTTTTATTATGATATGCTTCATTTTTTTATTCAATAATAATTTTGATTTATTGGCATTATTTTATAGGCTTGGACATTTGAATTCATTCCTTATTTGAGACTGTAGACATGTGATTTTTTACCCTCCTTGAGTTTAATATATTTTTTGACATTAAATATTTTTATTTTTGTCCAATATTTATGTTAGCTTTTATTTTATTTTTAATAAGTTTTGGTTGAAAAAAATAAAAAATAATAATAAATAAAGTTACATTTTTTATAATTTTTTTTAAAATAATACGAAAATTCAAAAAATATATATATTTATTTTAATTTTAATAAATGGGCTAGTAGTTTTATTATTCTTTTAATTATATTTATTTTAAACTATTTATAAACTTTCATTATATTTTCTTAAATATAAAAAATAATTAATTAGTATTCTTTTATTTATATTATTATTATTATTTATTTTATATATTTTATATTTTAATTTATTAAATATTATTATTACAATTAATAGTAATTTTAAAAAAATATTCAAAATTTGAATCCTGAAAATACCCAAACTACTCCCCCCAAATCCCCCTATTTAAGGACTTCCCAGCCCAGACAAAAAAAAGAAGATACGTACTATTCTGCTTACACCATATCAGAAACATTAGACTGGAAAAAAAAACCAGAGACTGAAAAACATTACAGAAAAAGAGGAAAAGGAGTATTAAGTCAAATTTGGATTTCCATTCGAGTTTTCGGTGATAACGTCTTGCTTTTGTATTTAATTAAGTTGGCGTACAGGTTCTATTTTAATCCTATTCTATTTATGTTGTAAATTTCCCGTGGCAAAGCATGAGTGAAAATGTTTAAATATTTTCAATGCATTGTTTAGTGTTAAATTTTGATTACGTGAACTTTTGTTACCACATATTATATTATTAATCTATCGGAATGCTTATATATATTTGTTCAATAAATACGTTGTAAACTAAAATACTGTGTGTTAATATTGCTAAGTTAAATTTGAGATGAAAAAGAAAAACAGAGTGAAATTTAATATATATTCCCATAACTGAAAAAACACCCATGCACATTACATAGAATAATAATATTCACAGATATACACACAACACTACACAGACGCACACATACCTCAATGCAAATACACTACATCACACAAATACACTGACACATTCACACACATACAGTGTTGACCGGAAAAGGAAAAGGGAGAGAAAATAGGCAGTGAAATAATTTTTACAGCGAAATCTCGCGGGAAAACACCAACCTGCCATTGATCCATTATCAGCACCGCTTTCCAGCAGGAGAACTAGTGGGTACCGGTGAAACCAACCGATTCACTCACCACTGGAGACTAACAACCACTTCGCTTACCACCATGCTGTAACGACCTGAGACTACCCCCTAGTCGTTACACGGTGCTTACGATCCTGAGATACCACAAGCTACCTATGAGCTGGTACCGTCTGTGAGAGCTGAATCATGTAATCATGAATGCGGAAGAATAACTAAAATGCCATGAGGTTTTTAATAATGAAATAACTATTGAATTATGAATCTGATAAAAATACTGAAATCTGAATAGTCTGTATAGCTAACTGTAGTATCTGAAAAACCTCTAACTAGATACTGCGAGTTGATGGGACAAGCCCCCAACTAACTCTTCTAACTACTGAGATAGAGACATGAAGTAATATAATATGTCCTCGGATGATGAGGACTCACCACTGCTACTGTACTACAGATAATCTGAGAAACTAGGTGCGATCTGGGAACTGAGCATCATGACCTATGATATGAGACATCATAGCGTAAAGGAAAAGGTATGCAATCAGTACTTTGAATGTACATGCTAAATGAGGTAGGCTGATATGCATGGTCTCATGAATAGGAATGATAATAATTAACAGGATATACATGTTAAGCATGGAGTACTGAATAAAGAGAATGGAATCTATAGATACTGAAAATGCAGTAAAATCAGTAAATACGATGGATGCATGACCAAGCATATAACATGAACTGAGTAAAATATGTAAATTGATATATTGAGATAACTAAAATCTGCATGCTTTGGTCAAACAACACTAAGACTGAATAACTGAACTGAGACTGTAACTGAGACTATATCTGAGATTGTGTGAGGTATCATCTAACTGACATTCCCAATTTGAGCTAATTGGGGTCCAAACTGTAACCCAAGTTGGAAGGGTGTTAATACCGTGCCACGGGTATTAACATTGGTTGTGCGTATCCACTAAATTGATACGATGTCCAAAGGACTAAGGGTGTCAAGCCTGAACTGACGGGTGACCCCTGTGAGATAGTCAAGCCTAATCTAATGAGTGACTACTCATATCCTACGCTGGCTACATAGTTCTAGAGTATAGAAACTGCTACTAATGACTTTGCCTATCTGAATGGGAAGCCGCCATCCCTACACTCACTCGGTACTAAATCCTACTCCCAACTGAAAGACACTGAGATACTAGACTGTTCTGAGTTTAATGACTGATATCTGACTATTCTGATAATGCTCATAATATAATCTGAAGACTATTTTGTAATGTACTGAGAATAGACTAAATAAACATCTATGGTTTTCGGGTATTCAATACCCCCAAGTCTCAAAATGATAATACTGAAAAGACACTAAATCTTGAAGGCCAAAACATGAAAGCTCTTATTAAATAATTCACTCTTGTAGGCATTTTATCAAACACTTGTACTTCATAGTTTAGTCAATTCATGGGAATAGTATAAAACTTTAAATAATAGCATGACTTCAACATTTATAACACTAAATCATGATCTAATTCGAAGAGTGACAATATTAAAACATGAGGGATTTGATAACAACAATAATTCCATTAAAGTATGGTATAAAATCAATATTCATGGAAGTTCATGGAGATTCATATTTTTAAATCACAATTTAATATCATAAATCTTGTAAAGATGATAGATTTGTAATTAAAAGGGATACTTGGACTTCATGGATGAAAGGAATCCATGGATGAACATCTAACATACCTGAGATGATGAATTTAGAAGGATTAATGGAGAGTTCTTGAGATTTGGCCTTGATTCTTGAGAGCTTGGGTTTCTTGTTCTTGAAAGAGAGGATTTTTAATTGGAGAGAAAGTGAATAATGATGAGTATTTAGGTCAATTAGGGGTTAAATTTCATGTTTAGGGCGATCTTAGGGCTTAGGAAAAAGACCCAAATACCCTTACATGAATTTAAAAACACAAGATGGAACCTAAAATCCCAATTTTTGGCCTTTGTATGACGCACCACAATCGTGCCAAGCCACTGGAAAAGGGACAACTGGGACCTGGATAAACGCCATGATGGGCCACTATTGCGCCAAGCCTGAGAATGCCATTTTGGCCATCTCCGCGATGCTCCATGATTGCGGAGGCCCACTGGAAATTGACAAATGTCAAATTGACCTATGGCGCGATGCGCCAGGATCGCGGACCTTTACTGAATTTTTCTAAATGGGAGATTGGCCTGCTCCACGACACACTAGAGGTTAAAATGTCGGTGTTTAACGACTGAAACTTTAAATCACCATAACTTCTTACCCGGTTATTGGATTTGGGCAAATTTTATATTATTTAAAAGTTAATTGAATTTACGATGCAATAGCTGGCTCTAAATTGTGAAATAATGAGTGTTTAAAATTTTTATATATAAATAATCATGTATTGGGACTTAGATTATGCTAAGAAAATATGGGGTGTTACAATATCTCCCCCTTGGGATCATTCGTCCCTGAATGAAACTGGTTAAGCTGACGAAACTGATTGACTGAGCTTGCTCACTGAATATGTGTTTCTGATGTATGGAATGTATAACTGAACTGATTCATGAATTCAAAACTGACATGAACATGATGTACGGCTAAAACTGAGCATGATATTAAAAACCCATAAGAAGATTGGTACCTTATACTGAATCTGGATTTATGGAGAAAAGATGGGTGTACTTGGTCCGCAGATTTGCTTCTGCTTCCTAAGTGGCTCCCTCAACGAACTGATTTCACCAAAGAACTTTGACTAATGGAATTTCTTTGTTCCTTAATCTACGAACTTGATGATCAAGAATTTCGACTTGAACTTCCTCATAGGAAAGACTATTCTGGATATCTACACTCTCTAAGGGAACAACTACAACTGTATCACCAATACACTTCTTCAACAATGAGACATGGAACAATGTGTATACTAAGGCTAGATCTGAATGCAACTCAAGCTCGTAAGCTACCTTTTTGGAATGATTGAGAATTCTGAAGGGGTCGACATATCGGGGACTAGGCTTTCCCTTCTTGCCGAATCTCTTCACTCCCTTCATGGGAGATATTTTCAAGTACACAAAATCACCGACCTCAAACTAGAGATCTTTTCTACTCACATCTGCATATGATTTCTGTCGGCTCTGGGCAGTCTTATGCCTATCTCTGCTCAACTGAACCTTCCCTAAGGCATCAAACACCAAGTCAAGCCCTACTACTACAGCCTTACCTACTTCAAACCAACCAATTGGAGATCTACATCTTGTACCATAGAGAGTCTCAAATGGAGATATACGGATACTGGAAGGATAGTTGTTATTGTATGTGAATTTAATCAAAAGCAAATGGTCATACAAACTACCCTTGAAATCAATAGCGCATGCTCTCATCATATCCTCAAGAGTCTGGATGGTCCTTTTTTCTTGACCGTCTGTCTAAGGGTGGAAGGTTGTACTGAGGTGGACTTGGGTACCAAGACCCTTTTGGAACACTTTCCAGAAGTGAGAGGTAAACTGAGTACCTCTATTTGATATGATAGATAAGGGAACACCATGCAACCTAACCAACTCTCTGAGATATATATTGGCATAGTCCTCGGCTGAGTAAGAGGTATGGACTCGCAATAAATAAGCTAATTTGGTCATCTTGTCTACGATAACCCAAATAGAGTCATGCTGCCGATGGGTAGGAGGCAAACCTTTCATAAAATCCATGTTCACTTCCTCCCATTTCCACTTGGGAATACTGAACTCCTGCATGGACCCACTAAGCTTCTGGTGCTCAATCTTAACTTGCTAGCATGTAGAGCACTTAGCTAAAAACTCTGTAATATCTCTCTTCCTTCCACTCCACCAATAGATATCTCATAAATCACGGTACATCTTAGTGGCCCCTAGATGAATAGAGTAATGCACACCATGTGCTTCTGTAAGAATTCATTGTCTCAAATCATCTACACCTGGCACACACAATCTACCCTGAGAACGCAAAACACCACCTCCCCTTTGGGAGAAGACCTGCACTTTCTGATCTCTGGCTGATTCCTTCAATTTAACTAGACTGGGATCTCCATCCTGCTTTTTTTTTCACCTCAAAAACTAGAAATGATTCTAAAGTACTCTGCACCCATACACTACCTTCGACAGAATCAACTAAGTGGACACCTAGTCGAGCAAGCTGATTTACTTTCTAAGCTAACTTCTTCTTACCATCCTCAACATGAGCAACACTGCCTATAGATAATCTACTGTGAGCATCAGCCACTGCATTAACCTTGCCCGGATGATACAAAACATTCATGTCATAATCTTGCAATAACTCTAACCACCTTCTCTAATGAAAATTCAAATCATTATAAGAGAACACATACTGGAGGCTTTTGTGATCTATGAACACATCTACATGCACCCCATATAAGTAATGCCTCCAAATCTTTAAGGCAAATACGACTGCTGCTAGATCAAGATCATGAGTTGGATAATTCTTCTTATGAGGCTTAAGTTGTCTGGAGGCGTAGGCTATGACCTTACCTCTCTATATGAGGACATAACCCAAACCTATTCTAGACGCATCACAGTACACCACAAAACCATCTGAACTATCTGGTAGAGTAAGAACTGGGGCTGAGGTGAGTCGTGTCTTCAACTCCTAAAAACTCTTCTCGTATGAATCTGACCACTGATACTTAACTTTCTTCTAAGTCAATCTGGACATGGGGGATGAAATAGACAAAAATCCTTTAACAAACCGACGATAATAGCCAGCCAAACCCAAGAAACTCCTGATGTCTGATGGAGAGATGGGTCCAGGCCAGTTTCTCACCGCCTTGGTCTTTTGAGGATCAACCCTAATGCTATCACCAAAAATAATATGGCCAAGGAAAGCTACTGATCTTATCCAGAACTCACACTTAGTTAATTTAGCAAATAACTGGTGAGCTCTAAGAGTCTAAAGTACTATTTTAAGGTGGTCTGCATGATTGCTTTCGCTACGAGAATAGACAAGAATGTCATCAATAAAGACTATGATGAACATGTCTAAGTACTACTTGAATCTCGGTTGATCAGGTTCATGAAGGTTGCTGGGACATTGGTAAGACCAAAGAACATGACTAGAAATTTGAAGTGACCATACCGAGTTTGGAAAGCTATTTTTGGAATATCATGTTCTCTGACTCTAAGCTGATGATAGCTTGATCTGAGGTCTATCTTGGAAAAGTAACTGGTACCTTGGAGTTGGTCAAACAAGCCATTAATTCTAGGAAGTGGGTATTTATTCTTGACTGTGACCTTGTTCAACTGACGGTAGTCAATACACATTCTGAGAGAACTTTCTTTCTTACGCACTAATAGAATAGGTGTGCCCCACGAGGAGACGCTGGGTCTGATAAATCTCTTATCTAAGAGATTCTTTAACTGTTCTTTTAATTTCTTAAGTTCAGATGGAGCCATTCTGTATGGCAGAATAGATATGGACTGAGTATCTAGAAGAAGGTCTATTTTGAAGTCAATTTCCCTTTCGGGAGACCACAAGGGAGCACTGAATTATGTATAGGTGTGCTTATGATCCCGAAAGACCACAAGTTAACCCATAAGCTGGTACCTGCTATGAGCACTGAATTATGTAATCATGAATGAGGAAGAATAACTAAAATTCCATAAGGTTTTTAATAATGAAATAACTACTAAATTATGAATCTGATAAAAATACTGAAATCTGAATAGTCTGTATAGCTAACTATAGTATCTGAAAAGCCTCTAACTATATACTGTGAGTTGATGGAACATGCCCTCAACTAACTCTACTAACTACTGAGATAGAGACATGAAGTACTATAATCTATCCTCAGATGATGAGGACTTACTACTGCTACTGTACTGCGGATAATCTAAGAATCTAGGTGCGATCCATGAATTGAGCATCACCACCTATGATATGAGACATCATAGCGCAAAAGAAAGGTATGCGATCAGTACTTTGAATGTACTGGTATGCTAAATAAGGTAGGCTGATATGCATGGTCTCATGAATAGGAATGATAATAATTAACTGGACATACATGTAAAGCATGAAGTACTGAATAAAGAGCATGGAATCTATAGATACTAAAAATGCAGGAAAATCTATAAATACAACGGATGCATGACCAAGCATATAACATGAACTGAGTAAAATCTATAAACTGATATATTGAGACAACTGAAATCTGCATGCTTTGGTCAAACAACACTAAAACTGAATAGCTGAGCTGAGATTGTAAATGAGACTATATCTGAGACTGCGGGAGGTATCATCTAACCGACATTCCCTAATTTGAACTAATCAGGGTCCAACCTGTAACCCTAGTTGGAAAGGTGTTAATACCATTCCACGGGTACTAACATTGGCTGTGTGGATCTAATAAAATGATATGATGTCCAAAGGACTAAGGGTGTTAAGCCTGGACCCATACGAGATAGTCAAGCCTAATCTGATGGGTGACTACTCATATCCTACACTGGCTATATAGTTCTGGAGTATAGGGACTGCAACTAACAACTCTTCCTATCTGACGGGGAAGCCACCATCCTTACACTCGCTCAGTGCTAAATCCTACTCCCAACTGAAAGACACTAAGATACTAGACGGTTCTGAGTTTAATGACTGATATCTGACTATTCTGATAATGCTCATAATATAATCTGAAGACTATTCTATAATGTACTGAGACTAGACTAAATAAAAAGCTATGGTTTTCGGGTATTCAATACCCCCAGGACTCAAAACGACAGTACTGAAAAGACACTAAAGCTTGAAGGCCAAAACCTGAAAGCTCTTATTAAATAATTCACTCTTGTAGGCATTTTATCAAACACTTGTACTTCATAGTTTAGTCAATTCATGGGAATAGTATAAAACTTTAAATAATAGCATGACTTCAACATTTATAACACTAAATCATGATCTAATTCGAAGAGTGACAATATTAAAACATAAGGGATTTGATAACAACAATAATTCCATTAAAGTATGGTATAAAATCAATATTCATGGAAGTTCATGGAGATTCATATTTTTAAATCACAATTTAATATCATAAATCTTGTAAAGATGATAGATTTGTAATTAAAAGGGATACTTGGACTTCATGGATGAAAGGAATCCATGGATGAACATCTAACATACCTGAGATGATGAATTTAGAAGGATTAATGGAGAGTTCTTGAGATTTGGCCTTGATTCTTGAGAGCTTGGGTTTCTTGTTCTTGAAAGAGAGGATTTTTAATTGGAGAGAAAGTGAATAATGATGAGTATTTAGGTCAATTAGGGGTTAAATTTCATGTTTAGGGCGATCTTAGGGCTTAGGAAAAAGACCCAAATTAAAAACACAAGCTGGAAACTGAAATCATAATTTTTGGCCTTGGTGCGACGCTCCACAATCTCGCCAAGCCACTAGCAAAGGGACAACTGGGACCTTGATAAATGCCGTGATGCGCCACTATCGCGCCAAGAATGAGGATGACATTTTGGCCATCTCTGTGACGTGCCTTGATCGCGTAGGCCCACTGGAAATTGACAAATGTCAAATTGACCTATGGCGTGATATGCCAAGATCGTAAACCTTTACTGGTTTTTGTCAAATGGGAGATTGTCTTTCTCCACGATGCGCTAGAGGTTAAAATGATGGTGTTTAACGACTGAAACTTTAAATCTCCATAACTTTTTACCCGGTTATCGAATTTGGGCAAATTTTATATCGCTAGAAATCTAATTGAATTTCCTACGCAATAGAAAGCTATAAACTAAGAAATAATGAGTGTTTCAAAAATTTCATATGTGAATACTCATGTATTGGGACTTAGATTATGATAGGGAAATACGAGGTGTTACACATGCGCCGACACCACCATCACTGGCGATTACCAACTCCGGCCAGATCTGGATGAAACTCATCGAAAAACCCATTAAATTCCAGCGACCAAGCTTCTCACTGACAAATTCTTTAAAATCGACAACAACACATATTTCTTGGTGAAATATTTTGACAAATCACTATGTTTTTCTAAATAAGATACTGGGAATCCTTATACAGTGTCAAATTCCTTCGAACAAAATGGTTTGGACAAAATTCATATAGATAAAATTGTTACTGCAATCCCTAAATTGTTTTTTATATAATGGTAAGAAAATCCTAAAACTTAGGCTTGAAATTCTTTAAGATCTTGGGTTATATGGATCTGATTTAGTTAAGGTTGTTACTAGAAATAATTGGATTTGTATAAAACAAAATTTGGGTCAAAGTAGTTGATTTAGTATACGTAGAGGGTTTTGTATTCTGGTTGACTTATAATCCATGATTTAGGCTTGTATTAATTTAAAGAGAATAAATTTTGGGGATAATATTAAATTTAGCATAATATGGATAAATTTGTTTATTTTATTATTCTGTTATTTTTATGCATTGTCATTAATAAACTTTAATAATCATTAATTGCTTTAAATAAATATTGTTTGAGGTTATCATTATTTATTAAGGATAAGTAGCATTTCAATTAGGCAAATCTGCATCTTTAACGCTAGACAAATTTTAGGAACGTTTAAAATTTTCGTCTCAATAAAGAATGCGGCGTACGCATCTTTTTGAGACATTTAAAAATTCAAGGATGCAATAATGCACCTCAGTAAATTTTTTTCTAAATTAACTTTCATTGATTTATTTAATATAAGATAATAGACAAGTTTTAGTATAATAAAAAATGAACGAACTTAGGCCTTAAAACAATTTATCAAAATATTTTAAGTCAAGTATAAGTTGATAAAAGCGATTGTGCTAGAACCATGGGACTCGAGGGGTGCCTCACACTTTCCCCTCGGTCAACAAAATTCCTTACCCGGTCTCTTATTTCCGCATACCATAATAAAGAGTTATTTTCTTTTGATTAGAGATTTAATAAGGTGACTTGAAACACTATAACTCAATTCCAGGTGGAGACTCTAAAAATGATAAAAATAATCTCTTTCAATATCATCACTTTAATTGGAAAAAACCTTCGACTTTGACTTTGACTCCTCGGGCGAAAAAGGGGTGTGACATCTCCGGCGACTCTGTTGGGGAATAACTAGAATTTGAGCTTTGGATATTGACTTTTTCTTTCTTGAATTATCTTTATATTGTGTTTGTTAGTCTTATGTGCTACATGTCGCTCATTTATTACTTTGATATTGATTGAACTGTATTATAAATTATCTTCTCTCGTACCCCCTCTGAGTGTCTGAAATAGGATAGGAGGAATGCATCATATGCATTGTACTTTCTTTTTGAGATAGCCAGAGTGTCAAGGCACTTGGTGAAGGATTATAGTCACACATATTAGGCAGGGTTTGGATCCACAACAAAGTCGGAGTAGCACTGCTACTGAACAAGTTGTTTCTCCTCGACTCAAGTGTCCGCTCGGGTAAGCCAGTCTAGACAGACATCCCTATTAGGCTAAACTTCGTAGAATTGAAACTCAGAATCTGGTTATCCCTATCAGGTTCCTCTTTATTTGCATCATGTGCATTTGACTTAGCGGGTCTCGGCACAGGGGTCGGGTCTGTCTAGGATGTGTGTCCCTCTTTATAATGATCAACATATGCATCCTACGTTCTCTTTGACATTTATTTGAAAGACTTATTTTATTGTTGACCGACTTTAGGCAACTTGGTGAAACGCAAGAGAGTATTTTTTTCTTCAAATTTAACGAATTATTTTTCAAAGAAATTAAAATATATATATATAGTTTTTAAGGTATTCATGAACTACGAGGGTCTGATTCTCACTCTTTAGTGAGATACGTAGGTAGTCCTTCCCGAGATACGACCCTGTCTTTTAAAAAATTATTCATAGATTTATTTGGAAATATTTTAAAAATATGACTACTTTCATAATTATTTTATTAGCCCAAAGTTAATTTTTTACATATATCTTAATAGCCCTGAATCTTTAGGGATCATGAGGCTAAGTTTTTTCAAAATAATATATATATAAATCTTAACAGCCCTGAACCTTTAGGGGTCTTGAGGTTGAATTTTGTACGACATATATTTTCGGAACTACGCACACCTGATTCAAATCTTAATGAGATACATAGGTAGTCCTTCATGGATTTGGTGATTTTAAAGAAAGAAAAATTATATTTCTATTTCCTTCTAAACAAATAAAGAAAAGAGGTTTTAATCGGTATATAAAAATAAATTTATTTATTTTCAAAAATAAAAAATACGTTTTTATCATTATTAATAAATTCAAAAAAATAATTTAAAAAATCTTTCTCATTTCTCAAATTAAAAGAAAAATGTGTTTCTTCATATCTCCAACTTTAAGAACTACGCACAACTGATTCTCATCTTAGTGAGATACGTAGGCAGCCCTTATAGGGTTCGGTGATCTTTTCTAAAAGAAGATAAAGAAAAGAGTTTTTGAAAAAGTGTTGCATTCTAACCCCTTTGTTATTTCTTAAACAGTTAGTTTAAGGTGGTTGGTTTGTGGAATTTTGGCTGGTCCTCCATATTACATCAAGTCCAGGGAAAAGAGTCATGTCCAGCAAGAATATAAAGAGTGACATCATAGATCAGACAAAGAGTCAGGAAAATGAAATTTTAAAGCAAGAGATTGTGAGTTTAAGGCAGCAAATGATGGAAATGTATCGAGCTTGGTCCAGTGGGTTGCCTCCTCATCTATTTTCCACTATTGACCCTACAAATACCTTGAGTTTTTCACCAAAATTTCAAGGTCAGTTTTCTGTTGTTGGTTATGCGCCACAACATGCCTCAAAATCTACTCCAATCCAAAAGCATCCCAATGTTTCCACCACTCATTCTCTAGATCTTTCATATAAATCTACCATACTAATCGCACCACCTATAGTATCTTCTTTTATTGCTCAACTCTCTACTGAGGCTTCCACCTTGGCTTTTCGTCCGGAAACTGTGCTTCCCCAATCTACTAGTGAGTCGATGTTCAATATTCTTGATGATTACTATTTCACTCCAAAGCCCATATCTATGTTAATTGGACTGCCAAAATTTCTTACTAAAAAGTCTGACATGGAAGAAGAGAAAGACAAAATGGCTAGGAAAATGAAAAGCATAGAAAAGGCTATGAAAAATTCTCAGGGAATTGCAAATTATGAAGATGTTGCTTATAAAGACTGGGGTATGTATTCAAGTGTTAACCTTCCCCCAAGCCTTGAGATATCAAAATTTGAGGAATATGATGGGTACGAGGATTCTATAAAACACTTGGGATAATATTTCCATCAGTTGAGAGGGACAGAAGGGAAGAAAAAAGGAAAATGTATTTATTGTCATTCCAGGGGCAAAACAGAGATCAAGAGGTCCAACTCAGCAATATTGTCAGTCTCAATCCCGAGCTTTAAAATCAAATTCATATGCTCACCTGCAACAAGGTTCCTCTTTGCAAAATCCAAGATATTTCGTTCCACTTCTTCAGTATCCTTTGAACAATGAACAATTGTATGCTCATCCATTTTCTTATCCATAATGACATGCACTGGTCCCCCAATATCATCCACGACCCCCACATATTTATCAATAAACTTCTAAGTAAAAGTTTCAATCGAGGTCGGAGTTTGCAAAGAGGAGAAAGTCAAAGAATAATTTTACACCAATTGAGGAGTCGTATGCCAGTTTATTCTAGAGATTGAGAAAGTTGGGCATAATCACTCCTCTTCTTGAGTATACTCCTGATCCAATTCAAGAAATTTTAATTCTCATGTACGATGTGCATATTATTCTGATATGCAGGGTAGCAATATTGAGGATTGTCGTGCTTTGAAAAGAGAAATAAAAAGAATGATTCAAGAAAAATTGATTGTAGTTCAAAACATTGACATTACTAGCGTCACACGGAATCCTTCATAAACACATATGAATGCATAATATGTGGGAAACAATGAATTAAGAATGAGGATCCATAATTTATTTGTTGAAACAAATGTGTTGGACAGTGGTGGAAGCTCTAGTCAAATTGATATACAAACCAGTGGCTAAGATGTCAAGCTCAACAATTGGAAAGTCACTCTTTTCCTTACTTGGAAGGGTTGTTGGTAGTTTGTTTTATTTTTTTTCTATTTTTTGAATTATTTAAGGATTGTAGTTCAGAATTTATCTTGTTTTGTCTGTCGGTCATTTTGGTTTAAATGCTTCTATATTTTCTTTTAATGAAATATGGTGTCCTTGTTGTTTTGTCTTGCTTTTAAGTTGTTTGTTTGTCTTCTTTACACAATACATTTTATGTTGATTCTAGTGTTATGGCATGCCTGCAAAATTTTTAACCGGATCTTAAAATCCAGTTTAATCATGAAACATTGAATCAGAGAGCTAAAGTTGGAAAAAGGGAGCATTTGAAAAAAATAGGTAGAGTATTGAGGCATTTGGTGATCAAGTTGAAGCATTCTTTTAAAATCAGGGCAATTATGTTGAGAATCACAAGAATAACTTGGTCATCAATTGAAAGACATATCTTAATTGAGTCAGGTAGTGGATGCACAATCCTATATCAAGAGAAACAGAAAGAAAATCATCTCCACGGAAGAATGGATCATTCGATGTGAGGAATGTACAACAAAAGTGGAGTTGTATGTTTGACAAGTGTAAAAAAGAAGTAAAACGCATGCTCAATTCAAGTTAGTGCTGTAAAAAATGTCACAAATGATCTTCATCTTTCACTTTCATATTGTATAATATGTACTTTTATTTTCAAGGATTGATATGAAAAAGGCATTTCATTCTGCTATACAAACATTGTGTCATCCTTTATTTACCCTGTTTGAGATTTAATTCTATTTTCTTTTATACCCCTCTTCTGGAATCAAAAGTTCAAGAAAAAGGTTTGAGTAAAAGAATAAAAAAAAGTGTCAAAAAAGAAAAAAAGTGATGATTGCCGAGAAAAATAGAGTCGGAAAAAATTTCAAAGAGATAAAGAGTCAATAAAACAAAAAAAGGGAGAAAAGAAATTAGAATCAAGCAGAAGAAAAAGTTGCTTGGACTACGTTTGACCTGATTCTTGATATGATAGCATACGTAGGCAGTCCTACTCCGGGGTTCGGTCCAACCAAAAGAAAATTCAAATTACCCAGAATGAAATGAAACTGGGAAAAAAGTTTATTTCCTTAAAAGAGTCAATTCCAAAAGTTGTATGCTTCACCCAATGTTATGTAAATTTTTTAGCCTCATGCCGCCCTTTTTTTCTAACCCTCTCCAAAAGCTAAGTTACAACCAAAGAAAGACCTTCAGATCAATCTTTAAGAATGTCGAGGCTAAACATGTTATGGGTGTATGATATTTCATATTTTGGGTATGATATATAATAATGAAAATAAGAGAGTTTGATTGGTGATAATCCTCTTGGGCACTATAAGGCGACAATGATTTGTGAGAATAATAAAATGGAGAGTCTTATTAGTGAAAACCCCTAAGAGCACCACAAGGCGACTGTGAGTCGAGAAAGAAATGAAAATGAGGTAGTCTCATTGGCGAAAAACCTATTGAGGTGTCACTAGCCGAAGAAGAATTATAATACAAAAAGAACAAGTTCAAGATTGGCTCAATTTCAAGTTTATTAAGTGGACAAAAGTTGATAATGATTGGTGGATTAAATCAGGTTCTTTAATTCAAAATGCATGTCATAATTATTAGAGTTGACTATCATTTTCAGATAATTTTTTATTTTCCCTATTTTTAGAAAGGGACATTCATTGTCTTTCTTCCTTCTCTATATTTCTATTTTGTTTTCTTGAGTCGGTTTTCAAATGGAAAATCGTTGTCATTTTTTCTCTTGTCTTTGAGTCAAGTCCATGTCAAAACAAGTGAGAAAGAATCTCAAAACTTGCTACCAACTTCTTCAATTGCACAAAGTAAGATAAAAAGCCAACACATGAATGAGACATGATTGTGAGCCGAATTAAAGCATGCATAAAGTTTTGCCAACAGATGAGTCTGGGAACTCATGGAAATACCAAGGTTCAAAGGGTTTATTTTAGGAGAATGGAAAAACAGAGATACTGTGTTTGTTTTAGACTCACTTCTAATAATCTGAGTTTGGGTCAATAATGCAGTAAGTCGGTGACAGATGCTAATGGTTGGAAGCAAAGTTAAATATGACGAGGGCAAGAGTGATTGACAGGGAATCTAAAGCCATAAACCTTCCACCATGTTTTTGAACTCACAAGTTTTCTTTGATGAAACAGGAAACATGTTACCTTCAAATCAAGGACTTCAGAGTATAAATATCGAAGGCTGCAATGCCTCATTTCCACAAATGTAGGAAGCAATGTTGCTGCACAGGTTTGATAATCAAATTATAGTAAAATCCATCATCCTATATCCCTCGAAGGCATACTTCTTTATCCAGGTATTTCAGTTTTCAATTACTAGGTGACATACTTCTTAAATTGAACCTTGATTCCTATAAGACATACCTTATAGTCGAGTAATTTCTCTTGATTCCTATAAGACGTACCTTTTAGTTGAGTCATTCCCATTGATTTATATAAGACGTACCTTTTAGTCGAGTCATCCCCCTTGATTCCTATAAGATGTACCTTTTAGTCGAGTCATTCCCCTTAACTCCTATAAGACGTACCTTTTAGTCGAGTCATTCCCCTTGATTCCTATAAGTCGTACCCTTAAGTCGAGTCATCCCCCTTGATTTCTATAAGATGTACTTTTTAGTCGATTCAGTCTCCTTGATTCCTATAAGATATATCTTTTAGTCGAGTCATTCTCCTTGATTTCTAGAAGATGTAGATGTACTTTCTATTTGAGTCATTTTATTTAACCCCTAAGAGACGCACTTTCTTATCTAGGTGATTTAAGATTCATGTGTTAGGAGACACACTTTCTAATTTTGGTCATCAATTTTACTCTGAAGAGATGTATTTCTTTAGCAGGGCTTTGATTTACACTCTTTATTGTACTTTTATAAAATTTTCTAGTGCAAATTGGGGCAAAATAATTTTATTCATGTTTATTGAAATTTACTTTTATGCTCAGGACCCTCCTGAAGAATAGGAATTTATTTTTATGTTCAGGACCCTCCTGAAGAATGGTATGTTATTTTTTTGTTTCACTGTTTACTTTAAGTCTAGGAGCCCGCCTGAAGAACAGCGTGAAGAAAAAGTAAGTCCAGGAGCCCGCCTAAAGAACAGGGTGAAGAAAAAGAAAGTCCAGGAGCCCAACTGAAGAATAGGGTAAAGGAAAAAAGAAGTCTAGGAGCTCGCCTGAAGAATAGGGTGAAGAAAAAGCAAGTCCTGGAGCCTGCTTGAAGAATAGGGTAAATAAAGAGCAAGTTCAGGAGCCTGCATGAAGAACATGGTAAAGAAAAAGGAAGTACATGAGCCCGCCTGAAGAATAGGGTGAAAGAAAAGTAAGTCCAGGAGCCCGCCTGAAGAATAGGGTGAAGGAAAAGTAAGCCTAGGTGACTGCCTGAAGAACAGGGTGAATAAAAAGCAAGCCAGGAGCCCGCCTAAAGAATAGGATGAATTTTCAAGTTCAAATCATGAAGATTCAAATTAAGTGTAATGCCCCAAATCTATACCCCGAACTTTACACGGTGCTTACGACCTCAAAGGACCACAAGCTAACCCATGACTGATATCTTCTGTGAGCACTGAATAAATATACTATAATAAATGTGGAATAGTAGGATGAAATGCCATAAGGTTCAAAACATCTGAAATACTGATAAAATATATCGTCTGTAATAATATCTGTAAAACTGAATACTGACTGAAAACTAGTCTAAAAAGCCTCTAATTTGAACTGTATGGAAATAAAGTTGATGAGATAATCCCCCAACTAACTCCATTTACTGTAATACTGAATCTACTGTAATAATGAAATGAAAGAATATCCTCGACAGATGAGGACTCACTACTAAAGCTGATACTGTTGGCCAAAATTAAATCTATCTATGCACAATCAGGAACCTGAGAGTTCGAACCTATGATATGAGACATCATAGCACAAAGAAAGAGCATACATCAGTACATGGAAGGTACTGGTATGCTAGATGAAGTAAGGCTGAATGCAAGGGTTCATATGCATGAACAATAACTGACTATATGATATAGAGTAACTGAACATGAGAGTATAGGGATAACTGATACTGGTGTAAATACTGAGTCTACACTACTATGCATAGAAAAAAACACTGTTACTAAGCTTATCTAAATCTAAGTCCTGAGTTTTGATACTGAGTAACTGATACCTAGAGTTATTGATAACTGAGTTACTGATACTGATTGACGGTATCTATCAGTCCTAATTCTATAGAACTGAACTGAGTTCTATTCTGAAGACTAAAACTAAGACTGTGGGAGGTAATCATCTAATCGACATGCACCAAATAACAAAACTAAGTTGTGGTCCAACCTATGATCGCAGTTAGAAGGGTGTCAGTACCGTGCCAAGGGTAAAGATACTGAAGAGTTACCCTCATCTGGTAGGTACTTTAATGAGAACAGTGGAACCCTCATTTGTCAGGTTAAAATAGCTCATCAACCATCAATCTGGCAGGTTTAATGTCTCAACCTACGCTGGCTACGTAGTTCTGGAATGCAAGGATTGCTTCTAAGGATCGCACCCTCTACTGGCAAGTGAGCCCTCATCCTTAGGTTCACTCGGTGCTAAATCCTACTCCCATAAAAAATACACTAAACTAATTATACTAAACTGAATAGGACTGATACTAAGTTTACTGAGTTTTCCTGAGTTTTGTAACTGACTGAGTTCTACTGAGTTCTGTAACTGACTAAGAGTACTATTGATTATGACATGATTGAGATTCTGTAACTGACACTGGCTCTAGGTAAATAACTAAATTGTCGGGTATTAAATATCCCCAGGACTCAATAGCATGAAATATATAGCATAGCATAATCTTGAATAACATAGTAGTGTTCACTTGATCATATTTCATCCATAGAGGCATTTAATCAAACACTTGTAAGGCATAAGTTTGTACATGATTAGGGAATACATGCTATCATGTTATAATGGCACTATTTTATTCACATAGGCATTTTACCAAACGCATGGGAAACATGCTTAGGTTATGCAATACTCAACACACATAGTTATCATGGCTACATCAATCAACTTGCAAATTTGAAGGGTTTATCATGAAAATCATGTAATTCAACACACACATTGATTAATTTCATAAAAGCTTGTAATTTAATCATGGACTAAAACCCAACAATAACATGAACATGAATTCAATTCAATTTAATCATGGAAATCATAAATCATAATTCTTGAAGTTTTGAAAATGGCTTCTTGGAATTTATGGGTGAAAGGGACCCATAGATGAACACCTAACATACCTTGGATTATTAGTTCTTGAAGGTGCTTGAAGAAATTCTTGAGTTTTGACCTTGATTCTTGAAGCTAGGGTTTTGTATTTTTGAGATAAAGCTTTAACTTCTTGAGAAGATTAAGTAAATAATGTCATAATAGGGTATTAAGGGCTTTTATCCCGTGTTTAGGCTGATTGGGGTGAGGGAAAATGACATAAAACCCCTTGGAAATTAAATCTCGAAATGAATTGAAAATTCTCGATTTTCACCCTTGGCGCGATATGGTACTATCGCACCATGTCACTAGAATTTGACAATTGGGAATTGGATTGGTGGCGCGACGTGGCACAATCGCGGACCCTCACTGGAAAATAACAACTAGGAACTGGGACATATGCGCGATGCGGTGGTATCATGGAGGCTCACTGGAATTTGAAAAATATGAAAATGAGCCTTGGCACGACGTGCCAATATCGTGGAGCAACACTAGAAACTGACAATTGCCATTTTGACCTACTCCGCAATGCTCTACTGGACTAAATGACGGTGTTTAATGACTGAACTTAAAATAGCCATAAACTCTTACCCGGTTATCAAATTTAGGAAAATTTTATGTCGTTGGAAAGCTAATTCATTTCCTACGCAGTAGCAGGATCTAAACTAAAAAATACTGAGTATTTCAAAAATTATTTATTGGATAACTCATGAACTGAGAGTTAAGTTAAGCTTGAGGAATATGGGGTATTACAATATCCCTCCTTGGGAACATTCGTCCTCGAATGAGACTGATTAAGCTGAGACACTGATAGACTGAGTTTACACACTGAACATGTATATCTGATGCATGATTACATGACTGAATTACTGACAAACTGAGTTCTTACACTGAGCATGTATATATGATGCATAGGATACATGATTGAAGCTACTGATAAGATGGGTTTTCATACTGAACATGCATATCTGATGCATGAGTACATGACTGAACTGATTCATAAATGTATGACTGAATATGCAACGGTAATGGATACCAAGTTATAATTATAGATGAACATGAAATTGAGTAAAGCTAAGGAAGACTGTTAAGGAAGACTGTTACCTTAAGCTGGATCTGAGTTTACAGAAAAAAGGTAAGAATACTTGGCCCGCATATCTGCTTCTGCTTCCCAAGTAGCTCTCTCAACGGACTAATTCTACCAAAGAACTTTGACTAAGGGGACTTCTTTGTTCCTTAGTCTATGAATCTGATGATTGAGGATCTGGACAAGAACCTCTTTGAAAGAGAGATCATTCATAATATTTATACTCTCTAAGGGAACTATGACTGTTGGGTCACCAATGCATTTCTTTAGCAAGGAGACGTGGAATACTGGGTGTACTAAATCTAGATCTGAAGGCAACTTAAGCTTATAGGTTACCTTTCCAAAACGACTGAAAATTCTGTACGGACCGACATATCGGGGACTGAGCTTTCCCTTCTTGCCGAACCTCTTTACTCCTTTCGTAGGAGAGATTTTTAAGAACACAAATCACTGATTTCCAACTCGAGATCCTTTCTCCTCACATCTGCATAAGATTTTTGTCGACTCTTTGTAGCCCTAAGCCTTTCTCTAATTAACTGAACTTCTCTAAGGCATCAAACACTAGGTCAGGACCTACAACTGTAGCCTCACCTACCTCAAACCAACCAATCATAGATCTACATCTCCTACCATAGAAAGCTTCAAACGGAGCCATCTGAATACTAGAATGATAGTTGTTATTAAATAGAACTCTATCAAAGGCAAGTGGTCATCCTAACTACCCTTAAAATCGACAACGCATAATCTTAGAATATCTTCTAGATCCTGAATGGTCCTTTCTTCTTGACCATCTATCTGAGGGTGGAAGGATATACTGAGGTGAACTCGGGTATTAAGACCCTTTTGGAATGCTTTCCAAAAATGAGAGGTAAACTGGGTACCTCTATCTGAGATGATGGCTACTGGGACTCCGTGTAACTTGACCAAGTCTCTGATATAGAGTTTGGCGTAGTCCTCGGCTAAATAGAAAGTATGGACTGCCAAGAAATGATTTAATTTGGTCATTTTATCTACGATAACCCAAATAGAATCATACTGATGACGAGTGCAAGGAAAACCCGTCACAAAGTCCATGTTCACTTCTTCCCACTTCCATGTAGGAATACTAAACTCGTGCGTGGACCCACTAGGCTTTTGGTGCTTAATCTTAACCTTCTGACACATAGAGAACTTAGCTACAAACTCTGTAATATCTCTTCATGCCACTCCACCAATAGATCTCTCGTAAATCGTTGTATATCTTAGTGGACCCTGGATGAATAGAGTATCGCACACCATGCATTTCTGCAAGAATTCACTGCCTCAAGTCGTCTACACCTGGCACACATTGCTTACCCTGGTAACGCAAAACACCATCTCCCCCTTGGGTGAAAACTTCTACTTTCTGATCTCTAACTGAATCTTTCAGCTTAACAAGACTGGGGTCTCTATTCTTTTTTTCCTTCACCTCGGAAACTAGAGAGGATTCGAAACTGTTATGCACCCATACACTATCTTCTACTGAATCGACTAAGAGGACACCCAGTCGGTCAAGTTGATGAACTTCCTGAACTAACTTCTTTTTACTGTCCTCAACATGAGCAACACTACCCATAGACAGTCTACTAAGAGCATCAGCCACTATATTGGCTTTGCCCGAGTGATACAGAACACTCATATCATAATCTTTTAATAAATCTAACCACCTTCTCTGACTCAAATTCAAATCTTTCTGACAGAACACATACTGAAGGCTTTTGTAATCTGTAAACACATCAACATACACCCCATACAAGTAATGCCTCCAAATTATTAAGGCAAACACTACAGCTATTAACTCGAGATCATGAGTCGGGTAATTCTTTTTATGGGGCTTAAGATGTCTAAAGGCGTAGGCTATGACCTTACCTCTCTACATGAGGACACAACCCAAACCTACTTTAGATGCATCACCGTACACAACCAAACTATCTGAACCATCTGGTAGAGTCAAAATTGGGGCTGAGGTAAGTCAAGTCTTCAACTCCTGAAAACACTTCTCGTAGGAATCTGACCACTAAAACTAGACTTTTTTCTGAGTTAATCTATATATGAGGGATACGATAGATGAAAACCCTTCAATAAATCGACGGTAATAGCCAGCTAAACCCAAGAAACTCCTGATATCTGATAGAGAGATGGGTCTAGGCCAGTTTTTCACCACTTTGGTATTTTGAGGATCAACTCTAATTCCATCACTGGAAACAGTATGACCAAGGAATGCTACTGAACTTAGCCAAAATTTGCACTTACTGAATTTGGCGACCAACTAATGAGTTTTGAGAGTCTGAAGTACGATTCTGAGGTGGTCTGTGTGATCATTCTTGCTACGGGAATAGACAAGTTTTTCATTGATGAAGACTATAATGAACATTTCCAAGTACTGTTTAAACACGCAATTCATTAAGTCTATAAAAGTTGTTGGGGCATTAGTAAGACCAAAGTACATAACTAGAAACTCGAAGTGACCATACTGGGTTTGGAAAGTTGTTTTTGGAATGTCACTTTCTCTGACTCTAAGATGATGATATCCTAATCTGAGGTCTATCTTAGAAAAGCAACTGACACCCTAAAGTTGGTCAAATAAGTCATCGATTCTAGGAAATGGGTACTTATTCTTGACTATGAATTTGTTTAAATGGCGGTAGTCTATACTCATTTTGAGAGAACCATCTTTCTTATGCACAAATAAGACTAGTGCTCCTTATGGGGAAATGATGGGTCTGATGAATCCCTTATCTAGGAGATCCTTTAAGTGTTCCTTTAACTTTTGAGTTCTTCTGTAGCCATTCTATACGGAGGAATAAATATGGGTTAAGTATCTGGAAGAAGGTCTATTCCGAAGTCTATTTCCCTAATGGAAGGAACTCTAGGAAGATCTTTGGGGAACACATCTGAGAATTCATTTAATACTGGAACTGACTCAAGAGTTGGAGTTTCTGAGTTAGAGTATTTGACTTGCACAAGATGGTAGACACATCCCTTAGATATTATTTTTCTCACTCTACGGTATGAAATCAACTGACCTTAAGAGCTGTGGTACTACCCTTCCATTCAAGGACTGGTTTATTTGGAAATTGAAAATAAACAATTCTATTTCTACAATCAACTGAGGCATAACATGAGTGGAGCTAATCTATGATGAGAATGACATCAAAATCTGCCATCTCTAGCTCTACAAGGTCTGCTGAAGTAACTTTCTGAGATATCATAAACGGGCAGTTCCTGTATACCCGTTAGGCTATGATAGATTTACCCACTGAGGTAGAAACTAAGAAAGGCTCTGCTAGGATTTCTGGACAGACTCCAAAGTTAACAGCTATATTAGGAGTTATGAAATATAAAGAAGCTCCTGGATCTAGCAAGACATAAACATATAAATGGAAGATCTGTTACATACCAGTGACCACATAACGAGAATTTTGCTGATGTTGTCTGGACTGAAGTGCATAAATCCTATTTGGGCGTTGCCCACTGGTGGCAATGAAAATGGTACCTAGCTGATTCGGGCGACCGGACTGAACTGAAGAACGAGTATGCTGACCCTGAGAACCTGACTACAGACAATCTCTGACTCTATGGCTTGGCTTGCCACACACGAAACAAACATCACTGCCAGCTCTGCAGACAACCTTGTTTTTTCTGCCATATGTTAGAAAAATAGGATTTGTTCGAGCACTGCTGACACTACCGTAAGATTTAGAGCCTAGCGCCCTATCACTGTTATCATTTCTAAACTTTGGAACTAGAGCACTGGCTGTGGAAGGAGCTGGAGCTGAAGATTTTGGACAAAACTGAGAATGGTTACCGCTCTCTGACTTAGGCTAATTGAAATTAAAGCAACATGTTCTAGTTCTCTTGTTCTTCCTCTCTCTCTCTGATATAAGCCTCTTCTATCTGCTAAGTATAGACCATGAGCCTAGATATGTCCACCTTCTTAATCAACATCGTCATTCTGCACTCCTTAACCATACTATCGAACACCCCAGATATGAACTTGCTTATTCTAGACCTACTGTCTGCCACTACATGTGGAGCATACCTGGCTAACTGAGTAAACTTGAGGGAATACTCTTTCATGCTCATACTTCCTTGCCTGAGGTTGATGAACTCTAACACCTTGACTTCTGTTAGCTCTAAGGGAAAGAATATCTCTAGGAAAGTAGTAGCAAATTCTTCCCACTCAATGGGCATTGCATCTGTGCCACTGTCTACCTTCTACTGCTTAAACCACGTATGAGCTATATCTTGTAGATGATAGGAAACTAGCTCGACACTCTTACTGGATGTCACTCCCATGATATATATGATTTTTTTAACCTAATCGAGGAAATTCTGTTGATCCTTTTTTGGCTTAGATCCTGAGAATCGGGGAGGATTCACTCGGGTGAAGTCTCAAATCCTGGCTGCAACAGTATTGGACATTGGATTGGACAAAATAGCAACTGGACATTCATTCTGAGCTTCTACAGAATTGGTTAGAGTAGTGAATGCAACTCTGAATTCTATATGAGAGACATGCCCATCTAGGGGATCCGCCTAAACGAGCTGAGGTGCTGACTGATTTCCAGTTCTCCTTTCGTTAGTCTTTTTGGGAGTCATATTATGTAAACAAAAATGAGAAAAGGGATTAGAATGAGAGTTTAACTTGAGTTCATGCCCACTCGCACGACATGAATACTGAAAGAAGGGAAACCGTTTCCTAAAACATCTCATAGCCTCCTGCCCATAAGTATGGTACGCTACACACTCATACATAAGACTCTACTAGATGCGACTTTTATACTTTCTAGGACTCTGTTGAACCTTACGATCTGATACCAAGTTTGTAATTCTCCAAGTCTATACCCCGAACGCTACACGGTGCTTACGACCCCGAAGGACCACAAGCTAACCCATGACTGATATCTGTTGTGAACACTGAATGAATATACTGTAACTAATGCAGAATAGTAGGTTTAAATGCCATAAGGTTCAAAACATCTGAAATACTGATAAAATATATCATTTGTGATAATATTTGTAAAACTAAATACTGACTGAAAACTAGTCTAAAATGCCTCTAATCTGAACTGTTTGAAAGTGGAGTTGATGGTACAATCCCCCAACTAACTCCATTTACTATAATACTGAATCTATTGTAATAATAAAATGAAAGAATATCCTCGACAGATGAGGACTCGCTACTAAAGCTGATACTGCTGGCTGAAACTGAATCTATCTATGTGTGGTCGGGAACCTGAGCGTCCAAACCTATGATATGAGACATCATAGTGCAAAGAAAGATTATATGTCAATATGTGGATTGTACTAGTATGCTAGATGAGGTAAGGCTAAATTCAAGGGTTCATATGCATGAATAATAAGTGACTATATGATATAGAGTAACTGAACATGAGAGTACATAGATAACTGATACTGCTGAAAATACTGAGTTTGCACTACTCTGCATATAAATGAATACTGTGACTAAGCTTATCTAAAGCTAAGTCCTGAGTTTTGATACTGAGTAACTGATATTTGGAGTTACTGATAATTAAGTTACTGATACTGATTGACTGTATCTGACAGTCCTGAATTTGTAGAACTGACATGAGTTCTATTCTGAAGACTAAAACTGAGACTGTGAGTAGTAATCATCTAACCGACATATCCCAAATAAGATAACTGAGTTGGGGTCCAACTTGTGACCCCAGTTCGAAGGGTGTCAGTATCGTGCCACAGGTAAAGACACTGAAGAATTACCCTCATCTAGTAAGTACTCTAATGAGAATGGTGGAACCCTTATTTGTCAGGTTAAAATGCCTCATCAACCCTCAATCTGGCAGGTTTGATGTCTCAACCTGCGCTGGCTACGTTGTTTTGGAACGCAAGGATTGCTTCTAAGAATCACACCCTTTGCTGGCAAGTGAGCCCTCATCTTTGGGTTCACTCGGTGTTGAATCCTACTCTTATCTGAAAGACACTGAACTGATTATACTAAACTAAACTGGACTGATACTAAGTTTACTAAGTTTTCCTGAGTTCTGTAATGGACTAAGTTCTACTGAGTTCTGTAAATAATTGAGAGTACTACTGATCGTGACATAATTGATATTCTGTAACTGACACTGGATCTAGGTAAAAAACTAAATTATCGGGTATTAAATACCCCTAGGACTCGATAGCATGAAAGATAAAGTATAGCATAATCTTGAATAACATAGCAGTGTTCACTTGATCATAATTCATCCATAGAGGCATTTCATCAAACACTTATAAGAAATAAGTTTGTACATGATTGGGGAATACATGCTATCATGTTATAATGGCACTATTTCATTCACATAGGCATTTTATAAAACACATGGGAATCATGCTTAGGTTATGCAATAATCAACACACATAGTTATTATGGCTACATCAATCAACTTGCAAATTTGAAGGGTTTATCATGAAAATCATGTAATTCAACACACACAAAGATTAATTTCATAAGAACTTGTAATTTAATCATGGACTAAAACCCACCAATAACATGAACATGAATTCAATTCAATTCAAGAATGGAAATCATAAATCATAATTCTTGAAGTTTTAAAAATGGATTCTTGGACTCTATGGGTTAAAGGTACCCATAGATGAATACCTAACATACCTTGGATTATTAATTCATGAAAGTGCTTGAAGAAATTCTTGAGTTTTAACCTTGATTCTTGAAGCTAGGGTTTTGTATTTTAGAGAGAACGCTTTAATTTCTAGAGAAGAGTAAGTAAATAATGTCATAATAGGGTATTTAGGGCTTTAATATCGTGTTTAAGCTGACTGAGGTGAGGGAAAATAACCTAAAAGACCTTGGAAATTAAATCTCGAAATTAACTGAAATTTCTCGATTTTTACCCTTGGCGCGACGCGACGCTATCATGCCATATCACTGGAATTTGATAATTGGGAATTGGACTGGTGGCGCGACGCGGCACAATCGTGGACCCTCACTGGAAATTGACAAATGGGAATCGAGATATCAGCGCGACGCGGTGGTATCGCGGAGACTCACTGACATTTGACAAACGTGAAAATAAGCCTTGGTGCGATGTGCCAATATCGCGTAGCAACATTGAAAACTGATAATTGCCATTTTAACGTACTCCGCGATGCGCTACTGGCCTGAATGACGATGTTTAACGACAGAAACTTAAAATAGCCATAACTCCTTACCCGGTTATCGAATTTAGGCGAATTTTATATCGTTGGAAAGCTAATTCAATTTCCTACGCAATGGCAGCTCTAAATTAAAAAATACTGAGTGTTTCAAAAATTATTTATTAGATAACTCATAAACTTAGAGTTAAGTTAAGCTTGAGGAATACGGGGTATTACATTAAGATTCTAGAGAACTGCATCTTTCATTTGTATTTTTTATTTTTGATTTTTGTTAGTCATTTGGATGTAAAAAATAGAAGTCGTGAACCGAAAACTTGACGGAACCTCACTCGATCTTTAACTCTTTCTCTAACCTTCTTACCTTTGAACTACACATGACCTGATTCCCTTATAACCCGGGATATGTAGGCGGTCCAAAACCAGGACTCGATCACATCTTTTATTTTATTTTATTTTTTCATCATTTTTTGAATAATTGAAGGATCAAGAAGCATCTGTTTGTCTACTTTTTTGTATGAAAACTATTTGAGATTTCACACAAAGAGGGGAAAAATGTAGACACGTGATTTTTGACCCTCCTCGAGTTTAATATATTTTTTGACATTAAATATTTTTATTTTTGTCCAATATTTATCTTATCTTTTATTTTATTTTTAATAAGTTTTGATTTAAAATAAATAACAAATAATAATAAATAAAGTTACATTTTTTATATAATTTTTGATTTTGTTTTTTAAAATAATACCAAAATCCAAAAACTATATATTTTAATTTTAATTTTAATAAATAGTCTAGTAGTTTTATTATTCTTTTATTATATATATTTTAGATGATTTATAAATTTTTATTATATTTTATTAAATATAAAAATTAATTAATTAATATTATTTTATTTATATTATTATTATTATTATTATTATTATTTATTTTATATATTTTATATTTTAATTTATTAAATATTATTATTGCAATTACTAGTAATTTAAAAAAAAAATTCAAATTTTGAATCTAAAACTACCCAAACTACTCCCCCCCAAATCCCCCTATTTAAGGACTTCCCACCCCAGACAACAAAAAGAGAAGATACATACTATTCTGCTTACACTGTATCAGAAACATCAGACTGGAAAAAAAAAACAGAGAGTGAAAAACACCAGAGAAAAAAAGGAAAAGGAGTATCAAGTCGAATTTGGATTTCCATTCGAATTTCCGGTGATAACGTCTTGCTTTCTTATTTAATTAAGTTGGTGTACAGGTTCTATTTTAATCCTATTCTATTTATGTTGTAAATTTCCCGTGGAAAAGCATGAGTTAAAATGTTTGAATTGTTTCAAAGCATTGTTTAGTGTATATGTTTGATTACGTGAACTTTTGTTACCACATATTATATTATTAATTTATCAGAATGCTTATATATATTTGTTCAATAAATATGTTGTAAACTAAAATACTATGTGTTAGCATTGCTAAGTTAAATTTGAGACGGAAAATAAAAATAGAGTGAAATTTAATATACATTCCCATCACTGAAAATACAACCACACACGTTACACAGAATAATAATATCCACAGATATACACACAACACTACACAGATGCACACATACAAACACACTACATCAAGCAAATACATTGAAACATTCACACACATACAGAGTTGACCGCAAAATAAAAAGGGAGAGAAAATAGGAGGCGAAATAATTTTTTCGGTGAAATCTCGCCAGAATACACCAACCCGCCATTGATCCATTATAAGCGTCGCCTTCCAGCTGGTGAACCAGTGGGTGCCGGCGAAACTAGACGATTCACTCACCACCGGCAACCAAAACCACTCTGTTTACCACCATGCGTCGACACCACCATCACTGGCAACTACCAACTTCGGCCAGATTTGTCCGAAACTCACCAGAAAACCCATGAAAAGACAGCAACTAAGCTTCTCGCCGGCAAATTCATTAAAATCGGCAACAACACATATTTCTTGGTGAAATATTTTGAAAAATGACTAATTTTTTCTAAACAAGATACTGGGAATCTTTATACAGTGTCAAATTCCTTCGAACAAAATGGTTTGGACAAAATTCGTATAGATAAAATTGTTACTGCAATTCCTAAATTATTTTTTATATAATGGTAACAAAATCCTAAAACTTAGACTTGAAATTCTTTAAGATCTTGGGTTATATGGATCTGATTTAGTTAAGGTTGTTACTGGAAATAATTGGATTTGTATAAAACAAAATTTGGGTCAAAGTAGTTGATTTAGTATACGTAGAGGTTTTTGTATTTTGGTTGACTTATAATCCTTGATTTAGGCTTGTATTAATTTAAAGAGATTAAATTTTGGGGATAATATTAAATTTAGCATAATATGGATAAATTTGTTTATTTTATTATTCTGTTATTTTTATCCATTGTCATTAATAAACTTTAATAATTATTAATTACTTAAAATAAATATTGTTTAAGATTACCATTATTTATTAAGGATAAGTAGCATTTCAATTAGACAAATCAACATCTTTAACGCTAGGCAAATTTTAGGAACGTTTAAAATTTTTGTCTCAATAAAGAATACAGCGTACGCATCTTTCCGAGACATTTAAAAATTCAAGGATGCAATAATGCACCTTGGTAAATATTTTTCTAGAGTAACTTTCATTGATTTATTTAATATAAGATAATAGACAAGTTTTAGTATAATAAAACATGAGCGAACTTAGGCCTTAACATAATTTATCAAAATATTTTAAGTCAAGTATAAGTTGATTAAAGCGACTGTGCTAGAACCACGGGACTCGAGGGGTGCTTCACACCTTCCCCTCGGTCAACAGAATTTCTTACCCGGTCTTCTATTTTCGTAGACCATAATAAAGAGTTATTTCCTTTTGATTAGGGATATAATAAGGTGAATTGGAACACCATAACTCAATTCCAGGTGGAGACTCTAAAAATGATAAAAATAATCTCTATTCAATATCATCACTTTAATTGAAAAAACCCTTCGACTTTGACTCCTCGGTCGAAAAAGGGTATGACATCTCTAATAAGTGAACTACCAGGAAGAAGTTTCCTATCCATGAATCTTTAGATTGTTGTCGGCCAAAACTGATAAAAATATAAAATTTCTTAATTTGTTCAACCCCCCAAAGATTGCAGTAAGTATAATTATAATTAAGTTTTTATTTTAATTAATGATTTTTTAATGATCTAATCATTATTCTAATATATGTAATGATTTATGTTAGATTGTGCATCCGTCTCTTGTTCCGACCAATCGAGAGTCGAATATACCATTTTTTCTTACTTTACGGTCTGTGCAAACTTTATCAGACCCTAAGGTCATTGACAGAATAAAAATGGAATTGTTTGGAGCAACAACCATCACATGAAAAATAATTTTGGAGGGTGAGCTTGTTGTTGTTGATGGTCTTAGTGGTGATGGAGCTGTTGGTGGTGGTAGAAATATTGTTGTTGGTGATAATGATGCTCCTCTTACAATTTTTAAAACAAACCATTATGAGTATGACCATACTGATTATACAAATTTTGCCTCTCCTAGCAAATGTTCTGCATGCAAATGCCAAGACTGGAAGGCAAAACATGATGTAGTGATTAATGCTATTAATTCATTAACTGCTTCTGTAAAGGAATTGACATCTAAGAGCGGTGTCATTCCATCAAAGATGATTTTATATCCATCCACTCCATTAGATATTAAGGCTAAGAGGAGAAGGAAAGTAATTTCCAAGGCATTATCAAGCATCCAAAAAAGCAAAATTATAACTCATTTGTCCGTGTGTTGTACTATTGAGAAATGTACAAGGACCACAAGAGAGTAGCACAAGATGAAGAAGGTGAATATATATCGTTTGTTCCAACTAACAAACAGACTACATCTATTTCAACAAATGATACATCTGTTGAAAATTATCAAATAGATATATACATCTGTTGCAACAGTTGACTAACCTGTTGCATCAGTACATTATCTGTTGCACCATATATCTCGTCTGATTTAGCAAATCAAACAGCTCTACGTGCCATTTTTATTTGAACTAACAGATGACCTATCTGTTGCAATGGATGGGTCATATGTTGGGACAAATTAAATCAAGACTTCCTACCGTTTCAATTTTTCCAAACAGATGAGTCATATGTTGCAACAGATGGTTCATCCATTCAAAATTGTCATACAGGTCTTCCTCATGTTATAATTTATCCCAACAGTTGATCCATCTGTTGCAACAAAAATATAATCTATTTGGGATAATTTAAAACAGGGGAAAGACTTATTTGATTTGCTAATATAGATGAGTTATCCTTTTTTATTTTTTTATATCTCTGTGATTAGCATTGACTAATTCTATCTTTCCAGGTGGATGTCACTATAGAAGCTACTGTTGAATAGTATTAACAATATGCTACTCTTTTTATGGAAATACGGAGAAGCGAAAGCACAGAAATCGTACACAAGATACATTAAAGATCCCTGATGACCAAAGCCGAATTCCATAGCACCGAATGTAGAACAACATGTCCATATTGAGTAGATTTTTATAGCTTGAGTCTATCAAAGTAATAACCTCACCCCTCATTAGGAATTCTTGGGATCAAAACTTTAATTGTTGATTTATTTGTAGATATCTATACCCATAATAATTTTTTATATTTAATTTATTTGTTGATTTATTTCATGTAATTTTTGAAAGCTTCGATTTATTTTATTTTTTCTATGAATTTTATTTTATCCTTAGATTTGAACTTATTAATTGAAATGGAATACTAGATTCAAATATTGTAACAGATAAGGTATCTGTTGCAATAGACGACATATCTGTTGAAAAATATCAAACAGATTTAGAATTATGTTACAACATGTAGGTAATCTATTGGAAATTATCAAACAGGTCTTTCCACTGTTGCAACAGATAGACTTAGATAGAAACATCGACATAATGCAATAAATGACTAACTTATTGCAACAGATAAACTATATGTCGGAACAGGTAGAATATCTGTTACAATAGATGGACTATATGTTACATTATATAAAATTCAATTCTCATTAGACATAAAAAAATTTCACTACATGTAAAGCGAAGTGGCTTGAAATAAAAAAAAATGGAACTCATCGACAGACACCTAAAGTTGCAGCGATCTTTCAATTTGGCACCTCAAGTAGATAGTGTTCATTTTAAACACCTAAAATAGGCATCAAATGTGTCAGTTTGAAACTTTTTGCCCTGTTGGTAGCTCGCATGTAATTCACGCATCCAAGGCTCGTTGAACCCCCATTTTTGCTGACTTTCCGTCTGATTTGGCCCCCAACGGTTCTTTTTCCCCCATTGTCTTATATATTCATCTTCTTCCTAAAACTTAACCCTAAATTCCCAAATCTTCTTCATCTTCATTTTTTTTCTCTATCCAAATTCTTCAAATTATTTGTTGTCATACCTCTTTTTCGCCCCACGAGTCGAAGTCGAAGGATTTTTCCAATTAAAGTGACGATATTGATTATGGATTACTTTTATTATTTTTTGAGTCTCCACCTTGAATTGAGTTATGGTATTCCAAGTCACCTTATTAAATCCCTAATCAAAAGGAAATAACTCTTTATTATGGTCTGCGGAAATAGAAGACCAGGCAAGGAATTCTGTTGACCAAGGGAAAAGTGTGAGGCACCCCTCGAGTCCCGTGGTTCTATCACGGTCGTTTTTACCAACTTATACTTGAATTAAAATATTTTGATAAATTATGTTAAAGCCTAAGTTCACTCATTTTTTACTAGACTAAAATTTATCTATTATTTTATATTAAATAAATCAATGATAGTTAATTTAGAAAAATATTTGTCAAGGTGTATTATTGCATTCTTGAATTTTTAAATGTCTCGGAAAGATGCGTACGCCACATTCTTTATTGAGATGAAAATTTTAAACGTTCCTAAAATTTGCCTAGCGTTAAAGGTTGATTTGTCTAATTGAAATTCTACTTATCCTTAATAAATAATCATAACCTTAAACAATATTTATTTTAAGCAATTAATAATTATTAAAGTTTATTAATGACAATGAATAAAAATAACATAATAATAAAATAAACAAATTTATCCATATTATGCTAAATTTAATATTATCCCCAAAATTTAATCTCTTTAAATTAATACAAGCCTAAATCATGGATTATAAGTCAACCAGAATACAAAAACCTCTACGTATACTAAATCAACTACTTTGACCCAAATTTTGTTTTATACAAATCCAATTATTTCCAGTAACAACCTTAACTAAATCAGATCCATATAACACAAGATCTGAAAAAATTTCCAGCTTAAGTTTTAGGATTTTGTTACCATTATATAAAAAACAATTTAGGGATTGCAGTAACAATTTTATCTATTCGAATTTTGTCCAAACCATTTTGTTCGAAGGAATTTGACACTATATAAGGATTCCCAGTATCTTGTTTAGAAAAACTTAGTGATTTGTCAAAATATTTCACCAAGAAATGACTTGTTGCCGATTTTAATGAATTTGGGTGCGAAGCTTGGTCGGTGACTTTTCATGGGTTTTTCGGAGAGTTTTGCCCAGATTTGGTCGGAGTTGGTAGCACCAGTGATAGTGGTGTCGGCGCATGGTGGTAACCGGAGTGGTTGTTGGTCGCCGGTGGTGAATGAATCGGATGGATTTGTCGGTGCCCACTGGTTCACCGGCTGGAAGGCGGCGCTGATAATGGATCAATGGCGGGTTGGTGTATTTCGGCGAAATTTTGCAGGAAAAATTATTTCGCCGCCTATTGACTCTCCCTTTTCCTTTTTCGGTCAACACTGTATGTGTGTGAATGTGTCAATGTATTTGTATGATGTAGTGTGTTTGCAGTAAGGTGCGTATGTGTCTGTGTAGTGTTGTGTGTATATCTATGAATATTATTATTCTGTGTAATATGTGTGGGTGTATTTTCAGTGATGGGAATATACATGAAATTTCACTCTATTCTTCTTTTCCGTCTCAAATTTAACTTAGCAATATTAACACATTGTATTTTAGTTTACAACATATTTATTGAATAGATATATAGAAGCATTCTGATAAATTAATAATATAATATGTGGTAACAAAAGTTCACGTAATCAAACATATATACTAAACAATGCATTGAAACTATTCAAATATTTTAACTCATGCTTTGCCACGGGAAATTAACAGCATAAATAGAATAGGATTAAAATAGAACCCGTACGCCAACTTAATTAAATACGAAAGCAAGACATTATCACCGGAAACTCGGATGGAAATCCAAATTCGACTTGATACTCCTTTCCACTTTTTCTCTAATGTTTTTCACTCTCTGTTTTTTTTTTCAGTCAGATGTTTCTGGTACAGTGTAAGCAGAATAGTACGTATCTTCTTTTTTTTGTCTGGGTGGAAAGTCCTTAAATAGGGGAATTTGGGGGGAGTAGTTTAGGTAGTTTTAGGATTCAAATTTTGAATATTTTTTTAAAAAAATTACTATTAATTGTAATAATAATATTTAATAAATTAAAATATAAAATATATAAAATTAATAATAATAAAAATAATAAAAAGAAAAGAATATTAATTAATTAATTTTATATTTAAAAAAATATAATAAAAGTTTATAAATAGTCTAAAATAAATATAATTAAAAGAATAATAAAACTACTAACCTATTTATTAAAATTAAAATAAATATATACATTTTTTGAATTTTTGTATTATTTTAAACATAAAAAATAAAAATATATAAAAAATGTAACTTTATTTATTGTTATTTTTTATTTATTTTAACCAAAACTTATTAAAAATAAAATAAAATCTAAGATAAATATTGGACAAAAATAAAAATATTTAATGTCAAAAAATATATTAAACTCGAGGACGGTTAAAAATCACGTGTCTACATTTTCCCCCTCTTTGTGTGAAATCTCAAAGAGTCTTCATACAAAGAAGTAGACAAAGAGATGATTTTTGATCCTCCAATTATTCAAAAAATGAGGAAAAAGATAAAATAAAAGAAAAGATGTGACCGAATCTTAGTTTTGGACCGCCTACATATCCCGGGTTATAAGGGAATCAGGTCATGTGAAGTTCAAAGGTAAAAAGGTGAGAGAAAGATTTAAAGATCGAGTGAGGTTCCGTCAAATTTTCAGTTCACAACTTCTGTCTTTTACATCCAAATGACTAACAAAAATCAAAAATGAAAAATACAAATGAAAGATGCAATTTCTCTAGATATTATTTTTAAAAAAAAAATAAAAAATATATATAAAAAATGTTACTTTATTTATTATTATTTTTTATTTATTTTCAGCCAAAACTTATTAAAAATAAAATAAAATCTAAGATAAATATTGTACAAAAATAAAAATATTTAATGTCAAAAAATATATTAAACTCGAGGAGAGTCAAAAATCATGTGTCTGCATTTGTATTTGTTTTTTCTGCATATTTTTTTAATTTTTTCCAATTGAGCTTGACAATGTCGAGCTCATATTCCACTATTTTTTGTGATAAAGATTTTTGATATTGTAAGTGTGGTCATGAAACTCTATTGAAGACTTCTTGAATTCAATAAAATCTAGGTCATAGGTTTTTTACTTGTAACATTTCAAAGGAAATATTTTTTTATTTAATTAGTTGATTAATTATTGACTTGTAATTATTTTGTAATTGTGATTTATTTTTATAGAAGTTGGGTGGATGTGATTACTTTGATTGGTATGAAAAACGAAACCCTTCACAAGCAAATCGTGTAATCTGGGATTTGTTAAAGAAAGTCAAGGTTTTTGAAGAGAAACAAAATCGAGCAAGAAGATACTACATTATTGGCGTTATTTCTACTGGTTTGGTGTTGTTGGGCACATCGATATTCAAGTTTAATTGCTAAAATTTTCATGGTGGTGTATTTGTATTTGCTACTGGTTTGGTGTTGTTGAGCACATGGATATTCAAGTGTAATTGTTGTGAAATATGAAATAGATTTAGACATATGTTGCAACATGTAGGTCATCTGTTGGAAATTATCAAATACGTCTTCCCACTATTGCAACAGATAAGAATTAAAAACATCGGCATAATGCAATAGATGACCAACCAATTACAACAGATAAACTATCTGTCAAAACAGGTAGAATATCTATTACAATAGATGAAAAATTTGTTGTATTATAAGAAATTCAACTTTCATTAGACATAAAAAATTACCACTACATGTAAAGTATGTAAAGTGAAGTGACTTAAAATAAAAAATTATTGTTTCACAGGCTCTTCTTTATACACAGGTTCCAAGCATCCAGTTTGTACCCCATAAGCCCAGACCTCTTGCATTTTTTCCACTGCGTTGATGCATAGAAAGGTCGTTGGCTCGGTCATTTTTGTGTTGGTCAGCAAACATTCGATGTGTGCAAGCTCGTGCGACCCGCACGCGGAACCAATTTTATTTCTTGAAAGGTCCATGTCCTTGTTTTGACCTTCAAAATCCCATGGTTTCTTTATCAACACTTCCGCTGGCAAATGATCCATCAGTTTACACTACCTCAATAAGATGGGGAACAACTCCAACAGTGGCTGCATGTGGGTTAAAAAATTAGCCTCGTCCAAGGCAGGTAAGTTGCAATCATAAACCTTGATATTTCCCTTCTCGAGTAGTATCTCAACAGCTTGATAATTTATGACGTCCACGTTCATAACTCCAAGAATCCTCTTTTCCTCGGTCCAGCTTTGTTGTGTGGATTCGGCCTCTTCCCTCTAACATATTTTATCATTTCTTCATCCCATTGGAACTTAGAAACTAACGAATCAAATCCCGCACCACCAGGAGTTTACACTAGCTTACTGAGATCATCATACCTATCCTTGAAATTCTTATAGAAGTCAAGGCCCGTTAACCTATCGACAACATCATAAGCTTTTAGGTATGCTAATTGTCTGCCCCTCATGAGGCAGAGAATTTCTTCAATATACTATGATATAAGAAGTCAATTTTTAAATAGGTTAGTAATTGTAAAGAAGGAAAACATAGTGGAAAGATGCAATGGATAGTCCATCTGTTGCAGAGGGTTCTCTGAATCTGTTCATAGATTACCCATCTAATGCAACTTATGCAAGAGATGGGTAATATCAACAGAACCACCACAAGTTACACAAGAATACACATCTGTTGCGTAGCTTCTTCTTCATGGAGTAGATTAGAAGAATAGGTTAGGAAAATTAAATTTACCTTGTCCACGTACTGTGTATGTATATATATCATACTCTTGAAGTCTTAGGCGGAAAAGGTGTGGATGGGATAATCTTGTGCGCCTTGATTGGTATTCTTAGCCCATCATAGATCCCTCTTATCTTTGGCACCAAGTTCCGCATATATGTTCACCTTCTTGAATGGCCCCTGAACACCAACAACTTTTGGAGAGGGAGGATTTGCAATTTTTTGGAATTTTTGATTGGAGAGTACTTGGCTAATTGCTCTTTTCTTCCTCCCAACTGCCACTGTAGGAGTGTATGGCTCCCTCACCTTCTTGGATGGTATGACACCCCTCTTGGATTTCAATTCCTTAACAGTTTTAGCGATAGCCTCTAATTTTTCAAAGAGTTTATCCTAGTTATCCTTGCACTCTTCGCATTTACAATGAGAACATAAGGGTGAAGAGGGGTGAGAAGGATCAGTGTAAGGGTAAGAGGAACTAGTGTAAGGGTGATAATGCTCAACTCACTCTCATAATTGAGGGGTGACGCGGTCGTTGTCAAGTAACCCAATTTGAATTGGGTTCGAATCTCAAGGAGCGAATTATAGACTTCAAACCCTATGGATGCTCAAATGACTACGAGGTTACCCGGAATGCTAACAAAAATTATATGTAAAATAAAATAGGGGGAATTTGTTTGGATACTTGTTGTACAATCTTTAGCAAATGATCAAGAGATGACACTTTTGTTCTAAGCAACAATGTTGGGGGAAATCTTAGGATTATGTCTACCTAAAGGTAAAAGTATGTAGGTTAATGATGGTTTAGCATGAAATTTAGTTGTTAACTAAAGGATAGGCTATGTTGAAGGTCATTGTGTTAATATTTCGATAAAACCATAACGATTTCACCCGTTGGCTCTTTCGAGCACCTAACAAGTGAGAAATTTGTAATCACCCAAAACCCCAATCAAGCATCCCTATTTCTAGGATGATTCTCTTGAAATGATTTACACTCCTAATACACTTATTTATAAGATTGCAAAAGGGAGCAAACCATAGGATTAATTTTGCACCATTGTCATTTCCCCCTATAACTCTCTTTCAAGGATGTTATGGGTTACCTTATATTTAGATTCATCCCTCTTTAGAGAATGATAAAGGGTTTCTAGAGTTTGGAATTTTCACCCATCAAACCCATTTGGAAATTTGGGGCTTTCACCCATCAAATTCTAACTCATAAGCTCAAGTAATGGTGAAATCCTTACTCAACAACTAACAATCATGCAAACACAACAATACCCACACACAAATTACACTCTAGTTCAATATAATCCCAAGACTAAATTACTTAGATACTTATGAAGAAAGTAAAGAGATATATATCATAAGTATTATCCAAAGCATTCATTCTTCACAAAAAAATGCTAAGAAATCAAGCCTCCAAAATTAGTTACACATAAGCCCAATTTGGGTTTCAAGCCTTTAATTCAAAAATATCTTATGAGGTAAGAAATACCTAAGGAAGAAAGGGTTTTTGCTTAAATATGGTTTGGGGTGCTTCTAAGTGCTTTTACAGATCTGCCCCTGGGCATATTCCCACTGAACCATGATCGTACAAGGCGATCCGTGACCATGCAATCGTGGTTGTGTGCAGCAACCGCGTTGTGCTAACCGTCTTGACTGACCGCGACCGCAGATTGAGGACCGAGGATAATGTAGTCTAGGTCTTCAACTACACTTTTCTTTGCTCCCTTTTTATCATTTTCAGCTCCAATCCACATCTTTTGATCACCTTAACTTTATTCCTGTAAAGAGGGGATATTAGTGCATATAACCACAAATTTGTCTCATTTTTTCATTCAAAACAAGGTAATGTGCATGGATAATGAGTGTGAATGAGTGGTAAATCACCACTCATCAATACCCCCAACTTAAGACCCTGCTTGTCCTCTAGCAGCACCACCCTTTTCTATGAGACAATTTCATATGTATGGCCTCATTCTATCACCCAATGATCATGATGACTTAAACTAGGTTGCTACCACAAAAATCTTTTCACACATGGGAAAATAGGCTTCTAACGACTCCCTTCATCATAAAATGGAATAGTGAAGGATGCAATAGACTTCGGAGAGAAACCATGTAACAACTACTCACACTCTAGAAATAACACACATGCTAACTACAATCATGATATACTTCCACTTCTCTCATTGTGCGGAAGATGACAAAATCATCCATCTCAACTAGTTCACATGCCTCCTCACAAGAAAGAAAAAATTCACACACCTAGTTACCAACAAGGAATTTTAAGTGAAAATACTCACTCTCTCAAGAAATTCTCTATGTTATCAAGTACCATTCCATAGGCTTGCCCCTACTTTCAATCACCACTATAATGACCATACTTTGTTAGGAATCAAAAAAAGGACTTTTTGAACTTTTAATATAGGTTTAGGGTAGGGTAGGATATTAACTTGGTGTGATAAGGCTAAACCCTACTTGAACTTCTACATCATAATCCTTTTATGCATTGCTAATTGGTCCACTTTTTTCACTTCACTATTTTGCCTACTTTTGCTTTTTCTTGGTTTTCCCACTCTCCTCTTTTTCTCTTCTTCTATAATTTTTGCACAAAGATAAAGCCTTTTTTTCCTTCATGGGATCTTTTATTCATTCGAATTAACAAGCTTCACTTTCTTAAGATTGTAAGTAACTTCTTATGAATTCTTGGCTCAACTATACTTTTTTCTCTTTCCACTACCCCCAACTTAGGGTTTTAGCCTCAATTTGTATTCTTAAGTTCAAGGAGGATGGGGTTCAAGAACGGATGAATAGAAGGGTCACAGCTTGTACTGCGCTTGCCAAAGAAAAGTCCAAAGTCTCGGAGAGGGTGACTAGGGGTAACTTTGGTAGGCTCTTTAGGAAAAAATGGTCTTCCAAAATCACAAGATGGCCTATGATCATTTTACCAACCAAGCACAATCAAAATTTATCTTTGAAAGAAAAAAGGGGCAAATTCTAGATAGTGCAAGTACACATGAGAAGAATACAATTAACCTCACACACATGGCATGCGAATGTCGTCAAGGAGGTTCAATTGTTCTACCCGATCAAGATAAAGATAGAGTATTCACTATTTTTTCGAAGTCAACTTTCAGAGTCATAGAAAGAGGGAAAATTTTTGTCACAAAGTTTCTCACTTCTATGCCTTCGAATTTTGTAAAATTTTCAGGTGGAGGGGGTTGTTTGCTTTTGTATCCACACCATATATAATTTTCTAATCATGGCAACCATCCAAGCTATCATCTCACATTGTAAATCATAGTACGGGTGACCCACCATATGATTACTCAAACTTCACCAATGGATATTAATGCAACCTCAAATTATTAATACTACAGGTACTCTGAATTTTCTTGCATTTTATGGCCTTGATTCCATGGGTACTCAGACTTCCCCTGTACCTATGGTTAAAATCCAATCACGACTCATCCATTAAAACTAAAATAAAGTAACAACTCCGAAACAAGGTACTTAATTCATGAAAGTGTGGGCACTGTTAGAGTGTCCGAATATTACAACCCAAATAAAAATAAGGATCATCTAAAAGAGCAGAAGAGTAAGCAGAAATATCAATAATTCAAGCCCAAATCGAATGAATAAGGAAATACCCCCAACTGAAAAGGTAGCAGTTTCCCAACTACGTAAATAATCAAGGATAAAAAAGAGATAAGGATGATCCCTGAAACTCCATCAAAGACCGCTATCACTTTCAGACTCTGCACCATCACCATTTACCTTGAGATCAGGCGATTCCTTCATACAAAAACTTGACCGAGAGTGTGAGGAAATTATAGAGGTAGTCAGTGAATCACCTAGCTTCTGTGTACGCGATCGTGACTGACTAACCACGATCGCGGACCGGAGGGTAACCGCGATCAAGCTTGTGGACCGTGGTCATAGTAACCGAGCGTAATTTCTACTCCCCTGTTTTCCCCTGTCCAGTTTTTCTGCTCACTTGGTGCCTATTTATCCTTTGATCAGTTTTCAACTAAAATTAGCACACTTCTCCCTTTCTAAGCTTATGCCAATCACTCCATAGTGTCACACACGTATGAGTTATTCATATGCGAAAACTAACATCAATACTATAAAAATATGATAAAAAAGGATATGATCCATCCTCATGGAATTTGTGGGTTGCTTCCCACACAACGCCTTAGTTATCATCGTGGAATGGCGTGTCATGCATTAATTTGTCAAGGAGGGTCCGCAGGTCCCCACTTATCAAACTCCCCTTCATCAATTAACCTTCTAATAATGCTTTCCACCTTTTTCTTCTCTTTGTCGATTAGACTTTGGGACAACCTCTCTTTTGACTGAATGTTGGGTATTTTTCCTCCCAAGTCTTTTGTCAAGTGATCTTCCTTTGATTTTTCACTCCCTGGACGTATTTCCAATATTTGATCTTTATTTTGGGGGTTAGAAATTTTGTCACTAGTGGGATTTCCCTTCGGTTTAACATTTAGTCGTGCAAAGATTTTTCCTATTTGGATCTCCAATTATTTAATAGAGACCGAATGGTTGACCACAGTTTTAGACAGTGAAATGAAGTCCTTTTTTAATTCATAGACCATTTTGTCCATTCCTTCAACTCTGTTCAAAATTCTTGCAAGGATATCCCCCGTTCTACCTCTGTCAGTGCCAATGGAGGTTGACTCTTTGTTAGAATCCCGATCATGGTGAGGTGAAAAATAGAAATACTCATGTTACCTATCTCTCCAAACTCGACCACCACCCTAATTTATCCAACCTTGATTCCCTCCTTGCCTACGATGGGCCAGATGAGAAGCCCCCGAGTGGTTAGCTAGGTACCAAATTTCTTCCTCCATTCTCCTAGATTCTTCATCTTCATAATAGGCTCTTAGTGTTATAGGGTTTTCCATTTTCACGGGTGCACCCATGACATACTTGGTTAGGATCTCAAGTTGGGTCAAGATCTTTGCCATGGTTTGCTCTTAATCCTCATCCCATTTTCTTTGTTCTCTACTAACCATGGGCTTGGGTGGAGAGCTATTGGAAATATGCATGTATTAGGCATGACATTCCCGATTGTGTTTCGTTACCTCTCTCAACAATTTTGTAGCCGCATAGAAGTGCAAGTTTAAGAGAGAACCTTTTGCTGCATTGTTCACCACCGTTTGGTTCAAAGGATCTAGTGCCCGATAGAATATTTAGAAAAGTGCCATCCCCGGAATCTCGTAGTTTGGGAATTTGGTCAACTTCCTATGGAATATCTCCCATACTGTATAAAGTGGCTCCCCGTTCCTTTGTTTAAAGTTCATGATTTCATCTTCCGGGTGACACAGGTTGGATGAAGGGGAGTATTAATTTAAAAACACCTTTGTAAGCTCGTTCCACGAAGTGAGTGAACCTGTAGGGAGTGTGAGGAACCACAACAATGCTTCGCCCGTTAGTGAGAATAGAAAGAGACAGATCCAAAAGGACTCTTGAGTGATATGAGAAATGTTGAATGGTGTACACACCTCCAAAAAATTCCTTATGTGAATATATTGGTCCTCATGCTTAACCCCGGTATAGCCCCTTTACTTCCAACATATGAATAATGATACTAGTCACATGGAATATCCCATTCCCATCATGAGGTGGGATGCGGGTTTCACCCTTATTACCTCCTCAATTAGTTGGCTCTCCCTATAAAGGGGAATATCAAATGACTCTGCGTGAAAAGTGCCTTCACTCATAATTCCGTCCTTGCTAGGATTACCTACAAAAGATCCAAAAACAACAACTAGAATAAAATACTCTACTTCAGGTATTCCCAAGTAAGAATGATACCACATAAGAAAAATCTATATTTCACTCCCCGGCAACGACATCATTTTGATAACACTCAATTCACTCCCATAATTGAGGGGTGAGGTAGTCGTTGTCAAATAACCCAATTTAAATTGGGGTCGAATCTCAAGGAGAGAATTATAGACTTCAAACCCTCTGGGTGCTCAAATTACTATGAAGTTACCCGAAATGCTAACAAAATGACATGTAAAATAAAATAGGGGGAATTTGTTTGGAAACTTGTTATACAATCTTTTACAAATGATCAAGATATTACACTTTTATTTTAAGCAACAATGTTGGGGGAAATCTTGGGATTATGTCTACCTAAAGGTAAAAGTATGTGGGTTAATGATGGTTTAGCATAAAATTTAGTTGTTAACTAAAGGATAGACTAGGTCGAAGTTCATTGCGATTAATCTTTCGATAAATACACAACGGTTTCACTCGTTGGCTCTTTCGAGCACCTAACAATTGTGAAATTCATAATCACCCAAAACCTCAATCAAGCATCCCTATTTCTATAATGATGCTCTTGACATTATTTACACTTCTAATACACTTATTTCTAAAATTCCAAAAGGGAGCAACCCATAGGCTTAATTGTCCACCATTACCTTGTCCCCCTGCAACCCTCTTTCAAGGATGTTATGGGTTACCTTATATTTAGATTCATCCCTCTTTAGAGAATGATAAAGGGTTTCTAGAGTTTGGATTTTTCACCCATCAAACCCATTTGGAAATTTAGGGCTTTTACCCATCAAATTCTAACTCATTAGCTCAAGCAATGGTGAAATCCTTACTCAACAACTAACAATCATGCCAACACAACAATACCCATACACAAATTACACTATGGTTCAACATAATCCCAAGACTAAATTACGTAGCTACTCATGAAGAAAGTAAAGAGAGATAAACCATAAGGATAATCCAAAGAATTTATTCTTCACAAAAAAGGCTAAGAAAGAAAGCCTCCAAAATTAGTTACACACTAGCCCAATTAGGGTTTCAAGCCTTCAATTCAAAAATATCTTATGAGCTAAGTAATACCTAAAGAAGAAAGAGTTTTTGCTTAAATATGGTTTGGGATGCTTCTAAGTGCTTTTATAGATCTTCCCCTAGGCATATTCCCGCTGAACCACGATCGTACAAGGTGATTTGCGACCACACGATCGCGGTTGTGTACCGCGACCACATTGTGCTGACTGTCTTAATTGACCGCGACCGTAGATTAAGGACCGAGGATGATGTAGTCCAGGTCTTCAGCTCACTCTTTTTTGCTTCTTTTTTATCATTTTCATCTCCAATTTACATATTTTGATCTCCTCAACTTTATGCCTGCAAAGAGTGGATATTAGTGCATCTGACCACAAATTTATCTCATTTATTCATTCAAAATAAGGTAATGTGCATGAATAATGAGTGGTAAAATCACCACTCATCAAAGGGTGAGAGGGACCTATGAAAGGGGTGTTTTCAATCATATTTATTTTTTCTTGAGTATCAATATGCTCATCATCATGAATGGAAGCAACATCAGTATGCCTACCCCCAATATCAACAACTTCACTAGCAACACCCCCAGAAGAAGTACCCAGATCTGTTGCAGTAGGTTGGTCATGAAGAGCCTCAACATTAGGCTGACCTTGCCTAACTGCTCTTCTTATAGTTGTTGCTCCAGTAAATTCCATCTACATTAACTCTACCATTGGGTTTGCTATTGTATCAACAAGACCTAGAGTAATAAAAAAAGTCATCCCCAACTCCTTCTCTGTAGGCACGATCCATGGATGCACAACCTATAAAAAAAGACAAATATATTTAAATTATATAATAATTTGCAATCTGTTGGGTTACATGTTAACAAAGACAGCTTATGCAACAGATGATCTTTCTGTCATAACAGATGATCTGTCTGTCGCAATAGATTAAAAATATGTTACATCAGATTACCCATTTGTTACATAATTTGCACTAGATGGGTAATCTGTTGAGTCGGGTTCAAAGAACCAAAGAAACAGATGGGTAATTTGATGCGAAATATAAATCATCTATCGTAACTGATTACCCATATATTGTACTAGTTGCAGTGGACGGAACTTATGCAACAGATAATCTATCTTTCACAACAGTAGATCTGAATGTCACAACAGATTAACAATATATTGCATCAAACTACCCATCTATTGCATAATTTGTAGTAGATGGGTAATATGTTGAGTCGGGTTCAGAGAACCAGAGCAACAGATGGTTAATTTATTGCGAAATATGGATCATCTATCACAATAGATTACATATCTGTTACACCAGTTAAAGTAGATGGGTAATCTATTGCAACAGATGACCCATCTGTCGCAACAGATGACACATCTATTTCAATATCTTTTTTTGAGTCAAATTATTTTCCTTGAAAGAACACGTACTGCATTATCCGGGAGGTTAAAGAGATTATCCACCTTAATTCTTATGCTGCTTTTTGCAGCCAACCACCTAAGGATCCTTGGATGAGAAACCTCATCTAGGTAATCCTTAACCTACTTTTGGAGGTGAGGAATGACTTTAAATGTACAAGCCTAAAGAATGTAAAAAGGAGGCAAACAAATAATTATTCAATATAAATTAATGGATGAGTCAACAAATAGTGATTAAATTTACCATGAAAGCCCAAGAAAAGTCATATAATGTGATCGTCTTTGGGGATAGGTTTGTCACTAAATATTTGACAGTCAAGTAGTAGTTGTCATATCCCCAGGGATAATTATTGAATTTCTCCAAATCCTCAGGAATCTTCAACAAATCATCTTCTATGACTTTGTTGACGTCTCTTGCCAATATAACGGAATGGGAAAACCAAACTAAGCTCAATTTCTCCTTGGAATTCAATGATATGGTTTTATCCTTGTGATGTTCTATCAACTTACTGGCTTTGTACCCACGCCCAGCAATGTCCAACAACCCATCTATTTTTTCCCTGCATTTGTTGGATTTATTGAGCGGGCGCTGGGACAATGCCTTTCCTCTATTTGATGGTGGGGGTTTGGTTGTCCTGCTTGCCTTGGACCTTTTACGTGGTGTTTCCATGGTGAGAGGTTCTTCTGGACGATCGCAACTCAAGCCCGTCACTATGGAAAACTCTTTCAAGAAAAAATAAATCGGCATGCCATAGTAGTTGATCCATATTTCATCCATCTTTTTCCCCCTCCTTCGAATCTTTATCATCCCCCATGTACTTGATCCTATGCCTGAGTAGAACATATACTATGCTCATTTAGAAATGGGCAGTGTGGTCCTTAGGTAGCTCAAGAAAGTGTCCAAAGTAACTCTTCTTAAAAAGTCTGTCTATGTTTTCATTCTTCATAGTTTTCCTAAAGTTATCAAATGGTTTTCCTAACTGACATTTAAGTACAAGATCATCTGTTAGTTCTGCAGGGTCATCTATCGGTATCGAAACTTGAAACCTATCAATATAATAGTTTTAAAAGGATCATGTTGGGATTTTGATATTAATTCATGCCCTATTGGTGATGCATTATCATCATGTTGATGATCATTGTCTTTCTCACTTTTTACTTTCTCCTCTTCTTGTTTATCTTCTTTTTCTTCCTCCCCACTTTTATTTTCCTCATCACCATCTACACACCCTTGTCCACCTCTCTCAATGTAATTTTGATATCTTTCCTCAGCTTTACTTTTTCCTACTGAGATTGTTCAGGAAGCTCCTCTGAATCCCTCTGTACTATAGCCTTTTTTGTTAGTTGGTCAGAAGTTGATCCACTTTTAATTTCTTTTATTTTGGGAGACATGTTTTACCTACAAACAACAAAAAAATAAAAATTATATTACAATTGATGTATGCATAAATTTTCAAAAATACATTGCAAACACCACCAATACCGACACCACCAACAGCCACCACAAATACCACCATCAACCACCACCACAAACACCACCAGTTCTACTACGATGACCACCAACACCACCACTATGACCACTAATACCACAAACACCATCCAACAATACTAAGATATTCAATGGAATACTACGATAAAAACTAGGGTTTTCTCGGGTTCTTCCTACAAGTTTACCATCAAACTCAAAATTGTAAACCCATTCTCAAAGATAATACAACTAAAAGTCTTCTTTTTTATCATTAACTTAAAAGCCCTCAATTTTAGAAAAAAGAACAAATATAGAACTCTTCTCAAAATCTTTTACCTATGGAGACAGAAAACGACGGATACAAACAAGAATAAAGTCAAAAATAATACCTATGTGGTCAAAAATGGGAAGAAAATTGATCTGTTGTGAAGGGTTGAGCAATTTATTAAGTAGTTATTGTTTGTATTGTTGAGAAAGAGAAAAGAGGGAAACTCAAGATTTGAAATGCTGAAATAATTTTTTCGCAAATGGATGATTTGTATAGATTGATTTGTATTTTGAAAAAGAATGAAAAGTTTTGAAAATGTTAATTTGGTCCGAATTGATCTTAATTATATTTTTAAATTTTAAAAGATATATATAACTTTTAATCATCTCATCATAATAAAGTGTATTAAGTTCAAATGGAACACTGATGAATTTTACGTATTAGCTTGATAATGAGGTAATAAGAATCGTTTCAACTCAGAGTGATCGATCGACAACTCAGGTCGGGAGGAACACAATACCAACATCATTCAATTGTCAAAGACTCAATTGAAGTTATAGTTGACCCTATGAACTCACCCCTAGTTCTAGCTAAATCAATTTAGGTATTAGCTTGATAATGAGGCAAGAAAAATTGTTTCAACTCAGAGTGAACGATGGACGACTCAGGTCGGGAGGAACGTAATACCAATATCATGCAATTGCCAAAGACTTAATTGAAGTTGTAGTTGACCCTATGAACTCACCCCTAGATTTAGCTAAATCAATTTAGGTATTATCTTGATAATGAGGTAATAAGAATTGTTTCAACTCAAAGTGATCGATCAATGACTCAGGTCGGGAGAAATGCAACACCAACATCATGCAATTACAAAGACTCAATTAAAGTTGCAGTTGACCCGATGAACTCACCCCTAGTTCTATATAAATCAATTTAGATATTAGCTTGATAATTAATTAAGATAATAAGAATCGTTTCAACTCAGAGTGATCGATCGACGACTCAGGTCGGGAGGAATGCAATACTAACATCATGCAATTGCAAAGACTCAATTGAAGTTGTAGTTGATCATATGAACTCACCCCTAGTTCTAGCTGAATCAATTTAAGTATTAGCTTGATTATTAATTAAGTTAATAAGAATTGTTTGAACTCAGAGCGATCGATCGATGACTCAGGTCGGGAGGAACACAATACCAACATCATGCAATTACAAAGACTCAATTGAAGTTGTAGTTGACCCTATCAACTCATCCCTAGTTGTAGCTAAATCAATTGAAGTTGTACTTGAATATATGAAATCAATTGAAATTCTATAGAAATAAATATTCAACTTGTTGCAACAAATGACTTATCTGTTGGAATTTATCAAACAGATTAAGTCATCTATTGCAACAGATTAACTATTTGTTGTAAATTATCAAATAGGCATTATCATTTGTTGTGATAGATGACTGATTCGTTGGAAATTTTCAAATAGAAATTGCCATCTATTGCAACAGATGACTTATATGTTTCAAGATCTTTTTTTATTTTAAAGCAATTTTCTAATTACCTGTTTGATATAAAAAAAGATAAAATACTAAGGCAGTAAAAAATATTACTTGGATAACTCAAAAATCTCCTGCTTGAGTAGTCTTATCTTGTCTTTTAAATGTCATCATCTCATCGTGCTCCTCAAATTTATTAATGAATATTTAAAACCCATCTCCTTCAGCCATAAATTAACTTAACGCATCTCTCTTCTTTTTCAGAATTCTCTTTCTCTCCTTTTTAGGGTAATCATAACCATCTCCTTTTTTTCTCTCTTTTCTCTCCTCTTTCGCCTGAGGATCCTTTCGGATCTCAATCGATCTATATGTTTTCTCAAATGAAATGGTTGTTCTGATCCCTTTACTTTTTTGACATTGCAGGTATGGTTCACTGTTGCTCTTTCCTTCTCATCTTGTTCTTTGTATGTTATTTAAATTAGATATTTACATTTGTTGTTATTATTGATTTACCCATTATCAGTTTTTTATTTATTAAAAAAAGGATGTTGGTGTTCTTGGAATATGTGGTGTTTGTGTTGTTGATGGTGTTGGAACATATGGTATTGTTTCTTTGTTGTTATTGGTGTTTCAATAATTTTCTCAACCGCTGTAACTGATGAATCATTTATTGGAACAGATGGAGCAACTGTTGGAACAAATCAAACCAGTAGTAAGGTTGGTTGGTTTGATTTATTCCAATAGATGACCCATCTATTGCAACATTTCATCCATCCGTTGCCACAGATGCGTCACCTATTGTAACATATGACTCATATGTTGAACAGATAGGGAATATATTCATTAGATGGGTCATCTATTGATTCATTCAATTTTGTGTTACCTTTTTGTAATGTTCTTTTTGTTCTTATTTTGTTTGACATCATATGTTTTTCTCTTGTTTGCAGATAAAAGGAAGCAAAACTGGATCAAATTTTGCCCAACCAGCATTAGCCTCTAGAATAAAGATGAGTTCGGAGGAATAAGCTGCTTGCAGATGGAATCACTTCATATATGAGAGGTATGTATTATTGATCAACCTATCGTGAAAACACACATGCAGTACACTAATTTTATACATATTGGTTCTTTACGTATTAGGCGTTAATCTTTCAAACAAGATATGGCATTTTACAGTTAAGATTGTTAGATTCAAACTGGTAAGGCTAGGGGACCAAGTAGGTGGTGTCGATACCTTGTTATGGTTTAATAAAGATTTTGTTAATGTTTTGGTGTCAAGTATAGAGAAGGGTTCAAGTTTTTGGGGGTAGTTTAAATATTCAAAGAGTGATTGAACTGATTTTAAGGGTTCAATGGACTTTTGAAAGGCCTCCGAAGCCTCGCACTACTTCAAACAAGAATGAAAATGAATATAGTTATTGCTCTGGTCCAAATTTATATGGATGGGTTACTCGAAGAGACTATTATACAGAAGAAGGTGATTGAAAGAATACCTATATGGGAAGGGGGTTAGAGAAGACCATATATCAACTTAGACCTTATTAAAGAAGAAACATGGGGTAAGAAGGAAGTATAGTGAAACTGGATGATGAAATTGGCATGAAAAATGAAAAAATTGAATGAGCTGCAAATGTGAAACAACAATAACAACAACAACAAACCCAGTGTATTCCCACACAATGGGGTCTGGGGAGGGTAAAATTTACGCAGTCCATACCGCTACCCCCAAAGAAGTAGAGAGGTTGTTTCTGATAGACCCCCGGCTCAAGATAAATATATATAAAAAAATAATAAACAAAAGTTGTAATGAAACATGAAGCAAGATAGGTGGCTTAACAGAAGTAAAGAATCAGAAATAGTAAAATAGAACCCAGAGAAATATAGGATAGGGGAACTAAGAGCCATAAGCTATAAGAAATAAGAAAAATGAAATCTGGAATAGGGTACCCGCCTAGTAGTAACCAACACTCACAGACCAAATCTACCCACCACACCCAGTCTATCCTGACTAGTGGCTCCTACCTATCAACACAGTCCTACGATTACTACCCCAGCTAAACAGGGACTCTTCTAATTACCTGCTACAACTCATGTACTCACCCTAGCCTTCCACCCTTATCCGCGACCTCCATACCTTTCTATCTAGGATCATGTCCTCGATAAGCTGAAGCTGCTCCATGTCATGTCTAATCACTCCCCTCCAGTATTTCTTTGGCCTCCCTCTACTCCTTCTGAAGCCATCCAAGGCTAGCCTCTCACACCTACGAACTGGGGTATCCGTGCCCCTCCTCATCACATGCCTAAACTATCTCAGCCTTTCTTCCCGCATCTTGTCCTCCACCAAAGCCACTCCTACCTTCTCCCAAACAATCTTATTCCTAACTCTATCCCCTCTTGTAAGACCACACATCCAATGCAACATTCTTATTTCCGTCACCTTCAATTTTTGAATATGGGAGTTCTTGACAGGCCAACACTCCGCTCCGTACAACATGGCTAGACGGACTGCCACTCTATAGAATTTGCCTTTAAGCCTAAGGGGCACCTTCCTATCACACAACACTCCAGAAGAGATCCTTCACTTCATCCAACTAGCTCCAATACGATTAGAGATATCCTCGTCAATCTCACCATTCCCCTGAATCAAAGACCCAAGATACTTAAAACTATCCTTCTTACATACAACTTGGGAATCCAACCTCAGCACCACTTCGTCTTCCTGCCTTAAGTCACTAAACTTGCTCTCCAAATACTTCTTCTTGGACCTACTCAACCTGAACACCTTATATTCTAGGGTTTGTCTCCATACTTCTAATTTTTCATTCACACCCCCTCCTCGCCCCCCGCGTCTCATCAATCAGCACTACATCATCTGCAAATAAAATACACAAAGGAATTTCACCTTGAATACTCCGCATCAACACGTCCATCACCAGTGCAAATAAGAACGGACTAAGAGTCAAACCCTGATGCAACCCTGTCTCGATCGAAAAATGCACTGAGTCTCCTCTCGATGTTCGAACCCGAGTCTTCCCTCCATCGTTCATGTCCTTAATAGCTCTGGTGTATACCACCGAAACCCTTTTCACCTCCAAGCATCTCTAAAGAACCTCCCTAGAGACTTTGTCATAATCCTTCTCCAGGTCAATGTACACTATGTGCAAATCCCTTTTTCTTTCCCTGTATTGCTCCACTAATCTCCTCACCAGGTGGATTGCTTCTGTCGTTAAGTGAACATGCATAAAACCAAACTTATTCTCCGAAATGGACATGATCGTCCTCAATCTCTGCTCAACCACCCTCTCCCAAATCTTCATAGTATGACTCAACAACTTAATACCCCTATAGTTGTTGCAACTCTGAATGTCCCCCTTCTTTTTATATAACAGAATCATCGTACTCCATTTTTAGGCCTCAGGTATTCTCGCAGTCTTAAAAATATCGTTATACAAATTAGTCAATCACCTTAAGCCTGCCCCACCCACAAACTTCCAAAAATCCACTGGAATCTCGTCGGGCCCCGTCACCCTACCCCTCCTCATCCTACGAATAGCCTTCCTGACCCCCTCTACCTTAAAAAGTCTACAGTAACTGAAATCATGGCTCTCCTTCGAATGCTCCAGCTCCCCTAACTCAATTCCTCTGTCCCCTTCCTCATTCAAAATTCTATGAATATACTCCTGCCATCTCTTCTTAATATGAATATCCTCCACCAAAACTCTACCATCCTCCCCCTTAATTCACTTCACTTGGTCGAGGTCATGACCCTTCCGATCCCAAGCATTAGAAATCCTATACAACCTTTTTTCCCCGTTTTTCTCCTCTAAACCCGCATACAAGCACTCAAAAGTTGTTATCTTAGCATCCATAACTCCTAACTTAGCCTCCTTCTTTGCCACTTTGTAAACCTCCCTATTCACCTGATTCTCCTCTTCATCTTTACTCTCAATCAACTTAACATACACCCCCTTCTTAATCTCTACTTTCTTCTTAACTTCTTCATTCCACCATCAGTCCCCTTTATGCCTTCCTGCCCGCCCCCTCAAAATACCCAAGACTTCTCGAGCAGTCTATATGATACAGCCGGAAGCCTTATCCCATCTAACATCCACGTCTCCCTTACACTCCCGATCCCCTCAACCTTTCCACCTTGTCTCATATCTCCAGCGTGCTAACTGGCGTCAAGCCACCCTACTTAATTCTAGGTCAACCCTCCCCGACCCTTCTCTTTTTGCTCTTCTTGATAATCAAGTCCATCACCAGAAGACTGTGTTGGGTCGAAAGATGCTCACTCAGAATGACTTTACAGTCCTTATATAAAACCCTATCCCTCTTCCTAAGCAGCATAAAGTTAATTTGAGTCTTGGCTATCGCGCTTCTGAAAGTAATCAGGTGATCTTCCTTCTTTGAAAAGCTCGAATTCACCACCACCAGCCCAAAATCCCCTGCAAAATACAACAGAGCAACTCCCTCGCCATTTCTATCACCAAAACCAAAACCTCCATGCACATCATCATAACCTCCAGGAAGAGCCCCAATGTGACCCATTAAAGTCTCCCACAATGACAATCTTCTCTGAGATAGGCACGCTTCTCACCACCTCATCCAACACCTCCCAGAATCTCACTTTCACCTCTTCTTCCAAACCCTCTTGTGGCGTATAAACACTACACATATGCAGTGAAAACCCCCCAATGACCAATTTAATCATCATCAGCCTATCACTGATCCTCTTAACCTACACCACCTACTCTCTAAGATCCTCATCAACTAAAATTTCTACTCTATTCTGATGTCTCTCACTCCCTAAGTACCACAACTTATACCCATCCATATCCCTAGCCTTAGACCCTACCCACTTAGTTTCCTGAACACACGCAATGTTAATCCTCTTCTTCTTAAGAATCTTTGCCATCTCTATGGACTTACCCTGAAGGGTCCCTATGTTCCAAGACCCTAACCTTAACCTATCATCTCTCGCCTCCTGCCTAACTCTACCCCCCTCGTCGCACTAGCCCTACCACCCAACCTGGACCACACATTCCCCTGCCCTTCTCTCTTCACCCCCACCCAAAATGACCTTCAACCCCAGCTTCCTTGGACATGACCCTATTTCACCATCAATCCTCACAGCCACCACTCAAAAAACAAAAAATCCCCAAGCCGACAAACAAATAGAGCAACCATAGAAAAATAGGGAAAATAGGAAAATAGTAAGAAAACAGAAGGCACGCACAAAATATTCTATCCATCCTAATATCTAGAATAATACAACACTATCCACCAATACGCAAAAGCAGCCCATCAAAATTAAAATCACAAGGAATTGAAACGGTAAGAAATAACTAAATATCAAAGTTTAGATGTCAGCAGGGTACCCCTGCGTGTTGTTGGTTTCAGAAATTTTGGAGTCGAATCTGGTTGCCAAAATTGAGTCCCCGGCAAGCAACTGTCAATGCATCGCTGAAGTTTGTCAGATTTTTTTATGGATATTGCCGTAAGTCCAGAATCTGTTGGCCTACTGTACATCATCGTCCCAACTTGTTACTAACAGTGTTTCCCTCCTTACACCATTGCTGGAGTCGAGCTGGCGAGAACCCCTAATATTGCTGGTGATAACAGTGGAGAGAGAGCAAAAAGGGATAAGAGAGAGCTTAAGGATGAGAGAGAGAGAGAGCGGGGGTGAAAATTAACCTACCTATTGTTGGCGTGTCTACGTTGGTGTCGGCGTCAAAGACGGCCATCAGTCAATGAGAGCTGTACAGTTCAGGCGCAATAAACGTTAGGTTACAGAGTGAACGCTAGAGAGAGAACGTTAGCAAAGGTAGACTAAATTGGAGTGAGATATTTATTTTTTTACTTTGTGATGATTGATTATTCTCGAGCTGCAAATGTGAAAGTGTATCCAAAAATGAAAATCCATCAATCCATTTTGAAAAGAAAAATGTTGAAGTGGATTAGAGCTATGGACTTTGTTAGGGGACTGCAACTAGCTAGTGTGGCCTAAATAAAGACTCATAAAATGCAGTACCAGAACTCTAAGGTTGCAGCTTTGGGAGTACCGATGGTGGTAAGATTGTCGGTCAGGAACGAAACCTAAACCAATAACTCCTGAAGTAAAAATAAGGATTAAGACAAGGTGGCAATTTCTGAAGTTAAACTTGCATCTCATGCCTCCTATTTATGGCTCTGGTCTGGTCAGAGAAATTTGAAACAACAAGGCTTGGGATTTCTACCCAACTTCCGACCTTTTTATATCTATTGTCATTGACCTAATCAGAACCACAAATAGAAGCCATGGAATGCAACTTAGACTTCCGAAATTGATGCCTTGGCTTCCCTTATTTTTACTTCTGGAGGTGTTGGTTCAGGTTTCGTTCTTGACTGAAAATCATACCAATCCTCTGTGCTCGCCAAGCTGGTTCCTTAGATTTCTGGTCCTGCACTTTGTGGGTCTTCATTGAGGCCAAGCTCGCTAGTCGCATTCCCTAGCAAAGTGTCCAACTCAAGTCCTCTTTAGCATTTTTCTTTTTCAAGAACGACTGACGAATTTTAATATTTGGATACACTTCTACATTTGAAGTTCATTCAATTTTTCCATCTTTCAAGTTAATTTCATTGGCTAAAAGTTCCTTACTTACTTGCTTCCCTGTGTTTCCTCTTAAACAAGGTCTGAGATGATATATGGTCTTCTCCACCCCCCCTTTCCTGCACAGGTATTCTCCCAAGCACCTTCTATTGTATAATAGTCTCCTGGAGCAACCCATCCATATAAATTTGGACCAGGGAAATTTCTATTGGTTTTCCATTCTTATTTGTTGTAGTGAGAGGCTTCAGAGGCCTTTCAAAAGTCCATTGCACCATTAAAATTAGACCAATCACTATTGGATATTTATACTACCGCCAAAAACTTAAACCCTTCTCCAAACTTGACACATAAACATGAGAAAAACTGTTATTAAATTTTAACAGGGTATCCACACCACCACTTGGAACCCTTCGGCCTTATTAGTTCGCACCTATCAAACTAAACTATAAAATATAGTATCTTATTTGAAGGATCAATGTCTAATCGGTAAAAAACTGTATTCACAAGATCATTGTACTTTATATGTCTGCACACATATGATAACTATTTAAAAAGAGGTAAACAACCGTAACTTTTTATCTAATACATTCAAAACAGCTGATGAATCAAATTTCTCATATGTTGCAACTGATGAATCAGTTGTTAGAAGAAATCAAAACATCTCCTACAATAGCCGGTCCATCTATCACAACATATAATCCATATGTTGCAATAGATATCTCATCTGTTGCACATACAGACCATCTATTGTAAAAGATAGTAAATTTGTTGCGATAGTGGGTTATCTATTATGATAAATAGACGATCTGTTGCAATAGCTCAATAATAACGGTTGTTATTAAGTCTCAAACCATTTTAAAAAGGTGAGAAGTTTGAATGTAAAAGAAAAAGTCATGACTTTTCATTGAAAATAAAAAGTCAGTAGTTTAAATGCAATTAATACAATGGAGCTGAACAGTCGTGCCTTTTTGCCTAATACATTCATATTCAATCCTCTATAAATAGGTCCCTCCTTAATCTTTATTCTACTTTACTTTTATTTATTTTTGTATTTTGTCTTTTCGTATTACATCTTCAACCACTTCTATTCAAAGAGCATATTCTTCTCGTTGAGGTAATTTTTTTTCTGTGTAAATCTATCAGTTGGTAGTATACGTTGTATTATATTAGGACTTTTTTCTTTACTTTTGTGTTTACATGTTTTGTCAATTCATGTGTGTTCTAGATATGGTTGATCCTTTTTGGGACATGGCTATTCTGCTTGACACCGAGAGGCAGTTTAACGACCTACAGAGGGAGTTGTTCATCGTGAGAGCAAGGATGTTTAGAGAGATGTAGAGGCTGATGAGGGCCCTGCTGCTGCCGGTTGATTGGTCGGCTGACAATATTAATGATGATGATGATAATAATAATTAGAATGTGTTTTTTTAGCATATGCATTTTAATTTTTCTCTATCGGATCTATACCTAGTGTATTTTATTTTTCGTTTGGTGAAAAAATTATTTTTGGACGACTTTGGCTTTTTAATTCTTATTTAATTTTGATTCTGTCTATTTCATCTTCTAAATATGTTAACATGTCAACGGTTGGAGGTAAGGAGCAATTTTGAATCCAGTAGTAATAGCAATTTTGACTTTTGAGTTCTTTTAACAGATGGACCATGTTTTGGAATAGATTGGTCATCGGTTGGGTTTTTGTCAATAAATTATCCTTATATTGCGATAGATTTTTCATCTGTTGGAGAAAAATATTCCGGTTTGATAATTGTATTGTGTTCTTTCAGCTAATATCCATTTGTTGCAACAGATGGGTAATCTGTTGAAAATAATTTTATGATTTGTTGTATTTAGTTCATGTTTTGTCCAAGTCAAAAACTCTGCACGTACAAGATCTTATTTGAAGATCGACCGTGGCAACATCACCACGACACGTTGATACTGAACTTGTAATCTGTTATTTGATGAGATAATAACCTATTCCTCAGACTGAGGTTCATTGATATTATTTTTTCCACTTCTAGAACAAATGGGGTTCCAACGTCCTCGAACTCCACATGCCTTTTGTGAAAAAATTGGGCATACTTCTTATTTATTATTTCAAATAGAGCCATGATGGGAAATTCTCTATCATCACTAAGCAATGAATTCACCGATTCAGCTATGTTTGACGTCATAATATTATACCTATACAAAAGAATCACTTAGTACGACATCATAGTAAACTTGTAACACAAACAAGACATTAAATTCATAAGAATGTACCTATTTGTTGGACATAATGCCCGACTCCATCTCTCAAAACTGACACGTACGAGGTTCTTCTTCCTTGGGATGCATATCCTCTATTTGATTGAAATGGTCTAAAAACTCCTCTCTACTATATGCTTTAGCTACTCTATTAAAAAAGGCCACGACCCTTTCGTTGTGAAAGCTGGTCTGAGTGTTCTCTCCCAGATGTCTGATGCAACAACCAAAGTAAGCTAAAGTGAAGAAAATTAAACCCATCTTTGGAATACTTGGATTCCTATCCGAAACAAAACACAACTCTTTGATATCTTCGACGCAGCTTCGCAGTTGTTCAAAAAAATATCCAAAAGAGGCATCACATTCCTTGTCTATTACACAAAAAGTGACAGGAAAGATGTGATTCTCCGCATCCTGCGCCACCGCCGCTAGCAGAACTCCATTATACCTGCTCTTCAAGAAGGTACCATCTTCGGCTATGCATTTCCTCAAATGTCTAAAACCTTGAATCAAGCACCATAGGATACAAAAAAAGTACTAGAACCTTCCATTTTTATCAACACATAATGTCGTCTTACTTTCGGGATTTATGGACTCAAGCATGTAACGGTAGGCATCGAGGATTGCATACCCATGCTCATGTGTCCCCCTAACCAAGTCCTTGGCAATCCCCATGGATGTATATATCTTCAAATAACTGACCAGGAAACCCAGTTCCGTAAGGAGTTGATTGTCCATAACCCTTGTAGAAGGGCCATTCCCATTGGGGAATCTATTATTGAAATATTCACCGAGGACCTTTATCGTGGCATGGGGATTTTGTCCCGAGATGTGCTTCGAACCACATGTGTGATACTTTTTATGTTTATGAATAACGAATCTATCAGAACTTAAGTACTTTGCCACTCTTAACCACCACTTGCAGTTCGGATTAGCACATTTGTAGCAAAAGACTTTGCTCAAATTAATCACCTTCATTATTCTGAAATCTCTTTTCAAGCAAGAAATAAACAAAGTAGTAGATAGTTCTTTCTTTTCCTTGAATGACATTCCCTTGTATAAGCCGGTCTCATCGTCTTGAGGATTGCCAGATTGTGTCGATCGAGAAGAACTGCCCACCATATTAGTCGCATCAACGGGCATAGGTGTTTGATCATCATCTAGAATATTCATGTCTAGAATATCCAACCTATCATCAAAGATGTCTTATTATTGTTCTTCTTTTATATTTTGGTTCTCATTCTCTCTCGTCTTTTCAACCACGTACACCCTTAACACTAGCCTGGATGAATCACGAAGATAAGCATGCAACCGAACCTGATAGTACCCTCTAATTTTCAAACTAGTTGTGCATGTAGATGATGGCGAGTTCTTCCGGTTGACAATTCAGTCCACAATAGGTGATGATTAAGTTCACAAAATTATCATACGAAACATCACTTTGGATTATCATAGCTATCGGCTCTAGCATTTCACCCTCCTTCCAATGCTATACATATCGATTGCTCTTCTCGATCCATTGACCATGACAATCCACCCTTATTGTTATTGATCCCTCCATTAGTGGTACCTAAATAAAATCATTTATTAAAAAAAGTTAATAGTAATTTCATAGTGTCGTAACATGAATCCCAACAGATGTGTAATTTGTTGCAACGGGTAATAAATAAGTTGCAATAGGTAAGTGATCAATCGCAACAGATTACTTACCTATTGGGATTCATGTTACACTCCTGAAGCTGATTTCAACAGACGAGTCATCTGTTGTAACAGGTGAATCATATGTTGCAACAGACTATACATCTGTTGCAACATATGAAGCACCTGTTGGGATAGATATTATAGTACTAAGGAACATTTAAAGTTGATTCCAATAGATGAGTGACATGTTACAATACATAATTAACATGTTGCGACAGATGACTTACATGTTGCAACAGACGACGCGTCTGTTGGAATTGAGTTCAAGTTCTATTGCAACAGGTTACTAATCTATTGCAATAGATATTTACCCTGTTGCAACAGCCGGCACATTTGTTGGAATTGAGTTCAGGTTTTGTTGTAATAGGTTATTAATTTGTTGCAATAAATATTTACCTTATTGCAATAGACGGGTCATATGTTGCAACAGATGACCCATTTGTTCAATTAATGTCACGGCATTATAGAACCATAAATATGAATCCAACATATGAGTCTTTCGTTGCAATAGATGGCTCATCTTTCGTAATAGATGATTGATCTGTTTAAACAGATGGCTCTTATGTTGCATTCATGTTCGCATGCTATCTATTATTGAAAAAATAGCACAATAGCAGTTACCCAGATGACAAATTCAACTAAAAATTATAATTTTACTTACCAAAGTCTCCCATAAAGTAATGCCAAAGTAAAAAGTGATGTACGAAATAAAATTTGACCTAAGAAATTGGTCAAATAGCAGCAGTAGCGGTAACAACAACAACAATAATGGTCAACAAGAAGAAGATGGAGATGATAATGAAGTAGAAGAAGATGATAATGAAGCAAAAGATGATGAATAAAGCAGCAACAACAATGAACAACAAAAATCGCTAAGAGAGAGAAAACAACAATGGATGAGAAGAAAGAGAAATGCGCCTTTATTTCCCTCCGTTTCCTGTTATATTAGGTAAATATTTGGATCAAAGTGTAAATTTAAAAACTTGTGGGTTATTCTCAAATTTACCCAACTTTCTTAATTCATAATAAAGTAATTGTCACCTACACTCAATTATTAAGACTTGAGTCCCCGACACCTCATTTTCAAACTCTTTTGCCACTTTTAACAAAATGCCCCCTAAATCTTTGAGAGTGTGCAATTCGAACAAATATTCAAATAATTTCTGCAAAACAAGGGTATTGATTTGGGGGATCAAAGAAATAGAGCTTTGTTCAAAGTTAATAATTAATCAGAAAAGAGGATTCCACTTAATAGGAGAATTGATCCTAATGCTAATAATGCCAATGTAGCACACTTTAGAAAGAATCACATTCTAATATTTAAGTCCACAGCAAGTTTATACTATTTAAATTTATATTTGTTCATTAGGATTATGCCAATATCAATATTGAATCTATCTTAATTACTAAAGGAACCTCTAAATCTCTTTGTTCCCCTTTAAGAATGCACCATCTCTTCTTTCTTTCCTGCCAAAAATGTCTTCCAGACAACCTCGGTCATGGGTGGATCGCGCATAATGAGATGTCCAACATTGGGCATTTCATGGTAGTTGATCCACGGAAGCCTTCCTGCAATATAACGTTGTAATATAACAGGTGCCACAAGTGCACCGAGCCTTCACCATTTGGGAAAAGGTTCTTAAGGTCCAGCGGATCAAAATCCCATTTCCCATGTCACGGTGGAGGGACTCGAATACTCCTTGTTTTACAGCGTATTCCTACAGATAAAACAAACAGCAGCAACTTTTAAGCCAACCATACTCATCATATAAGCAACAGCATATGAACGTAATTCTTAGTTGTGTATTAGGAATCAATTACACTTATCACACTTTAACTTCCTCTCCTATATTGTTCGTCTCCCTAATAGCAGCATGCTTTTCACATCCACTCGGAAAAGTTCTTTCTCAAAAGAAACAAAAGCACCTCAAGCCAAAATGTTACATAGACAGATCATAAGCAAACAAATACAAAAAAATTGTAGCTTGTACGTTTTTTTCACCCCTATAGTGGTTATTCCAACACTTCACCAAAAACAGAAGAAACATTTAACTCGAACAGGAATAAAACTCCAATTTACTATGAGCCGGAACAAAATTCCAAGCCATTACAAATTCTCCCGACAAATTTATTACGAGGATCAAACACACGCAAGGGGATCATGAAGTGACAGTAATCTAGCAGTAAATTGTACATATTCAGATAGGAAACCAATTACCTTATATTTTTGTATTTCACTTGCATGCTTAGCAAATCTGGAAGCAACTTCCATATCTGGGGGAGACCTCTTGAATTTTCCAGCTATAACACTATTGTACGGGAACCACTTCTGAGTGTTCTACCAGTAGACTAGCCAAGGTGCATAATGTGCAACTCGAAGTGCCCATTGGTCCCGTGGGAACTGTAGATTGTATCCTTCTGTAGATAAATTAGAAGGAAAGCCAGGCCACCAGTAATTGACAATGGGAGCAACTAGAGCTTCTCCAGCTAACCTATTAGCACCAAAAGAAGATGCCACAAATAATCAAAAGCAGAGAATACAGGAATACTAGAAGTTTTGCTGCTATTTTAGAGAATAGCGAGGATCGAAAAGAAAATAGAATATACATTGGTCAGAGGGACACTGATTTTATCTTGTCGTGTAATACCGAGGACAGGGCCTTATACAGGAAGATATGAAGTGGGGGATTAAGGTAGATGGTTAGTAAGTAGTCGATTATTGTCTAGTTCCCCTATCAGTAGTGTCATTATTACTCTCTTAGTGTCTTATTGTTCGATTTTTAGTGTTACCTATTGTTTCCTTTGCTTCTATTATCGTACATTTTGCTGTTGCTACTTTTTCTTTTTTAATTGTTTTTAGAATGTCTTCTTCGTTACTGTATTTTTTTACTTGTTTTTTGATTCTTATTTAACTGATCCGAGGGTCTAGCGGAAACAAACTCTTTACTGACATAGGGTAGGGGTAAGGCTGCATGCACACTATCCTCCCTAGATCCCATCTGTGAGATTACACTGGGTATGTTGATGGTGTTAAGTTTATTGGGTACAAATAAACGTACCGATCAGGGATGTACTTAAGGCAACACCAAACAGCATTACCACCCATGGAAAACCCCATAACATAAAATTTAGGGCCAAGTCTGAGGTGATCAGCAAGATCTTCCATATCCAAAGTTGTGGTTTGTATGGTTCGTTTTGGATGTGGATCACTTTCCCCATAACCAGGTCTATCAAAAGAGACAACATAGGCCCCTAATTCTTCAAGTGTTTCCTGAAAGAAACATCATTAAGCATTATAATCTCAGTTCAATTAAACTCAAAAAGGGTGCAGAAGTACAAGTTTGATAAAAATAGTTGATGAAATACCAAGGGTGCAACAGCTGACTCATATTTGGTAGAACCAAAGCTATGTGCATATATGACCTTATATTTTGCCGTTTCTTTTGGTACGCCATGCTCCTTATAAGCCAGATGTCTTCCATCCCTAAGTTTGATTCGAGGTCCAGCAACTGCTGGACCTCCAGGAGAGCCACAGATTCTAGGAGGTGGAGGTAGGAGGGCCTGGAACGCCCGTGCTAAACTTGCAACCAACAAGACAACTAAAACATTCCCAAGCATATCTGACCACAAGATAGACACAATTCTTACGATACTATTGGAATATGTAGATGGCATAGTGCAACCCTATATCGTATGAATTACACAAAACCTAGGAAATACTGATGACTCAGTTGAAAATAAGAGAATTTTAGAAAGGTTTTGCTTAAAAGGAGACTTCAGCTGTTATATGACAATAAAGAAATTAAAGAATGGTGGAAAGGTGATGATATGAAAAAGTTAACGTGAAATATAAAGGTAAACAGATTAAATAGGATGTAATAACACAGAATAAGGTATCTTTTGGGATTTTCAAGTGAATCAAGTTCAACATGCAAGAACGCAACCACCCTCTTCTAGAGTCAAGATTGAAAGCTTGCAATCATAGAACTTTTGTATGATAACCCTTGCTCATTAAATGCCAAAGTCATCGAACATATGAAATCATCCAGATGCCAATGACTTAGTTGGAAAAAAAAGGAATAGTTTCAGATGGTGATATGAAGAACTGAAAGCAAACAAATTAAACAAGATGTAATAACATAGAAGTTCAACACAATCACCCGCTTCTAGTGTTAAGGTTGAAGGCGTGCAATCACATAAACTTTTTTATGACAATCCTTGCTAGCCAAATTCCCAAAACTTATGAAATAATCCACTGGACTCCTACAACTACGTTTCTCTCAATGTGGCAAGATAAAATTGAGAGATTGTCTTGCATGACTTAGTCGTGGACTACTCTTCCTTTATGGAGAGATTCCTCTTTCTTTCATCCTCTTTGTCTAAAGCCTACGCCAATTGGTCTTTGCAGTTGAAAAATTTGCACCCACTTTACTATGAACTAAATACAGTATAAATGAATCTAGATTAGGTATGAGCAAGAACAAAATTACACAAACTATACTATTCTCCTTTCTTCTATATACCTGGTTCTTGTCTCGGAAGGGGAGCCTTAGGGTAACTCGTAAAGTTGTTGCCGTGAGACCAGGAGGTCACGGGTTTAAGCCTTGGAAACAGCCTCTAGCAGAAATGCAAGTTAAGACTGCTTACAATACACCCTTGTGGTGGCGCCCTTCCCCGGACCCTGCACATAGCGAGAGCTTTTTAGTGCACCAGGCTGCCCTTTTACTTGGTTCTTGTCTCAAAATCCATCAAAGCATAGCTATTTTTGTTTTCTTTCTTGGGTGTACTGCACAACTCTTCTTTTCTGGCTTGTTAATTTTTCTCTCAATTTTCCTCATCATCCCTTAGTTTCTAATTTTACTCTTCAATCTTTTGCTTCTCAATTTTCTCATAGCTAAGAGTTGGCGGAGCGACAAGCCTATCTACGTGTTCAACACCCATTAACTTTGGCTCAGACTTGGTATTTCTATTTAAAAATCCACTTAATACATAATAATTCATCAAGAACCTAGGAAGCTATCTTTTCTAGAATCTAGAACCTATAAACTCAAAATCCTAACGCTGCATCTGCTAAAAGTCATTTCATTATCTCAGCCACGCAACAGCTGCTACAGTCCCACTCTAATTCCACTTCTTCTCATACATAGAATAATAACAACTTAATGAATCAATCAATAATCAACTAAGTCTCAATCTTCAACACGATGACCTCACTTGCATGGGCGGAGCTACGGTACCACAAGGGGTTCATCCAAGCCTCCTTCGTAAGAAAATTACAGTGTATATAAAAGGTCAAAGTTATCTTCTTATGTTTAATCTTTTATATTTTGAATCCCCTTAGTAAAGAACAGATAAAATTGACTGTTGTTTTACTAAGAGTCAACTTACTACAACACCCTCTCCTCTTTTTCCTTCTTTTAACAAGAATCTCTTCCTCTTCATAATTATTCTTGATAATCGTGATATTCGGGTCATCTTGTGCGCACCTTGACTAATTCCACGGAATATTTGTTGCTTCCCATCAACAATACCTAGACTAATTCCATGAGATACCTGCCGTTTCCACCTCCCACCTAGACTAATTCCACTCTCCTCTTTTTCCTCCTTTTAACAAAAATTGTTTATGTTTCATCTTTCGTTTTTTTGAGAAATCTATCAATCACTTTCGATTCTTTCTTTTTCTCTTGATTCTTTTCCGATCGAGATGTATAGATCCTGTTCATGGATTAACGAAAATCATTCTTGAACAAAAATTCATTTTTTGATTTATTTCATCTATTCCATGACTCTTCATAAAATTTTTTTATAATCGTGGTGTACGGACCAGCTTGCACCCACCTTGACTAATTCCACGGATATTTGTCACCTGCTATCAGCAACACCTAGGCTAGTTCCACATGATACCTGCCAGCTGCCACTATTACCTCCCACCTAGACTTATTCCCCATGATACCAATCACATCCCAATCCCAACAGCAACAAGATCAATAGGATATCTACCACCTCTCACCAGCAACACCTAGACTAATTATAGGTGCTATCTACCAGCTGGCACTATCACCTCCCACATAGACTAATTCCCCGTGATACCTAGCACATACCACCAGCACCACAGTACCAGGTAACTCTGTCCAACAAAGCTAGACCAAATGAAAAAAATCACTTGGTTTTTATCTCTACTGAAATTTGAACCAAAGACCTCATGGCCTCAACCCACTTAATTGATCATTAGGCCACACTCTTGGATGTTATATTCTCAAAAGATATATTCCCTCTGTCACAATTTATGTGAGACAATTTGATTTGACACGAAATTTAAGAAAATAATCTGTAGTCTAGGATAAGTATATTTGTATGGCTATAAATCATTTTCCTAAAGATTTTATAATGTTAAATTGGTAAATATAGAAATAAGTAACAAGAAAAAATAAAATGAAAAAAAGAATCTTGATTGCACTTTAAATTACACAAACTATAGATTATAAATTAAATAACAAAAGAACAAAAGCATGAATGAGTTGGGTGTCTTGAAAGTGTACATTAACATACCTTGGCTGAAATTTGAATGGAAAAAAAAAAATCAATGTTGAAGATGATTCAATGGATTAAACTTCTCAGAACTGTATAAGGAGGTCAAACTATAGTAGCTGAACTATTTTTTTGTAAGAAAAGTAGTAGTGTCCATTTCATTGTATGGTACACCAGCTGCACATACATATTTAAAATGGATACATATATAATGTGTTGTGGTTGGTAAATATTCTTTTATTTTTAGTGAAATGTGTTGGGTTCGAATATTTTTGAGTGGTTATCCTAATAATATGAACTCCTCGATTCGAATTTGAATTTAATTAAATTTTAATATGAATATCGATTATTGAGAAAAATAGAAAAAAAATGAATGCATATCAAATCAATGAGGTATTGTGATGAAGTGGTAAGTATTCTTTTATTCTTAATCAGATATATTGGATTTGAGTATCTTGAGTATGAAATGTCTTTGTTAAGAAGCTTTTATCCTAGTGTGAAATTTTCCAATGTGAATTTAAATTTTGCCAGATCCTAATATAAACAACATAAATTCCTTCCTTAAGGAAACCAATTACATGATATCCCTTACTCTCTTTCTCTCTCCCGGTTTTGAAAAAAATACATATACATGTCACTTATATCCTCATACGTTACACCAATGTATAAAGAAACTGTTTGTCCTATATTTATGAAAATATAATATCAGATTTCATTATTCAATGGCTTAATTAACGGCATTAATAGATGTTGTGATTTATTGGATGCTTAAAATTAGTAACTGAATTCAAATTCAAAACTTCACAACAATAGTTTTTTTTTTGAAATTTCTATTTGGGATAGAAACTGAAAAAAAAACAGTAGACATCTTCTTTCACTTTTTCCCAAAATCAATATGAACATCGTTGTATTGTTGCGTCATTCAGGTTATTGGCAGTCGAAAATTTTGTATGAAGAATACAAAAGTGACGGAATTGTGGTTTTCGAAAGTATAACATTCTTGAAATTGATTTCGACAATTGCTACGGAATTGGATATTGATGAATGTCGGAAAAAATTCAAGTAAAGTACATTATTGAAGATAATTCCTCTCCAATTATTATAAGGAATGATAATGGAGTGCGAGTATATATTGAGTTGAAGAAAAGTTTTTCAGGTTTTGTTAATTATTCATTGTGTATTACAAAGTTTGACAAGTCCAATAAGGAGATTGATTTTGATCGTGAAAATGATTCTGTTCTTTGTGTTGAAGGAACTAACTCTGGTATTCTAATGTATAATAACTCTTCATACATGTAGATTTATGTATGATGAAATATTTTGATATGATATTTATATCATCATACATTGTATCCATGATTATTTTTTTTATGAAGCTATGCCTTGCACTGTCGCAACAAAGACTACAAATGAATACTGAAGGCGTCTTGTATGAATGAATCGGATATTTTTCAGATTCGTCGATTTAATTCGAAACATACTTGTCGTCTTAGTGATAGAGTGTTGAAAAACTTGATTTCTACAACAGCTTTTGTGTGTGAATTTACAACACCAAAATTAGTTAACCACAAGAGAAAACATACATCGGCGGACATAATTGAAGAGATGAAGGCCGTGTATGGAGTTGATATTAACTACAAAAGGCATAGCGCGGAAAAGAGAAGACAATTGCGATGCTTAGAGGTGGTCCAGCTGATGGATATCGAAAAATACCGCGATATGTTTTAATGCTAAACCAAGTGTACCCAGACTTGCACATTAGGTTGCATAAGGCATTTGATAATGAGTTTAAATACTTGTTTATTGTCTTAAATCACATGATAAGGGATTTCTAGTTTTGACGGCCTGTTGTAGTTGTTGATGGTGCCCATTTAAGCAGACCATATCAAGGAACCTTTCTATCGGCAAACACATTTGATGGTGTAGGTATTATTCTTACCTTTATGTTAACTCTTTTAGAGTTTGCATAAGTCTATGTGTCTGATGTTTTCATACATTACTCAGTTATGTATAAGGAACTATATAGATGTTAAATCAGAACCTATTTGTTTTACATTCAAATAATTAAAACTATTTATTTTACATTCAAATAATTAATTTTTTTTACTGGTAATTCTTTGGTAAAAATTAGATTGTATTTTTCCATTAGTTTTTGGGGTTGTGGATTCCAAGAATGATAGTACATGGACATGATTTTTCAATTAGTTTAGGGAAGCATTTGATGAACGGGATAACATGTGTGTTATATCGGATCGTAATGAGAGTATCATAAAAGATTTGAGCATTGTGTATCCTAATGTACTTCATTTAGCTTGTATCTGGCATTTATGAAAAAATATTTTGCACAAATTTTAGGAAAAGCAAAGATAGACTTAGTGATCTTTATTATTCTATGGCTAACGTGTATAGGAAAGAAGATTTTGATTATATTATGTCAAAGGTTGCTAAGATTGATCATAGGATTAAGGAATACCTTGAAGAAGCTGGATATGAAAAATGATCTCGATGTCACTCACCTGTTAATAGATGTAGAATGATGACCTCTAATATCGCCGAATGTATTAATGGTTGCTAGGTAGAGGCTAGAGAACTTCCTATTCTAGAATTTCTTGAAGAAGTTAAAATTTATATTTGCGGCATGAAATTGTAAGAACTGTAAAATTGCATTATACACCAACACAACATTAGGGAGAAGTTTTGAAGACATTCTGACTCTTAATGGGGCGAAGGCTTAACGGATGACGGTATGTATTTGAATATTTATGAAAATGATTTTTTGAAGTCATTATTATTTTTTATTTTACCGTAAATATTTATTCATTTGTGTCTAACAGTTAAGGCATCTGCAAGTTATCTTTACTGTGTTTATGAATTCGAAAGGAGGTACATTGTCAATATTGAATGTGGCACGTGTAATTGTGGTCAGTATCAAATTGATGAAATTTCATGTCCACACGCAATTGTTGTATTGAAGAGTAAAAATGTAGAAGATTATGGTCCTTGCTACTCGAAATTTTACTTGTCAAAAATCATTGTTAAGACGTATGAACTTCCGATAGTTCTAATGCCAGACATGAAGGATAGGAATGTTTCTGAATATATAGAATATGAAGAAGTGGTACCACCCAATTTCAGAAGACCTTCGGGTAGAAAAAAGGAAGGCATATGAAATCAAGTAAATCGCTTTCTTCAACCTCAAACTGTTGCGGTAAATGCAGACGTGCAGGTCACAATCGACGTTCCTGTGGATTTTTTCCAAAGAAAACTTGAAAAGGATAATTTGATTATCAATGTTATGTCATGTATTTTGGTTCTGTTTGATAAAATAGATTATGGTGTTCATTTAGTCAATCTAAAAAATTTCTGAACTATCTTTAAGGTTTTTTCAAGTTCAATTCTTAATTATAATTTGAGATTGTTAGTTCATGTTTTTAATTATCCATTTGTGAGATTTGTAGTTCTAAGGTACGTAAATGTTTAAAATGACTGACTATTGTGTGTACGTAAAAGTGGTGGAAGATAGGGATAGTATGTACATTTAATTATCTTTTGGACATGTGTATAAGTTGAATCATACGTAAATATGTTGAACTGTTATTTTGTAAATTGAGTAATCAAAATACGTGTATAAGTTGTTCGACACATAAATGTTTTTTATATAAGACTGTTGTTTCCTACTTTATGTTATAAAACTAAGTGTATGATGGTATGTTATACATGTAGTTCAATGTATAAAGACATGAGAAATGTATAATATTTTTATATTGTATAGGAAGTAAAATATCAAAATGTGAAAAAATGTACCGACGTATAATCACATGTGTAATGTATTATGCATTTAATGTTTGAGCTTTAATATCTAATGCTTTATTATTTGTTATACGTTACATATAACTGACAGTTTAAAGTATATTAGTTTCTTATACTATAGTTATAAATGACAATTTAATTTAATAGCTGCAAACTGAGATAATATTTGTACACATGTATGCATAAGGTTTAATTAAATAATGGTATTATAAACATTTGATTTTACAATAATATTACAATTGTATTTTATATTTAATGTATAATATAGTATATTTAAGTTATATAAAATGTATAAATATTGTTCTGACGTTTGAGAAGTACCAATTCAATAGATTTTATGTTCTTACAATACACATAATGAAAACCATAAACATGACCGAGAAAAAAAATGCTTTTAAGTATATATAACTTACGTATGTATAAGAAGTTCCAAGAGATCCAAAAAACTAAAATCCAAGCAAACATAAAAACTGACAAGTGATGTAATTCTTTAATATCCATTACTAAAACAAGAATTAGAAGTTTCCATGCAGAATGGTTAAAAAAGTGTGCTACTCTAAAGTAACTATAGCACTTTCATTAATCAATTGGAGATAACTACTCTGTGGCCGCGGAAGATAGTTATTTTCACTTGTGTACCCTTCCATTGTCTTGGTTACTCCATAATTTCATAGTAAGGAAGCATAGCGTACATGTTGAGTTTGTGTGTCAAAACCATATGAATGCACTTTCAGTCCTTCACTTAGGATTTTTGCATATGCAACAACAAATGCAACAGTCCCTAAAATTAAAAACAACTATGATTTAGCAATCCGTTCAAAAGTTAATCAATGATTATACATGTAAAAAGTACAAACCAAATGCACTTACAGACTAGCAGACGCTTACTGTGAAATATTTTGCACATAAACAACCTCAAATGGGTTTTGATTGATAAGTTGAGTGTGCTAACCAAGCTTGTCTTTGTAAGCATCAAGGGTTGCCCAATCAGTACGTTCTGTCTTTTTAAAAAACTCACTGTCTGATAAGTAGGCACTGCCAATTTGTGTATTTCATTTGATGGGTCCCTTCTTCTTGTACCTAATAATGAGTCGTAGACACATATCACTCTCTCCTTCAACATAATTATAGCCAACACCCAGTGAAATTATTTCCCGCAGTTAACTGAAACATAAACCTCATCGATCATATGTCATGGTAAATTCGTAGGAATACACAGTTCATTAATTGTGTTGGTAATTGATTCTTTATTTCTAGCCACAATATATGATTCTGCACAGTCTTCTTGCGTAGAGGACTGAACACATGACGCTTCTGGATAATATCTACGATATGTCTTCTCGATATATGTTTTGAAGAAGCAACTTATTGTTGTATATCTATAATTTCCTTCAAGCTGCAGCTTCGATTTCTTTCTCAAATGGTAAAATATCACATTTAAATGCTACACAATCAAACAGGATAAAATAGATGAAAAACGATGATACCTAACAATGCTATATCTATATGCATGACATACCTAAAATAAACATATTAAAATAAAGTCGGATAATCCGCATTGAAAGAGAAAAATTAAAGTATGAGAATAATTTTTACAGTTAAACATAAGTATGGTGCTACTGTATTCGCTTTTAGTTGTCAGGATAAATTTGCTAATTGTTGTATGATAAACTAAAATAAACTAATTGTATAAGTTTGTATTATACATGTCTTTCTATGTATTACATCAGACTTATATGTATGATCTTACACTCCAAAAATAGTATGTTGTGTGTATGATAATATGTTATAATATACACTAGTGAATAGGTTCGCGCTTTGCACGATGTGTAAGACGTTGTTGAATTTATATATAAAAAAATTATAATAATAAAATTTTGATGAGCTATTTTATTGAATGAAGATAAATTATTGAGAAGAAAGAAACTTAACACGTAAGAACTCCAACTTTTCATTCATGCTTAAATATTTTTCATAAATATTACTCAAGTATTATAAATGATAATATTTATTAGAAATCATAATTGGAGCTAAATCATATACTTAATTCGAGCTTGTCTTACCTAATCTTATTTATTTGTTGTTTTATACATAATGGGTTAATTATGTAAATAAGAATATTTATAGTTATTGTAGTGATAAGTAAACGTTAGACATAATCAAAGTTTTTTTTGTGTTACATAAGTCCTCTCATCTTCTATTAATTAGAGAATTTACATAAGTCCTTTCATCTTATCCATTTTTATTTAATTATTTTTCATCCATTTTTATTCTACATTTTTCTCTTTTTTTTGCATTTTTTTTCTACTCCATCCTATTAATTTATCTTATGTTAAATTAAATATTAAAAATCTAAAAACCTCTTAATTTTCTCCATAATCAATATATCAATATATATCTATAAAGGAGAAACAAGACAAGGATGATGTGACACCTCTCTATGGCCACCATTCCTATTTATCTTTTTTCTCCTTTTTTAAAAAAAATTCCACCTTTTTTTGCATTGATCAATTTATTTAATAAATTAAAAATTATTATATTTATTATATTCAATTATATCTCATGAGTTACAAAAAAACCTCCATCCATTTACATTCTCTATTTAAGTAACATGTCCCTTCAACTTTCTTCTATCAAATTTTTAGGACTTGAACAATCTATATATAGGTAATAGTTAACTCAGAAGACAACATTGAACTTTATAGTCATAATAAAAAAAACTAAAAATTGAATCCATCAAATATAAATTTTGAATCCACCTCTTCGTGGTAAAGCACCATGTTCTTGAGGTCTTAGACTATGCAAGTAATCAAGAACATGTATATCACCTCCCTTAGCTTCTAAACAACAAAACTTTACAACTGCTAGCTGCATTTATTTTTTATTCAAATTGTAAATATCTCCTTTCACTGGATTTGATTAAAAAGTAAAATCATAGAGCAATTATGTACACATTTTTCTGTGGAAATTCTTTTGTCACCTTATTGTTTTCATATGTGAATTGTGCTGTATTTCACTACTATTTTGTTAAAGGGAAAAAAGTTTCATCTCACAGATCGTGTAGTTAGTTTCCAAATCTCTAAACATTATTTTTGAAAATGACAAATCTATATACATTTAATGTATTTCAGATTTAGTCGAATCGACTCTCGTAGAACAAAAATGCAATAAAATTTTGAGATGTAAAGAGAGAAAAAAAAAGGTTACACTATAAACATAAAAATTATTCAGCTTGTTCAATTGGTTTTTCTTTCCAAAGAACAATAACTTTTCTGCCCAAAGAATACTTCTTGCTTCTCTGAACAATATTTCACTATTTATTTAGATTCAGAAGGCTTGTTATATTCACAAAAATTATTTGCATACAATCTTGCGAAAAAGGTGGAGCAAACATCACAACCTTAAATCAAAGAATCACACATCTAGTATTTTTACTTGGATGAATCATTTTGGAGGAAGATGAAATTGGCAATGACAATAGTACCGATGATTCCGCCAAAAATAGCAGCGAGGCTTGTTAACAAACTCCATTTTCTGTGTGCCATCCTTTGATCTTCTTCTTTTAAAACTCTTTAATCTCAATATCGCCATATCATTTGACCTTGAAACAGGTCCATTTGAACACACTGAAGATGACACAAATATAAATTTTACTATCAAAGAATATCCATGAATACATGAATAAATATTACAAGATAAAATTAACTATAGATACAAAATAAGAAAATGAAAATATGAACTTCATTGAACTTAAGTGCATGATTAGAAAATGATTATAAATGTGAAATATTCAGTAAAATTCAATCAATTCTAAATCATACAAAGTAAAATGTCCAATGTTCAAAACCATATATATTGAAAACTTACTAACCTTAATGTGAAATATTCGGTAAAATTCAATCAATTCTAAATCATACAAAGTAAAGTGTTCATGCTCAAAACCACATATATTGAAAACTAACTAACTTTAATTTTATTCTTTTGCGTTCAACCATGGCTACAAAGTTCAATGTTGTCTTCTAAGTAAACCATTGCCTATATATAGATTGTTCAAGTCATAAGAATTTGATAGAAGAAAGTTGAAGGGACATGTTACTTAAATAGAGAATGTAAATGGATGGAGATTTTTTGTAACTCATGAGATATAATTGAATATAATAAATATAATAATTTTTTTATTTATTAAACAATTTGATCAATGCAAAAAATGGTTGAAAAAATTCAAAAAAGGAGAAAAAGGATAAATAGGAATGGTGGCCATAGAGAGGTGTCACATCATCCTTGTCTTGTTTCTCCTTTTATATATATATATATATATATATATATATATATATATATATATATATATATTAATTCTAAGTATGATGTAATATGATGTTGTATGAGAATGCTTTATACAATTAACTATAAGTATGTTGCTATTGTATGTTGGATTATCTGCATTGAAAGAAAAAATTAAAGTATGAGAATAATTTTAACAATTAAACATAAGCATGGGGCTACTGTATTCGCTTTTAGTTGTGAGGATAAATTTGCTAATTATTGTACTATAAACTATAATAAACTAAATGTATAAGTATAAATTATACATGTCTTTCTATGTATTACATCAGACTTGGACTTATATGCATGATCTTATACTCCAAAAATAGCTTCTTGTATGTATGATAATGTTTTGTACTTTACATTCTAAGTATGATGTAATATGTTGTTGTATGAGAAGGTTTTATACAATTAACTAAAAGTATGTTGCTACTGTATAAGTATGATCTTACACTCAAACAACAGCATGTTGTATATGCATGAGAATATTTTATACTTTACATTCTAAGTATGGTGCAATATGATTTTTTTTAAAAATAAATTCAGTAAAAATATTTCACGTTGTATGTATGATAATGAGTTATACTTTTTCTGCCTTTGTATGATGTGAGTGTTATATGTTTGATTTACACTCAAACAACTGAATGTGTTATATGTTGAGAGTGTATTAGCCTCTTATTTCTATGGATGATACTAGTTCATTCCATTGTTAGATATTAGTAAAAACCTGGCACATTATTGTAAGTGGGATTTTAAAGACATTGCACATTATGTTTAATATTTGTTATTATATATGTAATTTACACTTTAAGAAATGGTATCTACAGTCGAACAACATTATGTCTAGGATAATTCTCTACAATATTGAATAAAAGTTTAAGTTACCTCGTCGTTCCAGCATGTGTTAGGTTGCGACATTATGTAGAACTAATTCTTTGACTGTACATGTGCAACGATGAAGTCCAACTCTAAATAACCTAGGCCGAAATAATTTTTCAGATAGTGATGTCGGTCTGTTTCCTTTACCAGTAATCATGTGTAAATATTAGTTGTAATTTTGTTGATGTACTTTTAAAAAAAAAATAGATTTCAAATTTCTTACTTGCCAGCATGATACTTCAATAACCCTTTCGCAATCCATTTCGAGTAATCCAACATTAATTCGTTAGGCAATTCTTGAGCAATAGTACAACCATCGAAGGCGTACTTCTGCTTCTCTTCATTATGAGAATTGCCCCTTTCTTAGAGCTTGACCCAAATTTTTTTAGTTACAGTGACCTAAAAATTCTGAACTTTTTCGATCCCTTTTTACTCGTTCTTTAATGACATCACGTTCTCAAACTTGAGCATCTGGGAAATCAGGTGGAAACTGACTCAATTGAATTCCACATAAAAGTATTAGAACTTCAAGAAATATGAAATGAAATAAAAAAAAATAAAGAAAAGGTTATACATCAACCTTGTTGAACATTCTAGCCATAAAGGACTCATATTTAGGCCTCACACACTCTACAGACAAGTTAAATATCCTTTGAATGTTGTTTCTCTGACGGAGAACAATTTTCTTATCGAATTCAGAGCAGCGCTCCAACATTCAAACATTGAGAATGTGTGGCATCCCACCCAAGAAGTATAGTTGTTTTTTGACGTTGAATCCTATCTCCATGAATTGATCAACTTCTCAAATGTAATCTCTCCTCATGAAAAATGCATGTAACGATCATCCCCAATCATCTAGAAGTACGCTAAACTAATAGGTGCTTCACAATGTTTAGAAAACAGAAAAGTATGAACAAAGTAAAGTATTGCAATGTTCAATGCATCTTGAGAGTTATCAAAATTCCCCATCTTCACACGTTGAATCAAGGCTTACTTAGTTGTTTCAGATTTAGCATTGGGAAAATACTTCGACATCAAAGCTGATTTGTGCGATGAGCTATACATATATTCATCAATATTATCGATACATTTAAGACTGATAATAATAATAACAAACTCAAGCATAGAAAATCTCAAGATTTTATCCTGTACATAGGCATGAATCTCATCATGTTTATCCAGCTGGATTTCTAGCATCAGAAAGCATTTGGATATTTGCTCGATCCAATTGCACTGGGGCATGTCGAGAAATACTCCGAAGATTGTATTTCTAAATGCCCTATAAATTTCTTCTCCAAAGTAAGTCTTTATGTCTTCTCCAAAATTCCGATTACACGTGACACTAATATGTAATGAGTGAGCCGGAACCTTGTGAATACGATATTTAATTCCCTAAGAGAATAATAGAAAATAAAAATTAAGGATAACAATATAGTACCAAAATTATTTGAGCACCTTCTACATATTGTAAAGAATACCTTACTTTCTGTGTAACATAACCTAATACATAGTTGATACTTTTTCAGATGTATAATGAAACCTCATTCCTAAAGCATATAATAGAAAACATAAATTAAGGGTAACAACATTGCAACAAACCTATACATAATTTAAAGAGTACCTTGCTTAATGTATAACATAGACTTATACATAATTCCATACTTTCAAGAGTTATAATGAAACCACATACATAATCTTGAAGATGTATAACATAACCTTATACATAATCTCATACTTTGAAGATGTATAATGAGACCTCATACAACATGTTAACATGTATATGCAAACCTTATATTCACATAAACCTTATCAAGATGTTCACATAATTGATACTTTAAAGATGTATAATGAAACCTCATACATAAAGCACATCTTACTCAATGTAAATATAACTTGATGATGTATAATATTCAGCTTCTCGTACTGTACAGTTCCACAACAATGTTTATCAACGTATATTTACCCATTTACTGAAGAAACTAAAGTAATTTAAAAATTATACCTTTGGAAGACGTGGTCGTCCTGAATCATTGACCTTCTTCTTACTTGTCGATTTTGAAGCTGACTTCTTTGAATTTTAACTGACAACTTTCCTCAATTTCTTCATGGTTATCGGGTCATTTCGGTGCTTGGATCGGTTCTCTGCGAAATTGGATTCTTCATAATCAAATGTACCAGGAACAAAATCAACAACGAAAATATTTTGTTCCTGATAATCTAACTGACTAACTCTTAAACTAAAGCTAGGACAAGACTCCATTACAAAATCTATACTTTAATGATTAAGCACTTGCAACTAGAAATTAAAAAAATAAAGATCTGACTTGTAATATATGAAAAAACATAAAAACAATTCATCTAACACACTGGATTGACATTGTAAAAGCAATTAATTTCATAAATACATACATGCAACAACAAAAATAAAAAAAATCAAAAAATTCAAAACTAATTTTGATTTGGTAAAGTTGAAAAAAAAACTCAAAAATTAATTAGTGATGAAGTTAATCAGTATGTACAATTGTTGTTTGAAAACTTACAAATTCGAAGCCTCTCAGAAGACGTAGTTTGATTTTGGGTGTGAAATATGGAGTGTAGTAATGGAGTAAATAGCGGACTAAACCATGAGCAAAATACTAGAATATTGTGATGTATGAGGGAGAGGAGCGAGAAAGTAAAAAAGGTAGGGATTCTAGGTAATTAATATGGGATATTTGTAATTTATTTTTAAATCTGAAATTTTATGTAATAAATAATAGTTAAATTGTGTATATATGTAATTTTTAGTTTATTAAATGAACAATAAAACTAAAAGTCATGAATTTGAGGAGTCAAAATTAAAGATCACTCCGAAATAAGAGCAGTGCATGCAAAAACTTTAAAAGAATTTAAAACAAGTTAGATCTACATAACACTGTCAAAAAAAAAGAATTTTGATATTATATACTTTAAATTTGATTTTCCTATTCAAAGTTATCAACCAGCTCTTGATTTTTTTTTAATTTGACATGTTCATCAGGTCAAAGCGAGACACGACTGTAATATACATCAAAATATTTAATATTTTTAGAATTTAGCATGACGCATGTAATATTATAATTTATATGCTCTATGATGAATTTGACTTTCATAATCTCAACTCCTGCCAATTGTGAACACTAATATTGATATGAATATCCTATGCTAATTGCCAGTGCAACTGCATCCTACACACGGAGGGTATGAAATTTTAGATTGATCACTTATGAACAAATATTGAGATATTAATATTGTAAAAGTGGATGTAAGACTTTCTCAAGGTCTTTTCAAATCTCACTTCAAAATTCACACTAGCTAGCTATTTACTCAGTATGAATAGTATGTCTATCATCCACAAAAGTCTTTTGTCTTTTGCTATAATAACTTATTTATAAGTCTTGTTTTTATATTATTTGATTCTCAAAATCACCTCTACAATGTGATATATAGTCGGTTATCTATCGGTCCATTAGTCAAAAAGTATAAATGATTACAATAATTAGAAGCAAGCACATACAAATGCAGAAAATGAAATAATGGCCAAAAAAAAAATCAACTCTACAATGTGATATATAATCAGCAATCTATCAGTCCATTAGCCAAAAAATGTAAATGATTATAACATTTAGAATCAAGCTCATACAAATGCAGAAAATGAAGTAATTGAAAAAAAAATACATCATGTGAATTTATGAAAAGCTAGACATAGTTAGAAGTTAAGACCTTAACATAGTTAAAAGTTGTGGCTCGCAATAAAGCACCATTTAATTGGCCATGGGGACCTGAATCTATATGGATAGTGAAATTTTAATAGTAAAAGCAGATTACTAGATTTTTTTACACTGAAAAGCAGATTACTAAAATTTTTTGAACACTGAAAAGCAGATTACTAATAAATTGATGCTAGAACTTTAAGATTAGGGTTCTATATTAAAGTCCTGAAAGACAAATAAGCAGATAGGTGAATTTAAGAATATCAAACAAATTAAGATATGGGCAAATTGAAACAGCTAAACTACAATAATCAAAGCAAGCGAAGGAGTGGTACAGAAATAGTAATCAGAACTACACGAAGAGAAACCTGAAAAGAAATAGATCATTATTAACAATTTAGCTAACGTGTTAAGCAACCTATCTTGTGTATAACATTTTACTGTTTTGTTGATCATGTTTTAGGCTTATGTGATTTGAACAATCAAATTTTGCGAAAATAGATAGTCTTTAGTTTCTTAATAGAATGTCTAATTGGCACTAACTGAAGTTAAAGCGTGATATAAAAGTAATATCTTATGTCCCAATGATTGAAGTTTGTAGTAGCTTTACAATGAAAATATATTAAAGATATACTGAAATTATTAAATGAACAACACAATTATATTTTTGCTTGGTGAAAGGTCATAGTGCATATCTAAGACAGAATATATATTCCTCATCGAGAAAAAAATAGGAGGAAAGTAAAATAACAAAGAAGACGAATAAATATGGAAGACTTTGTCGTGCACATACAGTCCATTAATGAATCATGAGAGAGCATACTTCAAAACGTAGTGTGTTTCAATTCTTTTATTCATGCATTTCCCTTATGTTATTTCACCCAATCAGGGGCGGACCCACGTGGTATCCAGGGGGTTCGAACCCCCTCGGCAAAAAATTATGTTGTATATATAACGTAGAAAATCTATATTTATGTATATATATTAATTTTGAACCGCCTAAAAACAAGGTTTTTGGATAGCCCATTGGTTCTATGTCCGCTTCTTGAGTCGCTCCTTCATCCCTCGGTCGTGGGTTTAATTCCTACTACCAGCGAAGGCTTCTTTTTTAAAAATTTGTTTTGCACAGCTGTGGGTTTGATTCCCACTACCAGCGAAGGCTTCTTTTTTAAAAATTTGTTTTGCACAGCTGCTATAGTAGTTGTCCTATACAACTATAATAAAAAAAAAAGGACGCATGTATAGTTGCTATACCTTGAAATTATATTTTGTTGACGTATTCACACATTTATATTTTTATTTTTTTCAACTCTCTGAAATAAATTCCTGAATCCGCCACTGTCAATGCTAAACAAATATTTTTGTTTGATAATATCAATTGCATGTTTAATTTAACTCTCACTAGGTTCTAATATCCATGCTTTGATTTGCAAAAGGGAAGCTAACACAAATTTCAGAAGTTCTCTACACTGGAAGATTCTCTAATTTGTGTTCGTGTCTGAGATTGTGCCAACAACTAATGACCATGCCCTGTAATATTGTGTTCAAGATTCATAACTTCTAAACGAACATGAATTAGCAATGAGAAAATTTTGTTAACGTACTAAACAACAAATTAAAATCTGTACATTGCTAATCCTATTTGGCGACGGATGGCAACAAACTATATATCAACATGTTATGTGTGTTAAGAGCAACTTAACCACAAACTAGCGACAAACTTCATAACTAATTCCAGTTATTTTTGTAGAGTAATTATACATCCATATCATAAATTATAGTATATGAGTGTCAAGCTTCTAGTTATTTTCTTTTTTTCATCAATTACCTTGACCTTGTCCATGAAGAATTGGCCCAAATGTGGCCATTAGACCTCAAAATATCATTTCCAAGCACAGGGCAAGTCTCTTATGTCATCATGGTCACTTAACTTTGTTTTTATTACGCAAAAGTCATTTTTCTTTCATTCATTACACAAAAGTCATTTTACTTTGCTCCGGTCATCACAAAAGTTACTATGACCGAATTTTACAATAATTCCACCGGAAAAATGATATGACAACCTTAATTAGTTTTTAATTTTAATTTAAGAGAATATAATATATTGCCACCCTTTTTGTATTTGCCTAACCCTATTTTTCTTATGGATTATATAACGAAAGAATAGCAATTTGTTAATAGATTAGGCGACCTAGTAAAGACTACTTTCATAAAAAAAAATTGGTTGATATTTTTATGAAACATTTCATAATAATGCATTCATCTGGCAAAAAGATGCATAAAAAGGTAATAAATAAGATAAATTCTTCAAAACACATAAAATAGAAATAAGCGTATAATATTATTTTTTATAAAGATTATTTTAATTTTTTGAAGATAAATCAACATGATAAAGATAATTTTAAAATAAAACTTTTTTAATTTATCATCGAATAAACTTTGTCAAAATTTATACAAATAATGCTCCTGACAGTTGTGTTAATAAAATCATAAAATATAAGTAATTTAATAGATAAAATAAATTATTGGATATTTAATTTTTATATTTATCAATTGAATTAATTAAAACATACGTAATTTTTCAAAAACTGAATATTATAATGAAACCATCTAAGAGAATTAACCGATTATTCAAATAATTAAAAGTATAAAGACAAACTCAATAGATAGAGTAGTTTATTATATTATTATGATATACCGAATGCAAAGGCCCAAGTGGCAAGAAAAGAAATGTATGAAAAAAATAATTTTATCAACTATATGTCACAATTTTAGAGGGAGAAAAGTAATTTTATCTGTTGACACCTAATTTTTGTCCTCCAAAAGCAAGTTTAATTTCAAGTTTTTTTTTATTTTAAATAATATTACAATATTTATTTTATTCGAATAAAAGCTTTTCAAAGTATTTATCTAGATAATTTTGCCATTTTAAGTAACAATTATACATTTTTGTATTTGTAATTATGAAATCGTATAATTTTGTTATTTAAATAATTATTTTATGAAAAAAATCAAATTTTAATGGAAAGTTATTTTGAAAATTGATTCAAATGGTTCAAATCATAATTTAAATATAATTTACTCTCAAAATTAACTTGTTCAAAAAAATATTTGTTTGATTGTTATTAAATCAAGATGTTCGAAATTAATTGCTTATTAAATTATATCACATGTTGTTTTAATTTAGCCAATTTATTAAATTAGGCCTTAAATTGAAATCGATTTGATCATAATTGCAATGCAATTGGTCAATTAAATTTGAATTAGGCTAAGATTTAAATACAATTGTCTAAATTTTATTTGTTGGTTATTTAATAAATGACCTGAATCCCTAAAAAAAACCTAAATTCCTAAATTCATCCCCAATTCCTCCTAAAACCCGCCCCAGGCCTATTTGTTCAATAAAATAGGCCCAACACAATCTGCCAACCCATTTCTTAAACCCAACAACCCCCTTTACCCTATCCTCAATTGGGTCACCAGCCGAAAATTCTTGTTGACTCGACCCAAGTTTGAATGTCTTCCTCAACAAACCAGACGCACATCAGTAAGCATGAAGCAAACAGCAACAACGTGCATACACCGACAACCAACAACAACAATTTCAACGCAGCAAACAACAACCAACAACAACTCCAGCGAACCAACTCCAAACTACTCCAATTTCAACCCATCAAAACCCAAAATAGTAACAACCAACGGCTACAACCCGACCCGGTCTGCGTATACTGAAAATTTAGCGACAAATCCCCAAATCACGAAAAAAAAACTCTCTATCTTATCTCTGCAATTTTGCAGACCTAGAGCCATCCTTTTTGACTTTATGCTCAAGGTTGTGTGTTTTCAAACTCAAAATTCAATACAAATCAGAAGATGTCTATTCAAATTCGAAATTTAGGGATATGTTTCTCTATTTTTAAAGATGAAAAATTAATATCGTCCCCTATAAGTAGGGATTGGGGGGAAGAAGGCAGGAGCAAAAAAGAATTTTTTGAAAAAAATTGGGGGTTCTGAAGGCTCTTGCTTTTAACCTCACTTAACCAAAATTCTCGATGAACACACTCCGAAAATCGAATTCCAGCGAAACTGTTGAACTCCGGCTAGGCTAGTTGGCATTTCGTGATAGGCTCGTTTGTTTCGTTCACTGCCCGAAAACAGGTGAACGTTCACCTTCTCTCACCCTCTCTTTGTTATCTAATTATTACGACACGAAATCTCATTACTAATGGTGGAATTTGGTTGTTATTGAAGTAATTGTCGTTGTGAAATCTCACACTAGGTGAGAGATGGGATTATGTGTTGTAGAAGGCCCTCATGGCCGTAGGATTTTCATGTAATGGAGTTCTAATTTTTACCTCGGTCGATTGAGTTAATATTTTTACTCTAGCTGTTTCTATGCATCGTTTCTCTTAGTGTAGGTTTTAGCTCTTTAAACGCATTGATCCATCTTTGTGTTTCTTTTCTAACATTCAAGTTATTGTCTTTGTAGTGTAAGTACTGTTTTGCAGCAATTTGGAGCCTTTTTTTGTGTGTGTATTTTTTGTTTTATTGATCATGCTCTTATGAGTTTGTGTAGTTTGTGTTGTTTGGTTTGTTTGGCAACTAGGCAATAAGGAATTTTTGAAAACTTGATTAATATTGTCCTACACACATTGTCTTAAAGCTACAAATTTTGGTTAAAATAATTATATGTCTAAGCTATTAAAAGTGATTTCAAGTGTGAATTCTTCATTTACGCAAAATGTCGTACTAATAGAAGTAGTTAGTGGGTCCCAATGTATATGAGTTCCCAGGGCAATTCGAAAAAATGATAAAATTTCATATACTCCTAAAGATAATAATCAACCTTTCAAAGTGGAAGTGAAACACGTGGCTTAATCAATCAAAATGATGATTCCTAACTTCATAATATGTTAAATTATATAGCTTAGCACACCTTATTTGCTAAACTTTATTCTATGGTTGAAAGTTTGTTAAGTGTTTATGTGCCATCCATATTCCCTTTCATTATTGGTATCAAGTACATTACCAGCGTTCAAACACAAAAAGATCTTAGCTCTAGATATTAATTATTTAATGTTGTCTAAAGAATTTGACTAGATATTACTTATTTAATATGTTGCCTAAGAATTTGACTATTTGGATATATTCTCATTCTTTTTTCCTTCTTTGTGTGGGCATGAACTCCTCCGTCGAGTCCCTCGGATTCCCTTCTCTCGCATTCCGTTGGGTTAAATCCAACTCACATCGAGTCAAGACCCATGCCAAAAACAAAATGGACTACTGCATGAAGAAAAATGGGTTGATACAAAGATGTATACACAGATATACAGCAGTATACATGGGATATGCAGTGAAAAACGGGAGGTGAAGTTGGTGTACAGGTGGAAGACCAAAATATATGCATATGTGGCTGATATACAGTCTGATAGACATCAGATATACAAAAACGCTGGGAAAAATATATGCAGTATACAGATGATATACACTGAAATAATGGACTAAAATTCATGGGATTTAGGCCCAAAAGCTGGGAAGCCTATTAATGGGTCAAAAGGGCCCAATTTTAACTCTTTCTTTATTGGATAAATTACACAAATCCCATACTTAAGAGACTATATTACCTAATATCCCTGACTTTTTAAAAATTCACATAAAATCTCATTTTACACCTTTCTCTTGATACATATCAAGAAAATCTCACATTCTATTTTTACTCCACCATTAACTCATTCAAGATTTCTTTCCCTAAAATATCTCTCTAATTATCAACATTTAAATCATCTTCCTTCCTGATTTTTTCTCCTCAATTAATGCATGCAATTTTTTTTTTCTCTCATTTTTTTTTTTTTAAAATCTATTGATACATATATAAATTTATTTAGTTATTCATACATGTTTATTCTTTTAATGGTGATTCATACGAATGATAAATATGATATCATTATATGAGTATTATGGTGATTCATACGATAGATACATTTTGTGCGATTTTAACGGGTGATACATATGATATTAATGGGTGATACATATTGTATTATGGTGCTTCATATGGTAGATACAATTATTTATTTCAATTATTGAGTTATCCATATGATATTAATAGGTGATATATATGGTATTATGGTGATTCATATGGTAGATACAATTATTTATTTCAATTATCGGGTGATTCATATATATATGATATTATGGTGATTCATATGGTAGATACAATTATTTATTTCAATTATTGGGTGATTCATATGATATTAATGAGTGATATATATGGTATTTTATGGTGATTCATATGGTAGATACAATTATTTATTTCAATTATTGGGTGATTCATATGTTATTAATGAAAGGTAATGGTGTAGTCAGTGTAGGAAACAAAAGTAATAATATTAAAAAAAAAACTAAGAACAGAATTGAAACATAATTAAAATTAAATCTAAAAAAAAAGTAGACTAAAATTAAAGACGAAAAAAAGATCAAAAAAAAATATCTTTCAGAATTAAAGACGAAAAAAGAGAAACATATTAAAACACCTAAATTAAATCTAAAAAAAAAGAAGAGAAAAATTAGATATCTTTCCTTAAATAAAAGAATATAATGAATAAAAGAGAATCTATTACTTCCTTAATAAATATCTTGTTAGTTTTAAATGTATCACTTTTTTATATGTATCACCATATAACATATGTATCACCATTTTAAAAAATCGGGATAAAATGTAATTAACAAAATAGTCAAGATTTTATGTAATATCACTTAAAGATTGAGGAATTTATGTAAGTTACCCTTCTTTATTTCCTATTCTTATTTATTTGTATTTATTTGAACACTCTAACTAATTAATCTAGATAAATCCCCTAAGGCGTTATCATTTTATTTTATCACGACTTTTAGTAATTCGTAATTTCCTCACCTAATTTATCTCGTCTAAGTAAATTATAATGGTTCTTTCGATTTTTCTTCCTAAAACTAATCTTAAAAAATTTGTTGATCATTTTGCTTTAAAATAACATTTGTCTTGTTCATATGACTAATGACTTACATGGATTAAAATAATTTACTTCAAACCAAGAAAACTAATTTTTCTCGTAAATCCTAGTTTTTCATAATTGATAAAATACTTTTAATATGACATTCCCCTAATATTTTTTGAAAGTGTTATCTATAACAAAATTGACCCTTTTCTTTTATGTATATATAATAAAAGAAATGATAATAATAAAAAATAATTATGTAGTTTCTTTTTTATAAATCATAAAAACACAAATTTATTTCCTTCTTAAATCCAAGTGTGCAACCTAGCTTAAATAGGTTTCTCTTTAATTCAAATATTTCATAATCTTTTCTTAAAGATAATTATGAATTAAGTAGAATTTTCTCAATTTGAATATCTCTTGATTTTTTTTTCAAATTCTAGCTTGTCGTGATTAATTAAGAATTAAATAAAATATTTCTCAGGTAGAATATTTTGTAATATTTCTCAAAAATTAATCAGGAATTAAACGAAATATTTCATAATTTTTCTCAAAATTAATATCAAATTAAGTAGAATATGTTATAGCTTTTTCTAACTCAAGTAGACTATTTCTCGTTTGAATAAACATGTGTGAATAAATAATTTTAATATATTTTGTTTTTAAATCAAACTTTTCACAAACTTAGTTACTTTTTCTTAGTTAGTAAAAAATGATCTTTTGGTGAACCGTTTTAAAACAGAGGCTCCTAAGTGCTTTAAAAACCTTCTTAGGGCGTTAACTGAACCCTTACTCCGTTTTTCTAATTTCAAAGATTTATTTCTGTTTTTGAATCTTTGAAATTCCTTTAAGTTTTTTCTTGATATTTTTCTATAAAAATCAAGTGGCAACTCTCTGAATTCTTAAAAAATTATTTCAAAATTTTCTTGATTTTTTGAAATAGTTTGAAAAGATCAAAATCATTTTCTGTAAAATAAAATTCGAAAAGGGATAAAACAGAAATGACGACTCTAGTGGGGAATTATCTAGGTTCTAACCAAAAGGCATTTTCTAACTTGTTGTGGCTAATTATTACGTGTTTGTTCGTTTAAATTTCATATAAACTGTCATTCCATTCATAATTCTTCCATTCGAGAAAATTGACACAGTCACATGTACACGTGAGGTGTGTTTTGTGCACCCGCAAACTTCTTTCAAATTTCAAATTTTAGAAGAGTTGGCGTATGCGCAGTGTTTCTGGATCTTTTTTTGTGTGACCGCATAGCTTTCTCACTCGAGTTGTCCACTCGAAAATCTTGTGTCTAGCAAGCCAAATCTTAGAAGAACTTAAGATAGAGTTTCCCCGAATATAGGTCATGCATGCATAAGCCTTAGGTGGTTTGACCCAAGGTATCATTCCACGCATTTAGGAAACACCCTTATGTCAAATGGGTTTACGATCCGACGACAACCGCTCATATTTTATGCATGTATAATGATAAATGGATCCAAGCCTAATTATGATACCACGATTTTGGAAAATGTGTACTTATTTTATTGTATTTACTTGTAGGATAAATTTAGTTCCCCGAGTTCCCAAGATTAGAATGGTCGAAGGTGTTCCACACAAGTTTAGGATATGGTGGAGAAATTTTAACCCGACTGAAAATTAGCGATCACCAGGAAATTGGGGTTCCTTCTTACACTCTTCAAGATCTCCTCCGACAAATATGTGGTTAGAGCGCTGATTCAATTTTGGGACCCAGATCGAGTTGTCTTTGCATTCAAAAACTTTGAAGTCACCCCTACATTAGAGAGATCTATTACTTCACTATTATGAAGTATCAAGGGAGAGGTCAGATCATCCCACATAGTCAGTCAGTGAAGAATTTCTTCGCTACTCAGGATTAAAGAACATTGATGAACTCTGTTGCTTCAAAAATAATTGGGTTTCTTTGAATTATTTGTACGAAAGATACGATCGTCAAGGTAGTTATAAGCTATTCAAGAAGGAGTTCGCTTGCACTTTTACCCATTGGAGAGTTAGACGTTCGATTGTATTTGTTGTTGCCTTGCTAGGCACTTTGGTATTTCCACAAAAATATGGAAAGATCAGTACTTGCGTATGTTCTATGGCTCGAGTACTTTTTAAAAGAGTTAATAGCGCAGAAATCACCTTGGTTCCTATGATCTTGGCGGAAATATTTTGTGCACTTGAAAAAGTGTAAAAGAGGTGAAACACGGTTCTTTAAAGGTTGCAATCTTCTTCTGCAGATGTAGGCAAAAAAGCATTTCTACAAGCGTGACAATATGACTGACATAATGTTTAACGATTCACATAAGATTGACACTCATGATGACAGAATAAGGAGGTTCGTTTCCCCAGTCGGTACCGATGATTGGTTTGAGTTCTTAGCCTCTCATACCAGTGACCAAATCTAGTGAAGATAACCACTACTGTCATGTTTCATGGCTTACATATGGTGCAAAGGGCTTTATTATATTGAGCTTATCAGATTAAGAGTTCTACAACCATATGCCCCAGTGCGTGTACTTTGATAGTTCGATCAGATACAGATTATCCCTCTCCGAGAAAATATGCGAGTTTCGAAAATCCTTTTTGGACTAGACTTCAGAATTCCTAGGGTCAGTCAAATTCTGCATAAATGGAGTAACATTCTCACAATAGATGTGAGACACTGACCAACAGAGTGTATTCCAAAATACCAGGTATGGGTTCGAGAATATTGTGGCTATATAAAACCTAGTTCAGAAGGGGAACAAAGTTTTGAGAATGTTGGGATGACTATTTGGATAAGAAATTTTTGTCTTGGAACCACAGTAGTCACGCCTGAAATGTGGGCTCAAATGTCCAACATAATACAGTATTTGGAAAATATGGGAGCGGGGCCCAGCAATGTTGAGGCATTATCTTCACGTCCTCCACCAGCATGATCAGAAACAGGGTCTAGGCTAAGTTTTAGGACTGTCTTTTTCATGTATTTTTATCTTATTTCTTATCGGTGTACTCGATTAATTTTTCAATGAAACTTGGCAATTTTATTTCCAAACTCAAAGTTTATCTAAAATTAATGGCTTGGATCAATTTATCATAATCTCGATTACTTGACGCTAGGCCAATCCTTGGCTCAAAAGGGTCACCCAACTAGGAAACGTTATTTACTATTCTATTATTATGTGATATAATTATCTTACATGATATAACTGTTTATGTTCTATGTGCGTTGTTAAATCAAAGGTAAATTGATCCATTCCTCAACAAGTCCTTAGAAAATACTTTAGCCAAAAATATATGTCTACTATGTAAAGTCCGTCCAAAATATTCCAAGTCCCCAAGTTTCTCAAAAACCCTTAACCAATCTTCACTAAATCTTCTTTCAAACACATTTCTATTCTGCCGGAAAATCAGTCATGGACTCAAGAATTCTTTCTTAGTTGAACTATGTATGGCCTGATTTCTCCTTTGTGAGATACGCAGGCAGCCTTTTGGCCCAGCCTCTATACTTTAAAATTATTATATCTCATTTTTTCGAGGAAAGTCGTACAATTCAAAAATCAGTAGACTTGGCAAACATCTTGTTAAGACCCATTTATCCAAAATTCGATGGACAAAGTCCTGCCCGTTAATTTATTTCGAGTCAATACCCATTCGTGGATTAATTTTTCTAAGATGAAAGCAACTTTATGTGCTTAATTTATATCAAATATCTTGCATTACTTGTCACTAATGGTATCTAACATATTTTCTTTTTGAGTTGTTTTTACTTTAACAGGTAACCAAGTAAGTAGAAATTGATCTGCATTGACAAAAGTTGATTGAACATCAATACTTCCAAGGAAGATAAACATTCCTTCCTTCATTTTCACTTAGTTGCTGAAGAGGAATGAATGACTAGTAATAGTGATGAAAAGGAAAAGAAATTACTTTTGCTTTACCAGTCATTTCCTATATCTGTAAAGCTACAAGTGATGGTCTCAAAGATAGGGAACTTGTTCGAAAAGTGGGATGCTATTATAGAAGATTGTCTTAAGAAGACCGAGATCAAGAAAGATGAATTAGGGAAAAGATGTCAAATCGGACTTTCACTCCAATCATGACTCCCTGATTGATGTGGTAGAAGAAAGAAAGAGATTTAGCTTTTGCAAAATCGGTGGTAGTCTGAATGAGGCTCGAGACCCACCCTTTAAGTTTTATTTACCTCATTTTCACTTTTTATGTTTTTCAAAAGGCTCAGACCCACAATAGTAATGATCTTATCCAGTGTCTGTAATATTTTAAATTTCAATAAAAGCCTCTCTTATTAGAAAAATATTTTCACTTATTTTGTTGCACTATATGATCACTGTAATCTAACTTATGATTTCAGCAATAATTTAAAACCGGCCAATATCATGTCATGTCAAAAGCTAAATAAATAAATTGAAGCAAAATGATAATGAGTGAGCGGACTATGATGAGGAAACAATGTCCCTAGACCGATTAACAGAGGAACTAAAAGATTTTGGGGATCGAGAAAATCCCAACCTAGAGAAAACTGAGGAAGTTAATCTAGGTGATGATGGCGAAGTCAAAGAAACCAGAATCAGTGTTCATCTTGCAGAAGAACATAAAAGAGAACTCATCAAGTTGCTTAAAGAATACATTGATGTATTGGTTTGGTCTTGTGATGACATGCCAGGATTGAGTACAAATATCATATCACACAAGTTGCCAATTAATCTGGGGTTCAATTCTATGAAGCAAAAGTTAGAAAAATTTAAGCCAAATCTGAGTCTGGAAATCAAGGAAGAGGCCACTAAGAAGATCCAAGACAACGTGGTTGAGGTCACAAAATATCCAACATGGCTAGCTAATATTGTTCCAGTACCTAAGAAAGATGGAAAGATCAGAATTTGTGTCGATTATAGGGACTTGAACAAAGCCAATCCAAAAAATAACTTTCCATTGCGTAATATCCACATTCTCATTGACAACTGTGCAAGGCATGAAATGGAGTCGTTCGTGGATTGTTTTGCCATCTATCATCAAATATTGATGGATGAAGAAGATGTAGAGAAAACAGTTTTCATCACACCTTAAGGTGTTTATCACTATAGGGTGATGCCCTTTAGTCTCAAAAATGTCGGTGCTACGTCTATGAGAGCCATGACGACCATATTTCATGATATAATCCATGGGGAGATTGAAATATACGTGGACGATGTGATCATCAGGTCCCGCAAGAGTTCAGACTACTTGGCCCACTTGAGAAAGTTCTTTGATCAGTAACGAAAGTATAATTTAAAGCTGAACCCTGCTAAATGTGCTTTTGGGGTGCCGTATGGGAAGTTGTTGGGTTTCATAGTTAGCAAAAGGGGCATTGAGCTCGACCCCTCAAAAATTAAGGCGATCCAAGAACTGCCTCCTCCAAAGACGAAGAAGGAATTCGTGAGTTTCTTAGGGAGATTGAATTATATCAACAGGTTCATAGCCTAGTCAACGGCTATTTGTGAGCCAATCCTCAAGATGTTAAAGAAAGATGCAGCAAGTAAATGGATTGAGGAATGATAGAGAGCTTTTGACAAGATCAAGGATTATTTGTCTAGACCACCAGTACAACTTCCTCCAAGAGAAGTAAGCCCTCTATTATTGTATTTATCGGTCTTTGATAATGCATTTGGATGTGTATTAGGACAACATAATGAAACTAGAAAGAAGGAAAGAGCAATTTAGTACTTTAGTAAGAAGTTCACTCCGTATGAGGCTCGTTACACACTATTGGAAAGAACGTGTTGTGCATTAAATTGGGTGACCAAGAAGTTGAGGCATTACATGAAGTCATATACAACGTATCTCATCTCTTGAATGGATCCTCTAAAGTACGTATTCCAAAGGTCATGCCCACTGGGAAATTGGCCAAGTGGAAAATGTTATTAAATGGGTTCGACATTGTATACGTGACTCAAAAGACAATCAAAGGGCGGTCCTAGCAGATCATCTAGAAGAAAATCCAGTTGATGAAGAGTATGAGCCACTCCAAACTTATTTCCCAGATGATGAGGTACTGTTCGTAGGGGAAGACATTGCCGAAATATACCTGGACTGGAGATTATTTGTTGATGGGGCGGTTAATTTCAAGGGTTCAGGAATTGGGGCGGTCTTAATATCAAAAACTGGTCAACATTATCTGGTTATCGCTAAGTTGTGCTTCCCTTACAACAACAATATAGATGAATACGAGGCTTGTATTCTCGGTCTCAGACTGGCTATTGATATGACTATTCGGGAGCTAATAGTCATTGGATATTCTGATCTATTAGTTCACTAGGTTCGGGGTGAATGGGTCGTAAAGAACCCTAAAATCACGTCATACATGGAATTGGTACATGAGTTATGCAAAAGATTCAGGGGGGTAGAATTCAAGCATGTTCCAAGAATACAACATGAGTTTGTCCATGCTTTAACCACTATATCCTCCATGATTCAACATCCAGATCGAAGGTGGATGGCCAAAGGTGGACCAAGCCAATCAATTCTAATGCAGTAAAGAGATACTATGTTTAACATGAGGTTTCTTGTGCTTATTTTCTTGTAATTGCTTTCTCATCTGTAATGTTTTTATGTTTTGCATTAGCTTTAAAATCTTCTTTCCCTTGATCTACGAACTACGTTTGACCTGAATTCTCAAGAAGAGGATTCGTAGGCAGCCTATGTCTGCTTCAGTCAACCCCTTAGAAAATTTTATTTATGTTATCTTGAACTACATGATGACCTGAATTCCCAAGGATAGGATACCTAGGCGGACTTTGTCGGCTTTTGTCACCCCTATACCTATATTTTATTTTCTTCTATGTTATGGGAACTACGTTTGACCTGATTTCCTTGATCTACGAACTACGTTTGACCTGAATTCTCAAGAAGAGGATTCGCAGGCAGCCTATGTCTGCTTCAGTCAACCCCTAGGAAAATTTTATTTATGTTATCTTCAACTACATGATGACCTGAATTCCTAAGGATAGGATACCTAGGCGGCCTTTGTCGGCTTTAGTCACCCCTCTACCTATATTTTATTATCTTCTACATTATGGGAACTACGTTTGACCTGATTCCTGTTCAACAGGATACGTAGTCGCCACAACTGCTCGGTCATATCACCCCAGAAAATGGAAACTGGGGAAGATTTTTTTAGAAGGAATCTCAAAAATTTAAAATAACAAGATCATCCCTCGCAAGCCAAATCGAATTTTGACAAAGACATCAGTAGCTAGGGCAGAAATTTTGAGGCAGACCTCAAAATTTCCACCATACTGTACTAAGGAGTTCAAAGATGACTGTAAAAATTTAGGTGTCAAAAAAGTAGAGTCGACTTCATGGACCTTCATCTATAAAGGCTCAATGCTTCGAGCCAAGAATGTTCATTAAAGCTCTTATATGACATGGCTTATTAGACAGAGACTCCTCCCAGACTTATAAAAAGATCTTTGAAAATTTAATTATTTGTAAAAGTACTTACTTCTAATTAATTTATGCTCTGATTTTGCCTTACACCCACCAACTCGGGGAGTCAAAGCAGGAGTCAAGAGATGACAACCACATGAAGAAGATGAGAACTCGATAATGGCGATGATAAGAGCTAAGGACCGAGAATGTCCACACCGATGAATTTTATCAAAAATTAATAATTTTTCTGTGGATGAAGGTTATCCTGAAGCCAACAAAAACCAATAAAAGCGTCGACTATTCACCATATTCCTTTGGTTTAAAGGAAGACAAGAAAGCCAAATACCCCAAGGACGATAAAAAGAGCCAGAACGGTGAAGGTATGAAAACAGTTGAGTTTTCCAAAACTAACAGGTTTTTTGTGGTTACAGGTATTAAAAAAAGTGGAAAGCAAAATGATAACTTACTCACATCCCCAGTAAATCAAAGATGGATGTTTTAAATGGTACATGCAAAAGGTCCAACATGCTAGTGGAATAGTCAAAGTGATGTTTTCTACAATCGTTACACGGCTATTTGCATTCCTCATCATCTTCCTACTGCATCATATCATGCCGAGAAGGCCATGCCGAAAAGGCCATGCCATAAGGGCCATGCCGAGAGGGTCATTCCAAAGGATCGTACCGTAAGGGTCGTGTCCTGAAAATCATATTGCCTTCTCCGACTAGTTTCTAAGAGACTACAATCCAAGGGCATCTCCATATTGCATTTGATGCCCATGATTGATTCAATGTCTTCAATATCCATTAATTATACAAAGGCAAAAGAGTCAATTGTTGAAGGATATTAAGAAGCATTTTCATATATATATCCGATAATCATGCGAAGACAAGAGAGTCTGGCATTGAAGGATATTCTGAAGCATTCATATCTTATCAAATCACGCAAAGGCAAAGCAGTCTGGCGATGAGAGATATCATCATCTTCAAGTGCATCCGTCATCAAAGATTTTACCGCATTCATTATTGGATCTCAAGAAACATATGTTTCGAAGGATGTCTATGGGTCACTATTCAAAAACGTATGATGTACTAGAGTTTTTTGAGAATTGACTATCCAAGGATCATCTATAAGTCACAATATTTGAAATAGGATAGTGTACGAGATTACCTATAAGTTAATAAAATATGGATCATCCGTAAGCTACAACAACATCCTAACCGAATAGTGTGCAAGGTTACTAAAAGATCGACAATTTAAAGGTTACTCATACGTCATAACTAAATCCGTACCGAAAAATATGCAAGATTATAGAAATTAATAGGTCCAAGGGTTCTCTATAAACCGTGTTACATCCAAGATCAATTATGCGCAGGATTACCCAAAGACTACCAATTTAAAAGATATCTATAAGTCATATTGTATCCAAGGTCGGATTATATGCAGGAATACCAGAGAGCTGGCGATTGGAGGATATCTGTAAGTCATCTCTTGTCCAAGGTCGGATCATGCGTAGGATTACTCAAAAACTAGCAACTCAAAGGATATATACAAGTCGCCTCATATCCAACATCAAATAATGCGCAAGATTATCCAAAGATTGACAATTCAAGGGAAATCTATAAGTCGTATCGATACAAAAGATACACAAGACTTACCTAAGGTCAAATGAAATGACCATTGTTGATAGCCGAAAGGGTTATCATTCCACATAGGAGAGACATTATAGGTAACCAAAAGAGTTACCACATCAGCATAAAATTACGCGGTTGCAAGGACTGCTCTATACGTGTCGTCGGTACCCAAGAGGGCTACCCCACTTTGAAGGATATTTTCAACCGTCAAGACAACTATCATTTCCAACAATGAAAGTGTTGTTGTATCAATTATCGCAAGAATTTTCTCCCTCCCAAACAGGTACATGGGAGGATGACGTTCTTTCAGGTATTAACTCACGCGAAGACATAGTAAAAAACTATAAATACCTTAGTGAATTATGTTTATCACTAACAGTTTTATTTGATATGTTGTCAAAAGCATCTGAAAAGGATGAAATCTCAAACCAAAATCACAGGTGCGGACAACTCCAAAAAGCATGCAGCACAACATGGAAATTTTTCTTGGCGGCGAACTGGACATAGTTCGAAGAGGAATATCAAAATTTTTAGACTCAAGATAAAAGATGACTTCCACCATCATCAAATCGCATCCCTATCAGAAGGCATGTGGGCATTTTTGGGATTTTTATCTCAGTTTCTCTTTCGGAGTACTTCTAAACTCACACCAAGGGTAACCTTCTCTTTCCTTTAAATCAGAGTGACAACACACTCAGAGTTTGGAAATTATATACAAGTAAATTCATTCTCATGGATGTGAAGAGATCCACATTCATGGTCCAGAGGTTACAAACTTCTTTTCCGTAACTCAATTGTCTATCGCTCATCCTGAGCCAAAGATCGTCTAAGCATAGAAGACTATCTTTTCCGCTGTTCGAGTCGAACTACATGCAGTCTGATTCCCTGAGTCTCAGAGATATATAGGCTGGACTCTATGTTGAAAACTTGACAGCATTCCAACCTCCCCTCGATCCGCTTATTTCCCAGCTTTCCAATTTCACCAAAATTCAGAAATCGGGATAGCTTGTGAATTTCTCAAAAATCATGCTTAAAAATCAAGATTTATAAACTACAAGTGGCCTGAGTTCTCATATAACCTGAGATATGTAGGAAACCTGATACCGAGGTCCGGCCATAACTCTATGAAGATCGTGTGAAAACCAACCCTCTTTCAAAAATGAATTTGTGGTTGAACAAAAATTAAGAATGTCAAACTCGCTTTGTCCAGGGTTACTTGCATCCATCCTACCCGAAGGGAGGGGTAGTTGTTGACACCTAATTTTTTCCCTCCACAACCAAGTTTAATTTCAAGTTTCTTTGATTTTAAATAATATTACAACATTTATTTTATCCGAATAAAAGTTTTTCAAAGTATTTATCTAGATAATTTTTCCATTTTAAGTAACAATTATACATTTTTGTATTCGTAACTATGAAATTGTATAATTTTTTTACTTAAATAATGATTTTACGAAAAAAATAGATTTTAATAGAAAGTTATTTTGAAAATTGATTCAAATGGTTAAAATCTTGATTTAAATATAATTTACTCTAAAAAATAATTTGTTCGAAAAAATATTTGTTTGATTGTTATTAAATCAAGAAGCTCTGATTAATTGGTTATTAAATTATATCACATTATGTTTTAATTTAGCCAATTTATTAAATTGGACCTTAAATTGAAATCAATTCGGTCATAATTGCAATTGGTCAATTGAATTTGAATTAGACTAAGATTTAAATACAACTGTCTAAATTTTATTTGTTGGTTATTTAATAAATAACCTGAATCCCTAAAAAACCCTAAATTCCTAAATTCAGGCCCAATTCCTACTAAAACCCGCCCCATGCCTATTTGTTCAATAAAACAGGCCCAATACAACCTGCCAACCCATTTCTTAAACCCAACAGCCTCCTTTACCCTATTCTCAATTAGGCCACCAGCCCAAAATTATTGTTGACTCGACTAAAATTTTATTGTCTTCTTCAACAAAACAGATGCACATCAGTAAGCATGAAGTAAACAGAAACAATGTGCGTACACTAGCAACTAACAACAACAATTTCAACGCAGCAAACAACAACCAACAACAACTCCTGCGAACCAACTCCAAACTACTCCAATTTCAACCTGTCAAAACCCAAAATAGTAACAACCAAAGACTACAACCCGACCCGGCCTTCGTACACTGAAAATTCTGTGAAAAATCCCCTAATCATGAAAAAAACCTCTCTCTCCATCTTATCTCTGTAATTTTGCAGACCTAGAGCCATTTTTTTTGACTTTATGCTTGAGGTTATGTGTTTCCAAACTCAAAATCCAATCCAAATCAGAAGATGTCTATTCAAATCCGAAATTTAGGGATATGTTTCTCTATTTTTAAAGATGAAAAATTAATATCTTCCCCTATAAATAGGGATTGAGGTGAAGAAGGCTGGGAGAAAAAAAGGATTTTGGGGGAAAATTAGGATTCTGAAGGCGATTGCTTTTAACCTCACGTTACCAATATTCTCGGCGAACACACTCCGAAAACCGAATTTCGGCAAAACTGCTGAAGTCCAGCGAGGCTAGCTGGCATTTCGATGGTAGAAGTTGCAACGTGATAGGCTCGTTTGTTTCGTTCACTGCCCTAAAATAGGTGAACATTTCACCCTCTTGTACCATCTCTTTGTTATCTAATTATTATGACACGAAATCTCATTACTGATAGTGGAATTTGGTTGTTATTGAAGTAGTTCTCATTGTGGAATCTCAACACTAGGTGAGATATGGTATTATGTGCTATAGAAGGCCCTCATGGCCATAGGATTTTCATGTTATGTAGTGTTAATTTTTACCTCGATAGATTAAGTTAATATTTTTTCTCTAGATATTTCAGCACATCATTTTGCTTAGTGTAGGTTTTAGCTCTTTAAACGCATTGATCCATCTTGGTGTTTCTTTTCTAACATTCAAGTTACTGTCTTTGTAGTGTAAGTACTGTTTTGCCGCAATTTGGAACCTTTTTTCGTATGTGTGTTTTTTGTTTTCTTTATCATGCTCATATGAGTTTATGTTTTATGGTTTGTTTGGTAACGAGGAAGTAAAGGATTTTTGAAAACTTGATTAATACTGTTCTACACACTTTGTCTTAAAGCTACAAATTCTGGTTAAAATAGTTATATGTCTAAGCTATTGAAAGTGATTTCATGAGTGAATTCTTCATTTACGGAAAATTTTGTACTAATAGAAGTAGCTAGCGGGTCCCAATGTACAGGAGTTCCCAGGGCAATTCAAAAAAATGATAAAATGTCATATACTTCTAAAGATACTAATCAACCTTTCAAAGTTGAAGTGAAACACGTGGCTTAATCAATCAAAATGATGATTCCTAACTTCATAATATGTTAAATTATATAGCTTGGTGTTATTTTTCAATATTTTCGGGTACACAAATTTGTATTTTTGGCACAGAACAACTTCAACACAAGTTCAAATCTAAAACAAGAACACATATAAAGTTACACAACACCTTCAACACAAGATTAAAAATAATCTATCCAAGAAGTGTGTTATTATTTTAGAAATAAGATGAAACAGAAATTTAAAGTCAAGTCCTCCGACTTCACGGAGTTTTTATGCTATCAAAAAACCATCTCTATAACTTAGGAATATGTCAGGTATTTATAGCCTTAAGGTGTCCCTTTAGAAAGGAAGCATTGGTTCAGCAAAAAGGCACTTATTCAGTACAGTCATGTCATCTACGCCTAGTTTGTGCTGGACCTGCGTCTGATCTGCGGCCGCAGGTGACACTGTCCGAATTCCAGTAAGTACCTGCGCTGCACTTGCGGTTGCAGGTTATCGAGGTGCGTGCACAGATCGCCCCATTGTACGAAACAGTGTGCCTTTTACCTTGAAGGGTTGCATCCCTTCGAAGTGCGTTGTGTATGCGTTTGCATGGAATCCGAAATGCACCCGCACATGGAAAAAATACTTTTTATCAGATTCTTTGGATTAAAATTTCACTTGTTCATCAAGTTTCAAATAAATTTTGTCTAAAAAATAGATCTTATTGATCGATCATTTGAAAAATCCAAATCCGAAGCCGAGCGAGCGAGCGACGACGATGATTGTGTGAGGCACCACCTTGTTCTTGCCTCACTATCCATGTGGATATGTGTTTCTTAATATAAACACTTGAAGGTTTCTTACTCCCACCAATGTGGGAGAATTTAGTAAGCTTTCCAAAAAAAGAGTACACTTTCTGTTTTAGTGACTCTCTTTCCCTTAACTATTTTTTCCTCCATTTTTCATTCATACATACACCTTGAATCCAACAATCCCCCACATGAATAGGGAATGACTATCTTTTTGAAGAATTTACGGACAAGCATGTGATTATTTAGCAAAGACTGATTGCATCCGGATAAGTGGGTTTCCCTTTAAACTTTTCATAGTGAACATGCATTGGATGTACTCGGTCAATTAGTAGATTTGATATCGTTGAACCATTGAGCTTTAATGTATACCTAGACAACACATGTCACACAACCAGCCTTTTACCATTTATAGTTCTCACGGTTTTGTTCTTTTCAGCCATGAACACGTTCTGATTTCATGAGAGCTTAGAGAATAGGTCTTTACTAACATCTCATGAGAGCTTAGAGAATAGGCCTTAACTAACATTCTTCTTGAAGAGGCTTTTATTTCTCCCTCACATAGGTGATTTCTAAACGTTCAATCCTATAGATTAAACTATTTAGTCAAATCTGCTAATTTTAGATAATCATTAAAAAACTTCACACCATAAATCTTATCCTCATTTACTAAATATTGTCTACATCGTGAGAATGGGTTGGGTATAATGACAATGTTGAACCTGCCAGACACAACTTTGTTTGACCTCTTTGAACCTAGCTCTTGGGATATCCAGTCTTCTAGGTAGAGTTACCGTCGTGCTGACTCATCCTATGCCTTAAACCCATTCCCTTGGATGTTCTCTCAACTCCTTCTCTAGAAAGGCCTTTTATAAGTGGATCCGACACATTATCCTTTGACTTTACATAGTCCACAGTGATAATTTCACTAGAGAGAAGTTCACTAATGATATTATGTCTCCGTCTTGTGTGATGAAATTTACCGTTGTACATCATGCTCCCTGCCCTACCTATTGCCTCTTGTCTATCACAGTGTATATATACTGGTACCACTGGTTTGGGCCAATAAGAAATATCTTCCAAGAACTTTCGGAGTCATTCTGCTTCTTCACTAGTTTTATCCAATGTGATAAATTCAGATACCATTGTAAAGCGAGCAATACATGTCTGTTTTGATAATTTCCAAGAGACCGCTCCTCCACCGATGGTAAATACATATCCACTTGTGTATTTTACTTCGTTTGATCCGATGATCCAATTTGCATCACTATACCCTTCAAGTACCGTAGTATATTTATTATACTGCAAAGCATAGTCTTGAGTGTACTTAAGATACCCCAAAACTCTTTTAATTGTTATCCAATGAGTTTTGTTGGGATTACTCGTATACCGACATAACTTACTAATAGCGCATGTTATGTCTGGTCGTGTACAATTCGTTATATACATTAAGCATCCCAATAATCTTGCGTACTCCAATTGTGAGTCACTTTCACCTTCATTCTTTCGAAGTATGAAGCTCACATCCAATGGAGTCTTGGGAATACCAAATTCTAAATACTTAAATTTGTCAAGTACCTTTTCAATGTGATGAGACCGTGATAATGCCAACCCTTGTGGAGTTCTACGGATTCTTATTCCTAAGATCACATCCTCAACTCCAAGGTCTTTCATATCAAACTTGCTCTCGAACATTTGTTTCATAGCATTTATGTCAGAAATGTCTCTACTAATGATCAGCATATCATAGACATATAAACAAACAATGACTTGGTGATTTGGCGTGTCTTTAATGTAAACACATTTATCACATTCATTTATCTTGAACCCGTTTGCCAACATGGTTTGGTCAAACATCGCATGCCATTGTTTAAGTGCTTGTTTTAGTCCATAAAGTGACTTAACAAGTTTACACACCTTATTTTCTTTTCCTAGAACCACAAAACCCTCAGGATATTCTATGTAAATTTTTTCCTTCAATTCTACATTTAGGAATGCTGTTTTCACATCCATTTGATGGATTTCAAGACCATATACCGCCGCCAAGGCAATTAACATCCGAATTGACGTTATCCTCATTACTGGTGAATATGTATCAAATTAATCAAGGACTTTCTTTTGTTTAAAACCTTTTACAACAAGTTTTGCCTTGTATTTGTCAATAGAACCATCAACTTTCATTTTCCTTTTGAAGATCCATTTAGAAACCTAAAGGTTTATTTGCTGGAGGAAGATTAACAAACTCCCACATATGGTTGCTTAAGATTGAATTAATCTCACTATCGACTGCCTCTTTCCAAAAGGATGATTCCGAAGACGTCATCGCTTCTTTAAATATTTAAGGCTCATTTTCTAAGAGAAATGTTACAAAATTTGATCCAAACGAAGTTGACGTTCTTTGACGTGTGCTACATTTTGTATTCTCATCATTATGTACATCCTCACTTGGTTTATTTTGAGGTTGTTTAGACCACCCACTAGACTGTTTATGTCTAGTTTTATACGGATAAATGTGTTCAAAGAATTCAATATTATCTAATTCAATTACCATATTTTCATTGATATCCAGATGTTTGGATTTATGAACCAAAAACTGACATACTTTGCTACTTTTAGCATATCCTATGAACACGCAGTCCACCGTCTTAGGTCCTATCCTTACTCTTTTAGGCATAGGAACTTGGACCTTCACTAGATACCCCCACACCATGAAATATTTCAAATTGGGTTTTCTTCTTTTCCATTTTCATATGGAATTGATTGTGTCTTACTATGGGTCACTCTATTGAGTATTCGGTTAGCCGTAAGGATAGCTTCCCCCCATAAGTTTTGCGGCAAACCTGAACTTATTAGTAAGATATTCATTATTTTCTTCAAGGTTCGGTTTTTCCTTTCCGCAATTCCATTAGATTGAGGTGAATACGGGGTTGTTGTTTGATGGACAACTCCATTCTCTACACATATTTGTGTAAAGGGAGATTCATATTCTTCGCCTCTATCACTTCTTATCATTTTGATCTTTTTCTCTAACTGATTTTCAACTTCCGTTTTATATTTTCTAAATGCATCTATTGCTTCATCCTTACTATTTAGCAAATAAACATAACATTATCTAGTGCAATCGTTAATAAAAGTTATAAAATACTTTTTTTCACCACGAGATGGTTTTGACTTCATATCACAAATGTCATTGTTGATTAAGTCTAAGGGACTGAAATTCCGTTCAACGGGCTTATACGAATGCTTAGCATACTTTGATTTCACACACCTCTGGATCTTCCTCAAATGTGAAACTTTGAAGATAAAGAGTTGTAAAGTAGAAAAATATTTTTTCCTTCCACCTTTTGAAGTCAATACCCGCAAACTTCTCGGGTTTCTCCGCTGGTACCATTGCCGGCGAAGCATTCGTACGACTTCTTGTAGCAATACTAGTTGCTGCCACATTTGTTGCGACATCATGCACTTGACTATCCGTAGTCATTTTCCTGTCACAACAAGATAGTAACTTTAGTATATCAAAATACTATTAATAAAGTTTCAGCAACTTTAAACACCTCCTGTTTCTAGTTTAACGATGAAGTTTTTATGAATTTCAATCGTCAATCGAGTGGTCTTTAACTTGTGATGAAGATTTTTGTTTTCTAATCACTAGTTAAGTTCAAACGGAGTAGAAAGCTTAAAGCTATAATATCAAGAAACCAAGCTATACGGATTTCGAATTATTCCTTAAGATTGTTATTTTTCAATATTTCGAGTACACAAATTTGTATTTAAGCACACAAAAACTTCAACACAAGTTCAAGTCTAAAACAAGAACAACTATGAAGTTACACAACACCATCAACACAAGAATAAAAATAATCTATCCAAGAAGTGTGTTATTATTTCAGAAATAAGATGAAACAAAAATTTAAAGCCAAGTCCCCCCACTTCACGGAGTGTTTATGCTATCAAAATATCATCCCTATACCTAAGAAATATGTCAGGTATTTATAGCCTTAAGGTTTTCCTTCGGAAAGGAAGCATTGATTCAGCAAAAAGGCACCTATTCAGTACAGGCATGTCATCTGCGTCTAGTCTGTGCTGGACCTGCGCCTGATCTGCGGCCGAAGGTGACACTATCCGAATTTCAGTAAGTACCTGTGTTGCACCTGCGGTCGCAGGTTATCAAGGTGCGTACGCAGATCGCCCCATTGCGCGAAACAATGTGCCTTTCACCTCAAAGGATCGTATCCCTTCAAGGTGCGACTGAATCCGAATAGATCTCATCGAGAGATCCTTTTCCGAAACCGAAGTCGAGCGAGCGACAACGATGATGGCACGAAGCACTACCTTGTTCTTTCCTCACTATCCATGTGGAGATGTGTTTCTCAATATAAACACATGAAAGCTTCTTTCTCCCACCAATGTGGGAGAATTTAGTAAGCTTTTCATAAAATAGTACACTTTCCATTTTAGTGATTCTCTTTTCCTCCACTATTTTTTCCTCCATTTTTTATTCATACATACACCTTGAACCCAACACTTAGCACACCTTATTTGCTAATCTTCATTCTATATTTTAAAGTTTGTTAAGTTTTTATGTGCCATCCATATTCCCTTTCATTATTGGTATCAAGTACATTACCAGCGTTCAAACACTAAAAGATCTTAGCTCTAGATATTAATTATTAATGTTATCTAAAGAATTTGACTAGATATTACTTATTTAATATGTTGCCTAAGAATTTGACTATTTGGATATATTATCATTCTTTTTTCCTTCTTTGTGTGTGCATTTGCCTAAGATTGAAAGCTTGCAGTTACAGAACTTTTGTATAATAACCTTGCTCATCTAAATGCCAAAGTCGTCGAACGTATGAAATCATCCAAATGCCGACGACTTAGTTGGAAAAAAAAAAGAACAGTGTTAAACTGAAAGGCAAACAAATTTAACAAGATGTAATAGCATAGAAGTTCAACACAATCAGCCACTTCTAGCATTAAGATTGAAGGTGTGCAATCACATAACTTTTTTATGACAAGCCTTGCTAGCCAAATTCCCCGAACTTATAAAATCATCCACTGGATTCCTACAACTACGTTTCCCTCAATGAGGCAAGATAAAATTGATTCTCTTGTATGACTTAGTTGTGGATTATTCTTCCTCTATGGAGAGAGGCATTCTCTGCTTCAACGCGAAATTCCTGTGTCTTTCTTTCATCCTCTTTGTCTAAAGCCTATGCCAATTGGTCCTGGCAGTTGAAAAAGTTGCACCTACTTTACTATGAACTAAATACAGTAGAAATGGAGCTAGATTAGGTATGAGCAAGAACAAAATTACACAAACTATAACCATTCTCCTTTCTTCTATATACCTGGTTCCTGTGTCTTTTCTGACTTGTTAATTTTTCTCTCGATTTTCCTCATCATCCCTTTGTTTCTCAATTTTCTCATAGCTAAGAGTTGGCGGAGCTACAAGCCTATCTACGTGTTCAACACCAATTAACTTTGGCTCAAACTTGGCATTTTGTATTTATAAATTCACTTAATACATATAAATAATTTATCAAGAACCTAGGAATTTGTCTTTTCTAGAATGTCAAACCTCTAAACTCAAAATCATAACTCTGTCTCTGCTAACAGTCATTTCATTCTCTCAGCCACGCAACAGCTGACTACAGTCCTACTCTAATTCCCTTTCTTCCTATACTTCTAATAATAACAACTTAGTTGATTCAATCAATAATCAACTAAGACTCAATCTTCAACACGTTGACCTCACTTGCATGGGCGGAGCTACGTTACCACAAGGGTTCATCCAGGCCTCCTTCGTAAAAAAATTACAGTGTATATATAAGGTCAAAATTATCTTCGTACGCTTAATCTTTTATATTTTATATTTTGAATCCCCTTAGTAAAGAACAGATAAATTTGACTGTTGTTTTGCTCAAAGTCAACTTACTGCAACACCCTCTCCTCTTTTTCCTTCTTTTAACAAGAATCTCTTCCTCTTCATAATTATTTTTATAATCCTGGTGAGCTTGTGTGCATCTTGACTAATTCTCTGGAATACCTGTTACTTCCCACCAGCAACACCTAGACTAATTCCATGAGGTACCTGCCGTTATCACCTCCCACCTAGACTAATTCCATTCTCCTCTTTCTTCTCCTTTTAACAAAAATCTCCCACTCTTCATAATTTTTTTTTTTGGATAACCATAGTGTCTGAACCAGCTTGCGTCCACCTTGACTAATTTTACGGTATACTTGTCACCTTCCATCAGCAACACCTAGACTAATTCCACAGGATACTTGCTAGCTGCCACTATCACCTCCCACCTAGACTTATTCCCCATGATACCAGTCACATCCCACCAGCAACAAGTTCAATAGGATATCTATCACTTCCCGCCAACAACACCTAGACTAATACTACGTGCTACCTGCCAGATGGCACTATCACCTCCCACCTAGACTAATTCCCCGTGATACCTAGTATATACCACCAACACCACGTATCAGGTAACACTGTCCAATAAGGCTAGGTCAAATAAAAAGAAATCACCTCAGACCTCAAGGTGGTCAACTCACTTAATTGATCAAGGCCACACTCTCGGTGCTATTCATAATATTCTCAAAAGATCTATTCCCTCTGTCATAATTTATGCGAGACAATTTGACTTGACATGAAATTTAAGAAAATAAAGAAAAACTTTTGAAACATATAGTATAAGATAAGTACATTTATGTGGGTATAAATCATTTTCCCAAAGGTTAAATGGATATTTTAATGTTGAATTAATATTAAATATAGAAATAAGTAACAAGGAAAACAAAATGAAAAAAAGAATCTTGATTGCACTTTAAATTACACAACCTATAGATAATAAACTAAATAACAAAAGAACAAAAGCATGAATGAGTTGGGTGTCTTGAAAGTGTACATTAACATACCTTGGCTGGAATTTGAATGGAAATAAAAATCAATCTTGAAGTTGATTCAATAGAGTGAACTTCTTAGAACTGTATAAGGAGGTCAACTTTGTTAGCTGAACTATATTTTTTGTAAGAAAAGTAGAGTAATTTCCATTGATAGTTATCCATGTTTTCATAATTGTCTGCAAATATCACTTTTGTTACAAGAATATCATCCAACTATTCCTATTTTCCTCAAAAAATATTTAACACTCTAAAAAACTTAGTCTATCCTACATGGCATGGCATGTTAAAATCTTTTAATTTCTTAATTATAAACCTATTTAATTCTTCAAGTTCATGTATTCAAACCCACGTCTTATAAACTACAAGAAAAATCTAAATTACGTAGTATTTTATTTTTAAAAAAAATTATAAAAGAATTTAAAGGTAATCTAATTCTCTACAAGTTTTTCAACCAAACTAATTCTATGGAAAACCTACAAATTTTTCTATAAAATAACATTTGAAGGAGAAATTCTTAGAATTTTTTTTTTGTCAAGCAAAATTCAATAGAAAATTCTTAAAGGTAATTATCACATGAAAATTTTAATTCGTATGTAGATCACCTGCAAAATTTTAAGCAAGACCTTTTTGATAAAAAGATAATAAAAAAATGAATTCTTCGTGTGGATTTTCTCCAAGTAAATTTCATAAACAAATCAAGTAAATCCGCAAAGTTAACATAGGCAAAAACTTTAGAAAATAGAAATTTATTATTTTTAATTTTATTTTTTTATTTATTTTTTGTTTTTATTATACTATATTTTATCTTATTATATAATCAAATACCAATTTATATCCTTTCCTCATACTAAACTCACAAAAAGCAAGCGATATTTGGTTGGGTACTATTTCAACGATTCATTTGTAGTATTAGATCATTTTGTTAATATTTTTTAAAAAGAATTAATTTGTTTCATGACTAAATAATTTTTCATTTCTTCAAAAATAGTACATTTAATACGTATAAGAAAATATGAAAGTCATCATTTTCATTTCTTTTACATTTTAATAATCTTTAGTATATGAAATAAATAACAAAAAAATATTAAATTAGTACAAATTTATATAGATACCTTGAGTTTTAAAAATATTATTAAGTGATGACATAAATAAATTTAAAAAACTTTGAAAAGTACCAAATAAAATAATTCAATCCTTCAGTTTTATGTATAAACTTGGACACATCAACTACTTCATTGATGAGTAATGTGCATTGCATTACCAGAGGAATTATTTTTCTTTAAGTTGTGTGATTATCTAATATTTTTATCATGTGATGTAATTTTTCTCATATCGAATAAAGAATAAATATAATTTATTTTTTCTTTTTGTAAGAAAGACAAGATAAATATAAAATTTAAAGTATATAATTAAATATTAGTCACCTATTGCAACAGATTAGTAATCTATTGAAATTAACAAACAAATAAAGTCATATGTTGCAACAGATTGGTCATCTGTTGTAAATTACCAACAGATAAAGATATTTGTTACAACAGATGACTAGTCTATTGCAACATATGTGTATATCTGTTTGATAATTTTCAACAAATGACTCATCTGTTGCAACAGATTAAATCTGTTGCAATAGGTTATACACTTAAATGATCATGTAATTACTATGAGATTAATTAAAATTGTAATTATTAAATCAATTTGGCTATTACTAACAATGACTTAATTTGAATCATTTCAAATAAAATTAGTCAATTGATCACTCTACTCAGAACGAACACACTAAGATGATCGTGTAATTAATATGAGAATAATTGAAATCGTAATTGAACTTATCAATTCATCTTTAATTTTAGTTATATCAATGTAGTTATTACTAATAATATCTTAATTTGAATCATTTCAAATAAAATTGGTCAATTAACACTTTACTCAAGACGAATACACTTAGATGATCATGTAATTACTAACTATGAGATTAATTGAAATCGTAATTAAAATTATCAATTCATCTTTAATTTTAGTTAAATTAATTTAATTATTACTAATAATTGCTTGATTTTAATTATTTCAAATAAAATTGGTCAATTGATCATTCTACTTAAGACGAAACACTTAGTTGATCATGTAATTACTATAAAATTAATTGAAATTATAAGTCAACTTACTAATTCATCTTTAATTTTAGTCAAATCAATATAGTTATTTCTAATTATGATTTGGTTTTAATCATTTCAAATAAAATTGGTCAATTGATCACTCTACTTAGGACGAACACACTTAGTTGATAGTGTAATTACCATGAGATTAATTGAAACTGTAATTGAACTTATTAATTCATATTTAATTCTAGTTAAATAAATTTAGTTATTACTAATATAATGGCTTAATATGAATCAATAGATGACTAACATGTTGCAAAAGATGAGTAATCTATTGAAAATGACTAAACAGATAAAGACATCTGTTGGAAATGACCAAATAGATAAAGACATCTGTTGGAAATGACCAAACAAATATAGACATATGTTGCAACAGATGACTAACTTGTTGCAATAAATGACTCATCTATTGAAAATTATCAAACAAATATAGACATCTGTTGCAATAGATGACTAAGTTGTTGCAACAGATGACTCATCTGTTGAAAATTATCAAGCATATAGGATATATGTTGGAAAATAATTTAAAATAGTAAAGGTCAGATGTTTTTAAGAGAACTCAAATGTTTGTCCTCTTGTCTAAGGTCTTGTCTTTAATTTTAGTTAAATCAATTTAGTTATTACTAATAATTGCTTAATTTGAATCATTTTAAATAAAACTTATCAATTGATCATTCTATTAAGGACGAATACATTAATTAAAATTGTAAGTGGACTTATCAATTCATCTTTAATTTAGTCAAAATCAATTTATTTATTACTAATAATGACTTAATTTGAATCATTTGAAATAAAATTGGTCGATTGATCACTCTCCTCGAGACGAATACACATAGTTGATCATGTAATTACTATGAGATTAATTGAAATTGTAAGTGAACTTATCAATTCATCTTTAATTTTAGTTTTGTCAATTTAGTTATTACGAATAATGGCTTAATTTGATTCATTTCAAATAAAATTGATCAATTGATAACTCTAATCATGACGAATACGCTTAGTTGATAATTTAATTACTATGAGATTAATTGAAATTGTAAGTTTATCTTTAATTTTCGTTAAATCAATTTAGTTATTACTAATAATAACTTAATTTGAATTATTTCAAATAAAATTGGTCGATTGATCACTCTACTCAGGACGAATACACTTAGTTAATCATGTAATTACGATGAGATTAATTGAAATTGTAAGCGAACTCATTAATTCATGTTTAATTTTAGTTAAATCAACATAGTTATTACTAATAATGGTTTAATTTGAATCATTTAAAATAAAATTGGTCAATTAATTATTCTACTAAGGATGAAACACTTAATTGATCATTTAATTATTGTGATTAATTGGAATCGTAATTGAACTTACTAATTCATCTTTAATTTTAGTTAAATCAATGTAGTTATTTCTAATAATGTTTTAATTTGAATTATTTCACATAAAATTTATCAATTAATCATTCTACTCAGTACGAAATACTTAATTGATCATGTATTTACTATAAAATTAATTAAAATCATAATTGAATTTACTAATTCATCTTTAGTTTTAGTTAAATCAATATAATTATTTCTAACGATGACTTAGTTTGAATCATTTCAAATAAAATTGGTTAATTGATCACTCTACTCAGGACGAACATACTTAGTTGATCGTATAATTACCATGAGATTAATTGAAACTATAATTGAACTTATTAATTCATATTTTATTTTAGTAATCAATTTAGTTATTACTAATAATGACTTAATGTGAATCAAGAGATGACTAACATGTTACAATAGATGAGTAATCTGTTAGAAATGACCAAACAAATAAAAACATCTGCTGAAAATGACCAAACAGATATAGACATCTGTTGCAACAAATGACTCACTTGTTGCAACAACTAATTCATCTATTGAAAATTATCAAACAGATATAGACATCTGTTGCAACAGATGACTAAGTTGTTGCAATATATGACTCATCTGTTGGAAATTACTAAATAGACAAAATATGTGTTGAAAAACAATTTAAAATACTAAAGCTCAAATATTTTTAGGAGAACTCAAATGTTTTCCCCCTTGTCTAAGGTCTTGTCTTCAATTTTAGTTAAATCAATTTAATTATTATTAATAATTGCTTAATTTGAATCAACAAATGACTAACCTGTTATAAGCATTTATTGCAACAGATGACTAACTTGTTGCAACAAATAGGTGATCTGTTGGAAAATAATTAAAATACTAGGGAACTCAAACATTTTTAGGAGAACTCAAATGTTTGTCCCATTGTCTTAAAGACTTATCTTTAATTTTAGCTAAATCAATTTAGTTATTACTAATAATTGTTTAATTTGAATCAATAGATGACTGACATGTTGCAACAAATGATTCATCTGTTGGAAATTATCAAACAGATAGAAAATTTGTTATAATAGATGGGTTATCTATTAGAAAACAATTAAAATACTAGGGAACTTAAATATTTTTAGGAGAACTCAAACGTTTGTCCCCTCGATCCTTTTGCATTTGATGTATGATACACTATTTTTGTCTTCTTTACCTGTTTCATAAAATTTTTCATGTGTTTCACTTATTCGTTGTGCCTTTGTTGAATTTTTTAGAATTTTTTTAGGTCAAATTTTGTTCGTATATCACTTGGACATTACTTCATAGGTGATTTTGTAAGTATAATTATGATTTTTGTTGAATTTTTTATTTGGTATATTTGCTACTGCTATAATGGATAGAACCTGAAACATGAATCCAATATATGAGTCATTTATTGCAATAAGTGAGTAATCTGTTGCAACATATGACTAATCTGTTGCAACAGATAACCCATATGTCGAATTCATGTTACAACACTATAATACAAATCCAACAGATGAGTAATCTGCTGCAATAGATTAGTCATATATGTTGCAACAAATTACTCATATGTTGCAACAGATTAGTCAATATGTTGCAACAGATTAGTCAATATGTTGCAACAGATTAGTCAATATGTTGCAACAGATTAGTCAATATGTTGCAACAGATTAGTCAATATGTTGCAATAGGTTACTCATCTGTGCAACAGATTACTCATCTGTTGGATTCACGTTACATGTTTTATCTACTGTTGAAAAAACAGCAGTAGCAGATACACCCAGATGAGAAATTCAACTAAAAATTATAATTTTATTTACTAAAATCACCTATAAGTAATTCCCAAGTGATATACGAATAAAATTTGACCTAAAAAAATTTGATCAAGTAGCAATAGCAGCGGTAACAACAATGTTCAACAACAAGAAGATGATGATGATGAACAAGAAAAGATGATAATGAAGAACAAGATGATGATAATGAAGAAGATGATGATGAATAAAGCAACAACAACAATGAACAACAAAAATCACGAAGAGAGAGAAAACTCCAATAAATGAACAGAGAGAGAAACGTGCCTTTCCCCCCTCCATTTCTAGTTATATTAGGTTTTAAATTAGATCAAAGTGTAAATTAAAAAACTTGTGGGTTATTTTCAAACTTTTCTTACTTTCTTAATCCTTAATAAAGTAATTTTCACCTCCACTCAATTATTAAAACTTGTGTCACCCACAATTCATTTTAAAACTCTCTTGTCACCTAGAGCCCAAGGCCCCACGTTTCTAGGAGTGAACATTTTTATCTTTTAAAACTTAAACATAAATTAAATAAGCAATATAAATGGATAAACTTAGAAATTTTGCGAAGTCTCAATTTTTTTGATCTTTTAATTTTTCTGTAAAACTTAGCAATAAAAAATATAGAAAAAAAATATAAAGTAACTATAAATGTAAATTTAAAAATTAAAAAAATGTAAAAAAGAAAAGTAAATAATAATTAATTCTTACCTAATTAACCAACTTTTTTTAAAATAATACATGTGTCAAATTTAAAGGTTGCCACTTGGCTTATTGTACTAGCTCTGTACTCTCTTTTTAATAATATATAGATATAGATTAGGTCTTAATATGAATAGAACATTGAGTGAAATGTGTAAACATTTAAATTAAAATGTAAACATCATTTAATAGGTGTACTATGGTAAACTAGTCATATTATTAATTATTATTTTTAATCAATGTGTCGGGAAATTTGAGATGGAGGGAGTATATAGCTTTGGCCCATAAATTTTTATTAAATGAACAATAAAACTAAAAGTCATGAATTTGAGGAGTCAAAATTAAAGATCACTCCGAAATAAGAGCAGTACATGCAAAAACTTTATTTTTTTTTTAAAACAAGTCAGATCTACATAATACTGTAAAAAAAAAGGATTTGATATTATATACTTTATAAATCTAATTTTCCTATTCAAAGTTATCAACCAACGCTTGATTTTGTTTTAATACGACATGTTCATTACGTCAAAGCGAGACATGACTGCAATATACATCAAAATCTTTAATACATTTAGAATTAAGCATGAGGGCTGTAATATTATGATTGATATGTTCTATGATAAATTTGGCTTTCATGGTCTCAAACTCCCTCATATTGATATGAATATCCTATGCTAATTGCCAGTGCAATTGCATCCTACACAAGGAGGGTATGGAATTTTAGATTGATCACTTATGAACAAATATTGAGATATGAATATTGTAAAAGTGGATGTAAGACTTTCTCAAGGTGTTTTCATATCTCATTTCGAAATTTACACTTGTTAGCTATTATTTGATATGAATAATATGTCTACCATCCACAAAAGTTTTTTTTTCTTTTGCTATAATAACTTATTAATAAGTCTTGTTTTTATATTATTTGATTCTCAAAATCAACTCTACAATATGATATATAATCAACTATCAGTCCATTAGTCAAAAAATATAAATGATTACAATAATTAGAAGCAAGCACATACAAATGCAGAAAATGAGTCAGCTCTGCAATGTGATATATAGTTAGCTATCTATCAGTCCATTAGTTAAAAAATATAAATGAGTACAACAACTAGAAGCAAGCACGTACAAATGCAGAAAGTGAAGTAATTGCAAAAAAAATATCATGTGAATTTATGAAAAGCTTGACACAGTTAGAAGTTAAGAACTTGACACAGTTAAAGTTGTGACTCGAGATAAAGCACCATTTAATTGGCCATGGGAAGCTGAATCTATATGGATCGTGAAATTTTTAATAGTAAAAGCAGATTACTAAATTTTTTCACACTGAAAATCAGATTACTAAATTAAAGCCCTGAAATCCAAATAAGTAGATCGGTGAATCCAAGAATATCAAACAAACTAAGAGACGAATAAACTGAAACAACTAAACTACAATAATCAAAGCAAGTGAAAGAGTGGTACTTACTGTTATTTCCCACAATATGGTCGGGTATGCAGAATCTGTATATTAAAAATACAACTTCAACTAGAGTTCAAGTATAAACAAGAACACAATGAAGTATCAAATACCCTCAACACAAGATCAAAATGACCTTTCCAAGAGGTGTATTTATTTTTTAGGAAAAATAAGATGAAGCAGAAATTGAATAGGCCAAGTCGTCCGAATTCACAAAATTTCCTTAAGGAAATAATTCCCCTCACTGTACCCGAGGTTGTGGAATTTTTCCTACCAGGATAAAATGGCCTTCAATCCGACTATAGCGGTACCACAAATAGGCAGATTCTTTGAACGCTTTGATTGATCACACCGAATATTTGTAAAGAAAAGAAGAGAGTTTTTATTCTGAAAATTTTATTTCTTCAAGCCTGTGGAAGAAGGCAGTTTTTTATAGCCATAACATGCCTGTTCAAAAAGGTGGCATTGGTTCAACTTAGAGGTGTGACTATTCTGTTTACTGTAATAGTGCATCTGTTCAACGTTCACAGAAACAACGCATCAATTAAGAAAAACATCACCAAAATGCATATAAATGAAGTATCGAACACAGAAAAAAAATATTTACTGTGTTATTCCCTTTGGCATTTTTTGGAATTCAACTAAAGTTTGTCCAAAAAGATAGATCTCATCGATTGATCATTTGCCAAATCCAAATCCAAATTCAAATTCAAATCCGAAGCCGAAATCGAGCGACGACGCGATGGCGCGAGGCATAATCTAGTTCTTGCCTCACTATCCATGTGGAGTTAGTGTTTCTCAATATAAACACTCTCAAGTTCTCTTCTTCCACCAATGTGGGAGAAAGAGAAAACATGCCAATTTGGGAGTACGCTTTCCATTTTTAGTGTCTCCTTCCCTCCACCCTTTTACTCTTTATTTTTCCATTCACACTTCTTTCATCTACTATGAACCCAACAATCCCCCACATGAATGAGAATGGCTATTCTTTGTAAAAGTTTTACGAACAAGTATATGATCATCAAGCAAAGGCTGATTGCATCTGAATAAGTAGGTTTTCCTTTGAACTTTCCATAGTGAACAAGCATCGGATGCACTCGGTCAATCGATAGATTTGATATCTTTGAACCGTTGAACTTTATTGTACACCTAGACAATACATGCCATACAATCAACCTTTTAACGTTTATGGTTCTCATGGTTTTGTTTTTTTCAGCCATGAACACGTCCTGGTTTCATGAGAGCTTAGAGAATATGCCTTTACTAACATTCTCCTTGAAGCGGCTTCCACTTCACCCTCACATAGGTGATTTCTAAACGTTCAATCCTATAGATTAAACTATTTGGTCAAATATGCCAAATTTAGATAATCATTAAAAGATATTTCATCTGAAGTCTTATCTTTGTTTACTAAACATTGTCTACATCATGAGAATGGGTTGGATATTTGACAATGTTGAACCTGTTAGACACAACTTTGTTTGATCTCCTTGAACCTAGCTTTTAGGATCTCCAATCTGTTAGGTAGAGTTACCGCCATGCTAACTCGTCCTAGGCCTTAAACCCATTCCCTTGGATGTTCTTTCCACTCCTTCTCTAGATAGGCTTTTTGTAAGTGGATCCGACACATTATCCTTTGACTTTACATAGTCAATAGTGATAATTCCACTAGAGAGAAGTTCCCTAACGGTATTATGTCTCCATCGTATGTGATGAGATTTACCATTGTACATCATGCTTCTTGCCCTACCTATTGCCGTTTGGATATCACAGTGTATACATAATGGTGCCACTAGCTTGGGTCAATACGGAATATCTTCCAAGAAATTCAAGAGCCATTCTGCTTCTTCACCGGCTTTATCTAATGTGATAAATTCAGATTCCATTGTAGAGGCTTTATCTAGTACAAGCTATGTCTAGTCGTGTACAGTTCATTATATACATTAAACATCCCAATAATTTTGTGTACTCCAATTGTGAGTCACTTTCACCTTCATTCTTTTGAAGTGCAAAGTTCACATCCAATGGAGTCTTGGCAATACCGAATTCCATAAACTTGAACTTGTCTAGTACTTTTTCGATATAATGAAACTGTGACAATGCTAACCCTTGTGGATTTTGATGGATTATTATACCTAAGATCACATATGCAACTCCAAGGTCTTTCATATCAAACTTGCTCTCGAGCATTCGTTTTGTTGCATTTATGTCAGAAATGTCTCTACTGATGATTAACATATCATCCACATATAAACAAACAATGACTTGGTGATTTGGAGTGTCTTTAATGTAAACACATTTATCACATTCATCTATCATGAATCCGTTTGCCAACATGGATTGGTCAAACTTTACATGCCATTGCTTAGTTGCTTGTTTTAGTCCATAAAGTGACTTAACAAGTTTACACACCTTATTTTCTTTTCTGGAACCACAAAACCCTCAGGTTTTTTCATGTATATTTTTTCCTCCAAGTCTCCATTTAGGAATGCGGTCTTCACATCCATTTGATGGATTTGAAGATCATATACCGCCGCCAAGGTAATTAACATTCGAATCGAGGTTATCTTTGTTACTGGAGAGTATGTATCAAAGTAATCAAGGCCTTCCTTCTGTTTGAAGCCTTTTACTACAAGTCTTGCCTTGTATTTGTCAATTGTACCATCCACCTTTATTTTTCTTTTGAAGATCCATTTAGAACCTAAAGGTTTATTTCCGGGAGGAATGTCAACCAATTCCCATGTATGATTGCTTAAGATTGAATCTATCTCACTATTGGTTGCCTCTTTCCAAAAGGATGAGTCTGACAATGACATCACTTCTTTAAATGTTTGAGACTCATTTTCTAAGAGAAATGTTACAAAATCTGATCCAAACGAAGTTGAAGTTCTTTGATGTGTACTATGTCTTGAGTTTTCTTCATTATGTACATTCTCACTGGGTTCATCTCGAGGTCGTTTATATCCTCCACTAGACTATTTATGTCTAGTTTTATACGGATAAATATTTTCAAAGAATTCAGCATTGTCTAATTCAATTACCGTATTTTCATTAATATCTGGATGTTCGGATTTATGAACTAAAAATCGACATGCTTTACTACTTTTGGCTTATCCTATGAACACGTAGTTCACCGTTTTAGATCCTATTTTAACCCTTTTAGGTATAGGAACTTGAACCTTCGCTAGACACCCCCACACTTTGAAATATTTCAAGTTGGGTTTCTTTCCTTTCCATTTTTCGTAAGAAATTGATTGTGTCTTACTATGGGAAACTCTGTTGAGTATACGATTGGCCATAAGGATAGCCTCCCCCCATAAGTTTTGCAGTAAACCAGAACTTATAAGTAAGACATTCATCATTTCCTTCAAAGTTCGGTTTTTTCTTTCCGCAATTCCATTAGATTGAGGTGAATGTGAGGCCATAGTTTGATGGATTATTCCATTCTCTACACATATTTGTGCAAAGGGAGATTCAAATTCTCCAACCCATCACTTCTTATCATTTGGATTTTTTTGTCTAACTGATTTTCAACTTCAGTTTCATATTGCCTAAACGCATCTATTGCTTTGTCCTTACTATTTAGGAAGTATACATAACAATATCTAGTGCAATCGTCAATAAAAGTTATGAAATACTTTTTCCCACCACGTGATGGTGTTGACTTCATATCACAAATGTCTGTGTGTATTAAGTCTAAGGGATTGGAATTCCTTTCAACGAACTTATAAGGATGCTTTTCATACTTCGATTACACACACGTTTGACACTTTGATTTATTGCACTCATAGTTTGGCAAAACTTCTAAGTTAATCATTTTTCATAATGTTTTATAATTAACATGGCCTAAACGTTCATGCCACAAATCATAAGACACAAGAAAATAAGAAGAATTTGAACTTTTATTTATTTCAACAGTCATTACATTCATCTTATAAAGGCCTTCGGTCAGATAGCCTTTCCTTACATACATTTCTCCTTTGCTAATTACAATTTTTCCAAAAACGGTTACACATTTAAATCCGTTCTTATCTAGGAGTGAAATAGAAATTAAGTTCCTACGTAACTCCGGAACATATAACACATTGTTCAGTGTCAAGACCTTGCTGGAAGTCATCTTTAAAGAAATTTTTCCTATTCACTTTACCTTAGCAGTAGCGGAGTTAGCCATGTAGATCATTTCTTCTGCTTGAGCAGGAACAAATGATGAAAAAAACTCCTTGTTGGCATATACATGTCGGGTGGCACCAGAATCCATCCACCATTCGCGAGGATTCCCCACCAAGTTGCATTCTGAGAGTATAGCACACAAATTATTACATTCTTTATTGGATTCAATCATATTTGCTTGATCTTTTTTCTTGCCTTTCTTCGAGGCTCGATAATATGTGGACTTGTGACCAATTTTGCCACAATTGAAGCATTTTTCCTTGAACTTTTTCTTGGATTGATTGCTTCCATGTTCAACTTTCTTTTTTTTCTTCGAATTGTTTTGGTCATCTTCTACAATATGTTCTCCATTAATTGTAGAATTTCCCTTTGACCTTTTTTTGGCAGCTTTATTGTCCTCTTCAATACGAAGTCGGACAATAAGATCTTCAACAGTCATCTCCTCGCACTTATGCTTTAAGTAGTTTTTGAAGTCTTTCCACAAAGGTGGTAGCTTCTCAACTATCGCTGCTACTTGGAAAGCATCATTCATAATTAAACCTACAAAACAGTTTATGTGAGTATTAAGAACATTTTTAATTTGTTCAACTAAGGTATTTTTCAAAGATATACCTTCTGCTAGGAGATCGTGTATGATGACTTAAAACTCCTGTACTTGAGAGACAACATATTTGCTATCTATCATTTTGAAGTCCAGGAACTGTGCAACAAGGAATTTCTTAATTCCCGCATCCTACATCTTATATTTCCATTCAAGTTCCCCCCACAGTTTCTTTGATGTCTTGGTTCCAGTATAACCATTGTAGAGGTCGTCTTGGAGACCGCTCAGAATATAATTCCTGCAAAGGAAGTCCGAATGTTTCCAAGCTTCTACAATAACAAAGCAATCTTTGTTCGAGGTTCCCTCGGGCACCTCGGGAGTGTCTTCGCTAGTGAACCATTACAGACATAAGGTGGTGAGGTAAAAGAACATCTTTCGCTGCCACCACTTGAAGTCAATGCCCAAAAAATTTTCGGGCTTCTCCGCCGGGTCCATTATTGGCGGAGCATTTGTGCAGCTTGATGAAGAAATATTGTTTGCCCCCACAGTCATAGCCACATCATGCATTTGACTTTTAGTTGTCATTTTTCCTGTCACCACAAGACAGAAAACTTAGTAATTTTTCAGAATTCTATTTATAAAGTTAAATAACTTGAAACTCTTCTTCTTGTTTCTAGTTAATGATGAAGTTTTTATTACTTCGAATCGTCAACCGAGTGAACCTTAACTTGTGATGAAGATTTTATGTCTTCTAATCACTAGTTAAATTCAAGCGGAGTAGAAAGCTTAAGCTTTAATCTCCAAAAACAAGCAATAAAGATTTTGTAGGTTATTTCCTTAAGATTGTTATTTCCCACAATATGGTCGGGTATGCAGAATCTGTATATTACAACAACAACTTCAACTAGAGTTCAAGTATAAACAAGAGCACAATGAAGTATCAAATACCCTCAACACAAGATAAAAATGACCTTTCCAAGAGGTGTATTTATTTTTCAGGAAAAATAAGATGAAGCAGAAATTGAATAGGCCAAGTCATCCGAATTCACGGAATTTTCTTAAGGAAATAATTCCCCCCACTGTACCCGAGGTTGTAGAATTTTTCCTCCCAAGATAAAATGGCCTTCAATCCGACTATAGCGGTACCTCAAATAGGCGGATTCTTCGAATGCACAGAACGCTTTGATTGATCACACATAATATTTGTAAAGAAAAGAAGAGAATTTTTATTTTGAAAATTTTATTTATTCAAACCTGTGGAAGAAGGCAGTTTTTTATTGCCATAACATGCCTGTTCGAAAAGGTGGCATTGGTTTAACTTAGAGGTGTAACTATTCTAAAATTGCCTGACTGTTTTTCCCCAAAACAGTGTAGTATTTTTGCTGAAACATTACACCATTTCGCGAAATAGTGCATCAGTAAACTGGAACAGTGCATCTGTTTCCTGTAATAGTGCATTTGTTCACTGGAACAATGCATCTGTTTACTGTAATAGTGCATCTATTCAGCGTTCACTGAAACAACGCATCAATTCAGAAAAACATCACCAAAAAACATATAAATGGAGTATCGAACACAGAAAAATTTTATTTAGTATGTTTTTCCCTTTAGCATTTTTCAGAATTCAAATAAAGTTTGTCCAAAAAGATAGATCTCATCGATCGATCATTTGACAAATCCAAATCCAAATCCAAATCCGAAGCCAAAGCTGAAGTCGAAGCCGAGGCCAAGCCGAGCGAGCGACGACGACGACGACGCAAGGCATCATCTAGTTCTTGCCTCACTATCCATGTGGAGTTTGTGTTTCTCAATATAAACACTCTCAAGTTCTCTTCTTCCACCAATGTGGGAGAAAGAGTAAACTTGCCAATTTGGGAGTATACTTTTCATTTTTAGTGTCTCCTTCCCTCCACCCTTTTACTCTCTATTTTTCCATTCATACTTATTTCATCTACTATGAACCCAACAATCCACCACATGAATGGGTATGGCTATTCTTTGTAAAAGTTTTACAGACAAGTATGTGATCATCAAACAAACACTGATTGCATCTGGATAAGTGGGTTTCTATTTGAACTTTACGTAGTGAGCATGCATCGGATGCACTCGGTCAATCGGTAGATTTGATATCTTTGAACCTTCGAACTCTATTGTACACCTAGACAATACATGTCACACAACCTGCCTTTTAACATTTATGGTTCTCGTGGTTTTGTTCTTTTCAGCCATGAACACGTACCGATTTCGTGAGAGCTTAGAGAATAGGCCTTTACTAAAATTCTCCTTGAAGCGGCTTCCACTTCTCCCTCACAAAGGTGATTTCTAAACATTCAATCCTGTAGATTAAACTATTTGGTCAAATCTGCCAAATTTAGATAATCATTAAAAAACTTTTCACCTGAAGTCTTATCCTTGTTTACTAAACGTTGTCTACATCATGAGAATGGGTTGGGTATTTGACAATGTTGAACCTGTCAGACACAACTTTGTTTGATCTCCTTGAACCTAGCTCTTGGGATCTCCAGTCTTCTAGGTAGAGTTACCGCCATGCTGACTCGTCCTAGGCCTTAAACCCATTCCCTTGGATGTTCTTTCCACTCCTTCTCTAGATAGGCCTTTTGTAAGTGGATATGAAACATTATCCTTTGACTTTACATAGTTAATAGTGATAATTCCACAAGAGAGAAGTTCCCTAACGGTATTATGTCTCCATCATATGTGACGAAATTTATCGTTATACACCATGCTTCCTGCCCTACCTATTGCCTCTTGGCTATCACAGTGTATACATACTGGTGCCATTGGCTTGGGCCAATATGGAATATCTTCCAAGAAATTTTAGAGCCATTCTGCTTCTTCACCGGCTTTATCTAATGCGATAAATTCAGATTCCATTGTAGAGCGAGCGATACAAGTCTGTTTGGATAATTTCCAAGAAACTACTCCTCCACCGATAGTAAATACATATCCACTTGTGGATTTTACTTTGTTCGATCCGGTGATCCAATTTGCATCACTATATCCTTCAATTACTGCAGGATATTTATTATAATGCAAAGCATAGTTTTGAGTGTATTTAAGATACCCTAAAACTCTTTTCATTGACATCCAATGAGTTTTCTTGTGATTACTCGTGTACCGACTCAATTTACTAATAGTACAGGCTATGTCTAGTCGTGTACAATTCATTATATACATTAAACATCCCAATAATTTTGCGTACTCCAATTGTGAGTCACTTTCACCGTCATTCTTTTGAAGTGCAAAGTTCACATCCAATGGAGTCTTGGCAATACCGAATTCCATATACTTGAACTTGTCTAGTACTTTTTCGATATAATGAGACTGTGACAATTCTAACCCTTATGGAGTTTGATGGATTATTATACCTAAGATCACATATGTAACTCCAAGGTCTTTCATATCAAACTTGCTCTCGAGCATTCGTTTTGTTGCATTTATGTCAGAAATGTCTCTACTGATGATTAACATATCATCCATATATAAACAAACAATGACTTGGGGATTTGAAGTGTCTTTAATGTAAACACATTTATCACATACATCTATCATGAATCCGTTTGCCAACATGGTTTGGTAAAACTTTACATGCCATTGCTTAGGTACTTATTTTAGTCCATAAAGTGACTTAACAAGTTTACACACCTTATTTTCTTTTCTGGAACCACAAAACCCTCAGGTTGTTTCATGTATATTTCTTCCTCCAAGTCTCCATTTAGGAATGTGGTCTTCACATCCATTTGATGTATTTGAAGATCATATACCGCCGCCAAGGTAATTAACATTTGAATCGAGGTTATCTTTGTTACTGGCGAGTATGTATCAAAGTAATCAAGGCCTTTCTTCTGTTTGAAGCCTTTTACTACAAGTCTTGCCTTGTATTTGTCAATTGTACCATCCATCTTCATTTTTCTTTTTAAGATCCATTTAGAATCTAAAGGTTTATTTCCCGGAGGAAGGTCAACCAATTCCCATGTATGGTTGCTTAAGATTGAATCTATCTCACTATTGAATGCCTCTTTCCAAAAGGATGAGCCTGACGACGACATCGCTTCTTTAAATGTTTGAGGCTCACTTTCTAAGAGAAATATTACAAAATCCAATCCAAATGAAGTTGATGTTCTTTGAAGTGTACTACGTCTTGGATTTTCATCATCATGTACATTCTCACTTGGTTCATCTCGAGGTAATTTATATCCTCCACTAGACTCTTCATATCTAGTTTTATACGGGTAAATGTCTTCAAAGAATTCAGCATTGTCTGATTCAATTACCGTATTTTCATTAATATCCGAATGTTTGGATTTATGAACCAAAAATCGACATGCTTTACTACTTTTTGCATATCCTATGAACACGCAGTCCGCCGTTTTAGATCCTATTTTAACCCTTTTAGGTATAGAAACTTGAACCTTCGCTAAACACCCCCACACTTTGAAATATTTCAAGTTGGGTTTCCTTTTTTTCTATTTTTCATAAGGAATTGATTGTGTCTTACTATGGGGAACTCTGTTGAGTATACGATTGTCCGTAAGGATAGCCTCCCCCCATTAGTTTTGTGGTAAACCAGAACTTATAAGTAAGACATTCATCATTTCCTTCAAAGTTTGGTTTTTCCTTACCGCAATTCCATTTGATTGAGGTGAATATGGGGCTATAGTTTGATTGATTATTCCATTCTCTACACATATTTTCACAAAGGGAGATTCAAATTCTCCGCCCATATCACTTCTTATCTTTTCGATCTTTTTGTCTAACTGATTTTCAACTTTAGTTTTATATTGCCTAAACGCATCTATTGATTCATCCTTACTATTTAGCAAGTATACATAACAATATCTAGTGCAATCATCAATAAAAGTTATGAAATACTTTTTCCCACTACGTGATGGTGTTGACTTCATATCGCAAATGTCAGTGTGTATTAAGTCTAAGGGATTGTAATTCCTTTCAACGGCCTTATAAGTATGCTTTGCATACTTCGATTCCACACATGTTTGACACTTTGATTTATTGCACTCAAAGTTTGGTAAAACTTCTAAGTTAATCAGTTTTCGTAATATTTTGTAATTAACATGGCCTAAACGTTCATACCACAAATCATAAGACACAAGCAAATAAGAAGAATTTGAACTTTTATTTATTTCAACAGTCATTACATTTATCTTATAAAGACCTTCGGTCAGATAGTCTTTCCCTACATACATTTCTCCTTTGCTAATTAGAATTTTTCCAGAAATGGTTACACATTTGAATCCATTCTTATCTAGGAGTGAAACAGAAATTAAGTCCTACGTAACTCCGGAACATATAACACATTGTTCATTATCAAGACCATGCCGGAAGTCATCTTTAAACAAATTTTTCCTGTTCCCACCTTAGCAGTAGCGGAGTTAGCCATGTAGATCATTTCTTCTGCTTGAGCAGGAGCAAATGATGAAAACAACTCCTTGTTGCCACATACATGTCGGGTGGCACCAGAATCCATCCATAATTCGCGAGGATTCCCCACCAAGTTGCATTCTGAGAACATAGCACACAAATCTTTGCATTCTTTGTTGGATTCAATCATATTTGCTTAATCGTTTTTCTTGCCTTTCTTCGGGGCTTGACAATTTATGGACTTGTGGCCAATTTTGCCATAATTGAAGTATTTTTCCTTTATCTTTTTCTTGGGTTGATTTCTTCAATGTTCAACTTTCTTTCTTTACTTCGAATTGTTTTGGTCATCTTCTATAATATGTGCTCCATTAATTGTAGAGTTCCCCTTTGACCTTCTTTCGGCAGCTTTATTGTTCTCTTTAATACGAAGTCGGACAATAAGATCTTCAACAGTCATCTCCTTGCGCTTATGCTTTAAGTAGTTTTTGAAGTCTTTCCACAAAGGTGGTAGCTTCTCAACTATCATTGCAACTTGGAAAGCATCATTCACAATTAAACCTACAAAATAGTTTATGTGAGTATTAAGAACATTTTTAATTTTTTCAACTAAGGTATTTTTCAAAGATATACCTTCTACTAGGAGATCATGTATGATGACTTGCAACTCCTGTACTTGAGAGACAACAAATTTGTTATCTATCATTTTGAAGTCCAGGAATCGTGCAATAAGGAATTTCTTAATTCCCGCATCCTCCGTCTTATATTTCCGTTCAAGTTCCCCCCCCCAGTTCCTTTGATGTCTTGGTTTCACTATAAATATTGTAGAGGTCGTCTTGGAGACCACTCAGAATATAATTCCTGCAAAGAAAGTCCGAATGTTTTCAAGCTTCTACAATAACTAAGCGGTCTTTGTCTGAGGTTCCCTCGGGCACCTTAGGAGCGTCTTCGCTAGTGAACCATTGCAGACATAAAGTGGTGAGGTAAAATAACATCTTTTGCTGCCACCGCTTGAAGTCAATGCCCGAAAATTTTCTAGGCTTCTCCGCCGGTGCCATTATTGGCGGAGCATTTGTGCGGCTTGATGAAGCAATATTGTTTGCCTCCACAGTAGTAGCCACATCATACATTTGACTTTCAGTTGTCATTTTTCCTGTCACCACAAGACAGAAAACTTAGTAATTTTTCAGAATACTATTTATAAAGTTAAATACCTTGAAACTCTTCTTCTTGTTTCTAGTTAACGATGAAGTTTTTATTACTTTGAATCGTCAATCGAGTGAACCTTAACTTATGATGAAGATTTTATGTCTTCTAATCACTAGTTAAATTCAAACAGAGTAGAAATCTTAAGCTTTAATCTCCAAAAACAAGCAATAAAGATTTTGTAGGTTATTTCCTTAAGATTGTTATTTCCCACAATATGGTCGGGTATGTAGAATCTGTATATTACAACAACAACTTCAACTAGAGTTCAAGTATAAACAAGAACACAATGAAGTATCAAATACCCTCAACACAAGATCAAAATGACCTTTCCAAGAAGTGTTTTTATTTTTCAGGAAAAATAAGATGAAGCAGAAATTGAATCCAAGTCGTCCGAATTCACAGAATTTCCGTAAGGAAATAATTCCCCTCACTGTACCCGAGGTTGTGGAATTTTTCCTCCCAGGATAAAATGACCTTCAATTCGACTATAGTGGTACCTCAAATAGGCAGATTCTTTGAACGCTTTGATTGATCACACAGAATATTTGTAAAGAAAAGAAGAGAGTTTTTATTCTGAAAATTTCATTTCTTCAAACCTGTGGAAGAAGGCAAGTTTTTATAGCCATAACATGCCTGTTCGGAAAGGTGGCATTTGTTCAACTTAGAGGTGTGACTATTCTGAAATTGCATGACTGTTTTTCCCCAAAACAGTGCACTATTTTTGCTGAAGCCAAAGCCAAAGCCGAGCCAAGCGAGCGACGATGACAACGGCACGAGGCATCATCTAGTTCTTGCCTCACTATCCATGTGGAGTTAGTGTTTCTCAATATAAACACTCTCAAGTTCTCTTCTTCCACCAATGTGGGAGAAAGAGTAAACTTGCCAATTTGGGAGTACACTTTCCATTTTTAGTGTCTCCTTCCCTCCACCCTTTTACTCTCCATTTTTCCATTCACACTTCTTTCATCTACTATGAACCCAACACTTACCAAAGTTGAAGAGCCTTGATACACATAGAAACAGTAATCAAATCAACACAAAGAGAAACCTGAAAAGAAATATATCATTATTAACAATTTAGCCAACATGTTAAGCAACCTATCTTGTGTATAATATTTTACTGTTTTGTTGATCATGTTTTAGGCTTATGTAATTGAAAAATCAAATTTTGCGAAAAAAAATTAAGTATTTAGTTTGTTTGTAGAATGTCTAATTGGCACAAATGAAGTTATAGAATGATATAAAAGGAATATCTTATGTATCCCAAATGTTGAAGTTTGTAGTAGCTTTACAATAAAAATATATTAAAGACATACTGAAATTATTGAATGAACAACGCGATTATATTTTTTCTTGGTGAAAGGACATAGTGTATATGTAAGACAGAATATACATTCCTCATCGAGGAAAAAGGGAGGGAAAGTAAAATAACAAAGAGGACGAATAAACATGGAAGAATTTATCGCGCACATACAGTCCATTAATGAATCATGAGAGAGCATACTTTAAAATGTAGTGTGTTTCAATTCTTTTATCCATGCATTTCCCTTATGTTTGTTTCACCCAATTCTTGAGTTACGATTTCGTCCACCAATTCATTCTTTACGGAGATTCGACTTATGCCGAACCCGAAGGCTGGTACTATCATAAAATATACCTCAGGTAAAATGTCAAGTATTTTCTGCTTATGAATAAAATTAATCAGAATACTGTTTCTCATGTTCAACTTTCTCTATGCAATGGAAGAATACATGAATCTTTATATGAATGAAAAATTGGAAAAACGTACACATATATCCTAGCTTGAAGGCATTCAGAGTTGAGAAAATGTTACACAAATTGCATGTTTAATTGACCATTTTCAAGCATTGGGGCAAGACTCTTAGAGGTTGTTTGGTAGAGGGTATTGAAAAACTAATGCGTGTATTAATTGATGTGTATTGTTAGTACCTTATTGGGTACATTTTTAGGTCTATGTATAACTAATGCTTGCATTAGTTATACACACTATTATGTATTGAGGTGTGTGTTAGTAATAATACCATTTTCTATGTATTAGTAATACAACAATCCTGAACACATGCATTAACTTGTTAAATGACATTATTACCCTTCAAAATATTTCTCCACTTTTTTTTCCACCATTATCACATTCTCCGATTCCTTCTCACCGTTTTTAAAAAGTTGTCCTTTCTCTTGTTTTACTTTCCCATGGAAATGAGAAGATATTTTACCATATCATATTCCCCAACTCTTTCCTTTTCCACGATATCTACATTAGTCAAAAAAGAAAAAAGAATTGGAGATTTCTAGATCAAAAGAATTGTTGGTGCTACAGTTATTGTTTCAATCTTCATGACAGTTGGTGCTACTTCATCGCCAAGAATTGTTGGTGCTACTTGTTAATGTTGGTTGTATATTCTTTTACTCTTGAAAAAAGAGTGTACAAGGAAGGATATTTTGGTAAATAAATATTTTTTTATAAAGATTATATAAATGTATATTATTTTCAATACATCAAATCAAACATTGTATAAAAAATAATATCTGCATAATTAATACCAACATTACTAATAACATTAATAATACAAGCATTACTAATACACCTTATTCATTATTATTTTTAGTGACATAAGAAGGCTTTCCTAAATCCAGGCTAATACTTTCGTTCTTTTCCGTTACTAGCTCCGGATGATTCATAAACAAATGTTGTTTGTTCTCCGTTGAATATGTACATACAAAACCTGCAATTAAATCAGCAAAACTCAGCAAAAGATCAGTCTATTCAGAAACAGATAAATTGTTTGATACTTCAAGAAAAAGACATTAGTGCAGACCTTCCATAATGGTTAACCCCAACATATATATTACACAAACTTAGTAAAATTTAAATTTAAAAACAAAATATAGAAAGATTGAGGGCGCACTCAATCTCCAGAATTAGATTGAAGGCAATTGAATTCCCTTGACATAAAATTCATGAATCCACCACTCGAAACAAGCATAAGGAAATGTTAGTCACTTTTGTCTTAGTAAAAACAATCAGCGAGCCATACTTAGATACTTTTAAGAGTTAATTTCTCAGACAATCACTCAACTACTAGTTATTATTTCAATAAAGTCATTTTCTTTATTGAAGAATATTGGGATCAAGAAAAAGACTGACTTTCTGAGATAATAACTATTAGTTGAGGGCCATATGAGAAACTAATATGATACTTTAACCAATACTTTCGTTGTTCATCCCTAAATCTTTTATGTATCAAATAAAGACCTTAATAGAGTTCTTTATATAGTACAATACATAGTCCTTAGTATGAATGTGAATCGTTCAATGCTCGAATCTCATGTTTCGGACTCTGACTGAGTAAGTAGAGTTTTCCTTTAATTAAATTTTCCCTAATTAGTAGGTCAGGGATATTATTTATCAATAAGTAGAGTGAGTAGAGTTTTTCTTTAATTAAATTTTTCCTAATTAGTAGGGCAAGGGTATCATATATCAATAAATAATTATTTAGAATTTTGAACTAATTTTAGGGCAGAACCACAACGATGATTACGGGGTTGGCACGATCAAGTATATTTGGTCCAAAATTCATCAACTGAGAATTCATGAGCTAAAAGCTTTGACTCTGTCTCTAACTAATATAGCGTGAAATTTGTAAAATTATAGATCAATTAGAGTTGCACTATTTAAATTCCTTGAATGATTAAAGTTAAAATGTGGGCTCTAAAATCAAAAAGCAAACTGTACAACCATCTCCAACTACACTCTATTTTACATTCTAAATATAGAGATGCTCTATATTTGGAGAACACCATCTCCAATTCACAACTCTATTTTACATTCTAAAAAAGAACTTCTTCTCTTTCATTAATATTATATTATTATTTTATTTCATTTATATTTCTCATTTCATAACTTAAATCTTTTTTATTTTATTTATTTATATTTCTTATTTCATAATTATTTTTTACCCCAAATTTTTAAACAACATAAATTGCAAGAATATATTATATATTATTCATATTAATGGACAATTAAAATAAAAGTGAAATCATTTATGAAATATAATTAAACAAATATTACATGATGGTAACATTTATTTATTTCTACATAAATATTCAACTTTCAAGATTAAAATGTTATTCTCATAAATGCTCTATTAATTCATTACGAAGTTCATAATGAGCATTTTGTCTTTAATTTTTTTATGTCTAGCTAAAAATAGGTCCAATGTTAACATATACCCAAGGGATAGAGTTGAGTAGAGAAGTGACAGACAAGGAGATAGTTGACGCCTTAAAATTTATTGATGATGATAAGGCTCCTGGAATAAATGGATACAATGGTCATTTCTTCAAAATAGCATGGTCTATTATTCAGTATGATGTGGTGAAGACTGTTAAAAAAAATTTTGAGCATGGTAAGCTACACAAAGCTGTAAACTGCACCCTTCTTACTCTCGTGCCTAAGACTCCCAACCCAACAACAATAAATGAATACAGACCAATTGCATGTTGCTCAATTTTATACAAGATCATTGCAAAGGTGTTAGCTTCAAGATTACAAAAGGTAATTGCATCAGTAATTAGTGAAGCTCAATCCGAATTTATCCCCGGTAGGAAGATAGCAGATAATATCATCTTGGCAAATGAGTTGGTAAAGGCCTACCATCGAAAACACATCTCTCCTAGGTGCATGCTCAAAATAGACTTCCAAAAAGCCTATGATTCTATGGAATGGATTTACTTGAAGCAGACTATGGAGGCTTTATGTTTTCCCAAGAGATACATGAAATGGGAAATGGAATGTGTGTGCACCATTAATTACTCTATTTTGATAAATGGGGAGCCTATTCCTCCCTTTAAAGCAGCTAAGGGACTGAGAAAGGGTGGTCCTATATCTCTATTTTTATTTGTCATTGTTATGGAGTTTCTTAGTCGAAGTCTGTCTGAGTTAAAGTAGGATCAACATTTCAGGTTTCATCATAAATGTGCAAGATTAGGGATTACACACTTGTGTTTTGATAATGATTTATTACTGTTTGCACGAGGGGAATTAGCCTCTGTTTCAGCATTATTTCAGTGTTTTCAAAGATTTTCTCAAGCGTCGGGGCTCACAGCAAACATAGAGAAAAATAGTTTCTATTATGGTGGCACGACAAAACAGGAAAAGATAAATTTGTTATAGAAATTTGGGTTCAGACTAGGAGAACTTCCCTTCAAATATCTGGGCATCCCATTATCCACAAAGAAATTGGGTATCCTGCAATGGAGTCCTCTAATAGACAAGACTACTGTACGGATAGCCTCATGGACCTCCAAAAAACTATCTTATGCCGGGAGGGTACAATTAGTACAGTCAATCTTTTGTGGGATACAAGCTTTTTGGTCCCAATTATTTCCTATCCCCTCTAAAGTCCTGAAACTTATTGAAGCCTAATGTCGAAGCTATGTATAGTCCGGGGTAAGTACTATTACTAGAAAAGCTCTTATCTCGTGGAATAAAATGCGTATGCCTTACTTAGTTGGGGGCCTCAATCTTATCAACATCTGCATTTGGAATAAGGTTGCACTAGCAAGAACCTGTTGGGACTTAGCTCAAAAAAGTTACAAATTGTGGATATGTTGGATTCATATCTTTTATTGTGGAATAAGGTTACTCTTTCTCCTACATTGGTGGAAGAAGAGAACTTTTTGGTGTTTATATTGTGAAACACTTACTCCACATGGTAAGTGAGTTAAGGAAATTGAGATGCCTTGCGCCGTTATCATCGTCGCTCGCTCGGCTCGGCTTCGTATTTGGATTTGTCAAAGGATCGATCGATGAGATCTTTCTTTTTGGACAAATTTTATTTGACGAAAATAATCCAGACTAAATAAGTAATACTCCATTAATAAATACATGCATGCAGTAACAGTAACATATGCAATGTTCGACCTGAAATGGTGCCACTGTTTCAACGAATCGTTGCACTATTTCACGAACTGGTGCACTATTTCTGTGTTTCTGTTTCTGAACTGGTGCAGATTTTTGAAACAATGTTTCATGAACTGATACATTGGTTCGAACACATGCAACTCTTTAATGAAATGATACACTGTTTCGAACCAGTGCACTGTTCACGAAATAGTGTACTGTTTCAGAAAATTACTGCATTGTTTTAAGTGAATAGACATGCATTTTTAGGAAGAGTCACACACCTCTAATATGAACCAATGCCACCTTTTCAAAGGGGCATCTTGTGGCTATAAATAATATGCTTTCTTCCACAGGTTAAGGCATCAAATTTTAAGATTACAAAAACTTCTTCTTGTCTTAAAAATACTCTAAGTGTGATCGTTCAAACCATGAGTGTGTTCGAAGAATCCGCCTATTTGAGGTACCGCTATAGTCGGATTGAAGGCCATTTTATCCCGGGAGAAAGATTCCATAACCTCGGGTACAGTGAGGGGAATTATTTCTTAAGGAAAGTCCGTGAATTCAGACGACTTGGCCTTAATTATTTCTGTTTCATCTTTATTTTCTAAAAAATAAATACACCTCTTGGAAAGGTCTTTTTGATTTTGTGTTGAGGGTATTTAATAATTCATTGTGTTCTTGTTCATACTTGAACTCGAGTTGAAGTTATTGTTCCGTTATACAGATTCTATGTACCCGTATTGTGGAAAATAACAATCTTAAGGAATAATTTAACAAGAATCTGTATTGCTTGTTTTTGGAGAGAAAAGCTTAGGCTTTCTACTCCGCTTGAATTCAACTAGTGATTAGAAGACATAAAATCTTCATCACAAGTTAAGGTTCACTCAGTTGACGATTCAAAGTAATAAAAACTTCATCGTTAACTAGAAACAAGAAGAAGAATTTCAAGTTATTTAACTTTATAAATAGTATTCTGAAAAATACTAAGTTTTCTGTCTTGTGGTGACAGGAAAAATGACAACTGAAAGTCAAATGATGGATGTGACAACGTCTATGGGGGTAAACAATATTGCCACATCAAGTCGCACAAATGCTCGGCCAATAATGGCACCGGCGGAGAAGCCCAAAAAATTTTCTGGCATTGACTTCAAGCAGTGGCAACAAAAGATGTTCTTTTACCTCACCACTTTATGTCTGCAATGGTTCACTAGCGAAGATGCTCCTGAGGTTCCCGAGGGAACCTCGAACAAAGACCGCTTCGTTATTGTAGAAGCTTGGAAACATTCAGACTTTCTTTGCAGGAATTATATTCTGAGTGGTCTCCAAGATGACCTCTACAATATCTATAGTAAAACCAAGACATCAAAAGAACTATGGGGGTTACTTGAACGGAAATATAAAATGGAGGATGCGGGAATTAAGAAATTCCTTGTTGCATGGTTCCTGGACTTCAAAATAATTGATAGCAAATCTGTTGTCTCTCCAGTACAGGAGTTGCAAGTCATCATACATGATCTCCTAGCAGAAGGTTTAATTATGAATGATGCTTTCCAAGTAGCAGAAATAGTTGAGAAGCTACCACCTTTGTGGAAAGACTTCAAAAACTACTTAAAGCATAAATACAAGGAGATGACCGTTGAAGATCTTATTGTCTGACTTCGTATTGAAGAGGACAATAAAGCTGCCGAAAGAAGGTCAAAGGAAAATTCTACAATGAATAGAGCACATATTGTAGAAGATGGCCAAAACAACTCGAAGAAAAGAAAGAAAGTTGAACATGGAAGCAATCAACCCAAGAAAAATTTCAAGGGAAAATTCTTCAATTATGGCAAAATTGGCCACAAGTACACAGATTGTCGAGCCCCGAAGAAAGTCAAGAAAAAGGACCAAGCGAATATGATTGAGTCCAACATAGAATATGATGATTTGTGTGCTATGTTCACGGAATGAAACTTAGTGGGGAATCCACGTGAATGGTGAATGGATTCTGGTGCCACACACCATGTTTGCGCAAACAAAGATTTGTTCTCGTCATTTTCTCCGGCTCAAGCAGAAGAAATACTTTACATGGCCAACTCCGCTACTGCTAAGGTGGAGGGAACAAGAAAAATTTGCCTAAAGATGAATTCCGGCAAGGTCTTGACACTAAACAATGTGATATATGTTCCAGAGTTACGTAGGAACTTAATTTCTATTTCACTCCTAGATAAGAACGGATTCAAATGTGTAACCATTTCAGGAAAAATTGTAGTTAGCAAAGGATAAATGTATGTAGGAAAAGGCTATCTCATGGAGGGCCTTTATAAGATGAATATAATGACTGTTGAAATGAATAAAAGTTTGAATTCGTCTTATTTGCTTGAGTCTTATGATTTATGGCATGAACGTTTGGGCCATGTTAATTACAAAACGTTACGAAAGCTGATTAACTTAGAAGTTTTGTCAAACTTTGAGTGCAATAAATCAAAGTGTCAAATGTGTGTGGAATCGAAGTATGCAAAACATCCTTATAAGTCCGTTGAAAGGAATTCCAATTCCTTAGACTTAATACATACTGACATTTGTGATATGAAGTCAACACCATCTCGTGGTGGGAAAAAGTATTTCATAACTTTTATTGACGATTGCACTAGATACTATTATGTCTACTTGCTAAATAGTAAGGATGAAACAATAGATGCGTTTAGGCAATATAAAACTGAAAATGCAAATTAGTTAGACAAAAAGATCAAAATGATAAGAAGTGATAGGGGCGGAGAATATGAATCTCCCTTTGCGCAAATATGTGTAGAGAATGGAATAATCCATCAAACTACAGACCCGTATTCATCTCAATCTAATGGAATTGCGGAAAGGAAAAACCAAACTTTGAAGGAAATGATGAATACCTTACTTATAAGTTCTGGTTTACCGCAAAACTTATGGGGGGAGGCTATCCTTACAGCTAATCGTATACCCAACAGAGTTCCACATAGTAAGACACAATCAATTCCTTACAAAAAATGGAAAGGAAGGAAACCTAACTTGAAATATTTCAAAGTGTGGGGGTGTCTAGCGAAGGTTCAAGTTCCTATACCTAAAAGGGTTAAGATAGGACCTAAAATGGTGGACTGCGTGTTCATATGGTATGCTAAAAGTAGTAAATCATGTCGATTTTTGGTTCATAAATCCAAACATCCGGATATTAATGAAAATACGGTAATTGAATCAGACAATGCTGAATTCTTTGAAAACATTTACCCGTATAAAATTAGACATGAACAATTTAGTGGAGGATCTAAATGACCTCGAGACGAACCAAGTGATAATGTGCATAATAAAGAAAATCCAAGACGTAGTACACGTCAAAGAATGTCAACTTTGTTTGGGTCAGATTTTGTAAAATTTCTCTTAGAAAATGAGCCTCAAACATTTAGGGTAGCGATGGCATCTTCGGACTTATCCTTTTGGAAAGTGGCAGTCAATAGTGAGATAGATTCAATCTTAAGCAACCATACATGGGAATTGATTGACCTTCCTCCCGAAAATAAACCTTTAGGTTCTAAATGGATCTTCAAAAGGAAAATGAAGGCGGATGGTACTATTGACAAATACAAGGCAAGACTTGTTGTAAAAGGCTTCAAACAAAAGAAAGGCCTTGATTACTTTGATACATACTCTCCAGTAACAAGGATAACCTTGATTAGAATGTTAATTGCCTTGGCGGCGGAATATGATCTTCAAATCCATCAAATGGATGTGAAAACCGCATTCCTAAATGGAGATTTGGAGGAAGAAATTTACAAGGAACAACCTGAGGGTTTTGTGGTTCCTGGAAAGGAAAACAAGGTATGTAAACTTATCAAGTCATTATATGGACTAAAGCAAGCACCAAAACAGTGGCATGCAAAGTTTGACCAAACCATGTTGGCAAACGGATTCAAAATAAATGAATGTGATAAATGTGTTTATATTAAAGACACTCCAAATCACCAAGTCATTGTATGTCTATATATGGATGATATGTTGATCATCAGTAGAGACATTTTTGATATAAATGCAACAAAACGAATGCTCGAGAGCAAGTTTGATATGAAGGACCTTGGAGTTGCAGATGTGATTTTAGGTATAAGAATCCATCGAACTCCACAAGGGTTGGTATTGTCACAGTCTAATTATATCAAAAAGGTACTTGAAAAATTCAAGTATATGTTATTTGGTATTGCCCAGACTCCATTGGATGCGAGTTTTGCACTTCGAAAGAATGAAGGTGAAAGTGACTCGCAATTGGAGTACACAAGAGTATTGGGTTGTTTAATGTATATAATGAACTGTACATGAACAGACATAGCATGTGCTATCAATAAGTTGAGTCGGTACACGAGTAATCCCAACAAAACTCACTGGATGGCAATGAAAAGAGTTTTGGGGTATCTTAAATACACTCAAATTTATGCTTTACACTACAATAAATATCCTGCGGTACTTGAAGGATATAGTGATGCAAATTGGATCACCGGATCAAACGAAGTAAAATCCACAAGTGGATATGTATTCACTATCGGTGGAGGAGCAGTCTCTTGGAAACCATCCAAACAGACTTGTATTGCTCGTTCTATAATGAAATATGAATTTATCGCATTAGATAAAGCCGGTGAAGAAGCAGAATGGCTCTGAAATTTCTTGGAAGATATTTTGTATTGGACCAAGCCAGTGGCACCAGTATGTATACACTGTGATAGCCAAGCGGCAATAGGTAGGGCAGGGAGCATAATGTATAACGGTAAATCTCGTCATATAAGACAAAGACATAATACCGTTAGAGAACTTCTCCCTAGTGGAATTATCACTGTAGACTATGTAAAGTCAAAGGATAATGTGTCGTATCCACTTACAAAAGGACTATCTGGAGAAGGAGTAGAAAGGACATCCAAGGGAATAGGTTTAAGGCCTAGGATAAGTCAGCATGGCGGTAACTCTACCTAGCAGACTGGAGATCCCAAGAGCTAGGTTCAAGGAGATCAAATAAAGTTGTGTCTGACAGGTTCAACATTGTCAAATACCCAACCCATTCTCATGATGTAGATAATGTATAGTAAACAAGGATAAGACTTAAGATGAAAAGTCTTTTAATGATTATCTAAATTTGGCAGATTTGACCAAATAGTTTAATTTATAGGATTGAACATTTAGAAATCACCTATGTGTGGGCGAAGTGGAAGTCGCTTTAAAGAGAATGTTAGTAAAGTCCTATTCTCTAAGCTCTCAGAAAACCGGGACGTATTCATGGCTGAAAAGAATAAAACCGTAAAGACCATAAACGGTAAAAGGTTGGTTGTGTGACATGTGTTGTCTAGGTGTACATTAAAGATCGAAGGTTTAAAGATATCAAATCTACCAATTGACCGAGTGCAGCCGATGCATGTTCACTATGGAAAGTTCAAAGGGAAACCCACTTATCCAGATGCAATCAGTCTTTGCTTGATGATCACATACTTGTCCGTAAAAATTTTACGAAAAAATAGCCATTCCCCATTCATGTGGGGGATTGTTGGGTTCATAGAAGTTTGAATGAGAAATGGAGAAGAAATGGTGGAGGAAAAGGAGACACCCAAATTGGAAAGTGTACTCCTAATTTGGAAAGCTTACTCTTTGTCCCACATTGGTGGAGGAAGAGAACTTTTTGGTATTAATATTGTAAAACACTTACTCCACATGATAAGTGAGGCAAGGAAATAGATATGCCTCACACCGTCTTCGTCGTCGCTCGCTCGGCTCGGCTTCGGATTTGGATTTGGATTTGTCAAATGATCGATCGATGAGATCTTTCTTTTTGGACAAATTTTATTTGATGAAAATAATCCAGACTGAATCAGTAATACTCCATTAATAAATACATGCATGTAGTAACAGTAACAGATGCAATGTTCGACCTGAAATGGTGCCCCTGTTTCAACGAATCGTTGCACTATTTCGCAAACTGGTGCACTGTTTCTGTGTTTCTGTTTCTAAACTGGTGCAGATTTTCGAAACAATATTTCATGAACTGATATATTGGTTCGAATATGCAACTCTTCAACGAAATGATGCACTGTTTCGAACCAGTGCACTGTTCACGAAATAGTGTACTGTTTCAGAAAATTACTACATTGTTTTAAGTGAATAGACATGTATTTTCAGGAAGAGTCACACACCTCTAATATGAACCAATGCCACCTTTTCAAAGGGGCATCTTATGGCTATAAATAACCTGCTTTCTTCCACAGGTTAAGGCATCAAATTTTAAGATTACAAAAACTTCTTCTTGTCTTAAAAATACTCTAAGTGTGATCATTCAAACCGTGAGTGTGTTCGAAGAATCCGCCTATTTAAGGTACCGCTATAGTCGGATTGAAGGCCATTTTATCCTGGAGAAAGATTCCATAACCTCGGGTACAGTGAGGGGCATTATTCCTTAAGGAAAGTATGTGAATTCGGACGACTTGGCCTTAATCATTTCTGTTTTTATTTTCTGAAAAATAAATACACCTCTTGGAAAGGTCTTTTTGATCTTGTGTTGAGGGTATTTAATACTTCATTGTGTTCTTGTTCATACTTGAACTCGAGTTGAAGTTGTTGTTCTGTTATACAGATTCTACGTACCCGTATTGTGGAAAATAACAATTGTTTCACTTGGTAATTAATATTCAAGCTAGTTACCAAAAAAAAAAAATGGTTCAAATAAATAATTTTCATCTACCATCATTTATATGAATATTAAATGTATAAAATTAAACTTAATATAATAAAAATATTACTTTAAAAAAAATTATTAATAATAGAGAATTAATTAATTATCAAATATAATTCATAATATATTAAATTACAAATGTTATACAATATAAATATTAATATTATAATTAAAAAATAAAATAGAAAGTAATTCTCTATATTTTGAGAGTTATTGTTCACCTCCTCTATTTATAGAGTTCAGTTGAAAATTTGAAAGGTATTAACTAATAACTCTTCTCCGCAGACAGCTCCTCTCTAGTACACTAATTGTCCAGGTTGTCCAGTGGAGAAGTAATCTGTTGACAGATGTCCACTTATAGATCTAAGGATTAATAATTGATTATCCCTAAAACCCCTTAAACCATAGTTAAATCACACATCAGTTTTATATTTTATTTGTTTTCCTTATCGGCAATGTTAGTGAGCGAGAATCTTGCTCAATTTTGTTGCTTTTTCTTTACCACCTGAGAAGCTACCTTATTTTCATCATTTATTTTTTGTTTATTTTTAAACTTTAATGGTCTTCTTTAGTTCATCATTTTCACCTAAGTTCTATCCCAAATTTCAATTCTTTCAAATTAAACTCTTTTATTTTCATAAATTGTTTTCGTAACTCTTTCGAGATTCCTTCATATTTTCATGAATTATATTGAACATTTCTATATACCACTTTCTTCTATATAATTACTATCTAAGAATAATTTTAAGGAAAATTTAGATAAATATATATCCTCTACTTTATAATATTACATAAAATTTCATCTAGCAAAACTAATTACAAATATCCTATTTTTTTCACTTTCTCTGTCCAATCTCCATATACATATCAAACCATCCCTTATACGTCACTTAATGCTCCACAATTTGTGCCTAAAATGAAGCAATCATAATTAAGGGATTTCAAGTTTTGAATTTACAAACTTTATCTTATCAAATTGCTGAACATCATCATCTTCTTCAATTTATTTTTGAGGTTAGTTTAATTTCGTAATTTTCTCAACTTTACTAAATAAAAAATCTACGAGTTACTTGTTGTATGTGTGTAATTCTCAAAACTTTAGCATAGTAATGGAATCTGGATCGAGCTTTAGAGAAAATAAATCAAAACACCAAAACGACTCTGCCAAGATGAAGAAGTCGAGGGAAGTTGCTCGTACAAGCTCTAAAAAGCTCGTTGCTAAATCTTCAAGTAAGATAAAAAGTGAAGAATTATCACAATCGTGTCTTCCAAAGGTAAGTGATTTGTTGTTGAATCTGTATTTTTTTTATCGATTTACACATTCTTATACACTGTTATATAAGTATTTTGATGTTATTTTGACCTTATAACTAAGTTATGTATAGGGTTAAAAGCGTCTTTTTAGACATTAAATTTGTTATATACATGGTCAGATTACTTAGTAAATTCATGTTGTTATTTTGAACTATGATACATAGCGAGTTATGTATATATTTGTAGTTATGTCATTTGTTGAACGTTTTATTTCTACTCATATACATAAATCTGTTATGTATATGTATTGAAACAAACACTGCTGGGTTGTTTAATTTCAAGGCATATACATTACAGAGTTATGTATGTGTTATGCATCAACAATTTTATACATAACACAGTTATGTATATGACTTTGTTAGACGAGGCGAGTTGTGTGTATTTCAGCCCATTATATTTTTCCTTATTACATTGTTGCCTTTTGTTACCTTTTTATGTAGTTTTATACTATTTGCAACACAATATTTTTTAAAAATCTTAACCCAATGGACATAAGAAAATATGTGTGTGAATGTTTTCATTCATGTCGACACACCCTATATTTTCCACTTTTTTTTTTCTATATTTCTTATAATTTTATTGTATCTTTACTCCCCTTTTAATGATTTATCTATCCCTTTTAGAAATATTTATTCTAATTATATTAATTTCTAATATATTAAAAATTAAATAATTTATAGGGCTTACGCCCCATATGTACATAATTTTAAAAAGTAATAAATATTTTTGAATTTTGTGATCGTCAAGTGAAAGATATGTATAATATTTTAAAATATTGTTTAAACTTGTTGTTATAAACGAGAAAGAGAGATTAACAGACAAAAAGGAATGTAAGAAAAATAAATTGAAATGGAGGGAGTATCTGATTTCATTTTTGGTTTGGTTATGATTTTTTCAATTTCTTTTAAAAAAGAAAGTGTTGATTTTGTTTTGTAATGCAATGCAAGATTGTCTCTTTTTTTTGTTCGTATTTAACTTGTACGCATTGATAGCATGAAGAATCTTTTTAATGTTTTGAGAAAATTATTTTCCTATAGAAGATATTTTTTTAAAATTTTGACCAATCGACCGCACCCTAAATCTTGAGAAAATTGAAGGAAAGGTGTCATTTAAGTCTTGAATGAAGGATTGGTGACATTGACCAACCTAAAGGGTCAAACACAATTAGAAAACTTGATTAAGTTAATTATAGACTTGATTAATATTTTTAAAACTTTTTAATCTTTTCAAAAATACAAATCAACCCATACCTCTCTCCTCTCCAAATCAACCGTCTCTCCTCTCTCTATCTCTCGATGGTTTCTCCCAACCAACAGTTCTACAAATTTATTCTTTCAATCCCCGGCGACTTCAACCTCCGGCGATAAATAGTTGGGCTTCGAGTTTCTTTTTGACTTTCAACTGTCAATTGATGTGACAGCCTTGCTCTCCGACCACAACAGCTTCAAATTCTTCATCATCCCTTTTCTTCTTTCATAGGTAAATAATTATGGCATTTTTAGTTTTGAAGAAAATGAGGAACTTGAGCCAACCTCTCTTCTAGTATTGGTTAACAATTTCAATATTTTTTGCTATAATTTGAAATGTTGTCTGAATAAAATCCTGATTTTTGGTATTTCTTCTCTTCTATTTTCGGAGTGAATTATGATTTTTTATTGTTGGTTGCAGTTTTTTGAAGTTTGATTTTTGTTACTTGTATTAATACAAACAAAACAACGATGTTGGTGTTTTTGGTGTTGCGCCCGTTGCTGGGTTGATTTATTTTTGTTCTTGATAAAAATGGTGATATTGCTATTGTTCTATTGAACAAAATTATGCTACTGTTTTTTCTGCAATAAAATAACCATCTAATGCAACAAAGGAACCATCAAATAAAAAATTTGATGCAATACACTAACCATCTGATGCAACAGATTAACCATATGATGCAACTAATTAACCATATGATGCAACAGATTAACCATCTGATGCAATAGATTAACCATATGTTGCAATATATTAACCATCTAATGCAACATATTTACCATCAGATGTAATAGAGGAACCATCAGATTAAAAATCTAATGCAATAGATTAATCATCTGATGCAACAGAGGAACCATCGGATTAAAAATCTGATACAACAGATTAATCATCTAATGCAATAAATAAACCTTCCATTTGATAAAATCCTATCAACTATTCCAACAGAATATGTCCAAGACTTGATTTTTCCAACTGATTATTCATCTGTCATAATAGAAAACCCTTCTGTTGGAAGAAATCTAAATAATATTGTTTGTTGATAACTGTTCCAACAAATCACTCATATATTGCAATAGATGTGTGATCTGTCGCACATGCCATTCATTTGTCGCAACAGATAAGTGATATATTTTGTATTGTTGCAACAAGTTAGTTAACTGTTCCAACAGATCACTCATATGTTGCAACAGATGTGTGATCTGGTACACAGACCAGTCATCTGTTTTAACAAATGAGTGATCTATTTTTGTTGTTGCAACAGGTTAGATATTGCAACAGATAACCTACCTGGTACACCAAATGTGTGATCTATTGAAACTGTTATTTTACTATTTTGCATGTTAGATATACTGTTATCCTTTTTTAAAGATGCATTAATCAATCATAAGCTATTTTATGTTCCTGTTAATTTTAGATGATATGGCTACCAAAAGAACAAAAACCTAATCATGTCCAAGTAAAGAAATAAGTGAAGCAGCTAGGCTACATCCACCACTCTATGAGCTTGATTTACAAGCGTTATCTTAATAAAAAACAGAATATAATGAACATGGGGAGGAGGAATGTTTCAAAAGAGATAATCCAAATGCTAATAGCCCTCCCACCAAAGAGTTGGTCAAAACCTTCAGCATTGATCGTTATCCTATGAGAATGCAGTGCGATGGTGCCACAGATTTAATGGGTGATTTCGTAGTTAAGTCAGCCATGAAAAAATCTTTCGACGCCTTCAAAAAAATACTTCGAGAATAAAAATTGGATGCTTATTTTAAGGACAGCTTCTTTGGGAAATATTTTGATTTTCTGGAGGACAACAATGCTCATTTCTAAATATATGATCTTCTCAAGCGTATGTTTATGTATGAAAACAAAGATAAGATGGATGAGGTATGGATAAATTATTGTGGCATGCCTGTTTGTTTTGGTTGGAAGGGGTTTGTCATAGTTACTGGACTAAAATATTATCCTCCTTCTCCTTCTCAAGTTATACCTATTCTAACCCCAAAAAGCACCCCACACACCCAAAAAAGACAAAGGCAAGGCGAGTGATCGTGATGATCTGGTGTCCATTGTTGGTCCAAACGTCAAAAATAAAAAGTTGATAGAAGCGTTGAAAGGTAAAAGAATTTCAAAGAAGCACAAGCAATCATTGTTCTTGGTTTGGTTTGTACATAATATTCTTTGGGCGAGGGACATTAACAACAACATAAGTGTTAGTTTAATAAAGCTCTCCGAGGATCTTGAGGCATTTAACAGCTATCCTTGGGGTTATGAAAGCTTTAAAATGACTGTCAAATATTTGTTGACTCCGTTAATGCCAAAGACAGTCAACTTATATGGCTTTTTGTGGGCTTTCATGGTAAATATTTTTTTATTATGATATAATTCATATTTTTATTCAATAATAATTTTGATTTATTGACATTATTTTATAGGCTTGGGCGTTTGAATCCATTCCTTATTTGAGACTGTAGACATGTGATTTTTTACCCTCCTTGAGTTTAATATATTTTTTGACATTAAATATTTTTATTTTTGTCCAATATTTATGTTAGCTTTTATTTTATTTTTAATAAGTTTTGGTTGAAAAAAATAAAAAATAATAATAAATAAAGTTACATTTTTTATATATTTTTTAAAATAATACGAAAATTCAAAAAATATATATTTTTATTTTTATTTTAATAAATGGGCTAGTAGTTTTATTATTCTTTTAATTATATTTATTTTAGACTATTTATAAACTTTCATTATATTTTCTTAAATATAAAAAATAATTAATTAATATTATTTTATTTATATTATTATTATTATTATTTATTTTATATATTTTATATTTTAATTTATTAAATATTATTATTACAATTAATGATGGGGAAGCCTCCATACCTACACTCACTCGGTACTAAATCCTACTCCCAACTGAAAGACACTGAGATACTAGACTGTTCTGAGTTTAATGACTGATATCTGACTATTCTGATAATGCTCATAATATAATCTGAAGACTATTTTGTAATGTACTGAGACTAGACTAAATAAACAGCTATGGTTTTCGGGTATTCAATACCCCCAAGTCTCAAAACGACAATACTGAAAAGACACTAAATCTTGAAGGCCAAAACATGAAAGCTCCTATTAAATAATTCACTCTTGTAGGCATTTTATCAAACCTCTGTACTTCATAGTTTAGTCAATTCATGGGAATAGTATAAAACTTTAAATAATAGCATGACTTCAACATTTATAACACTAAATGATGATCTAATTCGAAGAATGGCAATATTAAAACATGAGGGATTTGATAACAACAATAATTCCATTAAAGTATGGTATAAAATCAATATTCATGGAAGTTCATAGAGATTCATAGTTTTAAATCATAATTTAATATAATAAATCTTGAAAAGATGTCAGATTTGTAATTAAAATGGATACTTGGACTCGATGGATGAAAGGGATCCATGGATGAACATCTAACATACCTGGGATAATGAATTTGGAAGGATTGATGGGGAGTTCTTGAGATTTGGCCTTGATTCTTGAGAGCTAGGGTTTCTTGTTCTTGAAAGAGAGGATTTTTAATTTGAGAGAGTGAATAATGATGAGTATTTAGGTCAACTAGGGGTTAAATTTTGTGTTTAGGGTGAGTTTAGGGCTTATGAAAAAGACCCAAATACCCTTAAATGAATTTAAAAACACAAGCTGGAAACTAAAATCCTGATTTTTGGCCTTGGTATGACACATCACAATCATGTCAAGCCACTGGAAAAGGGAAAACTGGGACCTGGATAAACGCCACGACGGGCCACTATCGCGCCAAGCCTGAGAATGCCATTTTGGCCATCTCCGCGATGCTCCATGATCGCGGAGGCCCACTAGAAATTGAAAAATGTCAAATTGACCAATGACGCGATGCGCCAGGATTGCGAACCTTTACTGGATTTTTCTAAATGGGAGATTGGCCTTCTCCACGACACGCTAGAGGTTAAAATATCGGTGTTTAACGACTGAAACTTTAAATCACCATAACTTCTTACCCGGTTATCGAATTTGGGCAAATTTTATATTGTTTAAAAGCTAATTGAATTTCCTATGCAATAACAGGCTCTAAATTGAGAAATAATGAGTGTTTAAATTTTTTTATATATGAATAATCATGTATTGGGACTTAGATTATGCTAAGAAAATATGGGGTGTTACAATATCTCCCCCTTGGGATCATTCGTCCCTGAATGAAATTGGTTAAGATGAGGAAACTGATTGACTGAGCTTGCTCACTGAATATGCGTGTCTGATGTATGGAATGCATAACTGAACTGATTCATGAATGCACAACTGACATGAACATGATGTGCGGCTGAAACTGAGCATGATATTAAAAAAACATAAGAAGATTGGTACCTTATACTGAATCTGGATTCATGGAGAAAAGATGGGGGTAGTACTTGGTCCGCATATTTTCTTCTTCTTCGTAAGTGGCTCCCTCAATGAACTGATTCCTCCAAAGAACTTTGAATAATGGAATTTCTTTTTTCCTTAATCTACGAACTTGATGATCAAGAATTTCGACTGGAACTTCCTCATAGGAAAGACTGTTCTGGATATCTACACTCTCTAAGGGAACAACTACAAATAGATCACCAATACACTTCTTCAACAATGAGACATGGAACACTGGGTATACTGAGGCTAGATCTGAATGCAACTCAAGCTCGTAAGCTACCTTTTCAGAACGACTGAGAATTCTGAAGGGGTCGACATATCGGTGACTGGGCTTTCCCTTCTTGCCGAATCTTTTCACTCCCTTCATGGGAGATATTTTCAAGTATACAAAATCACAGACCTCAAACTCGAGATCCTTTCTACTCACATCTGCATACAATTTCTGTCGGCTCTGGGCAGTCTTATGCCTATCTCTGCTCAACTGAACCTTCCCTAAGGCATCAAACACCAAGTCAGGCCCTACTACTGCAGCCTTACCTACTTTAAACCAAAAAATTGGAGATCTACATATTGTACCATAGAGAGTCTCAAATGGAGCCATACGGATACTAGAAGGATAGTTGTTATTGTATGTGAATTTAATCAAAAGCAAATGGTCATCCAACTACCCTTGAAATCAACAACGCATGCTCTCAGCATATCCTCAAGAGTCTAGATGGTCCTTTTTGCTTGACCGTCTGTCTAAAGGTGGAAGGTTGTACTGAGGTAGACTTGGGTACCAAGACCCTTTTGGAATACTTTCCAGAAGTGAGAGGTAAACTGAGTACCTCTATTTGATATGATAGATAAGGGAACACCATGCAACCTAACCAACACTCTGAGATAGATATTGGCATAGTCCTCGGCTTAGTAACAGGTATGGACTCGCAATAAATAAGCTAATTTGGTCATCTTGTCTACGATAACCCAAATAGAGTCATGCTGACGATGGGTACGAGGCAAACTTTTCATAAAATCCATATTCACTTCCTCCCATTTCCACATGGGAATACTGAACTCCTGCATGGACCCACTAAGCTTCTGGTTCTCAATCTTAACTTGCTAGCATGTAGATCACTTAGCTAAAAACTCTGTAATATCTCTCTTCCTCCTACTCCACCAATAGATCTCTTATAAATTACGGTACATCTTAGTGGCCCCTGGATGAATAGAGTAATGCGCACCATGCGCTTCTGTAAGAATTCATTGTCTTAAATCATCTACACCAGGCACAGACAATCTACCCTAACAACGCAAAACACCACCTCCCCCTTGGGAGAAGACCTCTACTTTCTGATCTCTGGTTGATTCCTTCAACTTAACTAGACTGGGATCTCCATCCTGCTTTTTTTTTCACCTCGAAAACTAGAAATGATTCTAAAGTACTCTACACCCACACACTACCTTCTGCAGAATCAACTAAGTGGACACCTAGTCGAGTAAGCTGATGTACTTCCTAAGCTAACTTCTTCTTACCATCCTCAACATGAGCAACACTGCCTATAGACAATCTACTGTGAGCATCAACCACTACATTAGCCTTGCCCGAATGATACAAAACACTCATGTCATAATCTTGCAATAACTCTAACCACCTTCTCTGATGCAAATTCAAATATTTATGAGAGAACACATACTGGAGGCTTTTCTGATCTATGAACACATCTACATGCACCCCATACAAGTAATGCCTCCAAATCTTTAAGGAAAATACGACTGCTGCTAGCTTAAGATCATGAGTTGGATAATTCTTCTTATAAGGATTAAGTTATTTGGAGGCGTAGGCTATGACCTTACCTCTCTATATGAGGACATAACCCAAACCTACTCTGGATGCATCACAGTACACTACAAAACCATCTGAACTATCTGGTAGAGTAAGAACTGGGGCTGAGGTGAGTCGAGTCTTCAACTCCTAAAAACTCTTCTCGCATGAATCTGACCACTGAAACTTAACTTTCTTCTAAGTCAATCTGGACATGGGGGATGAAATAGACGAAAATCCTTGAACAAACCGACGATAATAGCCAGCCAAACCCAAGAAACTCCTGATGTTTGATGGAGAGATAGGTCTAGGACAGTTTCTCATCGCCTTGGTCTTTTGAGGATCAACCCTAATGCTATCACCAAAAATAATATGGCCAAGGAAAGCTACTGAACTTATCCAGAACTCACACTTACTTAATTTAGCAAATAACTAGTGAGCTCTAAGAGTCTGAAGTACTATTTTGAGGTGGTCTGCATGATTTCTTTCGCTACGAGAATAGACAAGAATGTCATCAATAAAGACTATGACGAACATGTCCAAGTTGTACTTGAACACTCAGTTGATCAGGTTCATGAAGGTTGCTGGGGAATTGGTAAGACCAAAGGACATGACTAGAAATTTAAAGTGACCATACCGAGTTTGGAAAGCTATTTTTGGAATGTCATGTTGTCTGACTCTAAGCTGATGATAGCCTAATCTGAGGTCTATCTTGGAAAAGTAACTGGCACCTTGGAGTTGGTCAAACAAGCCATCAATTCTAGGAAGTGGGTATTTATTCTTGACTGTGACCTTGTTCAACTGACGGCAGTCAATACACATTCTGAGAGAACTATCTTTCTTACGCACTAATAGAATAGGTGTGCCCCACGAGGAGATGTTGGGTCTGATAAATCCCTTATCTAAGAGATTTTTTAACTGTTCTTTTAATTTTTTAAGTTCAGCTAGAGCCATTCTGTATGGTAGATAGATATGGACTGAGTATTTGGAAGAAGGTCTATTTTGAAGTCAATTTCCCTTTCAGGAGAAACTCTGGGAAGATCTTCAGGAAACACATCTGAGAATTCATTTACTACAGGAACATATTCAATAGTAGGAGTTTCTGATCTAGAGTCTTTGACTCATACAAGATGGTAGACACACCCCTTGGATATCATCTTTCTGGCTCTAAGGTATGAAATCAACTGACCCCTAAGAGCTGTAGTACTACCCCTCCATTCAAGGATTGGTTCATTTGAAAATTGGAAATGAACTATTCTATTTCTACAATCGACTGAGGCATAGCATGAGTCGAGCCAATCCATGCTGAGAATGACGTCAAAATCTGTCATCTCTAACTCTACGAGATCAACTGAGGTAACTTTTTGAGATATTATGACCGAAAAGTTCCTGTATACCTGCCTGGCTACAATGGAAACACCTATTGAGGTAGACACTGAAAAGGGATCTACTAGAGTTTTGGGACTGACTCCAAAATTGATGGCTATATATGGAGTTACAAAAGAAAGAGAAGCTCCAGGGTCTAGTAAAGCATAAATATGTAAGTGAAAGACCTGCAACGTACCAGTAACTACGTTAAGAGAATTTTCCTGATCTTGGTGGGACTGAAGAGCATATATTTTATTCGGACGCTGACCACTGGTAGCACTGGAAGCAGTGCCCTGCTGAGTCAGGCGACCGGATGAAACTGACGACTGATGGGACTGACCCTATTGGCGCATATCCCTACCTTTTTTAGAAACTACCCAACACTCCCAAATCCAATGGCCTGGTTTGCCACACCCAAAACACATATAACTACCCGCTCTACACTCACCCTAATGGTGTCTGCCATATTTCTGACATAAAGGATTGGTATGAGCACTCCTAACACTGACCTGAGACTTAGAGCCTGGTGCCCTATCCCTATTGTTATTTTTGAATTTGGGTACTGGGGAACTGGATGAAGAGGGCTCTGGGGATGAAGACCTCTGATGAAATTGAAGACGGTTACCACCCTCTGACTTTGGTTGATTGAAATTAAAATTACCCATCCTAGCTCTCTTGTTTCCTTTGTCCTTCTCCTTAATCTTCTGCTCTTCTATCTGTTAAGCATGGACCATCAGTCTAGACAAGTCCATCTCACTAATCAACATTGTGGTCCTACACTCTTTGACCACACTATCAGACATGCCAGACACAAACTTACTCATCTTGGACCTACTGTCAGCTACCACATGAGGAGAATATCTAGCTAACTGAGTGAACTTGAGAGAATACTCCCTCACACTCATGCTGCCTTGCCTTAAATTAATAAATTCTAATACCTTGGCCTCCCACAACTCTAATGGAAAGAATCTGTCCAAGAAAGCCATGTCAAACTGTTCCCATTCTATAGGCCCTGCATCAATACCTCTATCAACTTTCCACTGCTTGAACTAAGTATGGGTTACATCCTGCAATTGATAGATATCCAACTCGGAACTTTGACTAGAAATCACCCCCATAGCATCCATTACCTTCTGAACCATATCTAAGAATTCCTGTGGATACTCTTCAAACTTGGACCCCATAAAAGAAGAAGGATTCATCCGAGTGAAATCCTGAATTCTAGTTGCATCAGTATTAGCCACTGGGTTGGCCAAAAAAATAGCTGGCCATTCATTCAGCACTGCTACAGAGTTTTCTATAGTAGTGAACGCAACCCTGAATTCTACGTGAGAGACATGTTCATCCAGAGGATCTGCCTAGATAGGCTGGTATCTATTCTTCTTCCATTCTTCTTGGGAGACATATTCTATAAATGGATAGAGAAAACAGATTAGATTGAGAGTTTAACTTGAGCTCATGCTCAATCGCATGACATGAATACTGAAAGAAGGGAAACTTTTCCTAAATTCCTTGTAGCCTCTCGTCCATAAGTGTGGCACACTACACACCCATGCACAAGAATCTACTCGACGTGGCTTTCAGACTTCCTAGGACACTTTAAAAATTTAGGATCTGATACCAAGTTTGTAACGAGCCGAGACTACCCCCTAGTTATTACACGATGCTTACGGTCCCGAAAGACCAATGGTTAACCCATGAGCTGGTACCTGCTGTGAGCACTGAATCATGTAATCATGAATGCGAAAGAATAACTAAAATTCCATAAGGTTTTTAATAATGAAATAACTACTAAATTATGAATCTAATAAAAATACTGAAATCTGAATAGTCTGTATAGCTAACTATAGTATCTGAAAAGCCTCTAACTATATACTATGAGTTGATGGGACAGGCCCTCAACTAACTCTACTAACTACTGAGATAGAGATATGAAGTAATATTATCTATCCTTGAATAATGAGGACTCACCACTGCTACTGTACTGCGGATAATCTAAGAATCTAGGTGCGATCCGGGAACTGAGCATCAGCACCTATGATATGAGACATCATAGCGCAAAAGAAAGGTATGCGATCAGTACTTTGAATGTACTGGCATTCTAAATAAGGTAGGATTATATGTATGGTCTTATGAATAGGAATGATAATAATTAACTGGACATACATGTAAAGCATGGAGTACTGAATAAAGAGCATGGAATCTGTAGATACTAAAAATGCAGGAAAATCTGTAAATACGACGGATGCATGACCAAGCATATAACATGAACTGAGTAAAATCTATAAACTGATATATTGAGATAACTGAAATTTGAATGCTTTGGTCAAACAACACTAAAACTGAATAACTGAGCTGAGACTGTAACTGAGACTATATCTGAGACTGTGGAAGGTATCATCTAACCGACATTCCTCAATTTGAGCTAATAGGGGTCCAACCTGTAACCCTAGTTGAAAAGGTGTTAATACATTTACACGGGTACTAACATTGGCTGTGTGGATCCACTAAAATGATCTGATGTCCAAAGGACTAAGGGTGTCAAGCCTGAACTGACGGGTGACCCCTACGAGATAGTCAAGCCTAATTTGATGGGTGACTACTCATATCCTACACTGGCTATGTAGTTCTGGAGTATAGGGACTACAACTAACAACTCTTCCTATCTAACGGGGAAGCCACCATCCTTACACTCTCTCAGTGCTAAATCCTACTCCCAACTGAAAGACACTGAGATACTAGACGGTTCTGAGTGTAATGACTGATATCTGACTATTCTGATAATGCTCATAATATAATCTGAAGACTATTCTATAATGTACTGAGACAAAACTAAATAAAAAGCTATGGTTTTTGGGTATTCAATACCCCCAGGACTCAAAACGACAATACTGAAAAGACACTAAAGCTTGAAGGCCAAAACATGAAAGCTCTTATTAAATAATTCACTCTTGTAGGCCTTTTATCAAACACTTGTACTTCATAGTTTAGTCAATTCATGGGAATAGTATAAAACTTTAAATAATACCATGACTTCAACATTTATAACACTAAATGATGATCTAATTCGAAGAATGACAATATTAAAACATGAGGGATTTGATAACAACAATAATTCCATTAAAGTATGGTATAAAATCAATATTCATGGAAGTTCATGGAGATTCATAGTTTTAAATCACAATTTAATATCATAAATCTTGAAAAGATGATAGATTTATAATTAAAAGGGATACATGGACTTCATGGATGAAAGGAATCCATGGATGAACATCTAACATACCTGAGATGATGAATTTAGAAGGATTGATGGACAGTTCTTGAGATTTGGCCTTGATTCTTGAGAGCTTGGGTTTTTTGTTCTTGAAAGAGAGGATTTTTAATTGGAGAGAAAGTGAATAATGATGAGTATTTAGGTTAATTAGGGGTTAAATTTCGTGTTTAGGCCTTAGGAAAAAGACCCAAATACCCTTAAACGAATTTAAAATCACAAGATGGAAACTGAAATCCCAACTTTTGGCCTTGGCGCGACGCGCCACAATCACACCAAGCCACTGGAAAAGGGACAATTGGGACCTGGATAAACGTCGTGATGCGTCACTATTGCGCCAAGACTGAGGATGCCATTTTGGCCATCTCTGTGATGTGCCATGATCGCGTAGGCCCACTGGAAATTGACAAATATCAAATTAACCTATGGCGTGATATGTTAGGATCGCAGACCTTTACTGGGTTTTGTCAAATGGGAGATTGGCTTGCTCCGCGACGCGCTAGAGGTTAAAATGACGGTGTTTAACGACTGAAACTTTAAATCTCCATAACTTCTTACCCGGTTATCGGATTTGGGCAAATTTTATATCGCTAGAAATCTAATTGAATTTCCTACGCAATAGCAAGCTATAAACTAAGAAATAATGGGTGTTTCAAAAATTTCATATGTGAATACTCATGTATTGGGACTTAGATTATGCTAGAGAAATACAGGGTTTTACACATGCGCCGACACCACCATCACTGGTGATTATCAACTCCGGCCAGATCTAGACGAAACTCATTGAAAAACCTATGAAAAGCCAATGACCAAGCTTTTTCGCTGGCAAATTCTTTAAAATCGACAACAACACATATTTCTTGGTGAAATATTTTGACAAATTACTATGTTTTTCTAAATAAGATATTGGGAATCCTTATACAGTGTCAAATTCCTTCGAACAAAATGGTTTGGACAAAGTTCATATAGATAAAATTGTAACTGCAATCCCTAAATTGTTTTTTATATAATGGTAACAAAATCCTAAAACTTAGGCTTGAAATTCTTTAAGATCTTGGGTTATATGGATCTGATTTAGTTAAGGTTGTTACTGGAAATAATTGGATTTGTATAAAACAAAATTTGGGTCAAAGTAGTTGATTTAGTATATGTAGAGGTTTTTGTATTCTGGTTGACTTATAATCCATGATTTAGGCTTGTATTAATTTAAAGAGAATAAATTTTGGGGATAATATTAAATTTAGCATAATATGGATAAAAAATTTTATTTTATTATTCTGTTATTTTTATGCATTGTCATTAATAAACTTTAATAATTATTAATTGCTTAAAATAAATATTGTTTGAGGTTATCATTATTTATTAAGGATAAGTAGCATTTCAATTAGGCAAATCTGCATCTTTAACGCTAGGCAAATTTTAGGAACGTTTAAAATTTTTGTCTCAATAAAGAATGCAGCGTACGCATCTTTTCGATACATTTAAAAATTCAAGGATGCAATAATGCACCTCAGTAAATATTTTTCTAAATTAACTTTCATTGATTTATTTAATATAAGATAATAGACAAGTTTTAGTATACTAAAAAATGAGCGAACTTAGGCCTTAAAATAATTTATCAAAATATTTTAAGTCAAGTATAAGTTGATAAAAGCGAATGTGCTAGAACCACGGGACTCGAGGGGTGCCTCACACCTTCCCCTCGGTCAACAAAATTCCTTACCCGGTCTTTTATTTTCGCAGAGCATAAAAAAGAGTCATTTTCTTTTGATTAGAGATTTAATAAGGTGACTTGGAACACCATAACTCAATTCCAGGTGGAGACTCTAAAAATGATAAAAATAATCCCTTTCAATATCGTCACTTTAATTGGAAAAATCCTTCGACTTCGACATTGACTCCTCGGGCGAAAAAGGGGTGTGGTATCTCTGGAGACTCTGTTGGGGAATAACCAAAATTTGAGCTTTGGATATTGAATTTTTCTTTCTTGAATTATTTTTATATTGTGTTTTTTGGCCTTATGTGCTACATGTAGCTCATTTATTACTTTGATATTGATTGAACTGTATTATAAATTATCTTCTCTCGTACCCCCTCTAAGTGTCTGAAATAGGATAGGAGGAATGCATCATATGCATTGTACTTTATTTTTGAGATAGCCGGAGTGTCAAGGCACTTGGTGAAGGATTATAGTCACACATGTTAGGCAGGGTTTGGATCCACAACAAAGTTGGAGTAGCACTGCTACTGAACAAGTTGTTCCTCCTCGACTCGAGTGTCCGCTCGGGTAAGCCAGTCTAGACAGCCATCCCTATTAGGCTAAACTTCGTAGAATTGAAACTCAGAATCTGGTTATCCCTATTAGGTTCCTCTTTATTTGCATCATGTGCATTTGACTTAGCGGGACTCGGCACAGGGGCCGGGTCTGTCTAGGATGTGTGTCCCTCTTTATAATGATCAACATATGCATCCTACGTGCTCTTTGACATTTATTTGAAAGACTTATTTTATTGTTGACCGACTTTAGGCAACTTGGTGAAATGCAAGAGAGTATTTTATCTTCAAATTTAACGAATTATTTTTCAAAGAAATTAAAAAATATATATATAGTTTTTAAGGTCTTCATGAACTACAAGGGTCTGATTCTCACTCTTTAGTGAGATAGGTAGGTAGTCCTTCCCGGGATACGACCCTGTCTTTTAAAAAATTATTCATAGATTTATTTGGAAATATTTAAAAAAATGACTACTTTCATAATTATTTTATTAGCCCAAAGTTAATTTTTTACATATATCTTAATAGCCCTGAATCTTTAGGGATCATGAGGCTAAGTTTTTACAAAATAATATATATATAAATCTTAACACCCCTGAACCTTTAGGGGTCTTGAGGTTGAATTTTGTATGACATATTTTCGGAACTACGCACACCTGATTCTCATCTTATTGAGATACATAGGTAGTCCTTCATGGATTTGGTGATTTTAAAGAAAGAAAAATTATATTTCTATTTCCTTCTAAAAAAATAAAGAAAAAAGGTTTTATTCGGTATATAAAAATAAATTAATTTATTTTCAAAAATAAAAAATATGTTTTTATCATTATTAATAAATTCAAAAAAATAATTAAAAAAATCTTTCTCATTTCTCAAATTAAAAGAAAAATGTGTTTCTTCATATCTCCAACTTCAAGAACTACGCACACCTGATTCTCATCTTAGTGAGATACGTAGCAGCCTTTATAGGGTTCGGTGATCTTTTCTAAAAGAAGATAAAGAAAAGTGTTTTTGAAAAAGTGTTGCATTCTAACCCCTTTGTTATTTCTTAAACAGTTAGTTTAAGGTGGTTGGTTTGTGGAATTTTGGCTGGTCCTCCATATTACATCAAGTCCAGGGAAGAGAGTCATGTCCAGTAAGAATATAAAGAGTGACATCATAGATTAGACAAAGAGTCCGAAAAATGAAATTTTAAAGCAAGAGATTGTGAGTTTAAGGCAACAAATGATGGAAATGTATCGAGCTTGGTCCAGTGGGTTGCCTCCTCATCTATTTTCCACTATTGACCCTACAAATACCTTGAGTTTTTCACCAAAATTTCAAGGTTAGTTTTCTATTGTTGGTTATGCGCCACAACATGCCTCAAAATCTACTCCAATCCAAAAGCATCCCAATGTTTCCACCACCCATTCTCTAGATCTTTCGTATAAATCTACCATACTAATCGCACCACCTATAGTATCTTTTTCTATTGCTCAACTCTCTACTGAGGCTTCCACCTTGGCTTTTCGTTCGGCAACTGTGCTTCCCCAATCTACTAGTGAGTCGATGTTCAATATTCTTGATAATTACTATTTCACTCCAGAGCCCACATCTATGTTAATTGGAATGCCAAAATTTCTTATTAAGAAGTATGACATGGAAGAAGAGAAAGAGAAAATGGCTAGGAAAATAAAGAGCATAGAAAAGGCTAAGAAAAATTCTTATGGAATTGCAAATTATAAAGATGTTGCTTATAAAGACTGGGGTATGTATTCAAGTGTTAACCTTCCCCAAAGCCTTGAGATATCAAAATTTGAGGAATATGATGGGTACGAGGATTCTATAAAACACTTGGGATAATATTGCCATCAGTTGAGAGGGACAGAAGGGAAGAAAAAAGGAAAATGTACTTATTGTCATTCCAGGGGAAAAACAGAGCTCAAGAGGTCCAACTCAGCAATATTGTCAGTCTCAATCCCGAGCTTTCAAATCAAATCCATATGCTCACCTGCAACAAAGTTCCTCTTTGCAAAATCCAAGATATTTCGTTCCACTTCCTCAGTATCCTTTGAACAATGAACAGTTGTATGCTCATCCATTTTCTTATCCATAATGGCATGCACCGGTCCTCCAATATCATCCACGACCCCCACATATTTATCAAGAAACTTCTAAGTCCAAGTTTCAATCGAGGTCGGAGTTTGCAAAGAGAAGAAAGTCAAAGAATAATTTTACACCAATTGAGGAGTCGTATGCCAGTTTATTCCAGAGATTGAGAAAGTTGGTCATAATCACTCCTCTTCTTGAGTATACTCCTGATCCACATTCAAGAAATTTTAATTCTCATGTACGATGTGCATATCATTCTAATATGCAGGGTCACAGTATTGAGGATTGTCGTGCTTTGAAAAGAGAAATAAAAAGAATGATTCAAGAAAAATTGATTGTAGTTCAAAACATTGACATTACTAGCGTCACACGGAATCCTTCATAAACACATAGGAATGCATAATATGTAGGAAAAAATAAATTAAGAATGCGGATCCAAAATTTATTTGTTGAAAGAAATATGTTGGACAGTGGTGGGAGGTCTAGTCTAATTGATATACAAACCAGTGGCTAAGATGTCAAGCTCAACAATTGGGAAGTCACTCTTTTCCTTACTTGGAAGGGTTGTTGGTAGTTTGTTTTATTTTTTTTATTTTTTGAATTATTTAAGGATTGTAGTTCGGAATTTATCTTGTTTTTTCTGTTGGTCATTTTCATTTAAATGCTTCTATATTTTCTTTTAATGAAATATGGTGTCCTTGTTGTTCTGTCTTGTTTTTAAGTTGTTTGTTTGTCTTCTTTACACAATACATTTTATGTTGATTCTAGTGTTATGGCATGCCTGCAAAATTTTTGGACGGATCTTAAAATCCAGTTTAATCATGAAACATTGAATCAGAGAGCTAAAGTTGTAAAAAAGGGAGCATTTGAAAAAAATAGGTAGAGTATTGAGGCATTTGGTGATCAAGTTGAAGCATTTGGTGATCAAGTTGAAGCGTTCTTTTAAAATTAGGGCAATTATGTTGAGAATCACAAGAATAACTTGGTCATCAATTGAAAGACATATCTTAATTGAGTCAGGTAGTGGATGCACAATCCTATATCAAGAGAAATAGAAAGAAAATCAGCTCCACGGAAGCATGGATCATTCGATGTGAGAAATGTACAACAAAACTGGAGTTGTATGTTTGACAAGTGTAAAAAAGAAGTAAACCACATGCTCAGTTCAAGTTAGTGCTGTAAAAAATGTCACAAATGATCTTTATCTTTCACTTTCATATTGTATAATATGTACTTTCATTTTCAAGGATTGATATGAAGAAGGCATTTCATTCTTCTATCCTAACATTGTGTCTTCCTTTATTTACCCTGTTTGAGCTTTAATTCTATTTTCTTTCATACCCCTCTTCTGGAATCAAAAGTTCAAGAAAAAGGTTTGAGTAAAAGAATAAAAAAAAGTGTCAAAAAAGAAAAAAAGTGATGATTGCCGAGAAAAATAGAGTCGAAAAAAAATTCAAAGAGATAAAGAGTTAATAAAACAAAAAAAGGGAGAAAAGAAATTAGAATCAAGCAGAAGAAAAAGTTGCTTGGACTACGTTTGACCTGATTCTTGCTATGATAGCATACGTAGGCAGCCCTACTCCGGGGTTCGGTCCAACCAAAAGAAAATTCAAATTACCCAGAATGAAATGAAACTGGGGAAAAAGTTTATTTCCTTAAAAGAGTCTATTCCAAAAGTTGTATGCTTCACCCAATGTTATGTAAATTTTTTATCCTCATGCCGCCCTTTCTTTCTAACCCTCTCCAAAAGCTAAGTTACAACCAAAGAAAGACCTTCAGATCAATCTTTAAGAATGTCGAGGCTAAACATGTTATGGGTGTATAATATTTCATATTTTGGGTATGATATATAATAATGAAAATGAGAGAGTTTGATTGGTGAAAATCCTATTGGGCATTATAAGGCGACAATGATTTATGAGAATAATGAAATGAGAGAGTCTTATTAGTGAAAACCCCTATGAGCACCACAAGGCGACTGTGTGTCGAGAAAGAAATGAAAATGAGATAGGCTCATTGGCGAAAAACCTATTGAGGTGTCACTAGCTGAAGAAGAATTATAATACAAAAAGAACAAGTTCAAGATTGGCTCAATTTCAAGTTTATTAAGTGGACAAAAGTTGATAATGATTGATGGATTAAATCAGGTTCTTTAATTCAAAATGCATGTCATAATTATTAGAGTTGACTATCATTTTCAGATATATTTTTCTTTTTCCTATTTTTAGAAAGGGACATTCATTGTCTTTCTTCCTTCTCTATATTTCTATTTTGTTTTCTTGAGTCAGTTTTCAAATGGAAAATCATTGTCATTTTTTCTCTTGTCTTTGAGTCAAGTCTATGTCAAAACAAGTGAGAAAGAATCTCAAAACTTGCTACCAACATCTTCAATTGCACAAAGTAAGATAAAAAGCCAACATATGAATGAGACATGATTGTGAGCCGAAATAAAGCATGCATAAAGTTTTGCCAACAGATGAGTCTGGGAACTCATGGAAATACCAAGGTTCAAAGGTTTTATTTTATGAGCATGGAAAAACAGAGATACTGTGTTTGTTTTAGAGTCACTTCTAATAATCTGAGTTTAGGTCAATAATGCAGCAAGTCGGTGACAGATGCTAATGGTTGGAAGCAAAGTTAAATGTGACGAGGGCAAGAGTGATTGACAGGGAATCTAAAGCCATAAACCTGCCACCATGTTTTGGAAATCACAAGTTTTCTTTGATGAAACAGAAAACATGTTACCTTCAAATCAAGGACTTCAGAGCACAAATATCAAAGGCTACAATGCCTCATTTCCACAAATGTAGGAAGCAATGTTGCTGCACAATTTTGATAATCAAATTATAGTAAAATCCATCATCCGATATCCCTCGGAGGCATACTTCTTTATTCAGGTATTTCAGTTTTCAATTACTAGGTGATATACTTCTTAAATTGAACCTTGATTCCTATAAGACATACCTTTTAGTCGAGTCATTCCTCTTGAGTCCTATAAGACGTACCTTTTAGTTGAGTCATTCCCCTTTATTCCTATAAGACGTACCTTTTAGTCGAGTCATTCCCCTTGATTCCTATAAGATGTACCTTTTAGTCGAGTCATTCCCCTTAACTCCTATGAGACGTACCTTTTAGTCGAGTCATTCCCCTTGATTCCTATAAGTCGTACCCTTTAGTCGAGTCATCCCCCTTGATTCCTATAAGATGTACTTTTTAGTCGATTCATTCTCTTTGATTCCTATAAGATATACCTTTTAGTTGAGTCATTCTCCTTGATTTCTAGAAGATGTAGATGTACTTTCTATTTGAGTCATTTTATTTAACCCCTAAGAGACACACTTCCTTTTCTAGGTGATTTAAGATTCATGTGTTAGGAGACATACTTTCTAATTTTGGTCATCAATTTTACTCTGAAGATACGTATTTCTTTAGCAGGGCTTTGATTTACACTCTCTATTGTACTTTTCAAAAATATTTAATCTGATGACACTCATAAAATTTTCTAGTGCAAATTGGGGCAAAAAAAATTTTATTCGTGTTTATTGAAATTTACTTTTATGATCAGGACCCTCCTGAAGAATAGGAATTTATTTTTATGTTCAGGACCCTCCTGAAGAACGGGATGTTATTTTTCTATTTCACTGTTTACTTTAAGTCTAGGAACCCGCCTGAAGAATAGCGTGAAGAAAAAGTAAGTCCAGGAGCCCGCCCGAAGAACAAGGTGAAGAAAAAGAAAGTCCAGGAGACCTCCAGAAGAATAGGGTAAAGAAAAAAAGAAGTCCAGGAGCTCGCCTGAAGAATAGGGTAAAGATAAAACAAGTCCTGGAGCCCGCTTGAAGAATAGGGTAAAGAAAGAGCAAGTTCAGGAGCCTGCCTGAAGAACATGGTAAAGAAAAAGGAAGTACATGAGCCATCCTGAAGAATAGGGTGAAGAAAAAGTAAGTCCAGGAGCCCGCCTGAAGAATAGGGTGAAGGAAAAGTAATCCCAGGTGCCTTCCTGAAGAACAGGGTGAATAAAAAGCAAGCCAGGAGCCCGCCTAAAGAAAAAGGTGAATTTTCAAGTTCAAATCATGAAGATTCAAATTAAGTGTAACGCCCCAAGTCTGTACCCCGAACTTTACACGGTGCTTATGACCTCGAAGGACCACAATCTAACCCATGACTGATATCTGTTGTGAGCACTGAATAAATATACTATAATAAATGCAGAATAATGACATAACGTTCAAAACATCTGAAATGCTGATAAAATATATTGTCTGTAATAATATCTGTAAAACTGAATACTGACTGAAAACTAATCTAAAAAGCCTTTAATTTGAACTGTCTGAAAATAAATTTGATGAGATAATCCCCCAACTAACTCGATTTACTATAATACTAAATCTACTGTAATAATGAAATGAAAGAATATCCTCGACAGATGAGGACTCACTACTAAAGCTGATACTGTTGGCCGAAATTAAATCTATCTGTGCACGATCAGTAACCTGAGAGTTCGAACCTATGATATGAGATATCATAGCACAAAGAAAGAGCATGCATTAGTACGTGGAAGGTACTGTTATGCTAGATGAGGTAAGGCGGAATGCAAGGGTTCATATGCATGAAGAATAACTGACTGTATGATATAGAGTAACTGAACATGAGAGTACATGGATAACTGATACTGCTGTAAATACTGAGTCTACACTACTATGCATAGAAAAAAATACTGTGACTAAGCTTATCTAAAGCTAAGTACTGAGTTTTGATACTGAGTAACTGATACCTATAGTTACTGATAACTGAGTTACTGATACTGATTGACTGTATCCGTCAGTCCTAATTCTATAGAACTGAACTGAGTTTGATTCTGAAGAATAAAACTAAGACTGTGGTAGGTAATCATCTAATCGACATGCACCAAATAACACAACTAAGTTGCGGTCCAACCTATGATCGCAGTTAGAAGGGTGTCAGTACCGTGCCACGGGTAAAGATACTGAAGAGTTACCCTCATCTGGTAGGTACTTTAATGAGAACAGTGGAACCCTCATCTGTCAGGTTAAAATAGCTCATCAACCCTCAATCTGGCAGGTTTGATGTCTCAACCTACGTTGGCTACGTAGTTCTGGAACATAAGGATTGCTTCTAAGGATCGCACCCTCTGCTGGAAGGTGAGCCCTCATCCTTGGGTTCACTCGGTGCTAAATCCTACTCCCATCAGAAAGACACTAAACTGATTATACTAAGCTGAATAGGACTGATACTGAGTTTACTGACTTTTCCTGAGTTCTGTAATTGACTGAGTTCTACTGAGTTCTGTAACTGACTGAGTTCTACTGAGTTCTGTAACTGACTAAGAGTACTACTAATTATGACATGACTGAGATTCTGTAACTGACACTGGCTCTAAGTAAATAACTAAATTTTTGGGTATTAAATACCCCCAGGACTCGGTAGCATGAAATATATAGCATAGCATAATCGGGAATAACATAGCAGTGTTCACTTTATCATAATTCATCCATAGAGGCATTTCATCAAACACTTGTAAGGCATAAGTTTGTACATGATTAGGGAATACATGCTATCATGTTATAATGACACTATTTTATTCACATACGTATTTTATCAAACGCATGGGAAGCATGCTTAGGTTATGCAATAATCAACACACATAGTTATCATGGCTACATCAATCAACTTGCAAATTTGAAGGGTTTATCATGAAAATCATGTAATTCAACACACACATTGATTAATTTCATAAAAGCTTGTAATTTAATCATGGACTAAAACCCAACAATAACATGAACATGAATTCAATTCAATTTAAGCATGGAAATCATAAATCGTAATTTTTGAAGTTTTGAAAATGGCTTCTTGGAATTTATGGGTGAAAGGGACCCATAGATGAACACCTAACATACCTTGGATTATTAGTTCTTGAAGGTTCTTGAAGAACACTAGGCTTATAGTACTTAATCTGAACCTTCTGACACGTAGAGCACTTAGCTACAAACTCTGTAATATCTCTTCATGCAACTCCACCAATAGATCTCTCACAAATTATTGTATATCTTAGTGGCCCCTGGATGAATAGAGTATCGCACACCATGCGTTTCGGCAAGAATTCATTGCCTCAAGTTGTCTACACCTGGCACACATTGCCTATCCTGGTAACGCAAAACACCATCTCCCTCTTGGGTGAAAACCTCTACTTTCTGATATCTGACTGAATCTTTCAGCTTAACAAGACTGGGGTCTCTATTCTGCTTTTCCTTCACCTCAAAAACTAGAGAGGATTCAAAACTGTTATGCACCCATACACTACCTTCTACTAAATCGACTAAGAGGACACCCAGTCGGGCAAGTTGATGAACTTCCTGAACTAACTTCTTTTTACTGTCCTCAACATGAGAAACACTACCCATAGACAATCTACTAAGAGCATCAACCACTACATTGGCTTTGCCCGAGTGATACAGAACACTCATATCATAATCTTTTAATAACTTTAACCACCTTCTCCGACTCAAATTCATTTTTTTCTAATAGAATACATACTGAAGTCTTTTTTAATCTGTGAACACATCAACATACACCCCATACAAGTAATGCCTCCAAATTATTAAGGCAAATACTACAGCTATTAACTCGAGATCATGAGTCGGGTAATTATTCTTATGGGGCTTAACCTGTCTAAGGGCATAGGCTATGACCTTACCTCTCTGCATGAGGACACAACCCAAACCTACTCTGGATGCATCACAGTACACAACCAAACCATCTGAACTATCTGGTAGAGTCAAAACTGGGGTTGAGGTAAGTCGAGTCTTCAACTCCTGAAAACACTTCTCGTAGGAATCTGGCCACTGAAACTGGACTTTCTTCTGAGTTAATATGGATATGGGGGATACGATAGATGAAAAACCTTCAATAAATCGACGGTAATAGTGAGCTAAATCCAAGAAACTCCTGATATCTGATGGAGATATAGGTCTAGGCCAGTTTTTCACCACTTTGGTATTTTGAGGATCAACTCTAATTCCATCACTGGAAACAATATGACCAAGGAATACTACTGAACTTAGCCAAAATTTGCACTTACTGAATTTGGCGAACAACTGATGAGTTTTGAGAGTCTGAAGTACGATTCTGAGGTGGTCTGTGTGATCATTCTTGCTACGGGAATAGACAAGTATGTCATTGATGAAGACTATAATGAACATGTCCAAGTACTGTTTAAACAAGCGATTCATTAAGTCTATAAAAGTTGTTAGGTCATTAGTAAGACCAAAGGATATGACTAGAAACTTGAAGTGACCATACTGGGTTTAAAAAGTTGTTTTTGGAATATCACATTCTCTGAATCTAAGATGATGATATCCTAATCTGAGGTCTATCTTAGAAAAGTAACTGGCACCCTAAAGTTGGTCAAACAAGTCATCGATTCTAGGAAATGGGTACTTATTCTTGACTATGAATTTGTTCAACTGACGGTAGTCTATACTCATTTTGAGAGAACCATTTTTCTTATGCATAAATAAAACTAGTGCTCCCTATGGAGAAATGATGGGTCTTATGAATCCCTTATCTAGGATATCCTTTAAGTGTTCCTTTAACTTTTGAGTTCTGTTGTATCCATTCTATACAGAGGAATAAATATGGGTTGAGTATCTGGAAGAAGGTCTATTCCGAAGTCTATTTCCCTAATGGAAGGAGCTCTAGGAAGATCTTCGGGGAACATATCTGAGAATTCATTTAATACTGGAACTAACTCAAGAGTTGGAGTTTCTGAGTTAGAGTATTTGACTCGTACAAGATAGTAGATACATCCCTTAGATATCATTTTTCTCACTCTACGGTATGAAATCAACTGACCTTAAGAGTTGTGGTACTACCCTTCCATTCAAGGGATGGTTTATTTGGAAACTGAAAATGAACAATTCTATTTCTACAATCAACTGAGGCATAACATGAGTGGAGCTAATCTATGATGAGAATGACATCAAAATATTCCATCTTTAGATCTACAAGGTCTGCTGAAGTAACTTTCTAAGATATCATAAATGGGAAGTTCCTGTATACCCGTTAGGCTATGATAGATTTACCCACTGGGGTAGAAACTAAGAAAGTCTCTGCTAGGATTTCTGGACTGACTCCAAAGTTAACAGCTATATTAGGAGCTATGAAATATAAAGAAGCTCCTGGATCTAGCAAGACATAAACATATAAATGGAAGACCTTTTACGTACCAGTGACCACATCACGAGAATTTTACTGATCTTGTCTGGACTGAAGTGCATAAAGCCTATTTGGGTGTTGCCCACTGGTGGCACTAAAAACGGTACCCAGCTGATTCGGGCGATCGGACTGAGCTAAAGAACGAGTATGCTGACCTTGAGAACCTGAATACAGACAATCTCTGACTCTATGGCTTGGCTTTCCACACATGAAACAAACATCAATGCCATCTCTGCAGACACCCTTGTTGTTTCTGCCATATGTCAGACAAATAGGATTTGTTCGAGCACTGCTGACACTACCGTAAGATTTAGAGCCTGGCGCCCTATCACTGTTAGCGTTTCTGAACTTTGGAACTAGAGCACTGGCTGTGAACGGAGATGGAGATGAAGATTTTGGACAAAACTGAGAATGGTTACCGCTCTCTGACTTAGGCTGATTGAAATTGAAGCTACCTGTTCTAGTTCTCTTGTTCTTCCTCTCTCTCTCTCTCTGATCTAAGCCTCTTCTATCTGTTAAGTATGGACCATGAGCCTGGATATGTCTACCTCCTTAATCAACATCATTATTCTGCACTCCTTAACCACACTATCGAACACCCCAGATATGAACTTGCTCATTCTAGACCTACTGTCTGCCACTACATGTGGAGCATACCTGGCTAACTGAGTAAAATTGAGGGAATACTCTTTCATGCTCATACTTCCTTTCCTGAGGTTGATTAACTCTAACACCTTGACTTCTCTTAGCTCTAAGGGAAAAAATATCTCTAGGAAAGCAGTAGCAAATTCTTCCCACTCAATGGGCTTTGCATCTGTGCCACTGTCTACCTTCTACTACTTAAACCACGTATGAGCTATATCTTGTAGATGATAGGTAACTAGCTCAGCACTCTCACTGGATGTCACTCCCATGATATCTATAATTTTTTAAACCTAATCGAGGAACTTCTATTGATCCTCTTCTGGCTTAGATCCTGAGAATCAGGGAGGATTCACTCGGGTGAAGTCTCAAATCCTGGATGCAACAGTATTGGCCACTGGATTGGCCGAAACAGTAGATGCACATTCATTCTGAGATGCTACGGAATTGGTTAGAGTAGTGAATGCAGCTCTGAATTCTATATGAGAGACATGCCCATCTAGGGGATCTGCCTAAACGGGCTGAGGTGCTGACTGATTTCCGGTTCTCCTTTCGTTAGTATTTTTGGGAGTCATATTATGTAAACAAAAATGATAAAAAAGATTAGAATGAGAGTTTAACTTGATTTCATTCCCACTCGCACGACATGAATACTGAAAGAAGGGAAACAGTTTCCTAAAACATCTCATAGCCTCCTGCCCATAAGTGTGGTGTGCTACACACCCATACATAAGACTCTACTAGATGCGGCTTTCAAACTTTCTAGGACTCTGTTGAACCTTAGGATCTTATATCAAGTTTGTAATTCTCCAAGTATATACCCTGAATGCTACACGATACTTATGACCCCGAAGGACCAAAAGCTAACCCATGACTGATATCTGTTGTGAGCACTGAATGAATATACTGTAATTAATGCAGAATAGTAGGTTGAAATTCCATAAGGTTCAAAACATCTGAAATACTGATAAAATATATCATTTGTGATAATATCTGTAAAACTGAATACTGATTGAAAACTAGTCTAAAATGCTTCTAATCTGAACTGTTTGAAAGTGGAGTTGATGAAAAAATACCCTAACTAACTCCATTTACTATAATACTGAATCTATTGTAATAATAAAATGAAAGAATATCCTCGACAGATGAGGACTCGCTACTAAAGCTGATACTGCTGGCTGAAACTGAATCTATCTATGTGTGGTCGGGAACCTGATCGTCCAAACCTATGATATGAGACATCATAGCGCAAAGAAAGATTATGTGTCAGTACATGGATTGTACTGGTATACTAGATAAGGTAAGTCTGAATGCATGAACAATAACTGACTGTGTGATATAGAGTAACTGAACATGAGAGTACATGGATAACTAATACTGCTAAAAATACTGAGTTTTCACTACTGTGCATATAAATAAATACTGTGACTAAGCTTATCTAAAGCTAAGTCCTGAGTTCTGATACTGAGTAGCTGATATCTAGAGTTACTGATAATTAAGTTACTGATACTGATTGACTGTATCTGACAGTCCTGAATTTGTAGAGCTGACATGAGTTCTATTCTGAAGACTGAAACTGAGACTGTGGGTGGTAATCATCTAACCGACATGTCCCAAATAAGATAACTGAGTTGGGGTCCAACATGTGACCCCAGTTGGAAGTGTGTCAGTACCGTGCCATAGGTAAAGACACTGAAGAATTACCCTCATCTAGTAGGTACTCTAATGAGAACGGTGGAACCCTCATTTATCAGGTTAAAATGCCTTATCAACCCTCAATCTGGAAGGTTTGATGTCTCAACCTGCGTTGGCTATGTTGTTTTGGAATGGAAGGATTGCTTCTAAGAATCACACCCTCTACTGGCAGGTGAGCCCTCATCCTTGGGTTCACTCGGTGTTGAATCCTACTCTTATCTGAAATACACTGAACTGATTATACTAAACTAAACTAGACTGATACTAAGTTTACTGAGTTTTCCTGAGTTCTGTAACGGATTAAGTTCTACTAAGTTCTGTAACTAACTGAGAGTACTACTGATCGTGACATAATTGATATTATAGCATAATCTTGAATAACGTAGCAGTGTTCACTTGATCATAATTCATCCATAGAGGCATTTCATCAAACACTTATAAGACATAAGCTTGTACATGAATGGGGAATACATGCTATCATGTTATAATGGCACTATTTCATTCACATAGGCATTTTATCAAACACATGGGAATCATGCTTAGGTTATGCAATAATCAACACACATAGTTATTATGGCTACATCAATCAACTTGCAAATTTGAAGGGTTTATCATGAAAATTATGTAATTCAACACACACAAAGATTAATTTCATAAGAACTTGTAATTTAATCATGGACTAAAACCCACCAATAACATGAACATGAATTCAATTCAATTCAAGAATGGAAATCATAAATCATAATTCTTGAAGTTTTAAAAATTGATTCTTGGACTCTATGGGTTAAAGGGACCCATAGATGAATACCTAACATACCTTGGATTATTAGTTCTTGAAAGTGCTTGAAGAAATTCTTGAGTTTTGACCTTTATTCTTGAAGCTAGGGTTTTGTATTTTAGAGAGAAAGCTTTAATTTCTTGAGAAGAGTAAGTAAATAATGTCATAATAGGGTATTTAGGGCTTTAATCCCGTGTTTAAGCTGACCGAGGTGAGGGAAAATGACCTAAAAGCCCTTGGAAATTAAATCTCAGAATTAATTAAAAATTCTCGATTTTTACCCTTGGCGCGACGCGGCGCTATCACGCCATATCACTGGAATTTGATAATTGGGAACTGGACTGGTGGCACGATGCGGCACAATCGCGAACCCTCACTGAAAACTGACAATTGGGAATCAGAATATCAGCGCGACGCGGTGGTATCACGGAGACTCACTGACATTTGACAAACGTGAAAGTAAGCCGTGGTGCGACGTGCCAATATCGCGTAGCAACATTGAAAAATGATAATTGTCATTTTGACATACTCCGCGATGCGCTACTGGCCTGAATGACTATGTTTAACGACATAAACTTAAAATAGCCATAACTCCTTACCCGGTTATCGGATTTAGGCGAATTTTATATCGTTGGAAAGCTAATTCAATTTCCTATGCAATGGCTGCTCTAAATTAAAAAATACTGAGTGTTTCAAAAATTATTTATTAGATAACTCATGAACTTAGAGTTAAGCTTGAGGAATACGGGGTATTACATTAAGATTCTAGAGAAACTGCATCTTTCATTTGTATTTTTTATTTTTGATTTTTGTTAGGCATTTGGATGTAAAAAATAGAAGTCGTGAACCGAAAACTTGACGGAACCTCACTCGACCTTTAACTCTTTCTCTAACCTTTTTACCTTTGAACTACACATGACCTGATTCTCTTATAACCCGGGATATGTAGGCGGTCCAAAACCAGGACTCGGTCACATCTTTTATTTTATTTTATTTTTTCATCATTTTTTGAATAATTGGAGGATCAAAAAGCATCTCTTTGTCTACTTCTTTGTATGAAAACTATTTGAGATTTCACACAAAGAGGGAAAAAATGTAGACACGTGATTTTTGACCCTCCTCGAGTTTAATATATTTTTTGACATTAAATATTTTTATTTTTGTCCAATATTTATCTTAGCTTTTATTTTATTTTTAATAAGTTTTGATTTAAAAGAAATAAAAAATAATAATAAATAAAGTTACATTTTTTATATAATTTTTCGATTTTGTTTTTAAAATAATACGAAAATTCAAAAAATATATATTTTTCTTTTAATTTTAATAAATAGGCTAGTAGTTTTATTATTCTTTTAATTATATATATTTTAGATGATTTAAAATTTTTTCTTATATTTTATTAAATATAAAAATTAATTAATTAATATTATTTTATTTATATTATTATTATTATTATTATTATTATTTATTTTATAAATTTTATATTTTAATTTATTAAATATTATTATTACAATTAATAGTAATTTAAAAAAAATCAAAATTTGAATCTAAAACTACCCAAACTACTCCCCCCCCCCCAAATCCCCCTATTTAAGAACTTCACACCCCAGACAACAAAAAGAGAAGATACGTACTATTCTGCTTACACTGTATCAGAAACATCAGACTGGAAAAAAAAACAGAGAGTGAAAAACACCAGAGAAAAAAAGGAAAAGGAGTATCAAGTCGAATTTGGATTTCCATTCGAATTTCCGGTGATAACATCTTGCTTTCTTATTTAATTAAGTTGGCGTACAGGTTCTATTTTAATCCTATTCTATTTATGTTGTAAATTTCCCGTGGAAAAGCATGAGTTAAAATGTTTGAATTGTTTCAAAGCATTGTTTAGTGTGTATGTTTGATTACGTGAACTTTTGTTACCACATATTATATTATTAATTTATCAGAATGCTTATATATATTTGTTCAATAAATATGTTGTAAACTAAAATACTATGTGTTAGCATTGCTAAGTTAAATTTGAGACGGAAAATAAAAATAGAGTGAAATTTAATATATATTCCCATCACTGAAAATACAACCACACGCATTACACAAAATAATAATAGCCACAGATATACACACAACACTACACAGATGCACACATACCTCACTGCAAACACACTACATCAAGCAAATACATTGAAACATTCACACACATACAGAGCTGGACGCAAAAGAAAAAGGGAGATAAAATAGGAGGCGAAATAATTTTTTCGGTGAAATCTCGCCAGAATACACCAACCCGCCATTGATCCATTATCAGTGCCGCCTTCCAGCTGGCGAACCAGTGGGTACTGGCGAAACCAGACGATTCACTCACCACCGGCAACCAAAATCACTCCATTTACCACCATGCGTCGATACCACCATCACTGGAAACTACCAACTTCAGCCAGATTTGTCCGAAACTCACGAGAAAACCCATGAAAAGACAGCTACTAAGCTTCTCGCCAGCAAATTCATTAAAATCGGCAACAACACATATTTCTTGGTGAAATATTTTGACAAATGACTAATTCTTTCTAAACAAGATACTGGGAATCCTTATACAGTGTCAAATTCCTTCGAACAAAATGGTTTGGACAAAATTCGTATAGATAAAATTGTTACTGCAATCCCTAAATTATTTTTTATATAATGGTAACAAAATCCTAAAACTTAGACTTGAAATTCTTTAAGATCTTGGGTTATATGGATCTGATTTAATAAAGGTTGTTACTGGAAATAATTGGATTTGTATAAAACAAAATTTGGGTCAAAGTAGTTGATTTAGTATACGTAGAGGTTTTTGTATTTTGGTTGACTTATAATCCTTGATTTAGGCTTGTATTAATTTAAAGAGAATAAATTTTGAGGATAATATTAAATTTAGCATAATATGGATAAATTTGTTTATTTTATTATTCTGTTATTTTTATTCATTGTCATTAATAAACTTTAATAATTATTAATTGCTTAAAATAAATATTGTTTAAGATTACCATTATTTATTAAGGAAAAGTAGCATTTCAATTAGACAAATCAACATCTTTAACGCTAGGCAAATTTTAGGAACGTTTAAAAATTTTGTCTCAATAAAGAATACAGCGTACACATCTTTCCGAGACATTTAAAAATTCAAGGATGCAATAATGCACCTTGGAAAATATTTTTCTAAAGTAACTTTCATTGATTTATTTAGTATAAGATAATAGATAAGTTTTAGTATAATAAAACATGAGCGAACTTAGGCCTTAACATAATTTATCAAAATATTTTAAGTCAAGTATAAGCTGATAAAAGCGACTGTGCTAGAACCACGAAACTCAAGGGGTGCTTCACACCTTCCCCTCGGTCAACAGAATTCCTTACCCGGTCTTCTATTTTCGCAGACCATAGTAAAGAGTCATTTCCTTTTGATTAGGGATATAATAAGGTGAATTGGAACACCATAACTCAATTCCAGGTGGAGACTCTAAAAATGATAAAAATAATCCCTATTCAATATCGTCACTTTAATTGAAAAAACCCTTCGACTTTGACTCCTCGGGCGAAAAAGGGTATGACATCTCTAATAAGTGAACTACCAGAAAGAAGTTTCCTGTCCATGAATCTTGAGATTGTTGTCGGCCAAAACTGATAAAAATATAAAATTTCTTAATCTGTTCAACCCCCCAAAGATTGTAGTAAGTATAATTATAATTAAGTTTTTCTTTTAATTAATGATTTTTTTAATGATCTAATCATTATTCTAATATATGTAATGATTTATGTTAGATTGTGCATCCGTCTCTTGTTCCGACCAATCGAGAGTTGAAGATACCATTTTTTCTTACTTTACGGTCTGTGCAAACTTTATCAGACCCTAAGGTCATTGACAGAATAAAAATGGAATTGTTTGGAGCAACAACCATCATATGAAAAATAATTTTGGAGGGTGAGCTTGTTGTTGTTGATGGTCTTAATGGTGATGGAGCTGTTGGTGGTGGTAGTAATGTTGTTTTTGGTGATAATGATGCTCCTCTTACAGTTTTTAAAACAAACCATTATGAGTATGACCATACTAATTATACAAATTTTGCCTCTCCTAGCAAATGTTCTGCATGCAAATGTCAAGACTGCAAGACAAAACATGATGTAGTGATTAATGCTATTAATGCATTAACTGCTTCTGTAAAGGAATTGACATCTAAGAGCGATGTCATTCCATCAAAGAAGATTTTATATCCATCCACCCCATTAGAGATTAAGGCTAAGAGGAGAAGGAAAGTAATTTTCAAGGCATTATCAAGCATCCAAAAAAGCAAAATTATAACTCATATGTCCGTGTGTTGCACTATTGGGCAATGTACAAGGACCACAAGAGAATAGCACAAGCTGAAGAAGGTGAATATATATCGTCTGTTCCAACTAACAAACAGACATATATCTATTTCAACAAATGATACATCTGTTGAAAATTATCAAATAGATATATACATCTGTTGCAACAGTTGACTAACCTGTTGCATCAGTACAGTATCTGTTGCAACATATATCTCGTCTGATTTAGTAAATCAAACAGCTCTACGTGCCATTTTTATTTGAACTAACAGATGACCTATTTGTTGCAACAGATGGGTCATATGTTGGGACAAATTAAATCAAGACTTCCTACTGTTTCAGTTTTTCCAAACAGATGAGTCATATGTTGCAACAGATGGTTCATCCATTCAAAATTGTCATACAGGTCTTCCTCATGTTACAATTTATCCCAATAGTTGATCCATCTGTTGTAACAGAAATATAATCTATTTGGGATAATTTAAAACAGGAGGAAAACTTATTTGATTTGCTAATACAGATGAGTTATCCTTTTTTATTTTTTTATATCTCTGTGATTAGCATTGACCAATTCTGTCTTTCCAGGTGGATGTCACTGTAGAAGATACTGTTGAATAGTATTAACAATATGCTACTCCTTTTATGGAAATACGGAGAAGCGAAAGCACAGAAATCGTACACAAGATACATTAAAGATCCCTGATGACCAAAGCCTAATTCCATAGCACCGAATGTAGAACAACATGTCCATATTGAGTAGATTTTTATAGCTTGAGTCTGTCAAAGTAATAACCTCACCCCTCATTAGGAATTCTTGGCATCAAAACTTTAATTGTTGATTTATTTGTAGAGATCTATACCCATAACAATTTTTCATATTTAATTTATTTGTTGATTTATTTCATGTAATTTTTGAAAGATTTGATTTATTTTATTTTTTCTATGAATTTTATTTTATCCTTAGATTTGAACTTATTAATTGAAATGGAATACTAGATTCAAATATTGTAACAGATAAGGTATCTATTGCAACAGACGACAAATCTGTTGGAAAATATCAAACATATTTAGACATATGTTACAACATGTAGGTAATCTATTAGAAATTATCAAACAGGTCTTTCCACTGTTGCAATAGATAGACTTAGATAGAAACATCGATATAATGCAATAAATGACCAACTTATTGCAACAGATAAACTATATGTCGGAACAGATAGAATATCTGTTACAATAGATGGACTATCTATTACATTATATAAAATTCAATTTTCATTAGACATAAAAAATTGTCACTACATGTAAAGTGAAGTGGCTTGAAATAAAAAAATGGAACTCATCGACAGACACCTAAAGTTGCAGCGATCTTTCACTTTGGCACCTCAAGTAGATAGTGTTCATTTTAAACACCTAAAATAGGCATTAAATGTGTCAGTTTGAAACTTTTTGCCCTGTTGGTAGATCGCATGTAATTCATGTAGCCAAGGCTCGTTGAACCCGCATTTTTGCTGACTTGCCGTCTGATTTGGCCCCCAACGGTTATTTTCTCCCCATTGTCTTATATATTCATCTTCTTCATAAAACTTAACCCTAAATTCCCAAATCTTCTTCATCTTAATTTTATTTCTCTATCCAAATTCTTCAAATTATTTGTTGTCATACCTCTTTTTTGCCCGAGGAGTCGAATTCAAAGAATTTTTCCAATTAAAGTGACGATATTAAATATGGATTACTTTTATTATTTTTTGAGTCGCCACCTTGAATTGAGTTATGGTATTCCAAGTCACCTTATTAAATCCCTAATCAAAAGGAAATAACTCTTTATTATGGTCTGCGGAAATAGAAAACCGGGCAAGGAATTCTGTTGATCGAGGAGAAAGTGTGAGGCACCCCTCGAGTCCCGTGGTTCTAGCACGGTCGTTTTTACCAACTTATACTTGACTTAAAATATTTTGATAAATTATGTTAAGGCCTAAGTTCGCTCATTTTTTACTATACTAAAACTTATCTATTATCTTATATTAAATAAATCAATGAGAGTTAATTTACAAAAATATTTGTCAAGGTGTATTATTGCATCCTTGAATTTTTAAATGTCTCGGAAAGATGCGTACGCCACATTTCTTTATTGAGATGAAAATTTTAAACGTTCCTAAAATTTGCCTAGCGTTAAAGGTTGATTTGTCTAATTGAAATTCTACTTATCCTTAATAAATAATCATAACCTTAAACAATATTTATTTTAAGCAATTAATAATTATTAAAGTTTATTAATGACAATGAATAAAAATAACATAATAATAAAATAAACAAATTTATCCATATTATGCTAAATTTAATATTATCCCCAAAATTTAATCTCTTTAAATTAATACAAGCCTAAATCATGGATTATAAGTCAACGAGAATACAAAAACCTCTACGTATACTAAATCAACTACTTTGACCCAAATTTTGTTTTATATAAATCCAATTATTTCCAGTAACAACCTTAACTAAATCAGATCCATATAACCCAAGATCTGAAAAAATTTCAAGCTTAAGTTTTAGGATTTTGTTACCATTATATAAAAAATAATTTAGGGATTGCAGTAACAATTTTATCTATTCGAATTTTGTCCAAACCATTTTATTCGAAGGAATTTGACACTATATAAGGATTCCCAGTATCTTGTTTAGAAAAACTTAGTGATTTGTCAAAATATTTCACCAAGAAATGACTTGTTGCCGATTTTAATGAATTTGGGTGCGAAGCTTGGTCGGTGACTTTTCATGGGTTTTTCGGAGAGTTTTGCCCAGATTTGGTCGGAGTTGGTAGCACTAGTGATGGTGGTGTCGGCGCATGGTGGTAACCGGAGTGGTTGTTGGTCACGGTGGTGAATGAATCGGATGGTTTTGTCGGTGCCCACTGGTTCACCGGATGGAAGGCGACGCTGATAATGGATCAATGGCGGGTTGGTGTATTCCGATGAGATTTTGCCGGAAAAATTATTTCTCCGCCTATTGACTCTCCCTTTTTCTTTTTCGGTCAACACTGTATGTGTGTGAATGTGTCAATGTATTTGTATGATGTAGTGTGTTTGCAGTGAGGTATGTATGCGTCTGTGTAGTGTTGTGTGTATATCTATGAATATTATTATTCTGTGTAATGTGTGTGGGTGTATTTTCAGTGATGGGAATATACATGAAATTTCACTCTATTTTTCTTTTCCGTCTCAAATTTAACTTAGCAATATTAACACACGGTATTTTAGTTTACAACATATTTATTGAACAGATATATATATAAGCATTCTGATAAATTAATAATATAATATGTGGTAACAAAAGTTCACGTAATCAAACATATACACTAAACAATGCATTGAAACTATTCAAACATTTTAACTCATGCTTTGCCACGGGCAATTAACAACATAAATAGAATAGGATTAAAATAGAAACTGTATGCCAACTTAATTAAATACGAAAGCAAGACGTTATCACCGGAAACTCGAATGGAAATCCAAATTCGACTTGATACTCCTTTTCCACTTTTTCTATGATGTTTTTCACTCTCTGTTTTTTTTCCAGTCAGATATTTTTGGTACAGTGTAAGCAGAATAGTACGTATCTTCTTTTTTTTGTCTGGGTGGAAAGTCCTTAAATAGGGGAATTTGGGGGGAGTAGTTTAGGTAGTTTTAGGATTCAAATTTTGAATATTTTTTTAAAAAAATTACTATTAATTGTAATAATAATATTTAATAAATTAAAATATAAAATATATAAAATTAATAATAATAAAAATAATATAAATAAAAGAATATTAATTAATTTTTATATTTTAAAAAATATAATAAAAGTTTATATATAGTCTAAAATAAATATAATTAAAAGAATAATAAAACTACTAACCTATTTATTAAAATTAAAATAAATATATATATTTTTTGAATTTTTGTATTATTTTAAACATAAAAAATAAAAATATATAAAAAATGTAACTTTATTTATTGTTATTTTTTATTTATTTTAACCAAAACTTATTAAAAATAAAATAAAATCTAAGATAAATATTGGACAAAAATAAAAATATTTAATGTCAAAAAATATATTAAACTCGAGGACGGTTAAAAATCACGTGTCTACATTTTTCCCCTCTTTGTGTGAAATCTCAAAGAGTCTTCATACAAAGAAGTAGACAAAGATATGATTTTTGATCCTCCAATTATTCAAAAAATGAGGAAAAAGATAAAATAAAAGAAAAGATGTGACCGAATCTTAGTTTTGGACCGCCTACATATCCCGGGTTATAAGGGAAACAGGTCATGTGTAGTTCAAAGGTAAAAAGGTGAGAGAAAGATTTAAAGATCGAGTGAGGTTCCGTCAAGTTTTCAGTTCACGACTTCTGTCTTTTACATCCAAATGACTAACAAAAATCAAAAATGAAAAATACAAATGAAAGATGCAATTTCTCTAGATATTATTTTAAAACCAAAAATAAAAAATATATATAAAAAATGTTACTTTATTTATTATTATTATTTTTTTTATTTTCAACCAAAACTTATTAAAAATAAAATAAAATCTAAGATAAATATTGTACAAAAATAAAAATATTTAATGTCAAAAAATATATTAAACTCGAGGAAGGTCAAAAATCACGTGTCTACATTTGTATTTGTTTTTTTTTGCATATTTTTTAAATTTTTTCCGATTGAGCTTGACAATGTCGAGCTCATCTTTCACTATTTTTTGTGATAAAAATTTTTGATATTGTAAGTGTGGTCATGAAACTCTATTGAAGACTTCTTGAATTCAATAAAATCTAGGTCATAGGTTTTTTACTTATAAGATTTCAAAGGCAATATTTTTTTATTTAATTAGTTTATTAATTATTGACTTGTAATTATTTTGTAATTGTGGTCTTATTTTTATAGAAGTTGGGTGGATGTGATTACTTTGATTGGTATGAAAAATGGAATCCTTCACAAGAAAATCGTGTAATCTGGGATTTGTTGAAGAAAGTCAAGGCTTTTGAAGAGAAACAAAATCGAGCAAGAAGATACTACATTATTGGCATTATTGCTACTGGTTTGGTGTTGTTGGGCACATGGATATTCAAGTTTAATTGCTGAAATTTTCATGGTGGTGTATTTGTATTTGCTACTGGTTTGGTGTTGTTGGGCACATGGATATTCAAGTGTAATTGTTGTAAAATATGAAACAGATTTAGACATATGTTGCAACATGTAGGTAATTTTTTGGAAATTATCAAACAGGTCTTCCCACTGTTGCAACAGATAAGAATTAGAAACATCGGCATAATACAATAGATGACCAACCTATTACAACAGATAAACTATCTGTCAAAATAGGTAGAATATCTATTACAACAGATGAAAATTTTTTTGTATTATAAGAAATTCAACTTTCATTAGACATAAAAAATTGCCACTACATGTAAAGTATGTAAAGTGAAGTGACTTAAAATAAAAAATTATTGTTTCACAGGCTCTTCTTTATACACAGGTTCCAAGCGTCCATTTTGTACCCCATAAGCCCAGACCTCTTGCATTTTTTCCACTGCGTTGATGCATAGAAAGGTCGTTGGCTCGGTCATTTTTGTGTTGGTCAGCAAACATTCGATGTGTGCAAGCGCGTGCGACCCGCACGCGGAACCAATTTTATTTTTTGAAAGGTCCATGTCCTTGTTTTGACCTTCAAAATCCCATGGTTGCTTTATCAACACTTCCGCTGGCAAATGATCCATCAGTTTACTCTACCTCAATAAGATGGGGAACAACTCCAACAGTAGCTGCATGTGGGTTAAAAAATTGGCCTCGTCCAAGGCAGGTAAGTTGCAATCATAAACCTTGATATTTCCCTCCTCGAGTAGTATCTCAACAGCTTGATAATTTATGACGTCCACGTTCATAACTCCAAGAATCCTCTTTGCCTCGGTCCAGCTTTGTTGTGTGGATTCGGCCTCTTCCCTCTAACATATTTTATCATTTCTTCATCTCATTGGAACTTAGAAACTAACGAATCAAATCCCGCACCACCAGGAGTTTACACTATCTTACTGAGATCATCGTACCTATCCTTGAAATTATTATAGAAGTCAAGGTCCGTTATCCTATCGACAACATCATAAGCTTTTGTGTATGCTAATTGTCTGCCCCTTATGAGGCAGAGAATTTCTTTAATATACTGTGATATAAGAAGTCAATTTTTAAATAGGTTAGTAATTGTAAAGAAGGAAAACATAGTGGAAAGATGCAATGGATAGTCCATCTGTTGTATAGGGTTCTCTGAATTTGTTCATAGATTACCCATCTAATGCAACTTATGCGAGAGATGGGTAATATCAACAGAACCACCACAAGTTACACCAGAATACACATCTGTTGCATAGCTTCTTCTTCATGGAGAAGATTAGAAGGATAGATTAGGAAAATTAAATTTACCCTGTCCACGTACTGTGTACGCATATATATCATACTCTTGAAGTCTTAGGCGGAAAAGGTGTGGATGGGGTAATCTTGTGTTCCTTTCTTGGAATTCTTAGCCCATCGTAGATCCCTCTTCTCTTTGGCACCAAGTTTTGCGTATATGTTCACCTTCTTGAATGGCCCCTGAACACCAACAACTTTTGGAGAGGGAGGAGTTACAATTTTTTGGAATTTTTGATTGGAGAGTACTTGGCTAATTGCTCTTTTGTTCCTCCCAACTGCCCCTGTAGGAGTGTATGGCTCCCTCACCTTCTTGGATGGTATGAAACCCCTATTGGATTTCAATTCCTTAACAGTTTTAGCGATAGCCTCTAATTTTTCAAAAACATTTATCCTGGTTGTCCTTGCACTCTTCGCATTTACAATGAGAACATAAGGGTGAAGAGGGGTGAGAAGGATCAGTGTAAGGGTAAGAGGAACTAGTGTAAGGGTGATAACGCTCAACTCACTCTCATAATTGAGGGGTGAGGCGGTCGTTGTCAAGTAACCCAATTTGAATTGGGGTTGAATCTCAAGGAGCGGATTATAGACTTCAAACCCTATGGATGCTCAAATTACTACGAGATTACCCAGAATGCTAACAAAAATTACATGTAAAATAAAATAGGGGGAATTTGTTTGGAAACTTGTTGTACAATATTTAGCAAATGATCAAGAGATGACACTTTTGTTCTAAGCAACAATGTTGGGGGAAATCTTAGGATTATGTCTACCTAAAGGTAAAAGTATGTAGGTTAATGATGGTTTAGCATGAAATTTAGTTGTTAACTAAAGGATAGCCTAGGTTGAAGGTCATTGTGTTAATATTTCAATAAAACCATAACGATTTCACCCGTTGGATCTTTCGAGCACCTAACAAGTGAGAAATTTGTAATCACCCAAAACCCCAATCAAGCATCCCTATTTCTAGGATGATTCTCTTGAAATGATTTACACTCATAATATACTTATTTCTAAGATTGCAAAAGGGAGCAAACCATAGGCTTAATTATGCACCATTGTCATTTCCCCCTATAACTCTCTTTCAAGGATGTTATGGGTTACTTCATACTCAGCTTCATCCCTCTTTCGAGAATGATAAAGGGTTTCTAGAGTTTGAAATTTTCACCCATCAAACCCATTTGGAAATTTGGGGCTTTCACCCATCAAATTCTAACTTATAAGATCACGCAATGGTGAAATCCTTACTCAACAACTAACAATCATGCCAACACAACAATACCCACACACAAATTACACTCTAGTTCAATATAATCCCAAGACTAAATTACTTAGCTACTTATGAAGAAAGTAAAGAGATATATATCATAAGTATTATCCAAAGCATTCATTCTTCACAAAAAAATGCTAAGAAATCAATCCTCCAAAATTAGTTACACACAAGCCCAATTTGGGTTTTAAGCCTTCAATTCAAAAATATCTTATGAGGTAAGCAATACCTAAAGAAGAAAGGGTTTTTGCTTAAATATGGTTTGGGGTGCTTCTAAGTTCTTTTACAGATCTGTCCCTGGGCATATTCCTACTGAACCATGATCGTACAAGGCGATCCGTGACCACGCAATTGCAGTTGTGTGCCGCAACCGCGTTGTGCTAACCGTCTTGACTGACCGCGACCGCAGATTGAGGACCGAGGATAATGTAGTCTAGGTCTTCAACTGCACTCTTCTTTGCTCCCTTTTTATCATTTTCAGCTCCAATCCACATCTTTTGATCACCTTAACTTTATGCCTGTAAAGAGGGGATATTAGTGCATATAACCACAAATTTATCTCATTTATTCATTCAAAACAAGGTAATGTGCATGGATAATGAATGAGAATGAGTGGTAAAATCACCACTCATCAATACCCCTAACTTAAGACCTTGTTTTTCCTCAAGCAGCACCACCCTTTTCTATGAGACAATTTCATATGTATGTCCTCATTCTATCACCCAATGATCATGATGACTTAAACTAGGTTGCTACCACAAAAAGCTTTTCACACATGGGAAAATAGGCTTCTAACGACTCCCTTCATCATAAAATGGAATAGTGAAGGATGCAATAGACTTTGGGGAGCAACCATGTAACAACTACTCACACTCTAGAAATGACACACATGCTAACTACAATCATGATATACTTCCGCTTCTCTCATTGTGCGGAAGATAACAAAATCACCCATCTCAACTAGTTCACATGCCTCCTCACAAGAAAGAAAAAATTCACACACCTAGTTACCAACAAGGAATTTTAAGTGCAAATACTCACTCTCTCAAGAAATTCTCTATGTTATCAAGTACCATTACATAGGCTTGCTCCGACTTTCAATCACCACTATAATGACCACACTTTGTTGGGAATCACAAAAAGGACTTTTTGATCTTTTAATATAGGTTTAGGGTAGGGTAGGATATTAACTTGGTGCGATAAGGCTAAACCCTACTTGAACTTCTACATCATAATCCTTTTATACATTGCTAATTGGGCCACTTTTTTTCACTTCACTATTTTGCCTACTTTTGCTTTTTCTTGGTTTTCCCACTCTCCTCTTTTTCTCTTCTTCTATAATTTTTGCACAAAGATAAAGCCTTTCTTTCCTTCATGGGATCTTTTATTCATTCTAATTAACAAGCTTCACTTTCTTAAGATTGTAAGTACCTTCTTATGAATTCTTGGATCAACTATACTTTTTTCTCTTTCCATTACCCCCAACTTAGGGTTTTAGCCTCAATTTGTATTCTTAAGTTCAAAGAGGATGGGGTTCAAGAGCGGATGAATAGAAAGGTCACATCTTGTACTGCTCTTTCCAAAGAAAAGTCCAAAGGCTCGGAGAGGGTGACTAGGGGTAACTTTGGTAGGCTCTTTAGGCAAAAGTGGGCTTCCAAAATCACAAGATGGCCTATGATCATTTTACCAACCAAGCACAATCAAAATTTAGCTTTGAAAGAAAAAAGGGGCAAGTTTTAGATAGTGCAAGTACACCTGACAAGAATACAATTAACCTCACACACGTGGCATGTGAATGTCGTCAAGGGGGTTCAATTTTTCTACCCGCTCAAGATAAATATGGAGTATTCACTATTTTTTCGAAGTCAACTTTCAGAGTCATAGAAAGAGGGAAAATTTTTGTCATAAAGTTTCTCACTTCTATGCCTTCAAATTTTGTAAAATTTTCAGGCGGAGGGGGTTGTTTGCTTTTGTATCCGCTCCACATATAATTTGCTAATCATGGCAACCATCCAAGCTATCGTCTCACATTGTAAATCATAGTACGGGTGACCCACCATATGATTACTCAGACTTCACCAATGGATATTAATGCAACCTAAAATTATTAATGTTATAGGTACTCTGAATTTTCTTGCATTCTATGGCCTTGATTCCATGGGTACTCAGACTTCCCCTGCACCTATGGTTAAAAACCAATCACGACTCATCCATTAGAACTAAAATAAAGTAACATCTCCAAAACAAGGTACTTAATTCATGCAAGTGTGGGCACTGTCAGAGTGTCCGAATATTACAACCCAAATAAAAATAAGGATCATCTAAAAGAGCAGAAAAGTAAGCAGAAATATCAATAATTCAAGCCCAAATTGAATGAATAAGGAAATACCCCCAACTGAAAAGGTAGCAGTGTCCCAACTACGTAAATAATCAAGGATAAAAAAAGATAAGGATGATCCCTGAAACTCCATCAAAGACCGCTATCACTTTCAGACTCTGCACCATCACCATTTACCTTGAGATCAGGCGATTCTTGCATACAAAAACTTGAGCGAGAGTGTGAGGAAATTATGGAGGTAGTCAGTGAATCAACTAGCTTCTGTGTACGCTATCGTGACTGACTAACCGCGATCGCGGACAGGCGGGTAACCGCGATCGAGCTTGTGGACCTTGGTCATAGTAACCGAAGGTAATTTCTGCTCCCCTATTTTCCCCTGTCCAGTTTTTCTGCTCACTTGGTGCCTATTTATCCTTTGATCAGTTTTCAACTAAAATTAGCACACTTATCCCTTTCTAAGCTTATGCAAATCACTCCATAGTGTCACACACGCATGAGTTATTCATATGCGAAAACTAACATCAATACTATAAAAATATGATAAAAAGGATACGATCCATCCTCGTGGAATTTGTGGGTTTCTTCCCACACAACACCTTAGTTATCATCGTGGAATGACGTGTCATGCATCAATTTTTCAAGGAGGGTCCACAGGTCCCCACTTATCAAACTCCCCCTTCATCAATTAACCTTCCAATAATGCTTTCTACCTTTTTCTTCTCTTTGTCGATTAGACTTTGGGACAACCTCTCTTTTGACTGAATGTTGGGTATTTTTCCTCCTAAGTCCTTTGTCAAGTTCTCTTCCTTTGCTTTTTCACTCCCTGAACGTATTTCTAATATTTGATCTTCATTTTGGGGGTTAGAAATTTTGTCACTAGTAGGATTTCCCCTCGCTTTAGCATTTAGTCGTGCAAAGATTTGTCTCATTTGGATCTCCAATTATTTAATAGAGATAGAATGCTTGACCACAGTTTTAGATAGTGAAATGAAGTCCTTTTTTAATTCATAGACCATTTTGTCCATTCCTTCAACTCTATTCAAAATTCTTGCAAGGATATCCCCGATTCTACCTCTGTCAGTGCCAATAGAGGTTGACTCTTTGTTTGAATCCCAATCATGGTAAGGTGCGAAATAGAAATAATCATGTTACCTATCTCTACAAACTCGAACACCACCTCGATTTATCCAACCTTGATTCCCTCATTGCCTACAATGGGTCGGATGAGAACCCCCCGAGTGGTTAGCTAGGTACCAAATTTCTTCCTCCATTCTCCTAGATTCTTCATCTTCATAATAGGCTCTTGGTGTCATAGGGTTTGCTATTTTCACGGGTGCAGCCATGACATACTTGGTTAGGAGCTCAAGTTGGGTCAAGATCTTTGCCATGGTTTGCTCTTGATCCTCATCTCGTTTTCTTTGTTCTCTACTAACCATGGGCTTGGGTGGAGAGCTATTGGAAATATTGATGTCTTGGGCATGACATTCCCGATTGTGTTTCGTTACCTCTCTCAATAATTTTGTAGCCGCATAGAAGTGCAAGTTTAAGAGGGAACCTTTTGCTGCATTGTTCACCACCGTTTGGTTCAAAGGATCTAGTGCCCGATAGAATATTTAGAAAAGTGCCTTCCCCAGAATCTCATAGTTTGGGAATTTGGTCAACTTCCTATGAAATCTCTCCCATACTTCATAAAGTGGATCCCCGTTCCTTTATTTAAAGTTCATGATTTCATCTTTCGGGTGACACAGGTTAGATGGAGGGGAGTATTAATTTAAAAACACCTTTGTAAGCTTGTTCCACGAAGTGAGTGAACCTGTAGGGAGTGTGCGGAACCACAACAATTCTTTGCCCGTTAGTGAGAATAGAAAGAGACGGAGCCAAAAGGACTCTTGAGTGATATGAGAAATGTTGAATGGTGTACACACCTCCAAAAAATTCCTTTAGTGAATATATCGGTCCTCATGAGCTTAACCCTCGTATAGCCCCTTTACTTGCAACATATGAAGAATAATACTAGTCACATGGAATGTCCCATTCCCATCGTGAGGTGGGATGCGGGTTTCACCCTTATGACCTCCTCAATTAGTTGTCTCTCCCCATAAAGAGGACTATCAAATGACTCTGCGTGAAAAGTGCCTTCACTCATAATTCCGTCCATGCTAGGATTACCTACAAAAGATCCAAAAACAACAACTAGAATAAAGTACGCTACTCCAGGTATTCCCAAGTAAGAATGATACCACATAAGAAAAATCTATATTTCACTCCTCGGAAACGACACCATTTTGATAACACTCAATTCACTCCCATAATTGAGGGGTGAGGTAGTCGTTGTCAAATAACCCAATTTAAATTGGGGTCGAATCTCAAGGAGCGAATTATAGACTTCAAACCCTCTGGGTGCTCAAATTACTATGAAGTTACCCGAAATGCTAACAAAAATGACATGTAAAATAAAATAGGGGGAATTTGTTTGGAAACTTGTTGTACAATCTTTAGCAAATGATCAAGAGATTACACTTTTATTTCAAGCAACAATGTTGGGGGAAATCTTGGGATTATGTCTACCTAAAGGTAAATGTATATGGGTTAATGATGGTTTAGCATGAAATTTAGTTGTTAACTAAAGGATAGACTAGGTCGAAGGTCATTGTGGTTAATCTTTCGATAAAACCACAACGATTTCACTCGTTGGATTTTTCGAGCACCTAACAAGTGTGAAATTCATAATCACCCAAAACCTCAATCAAGCATCCCTATTTTTGTAATGATGCTCTTGACATTATTTACACTCCTAATACACTTATTTCTAAAATTGCAAAAGGGAGCAACCCATAGGCTTAATTGTCCACTATTGCCTTGTCCCCCTACAACCCTCTTTCAAGGATGTTATGGGTTACCTCATATTCGGATTCATTCCTCTTTAGAGAATGATAAAGGGTTTCTAGAGTTTGAATTTTTCACCCATCAAACCCATTTGGAAATTTGGGGCTTTTACCCATCAAATTCTAACTCATAAGCTCAAGCAATGGTAAAATCCTTACTCAACAACTAACAATCATCCCAACACAACAATACCCATACACAAATTACACTATGGTTCAACATAATCCCAGGACTAAATTACGTATCTACTCATGAAGAAAGTAAAGAGAGATAAGCCATAAGGATAATCCAAAGTATTTATTCTTCACAAAAAATACTAAGAAAGCAAGCCTCCAAAATTAGTTACACACTAGCCCAATTAGGGTTTCAAGCCTTCAATTCAAAAATATCTTATGAGCTAAGTAATACCTAAAGAAGAAAGGGTTTTTGATTAAATATGGTTTGTGATGCTTCTAAGTGATTTTATAGATCTACCCCTAGGCATATTCCCGCTGAACCACGATCGTGCAAGGTGATCCGCGACCACGCAATCGCGGTTGTGTACCGCGACTACGTTTTGCTGACTATCTTAATTGACCATGACCACAGATTAAGGACCGAGGATGATGTAGTCCAGGTCTTCAGCTCACTCTTTTTTTATCCCTTTTTATCATTTTCAGCTCTAATTTACATATTTTGATCTCTTCAACTTTATGCCTGCAAAGAGTGGATATTAGTGCATCTAACCATAAATTTATCTCATTTATTCATTTAAAATAAGGTAATGTGCATAAATAATGAGTGGTAAAATCACCACTCATCAAAGGGTGAGAGGGACCTATGAAAGGGGTGTTTTCAAACATATTTATTTTTTCTTGAACATCAATATGCTCATCATCACGACTGGAAGCAACATCAGCATGCCTAACACCAACATCAATAACTTCACTGGCAACACCCTAGAAGAAGCACCCAGATCTGTTGCAGTAGGTTGGTCATGAAGAGCCTCAACATTAGGCTGACTTTGCCCAACTGCTCTTCTTATGGCTGTTGCTCCAACAAATTTCGTCTATATTAAATCTACCATTGGGTTTGATATTATATCAACAAGACCTAAAGTAATAAAAAAAGTCATCCCCAACTCCTTCTCAGTAAGCACGATCCATGGATGGACAACCTATAAAAAAGACAAATATATTTAAATTATATAATAATTTGCAATCTGTTGGGTTACATATTAACAAAGACAGGTTATGCAACAGATGATCTTTCTGTCATAAAAGATGATCTGTCTGTGGCAATATATTAAAAATATGTTACATTAGATTACCCATTTGTTACATAATTTTCACTAGATGGGTAATCTGTTAAGTTGGGTTCAAAGAACCAAAGAAACAGATGGGTAATTTAATGCGAAATATAAATCATCTATCGCAACTGATTACCCATATATTGTACTAGTTGCAGTGGACGAAACTTATGCAACGGATAATCTATCTGTCACAACAGTTGATCTGAATGTCACAACAGATTAACAATATATTGTATCAAATTACCTATCTATTGCATAATTTGCAGTAGATGGGTAATATGTTGAGTCGGGTTCAGAGAACCAGAGCAACAAATGGTTAATCTATTGCAAAATATGGATTATCTGTCACAACAGATTACACATCTGTTACACCAGTTAAAGTAGACGGGTAATCTATTGCAACAGATGACACATCTGTCGCAACAGATGACCCATCTTTCACAACAGATGACACATCTATTTTAATATCTTTTTTTGAGTCAAATTATTTTTCTTGAAAGAACACGTACTGCATCATCCGGGAGGTTAAAGAGATTAGCCACCTTAATTCTTATGCTGCTTTTTGCAGCCAACCACCTAAGGATCCTTGGATGAGAAACCTCATCTAGGTAATCCTTAACCTACTTTTGGAGGTGAGGAATGACTTCAAATGTCCAAGCCTAAAAACTGTAAACAGAAGGCAAGAAAATAATTATTCAATATAAATTAATGGATGAGGAAACAAATAGTGATTAAATTTACCATGAAATCCCAAGAAAAGTCGTATAATGTGATCGTCTTTGGGGATAGGTTTGTCAGTAAATATTTGACAGTCAAGTAGTAGTTGTCATATTCCCAGGGATAATTGTTGAATTTCTCCAAATCCTCAGGAATCTTCAACAAATCATCTTCTATGACTTTGTTGACGTCTCTTGCCAATATAACGGACTGGGAAAACCAAACTAAGCTCAATTTCTCCTTGGACTTTAATGATACGGTTTTATCCTTGAGATGTTCTATCAACTTACTGTCTTTGTACCCATGCCCAGCAATGTCCAACAACCCATCTATTTTTTCCCTGCATTTGTTGGTTTTATTGAGCGGTCGCTGGGACAATGCCTTTCCTCTATTTGATGGTGGTGATTTGGTTGTCCTGCTTGCCTTGGACCTTTTACGTAGTGTTTCCATGGTTAGAGGTTCTTCTGGACGATTGCAACTCAAGCCCATCACTATGGCAAACTCTTTCAAGAAAAATAAATAGTCATGCCACAGTAGTTGATCCAGATTTCATCCATCTTTTCCCCCCTCCTTTGAATCTTTATCATCCCCCACGTACTTGATCCTATGCCTGAGTAGACCATATACTATGCTCATTTGGAAATGGGCAGTGTGGTCCTCAGGCAGCTCAAGAAAGTGTCCAAAGTAACTCTTCTTAAAAAGTCTGTCTATGTTTTCATTCTTCATAGTTTTCCTAAAGTTATCAAATGGTTTTCCTAACTGACATTTAAGTACAAGATCATCTGTTAGTTCTGCAGGGTCACTATCGGTATCGAAACTTGAAACCTGTCAATAGTGATAGTTTTGAAAGGATCATGCTGGGATTTTGATATTAATTCATGCCCCATTGGTGATGCATTATCATCATGTTGATGATCATTCTCTTTCTCACTTTCTACTTCCTCCTCTTCTTGTTTATCTTCTTTTTCTTCCTCCCCGCTTTTATTTTCCTCATCACCATCTACATACCCTTGTCTACCTCTCTCAATGTCATTTTCATATCTTCACTCAGCTTTACTTTTTCCTACTGAGATTGTTCAGGAAGCTCCTCTGAATCCCTCTGTACTGTAGCTTTTTTTGTTAGTTGGTCAGAAGTTGATCCACTTTTACTTTCTTTTCTTTTGGGAGACATGTTTTACCTACAAACAACAAAAAAACAAAAATTACATTACAACTGATGTATGCATAAATTTTAAAAAAATACATTGCAAACACCACCAATATCGACACCACCAACAGCCACCACAAATACCACCATCAACCACCACCACAAACACCACCAGTTCCACTACGACAACCACCAACACCACCACTATGACCACAAACATCATCCAACAATACTATGATAGTCAATGGAATACTGCGATAAAAACTAGGATTTTCTCGGGTTCTTCCTACAAGTTTACCATCAAACTCAAAATTGTAAACCCATTCTCAAAGATAATACAACTAAAAGTCTTCTTTTTCATCATTTAACTTAAAAGCCCTCAATTTTAGAAAAAAGAACAAATATAGAACTCTTCTCAAAATCTTTTACCTACGAAGACAGAAAACGGCGGATACAAGCAAGAATAAAGTCCAAAATAATACCTATGTGGTAAAAAATGGGAAGAAAATTGATCTGTTATGAAGGGTTAAGCAATTTATTAAGTAGTTATTGTTTGTATTGTTGAGAAAGAGAAAAGAGGGAAACTCAAGATTTGAAATGCTGAAATATTTTTTTTGCAAATGGATGATTTGTATTGATTGATTTATATTTTGAAAAAGAATGACAAGTTTTGAAAATGTTAATATGGTTCGAATTGATCTTAATTATATTTTTAAATTTTAAAATATATATGTAACTTTTAATCATCTCATCATAATAAAGTGTATTAAGTTCAAATGGAACACTGACGAATTTTACATATTAGCTTGATAATGAGGTAATAAGAATCGTTTCAACTCAGAGTGATCGATCAACAACTCAGGTCGGGAGGAACACAATACCAACATCATTCAATTGTCAAAGACTCAATTGAAGTTATAGTTGACCCTATGAACTCACCCCTAGTTCTAGCTAAATCAATTTAGGTATTAGCTTGATAATGAGGCGATAAAAGTTATTTCAACTCAGAGTGAACGATGGACGACTCAGGTCGGGAGGAACGTAATACCAATATCATGCAATTGCCGAAGACTCAATTGAAGTTGTAGTTGACCCTATGAACTCACCCCTATATTTAGCTAAATTAATTTAGGCATTAGCTTGATAATGAGGTAATAAGAATTGTTTCAACTCAAAGTGATCGATCAATGACTCAGGTCGGGAGAAATGCAACACCAACATTATGCAATTGCAAAGACTCAATTAAAGTTGCACTTGACCCAATCAACTCACCCCTAGTTCTATAAAAATCAATTTAGATATTATCTTGATAATTAATTAAGATAATAAGAATCGTTTCAACTCAGAGTGATCGATCGACGACTCAGGTTGGGAGGAAAGCAATACTAATATCATGCAATTGGAAAGACTCAATTGAAGTTGTAGTTGATCATATGAACTCACCCCTAGTTCTAGCTAAATCAATTTAAGTATTAGCTTGATTATTAATTAAGTTAATAAGAATTGTTTGAATTCAGAGAGATCGATCGATGACTCAGGTCAGGAGGAACACAATACCAACATCATGAAATTACAAAGACTCAATTGAAGTTGTAGTTGATCCTATCAACTCATCCCTAGTTGTAGCTAAATCAATTGAAGTTGTACTTGAATATATGAAATCAATTGAAATTATATAGAAATAAATATTCAACTTGTTGCAACAGATGACTTATCTGTTGGAATTTATCAAACAGATTAAGTCATCTATTGCAACTGATTAACTATTTGTTGTAAATTATCAAATAGGCATTGTCATTTGTTGCGATAGATGACTGAGTCGTTGGAAATTTTCAAACAGAAATTGTCATCTATTGCAACAGATGAATTCTATGTTTCAAGATCTTTTTTTATTTTAAAGTAATTTTCTAATTACCTGTTTGATATAAAAAAGGATAAAATACTAAGGCAGTAAAAAATATTACTTGGATAACTCAAAAATCTCCTCCTTGAGTAGTCTTATCTTGTCTCTTAAATGTCATCATCTCCTCGTGCTCCTCAAATTTATTAATGAATATTTAAAACCCATCTCTTTCAGCCATAAATTAACTTAACTCATCTTTTTTCTTTTTCAGAATTCTCTTTCTCTCTTCTTTAGGGTAATCACAACCATCTCCTTTTTTCCTCTCTTTTGTCTCCTCTTTCGCCTGAGGATCCTTTCTAATCTTAATTGATCTATATCTTTTCTCGAATGAAATGGTTGTTCTGATCCCTTTACTTTTTTGACATTGTAGGTATGCTTCACTATTGCTCTTTTCTTCTCATCTTGTTCTTTGTATGTTATTTAAATTAGATATTTACATTTGTTGTTATTATTGATTTACCCATTACCATTTTTTTATTTATTGAAAAATGGATGTTGGTGTTCTTGGAACATGTGGTGTTTGTGTTGTTGATGGTGTTGGAACATATGGTATTTTTTCTTTGTTGTTGGTGTTGCAATAATTTCCTCAACCGTTGTAACTGATGAATCATTTATTGGAACAGATGGAGCAACTGTTGGAACAAATCAAACCAGTAGCAAGGTTGGTTGGTTTGATTTATTCCAACAGATGGCCCATCTATTGCAACATGTCATCCTTCCGTTGCTACAGATGCGTCACCTATTGTAACATATGACTCATATGTTGAACAGATAGGGAATATATTCATTAGATGGGTCATCTATTGATTCATTCAATTTTGTGTTACCCAGTTGTAATGTTATTTTTGTTCTTCTCTTGTTTGACATCATATGTTTTTCTCTTGTTTGCAGATAAAAGGAAGTAAAACTGGATCAAATTTTGCCCAACCAGCATTAGCCTCTAGAGTAAAGATGAGTTCGGTGGAATAAGCTGCTTGCAGATGGAATCACTTCATATATGAGAGGTATGTATTATTGATCAACCTATCTGAAAACACACATGCAGTACACTAATTTTATGCATATTGGTTCTTTACCTATTAGGCGTTAATCTTTCAAACAAGCTATGGCATTTTACAGTTAAGATTGTTAGGTTCGAACTAGTAAGGCTAGGGGACCAAGTAGGTGGTGTCGATACCCTATTATGGTTTAATAAAGATTTTGTTAATGTTTTTGTGTCAAGTATAGAGAAGGTTTCATGTTTTTGGGGGCAGTGTAAATATTCAAAGAGTGATTGAACTGATTTTAAGGGTTCAATGGACTTTTGAAAGGCCTCCGAAGCCTCGCACTGCTTCAAACAAGAATGAAAATGAATATAGTTATTTCTCTGGTCTAAATTTATATGTATGGGTTACTCGAAGAGACTATTATATAGCAGAAGGTGATTGAAAGAATACCTATATGGTAAGGGGGTGAAGAAGACCATTTATCAACTCAGACTTATTAAAGAAGAAACATGGGGTAAGAAGGAAAGTATAGTGAAACTGGATGATGAAATTGGCATGAAAAATGAAAAAATTGAATGAGCTGCAAATGTGAAACAACAATAACAACAACAACAAACCCAGTGTATTCCCACACAGTGGGGTATCGGGAGGGTAAAATGTACGCAGTCCATACCGCTACCCCCGAAGAAGTAGAGAGGTTGTTTCTGATAGACCCCCGGCTTAAGATAAATATATATAAAAAAAATAATAAACAAAAGTTGTAATGAAACATGAAGCAAGATAGGTGGCTTAAAAGAAGTAAAGAATCAGAAATAGTAAAATAGAACCCAGAGCAATACAGGATAGGGGAACTAAGAGCCATAAGCTATAAGAAATAAGATAAATGAAATCTGGAATAGGGTACCCGCCTAGTAGTAACCAACACTCACAGACCAAATCCACCCACCACACCCAGTTTATACTGACTAGAGGCTCCTACCTATCGAAACAGTCCTATGATTACTACCCCAGCTAAATAGGGACTCTTCTAATTACCTGCTACAACCCATGTACTCACCCTAGCCTTCTATCCTTATCCGCGACCTCCACACCTTCCTATCTAGGATCATGTCCTCAGTAAGCTGAAGCTGCTCCATGTCATGTCTAATCACTCCCCTCTAGTATTTCTTCGGCCTGCATCTACTCCTTTTGAAGTTATCCAAGGCTAGCTTCTCACACCTGCGAACTGGGGTATCCGTGCCCCTCCTCATCACATGCCCAAACTATCTCAAACTTCCTTTCCACATCTTGTCCTCCACCAAAGCCACTCCCACCTTCTCCCGAACAATCTCATTCCTAACTCTATCCCCTCTTGTAAGACCACGCATCCAATGCAACATTCTTATTTCTGACACCTTTAATTTTTGAATATGGGAGTTTTTGACAGGCCAACACTCCGCTCCATACAACATGGTTGGACGGACTGCCACTCTATAGAATTTGCCTTTAAGCCTAAGGGGCACCTTCCTATCATACAACACTCCAGAAGCGAGCCTCCACTTCATCCAACTAGCTCCAATACGATTAGAGATATCCTCATCAATCTCACCATTCCCCTGAATCAAAGACCCAATATACTTAAAACTATCCTTCTTACATACAACTTGGGAATCCAACGTCAACACCACTTCGTCTTCCTACCTTAAGTCACTAAACTTGCTCTCCAAATACTTCTTTTTGTACCTACTCAACCTGAACACCTTATATTCTAGGGTTTGCCTCCATACTTCCAATTTTTCATTCACACCCCTCCTCGCCCCCCATGTCTCATCAATCAGCACTACATCATCTGCAAATAAAATTCACCAAGACATTTCACCTTGAATACTCCGCGTCAACACGTCCATCACCAGTGCAAATAGGAATGGACTAAGAGTTGAACCCTGATGCAACCCTGTCTCAATTGAAAAGTGCGCTGAGTCTCCTTTCGGCGTTCGCACCCGAGTCTTCCCTCTATCGTTCATGTCCTTAATAGCTCTGGTGTATGCCACCGAAACCCTTTTCACTTCCAAGCATCTCTAAAGAACCTCCCTAGGGACTTTGTCATAATCCTTCTCCAGGTCAATGAAAACTATGTGCAAATCCCTCTTTCTTTCCCTATACTGCTCCACTAATCTCCTCACCAGGTGGATTACTTCTATCGTTGAGCGACCAGGCATAAAACCAAACTTATTCTCCAAAATGGACATGATTGTCCTCAATCTCTGCTCAACCACCCTCTCCCAAATCTTCATAGTATGACTCAATAACTTAATACCCCTATAGTCGTTGCAACTCTGAATGTCCCCCTTGTTTTTATATAACGGAATCATCGTACTCCATTTCCAGGCCTCAGGTATTCTCGCAGTTTTGAAAATATCGTTATACAAATCAGTCAATCACCTTAAGCCTGCCCCACCCACAAACTTCCAAAAATCCACTAGAATCTCGTTGGGCCCCATCGCCCTACCCCTCCTCATCCTATGAATAGCCTTCCTGACCCCCTCTATCTTAAAACATCTATAGTAACTAATATCATGTCTCTCCTTCGAATGCTCCATCTTCCCTAACTCAATGCCTCTGTCCCCTTCCTCATTTAAAAGTCTATGAAAATACTCCTGCCATCTCTTCTTAATATGAACATCCTCCACCAAAACTGTACCATCCTCCCCCTTAATACACTTCACTTGGTCGAGGTTATGACCCTTCCGATCCCAAGCTTTAGCAATCCTATACAACCTCTTTTCCCCGTCTTTCTCCTCTAAACCTGCATACAAGCTCTTAAAAGTTGCTGTCTTAGAAGCCGTAACTGCTAACTTAGCCTTCTTCTTTGCCACTTTGTAAACCTCCCTATTCACCTGCTTTTTCTCTTCATCTTTACTCTCAATCAACTTAACATATGCCCCCTTCTTAATCTCTACTTTCTTCTTAACTTCTTTATTCCACCATCAGTCCCCCTTATGCCTTCCCGCCCTCCCCCTCAAAATACCCAACACTTCTCTAGCTGTCTTTATGATGCATCCAGAAGCCTTATCCCATCTAACATCCACGTCTCCCTTACACTCCCACACCCCAACCTTTCCACCTTGTCTCCTATCTCCAGCGTGTTAACTGGCGTCAAGCTACCCTACTTAATTCTAGGTCGACCCTCACCGACCCTTCTCTTTTTTTGCTTCTTGATAATCAAGTCCATCACCAAAAGACTGTGTTGGGTCGAAAGATGCTCACTCAGAATGACTTTACAATCCTTACATAAAACCCTATCCCCCTTCGTAAAAAGTATAAAGTAAATTTGAGTCTTGGCTATCGCGCTTTTGAAAGTAATCAGGTGATCTTCCTTCTTCAGAAAGCTCGAATTCACCACCACCAGCCCAAAATCCCTCATAAAATCCAACAGAGCAGCTCCCTCGCCATTTCTATCACCAAAACCAAAACCTCTATGCACATAATCATAACCTCCCGGTAGAGCCCCAATGTGACCCATTAAAGTCTCCCGCAATGACAATTTTCTCCGATCTAGGCATGCTTCTCACCACCTCATCCAACGCCTCCCAGAATCTCACTTTCACCTCCTCTTCCAAACCCACTTGCGGCGTATAAACACTACACACATGCAGCGAAAACCCCCCAATGACCAATTTAATCATTATCAGCCTATCACTGATCCTCTTAACCTCCACCACCTGCTCTATAAGATCCTCATCAACTAAAATTCCTACACCATTCTGATGCCTCTCACTCCCTAAGTACCACAATTTGTACCCATCCACATCCCTAGCCTTAGACCCTACCCACTTAGTCTCCTGAACATACGCAATGTTAATCCTCCTCTTCTTAAGAATCTTCACCATCTCTACGGACTTACCCTGAAGGGTAACTATGTTCCAAGACCCTACCCTTAACCTATCATCTCTCGTCTCCCGCCTAACTCTACCACCCCTCGCCGCACTAGCCCTACCACCCAACCTGGACCACACATCCCCCTGCCCTTCTCTTTTCACCCCCACCTAAAATGACCTTAAACCCTAGCTCCTTCGGATATGAACCTATTCCACCATCAATCCTCACAGCCACCACTCAAAAAACAAAAAAGCCCCAAGACAACAAACAAACAGAGCAACCATAGAAAAACAGGGGAAAATAGGAAAATAGCAAGAAAACAAAAGGCATGCACAAAATATTCTATCCAGCCTAATATCTAGAATAATACAACACTATCCACCAATATGCAAAAGTAGCCCATCAAAATTAAAATCACAAGCAATAAAGTAATACAAGGAATTGAAACGGTATGAAATAACTAAATATCAAAGTTTAGATGTCACCAGGGTACTCCTACGTACTGTTGGTTTCAAAAATTTTGGAGTCGAATCTGGATGCCAAAATAGAGTCGCCGGCAAGCAGCTGCCAGTGCATTGCTGAAGTTTATCGGATCTTTTTCTGGATATTGCCGTAAGTCAAGAATCTGCTGGCCTACTGTACGTCGTTGTCCCAACTTGTTATGAATAGTGTTTCCACCCTTACACCGTTGCCGAAATTGAGCCGGCGAGAACCCCTAATATCGTTGGCGATAACAGTGGAAAGAGAGCAAAAAGGGATGGGAGAGAGAGAGAAGGGGTAGAGGAGCTTAAGGGTGAAAGGGAGAGAGAGAGAGAGAGGGTGGAAATTACCCTACCTGTTGCCAGCGTGTCTACGCCGGCACCGGCGTCAGAGACTATCGTCCAGTCAACGTGAGCTGTACAGTTCAGGCGCAGTGAACGTTAGGTCGCAGAGTGAACGTTAGAGAGAGAACGTTAGCAAAGGTAGACTAAATTGGAGTGAGATGTTTATTTGTTTACTTTGTGATGATTGATTATTCTCGAGCTGCAAATGTGAAAGTGTATCCAAAAATGAAAATCTATCAATCCATTTTGAAAAGAAAAATACTGAAGTGGATTGGAGCTATGCACTTTTTTAGGGGAATGCAACTAGCTAGTGTGGCCTAAATAAAGACTCATAAAATACAGTACCAGAACTCTAAGGTTGTATCTTTGCGAGTACCGATGGTGGTAAGATTGTCGGTTAGGAATGAAACCTAAACCAACAACTCCTGAAGTAAAAATAAGGATTAAGCCAAGGTGGCAATTTCTGAAGTTAAACTTGTATCTCATGCCTCCTATTTATGGCTCTGGTCTGGTCAGAGGAAGTGGAAACAACAAGGCTTGGGATTTTTTCCCAACTTCAGACCTTTTTATATCTACTGCCATTGACCTGATTAGAACCACAAACAGAAGCCATGGAATGCAACTTAGACTTCAGAAATTGATGCCTTGGCTTTCCTTATTTTTACTTCTGGAGGTATTGGTTCAGGTTTCGTTCTTGACTGAAAATCATACCAATCCTCTGTGCTCACTAAGCTGGTTCCTTAGATTTCTGGTCCTGCACTTTGTGGGTCTTCATTGAGGCCAAGCTCGCTAGTCACAGTCCCTAGCAAAGTGTCCAACTCCAGTCCTTTTTAGCATTTTTCTTTTTCAAGAACAACTGACAAATTTTAATATTTGGATACACTTCTACATTTGAAGTTCATTCAATTTTTCCATCTTTCAAGTCAATTTCATTGGCTAGAAGTTCCTTACTTACTTCCCTGTGTTTCCTCTTAAACAAGATCTGAGATGATATATGGTCTTCTCCACCTCCCCTTTCCTGCACAGGTATTCTCCCAAGCACCTTCTACTGTATAATAGTCTCCTCGAGCAGCCCATCCATATAAATTTGGACCAGAGAAATTTCTATTGGTTTTCCATTCTTGTTTGTTGTAGTGAGAGGCTTCGGAGGCCTTTCAAAAGTTCATTGCACCATTAAAATTGTACCAATCACTATTGGATATTTATACTACCGCCAAAAAATTAAACCCTTCTCCAAACTTAACACATAAACATGAGAAAAACCATTATTAAATTTTAACAGGGTAGTATCTTGTTTGAAGGATCAATGTCTAATTGGTAAAAAACTGTATTCACAAGATCATTGTACTCTATGTGTCTGCACGCATGTGATAACTATTTAAAAAGAGGTAAACAGCCGTGACTTTTTATCTAATACATTTAAAACAGCTGATGAATCAAATTTCCCATATGTTGCAACTGATGAATCAGCTGTTAGAAGAAATCAAAACATCTCCTACAATAGTTGGTCCATCTATCACAACATATAATCCATATGTTGCAATAGATATCTCATATGTTGCACATACAGACCATCTATTGTAAAAGATGGTAAATCTGCTATGATAGTGGGTTATCTGTTATGATAGATAGACGATCTGTTGCAATAGCTCAATAATAACGGTTGTTATTAAGTCTCAAACCATTTTAAAAAGGTGAGAAGTTTGAATGTAAAAGAAAAAGTCATGACTTTTCATAGAAAATAAAAAGTCAGTAGTTTAAATACAATTAATACAATGGAGCTGAACAGTCGTGCCTTTTTGCCTAATACATTTATATTCAATCCTCTATAAATAGGTCCCTCCTTAATCTTTATTCTACTTCACTTTTATTTATTTTTGTATTTTGTCTTTTCGTATTACATCTTCAACCACTTCTATTCAAAGAGCATATTCTTCTCGTTGAGGTAATTTTTTGTGTAAATCTATCAGTTGGTAGTATACGTTGTATTACATTAGGACTTTTTTCTTTACTTTGTGTTTACGTGTTTTGTCAATTCATGTGTGTTCTAGATATGGCTGATCCTATTTGAGACATGGCTATTTTGCGTGACACCGAGAGGCAGTTTAACGACCTACAGAGGGAGTTGTTCATCGTGAGAGCAAGGATGTTTAGAGAGATATAGAAGCTGATGAGGGCCCTGCTACTGCCGGTTGATTGGTCGACTGACAATAATAATGATGATGATGATGATAATAATTAGAATGTGTTTTTTTAGCATATTCATTTTAATTTTTCTCTATTGGATCTATACCTAGTGTATTTTATTTTTCGTTTGGTGAAAATTTTATTTTTGGTGGACTTTGGCTTTTTAATTCTTATTTAATTTTGATTCTGTCTATTTCTTCTTCTAAATATGTTAACATGTCAACGGTTGGAGGTAAGGAGAAATTTTGAATCCAGTAGTAATAGCAATTTTGACTTTTGATTTCTTTCAATAGATGGACCATGTTTTGGAATAGATTGGCCATCGGTTGGGTTTTTGTCAATAAATTATCCTTATATTGCGATAGATTTTTCATCTGTTGGAGAAATATATTCCAGTTTGATAATTGTATTGTGTTCTTTTAGCTAATATCCATCTGTTGCAACAGATGGGTAATCTGTTGAAAATAATTTTATGATCTGTTGTATTTAGTTCATGTTTTGTACAAGTCAAAAACTCTGCACGTACAACATCTTATTTGAAGATCGACCGTGGCAACATCACCATGACACGTTGATACTGAACTTGTAATCTATTATTTGATGAGATAATAACCTATTCCTCAGACTGAGGTTCATTGATATTATTTTTTCCACTTCTAGAACAAATGGGGTTCCTACGTCCTCGAACTCCACATGTCTTTTGTGAAAAAATTGGCCATACTTCTTATTTATTATTTCAAATAGAGCCATGATGGGAAATTCTCTATCATCACTAAGCAATGAATTCACCGATTCAGCTATTTTTGACGTCATAATATTATACCTATACAAAAGAATCACTTAGTACGACATCATAGTAAACTTGTAACTCAAACAAGACATTAAATTCATAAGAATGTACCTATTTGTTGGACAGAATGCCCGACTCTATCTCTCGAAACTGACACGTACGAGGTTCTTCTTCCTTGGGATGCATATCCGCTATTTGATTGAAATGGTCTAAAAACTCCTCTCTACTATATGATTTAGCTGCTCTATAAAAAAAGGCCACGACCCTTTCGTTGTGAAAGCTGGTCTAAGTGTTCTCTCCAAGATGTCTGATGCAACAACCAAAGTAAGCTAAAGTGAAGAAAATTGAACCCATCTTTGGAATACTTGGATGCCTATCCGAAACAAAACACAACTCTTTGGTATCTTCGACGCAGATTTGCAGTTGTTCAAAAAAATATCCATAAAAGGCATCACATTCCTTGTCTGCTACACAAAAAGCAACAGGAAAGATATGATTCTCCGCATCCTGCGCCACCGCCGCTAGCAGAACTCCATTATACCTGCTCTTCAAGAAGGTACCATCTTCGGCTATGCATTTTCTCAAATGTCTAAAACCTTGAATCCAAGAACCATAGGATACAAAAAAGTACTTGAGACTTCCATTTTCATCAACACATAATGTCGTCTTACTTTCGGGATTTATGGACTCAAGCATGTAACGGTAGGCATTGAGGATTTCATACCCATGCTCATGTGTCCCCCTAACCAAGTTCTTGGCAATCCACATGGCTGTATATATCTTCAAATAACTGACCAGGAAACCCAATTTCGTAAGGAGTTGATTGGCCATAACCCTTGTAGAAGGGCCTTTTTCATTGGGGAATCTATTATTGAAATATTCACCGAGGACCTTTGTCGTGGCGTGGGGATTTTGGCCCGAGATGTGCTTCGAACCACATGTGTGATAATTTTCATGTTTATGAATAATGAATCTGTCAGAACTTAAGTACTTTCCTGCTCTCAACCACCACTTGCAGTTCGGATTAGCACATTTGTAGCAAAAGACTTTGCTCAAATTAATCACCTTCATTATTCTGAAATCTCTTTTCAAGCAAGAAATAAACAAAGTAGTAGATAGTTCTTTCTTTTCCTTGAATGACATTCCCTTGTATAAGCCGGTCTCATCGTCTTGACGATTGTCAGATTGTGTCGATCGAGAAGAACTGCCCACCCTATTGGTCGCATCAACGGGCATAGGTGTTTGATCATCATCTAGAATATTCATGTCTAGAATATCCAACTTATCATCAAAGATGTCTTATTATTGTTCTTATTTTATATTCTGGTTCTTATTCTCTCTCATCTTTTCAACCACGCACACCCTTAACACTAGACTGGATGAATCACTAAGATAAGCATACAACCGAACTTGATAGTACCCTCTGATTTTCAAAGAAGTTGTGCATGTAGATGATGATGAGTTCTTCCGGTTGACAATTCAGTCCACAATAGGTGATGATTAAGTTCACAAAATTATCATACAAAACATCACTTTGGATTATCATAGCTATCTTCTCTAGCATTTCACCCTCCTTCCAATACTATACATATCGATTGCTCTTCTCGATCCATTGACCATGACAATCCACCCTTATTGTTATTGATCCCTCCATTAGTGGTACCTAAATAAAATCATTTATTAAAAAAAGTTAATAGTAATTTCATAGTGTCGTAAAATGAATCCCAACAGATGTGTAATTTGTTGCAACAGGTAATAAATAAGTTGCAATAGGTAAGTGATCAATTGCAACAAATTACTTACCTATTGGTATTCATGTTACACTCCTGAAGTTGATTTCAACAGACGAGTCATCTGTTGTAACAGGTGAATCATATGTTGCAACAGACTATACATCTGTTGCAACATATAAAGAGCCTGTTGGGATAGATATTATAGTACTAAGGAACCTTTAAAGTTGATTCCAACAGATGAGTGACATGTTGCAATAGATAATTAACATGTTGCGACAGATGACTTACATGTTGCAACAGACGACGCGTCTATTGGAATTGAGTTCAAGTTCTATTGCAATAGGTTACTAATCTATTGCAATAGATATTTACCCTGTTGCAACAGACGGCACGTTTGTTGGAATTGAGTTCAGGTTTTGTTGCAATAGGTTACTAATCTGTTGCAATAAATATTTACCTTATTGCAACAGACGGGTCATGTATTACAACAGATGACCCATCTGTTCGATTTATGTCACGGCATTATAGAACCATAAATATGAATCCAACATATGAGTCTTTCATTGCAATAGATGGCTCATCTGTCGTAATAGATGATTGATTTGTTTAAACAGATGGCTCTTATGTTGCATTCATGTTCGCATGCTATCTATTATTGAAAAAACAACACAATAGCAGTTACCCAGATCACAAATTCAACTAAAAATTATAATTTGACTTACCAAAGTCTCTCATGAAGTAATGCCAAAGTGAAAAGTGATGTACGAAATAAAATTTGACCTAAGAAATTGGTCAAATAGCAGCAGTAGCGGTAACAACAACAACATCAATGGTCAACAAGAAGAAGATGAAGATGATAATGAAGTAGAAGAAGATGATAATGAAGCAAAAGGTGATGAATAAAGCAGAAACAACAATGAACAACAAAAATCGCTAAGAGAGAGAAAATAACAATGGATGAGAAGAGAGAGAAATGGGCCTTTATTTCCCTCCGTTTCCTATTATATTAGGTAAATATTTGGATCAAAGTATAAATTTAAAAACTTGTGGGTTATTCTCAAATTTACCCAACTTTCTTAATCCATAATAAAGTAATTGTCACCTACACTCAATTATTAAGACTTGAGTCACCTACACCTCATTTTCAAACTCTTTTGCCACTTTTAACAAAATTACCCTTAAATCTTTGAGAGTGTGCAATTCCAACAAATATTCAAATAATTTCTGCAAAACAAGGGTATTGATTTGGGGGGTCAAAGAAATAGAGCTTTGTTCAAAGTTAATAATTAATCAGAAAAGAGGATTCCACTTAATAGGAGAATTGATCCTAATGCTAATAATGCCAATGTAGCACACTTTAGAAAGAATCACATTCTAATATTTAAGTACACATCAAGTTTATACTATTTTAATTTATATTTGTTCATTAGGATTATGCCAATATCAATATTGAATCTGTCTTAATTACTAAAGGAACCTCTAAATCTCTTTGTTCCCCTTTAAGAATGCACCATCTCTTCTTTCTTTCCTGCCAAAAATGTCTTCCAGACAACCTCGGTCATGGGTGGATCGCGCATAATGAGATGTCCAACATTGGGCATTTCATGGTAGTTGATCCACGAAAGCCTTCCTGCAATGTAACGTTGTAATATAACAGGTACAATCCAGTCTTGGTCACCATGCCACAAGTGCACCGAGCCTTCACCATTTGGGAAAAGGTTCTTAAGGTCCAGCGGATCAAAATCCCATTTCCCAAACCCCACCATCATGTCACGGTGGAGGGACTCGAATACTCCTTGTTTTACAGCATATTCCTACAGATGAAACAAACAGCAGCAACTTTAAGCCAACCATACTCATTATATAAGCTACAGCATATGAATGTAATTCTTAGTTGTGTATTAGGAATCAATTACACTTATCACACTTTAACTTCCTCTCCTATATTGTTCGTCTCCCTAATAGCAGCATGCTTTTCACATCCACTCAGAAAAGTTCTTTCTCAAAAGAAACAAAAGCACCTCAAGCCAAAATGTTACATAAACAGATCATAGGCAAACAAATACAAAAAAATTGTAGCTTGTACATTTTTTTCACCCTTATAGTGGTTATTCCAACACTTCACCAAAAACAGAAGAAACATTTAACTCAAACAGGAATAAAACTCCAATTTACTATGATCCGGAACAAAATTCCAAGCCATTACAAATTCTCCCGACAAATTTATTACGAGGATCAAACACATGCAAGGGGATCATGAAGTGACAGTAATCTAGTAGTAAATTGTACATATTCTGATAGGAAACCAATTACCTTATGTTTTTGTATTTCACTTGCATGCTTAGCAAATCTGGAAGCAACTTCCATATCTGGGGGAGACCTCTTGAATTTTCCAGCTATAACACTATTGTACGGGAACCACTTTTGAGTGTTCTACTAGTAGACTAGCCAAGGTGCATAATGTGCAACTCGAAGTGCCCATTGGTCCCGTGGGAACTGTAGATTGTATCCTTCTGTAGATAAATTAGAAGGAAAGCCAGGCCACCAGTAATTGACAACGGGAGCAACTAGAGCTGCTCCAGCTAACCTATTAGCACCAAAAGAAGATGCCACAAATAATCAAAAGCAGAGAATACAGGAATACTAGAAGTTTTGCTGCTATTTTTGAGAATAGCGAGGATCGAAAAGAAAATAGAATATACATTGGTCAGAGGGACACTGATTTTATCTTGTCGTGTAATACCGAGGACAGGGCCTTATATAGGAAGATATGAGGTGGGGGATTAAGGTAGATGGTTAGTAAGTAGTCGAGTATTGTCTAGTTCCCCTATCAGTAGTGTCATTATTACTCTCTTAGTGTCTTATTGTTCGATTTTTAGTGTTACCTATTGTTTCCTTTGCTTCTATTATCGTACATTTTGTTGTTGCTACTTTTTCTTTTTTAATTGTTTTTAGAATGTCTTCTTCGTTACTGTATTTTTTACTTATTTTTTATTCTGCTTTAACTAATCTGAGGGTCTAGCGGAAACAAACTCTTTACTGACATAGGGTAGGGGTAAGGCTGCATGCACACTATCCTCCCTAGATCCCATCTGTGAGATTACACTGGGTATGTTGATGGTGTTAAGTTTATTGGGTACAAATAAATGTACCGATCAGGGATGTACTTAAGGAAACCCCAAACAGCATTACCACCCATGGAAAACCCCATAACATAAAATTTAGGGCCAAGTCCGAGTTGATCAGCAAGATCTTCCATATCCAAAGTTGTGGTTTGTATGGTTCGTTTTGGATGTGGATCGCTTTCCCCATAACCAGGTCTATCAAAAGAGACAACATAGGCCCCTAATTCTTCAAGTGTTTCCTGAAAGAAACATCATTAAGCATTATAATCTCAGTTCAATTAAACTCAAAAAGGGTGCAGAAGTACAAGTTTGACAAAAATAGTTGATGAAATACCAATGGTGCAACAGCTGACTCATATTTGGTAGAACCAAAGCTATGTGCATTCTCCAGGAGAGCCACAGATTCTAGGAGTTTGAGGTAGGAGGGCCTGGAACGCCCGTGCTAAACTTGCAACCAACAAGACAACTAAAACTTTCCCAAGAATATCTGACCACAAGATAGACACAATTCTTACGATACTATTGGAATATGTAGATGGCATAGTGCAACCCTATATCGTATGAATTACACAAAACCTAGGAAATACTGATGACTCAGTTGAAAATAAGAGAATTTTAGAAAGGTTTTGCTTAAAAGGAGACTTCATCTATTATATGACAATAAAGAAATTAAAGAATGGTGGAAGGTGATGACCTCACTTGCATGGGCGGAGCTACAGTACCACAAGGGGTTCATTCAAGCCTCCTTCGTAAAAAATTACAGTGTATATAAAAGGTCAAAGTTATCTTCTTATGTTTAATCCTTTATATTTTGAATCCCCTTAGTAAAGAACAGATAAAATTGACTGTTGTTTTGGTAAGAGTCAACTTACTACAACACCCTCTCCTCTTTTTCCTTCTTTTAACAAGAATCTCTTCCTCTTCATAATTATTTTTGATAATCGTGATATTCGGGTCATCTTGTGCGCACCTTGACTAATTCCACGGGATATCTGTTACTTCCCACCAACAATACCTAGACTAATTCCACGAGATACCTGCCGTTGTCACCTCCCACCTAGACTAATTCCACTCTCCTCTTTTTCCTCCTTTTAACAAAAATCGTTTATGTTTCATCTTTCGTTTGTTTCGAGAAATCTATCAATCAATTTCGATTCTTTCTTTTTCTCTTGATTCTTTTCCGATCGAGATGTATAGATCCTGTTCATGGATTAACAAAAATCATTCTTGAACAAAAATCCATTTTTTGATTTATTTCATCTATTCCATGACTCTTCATAATTTTTTTTATAATCGTGGTGTACGGACCAGCTTGCACCCACCTTGACTAATTCCACGGATATTTGTCACCTGCTATCAGCAACACCTAGGCTAGTTCCACATGATACCTTCCAGTTGCCACTATCACCTACCAGCTAGACTTATTCCCCATGATACCAGTCACATCCCAATCCCAACAGCAACAAGATCAATAGGATATCTACCACCTCTCACCAGCAACACCTAGACTAATTCTAGGTGCTATCTACCAGCTGGCACTATCACCTCCCACACGGACTAATTCCCCGTGATACCTAGCACATACCACCAGCACCACAGTACCAGGTAACTCTGTCCAACAGGGCTAGACCAAATGAAAAGAAATCACTTGGTTTTTATCTCTGCTGAAATTTGAACCAAAGACCTCATGGTCTCAACCCACTTAATTGATCATTAGGCCACACTCTTGGATGTTATATTCTCAAAAGATATATTCCCTCTGTCACAATTTATGTGAGACAATTTAATTTGATACGAAATTTAAGAAAATAATCTGTAGTCTAGGATTAGTATATTTGTGTGGCTATAAATCATTTTCCTAAAGATTTTATAATGTTAAATTGGTAAATATAGAAATAAGTAACAAGAAAAAATAAAATGAAAAAAAAGAATCTTGATTGCACTTTAAATTACACAAACTATAGATTATAAATTAAATAACAAAAGAACAAAAGCATGAATGAGTTGGGTGTCTTGAAAGTGTACATTAACATACCTTGGCTGGAATTTGAATGGATAAAAAAATCAATGTTGAAGATGATTCAATGGATTAAACTTCTCAGAACTGTATAAGGAGGTCAAACTATAGTAGCTTAACTATTTTTTTGTAAGAAAAGAAGTAGTGTCCATTTCATTGTATGGTACACCAGCTGCACATACATCTTTAAAATGGATACATATATAATGTGTTGTGGTTGGTAAATATTCTTTTATTTTTAGTGAAATGTGTTGGGTTGGAATATTTTTGAGTGGTTATTCTAATAATATGAACTCCTCGATTCGAATTTGAATTTAATTAAATTTTAATATGAATATCGATTATTGAGCAAAATAGAAAAAAAATGAATGCATATCAAATCAATGAGGTATTGTGATGAAGTGGTAAGTATTCTTTTATTCTTAATCAGATATATTGGATTTGAGTATCTTGAGTATGAAATGTCTTTGTTAAGAAGCTTTTATCCTAGTGTGAATTTAAATTTTGCCAGATCCTAGTATAAACAACATAAATTCCTTCCTTAAGGAAACCAATTACATGATATCCCTTACGCTCTTTCTCTCTTCCGGTTTTGAAAAAAATACATATACATGTCACTTATATCCTCATACGTTACGCCAATGTATAATGAAATTGTTTGTCCTATATTTATGAAAACATAATATCAGATTTCATTATTCAATGGCTTAATTAACGGCATTAATAGATGTTGTGATTTATTGGATGCTTAAAATTAGTAACTGAATTCAAATTCAAAACTTCACAACAATATTTTTTTTTGGAATTTCTATTTGGGATAGAAACTGGAAAAAAAAACTGTAGACATCTTCTTTCACTTTTTTCCAAAATCAATATGAACATCGTTGTATTGTTGTGTCATTCAGGTGATTGGCAGTCGAAAATTCTGTATGAAGAATACAAAAGTGACGGAATTGTGGTTTTCGAAAGTATAACATTCTTGAAATTGATTTCGACAATTGCTACGGAATTGGATATTGATGAATGTCGGAAAAAATTCAATGAAAGTACATTATTGAAGATAATTCCTCTCCAATTATTATAAGGAATGATAGATAATGGAGTGCGAGTATATATTGAGTTGAAGAAAAGTTTTTCAGGTTTTGTTAATTATTCATTGTGTATTACACAGTTTGACAAGTCCAATAAGGAGATTGATTTTGATCGTGAAAATGGTTCTGTTCTTTGTGTTGAAGGAACTAACTCTGATATTTTTGCGCTAAGGGTAGCTGAAATGCAAAATCAGTATTTGTTATACGTTCCAGAATTTGAAGTAAAAAACTTCATCCCTAATTGCAAGAACACAGAAATAAAGGTGAATTAGTTGTATAAGGATAAACAAACTCTGGTTGCGGTAATGGCGAAATATGCATTAGCGAATGACTTCAACACCAAAGCTAAACGATCTGACAAACAAAGTTATGAACAGATATTAGTCTTAATTTTGTTGAATATGCATAATTTCATTAAAAATTTACAAAATGTTAATAGGAATTGCAGTTTTTTGTATTATAGTTGTTGATTTGTCAATTTTTAACTGGTATGTATTGGATATTATACATTGAATAAAGATGGAACATTTATTTGTTAAAGACCTTAAAGAAGTTTTTTTTTTGTGTTACTGAGGTTAATGTAATTACTATTGTATTGGATGTTCCTATACTGATGAAACATGTAGAAATCTGGTATTCTAATGTATAATAACTCTTCATACATGTAGATTTATGTATGATGAAATATTTTGATATGATATTTATATCATCATACATTGTATCCATGATTATTTTTTTTATGCAGCTATGCCTTGCACTGTCGTAACAAAGACTACAAATGAATACTGAAGGCGTCTTGTATGAATGAATCATATATTTTTCAGATTCGTCGATTTAATTCAGAACATACTTGTCGTCTTAGTGATAGAGTGTTGAAAAACTTGATTGCTACAACAGCTTTTGTGTGTGAATTTACAACACCAAAATTAGTTAACCACAAGAGAAAACATACATCAGAGGACATAATTGCAGAGATGAAGGCCGTGTATGGAGTTGATATTAACTACAAAAGGCATAGCGTGCAAAAGAGAAGACAATTGTGATGCTTAGAGGTGGTCCAGCTGATGGATATCGAAAAATACCGTGATATATTTTAATGCTAAACCAAGTGTACCCAGACTTGCACATTAGGTTGCATAAGGCATTTGATAATGAGTTTAAATACTTGTTTATTGCCTTAAATCCCATGATAAGGGGTTTCTAGTTTTGACGGCCTGTTGTAGTTGTTGATGGTGCCCATTTAAGTAGACCATATCAAGGAACCTTTCTATCGGCAAACACATTTGATGGTGCAGGTATTATTCTTACCTTTATGTTAAGTCTTTTAGAGTTTGCATAAGTCTATGTGTCTGATGTTTTCATACATTACTCAGTTATGTATAAGGAACTATATAGATGTTGAATCAGAACCTATTTGTTTTACATTCAAATAATTGAACCTATTTATTTTACATTCAAATAATTAATTTTTTTTTACTGGTAATTCTTTGGTAAAAATTAGATTGTATTTTTTCATTAGTTTATGGGGTTGTGGATTCCAAGAATGATAGTACATGGACATGATTTTTCAATTAGTTTAGGGAAGAATTTGATGAACGGGATAACATGTGTGTTATATCGGATCGTAATGAGAGTATCATAAAAGATTTGAGAATTGTGTATCCTAATGTACTTCATTTAGCTTGTATCTGGCATTTATGAAAAAATATTTTGCACAAATTTTAGGAAAAGCAAAGATAGACTTAGTGACCTTTATTATTCTATGGCTAACATGTATAGAAAAGAAGATTTTGATTATATTATGTCAAAGGCTGCTAAGATTGATCATAGGGTTAAGGAATACCTTGAAGAAGCTGGATATGAAAAATAGTCTTGATGTCACTCACCTGTTAATAGATGTAGAATGATGACCTCTAATATAGCCGAATGTATTAATGGTTTCTAGGTAGAGGCTAGAGAACTTCCTATTCTAGAATTTCTTGAAGAAGTTAGAATTTTTATTTGCGGCATGAAATTGTAAGAACTGTGAAATTGCATTATACACCAACACAACATTAGGGAGAAGTTTTGAAGACATTCTGACTCTTAATGGGGCGAAGGCTTAACGGATGACGGTATGTATTTGAATATTTATGAAAATAATTTTTTGAAGTCATTATTATTTTTTATTTTACCGTAAATATTTATTTATTTGTGTCTAACAGTTAAGGCATCTACAAGTTATCTTTACTGTGTTTATGAATTCGAAAGGAGGTACATTATCAATATTGAATGTGGCACGTGTAATTGTGGTTAGTATCAAATTGATGAAATTCCATGTCCACACGCAATTGTTGTATTGAAGAGTAAAAATATAGAAGATTATGGTCCTTGCTACTCGAAATTTTACTTGTCAAAAATCATTGTTAAGACGTATGAACTTCCGATAGTTCTAATGCCAGACATGAAGGATAGGAATGTTCCTGAATATATATAATATGAAGAAGCGGTACCACCCAAATTCAGAAGACCTTCGGGTAGAAAAAAAGAAGGCATATGAAATCAAGTAAATCGCTTTCTTCAAGCTCAAACTGTTGCGGTAAATGCAGACGTGCAGGTCATAATCGACGTTCCTGTGGATTTTTTCCAAAGAAAACTTGAAAAGGATAATTTGATTATCAATGTTATGTCATGTATTTTGGTTCTGTTTGATAAAATAGATTATGGTGTTCATTTAGTCAATCTGAAAAAAATTTGAACTATCTTTAAGATTTTTTCAAGTTCAATTCTTAATTATAATTTGAGATTGTTAGTTCATGTTTTTAATTATCCATTTGTGAGATTTGTAGTTCTAAGGTACGTAAATGTTTAAAATGACTGACTATTGTGTGTACGTAGAAGTGGTGGAAGATAGGGATAGTATGTACATTTAATTATCTTTTGGACATGTGTATAAGTTGAATCATACATAAATATGTTGAACTGTTATTTTGTAAATTGAGTAATCAAAATACGTGTATAAGTTGATTGACACATAAATGTTTTTTAGATAAGACTGTTGTTTCCTACTTTATGTTATAAAACTAAGTGTATGATGGTATGTTATACATGTAGTTCAATGTATGAAGATATGAGAAATGTATAATATTTTTATATTGTATAGGAAGTAAAATATCAAAATGTGAAAAAATGTACCGACGTATAATCACATGTGTAATGTATTATGCATTTAATGTTTGAGCTTTAATATCTAATGCTTTATTATTTGTTATACGTTACATATAACTGACAGTTTAAAGTATATTAGTTTCTTATACTATAGTTATAAATGACAATTTAATCTAATAGCTGCAAACTGAGATAATATTTGTACACATGTATGCATAAGGTTTAATTAAATAATGGTATTATAAACATTTTATTTTACAATGATATTACAATTGTATTTTATATTTAATGTATAATATGGTATATTTAAGTTATATAAAATGTATAAATATTGTTCTGACGTTTGAGAAGTACCAATTCAATAGATTTTACGTTCTTCCAATACACATAATGAAAACCATAAACATGACCGAGAAAAAAAATGCTTTTAAGTATATATAAACTTACGTATGTATAAGCAGTTCCAAGAGATCCAAAAAACTAAAATCCAAACAAACATAAAAACTGACAAGTGATGTAATTCTTTAACATCCATTACTAAAACAAGAATTAGAAGTTTCCATGCAGAATGGTTAAAAAAGTGTGCTACTCTAAAGTAACTATAGCACTTTCATTAATCAATTGGAGATAACTACTCTTTGGCCGCGGAAGATAGTTATTTTCACTTGTGTATCCTTTCATTGTCTTGGTTACTCCATAATTTCATAGTAAAGAAGCATAGCGTACATGTTGAATTTGTGTGTCAAAACCATATGAATGCACTTCCAGTCCTTCACTTAGGATTTTTGCATATGCAGCAACAAATGCAACAGTCCCTGAAATTAAAAACAAATATGATTTAGCAATCCGTTCAAAAGTTAATCAATGATTATACATGTAAAATGTACAAACCAAATGCACTTACAGACTAGCAGACGCTTACTGTGAAATATTTTGCACATAGACAACCTCAAATGGGTTTTGATTGATAAGTTGAGTGTGCTAACCAAGCTTGTCTTTGTAAGCATCAAGGGTTGCCCAATCAGTACGTTCTGTCTTTTTAAAAAATTCATTGTCTGATAAGTAGGCAGCATCACTGCCAATTTGTGTATTTCATTTGATGGGTCCCTTCTTCTTGTACCTAATAATGAGTCGTAGACACGTATCACTTTCTCCTTCAACACAATTATAACCAACACCCAGTGAAATTCTTTCCCGCAGTTAACTGAAACATAAACCTCATCGATCATATGTCATGGTAAGTTCGTAGGAATACAAAATTCATTAATTGTGTTGGTAATTGATTCTTCATTTCTAGCCACAATATATGATTCTGCACAGTCTCCTTGCGTAGAGGACTGAACACATGACGCTTCTGGATAATATCTACGATATGTCTTCTCGATATATGTTTTGAAGAAGCAACTTGTTGTTGTATATCTATAATTTCCTTCAAGCTGAAGCTTCGATTTCTTTCTCAAATGGTAAAATATCACATTTAAATGCTACACAATCAAACAGGATAAAATAGATGAAAAATGATGATATCTAACAATACTATATTTATATGCATGACATACCTAAAATAAACATATTAAAATAAAGTCGGATAATCTGCATTGAAAGAGAAAAATTAAAGCATGAGAATAATTTTTACAGTTAAACATAAGTATGGTGCTACTGTATTCGCTTTTAGTTGTCAGGATAAATTTGCTAATTGTTATATGATAAACTAAAATAAACTAATTGTATAAGTTTGTATTATACATGTCTTTCTATGTATTACATCAGACTTATATGTATGATCTTACACTCCAAAAATAATATGTTGTGTGTATGATAATATGTTATAATATACACTAGTGAATAGGTTCGCGCTTTGCACGATGTGTAAGACGTTGTTGAATTTATATAAAAAAAATTTATAATAATAAAATTTTGATGAGCTATTTTATTGAATGAAGATAAATTAATGAGAAGAAAGATACTTAACACATAAGAACTCCAACTTTTCATTCATGCTTAAATATTTTTCATAAATATTACTCAAGTATTATAAATGATAATATTTATTAGAAATCATAATTGGAGGTAAATCATATACTTAATTCGAGCTTGTCTTACCTAATCTTATTTATTTTTTGTTTTATACATAATGGGTTAATTATGTAAATAAGAATATTTATAGTTATTGTAGTTATAAGTAAACGTTACACATAATCAAAGTTCTTTTTGTGTTACATAAGTCCTCTCATCTGCTATTAATTAGAGAATTTACATAAGTCCTTTCATCTTATTCATTTTTATTTAATTATTTTTCATCCATTTTTATTTTACATTTTTCTCCTTTTTTTGCATTTTTTTCTACTCCATCCTATTAATTTATCTTATGTTAAATTAAATATTAAAAATCTAAAAACCTCTTAATTTTCTCCATAATCAATATATATCTATAAAGGAGAAACAAGACAAGGATGATGTGACACCTCTCTATGGCCACCATTCCTATTTATCTTTTTCCTCCTTTTTTTAAAAAATTTCCACCATTTTTTGCATTGATCAATTTATTTAATAAATGAAAAATTATTATATTTATTATATTCAATTATATCTCATGAGTTACAAAAAAACCTCCATCCATTTACATTCTCTATTTAAGTAACATGTCCCTTCAACTTTCTTCTATCAAATTCTTAGCACTTGAACAATCTATATATAGGTAATAGTTAACTCAGAAGACAACATTGAACTTTGTAGTCATAATAAAAAAAAAAATTGAATTCATCAAATATAAATTTTGAATCCACCTCTTCATGGTAAAGCACCATGTTCTTGAGGTCTTAGACTATGCAAGTAATCAAGAACATGTCTATCACCTCCCTTAGCTTCTAAACAACAAAACTTTACAACTGCTAGCTGCATTTATTTTTTATTCAAATTGTAAATATCTCCTTTCACTGAATTTGGTTAAAAAGTAAAATCATAGAGCAATTATGTACACATTTTTCTGTGGAAATTCTTTTGTCACCTTATTGTTTTCATATGTTAATTGTGCTATATTTCACTACTATTTTGTTAAAGGGAAAAAAGTTTCATCTCACAGATCGTGTAGTTAGTTTCCAAATCTCTAAACATTATTTTTGAAAATGACAAATCTATATACATTTAATGTATTTTAGATTTAGTTGAATCGACTCTCGTAGAACAAAAATGTAATAAAATTTTGAGACGTAAAGAGAGAGAGAAAAAAAAGGTTACACTATAAACATAAAAATTATTCAGCTTGTTCAATTGGTTTTTCTTTCCAAAGAACAATAACTTTTCTGTCCAAAGAATACTTCTTGCTTCTCTGAACAATATTTCACTATTTGTTTAGATTCAGAAGGCTTGTTATATTCACTAAAATTATTTGCATACAATCTTGCGAAAAAGGTGGAGCAAACATCACAACCTTAAATCAGAGAATCACACATCTAGTATTTTGACTTGGATGAATCATTCTGGAAGAAGATGAAATTGGCAATGACAATAGTACCGATGATTCCGCCAAGAATTGCAGTGAGGCTAGTTAACAAACTCCATTTTCTGTGTGCCATCCTTTGATCTTCTTCTTTCAAAACTCTTTAATCTCAATATCGCCATATCATTTGCCCTTGAAACAGGTCCATTTGAACACGCTGAAGATGACACAAATATAAATTTTACTATCAAAGAATATTCATGAATAGATGAATAAATATCACAAGATAAAATTAACTATAGATACAAAATAAGAAAATGAAAATATGAACTTCATTGAACTTGAGTGCATGATTAGAAAATGATTATAAATGTGAAATATTCAGTAAAATTCAATCAATTATAAATCATACAAAGTAAAATGTCCAATGTTCAAAACCACATATATTGAAAACTTACTAACTTTAATGTGAAATATTATGTAAAATTCAATCAATTCTAAATTATACAAAGTAAAGTGATCAATGCTCAAAACCACATATATTGAAAACTTACTAACTTTAATTTTCTTCTTTTGCGTTCAACCATGGCTACAAAATTCAATGTTGTCTTCTAAGTAAATCATTGCCTATATATAGATTGTTCAAGTCATAAGAATTTGATAGAAGAAAGTTGAAGGGACATGTTACTTAAATAGAGAATGTAAATGGATGGAGATTTTTTGTAACTCGTGAGATATAATTGAATATAATAAAAATAATAATTTTTTTATTTATTAAACAAATTAATCAATGCAAAAAATGGTGAAAAAAATTAAAAAAAGAAGAAAAAAGATAAATAGGAATGATGGCCATAGAGAGGTGCCACATCATCCTTGTCTTGTTTTTCCTTTATATATATATATATTGATTCTAAGTATGATGTAATATGATGTTGTATGATAATGCTTTATACAATTAACTATAAGTATGTTGCTATTGTATGTTGGATTATCCGCATTGAAAGAAAAAACTAAAGTATGAGACTAATTTTAACAATTAAACATAAGCATGGGGCTACTGTATTCGCTTTTAGTTGTGAGGATAAATTTGCTAATTATTGTACTATAAACTATAATAAACTAAATGTATAAGTATAAATTATACATGTCTTTCTATGTATTACATCAGACTTAGACTTATATGCATGATCTTAAACTCCAAAAACAGCTTCTTGTATGTATGATAATGTTTTGTACTTTACATTTTAAGTATGATGTAATATGTTGTTGTATGAGAAGGTTTTATACAATTAACTAAAAGTATGTTGCTACTGTATAAGTATGATCTTACACTCAAATAACAGCATGTTGTATATGCATGAGAATGTTTTATACTTTACATTCTAAGTATGGTGCAACATGATTTTTTTAAAAATAAATTCAGTAAAAATATTTCATGTTGTATGTATGATAATGAGTTATACTTTTTCTGCCTATGTATGATGTGAGTGTTATATGTTTGATTCACACTCAAACAACTGAATGTGTTATATGTTGAGAGTGTATTAGCCTCTTATTTCTATGGATGATACTAGTTCATTCGATTGTTAGATATTAGTAAAAACCTGGCACATTATTGTAAGAGGGATTTTAAAGACATTGCACATTATGTTTAATATTTGTTATTATATATGTAATTTACACTTTAAGAAATGGTATCTACAGTCGAACAACATTATTTCTAGGATAATTATCTACAATATTGAATGAAAGTTAGTTTAAGTTACCTCGTTGTTCCAGCATGTGTTAGGTTGCGACATTATGTAGAACTAATTCTTTGACTGTACATGTGCAACGATGAAGTCCAACTCTGGATAACCTAGGCCGAAATAATTTTTCAGATAGTGATGTCGGTCTGTTTTCTTTACCAGTAATCATGTGTAAATATTAGTTGTAATTTTGTTGATGTACTTTTTAAAAAAAGAAATAGATTTCAAATTTCTTACTTGTCAGCATGATACTTCAATAACCCTTTCGCAATCCATTTCGAGTAATCCAACATTAATTCATTAGGCAATTCTTGAGCAATAGTACAACCATCGAAGGCGTACTTCTGCTTCTCTTCATTATGAGAACTGCCCTCTTTCTTAGAGCTTGACCCAAATTTTGTTAGTTACAGTGACCTAAAAATTCTGGACTTTTTCAATCCCTTTTTACTCGTTCTTTAATGACATCACGTTCTTGAACTTGAGCATCTGGGAAATCAGGTGGAAACTGACTCAATTGAATTCCACATAAAAGTATTAGAACTTCAAGAAATATGAAATGAAATTAAAAAAAAAAAAAAAAAGGTTATACATCAACCTTGTTGAAGATTCCAGCCATAAAGGACTCATATTTAGGCCTCACACACTCTACAGACAAGTTGAATATCCTTGGAATGTTGTTTCTCTGACGGAGCACAATTTTCTTATCAAATTCAGAGCAGCGCTCCAACATTCAAACATTGAGAATTTGTGGCATCCCACCCAAGGAGTATAGTTGTTTTGCGACGTTGAATCCTATCTCCATGAATTGATCAACTTCTTAAATGTAATCTCTCCTCATGAAAAATGCATGTAACGATCATCCTCAATCATCTGGAAGTGCGCTAAACTAATAGGTGCTTCACAATGTTTAGAAAACAGAAAAGTATGAACAAAGTAAAGTATTGCAATGTTCAATGCATCTTGAGAGTTATCAAAATTCCCCATCTTCACATGTTGAATCAAGGCTTGCTTAGTTGTTTCGGCTTTAGCATTGGGGAAATACTTTGACATCAAAGTTGATTTGTGCGATGAACTGTACATATATTCATTAATATTATCGATACATTTAAGACCGATAATAATAACAAACTCAAGCATAGAAAATCTCAAGATTTTATCCTGTACATAGGCCTGAATCTCATCATATTTATCCAGCTAGATTTCTAGCATCAGAAAGCATTTGGATATTTGCTCGATCCAATTGCATTGGGGCATGTCGAGAAATACTCCGAAGATTGTATTTCTAACTGCCCTATAAATTTCTTCTCCAAAGTAAGTCTTTATGTCTTCTCCAAAATTCCGATTACACGTGACACTAATACGTAATGAGTGAGCCGGAACCTTGTGAATACGATATTTTATTCCCTAAGAGAATAATAGAAAACAAAAATTAAGGATAACAACATAGTACCAAAATTGTTTGAGCACCTTCTACATATTGTAAAGAATACCTTACTTTCTGTGTAACATAACCTAATACATAGTTGATACTTTTTCAGATGTATAATGAAACCTCATACCTAAAGCATATAATAGAAAACACAAATTAAGGGTAACAACATTACATCAAACCTATACATAATTTAAAGAGTACCTTGCTTAATGTATAACATAGACTTATACATAATTCCATACTTTCAAGAGTTATAATGAGACCACATACATAATCTTGAAGATGTATAACATAACCTTATACATAATCTCATACTTTGAAGATGTATAATGAGACCTCATACAACATGTTAACATGTATATGCAAATCTTATATTCACATAAACCTTATCAAGATATTCACATAATTGATACTTTAAAGATGTATAATGAAACCTCATACATAAAGCACATCTTATTCAATGTAAATATAACTTGATAATATATAATATTCAGCTTCTCGTACTGTACAGTTCCACAACAATGTTTATCAACGTATATTTACCCATTTACTGAAGAAACTTAAGTAATTTAAAAACTATACTATTGGAAGACGTGGTCGTCCTAAATCATTGACCTTCTTCTTACTTGTCGATTTTGAAGCTGACTTCTTTGAATTTTAACTGGCAACTTTCCTCAATTTCTTCATGGTTATCGGGTCATTTCGGTGCTTGGATCGGTTCTCTGCGAAATTGGATTCTTCATAATCAAATGTACCAGGAACAAAATCAACAACGAAAATATTTTGTTCCTGATAATCTAACTGACTAACTCTTAAACTAAAGCTAGGACAAGACTCCATTACAAAATCTATACTTTAATGATTAAGCACTTGCAACTAGAAATTAAAAAAATAAAGATCTGACTTGTAATATATGAAAAAACATAAAAAAAAATTCATCTAACACACTGGATTGACATTGTAAAAGCAATTAATTTCATAAATACATACATGCAACAACAAAAATAAAAAAATTCAAAACTAATTTTGATTTGGTAAAGTTGAAAAAAAAAACTCAAAAATTAACTAGTGATGAAGTTAATCAGTATGTACAATTGTTGTTTGAAAACTTACAAATTCGAAGCCTCTCAGAAGACGTAGTTTGATTTTGGGCGTGAAATATGGAGTGCAGTAATGGAGTAAATATCGGACTAAACCATGAGAAAAACACTAGAATATTGTGATGTATGAGGGAGAGGAGAGAGAAAGTAAAAAAGGTAGGGATTCTAGGTAATTAATATGGGATTTTTGTAATTTATTTTCAAATCTGAAATTTTATGTAATAAATAATAGTTAACTTGTGTATATATGTAATTTTTAGTTTATTAAATAAACAATAAAACTAAAAGTCATGAATTTGAGGAGTCAAAATTAAAGATCACTCCGAAATAAGAGCAGCGCGTGCAAAAACTTTAAAAGAATTTAAAACAAGTTAGATCTACATAACACTGTCAAAAAAAAAGAATTTTGATATTATATACTTTAAATTTGATTTTCCTATTCAAAGTTATCAACCAGCGCTTGATTTTGTTTTAATTTGACATGTTCATCAGGTCAAAGCGAGACACAACTGTAATTACGATCTTTCAAATGGATGATGACATGCATGAAAGCTCTCCAATGTATTTTCCATTTCTAATATTTCCTTATTCAGGTGCTCAATAATTTGTTCTTCATCCCTTGATTTACATATCTAAAAAATTAAAGAAACTGCTTGTGAAATGATCAAACCATGCCATCGAGACAAAACCTCGTAATCACACCATTTGAAATATAGCTTAGAATTTAGCATGACGCATGCAATATTTTAATTTGTATGCTCTATGATGAATTTGACTTTCATAATCTCAACTCCTGCCAATTGTGATCACTAATATTGATATGAATATCCTATGCTAATTGCCTGTGCAACTGCATCCTACACACGGAGGGTATGAAATTTTAGATTGATCACTTATGAACAAATATTGAGATATGAATATTGTAAAAGTGGATGTAAGACTTTCTCAAGGTCTTTTCAAATCTCACTTCAAAATTCACACTAGTTAGCTATTTACTCAGTATGAATAGTATGTCTATCATCCACAAAAGTCTTTTGTCTTTTGCTATAATAACTTATTTATAAGTCTTGTTTTTATATTATTTGATTCTCAAAATCACCTCTACAATGTGATATATAGTTGGTTATCTATCGGTCCATTAGTCAAAAAGTATAAATGATTACAATAATTAGAAGCAAGCACATACAAATGCAGAAAATGAAATAATGGCCAAAAAAAGAAAAAAAAATCAACTCTACAATGTGATATATAATCAGCAATCTATCAGTCCATTAGCCAAAAAATGTAAATGATTATAACATCTAGAAGCAAGCTCATACAAATGCAGAAAATGAAGTAATTGAAAAAAAAAATATATCATGTGAATTTATGAAAAGCTAGACATAGTTAGAAGTTAAGACCTTAACACAGTTAAAATTTGTGGCTCGCGATAAAGCACCATTTAATTGGCCATGGGGACCTGAATCTATATGGATCGTGAAATTTTAATAGTAAAAGCAGATTACTAGATTTTTTTACACTGAAAAGCAGATTACTAAAAAAAATTTTACACTAAAAAGCATATTACTAATAAATTGATGCTAGAACTTTAAGATTAGGGGTCTATATTAAAGTCCTGAAAGCCAAATAAGCAGATAGGTGAATTGAAGAATATCTAACAAATTAAGATATGGGCAAATTGAAACAGCTAAACTACAATAATCAAAGCAAGCGAAGGAGTGGTACAGAAATAGTAATCAGAACTACACGAAGAGAAACCTGAAAAGAAATAGATCATTATTAACAATTTAGCTAACGTGTTAAGCAACCTATCTTATCAAATTTTGCGAAAATCTTTACTAACTGAAGTTAAAGCATGATATAAAAGTAATATCTTATGTCCCAATGATTGAAGTTTGTAGTAGCTTTACAATGAAAATATATTAAAGATATACTGAAATTATTAAATGAACAACACAATTATATTTTTGCTTGGTGAAAGGTCATAGTGCATATCTAAGACAGAATATATATTTCTCATCGAGAAAAAAATAGGAGAAAAGTAAAATAACAAAGAAGACGAATAAATATGGAAGACTTCAAAACGTAGTGTGTTTCAATTCTTTTATTCATGCATTTCCCTTATGTAATTTCACCCAATCAGGGGCGGACCCACATGGTATCCAGGGGTTCGAACCCCCTCGGCAAAAAATTACGTTGTATATATAACGTTGAAAATCTATATTTATGTATATATATTAATTTTGAACCGCCTAAAAACAAGGTTTTTGGATAGCCTATTGGTTCTATGTCCGCTTCTTGAGTCGCTCCTTCAGCCCTCGGTCGTGTACAGCTATAATAAAAAAAATTGATTGATATTTTTATGAAACATTTCATAATAATGCATTCATCTGGCAAAAAGATGCATAAAAAGGTAATAAATAAGATAAATTCTTCAAAACACATAAAATAGAAATAAGTGTATAATATTATTTTTTTAAAGATTATTTTAATTCTTTGAAGATAAATCAACATGATAAAGATAATTTTAAAATAAAGCCTTTTTAATTTATCATCGAATAAGCTTTGTCAAAATTTATACAAATAATGCTCCTGACAATTGTGTTAATAAAATCATAACATATAAGTAATTTAATAGATAAAATAAATTATTGGATATTTAATTTTTATATTTATCAATTGAATTAATTAAATAATACGGAATTTTTCAGAAATTGAATATTATAATGAAAACTTCTAAGAGAATTAATCGATTATTCAAATAATTAAAAGTACAAAGACAAACTCAATAGATAGAGTAGTTTATCATATTATTATGATATACCGAATGCAAAGGCCCAAGTGGCAAGAAAAGAAATGTATGAAAAAAATAATTTTATCAACTATATGTCACAATTTTAGAGGGAGAAAAGTAATTTTATCTGTTGACACCTAATTTTTACCCTCCAAAAGCAAGTTTAATTTCAAGTTTCTTTGATTTTAAATAATATTACAACATTTATTTTATTCGAATAAAAGCTTTTCAAAGTATTTATCTAGATAATTTTGCCATTTTAAGTAACAATTATACATTTTTGTATTCGTAATTATGAAATCGTATAATTTTGTTACTTCAATAATTATTTTACGAAAAAAATCAGATTTTAATGGAAAGTTATTTTGAAAATTGATTCAAATGGTTAAAATCTTGATTTAAATATAATTTACACTCAAAATTAATTTGTTCGAAAAAATATTTTTTTGATTGTTATTAAATCAAGAAGCTCGGAATTAATTGATTATTAAATTATATCACATGTTTTTTTAATTTAGCCAATTTATTAAATTAGACCTTAAATTGAAATCGATTCGATCATAATTGCAACACAATTAGTCAATTGAATTTGAATTAGGCTAAGATTTAAATACAATTGTCTAAATTTTATTTGTTGATTATTTAATAAACGACCTGAATCCCTAAAAAAAAACTAAATTCCTAAAGTCAGCCCCAATTCCTCCTAAAACCCGCCCCAGGCCTATTTGTTCAATAAAACAGGCCCAACACAATCTGCCAACCCATTTCTTAAACCCAATAGCCCCCTTTACCTTATCCTCAATTGGGCCACCAGCCGAAAATTCTTGTTGACTCGGCCCAAGTTTGATTGTCTTCCTCAACAAACCAAACGCACATCAGTAAGCATGAAGCAAACAGCAGCAATGTGCGTACACCGGCAAACAACAACTCCAGCGAACCAACTCTAAACTACTCCAATTACAACCCATCAAAACCCAAAATAGTAAGTAACAACCAACGGCTACAACCCGACCCGGCCTGCGTATACTAAAAATTTAGCGACAAATTCCCTAAATCACGAAAAAAAAAACTCTCTCTATCTTATCTCTACAATTTTGCAGACCTAGAGCCATCCTTTTTGACTTTATGCTCAAGGTTGTGTGTTTCCAAACTCAAAATCCAATCCAAATCAGAAGATGTCTATTCAAATTCGAAATTTAGGGATATGTTTCTCTATTTTTAAAGATGAAAAATTAATATCGTCCCCTATAAGTAGGGATTAAGGGGAAGAAGGTAGGGAGAAAAAAAGAATTTTTTGAAAAAAATTGGGGGTTCTGAAGGTGCTTGCTTTTAACCTCACTTAACCAAAATTCTCGACGAACACACTGGCATTTTGTGATAGGCTCGTTTGTTTCGTTCGCTGCCCGAAAACAGGTGAACGTTCACCTTCTCGCACCCTCTCTTTGTTATATAATTATTACGACGCGAAATCTCATTACTAATGGTGGAATTTGGTTGTTATTGAAGTAGTTGTCGTTGTGGAATCTCACACTAGGTGAGAGATGGGATTATGTGTTGTAGAAGGCCCTCATGGCCGTAGGATTTTCATGTAATGGAGTTCTAATTTTTACCTCAATCGATTGAGTTAATATTTTTACTCTAGCTGTTTCGGTGCATCGTTTCTCTTAGTGTAGGTTTTAGCTCTTTAAACGCATTGATCCATCTTTGTGTTTCTTTTCTAACATTCAAGTTATTGTCTTTGTAGTGTAAGTATTGTTTTGCAGCAATTTGGAGCCTTTTTTTGTGTGTGTATTTTTTGTTTTCTTGATCATGCTCTTATGAGTTTGTGTAGTTTGTGTTGTTTGGTTTGTTTGGCAACTAGGCAGTAAGGAATTTTTGAAAACTTGATTAATACTGGCCTACACACATTGTCTTAAAGCTACAAATTTTGGTTTAAATAATTATATGTCTACGCTATTGGAAGTGATTTCATGTGTGAATTCTTCATTTACGCAAAATGTCGTACTAATAGAAGTAGCTAGCGGGTCCCAATGTATATGAGTTCCCAGGGTAATTCAAAAAAATGATAAAATTTCATATACTCCTAAAGAAAATAATCAACCTTTCAAAGTGAAAGTGAAACACGTGGCTTAATCAATCAAAATGATGATTCCTAACTTCATAATATGTAAATTATATAGCTTAGCACACCTTATTTGCTAAACTTTATTCTATGTTTGAAAGTTTGTTAAGTGTTTATGTGCCATCCATATTCCCTTTCATTATTGGTATCAAGTACATTACCAGCATTCAAACACAAAAAGATCTTAGCTCTAGATATTAATTATTTAAGGTTGTCTAAAGAATTTGACTAGATATTACTTATTTAATATGTTGCCTAAGAATTTGACTATTTGGATATATTCTCATTCTTTTTTCCTTCTTTGTGTGTGCATGAACTCCTCCGCCGAGTCCCTCGGACTCCCTTCTCTCGCATTCCGTTGGGTTAAATCCAACTCGCATCGAGTCAAGACCCGTGCCAAAAACAAAATGGACTAATGCATGAAGAAAAATGGGTTGATACAAAGATGTATACACAGATATACAGCAGTATAGATGGGATATGCAGTGAAAAACGGGAGGTGAAGTTGGTGTACCGGTGGAAGACCAAAATATATGCATATGTGGCTGATATACAGTCTGATATAGATCAGATATACAAAAACGCTGGGAAAAACATATGCAGTATACAGATGATATACACTGAAATAATGGACTAAAATTCATGGGATTTAGGCCCAAAAGCTGGGAAGCCTATTAATGGGTCAAAAGGGCCCAATTTTAACTCTTTCTTTATTGGATAAATTACACAAATTTCATACTTAAGAGACTATATTACCCTAATATCCCTGACTTTTTAAAAATTTACATAAAATCCCATTTTACAACTTTACTCTTGATACATATCAAGAAAACCTCACATCCTATTTTTACTCCACCATTAACCCATTCAAGATTTCCTTCCCTAAAATATCTCCCTAATTATCAACAATTAAATCTTCCTTCCTGATTTTTTCTCCTCCATTAACGCATGCAATTTTTTTTTCCTCTCATTTTTTTTTAAAAAAATCTATTGATACATATATAAATTTATTTAGTTATTCATGCATGTTTATTCTTTTAATGGTGATTCATACGAATGATAAATATGATATCATTATATGGGTATTATGGTGATTCATACGATAGATACATTTTGTGTGATTTTAACGGGTGATACATATGATATTAATGGGTGATACATATTGTATTATGGTGATTCATATGGTAGATACAATTATTTATTTCAATTATTGGGTTATTCATATGATATTAATGGGTGATATATATGGTATTATGGTGATTCATATGATAGATACAATTATTTATTTCAATTATCGGGTGATTGTTATTGGCCCTAAGCCGGGGGTCTATCGGAAACAGTCTCTCTACTTATTTTGAGGTAGTGGTATGGTCTGCGTACATTCTACCCTCCCCAGACCCCACTAGGTGGGAATACACTGGGTATGTTGTTGTTGTTGTTGTTGTAATTATCGGGTGATTCATATATATGATATTATGATGATTCATTTGGTAGATACAATTATTTATTTCAATTATTGGGTGATTCATATGGTATTAATGGGTGATATATATGGTATTTTATGGTGATTCATATGGTAGATACAATTATTTATTTCAATTATTGTGTGATTCATATGTTATTAATGAAAGGTAATGGTGTAGTCAGTGTAGGAAACAAAAGTAATAATATTAAAAAAAAAAAAAGACTAAGAGCAGAATTAAAACATAATTAAAATTAAATCTAAAAAAAAGCAGACTAAAATTAAAGACGAAATTAAAGACGAGAAAAAGAGAAAAAAGATTAAAAAAAAATATCTTTCATAATAAAGGACGAAAAAAGAGAAACATATTAAAACACCAAAATTAAATCTAAAAAAAAAAGAGAAAAATTAGATATCTTTCCTTAAATAAAAGAATATAATGAATAAAAGAGAATCTGTTACTTTTTTAAATAAATATCTTGTTAGTTTCAAATTTATCACTTTTTTATATGTATCACCATATAACATATGTATCACCATTTCAAAAAATTGGGATAAAATGTAATTAACAAAATAATCGAGATTTTATGTAATATCACTTAAAGATTGAGGAATTTATGTAAGTTACCCTTTTTTATTTTCTATTCTTATTTATTTGTATTTATTTGAACACTCTAACTAATTAATCTAGATAAATCCCCTAAGGCGTTATCATTTTATTTTTATCACGTCTTTTAGTTAATTCGTAATTTCCTCACCTAATTTATCTCGTCTAAATAAATTATAATGGTTCTTTCGATTTTTCTTCCTAATACTAATCTTAAAAAATTTGTTGATCATTTCGCTTTAAAATAACATTTGTCTTGTTCATATGACTAATGACTTACATTGATTAAAATAATTTACTTCAAACCAAAGAAACTAATTTTTCTCGTAAATCCTAGTTTTTCATAATTGATAAAATACTTTTAATATGACATTCCCCTAACATTTTTTAAAAGTGTTATCGATAACAAAATTGACCCTTTTCTTTTATTTATATATAATAAAAGAAATGATAATAATGATAATAATAAAAAATAATTGGTGGTGGAATGAAGAGGTTAAGAAGAAAGTGGAGACCAAGAAAGAGGCGTATGCTAAGTTGGTTGAGAGTAAGGACGAAGAAGAGAAGCGAGTAAACAGGAAAGAGTACAAGTTAGCTAGGAAGGAGGCTAAGTTAGCAGTTACGGTGGCTAAGACAGCAGCTTTTGAGAGTTTGTATGCGGGGTTACAGGAGAAAGGAGGGGAAAAAAGTTGTTTAGACACGCTAAGTCTAGGGAGAGGAAGGGTCGTGACCTCGACCAGGTAAAGTACATTAAGGGGGAGGATGGTATAGTGTTGGTGGAGGAAGGCCACATTAAGAATAGATGGCAGTCGTATTTTCATAGGCTCTTGAATGACGAAGGGGATAGAGCTATTGTGTTAGGGGAGATGGAGCACTCAGAGGAGTGTCGGGATTTTAGTTATTGTAGACGTTTTAAGGTAGAGGAGGTTAGAGAGGCTGTTCGCAGGATGCGAAGGGGTAGAGCGACGGGGCCTGATGAGATACCGGTGGATTTTTGGAAGTTTTCTGGCGAGGCTGGTTTAAGGTGGTTGACTGGATTGTTTAACAAAATTTTCATGACGGAGAAAATACCCGAGGCTTGGAGGTGGAGTACTATGATCCCTCTTTATAAGAACAAGGGTGACATTCAGAGTTGCAATAACTATATGGGTATTAAGTTATTGAGTCACTCTATGAAGATTTGGGAGAGAATGGTCGAGGTGAGGTTGATACGGATAGTGTCTATTTCGGAGAACCAGTTTGGATTTATGCCTGGCCGCTCGATGACGGAGGCAATTCACCTGGTACGGAGGCTGGTAGAACAGTATAGGGAAAGGAAGAAGGACCTGCACATGGTGTTTATCGACTTGGAGAAGGCATACAACAAAGTCCCCAGGGAGGTTCTTTGGAGATGCTTGGAGGTGAGTGGAGTCCCGGTGGCATATATCTGAGCAATTAAGGACATGTATGATGGAGCTAAAACTCAGGTGAGGACGGCGGGAGGAGACTCAGAGCATTTCACTGTCTTGACAGGATTGCATCAGGGATCTACTCTTAGTTCCTTTTTGTTTGCTTTGGTGATGGATGTGTTGACGCGGCGTATTCAAGGAGAGGTTCCTTGGTGTATGCTTTTTACAGATGATGTAGTTTTGATTGATGAGACGCGGGGGGTGTGAATGATAAATTAGAGGTGTAAATACAAACTCTTGAGTCTAAAGGGTTCAGGTTGAGTAGGAGCAAGACAGAGTATTTGGAATGCAAGTTTAATGACGTGAGGCGGGAGAATGGGGTGGTAGTGAAGTTGGAATCACAAGTGGTATGTAAGAGGGATAGTTTCAAGTATCTCAGATCCGTGATTCAGGGTAACGGTGAGATTGACGAGGATGTCTCGCACCGTATTGGGGCGGGATGGATGAAGTGGAAGCTCGCTTTGGGGGTGTTGTGTGATAAGAAGGTTCCGCCCAAGCTTAAAGGCAAATTCTACAGGGTGGCAGTCGGTCCGTCCATGTTGTATGGAGCGAAGTGTTGGCCAGTTAAGAACTCCCACATTCAAAAAATGAAGGTGGTGGAAATGCGGATGTTGTGTTGGATGTGTGGGCTGACTAGGGGGGATAGAGTTCAGAATGAGACTATCAGGGAGAAGGTTGGTGTGACTCCAGTGGAGAATAAAATGCGGAAAGTCCGATATAGATGGTTCGGACACGTGATGAGGAGGGGCATGGATGCCCCGGTTCGTAGGTGTGAGAGGCTAGCTTTGGATGGTTTTAGGTGGGGTAGGGGTAGGCCGAAGAAGTACTGGGGAGAGGTGATTAGGTGGGACATGGAGCAGTTACAACTCACTGAGGACATTACCCTAGATAGGAAGACCTGGAAGACGCGAATTAGGGCAGAAGGCTAGGGTCAGTTTGGGTCGCTAGTGTAGGGAATTACTTGGTGGGGGTATTATTCTTGTTATGATACCTTGTTTCATGCTTTATTACGAATCTATTTACTTTTCTCTATTTTCTATTATTTGTGGGTGTCGTATTTATGTTATGCCATCTTGTTCCATATTTTACTATGTATTTGTGTAGTATTCCGTGTCTTGAGCCGGGGGTCTATCGGAAATAGCCTTTCTACTTCTTTAGAGGTAGAGGTATGGACTGCGTACATCTTACCCTCCCCAGACCTCACTATGTGGGAATACACTGGGTTTGTTGTTGTTGTTGCTGTTTATAAATCATAAAAATACAAATTTATTTTCTTCTTAAATCCAAGTGTGCAACCTAGCTTAAATAGGTTTCTCTTTAATTCAAATAAGTATTTCATAATCTTTTCTTTAAAGATAATTATGAATTAAGTACAATTTTCTTAATTTGAATATCTCTTGATTTTTTTTTTCAAATTCTAGCTTGTCGTGATTAATTATGAATTAAGTAAAATATTTCTCAGGTAGAATATTTTGTAATATTTCTCAAAAATTAATCAGGAATTCAATGAGATATTTCGTAATTTTTCTCAAAATTAATATCGAATTAAGTAGAATATGTTATAGCTTTTTCTAACTCAAGTAGACTATTTCTCGTTTGAATAAATATGTGTGAATAAATAAGTTTAATATATATTTTTTTTTAAATCAAACTTTTCACAAACTTAGTCACTTTTTCTTAGTTAGTAAAAAATGATCTTTTGGTGAACCGTTTTAAAACGGACGCTCCTAAGTGTTTTAAAAAACTTCTTAGGGCGTTAACTGAATCCTTACTCCGTTTTTCTAATTTCAAAGATTTATTTCTGTTTTTGAATCTTTGAAATTCCTTTAAGTTTTTTCTTGATATTTTTCTATAAAAATCAAGTGGGAACTCTCTGAATTCTTAAAAAATTATTTCAAATTTTTCTTGATTTTTTGAAATAATTTGAAAAGATCAAAATCATTTTCTGTAAAATAAAATCCGAAAAGGGATAAAACAGAAATGACGACTCTAGTAGGGAATTATCTAGGTTCTAACCAAAAGGCATTTTCGAACTTGTTGTGGCTAATTATTACGTGTTTATTCGTTTAAATTTCATATAAACTGTCATTCCGTTCATAATTCTTCCATTCGAGAAAATTGACACAGTAACACGTACACGTGAGGTATATTTTGTGCACCCGTAAACTTCTTTCAAATTTTAAATTTTAGAAGCGTTGGCGTATGCGCGGTGTGTCTGGATCTTTTTTTGTGTGACCACTTGGAAATCTTGTGTCTAGCAAGCCAAATCTTAGAAGAACTAAAGATAGAGTTTTTCCGAATATAGGTCATGCATGCATAAGCCTTAGGTGGTTTGACCCAAGGTGTCATTCCACGCATTTAGGAAACGCCCTTATGTCAAATGGGTTTACGACCCGACGACAACCGCTCATATTATGTGCATGTATAATGATAAATGGATCCAAGCCTAATTATGATATCGCGAGTTTGGAAAATGTGTACTTATTTTATTATATTCACTTGTAGGATAAATTTAGTTCCCCGAGTGCTCAAGATTAGAATGGTCGAAGGTGTTCCACACAAGTTGAGGATATGGTGGGAAAACTTTAACCCGACTGAAAAATTAGCGATCACCAGGAAATTGGGGTTCCTTCCTACACTCTTCAAGATCTCCTCCGACAAATATATGGTTAGAGCGTTGATTCAATTTTGGGACCCAAATCGAGTTGTATTTGCATTCAAAGACTTTGAAGTCACCCTACATTAGAGAGATCTATTACTTCACTAATATGAAGTATCAAGGGAGAGGTCAGTTCATCCCGCATAATCAGTCAGTGAAGAGATTTCTTCGCTACTCAGGATTAAAGAACATTGATGAACTCTGTTACTTCGAAAATAATTGGGTTTCTTTGGATTATTTGTACGAAAGATATATCATCAAGGTAGTTATAAGCTATTCAAGAAGGAGTTCGCTTGCACTTTTACCCATTGGCGGGTTAGACGTCCTATTGTATTTGTTGTTGCCTTGCTAGGGACTTTGGTATTTTCACAAAAATATGGAAAGATCAGTACTTGCGTATGTTCTATAGCTCGAGTACTTTTCAAAAGAGTTAATAGCGCAGAAATCATGTTAGTTCCTATGATCTTGGCAAAAATATTTCACGCACTTGGAAAAGTGTAAAAGAGGTGAAACACGGTTCTTTAAAGGTTGCAATCTCCTTCTGCAGATGTGGGGAAAAGAGAATTTCTACAAGCGTTACAATATGACTGACATAATGTTTAACGCTTCACATAAGATTGACACTCATGATGACAGAATGAGGAGGTTCGTTTCCCCTGTCGATACCGATGATTGGTTTGAGTTCTTAACCTCTCATACCAGTGACCAACTCTAGTGGAGATAACACTACTGTCATGTTTCATGGCTTACATATGGTACATAGGGCTTTATTATATTGATCTTATCAGATTAAGAGTTCTACAACCATATGTGAGTTTCGGAAGTCCTTTTTGGCCTAGACTTCAGAATTCCTAGGGCCAGTCAAATTCTACATGAATGAAGTAACATTCTCACAATAGATGTGATACACTGACCAACAGAGTGTATTCCAAAATACCAGGTATGGGTTTGAGAATATTGTGGCGATATATAACCTAGTTCAGAAGGGGAACAAGGTTCTGAGAATGTTGGGATGACTATTTGGATAAGATATTTTTGTCTTGGAACCACAGTGGTCATGCCTGAAATGTGGGCTCAAATGTCCAACATAATGGAGTATTTGGAAAATATGAGAGCGGGTCCCAACAATATTGAGGCATCATCTTCACGTCCTCCACCAGCATGATCAGAAACAGGGTCTAGGCTAAGTTTTAGGACTGTCTTTTTCATGCATTTTTATCTTATTTCTTATCATTGTACTCGATTAATATTTCAATCAAACTTGGCACTTTTATTTCCAAACTCAAAGTTTATCTCAAATTAATGACTTGGATCAATTTATCATAATCTCAATTACTTGACTCTAGGCCAATCCTTGGCTCAAAAGGGTCACCCAACTAGGACACACTATTTACTATTCTATTATTATGTGATATAATTATCTTACGTGATATAACTGTTTATGTGCTATGTGTGTTGTTAAATCAAAGGTAAATTGATCTATTCCTCAACAAGTCCTTAGAAAATACTTTAGCCAAAAATATACGTCTACTATGTAAAGTCCGTCCAAAATATTCCAGGTCCCCAAGTTTCTCAAAAGTCCTTAACCAATCTTCACTAAATTTTCTTTCAAACGCATTTCTATTCTTCCGAAAAATTAGTCATGGACTCAAGAATTCTTTCTTAGTCGAACTACGTATGGCCTGATTTCTCCTTTGTGAGATATGTAGGCAGCCTTTTGGCCCGGCCTCTATACTTTAAAATTATTATATCTCGTTTTGCCGAGGAAAGTCGTACAATTTCAAAATCAGTAGACTTGGTAAACATCTTGTTAAGACCCATTTATCCAAAATTCGATGGACAAAGTCCTGCAATTTCTTTCGAGTCAATACCCATTCGTGGATCAATTTGCCTAAGATGAAAGCAGCTTAATGTGCTTACTTTATATCAAATATCTTGCATTACTTGTCACTAATGGTATCTAACATATTTTCCTTTTGAGTTGTTTTTACTTTAACAGGTAATCAAGTAAGTAAAAAGTGATCTGCATTGACAAAAGTTGATTGAACATCAATACTTCCAAGGCAGATAAACATTCCTTCCTTCGTTGTCACTTAGTTGCTGAAGAGGAAGGAATGACTAGTAATAGTGATGAAAAGGCAAAGAAATTACTTTCGCTTTACCAGTCATTTCCTATATATGTAAAGCTACAAGTTATGGTCTCAAAGATAGGGAACTTTTTCGAAAAGTGGGATGCTATTATAGAAGATTATCTTGAGAAGACCGAGATCAAGAAAGATGAATTAGGGAAAAGATGTCAAACTGGACTTCCACTCCAATCATGACTCCCCAATTGATGTGGTAGATGAAAGGAAGAGATTTAGCTTTTGCAAAATCGGTGGTAGTCTAAATGAGGCTCGACACCCACCCTTTAAGTTTTATTTACCTCATTTTCACTTTTTATGCTTTTCAAAAGGATCAGACCCACACTAGTAATGATCTTATCCAGTGTCTGTAATATTTTAAATTTCAATAAAAGCCTCTCTTATTAGAAAAATATTTTTACTTATTTTGTTTCACTATATGATAACTGTAATCTAACTTATGATTTCAGCAATAATTTAAAACCGTACAATGTCATGTCATGTCAAAAGCTAAATAAATAAATCAAAGCAAAATGATAATGAGTGAGAGGACTATGATGAGGAAACAATGGCCCCAGACCGATTAATAGAGGAACTAAAAGATTTTAGGGATCGAGAAAATCCCAACCTAGAGAAAACTGAGGTAGTTAATCTAGGTGATGATGGCAAAGTCAAAGAAACCAGAATCAGTGTTCATTTTGCAGAAGCACAAAAAAGAGAACTCATCAGGTTGCTTAAAGAATACATTAATATATTGGTTTGGTCTTGTGATGACATGCCAGGATTGAGTACAAATATCATATCACACAAGTTGCCAATTAATTTGGGGTTCAATTCTATGAAGCAAGAGTTACAAAAATTTAAGCCAAATCTGAGTCTGGAAATCAAGCAAGAAGTCACTAAGAAGATCCAAGACAACATGGTTGAGGTAAAAAAATATCCAACATGGCTAGTTAATATTGTTCCAGTACCTAAGAAAGATGGAAAGGTCAGAATTTATGTCGATTATAGGTACTTGAACAAAGCCAGTCTTAAAGATAACTTTCCATTGCGTAATATCCACATTCTCATTGACAACTGTGCAAGGCATGAAATGGAGTCGTTCGTAGATTTTTTTGCCGTCTATCATCAAATATTGATGGATGAGGAAGATGTAGAGAAAATAGTTTTCATTACACCTTAAGGTGTTTATCACTATAGGGTGATGCCTTTAGGTCTCAAGAATGTCGGTGCTACGTATATGAGAGCCATGACGACCATATTTCATGATATAATCCATGAGGATATTGAAATATACGTGGATGATGTGATCATCAAGTCCCGCAAGAGTTCAGACTACTTGGCCCACTTGAGAAAGTTCTTTGATCAGTAGCGAAAGTATAATTTAAAGCTGAACCCTGCTAAATATGCTTTTAGGGTGCCGGCTGGGAAGTTGTTGGGTTTCATAGTTAGTAGAAGGGGCATTGAGCTCGACCCCTCAAAAATTAAGGAGATCTAAGAACTGCCTCATCCGAAGACGAAGAAGGAAGTCATAAGTTTCTTAGGGAGATTGAATTACATCAACTGGTTCATAGCCTAGTCAACGGTTATTTGTGAGCCAATCCTCAAGATGTTAAAGAAAGATGCAGCAAGTAAATGAATTAAGGAATACCAGAGAGCTTTTGACAAGATCAAGGATTATTTGTCTAGACTACCAGTACAAGTTCCTCTAAGAGAAGTAAGCCCTCTATTATTGTATTTATCGGTCTTTGATAATGCATTTGGATGTGTATTAGGGCAACATAATGAAACTAGAAAGAAGGAAAGATCAATTTAGTACTTTAGTAAGAAGTTCACTCCGTATGAGGCTCGTTACACACTATTGGAAAGAACATGTTGTGCATTAACATGGGTGACCAAGAAGTTGAGGCATTATGTGACGTCATATACAACGTATCTCATCTCTAGAATGGATCCTCTGAAGTACATATTCCAAAAGGTCATGCCTACTGGGAAATTGGCCAAGTGGCAAATGTTATTGAGTGAGTTCGACATTGTATATGTGACTCAAAAGACAATCAAAGGGCAGGTCCTAGCGGATCATCTAGCAGAAAATCCAGTTGATGAAGAGTATGAGCCACTCCAAACTTATTTCCCAGATGACGAGGTACTGTTCGTAGGGGAAGACATTGCTGAAATATACCCGGGCTGGAGATTATTCGTTGATAGGGCGGTTAATTTCAAGGGTTCAGGAATTGGGGCGGTCTTAATATCAGAAACTGGTCAACATTATCTGGTTACCGCCAAGTTGTGCTTCCCTTGCAACAATAATATGGCTGAATACGAGGCTTGTATTCTCGATCTCAGACTGGATATTGATATGACTATTCGGGAGCTACTAGTCATTGGAGATTCTGATCTATTAGTTCACTAGGTTCGGGGTGAATGGGTCGTAAAGAACCCTAAAATCACGCCATACGTGGAATTGGTACATAAGCTATGCAAAAGATTCAGGGGGGTAGAATTCAAGCATGTTCCAAGAATTCAACATGAGTTTGTCAATGCTTTAACCACTATATCCTTCATGATTCAACATCCAGATCGAAAGTGGATGGCTAAAGGTGGAGCAAGCCAATCAATTCTAATGCAGTAAAGAGATACTATGTTTAACATGAGGTTTCTTTGTTCTTATTTTCTTGTAATTGCTTTCTCATCTGTAATCATTTTTATGTTTTGCAGTAGCTTTAAAATCTTCTTTCCCTTGATCTACGAACTACGTTTGACCTGAATTCTCAAGAAGAGGATTCGTAGGTGGCCTATGTCGGCTTCAGTCAACCCCTTAGAAAATTTTATTTATGTTCTCTTGAACTACGTGATGACCTGAATTCCCAAGGATAGGATACCTAGGCGGACTTTGTCGACTTTGGTCACCCCTTTACCTATATTTTATTATCTTCTACGTTATGGGAACTACGTTTGACCTGATTCATGTTCAACAGGATACATAGTCTCCACAATGGCTCGGTCATATCACTCCAGAAAATGGAAACTGGGGAAGAATTTTTTAGAAGGAATCTCAAAAATTCAAAATAACAAGATCATTCTCTCGCAAGCCAAATTGAATTTTGAGAAAGACATCAGTAACTAGGGTAGAAATTTTGAGGCTGCCTCAAAATTTCCACCATACTGTACTAAGGAGTTCAAAGATGACAGTAAAAATTTCGGTGTCGAAAGAGTAGAGTCGACTTTATGAACCTTCTTCTATAAAGGCTCAACGCTTCGAGACAAGAATGTTCATTAAAGCTCGTATATGACATGGCTTATTAGACAGAGACTCCTCCCAGACTTATAAAAAGATTTTTGAAAATTTAATTATTTGTAAAAGTACTTACTTCTAATTAATTTATGCTCTGATTTTGCCTTACACCCACTAACTCAGGGAGTCAAAGAAGGAGTCAAGAGATGACAAACACATGAAGAAGATGAGAACCCAATAATGGCGATGACAGGAGATGAGGACCGAGAAAGTCCACACCGATGAATTTTATAAAAATTTAATAATTTTTTTGTGGATGAAGGTTATCCTGAAGCCAACAAAAACCAAAAAAAAACGTCGATTATTCACCATATTCCTTTGGTTTAAAGGAATACAAGAAAACCAAATATCCGAAGGCCGATAAGAAAGAGCCAGAATGGTCAAGGTATGAAAACAGTTGAGTTTTCCAAAACTAACAGGTTTTCTGTGGTTGTAGGTATCAACAAACGTGGAAAGCAAAATGATAACTTACTCACATCCCCAGCAAATCAAAGATGGATGTTTGAAATGGTACATGCAAAAGGTCCAACATGCTAGTGGAATGGTTAAAGTGATATTTTCTACAATCGTTGCACGACTATTTTCATTCCTCCTCATCCTTCTACTGCATCATATCATGTCGAGAGGGCCATGCCAAAAGGGCCATGCCTATAGGGCAATTCCAAAGGATCGTACCGTAAGGGTCGTGTCCTGAAAATCATACTGGCTTCTCCGACTAGTTTCGAAGAGACAACAATCCAAGGGCATCTCCATATTGCATTTGATGCCCATGATTGATTCAATGTATTCAATATCCATTAATTATACAAAGGTAAAAGATTCAATTGTTGAAGGATATTAAGAAGCATTTTCATATATATATCCGATAATCATGCGAAGACAAGAGAGTCTGGCATTGAAGGATATTCTGAAGCATTCATATCTTATCAAATCACGCAAAGGCAAAACAGTCTAGCGATAAGAGATATCATCATCTTCAAGTGCATCCGTCATCAAAGATTTTACCGCATTCATTATTGTATCTGAAGAAACATATGTTTCGAAGGATGTCTATGCGTCGCTATCCAAAAACGTACGATGTACTAGAGTCTTTTGAGAATTGACTATCCAAGGATCATCTATAAGTCACATTATTTGAAATAGGATAATGTGCGAGATTACCTATAAGTTAATAAAATATGGATCATCCGTAAGCTACAACAACATCCTAACTGAATAGTGTGCAAGGTTACCAAAAGATCGACAATTTGAAGGTTGCCCATACGTCATAACTAAATCCTTACCGAAAAATATGCAAGATTATCGAAATTAATAGGTCCAAGGGTTCTCTATAAATCATGTTATATCCAAGATCAATTATGCGCAAGATTACCCAAAGACTACCAATTTAAAAGATATCTACAAGTCATATTGTATCCAAGGTCGGATAATGTGCAAGAATACCGAAGAGCTGGCGATTGGAGGGATATCTGTAAGTCATCTCTTCTCCAAGTTTGGATCATGTGTAGGATTACTCAAAAACTAGCAACTCAAAAGATATCTATAAGTCGCCTCATATCCAACATCAAATAATGCTCAAGATTATCCAAAGATTGACAATTCAAGGAAAATCTATAAGTCATATCGATACAAAAGATATGCAAGACTTATCCAAGGTCAAATGAAATGGCCATTGTCGATAGCCGAAAGGGTTATCATTCCACATAGGAGAGGCATTATAGGTAACCAAAAGAGTTACCACATCAGCATAAAATTACGCAGTTACAAGGACTGCTCTATACGTGTCATCAGTGCCCAAGAGGGCTACCCCACTTTGAAGGATATTTTCAACCGTCAAGACAACTATCGTTTCCAAAAACGAAAGTGTTGTTTTATCAATTATAGCAAGAATTTTTGCCCTCCCAAATAGGTACATGGGAGATGACGTTCTTTCAGGTATCAACTCAAGCGGAGACATAATAAAAAACTATAGATCCCTTAGTAAATTATGATTATCACTAACAGTTTTATTTGAGATGTCGAAAGCATCTGAAAAGGATGAAATCTCAAACCAAAATCACAGGTACGGACGACTCCAAAAAGCATACAGCACAACGTGGAACTTTTTCTTAGCAGCGAACTGGGACATAGTCCGAAGAGGAATATCAAACTCTTTAGACTCGAGTTAAAAGATGACTTCCACCATCATCAAATCGCATCCCTATCAAAAGGCATATGGGCATTTTTGGGATTTTTGTTTCAGTTTCACTTTCAGAGTACTTCTAAACTCACACCGAAGGTAACCTTCTCTTTCCTTTAAATCAGAGTGACAACACACTCAGAGTTTGGAAATTATATCCAAGTAAATTCATTCTCATGGATGTGAAAAGTTCCACATTCATGGTCAAGAGGTTACAAACTTCTTTTCCATAACTCAATTGTCTGTCGCTCATCCTGAGCCAAAGATCATCTAAGAATAGAAGACTATCTTTTTCACCATTCAAGTCGAACTACATGCAGTCTAATTCCCTGAGTCTCAGAGATATATAGGCTGGACTCTATGTTGAAAACTCGATAGCATTCCAACCTCCCCCCGATCCGCTTATTTCCCAATTTTCCAATTTCACCAAAATTCAGAAATCGAAATAGCTTGTGAATTTCTCAAAAATCATGCTTAAAACTCAAGCTTTATGAACTACAAGTGACCTGACTTCTCATATAACCTGAGATATGTAGGAAACCTGATACTGAGGTCCGGCCATAACTCTATGAAGCTCATGTGAAAACCAACCCTCTTTCAAAAATGAATTTCTGGTCGGACAAAAATTAGGAATGTTAAACTCGCTTTGCCCAGGGTTACTTGCATCCATCCTACCCGAAGGGAGGGACAGTTGTTGACACCTAATTTTTTCCCTCCACAACCAAGTTTAATTTCAAGTTTCTTTGATTTTAAATAATATTACAATATTTATTTTATCCTAATAAAAGTTTTTCAAAGTATTTATCTAGATAATTTTTCCATTTTAAGTAACAATTATACATTTTTGTATTCGTAATTATGAAATTGTATAATTTTGTTACTTAAATAATTATTTTACGAAAAAAATAGATTTTAATGGAAAGTTATTTTGAAAATTGATTCAAATGGTTAAAATCTTCATTTAAATATAATTTACTCTAAAAAATAATTTGTTCAAAAAAAATATTTGTTTGATTGTTATTAAATCAAGAAGCTACGATTAATTGGTTATTAAATTATATCACATTATGTTTTAATTTAGCCAATTTATTAAATTGGACCTTAAATTGAAATCAATTCGATCATAATTGCAATACAATTGGTCAATTGAATTTGAATTAGACTAAGATTTAAATACAACTGTCTAAATTTTATTTGTTGGTTATTTAATAAATAACTTGAATCCCTAAAAAAACCCTAAATTCCTAAATTCAGTCCCAATTCCTCCTAAAACCCGTCTCAGGCCTATTTTTTCAATAAAACAGGCCCAAAACAACCTACCAACCCATTTCTTAAACCCAACAACCCCCTTTACCCTATTCTCAATTAGGCCACCAGCCCAAAATTTTTGTTGACCCGACTCAAATTTTATTGTCTTCTTCAACAAAACAGACGCACATCAGTAAGCATGAAGTAAACAGAAACAACATGCGTACACCAGCAACCAACAACAATAATTTCAACGCAGAAAACAACAACCAACAACAACTCCAACAAACCAACTCCAAACTACTCCAATTTCAACCCGGCAAAACCCAAAATAGTAACAACCAAAGGCTACAACCCGACCCGGCCTTCGTACACTGAAAATTCAGTGACAAATCCCCTAATCATGAAAAAAACCTCTCTCCATCTTATCTCTGTAATTTTACAGACCTAGAGCCATCCTTTTTTACTTTATGCTCGAGGTTGTGTGTTTCCAAACTCAAAATCCAATCCAAATCAGAAGATATCTATTCAAATCCAAAATTTAGGAATATGTTTCTCTATTTTTAAAGATGGAAAATTAATATCTTTCCCTATAAATAGGGATTGAGGTGAAGAAATCAAGGAGAAAAAAAGGATTTTGGGGAAAAATTAGAGATTCTGAAGGAGCTTACTTTTAATCTCACGTTACCAAAATTCTCGACGAACACACTCCGAAAACTGAATTTTGGCAAAACTGTTGAAGTCCGGCGAGGCTAGTTGGCATTCCGGTGGTAGAAGTCGCAACGTGATAGGCTCGTTTGTTTTGTTCACTGGCCAAAAATAGGTGAACGTTTCACCCTCTCGTACCATCTCTTTGTTATCTAATTATTATGACACGAAATCTCATTACTGATAGTGGAATTTGGTTGTTAGTGAAGTAGTTGTCGTTGTGGAATCTCAACACTAGGTGAGAGATGGGATTATGTGCTATAGAAGGCCCTCATGGCCATAGGATTTTCATGTTATGTAGTGTTAATTTTTACCTCGATAGATTAAGTTAATATTTTTGCTCTAGATGTTTTGGCGCATCATCTTGCTTAGTGTAGGTTTTAGCTCTTTAACCGCATTGATCCATCTTGGTGTTTCTTTTCTAACATTCAAGTTATTGTCTTTGCAGTGTAAGTACTATTTTGCCGCAATTTGAAGCCTTTTTTTGTATGTGTTTTTTTTTCTTTATCATGCTCTTATGAGTTTGTGTAGTTTGTGTTTTTTGGTTTGTTTGGCAACGAGGAAGTAAAGGATTTTTGAAAACTTGATTAATACTGTTCTACACACTTTATCTTAAAGCTACAAATTCTGGTTAAAATAATTATATGTCTAAGCTATTGAAAGTTATTTCATGAGTGAATTCTTCATTTACGCAAAATGTTGTACTAATAGAAGTAGCTAGCGGGTCCCAATGTACAGGAGTTCCCAGGGCAAGTTAAAAAAATGATAAAATGTCATATACTCCTAAAGATACTAATCAACCTTTCAAAGTTGAAGTGAAACACGTGTCTTAATCAATCAAAATGATGATTCCTAACTTCATAATATGTTAAATTATATAGCTTGGTGTTATTTTTCAATGTTTTCGGGTACACAAATCTGTATTTTGACACACAACAACTTCAACACAAGTTCAAGTCTAAAACAAGAACACATATGAAGTTACACAATACCTTCAACACAATATTAAAAATAATCTATCCAAGAAGTGTGTTATTATTTCAGAAATAAGATGAAACAGAAATTTAAAGTCAAGTCCCCGACTTCACGGAGTATTTATGCTATCAAAAAATCATCTCTATAACTTAGGAATATGTCAGGTATTTATAGCCTTAAGGTGTTCCTTTAGAAAGGAAGCATTGGTTCAGCAAAAAGGCACTTATTCATTACAGTCATGTCATCTACGCCCAGTCTGTGATGGACCTGCGTCTGATCTGTGGCCGCAGGTGACACTGTCTGAATTCAAGTAAGTACCTGCACTGCACCTGTGGCTGCAGTTTATCGAGATGCATGCACAGATCGCCCCATTGCACGAAACAGTGTGCCTTTTATCTTGAAGGGTCGCATCCCTTCGAAGTGCGTTGTGCATGCGTTTGCATGGCATCCGAAATGCACCCGCACATGAAAAAAAAATACTTCTATCAGATTCTTTGGATTAAAATTTCACTTGTTCATCAATTTTCAAATAAATTTTGTCTAAAAAATAGATCTCATCGATCGATCATTTGAAAAATCCAAATCCAAATCCGAAGCCGAGCGAGCGACGACGATGATGATGTGAGGCACCACCTTGTTCTTGCCTCACTATCCATGTAGGTATGTGTTTCTTAATATAAACACATGAAGGTTTCTTACTCCCACCAATGTGGGAGAATTTAGTAAGCTTTCTATAAAAGAGTACACTTTCTATTTTAGTGACTCTCTTTCCCTTAACTATTTTTTCCTTCATTTTTCATTCATACGTACACATTGAATACAACAATCCCCCACATGAATAGGGAATGGCTATATTTTTGAAGAATTTACGGAAAAGCATGTGATTATTTAGCAAAGACTGATTGCATCCAGATAAGTGGGTTTTTCTTTGAACTTTTCGTAGTGAACATGCATTGGATGTACTCGGTCAATCAGTAGATTTGATATCTTTGAACCATCGAGTTTTAATGTACACTGATACAAGACAGCCCAAGAACACAAAAAAACAAACACCAAAACAGTCCACAAGTTCAAGGAACTATGGACCTCTTTTGGTGACCCCTCTCGGATTTTAAAACACAACAAGAACACCATGTAATGAGGTGTTTAACACCTAATTTCCAGAAGCAAACCAAACTATATTATGACAATAAAAATGAAGAACAACAATGTTACAACAACAATAACCAAACGGCTTGAACAACAACAACACAAACTACAAGATTAGGACAAGAAACAAAGATAGATAGTCAGACAAGTGTTGATGTAGTCTTAACAACCCAAGAGCATATTCCACTCTTGGACCTTTAACACTTCATACAACAAACACCTAACTATTACAATGACACAAGAGGGGCATCCACCTCTCAAAGCACCAAAGTCTCAAGCTTTGCAACACACAAGAGAATCCACCCTTATGCTATGCCCTAATTTCAGTTTTGAGAACTCTCTCTCACAAGAGTAATGTCTTCAGTATCAAGCATAAAATAAGAAAATAAACCTTACAAGGTTCTATTTATACAACATTACAAATAATAGAGAAATGACAAAAGATCCCTTTAGTGACTAGTCTTCAAAAATACTCAAAAGTGTCATGATCATGATCATACTTGTATCATCCTCTCCATCTTGAAAGGAATTTGACCACAAATTCACGGGCTCGCCTCTTTTACAAAGGCACTTCACAATCTCCTTCTTTCGGCCACACATCTTCTCTATACTCTTCATTTTGCACTTCGGCTTCTTTTTGCTCTCCATCTTACAGTTTGTCATCATTCTTAACCGATTCAATACCCACCTCTTCTCCAAGATAGTATAATCTACCCCCCCTTAGGATTATATTTCGCCAGTTTGGGCACTCACTAGCCTTGTGCCCCTACCCTTGAAACTTGAAGCATTGAAACCCCTTGGTATTGGAAGTAGAATTCAATTTACCTTCATACCTTGGAGGATATTTTTGGAAACCCTTGGTGGCCTCGGGTTGGGTAGCCATGAATAAGTTCTATTTGAGCTCCCTCTCAACCTCTAAAGTCGCGTGGAAGATGCCATCTACGATGTTGAATTTGTGAAGCGTCATGCGAGTGGAGATGTCCTTGTTTAACCCATCCTTGAAGCACACAATGTCATGACTTACTTGCTCGCCTCGGTGGTCAAGTTTCAACATCAATTATTGAAATTCATCGTAGTAATCCATGACACTCTTGCTCCCTTGCCTCAAATTATACAATTTGGCAAGAAGCTCATGCCTATAAGTCTCAGGTAAGTACCGTTTCCGCATAAGGTTCTTTAACCGAAACCAAGGAGGAGGTTGTCCCCCAATCATCTCATTCCCAAATCGTTTAACATACTCCCACCATGTATTAGCATACCCTTTGAAGTGAGCTATAGCATAGCAACTTTTTTTTTCTTTGGTGAGATCATTAAGTTGGAATATCTTGTCACAAGACGACTCCCATGCAAGGTAGGCTTCAGGACCACTCTCACCTTTGAAAACGGGAAGGCTCACTTTGATGGAATTGAGACCTACATCTCGGTTTGGATGGCCATATCTCACCCCTCGGTCTAACTCTCCATGTCTATCCCTTATTCTTTCTTCCCTCAAGTAAACATCATCATACGGCCCATAACCACCATGTTGTTCTCCCCTACCATAGCCCTCAACATGTATGGGTCTATTTGGGTTAAGTGGAGCTTGTAGTGGCAGGATTGGATTTGGATAGTGAGGTCTTTGGTCAAGTGGAGTTTGGATGAGAGAGTTCGGGTTTGGTGGTGGTATTTGGGTTCCAAGCCCTTTTTGTTGGACTTGGTGGAGTGGAGGATGGTTTGGTCTATCATGTTCTTGGCTTCGGGAGTAGAGATTGATTGGATTTGTGGCAATAGGTGGATATAGCATTTGGTGCATGGTCCCGGGAGTATTAGTTGGGGAATTGTTTTGAGGTGTGGAAGGTCGACTCCTTTGGCTTTCCACGCGTTCTAATCTCCCACTTATTGATGCCACGTCCGTATCTAATTTCTCAAGACCCACATTCAACCTAGCCACATCTCAGGACATAGTTTCAAGGCGAGCCAAACTGAGATTGATGGCATTATTATCCATTGTTTGAGCATTTGAAGCCTCGGGTTCCATTGTGGTTATACCAAAAATAACACTTCAAGTTACGGTCCAACAAGACACCCAATCAGTCCAAAACGCCACACACAACAATACAATACAAATCCTACAAAACAAAACACACGTGAGTTCAAAACAACCTCCCACAATGAGATCCCACCTTCAGGTTTCTTCAAACTCAAGCTTAACAATGGTGGATGGCTCAAATAACCTCCAATTTAGCTCAAATTCTAACCCTATACTCCTATAGTGGTAGAGAACACAAATCTAACACTAATAACACAAGAAAAAAAACACCAAAATAGTCCACTAGTTCAAGGAACTATGGACCTCTTTTGGTGACCCCTCTCAGATTCAAGAACACAACAAGAACACCATGTAATGAGGTGTTTAACACCTAATTTCCAGCAGCAAACCAAACTATATTATGACAATAAAAATGAAGAGCAACAATGTTACAACAACAATAACCAAACGGCTTGAACAACAACAACATAAACTACAAGATTAGGACAAGAAACAAAAATCGATAGTTAGACAAGTGTTGATGTAGTCTTAACAACCCAAGAGAATATTCCACTCTTGGACCTTTAACACTTCATACAAAAAACACCTAACTATTACAATGACATAAGAGGGGCATCCACCTCTCAAAGCACCAAAGTCTCAAGTTTTGCAACACACAAGAGAATCCACCCTTATGCTATGCCCTAATTTTAGTTTTGAGAACTCTCTCTCACAAGAGTAATGTCTTCAATATCAAGCATAAACTAAGAAAATAAACCCTACAAGGTTCTATTTATACAACATTACAAATAATAGAGAAATGACAAAAGAGCCCTTTAGTGACTAGTCTTAAAAAAATACTTAAAAGTGTCATGATCATGATCATACTTGTATCATACACCTAGACAACACATGTCACACAACCAGCCTTGTACCATTTATGGTTCTCACGGTTTTGTTCTTTTCATCCATGAACATGTCCCGATTTTATGAGAGCTTAGAGAATAGGCCTTTACTAACATTTCATGAAAGCTTAGAGAATAGGCCTTTACTAACATTCTTCTTGAAGAGGCTTTCATTTCGCCCTCACATAGGTGATTTCTAAACGTTCAATCCTATAAATTTAACTATTTGGTCAAATCTGCTAATTTTAGATAATCATTAAAAAACTTCACACCATAAGTCTTATCCTCATTTACTAAATATTGTCTTCATCATGAGAATGGGTTGGGGATAATGACAATGTTGAACCTGCCAGACACAAATCTGTTTTATCTCTTTGAACCTAGCTCTTGGGATCTCCAGTCTGCTAGGTAGAGTTACCGTCGTGCTGACTCATCCTATGCCTTAAACCCATTTCCTTGGATGTCCTCTCAACTCCTTCTCTAGACAGGTCTTTTATAAGTGGATCTGACATATTATCCTTTGACTTTACATAATTCACAGTGATAATTTCACTAGAGAGAAGTTCACTAACGGTATTATGTCTCTGTTTTATGTGACGAGATTTACCGTTGTACATCATGCTCCCTGCCCTACCTATTGCCTCTTGGATATCACAGTGTATATATACTGGTGCCACTGGTTTGGGCCAATAAGAAATATCTTCCAAGAACTTTTGGAGCCATTCTGCTTCTTCGCTGGTTTTATCCAATGTGATAAATTCAGATTCCATTGTAAAGCGAGCAATACATATTTGTTTGGATAATTTCCAAGAGACCGCTCCTCCACCGATAGTAATTACATATCCACTCGTGGATTTTACTTCATTTGATCTGATGATCCAATTTGCATCACTATATCCTTCAAGTACCGCAGGATATTTATTATACTGCAAAGCATAGTCTTGAGTGTACTTAAGATACCCCAAAACTCTTTTCATTGTTATCCAATGAGTTTTGTTGGGATTACTCGTATACCGACTTAACTTACTAATAGCGCATGCTATGTCTGGTCGTGTACAATTCGTTATATACATTAAGCATCCCAATACTCTTGTGTACTCTAATTGTGAGTCACTTTCACCTTCATTCTTTCGAAGTATGAAGCTCACATCCAATAAATTCTTGGCAATACCAAATTCTAAATACTTGAATTTGTCAAGTACTTTTTTAATGTAATGAGACTGTGATAATGTCAACCCTTGTGGAGTTCTATAGATTCTTATTCCTAAGATCACATCCGCAACTCCAAGGTCTTTCATATCAAACTTGCTCTCAAGAATTTGTTTCATAGCATTTATGTCAGAAATGTCTCTACTGATGATCAGCATATCATCCACATATAAACAAACAATGACTTGGTGATTTGGAGTGTCTTTAACGTAAACACATTTATCACATTCATTTATCTTGAACCCGTTTGCCAACATGGTTTGGTCAAACTTCGCATGCCATTGTTTAAGTGCTTGTTTTAGTCCATAAAGTGACTTAACAAGCTTACACACCTTATTTTCTTTTCCTAGAACCACAAAACCCTCAGGTTGTTTCATGTAAATTTCTTCCTCCAATTCTACATTTAGGAATGTTGTTTTCACATCCATTTGATGGATTTCAAAACCATATACCGCCGCCAAGGCAATTAACATCCGAATTGACGTTATCCTCATTACTGGCGAATATGTATTAAAGTAATCAAGGACTTCCTTTTGTTTAAAGCTTTTTACAAAAAGTCTTGCCTTGTATTTGTCAATAGAACTATCAACTTTCATTTTCCTTTTGAAGATCCATTTAGAAACCTAAAGGTTTATTTCCTGGAGGAAGATCAACAAACTCCCACGTATGGTTTCTTAAGATTGAATTAATCTCACTATCGACTGCCTCTTTCCAAAAGGATGAGTCCGAAGACATCATCGTTTCTTTAAATATTTGAGGCTCATTTTCTAAGAGAAATATTAAAAAATTCGATCCAAACGAAGTTGATTCTTTGACGTGTGCTACATCTTGGATTCTCATCATTACGTACATCCTCACTTGGTTTATTTTAAGGTTGTTTAGACCACCCACTAGACTGTTCATGTCTAGTTTTATACGGATAAATGTGTTCAAAGAACTCAATATTATCTAATTCAATTATCATATTTTCATAGATATCCAGATGTTCGGATTTATGAACTAAAAACTGACATGCTTTGCTACTTTTAGCATATCCTATGAACACGCAGTCCACCGTCTTAGGTCCTATCCTTACTCTTTTAGGCATAAGAACTTGGACCTTTGCTAGATACCCCCACACCTTGAAATATTTCAAGTTGGGTTTTCTTCCTTTCCATTTTCATGTGGAATTGATTGTGTCTTACTATGGGTCACTCTATTGAGTATTCGGTTAGCCGTAAGGATAGCTTTCCCCCACAAGTTTTGCGGCAAACCTGAACTTATTAGTAAGATATTCATCATTTTCTTCAAGGTTCAGTTTTTCCTTTCCGCAATTCCATTAGATTGAGGTGAATACGGGGTTGTAGTTTGATGGACAATTCCATTCTCTACACATATTTGTGCAAAGGGAGATTCATATTCTCCGCCCCTATCACTTTTTATCATTTTGATCTTTTTCTCTAACTGATTTTCAACTTCAGGTTTATATTTCCTAAATGCATCTATTGCTTCATCCTTACTATTTAGCAAATAGACATAACAGTATCTAGTGTAATCGTTAATAAAAATTATAAAATACTTTTTTCACCACGAGATGGTTTTGACATCATATCACAAATGTTATTGTTGATTAAGTCTAAGGGATTGAAATTCCTTTCAACGGATTTATACAAATGCTTAGCATACTTTGATTCCACACACCTCTGGAGCTTCCTCAAATGTGAACCTTTGAAGACAAAGAGTTGTAAAGTAGAAAAATATTTTTTGCTGCCACCTTTTGAAGTTAATACCCGCAAACTTCTCGGGTTTCTCCGCTGGTGCCATTGTCGGCGAAGCATTCGTACGACTTCTTGTGGAAACACTAGTTGTTGCCACAGTTGTTGCGACATCATGCACTTGACTATCCATAGTCATTTTCCTATCACAACAAGACAGTAACTTTAGTATATCAAAATACTATTAATAAAGTTTCAGCAACTTTAAACACCTCTTGTTTCTAGTTTAACGATGAAGTTTTTATGACTTTCAATCGTCAATCGAGTGGTCTTTAACTTGTGATAAAGATTTTTGTCTTCTAATCACTAGTTAAGTTCAAACGGAGTAGAAAGATTAAATCTTTAATCTCCAGAAACCAAGCTATATAGATTTCGAATTATTCCTTAAGATTGTTATTTTTCAATAGTTCGAGTATACAAATCCGTATTTAAGCACACAACAACTTCAACACAAGTTCAAGTCTAAAACAAGAACAACTATGAAGTTACACAACACCTTCAACACAAGATTAAAAATAGTCTATCTAAGAAGTGTGTTATTATTTTAGAAATAAGATGAAACAGAAATTTAAAGCCAAGCCCCCCCCCCCCCCCACTTCATGGAGTGTTTATGCTATCAAAATATCATCTCTATACCTGAGGAATATGTCAGGTCTTTATAGCCTTAAGGTTTCACTTCGGAAAGGAAGCATTGATTCAGCAAAAAGGCACCTATTAAGTACAGTCATGTCATCTGCATCCAGTCTGTGCTGGACCTGCGCCTGATCTGCGGCCGCAGGTGACACTGTCCAAATTTCAGTAAGTACTTGTGTTGCACCTGCGGTTGCAGGTTATCGAAGTGCGTGCGCAGATCGCCCCATTGCGCGAAACAATGTGCCTTTTACCTCAAAGGATCGTATCCCTTCAAGGTGCGACCGAATCCGAATAGATCTCATCGAGAGATCCTTTTCCAAAATCGAAGTCGAGCGAGCAACAACGATAACGGCACGAGGCACTACCTTGTTCTTGCCTCACTATCCATGTGGAGATGTGTTTCTCAATATAAACACATGAAAGCTTCTTTCTCCCACCAATGTGGGAGAATTTAGTAAGCTTTTCATAAAATAGTACACTTTCCATTTTAGTGACTCTCTTTTCCTCCACTATTTTTCCCTCCATTTTTCATTCATACACACACCTTGAACCCAACACTTAGCACACCTTATTTACTAATCTTCATTCAATGTTTTAAAGTTTGTTAAGTGTTTATGTGCCATCCATATTCCCTTTCATTATTGGTATCAAGTACATTACCAGCGTTCAAACACTAAAAGATCTTAGCTCTAGATATTAATTATTTAATGTTATCTAAAGAATTTGACTAGATATTACTTATTTAATATGTTGCCTAAGAATTTGACTATTTGGATATATTCTCATTCTTTTTTCCTTCTTTGTGTGTGCATGAACTCCTCCGTCGAGGTCGGACTCCCTTCTCTCGCATTCCGTTGGGTTAAATCCAACTCACATCGAGTTAAGACCCGTGCCAAAAACAAAATGGACTAATGCATGAAGAAAAATGGGTTGATACAAAGATGTATACACAGATATACAGAAGTATACATGGGATATGCAGTGAAAAACGGGAGGTGAAGTTGGTGTACTGGTGGAAGACCAAAATATATGCATATGTGGCTGATATACAGTCTGATATACATCAGATATACAAAAAAGCTGTGAAAAATATATGCAGTATACAGATGATATACACCGAAATAATGGACTAAAATTCATGGAATTTAGGCCCAAAAGATGGGAAGCCTATTAATGGGTCAAAAGGGCCCAATTTTAACTCTCTAACTATTTAATCTATAGATAAATCCCCTAAGGCATTACCATTTTATTTTATCATGGCTTTTAGTTAATTCATAATTTTCTCACCTAATTTATCTCATCTAAATGAATTATAATGGTTCTTTCGATTTTTTTTCCTAAAACTAATCTTAAAAAATTTGTTGAGCATTTCACTTTAAAATAATATTTGTCTTGTTCACATGACTAATGACCTACTTGGGTTAAAATAATTTACTTCAAACCAAGAAGACTAATTCTTCTCGTAAATCCTAGTTTTTCATAATTGATAAAATACATTTAATATGACATTCCCCTAACATTTTCAAAAGTGTTATCTATAACAGAATTAACCTTTTTCTTTTATGTATATATTATAAAAGAAATGATAATAATGATACCAATTAAAAATAATTATGTAATTTCTTTTCTTTTTTTAAATCATAGAAACACAAATTTATTTCCTTCTTAAATCCAAGTGTGCAACCTAGCTTAAATGAGTTTCTCTTTAATTCAAATATTTCATAATCTTTTCTTAAAGATAATTATGAATTAAGTAGAATTTTCTCAATTTGAATATCTCTTGATTTTTCAAAATTTAACTTGTCGTGATTAATTATGAATTAAGTAAAATATTTCTCAGGTAGAATATTTATTAATATTTCTCAAAAATTAATCAGGAATTAAATAAAATATTTCATAATTTTTCTCAAAATTAATATTGGATTAAGTAGAATATGTTATAGCTTTTTATAGCTCAAGTAGACTATTTCTCGTTTGAATAAACATGTGTGAATAAATAATTTTAATATATTTAAAAAAAATAATCAAACTTTTCGCAAAGTTAGTCACTTTTTTTAGTTAGTCAAAAATGATCTTTTGATGAACCGTTTTAAAACGGACGCTCCTAACTGCCTTAAAAACCTTCTTAGGGCGTTAATTGAACCCTTACTCGGTTTCTCTAATTTCAAAGATTTATTTCTATTTTTGAATCTTTGAAATTCCTTTAAGTTTTTTCTTGATATTTTTCTATAAAAATCAAGTGGTGAACTCTGTGAATTCTTAAAAAATTATTTCAAATTTTTCTTGAATTTTTGAAATAGTTTGAAAAGGTCAAAATCATTTTCTGTAAAATAAAATTTGAAAAGGGATAAAACATTATCAACAACATGTCACAATTTTAGAGGGAGAAATGTAATTTTATCAACAACATGTCATAATTTAAGAGGGAGAAAAATAATTTTATCAACTACATGCCACAATTTTAGATGAAAAAAAAAGTAATTACCAACTACATATCACGATTTTAGAGGATTTTAAAAAAAATAAAATTTGCATAATCTTATCAATTAGGAGTACATGTCATAATTTTAGAGGAGAAAAATAATTTATCAACACAAGTCTCAAATTTAGAGGATTTTAAGAAAATTAAAACTACCATAGTGTCACTGTGAGCACTACCAAATTTTAGTATCATCCCTTATATATAAGTATAATTTTAGGTTCATAAAAATATCAATCAAATTTTTTGTATGAAAATAGTCTTCACTAGATAGTCTGATCTATTAAGAAATTAGTATTCTTCCGTTATATAAATCATAAGGAAAATTGGGTTAGGCACATATAAAAAGGGTCAAGATATGAGTAATAAATTATATTTTCTTAAATTAAAACTAAGAACTAATTAAGGTTGTCACATCATTTTTTCGGTGGGATTATTGTAAAATCCGGTCATAGTGACTTTTGTGATGGTTGGGGCAAAGTAAAATAACTTTTGTGTAATGAATGAAAGAAAAATGACTTTTGTATAATAGACACAAAATTAAGTAACCATGAATGAAATTTATTCTGACATAAGACGGCTTCCTTAAATCCAGGCTAATACTTTGGTTCATTTCCTTTACTATCTCCGTCTGATTTATATACAAATACCGCTTGTTTTCCGTTGAATATGTACATACAGGACCTGCAATTAAATCAGCAAAACTCGGCAAAAGGTCAGGCTATTTAGGAACAAATAGATTGTTTATACTTCAGAAAAAAGACATAATTGCGAACCTTCCATAATGGTTAACCCCAACATATATATTACACAAACTTAGTAAAATTAAAATTTAAAAACAAAATATAGAAAGATTGGGCGGGCATTTAATCTCCAGAATTGGATTGAAGGCAATTGAATTTCCTTGACATAAAATTCATGAATCCACCTCTCGGAACAAGCGTAAGGAAATGTTAGTCACTTTTGTCCTAGTAAAAACAATCAACGAGTCATACTTAGATACTTTAAGAGTTGATTTCTCAGATAATCACTCAACTACTAGTTATTATTTCAATAAAGTCATTTTCTTTATTGAAAAATATCGGAATCAAGAAGAAGACTGACTTTCTGAAATAATAACTATTAGTTGAGGGCCATATGAGAAACCAATCCAATAGTTCAACCAATACTCCTTCGTTCATTCCTAAATCTTTTATCAATCAAATATATTGAGTTCTTTATATAGTACAATTTATAGTCCTTAGTACGAATGTGAACCGTTCGATGCTCGAATCTCATGTTTCGAAATTTGACAGAATAAGTAAAGTTTTCCTTTGATTAAAATTTCCCTGATTAGTAGGGCAGGGACATTATATATATCAATAAATAGAGTAAATAGAGTTTTCTTTAATTAAATTTTTCCCGGTTGGTAGGGCAAGGGTATTATATATCAATAAATAATTATTTAGAATTTTGAACTAACTTTAGAGCAGAACCACAATGATGACTACGGATTTGACACGACCAAATATATTTGGTCCAAAATTTATTAACTAAGAATTCATGAGCTAAAAATTTTGACTCAATCTCTAACTAACATAGCATGAAATTTGTAAAATTATAGATTAATTAGAGTTGCACTATTAAAATTTCTTGAATGAGTAAAGCTAAAATGTGGGTGCAAAAGGCAAACTATACAACCATCTCCAACCACATTCTATTTTGCATTCTAAATATAGAGATGCTTTATGGAGAGCACATCTCCAATCCACAGCTCTATCTTACATTTACATTCTACAAAGAACTTCTTCTCTCTTTAATATTATATTACTATTTTTATTTCATTTATATTTCTTATTTCATAACTTAAATCTTTCTTATTATTTTTATTTTATTTATATTTCTTATTTCATAATTATTTTTTACCCCAAATTTTTAAATAACATAAATTACATGAAAATATTATATATTATTCACATTAATGGACAATTCAAGTAAAAGTAAAATCGTTGGTGAAATACAATTAAATAAATATTACATCATGATAATATTTATTTATTTCTACATAAATATTCAACTTTCAAGATTAAAACGTTGTTCCCATAAATGCTCTATCAATTCATTTCAAAATACAAAATGAGCATTTTTGTCTTTAATTGTTTTTATATCTAGATAAAAAATTTCTCATATCGATAATTTTCATCTACCACCATTTATACGAAAATTAAATTTATAAAATTCAACAATAATATAATATAAATAATGCATAAGAAAATAATTATAAATAATAGAGACTTAATTAATTATCGAATATAATTCATAATATATTAAATTAAATATTATATAATATAAATATTAATATTAATATTATAATTAAAAAATAAAATAAAGAGAACGAATAGTAATTCTCTATATTTAGAGAGTTATTGCTCACCTCTATTTATAGAGTGCAGAGAAATATTTGAAAGGTATTAACCAATAACTCTTCTCCTACTTTACATTATTGTAATAGTCTTATACAATCTAATATTTATGTGAATGTTTCTACTTAGTACTTCCAACAGATAATCGGATTCCTAAGAAATTACTTCCTCCCTAGTTTTACTTGTTACATTTTGAGTTACACGTCTATTAATAAAAATAATTAATAACATGATTATTTTACCATCATATTTTAATTAAATGATTCTTATATTGTATCTTGAAATTAATTTAAAAAAAAAATAATTAATGTTAAGGATAAAATAGAAAAAAAAAATATTATCTTCTTTTGATATGTCAAAAATGATAAGTAAAAGTAGAATTTTTGAGACTTACGTCCTATTGATACATAATTTTAAAAAATAACAAATATTTTTGAATTTTGTGATCGTCAAGTGAGATATGTATAATGTTCTAAAATATAGTTTACCCCTGTTGTTTTAGACGAGAAAGAGACATTAACAAACAAATAGGAATGTAAGAAAAATACATTGAAATTGAGGGAGTATCTGGTTTCATTTTCGGTTTGATTATCATTTTTTCAAAAAAAAAATTAAAAGAAAATAATGATTTTGTTTGATAATGCAAGATTGTCTCTTTTTTCCAGATTTAACTTGTACGCATTGACAACGTGAAGAATCTTTTTAATGTTTGGAGAAACTTATTTTCCTAGAAAAGTCATTTTTAAAAAATTTTGACCAATCGACCACTCCCTAAATCTATGAATGAGAGTATGCAATTCCAACAAATATTCAAATAATTTCTGCAAAACAAGGTATTTATTTGGGATATCAAAGAAATAGAGCTTTGTTCAAAGTTAATAATTAATCAGAAAAGAGAATTTCACTTAATAGGAGAATTGATCCTAATGCTAATAGTGCCAATGTAGCACACTTCAGAAAGAATCACATTCTCATATTTAAGTCCAAAGCAAATATATTCTATTTTAATTAATATTTGTGCATTAGGATTATGCCAATATCAATAATGAATCTGTCTTAATTACAAAAGGAACCTCTTAATCTCTTTGTGCACTATCTGTTCTTTCTTTCCTGCCAAAAATGTCTTCCAGACAGCCTCCGTCATGGCCGGATCGCGCATAATTAGATGTCCAACATTGGGCATTTCATGGTAGTTGATCCATGGAAGCCTTTCTGCAATGTAACGTTGTAATATAACAGGTACAATCCAGTCTTGGTCACCATGCCACAAGTGGACCGAGCCTTCATTTGGGAAAGGGTTCTTAAGATCCATAGGATCAAAATCCCATTTCCCGAACCCCACCTTCATGTCGCGGTGGAGGGATTCGAATATTCCTTGTTTTACAGCATATTCCTACAGATGAAACAAGCAGCAGCAACTTTTGAGCCAACCATACTCATCATATAAGCAACAACATATGAACGTAATACTTAGTTGTGTATTAGTAATCACTTACACTATCACACTTTAACTTCCTCTCCTATCTTGTCCGTCTCCCTAATAGCAGCATGCTTTTCACATCCATTCGGAAAAGTTCTTTAAAAAACACCTCGATCCAGAATGCTGCTTAAACAGACCATACGCAAACAAATACAAAAAAATAGTAACGTGTGGTTTTTTCACCCCTATAGTGGATATTCTAACACTTCACCAAAAACAAAAGAAACATTTAACTCGAATATGAATAGAACTCCAATTTATGATGAGCCGAAACAAAATTCCAAGTCATTACAAATTCTCCCAACAAATTTATTACGAGGATCAAACACATGCAAGGGGATCATGAAGTGAGAGTAATCTAACAGTAAATTGTCCATATTCAGGTAGGAACCCAATTACCTTATGTTTTTGTATTTCACTTGCATGCTTAGCAAATCTGTAAGCAACTTCCATATCTGGGGGAGACCTCTTGAATTTTCCAGCTATAACACTACTGTACGGGAACCACTTCTGAGTGTTCCACCAGTAGACTAGCCAAGGTGCATAATGTGCAACTCGAAGTGCCCATTGGTCCCGTGGGAACAGTAGATTGTATCCTTCTGTAGATAAATTAGCAGGAAAGCCAGGCCACCAGTAATTGATAGAGGGAGCAACAAGAGCTGCTCCAGCTAACCTATTAGCACCAAAAGAAGATGCCATAAATAATCAAAAGCAGAGAATACAGGAATACTAGGAAGTTTTGCTGCTGTTTTTGAGAATAGCGAGGATCAAAAAGAAAGTAGATCAGAGGGACACAGATTTTATCAAGTTGTGTAATACCAAGGACATTACCTTATATAGGAAGATATGGAGGTCGAGCATTAAGGTGGCAGGTTGGTAAGTAGTCGAGTATTGTCTAGTTCCCCTATCAGTATTGTTATTATTACTCTCTTAGTATCTTATTCTTCGATTATAGTGATACGTATTGTTTCCTTTGCTTCTATTATCGTACTTTTTGCCGTTGCTACTTTTTCTTTTTTAATTGTTTTTAGCATGTCTTCTTCATTACTGTATTTGTTTTACTTGTTTTCTGATTCTGCTTTAACTGGGCCGAGGGTCTATCGGAGATAACCTCTTTACTGTCATCGGGCTGATATATGTCAGCAAGCTCTTCCAAATCCAAAGCTATAGTTTGCATGGTTCGTTTTGGATGTGGATCACTTTCCCCATAACCAGGTCTATCGAAAGAGACAACATAAGCCCCTAATTCTTTATATCTGGAGCTAGATTAGGTATGAGCAAGAACAAAATTACACAAACTATAACCATTCTCCTTTCTTCTATATACCTGGTTCCTGTGTCTTTTCTGACTTGTTAATTTTTCTCTCGATTTTCCTCATCATCCCTTTGTTTCTCAATTTTCTCATAGCTAAGAGTTGGCGGAGCTACAAGCCTATCTACGTGTTCAACACCAATTAACTTTGGCTCAGACTTGGCATTTTGTATTTATAAATTCACTTAATACATATAAATAATTTATCAAGAACCTAGGAATTTGTCTTTTCTAGAATGTCAAACCTCTAAACTCAAAATCATAACTCTGTCTCTGCTAACAGTCATTTCATTCTCTCAGCCACGCAACAGCTGACTACAGTCCTACTCTAATTCCCTTTCTTCCTATACTTCTAATAATAACAACTTAGTTGATTCAATCAATAATCAACTAAGACTCAATCTTCAACACGTTGACCTCACTTGCATGGGCGGAGCTACGTTACCACAAGGGGTTCATCCAGGCCTCCTTCGTAAAAAAATTACAGTGTATATATAAGGTCAAAATTATCTTTGTACGCTTAATCTTTTATATTTTATATTTTGAATCCCCTTAGTAAAGAACAGATAAATTTGACTGTTGTTTTGCTAAAAGTCAACTTACTGCAACACCCTCTCCTCTTTTTCCTTCTTTTAACAAGAATCTCTTCCTCTTCATAATTATTTTTATAATCCCGGTGAGCTTGTGCGCACGTTGATTAATTCTCTGGAATACCTGTTACTTTCCACCAGCAACACCTAGACTAATTCCATGAGGTACCTGCCGTTGTCACCTCCCACCTAGACTAACTCCATTCTCCTCTTTCTCCTCCTTTTAACAAAAATCTCCCACTCTTCATAAATTTTTTTTGGATAACCATGGTGTCTGAACCAGCTTGCGTCCACCTTGACTAATTTTACGGTATACTTGTCACTTTCCATCAGCAACACCTAGACTAATTCCACAGGATACTTGCTAGCTGCCACTATCACCTCCCACCTAGACTTATTCCCCAAGATACCAGTCACATCCCACCAGCAACAAGTTCAATAGGATATCTATCACCTCCCGCCAGCAACACCTAGACTAATACTACATGCTACCTGCCAGCTGGCACTATCACCTCCCACCTAGACTAATTCCCCGTGATACCTAGTACATACCACCAACACCACGTATCAGGCAACTCTGTCCAATAAGGCTAGGTCAAATGAAGAGAAATCACCTCAGACCGCAAGGTGGTCAACTCACTTAATTGATCAAGGCCACACTCTCGGTGCTATTCATAATATTCTCAAAAGATCTATTCCCTCTGTCATAATTTATGCGAGACAGTTTGACTTGAAATGAAATTTAAGAAAATAAAGAAAAACTTTTGAAACATATAGTATGAGATAAGTACATTTATGTGGGTATAAATCATTTTTCCAAAGTTTAAATGGATATTTTAATGTTGAATTAATATTAAATATAGAAATAAGTAACAAGAAAAAACAAAATGAAAAAAAGAATCTTGAAGTTGATTCAATAGAGTGAACTTCTCAGAACTGTATAAGGAGGTCAACTATGTTAGCTGAACTATATTTTTTGTAAGAAAAGTAGAGTAATTTCCATTGATAGTTACCCATGTTTTCATAATTGTTTACAAATATCACTTTTGTTACAAAAATATCATCCAACTATTCCTATTTTCCTCAAAAAATATGTAACACTCTAAAAAACTAATTCTATCCTACATGGCATGTCATGTTAAAATCTTTTAATTTTTTAATTATAAACCTATTTAATTCTTCAAGTTCATTTATTCAAACCCACGTCTTATAAACTACAAGAAAAATCTAAATTACCTAGTATTTTATTTTTAAAAAAAATTATAAAAGAATTTAAAGGTAATCTAATTCTCTACAAGTTTTTCAACCAAACTAATTCGATGGAAAACCTACAAATTTTTCTATAAAACAACATTTGAAGGAGAAAATCTTAGAATTTTTTTTTTGTCAAGCAAAATTCAATAGAAAATTCTTAAAGGCAATTATCACATGAAAATTTTAATTCGTATGTAGATCACCTGCAAAATTTTAAGCAAGAACTTTTTGATAAAAAGATAATAAAAAAATGAATTCTTCTTGTGGATTTTCTCCAAGTAAATTTCATAAACAAATCAAGTAAATCTGCAAAGTTAACATAGGCAAAAACTTTAGAAAATAGAAATTTATTATTTTTAATTTCATTTTTTATTTATTTTTTGTTTTTATTATACTATATTTTATCTTATTATATAATCAAACACCAATTTATATCCTTTCCTCATACTAAACTCACAAAAAACAAGCGATATTTGGTTGGGTACTATTTCAACGATTCATTTGTAGTATTAGATCATTTTGTTAATATTTTTTAAAAAGAATTAATTTGTTTCATGACTAAATAATTTTTCATTTCTTCAAAAAATAGTACATTTAATACGTATAAGAAAATATGAAAGTCATCATTTTCATTTCTTTTACATTTTAAGAATCTTTAGTATATGAAATAAATAACAAAAAAATATTAAATTAGTACAAATTTATATAGATACCTTGAGTTTTAAAAATATTATAAAGTGATGACATAAATAAATTTAAAAAACTTTGAAAAGTACCAAATAAAATAATTCAATCCTTCAGTTTTATGTATAAACTTGGACACATCAACTACTTCATTGATGAGTAATGTGCATTGCATTACCAGAGGAATTATTCTTCTTTAAGTTGTGTGATTATCTAATATTTTTATCATGTGATGTAATTTTTCTCATATCGAATAAAGAATAAATATAATTTATTTTTCTTTTTGTAAGAAAGACAAAATAAATATAAAATTTAAAGTATATAATTAAATTGTTCTTCGATAATAAATATCATGTGTATTTATTTTTTAAAAAGAAATAAGACCAAATTTTAGTTAAATAAGTTTGATAAGTTAAATAGATCTATTTCTTATATCTTATATATAAAAAAGAAATTTTAATAACATGTCATGCAAACTAAGAGAGAAGAAATGTTTTTGAAGTGTCAAGTATTTTTTGAGGAAAATAGGGATAGTTGAGTGATATTTTTGTCCTAAAAAAAAGTGATATTTATAGGCAATTATGAAAACATGGATGACTATCCATGGAAATTACTCGAAAAGTAGTAGTGTCTATTTCATTATATGGTCCACCAGCTGCAACTGCTCTAGTACATCCTTAAAATGGATACATCCAACCAATAACGTGTTGCGGTGGAATAGTAAGTATTGTTTTGTTCCTAGAGAAATATGTTGGGTTTGAATATTTTTGACTAAGAAATGTCTTTATTAAAAAAATATTTTATTCTAATATTGAGAACTTCTCAACGTGAATTTAAATTTAACTAATATTTGTATTCATGCGATGCGCAAAAAATTTTAGAGTAAAAATTTCACAAATATTTTATAAATGATAATAGAACAAATTCATCCATATTCTTAAGTAGAAAAATTATAGTGCTTCTCCTAATCTTAAGCTCTTCCCACTATCACATTCGTATTTGTAGTGAATTTATTATAAATTCTATAAAAAAATTAAATAAAAATTCAAAGAATAAATTATTTATTAGTCACATATCTTATTTATATTATTGTATCTAATTTATTTGCTTCAATACTTTAAATTGATACACTCAATTTAGAGGATTATATTTCAAATCAAATTCAAAAATACATCTAATTTAAAAATTATACATGATTTTGCATTGCCCGTAAAGTTGATACACTCATCTCGTCATGAATATTTTATCAATATTTTTTCCAACATTATTGAAAAAATAATGATCTTTATTAGTCGCTTGTTTTTAATGTTACACTGTTAATCTAATGCAATTGAATTACTTTTCTCGTTAATTTTCTTTTCAGTAGGTCCATATTTTGATTTTCAGTTTTACTAAATTGCAGATAGATTTTGCACAAGAAATAAGATAGATCATATAAATTCAAAATTTGTGTATAAACATAATTTATATATATATATATATATATATATATATATATATATATATATATATATGTACATAAAAGTGTTAATTATGTTTTCATAAAAGCCACAAAAAGTTTTATCATAAAATAAAAAAAGAAGAAGCCACAAATAGTCATTAAAGTCCGTAATCTTAATGTGAAGCAATATAAGAGTTGCAATGACAAAGGTAAAAAATAATTGTTTCTTCATCAACAAAACACTTATTATATTCATAGATAAATTTAAATGTAATATGTTTTTCTCTCTTTACAACTTTGAATAGTTTCAGTAAACAAACACAATAAATATAGTCAATTGTAACGGCTAAAGTTTGAGTAAGTATATAACAAATTTGCTTAGAAATACATCTTTAAAATGTAATATGTTTAAACGTAATAAATCATACTAAACATTGATTATACTCATAGATAAATTTAAATATAACATGTTTTCTTCTCTGTATAACTTTGAATAATTTTCGTAAACAAACACAATAAATATAGTCAGTAAATCATAAATTTGCTTAGAAATACATTTTTAAAATGAAAGAGGTACTGTAGCGTATTCTCAAAACTAATTAAAATAAATCATACTAAAGCCAAATAGATACATGTTAAACACAAAAATTCAAAACATAATAGTTAATCAAAAAAATAAAGTCGTATAAGCTAAATTATTGCCACAACAAGTCCTCGACAAAAGAACAAACTAATCAAGATTGAAGATCTAATTCAATCTTTAGAATTAAGAGAAATAAGAGAAGACCCACATTTCAGGCCTCTTCCTTTTCGTTCTTCTTTGTTAATTAGAATTCGTATAGGTTTACTACTACTCCTATTTGTAAACCTATATGTTAAAAAAATTTCGTCGATATCTCAACATGTTAACATCAAAGAAATTTACATGATTATGCAATTCATCATCAACAACTTGACAATTATGATAATTGATAAATAAATATTCAAATTAAATGATGGGATATTAAGCCGTTTATATTACTCCGAGAAGTTCAAATCTTTCAATCGAATTCTCAAGATCTTTAAAAGTATCATCTGAATTTATATTCGCCACGTTGAAATTCATTATCAAATCTCTAATAAGAATAATTCACATATGGAGAACCAACATTATGTATCTGAAAGAAAACATGAAAATTGTAATAGAATGTATAACTTTTCGAAAAGAATTTCTAGTAATACATTGACTTAGTACAAATGATAGAGAATATACACAGTTATGTTAAAGACTCAAAAGATTCAGAGAAAAGAAATTTTAGCAAAATAAATTAAGAGAGTTTAACACTTTTTATTTTTGGTTCTTTTTTTCAATTTCTTTTTTCTCACCTCTTCTCCATTGGTGGAACAATAGAAATACTATATTGTATATAAAAAGACATATTTTTTAGGAGACCATTCAAAAAGCAAAAAGATAGTAAGGCTTAATGAGATTTAGAAAACTCAAATACTAAAAGGAAGATGATACTATATAACAATAATAGTCAACAAACTGAAAAGATGACTTACATAGTGCATCGAGAAGCTTTCAAGGAGAAATCATACATGCCAAAGTAAAAGTATTTAAATTTATGAGGCCCAATTTTCATGGTCGTTATAAAACATTTGAAGAAAGTGTCAAAAGAAGTAAAAGGAAAAAAGTATTATGACTTGTTGGTCAATAAATATCTTGTTTCTTGTGGGATTAATTACCATGATACATAATTTGCATCATGACTATGGACATGTAAATCTCCACAATTACTCTCTCATCAGTCATCATACTTTTTGAATTGCCTCATTTCAAATTCACTAAAATTATAATCTGTTGTAAATTTATCATGCCCAATGCACCTTAAATTTCAAATAGTAATGGTTCTCAAATGCATCCCATTTTTTTTTATATATGATAAGATGTAAAAGAACTTTTTAAATAGTTAGAGAATCAAGTTAAGTAAAGAGAAATTCATTATTTTTCAAAAATCAAAAGGAGATTATATATAAATAGTTTATAGAACTCCTCAGTTTAAAGATACCCACAATTGCAAACCTATTATGTTTTCATCATCTTCACTTCTATCTGTTTCATCATTCAAATAGGATCATCTCAAATAGGGGATGATTGTCAAATTATGTCTATTTCAAGATCCTCCAACCTTACAACAGTTTTCAGGGCAACTCCTATAGTCTCTTGCACAGAGATGAATTAAAAAGAAAAACTGTTTTATCGCTGTAAATATATGGTCAAATAACATTTTTTTTAATTTGGGATAAAGTGAAGAAGTATTAACTGTTTTGAACTTAAAATATAAAAAATATTTATTTTTATGTTTGAAAACTTAATTTTTTACATTTGGATATGTACAGTGAATTAAAAATTTACACTTTCCACATAAATAATCCTACATGCCTTGGATTATGGTTGCACGTTTCTAGAGAAAATTGAAGGAAAGGTGTCTTTTAAGTTTTGAATGAAGGATTGGTGACATTGACCAATTTAAAAGGTCAAACATAATTAAAAAACTTGATTAGGTTAATTGTGGACTTGATTAATATTTTCTAAACTTTTTAATCTTTTCAAAAATACAAATTACTCACACCCACAAAACTTCCCTCCCTCTGCAAATCAATCTCTCTCTCTTCTCTCTTTCTCTCGATAGTTTCTCTCGCTAACTTCTCCCAACCCACAACTTTTCAAATTTCTCCCTTCAATCTTGTGCAACTTCAACCACTGGCAACAAATAGTTTTGAGTTCTTGCCCGTTCCTTTTTTACTTTCAACCGTCAGTCGACGTGACAACATTCTCCGACGACAATAACTTCTAGTTCTTCATCCTTTCTTTTTGATTTTCACGAGAAAAAATTAGGGCTTTTAAGTTATGACGAAAATGAGGAACTTGATTTGTTGGTGTTTGTTATTTTTTTATGTTTTTTGTTATTTTTTTAATGTTTGTTATTTTTTAGTTGAATTCTCATCTGGATGTATCTGCTACTGCTGTTTTTTAATAATGGATAAAACATGTAACGTGAATCCAACAGATAAGTATTTGTTGCAACATATATGACTAATCTGTTGCACAGATTAGTAATCTGTTGCAACATATATAACTAATATGTTGCGCAAATTAGTAATTTGTTGCAACATATATGACTAGTCTGTTGCACAGATTAATAATATGTTGCAACATATATGACTAATCTGTTGCAACATATATGACTATTTTGTTGCAACAGATTACTCATCTGTTAGATTCGTTTTATAGTGTTGTAATATGAATCCAATATATGGGTCATCTGTTGCAACAGATTAGTCATATATTGCAACAGATTACTCACTTGTTGCAATAGATGACTCATATGTTGGATTCATATTGCAGGTTCTATTCATTGCAGCAGTAGCAACTACACCAAATAAGAAATTCAACAAAACTTATAATTTTACTTACAAAATAAGCTATGAAGTAATGTCCAAGTGGTATACGAAAAAAATTTGACCTAATTTTTTTTAAAAAAATTTCAACAGGGGCACAACGAATAAGTAAAACACATGAAAAATTTCATGAAAAAGGTAAAGAAGACAAAAATAATATATCATACATCAAATGCAAAGGGATCAAGGGGACAAACATTTGAGTTCTCCTAAAAATGTTTAAGTTCCCTAATATTTTAATTGCTTTCTAATAGTTGACTCATCTATTACAACAGATTTTCTATCTGTTTGATAATTTTCAACAGATGAATCATCTGAGGCAACATGCTAGTCATCTGTTGATTCAAATTAAGCAATTTAATAACTAAATTGATTTAGCTAAAATTAAAGACGTCTCTACGACAATGGGACAAATATTTGTGTTCTCCTAAAAATATTTGAGTTCCCTAGTATTTTAATTATTTTCCAGCAGATTATCTATTTGTTGCAACAAGTTAGTCATCTATTGCAACAGATGTTTATAACAGGTTAATCATTTATTTATTCAAATTAAGCCATTATTAATTATAACTAAATTAATTTAATTAAAATTGAAGACAAGTCTTTAATACAAGACCTTAAACAAGGGGACAAATATTTGAGTTCTCCTAAAAATATTTGAGCTTTAGTATTTTAAATTGCTTTTCAACATATATCGAACTCAGAATCAAAATAAGCCACGAAATTAAAAAAAAAGTGACCAAAATAGGCCACCTATTTAAAAAGTTACCAAAATAGGCTAAACGTAATAATTTATTACGTTTTCTACTTTTTTCTTAACGGTCAACTAACGGAGTTGACTAATTATTACGTTTTCTACTTTTTTCTTAACGGTCAACTAAAGGAGTTGACTTTTACAAAAATGTAAGAATTTCTTATGTTTTACATTTTTTTTTGTAAACCGTAAGAAATTCTTACGTTTTATAAAAAAAATATAAAACGTAAGAAATTCTTACGTTTTACATGATAACCGAGGAAAAAAATATAATGAATTATCAAATCAATTAAAAAGGTACTAAAAAAAAGAGCAGTTCAACGTAACAAAAAGTTACGTTCTTAACTTTTTTTATAGCAGTGGGCCCCCACCCACAATTTATTTTTCCACAAATGTCCCATCACTTCTACTTTTTCCTCTTTTTACATATGATAATTATGAATTTTTTTATTAGTTAAATTTATTTATATTTTACATGTAGTTCAAATAATTTATTTTTTCTAATAAATTTTTACGTTTTACATAAAAAAAATTTTTAAAAAAGAAGTATCAATAACCTCATTAACTTAACAATTTTCTTATATTTATTCTATATCAAAAAATAATCACTTCAATCCTTAATTATCCAATTTCTCTTTAAAAAAATTATACTTTTGAGTTTTCCTCTACTCCAAAATAGTGAAATGTTGAATTATCATCGATCAAATATGCTACTATATACAAGAATTATATTTTTTAGGAGTGAAAAAAATATATTTTCTTATATTAATTTAGGAGTGTTTCTAAATTAAATTGTGATTTTTTACTCCATTAATTATAATATGAAACGTATTTGTGCATGTGAGTCTCCTCAATATCCTAATCGAAACACTAATCGAAAACAACGATGAATCACTATCCAAAAAAATTAATTTCATATTTTTAACACACCAAAACATTATAATTATTGTATATAGTAGCATATTTGATCGACGATAATTCAATATTTTACTATTTTGGAGTGGAGAAAAACTCAAAAGTATAATTTTTTTTAGAGAGAAATCGAATAATTAAGGATAGAAGTGATTATTTTTTTATATAGAATAAATATAAGAAAATTATTAAGTTAATGAGGTAATTGATACTTCTATTTTTAAAATTTTTTATGTAAAGCGTAAAAATTTATTACATAGAGAAAAAAATAAATTATTTGAACTACATGTAAAATATAAATAAATTTAACTAATCAAAAAATTCATAATTATAATATGTAAAAAGAGAAAAAAGTATAAGTGATGGGACATTTGTGGAAAAAAGAATTGTGGGTGGGGGACCACTGCTATAAAAAAGTTAAGAACGTAACTTTTTGTTATGTTGAACAACTCATTTTTTAGTATCTTTTTAGTTGATTTGATAATTCACTGCATTTTTTTCCTCGGTCATCGTGTAAAATGTAAGAAATTCTTACGTTTTATATTTTTTTTTATAAAACGTAAGAATTTTTTACGTTTTACAAAAAAAAATGTAAACTCCGTTAATTGATCGTTAAGAAAAAAATAGAAAATGTAATAAATTATTACGTTTAGCCTATTTTGGTAACTTTTTAAATAGGTGACCTATTTTGGGAACTTTTTAAATTCTGTGGCTCATTTTGGTTCTGAGTTCACATATATCTTATTTATTTAATAATTTCCAATAGATGAGTCATATGTTGCAACAATTTAGTCATCTGTTGCAACAAATGTCTATATTTGTTGGATAATTTTCAATAAATGAGTTAGCTATTGCAACAAGTTAGTTATCTGTTGCAACATATGTCTATATATGTTTGGTCATTTTCAACAAATGTCTTTAACTGTTTGATCTTTTCCAACAGATTACTTATCTATTGCAACATGTTAATTGAAATCGTAATTGAACTTATCAATTCATCTTTAATTTTAGTTAAATCAATGTTGTTATTACTAATAATGTCTTAATTTGAATCATTTCAAATAAAATTGGTCAATTAACACTTTACTCAAGACGAATTCACTTAGATGATCATGTAATTACTATGAGATTAATTGAAATCGTAATTAAATTATCAATTCATCTTTAATTTTAGTTAAATCACTTTAGTTATTACTAATAATTACTTAATTTTAATTATTTCAAATCAAATTGGTCATTTGATCATTCTACTTAAGACGAAACACTTAGTTGATCATGTAATTACTATAAAATTAATTGAAATTGTAAGTGAACTTACTAATTCATCTTTAATTTTAGTTAAATCCATATAGTTATTTCTAATTATGGCTTGGTTTGAATCATTTCAAATAAAATTGGTCAATTGACCACTCTACTCAGGACGAACACACTTAGTTGATCATGTAATTACCATGAGATTAATTGAAACAATAATTGAACTTATTAATACTAGTTAAATTAATTTAGTTATTACTAATATAATGACTTAATATGAATCAATAAATGACTAAGATGTTGCAAAAGATGAGTAATCTGTTGAAAATGACCAAATAGATAAAAACATTTGTTGCAACAAATTAGTCACCTATTGCAACAGATTAGTAATCTGTTGGAATTAACAAACAGATAAAGTCATATGTTGCAACAGATTGGTCATCTGTTGTAAATGACCAACAGATAAAGACATTTGTTACAACAAATGACTAATCTATTGCAATATATGTGTATATCTGTTTGATAATTTTCAACAAATGACTCATCTGTTGCAATAGGTTATACACTTAAATGATCATGTAATTACTATGAGATTAATTAAAATTGTAATTATTAAATCAATTTGGCTATTACTAATAATGACTTAATTTGAATCATTTCAAATAAAATTAGTCAATTGATCACTCTAATCAGAACGAACACACTAAGATGATCATGTAATTAATATGAAAATAATTGAAATCGTAATTGAACTTATCAATTCATCTTTCATTTTAGTTATATCAATGTAGTTATTACTAATAATATCTTAATTTGAATCATTTCAAATAAAACTGGTCAATTAACACTTTACTCAAGACGAATACACTTAGATGATCATGTAATTACTAACTATGAGATTAATTGAAATCGTAATTAAAATTATCAATTCATCTTTAATTTTAGTTAAATTAATTTAATTATTACTAATAATTTCTTGATTTTAATCATTTCAAATAAAATTGGTCAATTGATCATTCTACTTAAGACGAAACGCTTAGTTGATCATGTAATTACTATAAAATTAATTGAAATTATAAGTCAACTTACTAATTCATCTTTAATTTTAGTTAAATCAATATAGTTATTTCTAATTATGATTTGGTTTTAATCATTTCAAATGAAATTAGTCAATTGATCACTCTACTCGGGACGAACACACTTAGTTGATAGTGTAATTACCATGAGATTAATTGAAACTGTAATTGAACTTATTAATTCATGTTTAATTCTAGTTAAATAAATTTAGTTATTACTAATATAATGACTTAATATGAATCAATAGATGACTAACATGTTGCAAAAGATGAGTAATCTATTGAAAATGACTAAACAGATAAAGACATCTGTTGGAAATGACCAAACAGATAAAGATATTTGTTGGAAATGACCAAACAAATATAGACATATGTTGCAACAGATGACTAACTTGTTGCAATAAATGACTCATCTATTGAAAATTATCAAACAAATATAGACATCTGTTGCAATAGATGACTAAGTTGTTGCAACAGATGACTCATCTGTTGAAAATTATCAAACATATAGGATATATGTTGGAAAATAATTTAAAATAATAAAGCTCAGATGTTTTTAAGAGAACTCAAATGTTTGTCCCCTTGTCTAAGGTCTTGTCTTTAATTTTAGTTAAATCAATTTAGTTATTACTAATAATTGCTTAATTTGAATCATTTTAAATAAAATTTATCAATTGATCATTCTATTAAGGACGAATACATTAATTAAAATTGTAAGTGGACTTATCAATTCATCTTTAATTTAGTCACAATCAATTTATTTATTACTAATAATGACTTAATTTGAATCATTTGAAATAAAATTGGTCGATTGATCACTCTCCTCGAGACGAATACACATAGTTGATCATGTAATTACTATGAGATTAATTGAAATTGTAAGTGAACTTATCAATTCATCTTTAATTTTAGTTTTATCAATTTAGTTATTACGAATAATGGCTTAATTTGATTCATTTCAAATAAAATTGGTCAATTGATCACTCTAATCATGACGAATACACTTAGTTGATAATTTAATTAATATGAGATTAATTGAAATTGTAAGTTTATATTTAATTTTAGTTAAATAAATTTAATTATTACTAATAATCTCTTAATTTAAATTATTTCAAATAAAATTGGTCGATTGATCACTCTACCCGGGAAGAATACACTTAGTTAATAATGTAATTACGATGAGATTAATTAAAATTGTAAGTGAACTCATTAATTTATGTTTAATTTAAGTTAAATCAACATAGTTATTACTAATAATGTCTTAATTTGAATTATTTAAAATAAAATTGGTCAATTAATTATTCTACTAAGGATGAAACACTTAATTGATCATTTAATTATTGAGATTAATTGAAATCGTAATTGAACTTACTAATTCATCTTTAATTTTAGTTAAATCAATGTAGTTATTTCTAATAATGTTTAATTTGAATTATTTCACATAAAATTTATCAATTAATCATTCTACTCAGTACGAAACACTTAATTGATCATGTAATTACTATAAAATTAATTAAAATCATAATTGAACTTACTAATTCATCTTTAGTTTTAGTTAAATCAATATAATTATTTCTAATGATGACTTAGTTTGAATCATTTCAAATAAAATTGGTCAATTGATCACTCTATTCAGGACGAACATACTTAGTTGATCATGTAATTACCATGAGATTAATTGAAACTATAATTGAACTTATTAATTTATATTTTATTTTAGTAATCAATTTAGTTATTACTAATAATGACTTAATGTGAATCAATAGATGACTAACATGTTACAACAGATGAGTAATCTGTTGGAAATGACCAAACAAATAAAAACATCTGTTGAAAATGACCAAACAGATATAGACATCTATTGCAACAAATGACTCACTTGTTGCAACAACTAATTCATCTATTAAAAATTATCAAACAGATATAGACATCTGTTGCAACAGATGACTAAGTTGTTGCAACATATGACTCATCTGTTGGAAATTACTAAATAGACAAAATATGTGTTGAAAAATAATTTAAAATACTAAAACTCAAATATTTTTTAGGAGAACTCAAATGTTTTCCAACTTGTCTAAGGTCTTGTCTTCAATTTTAGTTAAATCAATTTAATTATTATTAATAATTGTTTAATTTGAATCAACAAATGACTAATCTGTTATAAGCATTTATTGCAACAGATGACTAACTTATTGCAATAAATAGGTGATCTGTTGGAAAATAATTAAAATACTAGGGATCTCAAACATTTTTAGGAGAACTCAAATGTTTGTCCCATTGTCTTAAAGACTTGTCTTTAATTTTAGCTAAATCAATTTAGTTATTACTAATAATTGTTTAATTTGAATCAACAGATGACTGACATGTTGCAACAGATGATTCATCTGTTGGAAATTATCAAACAGATAGAAAATTTGTTATAATAGATGGGTTATCCATTAGAAAACAACTAAAATACTAGGGAACTTAAATATTTTTACGAGAACTCAAACGTTTGTCCCCTCGATCCTTTTGCATTTGATGTATGATACATTATTTTTGTCTTCTTTACCTGTTTCATAAAAATTTTCATGTGTTTCACTTATTCGTTGTGCCCTTGTTGAAATTTTTAGAATTTTTTTAGGTTAAATTTTGGTCGTATATCACTTGGACATTACTTCATAGGTGATTTTGTAAGTATAATTATGATTTTTGTTGAATTTTTTATTTGGTATATTTGCTACTGCTACAATGGATAGAACCTGGAACATGAATCCAATATATGAGTCATTTATTGCAACAAGTGAGTAATATGTTGCAACATATGACTAATCTGTTGCAACAGATGACCCATATGTTGGATTCATGTTACAACACTATAATACAAATCCAACAGATTACTCATCTATGTTGCAACCGATTATTCATATGTTGCAACAGATTAGTCAATATGTTGCAACAGATTAGTCAATATGTTGCAACAAATTAGTCAATATGTTGCAACAGGTTACTCATCTGTGCAACATATTACTCATCTGTTGGATTCACGTTACATGTTTTATCTACTGTTGAAAAAATAGCAGTAGCAGATACACCCAGATGAGAAATTCAACTAAAATTATAATTTTACTTACTAAAATCACCTATAAGTAATTCTCAAGTGAGATACGAATAAAATTTGACCTAAAAAAATTTGATCAAGTAGCAATAGTAGCGGTAACAACAATGTTCAACAACAAGAAGATGATGATGATGAACAAGAAGAGATGATAATGAAGAACAAGATAATGATAATGAAGAAGAAGATGATGAATAAAACAACAACAACAATGAAGAAAAAAAATCACGAAGAGAGAGAAAACTCCAATAAATGAGAAGAGAGAGAAACATGCATTTTTTCCCTCCATTTCTAGTATATTAGGTTTTACATTAGATCAAAGTGTAAATTAAAAAACTTGTGGATTATTTTCAAACTTTTCTTACTTTCTTAATCTTTAATAAAGTAATTGTCACCTCCACTCAATTATTAAAACTTGTGTCACCCACACTTCATTTTAAAATTCTCTTGTCACCTAGAGCCCAAGCCCCCACGTTTCTAGGAGTGAACATTTTTATCTTTTAAAACTTAAACGTAAATTAAATAAGCAATATAAATGGATAAACTTAGAAATTTTGCGAAGTCTCAATTTTTTTGATCTTTTATTTTTTCTGTAAAACTTAGCAATAAAAAATATAGAAAAAAAGCATAAAGTAACTATAAATGTAAATTTAAAAATTAAAAAAATGTAAAAAAGAAAAGTAAATAATAATTAATTCTTACCTAATTAACCAACTTTTTTTAAAATAATACATGTGTCAAATTTAAAGGTTGCCACTTGGCTTATTGTACTGGCTTTGTCCTCTCTTTTTAATAATATATAGATATAGATTAGGTCTTAATATGAATAGAACATTGAGTGAAATGTGTAAACATTTAAATTAAAATGTAAACATCATTTAATAGGGGTACTATGGTAAACTAGTCATATTATTAATTATTATTTTTAATCAATGTGTCGGGTAATTTGAGATGGAGGGAGTATATAGCTTTGGCCAATAATTTTTTTAAATGAACAATAGAACTAAAAGTCATGAATTTGAGGAGTCAAAATTAAAGATCACTCCGAAATAAGAGCAGTACATGCAAAAACTTCAAAAAAAAATTAAAACAAGTCATATCTACATATTACTGTAAAAAAAAAAAAAGGATTTGATATTATATACTTTATAAATCTAATTTTCCTATTCAAAGTTATCAACCATCGCTTGATTTTGTTTTAATACGACATGTTCATTAGGTCAAATCTTTAATACATTTAGAATTAAGCATGAGGGCTGTAATATTATGATTGATATGTTCTATGATGAATTTGGCTTTCATGGTCTCAAACTCCCTCATATTGATATGAATATCCTATGCTAATTGCCAGTGCAATTGCATCCTACACAAGGAGGGTATGGAATTCTAGATTGATCACTTATGAACAAATATTGAGATATGAATATTGTAAAAGTGGATGTAAGACTTTCTCAAGGTGTTTTCAGATCTCATTTCGAAATTTACACTTGTTAGCTACTTATTTGATATGAATAATATGTCTACCATCCACAAAAGTTTTTTTTTCTTTTGCTATAATAACGTATTAATAAGTCTTGTTTTTATATTATTTGATTCTCAAAATCAACTCTACAATATGATATATAATCAGCTATCAATCCATTAGTCAAAAAATATAAATGATTACAATAATTAGAAGCAAGCACATACAAATGCAGAAAATGAGTCAGCTCTGCAATGTGATATATAGTTAGCTATCTATCAGTCCATTAGTTAAAAAATATAAATGAGTACAACAACTAGAAGCAAGCACGTACAAATGCAGAAAGTGAAGTAATTGCAATCATGTGAATTTATGAAAAGCTTGACACAGTTAGAAGTTAAGAACTTGACACAGTTAAAGTTGTGACTCGAGATAAAGCACCATTTAATTGGCCATGGGAAGCTGAATCTATATGGATCGTGAAATTTTTAATAGTAAAAGCAGATTACTAAATTTTTTCACACTGAAAATCGAATTACTAAATTTTTTTGACACTGAAAAGCAGATTACTAAATTGATGCTAGAACTTTAAGATTAAGGAACTATATTAAAGCCCTGAAAGCCAAATAAGTAGATCGGTGAATCCAAGAATATCAAACAAACTAAGAGACGAACAAACTGAAACAGCTAAACTACAATAATCAAAGAAAGTGAAAGAGTGGTACTTACTGTTATTTCCCACAATATGGTCGGGTATGCAGAATCTGTATATTACAAAAACAACTTCAACTAGAGTTCAAGTATAAACAAGAACACAATAAAGTATCAAATACCCTCAACACAAGATCAAAATGACCTTTCCAAGAGGTGTATTTATTTTTCAGGAAAAATAAGATGAAGCAGAAATTGAATAGGCCTTTCGTCCGAATTCACGGAATTTCATTACGGGAATAATTCCCCTCACTGTACCCGAGGTTTTGGAATTTTTCCTCCCAGGATAAAATGGACTTCAATCTGACTATAGAGGTACCTCAAATAGGTGGATTCTTCGAACGCTTTGATTGATCACACATAATATTTGTAAAGAAAAGAAGAGAGTTTTTATTCTGAAAATTTCATTTCTTCCAACCTGTGGAAGAAGACAGGTTTTTATAGACATAACATGCCTGTTCAAAAAGATGGCATTGGTTCAACTTGGAGGTGTGACTATTCTGTTTACTGTAACAGTGCACCTGTTCAACGTTCACTGAAACAACGCATCAATTAAGAAAAACATCACCAAAATGCATATAAATAAAGTATCAAACACAGAAAAAAATATTTACTGTGTTATTCCCTTTGGCATTTTTCGGAATTCAAATAAAGTTTGTCCAAAAAGATAGATCTCATCGATCGATCATTTGCCAAATCCAAATCCAAATTCAAATTCAAATCCAAAGCCGAAGCCGAGCGACGACGATGGCGACACTAGGAATCATCTAGTTCTTGCCTCACTATCCATGTGGAGTTAGTGTTTCTCAATATAAACACTATCAAGTTCTCTTCTTCCACCAATGTGGGAGAAAGAGTAAACTTGCCAATTTGGGAGTACGCTTTCCATTTTTAGTGTCTCCTTCCCTCCACCCTTTTACTTTCTATTTTTTCATTCACACTTCTTTCATATACTATGAACCCAACAATCCCCCACATGAATGGAAATGGCTATTCTTTGTAAAAGTTTTAAGAACAAGTATGTGATCATCAAGCAAAGACTGATTGCATCTGGATAAGTGGATTTCCCTTTGAACTTTCTGTAGTGAACATTTATCGGATGCACTCGGTCAATCGGTAGATTTGATATCTTTGAACCGTCGAACTTTATTGTACACCTAGACAATATATGTCATACAACCAGCCTTTTAACATTTATGGTTCTCATGGTTTTGTTCTTTTCATCCATGAACACGTCCTGGTTTCATGAGAGCTTATAGAATAGGCCTTTACTAACATTCTCCTTGAAGCAGCTTCCACTTCTCCCTCACATAGGTGATTTCTAAACGTTCAATCCTGTAGATTAAACTATTCGGTCAAATCTGCCAAATTTAGATAATCATTAAAAGATTTTTCACCTGAAGTCTTATCCTTGTTTACTAAACATTGTCTACATCATGAGAATGGGTTGGGTATTTGAAAATGTTGAACCTGTCAAACACAACTTTGTTTGATCTCCTTGAACCTAGCTTTTGGGATCTCCAGTCTGCTAGGTAGAGTTACCACCATGCTGACTCATCCTAGGCCTTAAACTCATTCCCTTGGATGTTCTTTCCACTCCTTCTCTAGATAGGATTTTTGTAAGTGGATCCAACACATTATCCTTTGACTTTACATAGTCAATAGTGATAATTCCACTAGAGAGAAGTTCCCTAACGGTATTATGTCTCCGTCGTATGTGATGAGATTTACCATTGTACATCATGCTTCCTGCCCTACCTATTGTTGTTTGGCTATCACAGTGTATACATACTAGTGCCATTGGCTTGGGCCAATACGAAATATCTTTCAAGAAATTCCGGAGCGATTCTGCTTCTTCACTAGCTTTATCTAATGCGATAAATTCAGATTCTATTGTAGAGCGAGCGATACAAGTCTATTTGGATGATTTCCAAGAAACTGCTCCTCCACCGATAGTAAATACATATCCACTTGTGGATTTTACTTCGTTCAATCTGGTGATCTAATTTGCATCATTATATCCTTCAATTACCGTAGGATATTTATTATAATGCAAAGCATAGTTTTGAGTGTATTTAAGATACCCCAAAACTTTTTTCATTGCCATCCAATGAGTTTTGTTGGGATTAATCGTGTACCGACTTAATTTACTAATAGTACAGGCTATGTCTGGTCGTGTACAGTTCATTATATACATTAAACATCCCAATACTCTTCTGTACTCCAATTGTGAGTCACTTTCACCTTCATTCTTTCGAAGTGCAAAGTTCACATCCAATGGAGTCTTGGCAATACCAAATTCCATATACTTGAACTTGTCAAGTACTTTTTCGATATAATGAGACTGTGACAATGCTAACCCTTAGTGGAGTTCGATGGATTCTTATACCTAAGATCACATCGGCAACTCCAAGGTCTTTCATACCAAACTTGCTCTCGAGCATTAGTTTTGTTGCATTTATGTTAGAAATGTCTCTACTGATGATTAACATATCATCCACATATAAACAAACAATAACTTGGTGATTTGGAGTGTCTTTAATGTAAACACATTTATCACATTCATTTATCTTGAATCCGTTTGCCAACATGGTTTGGTCAAACTTTGCATGCCATTGCTTAGGTGCTTCTTTTGGTCCATAAAGTGACTTAACAAGTTTACACACCTTATTTTCTTTTCCTGGAACCACAAAACCCTCAGGTTGTTCCATGTATATTTCTTTCTCCAAGTCTCCATTTAGGAATGCGGTCTTCACATCCATTTGATGTATTTGAAGATCATATACCGCCGCCAAGGCAATTAACATTCGAATTGAGGTTATCCTTGTTACTGGAGAGTATGTATCAAAGTAATCAAGGCCTTCCTTCTATTTGAAGCCTTTTACTACAAGTATTGCCTTGTATTTGTCAATAGTACCATCCGCCTTCATTTTCCTTTTGAAGATCCATTTAGAACCTAAAGGTTTATTTCCGGGAGGAAGGTCAACCAATTACCATGTATGGTTGCTTAAGATTGAATTTATCTCACTATTGACTACCTCTTTCCAAAAGGATGAGTGTGACGACGACATCGCTTCTTTAAATTTTTGAGGCTCATTTTCTAAGAGAAATGTCACAAAATCCGATCCAAACGAAGTTGAAGTTCTTTGACGTGTAGTACGTCTTGGATTTTCTTCATTATGTACATTCTCACTGGGTTCATCTCGAGTTCGTTTATATCCTCCACTAGACTATTCATATCTAGTTTTATATAGGTAAATGTTTTCAAAGAATTCGACATTGTCTGATTCAATTACCGTATTTTCATTAATATCCAAATATTCGGATTTATGAACCAAAGATCGACATACTTTACTACTTTTTTCATATCCTATGAACACGCATCCACCATTTTATATCTTATTTTAACCCTTTTAGGTATAGGAACTTGAACCTTCGCCAGACACCCCCACACTTTGAAATATTTCAAGTTGGGTTTCCTTCCTTTTCATTTTTTGTAAGAAATTTATTGTGTCTTACTATGGGAAACTCTGTTGAGTATACGATTGGCCGTAAGGATAGCCTCCCCCCATAAGTTTTGCGGTAAACCAGAACTTATAAGTAAGGCATTCATCATTTCCTTCAAAGTTTGGTTTTCCTTTCCGTAATTCCATTAGATTGAGGTGAATATGGGGCCGTAGTTTGATGGATTATTTCATTCTCTACACATATTTGCACAAAGGGAGATTCAAATTCTCCGCCCCTACCACTTCTTATCATTTGAATTTTTTTGTCTAACTAATTTTCAACTTCAGTTTTATATTGCCTCAACGCATCTATTGTTTTCTCCTTACTATTTAGCAAGTATACATAACAATATCTAGTTAAATCGTCAATAAAAGATATGAAATACTTTTTCCCACCACATAATGGTGTTGACTTCATATCACAAATGTCAGTATGTATTAAGTCTAAGGGATTGACATTTTTTTCAACAAACTTATAAGGATGCTTTGCATACTTCGATTCCACACACGTTTGACACTTTGATTTATTGCACTCAAAGTTTGGCAAAACTTCTAAGTTAATCAGTTTTCATAATGTTTTGTAATTAACATGGCCTAAACGTTCATGCCACAAATCATAAGACTCAAGCAAATAAAAAGAATTTGAACTTTTATTTATTTCAAAAGTCATTACATTCATCTTATAAAGGCCTTCGGTCAGATAGACTTTCCCTACATACATTTCTCCTTGCTAATTACAATTTTTCCAAAAATCGTTACAGATTTGAATTCGTTCTTATCTAGGAGTGAAACAAAAATTAAGTTCCTACGTTACTACGGAACATATAACACATTGTTCAGTGTCAAGACCTTGCCGGAAGTCATCTTTAAATAAATTTTTCCTGTTTCCTCTACCTTAGCAGTAGCAGAGTTAGCCATGTAGATCATTTTTTCTGCTTGAGCAGGAGCAAATGATGAAAACAACTACTTGTTGGCACATACATGTCGGGTGGCACCAGAATCCATCCACCATTCGTGAGGATTCCCCACCAAGTTGCATTCTGAGAACATAGCACACAAATCATTCATTCTTTGTTGGATTCAATCATATTTGCTTGATCCTTTTTCTTGCCTTTCTTCGAGGCTCGACAATCTGTGGACTTGTGGCCAATTTTCCCACAATTGAAGCATTTTTCCTTGAACTTTTTCTTGGGTTGATTGCTTCCATGTTCAACTTTCTTTCTTTTCTTCGAATTAGTCTGGCCATCTTCTACAATATATGCTCCATCAATTGTAGAATTACCCTTTGACCTTTTTTCGGCAGCTTTATTGTCCTCTTCAATACGAAGTAGAACAATAAGATCTTCAACAGTCATCTCCTTGCGCTTATGCTCTAAGTAGTTTTTGAAGTCTTTCCACAAAGGTGGTAGCTTCTCAACTATCGCTGCTACTTGGAAAGCATCATTCATAATTAAACCTACAAAACAGTTTATGTGAGTGTTAAGAACATTTTTAATTTTCTCAACTAAGGTATTTTTCAAAGCATACCTTCTTCTAGGAGATCATGTATGATGACTTGCAACTCCTGTACTTAAGAAACAACAGATTTGTTATCTATCATTTTGAAGTCCAGGAACCGTGAAACAAGGAATTTCTTAATTCCTGCATCCTCCGTCTTATATTTCCGTTCAAGTGCCCCCTACAGTTCCTTTGATGTCTTGGTTCCACTATAAACATTGTAGAGGTCTTCTTGGAGACCACTCAGAATATAATTCCTGCAAAGGAAGTTCGAATGTTTCCAAGATTCTACAATAACGAAGCGGTCTTTGTTCGAGGTTCCCTCGGGCACCTCAAGAGCGTCTTCTCTAGTGAACCGTTGCAGACATAAGGTGGTGAGGTAAAAGAACATCTTTCGCTGCCACTGCTTGAAGTCAATGCCCAAAAATTTTCTGGGCTTCTTCGCCGGTGCCATTATTGGCGGAGCATTTGTGCGGCTTGATGAAGCAATATTGCTTGCCCCCATAGTCGTAGCCACATCATGCATTTGACTTTCAGTTGTTATTTTTCCTGTCACCACAAGACAGAAAACTTAGTAATTTTTCAGAATACTATTTATAAAGTTAAATAACTTAAAACTCTTCTTCTTGTTTCTAGTTAACGATGAAGTTTTTATTACTTTGAATCGTCAATCGAGTGAACCTTAACTTGTGATGAAGATTTTATTTCTTCTAATCACTAGTTAAATTCAAGCGGAGTAGAAAGCTTAAGCTTTAATCTCCAAAAACAAGCAATAAAGATTTTGTAGGTTATTACCTTAAGATGGTTATTTCCCACAATATGGTCGGGTATGAAGAATCTGTATATTACAACAACAACTTCAACTAGAGTTCAAGTATAAACAAGAACACAATGAAGTATCAAATACCCTCAACACAAGATCAAAATGACCTTTACAAGAGGTGTATTTATTTTTCAGGAAAAAATTAGATGAAGCAGAAATTGAATAGGCCAAGTTTTGCGAATTCACAGAATTTCCTTAAGGAAATAATTCCTCTCACTGTACCCGAGGTTGTGGAATTTTTCCTTCCAGGATAAAATGGACTTCAATCTGACTATAGCGGTACCTCAAATAGGCAGATTCTTCGAATGCTTTGATTGATCACACAGAATATTTGTAAAGAAAAGAAGAGTGTTTTTATTCTAAAAATTTCATTTCTTCAAACCTGTGGAAGAAGACAGGTTTTTATAGCCATAACATGCCTGTTCAAAAGGTGGCATTGGTTTATCTTAGAGGTGTAACTATTCTAAAATTGCCTGGCTATTTTTCCCCGAAATAGTGCAGTATTTTTGTTGAAACATTACACCATTTCGCGAAACAGTGCACCAGTTCACTGGAACAGTGCATCTGTTTACTGTAACAGTGCATCTGTTCACTGGAATAGTGCATTTGTTTACTGTAATAGTGCATCTGTTCAGCGTTCACTGAAACAACGTATCAATTCAGAAAAACATCACCAAAATGCATATAAATGGAGTATCAAACACAGAAAAACATATTTAGTGTGTTATTCCCTTTAGCATTTTATGGAATTCAAATAAAGTTTATCCAAAAAGATAGATCTCATCGTTCGATCATTTGAAAAATCCAAATTAAATCCAAATCCAAATCCAAATCCAAATCCAAATCCAAATCCGAAGCCGAAGCTAAAGTCGAAGCCGACGCCGAGTCGAGCGAGCAACGATGATGACGGCGCGAGGCATCATCTAGTTCTTGCCTCACTATCCATGTGGAGTTATTGTTTCTCAATATAAACACTCTCAAGTTCTCTTCTTCCACCAATGTGGGAGAAAAAGTACATTTGCCAATTTGGGAGTACACTTTCCATTTTTAGTGTCTCCTTCCCTCCACTCTTTTACTCTCCATTTTTCTATTCACACTTCTTTCTCTACTATGAACTCAATAATCCCCCACATGAATGGGAATGACTATTCTTTATAAAAGTTTTACGGACAAGTATGTGATTATCAAACAAAGACTGATTGAATCTGGATAAGTGGGTTTCCATTTGAACTTTCCGTAGTGAACATGCACCGGATGCACTCGGTCAATCAGTAGATTTGATATCTTTCAACCGTCGAAATATATTGTACACCTATACAATACATGTCACAAAACCTCCCTTTTAACGTTTATGGTTCTCATGGTTTTGTTTTTTTCAGCCATGAACACGTCCTGGTTTTATGAGAGCTTAGAGAATAGGACTTTTCTAACATTCTCCTTGAAACGGCTTCCACTTTGACCTCACATAGGTGATTTCTAAACATTCAATCCTGTAGATTAAACTATTTGGTCAAATCTTCCAAATTTAGATAATCATTAAAAGACTTTTCACCTGAAGTCTTATCCTTGTTTACTAAACATTGTCTACATCATGAGAATGGGTTGGGTATTTGACAATGTTGAACCTGGCAGACACAACTTTGTTTGATATCCTTGAACCTAGCTCTTGGGATCTCCAGTCTTCTAGGTAGAGTTACCGCCATGCTGACTCGTCCTAGGACATAAACCCATTCCACTTCTTCTTTTCACTCCTTCTCTAGATAGGCCTTTTGTAAGTGGATCCAACATATTATTCTTTGACTTTACATAGTCAATAGTGATAATTCCACTAGAGAAAAGTTTCCTAACGGTATTATGTCTCCATCGTATGTGACAAAATTTACCGTTATACATCATGCTTCCTGCCCTACCTATTGTCGCTTGGCTATCACAGTGTATACATATTGGTTCCACTGGCTTGGGCCAATATGGAATATCATCCAAGAAATTCCAGAGTTATTCTGCTTCTTCACTGGCTTTATCTAATGCGATAAATTCAGATTTCATTGTAGATCGAGCGATAAAAGTCTGTTTGGATGATTTCCAAGAAACTGCTCCTCCACCGATAGTAAATACATATCCACTTGTATATTTTACTTCGTTCAATTCGGTGATCCAATTTGCATCACTATATCCTTCAATTATTGCAGGATATTTATTATAATGCAAAACATAGTTTTGAGTGTATTTAAGATACCCCAAAACTCTTTTCATTGCCATCCAATGAGATTTGTTCGGATTACTCGTGTACCGACTCAATTTACTAATAGTACAGGCTATGTTTGGTCGTGTGCAGTTCATTATATACATTAAACATCCCAATACTTTTCCGTACTCCAATTGTAAGTCACTTTCACCTTCATTCTTTCGAAGTGCAAAGTTTACATCCAATAGAGTCTTGGAAATACTGAATTCCATATACTTGAACTTGTCAAGTACTTTTTTGATATAATGAGACTGTGACAATGCTAACCCTTGTGGAGTTCTATGGATTCTTATACCTAAGACCACATATGCAACTCCAAGGTCTTTCATATCAAACTTGCTCTCGAGCATTTGTTTTGTTGCATTTATGTCACAAATGTCTCTACTTATGATAAACATATCATCCACATATAAACAAACAATGACTTGATGATTTGGAGTGTCTTTAATGTAAACACATTTATCACATTCATTTATCTTGAATCCATTTGCCAACATGGTTTGGTCAAACTTTGCATGTCATTGCTTAGGTGCTTCTTTTATTCCATAAAGTGACTTAACAAGTTTACACACCTTATTTTCTTTTCCTGGAACCACAAAACCCTCAGGTTGTTCCATGTATATTTCTTCCTCCAAGTCTCCATTTAGGAATGCGGTCTTCACATCCATTTGATGGATTTGAAGATCATATACCGCCGCCAAGGCAATTAACATTCGAATCGAGGTTATACTTGTTACTGGAGAGTATGTATCAAAGTAATCAAGGCCTTCCTTCTGTTTAAAGACTTTTACTACAAGTCTTGCCTTGTATTTGTCAATAGTACCATCCGCCTTCATTTTCTTTTGAAGATCCATTTAGAATCTAAAGGTTTATTTCCGGGAGGAAGGTCAACCAATTCCCATGTATGGTTGATTAAGATTGAATATATCTCACTATTGACTGCCTCTTTCCAAAAGGATGAGTCTGACGACGACATCGCTTCTTTAAATATTTGAGGCTCATTTTCTAAGAGAAATGTTACAAAATCCGATCCAAACGAAGTTGACGTTCTTTGACGTGTACTACGTCTTGGATTTTCTTCATCATGTACATTCTCACTTGGTTCATCTCGAGGTCATTTATATCCTCCACTAGACTGTTCATATCTAGTTTTATACAGGTAAATGTTTTTAAAGAATTCAACATTGTCTGATTCAATTACCGTATTTTCATTAATATTCGAATGTTTGGATTTATGAACCAAAAATCGATATGCTTTACTACTTTTTGCATATCCTATGAACACGCAGTCCACCGTTTTAGATCCTATTTAACCCTTTTAGGTATAGAAACTTGAACCTTCGCTAAACACCCCCCCACTTTAAAATATTTCAAGTTGGGTTTCCTTCCTTTCCATTTTTCGTAAGGAATGGATTGTGTCTTACTATGGGAAACTCTGTTGAGTATACGATTGGCTGTAAGGATAGCCTCCCTCCATAAGTTTTGCGGTAAACCAGAACTTATAAGTAAGGCATTAATCATTTCCTTCAAAGTTTGTTTTTTCCTTTCCACAATTCCATTAGATTGAGGTGAATATAGGGCCATAGTTTGATGGATTATTCCATTCTCTACATATATTTGTGCAAAGGGAGATTCAAATTCTCCGCCCCTATCACTTCTTATCATTTTGATCTTTTTGTCTAACTAATTTTCAACTTTAGTTTTATATTACCTAAACGCATCTATTGCTTTATCCTTACTATTAAGCAAGTAGACATAACAGTATCTAGTGCAATCATCAATAAAAGTTATGAAATATTTTTTCCCACTACGTGATGGTGTTGACTTCATATCACAAATGCAGTGTGTATTAAGTCTAAGGGATTGGAATTCCTTTCAACGGACTTATAAGGATGCTTTGCATACTTCGATTCCACACACGTTTGACACTTTGATTTATTGCACTCAAAGTTTGGCAAAACTTCTAAGTTAATCAGTTTTCGTAATATTTTGTAATTAACATGGCCTAAACATTCATACCACAAATCATAAGACTCAAGCAAATAAGAAGAATTTGAACTTTTATTTATTTCAACAGTCATTACATTCATCTTATAAAGGCCTTCGGTCAGATAGTCTTTCCCTACATACATTTCTCTTTTGCTAATTATAATTTTTTCAGAAATGGTTACACATTTGAATCCGTTCTTATCTAGGAGTGAAACAGAAATTAAGTTCCTACGTAACTCCGGAACATATAACACATTGTTCATTGTCAAGACCTTGCCGGAAGTCATCTTTATACAAATTTTTCCTGTTCCCTCCACCTTAGCAGTAGCGGAGTTAGACATGTAGATTATTTCTTCTGCTTGAGCAAGAGAAAATGACGAAAACAACTCCTTGTTGGCACATACATGTCGGGTGGCACCAGAATCCGTCCACCATTCGCGAGGATTCCCCACCAAGTTGCATTCTGAGAACATAGCACACAAATCATCACATTATTTGTTGGATTTAATCATATTTGCTGGATCTTTTTTCTTTCCTTTCTTCGAGTCTCGACAATCTGTGGACTTGTGGCCAATTTTTCCACAATTGAAGCATTTTTTCTTGAACTTTTTCTTGGGTTGATTGCTTCTATGTTCAACTTTCTTTCTTTTCTTCAAATTTTTTTGGTCATCTTCTATAATATGTGCTCCATTAATTGTAGAATTCCCCTTTGACCTTTTTTTGGCAACTTTATTGTCCTTTTCAATACGAAGTCGGACAATAAGATCTTTAACAGTCATCTCCTTGCGCTTATGCTTTAAGTAGTTTTTGAAGTCTTTCCACAAAGGTGGTAGATTCTCAACTATCGCTGCTACTTGGAAAGCATCATTCACAATTAAACCTACAAAATAGTTTATGTGAGTATTAAGAACATTTTTAATTTGTTCAACTAAGGTATTTTTCAAAGATTTACCTTCTGCTAGGAGATCATGTATGATGACTTGCAACTCCTGTACTTGAGAAACAACAGATTTGCTATCTATCATTTTGAAGTCCAGGAACCGTGCAACAAGGAATTTCTTAATTCCCGCATCCTCCGTCTTATATTTCCATTCAAGTGCCTCCCACAGTTCCTTTGATGTCTTGGTTCCATTATAAACATTGTAGAGGTCGTTTTGGAGACCACTCATAATATAATTCCTGCAAAGGAAGTCCGAATGTTTCCAAACTTCTACAATAACAAAGAGATCTTTGTCCGAGGTTTCCTCAGGCACCTCAGGAGCGTCTTCGCTAGTGAACCGTTGCAGACATAAAGTGGTGAGGTAAAAGAACATCTTTTGCTGCCACCGCTTGAAGTCAATGCCCGAAAATTTTCCGAGCTTCTCCACCGGTGCCATTATTGGCGGAGCATTTGTGCGACTTGATGAAGAAATATTGCTTGCCCCCACAGTCGTAGCCACATCATGCATTTGACTTTCAGTTGTCATTTTTCCTGTCACCACAAGATAGAAAACTTAGTAATTTTTTAGAATACTATTTATAAAGTTAAATAACTTGAAACTCTTCTTCTTGTTTCTAGTTAACGATGAAGTTTTTATTACTTCGAATCGTCAACCGAGTGAACCTTAACTTGTGATGAAGATTTTATGGCTTCTAATCACTAGTTAAATTCAAGCGGAGTAGAAAGCTTAAGCTTTAATCTCCAAAAATAAGCAATAAAGATTTTGTAGGTTATTTCCTTAAGATTGTTATTTCCCACAATATGATCGGGTATGCAGAATCTGTATATTACAACAACAACTTCAACTAGAGTTCAAGTCTAAACAAGAACACAATGTAGTATCAAATACCCTCAACGCAAGATCAAAATGACCTTTCCAAGAGGTGTATTTATTTTTCAGGAAAAATAAGATGAAGCAGAAATTGAATAGGCCAAGTCGTCCTAATTCACGGAATTTCCTTAAGGAAATAATTCCCCTCACTGTACCCGAGGTTGTGGAATTTTTCCTCCCAGGATAAAATGGCCTTCAATCCAACTATAGTGGAACCTCAAATAGCCGGATTCTTCGAACGCTTTGATTGATCACACATAATATTTGTAAAGAAAAGAAGAGAGTTTTGATTCTGAAAATTTCATTTCTTCAAACCTGTGGAAGGTGTGACTATTCTGAAATTGCATGGCTGTTTTCCCCTAAAACAATGCACTATTTTTGCTGAAGCCAAAGCCTAAGCCGAGCCGAGCGAGCGAAGATGACAACGGCACGAGGCATCATCTAGTTCTTGCCTCACTATCCATGTGGAGTTAGTGTTTCTCAATATAAACACTCTCAAGTTCTCTTCTTCCACCAATGTGGGAGAAAGAGTAAACTTGCCAATTTGGCAGTACACTTTCCATTTTTAGTGTCTCCTTCCCTCCACCCTTTTACTCTCCATTTTTCCATTCACACTTCTTTCATCTACTATGAACCCAACACTTACCAAAGTTGAAGAGCCTTGATACACATAGAAACAGTAACCAGAACAACACAAAGAGAAACCTGAAAAGAAATATATCATTATTAACAATTTACCTAACATGTTAAGCAACCTATCTTGTGTATAATATTTTAATGTTTTGTTGATCATGTTTTAGGCTTATGTAATTGAACAATCAAATTTTGCGAAAACAGATTAAGTATTTAGTTTCTTTGTAGAATGTCTAATTGGCACTAACTGAAGTTATAGAATGATATAAAGGGAATATCTTATGTATCCCAAATGTTGAAGTTTGTAGTAGCTTTACAATAAAAATATATTAAAGACATACTAAAATTATTGAATGAACAACGCGATTATATTTTTTCTTGGTGAAAGGACATAGTGTATATGTAAGACAGAATATACATTCCTCATCGAGGAAAAAGGGAGGGAAAGTAAAATAACAAAGAGGACGAATAAACATGAAGAATTTATCGCGCACATACAGTCCATTAATGAATCATGAGAGAGCATACTTTAAAATGTAGTGTGTTTCAATTCTTTTATCCATGCATTTCCCTTATGTTTGTTTCACCCAATTCTTGAGTTACGATTTCGTCCACCAATTCATTCTTTATGGAGATTCGACTTATGCCGAACCCAAAGGCTGGTACTATCATAAAATATACCTCAGGTAAAATGTCAAGTATTTTCTACTTATGAATAAAATTAATCAGAATACTGTTTCTCATGTTCAACTTTCTCTATGCAATGGAAGAATACGTGAATCTTTATATGAATGAAAAATTGGAAAAACGTACACATATATCCTAGATTGAAGGCATTCAAAGTTGAGAAAATGTTACACAAATTGCATATTTAATTGACCATTTTCAAGCATAGGGGCAAGACTCTTAGAGGTTGTTTGGTAGAGGGTATTGAAAAAACTAATGCGTTTATTAATTAATGTGTATTGTTAGTACCTTATTGGGTATATTTTTAGGTCTATGTATAACTATACACTCTATTATGTATTGAGGTGTGTGTTAGTAATACACACCATTTTCTATGTATTAGTAATACAACAATCCTGAACACATGCATTAACTTGTTAAATGTCATTATTACCCTTCAAAGTATTTCTCCACTTTTTTTCCCCACCATTATCACATTCTTCGATTCCTTTTCACCGTTTTTAAAAAGTTGTCCTTTCTCTTGTTTTACTTTTCCATGGAAATGAGAAGATATTTTACCATATCATATTCCCCAACTCTTTCCTTTTCCACGATATCTACATCAGTCAAAAAAGAAAAAAGAATTGGAGATTTCTAGATCAAAAGAATTGTTGGTGCTATCGTTGTTGTTTCAATCTTCATGACAGTTGGTGCTACTTCATCGCCAAGAATTGTTGGTGCTACTTGTTAATGTTGGTTGTATATTCTTTTACTCTTGAAAAAAGAGTGTACAAGGAAGGATATTTTGGTAAATAAATATTTTTTTATAAAGATTATATAAATGTATATTATTTTCAATACATCAAATCAAACATTGTATAAAAAATAATATCTGCATAATTAATACCAGCATTACTAATAATACATTAATAATTCAAGCATTACTAATACACCTTATTCATTATTATTTTTATACACTCTACCAAACGATCCCTTAGTGACATAAGAAGGCTTTCCTGAATCCAGGCTAATACTTTCGTTCATTTCCGTTACTAGCTCCGGCTGATTCATATACAAATGTTGTTTGTTCTCCGTTGAATATGTACATACAAAACCTGCAATTAAATCAGCAAAACTCAGCAAAAGATCAGTCTATTCAGAAACAGATAAATTGTTTGATACTTCAGGAAAAAGACATAAATGCAGACCTTCCATAATGGTTAACCCCAACATATATATTACACAAACTTAGTAAAATTTAAATTTAAAAACAAAATATAGAAAGATTGAGCGCGCACTCAATCTCCAGAATTAGATTGAAGGCAATTGAATTCCCTTGACATAAAATTCATGAATCCACCACTCGAAACAAGCATAAGGAAATGTTAGTCACTTTTGTCTTAGTAAAAACAATCAGCGAGCCATACTTAGATACTTTTAAGAGTTAATTTCTCAGACAATCACTCAACTACTAGTTATTATTTCAATAAAGTCATTTTCTTTATTGAAGAATATTGGGATCAAGAAAAAGACTGACTTTCTGAGATAATACCTATTAGTTGAGGGCCATATGAGAAACCAATCTGATACTTTAACCAATACTTTCGCAGTTCATTCCTAAATCTTTTATGTATCAAATAAAGACCTTAATAGAGTTCTTTATATAGTACAATACATAGTCCTTAGTATGAATGTGAATCGTTCAATGCTCGAATCTCATGTTTCGGAATCTGACTGAGTAAGTAGAGTTTTCCTTTAATTAAATTTTTCCTAATTAGTAGGTCAGGGATATTATATATCAATAAGTAGAGTGAGTAGAGTTTTTCTTTAATTAAATTTTTCCTAATTAGTAGGGCAAGGGTATCATATATCAATAAATAATTATTTAGAATTTTGAACTAATTTTAGGGAAGAACCACAACGATGATTACGGGGTTGGCACTATCAAGTATATTTGGTCCAAAATTCATCAACTGAGAATTCATGAGCTAAAAGCTTTGACTCTGTCTCTAACTAATATAACGTGAAATTTGTAAAATTATATATCAATTAGAGTTGCACTGTTTAAATTCCTTGAATGATTAAAGTTAAAATGTGGGCTCTAAAATCAAAAAGAAAACTATACAACCATCTCCAACTACACTCTATTTTACATTCTAAATATAGAGATGCTCTATATTTGGAGAACACCATCTACAATCCACAACTCTATTTTACATTCTAAAAAAGAACTTCTTCTCTTTCATTAATATTATATTATTATTTTATTTCATTTATATTTCTCATTTCATAACTTAAATCTTTTTTATTTTATTTTATTTATATTTCTTATTTCATAATTATTTTTTACCCCAAATTTTTAAACAACATAAATTGCAAGAATATATTATATATTATTCATATTAATGGACAATTAAAATAAAAGTGAAATCATTTATGAAATATAATTAAACAAATATTACATCATGGTAACATTTATTTATTTCTACATAAATATTCAACTTTCAAGATTAAAATATTATTCTCATAAATGCTCTATTAATTCATTACTAAGTTCATAATGAGCATTTTGTCTTTAATTTTTTTTATATCTAGCTAAAAAAAAGGCCCAATGTTAACACATACCCAAGGGATAGAGTTGAGTAGAGAAGTGACAGACAAGGAGATAGTTGACGCCTTAAAATTTATTGATGATGATAAGGCTCCTGGAATAGATGGATACAATGGTCATTTCTTCAAAATAGCATGGTCTATTATTCAGTATGAAGTGGTGAAGACTGTTAAAGAATTTTTTGCGCATGGTAAGCTACACAAAGCTGTAAACTGCACCCTTCTTACTCTCGTGCCTAAGACTCCCAACCCAACAACAATAAAAGAATATAGACCAATTGCATGTTGCTCAATTTTATACAAGATCATTGTAAAGGTGTTAGCTTCAAGATTACAAAAGGTAATTGCATCAGTAATTAGTGAAGCTCAATCCGGATTTATCCCCGGTAGGAAGATAGCAGATAATATCATCTTGGCAAATGAGTTATTAAAGGCCTACCATCGAAAACACATCTCTCCTAGGTGCATGCTCAAAATAGACTTCCAAAAAGCCTATTATTCTGTGGAATGGATTTACTTGAAGCAGAATATAGAGGCTTTATGTTTTCCCAAGAGATACATGAAATGGGAAATGGAATGTGTGTGCACCATTAATTACTCTATTTTGATAAATGGGGAGCCTATTCCTCCCGTTAAAGCGGCTAAGGACTGAGAAAGGGTGGCCCTATATCTCTATTTTTATTTGTCATTGTTATGGAGTTTCTTAGTCGAAGTCTGTCTGAGTTAAAGGAGGATCAACATTTCAGGTTTCATCATAAATGTGCAAGATTAGGGATTACACACTTGTGTTTTGATAATGATCTATTACTGTTTGCACGAGGGGGATTAGCCTCTGTTTCAGCATTATTTCAGTGTTTTCAAAGATTTTCTCAAGCATCGGGGCTCACAGCAAACATAGAGAAAAGCAGTTTCTATTATGGTGGCACGATAGAATAGGAAAAGACAACTTTGTTATAGAAATTTGGGCTCAGACTAGGAGAACTTCCCTTCAAATGTTTGGGCATCCCATTATCCACAAAGAAATTGGGTATCCTACAATGGAGTCCTCTAATAGACAAGACTACTGCACGGATAGCCTCATAGACCTCCAAAAAACTATCTTATACCGGGATGGTACAATTAGTGCAGTCAATCTTATGTGGGATACAAGGTTATTGGTCCCAATTATTTCCTATCCCCTCTAAAGTCCTGAAACTTATTGAAGCCTAATGTCGAAGCTATGTATAGTCCGGGGTAAGTACTATTACTAGAAAAGCTCTTGTCTCGTGGAATAAAATATGTATACCTTACTCAGTTGGGGGCCTCAATCTTATCAACATCTGCATTTGGAATAAGGCTGCACTATCAAGAACCTGTTGGGACTTAGCTCGCAAAATTTACAAACTGTGGATACGTTGGATTCATAGCTTTTATATTAAATCTGATAAGGTATCCACAACCCCTATTCTACAGCAAGCCTCTTGAATGGTCAAAATTATCATTGTTGCCAGCGAAACACTGATGCAAACACAATTGATGGAGCATCAACATAGATAACAATCCAAAAGATTTATTTATAATTGTTGGGTGAAGGAACTAGGGTGCCTTGGAAATGTCTGTTGTGGTTGCAGATTCAAAACAAGTTACTAACTAAAGATCGGCTACTCAAATGGGGATTAGAGATGGATAAATTCTGCAAGTTATGTACAGAAAATTAGGAAACTCGAACTCACCTATTTGTTCACTGTGAATACTCGAGGGATTTGTGGCATAGATTATTATGATGGATAGAGGTGAGTCCTGTTGATACTATTACATGAGAGGAACATGAGTATTGGGTGATAAAGAATTCCAAGGGAAAATTATTACAGGTACAACTCTTTAAAATGGTCTATGCTGAATTTGTACATGCACTATGGTTGGAGATGAACTATCGATTGTTTGAATAGAAGAACAGACTTTGGGAATCTTTGGCTAAGGAGATATCTTATTATTGTAATGTGAGAGATAATTTGGGTCTTCGAACTAGACTGCAATAATTATGTTTCTAGTTTAATTAAGGATAGAATTGGTAGTCTTTGAGTTTTTCTATAGATAGAAAATTTGTGTTAAAACTGCTATGGATCTGTAATTGTTGTTGGGTTCACAGAAGTGTGAATGAGAAATGGAGAAGAAATGGTGAAGGAAAAAGAGACACCCAAATTGGAAAGTGTACTCCTAATTTGGAAAGCCTACTCTTTCTCCCATATTGGTGGAAGAAGAGAACTTTTTGGTGTTTATATTGTGAAACACTTACTCCACATGGTAAGTGAGGCAAGGAAATTTAGATGCCTCATGCCGTTAGCATCGTCGCTCGCTCGGCTCGGCTTCGAATTTGGATTTGGATTTGGATTTGTCAAAGGATCGATCGATGAGATCTTTCTTTTTGGACAAATTTTATTTAACGAAAATAATCCAGATTGAATCAGTAATACTCCATTAATAAATACATGCATGCAGTAACAATAATAGATGCAATGTTCGACCTGAAATGGTGCCACTGTTTCAACGAATCGTTGCACTATTTCGCTAACTGGTGCACTGTTTCTGTGTTTCTGTTTCTAAACTGGTGCAGATTTTTGAAACAATGTTTCATGAACTGATAAATTGGTTCGAACAGATGCAACTCTTCAACGAAATGATGCACTGTTTTGAACCAGTGCACTGTTCACGAAATAGTGTACTGTTTCAGAAAATTACTGCATTGTTTTAAGTGAATAGACATGCATTTTCAGGAAGAGTCACACACCTCTAATATGAACCAATGCCACCTTTTCAAAGGGGCATCTTGTGGCTATAAATAATCTGCTTTCTTCCACAGGTTAAGGCATCAAATTTTAAGATTACAAAAACTTCTTCTTGTCCTAAATATACTTTAAGTGTGATCATTCAAACCGTGAGTGTGTTCGAAGAATCCGCCTATTTGAGGTACTTCTATAGTTGGATTGAAGGCCATTTTATCCTGGGAGGAAGATTCCATAACCTCGGGTACAGTGAGGGGAATTATTCCTTAAGGAAAGTCCGTGAATTCGGACAACTTGGCCTTAATCATTTCTATTTCATCTTTATTTTCTGAAAAATAAATATACCTCTTGGAAAGGTCTTTTTGATCTTGTGTTGAGGATAGTTAATAATTCATTGTATTATTGTTTATACTTGAACTCGAGTTGAAATTATTGTTTCGTTATACAGATTCTATGTACCCGTATTGTGGAAAATAACAATCTTAAGGAATAATTTAACAAGAATCTGTATTGCTTGTTTTTGGAGATAAAAGCTTAGGCTTTCTAATCCGCTTGAATTTAACTAGTGATTAGAAGACATAAAATCTTCATCACAAGTTAAGGTTCACTCAGTTGATGATTCGAAGTAATAAAAACTTCATCGTTAACTAGAAACAAGAAGAAGAATTTCAAGTTATTTAACTTTATAAATAGTATTCTAAAAAATACTAAGTTTTCTGTCTTATGGTGACAGGAAAAATGACAACTGAAAGTCAAATGATGGATATGACAACGTCTATGGGGGCAAACAATATTGCCACATCAAGTCGCGCAATTGCTCCACCAACGATGGCACCAGCGGAGAAGCCCGAAAATTTTTCTGTCATTGACTTCAAGCAGTGGTAGCAAAAGATGTTCTTTTACCTCACCACTTTATGTCTGCAACGGTTCACTAGCGAAGAAGCTCCTGAGGTGCCCGAGGGAACCTCGGACAAAGACCACTTCGTTATTGTAGAAGCTTGGAAACATTCGGACTTTCTTTGCAGGAATTATATTCTGAGTGGTCTCCAAGCGAACTCTACAATATCTATAGTGGAACCAAGACATCAAAAGAACTATGAGGGGTACTTGAACGGAAATATAAAATGGAGGATGCGGGAATTAAGAAATTCCTTGTTGCACGGTTCCTGGACTTCAAAATGATTGATAACAAATCTGTTGTCTCTCAAGTACAGGAGTTGCAAGTCATCATACATGATCTCCTACCAGAAGGTTTAATTATGAATGATTCTTTCCAAGTAGCAGCGATAGTTGAGAAGCTACCACCTTTGTGGAAAGACTTCCAAAACTACTTAAAGCATAAACGCAAGGAGATGACCGTTGAAGATCTTATTGTCCGACTTCGTATTGAAGAGGACAATAAAGCTGCCGAAAGAAGGTCAAAGGGAAATTCTACAATGAATGGAGCACATATTGTAGAAGATGGCCAAAACAACTCGAAGAAAAGAAATAAAGTTGAACATGGAAGCAATCAACCCAAGAAAAAGTTCAAGGAAAAATGCTTCAATTGTGGAAAAATTGGCCACAAGTCCATAGATTGTCGATCCCCGAAGAAAGGCAAGAAAAAGGACCAAGCGAATATGATTGAGTCCAACAAAGAATATGATGATTTGTGTGCTATGTTCACGGAATGCAACTTGGTAGGGAATCCACGAGAATGGTGGATGGATTCTGGTGCCACACGCCATGTTTGTGCAAAAAAAGAGTTGTCATTTGCTCCGGCTCAAGCAGAAGAAATACTTTACATGGCCAACTCCGCTACTGCTAAGGTGGAGGGAACAGGAAAAATTTGCCTAAAGATGACTTCCAGCAAGGTCTTGACACTAAAAAATATGATATATGTTCAGTAGTTACGTAGGAACGTAATTTCTGTTTCACTCCTAGATAAGAACAGATTCAAATGTGTAACCGTTTCTGGAAAAATTGTAGTTAGAAAAGGAGAAATGTATGTAGGAAAAGGATATCTCACGAAGGGCCTTTATAAGATGAATGTAATGATTGTTGAAATGAATAAAAGTTTGAATTCATCTTATTTTCTTGAGTCTTATGATTTATGGCATGAACGTTTGAGCCATGTTAATTACAAAATATTACGAAAGCTGATTAACTTAGAAGTTTTGCCAAACTTTGAGTGCAATAAATCAAAGTGTCAAACGAGTGTGGAATCGAAGTATGCAAAACATCCTTATAAGTCCGTTGAAAGGAATTCCAATCCCTTAGACTTAATACACACTGACATTTGTGATATGAAGTCAACACCATCTCGTAGTGGGAAAAAGTATTTCATAATTTTTATTGACGATTGCACTAGATATTGTTATGTCTACTTGCTAAATAGTAAGGATGAAACAATAGATGCGTTTAGGCAATATAAAACTGAAGATGAAAATCAGTTAGACAGAAAGATCAAAATGATAAGAAGTGATAGGGGCGAAGAATATGAATCTCCCTTTGCGCAAATATGTGTAGAGAATGGAATCATCCATCAAACTACGGATCCGTATTCACCTCAATCTAATGGAATTGCGGAAAAAAAAAACCAAACTTTAAAGGAAATGATGAATACCTTACTTATAAGTTCTGGTTTACTGCAAAACTTATGGGGGGAGGCTATCCTTACAGCTAATCGTATACTCAACAGAGTTCCCCATAGTAAGACACAATCAATTCCTTATGAAAAATGGAAAGGAAGGAAACCTAACTTGAAATATTTCAAAGTGTGGGGGTGTTTAGCGAAGGTTCAAGTTCCTATACCTAAAAGGGTTAAGATAGGACCTAAAACGGTGGACTGCGTGTTCATAGGGTATGCTAAAAGTAGTAAAGCATGTCGATTTTTGGTTCATAAATCCAAACATCCGGATATTAATGAAAATACGATAATTGAATCAGACAATGCTGAATTCTTTGAAAATATTTACCCATATAAAATTAGACATGAACAGTCTAGTGGAGGATCTAAACGACCTCGAGATGAACCAAGTGATAATGTACATAATGAAGAAAATCCAAGACGTAGTACACGTCAAAGAATGTCAACTTCGTTTGGGTCAGAGTTTGTAAAATTTCTCTTAGAAAATGAGCTTCAAACATTTAGGGAAGCGATGGTATCTTCAGACTCATCCTTTTGAAAAATGGCAGTCAATAGTAAGATAGATTCAATCTTAAGCAACCATACATATGAATTGGTTGACCTTCCTCCCGGAAATAAACCTTTAGGTTCTAAATGGATCTTCAAAAGGAAAATGAAGGCGAATGGTACTATTGACAAATACAAGGCAAGACTTGTAGTAAAAGGCTTCAAACAAAAGGAAGGCCTTGATTACTTTGATACATACTCACCAGTAACAAGGATAACCTCGATTCGAATGTTAATTTCCTTGGCGGCAGAATATGATCTTCAAATCCATCAAATGGATGTGAAAACCGCATTCCTAAATAGAGATTTGGAGGAAGAAATTTGTAAGGAACAACCTGAGGGTTTTGTGGTTCCTGGAAAGGAAAACAAGTTGTGTAAACTTATCAAGTCATTATATGGACTAAAGCAAGCACCAAAATAGTGGCATGCGAAGTTTGACCAAACCATGTTGGCAAACAGATTCAAAATAAATGAAGGTGATAAATGTGTTTATATTAAAGACACTCCAAATCACCAAGTCATTGTATGTATATATATGGATGATATGTTGATCATCCGTAGAGACATTTTTTATATAAATGCAACAAAATGAATGCTCGAGAGCAAGTTTGATATGAAGGACCTTGGAGTTGCAGATGTGATCTTAGGTATAAGAATCCATCGAACTCCACAAGGGTTGGCATTGTCACAGTCTCATTATATCGAAAAGGTACTTGACAAGTTCAAGTATATGGAATTTGGTATTGCCCAGACTCCATTGGATGCGAGTTTTACACTTCAAAAGAATAAAGGTGAAAGTGACTCGCAATTGGAGTACGCAAGATTATTGGGTTGTTTAATGTATATAATGAACTGTACATGACCAGACATAGCATGCGCTATCAGTAAGTTGAGTCGGTACACGAGTAATCCCAACAAAACTTACTGGATGGCAATGAAAAGAGTTTTGGGGTATCTTAAATACACTCAAAATTATGCTTTGCACTAGAATAAATATCCTGCGGTACTTGAAGGATATAGTGATGCAAATTGGATCACCGGATCGAACGAAGTTAAATCCACAAGTGGATATGTATTCACTATCGGTGGAGGAGCGGTCTCTTAGAAACCATCCAAACTGACTTGTATTGCTCGTTCTATAATGACATATGAATTTATCACATTAGATAAAGCCGGTGAAGAAGCAGAATGGATTTGAAATTTCTTGGAAGATATTCTATATTGGCCCAAGCCAGTGGCACCAGTATGTATACACTGTGATAGCCAAGCGGCAATAGGTAGGGAAGGGAGCATGATGTATAACGGTAAATCTCGTTATATAATACAAAGACATAATACCATTAGAGAACTTATCCCTAGTGGAATTATCACTGTAGACTATGTAAAGTCAAAGGATAATGTGTCGGATCCACTTACAAAAGGCCTATCTAGAGAAGGAGTAGTAAGGACATCCAAGGGAATGGGCTTAAGGCCTAGGACAAGTCAGCATGGCGGTAACTCTACCTAGAAGACTGGAGATCCCAAGAGCTAGGTTCAAGGAGATCAAAAAAAGTTGTGTCTGACAGGTTCAACATTGTCAAATACCCAACCTATTCTCATGATGTAGATAATGTATAGTAAACAAGGATAATACTTAAGATGAAAAGTCTTTTAATGATTATCTAAATTTGGCAGATTTGACCAAATAGTTTAATCTATAGGATTGAACATTTAGAAATCACCTATGTGTGGGCGAAGTGTTCATGGCTGAAAAGAACAAAACCGTAAAGACCATAAATGGTAAAAGGCTGGTTGTCTGACATGTGTTGTCTAGGTATACATTAAAGATCGACGGTTCAAAGATATCAAATCTACCGATTGACTGAGTGTAGCCGATGCATGTTCACTACGGAAAGTTCAAAGGGAAACCCACTTATCTAGATGCAATCAGTCTTTGCTTGATGATCACGTACTTTTCCGTAAAAATTTTATGAAAAAATATCCATTCCCCATTCATGTGGGGGATTGTTGGGTTCATAGAAGTGTGAATGATAAATGGAGAAGAAATGATGGAGGAAAAGGAGACACCCAAATTGGAAAGTGTAGTCCTAATTTGGAAAGCTTACTCTTTCTCCCACATTGGTGGAGAAAGAGAACTTTTTGGTATTTATATTGTGAAACACTTACTCCACATGGTAAGTGAGGCAAGGAAATAGAGATGCCTCGCACCGTCTTCATCGTCGCTCGCTCGGCTCGGCTTCGGATTTGGATTTGGATTTGTCAAATGATCGATCGATGAGATCTTTCTTTTTGGACAAATTTTATTTAACGAAAATAATCCAGACTGAATCAGTAATACTCCATTAATAAATACATGCATGCAGTAACAATAATAGATGCAATGTTCGACCTGAAATGGTGCCACTGTTTCAACGAATCGTTGCACTATTTCGCTAACTGGTGCACTGTTTCTGTGTTTCTGTTTCTAAACTGGTGCAGATTTTTGAAACAATGTTTCATGAACTGATAAATTGGTTCGAACAGATGCAACTCTTCAATGAAATGATGCACTGTTGTGAACCAGTGCACTGTTCACGAAATAGTGTACTGTTTCAGAAAATTACTGCATTGTTTTAAGTGAATAGACATGCATTTTCAGGAAGAGTCACACACCTCTAATATGAACCAATGCCACCTTTTCAAAGAGGCATCTTGTGACTATAAATAACCTTCTTTCTTCCACAAGTTAAGGCATCAAATTTTAAGATTACAAAAACTTCTTCTTGTCTTAAAAATACTCTAAGTGTGATCATTCAAACCGTGAGTGTGTTCGAAGAATCCGCCTATTTGAGGTACTGTTATAGTCGGATTGAAGGCCATTTTATCCTAGGAGGAAGATTCTATAACCTCTGGTACAGTGAGGGGAATTATTCCTTAAGGAAAGTCTGTGAATTCAGACGATTTGGCCTTAATCATTTTTGTTTCATCTTTATTTTCTGAAAAATAAATATACCTCTTGGAAAGGTCTTTTTGATCTTGTTTTGAGGGTATTTAATACTTCATTGTGTTCTTGTTCATACTTGAACTCGAGTTGAAGTTGTTGTTCTGTTATACAGATTCTACGTACCCGTATTGTGAAAAATAACAATTGTTTCACTTGGTAATTAATATACAAGCTAGTTACCAAAAAAAAAAAATGGTTCAAATAAATAATTTTCATCTACCACCATTTATATGAATATTAAATATATAAAATTAAAATTAATATAATAAAAATATTACTTTAAAAATAATTATTAATAATAGAGAATTAATTAATTATCAAATATAATTCATAATATATTAAATTACAAATGTTATACAATATAAATAGTAATATTATAATTAAAAAATAGAATAGAAAGTAATTCTCTATATTTGGAGAGTTATTGTTCACCTCCTCTATTTATAGAGTTCAGTTGAAAATTTGAAAGGTATTAACCAATAACTCTTCTCCGCAGGCAGCTCCTCTCTAGTACACTAATTGTCTAGGTTGTCCAGTGGAGAAGTAATCTGTTGACAGATGTCCACTTATAGATCTAAGTATTAATAATTGATTATCCCCAAAACCCCTTAAACCATAGTTAAATCACACATCAGTTTTATATTTTATTTGTTTTCCTTATTGGCAATGTTAGTGAGCGAGAATCTTGCTCAATTTTGTTGGTTTTTCTTTACCTGAGAAGCTACCTTATTTTCATCATTTTTTTATTTTTTTTTAAAACTTTAATGGTCTTCTTTAGTTCATCATTTTCACCTAAGTTCTATCCCAAATTTCAATTCTTTCAAATTAAACTCTTTTATTTTCATAAATTGTTTTTGTAACTCTTTCGAGATTCCTTCATATTTTCATAAATTATATTGAACATTTCTATATACCACTTTCTTCTATCTAATTACTATCTAAGAATAATTTTAAGGAAAATTTAGATAAATATATATCCTCTACTTTATATTATTACATAAAAATTCATCTAGCAAAACTAATTACAAATATCCTATTTTTTTCACTTTCTCTGTCCAATCTCCATATACATATCAAACCATCCCTTATACGTCACTTAATGCTCCACAATTTGTGCCTAAAATGAAGCAATCATAATTAAAGGATTTCATGTTTTGAATTTACAAACTTTATCTTATCAAATTGCTGAACATCATCATCTTCTTCAATTTATTTTTGAGGTTAGTTTAATTTCTTAATTTTTTTAACTTTACTAAATAAAAAATCTACGAGTTACTTGTTGTATGTGTGTAATTCTCAAAACTTTAGCATAGTAATGGAATCTGGATCGAGCTTTAGAGAAAATAAATTAAAACACCAAAACGACTCTGCCAAGATGAAGAAGTCGAGGGAAGTTGCTCGTACAAGCTCTAAAAAGCTCGTTGCTAAATCTTCAAGTAAGATAAAAAGTGAAGAATTATCACAATCGTGTCTTCCAAAGGTAAGTGATTTGTTGTTGAATCTGTATTTTTTTTTATCGATTTACATATTCTTATACACTGTTATATAAAAATATTTTGTTGTTATTCCGACCTTATAACTAAGTTATGTATAGGGTTAGAAGCGTCTTTTTAGACATTAAATTTGTTATATACATGGTCAGATTACTTAGTAAATTCATGTTGTTATTTTGAACTATGATACATAGCGAGTTATGTATATATTTGTAGTTATGTCATTTGTTGAACTTTTTATTTCTACTCATATACATAAATCTGTTATGTATATATATATTGAAACAAACACTGCTGGGCTGTTTAATTTCAGGGCATATACATTACAGAGTTATGTATGTGTTATGCATCAACAATGTTATACATAACACAGTTATGTATATGACTTTGTTAGACGAGGCGAGTTGTGTGTATTTCAGCCCATTATATTTTTCCTTATTACATTGTTGCCTTTTGTTACTTTTTTATGTAGTTTTATAATATTTGCAACACAATATTTTTTAAAAATCTTAACCCAATGGACATAAGAAAATATGTGTGTGAATGTTTTCATCCATGTCGACACACCCTATATTTTCCACTTTTTTTTCTATATTTCTTATAATTTTATTGTAGTTTTACTCCCCTTTTTATGATTTATCTATCCCTTTTAGAAATATTTATTCTAATTATATTAATTTATAATATATTAAAAATTAAATAATTTATAGGACTTACGCCCCATATGTACATAATTTTAAAAAGTAATAAATATTTTTGAATTTTGTGATCGTCAAGTGAAAGATATGTATAATATTCTAAAATATTGTATAAACTTGTTTTTATAAACGAGAAAGAGACATTAACAGACAAAAAGGAATGTAAGAAAAATAAATTGAAATGGAGGGAGTATCTGATTTCATTTTTGGTTTGGTTATGATTTTTTCAATTTCTTTTAAAAAAGAAAGTGTTGATTTTGTTTTGCAATGTAATGCAAGATTGTCTCTTTTTTTTCGGATTTAACTTGTACGCATTGACAGCGTGAAGAATCTTTTTAATGTTTTGAGAAAATTATTTTCCTATAGAAGATATTTTTTTAAAATTTTGAGCAATCGACCGCACCCTAAATCTTGAGAAAATTGAAGGAAAGGTGTCATTTAAGTCTTGAATGAAGGATTGGTGACATTGACCAACCTAAAGGGTCAAACACAATTAGAAAACTTGATTAAGTTAATTATAGACTTGATTAATATTTTTAAAACTTTTTAATCTTTTCAAAAATACAAATCAACCCATACCTCTCTCCTCTCCAAATCAACTGTCTCTCCTCTCTCTATCTCTCGATGGTTTCTCCCAACCAACAGTTCTGCAAATTTGTTCTTTCAATCCCCGGCGACTTCAACCTCTGTCGATAAATAGTTGGGCTTCGAGTTTCTTTTTGACTTTCAACCGTCAATTGATGTGACAGCCTTGCTCTACGGCCACAACAACTTCAAATTCTTCATCGTTCCTTTTCTTCTTTCATAGGTAAATAATTATGGCATTTTAGTTTTGAAGAAAATGAGGAACTTGAGACAACCTCTCTTCTAGTATTGGTTAACAATTTCAATATTTTTTGCTATAATTTGAAATATTGTCTGAATAAAATCCTGATTTCTGGTATTTCTTCTCTTCTATTTTCGGACTGAATTATGATTTTTTATTGTTGGTTGCATTTTTTTGAAGTTTAATTTTTGTTATTTGTATTAATACAAACAAAACAACGATGTTGGTGTTTTTTGTGTTGCGCCCGTTGCTGGGTTGATTTATTTTTGTTCCTGATAAAATGGTGATATTGCTATTGTTCTATTGAACAAAATTATGCTACTGTTTTTTCTGCAACAAAATAACCATCTGATGCAACAAAGGAACCATCAAATGAAAAAATTGATGCAATACACTAACCATCTGATGCTACGGATTAACCATATGATGCAACAGATTAACCATCTAATGCAATAGATTAACCATATGTTGCAATATATTAACTATCTGATGCAACATATTTACCATCAGATGTAATAGAGGAACCATCAGATTAAAAATCTAATGCAATAGATTAATCATCTGATGCAACAGAGGAACCATTGGATTAAAAATCTGATACAACAGATTAATCATCTGATGCAATGAATGAACCTTCTATTTTATAAAATCCTATCAACTATTCCAATAGAATATGTCCAAGACTTGATTTTTTCAACTGATTATTCATCTATCATAATAGAAGACCCTTCTGTTGGAAGAAATCTAAATAATATTGTTTATTGATAATTGTTCCAACAAATCACTCATATGTTGCAATAGATGTGTGATCTGTCGCACATACCATTCATTTGTCTCAACAGATGAGTGATATATTTTGTATTGTTGCAACAAGTTAGTTAACTGTTCCAACAAATCACTCATATGTTGCAACAGATGTGTGATCAGGTACACAGACCAGTCATCTATTTTAACAGATGAGTGATCTATTTTTGTTGTTGCAACAGGTTAGATATTGCAACAGATAACCTACCTGGTGCAACAGATGTGTGATCTATTGAAACAGTTATTTTACTATTTTGCATGTTAGATTTACTGTTATCTTTTTTTAAAGATGCATTAATCAATCATAATCTATTTTATGTTCCTGTTAATTTTAGATGATATGGCTCCCAAAAGAACAGAAACCTAATCATGTCCAAGTAAAGAAACAAGTGAAGCAGCTAGGCTACATCCACCACTCTATGAGCTTGATTTACAAGTGTTATCTTAATCAAAAGCAGAATATGATGAACATGAAAAGGAGGAATGTTTCAAAAGGGATGATCCAAATGCTAATAACCCTCCCACCGAAGAGTTGGTCAAAACCTTCAGCATTGATCGTTATCCTATGAGAATGCAGTGCGATGGTGCCACAGATTTAATGGGTGATTTCGTAGTTAAGTCAGTCATGGAAAAATCTTTCGATGCCTTAAAAAAAAATACTTTGAGAATAAAAATTGGATGCTTATTTTAGGGATAGCTTCTTTGGGAAATATTTTGATTTTCTGGAGGACAACAATGCTCATTTCAAAATATATTATCTTCTCAAGCGTATGTTTATGTATGAAAACAAAGATAGATGGATGAGGTATGGATAAATTATTGTGGCATGCCTGTTTGTTTTGGTTGGAAGGGGTTTGTCATAGTTACTGGACTAAAATATTATCCTCCTTCTCCTTCTCCTTCTCAAGTTATACCTATTCTAACCCCAAAAAGCACCCCACACACCCAAAAAAGACAAAGGCAAGGTGAGTGATCGTGATGATCTGGTGTCCATTGTTGGTCCAAGCGTCAAAAATAAAAAGTTGATAGAAGCGTTGAAAGGTAAAAGAATTTCAAAGAAGCACAAGCAATCATTGTTCTTGGTTTGGTTTGTACATAATATTCTTTGGGCGAGGGACATTAACAACAACATAAGTGTTAGTTTAATAAAGCTCTCCGAGGATCTTGAGGCATTTAACAGCTATCCTTGGAGTTATGAAAGCTTTAAAATGACTGTCAAATATTTGTTGACTCCGTTAATGCCAAAGACAGTCAACTTATATGGCTTTCCATGGGCTTTCATGGTAAATATTTTTTTATTATGATATGATTCATTTTTTTATTCAATAATAATTTTGATTTATTGGCATTATTTTATAGGTTTGGGCGTTTGAATCCATTCCTTATTTGAGACTATAGACATGTGATTTTTTACCCCCCTTGAGTTTAATATATTTTTTGACATTAAATATTTTTATTTTTGTCCAATATTTATGTTAGCTTTTATTTTATTTTTAATAAGTTTTGGTTGAAAAAAATAAAAAATAATAATAAATAAAGTTACATTTTTTATATATTTTTTAAAATAATACGAAAATTCAAAAAATATATATTTTAATTTTAATTTTAATAAATGGGCTAGTAGTTTTATTATTCTTTTAATTATATTTATTTTAGACTATTTATAAACTTTCATTATATTTTCTTAAATATAAAAATAATTAATTAATATTCTTTTATTTATATTATTATTATTATTTATTTTATATATTTTATATTTTAATTTATTAAATATTATTATTACAATTAATAGTAATTTAAAAAAAAAATCAAAATTTGAATCCTGAAAATACCCAAACTACGCCCCCCAAATCCCCCTATTTAAGGACTTCCCAGCCCAGACAAAAAAAAGAAGAAGATATGTACTATTCTGCTTACACCATATCAAAAACATCAGACTTGGAAAAAAACCAGAGAGTGAAAAACATTAGAGAAAAATAGGAAAAGGAGTATCAAGTCAAATTTGGATTTCCATTCGAGTTTTCGGTGATAACGTCTTGCTTTTATATTTAATTAAGTTGGCGTACAGGTTCTATTTTAATCCTATTCTATTTATGTTGTAAATTTCCCGTGGCAAAGCATGAGTGAAAATGTTTAAATATTTTCAATGCATTGTTTAGTGTTAAATTTTGATTACGTGAACTTTTGTTACCACATATTATATTATTAATCTATCGGAATGCTTATATATATTTGTTCAATAAATACGTTGTAAACTAAGATACTGTGTGTTAATATTGCTAAGTTAAATTTGAGACGGAAAACAAAAACAGAGTGAAATTTAATATATATTCCCATAACTGAAAATACACCCACGTACATTACATAGAATAATAATATTCACAGATATACACACAACACTACACAGATGCACACATACCTCACTGCAAATACACTACATCACACAAATACACTGACACATTCACACACATACAGTGTTGACCGGAAAAGGAAAAGGGAGAGAAAATAGGCAGTGAAATAATTTTTACGGCGAAATCTCGCGGGAAAACACCAACCTGCCATTGATCCATTATCAGCACCGCTTTCCAGCAGGAGAACTAGTGGGTACCGGTGAAACCAACCGATTCACTCACCACCGGAGACTAACAACCACTCCGCTTACCACCATGCTGTAACGACCTGAGACTACCCCCTAGTCGTTACACGATGCTTACGGTCCTGAGAGACCACAAGCTACCTATGAGCTGGTACCTTCTGTGAGCGTTGAATCATGTAATCATGAATGCGGAAGAATAACTAAAACGCCATAAGTTTTTTAATAATGAAATAACTATTGAATTATGAATGTGATAAAAATACTGAAATCTGAATAGTCTATATAGCTAACTGTAGTATCTGAAAAACCTCTAACTGGATACTGCGAGTTGATGGGACAGGCCCCCAACTAACTCTACTAACTACTGAGATAGAGACATGAAGTAATATAATATGTCTTCGGATGATGAGGACTCACCACTGCTACTGTACTGCAGATAATCTGAGAAACTAGGTGCAATCCGGGAACTGAGCATCATGACCTATGATATGAGACATCATAGCGGAAAGGAAAAGGTATACGATCAATACTTTGAATGTACATGCTAAATGAGGTAGGCTGATATGCATGGTCTCATGATTAGGAATGATAATAATTAACTGGACATATATGTAAAGCATGGAGTACTGAATAAAGAGCATGGAATCTATAGATACTGAAAATAAAGGAATATCTGTAAATACGATGGATGCATGACCAAGCATATAACATAAACTGAGTAAAATATGTAAATTGATATATTGAGATAACTAAAATCTGCATGCTTTGGTCAAACAACACTAACACTGAATAACTGAATTGAGACTATATCTAAGACTGTGGGAGGTATCATCTAACCGACATTCCCAATTTGAGCTAATCGGGGTCCAAACTGTAACCCAAGTTGGAAGGGTGTTAATACCGTGCCACGGGTACTAACATTGGCTGTGTGGATCCACTAAACTGATATGATGTCCAAAGGACTAAGGGTGTCAAGCCTGAACTGACGGGTGACCCCTGCGAGATAGTCAAGCCTAATCTAATGAGTGACTACTCATATCCTACGCTGGCTACGTACTTCTGGAGTATAGAAACTGCTAATAATGACTTTTCCTAACTGACGGGGAAGCCGCCATCCCTACACTCACTCGGTACTAAATCCTACTCCCAACTGAAAGACACTGAGATACTAGACTGTTTTGAGTTTAATGACTGATATCTGACTATTCTGATAATTCTCATAATATAATCTAAAGACTATTTTGTAATGTACTAAGACTAGACTAAATATATAGCTATGGTTTTCGGGTATTCAATACCCCCAAGTCTCAAAACGACAATACTGAAAAGACACTAAATCTTGAAGGCCAAAACATGAAAGCTCTTATTAAATAATTCACTCTTGTAGGCATTTTATCAAACACTTGTACTTCATAGTTTAGTCAATTCATGGGAATAGTATAAAACTTTAAATAATAGCATGACTTCAACATTTATAAAACTAAATCATGATCTAATTCGAAGAATGGCAATATTAAAACATGAGGGATTTGATAACAACAATAATTCCATTAAAGTATGGTATAAAATCAATATTCATGGAAGTTCATAGAGATTTATAGTTTTAAATCACAATTTAATATCATAAATCTTGAAAAGATGTCAGATTTGTAATTAAAATGGATACTTGGACTCGATGGATGAAAGGGATCCATAGATGAACATCTAACATACCTGGGATAATGAATTTGGAAGGATTGATGGAGAGTTCTTGAGATTTGGCCTTGATTCTTGAGAGCTAGGGTATCTTGTTCTTGAAAGAGAGGATTTTTAATTTGAGAGAGTGAATAAGGATGAGTATTTAGGTCAACTAGGGGTTAAATTTCGTGTTTAGGGTGAGTTTAGGGCTTATGAAAAAGATCCATATACCCGTAAATGAATTTAAACACACAAGCTGGAAACTAAAATCCCAATTTTTGGCCTTGGTATGATGCACCACAATCGTGCCAAGCCACTGGAAAAGGGACAACTGGGACCTGGATAAACGCCACGACGGGCCACTATCGCGCCAAGCCTGAGAATGCCATTTTGGCCATCTCCGCGATGCTCCATGATCGCGGAGGCCCACTGGAAATTGACCTATGGCGCGATGCGCCAGGATCACGAAACTTTACTGGATTTTTCTAAATGGGAGATTGGCCTGCTCCGTGACACGCTAGAGGTTAAAATGTCGATGTTTAACGACTGAAACTTTAAATCACCATGTTATCGGATTTGGGCAAATTTTATATTGTTTGAAAGCTAATTGAATTTCCTATGCAATAGCAGGCTCTAAATTGAGAAATAATGAGTGTTTAAAATTTTTTATATATGAATAATCATGTATTGGGACTTAGATTATGCTAAGAAAATATGAGGTGTTACAATATCTCTCCCTTGGGATCATTCGTCCCCGAATGAAACTTGTTAAGCTGAGGAAACTGATTGACTGAGCTTGCTCACTGAATATGCGTTTCTGATGTATGGAATGCATAACTGAACTGATTCATGAATGCACAACTGACATGAACATGATGTGCGGCTGAAACTGAGCATGATATTAAAAAACCATAAGAAGATTGGTACCGTATATTAAATCTGGATTCACGGAGAAAAGATGGGGGTACTTGGTCCGCATATTTGCCTCTGCTTCCTAAGTGTCTCCCTCAACGAACTGATTCCTCCAATGAACTTTGACTAATGGAATTTCTTTGTTCCATAATCTACGAACTTGATAATCAAGAATTTCGACTGGAACTTCCTCATAGGAAAGACTGTTCTGGATATCTACACTCTTTAAGGGAATAACTACAACTGGATCACCAATACACTTCTTCAACAATGAGACATGGAACACTGGGTATACTGAGGCTAGATCTGAATGCAACTCAAGCTTGTAAGCTACCTTTTCGGAACGACTGAGAATTCTGAAGGGGTCGACATATCGGGGACTGGGATTTCCCTTCTTGCCGAATCTCTTCACTCCCTTCATGGGAGATTTTTTCAAGTACACAAAATCACCGACCTCAAACTCGAGATCCTTTCTACTCATATCTGCATACGATTTCTATCATCTTTGGGAAGTCTTATGCCTATCTTTGCTCAACTGAATCTTCCCTAAGGCATCAAATACCAAGTCAGGCCCTACTACTGCAGCCTTACCTACTTTAAACTAACCAATTGGAGATATACATCTTGTACCATAGATAGTCTCAAATGGAGCCATATGGATACTGGAAGGATAGTTGTTATTGTATGTGAATTTAATCAAAAGAAAATGGTCATCCCAACTACCCTTGAAATCTACAGTGCATGCTCTCAGCATATCCTCAAGAGTCTGGATGGTCCTTTTTGCTTGACCTTCTGTCTAAAGGTAGAAGGTTGTACTGAGGTGGACTTGGGTACCAAGACCCTTTTGGAATACTTTCCAGAAGTGAGAGGTAAACTGAGTACCTCTATTTGATATGATAGATAAGGCAACACCATGCAACCTAACCAACTCTCTGAGATAGATATTGGCATAGTCCTCGGCTGAGTAAGAGGTATGGACTCACAATAAATGAGCTAATTTGGTCATCTTGTCTATGATAACCCAAATAGAGTCATGCTGACGATGGGTACGAGGCAAACCTTTCATAAAATCCATGTTCACTTCCTCCCATTTCCACATGGGAATACTGAACTCCTGCATGGGCCCACTAAGCTTCTGGTGCTCAATCTTAACTTGCTAGCGTGTAGAGCACTTAGCTAAAAACTCTGTAATATCTCTCTTCCTCCCACTCCACCAATAGATCTCTCATAAATCATGGTACATCTTAGTGGCCCCTGGATGAATAGAGTAATGCACACCATGCATTTCTGTAAGAATTCGTTGTATCAAATCATCTACACCAAGCACACACAATCTACCCTGACAACGCAAAAAACCACCTCCCCCTTGGGAGAAGACCTCCACTTTTTGATCTCTGGCTGATTCCTTCAACTTAACTAGACTGGGATCTCCATCCTGCTTTTTTTTTTCACCTCAAAAACTAGAAATGATTCTAAAGTACTCTGCACCCATACACTACCTTTTGCAGAATCAACTAAGTGGACACCTAGTCGAGCAAGTTGATGTACTTCCTAAGCTCACTTCTTCTTACCATCTTCAACATGAGAAACACTGCCTATAGACAATCTACTGTGAGCATCAGCCACTACATTAGCCTTGCCCGGATGATACAAAACACTCATGTCATAATCTTGCAATAACTCTAACCACCTTCTCTGATGAAAATTCAAATATTTATGAGAGAACACATACTGGAGGCTTTTGTGATCTACGAACACATCTACATACACCCCATACAAGTAATGCCTCCAAATCTTTAAGGAAAATATGACTACTGCTAGCTCAAGATCATTAGTTGGATAGTTCTTCTTATGAGGCTTAAGTTGTTTGGAGGCGTAGGCTATCACCTTACCTCTCTATATGAATACATAACCCAAACCTACTCTGGATGCATCACAGTACACCATAAAACTATCTGAACTATCTGGTAGAGTAAAAATTGGGGCTGAGGTGAGTCGAGTATTCAACTCCTAAAAACTCTTCTCACATGAATCTGACCAATGAAACTTAACTTTCTTCTAAGTCAATCTGGACATGGGGGATGAAATAGATGAAAATCCTTCAACAAACCGACGATAATAGCCAGCCAAATCCAAGAAACTCTTGATGTCTGATGGAGAGATGGGTCTAGGCCAATTTCTCACCGCCTTGGTCTTTTGAGGATCAAACCTAATGCTATTACCAAAAATAATATGGCCAAGGAAAGCTACTGAACTTATCCAGAACTCACACTTACTTAATTTAGCAAATAACTGGTGAGCTCTAAGAGGAAGTACTATTTTGAGGTGGTCTGCATGATTTCTTTCGCTACGAGAATAGACAAAAATGTCATCAATAAAGACTATGACGAACATGTCCATGTACTACTTGAACACTCGATTTATCAGGTTCATAAAGGTTGTTGGGGCATTGGTAAGACCAAAGGACATGACTAGAAATTTGAAGTGACCATACCGAGTTTGGAAAGCTATTTTTGGAATGTCATGTTGTCTGACTCCAAGCTGATGATAGCCTGATCTGAGGTCTATCTTGGAAAAGTAACTGGCACCTTGGAGTTGGTCAAACAAGCCATCAATTCTAGGAAGTGGGTATTTATTCTTGATTGTGACCTTGTTCAACTGACAGTAGTCAATACACATTCTGAGAGAACTGTCTTTCTTATGCACTAATAGAATAGGTGTGCCCCACGATGAGACGTTGGGTCTGATAAATCCCTTATCTAAGAGATTATTTAACTGTTCTTTTAATTTCTTAAGTTCAGCTGGAGCCATTCTGTATGGTAGAATAGATATGGACTGAGTATCTGGAAGAAGGTCTATTTTGAAGTCAATTTCCCTTTCGGGAGAAACTCTGGGAAGATCTTCAGGAAACACATCTGAGAATTCATTTACTACAGGAACATATTCAAGAGTAGAAGTTTCTGATCTAGAGTCTTTGACTCGTACAAGATGGTAGACACACCCCTTGGATATCATTTTTTTAGCTCTAAGGTATGAAATCAACTGACCCCTAAGAGCTGTAGTACTACCCCTCCATTCAAGGACTGGTTCATTTGAAAATTGGAAATAAACTATTCTATTTCTACAATCGACTGAGGCATAGCATGAGTCGAGCCAATCTATGCTGAAAATGATGTCAAAATCTATTATCTCTAACTCCACGAGATCAATTGAGGTAAATTTTTGAGATATTGTGATCGGACAGTTCCTGTATACCTTCCTGGCTACAATGGAAACACCTATTGAGGTAGACACTGAAAAGGGCTCTACTAGAGTTTTGGGACTGACTCCAAAATTGATGGCTATATATGGAGTTACAAAAGAAAGAGAAGCTCCAGGGTCTAGTAAAGCATAAATATGTAAGTGAAAGACCTGAAATGTACCAGTAACTACGTTAAGAGAGTTTTCCTGATCTTGGCGGGACTGAAGAGAATATAATTTGTTCGGACGCTGACCACTGGTAGCAGCGCCCTGCTGAGTCGGGCGACCGGATAAAACTAACGACTGATGGGACTGGCCCTGTTGGCGCATATCCCTACATTTTTTAGAAACTACCCGACACTCCCAAATCCAATGTCCTGGTTTGCCATACCCTAAATACACATAACTACCCGCTCTACACTCACCCTGATGGTGTCTGCCATATTTTTGACATAAAGGATTGGTATGAGCACTCCTAACACTGACCTGGGACTTAGAGCCTGGTGCCCTATCCCTATTGTCATTTTTGAATTTGGGTACTGGGGAACTGGATGAAGAGGGCGCTGGGGATGAATACCTCTGATAAAATTGAAGACGGTCACCACCCTCTGACTTTGGCTGATTGAAATTAAAATTACCCATCCTAGCTCTCTTGTTTCCTCTTTTCTTCTCCTTAATCCTCTACTCTTCTATCTGTTAAGGATGGACCATCAGTCTAGACAAGTCCATCTCACTAATCAGCATTGTGGTCCTACACTCTTTGACCATACTATCAGACATGCCAGACACAAACTTACCCAGCTTGGACCTACTGTCAGCTACCACATGAGGAGCATATCTACCTAACTGAGTGAACTTGAGAGAATACTCCCTCACACTCATGCTGCCTTGCCTTAAATTAATAAATTATAATACCTTGGCCTCCCACAACTCCAATGGAAAGAATATGTCCAAGAAAGCCATGGAAAACTTTTCCCATTCTATAGGCCCTGCATCAACACCTCTATCAACTTTCCACTGCTTGAACCAAGTATGGGTTACATCCTGCAATTGATAGACAACCAACTCGGAACTTTGAATAGACATTACCCCCATAGCATCCATTACCTTCTGAACCATATCTAAGAATTCCTGTGGATACTCTTCAAACTTAGACCCCGTAAAAGAAGAAGGATTCATCCGGGTGAAATCCTGAATTCTAGTTGCAGCAGTATTAGCCACTGGGTTGGCCAAAACAGCAGATGTCCATTCATTCAGTGCTGCTACAGAGTTTTCTAGAGTAGTGAACGCAACCCTGAATTCTGCGTGAGAGACATGCTCATCCAGAGGATCTACCTGGATAGGCTGAGTATCTATTCTTCTTTCATTCTTCTTGGAAGACATATTCTATAAATGGATAGAGAAAACAGATTAGATTGAGAGTTTAACTTGAGCTCATGCTCAATCGCATGACATGAATACTGAAAGAAGGGAAACTTTTCCTAAATGCCTTGTAGCCTCTCGTCCATAAGTGTGGCGCACTACACACCCATGCACAAGACTCTACTCGACGTGGCTTTCAGACTTTCTAGGACACTTTAAAACTTTAGGATCTGATACCAAGTTTGTAATGACCCGAAACTACCCCCTAGTCATTACACGGTGCTTACGGTCCCGAAAGACCAATGGTTAACCCATGAGCTGGTACCTGCTGTGAGCACTGAATCATGTAATCATGAATGCGGAAGAATAACTAAAATTCCATAAGGTTTTTAATAATGAAATAACTACTAAATTATGAATCTGATAAAAATACTAAAATCTGAATAGTCTGTATAGCTAACTATAGTATCTGAAAAGCCTCTAACTATATACTGTGAGTTGATGGGACAGGCCCTTAACTAACTCTACTAACTACTGAGATAGAGACATGAAGTAATAGAATCTATCCTCAAATGATGAGGACTCACCACTGCTACTGTACTGCGGATAATCTAAGAATCTAGGTACAATCCGGGAACTGAGCATCAGCACCTATGATATGAGACATCATAGTGTAAAAGAAAGGTATGCGATTAGTACTTTGAATGTACTGGTATGCTAAATAAGGTAGGATGATATGCATGGTCTCATGAATAGGAATGATAATAATTAACTGGACATATATGTAAAGCATAGAGTACTGAATAAAGAGCATGGAATCTGTAGATACTAAAAATGCAGGAAAATCTATAAATACGACGGATGCATGACCAAGCATATAATATGAACTGAGTAAAATCTATAAACTGATATATTGAGATAACTGAAATCTGAATACTTTGGTCAAACAACACTAAAACTGAATAACTGAGCTGAGACTATAACTGAGACTATATCTGAGACTGTGGGAGGTATCATCTAACCGACATTCCCCAATTTGAGCTAATCGGGGTCCAACCTATAACCCTAGTTGGAAAGGTGTTAATACCGTTCCACGGGTACTAACATTGGTTGTGTGGATCCACTAAACTGATATGATATCTAAAGGACTAAGGGTGTCAAGCCTGAACTAACGGGTGACCCCTACGAGATAGTCAAGCCTAATCTGATGGGTGGATACTCATATCCTACACTGGCTATGTAGTTCTGTAGAATAGGGACTGCAACTAACAACTCTTCCTATCTGACGGGGAAGCCACCATCCTTACACTCGCTCAGTGCTAAATCCTACTCCCAACTAAAAGACACTGAGATACTAGAAGGTTCTGAGTTTAATGAATGATATCTGACTATTCTGATAAGGCTCATAATATAATCTGAAGACTATTCTATAATGTACTGAGACTAAACTAAATAAACAGCTATGGTTTTTGGGTATTCAATACCCCCAAAGAAACAGATGGGTAATTTAATGCAAAATATAAATTATCTATTGCAACTGATTACCCATATATTGTACTAGTTACAGTTTACAGAACTTATGCAACAGATAATCTATCTGTCACAACAGTTGATCTGAATGTCACAACAGATTAACAATATATTGCATCAAATTACCCATCTATTTCATAATTTGCAGTAGATGGGTAATATGTTGAGTCAGTTTCAGAGAACCAGAGCAACAGATGGTTAATCTATTGTGAAATATGGATTATCTGTCACAACAGATTACACATCTGTTACACCAGTTAAAGTAGACGGGTAATCTATTGCAACAGATGACCCATCTATCGCAACAGATGACCCATCTGTCGCAACAGATTACACATCTATTTCAATATCTTTTTTTGAGTCAAATTATTTTTCTTGAAAGAACACGTACTGCATCATCCGGGAGGTTAAAGAGATTAGCCACCTTAATTCTTATGCTGCTTTTTGCAGCCAACCACCTAAGGATCCTTGGATGAGAAACCTCATCTAGGTAATCCTTAACCTACTTTTGGAGGTGAGGAATGACTTCAAATTTCCAAGCCTAAAAAATGTAAACAGGAGGCAAGAAAATAATTATTCAATATAAATTAATGGATGAGTAAACAAATAGTGATTAAATTTACCATGAAAGCCCAAGAAAAGTCGTATAATGTGATCGTCTTTGGGGATAGGTTTGTCAGTAAATATTTGACAGTCAAGTAGTAGTTGTCATATCCCCAGGGATAATTGTTGAATTTCTCCGAATCCTCAGGAATCTTCAACAAATCATCTTCTATGACTTTGTTGACGTCTCTTGCCAATATAACGGAATGGGAAAACCAAACTAAGCTCAATTTCTCCTTGGACTTCAATGATATGGTTTTATCCTTGATATGTTCTATCAACTTACTGGCTTTGTACCCACGCCCAGCAATGTCCAACAACCCATGTATTTTTTCCATGCATTTGTTGGTTTTATTGAGTGGTCGCTGGGACAATGCCTTTCCTCTATTTGATGGTGGTGGTTTGGTTGTCCTGCTTGCCTTGGACCTTTTATGTGGTGTTTCCATGGTGAGAGGTTCTTCTGGATGATCGCAACTCAAGACCGTCACTATGGCAAACTCTTTAAAAAAAATCGGCATGCCACAGTAGTTGCTCCAGATTTCATCCATCTTTTCCCTCCTCCTTTGAATCTTTATTATCCCCCACGTACTTGATCTTATGCCTGAGTAGACCATATACTATGCTCATTTGGAAATGGGCAGTGTGGTCCTCAGGTAGCTCAAGAAAGTTTCCAAAGTAACTCTTCTTAAAAAGTTTGTCTATGTTTTCATTCTTCATAGTTTTCCTAAAGTTATCAAATGGTTTTCCTAACTGACATTTAAGTACAAGATCATCTGTTAGTTCTGCAGTGTCATCTATCGGTATCGAAACTTGAAACCTGTCAATAGTAATAGTTTTGAAAGGATCATGCTGGGATTTTGATATTAATTCATGCCCCATTGGTGATGCATTATCATCATGTTGATGATCATTCTCTTTCTCACTTTCTACTTCCTCCTCTTCTTGTTTATCTTCTTTTTCTTCCTCCCCACTTTTATTTTCCTCATCACCATCTACATACCCTTGTCCACCTCTCTCAATGTCATTTTCATATCTTTCCTCAGCTTTACTTTTTCTTACTGAGATTGTTCAGGAAGCTCCTCTGAATCCCTTTGTACTGTAGCCTTTTTTGTTAGTTGGTCAGAAGTTGATCCACTTTTACTTTCTTTTCTTTTGGGAGACATGTTTTACCTACAAACAAAAAAAAAGTTACATTACAATTGATGTATGCATAAATTTTAAAAAATACATTGCAAACACCACCAATACCGACACCACAAATACCACCATCAACCACCACCACAAACACCACCAGTTCCACTACGATGACCACCAACACCACCGCTATGACCACTAATACCACAAACATCATCCAACAATACCGTGATATTCAATGGAATACTGCGATAAAAACTAAGGTTTTCTCGGGTTCTTCCTACAAGTTTACCATCAAACTCAAAATTGTAAACCCAATCTCAAAGATAATACAACTAAAAGTCTTCTTTTTCATCATTAACTTAAAAGCCCTCAATTTTAGAAAAAAGAACAAATATAGAACTCTTCTCAAAATCTTTTACCTACGGAGACAGAAAACGGCGGATACAAGCAAGAATAAAGTCCAAAATAATACCTATGTAGTCAAAAATGGGAAGAAAATTGATCTGTTATGAAGGGTTGAGCAATTTATTAAGTAGTTATTGTTTGTATTGTTGAGAAAGAGAAAAGAGGGAAACTCAAGATTTGAAATGCTGAAATATTTTTTTTCGCAAATGGATGATTTGTATTTTGAAAAAGAATGACAAGTTTTGAAAATGTTAATTTGGTCCGAATTGGTCTTAATTATATTTTTAAATTTTAAAAGATATATGTAACTTTTAATCATCTCATCATAATAAAGGGTATTAAGTTCAAATGGAACACTAATGAATTTTACGTATTAGCTTGATAATGAGGTAATAAGAATCGTTTCAACTCAGAGTGATCGATCGACAACATCATTCAATTGTCAAAGAGTCAATTGAAGTTATAGTTGACCCTATGAACTCACCCCTAGCTCTAGCTAAATCAATTTAGGTATTAGCTTGATAATGAGGCAATAAAAATTGTTTCAACTCAGAGTGAACGATGGACGACTCAGGTTGGGAGAAACGTAATACCAATATCATGCAATTGCCAAAGACTCAATTAAAGTTGTAGTTGACCCTATGAACTCACCCCTAAATTTAGCTAAATCAATTTAGGTATTATCTTGATAATGAGGTAATAAGAATTGTTTCAACTCAAAGTGATCGATCAATGACTCAGGTCGGGAGAAATGCAGTACCAACATTATGCAATTACAAAGACTCAATTAAAGTTGCAGTTGACCCGATGAACTCACCCCTAGTTCTATCTAAATCAATTTAGATATTATCTTGATAATTAATTAAGATAATAAGAATCGTTTCAACTCAGAGTGATCAATCGACGACTCAGGTCGGGAGGAATGCAATACTAACATCATGCAATTGCAAAGACTCAATTGAAGTTGTAGTTGATCATATAAACTCACCCCTAGTTCTAGCTAAATCAATTTAAGTATTAGCTTGATTATTAATTAAGTTAATAAGAATTGTTTGAACTCAGAGCGATCGATCGATGACTCAGGTCAGGAGGAACACAATACCAACATCATGCAATTACAAAGACTCAATTGAAGTTGTAGTTGACCCTATCAACTCATCCCTAGTTGTAGCTAAATCAATTGAAGTTGTACTTGAATATATGAAATCAATTGAAATTATATATAAATAAATATTCAACTTTTTGCAACAAATAACTTATTTGTTGGAATTTATCAAACAGATTAAGTCATCTATTGCAACAGATTAACTATTTGTTGTAAATTATCAAATAGGCATTGTCATTTGTTGTGATAGATGACTGAGTCGTTGGAAATTTTCAAACAAAAATTGTCATTTATTGCAACAGATGACTTATATGTTTCAAGATCTTTTTTTATTTTAAAGCAATTTTCTAATTACCTGTTTGATATTAAAAAGGGATAAAATACTAAGGCAGTAAAAAATATTACTTGGATAACTCAAAAATCTCCTCCTTGAGTAGTCTTATCTTGTCTTTTAAATGTCATCATCTCCTCGTGCTCCTCAAATTTATTAATGAATATTTAAAACCCATCTCCTTCAGCCATAAATTAACTTAACTCATCTCTCTTCTTTTTCAGAATTCTCTTTCTCTCCTCTTTAGGGTAATCACAACCATCTCCTTTTTTCCTCTCTTTTCTCTCCTCTTTCGCTTGAGGATCCTTTCGGATCTCAATCGATCTATATATTTTCTCAAATGAAATGGTTGTTCTGATCCCTTTACTTTTTTGACATTGCAGGTATGGTTCACTATTGCTCTTTTCTTCTCGTTTGTTCTTTGTATGTTATTTAAATTAGATATTTACATTTGTTGTTATTATTGATTACCCACTACCAGTTTTTTATTTATTGAAAAATGGATGTTGGTGTTCTTGGAACATATGGTGTTTGTGTTGTTGATGGTGTTGGACATATGGTATTATTTCTTTGTTGTTGGTGGTGTTGCAATAATTTCCTCAACCGTTGTAACTGATGAATCATTTATTGGAACAGATGGAGAAACTGTTGGAACAAATCAAACCAGTAGCAAGGTTGGTTGGTTTGATTTATTCCAACATATGACCCATCTATTGCAACATGTCATCCATCCATTTCCACAGATGCGTCACCTATTGTAACATATGACTCATATGTTGAACAGATAGGGAATATATTCATTAGATGGGTCATCTATTGATTCATTCAATTTTGTGTTACCCTGTTGTAATGTTATTTTTGTTCTTCTCTTGTTTGACACCATATGTTTTTCTCTTGTTTGCAGATAAAAGGAAGTAAAACTGGATCAAATTTTGCCCAACCAACATTAGCCTCTAGAGTAAAGATGAGTTCAGAGGAATAAGTTGCTTGCAGATGGAATCACTTCATATCTGAGAGGTATGTATTATTGATCAACCTATCGTGAAAACACACATGCAGTACACTAATTTTATGCATATTGGTTCTTTACCTATTAGGCGTTAATCTTTCAAACAAGATATGACATTTTACAGTTAAGATTGTTAGGTTCGAACTGGTAAGGCTAGGGGACCAAGTAGGTGGTCTCGATACCCTGTTATGGTTTAATAAAGATTTTGTTAATGTTTTTGTGTCAAGTATAGAAAAGGTTTCAAGTTTTTAGGGGCAGTGTAAATATTCAAAGAGTTATTGAACTGATTTTAAGGGTTCAATGGACTTTTGAAAGGCCTCCGAAGCCTCGCACTACTTCAAACAAGAATGAAAATGAATATAGTTATTGCTCTGGTCTAAATTTATATGGATGGGTTACTCGAAGAGACTATTATACAGAAGAAGGTGATTGAAAGAATACCTGTATGGGAAGGGGGGTGGAGAAGACCCATATATCAACTCAGACCTTATTAAAAAAGAAACATGGGGTAAGAAGGAAAGTATAGTGAAACTGGATGATGAAATTGGCATGAAAAATGAAAAAATTGAATGAGCTGCAAATGTGAAACAACAATAACAACAACAAACCCAGTGTATTCCCACACAGTGGGGTCTCGGGAGGGTAAAATCTACGCAGTCCATACCGCTACCCCCGAAGAAGTAGAGATGTTGTTTCTGATAGACCCCCGGCTCAAGATAAATATATATATAAAAAATAATAATAAACAAAATTTGTAATGAAACATGAAGCAAGATAGGTGGCTTAACAGAAGTAAAGAATTAGAAATAGTAAAATAGAACCCAGAGCAATACAGGATAGGGGAACTAAGAGCCATAAGCTATAAGAAATAAGAAAAATGAAATCTGGAATAGGGTACCCGCCTAGTAGTAACCAACACTCACAGACCAAATCCACCCACCACACCCAGTCTATCCTGACTAACGGCTCCTACCTATCGAAATAGTCTTACGATTACTACCCCAGCTAAATAGGGACTCTTCTAATTACCTTCTACAACCCATGTACTCACCCTAGCCTTCTACCCTTATCCGCGACCTCCACACCTTTCTATCAAGGATCATGTCCTCGGTAAGCTGAAGCTTCTCCATGTCATGTCTAATCACTCCCCTTCAGTATTTCTTCGGCCTCCCTCTACTTCTTCTGAAGCTATCCAACGCTAGCTTCTCACACCTGTGAACTGGGGTATCCGTGCCCCTCCTCATCACATGCCCAAACTATCTCAGCCTTCCTTCCCACATCTTGTCCTCCACCAAAGCCACTCCCACCTTCTCCCGAACAATCTCATTCCTAACTCTTTCCCATCTTGTAAGCCCACACATCCAATGCAACATTCTTATTTCATCCACCTTCAATTTTTGAATATGGTAGTTCTTGACAGGACAACACTCCGCTCCATACAACATGGTTGGACGGACTGTCACTCTATAGAATTTGCCTTTAAGCCTAAGGGGAACCTTCCTATCACACAACACTCCAGAAGAGATCCTCAACTTCATCCTACTATCTCTAATACAATTAGAGATATCCTCGTCAATCTCACCATTCCTCTGAATCAAAGACCCAAGATACTTAAAACTTTCCTTCTTACATACAACTTGGAAATCCAACCTCAGCACCACTTCGTCTTCCTGCCTTAAGTCACTAAACTTGCTCTCCAAATACTTCTTCTTGGACCTACTCAACCTGAACACCTTATATTCTAGGGTTTGCCTCTATACTTCCAATTTTTCATTCACACCCCCTCGCCCCCCGTGTCTCATCAATCAGTACAACATCATCTGCAAATAAAATACACCAAGATATTTCACCGTGAATACTCCGCGTCAACACGTCCATCACCAGTGTAAATAGGAACGGACTAAGAGTCGAACCCTGATGCAACCCTATCTCGATTGAAAAGTGCGTTGAGTCTCCTCTCAATGTTTGCACCCGAGTCTTCCCTCCATCGTTCATGTCCTTAATAGCTTTGGTGTATGCCACCGAAACCCTTTTCACCTCCAAGCATCTCTAAAGAACCTCCCTAGGGACTTTGTCATAATCCTTCTCCAGGTCAATGAAAACTATGTGTAAATCCCTCTTTCTTTCCCTATACTGCTCCACTAATCTCCTCACCAGGTGGATTACTTCTGTCGTTGAGTGACCAGGTATAAAACCAAACTTGTTCTCCGAATTAGACACGATCGTCCTCAATCTCTGCTCAACCACCCTCTCCCAAATCTTCATAGTATGACTCAACAACTTAATACCCCTATAGTTGTTGCAACTCTAAATGTCCCCCTTGTTTTTATATAATGGAATCATCGTACTCCATTTCCAGGACTCAGGTATTCTCGCAGTCTTGAAAATATCATTATACAAATTAGTCAATCACATTAAGCCTGCCCCACCCACAAACTTCCAAAAATCCATTGGAATCTCGTCGGGCCCCGTCGCCCTACCCTTTCTCATTATACGAATAGCCTCTCTAACCCCCTCTACCTTAAAACGTCTACAATAACTGAAATCACAACTCTTCTTCGAATGCTCCAGCTCCCCTAACTCAATGCCTCTGTCCCCTTCCTCATTCAAAAGTCTATGAAAATACTCTTGCCATCTCTTCTTAATATGAACATCCTCCACAAAAACTCTACCATCCTCCCCCTTAATGCACTTTACTTGGTCGAGGTCATGACCCTTCCGATCCCAAGCCTTAGCAATCCTATACAACCTCTTTTCCCTGTTTTTCTCCTCTAAACCCGCATATAAGCTCTCAAAAGTTGTTGTCTTAGTAGCCGTAACTGCTAACTTAGCCTCCTTCTTTTCCACTTTGTAAAAATTCCTATTCACCTACTTCTCCTCTTCATCTTTACTCTCAATCAACTTAACATACGCCCCCTTCGTACTCTCCACTTTCTTCTTAACTTCTTCATTCCACCATCAGTCCCCCTTATGACTTCCTGCCCTCCCCCTCGAAATACCCAACACTTCTCTAGCAGTCTTTATGATGCTTCCGGAAGCCTTATCCCATCTAAAATCCACGTCTCCCTTTCACTCCCATGCCCCCAACCTTTCCACTTTGTCTCCTATCTCCAGCATGCTAACTGGCGTCAAGCCACCCTACTTAATTCTAGGTCGAACCTCCCCGACCCTTCTCTTTTTGCTCTTCTTGATAATCAAGTCCATCACCAGAAGACTGTGTTGGGTCAAAAGATGCTCACTCAGAATGACTTTACAGTCCTTACATAAAACCCTATCCCCCTTCCTAAGCAACATAAAGTTAATTTGAGTCTTGGTTATCGCGCTTCTGAAAGTAATCAGGTGATCTTCCTTCTTCGGAAAGCTCGAATTCACCACCACCTACCCAAAATCCCTCGTAAAATCCAACAGAGCATCTCCCTCGCCATTTCTATCACCAAAACCAAAACCTCTATGCACATCGTCATAACCTCCCGGAAGAGCCCCAATGTGACATATTAAAGTCTCCCGCAATGACAATCTTCTCCAAGCTAGGCACGCTTCTCACCATCTCATCCAACGCCTCCCAGAATCTCACTTTCACCTCCTCTTCCAAACCCACTTACGGCGTATAAACACTACACACATGCAGCGAAAACCCCCCAATGACCAATTTAATCATCATCAGCCTATCACTGATCCTCTTAACCTCCACCACCTTCTCTCTAAGATCCTCATCAACTAAAATTCCTACTCCATTCTGACGCCTCTCACTCCATAAGTACCACAACTTGTACCCATCCACATCCCTAGCCTTAGACCCTACTCACTTAGTCTCCTGAACACACGCAATGTTAATCCTCCTCATCTTAAGAATCTCCACCATCTCTACGGACTTACCCTGAAGGATCCCTATGTTCCAAGACCCTACCTTTAACCTATCATCTCTCACCTCCCGCCTAACTCTACCACCCCTCACCGCACTAGCCCTACCACCCAACCTGGACCACACATCCCCCTACCCTTCTCTCTTCACCCCCACCCAAAATGACCTTCAACCCAAGATCCCTCGAATATGAACCTATTCCACCATCAATCCTCACAGCCACCACTAAAAAAACAAAAAAGCCCAAGCCGACAAACAAACAGAGCAACCATAGAAAAATAGGGAAAAATAGGAAAATAGTAAGAAAACAGAAGCCACACACAAAATATTCTATCCGGCCTAATATCTAGAATAATACAACACTATCCACCAATACGCAAAAGCAGCTCGTCAAAATTAAAATCACAAGCAATAAATTAATACAAGGAATTAAAACGGTAAGAAATAACTAACTATCAAAGTTTAGATGTCACCAGGGTACCCCTGCGTGCTATTGGTTTTGGAAATTTTGGAGTCGAATCTGGTTGCCAAAATAGATTCGCCGGCAAGTAGCTGCCAGTGCATTGCTGAAGTTTGTCGGATCTTTTTCTGGATATTGTCGTAAGTCCAGAATCTGCTGGCCTACTGTACATCATCGTCCCAACTTATTATGAATAGTGTTTCCACCCTTACACCATTACCGAAGTCGAGCCGCGGGAACCCCTAATGTCGCTGGCGATAACAGTAGAGCGAGAGCAAAAAGGGATGAGAGAGAAAGAGAAAAGGTAGAGAGAACTTAAGGGTGAGAGACAGAGCGAGGGTGGAAAGTACCCTACCTATTTATAGCGTGTCTATGTTGGCGCCGGCATCGGCGTCAGAGATGGTCTTCCAGTCAACGCGAGCTGTACAGTTCAGGCGCAATGAATGTTAGATCGCAGAGTGAACGTTAGAGAGAGAACGTTAGCAAAGGTAGACTAAATTGGAGTGAGATGTTTATTTGTTTACTTTGTGATGATTGATTATTCTCGAGCTGCAAATGTGAAAATGTATCCAAAAATGAAAATCCATCAATCCATTTTGAAAAGAAAAATGCTGGAGTGGATTGGACCTATGCACTTTGTTAGGGGACTGCAACTAGCTAGTGTGGCCTAAATAAAGACTCATAAAATGTCATACCAGAACTCTAAGGTTGCATCTTTGCGAGTACCGATGGTGGTAAGATTATCGATCAGGAACGAAACCTAAACCAACAACTCCTGAAGTAAAAATAAGGATTAAGCTAAGGTGGCAATTTCTGAAGTTAAACTTGCATCTCATGCCTCCTGTTTATGGCTCTGGTCTGGTCAGAGGATTTGGAAACAGCAAGGCTTGGGATTTCTGCCCAACTTTAGACCTTTTTATATCTACTGCCATTGACCTGACCAGAACCACAAACAGAAGCCATGGAATGCAACTTAGACTTCAGAAATTGATGCCTTGGCTTTCCTTATTTTTACTTCTGGAGGTATTGGTTCAGGTTTGGTTCTTGACTAAAAATCATACCAATCCTCTATGCTCGCCAAGCTGGTTCCTTAGATTTCTGGTCCTGCACTTTGTGGGTCTTCATTGAGGCCAAGCTCGCTAGTCGCAGTCCCTAGCAAAGTGTCCAACTCCAGTCCTCTTTAGCATTTTTCTTTTTCAAGAACAAATAACGAATTTTAATACTTGGATACACTTCTACATTTGAAGTTCATTTAATTTTTCCATCTTTCAAGTCAATTTCATTGGCTAGAAGTTCCTTACTTTCTTCCCTGTGTTTCCTCTTAAACAAGATCTGAGATGATATATGGTCTTCTCCACCTCCCCTTTCCTGCACAGGTATTCTCCCAAGAACCTTCTGTTGTATAATAGTCTCCTCGAGCAACCCATCCATATAAATTTGGACCAGGGAAATTTCTATTGGTTTTCCATTCTTGTTTGCTGTAGTGAAAGGCTTTGGAGGCCTTTTAAAAGTCCATTGCACCATTAAAATTGGACCAATCACTATTGGATATTTATACTACCGCCAAAAAATTGAACCCTTCTCCAAACTTGACACATAAACATGAGCAAAACCGTTATTAAATTTTAACAAGGTATCCACACCACCTCTTGGAACCCTTTGGCCTTGTCAGTTCGCACCTATCAAACTAAACTATAAAATGTAGTATCTTGTTTGAAGGATCAATGTCTAATCGGTAAAAAACTGTATTCACAAGATCATTGTACTCTATGTGTCTGCACGCATGTGATAACTATTTAAAAAGAGGTAAACAACCATGACTTTTTATCTAATACATTTAATACAGCTGATGAATCAAATTTCCCATATGTTGCAACTGATGAATCAGTTGTTAGAAGAAATCAAAACATCTCCTCCAATAGCTGGTCCATCTATCACAACATATAATTCATATGTTGCAATAGATATCTCATCTGTTGCACATACAGACCATCTATTGTAAAAGATGATAAATCTATTGCGATAGTGGGTTATCTGTTATGATAGATAGACGATCTGTTGTAATAGCTCAATAATAACGGTTGTTATTAAGTCTCAAACTATTTTAAAAAGGTGAGAAGTTTGAATGTAAAAGAAAAAGTCATGACTTTTCATAGAAAATAAAAAGTCAGTAGTTTAAATGAAATTAATACAATGGAGCTGAACAGTCGTGCCTTTTTGCCTAATACATTCATATTCAATCCTCTATAAATAGGTCCCTCCTTAATCTTTATTCTACTTCACTTTTATTTATTTTTGTATTTTGTCTTTTCGTATTACATCTTCAACCACTTCTATTCAAAGAGCATATTCTTCTCGTTGAGGTAATTTTTTTCTATGTAAATCTATCAGTTGGTAGTATACGTTATATTACATTAGGACTTTTTTCTTTACTTTTGTGTTTACGTGTTTTGTCAATTCATGTGTGTTCTAGATATGGCTGATCCTGTTTGGGACATGGCTATTTTGCGTGACACCGAGAGGCAGTTTAACGACCTATAGAGAGAGTTGTTCATCGTGAGAGCAAGGATGTTTAGAGAGATGTAGAGACTGATAAGGGCCCTGCTGCTGCCGGTTGATTGGTCGGTTGGCAATAATAATGATGATGATGATGATAATAATTAGAATGTTTTTTTAGCATATGCATTTTAATTTTTCTCTATCGGATCTATACCTAGTGTATTTTATTTTTCATTTGGTGAAAAAATTATTTTTGGTCGACTTTGGCTTTTTAATTCTTATTTAATTTTGATTCTGTCTATTTCTTCTTCTAAATATGTTAACATATCAACGGTTGGAGGTAAGGAGCAATTTTGAATCTAGTAGTAATAGCAATTTTGACTTTTGAGTTCTTTCAACAGATGGACCATGTTTTGGAATAGATTGGTCATCGGTTGGGTTTTTGTCAATAAATTATCCTTATATTGCGATAGATTTGTCATCTGTTGGAGAAAAACATTCCAGTTTGATAATTGTATTGTGTTCTTTCAACTAATATCCATCTGTTGCAACAGATGGGTAATCTGTTGAAAATAATTTTATGATCTGTTGTATTTAGTTCATGTTTTGTCCAAGTTAAAAACTCTGCACGTACAAGATCTTATTTGAAGATCGACCGTGGCAACATCACCATGACACATTGATACTAAACTTATAATCTGTTATTTGATGAGATAATAACCTATTCCTCAGACTGAGGTTCGTTGATATTATTTTTTCCACTTCTAGAACAAATGGGGTTCCTACGTCCTCGAACTCCACATGCCTTTTATGAAAAAATTGGCCATACTTCTTATTTATTATTTCAAATAGAGCCATGATGGGAAATTCTCTATCATCACTAAGCAATGAATTCACCGATTCAGCTATGGTTGACGTCATAATATTATACCTATACAAAAGAATCACTTAGTACGACATCATAGTAAACTTGTAACTCAAACAAGACATTAAATTCATAAGAATGTACCTATTTGTTGGACAGAATGCCCGAATCCATCTCTCAAAACTGACACGTACGAGGTTCTTCTTCCTTGGGATGCATATCCGCTATTTGATTAAAATGGTCTAAAAACTCCTCTCTACTATATGCTTTAGCTTCTCTATAAAAAAAGGCCACGACCCTTTCGTTGTGAAAGTTGGTCTGAGTGTTCTCTCCAAGATGTCTGATGCAACAACCAAAGTAAGCTAAAGTGAAGAAAATTGAACCCATCTTTGGAATACTTGGATGCCTATCCGAAACAAAGCACAACTATTCGGTATCTTCGACGCAGCTTTGCAATTGTTCAAAAAAATATCCATAAAAGGCATCACATTCCTTGTCTGCTACACAAAAAGAGACAGGAAAGATGTGATTCTCTGCATCCTGCGCCACCGCCGCTAGCAGAACTCCATTATACCTGCTCTTCAAGAAGGTACCATCTTCGGCTATGCATTTTCTCAAATGTCTAAAACCTTGAATCCAAGCACCATAGGATACAAAAAAAGTACTTTAACCTTCCGTTTTCATCAACACATAATGTCGTCTTACTTTCGGGATTTATGGACTCAAGCATGTAACGGTAGGCATTGAGGATTGCATACCCATGCTCATGTGTCCCCCTAACCAAGTCCTTGGCAATACCCATGGTTGTACATATCTTCAAATAACTGACCAGGAAACCCAATTCCGTAAGGAGTTGATTGTCCCTAACCCTTGTAGAAGGTCCTTTCCCATTGGGGAATCTATTATTGAAATATTCACCGAGGAACTTTGTCGTGGCGTGGGGATTTTGGCCCGAGATGTTATTCGAACCACATGTGTGATACTTTTCATGTTTATGAATGACGAATTTGTCAGAACTTAAGTACTTTGCTACTCTCAACCACCACTTGCAGTTCGGATTAGCACATTTGTAGCAAAAGACTTTGCTCTAATTAATCACCTTCATTATTCTGAAATCTTTTTTCAAGAAAGAAATAAACAAAGTAGTAGATAGTTCTTTCTTTTCCTTGAATGACATTCCCTTGTATAAGCCGTTCTCATCGTCTTGATAATTGCCAGATTGTGTCGATCGAGAAGAACTTCCCACCATATTGGTCGCATCAACGGGAATAGGTGTTTGATCATCATCTGGAATATTTATGTCTAGAATATCCAACCTATCATCAAAGATGTCTTATTATTGTTCTTCTTTTATATTCTGGTTCTTATTCTCTCTCGTCTTTTCAACCACGTACACCCTTAACACTATCCTGGATGAATCACTAAGATAAGCATGCAACCTAACCTGATAGTACCCTCTGATTTTCAAAGGAGTTGTGCCTGTAGATGATGATGAGTTCTTCCGGATGACAATTCAGTCCACAATAGGTGATGATTAAGTTCACAAAATTATCATAGGAAACATCACTTTGGATTATCATAGCTATCGTCTCTAGCATTTCACCCTCCTTCCAATGCTATACATATCGATTGCTCTTCTCGATCCATTGACCATGACAATCCACCCTTATTGTTATTGATCCCTCCATTAGTGGTACCTAAATAAAATCATTTATTAAAAAAAGTTAATAGTAATTTCATAGTGTCGTAACATGAATCCCAACAGATGTGTAATTTGTTGCAATAGGTAATAAATAAGTTGCAATAGGTAAGTGATCAATCGCAACAAACTACTTACCTATTGGGATTCATGTTACATGATAACGCTCAATCTACAGCTCTCGTAGGAGTGTAAAGCGGTCGTTTGTCAAATATAGAACCCAACCTGGGTTGGGTATCGATCCCACAGGGAATAGCTTGGTCAACAAGTAAGCAACGATTACTAGACTTTTAGTGCAAGTCTCGTAAGAAGGGGGGAATTGTATTGTGAAAGTAATGTAACCAAAATAAGAGAGTAAAGCAGAAAATAGCAAAGTAAAAAGAAAGAATGTTTAGTAGGTTGTGAAACAATGAGAATTGAGGAGTTGGGGTTATGTCCACCTTCTGAGTTATACGTCTCTATTGACTATGAGTTTGTTGAATTCAGACATGCATGTGCTTATAGAGAATTGTATTCGATGGTAAATCCAGGCGTCTTTCGACCTATTCGAGGATTATTTCACTTTAACTCTTTCGAGCTTAAAGCGTGTCTAACGGTACGAATTCTCCAAGAGGTTAATCCAGTTACGGTACTAACTTTTTAATAGGGGATGGGACCCTACTACCTTGACATTATCTCTTTTCCAGACAGATAACCTTTCTTTCGAACAAGTTAAATGTTATACTGGCGTATTCTTGCGTTTGCAACCACAAAGAATTTAGATTAAGATGAAGAGAATAATGATATAAGCAACATACGTGTCACGAACTCACAAACTCACAACAATAGATAGTATCTCATTCGGCTTCCATAACCCCAACAGAGAAGTTTAGTTACCCATGAGTGCGAAGGAAATCACAATTGACATTGTTGTTATACCACAATAAAGATTTCACATTTGTAATGGTGTGGTAGGCGTTAGGCGTGAATCCCTTAGCAAATTAACGTTTCTCTTGTTGTGGAATTTAAGAATAGATGAATAGAAGAAGAAAAATAGAATTAATGGAAGAATTAGAAGAAGAGTTGTAGAGTAATAGAATTGAATGTAAGAAGATGTAAGAAGATGTCTAGCAAGATAGGGTATTTATAATACCCATATCCTATTCCTACTAAGCTAATGAAATGCTTAACCAAATCCTACTAAGCTAATGAAATACTTAACCCAATTGTACTAGGTTAATGTATCATTATCCTAATCCTAATAAGCTAATGAAATACTTAACCCAATTGTACTAGGTTAATGTATCATTATCCTAATCCTACTAAATTACTGCTAGTCCCCAAAGTCTTCAGAAATGTTGTTTTAGCCCGGGACAGATTTTCCATGCGCCATTTTTAGTCCTTGGCGTCCAAGATTGGATTTTCTCCTTTCCTGAAGCTTTCTTTGGCGTCAAGTTATCCATAAAATGCTGAATTCTGCATCATTTATACCTGAAACTTTACTAATCATGTTCGTTAGCTCACTTACAGGAAAAAGGACTAAAAGTGCATGAAATAAATAATTTGTTCTCAAAACTAGGCTAAAATATGGGCAAAATATAGTGCTATAGGCGTGTAAATTCGCCTATCATCAACACCCCACACTTGAAGATTTGTTCATCCTCGAACAAAATATCATGTCCCTCTAAACATCAACTTAGGGTTTCACAGCAACAACACAAAATATTCGTCAAGACAAGCACAACAATTATCGATAAAGTGTAGTTTTTCGATCATTAGTAGAAACAGTTTAACCTCTAGCATAGACTCGTGATGGTGGTCAACTCATATTCAAAGGTTAAGGCACAAAGAATCATACACGACTACCCAAAACTCATCAACCATGTGTGTCTCACAATATATTACCCATAATCACTCACAAGTATAGCATATTTTTCAAACATGGGTATCAAAATATCCTTGCTCTCTCTCTCACAAAGAATTCATATGAATCAACTGATGACCATAGGCTTGCCCTTAGTGTAATGCTCTACTAAATGTCAGAATGCCAAGCTTAGGATTAACTAGGTCTTTTGATGGTTGTAATGTAGGCTAAGGGACAGGTAGGACTATTTTGGCTAGAAATAGTGACTATGTTCCTAAGCGCTTTAATACATCACATTGTATCATTAACACTTTTATTTCAAACAACCTTTCTACTTTCTTTTATTCTACCACTCTTTTTCTCCTCTTTTGTTTTTCAATTTTAAACATAACTAACTTTTCAGTTTTCCTTTCCTTTTTCTTTTGATAACATACCTCTTATGATAGCACTTTCTTTTTCATAACTCATTCAAGCACCAATGCATTCTAAAGCATCATACTCACCCAATTTCCTCTTATTTTGTCACATGACTTTTTCACTTTAAAGCACTTAGGAATTAGGATCAAATTATGGTCTTGAAAAAAATGGATTAGGCTTACATACGAGGTTTGTCAAAGAAAATAGGCTAAAGGCTCAAAAGGGTTTAACTAGGATGATGTCCATGGGTAGGTAAAAAGAAGGTAAATAATCATAGGTTGCCAAAGAAATGCCTAAATCATCTCCTAGACTTGCACTCTTTATTTTCGCTTTACATACATACCAGGAAAGTTCTAGCATCAGCCACAAGCACAGAATATACTATTATCTCACACACACAAGGCACATGGTCGACTTTATTGGGAGTAGTATAGACTCTTGACCCAACAGATGAAGGAATTAAACCAAACAATATCACATAGTGAGTCACAATTAGAGCCTAAATGTCTCAATAGTCATGATTTTAGCACAAACTCTTGTCATAATCTCATGCTGCCTATTAGAATAATTTCATGCGAAGCTAAGCTAAAAAACAATTAACTACAAAAAAAACAAACAAACATAAATAAATGCAAATGTGGATAGAGAAGTATAACATACAAATACCAGCACCCCACACTTAGACGGGACACACTGTCCTCAGTGGAAAATAAATAAGAAGAACCTGGTTAGTCGGACTCATCCTCTATGTCTGGGGCCATACCCCTTTCGTCAGAATCATCATCAGAGTCGTCATCCTCAGAAGTTCCTCATAAGTATCCCACTTAATTCCAAGAGTGAGTCGAGGTATTTGCAGCGAGAAGGGTTCTTCTTGCTCTTTTCGGCCTCTTTTCTTGCCTTTTTGTGAAGTGGTAGCCTTATCTTTGCCTTGTCTTGCTTTGGGTGCCATTGTACCTGAGACTTAAAACAATGTTCATGTTAGCATCATCTCGATGGATACAATCTATAAACAAGCAGTGGTGGCACCACCCCACACTTAGTTTGTTGGTACAGACTAGTGAAGTGAAAGTGGTCGATTACTCAGACTTCATCGACATACGTTTTAGGTGCTCTATTCCAACAATAAAATCAGTGCAGTCATACTTCTTGTAATCTTGGCAATACTTGCATGTGTAAGATATCAAGACTAATACATAGGGATTACATCATGGTATTGTTTCTATCAATAATCACAACCTCCTATGTCGGTAGGCAACTATAAGTCTTATTCCGATGAACGGGACATTCTAACATGTAAGCATTCTAGTGACAAGATTATGCAATGTTCATGACTATAGAAATTCCGCAAGTAGTATAACAATGCATCAAAATCAAATTCAAGTCGGAAACAAGTTAAGAGTATCCTAACGTACATGTTCACTCGCTTGGTTTTGTATCAACAATTCAAACACATTAACATCCCCAATATTTCTTCAAGATGTAGCAATTCATAATAGACATAGAAACGTAGCACTTATGAAAAATAGATGAAGAACAAAAGCGTACTTACGTGATTGAAGCCTTTGGAGATGTTCTTGTGAAGTGGGAGAGCAAAAAGAAAAAGTTTTGAGATGATTTGGAGAGTATGTGCGGCGCCTAGGTCAAGTTTTCAATGTGTTTGTGTTTCAATACTAAGTCTCCTTTATATAGGAAAAGAATGGGTCGGGTTTTGACCCATTTAAAATCGGTTTTGGAGACAAAAAGTGACCATAGGCGGCGCCTTTAGCTTTGCCTATGGTGACCATAGGCGGCGCCTAATGCAAAGCCTATGGTGAGCATAGGCGGCGCCTAGTGCAATGCCTTTAGTGACCATAGGCGGCGCCTTTAGAATGGCATATGAGATTCAGAGACCAAATGCTTTAGCATAGGCGGCGCCTATGCTATGGCATACTTGAGCATGGGCGGCGCCTATGCTATAGCACACTAGATTCTGAGACCTTGGGCTATAGTATAGGCTTTGCCTTGTTCGTGGCCTAGTTTTACCTAGGCCTAGACTTGCTCGATGCCTATTTTGTCATGAGCAATGCTCAATCCATAGCCTTATGCATCTTCATGCCTAACTTACCACCTTTACCATGCAATACGTCCAAATCAAAATTTGAAACCGATCTCCTCGTTGAATACCTCTTGCACCTACATTTGCTCAAAACCAATAAAAATGATTAGTACGATGGGTTTCCTCCCACCAAGCGCCTTAGTTTTGGTTGTGGCACGACTCTTATTTTTGGATTTTTATTTATCAAAAACAAAACACGTATTAGAACGAAAGAAAAAAATGAAAAATGATAAACGATAAACTATGGGTTGCCTCCCATCTAGCGCCTTATTTATTGTCGTGGCTCGACATAGTTACCTCGAGTACTTAGACTTCATCGAGATAAGTGATGGCCATGAAGTTTATCGAATCAAGAGTACCGATATAAGGTTTCACACGTTGGCCATTCACTTTGAAGATAACACCATTATTATCTTCCAATTCAACTACTCCAGACGAGTAGACTTGGATAACTTTGTATGGACCAGACCACTTGGACTTTAACTTACCTGGGAAGAGCTTCAATCTGGAGTTGAAGAGAAGTACCATATCATCCTTTTGAAAGTTTCGACGAACAATCCGCTGATCATGATACTTTTTCATCCGCTCCTTGTATAGGTCTGATCTTTCATAAGCATGTAGACGGAATTCATCCATCTCGTTCAGTTTCTCCATCCTCAGCTTCATTGCATTATCCCAATTCAAATTCAATTACTTCAGCGCCCACAATGCCTTGTGCTCGAGCTCAATGGGTAAGTGACAAGCCTTCCCATAAACTAGTTGATAAGGGGACATGCCAATTGGCATTTTGAATGCAGTCATGTACGCCCATAGTGCATTGTCCATCTTCTGAGACCAATCCTTCCTATTAGCATTTACCGTCTTCGCAAGGATTTGCTTGATCTCTCGATTGGAAACCTCTACCTGTCCACTAGTTTGTGGGTGATAAGGCGTGGCTACCTTATGTTGCTTGACACCATATTTTTCCAACATGGACTTGAATAGCTTGTTGCAAAAGTGAGATCCTCCATCACTTATGATAGAACGTGGTACTCCAAAGCGAGAGAATACATTCCTCTTCAAGAACACTACAACACGCTTTCCCTCATTGTCGGCCAATGCTACAGCTTCAACCCATTTCGAGACATAATCCACAGCAACTAAGATGTATTTCATTCCAAACGAATTCAAGAATGGACCCATGAAATCAATGCCCCATACATCAAAGAGTTCTACCTCAAGAGTTTTCGACATAGGCATCTTATGGTGTTTTGAAATAGCACCTTGTCACTGGCATTGGTCGCATCTTCTAACAAAGTCATGAGCATCTCTAAATATGGAAGGCCAATAATATCCACTTTGCAATACTTTTCTTGTCGTCCGATTACCTGCGTGATATCCCCCAACTTGGGAAGTGTGGCATGCTTCTAATATATTTGGCACCTCTTCATGGGATATACATCGTCGGATAACACCATCCGCGCATCGTCGAAACAAATATGGCTCATCCCAAAAGTAGTGTTGTACATCATGCATAAACTTCCTCTTTTGATGGTAAGATAAATTTACAGGTATCACATTACTCACCATAAAGTTTGCAAAGTCGGCATACCATGGTAACTCTTCTATTATCGTGGCTAAGATCTCCTCATCAGGGAATGCATCATCAATCTCGATTTCAGGTTGCGCCACATGCTCGTTCTCGAGTCTAGAGAGATGGTCGGCCACTTGGTTCTCGCAACCTCTTCTATCTTTAACTTTGAAATCAAACTCTTGCAGCAGCAATACCCATCGAATTAGTCTTGGTTTTGCATCCTTCTTTGTCATTAGATACCTAAGAGCTGCATGGTCTGTATGAACAATCACCTTAGTACCCAATAGGTAGGCACGAATCTTCTCAAATGCATACATAACCGCTAGGAGCTCTTGTTCAGTAACAGTGTAGTTCCTTTGGGCTTCATTTAGGACCTTACTCGCATAGTAGATAGGATGAAATAACTTCTCCTTTCTCTGACCAAGTACAACACCAACGGCTACACCACTAGCATCACACATGACTTCGAACGGGAGAGACCAATCTGGTGCTACCATGATAGGGGCTTCAATGAGTTTTCCTTTGAGGCATTCGAATGCCTTCAAGCAATCGTCATTGAAGTCAAACTTCGCATCTTTCTCCAAGAGTTTGCACAATGGACTAGCAATTTTGGAGAAGTCTTTGATGAACCGACAATAGAAACCTGTATGGCCGAGAAAACTACGAACACCCTTCACCGAAATTGGAGGCGGTAGCTTCTCAATGACTTCAATTTTCGCTCGATCAACCTCAATTCCTCTTTCGAAGATTTTGTGCCCAAGAACAATACCTTCTTTTACCATGAAGTGGCACTTTTCCCAATTCAGCACTAGGTTGAATTCTACACATCTTTGCAACGCCATATTTAGGTTTGTCAAGCACACTTCAAAAGTCTCACCAACAACTGAAAAATCGTCCATGAATACCTCCAAAGTGTCTTCAACCATATCAGAAAAAATGGACATCATACAGCGTTGAAAGGTGGCTGGTGCGTTACATAGCCCGAATGGCATACGCTTGAAGGCAAACGTACCATATGGGCATGTAAACGTTGTCTTCTCTTGGTCTTCGGGATCAATACAAATCTGATTGAAGCCTGAATAACCGTCTAAGAAACAAAACCATCCTTTCCCCGCTAATCGATCTAGCATTTGGTCCATAAATGGCATTGGAAAGTGATCTTTGAGCGTCCAAGAATTCAGCTTCCGGTAATCCATGCATACTCTCCATCCAGTGACGGGTCTGAGTGGAATAAGTTCATTTTTATCATTTGCGACCACCGTCATGCCTCCTTTCTTGGGAACACATTGTACCAGGCTTACCCATGTACTATCAGAGATTGGATACACAACCCCTGCGTCTAACCACTTGATAATTTCTTTCTTCACCACTTCTTGCATAGGTGGGTTTAGATGTCTTTGATGCTCAATGGTTGGTTTGCAATTTTCTTCAAGCTAAATCTTGTGAGTACAAATCCCAGGTGGAATACCGATAATATCCGCAATGGTCCATCCAATGGCTCTAATATACTTTCGTAGAATAGCAATAAGAGCTGCAACTTGTTGCTCACCCAAATCTGCTGCCACAATGACTGGAAGTGTGCTTCCGCTTCCTAAGAATGCATACTTTAAATGACTTGGCAGCTCTTTCAATTCTAACGTGGGTGGCTCTTCAATAGATGGCTTAGCTGGTGGTGTGGGTCGATTTTTGAGATCAAGGTCCAGCTTTTTGGGAGCATAGCGATATGTCCCTAATCCTGATAGAGCACAAATAGCTTCTTTGCAATTTTCAGCATCCTTACTCTCTCCATTCATGAGCACAACCGCCAAAGGGTCAGCAATAATTTGCTCTTCTTTAAGTAATTCTTTCGGATCATCAAAGAAAACATTAGCCACCGAAAATACACTCGAATCTTTGGGTTGCTTCATTGATTTGCAAACATCAAAGCGAACCACTTCGTCATTTATTCGGAATGAGAGCTCATTAGCTCTCAAATCAATGAGCACACTTCTTGTAGCAAGGAAAGGGCGTCCCAAGATTATGGGAACCTCTGAGTCCACTTCACAATCCAAAATAACAAAGTCTGCTAGAAATATGAATGAAGAAACCTTTACCAAGACATCACATAGGATACCAACAGGTCGTTTTACCGACCTATCCGCCATGACGAGCCTCATATTGGTTGGAGTAGGATCACCCAACCCCAACTTTTTATAGATAGATAATGGCATCAAATTGATGCTGGCTCCTAAATCACATAATGCTTTGGCAAAATTCAAAGAACCAACGGTGCAAGGAATAGTGAAAGCTCCGGGGTCAGCCTTCTTCTAAACTATTGATCGGGTAGCGATTGCGCTGCAGTGATGGACATCATCTTTCAACTCATAACTTGCTGCCCGCTTCTTTGTCAAAAGATCCTTCATAAATTTCGCATACCCAGGCATTTGTTCAAGTGCTTCCACCAATGGAACATTAATGGTCAGCTGCTTTAACATAGTCATGAATTTGCTGAACTTCGTATCATCCGCCACCTTCTTCAATCATTGGGGAAAAGGTGGTGGTAGGTATGGAATTGTTCTCTCCGCGGCTTTCTTCTCCTCTTGCTTCCGTTTTTCAGATTTTCCAGGCTGCACGTCGTGAGGAGTGACGTTAAGGACGTTAGGATCGGCTGCTGCAGCATCTTCCCCTTTCGCCTTATCATCAATTTCAGCTTCTTCGTCAACCACTTGCTTTCCTTTTTCTGAAGTTTCCAGCACCTTACCACTTTGGGTGGTGATGGCCATGCATGACCCATCATTCCTTGGGTTTTGCACAGTATCGCTAGGTAAAGTACCAGCCTTTCTTTGATTGAGTGCTGCTGAAAGTTGGCTCAATTGTTGCTCTATTTGCTTGATTGAAGTGGAATGAGAATCAACTAATTGCTTCATAGAGGACAAATCATTTATTACCTCCGTTACTCCTGCGCTCGTTGCTTCCACTCCTTTCAGTAGTTTAGCCATCATGTCTTCCATACTTCCAGAACTAGATGTGGTGGCGTCACGTCTTCCGGGGGAACATACAAACCACTACTGTCATTCTTGTTCTTCCAACTACCTTGTTCCATGTTTCCAGATTTTCCATGATAGTTCCGACCTTGGTTTCCTTGGGCATTGCCTCGGAAACCCCCCTGATTGTTAAAGTAGTTGGCTTCCTCTTCCGAATCAGATTCGTCTCTTTCTTTTGACGCAATATCTTTCACTTTTTCGGTCTTCCCTGATAATAAATGCTTTGTAAGAAGATCCACTTGTGTTTTCATGTGCGCCATATCTTGATCACGTTCTTCTTCTCTTCTCCTTTGGTCTGCAGTCATGCCTATAGATAAAGTGGGGCTTGCTACCTCAGAATCCCTAGTATGCCAAGCTCTACTTTGTTTCGTCATACGATCTAGCATATTGCTTGCTTGACCAAATGTGAGATCCATAAAGGATCCTCCAGCCGCATTATCCACCACTGGTTTAGTTATTGAATTCAGGGCTCTATATAATATCTCCATTAGGTGAACATTAGTCATATGATGGTTTGGGCACCTCGCTAGCTTTGTCTTGAACCTCTCCCATGTTTTATGAAGAGCTTCAGTGGGAAGCTGACGAAAGTTGCTGATTTCATCTCTCAATTGTGCTCTTTTGGATGGCGGAAAGAATCTTTCTAGGAAAGCGTCTCTCAATTGCCTCCAATTTGTAATAGAATCAGGAGTCAGCCTATTCAACCATAGAGTTGCCTCCCCAGACAGAGACAATGGAAATAAGCATAACCGAATTGTATTCTGACCAACTCCAGGATTGTCAAACGATTTGCATGTAGAAATAAAGTTGATGAGATGTATATTCGGATCATCGCCTGCTAGTCCACCAAATAATCCCTTGAGTTGCAATAACTGAATCATGGTGCTCGTGATGTTGAACTTGGCTCCGGGTGCCAATGGTGGAGGAATAATGGCTCCTGTGGCTCCGGCTCCATCAAGATCATCATCATCATCGTCGAAAGCCGGCTGCATAGCTTGGCGTTCAGGCCTAAACCTAGCTTGACGATCTCTTCTGTTGGCAGGTGTTGCGATCTCAGCGGCATGCCTAGGGTTTAGTAGCTCGTCATCACCTAGATCTTCATCGTCAGGATTTGTTTCTCGCCCAGGGTTATCAATATTCTGTTGATGCACTTGAGCGGCGGCTAGCGCAGCTAGTCTCGCCTGTTCCTATTGAGAAGCCATCCTTTCAATTGCATGTTGTGCCTCCATTCTGCGAATACGTTGTGGTTCAGGATTTATAGGTAATAACGGTTGACCAGAACTTCGGGTATGGGGCATGCACTGAATAAAAACCTGCAGTAAACAAAAACAAAAACAAAAACAAAAACAAAAACTAAAAGTAAAAGTACGAGAATCTTTGACCAAAGGGTCTAGTAATTATTCCGAACTTAATTGACACTTGTATTCCCCGGCAGCGGCGCCAATTTTTGATAACGCTCAATCTACAACTCTCGTAGAAGTGTAAAGCGGTCGTTTGTCAAATATAGAACCCAATCTGGGTTGGGTATCAATCCCACAGGGAATATCTTGGTCAACAAGTAAGCAACGATTACTAGACTTTTAGTGCAAGTCTCGTAAGAAGGGGGGAATTGTATTGTGAAAGTAATGTAACCAAAATAAGAGAGTAAAGCAGAAAATAGCAAAGTAAAAAGAAAGAATGTTTAGTAGGTTGTGAAACAATGAGAATTGAGGAGTTGGGGTTATGTCCACCTTCTGAGTTATACGTCTCTATTGACTATGAGTGTGTTGAATTCAGACATGCATGTGCTTATAGAGAATTGTATTCAATGGTAAATCCAGGCGTCTTTCGACCTATTCGAGGATTATTTCACTTTAACTCTTTCGAGCTTAAAGCGTGTCTAACGGTACGAATTCTCCAAGAGGTTAATCCAGTTACGGCACTAAATTTTTAATAGGGGATGGGACCCTACTACCTTGACATTATCTCTTTTCCAGACAGATAACCTTTCTTTCGAACAAGTTAAATGTTATACTGGCGTATTCTTGCGTTTGCAACCACAAAGAATTTAGATTAAGATGAAGAGAATAATGATATAAGCAACATACGTGTCACGAACTCACAAACTCAAAACAATAGATAGTATCTCATTCGGCTTCCATAACCCCAACAGAGAAGTTTAGTTACCCATGAGTGCGAAGAAAATCACAATTGGCATTGTTGTTATACCACAATAAAGATTTCACTTTTGTAATGGTGTGGTAGGCGTTAGGCGTGAATCCCTTAGCAAAGTAACGTTTCTCTTGTTGTGGAATTTAAGAATAGATGAATAGAAGAAGAAAAATAGAATTAATGGAAGAATTAGAAGAAGAGTTGTAGAGTAATAGAATTGAATTTAAGAAGATGTAAGAAGATGTCTAGCAAGATAGGGTATTTATAATACCCATATCCTATTCCTACTAAGCTAATGAAATGCTTAACCAAATCCTACTAAGCTAATGAAATACTTAACCCAATTGTACTAGGTTAATGCATCATTATCCTAATCCTAATAAGCTAATGAAATACTTAACCCAATTGTACTAGGTTAATGTATCATTATCCTAATCCTACTAAATTACTGCTAGTCCCTAAAGTCTTTAGAAATGTTGTTTTAGCCCAGGACAGATTTTCCATGCGCCATTTTTAGTCCTTGGCATCCAAGATTGGCTTTTCTCCTTTCGTGAAGCTTTCTTTGGCGTCAAGTTATCCATAAAATGCTGAATTCTGCATCATTTATACCTGAAACTTTGCTAATCATGTTCGTTAGCTCACTTACAGGAAAAAGGACTAAAAGTGCATGAAATATATAATTTGTTCTCAAAACTAGGCTAAAATATGGGCAAAATATAGTGCTATAGGCGTGTAAATTCGCCTATCATCATTACACTCCTGAAGCTGATTTCAACAGACGAGTCATCTGTTGTAACAGGTGAATCATATGTTGCAACAGACTATACATCTGTTGCAACATATGAAGCGCCTGTTGGGATAGATATTATAGTACTAAGGAACCTTTAAAGTTGATTCCAACAGATGAGTGACATGTTGCAATAGATAATTAACATGTTATGACAGATGACTTACATGTTGCAACAGACGACGCGTCTGTTGGAATTGAGTTCAAGTTCTATTGCAACAGGTTACTAATCTATTGCAATAGATATTTACCCTGTTGCAACAGACGGTACGTTTGTTGGAATTGAGTTCAGGTTTTGTTGCAATAGGTTACTAATCCGTTGCAATAAATATTTACCTTATTGCAACAGATGGGTCATATGTTGCAACAGATGACCCATCTGTTCAATTTATGTCACAGCATTATAGAACCATAAATATGAATCCAACATATGAGTCTTTCGTTGCAATAGATGGCTCATCTGTCGTAATAGATGATTGATCTGTTTAAACAGATGGCTCTTATGTTGCATTCATGTTCGCATGCTATCTATTATTGAAAAAATAGCACAATAGCAGTTACCCAGATGACAAATTCAACTAAAAATTATAATTTGACTTACCAAAGTCTCCCATGAAGTAATGCCAAAGTGAAAAGTGATGTACGAAATAAAATTTGACCTAAGAAATTGGTCAAATAGCAGCAGTAGCGGTAACAACAACAACAACAATGGTCAACAAGAAGAAGATGAAGATGATAATGAAGTAGAAGAAGATGATAATGAAGCAAAAGATGATGAATAAAGCAGCAACAACAATGAACAACAAAAATCGCTAAGAGAGAGAAAACAACAATGGATGAGAAGAGAGAGAAATGCGCCTTTATTTCCCTCCGTTTCCTGTTATATTAGGTAAATATTTAGATCAAAGTGTAAATTTAAAAACTTGTGGGTTATTCTCAAATTTACCCAACTTTCTTAATCCATAATAAAGTAATTGTCACCTACACTCAATTATTAAGACTTGAGTCACCTACACCTCATTTTCAAACTCTTTTGCCACTTTTAACAAAATGCCCCCTAAATCTTTGAGAGTGTACAATTCCAACAAATATTCAAATAATTTCTGCAAAACAAGGGTATTGATTTGGGGGATCAAAGAAATAGAGCTTTGTTCAAAGTTAATAATTAATCAGAAAAGAGGATTCCACTTACTAGGAGAATTGATCCTAATGCTAATAATGCCAATGTAGCACACTTTAGAAAGAATCACATTCTAATATTTAAGTCCACAACAAGTTTATACTATTTTAATTTATATTTGTTCATTAGGATTATGCCAATATCAATATTGAATCTGTCTTAATTACTAAAGGAACCTCTAAATCTCTTTGTTCCCCTTTAAGAATGCACCATCTCTTCTTTCTTTCCTGCCAAAAATGTCTTCCAGACAACCTCGGTCATGGGTGGAACGCGCATAATGAGATGTCCAACATTGGGCATTTCATGGTAGTTGATCCACGGAAGCCTTCCTGCAATGTAACGTTGTAATATAATAGGTACAATCCAGTCTTGGTCACCATGCCACAAGTGCACCGAGCCTTCACCATTTGGGAAAAGGTTCTTAAGGTCCAGCGGATCAAAATCCCATTTCCCAAACCCCACCATCATGTCACAGTGGAGGGACTCAAATACTCTTTGTTTTACAGCATATTCCTACAGATAAAACAAACAGCAGCAACTTTTAAGCCAACCATACTCATTATATAAGCAACAGCATATGAATGTAATTCTTAGTTGTGTATTAGGAATCAATTACACTTATCACACTTTAACTTCCTCTCCTATATTGTTCGTCTCCCTAATAGCAGCATGCTTTTCACATCCACTCGGAAAAGTTCTTTCTCAAAAGAAACAAAAGCACCTCAAGCCAAAATGTTACATAAACAGATCATAGGCAAACAAATACAAAAAAATTGTAGCTTGTACGTTTTTTTCACCCCTATAGTGGTTATTCCAACACTTCACCAAAAACAGAAGAAACATTTAACTCGAACAGGAATAAAACTCCAATTTACTATGAGCCGGAACAAAATTCCAAGCCATTACAAATTCTCCCGACAAATTTATTACGAGGATCAAACACATGCAAGGGGATCATGAAGTGACAGTAATCTAGAAGTAAATTGTACATATTCAGATAGGAAACCAATTACCTTATGTTTTTGTATTTCACTTGCATGCTTAGCAAATCTGGAAGCAACTTCCATATCTGGGGGAGACCTCTTGAATTTTCCAGCTATAACACTATTGTACGGGAACCACTTCTGAGTGTTCCACCAGTAGACTAGTCAAGGTGAATAATGTGCAACTCGAAGTGCCCATTGGTCCCATGGGAACTGTAGATTGTATCCTTCTGTAGATAAATTAGAAGGAAAGCCAGGCCACCAGTACTTGACAACGGGAGCAACTAGAGCTGCTCCAGCTAACCTATTAGCACCAAAAGAAGATGCCACAAATAATCAAAAGCAGAGAATACAGGAATACTAGAAGTTTTGCTGCTATTTTTTAGAATAGCGAGGATCGAAAAGAAAATAGAATATACATTGGTCAGAGGGACACTGATTTTATCTTGTCGTGTAATACCGAGGACAGGGCCTTATACAGGAAGATATGAGGTGGGGGATTAAGGTAGATGGTTAGTAAGTAGTCGAGTATTGTCTAGTTCCCCTATCAGTAGTGTCATTATTACTCTCTTAGTGTCTTATTGTTCGATTTTTAGTGTTACCTATTATTTCCTTTGCTTCTATTATCGTACATTTTGTTGTTGCTACTTTTTTTTTTTTAATTGTTTTTAGAATGTCTTCTTCGTTACTGTATTTTTTTACTTGTTTTTTGATTCTGTTTTAACTGATCCGAGGGTCTAGCGGAAACAAACTCTTTACTGACATAGGGTAGGGGTAAGGCTGCATGCACACTATCCTCTCTAGATCCCATCTGTGAGATTACACTGGGTATGTTGATGGTGTTAAGTTTATTGGGTACAAATAAACGTACCGATCAGGGATGTACTTAAGGCAACCCCAAAAAGCATTACCACCCATGGAAAACCCCATAACATAAAATTTAGGGCCAAGTCCGAGTTGATCAGCAAGATCTTCCATATCCAAAGTTGTGGTTTGTATGGTTCGTTTTGGATGTGGATCGCTTTCCCCATAACCAGGTCTATCAAAAGAGACAACATAGGCCCCTAATTTTTCTAGTGTTTCCTGAAAGAAACATCATTAAGCATTATAATCTCAGTTCAATTAAACTCAAAAAGGGTGCAGAAGTACAAGTTTGACAAAAATAGTTGATGAAATACCAAGGGTGCAACAGCTGACTCATATTTGGTAGAACCAAAGCTATGTGCATATATGACCTTATATTTTGTCGTTTCTTTTGGTACGCCATGCTCCTTATAAGCCGGATATCTTCCATCCCTAAGTTTGATTCGAGGTCCAGCAACTGCTGGACCTCCAGGAGAGCCACAGACTCTAGGAGGTGGAGGTAGGAGGGCCTGGAACGCCCGTGCTAAACTTGCAACCAACAAGACAACTAAAACTTTTCCAAGCATATCTGACCACAAGATAGACACAATTCTTACGATACTATTGGAATATGTAGATGGCATAGTGCAAGCCTATATCGTATGAATTACACAAAACCTAGGAAATACTGATGACTCAGTTGAAAATAAGAGAATTTTAGAAAGGTTTTGCTTAAAAGGAGACTTCAGCTGTTATATGACAATAAAGAAATTAAAGAATGGTGGCAAGGTGATGACCTCACTTGCATGGGCGGAGCTACGGTACCACAAGGGGTTCATCCAAGCCTCCTTCGTAAAAAAATTACAGTGTATATAAAAGGTCAAAGTTATCTTCTTATGTTTAATCTTTTATATTTTGAATCCCCTTAGTAAAGAACAGATAAAATTGACTGTTGTTTTGCTAAGAGTCAACTTACTATAACACCCTCTCCTCTTTTTCCTTCTTTTAACAAGAATCTCTTCCTCTTCATAATTATTTTTGATAATCGTGATATTCGGGTCATCTTGTGCGCATCTTGACTAATTCCACGGGATATCTGTTACTTTCCACCAACAATACCTAGACTAATTCCATGAGATACCTGCCGTTGTCACCTCCCACCTAGACTAATTCCACTCTCCTCTTTTTCCTCCTTTTAACAAAAATCGTTTATGTTTCATCTTTCGTTTGTTTCGAGAAATCTATCAATCAATTTCGATTCTTTCTTTTTCTCTTGATTCTTTTCCGATCGAGATGTATAGATCCTGTTCATGGATTAACAAAAATCATTCTTGAACAAAAATCCATTTTTTGATTTATTTCATCTATTCCATGACTCTTCATAAAAAAAAAATATAATCGTGGTGTACGGACCAGCTTGCACCCACCTTGACTAATTCCACGGATATTTGTCACCTGCTATCAGCAACACCTAGGCTAGTTCCACATGATACCTGCCAGCTGCCACTATCACCTCCCACCTAGACTTATTCCCCATGATACCAGTCACATCCCAATCGCAACAGCAACAAGATCAATAGGATATCTACCACCTCTCACCAGCAACACCTAGACTAATTCTAGGTGCTATCTACCAGCTGGCACTATCACCTCCCACACGGACTAATTCCCCGTGATACCTAGCACATACCACCAGCACCACAATACCAGGTAACTCTGTCCAATAAGGCTAGACCAAATGAAAAGAAATCACTTGGTTTTTATCTCTGCTGAAATTTGAACCAAAGACCTCATGGCCTCAACCCACTTAATTGATCATTAGGCCACACTATGTTATATTCTCAAAAGATATATTCCCTCTGTCACAATTTATGTGAGACAATTTAATTTGACACGAAATTTAAGAAAATAATTTGTAGTCTAGGATAAGTATATTTGTGTGGCTATAAATCATTTTCCTAAAGATTTTATAATGTTAAATTGGTAAATATAGAAATAAGTAACAGGAAAAAATAAAATGAAAAAAAGAATCTTGATTGCAGTTTAAATTACACAAACTATAGATTATAAATTAAATAACAAACGAACAAAAGCATGAATGAGTTGGGTGTCTTGAAAGTGTACATTAACATACCTTGGCTGGAATTTGAATGGAAAAAAAAAAAATCAATGTTGAAGATGATTCAATGGATTAAACTTCTCAGAACTGTATAAGGAGGTCAAACTATAGTAGCTTAACTATTTTTTTGTAAGAAAAGTAGTAGTGTCCATTTCATTGTATGGTACACCAGCTGCACATACATCTTTAAAATGGTTACATATATAATGTGTTGTGGTTGGTAAATATTCTTTTATTTTTAGTGAAATGTGTTGGGTTCGAATATTTTTGAGTGGTTATCCTAATAATATGAACTCCTCGATTCGAATTTGAATTTAATTAAATTTTAATATGAATATCGATTATTGAGAAAAATAGAAAAAAATGAATGCATATCAAATCAATGAGGTATTGTGATGAAGTGGTAAGTATTCTTTTATTCTTAATCAGATATATTGGATTTGAGTATCTTGAGTATGAAATGTCTTTGTTAAGAAGCTTTTATCCTAGTGTGAAATTTTCCAATGTGAATTTAAATTTTGCCAGATCCTAGTATAAACAACATAAATTCCTTCCTTAAGGAAACCAATTACATGATATCCCTTACGCTCTTTCTCTCTTCCGGTTTTGAAAAAAATACATATACATGTCACTTATATCCTCATACGTTACGCCAATGTATAATGAAACTGTTTGTCCTATATTTATGAAAACATAATAACAGATTTCATTATTCAATGGCTTAATTAACGGCATTAATAAATGTTGTGATTTATTGGATGCTTAAAATTAGTAACTGAATTCAAATTCAAAACTTCACAACAATATTTTTTTTTGGAATTTCTATTTGGGATAGAAACTGAAAAAAAAAAAAAACTATAGACATCTTCTTTCACTTTTTCCCAAAATCAATATGAACATTGTTGTATTGTTGCGTCATTCAGGTGATTGGCAGTCGAAAATTTTGTATGAAGAATACAAAAGTGACGGAATTGTGGTTTTCGAAAGTATAACATTCTTGAAATTGATTTCGACAATTGCTACGGAATTGGATATTGATGAATGTCGGAAAAATGCAATTAAAGTACATTATTGAAGATAATTCCTCTCCAATTATTATAAGGAATGATAATGGAGTGCGAGTATATATTGAGGTGAAGAAAAGTTTTTCAGGTTTTGGTAATTATTCATTGCGTATTACAAAGTTTGACAAGTCCAATAAGGAGATTGATTTTGATCGTGAAAATGGTTCTATTCTTTGTGTTGAAGGAACTAACTCTGATATTTTTGCATTAAGGGTAGTTGAAACGCAAAATTAGTATTCGTTATACGTTCCAGAATTTGAAGTAAAAAACTTCATCACTGATTGCAAGAACACAGAAATAAAGGTGAATTAGTTGTATAAGGATAAATAAACTCTGGTTGCGGTAATGGCGAAATATGCATTAGCGAATGACTTCAACACCAAAGCTAAACGATCTGACAAACAAAGGTATGAACAGATATTAGTCTTAATTTTGTTGAATGTGCATAATTTCATTAAAAATTTACAAAACGTTAATAGAAATTGCAGTTTTTTGTATTATAGTTGTTGATTTGTCAATTTTTAACTGGTATGTATTGGATATATTATACATTGAATAAAGATGGGAAATTTATTTGTTAAAGACCTTAAAGAAGTTTTTTTTTGTGTTACTGAGGTTAATGTAATTACTATTGTATTGGATGTTCCTATACTGATGAAACATGTAGAAATATGGTATTCTAATGTATAATAACTCTTCATACATGTAGATTTATGTATGATGAAATATTTTGATATGATATTTATATCATCATACATTGTATCCATGATTTTTTTTTTTATGCAGCTATGCCTTGCACTGTCGTAACAAAGACTACAAATGAATACTGAAGGCATCTTGTATGAATGAATCGGATATTTTTTAGATTCATCGATTTAATTCAGAACATACTTGTCATCTTAGTGATAGAGTGTTGAAAAACTTGATTGCTACAACAACTTTTGTGTGTGAATTTACAACACCAAAATTAGTTAACCACAAGAGAAAACATACATCGGCGGACATAATTGAAGAGATGAAGGCCGTGTATGGAGTTGATATTAACTACAAAAGGCATAGCGCGCAAAAGAGAAGACAATTGCGATGCTTAGAGGTGGTCCAGCTGATGGATATCGAAAAATATCGCGATATGTTTTAATGCTAAACCAAGTGTACCAAGACTTGCACATTAGGTTGCATAAGGCATTTGATAATGAGTTTAAATACTTGTTTATTGCCTTAAATCCTATGATAAGGGGTTTCTAGTTTTGACGGCATGTTGAAGTTGTTGATGGGGCCCATTTAAGCAGACCATATCAAGGAACCTTTCTATCGACAAACACATTTGATGGTACAGGTATTATTCTTACCTTTATGTTAACTCTTTTAGAGTTTGCATAAGTCTATGTGTCTGATGTTTTCATACATTACTCAGTTATGTATAAGGAACTATATAGATGTTGAATCAGAACCTATTTGTTTTACATTCAAATAATTGAACCTATTTATTTTACATTCAAATAATTAATTTTTTTTACTGGTAATTCTTTGGTAAAAATTAGATTGGATTTTTCCATTAGTTTATGGGGTTGTGGATTCCAAGAATGATAGTACACAGACATGATTTTTCAATTAGTTTAGGGAAGCATTTGATGAACGGGATAACATGTGTGTTATATCGGATCGTAATGAGAGTATCATAAAAGATTTGAGCATTGTGTATCCTAATGTACTTCATTTAGCTTGTATCTGCCATTTATGAAAAAATATTTTGCACAAATTTTAGGAAAAGCAAAGATAGACTTAGTGACCTTTATTATTCTATGGCTAACATGTATAGGAAAGAAAATTTTGATTATATTATGTCAAAGGTTGCTAAGATTGATCATAGGTTTAAGGAATACCTTGAAGAAGCTGGATATGAAAAATGGTCTTGATGCCACTCACCTGTTAATAGATGTAGAATGATGACCTCTAATATAGCCGAATGTATTAATGGTTGCTAGGTAGAGGCTAGAGAACTTCCTATTCTAGAATTTCTTGAAGAAGTTAGAATTTTTATTTGCGGCATGAAATTGTAAGAACTGTGAAATTGCATTATACACCAACACAACATTAGGGAGAAGTTTTGAAGACATTCTGACTCTTAATGGGGCGAAGGCTTAACGGATGACGGTATGTATTTGAATATTTATGAAAATGATTTTTTGAAGTCATTATTATTTTTTATTTTACCGTAAATATTTATTCATTTGTGTCTAACAGTTAAGGCATCTGCAAGTTATCTTTACTGTGTTTATGAATTCGAAAGGAGGTACATTGTCAATATTGAATGTGGCACGTGTAATTGTGGTCAGTATCAAATTGATGAAATTTCATGTCCACACGCAATTGTTGTATTAAAGAGTAAAAATGTAGAAGATTATGGTCCTTGCTACTCGAAATTTTACTTGTCAAAAATCATTGTTAAGACGTATGAACTTCCGATAGTTCTAATGCCAGACATGAAGGATAGGAATGTTCCTGAATATATAGAATATGAAGAAGTGGTACCACCCAAATTCAGAAGACCTTCGGGTAGAAAAAAAGAAGGCATATTAAATCAAGTAAATCTCTTTCTTCAAGCTCAAACTGTTGCAGTAAATGCAGACGTGCAGGTCACAATCGACGTTCCTGTGAATTTTTTCCAAAGAAAACTTGAAAAGGATAATTTGATTATCAATGTTATGTCATGTATTTTGGTTCTGTTTGATAAAATAGATTATGGTGTTCATTTAGTCAATCTGAAAAATTTCTGAACTATCTTTAAGGCTTTTTCAAGTTCAATTCTTAATTATAATTTGAGATTGTTTGTTCATGTTTTTAACTATCCATTTGTGAGATTTGTAGTTCTAATGTACGTAAATGTTTAAAATGACTGACTATTGTGTGTACGTAAAAGTGGTGGAAGATAGGGATAGTATGCACATTTAATTATCTTTTGGACATGTGTATAAGTTGAATCATACGTAAATATGTTGAACTGTTATTTTGTAAATTGAGTAATCAAAATATGTGTATAAGTTGTTTGACACATAAATGTTTTTATATAAGACTATTGTTTCCTACTTTATGTTATAAAACTAAGTGTATGATGGTATGTTATACATGTAGTTCAATGTATGAAGACATGAGAAATGTATAATATTTTTATATTGTATAGGAAATAAAATATCAAAATGTGAAAAAATGTACCGACGTATAATCACATGTGTAATGTATTATGCATTTAATGTTTGAGCTTTTATATCTAATGCTTTATTATTTGTTATACGTTACATATAACTGACAGTTTAAAGTATATTAGTTTCTTATACTATAGTTATAAATGACAATTTAATCTAATAGCTGCAAACTGAGATAATATTTGTACACATGTATGCATAAGGTTTAATTAAATAATGGTATTATAAACATTTGATTTTACAATGATATTACAATTGTATTTTATATTTAATGTATAATATAGTATATTTAAGTTATATAAAATGTATAAATATTGTTCTGACGTTTGAGAAGTACCAATTCAATAGATTTTACGTTCTTTCAATACACATAATGAAAACCATAAACATGACCGAGAAAAAAAATGCTTTTAAGTATATATAACTTACGTATGTATAAGCAATTCCAAGAGATCCAAAAAACAAAAATCCAAACAAACATAAAAACTGACAAGTGATGTAATTCTTTAACATCCATTACTAAAACAAGAATTAGAAGTTTCCATGCAGAATGGTTAAAAAAGTGTGCTACTCTAAAGTAACTATAGCACTTTCATTAATCAATTGGAGATAACTACTCTTTGGCTGCGGAAGATAGTTATTTTCACTTGTGTATCCTTTCATTGTCTTGGTTACTCCATAATTTTATAGTAAAGAAGCATAGCGTACATGTTGAGTTTGTGTGTCAAAATCATATGAATGCACTTGCAGTCCTTCACTTAGGATTTTTGCATATGCAACAACAAATGCAACAGTCCCTGAAATTAAAAACAATATGATTTAGCAATCCGTTCAAAAGTTAATCAATGATTATACATGTAAAATGTACAAACCAAATGCACTTACAGACTAGCATACGCTTACAGTGAAATATTTTGCACATAAACAACCTCAAATGGGTTTTGATTGATAAGTTGAGTGTGCTAACCAAGCTTGTCTTTGTAAGCATCAAGGGTTGCCCAATCAGTACGTTCTGTCTTCTTAAAAAAATCACTGTCTGATAAGTAGGCAGCAACACTGCCAATTTGTGTATTTCATTTGATGGGTCCCTTCTTCTTGTACCTAATAATGAGTCGTAGACACGTATCACTCTCTCGTTCAACACAATTATAGCCAACACCTAGTGAAATTCTTTCCCGCAGTTAACTGAAACATAAACCTCATCGATCATATGTCATGGTAAGTTCGTAGGTATACACAATTCATTAATTGTGTTGGTAATTGATTCTTCATTTCTAGCCACAATATATGATTCTGTACAGTCTCCTTGCGTAGAGGACTGAACACATGACGCTTCTGGATAATATCTACGATATGTCTTCTCAATATATATTTTGAAGAAGCAACTTGTTGTATATCTATAATTTCCTTCAAGCTGCAGCTTCGATTTCTTTCTCAAATGGTAAAATATCACATTTAAATGCTACACAATCAAACAGGATAAAATAGATGAAAAACGATGATACCTAACAATACTATATCTATATGCATAACATACCTAAAATAAACATATTAAAATAAAGTCAGATAATCCGCATTGAAAGAGAAAAAATAAAGTATGAGAATAATTTTTACAGTTAAACATAAGTATGGTGCTACTGTATTCGCTTTTAGTTGTCAGGATAAATTTGCTAATTGTTGTATGATAAACTAAAATAAACTAATTGTATAAGTTTGTATTATACATGTCTTTCTATGTATTACATCAGACTTATATGTATGATCTTACACTCCAAAAATAATATGTTGTGTGTATGATAATATGTTATAATATACACTAGTGAATAGGTTCGCGCTTTGCACGATGTGTAAGACGTTGTTGAATTTATATAAAAAAAAATTATAATAATAAAATTTTGATGAGCTATTTTATTGAATGAAGATAAATTAATGAGAAGAAAGATACTTAACACGTAAGAACTCCAACTTTTCATTCATGCTTAAATATTTTTCATAAATATTACTCAAGTATTATAAATGATAATATTTATTAGAAATCATAATTGGAGGTAAATCATATACTTAATTCGAGCTTGTCTTACCTAATCTTATTTATTTGTTGTTTTACACATAATGGGTTAATTATGTAAAGAAGAATATTTATAGTTATTGTAGTTATAAGTAAACGTTATACATAATCAAAGTTTTTTTTGTGTTACATAAGTCCTCTCATCTGCTATTAATTAGAGAATTTACATAAGTCCTTTCATCTTATCCATTTTTATTTAATTATTTTCATCCATTTTTATTTTACATTCTTCTCCTTTTTTTTTGCATTTTTTCTACTCCATCCTATTAATTTATCTTATGTTAAATTGAATATTAAAAATCTAAAAACCTCTTAATTTTCTCCATAATCAATATATCAATATATATCTATAAAGGAGAAACAAGACAAGGATGATGTGACACCTCTCTATGGCCACCATTCCTATTTATCTTTTTTCTCCTTTTTAAAAAAAAATTCCACCATTTTTTGCATTGATCAACTTATTTAATAAATGAAAAATTATTATATTTATTATATTCAATTATATCTCATGAGTTACAAAAAAACCTCCATCCATTTACATTCTCTATTTAAGTAACATGTCCCTTCAACTTTCTTCTATCAAATTCTTAGCACTTGAACAATCTATATATAGGTAATAGTTAACTCAGAAGACAACATTGAACTTTGTAGTCATAATAAAAAAAAACTAAAAATTGAATTCATCAAATATAAATTTTGAATCCACCTCTTCGTGGTAAAGCACAATGTTCTTGAGGTCTTAGACTATGCAAGTAATCAAGAACATGTATATCACCTCCCTTAGCTTCTAAACAACAAAACTTTACAACTGCTAGCTGGATTTATTTTTTATTCAAATTGTAAATATCTCCTTTCACTGAATTTGGTTAAAAAGTAAAATCATAGAGCAATTATGTACACATTTTTCTGTGGAAATTCTTTTGTCACCTTATTGTTTTCATATGTGAATTGTGCTATATTTTACTACTATTTTGTTAAAGGGAAAAAAGTTTCGTCTCACAGATCGTGTAGTTAGTTTCCAAATCTCTAAACATTATTTTTGAAAATGACAAATCTATATACATTTAATGTATTTCAGATTTAGTCGAATCGACTCTCGTAGAACAAAAATGCAATAAAATTTTGACACGTAAAGAGAGAGAAAAAAAAGGTTACACTAAAAACATAAAAATTATTCAGCTTGTTCAATTGGTTTTTCTTTCCAAAGAACAATAACTTTTCTGCCCAAAGAATACTTCTTGCTTCTCTAAACAATATTTCACTATTTGTTTAGATTCAGAAGGCTTGTTATATTCACTAAAATTATTTGAATACAATCTTGCGAAAAAGGTGGAGAAAACATCACAACCTTAAATCAAAGAATCACACATCTAGTATTTTTACTTGGATGAATCATTTTGGAAGAAGATGAAATTGGCAATGACAATAGTACCGATGATTCCGCCAAGAATAGCAGTGAGGCTAGTTAACAAACTTCATTTTCTGTGTGCCATCCTTTGATCTTCTTCTTTCAAAACTCTTTAATCTCAATATCGCCATATCATTTGCCCTTGAAATAGGTCCGTTTGAACACGCTGAAGATGACACAAATATAAATTTTACTATCAAAGAATATTCATGAATACATGAATAAATATCACAAGATAAAATTAACTATAGATACAAAATAAGAAAATGAAAATATGAACTTCATTGAACTTGAGTGCATGATTAGAAAATGATTATAAATGTGAAATATTCAGTAAAATTCAATCAATTCTAAATCATACAAAGTAAAATGTCCAATATTCAAAACCACATATATTGAAAACTTACTAACTTTAATGTGAAATATTCTGTAAAATTCAATCAATTCTAAATTATACAAAGTAAAGTGATCAATGCTCAAAACCACATATATTGAAAACTTACTAACTTTAATTTTCTTCTTTTGCGTTCAACCATGGCTACAAAGTTCAATGTTGTCTTCTAAGTAAACCATTGCCTATATATAGATTGTTCAAGTCATAAGAATTTGATAGAAGAAAGTTGAAGGGACATGTTACTTAAATAGAGAATGTAAATGGATGGAGATTTTTTGTAACTCATGAGATATAATTGAATATAATAAATATAATAATTTTTTTATTTATTAAACAAATTTATCAATGCAAAAAATGGTGGAAAATTTCAAAAAAAGGAGAAAAAAGATAAATAGGAATGGTGGCCATAGAGAGGTGCCACATCATCCTTGTCTTGTTTCTCCTTTATATATATATATATATATATATATATATATACTGATTCTAAGTATGATGTAATATGATGTTTTATGATAATGCTTTATACAATTAACTATAAGTATGTTGCTATTGTATGTTGGATTATCCGCATTGAAAGAAAAAATTAAAGTATGAGACTAATTTTAATAATTAAACATAAGCATGGGGCTACTGTATTCGCTTTTAGTTGTGAGGATAAATTTTCTAATTATTGTACTATAAACTATAATAAACTAAATGTATAAGTATAAATTATACATGTCTTTCTATGTTTTACATCAGACTTAGACTTATATGCATGATCTTATACTCCAAAAACAGCTTCTTGTATGTATGATAATGTTTTGTACTTTACATTGTAAGTATGATGTAATATGTTGTTGTATGAGAAGGTTTTATACAATTAACTAAAAGTTTGTTGCTACTGTATAAGTATGATCTTACACTCAAACAACAGCATGTTGTATATGCATGAGAATGTTTTATACTTTACATTCTAAGTATGGTGCAACATGATTTTTTTAAAAATAAATTCAGTAAAAATATTTCACGTTGTATGTATGATAATGAGTTATACTTTTTCTGCCTATGTATGATGTGAGTGTTATATGTTTGATTCACACTCAAACAACTGAATGTGTTATATGTTGAGAGTGTATTAGCCTCTTATTTCTATGGATGATACTAGTTCATTCGATTGTTAGATATTAGTAAAAACCTGGCACATTATTGTAAGAGGGATTTTAAAGACATTGCACATTATGTTTAATATTTGTTATTATATATGTAATTTACACTTTAAGAAATGGTATCTACAGTCGAACAACATTATGTCTAGGATAATTATCTACAATATTGAATGAAAGTTAGTTTAAGTTACCTCGTCGTTCCAGCATGTGTTAGGTTGCGACATTATGTAGAACTAATTCTTTGACTATGCATGTGCAACGATGAAGTCCAACTCTGGATAACCTAGGCCGAAATAATTTTTCAGATAGTGATGTCAGTCTGTTTCCTTTACCAGTAATCATGTGTAAATATTAGTTGTAATTTTGTTGATGTACTTTAAAAAAAAATAGATTTCAAATTTCTTACTTGCCAGCATGATACTTCAATAACCCTTTCGCAATCCATTTCGAGTAATCCAACATTAATTCGTTAGGCAATTCTTGAGCAATAGTACAACCATCGAAGGCATACTTCTGCTTCTCTTCATTATGAGAACTGCCCTCTTTCTTAGAGCTTGATCCAAATTTTGTTAGTTACAGTGACCTGAAAATTCTGGACGTTTTCGATCCCTTTTTACTTGTTCTTTAATGACATCACGTTCTTGAACTTGAGCATCTGGGAAATCAAGTGGAAACTGACTCAATTGAATTCCACATAAAAGTATTAGAACTTCAAGAAATATGAAATAAAATTTAAAAAAATAAAGAAAAGGTTATACATCAACCTTGTTGAACATTTCAGCCATAAAGGACTCATATTTAGGCCTCACACACTCTACAGACAAGTTGAATATCCTTGAAATGTTGTTTCTCTGACGGAGCACAATTTTCTTATCGAATTCAGAGCAGCGCTCCAACATTCAAACATTGAGAATGTGTGGCATCCCACCCAAGGAGTATAGTTGTTTTGCGACGTTGAATCCTATCGCCATGAATTGATCAACTTCTCAAATGTAATCTCTCCTCATGAAAAATGCATGTAACGATCATCCTCAATCATCTGGAAGTGCGCTAAACTAATAGGTGCTTCACAATGTTTAGAAAACAGAAAAGTATGAACAAAGTAAAGTATTGCAATGTTCAATGCATCTTGAGAGTTATCAAAATTCCCCATCTTCACACGTTGAATCAAGGCTTGCTTAGTTGTTTTGGCTTTAGCATTGGGGAAATACTTCGACATCAAAGTTGATTTGTGCGATGAACTGTACATATATTCATCAATATTATCGATACATTTAATACCGATAATAATAACAAACTCAAGCATATAAAATCTCAAGATTTTATCCTGTACATAGGCATAAATCTCATCATATTTATCCAGCTGGATTTCTAGCATCAGAAAGCATTTGGATATTTGCTCGATCCAATTACACTGGGGCATGTCGAGAAATACTCCGAAGATTGTATTTCTAAATGCCCTATAAATTTCTTCTCCAAAGTAAGTCTTTATGTCTTCTCCAAAATTCCGATTACACGTGACACTAATATGTAATGAGTGAGCCGGAACCTTGTGAATACGATATTTTATTCCCTAAGAGAATAATAGAAAACAAAAATTAAGGATAACAACATAGTACCAAAATTGTTTGAGCACCTTCTACATATTGTAAAGAATACCTTACTTTCTGTGTAACATAACCTAATACATAGTTGATACTTTTTCAGATGTATAATGAAACCTCATACCTAAAGCATAAAATAGAAAACACAAATTAAGGGTAACAACATTGCAGCAAACCTATACATAATTTAAAGAGTACCTTGCTTAATGTATAACATAGACTTATACATAATTCCATACTTTCAAGAGTTATAATGAAACCACATACATAATCTTGAAGATGTATAACATAACCTTATACATAATCTCATATTTTGAAGATGTATAATGAGACCTCATACAACATGTTAACATGTATATGCAAATCTTATATTCACATAAACCTTATCAAGATATTCACATAATTGATACTTTAAAGATGTATAATGAAACCTCATACATAAAGCACATCTTACTCAATATAAATATAACTTGATAATATATAATATTCAGCTTCTCGTACTGTACAGTTCCACAACAATGTTTATCAACGTATATTTACCCTTTACCGAAGAAACTAAAGTAATTTAAAAACTATACCTTTGGAAGACGTGGTCGTCCTGAATCATTGACCTTCTTCTTACTTGTCGATTTTGAAGCTGACTTCTTTGAATTTTAACTGGCAACTTTCCTCAATTTCTTCATGGTTATCGGGTCATTTCGGTGCTTGGATCGGTTCTCTACGAAATTGGATTCTTCATAATCAAATGTACCAGGAACAAAATCAACAACGAAAATATATTGTTCCTGATAATCTAACTGACTAACTCTTAAACTAAAGCTAGGACAAGACTCCATTACAAAATCTATATTTTAATGATTAAGCACTTGTAACATATGAAAAAACATAAAAAAAAAAAAAAATCATCTAACACACTGGATTGACATTGTAAAAGCAATTAATTTCATAAATACATACATGCAACAACAAAAATAAAAAAAATCAAAAAAATCAAAAAATTCAAAACTAATTTTGATTTGGTAAAGTTGAAAAAAAAAACTCAAAAATTAATTAGTGATGAAGTTAATCAGTATGTACAATTGTTGTTTGAAAACTTACAAATTCGAAGCCTCTCAGAAGACGTAGTTTGATTTTGGGCGTGAAATATGGAGTGCAGTAATGGAGTAAATATCGGACTAAACCATGAGCAAAACACTAGAATATTGTGATGTATGAGGGAGAGGAGAGAGAAAGTAAAAAAGGTAGGGATTCTGGGTAATTAATATGGGATTTTTGTAATTTATTTTCAAATATGAAATTTTATGTAATAAAAATAGTTAACTTGTGTATATATGTAATTTTTAGTTTATTAAATGAACAATAAAACTAAAAGTCATGAATTTGAGGAGTCAAAATTAAAGATCACTCCGAAATAAGAGCAGCGCATGCAAAAACTTTAAAAGAATTTAAAACAAGTTAGATCTACATAACACTGTCAAAAAAAAAAGAATTTTGATATTATATATTTAAAATTTGATTTTCCTATTCAAAGTTATCAACGAGCGCTTGATTTTCTTTTAATTTGATATGTTCATCAGGTCAAAGCGAGACACGATTGTAATATACATCAAAATATTTAATATTTTTTGAATTTAGCATGACGCATGTAATATTATAATTTATATGCTCTATGATGAATTTGACTTTCATAATCTCAACTCCTGCCAATTGTGATCACTAATATTGATATGAATATCCTATGCTATTTGTCTGTGCAACTGCATCCTACACACGGAGGGTATGAAATTTTAGATTGATCACTTATGAACAAATATTGAGATATGAATATTGTAAAAGTGGATGTAAGACTTTCTCAAGGTCTTTTCAAATCTCACTTCAAAATTCACACTAGTTAGCTATTTACTCAGTATGAATAGTATGTCTATCATCCACAAAAGTCTTTTGTCTTTTGCTATAATAACTTATTTATAAGTCTTGTTTTTATATTATTTGATTCTCAAAATCACCTCTACAATGTGATATATAGTTGGTTATCTATCGGTCCATTAGTCAAAAAGTATAAATGATTACAATAATTAGAAGCAAGCACATACAAATGCAGAAAATGAAATAATGGCCAAAAAAAGAAAAAAAAATCAACTCTACAATGTGATATATAATCAGCAATCTATCAGTCCATTAGCCAAAAAATGTAAATGATTATAACATTTAGAATCAAGCTCATACAAATGCAGAAAATGAAGTAATTGAAAAAAAAATACATCATGTGAATTTATGAAAAGCTAGACATAGTTAGAAGTTAAGACCTTAACATAGTTAAAAGTTGTGGCTCGCAATAAAGCACCATTTAATTGGCCATGGGGACCTGAATCTATATGGATAGTGAAATTTTAATAGTAAAAGCAGATTACTAGATTTTTTTACACTGAAAAGCAGATTACTAAAATTTTTTGAACACTGAAAAGCAGATTACTAATAAATTGATGCTAGAACTTTAAGATTAGGGTTCTATATTAAAGTCCTGAAAGACAAATAAGCAGATAGGTGAATTTAAGAATATCAAACAAATTAAGATATGGGCAAATTGAAACAGCTAAACTACAATAATCAAAGCAAGCGAAGGAGTGGTACAGAAATAGTAATCAGAACTACACGAAGAGAAACCTGAAAAGAAATAGATCATTATTAACAATTTAGCTAACGTGTTAAGCAACCTATCTTGTGTATAACATTTTACTGTTTTGTTGATCATGTTTTAGGCTTATGTGATTTGAACAATCAAATTTTGCGAAAATAGATAGTCTTTAGTTTCTTAATAGAATGTCTAATTGGCACTAACTGAAGTTAAAGCGTGATATAAAAGTAATATCTTATGTCCCAATGATTGAAGTTTGTAGTAGCTTTACAATGAAAATATATTAAAGATATACTGAAATTATTAAATGAACAACACAATTATATTTTTGCTTGGTGAAAGGTCATAGTGCATATCTAAGACAGAATATATATTCCTCATCGAGAAAAAAATAGGAGGAAAGTAAAATAACAAAGAAGACGAATAAATATGGAAGACTTTGTCGTGCACATACAGTCCATTAATGAATCATGAGAGAGCATACTTCAAAACGTAGTGTGTTTCAATTCTTTTATTCATGCATTTCCCTTATGTTATTTCACCCAATCAGGGGCGGACCCACGTGGTATCCAGGGGGTTCGAACCCCCTCGGCAAAAAATTATGTTGTATATATAACGTAGAAAATCTATATTTATGTATATATATTAATTTTGAACCGCCTAAAAACAAGGTTTTTGGATAGCCCATTGGTTCTATGTCCGCTTCTTGAGTCGCTCCTTCATCCCTCGGTCGTGGGTTTAATTCCTACTACCAGCGAAGGCTTCTTTTTTAAAAATTTGTTTTGCACAGCTGTGGGTTTGATTCCCACTACCAGCGAAGGCTTCTTTTTTAAAAATTTGTTTTGCACAGCTGCTATAGTAGTTGTCCTATACAACTATAATAAAAAAAAAAGGACGCATGTATAGTTGCTATACCTTGAAATTATATTTTGTTGACGTATTCACACATTTATATTTTTATTTTTTTCAACTCTCTGAAATAAATTCCTGAATCCGCCACTGTCAATGCTAAACAAATATTTTTGTTTGATAATATCAATTGCATGTTTAATTTAACTCTCACTAGGTTCTAATATCCATGCTTTGATTTGCAAAAGGGAAGCTAACACAAATTTCAGAAGTTCTCTACACTGGAAGATTCTCTAATTTGTGTTCGTGTCTGAGATTGTGCCAACAACTAATGACCATGCCCTGTAATATTGTGTTCAAGATTCATAACTTCTAAACGAACATGAATTAGCAATGAGAAAATTTTGTTAACGTACTAAACAACAAATTAAAATCTGTACATTGCTAATCCTATTTGGCGACGGATGGCAACAAACTATATATCAACATGTTATGTGTGTTAAGAGCAACTTAACAACAAACTAGCGACAAACTTCATAACTAATTCCAGTTATTTTTGTAGAGTAATTATACATCCATATCATAAATTATAGTATATGAGTGTCAAGCTTCTAGTTATTTTCTTTTTTTCATCAATTACCTTGACCTTGTCCATGAAGAATTGGCCCAAATGTGGCCATTAGACCTCAAAATATCATTTCCAAGCACAGGGCAAGTCTCTTATGTCATCATGGTCACTTAACTTTGTTTTTATTACGCAAAAGTTATTTTTCTTTCATTCATTACACAAAAGTCATTTTACTTTGCTCCGGTCATCACAAAAGTTACTATGACCGAATTTTACAATAATTCCACCGGAAAAATGATATGACAACCTTAATTAGTTTTTAATTTTAATTTAAGAGAATATAATATATTGCCACCCTTTTTGTATTTGCCTAACCCTATTTTTCTTATGGATTATATAACGAAAGAATAGCAATTTGTTAATAGATTAGGCGACCTAGTAAAGACTACTTTCATAAAAAAAAATTGGTTGATATTTTTATGAAACATTTCATAATAATGCATTCATCTGGCAAAAAGATGCATAAAAAGGTAATAAATAAGATAAATTCTTCAAAACACATAAAATAGAAATAAGCGTATAATATTATTTTTTTTAAAGATTATTTTAATTTTTTGAAGATAAATCAACATGATAAAGATAATTTTAAAATAAAACTTTTTTAATTTATCATCGAATAAACTTTGTCAAAATTTATACAAATAATGCTCCTGACAGTTGTGTTAATAAAATCATAAAATATAAGTAATTTAATAGATAAAATAAATTATTGGATATTTAATATATATATTTATCAATTGAATTAATTAAAACATACGTAATTTTTCAAAAACTGAATATTATAATGAAACCATCTAAGAGAATTAACCGATTATTCAAATAATTAAAAGTATAAAGACAAACTCAATAGATAGAGTAGTTTATTATATTATTATGATATACCGAATGCAAAGGCCCAAGTGGCAAGAAAAGAAATGTATGAAAAAAATAATTTTATCAACTATATGTCACAATTTTAGAGGGAGAAAAGTAATTTTATCTGTTGACACCTAATTTTTGTCCTCCAAAAGCAAGTTTAATTTCAAGTTTTTTTTTATTTTAAATAATATTACAACATTTATTTTATTCGAATAAAAGCTTTTCAAAGTATTTATCTAGATAATTTTGCCATTTTAAGTAACAATTATACATTTTTGTATTTGTAATTATGAAATCATATAATTTTGTTATTTAAATAATTATTTTATGAAAAAAATCAAATTTTAATGGAAAGTTATTTTGAAAATTGATTCAAATGGTTCAAATCATAATTTAAATATAATTTACTCTCAAAATTAACTTGTTCAAAAAAATATTTGTTTGATTGTTATTAAATCAAGATGTTCGAAATTAATTGCTTATTAAATTATATCACATGTTGTTTTAATTTAGCCAATTTATTAAATTAGGCCTTAAATTGAAATCGATTTGATCATAATTGCAATGCAATTGGTCAATTAAATTTGAATTAGGCTAAGATTTAAATACAATTGTCTAAATTTTATTTGTTGGTTATTTAATAAATGACCTGAATCCCTAAAAAAAACCTAAATTCCTAAATTCATCCCCAATTCCTCCTAAAACCCGCCCCAGGCCTATTTGTTCAATAAAATAGGCCCAACACAATCTGCCAACCCATTTCTTAAACCCAACAACCCCCTTTACCCTATCCTCAATTGGGTCACCAGCCGAAAATTCTTGTTGACTCGACCCAAGTTTGAATGTCTTCCTCAACAAACCAGACGCACATCAGTAAGCATGAAGCAAACAGCAACAACGTGCATACACCGACAACCAACAACAACAATTTCAACGCAGCAAACAACAACCAACAACAACTCCAGCGAACCAACTCCAAACTACTCCAATTTCAACCCATCAAAACCCAAAATAGTAACAACCAACGGCTACAACCCGACCCGATCTGCGTATACTAAAAATTTAGCGACAAATCCCCAAATCACGAAAAAAAAACTCTCTATCTTATCTCTGCAATTTTGCAGACCTAGAGCCATCCTTTTTGACTTTATGCTCAAGGTTGTGTGTTTTCAAACTCAAAATTCAATACAAATCTGAAGATGTCTATTCAAATTCGAAATTTAGGGATATGTTTCTCTATTTTTAAAGATGAAAAATTAATATCGTCCCCTATAAGTAGGGATTGGGGGGAAGAAGGCAGGAGCAAAAAAGAATTTTTTGAAAAAAATTGGGGGTTCTGAAGGCTCTTGCTTTTAACCTCACTTAACCAAAATTCTCGATGAACACACTCCGAAAATCGAATTCCAGCGAAACTGTTGAACTCCGGCTAGGCTAGTTGGCATTTCGTGATAGGCTCGTTTGTTTCGTTCACTGCCCGAAAACAGGTGAACGTTCACCTTCTCTCACCCTCTCTTTGTTATCTAATTATTACGACACGAAATCTCATTACTAATGGTGGAATTTGGTTGTTATTGAAGTAATTGTCGTTGTGAAATCTCACACTAGGTGAGAGATGGGATTATGTGTTGTAGAAGGCCCTCATGGCCGTAGGATTTTCATGTAATGGAGTTCTAATTTTTACCTCGGTCGATTGAGTTAATATTTTTACTCTAGCTGTTTCTATGCATCGTTTCGCTTAGTGTAGGTTTTAGCTCTTTAAACACATTGATCCATCTTTGTGTTTCTTTTCTAACATTCAAGTTATTGTCTTTGTAGTGTAAGTACTGTTTTGCAGCAATTTGGAGCCTTTTTTTGTGTGTGTATTTTTTGTTTTATTGATCATGCTCTTATGAGTTTGTGTAGTTTGTGTTGTTTGGTTTGTTTGGCAACTAGGCAATAAGGAATTTTTGAAAACTTGATTAATATTGTCCTACACACATTGTCTTAAAGCTACAAATTTTGGTTAAAATAATTATATGTCTAAGCTATTAAAAGTGATTTCAAGTGTGAATTCTTCATTTACGCAAAATGTCGTACTAATAGAAGTAGTTAGTGGGTCCCAATGTATATGAGTTCCCAGGGCAATTCGAAAAAATGATAAAATTTCATATACTCCTAAAGATAATAATCAACCTTTCAAAGTGGAAGTGAAACACGTGGCTTAATCAATCAAAATGATGATTCCTAACTTCATAATATGTTAAATTATATAGCTTAGCACACCTTATTTGCTAAACTTTATTCTATGGTTGAAAGTTTGTTAAGTGTTTATGTGCCATCCATATTCCCTTTCATTATTGGTATCAAGTACATTACCAGCGTTCAAACACAAAAAGATCTTAGCTCTAGATATTAATTATTTAATGTTGTCTAAAGAATTTGACTAGATATTACTTATTTAATATGTTGCCTAAGAATTTGACTATTTGGATATATTCTCATTCTTTTTTCCTTCTTTGTGTGGGCATGAACTCCTCCGTCGAGTCCCTCGGATTCCCTTCTCTCGCATTCCGTTGGGTTAAATCCAACTCACATCGAGTCAAGACCCATGCCAAAAACAAAATGGACTACTGCATGAAGAAAAATGGGTTGATACAAAGATGTATACACAGATATACAGCAGTATACATGGGATATGCAGTGAAAAACGGGAGGTGAAGTTGGTGTACAGGTGGAAGACCAAAATATATGCATATGTGGCTGATATACAGTCTGATAGACATCAGATATACAAAAACGCTGGGAAAAATATATGCAGTATACAGATGATATACACTGAAATAATGGACTAAAATTCATGGGATTTAGGCCCAAAAGCTGGGAAGCCTATTAATGGGTCAAAAGGGCCCAATTTTAACTCTTTCTTTATTGGATAAATTACACAAATCCCATACTTAAGAGACTATATTACCTAATATCCCTGACTTTTTAAAAATTCACATAAAATCTCATTTTACACCTTTCTCTTGATACATATCAAGAAAATCTCACATTCTATTTTTACTCCACCATTAACTCATTCAAGATTTCTTTCCCTAAAATATCTCTCTAATTATCAACATTTAAATCATCTTCCTTCCTGATTTTTTCTCCTCAATTAATGCATGCAATTTTTTTTTTCTCTCATTTTTTTTTTTTTAAAATCTATTGATACATATATAAATTTATTTAGTTATTCATACATGTTTATTCTTTTAATGGTGATTCATACGAATGATAAATATGATATCATTATATGAGTATTATGGTGATTCATACGATAGATACATTTTGTGCGATTTTAACGGGTGATACATATGATATTAATGGGTGATACATATTGTATTATGGTGCTTCATATGGTAGATACAATTATTTATTTCAATTATTGAGTTATCCATATGATATTAATAGGTGATATATATGGTATTATGGTGATTCATATGGTAGATACAATTATTTATTTCAATTATCGGGTGATTCATATATATATGATATTATGGTGATTCATATGGTAGATACAATTATTTATTTCAATTATTGGGTGATTCATATGATATTAATGAGTGATATATATGGTATTTTATGGTGATTCATATGGTAGATACAATTATTTATTTCAATTATTGGGTGATTCATATGTTATTAATGAAAGGTAATGGTGTAGTCAGTGTAGGAAACAAAAGTAATAATATTAAAAAAAAAACTAAGAACAGAATTGAAACATAATTAAAATTAAATCTAAAAAAAAAGTAGACTAAAATTAAAGACGAAAAAAAGATCAAAAAAAAATATCTTTCAGAATTAAAGACGAAAAAAGAGAAACATATTAAAACACCTAAATTAAATCTAAAAAAAAAGAAGAGAAAAATTAGATATCTTTCCTTAAATAAAAGAATATAATGAATAAAAGAGAATCTATTACTTCCTTAATAAATATCTTGTTAGTTTTAAATGTATCACTTTTTTATATGTATCACCATATAACATATGTATCACCATTTTAAAAAATCGGGATAAAATGTAATTAACAAAATAGTCAAGATTTTATGTAATATCACTTAAAGATTGAGGAATTTATGTAAGTTACCCTTCTTTATTTCCTATTCTTATTTATTTGTATTTATTTGAACACTCTAACTAATTAATCTAGATAAATCCCCTAAGGCGTTATCATTTTATTTTATCACGACTTTTAGTAATTCGTAATTTCCTCACCTAATTTATCTCGTCTAAGTAAATTATAATGGTTCTTTCGATTTTTCTTCCTAAAACTAATCTTAAAAAATTTGTTGATCATTTTGCTTTAAAATAACATTTGTCTTGTTCATATGACTAATGACTTACATGGATTAAAATAATTTACTTCAAACCAAGAAAACTAATTTTTCTCGTAAATCCTAGTTTTTCATAATTGATAAAATACTTTTAATATGACATTCCCCTAATATTTTTTGAAAGTGTTATCTATAACAAAATTGACCCTTTTCTTTTATGTATATATAATAAAAGAAATGATAATAATAAAAAATAATTATGTAGTTTCTTTTTTATAAATCATAAAAACACAAATTTATTTCCTTCTTAAATCCAAGTGTGCAACCTAGCTTAAATAGGTTTCTCTTTAATTCAAATATTTCATAATCTTTTCTTAAAGATAATTATGAATTAAGTAGAATTTTCTCAATTTGAATATCTCTTGATTTTTTTTTCAAATTCTAGCTTGTCGTGATTAATTAAGAATTAAATAAAATATTTCTCAGGTAGAATATTTTGTAATATTTCTCAAAAATTAATCAGGAATTAAACGAAATATTTCATAATTTTTCTCAAAATTAATATCAAATTAAGTAGAATATGTTATAGCTTTTTCTAACTCAAGTAGACTATTTCTCGTTTGAATAAACATGTGTGAATAAATAATTTTAATATATTTTGTTTTTAAATCAAACTTTTCACAAACTTAGTTACTTTTTCTTAGTTAGTAAAAAATGATCTTTTGGTGAACCGTTTTAAAACAGAGGCTCCTAAGTGCTTTAAAAACCTTCTTAGGGCGTTAACTGAACCCTTACTCCGTTTTTCTAATTTCAAAGATTTATTTCTGTTTTTGAATCTTTGAAATTCCTTTAAGTTTTTTCTTGATATTTTTCTATAAAAATCAAGTGGCAACTCTCTGAATTCTTAAAAAATTATTTCAAAATTTTCTTGATTTTTTGAAATAGTTTGAAAAGATCAAAATCATTTTCTGTAAAATAAAATTCGAAAAGGGATAAAACAGAAATGACGACTCTAGTGGGGAATTATCTAGGTTCTAACCAAAAGGCATTTTCTAACTTGTTGTGGCTAATTATTACGTGTTTATTCGTTTAAATTTCATATAAACTGTCATTCCATTCATAATTCTTCCATTCGAGAAAATTGACACAGTCACATGTACACGTGAGGTGTGTTTTGTGCACCCGCAAACTTCTTTCAAATTTCAAATTTTAGAAGAGTTGGCGTATGCGCAGTGTTTCTGGATCTTTTTTTGTGTGACCGCATAGCTTTCTCACTCGAGTTGTCCACTCGAAAATCTTGTGTCTAGCAAGCCAAATCTTAGAAGAACTTAAGATAGAGTTTCCCCGAATATAGGTCATGCATGCATAAGCCTTAGGTGGTTTGACCCAAGGTATCATTCCACACATTTAGGAAACACCCTTATGTCAAATGGGTTTACGATCCGACGACAACCGCTCATATTTTATGCATGTATAATGATAAATGGATCCAAGCCTAATTATGATACCACGATTTTGGAAAATGTGTACTTATTTTATTGTATTTACTTGTAGGATAAATTTAGTTCCCCGAGTTCCCAAGATTAGAATGGTCGAAGGTGTTCCACAAAAGTTTAGGATATGGTGGAGAAATTTTAACCCGACTGAAAATTAGCGATCACCAGGAAATTGGGGTTCCTTCTTACACTCTTCAAGATCTCCTCCGACAAATATGTGGTTAGAGCGCTGATTCAATTTTGGGACCCAGATCGAGTTGTCTTTGCATTCAAAAACTTTGAAGTCACCCCTATATTAGAGAGATCTATTACTTCACTATTATGAAGTATCAAGGGAGAGGTCAGATCATCCCACATAGTCAGTCAGTGAAGAATTTCTTCGCTACTCAGGATTAAAGAACATTGATGAACTCTGTTGCTTCAAAAATAATTGGGTTTCTTTGAATTATTTGTACGAAAGATACGATCGTCAAGGTAGTTATAAGCTATTCAAGAAGGAGTTCGCTTGCACTTTTACCCATTGGAGAGTTAGACGTTCGATTGTATTTGTTGTTGCCTTGCTAGGCACTTTGGTATTTCCACAAAAATATGGAAAGATCAGTACTTGTGTATGTTCTATGGCTCGAGTACTTTTTAAAAGAGTTAATAGCGCAGAAATCACCTTGGTTCCTATGATCTTGGCGGAAATATTTTGTGCACTTGAAAAAGTGTAAAAGAGGTGAAACACGGTTCTTTAAAGGTTGCAATCTTCTTCTGCAGATGTAGGCAAAAAAGCATTTCTACAAGCGTGACAATATGACTGACATAATGTTTAACGATTCACATAAGATTGACACTCATGATGACAGAATAAGGAGGTTCGTTTCCCCAGTCGGTACCGATGATTGGTTTGAGTTCTTAGCCTCTCATACCAGTGACCAAATCTAGTGAAGATAACCACTACTGTCATGTTTCATGGCTTACATATGGTGCAAAGGGCTTTATTATATTGAGCTTATCAGATTAAGAGTTCTACAACCATATGCCCCAGTGCGTGTACTTTGATAGTTCGGTCAGATACAGATTATCCCTCTCCGAGAAAATATGCAAGTTTCGAAAGTCCTTTTGGGACTAGACTTCAGAATTCCTAGGGTCAGTCAAATTCTGCATAAATGGAGTAACATTCTCACAATAGATGTGAGACACTGACCAACAGAGTGTATTCCAAAATACCAGGTATGGGTTCGAGAATATTGTGGCTATATAAAACCTAGTTCAGAAGGGGAACAAAGTTTTGAGAATGTTGGGATGACTATTTGGATAAGAAATTTTTGTCTTGGAACCACAGAAGTCACGCCTGAAATGTGGGCTCAAATGTCCAACATAATGCAGTATTTGGAAAATATGGGAGCGGGGCCCAGCAATGTTGAGGCATTATCTTCACGTCCTCCACCAGCATGATCAGAAACAGGGTCTAGGCTAAGTTTTAGGACTGTCTTTTTCATGTATTTTTATCTTATTTCTTATCGGTGTACTCGATTAATTTTTCAATGAAACTTGGCAATTTTATTTCCAAACTCAAAGTTTATCTAAAATTAATAGCTTGGATCAATTTATCATAATCTCGATTACTTGACGCTAGGCCAATCCTTGGCTCAAAAGGGTCACCCAACTAGGAAACGTTATTTACTATTCTATTATTATGTGATATAATTATCTTACATGATATAACTGTTTATGTTCTATGTGCGTTGTTAAATCAAAGGTAAATTGATCCATTCCTCAACAAGTCCTTAGAAAATACTTTAGCCAAAAATATATGTCTACTATGTAAAGTCCGTCCAAAATATTCCAAGTCCCCAAGTTTCTCAAAAACCCTTAACCAATCTTCACTAAATCTTCTTTCAAACACATTTCTATTCTGCCGGAAAATCAGTCATGGACTCAAGAATTCTTTCTTAGTCGAACTATGTATGGCCTGATTTCTCCTTTGTGAGATACGCAGGCAGCCTTTTGGCCCAGCCTCTATACTTTAAAATTATTATATCTCATTTTTTCGAGGAAAGTCGTACAATTCAAAAATCAGTAGACTTGGCAAACATCTTGTTAAGACCCATTTATCCAAAATTCGATGGACAAAGTCCTGCCCGTTAATTTATTTCGAGTCAATACCCATTCGTGGATTAATTTTTCTAAGATGAAAGCAACTTTATGTGCTTAATTTATATCAAATATCTTGCATTACTTGTCACTAATGGTATCTAACATATTTTCTTTTTGAGTTGTTTTTACTTTAACAGGTAACCAAGTAAGTAAAAATTGATCTGCATTGACAAAAGTTGATTGAACATCAATACTTCCAAGGAAGATAAACATTCCTTCCTTCATTTTCACTTAGTTGCTGAAGAGGAATGAATGACTAGTAATAGTGATGAAAAGGAAAAGAAATTACTTTTGCTTTACCAGTCATTTCCTATATCTGTAAAGCTACAAGTGATGGTCTCAAAGATAGGGAACTTGTTCGAAAAGTGGGATGCTATTATAGAAGATTGTCTTAAGAAGACCGAGATCAAGAAAGATGAATTAGGGAAAAGATGTCAAATCGGACTTTCACTCCAATCATGACTCCCTGATTGATGTGGTAGATGAAAGAAAGAGATTTAGCTTTTGCAAAATCGGTGGTAGTCTGGATGAGGCTCGAGACCCACCCTTTAAGTTTTATTTACCTCATTTTCACTTTTTATGTTTTTCAAAAGGCTCAGACCCACAATAGTAATGATCTTATCCAGTGTCTGTAATATTTTAAATCTCAATAAAAGCCTCTCTTATTAGAAAAATATTTTCACTTATTTTGTTGCACTATATGATCACTGTAATCTAACTTATGATTTCAGCAATAATTTAAAACCGGCCAATATCATGTCATGTCAAAAGCTAAATAAATAAATTGAAGCAAAATGATAATGAGTGAGCGGACTATGATGAGGAAACAATGTCCCTAGACCGATTAACAGAGGAACTAAAAGATTTTGGGGATCGAGAAAATCCCAACCTAGAGAAAACTGAGGAAGTTAATCTAGGTGATGATGGCGAAGTCAAAGAAACCAGAATCAGTGTTCATCTTGCAGAAGAACATAAAAGAGAACTCATCAAGTTGCTTAAAGAATACATTGATGTATTGGTTTGGTCTTGTGATGACATGCCAGGATTGAGTACAAATATCATATCACACAAGTTGCCAATTAATCTGGGGTTCAATTCTATGAAGCAAAAGTTAGAAAAATTTAAGCCAAATCTGAGTCTGGAAATCAAGGAAGAGGTCACTAAGAAGATCCAAGACAACGTGGTTGAGGTCACAAAATATCCAACATGGCTAGCTAATATTGTTCCAGTACCTAAGAAAGATGGAAAGATCAGAATTTGTGTCGATTATAGGGACTTGAACAAAGCCAATCCAAAAAATAACTTTCCATTGCGTAATATCCACATTCTCATTGACAACTGTGCAAGGCATGAAATGGAGTCGTTCGTGGATTGTTTTGCCATCTATCATCAAATATTGATGGATGAAGAAGATGTAGAGAAAACAGTTTTCATCACACCTTAAGGTGTTTATCACTATAGGGTGATGCCCTTTAGTCTCAAAAATGTCGGTGCTACGTCTATGAGAGCCATGACGACCATATTTCATGATATAATCCATGGGGAGATTGAAATATACGTGGACGATGTGATCATCAGGTCCCGCAAGAGTTCAGACTACTTGGCCCACTTGAGAAAGTTCTTTGATCAGTAACGAAAGTATAATTTAAAGCTGAACCCTGCTAAATGTGCTTTTGGGGTGCCGTATGGGAAGTTGTTGGGTTTCATAGTTAGCAAAAGGGGCATTGAGCTCGACCCCTCAAAAATTAAGGCGATCCAAGAACTGCCTCCTCCAAAGACGAAGAAGGAATTCGTGAGTTTCTTAGGGAGATTGAATTATATCAACAGGTTCATAGCCTAGTCAACGGCTATTTGTGAGCCAATCCTCAAGATGTTAAAGAAAGATGCAGCAAGTAAATGGATTGAGGAATGATAGAGAGCTTTTGACAAGATCAAGGATTATTTGTCTAGACCACCAGTACAAGTTCCTCCAAGAGAAGTAAGCCCTCTATTATTGTATTTATCGGTCTTTGATAATGCATTTGGATGTGTATTAGGACAACATAATGAAACTAGAAAGAAGGAAAGAGCAATTTAGTACTTTAGTAAGAAGTTCACTCCGTATGAGGCTCGTTACACACTATTGGAAAGAACGTGTTGTGCATTAAATTGGGTGACCAAGAAGTTGAGGCATTACATGAAGTCATATACAACGTATCTCATCTCTTGAATGGATCCTCTAAAGTATGTATTCCAAAGGTCATGCCCACTGGGAAATTGGCCAAGTGGAAAATGTTATTAAGTGGGTTCGACATTGTATACGTGACTCAAAAGACAATCAAAGGGCGGTCCTAGCGGATCATCTAGAATAAAATCCAGTTGATGAAGAGTATGAGCCACTCCAAACTTATTTCCCAGATGATGAGGTACTGTTCGTAGGGGAAGACATTGCCGAAATATACCTGGACTGGAGATTATTTGTTGATGGGGCGGTTAATTTCAAGGGTTCAGGAATTGGGGCGGTCTTAATATCAAAAACTGGTCAACATTATCTGGTTATCGCTAAGTTGTGCTTCCCTTACAACAACAATATAGATGAATACGAGGCTTGTATTCTCGGTCTCAGACTGGCTATTGATATGACTATTCGGGAGCTAATAGTCATTGGATATTCTGATCTATTAGTTCACTAGGTTCGGGGTGAATGGGTCGTAAAGAACCCTAAAATCACGTCATACGTGGAATTGGTACATGAGTTATGCAAAAGATTCAGGGGGGTAGAATTCAAGCATGTTCCAAGAATACAACATGAGTTTGTCCATGCTTTAACCACTATATCCTCCATGATTCAACATCCAGATCGAAAGTGGATGGCCAAAGGTGGACTAAGCCAATCAATTCTAATGCAGTAAAGAGATACTATGTTTAACATGAGGTTTCTTGTGCTTATTTTCTTGTAATTGCTTTCTCATCTGTAATGTTTTTATGTTTTGCAGTAGCTTTAAAATCTTCTTTCCCTTGATCTACGAACTACGTTTGACCTGAATTCTCAAGAAGAGGATTCGTAGGCAGCCTATGTCTGCTTCAGTCAACCCCTTAGAAAATTTTATTTATGTTATCTTGAACTACATGATGACCTGAATTCCCAAGGATAGGATACCTAGGCGGACTTTGTCGGCTTTTGTCACCCCTATACCTATATTTTATTTTCTTCTATGTTATGGGAACTACGTTTGACCTGATTTCCTTGATCTACGAACTACGTTTGACCTGAATTCTCAAGAAGAGGATTCGCAGGCAGCCTATGTCTGCTTCAGTCAACCCCTAGGAAAATTTTATTTATGTTATCTTCAACTACATGATGACCTGAATTCCTAAGGATAGGATACCTAGGCGGCCTTTGTCGGCTTTGGTCACCCCTCTACCTATATTTTATTATCTTCTACATTATGGGAACTACGTTTGACCTGATTCCTGTTCAACAGGATACGTAGTCGCCACAACTGCTCGGTCATATCACCCCAGAAAATGGAAACTGGGGAAGATTTTTTTAGAAGGAATCTCAAAAATTTAAAATAACAAGATCATCCCTCGCAAGCCAAATCGAATTTTGACAAAGACATCAGTAGCTAGGGCAGAAATTTTGAGGCAGACCTCAAAATTTCCACCATACTGTACTAAGGAGTTCAAAGATGACTGTAAAAATTTAGGTGTCAAAAAAGTAGAGTCGACTTCATGGACCTTCATCTATAAAGGCTCAATGCTTCGAGCCAAGAATGTTCATTAAAGCTCTTATATGACATGGCTTATTAGACAGAGACTCCTCCCAGACTTATAAAAAGATCTTTGAAAATTTAATTATTTGTAAAAGTACTTACTTCTAATTAATTTATGCTCTGATTTTGCCTTACACCCACCAACTCGGGGAGTCAAAGCAGGAGTCAAGAGATGACAACCACATGAAGAAGATGAGAACTCGATAATGGCGATGATAAGAGCTAAGGACCGAGAATGTCCACACCGATGAATTTTATCAAAAATTAATAATTTTTCTGTGGATGAAGGTTATCCTGAAGCCAACAAAAACCAATAAAAGCGTCGACTATTCACCATATTCCTTTGGTTTAAAGGAAGACAAGAAAGCCAAATACCCCAAGGACGATAAAAAGAGCCAGAACGGTGAAGGTATGAAAACAGTTGAGTTTTCCAAAACTAACAGGTTTTTTGTGGTTACAGATATTAAAAAAAGTGGAAAGCAAAATGATAACTTACTCACATCCCCAGTAAATCAAAGATGGATGTTTTAAATGGTACATGCAAAAGGTCCAACATGCTAGTGGAATAGTCAAAGTGATGTTTTCTACAATCGTTACACGGCTATTTGCATTCCTCATCATCTTCCTACTGCATCATATCATGCCGAGAAGGCCATGCCGAAAAGGCCATGCCATAAGGGCCATGCCGAGAGGGTCATTCCAAAGGATCGTACCGTAAGGGTCGTGTCCTGAAAATCATATTGCCTTCTCCGACTAGTTTCTAAGAGACTACAATCCAAGGGCATCTCCATATTGCATTTGATGCCCATGATTGATTCAATGTCTTCAATATCCATTAATTATACAAAGGCAAAAGAGTCAATTGTTGAAGGATATTAAGAAGCATTTTCATATATATATCCGATAATCATGCGAAGACAAGAGAGTCTGGCATTGAAGGATATTCTGAAGCATTCATATCTTATCAAATCACGCAAAGGCAAAGCAGTCTGGCGATGAGAGATATCATCATCTTCAAGTGCATCCGTCATCAAAGATTTTACCGCATTCATTATTGGATCTCAAGAAACATATGTTTCGAAGGATGTCTATGGGTCACTATTAAAAAACGTATGATGTACTAGAGTTTTTTGAGAATTGACTATCCAAGGATCATCTATAAGTCACAATATTTGAAATAGGATAGTGTACGAGATTACCTATAAGTTAATAAAATATGGATCATCCGTAAGCTACAACAACATCCTAACCGAATAGTGTGCAAGGTTACTAAAAGATCGACAATTTAAAGGTTACTCATACGTCATAACTAAATCCGTACCGAAAAATATGCAAGATTATAGAAATTAATAGGTCCAAGGGTTCTCTATAAACCGTGTTACATCCAAGATCAATTATGCGCAGGATTACCCAAAGACTACCAATTTAAAAGATATCTATAAGTCATATTGTATCCAAGGTCGGATTATATGCAGGAATACCAGAGAGCTGGCGATTGGAGGATATCTGTAAGTCATCTCTTGTCCAAGGTCGGATCATGCGTAGGATTACTCAAAAACTAGCAACTCAAAGGATATATACAAGTCGCCTCATATCCAACATCAAATAATGCGCAAGATTATCCAAAGATTGACAATTCAAGGGAAATCTATAAGTCGTATCGATACAAAAGATACACAAGACTTACCTAAGGTCAAATGAAATGACCATTATTGATAGACGAAAGGGTTATCATTCCACATAGGAGAGACATTATAGGTAACCAAAAGAGTTACCACATCAGCATAAAATTACGCGGTTGCAAGGACTGCTCTATACGTGTCGTCGGTACCCAAGAGGGCTACCCCACTTTGAAGGATATTTTCAACCGTCAAGACAACTATCATTTCCAACAATGAAAGTGTTGTTGTATCAATTATCGCAAGAATTTTCTCCCTCCCAAACAGGTACATGGGAGGATGACGTTCTTTCAGGTATTAACTCACGCGAAGACATAGTAAAAAACTATAAATACCTTAGTGAATTATGTTTATCACTAACAGTTTTATTTGATATGTTGTCAAAAGCATCTGAAAAGGATGAAATCTCAAACCAAAATCACAGGTGCGGACAACTCCAAAAAGCATGCAGCACAACATGGAAATTTTTCTTGGCGGCGAACTGGACATAGTTCGAAGAGGAATATCAAAATTTTTAGACTCAAGATAAAAGATGACTTCCACCATCATCAAATCGCATCCCTATCAGAAGGCATGTGGGCATTTTTGGGATTTTTATCTCAGTTTCTCTTTCGGAGTACTTCTAAACTCACACCGAGGGTAACCTTCTCTTTCCTTTAAATCAGAGTGACAACACACTCAGAGTTTGGAAATTATATCCAAGTAAATTCATTCTCATGGATGTGAAGAGATCCACATTCATGGTCCAGAGGTTACAAACTTCTTTTCCGTAACTCAATTGTCTATCGCTCATCCTGAGCCAAAGATCGTCTAAGCATAGAAGACTATCTTTTCCACTGTTCGAGTCGAACTACATGCAGTCTGATTCCCTGAGTCTCAGAGATATATAGGCTGGACTCTATGTTGAAAACTCGATAGCATTCCAACCTCCCCTCGATCCGCTTATTTCCCAGCTTTCCAATTTCACCAAAATTCAGAAATCGGGATAGCTTGTGAATTTCTCAAAAATCATGCTTAAAAATCAAGATTTATAAACTACAAGTGGCCTGAGTTCTCATATAACCTGAGATATGTAGGAAACCTGATACTGAGGTCCGGCCATAACTCTATGAAGATCGTGTGAAAACCAACCCTCTTTCAAAAATGAATTTGTGGTCGAACAAAAATTAAGAATGTCAAACTCGCTTTGTCCAGGGTTACTTGCATCCATCCTACCCGAAGGGAGGGGTAGTTGTTGACACCTGATTTTTTCCCTCCACAACCAAGTTTAATTTCAAGTTTCTTTGATTTTAAATAATATTACAACATTTATTTTATCCGAATAAAAGTTTTTCAAAGTATTTATCTAGATAATTTTTCCATTTTAAGTAACAATTATACATTTTTGTATTCGTAATTATGAAATTGTATAATTTTTTTACTTAAATAATGATTTTACGAAAAAAATAGATTTTAATAGAAAGTTATTTTGAAAATTGATTCAAATGGTTAAAATCTTGATTTAAATATAATTTACTCTAAAAAATAATTTGTTCGAAAAAATATTTGTTTGATTGTTATTAAATCAAGAAGCTCTGATTAATTGGTTATTAAATTATATCACATTATGTTTTAATTTAGCCAATTTATTAAATTGGACCTTAAATTGAAATCAATTCGGTCATAATTGCAATTGGTCAATTGAATTTGAATTAGACTAAGATTTAAATACAACTGTCTAAATTTTATTTGTTGGTTATTTAATAAATAACCTGAATCCCTAAAAAACCCTAAATTCCTAAATTCAGTCCCAATTCCTACTAAAACCCGCCCCATGCCTATTTGTTCAATAAAACAGGCCCAATACAACCTGCCAACCCATTTCTTAAACCCAACAGCCTCCTTTACCCTATTCTCAATTAGGCCACCAGCCCAAAATTATTGTTGACTCGACTCAAATTTTATTGTCTTCTTCAACAAAACAGATGCACATTAGTAAGCATGAAGTAAACAGAAACAATGTGCGTACACTAGCAACTAACAACAACAATTTCAACGCAGCAAACAACAACCAACAACAACTCCTGCGAACCAACTCCAAACTACTCCAATTTCAACCTGTCAAAACCCAAAATAGTAACAACCAAAGACTACAACCCGACCCGGCCTTCGTACACTGAAAATTCTGTGAAAAATCCCCTAATCATGAAAAAAACCTCTCTCTCCATCTTATCTCTGTAATTTTGCAGACCTAGAGCCATCCTTTTTGACTTTATGCTTGAGGTTATGTGTTTCCAAACTCAAAATCCAATCCAAATCAGAAGATGTCTATTCAAATCCGAAATTTAGGGATATGTTTCTCTATTTTTAAAGATGAAAAATTAATATCTTCCCCTATAAATAGGGATTGAGGTGAAGAAGGCTGGGAGAAAAAAAGGATTTTGGGGGAAAATTAGGATTCTGAAGGCGATTGCTTTTAACCTCACGTTACCAATATTCTCGGCGAACACACTCCGAAAACCGAATTTCGGCAAAACTGCTGAAGTCCAGCGAGGCTAGCTGGCATTTCGATGGTAGAAGTTGCAACGTGATAGGCTCGTTTGTTTCGTTCACTGCCCTAAAATAGGTGAACATTTCACCCTCTTGTACCATCTCTTTGTTATCTAATTATTATGACACGAAATCTCATTACTGATAGTGGAATTTGGTTGTTATTGAAGTAGTTCTCATTGTGGAATCTCAACACTAGGTGAGAGATGGTATTATGTGCTATAGAAGGCCCTCATGGCCATAGGATTTTCATGTTATGTAGTGTTAATTTTTACCTCGATAGATTAAGTTAATATTTTTTCTCTAGATATTTCAGCACATCATTTTGCTTAGTGTAGGTTTTAGCTCTTTAAATGCATTGATCCATCTTGGTGTTTCTTTTCTAACATTCAAGTTACTGTCTTTGTAGTGTAAGTACTGTTTTGCCGCAATTTGGAACCTTTTTTCGTATGTGTGTTTTTTGTTTTCTTTATCATGCTCATATGAGTTTGTGTTTTATGGTTTGTTTGGTAACGAGGAAGTAAAGGATTTTTGAAAACTTGATTAATACTGTTCTACACACTTTGTCTTAAAGCTACAAATTCTGGTTAAAATAGTTATATGTCTAAGCTATTGAAAGTGATTTCATGAGTGAATTCTTCATTTACGGAAAATTTTGTACTAATAGAAGTAGCTAGCGGGTCCCAATGTACAGGAGTTCCCAGGGCAATTCAAAAAAATGATAAAATGTCATATACTTCTAAAGATACTAATCAACCTTTCAAAGTTGAAGTGAAACACGTGGCTTAATCAATCAAAATGATGATTCCTAACTTCATAATATGTTAAATTATATAGCTTGGTGTTATTTTTCAATATTTTCGGGTACACAAATTTGTATTTTTGGCACAGAACAACTTCAACACAAGTTCAAATCTAAAACAAGAACACATATAAAGTTACACAACACCTTCAACACAAGATTAAAAATAATCTATCCAAGAAGTGTGTTATTATTTTAGAAATAAGATGAAACAGAAATTTAAAGTCAAGTCCTCCGACTTCACGGAGTTTTTATGCTATCAAAAAACCATCTCTATAACTTAGGAATATGTCAGGTATTTATAGCCTTAAGGTGTCCCTTTAGAAAGGAAGCATTGGTTCAGCAAAAAGGCACTTATTCAGTACAGTCATGTCATCTACGCCTAGTTTGTGCTGGACCTGCGTCTGATCTGCGGCCGCAGGTGACACTGTCCGAATTCCAGTAAGTACCTTCGCTGCACTTGCGGTTGCAGGTTATCGAGGTGCGTGCACAGATCGCCCCATTGTACGAAACAGTGTGCCTTTTACCTTGAAGGGTTGCATCCCTTCGAAGTGCGTTGTGTATGCGTTTGCATGGAATCCGAAATGCACCCGCACATGGAAAAAATACTTTTTATCAGATTCTTTGGATTAAAATTTCACTTGTTCATCAAGTTTCAAATAAATTTTGTCTAAAAAATAGATCTTATTGATCGATCATTTGAAAAATCCAAATCCAAAGCCGAGCGAGCGAGCGACGACGATGATTGTGTGAGGCACCACCTTGTTCTTGCCTCACTATCCATGTGGATATGTTTTTCTTAATATAAACACTTGAAGGTTTCTTACTCCCACCAATGTGGGAGAATTTAGTAAGCTTTCCAAAAAAAGAGTACACTTTCTGTTTTAGTGACTCTCTTTCCCTTAACTATTTTTTCCTCCATTTTTCATTCATACATACACCTTGAATCCAACAATCCCCCACATGAATAGGGAATGACTATCTTTTTGAAGAATTTACGGACAAGCATGTGATTATTTAGCAAAGACTGATTGCATCCGGATAAGTGGGTTTCCCTTTAAACTTTTCATAGTGAACATGCATTGGATGTACTCGGTCAATTAGTAGATTTGATATCTTTGAACCATTGAGCTTTAATGTATATCTAGACAACACATGTCACACAACCAGCCTTTTACCATTTATAGTTCTCACGGTTTTGTTCTTTTCAGCCATGAACACGTTCTGATTTCATGAGAGCTTAGAGAATAGGTCTTTACTAACATCTCATGAGAGCTTAGAGAATAGGCCTTAACTAACATTCTTCTTGAAGAGGCTTTTATTTCTCCCTCACATAGGTGATTTCTAAACGTTCAATCCTATAGATTAAACTATTTAGTCAAATCTGCTAATTTTAGATAATCATTAAAAAACTTCACACCATAAATCTTATCCTCATTTACTAAATATTGTCTACATCGTGAGAATGGGTTGGGTATAATGACAATGTTGAACCTGCCAGACACAACTTTGTTTGATCTCTTTGAACCTAGCTCTTGGGATATCCAGTCTTCTAGGTAGAGTTACCGTCGTGCTGACTCATCCTATGCCTTAAACCCATTCCCTTGGATGTTCTCTCAACTCCTTCTCTAGAAAGGCCTTTTATAAGTGGATCCGACACATTATCCTTTGACTTTACATAGTCCACAGTGATAATTTCACTAGAGAGAAGTTCACTAATGATATTATGTCTCCGTCTTGTGTGATGAAATTTACCGTTGTACATCATGCTCCCTGCCCTACCTATTGCCTCTTGTCTATCACAGTGTATATATACTGGTACCACTGGTTTGGGCCAATAAGAAATATCTTCCAAGAACTTTCGGAGTCATTCTGCTTCTTCACTAGTTTTATCCAATGTGATAAATTCAGATACCATTGTAAAACGAGCAATACATGTCTGTTTTGATAATTTCCAAGAGACCGCTCCTCCACCGATGGTAAATACATATCCACTTGTGTATTTTAATTCGTTTGATCCGATGATCCAATTTGCATCACTATACCCTTCAAGTATCGTAGTATATTTATTATACTGCAAAGCATAGTCTTGAGTGTACTTAAGATACCCCAAAACTCTTTTAATTGTTATCCAATGAGTTTTGTTGGGATTACTCGTATACCGACATAACTTACTAATAGCGCATGTTATGTCTGGTCGTGTACAATTCGTTATATACATTAAGCATCCCAATAATCTTGCGTACTCCAATTGTGAGTCACTTTCACCTTCATTCTTTCGAAGTATGAAGCTCACATCCAATGGAGTCTTGGGAATACCAAATTCTAAATACTTAAATTTGTCAAGTACCTTTTCAATGTAATGAGACCGTGATAATGCCAACCCTTGTGGAGTTCTACGGATTCTTATTCCTAAGATCACATCCTCAACTCCAAGGTCTTTCATATCAAACTTGCTCTCGAACATTTGTTTCATAGCATTTATGTCAGAAATGTCTCTACTAATGATCAGCATATCATAGACATATAAACAAACAATGACTTGGTGATTTGGCGTGTCTTTAATGTAAACACATTTATCACATTCATTTATCTTGAACCCGTTTGCCAACATGGTTTGGTCAAACGTCGCATGCCATTGTTTAAGTGCTTGTTTTAGTCCATAAAGTGACTTAACAAGTTTACACACCTTATTTTCTTTTCCTAGAACCACAAAACCCTCAGGATGTTCTATGTAAATTTTTTCCTTCAATTCTACATTTAGGAATGCTGTTTTCACATCCATTTGATGGATTTCAAGACCATATACCGCCGCCAAGGCAATTAACATCCGAATTGACGTTATCCTCATTATTGGTGAATATGTATCAAAGTAATCAAGGACTTTCTTTTGTTTAAAACCTTTTACAACAAGTTTTGCCTTGTATTTGTCAATAGAACCATCAACTTTCATTTTCCTTTTGAAGATCCATTTAGAAACCTAAAGGTTTATTTGCTGGAGGAAGATCAACAAACTCCCACATATGGTTGCTTAAGATTGAATTAATCTCACTATCGACTGCCTCTTTCCAAAAGGATGATTCCGAAGACGTCATCGCTTCTTTAAATATTTAAGGCTCATTTTCTAAGAGAAATGTTACAAAATTTGATCCAAACGAAGTTGACGTTCTTTGACGTGTGCTACATTTTGTATTCTCATCATTATGTACATCCTCACTTGGTTTATTTTGAGGTTGTTTAGACCACCCACTAGACTGTTTATGTCTAGTTTTATACGGATAAATGTGTTCAAAGAATTCAATATTATCTAATTCAATTACCATATTTTCATTGATATCCAGATGTTCGGATTTATGAACCAAAAACTGACATACTTTGCTACTTTTAGCATATCCTATGAACACGCAGTCCACCGTCTTAGGTCCTATCCTTACTCTTTTAGGCATAGGAACTTGGACCTTCACTAGATACCCCCACACCATGAAATATTTCAAATTGGGTTTTCTTCTTTTCCATTTTCATATGGAATTGATTGTGTCTTACTATGGGTCACTCTATTGAGTATTCGGTTAGCCGTAAGGATAGCTTCCCCCCATAAGTTTTGCGGCAAACCTGAACTTATTAGTAAGATATTCATTATTTTCTTCAAGGTTCGTTTTTTCCTTTCCGCAATTCCATTAGATTGAGGTGAATACGGGGTTGTTGTTTGATGGACAACTCCATTCTCTACACATATTTGTGTAAAGGGAGATTCATATTCTTTGCCTCTATCACTTCTTATCATTTTGATCTTTTTCTCTAACTGATTTTCAACTTCCGTTTTATATTTTCTAAATGCATCTATTGCTTCATCCTTACTATTTAGCAAATAGACATAACATTATCTAGTGCAATCGTTAATGAAAGTTATAAAATACTTTTTTTCACCATGAGATGGTTTTGACTTCATATCACAAATGTCATTGTTGATTAAGTCTAAGGGACTGAAATTCCGTTCAACGGGCTTATACGAATGCTTAGCATACTTTGATTTCACACACCTCTGGATCTTCCTCAAATGTGAAACTTTGAAGATAAAGAGTTGTAAAGTAGAAAAATATTTTTTCCTTCCACCTTTTGAAGTCAATACCCGCAAACTTCTCGGGTTTCTCCGCTGGTACCATTGCCGGCGAAGCATTCGTACGACTTCTTGTAGCAACACTAGTTGCTGCCACATTTGTTGCGACATCATGCACTTGACTATCCGTAGTCATTTTCCTGTCACAACAAGATAGTAACTTTAGTATATCAAAATACTATTAATAAAGTTTCAGCAACTTTAAACACCTCCTGTTTCTAGTTTAACGATGAAGTTTTTATGAATTTCAATCGTCAATCGAGTGGTCTTTAACTTGTGATGAAGATTTTTGTTTTCTAATCACTAGTTAAGTTCAAACGGAGTAGAAAGCTTAAAGCTATAATATCAAGAAACCAAGCTATACGGATTTCGAATTATTCCTTAAGATTGTTATTTTTCAATATTTCGAGTACACAAATTTGTATTTAAGCACACAAAAACTTCAACACAAGTTCAAGTCTAAAACAAGAACAACTATGAAGTTACACAACACCATCAACACAAGAATAAAAATAATCTATCCAAGAAGTGTGTTATTATTTCAGAAATAAGATGAAACAGAAATTTAAAGCCAAGTCCCCCCACTTCACGGAGTGTTTATGCTATCAAAATATCATCCCTATACCTAAGAAATATGTCAGGTATTTATAGCCTTAAGGTTTTCCTTCGGAAAGGAAGCATTGATTCAGCAAAAAGGCACCTATTCAGTACAGGCATGTCATCTGCGTCTAGTCTGTGCTGGACCTGCGCCTGATCTGCGGCCGAAGGTGACACTATCCGAATTTCAGTAAGTACCTGTGTTGCACCTGCGGTCGCAGGTTATCAAGGTGCGTACGCAGATCGCCCCATTGCGCGAAACAATGTGCCTTTCACCTCAAAGGATCGTATCCCTTCAAGGTGCGACTGAATCCGAATAGATCTCATCGAGAGATCCTTTTCCGAAACCGAAGTCGAGCGAGCGACAACGATGATGGCACGAAGCACTACCTTGTTCTTGCCTCACTATCCATGTGGAGATGTGTTTCTCAATATAAACACATGAAAGCTTCTTTCTCCCACCAATGTGGGAGAATTTAGTAAGCTTTTCATAAAATAGTACACTTTCCATTTTAGTGATTCTCTTTTCCTCCACTATTTTTTCCTCCATTTTTTATTCATACATACACCTTGAACCCAACACTTAGCACACCTTATTTGCTAATCTTCATTCTATATTTTAAAGTTTGTTAAGTTTTTATGTGCCATCCATATTCCCTTTCATTATTGGTATCAAGTACATTACCAGCGTTCAAACACTAAAAGATCTTAGCTCTAGATATTAATTATTAATGTTGTCTAAAGAATTTGACTAGATATTACTTATTTAATATGTTGCCTAAGAATTTGACTATTTGGATATATTATCATTCTTTTTTCCTTCTTTGTGTGTGCATTTGCCTAAGATTGAAAGCTTGCAGTTACAGAACTTTTGTATAATAACCTTGCTCATCTAAATGCCAAAGTCGTCGAACGTATGAAATCATCCAAATGCCGACGACTTAGTTGGAAAAAAAAAAGAACAGTGTTAAACTGAAAGGCAAACAAATTTAACAAGATGTAATAGCATAGAAGTTCAACACAATCAGCCACTTCTAGCATTAAGATTGAAGGTGTGCAATCACATAACTTTTTTATGACAAGCCTTGCTAGCCAAATTCCCCGAACTTATAAAATCATCCACTGGATTCCTACAACTACGTTTCCCTCAATGAGGCAAGATAAAATTGATTCTCTTGTATGACTTAGTTGTGGATTATTCTTCCTCTATGGAGAGAGGCATTCTCTGCTTCAACGCGAAATTCCTGTGTCTTTCTTTCATCCTCTTTGTCTAAAGCCTATGCCAATTGGTCCTGGCAGTTGAAAAAGTTGCACCTACTTTACTATGAACTAAATACAGTAGAAATGGAGCTAGATTAGGTATGAGCAAGAACAAAATTACACAAACTATAACCATTCTCCTTTCTTCTATATACCTGGTTCCTGTGTCTTTTCTGACTTGTTAATTTTTCTCTCGATTTTCCTCATCATCCCTTTGTTTCTCAATTTTCTCATAGCTAAGAGTTGGCGGAGCTACAAGCCTATCTACGTGTTCAACACCAATTAACTTTGGCTCAAACTTGGCATTTTGTATTTATAAATTCACTTAATACATATAAATAATTTATCAAGAACCTAGGAATTTGTCTTTTCTAGAATGTCAAACCTCTAAACTCAAAATCATAACTCTGTCTCTGCTAACAGTCATTTCATTCTCTCAGCCACGCAACAGCTGACTACAGTCCTACTCTAATTCCCTTTCTTCCTATACTTCTAATAATAACAACTTAGTTGATTCAATCAATAATCAACTAAGACTCAATCTTCAACACGTTGACCTCACTTGCATGGGCGGAGCTACGTTACCACAAGGGTTCATCCAGGCCTCCTTTGTAAAAAAATTACAGTGTATATATAAGGTCAAAATTATCTTCGTACGCTTAATCTTTTATATTTTATATTTTGAATCCCCTTAGTAAAGAACAGATAAATTTGACTGTTGTTTTGCTCAAAGTCAACTTACTGCAACACCCTCTCCTCTTTTTCCTTCTTTTAACAAGAATCTCTTCCTCTTCATAATTATTTTTATAATCCTGGTGAGCTTGTGTGCATCTTGACTAATTCTCTGGAATACCTGTTACTTCCCACCAGCAACACCTAGACTAATTCCATGAGGTACCTGCCGTTATCACCTCCCACCTAGACTAATTCCATTCTCCTCTTTCTCCTCCTTTTAACAAAAATCTCCCACTCTTCATAATTTTTTTTTTTGGATAACCATAGTGTCTGAACCAGCTTGCGTCCACCTTGACTAATTTTACGGTATACTTGTCACCTTCCATCAGCAACACCTAGACTAATTCCACAAGATACTTTCTAGCTGCCACTATCACCTCCCACCTAGACTTATTCCCCATGATACCAGTCACATCCCACCAGCAACAAGTTCAATAGGATATCTATCACTTCCCGCCAACAACACCTAGACTAATACTACGTGCTACCTGCCAGATGGCACTATCACCTCCCACCTAGACTAATTCCCCGTGATACCTAGTATATACCACCAACACCACGTATCAGGTAACACTGTCCAATAAGGCTAGGTCAAATAAAAAGAAATCACCTCAGACCTCAAGGTGGTCAACTCACTTAATTGATCAAGGCCACACTCTCGGTGCTATTCATAATATTCTCAAAAGATCTATTCCCTCTGTCATAATTTATGCGAGACAATTTGACTTGACATGAAATTTAAGAAAATAAAGAAAAACTTTTGAAACATATAGTATAAGATAAGTACATTTATGTGGGTATAAATCATTTTCCCAAAGGTTAAATGGATATTTTAATGTTGAATTAATATTAAATATAGAAATAAGTAACAAGGAAAACAAAATGAAAAAAAGAATCTTGATTGCACTTTAAATTACACAACCTATAGATAATAAACTAAATAACAAAAGAACAAAAGCATGAATGAGTTGGGTGTCTTGAAAGTGTACATTAACATACCTTGGCTGGAATTTGAATGGAAATAAAAATCAATCTTGAAGTTGATTCAATAGAGTGAACTTCTTAGAACTGTATAAGGAGGTCAACTTTGTTAGCTGAACTATATTTTTTGTAAGAAAAGTAGAGTAATTTCCATTGATAGTTATCCATGTTTTCATAATTGTCTGCAAATATCACTTTTGTTACAAGAATATCATCCAACTATTCCTATTTTCCTCAAAAAATATTTAACACTCTAAAAAACTTAGTCTATCCTACATGGCATGGCATGTTAAAATCTTTTAATTTCTTAATTATAAACCTATTTAATTCTTCAAGTTCATGTATTCAAACCCACGTCTTATAAACTACAAGAAAAATCTAAATTACGTAGTATTTTATTTTTAAAAAAAATTATAAAAGAATTTAAAGGTAATCTAATTCTCTACAAGTTTTTCAACCAAACTAATTCTATGGAAAACCTACAAATTTTTCTATAAAATAACATTTGAAGGAGAAATTCTTAGATTTTTTTTTTTGTCAAGCAAAATTCAATAGAAAATTCTTAAAGGTAATTATCACATGAAAATTTTAATTCGTATGTAGATCACCTGCAAAATTTTAAGCAAGACCTTTTTGATAAAAAGATAATAAAAAAATGAATTCTTCGTGTGGATTTTCTCCAAGTAAATTTCATAAACAAATCAAGTAAATCCGCAAAGTTAACATAGGCAAAAACTTTAGAAAATAGAAATTTATTATTTTTAATTTTATTTTTTTATTTATTTTTTGTTTTTATTATACTATATTTTATCTTATTATATAATCAAATACCAATTTATATCCTTTCCTCATACTAAACTCACAAAAAGCAAGCGATATTTGGTTGGGTACTATTTCAACGATTCATTTGTAGTATTAGATCATTTTGTTAATATTTTTTAAAAAGAATTAATTTGTTTCATGACTAAATAATTTTTCATTTCTTCAAAAATAGTACATTTAATACGTATAAGAAAATATGAAAGTCATCATTTTCATTTCTTTTACATTTTAATAATCTTTAGTATATGAAATAAATAACAAAAAAATATTAAATTAGTACAAATTTATATAGATACCTTGAGTTTTAAAAATATTATTAAGTGATGACATAAATAAATTTAAAAAACTTTGAAAAGTACCAAATAAAATAATTCAATCCTTCAGTTTTATGTATAAACTTGGACACATCAACTACTTCATTGATGAGTAATGTGCATTGCATTACCAGAGGAATTATTTTTCTTTAAGTTGTGTGATTATCTAATATTTTTATCATGTGATGTAATTTTTCTCATATCGAATAAAGAATAAATATAATTTATTTTTTCTTTTTGTAAGAAAGACAAAATAAATATAAAATTTAAAGTATATAATTAAATATTAGTCACCTATTGCAACAGATTAGTAATCTATTGAAATTAACAAACAAATAAAGTCATATGTTGCAACAGATTGGTCATCTGTTGTAAATTACCAACAGATAAAGATATTTGTTACAACAGATGACTAGTCTATTGCAACATATGTGTATATCTGTTTGATAATTTTCAACAAATGACTCATCTGTTGCAACAGATTAAATCTGTTGCAATAGGTTATACACTTAAATGATCATGTAATTACTATGAGATTAATTAAAATTGTAATTATTAAATCAATTTGGCTATTACTAACAATGACTTAATTTGAATCATTTCAAATAAAATTAGTCAATTGATCACTCTACTCAGAACGAACACACTAAGATGATCGTGTAATTAATATGAGAATAATTGAAATCGTAATTGAACTTATCAATTCATCTTTAATTTTAGTTATATCAATGTAGTTATTACTAATAATATCTTAATTTGAATCATTTCAAATAAAATTGGTCAATTAACACTTTACTCAAGACGAATACACTTAGATGATCATGTAATTACTAACTATGAGATTAATTGAAATCGTAATTAAAATTATCAATTCATCTTTAATTTTAGTTAAATTAATTTAATTATTACTAATAATTGCTTGATTTTAATTATTTCAAATAAAATTGGTCAATTGATCATTCTACTTAAGACGAAACACTTAGTTGATCATGTAATTACTATAAAATTAATTGAAATTATAAGTCAACTTACTAATTCATCTTTAATTTTAGTCAAATCAATATAGTTATTTCTAATTATGATTTGGTTTTAATCATTTCAAATAAAATTGGTCAATTGATCACTCTACTTAGGACGAACACACTTAGTTGATAGTGTAATTACCATGAGATTAATTGAAATTGTAATTGAACTTATTAATTCATATTTAATTCTAGTTAAATAAATTTAGTTATTACTAATATAATGGCTTAATATGAATCAATAGATGACTAACATGTTGCAAAAGATGAGTAATCTATTGAAAATGACTAAACAGATAAAGACATCTGTTGGAAATGACCAAATAGATAAAGACATCTGTTGGAAATGACCAAACAAATATAGACATATGTTGCAACAGATGACTAACTTGTTGCAATAAATGACTCATCTATTGAAAATTATCAAACAAATATAGACATCTGTTGCAATAGATGACTAAGTTGTTGCAACAGATGACTCATCTGTTGAAAATTATCAAGCATATAGGATATATGTTGGAAAATAATTTAAAATAGTAAAGGTCAGATGTTTTTAAGAGAACTCAAATGTTTGTCCTCTTGTCTAAGGTCTTGTCTTTAATTTTAGTTAAATCAATTTAGTTATTACTAATAATTGCTTAATTTGAATCATTTTAAATAAAACTTATCAATTGATCATTCTATTAAGGACGAATACATTAATTAAAATTGTAAGTGGACTTATCAATTCATCTTTAATTTAGTCAAAATCAATTTATTTATTACTAATAATGACTTAATTTGAATTATTTGAAATAAAATTGGTCGATTGATCACTCTCCTCGAGACGAATACACATAGTTGATCATGTAATTACTATGAGATTAATTGAAATTGTAAGTGAACTTATCAATTCATCTTTAATTTTAGTTTTGTCAATTTAGTTATTACGAATAATGGCTTAATTTGATTCATTTCAAATAAAATTGATCAATTGATAACTCTAATCATGACGAATACACTTAGTTGATAATTTAATTACTATGAGATTAATTGAAATTGTAAGTTTATCTTTAATTTTCGTTAAATCAATTTAGTTATTACTAATAATAGCTTAATTTGAATTATTTCAAATAAAATTGGTCGATTGATCACTCTACTCGGGACGAATACACTTAGTTAATCATGTAATTACGATGAGATTAATTGAAATTGTAAGCGAACTCATTAATTCATGTTTAATTTTAGTTAAATCAACATAGTTATTACTAATAATGGTTTAATTTGAATCATTTAAAATAAAATTGGTCAATTAATTATTCTACTAAGGATGAAACACTTAATTGATCATTTAATTATTGTGATTAATTGTAATCGTAATTGAACTTACTAATTCATCTTTAATTTTAGTTAAATCAATGTAGTTATTTCTAATAATGTTTTAATTTGAATTATTTCACATAAAATTTATCAATTAATCATTCTACTCAGTACGAAATACTTAATTGATCATGTATTTACTATAAAATTAATTAAAATCATAATTGAATTTACTAATTCATCTTTAGTTTTAGTTAAATCAATATAATTATTTCTAACGATGACTTAGTTTGAATCATTTCAAATAAAATTGGTTAATTGATCACTCTACTCAGGACGAACATACTTAGTTGATCGTATAATTACCATGAGATTAATTGAAACTATAATTGAACTTATTAATTCATATTTTATTTTAGTAATCAATTTAGTTATTACTAATAATGACTTAATGTGAATCAAGAGATGACTAACATGTTACAATAGATGAGTAATCTGTTAGAAATGACCAAACAAATAAAAACATCTGCTGAAAATGACCAAACAGATATAGACATCTGTTGCAACAAATGACTCACTTGTTGCAACAACTAATTCATCTATTGAAAATTATCAAACAGATATAGACATCTGTTGCAACAGATGACTAAGTTGTTGCAATATATGACTCATCTGTTGGAAATTACTAAATAGACAAAATATGTGTTGAAAAACAATTTAAAATACTAAAGCTCAAATATTTTTAGGAGAACTCAAATGTTTTCCCCCTTGTCTAAGGTCTTGTCTTCAATTTTAGTTAAATCAATTTAATTATTATTAATAATTGCTTAATTTGAATCAACAAATGACTAACCTGTTATAAGCATTTATTGCAACAGATGACTAACTTGTTGCAACAAATAGGTGATCTGTTGGAAAATAATTAAAATACTAGGGAACTCAAACATTTTTAGGAGAACTCAAATGTTTGTCCCATTTTCTTAAAGACTTATCTTTAATTTTAGCTAAATCAATTTAGTTATTACTAATAATTGTTTAATTTGAATCAACAGATGACTGACATGTTGCAACAAATGATTCATCTGTTGGAAATTATCAAACAGATAGAAAATTTGTTATAATAGATGGGTTATCTATTAGAAAGCAATTAAAATACTAGGGAACTTAAATATTTTTAGGAGAACTCAAACGTTTGTCCCCTCGATCCTTTTACATTTGATGTATGATACACTATTTTTGTCTTCTTTACCTGTTTCATAAAATTTTTCATGTGTTTCACTTATTCGTTGTGCCTTTGTTGAATTTTTTAGAATTTTTTTAGGTCAAATTTTGTTCGTATATCACTTGGACATTACTTCATAGGTGATTTTGTAAGTATAATTATGATTTTTGTTGAATTTTTTATTTGGTATATTTGCTACTGCTATAATGGATAGAACCTGAAACATGAATCCAATATATGAGTCATTTATTGCAATAAGTGAGTAATCTGTTGCAACATATGACTAATCTGTTGCAACAGATAACCCATATGTCGAATTCATGTTACAGCACTATAATACAAATCCAACAGATGAGTAATCTGCTGCAATAGATTAGTCATATATGTTGCAACAAATTACTCATATGTTGCAACAGATTAGTCAATATGTTGCAACAGATTAGTCAATATGTTGCAACAGATTAGTCAATATGTTGCAACAGATTAGTCAATATGTTGCAACAGATTAGTCAATATGTTGCAACAGATTAGTCAATATGTTGCAATAGGTTACTCATCTGTGCAACAGATTACTCATCTGTTGGATTCACGTTACATGTTTTATCTACTGTTGAAAAAACAGCAGTAGCAGATACACCCAGATGAGAAATTCAACTAAAAATTATAATTTTATTTACTAAAATCACCTATAAGTAATTCCCAAGTGATATACGAATAAAATTTGACCTAAAAAATTTGATCAAGTAGCAATAGCAGCGGTAACAACAATGTTCAACAACAAGAAGATGATGATGATGAACAAGAAGAGATGATAATGAAGAACAAGATGATGATAATGAAGAAGATGATGATGAATAAAGCAACAACAACAATGAACAACAAAAATCACGAAGAGAGAGAAAACTCCAATAAATGAACAGAGAGAGAAACGTGCCTTTCCCCCCTCCATTTCTAGTTATATTAGGTTTTAAATTAGATCAAAGTGTAAATTAAAAAACTTGTGGGTTATTTTCAAACTTTTCTTACTTTCTTAATCCTTAATAAAGTAATTTTCACCTCCACTCAATTATTAAAACTTGTGTCACCCACAATTCATTTTAAAACTCTCTTGTCACCTAGAGCCCAAGGCCCCACGTTTCTAGGAGTGAACATTTTTATCTTTTAAAACTTAAACGTAAATTAAATAAGCAATATAAATGGATAAACTTAGAAATTTTGCGAAGTCTCAATTTTTTTGATCTTTTAATTTTTCTGTAAAACTTAGCAATAAAAAATATAGAAAAAAAATATAAAGTAACTATAAATGTAAATTTAAAAATTAAAAAAATGTAAAAAAGAAAAGTAAATAATAATTAATTCTTACCTAATTAACCAACTTTTTTTAAAATAATACATGTGTCAAATTTAAAGGTTGCCACTTGGCTTATTGTACTAGCTCTGTACTCTCTTTTTAATAATATATAGATATAGATTAGGTCTTAATATGAATAGAACATTGAGTGAAATGTGTAAACATTTAAATTAAAATGTAAACATCATTTAATAGGTGTACTATGGTAAACTAGTCATATTATTAATTATTATTTTTAATCAATGTGTCGGAAAATTTGAGATGGAGGGAGTATATAGCTTTGGCCCATAAATTTTTATTAAATGAACAATAAAACTAAAAGTCATGAATTTGAGGAGTCAAAATTAAAGATCACTCCGAAATAAGAGCAGTACATGCAAAAACTTTAATTTTTTTTTAAAACAAGTCAGATCTACATAATACTGTTAAAAAAAAGGATTTGATATTATATACTTTATAAATCTAATTTTCCTATTCAAAGTTATCAACCAACGCTTGATTTTGTTTTAATACGACATGTTCATTACGTCAAAGCGAGACATGACTGCAATATACATCAAAATCTTTAATACATTTAGAATTAAGCATGAGGGCTGTAATATTATGATTGATATGTTCTATGATAAATTTGGCTTTCATGGTCTCAAACTCCCTCATATTGATATGAATATCCTATGCTAATTGCCAGTGCAATTGCATCCTACACAAGGAGGGTATGGAATTTTAGATTGATCACTTATGAACAAATATTGAGATATGAATATTGTAAAAGTGGATGTAAGACTTTCTCAAGGTGTTTTCATATCTCATTTCGAAATTTACACTTGTTAGCTATTATTTGATATGAATAATATGTCTACCATCCACAAAAGTTTTTTTTTCTTTTGCTATAATAACTTATTAATAAGTCTTGTTTTTATATTATTTGATTCTCAAAATCAACTCTACAATATGATATATAATCAACTATCAGTCCATTAGTCAAAAAATATAAATAATTACAATAATTAGAAGCAAGCACATACAAATGCAGAAAATGAGTCAGCTCTGCAATGTGATATATAGTTAGCTATCTATCAGTCCATTAGTTAAAAAATATAAATGAGTACAACAACTAGAAGCAAGCACGTACAAATGCAGAAAGTGAAGTAATTGCAAAAAAAATATCATGTGAATTTATGAAAAGCTTGACACAGTTAGAAGTTAAGAACTTGACACAGTTAAAGTTGTGACTCGAGATAAAGCACCATTTAATTGGCCATGGGAAGCTGAATCTATATGGATCGTGAAATTTTTAATAGTAAAAGCAGATTACTAAATTTTTTCACACTGAAAATCAGATTACTAAATTAAAGCCCTGAAATCCAAATAAGTAGATCGGTGAATCCAAGAATATCAAACAAACTAAGAGACGAATAAACTGAAACAACTAAACTACAATAATCAAAGCAAGTGAAAGAGTGGTACTTACTGTTATTTCCCACAATATGGTCGGGTATGCAGAATCTGTATATTAAAAATACAACTTCAACTAGAGTTCAAGTATAAACAAGAACACAATGAAGTATCAAATACCCTCAACACAAGATCAAAATGACCTTTCCAAGAGGTGTATTTATTTTTTAGGAAAAATAAGATGAAGCAGAAATTGAATAGGCCAAGTCGTCCGAATTCACAAAATTTCCTTAAGGAAATAATTCCCCTCACTGTACCCGAGGTTGTGGAATTTTTCCTACCAGGATAAAATGGCCTTCAATCCGACTATAGCGGTACCACAAATAGGCAGATTCTTTGAACGCTTTGATTGATCACACCGAATATTTGTAAAGAAAAGAAGAGAGTTTTTATTCTGAAAATTTTATTTCTTCAAGCCTGTGGAAGAAGGCAGTTTTTTATAGCCATAACATGCCTGTTCAAAAAGGTGGCATTGGTTCAACTTAGAGGTGTGACTATTCTGTTTACTGTAATAGTGCATCTGTTCAACGTTCACAGAAACAACGCATCAATTAAGAAAAACATCACCAAAATGCATATAAATGAAGTATCGAACACAGAAAAAAAATATTTACTGTGTTATTCCCTTTGGCATTTTTTGGAATTCAACTAAAGTTTGTCCAAAAAGATAGATCTCATCGATTGATCATTTGCCAAATCCAAATCCAAATTCAAATTCAAATCCGAAGCCGAAATCGAGCGACAACGCGATGGCGCGAGGCATAATCTAGTTCTTGCCTCACTATCCATGTGGAGTTAGTGTTTCTCAATATAAACACTCTCAAGTTCTCTTCTTCCACCAATGTGGGAGAAAGAGAAAACATGCCAATTTGGGAGTACGCTTTCCATTTTTAGTGTCTCCTTCCCTCCACCCTTTTACTCTTTATTTTTCCATTCACACTTCTTTCATCTACTATGAACCCAACAATCCCCCACATGAATGAGAATGGCTATTCTTTGTAAAAGTTTTACGAACAAGTATATGATCATCAAGCAAAGGCTGATTGCATCTGAATAAGTAGGTTTTCCTTTGAACTTTCCATAGTGAACAAGCATCGGATGCACTCGGTCAATCGGTAGATTTGATATCTTTGAACCGTTGAACTTTATTGTACACCTAGACAATACATGCCATACAATCAACCTTTTAACGTTTATGGTTCTCATGGTTTTGTTTTTTTCAGCCATGAACACGTCCTGGTTTCATGAGAGCTTAGAGAATATGCCTTTACTAACATTCTCCTTGAAGCGGCTTCCACTTCACCCTCACATAGGTGATTTCTAAACGTTCAATCCTATAGATTAAACTATTTGGTCAAATCTGCCAAATTTAGATAATCATTAAAAGATTTTTCATCTGAAGTCTTATCTTTGTTTACTAAACATTGTCTACATCATGAGAATGGGTTGGATATTTGACAATGTTGAACCTGTTAGACACAACTTTGTTTGATCTCCTTGAACCTAGCTTTTAGGATCTCCAATCTGTTAGGTAGAGTTACCGCCATGCTAACTCGTCCTAGGCCTTAAACCCATTCCCTTGGATGTTCTTTCCACTCCTTCTCTAGATAGGCTTTTTGTAAGTGGATCCGACACATTATCCTTTGACTTTACATAGTCAATAGTGATAATTCCACTAGAGAGAAGTTCCCTAACGGTATTATGTCTCCATCGTATGTGATGAGATTTACCATTGTACATCATGCTTCTTGCCCTACCTATTGCCGTTTGGATATCACAGTGTATACATAATGGTGCCACTAGCTTGGGCCAATACGGAATATCTTCCAAGAAATTCAAGAGCCATTCTGCTTCTTCACCGGCTTTATCTAATGTGATAAATTCAGATTCCATTGTAGAGGCTTTATCTAGTACAAGCTATGTCTAGTCGTGTACAGTTCATTATATACATTAAACATCCCAATAATTTTGTGTACTCCAATTGTGAGTCACTTTCACCTTCATTCTTTTGAAGTGCAAAGTTCACATCCAATGGAGTCTTGGCAATACCGAATTCCATAAACTTGAACTTGTCTAGTACTTTTTCGATATAATGAAACTGTGACAATGCTAACCCTTGTGGATTTTGATGGATTATTATACCTAAGATCACATATGCAACTCCAAGGTCTTTCATATCAAACTTGCTCTCGAGCATTCGTTTTGTTGCATTTATGTCAGAAATGTCTCTACTGATGATTAACATATCATCCACATATAAACAAACAATGACTTGGTGATTTGGAGTGTCTTTAATGTAAACACATTTATCACATTCATCTATCATGAATCCGTTTGCCAACATGGATTGGTCAAACTTTACATGCCATTGCTTAGTTGCTTGTTTTAGTCCATAAAGTGACTTAACAAGTTTACACACCTTATTTTCTTTTCTGGAACCACAAAACCCTCAGGTTGTTTCATGTATATTTTTTCCTCCAAGTCTCCATTTAGGAATGCGGTCTTCACATCCATTTGATGGATTTGAAGATCATATACCGCCGCCAAGGTAATTAACATTCGAATCGAGGTTATCTTTGTTACTGGAGAGTATGTATCAAAGTAATCAAGGCCTTCCTTCTGTTTGAAGCCTTTTACTACAAGTCTTGCCTTGTATTTGTCAATTGTACCATCCGCCTTCATTTTTCTTTTGAAGATCCATTTAGAACCTAAAGGTTTATTTCCGGGAGGAAGGTCAACCAATTCCCATGTATGATTGCTTAAGATTGAATCTATCTCACTATTGGTTGCCTCTTTCCAAAAGGGTGAGTCTGACGATGACATCACTTCTTTAAATGTTTGAGACTCATTTTCTAAGAGAAATGTTACAAAATCTGATCCAAACGAAGTTGAAGTTCTTTGATGTGTACTATATCTTGAATTTTCTTCATTATGTACATTCTCACTGGGTTCATCTCGAGGTCGTTTATATCCTCCACTAGACTATTTATGTCTAGTTTTATACGGATAAATATTTTCAAAGAATTCAGCATTGTCTAATTCAATTACCGTATTTTCATTAATATCCGGATGTTCGGATTTATGAACTAAAAATCGACATGCTTTACTACTTTTGGCTTATCCTATGAACACGTAGTTCACCGTTTTAGATCCTATTTTAACCCTTTTAGGTATAGGAACTTGATCCTTCGCTAGACACCCCCACACTTTGAAATATTTCAAGTTGGGTTTCTTTCCTTTCCATTTTTCGTAAGAAATTGATTGTGTCTTACTATGGGAAACTCTGTTGAGTATATGATTGGCCATAAGGATAGCCTCCCCCCATAAGTTTTGCAGTAAACCAGAACTTATAAGTAAGACATTCATCATTTCCTTCAAAGTTCGGTTTTTTCTTTCCGCAATTCCATTAGATTGAGGTGAATGTGAGGCCATAGTTTGATGGATTATTCCATTCTCTACACATATTTGTGCAAAGGGAGATTCAAATTCTCCACCCCATCACTTCTTATCATTTGGATTTTTTTGTCTAACTGATTTTCAACTTCAGTTTCATATTGCCTAAACGCATCTATTGCTTTGTCCTTACTATTTAGGAAGTATACATAACAATATCTAGTGCAATCGTCAATAAAAGTTATGAAATACTTTTTCCCACCACGTGATGGTGTTGACTTCATATCACAAATGTCTGTGTGTATTAAGTCTAAGGGATTGGAATTCCTTTCAACGAACTTATAAGGATGCTTTTCATACTTCGATTACACACACGTTTGACACTTTGATTTATTGCACTCATAGTTTGGCAAAACTTCTAAGTTAATCATTTTTCATAATGTTTTATAATTAACATGGCCTAAACGTTCATGCCACAAATCATAAGACACAAGAAAATAAGAAGAATTTGAACTTTTATTTATTTCAACAGTCATTACATTCATCTTATAAAGGCCTTCGGTCAGATAGCCTTTCCTTACATACATTTCTCCTTTGCTAATTACAATTTTTCCAAAAACGGTTACACATTTAAATCCGTTCTTATCTAGGAGTGAAATAGAAATTAAGTTCCTACGTAACTCCGGAACATATAACACATTGTTCAGTGTCAAGACCTTGCTGGAAGTCATCTTTAAAGAAATTTTTCCTATTCACTTTACCTTAGCAGTAGCGGAGTTAGCCATGTAGATCATTTCTTCTGCTTGAGCAGGAACAAATGATGAAAACAACTCCTTGTTGGCATATACATGTCGGGTGGCACCAGAATCCATCCACCATTCGCGAGGATTCCCCACCAAGTTGCATTCTGAGAGTATAGCACACAAATTATTACATTCTTTATTGGATTCAATCATATTTGCTTGATCTTTTTTCTTGCCTTTCTTCGAGGCTCGATAATATGTGGACTTGTGACCAATTTTGCCACAATTGAAGCATTTTTCCTTGAACTTTTTCTTGGATTGATTGCTTCCATGTTCAACTTTCTTTTTTTTCTTCGAATTGTTTTGGTCATCTTCTACAATATGTTCTCCATTAATTGTAGAATTTCCCTTTGACCTTTTTTTGGCAGCTTTATTGTCCTCTTCAATACGAAGTCGGACAATAAGATCTTCAACAGTCATCTCCTCGCACTTATGCTTTAAGTAGTTTTTGAAGTCTTTCCACAAAGGTGGTAGCTTCTCAACTATCGCTGCTACTTGGAAAGCATCATTCATAATTAAACCTACAAAACAGTTTATGTGAGTATTAAGAACATTTTTAATTTGTTCAACTAAGGTATTTTTCAAAGATATACCTTCTGCTAGGAGATCGTGTATGATGACTTAAAACTCCTGTACTTGAGAGACAACATATTTGCTATCTATCATTTTGAAGTCCAGGAACTGTGCAACAAGGAATTTCTTAATTCCCGCATCCTACATCTTATATTTCCATTCAAGTTCCCCCCACAGTTTCTTTGATGTCTTGGTTCCAGTATAACCATTGTAGAGGTCGTCTTGGAGACCGCTCAGAATATAATTCCTGCAAAGGAAGTCCGAATGTTTCCAAGCTTCTACAATAACAAAGCAATCTTTGTTTGAGGTTCCCTCGGGCACCTCGGGAGTGTCTTCGCTAGTGAACCATTACAGACATAAGGTGGTGAGGTAAAAGAACATCTTTCGCTGCCACCACTTGAAGTCAATGCCCAAAAAATTTTCGGGCTTCTCCGCCGGGTCCATTATTGGCGGAGCATTTGTGCAGCTTGATGAAGAAATATTGTTTGCCCCCACAGTCATAGCCACATCATGCATTTGACTTTTAGTTGTCATTTTTCCTGTCACCACAAGACAGAAAACTTAGTAATTTTTTAGAATTCTATTTATAAAGTTAAATAACTTGAAACTCTTCTTCTTGTTTCTAGTTAATGATGAAGTTTTTATTACTTCGAATCGTCAACCGAGTGAACCTTAACTTGTGATGAAGATTTTATGTCTTCTAATCACTAGTTAAATTCAAGCGGAGTAGAAAGCTTAAGCTTTAATCTCCAAAAACAAGCAATAAAGATTTTGTAGGTTATTTCCTTAAGATTGTTATTTCCCACAATATGGTCGGGTATGCAGAATCTGTATATTACAACAACAACTTCAACTAGAGTTCAAGTATAAACAAGAGCACAATGAAGTATCAAATACCCTCAACACAAGATAAAAATGACCTTTCCAAGAGGTGTATTTATTTTTCAGGAAAAATAAGATGAAGCAGAAATTGAATAGGCCAAGTCATCCGAATTCACGGAATTTTCTTAAGGAAATAATTCCCCCCACTGTACCCGAGGTTGTAGAATTTTTTCTCCCAAGATAAAATGGCCTTCAATCCGACTATAGCGGTACCTCAAATAGGCGGATTCTTCGAATGCACAGAACGCTTTGATTGATCACACATAATATTTGTAAAGAAAAGAAGTGAATTTTTATTTTAAAAATTTTATTTATTCAAACCTGTGGAAGAAGACAGTTTTTTATTGCCATAACATGCCTGTTCGAAAAGGTGGCATTGGTTTAACTTAGAGGTGTAACTATTCTAAATTTGCCTGACTGTTTTTCCCCAAAACAGTGTAGTATTTTTGCTGAAACATTACACCATTTCGCGAAATAGTGCATCAGTAAACTGGAACAGTGCATCTGTTTCCTGTAATAGTGCATTTGTTCACTGGAACAATGCATCTGTTTACTGTAATAGTGCATCTATTCAGCGTTCACTGAAACAACGCATCAATTCAGAAAAACATCACCAAAAAACATATAAATGGAGTATCGAACACAGAAAAATTTTATTTAGTATGTTTTTCCCTTTAGCATTTTTCAGAATTCAAATAAAGTTTGTCCAAAAAGATAGATCTCATCGATCGATCATTTGACAAATCCAAATCCAAATCCAAATCCGAAGCCGAAGCTGAAGTCGAAGCCGAGGCCAAGCCGAGCGAGCGACGACGACGACGACGCAAGGCATCATCTAGTTCTTGCCTCACTATCCATGTGGAGTTTGTGTTTCTCAATATAAACACTCTCAAGTTCTCTTCTTCCACCAATGTGGGAGAAAGAGTAAACTTGCCAATTTGGGAGTACACTTTTCATTTTTAGTGTCTCCTTCCCTCCACCCTTTTACTCTCTATTTTTCCATTCATACTTATTTCATCTACTATGAACCCAACAATCCACCACATGAATGGGTATGGCTATTCTTTGTAAAAGTTTTACAGACAAGTATGTGATCATCAAACAAACACTGATTGCATCTGGATAAGTGGGTTTCTATTTGAACTTTACATAGTGAGCATGCATCGGATGCACTCGGTCAATCGGTAGATTTGATATCTTTGAACCTTCGAACTCTATTGTACACCTAGACAATACATGTCACACAACCTGCCTTTTAACATTTATGGTTCTCGTGGTTTTGTTCTTTTCAGCCATGAACACGTACCGATTTCGTGAGAGCTTAGAGAATAGGCCTTTACTAAAATTCTCCTTGAAGCGGCTTCCACTTCTCCCTCACAAAGGTGATTTCTAAACATTCAATCCTGTAGATTAAACTATTTGGTCAAATCTGCCAAATTTAGATAATCATTAAAAAACTTTTCACCTGAAGTCTTATCCTTGTTTACTAAACGTTGTCTACATCATGAGAATGGGTTGGGTATTTGACAATGTTGAACCTGTCAGACACAACTTTGTTTGATCTCCTTGAACCTAGCTCTTGGGATCTCCAGTCTTCTAGGTAGAGTTACCGCCATGCTGACTCGTCCTAGGCCTTAAACCCATTCCCTTGGATGTTCTTTCCACTCCTTCTCTAGATAGGCCTTTTGTAAGTGGATATGACACATTATGCTTTGACTTTACATAGTTAATAGTGATAATTCCACAAGAGAGAAGTTCCCTAACGGTATTATGTCTCCATCATATGTGATGAAATTTATCGCTATACACCATGCTTCCTGCCCTACCTATTGCCTCTTGGCTATCACAGTGTATACATACTGGTGCCATTGGCTTGGGCCAATATGGAATATCTTCCAAGAAATTTTAGAGCCATTCTGCTTCTTCACCGGCTTTATCTAATGCGATAAATTCAGATTCCATTGTAGAGCGAGCGATACAAGTCTGTTTGGATAATTTCCAAGAAACTACTCCTCCACCGATAGTAAATACATATCCACTTGTGGATTTTACTTTGTTCGATCCGGTGATCCAATTTGCATCACTATATCCTTCAATTACTGCAGGATATTTATTATAATGCAAAGCATAGTTTTGAGTGTATTTAAGATACCCTAAAACTCTTTTCATTGACATCCAATGAGTTTTCTTGTGATTACTCGTGTACCGACTCAATTTACTAATAGTACAGGCTATGTCTAGTCGTGTACAATTCATTATATACATTAAACATCCCAATAATTTTGCGTACTCCAATTGTGAGTCACTTTCACCGTCATTCTTTTGAAGTGCAAAGTTCATATCCAATGGAGTCTTGGCAATACCGAATTCCATATACTTGAACTTGTCTAGTACTTTTTCGATATAATGAGACTGTGACAATTATAACCCTTATGGAGTTTGATGGATTATTATACCTAAGATCACATATGTAACTCCAAGGTCTTTCATATCAAACTTGCTCTCGAGCATTCGTTTTGTTGCATTTATGTCAGAAATGTCTCTACTGATGATTAACATATCATCCATATATAAACAAACAATGACTTGGGGATTTGAAGTGTCTTTAATGTAAACACATTTATCACATTCATCTATCATGAATCCGTTTGCCAACATGGTTTGGTAAAACTTTACATGCCATTGCTTAGGTACTTATTTTAGTCCATAAAGTGACTTAACAAGTTTACACACCTTATTTTCTTTTCTGGAACCACAAAACCCTCAGGTTGTTTCATGTATATTTCTTCCTCCAAGTCTCCATTTAGGAATGTGGTCTTCACATCCATTTGATGGATTTGAAGATCATATACCGCCGCCAAGGTAATTAACATTTGAATCAAGGTTATCTTTGTTACTGGCGAGTATGTATCAAAGTAATCAAGGCCTTTCTTCTGTTTGAAGCCTTTTACTACAAGTCTTGCCTTGTATTTGTCAATTGTACCATCCATCTTCATTTTTCTTTTTAAGATCCATTTAGAATCTAAAGGTTTATTTCCCGGAGGAAGGTCAACCAATTCCCATGTATGGTTGCTTAAGATTGAATCTATCTCACTATTGAATGCCTCTTTCCAAAAGGATGAGCCTGACGACGACATCGCTTCTTTAAATGTTTGAGGCTCACTTTCTAAGAGAAATATTACAAAATCCAATCCAAATGAAGTTGATGTTCTTTGAAGTGTACTACGTCTTGGATTTTCATCATCATGTACATTCTCACTTGGTTCATCTCGAGGTAATTTATATCCTCCACTAGACTCTTCATATCTAGTTTTATACGGGTAAATGTTTTCAAAGAATTCAGCATTGTCTGATTCAATTACCGTATTTTCATTAATATCCGAATGTTTGGATTTATGAACCAAAAATCGACATGCTTTACTACTTTTTGCATATCCTATGAACACGCAGTCCGCCGTTTTAGATCCTATTTTAACCCTTTTAGGTATAGAAACTTGAACCTTCGCTAAACACCCCCACACTTTGAAATATTTCAAGTTGGGTTTCCTTTTTTTCTATTTTTCATAAGGAATTGATTGTGTCTTACTATGGGGAACTCTGTTGAGTATACGATTGTCCGTAAGGATAGCCTCCCCCCATTAGTTTTGTGGTAAACCAGAACTTATAAGTAAGACATTCATCATTTCCTTCAAAGTTTGGTTTTTCCTTACCGCAATTCCATTTGATTGAGGTGAATATGGGGCTATAGTTTGATTGATTATTCCATTCTCTACACATATTTGCACAAAGGGAGATTCAAATTCTCCGCCCATATCACTTCTTATCTTTTCGATCTTTTTGTCTAACTGATTTTCAACTTTAGTTTTATATTGCCTAAACGCATCTATTGATTCATCCTTACTATTTAGCAAGTATACATAACAATATCTAGTGCAATCATCAATAAAAGTTATGAAATACTTTTTCCCACTACGTGATGGTGTTGACTTCATATCGCAAATGTCAGTGTGTATTAAGTCTAAGGGATTGTAATTCCTTTCAACGGCCTTATAAGTATGCTTTGCATACTTCGATTCCACACATGTTTGACACTTTGATTTATTGCACTCAAAGTTTGGTAAAACTTCTAAGTTAATCAGTTTTCGTAATATTTTGTAATTAACATGGCCTAAACGTTCATACCACAAATCATAAGACACAAGCAAATAAGAAGAATTTGAACTTTTATTTATTTCAACAGTCATTACATTTATCTTATAAAGACCTTCGGTTAGATAGTCTTTCCCTACATACATTTCTCCTTTGCTAATTAGAATTTTTCCAGAAATGGTTACACATTTGAATCCATTCTTATCTAGGAGTGAAACAGAAATTAAGTCCTACGTAACTCCGGAACATATAACACATTGTTCATTATCAAGACCTTGCCGGAAGTCATCTTTAAACAAATTTTTCCTGTTCCCACCTTAGCAGTAGCGGAGTTAGCCATGTAGATCATTTCTTCTGCTTGAGCAGGAGCAAATGATGAAAACAACTCCTTGTTGCCACATACATGTCGGGTGGCACCAGAATCCATCCATAATTCGCGAGGATTCCCCACCAAGTTGCATTCTGAGAACATAGCACACAAATCTTCGCATTCTTTGTTGGATTCAATCATATTTGCTTAATCGTTTTTCTTGCCTTTCTTCGGGGCTTGACAATTTATGGACTTGTGGCCAATTTTGCCATAATTGAAGTATTTTTCCTTTATCTTTTTCTTGGGTTGATTGCTTCAATGTTCAACTTTCTTTCTTTACTTCGAATTGTTTTGGTCATCTTCTATAATATGTGCTCCATTAATTGTAGAGTTCCCCTTTGACCTTCTTTCGGCAGCTTTATTGTTCTCTTTAATACGAAGTCGGACAATAAGATCTTCAACAGTCATCTCCTTGCGCTTATGCTTTAAGTAGTTTTTGAAGTCTTTCCACAAAGGTGGTAGCTTCTCAACTATCATTGCAACTTGGAAAGCATCATTCACAATTAAACCTACAAAATAGTTTATGTGAGTATTAAGAACATTTTTAATTTTTTCAACTAAGGTATTTTTCAAAGATATACCTTCTACTAGGAGATCATGTATGATGACTTGCAACTCCTGTACTTGAGAGACAACAAATTTGTTATCTATCATTTTGAAGTCCAGGAATCGTGCAATAAGGAATTTCTTAATTCCCGCATCCTCCGTCTTATATTTCCGTTCAAGTTCCCCCCCCCCAGTTCCTTTGATGTCTTGGTTTCACTATAAATATTGTAGAGGTCGTCTTGGAGACCACTCAGAATATAATTCCTGCAAAGAAAGTCCGAATGTTTTCAAGCTTCTACAATAACTAAGCGGTCTTTGTCTGAGGTTCCCTCGGGCACCTTAGGAGCGTCTTCGCTAGTGAACCATTGCAGACATAAAGTGGTGAGGTAAAATAACATCTTTTGCTGCCACCGCTTGAAGTCAATGCCCGAAAATTTTCTAGGCTTCTCCGCCGGTGCCATTATTGGCGGAGCATTTGTGCGGCTTGATGAAGCAATATTGTTTGCCTCCACAGTAGTAGCCACATCATACATTTGACTTTCAGTTGTCATTTTTCCTGTCACCACAAGACAGAAAACTTAGTAATTTTTCAGAATACTATTTATAAAGTTAAATACCTTGAAACTCTTCTTCTTGTTTCTAGTTAACGATGAAGTTTTTATTACTTTGAATCGTCAATCGAGTGAACCTTAACTTATGATGAAGATTTTATGTCTTCTAATCACTAGTTAAATTCAAGCAGAGTAGAAATCTTAAGCTTTAATCTCCAAAAACAAGCAATAAAGATTTTGTAGGTTATTTCCTTAAGATTGTTATTTCCCACAATATGGTCGGGTATGTAGAATCTGTATATTACAACAACAACTTCAACTAGAGTTCAAGTATAAACAAGAACACAATGAAGTATCAAATACCCTCAACACAAGATCAAAATGACCTTTCCAAGAAGTGTTTTTATTTTTCAGGAAAAATAAGATGAAGCAGAAATTGAATCCAAGTCGTCCGAATTCACAGAATTTCCGTAAGGAAATAATTCCCCTCACTGTACCCGAGGTTGTGGAATTTTTCCTCCCAGGATAAAATGACCTTCAATTCGACTATAGTGGTACCTCAAATAGGCAGATTCTTTGAATGCTTTGATTGATCACACAGAATATTTGTAAAGAAAAGAAGAGAGTTTTTATTCTGAAAATTTCATTTCTTCAAACCTGTGGAAGAAGGCAAGTTTTTATAGCCATAACATGCCTGTTCGGAAAGGTGGCATTTGTTCAACTTAGAGGTGTGACTATTCTGAAATTGCATGACTGTTTTTCCCCAAAACAGTGCACTATTTTTGCTGAAGCCAAAGCCAAAGCCGAGCCAAGCGAGCGACGATGACAACGGCACGAGGCATCATCTAGTTCTTGCCTCACTATCCATGTGGAGTTAGTGTTTCTCAATATAAACACTCTCAAGTTCTCTTCTTCCACCAATGTGGGAGAAAGAGTAAACTTGCCAATTTGGGAGTACACTTTCCATTTTTAGTGTCTCCTTCCCTCCACCCTTTTACTCTCCATTTTTCCATTCACACTTCTTTCATCTACTATGAACCCAACACTTACCAAAGTTGAAGAGCCTTGATACACATAGAAACAGTAATCAAATCAACACAAAGAGAAACCTGAAAAGAAATATATCATTATTAACAATTTAGCCAACATGTTAAGCAACCTATCTTGTGTATAATATTTTACTGTTTTGTTGATCATGTTTTAGGCTTATGTAATTGAAAAATCAAATTTTGCGAAAAAAAATTAAGTATTTAGTTTGTTTGTAGAATGTCTAATTGGCACAAATGAAGTTATAGAATGATATAAAAGGAATATCTTATGTATCCCAAATGTTGAAGTTTGTAGTAGCTTTACAATAAAAATATATTAAAGACATACTGAAATTATTGAATGAACAACGCGATTATATTTTTTCTTGGTGAAAGGACATAGTGTATATGTAAGACAGAATATACATTCCTCATCGAGGAAAAAGGGAGGGAAAGTAAAATAACAAAGAGGACGAATAAACATGGAAGAATTTATCGCGCACATACAGTCCATTAATGAATCATGAGAGAGCATACTTTAAAATGTAGTGTGTTTCAATTCTTTTATCCATGCATTTCCCTTATGTTTGTTTCACCCAATTCTTGAGTTACGATTTCGTCCACCAATTCATTCTTTACGGAGATTCGACTTATGCCGAACCCGAAGGCTGGTACTATCATAAAATATACCTCAGGTAAAATGTCAAGTATTTTCTGCTTATGAATAAAATTAATCAGAATACTGTTTCTCATGTTCAACTTTCTCTATGCAATGGAAGAATACATGAATCTTTATATGAATGAAAAATTGGAAAAACGTACACATATATCCTAGCTTGAAGGCATTCAGAGTTGAGAAAATGTTACACAAATTGCATGTTTAATTGACCATTTTCAAGCATTGGGGCAAGACTCTTAGAGGTTGTTTGGTAGAGGGTATTGAAAAACTAATGCGTGTATTAATTGATGTGTATTGTTAGTACCTTATTGGGTACATTTTTAGGTCTATGTATAACTAATGCTTGCATTAGTTATACACACTATTATGTATTGAGGTGTGTGTTAGTAATAATACCATTTTCTATGTATTAGTAATACAACAATCCTGAACACATGCATTAACTTGTTAAATGACATTATTACCCTTCAAAATATTTCTCCACTTTTTTTTCCACCATTATCACATTCTCCGATTCCTTCTCACCGTTTTTAAAAAGTTGTCCTTTCTCTTGTTTTACTTTCCCATGGAAATGAGAAGATATTTTACCATATCATATTCCCCAACTCTTTCCTTTTCCACGATATCTACATCAGTCAAAAAAGAAAAAAGAATTGGAGATTTCTAGATCAAAAGAATTGTTGGTGCTACAGTTATTGTTTCAATCTTCATGACAGTTGGTGCTACTTCATCGCCAAGAATTGTTGGTGCTACTTGTTAATGTTGGTTGTATATTCTTTTACTCTTGAAAAAAGAGTGTACAAGGAAGGATATTTTGGTAAATAAATATTTTTTTATAAAGATTATATAAATGTATATTATTTTCAATACATCAAATCAAACATTGTATAAAAAATAATATCTGCATAATTAATACCAACATTACTAATAACATTAATAATACAAGCATTACTAATACACCTTATTCATTATTATTTTTAGTGACATAAGAAGGCTTTCCTAAATCCAGGCTAATACTTTCGTTCTTTTCCGTTACTAGCTCCGGATGATTCATATACAAATGTTGTTTGTTCTCCGTTGAATATGTACATACAAAACCTGCAATTAAATCAGCAAAACTCAGCAAAAGATCAGTCTATTCAGAAACAGATAAATTGTTTGATACTTCAAGAAAAAGACATTAGTGCAGACCTTCCATAATGGTTAACCCCAACATATATATTACACAAACTTAGTAAAATTTAAATTTAAAAACAAAATATAGAAAGATTGAGGGCGCACTCAATCTCCAGAATTAGATTGAAGGCAATTGAATTCCCTTGACATAAAATTCATGAATCCACCACTCGAAACAAGCATAAGGAAATGTTAGTCACTTTTGTCTTAGTAAAAACAATCAGCGAGCCATACTTAGATACTTTTAAGAGTTAATTTCTCAGACAATCACTCAACTACTAGTTATTATTTCAATAAAGTCATTTTCTTTATTGAAGAATATTGGGATCAAGAAAAAGACTGACTTTCTGAGATAATAACTATTAGTTGAGGGCCATATGAGAAACCAATATGATACTTTAACCAATACTTTCGTTGTTCATCCCTAAATCTTTTATGTATCAAATAAAGACCTTAATAGAGTTCTTTATATAGTACAATACATAGTCCTTAGTATGAATGTGAATCGTTCAATGCTCGAATCTCATGTTTCGGACTCTGACTGAGTAAGTAGAGTTTTCCTTTAATTAAATTTTCCCTAATTAGTAGGTCAGGGATATTATTTATCAATAAGTAGAGTGAGTAGAGTTTTTCTTTAATTAAATTTTTCCTAATTAGTAGGGCAAGGGTATCATATATCAATAAATAATTATTTAGAATTTTGAACTAATTTTAGGGCAGAACCACAACGATGATTACGGGGTTGGCACGATCAAGTATATTTGGTCCAAAATTCATCAACTGAGAATTCATGAGCTAAAAGCTTTGACTCTGTCTCTAACTAATATAGCGTGAAATTTGTAAAATTATAGATCAATTAGAGTTGCACTATTTAAATTCCTTGAATGATTAAAGTTAAAATGTGGGCTCTAAAATCAAAAAGCAAACTGTACAACCATCTCCAACTACACTCTATTTTACATTCTAAATATAGAGATGCTCTATATTTGGAGAACACCATCTCCAATTCACAACTCTATTTTACATTCTAAAAAAGAACTTCTTCTCTTTCATTAATATTATATTATTATTTTATTTCATTTATATTTCTCATTTCATAACTTAAATCTTTTTTATTTTATTTATTTATATTTCTTATTTCATAATTATTTTTTACCCCAAATTTTTAAACAACATAAATTGCAAGAATATATTATATATTATTCATATTAATGGACAATTAAAATAAAAGTGAAATCATTTATGAAATATAATTAAACAAATATTACATGATGGTAACATTTATTTATTTCTACATAAATATTCAACTTTCAAGATTAAAATGTTATTCTCATAAATGCTCTATTAATTCATTACGAAGTTCATAATGAGCATTTTGTCTTTAATTTTTTTATGTCTAGCTAAAAATAGGTCCAATGTTAACATATACCCAAGGGATAGAGTTGAGTAGAGAAGTGACAGACAAGGAGATAGTTGACGCCTTAAAATTTATTGATGATGATAAGGCTCCTGGAATAAATGGATACAATGGTCATTTCTTCAAAATAGCATGGTCTATTATTCAGTATGATGTGGTGAAGACTGTTAAAAAAATTTTTGAGCATGGTAAGCTACACAAAGCTGTAAACTGCACCCTTCTTACTCTCGTGCCTAAGACTCCCAACCCAACAACAATAAATGAATACAGACCAATTGCATGTTGCTCAATTTTATACAAGATCATTGCAAAGGTGTTAGCTTCAAGATTACAAAAGGTAATTGCATCAGTAATTAGTGAAGCTCAATCCGAATTTATCCCCGGTAGGAAGATATCAGATAATATCATCTTGGCAAATGAGTTGGTAAAGGCCTACCATCGAAAACACATCTCTCCTAGGTGCATGCTCAAAATAGACTTCCAAAAAGCCAATGATTCTATGGAATGGATTTACTTGAAGCAGACTATGGAGGCTTTATGTTTTCCCAAGAGATACATGAAATGGGAAATGGAATGTGTGTGCACCATTAATTACTCTATTTTGATAAATGGGGAGCCTATTCCTCCCTTTAAAGCAGCTAAGGGACTGAGAAAGGGTGGTCCTATATCTCTATTTTTATTTGTCATTGTTATGGAGTTTCTTAGTCGAAGTCTGTCTGAGTTAAAGTAGGATCAACATTTCAGGTTTCATCATAAATGTGCAAGATTAGGGATTACACACTTGTGTTTTGATAATGATCTATTACTGTTTGCACGAGGGGAATTAGCCTCTGTTTCAGCATTATTTCAGTGTTTTCAAAGATTTTCTCAAGCGTCGGGGCTCACAGCAAACATAGAGAAAAATAGTTTCTATTATGGTGGCACGACAAAACAGGAAAAGATAAATTTGTTATAGAAATTTGGGTTCAGACTAGGAGAACTTCCCTTCAAATATCTGGGCATCCCATTACCCACAAAGAAATTGGGTATCCTGCAATGGAGTCCTCTAATAGACAAGACTACTGTACGGATAGCCTCATGGACCTCCAAAAAACTATCTTATGCCGGGAGGGTACAATTAGTACAGTCAATCTTATGTGGGATACAAGCTTTTTGGTCCCAATTATTTCCTATCCCCTCTAAAGTCCTGAAACTTATTGAAGCCTAATGTCGAAGCTATGTATAGTCCGGGGTAAGTACTATTACTAGAAAAGCTCTTATCTCGTGGAATAAAATGCGTATGCCTTACTTAGTTGGGGGCCTCAATCTTATCAACATCTGCATTTGGAATAAGGTTGCACTAGCAAGAACCTGTTGGGACTTAGCTCAAAAAAGTTACAAATTGTGGATATGTTGGATTCATATCTTTTATTGTGGAATAAGGTTACTCTTTCTCCTACATTGGTGGAAGAAGAGAACTTTTTGGTGTTTATATTGTGAAACACTTACTCCACATGGTAAGTGAGTTAAGAAAATTGAGATGTCTTGCGCCGTTATCATCGTCGCTCGCTCGGCTCGGCTTCGTATTTGGATTTGTCAAAGGATCGATCGATGAGATCTTTCTTTTTGGACAAATTTTATTTGACGAAAATAATCCAGACTAAATAAGTAATACTCCATTAATAAATACATGCATGCAGTAACAGTAACATATGCAATGTTCGACCTGAAATGGTGCCACTGTTTCAACGAATCGTTGCACTATTTCACGAACTGGTGCACTATTTCTGTGTTTCTGTTTCTGAACTGGTGCAGATTTTTGAAACAATGTTTCATGAACTGATATATTGGTTCGAACACATGCAACTCTTTAATGAAATGATACACTGTTTCGAACCAGTGCACTGTTCACGAAATAGTGTACTGTTTCAGAAAATTACTGCATTGTTTTAAGTGAATAGACATGCATTTTCAGGAAGAGTCACACACCTCTAATATGAACCAATGCCACCTTTTCAAAGGGGCATCTTGTGGCTATAAATAATATGCTTTCTTCCACAGGTTAAGGCATCAAATTTTAAGATTACAAAAACTTCTTCTTGTCTTAAAAATACTCTAAGTGTGATCGTTCAAACCATGAGTGTGTTCGAAGAATCCGCCTATTTGAGGTACCGCTATAGTCGGATTGAAGGCCATTTTATCCCGGGAGAAAGATTCCATAACCTCGGGTACAGTGAGGGGAATTATTTCTTAAGGAAAGTCCGTGAATTCAGACGACTTGGCCTTAATTATTTCTGTTTCATCTTTATTTTCTAAAAAATAAATACACCTCTTGGAAAGGTCTTTTTGATTTTGTGTTGAGGGTATTTAATAATTCATTGTGTTCTTGTTCATACTTGAACTCGAGTTGAAGTTATTGTTCCGTTATACAGATTCTATGTACCCGTATTGTGGAAAATAACAATCTTAAGGAATAATTTAACAAGAATCTGTATTGCTTGTTTTTGGAGAGAAAAGCTTAGGCTTTCTACTCCGCTTGAATTTAACTAGTGATTAGAAGACATAAAATCTTCATCACAAGTTAAGGTTCACTCAGTTGACGATTCAAAGTAATAAAAACTTCATCGTTAACTAGAAACAAGAAGAAGAATTTCAAGTTATTTAACTTTATAAATAGTATTCTGAAAAATACTAAGTTTTCTGTCTTGTGGTGACAGGAAAAATGACAACTGAAAGTCAAATGATGGATGTGACAACGTCTATGGGGGTAAACAATATTGCCACATCAAGTCGCACAAATGCTCGGCCAATAATGGCACCAGCGGAGAAGCCCGAAAAATTTTCTGGCATTGACTTCAAGCAGTGGCAACAAAAGATGTTCTTTTACCTCACCACTTTATGTCTGCAATGGTTCACTAGCGAAGATGCTCCTGAGGTTCCCGAGGGAACCTCGAACAAAGACCGCTTCGTTATTGTAGAAGCTTGGAAACATTCAGACTTTCTTTGCAGGAATTATATTCTGAGTGGTCTCCAAGATGACCTCTACAATATCTATAGTAAAACCAAGACATCAAAAGAACTATGGGGGTTACTTGAACGGAAATATAAAACGGAGGATGCGGGAATTAAGAAATTCCTTGTTGCATGGTTCCTGGACTTCAAAATAATTGATAGCAAATCTGTTGTCTCTCCAGTACAGGAGTTGCAAGTCATCATACATGATCTCCTAGCAGAAGGTTTAATTATGAATGATGCTTTCCAAGTAGCAGAAATAGTTAAGAAGCTACCACCTTTGTGGAAAGACTTCAAAAACTACTTAAAGCATAAATACAAGGAGATGACCGTTGAAGATCTTATTGTCTGACTTCGTATTGAAGAGGACAATAAAGCTGCCGAAAGAAGGTCAAAGGAAAATTCTACAATGAATAGAGCACATATTGTAGAAGATGGCCAAAACAACTCGAAGAAAAGAAAGAAAGTTGAACATGGAAGCAATCAACCCAAGAAAAATTTCAAGGGAAAATGCTTCAATTATGGCAAAATTGGCCACAAGTACACAGATTGTCGAGCCCCGAAGAAAGTCAAGAAAAAGGACCAAGCGAATATGATTGAGTCCAACATAGAATATGATGATTTGTGTGCTATGTTCACGGAATGAAACTTAGTGGGGAATCCACGTGAATGGTGAATGGATTCTGGTGCCACACACCATGTTTGCGCAAACAAAGATTTGTTCTCGTCATTTTCTCCGGCTCAAGCAGAAGAAATACTTTACATGGCCAACTCCGCTACTGCTAAGGTGGAGGGAACAAGAAAAATTTGCCTAAAGATGAATTCCGACAAGGTCTTGACACTAAACAATGTGATATATGTTCCAGAGTTACGTAGGAACTTAATTTCTATTTCACTCCTAGATAAGAACGGATTCAAATGTGTAACCATTTCAGGAAAAATTGTAGTTAGCAAAGGATAAATGTATGTAGGAAAAGGCTATCTCATGGAGGGCCTTTATAAGATGAATATAATGACTGTTGAAATGAATAAAAGTTTGAATTCGTCTTATTTGCTTGAGTCTTATGATTTATGGCATGAACGTTTGGGCCATGTTAATTACAAAACGTTACGAAAGCTGATTAACTTAGAAGTTTTGTCAAACTTTGAGTGCAATAAATCAAAGTGTCAAATGTGTGTGGAATCGAAGTATGCAAAGCATCCTTATAAGTCCGTTGAAAGGAATTCCAATTCCTTAGACTTAATACATACTGACATTTGTGATATGAAGTCAACACCATCTCGTGGTGGGAAAAAGTATTTCATAACTTTTATTGACGATTGCACTAGATACTGTTATGTCTACTTGCTAAATAGTAAGGATGAAACAATAGATGCGTTTAGGCAATATAAAACTGAAAATGCAAATTAGTTAGACAAAAAGATCAAAATGATAAGAAGTGATAGGGGCGGAGAATATGAATCTCCCTTTGCGCAAATATGTGTAGAGAATGGAATAATCCATCAAACTACAGACCCGTATTCATCTCAATCTAATGGAATTGCGGAAAGGAAAAACCAAACTTTAAAGGAAATGATGAATACCTTACTTATAAGTTCTGGTTTACCGCAAAACTTATGGGGGGAGGCTATCCTTACAGCTAATCGTATACCCAACAGAGTTCCACATAGTAAGACACAATCAATTCCTTACAAAAAATGGAAAGGAAGGAAACCTAACTTGAAATATTTCAAAGTGTGGGGGTGTCTAGCGAAGGTTCAAGTTCCTATACCTAAAAGGGTTAAGATAGGACCTAAAATGGTGGACTGCGTATTCATATGGTATGCTAAAAGTAGTAAATCATGTCGATTTTTGGTTCATAAATCCAAACATCCGGATATTAATGAAAATACGGTAATTGAATCAGACAATGCTGAATTCTTTGAAAACATTTACCCGTATAAAATTAGACATGAACAATTTAGTGGAGGATCTAAATGACCTCGAGACGAACCAAGTGATAATGTGCATAATGAAGAAAATCCAAGACGTAGTACACGTCAAAGAATGTCAACTTTGTTTGGGTCAGATTTTGTAAAATTTCTCTTAGAAAATGAGCCTCAAACATTTAGGGTAGCGATGGCATCTTCGGACTTATCCTTTTGAAAAGTGGCAGTCAATAGTGAGATAGATTCAATCTTAAGCAACCATACATGGGAATTGATTGACCTTCCTCCCGAAAATAAACCTTTAGGTTCTAAATGGATCTTCAAAAGGAAAATGAAGGCGGATGGTACTATTGACAAATACAAGGCAAGACTTGTTGTAAAAGGCTTCAAACAAAAGAAAGGCCTTGATTACTTTGATACATACTCTCCAGTAACAAGGATAACCTTGATTAGAATGTTAATTGCCTTGGCGGCGGAATATGATCTTCAAATCCATCAAATGGATGTGAAAACCGCATTCCTAAATGGAGATTTGGAGGAAGAAATTTACAAGGAACAACCTGAGGGTTTTGTGGTTCCTGGAAAGGAAAACAAGGTATGTAAACTTATCAAGTCATTATATGGACTAAAGCAAGCACCAAAACAGTGGCATGCAAAGTTTGACCAAACCATGTTGGCAAACGGATTCAAAATAAATGAATGTGATAAATGTGTTTATATTAAAGACACTCCAAATCACCAAGTCATTGTATGTCTATATATGGATGATATGTTGATCATCAGTAGAGACATTTTTGATATAAATGCAACAAAACGAATGCTCGAGAGCAAGTTTGATATGAAGGACCTTGGAGTTGCAGATATGATTTTAGGTATAAGAATCCATCGAACTCCACAAGGGTTGGTATTGTCACAGTCTAATTATATCAAAAAGGTACTTGAAAAATTCAAGTATATGTTATTTGGTATTGCCCAGACTCCATTGGATGCGAGTTTTGCACTTCGAAAGAATGAAGGTGAAAGTGACTCGCAATTGGAGTACACAAGAGTATTGGGTTGTTTAATGTATATAATGAACTGTACATGAACAGACATAGCATGTGCTATCAATAAGTTGAGTCGGTACACGAGTAATCCCAACAAAACTCACTGGATGGCAATGAAAAGAGTTTTGGGGTATCTTAAATACACTTAAATTTATGCTTTACACTACAATAAATATCCTGCGGTACTTGAAGGATATAGTGATGCAAATTGAATCACCGGATCAAACGAAGTAAAATCCACAAGTGGATATGTATTCACTATCGGTGGAGGAGCAGTCTCTTGGAAACCATCCAAACAGACTTGTATTGCTCGTTCTATAATGAAATATGAATTTATCGCATTAGATAAAGCCGGTGAAGAAGCAGAATGGCTCTGAAATTTCTTGGAAGATATTTTGTATTGGACCAAGCCAGTGGCACCAGTATGTATACACTGTGATAGCCAAGCGGCAATAGGTAGGGCAGGGAGCATAATATATAACGGTAAATCTCGTCATATAAGACAAAGACATAATACCGTTAGAGAACTTCTCCCTAGTGGAATTATCACTGTAGACTATGTAAAGTCAAAGGATAATGTGTCGTATCCACTTACAAAAGGACTATCTGGAGAAGGAGTAGAAAGGACATCCAAGGGAATAGGTTTAAGGCCTAGGATAAGTCAGCATGGCGGTAACTCTACCTAGCAGACTGGAGATCCCAAGAGCTAGGTTCAAGGAGATCAAATAAAGTTGTGTCTGACAGGTTCAACATTGTCAAATACCCAACCCATTCTCATGATGTAGATAATGTATAGTAAACAAGGATAAGACTTAAGATGAAAAGTCTTTTAATGATTATCTAAATTTGGCAGATTTGACCAAATAGTTTAATTTATAGGATTGAACATTTAGAAATCACCTATGTGTGGGCGAAGTGGAAGTCGCTTTAAAGAGAATGTTAGTAAAGTCCTATTCTCTAAGCTCTCAGAAAACCGGGACGTATTCATGGCTGAAAAGAATAAAACCGTAAAGACCATAAACGGTAAAAGGTTGGTTGTGTGACATGTGTTGTCTAGGTGTACATTAAAGATCGAAGGTTTAAAGATATCAAATCTACCAATTGACCGAGTGCAGCCGATGCATGTTCACTATGGAAAGTTCAAAGGGAAACCCACTTATCCAGATGCAATCAGTCTTTGCTTGATGATCACATACTTGTCCGTAAAAATTTTACGAAAAAATAGCCATTCCCCATTCATGTGGGGGATTGTTGGGTTCATAGAAGTTTGAATGAGAAATGGAGAAGAAATGGTGGAGGAAAAGGAGACACCCAAATTGGAAAGTGTACTCCTAATTTGGAAAGCTTACTCTTTGTCCCACATTGGTGGAGGAAGAGAACTTTTTGGTATTAATATTGTAAAACACTAACTCCACATGATAAGTGAGGCAAGGAAATAGATATGCCTCACACCGTCTTCGTCGTCGCTCGCTCGGCTCGACTTCGGATTTGGATTTGGATTTGTCAAATGATCGATCGATGAGATCTTTCTTTTTGGACAAATTTTATTTGATGAAAATAATCCAGACTGAATCAGTAATACTCCATTAATAAATACATGCATGTAGTAACAGTAACAGATGCAATGTTCGACCTGAAATGGTGCCCCTGTTTCAACGAATCGTTGCACTATTTCGCAAACTGGTGCACTGTTTCTGTGTTTCTGTTTCTAAACTGGTGCAGATTTTCGAAACAATATTTCATGAACTGATATATTGGTTCGAATATGCAACTCTTCAACGAAATGATGCACTGTTTCGAACCAGTGCACTGTTCACGAAATAGTGTACTGTTTCAGAAAATTACTACATTGTTTTAAGTGAATAGACATGTATTTTCAGGAAGAGTCACACACCTCTAATATGAACCAATGCCACCTTTTCAAAGGGGCATCTTATGGCTATAAATAACCTGCTTTCTTCCACAGGTTAAGGCATCAAATTTTAAGATTACAAAAACTTCTTCTTGTCTTAAAAATACTCTAAGTGTGATCATTCAAACCGTGAGTGTGTTCGAAGAATCCGCCTATTTAAGGTACCGCTATAGTCGGATTGAAGGCCATTTTATCCTGGAGGAAGATTCCATAACCTCGGGTACAGTGAGGGGCATTATTCCTTAAGGAAAGTATGTGAATTCGGACGACTTGGCCTTAATCATTTCTGTTTTTATTTTCTGAAAAATAAATACACCTCTTGGAAAGGTCTTTTTGATCTTGTGTTGAGGGTATTTAATACTTCATTGTGTTCTTGTTCATACTTGAACTCGAGTTGAAGTTGTTGTTCTGTTATACAGATTCTACGTACCCGTATTGTGGAAAATAACAATTGTTTCACTTGGTAATTAATATTCAAGCTAGTTACCAAAAAAAAAAATGGTTCAAATAAATAATTTTCATCTACCATCATTTATATGAATATTAAATGTATAAAATTAAACTTAATATAATAAAAATATTACTTTAAAAATAATTATTAATAATAGAGAATTAATTAATTATCAAATATAATTCATAATATATTAAATTACAAATGTTATACAATATAAATATTAATATTATAATTAAAAAATAAAATAGAAAGTAATTCTCTATATTTTGAGAGTTATTGTTCACCTCCTCTATTTATAGAGTTCAGTTGAAAATTTGAAAGGTATTAACTAATAACTCTTCTCCGCAGACAGCTCCTCTCTAGTACACTAATTGTCCAGGTTGTCCAGTGGAGAAGTAATCTGTTGACAGATGTCCACTTATAGATCTAAGGATTAATAATTGATTATCCCTAAAACCCCTTAAACCATAGTTAAATCACACATCAGTTTTATATTTTATTTGTTTTCCTTATCGGCAATGTTAGTGAGCGAGAATCTTGCTCAATTTTGTTGCTTTTTCTTTACCACCTGAGAAGCTACCTTATTTTCATCATTTATTTTTTGTTTATTTTTAAACTTGAATGGTCTTCTTTAGTTCATCATTTTCACCTAAGTTCTATCCCAAATTTCAATTCTTTCAAATTAAACTCTTTTATTTTCATAAATTGTTTTCGTAACTCTTTCGAGATTCCTTCATATTTTCATGAATTATATTGAACATTTCTATATACCACTTTCTTCTATATAATTACTATCTAAGAATAATTTTAAGGAAAATTTAGATAAATATATATCCTCTACTTTATAATATTACATAAAATTTCATCTAGCAAAACTAATTACAAATATCCTATTTTTTCACTTTCTCTGTCCAATCTCCATATACATATCAAACCATCCCTTATACGTCACTTAATGCTCCACAATTTGTGCCTAAAATGAAGCAATCATAATTAAGGGATTTCAAGTTTTGAATTTACAAACTTTATCTTATCAAATTGCTGAACATCATCATCTTCTTCAATTTATTTTTGAGGTTAGTTTAATTTCGTAATTTTCTCAACTTTACTAAATAAAAAATCTACGAGTTACTTGTTGTATGTGTGTAATTCTCAAAACTTTAGCATAGTAATGGAATCTGGATCGAGCTTTAGAGAAAATAAATCAAAACACCAAAACGACTCTGCCAAGATGAAGAAGTCGAGGGAAGTTGCTCGTACAAGCTCTAAAAAGCTCGTTGCTAAATCTTCAAGTAAGATAAAAAGTGAAGAATTATCACAATCGTGTCTTCCAAAGGTAAGTGATTTGTTGTTGAATCTGTATTTTTTTTATCGATTTACACATTCTTATACACTGTTATATAAGTATTTTGATGTTATTTTGACCTTATAACTAAGTTATGTATAGGGTTAAAAGCGTCTTTTTAGACATTAAATTTGTTATATACATGGTCAGATTACTTAGTAAATTCATGTTGTTATTTTGAACTATGATACATAGCGAGTTATGTATATATTTGTAGTTATGTCATTTGTTGAACGTTTTATTTCTACTCATATACATAAATCTGTTATGTATATGTATTGAAACAAACACTGCTGGGCTGTTTAATTTCAAGGCATATACATTACAGAGTTATGTATGTGTTATGCATCAACAATTTTATACATAACACAGTTATGTATATGACTTTGTTAGACGAGGTGAGTTGTGTGTATTTCAGCCCATTATATTTTTCCTTATTACATTGTTGCCTTTTGTTACCTTTTTATGTAGTTTTATACTATTTGCAACACAATATTTTTTAAAAATCTTAACCCAATGGACATAAGAAAATATGTGTGTGAATGTTTTCATTCATGTCGACACACCCTATATTTTCCACTTTTTTTTTTCTATATTTCTTATAATTTTATTGTATCTTTACTCCCCTTTTAATGATTTATCTATCCCTTTTAGAAATATTTATTCTAATTATATTAATTTCTAATATATTAAAAATTAAATAATTTATAGGACTTACGCCCCATATGTACATAATTTTAAAAAGTAATAAATATTTTTGAATTTTGTGATCGTCAAGTGAAAGATATGTATAATATTTTAAAATATTGTTTAAACTTGTTGTTATAAACGAGAAAGAGAGATTAACAGACAAAAAGGAATGTAAGAAAAATAAATTGAAATGGAGGGAGTATCTGATTTCATTTTTGGTTTGGTTATGATTTTTTCAATTTCTTTTAAAAAAGAAAGTGTTGATTTTGTTTTGTAATGCAATGCAAGATTGTCTCTTTTTTTTGTTCGGATTTAACTTGTACGCATTGATAGCATGAAGAATCTTTTTAATGTTTTGAGAAAATTATTTTCCTATAGAAGATATTTTTTTAAAATTTTGACCAATCGACCGCACCCTAAATCTTGAGAAAATTGAAGGAAAGGTGTCATTTAAGTCTTGAATGAAGGATTGGTGACATTGACCAACCTAAAGGGTCAAACACAATTAGAAAACTTGATTAAGTTAATTATAGACTTGATTAATATTTTTAAAACTTTTTAATCTTTTCAAAAATACAAATCAACCCATACCTCTCTCCTCTCCAAATCAACCGTCTCTCCTCTCTCTATCTCTCGATGGTTTCTCCCAACCAACAGTTCTACAAATTTATTCTTTCAATCCCCGGCGACTTCAACCTCCGGCGATAAATAGTTGGGCTTCGAGTTTCTTTTTGACTTTCAACTGTCAATTGATGTGACAGCCTTGCTCTCCGACCACAACAGCTTCAAATTCTTCATCATCCCTTTTCTTCTTTCATAGGTAAATAATTATGGCATTTTTAGTTTTGAAGAAAATGAGGAACTTGAGCCAACCTCTCTTCTAGTATTGGTTAACAATTTCAATATTTTTTGCTATAATTTGAAATGTTGTCTGAATAAAATCCTGATTTTTGGTATTTCTTCTCTTCTATTTTCGGAGTGAATTATGATTTTTTATTGTTGGTTGCAGTTTTTTGAAGTTTGATTTTTGTTACTTGTATTAATACAAACAAAACAACGATGTTGGTGTTTTTGGTGTTGCGCCCGTTGCTGGGTTGATTTATTTTTGTTCTTGATAAAAATGGTGATATTGCTATTGTTCTATTGAACAAAATTATGCTACTGTTTTTTCTGCAACAAAATAACCATCTAATGCAACAAAGGAACCATCAAATAAAAAATTTGATGCAATACACTAACCATCTGATGCAACAGATTAACCATATGATGCAACTAATTAACCATATGATGCAACAGATTAACCATCTGATGCAATAGATTAACCATATGTTGCAATATATTAACCATCTAATGCAACATATTTACCATCAGATGTAATAGAGGAACCATCAGATTAAAAATCTAATGCAATAGATTAATCATCTGATGCAACAGAGGAACCATCGGATTAAAAATCTGATACAACAGATTAATCATCTAATGCAATAAATAAACCTTCCATTTGATAAAATCCTATCAACTATTCCAACAGAATATGTCCAAGACTTGATTTTTCCAACTGATTATTCATCTGTCATAATAGAAAACCCTTCTGTTGGAAGAAATCTAAATAATATTGTTTGTTGATAACTGTTCCAACAAATCACTCATATATTGCAATAGATGTGTGATCTGTCGCACATGCCATTCATTTGTCGCAACAGATAAGTGATATATTTTGTATTGTTGCAACAAGTTAGTTAACTGTTCCAACAGATCACTCATATGTTGCAACAGATGTGTGATCTGGTACACAGACCAGTCATCTGTTTTAACAAATGAGTGATCTATTTTTGTTGTTGCAACAGGTTAGATATTGCAACAGATAACCTACCTGGTGCACCAAATGTGTGATCTATTGAAACTGTTATTTTACTATTTTGCATGTTAGATATACTGTTATCCTTTTTTAAAGATGCATTAATCAATCATAAGCTATTTTATGTTCCTGTTAATTTTAGATGATATGGCTACCAAAAGAACAAAAACCTAATCATGTCCAAGTAAAGAAATAAGTGAAGCAGCTAGGCTACATCCACCACTCTATGAGCTTGATTTACAAGCGTTATCTTAATAAAAAACAGAATATAATGAACATGGGGAGGAGGAATGTTTCAAAAGAGATAATCCAAATGCTAATAGCCCTCCCACCAAAGAGTTGGTCAAAACCTTCAGCATTGATCGTTATCCTATGAGAATGCAGTGTGATGGTGCCACAGATTTAATGGGTGATTTCGTAGTTAAGTCAGCCATGAAAAAATCTTTCGACGCCTTCAAAAAAATACTTCGAGAATAAAAATTGGATGCTTATTTTAAGGACAGCTTCTTTGGGAAATATTTTGATTTTCTGGAGGACAACAATGCTCATTTCTAAATATATGATCTTCTCAAGCGTATGTTTATGTATGAAAACAAAGATAAGATGGATGAGGTATGGATAAATTATTGTGGCATGCCTGTTTGTTTTGGTTGGAAGGGGTTTGTCATAGTTACTGGACTAAAATATTATCCTCCTTCTCCTTCTCAAGTTATACCTATTCTAACCCCAAAAAGCACCCCACACACCCAAAAAAGACAAAGGCAAGGCGAGTGATCGTGATGATCTGGTGTCCATTGTTGGTCCAAACGTCAAAAATAAAAAGTTGATAGAAGCGTTGAAAGGTAAAAGAATTTCAAAGAAGCACAAGCAATCATTGTTCTTGGTTTGGTTTGTACATAATATTCTTTGGGCGAGGGACATTAACATCAACATAAGTGTTAGTTTAATAAAGCTCTCCGAGGATCTTGAGGCATTTAACAGCTATCCTTGGGGTTATGAAAGCTTTAAAATGACTGTCAAATATTTGTTGACTCCGTTAATGCCAAAGACAGTCAACTTATATGGCTTTTTGTGGGCTTTCATGGTAAATATTTTTTTATTATGATATAATTCATATTTTTATTCAATAATAATTTTGATTTATTGACATTATTTTATAGGCTTGGGCGTTTGAATCCATTCCTTATTTGAGACTGTAGACATGTGATTTTTTACCCTCCTTGAGTTTAATATATTTTTTGACATTAAATATTTTTATTTTTGTCCAATATTTATGTTAGCTTTTATTTTATTTTTAATAAGTTTTGGTTGAAAAAAATAAAAAATAATAATAAATAAAGTTACATTTTTTATATATTTTTTAAAATAATACGAAAATTCAAAAAATATATATTTTTATTTTTATTTTAATAAATGGGCTAGTAGTTTTATTATTCTTTTAATTATATTTATTTTAGACTATTTATAAACTTTCATTATATTTTCTTAAATATAAAAAATAATTAATTAATATTATTTTATTTATATTATTATTATTATTATTTATTTTATATATTTTATATTTTAATTTATTAAATATTATTATTACAATTAATGATGGGGAAGCCTCCATACCTACACTCACTCGGTACTAAATCCTACTCCCAACTGAAAGACACTGAGATACTAGACTGTTCTGAGTTTAATGACTGATATCTGACTATTCTGATAATGCTCATAATATAATCTGAAGACTATTTTGTAATGTACTGAGACTAGACTAAATAAACAGCTATGGTTTTCGGGTATTCAATACCCCCAAGTCTCAAAACGACAATACTGAAAAGACACTAAATCTTGAAGGCCAAAACATGAAAGCTCTTATTAAATAATTCACTCTTGTAGGCATTTTATCAAACCTTTGTACTTCATAGTTTAGTCAATTCATGGGAATAGTATAAAACTTTAAATAATAGCATGACTTCAACATTTATAACACTAAATGATGATCTAATTCGAAGAATGGCAATATTAAAACATGAGGGATTTGATAACAACAATAATTCCATTAAAGTATGGTATAAAATCAATATTCATGGAAGTTCATAGAGATTCATAGTTTTAAATCATAATTTAATATAATAAATCTTGAAAAGATGTCAGATTTGTAATTAAAATGGATACTTGGACTCGATGGATGAAAGGGATCCATGGATGAACATCTAACATACCTGGGATAATGAATTTGGAAGGATTGATGGGGAGTTCTTGAGATTTGGCCTTGATTCTTGAGAGCTAGGGTTTCTTGTTCTTGAAAGAGAGGATTTTTAATTTGAGAGAGTGAATAATGATGAGTATTTAGGTCAACTAGGGGTTAAATTTTGTGTTTAGGGTGAGTTTAGGGCTTATGAAAAAGACCCAAATACCCTTAAATGAATTTAAAAACACAAGCTGGAAACTAAAATCCTGATTTTTGGCCTTGGTATGACACATCACAATCATGTCAAGCCACTGGAAAAGGGAAAACTGGGACCTGGATAAACGCCACGACGGGCCACTATCGCGCCAAGCCTGAGAATGCCATTTTGGCCATCTCCGCGATGCTCCATGATCGCGGAGGCCCACTAGAAATTGAAAAATGTCAAATTGACCAATGACGCGATGCGCCAGGATTGCGAACCTTTACTGGATTTTTCTAAATGGGAGATTGGCCTTCTCCACGACACGCTAGAGGTTAAAATATCGGTGTTTAACGACTGAAACTTTAAATCACCATAACTTCTTACCCGGTTATCGAATTTGGGCAAATTTTATATTGTTTAAAAGCTAATTGAATTTCCTATGCAATAACAGGCTCTAAATTGAGAAATAATGAGTGTTTAAATTTTTTTATATATGAATAATCATGTATTGGGACTTAGATTATGCTAAGAAAATATGGGGTGTTACAATATCTCCCCCTTGGGATCATTCGTCCCTGAATGAAATTGGTTAAGATGAGGAAACTGATTGACTGAGCTTGCTCACTGAATATGCGTGTCTGATGTATGGAATGCATAACTGAACTGATTCATGAATGCACAACTGACATGAACATGATGTGCGGCTGAAACTGAGCATGATATTAAAAAAACATAAGAAGATTGGTACCTTATACTGAATCTGGATTCATGGAGAAAAGATGGGGGTAGTACTTGGTCCGCATATTTTCTTCTTCTTCGTAAGTGGCTCCCTCAATGAACTGATTCCTCCAAAGAACTTTGAATAATGGAATTTCTTTTTTCCTTAATCTACGAACTTGATGATCAAGAATTTCGACTGGAACTTCCTCATAGGAAAGACTGTTCTGGATATCTACACTCTCTAAGGGAACAACTACAAATAGATCACCAATACACTTCTTCAACAATGAGACATGGAACACTGGGTATACTGAGGCTAGATCTGAATGCAACTCAAGCTCGTAAGCTACCTTTTCGGAACGACTGAGAATTCTGAAGGGGTCGACATATCGGTGACTGGGCTTTCCCTTCTTGCCGAATCTTTTCACTCCCTTCATGGGAGATATTTTCAAGTATACAAAATCACAGACCTCAAACTCGAGATCCTTTCTACTCACATCTGCATACGATTTCTGTCGGCTCTGGGCAGTCTTATGCCTATCTCTGCTCAACTGAACCTCCCTAAGGCATCAAACACCAAGTCAGGCCCTACTACTGCAGCCTTACCTACTTTAAACCAAAAAATTGGAGATCTACATATTGTACCATAGAGAGTCTCAAATGGAGCCATACGGATACTAGAAGGATAGTTGTTATTGTATGTGAATTTAATCAAAAGCAAATGGTCATCCAACTACCCTTGAAATCAACAACGCATGCTCTCAGCATATCCTCAAGAGTCTAGATGGTCCTTTTTTCTTGACCGTCTGTCTAAAGGTGGAAGGTTGTACTGAGGTAGACTTGGGTACCAAGACCCTTTTGGAATACTTTCCAGAAGTGAGAGGTAAACTGAGTACCTCTATTTGATATGATAGATAAGGGAACACCATGCAACCTAACCAACACTCTGAGATAGATATTGGCATAGTCCTCGGCTGAGTAACAGGTATGGACTCGCAATAAATAAGCTAATTTGGTCATCTTGTCTACGATAACCCAAATAGAGTCATGCTGACGATGGGTACGAGGCAAACTTTTCATAAAATCCATATTCACTTCCTCCCATTTCCACATGGGAATACTGAACTCCTGCATGGACCCACTAAGCTTCTGGTGCTCAATCTTAACTTGCTAGCATGTAGATCACTTAGCTAAAAACTCTGTAATATCTCTCTTCCTCCTACTCCACCAATAGATCTCTTATAAATTACGGTACATCTTAGTGGCCCCTGGATGAATAGAGTAATGCGCACCATGCGCTTCTGTAAGAATTCATTGTCTTAAATCATCTACACCAGGCACAGACAATCTACCCTAACAACGCAAAACACCACCTCCCCCTTGGGAGAAGACCTCTACTTTCTGATCTCTGGCTGATTCCTTCAACTTAACTAGAATGGGATAACCATCCTGCTTTTTTTTTCACCTCGAAAACTAGAAATGATTCTAAAGTACTCTACACCCACACACTACCTTCTGCAGAATCAACTAAGTGGACACCTAGTCGAGTAAGCTGATGTACTTCCTAAGCTAACTTCTTCTTACCATCCTCAACATGAGCAACACTGCCTATAGACAATCTACTGTGAGCATCAACCACTACATTAGCCTTGCCCGAATGATACAAAACACTCATGTCATAATCTTGCAATAACTCTAACCACCTTCTCTGATGCAAATTCAAATATTTATGAGAGAACACATACTGGAGGCTTTTCTGATCTATGAACACATCTACATGCACCCCATACAAGTAATGCCTCCAAATCTTTAAGGAAAATACGACTGCTGCTAGCTTAAGATCATGAGTTGGATAATTCTTCTTATAAGGATTAAGTTATTTGGAGGCGTAGGCTATGACCTTACCTCTCTATATGAGGACATAACCCAAACCTACTCTGGATGCATCACAGTACACTACAAAACCATCTGAACTATCTGGTAGAGTAAGAACTGGGGCTGAGGTGAGTCGAGTCTTCAACTCCTAAAAACTCTTCTCGCATGAATCTGACCACTGAAACTTAACTTTCTTCTAAGTCAATCTGGACATGGGGGATGAAATAGACGAAAATCCTTGAACAAACCGACGATAATAGCCAACCAAACCCAAGAAACTCCTGATGTTTGATGGAGAGATAGGTCTAGGACAGTTTCTCATCGCCTTGGTCTTTTGAGGATCAACCCTAATGCTATCACCAAAAATAATATGGCCAAGGAAAGCTACTGAACTTATCCAGAACTCACACTTACTTAATTTAGCAAATAACTAGTGAGCTCTAAGAGTCTGAAGTACTATTTTGAGGTGGTCTGCATGATTTCTTTCGCTACGAGAATAGACAAGAATGTCATCAATAAAGACTATGACGAACATGTCCAAGTTGTACTTGAACACTCAGTTGATCAGGTTCATGAAGGTTGCTGGGGAATTGGTAAGACCAAAGGACATGACTAGAAATTTAAAGTGACCATACCGAGTTTGGAAAGCTATTTTTGGAATGTCATGTTGTCTGACTCTAAGCTGATGATAGCCTAATCTGAGGTCTATCTTGGAAAAGTAACTGGCACCTTGGAGTTGGTCAAACAAGCCATCAATTCTAGGAAGTGGGTATTTATTCTTGACTGTGACCTTGTTCAACTGACGGCAGTCAATACACATTCTGAGAGAACTATCTTTCTTACGCACTAATAGAATAGGTGTGCCCCACGAGGAGATGTTGGGTCTGATAAATCCCTTATCTAAGAGATTTTTTAACTGTTCTTTTAATTTCTTAAGTTCAGCTAGAGCCATTCTGTATGGTAGATAGATATGGACTGAGTATTTGGAAGAAGGTCTATTTTGAAGTCAATTTCCCTTTCGGGAGAAACTCTGGGAAGATCTTCAGGAAACACATCTGAGAATTCATTTACTACAGGAACATATTCAATAGTAGGAGTTTCTGATCTAGAGTCTTTGACTCATACAAGATGGTAGACACACCCCTTGGATATCATCTTTCTGGCTCTAAGGTATGAAATCAACTGACCCCTAAGAGCTGTAGTACTACCCCTCCATTCAAGGATTGGTTCATTTGAAAATTGGAAATGAACTATTCTATTTCTACAATCGACTGAGGCATAGCATGAGTCGACCCAATCCATGCTGAGAATGACGTCAAAATCTGTCATCTCTAACTCTACGAGATCAACTGAGGTAACTTTTTGAGATATTATGACCGAAAAGTTCTTGTATACCTGCCTGGCTACAATGGAAACACCTATTGAGGTAGACACTGAAAAGGGATCTACTAGAGTTTTGGGACTGACTCCAAAATTGATGGCTATATATGGAGTTACAAAAGAAAGAGAAGCTCCAGGGTCTAGTAAAGCATAAATATGTAAGTGAAAGACCTGCAACGTACCAGTAACTACGTTAAGAGAATTTTCCTGATCTTGGTGGGACTGAAGAGCATATAGTTTATTCGGACGCTGACCACTGGTAGCACTGGAAGCAGTGCCCTGCTGAGTCAGGCGACCGGATGAAACTGACGACTGATGGGACTGACCCTATTGGCGCATATCCCTACCTTTTTTAGAAACTACCCAACACTCCCAAATCTAATGGCCTGGTTTGCCACACCCAAAACACACATAACTACCCGCTCTACACTCACCCTAATGGTGTCTGCCATATTTCTGACATAAAGGATTGGTATGAGCACTCCTAACACTGACCTGAGACTTAGAGCCTGGTGCCCTATCCCTATTGTTATTTTTGAATTTGGGTACTGGGGAACTGGATGAAGAGGGCTCTGGGGATGAAGACCTCTGATGAAATTGAAGACGGTTACCACCCTCTGACTTTGGTTGATTGAAATTAAAATTACCCATCCTAGCTCTCTTGTTTCCTTTGTCCTTCTCCTTAATCTTCTGCTCTTCTATCTATTAAGCATGGACCATCAGTCTAGACAAGTCCATCTCACTAATCAACATTGTGGTCCTACACTCTTTGACCACACTATCAGACATGTCAGACACAAACTTACTCATCTTGGACCTACTGTCAGCTACCACATGAGGAGCATATCTAGCTAACTGAGTGAACTTGAGAGAATACTCCCTCACACTCATGCTGCCTTGCCTTAAATTAATAAATTCTAATACCTTGGCCTCCCACAACTCTAATGGAAAGAATCTGTCCAAGAAAGCCATGTCAAACTGTTCCCATTCTATAGGCCCTGCATCAATACCTCTATCAACTTTCCACTGCTTGAACCAAGTATGGGTTACATCCTGCAATTGATAGATATCCAACTCGGAACTTTGACTAGAAATCACCCCCATAGCATCCATTACCTTCTGAACCATATCTAAGAATTCCTGTGGATACTCTTCAAACTTGGACCCCATAAAAGAAGAAGGATTCATCCGAGTGAAATCCTGAATTCTAGTTGCATCAGTATTAGCCACTGGGTTGGCCAAAAAAATAGTTGGCCATTCATTCAGCACTGCTACAGAGTTTTCTATAGTAGTGAACGCAACCCTGAATTCTACGTGAGAGACATGTTCATCCAGAGGATCTGCCTAGATAGGCTGGTATCTATTCTTTTTCCATTCTTCTTGGGAGACATATTCTATAAATGGATAGAGAAAACAGATTAGATTGAGAGTTTAACTTGAGCTCATGCTCAATCGCATGACATGAATACTGAAAGAAGGGAAACTTTTCCTAAATTCCTTGTAGCCTCTCGTCCATAAGTGTGGCACACTACACACCCATGCACAAGAATCTACTCGACGTGGCTTTCAGACTTCCTAGGACACTTTAAAAATTTAGGATCTGATACCAAGTTTGTAACGAGCCGAGACTACCCCCTAGTCATTACACGATGCTTACGGTCCCGAAAGACCAATGGTTAACCCATGAGCTGGTACCTGCTGTGAGCACTGAATCATGTAATCATGAATGCGAAAGAATAACTAAAATTCCATAAGGTTTTTAATAATGAAATAACTACTAAATTATGAATCTAATAAAAATACTGAAATCTGAATAGTCTGTATAGCTAACTATAGTATCTGAAAAGCCTCTAACTATATACTATGAGTTGATGGGACAGGCCCTCAACTAACTCTACTAACTACTGAGATAGAGATATGAAGTAATATTATCTATCCTTGAATAATGAGGACTCACCACTGCTACTGTACTGCGGATAATCTAAGAATCTAGGTGCGATCCGGGAACTGAGCATCAGCACCTATGATATGAGACATCATAGCGCAAAAGAAAGGTATGCGATCAGTACTTTGAATGTACTGGCATTCTAAATAAGGTAGGATTATATGTATGGTCTTATGAATAGGAATGATAATAATTAACTGGACATACATGTAAAGCATGGAGTACTGAATAAAGAGCATGGAATCTGTAGATACTAAAAATGCAGGAAAATCTGTAAATACGACGGATGCATGACCAAGCATATAACATGAACTGAGTAAAATCTATAAACTGATATATTGAGATAACTGAAATTTGAATGCTTTGGTCAAACAACACTAAAACTGAATAACTGAGCTGAGACTGTAACTGAGACTATATCTGAGACTGTGGAAGGTATCATCTAACCGACATTCCTCAATTTGAGCTAATAGGGGTCCAACCTGTAACCCTAGTTGAAAAGGTGTTAATACATTTCCACGGGTACTAACATTGGCTGTGTGGATCCACTAAAATGATCTGATGTCCAAAGGACTAAGGGTGTCAAGCCTGAACTGACGGGTGACCCCTACGAGATAGTCAAGCCTAATTTGATGGGTGACTACTCATATCCTACACTGGCTATGTAGTTCTGGAGTATAGGGACTACAACTAACAACTCTTCCTATCTAACGGGGAAGCCACCATCCTTACACTCGCTCAGTGCTAAATCCTACTCCCAACTGAAAGACACTGAGATACTAGACGGTTCTGAGTGTAATGACTGATATCTGACTATTCTGATAATGCTCATAATATAATCTGAAGACTATTCTATAATGTACTGAGACAAAACTAAATAAACAGCTATGGTTTTTGGGTATTCAATACCCCCAGGACTCAAAACGACAATACTGAAAAGACACTAAAGCTTGAAGGCCAAAACATGAAAGCTCTTATTAAATAATTCACTCTTGTAGGCCTTTTATCAAACACTTGTACTTCATAGTTTAGTCAATTCATGGGAATAGTATAAAACTTTAAATAATACCATGACTTCAACATTTATAACACTAAATGATGATCTAATTCGAAGAATGACAATATTAAAACATGAGGGATTTGATAACAAGAATAATTCCATTAAAGTATGGTATAAAATCAATATTCATGGAAGTTCATGGAGATTCATAGTTTTAAATCACAATTTAATATCATAAATCTTGAAAAGATGATAGATTTATAATTAAAAGGGATACATGGACTTCATGGATGAAAGGAATCCATGGATGAACATCTAACATACCTGAGATGATGAATTTAGAAGGATTGATGGACAGTTCTTGAGATTTGGCCTTGATTCTTGAGAGCTTGGGTTTTTTGTTCTTGAAAGAGAGGATTTTTAATTGGAGAGAAAGTGAATAATGATGAGTATTTAGGTTAATTAGGGGTTAAATTTCGTGTTTAGGCCTTAGGAAAAAGACCCAAATACCCTTAAACGAATTTAAAATCAAAAGATGGAAACTGAAATCCCAACTTTTGGCCTTGGCGCGACGCGCCACAATCACACCAAGCCACTGGAAAAGGGACAATTGGGACCTGGATAAACGTCGTGATGCGTCACTATTGCGCCAAGACTGAGGATGCCATTTTGGCCATCTCTGTGATGTGCCATGATCGCGTAGGCCCACTGGAAATTGACAAATATCAAATTAACCTATGGCGTGATATGTTAGGATCGCAGACCTTTACTGGGTTTTGTCAAATGGGAGATTGGCTTGCTCCGCGACGCGCTAGAGGTTAAAATGACGGTGTTTAACGACTGAAACTTTAAATCTCCATAACTTCTTACCCGGTTATCGGATTTGGGCAAATTTTATATCGCTAGAAATCTAATTGAATTTCCTACGCAATAGCAAGCTATAAACTAAGAAATAATGAGTGTTTCAAAAATTTCATATGTGAATACTCATGTATTGGGACTTAGATTATGCTAGAGAAATACAGGGTGTTACACATGCGCCGACACCACCATCACTGGTGATTATCAACTCCGGCCAGATCTAGACGAAACTCATTGAAAAACCTATGAAAAGCCAACGACCAAGCTTTTTCGCTGGCAAATTCTTTAAAATCGACAACAACACATATTTCTTGGTGAAATATTTTGACAAATTACTATGTTTTTCTAAATAAGATATTGGGAATCCTTATACAGTGTCAAATTCCTTCGAACAAAATGGTTTGGACAAAGTTCATATAGATAAAATTGTAACTGCAATCCCTAAATTGTTTTTTATATAATGGTAACAAAATCCTAAAACTTAGGCTTGAAATTCTTTAAGATCTTGGGTTATATGGATCTGATTTAGTTAAGGTTGTTACTGGAAATAATTGGATTTGTATAAAACAAAATTTGGGTCAAAGTAGTTGATTTAGTATATGTAGAGGTTTTTGTATTTTGGTTGACTTATAATCCATGATTTAGGCTTGTATTAATTTAAAGAGAATAAATTTTGGGGATAATATTAAATTTAGCATAATATGGATAAAAAAATTTATTTTATTATTCTGTTATTTTTATGCATTGTCATTAATAAACTTTAATAATTATTAATTGCTTAAAATAAATATTGTTTGAGGTTATCATTATTTATTAAGGATAAGTAGCATTTCAATTAGGCAAATCTGCATCTTTAACGCTAGGCAAATTTTAGGAACGTTTAAAATTTTTGTCTCAATAAAGAATGCAGCGTACGCATCTTTTCGATACATTTAAAAATTCAAGGATGCAATAATGCACCTCAGTAAATATTTTTCTAAATTAACTTTCATTGATTTATTTAATATAAGATAATAGACAAGTTTTAGTATAATAAAAAATGAGCGAACTTAGGCCTTAAAATAATTTATCAAAATATTTTAAGTCAAGTATAAGTTGATAAAAGCGAATGTGCTAGAACCACGGGACTCGAGGGGTGCCTCACACCTTCCCCTCGGTCAACAAAATTCCTTACCCGGTCTTTTATTTTCGCAGAGCATAAAAAAGAGTCATTTTCTTTTGATTAGAGATTTAATAAGGTGACTTGGAACACCATAACTCAATTCCAGGTGGAGACTCTAAAAATGATAAAAATAATCCCTTTCAATATCGTCACTTTAATTGGAAAAATCCTTCGACTTCGACATTGACTCCTCGGGCGAAAAAGGGGTGTGGTATCTCTGGAGACTCTGTTGGGGAATAACCAAAATTTGAGCTTTGGATATTGAATTTTTCTTTCTTGAATTATTTTTATATTGTGTTTGTTGGCCTTATGTGCTACATGTAGCTCATTTATTACTTTGATATTGATTGAACTGTATTATAAATTATCTTCTCTCGTACCCCCTCTAAGTGTCTGAAATAGAATAGGAGGAATGCATCATATGCATTGTACTTTATTTTTGAGATAGCCGGAGTGTCAAGGCACTTGGTGAAGGATTATAGTCACACATGTTAGGCAGGGTTTGGATCCACAACAAAGTTGGAGTAGCACTGCTACTGAACAAGTTGTTCCTCCTCGACTCGAGTGTCCGCTCGGGTAAGCCAGTCTAGACAGCCATCCCTATTAGGCTAAACTTCGTAGAATTGAAACTCAGAATCTGGTTATCCCTATTAGGTTCCTCTTTATTTGCATCATGTGCATTTGACTTAGCGGGACTCGGCACAGGGGCCGGGTCTGTCTAGGATGTGTGTCCCTCTTTATAATGATCAACATATGCATCCTACGTGCTCTTTGACATTTATTTGAAAGACTTATTTTATTGTTGACCGACTTTAGGCAACTTGGTGAAACGCAAGAGAGTATTTTATCTTCAAATTTAACGAATTATTTTTCAAAGAAATTAAAAAATATATATATAGTTTTTAAGGTCTTCATGAACTACAAGGGTCTGATTCTCACTCTTTAGTGAGATAGGTAGGTAGTCCTTCCCGGGATACGACCCTGTCTTTTAAAAAATTATTCATAGATTTATTTGGAAATATTTAAAAAAATGACTACTTTCATAATTATTTTATTAGCCCAAAGTTAATTTTTTACATATATCTTAATAGCCCTGAATCTTTAGGGATCATGAGGCTAAGTTTTTACAAAATAATATATATATAAATCTTAACACCCCTGAACCTTTAGGGGTCTTGAGGTTGAATTTTGTATGACATATTTTCGGAACTACGCACACCTGATTCTCATCTTATTGAGATACATAGGTAGTCCTTCATGGATTTGGTGATTTTAAAGAAAGAAAAATTATATTTCTATTTCCTTCTAAAAAAATAAAGAAAAAAGGTTTTATTCGGTATATAAAAATAAATTAATTTATTTTCAAAAATAAAAAATATGTTTTTATCATTATTAATAAATTCAAAAAAATAATTAAAAAAATCTTTCTCATTTCTCAAATTAAAAGAAAAATGTGTTTCTTCATATCTCCAACTTCAAGAACTACGCACACCTGATTCTCATCTTAGTGAGATACGTAGCAGCCTTTATAGGGTTCGGTGATCTTTTCTAAAAGAAGATAAAGAAAAGTGTTTTTGAAAAAGTGTTGCATTCTAACCCCTTTGTTATTTCTTAAACAGTTAGTTTAAGGTGGTTGGTTTGTGGAATTTTGGTTGGTCCTCTATATTACATCAAGTCCAGGGAAGAGAGTCATGTCCAGTAAGAATATAAAGAGTGACATCATAGATTAGACAAAGAGTCCGAAAAATGAAATTTTAAAGCAAGAGATTGTGAGTTTAAGGCAACAAATGATGGAAATGTATCGAGCTTGGTCCAGTGGGTTGCCTCCTCATCTATTTTCCACTATTGACCCTACAAATACCTTGAGTTTTTCACCAAAATTTCAAGGTTAGTTTTCTATTGTTGGTTATGCGCCACAACATGCCTCAAAATCTACTCCAATCCAAAAGCATCCCAATGTTTCCACCACCCATTCTCTAGATCTTTCGTATAAATCTACCATACTAATCGCACCACCTATAGTATCTTTTTCTATTGCTCAACTCTCTACTGAGGCTTCCACCTTGGCTTTTCGTTCGGCAACTGTGCTTCCCCAATCTACTAGTGAGTCGATGTTCAATATTCTTGATAATTACTATTTCACTCCAGAGCCCACATCTATGTTAATTGGAATGCCAAAATTTCTTATTAAGAAGTATGACATGGAAGAAGAGAAAGAGAAAATGGCTAGGAAAATAAAGAGCATAGAAAAGGCTAAGAAAAATTCTTATGGAATTGCAAATTATAAAGATGTTGCTTATAAAGACTGGGGTATGTATTCAAGTGTTAACCTTCCCCAAAGCCTTGAGATATCAAAATTTGAGGAATATGATGGGTACGAGGATTCTATAAAACACTTGGGATAATATTGCCATCAGTTGAGAGGGACAGAAGGGAAGAAAAAAGGAAAATGTACTTATTGTCATTCCAGGGGAAAAACAGAGCTCAAGAGGTCCAACTCAGCAATATTGTCAGTCTCAATCCCGAGCTTTCAAATCAAATCCATATGCTCACCTGCAACAAAGTTCCTCTTTGCAAAATCCAAGATATTTCGTTCCACTTCCTCAGTATCCTTTGAACAATGAACAGTTGTATGCTCATCCATTTTCTTATCCATAATGGCATGCACCGGTCCTCCAATATCATCCACGACCCCCACATATTTATCAAGAAACTTCTAAGTCCAAGTTTCAATCGAGGTCGGAGTTTGCAAAGAGAAGAAAGTCAAAGAATAATTTTACACCAATTGAGGAGTCGTATGCCAGTTTATTCCAGAGAGTGAGAAAGTTGGTCATAATCACTCCTATTCTTGAGTATACTCCTGATCCACATTCAAGAAATTTTAATTCTCATGTACGATGTGCATATCATACTAATATGCAGGGTCACAGTATTGAGGATTGTCGTGCTTTGAAAAGAGAAATAAAAAGAATGATTCAAGAAAAATTGATTGTAGTTCAAAACATTGACATTACTAGCGTCACACGGAATCCTTCATAAACACATAGGAATGCATAATATGTAGGAAAAAATAAATTAAGAATGCGGATCCAAAATTTATTTGTTGAAAGAAATATGTTGGACAGTGGTGGGAGGTCTAGTCTAATTGATATACAAACCAGTGGCTAAGATGTCAAGCTCAACAATTGGGAAGTCACTCTTTTCCTTACTTGGAAGGGTTGTTGGTAGTTTGTTTTATTTTTTTTATTTTTTGAATTATTTAAGGATTGTAGTTCGGAATTTATCTTGTTTTTTCTGTTGGTCATTTTCATTTAAATGCTTCTATATTTTCTTTTAATGAAATATGGTGTCCTTGTTGTTCTGTCTTGTTTTTAAGTTGTTTGTTTGTCTTCTTTACACAATACATTTTATGTTGATTCTAGTGTTATGGCATGCCTGCAAAATTTTTGGCCGGATCTTAAAATCCAGTTTAATCATGAAACATTGAATCAGAGAGCTAAAGTTGTAAAAAAGGGAGCATTTGAAAAAAATAGGTAGAGTATTGAGGCATTTGGTGATCAAGTTGAAGCATTTGGTGATCAAGTTGAAGCGTTCTTTTAAAATTAGGGCAATTATGTTGAGAATCACAAGAATAACTTGGTCATCAATTGAAAGACATATCTTAATTGAGTCAGGTAGTGGATGCACAATCCTATATCAAGAGAAATAGAAAGAAAATCAGCTCCACGGAAGCATGGATCATTCGATGTGAGAAATGTACAACAAAACTGGAGTTGTATGTTTGACAAGTGTAAAAAAGAAGTAAACCACATGCTCAGTTCAAGTTAGTGCTGTAAAAAATGTCACAAATGATCTTTATCTTTCACTTTCATATTGTATAATATGTACTTTCATTTTCAAGGATTGATATGAAGAAGGCATTTCATTCTTCTATCCTAACATTGTGTCTTCCTTTATTTACCCTGTTTGAGCTTTAATTCTATTTTCTTTCATACCCCTCTTCTGGAATCAAAAGTTCAAGAAAAAGGTTTGAGTAAAAGAATAAAAAAAAGTGTCAAAAAAGAAAAAAAGTGATGATTGCCGAGAAAAATAGAGTCGAAAAAAATTTCAAAGAGATAAAGAGTTAATAAAACAAAAAAGGGGAGAAAAGAAATTAGAATCAAGCAGAAGAAAAAGTTGCTTGGACTACGTTTGACCTGACTCTTGCTATGATAGCATACGTAGGTAGCCCTACTCCGGGGTTCGGTCCAACCAAAAGAAAATTCAAATTACCCAGAATGAAATGAAACTGGGGAAAAAGTTTATTTCCTTAAAAGAGTCTATTCCAAAAGTTGTATGCTTCACCCAATGTTATGTAAATTTTTTATCCTCATGCCGCCCTTTCTTTCTAACCCTCTCCAAAAGCTAAGTTACAACCAAAGAAAGACCTTCAGATCAATCTTTAAGAATGTCGAGGCTAAACATGTTATGGGTGTATAATATTTCATATTTTGGGTATGATATATAATAATGAAAATGAGAGAGTTTGATTGGTGAAAATCCTATTGGGCATTATAAGGCGACAATGATTTATGAGAATAATGAAATGAGAGAGTCTTATTAGTGAAAACCCCTATGAGCACCACAAGGCGACTGTGTGTCGAGAAAGAAATGAAAATGAGATAGGCTCATTGGCGAAAAACCTATTGAGGTGTCACTAGCTGAAGAAGAATTATAATACAAAAAGAACAAGTTCAAGATTGGCTCAATTTCAAGTTTATTAAGTGGACAAAAGTTGATAATGATTGATGGATTAAATCAGGTTCTTTAATTCAAAATGCATGTCATAATTATTAGAGTTGACTATCATTTTCAGATATATTTTTCTTTTTCCTATTTTTAGAAAGGGACATTCATTGTCTTTCTTCCTTCTCTATATTTCTATTTTGTTTTCTTGAGTCAGTTTTCAAATGGAAAATCATTGTCATTTTTTCTCTTGTCTTTGAGTCAAGTCTATGTCAAAACAAGTGAGAAAGAATCTCAAAACTTGCTACCAACTTCTTCAATTGCACAAACTAAGATAAAAAGCCAACATATGAATGAGACATGATTGTGAGCCGAAATAAAGCATGCATAAAGTTTTGCCAACAGATGAGTCTGGGAACTCATGGAAATACCAAGGTTCAAAGGTTTTATTTTATGAGCATGGAAAAACAGAGATACTGTGTTTGTTTTAGAGTCACTTCTAATAATCTGAGTTTAGGTCAATAATGCAGCAAGTCGGTGACAGATGCTAATGGTTGGAAGCAAAGTTAAATGTGACGAGGGCAAGAGTGATTGACAGGGAATCTAAAGCCATAAACCTGCCACCATGTTTTGGAAATCACAAGTTTTCTTTGATGAAACAGAAAACATGTTACCTTCAAATCAAGGACTTCAGAGCACAAATATCAAAGGCTACAATGCCTCATTTCCACAAATGTAGGAAGCAATGTTGCTGCACAAGTTTGATAATCAAATTATAGTAAAATCCATCATCCGATATCCCTCGGAGGCATACTTCTTTATCCAGGTATTTCAGTTTTCAATTACTAGGTGATATACTTCTTAAATTGAACCTTGATTCCTATAAGACATACCTTTTAGTCGAGTCATTCCTCTTGAGTCCTATAAGACGTACCTTTTAGTTGAGTCATTCCCCTTTATTCCTATAAGACGTACCTTTTAGTCGAGTCATTCCCCTTGATTCCTATAAGATGTACCTTTTAGTCGAGTCATTCCCCTTAACTCCTATGAGACGTACCTTTTAGTCGAGTCATTCCCCTTGATTCCTATAAGTCGTACCCTTTAGTCGAGTCATCCCCCTTGATTCCTATAAGATGTACTTTTTAGTCGATTCATTCTCTTTGATTCCTATAAGATATACCTTTTAGTTGAGTCATTCTCCTTGATTTCTAGAAGATGTAGATGTACTTTCTATTTGAGTCATTTTATTTAACCCCTAAGAGACACACTTCCTTTTCTAGGTGATTTAAGATTCATGTGTTAGGAGACATACTTTCTAATTTTGGTCATCAATTTTACTCTGAAGATACGTATTTCTTTAGCAGGGCTTTGATTTACACTCTCTATTGTACTTTTCAAAAATATTTAATCTGATGACACTCATAAAATTTTCTAGTGCAAATTGGGGCAAAAAAAATTTTATTCGTGTTTATTGAAATTTACTTTTATGATCAGGACCCTCCTGAAGAATAGGAATTTATTTTTATGTTCAGGACCCTCCTGAAGAACGGGATGTTATTTTTCTATTTCACTGTTTACTTTAAGTCTAGGAACCCGCCTGAAGAATAGCGTGAAGAAAAAGTAAGTCCAGGAGCCCGCCCGAAGAACAAGGTGAAGAAAAAGAAAGTCCAGGAGACCTCCAGAAGAATAGGGTAAAGAAAAAAAGAAGTCCAGGAGCTCGCCTGAAGAATAGGGTAAAGATAAAACAAGTCCTGGAGCCCGCTTGAAGAATAGGGTAAAGAAAGAGCAAGTTCAGGAGCCTGCCTGAAGAACATGGTAAAGAAAAAGGAAGTACATGAGCCATCCTGAAGAATAGGGTGAAGAAAAAGTAAGTCCAGGAGCCCGCCTGAAGAATAGGGTGAAGGAAAAGTAATCCCAGGTGCCTTCCTGAAGAACAGGGTGAATAAAAAGCAAGCCAGGAGCCCGCCTAAAGAAAAAGGTGAATTTTCAAGTTCAAATCATGAAGATTCAAATTAAGTGTAACGCCCCAAGTCTGTACCCCGAACTTTACACGGTGCTTATGACCTCGAAGGACCACAAGCTAACCCATGACTGATATCTGTTGTGAGCACTGAATAAATATACTATAATAAATGCAGAATAATAAGCTGAAATGACATAACGTTCAAAACATCTGAAATGCTGATAAAATATATTGTCTGTAATAATATCTGTAAAACTGAATACTGACTGAAAACTAATCTAAAAAGCCTTTAATTTGAACTGTCTGAAAATAAATTTGATGAGATAATCCCCCAACTAACTCGATTTACTATAATACTAAATCTACTGTAATAATGAAATGAAAGAATATCCTCGACAGATGAGGACTCACTACTAAAGCTGATACTGTTGGCCGAAATTAAATCTATCTGTGCACGATCAGGAACCTGAGAGTTCGAACCTATGATATGAGATATCATAGCACAAAGAAAGAGCATGCATTAGTACGTGGAAGGTACTGTTATGCTAGATGAGGTAAGGCGGAATGCAAGGGTTCATATGCATGAAGAATAACTGACTGTATGATATAGAGTAACTGAACATGAGAGTACATGGATAACTGATACTGCTGTAAATACTGAGTCTACACTACTATGCATAGAAAAAAATACTGTGACTAAGCTTATCTAAAGCTAAGTACTGAGTTTTGATACTGAGTAACTGATACCTATAGTTACTGATAACTGAGTTACTGATACTGATTGACTGTATCCGTCAGTCCTAATTCTATAGAACTGAACTGAGTTTGATTCTGAAGAATAAAACTAAGACTGTGGTAGGTAATCATCTAATCGACATGCACCAAATAACACAACTAAGTTGCGGTCCAACCTATGATCGCAGTTAGAAGGGTGTCAGTACCGTGCCACGGGTAAAGATACTGAAGAGTTACCCTCATCTGGTAGGTACTTTAATGAGAACAGTGGAACCCTCATCTGTCAGGTTAAAATAGCTCATCAACCCTCAATCTGGCAGGTTTGATGTCTCAACCTACGTTGGCTACGTAGTTCTGGAACATAAGGATTGCTTCTAAGGATCGCACCCTCTGCTGGAAGGTGAGCCCTCATCCTTGGGTTCACTCGGTGCTAAATCCTACTCCCATCAGAAAGACACTAAACTGATTATACTAAGCTGAATAGGACTGATACTGAGTTTACTGACTTTTCCTGAGTTCTGTAACTGACTGAGTTCTACTGAGTTCTGTAACTGACTGAGTTCTACTGAGTTCTGTAACTGACTAAGAGTACTACTAATTATGACATGACTGAGATTCTGTAACTGACACTGACTCTAAGTAAATAACTAAATTTTTGGGTATTAAATACCCCCAGGACTCGGTAGCATGAAATATATAGCATAGCATAATCGGGAATAACATAGCAGTGTTCACTTTATCATAATTCATCCATAGAGGCATTTCATCAAACACTTGTAAGGCATAAGTTTGTACATGATTAGGGAATACATGCTATCATGTTATAATGACACTATTTTATTCACATACGTATTTTATCAAACGCATGGGAAGCATGCTTAGGTTATGCAATAATCAACACACATAGTTATCATGGCTACATCAATCAACTTGCAAATTTGAAGGGTTTATCATGAAAATCATGTAATTCAACACACACATTGATTAATTTCATAAAAGCTTGTAATTTAATCATGGACTAAAACCCAACAATAACATGAACATGAATTCAATTCAATTTAAGCATGGAAATCATAAATCGTAATTCTTGAAGTTTTGAAAATGGCTTCTTGGAATTTATGGGTGAAAGGGACCCATAGATGAACACCTAACATACCTTGGATTATTAGTTCTTGAAGGTTCTTGAAGAAATTTTTGAGTTTTGATCTTGATTCTTGAAGCTAGGGTTTTGTATTTTTGAGAGAAAGCTTTAACTTCTTGAGAAGATTAAGTAAATAATGTCATAATAGGGTATTAAGGGATTTAATCCCGTGTTTAGGCTGATTGGGGTGAGGGAAAATGACATACAAAACCTTGGAAATTAAATCTCAAAATGAATTTAAAATTCTTGATTTTCACACTTGGCGCGATGCGGTACTATCGCACTATGTCACTAGAATTCGACAATTGGGAATTGGATTGGTGGCGCGACGCGGCACAATCGCGGACCCTCACTGGAAAATGACAACTGGGAACTGGGACATATGCGCGATGCGGTGGTATCATGGAGGCTCACTGGAATTTGAAAAATATGAAAATGAGCCTTGGCACAACGTGCCAATATCATGGAGCAACACTAGAAACTGACAATTGCCATTTTGACTTACTCCGTAATGCGCTACTGGCCTAAATGATGGTGTTTAATGACTGAAACTTAAAATAGCCATAAACTCTTACCCAGTTATCGAATTTAGGCAAATTTTATATCGTTAGAAAGCTAATTTAATTTCCTACGAGTGGCAGGCTCTAAACTAAAAAATACTGAGTGTTTCAAAAATTATTTATTAGATAACTTATGAACTGAGAGTTAAGTTAAGCTTGAGGAATATGGGGTATTTCAATATCCCCCCTTGGGAACATTCATCCTCGAATGAGACTGATTAAGCTGAGACACTGATAGACTGAGTTTACATATTGAACATGCATATCTGATGCATGATTACATGATTGAACTACTGACAAACTGAGTTCTTACACTGATCATGCATATATGATGCATGCATGACTGAAGCTACTGATAAGATGGGTTTTCATACTGAATATGCATATCTGATGCATGAGTACATGAATAAACTGATTCATGAATATATCACTGAATATGCAACGGTAATGGATACCAAGTTATAATTATAGATGAACATAGAACTGAGTAAAGCTAAGGAAGACTGTTACCTTAAGCTGGATCTGAGTTTGCGGGAAAAAAGGTGAGAATACTTGGTACGCATATCTACTTCTACTTCCCAAGTAGCTCTCTCAACGGACTAATTCTGCCAAAGAACTTTGACTAAGGGGGCTTCTTTGTTCCTTAGTCTATGAATCTAATGATTGAGGATCTGGACTAGAACCTCTTTGAAAGAGAGATCATTCATAATATTTATGCCCTCTAAGGGAACTATGACTGTTGGGTCACCAATACATTTCTTTAGCAATGAGACGTGGAATACTGGGTGTACTAAATCTAGATCTGAAGGCAACTTAAGCTCATAGGTTACCTTTCCAAAACGACTGAAAATTCTGTAAGGACCGACATATCGGGGACTGAGCTTTCCCTTCTTGCCGAACCTCTTTACTCCTTTCATGGGAGAGAATTTTAAGAACACAAAATCACTGATCTCAAACTCGAGATCCTTTTTCCTCACATCTGCATAAGATTTTTGTCAGCTCTGGGTAGCCCTAAGCCTTTCTCTAATTAACTGAACTTCTCTAGAGGCATCAAACACTAGGTCAGGCCCTACAACTGTGGACTCACCTACCTCGAACCAACCAATCAGAGATATACATCTCCTACCATAGAAAGCTTCAAACGGAGCCATCTGAATACTAGAATGATAGCTGTTATTAACTAGAACTCGATCAAAGGCAAGTGGTCATCCTAAATACCCTTAAAATTGACAACGCATGCTCTTAGAATATCTTCTAGATCCTGAATGGTCCTTTCTTATTGACCATCTATCTGAGGGTGGAAGGCGGTACTGAGGTAAACTCGGGTATCAAGACCATTTTTGAATGTTTTCCAAAAATGAGAGGTAAACTGGGTACCTCTATCTGAGATGATAGAAACTGGGACTCCGTGTAACTTGACCAGGTCTCTGATATAGAGTTTGGCATAGTCCTTGGCTGAATAGGAGGTATGGACTGGCAAGAAATGAGCTGATTTGGTCATTTTATCTACGATAACCCAAATAGAATCATACTAATGACGAGTACAAGGAAAAACCATCACAAATTCCATGTTTACTTCTTCCCACTTCCATGTAGGAATACTGAACTCATGCATGGACCCACTAGGCTTATAGTACTTAATCTGAACCTTCTGACACGTAGAGCACTTAGCTACAAACTCTGTAATATCTCTTCATGCAACTCCACCAATAGATCTCTCACAAATTATTGTATATCTTAGTGGCCCCTGGATGAATAGAGTATCGCACACTATGCGTTTCGGCAAGAATTCATTGCCTCAAGTTGTCTACACCTGGCACACATTGCCTATCCTGGTAACGCAAAATACCATCTCCCTCTTGGGTGAAAACCTCTACTTTCTGATATCTGACTGAATCTTTCAGCTTAACAAGACTGGGGTCTCTATTCTGCTTTTCCTTCACCTCAAAAACTAGAGAGGATTCAAAACTGTTATGCACCCATACACTACCTTCTACTAAATCGACTAAGAGGACACCCAGTCGGGCAAGTTGATGAACTTCCTGAACTAACTTCTTTTTACTGTCCTCAACATGAGCAACACTACCCATAGACAATCTACTAAGAGCATCAACCACTACATTGGCTTTGCCCGAGTGATACAGAACACTCATATCATAATCTTTTAATAACTCTAACCACCTTCTCCGACTCAAATTCAATTTTTTCTAATAGAATACATACTGAAGTCTTTTTTAATCTGTGAACACATCAACATACACCCCATACAAGTAATGCCTCCAAATTATTAAGGCAAATACTACAGCTATTAACTCGAGATCATGAGTCGGGTAATTATTCTTATGGGGCTTAACCTGTCTAAGGGCATAGGCTATGACCTTACCTCTCTGCATGAGGACACAACCCAAACCTACTCTGGATGCATCACAGTACACAACCAAACTATCTGAACCATCTGGTAGAGTCAAAACTGGGGTTGAGGTAAGTCGAGTCTTCAACTCCTGAAAACACTTCTCGTAGGAATCTGGCCACTGAAACTGGACTTTCTTCTGAGTTAATATGGATATGGGGGATACGATAGATGAAAAACCTTCAATAAATCGACGGTAATAGTGAGCTAAATCCAAGAAACTCCTGATATCTGATGGAGATATAGGTCTAGGCCAGTTTTTCACCACTTTGGTATTTTGAGGATCAACTCTAATTCCATCACTGGAAACAATATGACCAAGGAATACTACTGAACTTAGCCAAAATTTGCACTTACTGAATTTGGCGAACAACTGATGAGTTTTGAGAGTCTGAAGTACGATTCTGAGGTGGTCTGTGTGATCATTCTTGCTACGGGAATAGACAAGTATGTCATTGATGAAGACTATAATGAACATGTCCAAGTACTGTTTAAACAAGCGATTCATTAAGTCTATAAAAGTTGTTAGGTCATTAGTAAGACCAAAGGACATGACTAGAAACTTGAAGTGACCATACTGGGTTTAAAAAGTTGTTTTTGGAATATCACATTCTCTGAATCTAAGATGATGATATCCTAATCTGAGGTCTATCTTAGAAAAGTAACTGGCACCCTAAAGTTGGTCAAACAAGTCATCGATTCTAGGAAATGGGTACTTATTCTTGACTATGAATTTGTTCAACTGACGGTAGTCTATACTCATTTTGAGAGAACCATTTTTCTTATGCATAAATAAAACTAGTGCTCCCTATGGAGAAATGATGGGTCTTATGAATCCCTTATCTAGGATATCCTTTAAGTGTTCCTTTAACTTTTGAGTTCTGTTGTATCCATTCTATACAGAGGAATAAATATGGGTTGAGTATCTGGAAGAAGGTCTATTCCGAAGTCTATTTCCCTAATGGAAGGAGCTCTAGGAAGATCTTCGGGGAACATATCTGAGAATTCATTTAATACTGGAACTAACTCAAGAGTTGGAGTTTCTGAGTTAGAGTATTTGACTCGTACAAGATAGTAGATACATCCCTTAGATATCATTTTTCTCACTCTACGGTATGAAATCAACTGACCTTAAGAGCTGTGGTACTACCCTTCCATTCAAGGGATGGTTTATTTGGAAACTGAAAATGAACAATTCTATTTCTACAATCAACTGAGGCATAACATGAGTGGAGCTAATCTATGATGAGAATGACATCAAAATATTCCATCTTTAGATCTACAAGGTCTGCTGAAGTAACTTTCTAAGATATCATAAATGGGAAGTTCCTGTATACCCGTTAGGCTATGATAGATTTACCCACTGGGGTAGAAACTAAGAAAGTCTCTGCTAGGATTTCTGGACTGACTCCAAAGTTAACAGCTATATTAGGAGCTATGAAATATAAAGAAGCTCCTGGATCTAGCAAGACATAAACATATAAATGGAAGACCTGTTACGTACCAGTGACCACATCACGAGAATTTTACTGATCTTGTCTGGACTGAAGTGCATAAAGCCTATTTGGGTGTTGCCCACTGGTGGCACTAAAAACGGTACCCAGCTGATTCGGGCGATCGGACTGAGCTAAAGAACGAGTATGCTGACCTTGAGAACCTGACTACAGACAATCTCTGACTCTATGGCTTGGCTTTCCACACATGAAACAAACATCAATGCCATCTCTGCAGACACCCTTGTTGTTTCTGCCATATGTCAGACAAATAGGATTTGTTTGAGCACTGCTGACACTACCATAAGATTTAGAGCCTGGCGCCCTATCACTGTTATCGTTTCTAAACTTTGGAACTAGAGCACTGGCTGTGAACGGAGATGGAGCTGAAGATTTTAGACAAAACTGAGAATGGTTACCGCTCTCTGACTTAGGCTGATTGAAATTGAAGCTACCTGTTCTAGTTCTCTTGTTCTTCCTCTCTCTCTCTCTGATCTAAGCCTCTTCTATCTGTTAAGTATGGACCATGAGCCTGGATATGTGTACCTCCTTAATCAACATCATTATTCTGCACTCTTTAACCACACTATCGAACACCCTAGATATGAACTTGCTCATTCTAGACCTATTGTCTGCCACTACATGTGGAGCATACCTGGCTAACTGAGTAAAATTGAGGGAATACTCTTTCATGCTCATACTTCCTTTCCTGAGGTTGATTAACTCTAACACCTTGACTTCTCTTAGCTCTAAGGGAAAAAATATCTCTAGGAAAGCAGTAGCAAATTCTTCCCACTCAATGGGCTTTGCATCTGTGCCACTGTCTACCTTCTACTGCTTAAACCACGTATGAGCTATATCTTGTAGATGATAGGTAACTAGCTCAGCACTCTCACTGGATGTCACTCCCATGATATCTATGATTTTTTAAACCTAATCGAGGAACTTCTATTGATCCTCTTCTGGCTTAGATCCTGAGAATCAGGGAGGATTCACTCGGGTGAAGTCTCAAATCCTGGATGCAACAGTATTGGCCACTGGATTGGCCGAAACAGTAGATGCACATTCATTCTGAGATGCTACGGAATTGGTTAGAGTAGTGAATGCAGCTCTGAATTCTATATGAGAGACATGCCCATCTAGGGGATCTGCCTAAATGGGCTGAGGTGCTGACTGATTTCCGGTTCTCCTTTCGTTAGTATTTTTGGGAGTCATATTATGTAAACAAAAATCATAAAAAAGATTAGAATGAGAGTTTAACTTGATTTCATGCCCACTCGCACGACATGAATACTGAAAGAAGGGAAACAGTTTCCTAAAACATCTCATAGCCTCCTGCCCATAAGTGTGGTGTGCTACACACCCATACATAAGACTCTACTAGATGCGGCTTTCAAACTTTCTAGGACTCTGTTGAACCTTAGGATCTGATATCAAGTTTGTAATTCTCCAAGTATATACCCTGAATGCTACACGATACTTATGACCCCGAAGGACCAAAAGCTAACCCATGACTGATATCTGTTGTGAGCACTGAATGAATATACTGTAATTAATGCAGAATAGTAGGTTGAAATTCCATAAGGTTCAAAACATCTGAAATACTGATAAAATATATCATTTGTGATAATATCTGTAAAACTGAATACTGATTGAAAACTAGTCTAAAATGCCTCTAATCTGAACTGTTTGAAAGTGGAGTTGATGAAAAAATACCCTAACTAACTCCATTTACTATAATACTGAATCTATTGTAATAATAAAATGAAAGAATATCCTCGACAGATGAGGACTCGCTACTAAAGCTGATACTGCTGGCTGAAACTGAATCTATCTATGTGTGGTCGGGAACCTGATCGTCCAAACCTATGATATGAGACATCATAGCGCAAAGAAAGATTATGCGTCAGTACATGGATTGTACTGGTATACTAGATAAGGTAAGTCTGAATGCATGAACAATAACTAACTGTGTGATATAGAGTAACTGAACATGAGAGTACATGGATAACTAATACTGCTAAAAATACTGAGTTTTCACTACTGTGCATATAAATAAATACTGTGACTAAGCTTATCTAAAGCTAAGTCCTGAGTTCTGATACTGAGTAGCTGATATCTAGAGTTACTGATAATTAAGTTACTGATACTGATTGACTGTATCTGACAGTCCTGAATTTGTAGAGCTGACATGAGTTCTATTCTGAAGACTGAAACTGAGACTGTGGGTGGTAATCATCTAACCGACATGTCCCAAATAAGATAACTGAGTTGGGGTCCAACATGTGACCCCAGTTGGAAGTGTGTCAGTACCGTGCCATAGGTAAAGATACTGAAGAATTACCCTCATCTAGTAGGTACTCTAATAAGAACGGTGGAACCCTCATTTATCAGGTTAAAATGCCTTATCAACCCTCAATCTGGAAGGTTTGATGTCTCAACCTGCGTTGGCTACGTTGTTTTGGAATGGAAGGATTGCTTCTAAGAATCACACCCTCTACTGGCAGGTGAGCCCTCATCCTTGGGTTCACTCGGTGTTGAATCCTACTCTTATCTGAAATACACTGAACTGATTATACTAAACTAAACTAGACTGATACTAAGTTTACTGAGTTTTCCTGAGTTCTGTAACGGATTAAGTTCTACTAAGTTCTGTAACTAACTGAGAGTACTACTGATCGTGACATAATTGATATTATAGCATAATCTTGAATAACGTAGCAGTGTTCACTTGATCATAATTCATCCATAGAGGCATTTCATCAAACACTTATAAGACATAAGTTTGTACATGAATGGGGAATACATGCTATCATGTTATAATGGCACTATTTCATTCACATAGGCATTTTATCAAACACATGGGAATCATGCTTAGGTTATGCAATAATCAACACACATAGTTATTATGGCTACATCAATCAACTTGCAAATTTGAAGGGTTTATCATGAAAATTATGTAATTCAACACACACAAAGATTAATTTCATAAGAACTTGTAATTTAATCATGGACTAAAACCCACCAATAACATGAACATGAATTCAATTCAATTCAAGAATGGAAATCATAAATCATAATTCTTGAAGTTTTAAAAATTGATTCTTGGACTCTATGGGTTAAAGGGACCCATAGATGAATACCTAACATACCTTGGATTATTAGTTCTTGAAAGTGCTTGAAGAAATTCTTGAGTTTTGACCTTTATTCTTGAAGCTAGGGTTTTGTATTTTAGAGAGAAAGCTTTAATTTCTTGAGAAGAGTAAGTAAATAATGTCATAATAGGGTATTTAGGGCTTTAATCCCGTGTTTAAGCTGACCGAGGTGAGGGAAAATGACCTAAAAGCCCTTGGAAATTAAATCTCGGAATTAATTGAAAATTCTCGATTTTTACCCTTGGCGCGACGCGGCGCTATCACGCCATATCACTGGAATTTGATAATTGGGAACTGGACTGGTGGCACGATGCGGCACAATCGCGAACCCTCACTGAAAACTGACAATTGGGAATCAGAATATCAGCGCGACGCGGTGGTATCACGGAGACTCACTGACATTTGACAAACGTGAAAGTAAGCCGTGGTGCGACGTGCCAATATCGCGTAGCAACATTGAAAAATGATAATTGTCATTTTGACATACTCCGCGATGCGCTACTGGCCTGAATGACTATGTTTAACGACATAAACTTAAAATAGCCATAACTCCTTACCCGGTTATCGGATTTAGGCGAATTTTATATCGTTGGAAAGCTAATTCAATTTCCTATGCAATGGCTGCTCTAAATTAAAAAATACTGAGTGTTTCAAAAATTATTTATTAGATAACTCATGAACTTAGAGTTAAGCTTGAGGAATACGGGGTATTACATTAAGATTCTAGAGAAACTGCATCTTTCATTTGTATTTTTTATTTTTGATTTTTGTTAGGCATTTGGATGTAAAAAATAGAAGTCGTGAACCGAAAACTTGACGGAACCTCACTCGACCTTTAACTCTTTCTCTAACCTTTTTACCTTTGAACTACACATGACCTGATTCTCTTATAACCCGGGATATGTAGGCGGTCCAAAACCAGGACTCGGTCACATCTTTTATTTTATTTTATTTTTTCATCATTTTTTGAATAATTGGAGGATCAAAAAGCATCTCTTTGTCTACTTCTTTGTATGAAAACTATTTGAGATTTCACACAAAGAGGGAAAAAATGTAGACACGTGATTTTTGACCCTCCTCGAGTTTAATATATTTTTTGACATTAAATATTTTTATTTTTGTCCAATATTTATCTTAGATTTTATTTTATTTTTAATAAGTTTTGATTTAAAAGAAATAAAAAATAATAATAAATAAAGTTACATTTTTTATATAATTTTTCGATTTTGTTTTTAAAATAATACGAAAATTCAAAAAATATATATTTTTCTTTTAATTTTAATAAATAGGCTAGTAGTTTTATTATTCTTTTAATTATATATATTTTAGATGATTTAAAATTTTTTATTATATTTTATTAAATATAAAAATTAATTAATTAATATTATTTTATTTATATTATTATTATTATTATTTATTTTATATATTTTATATTTTAATTTATTAAATATTATTATTACAATTAATAGTAATTTAAAAAAAAATCAAAATTTGAATCTAAAACTACCCAAACTACTCCCCCCCCCCCCCCAAATCCCCCTATTTAAGAACTTCACACCCCAGACAACAAAAAGAGAAGATACGTACTATTCTGCTTACACTGTATCAGAAACATCAGACTGGAAAAAAAAACAGAGAGTGAAAAACACCAGAGAAAAAAAGGAAAAGGAGTATCAAGTCGAATTTGGATTTCCATTCGAATTTCCGGTGATAACATCTTGCTTTCTTATTTAATTAAGTTGGCGTACAGGTTCTATTTTAATCCTATTCTATTTATGTTGTAAATTTCCCGTGGAAAAGCATGAGTTAAAATGTTTGAATTGTTTCAAAGCATTGTTTAGTGTGTATGTTTGATTACGTGAACTTTTGTTACCACATATTATATTATTAATTTATCAGAATGCTTATATATATTTGTTCAATAAATATGTTGTAAACTAAAATACTATGTGTTAGCATTGCTAAGTTAAATTTGAGACGGAAAATAAAAATAGAGTGAAATTTAATATATATTCCCATCACTGAAAATACAACCACACGCATTACACAAAATAATAATATCCACAGATATACACACAACACTACACAGATGCACACATACCTCACTGCAAACACACTACATCAAGCAAATACATTGAAACATTCACACACATACAGAGCTGGACGCAAAAGAAAAAGGGAGATAAAATAGGAGGCGAAATAATTTTTTCGGTGAAATCTCGCCAGAATACACCAACCCGCCATTGATCCATTATCAGTGCCGCCTTCCAGCTGGCGAACCAGTGGGTACTGGCGAAACCAGACGATTCACTCACCACCGGCAACCAAAATCACTCCATTTACCACCATGCGTCGATACCACCATCACTGGAAACTACCAACTTCAGCCAGATTTGTCCGAAACTCACGAGAAAACCCATGAAAAGACAGCTACTAAGCTTCTCGCCAGCAAATTCATTAAAATCGGCAACAACACATATTTCTTGGTGAAATATTTTGACAAATGACTAATTCTTTCTAAACAAGATACTGGGAATCCTTATACAGTGTCAAATTCCTTCGAACAAAATGGTTTGGACAAAATTCGTATAGATAAAATTGTTACTGCAATCCCTAAATTATTTTTTATATAATGGTAACAAAATCCTAAAACTTAGACTTGAAATTCTTTAAGATCTTGGGTTATATGGATCTGATTTAATAAAGGTTGTTACTGGAAATAATTGGATTTGTATAAAACAAAATTTGGGTCAAAGTAGTTGATTTAGTATACGTAGAGGTTTTTGTATTTTGGTTGACTTATAATCCTTGATTTAGGCTTGTATTAATTTAAAGAGAATAAATTTTGAGGATAATATTAAATTTAGCATAATATGGATAAATTTGTTTATTTTATTATTCTGTTATTTTTATTCATTGTCATTAATAAACTTTAATAATTATTAATTGCTTAAAATAAATATTGTTTAAGATTACCATTATTTATTAAGGAAAAGTAGCATTTCAATTAGACAAATCAACATCTTTAACGCTAGGCAAATTTTAGGAACGTTTAAAAATTTTGTCTCAATAAAGAATACAGCGTACACATCTTTCCGAGACATTTAAAAATTCAAGGATGCAATAATGCACCTTGGAAAATATTTTTCTAAAGTAACTTTCATTGATTTATTTAGTATAAGATAATAGATAAGTTTTAGTATAATAAAACATGAGCGAACTTAGGCCTTAACATAATTTATCAAAATATTTTAAGTCAAGTATAAGCTGATAAAAGCGACTGTGCTAGAACCACGAAACTCAAGGGGTGCTTCACACCTTCCCCTCGGTCAACAGAATTCCTTACCCGGTCTTCTATTTTCGCAGACCATAGTAAAGAGTCATTTCCTTTTGATTAGGGATATAATAAGGTGAATTGGAACACCATAACTCAATTCCAGGTGGAGACTCTAAAAATGATAAAAATAATCCCTATTCAATATCGTCACTTTAATTGAAAAAACCCTTCGACTTTGACTCCTCGGGCGAAAAAGGGTATGACATCTCTAATAAGTGAACTACCAGAAAGAAGTTTCCTGTCCATGAATCTTGAGATTGTTGTCGGCCAAAACTGATAAAAATATAAAATTTCTTAATCTGTTCAACCCCCCAAAGATTGTAGTAAGTATAATTATAATTAAGTTTTTCTTTTAATTAATGATTTTTTTAATGATCTAATCATTATTCTAATATATGTAATGATTTATGTTAGATTGTGCATCCGTCTCTTGTTCCGACCAATCGAGAGTTGAAGATACCATTTTTTCTTACTTTACGGTCTGTGCAAACTTTATCAGACCCTAAGGTCATTGACAGAATAAAAATGGAATTGTTTGGAGCAACAACCATCATATGAAAAATAATTTTGGAGGGTGAGCTTGTTGTTGTTGATGGTCTTAATGGTGATGGAGCTGTTGGTGGTGGTAGTAATGTTGTTGTTGGTGATAATGATGCTCCTCTTACAGTTTTTAAAACAAACCATTATGAGTATGACCATACTAATTATACAAATTTTGCCTCTCCTAGCAAATGTTCTGCATGCAAATGTCAAGACTGCAAGACAAAACATGATGTAGTGATTAATGCTATTAATGCATTAACTGCTTCTGTAAAGGAATTGACATCTAAGAGCGATGTCATTCCATCAAAGAAGATTTTATATCCATCCACCCCATTAGAGATTAAGGCTAAGAGGAGAAGGAAAGTAATTTTCAAGGCATTATCAAGCATCCAAAAAAGCAAAATTATAACTCATATGTCCGTGTGTTGCACTATTGGGCAATGTACAAGGACCACAAGAGAATAGCACAAGCTGAAGAAGGTGAATATATATCGTCTGTTCCAACTAACAAACAGACATATATCTATTTCAACAAATGATACATCTGTTGAAAATTATCAAATAGATATATACATCTGTTGCAACAGTTGACTAACCTGTTGCATCAGTACAGTATCTGTTGCAACATATATCTCGTCTGATTTAGTAAATCAAACAGCTCTACGTGCCATTTTTATTTGAACTAACAGATGACCTATTTGTTGCAACAGATGGGTCATATGTTGGGACAAATTAAATCAAGACTTCCTACTGTTTCAGTTTTTCCAAACAGATGAGTCATATGTTGCAACAGATGGTTCATCCATTCAAAATTGTCATACAGGTCTTCCTCATGTTACAATTTATCCCAATAGTTGATCCATCTGTTGCAACAGAAATATAATCTATTTGGGATAATTTAAAACAGGAGGAAAACTTATTTGATTTGCTAATACAGATGAGTTATCCTTTTTTATTTTTTTATATCTCTGTGATTAGCATTGACCAATTCTGTCTTTCCAGGTGGATGTCACTGTAGAAGATACTGTTGAATAGTATTAACAATATGCTACTCTTTTTATGGAAATACGGAGAAGCGAAAGCACAGAAATCGTACACAAGATACATTAAAGATCCCTGATGACCAAAGCCTAATTCCATAGCACCGAATGTAGAACAACATGTCCATATTGAGTAGATTTTTATAGCTTGAGTCTGTCAAAGTAATAACCTCACCCCTCATTAGGAATTCTTGGCATCAAAACTTTAATTGTTGATTTATTTGTAGAGATCTATACCCATAACAATTTTTCATATTTAATTTATTTGTTGATTTATTTCATGTAATTTTTGAAAGATTTGATTTATTTTATTTTTTCTATGAATTTTATTTTATCCTTAGATTTGAACTTATTAATTGAAATGGAATACTAGATTCAAATATTGTAACAGATAAGGTATCTATTGCAACAGACGACAAATCTGTTGGAAAATATCAAACATATTTAGACATATGTTACAACATGTAGGTAATCTATTGGAAATTATCAAACAGGTCTTTCCACTGTTGCAATAGATAGACTTAGATAGAAACATCGATATAATGCAATAAATGACCAACTTATTGCAACAGATAAACTATATGTCGGAACAGATAGAATATCTGTTACAATAGATGGACTATCTATTACATTATATAAAATTCAATTTTCATTAGACATAAAAAATTGTCACTACATGTAAAGTGAAGTGGCTTGAAATAAAAAAATGGAACTCATCGACAGACACCTAAAGTTGCAGCGATCTTTCACTTTGGCACCTCAAGTAGATAGTGTTCATTTTAAACACCTAAAATAGGCATTAAATGTGTCAGTTTGAAACTTTTTGCCCTGTTGGTAGATCGCATGTAATTCATGTAGCCAAGGCTCGTTGAACCCGCATTTTTGCTGACTTGCCGTCTGATTTGGCCCCCAACGGTTATTTTCTCCCCATTGTCTTATATATTCATCTTCTTCATAAAACTTAACCCTAAATTCCCAAATCTTCTTCATCTTCATTTTATTTCTCTATCCAAATTCTTCAAATTATTTGTTGTCATACCTCTTTTTTGCCCGAGGAGTCGAATTCAAAGAATTTTTCCAATTAAAGTGACGATATTAAATATGGATTACTTTTATTATTTTTTGAGTCGCCACCTTGAATTGAGTTATGGTATTCCAAGTCACCTTATTAAATCCCTAATCAAAAGGAAATAACTCTTTATTATGGTCTGCGGAAATAGAAAACCGGGCAAGGAATTCTGTTGATCGAGGAGAAAGTGTGAGGCACCCCTCGAGTCCCGTGGTTCTAGCACGGTCGTTTTTACCAACTTATACTTGACTTAAAATATTTTGATAAATTATGTTAAGGCCTAAGTTCGCTCATTTTTTACTATACTAAAACTTATCTATTATCTTATATTAAATAAATCAATGAGAGTTAATTTACAAAAATATTTGTCAAGGTGTATTATTGCATCCTTGAATTTTTAAATGTCTCGGAAAGATGCGTACGCCACATTTCTTTATTGAGATGAAAATTTTAAACGTTCCTAAAATTTGCCTAGCGTTAAAGGTTGATTTGTCTAATTGAAATTCTACTTATCCTTAATAAATAATCATAACCTTAAACAATATTTATTTTAAGCAATTAATAATTATTAAAGTTTATTAATGACAATGAATAAAAATAACATAATAATAAAATAAACAAATTTATCCATATTATGCTAAATTTAATATTATCCCCAAAATTTAATCTCTTTAAATTAATACAAGCCTAAATCATGGATTATAAGTCAACGAGAATACAAAAACCTCTACGTATACTAAATCAACTACTTTGACCCAAATTTTGTTTTATATAAATCCAATTATTTCCAGTAACAACCTTAACTAAATCAGATCCATATAACCCAAGATCTGAAAAAATTTCAAGCTTAAGTTTTAGGATTTTGTTACCATTATATAAAAAATAATTTAGGGATTGCAGTAACAATTTTATCTATTCGAATTTTGTCCAAACCATTTTATTCGAAGGAATTTGACACTATATAAGGATTCCCAGTATCTTGTTTAGAAAAACTTAGTGATTTGTCAAAATATTTCACCAAGAAATGACTTGTTGCCGATTTTAATGAATTTGGGTGCGAAGCTTGGTCGGTGACTTTTCATGGGTTTTTCGGAGAGTTTTGCCCAGATTTGGTCGGAGTTGGTAGCACTAGTGATGGTGGTGTCGGCGCATGGTGGTAACCGGAGTGGTTGTTGGTCACGGTGGTGAATGAATCGGATGGTTTTGTCGGTGCCCACTGGTTCACCGGATGGAAGGCGACGCTGATAATGGATCAATGGCGGGTTGGTGTATTCCGATGAGATTTTGCCGGAAAAATTATTTCGCCGCCTATTGACTCTCCCTTTTTCTTTTTCGGTCAACACTGTATGTGTGTGAATGTGTCAATGTATTTGTATGATGTAGTGTGTTTGCAGTGAGGTATGTATGCGTCTGTGTAGTGTTGTGTGTATATCTATGAATATTATTATTCTGTGTAATGTGTGTGGGTGTATTTTCAGTGATGGGAATATACATGAAATTTCACTCTATTTTTCTTTTCCGTCTCAAATTTAACTTAGCAATATTAACACACGGTATTTTAGTTTACAACATATTTATTGAACAGATATATATATAAGCATTCTGATAAATTAATAATATAATATGTGGTAACAAAAGTTCACGTAATCAAACATATACACTAAACAATGCATTGAAACTATTCAAACATTTTAACTCATGCTTTGCCACGGGCAATTAACAACATAAATAGAATAGGATTAAAATAGAAACTGTATGCCAACTTAATTAAATACGAAAGCAAGACGTTATCACCGGAAACTCGAATGGAAATCCAAATTCGACTTGATACTCCTTTTCCACTTTTTCTATGATGTTTTTCACTCTCTGTTTTTTTTCCAGTCAGATATTTTTGGTACAGTGTAAGCAGAATAGTACGTATCTTCTTTTTTTTGTCTGGGTGGAAAGTCCTTAAATAGGGGAATTTGGGGGGAGTAGTTTAGGTAGTTTTAGGATTCAAATTTTGAATATTTTTTTAAAAAAATTACTATTAATTGTAATAATAATATTTAATAAATTAAAATATAAAATATATAAAATTAATAATAATAAAAATAATATAAATAAAAGAATATTAATTAATTAATTTTTATATTTTAAAAAATATAATAAAAGTTTATATATAGTCTAAAATAAATATAATTAAAAGAATAATAAAACTACTAACCTATTTATTAAAATTAAAATAAATATATATATTTTTTGAATTTTTGTATTATTTTAAACATAAAAAATAAAAATATATAAAAAATGTAACTTTATTTATTGTTATTTTTTATTTATTTTAACCAAAACTTATTAAAAATAAAATAAAATCTAAGATAAATATTGGACAAAAATAAAAATATTTAATGTCAAAAAATATATTAAACTCGAGGACGGTTAAAAATCACGTGTCTACATTTTTCCCCTCTTTGTGTGAAATCTCAAAGAGTCTTCATACAAAGAAGTAGACAAAGATATGATTTTTGATCCTCCAATTATTCAAAAAATGAGGAAAAAGATAAAATAAAAGAAAAGATGTGACCGAATCTTAGTTTTGGGCCGCCTACATATCCCGGGTTATAAGGGAAACAGGTCATGTGTAGTTCAAAGGTAAAAAGGTGAGAGAAAGATTTAAAGATCGAGTGAGGTTCCGTCAAGTTTTCAGTTCACGACTTCTGTCTTTTACATCCAAATGACTAACAAAAATCAAAAATGAAAAATACAAATGAAAGATGCAATTTCTCTAGATATTATTTTAAAACCAAAAATAAAAAATATATATAAAAAATGTTACTTTATTTATTATTATTATTTTTTTTATTTTCAACCAAAACTTATTAAAAATAAAATAAAATCTAAGATAAATATTGTACAAAAATAAAAATATTTAATGTCAAAAAATATATTAAACTCGAGGAAGGTCAAAAATCACGTGTCTACATTTGTATTTGTTTTTTTTTGCATATTTTTTAAATTTTTTCCGATTGAGCTTGACAATGCCGAGCTCATCTTTCACTATTTTTTGTGATAAAAATTTTTGATATTGTAAGTGTGGTCATGAAACTCTATTGAAGACTTCTTGAATTCAATAAAATCTAGGTCATAGGTTTTTTACTTATAAGATTTCAAAGGCAATATTTTTTTATTTAATTAGTTTATTAATTATTGACTTGTAATTATTTTGTAATTGTGGTCTTATTTTTATAGAAGTTGGGTGGATGTGATTACTTTGATTGGTATGAAAAATGGAATCCTTCACAAGAAAATCGTGTAATCTGGGATTTGTTGAAGAAAGTCAAGGCTTTTGAAGAGAAACAAAATCGAGCAAGAAGATACTACATTATTGGCATTATTGCTACTGGTTTGGTGTTGTTGGGCACATGGATATTCAAGTTTAATTGCTGAAATTTTCATGGTGGTGTATTTGTATTTGCTACTGGTTTGGTGTTGTTGGGCACATGGATATTCAAGTGTAATTGTTGTAAAATATGAAACAGATTTAGACATATGTTGCAACATGTAGGTAATTTTTTGGAAATTATCAAACAGGTCTTCCCACTGTTGCAACAGATAAGAATTAGAAACATCGGCATAATACAATAGATGACCAACCTATTACAACAGATAAACTATCTGTCAAAATAGGTAGAATATCTATTACAACAGATGAAAATTTTTTTGTATTATAAGAAATTCAACTTTCATTAGACATAAAAAATTGCCACTACATGTAAAGTATGTAAAGTGAAGTGACTTAAAATAAAAAATTATTGTTTCACAGGCTCTTCTTTATACACAGGTTCCAAGCGTCCATTTTGTACCCCATAAGCCCAGACCTCTTGCATTTTTTCCACTGCGTTGATGCATAGAAAGGTCGTTGGCTCGGTCATTTTTGTGTTGGTCAGCAAACATTCAATGTGTGCAAGCGCGTGCGACCCGCACGCGGAACCAATTTTATTTTTTGAAAGGTCCATGTCCTTGTTTTGACCTTCAAAATCCCATGGTTGCTTTATCAACACTTCCGCTGGCAAATGATCCATCAGTTTACTCTACCTCAATAAGATGGGGAACAACTCCAACAGTAGCTGCATGTGGGTTAAAAAATTGGCCTCGTCCAAGGCAGGTAAGTTGCAATCATAAACCTTGATATTTCCCTCCTCGAGTAGTATCTCAACAGCTTGATAATTTATGACGTCCACGTTCATAACTCCAAGAATCCTCTTTGCCTCGGTCCAGCTTTGTTGTGTGGATTCGGCCTCTTCCCTCTAACATATTTTATCATTTCTTCATCTCATTGGAACTTAGAAACTAACGAATCAAATCCCGCACCACCAGGAGTTTACACTATCTTACTGAGATCATCGTACCTATCCTTGAAATTATTATAGAAGTCAAGGTCCGTTATCCTATCGACAACATCATAAGCTTTTGTGTATGCTAATTGTCTGCCCCTTATGAGGCAGAGAATTTCTTTAATATACTGTGATATAAGAAGTCAATTTTTAAATAGGTTAGTAATTGTAAAGAAGGAAAACATAGTGGAAAGATGCAATGGATAGTCCATCTGTTGTATAGGGTTCTCTGAATTTGTTCATAGATTACCCATCTAATGCAACTTATGCGAGAGATGGGTAATATCAACAGAACCACCACAAGTTACACCAGAATACACATCTGTTGCATAGCTTCTTCTTCATGGAGAAGATTAGAAGGATAGATTAGGAAAATTAAATTTACCCTGTCCACGTACTGTGTACGCATATATATCATACTCTTGAAGTCTTAGGCGGAAAAGGTGTGGATGGGGTAATCTTGTGTTCCTTTCTTGGAATTCTTAGCCCATCGTAGATCCCTCTTCTCTTTGGCACCAAGTTTTGCGTATATGTTCACCTTCTTGAATGGCCCCTGAACACCAACAACTTTTGGAGAGGGAGGAGTTACAATTTTTTGGAATTTTTGATTGGAGAGTACTTGGCTAATTGCTCTTTTGTTCCTCCCAACTTCCCCTGTAGGAGTGTATGGCTCCCTCACCTTCTTGGATGGTATGAAACCCCTATTGGATTTCAATTCCTTAACAGTTTTAGCGATAGCCTCTAATTTTTCAAAAACGTTTATCCTGGTTGTCCTTGCACTCTTCGCATTTACAATGAGAACATAAGGGTGAAGAGGGGTAAGAAGGATCAGTGTAAGGGTAAGAGGAACTAGTGTAAGGGTGATAACGCTCAACTCACTCTCATAATTGAGGGGTGAGGCGGTCGTTGTCAAGTAACCCAATTTGAATTGGGGTTGAATCTCAAGGAGCGGATTATAGACTTCAAACCCTATGGATGCTCAAATTACTACGAGATTACCCAGAATGCTAACAAAAATTACATGTAAAATAAAATAGGGGGAATTTGTTTGGAAACTTGTTGTACAATATTTAGCAAATGATCAAGAGATGACACTTTTGTTCTAAGCAATAATGTTGGGGGAAATCTTAGGATTATGTCTACCTAAAGGTAAAAGTATGTAGGTTAATGATGGTTTAGCATGAAATTTAGTTGTTAACTAAAGGATAGTCTAGGTTGAAGGTCATTGTGTTAATATTTCAATAAAACCATAACGATTTCACCCGTTGGATCTTTCGAGCACCTAACAAGTGAGAAATTTGTAATCACCCAAAACCCCAATCAAGCATCCCTATTTCTAGGATGATTCTCTTGAAATGATTTACACTCATAATATACTTATTTCTAAGATTGCAAAAGGGAGCAAACCATAGGCTTAATTATGCACCATTGTCATTTCCCCCTATAACTCTCTTTCAAGGATGTTATGGGTTACTTCATACTCAGTTTCATCCCTCTTTCGAGAATGATAAAGGGTTTCTAGAGTTTGAAATTTTCACCCATCAAACCCATTTGGAAATTTGGGGCTTTCACCCATCAAATTCTAACTTATAAGATCACGCAATGGTGAAATCCTTACTCAACAACTAACAATCATGCCAACACAACAATACCCACACACAAATTACACTCTAGTTCAATATAATCCCAAGACTAAATTACTTAGCTACTTATGAAGAAAGTAAAGAGATATATATCATAAGTATTATCCAAAGCATTCATTCTTCACAAAAAAATGCTAAGAAATCAATCCTCCAAAATTAGTTACACACAAGCCCAATTTGGGTTTTAAGCCTTCAATTCAAAAATATCTTATGAGGTAAGCAATACCTAAAGAAGAAAGGGTTTTTGCTTAAATATGGTTTGGGGTGCTTCTAAGTTCTTTTACAGATCTGTCCCTGGGCATATTCCTACTGAACCATGATCGTACAAGGCAATCCGTGACCACGCAATTGCGGTTGTGTGCCGCAACCGCGTTGTGCTAACCGTCTTGACTGACCGCGACCGCAGATTGAGGACCGAGGATAATGTAGTCTAGGTCTTCAACTGCACTCTTCTTTGCTCCCTTTTTATCATTTTCAGCTCCAATCCACATCTTTTGATCACCTTAACTTTATGCCTGTAAAGAGGGGATATTAGTGCATATAACCACAAATTTATCTCATTTATTCATTCAAAACAAGGTAATGTGCATGGATAATGAGTGAGAATGAGTGGTAAAATCACCACTCATCAATACCCCTAACTTAAGACCTTGTTTTTCCTCAAGTAGCACCACCCTTTTCTATGAGACAATTTCATATGTATGTCCTCATTCTATCACCCAATGATCATGATGACTTAAACTAGGTTGCTACCACAAAAAGCTTTTCACACATGGGAAAATAGGCTTCTAACGACTCCCTTCATCATAAAATGGAATAGTGAAGGATGCAATAGACTTTGGGGAGCAACCATGTAACAACTACTCACACTCTAGAAATGACACACATGCTAACTACAATCATGATATACTTCCGCTTCTCTCATTGTGCGGAAGATAACAAAATCACCCATCTCAACTAGTTCACATGCCTCCTCACAAGAAAGAAAAAATTCACACACCTAGTTACCAACAAGGAATTTTAAGTGCAAATACTCACTCTCTCAAGAAATTCTCTATGTTATCAAGTACCATTACATAGGCTTGCTCCGACTTTCAATCACCACTATAATGACCACACTTTGTTGGGAATCACAAAAAGGACTTTTTGATCTTTTAATATAGGTTTAGGGTAGGGTAGGATATTAACTTGGTGCGATAAGGCTAAACCCTACTTGAACTTCTACATCATAATCCTTTTATACATTGCTAATTGGGCCACTTTTTTTCACTTCACTATTTTGCCTACTTTTGCTTTTTCTTGGTTTTCCCACTCTCCTCTTTTTCTCTTCTTCTATAATTTTTGCACAAAGATAAAGCCTTTCTTTCCTTCATGGGATCTTTTATTCATTCTAATTAACAAGCTTCACTTTCTTAAGATTGTAAGTACCTTCTTATGAATTCTTGGATCAACTATACTTTTTTCTCTTTCCATTACCCCCAACTTAGGGTTTTAGCCTCAATTTGTATTCTTAAGTTCAAGGAGGATGGGGTTCAAGAGCGGATGAATAGAAAGGTCACATCTTGTACTGCTCTTTCCAAAGAAAAGTCCAAAGGCTCGGAGAGGGTGACTAGGGGTAACTTTGGTAGGCTCTTTAGGCAAAAGTGGGCTTCCAAAATCACAAGATGGCCTATGATCATTTTACCAACCAAGCACAATCAAAATTTAGCTTTGAAAGAAAAAAGGGGCAAGTTTTAGATAGTGCAAGTACACCTGACAAGAATACAATTAACCTCACACACGTGGCATGTGAATGTCGTCAAGGGGGTTCAATTTTTCTACCCGCTCAAGATAAATATGGAGTATTCACTATTTTTTCGAAGTCAACTTTCAGAGTCATAGAAAGAGGGAAAAATTTTGTCATAAAGTTTCTCACTTCTATGCCTTCAAATTTTGTAAAATTTTCAGGCGGAGGGGGTTGTTTGCTTTTGTATCCGCTCCACATATAATTTGCTAATCATGGCAACCATCCAAGCTATCGTCTCACATTGTAAATCATAGTACGGGTGACCCACCATATGATTACTCAGACTTCACCAATGGATATTAATGCAACCTAAAATTATTAATGTTATAGGTACTCTGAATTTTCTTGCATTCTATGGCCTTGATTCCATGGGTACTCAGACTTCCCCTGCACCTATGGTTAAAAACCAATCACGACTCATCCATTAGAACTAAAATAAAGTAACATCTCCAAAACAAGGTACTTAATTCATGCAAGTGTGGGCACTGTCAGAGTGTCCGAATATTACAACCCAAATAAAAATAAGGATCATCTAAAAGAGCAGAAAAGTAAGCAGAAATATCAATAATTCAAGCCCAAATTGAATGAATAAGGAAATACCCCCAACTGAAAAGGTAGCAGTGTCCCAACTACGTAAATAATCAAGGATAAAAAAAGATAAGGATGATCCCTGAAACTCCATCAAAGACCGCTATCACTTTCAGACTCTGCACCATCACCATTTACCTTGAGATCAGGCGATTCTTGCATACAAAAACTTGAGCGAGAGTGTGAGGAAATTATGGAGGTAGTCAGTGAATCAACTAGATTCTGTGTACGCTATCGTGGCTGACTAACCGCGATCGCGGACAGGCGGGTAACCGCGATCGAGCTTGTGGACCTTGGTCATAGTAACCGAAGGTAATTTCTGCTCCCCTATTTTCCCCTGTCCAGTTTTTCTGCTCACTTGGTGCCTATTTATCCTTTGATCAGTTTTCAACTAAAATTAGCACACTTATCCCTTTCTAAGCTTATGCAAATCACTCCATAGTGTCACACACGCATGAGTTATTCATATGCGAAAACTAACATCAATACTATAAAAATATGATAAAAAGGATACGATCCATCCTCGTGGAATTTGTGGGTTTCTTCCCACACAACACCTTAGTTATCATCGTGGAATGACGTGTCATGCATCAATTTTTCAAGGAGGGTCCACAGGTCCCCACTTATCAAACTCCCCCTTCATCAATTAACCTTCCAATAATGCTTTCCACCTTTTTCTTCTCTTTGTCGATTAGACTTTGGGACAACCTCTCTTTTGACTGAATGTTGGGTATTTTTCCTCCTAAGTCCTTTGTCAAGTTCTCTTCCTTTGCTTTTTCACTCCCTGAACGTATTTCTAATATTTGATCTTCATTTTGGGGGTTAGAAATTTTGTCACTAGTAGGATTTCCCCTCGCTTTAGCATTTAGTCGTGCAAAGATTTGTCTCATTTGGATCTCCAATTATTTAATAGAGATCGAATGCTTGACCACAGTTTTAGATAGTGAAATGAAGTCCTTTTTTAATTCATAGACCATTTTGTCCATTCCTTCAACTCTATTCAAAATTCTTGCAAGGATATCCCCGATTCTACCTCTGTCAGTGCCAATAGAGGTTGACTCTTTGTTTGAATCCCAATCATGGTAAGGTGCGAAATAGAAATAATCATGTTACCTATCTCTACAAACTCGAACACCACCTCGATTTATCCAACCTTGATTCCCTCATTGCCTACAATGGGTCGGATGAGAACCCCCCGAGTGGTTAGCTAGGTACCAAATTTCTTCCTCCATTCTCCTAGATTCTTCATCTTCATAATAGGCTCTTGGTGTCATAGGGTTTGCTATTTTCACGGGTTCAGCCATGACATACTTGGTTAGGAGCTCAAGTTGGGTCAAGATCTTTGCCATGGTTTGCTCTTGATCCTCATCTCGTTTTCTTTGTTCTCTACTAACCATGGGCTTGGGTGGAGAGCTATTGGAAATATTGATGTCTTGGGCATGACATTCCCGATTGTGTTTCGTTACCTCTCTCAATAATTTTGTAGCCGCATAGAAGTGCAAGTTTAAGAGGGAACCTTTTGCTGCATTGTTCACCACCGTTTGGTTCAAAGGATCTAGTGCCCGATAGAATATTTAGAAAAGTGCCTTCCCCAGAATCTCATAGTTTGGGAATTTGGTCAACTTCCTATGAAATCTCTCCCATACTTCATAAAGTGGATCCCCGTTCCTTTATTTAAAGTTCATGATTTCATCTTTCGGGTGACACAGGTTAGATGGAGGGGAGTATTAATTTAAAAACACCTTTGTAAGCTTGTTCCACGAAGTGAGTGAACCTGTAGGGAGTGTGCGGAACCACAACAATTCTTTGCCCGTTAGTGAGAATAGAAAGAGATGGAGCCAAAAGGACTCTTGAGTGATATGAGAAATGTTGAATGGTGTACACACCTCCAAAAAATTCCTTTAGTGAATATATCGGTCCTCATGAGCTTAACCCTCGTATAGCCCCTTTACTTGCAACATATGAAGAATAATACTAGTCACATGGAATGTCCCATTCCCATCGTGAGGTGGGATGCGGGTTTCACCCTTATGACCTCCTCAATTAGTTGTCTCTCCCCATAAAGAGGACTATCAAATGACTCTGCGTGAAAAGTGCCTTCACTCATAATTCCGTCCATGCTAGGATTACCTACAAAAGATCCAAAAACAACAACTAGAATAAAGTACGCTACTCCAGGTATTCCCAAGTAAGAATGATACCACATAAGAAAAATCTATATTTCACTCCTCGGAAACGACACCATTTTGATAACACTCAATTCACTCCCATAATTGAGGGGTGAGGTAGTCATTGTCAAATAACCCAATTTAAATTGGGGTCGAATCTCAAGGAGCGAATTATAGACTTCAAACCCTCTGGGTGCTCAAATTACTATGAAGTTACCCGAAATGCTAACAAAAATGACATGTAAAATAAAATAGGGGGAATTTGTTTGGAAACTTGTTGTACAATCTTTAGCAAATGATCAAGAGATTGCACTTTTATTTCAAGCAACAATGTTGGGGGAAATCTTGGGATTATGTCTACCTAAAGGTAAATGTATATGGGTTAATGATGGTTTAGCATGAAATTTAGTTGTTAACTAAAGGATAGACTAGGTCGAAGGTCATTGTGGTTAATCTTTCGATAAAACCACAACGATTTCACTCGTTGGATTTTTCGAGCACCTAACAAGTGTGAAATTCATAATCACCCAAAACCTCAATCAAGCATCCCTATTTTTGTAATGATGCTCTTGACATTATTTACACTCCTAATACACTTATTTCTAAAATTGCAAAAGGGAGCAACCCATAGGCTTAATTGTCCACTATTGCCTTGTCCCCCTACAACCCTCTTTCAAGGATGTTATGGGTTACCTCATATTCGGATTCATTCCTCTTTAGAGAATGATAAAGGGTTTCTAGAGTTTGAATTTTTCACCCATCAAACCCATTTGGAAATTTGGGGCTTTTACCCATCAAATTCTAACTCATAAGCTCAAGCAATGGTAAAATCCTTACTCAACAACTAACAATCATCCCAACACAACAATACCCATACACAAATTACACTATGGTTCAACATAATCCCAGGACTAAATTACGTATCTACTCATGAAGAAAGTAAAGAGAGATAAGCCATAAGGATAATCCAAAGTATTTATTCTTCACAAAAAATACTAAGAAAGCAAGCCTCCAAAATTAGTTACACACTAGCCCAATTAGGGTTTCAAGCCTTCAATTCAAAAATATCTTATGAGCTAAGTAATACCTAAAGAAGAAAGGGTTTTTGATTAAATATGGTTTGTGATGCTTCTAAGTGATTTTATAGATCTACCCCTAGGCATATTCCCGCTGAACCACGATCGTGCAAGGTGATCCGCGACCACGCAATCGCGGTTGTGTACCGCGACTACGTTTTGCTGACTATCTTAATTGACCATGACCACAGATTAAGGACCGAGGATGATGTAGTCCAGGTCTTCAGCTCACTCTTTTTTTATCCCTTTTTATCATTTTCAGCTCTAATTTACATATTTTGATCTCTTCAACTTTATGCCTGCAAAGAGTGGATATTAGTGCATCTAACCATAAATTTATCTCATTTATTCATTTAAAATAAGGTAATGTGCATAAATAATGAGTGGTAAAATCACCACTCATCAAAGGGTGAGAGGGACCTATGAAAGGGGTGTTTTCAAACATATTTATTTTTTCTTGAACATCAATATGCTCATCATCACGACTGGAAGCAACATCAGCATGCCTAACACCAACATCAATAACTTCACTGGCAACACCCTAGAAGAAGCACCCAGATCTGTTGCAGTAGGTTGGTCATGAAGAGCCTCAACATTAGGCTGACTTTGCCCAACTGCTCTTCTTATGGCTGTTGCTCCAACAAATTTCGTCTATATTAAATCTACCATTGGGTTTGATATTATATCAACAAGACCTAAAGTAATAAAAAAAGTCATCCCCAACTCCTTCTCAGTAAGCACGATCCATGGATGGACAACCTATAAAAAAGACAAATATATTTAAATTATATAATAATTTGCAATCTGTTGGGTTACATATTAACAAAGACAGGTTATGCAACAGATGATCTTTCTGTCATAAAAGATGATCTGTCTGTGGCAATATATTAAAAATATGTTACATTAGATTACCCATTTGTTACATAATTTTCACTAGATGGGTAATCTGTTAAGTTGGGTTCAAAGAACCAAAGAAACAGATGGGTAATTTAATGCGAAATATAAATCATCTATCGCAACTGATTACCCATATATTGTACTAGTTGCAGTGGACGAAACTTATGCAACGGATAATCTATCTGTCACAACAGTTGATCTGAATGTCACAACAGATTAACAATATATTGTATCAAATTACCTATCTATTGCATAATTTGCAGTAGATGGGTAATATGTTGAGTCGGGTTCAGAGAACCAGAGCAACAAATGGTTAATCTATTGCAAAATATGGATTATCTGTCACAACAGATTACACATCTGTTACACCAGTTAAAGTAGACGGGTAATCTATTGCAACAGATGACACATCTGTCGCAACAGATGACCCATCTTTCACAACAGATGACACATCTATTTTAATATCTTTTTTTGAGTCAAATAATTTTTCTTGAAAGAACACGTACTGCATCATCCGGGAGGTTAAAGAGATTAGCCACCTTAATTCTTATGCTGCTTTTTGCAGCCAACCACCTAAGGATCCTTGGATGAGAAACCTCATCTAGGTAATCCTTAACCTACTTTTGGAGGTGAGGAATGACTTCAAATGTCCAAGCCTAAAAACTGTAAACAGAAGGCAAGAAAATAATTATTCAATATAAATTAATGGATGAGGAAACAAATAGTGATTAAATTTACCATGAAATCCCAAGAAAAGTCGTATAATGTGATCGTCTTTGGGGATAGGTTTGTCAGTAAATATTTGACAGTCAAGTAGTAGTTGTCATATTCCCAGGGATAATTGTTGAATTTCTCCAAATCCTCAGGAATCTTCAACAAATCATCTTCTATGACTTTGTTGACGTCTCTTGCCAATATAACGGACTGGGAAAACCAAACTAAGCTCAATTTCTCCTTGGACTTTAATGATACGGTTTTATCCTTGAGATGTTCTATCAACTTACTGTCTTTGTACCCATGCCCAGCAATGTCCAACAACCCATCTATTTTTTCCCTGCATTTGTTGGTTTTATTGAGCGGTCGCTGGGACAATGCCTTTCCTCTATTTGATGGTGGTGATTTGGTTGTCCTGCTTGCCTTGGACCTTTTACGTAGTGTTTCCATGGTTAGAGGTTCTTCTGGACGATTGCAACTCAAGCCCATCACTATGGCAAACTCTTTCAAGAAAAATAAATAGTCATGCCACAGTAGTTGATCCAGATTTCATCCATCTTTTCCCCCCTCCTTTGAATCTTTATCATCCCCCACGTACTTGATCCTATGCCTGAGTAGACCATATACTATGCTCATTTGGAAATGGGCAGTGTGGTCCTCAGGCAGCTCAAGAAAGTGTCCAAAGTAACTCTTCTTAAAAAGTCTGTCTATGTTTTCATTCTTCATAGTTTTCCTAAAGTTATCAAATGGTTTTCCTAACTGACATTTAAGTACAAGATCATCTGTTAGTTCTGCAGGGTCACTATCGGTATCGAAACTTGAAACCTGTCAATAGTGATAGTTTTGAAAGGATCATGCTGGGATTTTGATATTAATTCATGCCCCATTGGTGATGCATTATCATCATGTTGATGATCATTCTCTTTCTCACTTTCTACTTCCTCCTCTTCTTGTTTATCTTCTTTTTCTTCCTCCCCGCTTTTATTTTCCTCATCACCATCTACATACCCTTGTCTACCTCTCTCAATGTCATTTTCATATCTTCACTCAGCTTTACTTTTTCCTACTGAGATTGTTCAGGAAGCTCCTCTGAATCCCTCTGTACTGTAGCTTTTTTTGTTAGTTGGTCAGAAGTTGATCCACTTTTACTTTCTTTTCTTTTGGGAGACATGTTTTACCTACAAACAACAAAAAAACAAAAATTACATTACAATTGATGTATGCATAAATTTTAAAAAAATACATTGCAAACACCACCAATATCGACACCACCAACAGCCACCACAAATACCACCATCAACCACCACCACAAACACCACCAGTTCCACTACGACAACCACCAACACCACCACTATGACCACAAACATCATCCAACAATACTATGATAGTCAATGGAATACTGCGATAAAAACTAGGATTTTCTCGGGTTCTTCCTACAAGTTTACCATCAAACTCAAAATTGTAAACCCATTCTCAAAGATAATACAACTAAAAGTCTTCTTTTTCATCATTTAACTTAAAAGCCCTCAATTTTAGAAAAAAGAACAAATATAGAACTCTTCTCAAAATCTTTTACCTACGAAGACAGAAAACGGCGGATACAAGCAAGAATAAAGTCCAAAATAATACCTATGTGGTAAAAAATGGGAAGAAAATTGATCTGTTATGAAGGGTTAAGCAATTTATTAAGTAGTTATTGTTTATATTGTTGAGAAAGAGAAAAGAGGGAAACTCAAGATTTGAAATGCTGAAATATTTTTTTTGCAAATGGATGATTTGTATTGATTGATTTATATTTTGAAAAAGAATGACAAGTTTTGAAAATGTTAATTTGGTTCGAATTGATCTTAATTATATTTTTAAATTTTAAAATATATATGTAACTTTTAATCATCTCATCATAATAAAGTGTATTAAGTTCAAATGGAACACTGACGAATTTTACATATTAGCTTGATAATGAGGTAATAAGAATCGTTTCAACTCAGAGTGATCGATCAACAACTCAGGTCGGGAGGAACACAATACCAACATCATTCAATTGTCAAAGACTCAATTGAAGTTATAGTTGACCCTATGAACTCACCCCTAGTTCTAGCAAAATCAATTTAGGTATTAGCTTGATAATGAGGCGATAAAAGTTATTTCAACTCAGAGTGAACGATGGACGACTCAGGTCGGGAGGAACGTAATACCAATATCATGCAATTGCCGAAGACTCAATTGAAGTTGTAGTTGACCCTATGAACTCACCCTTATATTTAGCTAAATTAATTTAGGCATTAGCTTGATAATGAGGTAATAAGAATTGTTTCAACTCAAAGTGATCGATCAATGACTCAGGTCGGGAGAAATGCAACACCAACATTATGCAATTGCAAAGACTCAATTAAAGTTGCACTTGACCCAATCAACTCACCCCTAGTTCTATAAAAATCAATTTAGATATTAGCTTGATAATTAATTAAGATAATAAGAATCGTTTCAACTCAGAGTGATCGATCGACGACTCAGGTTGGGAGGAAAGCAATACTAATATCATGCAATTGGAAAGACTCAATTGAAGTTGTAGTTGATCATATGAACTCACCCCTAGTTCTAGCTAAATCAATTTAAGTATTAGCTTGATTATTAATTAAGTTAATAAGAATTTTTTGAATTCAGAGAGATCGATCGATGACTCAGGTCAGGAGGAACACAATACCAACATCATGAAATTACAAAGACTCAATTGAAGTTGTAGTTGATCCTATCAACTCATCCCTAGTTGTAGCTAAATCAATTGAAGTTGTACTTGAATATATGAAATCAATTGAAATTATATAGAAATAAATATTCAACTTGTTGCAACAGATGACTTATCTGTTGGAATTTATCAAACAGATTAAGTCATCTATTGCAACTGATTAACTATTTGTTGTAAATTATCAAATAGGCATTGTCATTTGTTGCGATAGATGACTGAGTCGTTGGAAATTTTCAAACAGAAATTGTCATCTATTGCAACAGATGAATTCTATGTTTCAAGATCTTTTTTTATTTTAAAGTAATTTTCTAATTACCTGTTTGATATAAAAAAGGATAAAATACTAAGGCAGTAAAAAATATTACTTGGATAACTCAAAAATCTCCTCCTTGAGTAGTCTTATCTTGTCTCTTAAATGTCATCATCTCCTCGTGCTCCTCAAATTTATTAATGAATATTTAAAACCCATCTCTTTCAGCCATAAATTAACTTAACTCATCTTTCTTCTTTTTCAGAATTCTCTTTCTCTCTTCTTTAGGGTAATCACAACCATCTCCTTTTTTCCTCTCTTTTGTCTCCTCTTTCACCTGAGGATCCTTTCTAATCTTAATTGATCTATATCTTTTCTCGAATGAAATGGTTGTTCTGATCCCTTTACTTTTTTGACATTGTAGGTATGCTTCACTATTGCTCTTTTCTTCTCATCTTGTTCTTTGTATGTTATTTAAATTAGATATTTACATTTGTTGTTATTATTGATTTACCCATTACCATTTTTTTATTTATTGAAAAATGGATGTTGGTGTTCTTGGAACATGTGGTGTTTGTGTTGTTGATGGTGTTGGAACATATGGTATTTTTTCTTTGTTGTTGGTGTTGCAATAATTTCCTCAACCGTTGTAACTGATGAATCATTTATTGGAACAGATGGAGCAACTGTTGGAACAAATCAAACCAGTAGCAAGGTTGGTTGGTTTGATTTATTCCAACAGATGGCCCATCTATTGCAACATGTCATCCTTCCGTTGCTACAGATGCGTCACCTATTGTAACATATGACTCATATGTTGAACAGATAGGGAATATATTCATTAGATGGGTCATCTATTGATTCATTCAATTTTGTGTTACCCAGTTGTAATGTTATTTTTGTTCTTCTCTTGTTTGACATCATATGTTTTTCTCTTGTTTGCAGATAAAAGGAAGTAAAACTGGATCAAATTTTGCCCAACCAGCATTAGCCTCTAGAGTAAAGATGAGTTCGGTGGAATAAGCTGCTTGCAGATGGAATCACTTCATATATGAGAGGTATGTATTATTGATCAACCTATCTGAAAACACACATGCAGTACACTAATTTTATGCATATTGGTTCTTTACCTATTAGGCGTTAATCTTTCAAACAAGCTATGGCATTTTACAGTTAAGATTGTTAGGTTCGAACTAGTAAGGCTAGGGGACCAAGTAGGTGGTGTCGATACCCTATTATGGTTTAATAAAGATTTTGTTAATGTTTTTGTGTCAAGTATAGAGAAGGTTTCATGTTTTTGGGGGCAGTGTAAATATTCAAAGAGTGATTGAACTGATTTTAAGGGTTCAATGGACTTTTGAAAGGCCTCCAAAGCCTCGCACTGCTTCAAACAAGAATGAAAATGAATATAGTTATTTCTCTGGTCTAAATTTATATGTATGGGTTACTCGAAGAGACTATTATATAGCAGAAGGTGATTGAAAGAATACCTATATGGTAAGGGGGTGAAGAAGACCATTTATCAACTCAGACTTATTAAAGAAGAAACATGGGGTAAGAAGGAAAGTATAGTGAAACTGGATGATGAAATTGGCATGAAAAATGAAAAAATTGAATGAGCTGCAAATGTGAAACAACTATAACAACAACAACAAACCCAGTGTATTCCCACACAGTGGGGTATCGGGAGGGTAAAATGTACGCAGTCCATACCGCTACCCCCGAAGAAGTAGAGAGGTTGTTTCTGATAGACCCCCGGCTTAAGATAAATATATATAAAAAAAATAATAAACAAAAGTTGTAATGAAACATGAAGCAAGATAGGTGGCTTAAAAGAAGTAAAGAATCAGAAATAGTAAAATAGAACCCAGAGCAATACAGGATAGGGGAACTAAGAGCCATAAGCTATAAGAAATAAGAAAAATGAAATCTGGAATAGGGTACCCGCCTAGTAGTAACCAACACTCACAGACCAAATCCACCCACCACACCCAGTTTATACTGACTAGAGGCTCCTACCTATCGAAACAGTCCTATGATTACTACCCCAGCTAAATAGGGACTCTTCTAATTACCTGCTACAACCCATGTACTCACCCTAGCCTTCTATCCTTATCCGCGACCTCCACACCTTCCTATCTAGGATCATGTCCTCAGTAAGCTGAAGCTGCTCCATGTCATGTCTAATCACTCCCCTCTAGTATTTCTTCGGCCTGCATCTACTCCTTTTGAAGTTATCCAAGGCTAGCTTCTCACACCTGCGAACTGGGGTATCCGTGCCCCTCCTCATCACATGCCCAAACTATCTCAAACTTCCTTTCCACATCTTGTCCTCCACCAAAGCCACTCCCACCTTCTCCCGAACAATCTCATTCCTAACTCTATCCCCTCTTGTAAGACCACGCATCCAATGCAACATTCTTATTTCTGACACCTTTAATTTTTTAATATGGGAGTTTTTGACAGGCCAACACTCCGCTCCATACAACATGGTTGGACGGACTGCCACTCTATAGAATTTGCCTTTAAGCCTAAGGGGCACCTTCCTATCATACAACACTCCAGAAGCGAACCTCCACTTCATCCAACTAGCTCCAATACGATTAGAGATATCCTCATCAATCTCACCATTCCCCTGAATCAAAGACCCAATATACTTAAAACTATCCTTCTTACATACAACTTGGGAATCCAACGTCAACACCACTTCGTCTTCCTACCTTAAGTCACTAAACTTGCTCTCCAAATACTTCTTTTTGTACCTACTCAACCTGAACACCTTATATTCTAGGGTTTGCCTCCATACTTCCAATTTTTCATTCACACCCCTCCTCGCCCCCCATGTCTCATCAATCAGCACTACATCATCTGCAAATAAAATTCACCAAGACATTTCACCTTGAATACTCCGCGTCAACACGTCCATCACCAGTGCAAATAGGAATGGACTAAGAGTTGAACCCTGATGCAACCCTGTCTCAATTGAAAAGTGCGCTGAGTCTCCTTTCGGCGTTCGCACCCGAGTCTTCCCTCTATCGTTCATGTCCTTAATAGCTCTGGTGTATGCCACCGAAACCCTTTTCACTTCCAAGCATCTCTAAAGAACCTCCCTAGGGACTTTGTCATAATCCTTCTCCAGGTCAATGAAAACTATGTGCAAATCCCTCTTTCTTTCCCTATACTGCTCCACTAATCTCCTCACCAGGTGGATTACTTCTATCGTTGAGCGACCAGGCATAAAACCAAACTTATTCTCCAAAATGGACATGATTGTCCTCAATCTCTGCTCAACCACCCTCTCCCAAATCTTCATAGTATGACTCAATAACTTAATACCCCTATAGTCGTTGCAACTCTGAATGTCCCCCTTGTTTTTATATAACGGAATCATCGTACTCCATTTCCAGGCCTCAGGTATTCTCGCAGTTTTGAAAATATCGTTATACAAATCAGTCAATCACCTTAAGCCTGCCCCACCCACAAACTTCCAAAAATCCACTAGAATCTCGTTGGGCCCCATCGCCCTACCCCTCCTCATCCTATGAATAGCCTTCCTGACCCCCTCTATCTTAAAACATCTATAGTAACTAATATCATGGCTCTCCTTCGAATGCTTCATCTTCCCTAACTCAATGCCTCTGTCCCCTTCCTCATTTAAAAGTCTATGAAAATACTCCTGCCATCTCTTCTTAATATGAACATCCTCCACCAAAACTGTACCATCCTCCCCCTTAATACACTTCACTTGGTCGAGGTTATGACCCTTCCGATCCCAAGCTTTAGCAATCCTATACAACCTCTTTTCCCCGTCTTTCTCCTCTAAACCTGCATACAAGCTCTTAAAAGTTGCTGTCTTAGAAGCCGTAACTGCTAACTTAGCCTTCTTCTTTGCCACTTTGTAAACCTCCCTATTCACCTGCTTTTTCTCTTCATCTTTACTCTCAATCAACTTAACATATGCCCCCTTCTTAATCTCTACTTTCTTCTTAACTTCGTTATTCCACCATCAGTCCCCCTTATGCCTTCCCGCCCTCCCCCTCAAAATACCCAACACTTCTCTAGCTGTCTTTATGATACATCCAGAAGCCTTATCCCATCTAACATCCACGTCTCCCTTACACTCCCACACCCCAACCTTTCCACCTTGTCTCCTATCTCCAGCGTGTTAACTGGCGTCAAGCTACCCTACTTAATTCTAGGTCGACCCTCACCGACCCTTCTCTTTTTTTGCTTCTTGATAATCAAGTCCATCACCAAAAGACTGTGTTGGGTCGAAAGATGCTCACTCAGAATGACTTTACAATCCTTACATAAAACCCTATCCCCTTTCGTAAGAAGTATAAAGTAAATTTGAGTCTTGGCTATCGCGCTTTTGAAAGTAATCAGGTGATCTTCCTTCTTCAGAAAGCTCGAATTCACCACCACCAGCCCAAAATCCCTCGTAAAATCCAACAGAGCAGCTCCCTCGCCATTTCTATCACCAAAACCAAAACCTCTATGCACATAATCATAACCTCCCGGTAGAGCCCCAATGTGACCCATTAAAGTCTCCCGCAATGACAATTTTCTCTGATCTAGGCATGCTTCTCACCACCTCATCCAACGCCTCCCAGAATCTCACTTTCACCTCCTCTTCCAAACCCACTTGCGGCGTATAAACACTACACACATGCAGCGAAAACCCCCCAATGACCAATTTAATCATTATCAGCCTATCACTGATCCTCTTAACCTCCACCACCTGCTCTATAAGATCCTCATCAACTAAAATTCCTACACCATTCTGATGCCTCTCACTCCCTAAGTACCACAACTTGTACCCATCCACATCCCTAGCCTTAGACCCTACCCACTTAGTCTCCTGAACATACGCAATGTTAATCCTCCTCTTCTTAAGAATCTTCACCATCTCTACGGACTTACCCTGAAGGGTAACTATGTTCCAAGACCCTACCCTTAACCTATCATCTCTCGTCTCCCGCCTAACTCTACCACCCCTCGCCGCACTAGCCCTACCACCCAACCTGGACCACACATCCCCCTGCCCTTCTCTTTTCACCCCCACCTAAAATGACCTTAAACCCTAGCTCCTTCGGATATGAACCTATTCCACCATCAATCCTCACAGCCACCACTCAAAAAACAAAAAAGCCCCAAGCCAACAAACAAACAGAGCAACCATAGAAAAACAGGGGAAAATAGGAAAATAGCAAGAAAACAAAAGGCATGCACAAAATATTCTATCCAGCCTAATATCTAGAATAATACAACACTATCCACCAATATGCAAAAGTAGCCCATCAAAATTAAAATCACAAGCAATAAAGTAATACAAGGAATTGAAACGGTATGAAATAACTAAATATCAAAGTTTAGATGTCACCAGGGTACTCCTACGTACTGTTGGTTTCAAAAATTTTGGAGTCGAATCTGGATGCCAAAATAGAGTCGCCGGCAAGCAGCTGCCAGTGCATTGCTGAAGTTTATCGGATCTTTTTCTGGATATTGCCGTAAGTCAAGAATCTGCTGGCCTACTGTACGTCGTTGTCCCAACTTGTTATGAACAGTGTTTCCACCCTTACACCGTTGCTGAAATTGAGCCGGCGAGAACCCCTAATATCGTTGGCGATAACAGTGGAAAGAGAGCAAAAAGGGATGGGAGAGAGAGAGAAGGGGTAGAGGAGCTTAAGGGTGAAAGGGAGAGAGAGAGAGAGGGTGGAAATTACCCTACCTGTTGCCAGCGTGTCTACGCCGGCACCGGCGTCAGAGACTATCGTCCAGTCAACGTGAGCTGTACAGTTCAGGCGCAGTGAACGTTAGGTCGCAGAGTGAACGTTAGAGAGAGAACGTTAGCAAAGGTAGACTAAATTGGAGTGAGATGTTTATTTGTTTACTTTGTGATGATTGATTATTCTCGAGCTGCAAATGTGAAAGTGTATCCAAAAATGAAAATCTATCAATCCATTTTGAAAAGAAAAATACTGAAGTGGATTGGAGCTATGCACTTTTTTAGGGGAATGCAACTAGCTAGTGTGGCCTAAATAAAGACTCATAAAATACAGTACCAGAACTCTAAGGTTGTATCTTTGCGAGTACCGATGGTGGTAATATTGTCGGTCAGGAACGAAACCTAAACCAACAACTCCTGAAGTAAAAATAAGGATTAAGCCAAGGTGGCAATTTCTGAAGTTAAACTTGTATCTCATGCCTCCTATTTATGGCTCTGGTCTGGTCAGAGGAAGTGGAAACAACAAGGCTTGGGATTTTTTCCCAACTTCAGACCTTTTTATATCTACTGCCATTGACCTGATTAGAACCACAAACAGAAGCCATGGAATGCAACTTAGACTTCAGAAATTGATGCCTTGGCTTTCCTTATTTTTACTTCTGGAGGTATTGGTTCAGGTTTCGTTCTTGACTGAAAATCATACCAATCCTCTGTGCTCACTAAGCTGGTTCCTTAGATTTCTGGTCCTGCACTTTGTGGGTCTTCATTGAGGCCAAGCTCGCTAGTCACAGTCCCTAGCAAAGTGTCCAACTCCAGTCCTTTTTAGCATTTTTCTTTTTCAAGAACAACTGACGAATTTTAATATTTGGATACACTTCTACATTTGAAGTTCATTCAATTTTTCCATCTTTCAAGTCAATTTCATTGGCTAGAAGTTCCTTACTTACTTCCCTGTGTTTCCTCTTAAACAAGATCTGAGATGATATATGGTCTTCTCCACCTCCCCTTTCCTGCACAGGTATTCTCCCAAGCACCTTCTACTGTATAATAGTCTCCTCGAGCAGCCCATCCATATAAATTTGGACCAGAGAAATTTCTATTGGTTTTCCATTCTTGTTTGCTGTAGTGAGAGGCTTCGGAGGCCTTTCAAAAGTTCATTGCACCATTAAAATTGTACCAATCACTATTGGATATTTATACTACCGCCAAAAAATTAAACCCTTCTCCAAACTTAACACATAAACATGAGAAAAACCGTTATTAAATTTTAACAGGGTAGTATCTTGTTTGAAGGATCAATGTCTAATTGGTAAAAAACTGTATTCACAAGATCATTGTACTCTATGTGTCTGCACGCATGTGATAACTATTTAAAAAGAGGTAAACAGCCGTGACTTTTTATCTAATACATTTAAAACAGCTGATGAATCAAATTTCCCATATGTTGCAACTGATGAATCAGCTGTTAGAAGAAATCAAAACATCTCCTACAATAGCTGGTCCATCTATCACAACATATAATCCATATGTTGCAATAGATATCTCATATGTTGCACATACAGACCATCTATTGTAAAAGATGGTAAATCTGCTATGATAGTGGGTTATCTGTTATGATAGATAGACGATCTGTTGCAATAGCTCAATAATAACGGTTGTTATTAAGTCTCAAACCATTTTAAAAAGGTGAGAAGTTTGAATGTAAAAGAAAAAGTCATGACTTTTCATAGAAAATAAAAAGTCAGTAGTTTAAATACAATTAATACAATGGAGCTGAACAGTCGTGCCTTTTTGCCTAATACATTTATATTCAATCCTCTATAAATAGGTCCCTCCTTAATCTTTATTCTACTTCACTTTTATTTATTTTTGTATTTTGTCTTTTCGTATTACATCTTCAACCACTTCTATTCAAAGAGCATATTCTTCTCGTTGAGGTAATTTTTTTGTGTAAATCTATCAGTTGGTAGTATACGTTGTATTACATTAGGACTTTTTTCTTTACTTTGTGTTTACGTGTTTTGTCAATTCATGTGTGTTCTAGATATGGCTGATCCTATTTGAGACATGGCTATTTTGCGTGACACCGAGAGGCAGTTTAACGACCTACAGAGGGAGTTGTTCATCGTGAGAGCAAGGATGTTTAGAGAGATGTAGAAGCTGATGAGGGCCCTGCTACTGCCGGTTGATTGGTCGACTGACAATAATAATGATGATGATGATGATAATAATTAGAATGTGTTTTTTTAGCATATTCATTTTAATTTTTCTCTATTGGATCTATACCTAGTGTATTTTATTTTTCGTTTGGTGAAAATTTTATTTTTGGTGGACTTTGGCTTTTTAATTCTTATTTAATTTTGATTCTGTCTATTTCTTCTTCTAAATATGTTAACATGTCAACGGTTGGAGGTAAGGAGAAATTTTGAATCCAGTAGTAATAGCAATTTTGACTTTTGATTTCTTTCAATAGATGGACCATGTTTTGGAATAGATTGGCCATCGGTTGGGTTTTTGTCAATAAATTATCCTTATATTGCGATAGATTTTTCATCTGTTGGAGAAATATATTCCAGTTTGATAATTGTATTGTGTTCTTTTAGCTAATATCCATCTGTTGCAACAGATGGGTAATCTGTTGAAAATAATTTTATGATCTGTTGTATTTAGTTCATGTTTTGTACAAGTCAAAAACTCTGCACGTACAACATCTTATTTGAAGATCGACCGTGGCAACATCACCATGACACGTTGATACTGAACTTGTAATCTATTATTTGATGAGATAATAACCTATTCCTCAGACTGAGGTTCATTGATATTATTTTTTCCACTTCTAGAACAAATGGGGTTCCTACGTCCTCGAACTCCACATGTCTTTTGTGAAAAAATTGGCCATACTTCTTATTTATTATTTCAAATAGAGCCATGATGGGAAATTCTCTATCATCACTAAGCAATGAATTCACCGATTCAGCTATTTTTGACGTCATAATATTATACCTATACAAAAGAATCACTTAGTACGACATCATAGTAAACTTGTAACTCAAACAAGACATTAAATTCATAAGAATGTACCTATTTGTTGGACAGAATGCCCGACTCTATCTCTCGAAACTGACACGTACGAGGTTCTTCTTCCTTGGGATGCATATCCGCTATTTGATTGAAATGGTCTAAAAACTCCTCTCTACTATATGATTTAGCTGCTCTATAAAAAAAGGCCACGACCCTTTCGTTGTGAAAGCTGGTCTAAGTGTTCTCTCCAAGATGTCTGATGCAACAACCAAAGTAAGCTAAAGTGAAGAAAATTGAACCCATCTTTGGAATACTTGGATGCCTATCCGAAACAAAACACAACTCTTTGGTATCTTCGACGCAGATTTGCAGTTGTTCAAAAAAATATCCATAAAAGGCATCACATTCCTTGTCTGCTACACAAAAAGCAACAGGAAAGATGTGATTCTCCGCATCCTGCGCCACCGCCGCTAGCAGAACTCCATTATACCTGCTCTTCAAGAAGGTACCATCTTCGGCTATGCATTTTCTCAAATGTCTAAAACCTTGAATCCAAGAACCATAGGATACAAAAAAAGTACTTGAGACTTCCATTTTCATCAACACATAATGTCGTCTTACTTTCGGGATTTATGGACTCAAGCATGTAACGGTAGGCATTGAGGATTTCATACCCATGCTCATGTGTCCCCCTAACCAAGTTCTTGGCAATCCACATGGCTGTATATATCTTCAAATAACTGACCAGGAAACCCAATTTCGTAAGGAGTTGATTGGCCATAACCCTTGTAGAAGGGCCTTTTTCATTGGGGAATCTATTATTGAAATATTCACCGAGGACCTTTGTCGTGGCGTGGGGATTTTGGCCCGAGATGTGCTTCGAACCACATGTGTGATAATTTTCATGTTTATGAATAATGAATCTGTCAGAACTTAAGTACTTTCCTGCTCTCAACCACCACTTGCAGTTCGGATTAGCACATTTGTAGCAAAAGACTTTGCTCAAATTAATCACCTTCATTATTCTGAAATCTCTTTTCAAGCAAGAAATAAACAAAGTAGTAGATAGTTCTTTCTTTTCCTTGAATGACATTCCCTTGTATAAGCCGGTCTCATCGTCTTGACGATTGCCAGATTGTGTCGATCGAGAAGAACTGCCCACCCTATTGGTCGCATCAACGGGCATAGGTGTTTGATCATCATCTAGAATATTCATGTCTAGAATATCCAACTTATCATCAAAGATGTCTTATTATTGTTCTTATTTTATATTCTGGTTCTTATTCTCTCTCATCTTTTCAACCACGCACACCCTTAACACTAGACTGGATGAATCACTAAGATAAGCATACAACCGAACTTGATAGTACCCTCTGATTTTCAAAGAAGTTGTGCATGTAGATGATGATGAGTTCTTCCGGTTGACAATTCAGTCCACAATAGGTGATGATTAAGTTCACAAAATTATCATACAAAACATCACTTTGGATTATCATAGCTATCTTCTCTAGCATTTCACCCTCCTTCCAATACTATACATATCGATTGCTCTTCTCGATCCATTGACCATGACAATCCACCCTTATTGTTATTGATCCCTCCATTAGTGGTACCTAAATAAAATCATTTATTAAAAAAAGTTAATAGTAATTTCATAGTGTCGTAAAATGAATCCCAACAGATGTGTAATTTGTTGCAACAGGTAATAAATAAGTTGCAATAGGTAAGTGATCAATTGCAACAAATTACTTACCTATTGGTATTCATGTTACACTCCTGAAGTTGATTTCAACAGACGAGTCATCTGTTGTAACAGGTGAATCATATGTTGCAACAGACTATACATCTGTTGCAACATATAAAGAGCCTGTTGGGATAGATATTATAGTACTAAGGAACCTTTAAAGTTGATTCCAACAGATGAGTGACATGTTGCAATAGATAATTAACATGTTGCGACAGATGACTTACATGTTGCAACAGACGACGCGTCTATTGGAATTGAGTTCAAGTTCTATTGCAATAGGTTACTAATCTATTGCAATAGATATTTACCCTGTTGCAACAGACGGCACGTTTGTTGGAATTGAGTTCAGGTTTTGTTGCAATAGGTTACTAATCTGTTGCAATAAATATTTACCTTATTGCAACAGACGGGTCATGTATTACAACAGATGACCCATCTGTTCGATTTATGTCACGGCATTATAGAACCATAAATATGAATCCAACATATGAGTCTTTCATTGCAATAGATGGCTCATCTGTCGTAATAGATGATTGATTTGTTTAAACAGATGGCTCTTATGTTGCATTCATGTTCGCATGCTATCTATTATTGAAAAAACAACACAATAGCAGTTACCCAGATCAAAAATTCAACTAAAAATTATAATTTGACTTACCAAAGTCTCTCATGAAGTAATGCCAAAGTGAAAAGTGATGTACGAAATAAAATTTGACCTAAGAAATTGGTCAAATAGCAGCAGTAGCGGTAACAACAACAACATCAATGGTCAACAAGAAGAAGATGAAGATGATAATGAAGTAGAAGAAGATGATAATGAAGCAAAAGGTGATGAATAAAGCAGAAACAACAATGAACAACAAAAATCGCTAAGAGAGAAAAAATAACAATGGATGAGAAGAGAGAGAAATGGGCCTTTATTTCCCTCCGTTTCCTATTATATTAGGTAAATATTTGGATCAAAGTATAAATTTAAAAACTTGTGGGTTATTCTCAAATTTACCCAACTTTCTTAATCCATAATAAAGTAATTGTCACCTACACTCAATTATTAAGACTTGAGTCACCTACACCTCATTTTCAAACTCTTTTGCCACTTTTAACAAAATTCCCCTTAAATCTTTGAGAGTGTGCAATTCCAACAAATATTCAAATAATTTCTGCAAAACAAGGGTATTGATTTGGGGGGTCAAAGAAATAGAGCTTTGTTCAAAGTTAATAATTAATCAGAAAAGAGGATTCCACTTAATAGGAGAATTGATCCTAATGCTAATAATGCCAATGTAGCACACTTTAGAAAGAATCACATTCTAATATTTAAGTACACATCAAGTTTATACTATTTTAATTTATATTTGTTCATTAGGATTATGCCAATATCAATATTGAATCTGTCTTAATTACTAAAGGAACCTCTAAATCTCTTTGTTCCCCTTTAAGAATGCACCATCTCTTCTTTCTTTCCTGCCAAAAATGTCTTCCAGACAACCTCGGTCATGGGTGGATCGCGCATAATGAGATGTCCAACATTGGGCATTTCATGGTAGTTGATCCACGAAAGCCTTCCTGCAATGTAACGTTGTAATATAACAGGTACAATCCAGTCTTGGTCACCATGCCACAAGTGCACCGAGCCTTCACCATTTGGGAAAAGGTTCTTAAGGTCCAGCGGATCAAAATCCCATTTCCCAAACCCCACCATCATGTCACGGTGGAGGGACTCGAATACTCCTTGTTTTACAGCATATTCCTACAGATGAAACAAACAGCAGCAACTTTAAGCCAACCATACTCATTATATAAGCTACAGCATATGAATGTAATTCTTAGTTGTGTATTAGGAATCAATTACACTTATCACACTTTAACTTCCTCTCCTATATTGTTCGTCTCCCTAATAGCAGCATGCTTTTCACATCCACTCAGAAAAGTTCTTTCTCAAAAGAAACAAAAGCACCTCAAGCCAAAATGTTACATAAACAGATCATAGGAAAACAAATACAAAAAAATTGTAGCTTGTACATTTTTTTCACCCTTATAGTGGTTATTCCAACACTTCACCAAAAACAGAAGAAACATTTAACTCAAACAGGAATAAAACTCCAATTTACTATGATCCGGAACAAAATTCCAAGCCATTACAAATTCTCCCGACAAATTTATTACGAGGATCAAACACATGCAAGGGGATCATGAAGTGACAGTAATCTAGTAGTAAATTGTACATATTCTGATAGGAAACCAATTACCTTATGTTTTTGTATTTCACTTGCATGCTTAGCAAATCTGGAAGCAACTTCCATATCTGGGGGAGACCTCTTGAATTTTCCAGCTATAACACTATTGTACGGGAACCACTTTTGAGTGTTCTACTAGTAGACTAGCCAAGGTGCATAATGTGCAACTCGAAGTGCCCATTGGTCCCGTGGGAACTGTAGATTGTATCCTTCTGTAGATAAATTAGAAGGAAAGCCAGGCCACCAGTAATTGACAACGGGAGCAACTAGAGCTGCTCCAGCTAACCTATTAGCACCAAAAGAAGATGCCACAAATAATCAAAAGCAGAGAATACAGGAATACTAGAAGTTTTGCTGCTATTTTTGAGAATAGCGAGGATCGAAAAGAAAATAGAATATACATTGGTCAGAGGGACACTGATTTTATCTTGTCGTCTAATACCGAGGACAGGGCCTTATATAGGAAGATATGAGGTGGGGGATTAAGGTAGATGGTTAGTAAGTAGTCGAGTATTGTCTAGTTCCCCTATCAGTAGTGTCATTATTACTCTCTTAGTGTCTTATTGTTCGATTTTTAGTGTTACCTATTGTTTCCTTTGCTTCTATTATCGTACATTTTGTTGTTGCTACTTTTTCTTTTTTAATTGTTTTTAGAATGTCTTCTTCGTTACTGTATTTTTTACTTATTTTTTATTCTACTTTAACTAATCTGAGGGTCTAGCGGAAACAAACTCTTTACTGACATAGGGTAGGGGTAAGGCTGCATGCACACTATCCTCCCTAGATCCCATCTGTGAGATTACACTGGGTATGTTGATGGTGTTAAGTTTATTGGGTACAAATAAATGTACCGATCAGGGATGTACTTAAGGAAACCCCAAACAGCATTACCACCCATGGAAAACCCCATAACATAAAATTTAGGGCCAAGTCCGAGTTGATCAGCAAGATCTTCCATATCCAAAGTTGTGGTTTGTATGGTTCGTTTTGGATGTGGATCGCTTTCCCCATAACCAGGTCTATCAAAAGAGACAACATAGGCCCCTAATTCTTCAAGTGTTTCCTGAAAGAAACATCATTAAGCATTATAATCTCAGTTCAATTAAACTCAAAAAGGGTGCAGAAGTACAAGTTTGACAAAAATAGTTGATGAAATACCAATGGTGCAACAGCTGACTCATATTTGGTAGAACCAAAGCTATGTGCATTCTCCAGGAGAGCCACAGATTCTAGGAGTTTGAGGTAGGAGGGCCTGGAACGCCCGTGCTAAACTTGCAACCAACAAGACAACTAAAACTTTCCCAAGAATATCTGACCACAAGATAGACACAATTCTTACGATACTATTGGAATATGTAGATGGCATAGTGCAACCCTATATCGTATGAATTACACAAAACCTAGGAAATACTGATGACTCAGTTGAAAATAAGAGAATTTTAGAAAGGTTTTGCTTAAAAGGAGACTTCATCTATTATATGACAATAAAGAAATTAAAGAATGGTGGAAGGTGATGACCTCACTTGCATGGGCGGAGCTACAGTACCACAAGGGGTTCATTCAAGCCTCCTTCGTAAAAAATTACAGTGTATATAAAAGGTCAAAGTTATCTTCTTATGTTTAATCCTTTATATTTTGAATCCCCTTAGTAAAGAACAGATAAAATTGACTGTTGTTTTGGTAAGAGTCAACTTACTACAACACCCTCTCCTCTTTTTCCTTCTTTTAACAAGAATCTCTTCCTCTTCATAATTATTTTTGATAATCGTGATATTCGGGTCATCTTGTGCGCACCTTGACTAATTCCACGGGATATCTGTTACTTCCCACCAACAATACCTAGACTAATTCCACGAGATACCTGCCGTTGTCACCTCCCACCTAGACTAATTCCACTCTCCTCTTTTTCCTCCTTTTAACAAAAATCGTTTATGTTTCATCTTTCGTTTGTTTCGAGAAATCTATCAATCAATTTCGATTCTTTCTTTTTCTCTTGATTCTTTTCCGATCGAGATGTATAGATCCTGTTCATGGATTAACAAAAATCATTCTTGAACAAAAATCCATTTTTTGATTTATTTCATCTATTCCATGACTCTTCATAATTTTTTTTATAATCGTGGTGTACGGACCAGCTTGCACCCACCTTGACTAATTCCACGGATATTTGTCACCTGCTATCAGCAACACCTAGGCTAGTTCCACATGATACCTTCCAGTTGCCACTATCACCTACCAGCTAGACTTATTCCCCATGATACCAGTCACATCCCAATCCCAACAGCAACAAGATCAATAGGATATCTACCACCTCTCACCAGCAACACCTAGACTAATTCTAGGTGCTATCTACCAGCTGGCACTATCACCTCCCACACGGACTAATTCCCCGTGATACCTAGCACATACCACCAGCACCACAGTACCAGGTAACTCTGTCCAACAGGGCTAGACCAAATGAAAAGAAATCACTTGGTTTTTATCTCTGCTGAAATTTGAACCAAAGACCTCATGGTCTCAACCCACTTAATTGATCATTAGGCCACACTCTTGGATGTTATATTCTCAAAAGATATATTCCCTCTGTCACAATTTATGTGAGACAATTTAATTTGATACGAAATTTAAGAAAATAATCTGTAGTCTAGGATTAGTATATTTGTGTGGCTATAAATCATTTTCCTAAAGATTTTATAATGTTAAATTGGTAAATATAGAAATAAGTAACAAGAAAAAATAAAATGACAAAAAAGAATCTTGATTGCACTTTAAATTACACAAACTATAGATTATAAATTAAATAACAAAAGAACAAAAGCATGAATGAGTTGGGTGTCTTGAAAGTGTACATTAACATACCTTGGCTGGAATTTGAATGGATAAAAAAATCAATGTTGAAGATGATTCAATGGATTAAACTTCTCAGAACTGTATAAGGAGGTCAAACTATAGTAGCTTAACTATTTTTTTGTAAGAAAAGAAGTAGTGTCCATTTCATTGTATGGTACACCAGCTGCACATACATCTTTAAAATGGATACATATATAATGTGTTGTGGTTGGTAAATATTCTTTTATTTTTAGTGAAATGTGTTGGGTTTGAATATTTTTGAGTGGTTATTCTAATAATATGAACTCCTCGATTCGAATTTGAATTTAATTAAATTTTAATATGAATATCGATTATTGAGCAAAATAGAAAAAAAATGAATGCATATCAAATCAATGAGGTATTGTGATGAAGTGGTAAGTATTCTTTTATTCTTAATCAGATATATTGGATTTGAGTATCTTGAGTATGAAATGTCTTTGTTAAGAAGCTTTTATCCTAGTGTGAATTTAAATTTTGCCAGATCCTAGTATAAACAACATAAATTCCTTCCTTAAGGAAACCAATTACATGATATCCCTTACGCTCTTTCTCTCTTCCGGTTTTGAAAAAAATACATATACATGTCACTTATATCCTCATACGTTACGCCAATGTATAATGAAATTGTTTGTCCTATATTTATGAAAACATAATATCAGATTTCATTATTCAATGGCTTAATTAACGGCATTAATAGATGTTGTGATTTATTGGATGCTTAAAATTAGTAACTGAATTCAAATTCAAAACTTCACAACAATATTTTTTTTTGGAATTTCTATTTGGGATAGAAACTGGAAAAAAAAACTGTAGACATCTTCTTTCACTTTTTTCCAAAATCAATATGAACATCGTTGTATTGTTGTGTCATTCAGGTGATTGGCAGTCGAAAATTCTGTATGAAGAATACAAAAGTGACGGAATTGTGGTTTTCGAAAGTATAACATTCTTGAAATTGATTTCGACAATTGCTACGGAATTGGATATTGATGAATGTCGGAAAAAATTCAATGAAAGTACATTATTGAAGATAATTCCTCTCCAATTATTATAAGGAATGATAGATAATGGAGTGCGAGTATATATTGAGTTGAAGAAAAGTTTTTCAGGTTTTGTTAATTATTCATTGTGTATTACACAGTTTGACAAGTCCAATAAGGAGATTGATTTTGATCATGAAAATGGCTCTGTTCTTTGTGTTGAAGGAACTAACTCTGATATTTTTGCGCTAAGGGTAGCTGAAATGCAAAATCAGTATTTGTTATACGTTCCAGAATTTGAAGTAAAAAACTTCATCCCTAATTGCAAGAACACAGAAATAAAGGTGAATTAGTTGTATAAGGATAAACAAACTCTGGTTGCGGTAATGGCGAAATATGCATTAGCGAATGACTTCAACACCAAAGCTAAACGATCTGACAAACAAAGTTATGAACAGATATTAGTCTTAATTTTGTTGAATATGCATAATTTCATTAAAAATTTACAAAATGTTAATAGGAATTGCAGTTTTTTGTATTATAGTTGTTGATTTGTCAATTTTTAACTGGTATGTATTGGATATTATACATTGAATAAAGATGGAACATTTATTTGTTAAAGACCTTAAAGAAGTTTTTTTTTGTGTTACTGAGGTTAATGTAATTACTATTGTATTGGATGTTCCTATACTGATGAAACATGTAGAAATCTGGTATTCTAATGTATAATAACTCTTCATACATGTAGATTTATGTATGATGAAATATTTTGATATGATATTTATATCATCATACATTGTATCCATGATTATTTTTTTTATGCAGCTATGCCTTGCACTGTCGTAACAAAGACTACAAATGAATACTGAAGGCGTCTTGTATGAATGAATCATATATTTTTCAGATTCGTCGATTTAATTCAGAACATACTTGTCGTCTTAGTGATAGAGTGTTGAAAAACTTGATTGCTACAACAGCTTTTGTGTGTGAATTTACAACACCAAAATTAGTTAACCACAAGAGAAAACATACATCAGAGGACATAATTGCAGAGATGAAGGCCGTGTATGGAGTTGATATTAACTACAAAAGGCATAGCGTGCAAAAGAGAAGACAATTGTGATGCTTAGAGGTGGTCCAGCTGATGGATATCGAAAAATACCGTGATATATTTTAATGCTAAACCAAGTGTACCCAGACTTGCACATTAGGTTGCATAAGGCATTTGATAATGAGTTTAAATACTTGTTTATTGCCTTAAATCCCATGATAAGGGGTTTCTAGTTTTGACGGCCTGTTGTAGTTGTTGATGGTGCCCATTTAAGCAGACCATATCAAGGAACCTTTCTATCGGCAAACACATTTGATGGTGCAGGTATTATTCTTACCTTTATGTTAAGTCTTTTAGAGTTTGCATAAGTCTATGTGTCTGATGTTTTCATACATTACTCAGTTATGTATAAGGAACTATATAGATGTTGAATCAGAACCTATTTGTTTTACATTCAAATAATTGAACCTATTTATTTTACATTCAAATAATTAATTTTTTTTTACTGGTAATTCTTTGGTAAAAATTAGATTGTATTTTTCCATTAGTTTATGGGGTTGTGGATTCCAAGAATGATAGTACATGGACATGATTTTTCAATTAGTTTAGGGAAGAATTTGATGAACGGGATAACATGTGTGTTATATCGGATCGTAATGAGAGTATCATAAAAGATTTGAGAATTGTGTATCCTAATGTACTTCATTTAGCTTGTATCTGGCATTTATGAAAAAATATTTTGCACAAATTTTAGGAAAAGCAAAGATAGACTTAGTGACCTTTATTATTCTATGGCTAACATGTATAGAAAACAAGATTTTGATTATATTATGTCAAAGGTTGCTAAGATTGATCATAGGGTTAAGGAATACCTTGAAGAAGCTGGATATGAAAAATGGTCTTGATGTCACTCACCTGTTAATAGATGTAGAATGATGACCTCTAATATAGCCGAATGTATTAATGGTTTCTAGGTAGAGGCTAGAGAACTTCCTATTCTAGAATTTCTTGAAGAAGTTAGAATTTTTATTTGCGGCATGAAATTGTAAGAACTGTGAAATTGCATTATACACCAACACAACATTAGGGAGAAGTTTTGAAGACATTCTGACTCTTAATGGGGCGAAGGCTTAACGGATGACGGTATGTATTTGAATATTTATGAAAATAATTTTTTGAAGTCATTATTATTTTTTATTTTACCGTAAATATTTATTTATTTGTGTCTAACAGTTAAGGCATCTACAAGTTATCTTTACTGTGTTTATGAATTCGAAAGGAGGTACATTATCAATATTGAATGTGGCACGTGTAATTGTGGTTAGTATCAAATTGATGAAATTCCATGTCCACACGCAATTGTTGTATTGAAGAGTAAAAATATAGAAGATTATGGTCCTTGCTACTCGAAATTTTACTTGTCAAAAATCATTGTTAAGACGTATGAACTTCCGATAGTTCTAATGCCAGACATGAAGGATAGGAATGTTCCTGAATATATAGAATATGAAGAAGCGGTACCACCCAAATTCAGAAGACCTTCGGGTAGAAAAAAAGAAGGCATATGAAATCAAGTAAATCGCTTTCTTCAAGCTCAAACTGTTGCGGTAAATGCAGACGTGCAGGTCATAATCGACGTTCCTGTGGATTTTTTCCAAAGAAAACTTGAAAAGGATAATTTGATTATCAATGTTATGTCATGTATTTTGGTTCTGTTTGATAAAATAGATTATGGTGTTCATTTAGTCAATCTGAAAAAAATTTGAACTATCTTTAAGATTTTTTCAAGTTCAATTCTTAATTATAATTTGAGATTGTTAGTTCATGTTTTTAATTATCCATTTGTGAGATTTGTAGTTCTAAGGTACGTAAATGTTTAAAATGACTGACTATTGTGTGTACGTAGAAGTGGTGGAAGATAGGGATAGTATGTACATTTAATTATCTTTTGGACATGTGTATAAGTTGAATCATACATAAATATGTTGAACTGTTATTTTGTAAATTGAGTAATCAAAATACGTGTATAAGTTGTTTGACACATAAATGTTTTTTAGATAAGACTGTTGTTTCCTACTTTATGTTATAAAACTAAGTGTATGATGGTATGTTATACATGTAGTTCAATGTATGAAGATATGAGAAATGTATAATATTTTTATATTGTATAGGAAGTAAAATATCAAAATGTGAAAAAATGTACCGACGTATAATCACATGTGTAATGTATTATGCATTTAATGTTTGAGCTTTAATATCTAATGCTTTATTATTTGTTATACGTTACATATAACTGACAGTTTAAAGTATATTAGTTTCTTATACTATAGTTATAAATGACAATTTAATCTAATAGCTGCAAACTGAGATAATATTTGTACACATGTATGCATAAGGTTTAATTAAATAATGGTATTATAAACATTTGATTTTACAATGATATTACAATTGTATTTTATATTTAATGTATAATATGGTATATTTAAGTTATATAAAATGTATAAATATTGTTCTGACGTTTGAGAAGTACCAATTCAATAGATTTTACGTTCTTCCAATACACATAATGAAAACCATAAACATGACCGAGAAAAAAAATGCTTTTAAGTATATATAAACTTACGTATGTATAAGCAGTTCCAAGAGATCCAAAAAACTAAAATCCAAACAAACATAAAAACTGACAAGTGATGTAATTCTTTAACATCCATTACTAAAACAAGAATTAGAAGTTTCCATGCAGAATGGTTAAAAAAGTGTGCTACTCTAAAGTAACTATAGCACTTTCATTAATCAATTGGAGATAACTACTCTTTGGCCGCGGAAGATAGTTATTTTCACTTGTGTATCCTTTCATTGTCTTGGTTACTCCATAATTTCATAGTAAAGAAGCATAGCGTACATGTTGAATTTGTGTGTCAAAACCATATGAATGCACTTCCAGTCCTTCACTTAGGATTTTTGCATATGCAGCAACAAATGCAACAGTCCCTGAAATTAAAAACAAATATGATTTAGCAATCCGTTCAAAAGTTAATCAATGATTATACATGTAAAATGTACAAACCAAATGCACTTACAGACTAGCAGACGCTTACTGTGAAATATTTTGCACATAGACAACCTCAAATGGGTTTTGATTGATAAGTTGAGTGTGCTAACCAAGCTTGTCTTTGTAAGCATCAAGGGTTGCCCAATCAGTACGTTCTGTCTTTTTAAAAAATTCATTGTCTGATAAGTAGGCAGCATCACTGCCAATTTGTGTATTTCATTTGATGGGTCCCTTCTTCTTGTACCTAATAATGAGTCGTAGACACGTATCACTTTCTCCTTCAACACAATTATAACCAACACCCAGTGAAATTCTTTCCCGCAGTTAACTGAAACATAAACCTCATCGATCATATGTCATGGTAAGTTCGTAGGAATACAAAATTCATTAATTGTGTTGGTAATTGATTCTTCATTTCTAGCCACAATATATGATTCTGCACAGTCTCCTTGCGTAGAGGACTGAACACATGACGCTTCTGGATAATATCTACGATATGTCTTCTCGATATATGTTTTGAAGAAGCAACTTGTTGTTGTATATCTATAATTTCCTTCAAGCTGAAGCTTCGATTTCTTTCTCAAATGGTAAAATATCACATTTAAATGCTACACAATCAAACAGGATAAAATAGATGAAAAATGATGATATCTAACAATACTATATTTATATGCATGACATACCTAAAATAAACATATTAAAATAAAGTCGGATAATCTGCATTGAAAGAGAAAAATTAAAGCATGAGAATAATTTTTACAGTTAAACATAAGTATGGTGCTACTGTATTCGCTTTTAGTTGTCAGGATAAATTTGCTAATTGTTATATGATAAACTAAAATAAACTAATTGTATAAGTTTGTATTATACATGTCTTTCTATGTATTACATCAGACTTATATGTATGATCTTACACTCCAAAAATAATATGTTGTGTGTATGATAATATGTTATAATATACACTAGTGAATAGGTTCGCGCTTTGCACGATGTGTAAGACGTTGTTGAATTTATATAAAAAAAATTTATAATAATAAAATTTTGATGAGCTATTTTATTGAATGAAGATAAATTAATGAGAAGAAAGATACTTAACACATAAGAACTCCAACTTTTCATTCATGCTTAAATATTTTTCATAAATATTACTCAAGTATTATAAATGATAATATTTATTAGAAATCATAATTGGAGGTAAATCATATACTTAATTCGAGCTTGTCTTACCTAATCTTATTTATTTTTTGTTTTATACATAATGGGTTAATTATGTAAATAAGAATATTTATAGTTATTGTAGTTATAAGTAAACGTTACACATAATCAAAGTTCTTTTTGTGTTACATAAGTCCTCTCATCTGCTATTAATTAGAGAATTTACATAAGTCCTTTCATCTTATCCATTTTTATTTAATTATTTTTCATCCATTTTTATTTTACATTTTTCTCCTTTTTTTGCATTTTTTTCTACTCCATCCTATTAATTTATCTTATGTTAAATTAAATATTAAAAATCTAAAAACCTCTTAATTTTCTCCATAATCAATATATATCTATAAAGGAGAAACAAGACAAGGATGATGTGACACCTCTCTATGGCCACCATTCCTATTTATCTTTTTCCTCCTTTTTTTAAAAAATTTCCACCATTTTTTGCATTGATCAATTTATTTAATAAATGAAAAATTATTATATTTATTATATTCAATTATATCTCATGAGTTACAAAAAAACCTCCATCCATTTACATTCTCTATTTAAGTAACATGTCCCTTCAACTTTCTTCTATCAAATTCTTAGCACTTGAACAATCTATATATAGGTAATAGTTAACTCAGAAGACAACATTGAACTTTGTAGTCATAATAAAAAAAAAAATTGAATTCATCAAATATAAATTTTGAATCCACCTCTTCATGGTAAAGCACCATGTTCTTGAGGTCTTAGACTATGCAAGTAATCAAGAACATGTCTATCACCTCCCTTAGCTTCTAAACAACAAAACTTTACAACTGCTAGCTGCATTTATTTTTTATTCAAATTGTAAATATCTCCTTTCACTGAATTTGGTTAAAAAGTAAAATCATAGAGCAATTATGTACACATTTTTCTGTGGAAATTCTTTTGTCACCTTATTGTTTTCATATGTGAATTGTGCTATATTTCACTACTATTTTGTTAAAGGGAAAAAAGTTTCATCTCACAGATCGTGTAGTTAGTTTCCAAATCTCTAAACATTATTTTTGAAAATGACAAATCTATATACATTTAATGTATTTTAGATTTAGTTGAATCGACTCTCGTAGAACAAAAATGTAATAAAATTTTGAGACGTAAAGAGAGAGAGAAAAAAAAGGTTACACTATAAACATAAAAATTATTCAGCTTGTTCAATTGGTTTTTCTTTCCAAAGAACAATAACTTTTCTGTCCAAAGAATACTTCTTGCTTCTCTGAACAATATTTCACTATTTGTTTAGATTCAGAAGGCTTGTTATATTCACTAAAATTATTTGCATACAATCTTGCGAAAAAGGTGGAGCAAACATCACAACCATAAATCAGAGAATCACACATCTAGTATTTTGACTTGGATGAATCATTCTGGAAGAAGATGAAATTGGCAATGACAATAGTACCGATGATTCCGCCAAGAATTGCAGTGAGGCTAGTTAACAAACTCCATTTTCTGTGTGCCATCCTTTGATCTTCTTCTTTCAAAACTCTTTAATCTCAATATCGCCATATCATTTGCCCTTGAAACAGGTCCATTTGAACACGCTGAAGATGACACAAATATAAATTTTACTATCAAAGAATATTCATGAATAGATGAATAAATATCACAAGATAAAATTAACTATAGATACAAAATAAGAAAATGAAAATATGAACTTCATTGAACTTGAGTGCATGATTAGAAAATGATTATAAATGTGAAATATTCAGTAAAATTCAATCAATTATAAATCATACAAAGTAAAATGTCCAATGTTCAAAACCACATATATTGAAAACTTACTAACTTTAATGTGAAATATTATGTAAAATTCAATCAATTCTAAATTATACAAAGTAAAGTGATCAATGCTCAAAACCACATATATTGAAAACTTACTAACTTTAATTTTCTTCTTTTGCGTTCAACCATGGCTACAAAATTCAATGTTGTCTTCTAAGTAAATCATTGCCTATATATAGATTGTTCAAGTCATAAGAATTTGATAGAAGAAAGTTGAAGGGACATGTTACTTAAATAGAGAATGTAAATGGATGGAGATTTTTTGTAACTCGTGAGATATAATTGAATATAATAAAAATAATAATTTTTTTATTTATTAAACAAATTAATCAATGCAAAAAAAGGTGAAAAAAATCAAAAAAAGAAGAAAAAAGATAAATAGGAATGATGGCCATAGAGAGGTGCCACATCATCCTTGTCTTGTTTTTCCTTTATATATATATATATTGATTCTAAGTATGATGTAATATGATGTTGTATGATAATGCTTTATACAATTAACTATAAGTATGTTGCTATTGTATGTTGGATTATCCGCATTGAAAGAAAAAACTAAAGTATGAGACTAATTTTAACAATTAAACATAAGCATGGGGCTACTGTATTCGCTTTTAGTTGTGAGGATAAATTTGCTAATTATTGTACTATAAACTATAATAAACTAAATGTATAAGTATAAATTATACATGTCTTTCTATGTATTACATCAGACTTAGACTTATATGCATGATCTTAAACTCCAAAAACAGCTTCTTGTATGTATGATAATGTTTTGTACTTTACATTTTAAGTATGATGTAATATGTTGTTGTATGAGAAGGTTTTATACAATTAACTAAAAGTATGTTGCTACTGTATAAGTATGATCTTACACTCAAATAACAGCATGTTGTATATGCATGAGAATGTTTTATACTTTACATTCTAAGTATGGTGCAACATGATTTTTTTTAAAATAAATTCAGTAAAAATATTTCATGTTGTATGTATGATAATGAGTTATACTTTTTCTGCCTATGTATGATGTGAGTGTTATATGTTTGATTCACACTCAAACAACTGAATGTGTTATATGTTGAGAGTGTATTAGCCTCTTATTTCTATGGATGATACTAGTTCATTCGATTGTTAGATATTAGTAAAAACCTGGCACATTATTGTAAGAGGGATTTTAAAGACATTGCACATTATGTTTAATATTTGTTATTATATATGTAATTTACACTTTAAGAAATGGTATCTACAGTCGAACAACATTATTTCTAGGATAATTATCTACAATATTGAATGAAAGTTAGTTTAAGTTACCTCGTTGTTCCAGCATGTGTTAGGTTGCGACATTATGTAGAACTAATTCTTTGACTGTACATGTGCAACGATGAAGTCCAACTCTGGATAACCTAGGCCGAAATAATTTTTCAGATAGTGATGTCGGTCTGTTTCCTTTACCAGTAATCATGTGTAAATATTAGTTGTAATTTTGTTGATGTACTTTTTAAAAAAAGAAATAGATTTCAAATTTCTTACTTGTCAGCATGATACTTCAATAACCCTTTCGCAATCCATTTCGAGTAATCCAACATTAATTCATTAGGCAATTCTTGAGCAATAGTACAACCATCGAAGGCGTACTTCTGCTTCTCTTCATTATGAGAACTTCCCTCTTTCTTAGAGCTTGACCCAAATTTTGTTAGTTACAGTGACCTAAAAATTCTGGACTTTTTCAATCCCTTTTTACTCGTTCTTTAATGACATCACGTTCTTGAACTTGAGCATCTGGGAAATTAGGTGGAAACTGACTCAATTGAATTCCACATAAAAGTATTAGAACTTCAAGAAATATGAAATGAAATAAAAAAAAAAAAAAAAAAGGTTATACATCAACCTTGTTGAACATTCCAGCCATAAAGGACTCATATTTAGGCCTCACACACTCTACAGACAAGTTGAATATCCTTGGAATGTTGTTTCTCTGACGGAGCACAATTTTCTTATCAAATTCAGAGCAGCGCTCCAACATTCAAACATTGAGAATTTGTGGCATCCCACCCAAGGAGTATAGTTGTTTTGCGACGTTGAATCCTATCTCCATGAATTGATCAACTTCTTAAATGTAATCTCTCCTCATGAAAAATGCATGTAACGATCATCCTCAATCATCTGGAAGTGCGCTAAACTAATAGGTGCTTCACAATGTTTAGAAAACAGAAAAGTATGAACAAAGTAAAGTATTGCAATGTTCAATGCATCTTGAGAGTTATCAAAATTCCCCATCTTCACATGTTGAATCAAGGCTTGCTTAGTTGTTTCGGCTTTAGCATTGGGGAAATACTTTGACATCAAAGTTGATTTGTGCGATGAACTGTACATATATTCATCAATATTATCGATACATTTAAGACCGATAATAATAACAAACTCAAGCATAGAAAATCTCAAGATTTTATCCTGTACATAGGCATGAATCTCATCATATTTATCCAGCTAGATTTCTAGCATCAGAAAGCATTTGGATATTTGCTCGATCCAATTGCATTGGGGCATGTCGAGAAATACTCCGAAGATTGTATTTCTAACTGCCCTATAAATTTCTTCTCCAAAGTAAGTCTTTATGTCTTCTCCAAAATTCCGATTACACGTGACACTAATACGTAATGAGTGAGCCGGAACCTTGTGAATACGATATTTTATTCCCTAAGAGAATAATAGAAAACAAAAATTAAGGATAACAACATAGTACCAAAATTGTTTGAGCACCTTCTACATATTGTAAAGAATACCTTACTTTCTGTGTAACATAACCTAATACATAGTTGATACTTTTTCAGATGTATAATGAAACCTCATACCTAAAGCATATAATAGAAAACACAAATTAAGGGTAACAACATTGCAGCAAACCTATACATAATTTAAAGAGTACCTTGCTTAATGTATAACATAGACTTATACATAATTCCATACTTTCAAGAGTTATAATGAGACCACATACATAATCTTGAAGATGTATAACATAACCTTATACATAATCTCATACTTTGAAGATGTATAATGAGACCTCATACAACATGTTAACATGTATATGCAAATCTTATATTCACATAAACCTTATCAAGATATTCACATAATTGATACTTTAAAGATGTATAATGAAACCTCATACATAAAGCACATCTTATTCAATGTAAATATAACTTGATAATATATAATATTCAGCTTCTCGTACTGTACAGTTCCACAACAATGTTTATCAACGTATATTTACCCATTTACTGAAGAAACTTAAGTAATTTAAAAACTATACTATTGGAAGACGTGGTCGTCCTAAATCATTGACCTTCTTCTTACTTGTCGATTTTGAAGCTGACTTCTTTGAATTTTAACTGGCAACTTTCCTCAATTTCTTCATGGTTATCGGGTCATTTCGGTGCTTGGATCGGTTCTCTGCGAAATTGGATTCTTCATAATCAAATGTACCAGGAACAAAATCAACAACGAAAATATTTTGTTCCTGATAATCTAACTGACTAACTCTTAAACTAAAGCTAGGACAAGACTCCATTACAAAATCTATACTTTAATGATTAAGCACTTGCAACTAGAAATTAAAAAAATAAAGATCTGACTTGTAATATATGAAAAAACATAAAAAAAAAATCATCTAACACACTGGATTGACATTGTAAAAGCAATTAATTTCATAAATACATACATGCAACAACAAAAATAAAAAAATTCAAAACTAATTTTGATTTGGTAAAGTTGAAAAAAAAAACTCAAAAATTAACTAGTGATGAAGTTAATCAGTATGTACAATTGTTGTTTGAAAACTTACAAATTCGAAGCCTCTCAGAAGACGTAGTTTGATTTTGGGCGTGAAATATGGAGTGCAGTAATGGAGTAAATATCGGACTAAACCATGAGAAAAACACTAGAATATTGTGATGTATGAGGGAGAGGAGAGAGAAAGTAAAAAAGGTAGGGATTCTAGGTAATTAATATGGGATTTTTGTAATTTATTTTCAAATCTGAAATTTTATGTAATAAATAATAGTTAACTTGTGTATATATGTAATTTTTAGTTTATTAAATAAACAATAAAACTAAAAGTCATGAATTTGAGGAGTCAAAATTAAAGATCACTCCGAAATAAGAGCAGCGCGTGCAAAAACTTTAAAAGAATTTAAAACAAGTTAGATCTACATAACACTGTCAAAAAAAAAGAATTTTGATATTATATACTTTAAATTTGATTTTCCTATTCAAAGTTATCAACCAGCGCTTGATTTTGTTTTAATTTGACATGTTCATCAGGTCAAAGCGAGACACAACTGTAATTACGATCTTTCAAATGGATGATGACATGCATGAAAGCTCTCCAATGTATTTTCCATTTCTAATATTTCCTTATTCAGGTGCTCAATAATTTGTTCTTCATCCCTTGATTTACATATCTAAAAAATTAAAGAAACTGCTTGTGAAATGGTCAAACCATGCCATCGAGACAAAACCTCGTAATCACACCATTTGAAATATAGCTTAGAATTTAGCATGACGCATGCAATATTTTAATTTGTATGCTCTATGATGAATTTGACTTTCATAATCTCAACTCCTGCCAATTGTGATCACTAATATTGATATGAATATCCTATGCTAATTGCCTGTGCAACTGCATCCTACACACGGAGGGTATGAAATTTTAGATTGATCACTTATGAACAAATATTGAGATATGAATATTGTAAAAGTGGATGTAAGACTTTCTCAAGGTCTTTTCAAATCTCACTTCAAAATTCACACTAGTTAGCTATTTACTCAGTATGAATAGTATGTCTATCATCCACAAAAGTCTTTTGTCTTTTGCTATAATAACTTATTTATAAGTCTTGTTTTTATATTATTTGATTCTCAAAATCACCTCTACAATGTGATATATAGTTGGTTATCTATCGGTCCATTAGTCAAAAAGTATAAATGATTACAATAATTAGAAGCAAGCACATACAAATGCAGAAAATGAAATAATGGCCAAAAAAAGAAAAAAAAATCAACTCTACAATGTGATATATAATCAGCAATCTATCAGTCCATTAGCCAAAAAATGTAAATGATTATAACATCTAGAAGCAAGCTCATACAAATGCAGAAAATGAAGTAATTGAAAAAAAAAATATATCATGTGAATTTATGAAAAGCTAGACATAGTTAGAAGTTAAGACCTTAACACAGTTAAAATTTGTGGCTCGCGATAAAGCACCATTTAATTGGCCATGGGGACCTGAATCTATATGGATCGTGAAATTTTAATAGTAAAAGCAGATTACTAGATTTTTTTACACTGAAAAGCAGATTACTAAAAAAAATTTTACACTAAAAAGCATATTACTAATAAATTGATGCTAGAACTTTAAGATTAGGGGTCTATATTAAAGTCCTGAAAGCCAAATAAGCAGATAGGTGAATTGAAGAATATCTAACAAATTAAGATATGGGCAAATTGAAACAGCTAAACTACAATAATCAAAGCAAGCGAAGGAGTGGTACAGAAATAGTAATCAGAACTACACGAAGAGAAACCTGAAAAGAAATAGATCATTATTAACAATTTAGCTAACGTGTTAAGCAACCTATCTTATCAAATTTTGCGAAAATCTTTACTAACTGAAGTTAAAGCATGATATAAAAGTAATATCTTATGTCCCAATGATTGAAGTTTGTAGTAGCTTTACAATGAAAATATATTAAAGATATACTGAAATTATTAAATGAACAACACAATTATATTTTTGCTTGGTGAAAGGTCATAGTGCATATCTAAGACAGAATATATATTTCTCATCGAGAAAAAAATAGGAGAAAAGTAAAATAACAAAGAAGACGAATAAATATGGAAGACTTCAAAACGTAGTGTGTTTCAATTCTTTTATTCATGCATTTCCCTTATGTAATTTCACCCAATCAGGGGCGGACCCACATGGTATCCAGGGGTTCGAACCCCCTCGGCAAAAAATTACGTTGTATATATAACGTTGAAAATCTATATTTATGTATATATATTAATTTTGAACCGCCTAAAAACAAGGTTTTTGGATAGCCTATTGGTTCTATGTCCGCTTCTTGAGTCGCTCCTTCAGCCCTCGGTCGTGTACAGCTATAATAAAAAAAATTGATTGATATTTTTATGAAACATTTCATAATAATGCATTCATCTGGCAAAAAGATGCATAAAAAGGTAATAAATAAGATAAATTCTTCAAAACACATAAAATAGAAATAAGTGTATAATATTATTTTTTTAAAGATTATTTTAATTCTTTGAAGATAAATCAACATGATAAAGATAATTTTAAAATAAAGCCTTTTTAATTTATCATCGAATAAGCTTTGTCAAAATTTATACAAATAATGCTCCTGACAATTGTGTTAATAAAATCATAACATATAAGTAATTTAATAGATAAAATAAATTATTGGATATTTAATTTTTATATTTATCAATTGAATTAATTAAACAATACGGAATTTTTCAGAAATTGAATATTATAATGAAAACTTCTAAGAGAATTAATCGATTATTCAAATAATTAAAAGTACAAAGACAAACTCAATAGATAGAGTAGTTTATCATATTATTATGATATACCGAATGCAAAGGCCCAAGTGGCAAGAAAAGAAATGTATGAAAAAAATAATTTTATCAACTATATGTCACAATTTTAGAGGGAGAAAAGTAATTTTATCTGTTGACACCTAATTTTTACCCTCCAAAAGCAAGTTTAATTTCAAGTTTCTTTGATTTTAAATAATATTACAACATTTATTTTATTCGAATAAAAGCTTTTCAAAGTATTTATCTAGATAATTTTGCCATTTTAAGTAACAATTATACATTTTTGTATTCGTAATTATGAAATCGTATAATTTTGTTACTTCAATAATTATTTTACGAAAAAAATCAGATTTTAATGGAAAGTTATTTTGAAAATTGATTCAAATGGTTAAAATCTTGATTTAAATATAATTTACACTCAAAATTAATTTGTTCGAAAAAATATTTTTTTGATTGTTATTAAATCAAGAAGCTCGGAATTAATTGATTATTAAATTATATCACATGTTTTTTTAATTTAGCCAATTTATTAAATTAGACCTTAAATTGAAATCGATTCGATCATAATTGCAACACAATTAGTCAATTGAATTTGAATTAGGCTAAGATTTAAATACAATTGTCTAAATTTTATTTGTTGATTATTTAATAAACGACCTGAATCCCTAAAAAAAACCTAAATTCCTAAAGTCAGCCCCAATTCCTCCTAAAACCCGCCCCAGGCCTATTTGTTCAATAAAACAGGCCCAACACAATCTGCCAACCCATTTCTTAAACCCAATAGCCCCCTTTACCTTATCCTCAATTGGGCCACCAGCCGAAAATTCTTGTTGACTCGGCCCAAGTTTGATTGTCTTCCTCAACAAACCAAACGCACATCAGTAAGCATGAAGCAAACAGCAGCAATGTGCGTACACCGGCAAACAACAACTCCAGCGAACCAACTCTAAACTACTCCAATTTCAACCCATCAAAACCCAAAATAGTAAGTAACAACCAACGGCTACAACCCGACCCGGCCTGCGTATACTAAAAATTTAGCGACAAATTCCCTAAATCACGAAAAAAAAAACTCTCTCTATCTTATCTCTGCAATTTTGCAGACCTAGAGCCATCCTTTTTGACTTTATGCTCAAGGTTGTGTGTTTCCAAACTCAAAATCCAATCCAAATCAGAAGATGTCTATTCAAATTCAAAATTTAGGGATATGTTTCTCTATTTTTAAAGATGAAAAATTAATATCGTCCCCTATAAGTAGGGATTAAGGGGAAGAAGGTAGGGAGAAAAAAAGAATTTTTTTGAAAAAAATTGGGGGTTCTGAAGGTACTTGCTTTTAACCTCACTTAACCAAAATTCTCGACGAACACACTGGCATTTTGTGATAGGCTCGTTTGTTTCGTTCGCTGCCCGAAAACAGGTGAACGTTCACCTTCTCGCACCCTCTCTTTGTTATATAATTATTACGACGCGAAATCTCATTACTAATGGTGGAATTTGGTTGTTATTGAAGTAGTTGTCGTTGTGGAATCTCACACTAGGTGAGAGATGGGATTATGTGTTGTAGAAGGCCCTCATGGCCGTAGGATTTTCATGTAATGGAGTTCTAATTTTTACCTCAATCGATTGAGTTAATATTTTTACTCTAGCTGTTTCGGTGCATCGTTTCTCTTAGTGTAGGTTTTAGCTCTTTAAACGCATTGATCCATCTTTGTGTTTCTTTTCTAACATTCAAGTTATTGTCTTTGTAGTGTAAGTACTGTTTTGCAGCAATTTGGAGCCTTTTTTTGTGTGTGTATTTTTTGTTTTCTTGATCATGCTCTTATGAGTTTGTGTAGTTTGTGTTGTTTGGTTTGTTTGGCAACTAGGCAGTAAGGAATTTTTGAAAACTTGATTAATACTGTCCTACACACATTGTCTTAAAGCTACAAATTTTGGTTTAAATAATTATATGTCTACGCTATTGGAAGTGATTTCATGTGTGAATTCTTCATTTACGCAAAATGTCGTACTAATAGAAGTAGCTAGCGGGTCCCAATGTATATGAGTTCCCAGGGCAATTCAAAAAAATGATAAAATTTCATATACTCCTAAAGAAAATAATCAACCTTTCAAAGTGAAAGTGAAACACGTGGCTTAATCAATCAAAATGATGATTCCTAACTTCATAATATGTAAATTATATAGCTTAGCACACCTTATTTGCTAAACTTTATTCTATGTTTGAAAGTTTGTTAAGTGTTTATGTGCCATCCATATTCCCTTTCATTATTGGTATCAAGTACATTACCAGCATTCAAACACAAAAAGATCTTAGCTCTAGATATTAATTATTTAAGGTTGTCTAAAGAATTTGACTAGATATTACTTATTTAATATGTTGCCTAAGAATTTGACTATTTGGATATATTCTCATTCTTTTTTCCTTCTTTGTGTGTGCATGAACTCCTCCGCCGAGTCCCTCGGACTCCCTTCTCTCGCATTCCGTTGGGTTAAATCCAACTCGCATCGAGTCAAGACCCGTGCCAAAAACAAAATGGACTAATGCATGAAGAAAAATGGGTTGATACAAAGATGTATACACAGATATACAGCAGTATAGATGGGATATGCAGTGAAAAACGGGAGGTGAAGTTGGTGTACCGGTGGAAGACCAAAATATATGCATATGTGGCTGATATACAGTCTGATATACATCAGATATACAAAAACGCTGGGAAAAACATATGCAGTATACAGATGATATACACTGAAATAATGGACTAAAATTCATGGGATTTAGGCCCAAAAGCTGGGAAGCCTATTAATGGGTCAAAAGGGCCCAATTTTAACTCTTTCTTTATTGGATAAATTACACAAATTTCATATTTAAGAGACTATATTACCCTAATATCCCTGACTTTTTAAAAATTTACATAAAATCCCATTTTACAACTTTACTCTTGATACATATCAAGAAAACCTCACATCCTATTTTTACTCCACCATTAACCCATTCAAGATTTCCTTCCCTAAAATATCTCCCTAATTATCAACAATTAAATCTTCCTTCCTGATTTTTTCTCCTCCATTAACGCATGCAATTTTTTTTTCCTCTCATTTTTTTTTAAAAAAATCTATTGATACATATATAAATTTATTTAGTTATTCATGCATGTTTATTCTTTTAATGGTGATTCATACGAATGATAAATATGATATCATTATATGGGTATTATGGTGATTCATACGATAGATACATTTTGTGTGATTTTAACGGGTGATACATATGATATTAATGGGTGATACATATTGTATTATGGTGATTCATATGGTAGATACAATTATTTATTTCAATTATTGGGTTATTCATATGATATTAATGGGTGATATATATGGTATTATGGTGATTCATATGATAGATACAATTATTTATTTCAATTATCGGGTGATTGTTATTGGCCCTAAGCCGGGGGTCTATCGGAAACAGTCTCTCTACTTATTTTGAGGTAGTGGTATGGTCTGCGTACATTCTACCCTCCCCAGACCCCACTAGGTGAGAATACACTGGGTATGTTGTTGTTGTTGTTGTTGTAATTATCGGGTGATTCATATATATGATATTATGATGATTCATTTGGTAGATACAATTATTTATTTCAATTATTGGGTGATTCATATGGTATTAATGGGTGATATATATGGTATTTTATGGTGATTCATATGGTAGATACAATTATTTATTTCAATTATTGGGTGATTCATATGTTATTAATGAAAGGTAATGGTGTAGTCAGTGTAGGAAACAAAAGTAATAATATTAAAAAAAAAAAAAGACTAAGAGCAGAATTAAAACATAATTAAAATTAAATCTAAAAAAAAGCAGACTAAAATTAAAGACGAAATTAAAGACGAGAAAAAGAGAAAAAAGATTAAAAAAAAATATCTTTCATAATAAAGGACGAAAAAAGAGAAACATATTAAAACACCAAAATTAAATCTAAAAAAAAAAGAGAAAAATTAGATATCTTTCCTTAAATAAAAGAATATAATGAATAAAAGAGAATCTGTTACTTTTTTAAATAAATATCTTGTTAGTTTCAAATTTATCACTTTTTTATATGTATCACCATATAACATATGTATCACCATTTCAAAAAATTGGGATAAAATGTAATTAACAAAATAATCGAGATTTTATGTAATATCACTTAAAGATTGAGGAATTTATGTAAGTTACCCTTTTTTATTTTCTATTCTTATTTATTTGTATTTATTTGAACACTCTAACTAATTAATCTAGATAAATCCCCTAAGGCGTTATCATTTTATTTTTATCACGTCTTTTAGTTAATTCGTAATTTCCTCACCTAATTTATCTCGTCTAAATAAATTATAATGGTTCTTTCGATTTTTCTTCCTAATACTAATCTTAAAAAATTTGTTGATCATTTCGCTTTAAAATAACATTTGTCTTGTTCATATGACTAATGACTTACATTGATTAAAATAATTTACTTCAAACCAAAGAAACTAATTTTTCTCGTAAATCCTAGTTTTTCATAATTGATAAAATACTTTTAATATGACATTCCCCTAACATTTTTTAAAAGTGTTATCGATAACAAAATTGACCCTTTTCTTTTATTTATATATAATAAAAGAAATGATAATAATGATAATAATAAAAAATAATTGGTGGTGGAATGAAGAGGTTAAGAAGAAAGTGGAGACCAAGAAAGAGGCGTATGCTAAGTTGGTTGAGAGTAAGGACGAAGAAGAGAAGCGAGTAAACAGGAAAGAGTACAAGTTAGCTAGGAAGGAGGCTAAGTTAGCAGTTACGGTGGCTAAGACAGCAGCTTTTGAGAGTTTGTATGCGGGGTTACAGGAGAAAGGAGGGGAAAAAAGTTGTTTAGACACGCTAAGTCTAGGGAGAGGAAGGGTCGTGACCTCGACCAGGTAAAGTACATTAAGGGGGAGGATGGTATAGTGTTGGTGGAGGAAGGCCACATTAAGAATAGATGGCAGTCGTATTTTCATAGGCTCTTGAATGACGAAGGGGATAGAGCTATTGTGTTAGGGGAGATGGAGCACTCAGAGGAGTGTCGGGATTTTAGTTATTGTAGACGTTTTAAGGTAGAGGAGGTTAGAGAGGTTGTTCGCAGGATGCGAAGGGGTAGAGCGACGGGGCCTGATGAGATACCGGTGGATTTTTGGAAGTTTTCTAGCGAGGCTGGTTTAAGGTGGTTGACTGGATTGTTTAACAAAATTTTCATGACGGCGAAAATACCCGAGGCTTGGAGGTGGAGTACTATGATCCCTCTTTATAAGAACAAGGGTGACATTCAGAGTTGCAATAACTATATGGGTATTAAGTTATTGAGTCACTCTGTGAAGATTTGGGAGAGAATGGTCGAGGTGAGGTTGATACGGATAGTGTCTATTTCGGAGAACCAGTTTGGATTTATGCCTGGCCGCTCGATGACGGAGGCAATTCACCTGGTACGGAGGCTGGTAGAACAGTATAGGGAAAGGAAGAAGGACCTGCACATGGTGTTTATCGACTTGGAGAAGGCATACAACAAAGTCCCCAGGGAGGTTCTTTGGAGATGCTTGGAGGTGAGTGGAGTCCCGGTGGCATATATCTGAGCAATTAAGGACATGTATGATGGAGCTAAAACTCAGGTGAGGACGGCGGGAGGAGACTCAGAGCATTTCACTGTCTTGACAGGATTGCATCAGGGATCTACTCTTAGTTCCTTTTTGTTTGCTTTGGTGATGGATGTGTTGACGCGGCGTATTCAAGGAGAGGTTCCTTGGTGTATGCTTTTTACAGATGATGTAGTTTTGATTGATGAGACGCGGGGGGGTGTGAATGATAAATTAGAGGTGTAAATACAAACTCTTGAGTCTAAAGGGTTCAGGTTGAGTAGGAGCAAGACAGAGTATTTGGAATGCAAGTTTAATGACGTGAGGCGGGAGAATGGGGTGGTAGTGAAGTTGGAATCACAAGTGGTATGTAAGAGGGATAGTTTCAAGTATCTCGGATCCGTGATTCAGGGTAACGGTGAGATTGACGAGGATGTCTCGCACCGTATTGGGGCAGGATGGATGAAGTGGAAGCTCGCTTCGGGGGTGTTGTGTGATAAGAAGGTGCCGCCCAAGCTTAAAGGCAAATTCTACAGGGTGGCAGTCGGTCCGTCCATGTTGTATGGAGCGAAGTGTTGGCCAGTTAAGAACTCCCACATTCAAAAAATGAAGGTGGTGGAAATGCGGATGTTGTGTTGGATGTGTGGGCTGACTAGGGGGGATAGAGTTCAGAATGAGACTATCAGGGAGAAGGTTGGTGTGACTCCAGTGGAGAATAAGATGCGGAAAGTCCGATATAGATGGTTCGTACACGTGATGAGGAGGGGCATGGATGCCCTGGTTCGTAGGTGTGAGAGGCTAGCTTTGGATGGTTTTAGGTGGGGTAGGGGTAGGCCGAAGAAGTACTGGGGAGAGGTGATTAGGTGGGACATGGAGCAGTTACAACTCACTGAGGACATTACCCTAGATAGGAAGACCTGGAAGACGCGAATTAGGGCAGAAGGCTAGGGTCAGTTTGGGTCGCTAGTGTAGGGAATTACTTGGTGGGGGTATTATTCTTGTTATGATACCTTGTTTCATGCTTTATTACGAATCTATTTACTTTTCTCTATTTTCTATTATTTGTGGGTGTCGTATTTATGTTATGCCATCTTGTTCCATATTTTACTATGTATTTGTGTAGTATTCCGTGTCTTGAGCCGGGGGTCTATCGGAAACAGCCTTTCTACTTCTTTAGAGGTAGAGGTATGGACTGCGTACATCTTACCCTCCCCAGACCTCACTATGTGGGAATACACTGGGTTTGTTGTTGTTGTTGTTGTTTATAAATCATAAAAATACAAATTTATTTTCTTCTTAAATCCAAGTGTGCAACCTAGCTTAAATAGGTTTCTCTTTAATTCAAATAAGTATTTCATAATCTTTTCTTTAAAGATAATTATGAATTAAGTACAATTTTCTTAATTTGAATATCTCTTGATTTTTTTTTTCAAATTCTAGCTTGTCGTGATTAATTATGAATTAAGTAAAATATTTCTCAGGTAGAATATTTTGTAATATTTCTCAAAAATTAATCAGGAATTCAATGAGATATTTCGTAATTTTTCTCAAAATTAATATCGAATTAAGTAGAATATGTTATAGCTTTTTCTAACTCAAGTAGACTATTTCTCGTTTGAATAAATATGTGTGAATAAATAAGTTTAATATATATTTTTTTTTAAATCAAACTTTTCACAAACTTAGTCACTTTTTCTTAGTTAGTAAAAAATGATCTTTTGGTGAACCGTTTTAAAACGGACGCTCCTAAGTGTTTTAAAAACCTTCTTAGGGCGTTAACTGAATCCTTACTCCATTTTTCTAATTTCAAAGATTTATTTCTGTTTTTGAATCTTTGAAATTCCTTTAAGTTTTTTCTTGATATTTTTCTATAAAAATCAAGTGGGAACTCTCTGAATTCTTAAAAAATTATTTCAAATTTTTCTTGATTTTTTGAAATAATTTGAAAAGATCAAAATCATTTTCTGTAAAATAAAATCCGAAAAGGGATAAAACAGAAATGACGACTCTAGTAGGGAATTATCTAGGTTCTAACCAAAAGGCATTTTCGAACTTGTTGTGGCTAATTATTACGTGTTTATTCGTTTAAATTTCATATAAACTGTCATTCCGTTCATAATTCTTCCATTCGAGAAAATTGACACAGTAACACGTACACGTGAGGTATATTTTGTGCACCCGTAAACTTCTTTCAAATTTTAAATTTTAGAAGCGTTGGCGTATGCGCGGTGTGTCTGGATCTTTTTTTGTGTGACCACTTGGAAATCTTGTGTCTAGCAAGCCAAATCTTAGAAGAACTAAAGATAGAGTTTTTCCGAATATAGGTCATGCATGCATAAGCCTTAGGTGGTTTGACCCAAGGTGTCATTCCACGCATTTAGGAAACGCCCTTATGTCAAATGGGTTTACGACCCGACGACAACCGCTCATATTATGTGCATGTATAATGATAAATGGATCCAAGCCTAATTATGATATCGCGAGTTTGGAAAATGTGTACTTATTTTATTATATTCACTTGTAGGATAAATTTAGTTCCCCGAGTGCTCAAGATTAGAATGGTCGAAGGTGTTCCACACAAGCTGAGGATATGGTGGGAAAACTTTAACCCGACTGAAAAATTAGCGATCACCAGGAAATTGGGGTTCCTTCCTACACTCTTCAAGATCTCCTCCGACAAATATATGGTTAGAGCGTTGATTCAATTTTGGGACCCAAATCGAGTTGTATTTGCATTCAAAGACTTTGAAGTCACCCTACATTAGAGAGATCTATTACTTCACTAATATGAAGTATCAAGGGAGAGGTCAGTTCATCCCGCATAATCAGTCAGTGAAGAGATTTCTTCGCTACTCAGGATTAAAGAACATTGATGAACTCTGTTACTTCGAAAATAATTGGGTTTCTTTGGATTATTTGTACGAAAGATATATCATCAAGGTAGTTATAAGCTATTCAAGAAGGAGTTCGCTTGCACTTTTACCCATTGGCGGGTTAGACGTCCTATTGTATTTGTTGTTGCCTTGCTAGGGACTTTGGTATTTTCACAAAAATATGGAAAGATCAGTACTTGCGTATGTTCTATAGCTCGAGTACTTTTTAAAAGAGTTAATAGCGCAGAAATCATGTTAGTTCCTATGATCTTGGCAAAAATATTTCACGCACTTGGAAAAGTGTAAAAGAGGTGAAACACGGTTCTTTAAAGGTTGCAATCTCCTTCTGCAGATGTGGGGAAAAGAGAATTTCTACAAGCGTTACAATATGACTGACATAATGTTTAACGCTTCACATAAGATTGACACTCATGATGACAGAATGAGGAGGTTCGTTTCCCCTGTCGATACCGATGATTGGTTTGAGTTCTTAACCTCTCATACCAGTGACCAACTCTAGTGGAGATAACACTACTGTCATGTTTCATGGCTTACATATGGTACATAGGGCTTTATTATATTGAGCTTATCAGATTAAGAGTTCTACAACCATATGTGAGTTTCGGAAGTCCTTTTTGGCCTAGACTTCAGAATTCCTAGGGCCAGTCAAATTCTACATGAATGAAGTAACATTCTCACAATAGATGTGATACACCGACCAACAGAGTGTATTCCAAAATACCAGGTATGGGTTTGAGAATATTGTGGCGATATATAACCTAGTTCAGAAGGGGAACAAGGTTCTGAGAATGTTGGGATGACTATTTGGATAAGACATTTTTGTCTTGGAACCACAGTGGTCATGCCTGAAATGTGGGCTCAAATGTCCAACATAATGGAGTATTTGGAAAATATGAGAGCGGGTCCCAACAATATTGAGGCATCATCTTCACGTCCTCCACCAGCATGATCAGAAACAGGGTCTAGGCTAAGTTTTAGGACTGTCTTTTTCATGCATTTTTATCTTATTTCTTATCATTGTACTCGATTAATATTTCAATCAAACTTGGCACTTTTATTTCCAAACTCAAAGTTTATCTCAAATTAATGACTTGGATCAATTTATCATAATCTCAATTACTTGACTCTAGGCCAATCCTTGGCTCAAAAGGGTCACCCAACTAGGACACACTATTTACTATTCTATTATTATGTGATATAATTATCTTACGTGATATAACTGTTTATGTGCTATGTGTGTTGTTAAATCAAAGGTAAATTGATCTATTCCTCAACAAGTCCTTAGAAAATACTTTAGCCAAAAATATACGTCTACTATGTAAAGTCCGTCCAAAATATTCCAGGTCCCCAAGTTTCTCAAAAGTCCTTAACCAATCTTCACTAAATTTTCTTTCAAACGCATTTCTATTCTTCCGAAAAATTAGTCATGGACTCAAGAATTCTTTCTTAGTCGAACTACGTATGGCCTGATTTCTCCTTTGTGAGATATGTAGGCAGCCTTTTGGCCCGGCCTCTATACTTTAAAATTATTATATCTCGTTTTTCCGAGGAAAGTCGTACAATTCCAAAATCAGTAGACTTGGTAATCATCTTGTTAAGACCCATTTATCCAAAATTCGATGGACAAAGTCCTGCAATTTCTTTCGAGTCAATACCCATTCGTGGATCAATTTGCCTAAGATGAAAGCAGCTTTATGTGCTTACTTTATATCAAATATCTTGCATTACTTGTCACTAATGGTATCTAACATATTTTCCTTTTGAGTTGTTTTTACTTTAACAGGTAATCAAGTAAGTAAAAAGTGATCTGCATTGACAAAAGTTGATTGAACATCAATACTTCCAAGGCAGATAAACATTCCTTCCTTCGTTGTCACTTAGTTGCTGAAGAGGAAGGAATGACTAGTAATAGTGATGAAAAGGCAAAGAAATTACTTTCGCTTTACCAGTCATTTCCTATATATGTAAAGCTACAAGTTATGGTCTCAAAGATAGGGAACTTTTTCGAAAAGTGGGATGCTATTATAGAAGATTATCTTGAGAAGACCGAGATCAAGAAAGATGAATTAGGGAAAAGATGTCAAACTGGACTTCCACTCCAATCATGACTCCCCAATTGATGTGGTAGATGAAAGGAAGAGATTTAGCTTTTGCAAAATCGGTGGTAGTCTAAATGAGGCTCGACACCCACCCTTTAAGTTTTATTTACCTCATTTTCACTTTTTATGCTTTTCAAAAGGATCAGACCCACACTAGTAATGATCTTATCCAGTGTCTGTAATATTTTAAATTTCAATAAAAGCCTCTCTTATTAGAAAAATATTTTTACTTATTTTGTTTCACTATATGATAACTGTAATCTAACTTATGATTTCAGCAATAATTTAAAACCGTACAATGTCATGTCATGTCAAAAGCTAAATAAATAAATCAAAGCAAAATGATAATGAGTGAGAGGACTATGATGAGGAAACAATGGCCCCAGACCGATTAATAGAGGAACTAAAAGATTTTAGGGATCGAGAAAATCCCAACCTAGAGAAAACTGAGGTAGTTAATCTAGGTGATGATGGCAAAGTCAAAGAAACCAGAATCAGTGTTCATTTTGCAGAAGCACAAAAAAGAGAACTCATCAGGTTGCTTAAAGAATACATTAATATATTGGTTTGGTCTTGTGATGACATGCCAGGATTGAGTACAAATATCATATCACACAAGTTGCCAATTAATTTGGGGTTCAATTCTATGAAGCAAGAGTTACAAAAATTTAAGCCAAATCTGAGTCTGGAAATCAAGCAAGAAGTCACTAAGAAGATCCAAGACAACATGGTTGAGGTAAAAAAATATCCAACATGGCTAGTTAATATTGTTCCAGTACCTAAGAAAGATGGAAAGGTCAGAATTTGTGTCGATTATAGGTACTTGAACAAAGCCAGTCTTAAAGATAACTTTCCATTGCGTAATATCCACATTCTCATTGACAACTGTGCAAGGCATGAAATGGAGTCGTTCGTAGATTTTTTTGCCGTCTATCATCAAATATTGATGGATGAGGAAGATGTAGAGAAAATAGTTTTCATCACACCTTAAGGTGTTTATCACTATAGGGTAATGCCTTTAGGTCTCAAGAATGTCGGTGCTACGTATATGAGAGCCATGACGACCATATTTCATGATATAATCCATGAGGATATTGAAATATACGTGGATGATGTGATCATCAAGTCCCGCAAGAGTTCAGACTACTTGGCCCACTTGAGAAAGTTCTTTGATTAGTAGCGAAAGTATAATTTAAAGCTGAACCCTGCTAAATATGCTTTTAGGGTGCCGGCTGGGAAGTTGTTGGGTTTCATAGTTAGTAGAAGGGGCATTGAGCTCGACCCCTCAAAAATTAAGGAGATCTAAGAACTGCCTCATCCGAAGACGAAGAAGGAAGTCATAAGTTTCTTAGGGAGATTGAATTACATCAATTGGTTCATAGCCTAGTCAACGGTTATTTGTGAGCCAATCCTCAAGATGTTAAAGAAAGATGCAGCAAGTAAATGAATTGAGGAATACCAGAGAGCTTTTGACAAGATCAAGGATTATTTGTCTAGACTACCAGTACAAGTTCCTCTAAGAGAAGTAAGCCCTCTATTATTGTATTTATCGGTCTTTGATAATGCATTTGGATGTGTATTAGGGCAACATAATGAAACTAGAAAGAAGGAAAGATCAATTTAGTACTTTAGTAAGAAGTTCACTCCTTATGAGGCTCGTTACACACTATTGGAAAGAACATGTTGTGCATTAACATGGGTGACCAAGAAGTTGAGGCATTATGTGACGTCATATACAACGTATCTCATCTCTAGAATGGATCCTCTGAAGTACATATTCCAAAAGGTCATGCCTACTGGGAAATTGGCCAAGTGGCAAATGTTATTGAGTGAGTTCGACATTGTATATGTGACTCAAAAGACAATCAAAGGGCAGGTCCTAGCGGATCATCTAGCAGAAAATCCAGTTGATGAAGAGTATGAGCCACTCCAAACTTATTTCCCAGATGACGAGGTACTGTTCGTAGGGGAAGACATTGCTGAAATATACCCGGGCTGGAGATTATTCGTTGATAGGGCGGTTAATTTCAAGGGTTCAGGAATTGGGGCGGTCTTAATATCAGAAACTGGTCAACATTATCTGGTTACCGCCAAGTTGTGCTTCCCTTGCAACAATAATATGGCTGAATACGAGGCTTGTATTCTCGATCTCAGACTGGATATTGATATGACTATTCGGGAGCTACTAGTCATTGGAGATTCTGATCTATTAGTTCACTAGGTTCGGGGTGAATGGGTCGTAAAGAACCCTAAAATCACGCCATACGTGGAATTGGTACATGAGCTATGCAAAAGATTCAGGGGGGTAGAATTCAAGCATGTTCCAAGAATTCAACATGAGTTTGTCAATGCTTTAACCACTATATCCTTCATGATTCAACATCCAGATCGAAAGTGGATGGCTAAAGGTGGAGCAAGCCAATCAATTCTAATGCAGTAAAGAGATACTATGTTTAACATGAGGTTTCTTTGTTCTTATTTTCTTGTAATTGCTTTCTCATCTGTAATCATTTTTATGTTTTGCAGTAGCTTTAAAATCTTCTTTCCCTTGATCTACGAACTACGTTTGACCTGAATTCTCAAGAAGAGGATTCGTAGGTGGCCTATGTCGGCTTCAGTCAACCCCTTAGAAAATTTTATTTATGTTCTCTTGAACTACGTGATGACCTGAATTCCCAAGGATAGGATACCTAGGCGGACTTTGTCGACTTTGGTCACCCCTTTACCTATATTTTATTATCTTCTACGTTATGGGAACTACGTTTGACCTGATTCATGTTCAACAGGATACATAGTCTCCACAATGGCTCGGTCATATCACTCCAGAAAATGGAAACTGGGGAAGAATTTTTTAGAAGGAATCTCAAAAATTCAAAATAACAAGATCATTCTCTCGCAAGCCAAATTGAATTTTGAGAAAGACATCAGTAACTAGGGTAGAAATTTTGAGGCTGCCTCAAAATTTCCACCATACTGTACTAAGGAGTTCAAAGATGACAGTAAAAATTTCGGTGTCGAAAGAGTAGAGTCGACTTTATGAACCTTCTTCTATAAAGGCTCAACGCTTCGAGACAAGAATGTTCATTAAAGCTCGTATATGACATGGCTTATTAGACAGAGACTCCTCCCAGACTTATAAAAAGATTTTTGAAAATTTAATTATTTGTAAAAGTACTTACTTCTAATTAATTTATGCTCTGATTTTGCCTTACACCCACTAACTCAGGGAGTCAAAGAAGGAGTCAAGAGATGACAAACACATGAAGAAGATGAGAACCCAATAATGGCGATGACAGGAGCTGAGGACCGAGAAAGTCCACACCGATGAATTTTATAAAAATTTAATTATTTTTTTGTGGATGAAGGTTATCCTGAAGCCAACAAAAACCAAAAAAAACGTCGATTATTCACCATATTCCTTTGGTTTAAAGGAATACAAGAAAACCAAATATCCCAAGGCCGATAAGAAAGAGCCAGAATGGTCAAGGTATGAAAACAGTTGAGTTTTCCAAAACTAACAGGTTTTCTGTGGTTGTAGGTATCAACAAACGTGGAAAGGAAAATGATAACTTACTCACATCCCCAGCAAATCAAAGATGGATGTTTGAAATGGTACATGCAAAAGGTCCAACATGCTAGTGGAATGGTCAAAGTGATATTTTCTACAATCGTTGCACGACTATTTTCATTCCTCCTCATCCTTCTACTGAATCATATCATGTCGAGAGGGCCATGCCAAAAGGGCCATGCCTATAGGGAAATTCCAAAGGATCGTACCGTAAGGGTCGTGTCCTGAAAATCATACTGGCTTCTCCGACTAGTTTCGAAGAGACAACAATCCAAGGGCATCTCCATATTGCATTTGATGCCCATGATTGATTCAATGTATTCAATATCCATTAATTATACAAAGGTAAAAGATTCAATTGTTGAAGGATATTAAGAAGCATTTTCATATATATATCCGATAATCATGCGAAGACAAGAGAGTCTGGCATTGAAGGATATTCTGAAGCATTCATATCTTATCAAATCACGCAAAGGCAAAACAGTCTAGCGATAAGAGATATCATCATCTTCAAGTGCATCCGTCATCAAAGATTTTACCGCATTCATTATTGTATCTGAAGAAACATATGTTTCGAAGGATGTCTATGCGTCGCTATCCAAAAACGTACGATGTACTAGAGTCTTTTGAGAATTGACTATCCAAGGATCATCTATAAGTCACATTATTTGAAATAGGATAATGTGCGAGATTACCTATAAGTTAATAAAATATGGATCATCCGTAAGCTACAACAACATCCTAACTGAATAGTGTGCAAGGTTACCAAAAGATCGACAATTTGAAGGTTGCCCATACGTCATAACTAAATCCTTACCGAAAAATATGCAAGATTATCGAAATTAATAGGTCCAAGGGTTCTCTATAAATCATGTTATATCCAAGATCAATTATGCGCAAGATTACCCAAAGACTACCAATTTAAAAGATATCTACAAGTCATATTGTATCCAAGGTCGGATAATGTGCAAGAATACCGAAGAGCTGGCGATTGGAGGGATATCTGTAAGTCGTCTCTTCTCCAAGTTTGGATCATGTGTAGGATTACTCAAAAACTAGAAACTCAAAAGATATCTATAAGTCGCCTCATATCCAACATCAAATAATGCTCAAGATTATCCAAAGATTGATAATTCAAGGAAAATCTATAAGTCATATCGATACAAAAGATACGCAAGACTTATCCAAGGTCAAATGAAATGGCCATTGTCGATAGCCGAAAGGGTTATCATTCCACATAGGAGAGGCATTATAGGTAACCAAAAGAGTTACCACATCAGCATAAAATTACGCAGTTACAAGGACTGCTCTATACGTGTCATCAGTGCCCAAGAGGGCTACCCCACTTTGAAGGATATTTTCAACCGTCAAGACAACTATCGTTTCCAAAAACGAAAGTGTTGTTTTATCAATTATAGCAAGAATTTTTGCCCTCCCAAATAGGTACATGGGAGATGACGTTCTTTCAGGTATCAACTCAAGCGGAGACATAATAAAAAACTATAGATCCCTTAGTAAATTATGATTATCACTAACAGTTTTATTTGAGATGTCGAAAGCATCTGAAAAGGATGAAATCTCAAACCAAAATCACAGGTACGGACGACTCCAAAAAGCATACAACACAACGTGGAACTTTTTCTTAGCAGCGAACTGGGACATAGTCCGAAGAGGAATATCAAACTCTTTAGACTCGAGTTAAAAGATGACTTCCACCATCATCAAATCGCATCCCTATCAAAAGGCATATGGGCATTTTTGGGATTTTTGTTTCAGTTTCACTTTCAGAGTACTTCTAAACTCACACCGAAGGTAACCTTCTCTTTCCTTTAAATCAGAGTGACAACACACTCAGAGTTTGGAAATTATATCCAAGTAAATTCATTCTCATGGATGTGAAAAGTTCCACATTCATGGTCAAGAGGTTACAAACTTCTTTTCCATAACTCAATTGTCTGTCGCTCATCCTGAGCCAAAGATCATCTAAGAATAGAAGACTATCTTTTTCACCATTCAAGTCGAACTACATGCAGTCTAATTCCCTGAGTCTCAGAGATATATAGGCTGGACTCTATGTTGAAAACTCGATAGCATTCCAACCTCCCCCCGATCCGCTTATTTCCCAATTTTCCAATTTCACCAAAATTCAGAAATCGAAATAGCTTGTGAATTTCTCAAAAATCATGCTTAAAACTCAAGCTTTATGAACTACAAGTGACCTGACTTCTCATATAACCTGAGATATGTAGGAAACCTGATACTGAGGTCCGGCCATAACTCTATGAAGCTCATGTGAAAACCAACCCTCTTTCAAAAATGAATTTCTGGTCGGACAAAAATTAGGAATGTCAAACTCGCTTTGCCCAGGGTTACTTGCATCCATCCTACCCGAAGGGAGGGACAGTTGTTGACACCTAATTTTTTCCCTCCACAACCAAGTTTAATTTCAAGTTTCTTTGATTTTAAATAATATTACAATATTTATTTTATCCTAATAAAAGTTTTTCAAAGTATTTATCTAGATAATTTTTCCATTTTAAGTAACAATTATACATTTTTGTATTCGTAATTATGAAATTGTATAATTTTGTTACTTAAATAATTATTTTACGAAAAAAATAGATTTTAATGGAAAGTTATTTTGAAAATTGATTCAAATGGTTAAAATCTTCATTTAAATATAATTTACTCTAAAAAATAATTTGTTCAAAAAAAATATTTGTTTGATTGTTATTAAATCAAGAAGCTACGATTAATTGGTTATTAAATTATATCACATTATGTTTTAATTTAGCCAATTTATTAAATTGGACCTTAAATTGAAATCAATTCGATCATAATTTCAATACAATTGGTCAATTGAATTTGAATTAGACTAAGATTTAAATACAACTGTCTAAATTTTATTTGTTGGTTATTTAATAAATAACTTGAATCCCTAAAAAAACCCTAAATTCCTAAATTCAGTCCCAATTCCTCCTAAAACCCGTCTCAGGCCTATTTTTTCAATAAAACAGGCCCAAAACAACCTACCAACCCATTTCTTAAACCCAACAACCCCCTTTACCCTATTCTCAATTAGGCCACCAGCCCAAAATTTTTGTTGACCCGACTCAAATTTTATTGTCTTCTTCAACAAAACAGACGCACATCAGTAAGCATGAAGTAAACAGAAACAACATGCGTACACCAGCAACCAACAACAACAATTTCAACGCAGAAAACAACAACCAACAACAACTCCAACAAACCAACTCCAAACTACTCCAATTTCAACCCGGCAAAACCCAAAATAGTAACAACCAAAGGCTACAACCCGACCCGGCCTTCGTACACTGAAAATTCAGTGACAAATCCCCTAATCATGAAAAAAACCTCTCTCTATCTTATCTCTGTAATTTTACAGACCTAGAGCCATCCTTTTTTACTTTATGCTCGAGGTTGTGTGTTTCCAAACTCAAAATCCAATCCAAATCAGAAGATATCTATTCAAATCCAAAATTTAGGAATATGTTTCTCTATTTTTAAAGATGGAAAATTAATATCTTTCCCTATAAATAGGGATTGAGGTGAAGAAATCAAGGAGAAAAAAAGGATTTTGGGGAAAAATTAGAGATTCTGAAGGAGCTTACTTTTAATCTCACGTTACCAAAATTCTCGACGAACACACTCCGAAAACTGAATTTTGGCAAAACTGTTGAAGTCCGGCGAGGCTAGTTGGCATTCCGGTGGTAGAAGTCGCAACGTGATAGGCTCGTTTGTTTTGTTCACTGGCCAAAAATAGGTGAACGTTTCACCCTCTCGTACCATCTCTTTGTTATCTAATTATTATGACACGAAATCTCATTACTGATAGTGGAATTTGGTTGTTAGTGAAGTAGTTGTCGTTGTGGAATCTCAACACTAGGTGAGAGATGGGATTATGTGCTATAGAAGGCCCTCATGGCCATAGGATTTTCATGTTATGTAGTGTTAATTTTTACCTCGATAGATTAAGTTAATATTTTTGCTCTAGATGTTTTGGCGCATCATCTTGCTTAGTGTAGGTTTTAGCTCTTTAACCGCATTGATCCATCTTGGTGTTTCTTTTCTAACATTCAAGTTATTGTCTTTGCAGTGTAAGTACTATTTTGCCGCAATTTGAAGCCTTTTTTGTATGTGTTTTTTTTTCTTTATCATGCTCTTATGAGTTTGTGTAGTTTGTGTTTTTTGGTTTGTTTGGCAACGAGGAAGTAAAGGATTTTTGAAAACTTGATTAATACTGTTCTACACACTTTGTCTTAAAGCTACAAATTCTGGTTAAAATAATTATATGTCTAAGCTATTGAAAGTTATTTCATGAGTGAATTCTTCATTTACGCAAAATGTTGTACTAATAGAAGTAGCTAGCGGGTCCCAATGTACAGGAGTTCCCAGGGCAAGTTAAAAAAATGATAAAATGTCATATACTCCTAAAGATACTAATCAACCTTTCAAAGTTGAAGTGAAACACGTGTCTTAATCAATCAAAATGATGATTCCTAACTTCATAATATGTTAAATTATATAGCTTGGTGTTATTTTTCAATGTTTTCGGGTACACAAATCTGTATTTTGACACACAACAACTTCAACACAAGTTCAAGTCTAAAACAAGAACACATATGAAGTTACACAATACCTTCAACACAATATTAAAAATAATCTATCCAAGAAGTGTGTTATTATTTCAGAAATAAGATGAAACAGAAATTTAAAGTCAAGTCCCCGACTTCACGGAGTGTTTATGCTATCAAAAAATCATCTCTATAACTTAGGAATATGTCAGGTATTTATAGCCTTAAGGTGTTCCTTTAGAAAGGAAGCATTGGTTCAGCAAAAAGGCACTTATTCATTACAGTCATGTCATCTACGCCCAGTCTGTGATGGACCTGCGTCTGATCTGTGGCCGCAGGTGACACTGTCTGAATTCAAGTAAGTACCTGCACTGCACCTGTGGCTGCAGTTTATCGAGATGCATGCACAGATCGCCCCATTGCACGAAACAGTGTGCCTTTTATCTTGAAGGGTCGCATCCCTTCGAAGTGCGTTGTGCATGCGTTTGCATGGCATCCGAAATGCACCCGCACATGAAAAAAAAATACTTCTATCAGATTCTTTGGATTAAAATTTCACTTGTTCATCAATTTTCAAATAAATTTTGTCTAAAAAATAGATCTCATCGATCGATCATTTGAAAAATCCAAATCCGAAGCCGAGCGAGCGACGACGATGATGATGTGAGGCACCACCTTGTTCTTGCCTCACTATCCATGTAGGTATGTGTTTCTTAATATAAACACATGAAGGTTTCTTACTCCCACCAATGTGGGAGAATTTAGTAAGCTTTCTATAAAAGAGTACACTTTCTATTTTAGTGACTCTCTTTCCCTTAACTATTTTTTCCTTCATTTTTCATTCATACGTACACATTGAATACAACAATCCCCCACATGAATAGGGAATGGCTATATTTTTGAAGAATTTACGGAAAAGCATGTGATTATTTAGCAAAGACTGATTGCATCCAGATAAGTGGGTTTTTCTTTGAACTTTTCGTAGTGAACATGCATTGGATGTACTCGGTCAATCAGTAGATTTGATATCTTTGAACCATCGAGTTTTAATGTACACTGATACAAGACAGCCCAAGAACACAAAAAAACAAACACCAAAACAGTCCACAAGTTCAAGGAACTATGGACCTCTTTTGGTGACCCCTCTCGGATTTTAAAACACAACAAGAACACCATGTAATGAGATGTTTAACACCTAATTTCCAGAAGTAAACCAAACTATATTATGACAATAAAAATGAAGAACAACAATGTTACAACAACAATAACCAAACGGCTTGAACAACAACAACACAAACTACAAGATTAGGACAAGAAACAAAGATAGATAGTCAGACAAGTGTTGATGTAGTCTTAACAACCCAAGAGCATATTCCACTCTTGGACCTTTAACACTTCATACAACAAACACCTAACTATTACAATGACACAAGAGGGGCATCCACCTCTCAAAGCACCAAAGTCTCAAGCTTTGCAACACACAAGAGAATCCACCCTTATGCTATGCCCTAATTTCAGTTTTGAGAACTCTCTCTCACAAGAGTAATGTCTTCAGTATCAAGCATAAAATAAGAAAATAAACCTTACAAGGTTCTATTTATACAACATTACAAATAATAGAGAAATGACAAAAGATCCCTTTAGTGACTAGTCTTCAAAAATACTCAAAAGTGTCATGATCATGATCATACTTGTATCATCCTCTCCATCTTGAAAGGAATTTGACCACAAATTCACGGGCTCACCTCTTTTACAAAGGCACTTCACAATCTCCTTCTTTCGGCCACACATCTTCTCTATACTCTTCATTTTGCACTTCGGCTTCTTTTTGCTCTCCATCTTACAGTTTGTCATCATTCTTAACTGATTCAATACCCACCTCTTCTCCAAGATAGTATAATCTACCCCCCCTTAGGATTATATTTCGCCGGTTTGGGCACTCACTAGCCTTGTGCCCCTACCCTTGAAACTTGAAGCATTGAAACCCCTTGGTATTGGAAGTAGAATTCAATTTACCTTCATACCTTGGAGGATATTTTTGGAAACCCTTGGTGGCCTCGGGTTGGGTAGCCATGAATAAGTTCTATTTGAGCTCCCTCTCAACCTCTAAAGTCGCGTGGAAGATGCCATCTACGATGTTGAATTTGTGAAGCGTCATGCGAGTGGAGATGTCCTTGTTTAACCCATCCTTGAAGCACACAATGTCATGACTTACTTGCTCGCCTCGGTGGTCAAGTTTCAACATCAATTATTGAAATTCATCGTAGTAATCCATGACACTCTTGCTCCCTTGCCTCAAATTATACAATTTGGCAAGAAGCTCATGCCTATAAGTCTCAGGTAAGTACCGTTTCCGCATAAGGTTCTTTAACCGAAACCAAGGAGGAGGTTGTCCCCCAATCATCTCATTCCCAAATCGTTTAACATACTCCCACCATGTATTAGCATACCCTTTGAAGTGAGCTATAGCATAGCAACTTTTTTTTTCTTTGGTGAGATCATTAAGTTGGAATATCTTGTCACAAGACGACTCCCATGCAAGGTAGGCTTCAGGACCACTCTCACCTTTGAAAACGGGAAGGCTCACTTTGATGGAATTGAGACCTACATCTCGGTTTGGATGGCCATATCTCACCCCTCGGTCTAACTCTCTATGTCTATCCCTTATTCTTTCTTCCCTCAAGTAAACATCATCATACGGCCCATAACCACCATGTTGTTCTCCCCTACCATAGCCCTCAACATGTATGGGTCTATTTGGGTTAAGTGGAGCTTGTAGTGGCAGGATTGGATTTGGATAGTGAGGTCTTTGGTCAAGTGGAGTTTGGATGAGAGAGTTCGGGTTTGGTGGTGGTATTTGGGTTCCAAGCCCTTTTTGTTGGACTTGGTGGAGTGGAGGATGGTTTGGTCTATCATGTTCTTGGCTTCGGGAGTAGAGATTGATTGGATTTGTGGCAATAGGTGGATATAGCATTTGGTGCATGGTCCCGAGAGTATTAGTTGGGGAATTGTTTTGAGGTGTGGAAGGTCGACTCCTTTGGCTTTCCACGCGTTCTAATCTCCCACTTATTGATGCCACGTCCGTATCTAATTTCTCAAGACCCACATTCAACCTAGCCACATCTCAGGACATAGTTTCAAGGCGAGCCAAACTGAGATTGATGGCATTATTATCCATTGTTTGAGCATTTGAAGCCTCGGGTTCCATTGTGGTTATACCAAAAATAACACTTCAAGTTACGGTCCAACAAGACACCCAATCAGTCCAAAACGCCACACACAACAATACAATACAAATCCTACAAAACAAAACACACGTGAGTTCAAAACAACCTCCCACAATGAGATCCCACCTTCAGGTTTCTTCAAACTCAAGCTTAACAATGGTGGATGGCTCAAATAACCTCCAATTTAGCTCAAATTCTAACCCTATACTCCTATAGTGGTAGAGAACACAAATCTAACACTAATAACACAAGAAAAAAAACACCAAAATAGTCCACTAGTTCAAGGAACTATGGACCTCTTTTGGTGACCCTTCTCAGATTCAAGAACACAACAAGAACACCATGTAATGAGGTGTTTAACACCTAATTTCCAGCAGCAAACCAAACTATATTATGACAATAAAAATGAAGAGCAACAATGTTACAACAACAATAACCAAACGGCTTGAACAACAACAACATAAACTACAAGATTAGGACAAGAAACAAAAATCGATAGTTAGACAAGTGTTGATGTAGTCTTAACAACCCAAGAGAATATTCCACTCTTGGACCTTTAACACTTCATACAAAAAACACCTAACTATTACAATGACACAAGAGGGGCATCCACCTCTCAAAGCACCAAAGTCTCAAGTTTTGCAACACACAAGAGAATCCACCCTTATGCTATGCCCTAATTTTAGTTTTGAGAACTCTCTCTCACAAGAGTAATGTCTTCAATATCAAGCATAAACTAAGAAAATAAACCCTACAAGGTTCTATTTATACAACATTACAAATAATAGAGAAATGACAAAAGAGCCCTTTAGTGACTAGTCTTAAAAAATACTTAAAAGTGTCATGATCATGATCATACTTGTATCATACACCTAGAAAACACATGTCACACAACCAGCCTTGTACCATTTATGGTTCTCACGGTTTTGTTCTTTTCATCCATGAACATGTCCCGATTTTATGAGAGCTTAGAGAATAGGCCTTTACTAACATTTCATGAAAGCTTAGAGAATAGGCCTTTACTAACATTCTTCTTGAAGAGGCTTTCATTTCGCCCTCACATAGGTGATTTCTAAACGTTCAATCCTATAAATTTAACTATTTGGTCAAATCTGCTAATTTTAGATAATCATTAAAAAACTTCACACCATAAGTCTTATCCTCATTTACTAAATATTGTCTTCATCATGAGAATGGGTTGGGGATAATGACAATGTTGAACCTGCCAGACACAAATCTGTTTTATCTCTTTGAACCTAGCTCTTGGGATCTCCAGTCTGCTAGGTAGAGTTACCGTCGTGCTGACTCATCCTATGCCTTAAACCCATTTCCTTGGATGTCCTCTCAACTCCTTCTCTAGACAGATCTTTTATAAGTGGATCTGACATATTATCCTTTGACTTTACATAATTCACAGTGATAATTTCACTAGAGAGAAGTTCACTAACGGTATTATGTCTCTGTTTTATGTGACGAGATTTACCGTTGTACATCATGCTCCCTGCCCTACCTATTGCCTCTTGGATATCACAGTGTATATATACTGGTGCCACTGGTTTGGGCCAATAAGAAATATCTTCCAAGAACTTTTGGAGCCATTCTGCTTCTTCGCTGGTTTTATCCAATGTGATAAATTCAGATTCCATTATAAAGCGAGCAATACATATTTGTTTGGATAATTTCCAAGAGACCGCTCCTCCACCGATAGTAATTACATATCCACTCGTGGATTTTACTTCATTTGATCTGATGATCCAATTTGCATCACTATATCCTTCAAGTACCGCAGGATATTTATTATACTGCAAAGCATAGTCTTGAGTGTACTTAAGATACCCCAAAACTCTTTTCATTGTTATCCAATGAGTTTTGTTGGGATTACTCGTATACCGACTTAACTTACTAATAGCGCATGCTATGTCTGGTCGTGTACAATTCGTTATATACATTAAGCATCCCAATACTCTTGTGTACTCTAATTGTGAGTCACTTTCACCTTCATTCTTTCGAAGTATGAAGCTCACATCCAATAAATTCTTGGCAATACCAAATTCTAAATACTTGAATTTGTCAAGTACTTTTTTAATGTAATGAGACTGTGATAATGTCAACCCTTGTGGAGTTCTATAGATTCTTATTCCTAAGATCACATCCGCAACTCCAAGGTCTTTCATATCAAACTTGCTCTCAAGAATTTGTTTCATAGCATTTATGTCAGAAATGTCTCTACTGATGATCAGCATATCATCCACATATAAACAAACAATGACTTGGTGATTTGGAGTGTCTTTAACGTAAACACATTTATCACATTCATTTATCTTGAACCCGTTTGCCAACATGGTTTGGTCAAACTTCGCATGCCATTGTTTAAGTGCTTGTTTTAGTCCATAAAGTGACTTAACAAGCTTACACACCTTATTTTCTTTTCCTAGAACCACAAAACCCTCAGGTTGTTCCATGTAAATTTCTTCCTCCAATTCTACATTTAGGAATGTTGTTTTCACATCCATTTGATGGATTTCAAAACCATATACCGCCGCCAAGGCAATTAACATCCGAATTGACGTTATCCTCATTACTGGAGAATATGTATTAAAGTAATCAAGGACTTCCTTTTGTTTAAAGCTTTTTACAAAAAGTCTTGCCTTGTATTTGTCAATAGAACTATCAACTTTCATTTTCCTTTTGAAGATCCATTTAGAAACCTAAAGGTTTATTTCCTGGAGGAAGATCAACAAACTCCCACGTATGGTTTCTTAAGATTGAATTAATCTCACTATCGACTGCCTCTTTCCAAAAGGATGAGTCCGAAGACATCATCGTTTCTTTAAATATTTGAGGCTCATTTTCTAAGAGAAATATTACAAAATTCGATCCAAACGAAGTTGATTCTTTGACGTGTGCTACATCTTGGATTCTCATCATTATGTACATCCTCACTTGGTTTATTTTAAGGTTGTTTAGACCACCCACTAGACTGTTCATGTCTAGTTTTATACGGATAAATGTGTTCAAAGAACTCAATATTATCTAATTCAATTATCATATTTTCATAGATATCCAGATGTTCGGATTTATGAACTAAAAACTGACATGCTTTGCTACTTTTAGCATATCCTATGAACACGCAGTCCACCGTCTTAGGTCCTATCCTTACTCTTTTAGGCATAAGAACTTGGACCTTTGCTAGATACCCCCACACCTTGAAATATTTCAAGTTGGGTTTTCTTCCTTTCCATTTTCATATGGAATTGATTGTGTCTTACTATGGGTCACTCTATTGAGTATTCGGTTAGCCGTAAGGATAGCTTTCCCCCACAAGTTTTGCGGCAAACCTGAACTTATTAGTAAGATATTCATCATTTTCTTCAAGGTTCAGTTTTTCCTTTCCGCAATTCCATTAGATTGAGGTGAATACGGGGTTGTAGTTTGATGGACAATTCCATTCTCTACACATATTTGTGCAAAGGGAGATTCATATTCTCCGCCCCTATCACTTTTTATCATTTTGATCTTTTTCTCTAACTGATTTTCAACTTCAGGTTTATATTTCCTAAATGCATCTATTGCTTCATCCTTACTATTTAGCAAATAGACATAACAGTATCTAGTGTAATCGTTAATAAAAATTATAAAATACTTTTTTTCACCACGAGATGGTTTTGACATCATATCACAAATGTTATTGTTGATTAAGTCTAAGGGATTGAAATTCCTTTCAACGGATTTATACAAATGCTTAGCATACTTTGATTCCACACACCTCTGGAGCTTCCTCAAATGTGAACCTTTGAAGACAAAGAGTTGTAAAGTAGAAAAATATTTTTTGCTGCCACCTTTTGAAGTTAATACCCGCAAACTTCTCGGGTTTCTCCGCTGGTGCCATTGTCGGCGAAGCATTCGTACGACTTCTTGTGGAAACACTAGTTGTTGCCACAGTTGTTGCGACATCATGCACTTGACTATCCATAGTCATTTTCCTATCACAACAAGACAGTAACTTTAGTATATCAAAATACTATTAATAAAGTTTCAGCAACTTTAAACACCTCTTGTTTCTAGTTTAACGATGAAGTTTTTATGACTTTCAATCGTCAATCGAGTGGTCTTTAACTTGTGATAAAGATTTTTGTCTTCTAATCACTAGTTAAGTTCAAACGGAGTAGAAAGATTAAATCTTTAATCTCCAGAAACCAAGCTATATAGATTTCGAATTATTCCTTAAGATTGTTATTTTTCAATAGTTCGAGTATACAAATCCGTATTTAAGCACACAACAACTTCAACACAAGTTCAAGTCTAAAACAAGAACAACTATGAAGTTACACAACACCTTCAACACAAGATTAAAAATAGTCTATCTAAGAAGTGTGTTATTATTTTAGAAATAAGATGAAACAGAAATTTAAAGCCAAGCCCCCCCCCCCCCCACTTCATGGAGTGTTTATGCTATCAAAATATCATCTCTATACCTGAGGAATATGTCAGGTCTTTATAGCCTTAAGGTTTCACTTCGGAAAGGAAGCATTGATTCAGCAAAAAGGCACCTATTAAGTACAGTCATGTCATCTGCATCCAGTCTGTGCTGGACCTGCGCCTGATCTGCGGCCGCAGGTGACACTGTCCAAATTTCAGTAAGTACTTGTGTTGCACCTGCGGTTGCAGGTTATCGAAGTGCGTGCGCAGATCGCCCCATTGCGCGAAACAATGTGCCTTTTACCTCAAAGGATCGTATCCCTTCAAGGTGCGACCGAATCCGAATAGATCTCATCGAGAGATCCTTTTCCAAAATCGAAGTCGAGCGAGCGACAACGATAACGGCACGAGGCACTACCTTGTTCTTGCCTCACTATCCATGTGGAGATGTGTTTCTCAATATAAACACATGAAAGCTTCTTTCTCCCACCAATGTGGGAGAATTTAGTAAGCTTTTCATAAAATAGTACACTTTCCATTTTAGTGACTCTCTTTTCCTCCACTATTTTTCCCTCCATTTTTCATTCATACACACACCTTGAACCCAACACTTAGCACACCTTATTTACTAATCTTCATTCAATGTTTTAAAGTTTGTTAAGTGTTTATGTGCCATCCATATTCCCTTTCATTATTGGTATCAAGTACATTACCAGCGTTCAAACACTAAAAGATCTTAGCTCTAGATATTAATTATTTAATGTTATCTAAAGAATTTGACTAGATATTACTTATTTAATATGTTGCCTAAGAATTTGACTATTTGGATATATTCTCATTTTTTTTTTCCTTCTTTGTGTGTGCATGAACTCCTCCGTCGAGGTCGGACTCCCTTCTCTCGCATTCCGTTGGGTTAAATCCAACTCACATCGAGTTAAGACCCGTGCCAAAAACAAAATGGACTAATGCATGAAGAAAAATGGGTTGATACAAAGATGTATACACAGATATACAGAAGTATACATGGGATATGCAGTGAAAAACGGGAGGTGAAGTTGGTGTACTGGTGGAAGACCAAAATATATGCATATGTGGCTGATATACAGTCTGATATACATCAGATATACAAAAACGCTGTGAAAAATATATGCAGTATACAGATGATATACACTGAAATAATGGACTAAAATTCATGGAATTTAGGCCCAAAAGATGGGAAGCCTATTAATGGGTCAAAAGGGCCCAATTTTAACTCTCTAACTATTTAATCTATAGATAAATCCCCTAAGGCATTACCATTTTATTTTATCATGGCTTTTAGTTAATTCATAATTTTCTCACCTAATTTATCTCATCTAAATGAATTATAATGGTTCTTTCGATTTTTTTTCCTAAAACTAATCTTAAAAAATTTGTTGAGCATTTCACTTTAAAATAATATTTGTCTTGTTCACATGACTAATGACCTACTTGGGTTAAAATAATTTACTTCAAACCAAGAAGACTAATTCTTCTCGTAAATCCTAGTTTTTCATAATTGATAAAATACATTTAATATGACATTCCCCTAACATTTTCAAAAGTGTTATCTATAACAGAATTAACCTTTTTCTTTTATGTATATATTATAAAAGAAATGATAATAATGATACCAATTAAAAATAATTATGTAATTTCTTTTTTTTTTAAATCATAGAAACACAAATTTATTTCCTTCTTAAATCCAAGTGTGCAACCTAGCTTAAATGAGTTTCTCTTTAATTCAAATATTTCATAATCTTTTCTTAAAGATAATTATGAATTAAGTAGAATTTTCTCAATTTGAATATCTCTTGATTTTTCAAAATTTAACTTGTCGTGATTAATTATGAATTAAGTAAAATATTTCTCAGGTAGAATATTTATTAATATTTCTCAAAAATTAATCAGGAATTAAATAAAATATTTCATAATTTTTCTCAAAATTAATATTGGATTAAGTAGAATATGTTATAGCTTTTTATAGCTCAAGTAGACTATTTCTCGTTTGAATAAACATGTGTGAATAAATAATTTTAATATATTTAAAAAAAATAATCAAACTTTTCGCAAAGTTAGTCACTTTTTTTAGTTAGTCAAAAATGATCTTTTGATGAACCGTTTTAAAACGGACGCTCCTAACTGCCTTAAAAACCTTCTTAGGGCGTTAATTGAACCCTTACTCGGTTTCTCTAATTTCAAAGATTTATTTCTATTTTTGAATCTTTGAAATTCCTTTAAGTTTTTTCTTGATATTTTTCTATAAAAATCAAGTGGTGAACTCTGTGAATTCTTAAAAAATTATTTCAAATTTTTCTTGAATTTTTGAAATAGTTTGAAAAGGTCAAAATCATTTTCTGTAAAATAAAATTTGAAAAGGGATAAAACATTATCAACAACATGTCACAATTTTAGAGGGAGAAATGTAATTTTATCAACAACATGTCATAATTTAAGAGGGAGAAAAATAATTTTATCAACTACATGTCACAATTTTAGATGAAAAAAAAAGTAATTACCAACTACATATCACGATTTTAGAGGATTTTAAAAAAAATAAAATTTGCATAATCTTATCAATTAGGAGTACATGTCATAATTTTAGAGGAGAAAAATAATTTATCAACACAAGTCTCAAATTTAGAGGATTTTAAGAAAATTAAAACTACCATAGTGTCACTGTGAGCACTACCAAATTTTAGTATCATCCCTTATATATAAGTATAATTTTAGGTTCATAAAAATATCAATCAAATTTTTTGTATGAAAATAGTCTTCACTAGATAGTCTGATCTATTAAGAAATTAGTATTCTTCCGTTATATAAATCATAAGGAAAATTGGGTTAGGCACATATAAAAAGGGTCAAGATATGAGTAATAAATTATATTTTCTTAAATTAAAACTAAGAACTAATTAAGGTTGTCACATCATTTTTTCGGTGGGATTATTGTAAAATCCGGTCATAGTGACTTTTGTGATGGTTGGGGCAAAGTAAAATAACTTTTGTGTAATGAATGAAAGAAAAATGACTTTTGTATAATAGACACAAAATTAAGTAACCATGAATGAAATTTATTCTGACATAAGACGGCTTCCTTAAATCCAGGCTAATACTTTGGTTCATTTCCTTTACTATCTCCGTCTGATTTATATACAAATACCGCTTGTTTTCCGTTGAATATGTACATACAGGACCTGCAATTAAATCAGCAAAACTCGGCAAAAGGTCAGGCTATTTAGGAACAAATAGATTGTTTATACTTCAGAAAAAAGACATAATTGCGAACCTTCCATAATGGTTAACCCCAACATATATATTACACAAACTTAGTAAAATTAAAATTTAAAAACAAAATATAGAATGATTGGGCGGGCATTTAATCTCCAGAATTGGATTGAAGGCAATTGAATTTCCTTGACATAAAATTCATGAATCCACCTCTCGGAACAAGCGTAAGGAAATGTTAGTCACTTTTGTCCTAGTAAAAACAATCAACGAGTCATACTTAGATACTTTAAGAGTTGATTTCTCAGATAATCACTCAACTACTAGTTATTATTTCAATAAAGTCATTTTCTTTATTGAAAAATATCGGAATCAAGAAGAAGACTGACTTTCTGAAATAATAACTATTAGTTGAGGGCCATATGAGAAACCAATCCAATAGTTCAACCAATACTCCTTCGTTCATTCCTAAATCTTTTATCAATCAAATATATTGAGTTCTTTATATAGTACAATTTATAGTCCTTAGTACGAATGTGAACCGTTCGATGCTCGAATCTCATGTTTCGAAATTTGACAGAATAAGTAAAGTTTTCCTTTGATTAAAATTTCCCTGATTAGTAGGGCAGGGACATTATATATATCAATAAATAGAGTAAATAGAGTTTTCTTTAATTAAATTTTTCCCGGTTGGTAGGGCAAGGGTATTATATATCAATAAATAATTATTTAGAATTTTGAACTAACTTTAGAGCAGAACCACAATGATGACTACGGATTTGACACGACCAAATATATTTGGTCCAAAATTTATTAACTAAGAATTCATGAGCTAAAAATTTTGACTCAATCTCTAACTAACATAGCATGAAATTTGTAAAATTATAGATTAATTAGAGTTGCACTATTAAAATTTCTTGAATGAGTAAAGCTAAAATGTGGGTGCAAAAGGCAAACTATACAACCATCTCCAACCACATTCTATTTTGCATTCTAAATATAGAGATGCTTTATGGAGAGCACATCTCCAATCCACAGCTCTATCTTACATTTACATTCTACAAAGAACTTCTTCTCTCTTTAATATTATATTACTATTTTTATTTCATTTATATTTCTTATTTCATAACTTAAATCTTTCTTATTATTTTTATTTTATTTATATTTCTTATTTCATAATTATTTTTTACCCCAAATTTTTAAATAACATAAATTACATGAAAATATTATATATTATTCACATTAATGGACAATTCAAGTAAAAGTAAAATCGTTGGTGAAATACAATTAAATAAATATTACATCATGATAATATTTATTTATTTCTACATAAATATTCAACTTTCAAGATTAAAACGTTGTTCCCATAAATGCTCTATCAATTCATTTCAAAATACAAAATGAGCATTTTTGTCTTTAATTGTTTTTATATCTAGATAAAAAATTTCTCATATCGATAATTTTCATCTACCACCATTTATACGAAAATTAAATTTATAAAATTCAACAATAATATAATATAAATAATGCATAAGAAAATAATTATAAATAATAGAGACTTAATTAATTATCGAATATAATTCATAATATATTAAATTAAATATTATATAATATAAATATTAATATTAATATTATAATTAAAAAATAAAATAAAGAGAACGAATAGTAATTCTCTATATTTAGAGAGTTATTGCTCACCTCTATTTATAGAGTGCAGAGAAATATTTGAAAGGTATTAACCAATAACTCTTCTCCTACTTTACATTATTGTAATAGTCTTATACAATCTAATATTTATGTGAATGTTTCTACTTAGTACTTCCAACAGATAATCGGATTCCTAAGAAATTACTTCCTCCCTAGTTTTACTTGTTACATTTTGAGTTACACGTCTATTAATAAAAATAATTAATAACATGATTATTTTACCATCATATTTTAATTAAATGATTCTTATATTGTATCTTGAAATTAATTTAAAAAAAAAATAATTAATGTTAAGGATAAAATAGAAAAAAAAAATATTATCTTCTTTTGATATGTCAAAAATGATAAGTAAAAGTAGAATTTTTGAGACTTACGTCCTATTGATACATAATTTTAAAAAATAACAAATATTTTTGAATTTTGTGATCGTCAAGTGAGATATGTATAATGTTCTAAAATATAGTTTACCCCTGTTGTTTTAGACGAGAAAGAGACATTAACAAACAAATAGGAATGTAAGAAAAATACATTGAAATTGAGGGAGTATCTGGTTTCATTTTCGGTTTGATTATCATTTTTTCAAAAAAAAAATTAAAAGAAAATAATGATTTTGTTTGATAATGCAAGATTGTCTCTTTTTTCCAGATTTAACTTGTACGCATTGACAACGTGAAGAATCTTTTTAATGTTTGGAGAAACTTATTTTCCTAGAAAAGTCATTTTTAAAAAATTTTGACCAATCGACCACTCCCTAAATCTATGAATGAGAGTATGCAATTCCAACAAATATTCAAATAATTTCTGCAAAACAAGGTATTTATTTGGGATATCAAAGAAATAGAGCTTTGTTCAAAGTTAATAATTAATCAGAAAAGAGAATTTCACTTAATAGGAGAATTGATCCTAATGCTAATAGTGCCAATGTAGCACACTTCAGAAAGAATCACATTCTCATATTTAAGTCCAAAGCAAATATATTCTATTTTAATTAATATTTGTGCATTAGGATTATGCCAATATCAATAATGAATCTGTCTTAATTACAAAAGGAACCTCTTAATCTCTTTGTGCACTATCTGTTCTTTCTTTCCTGCCAAAAATGTCTTCCAGACAGCCTCCGTCATGGCCGGATCGCGCATAATTAGATGTCCAACATTGGGCATTTCATGGTAGTTGATCCATGGAAGCCTTTCTGCAATGTAACGTTGTAATATAACAGGTACAATCCAGTCTTGGTCACCATGCCACAAGTGGACCGAGCCTTCATTTGGGAAAGGGTTCTTAAGATCCATAGGATCAAAATCCCATTTCCCGAACCCCACCTTCATGTCGCGGTGGAGGGATTCGAATATTCCTTGTTTTACAGCATATTCCTACAGATGAAACAAGCAGCAGCAACTTTTGAGCCAACCATACTCATCATATAAGCAACAACATATGAACGTAATACTTAGTTGTGTATTAGTAATCACTTACACTATCACACTTTAACTTCCTCTCCTATCTTGTCCGTCTCCCTAATAGCAGCATGCTTTTCACATCCATTCGGAAAAGTTCTTTAAAAAACACCTCGATCCAGAATGCTGCTTAAACAGACCATACGCAAACAAATACAAAAAAATAGTAACGTGTGGTTTTTTCACCCCTATAGTGGATATTCTAACACTTCACCAAAAACAAAAGAAACATTTAACTCGAATATGAATAGAACTCCAATTTATGATGAGCCGAAACAAAATTCCAAGTCATTACAAATTCTCCCAACAAATTTATTACGAGGATCAAACACATGCAAGGGGATCATGAAGTGAGAGTAATCTAACAGTAAATTGTCCATATTCAGGTAGGAACCCAATTACCTTATGTTTTTGTATTTCACTTGCATGCTTAGCAAATCTGTAAGCAACTTCCATATCTGGGGGAGACCTCTTGAATTTTCCAGCTATAACACTACTGTACGGGAACCACTTCTGAGTGTTCCACCAGTAGACTAGCCAAGGTGCATAATGTGCAACTCGAAGTGCCCATTGGTCCCGTGGGAACAGTAGATTGTATCCTTCTGTAGATAAATTAGCAGGAAAGCCAGGCCACCAGTAATTGATAGAGGGAGCAACAAGAGCTGCTCCAGCTAACCTATTAGCACCAAAAGAAGATGCCATAAATAATCAAAAGCAGAGAATACAGGAATACTAGGAAGTTTTGCTGCTGTTTTTGAGAATAGCGAGGATCAAAAAGAAAGTAGATCAGAGGGACACAGATTTTATCAAGTTGTGTAATACCAAGGACATTACCTTATATAGGAAGATATGGAGGTCGAGCATTAAGGTGGCAGGTTGGTAAGTAGTCGAGTATTGTCTAGTTCCCCTATCAGTATTGTTATTATTACTCTCTTAGTATCTTATTCTTCGATTATAGTGATACGTATTGTTTCCTTTGCTTCTATTATCGTACTTTTTGCCGTTGCTACTTTTTCTTTTTTAATTGTTTTTAGCATGTCTTCTTCATTACTGTATTTGTTTTACTTGTTTTCTGATTCTGCTTTAACTGGGCCGAGGGTCTATCGGAGATAACCTCTTTACTGTCATCGGGCTGATATATGTCAGCAAGCTCTTCCAAATCCAAAGCTATAGTTTGCATGGTTCGTTTTGGATGTGGATCACTTTCCCCATAACCAGGTCTATCGAAAGAGACAACATAAGCCCCTAATTCTTTATATCTGGAGCTAGATTAGGTATGAGCAAGAACAAAATTACACAAACTATAACCATTCTCCTTTCTTCTATATACCTGGTTCCTGTGTCTTTTCTGACTTGTTAATTTTTCTCTCGATTTTCCTCATCATCCCTTTGTTTCTCAATTTTCTCATAGCTAAGAGTTGGCGGAGCTACAAGCCTATCTACGTGTTCAACACCAATTAACTTTGGCTCAGACTTGGCATTTTGTATTTATAAATTCACTTAATACATATAAATAATTTATCAAGAACCTAGGAATTTGTCTTTTCTAGAATGTCAAACCTCTAAACTCAAAATCATAACTCTGTCTCTGCTAACAGTCATTTCATTCTCTCAGCCACGCAACAGCTGACTACAGTCCTACTCTAATTCCCTTTCTTCCTATACTTCTAATAATAACAACTTAGTTGATTCAATCAATAATCAACTAAGACTCAATCTTCAACACGTTGACCTCACTTGCATGGGCGGAGCTACGTTACCACAAGGGGTTCATCCAGGCCTCCTTCGTAAAAAAATTACAGTGTATATATAAGGTCAAAATTATCTTTGTACGCTTAATCTTTTATATTTTATATTTTGAATCCCCTTAGTAAAGAACAGATAAATTTGACTGTTGTTTTGCTAAAAGTCAACTTACTGCAACACCCTCTCCTCTTTTTCCTTCTTTTAACAAGAATCTCTTCCTCTTCATAATTATTTTTATAATCCCGGTGAGCTTGTGCGCACATTGATTAATTCTCTGGAATACCTATTACTTTCCACCAGCAACACCTAGACTAATTCCATGAGGTACCTGCCGTTGTCACCTCCCACCTAGACTAACTCCATTCTCCTCTTTCTCCTCCTTTTAACAAAAATCTCCCACTCTTCATAAATTTTTTTTGGATAACCATGGTGTCTGAACCAGCTTGCGTCCACCTTGACTAATTTTACGGTATACTTGTCACTTTCCATCAGCAACACCTAGACTAATTCCACAGGATACTTGCTAGCTGCCACTATCACCTCCCACCTAGACTTATTCCCCATGATACCAGTCACATCCCACCAGCAACAAGTTCAATAGGATATCTATCACCTCCCGCCAGCAACACCTAGACTAATACTACATGCTACCTGCCAGCTGGCACTATCACCTCCCACCTAGACTAATTCCCCGTGATACCTAGTACATACCACCAACACCACGTATCAGGCAACTCTGTCCAATAAGGCTAGGTCAAATGAAGAGAAATCACCTCAGACCGCAAGGTGGTCAACTCACTTAATTGATCAAGGCCACACTCTCGGTGCTATTCATAATATTCTCAAAAGATCTATTCCCTCTGTCATAATTTATGCGAGACAGTTTGACTTGAAATGAAATTTAAGAAAATAAAGAAAAACTTTTGAAACATATAGTATGAGATAAGTACATTTATGTGGGTATAAATCATTTTTCCAAAGTTTAAATGGATATTTTAATGTTGAATTAATATTAAATATAGAAATAAGTAACAAGAAAAAACAAAATGAAAAAAAGAATCTTGAAGTTGATTCAATAGAGTGAACTTCTCAGAACTGTATAAGGAGGTCAACTATGTTAGCTGAACTATATTTTTTGTAAGAAAAGTAGAGTAATTTCCATTGATAGTTACCCATGTTTTCATAATTGTTTACAAATATCACTTTTGTTACAAAAATATCATCTAACTATTCCTATTTTCCTCAAAAAATATGTAACACTCTAAAAAACTTATTCTATCCTACATGGCATGTCATGTTAAAATCTTTTAATTTTTTAATTATAAACCTATTTAATTCTTCAAGTTCATTTATTCAAACCCACGTCTTATAAACTACAAGAAAAATCTAAATTACCTAGTATTTTATTTTTAAAAAAAATTATAAAAGAATTTAAAGGTAATCTAATTCTCTACAAGTTTTTCAACCAAACTAATTCGATGGAAAACCTACAAATTTTTCTATAAAACAACATTTGAAGGAGAAAATCTTAGAATTTTTTTTTTGTCAAGCAAAATTCAATAGAAAATTCTTAAAGGCAATTATCACATGAAAATTTTAATTCGTATGTAGATCACCTGCAAAATTTTAAGCAAGAACTTTTTGATAAAAAGATAATAAAAAAATGAATTCTTCTTGTGGATTTTCTCCAAGTAAATTTCATAAACAAATCAAGTAAATCTGCAAAGTTAACATAGGCAAAAACTTTAGAAAATAGAAATTTATTATTTTTAATTTCATTTTTTATTTATTTTTTGTTTTTATTATACTATATTTTATCTTATTATATAATCAAACACCAATTTATATCCTTTCCTCATACTAAACTCACAAAAAACAAGCGATATTTGGTTGGGTACTATTTCAACGATTCATTTGTAGTATTAGATCATTTTGTTAATATTTTTTAAAAAGAATTAATTTGTTTCATGACTAAATAATTTTTCATTTCTTCAAAAAATAGTACATTTAATACGTATAAGAAAATATGAAAGTCATCATTTTCATTTCTTTTACATTTTAAGAATCTTTAGTATATGAAATAAATAACAAAAAAATATTAAATTAGTACAAATTTATATAGATACCTTGAGTTTTAAAAATATTATAAAGTGATGACATAAATAAATTTAAAAAACTTTGAAAAGTACCAAATAAAATAATTCAATCCTTCAGTTTTATGTATAAACTTGGACACATCAACTACTTCATTGATGAGTAATGTGCATTGCATTACCAGAGGAATTCTTCTTCTTTAAGTTGTGTGATTATCTAATATTTTTATCATGTGATGTAATTTTTCTCATATCGAATAAAGAATAAATATAATTTATTTTTTTTTTTGTAAGAAAGACAAAATAAATATAAAATTTAAAGTATATAATTAAATTGTTCTTCGATAATAAATATCATGTGTATTTATTTTTTAAAAAGAAATAAGACCAAATTTTAGTTAAATAAGTTTGATAAGTTAAATAGATCTATTTCTTATATCTTATATATAAAAAAGAAATTTTAATAACATGTCATGCAAACTAAGAGAGAAGAAATGTTTTTGAAGTGTCAAGTATTTTTTGAGGAAAATAGGGATAGTTGAGTGATATTTTTGTCCTAAAAAAAAAGTGATATTTATAGGCAATTATGAAAACATGGATGACTATCCATGGAAATTACTCGAAAAGTAGTAGTGTCTATTTCATTATATGGTCCACCAGCTGCAACTGCTCTAGTACATCCTTAAAATGGATACATCCAACCAATAACGTGTTGCGGTGGAATAGTAAGTATTGTTTTGTTCCTAGAGAAATATGTTGGGTTTGAATATTTTTGACTAAGAAATGTCTTTATTAAAAAAATATTTTATTCTAATATTGAGAACTTCTCAACGTGAATTTAAATTTAACTAATATTTGTATTCATGCGATGCGCAAAAAATTTTAGAGTAAAAATTTCACAAATATTTTATAAATGATAATAGAACAAATTCATCCATATTCTTAAGTAGAAAAATTATAGTGCTTCTCCTAATCTTAAGCTCTTCCTACTATCACATTCGTATTTGTAGTGAATTTATTATAAATTCTATAAAAAAATTAAATAAAAATTCAAAGAATAAATTATTTATTAGTCACATATCTTATTTATATTATTGTATCTAATTTATTTGCTTCAATACTTTAAATTGATACACTCAATTTAGAGGATTATATTTCAAATCAAATTCAAAAATACATCTAATTTAAAAATTATACATGATTTTGCATTGCCCGTAAAGTTGATACACTCATCTCGTCATGAATATTTTATCAATATTTTTTCCAACATTATTGAAAAAATAATGATCTTTATTAGTCGCTTGTTTTTAATGTTACACTGTTAATCTAATGCAATTGAATTACTTTTCTCGTTAATTTTCTTTTCAGTAGGTCCATATTTTGATTTTCAGTTTTACTAAATTGCAGATAGATTTTGCACAAGAAATAAGATAGATCATATAAATTCAAAATTTGTGTATAAACATAATTTATATATAAAACTTCCCTCCCTCTGCAAATCAATCTCTCTCTCTTCTCTCTTTCTCTCGATAGTTTCTCTCGCTAACTTCTCCCAACCCACAACTTTTCAAATTTCTCCCTTCAATCTTGTGCAACTTCAACCACTGGCAACAAATAGTTTTGAGTTCTTGCCCGTTCCTTTTTTACTTTCAACCGTCAGTCGACGTGACAACATTCTCCGGCGACAATAACTTCTAGTTCTTCATCCTTTCTTTTTGATTTTCACGAGAAAAAATTAGGGCTTTTAAGTTATGACGAAAATGAGGAACTTGATTTGTTGGTGTTTGTTATTTTTTTTATGTTTTTTGTTATTTTTTTAATGTTTGTTATTTTTTAGTTGAATTCTCATCTGGATGTATCTGCTACTGCTGTTTTTTAATAATGGATAAAACATGTAACGTGAATCCAACAGATGAGTATTTGTTGCAACATATATGACTAATCTGTTGCACAGATTAGTAATCTGTTGCAACATATATAACTAATATGTTGCGCAAATTAGTAATTTGTTGCAACATATATGACTAGTCTGTTGCACAGATTAATAATATGTTGCAACATATATGACTAATCTGTTGCAACATATATGACTAATTTGTTGCAACAAATGAGTAATCTGTTGCAACATATATGACTAATCTGTTGCAACAGATTACTCATCTGTTAGATTCGTTTTATAGTGTTGTAATATGAATCCAATATATGGGTCATCTGTTGCAACAGATTAGTCATATATTGCAACAGATTACTCACTTGTTGCAATAGATGACTCATATGTTGGATTCATATTGCAGGTTCTATTCATTGCAGCAGTAGCAACTACACCAAATAAGAAATTCAACAAAACTTATAATTTTACTTACAAAATAAGCTATGAAGTAATGTCCAAGTGGTATACGAAAAAAATTTGACCTAATTTTTTTTTTTAAAATTTCAACAGGGGCACAACGAATAAGTAAAACACATGAAAAATTTCATGAAAAAGGTAAAGAAGACAAAAATAATATATCATACATCAAATGCAAAGGGATCAAGGGGACAAACATTTGAGTTCTCCTAAAAATGTTTAAGTTCCCTAATATTTTAATTGCTTTCTAATAGTTGACTCATCTATTACAACAGATTTTCTATCTGTTTGATAATTTTCAACAGATGAATCATCTGAGGCAACATGCTAGTCATCTGTTGATTCAAATTAAGCAATTTAATAACTAAATTGATTTAGCTAAAATTAAAGACGTCTCTACGACAATGGGACAAATATTTGTGTTCTCCTAAAAATATTTGAGTTCCCTAGTATTTTAATTATTTTCCAGCAGATTATCTATTTGTTGCAACAAGTTAGTCATCTATTGCAACAGATGTTTATAACAGGTTAATCATTTATTTATTCAAATTAAGCCATTATTAATTATAACTAAATTAATTTAATTAAAATTGAAGACAAGTCTTTAATACAAGACCTTAAACAAGGGGACAAATATTTGAGTTCTCCTAAAAATATTTGAGCTTTAGTATTTTAAATTGTTTTTCAACATATATCGAACTCAGAATCAAAATAAGCCACGAAATTAAAAAAAAAGTGACCAAAATAGGCCACCTATTTAAAAAGTTACCAAAATAGGCTAAACGTAATAATTTATTACGTTTTCTACTTTTTTCTTAACGGTCAACTAACGGAGTTGACTAATTATTACGTTTTCTACTTTTTTCTTAACGGTCAACTAAAGGAGTTGACTTTTACAAAAATGTAAGAATTTCTTATGTTTTATATTTTTTTTTGTAAACCGTAAGAAATTCTTACGTTTTATAAAAAAAATATAAAACGTAAGAAATTCTTACGTTTTACATGATAACCGAGGAAAAAAATATAATGAATTATCAAATCAATTAAAAAGGTACTAAAAAAAAGAGCAGTTCAACGTAACAAAAAGTTACGTTCTTAACTTTTTTTATAGCAGTGGGCCCCCACCCACAATTTATTTTTCCACAAATGTCCCATCACTTCTACTTTTTCCTCTTTTTACATATGATAATTATGAATTTTTTTATTAGTTAAATTTATTTATATTTTACATGTAGTTCAAATAATTTATTTTTTCTAATAAATTTTTACGTTTTACATAAAAAAAAAATTTAAAAAAGAAGTATCAATAACCTCATTAACTTAACAATTTTCTTATATTTATTCTATATCAAAAAATAATCACTTCAATCCTTAATTATCCAATTTCTCTTTAAAAAAATTATACTTTTGAGTTTTCCTCTACTCCAAAATAGTGAAATGTTGAATTATCATCGATCAAATATGCTACTATATACAAGAATTATATTTTTTAGGAGTGAAAAAAATATATTTTCTTATATTAATTTAGGAGTGTTTCTAAATTAAATTGTGATTTTTTACTCCATTAATTATAATATGAAACGTATTTGTGCATGTGAGTCTCCTCAATATCCTAATCGAAACACTAATCGAAAACAACGATGAATCACTATCCAAAAAAATTAATTTCATATTTTTAACACACCAAAACATTATAATTATTGTATATAGTAGCATATTTGATCGACGATAATTCAATATTTTACTATTTTGGAGTGGAGAAAAACTCAACAGTATAATTTTTTTTAGAGAGAAATCGAATAATTAAGGATAGAAGTGATTATTTTTTTATATAGAATAAATATAAGAAAATTATTAAGTTAATGAGGTAATTGATACTTCTATTTTTTAAATTTTTTATGTAAAGCGTAAAAATTTATTACATAGAGAAAAAAATAAATTATTTGAACTACATGTAAAATATAAATAAATTTAACTAATCAAAAAATTCATAATTATAATATGTAAAAAGAGAAAAAAGTATAAGTGATGGGACATTTGTGGAAAAAAGAATTGTGGGTGGGGGACCACTGCTATAAAAAAGTTAAGAACGTAACTTTTTGTTATGTTGAACAACTCATTTTTTAGTATCTTTTTAGTTGATTTGATAATTCACTGCATTTTTTTCCTCGGTCATCGTGTAAAATGTAAGAAATTCTTACGTTTTATATTTTTTTTTATAAAACGTAAGAATTTTTTACGTTTTACAAAAAAAAATGTAAACTCCGTTAATTGATCGTTAAGAAAAAAATAGAAAATGTAATAAATTATTACGTTTAGCCTATTTTGGTAACTTTTTAAATAGGTGACCTATTTTGGGAACTTTTTAAATTCTGTGGCTCATTTTGGTTCTGAGTTCACATATATCTTATTTATTTAATAATTTCCAATAGATGAGTCATATGTTGCAACAATTTAGTCATCTGTTGCAACAAATGTCTATATTTGTTGGATAATTTTCAATAAATGAGTTAGCTATTGCAACAAGTTAGTTATCTGTTGCAACATATGTCTATATATGTTTCGTCATTTTCAACAAATGTCTTTAACTGTTTGATCTTTTCCAACAGATTACTTATCTATTGCAACATGTTAATTGAAATCGTAATTGAACTTATCAATTCATCTTTAATTTTAGTTAAATCAATGTTGTTATTACTAATAATGTCTTAATTTGAATCATTTCAAATAAAATTGGTCAATTAACACTTTACTCAAGACGAATTCACTTAGATGATCATGTAATTACTATGAGATTAATTGAAATCGTAATTAAATTATCAATTCATCTTTAATTTTAGTTAAATCACTTTAGTTATTACTAATAATTACTTAATTTTAATTATTTCAAATCAAATTGGTCATTTGATCATTCTACTTAAGACGAAACACTTAGTTGATCATGTAATTACTATAAAATTAATTGAAATTGTAAGTGAACTTACTAATTCATCTTTAATTTTAGTTAAATCCATATAGTTATTTCTAATTATGGCTTGGTTTGAATCATTTCAAATAAAATTGGTCAATTGACCACTCTACTCAGGACGAACACACTTAGTTGATCATGTAATTACCATGAGATTAATTGAAACAATAATTGAACTTATTAATACTAGTTAAATTAATTTAGTTATTACTAATATAATGACTTAATATGAATCAATAAATGACTAAGATGTTGCAAAAGATGAGTAATCTGTTGAAAATGACCAAATAGATAAAAACATTTGTTGCAACAAATTAGTCACCTATTGCAACAGATTAGTAATCTGTTGGAATTAACAAACAGATAAAGTCATATGTTGCAACAGATTGGTCATCTGTTGTAAATGACCAACAGATAAAGACATTTGTTACAACAGATGACTAATCTATTGCAATATATGTGTATATCTGTTTGATAATTTTCAACAAATGACTCATCTGTTGCAATAGGTTATACACTTAAATGATCATGTAATTACTATGAGATTAATTAAAATTGTAATTATTAAATCAATTTGGCTATTACTAATAATGACTTAATTTGAATCATTTCAAATAAAATTAGTCAATTGATCACTCTAATCAGAACGAACACACTAAGATGATCATGTAATTAATATGAAAATAATTGAAATCGTAATTGAACTTATCAATTCATCTTTCATTTTAGTTATATCAATGTAGTTATTACTAATAATATCTTAATTTGAATCATTTCAAATAAAACTGGTCAATTAACACTTTACTCAAGACGAATACACTTAGATGATCATGTAATTACTAACTATGAGATTAATTGAAATCGTAATTAAAATTATCAATTCATCTTTAATTTTAGTTAAATTAATTTAATTATTACTAATAATTTCTTGATTTTAATCATTTCAAATAAAATTGGTCAATTGATCATTCTACTTAAGACGAAACGCTTAGTTGATCATGTAATTACTATAAAATTAATTGAAATTATAAGTCAACTTACTAATTCATCTTTAATTTTAGTTAAATCAATATAGTTATTTCTAATTATGATTTGGTTTTAATCATTTCAAATGAAATTAGTCAATTGATCACTCTACTCGGGACGAACACACTTAGTTGATAGTGTAATTACCATGAGATTAATTGAAACTGTAATTGAACTTATTAATTCATGTTTAATTCTAGTTAAATAAATTTAGTTATTACTAATATAATGACTTAATATGAATCAATAGATGACTAACATGTTGCAAAAGATGAGTAATCTATTGAAAATGACTAAACAGATAAAGACATCTGTTGGAAATGACCAAACAGATAAAGATATTTGTTGGAAATGACCAAACAAATATAGACATATGTTGCAACAGATGACTAACTTGTTGCAATAAATGACTCATCTATTGAAAATTATCAAACAAATATAGACATCTGTTGCAATAGATGACTAAGTTGTTGCAACAGATGACTCATCTGTTGAAAATTATCAAACATATAGGATATATGTTGGAAAATAATTTAAAATAATAAAGCTCAGATGTTTTTAAGAGAACTCAAATGTTTGTCCCCTTGTCTAAGGTCTTGTCTTTAATTTTAGTTAAATCAATTTAGTTATTACTAATAATTGCTTAATTTGAATCATTTTAAATAAAATTTATCAATTGATCATTCTATTAAGGACGAATACATTAATTAAAATTGTAAGTGGACTTATCAATTCATCTTTAATTTAGTCACAATCAATTTATTTATTACTAATAATGACTTAATTTGAATCATTTGAAATAAAATTGGTCGATTGATCACTCTCCTCGAGACGAATACACATAGTTGATCATGTAATTACTATGAGATTAATTGAAATTGTAAGTGAACTTATCAATTCATCTTTAATTTTAGTTTTATCAATTTAGTTATTACGAATAATGGCTTAATTTGATTCATTTCAAATAAAATTGGTCAATTGATCACTCTAATCATGACGAATACACTTAGTTGATAATTTAATTAATATGAGATTAATTGAAATTGTAAGTTTATATTTAATTTTAGTTAAATAAATTTAATTATTACTAATAATCTCTTAATTTAAATTATTTCAAATAAAATTGGTCGATTGATCACTCTACCCGGGAAGAATACACTTAGTTAATAATGTAATTACGATGAGATTAATTAAAATTGTAAGTGAACTCATTAATTTATGTTTAATTTAAGTTAAATCAACATAGTTATTACTAATAATGTCTTAATTTGAATTATTTAAAATAAAATTGGTCAATTAATTATTCTACTAAGGATGAAACACTTAATTGATCATTTAATTATTGAGATTAATTGAAATCGTAATTGAACTTACTAATTCATCTTTAATTTTAGTTAAATCAATGTAGTTATTTCTAATAATGTTTAATTTGAATTATTTCACATAAAATTTATCAATTAATCATTCTACTCAGTACGAAACACTTAATTGATCATGTAGTTACTATAAAATTAATTAAAATCATAATTGAACTTACTAATTCATCTTTAGTTTTAGTTAAATCAATATAATTATTTCTAATGATGACTTAGTTTGAATCATTTCAAATAAAATTGGTCAATTGATCACTCTATTCAGGACGAACATACTTAGTTGATCATGTAATTACCATGAGATTAATTGAAACTATAATTGAACTTATTAATTTATATTTTATTTTAGTAATCAATTTAGTTATTACTAATAATGACTTAATGTGAATCAATAGATGACTAACATGTTACAACAGATGAGTAATCTGTTGGAAATGACCAAACAAATAAAAACATCTGTTGAAAATGACCAAACAGATATAGACATCTATTGCAACAAATGACTCACTTGTTGCAACAACTAATTCATCTATTAAAAATTATCAAACAGATATAGACATCTGTTGCAACAGAAGACTAAGTTGTTGCAACATATGACTCATCTGTTGGAAATTACTAAATAGACAAAATATGTGTTGAAAAATAATTTAAAATACTAAAACTCAAATATTTTTTAGGAGAACTCAAATGTTTTCCAACTTGTCTAAGGTCTTGTCTTCAATTTTAGTTAAATCAATTTAATTATTATTAATAATTGCTTAATTTGAATCAACAAATGACTAATCTGTTATAAGCATTTATTGCAACAGATGACTAACTTATTGCAATAAATAGGTGATCTGTTGGAAAATAATTAAAATACTAGGGATCTCAAACATTTTTAGGAGAACTCAAATGTTTGTCCCATTGTCTTAAAGACTTGTCTTTAATTTTAGCTAAATCAATTTAGTTATTACTAATAATTGTTTAATTTGAATCAACAGATGACTGACATGTTGCAACAGATGATTCATCTATTGGAAATTATCAAACAGATAGAAAATTTGTTATAATAGATGGGTTATCCATTAGAAAACAACTAAAATACTAGGGAACTTAAATATTTTTACGAGAACTCAAACGTTTGTCCCCTCGATCCTTTTGCATTTGATGTATGATACATTATTTTTGTCTTCTTTACCTGTTTCATAAAAATTTTCATGTGTTTCACTTATTCGTTGTGCCCTTGTTGAAATTTTTAGAATTTTTTTAGGTTAAATTTTGGTCGTATATCACTTGGACATTACTTCATAGGTGATTTTGTAAGTATAATTATGATTTTTGTTGAATTTTTTATTTGGTATATTTGCTACTGCTACAATGGATAGAACCTGGAACATGAATCCAATATATGAGTCATTTATTGCAACAAGTGAGTAATATGTTGCAACATATGACTAATCTGTTGCAACAGATGACCCATATGTTGGATTCATGTTACAACACTATAATACAAATCCAACAGATTACTCATCTATGTTGCAACAGATTATTCATATGTTGCAACAGATTAGTCAATATGTTGCAACAGATTAGTCAATATGTTGCAACAAATTAGTCAATATGTTGCAACAGGTTACTCATCTGTGCAACATATTACTCATCTGTTGGATTCACGTTACATGTTTTATCTACTGTTGAAAAAATAGCAGTAGCAGATACACCCAGATGAGAAATTCAACTAAAATTATAATTTTACTTACTAAAATCACCTATAAGTAATTCTCAAGTGAGATACGAATAAAATTTGACCTAAAAAAATTTGATCAAGTAGCAATAGTAGCGGTAACAACAATGTTCAACAACAAGAAGATGATGATGATGAACAAGAAGAGATGATAATGAAGAACAAGATAATGATAATGAAGAAGAAGATGATGAATAAAACAACAACAACAATGAAGAAAAAAAATCACGAAGAGAGAGAAAGCTCCAATAAATGAGAAGAGAGAGAAACATGCATTTTTTCCCTCCATTTCTAGTATATTAGGTTTTACATTAGATCAAAGTGTAAATTAAAAAACTTGTGGATTATTTTCAAACTTTTCTTACTTTCTTAATCTTTAATAAAGTAATTGTCACATCCACTCAATTATTAAAACTTGTGTCACCCACACTTCATTTTAAAATTCTCTTGTCACCTAGAGCCCAAGCCCCCACGTTTCTAGGAGTGAACATTTTTATCTTTTAAAACTTAAACGTAAATTAAATAAGCAATATAAATGGATAAACTTAGAAATTTTGCGAAGTCTCAATTTTTTTGATCTTTTAATTTTTCTGTAAAACTTAGCAATAAAAAATATAGAAAAAAAGCATAAAGTAACTATAAATGTAAATTTAAAAATTAAAAAAATGTAAAAAAGAAAAGTAAATAATAATTAATTCTTACCTAATTAACCAACTTTTTTTAAAATAATACATGTGTCAAATTTAAAGGTTGCCACTTGGCTTATTGTACTGGCTTTGTCCTCTCTTTTTAATAATATATAGATATAGATTAGGTCTTAATATGAATAGAACATTGAGTGAAATGTGTAAACATTTAAATTAAAATGTAAACATCATTTAATAGGGGTACTATGGTAAACTAGTCATATTATTAATTATTATTTTTAATCAATGTGTCGGGTAATTTGAGATGGAGGGAGTATATAGCTTTGGCCAATAATTTTTTTAAATGAACAATAGAACTAAAAGTCATGAATTTGAGGAGTCAAAATTAAAGATCACTCCGAAATAAGAGCAGTACATGCAAAAACTTCAAAAAAATTTAAAACAAGTCATATCTACATAATACTGTAAAAAAAAAAAAGGATTTGATATTATATACTTTATAAATCTAATTTTCCTATTCAAAGTTATCAACCATCGCTTGATTTTGTTTTAATACGACATGTTCATTAGGTCAAATCTTTAATACATTTAGAATTAAGCATGAGGGCTGTAATATTATGATTGATATGTTCTATGATGAATTTGGCTTTCATGGTCTCAAACTCCCTCATATTGATATGAATATCCTATGCTAATTGCCAGTGCAATTGCATCCTACACAAGGAGGGTATGGAATTCTAGATTGATCACTTATGAACAAATATTGAGATATGAATATTGTAAAAGTGGATGTAAGACTTTCTCAAGGTGTTTTCAGATCTCATTTCGAAATTTACACTTGTTAGCTACTTATTTGATATGAATAATATGTCTACCATCCACAAAAGTTTTTTTTTCTTTTGCTATAATAACGTATTAATAAGTCTTGTTTTTATATTATTTGATTCTCAAAATCAACTCTACAATATGATATATAATCAGCTATCAATCCATTAGTCAAAAAATATAAATGATTACAATAATTAGAAGCAAGCACATACAAATGCAGAAAATGAATCAGCTCTGCAATGTGATATATAGTTAGCTATCTATCAGTCCATTAGTTAAAAAATATAAATGAGTACAACAACTAGAAGCAAGCACGTACAAATGCAGAAAGTGAAGTAATTGCAATCATGTGAATTTATGAAAAGCTTGACACAGTTAGAAGTTAAGAACTTGACACAGTTAAAGTTGTGACTCGAGATAAAGCACCATTTAATTGGCCATGGGAAGCTGAATCTATATGGATCGTGAAATTTTTAATAGTAAAAGCAGATTACTAAATTTTTTCACACTGAAAATCGAATTACTAAATTTTTTTGACACTGAAAAGCAGATTACTAAATTGATGCTAGAACTTTAAGATTAAGGAACTATATTAAAGCCCTGAAAGCCAAATAAGTAGATCGGTGAATCCAAGAATATCAAACAAACTAAGAGACGAACAAACTGAAACAGCTAAACTACAATAATCAAAGAAAGTGAAAGAGTGGTACTTACTGTTATTTCCCACAATATGGTCGGGTATGCAGAATCTGTATATTACAAAAACAACTTCAACTAGAGTTCAAGTATAAACAAGAACACAATAAAGTATCAAATACCCTCAACACAAGATCAAAATGACCTTTCCAAGAGGTGTATTTATTTTTCAGGAAAAATAAGATGAAGCAGAAATTGAATAGGCCTTTCGTCCGAATTCACGGAATTTCCTTACGGAAATAATTCCCCTCACTGTACCCGAGGTTTTGGAATTTTTCCTCCCAGGATAAAATGGACTTCAATCTGACTATAGAGGTACCTCAAATAGGTGGATTCTTCGAACGCTTTGATTGATCACACATAATATTTGTAAAGAAAAGAAGAGAGTTTTTATTCTGAAAATTTCATTTCTTCCAACCTGTGGAAGAAGACAGGTTTTTATAGCCATAACATGCCTGTTCAAAAAGATGGCATTGGTTCAACTTGGAGGTGTGACTATTCTGTTTACTGTAACAGTGCACCTGTTCAACGTTCACTGAAACAACGCATCAATTAAGAAAAACATCACCAAAATGCATATAAATAAAGTATCAAACACAGAAAAAAATATTTACTGTGTTATTCCCTTTGGCATTTTTCGGAATTCAAATAAAGTTTGTCCAAAAAGATAGATCTCATCGATCGATCATTTGCCAAATCCAAATCCAAATTCAAATTCAAATCCAAAACCGAAGCCGAGCGACGACGATGGCGACACTAGGAATCATCTAGTTCTTGCCTCACTATCCATGTGGAGTTAGTGTTTCTCAATATAAACACTCTCAAGTTCTCTTCTTCCACCAATGTGGGAGAAAGAGTAAACTTGCCAATTTGGGAGTACGCTTTCCATTTTTAGTGTCTCCTTCCCTCCACCCTTTTACTTTCTATTTTTTCATTCACACTTCTTTCATATACTATGAACCCAACAATCCCCCACATGAATGGAAATGGCTATTCTTTGTAAAAGTTTTAAGAACAAGTATGTGATCATCAAGCAAAGACTGATTGCATCTGAATAAGTGGATTTCCCTTTGAACTTTCTGTAGTGAACATGTATCGGATGCACTCGGTCAATCGGTAGATTTGATATCTTTGAACCGTCGAACTTTATTGTACACCTAGACAATATATGTCATACAACCAGCCTTTTAACGTTTATGGTTCTCATGGTTTTGTTCTTTTCATCCATGAACACGTCCTGGTTTCATGAGAGCTTATAGAATAGGCCTTTACTAACATTCTCCTTGAAGCAGCTTCCACTTCTCCCTCACATAGGTGATTTCTAAACGTTCAATCCTGTAGATTAAACTATTCGGTCAAATCTGCCAAATTTAGATAATCATTAAAAGATTTTTCACCTGAAGTCTTATCCTTGTTTACTAAACATTGTCTACATCATGAGAATGGGTTGGGTATTTGAAAATGTTGAACCTGTCAAACACAACTTTGTTTGATCTCCTTGAACCTAGCTTTTGGGATCTCCAGTCTGCTAGGTAGAGTTACCACCATGCTGACTCATCCTAGGCCTTAAACTCATTCCCTTGGATGTTCTTTCCACTCCTTCTCTAGATAGGATTTTTGTAAGTGGATCCAACACATTATCCTTTGACTTTACATAGTCAATAGTGATAATTCCACTAGAGAGAAGTTCCCTAACGGTATTATGTCTCCGTCGTATGTGATGAGATTTACCATTGTACATCATGCTTCCTGCCCTACCTATTGTTGTTTGGCTATCACAGTGTATACATACTAGTGCCATTGGCTTGGGCCAATACGAAATATCTTTCAAGAAATTCCGGAGCGATTCTGCTTCTTCACTAGCTTTATCTAATGCGATAAATTCAGATTCTATTGTAGAGCGAGCGATACAAGTCTATTTGGATGATTTCCAAGAAACTGCTCCTCCACCGATAGTAAATACATATCCACTTGTGGATTTTACTTCGTTCAATCTGGTGATCTAATTTGCATCATTATATCCTTCAATTACCGTAGGATATTTATTATAATGCAAAGCATAGTTTTGAGTGTATTTAAGATACCCCAAAACTTTTTTCATTGCCATCCAATGAGTTTTGTTGGGATTACTCGTGTACCGACTTAATTTACTAATAGTACAGGCTATGTCTGGTCGTGTACAGTTCATTATATACATTAAACATCCCAATACTCTTCTGTACTCCAATTGTGAGTCACTTTCACCTTCATTCTTTCGAAGTGCAAAGTTCACATCCAATGGAGTCTTAGTGGAGTTCGATGGATTCTTATACCTAAGATCACATCGGCAACTCCAAGGTCTTTCATACCAAACTTTCTCTCGAGCATTAGTTTTGTTGCATTTATGTTAGAAATGTCTCTACTGATGATTAACATATCATCCACATATAAACAAACAATAACTTGGTGATTTGGAGTGTCTTTAATGTAAACACATTTATCACATTCATTTATCTTGAATCCGTTTGCCAACATGGTTTGGTCAAACTTTGCATGCCATTGCTTAGGTGCTTCTTTTGGTCCATAAAGTGACTTAACAAGTTTACACACCTTATTTTCTTTTCCTGGAACCACAAAACCCTCAGGTTGTTCCATGTATATTTCTTTCTCCAAGTCTCCATTTAGGAATGCGGTCTTCACATCCATTTGATGTATTTGAAGATCATATACCGCCGCCAAGGCAATTAACATTCGAATTGAGGTTATCCTTGTTACTGGAGAGTATGTATCAAAGTAATCAAGGCCTTCCTTCTATTTGAAGCCTTTTACTACAAGTATTGCCTTGTATTTGTCAATAGTACCATCCGCCTTCATTTTCCTTTTGAAGATCCATTTAGAACCTAAAGGTTTATTTCCGGGAGGAAGGTCAACCAATTACCATGTATGGTTGCTTAAGATTGAATTTATCTCACTATTGACTACCTCTTTCCAAAAGGATGAGTGTGACGACGACATCGCTTCTTTAAATTTTTGAGGCTCATTTTCTAAGAGAAATGTCACAAAATCCGATCCAAACGAAGTTGAAGTTCTTTGACGTGTAGTACGTCTTGGATTTTCTTCATTATGTACATTCTCACTGGGTTCATCTCGAGTTCGTTTATATCCTCCACTAGACTATTCATATCTAGTTTTATATAGGTAAATGTTTTCAAAGAATTCGACATTGTCTGATTCAATTACCGTATTTTCATTAATATCCAAATATTCGGATTTATGAACCAAAGATCGACATACTTTACTACTTTTTTCATATCCTATGAACACGCATCCACCATTTTATATCTTATTTTAACCCTTTTAGGTATAGGAACTTGAACCTTCGCCAGACACCCCCACACTTTGAAATATTTCAAGTTGGGTTTCCTTCCTTTTCATTTTTTGTAAGAAATTTATTGTGTCTTACTATGGGAAACTCTGTTGAGTATACGATTGGCCGTAAGGATAGCCTCCCCCCATAAGTTTTGCGGTAAACCAGAACTTATAAGTAAGGCATTCATCATTTCCTTCAAAGTTTGGTTTTCCTTTCCGTAATTCCATTAGATTGAGGTGAATATGGGGCCGTAGTTTGATGGATTATTTCATTCTCTACACATATTTGCACAAAGGGAGATTCAAATTCTCCGCCCCTACCACTTCTTATCATTTGAATTTTTTTGTCTAACTAATTTTCAACTTCAGTTTTATATTGCCTCAACGCATCTATTGTTTTCTCCTTACTATTTAGCAAGTATACATAACAATATCTAGTTAAATCGTCAATAAAAGATATGAAATACTTTTTCCCACCACATAATGGTGTTGACTTCATATCACAAATGTCAGTATGTATTAAGTCTAAGGGATTGACATTTTTTTCAACAAACTTATAAGGATGCTTTGCATACTTCGATTCCACACACGTTTGACACTTTGATTTATTGCACTCAAAGTTTGGCAAAACTTCTAAGTTAATCAGTTTTCATAATGTTTTGTAATTAACATGGCCTAAACGTTCATGCCACAAATCATAAGACTCAAGCAAATAAGAAGAATTTGAACTTTTATTTATTTCAAAAGTCATTACATTCATCTTATAAAGGCCTTCGGTCAGATAGCCTTTCCCTACATACATTTCTCCTTGCTAATTACAATTTTTCCAAAAATCGTTACAGATTTGAATTCGTTCTTATCTAGGAGTGAAACAAAAATTAAGTTCCTACGTTACTCCGGAACATATAACACATTGTTCAGTGTCAAGACCTTGCCGGAAGTCATCTTTAAATAAATTTTTCCTGTTTCCTCTACCTTAGCAGTAGCAGAGTTAGCCATGTAGATCATTTTTTCTGCTTGAGCAGGAGCAAATGATGAAAACAACTACTTGTTGGCACATACATGTCGGGTGGCACCAGAATCCATCCACCATTCGTGAGGATTCCCCACCAAGTTGCATTCTGAGAACATAGCACACAAATCATTCATTCTTTGTTGGATTCAATCATATTTGCTTGATCCTTTTTCTTGCCTTTCTTCGAGGCTCGACAATCTGTGGACTTGTGGCCAATTTTCCCACAATTGAAGCATTTTTCCTTGAACTTTTTCTTGGGTTGATTGCTTCCATGTTCAACTTTCTTTCTTTTCTTCGAATTAGTCTGGTCATCTTCTACAATATATGCTCCATTAATTGTAGAATTACCCTTTGACCTTTTTTCGGCAGCTTTATTGTCCTCTTCAATACGAAGTAGAACAATAAGATCTTCAACAGTCATCTCCTTGCGCTTATGCTCTAAGTAGTTTTTGAAGTCTTTCCACAAAGGTGGTAGCTTCTCAACTATCGCTGCTACTTGGAAAGCATCATTCATAATTAAACCTACAAAACAGTTTATGTGAGTGTTAAGAACATTTTTAATTTTCTCAACTAAGGTATTTTTCAAAGCTATACCTTCTTCTAGGAGATCATGTATGATGACTTGCAACTCCTGTACTTAAGAAACAACAGATTTGTTATCTATCATTTTGAAGTCCAGGAACCGTGAAACAAGGAATTTCTTAATTCCTGCATCCTCCGTCTTATATTTCCGTTCAAGTGCCCCCTACAGTTCCTTTGATGTCTTGGTTCCACTATAAACATTGTAGAGGTCTTCTTGGAGACCACTCAGAATATAATTCCTACAAAGGAAGTCCGAATGTTTCCAAGATTCTACAATAACGAAGCGGTCTTTGTTCGAGGTTCCCTCGGGCACCTCAAGAGCGTCTTCGCTAGTGAACCGTTGCAGACATAAGGTGGTGAGGTAAAAGAACATCTTTCGCTGCCACTGCTTGAAGTCAATGCCCAAAAATTTTCTGGGCTTCTTCGCCGGTGCCATTATTGGCGGAGCATTTGTGCGGCTTGATGAAGCAATATTGCTTGCCCCCATAGTCGTAGCCACATCATGCATTTGACTTTCAGTTGTTATTTTTCCTGTCACCACAAGACAGAAAACTTAGTAATTTTTCAGAATACTATTTATAAAGTTAAATAACTTAAAACTCTTCTTCTTGTTTCTAGTTAACGATGAAGTTTTTATTACTTTGAATCGTCAATCGAGTGAACCTTAACTTGTGATGAAGATTTTATTTCTTCTAATCACTAGTTAAATTCAAGCGGAGTAGAAAGCTTAAGCTTTAATCTCCAAAAACAAGCAATAAAGATTTTGTAAGTTATTACCTTAAGATGGTTATTTCCCACAATATGGTCGGGTATGCAGAATCTGTATATTACAACAACAACTTCAACTAGAGTTCAAGTATAAACAAGAACACAATGAAGTATCAAATACCCTCAACACAAGATCAAAATGACCTTTACAAGAGGTGTATTTATTTTTCAGGAAAAAATTAGATGAAGCAGAAATTGAATAGGCCAAGTTTTGCGAATTCACAGAATTTCCTTAAGGAAATAATTCCTCTCACTGTACCCGAGGTTGTGGAATTTTTCCTTCCAGGATAAAATGGACTTCAATCTGACTATAGCGGTACCTCAAATAGGCAGATTCTTCGAATGCTTTGATTGATCACACAGAATATTTGTAAAGAAAAGAAGAGTGTTTTTATTCTAAAAATTTCATTTCTTCAAACCTGTGGAAGAAGACAGGTTTTTATAGCCATAACATGCCTGTTCAAAAGGTGGCATTGGTTTATCTTAGAGGTGTAACTATTCTAAAATTGCCTGGCTATTTTTCCCCGAAATAGTGCAGTATTTTTGTTGAAACATTACACCATTTCGCGAAACAGTGCACCAGTTCACTGGAACAGTGCATCTGTTTACTGTAACAGTGCATCTGTTCACTGGAATAGTGCATTTGTTTACTGTAATAGTGCATCTGTTCAGCGTTCACTGAAACAACGTATCAATTCAGAAAAACATCACCAAAATGCATATAAATGGAGTATCAAACACAGAAAAAAATATTTAGTGTGTTATTCCCTTTAGCATTTTATGGAATTCAAATAAAGTTTATCCAAAAAGATAGATCTCATCGTTCGATCATTTGAAAAATCCAAATTAAATCCAAATCCAAATCCAAATCCAAATCCAAATCCAAATCCAAATCCGAAGCCGAAGCTAAAGTCGAAGCCGACGCCGAGTCGAGCGAGCAACGATGATGACGGCGCGAGGCATCATCTAGTTCTTGCCTCACTATCCATGTGGAGTTATTGTTTCTCAATATAAACACTCTCAAGTTCTCTTCTTCCACCAATGTGGGAGAAAAAGTACATTTGCCAATTTGGGAGTACACTTTCCATTTTTAGTGTCTCCTTCCCTCCACTCTTTTACTCTCCATTTTTCTATTCACACTTCTTTCTCTACTATGAACTCAATAATCCCCCACATGAATGGGAATGACTATTCTTTATAAAAGTTTTACGGACAAGTATGTGATTATCAAACAAAGACTGATTGAATCTGGATAAGTGGGTTTCCATTTGAACTTTCCGTAGTGAACATGCACCGGATGCACTCGGTCAATCAGTAGATTTGATATCTTTCAACCGTCGAAATATATTGTACACCTATACAATACATGTCACAAAACCTACCTTTTAACGTTTATGGTTCTCATGGTTTTGTTCTTTTCAGCCATGAACACGTCCTGGTTTTATGAGAGCTTAGAGAATAGGACTTTTCTAACATTCTCCTTGAAACGGCTTCCACTTTGACCTCACATAGGTGATTTCTAAACATTCAATCCTGTAGATTAAACTATTTGGTCAAATCTGCCAAATTTAGATAATCATTAAAAGACTTTTCACCTGAAGTCTTATCCTTGTTTACTAAACATTGTCTACATCATGAGAATGGGTTGGGTATTTGACAATGTTGAACCTGTCAGACACAACTTTGTTTGATATCCTTGAACCTAGCTCTTGGGATCTCCAGTCTTCTAGGTAGAGTTACCGCCATGCTGACTCGTCCTAGGACATAAACCCATTCCACTTCTTCTTTTCACTCCTTCTCTAGATAGGCCTTTTGTAAGTGGATCCAACATATTATCCTTTGACTTTACATAGTCAATAGTGATAATTCCACTAGAGAAAAGTTCCCTAACGGTATTATGTCTCCATCGTATGTGACAAAATTTACCGTTATACATCATGTTTCCTGCCCTACCTATTGTCGCTTGGCTATCACAGTGTATACATATTGGTTCCACTGGCTTGGGCCAATATGGAATATCATCCAAGAAATTCCAGAGTTATTCTGCTTCTTCACCGGCTTTATCTAATGCGATAAATTCAGATTTCATTGTAGATCGAGCGATAAAAGTCTGTTTGGATGATTTCCAAGAAACTGCTCCTCCACCGATAGTAAATACATATCCACTTGTATATTTTACTTCGTTCAATTCGGTGATCCAATTTGCATCACTATATCCTTCAATTATTGCAGGATATTTATTATAATGCAAAACATAGTTTTGAGTGTATTTAAGATACCCCAAAACTCTTTTCATTGCCATCCAATGAGATTTGTTCGGATTACTCGTGTACCGACTCAATTTACTAATAGTACAGGCTATGTTTGGTCGTGTGCAGTTCATTATATACATTAAACATCCCAATACTTTTCCGTACTCCAATTGTAAGTCACTTTCACCTTCATTCTTTCGAAGTGCAAAGTTTACATCCAATAGAGTCTTGGAAATACCGAATTCCATATACTTGAACTTGTCAAGTACTTTTTTGATATAATGAGACTGTGACAATGCTAACCCTTGTGGAGTTCTATGGATTCTTATACCTAAGACCACATATGCAACTCCAAGGTCTTTCATATCAAACTTGCTCTCGAGCATTTGTTTTGTTGCATTTATGTCACAAATGTCTCTACTTATGATAAACATATCATCCACATATAAACAAACAATGACTTGATGATTTGGAGTGTCTTTAATGTAAACACATTTATCACATTCATTTATCTTGAATCCATTTGCCAACATGGTTTGGTCAAACTTTGCATGTCATTGCTTAGGTGCTTCTTTTATTCCATAAAGTGACTTAACAAGTTTACACACCTTATTTTCTTTTCCTGGAACCACAAAACCCTCAGGTTGTTCCATGTATATTTCTTCCTCCAAGTCTCCATTTAGGAATGCGGTCTTCACATCCATTTGATGGATTTGAAGATCATATACCGCCGCCAAGGCAATTAACATTCGAATCGAGGTTATACTTGTTACTGGAGAGTATGTATCAAAGTAATCAAGGCCTTCCTTCTGTTTAAAGACTTTTACTACAAGTCTTGCCTTGTATTTGTCAATAGTACCATCCGCCTTCATTTTCTTTTGAAGATCCATTTAGAATCTAAAGGTTTATTTTCGGGAGGAAGGTCAACCAATTCCCATGTATGGTTGATTAAGATTGAATATATCTCACTATTGAATGCCTCTTTCCAAAAGGATGAGTCTGACGACGACATCGCTTCTTTAAATATTTGAGGCTCATTTTCTAAGAGAAATGTTACAAAATCCGATCCAAACGAAGTTGACGTTCTTTGACGTGTACTACGTCTTGGATTTTCTTCATCATGTACATTCTCACTTGGTTCATCTCGAGGTCATTTATATCCTCCACTAGACTGTTCATATCTAGTTTTATACAGGTAAATGTTTTTAAAGAATTCAACATTGTCTGATTCAATTACCGTATTTTCATTAATATTCGAATGTTTGGATTTATGAACCAAAAATCGATATGCTTTACTACTTTTTGCATATCCTATGAACACGCAGTCCACCGTTTTAGATCCTATTTAACCCTTTTAGGTATAGAAACTTGAACCTTCGCTAAACACCCCCCCACTTTGAAATATTTCAAGTTGGGTTTCCTTCCTTTCCATTTTTCGTAAGGAATGGATTGTGTCTTACTATGGGAAACTCTGTTGAGTATACGATTGGCTGTAAGGATAGCCTCCCTCCATAAGTTTTGCGGTAAACCAGAACTTATAAGTAAGGCATTCATCATTTCCTTCAAAGTTTGTTTTTTCCTTTCCACAATTCCATTAGATTGAGGTGAATATAGGGCCATAGTTTGATGGATTATTCCATTCTCTACATATATTTGTGCAAAGGGAGATTCAAATTCTCCGCCCCTATCACTTCTTATCATTTTGATCTTTTTGTCTAACTAATTTTCAACTTTAGTTTTATATTACCTAAACGCATCTATTGCTTTATCCTTACTATTAAGCAAGTAGACATAACAGTATCTAGTGCAATCATCAATAAAAGTTATGAAATACTTTTTCCCACTACGTGATGGTGTTGACTTCATATCACAAATGCAGTGTGTATTAAGTCTAAGGGATTGGAATTCCTTTCAACGGACTTATAAGGATGCTTTGCATACTTCGATTCCACACACGTTTGACACTTTGATTTATTGCACTCAAAGTTTGGCAAAACTTCTAAGTTAATCAGTTTTCGTAATATTTTGTAATTAACATGGCCTAAACATTCATACCACAAATCATAAGACTCAAGCAAATAAGAAGAATTTGAACTTTTATTTATTTCAACAGTCATTACATTCATCTTATAAAGGCCTTCGGTCAGATAGTCTTTCCCTACATACATTTCTCTTTTGCTAATTATAATTTTTTCAGAAATGGTTACACATTTGAATCCGTTCTTATCTAGGAGTGAAACAGAAATTAAGTTCCTACGTAACTCCGGAACATATAACACATTGTTCATTGTCAAGACCTTGCCGGAAGTCATCTTTATACAAATTTTTCCTGTTCCCTCCACCTTAGCAGTAGCGGAGTTAGACATGTAGATTATTTCTTCTGCTTGAGCAAGAGCAAATGACGAAAACAACTCCTTGTTGGCACATACATGTCAGGTGGCACCAGAATCCGTCCACCATTCGCGAGGATTCCCCACCAAGTTGCATTCTGAGAACATAGCACACAAATCATCACATTATTTGTTGGATTTAATCATATTTGCTGGATCCTTTTTCTTTCCTTTCTTCGGGTCTCGACAATCTGTGGACTTGTGGCCAATTTTTCCACAATTGAAGCATTTTTTCTTGAACTTTTTCTTGGGTTGATTGCTTCTATGTTCAACTTTCTTTCTTTTCTTCAAATTTTTTTGGTCATCTTCTATAATATGTGCTCCATTAATTGTAGAATTCCCCTTTGACCTTTTTTTGGCAACTTTATTGTCCTTTTCAATACGAAGTCGGACAATAAGATCTTTAACAGTCATCTCCTTGCGCTTATGCTTTAAGTAGTTTTTGAAGTCTTTCCACAAAGGTGGTAGATTCTCAACTATCGCTGCTACTTGGAAAGCATCATTCACAATTAAACCTACAAAACAGTTTATGTGAGTATTAAGAACATTTTTAATTTGTTCAACTAAGGTATTTTTCAAAGATTTACCTTCTGCTAGGAGATCATGTATGATGACTTGCAACTCCTGTACTTGAGAAACAACAGATTTGCTATCTATCATTTTGAAGTCCAGGAACCGTGCAACAAGGAATTTCTTAATTCCCGCATCCTCCGTCTTATATTTCCATTCAAGTGCCTCCCACAGTTCCTTTGATGTCTTGGTTCCATTATAAACATTGTAGAGGTCGTTTTGGAGACCACTCATAATATAATTCCTGCAAAGGAAGTCCGAATGTTTCCAAACTTCTACAATAACAAAGAGATCTTTGTCCGAGGTTTCCTCAGGCACCTCAGGAGCGTCTTCGCTAGTGAACCGTTGCAGACATAAAGTGGTGAGGTAAAAGAACATCTTTTGCTGCCACCGCTTGAAGTCAATGCCCGAAAATTTTCCGAGCTTCTCCACCGGTGCCATTATTGGCGGAGCATTTGTGAGACTTGATGAAGAAATATTGCTTGCCCCCACAGTCGTAGCCACATCATGCATTTGACTTTCAGTTGTCATTTTTCCTGTCACCACAAGATAGAAAACTTAGTAATTTTTTAGAATACTATTTATAAAGTTAAATAACTTGAAACTCTTCTTCTTGTTTCTAGTTAACGATGAAGTTTTTATTACTTCGAATCGTCAACCGAGTGAACCTTAACTTGTGATGAAGATTTTATGGCTTCTAATCACTAGTTAAATTCAAGCGGAGTAGAAAGATTAAGCTTTAATCTCCAAAAATAAGCAATAAAGATTTTGTAGGTTATTTCCTTAAGATTGTTATTTCCCACAATATGATCGGGTATGCAGAATCTGTATATTGCAACAACAACTTCAACTAGAGTTCAAGTCTAAACAAGAACAAAATGTAGTATCAAATACCCTCAACGCAAGATCAAAATGACCTTTCCAAGAGGTGTATTTATTTTTCAGGAAAAATAAGATGAAGCAGAAATTGAATAGGCCAAGTCGTCCGAATTCACGGAATTTCCTTAAGGAAATAATTCCCCTCACTGTACCCGAGGTTGTGGAATTTTTCCTCCCAGGATAAAATGGCCTTCAATCCAACTATAGTGGAACCTCAAATAGCCGGATTCTTCGAACGCTTTGATTGATCACACATAATATTTGTAAAGAAAAGAAGAGAGTTTTGATTCTGAAAATTTCATTTCTTCAAACCTGTGGAAGGTGTGACTATTCTGAAATTGCATGGCTGTTTTCCCCTAAAACAATGCACTATTTTTGCTGAAGCCAAAGCCTAAGCCGAGCCGAGCGAGCGAAGATGACAACGGCACGAGGCATCATCTAGTTCTTGCCTCACTATCCATGTGGAGTTAGTGTTTCTCAATATAAACACTCTCAAGTTCTCTTCTTCCACCAATGTGGGAGAAAGAGTAAACTTGCCAATTTGGCAGTACACTTTCCATTTTTAGTGTCTCCTTCCCTCCACCCTTTTACTCTCCATTTTTCCATTCACACTTCTTTCATCTACTATGAACCCAACACTTACCAAAGTTGAAGAGCCTTGATACACATAGAAACAGTAACCAGAACAACACAAAGAGAAACCTGAAAAGAAATATATCATTATTAACAATTTACCTAACATGTTAAGCAACCTATCTTGTGTATAATATTTTAATGTTTTGTTGATCATGTTTTAGGCTTATGTAATTGAACAATCAAATTTTGCGAAAACAGATTAAGTATTTAGTTTCTTTGTAGAATGTCTAATTGGCACTAACTGAAGTTATAGAATGATATAAAGGGAATATCTTATGTATCCCAAATGTTGAAGTTTGTAGTAGCTTTACAATAAAAATATATTAAAGACATACTAAAATTATTGAATGAACAACGCGATTATATTTTTTCTTGGTGAAAGGACATAGTGTATATGTAAGACAGAATATACATTCCTCATCGAGGAAAAAGGGAGGGAAAGTAAAATAACAAAGAGGACGAATAAACATGAAGAATTTATCGCGCACATACAGTCCATTAATGAATCATGAGAGAGCATACTTTAAAATGTAGTGTGTTTCAATTCTTTTATCCATGCATTTCCCTTATGTTTGTTTCACCCAATTCTTGAGTTACGATTTCGTCCACCAATTCATTCTTTACGGAGATTCGACTTATGCCGAACCCAAAGGCTGGTACTATCATAAAATATACCTCAGGTAAAATGTCAAGTATTTTCTACTTATGAATAAAATTAATCAGAATACTGTTTCTCATGTTCAACTTTCTCTATGCAATGGAAGAATACGTGAATCTTTATATGAATGAAAAATTGGAAAAACGTACACATATATCCTAGCTTGAAGGCATTCAAAGTTGAGAAAATGTTACACAAATTGCATATTTAATTGACCATTTTCAAGCATAGGGGCAAGACTCTTAGAGGTTGTTTGGTAGAGGGTATTGAAAAAACTAATGCGTTTATTAATTAATGTGTATTGTTAGTACCTTATTGGGTACATTTTTAGGTCTATGTATAACTATACACTCTATTATGTATTGAGGTGTGTGTTAGTAATACACACCATTTTCTATGTATTAGTAATACAACAATCCTGAACACATGCATTAACTTGTTAAATGTCATTATTACCCTTCAAAGTATTTCTCCACTTTTTTTCCCCACCATTATCACATTCTTCGATTCCTTTTCACCGTTTTTAAAAAGTTGTCCTTTCTCTTGTTTTACTTTTCCATGGAAATGAGAAGATATTTTACCATATCATATTCCCCAACTCTTTCCTTTTCCACGATATCTACATCAGTCAAAAAAGAAAAAAGAATTGGAGATTTCTAGATCAAAAGAATTGTTGGTGCTATCGTTGTTGTTTCAATCTTCATGACAGTTGGTTCTACTTCATCGCCAAGAATTGTTGGTGCTACTTGTTAATGTTGGTTGTATATTCTTTTACTCTTGAAAAAAGAGTGTACAAGGAAGGATATTTTGGTAAATAAATATTTTTTTATAAAGATTATATAAATGTATATTATTTTCAATACATCAAATCAAACATTGTATAAAAAATAATATCTGCATAATTAATACCAGCATTACTAATAATACATTAATAATTCAAGCATTACTAATACACCTTATTCATTATTATTTTTATACACTCTACCAAACGATCCCTTAGTGACATAAGAAGGCTTTCCTGAATCCAGGCTAATACTTTCGTTCATTTCCGTTACTAGCTCCGGCTGATTCATATACAAATGTTGTTTGTTCTCCGTTGAATATGTACATACAAAACCTGCAATTAAATCAGCAAAACTCAGCAAAAGATCAGTCTATTCAGAAACAGATAAATTGTTTGATACTTCAGGAAAAAGACATAAATGCAGACCTTCCATAATGGTTAACCCCAACATATATATTACACAAACTTAGTAAAATTTAAATTTAAAAACAAAATATAGAAAGATTGAGCGCGCACTCAATCTCCAGAATTAGATTGAAGGCAATTGAATTCCCTTGACATAAAATTCATGAATCCACCACTCGAAACAAGCATAAGGAAATGTTAGTCACTTTTGTCTTAGTAAAAACAATCAGCGAGCCATACTTAGATACTTTTAAGAGTTAATTTCTCAGACAATCACTCAACTACTAGTTATTATTTCAATAAAGTCATTTTCTTTATTGAAGAATATTGGGATCAAGAAAAAGACTGACTTTCTGAGATAATAACTATTAGTTGAGGGCCATATGAGAAACCAATCTGATACTTTAACCAATACTTTCGCAGTTCATTCCTAAATCTTTTATGTATCAAATAAAGACCTTAATAGAGTTCTTTATATAGTACAATACATAGTCCTTAGTATGAATGTGAATCGTTCAATGCTCGAATCTCATGTTTCGGAATCTGACTGAGTAAGTAGAGTTTTCCTTTAATTAAATTTTTCCTAATTAGTAGGTCAGGGATATTATATATCAATAAGTAGAGTGAGTAGAGTTTTTCTTTAATTAAATTTTTCCTAATTAGTAGGGCAAGGGTATCATATATCAATAAATAATTATTTAGAATTTTGAACTAATTTTAGGGAAGAACCACAACGATGATTACGGGGTTGGCACTATCAAGTATATTTGGTCCAAAATTCATCAACTGAGAATTCATGAGCTAAAAGCTTTGACTCTGTCTCTAACTAATATAGCGTGAAATTTGTAAAATTATATATCAATTAGAGTTGCACTGTTTAAATTCCTTGAATGATTAAAGTTAAAATGTGGGCTCTAAAATCAAAAAGAAAACTATACAACCATCTCCAACTACACTCTATTTTACATTCTAAATATAGAGATGCTCTATATTTGGAGAACACCATCTACAATCCACAACTCTATTTTACATTCTAAAAAAGAACTTCTTCTCTTTCATTAATATTATATTATTATTTTATTTCATTTATATTTCTCATTTCATAACTTAAATCTTTTTTATTTTATTTTATTTATATTTCTTATTTCATAATTATTTTTTACCCCAAATTTTTAAACAACATAAATTGCAAGAATATATTATATATTATTCATATTAATGGACAATTAAAATAAAAGTGAAATCATTTATGAAATATAATTAAACAAATATTACATCATGGTAACATTTATTTATTTCTACATAAATATTCAACTTTCAAGATTAAAATATTATTCTCATAAATGCTCTATTAATTCATTACTAAGTTCATAATGAGCATTTTGTCTTTAATTTTTTTTATATCTAGCTAAAAAAAAGGCCCAATGTTAACACATACCCAAGGGATAGAGTTGAGTAGAGAAGTGACAGACAAGGAGATAGTTGACGCCTTAAAATTTATTGATGATGATAAGGCTCCTGGAATAGATGGATACAATGGTCATTTCTTCAAAATAGCATGGTCTATTATTCAGTATGAAGTGGTGAAGACTGTTAAAGAATTTTTTGCGCATGGTAAGCTACACAAAGCTGTAAACTGCACCCTTCTTACTCTCGTGCCTAAGACTCCCAACCCAACAACAATAAAAGAATATAGACCAATTGCATGTTGCTCAATTTTATACAAGATCATTGTAAAGGTGTTAGCTTCAAGATTACAAAAGGTAATTGCATCAGTAATTAGTGAAGCTCAATCCGGATTTATCCCCGGTAGGAAGATAGCAGATAATATCATCTTGGCAAATGAGTTATTAAAGGCCTACCATCGAAAACACATCTCTCCTAGGTGCATGCTCAAAATAGACTTCCAAAAAGCCTATTATTCTGTGGAATGGATTTACTTGAAGCAGAATATAGAGGCTTTATGTTTTCCCAAGAGATACATGAAATGGGAAATGGAATGTGTGTGCACCATTAATTACTCTATTTTGATAAATGGGGAGCCTATTCCTCCCGTTAAAGCGGCTAAGGACTGAGAAAGGGTGGCCCTATATCTCTATTTTTATTTGTCATTGTTATGGAGTTTCTTAGTCGAAGTCTGTCTGAGTTAAAGGAGGATCAACATTTCAGGTTTCATCATAAATGTGCAAGATTAGGGATTACACACTTGTGTTTTGATAATGATCTATTACTGTTTGCACGAGGGGGATTAGCCTCTGTTTCAGCATTATTTCAGTGTTTTCAAAGATTTTCTCAAGCATCGGGGCTCACAGCAAACATAGAGAAAAGCAGTTTCTATTATGGTGGCACGATAGAATAGGAAAAGACAACTTTGTTATAGAAATTTGGGCTCAGACTAGGAGAACTTCCCTTCAAATGTCTGGGCATCCCATTATCCACAAAGAAATTGGGTATCCTACAATGGAGTCCTCTAATAGACAAGACTACTGCACGGATAGCCTCATGGACCTCCAAAAAACTATCTTATACCGGGAGGGTACAATTAGTGCAGTCAATCTTATGTGGGATACAAGGTTATTGGTCCCAATTATTTCCTATCCCCTCTAAAGTCCTGAAACTTATTGAAGCCTAATGTCGAAGCTATGTATAGTCCGGGGTAAGTACTATTACTAGAAAAGCTCTTGTCTCGTGGAATAAAATATGTATACCTTACTCAGTTGGGGGCCTCAATCTTATCAACATCTGCATTTGGAATAAGGCTGCACTATCAAGAACCTGTTGGGACTTAGCTCGCAAAATTTACAAACTGTGGATACGTTGGATTCATAGCTTTTATATTAAATCTGATAAGGTATCCACAACCCCTATTCTACAGCAAGCCTCTTGAATGGTCAAAATTATCATTGTTGCCAGCGAAACACTGATGCAAACACAATTGATGGAGCATCAACATAGATAACAATCCAAAAGATTTATTTATAATTGTTGGGTGAAGGAACTAGGGTACCTTGGAAATGTCTGTTGTGGTTGCAGATTCAAAACAAGTTACTAACTAAAGATCGGCTACTCAAATGGGGATTAGAGATGGATAAATTCTGCAAGTTATGTACAGAAAATTAGGAAACTCGAACTCACCTATTTGTTCACTGTGAATACTCGAGGGATTTGTGGCATAGATTATTATGATGGATAGAGGTGAGTCCTATTGATACTATTACATGAGAGGAACATGAGTATTGGGTGATAAAGAATTCCAAGGGAAAATTATTACAGGTACAACTCTTTAAAATGGTCTATGCTGAATTTGTACATGCACTATGGTTGGAGATGAACTATCGATTGTTTGAATAGAAGAACAGACTTTGGGAATCTTTGGCTAAGGAGATAGCTTATTATTGTAATGTGAGAGATAATTTGGGTCTTCGAACTAGACTGCAATAATTATGTTTCTAGTTTAATTAAGGATAGAATTGGTAGTCTTTGAGTTTTTCTATAGATAGAAAATTTGTGTTAAAACTGCTATGGATCTGTAATTGTTGTTGGGTTCACAGAAGTGTGAATGAGAAATGGAGAAGAAATGGTGAAGGAAAAAGAGACACCCAAATTGGAAAGTGTACTCCTAATTTGGAAAGCCTACTCTTTCTCCCATATTGGTGGAAGAAGAGAACTTTTTGGTGTTTATATTGTGAAACACTTACTCCACATGGTAAGTGAGGCAAGGAAATTGAGATGCCTCATGCCGTTAGCATCGTCGCTCGCTCGGCTCGGCTTCGGATTTGGATTTGGATTTGGATTTGGATTTGTCAAAGGATCGATCGATGAGATCTTTCTTTTTGGACAAATTTTATTTGACAAAAATAATCCAGACTAAATCAGTAATACTCCATTAATAAATACATACATTCAGTAACAGTAACAGATGCAATGTTCGACCTGAAATGATGCCACTGTTTCAACGAATTATTGCACTATTTCGCGAACTGGTGCACTGTTTCTGTGTTTCTGTTTCTGAACTGGTGTAGATTTTTGAAACAATGTTTCATGAACCGATACATTGGTTCGAACAAATGCAACTCTTCAACGAAATGATGCACTGTTGCGAACCAGTGCACTGTTCACGAAATAGTGTACTGTTTCAGAAAATTACTGCATTGTTTTAAGTGAATAGACATGCATTTTCAGGAAGAGTCACACACCTCTAATATGAACCAATGCCACCTTTTCAAAGGGGCATCTTGTGGCTATAAATAATCTGCTTTCTTCCACAGGTTAAGGCATCAAATTTTAAGATTACAAAAACTTCTTCTTGTCCTAAATATACTTTAAGTGTGATCATTCAAACCGTGAGTGTGTTCGAAGAATCCGCCTATTTGAGGTACTTCTATAGTTGGATTGAAGGCCATTTTATCCTGGGAGGAAGATTCCATAACCTCGGGTACAGTGAGGGGAATTATTCCTTAAGGAAAGTCCGTGAATTCGGACAACTTGGCCTTAATCATTTCTATTTCATCTTTATTTTCTGAAAAATAAATATACCTCTTGGAAAGGTCTTTTTGATCTTGTGTTGAGGATAGTTAATAATTCATTGTATTATTGTTTATACTTGAACTCGAGTTGAAATTGTTGTTTCGTTATACAGATTCTATGTACCCGTATTGTGGAAAATAACAATCTTAAGGAATAATTTAACAAGAATCTGTATTGCTTGTTTTTGGAGATAAAAGCTTAGGCTTTCTAATCCGCTTGAATTTAACTAGTGATTAGAAGACATAAAATCTTCATCACAAGTTAAGGTTCACTCAGTTGATGATTCGAAGTAATAAAAACTTCATCGTTAACTAGAAACAAGAAGAAGAATTTCAAGTTATTTAACTTTATAAATAGTATTCTAAAAAATACTAAGTTTTCTGTCTTATGGTGACAGGAAAAATGACAACTGAAAGTCAAATGATGGATATGACAACGTCTATGGGGGCAAACAATATTGCCACATCAAGTCGCGCAATTGCTCCACCAACGATGGCACCAGCGGAGAAGCCCGAAAATTTTTCTGTCATTGACTTCAAGCAGTGGTAGCAAAAGATGTTCTTTTACCTCACCACTTTATGTCTGCAACGGTTCACTAGCGAAGAAGCTCCTGAGGTGCCCGAGGGAACCTCGGACAAAGACCACTTCGTTATTGTAGAAGCTTGGAAACATTCGGACTTTCTTTGCAGGAATTATATTCTGAGTGGTCTCCAAGACGAACTCTACAATATCTATAGTGGAACCAAGACATCAAAAGAACTATGAGGGGTACTTGAACGGAAATATAAAATGGAGGATGCGGGAATTAAGAAATTCCTTATTGCACGGTTCCTGGACTTCAAAATGATTGATAACAAATCTGTTGTCTCTCAAGTACAGGAGTTGCAAGTCATCATACATGATCTCCTACCAGAAGGTTTAATTATGAATGATTCTTTCCAAGTAGCAGCGATAGTTGAGAAGCTACCACCTTTGTGGAAAGACTTCCAAAACTACTTAAAGCATAAACGCAAGGAGATGACCGTTGAAGATCTTATTGTCCGACTTCGTATTGAAGAGGACAATAAAGCTGCCGAAAGAAGGTCAAAGGGAAATTCTACAATGAATGGAGCACATATTGTAGAAGATGGCCAAAACAACTCGAAGAAAAGAAATAAAGTTGAACATGGAAGCAATCAACCCAAGAAAAAGTTCAAGGGAAAATGCTTCAATTGTGGCAAAATTGGCCACAAGTCCATAGATTGTCGATCCCCGAAGAAAGGCAAGAAAAAGGACCAAGCGAATATGATTGAGTCCAACAAAGAATATGATGATTTGTGTGCTATGTTCACGGAATGCAACTTGGTAGGGAATCCACGCGAATGGTGGATGGATTCTGGTGCCACACGCCATGTTTGTGCAAAAAAAGAGTTGTCATTTGCTCCGGCTCAAGCAGAAGAAATACTTTACATGGCCAACTCCGCTACTGCTAAGGTGGAGGGAACAGGAAAAATTTGCCTAAAGATGACTTCCAGCAAGGTCTTGACACTAAAAAATATGATATATGTTCAGTAGTTACGTAGGAACGTAATTTCTGTTTCACTCCTAGATAAGAACGGATTCAAATGTGTAACCGTTTCTGGAAAAATTGTAGTTAGCAAAGGAGAAATGTATGTAGGAAAAGGATATCTCACGAAGGGCCTTTATAAGATGAATGTAATGATTGTTGAAATGAATAAAAGTTTGAATTCATCTTATTTTCTTGAGTCTTATGATTTATGGCATGAACGTTTAAGCCATGTTAATTACAAAATATTACGAAAGCTGATTAACTTAGAAGTTTTGCCAAACTTTGAGTGCAATAAATCAAAGTGTCAAACGTGTGTGGAATCGAAGTATGCAAAACATCCTTATAAGTCCGTTGAAAGGAATTCCAATCCCTTAGACTTAATACACACTGACATTTTTGATATGAAGTCAACACCATCTCGTAGTGGGAAAAAGTATTTCATAATTTTTATTGACGATTGCACTAGATATTGTTATGTCTACTTGCTAAATAGTAAGGATGAAACAATAGATGCGTTTAGGCAATATAAAACTGAAGATGAAAATCAGTTAGACAGAAAGATCAAAATGATAAGAAGTGATAGGGGCGAAGAATATGAATCTCCCTTTGCGCAAATATGTGTAGAGAATGGAATCATCCATCAAACTACGGATCCGTATTCACCTCAATCTAATGGAATTGCGGAAAGAAAAAACCAAACTTTAAAGGAAATGATGAATACCTTACTTATAAGTTCTGGTTTACTGCAAAACTTATGGGGGGAGGCTATCCTTACAGCTAATCGTATACTCAACAGAGTTCCCCATAGTAAGACACAATCAATTCCTTATGAAAAATGGAAAGGAAGGAAACCTAACTTGAAATATTTCAAAGTGTGGGGGTGTTTAGCGAAGGTTCAAGTTCCTATACCTAAAAGGGTTAAGATAGGACCTAAAATGGTGGACTGCGTGTTCATAGGGTATGCTAAAAGTAGTAAAGCATGTCGATTTTTGGTTCATAAATCCAAACATCCGGATATTAATGAAAATACGATAATTGAATCAGACAATGCTGAATTCTTTGAAAATATTTACCCATATAAAATTAGACATGAACAGTCTAGTGGAGGATCTAAACGACCTCGAGATGAACCAAGTGATAATGTACATAATGAAGAAAATCCAAGACGTAGTACACGTCAAAGAATGTCAACTTCGTTTGGGTCAGAGTTTGTAAAATTTCTCTTAGAAAATGAGCTTCAAACATTTAGGGAAGCGATGGCATCTTCAGACTCATCCTTTTGAAAAACGGCAGTCAATAGTAAGATAGATTCAATCTTAAGCAACCATACATATGAATTGGTTGACCTTCCTCCCGGAAATAAACCTTTAGGTTCTAAATGGATCTTCAAAAGGAAAATGAAGGCGAATGGTACTATTGACAAATACAAGGCAAGACTTGTAGTAAAAGGCTTCAAACAAAAGGAAGGACTTGATTACTTTGATACATACTCACCAGTAACAAGGATAACCTCGATTCGAATGTTAATTTCCTTGGCGGCAGAATATGATCTTCAAATCCATCAAATGGATGTGAAAACCGCATTCCTAAATAGAGATTTGGAGGAAGAAATTTGTAAGGAACAACCTGAGGGTTTTGTGGTTCCTGGAAAGGAAAACAAGTTGTGTAAACTTATCAAGTCATTATATGGACTAAAGCAAGCACCAAAATAGTGGCATGCGAAGTTTGACCAAACCATGTTGGCAAACAGATTCAAAATAAATGAAGGTGATAAATGTGTTTATATTAAAGACACTCCAAATCACCAAGTCATTGTATGTATATATATGGATGATATGTTGATCATCCGTAGAGACATTTTTTATATAAATGCAACAAAATGAATGCTCGAGAGCAAGTTTGATATGAAGGACCTTGGAGTTGCAGATGTGATCTTAGGTATAAGAATCCATCGAACTCCACAAGGGTTGGCATTGTCACAGTCTCATTATATCGAAAAGGTACTTGACAAGTTCAAGTATATGGAATTTGGTATTGCCCAGACTCCATTGGATGCGAGTTTTACACTTCAAAAGAATAAAGGTGAAAGTGACTCGCAATTGGAGTACGCAAGATTATTGGGTTGTTTAATGTATATAATGAACTGTACATGACCAGACATAGCATGCGCTATCAGTAAGTTGAGTCGGTACACGAGTAATCCCAACAAAACTTACTGGATGGCAATGAAAAGAGTTTTGGGGTATCTTAAATACACTCAAAATTATGCTTTGCACTAGAATAAATATCCTGCGGTACTTGAAGGATATAGTGATGCAAATTGGATCACCGGATCGAACGAAGTTAAATCCACAAGTGGATATGTATTCACTATCGGTGGAGGAGCGGTCTCTTAGAAACCATCCAAACTGACTTGTATTGCTCGTTCTATAATGACATATGAATTTATCACATTAGATAAAGCCGGTGAAGAAGCAGAATGGATTTGAAATTTCTTGGAAGATATTCTGTATTGGCCCAAGCCAGTGGCACCAGTATGTATACACTGTGATAGCCAAGCGGCAATAGGTAGGGACGGGAGCATGATGTATAACGGTAAATCTCGTTATATAATACAAAGACATAATACCATTAGAGAACTTATCCCTAGTGGAATTATCACTGTAGACTATGTAAAGTCAAAGGATAATGTGTCGGATCCACTTACAAAAGGCCTATCTAGAGAAGGAGTAGTAAGGACATCCAAGGGAATGGGCTTAAGGCCTAGGACAAGTCAGCATGGCGGTAACTCTACCTAGAAGACTGGAGATCCCAAGAGCTAGGTTCAAGGAGATCAAAAAAAGTTGTGTCTGACAGGTTCAACATTGTCAAATACCCAACCTATTCTCATGATGTAGATAATGTATAGTAAACAAGGATAAGACTTAAGATGAAAAGTCTTTTAATGATTATCTAAATTTGGCAGATTTGACCAAATAGTTTAATCTATAGGATTGAACATTTAGAAATCACCTATGTGTGGGCGAAGTGTTCATGGCTGAAAAGAACAAAACCGTAAAGACCATAAATGGTAAAAGGCTGGTTGTCTGACATGTGTTGTCTAGGTGTACATTAAAGATCGACGGTTCAAAGATATCAAATCTACCGATTGACTGAGTGTAGCCGATGCATGTTCACTACGGAAAGTTCAAAGGGAAACCCACTTATCTAGATGCAATCAGTCTTTGCTTGATGATCACGTACTTTTCCGTAAAAATTTTATGAAAAAATATCCATTCCCCATTCATGTGGGGGATTGTTGGGTTCATAGAAGTGTGAATGAGAAATGGAGAAGAAATGGTGGAGGAAAAGGAGACACCCAAATTGGAAAGTGTAGTCCTAATTTGGAAAGCTTACTCTTTCTCCCACATTGGTGGAGAAAGAGAACTTTTTGGTATTTATATTGTGAAACACTTACTCCACATGGTAAGTGAGGCAAGGAAATAGAGATGCCTCGCACCGTCTTCGTCGTCGCTCGCTCGGCTCGGCTTCGGATTTGGATTTGGATTTGTCAAATGATCGATCGATGAGATCTTTCTTTTTGGACAAATTTTATTTAACAAAAATAATCCATACTGAATCAGTAATACTCCATTAATAAATACATGCATGCAGTAACAATAATAGATGCAATGTTCGACCTGAAATGGTGCCACTGTTTCAACGAATCGTTGCACTATTTCGCTAACTGGTGCACTGTTTCTGTGTTTCTGTTTCTAAACTGGTGCAGATTTTTGAAACAATGTTTCATGAACTGATAAATTGGTTCGAACAGATGCAACTCTTCAACGAAATGATGCACTGTTTTGAACCAGTGCACTGTTCACTAAATAGTGTACTGTTTCAGAAAATTACTGCATTGTTTTAAGTGAATAGACATGCATTTTCAGGAAGAGTCACACACCTCTAATATGAACCAATGCCACCTTTTCAAAGAGGCATCTTGTGACTATAAATAACCTTCTTTCTTCCACAAGTTAAGGCATCAAATTTTAAGATTACAAAAACTTCTTCTTGTCTTAAAAATACTCTAAGTGTGATCATTCAAACCGTGAGTGTGTTCGAAGAATCCGCCTATTTGAGGTACTGTTATAGTCGGATTGAAGGCCATTTTATCCTAGGAGGAAGATTCTATAACCTCTGGTACAGTGAGGGGAATTATTCCTTAAGGAAAGTCTGTGAATTCAGACGATTTGGCCTTAATCATTTTTGTTTCATCTTTATTTTCTGAAAAATAAATATACCTCTTGGAAAGGTCTTTTTGATCTTGTTTTGAGGGTATTTAATACTTCATTGTGTTCTTGTTCATACTTGAACTCGAGTTGAAGTTGTTGTTCTGTTATACAGATTCTACGTACCCGTATTGTGAAAAATAACAATTGTTTCACTTGGTAATTAATATACAAGCTAGTTACCAAAAAAAAAATGGTTCAAATAAATAATTTTCATCTACCACCATTTATATGAATATTAAATATATAAAATTAAAATTAATATAATAAAAATATTACTTTAAAAATAATTATTAATAATAGAGAATTAATTAATTATCAAATATAATTCATAATATATTAAATTACAAATGTTATACAATATAAATAGTAATATTATAATTAAAAAATAGAATAGAAAGTAATTCTCTATATTTGGAGAGTTATTGTTCACCTCCTCTATTTATAGAGTTCAGTTGAAAATTTGAAAGGTATTAACCAATAACTCTTCTCCGCAGGCAGCTCCTCTCTAGTACACTAATTGTCTAGGTTGTCCAGTGGAGAAGTAATCTGTTGACAGATGTCCACTTATAGATCTAAGTATTAATAATTGATTATCCCCAAAACCCCTTAAACCATAGTTAAATCACACATCAGTTTTATATTTTATTTGTTTTCCTTATTGGCAATGTTAGTGAGCGAGAATCTTGCTCAATTTTGTTGGTTTTTCTTTACCTGAGAAGCTACCTTATTTTCATCATTTTTTTATTTTTTTTTTAAACTTTAATGGTCTTCTTTAGTTCATCATTTTCACCTAAGTTCTATCCCAAATTTCAATTCTTTCAAATTAAACTCTTTTATTTTCATAAATTGTTTTTGTAACTCTTTCGAGATTCCTTCATATTTTCATAAATTATATTGAACATTTCTATATACCACTTTCTTCTATCTAATTACTATCTAAGAATAATTTTAAGGAAAATTTAGATAAATATATATCCTCTACTTTATATTATTACATAAAAATTCATCTAGCAAAACTAATTACAAATATCCTATTTTTTTCACTTTCTCTGTCCAATCTCCATATACATATCAAACCATCCCTTATACGTCACTTAATGCTCCACAATTTGTGCCTAAAATGAAGCAATCATAATTAAAGGATTTCATGTTTTGAATTTACAAACTTTATCTTATCAAATTGCTGAACATCATCATCTTCTTCAATTTATTTTTGAGGTTAGTTTAATTTCTTAATTTTTTTAACTTTACTAAATAAAAAATCTACGAGTTACTTGTTGTATGTGTGTAATTCTCAAAACTTTAGCATAGTAATGGAATCTGGATCGAGCTTTAGAGAAAATAAATTAAAACACCAAAACGACTCTGCCAAGATGAAGAAGTCGAGGGAAGTTGCTCGTACAAGCTCTAAAAAGCTCGTTGCTAAATCTTCAAGTAAGATAAAAAGTGAAGAATTATCACAATCGTGTCTTCCAAAGGTAAGTGATTTGTTGTTGAATCTGTATTTTTTTTTATCGATTTACATATTCTTATACACTGTTATATAAAAATATTTTGTTGTTATTCCGACCTTATAACTAAGTTATGTATAGGGTTAGAAGCGTCTTTTTAGACATTAAATTTGTTATATACATGGTCAGATTACTTAGTAAATTCATGTTGTTATTTTGAACTATGATACATAGCGAGTTATGTATATATTTGTAGTTATGTCATTTGTTGAACTTTTTATTTCTACTCATATACATAAATCTGTTATGTATATATATATTGAAACAAACACTGCTGGGCTGTTTAATTTCAGGGCATATACATTACAGAGTTATGTATGTGTTATGCATCAACAATGTTATACATAACACAGTTATGTATATGACTTTGTTAGACGAGGCGAGTTGTGTGTATTTCAGCCCATTATATTTTTCCTTATTACATTGTTGCCTTTTGTTACTTTTTTATGTAGTTTTATAATATTTGCAACACAATATTTTTTAAAAATCTTAACCCAATGGACATAAGAAAATATGTGTGTGAATGTTTTCATCCATGTCGACACACCCTATATTTTCCACTTTTTTTTCTATATTTCTTATAATTTTATTGTAGTTTTACTCCCCTTTTTATGATTTATCTATCCCTTTTAGAAATATTTATTCTAATTATATTAATTTATAATATATTAAAAATTAAATAATTTATAGGACTTACGCCCCATATGTACATAATTTTAAAAAGTAATAAATTTTTTTGAATTTTGTGATCGTCAAGTGAAAGATATGTATAATATTCTAAAATATTGTATAAACTTGTTTTTATAAACGAGAAAGAGACATTAACAGACAAAAAGGAATGTAAGAAAAATAAATTGAAATGGAGGGAGTATCTGATTTCATTTTTGGTTTGGTTATGATTTTTTCAATTTCTTTTAAAAAAGAAAGTGTTGATTTTGTTTTGCAATGTAATGCAAGATTGTCTCTTTTTTTTCGGATTTAACTTGTACGCATTGACAGCGTGAAGAATCTTTTTAATGTTTTGAGAAAATTATTTTCCTATAGAAGATATTTTTTTAAAATTTTGAGCAATCGACCGCACCCTAAATCTTGAGAAAATTGAAGGAAAGGTGTCATTTAAGTCTTGAATGAAGGATTGGTGACATTGACCAACCTAAAGGGTCAAACACAATTAGAAAACTTGATTAAGTTAATTATAGACTTGATTAATATTTTTAAAACTTTTTAATCTTTTCAAAAATACAAATCAACCCATACCTCTCTCCTCTCCAAATCAACTGTCTCTCCTCTCTCTATCTCTCGATGGTTTCTCCCAACCAACAGTTCTGCAAATTTGTTCTTTCAATCCCCGGCGACTTCAACCTCTGGCGATAAATAGTTGGGCTTCGAGTTTCTTTTTGACTTTCAACCGTCAATTGATGTGACAGCCTTGCTCTACGGCCACAACAGCTTCAAATTCTTCATCGTTCCTTTTCTTCTTTCATAGGTAAATAATTATGGCATTTTAGTTTTGAAGAAAATGAGGAACTTGAGACAACCTCTCTTCTAGTATTGGTTAACAATTTCAATATTTTTTGCTATAATTTGAAATATTGTCTGAATAAAATCCTGATTTCTGGTATTTCTTCTCTTCTATTTTCGGACTGAATTATGATTTTTTATTGTTGGTTGCATTTTTTTGAAGTTTAATTTTTGTTATTTGTATTAATACAAACAAAACAACGATGTTGGTGTTTTTTGTGTTGCGCCCGTTGCTGGGTTGATTTATTTTTGTTCCTGATAAAATGGTGATATTGCTATTGTTCTATTGAACAAAATTATGCTACTGTTTTTTCTGCAACAAAATAACCATCTGATGCAACAAAGGAACCATCAAATGAAAAAATTGATGCAATACACTAACCATCTGATGCTACGGATTAACCATATGATGCAACAGATTAACCATCTGATGCAATAGATTAACCATATGTTGCAATATATTAACTATCTGATGCAACATATTTACCATCAGATGTAATAGAGGAACCATCAGATTAAAAATCTAATGCAATAGATTAATCATCTGATGCAACAGAGGAACCATTGGATTAAAAATCTGATACAACAGATTAATCATCTGATGCAATGAATGAACCTTCTATTTTATAAAATCCTATCAACTATTCCAATAGAATATGTCCAAGACTTGATTTTTTCAACTGATTATTCATCTATCATAATAGAAGACCCTTCTGTTGGAAGAAATCTAAATAATATTGTTTATTGATAATTGTTCCAACAAATCACTCATATGTTGCAATAGATGTGTGATCTGTCGCACATACCATTCATTTGTCTCAACAGATGAGTGATATATTTTGTATTGTTGCAACAAGTTAGTTAACTGTTCCAACAAATCACTCATATGTTGCAACAGATGTGTGATCAGGTACACAGACCAGTCATCTATTTTAACAGATGAGTGATCTATTTTTGTTGTTGCAACAGGTTAGATATTGCAACAGATAACCTACCTGGTGCAACAGATGTGTGATCTATTGAAACAGTTATTTTACTATTTTGCATGTTAGATTTACTGTTAGCTTTTTTTAAAGATGCATTAATCAATCATAATCTATTTTATGTTCCTGTTAATTTTAGATGATATGGCTCCCAAAAGAACAGAAACCTAATCATGTCCAAGTAAAGAAACAAGTGAAGCAGCTAGGCTACATCCACCACTCTATGAGCTTGATTTACAAGTGTTATCTTAATCAAAAGCAGAATATGATGAACATGGGAAGGAGGAATGTTTCAAAAGGGATGATCCAAATGCTAATAGCCCTCCCACCGAAGAGTTGGTCAAAACCTTCAGCATTGATCGTTATCCTATGAGAATGCAGTGCGATGGTGCCACAGATTTAATGGGTGATTTCGTAGTTAAGTCAGTCATGGAAAAATCTTTCGATGCCTTAAAAAAAAATACTTCGAGAATAAAAATTGGATGCTTATTTTAGGGACAGCTTCTTTGGGAAATATTTTGATTTTCTGGAGGACAACAATGCTCATTTCAAAATATATTATCTTCTCAAGCGTATGTTTATGTATGAAAACAAAGATAGATGGATGAGGTATGGATAAATTATTGTGGCATTCCTGTTTGTTTTGGTTGGAAGGGGTTTGTCATAGTTACTGGACTAAAATATTATCCTCCTTCTCTTTCTCCTTCTCAAGTTATACCTATTCTAACCCCAAAAAGCACCCCACACACCCAAAAAAGACAAAGGCAAGGTGAGTGATCGTGATGATCTGGTGTCCATTGTTGGTCCAAGCGTCAAAAATAAAAAGTTGATAGAAGCGTTGAAAGGTAAAAGAATTTCAAAGAAGCACAAGCAATCATTGTTCTTGGTTTGGTTTGTACATAATATTCTTTGGGCGAGGGACATTAACAACAACATAAGTGTTAGTTTAATAAAGCTCTCCGAGGATCTTGAGGCATTTAACAGCTATCCTTGGAGTTATGAAAGCTTTAAAATGACTGTCAAATATTTGTTGACTCCGTTAATGCCAAAGACAGTCAACTTATATGGCTTTCCATGGGCTTTCATGGTAAATATTTTTTTATTATGATATGATTCATTTTTTTATTCAATAATAATTTTGATTTATTGGCATTATTTTATAGGTTTGGGCGTTTGAATCCATTCCTTATTTGAGACTATAGACATGTGATTTTTTACCCCCCTTGAGTTTAATATATTTTTTGACATTAAATATTTTTATTTTTGTCCAATATTTATGTTAGCTTTTATTTTATTTTTAATAAGTTTTGGTTGAAAAAAATAAAAAATAATAATAAATAAAGTTACATTTTTTATATATTTTTTAAAATAATACGAAAATTCAAAAAATATATATTTTAATTTTAATTTTAATAAATGGGCTAGTAGTTTTATTATTCTTTTAATTATATTTATTTTAGACTATTTATAAACTTTCATTATATTTTCTTAAATATAAAAATAATTAATTAATATTCTTTTATTTATATTATTATTATTATTTATTTTATATATTTTATATTTTAATTTATTAAATATTATTATTACAATTAATAGTAATTTAAAAAAAAAATTCAAAATTTGAATCCTGAAAATACCCAAACTACTCCCCCCAAATCCTCCTATTTAAGGACTTCCCAGCCCAGACAAAAAAAAGAAGAAGATATGTACTATTCTGCTTACACCATATCAAAAACATCAGACTGGAAAAAAAAACAGAGAGTGAAAAACATTAGAGAAAAATAGGAAAAGGAGTATCAAGTCAAATTTGGATTTCCATTCGAGTTTTCGGTGATAACGTCTTGCTTTTATATTTAATTAAGTTGGCGTACAGGTTCTATTTTAATCCTATTCTATTTATGTTGTAAATTTCCCGTGGCAAAGCATGAGTGAAAATGTTTAAATATTTTCAATGCATTGTTTAGTGTTAAATTTTGATTACGTGAACTTTTGTTACCACATATTATATTATTAATCTATCGGAATGCTTATATATATTTGTTCAATAAATACGTTGTAAACTAAAATACTGTGTGTTAATATTGCTAAGTTAAATTTGAGACGGAAAACAAAAACAAAGTGAAATTTAATATATATTCCCATAACTGAAAATACACCCACGTACATTACATAGAATAATAATATTCACAGATATACACACAACACTACACAGATGCACACATACCTCACTGCAAATACACTACATCACACAAATACACTGACACATTCACACACATACAGTGTTGACCGGAAAAGGAAAAGGGAGAGAAAATAGGCAGTGAAATAATTTTTACGGCGAAATCTCGCGGGAAAACACCAACCTGCCATTGATCCATTATCAGCACCGCTTTCCAGCAGGAGAACTAGTGGGTACCGGTGAAACCAACCGATTCACTCACCACCGGAGACTAACAACCACTCCGCTTACCACCATGCTGTAACGACCTGAGACTACCCCCTAGTCGTTACACGATGCTTACGGTCCTGAGAGACCACAAGCTACCTATGAGCTGGTACCTTCTGTGAGCGTTGAATCATGTAATCATGAATGCGGAAGAATAACTAAAACACCATAAGTTTTTTAATAATGAAATAACTATTGAATTATGAATGTGATAAAAATACTGAAATCTGAATAGTCTATATAGCTAACTGTAGTATCTGAAAAACCTCTAACTGGATACTGCGAGTTGATGGGACAGGCCCCCAACTAACTCTACTAACTACTGAGATAGAGACATGAAGTAATATAATATGTCTTCGGATGATGAGGACTCACCACTGCTACTGTACTGCAGATAATCTGAGAAACTAGGTGCAATCCGGGAACTGAGCATCATGACCTATGATATGAGACATCATAGCGGAAAGGAAAAGGTATACGATCAATACTTTGAATGTACATGCTAAATGAGGTAGGCTGATATGCATGGTCTCATGATTAGGAATGATAATAATTAACTGGACATATATGTAAAGCATGGAGTACTGAATAAAGAGCATGGAATCTATAGATACTGAAAATAAAGGAATATCTGTAAATACGATGGATGCATGACCAAGCATATAACATAAACTGAGTAAAATATGTAAATTGATATATTGAGATAACTAAAATCTGCATGCTTTGGTCAAACAACACTAAGACTGAATAACTGAACTGAGACTATATCTAAGACTGTGGGAGGTATCATCTAACCGACATTCCCAATTTGAGCTAATCGGGGTCCAAACTGTAACCCAAGTTGGAAGGGTGTTAATACCGTGCCACGGGTACTAACATTGGCTGTGTGGATCCACTAAACTGATATGATGTCCAAAGGACTAAGGGTGTCAAGCCTGAACTGACGGGTGACCCCTGCGAGATAGTCAAGCCTAATCTAATGAGTGACTACTCATATCCTACGCTGGCTACGTACTTCTGGAGTATAGAAACTGCTAATAATGACTTTTCCTAACTGACGGGGAAGCCGCCATCCCTACACTCACTCGGTACTAAATCCTACTCCCAACTGAAAGACACTGAGATACTAGACTGTTTTGAGTTTAATGACTGATATCTGACTATTCTGATAATTCTCATAATATAATCTAAAGACTATTTTGTAATGTACTAAGACTAGACTAAATATATAGCTATGGTTTTCGGGTATTCAATACCCCCAAGTCTCAAAACGACAATACTGAAAAGACACTAAATCTTGAAGGCCAAAACATGAAAGCTCTTATTAAATAATTCACTCTTGTAGGCATTTTATCAAACACTTGTACTTCATAGTTTAGTCAATTCATGGGAATAGTATAAAACTTTAAATAATAGCATGACTTCAACATTTATAAAACTAAATCATGATCTAATTCGAAGAATGGCAATATTAAAACATGAGGGATTTGATAACAACAATAATTCCATTAAAGTATGGTATAAAATCAATATTCATGGAAGTTCATAGAGATTTATAGTTTTAAATCACAATTTAATATCATAAATCTTGAAAAGATGTCAGATTTGTAATTAAAATGGATACTTGGACTCGATGGATGAAAGGGATCCATAGATGAACATCTAACATACCTGGGATAATGAATTTGGAAGGATTGATGGAGAGTTCTTGAGATTTGGCCTTGATTCTTGAGAGCTAGGGTATCTTGTTCTTGAAAGAGAGGATTTTTAATTTGAGAGAGTGAATAAGGATGAGTATTTAGGTCAACTAGGGGTTAAATTTCGTGTTTAGGGTGAGTTTAGGGCTTATGAAAAAGACCCATATACCCGTAAATGAATTTAAACACACAAGCTGGAAACTAAAATCCCAATTTTTGGCCTTGGTATGATGCACCACAATCGTGCCAAGCCACTGGAAAAGGGACAACTGGGACCTGGATAAACGCCACGACGGGCCATTATCGCGCCAAGCCTGAGAATGCCATTTTGTCCATCTCCGCGATGCTCCATGATCGCGGAGGCCCACTGGAAATTGACCTATGGCGCGATGCGCCAGGATCACGAAACTTTACTGGATTTTTCTAAATGGGAGATTGGCCTGCTCCGTGACACGCTAGAGGTTAAAATGTCGATGTTTAACGACTGAAACTTTAAATCACCATAACTTCTTACCCGGTTATCGGATTTGGGCAAATTTTATATTGTTTGAAAGCTAATTGAATTTCCTATGCAATAGCAGGCTCTAAATTGAGAAATAATGAGTGTTTAAAATTTTTTATATATGAATAATCATGTATTGGGACTTAGATTATGCTAAGAAAATATGAGGTGTTACAATATCTCTCCCTTGGGATCATTCGTCCCCGAATGAAACTTGTTAAGCTGAGGAAACTGATTGACTGAGCTTGCTCACTGAATATGCGTTTCTGATGTATGGAATGCATAACTAAACTGATTCATGAATGCACAACTGACATGAACATGATGTGCGGCTGAAACTGAGCATGATATTAAAAAACCATAAGAAGATTGGTACCGTATATTAAATCTGGATTCACGGAGAAAAGATGGGGGTACTTGGTCCGCATATTTGCCTCTGCTTCCTAAGTGTCTCCCTCAACGAACTGATTCCTCCAATGAACTTTGACTAATGGAATTTCTTTGTTCCATAATCTACGAACTTGATAATCAAGAATTTTGACTGGAACTTCCTCATAGGAAAGACTGTTCTGGATATCTACACTCTTTAAGGGAATAACTACAACTGGATCACCAATACACTTCTTCAACAATGAGACATGGAACACTGGGTATACTGAGGCTAGATCTGAATGCAACTCAAGCTCGTAAGCTACCTTTTCGGAACGACTGAGAATTCTGAAGGGGTCGACATATCGGGGACTGGGATTTCCCTTCTTGCCGAATCTCTTCACTCCCTTCATGGGAGATTTTTTCAAGTACACAAAATCACCGACCTCAAACTCGAGATCCTTTCTACTCATATCTGCATACGATTTCTATCGTCTTTGGGCAGTCTTATGCCTATCTTTGCTCAACTGAATCTTTCCTAAGGCATCAAATACCAAGTCAGGCCCTACTACTGCAGCCTTACCTACTTTAAACTAACCAATTGGAGATATACATCTTGTACCATAGATAGTCTCAAATGGAGCCATATGGATACTGGAAGGATAGTTGTTATTGTATGTGAATTTAATCAAAAGCAAATGGTCATCCCAACTACCCTTGAAATCTACAGTGTATGCTCTCAGCATATCCTCAAGAGTCTGGATGGTCCTTTTTGCTTGACCTTCTGTCTAAAGGTAGAAGGTTGTACTGAGGTGGACTTGGGTACCAAGACCCTTTTGGAATACTTTCCAGAAGTGAGAGGTAAACTGAGTACCTCTATTTGATATGATAGATAAGGCAACACCATGCAACCTAACCAACTCTCTGAGATAGATATTGGCATAGTCCTCGGCTGAGTAAGAGGTATGGACTCACAATAAATGAGCTAATTTGGTCATCTTGTCTATGATAACCCAAATAGAGTCATGCTGACGATGGGTATGAGGCAAACCTTTCATAAAATCCATGTTCACTTCCTCCCATTTCCACATGGGAATACTGAACTCCTGCATGGTCCCACTAAGCTTCTGGTGCTCAATCTTAACTTGCTAGCGTGTAGAGCACTTAGCTAAAAACTCTGTAATATCTCTCTTCCTCCCACTCCACCAATAGATCTCTCATAAATCACGGTACATCTTAGTGGCCCCTGGATGAATAGAGTAATGCGCACCATGCGTTTCTGTAAGAATTCGTTGTATCAAATCATCTACACCAAGCACACACAATCTACCCTGACAACGCAAAAAACCACCTCCCCCTTGGGAGAAGACCTCCACTTTTTGATCTTTGGCTGATTCCTTCAACTTAACTAGACTGGGATCTCCATCCTGCTTTTTTTTTTCACCTCAAAAACTAGAAATAATTCTAAAGTACTCTGCACCCATACACTACCTTTTGCAGAATCAACTAAGTGGACACCTAGTCGAGCAAGTTGATGTACTTCCTAAGCTCACTTCTTCTTACCATCTTCAACATGAGCAACACTGCCTATAAACAATCTACTGTGAGCATCAGCCACTACATTAGCCTTGCCCGGATGATACAAAACACTCATGTCATAATCTTGCAATAACTCTAACCACCTTCTCTGATGAAAATTCAAATATTTATGAGAGAACACATACTGGAGGCTTTTGTGATCTACGAACACATCTACATACACCCCATACAAGTAATGCCTCCAAATCTTTAAGGAAAATATGACTACTGCTAGCTCAAGATCATTAGTTGGATAATTCTTCTTATGAGGCTTAAGTTGTTTGGAGGCGTAGGCTATCACCTTACCTCTCTATATGAATACATAACCCAAACCTACTCTGGATGCATCACAGTACACCATAAAACTATATGAACTATCTGGTAGAGTAAAAATTGGGGCTGAGGTGAGTCGAGTATTCAACTCCTAAAAACTCTTCTCACATGAATCTGACCAATGAAACTTAACTTTCTTCTAAGTCAATCTGGACATGGGGGATGAAATAGATGAAAATCCTTCAACAAACCGACGATAATAGCCAGCCAAATCCAAGAAACTCTTGATGTCTGATGGAGAGATGGGTCTAGGCCAATTTCTCACCGCCTTGGTCTTTTGAGGATCAAACCTAATGCTATTACCAAAAATAATATGGCCAAGGAAAGCTACTGAACTTATCCAGAACTCACACTTACTTAATTTAGCAAATAACTGGTGAGCTCTAAGAGGAAGTACTATTTTGAGGTGGTCTGCATGATTTCTTTCGCTACGAGAATAGACAAAAATGTCATCAATAAAGACTATGACGAACATGTCCATGTACTACTTGAACACTCGATTTATCAGGTTCATAAAGGTTGTTGGGGCATTGGTAAGACCAAAGGACATGACTAGAAATTTGAAGTGACCATACCGAGTTTGGAAAGCTATTTTTGGAATGTCATGTTGTCTGACTCCAAGCTGATGATAGCCTGATCTGAGGTCTATCTTGGAAAAGTAACTGGCACCTTGGAGTTGGTCAAACAAGCCATCAATTCTAGGAAGTGGGTATTTATTCTTGATTGTGACCCTGTTCAACTGACAGTAGTCAATACACATTCTGAGAGAACTGTCTTTCTTATGCACTAATAGAATAGGTGTGCCCCACGATGAGACGTTGGGTCTGATAAATCCCTTATCTAAGAGATTATTTAACTGTTCTTTTAATTTCTTAAGTTCAGCTGGAGCCATTCTGTATGGTAGAATAGATATGGACTGAGTATCTGGAAGAAGGTCTATTTTGAAGTCAATTTCCCTTTCGGGAGAAACTCTGGGAAGATCTTCAGGAAACACATCTGAGAATTCATTTACTACAAGAACATATTCAAGAGTAGAAGTTTCTGATCTAGAGTCTTTGACTCGTACAAGATGGCAGACACACCCCTTGGATATCATCTTTTTAGCTCTAAGGTATGAAATCAACTGACCCCTAAGAGATGTAGTACTACCCCTCCATTCAAGGACTGGTTCATTTGAAAATTGGAAATAAACTATTCTATTTCTACAATCGACTGAGGCATAGCATGAGTCGAGCCAATCTATGCTGAAAATGATGTCAAAATCTATTATCTCTAACTCCACGAGATCAATTGAGGTAAATTTTTGAGATATTGTGATCGGAAAGTTCCTGTATACCTTCCTGGCTACAATGGAAACACCTATTGAGGTAGACACTGAAAAGGGCTCTACTAGAGTTTTGGGACTGACTCTAAAATTGATGGCTATATATGGAGTTACAAAAGAAAGAGAAGCTCCAGGGTCTAGTAAAGCATAAATATGTAAGTGAAAGACCTGAAATGTACCAGTAACTACGTTAAGAGAGTTTTCCTGATCTTGGCGGGACTGAAGAGAATATAATTTGTTTGGACACTGACCACTGGTAGCAGCGCCCTGCTGAGTCGGGCGACCGGATAAAACTAACGACTGATGGGACTGGCCCTGTTGGCGCATATCCCTACATTTTTTAGAAACTACCCGACACTCCCAAATCCAATGTCCTGGTTTGCCATACCCTAAATACACATAACTACCCGCTCTACACTCACCCTGATGGTGTCTGCCATATTTCTGACATAAAGGATTGGTATGAGCACTCCTAACACTGACCTGGGACTTAGAGCCTGGTGCCCTATCCCTATTGTCATTTTTGAATTTGGGTACTGGGGAACTGGATGAAGAGGGCGCTGGGGATGAATACCTCTGATAAAATTGAAGACGGTCACCACCCTCTGACTTTGGCTGATTGAAATTAAAATTACCCATCCTAGCTCTCTTGTTTCCTCTTTTCTTCTCCTTAATCCTCTACTCTTCTATCTGTTAAGGATGGACCATCAGTCTAGACAAGTCCATCTCACTAATCAGCATTGTGGTCCTACACTCTTTGACCATACTATCAGACATGCCAGACACAAACTTACCCAGCTTGGACCTACTGTCAGCTACCACATGAGGAGCATATCTACCTAACTGAGTGAACTTGAGAGAATACTCCCTCACACTCATGCTGCCTTGCCTTAAATTAATAAATTATAATACCTTGGCCTCCCACAACTCCAATGGAAAGAATATGTCCAAGAAAGCCATGGAAAACTTTTCCCATTCTATAGGCCCTGCATCAACACCTCTATCAACTTTCCACTGCTTGAACCAAGTATGGGTTACATCCTGCAATTGATAGACAACCAACTCGGAACTTTGACTAGACATCACCCCCATAGCATCCATTACCTTCTGAACCATATCTAAGAATTCCTGTGGATACTCTTCAAACTTAGACCCCGTAAAAGAAGAAGGATTCATCCGGGTGAAATCCTGAATTCTAGTTGCAGCAGTATTAGCCACTGGGTTGGCCAAAACAGCAGATGTCCATTCATTCAGTGCTGCTACGGAGTTTTCTAGAGTAGTGAACGCAACCCTGAATTCTGCGTGAGAGACATGCTCATCCAGAGGATCTACCTGGATAGGCTGAGTATCTATTCTTCTTTCATTCTTCTTGGAAGACATATTCTATAAATGGATAGAGAAAACAGATTAGATTGAGAGTTTAACTTGAGCTCATGCTCAATCGCATGACATGAATACTGAAAGAAGGGAAACTTTTCCTAAATGCCTTGTAGCCTCTCGTCCATAAGTGTGGCGCACTACACACCCATGCACAAGACTCTACTCGACGTGGCTTTCAGACTTTCTAGGACACTTTAAAACTTTAGGATCTGATACCAAGTTTGTAATGACCCGAAACTACCCCCTAGTCATTACACGGTGCTTACGGTCCCGAAAGACCAATGGTTAACCCATGAGCTGGTACCTGCTGTGAGCACTGAATCATGTAATCATGAATGCGGAAGAATAACTAAAATTCCATAAGGTTTTTAATAATGAAATAACTACTAAATTATGAATCTGATAAAAATACTAAAATCTGAATAGTCTGTATAGCTAACTATAGTATCTGAAAAGCCTCTAACTATATACTGTGAGTTGATGGGACAGGCCCTTAACTAACTCTACTAACTACTGAGATAGAGACATGAAGTAATAGAATCTATCCTCAAATGATGAGGACTCACCACTGCTACTGTACTGCGGATAATCTAAGAATCTAGGTACAATCCGGGAACTGAGCATCAGCACCTATGATATGAGACATCATAGTGTAAAAGAAAGGTATGCGATTAGTACTTTGAATGTACTGGTATGCTAAATAAGGTAGGATGATATGCATGGTCTCATGAATAGGAATGATAATAATTAACTGGACATATATGTAAAGCATGGAGTACTGAATAAAGAGCATGGAATCTGTAGATACTAAAAATGCAGGAAAATCTATAAATACGACGGATGCATGACCAAGCATATAATATGAACTGAGTAAAATCTATAAACTGATATATTAAGATAACTGAAATCTGAATACTTTGGTCAAACAACACTAAAACTGAATAACTGAGCTGAGACTGTAACTGAGACTATATCTGAGACTGTGGGAGGTATCATCTAACCGACATTCCCCAATTTGAGCTAATCGGGGTCCAACCTATAACCCTAGTTGGAAAGGTGTTAATACCGTTCCACGGGTACTAACATTGGTTGTGTGGATCCACTAAACTGATATGATGTCTAAAGGACTAAGGGTGTCAAGCCTGAACTAACGGGTGGCCCCTACGAGATAGTCAAGCCTAATCTAATGGGTGGATACTCATATCCTACACTGGCTATGTAGTTCTGTAGAATAGGGACTGCAACTAATAACTCTTCCTATCTGACGGGGAAGCCACCATCCTTACACTCGCTCAGTGCTAAATCCTACTCCCAACTAAAAGACACTGAGATACTAGACGGTTCTGAGTTTAATGAATGATATCTGACTATTCTGATAAGGCTCATAATATAATCTGAAGACTATTCTATAATGTACTGAGACTAAACTAAATAAACAGCTATGGTTTTTGGGTATTCAATACCCCCAAAGAAACAGATGGGTAATTTAATGCAAAATATAAATCATCTATTGCAACTGATTACCCATATATTGTACTAGTTACAGTTTACAGAACTTATGCAACAGATAATCTATCTGTCACAACAGTTGATCTGAATGTCACAACAGTTGATCTGAATGTCACAACAGATTAACAATATATTGCATCAAATTACCCATCTATTGCATAATTTGCAGTAGATGGGTAATATGTTGAGTCAGTTTCAGAGAACCAGAGCAACAGATGGTTAATCTATTGTGAAATATGGATTATCTGTCACAACAGATTACACATCTGTTACACCAGTTAAAGTAGACGGGTAATCTATTGCAACAGATGACCCATCTATCGCAACAGATGACCCATCTGTCGCAACAGATTACACATCTATTTCAATATCTTTTTTTGAGTCAAATTATTTTTCTTGAAAGAACACGTACTGCATCATCCGGGAGGTTAAAGAGATTAGCCACCTTAATTCTTATGCTGCTTTTTGCAGCCAACCACCTAAGGATCCTTGGATGAGAAACCTCATCTAGGTAATCCTTAACCTACTTTTGGAGGTGAGGAATGACTTCAAATTTCCAAGCCTAAAAAATGTAAACAGGAGGCAAGAAAATAATTATTCAATATAAATTAATGGATGAGTAAACAAATAGTGATTAAATTTACCATGAAAGCCCAAGAAAAGTCGTATAATGTGATCGTCTTTGGGGATAGGTTTGTCAGTAAATATTTGACAGTCAAGTAGTAGTTGTCATATCCCCAGGGATAATTGTTGAATTTCTCCGAATCCTCAGGAATCTTCAACAAATCATCTTCTATGACTTTGTTGACGTCTCTTGCCAATATAACGGAATGGGAAAACCAAACTAAGCTCAATTTCTCCTTGGACTTCAATGATATGGTTTTATCCTTGATATGTTCTATCAACTTACTGGCTTTGTACCCACGCCCAGCAATGTCCAACAACCCATGTATTTTTTCCATGCATTTGTTGGTTTTATTGAGTGGTCGCTGGGACAATGCCTTTCCTCTATTTGATGGTGGTGGTTTGGTTGTCCTGCTTGCCTTGGACCTTTTATGTGGTGTTTCCATGGTGAGAGGTTCTTCTGGATGATCGCAACTCAAGACCGTCACTATGGCAAACTCTTTAAAAAAAATCGGCATGCCACAGTAGTTGCTCCAGATTTCATCCATCTTTTCCCTCCTCCTTTGAATCTTTATTATCCCCCACGTACTTGATCTTATGCCTGAGTAGACCATATACTATGCTCATTTGGAAATGGGCAGTGTGGTCCTCAGGTAGCTCAAGAAAGTTTCCAAAGTAACTCTTCTTAAAAAGTTTGTCTATGTTTTCATTCTTCATAGTTTTCCTAAAGTTATCAAATGGTTTTCCTAACTGACATTTAAGTACAAGATCATCTGTTAGTTCTGCAGTGTCATCTATCGGTATCGAAACTTGAAACCTGTCAATAGTAATAGTTTTGAAAGGATCATGCTGGGATTTTGATATTAATTCATGCCCCATTGGTGATGCATTATCATCATGTTGATGATCATTCTCTTTCTCACTTTCTACTTCCTCCTCTTCTTGTTTATCTTCTTTTTCTTCCTCCCCACTTTTATTTTCCTCATCACCATCTACATACCCTTGTCCACCTCTCTCAATGTCATTTTCATATCTTTCCTCAGCTTTACTTTTTCTTACTGAGATTGTTCAGGAAGCTCCTCTGAATCCCTTTGTACTGTAGCCTTTTTTGTTAGTTGGTCAGAAGTTGATCCACTTTTACTTTCTTTTCTTTTGGGAGACATGTTTTACCTACAAACAAAAAAAAAAGTTACATTACAATTGATGTATGCATAAATTTTAAAAAATACATTGCAAACACCACCAATACCGACACCACTAACAGCCACCACAAATACCACCATCAACCACCACCACAAACACCACCAGTTCCACTACGATGACCACCAACACCACCGCTATGACCACTAATACCACAAACATCATCCAACAATACCGTGATATTCAATGGAATACTGCGATAAAAACTAAGGTTTTCTCGGGTTCTTCCTACAAGTTTACCATCAAACTCAAAATTGTAAACCCAATCTCAAAGATAATACAACTAAAAGTCTTCTTTTTCATCATTAACTTAAAAGCCCTCAATTTTAGAAAAAAGAACAAATATAGAACTCTTCTCAAAATCTTTTACCTACGGAGACAGAAAACGGCGGATACAAGCAAGAATAAAGTCCAAAATAATACCTATGTAGTCAAAAATGGGAAGAAAATTGATCTGTTATGAAGGGTTGAGCAATTTATTAAGTAGTTATTGTTTGTATTGTTGAGAAAGAGAAAAGAGGGAAACTCAAGATTTGAAATGCTGAAATATTTTTTTTCGCAAATGGATGATTTGTATTTTGAAAAAGAATGACAAGTTTTGAAAATGTTAATTTGGTCCGAATTGGTCTTAATTATATTTTTAAATTTTAAAAGATATATGTAACTTTTAATCATCTCATCATAATAAAGGGTATTAAGTTCAAATGGAACACTAATGAATTTTACGTATTAGCTTGATAATGAGGTAATAAGAATCATTTCAACTCAGAGTGATCGATCGACAACATCATTCAATTGTCAAAGAGTCAATTGAAGTTATAGTTGACCCTATGAACTCACCCCTAGCTCTAGCTAAATCAATTTAGGTATTAGCTTGATAATGAGGCAATAAAAATTGTTTCAACTCAGAGTGAACGATGGACGACTCAGGTTGGGAGAAACGTAATACCAATATCATGCAATTGCCAAAGACTCAATTAAAGTTGTAGTTGACCCTATGAACTCACCCCTAAATTTAGCTAAATCAATTTAGGTATTATCTTGATAATGAGGTAATAAGAATTGTTTCAACTCAAAGTGATCGATCAATGACTCAGGTCGGGAGAAATGCAGTACCAACATTATGCAATTACAAAGACTCAATTAAAGTTGCAGTTGACCCGATGAACTCACCCCTAGTTCTATCTAAATCAATTTAGATATTATCTTGATAATTAATTAAGATAATAAGAATCGTTTCAACTCAGAGTGATCAATCGACGACTCAGGTCGGGAGGAATGCAATACTAACATCATGCAATTTCAAAGACTCAATTGAAGTTGTAGTTGATCATATAAACTCACCCCTAGTTCTAGCTAAATCAATTTAAGTATTAGCTTGATTATTAATTAAGTTAATAAGAATTGTTTGAACTCAGAGCGATCGATCGATGACTCAGGTCAGGAGGAACACAATACCAACATCATGCAATTACAAAGACTCAATTGAAGTTGTAGTTGACCCTATCAACTCATCCCTAGTTGTAGCTAAATCAATTGAAGTTGTACTTGAATATATGAAATCAATTGAAATTATATATAAATAAATATTCAACTTTTTGCAACAAATAACTTATTTGTTGGAATTTATCAAACAGATTAAGTCATCTATTGCAACAGATTAACTATTTGTTGTAAATTATCAAATAGGCATTGTCATTTGTTGTGATAGATGACTGAGTCGTTGGAAATTTTCAAACAAAAATTGTCATTTATTGCAACAGATGACTTATATGTTTCAAGATCTTTTTTTATTTTAAAGCAATTTTCTAATTACCTGTTTGATATTAAAAAGGGATAAAATACTAAGGCAGTAAAAAATATTACTTGGATAACTCAAAAATCTCCTCCTTGAGTAGTCTTATCTTGTCTTTTAAATGTCATCATCTCCTCGTGCTCCTCAAATTTATTAATGAATATTTAAAACCCATCTCCTTCAGCCATAAATTAACTTAACTCATCTCTCTTCTTTTTCAGAATTCTCTTTCTCTCCTCTTTAGGGTAATCACAACCATCTCCTTTTTTCCTCTCTTTTCTCTCCTCTTTCGCCTGAGGATCCTTTCGGATCTCAATCGATCTATATATTTTCTCAAATGAAATGGCTGTTCTGATCCCTTTACTTTTTTGACATTGCAGGTATGGTTCACTATTGCTCTTTTCTTCTCGTTTGTTCTTTGTATGTTATTTAAATTAGATATTTACATTTGTTGTTATTATTGATTACCCACTACCAGTTTTTTATTTATTGAAAAATGGATGTTGGTGTTCTTGGAACATATGGTGTTTGTGTTGTTGATGGTGTTGGACATATGGTATTATTTCTTTGTTGTTGGTGGTGTTGCAATAATTTCCTCAACCGTTGTAACTGATGAATCATTTATTGGAACAGATGGAGAAACTGTTGGAACAAATCAAACCAGTAGCAAGGTTGGTTGGTTTGATTTATTCCAACATATGACCCATCTATTGCAACATGTCATCCATCCATTTCCACAGATGCGTCACCTATTGTAACATATGACTCATATGTTGAACAGATAGGGAATATATTCATTAGATGGGTCATCTATTGATTCATTCAATTTTGTGTTACCCTGTTGTAATGTTATTTTTGTTCTTCTCTTGTTTGACACCATATGTTTTTCTCTTGTTTGCAGATAAAAGGAAGTAAAACTGGATCAAATTTTGCCCAACCAACATTAGAGTAAAGATGAGTTCAGAGGAATAAGTTGCTTGCAGATGGAATCACTTCATATCTGAGAGGTATGTATTATTGATCAACCTATCGTGAAAACACACATGCAGTACACTAATTTTATGCATATTGGTTCTTTACCTATTAGGCGTTAATCTTTCAAACAAGATATGACATTTTACAGTTAAGATTGTTAGGTTCGAACTGGTAAGGCTAGGGGACCAAGTAGGTGGTCTCGATACCCTGTTATGGTTTAATAAAGATTTTGTTAATGTTTTTGTGTCAAGTATAGAAAAGGTTTCAAGTTTTTAGGGGCAGTGTAAATATTCAAAGAGTTATTGAACTGATTTTAAGGGTTCAATGGACTTTTGAAAGGCCTCCGAAGCCTCGCACTACTTCAAACAAGAATGAAAATGAATATAGTTATTGCTCTGGTCTAAATTTATATGGATGGGTTACTCGAAGAGACTATTATACAGAAGAAGGTGATTGAAAGAATACCTGTATGGGAAGGGGGGTGGAGAAGACCCATATATCAACTCAGACCTTATTAAAAAAGAAACATGGGGTAAGAAGGAAAGTATAGTGAAACTGGATGATGAAATTGGCATGAAAAATGAAAAAATTGAATGAGCTGCAAATGTGAAACAACAATAACAACAACAACAAACCCAGTGTATTCCCACACAGTGGGGTCTCGGGAGGGTAAAATGTACGCAGTCCATACCGCTACCCCCGAAGAAGTAGAGATGTTGTTTCTGATAGACCCCCGGCTCAAGATAAATATATATATAAAAAAATAATAAACAAAATTTGTAATGAAACATGAAGCAAGATAGGTGGCTTAACAGAAGTAAAGAATTAGAAATAGTAAAATAGAACCCAGAGCAATACAGGATAGGGGAACTAAGAGCCATAAGCTATAAGAAATAAGAAAAATGAAATCTGGAATAGGGTACCCGCCTAGTAGTAACCAACACTCACAGACCAAATCCACCCACCACACCCAGTCTATCCTAACTAACGGCTCCTACCTATCGAAATAGTCTTACGATTACTACCCCAGCTAAATAGGGACTCTTCTAATTACCTGCTACAACCCATGTACTCACCCTAGCCTTCTACCCTTATCCGCGACCTCCACACCTTTCTATCAAGGATCATGTCCTCGGTAAGCTGAAGCTTCTCCATGTCATGTCTAATCACTCCCCTTCAGTATTTCTTCGGCCTCCCTCTACTTCTTCTGAAGCTATCCAACGCTAGCTTCTCATACCTGCGAACTGGGGTATCCGTGCCCCTCCTCATCACATGCCCAAACTATCTCAGCCTTCCTTCCCACATCTTGTCCTCCACCAAAGCCACTCCCACCTTCTCCCGAACAATCTCATTCCTAACTCTTTCCCATCTTGTAAGCCCACACATCCAATGCAACATTCTTATTTCATCCACCTTCAATTTTTGAATATGGTAGTTCTTGACAGGACAACACTCCGCTCCATACAACATGGTTGGACGGACTGTCACTCTATAGAATTTGCCTTTAAGCCTAAGGGGAACCTTCCTATCACACAACACTCCAGAAGAGATCCTCAACTTCATCCTACTATCTCTAATACAATTAGAGATATCCTCGTCAATCTCACCATTCCTCTGAATCAAAGACCCAAGATACTTAAAACTTTCCTTCTTACATACAACTTGGAAATCCAACCTCAGCACCACTTCGTCTTCCTGCCTTAAGTCACTAAACTTGCTCTCCAAATACTTCTTCTTGGACCTACTCAACCTGAACACCTTATATTCTAGGGTTTGCCTCTATACTTCCAATTTTTCATTCACACCCCCTCGCCCCCCGTGTCTCATCAATCAGTACAACATCATCTGCAAATAAAATACACCAAGATATTTCACCGTGAATACTCCGCGTCAACACGTCCATCACCAGTGTAAATAGGAACGGACTAAGAGTCGAACCCTGATGCAACCCTATCTCGATTGAAAAGTGCGTTGAGTCTCCTCTCAGTGTTTGCACCCGAGTCTTCCCTCCATCGTTCATGTCCTTAATAGCTTTGGTGTATGCCACCGAAACCCTTTTCACCTCCAAGCATCTCTAAAGAACCTCCCTAGGGACTTTGTCATAATCCTTCTCCAGGTCAATGAAAACTATGTGTAAATCCCTCTTTCTTTCCCTATACTGCTCCACTAATCTCCTCACCAGGTGGATTACTTCTGTCGTTGAGTGACCAGGTATAAAACCAAACTTGTTCTCCGAATTAGACACGATCGTCCTCAATCTCTGCTCAACCACCCTCTCCCAAATCTTCATAGTATGACTCAACAACTTAATACCCCTATAGTTATTGCAACTCTAAATGTCCCCCTTGTTTTTATATAATGGAATCATCGTACTCCATTTCCAGGACTCAGGTATTCTCGCAGTCTTGAAAATATCATTATACAAATTAGTCAATCACATTAAGCCTGCCCCACCCACAAACTTCCAAAAATCCACTGGAATCTCGTCGGGCCCCGTCGCCCTACCCTTCCTCATTCTACGAATAGCCTCTCTAACCCCCTCTACCTTAAAACGTCTACAATAACTGAAATCACAACTCTTCTTCGAATGCTCCAGCTCCCCTAACTCAATGCCTCTGTCCCCTTCCTCATTCAAAAGTCTATGAAAATACTCTTGCCATCTCTTCTTAATATGAACATCCTCCACAAAAACTCTACCATCCTCCCCCTTAATGCACTTCACTTGGTCGAGGTCATGAACCTTCCGATCCCAAGCCTTAGCAATCCTATACAACCTCTTTTCCCTGTTTTTCTCCTCTAAACCCGCATATAAGCTCTCAAAAGTTGTTGTCTTAGCAGCCGTAACTGCTAACTTAGCCTCCTTCTTTTCCACTTTGTAAAAATTCCTATTCACCTACTTCTCCTCTTCATCTTTACTCTCAATCAACTTAACATACGCCCCCTTCGTACTCTCCACTTTCTTCTTAACTTCTTCATTCCACCATCAGTCCCCCTTATGCCTTCCTGCCCTCCCCCTCGAAATACCCAACACTTCTCTAGCAGTCTTTATGATGCTTCCGGAAGCCTTATCCCATCTAAAATCCACGTCTCCCTTTCACTCCCACGCCCCCAACCTTTCCACTTTGTCTCCTATCTCCAGCATGCTAACTGGCGTCAAGCCACCCTACTTAATTCTAGGTCGAACCTCCCCGACCCTTCTCTTTTTGCTCTTCTTGATAATCAAGTCCATCACCAGAAGACTGTGTTGGGTCAAAAGATGCTCACTCAGAATGACTTTACAGTCCTTACATAAAACCCTATCCCCCTTCCTAAGCAACATAAAGTTAATTTGAGTCTTGGCTATCGCGCTTCTGAAATTAATCAGGTGATCTTCCTTCTTCGGAAAGCTCGAATTCACCACCACCTACCCAAAATCCCTCGTAAAATCCAACAGAGCATCTTCCTCGCCATTTCTATCACCAAAACCAAAACCTCTATGCACATCGTCATAACCTCCCGGAAGAGCCCCAATGTGACATATTAAAGTCTCCCGCAATGACAATCTTCTCCAAGCTAGGCACGCTTCTCACCATCTCATCCAACGCCTCCCAGAATCTCACTTTCACCTCCTCTTCCAAACCCACTTACGGCATATAAACACTACACACATGCAGCGAAAACCCCCCAATGACCAATTTAATCATCATCAGCCTATCACTGATCCTCTTAACCTCCACCACCTGCTCTCTAAGATCCTCATCAACTAAAATTCCTACTCCATTCTGACGCCTCTCACTCCATAAGTACCACAACTTGTACCCATCCACATCCCTAGCCTTAGACCCTACTCACTTAGTCTCCTGAACACACGCAATGTTAATCCTCCTCATCTTAAGAATCTCCACCATCTCTACGGACTTACCCTGAAGGATCCCTATGTTCCAAGACCCTACCTTTAACCTATCATCTCTCACCTCCCGCCTAACTCTACCACCCCTCACCGCACTAGCCCTACCACCCAACCTGGACCACACATCCCCCTACCCTTCTCTCTTCACCCCCACCCAAAATGACCTTCAACCCAAGATCCCTCGAATATGAACCTATTCCACCATCAATCCTCACAGCCACCACTAAAAAAACAAAAAAGCCCAAGCCGACAAACAAACAGAGCAACCATAGAAAAATAGGGAAAAATAGGAAAATAGTAAGAAAACAGAAGCCACGCACAAAATATTCTATCCGGCCTAATATCTAGAATAATACAACACTATCCACCAATACGCAAAAGCAGCTCGTCAAAATTAAAATCACAAGCAATAAATTAATACAAGGAATTAAAACGGTAAGAAATAACTAACTATCAAAGTTTAGATGTCACCAGGGTACCCCTGCGTGCTATTGGTTTTGGAAATTTTGGAGTCGAATCTGGTTGCCAAAATAGATTCGCCGGCAAGCAGCTGCCAGTGCATTGCTGAAGTTTGTCGGATCTTTTTCTGGATATTGCCGTAAGTCCAGAATCTGCTGGCCTACTGTACATCATCGTCCCAACTTATTATGAATAGTGTTTCCACCCTTACACCATTACCGAAGTCGAGCCGCGGGAACCCCTAATGTCGCTGGCGATAACAGTAGAGCGAGAGCAAAAAGGAATGGGAGAGAAAGAGAAAAGGTAGAGAGAACTTAAGGGTGAGAGACAGAGCGAGGGTGGAAAGTACCCTACCTATTTATAGCGTGTCTATGTTGGCGCCGGCATCGGCGTCAGAGACGGTCGTCCAGTCAACGCGAGCTGTACAGTTCAGGCGCAATGAATGTTAGATCGCAGAGTGAACGTTAGAGAGAGAACGTTAGCAAAGGTAGACTAAATTGGAGTGAGATGTTTATTTGTTTACTTTGTGATGATTGATTATTCTCGATCTGCAAATGTGAAAATGTATCCAAAAATGAAAATCCATCAATCCATTTTGAAAAGAAAAATGCTGAAGTGGATTGGACCTATGCACTTTGTTAGGGGACTGCAACTAGCTAGTGTGGCCTAAATAAAGACTCATAAAATGTCATACCAGAACTCTAAGGTTGCATCTTTGCGAGTACCGATGGTGGTAAGATTATCGATCAGGAACGAAACCTAAACCAACAACTCCTGAAGTAAAAATAAGGATTAAGCTAAGGTGGCAATTTCTGAAGTTAAACTTGCATCTCATGCCTCCTGTTTATGGATCTGGTCTGGTCAGAGGATTTGGAAACAGCAAGGCTTGGGATTTCTGCCCAACTTTAGACCTTTTTATATCTACTGCCATTGACCTGACCAGAACCACAAACAGAAGCCATGGAATGCAACTTAGACTTCAGAAATTGATGCCTTGGCTTTCCTTATTTTTACTTCTGGAGGTATTGGTTCAGGTTTGGTTCTTGACTAAAAATCATACCAATCCTTTATGCTCGCCAAGCTGGTTCCTTAGATTTCTGGTCCTGCACTTTGTGGGTCTTCATTGAGGCCAAGCTCGCTAGTCGCAGTCCCTAGCAAAGTGTCCAACTCCAGTCCTCTTTAGCATTTTTCTTTTTCAAGAACAAATAACGAATTTTAATAGTTGGATACACTTCTACATTTGAAGTTCATTTAATTTTTCCATCTTTCAAGTCAATTTCATTGGCTAGAAGTTCCTTACTTTCTTCCCTGTGTTTCCTCTTAAACAAGATCTGAGATGCTATATGGTCTTCTCCACCTCCCCTTTCCTGCACAGGTATTCTCCCAAGAACCTTCTGTTGTATAATAGTCTCCTCGAGCAACCCATCCATATAAATTTGGACCAGGGAAATTTCTATTGGTTTTCCATTCTTGTTTGCTGTAGTGAAAGCCTTTGGAGGCCTTTTAAAAGTCCATTGCACCATTAAAATTGGACCAATCACTATTGGATATTTATACTACCGCCAAAAAATTGAACCCTTCTCCAAACTTGACACATAAACATGAGCAAAACCGTTATTAAATTTTAACAAGGTATCCACACCACCTCTTGGAACCCTTTGGCCTTGTCAGTTCGCACCTATCAAACTAAACTATAAAATGTAGTATCTTATTTGAAGGATCAATGTCTAATCGGTAAAAAACTGTATTCACAAGATCATTGTACTCTATGTGTCTGCACGCATGTGATAACTATTTAAAAAGAGGTAAACAACCATGACTTTTTATCTAATACATTTAATACAGCTGATGAATCAAATTTCCCATATGTTGCAACTGATGAATCAGTTGTTAGAAGAAATCAAAACATCTCCTCCAATAGCTGGTCCATCTATCACAACATATAATTCATATGTTGCAATAGATATCTCATCTGTTGCACATACAGACCATCTATTGTAAAAGATGATAAATCTGTTGCGATAGTGGGTTATCTGTTATGATAGATAGACGATCTGTTGCAATAGCTCAATAATAACGGTTGTTATTAAGTCTCAAACTATTTTAAAAAGGTGAGAAGTTTGAATGTAAAAGAAAAAGTCATGACTTTTCATAGAAAATAAAAAGTCAGTAGTTTAAATGAAATTAATACAATGGAGCTGAACAGTCGTGCCTTTTTGCCTAATACATTCATATTCAATCCTCTATAAATAGGTCCCTCCTTAATCTTTATTCTACTTCACTTTTATTTATTTTTGTATTTTGTCTTTTCGTATTACATCTTCAACCACTTCTATTCAAAGAGCATATTCTTCTCGTTGAGGTAATTTTTTTCTATGTAAATCTATCAGTTGGTAGTATACGTTATATTACATTAGGACTTTTTTCTTTACTTTTGTGTTTACGTGTTTTGTCAATTCATGTGTGTTCTAGATATGGCTGATCCTGTTTGGGACATGGCTATTTTGCGTGACACCGAGAGGCAGTTTAACAACCTATAGAGAGAGTTGTTCATCGTGAGAGCAAGGATGTTTAGAGAGATGTAGAGACTGATAAGGGCCCTGCTGCTGCCGGTTGATTGGTCGGTTGGCAATAATAATGATGATGATGATGATAATAATTAGAATGTTTTTTTAGCATATGCATTTTAATTTTTCTCTATCGGATCTATACCTAGTGTATTTTATTTTTCATTTGGTGAAAAAATTATTTTTGGTCGACTTTGGCTTTTTAATTCTTATTTAATTTTGATTCTGTCTATTTCTTCTTCTAAATATGTTAACATATCAACGGTTGGAGGTAAGGAGCAATTTTGAATCTAGTAGTAATAGCAATTTTGACTTTTGAGTTCTTTCAACAGATGGACCATGTTTTGGAATAGATTGGTCATCGGTTGGGTTTTTGTCAATAAATTATCCTTATATTGCGATAGATTTGTCATCTGTTGGAGAAAAACATTCCAGTTTGATAATTGTATTGTGTTCTTTCAACTAATATCCATCTATTGCAACAGATGGGTAATCTGTTGAAAATAATTTTATGATCTGTTGTATTTAGTTCATGTTTTGTCCAAGTCAAAAACTCTGCACGTACAAGATCTTATTTGAAGATCGACCGTGGCAACATCACCATGACACATTGATACTAAACTTATAATCTGTTATTTGATGAGATAATAACCTATTCCTCAGACTGAGGTTCGTTGATATTATTTTTTCCACTTCTAGAACAAATGGGGTTCCTACGTCCTCGAACTCCACATGCCTTTTATGAAAAAATTGGCCATACTTCTTATTTATTATTTCAAATAGAGCCATGATGGGAAATTCTCTATCATCACTAAGCAATGAATTCACCGATTCAGCTATGGTTGACGTCATAATATTATACCTATACAAAAGAATCACTTAGTACGACATCATAGTAAACTTGTAACTCAAACAAGACATTAAATTCATAAGAATGTACCTATTTGTTGGACAGAATGCCCGAATCCATCTCTCGAAACTGACACGTACGAGGTTCTTCTTCCTTGGGATGCATATCCGCTATTTGATTGAAATGGTCTAAAAACTCCTCTCTACTATATGCTTTAGCTTCTCTATAAAAAAAGGCCACGACCCTTTCGTTGTGAAAGTTGGTCTGAGTGTTCTCTCCAAGATGTCTGATGCAACAACCAAAGTAAGCTAAAGTGAAGAAAATTGAACCCATCTTTGGAATACTTGGATGCCTATCCGAAACAAAGCACAACTCTTCGGTATCTTCGACGCAGCTTTGCAATTGTTCAAAAAAATATCCATAAAAGGCATCACATTCCTTGTCTGCTACACAAAAAGAGACAGGAAAGATGTGATTCTCTGCATCCTGCGCCACCGCCGCTAGCAGAACTCCATTATACCTGCTCTTCAAGAAGGTACCATCTTCGGCTATGCATTTTCTCAAATGTCTAAAATCTTGAATCCAAGCACCATAGGATACAAAAAAAGTACTTTAACCTTCCGTTTTCATCAACACATAATGTCGTCTTACTTTCGGGATTTATGGACTCAAGCATGTAACGGTAGGCATTGAGGATTGCATACCCATGCTCATGTGTCCCCCTAACCAAGTCCTTGGCAATCCCCATGGTTGTACATATCTTCAAATAACTGACCAGGAAACCCAATTCCGTAAGGAGTTGATTGGCCCTAACCCTTGTAGAAGGTCCTTTCCCATTGGGGAATCTATTATTGAAATATTCACCGAGGAACTTTGTCGTGGCGTGGGGATTTTGGCCCGAGATGTTATTCGAACCACATGTGTGATACTTTTCATGTTTATGAATGACGAATTTGTCAGAACTTAAGTACTTTGCTACTCTCAACCACCACTTGCAGTTCGGATTAGCACATTTGTAGCAAAAGACTTTGCTCAAATTAATCACCTTCATTATTCTGAAATCTTTTTTCAAGAAAGAAATAAACAAAGTAGTAGATAGTTCTTTCTTTTCCTTGAATGACATTCCCTTGTATAAGCCGTTCTCATCGTCTTGATAATTGCCAGATTGTGTCGATCGAGAAGAACTTCCCACCATATTGGTCGCATCAACGGGAATAGGTGTTTGATCATCATCTGGAATATTTATGTCTAGAATATCCAACCTATCATCAAAGATGTCTTATTATTGTTCTTCTTTTATATTCTGGTTCTTATTCTCTCTCGTCTTTTCAACCACGTACACCCTTAACACTATCCTGGATGAATCACTAAGATAAGCATGCAACCTAACCTGATAGTACCCTCTGATTTTCAAAGGAGTTGTGCCTGTAGATGATGATGAGTTCTTCCGGATGACAATTCAGTCCACAATAGGTGATGATTAAGTTCACAAAATTATCATAGGAAACATCACTTTGGATTATCATAGCTATCGTCTCTAGCATTTCACCCTCCTTCCAATGCTATACATATCGATTGCTCTTCTCGATCCATTGACCATGACAATCCACCCTTATTGTTATTGATCCCTCCATTAGTGGTACCTAAATAAAATCATTTATTAAAAAAAGTTAATAGTAATTTCATAGTGTCGTAACATGAATCCCAACAGATGTGTAATTTGTTGCAATAGGTAATAAATAAGTTGCAATAGGTAAGTGATCAATCGCAACAAACTACTTACCTATTGGGATTCATGTTACATGATAACGCTCAATCTACAGCTCTCGTAGGAGTGTAAAGCGGTCGTTTGTCAAATATAGAACCCAACCTGGGTTGGGTATCGATCCCACAGGGAATATCTTGGTCAACAAGTAAGCAACGATTACTAGACTTTTAGTGCAAGTCTCGTAAGAAGGGGGGAATTGTATTGTGAAAGTAATGTAACCAAAATAAGAGAGTAAAGCAGAAAATAGCAAAGTAAAAAGAAAGAATGTTTAGTAGGTTGTGAAACAATGAGAATTGAGGAGTTGGGGTTATGTCCACCTTCTGAGTTATACGTCTCTATTGACTATGAGTTTGTTGAATTCAGACATGCATGTGCTTATAGAGAATTGTATTCGATGGTAAATCCAGGCTTCTTTCGACCTATTCGAGGATTATTTCACTTTAACTCTTTCGAGCTTAAAGCGTGTCTAACGGTACGAATTCTCCAAGAGGTTAATCCAGTTACGGCACTAACTTTTTAATAGGGGATGGGACCCTACTACCTTGACATTATCTCTTTTCCAGACAGATAACCTTTCTTTCGAACAAGTTAAATGTTATACTGGCGTATTCTTGCGTTTGCAACCACAAAGAATTTAGATTAAGATGAAGAGAATAATGATATAAGCAACATACGTGTCACGAACTCACAAACTCACAACAATAGATAGTATCTCATTCGGCTTCCATAACCCCAACAGAGAAGTTTAGTTACCCATGAGTGCGAAGGAAATCACAATTGACATTGTTGTTATACCACAATAAAGATTTCACGTTTGTAATGGTGTGGTAGGCGTTAGGCGTGAATCCCTTAGCAAATTAACGTTTCTCTTGTTGTGGAATTTAAGAATAGATGAATAGAAGAAGAAAAATAGAATTAATGGAAGAATTAGAAGAAGAGTTGTAGAGTAATAGAATTGAATGTAAGAAGATGTAAGAAGATGTCTAGCAAGATAGGGTATTTATAATACCCATATCCTATTCCTACTAAGCTAATGAAATGCTTAACCAAATCCTACTAAGCTAATGAAATACTTAACCCAATTGTACTAGGTTAATGTATCATTATCCTAATCCTAATAAGCTAATGAAATACTTAACCCAATTGTACTAGGTTAATGTATCATTATCCTAATCCTACTAAATTACTGCTAGTCCCCAAAGTCTTCAGAAATGTTGTTTTAGCCCGGGACAGATTTTCCATGCGCCATTTTTAGTCCTTGGCGTCCAAGATTGGATTTTCTCCTTTCCTGAAGCTTTCTTTGGCGTCAAGTTATCCATAAAATGCTGAATTCTGCATCATTTATACCTGAAACTTTACTAATCATGTTCGTTAGCTCACTTACAGGAAAAAGGACTAAAAGTGCATGAAATATATAATTTGTTCTCAAAACTAGGCTAAAATATGGGCAAAATATAGTGCTATAGGCGTGTAAATTCGCCTATCATCAACACCCCACACTTGAAGATTTGTTCATCCTCGAACAAAATATCATGTCCCTCTAAACATCAACTTAGGGTTTCACAGCAACAACACAAAATATTCGTCAAGACAAGCACAACAATTATCGACAAAGTGTAGTTTTTCGATCATTAGTAGAAACAGTTTAACCTCTAGCATAGACTCGTGATGGTGGTCAACTCATATTCAAAGGTTAAGGCACAAAGAATCATACACGACTACCCAAAACTCATCAACCATGTGTGTCTCACAATATATTACCCATAATCACTCACAAGTATAGCATATTTTTCAAACATGGGTATCAAAATATCCTTGCTCTCTCTCTCACAAAGAATTCATATGAATCAACTGATGACCATAGGCTTGCCCTTAGTGTAATGCTCTACTAAATGTCAGAATGCCAAGCTTAGGATTAACTAGGTCTTTTGATGGTTGTAATGTAGGCTAAGGGACAGGTAGGACTATTTTGGCCAGAAATAGTGACTATGTTCCTAAGCGCTTTAATACATCACATTGTATCATTAACACTTTTATTTCAAACAACCTTTCTACTTTCTTTTATTCTACCACTCTTTTTCTCCTCTTTTGTTTTTCAATTTTAAACATAACTAACTTTTCAGTTTTTCTTTCCTTTTTCTTTTGATAACATACCTCTTATGATAGCACTTTCTTTTTCATAACTCATTCAAGCACCAATGCATTATAAAGCATCATACTCACCCAATTTCCTCTTATTTTGTCACATGACTTTTTCACTTTAAAGCACTTAGAAATTTGGATCAAATTATGGTCTTGAAAAAAATGGATTAGGCTTACATACGAGGTTTGTCAAAGAAAATAGGCTAAAGGCTCAAAAGGGTTTAACTAGGATGATGTCCATGGGTAGGTAAAAAGAAGGTAAATAATCATAGGTTGCCAAAGAAATGCCTAAATCATCTCCTAGACTTGCACTCTTTATTTTCGCTTTACATACATACCAGGAAAGTTCTAGCATCAGCCACAAGCACAGAATATACTATTATCTCACACACACAAGGCACATGGTCGACTTTATTGGGAGTAGTATAGACTCTTGACCCAACAGATGAAGGAATTAAACCAAACAATATCACATAGTGAGTCACAATTAGAGCCTAAATGTCTCAATAGTCATGATTTTATCACAAACTCTTGTCATAATCTCATGCTGCCTATTAGAATAATTTCATGCGAAGCTAAGCTAAAAAACAATTAACTACAAACAAAACAAACAAACATAAATAAATGCAAATGTGGATAGAGAAGTATAGCATACAAATACCAGCACCCCACACTTAGACGGGACACACTGTCCTCAGTGGAAAATAAATAAGAAGAACCTGGTTAGTCGGACTCATCCTCTATGTCTGGGGCCATACCCCTTTCGTCAGAATCATCATCAGAGTCGTCATCCTCAGAAGTTCCTCATAAGTATCCCACTTAATTCCAAGAGTGAGTCGAGGTATTTGCAGCGAGAAGGGTTCTTCTTGCTCTTTTCGGCCTCTTTTCTTGCCTTTTTGTGAAGTGGTAGCCTTATCTTTGCCTTGTCTTGCTTTGGGTGCCATTGTACCTGAGACTTAAAACAATGTTCATGTTAGCATCATCTCGATGGATACAATCTATAAACAAGCAGTGGTGGCACCACCCCACACTTAGTTTGTTGGTACAGACTAGTGAAGTGAAAGTGGTCGATTACTCAGACTTCATCGACATACGTTTTAGGTGCTCTATTCCAACAATAAAATCAGTGCAGTCATACTTCTTGTAATCTTGGCAATACTTGCATGTGTAAGATATCAAGAATAATACATAGGGATTACATCATGGTATTGTTTCTATCAATAATCACAACCTCCTATGTCGGTAGGCAACTATAAGTCTTATTCCGATGAACGGGACATTCTAACATGTAAGCATTCTAGTGACAAGATTATGCAATGTTCATGACTATAGCAATTCCGCAAGTAGTATAACAATGCATCAAAATCAAATTCAAGTCGGAAACAAGTTAAGAGTATCCTAACGTACATGTTCACTCGCTTGGTTTTGTATCAACAATTCAAACACATTAACATCCCCAATATTTCTTCAAGATGTAGCAATTCATAATAGACATAGAAACGTAGCACTTATGAAAAATAGATGAAGAACAAAAGCGTACTTACGTGATTGAAGCCTTTGGAGATGTTCTTGTGAAGTGGGAGAGCAAAAAGAAAAAGTTTTGAGATGATTTGGAGAGTATGTGCGGCGCCTAGGTCAAGTTTTCAATGTGTTTGTGTTTCAAGACTAAGTCTCCTTTATATAGGAAAAGAATGGGTCGGGTTTTGACCCATTTAAAATCGGTTTTGGAGACAAAAAGTGACCATAGGCGGCGCCTTTAGCTTTGCCTATGGTGACCATAGGCGGCGCCTAATGCAAAGCCTATGGTGAGCATAGGCGGCGCCTAGTGCAATGCCTTTAGTGACCATAGGCGGCGCCTTTAGAATGGCATATGAGATTCAGAGACCAAATGCTTTAGCATAGGCGGCGCCTATGCTATGGCATACTTGAGCATGGGCGGCGCCTATGCTATAGCACACTAGATTCCGAGACCTTGGGCTATAGTATAGGCTTTGCCTTGTTCGTGGCCTAGTTTTACCTAGGCCTAGACTTGCTCGATGCCTATTTTGTCATGAGCAATGCTCAATCCATAGCCTTATGCATCTTCATGCCTAACTTACCACCTTTACCATGCAATACGTCCAAATCAAAATTTGAAACCGATCTCCTCGTTGAATACCTCTTGCACCTACATTTGCTCAAAACCAATAAAAACGATTAGTACGATGGGTTTCCTCCCACCAAGCGCCTTAGTTTTGGTTGTGGCACGACTCTTATTTTTGGATTTTTATTTATCAAAAACAAAACACGTATTAGAACAAAAGAAAAAAATGAAAAATGATAAACGATAAACTATGGGTTGCCTCCCATCTAGCGCCTTATTTATTGTCGTGGCTCGACATAGTTACCTCAAGTACTTAGACTTCATCGAGATAAGTGATGGCCATGAAGTTTATCGAATCAAGAGTACGGATATAAGGTTTCACACGTTGGCCATTCACTTTGAAGATAACACCATTATTATCTTCCAATTCAACTACTCCAGACGAGTAGACTTGGATAACTTTGTATGGACCAGACCACTTGGACTTTAACTTACCTGGGAAGAGCTTCAATCTGGAGTTGAAGAGAAGTACCATATCATCCTTTTGAAAGTTTCGACGAACAATCCGCTGATCATGATACTTTTTCATCCGCTCCTTGTATAGGTCTGATCTTTCATAAGCATATAGACGGAATTCATCCATCTCGTTCAGTTTCTCCATCCTCAGCTTCATTGCATCATCCCAATTCAAATTCAATTACTTCAGCGCCCACAATGCCTTGTGCTCGAGCTCAATGGGTAAGTGACAAGCCTTCCCATAAACTAGTTGATAAGGGGACATGCCAATTGGCGTTTTGAATGCAGTCCTGTACGCCCATAGTGCATTGTCCATCTTCCGAGACCAATCCTTCCTATTAGCATTTACCGTCTTCGCAAGGATTTGCTTGATCTCTCGATTGGAAACCTCTACCTGTCCACTAGTTTGTGGGTGATAAGGCGTGGCTACCTTATGTTGCTTGACACCATATTTTTCCAACATGGACTTGAATAGCTTGTTGCAAAAGTGAGATCCTCCATCACTTATGATAGTACGTGGTACTCCAAAGCGAGAGAATACATTCATCTTCAAGAACACTACAACACGCTTTCCCTCATTGTCGGCCAATGCTACAGCTTCAACCCATTTCGAGACATAATCCACAGCAACTAAGATGTATTTCATTCCAAACGAATTCACGAATGGACCCATGAAATCAATGCCCCATACATCAAAGAGTTCTACCTCAAGAGTTTTCGACATAGGCATCTTATGGTGTTTTGAAATAGCACCTTGTCACTGGCATTGGTCGCATCTTCTAACAAAGTCATGAGCATCTCTAAATATGGAAGGCCAATAATATCCACTTTGCAATACTTTTCTTGTCGTCCGATTACCTGCGTGATGTCCCCCAACTTGGGAAGTGTGGCATGCTTCTAATATATTTGGCACCTCTTCATGGGATATACATCGTCGGATAACACCATCCGCGCATCGTCGAAACAAATATGGCTCATCCCAAAAGTAGTGTTGTACATCATGCATAAACTTCCTCTTTTGATGGTAAGATAAATTTACAGGTATCACATTACTCACCACAAAGTTTGCAAAGTCAGCATACCATGGTAACTCTTCTATTATCGTGGCTAAGATCTCCTCATCAGGGAATGCATCATCAATCTCGATTTCAGGTTGCGCCACATGCTCGTTCTCGAGTCTAGAGAGATGGTCGGCCACTTGGTTCTCGCAACCTCTTCTATCTTTAACTTTGAAATCAAACTCTTGCAGCAGCAATACCCATCGAATTAGTCTTGGTTTTGCATCCTTCTTTGTCATTAGATACCTAAGAGCTGCATGGTCTGTATGAACAATCACCTTAGTACCCAATAGGTAGGCACGAATCTTCTCAAACGCATACATAACCGCTAGGAGCTCTTGTTCAGTAACAGTGTAGTTCCTTTGGGATTCATTTAGGACCTTACTCGCATAGTAGATAGGATGAAATAACTTCTCCTTTCTCTGACCAAGTACAACACCAACGGCTACACCACTAGCATCACACATGACTTCGAACGGGAGAGACCAATCTGGTGCTACCATGATAGGGGATTCAATGAGTTTTCCTTTGAGGCATTCGAATGCCTTCAAGCAATCGTCATTGAAGTCAAACTTCGCATCTTTCTCCAAGAGTTTGCACAATGGACTAGCAATTTTGGAGAAGTCTTTGATGAACCGACGATAGAAACCTGCATGGCCGAGAAAACTACGAACACCCTTCACCAAAATTGGAGGCGGTAGCTTCTCAATGACTTCAATTTTCGCTCGATCAACCTCAATTCCTCTTTCGAAGATTTTGTGCCCAAGAACAATACCTTCTTTTACCATGAAGTGGCACTTTTCCCAATTCAGCACTAGGTTGAATTCTACACATCTTTGCAACGCCATATTTAGGTTTGTCAAGCACACTTCAAAAGTCTCACCAACAACTGAAAAATCGTCCATGAATACCTCCAAAGTGTCTTCAACCATATCAGAAAAAATGGACATCATACAGCGTTGAAAGGTGGCTGGTGCGTTACATAGCCCGAATGGCATACGCTTGAAGGCAAATGTACCATATGGGCATGTAAACGTTGTCTTCTCTTGGTCTTCGGGATCAATACAAATCTGATTGTAGCCTGAATAACCGTCTAAGAAACAAAACCATCCTTTCCCCGCTAATCGATCTAGCATTTGGTCCATAAATGGCATTGGAAAGTGATCTTTGAGCGTCCAAGAATTCAGCTTCCGGTAATCCATGCATACTCTCCATCCAGTGACGGGTCTGAGTGGAATAAGTTCATTTTTATCATTTGCGACCACCGTCATGCCTCCTTTCTTGGGAACACATTGTACCGGGCTTACCCATGTACTATCAGAGATTGGATACACAACCCCTGCGTCTAACCACTTGATAATTTCTTTCTTCACCACTTCTTGCATAGATGGGTTTAGATGTCTTTGATGCTCAATGGTTGGTTTGCAATTTTCTTCAAGCTAAATCTTGTGAGTACAAATCCCAGGTGGAATACCGATAATATCCGCAATGGTCCATCCAATGGCTCTAATATACTTTCGTAGAATAGCAATAAGAGCTGCAACTTGTTGCTCACCCAAATCTGCTGCCACAATGACTGGAAGTGTGCTTCCGCTTCCTAAGAATGCATACTTTAAATGACTTGGCAGCTCTTTCAATTCTAACGTGGGTGGCTCTTCAATAGATGGCTTAGCTGGTGGTGTGGGTCGATTTTTGAGATCAAGGTCCAGCTTTTTGGGAGCATAGCGATATGTCCCTAATCCTGATAGAGCACAAATAGCTTCTTTGCAATTTTCAGCATCCTTACTCTCTCCATTCATGAGCACAACCGCCAAAGGGTCAGCAATAATTTGCTCTTCTTTAAGTAATTCTTTCGGATCATCAAAGAAAACATTAGCCACCGAAAATACACTCGAATCTTTGGGTTGCTTCATTGATTTGCAAACATCAAAGCGAACCACTTCGTCATTTATTCGGAATGAGAGCTCATTAGCTCTCAAATCAATTAGCACACTTCTTGTAGCAAGGAAAGGGCGTCCCAAGATTATGGGAACCTCTGAGTCCACTTCACAATCCAAAATAACAAAGTCTGCTGGAAATATGAATGAAGAAACCTTTACCAAGACATCACATAGGATACCAACAGGTCGTTTTACCGACCTATCCGCCATGACGAGCCTCATATTGGTTGGAGTAGGATCACCCAACCCCAACTTTTTATAGATAGATAATGGCATCAAATTGATGCTGGCTCCTAAATCACATAATGCTTTGGCAAAATTCAAAGAACCAACGGTGCAAGGAATAGTGAAAGCTCCGGGGTCAGCCTTCTTCTAAACTATTGATCGGGTAGCGATTGCGCTGCAGTGATGGACATCATCTTTCAACTCATAACTTGCTGCCCGCTTCTTTGTCAAAAGATCCTTCATAAATTTCGCATACCCAGGCATTTGTTCAAGTGCTTCCACCAATGGAACATTAATGGTCAGCTGCTTTAACATAGTCATGAATTTGCTGAACTTCGTATCATCCGCCACCTTCTTCAATCATTGGGGAAAAGGTGGTGGTAGGTATGGAATTGTTCTCTCCACGGATTTCTTCTCCTCTTGCTTCCGTTTTTCAAATTTTCCAGGCTGCACGTCGTGAGGAGTGACGTTAAGGACGTTAGGATCGGCTGCTGCAGCATCTTCCCCTTTCGCCTTATCATCAATTTCAGCTTCTTCGTCAACCACTTGCTTTCCTTTTTCTAAAGTTTCCAGCACCTTACCACTTTGGGTGGTGATGGCCATGCATGACCCATCATTCCTTGGGTTTTGCACAGTATCGCTAGGTAAAGTACCAGTCTTTCTTTGATTGAGTGCTGCTAAAAGTTGGCTCAATTGCTGCTCTATTTGCTTGATTGAAGTGGAATGAGAATCAACTAATTGCTTCATAGAGGACAAATCATTTATTACCTCCGTTACTCCTGCGCTCGTTGCTTCCACTCCTTTCAGTAGTTTAGTCATCATGTCTTCCATACTTCCGGAACTAGATGTGGTGGCGTCACGTCTTCCGGGGGAACATACAAACCACTACTGTCATTCTTGTTCTTCCAACTACCTTGTTCCATGTTTCCAGATTTTCCATGATAGTTCCGACCTTGGTTTCCTTGGGCATTGCCTCGGAAACCCCCCTGATTGTTAAAGTAGTTGGCTTCCTCTTCCGAATCAGATTCGTCTCTTCCTTTTGACGCAATATCTTTCACTTTTTCGGTCTTCCCTGATAATAAATGCTTTGTAAGAAGATCCACTTGTGTTTTCATGTGCGCCATATCTTGATCACGTTCTTCTTCTCTTCTCCTTTGGTCTGCAGTCATGCCTATAGATAAAGTGGGGCTTGCTACCTCAGAATCCCTGGTATGCCAAGCTCTACTTTGTTTCGTCATACGATCTAGCATATTGCTTGCTTGACCAAAGGTGAGATCCATAAAGGATCCTCCAGCCGCATTATCCACCACTGGTTTAGTTATTGAATTCAGGGCTCTATATAATATCTCCATTAGGTGAACATTAGTCATATGATGGTTTGGGCACCTCGCTAGCTTTGTCTTGAACCTCTCCCATGTTTTATGAAGAGCTTCAGTGGGAAGCTGACGAAAGTTGCTGATTTCATCTCTCAATTGTGCTCTTTTGGATGGCGGAAAGAATCTTTCTAGGAAAGCGTCTCTCAATTGCCTCCAATTTGTAATAGAATCAGGAGTCAGCCTATTCAACCATAGAGTTGCCTCCCCAGACAGAGACAATGGAAATAAGCATAACCGAATTGTATTCTGACCAACTCCAGGATTGTCAAACGATTTGCATGTAGAAATAAAGTTGATGAGATGCATATTCGGATCATCGCCTGCTAGTCCACCAAATAATCCCTTGAGTTGCAATAACTGAATCATGGTGCTCGTGATGTTGAACTTGGCTCCGGGTGCCAATGGTGGAGGAATAATGGCTCCTGTGGCTCCGGCTCCATCAAGATCATCATCATCATCGTCGAAAGCTGGCTGCATAGCTTGGCGTTCAGGCCTAAACCTAGCTTGACGATCTCTTCTATTGGCAGGTGTTGCGATCTCAGCGGCATGCCTAGGGTTTAGTAGCTCGTCATCACCTAGATCTTCATCGTCAGGATTTGTTTCTCGCCCAGGGTTATCAATATTCTGTTGATGCACTTGAGCGGCGGCTAGCGCAGCTAGTCTCGCCTGTTCCTATTGAGAAGCCATCCTTTCAATTGCATGTTGTGCCTCCATTCTGCGAATACGTTGTGGTTCAGGATTTATAGGTAATAACGGTTGACCAGAACTTCGGGTATGGGGCATGCACTGAATAAAAACCTGCAGTAAACAAAAACAAAAACAAAAACAAAAACTAAAAGTAAAAGTACGAGAATCTTTGACCAAAGGATCTAGTAATTATTCCGAACTTAATTGACACTTGTATTCCCCGGTAGCGGCGCCAATTTTTGATAACGCTCAATCTACAGCTCTCGTAGAAGTGTAAAGCGGTCGTTTGTCAAATATAGAACCCAACCTGGGTTGGGTATCGATCCCACAGGGAATATCTTGGTCAACAAGTAAGCAACGATTACTAGACTTTTAGTGCAAGTCTCGTAAGAAGGGGGGAATTGTATTGTGAAAGTAATGTAACCAAAATAAGAGAGTAAAGCAGAAAATAGCAAAGTAAAAAGAAAGAATGTTTAGTAGGTTGTGAAAAAATGAGAATTGAGGAGTTGGGGTTATGTCCACCTTCTGAGTTATACGTCTCTATTGACTATGAGTGTGTTGAATTCAGACATGCATGTGCTTATAGAGAATTGTATTCAATGGTAAATCCAGGCGTCTTTCGACCTATTCGAGGATTATTTCACTTTAACTCTTTCGAGCTTAAAGCGTGTCTAACGGTACGAATTCTCCAAGAGGTTAATCCAGTTACGGCACTAAATTTTTAATAGGGGATGGGACCCTACTACCTTGACATTATCTCTTTTCCAGACAGATAACCTTTCTTTCGAACAAGTTAAATGTTATACTGGCGTATTCTTGCGTTTGCAACCACAAAGAATTTAGATTAAGATGAAGAGAATAATGATATAAGCAACATACGTGTCACGAACTCACAAACTCAAAACAATAGATAGTATCTCATTCGGCTTCCATAACCCCAACAGAGAAGTTTAGTTACCCATGAGTGCAAAGAAAATCACAATTGGCATTGTTGTTATACCACAATAAAGATTTCACTTTTGTAATGGTGTGGTAGGCGTTAGGCGTGAATCCCTTAGCAAAGTAACGTTTCTCTTGTTGTGGAATTTAAGAATAGATGAATAGAAGAAGAAAAATAGAATTAATGGAAGAATTAGAAGAAGAGTTGTAGAGTAATAGAATTGAATTTAAGAAGATGTAAGAAGATGTCTAGCAAGATAGGGTATTTATAATACCCATATCCTATTCCTACTAAGCTAATGAAATGCTTAACCAAATCCTACTAAGCTAATGAAATACTTAACCCAATTGTACTAGGTTAATGCATCATTATCCTAATCCTAATAAGCTAATGAAATACTTAACCCAATTGTACTAGGTTAATGTATCATTATCCTAATCCTACTAAATTACTGCTAGTCCCTAAAGTCTTTAGAAATGTTGTTTTAGCCCGGGACAGATTTTCCATGCGCCATTTTTAGTCCTTGGCGTCCAAGATTGGCTTTTCTCCTTTCGTGAAGCTTTCTTTGGCGTCAAGTTATCCATAAAATGCTGAATTCTGCATCATTTATACCTGAAACTTTGCTAATCATGTTCGTTAGCTCACTTACAGGAAAAAGGACTAAAAGTGCATGAAATATATAATTTGTTCTCAAAACTAGGCTAAAATATGGGCAAAATATAGTGCTATAGGCGTGTAAATTCGCCTATCATCATTACACTCCTGAAGCTGATTTCAACAGACGAGTCATCTGTTGTAACAGGTGAATCATATGTTGCAACAGACTATGCATCTGTTGCAACATATGAAGCGCCTGTTGGGATAGATATTATAGTACTAAGGAACCTTTAAAGTTGATTCCAACAGATGAGTGACATGTTGCAATAGATAATTAACATGTTATGACAGATGACTTACATGTTGCAACAGACGACGCGTCTGTTGGAATTGAGTTCAAGTTCTATTGCAACAGGTTACTAATCTATTGCAATAGATATTTACCCTGTTGCAACAGACGGTACGTTTGTTGGAATTGAGTTCAGGTTTTGTTGCAATAGGTTACTAATCCGTTGCAATAAATATTTACCTTATTGCAACAGATGGGTCATATGTTGCAACAGATGACCCATCTGTTCAATTTATGTCACAGCATTATAGAACCATAAATATGAATCCAACATATGAGTCTTTCGTTGCAATAGATGGCTCATCTGTCGTAATAGATGATTGATCTGTTTAAACAGATGGCTCTTATGTTGCATTCATGTTCGCATGCTATCTATTATTGAAAAAATAGCACAATAGCAGTTACCCAGATGACAAATTCAACTAAAAATTATAATTTAACTTACCAAAGTCTCCCATGAAGTAATGCCAAAGTGAAAAGTGATGTACGAAATAAAATTTGACCTAAGAAATTGGTCAAATAGCAGCAGTAGCGGTAACAACAACAACAACAATGGTCAACAAGAAGAAGATGAAGATGATTATGAAGTAGAAGAAGATGATAATGAAGCAAAAGATGATGAATAAAGCAGCAACAACAATGAACAACAAAAATCGCTAAGAGAGAGAAAATAACAATGGATGAGAAGAGAGAGAAATGCGCCTTTATTTCCCTCCGTTTCCTGTTATATTAGGTAAATATTTAGATCAAAGTGTAAATTTAAAAACTTGTGGGTTATTCTCAAATTTACCCAACTTTCTTAATCCATAATAAAGTAATTGCCACCTACACTCAATTATTAAGACTTGAGTCACCTACACCTCATTTTCAAACTCTTTTGCCACTTTTAACAAAATGCCCCCTAAATCTTTGAGAGTGTACAATTCCAACAAATATTCAAATAATTTCTGCAAAACAAGGGTATTGATTTGGGGGATCAAAGAAATAGAGCTTTGTTCAAAGTTAATAATTAATCAGAAAAGAGGATTCCACTTACTAGGAGAATTGATCCTAATGCTAATAATGCCAATGTAGCACACTTTAGAAAGAATCACATTCTAATATTTAAGTCCACAACAAGTTTATACTATTTTAATTTATATTTGTTCATTAGGATTATGCCAATATCAATATTGAATCTGTCTTAATTACTAAAGGAACCTCTAAATCTCTTTGTTCCCCTTTAAGAATGCACCATCTCTTCTTTCTTTCCTGCCAAAAATGTCTTCCAGACAACCTCGGTCATGGGTGGAACGCGCATAATGAGATGTCCAACATTGGGCATTTCATGGTAGTTGATCCACGGAAGCCTTCCTGCAATGTAACGTTGTAATATAATAGGTACAATCCAGTCTTGGTCACCATGCCACAAGTGCACCGAGCCTTCACCATTTGGGAAAAGGTTCTTAAGGTCCAGCGGATCAAAATCCCATTTCCCAAACCCCACCATCATGTCACGGTGGAGGGACTCAAATACTCTTTGTTTTACAGCATATTCCTACAGATAAAACAAACAGCAGCAACTTTTAAGCCAACCATACTCATTATATAAGCAACAGCATATGAATGTAATTCTTAGTTGTGTATTAGGAATCAATTACACTTATCAAACTTTAACTTCCTCTCCTATATTGTTCGTCTCCCTAATAGCAGCATGCTTTTCACATCCACTCGGAAAAGTTCTTTCTCAAAAGAAACAAAAGCACCTCAAGCCAAAATGTTACATAAACAGATCATAGGCAAACAAATACAAAAAAATTGTAGCTTGTACGTTTTTTTCACCCCTATAGTGGTTATTCCAACACTTCACCAAAAACAGAAGAAACATTTAACTCGAACAGGAATAAAACTCCAATTTACTATGAGCCGGAACAAAATTCCAAGCCATTACAAATTCTCCCGACAAATTTATTACGAGGATCAAACACATGCAAGGGGATCATGAAGTGACAGTAATCTAGAAGTAAATTGTACATATTCAGATAGGAAACCAATTACCTTATGTTTTTGTATTTCACTTGCATGCTTAGCAAATCTGGAAGCAACTTCCATATCTGGGGGAGACCTCTTGAATTTTCCAGCTATAACACTATTGTACGGGAACCACTTCTGAGTGTTCCACCAGTAGACTAGTCAAGGTGAATAATGTGCAACTCGAAGTGCCCATTGGTCCCATGGGAACTGTAGATTGTATCCTTCTGTAGATAAATTAGAAGGAAAGCCAGGCCACCAGTACTTGACAACGGGAGCAACTAGAGCTGCTCCAGCTAACCTATTAGCACCAAAAGAAGATGCCACAAATAATCAAAAGCAGAGAATACAGGAATACTAGAAGTTTTGCTGCTATTTTTTAGAATAGCGAGGATCGAAAAGAAAATAGAATATACATTGGTCAGAGGGACACTGATTTTATCTTGTCGTGTAATACCGAGGACAGGGCCCTATACAGGAAGATATGAGGTGGGGGATTAAGGTAGATGGTTAGTAAGTAGTCGAGTATTGTCTAGTTCCCCTATCAGTAGTGTCATTATTACTCTCTTAGTGTCTTATTGTTCGATTTTTAGTGTTACCTATTATTTCCTTTGCTTCTATTATCGTACATTTTGCTGTTGCTACTTTTTTTTTTTTAATTGTTTTTAGAATGTCTTCTTCGTTACTGTATTTTTTTACTTGTTTTTTGATTCTGTTTTAACTGATCCGAGGGTCTAGCGGAAACAAACTCTTTACTGACATAGGGTAGGGTAAGGCTGCATGCACACTATCCTCTCTAGATCCCATCTGTGAGATTACACTGGGTATGTTGATGGTGTTAAGTTTATTGGGTACAAATAAACGTACCGATCAGGGATGTACTTAAGGCAACCCCAAAAAGCATTACCACCCATGGAAAACCCCATAACATAAAATTTAGGGCCAAGTCCGAGTTGATCAGCAAGATCTTCCATATCCAAAGTTGTGGTTTGTATGGTTCGTTTTGGATGTGGATCGCTTTCCCCATAACCAGGTCTATCAAAAGAGACAACATAGGCCCCTAATTTTTCTAGTGTTTCCTGAAAGAAACATCATTAAGCATTATAATCTCAGTTCAATTAAACTCAAAAAGGGTGCAGAAGTACAAGTTTGACAAAAATAGTTGATGAAATACCAAGGGTGCAACAGCTGACTCATATTTGGTAGAACCAAAGCTATGTGCATATATGACCTTATATTTTGTCGTTTCTTTTGGTACGCCATGCTCCTTATAAGCCGGATATCTTCCATCCCTAAGTTTGATTCGAGGTCCAGCAACTGCTGGACCTCCAGGAGAGCCACAGACTCTAGGAGGTGGAGGTAGGAGGGCCTGGAACGCCCGTGCTAAACTTGCAACCAACAAGACAACTAAAACTTTTCCAAGCATATCTGACCACAAGATAGACACAATTCTTACGATACTATTGGAATATGTAGATGGCATAGTGCAAGCCTATATCGTATGAATTACACAAAACCTAGGAAATACTGATGACTCAGTTGAAAATAAGAGAATTTTAGAAAGGTTTTGCTTAAAAGGAGACTTCAGCTGTTATATGACAATAAAGAAATTAAAGAATGGTGGCAAGGTGATGACCTCACTTGCATGGGCGGAGCTACGGTACCACAAGGGGTTCATCCAAGCCTCCTTCGTAAAAAAATTACAGTGTATATAAAAGGTCAAAGTTATCTTCTTATGTTTAATCTTTTATATTTTGAATCCCCTTAGTAAAGAACAGATAAAATTGACTGTTGTTTTGCTAAGAGTCAACTTACTATAACACCCTCTCCTCTTTTTCCTTCTTTTAACAAGAATCTCTTCCTCTTCATAATTATTTTTGATAATCGTGATATTCGGGTCATCTTGTGCGCATCTTGACTAATTCCACGGGATATCTGTTACTTTCCACCAACAATACCTAGACTAATTCCATGAGATACCTGCCGTTGTCACCTCCCACCTAGACTAATTCCACTCTCCTCTTTTTCCTCCTTTTAACAAAAATCGTTTATGTTTCATCTTTCGTTTGTTTCGAGAAATCTATCAATCAATTTCGATTCTTTCTTTTTCTCTTGATTCTTTTCCGATCGAGATGTATAGATCCTGTTCATGGATTAACAAAAATCATTCTTGAACAAAAATCCATTTTTTGATTTATTTCATCTATTCCATGACTCTTCATAAAAAAAAAATATAATCGTGGTGTACGGACCAGCTTGCACCCACCTTGACTAATTCCACGGATATTTGTCACCTGCTATCAGCAACACCTAGGCTAGTTCCACATGATACCTGCCAGCTGCCACTATCACCTCCCACCTAGACTTATTCCCCATGATACCAGTCACATCCCAATCGCAACAGCAACAAGATCAATAGGATATCTACCACCTCTCACCAGCAACACCTAGACTAATTCTAGGTGCTATCTACCAGCTGGCACTATCACCTCCCACACGGACTAATTCCCCGTGATACCTAGCACATACCACCAGCACCACAATACCAGGTAACTCTGTCCAATAAGGCTAGACCAAATGAAAAGAAATCACTTGGTTTTTATCTCTGCTGAAATTTGAACCAAAGACCTCATGGCCTCAACCCACTTAATTGATCATTAGGCCACACTATGTTATATTCTCAAAAGATATATTCCCTCTGTCACAATTTATGTGAGACAATTTAATTTGACACGAAATTTAAGAAAATAATTTGTAGTCTAGGATAAGTATATTTGTGTGGCTATAAATCATTTTCCTAAAGATTTTATAATGTTAAATTGGTAAATATAGAAATAAGTAACAGGAAAAAATAAAATGAAAAAAAGAATCTTGATTGCAGTTTAAATTACACAAACTATAGATTATAAATTAAATAACAAACGAACAAAAGCATGAATGAGTTGGGTGTCTTGAAAGTGTACATTAACATACCTTGGCTGGAATTTGAATGGAAAAAAAAAAAATCAATGTTGAAGATGATTCAATGGATTAAACTTCTCAGAACTGTATAAGGAGGTCAAACTATAGTAGCTTAACTATTTTTTTGTAAGAAAAGTAGTAGTGTCCATTTCATTGTATGGTACACCAGCTGCACATACATCTTTAAAATGGTTACATATATAATGTGTTGTGGTTGGTAAATATTCTTTTATTTTTAGTGAAATGTGTTGGGTTCGAATATTTTTGAGTGGTTATCCTAATAATATGAACTCCTCGATTCGAATTTGAATTTAATTAAATTTTAATATGAATATCGATTATTGAGAAAAATAGAAAAAAATGAATGCATATCAAATCAATGAGGTATTGTGATGAAGTGGTAAGTATTCTTTTATTCTTAATCAGATATATTGGATTTGAGTATCTTGAGTATGAAATGTCTTTGTTAAGAAGCTTTTATCCTAGTGTGAAATTTTCCAATGTGAATTTAAATTTTGCCAGATCCTAGTATAAACAACATAAATTCCTTCCTTAAGGAAACCAATTACATGATATCCCTTACGCTCTTTCTCTCTTCCGGTTTTGAAAAAAATACATATACATGTCACTTATATCCTCATACGTTACGCCAATGTATAATGAAACTGTTTGTCCTATATTTATGAAAACATAATAACAGATTTCATTATTCAATGGCTTAATTAACGGCATTAATAAATGTTGTGATTTATTGGATGCTTAAAATTAGTAACTGAATTCAAATTCAAAACTTCACAACAATATTTTTTTTTGGAATTTCTATTTGGGATAGAAACTGAAAAAAAAAAAAAACTATAGACATCTTCTTTCACTTTTTCCCAAAATCAATATGAACATTGTTGTATTGTTGCGTCATTCAGGTGATTGGCAGTCGAAAATTTTGTATGAAGAATACAAAAGTGACGGAATTGTGGTTTTCGAAAGTATAACATTCTTGAAATTGATTTCGACAATTGCTACGGAATTGGATATTGATGAATGTCGGAAAAATGCAATTAAAGTACATTATTGAAGATAATTCCTCTCCAATTATTATAAGGAATGATAATGGAGTGCGAGTATATATTGAGGTGAAGAAAAGTTTTTCAGGTTTTGGTAATTATTCATTGCGTATTACAAAGTTTGACAAGTCCAATAAGGAGATTGATTTTGATCGTGAAAATGGTTCTATTCTTTGTGTTGAAGGAACTAACTCTGATATTTTTGCATTAAGGGTAGTTGAAACGCAAAATTAGTATTCGTTATACGTTCCAGAATTTGAAGTAAAAAACTTCATCACTGATTGCAAGAACACAGAAATAAAGGTGAATTAGTTGTATAAGGATAAATAAACTCTGGTTGCGGTAATGGAGAAATATGCATTAGCGAATGACTTCAACACCAAAGCTAAACGATCTGACAAACAAAGGTATGAACAGATATTAGTCTTAATTTTGTTGAATGTGCATAATTTCATTAAAAATTTACAAAACGTTAATAGAAATTGCAGTTTTTTGTATTATAGTTGTTGATTTGTCAATTTTTAACTGGTATGTATTGGATATATTATACATTGAATAAAGATGGGAAATTTATTTGTTAAAGACCTTAAAGAAGTTTTTTTTTGTGTTACTGAGGTTAATGTAATTACTATTGTATTGGATGTTCCTATACTGATGAAACATGTAGAAATATGGTATTCTAATGTATAATAACTCTTCATACATGTAGATTTATGTATGATGAAATATTTTGATATGATATTTATATCATCATACATTGTATCCATGATTATTTTTTTTATGCAGCTATGCCTTGCACTGTCGTAACAAAGACTACAAATGAATACTGAAGGCGTCTTGTATGAATGAATCGGATATTTTTTAGATTCATCGATTTAATTCAGAACATACTTGTCATCTTAGTGATAGAGTGTTGAAAAACTTGATTGCTACAACAACTTTTGTGTGTGAATTTACAACACCAAAATTAGTTAACCACAAGAGAAAACATACATCGGCGGACATAATTGAAGAGATGAAGGCCGTGTATGGAGTTGATATTAACTACAAAAGGCATAGCGCGCAAAAGAGAAGACAATTGCGATGCTTAGAGATGGTCCAGCTGATGGATATCGAAAAATATCGCGATATGTTTTAATGCTAAACCAAGTGTACCAAGACTTGCACATTAGGTTGCATAAGGCATTTGATAATGAGTTTAAATACTTGTTTATTGCCTTAAATCCTATGATAAGGGATTTCTAGTTTTGACGGCATGTTGTAGTTGTTGATGGGGCCCATTTAAGCAGACCATATCAAGGAACCTTTCTATCGGCAAACACATTTGATGGTACAGGTATTATTCTTACCTTTATGTTAACTCTTTTAGAGTTTGCATAAGTCTATGTGTCTGATGTTTTCATACATTACTCAGTTATGTATAAGGAACTATATAGATGTTGAATCAGAACCTATTTGTTTTACATTCAAATAATTGAACCTATTTATTTTACATTCAAATAATTAATTTTTTTTACTGGTAATTCTTTGGTAAAAATTAGATTGGATTTTTCCATTAGTTTATGGGGTTGTGGATTCCAAGAATGATAGTACACAGACATGATTTTTCAATTAGTTTAGGGAAGCATTTGATGAACGGGATAACATGTGTGTTATATCGGATCGTAATGAGAGTATCATAAAAGATTTGAGCATTGTGTATCCTAATGTACTTCATTTAGCTTGTATCTGCCATTTATGAAAAAATATTTTGCACAAATTTTAGGAAAAGCAAAGATAGACTTAGTGACCTTTATTATTCTATGGCTAACATGTATAGGAAAGAAAATTTTGATTATATTATGTCAAAGGTTGCTAAGATTGATCATAGGTTTAAGGAATACCTTGAAGAAGCTGGATATGAAAAATGGTCTTGATGCCACTCACCTGTTAATAGATGTAGAATGATGACCTCTAATATAGCCGAATGTATTAATGGTTGCTAGGTAGAGGCTAGAGAACTTCCTATTCTAGAATTTCTTGAAGAAGTTAGAATTTTTATTTGCGGCATGAAATTGTAAGAACTGTGAAATTGCATTATACACCAACACAACATTAGGGAGAAGTTTTGAAGACATTCTGACTCTTAATGGGGCGAAGGCTTAACGGATGACGGTATGTATTTGAATATTTATGAAAATGATTTTTTGAAGTCATTATTATTTTTTATTTTACCGTAAATATTTATTCATTTGTGTCTAACAGTTAAGGCATCTGCAAGTTATCTTTACTGTGTTTATGAATTCGAAAGGAGGTACATTGTCAATATTGAATGTGGCACGTGTAATTGTGGTCAGTATCAAATTGATGAAATTTCATGTCCACACGCAATTGTTGTATTAAAGAGTAAAAATGTAGAAGATTATGGTCCTTGCTACTCGAAATTTTACTTGTCAAAAATCATTGTTAAGACGTATGAACTTCCGATAGTTCTAATGCCAGACATGAAGGATAGGAATGTTCCTGAATATATAGAATATGAAGAAGTGGTACCACCCAAATTCAGAAGACCTTCGGGTAGAAAAAAAGAAGGCATATTAAATCAAGTAAATCTCTTTCTTCAAGCTCAAACTGTTGCAGTAAATGCAGACGTGCAGGTCACAATCGACGTTCCTGTGGATTTTTTCCAAAGAAAACTTGAAAAGGATAATTTGATTATCAATGTTATGTCATGTATTTTGGTTCTGTTTGATAAAATAGATTATGGTGTTCATTTAGTCAATCTGAAAAATTTCTGAACTATCTTTAAGGTTTTTTCAAGTTCAATTCTTAATTATAATTTGAGATTGTTAGTTCATGTTTTTAACTATCCATTTGTGAGATTTGTAGTTCTAATGTACGTAAATGTTTAAAATGACTGACTATTGTGTGTACGTAAAAGTGGTGGAAGATAGGGATAGTATGTACATTTAATTATCTTTTGGACATGTGTATAAGTTGAATCATACGTAAATATGTTGAACTGTTATTTTGTAAATTGAGTAATCAAAATATGTGTATAAGTTGTTTGACACATAAATGTTTTTATATAAGACTATTGTTTCCTACTTTATGTTATAAAACTAAGTGTATGATGGTATGTTATACATGTAGTTCAATGTATGAAGACATGAGAAATGTATAATATTTTTATATTGTATAGGAAATAAAATATCAAAATGTGAAAAAATGTACCGACGTATAATCACATGTGTAATGTATTATGCATTTAATGTTTGAGCTTTTATATCTAATGCTTTATTATTTGTTATACGTTACATATAACTGACAGTTTAAAGTATATTAGTTTCTTATACTATAGTTATAAATGACAATTTAATCTAATAGCTGCAAACTGAGATAATATTTGTACACATGTATGCATAAGGTTTAATTAAATAATGGTATTATAAACATTTGATTTTACAATGATATTACAATTGTATTTTATATTTAATGTATAATATAGTATATTTAAGTTATATAAAATGTATAAATATTGTTCTGACGTTTGAGAAGTACCAATTCAATAGATTTTACGTTCTTTCAATACACATAATGAAAACCATAAACATGACCGAGAAAAAAAATGCTTTTAAGTATATATAACTTACGTATGTATAAGCAATTTCAAGAGATCCAAAAAACAAAAATCCAAACAAACATAAAAACTGACAAGTGATGTAATTCTTTAACATCCATTACTAAAACAAGAATTAGAAGTTTCCATGCAGAATGGTTAAAAAAGTGTGCTACTCTAAAGTAACTATAGCACTTTCATTAATCAATTGGAGATAACTACTCTTTGGCTGCGGAAGATAGTTATTTTCACTTGTGTATCCTTTCATTGTCTTGGTTACTCCATAATTTTATAGTAAAGAAGCATAGCGTACATGTTGAGTTTGTGTGTCAAAACCATATGAATGCACTTGCAGTCCTTCACTTAGGATTTTTGCATATGCAACAACAAATGCAACAGTCCCTGAAATTAAAAACAATATGATTTAGCAATCCGTTCAAAAGTTAATCAATGATTATACATGTAAAATGTACAAACCAAATGCACTTACAGACTAGCATACGCTTACAGTGAAATATTTTGCACATAAACAACCTCAAATGGGTTTTGATTGATAAGTTGAGTGTGCTAACCAAGCTTGTCTTTGTAAGCATCAAGGGTTGCCCAATCAGTACGTTCTGTCTTCTTAAATAATTCACTGTCTGATAAGTAGGCAGCAACACTGCCAATTTGTGTATTTCATTTGATGGGTCCCTTCTTCTTGTACCTAATAATGAGTCGTAGACACGTATCACTCTCTCGTTCAACACAATTATAGCCAACACCTAGTGAAATTCTTTCCCGCAGTTAACTGAAACATAAACCTCATCGATCATATGTCATGGTAAGTTCGTAGGTATACACAATTCATTAATTGTGTTGGTAATTGATTCTTCATTTCTAGCCACAATATATGATTCTGTACAGTCTCCTTGCGTAGAGGACTGAACACATGACGCTTCTGGATAATATCTACGATATGTCTTCTCAATATATATTTTGAAGAAGCAACTTGTTGTATATCTATAATTTCCTTCAAGCTGCAGCTTCGATTTCTTTCTCAAATGGTAAAATATCACATTTAAATGCTACACAATCAAACAGGATAAAATAGATGAAAAACGATGATACCTAACAATACTATATCTATATGCATAACATACCTAAAATAAACATATTAAAATAAAGTCAGATAATCCGCATTGAAAGAGAAAAAATAAAGTATGAGAATAATTTTTACAGTTAAACATAAGTATGGTGCTACTGTATTCGCTTTTAGTTGTCAGGATAAATTTGCTAATTGTTGTATGATAAACTAAAATAAACTAATTGTATAAGTTTGTATTATACATGTCTTTCTATGTATTACATCAGACTTATATGTATGATCTTACACTCCAAAAATAATATGTTGTGTGTATGATAATATGTTATAATATACACTAGTGAATAGGTTCGCGCTTTGCACGATGTGTAAGACGTTGTTGAATTTATATAAAAAAAAATTATAATAATAAAATTTTGATGAGCTATTTTATTGAATGAAGATAAATTAATGAGAAGAAAGATACTTAACACGTAAGAACTCCAACTTTTCATTCATGCTTAAATATTTTTCATAAATATTACTCAAGTATTATAAATGATAATATTTATTAGAAATCATAATTGGAGGTAAATCATATACTTAATTCGAGCTTGTCTTACCTAATCTTATTTATTTGTTGTTTTACACATAATGGGTTAATTATGTAAAGAAGAATATTTATAGTTATTGTAGTTATAAGTAAACGTTATACATAATCAAAGTTTTTTTTGTGTTACATAAGTCCTCTCATCTGCTATTAATTAGAGAATTTACATAAGTCCTTTCATCTTATCCATTTTTATTTAATTATTTTTCATCCATTTTTATTTTACATTCTTCTCCTTTTTTTTTGCATTTTTTCTACTCCATCCTATTAATTTATCTTATGTTAAATTGAATATTAAAAATCTAAAAACCTCTTAATTTTCTCCATAATCAATATATCAATATATATCTATAAAGGAGAAACAAGACAAGGATGATGTGACACCTCTCTATGGCCACCATTCCTATTTATCTTTTTTCTCCTTTTTAAAAAAAAATTCCACCATTTTTTGCATTGATCAACTTATTTAATAAATGAAAAATTATTATATTTATTATATTCAATTATATCTCATGAGTTACAAAAAAACCTCCATCCATTTACATTCTCTATTTAAGTAACATGTCCCTTCAACTTTCTTCTATCAAATTCTTAGCACTTGAACAATCTATATATAGGTAATAGTTAACTCAGAAGACAACATTGAACTTTGTAGTCATAATAAAAAAAAACTAAAAATTGAATTCATCAAATATAAATTTTGAATCCATCTCTTCGTGGTAAAGCACAATGTTCTTGAGGTCTTAGACTATGCAAGTAATCAAGAACATGTATATCACCTCCCTTAGCTTCTAAACAACAAAACTTTACAACTGCTAGCTGGATTTATTTTTTATTCAAATTGTAAATATCTCCTTTCACTGAATTTGGTTAAAAAGTAAAATCATAGAGCAATTATGTACACATTTTTCTGTGGAAATTCTTTTGTCACCTTATTGTTTTCATATGTGAATTGTGCTATATTTCACTACTATTTTGTTAAAGGGAAAAAAGTTTCGTCTCACAGATCGTGTAGTTAGTTTCCAAATCTCTAAACATTATTTTTGAAAATGACAAATCTATATACATTTAATGTATTTCAGATTTAGTCGAATCGACTCTCGTAGAACAAAAATGCAATAAAATTTTGACACGTAAAGAGAGAGAAAAAAAAAGGTTACACTAAAAACATAAAAATTATTCAGCTTGTTCAATTGGTTTTTCTTTCCAAAGAACAATAACTTTTCTGCCCAAAGAATACTTCTTGCTTCTCTAAACAATATTTCACTATTTGTTTAGATTCAGAAGGCTTGTTATATTCACTAAAATTATTTGAATACAATCTTGCGAAAAAGGTGGAGAAAACATCACAACCTTAAATCAAAGAATCACACATCTAGTATTTTTACTTGGATGAATCATTTTGGAAGAAGATGAAATTGGCAATGACAATAGTACCGATGATTCCGCCAAGAATAGCAGTGAGGCTAGTTAACAAACTTCATTTTCTGTGTGCCATCCTTTGATCTTCTTCTTTCAAAACTCTTTAATCTCAATATCGCCATATCATTTGCCCTTGAAATAGGTCCATTTGAACACGCTGAAGATGACACAAATATAAATTTTACTATCAAAGAATATTCATGAATACATGAATAAATATCACAAGATAAAATTAACTATAGATACAAAATAAGAAAATGAAAATATGAACTTCATTGAACTTGAGTGCATGATTAGAAAATGATTATAAATGTGAAATATTCAGTAAAATTCAATCAATTCTAAATCATACAAAGTAAAATGTCCAATATTCAAAACCACATATATTGAAAACTTACTAACTTTAATGTGAAATATTCTGTAAAATTCAATCAATTCTAAATTATACAAAGTAAAGTGATCAATGCTCAAAACCACATATATTGAAAACTTACTAACTTTAATTTTCTTCTTTTGCGTTCAACCATGGCTACAAAGTTCAATGTTGTCTTCTAAGTAAACCATTGCCTATATATAGATTGTTCAAGTCATAAGAATTTGATAGAAGAAAGTTGAAGGGACATGTTACTTAAATAGAGAATGTAAATGGATGGAGATTTTTTGTAACTCATGAGATATAATTGAATATAATAAATATAATAATTTTTTTATTTATTAAACAAATTTATCAATGCAAAAAATGGTGGAAAATTTCAAAAAAAGGAGAAAAAAGATAAATAGGAATGGTGGCCATAGAGAGGTGCCACATCATCCTTGTCTTGTTTCTCCTTTATATATATATATATATATATACTGATTCTAAGTATGATGTAATATGATGTTTTATGATAATGCTTTATACAATTAACTATAAGTATGTTGCTATTGTATGTTGGATTATCCGCATTGAAAGAAAAAATTAAAGTATGAGACTAATTTTAATAATTAAACATAAGCATGGGGCTACTGTATTCGCTTTTAGTTGTGAGGATAAATTTTCTAATTATTGTACTATAAACTATAATAAACTAAATGTATAAGTATAAATTATACATGTCTTTCTATGTTTTACATCAGACTTAGACTTATATGCATGATCTTATACTCCAAAAACAGCTTCTTGTATGTATGATAATGTTTTGTACTTTACATTGTAAGTATGATGTAATATGTTGTTGTATGAGAAGGTTTTATACAATTAACTAAAAGTTTGTTGCTACTGTATAAGTATGATCTTACACTCAAACAACAGCATGTTGTATATGCATGAGAATGTTTTATACTTTACATTCTAAGTATGGTGCAACATGATTTTTTTAAAAATAAATTCAGTAAAAATATTTCACGTTGTATGTATGATAATGAGTTATACTTTTTCTGCCTATGTATGATGTGAGTGTTATATGTTTGATTCACACTCAAACAACTGAATGTGTTATATGTTGAGAGTGTATTAGCCTCTTATTTCTATGGATGATACTAGTTCATTCGATTGTTAGATATTAGTAAAAACCTGGCACATTATTGTAAGAGGGATTTTAAAGACATTGCACATTATGTTTAATATTTGTTATTATATATGTAATTTACACTTTAAGAAATGGTATCTACAGTCGAACAACATTATGTCTAGGATAATTATCTACAATATTGAATGAAAGTTAGTTTAAGTTACCTCGTCGTTCCAGCATGTGTTAGGTTGCGACATTATGTAGAACTAATTCTTTGACTATGCATGTGCAACGATGAAGTCCAACTCTGGATAACCTAGGCCGAAATAATTTTTCAGATAGTGATGTCAGTCTGTTTCCTTTACCAGTAATCATGTGTAAATATTAGTTGTAATTTTGTTGATGTACTTTAAAAAAAAAATAGATTTCAAATTTCTTACTTGCCAGCATGATACTTCAATAACCCTTTCGCAATCCATTTCGAGTAATCCAACATTAATTCGTTAGGCAATTTTGAGCAATAGTACAACCATCGAAGGCATACTTTTGCTTCTCTTCATTATGAGAACTGCCCTCTTTCTTAGAGCTTGATCCAAATTTTGTTAGTTACAGTGACCTGAAAATTCTGGACGTTTTCGATCCCTTTTTACTTGTTCTTTAATGACATCACGTTCTTGAACTTGAGCATCTGGGAAATCAAGTGGAAACTGACTCAATTGAATTCCACATAAAAGTATTAGAACTTCAAGAAATATGAAATAAAATTTAAAAAAATAAAGAAAAGGTTATACATCAACCTTGTTGAACATTTCAGCCATAAAGGACTCATATTTAGGCCTCACACACTCTACAGACAAGTTGAATATCCTTGAAATGTTGTTTCTCTGACGGAGCACAATTTTCTTATCGAATTCAGAGCAGCGCTCCAACATTCAAACATTGAGAATGTGTGGCATCCCACCCAAGGAGTATAGTTGTTTTGCGACGTTGAATCCTATCGCCATGAATTGATCAACTTCTCAAATGTAATCTCTCCTCATGAAAAATGCATGTAACGATCATCCTCAATCATCTGGAAGTGCGCTAAACTAATAGGTGCTTCACAATGTTTAGAAAACAGAAAAGTATGAACAAAGTAAAGTATTGCAATGTTCAATGCATCTTGAGAGTTATCAAAATTCCCCATCTTCACACGTTGAATCAAGGCTTGCTTAGTTGTTTTGGCTTCAGCATTGGGGAAATACTTCGACATCAAAGTTGATTTGTGTGATGAACTGTACATATATTCATCAATATTATCGATACATTTAATACCGATAATAATAACAAACTCAAGCATAGAAAATCTCAAGATTTTATCCTGTACATAGGCATAAATCTCATCATATTTATCCAGCTGGATTTCTAGCATCAGAAAGCATTTGGATATTTGCTCGATCCAATTGCACTGGGGCATGTCGAGAAATACTCCGAAGATTGTATTTCTAAATGCCCTATAAATTTCTTCTCCAAAGTAAGTCTTTATGTCTTCTCCAAAATTCCGATTACACGTGACACTAATATGTAATGAGTGAGCCGGAACCTTGTGAATACGATATTTTATTCCCTAAGAGAATAATAGAAAACAAAAATTAAGGATAACAACATAGTACCAAAATTGTTTGAGCACCTTCTACATATTGTAAAGAATACCTTACTTTCTGTGTAACATAACCTAATACATAGTTGATACTTTTTCAGATGTATAATGAAACCTCATACCTAAAGCATAAAATAGAAAACACAAATTAAGGGTAACAACATTGCAGCAAACCTATACATAATTTAAAGAGTACCTTGCTTAATGTATAACATAGACTTATACATAATTCCATACTTTCAAGAGTTATAATGAAACCACATACATAATCTTGAAGATGTATAACATAACCTTATACATAATCTCATATTTTGAAGATGTATAATGAGACCTCATACAACATGTTAACATGTATATGCAAATCTTATATTCACATAAACCTTATCAAGATATTCACATAATTGATACTTTAAAGATGTATAATGAAACCTCATACATAAAGCACATCTTACTCAATATAAATATAACTTGATAATATATAATATTCAGCTTCTCGTACTGTACAGTTCCACAACAATGTTTATCAACGTATATTTACCCTTTACCGAAGAAACTAAAGTAATTTAAAAACTATACCTTTGGAAGACGTGGTCGTCCTGAATCATTGACCTTCTTCTTACTTGTCGATTTTGAAGCTGACTTCTTTGAATTTTAACTGGCAACTTTCCTCAATTTCTTCATGGTTATCGGGTCATTTCGGTGCTTGGATCGGTTCTCTACGAAATTGGATTCTTCATAATCAAATGTACCAGGAACAAAATCAACAACGAAAATATATTGTTCCTGATAATCTAACTGACTAACTCTTAAACTAAAGCTAGGACAAGACTCCATTACAAAATCTATATTTTAATGATTAAGCACTTGTAACATATGAAAAAACATAAAAAAAAAAAAAAAAAATCATCTAACACACTGGATTGACATTGTAAAAGCAATTAATTTCATAAATACATACATGCAACAACAAAAATAAAAAAAATCAAAAAAATCAAAAAATTCAAAACTAATTTTGATTTGGTAAAGTTGAAAAAAAAAACTCAAAAATTAATTAGTGATGAAGTTAATCAGTATGTACAATTGTTGTTTGAAAACTTACAAATTCGAAGCCTCTCAGAAGACGTAGTTTGATTTTGGGCGTGAAATATGGAGTGCAGTAATGGAGTAAATATCGGACTAAACCATGAGCAAAACACTAGAATATTGTGATGTATGAGGGAGAGGAGAGAGAAAGTAAAAAAGGTAGGGATTCTGGGTAATTAATATGGGATTTTTGTAATTTATTTTCAAATATGAAATTTTATGTAATAAAAATAGTTAACTTGTGTATATATGTAATTTTTAGTTTATTAAATGAACAATAAAACTAAAAGTCATGAATTTGAGGAGTCAAAATTAAAGATCACTCCGAAATAAGAGCAGCGCATGCAAAAACTTTAAAAGAATTTAAAACAAGTTAGATCTACATAACACTGTCAAAAAAAAAAGAATTTTGATATTATATATTTAAAATTTGATTTTCCTATTCAAAGTTATCAACGAGCGCTTGATTTTCTTTTAATTTGATATGTTCATCAGGTCAAAGCGAGACACGATTGTAATATACATCAAAATATTTAATATTTTTTGAATTTAGCATGACGCATGTAATATTATAATTTATATGCTCTATGATGAATTTGACTTTCATAATCTCAACTCCTGCCAATTGTGATCACTAATATTGATATGAATATCCTATGCTATTTGTCTGTGCAACTGCATCCTACACACGGAGGGTATGAAATTTTAGATTGATCACTTATGAACAAATATTGAGATATGAATATTGTAAAAGTGGATGTAAGACTTTCTCAAGGTCTTTTCAAATCTCACTTCAAAATTCACACTAGTTAGCTATTTACTCAGTATGAATAGTATGTCTATCATCCACAAAAGTCTTTTGTCTTTTGCTATAATAACTTATTTATAAGTCTTGTTTTTATATTATTTGATTCTCAAAATCACCTCTACAATGTGATATATAGTTGGTTATCTATCGGTCCATTAGTCAAAAAGTATAAATGATTACAATAATTAGAAGCAAGCACATACAAATGCAGAAAATGAAATAATGGCCAAAAAAAGAAAAAAAAATCAACTCTACAATGTGATATATAATCAGCAATCTATCAGTCCATTAGCCAAAAAATGTAAATGATTATAACATTTAGAATCAAGCTCATACAAATGCAGAAAATGAAGTAATTGAAAAAAAAATACATCATGTGAATTTATGAAAAGCTAGACATAGTTAGAAGTTAAGACCTTAACATAGTTAAAAGTTGTGGCTCGCAATAAAGCACCATTTAATTGGCCATGGGGACCTGAATCTATATGGATAGTGAAATTTTAATAGTAAAAGCAGATTACTAGATTTTTTTACACTGAAAAGCAGATTACTAAAATTTTTTGAACACTGAAAAGCAGATTACTAATAAATTGATGCTAGAACTTTAAGATTAGGGTTCTATATTAAAGTCCTGAAAGACAAATAAGCAGATAGGTGAATTTAAGAATATCAAACAAATTAAGATATGGGCAAATTGAAACAGCTAAACTACAATAATCAAAGCAAGCGAAGGAGTGGTACAGAAATAGTAATCAGAACTACACGAAGAGAAACCTGAAAAGAAATAGATCATTATTAACAATTTAGCTAACGTGTTAAGCAACCTATCTTGTGTATAACATTTTACTGTTTTGTTGATCATGTTTTAGGCTTATGTGATTTGAACAATCAAATTTTGCGAAAATAGATAGTCTTTAGTTTCTTAATAGAATGTCTAATTGGCACTAACTGAAGTTAAAGCGTGATATAAAAGTAATATCTTATGTCCCAATGATTGAAGTTTGTAGTAGCTTTACAATGAAAATATATTAAAGATATACTGAAATTATTAAATGAACAACACAATTATATTTTTGCTTGGTGAAAGGTCATAGTGCATATCTAAGACAGAATATATATTCCTCATCGAGAAAAAAATAGGAGGAAAGTAAAATAACAAAGAAGACGAATAAATATGGAAGACTTTGTCGTGCACATACAGTCCATTAATGAATCATGAGAGAGCATACTTCAAAACGTAGTGTGTTTCAATTCTTTTATTCATGCATTTCCCTTATGTTATTTCACCCAATCAGGGGCGGACCCACGTGGTATCCAGGGGGTTCGAACCCCCTCGGCAAAAAATTATGTTGTATATATAACGTAGAAAATCTATATTTATGTATATATATTAATTTTGAACCGCCTAAAAACAAGGTTTTTGGATAGCCCATTGGTTCTATGTCCGCTTCTTGAGTCGCTCCTTCATCCCTCGGTCGTGGGTTTAATTCCTACTACCAGCGAAGGCTTCTTTTTTAAAAATTTGTTTTGCACAGCTGTGGGTTTGATTCCCACTACCAGCGAAGGCTTCTTTTTTAAAAATTTGTTTTGCACAGCTGCTATAGTAGTTGTCCTATACAACTATAATAAAAAAAAAAGGACGCATGTATAGTTGCTATACCTTGAAATTATATTTTGTTGACGTATTCACACATTTATATTTTTATTTTTTTCAACTCTCTGAAATAAATTCCTGAATCCGCCACTGTCAATGCTAAACAAATATTTTTGTTTGATAATATCAATTGCATGTTTAATTTAACTCTCACTAGGTTCTAATATCCATGCTTTGATTTGCAAAAGGGAAGCTAACACAAATTTCAGAAGTTCTCTACACTGGAAGATTCTCTAATTTGTGTTCGTGTCTGAGATTGTGCCAACAACTAATGACCATGCCCTGTAATATTGTGTTCAAGATTCATAACTTCTAAACGAACATGAATTAGCAATGAGAAAATTTTGTTAACGTACTAAACAACAAATTAAAATCTGTACATTGCTAATCCTATTTGGCGACGGATGGCAACAAACTATATATCAACATGTTATGTGTGTTAAGAGCAACTTAACAACAAACTAGCGACAAACTTCATAACTAATTCCAGTTATTTTTGTAGAGTAATTATACATCCATATCATAAATTATAGTATATGAGTGTCAAGCTTCTAGTTATTTTCTTTTTTTCATCAATTACCTTGACCTTGTCCATGAAGAATTGGCCCAAATGTGGCCATTAGACCTCAAAATATCATTTCCAAGCACAGGGCAAGTCTCTTATGTCATCATGGTCACTTAACTTTGTTTTTATTACGCAAAAGTTATTTTTCTTTCATTCATTACACAAAAGTCATTTTACTTTGCTCCGGTCATCACAAAAGTTACTATGACCGAATTTTACAATAATTCCACCGGAAAAATGATATGACAACCTTAATTAGTTTTTAATTTTAATTTAAGAGAATATAATATATTGCCACCCTTTTTGTATTTGCCTAACCCTATTTTTCTTATGGATTATATAACGAAAGAATAGCAATTTGTTAATAGATTAGGCGACCTAGTAAAGACTACTTTCATAAAAAAAAATTGGTTGATATTTTTATGAAACATTTCATAATAATGCATTCATCTGGCAAAAAGATGCATAAAAAGGTAATAAATAAGATAAATTCTTCAAAACACATAAAATAGAAATAAGCGTATAATATTATTTTTTTTAAAGATTATTTTAATTTTTTGAAGATAAATCAACATGATAAAGATAATTTTAAAATAAAACTTTTTTAATTTATCATCGAATAAACTTTGTCAAAATTTATACAAATAATGCTCCTGACAGTTGTGTTAATAAAATCATAAAATATAAGTAATTTAATAGATAAAATAAATTATTGGATATTTAATTTTTATATTTATCAATTGAATTAATTAAACCATACGTAATTTTTCAAAAACTGAATATTATAATGAAACCATCTAAGAGAATTAACCGATTATTCAAATAATTAAAAGTATAAAGACAAACTCAATAGATATAGTAGTTTATTATATTATTATGATATACCGAATGCAAAGGCCCAAGTGGCAAGAAAAGAAATGTATGAAAAAAATAATTTAATCAACTATATGTCACAATTTTAGAGGGAGAAAAGTAATTTTATCTGTTGACACCTAATTTTTGTCCTCCAAAAGCAAGTTTAATTTCAAGTTTTTTCGATTTTAAATAATATTACAACATTTATTTTATTCGAATAAAAGCTTTTCAAAGTATTTATCTAGATAATTTTGCCATTTTAAGTAACAATTATACATTTTTGTATTTGTAATTATGAAATCGTATAATTTTGTTATTTAAATAATTATTTTATGAAAAAAATCAAATTTTAATGGAAAGTTATTTTGAAAATTGATTCAAATGGTTAAAATTTTAATTTAAATATAATTTACTCTCAAAATTAACTTGTTCAAAAAAATATTTGCTTGATTGTTATTAAATCAAGATACTCGGAATTAATTGCTTATTAAATTATATCACATGTTGTTTTAATTTAGCCAATTTATTAAATTAGGCCTTAAATTGAAATCGATTTGATCATAATTGCAATGTAATTGGTCAATTAAATTTGAATTAGGCTAAGATTTAAATACAATTGTCTAAATTTTATTTGTTGGTTATTTAATAAATGACCTGAATCCCTAAAAAAAACTTAAATTCCTAAATTCATCCCCAATTCCTCCTAAAACCCGCCCCAGGCCTATTTGTTCAATAAAACAGGCCCAACACAATCTGCCAACCCATTTCTTAAACCCAGCAGCCCCCTTTACCCTATCCTCAATTGGGTCACCAGCCGAAAATTCTTGTTGACTCGACCCAAGTTTGAATGTCTTCCTCAACAAACCAGACGCACATCAGTAAGCATGAAGCAAACAGCAACAACGTGCATACACCGACAACCAACAACAACAATTTCAACGCAGCAAACAACAACCAACAACAACTCCAGCGAACCAACTCCAAACTACTCCAATTTCAACCCATCAAAACCCAAAATAGTAACAACCAACGGCTACAACCCGACCCGGTCTGCGTATACTGAAAATTTAGCGACAAATCCCCAAATCACGAAAAAAAAAACTCTCTCTATCTTATCTCTGCAATTTTGCAGACCTAGAGCCATCCTTTTTGACTTTATGCTCAAGGTTGTGTGTTTTCAAACTCAAAATTCAATACAAATCAGAAGATGTCTATTCAAATTCGAAATTTAGGGATATGTTTCTCTATTTTTAAAGATGAAAAATTAATATCGTCCCCTATAAGTAGGGATTGGGGGGAAGAAGGCACGAGCAAAAAAGAATTTTTTGAAAAAAATTGGGGGTTCTGAAGGCTCTTGCTTTTAACCTCACTTAACCAAAATTCTCGATGAACGCACTCCGAAAATCGAATTCCAGCGAAACTGTTGAACTCCGGCGAGGCTAGTTGGCATTTCGTGATAGGCTCGTTTGTTTCGTTCACTGCCCGAAAACAGGTGAACGTTCACCTTCTCGCACCCTCTCTTTGTTATCTAATTATTACGACACGAAATCTCATTACTAATGGTGGAATTTGGTTGTTATTGAAGTAGTTGTCGTTGTGGAATCTCACACTAGATGAGAGATGGAATTATGTGTTGTAGAAGGCCCTCATGGCCGTAGGATTTTCATGTAATGGAGTTCTAATTTTTACCTCGGTCGATTGAGTTAATATTTTTACTCTAGCTGTTTCTATGCATCGTTTCGCTTAGTGTAGGTTTTAGCTCTTTAAACGCATTGATCCATCTTTGTGTTTCTTTTCTAACATTCAAGTTATTGTCTTTGTAGTGTAAGTACTGTTTTGCAGCAATTTGGAGCCTTTTTTTGTGTGTGTATTTTTTGTTTTATTGATCATGCTCTTATGAGTTTGTGTAGTTTGTGTTGTTTGGTTTGTTTGGCAACTAGGCAATAAGGAATTTTTGAAAACTTGATTAATATTGTCCTACACACATTGTCTTAAAGCTACAAATTTTGGTTAAAATAATTATATGTCTAAGCTATTAAAAGTGATTTCATGTGTGAATTCTTCATTTACGCAAAATGTCGTACTAATAGAAGAAGCTAGTGGGTCCCAATGTATATGAGTTCCCAGGGCAATTCGAAAAAATGATAAAATTTCATATACTCCTAAAGATAATAATCAACCTTTCAAAGTGGAAGTGAAACACGTGGCTTAATCAATCAAAATGATGATTCCTAACTTCATAATATGTTAAATTATATAGCTTAGCACACCTTATTTGCTAAACTTTATTCTATGTTTGAAAGTTTGTTAAGTGTTTATGTGCCATCCATATTCCCTTTCATTATTGGTATCAAGTACATTACCAGCGTTCAAACACAAAAAGATCTTAGCTCTAGATATTAATTATTTAATGTTGTCTAAAGAATTTGACTAGATATTACTTATTTAATATGTTGCCTAAGAATTTGACTATTTGGATATATTCTCATTCTTTTTTCCTTCTTTGTGTGGGCATGAACTCCTCCGTCGAGTCCCTCGGATTCCCTTCTCTCGCATTCCGTTGGGTTAAATCCAACTCACATCGAGTCAAGACCCATGCCAAAAACAAAATGGACTACTGCATGAAGAAAAATGGGTTGATACAAAGATGTATACACAGATAACAGCAGTATACATGGGATATGCAGTGAAAAACGGGAGGTGAAGTTGGTGTACTGGTGGAAGACCAAAATATATGCATATGTGGCTGATATACAGTCTGATAGACATCAGATATACAAAAACGCTGGGAAAAATATATGCAGTATACAGATGATATACACTGAAATAATGGACTAAAATTCATGGGATTTAGGCCCAAAAGCTGGGAAGCCTATTAATGGGTCAAAAGGGCCCAATTTTAACTCTTTCTTTATTGGATAAATTACACAAATCCCATACTTAAAGAGACTATATTACCTAATATCCCTGACTTTTTAAAAATTTACATAAAATCTCATTTTACACCTTTCTCTTGATACATATCAAGAAAATCTCACATTCTATTTTTACTCCACCATTAACTCATTCAAGATTTCCTTCCCTAAAATATCTCTCTAATTATCAACATTTCAATCATCTTCCTTCCTGATTTTTTCTCCTCAATTAATGCATGCAATTTTTTTTTCTCACTTTTTTTTAAAAAAAATCTATTGATACATATATAAATTTATTTAGTTATTCATACATGTATATTCTTTTAATGGTGATTCATACGAATGATAAATATGATATCATTATATGAGTATTATGGTGATTCATACGATAGATACATTTTGTGCGATTTTAACGGGTGATACATATGATATTAATGGGTGATACATATTGTATTATGGTGCTTCATATGGTAGATACAATTATTTATTTCAATTATTGAGTTATCCATATGATATTAATGGGTGATATTTATGGTATTATGGTGATTCATATGGTAGATACAATTATTTATTTCAATTATCGGGTGATTCATATATATATATGATATTATGGTGATTCATATGGTAGATACAATTATTTATTTCAATTATTGGGTGATTCATATGATATTAATGAGTGATATATATGATATTTTATGGTGATTCATATGGTAGATACAATTATTTATTTCAATTATTGGGTGATTCATATGTTATTAATGAAAGGTAATGGTGTAGTCAGTGTAGGAAACAAAAGTAATAATATTAAAAAAAAAAAAAAACTAAGAACAGAATTGAAACATAATTAAAATTAAATCTAAAAAAAAAGTAGACTAAAATTAAAGATGAAAAAAAGAGAAAAAAGATCAAAAAAAAATATCTTTCATAATTAAAGACGAAAAAAGAGAAACATATTAAAACACCTAAATTAAATCTAAAAAAAAAAAGAGAAAAATTAGATATCTTTCCTTAAATAAAAGAATATAATGAATAAAAGAGAATCTATTACTTCCTTAATAAATATCTTGTTAGTTTTAAATGTATCACTTTTTTATATGTATCACCATATAACATATGTACCACCATTTCAAAAAATCGGGATAAAATGTAATTAACAAAATAGTCGAGATTTTATGTAATATCACTTAAAGATTGAGGAATTTATGTAAGTTACCCTTCTTTATTTCCTATTCTTATTTATTTGTATTTATTTGAACACTCTAACTAATTAATCTAGATAAATCCCCTAAGGCGTTATCATTTTATTTTATCACGACTTTTAGTTAATTCGTAATTTCCTCACCTAATTTATCTCGTCTAAGTAAATTATAATGGTTCTTTCGATTTTTCTTCCTAAAACTAATCTTAAAAAATTTGTTGATCATTTTGCTTTAAAATAACATTTGTCTTGTTCATATGACTAATGACTTACATGGATTAAAATAATTTACTTCAAACCAAGAAAACTAATTTTTCTCGTAAATCCTAGTTTTTCATAATTGATAAAATACTTTTAATATGACATTCCCCTAAATTTTTTTCAAAGTGTTATCTATAACAAAATTGACCCTTTTCTTTTATGTAGATATAATAAAAGAAATGATAATAATAAAAAATAATTATGTAGTTTCTTTTTTATAAATCATAAAAACACAAATTTATTTCCTTCTTAAATCCAAGTGTGCAACCTAGCTTAAATAGGTTTCTCTTTAATTCAAATATTTCATAGTCTTTTCTTAAAGATAATTATGAATTAAGTAGAATTTTCTCAATTTGAATATCTCTTGATTTTTTTTTTCAAATTCTAGCTTGTCGTGATTAATTATGAATTAAGTAAAATATTTCTCAGGTAGAATATTTTGTAATATTTCTCAAAAATTAATCAGGAATTAAACGAAATATTTCATAATTTTTCTCAAAATTAATATCGAATTAAGTAGAATATGTTATAGCTTTTTCTAACTCAAGTAGACTATTTCTCGTTTGAATAAACATGTGTGAATAAATAATTTTAATATATTTTGTTTTTAAATCAAACTTTTCACAAACTTAGTTACTTTTTCTTAGTTAGTAAAAAATGATCTTTTGGTGAACCGTTTTAAAACAGAGGCTCCTAAGTGCTTTAAAAACCTTCTTAGGGCGTTAACTGAACCCTTACTCCGTTTTTCTAATTTCAAAGATTTATTTCTGTTTTTGAATCTTTGAAATTCCTTTAAGTTTTTTCTTGATATTTTTCTATAAAAATCAAGTGGCGACTCTCTGAATTCTTAAAAAATTATTTCAAAATTTTCTTGATTTTTTGAAATAGTTTGAAAAGATCAAAATCATTTTCTGTAAAATAAAATTCGAAAAGGGATAAAACAGAAATGACGACTCTAGTGGGGAATTATCTAGGTTCTAACCAAAAAGCATTTTCTAACTTGTTGTGGCTAATTATTACGTGTTTGTTCGTTTAAATTTCATATAAACTGTCATTCCATTCATAATTCTTCCATTCGAGAAAATTGACACAGTCACATGTACACGTGAGGTGTGTTTTGTGCACCCGCAAACTTCTTTCAAATTTCAAATTTTAGAAGAGTTGGCGTATGCGCATTGTTTCTGGATCTTTTTTTGTGTGACCGCATAGCTTTCTCACTCGAGTTGTCCACTCGAAAATCTTGTGTCTAGCAAGCCAAATCTTAGAAGAACTTAAGATAGAGTTTCCCCGAATATAGGTCATGCATGCATAAGCCTTAGGTGGTTTGACCCAAGGTATCATTCCACGCATTTAGGAAACACCCTTATGTCAAATGGGTTTACGATCCGACAACAACCGCTCATATTTTGAGCATGTATAATGATAAATGGATCCAAGCCTAATTATGATACCACGATTTTGGAAAATGTGTACTTATTTTATTGTATTTACTTGTAGGATAAATTTAGTTCCCCGAGTGCCCAAGATTAGAATGGTCGAAGGTGTTCCACACAAGTTGAGGATATGGTGGGGAAATTTTAACCCGACTGAAAATTAGCGATCACCAGGAAATTAGGGTTCCTTCCTACACTCTTCAAGATCTCCTCCGACAAATATGTGGTTAGAGCGCTGATTCAATTTTGGGACCCAGATCGAGTTGTCTTTGCATTCAAAAACTTTGAAGTCACCCCTACATTAGAGAGATCTATTACTTCACTAGTATGAAGTATCAAGGGAGAGGTCAGATCATCCAACATAGTCAGTCAGTGAAGAATTTCTTCGCTACTCAGGATTAAAGAACATTGATGAACTCTGTTGCTTCAAAAATAATTGGGTTTCTTTGAATTATTTGTACGAAAGATACGGTCGTCAAGGTAGTTATAAGCTATTCAAGAAGAAGTTCGCTTGCACTTTTACCCATTGGAGAGTTAGACGTCCGATTGTATTTGTTGTTGCCTTGCTAGGCACTTTGGTATTTCCACAAAAAATATGGAAAGATCAGTACTTGCGTATGTTCTATGGCTCGAGTACTTTTTAAAAGAGTTAATAGCGCAGAAATCACCTTGGTTCCTATGATCTTGGCGGAAATATTTTGTGCACTTGAAAAAGTGTAAAAGAGGTGAAACACGGTTCTTTAAAGGTTGCAATCTTCTTCTGCAGATGTAGGCAAAAGAGCATTTCTACAAGCGTGACAATATGACTGACATAATGTTTAACGATTCACATAAGATTGACACTCATGATGACAGAATGAGGAGGTTCGTTTCCCCGGTCGGTACCGATGATTGGTTTGAGTTCTTAGCCTCTCATACCAGTGACCAAATCTAGTGAAGATAACCACTACTGTCATGTTTCATGGATTACATATGGTGCAGAGGGCTTTATTATATTGAGCTTATAAGATTAAGAGTTCTACAACCATATGCCCCAGTGTGTGTACTTTGATAGTTCGGTCAGATACAGATTATCCCTCTCCGAGAAAATATGCGAGTTTCGAAAGTCCTTTTTGGACTAGACTTCAGAATTCCTAGGGCCAGTCAAATTCTGCATAAATGGAGTAACATTCTCACAATAGATGTGAGACACTGACCAACAGAGTGTATTCCAAAATACCAGGTATGGGTTCGAGAATATTGTGGCTATATAAAACCTAGTTCAGAAGGGGAACAAAGTTTTGAGAATGTTGGGATGACTATTTGGATAAGAAATTTTTGTCTTGGAACCACAGTAGTCACGCCTAAAATGTGGGCTCAAATGTCCAACATAATGCAGTATTTGGAAAATATGGGAGCGGGGCCCAGCAATGTTGAGGCATTATCTTTACGTCCTCCACCAGCATGATCAGAAACAGGGTCTAGGCTAAGTTTTAGGACTGTCTTTTTCATGTATTTTTATCTTATTTCTTATCGGTGTACACGATTAATATTTCAATGAAACTTGGCACTTTTATTTCCAAACTCAAAGTTTATCTAAAATTAATGGCTTGGATCAATTTATCATAATCTCGATTACTTGACGCTAGGCCAATCCTTGGCTCAAAAGGGTCACCCAACTAGGACACGTTATTTACTATTCTATTATTATGTGATATAATTATCTTACATGATATAACTGTTTATGTTCTATGTGCGTTGTTAAATCAAAGGTAAATTGATCCATTCCTCAACAAGTCCTTAGAAAATACTTTAGCCAAAAATATATGTCTACTATGTAAAGTCCGTCCAAAATATTTCAAGTCCCCAAGTTTCTCAAAAACCCTTAACCAATCTTCACTAAATCTTCTTTCAAACGCATTTCTATTCTGCCGGAAAATCAGTCATGGACTCAAGAATTCTTTCTTAGTCGAACTATGTATGGCCTGATTTCTCCTTTGTGAGATACGTAGGCAGCCTTTTGGCCCAACCTCTATACTTTAAAATTATTATATCTCATTTTTCCGAGGAAAGTCGTACAATTCCAAAATCAGTAGACTTGGCAAACATCTTGTTAAGACCCATTTATCCAAAATTCGATGGACAAAGTTTTGCCCGTTAATTTATTTCGAGTCAATACCCATTCGTGGATTAATTTTTCTAAGATGAAAGCAACTTTATGTGCTTAATTTATATCAAATATCTTGCATTACTTGTCACTAATGGTATCTAACATATTTTCTTTTTGAGTTGTTTTTACTTTAACAGGTAACCAAGTAAGTAGAAATTGATCTGCATTGACAAAAGTTGATTGAACATCAATACTTCCAAGGAAGATAAACACTCCTTCCTTCATTGTCACTTAGTTGCTGAAGAGGAATGAATGACTAGTAATAGTGATGAAAAGGAAAAGAAATTACTTTCGCTTTACCAGTCATTTCCTATATCTGTAAAGCTACAAGTGATGGTCTCAAAGATAGGGAACTTGTTCGAAAAGTGGGATGCTATTATAGAAGATTGTCTTAAGAAGACCGAGATCAAGAAAGATGAATTAGGGAAAAGATGTCAAATCGGACTTTCACTCCAATCATGACTCCCTAATTGATGTGGTAGATGAAAGAAAGAGATTTAGCTTTTGCAAAATCGGTGGTAGTCTGAATGAGGCTCGAGACCCACCCTTTAAGTTTTATTTACCTCATTTTCACTTTTTATGCTTTTCAAAAGGCTCAGACCCACAATAGTAATGATCTTATCCAGTGTCTGTAATATTTTAAATTTCAATAAAAGCCTCTCTTATTAGAAAAATATTTTCACTTATTTTGTTGCACTATATGATCACTGTAATCTAACTTATGATTTCAGCAATAATTTAAAACCGGCCAATGTCATGTCATGTCAAAAGCTAAATAAATAAATTGAAGCAAAATGATAATGAGTGAGCGGACTATGATGAGGAAACAATGTCCCTAGACCGATTAACAGAGGAACTAAAAGATTTTGGGAATCGAGAAAATCCCAACCTAGAGAAAACTGAGGAAGTTAATCTAGGTGATGATGGCGAAGTCAAAGAAACCAGAATCAGTGTTCATCTTGCAGAAGAACATAAAAGAGAACTCATGAAGTTGCTTAAAGAATACATTGATGTATTGGTTTGGTCTTGTGATGACATGCCAGGATTGAGTACAAATATCGTATCACACAAGTTGCTAATTAATATGGGGTTCAATTCTATGAAGCAAAAGTTAGAAAAATTTAAGCCAAATCTGAGTCTGGAAATCAAGGAAGAGGTCACTAAGAAGATCCAAGCCAACGTGGTTGAGGTCACAAAATATCCAACATGGCTAGCTAATATTGTTCCAGTACCTAAGAAAGATGGAAAGATCAGAATTTGTGTCGATTATAGGGACTTGAACAAAGACAATCCAAAAGATAACTTTCAATTGCGTAATATCCACATTCTCATTGACAACTGTGCAAGGCATGAAATGGAGTCGTTCATGGATTATTTTTCCATCTATCATCAAATATTGATGGATGAAGAAGATGTAGAGAAAACAGTTTTCATCACACCTTAAGGTGTTTATCACTATAGGGTGATGCCCTTTGGTCTCAAGAATGTCGGTGCTATGTATATGAGAGACATGACGACCATATTTCATGATATGATCCATGGGGAGATTGAAATATACGTGGACGATGTGATCATTAGGTCCCGCAAGAGTTCAGACTACTTGGCCCACTTGAGAAAGTTCTTTGATCAGTAACGAAAGTATAATTTAAAGCTGAACCCTGCTAAATGTGCTTTTGGGGTGCCGTCTGGGAAGTTGTTGGGTTTCATAGTTAGCAAAAGGGGCATTGAGCTCGACCCCTCAAAAATTAAGGCGATCCAAGAACTGCCTCCTCCGAAGACGAAGAAGGAATTCGTGAGTTTCTTTGGGAGATTGAATTATATCAACAGGTTCATAGCCTAGTCAACAGTTATTTGTAAGCCAATCCTCAAGATGTTAAAGAAAGATGCAGCAAGTAAATGGATTGAGGAATGCTAGAGAGCTTTTGACAAGATCAAGGATTATTTGTCTAGACCACCAGTACAAGTTCCTCCAAGAGAAGTAAGCCCTCTATTATTGTATTTATCGGTCTTTGATAATGTTTTTGGATGTGTATTAGGACAACATAATGAAACTAGAAAGAAGGAAAGAGCAATTTAGTACTTTAGTAAGAAGTTCACTCCGTATGAGGCTCGTTACACACTATTGGAAAGAACGTGTTGTGCATTAAATTGGGTGACCAAGAAGTTGAGGCATTACATGACGTCATATACAACGTATCTCATCTCTTGAATGGATCCTCTGAAGTACGTATTCCAAAAGGTCATGCCCACTGGGAAATTGGCCAAGTGGAAAATGTTATTAAGTGAGTTCGACATTGTATACGTGACTCAAAAGACAATCAAAGGGCGGTCCTAGCGGATCATCTAGCAAAAAATCCAGTTGATGAAGAGTATGAGCCACTCCAAACTTATTTCCCAGATGATGAGGTATTGTTCGTAGGGGAAGACATTGCCGAAATATACCTGGGCTGGAGATTATTCGTTGATGGGGCGGTTAATTTCAAGGGTTCAGGAATTGGGGCGGTCTTAATATCAGAAACTGGTCAACATTATCTGGTTATCGCCAAGTTGTGCTTCCCTTACAACAACAATATAGATGAATACGAGGCTTGTATTCTCGGTCTCAGACTGGCTATTGATATGACTATTCGGGAGCTACTAGTCATTGGATATTCTGATCTATTAGTTCACTGGTTCGGGGTGAATGGGTCGTAAAGAACCCTAAAATCACGTCATACGTGGAATTGGTACATGAGTTATGCAAAAGATTCAGGGGGTAGAATTCAAGCATGTTCCAAGAATACAACATGAGTTTGTCAATGCTTTAACCACTATATCCTCCATGATTCAACATCCAGATCGAAGGTGGATGGCCAAAGGTGGACCAAGCCAATCAATTCTAATGCAGTAAAGAGATACTATGTTTAACATGAGGTTTCTTGTGCTTATTTTCTTGTAATTGCTTTCTCATCTGTAATGTTTTTATGTTTTGCAGTAGCTTTAAAATCTTCTTTCCCTTGATCTACGAACTACGTTTGACCTGAATTCTCAAGAAGAGGATTCGTAGGCAGCCTATGTCTGCTTCAGTCAACCCCTTAGAAAATTTTACTTATGTTATCTTGAACTACATGATGACCTGAATTCCCAAGGATAGGATACCTAGGCGGACTTTGTCGGCTTTTGTCACCCCTATACCTATAATTTATTTTCTTCTATGTTATAGGAACTACGTTTGACCTGATTTCCTTGATCTACGAACTACGTTTGACCTGAATTCTCAAGAAGAGGATTCGCAGGCAGCCTATGTCTGCTTCAGTCAACCCCTAGGAAAATTTTATTTATGTTATCTTCAACTACATGATGACCTGAATTCCTAAGGATAGGATACCTAGGCGGCCTTTGTCGGCTTTGGTCACCCCTCTACCTATATTTTATTATCTTCTACGTTATGGGAAATACGTTTGACCTGATTCCTGTTCAACAGGACACGTAGTCGCCACAACTGCTCGGTCATATCACCCCAGAAAATGGAAACTGGGGAAGAATTTTTTAGAAGGAATTTCAAAAATTCAAAATAACAAGATCATCCCTCGCAAGCCAAATCGAATTTTGACAAAGACATCAGTAACTAGGGCAGAAATTTTGAGGCAGACCTCAAAATTTCCACCATACTGTACTAAGGAGTTCAAAGATGAAGTAAAAATTTAGGTGTCGAAAAAGTAGAGTCGACTTCATGGACCTTCATCTATAAAGGCTCAATGCTTCGAGCCAAGAATGTTCATTAAAGCTCGTATATGACATGGCTTATTAGACAGAGACTCCTCCCAGACTTATAAGACTCCTCGAAATTTTGAGGCAGACTCCTCGTCCAGGGTTACTTGCATCTATCCTACCCGAAGGGAGGGGTAGTTGTTGACACCTAATTTTTTCCCTCCACAACCAAGTTTAATCTCAAGTTTCTTTGATTTTAAATAATATTACAACATTTATTTTATCCGAATAAAAGTTTTTCAAAGTATTTATCTAGATAATTTTTCCATTTTAAGTAACAATTATACATTTTTGTATTCGTAATTATGAAATTGTATAATTTTTTTACTTAAATAATTATTTTATGAAAAAAATAGATTTTAATGGAAAGTTATTTTGAAAATTGATTCAAATGGTTAAAATCTTGATTTAAATATAATTTACTCTAAAAAATAATTTGTTCGAAAAAATATTTGTTTGATTGTTATTAAATCAAGAAGCTCTGATTAATTGGTTATTAAATTATATCACATTATGTTTTAATTTAGCCAATTTATTAAATTGGACCTTAAATTGAAATCAATTCGGTCATAATTGCAATTGGTCAATTGAATTTGAATTAGACTAAGATTTAAATACAACTGTCTAAATTTTATTTGTTGGTTATTTAATAAATAACCTGAATCCCTAAAAAACCCTAAATTCCTAAATTCAGTCCCAATTCCTACTAAAACCCGCCCCATGCCTATTTGTTCAATAAAACAGGCCCAATACAACCTGTCAACCCATTTCTTAAACCCAACAGCCTCCTTTACCCTATTCTCAATTAGGCCACCAGCCCAAAATTATTGTTGACTCGACTCAAATTTTATTGTCTTCTTCAACAAAACAGACGCACATCAGTAAGCATGAAGTAAACAGAAACAATGTGCGTACACCAGCAACTAACAACAACAACTTCAACGCAGCAAACAACAACCAACAACAACTCCAGCGAACCAACTCCAAACTACTCCAATTTCAACCTGTCAAAACCCAAAATAGTAACAACCAAAGGCTACAACCTGACCCGGCCTTCGTACACTGAAAATTCAGTGAAAAATCCCCTAATCATGAAAAAAACCTCTCTCTCCATCTTATCTCTGTAATTTTGCAGACCTAGAGCCATCCTTTTTGACTTTATGCTTGAGGTTATGTGTTTCCAAACTCAAAATCCAATCCAAATCAGAAGATGTCTATTCAAATCCGAAATTTAGGGATATGTTTCTCTATTTTTAAAGATGAAAAATTAATATCTTCCCCTATAAATAGGGATTGAGGTGAAGAAGGCTGGGAGAAAAAAAGGATTTTGGGGGAAAATTAGGATTCTGAAGGCGATTGCTTTTAACCTCACGTTACCAATATTCTCGGCGAACTCACTCCGAAAACCGAATTTCGGCAAAACTGCTGAAGTCCAGCGAGGCTAGTTGGCATTCCGATGCTAGAAGTTGCAACGTGATAGGCTCGTTTGTTTCGTTCGCTGCCCGAAAATAGGTGAACGTTTCACCCTCTTGTACCATCTTTTTGTTATCTAATTATTATGACACGAAATCTCATTACTGATAGTGGAATTTGGTTGTTATTGAAGTAGTTCTCATTGTGGAATCTCAACACTAGGTGAGAGATGGGATTATGTTCTATAGAAGGCCCTCATGACCATAGGATTTTCATGTTATGTAGTGTTAATTTTTACCTCGATAGATTAAGTTAATATTTTTTCTCTAGATGTTTCGGCACATCATTTTTCTTAGTGTAGGTTTTATCTCTTTAAACGCATTGATCCATCTTGGTGTTTCTTTTCTAACATTCAAGTTACTGTCTTTGTAGTGTAAGTACTGTTTTGTCGCAATTTGGAGCCTTTTTTCGTATGTGTGTTTTTTGTTTTCTTTATCATGCTCATATGAGTTTGTGTAGTTTGTGTTTTATGGTTTGTTTGGTAACGAGGAAGTAAAGGATTTTTGAAAACATGACTAATACTGTTCTACACACTTTGTCTTAAAGCTACAAATTCTGGTTAAAATAGTTATATGTCTAAGCTATTGAAAGTGATTTCATGAGTGAATTCTTCATTTACGGAAAATGTTGTACTAATAGAAGTAGCTAGCGGGTACCAATGTACAGGAGTTCCCAGGGCAATTCAAAAAAATGATAAAATGTCATATACTTCTAAAGATACTAATCAACCTTTCAAAGTTGAAGTGAAACACGTGGCTTAATCAATCAAAATGATGATTCCTAACTTCATAATATGTTAAATTATATAGCTTGGTGTTATTTTTCAATATTTTCGGGTACACAAATCTGTATTTTTGGCACAGAACAACTTCAACACAAGTTCAAGTCTAAAACAAGAACACATATAAAGTTACACAACACCTTCAACACAAGATTAAAAATAATCTATCCAAGAAGTGTGTTATTATTTCAGAAATAAGATGAAATAGAAATTTAAAGTCAAGTCCTCCGACTTCACGGAGTTTTTATGCTATCAAAAAACCATCTCTATAACTTAGGAATATGTCAGGTATTTATAGCCTTAAGGTGTCCCTTTAGAAAGGAAGCATTGGTTCAGCAAAAAGGCACTTATTCAGTACAGTCATGTCATCTACGCCTAGTCTGTGTTGGACCTGCGTCTGATCTGCGGCCGCAGGTGACACTGTCCGAATTCCAGTAAGTACCTGCGCTGCACTTGCGGCTGTAGGTTATCGAGGTGCGTGCAAAGATCACCCCATTGTACGAAACAGTGTGCCTTTTACCTTGAAGGGTTGCATCCCTTCAAAGTGCGTTGTGCATGCGTTTGCATGGAATCCGAAATGCACCCACACATGGAAAAAAATACTTTTTATCAGATTCTTTGGATTAAAATTTCACTTGTTCATCAAGTTTTAAATAAATTTTGTCTAAAAAATAGATCTTATCGATCGATCATTTGAAAAATCCAAATTCAAATCCGAAGCCGAGCGAGCGAGCGACGACGATGATTGTGTGAGGTACCACCTTGTTCTTGCCTCACTATCCATGTGGATATGTGTTTCTTAATATAAACACTTGAAGGTTTCTTACTCCCACCAATGTGGGAGAATTTAGTAAGCTTTCCAAAAAAAGAGTACACTTTCTGTTTTAGTGACTCTCTTTCCCTTAACTATTTTTTCCTCCATTTTTCATTCATACATACACCTTGAATCCAACAATCGCCCACATGAATAGGGAATGACTATTTTTTTGAAGAATTTATGGACAAGCATGTGATTATTTAGCAAAGACTGATTGCATCCGGATAAGGGAGTTTCCCTTTGAACTTTTCATAGTGAACATGCATTGGATGTACTCGGTCAATTAGTAGATTTGATATCTTTGAACCATTGAGCTTTAATGTATACCTAGACAACACATGTCACACAACCAGCCTTTTACCATTTATAGTTCTCACGGTTTTGTTCTTTTCAGCCATGAACACGTCCTGATTTCATGAGAGCTTAGAGAATAGGTCTTTACTAACATCTCATGAGATCTTAGAGAATAGGCCTTAACTAACATTCTTCTTGAAGAGGCTTTTATTTCTCCCTCACATAGGTGATTTCTAAACGTTCAATCCTATAGATTAAACTATTTGGTCAAATCTGCTAATTTTAGATAATCATTAAAAAACTTCACACCATAAGTCTTATCCTCATTTACTAAATACTGTCTACATCGTGAGAATGGGTTGGGTATAATGACAATGTTGAGCCTTCCAGATACAACTTTGTTTGATCTCTTTGAACCTAGCTCTTGGGATATCCAGTCTTCTAGGTAGAGTTACCGTCGTGCTGACTCATCCTATGCCTTAAACCCATTCCCTTGGATGTTCTCTCAACTCCTTCTCTAGACAGGCCTTTTATAAGTGGATCCGACACATTATCCTTTGACTTTACATAGTCCACAGTGATAATTTCACTAGAGAGAAGTTCACTAACGATATTATGTCTCCGTCTTATGTGATGAAATTTACCGTTGTACATCATGCTCCCTGCCCTACCTATTGCCTCTTGTCTATCACAGTGTATATATACTGGTACCACTGGTTTGGGCCAATAAGAAATATCTTCCAAGAACTTTCGGAGTCATTCTGCTTCTTCACTGGTTTTATCCAATGTGATAAATTCAGATTCCATTGTAAAGCGAGCAATACATGTCTGTTTTGATAATTTCCAAGAGACCGCTCCTCCACCGATGGTAAATACATATACACTTGTGGATTTTACTTCGTTTGATCCGATGATCCAATTTGCATCACTATATCCTTCAAGTACCGTAGGATATTTATTATACTACAAAACATAGTCTTGAGTGTACTTAAGATACCCCAAAACTCTTTTCATTGTTATCCAATGAGTTTTGTTGGGATTACTCGTATACCGACTTAACTTACTAATAGCGCATGTTATGTCTGGTCGTGTACAATTCGTTATATACATTAAGCATCCTAATACTCTTGCGTACTCCAATTGTGAGTCACTTTCACCTTCATTCTTTCGAAGTATGAAGCTCACATCCAATGGAGTCTTGGGAATACCAAATTCTAAATACTTGAATTTGTCAAGTACCTTTTCAATGTAATGAGACCGTGATAATGCCAACCCTTGTGGAGTTCTACGGATTCTTATTCCTAAGATCACATCCTCAACTCCAAGGTCTTTCATATCAAACTTGCTCTCGAACATTTGTTTCATAGCATTTATGTCAGAAATGTCTCTACTAATGATCAGCATATCATAGATGTATAAACAAACAATGACTTGGTGATTTGGAGTGTCTTTAATATAAACACATTTATCACATTCATTTATCTTGAACCCGTTTGCCAACATGGTTTGGTCAAACGTCGCATGCCATTGTTTAAGTGCTTGTTTTAGTCCATAAAGTGACTTAACAAGTTTACACACCTTATTTTCTTTTCCTAGAACCACAAAACCCTCAGGTTGTTCTATGTAAATTTTTTCCTTCAATTCTACATTTAGGAATGCTGTTTTCACATCCATTTGATGGATTTAAAGACCATATTCCGCCACCAAGGCAATTAACATCCGAATTGACGTTATCCTCATTACTGGTGAATATGTATCAAAGCAATCAAGGACTTTCTTTTGTTTAAAACCTTTTACAACAAGTTTTGCCTTGTATTTGTCAATAGAATCATCAACTTTCATTTTCCTTTTGAAGATCCATTTAGAAACCTAAAGGTTTATTTTCTGGAGGAAGATCAACAAACTCCCACGTATGGTTGCTTAAGATTGAATTAATCTCACTATCGACTGCCTCTTTCCAAAAGGATGATTCCGAAGACGTCATCGCTTCTTTAAATATTTAAGGCTCATTTTCTAAGAGAAATGTTATAAAATTTGATCCAAACGAAGTTGACGTTCTTTGACGTGTGCTACATTTTGTATTCTCATCATTATGTACATCCTCACTTGGTTTATTTTGAGGTTGTTTAGACCACCCACTAGACTGTTTATGTCTAGTTTTATACGGATAAATGTGTTCAAAGAATTCAATATTATCTAATTCAATTACCATATTTTCATTGATATCCAAATGTTCGGATTTATGAACCAAAAACTGACATACTTTGCTACTTTTAGCATATCCTATGAACACGCAGTCCACCGTCTTAGGTCCTATCCTTACTCTTTTAGGCATAGGAACTTGGACCTTCACTAGATACCCCCACACCATGAAATATTTCAAATTGGGTTTTCTTCTTTTCCATTTTCATATGGAATTGATTGTGTCTTACTATGGGTCACTCTATTGAGTATTCGGTTAGCCGTAAGGACGGCTTCCCCCCACAAGTTTTGCGGCAAACCTGAACTTATTAGTAAGATATTCATTATTTTCTTCAAGGTTCGGTTTTTCCTTTCCGCAATTCCATTAGATTGAGGTGAATACGGGGTTGTTGTTTGATGGACAATTCCATTCTCTACACATATTTGTGTAAAGGGAGATTCATATTCTTCGCCTCTATCACTTCTTATCATTTTGATCTTTTTCTCTAACTGATTTTCAACTTCCGTTTTATATTTCCTAAATGCATCTATTGTTTCATCTTTACTATTTAGCAAATAGACATAACAGTATCTAGTGCAATTGTTAATAAAAGTTATAAAATACTTTTTTTCACCACGAGATGGTTTTGACTTCATATCACAAATGTCATTGTTGATTAAGTCTAAGGGACTGAAATTCCGTTCAACGGGCTTATACGAATGCTTAGCATACTTTGATTTCACACACCTCTGGAGCTTCCTCAAATGTGAACCTTTGAAGATAAAGAGTTGTAAAGTAGAAAAATATTTTTTGCTGCCACCTTTTGAAGTCAATACCCGCAAACTTCTCGGGTTTCTCCGCTGGTGCCATTGCCGGCGAAGCATTCGTACGACTTCTTGTAGCAACACTAGTTGCTGCCACATTTGTTGCGACATCATGCACTTGACTATCCGTAGTCATTTTCCTGTCACAACAAGATAGTAACTTTAGTATATCAAAATACTATTAATAAAGTTTCAGCAACTTTAAACACCTCCTGTTTCTAGTTTAACGATGAAGTTTTTATGAATTTCAATCGTCAATCGAGTGGTCTTTAACTTGTGATGAAGATTTGTGTTTTCTAATCACTAGTTAAGTTCAAACGGAGTAGAAAGCTTAAAGCTATAATATCCAGAAACCAAGCTATAAAGATTTCGAATTATTCCTTAAGATTGTTATTTTTCAATATTTCGAGTACACAAATTTGTATTTAAGCACACAACAACTTCAACACAAGTTCAAGTCTAAAACAAGAACAACTATGAAGTTACACAACACCATCAACACAAGATTAAAAATAATCTATCCAAGAAGTGTGTTATTATTTCAGAAATAAGATGAAACAGAAATTTAAAGCCAAGTCCCCCCACTTCACGGAGTGTTTATGCTATCAAAATATCATCCCTATACCTAAGAAATATGTCAGGTATTTATAGCCTTAAGGTTTTCCTTCGGAAAGGAAGCATTGATTCAGCAAAAAGGCACCTATTCAGTACAGGCATGTTATCTGCGTCTAGTCTGTGCTGGACCTGCGCCTGATCTGCGGCCGAAGGTGACACTATCCGAATTTCAGTAAGTACCTGTGTTGCACCTGCGGTCACAGGTTATCGAGGTGCGTACGCAGATCACCCCATTGCGAGAAACAATGTGCCTTTTACCTCAAAGGATCGTATCCCTTCAAGGTGCGACTGAATCCGAATAGATCTCATCGAGAGATTCTTTTCCGAAACCGAAGTCGAGCGAGCGACAATGATGATGGCACGAAGCACTACCTTGTTCTTGCCTCACTATCCATGTGGAGATGTGTTTCTCAATATAAACACATGAAAGCTTCTTTCTCCCACCAATGTGGGAGAATTTAGTAAGCTTTTCATAAAATAGTACACTTTCCATTTTAGTGACTCTCTTTTCCTCCACTATTTTTTCCTCCATTTTTTATTCATACATACACCTTGAACCCAACACTTAGCACACCTTATTTGCTAATCTTCATTCTATATTTTAAAGTTTGTTAAGTTTTTATGTGCCATCCATATTCCCTTTCATTATTGGTATCAAGTACATTACCAGCGTTCAAACACTAAAAGATCTTAGCTCTAGCTATTAATTATTTAATGTTGTCTAAAGAATTTGACTAGATATTACTTATTTAATATGTTGCCTAAGAATTTGACTATTTGGATATATTCTCATTCTTTTTTCCTTCTTTGTGTGCATGAACTCCTCCGTCGAGTCCCTCGGACTCCCTTCTCTCGCATTCCGTTGGGTTAAATCCAACTCACATCAAGTCAAGACCCGTGCCAAAAACAAAATGGACTACTGCATGAAGAAAAATGGGTTGATACAAAGATGTATACACAGATATACAGCAGTATACATGGGATATGCAGTGAAAAACGGGAGGTGAAGTTGGTGTACAGGTGGAAGACCAAAATATATGCATATGTGGCTGATATACAGTCTGATAGACATCAGATATACAAAAACGCTGGGAAAAATATATACAGTATACAGATGATATACACTGAAATAATGGACTAAAATTCGTGGGATTTAGGCCCAAAAGCTGGGAAGCCTATTAATGGGTCAAAAGGGCCCAATTTTAACTCTCTCTTTATTTCCTACTCGTATTTATTTGTATTTATTTGAACACTCTAACTAATTAATCTAGATAAATCCCCTAAGGCATTACCATTTTATTTTATCATGGCTTTTAGTTAATTCATAATTTTCTCACCTAATTTATCTCGTCTAAATGAATTATAATGGTTCTTTCGATTGTTTTTCCTAAAACTAATCTTAAAAAATTTGTTGAGCATTTCACTTTAAAATAACATTTGTCTTGTTCACATGACTAATGACCTACTTGGGTTAAAATAATTTACTTCAAACCAAGAAGACTAATTTTTCTCGTAAATCCTAGTTTTTCATAATTGATAAAATACATTTAATATGACATTCCTCTAACATTTTCAAAAGTGGTATCTATAACAAAATTGACCTTTTTCTTTTATGTATATGTTATAACAGAAATGATAATAATGATAACAATTAAAAATAATTATATAATTTCTTTTCTTTTAAATCATAAAAACACAAATTTATTTCCTTCTTAAATCCAAGTGTGCAACCTAACTTAAATGAGTTTCTCTTTAATTCAAACATTTCATAATCTTTTCTTAAAGATAATTATGAATTAAGTAGAATTTTCTCAATATATCTCTTGATTTTTCAAATTCTAACTTCTCGTGATTAATTATGAATTAAGTAAAATATTTCTCAGGTAGAATATTTATTAATATTTCTCAAAAATTAATCAGGAATTAAATGAAATATTTCATAATTTTTCTCAAAATTAATTCGGATTAAGTAGAATATGTTTTAGCTTTTTATAACTCAAGTAGACTATTTCTCGTTTGAATAAACATGTGTGAATAAATAATTTTAATATATTTTTTTAAAAAAAATAATCAAACTTTTCACAAAGTTAGTCACTTTTTTTAGTTAGTCAAAAATGATCTTTTGGTGAACCGTTTTAAAACGGACGCTCCTAACTGCCTTAAAAACCTTCTTAGGGCATTAATTGAACCCTTACTCAGTTTCTCTAATTTCAAAGATTTATTTCTATTTTTGAACCTTTGAAATTTCTTTAAGTTTTTTCTTGATATTTTTCTATAAAAATCAAGTGGTGAACTCTGTGGATTCTTAAAAAACTATTTCAAAATTTTCTTGAATTTTTGAAATAGTTTGAAAAGGTCAAAATCATTTTCTGTAAAATAAAATTTGAAAAGGGATAAAACATTATCAACAACATGTCACTATTTTAGAGGGTGAAATGTAATTTTATCAACAACACGTCACAATTTAAGAGGGAGAAAAATAATTTTATCAACTACATGTCACAATTTTAGATGAAAAAAAGTAATTACCAACTACATATCACGATTTTAGAGAATTTTTAAAAAACTAAAATTTGCATAATCTTATCAATTAGGAGTACATGTCATAATTTTAGAGGAGAAAAATAATTTATCAACACAAGTCTCAAATTTAGAGGATTTTAAGAAAATTAAAACTACCATAGTGTCATTGTGAGCACTACCAACTTTTAGTATCATCCCCTTATATATAAGTATAATTTTAGGTTCATAAAAATATCAATTAAATTTTTTTTATGAAAATAGTCTTCACTAGATAGTCTGATCTATTAAGAAATTAGTATTCTTCCGTTATATAAATCATAAGAAAAATTGGGTTAGGCACATATAAAAAGGGTCAAGATATGAATAACAAATTATATTTTCTTAAATTAAAACTAAGAACTAATTAAGGTTGCCACATCATTTTTTTGGTGGGATTATTGTAAAATCCAGTCATAGTGACTTTTGTGATGGTTGGAGCAAAGTAAAATAACTTTTGTGTAATGAATGAAAGAAAAATGGCTTTTGTATAATAGACGCATAGTTAAGTAACCATGAATGAAATTTATTCTGAAATAAGACGGCTTCCTTAAATCCAGGCTAATACTTTGGTTCATTTCCTTTACTATCTCCGACTGATTTATATACAAATACCGCCTGTTTCTCGTTGAATATATACATACAGGACCTACAATTAAATCAGCAAAAGGTCAGGCTATTTAGGAACAAATAGATTGTTTTATACTTCAGAAAAAAGACATAACTGCGGACCTTCCATAATAGTTAACCCCAACATATATACTCCCTCCGTCCTATTTTACTTGTCCCAAATTGAAATGGCACAACAATTAAGAAAAATAATAAATAACATGGCTAGTTTACCAAAGTACCCCTATTAAATGATGTTTACATTTTAATTTAAAGAAAAGGTAATTAATGCAAAGGGTAAAACATGGAAAGAAAAGTTTGTTTTATCTTGACAAGTAAAATGGGACATCAACTTAGCCAATTTGAGACGGGTAAAATGGGACAGAGGGAGTATTACACAAACTTAGTAAAATTAAAATTAAAAAACAAAATATAGAAAGATTGGGCGGGCATTTAATCTCCAGAATTGGATTGAAGGCAATTGAATTTCCTTGAAATAAAATTCATGAATCCACCTCTCGGAACAAGCGTAAGGAAATGTTAGTCACTTTTGTCCTAGTAAAAACAATCAATGAGTCATACTTAGATACTTTAAGAGTTGATTTCTCAGATAATCACTCAATTACTAGTTATTATTTCAATAAGATCATTTTCTTTATTGAAAAATATCGGAATCAAGAAGAAGATCGACTTTCTAAAATAATAACTATTAGTTGAGGGTCATATGAGAAACCAATCCAATAGTTCAACCAATACTCCTTCGTTCATTCCTAAATCTTTTATCAATCAAATATATTGAGTTCTTTATATAGTACAATTTATAGTCCTTAGTATGAATGTGAATCGTTCGATGCTCGAATCTCATGTTTCGAAATTTGACAGAATAAGTAAAGTTTTCCTTTAATTAAATTTTCCTTGATTAGTAGGGCGGGGACATTATATATATCAATAAATAGAGTAAGTAGAGTTTTCTTTAATTAAATTTTTCCCAGTTGGTAGGGCAAGGGTATTATATATCAATAAATAATTATTTAGAATTTTGAACTAACTTTAGGGCAGAACCACAATGATGACTACGGGTTTGACATGACCAAGTATATTTGGTCCAAAATCTATTAACTAAGAATTCATTAGCTAAAAGTTTTGACTCAGTCCCAAACTAACATAGCATAAAATTTGTAAAATTATAGATTTATTAGAGTTGCACTATTAAAATTTCTTGAATGAGTAAAGCTAAAATGTTGGTTCAAAAGGCAAACTATACAACCATCTCCAACCACATTCTATTTTACATTCTAAATATAGAGATGCTTTATGGAGAGCACATCTCCAATCCACAGCTCTATTTTACATTTACATTCTAAAAAGAACTTCTCTCTTTAATATTATATTACTATTTTTATTTCATTTATATTTCTTATTTCGTAACTTAAATCTTTCTTATTATTTTTATTTTATTTATATTTATTATTTCATAATTATTTTTTACCCCAAATTTTTAAATAACATAAATTACATGAAAATATTATATATTATTCACATTAATGGACAATTCAAGTAAAAGTACAATTGTTGGTGAAATACAATTAAATAAATATTACATCATGATAATATTTATTTATTTCTACATGAATATTCAACTTTCAAGATTAAAACGTTGTTCCCATAAATGCTCTATCAATTCATTTCAAAATACAAAATGAGCATTTTTGTCTTTAATTGTTTTTATATCTAGCTAAAAAATTTCTCATATCGATAATTTTCATATACCACCATTTATACGAAAATTAAATTTATAAAATTCAACATTAATATAATATAAATAATGCATAAGAAAATAATTATAAATAATAGAGACTTAATTAATTATCGAATATAATTCATAATATATTAAATTAAATATTATATAATATAAATATTAATATTAATATTATAATTATAATTAAAAAATAAAATAAAGAGAACGAATAGTAATTCTCTATATTTAGAGAGTTATTGCTCACCTCTATTTATAGAGTGCAGAGAAATATTTGAAAGGTATTAACCAATAACTCTTCTCCTACTTTACATTATTGTAATAGTATTATACAATCTAATATTTATGTGAATGTTTCTACTTAGTACTTCCAACAGATAATCGGATTCCTAAGAAATTACTTCCTCCCTAGTTTTACTTGTTACATTTTGAGTTACACGTCTATTAATAAAAATAATTAATAACATGATTATTTTACCATCATATTTTAATTAAATGATGCTTATATTGTATCTTGAAATTAATTTTTTAAAAAATAATTAATGTTAAGGATAAAATAGAAAAAAAAAAAATTATCTTCTTTTGATATGTCAAAAATGATAAGTAAAAGTAGAATTTTTGAGACTTACGTTCTATTGATACATAATTTTAAAAAATAACAAATATTTTTGAATTTTGTGATCTTCAAGTGAGATATGTATAATGTTCTAAAATATAGTTTACCCCTGTTGTTTTAGACGAGAAAGAGACATTAACAAACAAATAGGAATGTAAGAAAAATACATTGAAATTGAGGGAGTATCTGGTTTCATTTTCGGTTTGGTTATCATTTTTTCAAAAAAAAAATTAAAAGAAAATAATGATTTTGTTTGATAATGCAAGATTGTCTCTTTTTTCCAGATTTATCTTGTACGCATTGACAACGTGAAGAATCTTTTTAATGTTTTGAGAAACTTATTTTCCTAGAAAAGTTATTTTTTAAAAATTTTGACCAATCGACCACTCCCTAAATCTATGAATGAGAGTATGCAATTCCAACAAATATTCAAATAATTTCTGCAAAACAAGGTATTTATTTGGGATATCAAAGAAATAGAGCTTTGTTCAAAGTTAATAATTAATCAGAAAAGAGAATTTCACTTAATAGGAGAATTGATCCTAATGCTAACAGTGCCAATGTAGCACATTTCAGAAAGAATCACATTCTCATATTTAAGTCCAAAGCAAATATATTCTATTTTAATTAATATTTGTGCATTAGGATTATGCCAATATCAATAATGAATCTGTCTTAATTACAAAAGGAACCTCTTAATCTCTTTGTGCACTATCTGTTCTTTCTTTCCTGCCAAAAATGTCTTCCAGACAGCCTCCGTCATGGCCGGATCGCGCATAATTAGATGTCCAACATTGGGCATTTCATGGTAGTTGATCCATGGAAGCCTTTCTGCAATGCAACGTTGTAATATAACAGGTACAATCCAGTCTTGGTCACCATGCCACAAGTGGACCGAGCCTTCACCATTTGGGAAAGGGTTCTTAAGATCCATAGGATCAAAATCCCATTTCCCGAACCCCACCTTCATGTCGCGGTGGAGGGACTCGAATATTCCTTGTTTTACAGCATATTCCTACAGATGAAACAAGCAGCAGCAACTTTTGAGCCAACCATACTCATCATATAAGCAACAACATATGAACGTAATTCTTAGTTGTGTATTAGTAATCATGTAATTCTTAGTTGTGTATTAGTAATCACTTATACTATCACACTTTAACTTCCTCTCCTATATTGTTCGTCTCCCTAATAGCAGCATGCTTTTCACATCCACTCGGAAAAGTTCTTTAAAAAACACCTCGATCCAGAATGCTGCTTAAACAGACCATAGGCAAACAAATACAAAAAAATAGTAACGTGTGTTTTTTTCACCCCTATAGTGGATATTCTAACACTTCACCAAAAACAAAAGAAACATTTAACTCGAATATGAATAGAACTCCAATTTACGATGAGCCGGAACAAAATTCCAAGTCATTACAAATTCTCCCAACAAATTTATTACGAGGATCAAACACATGCAAGGGGATCATGAAGTGACAGTAATCTAACAGTAAATTGTCCATATTCAGGTAGGAAACCAATTACCTTATGTTTTTGTATTTCACTTGCATGCTTAGCAAATCTGTAAGCAACTTCCATATCTGGGGGAGACCTCTTGAATTTTCCAGCTATAACACTACTGTATGGGAACCACTTCTGAGTGTTCCACCAGTAGACTAGCAAAGGTGCATAATGTGCAACTCGAAGTGCCCATTGGTCCCGTGGGAACAGTAGATTGTATCCTTCTGTAGATAAATTAGCAGGAAAGCCAGGCCACCAGTAATTGATAGAGGGAGCAACAAGAGCTGCTCCAGCTAACCTATTAGCACCAAAATAAGATGCCACAAATAATCAAAAGCAGAGAATACAGGAATACTAGGAAGTTTTGCTGCTGCTTTTGAGAATAGCGAGGATAAAAAAGAAAGTAGATCAGAGGGACACAGATTTTATCAAGTTGTGTAATACCAAGGACATGACCATATATAGGAAGATATGGAGGTCGAGCATTAAGGTGGCAGGTTGGTAAGTAGTCGAGTATTGTCTAGTTCCCCTATCAGTATTGTTATTATTACTCTCTTAGTATTTTATTCTTCGATTATAGTGATACGTATTGTTTCCTTTGCTTCTATTATCGTACTTTTTGCTGTTGCTACTTTTTCTTTTTTAATTGTTTTTAGCATGTCTTCTTCATTACTGTATTTGTTTTACTTGTTTTCTGATTCTGCTTTAACTGGGCCGAGGGTCTATCGGAGATAACCTCTTTACTGTCGTCGGGTAGGGGTATCAGAGATAACCTCTTTACTGTCATAGGGTAGGGGTAAGGCTGCAAATGCACTACCCTCCCTAGATCCCACCTTTGAGTTTACACTGGGTATCTTGATGTTGTTAAGTTTATTGGGTACAAATATACGCACCGATCAGGGATGTACTTAAGGCAACCCCAAACAGCATGACCACCCATGGAAAACCCCATAACATAAAATTTAGGGCCAAATCCGAGTTGATCAGCAAGCTCTTCCATATCCAAAGCTATAGTTTGTATGGTTCGTTTTGGATGTGGATCACTTTCCCCATAACCAGGTCTATCGAAAGAGACAACATAAGCCCCTAATTCTTCAAGTATTTCCTGAAAGAAACATCATTAAGCATTATAATCTCAGTTCGATTAGACTTAAAAAGGATGCAGAAGTACAAGTTTGACAAAAAGAGTTGATGAAATACCAAGGATACAACAGCTGACTCATATCTGGTAGAACCAAAGCTATGTGCATAGATGACCTTATATTTTGCCCTTTCTTTTGGCACGCCATGCTCCTTATAAGCCAGATGTCTTCCATCCTTAAGTTTGATTCGAGGTCCAGCAGCTGCTGGACCTCCAGGAGAGCCACAGATTCTAGGAGGTGGAGGTAGGAGGGCCTGGAAAGTCCATGCTAAACTTGCAACCAACAAGACAACTAAAACTTTCCCAAGCATATCTGAACACAAGATGGACATAATTCATACAATACTATTGGAATATGTAGATGGCACCGCGCAACCCTATCTAGTAATGAACGACAGTGCCAAAACCTAGGAAATACTGATGACTTAGTTGAAAATAAGAGAAAATTTTAGAAAGGATTTGCTTAAAAGGAGACTTCAGCTGTCCTATGACAATAAAGAAATTAAAAAATGGTGGCAAGGTGATGATATGAAAAAAGTGAATGTGGAATATAAAGATAAACAATTAAATAAGATGCAATAACACAGAATAAGGTGTCTTTTGGGATTTTCAAGTGAACCAAGCTCTTCAACAACCACCCTCTTCTAGCATTAAGATTGAAAGCTTGCAGTCACAGAACTTTTGTATAATAACCTTGCTCATCTAAATGCCAAAGTCGTCGAACGTATGAAATCATCCAAATGCCGACGACTTAGTTGGAAAAAAAAAAAAAGAACAGTGTTAAACTGAAAGGCAAACAAATTTAACAAGATGTAATAGCATAGAAGTTCAACACAATCACCCACTTCTAGCATTAAGATTGAAGGTGTGCAATCACATAACTTTTTTATGACAAGCCTTGCTAGCCAAATTCCCCGAACTTATGAAATCATCCACTGGATTCCTACAACTACGTTTCCCTCAATGACGCAAGATAAAATTGATTCTCTTGTATGACTTAGTTGTGGATTATTCTTCCTCTATGGAGAGAGGCATTCTCTGCTTCAACGCGAAATTCCTGTGTCTTTCTTTCATCCTCTTTGTCTAAAGCCTATGCCAATTGGTCTTGGCAGTTGAAAAAGTTGCACCTACTTTACTATGAACTAAATACAGTAGAATTGGAGCTAGATTAGGTATGAGCAAGAACAAAATTACACAAACTATAACCATTCTCCTTTCTTCTATATACCTGGTTCCTGTGTCTTTTCTGACTTGTTAATTTTTCTCTCGATTTTCCTCATCATCCCTTTGTTTCTCAATTTTCTCATAGCTAAGAGTTGGCGGAGCTACAAGCCTATCTACGTGTTCAACACCAATTAACTTTGGCTCAGACTTGGCATTTTGTAATTATAAATTCACTTAATACATATAAATAATTTATCAAGAACCTAGGAATTTGTCTTTTCTAGAATGCCAAACCTATAAACTCAAAATCATAACTCTGTCTCTGCTAACAGTCATTTCATTCTCTCAGCCACGCAACAGCTGACTACAGTCCTACTCTAATTCCCTTTCTTCCTATACTTCTAATAATAACAACTTAGTTGATTCAATCAATAATCAACTAAGACTCAATCTTCAACACGTTGACCTCACTTGCATGGGCGGAGCTACGTTACCACAAGGGGTTCATCCAGGCCTCCTTCGTAAAAAAATTACAGTGTATATATAAGGTCAAAATTATCTTCGTACGCTTAATCTTTTATATTTTATATTTTGAATCCCCTTAGTAAAGAACAGATAAATTTGACTGTTGTTTTGCTAAAAGTCAACTTACTGCAACACCCTCTCCTCTCTTTCCTTCTTTTAACAAGAATCTCTTCCTCTTCATAATTATTTTTATAATCCTGGTGAGCTTGTGCGCACCTTGACTAATTCTCTGGAATACCTGTTACTTCCCACCAGCAACACCTAGACTAATTCCACACCTCCCACCTAGACTAATTCCATTCTCCCCTTTCTCCTCCTTTTAACAAAAATCTTCCACTCTTCATAATTTTTTTTTGGATAACCATAGTGTCTGAACCAGCTTGCGTCCACCTTGACTAATTTTACGGTATACTTGTCACCTTCCATCAGCAATACCGAGACTAATTCCACAGGATACTTGCTAGCTGCCACTATCACCTCCCACCTAGACTTATTCCCCATGATACCAGTCACATCCCACCAGCAACAAGTTCAATTGGCTATCTATCACCTCCCGCCAGCAACACCTAGACTAATACTACGTGCTACCTGCCAGCTGGCACTATCACCTCCCACCTAGATTAATTCCCCGTGATACCTAGTACATACCACCAACACCACATATCAGGTAACTCTGTCCAATAAGGCTAGGTCAAATGAAAAGAAATCACCTCAGACCTCAAGGTGATCAACTCACTTAATTGATCAAGGCCACACTCTCGGTGCTATTCATAATATTCTCAAAAGATCTATTCCCTCTGTCATAATTTATGCGAGACAGTTTGACTTGACATGAAATTTAAGAAAATAAAGAAAAACTTTTGAAACATATAGTATAAGATAAGTACATTTATGTGGGTATAAATCATTTTCCCAAAGGTTAAATGGATATTTTAATGTTGAATTAATATTAAATATAGAAATAAGTAACAAGAAAAAACAAAATGAAAAAAAGAATCTTGATTGCACTTTAAATTACACAACCTATAGATAATAAACTAAATAACAAAAGAACAAAAGCATGAATGAGTTGGGTGTCTTGAAAGTGTACATTAACATACCTTGGCTGGAATTTGAATGGAAAAAAAAATCAATCTTGAAGTTGATTCAATAGAGTGAACTTCTCAGAACTGTATAAGGAGGTCAACTATGTTAGCTGAACTATATTTTTTGTAAGAAAAGTAGAGTAATTTCCATTGATAGTTACCCATGTTTTCATAATTGTCTACAAATATCACTTTTGTTACAAAAATATCACCTAACTATTCCTATTTTCCTCAAAAAATATTTAACACTCTAAAAAACTTATTCTATCCTACATGGCATGTCATGTTAAAATCTTTTAATTTCTTAATTATAAACCTATTTAATTCTTCAAGTTCATTTATTCAAACCCACGTCTTATAAACTACAAGAAAAATCTAAATTACGTAGTATTTTATTTTTTAAAAAAATTATAAAAGAATTTAAAGGTAATCTAATTCTCTACAAATTTTTCAACCAAACTAATTCGATGGAAAACCTACAAATTTTTCTATAAAACAACATTTGAAGGAGAAAATCTTAGAATTTTTTTTTGTCAAGCAAAATTCAATAGAAAATTCTTAAAGGTAATTATCACATGAAAATTTTAATTCGTATGTAGATCACCTGCAAAATTTTAAGCAAGACCTTTTTGATAAAAAGATAATAAAAAAATGAATTCTTCTTGTGGATTTTCTCCAAGTAAATTTCATAAACAAATCAAGTAAATCTGCAAAGTTAACATAGGCAAAAACTTTAGAAAATAGAAATTTATTATTTTTAATTTCATTTTTTTATTTATTTTTTGTTTTTATTATACTATATTTTATCTTATTATATAATCAAACACCAATTTATATCCTTTCCTCATACTAAACTCACAAAAAACAAGCGATATTTGGTTGGGTACTATTTCAACAATTCATTTGTAGTATTAGATCATTTTGTTAATATTTTTTAAAAAGAATTAATTTATTTCATGACTAAATAATTTTTCATTTCTTCAAAAATAGTACATTTAATACGTATAAGAAAATATGAAAGTCATCATTTTCATTTCTTTTACATTTTAAGAATCTTTAGTATATGAAATAAATAACAAAAAAATATTAAATTAGTACAAATTTATATAGATACCTTGAGTTTCAAAAATATTATAAAGTGATGACATAAATAAATTTAAAAAACTTTGAAAAGTACCAAATAAAATAATTCAATCCTTCAGTTTTATGTATAAACTTGGACACATCAACTACTTCATTGATGAGTAATGTGCATTGCATTACCAGAGGAATTATTTTTCTTTAAGTTGTGTGATTATCTAATATTTTTATCATGTGATGTAATTTTTCTCATATCGAATAAAGAATAAATATAATTTATTTTTCTTTTTGTAAGAAAGACAAAATAAATATAAAATTTAAAGTATATAATTAAATTGTTCTTCGATAATAAATATCATGTGTATTTATTTTTTAAAAAGAAATAAGACCAAATTTTAGTTAAATAAGTTTGATAAGTTAAATAGATCTATTTCTTATATCTTATATATAAAAAAGAAATTTTAATAACATGTTATGCAAACTAGGAGAGAAGAAATGTTTTTGAAGTGTCAAGTATTTTTTGAGGAAAATAGGGATAGTTGAGTGATATTTTTGTCCTAAAAAAAAGTGATATTTATAGGCAATTATGAAAACATGGATGACTATCCATGGAAATTACTCGAAAAGTAGTAGTGTCTATTTCATTATATGGTCCACCAGCTGCAACTGCTCTAGTACATCCTTAAAATGGATACATCCAACCAATAACGTGTTGCGGTGGAATAGTAAGTATTGTTTTGTTCCTAGAGAAATGTGTTGGGTTTGAATATTTCTGACTAAGAAATGTCTTTATTAAAAAAAAAATTATTCTAATATTGAGAACTTCTCAACGTGAATTTAAATTTAACTAATATTTGTATTCATGCGATGCGCAAAAAATTTTAGAGTAAAAATTTCGCAAATATTTTATAAATGATAATAGAACAAATTCATCCATATTCTTAAGTAGAAAAATTATAGTGCTTCTCCTGATCTTAAGATCTTCCCACTATCACATTCGTATTTGTAGTGAATTTATTATAAATTCTATAAAAAAATTAAATAAAAATTCAAAGAATAAATTATTTATTAGTCACATATCTTATTTATATTATTGTATCTAATTTATTTGCTTCAATACTTTAAATTGATACACTCAATTTAGAGGATTATATTTCAAATCAAATTCAAAAATACATCTAATTTAAAAATTATACATGATTTTGCATTGCCCGTAAAGTTGATACACTCATCTCGTCATGAATATTTTATCAATATTTTTTCCAACATTATTGAAAAAATAATGATCTTTATTAGTCGCTTGTTTTTAATGTTACACTGTTAGTCTAATGCAATTGAATTACTTTTCTCGTTAATTTTCTTTTCAGTAGGTCCATATTTTGATTTTCACTTTTACTAAATTGCAAATAGATTTTGCAAAAGAAATAAGATAGATCATATAAATTCAAAATTTGTGTATAAACATAATTAATATATATATATATATATATATATATATATATATATATATATATATATTTTTTTTTTTTAAAAAAATAAACATAATAAATATATGTACATAAAAGTGTTAATTACATTTTCATAAAAGCCACAAAAAGTTTTATCATAAAATAAAAAAAGAAGAAGCCACAAATAGTCATTAAAGTCCGTAATCTTAATGTGAAGCAATATAAGAGTTGCAATGACAAAGGTAAAAAATAATTGTTTCTTCATCAACAAAACACTTATTATATTCATAGATAAATTTAAATGTAATATGTTTTTCTCTCTTTACAACTTTGAATAGTTTCAGTAAACAAACACAATAAATATAGTCAATTGTAACGGCTAAAGTTTGACTACGTATATAATAAATTTGCTTAGAAATACATCTTTAAAATGTAATATGTTTAAATGTAATAAATCATACTAAACGTTGATTATACTCATAGATAAATTTAAATATAACATGTTTTCTTCTTTGTATAACTTTGAATAATTTTCGTAAACAAACACAATAAATATAGTCAGTAAATCATAAATTTGCTTAGAAATACATTTTTAAAATGAAAGAGGTACTGTAGCGTATTCTCAAAACTAATTAAAATAAATCACACTAAAGCCAAATGGATACATGTTAAACACAAAAATTCAAAACATAATAGTTAATCAAAAAAATAAAGTCGTGTAAGCTAAATTATTGCCACAACAAGTCCTCGACAAAATAACAAACTAATCAAGATTGAAGATCTAATTCAATCTTTAGAATTAAGAGAAATAAGAGAAGACCCACATTTCGGGCCTCTTCCTTTTCTTTCTTCTTTGTTAATTAGAATTCGTATAGGTCTACTACTACTCCTATTTGTAAACCTATATGTTAAAAAAAAATTCGTCGATATCTCAACATGTTAACATCAAAGAAATTTACATGATTATGCAATTCATCATCAACAACCTGACAATTATGATAATTGATAAATAAATATTCAAATTAAATGACGGGCTATTAAGCCGTTTATATTACTCCGAGAAGTTCAAATCTTCCAATCGAATTCTCAAGATCTTTAAAAGTATCATCTATCCATCCTTGTCTTTATGAATTTATATTCTCCACGTTGAAATTTATTATCAAATCTCTAATAAGAATAATTCACATATGGAGAACCAACATTATGTATTTGAAAGAAAACATGAAAATTGTAATAGAATGTATAACTTTTCGAAAAGAATTTCTAGTAATACATTGACTTAGTACAAATGATAGAGAATATACATAGTTATGTTAAAGACTCGAAAGATTCAGAGAAAACAAATTTTAGCAAAATAAATTAAGAGAGTTTAACACTTTTTATTTTTGGTTCTTTCTTTCAATTTCTTTTTTCTCACCTCTTCTCCATTGGTGGAACAATAGAAATGCTATACTGTATATAAAAAGACATATTTTTTAGGGGACCATCCAAAAAGCAAAAAGATAATAAGGCTTAATGAGATTTAGAAAACTCAAATACTAAAAGGGAGATGCTACTATATAACAATAATAGTCAACAAACTGAAAAGATGACTTACATAGTGCATCGAGAAGCTTTCAAGGAGAAATCATACATGCCAAAGTAAAAGTATTTAAATTTATGAGGCCCAATTTTCATGGTCATTATAAAACATTTGAAGAAAGTGTCAAAAGAAGTAAAAGAAAAAAAGTATTATGACTTGTTGGTCAATAAATATCTTGTTTCTTGTGGGATTAATTACCATGATACATAATTTGCATCATGACTATGGACATGTAAATCTCCACAATTACTCTCTCATCAGTCATCATACTTTTTGAATTGCCTCATTTCAAATTCACTAAAATTATAATCTATTGTAAATTTATCATGCCCAATGCACCTTAAATTTCAAATAGTAATGGTTCTCAAATGCATCCCATTTTTTTATATATGATAAGATGTAAAAGAACTTTTTAAATAGTTAGAGAATCAAGTTAAGTAAAGAGAAATTCATTATTTTTCAAAAATCAAAAGGAGATTATATATAAATAGTTTAAAGAACTGCTCAGTTTAAAGATACCCACAATTGCAAACCTATTATGTTTTCATCATCTTCACTTCTATCTGTTTCATCATTCAAATAGGATCATCGCAAATAGGGGATGATTGTCAAATTATGTCTATTTCAAGATCCTCCAACCTTACAACAGTTTTCAGGGCAACTCCTATAGTCTCTTGCACAGAAATGAATTAAAAAAAAAAACTGTTTTATCGCTGTAAATATATGGTCAAATAATATATTTTTTTATTTGGGATAAAGTGAAGAAGTTGTAACTGTTTTGAACTTAAAATATAAAAAATATTTATTTTTATGTTTGAAAACTTAATTTTTTACATTTGGATATGTACAGTGAATTAAAAAATTACACCTTCCACATAAATAATCCTACATGCCTTGGATTATGGTTGCACGTTTCTAAAGAAAATTGAAGAAAATGTGTCTTTTAAGTTTTGAATGAAGGATTGGTGACATTGACCAATTAAAGGGTCAAACATAATTAAAAAACTTGATTAGGTTAATTGTGGACTTGATTAATATTTTCTAAACTTTTTAATCTTTTCAAAAATACAAATTAACCCACACCCACAAAACTTTCCTCCCTCTGCAAATCAATCTCTCTCTCTTATCTCTTTCTCTCGATAGTTTCTCTCTCTAACTTCTCCCAACCAACAACTTTTCAAATTTCTCCCTTCAATCTTGTGCAACTTCAACCATCGGCAACAAATAGTTTTGAGTTCTTGCCCGTTCCTTTTTTACTTTCAACCGTCAGTCGACGTGACAACATTCTCCGGCGACAACAACTTCTAGTTCTTCATTGTTTCTTTTCGATTTTCACAAGTAAAAAATTAGGGCTTTTAAGTTATGACGAAAATGAGGAACTTGATTTGTTGGTGTTTGTTATTTTTTTTATGTTTTTTGTTATTTTTTTAATGTTTGTTATTTTTTAGTTGAATTCTCATCTGGATGTATCCGCTACTGCTGCTTTTTAATAATGGATAAAACATGTAACTTGAATCCAACAGATGAGTATTTGTTGCAACAGATATGACTAATCTGTTGCACAGATTAGTAATCTGGTGCACAGATTAGTAATCTGGTGCACAGATTAGTAATCTGGTGCACAGATTAGTAATCTGGTGCACAGATTAGTAATCTGGTGCACAGATTAGTAATCTGGTGCACAGATTAGTAATCTGGTGCAACATATATGACTAATATGTTGTGCAGATTAGTAATTTGTTGCAACATATATGACTAATCTGTTGCACAGATTAGTAATATGTTGCAACATATATGACTAATCTGTTGCAACATATATGACTAATTTGTTGCAATAAATGAGTAATCTGTTGCAACATATATGACTAATCTGTTGCAACATATATGACTAATCTGTTGCAACATATATGACTAATTTGTTGCAACAAATGAGTAATCTGTTGCAACATATATGACTAATCTGTTGCAACAGATTACTCATCTGTTGGATTCGTTTTATAGTGTTGTAATATGAATCCAACATATGGGTCATTTGTTGCAACAGATTAGTCGTATATTACAACAGATTACTCACTTGTTGCAATAGATGACTCATATGTTGGATTCATGTTGCAGGTTCTATCCATTGTAGCAGTAGCAGATACACCAAATAAGAAATTCAACAAAAATTATAATTTTACTTACAAAATAAGCTATGAAGTAATGTCCAAGTGGTATACGAACAAAATTTGACCTAAATTTTTTTAAAAAAATTTCAACAGGGGCACAACAAATAAGTAAAACACATAAAAAATTTCATGAAATAGGTAAAGAAGAAAAAAATAATATATCATACATCAAATGCAAAAGGATCAAGGGGACAAACATTTGAGTTCTCCTAAAAACGTTTAAGTTTCCTAATATTTTAATTGCTTTCTAATAGTTGACCCATCTGTTACAACAGATTTTCTATCTGTTTGATAATTTTCAACAGATGAATCATCTGATGCAACATGCTAGTCATATGTTGATTCAAATTAAACAATTATTAGTAATAACTAAATTGATTTAGCTAAAATTAAAGACGTCTCTACGACAATGGGACAAACATTTGTGTTCTCCTAAAAATATTTGAGTTTCCTAGTATTTTAATTATTTTCCAACAGATTATTTATTTGTTGCAACAAGTTAGTCATCTATTGCAACAGATGTTTATAACAAGTTGGTCATTTGTTTATTCAAATTAAGCCATTATTAATAATAACTAAATTAATTTAATTAAAATTGAAGACAAGTCTTTAATACAAGACCTTAAATAAGGGGACAAATGTTTGAGTTCTCCTAAAAATATTTGAGCTTTAGTATTTTAATTTTTTTTTCAACATATATCGAACTCGGAATCAAAATAAGCCACGGAATTAAAAAAATGACCAAAATAGGCCACCTATTTAAAAAGTTACCAAAATAGGCTAAACGTAATAATTTATTACGTTTTCTACTTTTTTCTTAACGGTCAACTAACGGAGTTGACTTTTACAAAAACGTAAGAATTTCTTGCATTTTATTTTTTTGTAAAACGTAAGAAATTTCTTACGTTTTATAAAAAAAATATAAAACGTAAGAAATTCTTACGTTTTAAATGATAACCGAGGAAAAAAATATAATGAATTATCAAATCAATTAAAAAGGTACTAAAAAAAGAGTTGTTCAACGTAACAAAAAGTTACGTTCTTAACTTTTTTATAGCAGTGGTCCCCCACCCACAATTTCTTTTTCCACAAATGTCCCATCACTTCTACTTTTTTCTCTTTTTACATATGATAATTATGAATTTTTTTATTAGTTAAATTTATTTATATTTTACATGTAGTTCAAATAATTTATTTTTTCTAATAAATTTTTACATTTTACATAAAAAAAAAATTAAAAAAAGAAGTATCAATTACCTCATTAACTTAACAATTTTCTTATATTTATTCTATATAAAAAAATAATCACTTCTATCCTTAATTATCCGATTTCTCTTTTAAAAAATTATGCTTTTTAGTTTTTCTCTACTCCAAAATAGTGAAATGTTGAATTATCGTCGATCAAATATGCTACTAAATTAATCCTCTCTAAGAATTTTTTACATTTTACAAAAAAAAATATAAAACGTAAGAAATTGTAAAAGTCAACTCCGTTAATTGATAGTTAAGAAAAAAATAGAAAACGTAATAAATTATTACGTTTAGCCTATTTTGGTAACTTTTTAAATAGGTGACCTATTTTGGTCACTTTTTAAATTCTGTGGCTCATTTTGGTTCTGAGTTTACATATATCTTATTTATTTAATAATTTCCAATAGATGAGTCATATGTTGCAACAATTTAGTCATCTGTTGCAATAGATGTCTATATTTGTTGGATAATTTTCAATAGATGAGTTAGCTATTGGAACAGGTTAGTTATCTGTTGCAACATATGTCTATATATGTTTGGTCATTTTCAACAAATGTCTTTAATTGTTTGGTCTTTTCCAACAGATTACTCATCTATTGCAACATGTTAATTGAAATTGTAATTGAACTTATCAATTCATCTTTAATTTTAGTTAAATCAATGTTGTTATTACTAATAATGTCTTAATTTGAATCATTTCAAATAAAATTGGTCAATTAACACTTTACTCAAGACGAATACACTTAGATGATCATGTAATTACTATGAGATTAATTGAAATCGTAATTAAATTATCAATTCATCTTTAATTTTAGTTAAATCAATTTAGTTATTACTAATAATTACTTAATTTTAATTATTTCAAATCAAATTGGTCAATTGATCATTCTACTTAAGACGAAACACTTAGTTGATCATGTAATTACTATAAAATTAATTAAAATTGTAAGTCAACTTACTAATTCATCTTTAATTTTAGTTAAATCCATATAGTTATTTCTAATTATGGCTTGGTTTGAATCATTTCAAATAAAATTGGTCAATTAATCACTCTACTCAGGACGAACACACTTAATTGATCATGTAATTACCATGAGATTAATTGAAATAGTAATTGAACTTATTAATACTAGTTAAATTAATTAATTTATTACTAATATAATGGCTTAATATGAATCAATAAATGACTAAGATGTTGCAAAAGATGAGTAATCTGTTGAAAATGACCAAACAGATAAAGACATTTGTTGCAACAGATTAGTCACCTATTGCAACAAATTAGTAATCTGTTGGAATTAACAAACAGATAAAGTCATATGTTGCAACAGATTGGTCATCTGTTGTAAATGACCAACAGATAAAGACATTTGTTACAACAGATGACTAATCTATTGCAACATATGTGTATATCTGTTTGATAATTTTCAACAAATGACTCATCTGTTGCAATAGGTTATACACTTAAATGATCATGTAATTACTATGATATTAATTGAAATTGTAATTATTAAATCAATTTGGCTATTGCTAATAATGACTTAACTTGAATCATTTCAAATAAAATTAGTCAATTGATCACTCTACTCAGAACGAACACACTAAGATGATCGTGTAATTAATATGAGAATAATTGAAATCGTAATTGAACTTATCAATTCATCTTTAATTTTAGTTATATCAATGTAGTTATTACTAATAATATCTTAATTTGAATCATTTCAAATAAAATTGGTCAATTAACACTTTACTCAAGACGAATACACTTAGATGATTATGTAATTACTAACTATGAGATTAATTGAAATCGTAATTAAAATTATCAATTCATCTTTAATTTTAGTTAAATTAATTTAATTATTACTAATAATTGTTTGATTTTAATTATTTCAAATAAAATTGGTCAATTGATCTTTCTACTTAAGACGAAACACGTAGTTGATCATGTAATTACTATAAAATTAATTGAAATTGTAAGTCAACTTACTAATTTATCTTTAATTTTAGTTAAATCAATATAGTTATTTCTAATTATGGTTTGGTTTTAATCATTTCAAATAAAATTGGTCAATTGATCACTCTACTCAGGACGAACACACTTAGTTGATAGTGTAATTACCATGAGATTAATTGAAACTCTAATTGAACTTATTAATTCATGTTTAATTCTAGTTAAATAAATTTAGTTATTACTAATATAATGGCTTAATATGAATCAATAGATGACTAACATGTTGCAAAAGATGAGTAATCTATTGAAAATGACTAAATAGATAAAGACATCTGTTGGAAATAACCAAACAGATAAAGACATCTGTTGGAAATGACCAAACAAATATAGACATATGTTGCAACAGATGACTAACCTGTTGCAATAAATGACTCATCTATTGAAAATTATCAAACAAATATAGACATATGTTGCAATAGATGACTAAGTTGTTGCAACAGATGACTCATCTGTTGAAAATTATCAAACATATAGGATATATGTTGGAAAATAATTTAAAATAGTAAAGATCAGATGTTTTTAAGAGAACTCAAATGTTTGTCCCCTTGTCTAAGTTCTTGTCTTTAATTTTAGTTAAATCAATTTAGTTATTACTAATAATTGCTTAATTTGAATCATTTTAAATAAAATTTATCAATTGATCATTCTATTAAGGACGAATACATTAATTGAAATTGTAAGTGGACTTATCAATTCATCTTTAATTTAGTCAAAATCAATGTATTTATTACTAATAATGACTTAATTTGAATCATTTGAAATAAAATTGGCCGATTGATCACTCTCCTTGAGACGAATACACATAGTTGATCATGTAATTACTATGAGATTAATTGAAATTGTAAGTGAACTTATCAATTCATCTTTAATTTTAGTTTTATCAATTTAGTTATTACGAATAATGGCTTAAGTTGATTCATTTCAAATAAAATTGGTCAATTGATCACTCTAATCATGACGAATACACTTAGTTGATAATTTAATTACTCTGAGATTAATTAAAATTGTAAGTTTATCTTTAATTTTAGTTAAATCAATTTAGCTATTACTAATAATATCTTAATTTGAATTATTTCAAATAAAATTAGTCGATTGATCACTCTACTTGAGACGAATACACTTAGTTAATCATGTAATTACGATGAGATTAATTGAAATTGTAAGTGAACTCATTAATTCATGTTTAATTTTAGTTAAATCAACATAGTTATTACTAATAATGACTTAATTTGAATCATTTAAAATAAAATTCAATTAATTATTCTACTAAGGATGAAACACTTAATTGATCATTTAATTATTGAGATTAATTGAAATCGCAATTGAACTTACTAATTCATCTTTAATTTTACTTAAATCAATGTAGTTATTTCTAATAATGTTTTAATTTAAATTATTTCACATAAAATTTATCAATTAATCATTCTACTCAGTGCGAAACACTCAATTGATCATGTAATTACTATAAAATTAATTAAAATTATAATTGAACTTACTAATTCATCTTTAGTTTTAGTTAAATCAATATAATTATTTCTAATGATGACTTAGTTTGAATCATTTCAAATAAAATTGGTCAATCGATCACTCTACTCAGGACGAACATACTTAGTTGATCGTGTAATTACCATGAGATTAATTGAAACTATAATTGAACTTATTAATTCATATTTTATTTTAGTAATCAATTTAGTTATTACTAATAATGACTTAATGTGAATCAAGAGATGACTAACATGTTACAACAGATGAGTAATCTGTTGGAAATGACCAAACAAATAAAAACATCTGTTGAAAATGACCAAACAGATATAAACATCTGTTGCAACAAATGACTCACTTGTTGCAACAATTAATTCATCCATTGAAAATTATCAAACAGATATAGACATTTGTTGCAACAGATGACTAAGTTGTTGCAACATATGACTCATCTGTTGGAAATTACTAAATAGACAAAATATGTGTTGAAAAATAATTTAAAACACTAAAGCTCAAATATTTTTTAGGAGAACTCAAATGTTTTCCCTCTTGTCTAAGGTCTTGTCTTCAATTTTAGTTAAATCAATTTAATTATTATTAATAATTACTTAATTTGAATCAACAAATGACTAACCTGTTATAAGCATTTATTGCAACAGATGACCAACTTGTTGCAACAAATAGGTGATCTGTTGGAAAATAATTAAAATACTAGGGAACTCAAATATTTTTAGGAGAACTAAAATGTTTGTCCCATAGTCTTAAAGACTTGTCTTTAATTTTAGCTAAATCAATTTAGTTATTACTAATAATCGTTTCATTTGAATCTACAAATGACTAACATGTTGCAACAGATGATTCATATGTTGGAAATTATCAAACAGATAGAAAATTTGTTATAATAGATGGGTTATCCATTAGAAAGCAATTAAAATACTAGGGAACTTAAATATTTTTAGGAGAACTCAAACGTTTGTCCCCTCGATCCTTTTGCATTTGATGTATGATACACTATTTTTGTCTTCTTTACCTGTTTCATGAAATTTTTCATGTGTTTCACTTATTCGTTGTGCCCTTGGTGAAATTTTTAGAATTTTTTTAGGTCAAATTTTGTTCGTATATCACTTGGACATTACTTCATAGGTGATTTTGTAAGTATAATTATGATTTTTGTTGAATTTTTTATTTGGTATATTTGCTACTACTAAAATGGATAGAAGCTGGAACATGAATCCAATATATGAGTCATTTATTGCAACAAGTGAGTAGTCTGTTGCAACATATGACTAATCTGTTGCAACAGATGACCCATATGTTGGATTCATGTTACAACACTATAATACAAATCCAACAGATGAGTAATCTGTTGTAACAGATTAGTCATATATGTTGCAATAGATTACTCATATGTTGCAACAGATTAGTCAATATGTTGCAACAGATTACTCATCTATGCAACAGATTACTCATTTGTTGGATTCACGTTACATGTTTTATCTACTGTTGAAAAAACAGCAGTAGCAGATACACCCAGATGAGAAATTCAACTAAAAATTATAATTTTACTTACTAAAATCACCTATAAGTAATTCCTAAGTGATATACGAATAAAATTTGACCTAAAAAAATTTAATCAAGTAGCAATAGTAGCGGTAACAACAATGTTCAACAACTAGAAGATGATGATGATGAACAAGAAGAGATGATAATGAAGAACAAGATGATGATAATGAAGAAGAAGATGATGAATAGAGCAACAACAACAATGAACAACAAAAATCACGAAGAGAGAGAAAACTCCAATAAATGAGAAGAGAGAGAAACGTGACTTTTTTCCCCTCCATTTCTAGTTATATTAGGTTTTACATTAGATCAAAGTGTAAATTAAAAAACTTGTGGGTTATTTTCAAACTTTTCTTACTTTCTTAATCCTTAATAAAGTAATTGTCATCTCCACTCAATTATTAAAACTTGTGTCACCCACACTTCATTTTAAAACTCTTTTGTCACCTAGAGCCCAAGGCCCCACGTTTCTAGGAGTGAACATTTTTATATTTTAAAACTTAAACGTAAATTAAATAAGCAATATAAATGGATAAACTTAGAAATTTTGCGAAGTCTCAATTTTTTTGATCTTTTAATTTTTCTGTAAAACTTAGCAATAAAAAATATAGAAAAAAACATAAAGTAACTATAAATGTAAATTTAAAAATTAAAAAAATGTAAAAAAGAAAAGTAAATAATAATTAATTCTTACCTAATTAACCAACTTTTTTTAAAATAATACATGTGTCAAATTTAAAGGTTGCCACTTGGCTTATTGTACTGTCTTTGTCCTCTCTTTTTAATAATATATAGATATAGATTAGGTCTTAATATGAATAGAACATTGAGTGAAATGTGTAAACATTTAAATTAAAATGTAAACATCATTTAATAGGGGTACTATGGTAAACTAGTCATATTATTAATTATTATTTTTAATCAATGTGTCGGGTAATTTGAGATGGAGGGAGTATATAGCTTTGGCCCATAAATTTTTATTAAATGAACAATAGAACTAAAAGTCATGAATTTGAGGAGTCAAAATTAAAGATCACTCCGAAATAAGAGCAGTACATGCAAAAACTTCAAAAAAATTTAAAACAAGTCAGATCTACATAATACTGTAAAAAAAAAGGATTTGATATTATATACTTTATAAATTTAATTTTCCAATTCAAAGTTATCAACCAGCGCTTGATTTTGTTTTAATACGACATGTTCATTAGGTTCATTAGAATTAACCATGAGGCCTGTAATATTATGATTGATATGTTCTATGATTAATTTGGCTTTCATGGTCTCAAACTTCCTCATATTGATATGAATATCCTATGCTAATTGCCAGTGCAATTGCATCCTACACAAGGAGGGTATGGAATTCTAGATTGATCACTTATGAACAAATATTGAGATATGAATATTGTAAAAGTGGATGTAAGACTTTCTCAAGGTGTTTTCAGATCTCATTTCGAAATTTACACTTGTTAGCTACTTATTTGATATGAATAATATGTCTACCATCCACAGAAGTTTTTTTCTCTTTTGCTATAATAACTTGTTAATAAGTCTTGTTTTTATATTATTTGATTCTCAAAATCAACTCTACAATATGATATATAATCAGCTATCAGTCCATTAGTCAAAAAATATAAATGATTACAATAATTAGAAGCAAGCACATACAAATGCAGAAAATGAATCAGCTCTGCAATGTGATATGTAGTTAGCTATCTATCAGTCCATTAGTTAAAAAATATAAATGAGTACAACAACTAGAAGCAAGCACGTACAAATGCAGAAAGTGAAGTAATTGCAAAAAAAATATCATGTGAATTTATGAAAAGCTTGACACAGTTAGAAGTTAAGAACTTGACACAGTTAAAGTTATGACTCGAGATAAAGCACCATTTAATTGTCCATGGGAAGCTGAATCTATATGGATCGTGAAATTTTTAATAGTAAAAGCAGATTACTAAATTTTTTCACACTGAAAATCAGATTACTAATTTTTTTTGACACTGAAAAGAAGATTACTAAATTGATGCTAGAACCTTAAGATTAAGGAACTATATTAAAGCCCTGAAAGCCAAATAAGTAGATCGGTGAATCCAAGAATATCAAACAAACTAAGAGACGAACAAACTGAAATAGCTAAACTACAATAATCAAAGCAAGTGAAAGAGTGGTACTTACTGTTATTTCCCACAATATGGTCGGGTATGCAGAATCTGTATATTACAAAAACAACTTCAACTAGAGTTCAAGTATAAACAAGAACACAATGAAGTATCAAATACCCTCAACACAAGATCAAAATGACCTTTCCAAGAGGTGTATTTATTTTTCAAAAAAAATAAGATGAAGCAGAAATTGAATAGGCCAAGTCATCCGAATTCACGGAATTTCCTTAAGGAAATAATTCCCCTCACTGTACCCGAGGTTGTGGAATTTTTCCTCCCAGAATAAAATGTCCTTCAATCCGACTATAGCGGTACCTCAAATAGGCGGATTCTTCGAACGCTTTGACCGATCACACAAAATATTTGTAAAGAAAAAAAGAGAGTTTTTATTCTGAAAATTTCATTTCTTCAAACCTGTGGAAGAAGGCAGTTTTTTATAGCCATAACATGCATCTGTTCAACGTTCACTGAAACAACACATCAATTCAGAAAAACATCACCATAATGCATATAAATGGAGTATCGAACACAGAAAAAATATTTACTGTGTTATTCCCTTTGGTATTTTTCAAAATTCAAATAAATTTTTGTCCAAAAAGATAGATCTCATCGATCAATCATTTGCCAAATCCAAATCCAAATCCAAATCCAAATCCAAATCCAAATCCGAAGCCGAATCCAAATTCAAATCCGAAGCCGAAGCCGAGCGAGTGACGACGACGACGACATGAGGCATCATCTAGTTCTTTCCTCACTATCCATGTGGATTTAGTGTATCTCAATATAAACACTCTCAAGTTCTCTTCTTCCACCAATGTGGGAGAAAGAGTAAACTTGCCAATTTGGGAGTATGCTTTCCATTTTTAGTGTCTCCTTCCCTCCACCCTTTTACTCTCCATTTTTCCATTCACACTTCTTTCATCTACTGTGAATCCAACAATACCCCACATGAATGGGAATGGCTATTCTTTGTAAAAGTTTTACGAATAAGTATGTGATCATCAAGCAAAGACTGATTGCATCTGGATAAGTGGGTTTCCCTTTGAACTTTTCATAGTGAACATGCATCGGATGCACTCGGTCAATCGGTAGATTTGATATCTTTGAACCATCGAACTTTATTGTACACCTAGACAATACATGTCATACAACCAACCTTTTAACATTTATGGTTCTCATGGTTTTGTTCTTTTCAGCCATGAACACGTCCTGGTTTCATGAGAGCTTAGAGAATAGGCCTTTACTAACATTCTCCTTGAAGCGACTTCTACTTTGCCCTCACATAGGTGATTTCTAAACGTTCAATCCTGTAGATTAAACTATTTGGTCAAATCTGCCAAATTTAGATAATCATTAAAAGATTTTTCACCTGAAGTCTTATCCTTGTTTAGTAAACATTGTCTACATCATAAGAATGGGTTGGGTATTTGACAATGTTGAACCTGTCAGACACAACTTTGTTTGATCTCCTTGAACCTAGCTCTTGGGATCTCCAGTGTGCTAGGTAGAGTTACCGCCATGCTGACTCGTCCTAGGCCTTAAACCCATTCCCTTGGATATTCTTTCCACTCCTTCTCTAGATAGACTTTTTGTAAATGGATTCAACACATTATCCTTTGACTTTACATAGTCAATAGTGATAATTCCACTAGAGAGAAGTTCCCTAAGGGTATTATGTCTCCATCGTATGTGATGAAGTTTACCATTGTACATCATGCTTCCTGCCCTACCTATTGCCGCTTGTCTATCACAGTGTATACATACTAGTTCCACTGGCTTGGGCTAATACGGAATGTCTTCCAAGAAATTCCGGAGCCATTCTGCTTCTTCACCGTCTTTATCTAATACGATAAATTTAGATTCCATTGTAGAGCGAGCGATACAAGTCTGTTTGGATGATTTCCAAGAAACTGCTCCTCTACCGATAGTAAATACATATCCACTTATGGAGTTTACTTCATTAGATACGGTGATCCAATTTGCATCATTATATCCTTCAATTACCGCAGATATTTATTATAATGCAAAGCAAAGTTTTGAGTGTATTTAAGATACCCCAAAACTCTTTTCATTGCCATCCAATGAGTTTTGTTGGGATTACTTATGTACCGACTTAATTTACTAATAGTACAGGCTATGTATGGTCGTGTACAGTTCATTATATACATTAAACATCCCAATACTCTTGTGTACTCCAATTATGAGTCACTTTCACCTTCATTCTTTCGAAGTGCAAAGTTCACATCCAATGGAGTCTTGGCAATACCGAATTCCATATACTTGCACTTGTCAAGTACTTTTTCGATATAATGAGACTGTGACAATGCTAACCCTTGTAGAGTTCGATGGATTCTTATACCTAAGATCATATATGCAACTCCAAGGTCTTTCATATCAAACTTACTCTCGAGCGTTCGTTTTGTTAAATTTATGTGAGAAATGTCTCTACTGATAATTAACATATCATCCACATATAAACAAACAATGACTTGGTGATTTGGAGTGTCTTTAATGTAAACACATTTATCACATTCATTTATCTTGAATTTGTTTGCCAACATGGTTTGGTCAAACTTTGCATGCCATTGCTTAGGTGCTTATTTTAGTCCATAAAGTGACTTAACAAGTTTACACACCTTATTTTCTTTTCCTGAAACCACAAAACCCTCAGGTTATTTTTAGAATGCGGTCTTCATATCTATTTGATGGATTTGAAGATCATATACCGCCGCCAAGGCAATTAACATTCGAATCGAGGTTATCCTAGTTACTGGCGAGTATGTATCAAAGTAATCAAGGTCTTCCTTCTGTTTGAAGCCTTTTACTACAAGTCTTTCCTTGTATTTGTTAATAGTACCATCCGCCTTCATTTTTCTTTTGAAGATCCATTTAGAACCTAAAGGTTTATTTCCGGGAGGAAGGTCAACCAATTCCCATGTATGGTTGCTTAAGATTGAATCTATCTCACTAATGACTGCCTCTTTCCAAAAGGATGAGTCTGACGACGACATCGCTTCTTTAAATGTTTGAGGCTCATTTTCTTAGAGAAATGTTACAAAATCCGATCCAAATGAAGTTGGCGTTCTTTGACGTGTACTACGTCTTGGATTTTCTTCATTATGTACATTCTCAGTGGGTTCATCTCGAGGTCGTTTATATCCTCCACTAGACTATTCATGCCTAGTTTTATACGGGTAAATGTTTTCAAAGAATTAAGCATTGTCTGATTCAATTACCATATTTTCATTAATATCCAGATGTTCAGATTTATGAACCAAAAATCAATATGCTTTACTAATTTCTGCATATCCTATGAACACGCAGTCCACCGTTTTAGGTCCTATTTTAACCCTTTTAGGTATAGGAATTTGAACCTTTGCTAGACACCCCCACACTTTGAAATATTTCAAGTTGGGTTTCCTTCATTTCCATTTTTCGTAAGAAATTGATTGTGTCTTACTATGGGGAACTCTGTTGAGTATACGATTGGCCGTAAGGATAGCCTCCACCCATAAGTTTTGCGGTAAACCAGAACTTATAAGTAAGACATTCATCATTTCCTTCAAAGTTCGTTTTTTCCCTTCCGTAATTCCATTAGATTTAGGTGAATATGGGGCCATAGTTTGATGGATTATTCCATTCTCTACACATATTTTCGCAAAGGGAGAATCAAATTCTCCGCCCCTATCACTTCTTATCATTTGGATTTTTTTAGCTAACTGATTTTCAACTTTAGTTTTATATTGCCTAAACGCATCTATTGCTTTATCCTTACTATTTAGCAAGTAGACATAACAATATCTAATGCAATCATCAATAAAAGTTATGAAATACTTTTTCCCACCACGAGATGGTGTTGACTTCATATCACAAATGTCAGTGTGTATTAAGTCTAAGGGATTGGAATTCGTTTCAACGGACTTATAAGGATGCTTTGCATACTTCGATTCCACACACGTTTGACACTTTGATTTATTGCACTCAAAGTTTGGCAAAACTTCTAAGTGAATCAGTTTTCGTAATGTTTTGTAATTAACATGGCCTAATCGTTCATGCCACAAATCATAAGACTCAAGCTAATAAGAAGAATTTGAACTTTTATTTATTTTAACAGTCATTACATTCATCTAATAAAGGCCTTCGGTAAGATAGCCTTTCCCTACATATATTTCTCCTTTGCTAATTATAATTTTTCCAGAAATGGTTACACATTTGAATCCGTTCTTATCTAGGAGTGAAACAGAAATTAAGTTCCTGCGTAACTCCGAAACATATAACACATTGTTCAGTGTCATGACCTTGCCGGAAGTTATCTTTAAACAAATTTCTCCTGTTCCCTCTACCTTAGCAGTAGCGGAGTTAGCCATGTAGATCATTTCTTCTGCTTCAACAGGAGCAAATGACGAAAACAACTCCTTGTTGGAAAATACATGGCGGGTGGCACCAAAATCCATCAACCATTCGCGAGGATTCCCCACCAAGTTGCATTCTAAGAACATAGCACATAAATTATTGCATTCTTTGTTGGATTCAATCATATTTTCTTGATCCTTTTTCTTGCCTTTCCTCAGGGCTCGACAATCTGTGGACTTGTGGCCAATTTTTCCACAATTGAAGCATTTTTCCTTGAAATTTTTCTTGGGTTGATTGCTTCCATGTTCAACTTTCTATCTTTTCTTCGAATTGTTTTGGTCATCTTCTACAATATGTGCTCCATTAATTGTAGAATTCCCCTTTGACATTCTTTCGACAGCTTTATTGTCCTTTTCAATACGAAGTCGCACAATAAGATCTTTAACAGTAATTTCCTTGCACTTATGCTTTAAGTAGTTTTTGAAGTCTTTCCACAAAGGTAGTAACTTCTCAACTATAGCTGCTACTTGGAAAGCATCATTCACAATTAAACCTACAAAACAGTTTATGTGAGTATTAAGAACATTTTTAATTTGTTCAACTAAGGCATTTTTCAAAGATATAACTTCTGCTAGGAGATCATGTATGATGACTTGCAACTCCTATACTTGAGAGACAACAGATTTTCTATCTATCATTTTGAAGTTCAGGAATCGTGCAACAAGGAATTTATTAATTCCCGTATCCTCCGTCTTAAATTTCCGTTCAAGTGCCCCCCACAGTTCCTTTGATGTCTTGGTTCCACTATAAATATTTTAGAGGTCGTCTTGGAGAACACGTAGAATATAATTCCTACAAAGGAAGTCCGAATGTTTCCAAGCTTCTACAATAACGAAACGGTCTTTGTCTGAAGTTCCCTCGGGCACCTCAGGAGTGTCTTCGCTAGTAAACCGTTGCAGACATAAAGTGGTGAGCTAAAAGAACATCTTTTGCTGCCACCGCTTGAAGTCAATGCCCAAAAATTTTTTGGGCTTCTCCGCCGGTGTCATTATTGGCGGAGCATTTTTGCGGCTTGATGAAGCAATATTGTTTGCCCCCACAGTCGTAGCCACATCATGCATTCGACTTTCAGTTGTCATTTTTCCTGTCACCACAAGACAGAAAACTTAGTAATTTTTCAGAATACTATTTATAAAGTTAAATAACTTGAAACTCTTCTTCTTGTTTCTAGTTAACGATGAAGTTTTTATTACTTTGAATCATCAACCGAGTGAACCTTAACTTGTTATAAAGATTTTATGTCTTCTAATCACTAGTTAAATTCAAGCGGAGTAGAAAGCTTAAGCTTTAATCTCCAAAAACAAGAAATAAAGATTTTGTAGGTTATTTCCTTAAGATTGTTATTTCCCACAATATGGTCGGATATGCAGAATCTGTATATTACAACAACAACTTCAACTAGAGTTCAAGTATAAACAAGAACACAATGAAGTATCAAATACCCTCAACACAAGATCAAAATGACCTTTCCAAGAGGTGTATTTATTTTTCAAGAAAAATAAGATGAAGCAGAAATTGAATAGGCCAAGTCGTACGAATTCATGGAATTTCCTTAAGGAAATAATTCCCTTCACTGTACCCGAGGTTGTGGAATTTTTCCTCACAGGATAAAATGGCCTTCAATCCGACTATAGCGGTACCTCAAATAGGCGGATTCTTCGAATGCACAGAACGCTTTGATTGATCACACAGAATATTTGTAAAGAAAATAAGAGAGTTTTTATTCTGAAAATTTCATTTCTTCAAACCTGTGGAAAAAGGCAGGTTTTTATAGCCATAACATGCCTGTTTGAAAAGGTGGTATTGGTTTAACTAAGAGGTGTAACTATTCTGAAATTGCATGGCTGTTTTCCCCCAAAATAGTGCAGTATTTTTATTGAAACTTTACACCATTTCGTGAAACAGTGCGCCAGTTCACTGGAACAGTGAATCTGTTTGCTGTACAGTGCATCTGTTCACTGGAACAATGCATCTGTTTACTGTAATAGTGCATCTGTTCAGTGTTTACTGAAACAACGTATCAATTCAGAAAAACATCACCAAAATACATAAAAATAGAGTATCGAACACAGAAAAAATATTTAGTGTGTTATTCCCTTTAGCATTTTTCGGAATTCAAATAAAGTTTGTCCAAAAAGATAGATCTCATCGATCGATCATTTGACAAATCCAAATCCAAATTTGAAGCCGAAGCTGAAGTCGAAGCCGAAGCCGAGTCGAGCGAGCGATGACGACGACGGCGCGAGGCATCATCTAGCTCTTACCTCACTATCCATGTGGATTTAGTGTTTCTCAATATAAACACTCTCAAGTTCCCTTCTTCCACCAATGTGGGAGAAAAAGTAAACTTGCCAATTTGGGAGTACACTTTCCATTTTTAGTGTTTCCTTCCCTCCACCCTTTTACTCTCTATTTTTCCATTCACACTTCTTTCATCTACTATGAACCCAATAATCCCCCACATGAATGGGAATGACTATTCTTTGTAAAAGTTTTATGGACAAGTATGTGATCATCAAACAAAGACTGATTGCATCTGGATAGGTGGGTTTCCCTTTGAACTTTCCGTAGTGAACATGTATCGGATACACTCAGTCAATCGATAGATTTGATATCTTTGAACCGTCGAACTTTATTGTACACCTAGACAATACATGTCACACAACCAACCTTTTAACGTTTATGGTTCTCATGGTTTTGTTCTTTTCAGCCATGAACACGTCCCGATTTTATGAGAGTTTAGAGAATAGGCCTTTACTAACATTCTCCTTGAAGCGGCTTCCACTTCGCCCTCACATAGGTGATTTCTAAACGTTCAATCCTGTAAATTGAACTATTTGGTCAAATCTGCCAAATTTAGATAATCATTAAAAGACTTTTCACCTGAAGTCTTATCCTTGTTTACTAAACATTGTCTACATCATGAGAATGAGTTGAGTATTTGACAATGTTGAACCTATCAGAAACAACTTTGTTTGATCTCCTTGAACCTAGATCTTGGGATCTCCAGTCTGCTAGGTAGAGTTACCGCCATGCTGACTCGTCCTAGGCCTTAAACCCATTCCCTTGGATGTTCTTTCCACTTCTTCTTTAGATAGGCCTTTGTAAGTGGATCCGACACATTATCCTTTGACTTTACATAGTCAATAATGATAATTCTACTAGAGAGAAATTCACTAATGGTATTATGTCTCCATCATATGTGACGAAATTTACCGTTATACATCATGCTTCATGCCCTAGCTATTGCCGCTTGGATATCACAGTGTATACATACTAGTGCCACTGGCTTGGGCCAATATGGAATATCTTTCAAGAAATTCCGGAGCCATTCTGCTTCTTCACCAGCTTTATCTAATGCGATAAATTCATATTCCATTGTAGAGCGAGCGATACAAGTCTGTTTGGATGATTTCTAAGAAACTGCTCCTCCACCGATAGTAAATACATATCCACTTATGGATTTTACTTTGTTCGATCCGGTGATTCAATTTGCATCACTATATCCTTCAATTACTGCAGGATATTTATTATAATGCAAAGCATAGTTTTGAGTGTATTTAAGATACCCCAAAACTCTTTTCATTGCCATCCAATGAGTTTTGTTGGGATTACTCGTGTACCGACTCAATTTACTAATAGTACAGGCTATGTCTGGTCATGTACAGTTTATTATATACATTAAACATCCCAATACTTTTACGTACTCCAATTGTGAGTCACTTTTACCTTCATTCTTTCGAAGTTCAAAGTTCACATCCAATGGAGTCTTGGCAATACCGAATTCCATATACTTGAACTTGTCAAGTACTTTTTTGATAAAATGAGACTGTGAAAATGCTAACCCTTGTGGAGTTTGGTAAATTCTTATACCTAAGATCACATATGCAACTCCAAGGTCTTTCATATCAAACTTTCTCTCGAGTATTCGTTTTGTTGCATTTATGTCAGAAATATCTCTACTGATGATAAACATATCATCCACATATAAACAAACAATGACTTGGTGATTTGGATTGTCTTTAATGTAAACACATTTATCACATTCATTTATCTTGAATTCGTTTGCCAACATGGTTTGGTCAAACTTTGCATGTCATTGCTTAGGTGCTTGTTTTAGTCCATAAAGTGACTTAACAAGTTTACACACCTCATTTTCTTTTCCTGGAACCACAAAACCCTTAGGTTGTTCCATGTATATTTCTTCCTCCAAGTCTCCATATAGGAATACGGTCTTCACATCCATTTGATGGATTTGAAGATCATATACCGCTGCCAAGGAAATTAACATTCAAATCGAGGTTATCCTTGTTACTGGCGAGTATGTAATCAAAGTAATCAAGGCCTTCCTTCTTTTTGAAGCTTTTTACTACAAGTCTTGCCTTGTATTTGTCAATAGTACCATCCGCCTTCATTTTCCTTTTGAAGATCCATTTAGAACCTAAAGGTTTATTTCCGGGAGGAAGGACAACCAATTCCCATGTATGGTTGCTTAAGATTGAATCTATCTCACTATTGACTGCCTCTTTCCAAAAGGATGAGTCTGTCGATGACATCACTTCTTTAAATGTTTGAGGCTCATTTTCTAAGAGAAATGTTACAAAATCCGATCCAAACGAAGTTGACGTTCTTTGACGTGTACTACGTCTTGGATTTTCTTCATCATGTACATTCCCACTTGGTTCATCTTGAGGTTGTTTATATCCTCCACTAGACTGTTCATGTCTAGTTTTATACGGGTAAATGTTTTCAAATAATTCAGCATTGTCTGATTCTATTACCGTATTTTCATTAATATCCGGATGTTCGGATTTATGAACCAAAAATCGACATGCTTTACTACTTTTTGCATATCTTATGAACATGCAGTCCACCGTTTTAGGTCCTATTTTAACCCTTTTAGGTAAAGTAACTTGAACCTTCGTTAGACACCCCCACACTTTGAAATATTTCAAGTTGGGTTTCCTTCCTTTCCATTTTTCGTAAGGAATTGATTGTGTCTTACTATGAGAAACTGTGTTGAGTATACGATTGGTTGTAAGGATAGCCTCTCCCCATAAGTTTTGCGATAAACCAGAACTTATAAGTAAGGCATTCATCATTTCCTTCAAAGTTCGGTTTTTCCTTTCCGCAATTCCATAAGATTGAGGTGAATATGGGGCCATAGTTTGATGAATTATTCCATTCTCTACACATATTTGCGTAAAGGGAGATTCAAATTCTCCGCTCCTATCACTTCTTATCATTTTGATCTTTTTGTCTAACTGATTTTCAACTTCAGTTTTATATTGCCTAAACACATCTATTTCTTTATCCTTACTATTTAGGAAGTAGACATAACAATATCTAGTGCAATAATCAATAAAAGTTATGAAATACTTTTTCCCACTACGTGATGGTGTTGACTTCATATCACAAATGTCAGTGTGTATTAAGTCTAAGGGATTGGAATTCCTTTCAACGAATTTATAAGGATGTTTTGCATACTTCGATTCCACACGTTTGACACTTTGATTTATTGCACTCAAAGTTTGGTAAAACTTCTAAGTTAATCAGTTTTCGTAATATTTTTAATTAACATGGCCTAAACGTTCATACCACAAATCATAAGACTCAAGAAAATAAGAAGAATTTGAACTTTTATTTATTTTAACAGTCATTACATTCATCTTATAAAGGCCTTCGATCAGATAGCCTTTCCCTACATATATTTATCCTTTGCTAATTATAATTTTTTCAGAAACGGTTACACATTTGAATCCGTTCTTATCTAGGAGTGAAACAGAAATTAAGTTCCTACGTAACTCCGGAACATATAGCACATTGTTCAGTGTCAAGACCTTGCCAGAAGTCATCTTCAAACAAATTTTTCCTGTTCCCTCTACCTTAGCAGTAGCAGAGTTATCCATGTAGATCATTTCTTCTTCTTGACCAGGAGCAAATGACGAAAACAACTCCTTGTCTGCACATACATGGCGGGTGGCACCAGAATCCATCCACCATTCGTGAGGATTCCACACCAAGTTGCATTCTGAGAACATAGCACACAAATCATCGCATTCTTTATTGGATTCAATCATATTTGCTTGATCTTTTTTCTTGCCTTTCTTCGGAGTTCGACAATCTGTGGACTTGTGGCCGATTTTGCCACAATTGAAGCATTTTCCCTTGAACTTTTTCTTGGGTTGATTTCTTCCATGTTCAACTTTCTTTCTTTTCTTCGAATTGTTTTGGTCATCTTCTATAATATGTGCTCCATTAATTGTAGAATTCCCCTTTGAGCTTCTTTCGGCATCTTTATTGTCCTCTTCAATACGATGTCGGATAATAAGATCTTCAACAGTCATCTTCTTGCGCTTATGCTTTAAGTAGTTTTTGAAGTCTTTCCACAAAGGTGGTAGCTTCTCAACTATCGCTGCTACTTGGAAAGCATCATTCACAATTAAACCTACAAAACAGTTTATGTGAGTATTAAGAACATTTTTAATTTATTCAACTAAGGTATTTTTCTAAGATATACCTTCTGCTAGGAGATTATATATGCTGACTTGCAACTCCTGTACTTGAGAGACAGCAGATTTGCTATCTATCATTTTGAAGTCCAGGAACCGTGCAACAAGGAATTTCTTAATTCCTGCATCCTCCATCTTAAATTTCCATTCAAGTGCCCCCCACAGTTCCTTTGATGTCTTGGTTCCACTATAAACATTGTAGAGGTCGTCTTGGAGACCACTCAGAATATAATTCCTGCAAAGGAAGTCCGAATGTTTCCAAGCTTCTACAATAACAAAATGGTCTTTGTCCGAGGTTTCCTCGGGCACCTCAGGAGCGTCTTCGCTAGTGAACCGTTGCAGACATAAAGTGGTGAGGTAAAAGAACATCTTTTGCTGCCACCGCTTGAAGTCAATGCCCGAAAATTTTTCGAGCTTCTCCGCCGGTGCAATTGTTGGCGGAGCATTTGTGTGGCTTGATGAAGCATTATTGTTTTCCCCCACAATCGTAGCCACATCATGCATTTGACTTTCAGTTGTTATTTTTCTTGTCACCACAAGACAAAAAACTTAGTAATTTTTCAGAATACTATTTATAAAGTTAAATAACTTGAAACTCTTCTTCTTGTTTCTAGTTAATGATGAAGTTTTTTATTACTTCGAATCGTCAACCGAGTGAACCTTAACTTGTGATGAAGATTTGAATCACTAGTTAAATTCAAGCGGAGTAGAAAGCTTAAGCTTTAATCTCCAAAAACAAGCAATAAAGATTTTGTAGGTTATTTCCTTAAGATTATTATTTCCCACAATATGGTCGGGTATGCAGAATCTGTATATAACAATAACAACTTCAACTAGAGTTCAAGTATAAACAAGAACACAATGAAGTATCAAATACCCTCAATACAAGATCAAAATGACCTTTCCAAGAAGTGTATTTATTTTTCAGGAAAAATAAGATGAAGCAGAAATTGAATAGGCCAAGTCGTCCGAATTCACGGAATTTCCTTAAGAAAATAATTTCCCTCACTGTACCCGAGGTTGTGGAATTTTTTCTCCCAGGATAAAATGGTCTTCAATCCGACTATAGTGGTACCTCAAATAGGCGGATTCTTCAAACGCTTTGATTGATCACAGAGAATATTTGTAAAGAAAAGAAGAGAGCTTTTATTCCTAAAATTTCATTTCTTCAAACCTGTGGAAGAAGACAAGTTTTTATAGCCATAACATGCCTGTTCGGAAAGGTGGCATTGGTTCAACTTAGAGGTGTGACTATTCTGAAATTGCATGGCTGTTTTTCCCCAAAACAGTGCACTATTTTTGCTAAAGCCAAAGCCAAAGCCGAGCCGAGCGACAATGATAATGGCACAAGGCATCATCTAGTTCTTGCCTCACTATCCATGTGGAGTTAGTTTTTCTCAATATAAACACTCTCAAGTTCTCTTCTTCCACCAATGTGGGAGAAAGAGTAAACTTGCCAATTTGGGAGTACGCTTTCCATTTTTAGTGTCTCCTTTCCTCCACCCTTTTACTCTCCATTTTACCATTCACACTTCTTTCATCTACTATGAACCCAACACTTACCAAAGTTGAAGAGCCTTGATACACATAGAAACAGTAATCAGAACAACACAAAGAGAAACCTGAAAAGAAATATATCATTATTAACAATTTAACTAACATGTTAAGCAATCTATCTTGTGTATAATATTTTACTGTTTTGTTGATCATGTTTTAGGCTTATGTAATTGAACAATCAAATTTTGCGAAAACAGATTAAGTATTTAGTTTCTTTGTAGAATGTGTAATTGGCACTAACTGAAGTTACAGAATGATATAAAAGGAATATCTTATGTATCCCAAATGTTGAAGTTTGTAGTAGCTTTACAATAAAAATATATTAAAGACATACTGAAATTATTGAATGAACAACGCGATTATATTTTTGCTTGGTGAAAGGACATAGTGTATATGTAAGACAGAATATACATTCCTCGTCGAGGAAAAAAGGGAGGGAAAGTAAAATAACAAAGAGGACGAATAAACATGGAAGAATTTATCGCGCACATACAGTCCATTAATGAATCATGAGAGAGCATACTTTAAAATGTAGTGTGTTTCAATTCTTTTATCCATGCATTTCCCTTATGTTTGTTTCACCCAATTCTTGAGTTACGATTTCGTCCACCAATTCATTCTTTACGGAGATTCGACTTATGCCGAACCCGAAGGCTGGTACTATCATAAAATATACCTCAGGTAAAATGTCAGGTATTTTCTGCTTATGAATAAAATTAATCAGAATACTGTTTCTCATGTTCAACTTTCTCTATGCAATGGAAGAATACGTGAATCTTTATATGAATGAAAAATTGGAAAAACGTACACATATATCCTAACTTGAAGGCATTCAGAGTTGAGAAAATGTTACACAAATTGCATGTTTAATTGACCATTTTCAAGCATAGGGGAAAGACTCTTAGAGGTTGTTTGGTAGAGGGTATTGAAAAAACTAATGCGTGTATTAATTGATGTGTATTGTTAGTACCTTATTGGGTACATTTTTAGGTCTATGTATAACTAATGCTTGCATTAGTTATACACTCTATTATGTATTGAGGTGTGTGTTAGTAATACACACCATTTTCTATGTATTAGTAATACAACAATCCTGAACACATGCATTAACTTGTTAAATGTCATTATTACCCTTCAAAATATTTCTCCACTTTCTTTTTCCACCATTATCACATTCTCCGATTCCTTTTCACCGTTTTTAAAAAGTTGTCCTTTCTCTTGTTTTACTTTCCCATGGAAATGAGAAGATATTTTACCATATCATATTCCCCAACTCTTTCCTTTTCCACAATATCTACATCAGTCAAAAAAGAAAAAAGAATTGGCGATTTCTAGATCAAAAGAATTGTTGGTGCTACAGTTGTTGTTTCAATCTTCATGACAGTTGGTGCTACTTCATCGCCAAGAATTGTTGGTGCTACTTGTTAATGTTGGTTGTATATTCTTTTACTCTTGAAAAAAGAGTGTACAAGGAAGGATATTTTGGTAAACAAATATTTTTTTATAAAGATTATATAAATGTATATTATTTTCAATACATCAAATCAAACGTTGTATAAAAAATAATATCTGCATAATTAATACTAGCATTACTAATAATACATTAATAATGCAAGCATTACTAATACACTTTATTCATTATTATTTTTATACACTCTACCAAACGATCCCTTAGTGACATAAGAAGGCTTTCCTAAATCCAGGCTAATACTTTAGTTCATTTCCGTTACTAGCTCCGACTGATTCATATACAAATGTTGTTTGTTCTCCGTTGAATATGTACATACAAAACCTGCAATTAAATCAGCAAAACTCAGCAAAAGATCAGTCTATTCAGAAACAGATAAATTGTTTTATACTTCAGGAAAAAGACATAAATGCAGACCTTCCATAATGGTTTACCCCAACATATATATTACACAAACTTAGTAAAATTTAAATTAAAAAAATAAAATATAGAAAGACTGAGCGGACACTCGATCTTCAAAATTGGATTGAAGGCAATTGAATTCCCTTGACATAAAATTCATGAATCCGGCCACCACTGGAACAAGCATAAGGATATATTAGTCACTTTTGTCCTAGTAAAAACAATCAACGAGTCATACTTAGATATTTTGAGAGTTGATTTCTCAGATAATCACTCAACTACTAGTTATTATTTGAATAAAGTCATTTTCTTTATTGAAGAATATTAGGATTAAGAAAAAGACTGACTTTCTGAGATAATAACTATTAGTTGAGGGCCATATGAGAAACCAATCCAATACTTCAACCAATACTCCTTTGTTCATTCCCAAATCTTTTATCTATCAAATAAATACCTTAATAGAGTTCTTTATATAATACAATACATAGTCCGTAGTATGAATGTGAACCGTTCAATGCTCGAATCTCATGTTCCGGAATTTGACCAAGTAAGTAAGTTTTCTTTTAATTAAATTTTTTCTGAAGAGTAGGGCAGAGATATTATATATCAATAAATATAGTAAGTTGAGTTTTTCTTTAATTAAATTTTTTCTGATTAGTAAGGCAAGAGTATTATATATCAATAAATAATTGTTTGAAATTTTGAACTAACTTTAGGATAGAGCCACAACGATAACTACGGGTTTGGCACGACCAAGTATATTTGATCCAAAATTCATTAATTAAAAATTCATGAGCTAAAAGTTTTGACTCTGTCTCTAACTAACATAGCTTGAAATTTGTAAAATTATAAATTAATTAGAGTTGCACTATTGAAATTCCTTCAATGAGTAAAGCTAAAATGTGGGCTCAAAAGTCAAAAGGCAAATAATGCAACATCTCCAACTACACTCTATTTTACATTCTAAATATAGAGATGCTCTATATTTGGAGAACGTCATCTTCAATCCATAACTTTATTTTACATTCTAAAAGAAGAACTTCTTTCTCTTTAATATTATATTAGTATTTTTATTTCATTTATATTTCTTATTTCTAACTTAAATCTTTTTTATTATTTTTATTTTATTTATGTTTTTTTGTTTCATAATTATTTCTCCCCTAAAATTTTAAATCACATAAATTATAAGAAAATATTATATATTTTCATATTAATGGACAATTCAAATAAAAGTGAAATCATTAATGAAATATAATTCAATAATTTCATCATGGTAATATTTATTTATTTCTAAATAAATATTCAACTTTCAAGATTAAAACATTGTTCTCATAAATGCTCTATTAATTCATTACGAAGTGTAAAATGAGCATTTCTGCCTTTACTCTTTTTTCATGTCTAGCTAAAAATTGTTCAAATCTATAATTTTCATCTGCCACCATTTATATGGAAATTAAATTTATAAAATTCAAAATTAATATAATAAAAATATTATATTAAAAATAATTATGAATAATAGAAACTTAATTAATTATCAAATATAATTAATAATATGTTAAATTATAAATATTATATAATATAAATATTAATATTATAATAAAAAGATAAAATAGAGAGAATGAATAGTAATTCACTATATTTGAAAAGTTATTATTCACCTCCACTCTATATAGAGTTCATTGGGAAATTTGAAAGGGATACTAATAAACTCTTCTCCTACTTTACATTATTTTAATAGTCATATACAATCTAGGGGTTTGGCCCACAGGTGACAAAAGAGTTTTAAAATGAGGTGTAGGTGACACACGTCTTAATTATTAGGTAGAGGTGACAATTACTTTATTATGGATTAAGAAAGTTGGAGAAGTTTGAAAATAATCCACAAGTTTTTAAATTTACACTTTGATCCAAATGTTAGCCTATATAACGGAAAACAGAGGGGAAAAAAGGCGCCTTTCTCTCTCTTCTCACCCATTATTGTTTTCTCTCTCTTAGCAATTTTTGTTGTTCATTGTTGCTGCTGCTTCATTCACCATCTTCTGCTTCATTATCATCATCTTCTACTTCATTATCATCTTCATCTTGTTCTTGTTGACCATTTGTTGTTGTTGTTGTTACCGCTATTGTTGCTATTTGACCAATTTCTTAGGTCAAATTTTATTTCTAACACCACTTTCCACTTTGGCATTACTTCATAGGAGACGTTGGTAAGTCAAATTATGATTTTTAGTTGAATTTGTCATCTGGGTAACTGCTATTGTATTGTTGTTTTCCAACAATGGATAGAACCCAATCATGAATCCAACATAAAATCCATCTGTTTAAACAGATAAATCATCTGTTGCAATAGATGAGACATCTGTTTCAATGGAAGACTGATATGTTGGATTCATATTTAAACAGATGGGTCATCTGTTGCAATATTTGACATATATGTTACAACAGATTAGTTACCTGTTGCAACTGAACCTGAACACGATTCCAACATAGGTTACAACAGATTAATAACCTGTTGTAACAGGTAAGTCATCTGTCGCAACAGGTTAATTATCTGTTGCAACTGTCACTTATCTGTTGGAATCAGCATCAAAGGTGATTTAGTTATAATATCAATTCCAACAGGTGATTCATCTGTTGCAACAAATTTTCAGATCCGTAACATGAATCCCAATAGGTAAGAATCTGTTACGACTCATCACTTACCTGTTGCAATAGATAACACATTTGTTGGGATTTATTCACGGCACTATGAAATCACTATCAACTTTTTTTAACAAATGGCTTTATTTAGGTACCACTAATCGAGGAATTAATAACAATAGGGGTGGATTGTCATGATCAGTGGGTCGAGAAGAGCAATTGATATGTATGGTGTTGGAGGGAGGGTGAAATTCTAGAGATGATAGCTATGACAGTCCAAAGTGATGTTTCGTATAATGATTTTGTGAACTTAATCATCAGCTTTTGTGGACTGAATTGTCAACTAGAAGAATTCGCCATCAGCTACATGCACAACTCCTTTGAAAATCAGAGGGTACTGCCTTTCAAGATAACCGATCAGGTTCGGTTGCGTTCTTATCTAAGTGATTCAACCAGGCAGGTGTTAAGGGTGTACATGGTTGAAAAAATGAGAGAGAATGAGAACTAAAATGTAGAAGAACAAGAAGAAGAAGAAAAAGAAGAAGATTTCTTTGATGATAGGTTGGATGATCTAGACATGAATATTCCAGATGATGTAAACACCTACGCCCGTTGATGCGACTAATACGATATGCAGTTCTTCTCAATCGACACAATCTGGAAATCTTCAAGACAACGGGACCGACTTTTTTATTGGAATGTCATTCAAGGACAAGAATGAACTATCTAACACTATGTTTATTTCTTGCTTGAAAAAAGATTTCAGAATAAAGAAGGTGATTAATTCAAGTAGTGTCTTTTGCTTCAAATGTGCTAATTCGAACTGCAAGTGGTGGTTGAGAGTGGTGAAGTACGCAAGTTCTGATAGATTCGTCATTCATAAATATGAAAAGCATCACACATTTGCTTCGGAGCACATCTCAGGACAAAGTCCTTATGCCATGGCAAAGGTCCTCGGTGAATATTTCACGAGTAGTTTCCCAGATGGTAAAGGCCCTTCAACAAGGCTTATGGCCAATCAACTCCTTACGGATTTGGGTGTTCTGGTCAGTTATTAGAAGGTATATACGGCCATGGGGATTGGCAAGGACCTGGTTCAGGGGACACTCGAGCATGGGTATGAAGTCTTGGATGCTTACCGTTACATGATTGAGTCCACAAATCCCAGAAGTAAGACGGCATTGCATCTGGATGAAAATGGAAGGTTCAAGTACTTTTTTGTATCCTATGGTGCTTGGATTCAAGGTTTTCAACATTTGAGAAAAGGCATAGCCGTCGACGGTACCTTCTTGAGGAGCAGGTATAATGGAGTTCTGCTAGCTGCGGTGGCGCAGGATGCGGAGAATCACATCTTTCCTGTCAGTTTTTGTGTAGCGGACAAGGAATGTGATGCCTCTTATGATTTTTTTTGAACAACTGCGACGAAGATACCGAAGAGTTGTGTTTTGTATCGGATAGGCATCCAAGTATTCCAAAGATGGGTTCACTTTTCTTCACTTCAGCTTACTTTGGTTGTTGCATCAGGCATCTTAGAGAGAACATTCGAAACAACTATCACAACGAAAGGGTCGTCACCCTTTTTTATAGAGCAGCTAAAACATATAGTAGAGAGGAGTTTTTAGACCATTTCAATCAAATAGCAGATGTGAATCCCAAGGTAGCAGAATTTCTTGCACGTGTCGGTTTCGAGAGATGGAGTCGGGCATTCTGTCCAACAAATCGGTACATTCTTATGAATTTAATGTCTTGTTTGATTTATAAGTTTAGTTTGATGTCGTACTAAGTGATTCTTTTCTATAGGTACAATATTATGACATCAAACATAGCTAAATCGGTTCATTGTTTGGCGATGAAAGAGAATTTCCCATCAAGGCTATGTTTGAAAAAATAAGCAAGAAATATAGCAATTTTTTTAACGAAAGGCGTGTGTAGTTCAAGTGCCCAGAAAAAAGAACCCGATTTGTTCTCAAAATCGAAAAGAAAATATCAACGAACATTAGTTTGGGGAATAGGTTATTCTCTCATAAAATAGCAGATTATAAATTCTGTATCACCGGTCATGGTGATGCTGCCACGGTCTATCTTCAAACAAGATCTTGTACGTGTAGAGTTTTTGACTTGGAAAAAATACTTTGTCCACATGCTATGGAAGCCTTTCGAGCTCAATACAGCCATAAATATGGACCTGAAGTTTACGAGCACTTCTCTCAATATTATTTGGTGGAAAAATATGAAATGGCATATAGTGGGCATATTACTCTGGTGCCTCCCGAAGAATCTTGGGTTATTCCAGTAGAGCTTATGGGGAGATTAATACCTCCTCCATATATTGACCCGAGCACTATCAAACCGGGAAGAAAGCCATATAAAAGGAGGCGTGGAGTTGGAGAATCATTTTCATCAAGAAGAAACAAGTGCTCCATATGTAAGTGCGCTGGCCACAAAAGAACTACATGCCCGAATCATAATCCACCATGATCGTTGTAATTGCAGAAACTTGTGTTGTTGTTTATTTATTTATTGTGGACTTTTATATATTTAACTCATTGTTGTGAACCTAATGTTATCATTTATTATATATAAAATGTCTTTTTTTTTAAATAACTTGTGCATCAATAAAATGAGGCAAAACATGAACTAAATAATACAAAAGACCACAATTATTCTCAACAGTTGCACAAACAACTGGAATGATTTCCTCCAACAGATGAAAATCTGTCGAAACAGATGGATAATTTGTTGAAACCCAATAGATGACCAATCGGTTCCAACACCTGGTCCATCTGTTGAAAGAACTCAAAAGCCAAAATTGCTAGTGCTGCTGGATTCAACATTGCCTCCAACCGTCGACATGTTAACATGTATTAGATTAGAAGAAATAGACAGAATGAAAATTGAATAAGAATTAAAACGCCAAAGTCTGTCTAAAAGTAAATTTTTCATTAAATGAAAAATAAAATACATTAGATATAGATCCGATATAGAAAAATTAAAATACATACGCTAAAACAAAAAATACATTCTAATTATTATCATCATCATCATCATCATTAATGACAGCCGGCCAATCAACTCGCAGCAGCAGGGCTCTCATCAACCTCTGCATCTCTCTGAACATTATCGCTCTCACAGCGACCAACTCGCTCGGTTGGTCATTAACCTGCCTTTGAAGTTCCCGCACTGTGTCGCGTATAATAGCAATGTCCGAAAAAGGGTCAGGCATATCTAGAACATGCATGAATTGACAAATGTAAAGAAAAATGTTCACAATGTAAGACAACGTATACGATCAACTGGTAAATTTATGCCAGAAAAAAACTTACCTCAACGAGAAAGGAATATGCTCTTTGAAGTTAAGTGGTTGAAGATGCACACGAAAGGAAAAAATGCAAGAAATAAATAGAGTTGAATGAAGATTAAGAAGGGACCTATAATATAATCTGGACGTGTCAGGCCAAAAGTCAGGACTGTTCAGATCCATTATATTAATTACATTCAAAATGGTGGCATTTTGTTTTCGGTGAAAAGTCATGACTTTTTCTTTTACACTAATTACTTCTCACCTTTTCATAGCGGTTTGAGACTCGATAAAAGCCGTTATTATTGAATTGTTGCAACAGATCGTCCAGCATTTTTAATAGATTTAGCATCTATTTCAACAGATGGATGGATTGAATGTGCAACAGATGACTGTCAAAATAGATTTACCATCTGTTGCAATAGATGGTTTGTATATGTAACAAATAAGACATCTGATGTAACTTATGTATTATCTGTTGCAATAGATGGACAGTATGTATAAGTTGAAGGAGATGTTTTGATATCTTCTGACAACTGATTCATCAGTTTCAGTTTCAACAGATGGAGTATTCGGTTCATTAGCTGTTTTGAATGTGTTAGATAAAAAGTCTTCACCTCTTTTTAATAGTCCCTCTGTTACGTATTAGTTGGGCCCTATGGGCTTGGCACACCAATTAATCAAAATATAAATTAGGTGATTAATTTACCAAATTGGCCTTATTAATTATGATTAGAAAGTATAAATGTGAATAATATACTTTATGTAGTCATTTAATAATAGGGGTAATCTTGAAAAAATATAATAAAATTCTCTTGATTTTATAAATAGGAAAACTAAATTGAAACAAACATTTTTAGAAAGAAGTAATCACATGCGTGTAGATTAATTAAAAAAAGTCAGGTTTATCGCAACAGATTTACCATCTGTTGCAACATATAGATTATCTGTTGCGACAGATGGACCATATGTTGGAGGAGATGTTTTGATTTCTTCCAATAGCTGATTCGTCAGTTGCAACAGATGGAGATTTTGATTCATCAACTGTTTTGAATGTGTTAAGATAAAAAGTCACGACTCTTCACACCTCTATTTTAATAGTCATCACATTCGTGTAGATGAATAAACAACACTAACATATCCTGATGAGGTAGGAAGAATAAGATGCGTGCAATGGATCCCATTCTCATGCATGCGAGTTATGTATATTATTGATCAGGCTACCGTGAAGACATTCATAAAGTGAAATGATTTTGTGAATGCAGTTTTTTACCGATTAGACACTGATCCTTCAAACAAGATCCTGAATTGTATAGTTTAGTTTGATATGTGCGAATTGATAAGGCCGAAGGGTTCCAATACGGTGGTGTCGATACCCCGTTACAACTTAATGACACGATTCATGCACATGTTTTTGTGTCAAGTTTGGGGAACGGTTTAAATTTTTGGCAGCAGTATAAATATCCAATAGTGATTGGACCAGTTTTAATGGCACAATGAACTTCTTGAAAGGCCTCCGAAGCCTCGCAATGAAGCAACCAATGATAGAACCAATAGAAAATCCCCTGGTCCAAATTTATATGGATGGATTGGTGGAGGAGACTTTTTTACAGCAGAAGGTGCTTAGGAAAATACCTATGTACAAAGGGGGAGGTGGAGAAAGTCATATATCATTTCAGACCTTGTTTAAGAGGAAACACAGGGTAGAAAAGAAAGTGTAGCGAAATTGTCCAATGAAATTCACATTAGAAACGAAAAAACTGGATGAGCTTCAAATGTGGAAGTGTATCAAAATATAAAAAACCGTCAGTCGATGAAAAAAAAGAAGAATGGTCAACAGGACTGGAGCTGGACAAAGCACTTTGCTTGAGAATGCAACTAGTGAGCGTGGCCTCAATGAAGACTCTCACAAAGTGCAGGACAAAAACTCCAAGTAAAAAGCTTCGCGAGCACGGAAGGTGGTTAGATTGTCGGTCAAAATTGAAACCTACATGTCAATTCAGACCGACAATCTTACCACCTTCCATGCTCGCGAAGCTACTTCCTTAGAGTTCTAGTCCTGCATTTTATGGGTCTTTGTTGAGGCCGCGCTCGCTAGTTGCAGTCTCTAGCAAAGTGACCAGCTCAATTCCTCTTGACCATTCTTCAACGACTGATGGATTTTCATTTTTGGATACACTTTCACATTCGCATCTCATCCAGTTTTTTTATTTTTCATGTCAATTTAATAAGCTAATTTCGCTACACTTTTCTTTGACCCTGTGTATCCTCTTAAACAAGTAATAAGATGATATATAACCTTTTCAACCTCCCTATTCCTGCACAGGTTTTCTTCCAAACACCTTCTACTGTATAATAGTCTCCTCCAATAACCCATCCATATAAATTTGGACTAGGAAAATTTCTATTAGATCCATCGTTGTTTGTTGCAGTGCGAGGCTTTGAAGGCCTTTCAACAAGTCCATTGCACCATTAAAACCGGTCCAATCACTATTGGATATTTACACTGCTGCCAAAAACTTGAACCCTTCCCCAAACTTGACACAAAAACATGAGCATAAACCATCATTAAATTGTAACGGGGTATCTACACCATCGTCTTGGTCCCTCAACCTTACCAGTTCAAACCTAACAATTATAACTGTAAAATGTCATATCTTGTTTAAAGAATTAATGCCTAATAGGTAAATAACAAACATTCACAAAATCATTGTAATGGATGTGTGTTTTCATGATAGGTTGATCGGTAATACATACCTCCCACATATAAAGTGGTTCCATCTGCAAGTAGCTTATTCCTCCGAACCCATCTTTACTCTAGCCTTTAATGCTGGCCGGGCAAAAGTGGATCCAATTTCACTTCCTTTTATCTGCAAACAAGAGAAATACATTTGATGTCAAACAAGAGAAGAACAAAAAGAACATTACAAAAGGGTAACACAAAAGTGAGTGAATCAACAGATGACCAATATGATGCAACAGATTACCCATCTGTTCAACCGATGAGGCATCGTTTGCAAAGGATGGATGACATGTTGCAACAGATGGGCCATCTGTTGGAATAAATCAAACCAGCCTTGCTACTGGTTTGATTTCTTCAAAAAGTTGCTCCGTCTGTTCCAACAGCTGATTCATCAGTTGCAACAGTTGAGGAAATTGTTGCAATACCACCAACAACAGCATCAACAACAAAGAAACAAACAAAACAACACCATATGTTCCAATACCATCCACAACACAAACATCACATGTTCCAACACAACCACCACCCCCAACAACAGCACCACCAAAGTACCAAACAAAATACATAAAAAAAAAACTATTCTGATAACAAGGCTTTTTAAGTTCTCCCAACAAATGACTTTTTTTGCATATTTTAATAAAAATAACGCTTTGTTCATTCAAGACTTAAAAGTCACCTTTTCTTCAATTTTCTCAATAAATAGCAAACTGGTAATGGGTAAATCATTAATAGCAACATATGTAAATATCTAATTTAAATGAGATACAAAGAAGAAGACGAGATGAAAAGAGCAACTTTGAACCATACCTGCAATGTCAAAAAAGCAAACGGATCGGAACATCTAGTTCAGTCGAGAAAAGATATTGATTGGTTGAGATCCCAAAGGATCCTCATCCGAAAAAAGAGAGAAAAGAGAGAAAAAAGGAAACAATAAAGATAATTGAGAATAAAGAATAAAGAAGAGTTATGAGTTGAGTCTAGACTACTTTATGGTTGAAGGAGAGAGAGTTCTAGATATGGGAGTTTTTAAATATTCATTAATAACTTTTGAGGGGCACGAGGAGATGGTGACATTGAAAAGACCAGATAAGACTACTCACTCGGGAGATTTTTGAGTTATCCAAGTAGTACTGAGTAATATTTTTTACCACCTTAGTATTTTAACTATTTTATCTCGGACAGGAAATACCTAAATTTCTTTATAAAAAAAAGAATCTAAAAATATTTAAGTGTAACAGATGACTTAATCTGTTTGATAGTTTACAACAGATTCGTGATCTGTCGCAACAAATGACGTAAATTGTTTGATAGTTTACAACAGACGCATAATATATTGCAAAATGTTACCTAATCTGTTTGATTTGATCCAACAGAAAAGATATCTGTTGCAACAGGTTGAACATTTGTTTATATATAATTTCAATTGAGTTCATATGTTAGACTAAAACCTTAATTGAATGTGAGTTCTCATAGGGTCAAATACAACTTTAATTGAGTCTTTTGGCAATTTTATGATGAGACGGTACTGCGTTCCTCCGACCAGAGTCGTCGATCGATCACTCTGAGCCAAGCCGATTCTTACTACCTCATATGTTAGACTAATACCTTAATTGATTAATCTAGGACTAGGGTACTAATACCTTGATTGAATAATCTAGGACTAGGGGTGAGTTCTCATAGGGTCAACTATAACTTTAATTGAGCCTTTTGGCAAATGCATGATAAGACGGTACTGCGTTCCTCCCGACTAGAGTCGTCGATCGATAAATCTGAGTCAAACCGATTCTTACTACCTCATATGTTAGACTAATACCTTAATTAATTAATCTAGGACTAGGGTACTAATACCCTAATTGAATATAGGATCAACTACAACTTTAATTGAGTCTTTTGTCAATTGTATGATGAGACGGTACTGTGTTCCTCCCGACAAGAGTCGTCGATCGATCACTCTGAGCTGAACCGATTCTTACTACCTCATATGTTCAACTAATACCTTAATTGATTGATCTAGGACTAGGGGTGAGTTCTCATAATGTCAACTTCAATAGATGACAATGCCTATTTGATAATTTACAATAGATGGGTAATCTATTGCAACATATGACTTAATTTATTTGATAATTTACAACAGATGGGTAATCTGTTGCAACAGGTGACTTAATCTGTTTGATAGTTTACAATAAATTCGTGATCTGTCGTAACAAATGGCTTAATCTGTTTGATAGTTTACAACAGATGCGTAATATATTGCAACAGATTACATAATCTGTTGGATTTGATCCAACAAAAAAGACATCTGGTGCAACAGGTTGAACATTTGTTTATATATAATTCAATTGAGTTCATATGTTAGACTAATACCTTAATTGAATGTGAGTTCTCATAGGGTCAACTAAAACTTCAATTGAGTCTTTAGTCAATTGCATGATGAAACGGTACTGTGTTCCCCCCGACCAGAGTCGGCGATCGATCACTCTGAGACGAACCGATTCTTACTACCTCATATGTTAGATTAATATCTTAATTGATTAATCTAGGACTAGGGTACTAATACCTTAATTGAATAATCTAGGACTAAGGGTGAGTTCTCATAGGGTAAACTATAGATTAATCTAGGACTAGGGGTGAGTTCTCATAGGGTCAACCACAACAGATGGCAGCGCCAATTTGATAATTTACAACATATGGGTAATCTGTTGCAACATATGACAATCCATTTGATAATTTACAACAGATGGGTAATCTGTCGTAACAGATGATTTAATTTTTTTAATAATTTACATCAGATTTGTAATCTGTTGTTACCTAATCTGATTGATAATTTACAACGGATGAGAAATGACGCAACATATTGAACATTTGTTTTTTATAATTTCAATTGAGTTCATATGTTAGACTAATAGTACCTAAATTGATTAATCTAGGACCAGGGGTGAGTTTTTACAGGGTCACCTCCTAAAGTACTCGGTCAACTACAACTTCAATTGTTATATACAATTTCAATTGAATTACCCTTTCGGCAATTGCATGATGAGAGGGTTAAAAATTATGCATATATTTTATGATTTAAAAAAATAATTAAGATCATTTCGGACCAAATTAACACTTTCAAAACTACTTGTCATTCTTTTCCAAAATACAAATCAACCCATACAAAATGTTTCATCATTTCAAATCTCGAGGTCTGGCTCTTTCTCTCTCATTCTCACTCAACAATATAGTACAGACAACAACTACTCAACAAATTTGCTCAACCCTCCATAACAGATCACTTTTTTTCTCATTTTCGATCACATAGGTGTTATTTTCGACTTTATTCTTGCTTGTATCGGTCATTTTCTTTGTCTTCGTAGGCAATAGAGTTCGAGAAGAGCTCTATATTTGTTTTTTTTCTAAAAAATAAGGGCTTTTAAGTTAATGATGAAAAATAAAACTTTTAGTTGTATTATCTTCGAGAATGGGTTTACAATTTTGAGTTTTGATGGTAAAATCATAGGAAGAACTCGAGAAATCCCTAGTTTCCGTCCCAGTGTTCTGTTGATTGTCGTGGTACATTTGGATGGTGTTTGTGGTGTTGGTGGTGGTGGTGGTGATGTTTGTGGTCGTCGTGGTGGCACCGGTGGTGGCATTGGTTGGTGGTGTTTGTGGTGGTGGTTGTTGGTGTGTCGGTATTCGTAGTGTTTGAAATGTATTTTTTAAAATCTATGCATACATCAACTGTAATATATCTTTTGCTTTTCTTTGTCTGTAGGTAAAACATGTCTCCCAAAAAAAAAGAAAGTGAAAGTGGATCAACGTCTGACCACTCAAAAAAAGGCTACAGTACAGAGGGATTCAGAGGAGCTTTTTGAACAATCTCAGTCAGGAAAAAGTAAAGCTGAGGAGAGATATAAAAATAACGTTGAGGAAGGTGGACAACGGTCCGTAGATGGTGATGAAGAAAATAAAAGTGAGAAAGAGGAGGAATTGGAGAGTCAGAAAGAGAAAGAGGATGATCATCAATATGATGATAATGGATCACCGATGGGGCATGAGTTAATATTGACATCCCAGCATGATCCTGTCAAAACTTTTATTATTGATAGGTTTCAAGTTGCGATGCTGATAAATGACCCAGAAGGAAAATAACTAACTGGTCAAATTGTACTTAAATGTCAGATGGGGGAAAATTTTGAACATTTTATGAAAATTATGAAGAACGAAAACATAGGCGGACTTTTTAAGAAGAGCTGCTTTGAACGCTTTCTCGAGCTGCCTGAGGACTCCTCTGCCGAGATCCATTTCCCGATGACGATGGAATATGGTCTTCTAAAGAGCAGGATCAAGTACGCGGGGAATGATAAAGATCCGGAGAAGGGGGTAAAAAGAAGATGGATGGAATCTGGATCAACTATTGTGGCATGCCTATTTGTTTTGGCTTGAAAAAGTTTGCCATAGTGACAGGCTTGAGATGCCATCGTCTAGAAGGACCACCACCCCGTAAAAGATCCAAGGTAAGAAAATAAAAGGGAAAAATAGATGGGTTGTTTGACATTGCTCAATGTGGCTACAAAGCATTGGATTTGTTGACAGATCTTGAGGATAAAACCATACCAGAGAAGTACAGGGAGAAATTATGCTTAGTTTAGTTTGCCCATTCGGTTATATTGGCAAGAGACGTCAACAAGGTCATAGAAGATGATTTGTTGGCGCGTGCTGAGGATTTTGATAAATCAACAATTATCCCTGGGGATATGACAACTTCTACTTGACTGTCCAATATTTACTGACAAAGATATCCTCAGAGATGACCACATTATACGACTTTCCTTGTGCTTTCATGGTAAAATTAATCACTAATTTTACTCATCCATTAATTTATATTGAATATAGTTATTATGATTTTTTTTGCTTGCTTCCTGTTTACATTTTTTAGGCTTGGGAATTTGAAGCCATTCCTCTCCTTCGAAAACAGTTAGTGGATTACCCGGATGAGGTTTCTCATCCAAAGATGTTTAGGTGGTTGGCTGTAAAGAGCAACACCAATATTAAGGAGGCTGATCTCTTTAACCCTCCGGATGATGCAGTACGTCTTCTTCAAGTAAAATAATTCTACTCAGAGATAAGAAAGATATTGAACAGATGTTATATCTGGTGCAACAGATGTTATATCTGATGCACTAAATGGGACATCTATTGTGACGGGGTATATCTTGCATCAGATTACCCATCTGTTACTTTGGTTCTCTGAACCCGACTCCTAAAAGATTAACCATCTACTGTAAATTATGCAACATATGTTTAATCTGATAACATGTCATTTATCTGTTGCGATGTACAGATCATCTGTTGCATAACAGATTACCCGTCTTATGCAGCTGTTGCAACAGATGATTGATATTTTGCATCAGATTATCCATGTGTTGCTCTGTTTCTCTGAACTAGACTCAAACGGATTTTAACCATAAACTGCAAACTATGCAACGGATGGGTCTTTTTTAAAAAAATGTAGCCCAACTATGAAAATTATTATATTATATGATTTAAATGCATCTGTCTTTTTTTTCTTTTTTATAGGTTGTGCATCCATGGATCGTGCCTACTAAAGAGGATTCGGTGATGACTTCTTATATTACTCTAGGTCATGTTGATACTATTGTAGACCCAATGGTGGAGTTAATAAAGAATAAATTTGCAGGAGCAACAGACATAAGAAGAGCAGCAAGGTCATCCTAATGTTGAGGATCTTCATGACCAACCTTTTACTAAGGTAGATCCGGGTGCTTCTTCTGGTGGAGTTGGTGGAAGGCTTGCTGATGGTTCTACCACTCGTGATAATAAGCATATTGATTCTTAAGAAATAATAAATATGTTTTAAAACATCCCTTTTCACCCTTACACAGGTCCCTCTCACCCCTCTTCACCCTCGTGTTCTCGTTGTGAATGCGATGACTGCAAGGACAGACAGGATAAAATATTTGAAAAAGTAGAGGCTATCTTTAAAGTTATCGAGGAATTCAAATCCAAGAGGTGTGTCATACCATCCAAGAAGGTGAGGGAGCCACACACTCCTACAGCGTTGGTTAGGAGAAAGAAAAGAGCAATTAAAGACGTACTCTCCGCTCGGAAATCAAAAGAAATTGCAATTCCTCCCTCTCCAAAAGTTGTTGAAGTTCAGGGGACAGTCAAGAAGGTGGACATATACGCGAAACTTGGCACCGAAGAGAAGAGGGATCTGCGACAGTCCAAGAATGACAAGCCAGGCGCACCAGATTACCCCAAGGCCTCCATTTTCCCCCTAAGACTTCCAGACTATGATTGATATGCGTATGCCTTACGAGGACAAGGAAAGTTTACTTTTCCTAAATTAACCCTTCTAATCTACTCTATGAAGAAGAAGCTACGCAAAAGATTTCACATTTGTTGCAACAACTGGGTATACTGGTGCAATTGGTAGTGGTTCTATTGCAACTTATTATCCATCTGTTGCATAAGTTGCGTTGGATTATTGATTCAGAGAACCCTATGCAACAAATGGACCATCCGTTGCATCTTTACAATTACTAACCTATTTAAAAATTAACTTCTTATCTCACAGCATGTTGACATAATTCTCTGTCTCATAAGGAAAAGGAAATTAATGTACCGGGAATCTTATGACGTTGCCGATAGGATAATAGACCTCGACTTCTGCAAGAAGCTCAAGGATAAGTACGATCAACTCAATGGAGAGGCGTCATCCCTTGGCATGGGACTGGATTTTCTAGTTCCTACGTTGGTCTTGGATGAAGAAGAAACGTTAAGATATGTTAGAGGGGACAGGAAAAATCCACACGGCAAGAGCTGGACCGAGGCAAAAAGGATTCTTGCAGTCATTAGCGTGAACGGCATGCATTATCGGTCTGTTGATATACTACTCAAGGAGGGAAAGATCAATGTTTATGACTCCAACGTACCTCTCGTCGATGATTTTGATCTTTTTTTCCTAGTGCAGCCACTGATGGTGCTGTTTCCCATCTTGTTGAGGGAGAGTAAACTGATGAATCATTTGTCAAAGGAAGTATTGATGAAGAAATCATGGGATTTTGAAGGTCAAAACAGGGGAATGATCCTTCCGAAATATGATGCCACTAAAGCAAGTGGTTCGCACACTCTTGCACACATCGAATGTTTGCTGACCGACATAGAAATGGCTGAGCCAATGAATTTTCTGTGCAACAACGCTGTGGCAAACCTGCAAGAGGTCTGAGCTTTTGGGGTACTAACTGGACGCTTGAAGCCTGTGTATAAAGAAGAGCCTGTGAAATAGAAAATTTTAATTTCAAGTCACCCTTCACTTTATTACATGTACATGTAGTGGCAATAATTTTTTTCTGATGAAAGTTGAGTTTTTTATAATGCAATAGATTAGATTGTGAATTTTTTGTAAAATATGTTTAATCCGTTCTGGCAGATAGTTTATCTGTTGCAATAGGTTGGTCATCTGTTGTATTACGACAATGTTATTTCTATGAATAATCTAATAATATAAGTCTAATCTGTTACAATAGTGGGAAGATCTGTTTAATAATTTCTAATAGATGACCTAAATTTTACAACATATGCCTAAATCTTTTTGATATTTTCCAACAGTTACGCTTGAATATCCATGTGCTCAACAACACCAAACCAGTAGCAAATACACACACCACCATGAAAATTTCAACAATTAGGCTTGAATATCCATGTGTCCAACAACACCAAACCAGTAGCAATAACGGAAACATTATAGTATCTTCTTGCTCGATTTTATTTCTCTTCAGAAGCCTTGACTTTGTTCAACAAACCCCAAATTACACGATTTGCTTGTGAAGGGTGTCGTTCTTCATACTAATCAAAGTAATCGCATCCACCCAATTTCTATAAAAAAGAGAACACAATTACAAAATAATTACAAGTCAATAATTAATCAATTAATTAAATAAAAAAATATTACCTTTGAAATCTTACAAGTAAAAAACCTAGGACTCGAATTTTTTTGAGTCCAAGAAGTCTTTAACAGAGATTCATGACCACACTTACAATATCAAAAATCTTTATCACAAAAAACAATGGAAGATGCGTTCGACATTGTCAAGCTCGGTTGGAAAAAAGGAAAGAAATAATTTGAATAGATAAAAGCAGATGACGATGAAGAAGAAGATTTGGGAATTTAGGGTTAAATTTTAGGAGGAAGATGAATATATAAGACAATGGGGGGAAAATGACCGTTGGGGGCCAAGTGACGGCAAGTCAGCGAAATGTGCCAAACTGACACTGACACATTTGATGCCTATTTTATTTTAGGTTTTTAAAATGAACACTGTCTACTTGATGCCTATCTTATTTTAGGTGTTTAAACTGAACACCGTCGATGGGTTGCGCCTTTTTTATTTCAATTCAATTCACTTTAATCTTTTTACAGTAGTGGCAATTTTTTATGTCCAACAAAAGTTGAATTTTTATAATGCAATAGATTCTCCATCCGTTGTAATAGTTATCCTACCTGTTCTGACATATAGTTTATCTGTTGCAATAGGTTAGTCATCTGTTGCATTATCTCGATGTTTTTATCTAAAGTCCATCTGTTGCAACAGTGGGAAGACTTGTTTGATAAATTCCAACAGATCACCTACCTGTTGTAACATATGTCTAAATTTGTTCAATTTTTCCAATAGATGTGTCGTCTGTTGCAACAGATACATTATTTGTTGTAATATTTGAATCTAGCATTCCTTTTCAATTAATAAGTTCAATTCTAAGGAATAAATAAAATTCGTAGACAAAATAAAATAAATCGAACCCTTCATAAATTAGCTGAAATAAGTCAACGAATAAATGAAATGCAAAAAAATAGTTATGGGTACAGATCTCAACAAATACATCAACAACAATTTAAGTATACTTCCAAGGATTGCTTTGATTTGACAAGCTCAAGATATAAAGATCTACTCAGTATGGGAAAGTTGTTCTTCACCCGATGTTATGGAATTTGGCTTTTCTCGTCGTGGATCTTTATTGTCGCTTACGTACGGTTTCTGCACTTTTTGTTCTTCGTATTTCTATTAAAAGAGTAGCGTATTGTCAATGTTGTTCAGCAGTAGCTTCTTCTGCATCCACCTGGAAAGCCAGAATTGGTCAATGCTAATCACGGAGATACAAAAAAACGGAAAAGGATAACTCATCTCTTCTAGCAAATTAAACAGGTCTTCCTCCTATTTTAAATTATCCCAAACAAATTATATTTCTGTTGAGACAATGAATCAACTGTTGGAACAAATTTTGACATGAGGAAGACCCTATGTGATAATTTCCAATGAATGAACCATCCGTTACAACATATGAATCATCGGTTGTAGCATATAGGTCGTCTGTTGGTACAAATAAAAGCGGTACGAAGAGCTGTTTGATTTGCTAAAACAGACAAGACATATGTTGCACCAGATAAAGTATCTGGTGCAACAGGTTAGTCAACTATTGCAACAGATGTATATATTTGTTTGATAATTTTCAGTAGATGTGTCATCTGTTGAAACAGATATGTGTCTGTTTGTTTTGTCAGTTGGAAGACATATAATATATTCACCTTCTTCAGCTCGTGCTGCTCTCCTTTGGACATTATATGTTGTTCAGTGCAACACACAGACAGAGGAGTTGCAATTTTGGTTTTTTGGATGTTTGATAATGCCCTGGAAATCACTCTCCTTCTTTTCTTAGCCCTAATCTCTAATGGAACGCATGGAAATAAAATCCTCTTTGATGGAATGAGACCCCTCTTAGATGTTAATTCCTTTACAGAAGCAGTTAATGCATTAATAGCATTAATCACTACATCATGTTTCGCCCTGCAGTCTTGACATTTGCATGCAAAACATTTGCTGGGAAAGGCAAAATCTATATAACCAGTATGATCATACTCATAATGGTTTGCTTTAAATACTGTAAGAGGAGCATCATTAGCACCAACAGCAGCAGTACTACCACCACCAACAGCTCCATCACCACTAAGACCATCAACAATAACAACAAGCCCACCCTCCAAAATTATTTTTCTTGTAATGGTTGTTTCTCCAAACAATTCCATTTTTATTCTATCGATGACCTTAGGGTCCGATAAAGTTTGCACAGACCGTAAAGTAAGAAAAAATGGCATCTTCAACTCTCGATTGGTCGGAAGTAGCGCCGGATGCACATTCTAACATAAATCATTACATATATTAGAATGATGATTAGATCATTAAAAAAATCATTAATTAAAAGAAAAAAATAATTATAGTTATACTTACTGCATCTTTCGAGGGGGTGAAGAGATCAAGAAATTTTACACTTTTATCAATTTTGGCCGACAACCATCTCAAGATTCTTGGATAGGAAACTCCTTCCTAGTAGTTCACTTGTTGTCTTAAATAAGGAATGGCTTCAAACGCCCAAGCCTATAAAATAACTCCAATAAATCAAAACCATTATTGAGCGAAAAAAATGAATGATATCATAATAGAAGAAAGAAACATTTACCATGAAAGCCCATGAGAAGCCATATAAGTCTATTGTCTTTGGCGCTAACGGAGTCAACAAATATTTGACAGTCATTTTGAAGCTTTCATACCCCCAAGGATAGCTGTTAAATGCATCAAGATCCTCGGAGAGCTTTATTAAACCGAGGCTTATGTTGTTGTTAACGTCTCTCGCCCAAAGAATATTATGTACAAACCAAACCAAGCACAATGACTGTTTGCGATTCGTTGAAAGTCTTTTACCTTTCAACGCTTCTATCAATTTTTTGTTTTTGAAGTTTGGACCAACAATGGAAACCAGGTTATCACGATCACATGACTTGCCTTTGCCTTTTTTGGGTGTGCGGGGTGCTTTTTTTGGATTAGAATAGGTATAACTTGAGAAGGAGGATAACATTTTAGTCTAGTAACTATGGCAAACTCCTTCCAACCAAAACAAACAGGCATGCCACAGTAAGTTATCCATACCTCATCTATCTTATATTTGTTTTCATACATAAACCTACACTTAAGTAGTTCATATACCATTTTCATTTGGAAACGAGCATTGTTGTCCTCCGGTAAATTAAGATATTTTCCAAAGTAGCTGTCCCTGAAATAAGTATCCAATTTTTGTTCTCAAAGTATTTTTCTGAAGGCGTCGAAAGATTTTCCCATGGCTGACTTAATCACGAAATCACCCGTTAAATCTGCGGTACCATCACACTGTATTCTCACAGAATAACAATCAATGCTGAAGGCTTTGACCAAATCTTCGGTGAAAGGGATATTAGCATCTGCATCATCTCTTTTGAAACATCCCTCCTCCCCGTGTTCATCATATTTTGCTCCCGATTGAGATAATGCTTGTAAAGCAAGCTCATAGAGTGGTGGATGTAGCCTAGCTGCTTCACTTGTTCCTTTACTTGGGACTTGATTAGGAATCTGTTCTTTTGGGAACCATATTATCTAAAATTAGCAGGAACATAAAATAATATATTATTATTGATTAATGCATCATTAAAAAAGTATAACAGTAAATCAAACAAGCAAAATAGTAAAATAACAGTTGCAACAGATCACCGATCTATTGCACCAGGTAGTATATCTGTTGCAGCATATAACCAAACTGTTGCAGTGGATGAGTAATCTGTTGCAACAATACAAAACATATCACTCATCTTTTAAGACAGATGAATGATTTGTTCAACAGATCACACAACTATTGTGACATCATCTGTTACAACATATGAGTGATCTGTTGGAATAGATAAATAATCTATTGCAATAATACAAAACATATCACTTATTTATTGAGAAATATGAATGGTTTGTGCAACAGATCACACATCTGTTGCAACATATGAGTGATTTGTCAGAGCAGTTAACTAACCTGCAGTAACGTCTGAGTAATCTGTTGTGACAATACAAAATATATCACTCATCTATTGAGAAAGATGAATGGTTTGTGCAACAGGTCACACATCTATTGCAACACATGAGTGATCTGTTGGAACAGTTATCAACGATCAATATTAGTTAGATTTCTTCCAACATAGGGTCGTCTATCGCGGAAGATGAATGATTAGTTGGAAAAATCAAGTCTTGGACATTTTCTGTAGGAAGAGTTGATGGGATTTTATCCAACAGGAGGTTCATCTGTTGCATCAGATCATTAATATAATGGTTCTTCCATTGCACCAAATGGTTAATTAGTTGCATCAGATTTTTTTTATCCGATGCTTAATTTGTTGCAACATATGGTAAAGTTGTTGCATCAGATAGTTAATCTGTTGCATCAAAATTGTAATCTAATGGTTCCTCTAGTGCATCAGATGGTTGATCTAGTGCATCATATAATAAATCTGTTGCATCATATGGTTAATATGTTGCACCAGATGGGTAATCTGTCGGAGGAAACAAAAAACAGTAGCACGATTTTGTTTAACAAAAAACAGCAGTTTCATCATTTTTACCAAGAACAAGAACAGAACAAATCAAATCAAATTGTCGTTTTGTTTTTATAAACACAAATAATAAAAAGGTCATTTCAGACCACATTTCAAATTAGTGCAACAAATATTGAAATTGTTAACCAATACTATAAGAGAAGTTGGCTCAAGTTCCTCGTTTTCTTCAAAACTAAAAAGGCCATAAATTTTTACCTGTGAAAGAAGAAAATGAACGATGAAGAATTTAAAGCTGTTGTGGCCGGAGAGCAAGGCTGTCACGTTGATTGAAGGTTGAAGTCGAAAAGGAACTCAAAGCCCAACTATTTTTAGTCAGATGTTGAAGTCGCCAAGGATTGAAACGAGAAATTTGCAGAACAGTTGGTTGGGAGAGAGTTGAGAAAAGTTGTCGAGAGAGGGATGAGAGACATGTTGATTGAATTGAAGAGGGGAACTCGAATCCCAACTATTTTTCGTCGGAGGTAGAAGTCATCGGGGGTTGAAGGGAGAAAAAAGGGAAACTCGAAGCCCAACTATTTATCGTCGGAGGTAAAAGTCGTCGGGGGTTGAAGGGATAAATTTTGCAAAACTGTTGGTTGGGAGAGAGTTGAGAGAAGCTGGAGAGAGAGGAGAGAGTGGTTGATTTGGATTGAAGAGAGGTGTGGGTTGGGTTGATTTGTATTTTTGAAAAGATTAGAAAGTTTTGAAAATATTAATCAAGTCCACAATTAACTTAATCAAGTTTTCTAATGATGTTTGACCCTATCTGTTGGTCAATGTCACCAATCCTTCATTCAAGACTTAAAAGACACATTTTCTTTAATTTTCTCTACAATCTAATCTATAATATATAATATATTAAAAGTGTGAAGGGCCTTAGAAACGTTGTTTGAATTTTTTTCCCTTCATTAAAAGTCTATGCTTTAGACAAAATCGTCTTTTTACTATTTCTCTTTAATTATTTATTTATTAAATTTAGGGATCCTAAAATATATGAAAAGAGCTTAATAAAATAAATATATGGAAAGAATCAACTAAGAACCCTAAAACATACATAAAGAACCACAACTTCATCGTTTGTCTACCATTTCATGTAAAGTGATGGTTGGTCAAAAGCTTATGTTGTTGTTGCGTCTATCAAGTGGGAGGAGAGTATAGTAATATTTTTTATATGGTATTGGGTAAATTGTGATGGACTTTTTTGTAATGGTAAGTGAGTAATGATATTAGTTAGCCATGTGAACTATTAATTAATGTTGTGTGTCTACATAAGTTTTTAGGTTCTTTACTGGCTCTCCGGCTTAATATAGATGGGCGAGAATTTATAGCTAAGTTTGGTTCTCAACGTGCTGTTTCAAGTTAGGGTGTGATGCTTTTTATTAATGCAGAAAAATAATAAAGTTAAGTCAAGTCATCCTTTTCAGTTAAGCAAAATATTGGTATTTGAAGTACACATATTTGTTATGTTTTGTCCTAAAATTTGTATGTTATCAATATCTTGTTATATTTGATAGAGATAATACATCAAAACCCCCCTGAACTTGTCCCGACAACTTAGTTTAGCACTTGAACTTTACGAATAATTATTTACCCCCCTTAACATCTTTAAAGTGAATTAATTCCAACCCTAATGCTGACGTGGCATTTTTTTTTTTAAAAGAAAAAAATGCATGATTTTTTATTTTTTTATTTTTAAAATGCCTAATAATATATATATATATATATATATATATATAACAAAAAAAAAAAAATTCTCTCCTTCTTCTAACCCCCCCCCCAACCCCATCCCACCCCATCCCAATCTCCTCCCAAATCCGCCATCCACCACCACCAGAACCCCTCCCTCCAAAATCTAACCCCAATTACTTCTCCAACTACCAAATCACACCCCTACCTCCAATTTCTTCTCCTTCATCCCTAATAAAAAAAGAAATGAAATTGAATTTGAAAATTAAAAACTTGACATAATTTGAATGTTTGGTTGTTGAGTTTTTTATCACTTTTTTTTTATGGTGGTAATGGAGTTTTCCGACAAAAATTTACCAAAAAATATGACGTGTGTGTGCAGGTGTGGCTGTGGGGGGTGGACGGAGGTGGATGAGGGTGTGTGCAGGTGTGGCAGTGTGGGGGTGGACTGGGGTGGACGGGGTGTGTGTAGATGTGGCAGTGGACGGGAGAGGGGGGGGGAGGGGAGGGGATGGGGGGTTATGAAGAAGATGGAAAATGGGGAGTGGGGTTATTTTTAAAATTTAAAATATTTTATATATATTTAAATATATATATATATAATATTTATATATATAATATTTATTTATATATATAATATTTATATATATATATATATATATATATATAATATTTAAAAAATACTTTATTTACATGGCTCCGACGTGGCGCTGACGTGTCAGCGAGTGTGATGCACTCTCCCTCATGAGAGTGGTATTATATATTAAGGGGTGAAATTAATTCACTCCAAAGATGTTAAGGGGGTAAATAAATGGAAGGTTAGTTTAAGTGCTAAAGTAAGTTAGGAAGACAAGTTCAGTGGGTTTTGATGCATTATCTCTATTTGATATCTATATTATTACTTCATCCTCATCTAATAGATTGCTACAACCAATTACATGAAGATTTATGTTGTCTCAATTACTATACATATTGTGGTAAGTATCACGATCCAATTAACCGTTTTATTCGAAGATATAAGTCTAGGCTAATACAAGTAGTAATATTTTCAAAATACTATAAGAACTGATATTGTAGGTTAATTTTTTTTATTACATGGAAATAGAAATTGGTATTACTGTAAATTTTACTTTTTGCGAGGTTATACATATTTCAAATTAAGCAAAACTCGATCGCCGATTCTCTAGCTATACAATATATAAGGTACAACAGGAGACATTAATGAAATCTACTACAAAAAGAAAATGTACCAGAATGTTCTAAAGGACCATTAAGATTCAAGTATGCAAATTTTATAATATTTGCCTTTTATTAAAATAGTTTCGTAATTTTGGTCTAATTATGTTTTTTATTATTTTTTAGGCTAATTGCTTGATTTTCATTAATAGAAGTATATTGTTTCACTTAAATAAATATGTCATGTTTTTATTTGGGACTGGTAGAAATGTTGTCATGTTGGAAGTTTACAATGGAAAAATATTATAAGAGAGTTATTCAGTAAGTATATATCAACTCTCTTATATCTCTCCCTAAGTTACTTGGATTGTAACTCATTACAAAATTTAAGTATGCATATATGAAAAGAAATAAATAAAGCACAATATTCTACTTACATACTTTCTTATTTTTATTTCATAAATAATTTTTCTACCTTCATAAGCTAGTGCATATACACATCATCCTAGCTTCGCAGACACAGTTTTTGAGATTACATTAGATAAGTTGTTGTCGTTGTTGTTGCCACCTTAGTTTTGTATAATTATCTTATTTTGTTTTGCTGCTTAGGAATCTTGGCAAAAGAGTACGTCAATTGTTGCTCTAGCTTTGAGCGTGAATGAAAATTTCTTTGAAATGATTGATGTTTTCAATTCATCAACATTTTTTTCGTTCTATGCATTATACAGGTAAGACTTTAGATATTTTATTTGATGGCTTCACTTGTTGTAAAATTATGTTTTAAAGATTAACAGAAAACGAAAAAAGGAGAAACTTTCGTGATGTTGAAAGTATAAAACAAAAGATGAAGTAGCAGTGATGATGATGATTGTGAGAGTAAGTGTATTATATGTGTTGTTTGAAAATATTCTTTTTCTTACACCCAACCTCCTAGGGTGATCAATGGAGTTCTCACTTACCCTCCAGTGTGGCTCGAACCTTCAACCTAACGGTTGATGGTGGAGTAAGATCATTTTCTCTCAAATCAGGATAAGTATATAGAGAACTTGACGACAAATATCTCCAACTATGGGCATGGTATGACTTGTGTTTTCTGGTTACAAGTTGTTATAGCTAAGATTGTAATTGATGAATTTAAACTTGGTAATTTCACTTTCTGTAGTGGAAGGAAGAATATTGTCATTGTTAATTTATTTTGTTGTACTATTACATTCATATATAATATAAAAAGGTCTAAAATAATATAGTAAAAGAAAAATAGAAAAACTATCTCACAAGTCTTTGTTCATTTCGTCTTGTGAAGGTTGAGACACACAAAAAGTAAACGAAAAATGTTGTCCGGTCCAAAGAATACGGGGAAAGGGCTCGCCATCAATGAATGGGTTATTTACTATTTCAACTACTCATAATTAGAATTTTGTATTTCCTCTTCAATAGGCCATGTTCAGAAAAGCATGATGTGAAAAAAAAAACGACAAGGCTCCATATCATGCATTACACGAAGCGTGAAGCAATGCAAGCGCATCATTGAAGTGAAGCGCAGTTTAAAAAAAAAATAAAAAATAAATAGAGCTTCCAAACAGTAAGAGAGAACTGAAAAGAACACAGTGATATACTCATCAATAAAAAGAGAATATATATATATATATATAAAAGCAAAATTTTAAATTAAATATCAAAATCACAAGTTTGATCTTCGAAACACTTGCCAAAACAGACCAACAAAACAACAATCCATAATAGCAAAACAGTTCAATAAAATAGCAAAGTTAACTCTAGAAAATCGCCACAGTGATAGTCACAACAGTAGACTCTTTTTTTAAAACATTAAAATTGGCTCTAAATATAAAATCAACATGAAGGGATAACTTTTTAAATTTAAAATTAAACCTAAAAATAAAATCAACATGATGCACTCGCATTGGTTAGCTTCTCACATCGACTCCCGCATCTTGCATAATTCTGTGATGCGTCCGCTTCTATAAGGTTGGCTTGCATTAGCCACTCGCAGCGAGAGGGGCTCGCATCGCTTTGCATGTTCACATTATGCGGTGATGCAAGCGCATTCCTCTGTGGATGTATATGTTGGAAAGACTGTTAAATGAATTTGGGATAAACGTGCACCACACGTTTTCATAGACTAATGTATTAAAATTGTAAAGACCCTTAGAAAAGTGATTTGAACTTTTCGCCCTTTATTAAAAGGTTGTACAATAGAAAAAATTATCTTTTTGCTATTTTTTTAATAATTATTATTTAATTATAATCCTAATATTTTTTTTACCTATTTATAAAAGGTAACAACTCCTAATTGAACTATAGTTTTCAAATACATAAGTATAAATATTTAATTTCTTTTTCATATTTAGATACTTAATTAATTTGAAAAATCAAACGGCATATTATTAAAGGACACTTTTAATTCCTATCAATTCTAGGAACCCTCCACTGCTAGGAACCCTCCACTGCTAGGAACCCTCTACTTTTTAACTTATTATAAAAATTTAAAAGATATAATAAGAGGAAAATTCTATTATATTAGAAAACAATTTTCAATAAAGTCTATTCTATTAGGGATAGGAACACCCACGTTCTTATAATAACATCTACAACATAAATTTTGATGGCAGAAATATTCTTATAACTATTTTTTTCATGAGCTCGGGAAGTGTGTTTATTGTTGGGTTCGAAATCGAAAGGGTTGCGTCATGCGGAAGCTATTAGTTGCAAACTATTGTGGTGATAATTCAGAGACGACAAAGAAAATAATACTAAAAAGGCATAAAATTATTAAATGTTTTAGCCAATCGACCTACATATTATAAAAACTAATATCAAAAACATTAAACCTATAGGGAGAAATCTCCCCCCTAAACAAAGACTCTTTTAAGGACTACAATGTGGATTCTATTATGTTATGGTATGAGAAGGGGGTCTTCTATTTATAGAAGTCCAAAACCTTTCCTCCAAGAAAGAGGTTAGCCAAATATGAAAAAGAATTATATTTTTTCTTTCAGGAAAAGTAAAAGTAATTATGGTAACTTTTATTTTCCTTCTAAAAAAAGTAAAACTTAAATATAGTAAGAAAATCAGGGCAAAAACCCTAACATTTATAATCGCAAAAAGTTTAGAATTATATTATTCTAATATCTCGATTATCATATTGTTTTGTTGTACTTTCTGTTCTATTCAAATCTATATTATTGGTAACAAATGTTTGATAGAACTTTGGAAATTTTTTTGTGTTAAGGTTAGATTCAATAATAACATTCGCCTCGATTGGGCTTTGAGGAATTTATTTTTGTAAAGGTTAGAGTTTAATCGTATTGTTATGATATCTCGATTATCGTATTATTTCGTTGTTGTTTACAGGTGGTAGATGAATATTCGATTGGTCTTTGAAGATTTTTTAAGTAAATGTTAGGTTCAATCTGTTGGGTTCAAGTTGAATGTGTGAATGGAAAATAAAGGGAAAATAGTGAAGGAAAAGTGAGTCCACACTAAAATGGAAAGTGTGCTCAAAATGAAAAAAATCTACTAAATTCTCCCACATTGGTGGAAGAAAGAAACTTTCATGTGTTTATATTAAGAAACACATCTCCACTTGGTAAGTGAGGAAAGAACTAAGAGGTGTCTCACGCCATCGTCGTCGCTCGCTCAGCTTGGCTTCAACTTTGAATTTGAAAAATGATCGATGAGATTAATCTTTTTGGACAAAATTTATTTAAAACTCGGGAAGAAGACATGACTATTCAGAAAAAATACACCTTTCTGATGAACTATTGCCACCTTTCGAAAGGGGCACTTCATGGCTATATAAACCTATTTTTTCCACAGGTTTACCAACAAAAAATTTCTGATTTAAAAAACACTTCTTGTCCTCTAAAATACTCCGTATGATCATCTCACGTTGAGTGAGTTCAAAGAAAATCCATCGTTTGAGGTACCACTACTATCGGGTTGTTAGGCCATTTATCCTGGGAGGAAAATTCCGCAACCTCGGGTACTTGAGAGAAATTATTTCCTTAAGGACACTCCGTGAATTCAGATAACTTGGCTTATTCTGCTTCATCTATTTTTCTTAAAAAATACAGAATAACACACTTCTTTGAAAGGTCACTTTGATCTTGTGTTGAAGGTGTTGGAAAACTTCAAAAGTGTTCTTAAAAAAATATGAACTTGTGTTGAAGTTTAGTGAACTAATATATTGATTTTGTGTACCCGAAACAACAATCTTAAGGAAATAATTTCGTAATCTGTTTGGTTTCTTAAGATTAAAGCTTTACGCTTTCTACTCCATTTGAACTTAACAAGTGATTTGAAGAAATAAAATCTTTATCACAAGTTAAAATTCGATTAACGATTGAAAGTCATAAAAACATCATCGTTAAACTATAAATAAGGGGTGTTTAAAACTATTACAACTTTATAAGTAGTATTTCGATATACTAAAGTTGACTGTCTTTTTGTGACAGAAAAATGACTACTGATAGTCATGTGAATGATGCTGGGACGAGTGTGGCAGCAACTAATATTGCCACAACGAGTCATACGAATTCTCCACAGGCAATGGCACCAGTGGAGAAACTCAAAAAATTTATGGGTGTTGATTTTAAAAGGTGGCAACAGAAGATGTTCTTTTATCTTACAACGTTGTGTCTTCAAAGATTTACATCTGAAGAAGCTCCAGAGGTGCCCGAAGGAACTTCGAAATAGGAGCGATTTGTCGTTATAGAGGCATGGAAACATTTTGATTTCCTATGAATGAATTACATTCTAAGCGGCCTCTAAGATGACCTTTACAACGTGTATAGTGGAATGAAGACATCAAAAGAGTTGTGGGGTAAGCTAAAAAGAAAATACAAGACTGAGGATGCTGGAACCAAGAAGTTCTTTGTTGCAAGATTCTTAGAGTATAAAATAATTGATAGCAAGTCGGTTGTATCTCAAGTACAGGAACTGCAAGTTATCATCCATGATCTCCTTGCAGAAGGTATGAGTTTGGTAAATACCTTAGTTGAACATGTTAAAAATGTTTTTAATGTTCACATAAACTTTATTGTAGATTTGGTTGTGAATGAGGCATTTCAAGTCGCGGCAATAATAGAGAAGTTGTCACCTATGTGGAAAGACTTCAAAAACTAATTGAAACATAAACGAAAGGAGATGACAGTGGAAAATCTCATAGTGAGATTGCGCATTGAAGAAGAAAATAAAGTCGTGGAAAGGAGGTCTAAAGTAAATTCTGCAATGAATGGAGAAAACATTGTAGAAGACGACCACAACAACTCGAAAAAACGGAAGAAAGATGGACAAGAAAGCAATCAACCTAAGAAGAAATTAAAGGAGAAATGCTTCAATTGTGGCAATATTGGCCACAAGTCAAAAAATTGTCGTGCCCCAAAAAAAGGCAAAAAAAAGGACCAAGCGAATATGGTTGAATCCAAGAAAGAAATAGACGATTTGTGTAACATGTTGTCTGAATTCAACTTAGTGGAAAATCCTCAAGAATGGTGGATGAATTTTGGTGTCACCCACCATGTTTGTACAAATAAGGAGTTGTTTGTTGCATTTGCTCCGACTCAAGGTGGAGAGAAGATCTATATGGAAAACTCTGCAACTGCAAAAGTTGAAGGAATAGAAAAGGTCTGCCTGAAAATGACATTAGGAAAAGTGTTGAACAATGTCCTGTATGTACCGTATTTACGGAAGAACTTGATTTCTATATCACTTCTTGATAAAAACGAATTCAAATGTGTATTTGTTTTCGAAAAAATTATACTTAGTAAAGGAGAAATGTATATAGGAAAAGGCTACCTCACTGAGGGCCTATTCAAAATGAATATAATGAATGTTGAAATCAATAAAAGCTCAGTTTCCTCTTATTTTCTTGAGTCTAATGATTTGTGGCATGAACGATTACGACATGTTAATTACAAAATATTGTGAAAACTAATTAACTTAGAAGTTTTGCCAAACTTTGAGTGCAATAAATCAAAATGTCAAACCTGTGTGGAATCAAAGTATGTTAAGCATCCGTATAAGTCCGTTGAAAGAAATTTCAATCCCTTAGACTTAATCCATACTGACATTTGTGATATGAAGTCAACACCATCTCGTAGTGAAAAAAAATATTTTATAACTTTTATTAACGATTACACTAGATATTGTTATGTCTATTTGCTAAATAGTAAGGATGAAAAAATAGGTGCGTTTAGGAAATATAAAACAGAAGTTAAAAATCAGTTAGAGAAAAAGATCAAAATGATAAGAAGTGATAGGGATAGAGAATATGGATCTCCCTTTGCAAAAATATGTGTAGAAAATGGACTTGTCCATCAAACTACGGTCCCGTATTCACCTCAATCTAATGGAATTGAGAAAATAAAAAATCAAACCTTAAAGAAAATGATGAATGTCTTACTTATAAGTTCAAATTTACCGCAAAACTTGTGGGGGGAAGCTATCCTTACAGCTAACCGAATACTCAATAGAGTGCCCCATAGTAAGACACAATCAATTCCATATGAAAAATGGAAAAGAAGGAAATCCAATTTGAAATATTTCAAAGTGTGGGGGTGTCTAGGAAAGGTACAAGTTCTTATGCCTAAAAGGGTAAAGATAGGACCTAAGACAGTGGACTGTGTGTTCATAGGATATGCTAAAAGTAGTAAAGCATGTTAGTTTTTGGTTCATAAATTTGAACATCAGGATATCAATAAAAATATGGTAATTGAATCAGATAATGTTGAATTCTTTGAACACATTTATCCGTATAAAACTAGACATGAACAGTCTAGTGGGGGGTCCAAATGACCTCGAGATGAACTAAGTGAGGATGTACATAATGATGAGAATCCAAGACGTAGTACATGTCAAAGAATTTCAACTTCTTTTGGATCAGATTTTGTAACATTTCTCTTAGAAAATGAGCCTCAAACATTTAAAGAAGTGATGTTGTCGTCAGACTCATTCTTTTGGAAAGAGGCAGTCAATAGTGAGATTGATTCAATCTTAAGCAACCATACGTGGGAGTTGGTTGATCTTCCTCCAAGAAATAAACCTTTAGGTTTTAAATGGATCTTCAAAAGGAAAATGAAAGTGGATGGTACTATTGATAAATATAAGGCAATACTTGTAGTAAAAGGCTTTAAACAGAAAGAAGGCCTTGATTACTTTGATACATACCCGCCAGTAACAAGGATAACGTCAATTCGAATGTTAATTGCCTTGGCGGAGGTATATGGTCTTAAAATCCATCAAATGAATGTAAAAACAACATTCCTAAATGGAGAATTGGAGGAAGAAATTTACATGGAACAATCCGAGGGTTTTGTGGTTCCTGATAAAGAAAAGAAGGTGTGCAAACTAATTAAGTCGCTCAATGGACTAAAACAAGCACCTAAACAGTGGCATGCAAAGTTTGACCAAACCATGTTGGCAAACGGGTTCAAAATAAATGAATGTGATAAATGTGTTTACATTAAAAATACTCCAAATCACCAGGTTATTATTTGTTTGTACGTAGATAATATGTTGATCACCGGTAGATACATTTCTGACATAAATGCTATGAAACTAATGTTTGAGAGAAAGTTTGATATGAAAGACCTTGGGGTTACGGATATGATCTTAGGAATAAGAATCCATAGAACTCCACAAGGGTTGAGGACCAGTCTCTTGAAAATCGTCCAAACAGACATGTATTGCTCGATCTACAATGGAATCAAAATTTATCGCATTAGATAAAGCCAGTGAAGAAGCAGAATGGCTCCGAAATTTCATGAAAGATATTTCTTATTGGCCCAAACCTGTGGCACCAGTATGTATACACTTTGATAGCCAAGCAGCGATAGGTAGGGCAGGGAGCATGATGTACAACGGTAAATCTCATCACATAAGACGGAGACATAATACCTTTAGAGAACTTCTCTCTAGTGAAATTATCACTGTTGACTATGTGAAGTCAAAGGATAATGTGTCGGATCCACTTACAAAAGGCCTATCTAGAGAAGGAGTTGAGAGAACATCCAAGGGAATGGGTTTACGGCCTAGGATAAGTCAACATGGCAGTAACCTACCTAGCATATCAGAGATCCCAAGAGTTAGGTTCAAGGAGATCAAACAAAGTTGTGTCTGACAGGTTCAGCATTGTCAATCTACCCAACCCATTCTCATGATATAGACAATGTTTAGTAAACAAGGATAAGACTTATGGTGTGAAGTCTTTAATGATTATCTAAATTTGACAGATTTGATCAAATAGTTTAATCTATTGTATTAAACATTTAGAAATCACCTATGTGAGGGCAAAGTGGAAGCTTCTTCAAGGAGAATGTTAGTAAAGGCCTATTCTCTAAGCTATCATAAGACCGGGACGTGTTCATGGATGAAATGAACAAAATTGTGAGAACCATAAATGGCAAAAGGCTGATTATGTGACATGTGTTGTCTAGGTGTACATTAAATTTCGCCGGTTCAAAGATATCAAATCTATCGATTGACCGAGTGCATTCCATGCATGTTCACTACGAAAAGTTCAAAGGAAAACCCACTTATCCAGATGCAATCAGTCTTTGTTTGATGATCATATACTTGTCCGTAAAGTTTTACAAAGATAGTCATTCCCCATTCATGTGGGAGATTGTTGGGTTTAAGTTGAATGTGTGAATGAAAAATGGAGGAAAATAGTGGAGGAAAAGTGAGTCCACACTAAAATGGAAAGTGTGCTCAAAATGAGGAAAGTCTACTAAATTCTCCCACGTTGGTGGGAGAAAGAAACTTTCATAAGTTTATATTGAGAAACACATCTCCACTTGGTAAGTGAGGCAAGAACTAAGAGGTGCCTCGCGCCGTCGTCGTCGTCGTTTGCTCAGCTTCGGATTTGAATTTGGATTTGGACAAAATTTATTTGAAACTTGGGAAGAAGACATGACTATTCAGAAAAGATACACCTTTCCGATGAACTATTGCCCCTTTCGGAAGGGGCACTTCATGGCTATATAAACCTATTTTTTTCACAGGTTTACCAACGAAAAATTTTTGATTTAAAAAACACTTCTGGTCCTCTAAAATACTCCGTGTGATCATCTCCCGTTGAGTGAGTTCGAAGAAAATCCGATCGTTTGAGGTACCGCTATTGTCGAGTTGTTAAGCCATTTTATCCTGGGAGGAAAATTCTGCAACCTCGGGTACTTGAGGGGAATTATTTCCTTAAGGACACTACGTAAATTCGGAGGACTTGACTTATTCTGCTTCATCTATTTTTCTTAAAATATATAGAATAACACACTTCTTTGAAAGGTCATTTTGATCTTGTGTTGAAAGTGTTGAAAAACTTCAAAAGTGTTCTTGAAAAATCTTGAACTTGTGTTGAAGTTTAGTGAACTAACATACAGATTTTGTGTACCCAAAACAACATAATCAAATTATTTTGTTATAGTTTATGATCTATTACTATCTATTTTATTATTATTATTATTATTATTATTTCTTATGTGATAATACATGTCATAGGAGACGATCAAGATACTAATACATCATGTATGTCCGAATGCATAAATTAAAGTTGCCTATATTTGATCTTTATATCGATTAACGGTTTGACATGAAGCACACGTGCAACGCACATACACTTGACGAGTATTAATGTAAATGTTTCTACTTCCAACAGTATTAATCGGATTCCTAAGAAATTATTTAATTTAATGTCACTTCGCCTATTACCTATAGTTTAAATTTTTCTCTTCTTCCTGTTAAAACTTACATACATCAGGTGTATACATCAAGTCAGTCCCTTCTAAAGCTTCCACTGTCCCTCCTCGATTAATACAAAATAATGAAAATATTTTATCCAAAGCACCCTCTAAACAAATTATTAAAAGTCTTTCCTTACAAAATTTCCTCACAACAAATCCTTCAGAGAAATTGTTAAATCCTTCTCCGCAAAACCTTTCCCCTAATGACCCCTCTAATCCAACAGATCATGCGACCTCTCCTTTACCTCTTTGCATGATACCACACTTGACAAACAGACATTGGCTAAGTGTCGGTTGTTTCTTGCTAAAAAATTAATCTCATACATTGCACTCAATCTCCTTCAACCAACACAAGCTAGACTTGAAGTATGTTTTAGGTGGGAACTGTCTCATTACAACTGAATGAATGTCGCTGATCAATATGACTGGTCGATTAGTGGCCATAACAAAGATATCTCCCTTAAAAGATCTCCAATCATTACAAACGCTTCACCACAGCCAAGACTCTTCCACTCCTCCTTCTCAAGATGGCAAACTATCAACTCCCTACTCACCAAGACATCAACCTAGCTCCTCTAGCATCACCTGCGGCATTGCCACCACAACCCACATCACCCTGTCATGCTTTTTGCTACACCCCCGGTCAACCCCGATTTCAACCACTTCTGTGGATCAAAATGGACATCTAAAAGCTTAAGTTGTTAGAGAGAACATACTTTTATAATTTAATTATATTCCTAATATGCACGGCCTAAATTTTTTTCATCGGTCAAGCACGTGGAAATTTCTTTTTAATAATGGGCGGCGGTGAGATTAGATCTCAAGGCCTCTGTCTGCTCTGACATTATGTTAAAATTTGTGACTATCTCATCTAAAAGCTTAAGCCGTTAGAGAAAATACATTATTATTATTTAATTATATTCTCAACGGTTAGTGATGGAAGGCTTGAAAATAGCATTGGAAAACTTTGTGAATCAAATGTGGACACCCAACAACCTCAATCCCTCCCCTCAATCAGCAATGCCGGGCTTTCTACACACCATGTAAGCCCTATGGAATAGTGAACGCAATTAAAGTAAATGTCACATATTATAACATTATTACTCTATTATGAATAATATGAGACGAACTGATTTATTTTAATTGTGATTACACAAATCTTCCTTGTGTATTTTTAATTATACTTTATATTTTATTGTATAATCTCTAAAATATTATAAAGTTGGTGTTCTGAGTTGGAATTGAAAATTACTTGCAATTGTTTTGCCTTTCATATTTCTAATTTCATCACTCTTTTTGAAATGATATATTGATAATGTCTCTAGTAGCTCAATGATAGAGTTGTTCTATCTTAACTACTACTTCCTTTGTTTTAATTTGTTTGATTTTGAATTTTGATTTACACGAAATTTAAAAATTTAAGAAAAATTTGAATCTTGTAATCTTAAATTAAAGATATGTCAAACGTATCAAATTAAATGTATTTTAATCTTGTAGTCTTAAACATATCATTTACAAAGTTGAAATTAAAAGAATTGCTAGAAAAGAAAAGGATTTCTTTTTTTAATGAACTAAAAGAAAAAAAAGGTAGACCAAACAAATTGAAACAAAGGGAGTACAAATTTATGATTCGATATTCATGTCAAATTTATTTCTTGCGGCTTCTCTGGAAAAAAAAATTTAAACAAGTCATATCTACATAACACTACGTAAATAAAAATAAAAATAAAAATAAAAATAAAGGACTTCTATATCATTTATTATAAAATTTGAGAATGATAATTTCAATACATGATTAGATCTGATTTTCCTATCCATAAGATGTATCAATCAACTTTTGGTGGATATTTAACATAATTATTTTCACCAGGGCAAAGCAAGACACGATTGCAATACACATCAGATACTCGAGCACATTCAAAATTAAGCACAACACTTGTAACACCAAGATTTGTCCATTCTTGTGGCTTCTCTCAAAAAAGAATTTAAAACAATTCATATCTACATAACACTATATAAAAAAATAAAAACAAAGGACTTCTATATCATTTATTTTAAAAGTTGGGAATGATAATCTCGATACATGATTTATTTGATCTGATTTTCCTACCCATAAGGTGTATCAACCAACTTTTGGTGGATATTTGACACAATCATTTTCATCAGGGCAAAGCAAGACACGATTGCAACACACATCAGACATTCGAGCACATTGAGAATCAAGCACAACGCATGTGACACGAAGATTCGTACGTTCTATTATGTATTTGGCTTGCATGATTTCAACTCCTACCAAATCTGGCCACTCATATGGATATGGATCTCCTGGCAATTGACATTCATTACCAGTACAACTGCATGTTTCACATGGAGGATATGGGATTTTTGGTTGACTTATAACCAAATATTGAGGAATGAGTATTAGAAAACTAAGAAGAAAAAAGGTTGGTTTTCCCTTCATGTTTAAGTTATAGGTGAATGGTGGTCAAGATTTAATTTATAGGGTCATAAAAGAATAATTAATGTTGGAAAGAATAATTTATAGAACTTTTAGTATTTTTCCCCTAATAATATAATATGGATATGATCCATCAAAGCCAAAAAAGGCAAAAATAAATAAATATATGATCCTGGTGGCATTATGATCCAATATGGATGGGGCTCCTTTTAATTTTGCTTCTCTCTATTTTTTTCGAACGGTTATTAATGAAAGCAAAATTCTAACAGAAAAATCTTAGTAGCTCAATTGATTAGTTATCTGAATTTTCATTGTTGATGAGGGTTCGATCCCACACATTATAATCTCCTTTCTGTTTCCTCATTACCTACCCTTTGTTTTGTCAAAAAAATTATTTTACAATTTATTTGTTTTTACAAATATCATATGTTCATTTTATTAAAAAAAAATTGAAATTAATTCCAATAGACAGTAGATGTTCCTTATTTTTTTTTTTGGTCAAATAGATGTTCCTTATTTGCTTACTCTTACACATTTTCTTTTAGAAAAAAAAACTAATTCAAATAGAAAAGAAGAAAAGTTGATCGTAACTAGGTTACAAAAAGAGAAAGTATTTAAATACTTATATAAATCAATATTTTGCTAAAATAATAGGATTTGCTTTAGAAAAAAAAAATAGAAGAAAATATATGAAAATCAACTATCATAACTATGGATCGCATGACTAGAATTAGGATCTTGTTTTAATTAATTAATTAATTAAATTTTAATAATTTATATTTAACCATGATATGAGTCTTCCATTCAATATAACCTGGTCAAGTCAAAATTACATATAAGGTGAATATTGTTGTAACAATAACATGTATAATATATGTCATATAGAGAATATGTAAATATTTTTATATTATTAATGTATTTCAAATCTATTATAGTAAGCAGTGGTGGAGATAAGCTTCGAAATACAAATTCTTGGCATCTAATAGTTTTGACTCCCCAAATCTTGTATATACATCATATATATTTGGAAATATTATTAAATATATATAAAAATTAAATTCAGAACCTATTTATTACTCCATCCATTTCAGTTTTTCATTAATGTTCAAATTCTGTATATATATATTTGGAAAATTGTTAATATAATATTATTTTTTTAGTTTTATCGAAAAGAATGTCTCTTTTTTAAAAAAAAAATTAGTTTGAAATTTCTACATGACATGTTTAATATTACTAGATTAAACAATATTTTAGTACATTATGCATTTCTTTAGTCTAAGATCACATGATTCAACAATCTTCTTTACTTTCTTAAATTTTTTGTCAAACAAACAAATTAAAACGGAATGAAGAATACTTAAATAGTTGTCTTTGAATTCACAGTTTCACACTCATAAAGATCAAATCTTAAATTCTATGATAGTAAGTTATGCCTTGTTTTTTTGGGAAATTCGCACAAATATATAGCTCAACTGACAAAGAAATGGACTTTGGGCCTAACTCAACCTCAAAAGCTAGCTCGTGAGGGGAGAATTGTCCAGACCATATAAGGAGACCAAGGACCCTTTAACCCACCGATGTGGGACTCCAACACCCCCCGCACGCCCTGGACTGGACATCTGGAGATGTGGCCAATATAAGACGGGGGGGCCAACATCGGAAACAATGAATTGGGTGGGTCAGGCTCTGATACCATGATAAAGAAATGGACATTGGGCCTAACTCAACCTCAAAAACTAGCTCATGTGGGGAAGATTGTTCAAGTTCATATAAGGAGACCATTTACCCATCCCTCTTCCGATGTGGGATACTTAACATCAATACAATACATTGCACCTAGGGAAAAGTCTCAAATATGTCATCAAACTATTAGAAATCGCTCATTTATGTTATCCGTCATAAGTTTGACTCATTAATACCACAACCTTTGGAAATTTGGCTCATCTATGCCACAGAAAGGTTCATTCGCGTCATTATTTTTTAACGATTAGCCTCTTATTAGTTTCATGTCACCAAATTCAAATCAACCAATATTACTTAAATCAAAATTCAAAATCGGACTCATTAAAATAAAATTTGATCCACACTATTAAAATAAAAATTAAATTTATTAAAACAAAAATTAGACTCATTAAAATTAAAAATCAGACTCATTAATTGTGTAGAATTAAATGAGTTTGATTTTTATTTTAGTGGGACTAATTTTTTATTTTGATTTTAAGTAATCTTGTATAAACATATATAACGATGCACGATAGTGTGCCAACATCACTAGCTAAACTGACAAAACTTCTTCTACGATATTCAGTTGCAGTTTTGTTCAAAATCAACCCAAATAATCTCCACTTCAAATTTTGTAGACAACATCCTTATATTATCTTCAACATCCTTATATTTCTTTACTACGGATAGTAGTTGACTTATAGATAACATGATATATAAATATTTCGGATATCCTTGCTTATCCATCCCGCGCACCAAATGAATTTGGAAAGCAATGAAGATACGTCGAAGGAAAATCCGATGTCTCAAAGTATTGCTCAAATGACACTTCAAGGCTTCACTTTGGCAAAGAAGACCAAAGGCTAATTGCCACACTTGTAAATAGTCTTACTTAGCATCTAAAGATGTGCTCTAATGATCAATGAAGTGGTTGAGAATCATGAGGTCTCCCGTTCAAATTCCAGTGCAAACACAAAGCACTTGGTGATTTCCTCCCATCTGTCTTAGCCTTGGTGGACAGAGTTACTTGTACCCATTGCTGATGGTGGAGATATCCCATGGAATCAATTAAGGTGCGCGCAAGCAGGCCCAGATACCATGGTTATCAAAAATAAATTAGTCTTCGTTATTATGGTCATATTTGTAATTAGATTTAGCTTACTACAAATAGCAACTTTTGGGGCTCATTTTCCTTATTAACCAAGTCTGCACTGCACCTTCCCTCCCTGAGCCATCGCTTCCCCCCGTCAGTCACTCGCACAAGGGTAGGTCTCGAATAGTAGTCGCTGACGAAGAAGAAGATAATGAATGCTGCTTCTTCTGCCAAATCTGAAAACTTAGACTTGGATTCGCTAATCCCACCTGTCTCTCTTATTGTAGGAGTTGAGAATCCACTTCTTTTATCAATGGCAATAGCTTAGCCGGCTTGTGCTACTCCTTTCTCTTTCTCCCTTGTCCGCTGCAATGCATTTCTCGGAGCGAGAAAGAGGAACTGCTTGACGTTGCATATTAGAACTCATTAAAGATCGATTCGCATCATTATGTTCAGTAAAAGGAACGAGGGAAGCTCCAATAGAAAAATATTGAAAAGGAAAAATACTTCGAAGATGAACTTGTTCCCATGCAATAGTCAAGAATTCTTGACGGTATCGAGCTGGAACAACCTGTTCTTCCTAAATATCCTGATTTAAGGCTAAAGAATTTCCTGCCGCTACCATATAGTATTCATCTCTACCTGGTGATAAATAAGGCATCCGTACCCCTATTGTACTACTTGTGTGTGTTAGCAACATTCCATCCTATCTCCTTAGTTGACCCCTCCCTTCAATACATTGCTTGCATGACTCCAATATCTTCTCCTTGGATTAGTTCAAATAATGAAGTGTTAATTTAATTGTTTGCAATTATCCTTTCACTCATTTAAGTTCTTGTGTTATCCGCTTAATCTGAGAGGTAATAGATCTCAAGAGAAAGATAAAAGGTTAAGCAGGAACAAGATATGGCAATCGTCAGGAATTATGGAGATTTAAGAGCTTAATACACACTGGAGGGAACAAAATAATATTCAACTTGAATACTGTACTAAAAAGAGAAAAATCAGTCATAAACCAGTTCTATATACACTTCAAATCAAAAGGTAGGAGTCTCAGATGAGACCGATGAATACCTCCTGGTGACTGGATATACTCGGATTATCGTGTTCTTCCAAATTAGTGAATGTATCTGCAGCATAAATTCCAAAATCCACCAGAGGGTTACCATCATCACCCATAACAGTGAATGTGGTTCCCTCACTAGTGACAGCATTATCAGTGCTTTCATCAACACAATGAGCTTCAACATTAACATCAGTCGTGTCACCTAAAAGATCTACTAGTGAGAACTTTGTATCACCGTCTTCATTGGCTGTGAACTTCACTTCTAAGATAGGAATGTCAAAATCTAGAGTAGGAACATTTTGCATAACGCCCACGTTGGAACCTTTTGAAGTATCGTGTTCTTCAGATTCAGCAGCATTTTCTAGATTATGAGAATTCATCTGTGGCTTATTGGTAGAATCTCTTACATTAGTCTCTGCAACCTTATCATCTTGACCTGAAGGACAAGCAGTTGGATCATCCTGCGATCTGCAGATACTTTCTTGTGCATAAAGATGATCTTTTGGACCAATTACTCCAAAAGTTTCTTTAAGGTGCACATTGTCATGGAGAAACTTTTCTTGCTCTGCATATGGCTCAGAAGCAACAGTTGAACTTGCATTATCCATGATCTCGCTCTTGTTAAGATCTACGAAACCTCCGGAGTCCTGACCTCCGGTGCTTGGAGAAGCTATTTCATTACTTGCATTTACTTCACTTGCAAGTTCAGGAGCTGTTGCAGAAGAAGCAATGATGACATTTCCATTCTCAAATTCATCATCCTCCTCGGTAAAGTCCGGAGCTGCAACTGCAAGAATTTGGGTATACTTTGAAGGTCTGACATTGTCATTTCCCTCCAAAGTACAGTCACGAGCAATAACTGAAGCACTTTGGGCAGGTTGTGAAAACTCATTTTTCTCATTTGCTCCCTCACTAGTAGATCCAGAAGCAATAACTTCCGAAGTCCCGTCATCTGGTGGAAGAACATGGGAAGTGGACAGAAGTCCAGAAAGTGCTGCAGCTAAAGCATCGTCAATAGATAAAACTTGCTTCTGCATCTCTTGAGAAGAAACCTTTGCAGATTCAACAATATCATTTTCTTCTTCATCCTCTCCACATGAAAACTCGGGGGCAGAAATCACAAGATTTGGAAGAGCATGTGATGGATTTGAAGAAACAGGCATGTCATCAGAAGGCTCAGACAACTTATTGCAAGGGAGATCCTTCTTCTCCAGTTCTGATGCCCCACAAGATCGATATTCACTTCCATCGTTATACAAAGAGCTAGAATTCGACTCACTGTAGGTAAATGAAGGTGCTGTTATTCTTGTGCCGGACACTCCAGAATATTGGGAGTTTTTAGCTAGAATTTCTACTTGCTGCTCCAGTTGTTGAAGTCTCATCTCCATGCTATTCATTGGACTAACCATCTTTTCTTCAAATCTCAAGCAAATATTTTCAATTCTGCTCACCCGGTCAAGAAGTTGTTCAATGGCTCCTACAATTCGGCCTTCTGATGCATCATTACTCGTGGTGGAGATATTGTGGTTCTCTCTACTTAAGTTCTGGTGGGCTGGAGGGTGCAAATGAGTGGGTGCTGCTACAGGTTTGTCAGTAACATTCAACTGCACTATATGTTCAGCATTCACACTCTTCTCTTGTACATTTTCTTTCTTGGCATCAGCAAAATCAGAAGTCCTCAGTGCCATTCCCACTTCATCTTCCTTTCTTTGACTATCAAAAACATCTTTGTCCTGCTTCTTCTGGCTGATGCCTGATTTAGATAGTTCCAGAAGGGTGGGAACAAGCATGGCCATGAAAGAACTAGCTTGGTTTTGCATAGGAACTGCTGGGGCCTCCACCTCATCAGAGTTAATAGGGTCACCAAATATGTAAATTTCGTCGATGCATACAGAACTTTTATTCTGAAGTGATAAAAAACGAATGGTAAGTGACATGCAGGGATCCGCATCATCAATTTGTGCTGTGGCCTCATATAATTCCTGCAAGACAAGATCTGCAGTCAGAGACAATATTATGTTCTTGTAATTCAAACTGGCTTTTTTCTCCAATAAAGCGGATGAAAAAAGGAACAGACTCTTTTGGCCGTTAACATTCTAACAAAAGCTATATGACAGAAGCATCTACATCAGTTGCCTCTAAATCCAATTTTTAGTTACATTATTACACTTGAAAACCCCATTAGAATCCATTAAGTTTCCAATGTTCTTTTTACCCCTTTAGACCTTTTTTCTTTGTTTTCTTTACACTAAACAAGGCATGTATGCAAAAGTCATCGTATAGTGCTACCTCAATACTTCTGTGTTCATCCCCTGTTGTGTGCTTTTGCAGGCAGTTTACCCTGTTACCTTCGGGAACCTTAACCTCAATCCAATCATCTTCACTGGCACAAAGTTTGGCTTCACCTGTGACTCTACCTTCAGTTGTTTTTCCTACATTATCCTTCAAATATTGCGGGGTAACTACTTCAATCCCATTAGCTTGGAGAAATTCTCCATCTCTTTCAGCTATGCTACAGCGGACGGTACATAGATACTCATTGTCGCTCTGCAGAGTACGTGCATAGTATATCTCATAAACACGAGCAGTACTCCGAACATAGACCTGCCTGATTTCATGCTTTTGCATAAAGCATACTGCAGTACAGAAATTGATTGCGTCAGAATATAATCAGTGGAGAAAAATTTTAGCTTGTTCTTTGGGCAACCACTTCTCCCTAAAGACTATATGCAAACTAGTAAAAGTGTAGCTTCTCAAAATTTAAGCATCCTGATCAAAGTGAAAGGAGACAACCAGAAAAAATCTGAATTTCCCCATGTACCTCAAACATATCAAATAGTTCATCACATTAAAATCAGCATCCTGGTTATACAGGGTCAATATAGAGTCTAGAACACTTGCGTGAAATCACAACAAACGCCATTCATTTCGAAAATAAGAAACCAGTGAGCACATATTGCTATTACTACTTATCCAAACATGCTCCTTCTTCTTTTCTATTTATAAAAGGGAAAAAGTAACAGTGGTCATTATCTGACCGACTACAAAAACATTAAAGTGAGTCGATAATCTCTGGGAATGGGCACAAAACCTAATCAAACAAGGGCATTGAATAGTGAATATCAATACTGAGTAACGAGGGAAAATGCTATAGAAAGGATTATTGAGAAAATATATTTCAAGATGGAACCAACGAAGTTGACCTCAAACTCTCTAGAAAAGACATCAAAAGATGACATGAAAATCTTGTCACATATTATTCAAAATCTAATGCAATAGAGATGAAATCTACAATGAAGATAAACAATAAAATTGGTTCTTGCAAACCAGAAACAAGATCAACCAAACTTATGGTCAGCTCCTTCTCAAGCATTTCCACTATACACTCCAAAATTGTGCACCCAAAGTAGCTTGCTAGGTGCAATCAATGTCTCGAGTATCTTCAAACTCGCCTTTAAGGCAATATGCTCTCATGTTTCTCTAGCAGAAAATTAATAATAAGGTCTCTTTAATATTACCTTTTCCAGATAAGATTTGGAATATTTGGGGAAAACATTCAACCAAGTGTTTTACAATCTGGTCCAATATTTCAACTTCAACTTGAAATACAGAATTTGAAGTTTGAAAAACTGATTTGAGTATTTCTAAGTGAAATAAGGTTTGCACGCACAAAACTTCGACTTCTTTGTCCAAGTGAGTTCATGTCCAACCGAAGTTGAAACCAAGAAACGAAGGTTATCAAGGGAACCAAATTATTTCATAAACTCCAGTTGCAGTAGCAACTTAATCTTTTACAAATTTAATTGAGAGATACTTTTGTTCTTTAAGCAAGCCAACCATAACATTTAAGAGCTATGCTATCACTAAATTAGGAATTCTGGCTGCAGATGGTCCTTCTTTAGCAGTACGCATTTGGGATCCTTCTATCGGCAAGTTGTTATACAGTCCTCCACTTTAGCAGCACCATGGCTTCTTTCTATCATCCATCCTAAATACTTCTGCAAATCAAGCATACAATATAGTGGAGCCCAATGCCCCAACTAGTTTTGGTTTTAAGGCAAACTTCGTTCGACTGATTGTTTAATTGAAGAACACCCTACAAAAAACTTAGCTCTCCTCTCTAAGTTCTTTTTCCCAGATAAGGTAAATAGAACTTCTTCTCTCTAATATGTTTATTTAAGAATACCAATGGGAGCACAGTGGTTCCCAATATAGTACACACAGAGATAAACCTGCTCGTAATTTCTCAAAAAAAAAAAAAAAGAGAGATAAACCTGCTCATTGGTTGGTCGAGGTACTTGACCACTATAACCAGCCTAACTTCATGGTTTAATTGTTTCAAGGATAGATTTCCTACCGTAATTCTTTCTAACAGCTTAAGAGACAAGTATAGTTGCGAACCTGGAAGCCTGCTGAAAAGGGCTTCTCTTTCTAGTTCGAAAGCTAGCTCCATCAAAACTTAACGTTATTAAACTAAGAGTATATACTGATACCACCCTGCGTGAATAAAGTATGTTATGATAGTTCCTGTTATTAAAGGAATAAATGGTGGCTTTATTCTGTACGACGTCATTAGGAAAGGGATTATTAACGGTTAAGTTGGAATAACCAAGGTTTGAAGTTAATCAAGATTAGCAATGAACAACTCAGATTGATCGTGGATTAAGGGCACAGATTTGTTGTCAACATCGTATATAAGTGGATTTTATAGAAACTCCAGTATTATTCCTTCATCCTATCTCATTTCCCTCGCGATCATCCCCCTCTTCTCATTTTCCTTCCTCTCTTCTTCTTCTTCTTCTTCTTAGTTCTCTCTCTTTCCTTCTTCTCTATATCATCTAAGTTTCATTTCAAATTACACGACTCACGAGACTGGCCATGTCATAGAGTTGTCTCCTTCGAAACTTTTAGTATTTCAATTTTCAGTTGTAATTTCGAAATTATTGTTGACAAAAAAAAAATTCAGTTCATTACAAAGTAATCAAATTTCATAAAATTCGCAATCTCATTTTCTCAAAAAGAAAATCACTCAATCAACTGCGACTCATTCCCAACTTGGTTCAGATAGCCTACATACAATTAGACCTCCCTATAACAACATTTCACTATATCAGTCAAGTTCCAAAGAAAATTGATTTTCATGTTATGCTACACTATATGTTCTCTATAGAAGCATCTCGCTATAGCACCCAAAAAAAATCCATACAAACAACATCATTAATAATGATGTTTGACTGTTTCCGCGCTATCTAAACCCAAGGCTCAAGGGTGCAGCTTGCTGGTCAATGAAGTGGGTTGAGAACCACCATGAAGTCTCAGGTTCAAATCCCAACAGAAACAAAAACGCTATGTGATTTCTTCCCATCTGTTAGTGCAGCGTGGGTGAAATGGGGGCTTGCCTCTGGAGTCTTGTGTAATAAAGGGTACCACCACAACTTAAAGGTAAATTCTACGGACCGGCGATTAGACTAGCTTTGTTGTACAGCGGGAAGTGTTGGCCAGTCAAGAGCTTCCATGTTCAGAAGATGCAAGTTGGAGATAGAAGATGTTGAGATGGATGTGTAGGCATACTAGAAGCAATAGGATCAAGAATAAGAATAGCCGGGGCAAGGTGGGAGTAACCTCCGTGGTAGACAAGATGAGGAGAACCGCAGATGCACCAGTGAGGAAGTGCGAGAGGTTGGATGCAGTTGGTATGAAGAGAGGTAGGGGTAGACCAGAGAAGTATTGGAGAGAGGTGATAGACAGGACAAGGCACAGGTCAGCTAACTGATGACATGACACTAAATAAGAGGGTGTGCAGGTCGCGAAAATTAAGGTAGAAAGTTAGTAGATAGTGAAGTGTTGTCTGTCGTAGTAACAGTCTTATTCTTGTAACCTATTGCTTTTTATCTCTATCATCATATGTGTTTATGATACTTCGGTTTTTGCATTATGATGTTGTTATTGTTTCCTTTGGCTAGTAATATTTTCTTCACTAACAATTTTCCCCCTTTCTTACCTACTTAGATTTGTTGTACTCAAATCGAAGGTCTTCGATAAACAGACTCTCTACCTCGTCTAGTAAGGTTTGCCTACACTTTACCCTCCCAGACCCCACTTATGGTACTTCACTGCAATGTTGTTGTTAGTTGTTGATTTCTTTCCATCTGTCCTAGCCTTGATGGACAAAGTTATGCGGTATCTCTATCTCATGGGAGGTGGCGGGTGTTATATGAAACTAATTGACGTGGGCAAAAGCTGATCCAAACACCATAGTTATAAAAGATGTTCGACTATTTCAGCTCTATCTGTGTCCATGATTTCAATAGTAAGTCAAAATTAGGGAATTTATCTCCAACAACAAAGTATAAGGTTCTAACCAAACTAACCCCAATCAAATTGCATCAACATATACAAGTAATAAACATACAAAATTATCATAAACAATACAATATTTTAATCTTTTATTCACTTACACTTGATTTCACAAAGGACGGAATCTCGTGAAGGTTGGTCGAAGATAAGAGGTGATATCCTTGACTTTCATTTTACATTTTCTATAAAAGCATGTCGCTAGAGTACATCTAGACAAACAACGTCATTATAAAGATATTCGACTCTACTTGTACTTCATTCCACTCTATTTGTATCCACGATTTCAACGATAATTAACAATCGCAACACATACAAATAACAAATATACAAAATTACCAGTAAACAATAACATATTTCGATTAATTCACTTACCGCTGATCTATCAGACCGTACTTGTACTTCATTCCACTCTATTTGTATCCATGATTCCAATGATAATTAACAATCACAACACATACAACAAATAACAAATATACAAATTAATTACCAGTAAACAATATGATATTTCGATTAATTCATTACAGCTGATCATCCAACTGTACTTATACTTCATTCCGCTATACAAAATTAGAAGTAAACAATACGATATTTCCATAAATTCACTTACAGCTGATCATCCGACTGTACTTGTACTTCATTCCGCTATACAAAATTACCAGTAACCAATACCAATTTTGATTAATTCACTTACAATCCGACCATACTTGTACTTCATTCCGCTCTATTTGTATCCATGATTTCAATGATAATTAACAATCGCAACACATACAAATAACAAATATAAAAAATTACCAGTAAACAATACCATATTTCGATTAATTTAACAATCGCAACACGCACAAATAACAAATAAACAAAATTACCAGTAAACAATACGAAATTTCGATTAATTCACTTACACTTGATTTCGCAAGGACTTGCGGAATCCGTTGAAGGTTGGTGAAGGATAAGCGGCGGAGATATCTGCGTAGATTCAGAATCGATCGGTGAATCGGAGGACTCGAAGGTTATAGAATGTTCTAGAGTGCCATGAGAGATTGTCCAGTTGGTTGATGAGCTCCATGAATTATCGATATTGTTGTTGCAGTCATCAGCTTTGGTTTCATCATAATCTATCTCCTCAGTTGAACCTGTCCTCATTGTTGTTGTGTGTGTGTGTGTGTAATTTGGCTTGCTTACAGGGGATTGGATATATATGTAGTTGAACTTTGCGTTTTTACTACGGTTCCTTTTTCTTTTTCTTTGGGTGCTTTTTTCACCGCTCTTTTGGTCAGGTAACAAGTCACTCGCTCGCTTTTTCCATAAATATTTTTTATTCTTATTAAAAATAAATGTATTTTATACTAATATTTAGAATTCAGAAATGAAAAGGCTAATTTTAAAAGTAAAAACACTAAGGATTGTATGAATGTTGAAAAAAATCAAATGGGACAAAACGTCTTTGGGCTACCAATCTAAAAGCCGGTGACTTGTAAGTTGCTATGGATCTAGCGATTTTCTTTAATTTTTTATTTATTTTCAATATTTCTCTATATAAATTTCTTCTCCGTGTTTTATTTGAGTCAACTCTTTCTCTTTCATTTCCTTATTTTATTGAATAAGTCGTAGAAATTATCTTTTTGTTATATAAAAAATGAATGAGGATTCACTAAGAAAATTTATATTAATATGGTCAATTTTATATGAAATCGGTTCCGTAAGATATTACTGAGAAAGAAGTATTACTAAAGTTCATATTATGCTTCATATTACTTTCCTATAATTATGTCAATGCTGCAAAAGTAGTTCAAGAAAACTTGGTAACTCCGTAAGTCCTATCAAAATTGTGTTGGCGACTTGAAGCATTTTGCGAGTGTGGAAATTTTGAGTTTTATAGGGAATCAATTTTAAGTAAATTAACAAGGCTATTCATCTCTAATCTCTAATGTCTAATCTCTATTTCTAATATATTAAAAGTGTAAGTCCTTATTCATTAAAACACTCTGTTTTAAATAAAATTATTTTTCATTTTTTTTACTATAGTTATTATTCAATTATATATATAATATTGACTATAATATTTAATTTTAAAATATATGAGAGAGACTTAAATTTTTCTTCTTAAATAATACACAAATATGGAAAACTATTATAAACAAATTTAAATTCAAAAAAAAAAATAAAGTGGCGAAAAAAATATTTGTGGGAAGTTTGTCACTAAATAGGGATCGGTAGCTACTAATTACTTACTTGGGTTAGAATAACATTAAAGAATTAATTAACCTAACATAGGAATTCTTCTATTAGGATTTTAAAAGGTAATGTTTTATCTTTCTCTATATATAAGAATTTGCTGAGGCTCCAAGTTACAAAAAATACGACTAAATGTCTGGAGCTTAACTATTCTTGAGTAGTAATTTACTTACAAATTTTACTTATTTCACTTTTGAAAGTTCTTATCATTGTTTAACAAATTTAACTTTTAATCGTTATTTGATTAATTTTTCAGATGATGAACGACGGTGAACAAATGCCTTATCTAGCGCGTTGGACAAGTGCATAATATTTTTTTTTATCATTATCTTGAATTTTTTATTATTATTATTTGGTGTTTTTTCAAAACTATAGATCATGACCTATAGTTTATATGCTTTTATTTAAAATTGTTGATTCTTTTGGTACAAGACAGAGAAATTTTACAGTCGTTCTTTTAAATTTCAATTGGAATTTGTGTGTTACAAATATCTTGCCTTATTTTGTAAGTTTGTTATTACTTCATCTAATGGATTGCTACTCCCAACACACAAATTTATTTTGTCTCAATTACCGTACGTAATGTGGTAAGCATTGAGTTTCTGTTAACCGCTTTATTCGAAAATGTTTTGCAAGCTAATCTTACATTATGATTAGATGTGTGATCCACCACATGTATTTGTCTTGTAGGTTTTTATTTTTAGTTTGGCATCAAGTTGGATTATGTTAAACCCTGCTAAATCCATTTTGATTTATGAATCTTTTATAATTTCAGACATTGATGATTGCTCACTTTTTTTGTTATTTTTACTGCTTCAGTTACAAATACAGAAATTAAATTTTCATTGGAATCATCACATTTAATAAATATTAGATGGAAGGTTTGATAAATCTTTAACTTTCAAACATGTATAGCTCATGTGGCTTGAAATGTATTTTTTAGCCACTTTCTTGCAAAGTCTTATGATTAGCTTTCTTATATGAGAATATCTTCTTGTGCCGAGGGTTTATAAAAAACATGAGAAAATTGAAGAAAGGGTGTCTTTTAAGTCTTGAATGAAGGATTGGTGACATTGACCAACAGCTAGGGTCAAACATCATTAGGAAACTTGATTAAGTTAATTGCGGACTTGATTAATATTTTCAAAACTTTCTAATCTTTTCAAAAATACAAATCAACCCAACCCACACCCCTCTTCAATCCAAATCAACCACTCTCTCCTCTCTCTCGACAGCTTCTCTCAACTCTCTCCCAACCAACAGTTTCACAAAATTTCTCCCTTCAACCCCCGACGACTTCTACCTCCGACGACAAATAGTTGGTCTTTGAGTTCCCCTCTTCAATTCAATCAACCTGTCTCCCATCCCTCTCTCGACAGCTTCTCTCAACTCTCTCACAACCAACTGTTCTGCAAATTTCTCATTTCAATCCTCGACGACTTCAACATCCGACTACAAATAGTTGGGCTTCGAGTTTCTTTTTGACTTCAATCGACGTGACAGCCTTGCTCTCCGACCACAACAACTTCGAATTCTTCATCGTTCATTTTCTTCTTTCACAGGTAAAAATTTATGGCCTTTTTAGTTTTGAAAAAAACGAAGAACTTGAGCCAACTTCTCTTGTAGTATTGGTTAATAATTTCAATATTTGTTGCACTAATTTGAAATGCGGTCTGAATAAAACCCTAATTTTTGGTATTTCTTATCTTCTCTTTTCAAAGTGAATTATGATATTTTGTTGTTTGTTGCATTTTTTTGTAGTTTGATTTTTATTGTTTGTGTTTATAAAAACAAAAGGATAATTTGGTTTGATTTGTTTTGTTCTTGTTCTTGGTAAAAATGGTGAAATTGCTATTTTTTGTTTAACAAAATCGTGCTACTGTTTCCTCCGACAGATTACCCATCTGGTGCAACATAACCATATGATACAACAGATTTATCATATGATGCAACAGATCAACCATCTGATGCACCAGAGGAACCATTAGATTACAATTTTGATGCAACAGATTAATAATCTGATGCAACAGATTAAATATCTGATGCAATAGCTTTACCATATGTTGCAACAGATTAAGCATCGAATAAAAAATGTGATGCAACTAATTAACCATCTGGTGCAATAGAAGAACCATCAAATTAATGATCTGATGCAACAGATGAACCTCATGTTGGATAAAATCCTACCAACTCTTCCTACAGGAAAAGTCCAAGACTTGATTTTTCCAACTGATTATTCATCTGCCGTGATAGACGACCCTATGTTGGAAGAAATCTAAACAATATTGACCGTTGATAACTGTTCCAACAGATCACTCATGTGTTGCAATAGATGTGTGACCTATTGCACAGACCATTCATCTTTATCAACAGATGAGTGATATGTTTTGTATTATCGTAATAGATTACTCAGTCGTTGCTACAGATTATTTAACTGTTCCAACAGATCACTCATATGTTAGAATAGATGATGTCACAACAGTTGTGTGATCTATTGAACAGACCATTCATCTATCTTAAAAGATGAGTGATATGTTTTGTATTATTGTAACAGATTACTCATTCGCTGCAACAGTTTGGTTATATGCTGCAACAGATATACTACTTGGTGCAACAGATCGGTGATCTGTTGCAATTGTTATTTTACTGTTTTGCTTATTTGATTTACTGTTATCCTTTTTTAACGATGCATTAATCAACAATAATATATTATTTTATGTTTCTGTTAATTTTAGATAATATGGTTCTCAAAAGAACAAAAACCGAATCAAGTCCAAGTAAAGGAACAAGTGAAGTAGCTAGGCTACATCCACTACTCTATGAACTTGCTTTACAAGCGTTATATTAATCGGGAGCAAAATATGATGAACACGGGGAGGAGGAATGTTTCAAAAGAGATGATGCAGATACTAATAGCCCTTCCACCGAAGAGCTGGTCAAAGCCTTCAGCATTGATCGTTATCCTGTGAGAATGCAGTACGATGGTGCTGCAGATTTAACGGGTGATTTCGTGGTTAAGTCAATCATGGGAAAATCTTTCGACGCCTTCAGAAAAATACTTTGAGAACAAAAATTGGATGCTTATTTCAGGGACAGCTGCTTTGAGAAATATCTTGATTTGTCGGAGGACAACAATGCTCGTTTTCAAATGAAAATGGTATATGAACTTCTCAAGCGTAGGTTTATGTATGAAAAAAAGATAAGATGGATGAGGTGTGGATAAATTATTGTGGCATGCCTGTTTGTTTTGGTTGGAAGGAGTTTGCCATAGTTACTGGACTAAAATGTTATCCTCCTTCTCAAGTTATACCTATTCTAACCCAAAAAAGCACCCTGCACACCCAAAAAAGGCAAAGACAAGTTATGTGATCGTGATGACCTGGTGTCCATTGTTGGTCCAAGCTTCAAAAATAAAAATTTGATAGAAGCATTGAAAGGTAAAGGACTTTCAAAGAAGCACAAGAAGTCATTGTGCTTGGTTTGGTATGTACATAATATTCTTTGGGCGAAAGACGTTAACAACAACATAAGCCTCGGTTTAATAAAGCTCTCCGAGGATCTTGAGGCGTTTAACAGCTATCCATAGGGGTATGAAAGCTTCAAAATGACTGTCAAATATTTGTTGACTCCGTTAGCGCCAAACACAATCAACTTATATGGCTTCCCATGGGCTTTCATGGTAAATGTTTCTTTCTTCTATTATGATATCATTTATTTTTTTCGCTCAATAATGGTTTTGATTTATTGGCGTTATTTTATAGGCTTGGGCGTTTGAAGCCATTCCTTATTTGAGACAACAAGTGAACTACCAGGAAGGAGTTTCCTGTCCAAGAATCTTGAGATGGTTGTCGGTCAAAACTGATAAAAATGCAAATTTTCTTGATCTCTTCAACCCCCGAAGGATGCAGTAAGTATAATTATAATTATTATTTTTTTAATTAATTTTTTTTAATGATCTAATCATCATTCTAATATATGTAATGATTTAAGTTAGAATGCGCATCCGTCACTAGTTTCGACCAATCTAGAGTTGAAGATGCCATTTTTTCTTACTTTACGGTCTGTGCAAACTTTATTGAACCCTAAGGTCATCAATAGAATAAAAATGGAATTATTTAGAGCAATAACCATTACAAGAAAAATAATTTTGAAGGGTGGGCTTGTTGTTGTTGATGGAGCTGTTGGTGGTGGTAATGGTGCTGTTGTTGGTGCTAATGATGCTCCTCTTACAGTATTTAAAGAAAACCATTATGAGTATGATCATACTGGTTATACAGATTTTGACTCTCCCAGCAAATGTTCTGCATGCAAATATCAAGACTGCAGGGCAAAACATGATGTAGTGATTAATGTTATTAATGCATTAACTGCTTCTGTAAAGGAATTGACATCTAAGAGGGGTCTCATTCTATCAAAGAGGATTTTTTTTTCATCCTCTCCATTAGAGATTAGGGCCAAGAGGAGAAGAAAAGTGATTTCCAGGGCATTATCAGGCATCCAAAAAAGAAAAATTGTAACTCCTCTGTCTATGTGTTGCACTGAGCAACGTACAATGTTCAAAGAAGAGTAGCACGAGATGAAAAAGGTGAATATATTATATGTCTTCCAACTGACAAAACAAACAGACACATTTGTTTCAACAGATGACACATCTGCTAAAAATTATCAAACAGATATATGCATCTGTTGCAACAGTTGACTAACCTGTTACACCAGATACTTTATCTGGTGCAACATATGTCTCGTCTGTTTTAGCAAATCAAACAGCTCTTCGTACCGCTTTTATTTGTACCAACAGACGACCTATCTGCTGCAATAGATGATTCATATGTTGCAACTGATGGTTTATCCGTTAGAAATTATCACACAGGGTCTTCCTCATGTAGAAATTTGTCCCAATAATTGATTCATTGTTGCAATAGAAATATAATATGTTTGGGATAATTTAAAATGGGAGGAAGACCTATTTGATTTGCTAGAAGAGAGGAGTTATCCTTTTTTATTTTATTGTATCTCCGTGATTAGCATTTACCAATTCTGAATTTCCAGGTGGATGTAGAAGAAGCTACTGCTAAACAACATTGACAATATGCTACTCTTTTTATGAAAATATGGAGAACAGAAAGTGAAGAAATCGTACGCAAGCGACAATAAAGATCCACGACGAGCAAAGCCGAATTCCATAGCACCGAATGAAGAACAACTTGTCCATACTGAGTAGATATTTATATCTTGAGCCTGTCAAAGCAATCCTTGGCAATATACTTAAATTGTTGTTGATGTATTTTTTGAGATCTGTACCCATAACAATTTTTTACATTTCATTTATTCGTTGACTTATTTCAGCTAATTTATGAAGGCTTCGATTTATTTTATTTTTTCTACGAATTTTATTTATTCCTTAGATTTGAACTTATCAATCGAAAAGAAATACTAGATTCAAATATTTCAACAGATAATGTATCTGTTGCAACAGACGACACATCTATTGGAAAATCGAACAGATTTAGACATATGTTGCAACAGGTAGGTGATATGTTGGAATTTATCAAACAGGTCTTCCCACTGTTGCAATAGATGGACTTTAGATAAAAACATCGAGATAATGCAACAGATGATACATCTATTGGGAAAAAAGAACAGATTTAGACATATGTTACAACAGATGGACTTTATCTGTTGGAACAGACGACACATCTATTGGAATAATCAAATAGATTTATACATATGTTGCAATAGGTAGGTTATCTGTTGGAATTTATCAAACAGGTCTTCTCACTGTTGCAACAGATGGACTTTAGATAAAAACATAGAGATAATGCAACAGATGACCAATCTATTGCAACAGATAAACTATATGTCAGAACAGGTAGGATAACTATTACAATGGATGAAGAATCTGTTACATTATAAAAATTCAACTTTCGTTGGTCATAAAAAATTGTCACTACGTGTAAAAAGGTTAAAGTGAACTGAATTGAAATAAAAAAGGCGCAACCCATCGACGGTGTTCAGTTCAAACACCTAAAATAAAATAGGCATCAAGTAGACATGTTCATTTTAAACACATAAAATAAAATAGGCATCAAATGTGTCAGTGTCAGTCTGACACATTTCGCTGACTTGCTGTCACTTGGACCACAACGGTCATTTTTCCCCCATTGTCTTATATATTCATCTTCCTCCTAAAATTTAACCCTAAATTCCCAAATCTTCTTCTTCATCGTCATCTTCTTTTATCCATCCAAATTCTTCAAATTATTACTTTCATTTTTTCCAACTGACCTTGACAATTTCGAGCGCATCTTCCACTATTTTTTGTAATAAAGATTTTAGATATTGTAAGTGCGGTCATGAAGCTCTGTTAAAGACTTCTTGGACTCAACAAAATCCGGGTCGTAGGTTTTTTACTTGTAAGATTTCAAAGATAATATTTTTTTATTTAATTAGTTGATTAATTATTGATTTGTAATTGGTTTGTAATTGTGTTCTCTTTTTTATAGAAATTGGGTGGATGCGATTACTTTGATTGGTATGAAGAACGACACCCTTCACAAGCAAATCGTGTAATCTGAGGTTTGTTGAACAAAGTCAAGGCTTCTGAAGAGAAACAAAATCGAGCTAGAAGATACTACATTATTGTTGTTATTGTTGCTGGTGTGGTGTTGTTGGGCACATAGATATTAAAGCCTAATTGCTGAAATTTTCATGGTGGTGTGTGTATTTTCTAATGGTTTGTTGTCGACGAGCACATGGATATTCAAGCGTAACTGTTGAAAAATATAAAAAAGATTTAGGCATATGTTGAAAAATTTAGGTCATCTGTTGGAAATTATCAAACAGGTCTTTCCACTATTACAACAGATTAGACTTAGATTATTAGATTATTCATAGAAATAACATCGGCGTAATGCAACAGATGACCAACCTATTGCAAAAGATAAACTATCTGCCAGAACGGATTAAAGATATTTTACAACAGATTGACAATCTAATCTATTGCATTATAAAAAACTCAACTTTCATCAGAAAAAATTAATGCCATTACATGTGCATGTAATAAAGTGAAGGGTGACTTGAAATTAAAAATTTTTATTTCACAGGCTCTTCTATATACACAGGCTTAAAGCATCCAGTTAGTACCCCATAAGCCCAGACCTCTTACAGGTTTGCCACAGCGTTGTCGCACAGAAAATTTGTTGGCTCGGCCATTTCTGTGTCGGTCAGCAAACATTCGATGTGTGCAAGAGCGTGCGAGCCGCTCGCTTTAGCGGCATCATCTTTTGGAAGGATCATTCCCCTGTTTTGACCTTCAAAATCCCATGATTTCTTCATCAACACTTCTTTTGGAAAATGATTCATCAGTCTACTCTCCATCAACAAGATGGGCAACAACACCATCAGTGGATCCACGAGGAGAAAAGGATCGAAATCATCGACGAGAGGTACGTTGGAGTCATAAACATTGATCTCTACCTCCTCAAGTAGTATCTCAACAGCCCGATAATGCATGTCGTTCACACTAATGACTGCAAGAATCTTTTTTGCCTCGGTCCAGCTCTTGCCATGTGGATTTGGCATGTCCCCTCTAACATATCTTAATGTTTCTTCTTCATCCAAGACCAACGTAGGAACTAGGAAATCAAGTCCCACACCAAGGGTTGACACCTCTCCATTGAGTTGATCGTACCTATCCTTGAGCTTCTTACAGAAGTTGAGGTCCATTATCCTATCGGCAGTGTCATAAGTTTCCCGGTACGTTAATTGCCTTTTTCTCATGAGGCAAAAAATAATGTCAACATGTTGTGAGATAAGAAGTCAATTTTTAAATAGGTTAGTAATTGTAAAGATGCAACGGATGGTCTATCTGCTGCATAGGGTTCTATGAATCAATAATCCAACGCAACTTATGCAACAGATGGATAATAAGTTGCAACAAAACCACTACCAGTTGCACCAGTATACCCAGCTGTTGCAACAGATGTGAAATCTGTTGCGTAGCTTCTTCTTCATGGGGTAGATTAGAAGGGCTAGGTTAGGAAAAGTAAACTTGCCTTATCCTCGTACGGCATACGTATATCAGTCATAGTCTGGAAGTCTTGGGGGGGGGAGGAAGGCCTGGAGTAATCTGGTGCACCTGGCTTGGCATTCTTGGCCTGTCGCAGATTCCTCTTCTCTTCGGCTGCAAGTTTTGCGCATATGTCCACCTTCTTGACTGGCCCCTGAACTTCAACAGCTTTTAGAGAGGGAGGAATTGCAATTTCTTTTGATTTTCGAGCGGAGAGTACGTCTCTAATTGCTCTTTTCTTTCTCCTAACCAACGTTGTAGGAGTGTGTGGATCCCTCACCTTCTTGGATAGTATGACACACCTCTTGGATTTGAATTCCTCGATAGATTTAGAGATAACCTATATTTTTTCAAAGAGTTTATCCTGTCTGTCCTTGCACTCATTGCATTCACAACGAGAACACGAGGGTGAAGAGGGGTGAGAGGGACCTGTGTAAGGGCAAAAAGGGGTGTTTTCAAACATACTTATTCCTTTTTTAGCATCAACATGCTCATCATCACGAGTGGTAGCAGCATCAGCATGCCTGCCACCAACACCAACAAATCCACCAGAAAAAGCACCCGGATCTGCCTTAGTAAAAGGTTGGTCATAGAGAGCCTCAACATTAGGCTGACCTTGCCTAACTGCTCTTTTTATGGCTGTTGCTCCAGCCAATTCTTTCTTTTTTAACTCCACCATTGGGTCTGCAATAGTTTCAACATGACCTAGAGTAATATAAGAAGTCATCACCGACTCCTCCTCAATAGGCACGATCCATGGATGCACAACCTATGAAAAACAAAAAAAAAGACAGTTGCATTTAAATTACATAATATAATAATTTTCACAGTTGGGCTACATTTAAAAAAAAAAGACCCATCTGTTGCAGAGTTTACAGTATATGGTTAAGATCCATTTGAGTCTGGTTCAAAGAAACAGAGCACATATGGATAATCTGATGCAAAATATTAATCATTTATTGCAACAGCTGCACAAGACGGGTAATCTGTTATGCAACAGATGATTTGCACGTCACAACAGATGAACGATATGTTATCAGATTAAATATCTGTTGCATAATTTGAGTAAATGGTTAATCTTTTAGGAGTCGAGTTCAGAGAACCAAAGCAAAAGATAGGTAATCTGATGCAAGATATACCCCATCGCAACAGATGTCCCATCTGGTGCATCAGATATAACATCTGTTGCACCAAATATAACATCTGTTCAATATCTTTCTTATCTTTGAGTAGAATTATTTTACTTGAAGAAGACGTACTACATCATTCGGAGGGTTAAAGAGATCAGCCTCCTTAATATTGGTGTTTCTGTTTGCAGCCAACCACCTAAACATCCTTGGATGAGAAACCTCATCCGGGTAATCCATTAACTGGTTTTGGAGGGGAGGAATGACTTCAAATATCCAAGCCTAAAAAATGTAAACAGGAAGCAAGCAAAAAAAATCATAATAACTATATTCAATATAAATCAATGGATGAGTAAAATTAGTGATTCATTTTACCATGAAAGCCCAAGGAAAGCCGTATAATGTGGTCGTCCCTGAGGATATCTTTGTCAGTAAATATTGGACAGTCAAGTAGAAGTTGTCATATCCCCAAGGATAATTGTTGAATTTATCAAAATCCTCGCACGTGCCAACAAATCATCTTCTATGACCTTGTTGACGTCTCTTGCCAATATAACCGAATGGGCAACCAAACTAAGCATAATTTCTCCCTGTACTACTCTGGTATGGTTTTATCCTCAAGATCTGTCAATAAATCCGATGCTTTGTAGCCACGTCGAGCAATGTCAAACAACCCATCTATTTTTTCCTTGCATTTTCTTGCCTTGGATCTTTTGCGGGGTGGTGGTCCTTCTAGAAGATGGCATCTCAAGCCCGTCACTATGGCAAACTCTTGCAAGCCAAAACAAACAGGCATGCCACAGTAGTTGATCCAGATTTCATCCATCTTCTTTTTGCCCCCTCTTCCAGATCTTTATCATCCCCCGCGTACTTAATCCTGCACTTGAGAAAACCATATACAATCGTCATAGGGAAACAGATACAGGAAGAGGAGTCCTCGGGCAGCTCAAGAAAGCATCTAAAGCAGCTCTTCTTAAAAAGTTCGCCTATGTTTTCGTTCTTCATAATTTTCATAAAATATTCAAAAAAATTCCCCATCTGACATTTAAGTACAATTTGACCAGTTAGTTGTTTTCCTTCTGGGTCATTTATCGGCATCGCAACTTGAAACCTGTCAATACTAAAAGTTTTGATAAGATCATGCTGGGATGTCGATATTAACTCACGCCCCGTCGGTGATCCATTATCATCATGTTGATGATCATCCTCTTTCTCTTTCTGACTCTCCAATTCCTCCTATTTCTCACTTTCATTTTCTTCATCACCATCTACGGACCATTGTCCACCTCCCTCAACATTGTTTTCATATCTCTCCTCATCTTTACTTTTTCCTGAGTGAGATTGTTCAGGAAGCTCCTCTGAATCCCTCTGTACTGTAGCCTTTTTTTTTAGTAGTCAGACGTTGATCCACTTTCACTTTTTTTTTGGGAGACATGTTTTACCTACAGACAAAGAAAAACAAAAATTACATTACAGTTGATGTATGCATAGATTTTAAAAAATACATTACAAACACCACGAATACCGACACACCAAGAGCCACCACCACAAACACCACCAACCAATGCTAACAAACAAACAAACAAACACCACGAATACCGATACCACCACAAACACCATCAACCAATGCCACCACGATGACCACAAACACCACCACCAACAACAACAACAACACCACAAACACCATCCAACTATACCACGACAGTCAACGGAACACTGCGATGGAAACTAGGGATTTCTCGAGTTCTTCCTATGATTTTACCATCAAAACTCAAAATTGTAAACCCATTCTCGAAGATAATACAACTAAACATTTTATTTTTTATCATTGACTTAAAAGCCCTTATTTTTTAGAAAAAAAATCAAATATAGAGCTCTTCTCGAACTCTGTTGCCTACGAAGACAAAGAAAACGACTGATACAAGCAAGAATGAAGTCGAAAATAATACCTATGTAGTTAGAAATGAGATGAAAAGCTATTTGTTAAGAAGGGTTGAGCAAATTTGTTGAGTAGTTTTTGTCTGTACTGTATTGTTGAGTGAGAATGAGAGAGAAAGAGCCAGACCTCGAGATTTGAAATGATGAAACATTTTGTATGGGTTGATTTGTATTTTGGAAAAGAATGACAAGTAGTTTTGAAAATATTAATTTGGTCAGAAATGATCTTAATTATTTTTAAAATTATAAAATATATGCGTAATTTTTAACCCTCTCATCATGCAATTGCCAAAAGGGTAATTCAATTGAAATTGTATAAAAATAATTGAAGTTGTAGTTGATCGAGTACTCTAGGAGGTGACCCTGTGAAAACTCACCCTTGGTCCTAGATTAATCAATTTAGGTACTATTAGTCTAACATATGAACTCAATTGAAATTGTAAAAAACAAATGTTCAACATGTTGCGTCAGATTTCTCATCTGTTGTAAATTATCAATCAAATTAGGTAACAATAGATTACGAATCTCATGCAAATTATCAAACAGATTAAGTCATCTATTGAGACAGATTGCCCATCTGATGTAAATTATAAAATGGATTGTAATATGTCACAACAGATTACCCATATATTGTAAATTATCAAATAAGCGTTGCCATCTATTGTGGCTGACCCTATGAGAACTCACCCCTAGTCCTAGATTAATCGATAGTTTACCCTATAAGAACTCACCCCTAGTCCTAGATTATTCAATTAAGGTATTAGTACTCTAGTCCTAGATTAATCAATAAAGGTATTAGTCTAACATATGAGGTAGTAAGAATCAGTTCGGCTGAGAGTGATCGATCGCCGACTCTGGTCGGGAGGAACACACTACAATTTCATTATACAATTGATAAAAGACTCAATTGAAGTTGTAGTTGACCCTATGAGAACTCACATTCGATTAAGGTATTAGTCTAACATATGAACTCAATTGAATTATATATAAACAAATGTTTAACCTGTTGCAACAGATGTCTTTTCTGTTGGATCAACTCAAACAGATTATGTAATCTGTTGCAACATATTACACATCTGTTGTAAACTATCAAACAGATTAAGCCATTTGTTGTGATAGATCACGAATCTGTAGTAAACTATCAAACAGATTAAGTCATCTGTTGTAATAGATTACCCATCTGTTGTAAATTATCAAATGGATTAAGTTAAATATTGTAATAGATTACCTATCTATTGTATTTTCTGTCCGAGATAAAATAGTTAAAATACTAAGGCGGTAAAAATATTACTCGGTACTACTTGGATAACTCAAAAATCTCCTGAGTGAGTAGTCTTATCTGGTCTTTTCAATGTCACTGTCTCCTCGTGCCCCTCAAAAGTTATTAATGAATATTTAAAATCCCCCATATCTAGAACTCTCTCTCCTTCAGCCATAAAGTAGTCTAGACTCAACTCATAACTCTTCTTTATTCTTTTTTCTCAATTATCTTTGTTGTTTTCTTTTTTCCTCTCTTCTTTCAGATAAGGATCCTTTGGGATCTTAACCAATCAATATCTTTTCTCAACTGAACTGGATGTTCTAATCCATTTGCTTTTTTGACATTACAGGTATGGTTCAAAGTTACTCTTTTCATCTCGTCTTCTTCTTTGTATGTCATTTAAATTAGATATTTACATCTGTTGCTATTAATGATTTACCCATTACCAATTTGCTATTTATTGAGAAAAATGAAGGAAAGGTGACTTTTAAGTCTTGAATGAACGAACCGTTGTTTTTATTAAAATATGAGAAAAAAGGCATCTGTTGGGAGAACTTAAAAAACCTTATTATCATTATAGTTTTTTTATGTCTTTTATCTGGTACTTTGGTGGTGGTGGTGTTAGGGGTAGTGGTTGTGTTGGAACATGTGATGTTTGTGTTGTGGATGGTGTTGGAACATATGGTATTGTTTTGTTTGTTTCTTTATTATTGATGTTGTTGGTAGTGGTGTTACAATAGTTTCCTCAACTATTGCAACTGATGAATCAGCTATTGGAACAGACGGAGAAAATTTTTGAAGAAATCAAACCAGTAGCAAGGCTGGTTTGATTTATTCAAACAGATGGCCCATCTGTTGCAATATGTCATCCATCCTTTGCAAACGATGCCTCATCGGTTGAACAGATAGGTAATCCGTTGATCATATCGGTCATCTGTTGATTCACTCAATTTTGTGCTACCCTTTTGTAATGTTCTTTTTGTTCTTCTCTTGTTTGACATCAAATGTATTTCTCTTGTTTGCAGACAAAAGGAAGTGAAATTGGATCCACTTTTGCTCGGACAACATTAAAGGCTCGAGTAAAGATGGGTTCGGAGGAATAAGATGCTTGCAGATGGAACCACTTCATATGTGGGAGGTATGTATTACTGATCAACCTATCATGAAAACACACATCCAGTACAATGATTTTGTGAATGTTTGTTCTTTACCTATTAGGTATTAATTCTTCAAACAAGATATGACACTTTACAGTTAAGATTATTAGGTTCGAACTGGTAAGGCTGAGAGACCAAGACGGTGGTGTAGATACCCCATTACAATTTAATGACGGTTTATGCTCATGTTTTTGTGTCAAGTTTGGGGAAGGGTTCACGTTTTTGGCGGCAGTATAAATATCCAATAGTGATTAGACCAGTTTTAATAGCGCAATGGAATTGTTGAAATGCCTTCGAAGCCTCGCACTACAACAAACAATGATGGATCTAATAGAAATTTCCCTGGTCCAAATTTATATGGATGGGTTGTTGGAGGAGACTATTATACAACAGAAGGTGTTTGGGAGAAAACCTGTGCGGGAAGAGGGAGGTTGAGAAGGCCATATATCATCTTAGTACTTGTTTAAGAGGATACACAGGGAAGGAAGAAAAGTGTAGAGAAATTAGCTTATGAAATTGACATGAAAAATGAAAAAACTGGATGAGATGCGAATATGAAAGTGTATCCAAAAATGAAAATCCATCAGTCGTTAAAGAAAAAGAAGAATGGTCAAGAGGAATTGAGCTGGTAACTTTGCTAGAGACTGTAAATAGCCAGCGCGGCCTCAATGAAGACCCACAAAATGTAAGACTAGAACTCTAAGGAAGCAGTTTCACGAGCATGGAAGGTGGTAAGATTGTCGGTCTGAATTGACATGTAGTTTTCAATTTTGACCGACAATCTTACCACCTTCCGTGCTCGCGAAGATTTTTCCTTGGAGTTCTTGTCCTACACTTTGTGAGAGTCTTTATTGAGGCCACGCTAGCTAGTTTCATTCTCGAGCAAAGTGTTTTGTCCAGCTCCAGTCTTGTTGACCATTCCTCTTTTTTTTCATCGACTGACGGATTTTTATATTTTGATACACTTCCACATTTGAAGCTCATCCAATTTTTTCGTTTCTAATGTGAATTTCACTGGCCAATTTACCTACACTTTCCTTTCTACCCTATGTTTCCTCTTAAACAAGGTCTGAAATGATATATGGCCTTCTCCACCTCCCCCTTCATACATAGGTATTCTCCCAAGCACTTTCTGCCGTAAAAAAGTCTCCTCCACCAATCCATCCATATAAATTTGGACCAGGGAAATTTCTATTGGTTCTATCGTTGTTTGCTACATTGTGAGGCTTCGGAGGCCTTTCAAGAAGTCCATTGTTCCATTAAAACCGGTCCAATCACTATTGAATATTTATACTGCCGCAAAAAATTTGAACCCTTCCCCAAACTTGACACATGTGCATGAATCGTGTCATTAAATTATAACGGGGTATCGACACCACCGTCTTGGAACCCTTCGGCCTTATTAGTTTGCACCTATCAAACTAAACTGTACAATTTAGGATCTTGTTTGAAGGATCAGTGTCTAATCGATAAAAAACTGCATTAACAAAATCATTGCACTTTATGTGTGTCTTCACGATAGCCTGATCAATAATATACATAACTCGCATGCATGGAAATGGGATCCATTGCACGCATCTTATTCTTCCTACCCCATCAGGACATGTCAGTATTGTTTATTCATCTGCACGAATGTGATGACTATTAAAATGGAGGTGTGAAGAGTCGTGAATTTTTATCTTAACACATTCAAAACATCTAATGAATTAAAATCTCCATCTGTTGCAACTGATGAATCAGCTGTTGGAAGAAATCAAAATATCTCCTCCAACATATGATCCATCTGTCGCAACAAATAATCTATATGTTGCAACAGATGGTAAATTTGTTGCGATAGACCTGACTTTTTTTTTAATTAATCTGCACGCATTTGATTACTTCTTTCTAAAAATGTTTGTTTCAATTTAGTTTTCCTATTTATAAAATCAAAAGAATTTTATTATATTCTTCAAAGATTACCCCTATTATTAAATGACTACATAAAGTATATTATTCACATTTATACTTTCTAATCATAATTAATAAGGTCAATTTATTAAATAATCACCTAATTTATATTTTTATTAATTGGTGTGCCAAGCCCATAGGGCCCAACTAATACGTAACGGAGGGACTATTAAAAAGAGGTAAAGACTTTTTATCTAACACATTCAAAACAGCTAATGAACCGAATACTCCATCTGTTGAAATTGAAACTGATGAATCAGTTGTCAAAAGATATCAAAACATCTCTTCCGACTTATACATACTGTCCATCTGTTGCAACAGATAATACATAAGTTGCATCAGATGTCTTATTTGTTGCATATACAAACCATCTATTGTAACAGATGGTAAATCTGTTTTGACAGTCGTCTGTTGCACATTCAATCCATCCATCTGTTGCAACAGATGCTAAATCTGTTAAAAATGTTAGACGATCTGTTGCAACAGCTCAATAATAACGGCTTTTATCGAGTCTCAAACCGCTATGAAAAGGTGAGAAGTAATTAGTGTAAAATTAAAAATTGTGACTTTTCACAGAAAATAAAATGCCACCAGTTTGAATGTAATTAATACAATGGAGCTAAACAGTCCTGCCTTTTGGCCTGACACGTCCAGATTATATTATAGGTCCCTCCTTAATCTTCATTCAACTCTATTTATTTTTTGCATTTTTTCCTTTCGTGTGACATTTTCAACCACTTCTCTTCAAAGAGCATATTCCTTTCTCGTTGAGGTAAGTTTTTTTCTGGCGTAAATTTACCAGTTGGTCGTATATGTTGTATTACATTGTGAATATTTTTATTTACATTTGTCAATTCATGCGTGTTCTAGATATGGCTGAATCTTTTCCAGACATTGCTATTCTACGCGACACAGTGCGGGAACTTCAAAGGCAGATTAATGACCTGCAAAGCGAGTTGGTCGCTGTGAGAGCGACAATCTTCAGAGAGATGCAGAGGCTGATGAGAGCCCTGCTGCTGCGAGTTGATAGGCCGGCTGTAATTAATGATGATGATGATGATAATAATAATTAGAATGTATTTTTTCTTTTAGCATATGTATTTTAATTTTTCTATATCGAATTTATATCTAATGTATTTTATTTTTTATTTAATAAAATTTTTACTTTTAGTCAGACTTTGACATTTTAATTCTTATTCAATTTTCATTCTGTCTATTTCTTCTAATCTCATACATGTTAACATGTCGACGGTTGGAGGCAATGTTGAATCCAGTAGCACAAGCAATTTTGGCTTTTGAGTTCTTTCAACAGATAGACCATGTGTTGGAACCGATTGGTCATCTGTTGGGTTTCAACAGATTATCCATCTGTTTCGACAGATTTTCATCTGTTGGAGGAAAGCATTCCAGTTGTTTGTGCAACTATTGAGAATAATTATGGTCTGTTGTATTATTTAGTTTATGTTTTGCCTCATTTTATTGATGCACAAGTTATTTAAAAAAAAGACATTTTATATATAATAAATGATAACATTAGGTTCACAACGATGAGTTAAATATATAAAAGTCCACAACAAACAAACAAACAACAACACAAGTTTCTGCAATTACAACGATCATGGTGGATTATGATTCGGGCATGTAGTTCTTTTGTGGCCAGCGCACTTACATATCGAGCACTTGTTTCTTCTTGATGAAAATAATTCTCCAACTCCACGCCTCCTTTTATATGGCTTTCTTCCCGGTTTGATAGTGCTCGGGTCAATATATGAAGGGGATATTAATCTCCCCATAAGCTCTACTGGAACAACCCAAGATTCTTCGGGAGGCACCGGAGTAATATGCCCACTATATGACATTTCATATTTTTCCACCAAATAATATTGAGAGGAGTGCTCGTAAACTTCAGGTTCATATTTATGGACGTATTGAGATCGAAGGGCTGCCATAGCATGTGGACAAGGTATTTTGTCCAAGTCAAAAACTCTACACATAAAAGATCTTGTGTGAAGATCGACCGTGGCAGCATCACCATGACTGGTGATATGGAATTTGTAATCTGCTATTTTATGAGAGAATAAACTATTCCCCAAACTGATGTTCGTTGATATTTTCTTTTCAATTTCGAGAATAAATTGGGTTCTTTTTTCTGGGTACTTGAACTGCACATGCCTTTCGTCAACTAGTAGTAGATAAAATACAACCTTTGAAATATGCAGAAGTTCTTAAACCAAAGCCTTCAGGTCAGGAATATGCAAAAGTTCCACCAAAGCCAATTATAATGCAGCATGGAGAACCATCCATAACGTGGAAGGCTTCTGAAGTGAAAAGTTTAATAATTCAGGAAAACTTACAATATGAAATCATTGGTAAGTTCTCTTATGAAAGACCTGATATTAATGATCTTAGAAAACTGATACCTAAACAATGTGCAATCAAGGGTGAGTGTACAATTGGTGTTTTAGATACAAGGCATATATTGATTCGTTTCAATCAATTAGAAGATTATGTGCAATTACTATCTACTTCGGCCTATTATATCAAAGCAAAAGATTGGTATTGGAAAATGAGAATCCTTAAATAAGATCCATGGTTTGAACCGGATGTAGAAACAACCATTGGTGTAGCATGGATATCTTTTCCATATCTACCCCCAAACTTCTTTGCCAAGGAATCTATATTTTCCATTACTTCAGTTGTGGGCAAACCTCTTGTGGTGGATATGGCTACAAGGAATCATACAAGGACAAGTTGTGCAAGGGTCAAGATTGAGGTTGACTTAGTTGCTAAACTGCCACACAAAATCAAGATTAATGAAGAAGATGATATTACAGGGAGCATCAAGTAAAAGTAAATTAAAATACAGTATAATCATAAACCAAAGTACTGTAAAGAATGTGGTTTACAAGGACATGATGAAGAAACTTGTTGGGATATTCATCCAGAACTATTCGATAAGAAGCAAGCAGAAAATGGTAATCAACAGAGCAATAGATAGGGTGTGCAACAAAAACAGAATGATGGAATGAGTGTAGATCCTGAGAGGGAAACCAATCCATGGAAACTAAGAAAGAACAGATACAAAAAGGATAAATTTGGTCACATTTTAGGAGAACTGAAAAAGTTAGAAGAGGCTATACAAATATCAAATGCTTTTGATGCATTGAAGCATCAAGACAAAGTGTAGGAACAAGTAGAGGATACCAATGTAAAGGAAATAGATTCTGTAAAGGAGAAGGAAAGCACCAAAGATTGGGTCAATAAAACTTTTGGGAAAGCAAATGATGCAGCAATAAATGAGAAAGTAGCAGATGATCAGGATCAGCAGCAACAACAAATAGATAACAAAAGAATGGATCAGAATAACATGCAAACACCAGGTGATGAGTATGAATCTAAGGAATATGAATCAGGGGGGGACAGTTGAATCAAGAGAAATGGTGATTGTTCAGCAACATAACTCTCAAGAGTTTATTCTAGAGAATATTATGCCTATCTCCATAGAAGTCAGAAACATAATGAAATCAGTCAATACCAACAGAGATGATTTAGATAAGGAGGATTTAGTTGATAATATGGAAGATGTAATACAGGCAGGGGACTTATCTCCAAATCAGGCTGTCACTGAGAAAGAAGCATAGTAGAAAGAATAAGAAAAATAGGGAATCTAGTAACAGTACAATGCAGACAAAGAGTCAAATAGCAGATTCAGTTTCTAAATGAATGCCTTAATCTGGAACATAAGGGTTGTTAACACTCAAAAAGCTTTTACTAGATTAATAACAATGCATAAAAGGTTTCACTTTGATTTCATTGGTCTAATGGAACCTTTTCAGGAAAGGAAGAGTATTGAGGAGTTTAAAAGAAGACTGAGAATGGAACATGCAGCAGTGAATGTGTCAGGAAAGATATGTGCTTTCTTTGAGTCAAACATGGAGGTGAACATAATTAGTGATGAGGAGCGGCAACTTACACTAAGGTTACAAAATCAGCAGGCAGGAGTGGTAATATTTGTCACTTTAGTCTATGCAAAATGTAATCAATTGGAAAGAACTGTATTATGGAATTCATTCATGGTCTTTCATCAGAAACTCAAGAGAAACAAAGCTGCATTGACTATATGGAGTAAGCAATCTTTTGGGAATATTTTCCAAGAGATAGCTACTTAGGAGGAAGTTATCAAGATTAAGGAGAAACTGTTTGAAGATAATTCATTTGGAGAGAATAGAGCTTCTTTATTTAAGATTCAGGCGGAATTAACAATGCAATTGAATAGAGAAGAAGAATACTGAAAGCAAAAAATTAGTTTTCAGTGGTTCAAAAAGGGTGAGAAGAGTACTAAATTCTTTCATGCCATTGTGAAGGGTAGAAGATCAAGATTAAACATCAGCAGAATATAGAATGAGGAAGGAGAATGGCTACATAACAAGGAAGAAATTGCTGAAGTTGCAGTAATGTTTTACCAGAATCAGTTTCATAAACAGGAAGATTGTCATAATTTTAACATGTTGGATTCTTTACCTACTGTTGTTACAGAAGATTTGAATAATGATATTATAAAGGTTCCAACAAAAGAGGAAGTTAAATTTGTTGTGATGGGGTTAAATAGAGATAGTGTTGAAGGTCCTGATGGTATGACTGGTGCTTTTTATCAGGATGCATGGGAAATAATAGCAGATGATCTTCATAGAATGATGATAGCCTTTTTAGTGGGTATGAATTGCCAAGGTTCATTACACATACTAATATAGTGCTGCTTCTAAAGAAGTTGAAGGTTACCACCTTTTCTGATTTAAGACCTATATCACTTAGTAATTTTGTGAATAAGATCTTTTCAAGAATTGTTCATGAAAGAAGCATAGCTAAAAATATTTTGGTTGTGCAAGAAATAGTTGCTGAGATCAGGAAAAGAGGGACACCACAAAATATGATTATGAAACTGGACATGATGAAGGCTTATGATAGAGTGGAATGGCTTTTTTTGACAAAGGTACTCAGGAGGATAGGTTTTTGTGAACAGGTGATTGATATGGTGTTCAGACTATTGACAAATAATTGGTATTCACTGTTAATTAATGGACAACCCAAAGGTTTCTTTAACTCTTCTAGGGAATTGAAGCAAGGGGATCCTTTATCTCCTACTTTGTTTATTATAGCAGCAGAGGTATTGTCAAGAATCCTGAAGGAATTATTAAAATAGAAGAATTTCAAGTTGTTTGGAATGCCTAGATGTAATACCCCGGGAAATTTTTCGTTGAAATTTTGTTCGTAAACGTGTTGGGTTCTATCTTCTAGAATAAATTATAAATTCTCCGTGTGGAATGTCTTAGATTATGACCCAACATTGCATAGAATATCGAATAAGCTTTCCAACGATATGTGTATCATCCAAAACGGACACCCGAGCTACGAGTTATGAACATTCCGATCGAACCGTGAATAGTAGTGAACAGTAAAACGTGCAGAAAAAAGTACTGAGGCCTGGCGTATTTTTTCTCCAACTTTAAACGATCATAACTCCTTGTACATAATGATCTGGGTGATCTACTATATATCAACGGAAATCTCTGCGAGTTCTCTTTCTCATGAAATTGGTTTCATCCAATTCTTCTATCGGAGCAAAAAGTTATGGTCGATCTACTTCAGCCTATCAAAAGTGAATTTTTGGGTCAACTTCAAACGATCATAACTCCTCGTACACAATGATCTGGGTGAGATACTATATATCAACGGAAATATATGAAAGTCCTCTTTCTAATGAAATTAGTTTCATCCAATTTAGATATCGTAGTAAAACGTTATGATTGATCTACTTCAGACTATGAAAACAGCCCACCAAAGGACAAATTCGAGAATTATTTGATTTTTAGGGGCGTTTTGGTCATTCCCCCTCACCCAAAATTCGTCCAAACCCTATATTAAAGCCTATTAGAAGTATTATATGTTATATTTCATCAAATTTCCTAAAAAATAAAACCCTAAGATCCTACATCCAACTTCACGAACCTCTAAAGTTCACCATTAATTCTGCAAATTTATTCAAGATTCCAAGTTTCTAGTTCAAGAACTCCAAGAACCATCATTCAAAGGCAAGATTAACATCTCAAAAATGAGTATCGATCTAAAGTTCATCATTCAAGGTATGTGGGGTTTTTCAACAAGAACTCTCTTTCGTTCTTGTGCCCAAAAGTAATCTTCCTTAAAAGGCATGATTTTTATTTGATTTTTTTTTATGAATTTGAAGTATGAACCCATATCTTATGATGATTATTATGAAATCTTGATGTTTATGATTTTAAAAGATGAATTTACATGTGTGGTGATATAAAGCATGAATCTTGAACGATATTTATCATGATTTTGATATTTGGGTCGCGAATCCTATTTGAAATTGTGTTTTTGAGAAAATATATGTTATAAGCACGCTAATGTTGAATATTTGAGATGTTTTGAATGATTTGACCTTTTGATCGTGAATGAGTTATTTTGAACTCGACTGTGAAAAAAATCCACGTTTTTATTGATTATGATAAAGGGGTAGCAAATTGGCTCCCGATGAAAATTGTTGAAGTGTTTATTGTGGATTTTCTTTAATGTGAGCCTGAGACTGATTTAAATTTCTGAGCTAAGTCCGGGAGTAATCTTTAGCACCGAGTGGGAGGTATAAAGTGACCTTACTTCCCTATAACTACATGCCCCCATAGGATGTGAGCCTGAGGCTGATTTATATAGTGATCACTAGTGTTTTTGAATTAATACTGGAAGTCCTACTCCGATGGCAAGGATAGGACGGCTCTCCCCAACGTGGGTTGTACGTTGGACTCCATGTAGCTCACATGGTTTATGTCGGTTATAGAATCTCCCAATGTGTGTGTGTGTGCTCTTCTATCTGAGATGAAAACATATTTGCTTAAAAGGCTGAGTTTGAGAAAGTCATTATTCTTAAAAGATTTAAGGAATATATTCTAATGAGAATTGACATGAGATTTGATTGTTTTGATGATTTGAAATTGAGATGAAAGTGAAATGAGAACGTATTGTAATGACTCACTTGTTTTACTTTACATATATTATTCATCCATGATTTTGATAATTTAATTCGAGCTAAGTGAGTCATCTATATCAGCATGCATAATTTTATAAACTGTGATGATATTAAGATATTATTTTATATATGCATTGCACCCCCATATGCTCGGTATTTTTCCACGGTGCTGACCCACATATTCGTATGTGGGCTACATTTTTTCGGAATGTAGGTACAAGGTATAGTTGCACCTTCGGATCCAGTCAGTTCGTGGTATCCAGTCAGCAGGTGATGAGTCCTTTTGATTCAAGGGCTTGGGTTAGTTATGCAGAGTTATAGTGTTGTATTTTCTTTATTCAGTCGTATTGAGTTGGGGTAGTCGGGAGTCATGACCCGGCTACCTACAGTCAGTACTAGTAGAGGCTTCATAGATAGTCAGTAGAAGTTGATGTATTTTGTTTCAATTTTTGTTGAAAAGGCAGAATTGTAATCCTGTAAAATTCCATTTTTATATCGATCAGATTCAGAAAAGAGTTGATTTCTGCTGATTTGTATGGATTTGTATTTTTATTCAGTTGCTTATGAGTTATGTCAGCAGAAGGGTTAGCTTGGGGTCACTTGTGACCCTAAGCACCGTGTGACATCTCGGGACCCAATTTCGGGGCGTTACAAACTTGGTATCAGAGCACAGAGTTGAAGTGTCCTAGGGTGTCTATGAAGTCGTGTCTAGTAGATTCTTGCGGAACGGTACGGAGACGTCTGTACTTTTCTTCGAGAGGCTACAGGGCATTTAGGAAATATTTTCCTTCTTTCAAGTCTAAGATCCTGCTATAAAAAGGTTCTCCAAGAAGCTTATATAGATTCTCATCTTACTCTATTCTGGCCAATTCTGCCTCATTTTCAAGGTATCAGAAACAGTTAAGCTTAATTCTCCGTAGATAGTTATGGGATTGTAAGAGAGCTAGAAAGTATCCTTTCAGTGCTTTTTGAGTTCCAAAGATTGAAGTACTTTATTCATGTTCTTAAAAGTCATGAACTAAGCCTAGGTTAGATGTGCTTTCAGATTCCTCCTCAGAATCTACAATGTTAATCTATACTTCTCCCTCTATGTATTATTTTTGAGATAACATGATTCGCAAGCTCCAGTTCTTCCCCAGGTAATGCTTCTATATTTTCTAGAAGAAATTTCAAAAGTTACACAAAGGGCTTGAGAGGAGCTCTCTAGTGTGTTAAGTTCCTTAAGTTGAAAGTTATGCCCTCATTCTTATGAGTTATTTAATTAAGACAGAGTAAGGGTTATTCTTAGATCGTTGAATGTTGTGTGTCAAGGTTCTATCTCTTGTATTATGTAATCTTGTTATCATTATGTTTGTGAAAAATCAAAGTCTAGTGAAGCCGTGTGGGGCTTTTTCGATTCACTAGCATAGCTTCTTTGTTATTCATCTCATTTTCTTGTTCAAAATACAAACCAAAGTCTAGTGAAGTCATGTGGGGCCTATTTCAATTCACTAGCATAGTTACTTTGTTATTCATATAACTTTCTTAATCAAAACACAAAACCAAAGTCTAGTGAAGCCGTGTGAGGCCTATTTCGATCCACTAGCAACTTGTAGTTCATCTTGTTCCTTGTGATGGCTGAAAATGTGGGATGTGGAGGTGTAGTAGTAAGAAGGATGGTAAGTGTGATTTGTTGAGCATAAGTATAGCAAAATCCCTTTTTGCATGCAATTGGGTTAATAGGAGTGATATAGTTTGTTCGAGGTATGAAACGGGTGTTGACGGTATTTGTATGACAGAGAGTATAGGTTAGTGATGGAAGTACTCGGTGGGTAAGTGTTGTTAATCTAGGCACTCTCCAGATTGCAAGAGGAAGTTAAGTTAAGACGCAAAGAGCTATGAACTATGTTAAGTTGTGTATGAAGGATAGATAGTAGTGACGGGTGAAAGAAGGATGTGTTAATGGATTGTGAATAAGATAGGCTATATGATTAGGACCAATTATTATTGTTATGAAGTTTAAGTGGGCTAGTGTTCATGGATGTATTGTTTTATAATCTTCACGTGGGAGTTATGCGTGAGATGGAGTTGTAAATAATGTGAAGTGTGAAACCTTAAGTTTGAACGATTGGTGATCATGAAGCTGAATGTGACGGTTTATGGATTAATGGTATTAGTTGCCGGAAGTGACCTAATAGGCTTGAACAGTGTACACAAGAGTTTAAGTGTAGTTGACTTGTAATTAAGTTTAATATTATATTATGATGAGAAAGTTCACCCAAGATATTATGGGACTGCTTTAATTTCGAGGATTAGTGTATGTGGTGTAGTGAGTCGTGCCATGGGATTGTTAGATGGATAAATACTAGTTAGACGATGGATGATGTTTTGATGGCTAAGTTAAGGCAAGGTGTATGATTGGAAATGTTGAGCCTCTTAAGTGTGATTTTGATTCTTATGGGTTAGAAACATAAGTTCATAGGCATGGTATTAGAGGGAGAAGACAGAAGTAGCAGGTCTATCAAAAGGTTAGAAAGTATTCAAGTTGAGCTAATAGAAATAAGAGTTGAAGCACTAGATGGTGTACATTCAGCGATAGAGATGTTCGTGGAGATTCGAAATTAGTAAGCATTTGAGAATTTGAGTGGTGGCTTAAAGCTAAGGGGGAGATGATAGAACAAGTAGTCAAGTCAAGCTTTTACATTTTAGTAGAAGTACCAGTAAGTTGTAAATTTGCTGTGAGAAAGATCGGTGCTTGACCCAATGTTATTTCAGTATTTTCAGTTGTCCCAAAACCTACTCATGCTTTACATTTCAGTTCCATGATCTTAATTCATGTCCATACACGTGATGGAGAATTACATATTCTTCTAGTTTCCAAAAATGAGAAATTCCAGTTCTTCTAGCAGTTGGAATCACATTCCATAAGTTATGAGCTCTAAATTCAGGGCATGCCGCCCATGACTCATATACTCAAGTTTTATAGTATGTTCAGTTCCAGTACTCAGGCAATACTCTTATTGATCAATGGGATTCAATTTCCGTTATGGGTGTCTTCAGTTTTGATACCTTAATGAACCCATTGTATTTGATATTTTATTCCTAAGGCCTCAATAGAAAGAGTCAAGTTATTTACATTATCCCTTCATTTTTCAGGTCTTCATATTTTAAAATTTTGTGACCTTTTCATTAAGTCAAGCTAATGGTGTTGAGCAGATGTCTAGAAGGGAGAGAAGATACTTCCTTATCTATGATAGAAGGTGGTGTGCTCACGGCGGTGAAGTGAAGTTAGATTGAGGCTAAGTCCTTGATACATGTCGTGGTTAGTTGAAGTTTTAAATGTTTATTTGGAAAGATTGTTGTGCGTTGGTTTTATGCACTTCTATGAGGTTGTAGGAATAGTAATACAGAGTTTTTGTGTATAGTTCAATTGGTTGAGAAAATGTTATGTGTGCCGTTTAAAGAATTGACCCACTGTTATTTCAGTATTTTCAATTGTCCCAAAACCTACTCATGTTTTACATTTCAGTTCCATGATCTTAATTCATGTCCATACACGTGATGGAGAATTACATATTCTTCTAGTTTCCAAAAATGAGAAATTCCAGTTCTTCTAGCAGTTGGAATCACATTCCATAAGTTATTAGCTCTAAATTCAGGGCATGCCGCCCATGACTTATATACTCAAGTTTTATAGTATGTTCAGTTCCAGTACTCAGGCAATACTCTTATTGATCAGTGAGATTCAGTTTCCGTTATGGGTGTCTTCAGTTTTGATACCTTAATGAACCCATTGTATTTGATATTTTATTCCTAAGGCCTCAATAGAAAGAGTCAAGTTATTTACATTATCCCTTCATTTTTCAGGTCTTCATGTTTTAAAATTTTGTGACCTTTTCATTAAGTCAAGCTAATGGTGTTGAGCAGTTGTCTAGAAGGGAGAGAAGATACTTCCTTATCTATGATAGAAGGTGGTGTGCTCACGGCGGTGAAGTAAAGTTAGATTGAGGCTAAGTCCTTGATACATGTCGTGGTTAGTTGAAGTTTTAAATATTTATTTGGAAAGATTGTTGTGCGTTGGTTTTATGCACTTCTATGAGGTTGTAGGAATAGTAATACAGAGTTTTTGTGTATAGTTCAATTGGTTGAGAAAATGTTATGTGTGTCGTTTAAAGAATTGACCAGTATGTGTGAATGATGTAGTTGATAGAATCTTAGAGAAAGCGAGGAAGATGCTTTATGAGTGTACGTTTAGAGGTGCATGTGCGAAGTGCGTATGTGGTTATGAGTATAGGCTTGAATGTTATAGTTATATATCTAAAAGAATGCACCGCAAGTTAGCGGATCCCTAGTATAAGATTGTATGTGGTTGTTGGAGTAGCAATAAGAGTTATGTTTGAAGTGAGGAGTTGTGAGGCTCAGTGTGTATTGAGGTTCATGATATAGATTAATATTATAGTGTTATGTGGCGTATCTCATGAGTACTTGGAGTTAGGCTTGAACATAGTCGAGGGAGTAGTTGGAAAGTGTTGCTAAGTTTGGAAGCAAGGAGTTATGTTTCCCAAGACCTAGAAATTCCTATCTTAATTTATTCCATATGGGTCCTTGTTCCCATACGATAGGATTGTATCAAATTATGGTTCATTTTCTCCCCGAATAATGTCATTTGAATCTTTTGGAGGGAGTGTTGAGGGACATTTCATTTGGGCGCAAGTGGTCCTTCTTTTGATGAGATCCCCTTTGAGACCTTTGATTCTCAGTCTCTGAATAAACCAAAGATATCGATTCCTTAAAATCAGTCTCCTTTGTTTAAGATCCAACTATGTGACCATTCTCATTATGAATCGCATGTTCTATGAAGTATTCGAAAGTTTGGAGTGAAGTAAGTGGATTGATTTCGTTATTCCAGCCTTTTGTCCTCATTTCCATGGTATTCTGTACTTATTCATCGACATTTGAGGACGAATGTTTCCAATGGGGAGATGATGTAATACCCCGGGAAATTTTTCATTGAAATTTTGTGCGCAAACGTGTTGGGTTCTATCTTCTAGAATGAATTATAAATTCTCTGTGTGGAATGTCTTAGATTATGACCCACCATTGCATAGAGTATCGAATAAGCTTTCCAAAGATATGTGGATTATCCAAAACGGACACCCGAGCGACGATTTATGAACATTCCGATCGAACTGTGAATAGTAGTGAACAGTAAAACGTGCAGGAAAAAAAGTACTGAGGCCTGGCGTATTTTGCTCCAACTTTAAACGATCATAACTCCTTTTATATAATGATATGTATGATCTACTATATATCAACGGAAAGCTCTGCGAGTCCTATTTCCAATGAAATTGGTTTCATCCAATTTGTCTACCGGAGCAAAAAGTTATGGTCGATCTACTTCAGCCTATCAAAAGTGAATTTTTGGGTCAACTTCAAATGATCATAACTCCTCGTACACAATGATCTGGGTTAGATACTATATATCAACGGAAATATATGAGAGTCCTCTTTCTAATGAAATTAGTTTCATCCAATTTGGATATCGGAGTAAAACGTTATGGTTGATCTACTTCAGACTATCAAAACAGTCCAACAAAGAATAAATTCGAGAATTATTTGATTTTTAGGGGCGTTTTGGTCATTCCCCCTCACCCAAAATCCGTCCAAACCCTATATTAAAGCCTATTAGAAGCATTATATATTATAATTCATCAAATTTCCTCAAAAAGAAAACCCTAAGCTCCTACATCCAACTTCAAGAACCTCCAAAGTTCACCATTAATTCTGCAAATTTATTCAAGATTCCAAGTTCCTAATTCAAGAACTCCAAGAACTATCATTCAAAGGCACGATTAACATCTCAAAAACGAGTATCGATCTAAAGTTCATCATTCAAGGTATATGGGGTTTTTCAACAAGAACTCTCTTTCGTTCTTGTGCCCAAAAGTAATTTTTCTTACAAAGGCATGATTTTTATTTGATTTTTTTTTTTATGAATTTGAAGTATGAATTCATATCTTATGATGATTATTATGAAATCTTGATGTTTATGATTTTGAAAGATGAATTTACATGTGTGGTGATATAAAGCATGAATCCTGAACGATATTTATCATGATTTTGATATTTGGGTCCCGAACCCCATTTGAAATTATGTTTTTGAGAAAATGTGTGTTATAAGCACGTTGATGTTGAATATTTGAGATGTTTTGAATGATTTGACCTTTTGGTCGTGAATGAGTTATTTTGAACTCGACTGTGAAAGAAATCCACATTTTTATTGATTATGATAAAGGGGTAGCAAATTGGCTCCCGATGAAAATTGTTGAAGTGTTTATTGTGGATTTTCTTTAATGTGAGCCTGAGGCTGATTTAAATTTCTGATCTAAGTCCGGGAGTAATCTTTAGCACCGAGTGGGAGGTATAAAGTGACCTTACTTCTCTAGAACTACGTGCCCCCGTAGGATGTGAGCCTGAGGCTGATTTATATAGTGATCACTAGTGTTTTTGAATTGATACTAGAAGTCCTACTCCGATGGCAAGGATAGGATGGCTCTCCCCAACGTGGGTTGTACGTTGGACTCCATGTAGCTCACATGGTTTATGTCGGTTATAGGATCTCCCAATGTGTGTGTGTGTACTCTTCTATCTGAGATGAAAACATATTTGCTTAAAAGGCTGAGTTTGAGAAAGTCATTATTCTTAAAAAATTTAAGGAATATATTCTAATGAGAATTGACATGAGATTTGATTGTTTTGATGATTTGAAATTGAGATGAAAGTGAATTGAGAACGTATTGTAATGACTCGCTTGTTTTACTTTACATGTATTATTCATCCATGATTTTGATAATTTAATTCGAGCTGAGTCATCTATATCAGCATGCATAATTTTATAAACTGTGATGATATTAAGATATTATTTTATATATGCATTGCACCCCCATATGCTCGGTATTTTTCCACGGTGCTGACCCACATATTCGTATTGGGCTACATTTTCTCGAAATGTAGGCACAAGGTATAGTTGAATCTTTGGATCCAGTCAGTTTGTGGTATCCAGTCAGCAGGTGATGAGTCCTTTTGATTCAAGGGCTTGGGTTAGTTATGCAAAGTTATAGTGTTGTATTTTCTTTATTCAGTCGTATTGAGTTGGGGTAGTCAGGAGTCATGACCCGGCTACCTACAGTCAGTACTAGTAGAGGCTTCATAGATAGTCAGTAGAAGTTGATGTATTTTGATTCAATTTTGGTTGTAAAGGCAGAATTGTAATCCTGTAAAATTCTATTTTTGTATCGATCAGATTCAAAAAAGAGTTGATTTCATCTGATTTGTATGGATTTGTGTTTTTATTCGGTTGCTTATGAGTTATGCCATTAGAAGGGTTAGCTTGGGGTCACTTGTGACCCTAAGCACCGTGTGACGTCTCGGGACCCGATTTCGGAGCGTTACACTAGAGGAAGCCCTAAGTTAAATCACCTTGATTTTGCAGATGATATGATCATTATGTGCAAAGCAGAATTAGGGACATTGAAGCTAGTGACAAATACTTTGAAGGAATATGAGAAGGTATCCGGTCAAAGAATTAACAAGGATAAGAGTGCTTTGTATTTGCATGAAAAAAGCATCCAATGGAGCAGTTGTCTTGGCAGAAGTGATTACAGGCATACTAAGGAAGGAGTTTCCTTTTAACTATCTTGGTTATCCAGTTTTTTACAAGAGAAAAAAGAAGATTTATTATCAGCAGATTATGAATAGAATTAGTACTAAGCTACAGACATGGAAAGAAAAATTATTATCTTTTGGTGGAAGGGCAGTATTAATCAAACATGTGCTACAAAGTGTTCCAATCCATTGCTTGTCAGTTATGAATCCTCCAAAGAATGTGATTAATGCTATTCAGAAGTGTTTTGCTAAATTTTTTTACAGTAGTAGTGCAGAAGAAAAAGGCAGACATTGGGTTGCATGGTCCAAAATGTGTTTACCAGAACTGGAATGAGGCTTTGGCTTTAGGAGTCTTCATGATATATCAACAGCATTATTCTGTAAAATCTGGTGGAAATTTAGAACAAAGAAATCTATATGGAGAGATTATATGATGAATAAATATTGCAGTAAAGTACATCCTAAAAAAGCCATGTGGAAATCAGGATGTGGTTCACAAGTTTGGAAAAAGATGTTGATTGCAAGGGACTTGGTTGATCACTTGATTTTGTGGAAAATAAAGGGAGGGAGTTCCCATGTGTGGTTTGACAATTGGACAGGGTTAGGAGATTTATACTCCATTGTAGAGGATAGCAGAGAATGGGATGATAGTATTCAGAAAGTTAGTGATTTGATTAAGGGAAGTCAATGGGATGAATCAAGCTTCAGGAGATTCTATCAGAGGACATAGTGTACTATATACTTCACAATGTAAATAGTCCACAGAATGATTTAATACAGGATAAGGCAGTTTGAACCTTAGATACAAAAGGAAATTTTAGTGTCAAATCTGCATGGCACTATATTCGACAGAGGGAGAACTCTAATGAGTTATACAAGAAAGTGTGGATAAAAGGTTTACCTTTCAAGTTTAGCTTTTTCATGTGGAGAATATGGAAGGGGAAGATTTCTGTTAATGCTATTTTTCGAAGATGGGGAGTGGAAGGTCCTTCTATGTGTTGGTGTTGTCAAAATCTAACACAAGAGACTGTGACTCATGTACTATTGGGATCAGATTTTGCTAACAGGACTTGGACCTACTTCTCTTTTTTACAGGTATTAGCATTCAGGGACTGAGTCTGAGAAATGTTATATATTCATGGTGGAATGTTGATGAAAATCCAAGAGAGAAAACTTATTTCAGAGTAATTCCAGCCATGATAATTTGGGAATTATGAAAAAGGAGAAATTCACTGAAGCATGAAGGAAAAGGATTTTCAGTTCACAAGATGATCGTCAATGTTACAAGACAACTTAAGATGCTACTTAAAGTAAGAAAGCCAGCTTTGAATTTTAGAGGGGATTAGCCACCTATTATGCACCAATTCAGATAACTAAAACCTACAATCAAGGTTATAGGTGTCATGTGGGAATTTCCAAAGTCAGGCTAGGTTAAATACAATACAGATGGAGTGTCAAGAGGAAATCCAGGGAGAAGTTCATGGGCATTTTGCTTAAGAGATGAAAAGGGTGATCTAGTGTATGCAGCAGGAGAGGTTATTGAAGAGGTCACTAGTTTAGAAGCAGAAGCAATTGCTCTTTGGAATGCAGCAAAACATTGCAGTAATTCAGGACACAACAAAGTTATAATACAGACTGATTCACTTATACTAAAGCAGATTTTATGCAAGGAGTGGAAAATACCATGGAAGATTGAGGATATAATAATGACTCATGGAAACTGATTGAAAACAAACAAGTAAAAATACTTCATACATTTAGAGAGGGGAACCAGCTAGCGGATTATCTAACCAACATAGCAGTGGAGTGCAATCAATTTGAATATACAATATTTCAGCAATTTCCTAACACAGCTAGAAAGATTTTGAACAGTAATAAGTATCAGTCATCTTATCTCAGGCTAGCAGCTAAGCATCAGACAGCAGACTGGATAGGCTAATACACTTATTTCTGTACAAGATGAGCAATAAAAAAAAAGAAACTACTTAGCCTAGGTCATCAGCCATCAAAAAGGACTCTCAGTAAATCAGGGGTCATTGGTCAGCTCTTCAATTCATGCAACTTAGGTTTTTGGCATCATCAAAGATCCAGTGGGTCTGAGCAACTGTTAATCTCCCTCCCTTCAAGAACTAATTCAACAAAAAGGTTAGTTTTCAGAAGGGACACTAAAGTTAGTAATGACAATCTGGTAAGTTTACCTGCAATGATTACCAGGCCTAAGCAGACTAGACCCTCTTTTCGTGCACCAAAAAAGCTTGTCATACACCTTAGTACTGGAGATATCAGTTGGTTATTGAAAGAAAAAAGGGAGTTAAGCAACAAAGATCAACCTCAGATGATTAAATGAAAAAGGAAACTTACTTTTGAAGTAGAAGATGTATACACCATAGCTATACAAGGGAACGGTATTCACCACCCAAAGAAGCAAAAGTTGGAGCTAAAGATTGAAAAACAAATCCATGGAAACTCTACACTAAGAGAAGAAGAGGCGGAGGGTACTAATGAGCTTCTTAGCTCAGTTAGGAAACCCTACTTACTTATATATATGTATTTTTTGGGTCGGGTTTCTAAAATCCGGTCCATATTTATTTTCTTTGCTACTTAGGTTGTATTTTGAATGGGTTAGCCCATTCTTGTTTTTTAACTTTTGATTATTAATAAAATACAAATTAAACCAAAAAAAAATCCAAGACTTCATACCCATGCTGGAGTGTCCCCCGAACCAGGTCCTTAGCAATCCTCATGGCCATATATACCTTCCAATAACTGACCAGGACACCCAAATCCATAAGGAGTTGATTGGACATAAGCCTTGTTGAAGGGTCTTTGCCATCGGGGAAACTACTCCTGAAATATTCACCGAGGACCTTTGCCGTGGCGTGAGGATTTTGGCCCGAGATGTGCTCCAAACCACATGTGTGATGTTTTTCATATTTATGAATGATGAATCTGTCAGAACTTGCGTACTTCACCGCTCTCAACCACCACTTGCAGTTCGAATTAGCACATTTGAAGCAAAAAACACTGCTCGAATTAATCACCTTCTTTATTCTGAAATCTTTTTTCAAGCAAGAAATAAACAAAGTGTTAGATAGTTCATGCTTGTCCTTGAATGACATTCCAATAAAAAAGTCGGTCCCATCGTCTTGAAGATTTCCAGATTGTGTCGATTGAGAAGAACTGCACATCGTATTGGTCGCATCAACGGGTGTAGGTGTTTGATCATCATCTGGAATATTCATGTCTAGATCATCCAACCTATCATCAAAGAAGTCTTTTTTTTTCTTTTTCTACGTTCTGGTTCTTATTCTCTCTCGTATTTTCAACCATGTACACTCTTAACACCGGCCTGGTTGAATCACTTAGATAAGAACGCAACCGAACCTGATCGGTTATCTTGAAAGGCAGTACCCTCTGATTTTCAAAGGAGTTGTGCATGTAGCTGATGGCGAATTCTTCCGGTTGACAATTCAGTCCACAAAAACTGATGATTAAGTTCACAAAATTATCATACGAAACATCACTTTGGACTGTCATAGCTATCGTCTCTAGCATTTCACCCTCCTTCCAATGCCATACATATCGACTACTCTTCTCGACCCATTGACCATGACAATCCACCTCTATTGTTATTAATCCCTCCATTAGTATTACCTAAATAAAGTCATTTGTTAAAAAAAATTAATAGTGATTTCATAGTGTTATGAATGAATCCCAACAGATGTGTTATCTGTTGCAACAGGTAAGTGATGAGTCGCAACAGATTCTTATCTGTTGAGATTCATGTTACGGGTCTGAATATCTGTTGCAACAGATGAATCGCCTGTTGGAATTGATGTTATAACTAAATCACCTTTGAAGTTGATTCCAACAGATGAGTGACAGTTGCAACAGATAATTAACTTATTACGACAGATGACTTACCTGTTGCAACAGGTTATTAATCTGTTGTAACCTATGTTGGAATCGTGTTCAGGTTCTGTTGCAACAGGTAACTAATCCGTTGCAACATATATGTCAAATGTTGCAACAGATGACCTATCTGTTTAAACATGAATCTAACATATCAGTCTTTCATTGAAACAGATGTCTCATCTGTCGCAACAGATGATTTATTTATTTAAACAGATGGATTTTATGTTGGATTCATGATTGGGTTCTATCTATTGTTGGAAAACAACAACACAATAGCAGTTACCCAGATGACAAATTCAACTAAAAATCATAATTTGACTTACCAACGTCTCCTATGAAGTAATGCCAAAGTGGAAAGTGATGTTAGAAATAAAATTTGACCTAACAAATTGGTCAAATAGAAACAGTAGCAGTAACAACAACAACAACAAATGGTCAATAAGAACAAGATAAAGATGATAATGAAGCAGAAGATGATGATAATGAAGCAGAAGATGATGAATGAAGCAGCAACAACAATGAACAACAAAAATCGCTAAGAGAGAGAAAACAACAATGGGTGAGAAGAGAGAGAAAGGTGCCTTTTTTTCCTCCGTTTTCCGTTATATAGGCTAACATTTGGATCAAATTATAAATTTAAAAACTTGTGGGTTATTTTCAAATTTTCTCAACTTTCTTAATCCATAATAAAGTAATTGTCACTTCCACCTAATAATTAAGACTTGTGTCACTTACACCTCTTTTTAAAACTCTTTTGTCACCTGTGGCCTAAACCCCCCAAAAACATTCTCTCTATCGTTTGCCTTAAATTTTCTTGTAAACAAGTCTGCGATATGGAAAGTTTCATAAATCACGTATGGATGTCATCAAGGAAGTAAAAAAGTGATCAGAGTTCCTATGAAGATATTAAAAAAAGTCATATTTCTTCTAGAGGGTCGAACCATAAGTTGTATGACAAGGATAATTTTATCGAAAAAGTATGATAGTAGCAAATATAATCTTTTTCTAAGAGTATAGGATCAATATAATTCTTTTTCGTGAATATAATATTGCACATATTATAACACTAACTGTAATATTATATACTAACATGACACACATTCAACGCACACATATCTATCTATATTGATATCTATATCTATACTATATTAAAAGTGTTAAGGACTTTAAAAATGTTGTTTGAACTTTTTGCGCTTTATTAAAAGTCTTCGCTTTAGACAAAATCATCTTTTCTTTATTTTTCTAATATTTAAGAGTTGAAAATTAATTAAATGTATTCATGGTAAAATCTTTCCTTATTATAAGTCATCTGAATTAATGACAACTAAATACTTTTTTCATTGGTTTAAGAATCTAAATCAACTAAATTTGATTTTAAGAAGATTTGAAAAATCTAGAAATAAATATAAAAACGTTAGAATAAGAAAAATTTAAGAAGTTCCAAATTTTTAAAAGTTTCAAGTACAATGTTTGATTTAGTAAAGATTTTAAATATAGAAAAAAAAATAATAATTATAATACAAATATGGTTCAAATTGATGTGTCTCTTCTTAGCCTCTAGCAGCAAGGGAAAGAGGTACTGCATGATAAAAACAAAAGTGATGATCCATCAACCACTTAGAACTTTGATGATAAAATATATATGTGCTTACACTAAAATATATGTTTATGTTTACATTATTATATTAAAAAGTTAATGATCTTTGAAAAGTGATTTGAACTTTTTGCATTCTATTAACAATCTCCGCAATAGATAATATCATTTAATTTTAAATAATCAAACATTATACGTGTAAGACACGTGCAATTAAACTAGTAAGATAAAAAGTGGAAGGGTGATCGGTATGCTGAAATTTCAATGGAGTTTCAAAAAAGCGCACGTAAAATTAGTATAAAATAGTTAATTGGGGTTGTTTAACATCATTTTTTATAATGTCAAAAAATTCTGAAGAATGGAAATGGAGTATGATGAGCATGTTATACAAGAATAAATGTGATATTCTGAATTTTAATAATTATATGGGTATCAAGCTGGTGATCCACTATTTGAAAGTTTAGGAATGGATAGTGGAGATTAAGGTGAGGAGGCGTGTGTTATTATCAATAATTTATTTGGATTCGTGTTGGGGCATTCAACTACATAAGTTATTTATCTTGTAAGGAGATTGATGGAGCAGTATAGAGAAAGGAGAGAGACTTATATATTGTGTTCATTGACTTACAGAACGCGCACGACTAAGTCTGTAGGGGGTTTGACGAAGAGATTTATGAAGGTTAGAGGTATACCTGAGCTTACACTAGAGCGACTAAGGACATATACAATAGATTCAAGAACCAAGTAAGGATAGTGAAAGGAGATTCGGAGCACTTCTCAATCATAATGGTGTTGCACCAATAATCAATTCTTAGCTCATTTTTATTTGTCTTGATGATATGAAGTGATGTGGTATATCTAAAGAGGAAGTCATAGTATATGCTATTTGTATATGATATAGTATTGATTGACGAGACTCATAGCAAAGTCAGTGATAGACTTGAGGTTTACAGACATATCATAGAGTCTTAAGGGTTCAGGTTGAATAAGATTAAGACAAAGTATTTTGAGTGTAAGTTTAGTGACATCACTCATGTGACGGGTGTGAAAGCGAAGATTGATACACAAGTTATCTCCAAAAGAGAAAGTTTCAAGTATCTTAAATAAATAATCAAAGAAATTAGGGAGATTGATAAATGATGTTACATCATATTGTAGGGTGAGTGAATGATGAAATAAAGATTCACATCTGGTGTCTTAGTTTGATAAAATTTTACCTCAAGACTTATGTTGAGTTTAATGAGATAGCTGTTAGATCAAGTATGTTATATAGGGGTAGAATGATGGTCGATGAAGAATTCACACACCAAAAAATAATCTATATCTATATCTATATCTATAATCTATAATCTATAATCTATAATCTATAATCTATAATCTATAATCTATATCTATATTTATAATCTATAATCTATATCTATATATATTAAAAGTGTGAAGCCCCTTAGAAAAGTGATTTAAACTTTTTACCCTTCATTAAAGTACTTTGCAATAGATAAAATCATCATTTACTCAATTATACAAAGTTTTCTCTTTAAATAATATAAGCATACAAAGTTAGAATTAAAAAGGAAATAAAAAACGTCTTAAAAAGGAAAAAATAAAATTAAACCATAAAAAGGAAGGTCATGCTATTTATTGAATTAAATAAACAAAAGAAAGAATACAAAGTTAAAGTAAAAAAGGATACCAAAATATCGTATACAAATTCGAAGTTCAAAAGGACACCAATTATATTATTTTAATATTAATAAATAATAAAAAATAAATAATTATCATATTTAGATTATTCTTTTCTTGTAGGAAATTATCCTTCATTAAAATACTCCGCAATAAACAAAATCATAATTTCTCAATTATATAATTTTTTTTATTTAAATAATTTAAGCATATAAAGTTGAATTAGAAAAGGAAATTAAAATTTTCTTTAAAAAGGGGGGAAAATTAAACCTTACTAAAAATTAAATAAGTATCTATATCTATATCTATAATCTATATCTATAATCTGTAATCTATATCTATATCTATAATCTATTCTATAATATATTAAAAGTGTGAAACCCCTTAGAAAAGTGATTTGAACTTTTTACCCTTCACTAAAGTACTTTGCAATAGATAAAATCGTCATTTACTCAATTATATAAATTTTTCTCTTTAAATAATATAAGCATACAAAGTTAGAATTAAAAAGGAAATCAAAAACGTCTTAAAAAGGAAAAAATAAAATTAACCCATAAAAAGGAAGGTCGTGCTATTTATTGAATTAAATAAACAAAAGAAAGATTACAAAGTTAAAGTAAAAAAGGACACCAAAAAATCGTATACAAATTCGAAGTTCAAAAGGACACCAATTATATTATTTTAATATTAATAAATAATAAAAAATAAAAATTTATCATATTTAGATTATTCTTTTCTTGTAGGAAATTATCCTTCATTAAAATACTCCGCAATAAATAAAATCATAATTTCTCAATTATATAAAAAAATTTATTTAAATAATTTAAGCATATAAAGTTGAATTAGAAAAGGAAATCAAAAATTTCTTTAAAAGGTGGGGCGGGGGGGGGGGGGAATTAAACCTTACTAAAAATTAAATAAGTAAAAGGAAAGAATACAAAGTTAAAGTGAAAAGGGACATCAAAAAACGTATACAAATTTGAAGTTAAAAAGGACACCAATCATATTATTTTAATATTAATAACTAATTTATAGAAGAAAAATAAAAATTTACCATATTTAGATTATTGTTTTTTTGTACGAAAAAGTTTTAAATTTTTATAAATTGAGAATTCTTTCTTGATACAACATAACATTCACAATATAGTCCTCAAATAAATTTTTTCTTTGTTATTATCACTCAAGGTCTTTTTGTTAGCTTTCGCACGATTTCATGTTGTATAGGTTCATCAATGTGCTTACAATTTGAGTTCAATCGTGTTCTAAGGGTGCATCAAGAGGTTGGACTTATTGGATGGCGTCGTTCGCGTGGGCATCATTATGGTTCTTTTTTAAATTCAGAACAAGAGACCATTGTGTAGCTCTAACCAAATTCATTATACAATCAAATTCACAATGTAGTCCTCATACAAGTTTTTCTTTGTTATCATCGCTCAAAATTTTTGTGTTAGCTTTCACATGACACTACGTTGTTTAGATCCCATCAATATGCTCATAATTTGAGTTTAATCCAGTTGTAAGGGTATATCAGAGGTTTGAGTTATTAAATGACGTCTTTCGAATGAACATCGCTATGATTCTTTCTGGGATTCAACACAGAGACCATTGTGTAACTCTAACTAAATTCACTTTACATTATTAAGTTACTGCCCAATGTGTAGAGGTAGATTATGCAATATGTTAAATAAAAATAGAAATTCTCTCATAATCTATGCTAATATTGTTCTCTTTATTTGTTATTGAATGTGTAATTTTATAGATAATATTATTTGTAATCACAGATTGATTATTATGTAATTTCAATGAATATTTTTTAAAATACGTAATTCATAAATTATTTATTTATCTCAATTATTGACTTTCATATATTTTTTAGATTCGTGTGCACACGATCCAATTTATTTAGTAATCACATATTTAAAATGTAATTGTAATTAATTGTGAAAATAGTTTATAAAGATATAAAACAGGCGAGTTACCATAATTTTCAAATTTGTTCATAAGATTAGAAACTGCTGTCATTGTAGGGCCAATGAAGCAACAACAAATTAGCTTATGCGATCATACGAAAAAGCTCATTATGAGTTAAATAGAGATATATTTGTGAAAGAGTTGTCACAATTTGGCCCTTCAGCTTCTCTCTTGGCCATGCAAAGTCATTACACAAATATCATACTTGCGAGATGGTGAGAGATTAAAGAAAGTAGCAAAATTGCAATATTTCCCCATCAGTATATTACAGGCGTAAATTTGGAAGAGTTCAAACTCTTTAGGTTTTAAAAAGAATTTTTTTTGGCTGGTCTATTTTTATTTTTTTGAAAATTTTAAATTTTTGAATTTTGTATGAAAGTAACTAAACTAAAATATTTATCTTTATAAGTTCACATAAATTTTACATTAGATAAGATAAGCTCCACGTGTGTCATCATAAATCTTACAAACTAAGAAAACAATAAAACTTTTCGTAGTATAGTTTGAGATACCATATTTACTTGACATTTAAATAAATATAACATTTATTAATGCAAGACACACGTGCAAAGCACGTACACTAAATTTTTTTTACCAATTGAAATCTTGGTAATATCTATAATTAAAGAAATAAATTTACTTGTGATTTGAGGTAAGTTTTTTTAAGAATTTTAGTATTAGTATATTCTTGAAGTTTACAATAAATGAATTATCATGTCTTATTGATAATAATTGATAATTGAAAAGTCTTTTTGTGAAATTTGAGATAGCTTATGATTGAAGAAAAAAAAATTGTTTGTGATTTGAGGTAATTTTTCTAAGGTTTTAGTATATTCTTGATGTTTATAATCTCAATGTATCACCTGTGAGACTACACTGAATATGTTCCTGTAATTTAAAAGTATTAACTTGAAAATTTTGATAATGCAAAATTGGTGAATTATTATTATTATTATTATTATTATTATTATTATTATTATTATTATTATTATTATTATTATTATTATTATTATTATTATTGATATCAGATGTGTTTAAATACAAAATCTACTATAATGTCTGGGGCATATTTTCTTTTATAATATCGAAGTGATTTTATAAAATTAAACTCATTGAAGTGAGGTACACGCGCGGGGCGCGTATCCTAAACTAGTAGTAGTAAAAAGAGAAAAGACATTTTCCCCTCCTGAACTTGTCCTCCAAACTCACTTTAGCACTTAAACTTAACTTTCATTTATTTACCCCCTTAACATCTTTAAAGTGTATTAATTTCACCCCTCAAAACTGAATACCACTCTCACAACGGAGAGTGTGTAACACTCGCCTACACATCACCGCCACATCAACGCCACGTCATTGCCACGTAAGAAATTATTTTTTTTTCTAAAAAAATATATTTATATAAAAGGGCAACCCGGTGCACTAAAGCTACCGCTATGCGCGGTGTCCGGAGAAGAGCTTCACCACAAGGGTGTATCGTACGCAGCCTTACCTTGCATTTCTGCCAGAGGCTGTTTCCAAGGCTTGAACCCGTGACCTCCTGGTCACATGGCAGCAATATATATATATATATATATATATATATATATATATATATATATATATATTTATATATATTAAATAAAAATGACACCCCACCCCTATTTTCTTTCTTCTTCACACCCCCTACCCTGCAATTAACGTAGCCCCCCACCCCCCTGCGCCCCCTTCTCTACGCCCCCCCCTAAAATCTCCTGAAGTTAATAAACCCTTGAGAAAAAAAATATCGGCGGCTCGATTCCAATCCAATCACCACCGCAACATCGCCGGCAACGGCTCGATTCAATCACAACATAAACAGATTAGTGGTCAGAATTCAAAAGGACAAATTACACTTTTCCATTTCTACAAAACACTTTTCATCTCTTACATCTTTAACAAATTCAAATTCTTGAAAAATATCAAAAAAATGTGGCTTCTTCTTCTTCTTCTTCTTCCTTTCGACTCTCAAGCCTTCAAATTCAAACCCCACCTCTTAAAAAATCAACTTTTCTTGGTCAATCTATGATCATTAGTAGTGTTCATACCAAATCAATACTTAAACCATCATCAACCTCAGTTACTACAACAACAAAATTCAATCTTTATGAGATTCTTGGAGGTAGAGGTCTATGTAATGGGTATTGTTGTTTGATGATGTACCGGAGAAGAAAAGGGTGTGGGGTGTGGGTATGGGGTGCAGGGTAGGGATGAGAGGAGAGGTGAGGGAGGGTGGGGGACATTAAAGAAGAAAAGGTTTGATTATATATATATATGTGTGTGTGTCTAAAATAAGTGGGAAAGAAAGAAGAAAAAACTTTTTTTAAAATAATAAATGCGCTCCTTTTTTTTTAAATGCCACGTCAGCGTTAGAGGTGAAATAAATACAGTTTAAAGATGCTAAGGAGGGTAAATAAACAAAAATTTAGTTTAAGTGCTAAAGTGAGTTTGGAGAACAAGTTCGGAGGGGGGGGATCATGTCTTTTCTCTAGTAAAAATGATAGATATTGTTGAGATAAAATGTATAAGCATAATATGAGAGAAGATAAGGAATACAGATATTCGTATAAGGTAGGAGTGACTTTTATGGCAAACAAGATAACGTAAAGCAAGACTAATATGATTAGGACATGTAAAACGAGATGTATATCCTAAATAAAGAAGTGTGAGAAATTGACTATGATAGGTATGACGAGATAGTGAAGTAAACCCAAAAAAAGTATTAAAAAGAGGTGATTAAATAGGACATGACACATTTACAACTTATCGAACACATGACCCAAGAATATAAAGGCAAGGACCAAAGTAGAAAATTTCCCTTATTATTATAAATATTCTTACTATCTTATTCTTCAATATCATTTTTACATATTGTTTCTTTTTGTTTCAACTATTATAGTATTCTATTTAGGGGTGGGCATTCGGTATTCGATTCGGTATTTTCAAAGTTTGAATTCGGTAATCGGTATTTGAATGTAGATACCACATACTATACTTATAAACATCGGTTCGGTAATTCAATAATCGGTAAATTAAACTTCGGTTCGGTACGGTATTTGTTAATACCATATCAAAGTTAAAGATGTGGAAATGTACGTTTAAACTTCAAAGAGTATATTTAATAAAAACTCTATTTTGTATTCTTTTTACGAATATATTACCAAGGTCCAAAAGATTCTTTGGGATGACCAATACTATTGTCCATTAGGTTGGTTATAAATATATATATATATATTCAGTAAATACCGAATACCAAACGGTATTAATATCTTGTACCAAACCCAATTTCAAATACCAAAATATTGAAATTTTATTCCCAAATACCATATCAAATACCGAATATCAATTATCAATTTTTTTGATTCGATTCGTTAATTCGATTTTCGATTGTTTTTCTTCTGACTTCTTTATTTTTATATTTTAATTTTTTTTTCTTAAACACAACAACAATAACACTAACAAGATTATATAAAATAGGGCCTGGAAGGATAGAGCACACAGAGTAGAGAGGTTGTTTGAGATTTTTTTTGTTAGAAAAATAACATAAATATACACCTTAACTTAGCATATTTACACAAATCTTTATCATTGTAAAGTAATTACAAAAATTTCAACTAATAATGTATCTTCGTTGAATATATCGAGAGCTAATTATATATTTCGATAAATTTAAAATTGAAAAAAAATGTATCGAAAGCTAATTATGTATCTTTATAACGTAAAAAATGAATCTTTCTTGGATATATTATGTATTTCGACAGATCTAAAATCGAAAAAATATATTGAAATCTAATTATGTATCCTTACAAAAGAAAAATATATATTCATTGAATATATGGGAGCTATTATATATCTCAACGTATTCAAAATTAAGATTTTCAGTGATTATGTAAAGTATTGTGATTTTTTATAATTAAACTTCAAATTATGTAAATTTATGATGTTTGCCAAATATTTTTTTTTCCTTATTATAATACGTTAAAAATTAAAAATATTTCATTTTTCCATTTATCTCACCTTCATTTGCTTCCTTAGCCTCAAAGTATGCAATTCTCCCTATTTGATCAGCAAATTGAACCTCCTTATTCTTTTCTATATCCCACTCAACTCCCATCCAATTTCAATCTCTAAAAAACCCTAATTTCAGTTTGAATTAATTCAAATTTAATTGCAAGCAATTAATTAATAATTTCTCGATCTCCGATCAATGGCGAAAGAATTCAACGTCCCGCCGGTGGTTTTTCCGTCCGGTGGTAACCCGGGCCCACAACAACGCCGTCTCCCAACGGCGCCGTTTCAGCCGCCGAAATCATCAAACCCTGGAATTCCCTTCATGTCCTTCGATGTCGGATCCGCCGCCGCTTCCACGTCATTCTCCACTCCGCAATTCGCCACCACCATCGGCGGCGCCGGCGTCGGAGGAGGATCGTTAGGGTTTGAAGATGAGCCGCCGTTATTGGAAGAGCTTGGAATTAACACAAAGCAAATCTACCAAAAGACACTTTCGATTTTGAATCCGTTTAGGGTTAAAGCAGATCTACATGAAGATGCTGATTTATCTGGACCGTTCATTTTCCTAATGGCGTTCGGTTTGTTTCAATTACTCGCAGGGAAATTGCATTTTGGTATTATATTGGGATGGGTGATTATGGCTTCTATGTTTCTATACGTGGTGTTTAATATGCTTGCTGGAAGAAATGGGAATTTGGATTTGTACAGGTGTGTTAGCCTGATTGGTTATTGTATGTTGCCTATTGTGATATTATCCGCGATCTCGTTGTTTTTGCCTGGTGGATTGGTGATCAAGGTGGTGACGGGAGTTTTCGTGATATGGTCCACTAGGGTTTGTACAAGGCTCGTGGTTGAATTGGCATCGTGTGGTGATGAACATCGTGGGCTGATCGCGTACGCTTGTTTCTTGATTTACATGCTTTTCTCATTGCTAGTGATATTTTGAATCAGGTTAATGTGTTTAGTGTATTGCAGTTACTTTGGAGGCTTATAGTTTGTTAGTTCTATTTGAGAAAGATGAACATAAAGAACTGAATTATGTAGTTTTGAATTCACGATTTGTGATAGTTGGAGGAGAGTTGTGGTTTAGTTTCTTACCAATGTTTTGCCAGGTTTCGAATTTCTTGAGATTCCAAATGTTAAATTGAGATGTACTGATGTTTACTGAATTCGTTATTACTTGGTCGAAAGGAGTAATTTTTGTGATTTCTTGTGCTGATGAACATCTTGGGATGGTCGCGTATGCTTGTTTCTTAATTTACATGTGTTTCTGCTAGTGATATTTTGAATCAGATTAACGTGTTAGTATATTGCATTTTATGGCTTGATCAATTATTTTAGTACTTTGGAGGTTTTAACTGATGGGGTTAAAGTTTGTTAGTTCTATTTGCCAAAGATGAACATAAAGAACTGAATTATGTAGTTTTAAATTCACAATTTGGTATAGTTGGAGGAGAGTTGCCGTTTAGTTTCTTCACATGTTTTGGCAGGCTTTGAATTTCTTGAGATTCCAATTGTTAAATGGAGATGTACTGATGTTTACCGAATTTGTTATTACTAGGTCTTAAAGGAGCTATTTTTGTGATTTCTTGTGCGGATGAACATTGTGGACTGCTTGTGTATGCTTGTTTCTTAATTTACATGCTTGTTTCTTTGCTAGTGATAATTTTGAATCAAATTAATGTGCTTAGTATATTGCAGTTTAATGTTCTTAGTATATTGCAGTTTATGGTTCGATCGTTTTTTGTAAGTACTTTGGAGGCTTTAACTGAGGCGCTTAAAGTTTCTTAGTTCTACTTGCAAAAGATGAACATAAAGAACTGAAATGCAGTTTTAAAATTCTTCCTTTCTTGGCAGCTTTCTGCTTTTTTTGTTGTGATTTGTTGTTTCTTGTACTTCCATTACTTCTTCTCAGGGCTTCTTTGGACTGCTTTTTTCTTGAGTCTAGTGTTTATCTGAAACAGCCTCTCTACCTCTGAGGTAGGGTTAAGGTCTGCGTACACTCTACCCCTCCCAGACCTCACTTGGCAGCTTTCAAATTTCTTGAGATTCCAAATGTTTAATGGGGACGTTCTGATGTTTACCGAGTTCGTTATCACTGGGTCTGAAAGGAGCTATTTTTGTGATTTTTTACCTTTTCCTGCTATGACCAAAACATTTTGTGATAATTTTTCAATTTGCTGGAGTTTCCGTCTTTTTTTCCGCCTGAAGACTATAAATTAACTCAGCATTTAGGAAAGATTCAGTAGTGTTGTTGATATATTATGGATGTCGTACTCTACTTTGGCTGGCCGCTGTGAAGATTACAGAAGTTTTGATCTATTTGTTAGATGCAGTGTAAGAACGAATAAGTGAACTCACAATAATGTGGATGTTGATTGAATTCTTGTGTGTCCATCGGGGTGCCTTCTTACAGTAAGAACAACTAAATAGGGTGATATACGTTCTTGTACATGCACCTCTTCATTCATGTTATGGAGAAGTTTAATGGCAACTTTTGTTAAGATGGGACAAGCCAATGATAGTAATTTATTGGATTGGGCTGCCGGTGATTCATTTTTTGGGTTGAGCATCCCCTTATGATCTTTAACTTTATGATCGCCAGCCTCTTGAGTCGGCTATTTTGCATTGAAGCTTATATTTCTTATCCCGGACCTACCTGATACTTTGTTTTATTCACTACCAGTAAGTTCTTCTTTCAAGTGCTGGGTCCAAATATTCGGATAGTCTCTCATGGTTAAGAGGTTTTAGGGATTGAAGGCCTACGTTTTGCTGATGGTTACTAATATGTTAATCCTTTATTTATTGGATGTAAACTTATGTCAGATTAAACTAGATGTTTTTAATGAGTGACGAGATGCTTTGTCTTATGTGTTAAAGAATCTCAAAGGTTTTTTGAAGTAATCAAGAAACTTCTGTGTGAATAATTTCTTCTTCAAAATGATCCACAATGGATACTTATGTGCATTTACATAGGCATGGAGACCATCTCTTGTACAGTATGTAATGCCTGCTCGTGTCCATCATTTTTGTCTACAGAAGTGTCAAACATGTTATGTTGTAAGCTGTATGGTGTTAAAAAGTGTGTTGCATTTATGCAGTTTAATGGACAAGATGTTTTCACTTTATAGGCAAATGAATTCTGCAAAGGTTCAGGCTAGTCATCTTTAAATACCTAATGTGGTGGATCCAACATCAAAGTCAGTGTTGTTTTTATGTCAATAATATTCTTACATTACCTATCAATAGTACCTAATGTGATGGAGCAATAAGATCAAGGAAGCATTTCATTTAGTAACCTACTTGCTTGTTTATTTGTTACCTTGTTTGCGAAATGGTTATACTTAATAATCTGTTTGTCGGAATTTGTTTTTCGTTATGGAGTAAAGGATCTGTTGGTTAGACAATTGGAAAATTGACCTTGTTTTCGTGCTCTTTCAACCGTTTTTCTATCTTTATGTCCATCTCTGTTTGTTTTGTTGTTTTATGAGAACCGAGTTTTAGGTTGAATGACAATCATGGACTCTCTACAGAGGTTCATTTACCGATCTATTTGTTATTTTGTTTTGAGCTTATTTTGCTGAAGGAGTTATCATGGATTTCAGCTTTCAATACTCTCTCTCTGGTAATATTTTCCCTTTATTTGCTACAAGAGTTAGTTTTAGTTTGAACAAAAGCATCAGTTTATCAAGAGACCGGAGCAAACTGTAGCAACCTGCAATTGTATGAGTTTCAAACAGATTGTTCTGTTATGGAGTAATGTCTTTGGTGTTTGTTTTGTCATTGTTCGTTTTCATCTTGTGGCTTGTGTATCAGAAGCTTTCCTCAATGCCCTTTATCTTGTTTATTGTCTATTCGTGACTCTTCATTCTGTCGTTATAGTGAATTTGTGGCATCTTCATATGCCAGATTGATTACATATAGAGCTGTCGAAATGCTCTGCTAGTTATTTTCTCAACACTAACCAGCATATCTCATCCTCATATCCCACTTTGTGGGAATACACTGGGTTTGTTGTTGTTGTTGTAACCAGCATATCTCATGCCTAGCATAGAATGATATAACTTGCATACAATAATGTTACTTTCTTTAATTTGAACTTGTTTTCCGATGTGCATTGCATTGTCCAGTTCTTCGTTGTAGTTTTTGCCACCAACACCCAACTGTGCATGATACAAGTTGGTACTTGCGCACATAATTTGCGCTTGCACATAATGCATCTTATTCCACGTTGATGACTTAGTCCATTCCACATGCATAATTGGAACGTGTCTAGCACACTCGAAACATATATTCATACCTACATTCTCACTAATAAAAACAGGAACATTGATTCGTACATCCTAACACGTATCGCACATATAATGATGCGGGATAGAACATATAACAATAATATATCAGTGGAATTTCACAAGTGGGATTTTGGGATGGGTAAGAGGTATGCAAATCTTATCCATATCTTTATTGGGTAAAAAGGTTGTTTTCGATAGATCCTCGGTTCAAAAAGTGAAGCTGTTCGGAAAAGGGTTCCAGGAAGAAAAAGAAATGCCAATGAAATTTCAAGCTACAGTGCAAAATGTAGCATTGTAGCACAATAACATTGATGAAAAAGAAACTACGTGATTGCTAAATACTACTACTAAATTAAAGCAAGATATGAGACTAGCCCCATCTCTCCCATCTACCGGGCAACCACACTTAGCTACTTGCTAACCTTCTATATAATTCTCAACCTCCATATTTTCCTGTCTAATTGTGCCATGAATTTACAGCAAATATATCTACAACAAACCTACGATGCATGACATTGTATTCCAAAGCGTGCAAGTACTTTTTAAACTACTTGGGTAATTGAAAACAAAGGCAACTTCCATTCAATTTCTTCATGTCGTTAGTTTCATTATATTTGGTGCTGGAATGACCAAATGAAACTTCTTTAGGCAAGATATGATGACTTTATATAACAGAGACACAACTAACAATAGAAATATTGATGGGACCAAATGTAGCTTTTGAACAACACTAATTATGCTTATGATATGTGCATCCCACGCATTCAATCGCTAGATCAAAGTAACTAAGCCAACACTACCGTAAAAGTACAAAATGTTAATATAAATCGTCTACATTGTTGAATCATATGAGACGCAACGCTTCGGTTTATTACTAATTCATATTTTAACAGCCAAACTTTACTAACTACAAAAAATCTAGATAGTGACTGCCAAAATCAATGTGTGGTGGTCTTCTCCAAGCTTTGTTATAGAGAAAAAAAATGTGTCTTTTTAATCATATTTTGATTTGCTTAGTTCCTCAATTCCTCCGTGGTCTTGTACCTTCACTCAGAGAGCAGTTTGTCAATTGCAAAAAGATAACCACCTACAACCACAAAGGATGCAATTCCACTCCGTGCCATCCGCAATCCCAAGCCACGAAATAAGATATTCCTATCAGCAGGATGGATCCCCGTCCATCTCTCAAATCTTTTCCCAGGCACTTGCCATTTGAGAAACCTCCTCTCCATGGATACATACTGCACATAAAGAGTGTAAAGAAAAGAGGATACATCAGGTCCTGTATCGGCTATAATTCTACTAAGTGAATGCTTCAACTACTTTTGACCAGTTATCCTCACTTAACAGATGCACCAATTATGCGGTTGCGACTTGCAATATACATTCTCGTCTACTCCATCCTCCAAGGACTACCAATACTAAACCCCATAGACAATGCATACCTAAGGGGGGAATGGGTGCTAAAAGTTCACCTACTAGAGATATATCATTTGCAAAAGACCTGTCAAAGTAGGATTATTTTGCGCCAGGACTGTAATTGCCACATTATGAACAAAAACGTTTGACATCAACTAATTAATTCCTGCAGGGATCCTGTCAGTCCAGCAGCACTTGAGAAAAGCTATACACCCACCAAACATAGATGACTTAAAGATTACTTTAGGCTTGAATAGAGTGTAATGGGTGCAAGGGATTCATATGGCAAACTTTAAAAAGTTTAGGATTGAGGTGCTAATTGATTGATTGACTGTTGACATTGTGCACACAACCCAATGGAATTGACCATCCCAACTCTAAGGCCGATAAGTTGAATTCACCATAGAAATTTGTCCCAACACCAGCTCATATGTAGACTCATGGATTTTATGAGTTTAACTAACAAATATGTGTTGTAATTGTAACTAATAAGCTCCCAAATACTTGTACCATATTTCACTACATGAATTGACCACCCAAGATTTCTTTGGGCATTAAGGTACCTGGGTGGATATTTATCTAGAAAAATATAATACAGATGATTGAATCCCTTGTAAGGTAACACACCTTGGGCAGAACAATGCATTGTGAACGAGATTTGGCAGTATCAAAACCATGAGAAGCAGCAGCAGCAAGTGAACCAGAGAATCCAGCTGCAAGACTAACAGCTAAAGGAGACAATGGACCAACATCTTCATCGGATCTGAATGATAACAAGGAAATGGTTAAGAAGGATCAAAGTTACTGAATAGGGCATGTGTTTATCTTGGAATAATGAAGGGACAAAATAGATACTTTGCAATTATATGGAAATTTTACTCTAGGGAGAATTGATTTGTCAAGCATACTCAAGTTGAAAACAACAGAAGGCTAATCCAATTAAGTTAAAGCAGCAAGCCAAAACAAAAATAGTTAACATTCTTTATTCACCACACCATGTCATGTCTGACATAAACCCAAAATATCTTAGCGGAGTCGATAAAAAGGCTTAGTACCAAGAAAATTCAGAAAAAACCTTGTTCGAATCCCAATAAAGGCATAAAAAGAGAAGGTTTATGTGCTTCTCTTCCTGTCTAAACGTTGCTAAGAAGAGTTATCTAGTTTCCTTATTGGTGGGAGGATGTTTGGTACCTGGCAAAACAATCGAGGTACACACAAACAAACTCGGAAACTACTGCTATCCCCCCAAAACAATTTTAGAATAATAAACATCTTTTTAACTTTTGTTGTATATTACGATGGTGCAAAAACCTTGTTAGTCTAATGCATGTTAATTTGAGGATATTCAATGCATGTTAATTTGAGGATATTCTTCAAAAATAATAATATGGGGGTAGATTTCTTAAATTTCTAGTCTAGTTTTGTCTTAAGCTGGGGGTCTATCAGAATCGACCTCTCTACCTCACCTTTGAGGTAGAGGTAAGGCCTGTGTACACTCTACCCTCTCCAGACCCCACTTTTGTGGAACTACACTGAGTATGTTGTTGTTGTTATTGGGTAGATTTGCTAATATGGGCTTTGTTTGAAACTTACATAAAGTAATACTCCCGTTTCAAATTGATTGACCTGTTTTGACTTGGCACGGAGTTTAAGAAAATAAAGAAGACTTTTGGATCTTGTGGTCTTAAATGAAAGATATGTCAATGTGCCAAAATGCCCTTTAATCTTGTGGGTCTTAAACATGCCATGGGAAAGTTGGAATTCAAGAGTTGCTAAAAAGGGAAAGGGTAATTCTTTTTGAAACGAATTGAAAAGGAAAGTAGGTCAAACAAATTGAAATGGAGGGAGGAGGTCACAATTCTAGTTTTCTGTTTCTTAGACAGCATCTAATCCAAACCATATTTGGGAAAAGATAGTCATCCAAGCATTAATTTTTTTCCAAATAATTTGTTTTTGGAAAATATTTTGAAATGCTTCTCCAAAGGTACACATCAAGAAGATATCCGAACGCTAGAATTGAAAACCAGGACTAGAACAAACATTTTGAACAAGTTAACATAAGAATTGAAGCATACCTAGCTGGGGGATTCATCCCAACAGCTTTCCATTCAACCATTGCTTGATGTAGAAATTGCCAAGTTGAAAAGAATATACCGCCAAACACACAATCTCGTGCAAGTCCAGATCTCATACCTCTCCAGAAAGCACCCCATCCTTCCAAAGATATGATGTCTAACGACCTCTTAACATCAAAGACAGATGGGGGTCTACCAGACCCTGCCATCATCCATGGATAATCTTTCAGGGCAGTAACCAAATTGGGATGTTTGGTGGGCAGGGTGGTCAAAAGACCAACTGTGTTGTTCAATGCCCTAATGTCCCTGGAATATCCCGGTAGTAACTTTGCAATTAAAGGAGAAACAACTGCCTTTTCAACAGCTGGGGTGGAGCTGGGAATCCGGGAGGCAGAAGTAACCTGAGCACGGATCTTGATAAGTTCAAATGGAGAACTTACTAGTGATTCCACTGCCCCAGAAGCAATTCCTGCCAACAGAGCCTCAGAGACATAGACATACTTGTCTTCTCGACCATCTGATTACGCATAAAAACACAATACGTTAGCACTCAAACCTCTAATAATGAGAAAAGAAGCAAGTGGTACTAAAAAATATTCGATTCATTCGTATAACACGGTAGTGCATCATTCCAAAATTTCCTTCTTTCCACTACCATTACTAGTTTCATTGAACAAGACATTCTTCTCTCGAACCAATTGAGCTTGTTCAATAACCGATGGCCAAATTAATCAATTCTTCTTTGAATTTGGCAGATTATTCAACTCTTTTTAATAACATCTATACGCAAAAACTAAGTGAATATATTAGTGATAGAAAAAGCTCTAAATTTCATGATTCTATTCATATAGTTGAGAAAATAATGGTTAAAATTTTTTATTTTACTACAAAAATAATGGTGTTTTCTTATTCTTCTTTGTTGACATATATAAACTGAGGTCGGGACTTTATTAAAACCATTTGTTTTGGAATATGGTAAAGTGGCTTCTAGGTGGGGAACTATTCCTTTGATGGATGCCGTAATAACCTTTCTTCAAGTACTTCATCTGTATGGCAAAGTGGCTTCTAGTCAGAAGACTGGCAAAAAAGTTAATAAACAGTTAAGCAACTGAAGAAATCATACCTTTGTAAAAAGCTGTTAATATTTCATAAACACCAAAGCGAGCTCCCAAACCCAATGATCTTCCAAGTGTCAACCACCCCACACCACTATACAAGCCTTCAATGTTCACATAAAATTACAAGAACATTAACATTTAAGAAAGATGTCCTTAAAACAGCTGTCCATAGAAGAAATTTATGAAATATTTCAGCGATCTTTTATTAGACCTATAATGCATGCATTTCCGATAAGCATTAATAAAATTGACACATCATCCGAATAACTTTTGTCATGAAGTAAAATGGGAGAGCAGAGTAGCATCACTTATGAAAAAAAAAAAAAGGGCTGTCCGGTGCACTAAAGCTCCCGCTATGCGCAGGGTGGTTACCATAAAACAAAAATAGCTGATTGAGTCACCTGAACTTCCTGACAAAGTTCTCACCCTATTGAGGACATCAGCACCAGTGAGTTGTTTACTGCTACCTGATCCCACCTGCATTCCATTCCACAGAACATACAACCAAAGCACAATAAGACATTAAAGATGCTGCCCTCAGTGTAAGATAATACATTTAAGTGAATGCTCAGGGTCGTCATCAATTTTCACACCTGTACAAGCACCTTAAGGCTATCGAGAGGGTAACTGATAGCAGTGGCTAATGCAGCAGATCCTGCAGCAATAACTGCATGCGTTGCAAATGTTGGATTCTTCAAAAGTTCGTTCATTTGATAGATTAACGTGGACAACTGTGTGTTGCAATTGTTCCTCTCCTCGAGTCACAATCAATATATTCAGAGATTCACAATTCCCTGCAATTCCATTAGATTGGCACAAAGAGTTAGTACTTCAAATGCTCTATCAAGTAGGTCATTCCACATACTCGTTGCAGGTCCATCATCCTCATATTTTTAGAGAAAGGGAAAGAGAATTTTTTTTTTTTTCGTTTTCTCTCCTTTGTCAGATCACAGAAATGTTCCTTCCTTTTTTGAGGAAAACAACCGCAATAAAAAAAAGGGCTATTGGAATCCCTACATACCTCAGAGTGTGCTGCACCAATTCAAATTAGTACTACACCATTTCCAGGTGTTTCTGTCAGTTCCTGATGAAATTGCTCGCGAAGGAGAAGACGGATGCGGAAACCAGTCCTTGGACGGAAAGTACAATACCCAGCTTATTACTCCTCTCTCATTTTATTCCCATTTATCTAAAGTTTTAAATTTAAATTTAAATTACGCAGTTGTTTATCTTGGTAAAAAGTGATTTATTAATAACTAAAGAAAATAATACTAATGATTAGATTTTTCAAGTTTTAAAACTTAATTAAAAGTATTAATTTTGTAAAATATATTTTTATTTGATTTCACTTTTTTTAAAAATAATTTCTTTATTTTCTTAAAATAATTCTATTTAAATTATATATTACATGTTTAATTTGTTTTAAAAAATATTTAAATCCTAAATACTAACTTTATATATAATGATCAAACGCACCTTTAATTTCAATTTTAAAATTTTTAAAAATAAATTAATATATTTTTAGTTTGAGAATTTCACACCATGATTTTATCCTAAAAATTAATTTACTAATTTATATTTTTTTTTAAAAAACTTCGTCATTTAAAATTTTACAAAAAATAATTATGATAAGTGTAAAGTAATTGTACTACCGAGATAACTAGTTAATACTATTATTATTGAGTAACAATATTTGTAAAATTATATATGCTTGAATCTTTTTAAATTATATATACTAACATTTGGTTAATTTGGAGCACAAAAATGGCGGCCATATCTCGATTCCAATTCCTGCAACCATACCCATATCCATTTCCCAAACTTTCATCATTTTCCTCAAAATTCCTAAATTACTCACCAATTCTCTCCAACTTCAACAACATCACCACTCTGCCGCCCTGCCGGATTCATTACCGTAAATTCTCCGTCGCATCACCACTCTGCTCCGGCTCAATTCCCGAGGTCAATCTTCTCTCTAAATAAATAAATAAATTTAGTTACTACTTTCTTCACCTGATGAAAATGAATGATGTAATTCGGATTACTACGATACATAATGTCAATTCACCTATTAGTATTACTATCTTTTTTGTTAATAACGTGGTGTCCGGGCTAGTTAATTAATTCTATGGTTACATCTTACATGTTGCCTCTCATCATGTAACTACGTGCACCTCGACTAACACCACCGGTTACCTGACACCTCTCACTAGCAATATGTATCATGTAGTGCACCTCAGCTAAACTAGCAATAGGTAAAACGTAATTCTGTGCACCTTGAACTAATTTCACAGTTACCTGTCACCTCCCTCTAGTAAACTGTATAAGGTAACATTGTACACCTCAACTAATTCCGCAGTTACCTGTCACCTTCCACTAGTAACAAGTATCAGGTAGTTTTGTGCACCTCAACTAATTCCACATTTATGTGTCACCTCTTACTTGCAATAGGTATTAGGTAACTCTGTGCACCTTGACTAATTCCAGAGTTACCTACTAGCAACAAGTATAGGTAATTTTGTGCACATCGACCTATATCACAATAATATGTCACATCCCACTAGCAATAGATATTAGATAACTCCATCCACCAAGGTCAACACGGATGGGAAGAAATCACTTAGTATTTTATATCTGATGGGATTTGAACATGAGGCTTTATGTTTCTTAACTCACTTTATTGTTCACTAAGCCACATCCTTGGGTGCCTCGAATATCAAGTTTTTAATACATCCTTTTTGTTAAATAAAAACGGTATGATTCATAGTAGGGAGTCAGTAATTCATAGTTTAGTCATTAATTTCGGTGTGAGAGTCAATTCACCTAATTGTTTTTGGTTTGAAATCAAATATCCCATTTTACCTTTTTCTTAGTAAATAAAAAAAGGCATAGCATGATAGCAGCAAGGGCATGGCCTAGTGGTCAATGATGTGGGTTGAGCACCATGAGGTCTCATATTCAAATTCCACCAGAGATAAAACACTAGGTGATTTGTTCGCGTATGTTTTAGCCTTGATGGGCAGAGTTATCTAGTATCTGTTTCTAGTGGGAGGTGACGGGTATTTCGTGGAATTAATCAAGGTGCATGCAAACTTGCTTGGACACCATGGTTATTAAAAAATGGCATGATTCATAGGAAGAAAGTTAGTAATTCATAGTTAAATCAATTTTTTTCGGTGTGTGAGAGTCATTTCACCTAATTTTTTTGGTGTGAACTCAAATATCAAGTTTTTAATACATCCTTTTATTAAATAAAAATGGCATGATTCATAGTAAGAGAGTTTAGTAATTCGGAGTAAATCATTTAATTTTGGACTGTTAGCGTCAATTCACCTTTTTTTTTTTTTTTTTTTGTGTGTGTGTACTCGAATATCAGGTTTTTTGTACCTTTTTGTTAGTAAATAAAAATGGCATGATTCATAGTAAGAGAGTTAGTAATCAGAGTTAAATCATTTAAATTTGGTGTGTGTGAGTTGATTCACCTAACTTTTTGGTGTAAATTTGAATATCTAGTTTTAATGCATTCTTTTATTAAATAAAAAGTGGCATGTTTCATAGTAACAGAGTTGCTAATTCAGAGTAAATCATTTGATTTCGGTGTGTGAGAGTCAATTCACCTAATTTATTTTTTGATATGAACTCCAATATGAAGTTTCTATTACCTTTTTGTCAGTAAATAAAAAATGGCATGCTTCATAGCGAGAGAGTTAGTAATTCAGAGTAAATCATTTAATTTCTGTGTGTGAGAGTGAATTCACCTTATTTTCTTGGTGTGAACTCAAATATCAAGTTCTTAGCACATCTATAATTTTAAGAAATAGTGTGATTCATAGTAAGTCTGTTAGTAATTCAAAGTTAAATCATTTAATTTCGGTATGTGAGGTTTGTAGGTAGGAATGCGTTCATACTAGTAGGTAGGAGTGCATTATCTTGTTTTCCTTTCTAGTAGTCGTAGGACTACTCTTGTAAGTTTCTTGTTCTTCAATTTTTGTTACTACCTATTGATTTCATGTAGGTGAGTGGAGTATTATTCTATTGTAGTACTGTTCTTTTGCTATTTATTGTTTTTGATATTATCTATTATCTTTTGTACTTCTATTACATCTTTTTAGACTGTTTTTGTCTTCAACCGGGGGTCTATCGGAAACAGCCTCTCTACCTAATTTCTTAGGTAGAAATACGACCTGCTTACTAGAGGCGGATCTAGGATTTAAGTTTGTGGGTTCCTTGGGCAAAATAAATATCCAAGAAAAAGTGACTGATGGAGTTAGAACACACAACCAAGAGGGCAATAGTGCTTCAACAAGGACCTTCTTTGCCATTAGACCAATAGCACACTTCATTGTGGGTTTCCAACTTATAATTTTTATATATTTACAAGATTTCTTAATATAAATACAAGATTCTCACGTACGGGTTCCCGGGAACCCTCTCGTAACCCCTTAAATCTTCCCCTACTGCTTACATTCTACCCTCCCCAGACTTCACTTTGTGGGACTACATTGGGTATGTTGTTGTTGTTTATGTGAGAGTCAATTCATCTAATTTTAGGTGTATGATTTGCCTTTTGAAATTACAGCACATGTATGTCACATAAGAAGTGCTGCAAAGAACATTTTTTATAGCTGAAAGCCTTTAAAATATCATTTAGTTGATAGGACTGTTAGGAAAAAAAAGAATGATCTGACTCTTTAAACGGTAAGGTGGCAAACAATGGGAAAGAGGGAGTATTTGCTCATATATAGTCATCAATATTAGCAGTTTTTGATGTAGACGTTGTTGACAATTTTTTAATTGGAATGCAGTGTCTTGAAAGTTCTGAATCGAGCACGTCAATTGTTGGCGACCTGTTGGACTATCTGAATGAATCATGGACTCAGTTTCATGCTACAGGTACATTTATGAAGGTGCAACTTCTTGTGGTCTTGTGTTTATAATATGCCATGTTCTTTTGCCGCCGATTTCAGTTTTTAGTGTGTAATTATTGAGATGGATATTCACTTTCTAATGCATTTTATTTGCTAGCTTTTTTTTTTTGCTTGGATCAAATAGCAAAACATTTGAATGAGAAAAATGGATACTGCTTTATAATGTAACTAAGAAAAGAGTATTAAAAATGTTGCTTACTATGGGAAAGTAGTAAGGAAAACACTACATTAGTTTGGACTTGAGGTTCAATTGTTTTGTGCATTTTTGTTTCCCGAGGTTCATTCTATGAAACCAAAATTCATGCAGATCACATAGTAGAGCTCGAAAAAACCACGAAGCTTGAGAATATTGCCTCAAAATGGAAATGTTTGTTAACTAAAAAGAGACTTTTTTCAAATTGAGTGACAATCATAGATCTTTATGCCAATATGTAGAAGTGGATGAGTAGGTCTGCTAATGACTAATTTTAGAATAATGATTATGGGCAATATGCATTTTTTTTTTTGGAAAGCTAAAGAAACGACACTTTTGGATAAATTGTAAATATTGTGTTTTTGTCAATGACAGTACTTGGTAATTAAGTGGTAGTTGTATCTAATGATTTATAAAGCTAGTATTTAGCAACTTTGGTTATGCAAATTCTGACACCAGTTCAATGTCAACCACCTCCAAGATGGGATGTTTCGTGGTGAGGCAACACACAATCATTTCTTTTGATCAAAATATGCCGCATGACCAAATTGGAAGTTCAACCAGTTGAATCATGCTTTAACTGCAAGGAAAGGGTTCTCACACTCAGCTGATTGCTATGATCCCAATGTTGATAATTTTAATAGGGAGAATCACTCTATGAAAGGCTATAGCTTCCAAATAGGTTCATAGGAAAAACATGTGCTGCCAAATCTGTATATGAATAACCAATTGCTGAAGGATAAATCGGTTTCAAAAAAAAAAATTTGCTGAAGGATAAAGAACTGAATTTGGAGAGAGTTTAGTCTAATGGCAAAAGAGGGGTCTTTGGTATAAGTGTAGGGTAAGGGGACTCCACCTCTTTTTGGCGTGTGTGAGGGGTGGGGGTGGGGGTGTGGGAACTGGTAATGTAAGGGGACTCCACACGTGCAACTTGGTCTGGGTGAGTCGAGGAAAATGAAAGGTAAAATGGCGTGAAGAAAGGATTTATCGTCTTAGATATTAAATTGAGAGTTAAAAGAGGATTTTTCTTGAATGATCTCAGGACAGTAAGGTCATTTAACAGAAAAGTAGTTGTTCAGTTAGTTTTTATAAGGTTCTATCATCCATGACTGCTTTAGACATACTTGTATCTTGCACTTTTATATAATAATCAAAGTCCTTTCATTTGTCTTTTGTCTTTTCCCTAATAGAGTTAGCATACTTATCATGAAAATAAGATGCAATGACTGCTATTGAACTATGCTGATGTTGTCTCGTAAGGTATGTCATAACTCATATGGAAAGGAGACAAATCATAGTCTTTATAGCAAAGATAATTTCTCGCAGAGCGATAGAAATGTGGGAGAAGAACAGAAAAATCATGATAAATACATGCATATATAGTGTATATGAAGTTTTTATATGTGGAACACTTTTTAAGCAGTGCTGGTTGTCCATATGAAGCTTCTTTTTTCCTCTCCTTTCACGTTTCTAAGAATAAGGACAAGGGAGCAGTCTCCTGGATTTTTATATGGTCTTCCCTTGACGACGAAAACACTTCACAGCAAATGGCACTAGTGAATAAACTCGGTGAGATAAATTAGTACCAGGGCATGGATCAGGTGACATGATCAAGTAGCTGTGTTAATATCTGACAAGGTGTTCTTTTTTTTGAAATTGGTGTAAATAGAAGAAAAAAACACCTTGTCATTTTGTAGCATCACAAGTCTCTTGAGTTCGTGATCTCAATTTATCTTATTGGAAAATGGTGCAAGGACTAGCGACAAGGAAAATGCTGCATCTCATTTTTTTTCTTTTGTCAAAAATTAATTTTCCTAATTCTTTCCTCTATCTGAATTAAGCAATGTGCACACTGTTTATTACCCTATTATGAAAATTTAGGGGTTTTGCTTGGTTGGATTAGGTAAATATGTTGCTCGGACTCTTCACAAATGTTGATGGGTACGTGTCTTATTCGACAGGGTGCGACAACATTTTTGGAGAGAGTCTGAGCAACATGGGGTAAATAATCCTAACATAAGATCTTGCATAAAATAAAACAATGTTTGGTTGGAGGGATTAGAAAATCTATTCCTTGCATAATCAATGCAACGTTTTGTTATTAGTATAAGAAAATTTAATCTTCGCACAAATAATGCAGCCAACATTTGACTGCCATATTAAATAATACTGACATTAAGTTGCGGGAATCCGTGTACTATTTTATGCAAGATGGAATGTGGAACAAAGATACATGTAATAGTAATACTGAGATAAAAGTATTTAAAGACAAAATGCCCTTAAAGTACGTCATCCCTGCATAATGTTTTCTGTAATGCTATTAGTCACTGCATAACAATCCTTGCAGTATTATTCAGGGTATAACAATTCCTTCATTATTATATCCGCATAAAAAATCTCTACATTGTAATTCCCTCAACTTGCATGTGAACCAAATGACGCAACAATGTACCAACAAATTTAACATGTCTAAGACCTTTCTTCTCCAAATCGTTTGAAGTAGCCGTAGCCACTCTTCCCTATTTGATCTAAATTTATGACTGCGTGTGTTACGGGCATTCCTTTAGGCGAGCCAAGCTTCATCAAGACCTTGCACACATAAATCTAAGGAGTTCAAGGGCTTTTCATCAAGTCATTACTTCGGATGCTTAGAGGGTGCATGGGATAAAGGCTTGATGCTCAAAAACATATGCTAAACTGGGAGTACAAGACCCCTCTAAGAAGACCCTTATTTCATTAAGGGTATTTTTGTAACAATCGGTATTATCCCTTAGCCTTAGCCTGGTATGACCCTTGTTATATTACGAGTAGTTTTGTAATAATCACTATTATCTCTTAATCTTAGCCTAGTCTAGTATAAATACTACATTATGTCATTTCATTAGGTGAGATTATTTTTGGAGATTATGATGGGGTGGTACTCTTGAGAGAGTTGGGGCTATGACCTTTGTTGCTGGATAGTGCTGAGAGATTTGTTTGCTTGAGGGAGCTTTCCTCTTGAGGGTCATCCAAGATTTGGGTGTTTTTTGGGTTCCATTAGTTGAAGTTTTAAGCTATGAAGAGTTTTAATTGTCAATAATTTTCATCTTGTGTCTATCTATCTATCTTTCCTTGAATATTCTTAGTTTTAGGGTTCCTTCCGTTTCAATATTGCATGAAATTGGTATCCTTTCAGATCTATTGCATTTTTTACTTTTCCACATCATCTTATTTCTGCTTTCTATGCTGCTGCATTGTCTATGATCCATCTACGACACCTTGCCTACACAGAACTTAGTCATAAGTAATCTGCTAGTTGATTCCTGTATAAATTTAATGGTGTACTAGGTTGTCTATGAAATTTGTTACTTTGTAAACTTTCGGTTGTTTAATTTTGGTTAGTACTTTCCTTTTGTTATCTGGTTATTATTTTCTTCATAATATTTGTTCTATTCAATTTTATGTGATTTATCAAGCCGTTGTAGTGCATAAACTTTATGTCTCCACTACTCATGTTGGACATGTATAGGAGAATACTCTGGGCATGTATCCATGTGTCTCATTATTTTTGTGACCACTGACTTAGCAAGGAACATGATTACTCAAGTGTATAAAATTAACCATTCATCCTTGATGCACCTCTGCCTTTATAAAGACCTGGGTTCACAATTCACTTCACAGTTTTTTAAGTTTGTGAAATTTCAAAAGGTTTCTAATTCTTTTTTTGACTTGTTTTGATCAGATACGTGTTATAATAGGATAGACAGCAGAACTAAGACGATTAAGTCAAACGGAGTAAGAAATATAGGAGACAAGCCTGGTTTGTTAATGTCGATTGATGACTGGGGTGGTGTATCTACTGTACAAGTTTAATAGTTGAGAATGTCTTATCTTTTTCTTTTAGCGTCTTCAACTGGTTTAAGCTGGCACCCAAAGGTGTGACCTAGTGGTCAATGGAGTGGGTTGAAAAGTAGAGGTCTCATGTTCAAATCCCAACGGACGCAAGAACATCAAGGTGGTCATTTTTCATTTGTCCAAGCCTTGGTAGACAGAGTTACCCGGTATCTGTGTTGGTGGGAGATGGCAAGTACCCCGTGGAATTAGTTGAGTTGTGCGCAAACTGACTCGAACATCATGGTTATTAGATAAAAAAGGGTCCAATTGTGCTTTTGTAGCCACTGTGATGTCAAATTTTACGATTATATCATCTATAGAGCATATAGTGTCACGTCCCAAAATAACCCCTTGGCATGACTGGCTCCTAATAACACCACTTGCCGGGAGAACCAATTCTCTATACATTCACAATATCTACAAACACTGAGATAAAGACATGTGCAACTTCAAGTGCGTGAAAATATTATTAAACGCAAAGTAATCATCCACCCGGTTACCGTAATATGGTTTAGGAAAACAATGATACTTAAATAATAACTCTCTAGCCTCAAATCCCACACCAAGACCATGGAGCATCTAAACAGAGTTACATGAGTTTAACTTTTGGGCATGCAAACCCAACATAAGAATTATAATCTGAAATAACTAAAGCTGGATGACTGCCTCCACGAACAATGCGAAGGCTCACCTTAGCAACAGAATCCACACGTAAAGACTGTCAGCTACAAGTCTCTCTCTCCGCAACCGTATCTGCAGGTATGCAAGGAAGGAGTGAGCTATATAAATATAACTCAGTAAGGTCCTTGACCCGCTACTTTAATACCCCTGGAACAAGTGTAAAAAAAAAACAAGGCACAACAAAATATACAAATAATATGTTCATAATGTATCTCATAAGGTAATCTCAATAAGGTCCAAAAGGAAGTTCAAAAATGTCACTCTATATCTCAACTCAATCCACTCTCACGACTTGTCATAAACGGCAGTGCAGGTAATCAGCCTAGCACCCCGACAAGTCCACGATAGCATATATAATGCCCCAAGAAGTCTACTACGGCAGCATGTACAAGCCCCTAACATATTACGGCAGCATAAATAATGCCCCTAACATATTACGGCAACATAAGTAATGGCCCTAACATATTACGGCAGCTATGTATGCCCCTAGAGACTATAACGACAGCGAAGAAAAATATGTTCAACACCCCAACATCACCTCACACATTATCACGCATTAAGTAGCTCTCACTAAAATTTACAAATACATATCCACAAATAATCATTACCACCGATTCTACCAAGTGACACGCTTGTTCCAACACATGGACTAGGCAGAAAAGCATAATTTTTATAAAGAAATTTGAAAAGCAAGCATCAAAGTTTAAAGTCTCACTTACCTTGCCAATGACAAATTCTCCAACTTTGCAGTGTGTAGGACATCAACCGAATAACGACCAATAGGATCAATCTGAACAAAGTATTAAATAATAATATCAATTATACTTTCCGGGATCAATTCTCAATATCCCTACTATATCTATCCAAGCATCCTATGTTTATCTCTTTCTATCTTCTGCCACTCAAAAGCTGTACATCGGTACATTAAGGAGATTTGCCTAGTAAGGAGATTTGCCTAGTCATCTTCATGTTACAAATTAACTTTATCTTTGGAAAGTGAACAAATTAAGGAGGAGATTATATTTGTCTACCTAGAAAATAGTTAAACTCTCTTTTCTGGGTCTTTCCTTAAATAATAGAAAAAGAAGTCTTCTTTCATTAACTTTTGGGTTATCCAACATGCTCGTATATTTTCTTTCACAAGCCATCAGTTAACATGGTAAAGACCAATTAATGTCAAGGAACAATTAGAAGTCCTGCAAAACTAATATGACCCCTCTACTCTCTCTTTGTCCCATTATCAATGATACTACACGTATCTACTGTAAAGAAAAGAAAAGCTTGGGGTGATGTTGTTATGTAGTGAGTGGTTAAACAATCTTAATCATCATCCATTAGGCCTACTAACCATTACTACATGGTTGGTCCATTATTTTTTTAAGCCATAGTTAATTATACTTCTTAAACAAGAATCATAGCAACCTCTATGTAGAGTACACAATAACAATAAGATTTCATACCTGACTATGAACTTGCTATTATACGAGCTTTCTATCACCGCGTATGAACAACCAAAAACTCTCTTCAAAGCTATTTCTTTCCAGTTCAAAAGAAAAAGAGGGATTGAACAATTGCTTTAGTTGCTTTCTGTTTTTTTTTCTATCCTACGCAGCTTGCTGCTGCTCTCCAAAATAATAGGATTAGAAAAGTCCTAGTAGTAAACTTATAATGTTATTAGCTGAAACTGAAGAAGGCTTTTGGCTTGTCCACTTTTAATTTCCTTAATTGCCATTAATAATTGGTTATAATTACCAATTAACCCTTCATTAAAAAGAAATAATAAGCTCGCTATTACATTCTCCCCCACTTAAAATAATGTTCGTCCTCGAACGGGTCTAGAATCATACCTGAAGTGTCAAATAAGTGAGGATATCTAACTCGCATCTCTTCCTCGGACTCCCAAGTAGCTTCTTCGGTTGGATGATTACACCATAATACCTTGACTGAAGCTATACCTCAACTGTCGCACTTGCCTATCAAGAATAGCTATCGGGCTTTCCTCATTTGTCAGATTCTCATCAAGCTCTACATCCTCTAGCTGAATCTTATGGCTATCATCACAAACATACCGTCTAAGCATAGACACGTGAAACACAGGATGAACTGCAGACAATCTCAGAGGTAAAACAAGCCTATATGCCACCAATCCAATTCGGTCCAAAATCTCATAAGGACCAATGTATCTAGGACTTAGCTTACCTTTCCGACCAAGTCTCATAACTCCTTTCATGGGAGAAACTTTCAGAAAACCTTTTTCCCTTTTTTCAAACTCCAAATCACGGACCCTTTTATCTGCATAGGACTTCTGCCTGCTTTGTGACGTCTTAAGTCGGTCCCGTATCACTGCAACCTTCTCCATTGCTTGCTGAACTAAATCTGGACCTAATAAATGTGCCTCGCCGGGCTCAAACCAGCCAATTGGTGAACGACACTTGCGACCATATAGAGCCTCATATGGTGCCATTTGAATGCTCGATTGATAGCTATTATTGTATGCAAACTCTGCCAAAGGCAGCTGATCATCCCAATGGCCACCAAAGTCAATCGCGTAAGCTCTAAGCATGTCCTTCAAGATCTGAATAACTCGTTCAAACTGCCCGTTGGTTTGCGGATGAAAAACTGTACTCAACTCAACCTGCGAACCTAATGCCTTCTGGAAAGATTTCCAAAACTCAGCAGTGAACTGTGCACCTCGATCAGAAATGATTGAGATAGGCACACCATGAAGCCGAACTATCTCTCGAAGGTAAATTTAAGTAACCCGAACTGGTATGAAATGGGCAAATTTTGTAAGTCTATCCACTATCACCCAAATCGAGTCATGCTTCCTAAAAGTATTTGGCAACCCGACAACGAAATCCATAGTAATCCTTTATAATCAATTTTTGCATCACTCCGCCAGGTTTTTGATGTTCATATTTAACCTGCTGACAATTTAAACAACTAGTCACATGTTTCAAAATATCAACTTTCATACCTTTCCACCAGTACAATCCATGCAAGTCTTGATGTATTTACGTAGCACCAGGGTGGATAGAATAAATCCATAGTAATCCTTTCCCACTTCCACTCTGGAATAATCAATTTTTGCATCACTCCGCCAGGTTTTTGATGTTCATATTTAACCTGCTGACAATTTAAACAACTAGTCACATGTTTCAAAATATCAACTTTCATACCTTTCCACCAGTACAATCCATGCAAGTCTTGATGTATTTACGTAGCACCAGGGTGGATAGAATATCGCGAGCTATGAGCCTCATCAAGAATTAGCTGCCTCACATCACCCACAACGGGAACACACAATCTTCCATGACGACGTAGCACATCTTCACCATCAATAGTGAAAGACTTAACACTGCCATTCTGTACTCGATCTCGAATCCCAACAAGGTAGGGATCATCATATTGACAAGTCTTAACTTGCTCAACTAAGGACGACTGAACCACCATAATTGCAAGTAACTTTCCAGGCACCGAGTGATCAGTTCGAACTCCATGATTGACTAAATACTGAATATCCATAACCAAAGGTCGCTTTTCGACAACAAATCGGGCCAATCTGCCCATAGACTTCCTACTCAAAGCGTCTGCTACTACATTCTCCTTCCCAGGATGATACAAGATAGTGAGATCATAATCCTTAAGTAACTCTAACCACCGTCGTTGTCTCAGATTCAGATCTCTTTGCTTGAATAAGTACTGCAGACTCTTGTGATCAGTATAGATTTCACACGACTCACCATAAAGATAATGACGCTAGATCTAGAGTGCAAATACGACCGCGGCCAATTCCAAGTCGTGAGTCGGATAATTTTTCTCATGGACCTTTAGATGTCGAGAAGCATACGCCACCATTTTACCATTCTGCATTAAAACACAACCCAATCCAATTCGAGATGCATCACAATAAATAGTGAAACTACCCTCTGCCGTAGGTAAAGTCAAAATCGAAGCCGAAATCAATGTCGTCTTTAATTTCTGAAAACTTTCTTCACATTCATCCGACCATTGAAAAACGACACCCTTTTGAGTTAAGCGCGTCAACGGAGCAGCTACCTTTGAGAATCCCTCTACAAACCTCCTATAATAATTAGCTAAACCCAAGAAGCTACGTATCTCTGTAACATACTAGGTCGAGGCCAATCTCGGACTGCTTCAATCTTCTTTGGATCAACATGGATCCCATCTCTTGACACCATATGCCCCAAAAAGGAAATTTTGCCCAACCAAAACTCACACTTTGAGAACTTGGCATAAAGCTTGTGTTCTCTAAGTGTCTGCAGCACAACTCTCAAGTGTTGTTCATGTTCCACCTCACTCCGAGAGTAAACCAAAATGTCATCAATGAACACAATAACAAAATGGTCTAAATATGGCTTGAATACCCTGTTCATGAGGTCCATAAATGCTGCAGGTGCATTAGTCAGTCCAAAAGACATCACTAAAAATTCCAAATGCCCGTACCTGGTCCGAAAAGCTGTCTTAATGATATCTTCGACCTTGACTCTCAACTGATGATAACCCGATCTCAAGTCAATTTTAGAAAAGTGAGTATCACCTTGTAACTGATCGAATAGATCATCAATTTGAGGCAAAGGATACTTATTCTTGGTTGTCACCTTATTTAACTGCCTATAGTCGATGCACATTCTCATCGTGCCATCTTTCTTTTTCATAAATAACACAGGTGCACCCCAAGGTGACACACTAGGCCTGATGAATCCGTTATTAAGCAATTCTTGAAGTTTAACTTTCAATTCTTTCAACTCCGCAGGAGCCATACAGTAAGGTGGAATAGAGATAGGTTGAGTCCCTGACACTAAATCAATGCTGAACTCAATTTTTCTCATCGGAGTTAACCCGGGCAAATCATCTGGAAACACATCAATAAACTCCCGAATAATGGGAACATTATTTATGGAAACTTCCTTTGCTCGAGTGTCATGAACTGTAGCGATAAAACCCAAACAACCGTGGTTAATCATTCGGCGGGCTTTTACATAGGATATTATCTTCCCTTGAGTCACAGGAGTTATACCTTTCCACACTAAAGGTGGTTCTCCAGGAATATCAAAATGTATAATCTTAGCATAACAATCAACCAAAGCGTAACATGACGCCAACCAATTCATACCCATAATCACATCAAAATCAGTCATTGGCAACACAAGTAGATCAACTATGGTGTCCTTACCCTGAACAAATATCACACAATCTCTATAAACTCTATCCACTGATAAGGTCTCCCCCGCTGGGGTCGTAATAATATATGGCTCAACAATAGTCTCAATCCTTCTCTCTAAGAATAAAACAAAAGATGGGGACACATACGAATACGTAGAACCGGGATCAATAAGAGAATAAGCCTCATGAGAGTTTACAATGATAATACTTGTGACCACTGCATTAGATGCTTCAATGTCCTGTCTAGCCATAGCAAAGAATCTCGGTGGTCCACTTACTGTCTGAGTACCCTATCGACCCTGTCCACGAGCACCTTGTGGAGCGTTCCTAGCTGGTTGGGTGTGAGCATGAGTACCTGCAACATCTCTCTGTATGTATCTGTGCAGTAGTTTGACTAGAACCAGAATTTCCCTTAGGACAAAACTTAGTAATATGCCCTTTTTCACCACAAGTATAACAAGGACCGCCAACACCAAAACAACGTCCACTATGATTCCTGCCACAATTAGAACATTTCGAACGTTGCCCGAACTGAAAGAAATCGCTACCATTCCTCTGTATCTGCTGCTGTTGTCCCTGTCTAGCTGGATAACTATTCCTTGAAGATTGGCCCACTGACTCTGACTGCGTAGGCCTAGACTGTCCATGATCAAAACCACACTTGCTCCCAGGCGGAGCACCACTAAACCCACCTGAGTTACGTGCCTTTTTGTTTTCTTGATTAATCCTTTCCATCTCATAATAGGACTCAGAACGGAGAGCAGTGTCAAACACCCCAGAATAGGATCCATTACGCACATCGCGTATCAATGGACCACGATAACGAGCCTCAAGTCCATCCACATATCGTCTTACTTTCTCCCTCTGATCTACAACTAAAGATGGAACATACCTGGACAACTCAATAAACTTAGCTTCGTACTCAGTAACTGTCATGGATCCCTGTCGTAACTCATTAAACTGGCGTCTCATGTCATTTTGTTTGCTCAAGGGAATAAATCTGTCCAAGAACATAGCTGAAAACTCTGACCAAGTAATTGGTGGTAGCCTTGCTTGTCTGCCCCTCAAAATGGAAGTCCACTAAGCCTCGGGAGACCCTGAGAATAGAAAAGTAGTAAACTCTACACCACGAGTCTTCTTTAGGCCCAAAGTAGTCAGTATCTTCTCGCAGCGATCTAAAAACTTTTGAGGCTCAATAGAAGATGGTGTAGCATCAAACTCCGGTGGCTTAAGATCCATGAAATTCTTCAGATCCTTGGGTTGCTCTACAGCTGCAATCGAATAATCAACTGGTAGGGATGCCTGAGAGGTTGCAACATTCAAAAAACTTGTGCTTGCGTCTGCGAAGTAGCCCGAGGAGCTGGAGTTCGACCCTGATTAGGCACCAATGCCTCAAGTACATTCAACATTCTTGCCACTACGTCTGCAGGCAAAGTAACAGTAGGTGCAACAACTGGCACTGCAGCTGGAGTATCTCGATCAACCTGGTCCTGCACTTGCTGAGAAGCCACAACTTGGGGCTGGTCCCTATTCCCAACTCCAGATTGAGCACCGGTTTGCATCCTAGTTCGAGGCCTAGTTGGATGAGACCCAACTCGACCACCACCACGGGTAGGATCCTGTCCAGCACCACGTCCAGCAGGTGCATTAGATCGACTAGCGGAAGAAGAACCACGTCTCTTAACCATCTGCGAAACAATATTTAAAGGTTAGACTTAATTCAACTCAACGCACAAATAATGAATAAAAAAGGGAAACTTCCTAGATGTTCCGTAGCCTCAAGTTCATAAGTATGGGCGCCTACATACCCATGACCAAGAATCTACTAAACACTGCTCCATGACCCGGGACCTAAAGCGTACGCTCTGATACCAACTTTGTCACGTCCCAAAATAACCCCTAGGCATGACTGGCTCCCGATAAAACCACTTACCGGGAGAACCAATTCTCTATACATTCACAATATATACAAACACTGAGATAAAGACATGTGCAACTTCAAGTGCGTGAAAATATTATTAAACGCAAAGTAATCATCCACCCGGTTACCGTAATACGATTTAAGAAAACAACAATACTTAAATAATAACTCTCTAGCCTCAAATCCCACACCAAGACCATGGAGCATCTAAACAGAGTTACATGAGTTCAACTTTTGGGCATGCAAACCCAAATAAGAATTATAATCTGAAATAACTAAAGCTGGATGACTGCCTCCACGAACAATGCGAAGGCTCACCTTAGCAACAGAATTCACACGTAAAGACTGTCAGCCACAAGTCTCTCTCTTCGCAACCGTATCTACAGGTATGCAAGGAAGGAGTGAGCTATGTAAATATAACTCAGTAAGGTCCTCGACTCGCTACTTTAATACCCCTGGAACAAGTGTAAAAAAAATACAAGGCACAACAAAATACACAAATAATATGTTCATAATGTATCTCATAAGGTAATCTCAATAAGGTCCAAAAGGAAGTTCAAAAATGTCACTCTATATCGCAAGTCAAAAAAAAATGTCACTCTATATCTCAACTCAATCCACTCTCACGACTTGTCATAAACGGCAGTGAAGGTGATCGACCTAGCACCCCGACAAGTCCACGGCAGCATATATAATGCCCCAAGAAGTTTACTACGGCAGCATGTACAAGCCCCTAACATATTACGGCAGTATAAATAATGCCCCTAATATATTATGGCAGCATAAGTAATGGCCCTAACATATTACGGCAGCATAAGTAATGCCCCTCACATATTACGGCAGCTATGTATTCCCCTAGAGACTATAACGACAGTGAATAAAAATATGTTCAACACCCCAACATCACCTCACACATTATCACGCACTAAGTAGCTCTCACTAAAATTTACAAATACATATCCACAAATAATCATTACCTCCGATTCTACCAAGTCGCACGCTTGTTCCAACACATGGACTAGGCAGAAAAGCATAATTTTTATAAAGAAATTTGAAAAGCAAGCATCAAATTTTAAAGTCTCACTTACCTTGCCAGCGACAAATTCTCCAACTTTGCAGTGTGTAGGACATCAACCGAATAACGACCAATAGGATCAATCTGAACAAAGTATTAAATAATAATATCAATTATACTTTCCGGGATCAATTCTCAATATCCCTACTATATCTATCCAAGCATCCTATGTTTATCTCTTTCTTTCTTCTGCCACTCAAAAGCTGTACATCGGTACATTAAGGAGATTTGCCTAGTCATCTTCATGTTACAAATTAACTTTATCTTTGGAAAGTGAACAAATTAAGGAGAAGATTATATTTGTCTACCTAGAAAATGGTTAAACTCTCTTTTCTGGGTCTTTCCTTAAATAATAGAAAAAGAAGTCTTCTTTCATTAACTTTTGGGTTATCCAACATGCTCGTATATTTTCTTTCACAAGCCATCAGTTAACATGGTAAAGACCAATTAATGTCAAGGAACAATTAGAAGTCCCGCAAAACTAATATGACCCCTCTACTCTCTCTTTGTCCCATTATCAATGATACTACACGTATCTACTGTAAAGAAAAGAAAAGCTTGGGGTGATGTTGTTATGTAGTGAGTGGTTAAACAATCTTAATCATCATCCATTAGGCCTACTAACCATTACTACATGGTTGGTCCATTATTTTTTTAAGCCATAGTTAATTATACTTCTTAAACAAGAATCATAGCAACCTCTATGTAGAGTACACAATAACAATAAGATTTCATACCTGACTATGAACTTGCTATTATACGAGCTTTCTATCACCACGTATGAACAACCAAAAACTCTCTTCAAAGCTATTTCTTTCCAGTTCAAAAGAAAAAGAGGGATTGAACAATTGCTTTAGTTGCTTTCTGTTTTTTTTTCTTTCCTACACAGCTTGCTGCTGCTCTCCAAAATAATAGGATTAGAAAAGTTCTAGTAGTAAACTTATAATGTTATTAGCTGAAACTGAAGAAGGCTTTTGGCTTGTCCACTTTTAATTTTCTTAATTACCTTTAATAATTGGTTATAATTACCAATTAACCCTTCATTAAAAAGAAATAATAAGATGGCTATTACATATAGTTTGTTGCATAAGTTGATTTGCCATTTATGATAAATGTAGAGCTCACCATTTTATTTTGCATGATTCTTTCTGATGAAAATGGGCGAGCTTTCCTCACTTTATGTTTTGCCGACCGGCGTGATTATTCTTCAGGCAAGAGTATATGTTAGTCTAAGTTGCGGGAAATTTATTTCTTACGTGTGTGACACTTAGGTAGTCAGAACTTTGTCTTGGTGTGAGAGCTGTATTTCTGTGTTTAGGTGTGTATGGAGCATGTACAGATCTCTTACATAGAGTGCTTGAATTTATGGTTTCTTGCAGTCGATTCAGACTTCTTTCACCTGCACACTATTTGAACATGTGTTCTTTCTTCTTTGTAATAGCTGAAGCTAAAAGACAACTAATTGCCGCTGGATTTCATCTGCTGAAAGAAAATGAGAAATGGGATCTGCAGCCTGGTGGGCGCTATTTCTTTACACGGAACATGTCCTCTTTGGTTGCATTTGCCATTGGAAAGAAGTGAGCAAACACTACATACCTCCTAAAGGTTGCATTACAGTTGCTAATTAGTCATGCAATGCTCCTTACATATATGAGCCTATAAGACACCAAATTTAAAAAAATGGAATGTTCTGCAAATAGAAACCAGTTATAGATCAAGGGGCAATCTCTCTATACATTATCACTCTCATCCATTTTAATATTTTGACGAGGAACTAATTTTTAAGTCGTTCATCCTTTTCATTCCCACGTCCTTTAGGAGCTACATTCTCATGTTGTTTAATCAGAGACATGAATTAGCTTTGCAGGTATTCTATTGGTAATGGATTTCACGTGATTGCTGCTCACACAGATAGCCCGTGTTTAAAACTAAAGCCGAAGTCTGCATCAACTAAATCTGGCTATCTTATGGTCAATGTGCAAACATATGGCGGTGGGTTATGGCACACTTGGTTTGATCGGGATTTGAGTGTAGCTGGGAGGGTTATTCTAAGAGCTGATGATGGTTCCTTTCTTCACAGGCTTGTGAAAATAACAAGGCCTCTTTTGCGAGTGCCTACATTGGCTATTCATCTTAATCGGTCTGTTGCCTTCCGCTGAAGTTTCTTCTTTTTCTCATTGTTTTTCCTGCTCTTTGTTTGTGGTGAGAGGCCTGTTACATTCTTGAATAGGTTAACAGAACCTTTATTTCTTAATATCATCTACCATCTGAGGTATTTTGAGACCATATGTCAACCACATAGAACAAACCCAATAAGAAACTGGAGCTGATAACTCCTACATGCTGAAGTTGAGAGTCAGATTCTCTGATTTTTAGTTTCATCCTTCATTCCCTACGACACCTGGTGCTGGTAGAGGAATTTTCAACGGGAGAAACAAATATTCAAACAATAATTTTAAATTGAAATGGAGGGATGGAGTAGTTGAAAAGGAATCTTGTTTTAGTAGCATTACATTCATAATGTCTGAACATTGTTTTTTTTTTTTGAAGTATTGGAATATTGTTAAACATTGCTTCCTTCTTAGGTTAGCCTCTCTTCGTTAGATTGTCACAAACATCAAATGCTAAATATAAAGGGTAACCTTGATGGAGGATTGGTCAATTATCAGTGACAGTTGTCAATTTAGTTTCTGTCACCAGTCCACAACATAAACGACAATCAAGCAGATTTATAAAGTTTTTGTTTGCTTGAAGGCTTTGCTGATATCTGCTTTGCTCTGTCCATGTTTCCTGGCATGTAGAACGGTGAATCAGGATGGATTTAAGCCAAACCTTGAGACTCATCTTATTCCACTACTGGCAACAAAGACAGAGAATGCAACTGCTGATGAGAAAAGTAATGTGTCTTCTTCAAAAGATGTCCATCATCAACTCCTTCTGAAGGTAGTTTTTCATATTATTTACACTAAAACTGACTTATAGTCCAGGAAAATTTCTAGGTTACCTGGTCATCCATAGATATGTGAAGAAAATTTTTGACTGAATTAAAAAGAGAAACTCCTTTCCACATCTTTTCCTGGAGTTACGTGGTCATATTCTTAATCTTCATATGCAAACGGACCGATTGGTTCCTTATTATTTCATTAACCCTCTGTTTCTATGTTGCTTTCAATCAAGATTTGTTTTGAAATCTGTAGTACATTGACTGCATATAAGAGACTGTTGAGAATGTTATGATGATGTACCGAATAAGTGGTCAAGATTTGGAACTGAAGGTTGAAGGCTTTTTTGTGCCAAAGATGTGTAGATGTCAACCAGTTTCTCCCAAAGTGTTTTTTTTTACCTGCTTTTAAGGAAAAATTCTGTTGATGAGCTTATTTATAGGCTTAAGCTTGTTGGATCAGATCATCCTCCATTTCAAGAATAACCAACTGGAAACACAGAGCTTTAGCTGCTAATAGTCTCCAAAAATAGATGTATTTAGATGTCTAGTTACCATACTTTAGCTGATGGAAAAGCTGGAACCGCTTTTGATTCTTCAGTCTTGATAGATCACAATCACATTGCTATTATTGTCACCTAAGTTGCGCGTACTCTTCACTTTTGATGCCGCACCCATGTCGGATTCTCCAAAAATACACTAGTTTTGGCGAATCCGACTTGCACCCGTTGACATTATTGAAGAGTATGAGCAACATAGATTGTCACATGCATGTTTATCAGAACGTATTGTCTTCTTAGTTTGCTTGCTCTGGTGGTAGCAGCACTGATTTGTTACACACACATCATCTGGCATTATTATGAGTGTGCTGCTTTTCTGTTCTTCTATCTGATTTTCCAACATATAGAATTTGTTACATGATTTACACAAGGGAATGATGGATGAGGGATATTCTGGATTGTTACGAACATTGATGATTTCCTCTGTGATCGTAGATCTTGTCGGATGAGCTCAGCTGTAAAATTGATGACATAGTTAGTGTTGAGTTAAATATTTGTGATACCCAACCTAGCTGCCTTGGAGGTGCAAATAATGAGTTCATATTTTCTGGAAGACTGGATAATCTTGCATCGAGCTTTTGTGGTTTGAGAGCTCTGGTTGATTCATGTGCATTGCCTGAAGATTTATCAAATGAGAATGCAATTCGGATGATTGCTCTTTTTGATAATGAAGAGGTAGGTAGTATGCTCAGTCTGAAAGTTCTAGCAGTGATTTCCTTAAATTTTTTTCTTCTGCTATCTACAGATGCCCTCTTAGATGAGAGGTAGATTTTGAGGAACATCAGATCAGTTCTTGTTCAATTTCTAAATTTCAGAGTATTCCAACCTAAGAAGTATTTTGCTCATCCCAGACCAAATTTTTGTCTTGAAAATACTTGTCTGATGTAGATAAATTTTGTGCATGAAGGGGGAGCCTTAGAGTACCGGGTAAAGTTGTTGCCATGTGAACAGTAGGTCACGGGTTCAAGCCGTGGAAACAACCTCTTGCAAAAATGTAAGGTGAGGTTGCTTACAATAGACCAGTGTTATCAAAAGCAAAAAGCTCAAAAAAGCTCAAAGGTCCGTTGGGGCTTTAAGCACAAAACGCGAATAAAGCATGGGCTTTAATGAAAACAAGCACAAAGGGAGAAAAAAATACAAATATGTATGTTTAGTCCAAGATTAATAATTATAAGCTTGAATGGCAAATATATGAATGAAGAAACTGGACAAATATTACGATAAGGTGAAATATCAATTGTTTAGTGTCACCTCTTCAGAAGAGATTCATTGGCGAGGAAAAGTATGCCTTAGAAAATTGATGACGATATTGAAGCGCATATTAAGCGAGGCGAAGCGCTTAACACGTTTTGAGCCTTGCTTTAGGGCTTAAGCACGCCTTTGATAATATTGCAATAGACCCTTGTGGTTCGGTCCTTTCAGGGACCCGCGCATAGTGGGAGCTTTAGTGCACCGGACTGGCCTTTATGTAGATAGATTTTGTCATGTTTGTCAAATGTTGCTAGTGAGCACAAAAGCAATAAAGATAATGTAGCAGTATTCTAAATCCTCTTTATAACAATAAACAATGTATCCTCTTTATAAATTTTTTTCAACTATTCTATATCCTCTTTCTTAGCTGTTTTTACATTTTCCACCTAAAACAAGTAAAAGAACACCAATAAGTTTCTCATTCTCTTACTTGGTAGACATTAACTTGGGCAATCAGTCAAGTTTGGCTTTTACTTGAACTTTGAATCAGCTTATCTGAATTGATATTCCTTGTTTCAGTTTCTCATTTTCTTAAGCATGAGGTCTAACTCCGCCAAACTTTAGGTTGGTTCAGATTCATGCCAAGGAGCTGGTGCGCCAACTATGTTTGAGGCAATGAGACGGATAACTGAATGTCTAAGTCATCAATCTGCGGGAGAGTCTGATTTTGTCCGGGCAATTCGCCACTCTTTTCTTGGTACTTTTTCTTGATATGTCTATGGCCTTTAGATATGTCTCTAAATATGAATGGACTACTCCATACTCTCAAGTCCTTCCTATGTGAACAGTTGTTCCTCGTCGCCTGCAGCAGTAATGCAATTGACCCAACTCACAATAAGACAATATAATGGGAAAGATTGTTGCTTTGTATGATTCTTTCAAGAGGCAGTAATAAATTACTGGGTCCTGTAAATTTCCGCCTCTTCAGTTTATTTGCTGAACACATAAATCTGATTACATGCAAATCTGTATTAGCAATTGTCTTTCAAATTAAAACCAATAAATCCGTTATTTGAGTTTATTTCAACTTGCATACAACTAGTATCTCTATTGGGGCTTTCCCCTGGCAAGTGCAATTCATTCATTAATTTATTGAGAAATCTAACAGCCTTTGCTTAAGGATGGAGTTCTTCCCAGTGCATGTTACAAGAAGGTCTAAAGAGTTCCCAAAAACTTGTTTCTTCATACAATTTACCTTTATCAAAAAAAAGACTTGTTCCTTCATAGAAAAGCAAGCTTGTTGCAGGTATGATACAAACCAGCCCAAGTAGGACATCATTCTCCTTGTCCGTAGGTTCTAGCTGAATTTGCTGGGTCTAACATGGAAATAACTTTTGATGTCATAACATACAGAAAGAAGGAAAAGTCAGTTTCTAGCATTCTTGTCAAATTACATCATTTTCTCCTTTGCAAATCATGTTGAAACTCATTGTCTAACATCTCATTCAAACAACAGTGTCTGCTGATATGGCTCATGGAGTTCACCCTAATTTTGTTGATAAGCATGAGGAACACCATCGTCCTGAATTACAGAAGGGGCTTGTAATCAAGCATAACGCAAATCAACGCTATGCTACGAGTGGAGTTACATCTTTTCTTTTTAAAGAAGTTGCCAGACTCAACAGCCTTCCAACACAGGTAATTTTCAACTTCCAAGCGCTTTAGAATAAATGAACTGGAAACCATCAAAGAAATAGAAAGAGGGAATGGAAACCATGGCTTGACCTATTACGCGAATCCCTTCTTTCCCTTATTCAAGATCTCAACTTGTAATTTCTAGTAGGGATTCAAATCCTATGTGTTAATGCTGCAAATGTATTGATTGGTTTATCACTATCTCAACCATAAGTTGCACTAACTATTCCAGAGTGCATTAGTCAAACTATTTATGTTAGCTGCTTAGGTTTTCTCTCGTGATCTTTTGAGAAGAGAGCCTTCTTTTCCAGGCATAAGGTATTCTACTCTTTTTATTAGCTTGATATATTGTTCTTCTTTGTTTACCATTCTTGATATTCATGTACTTCTCTCACGCTTTCTTAGTCTTCAAGTGCATATCATCTTTTTTCTTTTTAATCTTCTTTTCTTTCATTTTCTGTACTTGCTTTATTTTCTAGGTTTTACCTCATCACAAATCACGATACTATTGTAACCTTGTTTATCTAGGCATTTACATGTAGATTAAGAGATTTCTAGCCTTTTATCTGTCTCCCTGTTTGGCCCCTCACCTTCTCAGTGTATGCTTAGAAGCATAGCTCCTAATCTCTCTCTCTCTCTCTCTTATTGCATATAAAGAAAGTAGGATTCCCATGACAATTTGAGACCATGTTAATGCATGACCTATAACTATGTGATTTCTTTTCAATATGAACACAAGTTTATACACAAGGAAGAAGAACACATAACTCGCTACAAGTCTAAAGACCAAATAAAGGAGTTGCATCAAATAAAACAGAGCCCTTCTATTTTGTTGAATCCAGTCAAGAGAGGATATCATGAAAAAGACCATGTAGTTTAGTCCTCTGTTAAGTATTTTCTCTAGATCTTTTGCAAGGAGACGGGCTAGGCACAATCTTAGCTTTACTACTCTTCTGATATATTCAGTTTAGTTTGTAAATTAACCAAATCCAAACAGGAAGAGGTTTCCAAGAAGTATATGACAAGGAATTGTGTGTTGGTTGGTATATATGAAAAAGAAATCTGATATGCAGGAGTTTATATCAATGATATTAGAGAAAACTCCATCTGTGCTGCAGCCTCATTGATAAAGTGTGCTATAACCCTTATTGATAAATCTTGTGTATGACTAATTTAAATTTTTAAGATCCAAGTAAATAAACTGGTATAAAGCGACCAGCTCTTTAACTCCTTACAGGACTTTGTGGTGCGAAATGATATGGGATGTGGATCAACTATAGGTCCGATACTTGCTTCAGGAGTTGGAATCCGTACTGTTGATTGTGGTATTGCTCAACTATCCATGCACAGGTACCTTGTTATTTAGTTTCTCCATACAATTTTCTGTTACATGGTGATTTCCTAGCATTTTCTTCCACTTTGAAAATTGGTTATACACCCATTGACTGGTATCCATTAGGCAAATCGTACTACGAACAAACTTGTGAAATCCAAAAAATTATTCCTTTACTCTTAGTTCCTGTCACAAAAGGAAAAATAAAACTACTAACGGACTTCCAAAAGCAAAAATAAATAAATTCTTTACTCTCTTGTTCAAATCAAATTGTATTTACCGGAATGCAATAGAAGCAGCAGTCTAGAACTAGTTTACTTCGAGTTTTGTCATGTATCACCTAGCATGGAATTTTGCTTGAGTCCATATTCGGTAGAATGAGTTATATTTTCAAGTTGCAGTGCTTGTCCTTCAGTGCAAGTAGAGATCAGATGTTATACGCATTACTTTTTTTGAGTTTAAGTAATGCTGAAATTAAAATGTTCCAACATCCAGAAACCTCGGGCAACCTTGTATAAAAATGTTTATTCTGTGTACTCTTTCAGACAAAAATTTCTATGGTATAAATAAATGGCAGACAGCAGACAGCTAAATGATAACTTATGAAGTTTCCAGCTGTAATTGTCTCTGGTAGTTTGATAGGCTGAAATGGTTACATGTTGCTCGAGGGACGATAATATTTTAGTCTTGTTAATTTATATCTTCTTCCTGTTTCAATTGGTCACCTGCTTTGTTAAGTTGGTCATCAATTTTCCATTAATTTCACTTTGCTTTTCTGGAATTGCAGCGTGAGAGAGATATGTGGAAAGGAAGATGTGGATATTGCATACAAGCACTTCAAGGCATTTTACCAGTCATTCTCAAGCATAGACAGGAAGTTGAATGTGGATTGATAACTGGTGAAGTGAAAACCTTAGCTTTTTAATTCATATATTCATACCTACACTCTCATTAATAACAACAGGAACTTTAGTCCGTACATCCTAACATGTACGCGAAACATAAACGTAAGCGACAACACATAACAATACTAGTGTAATTTTACAAGTGGGGTTTTGGAACGCAGATCTTATCCATATCTTTATTGAGTAGATAGGTTGTTTTCGATAAATCCTCGGCACAAAAAGTGAAGCTGTTCGGGAAAGGGTTGCTGGAAGAAAAAGAAATGCAAATAAAATTTCAAGCTACAGTGCAAAATGCAGCATTGTAGCGCAAAAACATTGATGAAAAAGAAATTACGTGATTACTAAATACTACTACTAAATAATGACAAGACATGAGTCTAGCCTCGTCGTTCACATCTACTGGGCAGCCACACTCAACTACTTACTAACCTGAGACCTAATAATCTTCCATATAATTCTCAACCTCCATATCTACCTGTCTAATTGTGCCATGAAGTTACAGCATGTATATCTACAACAAACCTGCAATGCATGACATTGCAATCCAAAGCGTGCACGTACTTTTTAAACTACTCGGGTAATTGAAAACAAAGGCAACTTCCATTCAATTTCTTGATGTCGTAAGTTTCACCAAATGAAATTTACTTCTTTAGGCAAGATATGATGACTTTATATAAGTTTGGCAGAGAGACAACTAACAATAGAGTTATTGATGGGGACCAAATGTAGCTATTGAGCAACACTAATTATGCTTACGATATATGCAACTCACACATTTAATATAAATCGTCTACATTGTAGAATCATATGAGACGCAACACTTGGGTTTATACTAATTTAGGTTTCGAACAGCCAAATTTTACAAACTACAAAAAATCTAAATAGTGACTGCCAAAATGAATGTGTGATGGTCTTGTCCAAGCTTTGTTACAGAGAAAAAAAATGTTTCTTTTATCATATTTTGATTTGCTTAGTTCCTCAATTCATCCAGTCTTGTTACCTTCACTCAGAGAGCAGTTTGTCAATTGCAAAAAGATGACCACCTACAACCACAAAGGATGCAATTCCACTCCGTGCCATCCGCAATCCCAAGCCACGAAATAAGATATTCCGATCTGCAGGATGGATCCCGGTCCAACTCTCAAATCTCTTCCCAGGAAGTTGCCGTTTGAGAAATCCTCTCCATGGATACATACTGCACATAACGAGTGTAAAAAAAAGAGGATACATCAGGTCCTGTATCGGCTATAATCCTACTAAGTGAATGCTTCAACTACTTTTGACCCGTTATCCTCACTTACAGATGCACCAATTATACGGTTGCAAATATACATACATTCTCGTCTACTCCATCATCCAACCTAGGACTATCAATACTAAACCCCATAGACAATGCATGTTAGTATGTGTTCCTAAGGGGGGAATGGGATAAAAGTTCACCTACAAGAGAGATAATTTGCAAAAGACCTATCAAAGTCGGATGATTTTGCACCGGGGCTGTAATTGCCACATTATGAAACAAAAACGTTTGATATCAACTAATGAATTCCTGCATAGATCCTGTCAGACCAGCAGCACTAGAGAAAAGCTATACACCAACCAAATATAGATGACTTAAAAATTACTTCAGGCTTGAATAGAGCGAAATGGGTACAAGGGATTCATATAGAAAACCTTAAAGAGTTTAGGATCGAGGTGTTAATTGATATATTGACTGTTGACATTTGTGCACACAACCCAATGGAATTGACCATTCCAACTCCAAGGCCGATAAGTTGAATTGACCATAGAAATTTGTCCGACACCAACTCATCCCTACGCTACCACCACAGACCCCATTGAAAATCACAAACATGGGTCGCACCGCGAAACTTTTTGGGCTGGATCAACAAAATTCGGTCACAACTCTAACAATCTCCACCTTGACACGAATTCTAATTCATAACTCAAATCCATTTCAAGACAAATTCTCCACCTCTTCCACAAAAGCCCCTGAGGGCACATCTTAACAACTAACACTAACCAAGTCCAAGAAATGCTCAAACTTGGCACTTGGTAGTGTCTTGGTCATCATATCAGCAGGATTATCATGAATACTAATCTTGCTCACCACAATATCACCACGTGCAATAATTTCAAGCACAAAATGATACCGAACATCAATGTGCTTTGTCCTCTCGTGAAACATCTGATCTTTCGTAAGGAAGATAGCACTCTGACTGTCGCAAAAGAGCGTAGTTAAGGATGCCCAATTGAACTTGTTCAATTAAGGATGGCCAAATTAACCAATTCTGCTTTCAATTTTTGCATATTATTCAACCCTTTTTTATAACATCTGTACGCTAAAACTAAGTGAATATATTAGTGATAGCCAAAAGCTCTAAATTTCATAATTCTATTTGTATAGTTGAGGAAATAATGGTTAAGAAAACATATTTTACACCAAAAATAATGGTGTTTTTTAATTCTTCTTTGTTGACATAGATAAACTATCAAGAACAGTTCTGGATACGGTCCAAAACAAACTGAGGTCGGGAATTTATTAAAACCATTTATGTTGGAATATGGTAATGTGGCTTCTAGGTGGGCAACTATTCCGATGTGGTAATAACCTTTTTTTCAATTACTTCATCTATTATTTCGGGCGATTCTGTATGGCTTCTTTAACAGAGCGGATGTTCTAGAACTTCCATTTACAAGACAAGCACACAAACCAACATAATCATGCAAAAAAATCCTGCTTGGTCTAGGTTTGGATTTTCTGATCAGAAGACTGGCAAAAAGGTTAATAAACAGTTAAGCAGCTGAAGAAATCATACCTTTGCAAAAAGCTGTTAATATTTCATAAACACCAAAGCGAGCTCCCAAACCCAATGACCTTCCAAGTGTCAACCACCCCACACCATTATACTAGCCTTCAATGGTCATAAAAGATTAAAAGAACATTAACATTTAAGATCGAAAGATGTCCATAAAACAGCCATCCATACGAGAAAATTTATGAACTTTTCATCGGTCTTTCATAAGACCTATAATGCATGCATTTCCCATAAAAGCAGTAATACAATTGATACATCATACATCATCCGAATAACTTTTTTCATGAAGCAAAATGGGAGAGCAGAGTAGCATCACTTCTGGTTACCATAAAACAAAAATAGCTGATTGAGTCACCTGAACTTCTTGACAAAGTTCTAACCCTGTTGAGGACATCAGCACCAGCGAGTTGTTTACCGCTACTTGATCCCACCTGCATTCCATTCCACAGAATATACAACCAAAGCACAATAAGACGTTAAAGATGCTGTCCTCAGTGTAAGATAATACATTTAAGTGAATGCTCAGGGTTGTCATCAATTTTCACACCTGTACAAGGACCTCAAGGCTATCGAAAGGGTAACCGATGGCAGTGGTTAATGTAGAAAATCCTGCAGCAATAACTGCATGAGTTGCAAATATTGGATTCTTCAAAAGTTCGTTAATTTGATAGATTAACGTGGATAACTGCGTGTTGCAAATAATATATTCAGAGATTCACAATTCCCTGCAATTCCATTAGATTGGGAGAAAGAGTTAGTACTTCGAATGCCCTATCAAGTTGGTCATTGGGTTGCAGGTCCATCATTATCATATTTTTGTAGAAGGGGAAAGAGACATTTCTTTTTCGTTTTTTCTCTCCTTTCCAGGTCACGGAGATGTTCCCTTTTTTTAGAGGAAAAAAGGCTTAAATAGTTCTTAGAGTACAAAGGTAAGATCCAAGGTCTGTGCACACTCAACCCTTCCATACGGTTAGATACAACTTGTGAAATTACACTGCGTTGCGTATGTATTTTGTTGTTGCAATAGTTGTGTATTGTTCTTCTATGAAAGCAGTAGTTGGGTCAAGAAGATGTATGGGATCATGTAGGGTCAAGAGGAAAAAGCAAGAGAACTCACAGATGTATGGGGATGCTTATATATATTTTCTTCTTCTTTTTTATTCTATGAAGATTTTAATTTTACAATTACTCCAAAATTATAGGACATTACCCTAAATTCCTTTGCTGCATATTTAATAACAGTATTATATTAGTCATACTTTCCGAAATTAACCAATTTCTTTCTTTCTTACGCGTACAACTAAAATTGGAAAAAAGATCTTTTCTGATTCTTGAATGTAAGAAATCTTTGATTTATAAATCAACCAAACTCCTTATAAAATCATACATTAACAAATTCCCCAATTTACTGAGCCATAAAAATTAAACTACTCTTCTCCATCATCACCATGAACGTTAACACTAACGTCGTTAAGAAAACTCAAGGGCGGAGGAAAATTGCAATCAAGCCAATTGACAATCAGAACAGTAGGCATGTTACTTTCTCAAAACGTCGTTTAGGACTTTTCAAAAAAGCTAGTGAACTTTGCATATTAACTGGTGCAGAAATTGTTATTCTGGTTCAGTCGTTAAAGCGCCAACGTCTTTTCACTTTCGGTCATCCTAGTGCTGATGCTGTTATTGACCGTTACGCCACTGGAATACCATCTTCGTCGTTGTCATCATCGACCACTGATGAATTCAACTTGCAACAAAATAACCAGTATTATTCTCATATGTGTAAAGATTTGGAAGCGGAGAAGAAGAAGAAAGAGAATATTGAAGAAGAGAAGTTGGTGAATATTGATGATAATAATAATGGGGGATATTGGTGGAATGAACCAATTGATACTAAGGGTATTGATGAACTTGAAGAATTTATGGTTGCATTGGAAAATTTGAAGAAGAACGTAACAACAAGGGTTGATGAATTTAGTATGTTAAATGGATCTTCTTCGTCGAATGCAACGATGAAAATAGCAAGATTTGGAGCTGAGGATCAATTTTTGAATCAGATTGCAATTGATTATGGTTCTTCAATTGTTCCTTATGAACTCAATAACTCAGGAGATGGCCAATTTTGAAGCAATTAGTAGTTAGTACTAATATTAAAGCATTATTAGCTACTAAGTAAGCATGTTTTTGTTTTTATTTTCCTTTTCTTTTCTTGTTCATGAAGTAGTAGCATGTGTTTTTTTGGGGGGTCGAAAATGTTATTGAACTATTAAAAATAGAATGAGCTGCTTTTGTTTTGATCCAATTACTCTACCTAGGTATATATTTGTTGCCTAATTATTACCTTGGTGCAACTTCTTTTGAATTTCTTCATTTGTTTCTAAAAGGATTAATCTATTGTGTGTTAATTTGGTTTACTTTTTTAAGTTTATTATCATAATAACAACAGTCTACTCAAGTATTTTGTTTACAAAAAATTATATGCATCATTCTTTGAGAATCGTCAGTTTACACTTATTAATTCTTTATAATACCGTGATAAATAGCAAATTAAAAACAACCTATTAAGAAAAAATCTTATTTTGATTCATTTGTTGTTGCTTATTAGCAAATAAATGTACAAATTGAGAACTTGAAGAACTTAGAGCAAAGGCCAGCCAGCAAGTGAGGTACTCACTGGACCATTAAAGGTCGTGATGGGGCGATTATTATAGTCCACATGAAGTTGCATATCGATGAAAATCTTAATTAGTCGGGTCCCAAATTAGTGTCAAGACTCCGAATGAAAATCCAAAAAAAGGAATGGAGAGACACACAAAAAAAAGAATTAAAAAAGTGCAGCTGAATCAAAACCAAGGCTATAGTTGTGAAGATCACTTGAAGTAAGCATGGTTCTAGGTGGCTTGATATCATAGTTGTCAAAGATCCCATTACCATTATCACCAAAAAAAGTAGAAGAATTAGCAATCTCATTAACCATAAACTTGCTTGCCTGATTAGTCACATATTTTTTCAAATCTTCCATTGAATCCTTTAATTGTTCAAGTTCTTGCAAATCAAGTTGACTTATGGGAGCTTCCCACCAACATTGGCTCTGACTAGTTTTCCTCATTTGATCAAGTGATTCACCTCTTTTCTTCTCAATTTCAACCTCACCAAGAATTTGAGTGAGTTGCAAATTGAGCCCACAAACATTAGCATTTCGATGAGCCTCAACAAGTTGAAGTGAATTGTTTGCGATTGGATTATTATTAGTATTATTTCTCGAGAGGAACCTATCAATAAGGGACTCAACATTAGGGTGGCCGAAGGAAAAGACTTTTCTTGCAGGGGAAAAAACTATGATGGCTATTTCAACACCACAGAGAGTGCACAGTTCACTTGCTCTTTTGAAAAGACCAGAGCGACGTTTTGAGAAGGTAACCTGGAGGTGATTCTTGACCTCTATCTTGGCAATTTTGATCTTTTGACGACCCATGCTACTAGGTTTCTTTGCCATGTTTGATAAAATAAGTTGTAAGAAAAGAATAAGAGATAATATATTCTTGTGATTTTGAGTTGACATTGAGAGTGAAAAATATGGACTATTTAAAGGTATACATGCTACACTCTCAAACAATTGATGTTATTATTCTGTGTAATATGTTGATTTGGGGGTTAGAAAATCTTATCCCATTAATGGATAAATAATGGTGATTACTCAATAATGCACCTTAGTTGGCATTATATGTTAATCCCTTAATAAATGGAGTAATGAGTTAATTGTTAATTTGTGACAAATTGTCAACCCTTCTATCTATTGGTTGTTTTTTTTAATTAAGAGAATAATTATTTTAAAAAATAAATGATGGTGAACAAGAAAAGGAGAAATATATTCCAACATTTGATACTAATTTTTATTTTTGACTTGTAACCTAAATTAAAGACAATCATGTTTGACATTTAAGTTTTTAGTTGTAACCTAATTAAGGAGAAGCCAATTATGATATTAGTTGGATAATATAATTAATAGTGTCTTAAGTTGGTAATAAGTTAAGATATGGGGCAAGTTTGTCAAAAAGATACTATGGGAAACTATTTTGCCAAAGTTATAAACTTCTTAAAAATTTCGTCAAAAGGACACTTAAATCCACATCATCATCAACTTTTCCAACTTAACAACTTCACCCACAAATTTTATAATAATTCACTTTAACCCAATACTTCCAACTTAATAAATTCATCCACAAGTTTTAAATAATACACTTCAATCCACTCCATCATCCACCATTATCTATATAAAAATATGTAGATTTTCAAAAATATTAAATAAAAAAAAATTCAAAAGCTAAAAATAGAAGGTAGTTGTTTTTTCCTCCAAAAAGCTTCGATTACGATCACTTTTTCTGCGTTATTTTTCGGCGATCAGCTCTAAATCAGTCCATAAATATCATAAGCTTGTCCATTGCACCCATTGTTACCCCATGTGGTTGGTATCTTCTCAAACACACTTTCCACCATTGTTAAAAAGCTTGAAACCACTCACATTACTCAAAACCACTTTAGAAAGTACATTACAGCAGCTCAGGCGACTCCAAGTTCATTTCTCTACTCCATTAACCCAACGATCATTGATTAGTAGTAATATTTGCAATTTCAAGGTTTTAGTACGAATAGTTGCCCAATCATCGACCACTAATCGTCATTCATCGACCGTGCATATAACCCGACCTAGACCATAAGCATAATCTACTATCGATCAAAGCCTAATTCCAGGATGTCTATTGCAGAATTTGTTCTGGTTTCTGGTGATTTCATGGGAGAATGGGTGGAGACTCCCAAATGCTGGAAATGGAGATCTTTTACGAAGGTGACAATCCCCGTTGCTGTTTGCCGTAACAGTTCGTATGCTTAATTGGTTGCAAACGTAATGTAGAGCGGGGATGTAGATTGCGCATCGGTCATTGTGGTGATTAGTTATCTAATGCATTCGAGGGAAAAGGTGAATCCTACGATCATAAATAGTGATGTACGTGTGTTGATGTACATGATGGATGTCGATGCAGATGGCTTTAGGCCTATTTTGAGGATAAATATAGTTGAAAGGTCCTTCGAAGGATCGATAAATTCATCAGAACCCCCACCTCTATGACCGACAGTCGACGACGATTTCAGTGATTATGAGAATGATGGCGATGATCCTATTAATACGAAAAATAATTGTATGCATATGGGAGACGTTTCATCGGACTCGCAAGATGATGATGAAGACCATGGAATGGGATCACAACCAGGATATTTCTTCACCGACGGAACCAATTTCTATATCGATAAAAAATTTGCTGACAAGAAAGAGCTCAAAATGCTACCAGACTCAGCAACGGTGAGGCAGTGTTTTGATTATTGTTTGGAGAAGAACTGCTCCAAATTCTTGAAGGCGAAATGTTTATCTCATGGTTGCGGCTGGCTGTTGAGGTCAATGAAGTACGAAATCTCGTGCAGATTTCGCATATACAAGTATGTCGGGTTGCACACGTGCGGTGTTGAACACGCCACCCGCAGGCATAAGAGATTGTCTTCCGAATTAATTGCTTCACTATGCGTAAATCATTTTCGAGATGGTAAGGGTCCAAGCATAAGAGAAATTCAAAAAATTGTGTTCAAGGAGTTGCATTTCCACGCAAGCTATTGGATGTGTTGTAAAGGAAGTGTAATTGCGAAGAACATCATTCGCGGGACACCAAAGTATGGATATGCTTGTTTGCCGTCTTTTTCCCACATGGTAGAGTTGTTGAATCCAAGGTCTTCCTACTCTATCATGGTAAACCAGATTGATGGATTGTTCGTTTACTACTTCTTAGCATTTGGAGCTTGTATACGGGGATATGCCCACATGAGAAAGGTAATTGTCGTCGATGGCACACATTTTTATAGAAAGTACGGGGGCGTGTTGCAGAGTGTAGTGGCACAGGACACCAAAAATCATATCTTTCCAATTTCCTTTTGTGTCGTCGATAAAGAGAACGATGCTTCTTGGACCTACTTCTTCCAGAAGTTAAAGTCTATCGTAAAAGATGAACCGGATCTATGTGTCATCTCCGACAGGCTGATGTTTTGGCTTTTAACGGAATATTTTGCATTATTTTTTTGGGAAAATTGTATGTTTTGAAGAAACCAAGGTTGTATTTAATGTTGGATTTTAGTATTTCAGGGTAAGGAGCTAGCTGAAGGAAAAGACTAAGAAAAGTAGCAGAAAAACACTTCTGACGGTCAAAATGGTGGACCACCAGTCTTGCGACGGACCACCAGTTCAAATGTCAGTGTTAAACAGAACAAGGCATCCTGAAATACTTAGCGACAGCCAACATGGTGGACCATCAGTCTTGCGAAGGACCGCTACTTTGGCCATCAATGCTATCCAGAACTTGGCTCTCAAGGATCATCAATGACGGCCCAAGTGGTGGACCACCAGTATTGCGACGGACCACCACTTTGGCCATCAACGCTAAGCAGAACCAGCCCCTTCAGGATCATCAGCGACGGCTCAAATGGTGGACCGTCATTCTTGTGATGGACCACCACTTTGGACGTCAGTGCTAAGCAGAGCCAACCTCTTCAGGATCATCAGCGATGGCCCATGTGGTGGACCGTCAGTCTTGCGACGGATCACCACTTTGGCTATCAGCACTAAGCAGAACTTGGCTTTCAAGGATCATCAGCGACGGCTAATACGGTGGACCTTCAGAATTCCGACGGACCACCACTTTGGCCGTCACTTTGGACGCGGATTTATAATTTTTTAATTTTAAATCCTTTTTACCTGAAAACATATAAATATCCAGTTTTACGTTTTATTAGAGATCTTTTTATCTTTTATCCATCTTTTATCTTTTATTAGAGGGTTTCCATACTAGAAACATATTGTACGTAGTTTTTCTCTGAGATTCATTCTAGAATTGTGGATCTAGATTCCATTATTATTTTCTCTATTGAAGATTGAAGAACAATAATTGTGACTTTTGTAAGTAAATTTTGAATTAATTTATGAATAACACAATAACTTCTTCTCTTTCTATGATGGAGATGTGTGGATAAGCCCCCATAACTAGGGTTATGGGAGCCTTGATGTGAATAGCTAATTGGGGGTTGTGAATCTAGTAGATTTCCATGATTAATTAATATTGCATAAACCCTTCTTCACTTTAATGACTTTTCTTGGTTGCAAACTTGAAAAGTGAGCCCAAGAATAACACTTGTTCGAATAGAAAAGTGTTTGTTGGGAAAAGAAAGGATTTACATAAATCTAAAGGCTTTAACTTTTGGATAGAGGGTAGATGCCTTAACCAGATCAACCCATATGATAATATAATTGAATAAATAATACGTTCCTTAAGTTTAAAAGAATTAAGGGATAAGCTACTCATTTAGGTTGAGAAACTAATGGGTAAACCATAGAATTCAATTACTCTTGCAATTGGAATTGTTTATTGGGAATTCAAAATAGTTCACAAACCTAGCTGCTTAAGCATCTTGGTAACCATAACTCTAGTTTGATTACTCTTACTGAATTAATATTTGCAATACATTCGACATTTGGATTACTTTCTATGACAAGTATTTGAATATAGTTGATAGATAAAAAAACCCACTTTATTCTGGGACCCTTGATCAACAGTCTAATAACAACCATAATACTTAGTGAACATAGTATTTACTGTGGGATTCGACATCCAACCCATTTGGGTTCTATATTTGACAGTGACCGCTTACACTTTCTAACGAGAGTTGTAATTTGGGCGTATCAAATTTTAGCCCCATTGCCGAGGAGTATGGTTGTCAATTAAGTTTGTGTTTGTTAACTGACCTTTGGTCAAGTTTCCTAAATTTTACTTTTATTTGTTATTTTTGTTTTTTGTAGGGTAGTTATTGTGAATGCTAAGTACACGGATATCGGGTGCACCGTTATTACTAGTACATCCGGAAACCACAGTTAATTGGCAGAATGACAGTCCCCCAAGATGCTGAAAGACTAGCCGCTCTTGCTAGAGCTCAACTTAATCAGCAGAATGACGGCCAGCTGGTACGTCATCCTAATCCTGATGATGATGATTTGGGGGATGATGATTTGTTAGATCCTATCAACCCAAGGCGTGTAGAGTATGTGGCTGCACTAGTAAATCGCAATGTAAATAGGAACCGACCCTTTAGGGCAAGGCAAAAGTATCAACCGATTCAGTTTGATCTGAATGACGATGAAGATGGAATGGATGGAGCAGGTGCAACTGGAGATATCATTCCTCCACCTTTAGTACCTGGAGCTAAATTTAACATTACCAGTACGATGATTCAACTTCTTCATTTTAAGGGGTTGTCCGGTGGTCTTCCTGGAGATGATCCAAACATGCATTTGGTGAACTTTGTCACCATTTTCAAGTCTTTTGATAATACAGGAGTGGGTCAGAATGCCATTCGCCTGTGCTTGTTTTTGTTGTCTGTGTCTGGGAAGGCGACACTATGGCTCAATGGACTGACTCCCGACTCTATAACCAACTGGAGGTAGTTGAAAGAGGCTTTCCTAGAATGGTTGTTTTCACCTTCCAAGAGGGTACAGTTAAGGGATAAAATCAGTAATTTTCGACAGCTTCCCACTGAAGCTCTTTATGTGACCTGGGAGAGGTTTAAAAAAAACTGATGTAATGCTTGAACCATATTATGATGGATATTCATTTGACGGAGACTCTTTATTGGGCTTTAAACTCTATTACGAAGCCAGTCATGGATAATGCTGCAGGAGGGTCATTTGTTGACCTTACTTTTCCAGAGGCTTCGGAGATGCTTGATCGAATGACCAAACAGAGTAGAGCTTGGTATACCAGGGATTCTGTGGTAGAAATCCCTACTGTGTCTTGTAGTATAAATGCAGAGCAATGCAAAAAGGAGGAAGAACGTGACCAAGACATGGCACACTTGAAGACACAGATGGATTTGCTGACTAAGCATCTATTGTCTGGAAAAACAGAGAAGGTGAAAATTGTTGCATCCCAGGGAAGAGCTGACTTTGATTCGGAAGAAGAGGCGAACTATCTAAATAAACAGGGGGGTTTCCAAGGCAATAGCCAAGAAAATCAAGGTCAGAACTATTATGACAAAGCTGGTTACAAGGATAGAGATCAAGGGAATTGGAAGAGCAAAAATGATAGGAGTGGACTATATGTACCTCCTGGAAGCAAATATAATGTTGTAACTAGCTTTGGTAAGATGTCCATGGAGGACATGATAGAGAAATTATTAAAGGAAGTTGAGGCTACCATCTCTGGGGTGACTACTATGAAGAGTGATTTTTCTTCCATGCGTCAATTGGTAAACTCACACTCTACTTCTATCAAACAGTTAGAGTAGCAAATGAGCCAACTCTCAGCAGCATTGAATTGGAGGAAGAGTGGAAATTTTCCAAGTGATACAGTTCTGAACCCTCAAAATGATGGCTCTTGCATGACAATTACCACACGGAGTGGTAAGGTATTACTAGGCCCGTCTGTGGGCAAAGCTATGATTGAAGAGGATATTAAGCATAAAGAAAGTTATCCAGTGGATTCTGAGAAACTGGATGAAGTTATTGATAATACACCATCCAACCTTCAGCAGGTTGATGAGTTGGAGAAGAGAAAGGGAAAAGAGACTAAAGTGGTTGTTACTACGTTCCCAAAACCACCTCATCCATTTCCCTATCGGTTGAAAAACAAAGCCGACGACACAAAGTTTGGTATGTTTATGGCCATGCTTAAGCAGTTGACAATTAATTTACCATTGGTGGAGGCATTGGAGCAAATGCCCGGGTATGCAAAGTTTATGAAGACCTTGTTACAAAAGAATAGATAGTTAGTTTTGAGATGGCAGACAATCTCCATTATTATGGTGCTATTTCCACAAGGTCGTTGGTGTAAAAGAAGGCAGACCCGAGAGTATTTACCATCCCGTGCACTATTGGGCCTCTTGATTTTGCAAAAACTCTATGTGATTTGGGAGCCAATATAAACTTGATGTCGCTTACTGTGTATAAGAAATTAGGTTTAGGGGATCCGACTCCTACAAACATGAGATTAGTTATGGCGGACAGATCTATGAAGCGGCCCGTGGGGATTCTATATGACATATTAGTTAAGGTGTCCAATTTTATATTTCTAGCTAATTTTGTCATTCTTGATTGTGAGGTGGATTTCAAGGTGCCCATAATCTTGGGTAAACCTTTCCTCGCAACAGAGAGTGTACTTATTGATTTGAGGGAAAATGAGCTACTATTCAGGTTGAATAATGAAGTAGTTCGACTCGATGTATGTCAGTCCATAAAACAACATAAAGATATGGGCATATTTTCTATTGTGGATGTTTATTATGAGGAGGAGCAGGAAGTGCCTATAGAAGAAAACTTTGTTGTGGAGACTTTAGCTGCTGTATTGATGAATTTTGATCATGACGTTATTAAAGATTATGAGGAGATGGTGTGTGCCTTAATAGGCATGGGGTCTTATTCATATGCACCCAAGAAGTTAGATTTGGACTTGAAAAATCATCCAAGTCCACCTGCTAAGCCTTCTATCAAAGAGCCACCTACCTTGGAGCTGAAGGAGTTGCCTGGTCATTTGAGGTATGTGTTCCTAGGTAGTGGGAATACACTACCTGTTATTGTTACTACAGATTTGGGTGAGCAACAGGTGGAAGCTCTCATCTCTGTTCTTAAGAGATATAAGAGGGCTATTGGTTGGACGATTGCAGACATCATCGGTATCCCTCCTGCTATATGTACACTTAAGATTCAGCTATAGGAGGATTGTGTTCCGACTACTGAGCATCAATGTTGACTAAACCCCCTATGCAAGAAGTGGTGAATAAATAAATCATTAAGTGTCTAGATGCAAGAGTGGTATACCCCATCTCAGATAGTAAGTGGGTAAGTCATGTTCAGCGCGTGCCCAAGAAAGGGGGCATGGCAGTGGTAGCTAATAAGAAAAATGAGTTGATTCCACTCAGTCCTGTTACTGGGTGGAGGGTGTGTATGGGTTACAGAAAACTCAGCTCGTGGACATTGAAAGACCACTTCCTAATGCCTTTCATGGATCGGATGCTTGATCGGTTATCAGGAAAAAGTTGGTATTATTTCTTGGATGGTTATTCTGGTTATAATCAGATTTCTATAGCCCCGGAGGATCAGAAAAAAATGACATTCACCTGCCCATATGGTACTTTTACATTCAAGCGGATGTCGTTTGGATTGTGTAATGCACTTGCTACCTTTCAATGGTGCATGATGTCTATTTTCTCAGATATGGTTGAAGACACCTTGGAGGTGTTTATGGATGATTTTTTTTTGTGGTAGGATATTCGTTTGAGTTGTGTTTGGTAAATCTGATTAGGGCCTTGCAGCGGTGTGAGGAGTTCAATCTTGTGCTTAATTGGGAGAAATGTCACTTTATGGTGAAGGAGGGCATTGTTCTCGGACACAAAATTTCAGCAAAGGGGATTGAAGTTGATTGAGCTAAAGTTGAGGTTATAGAGAAGCTTCCACCTCCTATTTCAGTAAAGGGGGTGCATAGTTTCCTTGGTCATGCTAGTTTCTATCGGAGATTTATAAAGGACTTCTCAAAGATTGCAAACCCCCTTTGCAAACTTTTGGAGAAGGAAGTCAAATTATCCCTTGATGATGATTGCTTGAAGTCATTTGAATGCCTTAAAGGGAAGCTGGTTGATGCTCCTATTATTGTTGCACCGGATTGGTCAAAACCGTTTGAGATCATATGTGATGCAAACGGTATTGTCCTTGGAGCTGTGCTGGGACAAAAGAAGGACAAATTGTTTCATCTAATCTGTTGTTCTAGCAAAGCGCTGAATGGATCTCAAAAGAACTACACCTTCATAGAATAGGAACTTCTTGCAGTAGTCTATGCTTTTTAAAAGTTCCGGTTTTATTTGCTAGGAACCAAGGTGGTGGTCCACACTAACCACGCAGCCTTGAGATATTTGATGGCGAAAAAGGATGCAAAACCAAGATTGATTAGATGGGTGTTGCCTCTTTAAGAATTTGACTTCGAAGTCAAGGATAAGAAGGGTTGCAAAAACCAAATGGCGGATCATCTGTCTAGGATGGAAGGCGAGCAAGTAGCCAAAGATGAATTTGAGATCTATGATGCATTTTTGGATGAGGAAATCTTGGCTGCTATTATGGAGAAAATACCTTGGTATGCTGATTTCGCTAATTATGTGGTGAGCGAGGAGATTTTTGAGAATCTTTCTTTCCATCAAAGAAAGAAGTTTCTCCATGATGTGACATATTATTTCTGGGATGAGCTATATCAGTTTCGGCGGTGTGCAGATGGCATTATTAGGCGATGTATCCCAGAAGTAGATATGTTGAGTATACTGGAAGTGAGTCATGCTTCCCCAGATGGAGGTCACCATGAAAGTGATCAGACTGCAAGAAAAGTCCTTCAAAACGGCTACTATTGGCCCTCCTTGTTCAAAGATACCTACGAGTTCGTAAAGAGATGTAACCAATGTCAAAGGCAAGGGTCTATCTCAAAGCACCATGAGATGCCAATGTCTAAAATGCTGGAGGTAGAATTATTTGACATCTAGGGCATCGATTTCATAGGGCCCTTCGTGAGCTCATTTGGGATGAAGTACATATTAGTTGTCGTTGACTATGTATCAAATGGGTCGAGGCAATGGCTCTAGCAGATAATGAAGGAAAACGAGTTGTTATATTCTTAAGGAGAAATATCTTCTCTCACTTTAGGGTACCACGTACCATCATAAGCGATGGAGGATCACACTTTTGTAACAAGATGTTCAGATCTGCCTTGGCAAAATATAGAGTTAAGCAGCATAAGGTGGCTACCCCATACCACCCACAGACCAGTGGGCAGGTAGAAATCTCTAATCGGGAAATTAAAGCTATCTTTGCCAAGATTGTAAATGCTAGCAGGAAAGATTGGTCTAGGAAGTTGGACGATGCTTTTTGGGCATATCGAACAGCTTTCAAGACACCTATTGGCATGTCGCCATACCAATTGGTTTATAGCAAGGTATGTCATTTGCAGATTGAGCTGGAGCATAAAGCGTTGTAGGCATTGAAACGGCTTAATCTGAACTGGAATGAGGCAGTAAATATGAGACTGGGGCAGCTAAATGAGATAGATAAGTTCCATCTTGGAGCTTATGAACGAGTTGATCTATACAAAGAAAGAATGAAGAAATACCACAGCCATAGGATTGAAAAGCGAGATTTTCAGAAAGGTGACTTGGTGCTCCTGTTCAACTCCAGACTCAAACTTTTTCCTGGTAAGCTTAAGTCCAAATAGTCTGGCCCATTTAAAGTGAACCAAGTCCACTCATCTAGAGTAATGAAACTTGAGAATGAAGACGGAAGTGTCTTCAAGGTAAATAGGCAGCGTGTGAAACTGTATATCGGTCCAATGGACTCGATAAGGAGTATTGCAATTATCTATCTCGATGAAGTCTGAGTAATCGAGATAACTGAGTCGTGCCGCGATGATAAATCAAGCGCTAGTGGGAGGCAACCCACAGTGTGTTGTTGTAAATCATTAGTTCAATTATTTTATTGTTTTAGTGCATTTTTGATATGTTTGTGAAGTGTGTAGGATTGAAAATTTAGCAAAAAGGATTTTAGTGCATTTTTGATATGTTTGTGAAGTGTGAAGGATTGAAAATTTAGCAAAAAGGAGTAATACAGTTGGAAAAAGGGTTGAAAATTTGAATTACTGGAACAAAAGTGACGGCCGATTTGGTGGACCACCAGTCACCTGACGGACCACCATTTCCACCATCGCAAAGATGATGAAAAATTCAATCACTGGAGCAAGTTGATGGCCAAAGTGGTGGACCGTCACTAAATTGATGGACCACCACATTGACCGTCAAAATTAAGCTGAATTGCCTAGGTTCTGGTAAGATGCGACGGCCAAAGTGGTGGACCATCACAAGTTTAGTAGACTGCCAAATTGGCCGTTGAAATTGAGCTAAGTTGGCCATATGGTAAGGTGTAACGTTCCAACTGGTGGTCCGTCGTAGGTCCAACGGATCGTCGGTGCAGCTGTCGCTGTTACCCTAGTACTGGGTCGGGTCGGGTTTAAATTGATGCTTATTTAAATGACCTGTATTTGACCCAAATGATTTTAAAGAGGTAAAAAAAAGAGCGGTTACATACGTTGTACCCTTTTCAACTTCTTCAACTGACTAAATTCCTTTGGATTCAAATAATCTGAAGATATTTGCTCTTCCTAGGACTCTCCATCTCCTTCCTTTTTCCCTATTTAAGCAAACCCATTGTCATGCCCCATTTTTACCAAGGTTATACAAAACATGACTCATTAGACTCTAAAGAATTAAAATTTTGTATAGAGTCGACACCTAATATTTAAAGAAAACTAAGGAAACCTATTTATTTGTCGATACATATGATTAATGTTTTAGTCTGCGAAAACCTAGTCTCTATTTTAGTCTGCAAAAATTTATTGAGTCTCTAGGTAAGGGTTCAAATTATCTCGAAGGGAAGGTGTTAGGCACCCTTCAGGATCCACAAATGTGGTACCCGGCTAGACTAAACTTATCAATGTGGGGGGGGGGGGAGGTATAAATATTTAAAATAATGTAAAAGTGTATGTGTATTAAGTATAAAATAATTCTTTAAAAAAATACATAAATGTTTAAAACCATGTAAAACTATATGTATATTAACTATATAAATAAAATCTATTGTTATAAAAAATATGTAAAAGATATGTATAAAATGTATAAATTACAAGTGAAAAAGAAAAGTATTTTATGATGTACGAAAAGAAATGTATTTTAATGTGTCATGAAATGAAAAGGTATTTACAAGTAATATTTTTATTTGATTAAAATAACAAAAAGTTAAAATTTATTTGAGAAGAAAAGACTACATAATACGTGAATACTTCATTAACTTGATACTTTAATGTAAATATTAATGGCCTAAGTTTTGCCTAAAAGCGATAAAATTATGTAAATAAAGAATATCTTCGCCCGGCACCCAAAAAGTAAAGTTTTCACTATCTTTTATCTTTATGTACAATTACAAATAAGAAATAAACTACAACAATAAAGCTTGAGAATTATGTATAAGTGCTTGATAAAATAATAAAATGAACAAATAATTATTAAAGTAAGTGAAATTATGTGCACACATGTACATATAAGTGTATATATAAAAATAGAGTTTTGTTATGAAGTGGGCTCAGATTAAGTTTTAGACTCGCCATGGCTACGAAGTGGTTGCTCGACTAATCGACCGTCCTAAATCGCCTTGCCAAGATACGAATTACAAAACCTTTTGTGTTGTCGTGATATTTTTAAGATTTCATCATCGCCCGAAATATTTAATTTTTACTACGTATTTGTATTCGTAATGTCCGTCTTTTATTTGGGAAGAACTCAAAAACTGATGGGGGTTTCTTCACTAGCCATTGTATTGGTAATTGATATGAGTAAATAAACTTAAGAAAAATAAAGCCCATCTTTGTAATGGGGTGGCTTCAAGTATCCGACGGAGAGATAATGTCATTGGCCACTATCGCGCAGTATCTTATTCTTTATTAGATAAATAAAGATGTGTAAATGACAAAATAGTCCAAAACCAATGTCTGATGCAAAACAAGAGCCAACCAATGACAAAAATAATAAAAAAGGAGAAAATATAGCTGCAACAACAGGAATAAGCCACAATATACGAATCTATCAATAAAATGCAGTTTAAAAATAGAGGAACCCCATCAAAAAATGGAGTTCATCAGAAAATGTACAACTCCGACTAGATCTGTGAAGCTAAAAATCAACCAACCACATTTAATATATACTACAAAATAAATTAGTGACCGGAACGGCGTTGCTTCAACAGCTCTCGCCGGAGTAACGCCGAAATCACACCAAATCTGGTCAAACTTGACCCTTTTTCAGTGCTACAATAGTAAATCGAGGAGAGAAGAGAGAGTGAGCAGCAAGAAGAGGAGGAAGAAGTGGGGAGGAAGGGGGCGGCGTGTGGCCTCGCCAACTGGTGCTGGTAGGGAGATGGGAAAGGGGTGCGGTGGTCGCTTGGTGGCGGTGGCCGGAGCCTGATGATAGGCGAATTTACACGCCTATAGTGCTATATTTTACCCATATTTTAGCCATGTTTTGAGGACAAATTATATAATTCATGCACTTTTAGTCCTTTTTCCTGTAAGTGAGCTAACGAACATGATTAGCAAGTTTTCAGGTATAAATGATGCAGAATTCAGCATTTTATGGATAACTTGACGCCAAAGAAAGGTTCACGAAAGGAGGAAACCAAATCTTGGACGCCAAGGACCAAAAGTGGCGCATGGAAAATCTGTCCCGACAAAAACAACAATTCTGAAGACTTTGGGGACTAGCAGTAACCTATTAGGATTAGGATAATGATACCTTAACCTAGTAGGATGAGTTAAGTAATTCATTAGCTTAGTAGGAATAGGATATGGGTATTATAAATACCCTATTCTGCTAGAGATTTTAATCATTCTTCCATTACTTTTAACTTCGAATTACAATTCTAATTCTACTTTTCAATTCTTATTCTACTTCCGCAAGACCTTTTCTATTAATTCTACTTTTTATTCTTCTTCTATTCATTCATCTATTCAATTCTTAATTTCCGCAACAAGAGAAACGTTACTTTGCAAAGAAGTCACGCCTAACACCTACCACACCTTGCTACACGAAATATTTATCGTGGTATAATAACAATGTCTATGGTGATTTCCTTCGCACTCATGGGTAACTAAACTTCTCTGTTGGGGTTATGGAAGCCATATGAGATACTATCTATTGCTATGAGTTTGTGAATTCGTGACACGTATATTGCTTATATCATTATTCTCTTCATCTCAATCTAAATTCTTTGTGGTTGCAAACGCATAGAATACGCCAGTATAGCATTAACTTGTTCGAAAGAAAGGTTATATGTCTGGAAAAGAGATAATGTCAAGGTAATAGGGTCCCATCCCCTATTAAAAAGTTAGTGCCGTAACTGGATTAACCTCTTGGAGAATTTGTACCGTTAGATACGCTTTATGCTCGAAAGAGTTAAAGTGAAATAGTCCTTGTTCAGGTCGAAAGACGCTTGGATTTACCATCGAATACAATTCTCTATAAGCACATGCATGTCTGAACTCCGCATAACTCATAGCCAATAGAGACGTACAACTCATAAGGTGGACATAACCCCAACTTCTCAATTCTCATCGTTTACATCTTACTAAACATTCTTTATTTTTACTTTGCTATTTCCGTTTTTTCTCTACTATTTGGTTACATTACTTGCACAACAAGACTCCCCCCTTTTTCGAGACTTTCACTAAAAGTCTAGTAATCTTCGCTTACTTGCTGACCAAGCTATTCCCTGTGGGATCGATACCCAACCCAGTTGGGTTCTATATTTGACAAACGACCGCTTTACACTCATACGAGAGCTGTAGATTGAGCGTTATAAAAAATTGGCGCCGCTGCCGGGGAATACAAGTGTCAATTAAGTTCGTAATAATTACTAGACCCTTTGGTCAAAGATTCTCGTACTTTTACTTTTAGTTTTTGTTTTTGTTTACTGCAGGTTTTTTTTATTCAGTGCATGCCCCATACCCGAAGTTCTGGTCAACCGTTATTACCTATCAATCCTGAACCACAACGTATTGGCAGAATGGAGGCACAACACACAATTGAAAGGATGGCTGCTCAACAGGAACAGGCGAGACTAGCTGCGCTAGCTGCCGCTCAAGTGCATCAACAGAATATTGATAACCCTGGGCGAGAAACAAATCCTGACGATGAGGATCTAGGTGATGACGAGCTACTAAACCCCAGGCATGCCGCTGAGATCGCAACACCTGCCAATAGAAGAGATCGTCAAGCTAGGTTTAGGCCTGAACGCCAAGCTATGCAACCAACTTTTGACGATGATGATGATGATCTTGATGGAGCCGGAGCCACAGGAGCCATTATTCCTCCACCATTGGCACCTGGAGCCAAGTTCAACATCACAAGCACCATGATTCAGTTATTGCAACTCAAGGGATTATTTGGTGGACTAGCAGGCGATGATCCGAATATGCATCTCATCAACTTTATTTCTACATGCAAGTCGTTTGACAATCCTGGCGTTGGTCAGAATGCAATTCGATTACGTCTATTTCCATTGTCTCTATCTGGAGAGGCAACTCTATGGTTGAATGGTCTGACTCCTGATTCTATTACAAATTGGAGGCAATTGAGAAACGCTTTCCTAGAACGATTCTTTCCGCCATCCAAAAGAGCACAAATGAGAGATGAAATCAGCAACTTTCGTCAGCTTCCAACTGAAGCCCTTCATGAAATGTGGGAGAGGTTTAAGACGAAGCTAATGAGGTGCCCAAACCATCACATGACTAATGTTCACCTAATAGAGATACTTTACAGAGCCTTGAATTCAATAACTAAACCAGTTGTGGATAATGCGGCTGGAGGATCATTCATGGATCTCACCTTTGGTCAGGCAAGCAATATGCTAGACCGGATGACGAAGCAAAGTAGAGCTTGGCATACCAGGGATTCTGAGGTAGCAAGCCCTACTTTATCTATAGGCATGACTGCAGACCAAAGGAAAAGAGAAGATGAACGTGATCAAGATATGGCGCACATGAAGACACAAGTGGATCTTTTTACAAAGCATCTATTATCGGGGAGGATCGAAAAAGTCAAAGCCATTGCATCAAAAGGAAGAGACGAATCTGATTCGGATGAAGAGGCCAACTACTTGAACAATCAGGGGGGTTTCTGAGGTAATACCCAAGGAAACCAAGGTCGGAACTATTATGATAAATCTGGAAACAAGGACCAAGGTAGTTGGAAGAACAGGAATGACAAAAGTGGTTTGTATGTTCCCCCTGGAAGATGTGACACCACCACATCTAGTTCTGGAAGTATGGAAGACATGATGGCTAAACTACTGAAAGGAGTGGAAGCAACTAGCGCGGGAGTAACAGAGGTAATAAATGATTTATCCTCTATGAAGCAATTAGTTGACTCACATTCCACTTCAATCAAGCAAATAGAGCAACAATTGAGCCAACTTTCAGCAGCACTCAATCAAAGAAAGGCTGGCACTTTACCTAGCGACACTGTGCAAAATCCAAGGAATGAGGGATCATGCATGGCTATTACTACTCGAAGTGGTAAGGCGCTGGAAACTTCATCTAAGGGCAAACAAGTGGTCGACGATGTAGCAGACATTGATGACAAGGCAAAAGGAGAAGCTGCCGTAAAATCCACCCACGACGTCCATGACGGTACACCGAGTATGTTGCAGCCTGAAAAGGCTGAAAAACAAAGGCAAGAGGAGAAGAAAGCCATGGAGAGAAAAATTCCATACCCACCACCACCTTTTCCTCAAAGATTGAAGAAGGTGGCGGACGATACAAAGTTCAGCAAATTCATGACTATGTTAAAGCAGCTGACCATTAATATTCCATTGGTGGAGGCACTTGAACAAATGCCTGGGTATGCAAAATTTATGAAAGATCTTTTGACGAAAAAGCGGGCAGCAAGCTATGAGTTGAAAGATAATGTTCATCACTGCAGCGCCATCGCTACCCGATCACTAGTTCAGAAGAAGGCTGACCCCAGAGCTTTCACTATTCCTTGCACTGTTGGATCTTTGAATTTTGCCAAGGCATTATGTGATTTAGGAGCCAGCATCAATTTGATGCCATTATCTATCTATAAAAAGTTGGGGTTAGGTGATCCTACTCCAACCAATATGAGGCTCGTAATGGCGGATAGGTCGGTAAAATGACCTGTTGGGATTCTATGTGATGTATTGGTAAAGGTTTCTTCATTCATCTTTCCGGCAGACTTTGTTATTTTGGATTGTGAAGCAGACTCAGAAGTTCCCATAATCTTGGGGCGCCCTTTCCTTGCTACATGAAGCGTGCTTATTGATTTGAGAGCTAATGAGCTTTCATTCCGAATAAATGACGAAGTAGTTTGCTTTGATGTGTGCAAATCAATGAAGCAACCCAAAGAGCTGAACGTATTCTCGGTGTCTGATGTTTACTTTGATGATGAGAAAGAACTACTTGAAGAAGATCAAATTATTGATGACCCAGTGGCGGTTGTGCTCATGAATGAAGAGAGTAAGGATGCTGAAAATTGCGAAGAAGCTATTTGTGCTCTATCAGGATTAGGGACATATCGCCATACTCCCAAGAATCTGGACCTCGATCTTAAAAATCGACCCACACCACCAGCCAAGCCATCTATTGAAGAGCCACCCACGTTAGAATTGAAGGAGCTGCCTAGTCATTTAAAGTATGCATTCTTAGGAATCGAAAACACACTTCCAGTCATTGTGGCAACAGATGTGGGTGAGCAACAAGTTACAACTCTCATTGCTATTCTACGGAAGTATATAAGAGCCGTTGGTTGGACCATTGCTGATATTATTGGTATTCCACTTGGGATTTGTACACACAAGATTCAGCTTGAAGAAAATTGCACACCCACCATTGAGCATCAAAGGCGTCTCAATCCACCTATACAAGAAGTGGTGAAGAAAGAAATTATCAAGTGGTTAGACGTAGGAGTTGTGTATCCAATCTCCGATAGTACATGGGTAAGCCCGGTACAATGTGTTCCCAAGAAAGGAGGCATGACGGTGGTTGCAAATGAAAAGAATGAGCTTATTCCACTCAGACCCGTCACCGGATGGAGAGTATGCATGGACTATAGAAAGCTGAATTCTTGGACACTCAAAGATCACTTTCCAATGCCATTTATGGACCAAATGCTAGATCGATTAACGGGGAAATGATGGTTTTGTTTTCTAGACGGTTATTCAGGCTATAATCAGATTTGTATTGCCCCCGAAGACCAAGAGAAAACAACGTTCACATGTCCATATGGCACGTTTGCCTTCAAACGTATGCCATTCGGGCTATGTAACACACCAGCCACCTTTCAACGTTGTATGATGTCCATTTTTTATGATATGGTTGAAGATACTTTGGAGGTATTCATGGATGATTTTTCAGTCGTTGGTGAGTCTTTTGAAGCGTTCTTGGTAAACCTAAGTATGGCGTTGCAAAGATGTGTAGAATTCAACCTAGTACTTAATTGGGAAAAATGCCACTTCATGGTTAAAGAAGGTATTGTTCTGGGGCATAAAATCTCCGAAAGAGGGATTGAGGTTGATCGAGCGAAAATTGAGGTTATTGAGAAGCTACCAGCACCAATTTCCGTAAAGGGAATTCGTAGTTTCCTCGGTCACGCAGGTTTCTATCGGCGGTTTATCAAAGACTTCTCTAAAATTGCTAGTCCATTGTGCAAACTCTTGGAGAAAGATGCAAAATTTGACTTCAATGAATATTGTTTGAAGGCATTCGAACGCCTCAAAGGAAAACTAATTGAAGCCCCTATCATGGTTGCACCAGATTGGTCTCTACCGTTCGAAGTCATGTGTGATGCTAGTGGGGTAGCCGTGGGCACTGTACTTGTCCAGAGGAAGGAGAAATTATTCCATCCTATCTACTATGCTAGCAAGGTCCTGAACGAAGCCCAAAAGAACTACACTGCCATAGAACAAGAGCTCCTAGCGGTTGTGTACGCGTTTGAGAAGTTTCGTGCTTATTTTTTGGGGACCAAAGTGATCGTTCATACAGACCATGCAGCTCTAAGATATCTAATGACAAAGAAGGATGCGAAACCAAGACTAATTCGATGGGTGTTGCTGCTGCAAGAATTCGATTTTGAAGTTAAAGATAGAAGAGGTTGCGAGAACCAAGTGGCTGATCATCTATCTAGACTCAAAAATGAGCATATGACGCAGCCTGAAATCGAGATTGATGATGCATTCCCTGATGAGGAGATCTTAGCAACGATAATGGAAAAGTTACCATGGTGTGCCGACTTTGCAAATTTTGCGGTAAGTAATGTGATACCTGCAAACTTATCTTACCATCAAAAGAGGAAGTTTATGCATGATGTAAAACACTACTTTTGGGATGAGCCATATTTGTTTCGACGATGCGCGGATGGTGTTATCCGACGATGTATATCCTATGAAGAGGTGCCTAATATATTGGAAGCATGCCACACTTCCCAAGTTGGGGGACATCACGCAGGTAATCGGACAACAAGAAAGGTATTGCAAAGCGAATATTATTGGCCTTCGATATTTAGAGATGCCTACGACTTTGTTAGAAGATGCGACCAATGTCAGCGACAAGGTGCTATTTCGAAACACCATGAGATGCCCATGTCGAAAATCCTTGAAGTAGAGCTCTTTGACGTATGGGGTATTGATTTCATGGGTCCATTCGTAAATTCATTTGGAATGAAGTACATCCTAGTTGCTGTAGATTATGTCTCAAAATAGGTTGAAGCAGTAGCGTTGGCCGACAATGAGGGAAAGCGTGTTGTTGCATTCTTGAAGAGAAACATCTTCTCTCGCTTTGGAGTACTACGTACTATCATAAGCGATGGAGGATCCCACTTTTGCAACAAGATATTCAAATCCGTGTTGGCAAAATATGGTGTCAAGCAACATAAGGTAGCCACACCTTATCACCCACAAACTAACGGCCAAGTAGAGGTTTCCAACCGAGAGATCAAGAAAATCCTTGCTAAAACGGTGAATGATAATAGGAAAGATTGGTCTAGGAAGCTGGATGATGCACTATGGGCGTACAGGACTGCATTCAAAACGCCCATTGGCATGTCCCCGTACCAACTAGTTTATGGGAAGGCTTGTCACTTACCCATTGAGCTTGAGCATAAGGCATTGTGGGCGTTGAAACGATTGAATTTGAATTGGGATGATGTAATAAATCTGAGATTGGAGCAACTGAACGAGATGGACGAATTCCGTCTCCATGCTTATGAAAGATCAGACCTATACAAAGAGCGGATGAAAAAGTATCATGATCAGCGAATTGTTCGACGAAACTTTCAAAAGGATGATATGGTCCTTCTTTTCAATTCCAGACTTAAGTTATTCCCAGGTAAGTTAAAATCCAAGTGGTCTGGTCCATACAAAGTTAACCAAATCTACTCGTCTGGAGTAGTAGAGTTGGAAGACAATAATGGTGTTGTCTTCAAAGTGAATGACCAACGAATAAAACCCTATATCGGTCCTATTGATTCGATAAATTATATGGCCCTCACTTATCTCGACGAAGTCTAAGTACTCGAGGTAACCATGTCGTGCCGCGACAATAAATCAAGCGCTAGATGGGAGGCAACCCATCGGTTATCGTTTTTCATTTTTCCTTTCGTTCTAGTACGTGTTTTGCTTTTGATAAATAAAAATCCAAAAATAAGAGTCGTGCCACGACCAAAACTAAGGCGCTGGATGGGAGGCAACCCATCGTTCTAATCATTTTTATTGTCTTTGAGCAAATGTAGGTGCAAGAGGTGTAAAACGAGGAGATTGGTTTCAAATCTCGATTTGGACGTGTTGCATGTTAAAGGTGGTAAGTTAGGAATGAGGAAGCAAAAGGTTATGGATTGAGCATTGCTCATGAAAATATAGGCATCAAACAAGGCTAGGCCTAGGTAAAACTAGGCCACGAACAAGGCAAAGCCTATACTATGGCCTAAGATCTCGGAATCTAGTGTGCCATAGCATAGGCGCCGCCCATGCCCAAGTATGCCATAGGAATGCTAAAGGCACCTCCTATTCCTAGGAATGCCATGGCATAGGCGCCGCCTATGCTCAACAATGCTATGCAAAAGGCGCCGCCTATGCCAAGCATAGGCAAAGCAAAAGGCGCCGCCTATGGTCACTTCTTGTCTCCAAATCCGATTTTAAATGGGTCAAAACCCGACCCAACCTTCTCCTATAAATATGAGACTTAGTCTTGAACCAAAAACACATTGGAAACCTAGCCTAGGCGCCGCCTATAGTCTCCAAATCCTCTCACAAATTTTCCCTTTGCTCTTTTTCTTCACAAGAACATCATCCAAAGGCATAAATCAAGTAAGTACTTCTTTGTTTTTCATTTACATTCCGTAAGTAATACATTACTACTCCTATTATGAATTTTTAAATCTTGAAGTGGTATTGGTGATTTGAATGTGATTGAATTGTTGTGATACAACCAAGTGAGTGAACGTATACGTAAGAATCATCTTAACTTGTTCCCAACTTGTATTTGATTTTGATGCACTGTCATACTTTTACGGAATTAATATGGTCACAAAAAATTGCATAATCTTGTCACTTGAATACTTACATGTTGGAATGACTTGTTCATCGGGTTAAGAATTATAGTTGCCTACCGACATAGGAGGTTGTGATTATTTAGATACTATACCTTGATTCAATCCCTATGTAGTAGTCATGATATATCAAACATGAAAGTATTGCCAAGATTACAAGAAGTATTACTGCTCTAATTTTATTGTTGGAATATAGCACCTAAAACGTATGTCAATGAAGTCTGACTAGTCGACCACTTTCACTTCACTAGTCTGTACCAACAAACTAAGTGTGGGGTGGTGCCCCTACTGCTCATTTATAGATTGTATCTATCGAGATGATGCTAAACATGAACATTATTTTAGTCTCAGGTACAATGGCACCCAAAGCAAGACAAGGCAAAGATAAGGCTACCACTTCACAAAAAGGCAAGAAAAGAGGCCGAAAAGAGGCCGAAAAGAGCAAGAAGAATCATCCTCGATGCAATTACCACACCGCATGTTCGGAATAAAATGGGTTCTTGAGGAGGAAGCAAAGGAATGGTATAGGAACAACAAAGAAAGAAAATATGTTCATGTGGACTTGATAAACAAGGAAATCCTAGCAAAGAAAGAACCGCGCATGTTGGCCAAGATCATGGCATTACATCTGGATTTCATCTTCCGAGACATGGGAGAATGCAATCTCGATTTAACAAGAGAATTCTATGACAAATGGTCACCGAAAACCACAGGAAGCGAGGTCAAGATTCGGGGCGAAGTTTTACAACTCAATGCGGATTTCTTCAACTCCTTTCTTGGCTTGCCTTCAGTCGATCCATCACTATTCAAGGAGCTGTACAGGATACCTCCATATAGAGCTATTCGACACACACTCTATGGAACAAGATCCATGGCACGCTGGAGTAGACACAAGGACACTGGTCGACACAACACCTTCCCATATGCTCCTTTGAATAGGGAAGCAAAGATATGGTTGCGCATAGTCAACTCTTGCCTAATTCCAGGGACTCAGTACACCAAGATAACAAGAGATAGAGTGTGCTTGGTATACGCATTGATGACGAATGTCCCTATCAACGTCGGGGCAATTATTCGTTCCACAATGCGGAAAGCTAGGCTACACAAGAGGTCCCACTTCAGTTTTGGCAACCTGTTGACTACAATACTAAGGAAAGAAGACATCAAAGAGGAACCGGCTGATCACAAACTCCCACACAACACAAATAAGGTTGACCTCACGAAGGTTAAAGATGCTGAAACCACTCATGGAGTCAACCTTACTACTTTAGAAAGGCATGCTCGTGATGAAAGCTTCTCCCGCCATTTATATGGCATGATGAATTTTACCATGATGAGCGGGGGTCGTGTTCCAACTGCTGCAGAGCTCCAACAGTTGGATTATGACTACCCAATGAATGAGCATGCGAGGGCGATGTGTGGAAAGGGTGTATATTTTGAGGAACCTCTTGATGACGACATGCCAACTGATGATGATCGATGAATGCCAGACTCCGACGTGGAAGAGAACTCTGATGACGATTCCGATGCAGGGGGTATGACCCCAGACATAGAGGATGAGTCCGACTAATCAGGTTCTTCTTATTTATTTTTCACTGAGGGCAGTGTGTCCCATCTAAGTGTGGGGTGCTGGTATTTGCATGCTATACTTCTTTATCTGCATTTGCATTTATTTATGTTATTTATGTTTGGTTGTTTGATTTAGTTAGTAGTCGTAGATTTTGATTTAGTTAGTAGTCGTAGATTTTTTTATTTTGATGCATGAAATTGTTCTGATAGGTGGCATGGTGTTATGACAAGAGTTTGTGCTAGAATCATTACTATTGAGACACTTAGGCTCTAAGTGTGACTCACTATGTGATAATTATGTGGTTTAATTCATTCATCTGTTGGGTTAAGAGTCTATACTGCTCCCAATAAAGTTAACCATGTGCCTTGTGTGTGTGAGATGATAGTATATTCTGTGCTTGTGACTGATGCTAGAACTTGCCTGGTGTGTGTGTAAAGCGAAATAAAGAGTGTGAGTTTAGGAGATGATTTAGGCATTTCTTTGGCAACCGATACTTGTTTACCTTCGTTTTACCTACCCGTGGACTTTATCCTAGTCAACCCCTTTGAGCCTTTAAGCCATTTTCTTTGACAGCCTCAGAGTTTGTGCTAGAATCATTACTATTGAGACACTTAGGCTCTAAGTGTGACTCACTGTGTGATAATTATGTGGTTTAATTCATTCATCTGTTGGGTCAAGAGTCTATACTGCTCCCAATAAAGTTAACCATGTGCCTTGTGTGTGTGAGATGATAGTATATTCTGTGCTTGTGACTGATGCTAGAACTTGCCTGGTGTGTGTGTAAAGCGAAATAAAGAGTGTGAGTTTAGGAGATGATTTAGGCATTTCTTTGGCAACTGATACTTGTTTACCTTCGTTTTACCTACCCGTGGACTTTATCCTAGTCAACCCCTTTAAGCCTTTAAGCCATTTTCTTTGACAGCCTCATATGTAAGCCTAATCCATTTTTTTCAAGACCATAATTTGATCCAAATTTCTGAGTGCTTTAAGTTGTAAAGTCATGTGACAAAATAAGAGGAAATTGGGTGAGAGTGATGCCTTAGAGTGTATTGGTACTTGAATTTGTTATGAAAAAGAGTGGCTATCATGGAGGTGTGTTATAAAAAAAAAGAGAAAGTGAAAAGAAAAAGAAATAGAAAAACAAAAAGATAAATTGTGTTTATGATTAAATAAAAAGATAGTTATGCTTGAATGGCAAAATAGGTGAAAAAGGGGTGATAGATGAAAGAAAGGTAGAAGGGTTGATTAAAAGAAAGTGTTAATGGCATAATGTGATGTATTAAAGCGCTTAGGAACATAGTCACTATTTCTGGCCAAAATAGTCCTACCCGTCCCTTAGCCTACATTACAACCTATAGAAGACCTATTTGATCCTAAGCTTAGCATTCTGATATTTAGTGGAGCATTACACTATGGGCAAGCCTATGGTCATCAGTTGCAACATATGAAGTCTTTGTGAGAGTGAGAGCAAGGATAATCTTATACCCATGTTATGAAAAATGCAATACTTATGAGTGATCATGGGTAACATCTTATGTGAGACACACATGGTTGATGAGTTTTGGGTAGTCGTGTATGATTCTTTGTGCCTTGACTTTTGAATATGAGTTGACCACCATCACGAGTCTATGTTGGAGGCTGAATTGTTTCTACTAATGATCAGAAAACTACTCTTTGTTGATAATTGTTATGCTTGTCTTGACGAATATTTTGTGTTGTTGCTATGAAACCCTAAGTAAATGTTAAGAGGGACATGATATTTTGTTCGAGGACAAACAAAGCTTCAAGTGTGGGGTGTTGATGATAGGCGAATTTACACACCTATAGTGCTATATTTTACCCATATTTTAGCCATGTTTTGAGGACAAATTATATAATTCATGCACTTTTAGTCCTTTTTCCTGTAAGTGAGCTAACGAACATGATTAGTAAGTTTTCAGTATAAATGATGCAGAATTCAGCATTTTATGGATAACTTGACACCAAAGAAAGGTTCACGAAAGGAGGAAACCAAATCTTGGATGCCAAGGACCAAAAGTGGCGCATGGAAAATCTGTCCCGGGCAAAAACAGCAATTCTGAAGACTTTGGGGACTAGCAGTAACCTATTAGGATTAGGATAATGATACCTTAACCTAGTAGGATGGGTTAAGTAATTCATTAGCTTAGTAGGAATAGGATATGGGTATTATAAATACCCTATTCTGCTAGAGATTTTAATCATTCTTCCATTACTTTTAACTTCGAATTACAATTCTAATTCTACTTTTCAATTCTTATTCTACTTCCGCAAGACCTTTTCTATTAATTCTACTTTTTATTCTTCTTCTATTCCTTCATCTATTCAATTCTTAATTTCTGCAACAAGAGAAATGTTACTTTGCAAAGAAGTCACGCCTAACGCCTACCACACCTTGCTACACGAAATATTTATTGTGGTATAATAACAATGTTTATGGTGATTTCCTTCGCACTCATGGGTAACTAAACTTCTCTGTTGGGGTTATGGAAGCCATATGATATACTATCTATTGCTATGAGTTTGTGAATTCGTGACACGTATATTGCTTATATCATTATTCTCTTCATCTCAATCTAAATTCTTTGTGGTTGCAAATGCATAGAATATGCCAGTATAGCATTAACTTGTTCGAAAGAAAGGTTATATGTCTGGAAAAGAGATAATGTCAAGGTAATAGGGTCCCATCCCCTATTAAAAAGTTAGTGCCGTAACTGGATTAACCTTTTAGAGAATTTGTACCATTAGATACACTTTAAGCTCGAAAGAGTTAAAGTAAAATAGTCCTTGTTCAGGTCGAAAGACGCTTGGATTTACCATCGAATACAATTCTCTATAAGCACATGCATGTCTGAACTCCGCATAACTCATAGCCAATAGAGACGTACAACTCATAAGGTGGACATAACCCCAACTTCTCAATTCTCATCGTTTACATCTTACTAAACATTCTTTCTTTTTACTTTGCTATTTCCATTTTTTCTCTACTATTTGGTTACATTACTTGCACAACAAGACTCCCCCCTTTTTTGAGACTTTCACTAAAAGTCTAGTAATCTTCGCTTACTTGCTGACCAAGCTATTCCCTGTGGGATCGATACCCAACCCAGTTGGGTTCTATATTTGACAAACGACCGCTTTACACTCTTACGAGAGCTGTAGATTGAGCGTTATCAGAGCCCGTTCTCCGAAGCTCCGACATTGGCAATAGTGAGGGTAGATGAAGAGAAAATCAGATGTGTGGGTTGTGTGGTGTGTATTTATATATATATTTTTTGTGTGTGTTTTGAAGAGAAAAATAAAAAAATAGAATAAATAAAATATGTTTGTGTATTTATCAATATGTATGTGGGTTTGCAAAGGAAAAAATGTTTATGAGTTTTAAAAAATAAAAATATGTGTATTTTGTATATGTTTTCAAGAGAAAAAAGAAAAAAAATGTGGATATTTGTGTGTGGAAGGAGAAAATATGGGTGTTTATTTTGAGAGAAAGAAGAATGATAAAATTGGTCTTCCACCTTTGCCTATTTATAATAAAATTGGGCACTCCCTATTATCCAATGGATAAAGGGGTGTCCCCTCCTTTTATAATAGCACATCCTTTAGTCCTTAGGATATTGACCAAATGATGTTTATCCTTTTGACCAATGGATAGAGTTATTGTCCAAAGGGTAGTGTCATTGAGTTGTCATTGTCAGATGTGACAAGACATTATTGTGTGGTCGTTGTCGGATATGAAAAGACATTGAATTATTATACTGTGTAAAAATAATTTATCCGACTTAGCATTTGCGGACTGTAAAAAATATATAAAATTAAGGTATTAATTTGCAATTCTGAAAAATGTAAAGAATGTTGAAAATATTAAAAAATATAATTTAATATGAAAAATATTATAAAAATGTGATGTCATGTCGTGTACATGTGCATATAATTGTAAAATATTAAAAACGCTAATGAATTGATAGAAATCCTAATATAAGGAGGATTATTAATAAATTATGAAAAGTAAAATACGACAACAAATTGATAAATATCCTAAAATAAGGTTGATTATCAATAATTTGTCAATAACTGTAAAAAAGATTTGAAAATTATATTTTGTGCCCTTTAACGGTCAGGAAGCCTGAAGACGTTAATTTTAGGAACAGAGAGCAACAATTGAGTGTCAATAGTTGCTCCTTTTCATTTGAGGATGACGCAAAAGTCTTCAAACGAAAACGTTGATGTGTAGCCAAATTTGCTTGACAAAAAATGATTTTTTTTTCTTATCAAAAAATTCGACCGAACTCTAATTTAGAATTGCGTACATACCTCAAGTTAATGAGGATCAGGTCGGGTGTAGTTCAAAAGAATAGGCAGTTTGTTTCTTGACTTGTTGTTGGGAGCGGGTGATCATGTAGAATGATTATTGAGAGGACTATTTGGAAATGGAAGTGTTCATCTATTCCCGATGCTCTTTTCAAATTGCCCCAGTATCGATCTGTGGAATGTTGGGGATGTAAGATTGTGTACTTGTAGGGGAGAAATAATAATTGTGGTTGTGACGACCAAACTCTGCACAGAGCTTCCTAAATATCTCGAATGTAACGAGAATTAGGTCAATGTAGTTCGAATGAGGAAATGGGGAAATTTTGAGATGGTTCTCAAAATTTTCCCCAGTGTGTCATATATGGGATTTGAAAAAAAAGTGTTGTTGTTCTGAATTGTACCCTTTGTTGAAAAGATGTATGATGTCTCCGATTGTCTACAGGGACTTGAGGATGAATGATGGGTGTCTTTGATTGTTTGCGAAGACTGATGTTGAGGAATGAAAGATGTCTTCGATTTTCTATGAAGACTTAATGCATGACATCTCTAATTTTCTAGAGAAACTGATGTTGAATAATGATGTCTTCGATTGTATACGAAGACTTGATGCATGACACCTCCAATTGTCTATGGAGGTTGTGTTGATTGTTGTCTCCAATTTTTTATGAAGACTGTGATAAATGATGATGTCTTCGATTGTCTACGAAGACTTGATGCATGACGTCTCCAATTGTCCATTAAGACTGATGTTGATTGTTGTCTCTGATTATTTATGGAGACTGTGATGAATGATGATGTCTTTGATTGTCTATGAAGACTTGATGACATCTCTAATTGTCTATGAAGATGGATGCTGATTGTCGTCTTCGATTGTCTACGGAGACTGTGTGATGGTCATCCTTAATTGTCTATGAAGACTAAGGTCATCAACCGATGAAGTAATGGCCTCTCGATTGGTGGAACAACTGGAAGATAATAGCCTCTCGACTGGCGGGGTTATGAAAATGTAAAAGCCTCTCGACTGGCGGGGCTTTGAAAGGTAATAGCCTCTCGACTGGCGAGGCTATGAGAATGTAAAAAGCCTCACGACTGGCGGGGCTATTGAAAGGTGATAGCCACTCGATTGGCGGGGCTATGGAAATGTAAAAACCTCTCAACTGGCGGGGCTTTGAAAGGCAATAGCCTTTCGACTGGCGGGGCTATGAAAATGTAAAAGCCTCTCGACTGGCGGGGCTATTAAAAGGTGATAACCACTCGACTGGCGGGGCTTTGAAAGGTAATAGTCACTCGACTAGCGGGGTTATGAAAATATAAAAAGCCTCTCGACTGGGGAGGCTGTTGAAAGGTGATAGCCACTCGACTGGCGGGGCTATGGAAATGTAAAAACCTCTCGACTGACGGGGCTTTGAAAGGTAATAGTCACTCGACTGGCGGGACTATGAAAATATAAAAAGCCTCTCGACTGGCGGGGCTGTTGAAAGGTTATAGCCACTCGACTGACGGGACATTGAAAGGCAATAGCCACTGGACTGGCGGGGCTATGAAAATGTAAAAAGCCTCTCGACTGGTAGGGCTGTTGAAAGGTGATAGCCACTCGACTGGTGGGGCTATGGAAATTTTAAAACCTCTCGACTGGCGGGGCTATGAAAATGTAAACGCCTCTCGACTGGCGGGGCTTTGAAAATATAAAAGCCTCTCGACTGACGGGGCTTTGAAAGGTAATAGCCTCTCGACTGGTGGGGCTATGAAAATCTAAAAGCCTCTGAGAACACCCAATTGAAAAGCAAAATGACCGTGTTTGAAGCCTGTATCTTGAAGAGAAAGCCCAATTATTGGTATTCAGAGATAGGCGTCTTGCACGTAAAGTGTGATGCATGTATGTGAAGGCATGGTTTGAAAGGAATTTTTTTTTTTTGTATTTTTGTTGTAAAAATATGTTAAAAGATGAAAAATGTGGAAAATTGCTTTGTGTTTTATTTGTAAGAAATGCTGAAAGGTAAAAATGCAGAACATTATTTGTGTTTTCTTTGTAAGAATGCAAAAAGGTGAAAATGCAAAATATTGTTTTGTATTTTCTTTGTAAGAAATGTTGAATAATGAAAAGATATAATTGTGTCTTGACTACAGTTGGTACCAACAATTAGTAGTGTGTATACGAATTCCCCTATCACTTTTCCAGCTAACCGAGATCGACTTCAGGGTAACTTCCATAGCTTCCAGTGGTACCTCAGACATACTTAAGTATCGACAAGATTTGTTCGTCTTGCTTCAAACAAAGATTTTGAACTGTGTATGTTCCCATGTTTCAAGTGCCCTCTCCAGAAAGAATGTCTCGTTCTCACACCTATTTGAGTATTATTTTTCTCTTGAATTTGGATATGTTTAGATATATACGCTCACACTCAGAAAGAAGTTCAATGAATATAATTGTGATATCATAGGCTTGGCCTTTATGAAAGTATCCACTAATGTGAGAAAACTTAGAGTAGGATCTTGTAGGACTTGTTATTGGCTTGTAATGTAGGCTTGGGGTTGGGTAGGATGACAACTGGGATAAAAGTGACTAATTCCTCAATGAGCATTGCACTGTATTCATGCTTTTGACGCTCGATCTTCTTTATTGTACTTCTTTGCCCTTGTTTTGTATTTGTTTTGACTTTTTTTTTGAATCTTGTGTTGGAGTTTTTCCCTTTTTGGATATATTTTCCTTCCTTTTTTTCCTTTTTAGGGATGATGATTCCCCACCTTTATCAGAGTTATCTTTTTTTTTGTGGGGTTTCTTGCTCCTTGTTACTTTGAAGTCGTCTTTTATTTTGTTCTTCTGGGGATATACGTCCTTTTCCTTTGGCAACTTTGGTCTTGAATCTTCATTCACAACTTGCACGTACTTAGTGCGCTCAAGGAGGTGGGCCAAAGAGGGATAGTGCATGTAAGTACTCAAAAGGTATAGGCTCAAATGTGGTTATTCCAAAGAAAAGGTTTCAGGCTTAAAGGGGGGAAATCAGGTTTGTGTAGTTCAGGCAGATTTGTAAATGTGCATGTAGTATGTATGAATGTACAAGAGTGGTGGTCATCGTCGAAAATAATGTGAAAGACGATAAAAAGAAACTGTTTGTAGCATCAAAATTATTTTGATCAGATGATCGAGGGAATGGATGTCAAGCATGAGGAGAGTTTTGAAACTACTTCAATGTGTCGACAAGATTGGGAAGGTTAGACATTGAAGAAATTCTGATTTTATTTCGCCGTAGTTGGCAGGGTTGTTATGAATGAAAGAATATTGAACCCTTGCTTTGAGGGTGGGGATCGATATGCCGTAAATTTAATGGTTTACAACATTCGAAAGAAGAAACTAGGTGTTTTCAAATCAAAATTGGTTGAGGATTTGGAAGTAGGCTGGCTAGGCACTAATATAATTGGGATTTGAATTTGAGAAGCTATTGATTAACGCTCTTGAAGAATTTTGGAGAGCGTTTTTGAACTGTTCTAGAAAATTTTCCCCAGTTTTGAATACCAGAGAAATCATTCTGAAACAGTAAAGAGACCGAACCCTCATACAGGGCTTCCTACGTATCTTGTCAGGACAAGAATAAGGTCAAAACGTAGTTCAAACTTGTTTTTTGAGTTTGTATATGGCATGATTTATTTCTAAATTAAGAATTTTCCTAAATGGTTGAGAGTAGGACCGAATATTCCGAAAAGGCACACTAACCTAAATGCACCAATTCTGAAACTAAAGAATCCAAAGAAGGTTCGAAGGAGTGCAGTACACCTCTCGCGTGTTCGGTGTGTAAATTGTGTATGACCAAAGACTCAATGGAATTGTGATTTATGATTAAATAAAGTAAAAAATAATGTGTAGCAGTTTTTCAATGTACAGATAAATTGAATATGAACAAGAAATGAATCAAAGAATTGATAAGACAACAAAACTAATTTGTGCAAATAATATAAAATTTATGAATAAACAGATAAAGAATCAAAGAATTTAATTGCATGCAAAAATGTAAAAATACCTCCCTCGATTGAAAAATCGAGTCTATCATAGTTAGAACCTGTTGTTAATCCCCAGCGGAGTGTCCATTCTGTCATGCCCCATTTTTACCAAGGTTAAACAAAACATGACTTATTAGACTCTAAAGAATTAAAATTTTGTGCAGAGTCGCCACCTAATTTTTAAAGAAAAATAAGGAAACCTATTTATTTGTCGATACATATGATTAATGTTTTAGTCTGCTAAAACCTATTGAGACTCTAGGTAAGAGTTCAAATTATCCCGAAGGGAAGGGTTTAGGCACCCTTCAAGATCCACAAATGTGGTACCCGGCTAGACTAAACTTATCAATGAGGGGGAGGTATAAATATTTAAAATAATGTAAAAGTGTATGTGTATTAAGTATAAAATAATTCTTTTGAAAAAAAACCATAAATGTTTAAAACCATGTAAAAGTATATGTATATTAACTATATAAATAAAATCTTTTGTTATAAAAAATATGTAAAAGATATGTATAAAATGTATAAATTGCATGTGAAAAAGAAAAGTATTTTGTGATGTACGAAAAGAAATGTATTTTAATGTGTCATGAAAAGAAAAGGTATTTACAAGTAATTTTTATTTGATTAAAATTACAAAAAGGTAAAAATTTTTTGAGAAGAAAAGACTACATAATACGTGAATACTTCATTAACTTGATTCTTTTATGTAAATATTAACGGCCTTAGTTTTTCCTAAAAGAGATAAAATTATGTAAATAAAGAATATCTTCGCCCGGCACCCAAAAAGTAAAGTTTTCACTATCTTTTATCTTTATATACAATTACAAATAAGAACTAAACTACAAACATAAAGCTCGAGAATTATGTATAAGTGCTTGATAAAATAATAAAATGAACAAATAGTTATTAAAGTAAGTGAAATTATGTGCACACATGTACATATTGGTGTATATATAAAAATAGAGTTTTGTTATGAAGTGGGCTCGGATTAAGTTTTAGACTCGCCATGGCTACGAAGTGGTTTCTCGACTAATCCGCCGTCCTAAATCGCCTTGCCAAGATACGAATCACAAAACCTATTGCGTTATCGTGATATTTTCAAGATTTCGTCATCGCCCGAAATATTTAATTTTTATGACGTATTTGTATTCGTAATGTCCGTCTTTTATTTGGGAAGGCCTCAAAAACTGACGGGGGTTTCTTCATTGGCCATTGTATTGATACTTGATATGAATAAATAAACTTGAGAAAAAAAAGTTCGTCTTTGTAATGGGGTGGCCTCAAGTATCCGATGGAGAGATAATGTCATTGGCCACTATCGCGTAGTATCTTATTCTTTATCAGTCAAATAAAGATGTGTAAATGACAAAACAGGCCAAAACCAATGTCTGATGCAAAACAACAGTCAACCAGTGACAAAAATAATAAAAAACGGAGCAAATATAACAGCAACAACAGGAATAAGCCACAATATTTGAATATGTCAATAAAATGCAGTCTAAAAATAGCGGAACCACACCAAAAAAAGGAGTTCGTCGGAAAATGTACAACTCCGACCAGATCTGCGAAGCTAAAAATCAACCAACCACATTTAATATATACTACAAAATAAATTAGTGACCGGAACTCGCCGGAGCAATGCCGAAATTACACCAAATCTGGTCAAACTTGACCCTTTCTCAGTGCTACAACAGAAAATAAAGGAGAGAGGAGAGAGTGAGCAGCAAGAAGAGGAGAAAGAAGTGGGGAGGAAGCGGGCGGCGTGTGGCGTCGCCGATTGGTGCTGGTTAGGCGAGGGGAAAGGGGTGCGGTGGTTTCTTGGTGGCGGTGGTCAGAGCCCATTCTCTGGAGCTCCAGCATTGGCAACAGTGAGGGTAGATAGAGAGAAAATTTGATCTGTGGGTTGTGTGGTGTGTATTTTTATATATATATTTTTTGTGTGTGTTTTGAAGAGAAAAATAGAAAAATGAAATAAATAAAATATGTTTGTGTATTTATGAATATGAGTGTGGGTTTCAAAGGAAAAAATGTTTATGAGTTTTTAAAAATAAATATATGTGTATTTTGTATATGTTTTCAAGAGAGAAAAAGAAAAAAAAATGTGGATATTTGTGTGTGGAAGGAGAAAATATGGGTGTTTATTTTGAGAGAAAGAAGAATGATAAAATTGGTCTTCCACCTTTGCCTATTTATAATAAAATTGGGCACTCTCTATTATCCAATGGATAAAGGGGTGTCTCCTCCTTTTATAATAGCACATCCTTTAGTCCTTAGGATATTGACCAAATGATGTTTATCCTTTTGACCAATGGATAGAGTTATTGTCCAAAGGGTAGTGTCATTGAGTTGCCATTGTCAGATGTGACAAGACATTATTGTGTGGTCGTTGTCGGATGTGACAAGACATTAATATGAATTGATAGAATGTTGAAAATATTAAAAAATATAATTTAATATGAAAAATATTATAAAAATGTGATGTCATGTCAATGTTAAAAACGATAATGAATTGATAGAAATCCTAATATAAGGAGGATTATTAATAAATTATGAAAAGTAAAATACGACAACAAATTGATAAAAATCCTAAAATAAGGATGATTATCAATAATTTGTCAACAATTGTAAAAAAAATGTGAAAATTATATTTTGTTCCCTTTAACGATCAGGAAGCCTGAAGACGTTAATTTTAGGCACGAAGAGAAAAAATTGAGTGGCAACACCCATTTCTTTTCTTTATCTTCATTACAAGCAATCTTGAGAGTAAATTACTAGAGTTGAAGTTAAGTTCATGTTCTTAAGTTGCAAGCAAGTAAAAGAGAAGCTATTGTGAAACCAAGGTATGAGCACCTCCATGTCTTCTCTTGTTGAACAACAAAAACATGAAATGAATGAGTGGTTTGTTGTTAAAATTCCATCTTGTATTCTTCTGCTGCTTTGGGTTGCTTTAAATCCAGAACTTGAATATACACTGTTGGATAAAGTCTGAGTAACTCGCATGTTTAAAAGAGGGTAATTTTGTGCATAAATGTGAAATTGGTGTCAATTGTTGCTAAAAAATCGAGTTTACATACTAAATGTTCGACAAAATGCCGAATTGAAAGCTTAATCTGGAGAAGGGGGTGCGACGGATAAAATGATGGACCACCATATAGACCATTGCAAGTACCCCAGAAGTGACACCCACTAGATAAGATGCGACGGACAAAGTGTTGGACCGTCAGTTTTGCGACGGACCACCATATGGACCATCGCAACTCTTTGAAATCTCAGGTTTTTTAGGTAGGAGCTGACAGCCTACCTGGTGGACCACCAGTTACCTGACGGACCACCAGTGTAGCTGTCAAGTTAATGTTTCCACTATTTTGACTGTTTTTGTATTGTAAACTAATTCCGTATTTTTTTAGGCATTATGGTTCGCAAACTACCACTAAACAGAGGAGGAAGATCTCAAAGGGGTAGAGGTGAACCTTCACCCATTTACAACACCAGACAGCATGAAAGGGAAACTCCCACACCCTCCCAGTCTGAAGAGGAGAGCGATAGTAGTACAAGCAGTACCAGCTCGAGCCCAGACGAGGCAACAGTTTCTACAACTCAACCCGAGCATACTGTGGGTAAAACTAAGGCTTCTAATGTGGGAGATCAAATGGAAACGACTGATGTAGACACTGGACCTAAGGATGCTAATGTTATCAAACATAAGGATCCTTAAGTTCGGGAGGCAATTAGATGGCAGATAGAGGGAGCAATGACAAAATTCTATGACGGTTTGACACCTACAACAAGAGGGATCAAAAGTCCATTTGCTGAGAAACATCAGATAGTGACAACGGAGTTACATGAATACCCTAAGTTGGAACGTCGTTTTAACGAGTATGAACTAACATTGATGAGCAGGCCTCCAGGATCGTATCAACCAAATTAGGTCAGAGAATTCTTTGCTAATTATCTGGTGTTAGTAGAAAAGGACTGTCCAAATGGGTTTTCAGTTTCAAACTTGACGAACAGAGAGTCAGTACTTATTCAAGGAGTCATTGTCGATATTTCAGCCCGAACAATCAATAGGATGTTGTTTGGGCTAGAATACGAAGCTCCACCTGCCATGCCTGATCTTGAGTATAGGTTGAGAAATACATCTACTCAGAGGCCTTGGGTGGCGACATTATTGACGGATGATGGTAACCCCTCTTGGGTGACCAATCCACGGGAGCACATTGCAAAATTTTCCATTAGATTCAAGGCTAAGTTCTGGTGGGCTGTTTTACATTTGAGGCTGATGCCAATAACAGGTGATGGAAATTTGGATAAACACAGAGTTGTATTAGTGGCCGGTTTGCTTTCAGGCCTACAGATTGACTTCGGACAGATTATTGCTGATGAGATGTTTGTAAGGGCACATAAAACCGCTAGTACATTATCGTTCCCATGCTTAATCATAGAGTTGTGTAGGAAAGCAGGTGTGCCTCTGATTTTTGGAGTTGACAACACAGTCCAGGATACACACAGACAAGACATTGAGAAGTCGAAAGACGACTCAAAATTCGATAATCAAGCCTCCTACTTACCAGACTCAATCTGCACCAACTCTCGATGCTACCGAAATTACTACAGGTATGACTTTCTTTGCCCATCACCACTTATGTGCCACCTGAGTGTGTACCTGCAAGTACATCTGCAGGGTCAGGTTCCGCACCATCTATGGGTGGAGCAGACTTTGCTGAATACAGGATAACGTAGGAAATTTTTTCCAAATCGGTGAAGATGCAAAAGAGATTTCAGAAATAGTTAGATAAATGGGTGTTCGAATTCAAGACGTTTGTTGATAGAATTGTAGCTGAGGCAATCCGTCCATTCAAAACTATTCAGACTAGGAATGAAAACATGGAGCATCACATCAACAAAAGGCTCGATTCACTGTCCTTCTCTGATCTTGCCAAGCTCATGGCTGAATTTGAGCAAGCAAAGGCTGATATAGCGGAGTTAAAAGGAAGACAACCACAACAGACTGCTTTTGACCCAGACTTAGTGGTGAGTGATGATGATGAATTTATTGTGGACCTAATGGGATGACCTGTTAAAGATAAAGAAAAGCAGCACATGGATAAGCGAGTTGCAAGGAAAGCTGAAAAAAGAAGAAAAAGAGTAGAAATAACTCCGGAGAAACAGGAACAACATGATCTGAAAAGAGCTTGAATGAAATCAAGGAAAGATGAAGAATGAAAAAGATGATGTAGAAGGAGTATCTACTAGTGCTACCCGAGCAAGGGGGAAAAGTTCAGGCTCGGTCTGAGAGGTGATTTCTCTAATCATGGAGGGTGAGGTTTTGAGTTCCCCTACCACCATAGGGGCCAACATTTCACCAGGTGAGGACACATGATCCTCACCATACTTTACAGATGCCTCAGGTGAATAAGAGGAAATACAAGTATACCCATTCCTTTGTACTTTAATTTAATTCTTTGAGGATAATGCATATATTTTTATGTGGGGGTGGTGTACTTGTACCATGGGGGGTTGTGTTACCGATAGTCTGAACCCTACCATGTGCTATCTAGGAGAATTGGTATGTCTAGGATCATGTTAAGTTCACATTTTTCTTTTCTAGTTTCAACTTATTTGCAATTTTCTTCTTTTTAAGCCTTGTTATGTTGTTAATGTTGGTCCATGAAATAAAAGTGTTGTTTGTGTTAGTATCTTGTTGTGAATATGGATGATGAATGATGTTGGCATCAAGCTATGACTGTTTTCATTTGATTATTTACTTTTGTCTCCTAGGATATGTGATAAACTGTTAGTGAGTCTGTAGTTGGCATTAACCTGTAAATACTCATGACATGTGATGCAAATCTCAAGAACAGTAGAATGAGTTTAACTTATTTACCACTATGTGTGCGAGTATTTGTATTAGTTCTTACATAGTATAGTACCTAGAACTTGCCTGGTTTAATTAATGTTGTTCTGTAGTTGATGAGATAAGAGGGATGGCAGGCCACTTTGTGAGTTTAGTCCACTTAGCCAAAGTAATTAACCCTACCAAAAATAATTTCCTATTTTTGAACCCTTCTTTAAGCCTTTGTTAATTTTTCGTCATCACCAAGCATTTTAGTTAACTCTCTTTAAGCTGTTGACACCTAGCTCTGGCCCTGACCCAATAGTGGACAACGTGTACCTACACTTAGGAAAAACACCTACGTTGAGAGTGGCTATTGTTGGGCTGTTAACTGTCTAATGAAAAGTTGGCTTAGAATTTAAATTAGAGCATTTGGCCCTGGTCTATTCAAGATAATGTGCACCTTGACTTATTGCATTATCCTAAGTTGAGGGTGGCTGATGCTTGTGTATATATAAAAAAAGATGTGGTTATTGTGGTAAAGCATGAATGAATGAGAAGATGGTAAATGAGCTAGCAAAGAAATAGCCTTGGCTAGAAGAATTCGAAGGCAAAGAGAGTTAAAGCCTAGTATGTAGTCAATTTTGCCCAAAATTCCTTCCTGACCTATCCTGATACTTAATTACTAGCCTAGAAAAAACCTGCTTGATCTTGGAACTCAGCTATGCGGAGGCATTGGATGATAAAGGCAAGCTTATGGGTGCATGTGCTATGTTTGTAACTTCTTTGATGAGTGAGGAGGTTTTGATTTGTAGCCATAAAATATACTGAGTGGTGGATCTCCTTGACTGTGAGGGCAACCTGAGTTATACTTAATTTGGTTAATTTCTATAGATTCTTGTATCCATGTTTGTATAGATAAATTGAATTTGAAATAAAATCGGTTATGGACTCTGACATGTTAAACCATATGATTTGGATGACTAGTGAATGGTTGTGTGAAAACTGGTTCAGTAGTAAATGTCTATCATTATATTGTTCATATTTGTAATTTGGTGCTGAGTTTCTTGAGGACAAGCAATTATCTTAAGTTGAGGGTGTTGATTTTCGGCTTTTGACGGAACATTTTGCATTATTTTCTTAGGAAAATTGTATGTTTTCAAGAAACCAAGGTTTCATTTAATGTTGGATTTTAGTGTTTCAGGGTAAGGAGCTAGCTGAAGGAAAAGACTCAGAAAAATAGCAGAAAAACACTTCTTTCGGTCAAAATGGTGGACCACCAGTCTTGCGATGGACCACCAGTTCAACCGTCAGTGTTAAACAGAACAAGGCATCCTGAAATACTCAGCGAGGGCCAACATGGTGGACGACCACTCTTGCGACGGCCCACCACTTTGGCCATCAATGTTATACAAAACTTGGCTCTCAAGGATCATCAGCGATGGCCCAAGTGGTGGAACAACAGTCTTATGACGGACCACCACTTTGGCCATCTGCGCTAAGAAGAACTAGCCTCTTCAGGATCACCAGTGATAGCTCATATGGTGAACCGTCAGTTTTGCGACGGACCACCACTTTGGCCGTCAGCGCTAAGCAAAACCAGCCTCTTCAGGATCATCAACGACGGCCCATATGGTGGACCGTCAGTCTTGCGACGTACCACTACTTTGGTCATCAGCACTAAGCAAAACTTAGCTTTCAAGGATCATCAGCAAAGGCTAATATGGTGGACTTTAAGAATTCTGACGGACTACCTCTTTGGCCGTCACTTTTGACACAGATTTTATAATTTTTGAATTTTAAATCTTTTTTACCTGGGAACATATAAATACCCAGTTTCAGGTTTTATTAGAGATCTTTTTATCTTTTATCCATCTTTTATCTTTTATTAGAGGGTTTCCATACTAGAAACATATTGTACGTAGTTTTTCTATGAGGTTCATTCTAGAATTGTGGATCTAGATTCCATTATAATTTTCTCCATTGAAGATTGAAGAACAATAATTGTGAATTTTGTAAGTAAATTTTGAATTAATTTATGAATAACACAATAACTTCTTCTCTTTCTGTGATGAAGATGTGTGTCTAAGCTCTCATAACTAGGGTTATGGGAGCCTTGATGTGAATAGCTAATTGGGAGTTGTGAATCTCGTAGATTCCCATGATTAATTGATATTGCATAAACCCTTCTTCACTTAAATGACTTTTCTTGGTTGCAAACTTGAAAAGTGAGCCCAAGAACAACACTTGTTCGAATAGAAAAGTGTTTGTTGGGAAAATAAAAGGTTTACATAAATCTAAAGGCTTTAACTTTTGGATAGAGGGTAGATTCCTTAATCGGATCAACCCACGTGAGAATATAATTGAATAAATAATACGTTCCTTAAGTTTGAAAGAATTAAAGGATAAGCTACTCATTTAGGTTGAGAAACTAATGGGTAAACCATAAAATTCAATTACTCTTGCAATTGGAATTGTTCATTGGAAATTCAAAATAGTTCACAACCCTAGCTGCTTAAGCATTTTGGTAACCATAACTTTAGTTTGACTACTCTTACTGAATTACTATTTGCAATACAATCGACATTTGGATTACTTTCTGTGATAAATATTTGAATACAGTTGATAAATCAAAACTCCCACTTTATTCTGGAATCCTTGATCAATAGTCTAATAACAACCACAATACTTAGTGAATACAGTATTCCCTGTGGGATTCGACACCTAACCTAGTTGGGTTATATATTTGACAGCGATCGCTTACACTTTCTAACGAGAGTTGTAATTTAGGCGTATAACACGCACATCAACATTGCCAATTCCTTCTCCCGTGTTTACAGTCATGCATATCATGGACTTTGCATGAGGCACCTTGCTGAAAATCTGCGTGTAAATCAACACTGTGGAGAACATCTTTATCTGTTCTATGCCACGGCATAGGCATATACTATTGATGAGTTTAGCGAGCATTTTTCCAAATTGAAGAATAATAGCCCCGAGGCAGCACATGTCCTTGAAAATGTACTTGATTTTGAGAAATGGAGTAGAGCATACTTTCCGGGCAATAGGTACGATGTGATGACCACAAACATCGCCGAGTCGCTCAAATCGGTGTTGATGGATTAACGAAAGTACCCCATGTCGTACATATTCAATTTAATTGCTAGAAAATTTGGTGAAAAGTTTAGGGAGCGGCATGCCTTTGTCGATGGTCAAAACAACAAATTTGTGCCTTGTGCGGAAAGGATCCTAAGGGACAACAAGAGTTCGAGTGATTTCTTGTATGTGACTAATGTAAATGGGGTCTCGACCAATTCATGGTGTTCAGCAACAATGTTACTTCCAAGGTTAATCTTTTGGAGAGTAGTTGTTCTTGTCAGAAATTTAACTTGGTGAAAATGTTGTGCGAACATGCGATGGCAGCTTTGCGAGCAAAGTATGGAGATGGCGTAGGTTATGGTAACTTTATCTATGAGTACTCTTCGCCAATTTATAAAGCTGAAACTTACCTCCTCGCGTACTCGGAATCTATTAATGTTATCTCTCTAGAGGCTGAATGAACTGCGCTACAGAAAGTGCAAGACAGTAAGATTTCTCCACCCCCTACAATCGCAAACTTGGAAGGATGAAATTTAAATGCACTAAGGGCGTCGGTGAGACATTCAAGTCCAAAAGGAGGAATAGGTGTTCAATATGCAAGAAATCTGGGCACAAAAGAACCCCATGTAGAATGGCTAACAAATTGTAGACAACTTTTTTTTTTTTGCTTCAGTTGTAAGGTTGATGTTTTGGGGGATAAATATTCATTTCTGTAGTATTTCACGTTCCGTTGTAATCGACTTAAAGCATTGTCTATGATAGACTATGTAAATTCTACGGTATATCGTTCACACGGTCTATAAAATATTATGTATTGGTTATATAATTACTTATCAAACACGCTATGTTGGTCTTTTTACCGCCTTATCTCTCCAATCAATGCAATGAATCATTGTTTCTTATTCCCATTTAATGAAAAGCTGCAGAAACGTCTGTTCTCAAGAAAAATCATTGGTATACGTTAAGTAAGCCTTTTCTATTCCCACACACGTCGACTCACCATTGGGTGAGAATTTGAAAGGCCACATTCTATAGGTCTATAAATGCAGCACCTATTTCTATCTAACCCTTCAGTTGTACGTAAACCCAACACACTAGAAACCCTCTTCTTCTTCCTCACCAAACTGAAATAATGCCACCCAAAGGGATACCCCTATGCCCCATCCGACATGTTTCCCCAAGACATTACGATCTCCTCCTACTTAGGAATGATTTTGATCGTCTTTTCTTTGGCCTGGGTCAAGACCACATCTACCTCAAGCGCGAACTCAAGTGAATCACTCGTTTCTTGCGGGAAATTCTTGAAAGTCTTGGAATGGAAGGGCCTGACTACATCACCCCCCAGTATCCCCCTGAAATTAGTTTTTAAGTTTTTATTTTATTTTGTGTTTTTAAAATTTTTTGTATGGTTCATTGCTGAAGAAGCTTTTGTAATAGGATGTTGTTAGAAGAAATCTTCTTCAATTTTGCCTTTTTTGTAAAATCCATGTAATGCAATGAACAAGTTCAATCAATATAAGTATTTTCAGTTTGAACATTATGTTTTCCCTCTTTTTTTGACTGTTATTTTTTTGTGGTTATTCATCTTTGCAGACATTGTTTCAAAAATTTATGCATTGTTAGATCATATAGTCTATCATCGATCGTATACTCCATCAGTTCTCGACCTAACATAGTGGTCGATCGTCGACCATGTGAATGATGGGCCATGTTTTGGGACTGATGGAATAAAATAATTAAATTAAGAGTAAATACATAATTACACCACTGATCTTGTTTGAGATTTGCAAAAAGACATCTAAACTTTCACTTCGACCTATTACCCCACGATTCTTCTTTATTTTATTGCAAACACATCATTTTGACCCTCTGCGTGTAAACACGCTCCTCAGGCGCGTGAAAGGGCTCGAATTTGACTTTTTTGACCAATTAAAAGATGCCATGTGTAAAATAATTGATATATAATTTATATTCTTTTAAAAAAAACATAATATTTATTTAATTTTAAAATTATCCCTACCCCTTCTCTGCCCCCCCAAACCCACCCACTCTTTCTTCTTCAACTCAATTCACCATTAAAGCTTCTATTGAAGTTTTTTTTTTAAAATCATTCATTAAAGCTCCATTTTACAATTAAATCATATCATTTAACTACCCACCATTTCTTCTTCAACACAATGTCTTCTTCAACACCATTAAATCTCTTCAACACAATGTCACCATTAAAGCTCCTCCATTGAAGCTTTTTTTTAAATCATATCATTAAAGCTCCATTTTCAGTTAAATCATATAATTTAACTATCTTTAAAACTCAATTCAATCATAAAACTTTCAATTCAATCATAAAACTATTTTTGAAGTGATTTGAATAAAAAAAAATGGACGAAAATACATGTTGACGGAGTGGGGGTTTGGGGGAGATGCTGATGGGGTAGGGGTGTTGGACGAGGGGTGGGGGTGCTGAATGGGAGTAGGGGGTAGATGAGAGCTGTGGAGGGGGTGGGTGGGGGAAGAGGGGGTGGGGTGGGGTGTTAAATTAAATAAAAAGTAAAATTTTATTAAAAATATAATTAAACATATTTAACACATGGCAGCACCTGATTGGTGCGTGTGTTCACTCTCTTTGTTGTGACTGAGATTCAGCGAAAAATTGTGTGTTTGCAATGGATTAAGTAAGAATCATGGGGTAATAGGTCGAATTCAAAGTTTAGGTGTCTTTTTTAAAATTTCGGCCAATATCAGGGGGGTAATTATGTATTTACTCTTAAATTAAAAATGATATAAATAGATAATAACATGTATTGGGGCTGGTGGAATAAAATAATTAAATTAAAAATGATATAAAAAAATAATAACATGTTTTGGGACTGGTGGCATAAAATAATTTAAACTGATAATAACATATTTTGGGGCTGATGGAGTAAAATAATTAAATTAAAAATGATTTAAATAGACAATCTTGAACTGTTGGTGAAAATTAATAGACTGTCATCGATGTTGGCCCATGTCAAATATCAGTAAAAGATATACTTGTACTTTGAGGGTCCATCAACTCGTCCGGTCTATCGTAGACCTACACCTTTAGGAATGCATCGATGGATCTATTAATTATACATCGACCACGGTGATCTATGTACACTGCTATAGACTAACACTTGGATGTAGTGTAAAAGAGAATAAATAAATTAAAAATAAATATACAGTGGATTTCTACACATGTGAGGGAGTGTAAACAAGTCACACAATCATATTAGAGCTTATACAAGTTAGGTGTGGTGTATTAAGGAGTATGTGGATGGGTAGTGGTTGAATGTTCAATAGCCTAAGGGTAATGTTTGTCAAAGCACAAGTATATTTTGAGTATATTTTGTCTTTGATGACTACATATTTCACACATTCCTTCAATCACCACCCCCAAATTAAAAGAGTATGTGGAATGGATAGTGGTTGAATAATCATCATCCTCAATACATACTTATACTTTGAGAAACATTACTCTTAGGAGATTGAACATTCAACCACTACCCATCCACACACTCCTTAATACACTATCCCTAATTTGTATAAGCTCTAATATGATTGTGTGACTTGTTTACACTCCTTCACATGTGTAGAAACCCACCCTACATTTATTTTTAATTTATTTATTCTCTTTTAAACAACATTCAAGTATTGGTCTATAGCAATGTACATAGATCACCGTGGTCTAAGCATAATTAAGAGATCCATTGATGCACTCCTAAAGGTGTAGGTCTACGATAGACCAGGAGAGTCTACGGTAGAAGTTAGTATCTAGTTGATGGCTGACATTAGTCATGATCTATGACAGTCTATTAAGTGTCACCACCAGTGTAATACCCCGATCGTTTCTTAAGCCTAAATCCATCTTTTAAGTGACTATGGACGACTTCCAAAGTAATTGTTATTTATATCATGTTTTATTTCCATAAATTCCACTTTCTATTATGTGGAGAATTGGATAATCTTTCCATCGACTTAAGATTCACCCAAATCGGACACCCGGTGAGGAAGTTAGAGCCATTTTATAATTCCCCGAGACTCTAACCAATAGTGCAACCATGAATCAAGATCTTGAGAAATAAATTATGGTGATTTTTTTGTTTTTTAATCAAGGATGGTGTGTATTAAGGCCTCAAATATGTCCTAACTATTGGGCGAATCAAAACATTCCTTACCGATTGAATTCTTGAGAAGGATATTGGTATAGTCAACTTCAAATGAACATATCTCTCATTATACTTGGAATTTTTGATATTATGGCCTATAAAAATATATATAATTGAATTATCTTTCCAACAATACCAATTTCTCCAAAATCGGATATCGGAGCAAAGAGTTATACCCATTTTACTCCAGCATATCAATCTGGAAAGGTGTGACGACGTTTCTGACAGGCTGTCGCGTTTTTGACGACGTTTTTGACGGCCTGTCACATTTTTGATGATGTCTTCAGCCTTAGGCAGAAACTCATAAAATCCAACTTTTTTTGACGACATTTTATGACGGCCTGTCACAAATGTCGTCAGTCATTTTTTTCCAGCAATTAAGGGACGTTTTTAAAAGGGTATTTTGGTCTTTTCCACCCATTTTGACCCTCTATATTTATATATATATATCCAAGAAGAGAAGAGAAGTTAATTTTCTCTCATTTCTCTTCCAAGAATATTCAAGAAGCTAGGGTTTTCTCTCAACCCAAAAATCAAACCTTCTTCCAAGAAATTCAAGAATCCAACCATAGATTTCACAAATTGGTTCAAGATTCAAGGTACCCAAGTCAAAATCATCAGGAAACCTAACTCAAGAAGTGGAAAAAGAGTCTATAACAAGTTTCTTCATTCAAATCCATAATCAAGGTATGTGGGGTTTGAACAAGAACACTTCTTTCGTTCTTGTGCCCAAAGATTTAATTTCTACTATTGAAATTCATGATTTTGCAAAGCAGGTTTACACCCAAATTTCTTTATTTATGATTTATGATATTTGAGCTATTCAAGATTGATACACATGACTATTTCATCATTTTATTTCTTAAATTGAGAACTTATGCCATGAGTTGAATATTGTTATTATGAGTTGATGATTTCCGAATGATTTGAGATAAGAGTCATGATTTAAGCTTTTCTATGAGAAGTTTGATTATTGAATATATATCTTAATATTTAAGCTTGAGAGTCAAGAATGAGTTCTATGACGTTTTCTTGAAGTTGTTGATACATGATTATTTTAAAATTTCCAAATTATGACTTGATATTTAATATTGAGAACTTCATGTTTCTACCATGAGTTGGTATTTCAAGTGCTTTCAAGACATGTGTCAAGTTTTAAGCTTCCTTATGACAAATAGGATTATTGAGTATATTGATTCATGAGATTGAGTTGTTATAATGAGTCTTGATACTTCCTCAAAGTTTTTGATGTTTCCATGATTTAATAAATTGATACATCTTGATGTTGAGAAAGATTGTTTGATTTTGAGTCGAGTTAGGAATCCATAGTTGTATATGATTTACAGATGAGAAATATTTATGTTTTGGTCTTTATGATAGACCCATGAGTTGATATTGATTAAGGTGGATTTTCTAACGCGTTCTGAGCTGAGTCTGGGAGGAGTATTTAGCACCGAGTGGGAAATATGATATTTCCCCGAAACTACGTGCCACCGTAGGATTGATGTTGATAATTGTGGGCCAGAGGCCGAGTATGGGATTGGGATAATGAAATTGAGGTTGTACTCCCTAGCAAGAGTATGACGCTCCCACCAATGTGGGGTTCTCTTCTTAGGAGGGCAAAACGTTGGACTCCATGCGGCTCACATGGTTTAGTTTATGTCGGTTATAAGAAACTCCCAAGTCCATAAGAGTTCAAGTTTCATGAGTTACCGAGTCACTCTAAGTCATGATTTAAAGAGTTTGAGTTGAGTATAATGATTTATGAGATATATAATGCTTGCATTACTATTGATGATTTACAAGGAATATATTTCAATTAATTCAAGCAAAGAAAGTCGTTATCGTCAGCATGTATGATTTTCAAAATCATTTATGATATTATTTATAATGTTGCATTGCACCCCCACATACTCAGTACATTCCTTAAAGTACTAACCCCCATATATTTCCATATGCTACAGTGTTTTATAATGTAGGTGCAAGTTGTAGCACAGATACCGCATTCAGTCAGTCCGCCGCTCCTAGTCAGCAGGTGATGAGTCCTTTTGATTCGAGGGCTTGAGTTGGTTATACAGTTTGAGAAGTATTGTATTTTCTTATTTTAGTCGTATTGAGCTTGGATAGTTGGGAGGCATGACCCGGCTATCTGAAGTCAGTACCAGTAGAGGCTTCATAGACGGTCAGTAGAAGTTGATGTATTCAGTTTCAGTTTTATTTGGTAAAAGTAGAGTTGTAATCTTGTAAAGTTCGTATTTATATTGATCAAGTTCAGAGAAGTTCTATATTTTCGCTGATTTTATATAGATTTAAGCATTTTATCCAGTTGCTTATGAATTATGCCAGTAGGAGGGTTAGCTTGGGGTCACTTGTGCCCCTAAGCACCGTGTGACGTCTCAGGATCAAATTTTAGGGCGTTACAACCAATTTCAAAAAATAAAATTACTGTTCCAATGATAATAAACGGCTAATTTTGCACTTAACACATCTTTTTTACTTCTATATAAAGTCGTCACTCCCTCATTATTTTATTTCATCAACTTTGTTTTTATTTAAAACTTCTACAATGTCTCAAGCATCTCAAACATTAAATTCTAAAAAGACTCTAATTTGTTATTGTGGGAATGCGGCTGTCTTGAGGACGTCACGCACAGACTCAAATCCAGGTCGCTAATTTTATAACTGTGTAATTGCGAAGGTGAGTCGTGTATGTTTTTTTTATAATGTTAAGTTAATCGTTATGTAATTATAATTTATTCTCTAGGATAATGGCGCATGCTCATTTTTTAAATGGATCGATGAGCTATCACCTCCAAGCTGTCTATCAACGTTGAGTTCGGGACCCGAGACATTAAATTTTCGTGGCTTGGCAAAATTTAATCTACTACAAAGGCTCCAAGAATGCGAAGAAAATAGAGATTTTCTTATGAATTTGTTCAAAGAAGCCGAAGAACAAAGGGATCACCTTAAAGTATTGCTACATGACACACAAATAAAGAGGGATCAACTAAAACAAAAATTGTTTTTGGCCGAAGAAAGGGATAATGGCCTAAAAATAATGTTATGTTATGGCCCATTGAACTTGAGATGTTCTGACAGGTTTCTCAGGTGTATGAAACAGGACTGCTTTAATCTTTTCTTTATTCCTGGTCGACAAGAACTTGCTTAAATTCTCGATAAGCAGCCATTCTTGATCTGACCGATATCTTCGTGGAGAAAGATCCGACCTCATCTGTTATCGTTCGAAGGTCATACTGCTCCACGAAAATGAATCTTGACAAACTTGGCACGAACAAGGGATCATTATTCCCATCATCACTGTTTCTCCCACTTCCCTCGCTCTCTTCACTGTCATCACTAACACTGCACTCGGGAAGGACATCTTCACTAGACTTGGCGTATTCGCTTATCTCCTTTAACTCCAAATTTGATTCGGACACTTCCTCGTCAATCTTATTTATTTTTGAGACATTTTCATCTGCCTCAACTTTTTTTTTCTACCGCTACCAGCAGAATAAGAACCGGTACCGGCTTTGCTTTTAGGATTGATGGTTTTTTTTTACCTATTTTCAACACAATCTATACCTGCAGAACAAATCTCCCATTTTCAGTTCATAGACCATAAGTCTATCAATAGAAATAAGTCAATGCTCAAATGAAACCCCCCTCCCTCCCCCTCCCAAAAAAAAACAAAGAAATATCCCACCAAAATCCAACATGCAGTATCAAAATCAAACTAGTATACCTAATCAAACTAATTATCTATTAATATTACAATTTTTACTCTTTCAGCCATCATATTTTTAAAGAATTTCATACGTCTAAAAAATTGATTTCAATCAAGGGCATTCTGATTTCATAGACCACGGGTCGATTTCATAGACTACGGGTCTACAGACAGAAACAGATGACTGTTGGAATCAAACTGCCAAAATAACTCTTCAAATAACGATTATCCCACCATTCCACCATCAAACAGTTCACTCCACACATCAATAACTGAACCAAAATTCAACATGCAATATCAAAACATAACAATTGCTAAAAATCAAACTAGTACACCTAATCGAACTAATTAGCTATTAATATTTCAATTTCCACTATTTAAGAAACCATTTTTTTAAAAGAATTTCATACATCTAAAAATTAATTTCAATCTAGGTCATTCTGATTTCATAGACCACGGGTCGATTTAATAGACCACGGGTCTACTGACAGAAATAAGTGACTATTTGAATCAAACTGACAAAATAACACTTCAAATAACGATTATCCCACCATTCAACACTTCTTTACTAAAAAAATACGGAACTAAACCAAAACTCCTTAATCAACCAAATTCGAAAAAAAAATTCCTACATCACTACAAATCGATTAGCAAAGAAACCTGTTTAAATGAATCTACAAATGATCGAAACATGATTTTAACTAACCTTATGAAGCAACAATGAGCTCTTAGAAGCTGCAGAAGAAGGAAAAACGAAAATGGCATTTGGGGAGAAGAGTTCTTGAAAGCGGGAGTTGGGAGACAATTTAAGAGGAGAGAGAAGGTTTTTTTTTATATTGGAATAAGTGGATGGGTGTTAGTGTATTATGTTAAAATTGTAAAGTTAGAAAAATGATACAATGGTCTCTTGGCCCACATGTGGGCCTACTTTTTGCAACTTTTACACACTTTTTACACCCTAACCCTAAAAAATAATTTAAAAAAAAATTTAGTGTCCCTTTGGCAAAATAGTTTAGAGAAGGGAATCTTTCAAAAATAGCAGCATTTTGCTATAAAACTCACCTTTCATAGCCACATTTTACATAATTATCATTTATAGCCACTGTATTCGATTTATGCCCGCTGTATTCGGTTTTACAAATAGTATGTATTCATATAAAATATGAATACAGTCCCTAATTAGTCGCACAAAAAATGGAATTCAATATTTTTAAAAAGAAAAAAAATCTCAATCACGCTTATTTCGTTGAACTAAATATTTTCTTGACTAACACTACCATTATATTTTTATTATATTTTTTTATCTTTTGTGTTTTCCCTGTTTTTTCTTCTTCTTTCTATTTTTTCCTACTTTTATTTTTTTCGTTTCTTTCTTTTTGTTTTTTTTTCTTTTTGTTTTCTCTTTAATCTCTAACTTCTATTTCTCATTCTTCATTTCATTTCTTCTTTGATTTTTTTTCTCTTTTGTACTTATTTTCTTTATTATTTTTTGTTTTATTTTATATTTTTATAATTTTCAAAAAATATGACTAGTCGAGCACAAGTCATGGATGATAACGTAAATACCACAATTATTTATCGTATTTGTAGTCACACTGTCATTTATATTTTTGTATTTATTGATACAACTGTATTTGTATTTGTATTTTAAAGTTTGCACTTGTATTTATATTTTATAGTTCGCATTTGTATTTATATTTAATAGTTCACACTTGTATTTGTATTTGTATTTGTATTTGTATTTGTATTTGTATTTGTATTTGTATTTGTATTTGTATTTGTATTTGTATTTGTATTTGTATTTGTATTTGTATTTGTATTTGTATTTGTATTTGTATTTGTATTTGTATTTGTATTTGTATTTGTATTTGTATTTGTATTTGTATTTGTATTTGTATTTGTATTTGTATTTGTATTTGTATTTGTATTTGTATTTGTATTTGTATTTGTATTTGTATTTGTATTTGTATTTGTATTTGTATTTGTATTTGTATTTGTATTTGTATTTGTATTTGTATTTGTATTTGTATTTGTATTTGTATTTGTATTTGTATTTGTATTTGTATTTGTATTTGTATTTGTATTTGTATTTGTATTTGTATTTGTATTTGTATTTGTATTTGTATTTGTATTTGTATTTGTATTTGTATTTGTATTTGTATTTGTATTTGTATTTGTATTTGTATTTGTATTTGTATTTGTATTTGTATTTGTATTTGTATTTGTATTTGTATTTGTATTTGTATTTGTATTTGTATTTGTATTTGTATTTGTATTTGTATTTGTATTTGTATTTGTATTTGTATTTGTATTTGTATTTGTATTTGTATTTGTATTTGTATTTGTATTTGTATTTGTATTTGTATTTGTATTTGTATTTGTATTTGTATTTGTATTTGTATTTGTATTTGTACTTGTACTTGTATTTGTACTTGTACTTGTATTTGTACTTGTACTTGTACTTGTACTTGTACTTGTACTTGTATTTGTATTTGTATTTGTATTTGTATTTGTATTTGTATTTGTATTTGTATTTGTATTTGTATTTGTATTTGTATTTGTATTTGTATTTGTATTTGTATTTGTATTTGTATTTGTATTTGTATTTGTATTTGTATTTGTATTTGTATTTGTATTTGTATTTGTATTTGTATTTGTATTTGTATTTGTATTTGTATTTGTATTTGTATTTGTATTTGTATTTGTATTTGTATTTGTATTTGTATTTGTATTTGTATTTGTATTTGTATTTGTATTTGTATTTGTATTTGTATTTGTATTTGTATTTGTATTTGTATTTGTATTTGTATTTGTATTTGTATTTGTATTTGTACTTGTACTTGTACTTGTACTTGTACTTGTACTTGTACTTGTACTTGTACTTGTATTTGTATTTGTATTTGTATTTGTATTTGTATTTGTATTTGTATTTGTATTTGTATTTGTATTTGTATTTGTATTTGTATTTGTATTTGTATTTGTATTTGTATTTGTATTTGTATTTGTATTTGTATTTGTATTTGTATTTGTATTTGTATTTGTATTTGTATTTGTATTTGTATTTGTATTTGTATTTGTATTTGTATTTGTATTTGTATTTGTATTTGTATTTGTATTTGTATTTGTATTTGTATTTGTATTTGTATTTGTATTTGTATTTGTATTTGTATTTGTATTTGTATTTGTATTTGTATTTGTATTTGTATTTGTATTTGTATTTGTATTTGTATTTGTATTTGTATTTGTATTTGTATTTGTATTTGTATTTGTATTTGTATTTGTATTTGTATTTGTATTTGTATTTGTATTTGTATTTGTATTTGTATTTGTATTTGTATTTGTATTTGTATTTGTATTTGTATTTGTATTTGTATTTGTATTTGTATTTGTATTTGTATTTGTATTTGTATTTGTATTTGTATTTGTATTTGTATTTGTATTTGTATTTGTATTTGTATTTGTATTTGTATTTGTATTTGTATTTGTATTTGTATTTGTATTTGTATTTGTATTTGTATTTGTATTTGTATTTGTATTTGTATTTGTATTTGTATTTGTATTTGTATTTGTATTTGTATTTGTATTTGTATTTGTATTTGTATTTGTATTTGTATTTGTATTTGTATTTGTATTTGTATTTGTATTTGTATTTGTATTTGTATTTGTATTTGTATTTGTATTTGTATTTGTATTTGTATTTGTATTTGTATTTGTATTTGTATTTGTATTTGTATTTGTATTTGTATTTGTATTTGTATTTGTATTTGTATTTGTATTTGTATTTGTATTTGTATTTGTATTTGTATTTGTATTTGTATTTGTATTTGTATTTGTATTTGTATTTGTATTTGTATTTGTATTTGTATTTGTATTTGTATTTGTATTTGTATTTGTATTTGTATTTGTATTTGTATTTGTATTTGTATTTGTATTTGTATTTGTACTTGTACTTGTACTTGTATTTGTATTTGTACTTGTACTTGTACTTGTACTTGTACTTGTACTTGTATTTGTATTTGTATTTGTATTTGTATTTGTATTTGTATTTGTATTTGTATTTGTATTTGTATTTGTATTTGTATTTGTATTTGTATTTGTATTTGTATTTTTATTTGTATTTGTATTTGTATTTGTATTTGTATTTGTATTTGTATTTGTATTTGTATTGTATTTGTATTTGTATTTGTATTTGTATTTGTATTTGTATTTGTATTTGTATTTGTATTTGTATTTGTATTTGTATTTGTATTTGTATTTGTATTTGTATTTGTATTTGTATTTGTATTTGTACTTGTACTTGTACTTGTATTTGTACTTGTACTTGTATTTGTATTTGTACTTGTACTTGTACTTGTATTTGTATTTGTATTTGTATTTGTATTTGTATTTGTATTTGTATTTGTATTTGTATTTGTATTTGTATTTGTATTTGTATTTGTATTTGTATTTGTATTTGTATTTGTATTTGTATTTGTATTGTATTTGTATTTGTATTTGTATTTGTATTTGTATTTGTATTTGTATTTGTATTTGTATTTGTATTTGTATTTGTATTTGTATTTGTATTTGTATTTGTATTTGTATTTGTATTTGTATTTGTATTTGTATTTGTATTTGTATTTGTATTTGTATTTGTATTTGTATTTGTATTTGTATTTGTATTTGTATTTGTATTTGTATTTGTATTTGTATTTGTATTTGTATTTGTATTTGTATTTGTATTTGTATTTGTATTTGTATTTGTATTTGTATTTGTATTTGTATTGTATTTGTACTTGTATTTGTATTTGTATTTGTACTTGTACTTGTATTTGTACTTGTACTTGTACTTGTACTTGTACTTGTACTTGTACTTGTACTTGTACTTGTACTTGTATTTGTACTTGTACTTGTATTTGTACAAATACAAATACAAATACAAATACAAATACAAATACAAATACAAATACAAATACAAATACAAATACAAATACAAATACAAATACAAATACAAATACAAATACAAATACAAATACTAATACTAATACAAATACAAATACAAATACAAAATACAAATACAAATACAAATACAAATACAAATACAAATACAAATACAAATACAAATACAAATACAAATACAAATACAAATACAAATACAAATACAAATACAAATACAAATACAAATACAAATACAAATACAAATACAAATACAAATACAAATACAAATACAAATACAAATACAAATACAAATACAAATACAAATACAAATACAAATACAAATACAAATACAAATACAAATACAAATACAATACAAATACAAATACAAATACAATACAAATACAAATACAAATACAAATACAAATACAAATACAAATACAAATACAAATACAAATACAAATACAAATACAAATACAAATACAAATATACAAATACAAATACAAATACAAATACAAATACAAATACAATACAAATACAAATACAAATACAAATACAAATACAAATACAAATACAAATACAAATACAAATACAAATACAAATACAAATACAAATACAAATACAAATACAAATACAAATACAAATACAAATACAAATACAAATACAAATACAAATACAAATACAAATACAAATACAAATACAAATACAAGTACAAATACAAATACAAGTACAAGTACAAGTACAAGTACAAGTACAAGTACAAGTACAAGTACAAGTACAAAGTACAAATATTTGTATTTGTATTTGTATTTGTATTTGTATTTGTATTTGTATTTGTATTAGTATTTGTATTTGTATTTGTATTTGTATTTGTATTTGTATTTGTATTTGTATTTGTATTTGTATTTGTATTTGTATTTGTATTTGTATTTGTATTTGTATTTGTATTTGTATTTGTATGTGTATTTGTATGTGTAATCTGTATTTGTATGTGTATCTGTATGTGTATGTGTATTTGTATTTGTATTGTATTTGTATTTGTATTTGTATTTGTATTTGTATTTGTATTTGTATTTGTATTTGTATTTGTATTTGTATTTGTATTTGTATGTGTATTTGTATTTGTATTTGTATTTGTATTTGTATTTGTATTTGTATTTGTATTTGTATTTGTATTTGTATTTGTATTTGTATTTGTATTTGTATTTGTATTTGTATTTGTATTTGTATTTGTATTTGTATTTGTATTTGTATTTGTATTTGTATTTGTATTTGTATTTGTATTTGTATTTGTATTTGTATTTGTATTTGTATTTGTATTTGTATTTGTATTTGTATTTGTATTTGTATTTGTATTTGTATTTGTATTTGTATTTGTATTTGTATTTGTATTTGTATTTGTATTTGTATTTGTATTTGTATTTGTATTTGTATTTGTATTTGTATTTGTATTGTATTTGTATTTGTATTTGTATTTGTATTTGTATTTGTATTTGTATTTGTATTTTGTATTTGTATTTGTATTTGTATTTGTATTTGTATTTGTATTTGTATTTGTATTTGTATTTGTATTTGTATTTGTATTTGTATTTGTATTTGTATTTGTATTTGTATTTGTATTTGTATTTGTATTTGTATTTGTATTTGTATTTGTATTTGTATTTGTATTTGTATTTGTATTTGTATTTGTATTTGTATTTGTATTTGTATTTGTATTTGTATTTGTATTTGTATTTGTATTTGTATTTGTATTTGTATTTGTATTTGTATTTGTATTTGTATTTGTATTTGTATTTGTATTTGTATTTGTATTTGTATTTGTATTTGTATTTGTATTTGTATTTGTATTTGTATTTGTATTTGTATTTGTATTTGTATTTGTATTTGTATTTGTATTTGTATTTGTATTTGTATTTGTATTTGTATTTGTATTTGTATTTGTATTTGTATTTGTATTTGTATTTGTATTTGTATTTGTATTTGTATTTGTATTTGTATTTGTATTTGTATTTGTATTTGTATTTGTATTTATATTTGTATTTGTTAGTTTGCGCCATCATTTATATTTTATATAATTCATACTTGTATTTTAAAGAACTATTTTGTATTTATATTTAATAATTGATTACATATTATATTGGATTATATTTATATTATGGTTTTATTGTGTTTGTCTATTTAGATTATATTTGGATTATACTTATATTTGTATTCTATTTTCTTCATTACCTTTTTATTTTTAAGAAATTATTTTGTATTTGTATTTGTAAGTTGATTGCATATTGTATTTAGTCGTGACTATGTACAATGTATCATTTGTATTTGTATACAAACAAGTAAGTACATTAATTGTATTTTCTTGATTCTAAAATATATAAATATGTAATGTATCATTTGATACAAATGTACCATTTTGTATTTGTATATCAAAATTATCATTCATATTTATAAATAAACAAATATCACTTGATACAAATACAATGACAAACAAATGAAACAAATGATTTTACAAATACAAATTCAATATGTATTTGTATATATTGTTTTTGTATTAAAATTTGAGTTGTATTTATTTGTATCAATAAATACAACTCGTATCAATAAATACAAACAAGTATTCGTGGAAAGAAAATCAATCGTTCCTTTTCAATAATTAAAAAATACAAATGATAGTTCACACTTGTATTTATATGTTATAGATCACATTTGTATTTGTATTTTATTTCACACTCGTATTTATATGTTATAGTTAGCATTTGTATTTGTATTTTATAGTTTGCACTTGTATTTGTATTTTATAGTTCGCATTTGTATTTGTATTTTATAGTTCGCACTTGTATTTGTGTTTGCTAGTTCGCACAAATAAAAAGAAGGAGAAAAATTGAAAAGAAAAAAAAAGGAGAAAAAATGAGAGAATTAGAAGGAGGAAAAATGAGAGAAAAAGAAGGAGAAAAACTACAAAAAAGAAGAAGGAGATTAATAGAAAATAAGAAAAAAATACAAATAAAAAAAAGGAGAAAAGATACAAAAAGAAGAAGAAGAAGAAGAAAAAAAGGAGAAAAATGAAAAGGAAAAAAATAAAAAGAAAAAAAATGAATAAAAAATAAAAATAAAAACTAAAGAAAAAAAAACTGAAAAAGGAAAAAGAAGAAGAAGAGAATAATAGAAAATAGAAAAAGAGAGAAAATACATGAGAAAGGCTATGAATTGTAATTAGGAATAATTAATAGGCAAGAGGGGCTATGAATTATAATTAATTAAAAATTAGACTTTAAGTGGTAATAAAAGTCCGTGGCTAATCCGGGTAATTTTCCCTTTTGAGAAAGGTATTTTGACAATTTTTCCCAAGATACTGATGAGTTATGAATCATAAAAGTTGAATAACATATTCCAACACATAGCCATCTCTCCCTTCTTTCCATGTCAGTTTGTAACTTGTAGTAGGGATTCCACCTACGTGTTAATGCTGCAAATGTATTGATTGGTTTATCACTATCTCATCTATACTTGTAGTAGGGATTCCACCTACGTGTTAATGCTGTAAATGTATTGAATGGTTTTTCACTATATATCTCAACTATAAGTTGCACTAATTATTCCAGAGTGCATTAGTCAAACTATTTATGTTAGCTGTTTAGGTTTTCTCTCGAATCTTTTGAGAAGAGAGCCTTCTTTTCCAGGCATAAGGTATTCGATCTACTCTTTTAATTATCTTGATATATTGTTCTTATTTATTTACCATTCATGTACTTGTCTCGCGCTTTCTTAGTCTTCAAGTGCATATCATCTTTTTTTTTCATTATTTTCTAGGTCTTACCTCATCACAAATGACAGTACGGTGCTATTATTGTTATTCTACACAATACGGGTACGTAAAATCTGTATAACAGAACAACAACTTCAACTCGAGTTAAAGTATGAACAAGAACAAAATAAGTATTAAATACCCTCAACACAAGATCAAAAAAGACCTTTCCAAGAGGTGTATTTATTTTTTCAGAAAATAAAGATGAAACAAAAATGATTAAGGCCAAGTCGTCTGAATTCACGGATTTTCCTTAAGGAATAATTCCCCTCACTGTACCCGAGATTATGGAATCTTCCTCCCAGGATAAAATGGCCTTCAATCCGACTATAGAGGTACCTCAAATAGGCGGATTCTTCGAACATACTCACAGTTAGAATGATCACACTTAGAGTATTTTTTAAGACAAGAAGAAGAAGTTTTGTAATCTGAAAATTTCTGTATTTTCTACCTCTAACTTGTGGATGAAAAACAGGTTATTTATAGCCACAAGATGCCTCTTTATAAAGGAAGCAATGGTTCACTCTAAAGGTTGCACCTTTGCTGTAAATTCATGTCTGTTCATTAAAGATTGCATCCTTTCCTGAAGAGTCATATCTTTCCATGAATTAGTGTGTCTTTTGCTGAATGGTTGCATCTGTTTATTCAACCAATGTATCAGTTCAGTTAAGTAACAAAAAATAGTGCACCAGTTCTGAAGCAATGCAATATTTACGAAGCAGTGCAACTATTCTGCATCACTGTTCACGTAAAACAGTAGGATCACGTCAATGTTACTGCATATAAATGGAGGATTAAAACTCAAAAATATTTAATGCATTTTTCATCATTGTTCAAATTTTGTCAAATAAAATTTGTCCAAATAGAAAGATCTCATCGATCGATCATTTGGCAAATCCAAATCCGAAGACGAGCCGAGCGAGCGACGACGACGATGGTGCGAAGCATATCTATTTCCTTGCCTCACTTACCATATGGAGTAAGTGTTTCACAATATAAACACTAAAAAGTTCTCTTCTTCTACCAATGTGGGAGAAAGAGTAAGCTTTCCAAATTAGGAGTACACTTTCCAATTTGGGTGTCTCCTTTTCCTCCACCATTTCTTCTCCATTTCTCATTCACACTTCTATGAACCCAACAATCCCCCATATGAATGGGGAATGGATATTTTTTGTAAATTTTTTACGGACAAGTATGTGATCATCAAGCAAAGACTAATTGCATCTTGATAAGTGGGTTTCCCTTTGAACTTTCCGTAGTGAACATGCATCGGATGTACTCGGTCAATCGATAGATTTGATATCTTTGAACCGTCGAGATTTAATTTACACCTAAACAACACATGTCACACAACCAGCCTTTTACCATTTATAGTTCTTACGGTTTTGTGCTTTTCATCCATGAACACGTCCCAGTTTTCATGAGAGCTTAGAGAATAGGCCTTTAATAACATTCTCTTTGAAGAGGCTTCCACTTCTCCCACACATAGGTGATTTATAAACGTTCAATCCTGTAGATTAAACTATTTGGTCAAATCTGCCAAATTTAGATAATCATTAAAAGACTTTTCACCTTAAGTCTCATCCTTGTTTACTATACATAGTCTACATTATGAGAATGGGTTGGGTAATTGACAATGTTGAACCTGTCATACACAACTTTGTTTGATCTCCTTGAACCTAGCTCTTGGGATCTCCAGTCTGCTAGGTAGAGTTACCACCATGCTAACTTGTCCTAGGACTTAAACCCATTCCCTTGGATGTCATTTCTACTCTTTCTCTAGATAGGCCTTTTGAAAGTGGATTCGACACATTATCCTTTGACTTTACATAATAAATAGTGATAATTCCACTAGAGAGAAGTTCCCTAATGGTATTATGTCTCCATCGTATGTGACGAGATTTACCATTGTACATCATGCTCCCTGCCCTACCTATTGCTGTTTGGCTATCACAGTGTATACATACGGGTGCCACTAGCTTGGGCCAATACGGAATATATTCCAAGAAATTTTGGAGCCATTCTGCTTCTTCACCGGCTTTATCTAATGCGATAAATTCAGATTCCATTGTAGAGCGAGCATTACACGTCTGTTTGGATGATTTCCAAGAGACTGCTCCTCCACTGATAGTAAATAAATATCCACTTGTGGATTTTACTTTGTTCAATTCGGTGATCCAATTTGCATCACTATATCCTTCAAGTACCGCAGGATATTTATTATAATGCAAAGCATAATTTTGAGTGTATTTAAGATAGCCCAAAACTATTTTCATTGTCATCCAGTGATTTTTGTTGGGATTACTTGTGTACTACCTCAATTTAATGATAGCCCATGCTATGCCTGGTTGTGTACAATTCATTATATACATTAAACATCCCAATACTCTTGCGTACTCCAATTGCGAGTCACTTTCACCTTCATTCTTTCGAAGTGCAAAGCTCGCATCCAATGGAGTCTTGGCAATACCAAATTCCATATACTTGAACTTGTCAAGTACCTTTTCGATATAATGAGACTTTGACAATTCCAACCCTTGTGGAGTTCGATGGATTCTTATACCTAAGATCACATCTGCAACTCCAAGGTCCTTCATATCAAACTTGCTCTCGAGCATTCATTTTGTTGCAATTATGTCAGAAATGTCTCTACTGATGATCAACATATCATCCACATATAAACATACAATGACTTGGTGATTTGGAGTGTCTTTAATATAAACACATTTATCACATTCATTTATTTTGAATCCATTTGCCAACATGGTTTGGTCAAACTTAGCATGCCACTGTTTTGGTGCTTTCTTTAGTCCATATAATGACTTGATAAGTTTACACACCTTGTTTTACTTTCCAGGAACCACAAAACCCTCAGGTTGTTTCATGTAAATTTCTTCCTCCAAATCTCCATTTAGGAATGCGGTTTTCACATCTATTTGATGGATTTGAAGATCATATTCCGCCACCAAGGCAATTAACATTTGAATCGAGGTTATCCTTGTTACTGGTGAGTATGTATCAAACTAATCAATGCCTTCCTTTTGTTTGAAGCCTTTTACTACAAGTCTTGCCTTGTATTTATCAATAGTACCATCCGCCTTCATTTTCCTTTTGAAGATCCATTTAGAACCTAAAGGTTTATTTTTGGGAGGAAGGTCAACCAATTCCCATGTATGGTTGCTTAAGATTGAATCGATTTCACTATTGACAGCCTCTTTCAAAAGAATGAGTCCGAAGATTCCATCGCTTCCCTAAATATTTGAGGCTCATTTTCTAAGAGAAATGTTACAAAATCTGACCCAAACGAAGTTAACGTTCTTTGATGTGTACTACATCTTGGATTTTCTTCATTATGTACATTATCACTTGGTACGTCTCGAGGTCGTTTAGATCCTCCACTAGATTGTTCATGTCTAATTTTATACGGGTAAATATTTTCAAAGAATTCAGCATTTTCTGATTCAATTACCGTATTTTCATTAATATCTGTATGTTCAGATTTATGAACAAAAAATCGACATGCTTTACTACTTTTAGCATACCCTATGAACAAGCAGTCCATCGTTTTACGTCCTTTCTTAACCCTTTTAGGTATAGAAACTTGAACCTTCGCTAGACACCCCCACACTTTGAAATATTTCAAGTTAGGTTTCCTTCCTTTCCATTTTTTGTAAGGAATTGATTGTGTCTTACTATGGTGAACTCTGTTGAGTATACGATTGGCCGTAATGATAGCCTCCCCCCATAAGTTTTGCGGTAAAACAGAACTTATAAGTAAGGCATTCATCATTTCCTTCAAAGTTCAGTTTTTCCTTTCCACAATTCCATTAGATTGAGGTGAATACAGGGCCATAGTTTGATGGATGATTCCATTCTCTACACATATTTGCGCAAAGGGAGATTCATATTCTCCACCCTATCACTTCTTATCATTTTGATCTTTTTGTCTAACTGATTTTGAACTTCAGTTTTATATTGCCTAAATGCATCTATTGCTTTATCCTTACTATTTAGCAAGTAGACATAACAGTATCTAGTGAAATCATCAATAAAAGTTATGAAATACTTTCTCCCACCATGAGATGGTGTTGATTTCATATCTTAAATGTCAGTTTGTATTAAGTCTAAGGGATTGGAATTCCTTTCAACGAACTTATAAGGATGCTTTGCATACTTCGATTCCACACACGTTTGACACTTTGATTTATTGTACTCAAAGTTTGGCAAAACTTCTAAGTTAATCAGTTTTCGTAACGTTTTGTAATTAACATGGCACAAAAATTCATGCCATAAATCATAAGACTCAAGTAAATAAGACAAATTCGAACTTTTATTCATTTCAATAGTCATTACATTCATCTTATAAAGGCCCTCCGTGAGATAGCCTTTTCCTACATACATTTCTCTTTTTCTAACTACAATTTTTCCAGAAACGGTTACACATTTGAATCCGTTCTTATCTAGGAGTGAAATAGAAATTAAGTTCCTACGTAACTCCAAAACATATAGCACATTGTTTAGTGTCAAAACCTTGCCGGAAGTCTTCTTTAGGAAAATTTTTCCTGTTTCCTCCACTTTAGCAGTAGCTGAGTTGGCCATGTAAAGCATTTCTTCTGCTTGAGCCGGAGCAAATGATGAGAACAACTCTTTGTTTACGCAAACATGGCGTGTGGCACCAGAATCCATCCACCATTCGCGTGGATTCCCCACCAAGTTGCATTCCGTGAACATAGCACATAAATCATCATATTCTTTGTTGGACTCAATCATATTTTCTTGGTCCTTTTTCTTGCCTTTCTTCAGGGTTCGACAATCTGTGGACTTGTGTCCAATTTTGCCACAATTGAAGCATTTTCCCTTGAACTTTTTCTTGGGTTGATTGCTTCCATGTTCAACTTTCTTTCTTTTCTTCGAGTTGTTTTGGCCATCTTCTACAATATGTGCTCCATTCATTGTAGAATTTCCCTTTGACCTTCTTTCGGTAGCTTTATTGTCTTCTTCAATACGAAGTCAGACAATAAGATCTTCAACGGTCATCTCCTTGCGTTTATGCTTTAAGTAGTTTTTGAAGTCTTTCCACAAAGGTGGTAGTTTCTCAAATATCGCTGCTACTTTGAAAGCATCATTCACAATTAAACCTATAAAACAGTTTATGTGAGTATTAAGAACATTTTTAATTTGTTCAACTATGAAATTTTTCAAAAATATACCTTCTGCAAGGAGATCACGTATGATGACTTGAAACTCCTGTACTTGAGAGACAACAGATTTGCTATCAATCATTTTGAAGTCCAGGAACCGTGCAATAAGGAATTTCTTAATTCCCGCATTCTCCATTTTATATTTCCGTTCAAGTTCCCCCCACAGTTCTTTTGATGTCTTGGTTCCACTATAGATATTGTAGAGGTCGTCTTGGAGACCACTCAGAATATAATTCCTGCAAAGAAAGTCTGAATGTCTCCAAGCTTCTACAATAACGAAGCGGTCTTTGTCCGAGGTTCCCTCGGGCAACTCAAGAGCGTCTTCGCTAGTGAACCGTTGTAGACATAAAGTGGTGAGGTAAGAGAACATCTTTTGCTGCCACCGCTTGAAGTCAATACCAGAAAATTTTCCAGGCTTCTCCGCCGGTGCCATCGTTGGAGGAGCATTTGTGCGACTTGATGTGGAAATATTATTTGCCTCCACAGACGTTGTCACATCCATCATTTGACTTTCAGTTGTCATTTTTTCTATCACCACAAGACAGAAAACTTAGAATTATTCAGAATACTATTTATAAAGTTAAATAATTTGAAATTCTTCTTTTTGTTTCTAGTTAACGATGAAGTTTTAATTACTTCGAATCGTCAACTGAGTGAACCTTAACTTGTGATGAAGATTTTATGTCTTCTAATCACTAGTTAAATTCAAGCGGAGTACAAAGCCTAAGCTTTAATCTCCAAAAATAAGCAATACAGATTCTTGTTAACTTATTCCTTAAGATTGTTATTTTCCACAATACGGGTACGTAGAATCTGTATAACAGAACAACAACTTCAACTCGAGTTCAAGTATGAACAAGAACACAATGAAGTATTAAATACCCTCAACAAAAGATCAAAAAAGACCTTTCCAAGAGGTGTATTTATTTTTTCAGAAAATAAAGATGAAACAGAAATGATTAAGGCCAAGTCGTCCGAATTCACGGATTTTCCTTAAGGAATAATTCCCCTCACTGTACCCGAGGTTATGGAATATTCCTCCCAGGATAAAATGGCCTTCAATATGACTATAGCGGTACCTCAAATAGGCGGATTCTTCGAACACACTCACAGTTAGAATGATCACACTTAGAGTATTTTTTAAGACAAGAAGAAGAAGTTTTGTAATCTGAAAATTTCTGTATTTTCTACCTCTAACCTGTGGATGAAAATAAGGTTATTTATAGCCATAATATGCCTCTTTAGAAAGGAGGCAATGGTTCACTCTAAAGGTTGCACCTTTGATGTAAATTCATGTCTGTTCATTAAAGATTGCATCCTTTCCTGAAGAGTCATATCTTTCCATGAATCAGTCTGTCTTTTGCTGAATGGTTGCATCTGTTTATTCAACCAGTGCATCAGTTCAGTTAAGTAACATAAAAAAGTGCACCAGTTCTTAAGCAATGCAACATTTTCGAAGCAGTGCAACTATTCTGCGTCACTGTTCACGTAAAACAGTAGCATCGCGTAACCGTTACTGCACGTAAATAGAGGATTAAAACTCAGAAATATTTCTTGCATTTTTCATCATTGTTCAGATTTTGTCAAGTAAAATTTATCCAAAAAGAAAGATCTCATTGATCGATCATTTGTCAAATCTGAGTGCGCGACAACGACGACGGCGCGAGGCATCTCTATTTCCTTGCCTCACTTACCATGTGGAGTAAGTGTTTCACAATATAAACAATAAAAAGTTCTCTTCTTCCACCAATGTGGGAGAAAAAGTAAGCTTTCCAAATTCGGAGTACACTTTCCAATTTGGGTGCCTCCTGTTCCTCCACTATTTCTTCTCCATTTCTCATTCACACTTCTATGAACCCAAGAATCCCCCACATGAATGGGGAATGGCTATTTTTCATAAAACTTTTACGGAAAAGTATGTGATCATCTAGCAAAGATTGATTACATCTGGATAAGTGGGTTTCCCTTTGAACTTTCCGTAGTGAACATGCATCGGATGTACTCGATCAATCGGTAGATTTGATATCTTTGAACCATCGAGCTTTAATGTACACCTAGATAACAAATGTCACACAACCAACCTTTTACCATTTATGGTTGTTATAGTTTTGTGCTTTTCATCCATGAACACATCCCGGTTTTCATGAGAGCTTAGAGAATAGGCCTTTACTAATTTTCTCTTTGAAACGGCTTTCACTTCGCCCACACATAGGTGATTTCTAAACGTTCAATCCTGTAGATTAAACTATTTGGTCAAATCTTCCAAATTTAGATAATCATTAAAAGACTTTTCACCTTAAGTCTCATCCGCTTTTACTATACATTGTCTACATCATGAGAATGGGTTGGGTAATTGACAATGTTGAACCTGTCAGACACAACTTTGTTTGATCACCTTGAACCTAGCTCTTAGGATCTTCAGTCTACTAGGTAGAGTTACCTCCATGCGGACTTGTCCTAGGCCTTAAACCCATTCCCTTGGATGTCATTTCTACTCCTTCTCTAGATAGGCCTTTTGTAAGTGGATCCGACACATTATCCTTTGACTTTACATAATCAATAGTGATAATTCCACTAGAGAGAAGTTCCCTAATGGTATTATGTCTCCATCGTATGTGACGAGATTTACCGTTGTACATCATGCTCCCTGCCCTACCTATTGCCTCTTGGATATCACAGTGTATACATACTGGTGCCACTAGCTTGGGCCAATACAGAATATATTCCAAGAAATTTTGGAGCCATTCTACTTCTTCACCGACTTTATCTAATGCGATAAATTCAAATTCCATTGTAGAGCGAGCAATACACGTCTGTTTGGATGATTTCCAAGAGACTGCTCCTCCACCAATAGTAAATACATATCCACTTGTGGATTTTACTTCGTTCAATCCGGTGATCCAATTTGCATCACTATATCCTTCAAGTACCGCAGGATATTTATTATAATGCAAAGCATAATTTTGAGTGTATTTAAGATACCCCAAAACTCTTTTCTTTGCCATCCAGTGAGTTTTGTTGGGATTACTCGTGTACCGACTCAATTTACTGATAGCGCATGCTATATATGGTCTTGTAAAATTCATTATATACATTAAACATCCCAATACTCTTGCGTACTCTAATTACGAGTCACTTTCACCTTCATTCTTTCGAAGTGCAAAGCTCGCATCCAATGGAGTCTTGGCAATACCAAATTCCATATACTTGAACTTGTCAAGTACCTTTTCGATATAATGAGACTTTGACAATGCCAACCCTTGTGGAGTTTGATGGATTCTTATACCTAAGATCACATCTGCAACTCCAAGGTCCTTCATATCAAACTTACTCTCGAGCATTAATTTTATTGCATTTATGTCAGAAATGTCTCTACTGATGATCAACATATCATCCACATATAAACATACAATGACTTGGTGATTTGGAGTGTCTTTAATATAAACACATTTATCACATTCATTTATTTTGAATCCATTTGCCAACATGGTTTGGTCAAACTTCTTATGCCACTGTTTTGGTGCTTGCTTTAGTCCATATAATGACTTGATAAGTTTACACACCTTGTTTTACTTTCCAGGAACCACAAAACCCTCAGGTTGTTTCATGTAAATTTCTTCCTCCAAATCTCCATTTAGGAATGCGGTTTTCACATCCATTTGATGGATTTGAAGATCATATTCCGCCACCAAGGCAATTAACATTCGAATCGAGGTTATCCTTGTTACTGGTAAGTATGTATCAAAGTAATCAAGGCCTTCCTTTTGTTTGAATCCTTTTACTACAAGTCTTGCCTCTTATTTGTCAATAGTACCATCCGCCTTCATTTTCCTTTTGAAGATCCATTTAGAAACTAAAGGTTCATTTCCGGGAGGAAGGTCAACCAATTCCCATGTATGGTTGCTTAAGATTGAATCGATCTTACTATTGACAGCCTATTTTCAAAAGAATGAGTCCGAAGATTCCATCGCTTCCCTAAATATTTGAGGCTCATTTTCTAAGAGAAATGTTACAAAATCCGACCCAAACGAAGTTGACGTTCTTTGATGTGTACTACATCTTGGATTTTCTTCATTATGTACATTATCACTTGGTTCGTCTCAAGGTCGTTTAGATTCTTCACTAGACTGTTCATGTCTAATTTTATACGGGTAAATATTTTCAAAGAATTCAGCATTGTCTGATTCAATTACCGTATTTTCATTAATATCCGTATGTTCGGATTTATGAACAAAAGATTGACATGCTTTACTACTTTTAGCATACCCTATGAACACGCAGTCCACCGTTTTAGGTCCTATATTAACCCTTTTAGGTATAGGAACTTGAACCTTCGCTAGACACCCCCACACTTTGAAATATTTCAAGTTAGGTTTCCTTCCATTCCATTTTTCGTAAGGAATTGATTGTGTCTTACTATGGGGAACTCTGCTGAGTATACGATTGGCCGTAATGATAGCTTCCCCCCATAAGTTTTGTGGTAAACCAGAACTTATATGTAAGGCATTCATTATTTTCTTCAAAGTTCAATTTTTTCTTTCCGCAATTCCATTAGTTTGAGGTAAATACGGGGCCGTAGTTTGATGGATAATTCCATTCTCTACACATATTTGTGCAAAGGGAGATTCATATCTCATCAACTACAGAACAACATTAATTAAACCAGGCAAGTTCTAGGTACTATACTATGTAGGAACTAATACAAATACTCGCACACACAGTGGTAAATAAGTTAAACTCATTCTACTGTTCTTGAGATTTGCATCACATGTCATGAGTATTTACTGGTTAATGCCAACTACAGATTCACTAACAGTTGATCACATATCCTAGGAGACAAAAGTAAACAGTCAAATGAAAATAGTCATAGCTTGATGACAACATCATTCATCATCCATATTCACAACAAGATACTAACACAAACAACACTTTTATTTCATGGACCAACATTAACAACATAACAAGGCTTAAAAAGAAGAAAAATGCAAATAAGTTGAACCTAGAAAAGAAAAATATGAACTTAACATGATCCTAGACATACCAATTCTCCTAGATAGCATATGGTAGGGTTCAGAATATCGGTAACACAACCCCCCATGGTACAAGTACACCACCCCCACATAAAAATATATGCATTATCATCAAAGAATTAAATTAAAGTACAAAGGAATGGGTATACTTATATTTCCTCTTATTCATCTGAGGCGTCTGTAAAGTGTGGTGAGGATCCTGTGTCCTTACCTGGTGAAATATTGGCCCCTATGGTGGTAGGGGAACTCAAACCCTCACCCTCCATGATCGGAGGAATCATCTCTCAGACTGAGCCTGAACTTTTCCCCCTTGCTCGGGCAACACTAGTAGATACTCCTTCTACATCATCTATTTATTTCTTCATCTTTCCTTGATTTCATTCAAGCTCTCTTCAGATCATGTTGTTCCTATTGCTCTGGAGTCATTTCTACTCTTTTTTTTCCAGCTTTCCTTGCAACTCGCTCATCCATGTGCTCCTTTTCTTTATCTTTCATAGGTCATCCCATTAGGTCCACTATGCATTCATCATCGTCACTCACCACTAAGGCTAGGTCAAAAGCAGTTTGTTGTGTTTGTCTTCCCTTTAACTACGCTATATCAGCCTTTGCTTGCTCAAATTAAGCAATAAGCTTGGCAAGATCAGGGAAGGACAATGAATCGAGCCTTTTGTTGATGCGGTGCTCCATGTTGTCATTCCTAATCTGAATAGTTTCGAATGGACGGATTGCCTCAGCTACAATTCTATCAACAAACGTCTTGAATTCGGACACCCATTTATCTAACTATTTCTGAAATCTCTTTTGCATCTTCACCGATTTGGAAAATTTTTCCTACGTTATCCTGTATTCAGCAAAGTCTGATCCACCCATAGATGGTGCGGAACCTGACCCTACAGATATACTTGGAGGTACACACTCAGGTGGCACATAAGTGGTGATGGGCAAAGAAAGGCATACCTGCAGGAATTTCGGTAGCATCAGGAGTTGGTGCAGATTGAGTCTGGTAAGTAGGAGGCTTGATTATTGAATTTCGAGTCATCTTTCGACTTCTCAATGTCTTGTCTGTGTGTATCCTGGACTGCGTTGTCAACTCCAAAAATTAGAGGCACACCTGCTTGCCTACACAACTCTGTGATTAAGCATGGGAACGATAATGTACTGGCGGTTTTATGTGCCCTTACGAACATCTCATCAGCAATAATCTATCCGAAGTCAATCTGTAGGCCTGAAAGCAAACCAACCACCAATACAACTCTGTGTTTATCCAAATTTCCATCACCTTTTATTGGCATCAGCCTCAAATGTAAAACAGCCCACCAGAACTTAGCCTTGAATCTAATGGAAAATTTTGCAATGTGCTCCCGTGGATTGGTCACCCAAGAGGGGTTACCATCATCTGTCAATAATGTGGCCACCCAAGGCCTCTGAGTAGATGCAGTTCTCAACCTATACTCAAGATCAGGCATGGCAGGTGGAGCTTCGTATTCTAGCCCAAACAATATCCTATTGATTGTTCGGGCTGAAATATTGACAATGACTCCTCAAACAAGTACTGACTCTCTGTTCGTCAAGTTTGCAACTGACAACCCCTTTGGACAGTCCTTCTCTACTAATACCAGATAATTAGCAAAGAATTCTTTGACCTAATTTGGTTGATACGATCCTGGAGGCCTGCTCATCAATGTTAGTTCATACTCGTTAAAACGACGTTCCAACTCAGGGTATTCATGTAAATCCGTTTTCACTATCTGATGTTCCTCAGCAAATGGCCTTTTGATCCCTCTTGTTGTAGGTGTCAAACCATCATAGAATTTTGTCCTTGCTCTCTCTATCTGCCATCTAATTGCCCCCTGAACTTGAGGATCCTTATGCTTGATAACATTAGCATCCTTAGGTTCAGTTTCTACATCAGTCGCTTCCATTTGATCTCCCACGTTAGCAGCCTTAGTTTCACCCACAGTATGCTCGGGTTGAGTTGTAGCAACTGTTGCCTCGTCTGGGCTCGAGCTGGTACTGCTTGTACTACTATCGCTCTCCTCTTCATACTGGGAGAGTGTGGGAGTTTCCCTTTCATGTTGTCTGGTGTTGTAAATGGGTGAAGGTTCGCCTCTACCCTTTTGAGATCTTCCTCCTCTGTTTAGTGGTAGTTTGCGAACCATAATGCCTAAAAAAATACGGAATTAGTTTACAACACAAAAATAGTCAAAATAGTGGAAACATTAACTTGACGTCCACACTGGTGGTCCGTCAGGTAACTGGTGGTCCACCAGGTGGGCTGTCAGCTCCTATCCAAAAGACCTAAGATTTCAAAGAGTTGTGATGGTCCATATTGCGGTCCGTCACAAAACTGACGGTCCAGCACTTTGTCTGTCGCTTCTTATCTAGTGGGTGTCACTTCTGGGGTCCTTGCGATGGTCTATATTGTGGTCCATCGCAAAACTGACGGTCCATCATTTTATCCGTCGCACCCCCTTCTCCATATTAAGCTTTCAATTCAGCATTTTGTCGAACATTTAGTATGTAAACTCGATTTTTTAGCAACAATTGACACCAATTTCACATTTATGCACAAAATTACCCGCTTTTAAACATGCGAGTTACTCAGACTTTATCCAACAGTGTATATTCAAGTTCTGGATTTAAAGCAACCCAAAGCAACAGAAGAATACAAGATGGAATTTTAACAACAAACCACTCATTCATTTCATGTTTTTGCAGTTCAACAAGAGAAGACATGGAGGTGCTCATACCTTGGTTTCGTAGTAGCTTCTCTTTTACTTGCTTGCAACTTAAGAACATGAACTTAACTTCAACTCTAGTAATTTACTCTCAAGATTGCTTGTAATGAAGATAAAGAAAAGAAATGGGTGTTGCCACTCAATTTTTGCTCTCCGTGCCTAAAATTAATGTCCTCAGGCTTCCTGATCGTTAAAGGGAACAAAATATAATTTTCACATCTTTTTTACAATTGTTGACAAATTATTGATAATCATCCTTATTTTAGGATTTTTATCAATTTGTTGTCGTATTTTACTTATCATAATTTATTAATAATCCTCCTTATATTAGGATTTCTATCAATTCATTATCGTTTTTAACATTTTACAATTATCTGCACATGTACACGACATGACATCATATTTTTATAATATTTTTCATATTAAATTATATTTTTTTAATATTTTCAACATTCTTTACATTTTTCATAATTATAAATTAATACCTTCATTTTGTACATTTTTTACAGACCGCAAATGCTAAGTCGGATAAATTATTTTTACATAGTATAATAATTCAATGTCTTGTCACATCCGACAACGACCACACAATAATGTCTTGTCACATCTGACAATGGCAACTACCCTTTGGACAATAACTCTATCCATTGGTCAAAAGGATAAACATCATTTGGTCAATATCCTAAGGACTAAAGGATGTGCTATTATAAAAAGAGGGGACACCCCTTTATCCATTGGATAATAGGGAGTGCCCAATTTTATTATAAATAGGCAAAGGTGGAAGAACAATTTTATCATTCTTCTTTCTCTCAAAATAAACACCCATATTTTCTCCTTCCACACACAAATATCCACATTTTTTTTTCTTTTTCTCTCTTGAAAACATATACAAAATACACATATATTTATTTTTTAAAACTCATAAATATTTTTTCCTTTGAAACCCACACTCATATTCATAAATACACAAACATATTTTATTTATTTCATTTTTCTATTTTTCTCTTCAAAACACACACAAAAAATATATATATAAAAATACACCCCACACAACCCACAGATCAAATTTTCTCTCCATCTACCCTCACTGTTGCCAATGCTGGAGCTCCATAGAATGGGCTCCGACCACCGCCACCAAGCAACCACCGCACCCCTTTCCCCAAGCCTAACCAGCACCAGCCGGTGACGCCACACGCCGCCCGCTTCCTCCTCTTCTCGCTGCTTACTCTCTCCTCTCTCCTGTCTCCTCTATTTGCTTTTGTAGCACCGAGAAAGGGTCAGGTTTAACCAGATTTGGTGTGATTTCAGCATTGCTCCGGCGAGTTCCGGTCACTAATTTATTTTGTAGTATATATTAAATGTGGTTGGTTGTTTTTTAGCTTCGCAGATCTGGTCGGAGTTGTACATTTTCCGACAAACTCTATTTTTTGGTGTGTTTCAGCTATTTTTAGACTGCATTTTATTGATTTATTCATATATTGTGGCTTATTCCTGTTGTTGCTGCTATATTTTCTCCGTTTTTTATTATTTTTGTCACTGGTTGACTGTTGTTTTGCATCAGACATTGGTTTTGGACTGTTTTGTCATTTACACATCTTTATTTGACTGATAAAGAATAAGATACTACGCGATAGTGGCCAATGACATTATCTCTCCGTCGGATTCTTGAGGCCACCCCATTACAAAGACGAACTTTTTTTTTCTCAAGTTTATTTATTCATATCAAGTATCAATACAATGGCCAATGAAGAAACCCCCGTCAGTTTTTGAGGCATTCCCAAATAAAAGACGGACATTACAAATACAAATACGTAATAAAAATTAAATATTTCGGGCGATGACGAAATCTTAAAAATATCATGATAACACAAAAGGTTTTGTGATTCGTATCTTGGCAAGGCGATTTAGGATGGCCGATTAGTCAAGAAACCACTTCGTAGCCATGGTGAGTCTAAAACTTAATCCGAGCCCACTTCATAACAAAACTCTATTTTTATATATACACCAATATGTACATGTGTGCACATAATTTCACTTACTTTAATAACTATTTGTTCATTTTATTATTTTATCAAGCACTTATACATAATTCTCAAGCTTTATGTTTGTAGTTTAGTTCTTATTTGTAATTGTACATAAAGATAAAAGATAGTGAAAACTTTACTTTTTGGGTGCCGGGCGAAGATATTCTTTATTTACATAATTTTATCTCTTTTAGGCAAAACTTAGGCCGTTAATATTTACATAAAAGAATCAAGTTAATGAAGTATTCACGTATTATGTAGTCTTTTCTTCTCAAATAAATTTTACCTTTTTGTAATTTTAATCAAATAAAAATTACTTGTAAATACCTTTTCTTTTCATGACACATTAAAATACATTTCTTTTCGTACATCACAAAATATTTTTCTTTTTCACATGTAATTTATACATTTTATACATATCTTTTACATATTTTTTAAAACAAAAGATTTTATTTATATAGTTAATATACATATACTTTTACATGGTTTTAAACATTTATGTTTTTTTTAAAAGAATTATTTTATACATAATACACATACACTTTTACATTATTTTAAATATTTATACCTCCCCCTCATTGATAAGTTTAGTCTAGCCGGGTACCACATTTGTGGATCTTGAAGGGTGCCTAATCCCTTCCCTTCGGGATAATTTGAACCCTTACCTAGAGTCTCAATAGGTTTTAGCAGACTAAAACATTAATCATATGTATCGACAAATAAATAGGTTTCCTTATTTTCCTTTAAAAATTAGGTGGCGACTCTGTACAAAATTTTAATTCTTTAGAGTCTAATAAGTCATGTTTTGTTTAACCTTGGTAAAAATGGGGCATGACAGAATGGGCACTCCGTTGGGGATTAACAACAGGTTCTAACTATGATAGACTATATTTTTCAATCGAGGGAGGTATTTTTACATTTTTGCATGCAATTAAATTCTTTGATTCTTTATCTGTTTATTCATAAATTTTATATTATTTGCACAAATTAGTTTTGTTGTCTTATCAATTCTTTGATTCATTTCTTGTTCATATACACTTTATCTGTACATTGAAAAACTGCTACACATTATTTTTTACTTTATTTTATCATAAATCACAATTCCATTGAGTCTTTGGTCATACACAATTTACACACCGAACACGCGAGAGGTGTACTGCACTCCTTCGAACCTTCTTTGGATTCTTTAGTTTCAGAATTGGTGTATTTAGGTTAGTGTGCCTTTTCGCAATTATTCGGTCCTACTCTCAGCCATTTAGGAAAATTCTTAATTTAGAAATAAATCATGCCATATACAAACTCAAAAAAACAAGTTTGCACTACGTTTTGACCTGATTCTTATCCTGACAAGATACGTAGGAAGCCCTGTATGAGGGTTCGGTCTCTTTACTGTTTCAGAATGATTTCTCTGGTATTCAAAACTGGGGAAATTTTTTTGGAACAGTTCAAAAACGCTCTCCAAAATTCTTCAAGAGCGTTAATCAATAGCTTCTCAAATTCAAATCCCAATTATATTAGTGCCTAGCCGGCCTACTTCCAAATCCTCAACCAATTTTGATTCGAAAACACCTAGTTTCTTCTTTCGAATGTCGTAAACCATTAAATTTACGACATATTGATCCCCACCCTCAAAGAAAGGGTTCAATATTCTTTCATTCATAACAACCCTGCCAACTACGGCGAAATAAAATCAGAATTTCTTCAATGTCTGACCTTCCCAATCTTGTCGACACATTGAAGTAGTTTCAAAACTCTCCTCATGCTTGACATCCATTCCCTCGATCGTCTGATCAAAATAATTTTGATGCTACAAACAGTTTTTTTTTATCGTCTTTCACATTATTTTCGACGATGACCACTACTCTTGTACATTCATACATACTACATGCACATTTACAAATCTGCCTGAACTACACAAACCTGATTCTTGTTTTCATAAGATTCGTAGGCAACCCTCATTTGGGTTCGGTCCCATTTTTTTTCTGAAAAATAAAAAATGAATAAATTTTATTACAATTTTGGCTTGGTTGGTACCAACACAGTTAGGAGTGTGTATGAGAAAGAACAAATTGGTATGATGGAGAGGTCCGACTTCACGGTAAACCATAGATTCTTTTGGTACCTCTCAGTCAAACCTGAGTAACACTCAAAAATTCTCTTGCATACATCTAAGACAAGAACAAAGCCAACCCCATCGTTTCAAGTGCATTTTGTGGTGAGCTTAAGACTAGTTCATTGCATTGCATTGTTGATCTAGAACTTGGCTTGAATATCTGATGAGGTGAAATTCTGAGTTACACTTAGTTTAGGAAAGGATTGTAGGCCTTCCTTGACTAGATTATGCCTTCCACAGCCTACCAAATGACATCAATCCCTAGTATTTCCCCCCTTTAAGCCTGAAACCTTTTCTTTGGAATAACCACATTTGAGCCTATACCTTTTAAGTACTTACATGCACTATCCCTCTTTGGACCACCTCCTTGAGCGCACTAAGTACGTGCAAGTTGCGAATGAAGATTCAAGACCAAAGTTGCCAAAGGCAAAGGGCGTATATCCCCAGAAGAACAAAATAAAAGACGACTTCAAAGAAACAAGGAGCAAGAAACCCCACAAAAAAAAGAGATAACTCTGATAAAGGTGGGGAATCATCATCCCCAAAAAGGAAAAAAAGGAAGGAAAATATATCCAAAAAGGGAAAAACTCCAACACAAGATTCAAAAAAAAAGTCAAAACAAATACAAAACAAGGGGCAAAGAAGCACAATAAAGAAGATCGAGCGTCAAAATCATGAATACAGTGCAATGCTCATTGATGAATTAGTCACTTTTATCCTAGCTGTCATCCTACCCAACCCCAAGCCTACATTACAAGCCAATAACAAGTCCTACAAGATCCTACTCTAAGTTTTCTCACATTAGTGGATACTTTCATAAAGGCCAAGCCTATGATATCACAATTACATTCATTGAACTTCTTTCTGAGTGTGAGCATATATATCTAAACATCTCCAAATTCAAGAGAAAAATAATACTCAAATAGGTGTGAGAACGATACATTCTTTCTGGAGAGGGAACTTGAAACATGGGAACATACACAGTTCAAAATCTTTTTTTGAAGCAAGACGAACAAATCTTGTCGATACTTAAGTTTGTCTGAGGTAACACTGGAAGCTATGGAAGTAACCCTGAAGTCGATCTCGGTTAGCTGGAAAAGAGATAGGGGAATTCTTATACACACTACTAATTGTTGGTACCAACTGTAGTCAAGACACAATTATATATTTTCATTATTAAACATTTCTTACAAAGAAAATACAAAACAATCTTCTGCATTTTCACCTTTTTGCATTCTTACAAAGAAAACACAAAAATGTTCTGCATTTTTACCTTTCAGCATTTCTTACAAATAAAAAACAAAGCAATTTTCCACATTTTTCATCTTTTAACATATTTTTACAACAAAAATACAAAAAAAAAATTCTTTCCTTTCAAACCATGCCTTTACATACATGTATCAAACTTTACGTGCAAGACGCCTATCTCCGAATACCAATAATTGGCCTTTCTCTTCAAGATATAGGCTTCAAACACGATCATTTTGCTTTTTAATTGGGTGTTCTTAGAGGCTTTTACATTTTCATAGCCCCACCAGTCGAGAGGCTATTACCTTTTAAAGCCCCGCCAGTCGGGAGGCTTTTACATTTTCAAAGCCCCGCCAGTCGAGAGGCTTTTACATTTTCATAGCCCCGCCAGTCGAGTGACTATTAACTTTCAAAGCCCCTCCAGTCGAGAGGTTTTTACATTTCCATAGCCCCACCAGTCGAGTGGCTATCACCTTTCAAAAACCCTGCCAGTCGAGAGGCTTTTTACATTTTCATAGCCCCGCCAGTCCAGTGGCTATTGCCTTTCAAAGTCCCGCCAGTCGAGTGGCTATCACCTTTAAACAGCCCCGCCAGTCGAGAGGCTTTTTATATTTTCATACTCCCGCTAGTAAAGTGGCTATTACCTTTCAAAGCCCCGTCAGTCGAGAGGTTTTTACATTTTCATAGCCTCGCCAGTCGAGTGGCTATCACCTTTCAACAGCCTCCCCAGTCAAGAGGCTTTTTACATGTTCATAACCCTACTAGTCGAGTGACTATTACCTTTCAAAGCCCCGCTAGTCGAGTGGCTATCACCTTTCAATAGCCCCGCCAGTCGAGAGGATTTTACATTTTCATAGCCCCGCCAGTTGAGAGGTTTTTACATTTCCATAGCCCCACCAATCGAGTGGCTATTACCTTTCAACAGCTCCGCCAGTCGAGAGGCTTTTTACATTCTCATAGCCCCGCCAGTCGAGAGGCTATTATATTTCAAAGCCCCGCCAGTTGAGAGGCTTTTACATTTTCATAACCCCGCCAGTCGAGAGGCTATTATCTTCCAGATGTTCCACCAATCGAGAGACCATTACCTCATCGGTTGATGACCTTAGTCTTCATAGACAATTGAGGATGACCATCACACAGTCTTCGTAGACAATCAAAGACGACAATCAGCATCCATCTTCATAGACAATTGGAGATGTCATCAAGTCTTCGTAGACAATTGAAGACATCATCATTCATCACAGTCTCCATAAATAATCGGAGACAACAATCAACATCAGTCTCAATGGACAATTGGAGACGTCATGCATCAAGTCTTCGTAGACAATCAAAGACATTATCATTTATCACAGTCTTCATAAACAATCGGAGACAACAATCAACACAACCTACATAGACAATTGGAGGTGTCATGCATCAAGTCTTCGTATACAATCGAAGACATCATCATTCAACATCAGTTTCCATAGAAAATTGGAGATGTCATGCATTAAGTCTTCGTAGAAAATCGAAGACATCTTTCATTCCTCAACATCAGTCTTTGCAAACAATCAAAGACACCCATTATTCATCCTCAAGTCCCCGTAGACAATCGAAGACATCATACATCTTTTCAACAAAGGGTACAATTCAGAACAACAACACTTTTTTTTTCAAATCCCATATATGACACACTGGGGCAAATTTTGAGAACCATCTCAAAATTTCCCCATTTCCTCATTCGAACTACATTGACCTAATTCTCGTGACATTCGAGATATTTAGGAAGATCTGTGCAGAGTTTGGTCGTCACAACCATAATTATTATTTCTCCCCTACAAGTACACAATATTACATCCCCAACATTCCACAGATCGATACTGGGGCAATTTGAAAAGAGCATCGGGAATAGATGAACACTTCCATTTCCAAATAGTCCTCTCAATAATCATTCTACATGATCACCCGCTCCCAACAACAAGTCAAGAAACAAACTGCCTATTCCTTTGAACTACACCCGACCTGATCCTCATTAACTTGAGGTATGTACGCAATTCTAAATTAGAGTTCGGTCGAATTTTTCGATAAGAAAAAAAATCATTTTTTGTCAAGCAAAATTGGCAACACGTCAACATTTTCGTTTGAAGACTTTTGCATCATCCTCAAACGAAAAGGAGCAACTATTGACACTCAATTGTTGCTCTCCGTGCCTAAAATTAACGTCTTCAGGCTTACTGATCGTTAAAGGGCACAAAATATAATTTTCAAATCTTTTTTACAATTATTGACAAATTATTGATAATCATCCTTATTTTAGGATTTTTATCAATTTGTTGTCGTATTTTACTTTTCATAATTTATTAATAATCCTCCTTATATTAGGATTTCTATCAATTCATTATCGTTTTTAATATTTTACAATTATCTGCACATGTACACGACATGACATCACATTTTTATAATATTTTTCATATTAAATTATATTTTTTAATATTTTCAACTTTCTTTACATTTTTCAGAATTGCAAATTAATACCTTAATTTTGTACATTTTTTACAGTCCGCAAATGCTAAGTCGGATAAATTATTTTTACACAGTATAATAATTCAATGTCTTTTCACATCCGACAATGACCACACAATAATGTCTTGTCACATCTGACAATGACAACTCAATGACACTACCCTTTGGACAATAACTCTATCCATTGGTCAAAAGGATAAACATCATTCGGTCAATATCCTAAGGACTAAAGGATGTGCTATTATAAAAAGAGGGGACACCCCTTTATCCATTGGATAATAGGGAGTGCCCAATTTTATTATAAATAGGCAAAGGTGGAAGACCATTTTTATCATTCTTCTTTCTCTCAAAATAAACACCCATATTTTGTCCTCCCACACTCAAATATCCACTTTTTTTTTTCTTTTTCTCTCTTGAAAACATATACAAAATACACACATATTTTTTTTTTAAAACTCATAAACATTTTTTCCTTTGCAAACCCACACACATATTGATAAATACACAAACATATTTTATTTATTCTATTTTTTTATTTTTCTCTTCAAAACACACACAAAAAATATATATATAAATACACACCACACAACCCACACATAAGATTTTCTCTTCATCTACCCTCACTATTGCCAATGTCGGAGCTCCGGAGAATGGGCTCCGGCCACCGCCACCAAGCGACCACCGCACCCCTTTCCCATCGCCCTACCAGCACTAGCTGGCGAGGCCACACACCGACCCCTTCCTCCCCACTTCTTCCTCCTCTTCTCGCTGCTCACTCTCTCTTCTCTCCTCTATTTGCTGTTATAGCACTGAAAAAGGGTCAAGTTTGATCAGATTTGGTGTGATTTCGGCGTTACTCCGGCGAGAGCTGTTGAAGCAACGCCGTTCCGGTCACTAATTTATTTTGTAGTATATATTAAATGTGGTTGGTTGATTTTTAGCTTCACAGATCTAGTCGAAGTTGTACATTTTCTGACGAACTCCATTTTTTGATGGGGTTCCGCTATTTTTAAACTGCATTTTATTGATATATTCGTATATTGTGGCTTATTCCTGTTGTTGCTGCTATATTTTCTCTATTTTTTATTATTTTTGTCATTGGTTGGCTGTTGTTTTGCATCAGACATTGGTTTTGGACTATTTTGTCATTTACACATCTTTATTTATCTAATAAAGAATAAGATACTACGCGATAGTGTCCAATGACATTATCTCTCCGTCGGATACTTGAAGCCACCCCATTACAAAGACGGACTTTATTTTTCTTAAGTTTATTTATTCATATCAATTACCAATACAATGGCCAGTGAAGAAACCCCCATCAGTTTTTGAGTTCTTCCCAAATAAAAGACGGACATTACGAATACAAATACGTAGTAAAAATTAAATATTTTGGGCGATGATGAAATCTTAAAAATATCACGACAACACAAAAGGGTTTTTGATTCGTATCTTGGCAAGGCGATTTAGGACGGTCGATTAGTCTAGCAACCACTTCATAGCCATGACGAGTCTAAAACTTAATCCGAGCCCACTTCATAACAAAACTCTATTTTTATATATACACCTATATGTACATGTGTGCACATAATTTCACTTACTTTAATAATTATTTGTTCATTTTATTATTTTATCAAGCACTTATACATAATTCTCAAGCTTTATGTTTGTAGTTTAGTTCTTATTTGTAATTGTACATAAAGATAAAAGATAGTGAAAACTTTACTTTTTGGGTGCCGGGCGAAGATATTCTTTATTTACATAATTTTATCGCTTTTAGGCAAAACTTAGGCCATTAATATTTACATAAAAGAATCAAGCAAATGAAGTATTCACGTATTATGTAGTCTTTTCTTCTCAAATAAATTTTAACTTTTTGTTATTTTAATCAAATAAAAAATTACTTGTAAATACCTTTTCATTTCATGACACATTAAAATACATTTCTTTTCGTACATCATAAAATACTTTTCTTTTTCACATGTAATTTATACATTTTATACATATCTTTTACATATTTTTTATAACAATAGATTTTATTTATATAGTTAATATACATATACTTTTACATGGTTTTAAACATTTATGTTTTTTTTTAATGAATTATTTTATACTTAATACACATACACTTTTACATTATTTTAAATATTTATACCTCCCCCCCCATTGATAAGTTTAGTCTAGCTGGGTACCACATTTGTGGATCCTGAAGGGTGCCTAACCCCTTCCCTTCGGAATAATTTGAACCCTTACCTAGAGTCTCAATAGATTTTCGCAGACTAAAACAGAGACTAGGTTTTCGCAGACTAAAACATTAATCATATGTATCGACAAATAAATAGGTTTCCTTAGTTTTCTTTAAAAGTTAGGTGTCGACTCTGTACAAAATTTTAATTCTTTAGAGTCTAATGAGTCATGTTTTGTATAACCTTGGTAAAAATGGGGCATGACAATGGGTTTGCTTAAATAAGGAAAAAGGAAGGAGATGGAGAGTCCTGGGAAGAGCAAATATCTTCAGATTATTTGAATCCAAAGGAATTTAGTCAGTTGAAGAAGTTGAAAAGGGTACAACGTATGTAACCGCTCTTTTTTTTACCTCTTTAAAATTATTTGGGTCAAATACAGGTCATTTAAATAAGCATCAATTTAAACCCGACCCGGCCCAGTACTAGGGTAACAGCGACGGCTGCACCGACGATCCGTTGGACCTACGACGGACCACCAGTTGGGACGTTACACCTTACCATATGGCCAACTTAGCTCAATTTCAACGGCCAATGTGGCAGTCTACTAAAATTGTGATGGTCCACCACTTTGGCCGTCGCATCTTACCAGAACCTGGGCAATTCAGCTTAATTTTGACGGTCAATGTGGTGGTCCACCAATTTTGTGACGGTCCACCACTTTGGCCATCAACTTGCTCCAGTGATTTAATTTTTCATCATCTTTGCGATGGTGGAAATGGTGGTCCGTCAGGTGAATGGTGGTCCACCAAATCGGCTGTCACTTTTGTTCCAGTAGTTCAGATTTTCAACCCTTTTTCCAACTGTATTACTCCTTTTTGCTAAATTTTCAATCCTGCACACTTCACAAACATATCAAAAATGCACTAAAACAATAAAATAATTGAACTAATGCTTTACAACAACACACTGTGGGTTGCCTCCCACTAGCGCCTGATTTATCATCGCGGTACGACTCAATTATCTCGATTACTCAGACTTCATCGAGATAGATAATAGCAATACTCCTTATCGAGTCCATTGGACCGATATACAGTTTCACACGCTGCCTATTTACCTTGAAGACACTTCCGTCTTCATTCTCAAGTTTCATTACTCTAGATGAGTGGACTTGGTTCACTTTAAATGGGCCAAACTATTTGGACTTAAGCTTACCAGGAAAAAGTTTGAGTCTGGAGTTGAACAGGAGCACCAAGTCACCTTTCTGAAAATCTCGCTTTTCAATCCTATGGTCGTGGTATTTCTTCATTCTTTCTTTGTATAAATCAACCCGTTCATAAGCTCTAAGTTGGAACTTATCTATCTCATTTAGCTGCCCCAGTCTCATATTTACTGCCTCATTCCATTTCAGATTAAGCCGTTTCAGTGCCTACAACGCTTTATGCTCCAGCTCAATCGGCAAATGACATACCTTGCTATAAACCAATTGGTATGGCGACATGCTAATAGGTGTCTTGAAAGCTGTTCGATATGCCCACAAAGCATCGTCCAACTTCCTAGACCAATCTTTCCTACTAGCATTTACAATCTTGGCAAAGATAGCTTTGATTTCCCGATTAGAGATTTATACCTGCCCACTGGTCTGTGGGTGGTATGGGGTAGCCACCTTATGCTGCTTAACTCCATATTTTGCCAAGGCAGATCTGAACATCTTGTTACAAAAGTGTGATCCTCCATCGCTTATGATGGTACGTGGTACCCTAAAGCGAGAGAAGATATTTTTCCTTAAGAATATAACAACTCGCTTTCCTTCATTATCTGCTAGAGCCATTGCCTCGGCCCATTTGACACGTAGTCAACGACAACTAATATGTACTTCATCCCGAATGAGCTCACGAAGGGCCCTATGAAATTGATGCCCTAGATGTCAAATAATTCTACCTCCAATATTTTAGACATTGGCATCTCATGGTGCTTTGAGATAGACCCTTACCTTTGACATTGGTTACATCTCTTTACGAACTCGTAGGTATCTTTGAACAAGGAGGGCCAATAGTAGCCGTTTTGAAGGACTTTTCTTGCAGTCTGATCACCTTCATGGTAACCTCCAGCTGGGGAAGCATGACTCACTTCTAGTATACTCAACATATCTACTTCTGGGATACATCGCCTAATAATGCCATATGCACACCGCCGAAACTGATATGGCTCATTCCAGAAATAATATGTCACATCATGGAGAAACTTCTTTCTTTGATGGAAAGAAAGATTCTCAAAAATCTCCTCGCTCACCACATAATTAGCGAAATCAGCATACCAAGGTATTTTCTCCATAATAGCAGCCAAGATTTCCTCATCCAAAAATGCATCATTGATCTCAAATTCATCTCTGGCTACTTGCTCGCCTTCCAGCCTAGACAGATGATCCGCCATTTGGTTTTTGCAACCCTTCCTATCCTTGACTTCGAAGTCAAATTCTTAAAGAGGCAACACCCATCTAATCAATCTTGGTTTTGCATCCTTTTTCGCCATCAAATATCTCAAGGCTGCGTGGTTAGTGTGGACCACCACCTTGGTTCCTAGCAAATAAAACCGGAACTTTTCAAAAGCATAGACTACTGCAAGAAGTTCCTATTCTATGACGGTGTAGTTTTTTTGAGATCCATTCAGCGCTTTGCTAGAATAATAGATTAGATGAAACAATTTGTCCTTCTTTTGTCCCAGCACAGCTCCAAGGGAAATACCGCTTGCATCACACATGATCTCAAACGATTTTGACCAATCCGGTGCAACAATAATAGGAGCATCAACCAGTTTCCCTTTAAGGCATTCAAATGACTTCAAGCAATCATCATCAAGGGATAATTTGACTTCCTTCTCCAAAAGTTTGCAAAGGGGGTTTGCAATCTTTGAGAAGTCCTTTATAAATCTCCGATAGAAACGAGCAAGACCAAGGAAACTATGCACCCCCTTCACTGAAATAGGAGGTTCAAGATTCTCTATAACCTCAACTTTAGCTCAATCAACTTCAATCCCCTTTGCTGAAATTTTGTGTCCGAGAACAATGCCCTCCTTCACCATAAAGTGACATTTCTCCCAATTAAGCACAAGATTGAACTCCTCACACCGCTGCAAGGCCCTAATCAGATTTACCAAACACAACTCAAATGAATCTCCTACCACAAAAAAAAATCATCCATAAACACCTCCAAGGTGTCTTCAACCATATCGGAGAAAATAGACATCATGCACCATTGAAAGGTAGCGAGTGTATTACACAATCCAAACGACATTCTCTTGAATGTAAAGTAACATATGGGCAGGTGAATGTCATTTTTTTCTGATCCTCCGGGGCTATAGAAATCTGATTATAACCAGAATAACCATCCAAGAAATAATACCAACTTTTTCCTGACAACCGATCAAGCATCCGATCCATGAAAGTCATTAGGAAGTGTTCTTTCAATGTCCATGAGCTGAGTTTTCTGTAACCCATACACACCCTCCACCCAGTAACAGGCCAGAGTGGAATCAACTCATTTTTCTTATTAGCTACCACTGTCATGCCCCCTTTCTTGGTCACACACTGAACATGACTTACCCACTTACTATCTGAGATGGGGTATACCACTCCTGCATCTAGACACATGATGATTTCCTTATTCACCACCTCTTGCATAGGGGGTTTAGTCAACATTGATGCTCAATAGTCGGAATACAATCCTCCTCTAGCTGAATCTTATGTGTACATATACCAGGAGGGATACCGATGATGTCTGTAATTGTCCAACCAATAGCCTTCTTATATCTCTTAAGAACAGAGATGAGAGCTTCCACCTGTTGCTCACCCAAATCAGTAGTAACAATAATAGGTAGTGTATTCCCACTACCTAGGAACACATACCTCAAATGACCAGGCAACTCCTTCATCTCCAAGGTAGGTGGCTCTTTGATAGAAGGCTTAACAGGTGGACTTGGATGATTTTTCAAGTCCAAATGTAACTTCTTGGGTGCATATGAATAAGACCCCATGCCTATTAAGGCACACACCATCTCCTCATAATGTTCAATATCTTCATGATCAAAATTCATCAATACAGCAGCTAAAGTCTCCACAACAAAGTTTTCTTCTATAGGAACTTCCTGCTCCTCCTCATAATAAACATCCACAATAGAAAATATGCTCATATCTTTATGCTGTTTTATGGACTGACATACATCGAATCGAACTACTTCATTATTCAACCTGAATAGTAGCTCATTTTCCCTCAAATCAATAAGTACACTCTCGGTTGCGAGGAAAGGTTTACCCAAGATTATGGGCACCTTGAAATCCACCTCACAATCGAGAATGACAAAATTAGCTAGAAATATAAAATTGGACACCTTAACTAATACGTCATATAGAATTCCCACGGGCCGCTTCATAGATCTGTCCGCCATAACTAATCTCATGTTTGTAGGAGTCGGATCCCCCAAACCTAATTTCTTATACATAGTAAGCGACATCAAGATTATATTGTCTCCCAAATCACATAGAGTTTTTGCAAAATCAAGAGGCCCAATAGTGCACGGGATGGTAAATACTCCCGGGTCTGTCTTCTTCTACACTAACGACCTTGTAGAAATAGCACCACAATGATGGAGATTGTCTGCCATCTCAAAACTAACTATCCGCTCCTTTGTAACAAGGTTTTTCATAAACTTTGCATACCCGGGAATGGTAAATTGATTGTCAACTACTTAAGCATGGCCATAAACTTGCCAAACTTTGTGTCATCAACTTTGTTTTTCAACCGATAGGGAAATGGATGAGGAGGTTTTGGGAACGTAGTAACAACCACTTCAGTCTCTTTTCCCTTGCTCTTCTCCAACTCATCAACCTGCTGAAGGTTGGATGGTGTATTATCAATAACTTCATCCAGTTTCTCAGACTCCACTGGATAACTTTTTTTATGCTCAATATCCTCTTCAATCACGTCTTCAATCACAGCTTTGCCCACAGACGGGACTGGTAATACCTTACCACTCCGTGTGGTAATTGTCATGCAAGAGCTATCATTTTGAGGGTTTAGAACTATATCACTTGGCAAAGTTCCACTCTTTCTCCGATTCAATGCTGCTGAGAGTTGACTCATTTGCTACTCCAACTGTTTGATAGAAGTAGAGTGTGAGTTTACCAATTGACTCATGGAAGAAAAATCACTCTTCATAGTAGTCACCCCAGAGATGGTAGCCTCAACTTCCTTTAATAATTTCTCTATCATGTCCTACATGGACATCTTGCCAAAGCTAGTTACAACATTATCTTTGCTTCCAGGAGGTACATATAGTCCAGTCCTATCATTTTTGCTCTTCCAGTTTCCTTGATCTCTATCCTTGTAACCAGCTTTGTCATAATAGTTTTGACCTTGATTTTCTTGGCTATTGCCTTGGAAACCCCCCTGTTTATTTAGATAGTTCTCCTCTTCTTCCGAATCAAAGTCATCTCTTCCCTGGGATGCAACAATTTTCACCTTCTCTATTTTTCCAGACAATAGATGCTTAGTCAGCAAATCCATCTGTGTCTTCAAGTGTGCCATGTCCTGGTCACATTCTTCCTCCTTTTTGCATTGCTCTGCAGTCATACTACCAGACACAGTAGGGCTTTCTACCACAGAATCCCTGGTATACCAAGATCTACTCTGTTTGGTCATTCGATCAAGCATCTCCAAAGCCTCTGGAAAAGTAAGGTCAACAAATGACCCTCCTGCAGCATTATCCATGACTGGCTTCTTAATAGAGTTTAAAGCCTGATAAAGAGTCTCCATCAAATGAATATCCATCATACTATGGTTCGAGCATTACATCAACTTCTTTTTAAACCTCTCCCAGGTCACATGAAGAGCTTCAGTGGGAAGCTGTCGAAAATTACTGATTTTATCCCTTAACTGTACCCTCTTGGAAGGTGAAAAGAACCTTTCTAGGAAAGCCTCTTTCAACTACCTCCAGTTGGTTATAGAGTCGGGAGTCAGTCCATTGAGCCATAGTGTCGCCTTCCCAGACACAGACAACGAAAATAAGCGCAGGCGGATAACATTCTGACCCACTCCTGGATTATCAAAAGACTTGCAAATGGTGACAAAGTTCACCAAATGCATGTTTGGATCATCTCCAGGAAGACCACCGAACAACCCCTTAAAATGAAGAAGTTGAATCATCGTACTGGTAATGTTAAATTTAGCTCCAGGTACTAAAGGTGGAGGAATGATAGCTCCAGCTGCACCTGCTCCATCCATTCCATCTTCATCGTCATTAAGATCAAACTGCATCGGTTGACACTTTTTCCTTGCCCTAAAGGGTCGGTTCCTATTTACATTGCGGTTTACTAGTGCAGCCACATACTCTACACGCCTTGGGTTGATAGGATCTAACAAATCATCATCCCCTAAATCATCATCATCAGGATTAGGATAACGTACTAGTTGGCCGTCATTCTGCTGATTAAGTTGAGCTCTAACAAGATCGACTAGTCTTTCAGCATCTTGGGGGTCTGCCATTCTGCCAATTAACTGTGGTTTCGGATGTACTAGTAATAACGGTCCACCCGATCTCCGTGTACTTGGCATTCACAATAACTACCATACACAAAACAAAAATAACAAATAAAAGTAAAATTTAGGAAACTTGACCAAAGGTCAGTTAACAAACACAAACTTAATTGACAACCATACTCCTCGGCAATGGGGCTAAAATTTGATACACCCAAATTACAACTCTCGTTAGAAAGTGTAAGCGGTCACTGTCAAATATAGAACCCAAATGGGTTGGATGTCGAATCCCACAGGAAATACTATGTTCACTAAGTATTATGGTTGTTATTAGACTGTTGATCAAGGGTTCCAGAATAAAGTGGGGTTTTTGATTTATCAACTATATTCAAATACTTGTCATAGAAAGTAATCCAAATGTCGAATGTATTGCAAATATTAATTCAGTAAGAGTAATCAAACTAGAGTTATGGTTACCAAGATGCTTAAGCAGCTAGGTTTGTGAACTATTTTGAATTCCCAATAAACAATTCCAATTGCAAGAGTAATTGAATTCTATGGTTTACCCATTAGTTTCTCAACCTAAATGAGTAGCTTATCCCCTAATTCTTTTAAACTTAAGGAACGTATTTTTTATTCAATTATATTCTTACATGGGTTGATCTAGTTAAGGAATCTACCCTCTATCCAAAAGTTAAAGCCTTTAGATTTATGTAAACCCTTTCTTTTCCCAACAAACACTTTTCTATTCGAACAAGTGTTATTCTTGGGCTCACTTTTCAAGTTTGCAACCAAGAAAAGTCATTAAAGTGAAGAAGGGTTTATGCAATATTAATTAATCATGGAAATCTACTAGATTCGCAACCCCGAATCAGCTATTCACATCAAGGCTCCCATAACCCTAGTTATGAGGGCTTAGCCACACATCTCCATCATAGAAAGAGAAGAAGTTATTGTGTTATTCATAAATTAATTCAAAATTTACTTACAAAAGTCACAATTATTGTTCTTCAATCTTCAATAGAGAAAATAATAATGGAATCTAGATCCACAATTCTAGAATGAATCTCAGAGAAAAACTACGTACACTATGTTTCTAGTATGGAAACCCTCTAATAAAAGATAAAAGATGGATAAAAGATAAAAAGATCTCTAATAAAATGTAAAATTGGATATTTATATGTTCTCAGGTAAAAAGGATTTAAAATTAAAAAATTATAAATCCGCGTCCAAAGTGACGGCCAAAGTGGTGGTCCGTCGGAATTCTGAAGGTCCACCATATTAGCCGTCGCCGATGATCCTTGAAAGCCAAGTTCTGTTTAGTGCTAACGGCCAAAGTGGTGATCCGTCGCAAGACTGATGATCCACCACATGGGCCGTCGCTGATGATCCTGAAGGGACTGGCTCTGCTTAGCACTGACGTCCAAAGTGGTGGTCCGTCGCAAGAATGACGGTCCACCATATGAGCCATCGCTGATGATCCTGAAGAGGCTAGTTCTGCTTAGCACTGATGGCCAAAGTGGTGGTCCGTCGCAATACTGGTGGTCCACCACTTGGGCCATCATTGATGATCCTTAAGAGCCAAGTTCTGGATAGCATTGACGGCCAAAGTAGCGGTGCTTCGCAAGACTGATGGTCCACCATGTTGGCTGTCGCTGAGTATTTCAGGATGCCTTGTTCTGTTTAACACTGACAGTTGAACTGGTGGTCCATCGCAAGACTGGTGGTCCACCATTTTGACCGTCAGAAGTATTTTTCTGCTACTTTTCTTTGTCTTTTCCTTCAGCTAGCTCCTTACCCTGAAATACTAAAATCCAACATTAAATACAACTTTGGTTTCTTCAAAACATACAATTTTCCCAAAAAAATGATGCAAAATATTCCGTTAAAAGCCGAAACAACAGCCTGTCGGAGATGACACATAGATCTGGTTCATCTTCTACGATAGACTTAAACTTCTGGAAGAAGTAGGTCCAAGAAGCATCGTTCTCTTTATCGACGACACAAAAGGAAATTGGAAAGATATGATTTTTGGTGTCCTGTGCCACTACACTCTGCAACACGCCCCCGTACTTTCTATAAAAATGTGTGCCATCGACGACAATTACCTTTCTCATGTGGGCATATCCCCATATACAAGATCCAAATACTAAGAAGTAGTAAACGAACAATCCATCAATCTGGTTTACCATGATAGAGTAGGAAGACCTTGGATTCAACAACTCTACCATGTGGGAAAAAGACGGCAAACAAGCATATCCATACTTCAGTGTCCCGCGAATGATGTTCTTCGCAATTACACTTCCTTTACAACACATCCAATAGCTTGCGTGGCAATGCAACTCCTTGAACACAATTTTTTGAATTTCTCTTATGCTTGGACCCTTACCATCTCGAAAATGATTTACGCATAGTGAAGCAATTAATTCGGAAGACAATCTCTTATGCCTGCGGGTGGCGTGTTCAACACCACACGTGTGCAACCCGACATACTTGTATATGCAAAATCTGCACGAGATTTCGTACTTCATTGACCTTAACAACCAGCCGCAACCATGATATAAACATTTCGCCTTCAAGAATTTGGAGCAGTTCTTTTCCAAATAATAATCAAAACACTGCCTCACCGCTACTGAGTCTAGTAGCATTTTGAGCTCTTCTTGTCAGCGAATTTTTTATCGATATAGAAATTGGTTCCATCGGTGAAGAAATATCCTGGTTGTGATCCCATTCCATGGTCTTCATCATCATCTTGCGAGTCCAATGAAACGTCTCCCATATGCATACAATCATTTTCCGTATTAATAGGATCATCTCCATCATTCTAATAATCACTGAAATCGTCGTCGACTGTCGGGCATGGAGGTGGGGGTTCTGATGAATTTACCGGTCCTTCGAAGGACCTCTCAACTATATTTATCCTCAAATTAGGCCTAAAGCCATCTGCATCGACATCCATCATATACATCAGCACACGTACATCACTATTTATGATCGTAGGATTCACCTTTTCCCTCGAATGCATTAGATAACTAATCACCACAATGCCCGATGCGCAATCTACATCCCCGCTCTATATTACGCTTGCAACCAATTCAGCATACGAACTGTTACGACAAACAACAACGAGGATTGTCACCTTCGTAAAAGATCTCCATTTCCAGCATTTGGGAGTCTCCACCCATTCTTCCATGAAATCACCAGAAACCAGAACAAATTCTGCAATAGACATCCTGGAATTAGGCTTTGGTCGACAGTAGATTATGCTTATGGTCTAGGTCAGGTTATATGCACGGTCGATGAATGACAATCAGTGGTCGATGACTGGGCAACTATTCATATGAAAACCTTGAAATTGTAAATATTACTACTAATCAATGATCGTTGGATTAATGGAATAGAGAAATGAACTTGGAGTTGCCTGAGCTGCTGTAATGTACTTTCTAAAGTGGTTTTGAGTAATGTGAGTGGTTTCAAGATTTTTAACAATGGTGGAAAGTGTGTTTGAGAAGATACCAACCACATGGGGTAACAATGGGTGTAATGGACAAGCTTATGATATTTATGGACTGATTTAGAGCTGATCGCCGAAAAATAACACCGAAAAAGTGATCGGAATCAGAGCTTTTTGGAGGAAAAAATAACTACCTTCTATTTTTAGCTTTTGATTTTTTTTTATTTAATATTTTTGAAAATCTACATATTTTTATATATATAATGGTGGATGATGGAGTGGGTTGAAGTGTATTATTTAAATCTTGTGGATGAATTTATTAAGTTGGAAGTATTGGGTTAAAGTGAATTATTATAAAATTTGTGGGTGAAGTTGTTAAGTTGGAAAAGTTGATGATGATGTGGATTTAAGTGTCCTTTTGACAAAAATTTTAAGAAGTTTATAACTTTGGCAAAATAGTTTCCCATAGTATCTTTTTGACAAACTTGCCCCATATCTTAACTTATTACCAACTTAAGACACTATTAATTATATTATCCAACTACTATCATAATTGGCTTCTCCTTAATTAGGTTACAACTAAAAACTTAAATGTCAAACATGATTGTCTTTAATTTAGGTTACAAGTCAAAAATAAAAATTAGTATCAAATGTTGGAATATATTTCTCCTTTTCTTGTTCACCATCATTTATATTTTAAAATAATTATTCTCTTAATTAAAAAAACAACCAATAGATAGAAGGGTTGACAATTTGTCACAAATTAACAATTAACTCATTACTCCATTTATTAAGGGATTAACATATAATGTCAACTAAGGTGCATTATTGAGTAATCACCATTATTTATCCATTAATGGGATAAGATTTTCTAACCCCCAAATCAACATATTACACAGAATAATAACATCAATTGTTTGAGAGTGTAGCATGTATACCTTTAAATAGTCCATATTTTTCACTCTCAATGCCAACTCAAAATCACAAGAATATATTATCTCTTATTATTTTCTTACAACTTATTTTATCAAACATGGCAAAGAAACCTAGTAGCATGGGTCATCAAAAGATCAAAATTGCCAAGATAGAGGTCAAGAATCACCTCTAGGTTACCTTCTCAAAACGTCGCTCTGGTCTTTTCAAAAAGGCAAGTGAACTGTGCACTCTCTGTGGTGTTGAAATAGCCATCATAGTTTTTTCCCCTGCAAGAAAAGTCTTTTCCTTCGGCCACCCTAATGTTGAGTCCCTTATTGATAGGTTCCTCTCGAGAAATAATACTAATAATAATCCAATCGCAAATAATTCACTTCAACTTGTTGAGGCTCATCGAAATGCTAATGTTTGTGGGCTCAATTTGCAACTCACTCAAATTCTTGGTGAGGTTGAAATTGAGAAGAAAAGAGGTGAATCACTTGATCAAATGAGGAAAACTAGTCAGAGCCAATGTTGGTGGGAAGCTCCCATAAGTCAACTTGATTTGCAAGAACTTGAACAATTAAAGGATTCAATGGAAGATTTGAAAAAATATGTGACTAATCAGGCAAGCAAGTTTATGGTTAATGAGATTGCTAATTCTTCTACTTTTTTTGGTGATAATGGTAATGGGATTTTTGACAACTATGATATCAAGCCACCTAGAACCATGCTTACTTCAAGTGATCTTCACAACTATAGCCTTGGTTTTGATTCAGCTGCACTTTTTTAATTCTTTTTTTTTTGTGTCTCTCCATTCCTTTTTTGGATTTTCATTCGGAGTCTTGACACTAATTTGGGACCCGACTAATTAAGATTTTCATCGATATGCAACTTCATGTGGACTATAATAATCGCCCCATCACAACCTTTAATGGTCCAGTGAGCACCTCACTTGCTGGCTGGCCTTTGCTCTAAGTTCTTCAAGTTCTCAATTTGTACATTTATTTGTTAATAAGCAACAACAAATGAATCAAAATAAGATTTTTTCTTAATAGGTTATTTTTAATTTGCTATTTATCACGGTATTATAAAGAATTAATAAGTGTAAACTGACTATTCTCAAAGATTGATGCATATAATTTTTTGTAAACAAAATACTTGAGTAGACTGTTGTTATTATGATAATAAACTTAAAAAGGTAAACCAAATTAACACATAATAGATTAATCCTTTTAGAAACAAATGAAGAAATTCAAAAGAAGTTGCACCAAGGTAATAATTAGGTAACAAATATATACCTAGGTAGAGTAATTGGATCAAAACAAAAGAAGTTCATTCTATTTTTAATAGTTCAATAACATTTTTAACCCCCCCAAAAAAACACATGCTACTACTTCATGAACAAGAAAAGAAAAGGAAAATAAAAACAAAAACATGCTTACTTAGTAGCTAATAATGCTTTAATATTAATACTAACTACTAATTGCTTCAAAATTGGCCATCTCCTGAGTTATTGAGTTCATAAGGAACAATTGAAGAACCATAATCAATTGCAATCTGATTCAAAAATTGATCCTCAGCTCCAAATCTTGCTATTTTCATCGTTGCATTCGACGAAGAAGATCCATTTAACATACTCAATTCATCAACCCTTGTTGTTACGTTCTTCTTCAAATTTTCCAATGCAACCATAAATTCTTCAAGTTCATCAATACCCTTAGTATCAATTGGTTCATTCCACCAATATCCCCCATTATTATTATCATCAATATTCACCAACTTCTCTTCTTCAATATTCTCTTTCTTCTTCTTCTCCGCTTCCAAATCTTTACACATATGAGAATAATACTGGTTATTTTGTTGCAAGTTGAATTCATCAGTGGTCGATGATGACAACGACGAAGATGGTATTCCAGTGGCGTAACGGTCAATAACAGCATCAGCACTAGGATGACCGAAAGTGAAAAGACGTTGGCGCTTTAACGACTGAACCAGAATAACAATTTCTGCACCAGTTAATATGCAAAGTTCACTAGCTTTTTTGAAAAGTCCTAAACGACGTTTTGAGAAAGTAACATGCCTACTGTTCTGATTGTCAATTGGCTTGATTGCAATTTTCCTCCGCCCTTGAGTTTTCTTAACGACGCTAGTGTTAACGTTCATGGTGATGATGGAGAAGAGTAGTTTAATTTTTATGGCTCAGTAAATTGGGGAATTTGTTAATGTATGATTTTATAAGGAGTTTGGTTGATTTATAAATCAAAGATTTCTTACATTCAAGAATCAGAAAAGATCTTTTTTCCAATTTTAGTTGTACGTGTAAGAAAGAAAGAAATTGGTTAATTTCGGAAAGTATGACTAATATAATACTGTTATTAAACATGCAGCAAAGGAATTTAGGGTAATGTCCTATAATTTTGGAGTAATTGTAAAATTAAAATCTTCATAGAATAAAAAAGAAGAAGAAAATATATATAAGCATCCCCATACATCTGTGAGTTCTCTTGCTTTTTCCTCTTGACCCTACATGATCCCATACATCTTCTTGACCCAACTACTGCTTTCATAGAAGAACAATACACAACTATTGCAACAACAAAATACATACGCAACGCAGTGTAATTTCACAAGTTGTATCTAACCGTATGGAAGGGTTGAGTGTGCACAGACCTTGGATCTTACCTTTGTACTCTAAGAACTATTTAAGCCTTTTTTCCTCTAAAAAAAGGGAACATCTCCGTGACCTGGAAAGGAGAGAAAAAACGAAAAAGAAATGTCTCTTTCCCCTTCTACAAAAATATGATAATGATGGACCTGCAACCCAATGACCAACTTGATAGGGCATTCGAAGTACTAACTCTTTCTCCCAATCTAATGGAATTGCAGGGAATTGTGAATCTCTGAATATATTGATTGCAACACGCAGTTATCCACGTTAATCTATCAAATTAACGAACTTTTGAAGAATCCAATATTTGCAACTCATGCAGTTATTGCTGCAGGATTTTCTACATTAGCCACTGCCATCGGTTACCCTTTCGATAGCCTTGAGGTCCTTGTACAGGTGTGAAAATTGATGACAACCCTGAGCATTCACTTAAATGTATTATCTTACACTGAGGACAGCATCTTTAACGTCTTATTGTGCTTTGGTTGTATATTCTGTGGAATGGAATGCAGGTGGGATCAAGTAGCGGTAAACAACTCGCTGGTGCTGATGTCCTCAACAGGGTTAGAACTTTGTCAAGAAGTTCAGGTGACTCAATCAGCTATTTTTGTTTTATGGTAACCAGAAGTGATGCTACTCTGCTCTCCCATTTTGCTTCATGAAAAAAGTTATTCGGATGATGTATGATGTATCAATTGTATTACTGCTTTTATGGGAAATGCATGCATTATAGGTCTTATGAAAGACCGATGAAAAGTTCATAAATTTTCTCGTATGGATGGCTGTTTTATGGACATCTTTCGATCTTAAATGTTAATGTTCTTTTAATCTTTTATGACCATTGAAGGCTAGTATAATGGTGTGGGGTGGTTGACACTTGGAAGGTCATTGGGTTTGGGAGCTCGCTTTGGTGTTTATGAAATATTAACAGCTTTTTGCAAAGGTATGATTTCTTCAGCTGCTTAACTGTTTATTAACCTTTTTGCCAGTCTTCTGATCAGAAAATCCAAACCTAGACCAAGCAGGATTTTTTTGCATGATTATGTTGGTTTGTGTGCTTGTCTTGTAAATGGAAGTTCTAGAACATCCGCTCTGTTAAAGAATCCATACAGAATCGCCCGAAATAATAGATGAAGTAATTGAAAAAAAGGTTATTACCACATCGGAATAGTTTCCCACCTAGAAGCCACATTACCATATTCCAACATAAATGGTTTTAATAAATTCCCGACCTCAGTTTCTTTTGGACCATATCCAGAACTATTCTTGATAGTTTATCTATGTCAACAAAGAAGAATTAAAAAACACCATTATTTTTGGTGTAAAATATGTTTTCTTAACCATTATTTCCTCAACTATACAAATAGAATTATGAAATTTAGAGCTTTTGGCTATCACTAATATATTCACTTAGTTTTAGCGTACAGATGTTATAAAAAAGGGTTGAATAATATGCAAAAATTGAAAGCAGAATTGGTTAATTTGGCCATCCTTAATTGAACAAGTTCAATTGGCCATCCTTAACTACGGTCTTTTGCGACAGTCAGAGTGCTATCTTCCTTACGAAAGATCAGATGTTTCACGAGAGGACAAAGCATATTGATGTTCGGTATCATTTTGTGCGTGAAATTATTGCACGTGGTGATATTGTGGTGAGCAAGATTAGTACTCATGATAATCCTGCTGATATGATGACCAAGACACTACCAAGTGCCAAGTTTAAGCATTGCTTGGACTTGGTTAGTGTTAGTTGTTAAGATGTGCCCTCAGGGGCTTTTGTGGAAGAGGTGGAGAATTTGTCTTGAAATGGATTTGAGTTATGAATTAGAATTCGTGTCAAGGTGGAGATTGTTAGAGTTGTGACCGAATTTTGTTGATCCAGCCCAAAAAGTTTCGCGGTGCGACCCATGTTTGTGATTTTCAATGGGGTCTGTGGTGGTAGCGTAGGGATTGGGACCTTTATGTTTTTTTGAGCCTAGGACTTATTTGTATGCACATATTAAATAAGTGAATTTAGTGGGTTGTTTAGTGTATCCAGAAAATACTCATTCTACTACGTAAATCTGTGTGTTCTTGTTTTCTTTTTGCTTGTGGTTTGCTTTATTTCTGCACGTTTCCTAACAGCTTTCAGGCTTGCTGCTTTAACTTAATTGGATTAGCCTTATGTTGTTTTCAACTTGCGTTATGCTTGACAAATCGATTCTCCCCTAGAATAAAATTTCTGTATGTGAATTGCAAAGTATCTATTTTGTCACTTCGTTATTCCAAGATTGACGCATGGCCTATTCAATAACTTTGATCCTTCTTACCAATTTCCTTGTTATCATTCAGATCTGATGAAGATGTTGGTCCATTGTCTCCTTTAGCTGTTAGTCTTGCAGATGGATTCTCTGGTTCACTTGCTGCTGCTGCTTCTCATGGTTTTGATACTGCCAAATCTCGTTCACAATGCATGGTTCTGCCCAAGGTGTGTTGCCTTACCAGGGATTCGATCATCTGTATTTGATCATCTATATGATATTTTTCTACATGAAAATCCATCCGGGCACCTTAATGCTCAAAGAAATCTTGGGTGGTCAATTCATGTAGTGAAATATCGTACAAGTATTTGGGAGAGCTTATTAGTTAGAGTTACAATGCGTATTTGTTAGTTAAGCTCATAAAATCTGAGTATACATTCTGCAGGATGAGTTGGTGTCGGACAAATTTCTATGGTCAATTCAACTTATCGGCCTTGGAGTTGGAATGGTCAATTCCATTAGGTTGTGTGCACAATGTCAACAGTCAATATTATCAATTAACACCTCGATCCTAAACTCTTTAAGGTTTTCTATATGAATCCCTTGTATCCATTTTGCTCTATTCAAGCCTGAAGTAATTTTTAAGTCATCTATATTTGGTTGGTGTATAGCTTTTCTCTAGTGCTGCTGGTCTGACAGGATCTATGCAGGAATTCATTAGTTGACATCAAACGTTTTTGTTTCATAATGTGGCAATTACAGCCCCGGTGCAAAATCATCCGACTTTGATAGGTCTTTTGCAGATTATCTCTCTTGTAGGTGAACTTTTATCCCATTCCCCCCTTAGGAACACATACTAACATGCATTGTCTATGGGGTTTAGTATTGGTAGTCCTTGGTTGGATGATGGAGTAGACGAGAATGTATGTATATTTGCAACCGTATAATTGGTGCATCTGTAAGTGAGGATAACGGGTCAAAAGTAGTTGAAGCATTCACTTAGTAGGATTATAGCCGATACAGGACCTGATGTATCCTCTTTTTTTTACACTCTTTATGTGCAGTATGTATCCATGAAGAGGATTTCTCAAATGGCAACTTCCTGGGAAGAGATTTGAGAGTTGGACCGGGATCCATCCTGCAGATCGGAATATCTTATTTCGTGGCTTGGGATTGCGGATGGCACGGAGTGGAATTGCATCCTTTGTGGTTGTAGGTGGTTATCTTTTTGCAATTGACAAACTTCTCTCTGAGTGAAGGTAACAAGACTGGATGAATTGAGGAACTAAGCAAATCAAAATATAATAAAAGAAACAGTTTTTTTCTCTGTAACAAAGCTTGGACAAGACCATCACACATTCATTTTGGCAGTCACTATTTAGATTTTTTGTAGTTTGTAAAATTTGGCTGTTCAAAATCTAAATTAGTATAAACCGAAGTGTTGCGTCTCATATGATTCTACAATGTAGACGATTTATATTAAATGTGTGAGATGCATATATCGTAAGCATGATTAGTGTTGCTCAATAGCTACATTTGGTCCCATCAATAACTCTATTGTTAGTTGTCTCTCTGCCAAACTTATATAAAGTCATCATATCTTGCCTAAAGAAGTAAATTTCATTTGGTGAAACTTACGACATCAAGAAATTGAATGGAAGTTGCCTTTGTTTTCAATTACCCGAGTAGTTTAAAAAGTACGTGCACGCTTTGGATTGCAATGTCATGCATTGCAGGTTTGTTGTAGATATACATGCTGTAACTTCATGGCACAATTAGACAAGTAGATATGGAGGTTGAGAATTATATGGAAGATTAGTAGGTCTCAGGTTAGTAAGTAGTTGAGTGTGGCCGCCCGGTAGATGGGAACGACGAGGCTAGACTCATGTCTTGTCATTATTTAGTAGTAGTATTTAGTAATCACGTAATTTCTTTTTCATCAATGTTTTTGCGCTACAATGCTGCATTTTGCACTGTAGCTTGAAATTTTATTTGCATTTCTTTTTCTTCCAGCAACCCTTTCCCGAACAGCTTCACTTTTTGTGCCGAGGATTTATCGAAAACAACCTATCTACTCAATAAAGATATGGATAAGATCTGCGTTCCAAAACCCCACTTGTAAAATTACACTAGTATACTATTGTTATGTGTTGTCGCTTACATTTATGTTTCGCGTACATGTTAGGATGTACGGACTAAAGTTCCTGTTGTTATTAATGAGAGTGTAGGTATGATTATATGAATTAAAAAGCTAAGGTTTTCACTTCACCAGTTATCAATCCACATTCAACTTCCTGTCTATGCTTGAGAATGACTGGTAAAATGCCTTGAAGTGCTTGTATGCAATATCCACATCTTCCTTTCCACATATCTCTCTCACGCTGCAATTCCAGAAAAGCAAAGTGAAATTAATGGAAAATTGATGACCAACTTAACAAAGCAGGTGACCAATTGAAACAGGAAGAAGATATAAATTAACAAGACTAAAATATTATCGTCCCTCGAGCAACATGTAACCATTTCAGCCTATCAAACTACCAGAGACAATTACAGCTGGAAACTTCATAAGTTATCATTTAGCTGTCTTCTGTCTGCCATTTATTTATACCATAGAAATTTTTGTCTGAAAGAGTACACAGAATAAACATTTTTATACAAGGTTGCCCGAGGTTTCTGGATGTTGGAACATTTTAATTTCAGCATTACTTAAACTCAAAAAAAGTAATGCGTATAACATCTGATCTCTACTTGCACTGAAGGACAAGCACTGCAACTTGAAAATATAACTCATTCTACCGAATATGGACTCAAGCAAAATTCCATGCTAGGTGATACATTACAAAACTCGAAGTAAACTAGTTCTAGACTGCTGCTTCTATTGCATTCCGGTAAATACAATTTGATTTGAACAAGAGAGTAAAGAATTTATTTATTTTTGCTTTTGGAAGTCCGTTAGTAGTTTTATTTTTCCTTTTGTGACAGGAACTAAGAGTAAAGGAATAATTTTTTGGATTTCACAAGTTTGTTCGTAGTACGATTTACCTAATGGATACCAGTCAATGGGTGTATAACCAATTTTCAAAGTGGAAGAAAATGCTAGGAAATCACCATGTAACAGAAAATTGTATGGAGAAACTAAATAACAAGGTACCTGTGCATGGATAGTTGAGCAATACCACAATCAACAGTACGGATTCCAACTCCTGAAGCAAGTATCGGACCTATAGTTGATCCACATCCCATATCATTTCGCACCACAAAGTCCTGTAAGGAGTTAAAGAGCTGGTCGCTTTATACCAGTTTATTTACTTGGATCTTAAAAATTTAAATTAGTCATACGCAAGATTTATCAATAAGGGCTATAGCACACTTTATCAATTAGGCTGCAGCACAGATGGAGTTTTCTCTAATATCATTGATATAAACTCCTGCATATCAGATTTCTTTTTAATATATACCAACCAACACACAATTCCTTGTCATATACTTCTTGGAAACCTCTTCCTGTTTGGATTTGGTTAATTTACAAACTAAACTGAATATATCAGAAGAGTAGTAAAGCTAAGATTGCGCCTAGCCCGTCTCCTTGCAAAAGATCGAGAGAAAATACTTAACAGAGGACTAAACTACATGGTCTTTCTCATGATATCCTCTCTTGACTGGATTCAATAAAATAGAAGGGCTCTGTTTTATTTGATGCAACTCCTTTATTTGGTCTTTAGACTTGTAGCGAGTTATGTGTTCTTCTTCCTTGTGTATAAACTTGTGTTCATATTGAAAAGAAATCACATAGTTATAGGTCATGCATTAACATGGTCTCAAATTGTCATGGGAATCCTACTTTCTTTATATGCAATAAGAGAGAGAGAGAGAGAGAGAGATTAGGAGCTATGCTTCTAAGCATACACTGAGAAGGTGAGGGGCCAAACAGGGAGACAGATAAAAGGCTAGAAATCTCTTAATTTACATGTAAATGCCTAGATAAACAAGGTTACAATAGTATCGTGATTTGTGATGAGGTAAAACCTAGAAAATAAAGCAAGTACAGAAAATGAAAGAAAAGAAAATTAAAAAGAAAAAAGATGATATGCACTTGAAGACCAAGAAAGCGTGAGAGAAGTACATGAATATCAAGAATGGTAAACAAAGAAGAACAATATATCAAGATAATAAAAAGAGTAGATCGAATACCTTATGCCTGGAAAAGAAGGCTCTCTTCTCAAAAGATCACGAGAGAAAACCTAAGCAGCTAACATAAATAGTTTGACTAATTCACTCTGGAATAGTTAGTGCAACTTATGGTTGAGATAGTGATAAACCAATCAATACATTTGCAGCATTAACACGTAGGATTTGAATCCCTACTAGAAATTACAAGTTGAGATCTTGAATAAGGGAAAGAAGGGATTCGCGTAATAGGTCAAGCCATGGCTTCCATTCCCTCTTTCTATTTCTTTGATGGTTTCTAGTTCAGAATAAATGAACTGGCAACTTCCAAGCGCTTTAGAATAAATGAACTGGAATTCTCCTTCAAGAATTTGGAGTAGTTCTTCTCCAAACAATAATCAAAACACTGCCTCACCGCTGCTAAGTCTAGTAGCATTTTGAGCTCTTTCTTGTCGGCGAATTTTTTATCGATATAGAAATTGGTTCCGTCGGTGAATAAATATCCTGGTTGTGATCCCATTCCATGTTCTTCATCATCGTCTTGCGAGATGAAACGTCTCCCATATGCATACAATCATTTTCCGTATTAATAGGATCATCGTCATCATTCCCATAATCACTGAAATCGTCGTCAACTGCCGAGCGTGGAGGTGGGGGTTCTGATGAATTTACTGGTCCTTCGAAGGACCTATCAACTACATTTATCCTCAAAATAGGCCTAAAGTCATCTGCATCGACATCCATCATGTACATCAGCACACGTACATCACTATTTATGATCGTAGGATTAACGTTTTCCCTCGAATGCATTAGATAACTAATCACAACATTGCCCGATGTGCAATCTACATCCCTGCTCTACATTACCCTTGCAACCAATTCATCATACGAACTGTTGCGGCAAACAACAACAGGGATTGTCACCTTCGTAAAAGATCTCCATTTCCAGCATTTGGGAGTCTCCACCCATTCTTCCATGAAATCACCAGAAACCAGAACAAATTCTGCAATAGACATCCTGAAATTAGGCTTTGGTCGACAGTAGATTATGCTTATGGTCTAGGTCGGGTTATATGCACGGTCGATGAATGACGATCAGTGGTCGATGACTGGGCAACTATTCGTACGAAAACCTTGAAATTGCAAATATTGCTTCTAATCAATGATCGTTGGGATAATGGAAAAGAGAAATGAACTTGGAGTCGCCTGAGCTGCTGTAATGTACTTTCTAAAGTGGTTTTGAGTAATGTGAGTGGTTTCAAGCTTTTGAACAATGGTGGAAAGTGTGTTTGAGAAGATACCAACCAAATGGGGTAACAATGGGTGCAATGGACAAGCTTATGATATTTATGGACTCTCCAAAAAAGTTGTCGCACCCGCGTCGGATCCTTCAAAAGTACACTATTTTTGGAGGATCCAACACGAATCCACGCATCCGTCAGCATGTTTGAAGAGTCCGAGCAACATAGTTGAAACTCGCCCGAAAAATATCATTTTATATTCATTATAACATGTCTTCATGCACAATATATAACATGTCTTCATGCTTACTGTATATGAAGGATAGTTTACTATATTATCTGCTCTGCCTTGTGTTTCTGTGTGTGGTGTTGTAATCTGGGCTTTTTTTTTCTGCTTTTGTTATGATATCTATCCTTCAGGTCAAAGCAAGCAATACAGCAATGGAGAGACAGAATTCAGAGCTGTACCTGCGCAACTGTCAGATTATGATGGAGAATGAGAGGCTGCGGAAGAAAGCTCAATGTCTCAACCAGGAGAATCAAGCTTTGTTATCAGAGCTGAGACGGAAGTTAGCAGCAATAAATGCCAAGAGGAAACCTGAATTTGAAGTTGATATGGGTTCGAGTTCTGCCAGCGATCAAATGGAAGCCAACAAACGTCAGGCACTGGAATGAAAGTAATTGTTGTTCCAAGTCACTTCCTCCAGGCGATTTATGCAGTTCAAAATTATGAGAATTTTCTTGGGTTTTACCAATGTCATAGAAATTACCAGGCAATGTGCCGTCTGAAACAATTTATTATATTGTTGCATTTGCCCCAAAATAATGTACTAGTTTAGTTAGAGTGCTTAGCTAAAAGGTCTACTACCATTACAGCGCCAAGAACAAATTAAGGAAAAGAATTATGAACTACTATCAAGGGTTTGTGAACTAAAAGGCTAAGGTTTTCACTTCACCAATTATCAATCCACATTCAACTTCCTGTCTATGCTTGAGAATGACTGGTAAAATGCCTTGAAGTGCTTGTATGCAATATCCACATCTTCCTTTCCACATGTCTCTCTCACGCTGCAATTCCAGAAAAGCAAAGTGAAATTAATGGAAAATTGATGACCAACTTAACAAAGCAGGTGACCAATTGAAACAGGAAGAAGATATAAATTAACATCCCATATCATTTCGCACCACAAAGTCCTGTAAGGAGTTAAAGAGCTGGTCGTTTATTTACATGGATCTTAAAAATTAAAAGAAGTCATACGCATTTATCAATGAGGACTATAGCAAACTTTATCATGAGGCTGCAGGCTGCAGCACATATGGAGTTCTCTAATATCATTGATATAAACTCCTACATATCAGATTTCTTTTTGATATTATACCAAACACACAATTCCTTGTCATATACTTGTTGGAAACCTCTTCCTGTTTGGATTTGGTTAATTTACAAACTGCACTGAATATATCAGAAGAGTATTAAAGCTAAGATTATGCCTAGCCCGTCAGAGAAAATACTTGACAGAGAACTAAACTACATGGTCTTTTTCATGATATCCTGATCTCTTGAGTAAATTCAACAAAATGGAAGGGCTCCGTTTTATTTGATGCAACTCCTTTATTTGGTCTTTAGACTTGTAGCGAGTTATGTGTTCTTCTTCCTTGTGTTCATATTAAAAAGAAATCACATAGTTATAGGTCAGGCATTAACATGGTCTCAAATTGTCATGGGAATCCTACTTTCTTGGGCAAGTTTGCCAAAAAGGACTATATTCAAAACTATTTTGCCAAATAGACAAAAGTTTGAAAAAATTGGTCATATATCCACTTAATTCCACATCACCACCAACTTTTTCAACTTAACAATTTCAGCCACAAGTTTTATAATAATTCACTTTAACCCAATACTTCCAACTTAATAAATTCACCCACAAGTTTCTAATAATACATTTCAACTCACTCCATCATCCACCATTATATATACAAAAATATCTAGGTTTTTCAAAAATATTAAAATATAAAAATTTCAAAAGCTAAAAATAGAAGGTGGTTGTTTTTCCCTCTAAAAGCTCCTATTCCAACCACTTTTTCGGCGTTATTTTCTAGCGATCGGCTGTAAATCAGTCCACAAACATCATAAGCTTGTTCATTGCATCCATTGTTACCCCATTTGTTTTCGATCTTCTCAAACTCACTTTCCACCATTGTTAAAAAGCTTTAAATCACTCACGTCATTCAAAACCACTTTACAATGTACATTACAGCAGCTGATCAGGCGATTTCAAGTTCATTTCTCTATCGCATAAACCCAAAAATCGTTGATTAGAAGCAATATTTGTAATTTCAAGATTTTCGTACGGATACATGCCCAGTCATCGACCACTCATCGTCATTCATCGACCGTGCATATAACCCGACCTAGACCATAAACATAGTCGACCATCGATCAAAGCTTAATTCTAGGATGTCTATTACAGAATTTGTTCTGATTTCTGGTGATTTCATGGGAGAATGGGTGGAGACTCCCAAATGTTAGAAATGGAGATCATTTACCAAGGTGACAATTCCTATTTCTATTTGCCGCAATAGTTCGTACGACGAATTCGTTGCAAGCATAATGTAGAGCGGGGATCTAGATTGCGCGTCAAGCGACGTGGTGATTAGTCATCTAATGCATTCGAGGGAAATGGTGAATTCTACGATCATAAATAACGATGTACGTGTGCTGACGTACATAATAGATGCTGATGAAGATGGCTTTAGGCCTATTTTGAGGATAAATGTAGTTGAGAGGTCCTTTGAAGGATCGTTGAATTCATCACCACCCCCACCTTGGCGCCCAACAGTCGACGACGATTTGAATAATTACGAGAACGATGTCGATCATCCAATTAATATGGAGAAGATTCTGGAATGCATATGAAAGACTTTTCATCGGACTCGCAAGATAATGAAGAAGATTGTGGAATGGGATCACAACCAGGACACTCGTTCACCGACGAAATCAATTTCTATTGTGGTCAAACATTCGTCGATAAGAAAGAGCTGAAAATGCTACTAGACGCAGAAACAGCGAGGCAGTCTTTTAATTATTATATGGAGAAGTGCTGCACCAAATTCTTGTAGGAGAAATGCTTATATCGTGGTTGTAGCTGGTTGTTGCGGGCAAAAAAGTACGACACCTTGCAGAAGAAGCTTTCTTGGTAGGATTGTTGTTAGAAGAAAACTTCTTCATTTTTTGCTTATTTTGGTTTTTCTGACCACTGTGCCAATGTTTCCTAAGTAAAATTTCTATGATTGTGCAATGAACAAATTTTAATATAAGTATTTCTATTTTCAAATTTCGTTTTCCTCTTTTTGGTTATTATTATTTTTTGTGTTTGCAGCTGTAGTGAATGCATCTGTAAATACAGATCATATAAATAGTCTAACGTTGATCTTAGACTCAGTCTCGCATCGACCAAACATAGTACTCGACGGTAGACTATATGAATTGATGGCCCATGAGTAGCTTGGAGTTTGAAAGAAAATAATTAAATTAAAAAAGATTTCAAGAAATAATCACATGATTTGGGGCTGGTGAAAGAATATAATTAAATTTAAAAAGATTTAAAAAGATAATAACATGTTTTGGCGCTGGTGAAAGGAAATAATTAAATTAAAAAAGATTTAAATAGATAAATCGCGTGTTTTGGGGCTGGTTAAAGAAAATAAGTTGATTTAAAAAAATTTAAAAACATAATCACATAATTTGGGGGTATTGAAAGAAAATAATTAAATTAAAAAAGGTTTAAACACATAATCACATGATTTGGGGGTGGTTAAACAAACAATCTAGAACTGTTGGTGACACTTAATAGACTGTCATCGATGTTGATCCATGTAAAAAATATACTTGTGCTTTGAGGGTCCATCAATCCACTTGGTCTACCATAGACTTATACCTTCAGGAGTGCATAGATTGGTCTCCTGATTATTCATAGACCACATAGTTCTATGTACACTTCTATAGACCAACACTTAGATGTTGTTTAAAAATGAATAAATAAATTTAAAATAAATATAGTGTGGGTTTGTACACATATGAAGGAGTGTAAACAAGTCACATAATCATATTAGAGCTTATACAAATTAGGGATGATGAATTAAGGAGTGTATGGGTGGGTTTTGGTCAAAACAAACAATATCCTAAGAGTAATACTTGTCGAAGCACAAGTATGTTTTGAGGATGTTGATTGTATTTGATGACTACCCATTCCACATACTCCTTCAATCACCACTCTTCAATCACCACCCCCAAATCAAAAGAGTATGTGGAATGGATAGTGGTTGAACAATCATCATTCTCAAAACATATTTGTGCTTTGACAACCATTACTCTTAGGATATTGTTTGTTCGACCAATACTCATCCAAACACTCCTTAATTCACCATCCCTAATTTGTATAAGCTCTAATATGTTTATGTGACTTGTTTACACTCCTTCATATGTGCACAAACTCACACTACATTTATTTTTAATTTATTTATTTATTTTTAAACAACATCCAAGTGTTGGCCTATAACAAAGGTCTACGCATAATCATGAGATCAATAGATGCACTCCTTAAGGCATAAGTCTACGATAGACCAACCGAATCGATGGACCCTCAAAGCACAAGTATATTTTTTATTGTAATATTTTTTATTTAATATATTATTGAGGGTCCATCGATTACGAGTGTCTACGGTAGACTTTTGTATCTCGTTGATGGCTGACATAGGTCATGATCTACGACAATCTATTAAGTGTCACCACCAGTTCCAAAAATTTTTTTACCGTTCCAACGGTAATAAACGGCTACTTTTGTAATCCATCAGTGTTAACACTTTGTTTTTACTTAATATATAAGGTGTCCATCCCTTATTATTTTATTTTATTTACTTTGTTTTGTTTTTAAAAATTCTACAATGTATCGAGCATCTCAAACATTCAATTCTAAAAATACTCTAATTTGTCATTGTGGGAATGCGGCTGTCTTGAGGATGTCACGCACGGATTCAAATCCAGTCGCAAGTTTTATAATTGTGCAATTGCGAAGGTGAGTTGTGTGTCCTTTTTATAAAGTTAAGTTAATCGTTATGTAATTATTTATTTTCTAGGATAATGGGACATGCTCATTTTTTAAATGGCTTGGTGAGCTATAACCTCCAACCAATCCATCAACGTTGAGTCCGGGACCCGAGACACCAAATTTTTAAGGCTTGACAAAATTTAATCTACTACAAAGGCTCCAACAATGCGAAGAAAATAAAGATTTTCTCATGATTTTGTTCAAAGAAGCCGAAGAACAGAGGGATCGCTTTAAAGTATTGCTACATGACACGCAAATAGAGAGGGATCAACTGAAACAAAAATTGATTTTGGCCGAAGAAAGGAAAAATGGCCTAAAAATGATGTTATGTGTTATAATGCTAGTATTCGTTCTTTGAAAAAGTGTAACATGGATGTAGTGATATTGAATAAATAATAATACTTCTATTTTTCTATAATGTCAATACTATTTTTGATATAATCATAGTCGATCAAACAACACGTCAACTAAAATTCGAGCAGCATGGTAATGATAGATTATGCATGCAGTATACGAAAGATTAAGTATGCATTCTATGATATCAAGCATACATTGTACCAACTATGACAACACACTGCATATTCAAATTCTATGCCACAAATCAGTTTGATAGAAACAGATTCAGTGCAGAATCATAACAAATTTCATAAAATAAAAAAAAATATTTGTCATATCCTACCACCAGATCCTTCAACCTTCATATTTGTGAAATAAAAAAATTGTCATATCCTAACTACTCATCATTCAACAACACATTTACAATATTAGCACTCAAATGCCTCAACTTTTTTTTTTCTACTGTCTTTTCAATTTTTTTCCTTTTTGAGACATTTTCAGTTGCCTCAACTTTTCTTTTTCTACTGCTACCAACAAAATCAAAAGAGGTACCATCTTTACGTTTAGGAAGGATGCTTTTTAGCCATTTTCAACACAATGTACACCTGCAGAACAGATCTCCCATTTTCAGTTCATAGACCACAAGTCTATTAACAGAAATAACTCAATGCTCAAATGAACCCCCCCCCCCAAAAAAAAAATAATAATTAAGAAATACTCCATCATTAAACAATTCACTACACAAACATACAATAACTGAATCAAAATCCAACATACAGTATCAAAACACAACAATTGCTAAAAATCAAACTAATGCACCTAATCAAACTAATTAGCTATTAATCTTTTAATTTTCACTATTTCAACAATCATATTTTAAAAGAATTTCATACGTCTAAAAATTGATTTCAATCTAAGGCATTCTCATTTCATAGACCACGGGTCTACGGACAGAAACAGTTACTTTTCAGATCAAAATGCCAAAATAACTCTTCAAATAGCAATTATCCCACCAATTCAACACTTCCTTGCTAAAAAAAATCAGAACTAAACCAAAACTCGTAAACAAAAGTTTCAAAATTCAACACCGTGATCGACGAAAAAATCTATCAAAAATACCGCATAAAACCTCAACCATTGCTTCAAAATCAAACTCATTACCTATAAAATTATCATTTTTTAACTTCTTAATGAACCAAATTCGAAAAAAAAAATCCTACATCACTACGAATCAATTAGCAAAGAAAACCATTTAAATGGCTCTAGAAATGATCGGAACTTGATTTTATCTAACCTTGCGAAGAAACAACGAGTCCTTAGCAGCTGGAGAAGAAGAAGAAACAAAAATGGTGTTTTCGAGAGCAAGAGGTTTCAAAAGCGGGAGTTGGGAGAGAATTGAAGAGGAGAGAGGGTTTTTTTATATTGGAATAAGTGGAGGGTGTTAGATGTATTATATTAAATTTATAAAGTTGTAAAAATGATGAAATGGTCCCTTGACCCACGCATGGGCCCCACTTTTTCAACTTTTCCCTACTTTTTACACCCTAACCCTAAAAATTAAATCAAAAAAATTTTTAGTGGGTATTTGGCTAAATAGTTTTGGAAAGTGCCTTTTTTGCCAATTTTTCCCTACTTTCTTTATATGTAATAAGAGAGAGATATCTAAGGAGATGAGGGGCCAAACAAGGAGACACATAAATGGTTAGAAATCTCTTAATTTACATGTAAATGCCTAGATAAACAAGGTTGTAATAGCACCGTACCGTCATTTGTTGATACAATGCTAAGTGTGTATCAAGAGATTCCAACCAACACAAGAATAACAAGATGAACAACAAAGTGCTAGTGAATCGAAAATGGCCACACACGGCTTCATTAGGCTTGCAACACTTGTTTGAACTAGAAAAGTGAGTTTAACAACAAGAACAACAAAGACAATATTGCTAGTGAATCGAAAGAGCCCCACACGGCTTTACTAGACTTTTATATTCAACAACACAATGTTAACAAGATTTACAAAGAAAGAGATAGAAACTTGACACACAATATTCATTAATCTAAGAATCCTAATAAGAGAAAGGACCCTAAGACTAATAAATATCAATATCAATTTCTTACTTGGACCAAGAGGAACTCAAAGAACCTCAAGAACCTAGTTTCTAGCCAAGATACAACACTAGTATCACTCTACTAGTGAGAATTTGGTTTTGGCCTCTCCAAATGATGAGAAAGAGAAGTAAAAAATTTACAAGTCTTTGTTTCTTGAATAATAGGAATGACCTAAAACAAGACTAGCCCTATTACATGGCTTATATAGTCACTTAGAAAGGAGGGACAAAGACCAAATTACCCTTGGCATTTAAGTGGGTGGGTTTGGGATGTATTGGTGGGCCTCTTTATATTTTATTAAATATAGGCCCTTAGATGGGCTCATAAGGGCCTCACACATGGAAAAGAATGTGAACAAGGCTTGGAGTCATTGCAACTCACGTGCTTGGCTTCGTGAAAGGTCTCGAGCTAGGAATTCCCATATCATCCTCTCCATCTTGAAGGGAATTTGTCCTTAAATTCGGATCATTGCCATCCTCCACCGTTTCCACCCGAGAGAGATCACACACGTTGAAAGTGTTGCGCACTTGATATTCCGGGGGTAGATCAATCTTGTAGGCATTGTCGTTGATCCTTTCTAATACTTGGAACGGGCCATCACCCCGTGGCATCAACTTATCATTCCTTTGAGACAGGAATCTATCCTTCCTTAGGTGCACCCACACCCAATCTCCCGGTTCAAGAATGAGCTTTCTTCTTCCTTTGTTGGCTCGCCTCGCAACTTCTTGGTTTTTCTTCTCCAACCGCAACCTCACCTTCTCATGTAGCTTTTTCATGGCCTCGGCCCATTTTCTTCCATCTAAGCTTATCACAAGATCACTTGGCAAAAAGGTTAAATCCAAAGGGGTGAGGGGGTTGATGCCGTATACATACTCAAAGGGTGTCATCCCCGAGCTTGAGTGTATAACACGATTATAAGCAAACTCAATCAACGGTAAGTGCTCCTCCCAAGAAGTCATTTTTCCTTTAACCATGGACCGTAGCATACACCCTAAGGTCCTATTTACTACTTCCATTTGGCCATCGATTTATGGGTGACATAAAGTCAAAAACAACAACTTAGTACCGAGTCTACCCCACATGGACTTCCAAAAGTGGCTTAGGAATTTGGAATCCCTATCACTCACTATGGTCCTCAGAACATCATGAAGTTTTACAACATTATCAACAAATAAAGAGGCTACGCTAGGCGCATCATCACATTTAGAACAAGGAATAAAGTGATCCATCTTGGAAAACCGATCCACCATGACAAAAATACTATCCTGCCCCCTTCTAGTCCTCGGCGATCTCAACATGAAGTCCATTGATATGTCAATCCAAGGACGGAAAGGGGTGGACAATGGGGTGTACAACCCGTGGGGTTGGAGCCGTGACTTGGCTCCTTTGCACTCAACACATTGGCCGCAAATCCGGGCCACATCCTTGTGCATTATAGGCCAATAAAATTGTTCTTCCAAAATTTTGAGGGTCTTCTCGACCCCAAAATGGCCCATTAGACCGCCATTGTGTGCTTCCCTTACAAATAATTCTCTCCATGAACTTGAGGGAACACACAATCGTCTACCTTTAAACAAGTATCCATCAAATTTGGTATAGAGATAGGAACCCCTATCCGTAACCCACCTATCCCTTTCCAACTCTTCACTTTCCCTATAGATAGGATCAAAGTGAGGGTTCTCGAGATATAAAGACTTGAGGCTTTCAAACCCCATCAACTTAGACGAAAAAGTAGACACAAGCACATGTTTTTGGGACAAATCATCGGCAACCACATTGTCTTTACCCTTCTTGTATTGAATAAAATAAGGGAAAGTTTCAAGAAATTCAATCTATTTGGCATGCCGCCGGTTAAGCTTGTCTTGTGCCCGTAGATGCTTTAAGGATTCATGATCCGTTCGGATCACGAATTATTTAGGCCACAAATAATGTTGCCAAGTGGCCAAGGCTCTAATCAAGGTATACAACTCTAAATCGTACGTAGAGTAGTTTAGAGTTGCTCCTTTGAGCTTTTCGCTAAAGTAGGCAGTAGGCTTCAATTCTTGCATTAAAAACGCGCCTATGCCGACTTTGCTTGCATCACATTTGACCTTAAAAATCTTGTCAAAAGTTGGCAGTTGTAGCAAAGGGTCCGAGATGAGCATAACTTTCAAGTCCTCGAAGGCCTTAGCTTGTTCATCTCCCCACTTGAAAGGCCAATCCTTTTTAATCACTTCGGTCAAGGGGGCGGCAATGGTGCTAAATTTTTTGACAAAACGTCTATAAAAACTAGCCAACCCATGGAAGCTTCTCACTTCACCTATGGTTTTGGGAGTTGGCCAATTTTTAATGGCGTCAATATTAGATTCATCCACTTCGACCCCTCTTGAGATCACCACAAACCCAAGAAATACAACCTCATGGACACCAAAAGAACACTTTTCTAGATTAGCATATAACTTCTCCTTTCATAGGACATCAAACACACATTGTAAATGCTTTACATGCTCATCTAAGGACTTACTATACACCAATACATCATAAAAATAAACAACAACAAACTTTCCGATAAATGGCTTCATCACATGATTCATTAGCCTCATGAAAGTACTTGGAGCATTTGTTAGACCGAATTTGGTCTTGAAGGCGGTTTTCTATTCATCACCCGGTTGCATACGAATTTGGTGATAGCCACTCCTCAAATCAATTTTATAAAACAAACATGAACCACTCAATTCATCAAGCATATCATCTAGCCTAGGAATAGGGTGATGATATTTTACCGTTATCTTGTTGATGGCTCGGCAATCAACGCACATACGCCAAGTCCCATCTTTCTTGGGAACTAGTAGCACTGGGACCGTACAAGGGCTCATACTCTCCTTGATATACCCTTTGTTGAGGAGTTTCTCAACTTGGCGTTGCAATTCCTTGGTATCTATCAGGTTGCTCCTATAAGCCGATTTGTTGGGCAATTATGAACCCGGCATAAAATCTATTTGGTGCTCAATTCCCTGAAGTGGGGGCAATCCTTGCAGTAATTTCTTTGGGAAGACATACTCGTAATCCTGCAAAACATGAGAAATAGGAGAAGAAATTGAAATGTTAGTGGCGTTAGTGTTAAAACAATAAGCCAAGAGGAGCAACGGAGTGTCCTCGTCATGATCCACAAATAATTCTTTCCTCCTAGCCATCATCACCATACTTCCTTGTCCCTTAGAAATTAGGAGCCCCTCGGTTTCCCCTACTCCCTCACTCTCGGGTTCCCCTCTTTTTCCCTCACTCTGGGCCTTTTTTCCCTTTTTCCTTAATTCTCGCATCTTTTGGTATAATTTATTCACTTGGGAAGGCAATAATGGATGAAGAGCGACCTTTCATCCATCCTTCTCAAGTGTATATCGATTGGACCTTTCATCATGTTTGGTCAACCTATCGTATTGCCAAGGCCTTCCTAACAATAAGTGACAAGCTTGCATTGGTATCACATCACAAAACACCTCGTCATGGTAGTTGGCTACCTTAAAACGTATCACACATTGCCTTGTGACCTTTAACTCGCTGCATTCATTCAACCATTGCAACTTGTAAGGACTAGTGTGAGGTGTAGTCGGCAATTTCAAGAAGTTCACCATTGCAACACTAACCATATTCGCACAACTTCCACTATCTATCACCATAGTACACACACTTCCCTTCCCAAGACATTTAGTATGGAATAAATTCTCCCGTTGGCTAGGGTAATCTATCTCCTTACTAATCATGGCACACCTCACTACAAAGTTTGGAACCACGCACTCCCCTTTTTGCGGATAAGCATCCTCACAATCATCATCATCATGTGGCTCATTTTTGGGTTTCTCTCCATCTTGAGGCTCGGCCTCATTCTCTTTTTTATCAAGACCCACTTCCTCACCAAGGTAATACAATCTCCCTTCCCTTAGGATCACATTGCGTCGGTTTAGACATTTATTGGCTTTATGTCCCTAACCTTGGCACTTGAAACATTGGAACCCTTTAGGATTAGGATATTTGTGAGCTTCTTATCGGGGAGGAAATTTATGGACTGTTTTAAGCTCGGTCAGCCTTGTAGTGGCGAGTTGGTCCTTGTTTTTGGGCCAACCCGAAGATGGTTGAACCATATCTTTACTCCTCGGCCAACCCGAGGTTAATGGTCCCTTTTTCTTGAACGACGACCTCTCTTTAAACTCCCTTTCAATCTCAAGAGCCGCTTGGAAAATCCCTTCAACGGTATTAAACTTGTGAAGCGTCAAATGAGTAGAGATCTCTTTGTTCAACCCACACTTGAATCGAATGATGTCATGGCCAATTTGTTCTCCCCGATGATCAAGCTTCAACATGAGTTGTTGAAACTCGTCATAGTATTCCATAACACTTCGATTCCCTTGTCGCAAATTGTACAACCTAGCAAGCAACTCATGACGATAACTTTCGGGAAGATACCGTTGCCTCATTAGGTACCTCAATCGAAACCATGGTGGTGGTTGTACCTCTACTAACTCATTGCCAAACCTCTTGACGTATTCCTACCAAGTGTTAGCATAGCTTTCAAAATGAGCTATGGCATAACAAATCTTCTTCTCCTCCCAGATATCATTCGCTTGAAACACTTTATCACACGCTGACTCCCAAGCAAGATACACCTCGGGGTCACTTTTACCCTTAAAGATAGGTAGGCTCAATTTGATGGTATTGATGCCTACATCTGTCTCTAGGTGTCGGTTTCCCCTTTCTCCATACCCTTGGTATCTCCTTGGATCCATATGACCCCTTCTCATCTCTTCCTCCCTTATGTAGGCATCGTCAAAGGCTCCATACCCTTCATAATCCTCTCTACCATATTCCTCAAGGTGGACGGGACGATTTTGGACATTTGGAACTTGATACGGAGGAATTGGATTTTGTGGAGGTGGTGGTCTTTGGTTTCGTGGAGATTGGAAGGGGGGGTTCGGATTTTGTGGAGGCATTTGACGTCCAAGTACCTCTTGCGGAACTTGAGACGTTTGGGAATGGGTTGGTCTATTGGAGTCTCGGTTTAGAAGGTTATAAGTGGTTTGGCTTGCGGTTTTTAGTGGAGCTAGTGAAGGATTTGGCAATTGTGGCCATGTTTTGGGAGTAACGGTGGCCGAGGAATTTCTATCATGTCCACTTGACGAAACATGTCGAGGAGTAGAAGGAAGAGAGTTCCTTTGACTCTCCACTTGTTCTAACCTCCCACTAATAGTTGTCACTTCTCCCCTTATGGCTACCACTTTCGTACTCAACCTTTCAAGAGCTCGGTTCATAGCCTCAAGAGTGACCCTCATATTCTCCATTTCATTAGAATCCACGGTTTGAGACGTGGTTCTCTCCATTATCAAGGTATCACCTACACAAGCAAAAAATAAGTTAGTTTAAAATCCCTCTCCTCACTCACACTCTCTTGGTTCACTCACACTTAAGTTCCACAAGTGTTGTAGATTGGCTAGAAACCTGTGAATCTGTAAGGTATGAGTATGCTCTTGCCCGAAATGGATTCTTGTTTGAAACTCAAAGAATTCTCGTCGGACCAGAGCCAAGATTTATAACATATTCAAACGACAAAAGCACACAAACAAACATTGACACGAACACAAGGTTTCAAGTGACTAATTGACAAGCTAGTAGGAATGTACTAGTTTGTTAATTAGTTCTCAAGTCAATTAGAGAAAACTAGGAATCAATAATTAGAAACTAGAAAATCCAAATTTGAGCTTAATTATCACGTGAACAGTAACTAGGGTGACATGGCAGCATGTCGATGGCCGCGGGTCCACATAAATAGTTCATCAACTTGAAGTCTTAGTCCCCTTAGATCTTTTGTAATGGATGACTTGTTATTGGGATGGAAAACATAAAGTGTTGTAACATTTTTCAACCCCCCCCCCCTTCTTTTTTTTCAAACTCAAAAGGTGATGTTTGACCTCACTAGTCCCACAAGACAAGGTTCCCTGTTTTAAGGAAAAGTGGTTGTCAAGTCTTGAAAAGGTGATGTTGGCAAGTATTCTCACAAACAATTTTCAATTTTGTCTTACAACCTTTTTGGATCTATTTATCTGTATAGAAGTTAAGACATAAGATGAGGAGAAGTTTAGGATGAACACAACATCAACACCTTCAAGAACACAACAACAATACACCACAATGGTCACTTCCAAGTTTTTTTTTATCACAACACAATTCTCTTTTTTATTAAGCTCAACTTTAGATTTAGACACCCTTTGTGTTGATGATAAAGAAACCAACACAAGAAACAACTAAACAAGTAAAACTTTCGTAGATCTACAACCAATTTTTTACCAAAATGTTCAAGAACACACTTTTTGGTAAGAGCTTTCCAAGATTGGTTTTGTAAGAACAAAATCTAGCCTTGAGCTTTTATACCAAATGATACAATACTAAGTGTGTATCAAGAGATTCTAACCAACACAAGAACAACAAGATGAACAACAAAGTGCTAGTGAATCGAAAATGGCCACACACGACTTCACTAGTCTTGCAACACTTGTTTGAACTAGAAAAGTGAGTTTAACAACAAGAACAACAAAGAAATATTTCTAGTGAATCGAAAGATCCCCACACGGCTTCACTAAACTTTTATATTCAACAACACAATTTTAACAAGATTTACAAAGAAAGAGATAGAAACTTGACACACAATATTCATTAATCTAAGAACCCTAACAAGAGAAAGGACCCTAAGACTAATAAATATCAATACCAAGTTCTTACTTGGACCAAGAGGAACTCAAATAACCTAGTTTCTAGCCAAGATACAACACCAGTATCACTCTACTAGTGAGAATTTGGTTTTGGCCTCTCCAAATGATGAGAAACAGAAGTAAAAAATTTACAAGTCTTTGTTTCTTGAATAATAGGAATGACCTAAAAAAAGACTAGCCCTATTACATGGCTTATATAGTCACTTAGAAAGGAGGGACAAAGACCAAATTACCCTTGGCATTTAAGTGGGTGGGTTTGGGGTGTCTTGGTGGACCTCTTTACATTTTATTAAATATAGGCCCTTAGATGGGCTCACAAGGGCCTCACACATGGACAAGAATGTGAACAAGGCTTGGAGTCGTTGCAACTCACGTGCTTGGCTTCGTGAAAGGTCTCGAGCTAGGAATTACCGTATCATTTGTGATGAGGTAAGACCTAGAAAATAAAGCAAGTAAAGAAAAAAAGATGATATGCACTTGAAGACTAAGAAAGGGGAGACAATTTCGATAACTACCCACTTTCAAAACTTATTTTGAGGGTTAGACACCAATTTTTTATTTTTTTATTTTTTTGGATTAAGGTATGAAAAAGGTAAAAAGTGGGTCAGGGTTGTGGGGTCATGAGCTTCTTTAATATTTTTAAAACATGGAAAAAAAATATAATTTTTTAAAAAATACAACATGGTCTCCTTTTTATATTTATTAATTTTCCATAAAATTATTTAATATTTTCAACTACATTTCTCTCTCTTCAAAAACTTCCTTCTCCTGATTTTAGTTTATATTTTTTGAAAAAAAAAGTTTGCACGATTCTTGCTTGCTCAGGCAAAATTTTTCAGTTTCTCTTGCTCAAGTAAGTCTAATTTTCTTCCCCGATCAGTTTTAGATCCATTTTAGTAATTTTTTCAATGACGTTTTTTGTTGGGGTTCTTCAATTTTGATAAAAATTGCACTGTTCTTCATTGAATTAGTTAAAATTTGAGTGTTTTTACTTAACATTGTCGATTTCGCATGTTTAATTGTGTTTTGCTTTGGATAATGAGTAGAAAATTTTTAATTTTTTTTTACTTATATTACGTATTGATTTTGAATCTTTTGTACTGAATTGTATCCATTTTAATGGTGTTCTTGTTGTTGTGAATTGCACTGCCAATATCTAGTGAATTTGGAACTTGATTTGCATGTTTGATGTGAGGCATTTTCCCATTTTTCTTAATAGACCAGTGGTTGATAAATCGACCACTACAGATTTGATTTTGCTGCATTTTTTTTATTTTTATTAATAGCACAGTGGTCGATAAATTGACCACTACAGATTCATTTTTTGCTGTAGATCATAAATGGTGAGACGAATTCATAGAGCAGTTAGAAGAAATCAGAAGAAGAAGACAAAAATGAGAAGGCAGTTGGCGAAGAATTAGTGTTTTAACAAGAGGTTGAAAACATTGAAGAAGAGAAGAAATCATCAGAAGAAAAAGAGAAGGAGAATGAGAAGAAAGAAGTTGAAGAAGAGAAAAAATAGCATGAAAAAGAAGTGGATGTGATGGGCATTGTTGCAGAACTCAATCAAGAAAACTAGTTTGGTGGACTTGAAACAAATGATTTTCTTAATGATGTGTTGTTTTTAGTGATTTATTTTTTATGGATAATTGAATTACATATATTTGGCATGTCAATGATGACATTTACTAATGAAATTATTTTCAGTTATTCTATTGTCTCGTTAGATTAAACAGTTGACTGCACTGCATTACCAATTCAGCTATTTTCCTAATTTATAATGGTTGATTGAAAGCATTGTAGAAGTTGTTCTCTATAATTTATAGACTTAACAAACTATCAATTGAGTAAATCATATATTTAGAGTAACTATCATGGATTATAGAGGTCGATGATAAAAGAAATAGACATAATTCTCTATTAATTATAGATTACACCCCTGATTGATTTAAGAAACCATGCATCTATTTATTCATTTTCCTATACCCCTATTACACCTTTCCAGAAAGCCAACAACAATAACAAACCATACAATAGTTTTTTTGGCCTTTCTCTTTTTCCTCGGCCAAAATCAACATTTGCTTTAGTTGATCCCTTTCCATTTCGACTTATTTTAGTGATCCTTTCAAGTAATCCCTTTTCTCTTCGATTTTTTTTAGCAATGTCATGAGTAGATCTCTATTTTCTTCAAATTTTCGAAAGCTTTGTAGTATATGAAACTTGAAAGTGCCTCCAATATTTGATGTTGATGGGTTGCTCGTCTGTGAGTCTTCGTCAAGCCACTTAAAAAAAGAGCATCCATCATTATCCTTTCCAACCGCACAGTTAAAGAATTTTTGATCTGAATTCGAATTGGTGCGTGACGTCCTAAAAACAGCTGGATTGTCGCAACGACATATATAGGACACTTTTGCATTTGATGTTTGGGATGCTTGAGACATTATAGTTGTTAAAAAAAATTAAAGCAAAAAAAAATAAGAGTGTTAACACAAAAATAGCCTTCCTTTTATAGAAGAAAAAAGTGAGATATTACCGTTGGATGTGATTTGACGTGTACTTTATTACCGTTGTAAAAAATCTGATATTTAGATTTTTGTTACTGTTGGACTAGTTTCATAGACCTTATTTATAATCAATGCCTTCTCAAGTGTTTGGTAGATGATGCACCGCATAGATAGACCGTCTAGCATAAACTAAGAGCTAATTTCTTAATAAACGCACTAGACTATGATACATATTCATAGACCATAACTAGCACATATTTTGAGAAGGATTATTTAATCAATAAAATAATAAATAATTGAATTTTATGCAATTAAAGGAGCTTGAACAAGTCATGTGATCGTATGAGAGTCCACGTAAATTGCATAAGGTGATCAAAGATGTATGAGGATGGGTAGTGAATGAACAACAAACATTCTTGGGGCAATGTTTACCCAAAGAACAAATATGTTGTGGAGAATCCATTTGTTCAACCACAACTCATCACCTCACATCTTTGATCACCACTTTCAATTTATGTGAACTCTCATACGATAACATGACTTGTTTAGGCTTATTTAATTTCATAATATCCAATTATTTATTGTTCCATTAATTAATTAATCCTTATCAAAATATGTGCTAGTCATGGTCTATGATTAAATATCATAGTCTAGTTATTTAATTGTGGAAGTAGTTTACAGTCTATGCTAGACTATATTAGGTCGAGTACATAACTAAACATAGTATAGCATATATGGTGTACAACTTCATTAATAAATGTACTAGACTAGGACATATATTTATAGACCGTGACTAGCACATATTTTGAAAATGATTATTTAATTAATAAAATAATAAGTAATTAAATTTTATGCAATCGAATGAGCCTAAACAAGTCATGTGATCCTATGAGAGTCCACGTAAATTAAAAGTGTTGATCAAAGATGTGTGAAGTGATGAGTTGTGGTTGAACAATCAACATCCTTAGGGAAATGCTTACCAAAGTACAAGTATGTTGTGAGGAATTCATTTGTTCATCCGCAGTCCATCCCCACACATCCTTGATCACCTTCTACAATTTACGTGGACTCTCATATGATCACATGAAGTGTTTAAGATCCTTTAATAGCATAAAATTTAATTATTTATTTTGATTAACTAATTATTCTCTTTTTTCCAAATATACTACTAAAGGCAATAAATCAATACGGTATATTATTGACAAGGCTTACAGTCAATGATATACACTGAACACAATCGATGGACCTCACAGTGGAATGCATCGATTACGTAGATGTTCACACATAGATATTGAGCTCCGTAAATAATAAACTACATCGACTCTACATTTAATTTTGTATAAATCAACATAATCGCAGATAGATCAGATTCATTTTCCATTAGCATATATGAGTTAATTTTGACATCTGACAACTATTTCATTCATCTTCTAACAGGGTAAATAACAAAAAACCAAAAAAGAAGAAAATTATAAAATTAAAGTGGAGACAAATGCAGGAAACATGAAAATACTTCATTCATAAGTTCATTGCAATGGTTTAGCACCATATTTACAGCAAAATAACCCCGAATAGACCAGGTTCATTTTCCATTATCATATATGAATTAATTTTCACATCTCACAATCGTTTGATTCATCTTCTAACAGAAAAATTATAAAAATTCAAACAAGAACAAAATTGCAAAATTAAAGAGGAGACAAATGTAGGAAACAAAGATACTTCATTCATAATTCATTGCAATGGTGTAGAACCATATGTACAGCCAAAGACGAGCAAAATAACAATATAAAGAAGCTTTCATCTAACATATTCCTAACCATGAAAGCTTCTCATTGCAATGAACTTAAAAAAATAATTTAAACCTAAACTAAGGGGATGGAGGGGGGTGATCATCACTTCGGGCTCCATGTTGAGCCACACCACAATCTCTCGTAAAAAAGGGTGATACGCCGGAGTTCGCGGTGCCAGTGTTCCCTGTCCTGTCCTAGACCATAGAAGAGACGATTTAGGTCGTTACAGAGGAGAAAAAGGTCGTGGTTATGCTGGACCCTCCTACTTCACCCGCAACATCCATATGCAGCTAGGACAAAGGCATTTCATCTTGAGGAATTTGCCATAGCTCTTCAACGTAGCATAATCAAAAGAATTTCTCACAGCTGCTATGTCCAACAATAATTTCAGCTTCTTTTTGCTGCTAAATGTTTGATTTACCTAAAAATTAGTTTTGTCGGAGAAGATGTGGTTGGTTTGTGCTTTCAATCCGCACTCTTCTCCCGCTTCTTCAGAGAAAATTGGATCTTACAATTCCATTGAATGATCTTCTGAATCCATTGGATGAGTATCCAAACTCTCATCTTCAAATGAATCATGTTCATCGATTGGTGGCGGGATTGTCGAAGACCCTGGGACGATATTTATCCTCAATAATGGCCTAGAGCTATCGACACATACAGATCATTATTTATGAATGTGGGATGTATTTTATCCTGCCCATCCATTACATATCTAATCACAACGTTCTTTGTCTCGCATTCTAATTCTCCACTCTCAATTACGCTTTGAACCATGTCGTCGTACGAACCATTGCGACGTAACGGGATGGGTACTGTCTCCTTGCTAGATGATTTTCAATTCCAATGGTTGGGACCCTCCTCCCATGCACCCATATAATTACCACTCACGACAACTACCTCAACTACTGCCATAATAGACCACACAAATCGATAATAGATTAAGGTATCGGTCTATAGATGGTCGATGACTGGTCGATCACTGGTATGAAAACGTTCATACAAAGACGCGAATCGACTGATTTTGGATATAATCGATACCCTCCTAGCTCTGGGATGGACAAATGTATGTGTAAGACTTCCAAACTACTGAAATATATCTAATGACGAGGTATTGAACGGATTTGGAAAGCTTTTCGAGCTAGTAGAAATGGTGAGGAAAAAAATTTGCATTTTTTTTCAAAAAGGATGGAACAACAATGGAGGCAATGATCAAGAATGGAAATTTTCAGTTGTGATGGGCCACTTTTCGTCGGAAAAGTGGCCGGAATCGAAAATTATTGGTGAAAAAGAGAGCTCCTATTGGTGGCTTCTTGGACAATTTTTAAAATTAAAATAGAAAATATGAAAAAATGGTAAAAATATAAAAAAGGTGGGAAATATTAAATATTAAATGGATAAGGTGGTGGGGGACTAAAGTGTAAAGTTTAAAACTTGTGTGGTAGGTTTGTATGTAAGAATTGATGATGTTATTTTAGTGTCTAAACACCTAATTTTCCAAGACTTGTGTCTAAATGCCAAAATAAGTACTTTTGAAAGTGTGTATTTTGCAAACTATACCAAGAAATCACGAGAGAAGTACATGAATGGTAAATCAAGAAGAACAATATATCAAGATAATAAAAAGAGTGGAATACATTATGCCTGAAAAAGAAGGCTCTCTTCTCAAAAGATCACAACAGAAAACCTAAGCAGCTAACATAAATAGTTTGACTAATGCACTCTGGAATAGTTAGTGAAACAACTTATGGTTGAGATAGTGATAAACCAATCAATACATTTGCAGCATTAACACGTAGGTGGAATCCCTACTGCAAGTTACAAACTGACATCTTGAATAAGGGATGGCTATGTGACGGAATATGTTATTCAACTTTTATGATTCATAACTCAATCAGTATCTTAACTTATTACCACCTGATTTCTCAAGCTAAGACACTATTAGTTATCCAACTAATATCATAATTGGCTTCTCATCTCCTTAATTAGGTTACAACTAAAAACTTAAATGTCAAACATGATTGTCTTTAATTTAGGTTACAAGTCAAAAATAAAAATTAGTATCTAATGTTGGAATATATTTCTCCTTTTCTTATTCACCATCATTTATTTTTTAGAATAATTATTCTCTCTTAATTAAAAAAACAACCAATAGATAGAAGGGTTGACAATTTGTCACAAATTAACAATTAACTCATTACTCCATTTATTAAGGGATTAACATATAATGCCAACTAAGGTGCATTATTGAGTAATCACCATTATTTATCCATTAATGGGATATGATTTTCTAACCCCCAAATCAACATATTACATAGAATAATAACATCAATTTCGTGGCTTGGGATTGCGGATGGCACGGAGTGGAATTGCATCCTTTGTGGTTGTAGGTGGAATTACTTGTAGAAAAAAGAAGTCTGGTTTGCTTGGCACAAGGACAGATAGTACATTTCTTTACTCTATCTTCTATTACATAAAATTTAGTAGGTAGCAACTTTAGAAGTATATTACAGGAGGCATGTCCTAATCTTCTATGCCACAGATCAACCTCAGCTTGGGCTTTACTTTTATCAGCTTTAGTAGAGACTTTTTTTGCTGCTGCAACGTTCCTTTCTTGAGTATTCACTAAGAGATACAGAACTCCATCAAGCTTACCAATCCCCCTTACCTTTCCAGTACAAAGATCCTGGAAAACACAAAAATCAGGAAAGAAGTTCACTGGACATTTCCATTCCTTGGTCAGTTGTGATACTGAAAGCAAGCTGCATGTAAACTGAGGAATATGATACACATTTGTTATACTATTTTCAGCAGACACATAACTAGATCCCACATGTGTAACTTCAGTCAGATCACCATTAGGTAAATACACCCTTCTTAGCTTATCTAGTTTTGTTATGGACTCATTCACTAGTAGGTCTAACTTTCCAACCATGTGATTTGTGGAACTAGTGTCAATTATCCAATTTCTTGACTCATATGAAGCTAAAAATACACTAATACCTGCATTTGCAGCATTTGTTGTCTCAGTAGAAGTGCTAGCACCACTATTTTTGTTGATCATCTTCAGGATTTGATCATATTGTTCCTTAGTAAAGGTTTTTGTTCCCATCTGACCTAGTTAATCTAACTTCATTTCAGACTCTTCTTGATGGCATCCATTATTGAACCAGTTACTTTGGACAGACCTTGAATGTGAACCTTGCCTTGTAGTCATTTCTGTAGTATCTTGAGAATCACTAGTCACCTTGTATGCTGCATTAGCTCCTTCGGACCTGAACCTCTTTTTGAACTTGTGATCTTGAGGATATCCAACTAACTTCCAACAATTTTCCTTAGTATGACCTTTTAGCTTACAGAAGTCACATTGCAAATTGTAGTTCTTCTTGAATTTCAGTGTCCCATTTCTTGTAAACATGGCTAAGTCAAGACTTCTACCAATGCCTGCAGGACCAGATCCTAGCACACCTGCATTAGTATCCATATATTTTTGGCTTTCATCACTCATTATCATGGCATATGCTTGATTGACAGTAGGCAAAGGATCCATAAGTAGTATCTGACTTCTAGCTTGTGTATATGTTTCATTTAGTCCCATGATGAACTGAAACAACTTCAGTTTTTATAGTTTTAGAACAAACTCCTTGGACTTTTCACAATCACAACTAGGAGCAGGCACAAGTGCCTCAAATTCTTCCCATAGATCCTTCAATTTTGAGAAATAGCAGGACACAAAAGCTGTTTCTTGAGATAGTTTTGCAATTTCCTTGTGCAGATTGAAAGTTCTAGCACCATCTACTTTATTGAATCTTTCAAGCAACTCATTCCACACAACACTTGCAACTGATGCATACATGATTCCACCTAATAACTCTTTAGACACAGAGTTCATAATCCATGATAATACAATAGCATTTACTCTTTCCCAGTGGTTTCCCAGATCAAAAGAAAACTTTTCTTTAGTGCAAGAGCCATCAAAAGTCATAATTTATTCCTTCCTAACAGAGCTACACGCATAGACCTAAACCAGATAGAGAAATTTTCCACACCTGTCAATTGGAAGGAGATGATCTGCGTTCCACTAACATCTGAGGGATTGAGAAAGAGAGGATGATTGTAATCCATTACAGTAACAGCTCTTGCACTGCTGGTTGATCCACCACCCATTTCTACACCATTTTCCATTACTTGAACCTTCAAATCTTGACTCAAGAAATCCTTCAAGAACTTGAAAAAATCTGAATCTGTGATTGAGCACTTTCTTTAATCTTCAGAATTGACTAAGGTAGCTAGTTTTGATCTAGACAACCTGTCTTTGATACCATGTAATTATACAAGATAGCAGTAAGCTTCTTGTTTATTCAACAATTGAGGAAGTACAGAGTTTGATAGTGTTTGTAAAAGAAAAGAAGGAAGAGAACTGAGAGAAGAAGGAGATGACAGAGAAGAGTAACTGCCTGTTTTCATTATATTTCAATGTGTATAGTCATATACATTTATAGGCTAAATATTAGGCTAACTAACTAACTAACTAGCCGTTAGCGCTAGTGTAACTAACTGAAAACAGTTATAACAGAAAAACAACTAGTCTATTATTGCTTCTTCTAGAATCTTCCACACTTGAGACCTCTTTCTTTTGTATTCAACAACATGTAAATGCCTAGATAAACAAGGTTACAATAGTATCGTGATTTGTGATGAGGTAAAACCTAGAAAATAAAGCAAGTACAAAAAATGAAGGAAAAGAAGATTAAAAAGAAAAAAGATGATATGCACTTGGAGACTAAGAAAGCGTAAGAGAAGTACATAAATATCAAGAATGGTAAACAAAGAAGAACAATATATCAAGATAATGAAAAAATTAGATAGAATACCTTATCCCGGGAAAAGAAGGCTCACTTCTCAAAAGATCACGAGAGAAAACCTAAGCAGCTAACATAAATAGTTTGATTAATGCACTCTGGAATAGTTAGTGCAACTTATGGTTGAGATAGTGATAAGCCAATCAATACATTTTCAGCATTAACACGTAGGATTTGAATCCCTACTAGAAATTACAAGTTGAGATCTTGAATAAGGGAAAGAAGGGATTCGCGTAATAGGTCAAGCCATGGCTTCCATTCCCTCTTTCTATTTCTTTGATGGTTTCCAGTTCAGAATAAATAAACTGGCAACTTCCAAGCGCCTTAGAATAAATGAACTGGAATTCGCCTTCAAGAATTTGGAGCAGTTCTTCTCCAAACAATAATCAAAACACTGCCTCACCGTTGCTGAGTCTAGTAGCATTTTGAGCTCTTTCTTGTCGGCGAATTTTTTATCGATATAGAAATTGGTTCCGTCGGTGAAGAAATATCCTGGTTGTGATCCCATTCCATGGTATTCATCATTGTCTTGTGAGTACGATAAAATGTCTCCCATATGCATACAATCATTTTCCGTATTAATAGGATCATCACCATCATTCTCATAATCACTGAAATCGTCGTCGACTGCCGGGCGTGGAGGTGGGGGTTTTGATGAATTTACCGGTCCTTTGAAGGACCTCTCAACTACATTTATCCTCAAAATAGGCCTAAATCCATCTGCATCGACATCCATCATGTACATCAGCACACATACATCACTATTTCTGATCGTAAAATTCACCTTTTCCCTCAAATGCATTAGATAACTAATCACCACATTGCCCGATGCGTAATCTACATCCATGCTCTACATTACCCTTGCAACCAATTCATCATACGAACTGTTGTGGCAAACAGCAACGGGGATTGTCACCTTGGTAAAAAATATCCATTTCCAGCATTTGGGAGTCTCCACCCATTCTCCCATGAAATTACCAAAAATCAGAACAAATTCTGCAATAGACATCCTGGAATTAGGCTTTGGTCGACAGTAGATTGTGCTTATGGTCTAGGTCGGGTTATATGCACGGTCGATGAATGACGATCAGTGGTCGATGACTGGGCAACTATTTGTACGAAAACCTTAAAATTGCACATATTGCTTCTAATCAATGATCGTTGGGTTAATGGAATAGAGAAATGAATTTGGAGTCGCCTGAGCTGTTGTAACGTACTTTCTAAAGTGGTTTTGAGTAGTGTGAGTGGTTTAAAGCTTTTGAACAATGGTGGAAAGTGTGTTTGAGAAGATACCAACCAAATGGGGTAACAATGGGTGCAATGGACAAGCTTATTATAATTATGGACTGATTTAGAGCTGATCGTCGAAAAAAAATGCCGAAAAAGTGGTCGGAAGCGGAGCTTTTTGGAGGGAAAAACAACTACCTTCTATGTTTAGCTTTTGAATTTTTTTTATTTAATATTTTTGAAAATCTAGATATTTTTGTATATATAATGGTGGATGATGGAGTGGGTTGAAGTGTATTATTTAAAACTTGTGGATGAATTTATTAAGTTGGAAGTATTGGGTTAAAGTGAATTATTATAAAATTTGTGGGTGAAGTTGTTAAGTTGGAAAAGTTGATGATGATGTGGATTTAAGTGTCTTTTGACAATTTTTTCAGGAAGTTTATAACTTTGGCAAAATAGTTTTTCATAGTATCTTTTTGACAAACTTGCCCCATATCTTAACTTATTATCAACTTAAGACACTATTAATTATATTATCCAACTAATATCATAATTGGATTCTCCTTAATTAGGTTACAACTAAAAACTTAAATGTCAAACATGATTGTCTTTAATTTAGGTTACAAGTCAAAATAAAAATTAGTATCTAATGTTGGAATATATTTCTCCTTTTCTTATTCACCATCATTTATTTTTTGAAATAATTATTCTCTTAATTTAAAAAGCAACCAAAAAAACAACCAATAGATAGAAGGGTTCACAATTTGTCACAAATTAACAATTAACTCATTACTACATTTATTAAGGGATTAACATATAATGCCAACTAAGGTGCATTATTTAGTAATCGCCATTATTTATCCATTAATGGGATAAGATTTTCTAACCCCCAAATCAACATATTACATAGAATAATAACATCAATTGTTTGAGAGTGTATCATGTATACCTTTAAATAGTCCATATTTTTCACTCTCAATGTCAACTCAAAATCACAAGAAAATATTATCTCTTATTCTTTTCTTACAACTTATTTTATCAAACATGGCAAAGAAACCTAGTAGCATGGGTCGTCAAAAGATCAAAATTTCCAAGATAGAGGTCAAGAATCACCTCCAAGTTACCTTCTCAAAACGTCGCTCTGGTCTTTTCAAAAAAGCAAGTGAACTGTGCACTCTCTGTGGTGTTGAAATAGCCATCATAGTTTTTTCCCCTGCAAGAAAAGTCTTTTCATTCGGCCACCCTAATGTTGAGTCCCTTATTGATAGGTTCCTCTCGAGAAATAATACTAATAATAATCCAATCGCAAATAATTCACTTCAACTTGTTGAGGTTCATCGAAATGCTAATGTTTGTGGGCTCAATTTGCAACTCACTCAAATTCTTGGTGAGGTTGAAATTGAGAAGAAAAGAGGTTAATCAATTGATCAAATGAGGAAAACTAGTCAGAGCCAATGTTGGTGGGAAGCTCCCATAAGTCAACTTGATTTGCAGGAACTTGAACAATTAAAAGATTCAATGGAAGCTTTGAAAAAATATGTGACTAATCAGGCAAGCAAGTTTATGGTTAATGAGATTGCTAATTATTCAACTTTTTTTGGTGATAATGGTATAACCTAGAAAATAAAGCAAGTACAGAAAATGAAAGAAAAGAAGATTAAAAAGAAAAAAGATGATATGCACTTGAAGACTAAGAAAGCGTGAGAGAAGTACATGAATATCAAGAATGGTAAACAAAGAAGAACAATATATCAAGATAATGAAAAAATTAGATAGAATACCTTATCCCGGGAAAAGAAGGCTCACTTCTCAAAAGATCACGAGAGAAAACCTAAGCAGCTAACATAAATAGTTTGATTAATGCACTCTGGAATAGTTAGTGCAACTTATGGTTGAGATAGTGATAAGCCAATCAATACATTTTCAGCATTAACACGTAGGATTTGAATCCCTACTAGAAATTACAAGTTGAGATCTTGAATAAGGGAAAGAAGGGATTCGCGTAATAGGTCAAGCCATGGCTTCCATTCCCTCTTTCTATTTCTTTGATGGTTTCCAGTTCAGAATAAATAAACTGGCAACTTCCAAGCGCCTTAGAATAAATGAACTGGAATTCGCCTTCAAGAATTTGGAGCAGTTCTTCTCCAAACAATAATCAAAACACTGCCTCACCGTTGCTGAGTCTAGTAGCATTTTGAGCTCTTTCTTGTCGGCGAATTTTTTATCGATATAGAAATTGGTTCCGTCGGTGAAGAAATATCCTGGTTGTGATCCCATTCCATGGTCTTCATCATCGTCTTGCAAGTCTGATGAAATGTCTCCCATATGCATACAATCATTTTCCATATTAATAGGATCATCGCCATCATTCTCATAATCACTGAAATCGTCGTCGACTGCCGGGCGTGGAGGTGAGGGTTCTGATGAATTTACCGGTCCTTCGAAGGACCTCTCAACTACATTTATCCTCAAAATAGGCCTAAAGCCATCTGCATCGACATCCATCATGTACATCAGCACACGTACATCACTATTTATGATCGTAGGATTCACCCTTTTCCTCTAATGCTTTAGATAACTAATCACCGCATTGCCCGATGCGCAATCTACACTCCCGCTCTACATTACTCTTGCAACCAATTCATCATATGAACTGTTGCGGCAAATAGCAACGGGGATTTTCACCTTGGTAAAACATCTCCATTTCCAGCATTTGGGAGTCTCCACCCATTTTCCCATGAAATCACCAGAAGCCAGAACAAATTCTGCAATAGACATCCTGGAATTAGGCTTTGGTCGACAGTAGATTATGCTTATGGTCTAGGTCGGTTTATATGCACGGTCGATGAATGACGATCAGTGGTCGATGACTGGGCAACTATTCGTACGAAAATCTTGAAATTGCAAATATTGCTGGAATACCTTATGCCTGAAAAAGAAGGCTCTCTTCTCAAAAGATCCAAGAGAAAACCTAAGCATCTAACATAAATAGTTTGACTAATGCACTCTGGAATAGTTAGTGCAACTTATGGTTGAGATAGTGATAAACCAATCAATACATTTGCAGCATTAACACGTAGGTGGAATCCCTACTGCAAGTTACAAACTGACATCTTGAATAAGGGATGTCTATGTGACAGAATATGTTATTCAACTTTTATGATTCATAACTCATCAGTATCTTGGAAAAAAATGTCAAAATACCTTTCTCAAAAGGGAAAATTACCCGGATTAGCCACTGACTTTTCTTACCACTTAAAGTCTAATTTTCAATTAATTACAATTCATAGCCTCTCTTGCCTATTAATTCTTCTTAATTACAATTAATAGCCTTTCTCATGTATTTTCTCTCTTTTTCTATTTTCTATTATTCTCTCCTTCTTCTTTTTCTTTTCCTTTTTTGTTGCTTTTTCTTTATTTTTTCCTTTTTCACCTTTTTCTTTTTATTTTTTATTCATTTTTTTTCTTTTTCTTTTTTTCCTTTTCATTTTTCTTCTTTTTCTTCTTCTTTTTTTGTATTTTTTCTCCTTCATTTTTTCCTTTTTATTTTTTCTCCTTTTTTTATTTGTATTTTTTCCTTATTTTCTATTAATCTCCTTCTTCTTTTTTGTATTTTTTCTCCTTCTTTTTCTCTCATTTTTCCTCCTTTTTTTTTCTTTTCAATTTTTCTCCTTCTTTTTATTTGTGCGAACTAGCAAACACAAATACAAGTGGAAACTATAAATTACAAATACAAATGCAAACTATAACATACAAATACAAGTGCGAACTATAAAATACAAATACAAATGCTAACTATAACATATAATTACAAGTGTGAACTAAAAATACAAATACAAATGCGATATATAACACATAAATACAAGTGTGAACTATCATTTGTATTTTTTAATTATTGAAAAGGAATGATTGATTTTCTTTCCACGAATACTTGTTTGTATTTATTGATACGAGTTGTATTTATTGATACAAATAAATAAAACTCAAATTTTTATACAAATACAATATATACAAATACATATTGTATTTGTATTTGTAAAATTATTTGTTTTATTTGTTTTTCATTGTATTTGTATCAAGTGATATTTGTCTATTTATAAATATGAATGATAATTTTGATATACAAATACAAAATGGTACATTTGTATCAAATGATACATTACATATTTATATATTTTAGAATCAAGAAAATACAATTAATGCACTTACTTGTTTGTATACAAATACAAATGATACATTGTATATAGTCACGACTAAATACAATATACAATCAACTTACAAATACAAATACAAAATAATTTCTTAAAAATAAAAAGGTAATGAAGAAAATAGAATACAAATATAAGTATAATTCAAATATAATCTAAATATACAAACACAATAAAACCATAATATAAATATAATCCAATATAATATGCAATCAATTATAAAATACAAATACAAAATAGTTCTTTAAAATACAAGTGTGAATTATATAAAATATAAATGATGGCACAAACTAACAAATACAAATACAAGTGCGAACTATTAAATACAAATACAAATGCGAACTATAAAATATAAATACAAGTGCGAACTTTAAAATACAAATACAAATACAGTTGTATCAATAAATACAAAAATATAAATGGCAGTGTGACTACAAATACAATAAACAATTGTGGTATTTACGTTATCATCCATGACTTGTGCTCGACTAGTCATATTTTTTGAAAATAATAAAAATATAAAATAGAACAAAAAATAATATAGAAAATAAGTACAAAAGAGAAAAAAAATCAAAGAAGAAAAGAAATTAAGAAATAGAAATAGAAGTTAGAGATTAAAGAGACAAAAAAACAAAAAAAAACAAAAAAAACAAAAAGAAAGAAACAAAAAAATAAAAGTAGGAAAAATAGAAAAAAGAAGAAGAAAAAACAGGGAAAACACAAAAGATAAAAAAATATAAAAAAGATAATGGTAGTGTTAGGCAAGAAAATATTCAGCTCAACGAGATAAGCGTGATTGAGATTTTTTGTCTTTTTTAAAATATTGAATTCCATTTTTGATGCGACTAAATAGGGACTGTATTCATATTTTATTTGTAAAATATGAATACATACTATTTGTAAAATCGAATACAACGGGCATAAATCGAATACATTGGCTATAAATGATAATTATGTAAAATGTGGCTATGGAAGGTGGGTTTTATAGCAAAATGCTACAATTTTTGAAAGATCCCCTTCTCAAAACTATTTTGCCAAAGGGACCCTAAATTTCTTTTTGAATTATTTTTTAGGGTTAGGATGTAAAAAGTGTGTAAAAGTTGCAAAAAGTAGGCCCACATGTGGGCCAAGGGACCATTGTATCATTTTTTAAACTTTACAATTTTAACATAATACACTAACACTCATCCACTTATTCCAATATAAAAAAAACCCTTCTCTCTCCTCTTAAATTATCTCCCAACTCTCGTTTTCAAGAACTCTTCCCCCAAACGCCATTTTTGTTTTTCCTTCTTCCGCAGCTTCTAAGAGCTCGTTGTTGCTTCAATAGGTTATTTAAAATCATGTTTCGATCATTTGTAGAATCGTTATTTGAAGTGTTATTTTGACAGTTTGATTCGAATAGTCACTTGTTTCTGTCCGTAGACCCGTGGTCTATTAAATCGACCCATGGTTTATGAAATCAGAATGACCTAGATTGAAATCAATTTTTAGATGTATGAAATTCTTTTAAAAAATGGTTGCTTAAATAGTGGAAATTGAAAGATTAATAGCTAATTAGTTAGATTAGGTGCACTAGTTTGATTTTTAGCAATTATTGTGTTTTGAAATTGCATGTTGGATTTTGGTTCAGTTATTGATATGTGGAGTAAACTGTTTGATGGTGGAATGGTGGGATAATCGTTATTTGAAGAGTTATTTTGGCAGTTTGATTCCAATAGTCACCTGTTTCTGTCCGTAGACCCGTAGTCTATGAAATCGACCCGTGGTCTATGAAATCAGAATGCCCTTGATTGAAATCAATTTTTTAGACGTATGAATTTTTTTTAAAATATGATGGCTGAAATAATGAAAATTGAAAGATTAATAGCTAATTAGTTTGATTAGATGTACTAGTTTGATTTTGATACTGCATGTTGGATTTTGGTGGGGTGCTTCTTTGTTTTTTTTTGGGAGGGAGGGGGGTTCATTTGAGCATTGACTTATTTCTATTGATAGACTTGTGGTCTATGAACTGAAAATGGGAGATTTGTTCTGCAGGTGTAGATTGTGTTGAAAATAGGTAAAAAAAACCATCAATCCTATAAGCAAAGCCGGTATCGGTTCTTATTCTGTTGGTAGCAGTAGAAAAAAAAAGTCGAGGCAGTTGAAAATGTCTCAAAAAGAAATAAAATTGATGAGAAAGTGTCCAAATCAGATACAGAGTTAAAAGAGATAAGAGACTACTCCAAGTCTAGTGAAGATGTCCTTCCCGAGTGCATTGTTAGTGATGACAGTGAAGAGAGCGAGGGAAGTGGGAGAAACAGTGATGATGAGGATAATGATCCCTTGTCCGTGACATATTTGTCAAGATTTATTTTTGTGGAGTGGTATGACCTTCGAACGATAATAGATGAGGTTGGATATTTCCTAGCGAAGATATCGGTCAGATCAAGAATGGGTGCTAATCGAGAATTTAGGCAAGTTCTTGTCGACCAGGAGTGAAGAAAAGATTCAAGCGGTCCTATTTTGGATACCTGAGAAACCTGTCGGAACATCTCAAGTTCAATGGGCAGTTGGTCCATTATTTATCATTGCGATGCGGCAAGAGCGATAAGCTGCGTCATAAGATGTGGTTCTGCGTTAACAACAAGCCTATTTGTTTTTTCTTGAAAGAATTTTGTTTGATCAGGGGTTGAATTGCTCATCATACCCTAGTGAATAAAAAATGAAGAAGGTGTTAGACAAGGGGGAGCATTTTTGCTTTAAGGTGACCAAAACTAAAAAAATTACGGCGGCCAACTTGTTTCACTTGATCAGAGGGAATAAGCTGAACGAGGACCAGAAGTGTAAGTGTTGTTTACTGTGGTTCTTGCATACCATTTTGCTTGCAAAAGATTCGACGAAGGTTGTCGACACGAAACTGATTCGAATGGTCGATTCTTTGAGTTTCTTCGAGTATTATCCATGGGGAAAGAGACATTTCAATTGACCCTGGACTATCTGAACAAGAAAAGTGACCTGAAGAAATAGAGGGAAGTATTTGATGAGAAGCAGAAGGCATCCTATTCTCTATTCGGATTTTCTTTGGCATTCATGATATCTACCATAAACCCTTTAGTGAGTTTATCGTAGATTTTTGTTTTATTTATACTCTGTCATAGTCTCTGAGTTTTTTTTTCCACTATTGTACTGCTTATAGGTTTGTATCTATGAGGTCTTTTCTCATCTTGGAAAATTTGCTGAAAAATCAACGGATGAGCCCTTTCCCATTCCCCGCATCCTCAGATGGTACACTACAAAAAGTGACCAGATAATCGAAGGCGACCCATTCAAGTACAAAGGAAAAGTTACCGAGGTATGAACTTATTTTTTATTATGCAATAATACTACTGTCATATCAAATGCTATGTAATTGTTAATTGATATTTTGTAGAACGTGCACCCATACATCATCCCTACTGTTCGTAAGATGAAGATGGATTACATGATTACATTTAAGCCATATATGGACGAGGTGAAGAATAACGTCTTCGATGGCTTAAAAAAAGAGTTAGAAGGGGTGATTGTCCTTATTTCAAATGAGGACACTGAAGATAACGGGGATTTGGGTGGTAACCCCGTTGGAGTATGCATTGACGATGATGATACTCCAAGCACATCGAAATATACAATAGGTACCTCATTCCCCGGGGATCTTCATAAGTGTGTTGTTACGCTCGAGGAAGCGGTGTTGGATATTGTTGTCTATATCAGAGAGAAAAGACTGAATAAAAATAAAAAGGATGAGCGACAACACGAGCGAGGTAACTTCATTCAATAATTGTATAGTTAATGAATTTTCAGCTTTAAATATTAGTAACACTTTGTAATATGATTATACAGTGCATGTGGACCTTCGTGAATCGGAGAGGAATGAAGAAGTAGAAAAAAAGAGCAAAATGGATGAGTTGGCCACTATTGTGGCGAAACAGGAAAAAGAAGAAGAAAAGAAGGATGAAGAAGAATAAATGGAAGAAGATAAGAGCCAAGAAGAAAGTGCAAAAGAAATAGCTGCAGTAAAAGAAGAAAATATTGAAAAAGAAACAACAACAGTTGAAGAAGAAGGCAAGGAAAACGAAGGAGCTATAGTTGAAGAAGGAAAAGAAAAAGAAGAATATGAAAAAATAGGAGCAGCAGATGACGATGAAGAAGAAACTGACAAAGAAGCTGATAAAGCTACAGTGGGTTAAGAAAAACAAAAAACTGAGGAAGAAAAGGAAGGTGAGAAAGAAGCAGTTGTTGAAGTTGAAGTAAAAAAAGAAACTGAGGAAGAAAAAGAAGGTGAGAAAGAAGCAGCAGTTGAAGGTGAAGGGAAGAAAGAAGCTGAGGAAGAAAAACAAGATGGGTTCATGGATATCGTTGATGAAATCAACAACACCTATGTCGATGAGAAGGAAAATAGTGAAAAAGACATTTGAATGCTATTATTGTTAATGTGTCGAATGATCTGTTGGTAGGATATTTGAAACATTCTTTTATTTCATAGAATATTTATTTAATATTTCGTATACTTCTTTCATAGTCTATCATTACCATACTACTTCATTTTAAGTTGATCGTTTATTGATCGACTATGATTCTATCAAAAACAGTGTTAACATTGTAGAAAAATAGAAGTATTATTATTTATTCAATATCACTACATCCATGTTACACTTTTCCAAAGAACGAATACTAGCATTATAGCACATAACATCATTTTTAGTCCATTATCCCTTTCTTCGGCCAAAATCAATTTTTATTTTAGTTGATCCCTCTTTATTTGTGTGTCATGTAGCAATACTTTAAGGTGATCCCTTTGTTCTTCGTCTTCTTTGAACAAATTCATAAGAAAATCTCTATTTTGTTCGCATTCTTGGAGCCTTTGTAGTAGATTAAATTTTGCCAAGCCATGAAAATTTGATGTCTCGGGTCCCGGACTCAACGTTGATGGACTGCTTGGAGGTAATAGCTCATCGATCCATTTAAAAAATGAGCATATGCCATTATCCTAGAAAATAAATTATAATTACATAACGATTAACTTAACATTATAAAAAAGACATACACGACTCACCTTCGCAATTACACAGTTATAACATTTGCGACCTGGATTTGAGTCCGTGCGTGACGTCCTCAAGACAGCCGCATTTCCACAATAACAAATTAGAGTCTTTTTAGAATTGGATGTTTGAGATGCTTGAGACATTGTAGAAGTTTTAAATAAAAACAAAGTTGATGAAATAAAATAATGAGGGAGTGATGACTTTATATATGAAGTGAAAAGATGTGTTAAGTGCAAAATTAGCCGTTTATTATCATTGGAACAGTAATTTTGTTTTTTGGAACTGGTGGTGACACTTAATACACTGTCATAAATGATGACCAATGTCAGCCATCAACTAGATACTAACGTCTACCGTAGACTCGTCTGGTCTATCATAGAGCTACACCTTTAAGAGTGCATCAATGGATCTCTTAATTATGCTTAGACCACGGTGATCTATGTACACTGCTATAGACCAATACTTGAATGTTGTTTAAAAGATAATAAATCAATTAAAAATAAATGTAGGGTGGGTTTCTACACATGTGAGGGAGTGTAAACAAGTCACACAATCATATTAGAGCTTATACAAATTAGGAATAGTGTATTAAGGAGTGTGTGGATGGGTAGTGGTTGAATGTTCAATCTCCTAAGAGTAATATTTCTCAAAGCATAAGTATGTATTGAGGATGATGATTATTCAACCACTATCCATTCCACATACTCTTTTGAATTGGGGGTGGTGATTGAAGGAGTATGTGAAATATGTAGTCATCAAATACAAAATATATACTCAAAATATACTTGTGCTTTGACAAACATTAACCTTAGGCTATTGAACATTCAACCACTACCCATCCACACACTCCTTAATACACCACCCCTAATTTGTATAAGCTCTAATATGATTGTGTGACTTATTTACACTCCCTCACATGTGTAGAAACCCACTCTACATTTATTTTTAATTTATTTATTCTCTTTTACACAACATCCAAGTGTTGGTATATAGCACTGTACATAGATCACCGTGGTCGACGCATAATTAAGAGATCTCTCGATGCACTCCTAAAGGTGTAGGTCTACGATAGACCAGACGAGTTGATGGACCCCTCAAAGCACAAGTATAGCTTTTACTGATATTTGACATGGGCCAACATCGATGACAGTCTATTAATTTTCACCAACAGTTCAAGATTGTATATTTAAATCATTTTTAATTTAATTATTTTACTCCACCAGCCCCAAAATATGTTATTATCAGTTTAAATTATTTTTAATTTAATTATTTTATTCCACCAGCCCCAAAACATGTTATTATCTGTTTATATCATTTTTAGTTTAATTATTTTATTCCACCAATCCCAATACATGTTATTATCTATTTATATCATTTTTAATTTAATTATTTTATCCCATCAGCCCCAAAACATGGCCCATCGATTCACATGGTCGACGATCGACCACTATGTTAGGTCGAGAACTGATGGAGTATACGATCGATGATAGACTATACGATCTAACAATGCATAAATTTTTGAAACGTTGTCTACACAGATGAATAACCACAAAAAAATAACAGTCACAAAAAAGAGGGAAAATATAATGTTCAAATTGAAAATACTTATATTGATTGAACCTGCTCATTGCATTACATGGATTTTAAGCAAAAAAGGTAAAATTGAAGAAGCTTTCTTCTAACAACATCCTATTACGAAAGCTTCTTCAGCAATGAACCATACAAAAAAATTTAAAAACACAAAATAAAATAAAAACTTAAAAACTAATTTCAGGGGGATGCTGGGGGGTGATGTAGTCAGTCCCTTCCATTCCAAGCCTTTCAAGAATTGCTCGCAAGAAACGAGCGATTCGTCGGAGTTCGCTCTTGAGGTAGATGTGGTCTTGAACCAGGCCAAAGAAAAGACGATCAAAATCATTCCTAAGTAGGAGGAGATCGTAATGTCTTGGGGGAACACGTCGGATGGGGCATAGGGGTATCCTTTTGGGTGGAATTTTTCAGTTTGGTGAGGAAGAAGAAGAGGGTTTCTGGTGTATTGGGTTTATGTACAACTGAAGGGTTAGATAGAAATAGGTGTTGCATTTATAGACCTATAAAATGTGGCCTTTCAAATTCTCACCCAATGGTGAGTCGATGTGTGTGGGAATAGAAAAGGCTTACTTAACGTATAACAATGATTTTTCTTGAGAACAGACCTTTATACAGTTTTTCATTAAACGGGAACGGGAAACAATGATTCATTGCACCGATTGGATAGATAAGGCGGTAAAAAGACCAACATAGCGTGTTTGATAAGTAATCATATAACTACATAATATTTTATAGACCGTGTGAACGATATACTGTAGAATTTACATAGTCTATCATAGACAATGCTTTAAGTCAATTACAACTGAACGTGAAATACTACAGAAATGAAAATTTATCCCCCAAAACAACAGCTTTACAACTGAAGCAAAAAAAAAGTTGTCTACGATTTGTTGGCCATTCTACATGTGGTTCTTTTGTGCCCAAATTTCTTGCCTATTGAACACCTATTCCTCCTTTTGGACTTGAATGTATCACCGATGCCCTAAGTGCATTTAAAATTTCTTCCTTCCAAGTTTGCGATTGTAGGGGGTGGAGAAATCTTATTGTCTTGCACTTCCTGTAGCACAGTCCATTCGGCCTCTAGAGAGATAACGTTAATAGATTTCGAGTACGCGAGGAGGTAAGTTTCAGCTTTATAAATTGGCAAAGAGTACTCATAGATGAAGTTACCATAACCTACGTCATCGCCATACTTTGCTCGCAAAACTACCATGGCATGTTCGCACGATATTTTTACCAAGACAAATTTTCGACAAGAACAACTCCTCTCCAAAAGATTGACCTTGGCAGTAACGTCGTTGCCGAACACCGTGAATTGGTCGAGACCCCCATTTAAATTAGTCACATACAAGAAATCGCTCGCACTCTTGTTATCCCTTAGGATCCTTTCCGTACAAGGCACAAATTTGTTGTTTTGACCATCGACAAAGGCATGCCGCTCCCTAAACTTTTCACCAAATTTTCTAGCAATTAAATTGAATATGTATGACACGGGGTACTTCCGTTAATCCATCAACACCAAGTTGAGCGACTCGGCGATGTTTGTGGTCATCACATCGTACCTATTGCCCGGGAAGTGTGCTCTACTCCATTTATCAAATCCAAGTACATTTTCAAGGACATGTTCTCCCTCGAGGCTATTATTCTTCAATTCGGCAAAATACTCGCTAAACTCATCAACAGTATACGCCTTTGCTACGGTGTAAATAGATAAAAATGTTCTCCACAATGCTGATTTACACGCAGATTTTCAGCGAGGTGCCTCATGCAAAGTCCATGATGTGCACGACTGTAAACACGTGAGAATGAATTGGCAATGATGATGTGCGTGTTATACGCCTAAATTAAAACTCTCGTTAGAAAGTGTAAGCGATCGCTATCAAATATAGAGCCCAACTGGGTTGGGTGTCGAATCCCACAGGGAATACTGTATTCACTAAGTATTGTGGTTGTTATTAGACTGTTGATCAAGGATTCCAGAATAAAGTGGGGGTTTTGATTTATCAACTGTATTCAAATATTTTTCATAGAAAGTAATCCAAATGTCGATTGTATTTCAAATAGTAATTCAGTAAGAGTAGTCAAACTAGAGTTATGGTTACCAAGATGCTTAAGCATCTAGGGTTGTGAACTATTTTGAATTTCCAATGAACAATTCCAATTGCAAGAGTAATTGAATTCTATGGTTTACCCATTAGTTTCTCAACCTAAATGAGTAGTTTATCCCTTAATTCTTTCAAACTTAAGGAACGTATTATTTATTCAATTATATTCTCATGTGGGTTGATCCGGTTAAGGCATCTACCCTCTATCCAAAAGTTAAAGCCTTTAGATTTATGTAAACCCTTTTTTTTCCCAACAAACACTTTTCTATTCGAACAAATGTTGTTCTTGGGCTCACTTTTCAAGTTTGCAACCAAGAAAAGTCATTAAAGTGAAGAAGGGTTTATGAACTATCAATTAATCATGAGAATCTACGAGATTCACAACCCCCAATCAGCTATTCACATCAAGGCTCCCATAACCCTAGTTATGGGAGCTTAGCCACACATCTCCATCACAGAAAGAAAAGAAGTTATTGTGTTATTCATAAATTAATTCAAAATTTACTTACAAAAGTCACACTTATTGTTCTTCAATCTTCAATGGAGAAAATTATAATGGAATCTAGATCCACAATTCTAGAATGAACCTCAAAGAAAACTACGTACAATATGTTTCTAGTATGGAAACCCTCTAATAAAAGATAAAAGATGGATAAAAGATAAAAAGATCTCTAACAAAACCTGAAACTGGGTATTTATAAGTTCCAAGGTAAAAAGGATTTAAAATTAAAAAATTATAAAATCCGTATCAAAAGTGACGGACAAAGTGGTGGTCCGTCGAAATTCTGACGGTCCACCATATTAGCTGTCGCTGATGATCCTTGAAATCCAAGTTCTTCTTAGTGCTTATGGACAAAGTAGTGGTCCGTTGTAAGACTGACGATCCACCATATGGGTCGTCGCTGATGATCCTGAAGAGACTGGTTCTGCTTAGCGCTGACGGCCAAAGTGGTTATCTGTCACAAAACTGGTGGTCCACCACTTGGGCTGTTGCTGATGATCCTTGAGAGCCAAGTTCTGGATAACATTGACGGACAAAGTGGTGTTCCATTGCAAGAGTGGTCGTCCACTATATTGGTCGTCGCTGAGTATTTCAGGATGCCTTGTTCTTTTTAACACTGACAGTTGAACTGGTGGTCCATCGCAAGACTGGTGGTCCACCATTTTGACCGTCAGAAGTGTTTTTCTGCTATTTTTCTGAGTCTTTTCCTTCAGTTAGCTCCTTACCCTGAAACACTAAAATCCAACATTAAATGCAACCTTGATTTCTTGAAAACATACAATTTTCCTAAGAAAACGATGCAAAATGTTCCATCAAAAGACGGAAATTAACACCCTCAACTTAAGATAATTGCATGTCCTCAAGAAACTCAACACCAAATTGCAAATATGAACTATATAATGACAGACATTTACTACTGAACCAGTTTTCACACAACCATTCACTAGTCATCCAAATCATATGGTTTAACATGTCAGAGTCCATAACCGGCATTATTTCAAATTCAATTTATCTATACAAACATGGATACAAGAATCTATAGAAATTAACCAAATTAAGTATAACTCAGGTTTCCCTCACAGTCAAGGAGATCCACCACTCAGTATATTTTGTGGCTACAAATCAAAATCCCCTCACTCATCAAAGAATTTACAAACATAGCACATGCACTCATAAGCTTGCCTTTATTATCCAATGCCTCCTCATAGCTGAGTTCCAAGATCAAGCAGGTCTTTTCTAGGATAGTAATGAAGTATCAGGCTAGGTCAGGAAGGAATTTTGGGCAAAAGTGACTAAGTACTAGGCTTTAACTCTCTTTGCCTTCGAATTCTTCTTACCAAGGCCATTGCTTTGCTAGATCACTTACCATCTTCTCATTCATTCATGCTTTACCAAAATAATCCCCCCTTTTTATATATATACACAAGAATCAACCACCCTCAACTTAGGCTGATGAAATAAGTCAATGTGCATATTGTCTTGAATAAACCAGGGCCAAATGCTCTAATTTAAATTCTAGGCCAACTTTCCATTAGATAGTTAACAGCCCTACAATAGCCACCCTCAACGTAGGTGTTTTTCCTAAGTGTAGGCACACGTTGTCCACTATTGGGTCAGGGCTAGATCTAGGTGTCAACAGCTTAAAGAGAGTTAACTAGAATGCTTGGTGATGAAGAAAAATTAACAAAGGCTTAAAGAAGGGTTCAAAAATGGGAAATTATTTTTGGTAGCGTTAATTACTTTGGCTAAGTGGACTAAACGCACAAGGTGGCCTGCCATCCCTCTTATCTCATCAACTACAGAACAACATCAATTAAGCCAGGAAAGTTCTAGGTACTGTACTATGTAAGAACTAATACAAATACTCACGCACACAGTGGAAAATGAGTTAAACTCATTCTACTGTTCTTAAGATTTGCATCACATGTCATGTGTATTTACAGGTTAATTCCAACTATAGATTCACTAACAGTTGATCACATATCCTAGGAGACAAAAGTAAACAGTCAAATGGAAACAGTCATAGCTTGATGCCAACATCATTCATCATCCGTATTCAAAACAAGATACTAACAAAAACAACACTTTTATTTCATGGACCAACATTAACAACATAACAAGGCTTAAAAAGAAGAAAAATGCAAATAAGTTGAACCTAGAAAAGAAAAATACAAACTTAACATGATCCTAGACATGCCGATTCTCCTAGATAGCACATGGTAGGGTTAAGACTATCGGCAACACATCCCCCCATGGTACAAGTACACCACTCCCACATAAAAATATATGCATTGTCCTCAAAGCATTAAATTAAAGTATAAAGGAATGGGTATACTTGTATTGACTCTTATTCCTCTGAGGCATCTGTGAAGTGTGGTAAGGATCATGTGTCCTCACCTGGTGCAATTTTGGCCACTATGGGGGTAGGGTAGCTCAAAACCTCACCCTCCATGATCAGAGGAATCATCTCTCAGACTGAGCCTGAACTTTTCCCCCTTGCTCGGGCAGCACTAATAGATACTCCTGGTACTTCATCTTTTTCTTTCTTTATATTTCCTTGATTTCATTCAAGCTCTCTTCAGATCATGTTGTTCCTATTGCTACGGAGTCATTTCTTCTCTCTTTCTTCTTTTTTCATCTTTTCTTGCAACTCGCTCATCCATGTGCTGCTTTCCTTTATCTTTCACAGATCATCCCATTAGGTCCACAATACATTCATCATCGTCACTCACCACTAAGGATGGGTCAAAAGCAGTCTGTTGTGGTTTTCTTCCCTTTAACTCTGCTATATCAGCCTTTGCCTGCTCAAATTCAGCCATGAGCTTGGCAAGATCAGGAAAGGACAGTGAATCGAGCCTTTTGTTGATGCGGTGCTCCATGTTGTCCATCCTAGTCTGAATAGTTTCGAATGGACGGATTACCTTAGATACAATTCTATCAACAAATGTCTTGTATTCGGATGCCCATTTATCTAACTATTTCTGAAACCTCTTTTGCATCTTCACCGATTTGGCAAAATTTTCCTGTGTTAGCCTGTATTCAGCAAAGTCTGCTCCACCCATAGATGGTGTGGAACCTGACCCTGAAGATGTACTTGGAGGAACACACTCAGGTGGCACATAAGTGGTGATGGGCAAAGGCATACCTGCAGGAATTTTGGTAGCATCGGGAGTTGGTGCAAATTGAGTCTGGTAAGTAGGAGGCTTGGTTATCAAATTTTGAGCTGTCTTTCGATTTCTCAATGTCTTGTCTGTGTGTAGCCTGGACTGTGTTGTCAACTCCACAAATCATAGGCACACCTGCTTGCCTACACAAATCTATGATTAAGCATGAGAACGACAATGCACTGGCGGTTTTATGTGCCTTTACGAACATCTCATCAGCAATAATCTGTCTGAAGTCAATCTGTAGGCTTGAAACCAAACTGGACACCAATACAACTCTGTGTTTATCCAAATTTCCATCACCTTTTATTGGCATCAGCCTCAAACGTACAACAGCCCACCAGAACTTAGCCTTGAATCTAATGGAAGATTTTGCAATGTGCTCCCGTGGATTGGTCACCCAAGAGGGGTTACCATCATCCATCAATAATGTGGCAACCTAAGGCCTCTGAGTAGATGCAGTTCTCAACCTATACTAAAGATCAGGAATAGCAGGTGGAGCTTCTTATTCTAGCCCAAACAGTAAGTATCCTATTGATTGTTCGGGCTGAAATATCGAAAATGACTCCTCGGACAAGTACTGACTCTCTGTTCGGAAAGTTTGCAACTGACGACCCCTTTGGACAATCCTTCTCTACTAATACCAGATAATTAGAAAAGAATTCTCTGACCCAATTTGGTTGATACGATCCTGGAGGCCTGCTCATCAATGTTAGTTCATACTCATTGAAACGACGTTCCAACTCAGGGTATTCATGTAACTCCGTTGTCACTATCTGATGTTCCTCAGCAAATGGCCTTTTTATCCCTCTTTTTGTAGGTGTCAAACCATCATAGAATTTTTTCCTTGCTCCCTCTATCTGCCATCTAATTGCCTCCCAAACTTGAGGATCCTTACGCTTGATAACATTAGCATCCTCAGGTTCAGTGTCTACATCAGTCGCTTATATTTGTTCTCCCACGTTAGCAGCCTTAGTTTCACCCAAAGTAGGCTCGGGTTGAGTTGTAGAAACCGTTTCCTCATTTGGGCTCAAGATGGTACTGCTTGTACTACTATCGCTCTCCTCTTCAGACTGGGAGAGTGTGGGAGTTTCCCTTTTATATTGCCTGGTGTTGTAAGTGGGTGCAGGTTCGCCTCTACCCCTTTGAGATCTTCCTCCTCTATTTAGTGGTAGTTTGTGAGACATAACGCCTAAAAAATACGGAATTGGTTTACAACACAAAAACAGTCAAAATAGTGGAAACATTGACTTGACGGCCACACTGGTGTTCCGTCAGGTAACTGGTGGTCCACCAGGTGGGACGTCAGGTCCTATCCAGAAGACCTGAGATTTCAAAGCGTTGCGATGGTCCATATGGTGGTCCGTCGCAAAACTGACAGTCCACCACTTTGGCCATCGCATCTTATCCAGTGGGTGTCACTTCTGGGGTCCTTGCGATGGTCTATATGGTGCTCCATCGCAAAACTAACGGTCCACCATTTTATCTGTCGTACCCCCTTCTCCAGATTAAGCTTTCAATTCAGCATTTTATCGAACATTTAGAATGCAAACTCAATCTTTTAGCAACAATTGACACCAATTTCACATTTATGCACAAAGTTACCCGCTTTTAAACATGTGAGTTACTCAGACTTTATCCAATAGTGTATATTCAAGTTCTAGACTTAAAGTAACCCAAAGCAATAGAAGAATACAATATAGAATTTTAACAACAAACCACTCATTCATTTCATGTTTTGCGGTTCAACAAGAGAAGACATGGAGGTGCTCATACCTTGGTTTTGCAGTAGCTTCTCTTTTACTTGCTTGCAACTTAAGAACACGAACTTAACTTCAACTCTAGTAATTTACACTCAAGATTGCTTGTGATGAAGATAAAGAAAAGAAATGGGTGTTGACACCCAATTTTTCTCTCCGTGCCTAAAATTAACGTCTTCAGGCTTCCTGATCGTTAAAGGGTACACAATATAATTTTCATATATTTTTTACAATTTTTGACAAATTATTGATAATCATCCTTATTTTAGGATTTTTATCAATTTGTTGTCATATTTTACTTTTCTTAATTTATTAATAATACTCCTTATATTAGGATTTCTATCAATTCATTATCGTTTTTAATATTTTACAATTATATGCACATATACACGACATGACATCACATTTTTATAATATCTTTCATATTAAATTACATTTTTTAATATTTTCAACATTCTTTACATTTTTCATAATTATAAATTAATACCTTCATTTTGTACATTTTACAGTCCGCAAATGCTAAGTCGGATAAATTATTTTTACACAGTATAAAAATTCAATGCCTTATCATATCCGACAACGACCAGACAATAATGTCTTGTCACATCTGACAATAACAACTCAATGACACTATCCTTTGGACAATAACTCTATCCATTGGTCAAAAGGATAAACATCCTTTGGTCAATATCCTAAAGACTAAAGGAAGTGCTATTATAAAAAGAGGAGACATCCCTTTATCCATTGGATAATAAGGAGTGCCCAATTTTATTATAAATAGGCAAAGGTGGAAGACCATTTTTATCATTCTTCTTTCTCTCAAAATAAACACCCATATTTTCTCCTCCCACGCACAAATATCCACATTTTTTTTCTTTTTCTCTCTTGAAAACATATACAAAATACACATATATTTATTTTTTAAAACTCATAAATATTTTTTCCTTTGCAAACCCACAAACATATTCATAAATACACAAACATATTTTATTTATTCCATTTTTCTATTTTTCTCTTCAAAACACACACAAAAAATATATATAAAAATACACACCACACAACCCACACATCAGATTTTCTCTCCATCTACCCTCACTGTTGCCAATGCCGGAGCTCCGGAGAACGGGCTCCGGCCACCGCCACCAAGCGACCACCGCACCCCTTTCCCAGCGCCCTACCAGCACCAGCTGGCGAGGCCACACACCACCCCTTTCCTCCCCACTCTTCCTCCTCTTCTCGCTGGTCACTCTCTCCTCTCTCCTCTATTTGTTGTTGTAGCACCGAGAAAGGGTTAAGTTTGACCAGATTTGGTGTGATTTCGGTGTTTCTCCGGCGAGAGCTGTTGAAGCAACGCCGTCCCGATCACTAATTTATTTTGTAGTATCTATTAAATGCGGTTGGTTGATTTTTAGCTTCGCAGATCTGGTCGGAGTTGTACATTTTCTGACGAACTCCATTTTTTGATGGGGTTCCTCTATTTTTAAACTACATTTTATTGATATATTCGTATATTGTAGCTTATTCATGTTGTTGCTTCTATATTTGCTTCATTTTTTATTATTTTTTTCACTGGTTGGTTATTGTTTTGCATCAGACATTGGTTTTGGACTGTTTTGTCATTTACACATCTTTATTTGACTGATAAAGAATAAGATAATATGCGATAGTGGACAATGACATTATCTCTCCGTCGGATACTTGAGCCCACCACATTACAAAGACGGACTTTATTTTTCTCAAGTTTATTTATTCATAGCAAGTATCAATACAATGTCCAATGAAGAAACCCCCGTCAGTTTTTGAGGTCTTCCCAAATAAAAGACGAACATTACGAATACAAATACGTAATAAAAATTAAATATTTCGGGCGATGATGAAATCTTAAAAATATCACGATAACACAAAAGGTTTTGTGATTCGTATCTTGACAAGGCGATTTAGGACATCCGATTAGTCGAGCAACCACTTCATAGCCATGGTGAGTCTAAAACTTAATCCGAGCCCACTTCATAACGAAACTCTATTTTTATATATACACCTATATGTACATGTGTGCACATAATTTCACTTACTTTAATAACTATTTGTTCATTTTATTATTTTATCAAGCACTTATACATAATTCTCGAGCTTTATGTTTGTAGTTTAGTTCTTATTTGTAATTGTACATAAAGATAAAAGATAGTGAAAACTTTACTTTTGGGTGCCGGGTGAAGATATTCTTTATTTACATAATTTTATCGCTTTTAGGCAAAACTTAGGCCGTTAATATTTACATAAAAGAATCAAGTTAATCAAGTATTCACGTATTATGTAATCTTTTTCTCTCAAATAAATTTTACCTTTTTGTAATTTTAATCAAATAAAAATATTACTTGTAAATACCTTTTCTTTTCATGACACATTAAAATACATTTCTTTTCGTACATCACAAAATACTTTTCTTTTTCACATGTAATTTATACATTTTATACATATCTTGTACATATTTTTTATAACAATAGATTTTATTTATATCGTTAATATACATATACTTTTACATGGTTTTAAACATTTATGTTTTTTTTTTCAAAAAAATTATTTGATACTTAATACACATACACTTTTACATTATTTTAAATATTTATACCTCCCCCTCATTGATAAGTTTAGTCTAGCCGGGTACCACATTTGTGGATCTTGAAGGGTGCCTAACCCTTTCCTTTCGGGATAATTTGAGCCCTTACCTAGTGACTCAATAGGTTTTCGCAGACTAAAACATTAATCATATGTATTGGCGAATAAATAGGTTTCCTTATTTTCCTTTAAAAACTAGGTGGCGACTCTGTACAAAATTTTAATTCTTTAGAGTCTAATCATGTTTTGTTTAACCTTGGTAAAAATGGGGCATGGCAAAATGGAGACTCCGTTGGGGATTAACAACAGGTTCTAACTATGATAGACTCGATTTTTCAATCGAGGGAGGTATTTTTACATTTTTGCATGCAATTAAATTCTTTGATTCTTTATTTGTTTATTCATAAATTTTATATTATTTGCACAAATTAATTTTGTTGTCTTATCAATTCTTTGATTCATTGTTTGTTCATATACACTTTATCTGTACATTGAAAAACTGCTACACATTATTTTTTACTTTATTTAATCATAAATCACAATTCCATTGAGTCTTTGGCCGTACACAATTCACACACCAAACAAGCGAGGGGTGTACTGCACTCCTCCAAACCTTCTTTGGATTCTTTAGTTTCAGAATTGGTGCATTTAGGTTAGTGTGCCTTTTCGAAATTATTCAGTCCTACTCTCAACCATTTAGGAAAATTCTTAATTTAGAAATAAATCACGCCATATACAAACTCAAAAAACAGGTTTGAACTACGTTTTGACCTGATTCTTGTCCTGACAAGATACGTAGGCATCCTTGTATGAGGGTTCGGTCTCTTTACTATTTCAGAATGATTTCTTTGGTATTCAAAACTGGGGCAAATTTTCTAGAACAGTTCAAAAACGCTCTCCAAAATTCTTCAAGAGCGTTAATCAATAGCTTCTCAAATTCAAATCCCAATTATATTAGTGCCTAGCCGGCCTACCTCCAAATCCTCAACCAATTTTGATTCGAAAACACCTAGTTTCTTCTTTCGAATGTCGTAAACCATTAAATTTACGTCACATCGATCCCCACCCTCAAAGCAAGGGTTCAATAGTCTTTCACTCATAACAACCCTACCAACTACGGCGAAATAAAATTAGAATTTCTTTAATGTATGACCTTCCCAATCTTGTCGACACATTGAAGTAGTTTCAAAACTCTCCTCATGCTTGACATCCATTCCCTCAATCATCTGATTGAAATAATTTTGATGCTACAAACAATTTCTTTTTATCGTCTTTCACATTATTTTCGACGATGACCACCACTCTTGTACATTCATACATACTACATGCACATTTACAAATCTTCCTGAACTACACAAACCTGATTCTTGTTTTCACAAGATACGCAGGCAACCCTCATTTGGGTTCGGTCGTATTTTTTTCTGAAAAATAAAAAATTAATAAATTTTATTAGAATTTTGGCTTGGTTGGTGCCAACACAGTTAGAAGTGTGAATGAGAAAGAGAAAATTGGTATGATGGAGAGGACCGACTTCACGGTAAACCATAGATTCTTTTGGTACCTCTTAGTCAAACCTGAGTAACACTCAAAAATTCTCTTGCGTACATCTAAGACAAGAACAAAGCCAACCCCATCGTTTTATGTGCATTGTGTGGTGAGCTTAAGACTAGTTCATTGCATTGCATTATTTATCCAGAACTTGGCTTGAATATCTGTTGAGGCAAAATTCTAAGTTACACTTAGTTTGGGAAAGGATTGTAGGCCCTTCCTTGACTAGATTGTGCCTTCCACAGCGGCCAAATGACATCAATCCCTAGTATTTTCCCCTTTTGAGCCTGAAACCTTTTCTTTGGAATAACCACATTTGAGCCTATACCTTTTGAGTGCTTACATGCACTATCCCTCTTTGGCCCACCTCCTTGAGCGCACTAAGTACGTGCAAGTTGCGAATGAAGATTCAAGACCAAATTTTCCAAAGGCAAAGGACGTATATCCCCAGAAGAACAAAATAAAAGACGACTTCAAAGAAAGAAGGAGCAAGAACCCCCATAAGGAAAAAAAGAGATAACTCTGATAAAGGTGGGAAATCATCATCCCCCAAAAAGGAAAAAAAAGAAAGGAAAATATATCGAAAAGGGGAAAAACTACAACACAAGATTAAAAAAAAAAGTGAAAACAAATACAAAACAAGGGGAAAAGAAGCACAATAAAGAAGATCGAGCGTCAAAAGCACGGATACAGTGCAATGCTCATTGAGGAATTAATCACTTTTATCCCAGATGTCATCCTACCCGACCCCAAGCCTAAATTACAACAAAATAACAAGTCCTACAAGATCCTACTCTAAGTTTTCTCACATTAGTGGATACTTTCATGAAGGCCAAACCTATGATATCACAATTACATTCATTGAACTTCTTTCTGAGTGTGAGCGTATATCTCTAAACATCTCCAAATTTAAGAGAAAAATAATACTCAAATAGGTGTGAGAATGAGACATTCTTTCTGGAGAGGGCACTTGAAACATGGGAACATGCACAGTTCAAAATCTTTGTTTGAAGCAAGGAGAACAAATCTTGTCGATACTTAGGTATGTCTGAGGTACCACTCGAAGCTATGGAAGTTACCCTGAAGTCGATCTCGATTAGCTGGAAAAGAGATAGAGGAATTCTTATACACACTACTAATTGTTGGTACCAACTATAATCAAGACACATTTATTTCTTTTCATTATTTAACATTTCTTACAAAGAAAATACAAAACAATCTTCTGCATTTTCACCTTTCTGCATTCTTAGAAAGAAAACACAAATAATGTTCTGCATTTTTACCTTTCAGCACAAATAAAACACAAAGCAATCTTCTGCATTTTTCATCCTTTAACACATTTTTACAAAGAAAATACAAAAAAAAAATCTTTCCTTTCAAACCATGCCTTCACATACATGCATCACACTTTACATGCAAGATGCCTATCTCCGAATACCAACAATTGGCCTTTCTCTTCAAGATACAGGCTTCAAACATGGTTATTTTGATTTTTAATTGGGTGTTCTCAGAGGCTTTTACATTTTCATAGCCCCGCCAGTCGAGAGGCTATTACCTTTCAAAGCCCTACCAGTCGAGAGGCTTTTACATTTTCAAAGCCCTGCCAGTCGAGAGGCTTTTACATTTTCATAGCCTCGCCAGTCGAGTGGCTATTACCTTTCAAAGCCCCGCCAGTCGAAAGGTTTTTACATTTTTATAACCCTGCCAGTCGAGTGGCTATCACCTTTCAACAGCCCCGTCATTCGAGAGGTTTTTTACATTTTCATAGCCCCGCCAGTCGAGTGGCTATTACCTTTCAAAGTCCCACCAGTTGAGAGGGTTTTACATTTCCATAGCCCCGCCAGTCGAGTGGATATCGCCTTTCAATAGCCCCGCTAGTCGAGAGGCTTTTTACATTTTCATAGCCCCGCCAGTCCAGTGGCTATTACCTTTCAAAGCCCCGCCAGTCGAAAGGTTTTTACATTTCCATAGCCCCGCCAGTCGAGAGGTTTTTTATATTTTCATAGCCCCGCCAGTCGAGAGGTTTTTACATTTCCATAGCCCCGCCAGTCGAGTGGCTATCACCCTTCAACAGACCCGCCAGTTGAGAGGCTTTTACATTTTCATAGCCCCACCAGTTGAAAGGCTATTACCTTTCAAACCCCGCCAGTCAGAGGTTTTTACATTTCCATAGCCTCTCCAGTCAAGTGGCTATCACCTTTCAACAGCCCCGCCAGTCGAGACACTTTTTACATTCTCATAGCCCCGTCAGTCAAGAGGTAATTACCTTTCAAAGCCCCGCCAGTCGAGAGGTTATTACCTTTCAAAGCCCCGCCAGTCAAGAGGCTTTTACATTTTCATAGCCCCTCCAGTCGAGAGGCTATTATCTTCCAGTTGTTCCACAAATTGAGAGTCCATTACCTCATCGGTTGATGACCTTAGTCTTCATAGACAATTGAGGATGACCATCACATAGTCTACGTAGACAATCAAAGACGACAATCAGCATCCGTCTCCATAGACAATTGGAGATGTCATCAAGTCTTCGTAGACAATTGAAGACATCATCATTCATCACAGTCTCCGTAAATAATCGGAGACAACAATCAATATCCATCTCCATGGACAATTGGAGACGTCATGCATCAAGTCTTCGTAGATAATCGAAGACATCATCATTTATCATAGTCTCCGTAAACAATCGGAGACAACAATCAACACCAACCTCCATAGACAATTGGAGGTGTCATGCATCAAGTCTTCGTATACAATCGAAGACATCATCATTCAACATCGGTCTCCATAGAAAATTGGAGATGTCATGCATTAAGTCTTCGTAGACAATCGAATACATCTTTCATTCATCAACATCAATATCCGCAAACAATCGAAGACACTCGTCATTCATCCTCAAGTCCCCGTAGACAATCGAAGACATATACATCTTTTCAACAAAGGGTAAAATTCAGAACAATAACACTTTTTTTTTCAAATCCCATATATCACACACTGGGGCAAATTTTGAGAACCATCTCAAAATTTCCCCATTTCCTCATTTGAACTACATTGTCCTGATTCTCGTGACATTCGAGATATGTAGGAAGCTCTGTGCAGAGTTCAATCATCACAACCACAATTATTCTTTCTCCCCTGCAAGTACACAATTTTACATCCCCAGCATTCCACAGATCGATACTGGGGAAATTTGAAAAGAGCATCGGGAATAGATGAACACTTCCAGTTCCAAACAGTCCTCTCAATAATCATTCTACATAATCGTCTGCTCCCAACAACAAGGCAAGAAAACAAATTGCCTATTCTTTTGAACTACACCCGACCCGATCCTCATTAACTTGAGGTATGTAGGCAACTTTAAGATAGAGTTTGGTCGAATTTTTCTATAAGAAAAAAAAATCATTTTTTATCGAGAAAAATTGGCTACACGTCAACATTTGTGTTTGAAGACTTATACATAGTCCTCAAACAAAAAGGGGCAACTGTTGACACCCAATTTTTTCTCTCCGTACCTAAAATTAACGTTTTAAGGCTTCCTGATCATTAAATGGCACAAAATATAATTTTCAAATCTTTTTTACAATTGTTGACAAATTATTGATAATCATCCTTATATTAGGATTTTTATCAATTTGTTGTCGTATTTCACTTTTCATAATTTATTAATAATCCTCCTTATATTAGGATTTCTATCAATTCATTATCATTTTTAATATTTTACAATTATCTGCACATGTACACGACATGACATCACATTTTTATAATATTTTTCATATTAAATTACATTTTTTAATAGTTTCAACATTCTTTACATTTTTCATAATTACAAATTAATACCTTCATTTTGTACATTTTTTACAGTCCGCTAATGCTAAATCGGATAAATTATTTTTACACAGTATAATAATTCAATGTCTTGTCACATTCGACAATGACCACACAATAATGTCTTGTCACATCTGACAATGACAACTCAATGACACTATCCTTTGGACAATAACTTTATCCATTGGTCAAAAGGATAAACATCCTTTGGTCAATATCCTAAGGACTAAAGGATGTGCTATTATAAAAAGAGGAGACATCCCTTTATCCATTGGATAATAGGGAGTGCCCAATTTTATTATAAATAGGCAAAGGTGGAAGACCATTTTTATCATTCTTCTTTCTCTCAAAATAAACACCCATATTTTCTCCTCCCACGCACAAATATCCATATTTTTTTTCTTTTTCTCTCTCGAAAACATATACAAAATACACATATATTTATTTTTTAAAACTCATAAATATTTTCTCCTTTGCAAACCCACACACATATTCATAAATACACAAACATATTTTATTTATTTCATTTTTCTATTTTTCTCTTCAAAACACACACAAAAAATATATATAAAAATACACACCACACAACCCACACATCAGATTTTCTCTCCATCTACCCTCACTGTTGCCAATGCCGGAGCTCCGGATAATGGGCTCCGGCCACCACCACCAAGCAACCACCACACCCCTTTCCCATCGCCCTACCAGCACCAGCTAGCGAGGCCACACACCACCCCTTTCCTCCCCACTCTTCCTTCTCTTCTCGCTGCTCACTCTCTCCTCTCTCCTCTATTTGTTGTTGTAGCGACGAGAAAGGGTTAAGTTTGACCAGATTTGGTGTGATTTCGGCGTTTCTCCGGCGAGAGCCGTTGAAGAAACGCCGTCCCAATCACTAATTTATTTTGTAGTATATATTAAATGCGGTTGGTTGATTTTTAGCTTCGCAGATCTGGTCGGAGTTGTACATTTTCTGACGAACTCCATTTTTTGATGGGGTTCCTCTATTTTTAAACTACATTTTATTGATATATTCGTATATTGTAGCTTATTCATGTTTTTGCTGCTATATTTGCTCTATTTTTTATTATTTTTTTCACTGGTTGGTTATTGTTTTGCATCAGACATTGGTTTTGGACTGTTTTGTCATTTACACATCTTTATTTGACTGATAAAGAATAAGATAATATGCGATAGTGGCCAATGACATTATCTCTCCGTCGGATACTTGAGGCCACCACATTACAAAGACGGACTTTATTTTTCTCAAGTTTATTTATTCATATCAAGTATCAATACAATGGCCAATGAAGAAACCCCCGTCAGTTTTTGAGGTCTTCCCAAATAAAAGACAAACATTACGAATACAAATACGTAATAAAAATTAAATATTTTGGGCGTTGATGAAATCTTAAAAATATCACGACAACACAAAAGGTTTTGTGATTTGTATCTTGGCAAGGCGATTTAGGACGGCCGATTAGTCGAGCAACCACTTCGTAGCCATGACGAGTCTAAAACTTAATCCGAGCCCACTTCATAACAAAACTCTATTTTTATATATACACCTATATGTACATGTGTGCACATAATTTCACTTACTTTAATAATTATTTGTTCATTTTATTATTTTATCAAGCACATATGTTTAAACATTTATGTTTTTTTAAAAGAATTATTTTATACTTAATACACATACACTTTTACATTATTTTAAATATTTATACTTCCCCCTCATTGATAAGTTTAGTCTAGCCGGGTACCACATTTGTGGATCCTGAAGGGTGCCTAACCCCTTCCCTTCAGGATAATTTGAACCCTTACCTAGAGTCTCAATAGGTTTTCGCAGACTAAAACATTAATCATATGTATCGACAAATAAATAGGTTTCCTTATTTTCCTTTAAAAATTAGGTGTCGACTCTGTACAAAATTTTAATTCTTTAGCGTCTAATAAGTCCTGTTTTGTTTAACCTTGGTAAAAATAGGGCATGACAATGGGTTTACTTAAATAGGAAAAAAGGAAGGAGATGGAGAGTCCTAGGAAGAGAAAATATCTTCAGATTATTTGAATCCAAAGGAATTTAGTCAGTTGAAGAAGTTGAAAAAGTTACAACGTATGTAACCACTCTTTTTTTTTACCTCTTTAAAATCATTTGGGTCAAATATGGGTCATTTAAATAAGCATCAATTTAAACCCGACCCAACCCGGTACTAGGGTAACAGCGACGGCTGCATCGATGGGCTGTCGCACCTTACCAGAACATGGCCAACTCAACTCAATTTCAATGGCCAGGTCTACCAAACTTGTGACGGTCCACCACTTTGGCCATCGCATCTTACTAGAACCTGGGCAATTCAGCTTAATTTTGACGGTTAATGTGGTGGTCCACCAATTTAGTGATGGTCCACCACTTTGGCCGTCAACTTGCTCCAGTGATTGAATTTTTCATCATCTTTGTGATAGTGGAAATGGTGGTCCTTCAGGTGAATGGTGGTCCACCAAATCGGCCGTCACTTTTGTTCCAGTAGCTCAGATTTTCAACCCTTTTTTCAACTGTATTACTTTTTTTGCTAAATTTTCAATCCTGCACACTTCACAAACACATCAGAAATGCACTAAAACAATAAAATAATTTAACTAATGCTTTACAACAACACACTGTGGGTTGTCTCCCACTAGCGCCTGATTTATCTCGCGACACCACTCAATTATCTCGATTACTCAGACTTCATCGAGATAGATAATAGCAATACTCCTTATCGAGTCCATTGGACTGATATACAGTTTCACACGCTGCCCATTTACCTTAAAGACACTTCCGTCTTCATTCTCAAGTTCCATTACTCCAGATGAGTGGACTTGGTTCACTTTAAATGGGCCAGACTATTTGGACTTAAGCTTACCTGGAAAAAGTTTGAGTCTGGAGTTGAACAGGAGCACCAAGTCACCTTTCTGGAAATCCCGCTTTTCAATCCTGTGGTCGTGGTATTTCTTCATTCTCTCTTTGTATAGATCAACTCATTCATAAGATCCAAGACGGAACTTATCCATCTCATTTAGCTTTCCCTGTCTCATATATGTTGCCTTATTCCAGTTCAGATTAAGCCACTTTAGTGCCTACAACGCTTTATGCTCCAGTTCAATCGGAAAATGACATGCCTTGCTATAAACCAATTGGTATGGAGACATGCCAATAGGTGTCTTGAAATCTGTTTGATATGCTCATAAAGCATCATCCAGCTTCCTAGAACAATCTTTCCTTCTAGTATTTACAGTCTTGGCAAAGATAGCTTTGATTTCCCGATTAGATATTTCTACCTGTCCACTGGTCTGTGGGTGGTATGGGGTAGCCAATTTATGCTACTTAAGTCCATATTTTGCCAAGGTAGCTCTGAACATGTTGATGCAAAAGTGTGATCCTCCATCGCTTATGATGGTACATGGTACCCCAAGCGAAAGAAGATATTTCTCCTTAAGAATACAACAACTCACTTTCCTTCATTATCTGCTAGAGCCATTGCCTCAACCCATTTTGACACGTAGTCAATGGAAACTAATATGTACTTCATCCCAAATGAGATCCAACATTTTATACATTGGCATCTCATGGTGCTTTGAGATAGACCCTTGCCTTTGACATTGGTTACATCTCTTCACAAACTCGTAGGTATCTTTGAACAAGTAGGGCCAATAGTATCCGCTTTGAAGTACTTTTCTTGTAGTCTGATCACCTGCATGGTGACCTCCAGCTGGGGAAGCATAACTCAATTCCAGTATACTCAACATATCTACTTCTAGGATACATCACCTAATAATGCCATCTGCACACCACCAAAACAGATATGGCTCAACCCAGAAATAATGTGTCATATCATGGAGAAAATTCTTTCTTTGATGGAAAGAAAGATTCTCCAAAATCACCTCGCTCACCACATAATTAGCGAAATAAGCATACCAAGGTATTTTCTCCATAACAGCAGCCAAGATTTCCTCATCCGAAAATGCATCATTGATCTCAAATTCATCTCTGGCTACTGGCTCGTCTTCCAGCCTAGACAGATGATCTGCCACTTAGTTTTTGCAACCCTTCCTATCCTTGAATTCGAAGTTAAATTCTTGAAGCGGAAACTCCCATCTAATCAACCTTAGTTTTGCATCCTTTTTCGCCATCAAATATCTCAAGGCTGCGTGGTCAGTGTGGACTACCACCTTGGTTCCTAGCAAATAAACCCAGAACTTTTCAAAAGCATAGACTACTGCAAGAAGTTCCTATTTTGTGACGGTGTATTTCTTTTGAGCTCTATTCAGTGCTTTCTAGAATAATTGATTAGATGAAACAATTTGTCCTTCTTTTATCCCAGCACAGCTCCAAGGGCAACACCGCTTGCATCACACATGATCTCAAACGGTTTTGACCAATTCGGTGCAACAATAATAGGAGCATCAACCAGCTTCCCTTTAAGGCATTCAAATTCCTTCAAGAAATCATCATCAAGGGATAATTTGACTTCCTTCTCCAAAAGTTTGCAAAGGGGGTTTGCAATCTTTGAGAAGTCCTTTATAAATCTCCGATAGAAACTAGTATGACCAAGGAAACTATGCACCCTCTTCACAGAAATAGGAGGTTGAAGCTTTTCTATAACCTCAACTTTAGCTCAATCAACTTCAATCCCCTTTGCTGAAATTTTGTGTCCGAAAACAATGCCCTCTTTCACCATGAAGTGGTATTTCTCCCAATTAAGCACAAGATTGAACTCCTCACACCGCTGCAAGGACCTACTCAGATTTACCAAACACAACTCAAATGAATATCCTACCACAAAAAAAATCATCCATAAACACCTCCAAGGTGTCTTCAACCATATCTGAGAAAATAGACAGCATGCACCATTGAAAGGTAGCGAGTGTATTACACAATCCAAACGACATCCGCTTGAATGCAAAAGTACCATATGGGAAGGTGAATTTCACTTTTTCTTGATCCTTCAGGGCTATAGAAATCTGATTGTAACCAGAATAACCATCCAAAAAACAATACCAACCTTTTCCTGACAACCGATTAAGCATCTGATCCATGAAAGGCATTAGGAAGTGGTCCTTCAATGTCCACGAGTTGTGTTTTCTGTAACCCATACACACCTCCACCCAGTAACAGGCCTGAGTGGAATCAACTCATTTTTCTCATTAGCCACCACTATCATGCCCCTTTTTTTGGGCATGCTACCCACATACTATCTGAGATGAGGCATACCACTCCTGCATCTAGACACTTGATGATTTCTCTCTTCACCACCTTTTGCATAGGTGGGTTTAGTCGACGTTGATGCTCAGTAGTCAAAACACAATCCTCCTCTAGCTGAATCTTATGTGTACATATACCAAGAGGGATACCGATGATGTCTGCAATCGTCCAACCAATAGCCCTCTTATATCTCTTAAGAATAGAGATGAGAGCTTCCACTTGTTGCTCACCTAAATCAGCAGTAATAATAATAGGTAGTGTATTCCCACTTCCTAGGAACACATACCTCAAATGACCGGGCAACTCCTTCAGCTCCAAGGTAGGTGTCTCTTTGATAGAAGGCTTAGCAGGTGGACTTGGACGATTTTTCAAGTCCAAATCTAACTTCTTAGGTGCATATGAATAAGACCCTATGCCTATTAAGGCACACACCATCTCCTCATAATCTTCAATACCGTCATAATCAAAATTCATCAATACAGCAGCTAAAGTCTCCACAACAAAGTTTTCTTCTATAGGCACTTCCTGCTCCTCCTCATAATAAACATCCACAATAGAAAATACGCTTATATCTTTATGCTGTTTTATGGACTGACATACATCGAATCAAACTACTTCATTATTACACCTAAATAGTAGCTCATTTGCCCTCAAATCAATAAGTACACTCCCGGTTGCGAGGAAAGGTCTACCCAAGATTATGGGAACCTAAAAATCCACCTCACAATCGATAATGACAAAATTAGCTAGAAATATAAAACTGGACACCTTAACTAATACGTCATATAGAATCCTCACGGGCCGTTTCATAGATCTGTCCGTCATAACTAATCTCATGTTTGTGGGAGTTGGATCCCCCAAACCCAATTTCTTATACACAGTAAGTGACATCAAGTTTATATTGGCTCCCAAATCACATAGATCATTTGCGAAATCAAGAGGCCCAATAGTGCACGGGATGGTAAATGCTCTCAGGTCTTCCTTCTTCTACACCAACGACCTTGTGGAAATAGCACCACAATGATGGAGATTGTCTGTCGTTTCAAAACTAATTGTCTGCTCCTTTGTAACAAGGTCTTTTATAAACTTTGCATACCCGGGCATTTTCTCCAATACCTCCACCAATGGTAAATTGATTGTCAACTACTTAAGCATGGCCATAAACTTGCCAAACTTTGTGTTGTCGGCCTTCTTTTTCAACCGATGGGGGAAATGGAGGAGGTGGTTTTGGGAATGTAGTAACAACCACTTCAGTCTCCTTTCCCTTTCTCTTCTCCAACTCATCAACCTGCTGAAGGTTAGATGGTGTATTATCAATAACTTCATCCAATTTCTCATAGTAACTTCATCCAATTTCTCATACTCCACTGGATAGCTTTCTTTATGCTCAATATCCTCTTCAATCACATATTCAATCACAACTTTACCTATAGACGGTCCTGGTAATACCTTACCACTCTGTGTGGTAATTTTCATGCAAGAGCCATCATTTCGAAGGTTCAGAACTATATCACTTGGCAAAGTTCCGTTCTTCCTCCGATTTAATGTTGTTGAGAGTTGGCTCATTTACTACTCCAACTGTTTGATAGAAGTAGAGTGTGAGTTTACCAGTTGACTCATGGAAGACAAATCACTCTTCATAGTAGTCACCCCAGAGTTGGTAGCCTCAACTCTCTTTAATAATTTCTCCATCATGTCCTCCATGGACATCTTGCCAAAGCTAGTTACAAAATTATCTCTACTTTCATGAGGTACATATAGTTCACTCCTATCATTCTTGCTCTTCCAATTCCCTTGATCTCTATCCTTGTAACCAGTTTTGTCGTAATTGTTCCGACCTTGATTTCCTTGGTTATTGCCTCAGAAACCCCCTGTTTATTTAGATAGTTTGCCTCTTTTTCCGAATCAGAGTCAGCTCTTCCCTGGGATGCAACAACTTTCACCTTCTCTATTTTTCCAGACAATAGATGCTTAGTCAGCAAATCCATCTATGTCTTCAAGTGTGCCATGTCTTGGTCACGTTCTTCCTTCTTCTTGCATTGCTCTGAAGTCATACTACCAGACACAGTAGGGATTGGTACCACAGAATCCCTGGTATGCCAAGTTCTACTTTGTTTGGTCATTCGATCAAGCATCTCCAAAGCCTCTGGAAAAGTAAGGTCAACAAACGACCCCCCTGTAGCATTATCCACGACTGGCTTTGTAATAGAGTTTAAATCCCGATAAAGAGTCTCCATCAAATGAATATATGCCATGTTATGGTTCGAGCATTACATTAGCTTCTTTTTAAACCTCTCCCAGGTCACATGAAGAGCTTCAGTGGGAAGCTATCAGAAATTACTGATTTTATCCCTTAACTGTAACCTCCTGGAAGGTGGAAAGAACCTTTCTAGGAAAGCCTCTTTCAACTGCCTCCAGTTGGTTATAGAGTCGGGAGTCAGTCCATTGAGCCGTAGTGTCGCCTCCCTAGATACAGACAACGAAAATAAGCGCAGGCGGATAGTATTCTGACCCACTCCTGGATTATTAAAAGACTTGCAAATGGTGACAAAGTTCACCAAATGCATGTTTGGATCATCTCCGGGAAGACCACCGACCAACCCCTTAAAATGAAGAAGTTGAATCATCGTACTGGTAATGTTAAATTTATCTCCAGGTGCTAGAGGTGGAGGAATGATAGCTCCAGTTGCACCTGCTCCATCAATTCCATCTTCATCGTTATTCATATCAAACTACATTGGTTGATACTTTTGCCTTGCCCTAAAGGGCCGGTTCCTATTTATATTACGGTTTACTAGCGCAGCCACATACTCTACACACCTTAGGTTCACAGGATCTAACAAATCATCATCCCCCAAATCATCATCATCGGGATTAGGATGACGTACCGATTGGCCGTTATTCTGCTGATTAAGTTGAGCTCTAGCCAGAGCGGCTAGTCTTTCAACATCTTGGGGGTCTGCCATTCTACCAATTAACTACAGTTTTAGATGTACTAGTAATAACGGTGCACCTGATCTCTGTGTACTTGGCATTTACAATAACTACCTTACACAAAACAAAAATAACAAATAAAAGTAAAATTTAGGAAACTTGACCAAAGGTCAGATAACAAACACAAACTTAATTGACAACTGTACTCCCTGGCAATGGGGCTAAAATTTGATACGCCTAAATTACAACTCTTGTTAGAAAGTGTAAGCGGTCTCTGTTAAATATAGAACCCAAATGGGTTGGGTGTCGAATCCCACAGGAAATACTGTATTCACTAAGTATTGTGGTTGTTATTAGATTGTTGATCAAGGGTTCCAGAATAAAGTGGAGGTTTTGATTTATCAACTATATTCAAATATTTGTCATAGAAAGTAATCCAAATGTCGAATGTATTGCAAATAATAATTCAGTAAGAGTAGTCAAACTAGAGTTGTGGTTACCAAGATGCTTAAGCAGCTAGGGTTGTGAACTATTTTGAATTCCCAATAAACAATTCCAATTGCAAGAGTAATTGAATTCTATGGTTTACCCATTAGTTTCTCAAACTAAATGAGTAGCTAATCCCTTAATTCTTTCAAACTTAAGGAACATATTATTTATTCAATTATATTCTCACATGGGTTGATACGGTTAAGGCATCTACCCTCTGTCCAAAAGTTAAAGCCTTTAGATTTATGTAAACCCTTTCTTTTCCCAACAAACACTTTTCTATTCGAACAAGTGTTATTCTTGGGCTCATTTTTCAAGTTTGCAACCAAGAAAAGTCATTAAAGTGAAGAAGGGTTTATGCAATATCAATTAATCATGGAAATCTACTAGATTCACAACCCCCAATCAGCTATTCATATCAAGGCTCCCATAACCCTAGTTATAGGAACTTAGCCACACATCTCCATCACAGAAAGAGAAGAAGTTATTGTGTTATTCATAAATTAATTCAAAATTTACTTACAAAAGTCACAATTATTGTTCTTCAATCTTCAATGGAGAAAGTAATAATGGAATCTATATCCACAATTCTAGAATGAATCTCAGATAAAAACTATGTACAATATGTTTCTAGTATGGAAACCCTCTAATAAAAGATAACAGATGGATAAAAGATAAAAAGATCTCTAATAAAACCTAAAACTGGGTATTTATATGTTCCTAGGTAAAAAGGATTTAAAATTCAAAAATTATAAATCCGCGTCCAAAGTGATGGCCAAAGTGGTGGTCCATCGGAATTCTGAAGGTCCATCGTATTAGCTGTCACTGATGATCCTTGAAAGCCAAGTTCTGCTTAGTGCTGACGGCCAAAGTGATGGTCCGTCGCAAGACTGACGGTCCACCATATGGGCCGTCGCTGATGATCCTGGAGAGGCTGATTCTGCTTAGCACTGACGGCCAAAGTGGTGGTCCATCGCAAGACTGACGGTCCACCATATGAGCCATCGTTGATGATCCTGAAGAGGCTGATTCTGCTTAGCACTGACGGCCAAAGTAGTGGTCCATCGCAAAACTGGTGGTCCACCACTTAGGCCGTCGCTGATGATCCTTGAGAGACAAGCTCTAGATAACATTGACGGAAAAAGTAGTGGTTCTTCGCAAGACTGATGGTCCACCATGTTGGCTGTCGCTGAGTATTTCAGGATGCCTTGTTCTGTTTAACACTGACAGTTGAACTGGTACACCATTTTGACCGTCAGAAGTGTTTTTCTGCTACTTTTCTTAGTCTTTTCCTTCAGTTAGATCCTTACCCTGAAACACTAAAATCCAACATTAAATGCAACCTTGATTTCTTAAAAACATATAATTTTCCCAAGAAAACAATGCAAAATATTTCGTCAAAAGACGAAACATCAGCTTGTCGGAGATGACACATAGATCTGGTTCATCTTCTATGATAGATTTTAACTTCTGAAAGAAGTAGGTCCAAGAAGCATCGTTCTCTTTATCGACAACACAAAAGGCAATTGGAAAGATATCATTTTTGGTGTCCTGTTCCACTACACTCAGCAACACGCCCCTGTACTTTCCCTCCAAATGTGTGTCATCGACGGCAATTACCTTTCTCATATGGGCATATCCCTGTATGCAAGCTCCAAATGCTAAGAAGTAGTAAACAAACGATCCATCAATTTGGTTTACCATGATAGAGTAGGAAGACCTTGGATTCAACAACTCCACCATGTGGGAAAAAGCCGGCAAGCAAGCATATCCGTACTTCGATGTCCCGCTAATGATGTTCTTCGCAATTACACTTTCTTTCCAACACATCCAATAGCTTGCGTGGAAATGCAACTCCTTGAACACAATTTTTTGAATTTCTCTTATACTTGGACCCTTACCATCCCGAAAATGATTTACACATAGTGAAGCAATCAATTCGGAGGACAATCTCTTATGCCTGCGGGTGGCGTGTTCAACATTGCACGTGTGCAACCCAATATACTTGTATATGCAAAATCTGCACGAGATTTCATACGTCATTTCCCTCAACAACCAGCCGCAACCACGAGATAAACATTTTGCCTTCAAGAATTTGGAGCAGTTCTTCTCCAAACAATAATCAAAACACTGCCACACCGTTGCTGAGTCTAGTAGCATTTTGAGCTCTTTCTTGTCGGCGAATTTTTTATCGATATAGAAATTAGTTCCGTCGGTGAAAAAATATCCTGGTTGTGATCCCATTCCATGGTCTTCATCATCGTCTTGCGAGTTCGATGAAACGTCTCCCATATGCATACAATTATTTTCCATATTAATAGGATCATCGCCATCATTCTCATAATCACTAAAATCATCGTCGACTATCGGGCGTGGAGGTGGGGGTTCTGATGAATTTACCGGTCCTTCGAAGGACCTCTTAACTATATTTATCCTCAAAATAGGTCTAAAGCCATCTGCATCGACATCCATCATGTACATCAGCACACGTACATCACTATTTATGATCGTAGGATTCACCTTTTCCCTCGAATGCATTAGATAACTAATCACCACATTGCCCGATGCGCAATCTACATCCCCGCTCTACATTATGCTTGCAACCAATTCATTGTACGAACTGTTGCGGCAAACAACAATGGGGATTGTCACCTTGGTAAAAGATCTCCATTTTCAGTATTTGGGAGTCTCCACCCATTCTCCCATGAAATTACCAAAAAACAGAACAAATTCTGCAATAGACATCCTGGAATTAGGCTTTGGTCGACAGTAGATTATGCTTATGGTCTAGGTCGGATTATATTCACGATCGATGAATGACGATCAGTGGTCGATGACTAGGCAACTATTTGTACGAAAACCTTAAAATTGCAAATATTGTTTCTAATCATTGATCGTTGGGTTAATGGAATAGAGAAATGAACTTGCAGTCGCCTGAGCTGTTGTAACGTACTTTCTAAAGTGGTTTTGAGTAGTGTGAGTGGTTTCAAGCTTTTGAACAATGGTGGAAAGTGTGTTTGAGAAGATACCAACCAAATGGGGTAACAATGGGTGCAATGGACAAGCTTATTATAATTATGGACTGATTTAGAGATGATCGCCCAAAAAAAAACGCCGAAAAAGTGGTCGGAAGCGGAGCTTTTTGGAGGGAAAAACAACTACCTTCTATTTTTAGCTTTTGAATTTTTTTTATTTAATATTTTTGAAAATCTAGATATTTTTGTATATATAATGGTGGATGATGGAATGGGTTGAAGTGTATTATTTAAAACTTGTGGATGAATTTATTAAGATGGAGGTATTGGGTTAAAGTGAATTATTATAAAATTTGTGGGTGAAGTTGTTAAGTTGGAAAAGTTGATGATGATGTGGATTTAAGTGTCTTTTGACAAATTTTTCAAGAAGTTTATAACTTTGGCAAAATAGTTTTTCATAGTATCTTTTTGACAAACTTGCCCCATATCTTAACTTATTACCAACTTAAGACACTATTAATTATATATTCCAACTAATATCATAATTGGCTTCTCCTTAATTAGGTTACAACTAAAAACTTAAATGTCAAACATGATTGTCTTTAATTTAGGTTACAAGTCAAAAATAAAAATTAGTATCTAATGTTGGAATATATTTCTCCTTTTCTTATTCACCATCATTTATTTTTTAAAATAATTATTCTCTTAATTTAAAAAACAACCAAAAAACAACCAATAGATAGAAGGGTTCACAATTTGTCACAAATTAACAATTAACTCATTACTCCATTTATTAAGGGATTAACATATAATGCCAACTAAGGTGCATTATTGAGTAATCACCATTATTTATCCATTAATGGGATAAGATTTTCTAACCCCCAAATCAACATATTACCTAGAATAATAACATCAATTGTTTGAGAGTGTAGCATGTATACCTTTAAATAGTCCATATTTTTCACTCTCAATGTCAACTCAAAATCACAAGAAAATATTATCTCTTATTCTTTTCTTACAACTTATTTTATCAAACATGGCAAAGAAACCTAGTAGCGTGGGTCGTCAAAAGATCAAAATTGCCAAGATAGAGGTCAAGAATCACCTCCAAGTTACCTTCTCAAAACGTCGCTCTGGTCTTTTCAAAAAAGCAAGTGAACTGTGCACTCTCTGTGGTGTTGAAATAGCCATCATAGTTTTTTCCCCTGCAAGAAAAGCCTTTTCCTTCGGCCACCCTAATGTTGAGTCCCTTATTGATAGGTTCCTCTCGAGAAATAATACTAATAATAATCCAATCGCAAATAATTCACTTCAACTTGTTGAGGCTCATCGAAATGTTAATGTTTGTGGGCTCAATTTGCAACTCACTCAAATTCTTGATGAGGTTGAAATTGAGAAGAAAAGAGGTGAATCACTTGATCAAATGAGGAAAACTAGTCAGAGCCAATGTTGGTGGGAAGCTCCCATAAGTCAACTTGATTTGCAGGAACTTGAACAATTAAAGGATTCAATGGAAGCTTTGAAAAAATATGTGACTAATCAGGCAAGCAAGTTTATGGTTAATGAGATTGCTAATTCTTCAACTTTTTTTGGTAATAATGGTAATGGGATCTTTGACATCTATGATATCAAGCCACCTAGAACCATGCTTACTTCAAGTGATCTTCACAACTATAGCCTTGGTTTTGATTCAGCTGCACTTTTTTAATTCTTTTTTTTTTTGTGTCTCTCCATTCCTTTTTTTAGATTTTCATTCGGAGTCTTGACACTAATTTGGGGCCCGACTAATTAAGATTTTCATCGATATGCAACTTCATTTGGACTATAATAATCGCCCCATCACAACCTTTAATGGTCCAGTGAGTACCTCACTTGCTGACTGACCTTTGCTCTAAGTTCTTCAAGTTCTCAATTTGTACATTTATTTGCTAATAAGCAACAACAAATGAATCAATATAACATTTTTTCTTAATAGGTTGTTTTTAATTTGCTATTTATCACGGTATTATAAAGAATTAATAAGTGTAAACTGACTATTCTCAAAGAATGATGCATATAATTTTCTATAAACAAAATACTTGAGTAGACTGTTGTTATTATGATAATAAACTTAAAAAAGTAAACCAAATTAACACATAATAGATTAATCCTTTTAGAAACAAATGAAGAAATTCAAAAGAAGTTGCACCAAGGTAATAATTAGGTAACAAATATATACCTAGGTAGAGTAATTGGATCAAAACAAAAGCAGTTCATTCTATTTTTAATAGTTCAATAACATTTTTGACCCCCCAAAAAAACACATGCTACTACTTCATGAACAAGAAAAGAAAAGGAAAATAAAAACAAAAACATGCTTTACTTAGTAGCTAATAATGCTTTAATATTAGTACTGACTACTAATTGCTTCAAAATTGGCCATCTCCTGAGTTATTGAGTTCATAAGGAACATTGAAGAACAATAATCAATTGCAATCTGATTCAAAAATTGATCCTCAGCTCCAAATCTTGCTATTTTCATCGTTGCATTCGACGAAGAAGATCCATTTAACATACTCAATTCATCAACCCTTGTTGTTACGTTCTTCTTCAAATTTTCCAATGCAACCATAAATTCTTCAAGTTCATCAATACCCTTAGTATCAATTGGTTCATTCCACCAATATCCCCCATTATTATTATCATCAATATTCACCAACTTCTCTTCTTCAATATTCTCCTTCTTCTTCTTCTCCGCTTCCAAATCTTTACACATATGAGAATAATACTGGTTATTTTGTTGCAAGTTGAATTCATCAGTGGTCGATGATGACAACGACGAAGATGGTATTCCAGTGGCGTAACGGTCAATAACAGCATCAGCACTAGGATGACCGAAAGTGAAAAGACGTTGGCGCTTTAACGACTGAACCAGAATAACAATTTCTGCACCAGTTAATATGCAAAGTTCACTAGCTTTTTTGAAAAGTCCTAAACGACGTTTTGAGAAAGTAACATGCCTACTGTTCTGATTGTCAATTGGCTTGATTGCAATTTTCCTCCGCCCTTGAGTTTTCTTAACGATGTTAGTGTTAACGTTCATGGTGATGATGGAGAAGAGTAGTTTAATTTTTATGGCTCAGTAAATTGGGGAATTTGTTAATGTATGATTTTATAAGGAGTTTGGTTGATTTATAAATCAAAGATTTCTTACATTCAAGAATCAGAAAAGATCTTTTTTCCAATTTTAGTTGTACGTGTAAGAAAGAAAGAAATTGGTTAATTTCGGAAAGTATGACTAATATAATACTGTTATTAAATATGCAGCAAAGGAATTTAGGGTAATGTCCTATAATTTTGGAGTAATTGTAAAATTAAAATCTTCATAGAATAAAAAAGAAGAAGAAAATATATATAAGCATCCCCATACATCTGTGAGTTCTCTTGCTTTTTCCTCTTGACCCTACATGATCCCATACATCTTCTTGACCCAACTACTGCTTTCATAGAAGAACAATACACAACTATTGCAACAACAAAATACATATGCAACGCAGTGTAATTTCACAAGTTGTATCTAACCGTATGGAAGGGTTGAGTGTGCACAGACCTTGGATCTTACCTTTGTACTCTAAGAACTATTTAAGCCTTTTTTCCTCTAAAAAAAGGGAACATGTCCGTGACCTGGAAAGGAGAGAAAAAACGAAAAAGAAATGTCTCTTTCCCCTTCTACAAAAATATGATAATGATGGACCTGCAACCCAATGACCAACTTGATAGGGCATTCGAAGTACTAACTCTTTCTCCCAATCTAATGGAATTGCAGGGAATTGTGAATCTCTGAATATATTGATTGCAACACGCAGTTATCCAGGTTAATCTATCAAATTAACGAACTTTTGAAGAATCCAATATTTGCAACTCATGCAGTTATTGCTGCAGGATTTTCTACATTAGCCACTGCCATCGGTTACCCTTTCGATAGCCTTGAGGTCCTTGTACAGGTGTGAAAATTGATGACAACCCTGAGCATTCACTTAAATGTATTATCTTACACTGAGGGCAGCATCTTTAACGTCTTATTGTGCTTTGGTTGTATATTCTGTGGAATGGAATGCAGGTGGGATCAAGTAGCGGTAAACAACTCGCTGGTGCTGATGTCCTCAACAGGGTTAGAACTTTGTCAAGAAGTTCAGGTGACTCAATCAGCTATTTTTGTTTTATGGTAACCAGAAGTGATGCTACTCTGCTCTCCCATTTTGCTTCATGAAAAAAGTTATTCGGATGATGTATGATGTATCAATTGTATTACTGCTTTTATGGGAAATGCATGCATTATAGGTCTTATGAAAGACCGATGAAAAGTTCATAAATTTTCTCGTATGGATGGCTGTTTTATGGACATCTTTCGATCTTAAATGTTAATGTTCTTTTAATCTTTTATGACCATTGAAGGCTAGTATAATGGTGTGGGGTGGTTGACACTTGGAAGGTCATTGGGTTTGGGAGCTCGCTTTGGTGTTTATGAAATATTAACAGCTTTTTGCAAAGGTATGATTTCTTCAGCGGCTTAACTGTTTATTAACCTTTTTGCCAGTCTTCTGATCAGAAAATCCAAACCTAGACCAAGCAGGATTTTTTTGCATGATTATGTTGGTTTGTGTGCTTGTCTTGTAAATGGAAGTTCTAGAACATCCGCTCTGTTAAAGAAGACATATAGAATCGCCCGAAATAATAGATGAAGTACTTGAAAAAAAGGTTATTACCACATCGGCATAGTTGCCCACCTAGAAGCCACATTACCATATTCCAACATAAATGGTTTTAATAAATTCCCGACCTCAGTTTGTTTTGGACCGTATCCAGAACTGTTCTTGATAGTTTATCTATGTCAACAAAGAAGAATTAAAAAACACCATTATTTTTGGAGTAAAAAATATGTTTTCTTAACCATTATTTCTGTCACACTTCTTTTTCGTTCTCCAAAAGAATTGATTTTAAGAATTTGAAAGGTTTTTTTATTAAAGTGACAAAATGAAGATTGATTCCGAAAAATGATTATTTTTACATTCAAAATCAGAGTCGTCACTTGGCATAGTCTGGTGTGCCAAGTCACCATTGGAAAATCCTTTTCGAAACCATTTGACTCTTTAAACTGGTTTGCGAACAGAGATTCCGGCTAAGGAATTATGTTGACCAAGGGGAAGTTGTTAGGCACCCCTCGATCCCGTGGTTCGACCACGGTCGCTTGGTGGAACATATCGGCTAATTTTGACACTATGAATGTACAAATCACACAAACACGTAAAACAAGCAAACAAACAGACAAAAACAAAACGAATCAAAATATAGTGTCCAGTCCAATTTATACAGTCCAAAATAGAAAAATGCAAAGATGAATCCTATCTAACCTATACTAATACTAACTACTCTCCCGTGCTTTACCCGACGCCTCGGGCCTTCCTCTCGAACGCCTTCCACCAACATAGTACGTCGGGGCATTCCCCGGTGAACAAATATAATTCCTTCGGGGCATTCCCCGGCAAATGAATATAATGTCAATTTCATGCGATAAACTAGGAAACATCCAACAAATATTCCAAACATTCCAACAATCCACCAATTCTAAATTTTGCCTATCCGAGCCTATTGTTTGCCTACCCGCTCGACGACATATAACGTTCAACATCAACAATAAATCAAAATACCGTAATATTTACTTTTATTAATTTTCGATTTTCGACCCAAATCCATTCTAAACACCACAAATAGCAATCACCATTTCAACAATCCATGCTCATTTTAGTAACGAATTTAAACAAAAAAACCATATCAATGAAATCAAGTCATCATAATCAACCAACACGTAATCATAGCCAATGCAACCAATCAAAATGAAGAAGAGACTGGGTTAAAGAAATGGACCTCAATAGAACATTCTCGTAGATAATAAAGAAGTCCGAGACCAAAATCCTCCAACACGGAACCCCAACGACGAACTCACCAAATCAATAATCCAAGAGTACCAACTGATCAGATTTCAACCAAGAATAAAACCCCAAAAAAGGAACAAAACTGATGAATCCCCAAATCTCGATCCCAGTGACAGAATACAAAATCAGACAAACCCAAAAACCCCCAATACGCAGTATCGAAAATGAACCGCGAAGAAGACGAACCCGAAGCCTCAGAAATGCAGCAGAAAGACTAAAAAAATGTGGCTTAAGCTCCGATGAGCTCAGACGAAGGGAAAAAGTTGAGAAAATTGAGTATAATTTCAACAAACTCTTACCGGAATCAACTTGAGAACGACCCAATCAACCAATTCCAACGAGTTTCAGTGTGTTTTGATGTTTTTCGACGACTGTGTCGCCGGAACAGTAACCAGGTGCGCACAGTGACCGGTCGACGAACAGTAAACAGTCGCTGGTGCTAAATTTCTTCAAAAATCCAAGGACAACGACAGAATCTCAAACCATCGTCTCCTTATTTCCAACTCTCTCTATCAATTTTATGCGTGTGTGTGTGATTTCGTATGTGTATATATATTTTTGTATTGCGAACCAAAAATGTATGTGTGTGTGTGCGTATTTGGTGAAGGAGTGTGTTCTTGCTGGAATGGAAATTATGTGCCCCCTCCCCTGGTATTTTGGAGAAGATGAGTATATGTACTCAATCAAGAAGAAACAAACCAAAGGGAAAAGTGGGGTTCCTCCGTGAGGTCCCCCTCCTCTTTTTTGTTTTGCCTTTTTGTGTATATATATTCCAATAAAAAAAGAAAACAAAAATGGTCCCCCCCCCCCTTATGTAATTGTATTCCCTGGAAAACCAAAAAAAAATCCCCTGTACGTGTTTTTCTTTTTCTATCTCATTCAATTGCAAGAAAACTTGTAAACTAAGAAAGAAAGGTGGAGAGAGGGGGTCACGTGGGTAGGTGGATGGAGGTATAGGGTAGGTGGGGTAAGGTGAGTTGTTAGGTTGTTAAAACAAGATAAAATTTGTTAAGGGGTTGTTATTTTTGTATTTTTGTGGGATTATCACATGGGTGAGGGCACATACTAAGACGAGGGTAAAATGGTAAGAATGCTTTCGGGGAGGGACAAAATTATGTGTCTACATCATGCCCCCCTTTGCAGGTAAACACAAAGTGTTTTCATACAAAAAAGTAGACAATGAGGTAGAATTTTGTCCCGACCATTAGTCAAAGGAAGAAACAGAAGAAAGAATGGCAACCGAGTTGGAGAGTCGAGTGAGGTTCCATCGAGGTTCCGATCCACGACTCTGTCATTACATCAAAAATGAAAATTACAAGTTAAAAACATAAAAGAAATTACAAAATCCTATCTATGCAGCTTCTTCTGAACTTTTGACTTGAGTTTCATCACCCTATTCTTCAGGCGGGCTCCTGACTTGCAATTTCCTCAACTTGTTGTTTGGCTTTCAATTGTTTCACCTCGTTGCTTAACTTTCCATTTATTCTCCCTGTGCTTCGGGTGGGCTGTTGACTTGACATTTCATCACCCTGTTCTTCAGGCGGGCTCCTGACTTGCAATTTCCTCACCCTATTCTTCAGGCGGGCTCCTGACTTGCTATTTTTCAATCTGTTAACTTTTAACTTTTCACCTTGTTGCTTTGTTTTCAACTTCTTCACCTTGTTGCTTGACTTTTCATTTCTTCACTTTGTTGCTTGACTTTCCATTTATCCACCTTGTTCTTCAGGCGGACTCCTGAAATCACATCAAAACTAAAAAAAGAAAATTATCCCAAACAAAGATTATTATAAAGAGAAATTCCGTTTGCCAGAAAACTAAAGTTTCAAAAATAGAAATTAATTTTTTTTTCCAAGTTTATCATCAGAAGACTTTTGGAAAAGTCACATCATACCTACTTGCATGTTGCAATGATGAATCAAGACTCTGACCAAGAAATGCATCTCTTGATAGTAAAATTGAATAACCAAGACTAGAAAGTGTGTTTCCTAAGAATTAAAGTGAGGGATTCTAACTAGAAAGTGCGTCTTCTAGAGATACAAGTTTAAGTTAAAAAGTGTGCCACCTGACAAATGAAAACTAGCAAGGAAGTGTGTCTCCTTAGGGTTAAGTGTGATAACTCGACTAGAAAGTGCATTTTCTATGAATCAAGACTTAAGTTAGGAAGTGCATCACCTAAAAAGAAAAATTTGAATTACCCAATCAAGGAAGTGCATCTCCTTACCAATGTTGCTTGAATTACCAAAACAAGGAAGTGCGTCTCCTTACCAATGCCGCTTGAATTACTCAAACAAGGAAGTGCGTCTCCTTAGGGTTAAGTGCAATAACTCGACTAGAAAGTGCATCTTCTAGGAATCAAGACTTAAGTTAGGAAGTGCATCACCAATGCCTCTTGAATTACTCAAACAAGGAAGTGCGGCTCCTCACAAATGTCTCTTGAATTACTAAAACAAGGAAGTGTGTCTCCTTACAAATGTTTCTTGAATTGCCCAAACCAGGAAGTGCGTCTCCTTACAAATGTTGCTTGAATTACCCAAACAAGGAAGTGCATCTCCGTATCAAATGCCACTTGAGTTACCTAAACAAGGAAGTGCGTCTCCTTACAAATATCGCTTGAATTACCAAACAAGGAAGTGTGTCTCCTTTGGAAGTGCGTCTCCTTATGATAGCGCTTGAATTACCAAATAAGGAAGTGTGTCTCCTTTGAAAGTGCGTCTCCTTATGATAGAGCTTGAATTAACAAACAAGAAAGTGTGTCTCCTTTAGAAGTGCGTCTCCTTATGATTGCGCTAGAATTAAGGAAGTGCATCTCCTTACAAATGTTGCTCGAATTGCCTAAACCAGGAAGTGCGTCTCCTTACAAATGTTGCTTGAATTACCCAAACCAGGAAGTGCGTCTCTTTACAAATGTTGCTTTAATTGTCCAAACAAGGAAGTGTGTCTCCTTACAAATGTTGCTCGAATTGCCCAAACCAGGAAGTACGTCTCCTTACAAATGTTGCTTGAATTTTCCAAACAAGGAAGTGCGTCTCCTTACAAATGTTGCTTGAATTACCTAAACAAGAAAGTTCGTCTCCTTACAAATACCGCTTGAATTACCAAACAATGAAGTACATTTCCTCACAAATATTACTGGAATTACCCAAACAAGGAAGTGCGTCTCCATGGCTTTGAATATCAAATATGTGCAGCAATATTTCCTGTTGCATTTGAAAAAGTGAGAATGTTACGGCTTTTGATGTTTAGGATTTGAAATCCTTGATTCGAAGGTAGCATGTGTTCCTGTTTCATACAAAGAAAACTTGTTAGTTTAAAAATATGGTGGTTGGTTTGTGGCTTTGGCTTTCGTGGAAATTGCTCTTGCCCCGGTCACATTTAACCTTGCTTCCAACCATTAGCATATGTCATTGACTTGCTGCATCATTGACCCAAACTCCGATTATTAAGAGTTTTTCTGAAACAAACACAATATCTTTGCTTTTCCATGCTTCTGAGATAAACTCTTTGACCCTTGGTATTTTCATGAATTCCCAGAATTTTCTGTTGACACAACTTTCTGCATGCCTTATTTCGGCTCACAATCATGTCTCTTTCATGTGCTGGCCTTTTGTCTTGCTTTCTACAATTGAAGAAGCTGGTAGCTAGTTTTGAAATCTTTTCTCACTTGTTTCGACATAGACTTGACTCAACAACAAGAGAAAAATGACAATGACTTTTATTTGGATAAATAACTCAAGAAAGATAAACAAAATAAAGAGAAGAAATAAAAGATAATGAATGTCCCCATTGAAACAAAGAAATAAAAATTTATCTAAAAATGACAGTCAACTCCAAAGATTATGCCATGCATTTTGGGTCAGGTTGCCTGATCTTTCCGTCCAAACTTTCTACCAATTATTGTTGAGTTAATGGCCTTGAAACTGAGTTGTTTCCTTATGTTAATTGTATTTAAGATCTCGTTCGGCTAGTGGCGCCTTGGAGGTTTTTTTTTTTCAACAAGCCTCTCTCATATTTTCTAGCTCACCATTGTCTTATGGTGTCCGTGAGGGTTTTTCACCAATGAGACTCTCTTATTTTCATTTATATCAACTCACCGTCGTCTTACTGTGTCCATGAGGGTTTTCACCAATAAAACTCTCTCATTGTTATCTCACTCAGCTTACCATCATCTTACGGTACCCGTGAGAGTTTTCACCTATAAGACTTTCTCATTTTCATTTCTCTCCTGATTCTTTATGCCGAGGAAGACAAGTAGTTCCCAAAATGCATCATCACATTCATTGCATGCTTAGCCTTAACATTCTCAAAGATTGATCTGAAGGTCTTTCTTTGGTTGTAACTTGGCTTTTGGATAAGGTTAGAAAAAAAGGATGATTTGAGGCCCAAACGATACTTGAAGTGGGGTGGAACTTCGAACTTACGGAATCGACTTAAACAATGAGGATCAACTCATGCCCCAGTTGCTTTTGACTGAAAAATACTAAATTTTTTATATGGTTGGATCGAGCCCACAGTAGGGAAGCCTACGTATCTCACTCCTGAGAGATGAGAATCAGGTCACGCATAGTTTTGGCAGCTTGTTCTTTTTCTTGATCTGATTTCTTTTCTTTTTTTTTTGTACTTTTCTGACTCTATTTTACCTGACACTTTTTATTTTCCTTCTTTTTGACACATTTTTTTTGAAACTTTTGACTCTATTCTTTTGCTCGACACTTATCTTTTGAGCTTTGTTAACTGTATCTTGATTCCAAAAGAGGGGTATGAAAGAAAATAAAACTAAGGCCCAAATGGGGTAAACAAAGAATGACACAATGCTCGGATAGAAGAATGAAACGCCTTCGTCATATCAATCCTTGAAAATACAAGAACATATCATGCAATATGAAAGTGAGAGATGAAGATCATTTGTGATATTTTTAAGCAATAACTTTAACTGAGTCTATGCGCCACTACTCTTGCAAACTCCACCTTTGTTGTACATTCCTGATGCTTTCGTGGAGCTAATTTTCTATTCCTTTTGATGTAGGATCACACATCCAATATTTGACCTATTTGAGACATGTCTTTCAATCAATGACCAAGTTGTTCTTGTGATTCTCAAAATAATTATCTTAACTTGTCACCAAATATCTTAGCACTCTATCTATTTTCTAATATTCTCTCTTTTTCTAACTTTAACCCTCTGATTCAAAGTTCATGCTTAAACTGGATTTTAAGATCTGGCTAAAAATTTCACTAGCATGTCATATCACTAGGGTCAACATAAAATGTACTATGTAAAGAAAACAAACAACACATATTTAAAACACAAAGAAAAATGGGACACTTCATTTAGTTGAAACAAAAGATAAAAAGGTTTGAACATAAACAACAAAAAGACAAAACAAGATAGATCCCGAACTACAACCCTGAAGTAATTCTGATAGCATAAAATAAAACAAAACAAGCTACCAGACCCCTTCCTAGTAAGGAGAGGGGTAACTTCTCAATTGCTCAACCTGACATCTTAGCCACTGGTTTGCATATCAGCATGACTAGAGCTTTCCTCACTGTCAATGTTCTGTACCACGATTGATTTATCTTGAATCATCTTTTCAATTTCTCTTTTCAAAGCACGACAATCTTCAATACTGTGACCTTGAACATCAAAATGATATGCACATCGTATATTAGGATCAAAACTTCTTGAATGTGGGTCAGGAGTATACCCAAGGAGAGTAGTGATCATGTCCTATTGTACCAATCTTTGGAATAAACTTGCATACGACTCTCCAATCGGTGTGAAGTTATCCCTCAACATCTGTCTCATTTCATTATTTGGCTTAAATTGAAAACCAGACCTAGAAGGGCTTCGGTATGTATGTGAAGATGGAGGATAACTCGACAGAGTTGGCGCGCACCAGTGTGGGTAAGATGGGGGTTGAACGTATGGTTGCGCATTATACACTTGATATGGAGATGGGGGAATGGAATATAATAGATTTTGGGAAAGATTCTGTGGAACTTGGCCATAAACTTGGGTTTGAGCCCATGGGTAACGATGGTATGGTCCTCTTACCCATACCTGTTGTCCAACTATAATGGCAGATGCATCTTCCTCATTCTTCTTTCCTCCAACACTTCCCGAACCTTTTTGAATTGCTTGAGTAGTCGCTTTCAATGTTGCAAAACTCACAATGCGACCAGTCTTAATTCCATCCTCTATCATCTCCCCCATTTTGAGGACCTCAATAAATTGCTTGCCTAATGCAGGTAACAAGTGTTGATAATATATTTCATCTTGTGCTTGAATAAACACCTCCACTATCTTGCTTTTTTTCATTGGCGATTTTACTCTAGCAGCTTGTTCACGCCATCTGATCACATACTCCCTGAAACTCTCAGTATTCTTCTTTTTTATACCAGTTAGGGATTTTTCGTCAAGTATCAACTCCACAATGTATTGAAATTGTTGCACAAATCCATTAGCTAGGTCATCCCAACTAATCCACTTGTCAATGTCTTGATCAACAAACCATTCCGAAGCTAGGCCTGAAAGACTCTCCCCGAAATAAGCCATGAGTAGTTCTTCCTTCCCTCCGGCGCCCCTTAGCTGGTTGCAATAGTGTCTCAAATATGCTACAGGATCGTCATGTTCATCATACTTATCAAACTTCGGCATTTTAAAATCAAAAGGAAGATGTACACCTGGAAACATGCACAGATCTTTATATGAGACACTTTTGTACCCCCCAAGTCCTTGCAAGTTTTTCATAGTCAGTTCCAAACTTCTCAATTTTTGGCCATTTCCTCTTGTTCTTCTATCATAACAGGCTTCTCAGTATTTGAAGGAAATTCAGGCAGTTGAGGGCATTCGTAAGGACTAGTCGACTTAAATGTGGGCTCGAGAGCGTAATGCTGATCACTAAAAATATTCAATACAGGGTCGCTTGTAGAGTGAGGAATCACAAAAGTTGGATTGACATTAAAAGCAGGAGCTTCAGACGGGAGTGGGTCTACAAAAGCATGAATAGCAGGCGGAGCCGAGCATGTTGTAATTTTGTATTGAAGAGTGAGGAAATGAATATTGGAAGTGTTTGGATACTGTTGCCCCGGAGTAGGTCCTGATGCATGTTGTAGCGTGTCAACCAAAATAGGAAATTGTGCATGTGACACTGGAGGTAAATTAGAAAGATATTCCAGATTATCTGCGGGAAATAGAGGAGGCGGCAACCCATTAGCCCAAGCTCAATGCATTTCTATCATTTGCTGCCTCAATTTCCGAATCTCTTCATTAGCTTCTACATTCTCATTCCCCCAAACTCCCTATCTGATTAGTGACAACAAACTTGGTATCCTTGTTGGCCATAACTTTCTCTGTGACTTGGAGCAATATGGAGGACCAGCCAAAATGCCACAAACCAACCACCTTAAACTAACTGAACAAGAGATAGCAAATGTGTTAGAGTTCAACAACACTTTCTCAAAACCTTTTCTTTTTCCTTCTTTTTTCTTGAAAAGATCACCAAACCCAAGAAGGGCGCCTACGTATCTCACTCCCGAAAGAGGAGAATCAGGTGTGCATAGTTCGTGAAGTCTTGCCAAAATGGCCGATTAAATTCTTTTTCTTTCTTTTTTTTCTTGAAACTTTAAAAAGAAAAGAAAATAAAAATTTTTCAAAAGAAATGACGAAAATATTTTTGAATTCTTCGGCTTTAACATCCCTATACAAAATGAAACATATGATTACCAAAGAAAATCTTTTTGGGTTTTCGATTTTGAATTTCATATGAAAACGAAACTTGAACCTATTAAAGGATTTTTTTTTTTTGTTGTTTTCTCTTAAAGACGTATATAAAACACCTACTCTAATAAAGAGTGAAGAAAATCTTTTTGAATTTTTGAAATAAGATCCCCGAACCCACAATAGGTTGCCTACGTATCTCACCCTCGAAAGAGGAGAATCAGGAGTGCATAGTTCGTCCAGATTGGACAATTAATGATTAAATAACAGGCTAGACCCTGACTTAAGAGATACGACCAAAGACAGACGATGAACCATGTTAATAAAATCTTTTGAGTTTTCATTTTGATACTTCATAGAAAAATAACATCAACAACTATGAAAGAATTTTTTTTTTGGTATTTTCATTATACAAAATGTAAAAAATTTCTAACATCTTTTTTTTCTTTTGCATTTTTCTTTTATAAACACATCCTATGAATGAAAAAATCTTTTTGAAGTTTTCGAATTGTGAATGCATGCTAAACGAGACAAAGGAAAATCTTTTTGATGTTTTTGAGAAAATGAGTGCGAAAGGTAAAAAAGTCCTTTTGAATTTTGAAATTGTGAAAAATAAAAGCCATAAAAAACTCTAACTCTTTTTTTTTTCTTGTTTTTTTCATTACCCACACATTTTACTTCTAACACATGTTTTTCCCAAATCAGTTCGTCAAATGACCACGTTATCCTCAAAGATGCAACATTTAGCACGTAGGGATGCTTTAGAGGTGAGTCTCCTACAAAGGACCAAGTGGTCCCCGCTAGGTCTCAATATGATGCACATAAGCATGACCTAAAGGCTGACCTACGTTGGGGTTCACTAACAAGGCTGTTCGGGGGAGCGTATGGTCGATGGTGGCTGGGACAGCTTTCCACCTACTCCATAACACCGACGGCTCCCCCTAAAATAAGGGTGACTCAACTAGAGGTCGTGTACAACACGTGTACTACGGACTTGTTGCAGAAAGAAGGCCGGAGGTAGACACATGATGTCAAATATAAAAGCGATAACACATAGGATAAATAATGTACACAAAGAGCACGAAAACATTCCATAATGATAAAACAATAACACAAAACAACACACCAAAAAAATGTTTGTACACCTATAGTGCCAAACAAAGCCGATACGACTCCAAAATAAGCTCGGATTCTGAACAGGTCCCCAGCAGAGTCGCCAGAGCTGTCACACCCCTTTTTCGTTCTCCAAAAGAATTGATTTTAAGAATTTGAAAGGATTTTTATTAAAGTGACAAAATGAAGATTGGTTCCGAAAAAGGATTATTTTTACATTCAAAATCAGAGTCGCCACTTGGCATAATCTGGTGTGAAAAGTCACCATTGGAAAATCCTTTTCGAAACCATTTGACTCTTTAAACTGGTTTGCGAACAGAGATTCCGGCTAAGGAATTATGTTGACCAAGGGGAAGTTGTTAGGCACCCCTCGATCCCGTGGTTCGACCACGGTCGCTTGGTGGAACATATCGGCTAATTTTGACACTATGAATGTACAAACCACACAAACACGTAAAACAAGCAAACAAACAGACAAAAACAAAATGAATCAGAATATAGTGTCCAGTCCAATTTATACAGTCCAAAATAGAAAAATGCTAAGATAAATCCTATCTAACCTATACTAATACTAACTACACTCCCGCGCTTTACCCGACGCCTCGGGACTTCCTCTCGAGCGCCTTCAACCAACATAGTACGTCGGGACATTCCCGGGTGAACAAATATAATTCCTTCGTGGCATTCCCCGGCAAATGAATACAATGTCAATTTCATGCGATAAACGAGGAAACATCCAACAAATATTCCAAACATTCCAACAATCCACCAATTCTAAATTTTGTCTACCCGAACCTATTGTTTGCCTACCCGCTCGACGATATATAACGTTCAACATCAACAATAAATTAAAATACCATAATATTTACTTTTATTAATTTTTTATTTCCGACCCAAATCCATTCTAAACACCACAAATAGCAATCACCATTTCAACAATCCATGCTCATTTTAGTAACGAATTTAAACAACAAAACTATATCAATGAAATGAAGTCATCATAATCAACAAACACGTAATCATAGCCAATGCAACCAATCAAAATAAAGAAGAGACTGGGTTAAAGAAATGGACCTCAACAGAACATTCTCGTAGATAATAAAGAAGTCCGAGACCGAAATCCTCCAACACGGAACCCCAACGACGAACTCACCAAATCAATAATCCAAGAGTACCAACTGATCCGATTTCAACAAAGAATAAAACCCCAAAACAGGAACAAAACCGATGAATCCCCAAAGCTCGATCCCGGCGACAGAATACAAAATCAGACAAACCCAAAAACCCCCAATATGCAGTATCAAAAATGAACCGCGAAGAAGACGAACCCGAAGCCTTAGAAATACAGTAGAAAGACTAAAAAAACATGGCTTAAGCTCCGATGAGCTCAGACGAAGGGCAAAAGTTGAGAAAACTGAGTATAATTTCAACAAGCTCTTACCGGAATCAACTTGAGAATGACCCAATCAACTAGTTCCAACAAGTTTCAGTGTATTTTGATGTTTTTCGGCTACTGTGTCGTCGAAACAGTAACCAGGCGCGCACAGTGACCGGTCGACGAACAGTAAACAGTCGCTGGTGCTAAATTTCTCCGAAAATCCAAGGACAACGACCGGATCTCAAACCATCGTCTCCTTGTTTCCAACTCTCTCTATCGATTTTGTGCGTGTGTGTGTGATTTCGTGTGTGTATATATATTTCTGTGTTGCGAACCAAAAATGTATGTGTGTGTGTGCGTATTTGGTGAAGGAGTGTGTTCTTGCTGGAATGGAAATTATGTGCCCCCTCCCCTGGTATTTTGGAGAAGATGAGTATATGTACTCAATCAAGAAGAAACAAACCAAAGGGAAAAGTGGGTTCCTCCGTGAGGTCCCCCTCCTCTTTTTTGTTTTGCCTTTTAGTGTATATATATTCCAATGAAAAATGAAAACAAAAGTGGTCCCCCCCTTATGTAATTGTATTCCCTGGAAAACAAAAAAAAAAATCCCCTGTATGTGTTTTTGTTTTTCTATCTCATTCAATTGCAAGAAAACTTGTAAACTAAGAAAGAAAGGTGGGGAGAGGGGGTCACGTGGGTAGGTGGGTGGAGGTATAGGGTAGGTGGGGTAGGGTGAGTTGTTAGGTTGTTAAAACAAGATAAAATTTGTTAAGGTGTTGTTATTTTTGTATTTTTGTGGGGTTATCACACGGGTGAGGGCACACACTAAGACGAGGGTAAAATGGTAAGAATGCTTTCAGGGAGGGACAAAATTATGTGTCTACAATTTCCTCAACTATACAAATAGAATTATGAAATTTAGAGCTTTTGGCTATCACTAATATATTCACTTAGTTTTAGCGTACAGATGTTATAAAAAAGGGTTGAATAATATGCAAAAATTGAAAGCAGAATTGGTTAATTTGGCAATCCTTAATTGAACAAGTTCAATTGGGCATCCTTAACTACAGTCTTTTGCGACAGAGTGCTATCTTCCTTACGAAAGATCAGATGTTTCACGAGAGGACAAAGCATATTGATGTTCGGTATCATTTTGTGCGTGAAATTATTGCACGTGGTGATATTGTGGTGAGCAAGATTAGTACTCATGATAATCCTGCTGATATGATGACCAAGACACTACCAAGTGCCAAGTTTGAGCATTGCTTGGACTTGGTTAGTGTTAGTTGTTAAGATGTGCCCTCAGGGGCTTTTGTGGAAGAGGTGGAGAATTTGTCTTGAAATGGATTTGAGTTATGAATTAGAATTCGTGTCAAGGTGGAGATTGTTAGAGTTGTGACCGAATTTTGTTGATCCAGCCCAAAAAGTTTTGCGGTGCGATCTATGTTTGTGATTTTCAATGGGGTCTGTGGCGGTAGCGTAGGGATTGGGACCTTTATGTTTTTTGAGCCTAGGACTTATTTGTATGCATATATTAAATAAGTGCATTTAGTGGGTTGTTTTGTGTATCCAGAAAATACTCATTCTACTACGTAAATCTGTGTGTTCTTGTTTTCTTTTTGCTTGTGGTTTGCTTTATTTCTGCACGTTTCCTAACAGCTTTCAGGCTTGCTGCTTTAACTTAATTGGATTAGCCTTATGTTGTTTTCAACTTGCGTTATGCTTGACAAATCGATTCTCCCCTAGAATAAAATTTTTGTATGTGAATTGCGAAGTATCTATTTTGTCACTTCATTATTCCAAGATTGACGCATGGCCTATTCAATAACTTTGATCCTTCTTACCAATTTCCTTGTTATCATTCAGATCTGATGAAGATGTTGGTCCATTGTCTCCTTTAGCTGTTAGTCTTGCAGCTGGATTCTCTGGTTCACTTGCTGCTGCTGCTTCTCATGGTTTTGATACTGCCAATTCTCGTTCACAATGCATGGTTCTGCCCAAGGTGTGTTGCCTTACCAGGGATTCGATCATCTGTATTTGATCATCTATATGATATTTTTCTACATGAAAATCCACCCGGGCACCTTAATGCTCAAAGAAATCTTGGGTGGTCAATTCATGTAGTGAAATATCGTACAAGTATTTGGGAGAGCTTATTAGTTACAGTTACAATGCGTATTTGTTAGTTGGTGTCGGACAAATTTCTATGGTCAATTCAACTTATCGGCCTTGGAGTGGGAATGGTCAATTCCATTGGGTTGTGTGCACAATGTCAACAGTCAATATTATCAATTAACACCTTGATCCTAAACTCTTTAAGGTTTTCTATATGAATCCCTTGTATCCATTTTGCTCTATTCAAGCCTGAAGTAATTTTTAAGTCATCTATATTTGGTTGGTGTATAGCTTTTCTCTAGTGCTGCTGGTCTGACAGGATCTATGCAGGAATTCATTAGTTGATATCAAACGTTTTTGTTTCATAATGTCGCAATTACAGCCCCGGTGCAAAATCATCCGACTTTGATAGGTCTTTTGCAAATTATCTCTCTTGTAGGTGAACTTTTATCGCATTCCCCCCTTAGGAACACATACTAACATGCATTGTCTATGGGGTTTAGTATTGATAGTCCTTGGTTGGATGATGGAGTAGACGAGAATGTATGTATATTTGCAACCGTATAATTGGTGCATCTGTAAGTGAGGATAACGGGTCAAAAGTAGTTGAAGCATTCACTTAGTAGGATTATAGCCGATACAGGACCTGATGTATCCTCTTTTTTTTACACTCGTTATGTGCAGTATGTATCCATGGAGAGGATTTCTCAAACGGCAACTTCCTGGGAAGAGATTTGAGAGTTGGACCGGGATCCATCCTGCAGATCGGAATATCTTATTTCGTGGCTTGGGATTGCGGATGGCACGGAGTGGAATTGCATCCTTTGTGGTTGTAGGTGGTCATCTTTTTGCAATTGAAAAACTGCTCTCTGAGTGAAGGTAACAAGACTGGATGAATTGAGGAACTAAGCAAATCAAAATATGATAAATGAAACATTTTTTTTCTCTGTAACAAAGCTTGGACAAGACCATCACACATTCATTTTGGCAGTCACTATTTAGATTTTTTGTAGTTTGTAAAATTTGGCTGTTCGAAATCTAAATTAGTATAAACCCAAGTGTTGCGTCTCATATGATTCTACAATGTAGACGATTTATATTAAATGTGTGAGTTGCATATATCGTAAGCATAATTAGTGTTGCTCAATAGCTACATTTGGTCCCCATCAATAACTCTATTGTTAGTTGTCTCTCTGCCAAACTTATATAAAGTCATCATATCTTGCCTAAAGAAGTAAATTTCATTTGGTGAAACTTACAACATCAAGAAATTGAATGGAAGTTGCCTTTGTTTTCAATTACCCGAGTAGTTTAAAAAGTACGTGCACGCTTTGGATTGCAATGTCATGCATTGCAGGTTTGTTGTAGATATACATGCTGTAACTTCATGGCACAATTAGACAGGTAGATATGGAGGTTGAGAATTATATGGAAGATTATTAGGTCTCAGGTTAGTAAGTAGTTGAGTGTGGCTGCCCGGTAGATGTGAACGACGAGGCTAGACTCATGTCTTGTCATTATTTAGTAGTAGTATTTAGTAATCACGTAATTTCTTTTTCATCAATGTTGTTGCGCTACAATGCTGCATTTTGCACTGTAGCTTGAAATTTTATTTGCATTTCTTTTTCTTCCAGCAACCCTTTCCCGAACAGCTTCACTTTTTGTGCCGAGGATTTATCGAAAACAACCTATCTACTCAATAAAGATATGGATAAGATCTGCGTTCCAAAACCCCACTTGTAAAATTACACTAGTATACTATTGTTATGTGTTGTCGCTTACATTTATGTTTCGCGTACATGTTAGGATGTACGGACTAAAGTTCCTGTTGTTATTAATGAGAGTGTAGGTATGATTATATGAATTAAAAAGCTAAGGTTTTCACTTCACCAGTTATCAATCCACATTCAACTTCCTGTCTATGCTTGAGAATGACTGGTAAAATGCCTTGAAGTGCTTGTATGCAATATCCACATCTTCCTTTCCACATATCTCTCTCACGCTGCAATTCCAGAAAAGCAAAGTGAAATTAATGGAAAATTGATGACCAACTTAACAAAGCAGGTGACCAATTGAAACAGGAAGAAGATATAAATTAACAAGACTAAAATATTATCGTCCCTCGAGCAACATGTAACCATTTCAGCCTGTCAAACTACCAGAGACAATTACAGCTGGAAACTTCATAAGTTATCATTTAGCTGTCTGCTGTCTGCCATTTATTTATACCATAGAAATTTTTGTCTGAAAGAGTACACAGAATAAACATTTTTATACAAGGTTGCCCGAGGTTTCTGGATGTTGGAACATTTTAATTTCAGCATTACTTAAACTCAAAAAAAGTAATGCGTATAACATCTGATCTCTACTTGCACTGAAGGACAAGCACTGCAACTTGAAAATATAACTCATTCTACCGAATATGGACTCAAGCAAAATTCCATGCTAGGTGATACATGACAAAACTCGAAGTAAACTAGTTCTAGACTGCTGCTTCTATTGCATTCCGGTAAATACAATTTGATTTGAACAAGAGAGTAAAGAATTTATTTATTTTTGCTTTTGGAAGTCCGTTAGTAGTTTTATTTTTCCTTTTGTGACAGGAACTAAGAGTAAAGGAATAATTTTTTGGATTTCACAAGTTTGTTCGTAGTACGATTTGCCTAATGGATACCAGTCAATGGGTGTATAACCAATTTTCAAAGTGGAAGAAAATGCTAGGAAATCACCATGTAACAGAAAATTGTATGGAGAAACTAAATAACAAGGTACCTGTGCATGGATAGTTGAGCAATACCACAATCAACAGTACGGATTCCAACTCCTGAAGCAAGTATCTGACCTATAGTTGATCCACATCCCATATCATTTCGCACCACAAAGTCCTGTAAGGAGTTAAAGAGCTGGTCGCTTTATACCAGTTTATTTACTTGGATCTTAAAAATTTAAATTAGTCTTACACAAGATTTATCAATAAGGGTTATAGCACACTTTATCAATGAGGCTGCAGCACAGATGGAGTTTTCTCTAATATCATTGATATAAACTCCTGCATATCAGATTTCTTTTTCATATATACCAACCAACACACAATTCCTTGTCATATACTTCTTGGAAACCTCTTCCTGTTTGGATTTGGTTAATTTACAAACTAAACTGAATATATCAGAAGAGTAGTAAAGCTAAGATTGCGCCTAGCCCGTCTCCTTGCAAAAGATCTAGAGAAAATACTTAACAGAGGACTAAACTACATGGTCTTTTTCATGATATCCTCTCTTGACTGGATTCAACAAAATAGAAGGGCTCTGTTTTATTTGATGCAACTCCTTTATTTGGTCTTTAGACTTGTAGCGAGTTATGTGTTCTTCTTCCTTGTGTATAAACTTGTGTTCATATTGAAAAGAAATCACATAGTTATAGGTCATGCATTAACATGGTCTCAAATTGTCATGGGAATCCTACTTTCTTTATATGCAATGAGAGAGAGAGAGAGAGAGAGATTAGGAGCTATGCTTCTAAGCATACACTGAGAAGGTGAGGGGCCAAACAGGGAGACAGATAAAAGGCTAGAAATCTCTTAATTTACATGTAAATGCCTAGATAAACAAGGTTACAATAGTATCGTGATTTGTGATGAGGTAAAACCTAGAAAATAAAGCAAGTACAGAAAATGAAAGAAAAGAAGATTAAAAAGAAAAAAGATGATATGCACTTGAAGACTAAGAAAGCGTGAGAGAAGTACATGAATATCAAGAATGGTAAACAAAGAAGAACAATATATCAAGATAATAAAAAGAGTAGAATACCTTATGCCTGGAAAAGAAGGCTCTCTTCTCAAAAGATCACGAGAGAAAACCTAAGCAGCTAACATAAATAGTTTGACTAATGCACTCTGGAATAGTTAGTGCAACTTATGGTTGAGATAGTGATAAACCAATCAATACATTTGCAGCATTAACACGTAGGATTTGAATCCCTACTAGAAATTACAAGTTGAGATCTTGAATAAGGGAAAGAAGGGATTCGTGTAATAGGTCAAGCCATGGCTTCCATTCCCTCTTTCTATTTCTTTGATGGTTTCCAGTTCAGAATAAATGAACTGGCAACTTCCAAGCGCTTTAGAATAAATGAACTGGAATTCGCCTTCAAGAATTTGGAGCAGTTCTTCTCCAAACAATAATCAAAACACTGCCTCACCGCTGCTGAGTCTAGTAGCATTTTGAGCTCTTTCTTGTCGGCGAATTTTTTATCGATATAGAAATTGGTTCCGTCGGTGAATAAATATCCTGGTTGTGATCCCATTCCATGGTCTTCATCATCGTCTTGCGAGTCCGATGAAACGTCTCCCATATGCATACAATCATTTTCCGTATTAATAGGATCATCGCCATCATTCTCATAATCACTGAAATCGTCGTCGACTGCCGGGCGTGGAGGTGGGGGTTCTGATGAATTTACCGGTCCTTCGAAGGACCTCTCAACTACATTTATCCTCAAAATAGGCCTAAAGCCATCTGCATCGACATCCATCATGTACATCAGCACACGTACATCACTATTTATGATCGTAGGATTAACCTTTTTCCTCGAATGCATTAGATAACTAATCACCACATTGCCCGATGCGCAATCTACATCCCCGCTCTACATTACCCTTGCAACCAATTCATCATACGAACTGTTGCGGAAAACAGCAACGGGGATTGTCACCTTGGTAAAAGATCTCCATTTCCAGCATTTGGGAGTCTCCACCCATTCTCCCATGAAATCACCAGAAACCAGAACAAATTCTGCAATAGACATCCTGGAATTAGGCTTTGGTCGACAGTAGATTATGCTTATGGTCTAGGTCGGGTTATATGCACGGTCGATGAATGACGATCAGTGGTCGATGACTGGGAAAATATTCGTACGAAAATCTTGAAATTGCAAATATTGCTTCTAATCAATGATCGTTGGGTTAATGGAATAGAGAAATGAACTTGGAGTCGCCTGAGCTGCTGTAATGTACTTTCCAAAGTGGTTTTGAGCAATGTGAGTGGTTTCAAGATTTTGAACATTGGTGGAAAGTGTGTTTGAGAAGATACCAACCAAATGGGGTAACAATGGGTGCAATGGACAAGCTTATGATATTTATGGACTCTCCAAAAAAGTTGTCGCACCCGCGTCGGATCCTTCAAAAGTACACTATTTTTTGAGGATCCAACACGGATCCACGCATCCGTCGGCATGTTTGAAGAGTTCGAGAAACATAGTAGAGACTCGCCCGAAAAATATCATTTTATATTCATTATAACATGTATTCATGCACAATATATAACATGTATTCATGCTTACTGTATATGAAGGATAGTTTACTATATTATCTGCTCTGCCTTGTGTTTCTGTGTGTGGTGTTCTAATCTGGGCTTTTTTTTCTGCTTTTGTTATGATATCTATCCTTCAGGTCAAAGCAAGCAATACAGCAATGGAGAGACAGAATTCAGAGCTGTACCTGCGCAACTGTCAGATTATGATGGAGAATGAGAGGCTGCGGAAGAAAGCTCCACGTCTCAACCAGGAGAATCAAGCTTTGTTATCAGAGCTGAGACGGAAGTTAGCAGCAATAAATGCCAAGAGGAAACCTGAATTTGAAGTTGATATGGGTTCGAGTTCTGCCAGCGATCAAATGGAAGCCAACAAACGTCAGGCACTGGAATGAAAGTAATTGTTGTTCCAAGTCACTTCCTCCAGGCGATTTATGCAGTTCAAAATTATGAGAATTTTCTTGGGTTTTACCAATGTCATAGAAATTACCAGGCAATGTGCCGTCTGAAAATTTATTATATTGTTGCATTTTCCCCAAAATAATGTACTACTTTAGTTAGAGTGCTTAGCTAAAAGGTCTACTACCATTACAGCGCCAAGAACAAATTAAGGAAAAGAATTATGAACTACTATCAAGGGGTTGTGAACTAAAAGGCTAAGGTTTTCACTTCACCAATTATCAATCCACATTCAACTTCCTGTCTATGCTTGAGAATGACTGGTAAAATGCCTTGAAGTGCTTGTATGCAATATCCACATCTTCCTTTCCACATGTCTCTCTCACGCTGCAATTCCAGAAAAGCAAAGTGAAATTAATGGAAAATTGATGACCAACTTAACAAAGCAGGTGACCAATTGAAACAGGAAGAAGATATAAATTAACATCCCATATCATTTCGCACCACAAAGTCCTGTAAGGAGTTAAAGAGCTGGTCGTTTATTTACATGGATCTTAAAAATTAAAAGAAGTCATATGCATTTATCAATGAGGACTATAGCACACTTTATCATGAGGCTGCAGGCTGCAGCACATATGGAGTTCTCTAATATCATTGATATAAACTCCTACATATCAGATTTCTTTTTGATATTATACCAAACACACAATTCCTTGTCATATACTTGTTGGAAACCTCTTCCTGTTTGGATTTGGTTAATTTACAAACTGCACTGAATATATCAGAAGAGTATTAAAGCTAAGATTATGCCTAGCCCGTCAGAGAAAATACTTGACAGAGAACTAAACTACATGGTCTTTTTCATGATATCCTGATCTCTTGAGTAAATTCAACAAAATGGAAGGGCTCCGTTTTATTTGATGCAACTCCTTTATTTGGTCTTTAGACTTGTAGTGAGTTATGTGTTCTTCTTCCTTGTGTTCATATTAAAAAGAAATCACATAGTTATAGGTCAGGCATTAACATGGTCTCAAATTGTCATGGGAATCCTACTTTCTTGGGCAAGTTTGCCAAAAAGACTATATTCAAAACTATTTTGCCAAATAGACAAAAGTTTGAAAAAATTGATCATATATCCACTTAATTCCACATCACCACCAACTTTTTCAACTTAACAATTTCAGCCACAAGTTTTATAATAATTCACTTTAACCCAATACTTCCAACTTAATAAATTCACCCACTAGTTTCTAATAATACATTTCAACTCACTCCATCATCCACCATTATATATACAAAAATATCTAGGTTTTTCAAAAATATTAAAATAAAAAAATTTCAAAAGCTATAAATAGAAGGTGGTTGTTTTTCCCTCTAAAAGCTCCTATTCCAACCACTTTTCCGGCGTTATTTTCTGGCGATCGGTTGTAAATCAGTCCACAAACATCATAAGCTTGTTCATTGCATCCATTGTTACCCCATTTGTTTTCGATCTTCTCAAACACACTTTCCACCATTGTTAAAAAGCTTTAAATCACTCACGTCATTCAAAACCACTTTACAAAGTACATTACAGCAGCTGATCAGGTGATTCCAAGTTCATTTCTCTATCGCATAAACCCAACAATCGTTGATTAGAAGCAATATTTGCAATTTCAAGATTTTCGTATGGATACCTGCCCAGTTATCAACCACTCATCGTCATTCATCGACCGTGCATATAACCCGACCTAGACCATAAACATAGTCGACCGTCGATCAAAGCTTAATTCTAGGATGTCTATTGCAGAATTTATTTTGGTTTCTGGTGATTTCATGGGAGAATGGGTGGAGACTCTCAAATGTTGGAAATGGAGATCATTTACCAAGGTGGCAATTCTCATTTCTATTTGCCGCAACAGTTCGTACGACGAATTCGTTGCAAGCATAATGTAGAGCGGGGATCTAGATTGGGCGTCGAGCGACGTGGTGATTAGTCATCTAATGCATTCGAGGGAAAGGGTGAATTCTACGATCATAAATAATGATGTACGTGTGCTGACGTACATAATAGATGTTGATGCACATGGCTTTAGGCCTATTTTGAGGATAAATATGGCTGAGAGGTCCTTTGAAGGATCGTTGAATTCATCACCACCCCCACCTCGGCGTCCGGCAGTCGACGATGATTTGAATAATTACAAGAACGATGGCGATCATCCAATTAATATGGAGAAGATTGTGGAATGCATATGAAAGACTTTTCATCAGACTCGCAAGATAATGAAGAAGATTGTGGAATGGGATCACAACTAGGACACTCGTTCACCGACGGAATCAATTTCTATTGTGGTCAAACATTCGTCGATAAGAAAGAGATGAAAATGCTACTAGACGCAGCAGCAGAAAGGCAGTCTTTTAATTATTATATGGAGAAGTGCTGCACCAAATTCATGAAGGCGAAATGCTTATATCTGGTTGTAGCTGGTTTTGCGGGCAAAAAAGTACGACACCTTGCAGAAGAAGCTTTCTTGGTAGGATTGTGGTTAGAAGAAAACTTCTTCATTTTTTGCTTATTTTGGTTGTTCTGACTACTGTGCCAATGTTTCCCATGTAAAATTTCTATGATTGCACTTCGAAAGAATGAAGGTGAAAGTGACTCGCAATTGGAGTATGCAAGAGTATTGGGATGTTTAATGTATATAATGAATTGTACACGACCAGACATAGCATGCGCTATCAGTAAATTGAGTCGGTAAACGAGTAATACCAACAAAACTCACTGGATGGCAATGAAAAGAGTTTTGGGGTATCTTAAATACACTCAAAATTATGCTTTGCATTATAATAAATATCCCGCGGCACTTGAAGGATATAGTGATGCAAATTGGATCACCGGATCGAATGAAGTAAAATCCACAAGTGGATATGTATTTACTATCGGTGGAGGAGCAGTCTCTTGGAAATCATCCAAACAAACGTGTATTGCTCGCTCTACAATGGAATCTGAATTTATCGCATTAGATAAAGCCGGTGAAGAAGCAGAATGGCTCCGGAATTTCTTGGAAGATATTCCATATTTGCCCAAGCTAGTGGCACCAGTATGTATACACTGTGATAGCCAAGCGGCAATATGTAGGGCAGGGAGCATGATGTACAATGGTAAATCTTGTCACATACGACGGAGACATAATACCGTTAGTGAACTTCTCTCTAGTGGAATTATCACTATTGATTATGTAAAGTCAAAGGATAATGTGTCGAATCCACTTTCAAAAGGCCTATCTAGAGAAGGAGTAGAAATGACATCCAAGGGAATGGGTTTAAGGCCTAGGAAAAGTCAGCATGGCGGTAACTCTACCTAGCAGACTGAAGATCCCAAGAGCTAGGTTCAAGGAGATCAAATAAAGTTCTGTCTGACAGGTTCAACATTATCAATTACCCAACCCATTCTCATAATATAGACAATGTATAGTAAACAAGGATGAGACTTAAGGTGAAAAGTCTTTTAATGATTATCTAAATTTGGCAGATTTGACCAAATAGTTTAATCTACATGATTGAACGTTTAGAAATCACCTATGTGTGGTCAAAGTGGAAGCCGCTTCAAAGAGAATGTTAGTAAAGGCCTATTCTCTAAGCTCTCATGAAAATTGGGACGTGTTAATGGATGAAAAACACAAAACCGTAAGAACCATAAATGGTAAAAGGATGGTTTTGTGACATGTGTTGTCTAGGTGTACATTAAAGATCGACGGTTCAAAAATATCAAATCTACCGATTGACCGAGTACATCCGATGCATGTTCACTATGGAAAGTTCAAAGGAAAACCCACTTATCTAGATGCAATCAGTCTTTGCTTGATGATCACATACTTGTCCGTAAAAGTTTTACAAAAAATAGCCATTCCCTATTCATGTGAGGGATTATTGGGTTCACAGAAGTGTGAATGAGAAATGGAGATGAAATGGTGGAGGAAAAGGAGACACCCAAATTGGAAAATGTACTCCTAATTTGGAAAGCTTACTCTTTCTCCCACATTGGTGGAAGAAGAGAAATTTTTAGTGTTTATATTGTGAAACACTTACTCCACATGGTAAGTGAGGCAAGTAAATAGAGATGCCTCGCGCCGTCGTCGTCGTCGCTCTCTCGGATTCGGCAAATGATCGATCAATGAGATCTTTCTTTTTGGAAAAATTTTATTTGACAAAATCTGAACAATGATGAAAAATGCAGGAAATATTTTTGAGTTTTAATCCTCCATTTACATGAAGTAACAGTGATGCAATGCTACTGTTTTACGTGAACAGTTACGCATAATAGTTGCACTGCTTCAGAAATGTTGCATTGCTTCAGAACTGGTGCACTGTTTTCTGTTACTTAACTGAATTGAGACACTGGTTGAATAAACAGATGCAACCATTCAGCAAAAGACAAACTAATTCATGAAAAGATATGACTGTTCATAAAAGGATGCAATCTTTAATGAACAGACATGAATTTACAGCAAAGGTGCAACCTTTGGAGTGAACCATTGCCTCCTTTCTAAAGAGGCATCTTGTGGCTATAAATAATCTGGTTTTCAGCCACAGGTTAGAGGTAGAAAATACAGAAATTTTCAGATTACAAAACTTCTTCTTCTTGTCTTAAAAAATACGCTAAGTGTGATCATTCTAACCGTAAGTGTGTTTGAAGAATCCGCCTATTTGAGGAAACGCTATAGTCGGATTGAAGGCCATTTTATCCTGGGAGGAATATTCCATAACCTCGGGTACAATGAGGGGAATTAATCCTTAAGAAAATCCGTGAATTCGGATGACTTGGCCTTAATCATTTCTGTTTCATCATTATTTTCTGAAAAAATAAATACATCTCTTGGAAAGGTCTTTTTTGATCTTGTGCTGAGGGTATTTAATACTTCATTGTGTTCTTGTTCATACTTGAACTCGAGTTGGAGTTGTTGTTCTGTTATACAGATTCTACGTACCCGTATTGTGGGAAATAAAAAGCTTAAGGAATAAGTTAACAAGAATCTGTATTGCTTGTTTTTGGAGATTAAAGCTTAGGCTTTCTACTCCGCTTGAATTTAACTAGTGATTAGAAGACATAAAATCTTCATCACAAGTTAAGGTTCACTCAGTTGACGATTCAAAGTATTAAAAACTTCATCAATAACTAGAAACAAGAAGAAGAATTTCAAGTTATTTAACTTTATAAATAGTATTCTGAAAAATACTAAGTTTTCTGTATTGTGGTGACAAGAAAAATGACAATTGAAAGTCAAATGATGGATGCAACAACATCTGTGGGGGCAAATAATATTGCCACATCAAGTCGCACAAATGCTCCGCCAACGATGGCACCGGCGGAGAAGCCCGGAAAATTTTCTGGCATTGACTTCAAGCGGTGGCAGCAAAAGATGTTATTTTACCTCACCACTTTATGTCTGCAATAGTTCACTAGCGAAGACGCTCCTGAGGTGCCCGAGGGAACCTCGGACAAAGATTGCTTTGTTATTGTAGAAGCTTGGAAATATTCGGACTTCCTTTGCAGGAATTATATTCTGAGTGGTCTCCAAGACGACCTCTACAATGTCTATAGTGGAACCAAGACATCAAAAGAACTGTGGGGGGCACTTGAACGGAAATATAAAATGGAGAATGCGGGAATTAAGAAATTTTTTGTTGCACGGTTCCTAGATTTCAAAATGATTGATAGAAAATCTGTTGTCTCTCAAGTACAAGAGTTGCAAGTCATCATACATAATCTCCTAGCAGAAGGTATATTTTTGAAAAATACCGTAGTTGAACAAATTAAAAATGTTCTTAATACTCACATAAACTGTTTTATAGGTTTAATTGTGAATGATGTTTTCCAAGTAGCAGCGATAGTTGAGAAGCTACCATCTTTGTGGAAAGACTTCAAAAATTACTTAAAGCATAAACGCAAGGAGATGACTGTTGAAGATCTTATTGTCCGACTTTGTATTGAAGAGGACAATAAAGCTGCCGAAAGAAGGTCAAAGGGAAATTCTACAATAAATGGAACACATATTGTAGAAGATGGCCAAAACAACTCAAAGAAAAGAAAGAAAGTTGAACATGGAAGCAATCAACCCAAGAAAAAGTTCAAGGGAAAATGCTTCAATTGTGGCAAAATTGGCCACAAGTCCACAGATTGTCGAGCCCCGAAGAAAGGCAAGAAAAAAGACCAAGCAAATATGATTGAGTCCAACAAAGAATATGATGATTTATGTGCTATGTTCACGGAATGCAACTTGGTGGGGAATCCACGCGAATGGTGGATGGATTCTAGTGCCATACGCCATGTTTGCGCAAACAAAGAGTTGTTCTCGTCATTTGCATCGGCTCAAGCAGAAGAAATGCTTTACATGGCCAACTCAGTTACTGCTAAGGTGGAGGGAACAGGAAAAAATTTCCTAAAGATGACTTTCGGCAAGGTCTTGACACTAAACAATGTGCTATATGTTCCGGAGTTACGTAGGAACTTAATTTCTGTTTCACTCCTAGATAAGAACGGATTCAAATGTGTAACCGTTTCTGGAAAAATTATAGTTAGCAAAGGAGAAATGTATGTAGGAAAAGGCTATCTCACGGAGGGCCTTTATAAGATGAATGTAATGACTGTTGAAATGAATAAAAGTTCGAATTCGTCTTATTTGCTTGAGTCTTATGATTTATGGCATGAATGTTTGGGCCATGTTAATTACAAAACGTTACGAAAACTGATTAACTTAGAAAATTTGCAGAACTTTGAGTGCAATAAATCAAAGTGTCAAACGTGTATGGAATCGAAGTATGCAAAGCATCCTTATAAGTCCGTTGAAAGGAATTCCAATCCCTTAGACATAATACACACTGACATTTGTGATATGAAGTCAACACCATCTCGTGGTGGGAAAAAGTATTTCATAACTTTTATTGACGATTGCACTAGATACTGTTATGTCTACTTGCTAAATAGTAAGGATGAAGCAATAGATGCATTTAGGCAATATAAAACTGAAGTTGAAAATCAGACATTTTCATAGCCCCACCAGTCGAGAGGCTATTACCTTTCAAAGCCCCGCCAGTCGAGAGGCTTTTACATTTTCAAAGCCCCGCCAGTCGGGAGGCTTTTACATTTTCATAGCCCCGCCAGTCGAGTGGCTATTACCTTTCAAAGCCCCTCCAGTCGAGAGGTTTTTACATTTCCATAGCCCCACCAGTCGAGTGGCTATCACCTTTCAACAGCCCTGCCAGTCGAGAGGCTTTTTACATTTTCATAGCCCCGCCAGTCCAATGGCTATTGCCTTTCAAAGTCCCTCCAGTCGAGTGGCTATCACCTTTCAACAGCCCCGCCAATCGAGAGTCTTTTTATATTTTCATAGTCCCGCTAGTAGAGTGGATATTACCTTTCAAAGCCCCGTCAGTCGAGAAGTTTTTACATTTCCATAGCCTCGCCAGTCAAGTGGCTATCACCTTTCAACAGCCTCCCCAATCGAGAGGCTTTTTACATGTTCATAACCCCGCTAGTCGAGTGACTATTACCTTTCAAAGCCCCGCTAGTCGAGTGGGTATCACCTTTCAATAGCCCCGCCAGTCGAGAGGCTTTTACATTTTCATAGCCCCGCCAGTCGAAAGGCTATTGCCTTTCAAAGCCCCGCCAGTTGAGAGGTTTTTACATTTTCATAGCCCCGCCAATCGAGTGGCTATCACCTTTCAACAGCCCCGCCAGTCGAGAGGCTTTTTACATTCTCATAGCCCCGCCAGTCGAGAGGCTATTACCTTTCAAAGCCCCGCCAGTCGAGAGGCTTTTACATTTTCATAACCCCGCCAGTCGAGAGGCTATTATCTTCCAGCTGTTCCACCAATCGAGAGGCCATTACCTCATCGGTTGATGACCTTAGTCTTCATAGACAATTGAGGATGACCATCACACAGTCTCCGTAGACAATCGAAGATGACAATCAGCATCCATCTTCATAGACAATTGGAGATGTCATCAAGTCTTCGTAGACAATTGAAGACATCATCATTCATCACAGTCTCCATAAATAATCGGAGACAACAATCAACATCAGTCTCAATGGACAATTGGAGACGTCATGCATCAACTCTTCGTAGACAATCGAAGACATCATCATTTATCACAGTCTTCATAAACAATCGGAGACAACAATCAACACAACCTACATAGACAATTGGAGGTGTCATGCATCAAGTCTTCGTATACAATCGAAGACATCATCATTCAACATCAATTTCCATAGAAAATTGGAGATGTCATGCATTAAGTCTTCGTAGAAAATCGAAGACATCTTTCATTCCTCAACATCAGTCTTCGCAAACAATCAAAGACACCCATCATTCATCCTCAAGTCCCCATAGACAATCGGAGACATCATACATCTTTTCAACAAAGGGTACAATTCAGAACAACAACACTTTTTTTTTCAAATCCCATATATGACACACTGGGGCAAATTTTGAGAACCATCTCAAAATTTCCCCATTTCCTCATTCGAACTACATTGACCTAATTCTCGTGACATTCGAGATATTTAGGAAGATTTGTGCAGAGTTTGGTCGTCACAACCACAATTATTATTTCTCCCCTACAAGTACACAATCTTACATCCCCAATATTCCACAGATCGATACTGGGGCAATTTGAAAAGAGCATCGGGAATAGATGAACACTTCCATTTCCAAATAGTCCTCTCAATAATCATTCTACATGATCACCCGCTCCCAACAACAAGTCAAGAAACAAACTGCCTATTCTTTTGAACTACACCCGACCTGATCCTCATTAACTTGAGGTATGTACGCAATTCTAAATTAGAGTTCGGTCGAATTTTTCGATAAGAAAAAAAATCATTTTTTGTCAAGCAAAATTGGCTACACGTCAACGTTTTCGTTTGAAGACTTTTGCATCATCCTTAAACGAAAAGGAGCAACTATTGACACTCAATTGTTGCTCTCCATGCCTAAAATTAACGTCTTCAGGCTTCCTGATCGTTAAAGGGCACAAAATATAATTTTCAATTTTTTTTTACAATTATTGACAAATTATTGATAATCATCCTTATTTTAAGAATTTTATCAATTTGTTGTCGTATTTTACTTTTCATAATTTATTAATAATCCTCCTTATATTAGGATTTCTATCAATTCATTATCATTTTTAATATTTTACAATTATCTGCACATGTACACGACATGACATCACATTTTTATAATATTTTTCATATTAAATTATATTTTTTAATATTTTCAACATTCTTAACATTTTTCAGAATTGTAAATTAATACCTTAATTTTGTACATTTTTTACAGTCCGCAAATGCTAAGTCGGATAAATTATTTTTACACAGTATAATAATTCAATGTCTTTTCACATCCGACAACGACCACACAATAATGTCTTGTCACATCTGACAATGACAACTCAATGATACGACCCTTTGGACAATAACTCTATCCATTGGTCAAAGGATAAACATCATTTGGTCAATATCCTAAGGACTAAAGGATGTGCTATTATAAAAAGAGGGGACACCCCTTTATCCATTGGATAATAGGGAGTGCCCAATTTTATTATAAATAGGCAAAGGTGGAAGACCATTTTTATCATTCTTCTTTCTCTCAAAATAAACACCCATATTTTCTCCTCCCACACTCAAATATCCACTTTTTTTTCTTTTTCTCTCTTGAAAACATATACAAAATACACATATATTTATTTTTTAAAACTCATAAATATTTTTTCCTTTGCAAACCCACACACATATTGATAAATACACAAACATATTTTATTTATTCTATTTTTTTATTTTTCTCTTCAAAACACACACAAAATATATATATATAAATACACACCACACAACCCACACATAAGATTTTCTCTTCATCTACCCTCACTATTGCCAATGTCGGAGCTCCGGAGAACGGGCTCCGGCCACCGCCACCAAGCGACCACCGCACCCCTTTCCCATCGCCCTACCAGCACTAGCTGGCGAGGCCACACGCCGCCCCCTTCCTCCCCACTTCTTCCTCCTCTTCTCACTGCTCACTCTCTCTTCTCTCCTCTATTTGTTGTTATAGCACTGAAAAAGGGTCAAGTTTGACCAGATTTGGTGTGATTTCGGCGTTACTCCGGCGAGAGCTGTTGAAGCAACGCCGTTCCGATCACTAATTTATTTTGTAGTATATATTAAATGTGATTGGTTGATTTTTAGCTTCACAGATCTAGTCGGAGTTGTACATTTTCTGACGAACTCCATTTTTTGATGGGGTTCCGCTATTTTTAAACTGCATTTTATTGATATATTCGTATATTGTGGCTTATTCCTGTTGTTGCTGCTATATTTTCTCTATTTTTTATTATTTTTGTCATTGGTTGGTTGTTGTTTTGCATCAGACATTGGTTTTGGACTATTTTGTCATTTACACATCTTTATTTATCTAATAAAGAATAAGATACTACGCGATAGTGGCCAATGACATTATCTCTCCACCGGATACTTGAAGTCACCCCATTAAAAAGACGAACTTTATTTTTCTTAAGTTTATTTATTCATATCAATTACCAATACAATGGCCAGTGAAGAAACCCCCATCAGTTTTTGAGTTTTTCCCAAATAAAAGACGGACATTACGAATACAAATACGTAGTAAAAATTAAATATTTCGGGCGATGATGAAATCTTAAAAATATCACGACAACACAAAAGGTTTTTTGATTCGTATCTTGGCAAGGCGATTTAGGACGGTCGATTAGTCGAGCAACCACTTCGTAGCCATGGCGAGTCTAACACCTAATCCGAGCCCACTTCATAACAAAACTCTATTTTTATATATACACCTATATGTACATGTGTGCACATAATTTCACTTACTTTAATAATTATTTGTTCATTTTATTATTTTATCAAGCACTTATACATAATTCTCAAGCTTTATGTTTGTAGTTTATTTCTTATTTGTAATTGTACATAAAGATAAAAGATAGTGAAAACTTTACTTTTTGGGTGCCGGGGGAAGATATTCTTTATTTACATAATTTTATCGCTTTTAGGCAAAACTTAGGCCATTAATATTTACATAAAAGAATCAAGTTAATGAAGTATTCACGTATTATGTAGTCTTTTCTTCTCAAATAAATTTTAACTTTTTGTTATTTTAATCAAATAAAAATATTACTTGTAAATAACTTTTCATTTCATGACACATTAAAATACATTTCTTTTCGTACATCATAAAATACTTTTCTTTTTCACATGTAATTTATACATTTTATACATATCTTTTACATATTTTTTATAACAATAGATTTTATTTATATAGTTAATATACATATACTTTTACATGGTTTTAAACATTTATGTTTTTTTTAAAGGATTATTTTATTCTTAATACACATACACTTTTACATTATTTTAAATATTTATACCTCCCCCCAATTGATAAGTTTAGTCTAGCCGGGTACCACATTTGTGGATCCTGAAGGGTGCCTAACCCCTTCCCTTCGGGATAATTTGAACCCTTACCTAGAGTCTCAATAGATTTTCGCAGACTAAAACAGAGACTAGGTTTTCGCAGACTAAAACATTAATCATATGTATCGACAAATAAATAGGTTTCCTTAGTTTTCTTTAAAAATTAGGTGTCGACTCTGTACAAAATTTTAATTCTTTAGAGTCTAATGAGTCATGTTTTGTATAACCTTGGTAAAAATGGGGCATGACAATGGGTTTGCTTAAATAGTGAAAAAGGAAGGAGATGGAGAGTCCTGGGAAGAGCAAATATCTTCAGATTATTTGAATCCAAAGGAATTTAGTCAGTTGAAGAAGTTGAAAAGGGTACAACATATGTAACCGCTCTTTTTTTTTACCTCTTTAAAATTATTTGGGTCAAATACAGGTCATTTAAATAAGCATCAATTTAAACCCGACCCGACCCAGTACTAGGGTAACAACGACGGCTGCACCGACGATCCGTTGGACCTACGACGGACCACCAGTTGGGATGTTACACCTTACCATATGGCCAACGTAGCTCAATTTCAACGGCCAATGTGGCAGTCTACTAAACTTGTGATGGTCCACCACTTTGGCCGTCGCATCTTACCAGAACCTGGGCAATTCAGCTTAATTTTGACGGTCAATGTGGTGGTCCACCAATTTTGTGACGGTCCACCACTTTGGCCATCAACTTGCTCCAGTGATTGAATTTTTCATCATCTTTGCGATGGTGGAAATGGTGGTCCATCAGGTGAATGGTGGTCCACCAAATCGGCTGTCACTTTTGTTCCAGTAGTTCAGATTTTCAACCCTTTTTCCAACTGTATTACTCCTTTTTGCTAAATTTTCAATCCTGCACACTTCACAAACATATAAAAAATGCACTAAAATCCTTTTTGCTAAATTTTCAATCCTGCACACTTCACAAACATATCAAAAATGCACTAAAATAATAAAATAATTGAACTAATGCTTTACAACAACACACTGTGGGTTGCCTCCCACTAGCGCCTGATTTATCATCGCGTCACGACTCATTTATCTCGATTACTCAGACTTCATCGAGATAGATAATAGCAATACTCCTTATCGAGTCCATTGGACCGATATACAGTTTCACATGCTACCTATTTACCTTGAAGACACTTCCGTCTTCATTATCAAGTTTCATTACTCTAGATGAGTGGACTTGGTTCACTTTAAATGGGCCAGACTATTTGGACTTAAGCTTACCAGGAAAAAGTTTGAGTCTGGAGTTGAACAGGAGCACCAAGTCACCTTTCTGAAAATCTCTCTTTTCAATCCTATGGTCGTGGTATTTCTTCATTCTTTCTTTGTATAGATCAACCCATTCATAAGCTCCAAGATGGAACTTATCTATCTCATTTAGCTGCCCCAGACTCATATTTACTGCCTCATTCCAGTTCAGATTAACCCGTTTCAGTGCCTACAACGCTTTATGCTCCAGCCCAATCGGCAAATGACATACCTTGCTATAAACCAATTGTTATGGAAACATGCTAATAGGTGTCTTGAAAGCTGTTCGATATGCCCAAAAAGCATTGTCCAACTTCCTAGACCAATCTTTCCTACAAGCATTTACAATCTTGGCAAAGATAGCTTTGATTTCCCGATTAGAGATTTATACCTGCCCACTGGTCTGTGGGTGGTATGGGGTAGCCACCTTATGATGCTTAACTCCATATTTTGCCAAGGCAGATCTGAACATCTTGTTACAAAAGTGTGATCCTCCATCACTTATGATGGTACGTGGTACCCCAAAGCGAGAGAAGATATTTCTCCTTAAGAATATAACAACTCGCTTTCCTTCATTATCTGCTAGAGCCATTGCCTCGGCCCATTTGACACGTAGTCAACGACAACTAATATGTACTTCATCCCGAATGAGCTCACGAAGTGCCCTATGAAATCGATGCCCTAGATGTCAAATAATTCTACCTCCAACATTTTAGACATTGGCATCTCATGGTGCTTTGAGATAGACCCTTACCTTTGACATTGGTTACATCTCTTTACGAACTCGTAGGTATCTTTGAACAAGGAGGGCCAATAGTAGCCGTTTTGAAGGACTTTTCTTGCAGTCTGATCACCTTCATGGTAACCTCCAGCTGGGGAAGCATGACTCACTTCCAGTATACTCAACATATCTACTTCTAGGATACATCACCTAATAATACCATCTGCACACCGCCGAAACTGATATGGCTCATTCCAGAAATAATATGTCATATCATGGAGAAACTTCTTTCTTTGATGGAAAGAAAGATTCTCAAAAATCTCCTTGCTCACCACATAATTAGCGAAATCAGCATACCAAGGTATTTTCTCCATAATAGCAGCCAAGATTTCCTCATCCAAAAATGCATCATTGATCTCAAATTCATCTCTGGCTACTTGCTCGCTCTCCAACCTAGACAGATGATCCGCCATTTGGTTTTCGCAACCCTTCATATCCTTGACTTCGAAGTCAAATTCTTAAAGAGGCAACACCCATCTAATCAATCTTGGTTTTGCATCCTTTTTCGCCATGAAATATCTCAAGGCTGCGTGGTTAGTGTGGACCACCACCTTGGTTCCTAGCAAATAAAACCAGAACTTTTCAAAAGCATAGACTACTGCAAGAAGTTCCTATTCTATGACGGTGTAGTTCTTCTGAGATCCATTCAGCGCTTTGCTAGAATAATAGATTAGATGAAATAATTTGTCCTTCTTTTGTCCCAGCACAGCTCTAAGGGCAATACCTCTTGCATCACACATGATCTCAAACGATTTTGACCAATCCGGTGCAACAATAATAGGAGCATCAACCAGTTTCCCTTTAAGGCATTCAAATGACTTCAAGCAATCATCATCAAGGGATAATTTGACTTCCTTCTCCAAAAGTTTGCAAAGGGGGTTTGCAATCTTTGAGAAGTCCTTTATAAATCTCCGATAGAAACCAGAATGACCAAGGAAACTATGCACCCCCTTCACTGAAATAGGAGGTGGAAGCTTCTCTATAACCTCAACTTTAGCTCAATCAACTTCAATCCCCTTTGCTGAAATTTTGTGTCCGAGAACAATGCCCTCCTTCACCATAAAGTGACATTTCTCCCAATTAAGCACAAGATTGAACTCCTCACACCGCTGCAAGGCCCTAATCAGATTTACCAAACACAACTCAAACGAATCTCCTATGACAAAAAAAAATAATCCATAAACACCTCCAAGGTGTCTTCAACCATATCGGAGAAAATAGACATCATGCACCATTGAAAGGTAGCGAGTGTATTACACAATCCAAACGACATCCTCTTGAATGTAAAGTACCATATGGGCAGGTGAATGTCATTTTTTTCTGATCCTCCAGGCGATAGAAATCTGATTATAACCAAAATAACCATCCAAGAAATAATACCAACTTTTTCCTGACAACCGATCAAGTATCCAATCCATGAAAGGCATTAGGAAGTAGTCTTTCAATGTCCATGAGCTGAGTTTTCTGTAACCCATACACACCCTCCACCCAGTAACAGGCCAGAGTGGAATCAACTCATTTTTCTTATTAGCTACCACTGTCATGCCCCCTTTCTTGGTCACACACTGAACATGACTTACCCACTTACTATCTGAGATGGGGTATACCACTCCTGCATCTAGACACTTGATGATTTCTTTATTCACCACCTCTTGCATAGGGGGTTTAGTCAACGTTGATGCTCAGTAGTCGAAACACAATCCTCCTCTAGCTAAATCTTATGTGTACATATACCAGGAGGGATACCGATGATGTCTGCAATTGTCCAACCAATAGCCCTCTTATATCTCTTCAGAACAGAGATGAGAGCTTCCACCTGTTGCTCACCCAAATCAGCTGTAACAATAACAGGTAGTGTATTCCCACTTCCTAGGAACACATACCTCAAATGACCAGGCAACTCCTTCAGCTCCAAGGTAGGTGGCTCTTTGATAGAAGGATTAGCAGGTTGACTTGGATGATTTTTCAAGTCCAAATCTAACTTCTTGGGTGCATATGAATAAGACCCCATGCCTATTAAGGCACACACCATCTCCTCATAATGTTCAATATCTTCATGATCAAAATTTATCAATACAGCAGCTAAAGTCTCCACAACAAAGTTTTCTTCTATAGGCACTTCCTGCTCCTCCTCATAATAAATATCCACAATAGAAAATACGCTCATATCTTTATGCTGTTTTATGGACTGACATACATCGAATCGAACTACTTCATTATTCAACCTGAATAGTAGCTCAATTTTCCCTCAAATCAATAAGTACACTCTCTGTTGCGAGGAAAGGTTTACCCAAGATTATGGGCACCTTGAAATCCACCTCACAATCGAGAATGACAAAATTATCTAGAAATAAAAAATTGGACACCTTAACTAATACATCATATAGAATCCCCACGGTCTATTTCATAGATCTGTCCGCCATAACTAATCTCATGTTTGTAGGAGTTGGATCCCCCAAACCTAATTTCTTATACATAGTAAGCGACATCAAGTTTATATTGGCTCCCAAATCACATAGAGTTTTTGCAAAATCAAGAGGCCCAATAGTGCACGGGATGGTAAATACTCCCGGGTCTGTCTTCTTCTACACCAACGACCTTGTAGAAATAGCACCATAATGATAGAGATTGTCTGCCATCTCAAAACTAACTATCCGCTCCTTTGTAACAAGGTTTTTCATAAACTTTGCATACCCGGGCATTTGCTCCAATGCCTCCACCATTGGTAAATTGATTGTCAACTACTTAAGCATGGCCATAAACTTGCCAAACTTTGTGTCGTCAGCTTTGTTTTTCAACCGATAGGGAAATGGATGAGGTGGTTTTGGGAACATAGTAACAACCACTTCAGTCTCTTTTCCCTTGCTCTTCTCTAACTCATAAACCTGCTGAAGATTGGATGGTGTATTATCAATAACTTCATCCAGTTTCTCAGACTCCCCTGGATAACTTTCTTTATGCTCAATATCCTCTTCAATCACGTCTTCAATCACAGCTTTGCCCACAGACGGGACTGGTAATACCTTACCACTCCGTGTGGTAATTGTCATGCAAGAGCCATCATTTTGAGGGTTTAGAAATGTATCACTTGGCAAAGTTCCACTCTTCCTCCGATTCAATGCTGCTGAGAGTTGGCTCATTTGCTACTCCAACTATTTGATAGAAGTAGAGTGTGAGTTTACCAATTGACTCATGGAAGAAAAATCACTCTTCATAGTAGTCACCCCAGAGATGGTAGCCTCAACTTCCTTTAATAATTTCTCTATCATGTCCTCCATGGACATCTTTCCAAAGCTAGTTACAACATTATCTTTGCTTCCAGGAGGTACATATAGTCCACTCCTATCATTTTTGCTCTTCTAGTTCCCTTGATCTCTATCCTTGTAACCATCTTTGTCATAATAGTTCTGACCTTGATTTTCTTGGCTATTGCCTTGAAAACCCCCCTGTTTATTTAGATAGTTCGCCTCTTCTTCCGAATCAAAGTCATCTCTTCCCTGGGATGCCATAATTTTCACCTTCTCTATTTTTCCAGACAATAGATGCTTAGTCAGTAAATCCATCTGTGTCTTCAAGTGTTCCATGCCCTGGTCACGTTCTTACTCCTTCTTGCATTGCTATGCAGTCATACTACCAGACAAAGTAGGGCTTTCTACCACAGAATCCCTGGTATACCAAGCTCTACTCTGTTTGGTCATTCGATCAAGCATCTCCGAAGCCTCTGGAAAAGTAAGGTCAACAAATGACCCTCCTGCAGCATTATCCATGACTGGCTTCGTAATAGACTTTAAAGCCCAATAAAGAGTCTCCATCAAATGAATATCCATCATACTATGGTTCGAGCATTACATCAGCTTTTTTTTAAACCTCTCCTAGGTCACATGAAGAGCTTCAGTGGGAAGCTATCGAAAATTAATGATTTTATCCCTTAACTGTACCCTCTTGGAAGGTGAAAAGAACCTTTCTAGGAAAGCCTCTTTCAAATACCTCCAGTTGGTTATAGAGTCGGGAGTCAGTCCATTGAGCCATAGTGTCGCCTTCCCAGACACAGACAACGAAAAAAAGCGCAGACGGATAGCATTCTGACCCACTCCTGGATTATCAAAAGACTTTCAAATGGTGACAAAGTTCACCAAATGCATGTTTGGATCATCTCCAGGAAGACCACCAGACAACCCCTTAAAATGAAGAAGTTGAATCATCGTACTAGTAATGTTAAATTTAGCTCCAGGTACTAAAGGTGGAGGAATGATAGCTCCAGTTTCACCTGCTCCATCCATTCCATCTTTATTATCATTCAGATCAAACTGCATCGGTTGACACTTTTGCCTTGCCCTAAAGGGTCGGTTCCTATTTACATTGCGGTTTACTAGTGCAGCCACATACTCTACACGCCTTGGGTTGATAGGATCTAACAAATCATCATCCCCCAAATCATCATCATCAGGATTAGGATGATGTACCAGTTGGCCGTCATTCTGCTGATTAAATTGAGCTCTAGCAAGATCGACTAGTCTTTCAGCATCTTGGGGGTCTGCCATTCTGCCAATTAACTGTGGTTCCAGATGTACTAGTAATAACGGTGCACCCGATCTCCGTGTACTTGGCATTCACAATAACTACCCTACACAAAACAAAAATAACAAATAAAAGTAAAATTTAGGAAACTTGACCAAAGGTCAGTTAACAAACACAAACTTAATTGACAACCATACTCATCGGCAATGGGGCTAAAATTTGATACGCCCAAATTACAACTCTCGTTAGAAAGTGTAAGCGGTCACTGTCAAATATAGAACCCAAATGGGTTGGATATCGAAACCCACAGGAAATACTATGTTCACTAAGTATTATGGTTGTTATTAGACTGTTGATCAAGGGTTCCAAAATAAAGTGGGGTTTTTGATTTATCAACTATATTCAAATACTTGTCATAGAAAGTAATCCAAATGTCGAATGTATTGCAAATATTAATTCAGTAAGAGTAATCAAACTAGAGTTATGGTTACCAAGATGCTTAAGCAGCTAGGTTTGTGTACTATTTTGAATTCCCAATAAACAATTCCAATTGCAAGAGTAATTGAATTCTATGGTTTACCCATTAGTTTCTCAACCTAAATGAGTAGCTTATCCCCTAATTCTTTTAAACTTAAGGAACGTATTATTTATTCAATTATATTCTTATATGGGTTGATCTGGTTATGACATCTACCTTCTATCCAAAAGTTAAAGCCTTTAGATTTATGTAAACCCTTTCTTTTCCCAACAAACACTTTTCTATTCGAACAAGTGTTATTCTTGGTCTCACTTTTCAAGTTTGCAACCAAGAAAAGTCATTAAAGTGAAAAAGGGTTTATGCAATATTAATTAATCAAGGAAATCTACTAGATTCGCAACCCCCAATCAGCTATTCACATCAAGGCTCCCATAACCCTGGTTATGGGGGCTTAGCTACACATCTCCATCATAGAAAGAGAAGAAGTTATTGTGTTATTCATAAATTAATTCAAAATTTACTTACAAAAGTCACAATTATTGTTCTTCAATCTTCAATAGAGAAAATAATAATGGAATCTAGATCCACAATTCTAGAATGAATCTCAGAGAAAAACTACGTACAATATGTTTCTAGTATGGAAACCCTCTAATAAAAGATAAAAGATGGATAAAAGATAAAAAGATCTCTAATAAAACGTAAAAATGGATATTTATATGTTCTCAAGTAAAAAGGATTTAAAATTAAAAAATTATAAATCCGCGTCCAAAGTGACGGCCAAAGTGGTGGTCCGTCGGAATTCTGAAGGTCCACCGTATTAGCCGTCGCTGATGATCCTTGAAAGCCAAGTTCTGCTTAGTGCTGACGGCCAAAGTGGTGATCCGTCGCAAGACTGACGGTCCACCACATGGGCCATCGCTGATGATCCTGAAGGGACTGGCTCTGCTTAGCACTGACGTCCAAAGTGGTGGTCCGTCGCAAGAATGACGGTCCACCATATGAGCCATCGTTGATGATCCTGAAGAGGCAGGTTCTGCTTAGCACTGATGGCCAAAGTGGTGGTCCGTTGCAATACTGGTGGTCCACCACTTGGGCCGTCATTGATGATCCTTAAGAGCTAAGTTCTGGATAGCATTGACGGCCAAAGTAGCGGTCCTTTGCAAGACTGATGGTCCACCATGTTGGCTGTCGCTGAGTATTTCAGGATGCCTTGTTCTGTTTAACACTGACAGTTGAACTAGTGGTCCGTCGCAAGACTGGTGGTCCACCATTTTGACCGTCAGAAGTGTTTTTCTGATACTTTTCTTAGTCTTTTCCTTCAGCTAGCTCTTTACCCTGAAATACTAAAATCCAACATTAAATACAACCTTGGTTTCTTCAAAACATACAATTTTCCCAAAAAAATGATGCAAAATATTCCGTTAAAAGTCGAAATAACAGCCTGTCGGAGATGACACATAGATCTGGTTCATCTTCTACGATAGACTTAAACTTCTGGAAGAAGTAGGTCCAAGAAGCACGTTCTCTTTATCGACGACACAAAAGGAAATTGGAAAGATATGATTTTTTGTGTCCTGTGCCACTACACTCTGCAACACGCCCCCGTACTTTCTATAAAAATGTGTGCCATCGACGACAATTACCTTTCTCATGTGGGCATATCCCCGTATACAAGCTCCAAATGCTAAGAAGTAGTAAACGAACAATCCATCAATCTGGTTTACCATGATAGAGTAGGAAGACCTTGGATTCAACAACTCTACCATGTGGGAAAAAGACGGCAAACAAGCATATCCATACTTCGGTGTCCCGCGAATGATGTTCTTCGCAATTACACTTCCTTTACAACACATCCAATAGCTTGCGTGGAAATGCAACTCCTTGAACACAATTTTTTGAATTTCTCTTATGCTTGGACCCTTACCATCTCGAAAATGATTTACGCATAGTGAAGCAATTAATTCGGAAGACAATCTCTTATGCCTGCGGGTGGCGTGTTCAACACCGCACGTGTGCAACCCGACATACTTGTATATGCGAAATCTATACGAGATTTCGTACTTCATTGACCTCAACAGCCAGCCGCAACCATGAGATAAACATTTCGCCTTCAAGAATTTGGAGCAGTTCTTCTCCAAACACTAATCAAAACACTGCGAGTCCGATGAAATGTCTCCCATATGCATACAATTATTTTCCGTATTAATAGGATCATCGCCATCATTCTCATAATCACTGAAATCGTCGTCGACTGTCGGGCATGGAGGTGGGGGTTCTAATGAATTTACCGGTCCTTCGAAGGACCTCTCAACTATATTTATCCTCAAAATAGGCCTAAAGCCATCTGCATCGACATCCATCATATACATCAGCACACGTACATCACTATTTATGATCGTAGGATTCACCTTTTCCCTCGAATGCATTAGATAACTAATCACCACAATGCCCGATGCGCAATCTACATCCCCGCTCTATACTACGCTTGCAACCAATTCAGCATACGAACTGTTACGGCAAACAACAACGGGGATTGTCACCTTCGTAAAAGATCTCTATTTCCAGCATTTGGGAGTCTCCACCCATTCTTCCATGAAATCACCAGAAACTAGAATAAATTCTGCAATAGACATCCTGGAATTAGGCTTTGGTCAATAGTAGATTATGCTTATGGTCTAGGTCGGGTTATATGCACGGTCGATGAATGACGATCAGTGGTCGATGACTGGGCAACTATTCATACGAAAACCTTGAAATTGTAAATATTACTACTAATCAATGATCGTTGAGTTAATGGAATAGAGAAATGAACTTGGAGTCGCCTGAGCTGCTGTAATGTACTTTCTAAAGTGGTTTTAAGTAATGTGAGTGGTTTCAAGCTTTTTAACAATGGTGGAAAGTGTGTTTGAGAAGATACCAACCACATGGGGTAACAATGGGTGCAATGGACAAGCTTATGATATTTATGGACTGATTTAGAGCTGTTCGCCGAAAAATAACACCGAAAAAGTGATCGGAATCGGAGCTTTTTGGAGGAAAAAACAACTACCTTCTATTTTTAGCTTTTGATTTTTTTTTTATTTAATATTTTTGAAAATCTACATATTTTTATATATACAATGGTGGATGATGGAGTGGGTTGAAGTGTATTATTTAAATCTTGTGGATGAATTTATTAAGTTGGAAGTATTGGGTTAAAGTGAATTATTATAAAATTTGTGGGTGAAGTTGTTAAGTTGGAAAAGTTGATGATGATGTGGATTTAAGTGTCCTTTTGACAAAATTTTTAAGAAGTTTATAACTTTGGCAAAATAGTTTCCCATAGTATCTTTTTGACAAACTTGCCCCATATCTTAACTTATTACCAACTTAAGACACTATTAATTATATTATCCAACTACTATCATAATTGGCTTTTCCTTAATTAGGTTACAACTAAAAACTTAAATGTCAAACATGATTGTCTTTAATTTAGGTTACAAGTCAAAAATAAAAATTAGTATCAAATGTTGGAATATATTTCTCCTTTTCTTGTTCACCATCATTTATTTTTTAAAATAATTATTCTTTTAATTAAAAAAACAACCAAAAAAACAACCAATAGATAGAAGGGTTGACAATTTGTCACAAATTAACAATTAACTCATTACTCCATTTATTAAGGGATTAACATATAATGTCAACTAAGGTGCATTATTGAGTAATCACCATTATTTATCCATTAATGGGATAAGATTTTCTAACCCCAAATCAACATATTACACAGAATAATAACATCAATTGTTTGAGAGTGTAGCATGTATACCTTTAAATAGTCCATATTTTTCACTCTCAATGTCAACTCAAAATCACAAGAATATATTATCTCTTATTCTTTTCTTACAACTTATTTTATCAAACATGGCAAAGAAACCTAGTAGCATGGGTCGTCAAAAGATCAAAATTGCCAAGATAGAGGTCAAGAATCACCTCCAGGTTACCTTCTCAAAACGTCGCTCTGGTCTTTTCAAAAAAGCAAGTGAACTGTGCACTCTCTGTGGTGTTGAAATAGCCATCATAGTTTTTTCCCCTTCAAGAAAAGTCTTTTCCTTCGGCCACCCTAATGTTGAGTCCCTTATTGATAGGTTCCTCTCGAGAAATAATACTAATAATAATCCAATCGCAAATAATTCACTTCAACTTATTGATGCTCATCGAAATGCTAATGTTTGTGGGCTCAATTTGCAACTCACTCAAATTCTTGGTGAGGTTGAAATTGAGAAGAAAAGAGGTGAATCACTTGATCAAATGAGGAAAACTAGTCAGAGCCAATGTTGGTGGGAAGCTCCCATAAGTCAACTTGATTTGCAAGAACTTGAACAATTAAAGGATTCAATGGAAGATTTGAAAAAATATGTGACTAATCAGGCAGGCAAGTTTATGGTTAATGAGATTGCTAATTCTTCTACTATTTTTGGTGATAATGGTAATGGGATTTTTGACAACTATGATATCAAGCCACCTAGAACCATGCTTACTTCAAGTGATCTTCACAAATATAGCCTTGGTTTTGATTCAGCTGCACTTTTTTAATTCTTTTTTTTTTGTGTCTCTCCATTCCTTTTTTGGATTTTCATTCGGAGTCTTGACACTAATTTGGGACCCGACTAATTAAGATTTTCATCGATATGCAACTTCATGTGGACTATAATAATCGCCCCATCACAACCTTTAATGGTCCAGTGAGCACCTCACTTGCTGGCTGGCCTTTGCTCTAAGTTCTTCAAGTTCTCAATTTGTACATTTATTTGCTAATAAGCAACAACAAATGAATCAAAATAAGATTTTTTTCTTAATAGGTTGTTTTTAATTTGCTATTTATCACGGTATTATAAAGAATTAATAAGTGTAAACTGACTATTCTCAAAGATTGATGCATATAATTTTTTGTAAATAAAATACTTGAGTAGACTGTTGTTATTATGATAATAAACTTAAAAAGGTAAACCAAATTAACACATAATAGATTAATCCTTTTAGAAACAAATGAAGAAATTCAAAAGAAGTTGCACCAAGGTAATAATTAAGTAACAAATATATACCTAGGTAGAGTAATTGGATCAAAACAAAAGAAGTTCATTCTATTTTTAATAGTTCAATAACATTTTTAACCCCCCCAAAAAAACACATGCTACTACTTCATGAACAAGAAAAGAAAAGGAAAATAAAAACAAAAACATGCTTACTTAGTAGCTAATAATGCTTTAATATTAATACTAACTACTAATTGCTTCAAAATTGGCCATCTCCTGAGTTATTGAGTTCATAAGGAACAATTGAAGAACAATAATCAATTGCAATCTGATTCAAAAATTGATCCTCAGCTCCAAATCTTGCTATTTTCATCGTTGCATTCGACGAAGAAGATCCATTTAACATACTAAATTCATCAACCCTTGTTGTTACGTTCTTCTTCAAATTTTCCAATGCAACCATAAATTCTTCAAGTTCATCAATACCCTTAGTATCAATTGGTTCATTCCACCAATATCCCCCATTATTATTATCATCAATATTCACCAACTTCTCTTCTTCAATATTCTCTTTCTTCTTCTTCTCCGCTTCCAAATCTTTACACATATGAGAATAATACTGGTTATTTTGTTGCAAGTTGAATTCATCAGTGGTCGATGATGACAACGACGAAGATGGTATTCCAGTAGCGTAACGGTCAATAACAGCATCAGCACTAGGATGACCGAAAGTGAAAAGACGTTGGCGCTTTAACGACTGAACCAGAATAACAATTTCTGCACCAGTTAATATGCAAAGTTCACTAGCTTTTTTGAAAAGTCCTAAACGACGTTTTGAGAAAGTAACATGCCTACTGTTCTGATTGTCAATTGGCTTGATTGCAATTTTCCTCCGCCCTTGAGTTTTCTTAACGATGTTAGTGTTAACGTTCATGGTGATGATGGAGAAGAGTAGTTTAATTTTTATGGCTCAGTAAATTGGGGAATTTGTTGATGTATGATTTTATAAGGAGTTTGGTTGATTTATAAATCAAAGATTTCTTACATTCAAGAATCAGAAAAGATCTTTTTTCCAATTTTAGTTGTACGTGTAAGAAAGAAAGAAATTGGTTAATTTCGGAAAGTATGACTAATATAATACTGTTATTAAATATGCAGCAAAGGAATTTAGGGTAATGTCCTATAATTTTGGAGTAATTGTAAAATTAAAATCTTCATAGAATAAAAAAGAAGAAGAAAATATATATAAGCATCCCCATACATATGTGAGTTCTCTTGCTTTTTCCTCTTGACCCTACATGACCCCATACATCTTCTTGACCCAACTACTGCTTTCATAGAAGAACAATACACAACTATTGCAACAACAAAATGCATACGCAACGCAGTGTAATTTCACAAGTTGGATCTAACCGTATGGAAGGGTTGAGTGTGCACAGACCTTGGATCTTACCTTTGTACTCTAAGAACTATTTAAGCCTTTTTTCCTCTAAAAAAAGGGAACATCTCCGTGACCTGGAAAGGAGAGAAAAAACGAAAAAGAAATGTCTCTTTCCCCTTCTACAAAAATATGATAATGATGGACCTGCAACCCAATGACCAACTTGATAGGGCATTCGAAGTACTAACTCTTTCTCCCAATCTAATGGAATTGCAGGGAATTGTGAATCTCTGAATATATTGATTGCAACACGCAGTTATCCACGTTAATCTATCAAATTAACGAACTTTTGAAGAATCCAATATTTGCAACTCATGCAGTTATTGCTTCAGGATTTTCTACATTAGCCACTGCCATCGGTTACCCTTTCGATGGCCTTGAGGTCCTTGTACAGGTGTGAAAATTGATGACGACCCTGAGCATTCACTTAAATGTATTATCTTACACTGAGGGCAGCATCTTTAACGTCTTATTGTGCTTTGGTTGTATATTCTGTGGAATGGAATGCAGGTGGGATCAAGTAGCGGTAAACAACTCGCTGGTGCTGATGTCCTCAACAGGGTTAGAACTTTGTCAAGAAGTTCAGGTGACTCAATCATCTATTTTTGTTTTATGGTAACCAGAAGTGATGCTACTCTGCTCTCCCATTTTGCTTCATGAAAAAAGCTATTCGGATGATGTATGATGTATCAATTGTATTACTGCTTTTATGGGAAATGCATGCATTATAGGTCTTATGAAAGACCGATGAAAAGTTCATAAATTTTCTCGTATGGATGGCTGTTTTATGGACATCTTTCGATCTTAAATGTTAATGTTCTTTTAATCTTTTATGACCATTGAAGGCTAGTATAATGGTGTGGGGTGGTTGACACTTGGAAGGTCATTGGGTTTGGGAGCTCGCTTTGGTGTTTATGAAATATTAACAGCTTTTTGCAAAGGTATGATTTCTTCAGCTGCTTAACTGTTTATTAACCTTTTTGCCAGTCTTCTGATCAGAAAATCCAAACCTAGACCAAGCAGGATTTTTTTGCATGATTATGTTGGTTTGTGTGCTTGTCTTGTAAATGGAAGTTCTAGAACATCCGCTCTGTTAAAGAATCCATACAGAATCGCCCGAAATAATAGATGAAGTAATTGAAAAAAAGGTTATTACCACATCGGAATAGTTTCCCACCTAGAAGCCACATTACCATATTCCAACATAAATGGTTTTAATAAATTCCCGACCTCAGTTTCTTTTGGACCATATCCAGAACTATTCTTGATAGTTTATCTATGTCAACAAAGAAGAATTAAAAAACACCATTATTTTTGGTGTAAAATATGTTTTCTTAACCATTATTTCCTCAACTATACAAATAGAATTATGAAATTTAGAGCTTTTGGCTATCACTAATATATTCACTTAGTTTTAGCGTACAGATGTTATAAAAAAGGGTTGAATAATATGCAAAAATTGAAAGCAGAATTGGTTAATTTGGCCATCCTTAATTGAACAAGTTCAATTGGCCATCCTTAACTACGGTCTTTTGCGACAGTCAGAGTGCTATCTTCCTTACGAAAGATCGCACGAGAGGACAAAGCACATTGAAGTTCGGTATCATTTTGTGCGTGAAATTATTGCACATGGTGATATTGTGGTGAGCAAGATTAGTACTCATGATAATCCTGCTGATATGATGACCAAGACACTACCAAGTGCCAAGTTTAAGCATTGCTTGGACTTGGTTAGTGTTAGTTGTTAAGATGTGCCCTCAGGGGCTTTTGTGGAAGAGGTGGAGAATTTGTCTTGAAATGGATTTGAGTTATGAATTAAAATTCGTGTCAAGGTGGAGATTGTTAGAGTTGTGACCGAATTTTGTTGATCCAGCCCAAAAAGTTTCGCGGTGCGACCCATGTTTGTGATTTTCAATGGGGTTTGTGGTGGTAGCGTAGGGATTGGGACCTTTATGTTTTTTGAGCCTAGGACTTATTTGTATGCACATATTAAATAAGTGAATTTAGTGGGTTGTTTAGTGTATCCAGAAAATACTCATTCTACTACGTAAATCTGTGTGTTCTTGTTTTCTTTTTGCTTGTGGTTTGCTTTATTTCTGCACGTTTCCTAACAGCTTTCAGGCTTGCTGTTTTAACTTAATTGGATTAGCCTTATGTTGTTTTAAACTTGCGTTATGCTTGACAAATCGATTCTCCCCTAGAATAAAATTTCTGTATGTGAATTGCGAAGTATCTATTTTGTCACTTCATTATTCCAAGATTGACGCATGGCCTATTCAATAACTTTGATCCTTCTTACCAATTTCCTTGTTATCATTCAGATCTGATGAAGATGTTGGTCCATTGTCTCCTTTAGCTGTTAGTCTTGCAGCTGGATTCTCTGGTTCACTTGCTGCTGCTGCTTCTCATGGTTTTGATACTGCCAAATCTCGTTCACAATGCATGGTTCTGCCCAAGGTGTGTTGCCTTACCAGGGATTCGATCATCTGTATTTGATCATCTATATGATATTTTTCTACATGAAAATCCACCCAGGCACCTTAATGCTCAAAGAAATCTTGGGTGGTCAATTCATGTAGTGAAATATCGTACAAGTATTTGGGAGAGCTTATTAGTTAGAGTTACAATGCGTATTTGTTAGTTAAGCTCATAAAATCTGAGTATACATGCTGCAGGATGAGTTGGTGTCGGACAAATTTCTATGGTCAATTCAACTTATCGGCCTTGGGAGTTGGAATGGTCAATTCCATTAGGTTGTGTGCACAATGTCAACAGTCAATATTATCAATTAACACCTCGATCCTAAACTCTTTAAGGTTTTCTATATGAATCCCTTGTATCCATTTTGCTCTATTCAAGCCTGAAGTAATTTTTAAGTCATCTATATTTGGTTGGTGTATAGCTTTTCTCTAGTGCTGCTGGTCTGACAGGATCTATGCAGGAATTCATTAGTTGACATCAAACGTTTTTGTTTCATAATGTGGCAATTACAGCCCCGGTGCAAAATCATCCGACTTTGATAGGTCTTTTGCAGATTATCTCTCTTGTAGGTGAACTTTTATCCCATTCCCCCCTTAGGAACACATACTAACATGCATTGTCTATGGGGTTTAGTATTGGTAGTCCTTGGTTGGATGATGGAGTAGACGAGAATGTATGTATATTTGCAACCGTATAATTGGTGCATCTGTAAGTGAGGATAACGGGTCAAAAGTAGTTGAAGCATTCACTTAGTAGGATTATAGCCGATACAGGACCTGATGTATCCTCTTTTTTTTACACTCTTTATGTGCAGTATGTATCCATGGAGAGGATTTCTCAAATGGCAACTGCCTGGGAAGAGATTTGAGAGTTGGACCGGGATCCATCCTGCAGATCGGAATATCTTATTTCGTGGCTTGGGATTGCGGATGGCACGGAGTGGAATTGCATCCTTTGTGGTTGTAGGTGGTTATCTTTTTGCAATTGACAAACTGCTCTCTGAGTGAAGGTAACAAGACTGGATGAATTGAGGAACTAAGCAAATCAAAATATAATAAAAGAAACATTTTTTTTCTCTGTAACAAAGCTTGGACAAGACCATCACACATTCATTTTGGCAGTCACTATTTAATTTTTTGTAGTTTGTAAAATTTGGCTGTTCAAAATCTAAATTAGTATAAACCGAAGTGTTGCGTCTCATATGATTCTACAATGTAGACGATTTATATTAAATGTGTGAGATGTATATCGTAAGCATGATTAGTGTTGCTCAATAGCTACATTTGGTCCCATCAATAACTCTATTGTTAGTTGTCTCTCTGCCAAACTTATATAAAGTCATCATATCTTGCCTAAAGAAATAAATTTCATTTGGTGAAACTTACGACATCAAGAAATTGAATGGAAGTTGCCTTTGTTTTCAATTACCCGAGTAGTTTAAAAAGTACGTGCACGCTTTGGATTGCAATGTCATGCATTGCAGGTTTGTTGTAGATATACATGCTGTAACTTCATGGCACAATTAGACAAGTAGATATGGAGGTTGAGAATTATATGGAAGATTAGTAGGTCTCAGGTTAGTAAGTAGTTGAGTGTGGCCGCCCGGTAGATGGGAACGACGAGGCTAGACTCATGTCTTGTCATTATTTAGTAGTAGTATTTAGTAATCACGTAATTTCTTTTTCATCAATGTTTTTGCGCTACAATGCTGCATTTTGCACTGTAGCTTGAAATTTTATTTGCATTTCTTTTTCTTCCAGCAACCCTTTCCCGAACAGCTTCACTTTTTGTGCCGAGGATTTATCGAAAACAACCTATCTACTCAATAAAGATATGGATAAGATCTGCGTTCCAAAACCCCACTTGTAAAATTACACTAGTATACTATTGTTGTGTTGTCGCTTACATTTATGTTTCACGTACATGTTAGAATGTATGGACTAAAGTTCATGTTGTTATTAATGAGAGTGTAGGTATGAATATATGAATTAAAAAGCTAAGGTTTTCACTTCACCAGTTATCAATCCACATTCAACTTCCTGTCTATGCTTGAGAATGACTGGTAAAATGCCTTGAAGTGCTTGTATGCAATATCCACATCTTCCTTTCCACATATCTCTCTCACGCTGCAATTCCAGAAAAGTAAAGTGAAATTAATGGAAAATTGATGACCAACTTAACAAAGCAGGTGACCAATTGAAACAGGAAGAAGATATAAATTAACAAGACTAAAATATTATCGTCCCTCGAGCAACATGTAACCATTTCAGCCTATCAAACTACCAGAGACAATTACAGCTGGAAACTTCATAAGTTATCATTTAGCTGTCTGCTGTCTGCCATTTATTTATACCATAGAAATTTTTGTCTGAAAGAGTACACAGAATAAACATTTTTATACAAGGTTGCCCGAGGTTTCTGGATGTTGGAACATTTTAATTTCAGCATTACTTAAACTCAAAAAAAGTAATGCGTATAACATCTGATCTCTACTTGCACTGAAGGACAAGCACTGCAACTTAAAAATATAACTCATTCTACCGAATATGGACTCAAGCAAAATTCTATGCTTGGTGATACATGACAAAACTCGAAGTAAACTAGTTCTAGACTGCTGCTTCTATTGCATTCCGGTAAATACAATTTGATTTGAACAAGAGAGTAAAGAATTTATTTATTTTTGCTTTTGGAAGTCCGTTAGTAGTTTTATTTTTCCTTTTGTGACAGGAAATAAGAGTAAAGGAGTAATTTTTTGGATTTCACAAGTTTGTTCGTAGTACGATTTGCCTAATGGATACCAGTCAATGGTGTATAACCAATTTTCAAAGTGGAAGAAAATGCTAGGAAACACCATGTAACAAAAAATTGTATGGAGAAACTAAATAACAAGGTACCTGTGCATGGATAGTTGAGCAATACCACAATCAACAGTACGGATTCCAACTCCTGAAGCAAGTATCGGACCTATAGTTGATCCACATCCCATATCATTTCGCACCACAAAGTCCTGTAAGGAGTTAAAGAGCTGGTCGCTTTATACCAGTTTATTTACTTGGATCTTAAAAATTTAAATTAGTCATACGCAAGATTTATCAATAAGGGCTATAGCACACTTTATCAATTAGGCTGCAGCACAGATGGAGTTTTCTCTAATATCATTGATATAAACTCCTGCATATCAGATTTCTTTTTCATATATACCAACCAACACACAATTCCTTGTCATATACTTCTTGGAAACCTCTTCCTGTTTGGATTTGGTTAATTTACAAACTAAACTGAATATATCAGAAGAGTAGTAAAGCTAAGATTGTGCCTAGCCCGTCTCCTTGCAAAAGATCTAGAGAAAATACTTAACAGAGGACTAAACTACATGGTCTTTTTCATGATATCCTCTCTTGACTGGATTCAATAAAATAGAAGGGCTCTGTTTTATTTGATGCAACTCCTTTATTTGGTCTTTAGACTTGTAGCGAGTTATGTGTTCTTCTTCCTTGTGTATAAACTTGTGTTCATATTGAAAAGAAATCACATAGTTATAGGTCATGCATTAACATGGTCTCAAATTGTCATGGGAATCCTACTTTCTTTATATGCAATAAGAGAGAGAGAGAGAGAGATTAGGAGCTATGCTTCTAAGCATACACTGAGAAGGTGAGGGGCCAAACAGGGAGACAGATAAAAGGCTAGAAATCTCTTAATTTACATGTAAATGCCTAGATAAACAAGGTTACAATAGTATCGTGATTTGTGATGAGGTAAAACCTAGAAAATAAAGCAAGTACAGAAAATGAAAGAAAAGAAAATTAAAAAGAAAAAAGATGATATGCACTTGAAGACTAAGAAAGCGTGAGAGAAGTACATGAATATCAAGAATGGTAAACAAAGAAGAACAATATATCAAGATAATAAAAAGAGTAGATCGAATACCTTATGCCTGGAAAAGAAGGCTCTCTTCTCAAAAGATCACGAGAGAAAACCTAAGCAGCTAACATAAATAGTTTGACTAATGCACTCTGGAATAGTTAGTGAACCTTATGGTTGAGATAGTGATAAACCAATCAATACATTTGCAGCATTAACACGTAGGATTTGAATCCCTACTAGAAATTACAAGTTGAGATCTTGAATAAGGGAAAGAAGGGATTCGCGTAATAGGTCAAGCCATGGCTTCCATTCCCTCTTTCTATTTCTTTGATGGTTTCTAGTTCAGAATAAATGAACTGGCAACTTCCAAGCGCTTTAGAATAAATGAACTGGAATTCTCCTTCAAGAATTTGGAGCAGTTCTTCTCCAAACAATAATCAAAACACTGCCTCACCGCTGCTGAGTCTAGTAGCATTTTGAGCTCTTTCTTGTCGGCGAATTTTTTATCGATATAGAAATTGGTTCCGTCGGTGAATAAATATCCTGGTTGTGATCTCATTCCATGTTCTTCATCATCGTCTTGCGAGATGAAACTTCTCCCATATGCATACAATCATTTTCCGTATTAATAGGATCATCGTCATCATTCTCATAATCACTGAAATCGTCGTCAACTGCCGGGCGTGGAGGTGGGGGTTCTGATGAATTTACCGGTCCTTCGAAGGACCTCTCAACTACATTTATCCTCAAAATAGGCCTAAAGTCATCTGCATCGACATCCATCATGTACATCTGCACACGTACATCACTATTTATGATCGTAGGATTAACCTTTTCCCTCGAATGCATTAGATAACTAATCACCACATTGCCCGTTGCGCAATCTACATCCCCGCTCTACATTACCCTTGCAACCAATTCATCATACGAACTGTTGCGGCAAACAACAACAGGGATTGTCACCTTCGTAAAAGATCTCCATTTCCAGCATTTGGGAGTCTCCACCCATTCTTCCATGAAATCACCAGAAACCAGAACAAATTCCGCAATAGACATCCTGGAATTAGGCTTTGGTCAACAGTAGATTATGCTTATGGTCTAGGTCGGGTTATATGCACGGTCGATGAATGACGATCAGTGGTCGATGACTGGGCAACTATTCGTATGAAAACCTTGAAATTGCAAATATTGCTTCTAATCAATGATCGTTGGGTTAATGGAATAGAGAAATGAACTTGGAGTTGCCTGAGCTGCTGTAATGTACTTTCTAAAGTGGTTTTGAGTAATGTGAGTGGTTTCAAGCTTTTGAACAATGGTGGAAAGTGTGTTTGAGAAGATACCAACCAAATGGGGTAACAATGGGTGCAATGGACAAGCTTATGATATTTATGGACTCTCCAAAAAAGTTGTCGCACCCGCGTCGGATCCTTCAAAAGTACACTATTTTTGGAGGATCCAACACGGATCCACGCATCCGTCAGCATGTTTGAAGAGTCCGAGCAACATAGTTGAAACTCGCCCGAAAAATATCATTTTATATTCATTATAACATGTCTTCATGCACAATATATAACATGTCTTCATGCTTACTGTATATGAAGGATAGTTTACTATATTATCTGCTCTGCCTTGTGTTTCTGTGTGTGGTGTTGTAATCTGGGCTTTTTTTTCTGCTTTTGTTATGATACCTATCCTTCAGGTCAAAGCAAGCAATACAGCAATGGAGAGACAGAATTCAGAGCTGTACCTGCGCAACTGTCAGATTATGATGGAGAATGAGAGGCTGCGGAAGAAAGTTCAACGTCTCAACCAGGAGAATCAAGCTTTGTTATCAGAGCTGAGACGGAAGTTAGCAGCAATAAATGCCAAGAGGAAACCTGAATTTGAAGTTGATATGGGTTCGAGTTCTGCCAGCGATCAAATGGAAGCCAACAAACGTCAGGCACTGGAATGAAAGTAATTGTTGTTCCAAATCACTTCCTCCAGGCGATTTATGCAGTTCAAAATTATGAGAATTTTCTTGGGTTTTACCAATGTCATAGAAATTATCAGGCATGTGCCGTCTGAAACAATTTATTATATTGTTGCATTTGCCCCAAAATAATGTACTAGTTTAGTTAGAGTGCTTAGCTAAAAGGTTTACTACCATTACAGCGCCAAGAACAAATTAAGGAAAAGAATTATGCTATAAAGGGGTTGTGAACTAAAAGGCTAAGGGTTTCACTTCACCAATTATCAATCCACATTCAACTTCCTGTCTCTGCTTGAGAATGACTGGTAAAATGCCTTGAAGTGCTTGTATGCAATATCCACATCTTCCTTTCCACATATCTCTCTCACGCTGCAATTCCAGAAAAGCAAAGTGAAATTAATGGAAAATTGATGACCAACTTAACAAAGCAGGTGACCAATTGAAACAGGAAGAAGATATAAATTAACATCCCATATCATTTCGCACCACAAAGTCCTGTAAGGAGTTAAAGAGCTGGTTGTTTATTTACATGGATCTTAAAAATTTAAAGAAGTCATACGCATTTATCAATGAGGACTATAGCACACTTTATCATGAGGCTGCAGGCTGCAGCACATATGGAGTTCTCTAATATCATTGATATAAACTCCTACATATGAGATTTCTTTTTGATATTATACCAAACACACAATTCCTTGTCATATACTTGTTGGAAACCTCTTCCTGTTTGGATTTGGTTAATTTACAAACTGCACTGAATATATCAGAAGAGTATTAAAGCTAAGATTATGCCTAGCCTGTCAGAGAAAATACTTGACAGAGAACTAAACTACATGGTCTTTTTCATGATATCCTGATCTCTTGAGTAAATTCAACAAAATGGAAGGGCTCCGTTTTATTTGATGCAACTCCTTTATTTGGTCTTTAGACTTGTAGCGAGTTATGTGTTCTTCTTCCTTGTGTTCATATTAAAAAGAAATCACATAGTTATAGGTCAGGCATTAACATGGTCTCAAATTGTCATGGGAATCCTACTTTCTTGGGCAAGTTTGCCAAAAAGACTATATTCAAAACTATTTTGCCAAATAGACAAAAGTTTGAAAAAATTGGTCATATATCCACTTAATTCCACATCACCACCAACTTTTTCAACTTAACAATTTCAGCCACAAGTTTTATAATAATTCACTTTAACCCAATACTTTCAACTTAATAAATTCACCCACAAGTTTCTAATAATACATTTCAACTCACTCTATCATCCACCATTATATATACAAAAATATCTAGGTTTTTCAAAAATATTAAAATAAAAAAATTTCAAAAGCTATAAATAGAAGGTGGTTGTTTTTCCCTCTAAAAGCTCCTATTCCAACCACTTTTCCGGTGTTATTTTCTGGCGATCGGCTGTAAATCAGTCCACAAACATCATAAGCTTGTTCATTGCATCCATTGCTACCCCATTTGTTTTCGATCTTCTCAAACACACTTTCCACTATTGTTAAAAAGCTTCAAATCACTCACATCATTCAAAACCACTTTACAAAGTACATTACAACAGCTGATCAGGCGATTCCAAGTTCATTTCTCTATCGCATAAACCCAACAATCGTTGATTAGAAGCAATATTTGCAATTTCAAGATTTTCGTATGGATACCTGCCCAGTTATCGACCACTCATCGTTATTCATCGACCGTGCATATAACCCGACCTAGACCATAAACATAGTCGACCGTCGATCAAAGCTTAATTCTAGGGTGTCTATTGCAGAATTTGTTTTGGTTTCTGGTGATTTTATGGGAGAATGAGTGGAGACTCTCAAATGTTGGAAATTGAGATCATTTACCAAGGTGGCAATTCTCATTTCTATTTGCCGCAACAGTTTGTACGACAAATTCGTTGCAAGCATAATGTAGAGCGGGAATCTAGATTGGGCGTCGAGCGACGTGATGATTAGTCATCTAATGCATTCGAGGGAAAGGGTGAATTCTACGATCATAAATAATGATGTACGTGTGCTGACGTACATAATAGCTGCTGATGCAGATGGATTTAGGCCTATTTTGAGGATAAATATGGTTGAGAGGTCCTTTGAAGGATCGTTGAATTCATCACCACCCCCACCTCGGCGCCCGGCAGTCGACGATGATTTGAATAATTACAAGAACGATGGCGATCATCCAATTAATATGGAGAAGATTGTGGAATGCATATGAAAGACTTTTCATCGGACTCGCAAGATAATGAAGAAGATTGTGGAATGGGATCACAACCAGGACACTCGTTCACCGACAGAATTAATTTCTATTGTGGTCAAACATTCGTCGATAAGAAAGAGTTGAAAATGCTACTAGACGCAGCAGCAGCTAGGCAGTCTTTTAATTATTATATGGAGAAGTGCTGCACCAAATTCATGAAGGCGAAATGCTTATATCGTGGTTGTAGCTGGTTTTGCGGGCAAAAAAGTACGACACCTTGCAGAAGAAGCTTTCTTGGTAGGATTGTGGTTAGAAGAAAACTTCTTCACTTTTTGCTTATTTGGGTTTTTCTGACTACTGTGCCAATGTTTCCCATGTAAAATTTCTATGATTGCACTTCGAAAGAATGAAGGTGAAAGTGACTCGCAATTGGAGTATGAAAGAGTATTGGGATGTTTAATGTATATAATGAATTGTACACGACCAGACATAGCATGCGCTATCAGTAAATTGAGTCGGTACACGAGTAATCCCAACAAAACTCACTGGATGGCAATGAAAAGAGTTTTGGGGTATCTTAAATACACTCAAAATTATGCTTTGCATTATAATAAATATCCTGCGGTACTTGAAGGATATAGTGATGCAAATTGGATCACCGGATCGAACGAAGTAAAATCCACAAGTGGATATGTATTTATTATCAGTGGAGGAGCAGTCTCTTGAAAATCATCCAAACAAACGTGTATTGCTGGCTCTACAATGGAATCTGAATTTATCACATTAGATAAAGGCGGTGAAGAAGCAGAATGGCTCCAGAATTTCTTGGAAGATATTCCGTATTGGCCCAAGCCAGTGGCACCAGTATGTATACACTGTGATAGCCAAGCGGCAATAGGTAGGGCAGGGAGGATGATGTACAACGGTAAATCTTGTCACATACGACGAAGACATAATACCGTTAGTGAACTTCTCTCTAGTGTAATTATCACTATTGATTATGTAAAGTCAAAGGATAATGTGTTTAATCCACTAACAAAAGGTCTATCTAGAGAAGGAGTAGAAATGACATCCAAGGGAATGGGTTTAAGGCCTAGGACAAGTCAGCATGGCGGTAACTCTACCTAGCAGACTGAAGATCCCAAGAGCTAGGTTCAAGGAGATCAAACAAAGTTCTGTCTGACAGGTTCAACATTGTCAATTACCCAACCCATTCTCATGATGTAGACAATGTATAGTAAATAAGGATGAGACTTAAGGTGAAAAGTCTTTTAATGATTATCTAAATTTGGAAGATTTCACCAAATAGTTTAATCTACATGATTGAACGTTTAGAAATCACCTATGTGTGGGCAAAGTGGAAGCCGCTTCAAAGAGAATGTTAGTAAAGGCCTATTCTCTAAGCTCTCATGAAAATCGGGACATGTTAATGGATGAAAAGCAAAAAACCGTAAGAACCATAAACGGTAAAAGGATGGTTGTATGACATGTGTTGTCTAGGTGTACATTAAATATCGAAGGTTCAAAGATATCAAATCTACCGATTGACCAAGTACATCCGATGCATGTTCACTACGGAAAGTTCAAAGGAAAACCCACTTATCTAGATGCAATCAGTCTTTGCTTGATGATCACATACTTGTCCGTAAAAGTTTTACAAAAAATAGCCATTCCCTATTCATGTGGGGGATTGTTGGGTTCATTTAAGTGTGAATGAGAAATGGAGAAGAAATGGTGGAGGAAAAGGAGACACCCAAATTGGAAAGTGTACTCCTAATTTGGAAAGCTTACTCTTTCTCCCATATTGGTGGAAGAAGAGAACTTTTTAGTGTTTATATTGTGAAACACTTACTCCACATGGTAAGTGAGGCAAGGAAATAGAGATGCCTAGCGCCATCGTCGTCGTCGCTCTCTCAGATTCGGCAAATGATCGATCAAGAGATCTTTCTTTTTGGAAAAATTTTATTTGACAAAATCTGAACAATGATGAAAAATGCAGGAAATATTTCTGATTTTTAATCCTCCATTTACATGAAGTAACAGTGACGCGATGCTACTGTTTTATGTGAACAGTGACGCAGAATAGTTGCACTGCTTCGGAAATTTGCATTGCTTCAGAACTGGTGCACTGTTTTCTGTTACTTAACTGAACTGATGAACTGGTTAAATAAACAGATGCAACCATTCAGGAAAAGACAAACTGAATCATGGAAAGATATGAATGTTCAGGAAAGGATGCAATCTTTAATGAACAGACATGAATTTACAGCAAAGGTGCAACCTTTGGAGTGAACCATTGCCTCCTTTCTAAAGAGGCATCTTGTGGCTATAAATAATCTGGTTTTCATCCACAGTTTAGAGGTAGAAAATACAGAAATTTTCAGATTACAAAACTTCTTCTTCTTGTCTTAAAAAATACGCTAAGTGTGATCATTCTAACCGTAAGTGTGTTCGAAGAATCCGTCTATTTGAGGAAACGCTATTGTCGAATTGAAGGCCATTTTATCCTGGGAGTAATATTCCATAACTTCGGGTACAATGAGGGGAATTATTCCTTAAGGAAAATCTTTGAATTCGGACGACTTTGCCTTAATCATATCTGTTTCATCTTTATTTTCTGAAAAAATAAATACACCTCTTGGAAAGATCTTTTTTGATCTTGCGTTGAGGGTATTTAATACTTCATTGTGTTCTTGTTCATACTTGAACTCGAGTTGAAGTTGTTGTTCTGTTATACAGATTCTACGTACCCGTATTGTGGAAAATAACATCTTAAGGAATAAGTTAACAAGAATCTGTATTGCTTGTTTTTGGAGATTAAAGCTTAGGCTTTCTACTCCGCTTGAATTTAACTAGTGATTAGAAGACATAAAATCTTCATCACTAGTTAAGGTTCACTTAGTTGATGATTCAAAGTATTAAAAACTTCATCGTTAACTAGAAACAAGAAGAAGAATTTCAAGTTATTTAACTTTATAAATAGTATTCTGAAAAATACTAAGTTTTCTGTCTTGTGGTGACAGGAAAAATGAAAACTGAAAGTCAAATAATGGATGAGACAACGTCTATGGGGGCAAATAATATTGCCACATCAAGTCGCACAAATGCTCCGCCAACGATGGCACCGGCGGAGAAGCCCGAAAAATTTTCTGGCATTGACTTCAAGCGGTGGCAGCAAAGGATGTTATTTTACCTCACAACTTTATGTCTACAACGGTTCACTAACGAAGACGCTCCTGAGGTGCCCAAGGGGACCTCGGACAAAGATCACTTCGTTATTGTAGAAGCTTGGAAACATTCGGACTTCCTTTGCAGGAATTATATTCTGAGTGGTCTCCAAGACGACCTCTACAATGTCTATAGTGGAACCAAGACATCAAAAGAACTGTGGGGGGAACTTGAACGGAAATATAAAATGGAGAATGCAAGAATTAAGAAATTCCTTGTTACACGGTTCCTGAATTTCAAAATGATTGATAGCAAATCTGTTGTCTCTCAAGTACAGGAGTTGCAAGTCATCATACATAATCTCCTAGCAGAAGGTATATTTTTGAAAAATACCATAGTTGAACAAATTAAAAATGTTCTTAATACTCACATAAACTATTTTATAGGTTTAATTGTGAATGATGCTTTCCAAGTAGCAACGATAGTTGAGAAGCTACCACCTTTGTGGAAAGACTTCAAAAATTACTTAAAGCATAAATGCAAGGAGATGACCATTGAAGATCTTATTGTCCGACTTCGTATTGAAGAGGACAATAAAGATGCCGAAAGAAGGTCAAAGGGAAATTCTACAATGAATGGAACACATATTGTAGAAGATGGCCAAAACAACTCAAAGAAAAGAAAGAAAGTTAAACATGGAAGCAATCAACCCAAGAAAAATTTTCAAGGGAAAATGCTTCAATTGTGGCAAAATTGGCCACAAGTCCACAAATTGTCGAGCCCCGAAGAAAGGCAAGAAAAAGGACCAAGCGAATATGATTGAGTCCAACAAAGAATATGATGATTTATGTGCTATGTTTACGGAATGCAACTTGGTGGGGAATCCACGTGAATGGTGGATGGATTCTAGTGCCATACGCCATGTTTGCGCAAACAAAGAGTTGTTCTCGTCATTTGTGTCGGCTCAAGCAGAAGAAATGCTTTACATGGCCAACTCAGTTACTGCTAAGGTGGAGGGAACAGGAAAAATTTGCCTAAAGATGACTTCCGACAAAGTCTTGACACTAAACAATGTGCTATATGTTCCGGAGTTATGTAGGAACTTAATTTATGTTTCACTCCTAGATAAGAACGGATTCAAATGTGTAACCGTTTCTGGAAAAATTATAGTTAGCAAAGAAGAAATGTATGTAGGAAAAGGCTATCTCACGGAGGGCCTTTATAAGATGAATGTAATGACTATTGAAATGAATAAAAGTTTGAATTCGTCTTATTTGCTTGAGTCTTATGATTTATGGCATGAATGTTTGGGCCATGTTATTTACAAAACGTTACAAAAACTGATTAACTTAGAAGTTTTGCCAAACTTTGAGTGCAATAAATCAAAGTGTCAAACGTGTGTGGAATCGAAGTATGCAAAGCATCCTTATAAGTCCGTTGAAAGGAATTCAATTCCCTTTGACTTAATACACACTGACATTTGTGATATGAAGTCAACACCATCTCGTGGTCGGAAAAAGTATTTCATAACTTTTATTGATGATTGCACTAGATACTGTTATGTCTACTTGCTAAATAGTAAGGATGAAGCAATAGTTGCATTTAGGCAATATAAAACTGAAGTTGAAAATCAGTTAGACAAAAAGATCAAAATGATAAAAAGTGATAGGGGCGGAGAATATGAATCTCCCTTTGCACAAATATGTGTAGAGAATGGAATCATCCATCAAACTACGGCCCCGTATTCACCTCAATCTAATGGAATTGCGGAAAGGAAAAATTGAACTTTGAAGGAAATAATGAATGTCTTACATATAAGTTCTGGTTTACTGCAATACTTATGGGGGGAGGCTATCATTACGGCCAATCATATACTCAACAGAGTTTCCCATAGTAAGACACAATCAATTTCTTACGAAAAATGGAATGGAAGGAAACCTAACTTGAAATATTTCAAAGTGTGGGGGTGTCTAGCGAAGGTTCAAGTTCCTAAACCTTAAAGGGTTAATATAGGACCTAAAACGGTGGACTGCGTGTTCATAGGGTATGTTAAAAGTAGTAAAGCATGTCAATTTTTTGTTCATAAATCCGAACATACGGATATTAATGAAAATACGGTAATTGAATCAGACAATGTTGAATTCTTTAAAAACATTTACCCGTATAAAATTAGACATGAACAGTCTAGTGGAGGATCTAAACGACCTCGAGATGAACCAAGTGATAATATACATAATGAAGAAAATCCAAGACGTAGTACACATCAAAGAACGTCAACTTCGTTTGGGTCGGATTTTGTAACATTTCTCTTAGAAAATGAGCCTCAAATATTTAGGAAAGCGATGGCATCTTCGGACTCATCCTTTTGGAAAGAGGCAATCAATAGTGAGATCGATTCAATCTTAAGCAACCATAAATGGGAATTGGTTAACCTTCCTCCCGGAAATAAAACTTTAGGTTCTAAATGGATCTTCAAAAGAAAAATGATGGCGGATGGTACTATTGACAAATACAAGGCAAGACTTGTAGTAAAAGGCTTCAAACAAAAGGAAGACCTTGATTACTTTGATACATACTCACTAGTAACAAAGATAACCTCGATTCGAATGTTAATTGCCTTGGCGGCGGAATATGATCTTCAAATCCATCAAATGGATGTGAAAACCGCATTCCTAAATGGAGATTTGGAGGAAGAAATTTACATGGAACAACCTTAGGGTTTTGTGGTTGCTGGAAAGGAAAACAAGGTGTGTAAACTTATCAAGTCATTATATGGACTAAAGCAAGCACCAAAACAGTGGCATACGAAGTTTGACCAAACCATGTTGGCAAATGGATTCAAAATAAATGAATGTGATAAATGTGTTTATATTAAAGACAATCCAAATCACCAAGTCATTGTATGTTTATATGGGGATGATATGTTGATCATCAGTAGAGACATTTCTGACATAAATGCAATAAAATGAATGCTCGAGAGTAAGTTTGATATGAAGGACCTTGGAGTTGCAGATGTGATCTTAGGTATAAGAATCCATCGAATTCCATAAGGGTTGGCATTGTCACAGTCTCATTATATCGAAAAGGTACTTGACAAGTTCAAGTATATGGAATTAAGTATTGCCAAGACTCCATTGGATGCGAGCTTTGCACTTCGAAAGAATGAACGTGAAAGTGACTCGAAATTGGAGTACGCAAGAGTATTAGGATGTTTAATGTATATAATTAATTGTACACAACCATACATAGAATGTGCTATCAGTAAATTGAGTCGGTACACAAGTAATCCCAACAAAACTCACTGGATGGCAAATAAAAGAGTTTTGGGGTATCTTAAATACTCTCAAAATTATGCTTTGCATTATAATAAATATCCTACGGTACTTGAAGGATATAGTGATGAAAATTGGATCACCGGATCAAACAAAGTAAAATCCACAAGTGGATATGTATTTATTATCGGTGGAGGAGCAGTCTCTTGGAAATCATCCAAACAGACGTGTATTGCTCTCTCTACAATGGAATTTGAATTTATCGCATTAGATAAAGCCGGTGAAGAAGAAGAATGGCTCCAAAATTTCTTGGAAGATATTCCGTATTGGCCCAAGCTAGTGGCACCAGTATGTATACACTGTGATATCCAAGAGGCAATAGGTAGGGCAGGGAGCATGATGTACAACGGTAAATCTCGTCACATACGATGGAGACATAATACTGTTAGAGAACTTCTCTCGAATGGAATTATCACTATTGATTATGTAAAGTCAAAGGATAATGTGTCGGATCCACTTACAAAATGCCTATCTAGAGAAGGAGTAGAAATGACATCCAAGGGAATGGGTTTAAGGCCTAGGACAAATCAGCATGGCGGTAACTCTACTTAGCAGACTGAAGATCCCAAGAGCTAGGTTCAAGGAGATCAAACAAAGTTTTGTCTGACAGGTTCAACATTGTCAATTACCCAACTCATTCTCATGATGTAGACAATGTATAGTAAACAAGGATAAGACTTAAGGTGAAAAGTCTTTTAATGATTATCTAAATTTGGCAGATTTGACCAAATAGTTTAATCTACAGGATTGAACGTTTAGAAATCACCTATGTGTGGGCGAAGTGTAAGCCATTTCAAAGAGAATGTTAGTAAAGGCTTATACTCTAAGCTCTCATGAAAATCGGGATGTGTTCATGGATGAAAAGCACAAAACCGTAACAACCATAAATGGTAAAAGGCTGGTTGTATGACATTTATTATCTAGGTGTGCATTAAAGCTCGATGGTTCAAAGATATCAAATCTACCGATTGACCGAGTACATCCGATGCATGTTCACTATGGAAAGTTCAAAGGGAAACCCACTTATCCAGATGCAATCAGTCTTTGCTTAATGATCACATACTTGTCCGTAAAAGTTATATGAAAAATAGCCATTCCTCATTCATGTGGGGGATTTTTGGGTTCATAGAAGTGTGAATGAGAAATGGAGAAGAAATAGTGGAGGAAAAGGAGACACCCAAATTGGAAAGTGTACTCCTAATTTGGAAAGCTTACACTTTCTCCCACATTGGTGGAAGAAGAGAACTTTTTATTGTTTATATTATGAAACACTTATCCACATGGTAAGTGAGGCAAGGAAATAGAGATGCCTCGCGCCATCGTCGTCGTCACTCGCTCGGATTCGGCAAATGATCGATCAATGAGATCTTTCTTTTTGGATAAATTTTATTCGACAAAATCTGAACAATGATGAAAAACGCAGGAAATATTTCTAATTTTTAATCCTCTATTTACGTGCAGTAACAGTGACGCGATGCTACTGTTTTACGTGAACAGTGATGCAGAATAGTTGCACTGCTTTGGAAATATTGCATTGATTCAGAACTGGTGCACTATTTTCTGTTGCTTAACTGAACTGATGCACTGGTTGAATAAACAGATGCAACCATTCAGCAAAACACAGACTGATTCATGGAAAGATATGACTGTTCAGGAAAGGATGCAATCTTTAATGAACAGACATGAATTTACAGCAAAGGTGCAACCTTTAGAGTGAACCATTGCCTCCTTTCTAAAGAGGCATCTTATGGCTATAAATAACCTGGTTTTCATCCACAGTTTAGAGGTAGAAAATACAGAAATTTTCAGATTACAAAACTTCTTCTTCTTGTCTTAAAAAATACTCTAAGTGTGATCATTCTAACCGTGAGTGTGTTCGAAGAATCCGCCTATTTGAGGTACCTCTATAGTTAGATTGAAAACCATTTTATCCTGGGAGGAATATTCCATAACCTCGGGTACAGTGAGGGGAATTATTCCTTAAGGAAAATCCGTGAATTCGGACGACTTGGACTTAATCATTTCTGTTTCATCTTTATTTTCTGAAAAAATAAATACACCTCTTGGAAAGGTCTTTTTTGATCTTGTGTTGAGGGTATTTAATACTTCATTGTGTTCTTGTTAATACTTGAACTCGAGTTGAAGTTGTTGTTCTGTTATATACAGATTCTACGTACCCGTATTGTGGAAAATAACAATCTTAAGGAATAAGTTAACAAGAATCTGTATTGCTTGTTTTTGGAGATTAAAGCTTAGGATTTCTACTCCGCTTGAATTTAACTAGTGATTAGAAGACATAAAATCTTCATCACAAGTTAAGGTTCACTCAGTTGACGATTCGAAGTAATAAAAACTTCATCGTTAACTAGAAACAAGAAGAAGAATTTCAAATTATTTAACTTTATAAATAGTATTCTGAAAAATACTAAGTTTTCTATCTTGTGGTGATAGGAAAAATGACAACTGAAAGTCAAATGATGGATGCGACAACGTTTGTGGAGGCAAATAATATTTCCACATCAAGTCGCATAAATGCTCCGCCAACGATGGCACCGGCGGAGAAGCCCGGAAAATTTTCTGGCATTGACCTCAAGCGGTGGCAGGAAAAGATGTTATTTTACCTCACCACTTTATGTCTACAACGGTTCACTAGCGAAGAAGCTCCTGAGGTGCCCGAGGAAACCTCGGACAAAGACCGCTTCGTTATTGTAGAAGCTTGGAGACATTCGGACTTCCTTTGCAGGAATTATATTCTGAGTGGTCTCCAAGACGACCTCTACAATGTCTATAGTGGAACCAAGACATCAAAAGAACTGTGGGGGGGACTTGAACAGTAATATAAAATGGAGGATGCAGGAATTAAGAAATTCCTTGTTGCACGGTTCCTGAACTTCAAAATGATTGATAGCAAATTTGTTGTCTCTCAAGTACAGGAGTTGCAAGTCATCATACATAATCTCCTTGCAGAAGGTATATTTTTGAAAAATTCCATAGTTGAACAAATTAAAAATGTTCTTAATACTCACATAAACTATTTTATAGGTTTAATTGTGAATGATGCTTTCCAAGTAGCAGCGATAGTTGAGAAACTACCACCTTTGTGGAAAGACTTCAAAAACTACTTAAAGCATAAACGCAAGAAGATGACCGTTGAAGATCTTATTGTCTGACTTCGTATTGAAGAAGACAATAAAGATGCCGAAAAAAGGTCAAAGGGAAATTCTACAATGAATGGAGCACATATTGTGGAAGATGGCCAAAACAACTCGAAGAAAAGAAAGAAAGTTGAACATGGAAGCAATCAACCCAAGAAAAAGTTTAAGGGAAAATGTTTCAATTGTGGCAAAATTGGACACAAGTCCACAGATTGTCGAGCCCCGGAGAAAGGAAAGAAAAAGGACCAAGAAAATATGATTGAGTCCAACAAAGAATATGATGATTTGTGTGCTATGTTCACGGAATGCAACTTGGTGGGGAATCCACGCAAATGGTGGATGGATTCTGGTGCCACACACCATGTTTGCGCAAAGAAAGTGTTGTTCTCGTCATTTGCTCCGGCTCGAGCAGAAGAAATGCTTTACATGGCCAACTCAGCTACTACTAAGGTGGAGGGAACAGGAAAAATTTGCCTAAAGAAGACTTCCGGCAAGGTCTTGACACTAAACAATGTGCTATATGTTTTGGAGTTACGTAGGAACTTAATTTCTATTTCACTCCCAGATAAGAACGGATTCAAATGTGTAACCATTTCTGGAAAAATTGTAGTTAGAAAAAGAGAAATGTATGTAGGAAAAGGCTATCTCACGGAGGGACTTTATAAGATGAATGTAATGACTATTGAAATGAATAAAAGTTCGAATTTGTCTTATTTGCTTGAGTCTTATGATTTATGGCATGAATTTTTGTGCCATGTTAATTACAAAACGTTTTGAAAACTGATTAACTTAGAAGTTTTGCCAAACTTTGAGTGCAATAAATCAAAGTGTCAAACGTGTGTGGAATTGAAGTATGCAAAGCATCCTTATAAGTTAGTTGAAAGGAATTCCAATCCCTTAGACTTAATACACACTGACATTTGTGATATGAAGTCAACACCATCTCGTGGTGGGTAAAAGTATTTCATAACTTTTATTGACGATTTCACTAGATACTATTATGTCTACTTGCTAAATAGTAAGGATGAAACAATAGATGGATTTAGGCAATATAAAACTAAAGTTGAAAATCAGTTAGACAAAAAGATCAAAATGATAAGAAGTGATAGGGGCGGAGAATATGAATCTCCCTTTGCACAAATATCTGTAGAGAATGGAATCATCCATCAAACTACGGCCCCGTATTCACCTCAATCTAATGGAATTGCGGAAAGGAAAAACTGAACTTTGAAGGAAATGATGAATGCCTTACATATAAGTTCTGGTTTACCGCAAAACTTATGGGGGGAGGCTATTATTACGGCCAATCGTATACTCAACAGAGTTCACCATAGTAAGAAGACACAATCAATTTCTTACAAAAAATGGAAAGGAAGGAAACCTAACTTGAAATATTTCAAAGTGTGGGGGTGTCTAGCGAAAGTTCAAGTTTCTATACCTAAAAGGGTTAAGATAGGACCTAAAACGGTGGACTGCTTGTTCATAGGGTATGTTAAAAGTAGTAAAGCATGTTGATTTTTTGTTCATAAATCCGAACATATGGATATTAATTAAAATACGGTAATTGAATCAAACAATACTGAATTCTTTGAAAATATTTACCCGTATAAAATTAGACATGAACAATCTAGTGGAGGATCTAAACGAACTCGAGACGTACCAAGTAATAATGTACATAATGAATAAAATCCAAGACGTAGTACACATCAAAGAACGTCAACTTCATTTGGGTCGGATTTGGTAACATTTCTCTTAGAAAATGAGCCTCAAATATTTAGGAAAGCGATGGAATCTTTGGACTCATTCTTTTGGAAAGAGGCAGTCAATAGTGAGATCGATTCAATCTTAAGCAACCATACATGGGAATTGGTTGACCTTCTTCCCGGAAATAAACCTTTAGGTTCTAAATGGATCTTCAAAAGGAAAATGAAAGTGGATCGTACTATTGACAAATACAAGGCTAGACTTGTAGTAAAAGGCTTCAAACAAAAGGAAGGCCTTGATTACATTGATACATACTCACCAGTAACAAGGATAACCTCGATTCGAATGTTAATTGCCTTGGCGGCGGAATATGATCTTCAAATCCATCAAATGGATGTGAAAACCGCATTCTTAAATGGAGATTTGGAGGAAGAAATTTACATGGAACAACCTGAGGGTTTTGTGGTTCCTGGAAAGGAAAACAAGGTGTGTAAACTTATCAAGTCAGTATATGGACTAAAGCAAGCACCAAAACAGTGGCATACGAAGTTAGACCAAACCATGTTGTCAAATTGATTCAAAATAAATGAATGTAATAAATGTGTTTACATTAAAGACACTCCAAATCACCAAGTCATTGTATGTTTATATGTGGTTGATATGTTGATCATTAGTAGAGACATTTCTGACATAATTGTAACAAAATGAATGCTAGAGAGCAAGTTTGATATGAAGGACCTTGGAGTTGCAGATGTGATCTTAGGTATAAGAATCCATCGAACTCCACAAGGGTTGGCATTGTAAAAGTCTCATTATATCGAAAAGGTACTTGACAAGTTCAAGTATATGGAATTCGGTATTGCCAAGACTCCATTGGATGCGAGCTTTGCACTTCAAAAGAATAAAGGTGAAAGTGACTCGCAATTGGAGTACGCAAGAGTATTGGGATGTTTAATGTATATAATGAATTGTACACAACCAGACATAGCATGGGATATCAGTAAATTGAGTTGTACACGAGTAATCCCAACAAAAATCACTGGATGGCAATGAAAAGAGTTTTGGGGTATCTTAAATACACTCAAAATTATGCTTTGCATTATAATAAATATCCTGTGGTACTTGAAGGACATAGTGATGGAAATTGGATCACCGGATCGAATGAAATAAAATCCACAAGTAGATATGTATTTACTATCAGTGGAGGAGCAGTCTCTTGGAAATCATCCAAACAGATGTGTATTGCTCGCTCTACAATGGAATCTGAATTTATCGCATTAGATAAAGCTGGTGAAGAAGCAAAATGGCTCCGGAATTTCTTGGAAGATATTTTGTATTGGCCCAATCCAGTGGCACCAGTATGTATACACTGTGATAGCCAAACAGCAATAGGTAGGGCAGGGAGCATGATGTACAATGGTAAATCTCGTCACATACAATGGAGACATAATACCGTTAGGGAACTTCTCTCTAGTGTAATTATCACTATTGATTATGTAAAGTCAAAGGATAATGTGTCGAATCCACTTTCAAAAGGCCTATCTAGAGAAGAAGTAGAAATGACATCCAAGGCAATAGGTTTAAGTCCTAGGACTAGTCAGCATGGCGGTAACTCTACCTAGCAGAGTGGACATCCCAAGAGCTAAGTTCAAGGAGATCAAACAAAGTTATGTTTGACAGGTTCAACATTGTCAATTACCCAACCCATTCTCATAATATAGATAATGTATAGTAAACAAGGATGAGACTTAAGGTGAAAAGTCTTTTAATGATTATCTAAATTTGGCAGATTTGACCAAATAGTTTAATATACAGGATTGAACGTTTATAAATCACCTATGTGTGGGCGAAGTGGAAGCCTATTCAAAGAGAATGTTAGTAAAGGCCTATTCTCTAAGCTCTCATGAAAACTGGGACGTGTTCATGGATGAAAAGCACAAAATCGTAAGAACTATAAATGGTAAAAGGCTAGTTGTGTGACATTTGTTGTTTAGGTGTACATTAAAGCTCGACGGTTCAAAGATATCAAATCTACCGATTGACCGAGTACATCCGATGCATGTTCACTACGAAAAGTTCAAAGGGAAACCCACTTATCAAGATGCAATCAGTCTTTGCTTGATGATCACATACTTGTCCGTAAAAATTTTACGAAAAATAGCCATTCCCCATTCATGTGGGGGATTTTTGGGTTCATAGAAGTGTGAATGAGAAATGGAGAAGAAATGGTGGAGGAAAAGGAGACACCCAAATTGAAAAGTGTACTCCTAATTTGGAAAGCTTACTCTTTCTCCCACATTGGGGGAAGAAGAAAACTTTTTAGTGTTTATATTGTGAAACACTTACTCCACATGGTAAGTGAGGCAAGGAAATAGATATTCTTCGCGCCGTTCGTCGTCGTCGCTCGTTCGGCCCATCTTCGGATTTGGATTGGGATTTGGATTTGCCAAATGATCGATCAATGAGATTTTTCTTTTTGGACAAATTTTATTTGACAAAATTTGAAAAATGATGAAAAATGCAGGAAATATTTTTGAGTTTTAATCCTCCATTTATATGCAGTAACATTGACGTGATGCTACTGTTTTATGTGAACAGTGACGCAGAATAGTTGCACTGCTTCGGAAATATTGCATTGCTTCAGAACTGGTGCACTATTTTTTGTTACTTAACTGAACTGATACATTGGTTGAATAAACAGATGCAACCATTCAGCAAAAGACACACTAATTCATGGAAAGATATGACTGTTTAGGAAAGGATGCAATCTTTAATGAACATACATGAATTTACAGCAAAGGTGCAACCTTTGGAGTGAACCATTGCTTCCTTTCTAAAGAGGCATCTTGTGGCTATAAATAACCTGGTTTTCATCCACAGGTTAGAGGTAGGAAATACAGAAATTTTTAGATTACCAAACTTTTTCTTCTTGTCTTAAAAAATACTCTAAGTGTGATTATTCTAACAGTGAGTGTGTTCGAAGAATCCGCCTATTTGAGGTACCTCTATAGTCGGATTGAAGGCCATTTTATCCTGGGAGGAAGATTCCATAACCTCGGGTACAGTGAGGTGAATTATTCCTTAAGGAACATCCGTGAATTCGGACGACTTGACCTTAAATCATTTCTGTTTCATCTTTATTTTCTGAAAAAATAAATACACCTCTTGGAAAGGTCTTTTTTGATCTTGTGTTGAGGGTATTTAATACTTCATTGTGTTCTTGTTCATACTTGAACTCGAGTTGAAGTTGTTGTTCTGTTATACAGATTTTACGTACCCATATTGTGGAGAATAACAATAATAGCACCGTACTGTCATTTTTGATGAGGTAAGACCTAGAGCGTGAGAGAAGTACATGAATGGTAAATAAATAAGAACAATATATCAAGATTATTAAAAGAGTAGATCGAATACTTTATTCCTGGAAAAGAAGGCTCTCTTCTCAAAAGATTCGAGAGAAAACCTAAACAGCTAACATAAATAGTCTGACTAATGCACTCTAGAATAATTAGTGCAACTTATAGTTGAGATATATAGTGAAAAACCATTCAATACATTTACAGCATTAACACGTAGGTGGAATCCCTACTACAAGTATAGTTGAGATAGTGATAAACCAATCAATACATTTGCAGCATTAACACGTAGGTGGAATCCCTACTACAAGTTACAAACTGACATGGAAAGAAGGGAGATATGGCTATGTGTCGGAATATGTTATTCAACTTTTATGATTCATAACTCATCAGTATCTTGGGAAAAATTGTCAAAATACCTTTCTCAAAAGGGAAAATTACCCGGATTAGCCACGAGCTTTTATTACCACTTAAAGTCTAATTTGTAATTAATTATAATTCATAGCCCCTCTTGCCTATTAATTATTCCTAATTACAATTCATAGTCTTTCTCGTGTATTTTCTCTCTTTTTCTATTTTCTATTATTCTCTTCTTCTTTTTTTTCCTTTTTCAGTTTTTTTTCTTCAGTTTTTCTTTTTCTTTTTTGTTGTTTTTTCTTTATTTTTTCTTTTTTAACCTTTTTCTTTTTATTTTTTATTCATTTTTTTTCTTTTTATTTTTTTCCTTTTCATTTTTCTCCTTTTTTTCTTCTTCTTCTTTTTTTTTTTGTATTTTTTATCCTTTTTTTTATTTGTATTTTTTCCTTATTTTCTATTAATCTCCTTCTTCTTTTTTGTAGTTTTTCTCCTTCTTTTTCTCTCATTTTTTCTCCCTTTTTTTTTTCTTTTCAATTTTTCTCCTTCTTTTTATTTGTGCGAACTAGCAAACACAAATACAAGTGCGAACTATAAAATACAAATACAAATGCGAACTATAAAATACAAATACAAGTGCAAACTATAAAATACAAATACAAATGCTAACTATAACATATAAATACAAGTGTGAAATAAAATACAAATACAAATGCGATCTATAACATATAAATACAAGTGTGAACTATCATTTGTATTTTTTAATTATTGAAAAGGAACGATTGATTTTCTTTCCACGAATACTTGTTTGTATTTATTGATACAAATAAATACAACTCAAATTTTTATACAAATACAATATATACAAATACATATTGTATTTGTATTTGTAAAATCATTTGTTTCATTTGTTTGTCATTGTATTTGTATCAAGTGATATTTGTTTATTTATAAATATGAATGATAATTATGATATACAAATACAAAATGGTACATTTGTATCAAATGATACATTACATATTTATATATTTTAGAATCAAGAAAATACAATTAATGTACTTACTTGTTTGTATACAAATACAAATGATACATTGTACATAGTCACGACTAAATACAATATGCAATCAACTTACAAATACAAATACAAAATAATTTCTTAAAAATAAAAAGGTAATGAAGAAAATAGAATACAAATATAAGTATAATCCAAATATAATCTAAATATACAAACACAATAAAACCATAATATAAATATAATCCAATATAATATGTAATCAATTATAAAATACAAATACAAAATAGTTCTTTAAAATACAAGTGTGAATTATATAAAATATAAATGATGGCGCAAACTAACAAATACAAATACAAATACAAATACAAATACAAATACAAGTGTGAACTATTAAATATAAATACAAATGCGAACTATAAAATATAAATACAAGTGCGAACTTTAAAATACAAATACAAATACAGTTGTATCAATAAATACAAAAATATAAATGACAGTGTGACTACAAATACGATAAATAATTGTGGTATTTACGTTATCATCCATGACTTGTGCTCGACTAGTCATATTTTTTGAAAATTATAAAAATATAAAATAGAACAAAAAATAATAAAGAAAATAAGTACAAAAGAGAGAAAAAAATCAAAGAAGAAATGAAATGAAGAAAGAGAAATAGAAGTTAGAGATTAAAGAGAGTAAAAAAAGAAAAAAAAAGAAAAAGAAAGAAACAAAAAAAATAAAAGTAGGAAAAAATAGAAAGAAGAAGAAAAAACAGGGAAAACACAAAAGATAAAAAAATATAAAAAAATATAATGGTAGTGTTAGTCAAGAAAATATTTAGTTCAACGAAATAAGCGTGATTGAGATTTTTTTTCTTTTTAAAAATATTGAATTCCATTTTTGGTGCGACTAAATAGGGACTGTATTCATATTTTATATGAATACATACTATTTGTAAAACCGAATACAGCGGGCATAAATCAAATACAGTGGCTATAAATGATAATTATGTAAAATGTGGCTATGAAAGGTGGGTTTTATAGCAAAATGCTGTTATTTTTGAAAGATCCCCTTCTCTAAATTATTTTGCCAAAGGGACACTAAATTTCTTTTTAAATTATTTTTTAGGGTTAGGGTGTAAAAAGTGTGTAAAAGTTGCAAAAAGTAGGTCCACATGTGGGCCAAGGGACCATTGTATCATTTTTCTAACTTTACAATTTTAACATAATACACTAACACCCATCCATTTATTCCAATATACAAAAAAACCTTCTCTCTCCTCTTAAATTGTCTCCCAACTCCCGCTTTCAAGAACTCTTCTCCCCAAATGCAATTTTCGTTTTTCCTTCTTCTGCAGCTGCTAAGAGCTCATTGTTGCTTCATAAGGTTAGTTAAAATCATGTTTCGATCATTTGTAGATTCATTTAAACAGGTTTCTTTGCTAATCGATTTGTAGTGATGTAGGAAAAAAAATTCGAATTTGGTTGATTAAGGAGTTTTGGTTTAGTTCCATATTTTTTTAGTAAAGAAGTGTTGAATGGTGGGATAATCGTTATTTGAAGTGTTATTTTGTCAGTTTGATTCAAATAGTCACTTATTTCTGTCCGTAGACCCATGGTCTATTAAATCGACCCGTGGTCTATGAAATCAGAATGATCTAGATTGAAATTAATTTTTAGATGTATGAAATTCTATTAAAAAATGGTTTCTTAAATAGTGGAAATTGAAAGATTAATAGCTAATTAGTTTGATTAGGTGTACTAGTTTGATTTTTAGCAATTGTTATGTTTTGATATTGCATGTTGAATTTTGGTTCAGTTATTGATGTGTGGAGTGAACTGTTTGATGGTGGAATGGTGAGATAATCTTTATTTGAAGAGTTATTTTAGCAGTTTGATTCCAACAGTCACCTGTTTCTGTACGTAGACCCGTAGTCTATGAAATCGACCCGTGGTCTATGAAATCAGAATGCCCTTGATTGAAATCAATTTTTTAGATGTATGAAATTCTTTAAAAATATGATGGCTGAAAGAGTGAAAATTGAAATATTAATAGATAATTAGTTTGATTAGGTATACTAGTTTGGTGGGATATTTCTTTGTTTTTTTTGGGAGGGGGAGGGGGGGGCGTTTCATTTGAGCAGTGACTTATTTCTATTGATAGACTTATGGTCTATGAACTGAAAATGGGAGATTTGTTTTGCAGGTATAGATTGTGTTGAAAATAGGTAAAAAAACCCATAAATCCTAAAAGCAAAGCCGGTACCGGTTCTTATTCTGCTTTTAGCAATAGAAAAAGAAAAGTCGAGGCAGTTGAAAATGTCTCAAAAAGAAATAAAATTGACGAGGAAGTGTCCGAATCAAATTCGGAGTTAAAGGAGATAAGCGACTACGCCAAGTCTAGTGAAGATGTCCTTCCCGAGTGCAGTGTTAGTGATGACAGTGAAGAGAGCGAGGGAAGTGGGAGAAACAGTGATGATGGGAATGATGATCCCTTGACCGTGCCAAGTTTGTCAAGATTCATTTTTGTGGAGCAGTATGACCTTCGAACGATAATAGATGAGGTCGGATCTTTCCCCGCGAAGATATCGGTCAGATCAAGAATGGCTGATTATCAAGAATTTAAGCAAGTTCTTGTCGATCAGGAATAAAGAAAATATTAAAGCAGTCCTGTTTCATACACCTGAGAAACCTGTCAGAACATCTCAAGTTCAATGGGCAGTTGGTCCATTATTTACTGTTGCGACGCGTCAAGAGCGATAAGCTGTGTCATGAGATGTGGTTCTGCGTTAACAACAAGCCTGTTTGTTTTGGCTTGAAAGAATTTTTTTTGATCACGGGCTGAACTGCTCATCATACCCTAGTGAATAAAAAATGAAGAAGGTGTTAGACAAGGGGAGCATTTTTGCTTTAAGGTGACCAAAAACAAAAATATTACGGCGGCCAACTTGTTGCACTTGATTAGAGGGAATAAGCTGAACGAGGACCAGAAGTTTAAGTGTTGTTTACTGTGGTTCTTGCACACCATGATGCTTGCAAAAGATTCGACGAAGGTTGTCGACGCGAAACTGATTTGAATGGTTGATTCTTTGAGTTTCTTCGAGTATTATCCATAGGGGAAAAAGACATTTCAATTAACCCTGGACTATCTGAAGAAGAAAAGTGACCTGGAGAAACAGAGGGAAGTATTTGATGAGAAGAAGAAGGCATCCTATGCTCTATTCAAATTTCCCTTGGCATTCATGGTATCTACCATAAACCCTTTAGTGAGTTTATCGTAGATTCTTGTTTTATTTATACTTTGTCATAGTCTCTAAGTTTTTTTTTCACTGTTGTACTGCTTATAGGTTTAGATCTATAAGGTCTTTCCTCATCTTGGAAAATTTATTGGAAAATCAACGGATGATCCCTTTCTCATTCCCCGCATCCTCAGATGGCACACTACAAAAAGTGACCAGATAATCGAAGGCGACCCATTCAAGTACAAAGGAAAAGTTACTGAGGTATGAGCTTATTTTTTATTATGCAATAATACTACTGTCGTATCGAATTCTATGTAATTGTTAATTGATATTTTGTAGAATGTGCACCCGTACATCATCCCTACTGTTCGTGAGACAAAGATGGATTACATGATTACATTTAAGCCAAAGACGGACGAGGTGAAGAATAACATCTTCGGTGGCTTAAAAAAAGAGTTAGAAGGGGTGACTGTCCTTATTTCAAATAAGGACAGTGAAGATAACGGGGATTTGGGTGGTAACCCCGTTGGAGTATGCATTGGCGATGATGATACTCCGAGCACATCAAAAGATACATAAGGCACCTCATTCCCCGGGGATCTTCATAAGCGTGTTGTTGCGCTCAAGGAAGCGGTGTTGGATATTGCTACCTATATCAAAGAGAAAAGACTGAGTAAAAAGAAAAAGGATGAGCGACAACACGAGCGAGGTAACTTCATTCAATAATTAATATTGTTAATGAATTTTCAGCTTTAAATATTAGTAACACTTTGTAATATGATTATACAGTGCATGTGGACCTTCGTGAATCGGAGAGGAATGAAGAAGTAGAAAAAAAGAGCAAAATATATGAGTTGGCCACTGTTGTGGCGAAAGAGGAAAAATAAGAAGAAAAGAAGGATGAAGAAGAAGAAATGGAAGAAGATAAGAGCCAAGAAGAAAGTGTAAAAGAAGCAGCTGCAGTAGAAGAAGAAAATGTTGAAAAAAAAACAACAACAGTTGAAGAAGAAGGCAAGGAAAACAAAGGAGCTATAGTTGAAGAAGGCAAAGAAAAAGAAGAAGCTAAAAAAATAGGAGCAGCAGCTGATGAAGAAGAAAAAGCTGACAAAGAAGCTGATAAAGCTACAACGGGTGAAGAAAAAGAAAAAACAGAGGAAGAAAAGGAAGGTGAGAAAGAAGAAGCTGTTGAAGGTGAAGTAAAAAAAGAAGCTGAGGAAGAAAAAGAAGGTGAGAAAGAAGCATCATTTGAAGGTGAAGGGAAAAAAGAAGCTGAGGAAGAAAAACAAGATGGGTTCATGGATATCGTTGATGAAATCAACAACACCTATGTCGATGAGGAGGAAAATAGTGAAAAAGACATTTGAATGCTATTATTGTTAATGTGTTGAATGATCTGTTGGTAGGATATTTGAAACATTCTTTTATTTCATTGAATATTTATTTAATCTTTCGTATACTTCTTTCATAGTCTATCACTACCATACTGCTTCATCTTAAGTTGATCTGTTTATTGATCGACTATGATTCTATCAAAAACAGTGTTAACATTGTAGAAAAATAGAAGTATTATTATTTATTCAATATCACTACATCCATGTTACAGTTTTCCAAAGAACGAATACTAGCATTATAGCACATAACATTATTTTTAGGCCATTATCCCTTTCTTCGGCCAAAATCAATTTTTGTTTTAGTTGATCCCTCTTTATTTGTGTGTCATGTAGCAATAATTTAAGGTGATCCCTTTGTTCTTCGGCTTCTTTGAACAAATTCATAAGAAAATCTCTATTTTCTTCGCATTCTTGGAGCCTTTGTAGTAGATTAAATTTTGCCAAGCCACGAAAATTTGATGTCTTGGGTCCCGAACTCAACGTTAATAGACAGCTTAGAGGTGATAGCTCATCGATCCATTTAAAAATGAGCATGCACCATTATACTAGAGAATAAATTATAATTACATAACGATTAACTTAACATTATAAAAAAGACATACACGACTCACCTTCGCAATTACACAGTTATAAAATTAGCGACCTGGATTTGAGTCTGTGCGTGACATCCTCAAGACAGCCGCATTCCCACAATAACAAATTAGAGTCTTTTTAGAATTGAATGTTTGAGATGCTTGAGACATTGTAGTAGTTTTAAATAAAAACAAAGTTGATGAAATAAAATAATGAGGGAGTGACGACTTTATATAGAAGTAAAAAAGATGTGTTAAGTGCAAAATTAGTCATTTATTATCATTGGAACAGTAATTTTATTTTTTGAAACTGGTTGTAACGCCTTGAAATTTGGTCCTGAGATGTCACACGGTGCTTAGGGGCACAAGTGACCCCAAGTTAACCCTCCTACTGGCATAATTCATAAGCAACTGGATAAAATGCTTAAATCTATATAAAATCAGCGAAAATATAGAACTTCTCTGAACTTGATCAATATAAATACAAACTTTACAAGATTACAACTCTACTTTTACCAAATGAAACTGAAACTGAATACATCAACTTCTACTGACCGTCTATGAAGCCTCTACTGGTACTGACTTCAGATAGCCGGGTCATGCCTCCCAACTATCCAAGCTCAATACGACTAAAATAAGAAAATACAATACTTCTCGAACTGTATAACCAACTCAAGCCCTCGAATCAAATGGACTCATCACCTGCTGACTAGGAGCGGTAGACTGGTTGAATGTGGTATCTGCGCTATAACTTGCACCTACATTATAAGACACTGTAGCATATGGAAATATATGGGGGTTAGTACTTTAAGGAATGTGCTGAGTATGTGGGGGTGCAATGCAACATTATAAATAATATCATAAATGATTTTGAAAATCATACATGCTGACGATAACGACTTTCTTTGTTTGAATTAATTGAAATATATTCCTTGTAAATCATCAATAGTAATACAAGCATTATATATCTCATAAATCATTATACTCAACTCAAACTCTTTAAATCATGACTTAGAGTGACTCGGTAACTCATGAAACTTGAACTCTTATGGACTTGGGAGTTTCTTATAACCGACATAAACTAAACCATGTGAGCCGCAAGGAGTCCAACATTTTGCCCTCCTAAGAAGAGAACCCCACATTGGTGGGAGCATCGTACTCTTGCCAGGGAGTACAACCTCAATTTCATTATCCCAATCCCATACTCGGCCTCTGGACCACAATTATCAACATCAATCCTACGGTGGCACGTAGTTTCGGGGAAATACCATATTTCCCACTCGGTGCTAAATACTCCTCCCAGACTCAGCTCAGAACGCGTTAGAAAATCCACCTTAATCAATATCAACTCATGGGTTTATCATAAAGACTAAAACATAAATATTTCTCATCTGTAAATCATATACAACTATGGATTCCTAACTCGACTCAAAATCAAACAATCTTTCTCAACATCAAGATGTATCAATTCATTAAATCATGGAAACATCAAAAACTTTGAGGAAGTATCAAGAATCATTATAACAACTCAATCTCATGAATCAATATACTCAATAATCCAATTTTTCATAAGGAAGCTTAAAGCTTGACACATGTCTTGAAAGCACTTGAAATACCAACTCATGGTAGAAACATGAAGTTCTCAATATTAAATATCAAGTCATAATTTGGAAATTTTAAAATAATCATGTATCAACAACTTCAAGAAAACATCATAGAACTCATTCTTGACTCTCAAGCTTAAATATTAATATATATATTCAATAATCAAACTTCTCATAGAAAAGCTTAAATCATGAATCTTATCTCAAATCATTCGGTAATCATCAACTCATAATAACAATATTCAACTCATGGCATAAGTTCTCAATTTAAGAAATAAAATGATGAAATAGTCATGTGTATCAATCTTGAATAGCTCAAATATCATAAATCATAAATAAAAAAATTTGGGTGTAAACCCGCTTTGCAAAATCATGAATTTCAATAGTAGAAATTAAATCTTTGGGCACAAGAACGAAAGAAGTGTTCTTGTTCAAACCCCACATACCTTGATTATGGATTTAAATGAAGAAACTTGTTATAGACTCCTTTTCCACTTCTTGAGTTAGGTTTCTTGATGCTTTTCACTTGGGTACCTTGAATCTTGAACCAATTTGTGAAATCTATGATTGGATTCTTGAATTTCTTGGAAGAAGGTTTGATTTTTGGGTTGAGAGAAAACCCTAGCTTCTTGAATATTCTTGGAAGAGAAATGAGAGAAAATTAACTTCTCTTATCTACTTGGATATATATAGAGGGTCAAAATGGGTGGAAAAGACCAAAATGCCCTTTTAAAAACGTCCCTTAATTGCTGGAAAAAATGGCTGACGACATTTGTGACAGGCCGTCAAACCTGTGACAGGCCGTCATAAAATGTCGTCAAAAAAAGTTGGATTTTATGAGTTTCTGCCTAAGGCTGACGACATCGTCAAAAATGTGACAGGCCGTCAAAAACGTCGTCAAAAACGCGACAGGCCGTCAGAAACGTCGTCACACCTTTCCAGATTGATATGTTGGAGTAAAATGGGTATAACTCTTTGCTCCGCTATCGGATTTTGGAGAAATTGGTATTTTTGGAAATATAATTCAATTATATATATGTTGATAGGCCATAAGCTCAAAAATTCCAAGTATAATGAGAGATATGCTCGTTTGAAGTTGACTATACCAATATCCTTCCTAAGAATTCAATCGGCAAGGAATGTTTTGATTCGCCCAATCGTTAGGACATCTTTGAGGCCTTAATACACACCATCCTTGATTAAAAAACAAACAAATCACCATAATTTATTTCTCAATAGCTTGATTCATGGTTGCACTATTGGTTAGAGTCTCGAGGAATTACAAAATGGCTCTAACTTCCTCACTGGGTGTCCGATTTGGGTGAATCTTAAGTTGATGGAAAGCTTATCCAATTATCCACATGATAGAAAGTGGAATTTATGGAAATAAAACATGATATAAACAACAATTACTTTGGAAGTCATCCATAGTCACTCAAAAGATGGATTTAGGCTTAAGAAACGATCGGGGTATTACACTGGTGGTGACACTTAATAGAATGTCGTAGATCATGACCAATGTCAGACATCAACTAGATACTAAATTCTACAGTAGACTCGTCTGGTCTATCGTAGACCTACACCTTTAGGAGTGCATCAATGGATCTCTTAATTATGCTTAGACCACGGTGATCTATGTACATTGCTATAGACCAATACTTGAATGTTGTTTAAAAGAGAATAAATAAATTAAAAATAAATGTAGGGTGGGTTTCTACACATGTGAGGGAGTGTAAACAAGTCACACAATCATATTAGAGCTTATACAAATTAGGGATAGTGTATTAAGGAGTGTGTGGATGGGTAGTGGTTGAATGTTCAATCTCCTAAGAGTAATGTTTCTCAAAGTATAAGTATGTATTAAGGATGATGATTATTCAACCACTATCCATTCCACATACTCTTTTAATTTGGGGGTGGTGATTGAAGGAGTATGTGAAATATGTAGTCATCAAATACAAAATATACTCAAAATATACTTGTGCTTTGACAAACATTACCCTTAGGCTATTGAACATTCAACCACTACCCATCCACACACTCCTTAATACACCACCCCTAACTTGTATAAGCTCTAATATGATTGTGTGACTTGTTTACACTCCCTCACATGTGTAGAAATCCACTGTATATTTATTTTTAATTTATTTATTCTCTTTTACACTACATCCAAGTGTTAGTCTATAGCAGTGTACATAGATCACCGTGGTCGATGCATAATTAATAGATCCATCGATGCACTCCTAAAGGTGTAGGTCTACGATAGACCAGACGAGTTGATAGACCCTCAAAGTACAAGTATATCTTTTACTGATATTTTACATGGGCCAACATCGATGACAGTCTATTAATTTTCACCAACAGTTCAAGATTGTCTATTTAAATCATTTTTAATTTAATTATTTTACTCTATCAGACCCAAAATATGTTATTATCAGTTTAAATTATTTTATGCCACCAGTCCCAAAATATGTTATTATCTGTTTATATCATTTTTAATTTAATTATTTTATTCCACCAGCCCCAATACATGTTATTATCTATTTATATCATTTTTAATTTAAGATTAAATACATAATTACCCCCTGATGTTGGCCGAGATTTTCAAAAAGACACCTAAAATTTGAATTCGACCTATTACCCCATGATTCTTACTTAATCCATTGCAAACACACAATTTTTTGCTGAATCTCAGTCACAACAAAGAGAGTTAACACACACACCAATCAGGTGATGCCACGTGTTAAATACGTTTAATTATATTTTTAATAAAATTTTACTTTTTATTTAATTTAACACCCCACCCCACCCCCTCTTCCCCCACCCACCCCCTCCACAGCTCTTCTCTACCCCCCACTCCCATTCAGCACGCCCACCCCTCGTCCAACACCCCTACCCCATTAGCATCTCCCCCAAACCCCCACTCCGTCAGCATGTATTTTTGTCCATTTTTTTTTGTTCAAATCACTTCAAAAAATATTTTTATGATTGAATTGAAAGTTTTATGATTGAATTAAGTTTTAAAGATAGTTAAATTATATGATTTAACTGAAAATGGAGCTTTAATGATATGATTTAAAAAAAAAAAAGCTTCAATGGAGGAGCTTTAATGGTGACATTGTGTTGAAGAGATTTAATGGTGTTGAAGAAGACATTGTGTTGAAGAAGAAATGATGGGTAGTTAAATGATATGATTTAATTGTAAAATGGAGTTTTAATGAATGATTTAAAAAAAAACTTCAATGGAAGCTTTAATGGTGAATTGAGTTGACGAAGAAAGAGTGGGTGGGTTTGGGGGGGGCAGAGAAGGGGTAGGGATAATTTTAAAAATAAATAAATATTATGGTTTTTTTAAAAGAATATAAATTATATATCAATTATTTTACACGTGACAGCTTTTAATTGGTCAAAAAAGTCAAATTCGAGCCCTTTCACGCGCCTGTGGAGCGTGTATACACGTAGAGGGTCAAAATGATGTGTTTGCAACAAAATAAAGAAGAATCGTGGGGTAATAGGTCGAAGTGAAAGTTTAGATGTCTTTTTGCAAATCTCAAACAAGATCAGTGGTGTAATTATGTATTTACTCTTAATTTAATTATTTTATTCCATCAGCCCCAAAACATGGCCCATCGATTCACATGGTCGACGATCAACCACTATGTTAGGTCGAGAACTGATGGAGTATATGATCGATGATAGACTATACGATCTAACAATGCATAAATTTTTGAAACGTTGTCTGCACAGATGAATAACCACAAAAAAATAACAGTCACAAAAAAGAGGGAAAACATAATGTTCAAACTGAAAATACTTATATTGATTGAACTTGTTCATTGCATTACATGGATTTTACGAAAAAAGGCAAAATTGAAGAAGATTTCTTCTAACAACATCCTATTACAAAAGCTTCTTCAGCAATGAACCGTACAAAAAATTTTAAAAACACAAAATGAAATAAAAACTTAAAAACTAATTTCAGGGGGATACTGGGGGGTGATGTAGTCAGGCCCTTCCATTCCAAGCCTTTCAAGAATTTTCCGCAAGAAACGAGCGATTCGCCATAGTTCGCGCTTGAGGTAGATGTGGTCTTGATCCAGGCCAAAGAAAAGACGATCAAAATCATTCCTAAGCAGGAGGATATCGTAATGTCTTGGGGGAACATGTCGGATGGGGCATAGGGGTATCCTTTTGGGTGGCATTATTTCAGTTTAGTGAGGAAGAAGAAAAGGGTTTCTGGTGTGTTGGGTTTACGTACAACTGAAGGGTTAGATAGAAATAGGTGCTGCATTTATAGACCTATAGAATGTGGCCTTTCAAATTCTCACCCAATGGTGAGTCGACGTGTGTGGGAATAGAAAAGGCTTACTTAACGTATACCAATGATTTTTCTTGAGAACAGACGTTTCTGCAGCTTTTCATTAAATGGGAATAGGAAACAATGATTCATTGTATTGATTAAAGAGATAAGGCGGTAAAAAGACCAACATAGCGTGTTTGATAAGTAATCATATAACCAATACATAATATTTTATAGACCGTGTGAACGATATACCGTAGAATTTACATAGTCTATCATAGACAATGCTTTAAGTCGATTACAACTGAACGTGAAATACTACAGAAATGAATATTTATCCCCCAAAACATCAACCTTACAACTGAAGAAAAAAAAAAAGTTGTCTACAATTTGTTGGCCATTCTACATGTGGTTCTTTTGTGCCCAGATTTCTTGCATATTGAACACCTATTCCTCCTTTTGGACTTGAATGTCTCACCGACGCCCTTAGTGCATTTAAATTTCATCCTTCCAAGTTTGCGATTGTAGGGTGGAGAAATCTTACTGTCTTGCACTTTCTGTAGCACAGTTCATTCGGCCTCTGGAGAGACAACATTAATAGATTCCGAGTACGCGAGGAGGTAAGTTTCAGCTTTATAAATTGGAGAAGAGTACTCATAGATAAATTTACCATAACCTACGCCATCTCCATACTTTGCTCGCAAAGCTGCCATCGCATGTTCGTACAACATTTTCACCAAGTTAAATTTCTGACAAGAACAACTACTCTCCAAAAGATTGACCTTGGAAGTAACGTTGTTTCCGAATACCATGAATTGGTCGAGACCCCATTTACATTAGTCATATACAATAAATCACTCAAACTCTTTTTATCCCTTAGGATCCTTTCCGCACAAGGTACAAATTTGTTGTTTTGACCATCGACAAAGGCATGCCGCTCCCTAAAATTTTCACCAAATTTTCTAGCAATTAAATTGAATATGTACGACACGGGGTACTTTCGTTAATCCATCAACACCGATTTGAGCTACTCGGCAATGTTTGTGGTCATCACATCCTACCTATTGCCCGGAAAGTATGCTCTACTCCATTTCTCAAAACCAAGTACATTTTCAAGGACATGTGCTGCCTCGGGGATATTATTCTTCAATTCGTCAAAATGCTCTCTAAACTCATCAACAGTATACGCCTATGCCGTGGCATAGAACAGATAAAGATGTTCTCCACAGTGTTGATTTACACGCAGACTTTCAGCGAGGTGCCTCATGCAAAGTCCATGATGTGCATGACTGTAAACACGGGAGAAGGAATTGGCAATGTTGATGTGTGTGTTACATGCCTAAATTACAACTCTTGTTAGAAAGTGTAAGCGATCGCTGTCAAATATATAACTCAACTAGGTTGGGTGTCGAATCCCACAGGGAATACTGTATTTACTAAGTATTGTGGTTGTTATTAGACTATTGATCAAGGATTCCAGAATAAAGTGGGAGTCTTGATTTATCAACTGTATTCAAATATTTGTCACAGAAAGTAATCCAAATGTCGATTATATTGCAAATAGTAATTCAGTAAGAGTAGTCAAACTAGAGTTATGGTTACCAAGATGCTTAAGCAGCTAGGGTTGTGAACTATTTTGAATTTCCAATGAACAATTCCAATTGCAAGAGTAATTGAATTTTATGGTTTACCCATTAGTTTCTCAACCTAAATGAGTAGCTTATCCTTTAATTCTTTCAAACTTAAGGAACGTATTATTTATTCAATTATATTCTCACGTGGGTTGATCCGATTAAGGAATCTACCCTCTATCCAAAAGTTAAATCCTTTAGATTTATGTAAACCCTTTTTTTTCCCAACAAACACTTTTCTATTCGAACAAGTGTTGTTCTTGGGCTCACTTTTCAAGTTTGCAACCAAGAAAAGTCATTAAAGTGAAGAAGGGTTTATGCAATATCAATTAATCATGGGAATCTACGAGATTCACAACTCCCAATCAGCTATTCACATCAAGGCTCCCATAACCCTAGTTATGAGAGCTTAGACACACATCTCCATCACAGAAAGAGAAAAAGTTATTGTGTTATTCATAAATTAATTCAAAATTTACTTACAAAAGTCACAATTATTGTTCTTCAATCTTCAATGGAGAAAATTATAATGGAATCTAGATCCACAATTCTAGAATGAACCTCATAGAAAAACTACGTGCAATATGTTTCTTGTATGGAAACCCTCTAATAAAAGATAAAAGATGGATAAAAGATAAAAAGATCTCTAATAAAACCTGAAACTGGGTATTTATATGTTCCCAGGTAAAAAAGATTTAAAATTCAAAAATTATAAAATCCGTATCAAAAGTGACGGCCAAAGAGGTAGTCCGTCGGAATTCTAAAAGTCCACCATATTAGCCATTGTTGATGATCCTTGAAAGCTAAGTTCTTCTTAGTGCTGATGACCAAAGTAGTGGTACGCCGCAAGACTGACGGTCCACTATATGGGCCGTCGTTGATGATCCTGAAGAGGCTGGTTTTGCTTAGCGCTGACGGCCAAAGTAGTGGTCCTTCGCAAAACTGACGGTTCACCATATGAGCCATCACTGGTGATCCTGAAGAGGCTGGTTCTGCTTAGCGCAGATGGCCAAAGTGGTGGTCCGTCATAAGACTGTTGTTCCACCACTTGGGCCGTCACTGATGATCCTTGAGAGCCAAGTTCTGTATAACATTGATGGCCAAAGTGGTGGGCCATCGCAAGAGTGGTCGTCCACCATGTTGGCCGTCGCTGAGTATTTTAGGATGCTTTGTTCTGTTTAACACTGACGGTTGAACTGGTGGTCCATCGCAAGACTGGTGGTCCACCATTTTGACCGTCAGAAGTGTTTTTCTTCTATTTTTCTGAGTCTTTTCCTTCAGCTAGCTCCTTACCCTGAAACACTAAAATCCAACATTAAATGAAACCTTGGTTTCTTGAAAACATACAATTGCCCTAAGAAAATGATGCAAAATGTTCCGTCAAAATCCAAAAATCAACACCTTCAACTTAAGATAATTGTTTGTCCTCAAGAAACTCAGCACCAAATTGCAAATATGAACAATATAATAATAGACATTTACTACTGAACCAGTTTTCACACAACCATTCACTAGTCATCCAAATCATATGGTTTACATGTCAGAGTCCATAACCGGCATTGTTTCAAATTCAATTTATCTATACAAACATGGATACAAGAATCTATAGAAATTAACCAAATTAAGTATAACTCAGGTTGCCCTCACTGTCAAGGAGATCCACCACTCAGTATATTTTATGGCTACAAATCAAAACCTCCTCACTCATCAAAGAAGTTACAAACATAGCACATGCACCCATAAGCTTGCCTTTATCATCCAATGCCTCTGCATAGCTGAGTTCCAAGATCAAGCAGGTCTTTTCTAGGCTAGTAATGAAGTATCAAGCTAGGCCAGGAAGGAATTTTGGGCAAAAGTGACTACATACTAGGCTTTAACTCTCTTTGCCTTCGAATTCTTCTAGCCAAGGCTATTGCTTTGCTAGCTCATTTACCATCTTCTCATTCATTCATGCTTTACCACAATAACCCTTTTTTTTATATATACACAAGCATCAGCCACCCTCAACTTAGGCTAATGCAATAAGTCAAGGTGCACATTATCTTGAATAGACCAGGGCCAAATGCTCTAATTTAAATTCTAGTCCAACTTTTCATTAGACAGTTAACAGCCCAACAATAGCCACTCTCAATGTAGGTATTTTTCCTAAGTGTAGGTACACGTTGTCCACTATTGGGTCAGGGCCAGAGCTAGGTGTCAACAACTTAAAGAGAGTTAACTAGAATGCTTGGTGATGAAGAAAAATTAACAAAGGCTTAAAGAAGGGTTCAAGTGCCCTCTACAGAAAGAATGTCTCGTTCTCACACCTATTTGAGTATTATTTTTCTCTTGAATTTGGAGATGTTTAGATATATATGCTCACACTCAGAAAGAAGTTCAATGAATGTAATTGTGATATCATAGGCTTGGCCTTTATGAAAGTATCCACTAATGTGAGAAAACTTAGAGTAGGATTTTGTAGGACTTGTTATTGGCTTGTAATGTAGGCTTGGGGTTGGGTAGGATGACAGCTGGGATAAAAGTGACTAATTCCTCAATGAGCATTGCACTGTATTCATGCTTTTGACGCTCGATCTTCTTTATTGTGCTTCTTTGCCCCTTGTTTTGTATTTGTTTTGACTTTTTTTTTTAATCTTGTGTTGGAGTTTTTCCCTTTTTGGATATATTTTCCTTCCTTTTTTTCCTTTTTGGGGATGATGATTCCCCACCTTTATCAGAGTTATCTCTTTTTTTTGTGGGGTTTCTTGCTCCTTGTTTCTTTGAAGTCGTCTTTTATTTTGTTCTTCTGGGGATATACGCCCTTTGCCTTTGGCAACTTTGGTCTTGAATATTCATTCGCAACTTGCACGTACTTAGTGCGCTTAAGGAGGTGGGCCAAAGAGGGATAGTGCATGTAAGTACTTAAAAGGTATAGGCTCAAATGTGGTTATTCCAAAGAAAAGGTTTCAGGCTTAAAGGGGGGAAATACTAGGGATTGATGTCATTTGGTAGGCTGTGGAAGGCATAATCTAGTCAAGGAAGGCCTACAATCCTTTCCTAAACTAAGTGTAACTCAGAATTTCACCTCATCAGATATTCAAGCCAAGTTCTAGATCAACAATGCAATGCAATGAACTAGTCTTAAGCTCACCACAAAATGCACTTGAAATGATGGGGTTGGCTTTGTTCTTGTCTTAGATGTATGCAAGAGAATTTTTGAGTGTTACTCAGGTTTGACGAAGAGGTACCAAAAGAATCTATGGTTTACCGTAAAGTCGGACCTCTCCATCATACCAATTTGTTCTTTCTCATACACACTCCTAACTGTGTTGGTACCAACCAAGCCAAAATTGTAATAAAATTTATTCATTTTTTATTTTTCAGAAAAAAATGGGACCGAACCCAAATGAGGGTTGCCTACGTATCTTATGAAAACAAGAATCAGGTTTGTGTAGTTCAGGCAGATTTGTAAATGTGCATGTAGTATGTATGAATGTACAAGAGTAGTGGTCATCGTCGAAAATAATGTGACAGACGATAAAAAGAAACTGTTTGTAGCATCAAAATTATTTTGATCAGACGATCGAGGGAATGGATGTCAAGCATGAGGAGAGTTTTGAAACTACTTCAATGTGTCGACAAGATTGGGAAGGTCAGACATTGAAGAAATTCTGATTTTATTTCGCCGTAGTTGGCAAGCTTGTTATGAATGAAAGAATATTGAACCCTTGCTTTGAGGGTGGGGATCGATATGCCGTAAATTTAATGGTTTACGACATTCGAAAGAAGAAACTAGGTGTTTTCGAATCAAAATTGGTTGAGGATTTGGAAGTAGGTCGGCTAGGCACTAATATAATTGGGATTTGAATTTGAGAAGCTATTGATTAACGCTCTTGAAGAATTTTGGAGAGCGTTTTTGAACTGTTCCAAAAAAAAATCCCCAGTTTTGAATACCAGAGAAATCATTCTAAAACAATAAAGAGACCGAACCCTCATACAGGGCTTCCTACGTATCTTGTCAGGACAAGAATCAGGTCAAAACGTAGTGCAAACTTGTTTTTTGAGTTTGTATATGGCATGATTTATTTCTAAATTAAGAATTTTCCTAAATGGTTGAGAGTAGGACCGAATAATTGCGAAAAGGCACACTAACCTAAATACACCAATTCTGAAACTAAAGAATCCAAAGAAGGTTCGAAGGAGTGCAGTACACCTCTCGCGTGTTCGGTGTGTAAATTGTGTATGACCAAAGACTCAATGGAATTGTGATTTATGATTAAATAAAGTAAAAAATAATGTGTAGCAGTTTTTCAATGTACAGATAAAGTGTATATGAACAAGAAATGAATCAAAGAATTGATAAGACAACAAAACTAATTTGTGCAAATAATATAAAATTGATGAATAAACAGATAAAGAATCCAAGAATTTAATTGCATGCAAAAATGTAAAAATACCTCCCTCGATTGAAAAATCGAGTCTATCATAGTTAGAACCTGTTGTTAATCCCCAACGGAGTGCCCATTCTGTCATGCCCCATTTTTACCAAGGTTAAACAAAACATGACTTATTAGACTCTAAAGAATTAAAATTTTGTACAGAGTCGCCACCTAATTTTTAAAGGAAAATAAGGAAACCTATTTATTTGTCGATACATATGATTAATGTTTTAGTCTGCTAAAACCTATTGAGACTCTAGGTAAGGGTTCAAATTATCCCGAAGGGGAGGGGTTAGGCACCCTTCAAGATCCACAAATGTGGTACCCGGCTAGACTAATCTTATCAATGAGGGGGAGGTATAAATATTTAAAATAATGTAAAAGTGTATGTGTATTAAGTATAAAATAATTCTTTTAAAAAAAACATAAATGTTTAAAACCATGTAAAAGTATATGTATATTAATTATATAAATAAAATCTTTTGTTATAAAAAATATGTAAAAGATATGTATAAAATGTATAAATTACATGTGAAAAAGAAAAGTATTTTGTGATGTATGAAAAGAAATGTATTTTAATGTGTCATGAAAAGAAAAGGTATTTACAAGTAATTTTTATTTGATTAAAATTACAAAAAGGTAAAATTTATTTGAGAAGAAAAGACTACATAATACGTGAATACTTCATTAACTTGATTCTATTATGTAAATATTAACGGCCTAAGTTTTGCCTAAAAGAGATAAAATTATGTAAATAAAGAATATCTTCGCCCGGCACCCAAAAATTAAAGTTTTCACTATCTTTTATCTTTATGTACAATTACAAATAAGAACTAAACTACAAACATAAAGCTCGAGAATTATGTATAAGTGCTTGATAAAATAATAAAATGAACAAATAGTTATTAAAGTAAGTGAAATTATGTGCACACATGTACATATTGGTGTATATATAAAAATAGAGTTTTGTTATGAAGAGGGCTCGGATTAAGTTTTAGACTCACCATGGCTATGAAGTGGTTTCTCGACTAATCGGTCGTCCTAAATCGCCTTGCCAAGATACGAATCACAAAACCTTTTGTGTTATCGTGATATTTTTAAGATTTCGTCATCGCCCGAAATATTTAATTTTTATTACGTATTTGTATTCGTAATGTCCGTCTTTTATTTGGGAAGGCCTCAAAAACTGACGGGGGTTTCTTCATTGGCCATTGTATTGATACTTCATATGAATAAATAAACTTGAGAAAAAAAAAAGTTCGTCTTTGTAATGGGGTGGCCTCAAGTATCCGACGAAGAGATAATGTCATTGGCCACTATCGCGTAGTATCTTATTCTTTATCAGTCAAATAAAGATGTGTAAATGACAAAACAGTCCAAAACCATTATCGGATGCAAAACAACAGTCAACCAGTGACAAAAATAATAAAAAACGGAGCAAATATAGCAGCAACAACAGGAATAAGCCACAATATATGAATATATCAATAAAATGCAGCCTAAAAATAGCGGAACCACACCAAAAAAAGGAGTTTGTCAGAAAATGTACAACTCCGACCAGATCTGCGAAGCTAAAAAACAACCAACCACATTTAATATATACTACAAAATAAATTAGTGATCGGAACTCGCCGGAGCAATGCTGAAATCACACCAAATCTGGTCAAACTTGACCCTTTCTCGGTGCTACAACAACAAATAGAGGAGAGAGGAGAGAGTGAGCAGCGAGAAGAGGAGGAAGAAGTGGGGAGGAAGCGGGCGCCGTGTGGCGTCGCCGGCTGGTGCTGGTTAGGCGAGGGGAAAGGGGTGCGGTGGTTTCTTGGTGGCGATGGTCGGAGCCCATTCTCTGGAGCTCTAGCATTGGCAACAGTGAGGGTAGATGGAGAGAAAATTTGATCTGTGGGTTGTGTGGTGTGTATTTTTATATATATATTTTTTTTGTGTGTTTTGAAGAGAAAAATAGAAAAATGAAATAAATAAAATATGTTTGTGTATTTATGAATATGAGTGTGGGTTTCAAAGGAAAAAATGTTTATGAATTTTAAAAAATAAATATATGTGTATTTTGTATATGTTTTCAAGAGAGAAAAAGAAAAAAAATGTGGATATTTGTGTGTGGAAGGAGAAAATATGGGTGTTTATTTTGAGAGAAAGAAGAATGATAAAATTGGTCTTCCACCTTTGCCTATTTATAATAAAATTGGGCACTCCCTATTATCCAATGGATAAAGGGGTGTCCCCTCTTTTTATTGACCAAATGATGTTTATCCTTTTGACCAATGGATAGAGTTATTGTCCAAAGGGTAGTGTCATTGAGTTGCCATTGTCAGATGTGACAAGACATTATTGTGTGGTCATTGTCGGATGTGACGAGTCATTGAATTATTATACTATGTAAAAATAATTTATCCGACTTAGCATTTGCGAACTGTAAAAAATGTACAAAATGAAGGTATTAATTTATAATTATGAAAAATGTAAAGAATGTTGAAAATATTAAAAATGTAATTTAATATGAAAAATATTATAAAAATGTGATGTCATGTCGTGTACATGTGCAAATAATTGTAAAATGTTAAAAACGATAATGAATTGATAGAAATCCTAATATAAGGAGGATTATTAATAAACTATGAAAAGTAAAATACGACAACAAATTGATAAAAATCCTAAAATAAGGATGATTATCAATAATTTGTCAACAATTGTAAAAAAGATGTGAAAATTATATTTTGTTCCCTTTAACGATCAGGAAGCCTGAAGACATTAATTTTAGGCACGGAGAGAAAAAATTGAGTGGCAACACCCATTTCTTTTCTTTATCTTCATGACAAGCAATCTTGAGAGTAAATTACTAGAGTTGAAGTTAAGTTCATGTTCTTAAGTTGCAAGCAAGTAAAAGAGAAGCTACTACGAAACCAAGGTATGAGCACCTCCATGTCTTCTCTTGTTGAACCGCAAAAACATGAAATGAATGAGTGGTTTGTTGTTAAAATTCCATCTTGTATTCTTCTGTTGCTTTGGGTTGCTTTAAATCCAGAACTTGAATATACACCATTGGATAAAGTCTGAGTAACTCGCATGTTTAAAAGCGGGTAATTTTGTGCATAAATGTGAAATTGGTGTCAATTGTTGCTAAAAAATCGAGTTTACATACTAAATGTTCGACAAAATGCCGAATTAAAAGCTTAATATGGAGAAGGGGGTGCGACGGATAAAATCATGGACCGTCAGTTTTGCGATGGACCACCATATAGACCATCGCAAGGACCCCAGAAGTGACACCCACTAGATAAGATGCGACGGACAAATTGCTGGACCGTCAGTTTTTCGACGGACCACCATATGGACCATCGCAACTCTTTGAAATCTTAGGTATTTTGGATAGGAGCTGACAGCCCACCTGGTGGACCACCAGTTACCTGACGGACCACCAGTGTGGCTGTCAAGTTAATGTTTCCACTATTTTGACTATTTTTGTGTTGTAAACTAATTCCGTATTTTTTTAGGCATTATGGTTCGCAAACTACCACTAAACAGAGGAGGAAGATCTCAAAGGGGTAGAGGCAAACCTTCACCCATTTACAACACCAGACAGCATGAAAGGGAAAATCCCACACTCTCCCAGTCTGAAAAGGAGAGCGATAGTAGTACAAGCAGTACCAGCTCGAGCCCAGACAAGGCAACAGTTGCTACAACTCAACCCGAGCATACTGTGGGTGAAACTGAGGCTGCTAACGTGGGAGATCAAATGGAAGCGACTGATGTAGACACTGAACCTAAGGATGCTAATGTTATCAAGCATAAGGATCCTCAAGTTCGGGAGGCAATTAGATGGCAGATAGAGAGAGCAAGGACAAAATTCTATGACGATTTGACACCTACAACAAGAGAGATCAAAAGGCCATTTGTTGAGGAACATCAGATAGTGAAAACGGAGTTACATGAATACCCTGAGTTGGAACGTCGTTTTAACGAGTATGAACTAACATTGATGAGAAGGCCTCCAGGATCGTATCAACCAAATTGGGTCAGAGAATTCTTTGCTAATTATCTGGTATTAGTAGAGAAGGACTGTCCAAAGGGGTTGTCAGTTGCAAACTTGACGAGCAGAGAGTCAGTACTTGTTCGAGGAGTCATTGTCAATATTTCAGCCCGAACAATCAATAGGATGTTGTTTGGGCTAGAATACGAAGCTCCACCTACCATGCCTGATCTTGAGTATAGGTTGAGAACTGCATATACTCAGAGGCCTTGGGTGGCCACATTATTGACAGGTGATGGTAACCCCTCTTGGGTGACCAATCCACGGGAGCACATTGCAAAATTTTCCATTAGATTCAAGGCTAAGTTCTGGTGGGCTGTTTTACATTTGAGGCTGATGCCAATAAAAGGTAATGGAAATTTGGATAAACACAGAGTTGTATTGGTGGCTGGTTTGCTTTCAGGCCTACATATTGACTTCGGAAAGATTATTGCTGATGATATATTCGTAAGGGCACATAAAACCTCAAGTACATTATCATTCTCATGCTTAATCACAGAGTTATGTAGGCAAGCAGGTGTGCCTCTGATTTTTGGAGTTGACAATGCAGTCCAGGCTACACACAGACAAGACATTGAGAAGTCGAAAGATGACTCAAAATTCAATAATCAAGCCTCCTACTTACCAGACTCAATCTGCACCAACTCCCGATGCTACCAAAATTCCTGCAGGTATGCCTTTCTTTGCCCATCACCACTTATGTGCCACCTGAGTGTGTACCTCTAAGTATATCTGTAGGGTCAGGTTCCGCACCATCTATGGGTGGAGCAGACTTTGCTGAATACAGGATAACGTAGGAAAATTTTTCCAAATCGGTGAAGATGCAAAAGAGATTTCAGAAATAGTTAGATAAATGGGTTTCTGAACTCAAGATGTTTGTTGATAGAATTGTAGCTGAGGCAATCCATCCATTCGAAACTATTCAGACTAGGAATGACAACATGGAGCACCGCATCAACAAAAGGCTCGATTCACTGTCCTTCCCTGATCTTGCCAAGTTCATGGCTGAATTTGAGCAAGCAAAGGCTGATATAGCGAAGTTAAAGGAAAGACAACCACAACATACTGCTTTTGACCCATCCTTAATGGTGAGTGACGATGATGAATGCATTGTGGACCTAATGGGATGACCTGTGAAAGATAAAGAAAAGCAGCACATGGATGAGCGAGTTGCAAGGAAAGCTGAAAAAAAAATAGAAATGACTCCAGAGCAATAGGAACAACATGATCTGAAGAGAGCTTGAATGAAATCAAGGAAAGATGAAGAAAGAAAAAGATGATGTAGAAGGAGTATCTACTAGTGTTGCCCGAGCAAGGGGGAAAAGTTTAGGCTCAGTCTGAGAGATGATTCCTCCCATCATGGAGGGTGAGGTTTTGAGTTCCCCTACCACCATAGGGGCCAACATTTCACCAGGTGAGGACACAGGATCCTCACCACACTTTACAGATGCCTCAGATGAATAAGAGGAAATACAAGTATACCCATTCCTTTGTACTTTAATTTAATTCTTTGAGGATAATGCATATATTTTTATGTGGGTGTGGTGTACTTGTACCATGGGGGGTTGTGTTACCGATAGTCTGAACCCTACCATGTGCTATCTAGGAGAATTGGTATGTCTAGGATCATGTTAAGTTCACATTTTTCTTTTCTAGGTTCAACTTATTTGCATTTTTCTTCTTTTTAATCCTTGTTATGTTTTTAATGTTGGTCCATGAAATAAAAGTGTTGTTTGTGTTAGTATTTTGTTGTGAATATGGATGATGAATGATGTTGGCATCAAGCTATGACTATTTTCATTTGACTGTTTACTTTTGTCTCCTAGGATATGTGATCAACTGTTAGTGAATCTGTAGTTGGCATTAACCTGTAAATACACATGACATGTGATGCAAATCTCAAGAACAGTAGAATGAGTTTAACTTATTTACCACTGTGTGTGTGAGTATTTGTATTAGTTCTTACATAGTATAGTACCTATAACTTGCCTGGTTTAATTAATGTTATTTTGTAGTTGATGAGATAAGAGGGATGGCAGGCCACCTTGTGCGTTTAGTCCACTTAGCCAAAGTAATTAACCCTACCAAAAATAATTTCCTATTTTTGAACCCTTCTTTAAGCCTTTGTTAATTTTTCTTCATCACCAAGCATTCTAGTTAACTCTCTTTAAGCTGTTGACACCTAGCTCTGGACCTGACCCAATAGTGGACAACGTGTACCTACACTTAGGAAAAATACCTACGTTGAGAGTGGCTATTGTTGGGCTGTTAACTGTCTAATGAAAAGTTGGACTAGAATTTAAATTAGAGCATTTGGCCCTGGTCTATTCAAGATAATGTGCACCTTGACTTATTGCATTAGCCTAAGTTGAGAGTGGCTGATGCTTGTGTATATATAAAAAAGAAGGGGTTATTGCGGTAAAGCATGAATGAATGAGAAGATGGTAAATGAGCTAGCAAAGCAATAGCCTTGGCTAGAAGAATTCGAAGGCAAAGAGAGTTAAAGCCTAGTATGTAGTCACTTTTTCCCAAAATTCCTTCCTGGCCTAGCCTGATACTTCATTACTAGCGTAGAAAATATCTTCTTGATCTTGGAACTCAGCTATGCAGAGGCATTGGATGATAAAGGCAAGCTTATGGGTGCATGTTCTATGTTTATAACTTCTTTGATGAGTGAGAAGGTTTTGATTTGTAGCCATAAAATATACTGAGTGGTGGATCTCCTTGACAGTGAGGGCAACCTGAGTTATACTTAATTTAGTTAATTTCTATAGATTCTTGTATCCATGTTTGTATAGATAAATTGAATTTGAAACAATGCCGGTTATGGACTCTGACATGTTAAACCATATGATTTGGATGACTAGTGAATGGTTGTGTGAAAACTGGTTCAGTAGTAAATGTCTATAATTATATTGTTCATATTTGCAATTTGGTGCTGAGTTTCTTGAGGACAAGCAATTATCTTAAGTTGAGGGTGTTGATTTTTGGCTTTTGACGGAACATTTTGCATCATTTTCTTAGGGCAATTGTATGTTTTCAAGAAACCAAGGTTTCATTTAATGTTGGATTTTAGTGTTTTAGGGTAAGGAGCTAGCTGAAGGAAAAGACTCAGAAAAATAGCAGAAAAACACTTCTGACGGTCAAAATGGTGGACCACCAGTCTTGCGATGGACCACCAGTTCAACCGTCAGTATTAAATAGAACAAAGCATCCTGAAATACTCAGCGACGGCCAACATGGTGGACGACCACTCTTGCGATGGCCCACCACTTTGGCCATCAATGTTATACAGAACTTGGCTCTCAAGGATCATCAGTGACGGCCCAAGTGGTGGATCAACAGTATTATGACGGACCACCACTTTGGCCATCTGCGCTAAGCAGAACCAGCCTCTGCAGGATCACCAGTGATGGCTCATATGGTGAACCGTCAGTTTTGCGAAGGACCACTACTTTGGCCGTCAGCGCTAAGCAAAACCAGCCTCTTTAGGATCATTAATGACGGCCCATATAGTGGACCGTCAGTCTTGCGACGTACCACTACTTTGGTCGTCAGCACTAAGAAGAACTTAGATTTCAAGGATCATCAGCAACGGCTAATATGGTGGACTTTCAGAATTCCGACGGACTACCTCTTTGGCTGTCACTTTTGACACGGATTTTATAATTTTTGAATTTTAAATCTTTTTTACCTGGGAACATATAAATACCTAGTTTCAGGTTTTATTAGAGATCTTTTTATCTTTTATCTTTTATTAGAGGGTTTCCATACTAGAAACATATTGTACGTAGTTTTTCTATGAGGTTCATTCTAGAATTGTGGATCTAGATTCCATTATAATTTTCTCCATTGAAGATTGAAGAACAATAATTGTGACTTTTGTAAGTAAATTTTGAATTAATTTATGAATAACACAATAACTTCTTCTCTTTCTGTGATGGAGATGTGTGTCTAAGCTCTCATAACTAGGGTTATGGGAGCCTTGATGTGAATAGCTGATTGGGAGTTGTGAATCTCGTAGATTCCCATGATTAATTGATATTGCATAAACCCTTCTTCACTTTAATGACTTTTCTTGGATGCAAACTTGAAAAGTGAGCCCAAGAACAACACTTGTTCGAATAGAAAAGTGTTTGTTGGGAAAAGAAAGGGTTTATATAAATCTAAAGGCTTTAACTTTTGGATAGAGGGTAGATTCCTTAATCGGATCAACCCACGTGAGAATATAATTGAATAAATAATACGTTCCTTAAGTTTGAAAGAATTAAAGCATAAGCTACTCATTTAGGTTGAGAAACTAATGGGTAAACCATAAAATTCAATTACTCTTGCAATTGGAATTGTTCATTGGAAATTCAAAATAGTTCACAACCCTAGCTGCTTAAGCATCTTGGTAACCATAACTCTAGTTTGACTACTCTTACTGAATTACTATTTGCAATACAATCGACATTTGGATTACTTTCTGTGACAAATATTTGAATACAGTTGATAAATCAAAACTCCCACATTATTCTGGAATCCTTGATCAATAGTCTAATAACAACCATAATACTTAGTAAATACAGTATTCCCTGTGGGATTCGACACCCAACCTAGTTGGGTTATATATTTGACAGCGATCGCTTAAACTTTCTAACAAGAGATTTAATTTAGGCGTATAACACGCACATCAACATTGCCAATTCCTTCTCCCGTGTTTACAGTCATGCACTTCATGGACTTTGCATGAAGCACCTCGCTGAAAGTCTGCGTGTAAATCAACACTGTGGAGAACATCTTTATCTGTTCTATGCCACGGCATAGGCGTATACTGTTGATGAGTTTAGCGAGCATTTTGCCGAATTGAAGAATAATAGCCCCGAGGCAGCACATGTCCTTGAAAATGTACTTGGTTTTGAGAAATGGAGTAGAGCATACTTTTCGGGCAATAGGTACGATGTGATGACCACAAACATCGCCGAGTCGCTCAAATCGGTGTTGATGGATTAACGACAGTACCCCGTGTCGTACATATTCAATTTAATTGCTAGAAAATTTGGTGAAAAGTTTAGGGAGCGGCATGCCTTTGTCGATGGTCAAAACAACAAATTTGTACCTTATGCGGAAAGGATCCTAAGGGATAACAAGAGTTCGAGTGATTTCTTGTATATGACTAATGTAAATGGGGTCTCGACCAATTCATGGTATTCGGCAACAACGTTACTTCCAAGGTCAATCTTTTGGAGAGTAGTTGTTCTTGTCAGAAATTTAACTTGGTGAAAATGTTGTACGAACATGCGATGGCAGCTTAGCGAGCAAAGTATGGAGATGGCGTAGGTTATGGTAAATTTATCTATGAGTACTCTTCTCCAATTTATAAAGCTGAAACTTACCTCCTCGCATACTCGGAATCTATTAATGTTATCTCTCCGGAGGCCGAATGAACTGTGCTATAGAAAGTGCAAGACAGTAAGATTTCTCCACCCTACAATCGCAAACTTGGAAGGAGGAAATTTAAATGCACTAAGGGCGTCGGTGATACATTCAAGTCCAAAAAGAGGAATAGGTGTTCAATATGCAAGAAATCTGGGCACAAAAGAACCACATGTAGAATTGCCAACAAATTGTAGACAACTTTTTTTTTTGCTTCAGTTGTAAGGTTGATGTTTTGGGGGATAAATATTCATTTCTGTAGTATTTCACGTTCAGTTGTAATCGACTTAAAGCATTGTCTATGATACACTATATAAATTCTACGGTATATCGTTCACACGGTCTATAAAATATTATGTATTGGTTATATGATTACTTATCAAACACGCTATGTTGGTCTTTTTACTGCCTTATCTCTCTAATCAATACAATGAACCATTGTTTCCTATTCCCATTTAATGAAAAGCTGCAGAAACATCTGTTCTCAAGAAAAAACATTGGTATACGTTAAGTAAGCCTTTTCTATTCCCACACACGTCGACTCACCATTGGGTGAGAATTTGAAAGGCCACATTCTATAGGTCTATAAATGCAGTACCTATTTCTATCTAACCCTTCAATTGTACGTAAACCCAACACACCAGAAACCCTTTTCTTCTTCCTCACTAAACTGAAATAATGCCACCCAAAAGGATACCCCTATGCCTCATCCGACATGTTCCCCCAAGACATTACGATATCCTCCTTCTTAGGAATGATTTTGATCGTCTTTTCTTTGGCCTGGGTCAAGACCACATCTACCTCAAGCGCAAACTCCGGCGAATCGCTCATTTCTTGCGAGAAATTCTTGAAAGGCTTGGAATGGAAGGGCCTGACTACATCACCCCACAGTATCCCGCTGAAATTAGTTTTTAAGTTTTTATTTTATTTTGTGTTTTTAAAATTTTTTGTATGGTTCATTGCTGAAGAAGATTTTGTAATAGGATGTTGTTAGAATAAATCTTCTTCAATTTTGCCTTTTTTCGTAAAATCCATGTAATGCAATGAACAAGTTCAATCAATATAAGTATTTTCAGTTTGAACATTATGTTTTCCCTCTTTTTTGTGACTGTTATTTTTTTTGTGGTTATTCATCTGTGCAGACAACGTTTCAAAAATTTATGCATTTTTAGATCGTATAGTCTATCATCGATCGTATACTCCATCAGTTCTCGACCTAACATAGTGGTCGATCGTCGACCATGTGAATCGATGGGCCATGTTTTGGGGCTGATGGAATAAAATAATTAAATTAAGAGTAAATACATAATTACACCACTGATCTTGTTTGAGATTTGCAAAAAGACATCTAAACTTTCACTTCGACCTATTACCCCACGATTCTTCTTTATTTTGTTGCAAACACATCATTTTGACCCTCTACGTGTATACACGCTCCACAGGCGCGTGAAAGGGCTCGAATTTGACTTTTTTGACCAATTAAAAGTTGTCACGTGTAAAATAATTGATATATAATTTATATTCTTTTAAAAAAACCATAATATTTATTTATTTTTAAAATTATCCCTACCCCTTCTCTGCCCCCCCCCCAAACTCACCCACTCTTTCTTCTTCAACTCAATTCACCATTAAAGCTTCCATTGAAGTTTTTTTTTTTTAAATCATTCATAAAAGCTCCATTTTACAATTAAATCATATCATTTAACTACCCACCATTTCTTCTTCAACACAATGTCTTCTTCAACACCATTAAATCTCTTTAACACAATGTCACCATTAAAGCTCCTCCATTGAAGCTTTTTTTTTAAATCATATCATTAAAGCTCCATTTTTAGTTAAATAATATAATTTAACTATCTTTAAAACTCAATTCAATCATAAAACTTTCAATTCAATCATTAAACTATTTTTTGAAGTGATTTGAACAAAAAAAATAGACGAAAATACATGCTGACGGAGTGGGGGTTTGGGGGAGATGCTAATGGGGTAGGGGTGTTGGACGAGGGGTGGGCGTGCTGAATGGGAGTGGGGGGTAGAGGAGAGCTGTGGAGAGGGTGGGTGGGGGAAGAGGGGGTGGGGTGGGGTGTTAAATTAAATAAAAAGTAAAATTTTATTAAAAATATAATTAAACGTATTTAACACGTGGCAGCACCTGATTGGTGCGTGTGTTCACTCTCTTTGTTGTGACTGAGATTCAGCAAAAAATTGTGTGTTTGCAATGGATTAAGTAAGAATCATGGGGTAATAGGTCGAATTCAAAGTTTAGGTGTCTTTTTGAAAATCTCGGCCAACATCAGGGGGGTAATTATGTATTTAATCTTAAATTAAAAATGATATAAATAGATAATAACATGTATTGGGGCTGGTGGAATAAAATAATTAAATTAAAAATGATATAAACAAATAATAACATGTTTTGGGACTGGTGGCATAAAATAATTTAAACTGATAATAACATATTTTGGGGCTGATGGAGTAAAATAATTAAATTAAAAATGATTTAAATAGACAATCTTGAACTGTTGGTGAAAATTAATAGACTGTCATCGATGTTGGCCCATGTAAAATATCAGTAAAAGATATACTTGTACTTTGAGGGTTCATCAACTCGCCTGGTCTATCGTAGACCTACACCTTTAGGAGTGCATCGATGGATCTATTAATTATGCATCGACCACGGTGATCTATGTACACTGCTATAGACTAACACTTGGATGTAGTGTAAAAGAGAATAAATAAATTAAAAATAAATATACAGTGGATTTCTACACATGTGAGGGAGTGTAAACAAGTCACACAATCATATTAGAGCTTATACAAGTTAGGGGTGGTGTATTAAGGAGTGTGTGGATGGGTAGTGGTTGAATGTTCAATAGCCTAAGGGTAATGTTTGTCAAAGCACAAGTATATTTTGAGTATATTTTGTATTTGATGACTACATATTTCACATACTCCTTCAATCACCACCCCCAAATTAAAAGAGTATGTGGAATGGATAGTGGTTGAATAATCATCATCCTTAATACATACTTATACTTTGAGAAACATTACTCTTAGGAGATTGAACATTCAACCACTACCCATCCACACACTCCTTAATACACTATCCCTAATTTGTATAAGCTCTAATATGATTGTGTGACTTGTTTACACTCCCTCACATGTGTAGAAACCCACCCTACATTTATTTTTAATTTATTTATTCTCTTTTAAACAACATTCAAGTATTGGTCTATAGCAATGTACATAGATCACCGTGGTCTAAGCATAATTAAGAGATCCATTGATGCACTCCTAAAGGTGTAGGTCTACGATAGACCAGACGAGTCTACGGTAGAATTTAGTATCTAGTTGATGTCTGACATTGGTCATGATCTACGACATTCTATTAAGTGTCACCACCAGTGTAATACCCCGATCGTTTCTTAAGCCTAAATCCATCTTTTGAGTGACTATGGATGACTTCCACAGTAATTGTTGTTTATATCATGTTTTATTTCCATAAATTCCACTTTCTATCATGTGGATAATTGGATAAGCTTTCCATCGACTTAAGATTCACCCAAATCGGACACCCAGTGAGGAAGTTAGAGCCATTTTGTAATTCCTCGAGACTCTAACCAATAGAGCAACCATGAATCAAGCTCTTGAGAAATAAATTATGGTGATTTGTTTGTTTTGTAATCAAGGATGGTGTGTATTAAGGCCTCAAAGATGTCCTAACGATTGGGCGAATCAAAACATTCCTTGCCGATTGAATTCTTAGGAAGGATATTGGTATAGTCAACTTCAAACGAGCATATCTCTCATTATACTTGGAATTTTTGAGCTTATGTCCTATAAACATATATATAATTGAATTATCTTTCCAACAATACCAATTTCTCCAAAATCCGATATCGGAGCAAAGAGTTATACCCATTTTACTCCAACATATCAATCTGGAAAGGTGTGACGACGTTTCTGACGGGCTGTCGTGTTTTTGACGACGTTTTTGACGGCCTGTCACATTTTTGACGATGTCGGCAGCCTTAGGCAGAAACTCATAAAATCCAACTTTTTTTACGACATTTTATGACGGCCTGTCACAGGTTTGACGGCCTGTCACAAATGTCGTCAGCCATTTTTTCCCAGCAATTAAGGGATGTTTTTAAAAGGGTATTTTGGTCTTTTCCACCCATTTTGACCCTCTATATATATCCAAGTAGATAAGAGATGTTAATTTTCTCTCATTTCTCTTCCAAGAATATTCAAGAAGCTAGGGTTTTCTCTCAACCCAAAAATCAAACCTTCTTCCAAGAAATTCAAGAATCCAACCATAGATTTCACAAATTGGTTCAAGATTCAAGGTACCCAAGTCAAAAGCATCAAGAAACCTAACTCAAGAAGTGGAAAAGGAGTCTATAACAAGTTTCTTCATTTAAATCCATAATCAAGGTATGTGAGGTTTGAACAAGAACACTTCTTTCGTTCTTGTGCCCAAAGATTTAATTTCTACTATTGAAATTCATGATTTTGCAAAGCGGGTTTACACCCAAATTTTTTTATTTATGATTTATGATATTTGAGCTATTCAAGATTGATACACATGACTATTTCATCATTTTATTTCTTAAATTGAGAACTTATGCCATGAGTTGAATATTGTTATTATGAGTTGATGATTACCGAATGATTTGAGATAAGATTCATGATTTAAGCTTTTCTATGAGAAGTTTGATTATTGAATATATATATTAATATTTAAGCTTGAGAGTCAAGAATGAGTTCTATGATGTTTTCTTGAAGTTGTTGATACATGATTATTTTAAAATTTCCAAATTATGACTTGATATTTAATATTGAGAACTTCATGTTTCTACCATGAGTTGGTATGTCAAGTGCTTTCAAGACATGTGTCAAGCTTTAAGCTTCCTTATGAAAAATTAGATTATTGAGTATATTGATTCATGAGATTGAGTTGTTATAATGATTCTTGATACTTCCTCAAAGTTTTTGATGTTTCCATGATTTAATGAATTGATACATCTTGATGTTGAGAAAGATTGTTTGATTTTGAGTCGAGTTAGGAATCCATAGTTGTATATGATTTACAGATGAGAAATATTTATGTTTTGGTCTTTATGATAAACCCATGAGTTGATATTGATTAAGGTGGATTTTCTAACGCGTTCTGAGCTGAGTCTGGGAGGAGTATTTAGCACCGAGTGGGAAATATGGTATTTCCCTGAAACTATGTGCCACCGTAGGATTGATGTTGATAATTGTGGTCCAGAGGCCGAGTATGGGATTGGGATAGTGAAATTGAGGTTGTACTCCCTGGCAAGAGTACGACGCTCCCACCAATGTGGGGTTCTCTTCTTAGGAGGTCAAAACGTTGGACTCCATGCGGCTCACATGGTTTAGTTTATGTCGGTTATAAGAAACTCCCAAGTCCATAAGAGTTCAAGTTTCATGAGTTACCGAGTCACTCTAAGTCATGATTTAAAGAGTTTGAGTTGAGTATAATGATTTATGAGATATATAATGCTTGTATTACTATTGATGATTTACAAGGAATATATTTCAATTAATTCAAGCAAAGAAAGTCGTTATCGTCAGCATGTATGATTTTCAAAATCATTTATGATATTATTTATAATGTTGCATTGCACCCCCACATACTCAGCACATTCCTTAAAGTACTAACCCCCATATATTTCCATATGCTATAGTGTCTTATAATGTAGGTGCAAGTTATAGCGCAGATACCACATTCAACCAGTCTGCCGCTCCTAGTCAGCAGGTGATGAGTCCTTTTGATTCGAGGGCTTGAGTTGGTTATACAGTTCGAGAAGTATTGTATTTTCTTATTTTAGTCGTATTGAGCTTGGATAGTTGGGAGGCATGACCCGGCTATCTGAAGTCAGTACCAGTAGAGGCTTCATAGACGGTCAGTAGAAGTTGATGTATTCAGTTTCAGTTTCATTTGGTAAAAGTAGAGTTGTAATCTTGTAAAGTTCGTATTTATATTGATCAAGTTCAGAGAAGTTCTATATTTTCGCTGATTTTATATAGATTTAAGCATTTTATCCAGTTGCTTATGAATTATGCCAGTCGGAGGGTTAACTTGGGGTCACTTGTGCCCCTAAGCACCGTGTGACGTCTCAGGACCAAATTTCAAGGCGTTACAACCAGTTTCAAAAAATAAAATTACTGTTCCAATGATAATAAACAACTAATTTTGCACTTAACACATCTTTTTTACTTCTATATAAAGTCGTCACTCCCTCATTATTTTATTTCATCAACTTTGTTTTTATTTAAAACTACTACAATGTCTCAAGCATCTCAAACATTCAATTCTAAAATGACTCTAATTTGTTATTGTGGGAATGCGGCTGTCTTGAGGACGTCACGCACAGACTCAAATCCAGGTCGCTAATTTTATAACTGTGTAATTGCGAAGGTGAGTCGTGTATGTCTTTTTTATAATGTTAAGTTAATCGTTATGTCATTATAATTTATTCTCTAGGTTAATGGTGCATGCTCATTTTTTAAATGGATCGATGAGCTATCACCTCTAAGTTGTCTATCAACGTTGAGTTCGGGACCCAAGACATCAAATTTTCGTGGCTTGGCAAAATTTAATCTACTACAAAGGCTCCAAGAATGCGAAGAAAATAGAGATTTTCTTATGAATTTGTTCAAAGAAGCCGAAGAACAAAGGGATCACCTTAAAGTATTGCTACATGACACACAAATAAAGAGGGATCAACTAAAACAAAAATTGATTTTGGCCGAAGAAAGGGATAATGGACTAAAAATAATGTTATGTGCTATAATGCTAGTATTCGTTCTTTGGAAAAATGTAACATGGATGTAGTGATATTGAATAAATAATAATACTTCTATTTTTCTACAATGTTAACACTGTTTTTGATAGAATCATAGTCGATCAAAAAACAGATCAACTTAAGATGAAGCAGTATGGTAATGATAGACTATGAAAGAAGTGTACGAAAGATTAAATAAATATTCGATGAAATAAAAGAATGTTTCAAATATCCTACCAACAGATCATTCAACACATTAACAATAATAGCATTCAAATGTCTTTTTCACTATTTTCCTCCTCATCGACATAGGTGTTGTTGATTTCATCAACGATATCCATGAACCCATCTTGTTTTTCTTCCTCAGCTTCTTTTTTCCCTTCACCTTCAACTGATGCTTCTTTCTCACCTTCTTTTTCTTCCTCAGTTTCTTTTTTTACTTCACCTTCAACAGCTTCTTCTTTCTCACCTTCCTTTTCTTCCTCTATTTTTTCTTTTTCTTCACCCGTTGTAGCTTTATCAGCTTCTTCTTCTTCATCAGCTGCTGCTCCTATTTTTTTAGCTTCTTCTTTTTCTTTGCCTTCTTCAACTATAGCTCCTTCGTTTTCCTTGCCTTCTTCTTCAACTGTTGTTGTTTCTTTTTCAACATTTTCTTCTTCTACTGCAGCTGCTTCTTTTACACTTTCTTCTTGGCTCTTATCTTCTTCCATTTCTTATTCTTCATCCTTATTTTCTTCTTATTTTTGCTCTTTCGCCACAACAGTGGCCAACTCATATATTTTGCTCTTTTCTTCTACTTCTCTATTCCTCTCCGATTCACGAAGGTCCACATGCACTGTATAATCATATTACAAAGTGTTACTAATATTTAAAGCTGAAAATTCATTAACAATATTAATTATTGAATGAAGTTACCTCGCTCGTGTTGTCGCTCATCTTTTTTCTTTTTATTCAGTCTTTTCTCTTTGATATAGGTAGCAATATCCAACATCGCTTCCTCAAGCGCAACAACACGCTTATGAAGATCCCCGGGGAATGAGGTGCCTTCTGTATCTTTTGATGTGCTCGGAGTATCATCATCGCCAATGCATACTCCAACGGGGTTACCACCCAAATCCCCATTATCTTCACTGTCCTCATTTGAAATAAGGACAGTCACCCCTTCTAACTCTTTTTTTAAGCCACAGAAGACGTTATTCTTCACCTTGTCCGTCTTTGGCTTAAATGTAATCATGTAATCCATCTTCGTCTCACGAACAGTAGGAATGATGTATGGGTGCACATTCTACAAACTATCAATTAACAATTACATAGAATTCGATACGACAGTAGTATTATTGCATAATAAAAAATAAGCTCATACCTCAGTAACTTTTCCTTTGTACTTGAATGGGTCGCCTTCGATTATCTGGTCACTTTTTGTACTGTGCCATCTGAGGATGTGGGGAATGAGAAAGGGATCATCCGTTGATTTTCCAATAAATTTTCCAAGATGAGGAAAGACCTTATAGATCCAAACCTATAAGCAGTACAGCAGTGAAAAAAAAACTTAGAGACTATGACAGAGTATAAATAAAACAAGAATCTACGATAAACTCACTAAAGGGTTTATGGTAGATACCATGAATGCCAAGGACACCGAATAGAGCATAGGATGCCTTCTTCTTCTCATCAAATACTTCCCTCTGTTTATCCAGGTCACTTTTCTTCTTCAGATAGTCCAGGGTCAATTGAAATGTCTTTTTCCCCATGGATAATACTCGAAGAAACTCAAAGAATCGACCATTCGAATCAGTTTCGTGTTGACAACCTTCGTCGAATCTTTTGCAAGCATCATGGTGTGCAAGAACCACAGTAAACAACACTTAAACTTCTGGTCCTCGTTCAGCTTATTCCCTCTGATCAAGTGCAATAAGTTGGCCGCCGTAATATTTTTGTTTTTGGTCACCTTAAAGAAAAAATGTTCCCCCTTGTCATACACCTTCTTCATTTTTTATTCACTAGGGTATGATGAGTAGTTCAGCCCGTGATCAAAAAAAATTCTTTCAAGCCAAAACAAACAGGCTTGTTGTTAACGCAGAACCACATCTCATGACGCAGCTTATCGCTCTTGACGCGTCGCAACAGTATGAAACAGGACTGCTTTAATATTTTCTTTATTCCTGATCGACAAGAACTTGCTTAAATTCTCAATAAGCAGCCATTCTTGATCTGACCGATATCTTCATGGGGAAAGATCCGACCTCATCTATTATCGTTCGAAGGTCATACTGCTCCACAAAAATGAATCTTGACAAACTTGGCACGGACAAGGGATCATTATTCCCATAATCACTGTTTCTCCCACTTCCCTCGCTCTCTTCACTGTCATCACTAACACTGCACTCGGGAAGGACATCTTCACTAGACTTGGCGTAGTCGCTTATCTCCTTTAACTCCGAATTTGATTCGGACACTTCCTCGTCAATTTTATTTCTTTTTGAGACATTTTCAACTGCCTCGACTTTTTTTTTCTACTGCTAACAGCAGAATAAGAACCGGTACCCGGCTTTGCTTTTAGGATTTATGGTTTTTTTTTCCTATTTTCAACACAATCTATACCTGCAAAACAAATCTCCCATTTTCAGTTCATAGACCATAAGTCTATCAATAGAAATAAGTCACTGCTCAAATGAAATGCCCCCTCCCTCCCCCTCCCCAAAAAAAACAAAGAAATATCCCACCAAAATCCAACATGCAGTATCAAAATCAAACTAGTATACCTAATCAAACTAATTATCTATTAATATTTCAATTTTCACTCTTACAGCCGTCATATTTTTAATGAATTTCATACGTCTAAAAAATTGATTTCAATCAAGGGCATTCTGATTTTATAGACGACGGGTAGATTTCATAGACTACGGGTCTACGGACAGAAACAGGTGACTGTTGGAATCAAACTGCCAAAATAACTCTTCAAATAACGATTATCTCACCATTCCACCATCAAACACTTCACTCCACACATCAATAATTGAACCAAAATTCAACATGCAATATCAAAACATAACAATTGCTAAAAATCAAACTAGTACACCTAATCGAACTAATTAGCTATTAATCTTTCAATTTCCACTATTTAAGAAACCATTTTTTAAAAGAATTTCATACATCTAAAAATTAATTTCAATCTAGGTCATTCTGATTTCATAGACCACGGGTCGATTTAATAGACCATGGGTCTACGGGCAGAAATAAGTGACTATTTGAATTAAACTGACAAAATAACACTTCAAATAACGATTATCCCACCATTCAACACTTCTTTACTAAAAAAATACAGAACTAAACCAAAACTCCTTAATCAACCAAATTCGAAAAAAAAATTCCTACATCACTACAAATAGATTAGCAAAGAAACCTATTTAAATGAATCTACAAATGATCGAAACATGATTTTAACTAACCTTATGAAGCAACAATGAGCTCTTAGCAGCTGCAGAAGAAGGAAAAATGAAAATGGCATTTGGGAAGAAGAGTTCTTGAAAGCGGGAGTTGGGAGACAATTTAAGAGGAGAGAGAAGGGTTTTTTTATATTGGAATAAGTGGATGGGTGTTAGTGTATTATGTTAAAATTGTAAAGTTAGAAAAATGATACAATGGTCCCTTGGCCCACATGTGGGCCTACTTTTTGCAACTTTTACACACTTTTTACTCCCTAACCCTAAAAAATAATTTAAGAAGAAATTTAGTGTCCCTTTGGCAAAATAATTTAGAGAAGGGGATCTTTCAAAAATAGCAGCATTTTGCTATAAAACCCACCTTTCATAGCCACATTTTACATAATTATCATTTATAGCCACTGTATTTGATTTATGCCCGCTGTATTCGGTTTTACAAATAGTATGTATTCATATAAAATATGAATACAGTCCCTATTTAGTCGCACCAAAAATGGAATTCAATATTTTTAAAAAGAAAAAAAATCTCAATCACGCTTATTTCGTTGAACTAAATATTTTCTTGACTAACACTACCATTATATTTTTTTATATTTTTTTATCTTTTGTGTTTTCCCTGTTTTTTCTTCTTCTTTCTATTTTTTCCTACTTTTATTTTTTTTGTTTCTTTCTTTTTCTTTTTTTTTCTTTTTCTTTTTTTACTCTCTTTAATCTCTAACTTCTATTTCTCTTTCTTCATTTCATTTCTTCTTTGATTTTTTTTCTCTTTTGTACTTATTTTCTTTATTATTTTTTGTTCTATTTTATATTTTTATAATTTTCAAAAAATATGACTAGTCGAGCACAAGTCATGGATGATAACGTAAATACCACAATTATTTATCGTATTTGTAGTCACACTGTTATTTATATTTTTGTATTTATTGATACAACTGTATTTGTATTTGTATTTTAAAGTTCGCACTTGTATTTATATTTTATAGTTCGCATTTGTATTTATATATAATAGTTCACACTTGTATTTGTATTTGTATTTGTATTTGTTAGTTTGCGCCATCATTTATATTTTATATAATTCACACTTGTATTTTAAAGAACTATTTTGTATTTGTATTTTATAATTGATTACATATTATATTGGATTATATTTATATAATGGTTTTATTGTGTTTGTATATTTAGATTATATTTGGATTATACTTATATTTGTATTCTATTTTCTTCATTACCTTTTTATTTTTAAGAAATTATTTTGTATTTGTATTTGTAAGTTGATTGCATATTGTATTTAGTCGTGACTATGTACAATGTATCATTTGTATTTGTATACAGACAAGTAAGTACATTAATTGTATTTTCTTGATTCTAAAATATATAAATATGTAATGTATCATTTGATACAAATGTACCATTTTGTATTTGTATATCATAATTATCATTCATATTTATAAATAAACAAATATCACTTGATACAAATACAATGACAAACAAATGAAACAAATGATTTTACAAATACAAATACAATATGTATTTGTATATATTGTATTTGTATAAAAATTTGAGTTGTATTTATTTGTATCAATAAATACAACTCGTATCAATAAATACAAACAAGTATTCGTGGAAAGAAAATCAATCGTTCCTTTACAATAATTAAAAAATACAAATGATAGTTCACACTTGTATTTATATGTTATAGATCGCATTTGTATTTGTATTTTATTTCACACTTGTATTTATATGTTATAGTTAGCATTTGTATTTGTATTTTATAGTTTGCACTTGTATTTGTATTTTATAGTTCGCATTTGTATTTATATTTTATAGTTCGCACTTGTATTTGTGTTTGCTAGTTCGCACAAATAAAAAGAAGGAGAAAAATTGAAAAGAAAAAAAAAAGGGAGAAAAAATGAGAGAAAAAGAAGGAGGAAAAATGAGAGAAAAAAGAAGGAGAAAAACTACAAAAAAGAAGAAGGAGATTAATAGAAAATAGGGAAAAAATACAAATAAAAAAAAGGATAAAAAATACAAAAAAAAAAAAAAAAAAAGAAGAAGAAGAAGAAAAAAAGGAGAAAAAGGAAAAGGAAAAAAATAAAAAGAAAAAAAATGAATAAAAAATAAAAAGAAAAAGGTTAAAAAAGAAAAAATAAAGAAAAAACAACAAAAAAGAAAAAGAAAAACTGAAAAAGGAAAAAAAAGAAGAAGAGAATAATAGAAAATAGAAAAAGAGAGAAAATACACGAGAAAGGCTATGAATTGTAATTAGGAATAATTAATAGGCAAGAGGGGCTATGAATTATAATTAATTAAAAATTAGACTTTAAGTGGTAATAAAAGCCCGTGGCTAATCCGGGTAATTTTCCCTTTTGAGAAAGGTATTTTGACAATTTTTCCCAAGATACTGATGAGTTATGAATCATAAAAGTTGAATAACATATTCCGACACATAACCATCTCTCCCTTCTTTCCATGTCAGTTTGTAACTTGTAGTAGGGATTCCACCTACGTGTTAATGCTGCAAATGTATTGATTGGTTTATCACTATCTCAACTATACTTGTAGTAGGGATTCCACCTACGTGTTAATGCTGTAAATGTATTGAATGGTTTTTCACTATATATCTAAACTATAAGTTGCACTAATTATTCCAGAGTGCATTAGTCAGACTATTTATGTTAGCTGTTTAGGTTTTCTCTCGAATCTTTTGAGAAGAGAGCCTTCTTTTCCAGGCATAAGGTATTCGATCTACTCTTTTAATAATCTTGATATATTGTTCTTATTTATTTACCATTCATGTACTTCTCGCGCTCTTTCTTAGTCTTCAAGTGCATATCATCTTTTTTTTCTTTTTTTCTAGGTCTTACCTCATCACAAATGACAGTACGGTGCTATTATTGTTATTCTCCACAATACGGGTACGTAAAATTTGTATAACAGAACAACAACTTCAACTCAAGTTCAAGTATGAATAAGAACACAATAAGTATTAAATACCCTCAACACAAGATCAAAAAAGACCTTTTCAAGAGGTGTATTTATTTTTTCAGAAAATAAAGATGAAACAGAAATGATTAAGGCCAAGTCGTCCGAATTCACGGATTTTCCTTAAGGAATAATTCCCCTCACTATACCCGAGGTTATGGAATCTTCCTCCCAGGATAAAATGGCCTTCAATCCAACTATAGAGGTACCTCAAATAGGCAGATTCTTCGAACACACTCACGGTTAGAATAATCACACTTAGAGTATTTTTTAAGACAAGAAGAAGAAGTTTTGTAATCTAAAAATTTTTGTATTTCCTACTTCTAACCTGTGGATGAAAACCAGGTTATTTATAGCCACAAGATGCCTCTTTAGAAAGGAAGCAATGGTTCACTCCAAAGGTTGCACCTTTGCTGTAAATTCATGTCTGTTCATTAAAGATTGCATCCTTTCCAAAACAGTCATATCTTTCCATGAATTAGTGTGTCTTTTGCTGAATGGTTGCATCTGTTTATTCAACCAATGTATCAGTTTAGTTAAGTAACAAAAAATAGTGCACCAGTTCTGAAGCAATGCAATATTTCCGAAGCAGTGCAACTATTCTGCGTCACTATTCACGTAAAACAGTAGCATCACGTCAATGTTACTGCATATAAATGGAGGATTAAAACTCAAAAATATTTCCTGCATTTTTCATCATTTTTCAAATTTTGTCAAACAAAATATTTCCAAAAAGAAAGATCTCATCGATCGATCATTTGGCAAATCCAAATCCAAATCCAAATCCGAAGACAGGCCAAGCGAGCGACGACGACGACGACGGCGCGAAGCATATCTATTTCCTTGCCTCACTTACCATGTGGAGTAAGTGTTTCACAATATAAACACTAAAAATTTCTCTTCTTCCACCAATGTGGGAGAAAGAGTAAGCTTTCCAAATTAGGAGTACACTTTCCAATTTGGGTGTCTCCTTTTCCTCCACCATTTCTTCTCCATTTCTCATTCACACTTCTATGAACCCAACAATCCCCCACATGAATGGGGAATGGCTATTTTTTGTAAAATTTTTACGGACAAGTATGTGATCATCAAGCAAAGACTGATTGCATCTTGATAAGTGGGTTTCCCTTTGAACTTTTTGTAGTGAACATGCATCGGATGTACTCGATCAATCGGTAGATTTGATATCTTTGAACCGTCGAGCTTTAATGTACACCTAAACAACACATGTCACACAACCAGCCTTTTACCATTTATAGTTCTTACAATTTTGTACTTTTCATCCATGAACACGTCCCAGTTTTCATGAGAGCTTAGAGAATAGGCCTTTACTAACATTCTCTTTGAATAGGCATCCACTTCGCCCACACATAGGTGATTTATAAACGTTCAATCCTGTAGATTAAACTATTTGGTCAAATCTGCCAAATTTAGATAATCATTAAAAGACTTTTCACCTTAAGTCTCATCCTTGTTTACTATACATTGTCTACATTATGAGAATGGGTTGGGTAATTGACAATGTTTAACCTGTCAAACACAACTTTGTTTGATCTCCTTGAACCTAGCTCTTGGGATGTCCAGTCTGCTAGGTAGAGTTACCTCCATGCTGACTTGTCCTAGGACTTAAACCCCATTCCCTTGGATGTCATTTCTACTCCTTCTCTAGATAGGCCTTTTGAAAGTGGATTTGACACATTATCCTTTGACTTTACATAATCAATAGTGATAATTACACTAGAGAGAAGTTCCCTAACGGTATTATGTCTCCATCGTATGTGACGTGATTTACCATTGTACATCATGCTCCCTGCCCTACCTATTGTTGTTTGGATATCACAGTGTATACATACTGGTGCCACTGGCTTGGGCCAATACAAAATATCTTCCAAGAAATTCCGGAGCCATTCTAATTCTTCGCCAGCTTTATCTAATACGATAAATTCATATTCCATTATAGAGCGAGCAATACACGTCTGTTTGGATGATTTCCAAGAGACTGCTCCTCCACTGATAGTAAATACATATCCACTTGTGGATTTTACTTCATTCGATCCGGTGATCCAATTTCCATCATTATATCCTTCAAGTACCGCAGGATATTTATTATAATGCAAAGCATAATTTTGAGTGTATTTAAGATACCCCAAAACCCTTTTCATTGCCATCCAGTGATTTTTGTTGGGATTACTCGTGTACCAACTAAATTTACTGATAGCCCATGCTATGTCTGGTTGTGTACAATTCATTATATACATTAAACATCCCAATACTCTTGCTTACTCTAATTGCGAGTCACTTTCACCTTTATTCTTTTGAAGTGCAAAGCTCGCATCCAATAGAGTCTTGGCAATACCAAATTTCATATACTTGAACTTGTCAAGTACCTTTTCGATATAATGAGACTTTTACAATGCCAAACCTTGTGGAGTTCGATGGATTCTTATACCTAAGATCATATCTGCAACTCCAAGGTCCTTCATATCAAACTTGCTCTCGAGCATTCATTTTGTTACAATTATGTCAGAAATGTCTCTACTGATGATCAACATATCATCCACATATAAACATACAATGACTTGGTGATTTGGAGTGTCTTTAATATAAACACATTTATTACATTCATTTATTTTGAATCAATTTGACAACATGGTTTGGTCAAACTTCGCATGCCACTGTTTTGGTGATTGCTTTAGTCCATATAATGACTTGATAAGTTTACACACCTTGTTTTCCTTTCCAGGAACCACAAAACCCTCAGGTTATTCCATGTAAATTTCTTCCTCTAAATCTCCATTTAAGAATGCGATTTTCACATCCATTTGATGGATTTGAAGATCATATTCCGCCACCAAGGCAATTAACATTCAAATCGAGGTTATCCTTGTTACTGGTGAGTATGTATCAAAGTAATCAAGGCCTTCCTTTTTTTTGAAGCCTTTTACTACAAGTCTTGCCTTGTATTTGTCAATAGTACCATCCACCTTCATTTCCCTTTTGAAGATCCATTTAGAACCTAAAGGTTTATTTCCGGGAAAAAGGTCAACCAATTCCCATTTATGGTTGCTTAAGATTGAATCGATCTCACTATTGACTGCCTCTTTCCAAAAGAATGAGTCCGAAGATTCCATCGCTTTCCTAAATATTTGAGGCTCATTTTCTAAGAGAAATGTTACAAAATCCGACCCAAACGAAGTTGACGTTCTTTGATGTGTACTACGTCTTGGATTTTCTTCATTATGTACATTATCACTTGGTACTTCTCGAGGTCGTTTAGATCCTCCACTAGATTGTTCATGTCTAATTTTATACGGGTAAATGTTTTCAAAGAATTCAGTATTGTCTTATTCAATTACCGTATTTTCATTAATATCCGTATGTTCGGATTTATGAAACAAAAATCAACATGCTTTACTACTTTTAGATTACCCTATGAACAAGAAGTCCACCGTTTTAGGTCCTATCTTAACCCTTTTAGGTATAGAAACTTGAACTTTCGTTAGACACCCCCAAACTTTGAAATATTTCAAGTTAGGTCTCCTTTCTTTCCATTTTTTGTAAGAAATTGATTGTGTCTTACTATGGTGAACTCTGTTGAGTATACGATTGGCCGTAATAATAGCCTACCCCATAAGTTTTACGGTAAACCAGAACTTATATGTAAGGCATTCATCATTTCCTTCAAAGTTCAGTTTTTTCTTTCCGTAATTCCATTAGATTGAGGTGAATACGGAGCCGTAGTTTGATGGATGATTCCATTCTCTACACATATTTGTGCAAAGGGAGATTCATAATCTCCGCCCCTATCACTTCTTATCATTTTGATCTTTTTGTCTAACTGATTTTCAACTTCAGTTTTATATTGCCTAAACGCATCTATTGTGTCATCCTTACTATTTAGCAAGTAGACATAATAGTATCTAGTGAAATCATCAATAAAAGTTATGAAATACTTTTACCCACCACGAGATGGTGTTGACTTCATATCACAAATGTCAGTGTGTATTAAGTCTAAGGGATTGGAATTCCTTTCAACGAACTTATAAGGATGCTTTGCATACTTCAATTCCACACACGTTTGACACTTTGATTTATTGCACTCAAAGTTTGGCAAAACTTCTAAGTTAATCAGTTTTCGTAACGTTTTGTAATTAACATGGCACAAAAATTCATGCCATAAATCATAAGACTCAAGCAAATAAGACAAATTCGAACTTTTATTCATTTCAATAGTCATTACATTCATCTTATAAAGGCCCTCCGTGAGATATCCTTTTCCTACATACATTTCTCTTTTTATAACTACAATTTTTCAAGAAATGGTTACACATTTGAATCCGTTCTTATCTAGGAGTGAAATAGAAACTAAGTTCCTACGTAACTCCAAAACAAATAGCACATTGTTTAGTGTCAAGACCTTGTCGGAAGTCTTCTTTTGGCAAATTGTTCCTGTTCCCTCCACCTTAGCAGTAGCTGAGTTGGCCATGTAAAGGATTTCTTCTGCTCGATCCAGAGAAAATGACGAGAACAACTCTTTGTTTGCACAAACATGGCGTGTGGCACCAGAATCAATCCACCATTTGCGTGTATTCCCCACCAAGTTTCATTTTGTGAACATAGCACACAAATCATCATATTCTTTGTTGGACTCAATCATATTTTCTTGGTCCTTTTTCTTTTCTTTCTTCGGGGTTCGACAATCTGTGGACTTGTGTCCAATTTTGCCACAATTGAAACATTTTCCCTTGAACTTTTTCTTGGGTTGATTGCTTCCATGTTCAACTTTCTTTCTTTTCTTCGAGTTGTTTTGGCCATCTTCTACAATATGTGCTCCATTCATTGTAGAATTTCCCTTTGACCTTCTTTCGGCAGCTTTATTGTCCTCTTCAATACGAAGTCAGACAATAAGATTTTCAACGGTCATCTCCTTGCGTTTATGCTTTACGTAGTTTTTGAAGTCTTTCCACAAAGGTGGTAGTTTTTCAACTATAGCTGCTACTTGGAAAGCATCATTCACAATTAAACCTATAAAACAGTTTATGTGAGTATTAAGAACATTTTTAATTTGTTCAACTATGGAATTTTTCAAAAATATACCTTCTGCAAGGAGATTATGTATGATGACTTGCAACTCCTGTACTTGAGACAACAGATTTGCTATCAATCATTTTGAAGTCCAGGAACCGTGCAACAAAGAATATCTTAATTCCTGCATCCTCCATTTTATATTTCCTTTCAAGTTCCCCCCACAGTTCTTTTGATGTCTTAGTTCCACTATAGACATTGTAGAGGTCATCTTGGAGACCACTCAGAATATAATTCCTGCAAAGGAAGTCCGAATGTCTCCAAGCTTCTACAATAACGAAGCGGTTTTGTCTGAGGTTCCCTCGGGCACCTCAGGAGCTTCTTCGCTAGTGAACCGTTGTACACATAAAGTGGTGAGGTAAAAGAACATCTTTTGCTGCCACCGCTTGAAATCAATGCTAGGAAATTTTCCGGGCTTCTCCGCCGGTGCCATCGTTGGCGGAGCATTTGTGCGACTTGATGTGGAAATATTATTTGCCTCCACAAATATTGTCGCATCCATCATTTGACTTTCAGTTTTCATTTTTCCTATCACCACAAGACAGAAAACTTAGTATTTTTCAGAATACTATTTATAAAGTTAAATAATTTGAAATTATTCTTGTTGTTTCTAGTTAACGATGAAGTTTTTATTACTTCGAATCGTCAAATGAGTGAACCTTAACCTGTGATGAAGATTTTATGTCTTCTAATCACTAGTTAAATTCAAGCGGAGTAGAAAGCCTAAGCTTTAATCTCCAAAAACAAGCAATACAGATTCTTGTTAACTTATTCCTTAAGATGCTTATTTTCCACAATACGGGTACGTAGAATCTGTATAACAGAACAACAACTTCAACTCGAGTTCAAGTATTAACAAGAACACAATGAAGTATTAAATACCCTCAACACAAGATCAAAAAAGACCTTTCCAAGAGGTGTATTTATTTTTTCAGAAAATAAAGATGAAACAGAAATGATTAAGGCCAAGTCGTCCGAATTCACGTATTTTCCTTAAGGAATAATTCCCCTCATTGTACCAGAGGTTATGGAATATTCCTCCAAGGATAAAATGGTTTTGAATCTGACTATAGTGGTACCTCAAATAGGCGGATTCTTCGAACACACTCACGGTTAGAATGATCACACTTAGAGTATTTTTTAAGACAAGAAGAAGTTTTGTAATCTGAAAATTTCTGTATTTTCTACCTCTAACCTGTGGATGAAAACCAGGTTATTTATAGCCATAAGATGCCTCTTTAGAAAGGAGGCAATGGTTCACTCTAAAGGTTGCACCTTTGTTGTAAATTCATGTTTGTTCATTAAAGATTGCATCCTTTCCTGAACAGTCATATCTTTCCATGAATCAGTCTGTCTTTTGCTGAATGGTTGCATCTATTTATCCAACCAGTGCATCAGTTCAGTTAAGTAACAGAAAACAGTGCACCAATTCTGAATCAATGCAACATTTTTGAAGCAGTGCAACTATTCTGCGTCACTGTTCACATAAAATAGTAGCATCGCATCACTGTTACTTCACGTAAATAGAGGATTAAAAATTAGAAATATTTCCTGCATTTTTCATCATTGTTCAGATTTTGTCGAATAAAATTTATCCAAAAATAAAGATCTCATTGATCGATCATTTGCCGAATCCGAGCGAGTGACGACGACGACGGCGCGAGGCATCTCTATTTCCTTGCCTCACCTACCATGTGGAGTAAGTGTTTCACAATATATACAATAAAAATTTCTCTTCTTCCACCAATGTGGGAGAAAGAGTAAGCTTTCCAAATTAGGAGTACACTTTCCAATTTGGGTGTCTCCTTTTCCTCCACTATTTCTTCTCCATTTCTCATTCACACTTCTATGAACCCAACAATCCCCCACATGAATGGGGAATGTCTATTTTTCATAAAACTTTTACGGACAAGTATGTGATCATCAAGCAAAGACTGATTGCATCTGGATAAGTGGGTTTCCCTTTGAACTTTCCATAGTGAACATGCATCGGATGTACTCGGTCAATCGGTAGATTTGATATCTTTGAACCATCGAGCTTTAATGCACACCTAGATAATAAATGTCACACAACCAGCCTTTTACCATTTATGGTTGTTACGGTTTTGTGCTTTTCATCCATGAACACATCCCGATTTTCATGAGAGATTAGAGAATAGGCCTTTACTAACATTCTCTTTGAAACGGCTTACACTTCGCCCACACATAGGTGATTTCTAAATGATCAATCCTGTAGATTAAACTATTTGGTCAAATCTGCCAAATTTAGATAATCATTAAAAGACTTTTCACCTTAAGTCTTATCCTTGTGTACTATACATTGTCTACATCATGAGATTGGGTTGGGTAATTGACAATGTTGAACCTGTCAGACACAACTTTGTTTGATCTTCTTAAACCTATCTCTTGGGATCTTCAGTCTTCTAAGTAGAGTTACCGCCATGCTGATTTGTCCTAGGCCTTAAACCCATTCCCTTGGATGTTATTTCTACTCCTTCTCTATATAGGCCTTTTGTAAGTGGATCCGACACATTATCCTTTGACTTTACATAATCAATAGTGATAATTCCACTAGAGAGAAGTTCTCTAACAGTATTATGTCTCCATCGTATGTGACGAGATTTACCGTTGTACATCATGCTCCCTGCCCTACCTATTGCCTCTTGGATATCACAGTGTATACATGCTGGTGCCACTAGCTTGGGCCAATACGGAATATCTTCCAAGAAATTTCGGAGCTATTCTTCTTTTTCACCGGCTTTATCTAATGCGATAAATTCAAATTTCATTGTAGAGAGAGCAATACAAGTCTATTTGGATGATTTCCAAGAGACTGCTCCTCCACCGATAATAAATACATATCCACTTGTGGATTTTACTTCGTTCGATCCGGTGATCCAATTTGCATCACTATATCCTTCAAGTACCGTAGGATATTTATTATAATGCAAAGCATAATTTTGAGTGTATTTAAGATACCCCAAAACTCTTTTTTTTGCCATCCAGTGAGTTTTGTTGGGATTACTTGTGTACCGACTCAATTAACTGATAGCACATGCTATGTCTGTAAATTCATGTCTGTTCATTAAAGATTGCATCCTTTCCTAAACAGTCATATCTTTCCATGAATTAGTGTGTCTTTTACTGAATGGTTGCATCTTTTTATTCAACCAATGTATCAGTTCAGTTAAGTAACAAAAAATAGTGCACCAGTTCTGAAGCAATGCAATATTTCCGAAGCAGTGCAACTATTCTGCGTCACTGTTCACATAAAATAGTAGCATCACGTCAATGTTACTGCATATAAATGGAGGATTAAAACTCAAAAATATTTCCTGTATTTTTCATCATTTTTCAAATTTTGTCAAATAAAATTTGTCCAAAAAGAAAGATCTCATTGATCGATCATTTGGCAAATCCAAATCCAAATCCAAATCCGAAGACGGGCCGAGCGAGCGACGACGACGACAGCGCGAAGCATATCTATTTCCTTGCCTCACTTACCATGTGGAGTAAGTGTTTCACAATATAAACACTAAAAAGTTTTCTTCTTCCACCAATGTGGGAGAAAGAGTAAGCTTTCCAAATTAGGAGTACACTTTTCAATTTGGGTGTCTCCTTTTCCTCCACCATTTCTTCTCCATTTCCCATTCACACTTCTATGAACCCAACAATCCCCCACATGAATGGGGAATGGCTATTTTTTGTAAAATTTTTACGGACAAGTATGTGATCATCAAGCAAAGACAGATTGCATCTTGATAAGTGGGTTTCCCTTTGAACTTTTCATAGTGAACATGCATCAGATGTACTCGGCCAATCGGTAGATTTGATATCTTTGAACCGTCGAGCTTTAATGTACACCTAAACAACACATGTCACACAACTAGCCTTTTACCATTTATAGTTCTTACGATTTTATGCTTTTCATCCATGAACACGTCCCAGTTTTCATGAGAGCTTAGAGAATAGGCCTTTACTAACATTCTCTTTGAATAGGCTTCCACTTCGCCCACACATAGGTGATTTATAAACGTTCAATCCTGTAGATTAAACTATTTGGTCAAATCTGCCAAATTTAGATAATCATTAAAAGACTTTTCACCTTAAGTCTCATCCTTGTTTACTATACATTGTCTACATTATGAGAATGGGTTGGGTAATTGACAATGTTGAACCTGTCAAACACAACTTTGTTTGATCTCCTTGAACTTAGCTCTTGGGATGTCCACTCTGCTAGGTAGAGTTACCGCCATGCTGACTAGTCCTAGGACTTAAACCCATTACCTTGGATGTCATTTCTACTCCTTCTCTAGATAGGCCTTTTGAAAGTGGATTCGACACATTATCCTTTGACTTTACATAATCAATAGTGATAATTACACTAGAGAGAAGTTTCCTAATGGAATTATGTCTCCATCGTATATGACTAGATTTACCATTGTACATCATGCTCCCTGCCCTACCTATTGCTGTTTGGCTATCATAGTGTATACATACTGGTGCCACTGGATTGGTCCAATAAAAAATATCTTACAAGAAATTCCGGAGCCATTTTGCTTCTTCACCAGCTTTATCTAATGCGATAAATTCAGATTCCATTGTAGAGCGAGCAATGCACATCTGTTTGGATGATTTCCAAGAGACTGCTCCTCCACTGATAGTAAATACATATCCACTTGTGGATTTTACTTCATTCGATCCGGTGATCCAATTTCCATCACTATGTCCTTCAAATACCGCAGGATATTTATTATAATGCAAAGCATAATTTTGAGTGTATTTAAGATACCCCAAAACTCTTTTCATTGCCATCCAGTGATTTTTGTTGGGATTACTCGTGTACCAACTCAATTTACTGATATCCCATGCTATGTCTGGTTGTGTACAATTCATTATATACATTAAACATCCCAATACTCTTGCGTACTCCAATTGCGAGTCACTTTCACCTTTATTCTTTTGAAGTGCAAAGCTCGCATCCAACGGAGTCTTAGCAATACCAAATTTCATATACTTGAACTTGTCAAGTACCTTTTCGATATAATGAGACTTTTACAATGCCAACCCTTGTGGAGTTCGATGGATTCTTATACCTAAGATCACATCTGCAAAACCAAGGTCCTTCATATCAAACTTGCTCTCTAGCATTCATTTTGTTACAATTATGTCAGAAATGTCTCTACTGATGATCAACATATCATCCACATATAAACATACAATGACTTGGTGATTTGGAGTGTCTTTAATATAAACACATTTATTACATTCATTTATTTTGAATCAATTTGACAACATGGTTTGGTCTAACTTCGCATGCCACTGTTTTGGTGCTTGCTTTAGTCCATATAATGACTTGATAAGTTTACACACCTTGTTTTCCTTTCCAGGAACCACAAAACCCTCAGGTTGTTCCATGTAAATTTCTTCCTCCAAATCTCCATTTAAGAATGCGGTTTTCACATCCATTTGATGAATTTGAAGATCATATTCCGCCGCCAAGGTAATTATCATTCGAATCGAGGTTATCCTTGTTACTGGTGAGTATGTATCAAAGTAATCAAGGCCTTCCTTTTGTTTGAAGCCTTTTACTACAAGTCTTGCCTTGTATTTGTCAATAGTACCATCCGTCTTCATTTTCCTTTTGAAGATCAATTTAGAACCTAAAGGTTTATTTCCGGGAAGAAGGTCAACCAATTCCCATGTATGGTTTCTTAAGATTGAATCGATCTCACAATTGACTGCCTCTTTCCAAAAGAATAAGTCCAAAGATTCCATCGCTTTCCTAAATATTTGAGGCTCATTTTCTACGAGAAATGTTACAAAATCCGACCCAAATGAAGTTGACGTTCTTTGATGTGTACTACGTCTTGGATTTTATTCATTATGCACATTATCACCTTGTACGTCTCGAGGTCGTTTAGATCCTCCACTAGATTGTTCATGTCTAATTTTATACGGGTAAATGTTTTCAAAGAATTCAGTATTGTTTGATTCAATTACCGTATTTTCATTAATATCCGTATGTTCGGATTTATGAACCAAAAATCAACATGCTTTACTACTTTTAGCATACCCTATGAACAAGCAGTCCACCGTTTTAAGTCCTATCTTAACCCTTTTAGGTATAGAAACTTGAACTTTCGCTAGACATCCCCACACTTTGAAATATTTCATGTTAGATTTCCTTCCTTTCCATTTTTTGTAAGAAATTGATTGTGTCTTCTTACTATGGTGAACTCTGTTGAGTATACGATTGGCCGTAATAATAGCCTCCCCCCATATGTTTTACGGTAAACCAAAACTTATATGTAAGGCATTCATCATTTCCTTCAAAGTTTAGTTTTTTCTTTCCGTAATTCCATTAGATTGAGGTGAATACGGAGCCGTAGTTTGATGGATGATTCCATTCTCTACACATATTTGTGCAAAGGGAGATTCATAATCTCCGCCCCTATCACTTCTTATTATTTTGATCTTTTTGTCTAACTGATTTTCAACTTCAGTTTTATATTGCCTAAACGCATCTATTTTTTCATCCTTACTATTTAGCAAGTAGACATAATAGTATCTAGTGAAATCGTCAATAAAAGTTATGAAATACTTTTACCCACCACGAGATGGTGTTGACTTCATATCACAAATGTCAGTGTATATTAAGTCTAAGGGATTGGAATTCCTTTCAACGAACTTATAAGGATGCTTTGCATACTTCAATTCCACACACATTTGACACTTTGATTTATTGCACTCAAAGTTTGGCAAAACTTCTAAGTTAATCAGTTTTCATAACGTTTTGTAATTAACATGGCACAAAAATTCATGCCATAAATCATAAGACTCAAGCAAATAAGACAAATTCGAACTTTTATTCATTTCAATAGTCATTACATTCATCTTATAAAGTCCCTCCGTGAGATAGCCTTTTCCTACATACATTTCTCTTTTTCTAACTACAATTTTTCCAGAAATGGTTACACATTTGAATCCGTTCTTATCTAGGAGTGAAATAGAAATTAAGTTCCTACGTAACTCCAAAACATATAGCACATTGTTTAGTGTCAAGACCTTGCCGGAAGTCTTCTTTAGGCAAATTTTTCCTGTTCCCTCCACCTTAGCAGTAGCTGAGTTGGCCATGTAAAGCATTACTTCTGCTCGAGCTGGAGCAAATGACAAGAACAACTCTTTGTTTGCGCAGACATGGCGTGTGGCACCAGAATCCATCCACCATTTGCGTGGATTCCTCACCAAGTTGCATTCCGTGAACATAGCACACAAATCATCATATTCTTTGTTGGACTCAATCATATTTGCGTGGTCCTTTTTCTTTCCTTTCTCTGGGGCTCGACAATCTGTGGACTTGTGTCCAATTTAGCCACAATTGAAACATTTTCCCTTGAACTTTTTCTTGGGTTGATTGCTTCCATGTTCAACTTTCTTTCTTTTCTTCGAGTTGTTTTGGCCATCTTCTACAATATGTGCTCCATTCATTGTAGAATTTCCCTTTGACCTTTTTTCGTCAGCTTTATTGTCTTCTTCAATACGAAGTTAGACAATAAGATCTTCAACGGTCATCTTCTTGCGTTTATGCTTTAAGTAGTTTTTGAAGTCTGTTCACAAAGGTGGTAGTTTCTCAACTATCGCTGCTACTTGGAAAGCATCATTCACAATTAAACCTATAAAATAGTTTATGTGAGTATTAAGAACATTTTTAATTTGTTCAACTATCAAATTTTTCAAAAATATACCTTCTGCAAGGAGATTATGTATGATGACTGGCAACTCCTGTACTTGAGAGACAACAGATTTGCTATCAATCATTTTGAAGTTCAGGAATCGTGCAACAAGGAATTTCTTAATTCCTGCATCCTCCATTTTATATTTACGTTCAAGTTCCCCCCACAGTTCTTTTGATGTCTTGGTTCCATTATAGACATTGTAGAGGTCGTCTTGGAGACCACTCAGAATATAATTCCTGCAAAGGAAGTCCAAATGTCTCCAAGCTTCTACAATAACGAAGCGGTCTTTATCCGAGGTTCCCTCGGGCACCTCAGGAGCTTCTTCGCTAGTGAACCGTTGTACACATAAAGTGGTGAGGTAAAATAACATCTTTTCCTTTCACCACTTGAAGTCAATGCCAAAAAAATTTCCGGGCTTCTCCGCCGGTGCCATCGTTGGCGGAGCATTTATGCGACTTTATGTGGAAATATTATTTGCCTCCACAAACGTTGTCGCATCCATCATTTGACTTTCAGTTGTCATTTTTCCTATCAACACAAGACAGAAAAGTTATTATTTTTCAGAATATTATTTATAAAGTTAAATAATTTGAAATTCTTCTTCTTGTTTCTAGTTAACGATGAAGTTTTTATTACTTCGAATCGTCAACTGAGTGAACATTAACTTGTGATGAAGATTTTATGTCTTCTAATCACTAGTTAAATTCAAGCGGAGTACAAATCCTAAGCTTTAATCTCCAAAAACAAGCAATACAGATTCTTGTTAACTTATTCCTTAAGATTGTTATTTTCCAGTATACGGGTACATAGAATCTGTATATAACAGAACAACAACTTCAACTCGAGTTCAAGTATTAACAAGAACACAATGAAGTATTAAAAACCCTCACAACAAGATCAAAAAAGACCTTTCCAAGAGGTGTATTTATTTTTTCAGAAAATAAAGATGAAACAGAAATGATTAAGTCCAAGTCGTCCGAATTCACGGATTTTCCTTAAGGAATAATTCCCCTCACTGTACCCGAGGTTATGGAATATTCCTCCCAGAATAAAATGGTTTTCAATCTAACTATAGAGTTACCTCAAATAGGCGGATTCTTCGAACACACTCACGGTTAGAATGATCACACTTAGAGTATTTTTTAAGACAAGAAGAAGAAGTTTTGTAATCTGAAAATTTCTGTATTTTCTACCTCTAACCTGTGGATGAAAACCAGGTTATTTATAGCCATAAGATGCCTCTTTAGAAAGGAGGCAATGGTTCACTCTAAAGGTTGCACCTTTGCTGTAAATTCATGTTTGTTCATTAAAGATTGCATCCTTTCCTGAACAGTCATATCTTTCCATGAATCAGTCTGTCTTTTACTGAATGGTTGCATCTGTTTATTCAACCAGTGCATCAGTTCAGTTAAGCAGTAGAAAATAGTGCACCAGTTCTGAATCAATGCAACATTTCCAAAGCAGTGCAACTATTCTGCGTCACTGTTCACGTAAAACAGTAGCATCGCGTCACTGTTACTACACGTAAATAGAGGATTAAAAATTAGAAATATTTCCTGCGTTTTTCATCATTGTTCAGATTTTGTCGAATAAAATTTATCCAAAAAGAAAGATCTCATTGATCGATCATTTGCCGAATCCGAGCGAGTGACTACGACGATGGCGCGAGGCATCTCTATTTCCTTGCCTCACTTACCATGTGGAGTAAGTGTTTCATAATATATACAATAACAAGTTCTCTTCTTCCACCAATGTGGGAGAAAGAGTAAGCTTTCCAAATTAGGAGTACACTTTCCAATTTGGGTGTCTCCTTTTCCTCCACTATTTCTTCTCCATTTCACATTCACACTTCTATGAACCCAACAATCCCCCACATGAATGGGGAATGGCTATTTTTCATATAACTTTTACGAACAAGTATGTGATCATCAAGCAAAGACTGATTGCATCTGGATAAGTGGGTTTCCCTTTGAACTTTCCATAGTGAACATGCATCGGATGTACTCGGTCAATCGGTAGATTTGATATCTTTGAACCATCGAGCTTTAATGCACACCTAGATAATAAATGTCACACAACCAGCCTTTTACCATTTATGGTTGTTACGGTTTTGTGCTTTTCATCCATGAACACATCCCGATTTTCATGAGAGATTAGAGAATAGGCCTTTACTAACATTCTCTTTGAAACGGCTTACACTTCGCCCACACATAGGTGATTTCTAAATGATCAATCCTGTAGATTAAACTATTTGGTCAAATCTGCCAAATTTAGATAATCATTAAAAGACTTTTCACCTTAAGTCTTATCCTTGTGTACTATACATTGTCTACATCATGAGATTGGGTTGGGTAATTGACAATGTTGAACCTGTCAGACACAACTTTGTTTGATCTTCTTAAACCTATCTCTTGGGATCTTCAGTCTTCTAAGTAGAGTTACCGCCATGCTGATTTGTCCTAGGCCTTAAACCCATTCCCTTGGATGTTATTTCTACTCCTTCTCTATATAGGCCTTTTGTAAGTGGATCCGACACATTATCCTTTGACTTTACATAATCAATAGTGATAATTCCACTAGAGAGAAGTTCTCTAACAGTATTATGTCTCCATCGTATGTGACGAGATTTACCGTTGTACATCATGCTCCCTGCCCTACCTATTGCCTCTTGGATATCACAGTGTATACATACTGGTGCCACTAGCTTGGGCCAATACGGAATATCTTCCAAGAAATTTCGGAGCTATTCTTCTTTTTCACCGGCTTTATCTAATGCGATAAATTCAAATTTCATTGTAGAGAGAGCAATACACGTCTATTTGGATGATTTCCAAGAGACTGTTCCTCCACCGATAATAAATACATATCCACTTATGGATTTTACTTCGTTCGATCTGGTGATCCAATTTGCATCACTATATCCTTCAAGTACCGTAGGATATTTATTATAATGCAAAGCATAATTTTGAGTGTATTTAAGATACCCCAAAACTCTTTTCTTTGTCATCCAGTGAGTTTTGTTTGGATTACTTGTGTACCGACTCAATTTATTGATAGCGCATGCTATGTCTGGTCGTTTACAATTCATTACATACATTAAACATCCTAATAATCTTGCGTACTCCAATTGCGAGTCACTTTCACCTTCATTCTTTCGAAGTGCAAATCTCGCATCCAATGGAGTCTTGGCAATACCAAATTCCATATACTTGAACTTGTCAAGTACCTTTTCGATATAATGAGACTGTGAAAAGCCAACCCTTGTGGAATTCGATGGATTCTTATACCTAAGATCACATCTGCAACAACAAGGTCCTTCATATCAAACTTACTCTCGAGCATTCATTTTATTGCATTTATGTCAGAAATGTCTCTACTGATGATCAACATATCATCCACATATAAACATACAATGACTTGGTGATTTGGAGTGTCTTTAATATAAACATATTTATCACATTCATTTATTTTGACTCCGTTTGCCAACATGGTTTGGTCAAACTTCGTATGCCACTGTTTTGGTGCTTGCTTTAGTCCATATAATGACTTGATAAGTTTACACACCTTGTTTTCCTTTCCAGGAACCACAAAACCCTAAGGTTGTCCCATGTAAATTTCTTCCTCCAAATCTCCATTTAGGAATGCGGTTTTCACATCCATTTGATCGATTTGAAGATCATATTCCGCAGCCAAGGCAATTAACATTCGAATCGAGGTTATCCTTGTTACTAGTGAGTATGTATCAAAGTAATCAAGGCCTTCCTTTTGTTTGAAGCCTTTTACTACAAGTCTTGCCTTGTATTGTCAATAGTACCATCCGCCATCATTTTTCTTTTGAAGATCCATTTAGAACCTAAAGGTTTATTTCCAGGAGGAAGGTCAACCAATTCCCATGTATGGTTGCTTAATATTGAATCAATCTCACTATTGATTTCCTATTTCCAAAAGGATGAGTCCGAAGATGCCATCGCTTTCCTAAATATTTGAGGCTCATTTTCTAAGAGAAATATTACAAAATCCGACCCAAACGAAGTTGACGTTCTTTGATGTGTACTACGTCTTGGATTTTATTCATTATGTATATTATCACTTGGTTCGTCTCGAGGTCGTTTAGATCCTCCACTAGACTATTCATGTCTAATTTTATACGGGTAAATGTTTTCATAGAATTCAGCATTATCTGATTCAATTACCGTATTTTCATTAATATCCGTATTTTCGGATTTATGAACAAAAAATTGAAATTCTTTACTAATTTTAGCATACCCTATGAACACGCAGTCCACCATTTTAGGTCCTATATTAACCCTTTTAGGTATAGGAACTTGAACCTTCGCTAGACACCCCCACACTTTGAAATATTTCAAGTTAGGTTTCCTTCCATTCCATTTTTCGTAAGGAATTGATTGTGTCTTACTATGGGGAACTCTGTTAAGTATACGATTGGCCGTAATGATAGCCTCCCCCCATAAGTTTTGCGGTAAACCAGAACTTATATGTAAGGCATTCATTATTTCCTTCAAAGTTCGATTTTTCCTTTCCGCAATTCCATTAGATTGAGGTAAATATGGGGCCGTAGTTTGATGGATGATTCCATTCTCTACACATATTTGTGCAAAGGGAGATTCATATTCTCCGCCCCTATCACATTTTATCATTTTGATCTTTTTGTCTAACTGATTTTCAACTACAGTTTTATATTGCCTAAATGCATCTATTGCTCCATCCTTACTATTTAGCAAGTAGACATAACAGTATCTAGTGCAATCGTCAATAAAATTTATGAAATACTTTTTCCGACCACGAGATGGTGTTGACTTCATATCACAAATGTCAGTGTGTATTAAGTCTAAGGGATTGGAATTCCTTTCAACGGACTTATAAGGATGCTTTGCATACTTTGATTCCACACACGTTTGACACTTTGACTTATTGCACTCAAACTTTCGCAAAACTTCTAAGTTAATCAATTTTCGTAACGTTTTGTAATTAACATGGCCCAAACGTTCATGCCATAAATCATAAGACTCAAGCAAATAAGATGAATTCAAACTTTTATTCATTTCAATAGTCATTACATTCATCTTATAAAGGCCCTCCGTGAGATAGTCTTTTCCAACATACATTTCTCCTTTGCTAACTATAATTTTTTCAGAAACGGTTACACATTTGAATCTGTTCTTATCTAGGAGTGAAACAGAAATTAAGTTCCTACGTAACTCCGGAACATATAGCATATTGTTTAGTGTCAAGACCTTGCCGGAAGTCATCTTTAGGCAAATTTTTCCTGTTCCCTCCACCTTAGCAGTAACTGAGTTGGCCATGTAAAGCATTTCTTCTGCTTGAGCCGACACAAATGACGATAACAACTCTTTGTTTGCGCAAACATGGCGTATGGCACTAGAATCCATCCACCATTCACGTGGATTCCCCACCAAGTTGCATTCCGTGAACATAGCAGATAAATCATCATATTCTTTGTTGGACTCAATCATATTCGCTTGGTCCTTTTTCTTGCCTTTCTTCGGGACTCGACAATCTGTGGACTTGTGGCCAATTTCGCCATAATTGAAGCATTTTCCCTTGAACTTTTTCTTGGGTTGATTGCTTCCATGTTCAACTTTCTTTCTTTTCTTTGAGTTGTTTTGGCCATCTTCTACAATATGTGTTCCATTCATTGTAGAATTTCCCTTTGACATTCATTCAGCAGCTTTATTGTCCTCTTCAATACGAAGTCGGACAATAAGATCTTCAACGGTCATCTCCTTGCGTTTATGTTTTAAGTAATTTTTGAAGTCTTTCCACAAAGGTGGTAGCTTCTCAACTATCGCTGCTACTTGGAAAGCATCATTCACAATTAAACCTATAAAACAGTTTATGTGAGTATTAAGAACATTTTTAATTTGTTCAACTACGGTATTTTTCAAAAATATACCTTCTGCTAGGAGATTATGTATGATGACTTACAACTCCTGTACTTGAGAGACAACAGATTTGCTATCAATCATTTTGAAATTCAGGAACCGTGCAACTAGGAATTTCTTAATTCCCGCATTCTCCATTTTATATTTCCGTTCAAGTGCCCCCCACAGTTCTTTTGATGTCTTGGTTCCACTATAGACATTGTAGAGGTCGTCTTGGAGACCACTCAGAATATAATTCCTGCAAAGGAAGTCCGAATGTTTCCAAGCTTCTACAATAACGAAGCGATCTTTGTCCGAGGTTCCCTCGGGCACCTCAGGAGCGTCTTCGTTAGTGAACTATTGTAGACATAAAGTGGTGAGGTAAAATAACATCTTTTATTGCCACCGCTTGAAGTCAATGCCAGAAAAATTTCTGGGCTTCTCCGCTGGTGCCATTGTTGGCGGTGCATTTGTGCGACTTGATGTGGAAATATTATTTGCCCCCACAGACGTTGTATCATCCATCATTTGACTTTCAGTTTTCATTTTTCCTGTCACCACAAGACAGAAAACTTAGTATTTTTCAGAATACTATTTATAAAGTTAAATAACTTGAAATTCTTCTTCTTGTTTCTAGTTAACGATGAAGTTTTTAATACTTTGAATCATCAACTGAGTGAACCTTAACTTGTGATGAAGATTTTATTTCTTCTAATCACTAGTTAAATTCAAGCGGAGTAGAAAGCCTAAGCTTTAATCTCCAAAAACAAGCAATACAGATTCTTGTTAACTTATTCCTTAAGATTGTTATTTTCCATAATACAGGTACGTAGAATGTGTATAACAGAACAACAATTTCAACTCGAGTTCAAGTATGAACAAGAACACAATGAAGTATTAAATACCCTCAACGCAAGATCAAAAAAGATCTTTCCAAGAGGTGTATTTATTTTTTCAGAAAATAAAGATGAAACAGATATGATTAAGGCCAAGTCGTCCGAATTCACGGATTTTCCTTAAGGATTAATTCCCCTCATTGTACCCGAAGTTATGGAATATTCCTCCCAGGATAAAATGGCCTTCAATCCGACTATAACGTTTCCTCAAATAGGCGGATTCTTCGAACACACTTACGGTTAGAATGATCACACTTAGCGAATTTTTTAAGACAAGAAGAAGAAGTTTTGTAATTTGAAAATTTCTGTATTTTCTACCTCTAACCTGTGGATGAAAACCAGATTATTTATAGCCACAAGATGCCTCTTTAGAAAGGAGGCAATGGTTCACTCCAAAGGTTGCACCTTTGCTGTAAATTCATGTCTGTTCATTAAAGAATGCATCCTTTCCATGAATCAGTCTGTCTTTTGCTGAATGGTTGCATCTGTTTATTTAACCAGTGCATCAATTCAGTTAAGTAATAGAAAATAGTGCACCAGTTCTGAAGCAATGCAACATTTCTGAAGCAGTGCAACTATTCTGCGTCACTGTTCACGTAAAACAGTAGCATCACGTCACTGTTACTTCATTTAAATGGAGGATTAAAACTCAGAAATATTTCCTGCATTTTTCATCATTGTTCAGATTTTGTCAAATAAAATTTTTCCAAAAAGAAAGATCTCTTGATCGATCATTTGCCGAATCCGAGAGAGCGACGACGACGACGGCGCTAGGCATCTCTATTTACTTGCCTCACTTACCATGTGGAGTAAATGTTTCACAATATAAACACTAAAAAGTTCACTTCTTCCACCAATGTGGGAGAAAGAGTAAGCTTTCCAAATTTGGAGTACACTTTCCAATTTGGGTGTCTCCTTTTCCTCCACCATTTCTTCTCCATTTCTCATTCACACTTCTGTGAACCCAATAATCCCCCACATGAATGGGGAATGGATATTTTTTAAAAAAAATTTACGGACAAGTATGTGATCATCAAGCAAAGACTGATTGCATCTAGATAAGTGGGTTTTCCTTTGAACTTTCCGTAGTGAACATGCATCGGATGTACTCGGTCAATCGGTAGATTTGATATCATTGAACCGTCGATCTTTAATGTACACCTAGACAACACATGTCACACAACCAGCCTTTTACCGTTTATGGTTCTTACGGTTTTGTGCTTTTCATCCATTAACACGTCCCGATTTTAATGAGAGCTTAGAGAATAGGCCTTTACTAACATTCTCTTTGAAGCGGCTTCCACTTTGCCCACACATAGGTGATTTCTAAATGTTCAATCATGTAGATTAAACTATTTGGTCAAATCTTCCAAATTTAGATAATCATTAAAAGACTTTTCACCTTAAGTCTCATCCTTGTTTACTATACATTGTCTATATTATGAGAATGTGTTGGGTAATTGACAATGTTGAACCTGTCAGACAGAACTTTGTTTGATCTCCTTGAACCTAGCTCTTGGGATCTTCAGTCTGCTAGGTAGAGTTACCGCCATGCTAACTTGTCCTAGGCCTTAAACCCATTCCCTTGGATGTCATTTCTACTCCTTCTCTAGATAGGCCTTTTGTTAGTGGATTCGACACATTATCCTTTGACTTTACATAATCAATAGTGATAATTCCTCTAGAGAGAAGTTCACTAACGATATTATGTCTCCGTCGTATATGACAAGATTTACCGTTGTACATTATGTTCACTGCCCTACCTATTTTCGCTTGGCTATCACAGTGTATACATACTGGTGCCACTGGCTTGGGCCAATACGGAATATCTTCCAAGAAATTCTGGAGCCATTCTGCTTCTTCACCGGCTTTATCTAATGCGATAAATTCAGATTCCATTGTAGAGCCAGCAATACACGTTTGTTTGGATGATTTCCAAGAGACTGCTCCTCCACCGATAGTAAATACATATCCACTTGTGGATTTTACTTCGTTCGATCCGGTGATCCAATTTGCATCACTATAGCCTTCAAGTACCGCAGGATATTTATTATAATGCAAAGCATAATTTTGAGTGTATTTAAGATACCCCAAAACTCTTTTCATTGCCATCCAGTGAGTTTTGTTGGGATTACTCATGTACCGACTCAATTTACTGATAGCGCATGCTATGTCTGGTCGTGTACAATTCATTATATACATTAAACATCCCAATACTCTTGCATACTCCAATTGCGAGTCACTTTCACCTTCATTCTTTCGAAGTGCAATCATAGAAATTTTACATGGGAAACATTGGCACAGTAGTCAGAACAACCAAAATAAGCAAAAAATGAAGAAGTTTTCTTCTAACCACAATCCTACCAAGAAAGCTTCTTCTGCAAGGTGTCGTATTTTTTTGCCCGCAAAACCAGCTACAACCACGATATAAGCATTTCGTCTTCATGAATTTGGTGCAGCACTTCTCCATATAATAATTAAAAGACTGCCTTGCTGCTGCTGCGTCTAGTAGCATTTTCAGCTCTTTCTTATCGACGAATGTTTGACCACAATAGGAATTAATTCCGTCGGTGAACGAGTGTCCTGGTTGTGATCCCATTCCACAATCTTCTTCATTATCTTGCGAGTCCGATAAAAAGTCTTTCATATGCATTCCATAATCTTCTCCATATTAATTGGATGATCGTCATCGTTCTTGTAATTATTCAAATCATCGTCGACTGCCGGGCGCCGAGGTGGGGGTGGTGATGAATTCAACGATCCTTCAAAGGACCTCTCAACCATATTTATCCTCAAAATAGGCCTAAAGACATATGCATCAACATCTATTATGTACGTCAGCACACGTACATCATTATTTATGATCGTAGAATTCACCCTTTCCCTCGAATGCATTAGATGACTAATTATCACGTCGCTCGACGCCCAATCTAGATTCCCGCTCTACATTATGCTTGCAACGAATTCGTCGTACGAACTGTTGCGGCAAATAGAAATAAGAATTGCCACCTTGGTAAATGATCTCCATTTCCAACATTTGAGAGTCTCCACTCATTCTCCCATGAAATCACCAGAAACCAAAACAAATTCTGCAATAGATATCCTAGAATTAAGCTTTGATCGACGGTCGACTATGTTGATGGTCTAGGTCGGGTTATATGCACGGTCGATGAATGACGATGAGTGGTCGATAACTGGGCAGGTATCCATACGAAAATCTTGAAATTGCAAATATTGCTTCTAATCAACGATTGTTGGGTTTATGCGATAGAGAAATGAACTTGGAATCGCCTGATCAGCTGTTGTAATGTACTTTGTAAAGTGGTTTTGAATGACGTGAGTGATATAAAGCTTTTTAACAATGGTGGAAAGTGTGTTTGAGAAGATCGAAAACAAATGGGGTAACAATGGATGCAATGAACAAGCTTATGATGTTTGTGGAGTGATTTACAGTCGATCGCCAGAAAATAACGCCGGAAAAGTGGTTGGAATAGGAGCTTTTAGAGGGAAAAACAACCACCTTCTATTTTTAGCTTTTGAAATTTTTTTATTTTAATATTTTTGAAAAACCTAGATATTTTTGTATATATAATGGTGGATGATGGAGTGAGTTGAAATGTATTATTAGAAACTTGTGGGTGAATTTATTAAGTTGGAAGTATTGGGTTAAAGTGAATTATTATAAAACTTGTGGCTGAAATTGTTAAGTTGAAAAAGTTGGTGGTGATGTGGAATTAAGTGGATATATGACCAATTTTTTCAAACTTTTGTCTATTTGGCACAATAGTTTTGAATATAGTCCTTTTTGGCAAACTTGCCCAAGAAAGTAGGATTCCCATGACAATTTGAGACCATGTTAATGCCTGACCTATAACTATGTGATTTCTTTTTAATATGAACACAAGGAAGAAGAACACATAACTCGCTACAAGTCTAAAGACCAAATAAAGGAGTTGCATCAAATAAAACGGAGCCCTTCCATTTTGTTGAATTTACTCAAGAGATCAGGATATCATGAAAAAGACCATGTAGTTTAGTTCTCTGTCAAGTATTTTCTCTGACGGGCTAGGCATAATCTTAGCTTTAATACTCTTCTGATATATTCAGTGCAGTTTGTAAATTAACCAAATCCAAACAGGAAGAGGTTTCCAACAAGTATATGACAAGGAATTGTGTGTTTGGTATAATATCAAAAAGAAATCTGATATGTAGGAGTTTATATCAATGATATTAGAGAACTCCATATGTGCTGCAGCCTGCAGCCTCATGATAAAGTGTGCTATAGTCCTCATTGATAAATGCATATGACTTCTTTTAATTTTTAAGATCCATGTAAATAAACGACCAGCTCTTTAACTCCTTACAGGACTTTGTGGTGCGAAATGATATGGGATGTTAATTTATATCTTCTTCCTGTTTCAATTGGTCACCTGCTTTGTTAAGTTGGTCATCAATTTTCCATTAATTTCACTTTGCTTTTCTGGAATTGCAGCGTGAGAGAGACATGTGGAAAGGAAGATGTGGATATTGCATACAAGCACTTCAAGGCATTTTACCAGTCATTCTCAAGCATAGACAGGAAGTTGAATGTGGATTGATAATTGGTGAAGTGAAAACCTTAGCCTTTTAGTTCACAACCCCTTGATAGTAGTTCATAATTCTTTTCCTTAATTTGTTCTTGGCGCTGTAATGGTAGTAGACCTTTTAGCTAAGCACTCTAACTAAACTAGTACATTATTTTGGGGCAAATGCAACAATATAATAAATTTTCAGACGGCACATTGCCTGGTAATTTCTATGACATTGGTAAAACCCAAGAAAATTCTCATAATTTTGAACTGCATAAATCGCCTGGAGGAAGTGATTTGGAACAACAATTACTTTCATTCCAGTGCCTGACGTTTGTTGGCTTCCATTTGATCGCTGGCAGAACTCGAACCCATATCAACTTCAAATTCAGGTTTCCTCTTGGCATTTATTGCTGCTAACTTCCGTCTCAGCTCTGATAACAAAGCTTGATTTTCCTGGTTGAGACGTTGAGCTTTCTTCCGCAGCCTCTCATTCTCCATCATAATCTGACAGTTGCGCAGGTACAGCTCTGAATTCTGTCTCTCCATTGCTGTATTGCTTGCTTTGACCTGAAGGATAGATATCATAACAAAAGCAGAAAAAAAAGCCCAGATTACAACACCACACACAGAAACACAAGGCAGAGCAGATAATATAGTAAACTATCCTTCATATACAGTAAGCATGAAGACATGTTATATATTGTGCATGAAGACATGTTATAATGAATATAAAATGATATTTTTCGGGCGAGTTTCAACTATGTTGCTCGGACTCTTCAAACATGCCAACGGATGCGTGGATCCGTGTTGGATCCTCCAAAAATAGTGTACTTTTGAAGGATCCGACGCGGGTGCGACAACTTTTTTGGAGTGTCCGAGCAACTTAGAGTTTCAAGGATCTAATAAGCAAGGTAACTTCTACTGACAGAACTGAATGTAACAATTGGTCCATTTTCTATTCCAGAATACTTTAGTAAAAACATCAATTCTTAGAAAAAAAAAAAAAAAAAAAAAAAGAGCAAGAGTAGAAACAGAAAAAAATACCTTGTGTTTAGGAACTCAAGAGGGTCAGTACCTTCAGAGTGAATCTATTTTTTCTGGGCTTTGTTTGAAAATATACATGTTTATATAGTCTCATATACATGTAAACTTGGTACATGCTAATTGATAAACATGCCAAGAGGCACACGAGAATAGCACAGTTCACTAGAAAAGGTAGTAGTATTGATTGATTAGCTGATCACAGCAAAGCCCCCACACCTTTTCTTTATCCTCATATAAAACACAGGTCAAAGTGCACTTTAACCATCAAGTGAGGGAAAGAGAAAAACTTCCATGTTTTTTACGAAGAAGATGCTAGATTTTGCTTTAAAAGTGAGAAAATGTTGGGGTGTGTTTGGTGTGAATGGAGAATATTTTCCATGGAAAATTAATGGGTTGCCTATTAAATATTAATACATAATCAATTTCCTAATACAAAGTGAATATAAATAAAAGTTATTGAGTTTTGGTAATTATAAGATACTATCTCAAGAGCATTTATATTCTATTATTTAGACAAATACTATTGGTGCAGACGTGGGGGCTGGGGGCAAGGTCAGGGGTGGAGCTAGAAGTCCACATATGGGTTCATCAGTTGAATAACAATGCAAAACTTGTGATCAATTAAATAAGTCCACCGTGTTGAAATATTCTAGACATCTGTGAGCAACATAAAGTTAAAGCCCATGTCTGATGAGCAACATATCTAAGTTTTAATTTTTGCTTATAAGGTAGAACTTTTGATCAAATTAAACATATTTATTATCTTAAAATATCCTAAACTTCTGACTTATGAGCAAAATTATTTCGTGTCCACAACTTGTGCATTATGTCTAGCGAATACAAAATTTGTTAAGTGGAGCCAAAAATCAAGATCATTCTTTGTGGATGTTATTTGTGAACACTTAACCAAACAACATATTTGCGTTAAGATACAAAATGTGTACAAAAATTAAATTTAGAATTTAGTTATTAACAATTGAAATTGTCGTTATAAATTTTAGAAGCCAAAAAATTTAAAAATAATGGCTCCAATGCTACTTGTGAAATTTGTCTTTCCTACTTCAATAAGAAAAGTAATAATAACAATCCTTAAAGAGCATCTTGTCAAACCAACCAGTGAGAAAATTGAACCATACCAAACACACCCTTAGGCTGATTTTAGAGAGAAACACTATAGCACGTGGATTTTGCTTTGTATAATAATATTGTTAATATAAAAGAATAAAGGCATGAAAAGGACATTATTTCATAGATGCCTCTTGTGGTGCAGACATAAGCATGTTTACGTAAGACTTGAACACGGGAGACAGCTGAGGGCTATAACATAAAAAAAAATGAGAATTCACGTGAGGAAGCTCAATTTTCTTATTTCATTTTATATTTATAGTGTTCGGGTTAATTTTTACAAATCTCGAGTAAAATCACGGAATATCTGCCACGTAGGACAAATGGGAAGATCACCTAGTGTTTTTTTGGTCCTTACTGGAATTTGAACCTAAAACCTCATGTTCTTCACTTGCTTTATTGACCACTATGTCACACCCTTGGGTGCATGGAAAACCTCAATTTTTTATTTTATTTTATCATTGTGGTGTTTGAATTAATTTTTCTAAATCTCGATTAAGATCATGGGATATTTGTCACCTAAGACAAATAGGAAGATCACCTAGTGTTTTTTGGTCTAACTGAAATTCGAACCTAAAATCTCATGTTCTCAACCCGCTTTATTGACTACTATGTCACACCTTTAGGTACGTGGAGAACCTCAATTTTTTATTCATTTTATAATTATGGTGTTCGGGTTAATTTTTGCAAATTTTGATTAAGATCACGGAATATCTGTCATCTAGGATAAATGGGAAGATCACCTAGTGCTTTTTGGTCGTTACTGGAATTTCAGCCTAAAACCTCATGTTTTCAACTCACTTTATTGACCACTATGTCACACCTTGGGTGCGTGGGAAACCTCAATTTTTTTTCATTTTATAATTACGATGTCCGGGTTAATTTTTGTAAATCGCGACTAAGATCATGGGATATCTACCATCTAGGATAAATGGGAAGATCACCTAGTGTTTTTTTATTTTTACTAGAATTTGAACCTAAAACTCATGTTCTCAACCTACTTTATTGATCACTATGTCACATCCTTCGGTGCGTGGGGAACCTCAATTTTTTATTTCATTTTATAATATGGTGTTCGGGTTATTTTTTGCAAATCTCGACTAAGATCACGTGATAATTGCTCACCTAGGACAAATGAAAAGATCACCTAGTATTTTTTAGTCCTTCACCTAGTATTTTTTAGTCCTTACTGGAATTTGGACCTAAAATCTCATGTTCTCAACTCACTTTCTGGAGTAAATTGAAGGAAAGATGTCTTTTAAGTTTTGAATGAAGGATTAGTGACATTAACCAACTTAAAGGGTCAAACATCATTAGAAAACTTGATTAAGTTAATTGTGGACTTGATTAATATTTTTAAAACTTTCTAATCTTTTCAAAAATACAAATCAACCCAACCCACACCCCTCTTTAATCTAAATCAACCAGTCTCTCTCCTCTCTCTCGACAACTTCTCTCAACTCTCTTCCAACCAACAGTTCTGCAAATTTCTCCTTTCAATCCTCGGCGACTTCAACATCCGACGATAAATAGTTGGGCTTCGAGTTCTTTTTCGACTTCCACCTTCAATCGACGTGACAGCCTTGCTCTCCGGCAACAACAATTTTAAATTTTTTAACCTTCAATCGGCGTGACAGCCTTGCTCTCCGGCCACAACAAGTTCGAATTCATCATCGTTCCTTTTTTTCTTTCACAGGTAAAAATTTATGGTCTTTTTAGTTTTGAAGAAAACGAGGAACTTGAGCCAACTTTTCTTATTGTATTGGTTAACAATTTCAATATTTGATGCTTTAATTTGAAATGTGGTCTGAACAAAATCTTAATTTCTGGTATTTTTTCTCTTCTCTTTTTGAAGTGAATTATGATTTTTTGTTGTTTGTTGCATTTTTTTGAAGTTTGATTTTTGTTGTTTTTGTTTATAAAAACAAAATAACGATTTGGGTTGATTTGTTCTGTTCTTGTTCTTGGTAAAAATGGTGATATTATTGTTTTTCTGTTGAACAAAATCGTGCTATTGTTTTTTGTTTTATCCAACAAATTATCCATCTGGTGCAACATATTAACCATTTGATGCAACAGATTTGTCAGATGATGCAACAGATCAACCATCTGATGCACCAGACGAACCATCAGATTATAATTCTGATGCAATAGATTAATTATCTGATGCAACAGATTTAGCATATGATGCAACAGTTTAACTATCTGATGCAACAGATTAACCATATGTTGCAACAGATTAAGCATCAGATAAAAAATTTGATGCAACTGATTAACCATCTGATGCAATGGAAGAACCATCAGATTAATGATCTGATGCAACAGATGAACCTCCTGTTGGATAAAATCCTATCAACTCTTCTAACAGGACATGTCTAAGACATGATTTTTCCAACTAATCATTCATCTGCCGTGATAGACGACCCAATGTTGGAAGAAATCTAAACAATATTGACCGTTGATAACTGTTCCAACAGATCACTTATGTGTTGCAACAGATGTGTGACCTGTTGCACAAACTATTCATCTTTCTCAATGGATGAGTGATATATTTTGTATTATCGTAACAGATTACTCAGCCGTTGCTGCAGGTTAGTTAACTATTCTGACAGATCACTCATATGTTGCAACAGATGTGTAATCTGTTGCACAGACTATTCATCTTTCTCAACAGATGAGTGATATATTTTGTATTGTCACAACAGATTACTCAACTATTGCTACAGGTTATTTAACTCTTTCAACAGATCACCTATATGTTGCAATAGATGATGTTGCAATAGATGTGTGATCTGTTGCACAGACCATTCATTTTTCTCAATAGATGAGTGATATATTTTGTATTGTTACAACAGATTACTCATCCGTTGCAACAGGTTATTTAACTATTCCAACAGATCACTCATGTTGCAACAATGTGTGATATATTGCACAGACCATTCATCTATCTTAAAAGATGAGTGATATGTTTTGTATTATTGCAACAGATTGCTCATCCGCTGCAACAGGTTTGTTATATGTTGCAACTGATATACTACCTGGTGCAACATATAAGTGATCTGTTGAAATTGTTATTTTACTGTTTTGTTTGTTAGATTTATTGTTATCCTTTTTAACGGTGCATTAATCAACTATAATATATTTTTTTATGTTTCTGTTAATTTTAGATAATATGGCTCCTAAAAGAACAGAAGTCGAATCAAGTCCAATTAAAGAAACAAGGGAAGCAGCTAGGATACATCCACCACTCTATGAGCTTGCTTTACAAGCATTATCTCAATCGGGAGTAGAATATGATGAACACGGAAAGGAGGAATATTTCAAAAGAGATGATACAAATTCTAATAGCCCTTCCGCAAAATCTTCAGCATTGATCGTTATCTTTTGAGAATGCAGTACAGTGGTGCCACAGATTTAATGAATGATTTCGTGGTTAAGTTAGCCATGGGAAAATCTTTCGACGCCTTCAGAAAAATACTTCGAGAATAAAAATTGGATGCTTATTTCAGGGACAGCTGCTTTGGGAAATATCTTGATTTGCCGGAGGACAACAATGCTCGTTTTCAAATGAAAATGGTATATGAATTTCTCAAGCGTAGGTTTATGTATGAAAATAAAGATAAGATGGATGAGGTGTGGATAAATTATTGTGGCATGCCTGTTTGTTTTGGTTGGAAGGAGTTTGCCATAGATACTGGACTAAAATATTATCCTCTGTCTCAAGTTATACCTATTCTAACCCAAAAAAGAGTACCCGGCATACCCAAAAAAGGCAAAGGCAAGTCGTGTGATCGTGATGACCTGTTGTCCATTGTTGGTCCAAGCTTCAAAAATAAAAAATTGATAGAAGCGTTGAAAGGTAAAGAACTTTTAAAGAAGCACAAGCAATCATTGTGCTTGGTTTGGTTTGTACATAATATTCTTTGGGCGAGAGACGTTAACAACAACATAAGTGTTGGTTTAATAAAGCTCTCCAAGGATCTTGAGGTATTTAAGAGCTATCCTTGAGGTTATGAAATCTTCAAAATGACTGTCCAATATTTGTTGACTCAGTTAGCGCCAAAGACAGTCAACTTATATGGCTTTCCATAGGCTTTCATGGTAAATATTTCATTTCTTTCTTTTATTATAATATCATTCATTTTTTTACTCAATAATGATTTTGATTTATTGATATTATTTTATAGGCTTGGGCATTTGAAGTCATTCCTCATTTGAGACAACAAGTGAACTACTAGGAAGAAGTTTTTTGTCCAAGAATATTGAGATGGTTGTCGGCCAAAACTGATAAAAATACAAAATTTCTTGATCTCTTCAGCCCCTCGAAGGATGCAGTAAGTATAATTATAATTAATTTTTTATTTTAATTAATGATTTTTTTGAATATCTAATCATCATTCTAATATATGTAATGGTTTATGTTAGATTGTGCATCCGTTGCTAATTCCGACCAATCGAGAGTTGAAGATGCAATTTCTTCTTACTTTATGGTCTGTGCAAACTTTATCAGACTCTAAGGTCATCGACAGAATAAAAATAGAATTGTTTGGAGCAACAGCCATTACAAGAAATATAATTTTGGAGGGTGGGCTTGTTGTTAGTGGTGGTCTTAGTGGTGATGGAGTTGTTGGTGGTGGTAGTGGTGCTGTTGTTGTTGGTGCTAATGATGCTTCTTTTACAGTATTTAAAACAAACCATTAAGAGTATGATCATACTGGTTATACAGATTTTGCCTCTCCCAGTGAATGTTTTGCATGCAAATGTCAAGACTGCAGGGAAAAACATGATGTAGTGATTAATGTTATTAATGCATTAACTTCTTCTGTAAAGGAATTGACACCTAAGAGGGGTGTCATTCCATCAAAGAAAAGAAGGAAAGTGATTTCCAAGGCATTATCAAGCATCCAAAAGAGCGAAATTGCAACTCTTTTGTCCGTGTGTTGCACTGAGCAATGTACAATGTCCAAAGAAAAGTAGCACGAACTGAACAAGGTGAATATATATGTCTTCCAACTAACAAACAGACACATTTCTATTTCAACAAATGACACATCTGCTGAAAATTATCAAACAGATATATACATCTGTTGCAACAGTTGACTAACTTTTTGCACCAGATAAAGTACCTGTTGCGACATATGTCTCGTCTATTTTAGCAAATCAAACAGCTCTTCGTACCGCTTTTATTTGTACCAACAGATGATCTATCTGTTGTAATAGATGATTCATATGTTGCAAAAGATAGTTCATCCATTGAAAATTATCATACAGGTCTTCCTCATTTAGAAATTTGATCCAACAGTTGATTCATTGTTGTAACAGAAATATAATTCGTTTGGAATAATTTAAAATAGGAGGAAGACCTATTTGATTTTCTAGAACAGATGAGTTATCATTTTCCATTTTGTTGTATATCTGTGATTAGCATTGACCAATTCTGGCTTTCCGGGTGGATATAGAAGCTACTGTTGAACAATATTGATAATATTCTACTCTACTCTTTTTATGGAAATACGAAGAACAGAAAGTGCAGAAATCGTACGTAAGTGACAATAAAGATCCACGACGATCTAAGCCGAATTCCATAGCACCGGATGAAGAACAACTTGTCCATATTGAGTAGATATTTATAGTTTGAGTTGAGTCTGTCAAAATAATAACCTCACCCCTCCTTAGAAATTCTTGGAATCAATACCTAAATTGTTGATGTATTTATTGAGATCTGTACCCATAATAATTTTTTTATATTTCATTTATTTGTTGATTTTATTTCAGTTAATTTCTTAAGGCTTCGATTTATTTTATTTTGTCTATGAATTTTATTTTTCCTTAGATTTGAACTTATTAATTGAAATGGAATACTAGATTCAAATATTGCAACTGATTATGTATCTGTTGCAACAGACGGAACATCTATTGTAAAATATCTAACAAATTTGACATATGTTGCAATAGGTAGGTAATCTGTTGGAATTTATCAAACAGGTCTTCCCACTGCTACAACAGATGGACTTAGAAACACAAAACACCGACATAATGCAACAAATGACCAACCTATTGCAACAGATAAACTATATGTCAGAATAGGTAGAATATCTGTTACAATGGATGGAGAATCTGTTGCATTATAAAAATTCAACTTTCATTGGACATAAAAAAATTGTCACTACATGTAAAAAAGTAAAAGTGAATTGAAATAAAAAAGGAAAAACCCATCGACAGTGTTCAGTTCAAACACCTAAAATAAAATAGGCATCAAGTAGATAGTGTTCATTTTAAACACGTAAAATAAAATAGGCACAAATGTGTCATGTTGACACTTTTTGCTGACTTGGCCCCCAACGGTCATTTTTTTCCCCCAATGTCTTATATATTCATCTTCTTCCTAAAATTTAACCCTAAATTCCCAAATATTCTTCTTCGTCGTCATTTTATTTTATCTATCCAAATTCTTCAAATTATTTGCATTTGGTCTTTCTTTTCTTCATCTTTTTTTTATTTTTCCAACTGAGCTTGACAATGTCGAGCGCATCTTCCACTATTTTTTGTAATAACGATTTTCGATATTGTAAGTGCGGTCATGAAGCTCTATTGAAGACTTCTTGGACTCAACAAAATTCAGGTCATAGGTTTTTTACTTGTAAGATTTCAAAGGTAATATTTTTTTATTTAATTAGTTGATTAATTATTGACTTGTAATTATTTTATAATTGTGTTCTTATTTTTATAAAAATTGGGTGGATGAAATTACTTTGATTAGTATGAAGAACGACACCCTTCACAAGCAAATTGTGTAATCTGAGATTTGTTGAAGAAAGTCAAGGCTTCTGAAGAGAAATAAAATTGAGCAAGAAGATACTATATTGTTGCCGTTATTGCTACTGGTTTGGTGGTATTGGACACATGAATTTTCAAGCCTAATTAATGAAATTTTCATGGTGGTGTATTTGCTACTGGTTTGGTGTTGTCGAGCAGATGGATATTCAAGCGTGTAATTATTGCAAAATATCAAACAGATTTAGGCATATGTTGTAAAATTTAGGTCATCTGTTGGAAATTATCAAACAGGTCTTTCCGTTGTTGCAACAGATTAGACTTAGATTAGATAGAAATAACATCGGCATAATGCAACAGATGACCAACCTATTGCAACAGATAAACTATCTGACAGAATAGATAGAATATATTTTACAACAGATTGATAATCTATTGCATTATAAGAAACTCAACTTTCATTCATCAGAAAAAAATTATTGTCACTACATGTACATGTAATTTAAAGTAAAGTGAAGTGTGACTTGAAATAAAAAATTATTATTTCACAGGCTCTTCTATATACACAGGCTCCAAGCGTCCAGTTAGTACCCCATAATCACATACCTCTTGTAGGTTTGCCACAACATTATCGCACAGCAAGGTCATTGGCTCGGTCATTTCTGTGTCGGTCATCAAACATTCGATATGTGCAAGAGCATGTGAGTCGCTCGTGTAACCGACATCATTTTATAGAAGAATCATACCCTTTTTTCGACCTTCAAAATTCTATGATTTCTTCATCAACACTTCTTTTGGCAAATGATTCATCAGTTTACTCTCCCTCAATAAGATGGGCAACAGCTCTATCAGTGGTTTCACGAGGAAAAAAAGATTGACATCGTCGATGAGAGGTTCATTGCAGTCATAAACTTTGATCTTTCCCTCCTCGAGTAGTATCTCAACAGCCCGATAATGTATGTCGTTCGCGCTAATGACTTTAATAATCCTCTTTGCCTTGGTCCAACTCTTGTCGTATGGATTTGGCCTCTCCCCGCTATCATATTTTATCATTTCTTCCTCATCCCAGTCCAACGTCGAAACTAAGAAATCAAATCTCGTGCCACAGTCTAATGCGGCATTATTGAGTTGATCGTACTTATCCTTGAGCTTCTTGCAGAAGTCGAGGTCCATTATCCTATTGACAGCATCATAAGCTTTTGGGTACGTTAATTTCCTTTTTCTCATAAGGCAGAGAATTTTGTCAACATGTTGTGATATAAGAAGATAATTTTTAAATAGATTAGTAATCGTAAAGATGGTTCATCTGGTGTATAGGGTTCTCTGAATCAATAATCCAATGCAACTTATGCAACAGATGGATAATAAGTTGCAACAAAACCACTACCAGTTGCACCAGAATACCCAGCTGTTGCAACAAATTTTACATCTGTTGCGTAGCTTCTTCTTCATAGAGTAGATTAGATTATAAGTCTAGGTTAGGAAAAGTAAACTTGTCTTGTCCTCGTAACACATACGAATATTTGTCATATTCTGTAAGTCTTGGGGGGGAAGGGAGGCCTGGGGTAATCTGGTGCGCCTGTCTTAGCATTCTTAGCCTGTCGCAGATCCCTCTTTTCTTTGGTGCCAAGTTCCGCATATACGTCCACCTTCTTGAATGGCCCCTGAACTTCAACAGCTTTTTGAGAGGAAGGACTTGCAATTATTTTTTATTTTCGATAGGAGAGTACGTCGGTTATTGCTCTTTTCTTCCTCCTAACCAACACTGTAGGAGTGTATCACTCCCTCGACTTCTTGGATGGTATGACACCCCTCTTGGATTTGAATTCCTCGATAGCTTTAGAGATAGCCTCTACTTTTTCAAAGAGTTTATCTTGGTTGTCCTTGCACTCTTCGCATTCACAACGAGAACATGAGGGTGAAGAGGGGTGAGAGAACCTGTGTAAGGGTGAAAAAGGGGGTTTTCAAACATATTTATTTTTTCTTGAGCATCAACATGTTCATCATCATGAGTGGTAGAAGCATCATCATACCTGCCACCAACACCAACAACTTCACCAAAAGAAGCACCCGGATCTGCCTTAGTAGGCTGGTCATGAAGAGCCTCAACATTAGGATGACCTTGCCTAAGGGTCTGCTATAGTATCAATATGACCTAGAGTAATATAAAAAGTCATCAACGACTCCTCCTCAGTAGGCACGATCCATGGATGCACAACCTAGAAAAAAGAGACAAATATATTTAAATCATATAATATAATAATTTTTACAATTGGATTAATATTTTAACAGTCAACTTCTGCAACATATTAACAATATGTTGCATCAGATTACCCATCTGTTGCATAGTTTGTAGTAGATGGTTAAAATCCATTTTAGTCGGGTTCAGAGAACCATAGCAACACATGGATAATCTGATGCAAAATATCAATTATCTGTCGCAACAGATTACCAATATGTCGCACCAGTTGCACAAGATGGGTATTCTTTTGGGTTACATATTATGCAACAGATGATCTGTATGTGTATTAATAATATGTTACATTAGATTACACATCTGCTGCATAATTTGCAGCAGATGGTTAATCTGTTAGGAGTCAGGTTCAGAGAACCAAAGCAATAGATGGGTAATCTAATGCGAGATATCAATCATCTATCGCAATAGATTATCCATCTTTTGCACCGGTTGGCATAGGACGGGTAATCTATCACAATAGATATCCCATCTGGTGCATCAGATATAACATCTGTTGCACCAGATATAACATCTATTCAATATCTTTCATTGAGTAAAATAATTTTACTTGAAGAAGACGTATTGCATCATCCGGAGGGTTAAAGAGACCAGCCTCCTTAATTTTGGTGTTGCTTTTTGCATCCAACCACCTAAACATCCTTGGATGAGAAAACTCATTCAGATAATCCATTACCTGCTTTTGGAGGGGAGGAATGATTTAAATGCCCAAGCCTAAAAAATGTAAACAGGAAGCAAGCAAAAAAAAAGTCATAATAACTAACTATATTCAATATAACTTAATGGATGAGTTAAAATAGTGATTAATTTTATCATGAAAGCCCAAGAAAATCCGTATAATATGGTCGTCCCTGAGGATAGCTTTGTTAGTAAATATTGGCAACCAAGTAAAAGTTGTCATATCCCCAGGAATAATTGTTGAATTTATCAAAATCCTTAGCACGCACCAACAAATCATCTTCTATGACCTTGTTGACGTCTCTTGCCAGTATAACTGAATGTGCAAACCAAACTAAGCACAATTGCTCCCTGTACTGCTTTGGTATGGTTTTATCCATGAGATCTCTTAACAAATTCAATGCTTTGTAGCCACATCGAGCAATGTCAAACAACCTATCTATTTTTTCCTTACGTTTTCTTGCCTTGGATCTTTTACGGGGTATTCCAGTGGCGATAGGTGGTTCTTCTGAATGATGGCATCTCAAGCCCGTCACTATGGCAAACTCTTGCAAGCCAAAAAAAACCGGCATGCCACAGTAGTTGATCCAGATTTCATCAATTTTTTGTTGCCCCCTCCTTCGGATCTTCATCATCCCCCACGTACTTGATCCTATACTTGAGAAGTCCATATACCATCCTCATTGGAAACGGGTAGGGTCGTCCTCATTCAGCTCAAGAAAGCGTCCAAAGCAGCTCTTCTTAAAAAGTCTGTCTATGTTTTCGTCCTTCATAATTTTCCTAAAAAAAATAAATTTACTCCCCATCTGACATTTAAGTACAATTTCACCAGTTAGTTCTTCTTCTGCATTTTTGTCATTTATCGGCATCGCAACTTAAAACTTGTCAATACTAAAAGTTTTGACAGGATCATGCTGGGATGTAGATATTAATCAGGCCCTATTAATGATCCATTATCATCATGTTGATGATCATTCTCTTTCTCTTTCTCACTCTTTAATTCCTCCTCTTTCTCACTTTTATTTTCTTCATCACCATATACAGACCCTTGTTCACCTTTCTCAATGTTGTTTTCATATCTTTTCTCAACTTCACTTTGTTTCCCTGACTGAGATTGTTCAAGAAGCTCCTCTGAATCCCTCTGTACTGTAGCCTTTTTTGGGGGTGGTCAGAAGTTGATCCACTTTCACTTTCTTTTCTTTTGGGAGACATGTTTTACCTACAAACAATAGAAAAACAAAAATTACATTACAATTGATGTATCCATAAATTTTAAAAAATACATTACAAACACCCCCAATAACGACACACCAACAGCCACCACCACCATAAATATTGCCAACCAATGCCACAAACACCATGAATACAGACACCACCGACAGCCACCATAAGTACCACAAACCAATTCCACCACAAAGACCACCAACCGATGCCTCCAACAGCCACCGCCAGTGCCACCACTACCACAAACACCACAAATACTATCCAATAATACCACGATAGTCAACGGAACACTGCGATAGAAACTAGGGTTTTCTAGAGTTCTTCCTACGATTTTACTATCAAAACTTAAAATTGTGAACCCATTCTCGAAGATAATACAACTAAAAGTTTTATTTTTCATTATTAACATAAAAGCCCTTATTTTTTAACTCTTCTCGAACTCTGTTACCTATGAAGACAGAGAAAACAACTGATGCAAGTAAGAGTGAAGTCGAAAATAACACCTATATGGTTGGAAATAAGAAGAAATTAAATCTGTTATGGAGGGTAGAGCAATTTATTGAGTAGTTGTAGTTGTCTGTACTGTATAATTGAGTGGGAAAGAGAAAAGAGCGAGAACTCAAGATTTGAAATCATGAAACATTTTTCTCGCAAATGGATGCTTTGTATGGGTTGATTTGTATTTTGGAAAAGAATGACAAGTTTTAAAAATGTTAATTTGATTCGAATTGATCTTAATTATTTTTTAAAATTATAAAAGATATGTGTAATTTTTAACCCTCTCATCATGCAATTGCCAAAAGACTCAATTGAAGTTGTAGTTGACCCTATGAACTCACCCACCCCTGGTCCTAGATTAATCAATTTAGGTATATGAACTCAATTAAAATTGTATAAAAATAAATGTTAAACCTGTTGCATCAGATACTCATCTATTGCAAATTATCAAACAAATTAAGTAATCTATTGTGACAGATTACCCATCTATTGTAAATTATCAAATGGATTGTCACATATCGCAACAGATTACCTATCTGTTGTAAATTATCAAATAGAGGTTGTCATCTGTTATAGTTGACCCTATGATAACTCACCCCTAGTCCAAGATTAATCAATTAAGGTATTGGTCTAACATATGAGGTGGTAAGAATCAGTTCGGCTTAGAGTGATCTATCGATGACTCTGATCGAGAGGAACGCAATATCGTCTCATTATTCAATTACCAAAAGACTCAATTAAAGTTGTAGTTGACCCTATGAGAACTCACCCCTGGTCCTAGATTAATCAATTAATGTATTGATCTAACATATGAGGTGGTAAGAATCGGTTCAGCTCAGAGTGATCGATCGATGACTCTGGTCTGGAGGAATGCAATATCGTCTCATTATTCAATTGTTAAACGACTCAATTGAAGTTGTATTTGAACCTATGAGAACTCACCCCTGGTCCAATATTAATCAATTAAGGTATTGGTCTAACATATGAAGTGGTAAGAATCGGTTCAGCTCAGAGTGATCGATCAATGACTTTGGTCGGGAGGAACGTAATACCGTCTCATCATTCAATTGCTAAAAGACTTAATTGAAGTTGTAGTTGACCTTATAGAACTCACCCCTGGTCGTAGATTAATTAATTAAGGTATTGGTCTAACATATGAGGTAGTTATAGTTATTTAAACCAACCATTCATTGTTGTAAATTCAAATAGTGGAAAAAGAAATTGTGAAATATTTTAAAAATATTCACTAGTGCAAATTAAAATGGTGGCAAAAGGAATGGTGAAATATTTTGAGAGGGAAATTGAGGGGTATTAAGGTCATTTAATAAGTTAATGCATGTGTTTAAAGTCTTTGTATTACCAATACATAGAAAATAGAGCGTATTACTAATACACACTTTAATACACAATAGAGTGTATAACTAATGCTTGCATTAGTTATACATAGGCAAAAATTCGTACCAAACAAGGTACCAGCAATACACATTAACTAATGCATGCATTATATTTTACAATACACTCTACCAAAATCCCCTAAAGGTATTAGTCTACTATGTGAAATCAATTGAAATTGTATAAAAGCAAATGTTCAATCTGTTGCAACAAATGTATGTTCTGTTAGAATTAATCAAATAGATTAAGTTATCTGTTGCAACATATTACGCATCTATTGCGATGGATGACCGAACTTTGGAAATTTTCAAACAGAAATTGTTATCTGTTGCACTTAGATGTTTTAAGATCCCTTTTTTTAAAGCAATTTAGGTATTTTCTGTCTAAGATAAAAAAAAGTTAAAATACTAAGGCGGTAAAAAATATTACTTGAATAACTCAAAAATCTCCTGAGCGAGTAGTCTTATTTGGTCTTTTTAGTGTCACCGTCTTCTTGTTCCCCTCAAAAGTCAAAGTTATTAATGAATATTTAAAACCCATATCTAGAAGAATACTCTCTCATTCAGAGATAACATAAGTAAGACTCAAGACAACTAAACTCATCTATCACTCTTTCTTCTTTATTCTCAATTCTCTTTCTTTTCTTTTTGCCTTTTTTTTCTCTCTTCTTTCGGATGAGGTTCCTTTTGGATCTAAACTGATTAATATCTTTTCTCGACTGAACTGGATGTTCTAATCCCTTTGTTTTTTTCACATTGCAGGTATGGTTCACTATTGCTCTTTTCATCTCGTCTTCTTCTTTGTATGTCATTTAAATTAGATAGTTACATCTGTTGCTATTGATGATTTACCCATTATCAATTTCCTATTTATTGAGAAAATTGAAGCAAAGGTGACTTTTAAGTCTTGAATGAACGAACCATTATTTGTATATCTATTGCAAAATGCCTCATCGATTGAATAAATGGGTAATCTGTTGTATCAAATTGGTCATCTGTTGATTCACTTAATTTTGTGCTACCCCTTTGTACAAATGGAGCAATTGTTTGAAGAAATCAAATGAGTAGCAAGGCTAGTTTGATTTATTCCAACAGATGACCCATCTTTTGCAACATGTCATCTATCTGTTGCAACAGATGTCTTATCAATTAAGCAGATGGGCAATCTATTGCAGTAGATTGGTCATTTGTTAATTTTCTCAATTTTGTGTTACCCTTTAGAAATGTTCTTTTTTTTCTTCTCTTGTTTGACATCAAATGTATTTCTCTTATTTGTAGATAAAAGGAAGTGATACTGGATCCATTTTTGCCTGACCAGTATTAAAGGCTAGAGTAAAGATGGGTTCAGAGGAATAAGCTGCTTGTAGATGAAACCACTTCATATGTGGGAGGTATGTATTACTGATCAACCTATCGTGAAAACACACATCTAGTACAATGATTTTTATAAATGTTTGATCTTTACCTATTAGGCATTAATTCTTCAAACAAGATATGGCATTTTACATTTAAGATTGTTAGGTGTGAACTGGTAAGGCTGAGGGACCAAGTAGGTGGTGTGGATACCCTGTTATAATTTAATGACCGTTTATGCTCATGTTTTTGTGTCAAGTTTGGGGAAGGTTTCAAGTTCTTGGCGGCATTATAAATATCCAATAGTGATTGGACCGGTTTTAATGGCTCAATAAACTTCTTGAAAGGCCTCCGAAGCCTTGTACTGCAGTAAACACTGATGGAACCAATAAAAATTCCCCTGGTTTAAATTTATATGGATAGGTTGCTGGAGGAGACTATTATACAGCAGTAGGTGCTTGGGAGAATACCTGTGTGGGAAGGGGGAGGTTGAGAAGATCATATATCATCTCAGACCTTGTTCAAGAGGAAACATAGGGTAGGAAGGAAAGTGTAGTAAATTGGCCGATGAAATTGACATGAAAAATGAAAAAACTGGATGAGTTGCAAATGTGAAAGCGTATCCAAAAATGAAAATCCATCAATCATTGAAGTAAAAGAAGAATGGTCAACAAGACTTGAGCTGAACACTTTGCTAGATAATGAAACTAGTGAGCATGGCCTCAATGAAGACTCTCACAAAGTGTAGGACCAGAACTCTAAGGAAGAAGTTTTGCGCGCACAGGAAATTGATACGATTGTCGGTCAGTTGAAACCTGAACCAACTACTCCTAAATTAAAAATACGGTATCAAGACAAGATAGAAATTTCTCAAGTTAAACTTGCATCTCATGTCTCCTGTTTATGGCTCTGTTCAGGTCAAAGGCAGTGGAAACAGCAAGGCATGGGATTTTTGCCCAACTTTAGACCTTTTTGTTTTTGCTGCCATCGACCTGAACAGAGCCATAAACAAGAGGCATGGGATGCAAGTTTAACTTGAGAAATTTCCACCTTGGCTTGATCCCGTATTTTTAATTTAGGAGTAGTTGGTTCAGGTTTCAACTGACCGACAATAGTATCAATTTCCTGTGCACATGAAACTTCTTCCTTAGAGCTCTGGTCCTGCGCTTTGTGAAAGTCTTCATTGAGGCCACGCTCACTAGTTGCATTCTCTAGCAAAGTGTCCGCTCCAGTCCTATTGACCGTTCTTTTTTTTTCAACGACAGACGGTTTTTTATATTTGGATACACTTCCACATTTGAAGCTCATCCAGTTTTTCCATTTCTCATGTCAATTTCATTGGCCATATTTGCTAGAATTTCCTTGCTCGCTCTCCTGTGTTTCCTCTTAAACAAGGTCTGAGATGATATAACCTTATCCACATCTCCCTTCTCGTACAGGTGTTATCCCAAGCACCTACTGATGTATAATAGTCTCCTCCAGTAATCTATCCTTATAAATTTGGAATAGGAGAATTTCTATTGGTTCCATTATTGTTTGCTATAGTGCGAGGCTTCTAAGGCCTTTCAAGAAGTCCATTGCGCCATTAAAACTGGTCCAATCAATATTGGATATTTATACTGCCGCAAAAATATAGATTATCTGAGAATACATGCATGACTATATAGACTGTAACTGAAATCATGAGAATTCAATCTGTCGCAACAGATAATCTATATGTTGCAACAGATGATAAATCTATTGCGGCAGATGGACGATCTATTGCAACAGCTCAATAATAACGATTGTTATCAAGTCTTCTAAAAACCATTTTGAAAAGGTGAGAAGTATTAATGTAAACGAAAAAGTCGCGACTTTTCACAGTAAATAAAATGCCACCAGTTTGAATGTAATTAATACAATGGAGCTTAACAGATGTGATTTTTGTCCTTACACATCTAGATTCAATCCTCTATAAATAGGTCCCTCCTTAATCTTTATTCTGCTAAACTTTATTTATTTCTTGTATTTTTTCTTTTTGTGTGACATCTTCAATAACTTCTCTTCAAAGAGCATATTCCTTTATCATTAAGGTAAGTTTTTTTTGGTGTAAATCTACCAGTTTGTAGTATACGTAGTTTGTAGTATACGTTGTATTACATTTGGACTCTTTTCTTTATATTTGTCAATTCATGCATGTTCTAGCTATGGTTGATCCTGTTTGGGACATTGCTATTCTGCACGACACAGTGCGGGAACTTCAGAGGCAGGTTAATGACCTGCAGAGGGAGTTGGTCGCCGTGAGAGCGACGATGTTCAGAGAGATGTAGAGGTTGATGAGGACCCTGCTGCTGTGAGTTGATTGGTCGACTGTCATTAGTGATGATGATGATGATGATAATAATAATAGTTAGAATGTGTTTTTTCTTTTAGCGTATGTATTTTAATTTTTCTATATCGGATCTATACCTACCTAATGTATTTTATTTTTTATTTAATGAAAAAAAATATTTTTAGTCGACTTTGGCTTTTTAATTCTTATTCAATTTTCATTCTGTCTATTTCTTCTTCTAAATATTTCACATGTTAACATGTCGACAGTTGGAGGTAAGGAGCAATTTTGAATCCAATAGCAATAGCAATTTTAGCTTTTGAGTTCTTTCAACAAATGGATCATGTGTTGGAACAGATTGGTCATCGGTTGGGTTTTTGTCAATAAATTATCCATCTATTGTGATAGATTTATCATCTGTTGGAGGAAAATATTCCAGTTTTATGGAATTGTGTTATGTTCTTCCAGCTAATGTCCATCAGTTGCCACAGATGGGTAATCTGTTGAAAATACTTGTGGTCTATTGTATTGCTTAACAGTTCATGTTTTGCCTCTTCTTATTGATGCACAAGTTATTAAAAAGGATATTTTATATATAATAAATGATAAAATTACATGCACAACAATGAGTTAATGTAAGACCCTACAAAATTTGTAAGCTTAGTTCAGTCCTTTAAACTTGTCAAGGGGTCCCAGACTTAGAAAATTTTAGTTAAGTTTCCAGACTTAATTTATTTCTTTGGCCTTCGAAAGTTGGCAATATCATTTAGCGATCTTAACGTCCCTTAAAGGTCCATATTTTTGTTCATTCATGAGAAGGAAGGTCAATAGGTGCTCCCGTACAAGTTTCGTATTTTACGGACCTCGTTTAGACCACGGTTGGAGTGCCAAAATAGTGGACCAACACGATCTTGGCGCACCGCGTCGCCTATCGCGTTGGTTGACATTGTTGCAGGAATTGCTAGTAAAAGTACTGAGACTTGGTGTGATCATGGAGCGACGCGTCAAGTATTGCATCGATGCCATCGACGTGCCGCATCGCCAATCGTATCGATGCCCAATTTTCAGTCATTAAATATTTGCGTCCTTAAGGGTAATTAGATCATTTTTACCCAACCTTCATCCCTCATAACATGAAATTTAGCCCACTTTTGGCCAAATACATTCATTATTTCTGTATTCCTCAAGAACAAGAAACCCTAGGTGGATAATTTCAAGTAAAGAATTCAAACTTTCCTCCATCAATCTTTAAGAAATCATTCACTAAGGTATGTCAAGTGTTCATTTATGGATTCCTTTCATCCATGAAGCTCAAGAATCCTATTTTAAAATCATAAATTATGACGTTCATGTTGTGGGTTGATTATGACCATGTTGATGGTGTTGTATGATTCCCAAGTTGGAATCTTTAATGTGTTTTCATGAATCTATGTGAATTGAAATCTATTAAATTGTGTTGATTTATGCAATCATGATGTATTGATTTAATGTTCATGCCTAAGCCTAAAGTTATGTATGCAAGGTGTTTGATAAAATGCCCAAGAGAACAAGAATTAAGCATTATGACTCATTAGGGCCTAAATGATGAATTCATGCTTTACCCTTATGTTCAAAAATGACTCCCATGCTATTTTTATGCATTGAAATTGTTTGATAGAATGTCCATGAGACTAGAATTGTGAAACCATGATATATATTTGAATGCATTCCTCTACATGTATAATATTATGAATATCAAGTTCTTCATGAACTCCCCAATGGTTGTATTATGAATTGTTGACTATGGTCATGTGTTCAAAAAGTGTCATGTCTTGTACGTTTCATGCTATCGAGTCCTGGGGGTACTTGTACTCGACAATTTAGCTATGTGCCTAGAGCCAGTGTCAGTTTTCAAGATGCTCTCAGTCAAGCCATGATCAGTAGAATTCAGTCAGTCACATGACTCAGGAAAACTCAGTAAATTCAGTATTAGTCCAGTCCCACTCAGTAATCTCAGTAAACTCAGTTAGTTAACAGAATTCAATAATATTTCGTCAGTCCATGGAACTCAGTCCAGTTCATCTCAGTATAATCAGTTCAGTTTCTATTCAGTTGGGAGTAGGATTCAGCACCGAGCGAACCCAAGGATGAGGGCACACACTAACAGTAGAAGATGTGACCCTTAGAAGCAATCCTTACATTCCAGAACTATGTAGCCAGCATAGGTTGAGACATCAACACTGATAGTTAAGGGTTGATGAGGTAGATTAACACTGCCAGTTGAGGTTCCCACCATTCTCCTTTGGGTACACTGCTAGATGAGGGTCACTCACAGCTTGTCTTTACCACTAGCGCAGTATTGACACCCTTCTAATTGGGGTCATAGATTAAACCCCAACTCATCTATATTGCTTATATGGGGCATGTCAGTTAGATAACTACCTCCCACAGTCTCAGTCTCAGTCTTAGTAATAGAACTCAGATAGTTCAACAGATTTTAGGACTGTCAGATACAGTCACTCAGTTTAATACGGAACTCATCTAGTTCCATCAAAATTAGGACTATCAGATATAGTCACCCAGTATCAGTTATATCAGTTATCAGTAATCCATGTTATCAGTATACTCAGTATTCAGAATCCTCATGATTTCAATTACAGTCTATATAGTCATGCATGTATTCTCATTCAGTACTCTCATGATGTTCAGTCAGTTATAGTTCATACAAATGAACCCATGCATTCAGCCTACCTCACTTTGCGTACTAGTACATTCACAGGTACTGACGCATACTTTTTTTTGTGCTATAGTATTTTAAACCATAGGTTCGGACGCTCATGTTCCCGACCGTGCATAGACAGCTTCAGGTTTTCGTCAGCAGCAGTAAATTAATAGTGAGTCCTCATCATTCGAGGAGGCTTTATCATTTTAGTATTTCAGTACTTAGTCTATTACAGCGGTTAGAGTTAGTTGAAGACATGTCCCATCAACTCCTTATTCAGACAGTTTAGAGGCTTTCAGACTAGATTTTCAGACTTCAATAGTTTTAGTATTTATGTTCATTTTTGGTATTGTTATACCACATTGAGTATTATCATTATTATCCAGTATTGAACTTTATGGTCTTTCAGTCTATGTTTTCGCATTTCTATTACTACTATCCAGTGCTTAGATACAGATATCAGTCATGGGTTAGCTTGTGGTCCATCGAGATTATGAGTATCGTGTAGCATTCAGGGTACCAGACTCGGGGTGTTACAAACTTGGTATCTGAGCCTAGGGTTCAATAGAGTCCTAGGAAGTTTGAAAACTGCATCTAGTGGAGTCTTGTGAATGGTTGTGTTGCGCGCCACATTTATGTACAGGAGGCTATAAGATATTTTAGGAACAGTTCCCCTTCTTTCAATATTCATGTCGTGCCAGTGAGAAGGAGCTCAAATTTAACTCTCAGTCTAATTCGTTTCTCCCTTTTTGTTTATAGAGCATACCTCCTAAAAGAAGGAACGAAAATTTGTCAGCCCCTCAGCCCGTCCAAGAAAATCCATTGGACGAACACGTCTCTCATGTAGAGTTTAGAGCTACATTCACTACTCTTGTTAATTCAGTTGTTGCTCAGAATGAACGACCATCTGCCATTTCGGCCAATCCAGTGGCTAACACTGCTGTAACAAGGATTCGGGACTTCACCCGAATGAATCCTTTATCCTTTTTTGGATCTAAGACAGACGAGGATCCTTAGGAATTCCTTGATCAGGTTCAGAAGGTTACAGATATCATGGGGGTTACTGCTAGTTAGAGTGTTGAGCTAGCTACATATCAGTTGCAGGATGTGGCTCACATATGGTTCAACCAGTGGAAAGCAGAGAGGGGTACAGACACAGGGCCCATAGAATGGGAGGAGTTCACCACTGCCTTCTTAGATAGATTCTTTCCCCTAGAGATGAGGGAAGCTAAGGTGTTAGATTTTATCAACCTCAGGTAGGGAGACATGACAGTGAAAAAGTATTCTCTTAAGTTTACTTAATTAGCTAGATATGCTCCTTATGTGGTGGCAGCTAGCAGGGCCAAGATGAGTAAGTTTGTTTCTGGGGTGAATGATAGTGTGGTCAAGGAGTGTAGGACCGTGATGTTAATTAGTGAGATGGACATAGCCAGGATTATGATCCATGAACAATAGATAGAGGAGCAGAAGATTAAGGAGGGGGGGAAAAGAATAAGAAAGCTAGGACAGGTAGCTTTAACTTCAATTAGCCTAAGTCAGAGGGTGGTAACCATTCTCAGTTCTACCCAAGGTTATATATTCCAGCTCCTTCCTCAGCCAGTGCTCTAGTTCTTAAGTTCAGGAAGGGTAACAAAGATAGGGCACCAGGCTCTAAATCTCAGGGAAGTGTTAGCAGTTCCCGAACCAATCCTCTTTGTCAGACTTATGGTAAGAACCATAAAGTTTTTTGCAGAGCTGGAAGCGATGTGTATTTTGGATGTGGCAAGCCAGTACATAGAGTCAGAGATTGTCCCCAGTCAGGTTTTCAGGGTTAGTATAACCATTCCTCAGCTCAGTTTGGTCGCTCGAATCAGCAGGGTGGGGCAGCGCCCAAACAGACTTTATGCTCTCCAGTCTCGACAGGATCAAGAAAATTCTCCTGATGTGGTTACTGGTATGTTAAAGATCTTTTATGTACATGTTTAGGCTTTGCTAGATCCAGGAGCTTCTTTGTCTTTTTTTACTCCATATATAGCAGTGGATTTCGAAGTCAGTCTCAAAATTCTAGCAGAGCCTTTCTTAGTCTTACCCCAGTGGGTAAAACTATCATAGACCAACGGGTATATAGGAACTACCCGATTATGATATCTCAGAAAGTCACTTCAGTAGACTTAGTCAAATTAGAGATGACTGATTTTGATGTCATTCTCGGCATGGATTAGCTCCATTCCTGCTATGCCACAGTCAATTGCAGAAATAGAATTGTCTAGTTTTAATTTCCGAATAAACCTGTCCTTGAGTGGAGGGGTAGTACTCCAGCCTTCAGGGGTCAGCTTGTTTCCTGTCTTTGGGATAGGAAAATGATATCTAAGGGATGTGTCTACCATTTTGTGTGAGTCAAGGACTCTAGTTTTGAAACTCCCAATATTGAGTCAGTTCCAGTAGTGAATGACTATTCAAATGTCTTTCCCAAAGATCTTCCAGGATTTTCTCTTAAAAGGGAAGTAGACTTCGTCATCGACCTTCTTCCAGATACTCAGCCTATATCTATTCCACCATACAGAATGGCACCAGCAGAACTCAGAGAATTGATAGCAGTTGAAGGATCTCCTAGAGAAGGGATTTATCAGACCCAGTATGTCCCCGTGGGGTGCACCGGTCTTATTCGTGTGCAAGAAAGAAGGTTCTCTCAGAATGTGTATAGACTATCATCAGCTTAATAAAGTTATGGTTAAGACCAAGTATCCACTTCCCAGAATCGATAACTTATTTGACCAACTTTAGGGTGCCAGTTACTTCTCTAAGATAGACCTTAGATCAGGCTATCACCATCTCAGAGTCAGAGAATGTGATATTTTGAAAATAGCTTTCCAAACTCGGTATGGTCACTTTGAATTCTTAGTCATGTCCTTTGGTCTTACCAATGCCCCAGAATCTTTTATAGACTTGATGAACCGCGTTTTCAAGCAGTACTTAGACATGTTAGTCATAGTCTTCATAAATGACATCCTTGTCTATTCCCGCAGTGAGCATGATCATGCAAACCATCTCAGAATAGTATTGCAGACTCTCAGAAATCATCAGTTGTTTACCAAATTTAGTAAGTGAAAATTTTGGCTAAGGTCAGTAACATTCCTTGGTCATATCATTTCCGGTGATGGCATTAGGGTGGATCCTCAAAAGACCAAAGCAGTAAGAAGCTGGCCTCGCCCTGATTCTCCATCGGATATCAAGAGTTTCTTGGGTCTGGCTGGCTATTACAGATGGTTTGTTGAGGAATTTTATTCTATCGCATCCCCTATGTCCAGATTGACTCAGAAGAAAGTCAAGTTTCAGTGGTTAGATCCTTGAGAGAAGAGTTTTTAGGTGTTGAAGACTCGACTCACCTCAGCTCCAGTTTTGGCTCTTCCAGATGGTTCAGATGGGTTCGTAGTATACTGTGATGCATCCAGAGTGGGTTTGGGTTGTGTCCTCATGTAGCATAGTAAGGTCATATCCTACGCCTCCAGGCATCTTAAACCCCATGAGAAGAATTATCCTGGTCATGATCTTGAGTTAGCAGCCGTAGTTTTTGCCTTAAAAATTTGGAGGCATTATTTGTATGGGGTGCATGTAGATGTGTTCACGGATCATAAAAGCCTTCAGTACATATTCTCTTATAAAGATCTTAACCTCCATCAGAGAAGGTGGTTAGATCTCTTGAAAGATTACGACATGAGTGTCCTTTATCATCTGGGCAAAGCCAATGTAGTGGCCGACGCTCTCAGTAGACTGTCTATGGGTAGTGTTTCTCATGTTGAGGATAGTAAGAAGAAGTTAGCTCAGGAAGTCCATCAGCTTGCCTGACTAGGTGTCCGCTTAGTCGATTCAGCAGAAGGGCGTATATGGGTTCAGAACAGTTCAGAATCATCTCTAGTTTCCAAAGTTAAGGAAAAGCAAGATAGAGATCCCAGTCTATTCAAGTTGAAAGAATCAGTCAAGGATCAGAAAGTAGAGGTTTTCTTCCAAGGGGGAGATGGTGTGTTGCATTGTTAGGGTCGTCTGTGTGTGCCAAGTGTTGATGACTTAAGGCAACAAATTCTTGTAGAAGCACATGGTGCGCGTTACTCTATTCATCCAGGGGCCACTAAGATGTACCGAAATTTACGGGAGATCTATTGGTGGAGTCGGATGAAATGAGATATTGCAGAGTTTGTGGCTAAGTGCTCAACATGTCAGCAGGTTAAGATTGAGCATTAGAAGCCTAGAGGGTCCTTGCAGGATTTCAGTATTACTACTTAGAAGTAGGAAGAAGTGAACATGGACTTTGTGATGGGTTTGCCTCGTACTCGTCATCCGCATGATTCAGTCTGGGTCATTGTAGATAGAATGACTAAATCAGCTCATTTCTTTCCAGTCCATACCTCTTATTCAGCTGAGGATTACAACAAACTCTTAATCAGGGAGTTGGTCAGATTGCACGGTGTCCAATTGTCTGTTGTCTTCGATAGAGGTACCCAGTTTACCTCTCATTTTTGGAAATCATTCCAAAAGGGTCTCGGTACCCAAGTTTACCTCAGTACAACCTTCTATCCTCATACCGATGGTCAGGCGGAAAGGACCATCCAGACTCTAGAAGATATGTTGCGAGCACGTACAATTGACTTTAAGGGTAATTGGGATGACCACTTGCCTTTGATTGAGTTTGCATACAACAACAGCTATCATTCCAGTATCTAAATGGCTCCATTCAAAGCTCCTTATGGTAGGAGATGCATATATCCAATCGATTGGTTTGAAGTAGGTGAGGCCATAGTAGTAGGGCCTGACTTGGTCTTCGATACCCTAGAGAAAGTTCAGTTAATCAGGGAGAGGCTTAAAACAGCTCATAGCCACAAAAAATCATACGCAAGTGTGCATAGAAAGAATCTCGAGTTCGATATTGGTGATTATGTGTACCTAAAAATCTCCCTCGTGAAGGGAGTGAAGAGGTTCGGCAAGAAAGGAAAGCTCAGTCCCCAATATATCGATCCCTTCAAAATTCTCAGTCGCTTCGGCAAAGTAACTTATGAGCTCGAATTGCCTTCAGATCTAGACTCAGTACATTCAGTCTTCCATATCTCCTTGCTAAAGAAGTGCATAGGTGATCCAGCAGTTGTAGTCCCTATATAGGGCATGGATGTTCAGAACATCCTCTCTTATGAAGAGATTCCAGTCAAAATTCTTGACTATCAGACTCGTAGACTGAGGAACAAAGAAGTCCCTCTAGTCAAAGTTCTTTGGCGGAATCAGTCCGTTGAGGGAGCTACGTGGGAAGCAGAAGTATACATACGGACCAAGTATCCTCACCTCTTCTCCGCTAATTTAGACTCAGCCCAAGGTAATAGCTTTCCTTAAGCTTATTCAATTTCATGTTACAAACTTGGTATTCAGTTCCATGCTCAGTTTACATTTCAAATTTGGTATCTTTACCATTACATGTTCAGTCGCATATTCATGAGTCAGTTCAGTCATGTATTTACACATCAGATATGCATGATCAACTTATCAGTACTTTCAGTCACGCATCCATGAATCAATTTAGTCATGAAATCATGCATCAGATATGCATGCTCAGTATGAGTTCCATAAATCAGTCATGTCAGTCATGTAATCATGTTCCTGCTGTTCATGTTCAGTGTATACTTCAGTTTATCATTTCTCCCCTCTCAGTCAGTCTCATTCGAGGACGAATGTTCCCAAGGGGGAGATATTGTAAGACCCTACAAAATTTCTAGGCTTAGTTCAGTCCTTTAAACTTGTCAAGGGGTCCCAAACTTAGAAAATTTTAGCGAAGTTTCCAGACTTAGTTTATTTCTTTGGCCTTCGAAAGTTGGCAATCTTATTTTGCGACCTTAATGTACCTTAAAGGTATATATTTTTATTGATTCATGATCAGGAAGGTCAATAGGTTTTCCCGGATAAGTTTTGGATTTTTTAGACCTCATTTAGACCACGGTTGGAGTCCCAAAACAGTGGACCAATGCAATCTTGGCGCGCTACATTGCCTATCGCGTAGGTTAACATTGTTGCAGGAATTGCCAGTAAAAGTACTAAGGCTTGGCACGATCATGGCGCAACGCGTCAAGTATCGCGTCGATGGAATCGACGCGCCGCGTCGCCAATCGCATCGATGCCTAGTTTTCAGTCATTAAATGTATGCGTTCTTAAGGCTAATTAGGTCATTTTTCCCCGACCTTCAGCCCTCATAACATGAAATTTAGCCCTCTTTTGGCCAAATACATTCATTATTTTTCTATTCCTCAAGAACAAGAAACCCTAGGTGGATAATTTCAAGTCAAGAATTCAAACTTTCCTCCATCAATCTTCAAGAAATCATCCACTAAGGTATGTCAAGTGTTCATTCATGGATTTCTTTCATCCATGAAGCCCAAGAATCCTATTTTAAAATCATAAATTATGACGTTCATGTTGTGGGTTGATTATGACCATGTTGATGGTGTTGTATGATTCCCAAGTTGGAATCTTTAATGTGTTTTCATGAATCTATGCTAGCATGTGGGTTGAAATCTATTACATTGTGTTGAATTATGCAATCATGATGTATTGATTTAATGTTCATGCCTAAGCCTAAAGTTATGCATGCAAAGTGTTTGATAAAATACCCAAGAGAACGAGAATTAAGCATTATGACTCATTAGGGACTAAATGATGAATTAATGCTTTACCCTTATGTTCAAAAATGACTTTACACTATTTTTATGCATTGAAATTATTTGATGGAATGCCCATGAGACTAGAATTGTGAAACCATTATATATATTTGAATGATTTCCTCTACATGTACAAGATTATGAATATCAAGTTCTTCATGAACTCCCCAATGGTTGTATAATGAATTGTTGACTATGATCATATGTTCAAGAAGTGTCATGTCTTGTCCATTTCATGCTATCGAGTCCTGGGGGTACTTGTACCCGATAATTTAGTTGTGTGCCTAGAGCCAGTGTCAGTTTTCAAGATTGTCTCAGTCAAGCCATGATCAGTAGAATTCAGTCAGTCACATGACTAAGGAATACTCAATAAATTCAGTATCAGTCCAGTCCCACTCAGTAATCCCAGTAAACTCGGTTAGTTAGCAGAATTCAGTAATATTTCGGCAGTCCTCGAAACTCAGTGAACTCAGTTCAGTGTTTATTCAGTTGGGAGTAGGATTCAGCACCGAGCGAACCCAAAGATGAGGGCACACACTGACAGTAGAGGGTGTGACCCTTAGAAGAAATCCTTGCGTTCTAGAACTATGTAGCCAACATAGGTTGAGACATCAAAACTGACAGTTAAGGGTTGAGGAAGTGGATTAACACTGCCAGTTGAGGGTCCCACCATTCTCCTTTGGGGACACTATCGGATGAGGGTCACTCACATCTTGTCTTTACCAGTGGCATGATATTGACACCCTTCCAATTGGGGTCAAAGATTGGTATATCGATTAGATGACTACCTCCCACAGTCTCAGTCTCAGTCTCAGTAATAGAACTCAGATAGTTCTACAGATTTTAGGACTGTCAGATACAGTCACTCAGTTTAATACGAAACTCAGCTAGTTCTATCATAATCAGGACTGTCAGATACAGTCACCCAGTATTAGTTATATCAGTTATCAGTAATCCATGTTATCAGTATACTCAGTATTCAGAATCCTTATGATTTCAGTTACAGTCTATATAGTCATGCATGTATTCTCATTTAGTACTCTCATGATGTTTAGTCATTTATAGTTCATGCATATGAACCCATGGATTTAGCCTACCTCACTTTGCGTTCCAGTACATTCACACGTACTGACGCATTCTTTTCTTTTATGCTATGGTGTTTTATACCATAGGTTCGAACGCTCAGGTTTTCGACCGTGTATAGACAGCTTCAGGTTTCTATCAATAGCAGTAGACTAGCAGTGATTCCTCATCATTCGATGAGGCTTTATCATTTCACTATTTTTGTACTTAGTCTATTACAACGGTTGGAATTAGTTGGGAACATGTCCCATCAACTCCTTATTCAGAAAGTTTAGAGGTTTTCAAACTAGATTTTCAAACTTCAGTATTTTCAGTATTTATGTTCAGTTTTGGTATTGTTATACCATATTCAGTATAATATTATTATCCAGTATTGAACCTTATGGCCTTTCAGCCTATGTTTCTGCATTTATATTATTATTATCCAGTGCTCAGTTACAATTATCAGTCATGGGTTAGCTTGCGGTCCTTTGAAATTATGAGTACCGTGTAGCGTCTGGGGTACCATACTCGAGGCGTTACAGTTAATTATATAAAAGTCCACAACAAACAACTATACAAGTTTCTACAATTACAATGATCATGGTGGATTACGATTCGGGTATGTAGTTCTTTTATTGCCAGCGCGCTTACATACGGAGCACTTGTTTCTTCTTGATGAAAATGATTCTCTTACTCCACGCCTCCTCTTATATGGATTTCTTCCCAGTTTGATAGTGCTTGGGTCAATATATGGAGTAGGTATTAGTCTCCCCATAAGCTCTGCAGGAACAACCCAAGATTCTTCGAGAGGCACCGGAGTAATATGCCCACTATATTTTATTTCATATTTTTCCACCGAATAATATTGAGAGGAGTGCTCGTAAACTTCAGCTACTTATTTATGACCGTATTGAGCTCGAAGCGCTGCCATAGCATGTGGATAGAGTATTTTTTCCAAGTCAAAAACTCTATACGTACAAGATCGTGTTTGAAGATCGACCGTGGCAACATCACCATGACCGGTGATACTGAATTCGTAATCTGCTATTTTATGAGGTAATAACCTATTCCCCAAACTGACATTCGTTGATATTATTTTTTCAATTTCGAGAACAAATCGAGTTCTTTTTTTGGGCACTTGAACTGCACATGCCTTTCATTAAAAAATTCGCCATACTTCTGGCTTATTTTTTCAAACATAGCCTTGATGGGAAATTCTCTTTCATCGCCAAACAATGAATTCACCGATTCAGCTATGTTTGATGTCATAATATTGTACCTCTCGTCTTTGTTGTTATTGTCCATACTTTTGGCTTATGTTGTTGTTCTTCTTCTACATTCTGGTTCTCATTCTCTCTCGTCTTTTCAACCACATACACCCTTAACACCAGCCTAGATAAATCACTAAGATAAGCACGCAACCAAACCTGATCGGTTATCTTAAAAGGCAGTACCCTCTGATTTTTAAAGAAGTTGTGCATGTACCTGATGACGAGTTCTTTCGATTAACAATTCAGTCCACAATAACTGATGATTAAGTTCACAAAATCATCATACGAAACATCACTTTGGACTATCATAGCTATCGTCTCTAGCATTTCACCCTCGTTCCAACGCCATACATATCGATTGCTCTTCTTGATCCATTGACCATGACAATCCATCCTCTATTGTTATTGATCCCTCCATTAGTCATACCTAAATAAATTCATTTGTTAAAAAAAAATAATAGTGATTTCATAGTGCCATAAATGAATCCCAACAGATGTGTAATCAATCGCAATAGAGTACTTACCTATTGGGATTCATGTTACGCTCCTAAAGATGATTTCAACAGACGAGTATCTGTTGTAACAAGTGAATCATATGTTGCAACAGACTATATATCTGTTGGGATTGATGTTACAGTACTGAGGCACCTTTGAAGCTGATTCCAACAGATGAGTGACATGTTCCAACAGATAATTAACCTGTTGCGATAGATGACTTACTTGTTGCAATAGACTACGATCTGTTGGAATCGAGGTCAGGTTCTATCGCAACACATTACTAATATATTACAACAGATATTTACCGTCTATTGAAATCGAGTTCGAATTCTGTTGCAACAGGTTAATAATCTGTTGCAACAGATATTTACCCTGTTGCAACAGACAACACGTCTGTTGGAATCGAGTTCAGGTTCTGTTGCAATAGGTTAATAATCTGTTGCAACAAATATTTATCACATTGCATCAGATAACTAATCTATTTAAACAGATAAATTATCTGTTACAACAGATGACCCATCTGTTCGATTCATGTTACGGCCTATAGAACCATAAATATGAATCCAACATATCAGTCTTCCGTTGAAACAGATGTCTCATCTGTCGCAATAGATGATTATCTATTTAAGCAGATGGATCTTTTGTTGAATTCATGATTGGGTTTTATCCATTGTTGGAAAAACAACACAATAGCAGTTACCCAAATGAAAAAATCAACTAAAAATCATAATTTGACTTATCAAAGTCTCCTATGAAGTAATACCAAAGTGGAAAGTGATATACGAAACAAAATTTGACCTAAGAAATTGGTCAAATAGCAACAGTAGCGGTAACAACAACAACAACGACAATGGTCAACAAGAAGAAGATGAAGATGATAATGAAGTAGAAGATGATGATAATGAAGCAGAATATGATGAATAAAGCAGCAACAACAATGAACAACAAAAATCACTAAGAGAGAGAAACAACAATGGATGAGAAGACAGAGAAAGGCACTTTTTTCCCTCCATTTTCCATTATATTAGGTAAACATTTGGATCAAAGTATGAATTTAAAAACTTGTGGGTTATTCTCAAACTTACCAAACTTTCTTAATCCATAATAAAGTAATTGTTACCTCCACTCAATTATTAAGATTTGTGTAACCTACACCTCATTTTAAAACTTTTTTGTCACCTACAGCTCAAAGCCTCCACTTTCTGTCACACCCTTGAGTGCGTGGGGAACCTCAATTATGTACTTCATTTTATAATCATGGTGTCCGAATTAATTTTTGCAAATCTCGATTAAGATCGCGGGATATCTGCCACCTAGGATAAATGAAAAGATAATCTAGTGTTTTTTGGTTCTTACCGAAATTTGAACTTAAAACTTCACGTTCTTAACTCACTTTATTGATCACTATGCCACATTCTTAGGTGTGTGGGGAACCTCAATTTTTTATTTCAATTTATAATTATGGTCTTCGGGTTAATTTTTGTAAATTTTGATTAAGATCATGAAATATCTACCATCTAGGACAAATGGAAAGATCACCTAATTTTTTTGGTTCTTACTGAAATTTGAACCTAAAATTTTATATTCTCAATCCACTTTATTGACCATTATGTCACACCCTAAAGTGTGTGGGGTTTTGTTCGGACACTGGGAAAATTTAAGTTTTGATTGTCCCAGGCAACACCCACATCTACAATTATGGAATAAATTTATGTTATATACACGGTTGACGTAAGAAAAAATTGCTCGTGGAAGAAATTTTTATCCCATCAAGATACCTTTACTAAATGTAATAGTTTAGTTTTATTTTATTTTAAAATCACAAATCTTACATTTTTGGAGGCTTATTAAAAATATTCTCTAGATGACTTGATAGTGTAAAAAATTTTAAATTAAAAATAAATCTAATGTAAATAGTTATAGCACGTTACTAGTCTATTTTTCGGGTGGTCATATCGTATTTGATAGAAAGAATTGTGTGTTAATGTAGATCAACTGGACTTGATGATGTAAAAAATCTGTATATCTATATAATCTATTAAAAGTGTGAAGGGCATTAGAAATATTGTTTGAACTTTTATTGTCATTCATTAAAAGTCTTTGTTTTAGACAAAATCGTCTTTGCACTATTTTAAACTAATATTTAAGAGTTAAAAATTAATTAAATATATTTATGGTAAAATCTAACCTTATTAGAAGTCATCAAAATTAATGACAACTAATACTTTTTTCATTAGTTTAAGAATTCTGAATCAACTAAATTTGATTTTAAGAACATTTGCAAAACCCTAATAATATAGTTAACTAAAAGTTGTTATAATAATAATTAATAACATTACACGTACTATATATATATTAGCTAATTTTCTATGACAGACCTACTAGAAGTGGAAGGGATCCCTATTAAGTTAGGTAATTTTCTATGGTAGACCTAAGTCGCATGGAATCAACTACTAGTCAGTAATGTTAGGTACTGTCTGTAATTTTAGGTAATTATGTATGACTAATCGACGATTACTAGCGATTCCGGCTTCATGCAGGTGAGTTGCAGCCTGCAATCCGAAATTTGGGGTTAGCTCACCTTCCGGGATCGCGATCCTTTGTCCTGGGCATAAAGGGCATGATGACTTGACGTCATCCTCACCTTCCTCCGGCTTATCACCGGCAGTCTGTTCAGGATTCCAAACTCAACGATGACAACTAAACACAAGGGTTGCACTCATTGCGGGACTTAACTCAACACCTTACGGTACGAGCTGACGACAACCATACACCACCTGTGTCCGCGTTCCCGAAGGCACCCCTCTCTTTCAAGAGGATTCATGGCATGTCAAGACCTGGTAAGGTTCTTCGCTTTATATCGAATTAAACCACATGCTCCACCGCTTGTGCGGACCTCCGTCAATTCCTTTGAGTTTCATTCTTGCAAACGTACTCCCCAGGTGGGATACTTAATGCGTTAGCTACAACACTGTACGTCTCAATACACACAACGCCTAGTATCTATTGTTTACAGCTAGGACTATTGGGGTATATAATCCCATTCGCTCCCCTAGCTTTCGTCTCTCAGTGTCAGTGTCAGTGTCGGCCCAACAGAGTGCTTTCGTTGTTGGTGTTCTTTTCGATCTCTACGCATTTCACCGCTCCACCGTAAATCCCTCTGCTCCTACCGTACTCTAGCTTGGTAGTTTCTATCGCCTGTCCAGGATTGATCCCTGGGATTTGATGGCGGACTTAAAGAGCCACCTACAGACGCTTTACGCCCAATCATTTTGGATAAGGCTTGCATCCTCTGTAATACCGCGGCTGCTAGCACAAAGTTAGTCGATGCTTATTCCCCAGATACCATTATTGCTTTTTCTCCAAAAAGAGAAGTTCACGACCCGTGGGCCTTCTACCTTCACGCGGCATTGCTCCATCAGGCTTTCGCCCATTACAGAAATTCTCCACTGCTGCCTCTCATAGGAGTATGGGTCATGTCTAAGTCAAAGTGTGGCTGATCATCTTCTCGGACCAGCTACTGATCATCGCCTTGGTAAGCTATTACCTCACCAACTAGCTAATCAGATGCGAGCCCCTCCTCGGGCGGATTCCTCCTTTTTCTTCTCAGCCTATGGGGTATTAGCAGCCATTTTTAGCTGTTGTTCCCCCCCAAGGACAGGTTCTTACGTGTTATTCATTCGTCCGACACTGGAAATACTATTTCTCGTATTTCTCATCCGACTTGCATGTGTTAAGCATATCAATGTGGAAGTTTCATGATTGGAGCTTCTTCCTTCTCTTTCCAGCTTTTTCTATTTATTTAATCACATTTTTCTACGCTCTTATCTTATGATATTTAGAGAGAAAGATCACTCTGAAATTTAAATGCAATCTTTTATATACGATACCACCAGACCAGATAGGACCAAATATGACCAAAGTCAACTGATTCAACTCAAGTAATCACGACTTCTTCAACTATTTCTTCCACTAGGTCGGACGTGTAAAGCGCTCCACTGACTTTTTTCGGTTATTTGATCGAATCATTGATGAATACGAAGAGTTGATGGTGATAGCAGGTAAGAAACTACCCCCGAAATGGAGCATGTCGGACCTTGTTCGAACAGTGCTTGGGGACAAGGTGGTTCAAGACCCATCTTATCTAGCGGATGTCTTTTCAGATCTTTCACTTCATGGGTTGCAGAGTTGGTATTGGGAGGTACAAAGTCACTCGACTGAAAGGAGAGGGTAAGAAATCGAGCTAAAGCGAGAGGGATAAAAAGAATCTCGTACAATAACGAGAGGAGCGAAAGGCTGCTGGTCGAAAACTTTTGTACATAGATATAGATTCATTCTTCATACCTTGTCCAACCTCACAACACTTCTCGAATTGGTCAGAAGTCAGTCTTCTTTGCTAAGACAGAATTGGACAAAGAAAAGAGAGTGCTCGACTGTAACAACGGCCAACAAAAACCGTAATTACATAGATAATTGATCCTTCCCTTCTCATTAAGGCTTTAAGGCGAACCGTATAGTGGCTGGAAAGAAAGAGACCTCACCTTCTCGTAGATGGTGTCAACGAGAGCAACTTTTCTATCCCCCATTGATCTTTTTTTTTAGATAGAATCTTCAATGAGTGGAAAGAAGCAACCTTACTAAGAAAGGTGCTTGTTGAGTAAGGTCGGCTTTAGAGCCCAAGCCCCTATAATATGCTGAGAAGAAGAGGGGTCGTCCTCTTTTCTTCACCTTTCCTTATTTACTACTACAACTTTTGGTGGGTGTATAGCTCACTTGGTAGAGCATTGGGCTTTTAACCTAATAGTCGCAGGTTCAAGTCCTTCTATACCCAAACATACCTTACACTACACTATTAGTAAGGATGCTTAATAGCCTTCAAAGATCACTCTTTGGCCTTTAGACTCGCTTCAGCTACTTATATCCGTTGTTGCGAGAATTGGTACTTCTGTTCAGTAAGGGAATACAAGTCTTTCTGGGAGTTTTTTTAATATGAATCTTACTCTTCCCAACTCAAGAAAAGCACCCCCACACCGCTTCTTAAATCGCAAGCTCCATTGCGGCTTCAGCCTGCTATTTATCCCTCCTGCTCTACCGCAACAGCTGCAATAGAAAGCTCTTATTCAGGCTCCCTCGGCTTTTCAACAATCTACAATATCATCATACACCTCAGAGGAACTATAAAGTTTTAGTCCCTTATGACTACACCTCGACTGTCTTTGATAGAGATTTCCCTCCTAAAGGGATAAGCCAAGATAGACTACCCTCTCTTAGATGGGAATAGAAAGAGAAAGCTAGTCTCTGACCCTGTCTCTGGTATGTATATGTTTTTCTCATCTCGGTGAGCCCAAACCCCTTATTCTCAAGTATTCCCACTGCTGGTAGAGAAAGTCCTCTTACCACTGTTGGTGGGTAAGAACCCTTTCTTTCTTTTTCTACCCCAAACCCACTCCTACTCTAGGGCTTGATCGACCCAACCACCTCTTTCGGGCACTATTAAACCTTGTTCCACTAAAACCTTTTGTTTTGGGGGAGAAACCTCTCTTCTATTCGCTGAGGGCGTGCCCAAACTCCCTACTCTCTGGGTTGATGCAAATGTAATTGAGTAACGGGAACAGATAGAGATTAAAGATTCAAATTTTCCAACCCCCTACTCTTAAGTGGAAAAAAGCATATGCTTAACATATTCGAGTTTTCCTAGTGCATCGGCAACTGTAGCAACTCATGTTCTTGCTGAAGCTCTATTTGTTGTTGCAGCAAAAGTTCTTGTAGTTGTTCCTGCTAAACCAGCAGTTGCTTTTACGAATTAGTTACCTCTTAGCTCCAATCATTCCTAACAAAGCTCTTTTCCCTGGTCTTAAACCACCGACTTTCACTCTTAACGACTGGCGCTTAACCCCTTTTCTAATAAAAAAACTCTTCTCTCTCCAAAAAGTGTAACCTACACAGGACAGTCAAAGTGAGAAGTAAATTGTAACCTATAACCCAAATCCCCTAAAAACCCGTATTCTACACTCCGTCACAGGGTCTTAACCCTGAGGATAAAACCCTTACCTCTCTTATCGATTGTATCGTAGCATCGGAGAATCATCACTTACTCTTACTGATATAAGACTACATCGATTGTTCATTCCTTACAAGACGCTAAAGACTTTCTTTTTCGAATGCTGACGACCCGGAGCAAAAAAAGGTTTAGAATCCCCTTAAGTTGTCTCTTGAATTTAGCTCATAGTCCTCTTTTGAGGCATTCATCCCTTTATTAGGCATTAGAAAGACTATTAATTCCACCCCTTTCCCCACACAAAAAGGATATTCGGCCTAATGTTTTTACGATTCATATCCTTTAGCCTGCGCATTCGTCATAGTATTCATTCTTTTATACTCCACTTGGGGCTAAAGTACGTGAAGCCATTTCTGCCCAAGATTTCAAGTCAAAATGCAAAATGGGTAGATACCCCGGGAATTTGGGTATCAAGGCATTTTCCTTAATGGAAGTCTACTTCATAATGTAATTCGGCATCTCCATATAGTTGTAAAATAACGTTTTTCAAGAAAGTGCGGAGCAAAGTAGTAAATACTTTAAGTCTTCGGAGTGAAATAAGTAGGAGCATAGCCTTTGAATCCAAAATTCCTCGCACGCTTATTTGCAAAGGTCTATAGTCAGAGAGTGGGTGTGGACTTCAATGAAGTATTCTCTCCTGTTGTGAAAGCCAGCTCTATTCGCGTCTTGCTTGCCATGGTTGTACTCTTTCGATCGGTGCGATAAGAAGAGGTAGTCAGAAACTCTTTCTCTACTTTGAATAGAAAAAATTCTTTTACCTGGACTAGGAAAAAGAATATAAATCAAAGTAGCAGCAATCAAGATAGCAGGCAAAGTCCTATCCCCGAATTCCACTCCGGGTGGGAAGACTCTTTGAACGAAGACGTTCTTAGGCAGCAGGAAGAGCATCTCTCTCTGTCTATTGGTTCACCTTTAGATCTTTGTATAGATCTTGAGAAGATGCCTACCTATTGTTATGCCTTTGGATTCGAGATGATGGTATATAGGAACCTCGTGTCATCAAACGACTCTGCCTGCTGCTTCATCATTGATTTCCCCTCATAGATTTTTGGACGTGATTCTAAAAGTGTGAAGGATGTTGGAAATATTGTTTGAACTTTTTGTCTTTCATTAAAAGTCTTTACTTTAGACAAAATCGTCTTTGTAGTATTTTTTTTTCTAATATTTAAGAGTTAAAAATTAATTAAATATATTTATAGTAAAATCTTTCCTTATTAGAAGTCATCAAAATTAATGACAACTAATATTTTTTTCATTAGTTTAAGAATACTGAATCAACTAAATTTGATTTTAAGAACATTTGCAAAACCGTAATAATATAAAAATTCCTAAGATTTAGCACTCCAAATTTAATAAAAGAAGAATAAGTAGAATATTATAATAAAATTATAGTACAAGTTAAAAAAACAAGAAGGAAGAAATAGATGTTCGTGCACCTAAAAACAAGAAGAGGAAGAAATCATAAGGGGAGGATTTCCCAAGTCCAGGGATCAATTACTCATCCCTTTTCCAATGTGAGATACTTAACACTCCCCGCACGCCCATTGGCCAAGTCCAGGAGATCAATTACTCATCCCTTTTTCGCTATGGAATACTTAACACCCCCGCACGTCCAGGCCTCATTAACTGGAGCATGGACAGTATAATATGGGGGTCCTACATCGGTGAACAAAGTTTTGGGATGGGCCTGACCAGTATAATATGGGGGCCCAACATCGGTGAACAAAGATTTGGAATGGGCCTGACTCTGATACCATGATAAAGAATGGATTTTGGACCTAACTCAACCTCAAAAGCTAGTTCATGAGGGGAGGATCTTGGGTCTAACTCAACCTCAAAAGCTAGATCATGAGGGGAGGATTGTCCAAGTCCATATAAGGAGATCAATTACTCATCCCTTTTCTGATGTGGGGTACTTAACACTCCCCCGCACTCTTAACTGGAGCGTGGACAATATAATATGGGGGCCCAACATCGGTGAACAAAAGATTTGAGATGGGTCTGTCTCTGATACCATAAAAAGAATGGATCTTGGACCTAACTCAACCTCAAAAAATAGCTCATGAGTGGAGAATTGTCCAAGTCCAGGAAACCAATTACTCATCCCTTTTTCGATATGGAATACTTAACACAGTTGATTTTTATTATTTAATTTAGGTAATATTTAACACTTTTTAAGTCAGTTAGAATTTTGCCATATATGTCCGTAATACCTGGGATCAAAATTTATAAGAAAGGCGCACTTATATTTTACTTTTTCTTCTTATTTTAGTTTAGATCCAAACTTCCTTCTTCCTTTTATGATCATTTTTTTTTTACTTTTGTTTCTTTCTTTTAGTTTATAGCTTTAAAGTTTTAAAAGTTTTAAGTACGTAATAAGAATGCAATCAATGATATTATAAAGATTTGACTTTAAAAATAAGAAAAGATTTTAAATATATAAAAGAAAAGTGATGCTCCATCAACCATTTGAAACTTCTCATAGTAAAAAATATGTGTGCTTACATTAAAATATATGTTTATGTTTATATTATCATATTAAAGTGTGAAAGATCTTTGAAAAGTGATTTGAAATTTTACACTTCATTAAAAAAAATCGCAATAGATAAAATTATTTAATTTTAAATGATCAAATATTGCACGTACGAGGCGCGTGAGATTAAACTAGTCTATAATCTATAATCTATATCTATAATCTATAATCTATATCTATAATATATTAAAAGTGTGAAGACCCTTAGAAAAGTGATTTGAACTTTTTGCCCTTCATTAAAAGACTCTTCTTTAGACAAAACTGTCTTTTCACTATTTTTTAAATTTATTATTTAATTATTTTTTATTATATTAACTAAGCTTCCTAAAATATATGAGACTCTTAAAATATATGGTAGGAGAATTAATTAATATTTTCTTTTCTACTAGACTTTCTAAAATATATGGGACTCCGAAAATATATGGTAGGAGAATTAATTAATATTTTTCTTTCTACTGTTCAATTAGAAAAATACTCCTAAAATAGGTCTCTATTAATTAAGGAAATACTTCTATAAATATTGAGATGTACGTTAAATTAGAGAACAAACTGATTTGCCTATTGGGAGAATATGATTGATGTTCATCTAATTTGATTCAATTGCATGTCTAGATTGATGGATTCTTGATTTTCTAACCCTCAACTTCTTCGTTGTTTTTGTCAGCATAATAGAATTCAACATGTGCGTATATATATAACTTTTTTGTTTCATTCAAAATCATTCTTTAGGGTCAAAATTTTCGCTCAGATTAGAATTAGTTGGATAAAAATTGAAGTTTTGTAATCACTATTATATTTATTTTTTTACAGTTTATAGGTCGTAGATGAATGTCAATCAGTTGGCTTTGAAGAATTTATTGTGTAAAGGTTAGGTTTACTTGTATTGTTTTGATATCTTTATTATCTTATTGTTTTATACAGATGCTAGATAAATGTGGGTCTGCTTTGAAATTTTTTTTAGGTAAAGGTTAGGTTTAATTGAATTGTCGTAATATATCTGTTAGTTTATTATTTTGTGGTAGTTTACAGTTCGTAGATGAATCTCGATCGGCTTTGAGAAATTTTTGTGTGTTGGTCGGCTTTGAGGAATTTTTTTATGTAAAGGTTAGGTTTAGTTGTATTACTTTAATATCTCTATTATCGTATTATTTTGTTATTGTTTACATACTCAAAAGATATTAAATTCAATTATTATATTCATCTTTATTATTTAAATAAATATCTTATTTAGTGTAATATTTGAACTCATTAAAGTGAGGTACACGCACAAGGCGCATACATCTAAACTAGTATATATAAATATGTAGGCTAACTTAGCTTAACATATAAAATAGGAAATATCGATTTTGGGCTTTCAAAGAAAACATGAAATGTAACAATATAAGGTTTACTTTATTCATTCGTCACACATCTGAGGAATTGATGTTTCCTCCTGCACAACAATTGAAATAATTGATATCAGATAGATCTCTTTTCCATGTTTCGATTTTTCTCATCTTTTTGACACATTTTTTAGGTCTTTTTCTTTTTTCTAAAAAGACTTATATGCATTCCAAGACTTTCTTATGTTATAGTCTTGTAAACTAAGTTGATTTTTTTCTCTCCTTTTTGTAATAAAAAGCTAGCTCTAACCTATACTATGAGATCATTAGATTGCCAATTACTAATGTTATGTACATTATGTTAGGGTGCATAAGTTAAACCACAAGCACTGGTATAAGAGAGTTATCTCAAGTAGCAAATATATGCCTTGTATTTGTTTGGAATAGTGAGTGTTTGGTTTTTATTTTTTGGCCAAATCCATCGACAGCCTCCTAAACTTGGTACAATCTTTTACTTTGGCACCTCAAGTGGACGTTGTGCACTTTTGGCACCTCAAGTAGACACACTTTGGCACCTTTTGCTGAATCGACAAAAATCGTGTGCTACACGCATTGAAAGCGCGATTGACCATTTTTCTTTCCTTTTATTAACACATCCGTATCCCTTCATTGATCGAATTAACAGAGAAAGCTCCAAGATACATACATACATTATTATCACTATCTCACTCTTTCTCACCCAGTTTCCTCTCCCTTTAATTTGTATGTCCCTTCCTTGATCACTATTCAATCTTGAGCAGTAGCAAATCAACAAAACTGGTTGATTTTTTGTTCTGTTGATTTTAACCATTTTTATTTCTTGAAATGGTTCCCTTCTTAAAATGATTTCAAAAAGGGAAAAAACTTAGCAACTTGAACCAACTAGAAACACAAAAAAGGAACATGAAAAGAGAGAATTCTTATAGGACCTGCTATGTGTTCATTGAAAGATCCCTGCAAAGCACGAACCCTCACAACCATATTTCTCTCAACACACAACAAAATTGCTCGACTACTATTATGCAATCAAGAATCTGTAAAAAGGGAGTTTTTTCAGAAAAAATTGATAAGGTGGGAGAAGATTCGTGTCCTTGTTTGATTCACCAATATAAAAATTAGGAGGTGGGGGAAGAGACTGGCACAATATATGAACCTTAATATTCACATGAAGTTCAATTTATGTTGGCGGCCACATGTTGGATCCTCTATTTTGGGACTCACGAATCTTGTTAATGATCTTTTACTTTAACGTCATTATTCGGACAAGGAGGTTTGGTTGGGTGGGTGGGCGGGGGGTTGGGTGTTTGGAGAAAATGATTTGGATAGGTGGGGGGTTGTGGTGTTTGGAGAAATGGGTTTTGAGGGGGGGTGGGGTTGGATGGAGGGGTTTATTTATTTTTTTATTTAAATAAAACATGACAAATGTCCTATTATTATTGGCTATTTTACACGTCACATTAGTCTCTTTCCACGTCATAGCACGTATAATACACGCACACGATATAATTTTGTTGATTCAACAAAAAGTACCAAAATAACGCCCGCGTATGCTACTTGAGGTGTCAAAAGTGAACAACGTCCACTTGAGGTGCCAAAGTAAAAGACGGTGATGGGTTTGGCCTTGTTTTTTTCACGTTGTGTATGTTTGTTTGGAATTGATCTATTATTGATACGGAACAAACATATACAATAAATACAGGACAAATAGATACATTGAATTATTACTACTTTTAGTAATTAGCCATTGTTGTTATGATTGATAATTAAGATTCAAAATACTGTTAATTATAAAATTTCCAAATGAATAATTAAATCAAGTCCCAACATTTTTTTTTTTCGTGTTAAAGGGAGGTATTGATTACATGATCTGCAAACTGCAAACAAATATGGGAAATAGAAAGTTTCCCTGTATTTTTCCTCTGAAGAAGACGCTTGATTAATAATTAACGAAATGATGATTAAATACTTATACGTATTTAAGAAATTTTTTAACACAAATACAAAATATTGATCAAAGTTATCGGTTACTCTAAGCCCGTAAGTAATTAACTTCAACTCCACCCTTAATGGTAAACACAAAATATTGTCCAAAGAGTATTTATATACTATTATTTAAGGCAAAAATTATTGGTGAGAACGTAGGGATTGGGGTGGGGTCGGGGGTGGAGCTAGAAGATCGAATACGAGTTTAATCGAACCAAGAAATATTTGCTCGAATAACATATTTGTTTTAAAAAATTCATTGAGTATGTACGAATATGAAACTTAAAATTCAATTATTAAGAATTGATGTTGTTGTTCTAAAACTTAGAAGCTATAAAGTTGAAATCTTGAATTCACTTTTGGGTGGGGAAGAGACAATTTGTGTGGAATGTGCTTATGGAATTTCTCTTTCCTACTTTCACAAAGTCATTTCTAATTTTCAAGCGTCTTGTTTTCTAGAGAAATAATTTTCAAAACATCTTAATTACCAAATGTGAGAGAAAATTAAACTGTACCAATTAGACATGGCTCAAGCTACGAAACACAAACTTTTTTATTATGACAACAGTCGTGACTGTCGACTCTAAAGAGCGGGGCAGTAAGCTTTCTATCAACAATAGGGAGGGGGTTATTCATAGTAAAAAAGAAGTCATAAACGGAATCTTAAGAAGTGGAAAATCTATCTGGAAAGAAGTAAGAAGCTGATTGTAATGTTGTAATGTCCAAAAGGTCAATTTCGATAAGAGCCAGTGCTTGTCTCCCTCTCGAACGAAGCTCCTCATAGAAATTTCAGGTCATTGAACAAGACTCAAAAAATCCTACTAAGTATATCCCTCAAGAGTATAAAGAACACTAAAATTCTCTTGGCCGGGGTCTGTTCATCTAAAGATACTTAGCTCCTTTAGTTGTCCCTATGTACATGCATAAGGAGGTTGCTCTAGGAGGCTGCAATTTCATAAAAGCATTTGTGAAACTAAAACGACGTTCAAGTTTCCTATATGCTGCTTCGTATTTAAAATAGTGTGCAGTTTTTCTTCAATGTTATTACGTTGGATGTTATTCTAAGGAGGTTGCTAGTGGCTGGCGAGAGAGGGGTGCTAGAGTTTCGATATTCAAAATCAGATTACGAAATTAGAGGAAAACAGGTGCAAGCTTTATTTTTTGTGTGTGAGATATGGACAGACACAAACGTGTTCCACTGTGACGAAGCTAGAAAAGGCAGGCGGGAGCCATGCTGAGAAGTAGGACACCCAATTTTTTTAATGTGGAAACAATTTGTTCTTGATAATAGTTACCGTATTCAAATTTGGATTTGGAAGTACAAAGCAAACAACATGCACGAACTCTTGCTAAGAAAAATTTAATACATATTTTTTAAAATTAGGAATTATCTTGCATTGCATTGAATTTGATGGGTGGAGAAGAAAGAAGATTGAATTGGGGATTTTGGGGGGTTGTCTGTTTTGCAATTCTTGGTGTTGGGTTGTGGTTCATTTTGTGGAATAGAATAGATGTGAAATGAATGTGTTTTGGGTTTAACTTTTTTTGTTGTGGGGGGGGGGGGGGGGGGGGTTAGTTACAACGTTGCTATTGGATAAAGAAATTAGAACTCTTAAAGAGTTTCCTTGTCATTAATATAAGTTTCTGTGGAACGTCAGTTGTTTTCCAATCATGAATTCACCCTCTATATTTCAATTTAGGGTCGTCAGTTGGTATATACTGAACTGAGCAAATTATCTTTGATCGAAGTTAAAAGGAGATGGATGGTGGTGATACTGAATAATCCGGTTAATTTGATGATTTATGAGCGGTAGAACTATATCCATTCGCAACAATTGATTGTTGAACTAGTTGTTTTTTTTTAAGTCAGTTTCAATGATACGTTGACTACTTTTTCTTTTTAACATCTTTACTACAAAAAAGGCAAAAGAATATGTCAAACTTGATGCAAGGGCGGAGCCAGCCCTTTGATAGGGGGGTCATTGGGTATGGGATATTTGTCCGAAAAAGGTGAATTTGTTAAGGCTACGGTAATTCATACAAAACCTCCAAAAATTATCTTTCTTTTTCACTGGCAGAACCAGACTAACATTAAAAAAAAAAAAAAAATATATAATGTTGTTAGTCATTTGCATCCCTTATAAGTAATGATAGTTTGTATTCGCCATAGCATTCTATTTTACAAAACACAATCACGTATCGCATTTCAAGAAAGATCAATATGCATAACAATAGTTCTGCTCATGATATAAATATCCGTAACGCAAGAATATCATTTATAAGAAAGGAATTAGGTTGGAAACAATCATATGTTTGAATAATAACAACAAATTAATCCCATTGCACATGGTAATTATATATCTAAATATATGAACTTAGCAGGTTAAGATGATATTTAATCATGTTGCGTTCTTTGATGAAGTTAATCACGTTGAATTAAACCGTCAAATTGGCTGAATAGGCTCACACACTCATCAATATTAGCTTGTACTTTCACCTTCCAAGTTTCATGTTAATCATCAAAGACAGTTTAAAAATAATTTTGTCACAAAGAAGTTTGCAACTGATTGAAAAAAACAATATAGAAACTTCAATTGAGAAAGAAGAAAAACCGCTTAAGGTAGTCACTTTTTTTTTTTTTTTTTTGAGAACAGAACAAATACTTCCCACAGCCCTAAAAAGGAAAAAGAAGAAAAGGAGAACAAGAAAAATAGCAAATATTGCAAGGTTTAGGATAGTTTTGGTATTAATGTGTTACTGCTCAAGTGTAAACGTCTTCGGTTCTTTCGTACATAAGATGCTCCTTCAGTCCCAATTTATATTGCACACTTTCTATTTTAGCGGACCCAAAAAGAATGACTTATTTAGACTACAGTGTTCTCATATTTCTTTAACTCCATGCCTAATCAAACTATACATAAAGAGCAGGAATGCGTTTTTCACCCAAAGAAATGGTTTGTAATGCTCCTTCATAAAGACCACATCTTTGTTAGCCTACACATGCTCAACCCGCTTTTTCCAATACAAATTTAGACTAATTTGGGGCATTACACTCTGGAGAAAAGTCTGGATTTGCGTCCACTAGTTCAGATTCTTGCTTGTTCGTTGTGTTCTATTACTATAGTTACTTGATATTCAAAGCTTTCCTGTTAACTAGAATTTTCTACAAATTTTAAGCTTTATAACGTAACGTTGCAGAAGCAGTCAAAACCAGACCATTAGGCAATTACTGCTTTTGGTTGAGCAACTGTTACCGTCTTTCGAATCGGATGTCCCCGAAGGACCCTTCGAACTATTTGGGGTAAATAAATACACTGCCATCTCTAGGAGTTACCCAGTCTTTCTGTAGACTGGAACGAGCAAGTGTGAGACCACCAGGTATCAAACTGGCACTGATCGTAATCACACTTGTCTTCATCCTGTTGAAAACTGGATGTCAACCATAGAGCGACACCGGGATAATTACCGGTTAGGATCACTGTGGTAACGACCAATGGAAGAGTCCTGACCAACGAAACACATCAGCTACAAACAAGTCGGTGAAGGATCAAAACAGTTGAATATTTTGTCCCAACAAAAAGAAAAGGGGGAAAACTTCCATTTAAATACATATAATGTGCAGAGTCTCTCCTGGAGATTGCTTTGCCATAGGAGAACAGAGCTCTCCATTATCACTGTCAATCTGGCACCAAAGCTACCAAAAGCTGCATTCCTGTTGACACATTTGCTCGAAATCTCTAACCGGGTTCCTTTTCTGCTTGGAGCTTTGATGAGGCTGTGAAATAAATGTAGTACTTTGTTACAATAATTCACACGTAGAAACAGGCAACTTAAAAAGGGCAAAAAGTTAACGGAAAATAAGACCAAACCTAAAACAGATCAAACTTCTTATATTGCCAGCTCTGAACTCTTGCTGATTTAATTGTCGTCGTCATCGCCATCATAGTTTTCAACATAGCTTTGAGTGCTCATCCATGCGCCAGGGAATATGAGCATCCTCAGAGCAATGCAGGAGGCTCTGTGAAACTGAGACTGGTGGATGGATTCGGAAAATACTGCAAGCTGAACAATCCATTCCACCACGTCTCAGTTGTTCATGCCTGCACCCTGCCAATTGCAACATTTTGCCGCTCAGCATCCCCCTCAAGATGCTGAATTGTATGTGGCAGGATGCAGGCATGGCCCGTGCCCCTCACCGGGGCCGGGCTAATCCAAAACCATCGGGTTGAAGTTGATGAGACTGGAAAACCATGAGCAGAAGGAGCAATCAAATGATTGAGCAAACCATAAAGTGGAAAAAATAAACCAGGATATCAAACACAACTACTGACGGTTAATTATAAAATCTCATGTGAAACAAAAGAGGCTAAATTTCCTCAATACAAAAATTAAGATAATTTAGCATAAGAAAACTCCGTAGCTTCAACAAGCATCCAAGCAGGAGGCAAGTGTAGCTGTCATTAGATTCTCTTTTGGCATCTGCATCGTTATATCCTTTATGTAGTAACCAAGCACTTAAATATGAAGGATGCCAGAATGCTCTTTACCAAAAATATTTCCCCACTCACAAAAATTTGCTTCAGAAGCTTAATCTATCATCATCTCTCACTGTGTGAGGGTTAGGTAATGTGAACATGTTAGGTTAAAACAGTAGTTAAGAAACAGATCTTCGCCACATCAAATATGAGTTTGTACATACTCCCCTCTTAAATCTGTCTAGGTCTCTGGAGGTTCATCAAATAAATTATTGAAGTGAAAAGATAAAGTTAATTTGCCATACCTGTGAGAAGGGTTGGTGAAGCTGCTCGTGAGGATGGATAAAAGTCATTCCAGGACGCTGACAAGGATACTGGGCTGAATGCAAATATATAGCTGAGCTTGAGCGTGCACTAACATGATTGTGATTAAAAGGGGGAGGCATCATGCTCTCTGCTGGACCATAACCAATACCAGGAGGAGTCGGTGTTGCCCAAGGCCCAGGTAAATGTTGAGGAAGTGGACGGGGTTGGTTTTCAGCAGAAATGGGAGACCGAAGAGCAGACCCAAGCTGGGGAAACTCAGTATTGTAGTTAATTGCAGGAGCATACATGGGTTGAATTGTGTACGGGCCACCAGTAAATCCAAACCCAGGATCAAACCTCTGCATGTATCTACAAATAATAAAAGTCAACCGCCCGATTAGAATCATAGACTAAGTTGCAAGAAACGACGTGAGCATTGCAATGAAAATAACCACGAGCACGAAGAGGCAATTCGTGAAATTGAGGGGGGGCACAACAGAAGATGGATATATTATATTTGCACACAATTCTGTACAGCATAAAGAACCTCACAAGTAGTACTAAAAGCTTTTGAGGAAAATGCCAAAAACATATTCGTATATAAAGAATTCACGTAGCATCAAATATCAATAGGACGTCACAAATTAGTTTTAACAACCTAGAGCATGCATTAGAGAGGAGAGAAGCAAGAGAAGGAACAGAGAGAATAAAGGAAACTGACAAGTGGCTCCAAACCACCTTAGCTTCAAAATGATAGCAGCTTCTCTCAAATCAGGTTCCTTCCCCTTCTTCTTTCTTTATACTTTCTCCTTCTCCTCTTTTGAATCAGGTTCTTCTTTCCCTCTTTGAGAGTCTATCTCCTAGCTGTTAATAGCTGTGTCTTCCAATATTATGTAACAGGCCTAACCTATTCTTAAACAATTTGTTTAGCCTTTTTGGTTTCTATTTGGTGCCCAGAAACAGATGTTGTCCCTTTTTTACGGGAGGCAGAAAAGGACAAAAGGTATTCATCTAGAGTAGAGTGTTCCAGGAGACTGGACTGGACATGTGCACGTCCTATCTACCACTATATACTCCAGATTTGCAATTTGTTCTTCACACTGTCCAGAGGATCATGACGGAGAAAGGGATAAAAATGGGGAATCGTGAAGGGGGTTGTCCTTCTGTAAATGCAAGTTGCCACAACTTCAGTACATTCAAATACAGATAGGATCACTATGGCTATGATTTTCCATCAAAATCTGATTGACCAGTACAAGGAAAAAGTTTTTTTTTGCCTAATCTTACTCTCTGCCTGAAGCAACAGACAAAAAGGTTGGCGTTCTTAAAAGCTCTTATGCATCCAAAATGCATACTATACCCCAAACTTCTTGTTCCATTCAACACCCACCCTTCACTCACCCCACAAAGAAAAAAAAAAAGAGGAACCTATATGAAAAGCAAAGAGTACAAAGGTGGTAGAGCTTCAGAAGTCAGACACGTAATAAAAGAATCACAGATCCAACATATACTTCAAATCACTCTTCGTGTAACACTAAACATTCTAGAACAATCATGACCATAGACAAGCATTTATCCAGATTGGTCAGTAAATCTTAATAGGGATGAAGATTTTGTAGAACATTCATATACAGAGTTACTAACATAGACGCAATCAGAGAAGAAGTAAACTATCCGCTCAATCCATGTTAAAAGGATACCACGTGACTGAACCACCAACACATACACAGAACACAAACTGAGGGGAAGGGTTACTTTACAGCATATTCACAAAACAGCAGAGAACTAAGAAAGACCTGTCATAGTTCCTGTCATAATCAGGGTCCTTCCGATCAATTTCCCGATCACGAAAGATAGCCACCTTATTATAAGATTTAGACCTATTAACTGGCTCCTTTTCTGTTCTACTTCTAGCTGATCTACTGCTACTTGTTGAAGAATCAATCAGACCCCGTCCAGCATTCAAATCAGAAACTCCAGCTGGACTGGCTTTTTCTTCCAACTGTGGCATGCCCATTGGACCATACTGGAAAGTATCCTGTGACCTTGATTCAGTTTCAGGTTTTAAGTTGGAGCTCCCACTTAAACTATTAGAGTTAAAAATACGTGCTCGAGCCCTGTTATATTCCTCCTTTCTTTCCTCAACACTTTTAGCAGAATTTCCTTTCGATGAATTTGAATTCAACCCACTTGCTAAATGTGAACCTTTCTGTGGCCTCTGCTTTATGGCAACCTTCACCACACCAGTATCTCCTTGAGGCAAATTCACTGGAATGTCAGCCAAGCGAATCAAAGGCATCCGACATTCAGAAGTCTTGCGCACAATAATTCTGGAACCCGAGCCATCCGGTAAACTATTGTCCAACAAAACCATTGACTGTAGTGAATAGTGCTGTGCCACACGGTGAGCAGCCAGTCGCAAATAGGAGGTAGGCAGCTGTTGGAATTCCATCTGTTGTCGACCAGGATCCCTGATGAACTTTTCAACATCTTGCTCCATCCTCAGAACTGAGAAAAGGCAATGACCAATCAATATGTGCATGATAAAGATAATCAATCCAACTAACAAATACTACCCCCACCCCCCAACCGCAAACCCAAAAGAAGAAGGAAAGCAGAATAAACCACATACAGTGACATATTTAAGGAGAATCTAGCTATTGGAAACACATTGGAAAAAATAAAGACGACAGATATAAGAATAGGAAAAAGCACCTAAATGAAGGTAGAGTATTACACAATGAATATTTTTAAAAGTGCAACACACAACCGGTATTCAATGACCAAGAGCCTATCCCAGAATAACAACTAATGACTACATAACCGAGCGAAAATATATAATAGAGAACAAGGTTTTTTCTAATTGAAAAGGTTCAAGTTCTCTTTTTTCAGTAACGTGGAAAAGATTCATGTTATACTTCACAAAGGTCAAAAATGGAAAAAATTCCTTCAAAAACATGTGCTTTTCTGCTTCTAGATTTACGTAAAATGGTTTTTATCTTCTAACTTGTTTTGGTAACTAAGCATAGACTTCCAATGATGTATCTGAGCACAAAAAGTGGCATTGCACACAGCTGTTGATGTAAAAACTCAGCGCCTCAGGGAATTGTGGAATTCTAGAAGAGCCTCTCAAATGTGTGCATGTCCCATCAAAGGGCTACCAAAAATCATGTTTGTCCTTTTTAAACTACACATTCTGATTGCCCTCAAAACATTTGGTTCCAGAATTCCTTTACCTACAGACTACCCACCAGCTGCAAGCGGGGATGGTGTTGCATAATGGTTTTGCTTCTTTCTACAGCCTTCTGATCCAACATTAAGGAAACTTAGAGGTAGTCTTTGAAGTCATCCATTTAAGCTTGAAGAAGGTCAAATACAGATGCCAAATCTTCCAGCTGGAAAAAAGGGGGCAGCCCGGTGCACTAAGCTCCCGCTATGCGCAGGGTCCGGGGCGCAACACAAAGAAATAATTGACATCCTCAGATTCTTCTTCACACAAAACGCATCTGCTGCAAATAGAGAGTCCTTTCTGCAAGTTGTTTAGGACTAAAATAGACCTTGAACGAAAATTGTGCAACCTTAAATAAATCCCTTTTTTCCTGGGGACAGCAAGGTGGAGATATTCTGTGAGATGATAGCCCATTTGTAGTAGAATTTCTTTGTGAACTACCCCTTCCTCCATCCTTTCCAGACAAGTCCTTCAATCAGTTAACCAACTTGATGTGATTTAGCATTCTGCCTGGTGGACAGAAGGGATCACCTTGGCTGAGCCCTTTTTGATGGAAAGAATCTTATTTTCGCATCCTGGCATTACTACACATTCTACAATGGTTGCATTTAAGAGTTGCTTACCTTTGATGAAAGCTAACCAAGTGTCAGGTACTAGCTTCCAAGTTACCTTCTTAGCCTTTTTGCGAGGATTTTAGTAGAATCTATCTGCGAAGCTCACTGGCATGTATTCCTTTAATTCCTTAGTCCTTAGCTCCAATCTTCTCTGAAATACACGCAACATGACTTTAGAGAAAAGCCCCTCCCAATGCTCAAACTTTGGTGGAAGGAATTGACAGATTACTCCTTCATTATATCTCAAATTTCTAATAAAATGACATGCTAGTAGGCAATGACGCATGCCTTGTCCTCTAAGGTTCAATCTGTTTGGACCATATTCTTTCTCTCAAAAGTTATCTTCGGGATGCAGCCAAAAAAATCAATAATTACATAGACTGTTTTTACATTTCAGCAATCTGACATAGCATCCAATCTGATATTGTAGTCATCCAAAAGAGAGATCATGTAAAGAATCTCATCCAACTCAGCATGAAACTTGGTTCCTCAGAGATGAAATTTTCACTGCTTATCAGTTCCCTCATTGAATCCAATGCTTTGATCTTCTTTTTCTAAATAAGAGTATCACCTTACCTTTTACAAAAATAAGAGTGGTGTTTGAGCCTCACTGCACACACCTCAGCCATTACACGAGTACATGCTATCTCCCACCAACACATCCTGGGTAACTACCTGCCGAGGCTTAGGTGGATAGAAATTTTTTTTTCTCTGCTATGATTTGAACCAAGGTCTACTGTAATTTTACACACTTCATAGACCGCCACAACCTTGGTGCAGCCAATGCTCTAAAATCTCGACAATTAATGACTCAGCAAGATGTTCCAGATTAACACTAGTTTTCAGTTCCTCTAGCTATTTTATGAAGAAATATCAATTAATCTAGTTTCTAATTGTCCTTGATGCCTCAATTCCCTTTTCTCTCTGATATCATAAAAGAAGATGCAATCATCGAAAAGTATTCTGGTTGTGCACCATACAAACAAATGCACTGTAATTTGAATCGTTCAGACTTATTAGCATTGTGTATCAAAGCAAGTGCCATGCACAAGGGGAGGACTACTACACACTGATTATAAAAGAATTTACCATTTAAACCGAAGTTGGCCTTTCAGCTCTTTACCAAATGTGTGATCAACCAAACTGAACTACAACAACTGTCTTGTCCTCTCACTAAGGTGTTATATTAGCATTGCATTCATTTGGGATTCATGCAGCCAACACCAAATAGTTTACAGCTTAGTTGTAATTAATTGATTGACACAACTAACAGGAATGTGATTGCGACTATACAAGCACAAGTGCACGAATTAGTATATTTCAAACTTATTACCAGCGAATATCAAAAAGGGTGCAATTCACAAAGGAAATACTACTACTACTACATAGATTATAAAAGAATTTACCATTTAAAGGCCTTTTAGCTTTCAGGTTTTTACCAAAACTATCAAAGCACTGATAAGCTATGTTGTGCGGACTCGTGGGTTTCTCCGCCGAACCCGTCCCGACGCTGGTGCGGACGCGGGGTGCGTCTCCAGTTCGGTCAAACGAATCGGGAGACGTTGACCCAACATCAAGAACAAAGTTGGTTGTCATTGCAAAAATGGAGAAAGACCAGTGGCGGGTTTAGGGTTATCGTCGCCGGAAGGGAGAAAGACCGGTGGAGGGTTTAGGGTTATCGTCGCCGGAAGGGAGAAAGACCGGTGGAGGGTTTAGGGTTATCGTCGCCGGAAGGGAGAAAATCGGCACTGTAATTGTTATCGTCGCCAGAAGTGAGAAAACCGGCGACTGCAGTCATCATCGGAAGGGAGAATACCAAGCGAATGTTGTCATTGTCGGAGGGGAGAAATCCGTCGACTGATGTCATCGACGAAATGGAGAAATCCGGCGATTGTAATTATTGTCGTCGGAATTTGAATAGTTGGGAAGAAAGAGAAAGACTGGTTGGGAGCTGTGGAGAATAACTTTTCAGATCTACTAGATGGAATAAATAATTTTTAAAAAATATAAGGAGAATTTTTATATTAATATAGTAAGAAAATATATGTGCCTATAGTAAAAAAATATATGTGCTTGTTCTTTATTATCGAATGATATGGGAGACAGTCAAAGCATCAGTCTCAATATCAACAGAAGAAAAGGACTGACCAACCGTTGGTTTCCCAAAAATACAAGTATATACTATAGATTAATCCTAATTGAAAAAGTAACTAAAAGTTATCTTAAAAGTGGATTTTTAGAATATCTTTATAACTCTACATTTATAATATTTAATTTTTTGGCCGAATCCCCGCACCCATATCCATACTCGGGTTCGCACCCCCGAATTTTAAAATTTAAATTTTGGCGAATCCGATTCTCTAATCCGCACCCATCTCGGATACCCGAACCCTATTCCATGCAACCTAGCCGACAAGTTTAGCACAAAATTACATTTTTATAATGAACTAGATAGTTCATTATACTAAAATCATAACATGATATTTTAATAAATACTACTAATAACACAATTACTAGCTACTACAAAATTCATCAAATTACAAGTATACTAACATCGCATTCATTCAGGATTCATGTATTGTAGCCAACACCAAATAATTTACAATTCAGTTGTAGTTAATTGATTGACACAACTAACAGCAATGTGACCGCAACTATACGAGCAAATTCACTGGCACCAAAAAAGCAATTCAAGATGTACACCAGAACAAAACAAAAGATCAGCTAACAAATCCTAAGACTAATGTGAATTAGCATAATAAACATGATTACTATCCCAAAATCATAACACGATATTTTAATAAAGACCACTAATAACCTAAGTTGCATGGACTAGGGTGCGCGTATTTGAGACGGGTGCGGATCCGAGAGTCGGATTCGTCAAAATTTCAATTTTAAGATTTGGGGGGTGCAAATCAGAGTATGGATACGGGTGAGAGGATTCGGCTAAAAAAAATTAAATATTATAAATATAGAATTATAAAGATATTTTTAAAATCCACTTTTAACTTTTAAGATAACTTTTAGTTACTTTTTCAATTAGGATTAGTAATAGTATATACTAGTAGTATTTTTTGAAATGAACAGGAGCATATATTTTTTACTATATTAATATAAAAAAAAAAGTTGTGAAAAAACAACAGGTACATATATATTTTTACTATAATAATATAAAATTCTTTTTATATTTAAAAAAAAAATTGTTTATTAGAAACCACCTAACAGATCTGAAAAATTATGCGTCACAGTTCCCAAGCAGTCTTTCTCTTTCTTCCCAACTATTCAAATCCCGACGACAATAATTACAGTCGCCGGATTTCTCCATTCCAGCGATGACAACAGTCACCGGATATCTCACTTCTGGCGACAATAACAATTACAGTCACCGGTTTTCTCTCTTCCGGCAACGATAACCCTAAACCCTTCGCCGGTCTTTCTACCTTGCGGCGATGACAGCCAACTTTGTTCTTAATGTTGGGTCAACGTCTCCGGATTCGTTTGACCGAATCGGAGATGCACCCCGCGTACGCACCCGCACCAGCGTCGCGTCGGGACAGGTTCGGCGGTGAAACCCATGAGTCCGCACAACATAGCTAATAGCACACTTACTAGCTACTACAATTCGTCAAATTACAGGAACATTGCATTCACCGTTCAGCTGTAGTTAACTGATTGACACGATTAACAGCAACGTGGCCGCAACCAAACGAGCAAATTCACTTGCACAAAAGAAGCAAATCAAATCCTAAAACAAAAATCAGTAACAAATCCTAAAACTAATGCAAATTAGCATAATAATCATTAATACTAACTAAAAAGGTGTTGCCGAGGAGAAGAAGGGCAGCACGGCGGACAAAAGCTCCCGCTATGTACGGGTCCGAGATTTCAGTAAAAACTACTAATAACACACTAGCTACTACAATTCATCAAATTACAATTATAGTAACATTGCATTTACTCTTGATTCCTGCATCCAACACCAACTAATTTACAATTCAGCTGTAGTTAACTGATTGACACAACTAACACCAATGCATCCACAACTATACAACCACAAAATAGAATTATCCACATGTCAAACAAGTACAAAAGTAACAAATCCTAAACCTGATGTAAATTAGCATAATAACCAACTAACAAATCCTAAATCTCACGTAAGTTAGCATAATAATCAGCTAACAAATCCTAATCCTGTCGCACATTAGCACAACAATCAACTAACAAATCCTAAATCTGACGAAAATTAGCATAACAATCAGCTAACAAATCCTAAATAGCAGAACAATCAGCTAACAAATCCTAAACCTGTCGTAAAATAGCATAATAATCAACTAACAAATCCTAAACCAGGCGTAAATCAGCACAATAATCAACTAACAAATCCTAAACCTGTCGTAAGTAAGCATAATAATCAGCTAACAAATCCTAAACCTGGCGTAAATCAGCACAATAATCAACTAACAAATCCTAAAACTATCGTAAATAAGCATAATAATCAGCTAACAAATCCTAAACCTGTCGTAAATCAGCACAATAATAAGAAACTCTTAAATATTACTAACCGGAAAGGCGTTCACGAGGGTTTTGCAAAGCCTCACGCAGAAACTGATCGACAGTATTAACAACATCCTCTGACGACACACTCCCTGAACCACCACCCGTACCCGAAGAATCGAGCAGCTCAGATTGATCACTATTGTTATTATTATTATTATTATCAACAGATGAAGAATCAATATTATCCTTGTTCTTCTTCGAAGACGATGAAAGTATAAGTCGCCTCATACTAGCATCTAAGTCAGCCACCTCCCATGACTCCGGTGGGGCTCCGAGATCATCCGTTACAGAGCCCTCCATCGATTCAATTTTTTTTACCAAATTTAACAAAAAAAATAAAAAAAAGAAAAGTTAGAGAATCATTGAATTAGGATTATGGAGAATTTGGATATGGAGATTTGGAGAATTTTCATGGAGATTGAGGGAATCTAAAAGGGGAAAAGGGGGGGAAATTGTTCTAGGGTTTCGAGAGAATGTGTGAAGGGGGGTTTGACGATATTGTGTAATTTTTGTTTTGCTTTGCTTAGAGGGCATGCATATTAATGGCGCGTGTGTGTGTATGGATGGGAGGTGAGAGTGGGGATTGTGTGAAGGGATGTCGCTTTAGAAATACTTTATCTCGTTTTAATTTGCTTACATGTAGATGTATTTAGGCTTCTAATCGTCGGTCACCTAAAGTTATCTCAAAAATTTACTTAAACTCCTCAATTAAAATTTATATCTATCAAGCTTCTAACTCATTCAAATTTTGATTCAATCAGACTTTTTTTACTCAATCAGCAAAAGGTATAAAATGTGTGTAATATACTCGCATGACGTGGCAAAATTAACAAATTAAAAAATAACACGTGTCATTAAATCCAATAATTATTAAAAAATAATTATAAAATTTTAAAAAAAATAAAAAAATGATTATTAAATAATAATTATAAATTTTAAAAAAAAATGAAAAGCAAAATCTAGTCCCTCGTTTCCCCACCACCCCCTGCCCCCCTCATTCATCTTCTTCTCTATTTCGTCGTCAACCCACCACTCTCCACGTCTGAAATCTCCATTTTTTCCGGCAATCAGATTAAGACAACTTTAAACTCATTTCTTTGTCCTATAACATTACCATGACATCCATCAAGATATAAATATTCCAATCTTGATAAATTTTCAAGATTATATGGAATATATCCTCCAAATCCACTACATGAAACATTAAGAAATCTCAAATTCTTTAACAAACCAAAAAAAGATGGAATTTGAATACTTACAAAGTAATTATAACTCAAGTCTAAGTAACTCAAATGCTCCAATTTAACTAAAGAAGGACTTAACTCACCTCCTAAGAAATTTTTCATGTCATTATCTAACACCCTTTGTGGAATATCACCATCAAGAAGATAATTATTGTAATGCAAATCAATTTTCACAACATTTTCTGTTTTCTCATCACAATAAATTCCATCATATTTGCTACAATCTTGCCCTGTCCATGATGACAAACATTTGTGTTATCAATTAGACCATTCTTGAATTCAATAAGAGCTTTCTGGTCATTTTCAGAACAAGTTGGATTAGGATAATGAGTTTTGGTGTAACACATCTCAAGATTGATGACAAAAACAAGAATTAGCAAAATGAAAGGATAGTAGTTCAGATTTTTTAAGTTGACTATAGTTGACGTTGAGGGGTGGGGGGTTGTGATGACGACGATGGGACTAGGCTGGGGGGTGAGGGGTGGGGGTTGACGATGGGGTAGGGGTAAGGAAGACGATGGAGGGGGGGGGGATTTTCTTTTTTAAAAAAAATTAAGAAGTTATAATAATTAAAAATTATATTAATAAAAAAATTTAAATATAATTTTTTTAATTAAAAAAATATTATTTATTCTACTATTACAAAAAAAATTGGGCCCTCAGTGTCACTTGGCACGTTTTCATTCGTTATTTAATTAAAAAATCGTGTCTCACGCACCCCTATTGAGTGGACAACACGCGGAGTGCCACATAGGCAAAAAAAGGCCTGATTGGATCAAATTCGGGTGGGTTAGTGGTCTGATAGGTACAAGCCTTAATTGAGGGGTCTAATTGAATTTTTGGAACAACTTTAGGTGCCTGGTGATGACTAAGCCATGCGTTTGTTTCATGTGATTTGTCACTTAAGACATGTATGTCGATTTGTTCAACTTTATAACGAGGGGTTGTTGTTTCGAAAATACTAGATCTCATTTTAATTTAGTTGTCTTAGTTTCCTCTTTTAGTTTGCTTCACGATGATTTTATGTATAGGATACGTGCATATCATGCGATTTGGTATGTAGGATGCGCATGTCTACTTGTTCAACTTTATGATGAGAGGTTGTAGTTTTTTGGAAATACTAGATCTCATTTTATTTTACTTATGTGTCGGATGCATGCATCTGATGCGATTTATAACTTAAGATGTATATGTCTATTTGTTCAACTTTATAATGAGGAGTTGTCATTTTCAAAAATAATAAATTTTGTATTAATTTATTTGTTTTAGTTTTCTTTTTTAGCTTATTTCACGATAATTTTACAAGTAGGATACATGCATTTCACATGTAGAATGTGTATGGCTATTTGTTCAACTATATCACTACATGCATTTCATGCAATTGGTATGTAGGATGCGTATGTCTATTTGTTCAACTATATCATGAGGGATTGTCATTTTAGAAATACTAGATCTCGTTTTAATTTATTTATCTTAATTTCCTCTTTTGATTTGTTTCACAGTGATTTTACGTGTATGATACGTGTTTCTCATGCGATTTGGTACATAGAACATGTGCATTATTTGTTCAACTTTATGATAATTTAAATGTCTACTTATACATACTCAAAATTAGAAGGCATGAGTCTCAATTGAGGCCAAGTTATAAGCACATATTACATAAATACCTTTTTTTTCTGGTAATTTTTACTCCTTTCATTTCATTTTACTTTTGATCTCTACAAAAGAGAAAATAGATGTTTCATTTTGGTTATCCATTTTAACAAATTAAGAATTTATATATTTTTTAATATTAACCACATAAAGTGATAATACCTTATATGAATCAACGTATCTACTATATTTTTCATATTACATTTATAAGATTACACTAAACATATTATTATTATTGTTTAAAGTATAATAATAGTCAAATTTTTAGTTCTCGAGATCATTAATATGGCTAGTTTAATACATTTTCAAGTATAAGTTTCTTAAAATGTGCCACATCAACAATAATCAAATATTATAAATTAAAAAATTACTTGTCCATTTTAACAAATCAAAGAGTGTATCAAGTGGCAAGTAATATGAAGTGACGACATACTTTATTTTTTAGTCCATGTAAAATAAATATTTCTTTTTTTATAATTTTTTATTTCAAATTTTCACATAATACATTTAAAATTATAAAATTAATATATATTTTACACAACTTTAATTTAAAACCATAAAATATAAAAAGACGATTCTTTTCTTAAATTTTATATCAAACTAAAATCATTAACCCTTCATTATCTTTGCTTATCCATTATACTAAAAAATTATATCCAGCAATAATTGTTTAGCTGAAAAAATAATGATAGTTTACCATTTGTATCCTCTTTATCTTTACTATTAAATATTATTCATTTTCAATACTTTTTTAAAATCATTAAAAACAATAGCATGTATCTTAATGATAGATACTCATTTGAAGGAATGTTGATCATAAAACACCTACCACTATAATAGTAAATGGCTCTGGTACCAGTTACAAAGTGAATTATTGAGTCAATTTTATTATTAAATAATTTCAAATATTTATAATTCATTTGACATGGTCTAGCTTGATAGGAATATTAACTTCAAAAAAATTCTCTTTGTGAGAAAGATTGACTACATGTTTCTTTCTTTTTTAATGAGCAATTGAATGTTTTCACAAATTTTTTTTAAAATTAAATTTTTCTCAATTTAAAATTTTGTAATATTTCATCATTGTTAAACTATAAATCTTATTTGTAAGAAAATTGACTTGTTGATTTTTATAATAAGAGATATACATCTTACACATCTTTATGAATTTACCTAAGATAGACCTATCTTAGAAAGAATGGAGTAATAAAATAGTGATAATGACAGCATCAGTGCTAAATTTTGTACCAAAAAGCATCGTTTCCACCCCAAACTATACCCGAAAAGTCGAAGCCACACCTAAACTATACTAGTAACCTATTACACACCTAAACTATAAAAAAATGAAACTATTTACATCCTGTCAGGCTACCACCACTTGCATGTGGTGTAGTGTTTTACACGCGCTGTCACGTCAGCACCACGTCAGTAAAAAGTTTTACTTTTTTATAGTTAAGGTGTGTAATAGGTCACTTATATAATTTAGGTGTGAATTCGACTTTTCGACTATAGTTTGGGGTGGAAACGATGACTTTTCCCTTAATGTTTTTAGCCGTTTAATTTTGTTATTTAATAAGCTGGACGCGCCTAAAATAAGTGTAACACACGCGCCTTAGAATGGGGGTTGCGGGGAGGTAATAATATCACTTTTTTTTAGTTAAGGTGTGTAATAGGTCACTAGTATAGTTTAGGTGTGGCTTAGACTTTTCGGGTATAGTTCAGGATGGAAACGATGCCTTTTTCCTTCTTTCTTTTTAAATGATCCATAAAAAATATATAATAAGACAAAAGGTTGGGTGGTGTGTCTCTATTACTTTAAAAGACTGCCTGCTTGAATTCTAATTAAAAAAATTAAGTTATGCATCTCTTTTGATTAAATAAGACGATGATCTTTAACATCATTAAAATATGTCACTTCTTATTGAGCTTCTCAATGACTTGTGGTGAATTGTTGTTACTATTTGTTTTGTGTTCTGATAATACTATTTTTTATGCATATAGGTATGAGTGAATTTACATTTATTACTTTAAGATCGTATCATGATGAAGACTTATTACATTTGGGTGGTGTGTCTCTATTACTTTAAAAGACTGCCTGCTTGAATTCTAATTAAAAAAATTAAGTTATGCATCTCTTTTGATTAAATAAGACGATGATCTTTAACTTTATTAAAATATGTCACTTCTTATTGAGCTTCTCAATGACTTGTGGTGAATTGTTGTTACTATTTGTTTTGTGTTCTGATAATACTATTTTTTATGCATATAGGTATGAGTGAATTTACATTTATTACTTTAAGATCGTATCATGATGAAGACTTATTATATGATATTGAAAAATCAAGATATGTATTGAGTATGCAAGAGAGGGAGGGGAGTTAATAAGTGAATATGCGAATATTGTGGATACAATTTTTGAATTTGAGATAACGGACTATATTAAAGATCTAGCCCACTTTACAGTTACATTTTAAAAGACATTAACAGTGATAACATTCTCTTAACAATGTATAAAACCTTACAAGTTGAAATTATTTTGAATGTATATGTGCATATGCCTAAGAAAAAATCAAGTGCAGTTTTTAATAAAGTTTACTGAAAATAGTACCAGTGAAAATATTTGAGATAGTGAAGTTGTTGAATCAATTTTTGTTACTTAATTTTAAATATTCAAAATTCATTTTACATGATTTAGCATTGACAAGCATATTATCTTTAAAAAATATTTAATTTAACTTCATTTCATGAGAAGAAAAATAATATAGGATAATAAAATTGATGAACATACATTGAAGTTTGTGTTCAAGTTTCAATAACAGAAATCAAGTACAGTGTAAGTTTCTTTTTTAAGAAAAAATCAAGTAAGAGCATTATTTACCTAAATAAAATAGTCTTCATAAGACTAAATTAGAAAAAGACAACATATATACTTTTTGATAGGATCATTTCAAAATAAGTAAAATCATTTCAATCATATGAAATGCATTCATATTACATTTCATAATTTTTTAATAATATTTTAATACACACTATTCTTTTCAAAATAAGTAAGTGTCTTTAGCTTAAATATACTTCATAAAAAATTACTCATTCTATAAAATAAAAAGCGTTTTTACTAACTTATGTCTATCTTTTTTTTTTAATGGGGGGAGGTTTTACATGTTTTTTTTTTCAAAGAGCATTTGGATGTTTTCATAAATTTGTAAGAAAAAATAATTTTTTAGAAAATTACTTTTTCTCTTAATCTAAAATTTTATAATACTTCATCATTAGTCAAACTATAAATCTCGTTTGTACGAAAATTAATTTTTTAAAAAATAGAAATAAGCATCCTACATATATTTGTGAACTTAACTAGATAAAATTACTTTAGAAAAAATAAAGGAATAAAATAGCAATAGTGACAGTATCAATGCTAAATCAAGCAGAAATAAGCATCCTGCATATATTTATGAACTTAACTAGATAAAATTGCCTTAGAAAAAATAAAGGAATAAAATAGCGATAGTGACAGTATCAATGCTAAATCAAGCCCTTGAATTTTATACATGATATATATTTCTTACAAAATATTATTACATAATATTGAAATATGACTATTATAGGGAAGTAATTTTATAAACATTTTATGATTATAATGAACGTTATTGTTGTTATAAATAGAATACTATTATACAGGAGGAGAATATAACGAAAAATTGGTTTTAAAGAAAATCAATTTGTTACAATAAAATATCGTTATAACAAAAAAAATGCATTGACTTTTTACCTAAAGGTATATGTATGTTGTCAATTTTTGGACGATCATTTACCTAGTGATATATTTGTTAAGACTCCCACATCAGTGGGATGAGTTCTTTGCTCCCCTTATAATAGAATTCGGACAATTCTTATCTAAAAAGAATTAATTTTTGCGATTGAGCTAAATTCACGTGATATTTTTATCATGATTTCAATTCTTGTTCTTTATGAGATTGAGTTAAATTCACGTGATATTTTTATCATGATTTCAATTCTTGTGGTTTAATCTTCATATATTAACCTTAATTCAAAGATTTCAAATGAGTGTATTTATTTCTTCTATGTACTTTCCTATCCAAAGCACTCACATCGCAGTTTGTATATTAACTTACTAGAGAAAATTGAAGAAGAGGTGTCTTTTAAGTCTTGAATGAAGGATTGGTGACATTGACCAACTTAAAGGGTCAAACATCATTAGAAAACTTAATTATGTTAATTGTGGACTTGATTAATATTTTCAAAACTTTCTAATCTTTTCAAAAATACAAATCAAACCAACCCACACACCCCTTCAATCCAAATCAACAGTCTCTCCCCTCTCTCTCGACAACTTCTCTCAACTCTCTCCCAACCAACAATTCTGCAAATTTCTCCTTTCAATCGTCAGCGACTTCAACATACGACAACAAATAGTTGGGCTTCGAGTTTCTTTTCGACTTCAACCTTCAATCAACGTGACAGTCTTGCTCTCCGATCACAACAACTTTGAATTCTTCAACCGTCAATCGATGTGACAGCCTTTCTCTCCGACCACAACAGCTTTGAATTCATCATCGTTCCTTTTTTCTTTCACATGTAAAAAATTATGGCCTTTTTAGTTTTGAAGAAAACGAGGAACTTGAGCCAACTTCTCTTATAGTATTGGTTAACAATTTTAATATTTGTTGCTTTAATTTGAAATGTGGTCTGAACAAAATCCTAATTTATGGTATTTTTTCTCTTCTCTTTTTGAAGTGAATTATGATTTTTTGTTGTTTGTTGCACTTTTTTGAAGTTTGATTTTGGTTGTTTGTGTTTATAAAAACAAAACAATGATTTGGGTTGATTTGTTCTGTTCTTATTCTTAGTAAAAATGGTGATATTGCTATTTTTCTGTTGAACAAAATTGTGCTACTATTTTTTATTTTATCCAATAGATTATCCATCTGGTACAACATATTAACCATCTGATGCAACAAATTTGTCTGATGATGCAACAGATCAACCATCTGATGCACCAGAGAAACCATCAGATTATAATTCTGATGCAATAGATTTAGCATATGATGCAACAATTTAACTATCTGTGCAACAGATTAACCATATGTTGCAACAGATTAAGCATGGGATAAAACGCCTGATGCAACTAATTAACTGTCTGATGCAATGGAAGAACCATCAGAATAATGATCTGATACAACAGATGAACGTCCTGTTGGATAAAATCCTATCAACTCTTCCAACAGGACATGTCCAAGACATGATTTTCAAACTAATTATTCATCTACCGCGATAAACGACCCAATGTTGGAAGAAATCTAAATAATATTGACCGTTGATAATTGTTCTAACAGATCACTCATGTATTGCAACAGATGTGTGACCTGTTGCACAGACCATTCATCTTTCTCAACGGATGAGTAATATATTTTGTATTATCGCAACAGATTACTCAGCCGTTGCTGCAGGTTAGTCAATTATTCCGACAGATCACTCATATGTTGCAACAGATGTGTGATATATTGCACAGACCATTCATCTTTCTCAACAGATGAGTGATATATTTTGTATTATCGCAACAGATTACTCAGCTATTTCTACAGGTTATTTAACTGTTCCAACAGATCACTTATATGTTATAATAGATGATGTTGCAACAGATGTGTGATCTGCTGCACATACTATTCATTTTTCTCAATAGATGAGTGATATATTTTGTATTATTGCAACAGATTACTTATCCTTTATAATATGTTATTTAACTGTTTCAACAGATCACTTATGTTGCAATAATGTGTGATCTGTTGCACAGACCATTCATCTATCTTAAAAGACGAGTGATACATTTTATATTGTTGCAATAGATTGCTCATCCGCTGCAATAGGTTTGTTATATACTGCAACAGATATACTACCTGGTGCAACAGATAAGTGATCTGTTGGAACTGTTATTTTACTATTTTGCTTGTTAGATTTACTGTTATCCTTTTTTAATGATGCATTAATCAACTATAATATATTTTTTTATGTTTCTGTTAATTTTAGATAATATGGCTCCCAAAAGAATAAAAGCTGAATCAAGTCCAAGTAAAGGAACGAGTAAAGCAGCTAAGCTACATCCACCACTCTATGAGTTTTCTTTACAAGCGTTATCTCAATCAGGAGCAGAATATGATGAACACATGGAGGAGAAATGTTTCAAAAGAGACGATCCAAATGTTAATAGCCCTTCTGCCAAAGAGTTGGTCAAAACCTTTAGCATTGATCGTTATCTTGTTAGAATGCAGTGCGATGGTGCCACAGATTTAACGGGTGATTTTGTGGTTAAGTCAGCCATGGGAAAATCTTTCGACGCTTTCAAAAAAATACTTCAAGAACAAAAATTGGATGCTTATTTCAGGGATAACTACTTTGGGAAATATCTTGATTTGCCGGAGGACAACAATTCTCGTTTCCAAATAAAAATGGTATATGAACTTCTCAAGTGCACGTTTATGTATGAAAATAAAGATAAGATGGATGAGGTATGGATAAATTACTGTGTCATGCCTGTTTGTTTTGGTTGGAAGGAGTTTGCCATAGTTACTGGACTAAAATGTTATCCTCCTTCTCAAGTTATACCTATTCTAATCCAAAATAAACACCCCATACACCCCAAAAAGGCAAAGGCAAGTCGTGTGATCGTGATGAACTGGTGTCCATTATTGGTCCAAGCTTCAAAAATAAAAATTTGATAGAAGCGTTGAAAGGTAAAGAACTTTCAAAGAAGCACAAACTGTCATTGTGTTTGATTTGGTTTGTACATAATATTCTTTGGGCGACAAACATTAACAACAACATAAGCGTTGGTTTAATAAAGCTCTCCGAGGATCTTGAGGCATTTAACAGCTATCCTTGGGGTGATGAAAGCTTCAAAATGGTTGTCTAATATTTGTTGACTCCGTTAGTGCCAAAGACAGTTAACTTATATGGCTTTCCATGGGCTTTCATGGTAAATATTTTATTTTTTTCTTTTATTATGATATCATTTATTTTTTTACTCAATAATGGTTTTGATTTATTGGCGTTATTTTATAGGCTTGGGCGTTTAAAGTCATTCCTCATTTGAGACAACAAGTGAACTACCAGGAAGAAGTTTTCTGTCCAAGAATCTTGAGATGGTTGTCGATCAAAACTGATAAAAATATAAAATTTCTTGATCTTTTCAACCACCCGAAGGATGCAACAAGTATAATTATAATTAAGTTTTTATTCTAATTAATAATTTTTTGAATGATCTAATCATCATTCTAATATATGTAATGATTTATGTTAGATTGTGCATCCGTCGCTAGTTCCGACCAATCGAGAGTTGAAGATGCCATTTTTTCTTACTTTACGGTCTGTACAAACTTTATCGGACCCTAAGGTCATCGATAGAATAAAAATAGAATTGTTTGGAGCAACAATCATTACAAGAAAAATAATTTTAGAGGGTGGGCTTGTTGTTGTTGATGGTTTTATTGGTGATTGAGCTATTGGTGGTGGTAGTGGTGCTGCTGTTGGTGCTAATGATGCTCCTCTTACTGTATTTAAAATAAACCATTACGAGTATGATTATACTGGTTATACAGATTTTGCCTCTCCCAGGGAATATTCTGCACGCAAATGTCAAAACTGCAGGGCAAAACATAATGTAGTTATTAATGCTATTAATGCATTAACTGCTTCTATAAAGGAATTGACATCTAAGAGGGGTGTCATTCCATTAAAGAGGATTTTATTTCCATCCACTCCATTAGAGATTAAGGCTAAGAGGAGAAGAAATATGATTTTCAAGGCATTATCAAGCATCCAAAAGAGCAAGATTGCAACTCCTCTGTCCATGTGTTGTACTGAGCAATGTACAATGTCTAAAGAAGAGAAACACGAGCTGAACAAGGTGAATATATATGTCTTCCAACTAACAAATAGACACATTTTTGTTTCAACGGATGCCATATCTGCTGAAAATTATCAAACAGATATATACATCTGTTGCAATAGTTGACTAACTTGTTGCACCAGATAAAGTACCTGTTGCGACATATGTCTCTTCTGTTTTAGAAAATCAAATAGCTCTTTGTACCGCTTTTATTTATACCAACAGATGACCTATCTGCAGCAATAGATGAGTCATATGTTGCAACAGATGGTTCATCCATTGGAAATTATCAAACAGGTCTTCCTCATGTAGAAATTTGATCCAAAAGCTGATCCATTATTGCAACAGAAATATAATCTGTTTGGGACAATTTAAAACAGGAGGAAGATTTGTTTGATTTGCTAGAACAAATGAGTTATTCTTTTCCATTTTATTGTATCTCCGTGATTAATATTGACCAATTTTGGCTTTCCAGGTGGATATAGAAGCTACTGCTGAACAACATTGACAATATGCTACTCTGCTCTTTTTATGGAAATACGGAGAACAGAAAGCACAGAAACCATACGTAAGAGACAATAAAGATCCACGACGAGCAAAGTCGAATTCCATAGCACCAGATGAAGAACAACTTGTCCATATTGAGTAGATCTTTATAGCTTGAGTTGAGTCTGTCAAAGTAATAACCTCACCCCTCCTTAGGAATTCTTGTCATCAATACTTAAATTGTTGATGTATTTATTGAGATCTGTACCCATAACAATTTTTTTACATTTCATTTATTCGTTGATTTTATTTCAGCTAATTTCTTAAGGCTTCGGTTTATTTTATTTTCTCTATGAATTTTATTTTTTTCTTAGATTTGAACTTATTCATTGAAATGAAATACTAGATTCAAATATTGCAAATGATAATGTATCTGTTGCAACAGACGAAACATATGTTGTAAAATATCGAACAGATTTGACATATGTTGCAACAGGTAGGTAATCTATTGGAATTTATCAAACAGGTCTTTCCACTGCTACAAAAGATAGACTTAGATAGAAACACCGACATAATGCAACCGATGACCAACCTATTGCAACAGATAAACTATATGTCAGAACAGGTAGAATATTTGTTACAACGGATGAAGAATCTGTTGCATTATAAAAATTCAACTTTCACTGGACATAAAAAAATTGTCACTACATGTAAAAAAGTGAAAGTGAATTGAAATAAAAATGGTGGAACCCATCGAAAGTGTTCAGTTCAAATACCTAAAATAAAAAAGGCATCAAGTAGACAGTGTTCATTCTAAAAACATAAAATAAAATAGGCACAAATGTGTCAGGTTGGTACTTTTTGCTGACTTGGCGTCTGATTTTGCCCCAACGGTCATTTTTTTTCCCCAATGTCTTATATACTCATCTTCTTCCTAAAATTTAACCCTAAATTTCCAAATCTTCTTCTTAGTCGTCATCTTTTTTTATCTATCCAAATTCTTCAAATTATTTGCATTTGGTCTTTCTTTTCTTTATTTTTTTGATTTTTTCCAATTGAGTTTGACAATGTCGAGCGCATCTTCCACTGTTTTTTGTAATAATAATTTTTGATATTGTAAGTGCGGTCATGAAGTTCTATTGAAGACTTCTTGGACTCAACAAAATCCAGATCGTAGATTTTTTACTTGTAAGATTTCAAAGGTAATATTTTTTTATTTAATTAGTTGATTAATTATTGACTTGTAATTATTTTGTAATTGTGTTCTTGTTTTTATAGAAATTGGGTGGATGCGATTACTTTGATTAGTATGAAGAACGACACCTTTCATAAGCAATTCATGTAATCTGAGGTTTGTTGAAGAAAGTCAAGGCTTCTGAAGAGAAATAAAATCGAGCAAGAAGATACTACATTGTTGTCGTTATTGCTACTGGTTTGGTGGTGTTGGGCACATGGATTTTCAAGCCTAATTGCTGAAATTTTCATGGTGGTGTATTTGCTACTGGTTTGGTGTTGTCGAGCACATGAATATTCAAGCGTGTAATTGTTGCAACATATCAAACAGATTTAGGCATATATTGTAAAATTTAGGTCATTTGTTGGAAATTATCAAACAGGTCTTCCCACTGTTGCAACATATTAGACTTAGATTAGATAGAAATAACATTGGCATAATACAACAGATGACCAACCTATTGCAACAGATAAACTATCTGACAGAACAGATAGAATATATTTTACAACAAATTGACAATCTATTGCATTATAAAAAACTCAACTTTCATTCATCAGAAAAAAATTATTGCCACTACATGTAATTTAAAGTAGAGTGAATGTGACTTGAAATAAAAAATTATTATTTCACAGGCTCTTCTATATACACAGGCTCCAAACGTCCAATTAGTACCCCATAAACCCAGACCTTTTGCAGGTTTTCCACAGTGTTGTCGCACAGAAAGGTCGTTGGCTCGGCTATTTCTGTGTCAGTCAGCAAACATTCAATGTTTGCAAGAGTGTGCGAGCCGCTCGCGTAATCGGTATCATTTTTTGGAAGGGTCATGCCCTTGTTTCGACCTTCAAAATACCATGATTTTTCATCAACACTTTCTTTGGCAAATGATTCATTAATTTACTCTCCCTTAACAAGATGGGCAACAACTCCATCAGTGGTTGCATGCGGAGAAAAAGATCGACATTGTCGATAAGAGGTTCACTATAGTCATAAACTTTGACCCTTCCCTCCTTGAGTAGTATCTCAACAGCCCGATAATGTATGCCGTTCACGCTAATGACTGTAAGAATCTTCTTTGCCTCGGTCCAGCTCTTACCGTATGGATTTGGCCTCTCTCTTCTTACATATTTTATCATTTCTTCTTCATCCCATTCCAACATAGAAACAAAGAAATCAAATCTCGTGCCACAGTCTAATGCGACATTATTGAGTTGATCGTACTTCTCCTTGAGCTTCTTGCAGAAGTCGAGGTCCATTATCCTATCGGCAACGTCATAAGCTTCTGGGTACGTTAATTCCCTTTTCATCATTAGACAGAGAATTTTGTCAACATATTGTGATATAAGAAGACAATTTTTAAATATGTTAGTAATTGTAAAGATGGCCCATCTATTGCATAGGGTTATCTGAATCAATAATCCAACGCAATTTATGCAACAGATGGGTAGTAAGTTGCAACAGAACCACTACCAGTTGCACCAGAATACCCGGCTGTTGCAACAGATTTCACATCTGTTGCGTAGCTTCTTTTTCATGGGGTAGATTAGATTAGAAGGCTAGGTTAAGAAAAGTAAACTTGCCTTGTCTTCACAAAACATAAGCATATCTGTCATAGTCTGGAAGTCTTGCGGGGAAAATGGAGGCTCGGGGTAATCTGGTGTGCCTGGCTTGGCACTCTTGGCCTATTGCAGATCTCTCTTCTCTTTAGCGCCAAGTTCTGTGTATATGTCCACCTTCTTAAATAGCCTCTGAACTTCAACAACTTTTTGAGGGGGAGGAGTTACGACTATTTTTTATTTTCGACAGGAGAGTACATCGGTTATTGCTCTTTTCTTTCTCCTAACCAACAGTTTAGGAGTCTATCGCTTCCTCAACTTCTTGGGTAGTATGACAGCCCTCTTGGATTGAATTCCTCGATAACTTTAGAGACAACTTTAGAGATAGCCTCTACTTTTTCAAAGAGTTTATCCTGGATGTCCTTTCACTCATCGCATCCGCAAGGAGAACACGAGGGTGAAGAGGAGTGAGAGGGACCTGTGTAAGGGTGAAAAAGAGTGTTTTCAAATATATTTATTTTTTCTTGAGCATCAATATGCTCATCATCACGAGTGGTAGCAGCATTAGCATGCCTGTTACTAACACCAACAACTCCACCAGAAGAAGCACCCGGATCTGCCTTAGTATGTTGGTCATGAAGAGCCTCAACATTAGGCTGACCTTACCTAACTGCTCTTCTTATGGCTGTTGCTCCAGCCAATTCCTTCCTTATTAAATCCATCGTTGGGTCTGCTATTGTATCAACATGACCTAGAGTAATATAAGAAGTCATCAAGGATTCCTCCTTAGTAGGCACGATCCATGGATGCACAACCTAGAACAAAAAAGATAGATACATTTAAATCATATAATATAATAATTTTCACAGTTGGGTTAACATTTTAACATTCAACTTTTGCAACAGATTAACAATATGTTGCATCAGATTACACACTTGTTGCATAATTTACAGTAGATGGTTAATCTGTTAGGATTCAGGTTCAGAGAACCAGAGCAACACATAGATAATCTAATGCAAAATATCAATCATCTGTCGCAACAAATTACCAATCTGTTGCACCAGTTGCACAAGACGGGTAATCTGTTAGGTTACATATTATGCAACAGATGATCTATATGTGTATTAACAATATGTTACATCAGATTACACACCTGTTGTATAATTTGTAGTAGATGGTTAATCTGTTAGGAGTCGGGTTCAGAGAACCAAAGCAACAAATGGGTAATCTGATGCAAGATATCAATCGTCTGTCGTAATAGATTATCTATTTGTTGCACCAGTTAGCACAAGACGGGTAATCTGTCGCAAAAGATGTCTCATCTGGTACATCAAATATAACATTTGTTGCACCATATATAACATATGTTCAATATCTTTCATTGAGTAAACTTATTTTACTTGAAGAAGACGTATTGCATCATCCGGAGGTTAAAAAGATCAGCCTCCTTAATTTTGGTATTGCTCTTTGCAGCCAACCACCTAAACATCCTTGGATGAGATACCTTATCTGGGTAATCTATTACCTGCTTTCAGAGGGGAGGAATGACTTCAAATGCCCAAGCCTAAGAAATGTAAACAAGAAGCAAGCAAAAAAAAGTCATAATAACTATATTCAATATAACTTAATAGATGAGTTAAAATAGTGATTAATTTTATCATGAAAGATCAAGGAAAGCCATATAATGTGGTCGTCCCTGAGGTTAGCTTTGTCAGTAAATATTTGATAGTTAAGTAGAACCTGTCATATTCCTAGGGATAATTGTTGAGTTTATCAAAATCCTCAGCACGCGCCAACAAATCATCTTGTATGACCTTGTTGACGTATCTTGCCAATATAACCGAATGGGTAAACCAAACTAAGCAAAATTGCTCCCTATACTGCTTTGGTATGGTTTTATCCATGAGATCTGTCAACAAATCCGATGCTTTGTAGCCACGTCGAGCAATGTAAAATAACCCATCTATTTTTTTCTTGCGTTTTCTTGCTTTGAATCTTTTACGGGGTGTCCCCTTGGCGATAGGTGGTTCTTCTGGACGATGGCATCTCAAGTCCGTCACTATGACAAACTCTTTCAAGCCAAAACAAACCGGCATGTCACAGTAGTTGATCTAGATTTCATCCATCTTTTTATCGCCCCCTCCTTTGGATCTTCATCAGCTCCACGTACTTAATCCTACGCTTGAGAAGACCATATACCATCCTCATTGGGAAATGGGCAGGGGCGTCCTCATCCATCTCAAGAAAGCGCCCAAAGCAGCTCTTCTTAAAAAGTCCGTCTGTGTTTTCGTCCTTCATAATTTTCCTAAAACAAATAAATTTACTCCCATCTGACATTTAAGTACAATTTCTCCAGTTAGTTCTTCTTTTGCTTTTTTGTCAGTTATCGGCATCGAAACTTGAAACTTGTCAATACTAAAAGTTTGGATAGGATCATGATGGGATGTCGATATTAATTCATGCCCCATTGGTGATCCATTATCATCATGTTGATGATCATCCTCTTTCTCTTTCTCTTTCTCTTTCTCTTTCTCACTTTCTAATTCCTCCTCTTTCTCTCTTTCATTTTCTTCATCACCATCTACTGACCCTTGTCCACCTCCTTCAATGTTTTAATATCTCTCCTCAACTTTACTTAGTTTTCCTTACTGAGATTATTCAGGAAGCTCCTCCAAATCCCTCTATAGTGTAGCCTTTTTATTGGGGTGGTCGGACGTTGATCCACTTTCACTTTCTTTTCTTTTGGCAGACATGTCTTACCTACAAACAACATAAAAGCAAACAATACATTATAATTGATGTATGCATAAATTTTTAAAAATACATTACAAACACCACCAATAACGACACACCAACAGCCACCACCACCACAAACACCCCCAACTAATGCCACGAACACCACGAATACCGACACCACCGACAGCCACCACAAACACTACCAACTAATCCCACCAACCAATGCCACCAACATCCACCACCAGTGCCACCATGACCACAACGAACACCACCACCACCACCATAAATACCACCATCCAATAATACCACGATTGTCAACGGAACACTCCGATAGAAACTAGGGTTTTCTCGAGTTCTTCCTACGATTTTATCATCAAAACTCAAAATTGTAAACCCATTCTCGAAGATAACACAACTAAAAGTTTTCTTTTTCATCATTAACTTAAAAACCCTTATTTTTTAGAAAAAAATAATAAATATAGAACTCTTCTCGAACTCTGTTACCTATGAAGACAGAGAAAACGACTGATACAAGCAAGAATAAAGTCAAAAATAACACCTATATGGTCAGAAATAAGAAGAAAATTGATCTGTTGTGAAGGGTGGAGCAATTTATTGAGTAGTTGTAGTTGTTGTCTGTACTGTATAATTGAGTGAGAAAGAGAAAAGAGCGAGAACTCTAGATTTGAAATGACGAAAGAATTTTCTCGTAAATGAATGACTTGTATGGGTTGATTTGTATTTTGGAAAAGAATGACAAGTTTTGAAAATGTTAATTTGGTCCGAATTGATCTTAATTATTTTAAAAAATTATAAAAGATATGCGTAATTTTTAACCCTCTGATCATGCAATTGCCAAAAGACTCAATTGAAGTTGTAGTTGACCCTACAAACTCACCCACCCCTAGTTCTAGATTAATCAATTTAGGTATATGAACTCAATTGAAATTGTATAAAAATAAATATTCAACCTGTTGCATCAGATACTCATCTGTTGCAAATTAACAAAGAGATTAAGTAATCTATTGCGACAGATTACCCATATGTTGTAAATTATCAAATGGATTATCACATGTCACAACAGATTACCCATCTATTATAAATTATCAAATAATGGTTGTCATTTGTTGTAGTTGACCCTATGAGAACTCACCCCTGATCCTAGATTAATCAATTAAGGTATTGGTCTAACATATGAGGTAGTAAGAATTGGTTCAGCTCAGAGTGATCGATCGACGACTCTAGTCGGGAGGAATACAATACCGTCTCATCAATCAATTGCCAAAAAACTCAATTAAAGTCGTAGTTGACCCTATGAGAACTCACTCCTGGTCCTAGATTAATCAATTTAGGTATTGGTCTAACATAAGAGGTAGTAAGAATCGGTTCAGCTCAGACTGATCGATCGATGACTCTGGTCGGGAGGAACGCAACACCGTCTCCTCAATTAATTGCCAAAACACTCAATTAAAGTGGTAGTTGACCCTATGAGAACTCATCTCTGGTCCTAGATTAATCAATTAAGATATTGGTCTAACATAAAAGGTAGTAAGAATTGATTCAGCTCAGAGTGATCGATCGACGACTCTGGTCGAGAGGAATGCAATACTGCCTCATCATTCAATTTCCAAAAGACTCTATTAAAGTTATAGTTGACCCTATGAGAACTCACCCCTGGTCCTAGATTAATCAATTAAGGTATTGGTCTAACATATGAGGTAGTAAGAATTAGTTTAGCTCGGAGTGATCGATCAACGACTCTAGTCGGGAGGAACGCAATACCGTCTCATCATTCAATTGCTAAAAGACTTAATTAAAGTTGTAGTTGACCCCATAAGAACACACCCCTGGCCCTAGATTAATCAATTAAGGTATTGGTCTAACATATGAGGTAGTAAGAATCGGTTCTGCTCAGAGTGATCGATTGACGACTTTGGTCGGGAGAAATGCAACACTGTCTCATCATTCAATTGCCAAAAAACTCAATTGAAGTTGTAGTTGACCCTATGAGAAATCACCCCCGGTCCTAGATTAATCAATTAAGGTATTGGTCTAACATATAAGGTAGTAAGAATCAGTTCAGCTCAGAGTGCTCGATCGACGACTTTGGTCGGGACGAATGCAATACCGTCTCATCATTCAATTGCCAACAGACTCAATTGAAGTTGTAGTTGACCCCATGAGAACTTACCCCTGGTCCTAGATTAATTAATTAAGGTATTGGTCTAACATATAAGGTAGTAATAATCAGTTCAGCTCAGAGTGATCGATCGACGACTCTGGTCGGGAGGAATGCAATACCGTCTCATCATTTAATTACCAAAAGAATCAATTGAAGTTGTAATTGACCCTATGAGAACTCACCCCTGGTCCTAGATTAATCAATTAAGGTATTGGTCTAACATATGAGGTTGTAAGAATCGGTTCACCTCAGAGTGATCGATCGACGACTCTGGTCGGGAGGAACACAATACCTTCTCATCATTCAATTACCAAAAGACTCAATTGAAGTTGTAGTTGATCCCATGAGAACTCACCCCTGGTCCTAGATTAATCAATTAAGGTATTGGTCTAACATATGAGGTAGTAAGAATTAGTTCAGCTCAGAGTAATCGATCAACGACTCTGGTCGAGAGAAACGTAATACCGTCTCATCATTGAATTGCCAAAAGACTCAATTGAAGTTGTAGTTGACCCTATGAGAACTCACCCCTGGTCCTAGATTAATCAATTAAGGTATTGGTCTAATACATGAGGTAGTAAGAATCAGTTCAGCTCAGAGTGATCGATCGATGACTCTGGTCGGGAGAAACGCAATGTCGTCTCATCATTCAATTGCCAAAAGACTCAATTGAAGTTGTAGTTGACCTCATGAGAACTCACCCCTGGTCCTAGATTAATCAATTAAGGCATTGGTCTAACATATAAGGTAGTAAGAATCAGTTCAGTTCAGAGTGATCGATCGACGACTCTGGTCGGGAGGAACGCAATACCGTCTCATTATTCAATTTCCAAAAGAATCAATTGAAGTTATAGTTGACCCTATGAGAACTCACCCCTGGTCCTAGATTAATCAATTAGGGGTCGTTTGGTAGAGTGTATAATAACAATACAAATATACTGTATTAGTAATGCTTGTATTAGTAATACTTGTATTATTTATGCTTGTATTAGTTATGCATGTATTATTTTATATACATTGTTTGGTTTGATGTATAAGAAATAATACATCTTACATAATTTCTATAAAAGAAATTTTTGTTTACAAAAATACGCTTCTTTGATTTTGTACACTTTTTTGCAACAAAGTTCTTTTGTTATTTCAAACATAATTAATATTATTGAACTATTATATAGAGGTTTAGGATTAATTACAAGACCTTCGTCTTTGCACAAAAATGTTACGCCGATGGATTAACATAGTAGAAACAAAAATAAAATACAAGACGTAAAATTAAGAAATAGTCTCAATTTTTTAAAATCTTTTTAACGACTCTCGAATCAACGCAAAAATATGATATAGTTATTTAAATCAATCATTCATTGTTGTAAATTCAAATAGTGGGAAAAGAAATTGTAAAATATTTTGAAAAGATTCACTAGTGCAAATTAAAATGGCGGGAAAAGGAATGGTGAAATATTTTGAGAGGGAAATTGAGGGGTATTAAGGTCATTTAATAAGTTAATGCATGTGTTTAAAGTCTTTGTATTAATAATACATAGGAAATAGAGTGTATTACTAATACACACTTCAATACACAATAGAGTGTATAACTAATGCTTGCATTAGTTATACATAGGCAAAAAGTCATACCAAACAAGGTACTAGCAATACACATTAACTAATGCATACATTATATTACGCATCTGTTGCGATGGATGACTGAGCTTTGAAAAATTTCAAACAGAAATTATTATCTGTTGCACTTAGATGTTTTAAGACCTTTTTTTCTAAAAGCAATTTAAGTATTTCCTGTCTGAGATAAAAAAAAGTTAAAATACTAAGGCGGTAAAAAATATTACTTGGATAACTCAAAATTCTCCTGAGTGAGTAGTCGTATCTGGTCTTTTCAATGTCACCGTCTCCTCGTTCCCTTCAAAAGTCAAAAGTTATTAGTGACTATTTAAAACCCATATCTAGAAGAATACTCTCTCCTTCAGCCATAACATAAGTAAGACTCAAGACTCAACTCAACTCATCCACTTTTTTTTCTTTATCTCTTTCTTTCCTTTTTGCCTCATTTTTCTCTCTTCTTTCGGATGAGGATCCTTTCAGATCTCAATCGATAAATATCTTTTCTCGACTGAACTGGATGTTTTGATCCCTTTACTTTTTTCACATTACAAGTATGGTTCACTATTGCTCTTTTCATCTCGTCTTCTTCTTTGTATGTCATTTAAATTAGATATTTACATCTGTTGCTATTGATGATTTACCCATTTACCAGTTTCCTATTTATTGAGAAAATTGAATAAAAAGTGACTTTTAAGTCTTGAATGAACGAACCATTTTTTTATATCTATTGCAAAATGCCTTATCGGTTGAACAAATGGGCAATCTATTGCATCAGATTGGTCATCTGTTGATTCACTCAATTTTGTGTTACCCTTTTGTAAAAATGGAGCAACTGTTTGAAGAAATCAAACCAGTAGCAAGGCTAGTTTGATTTATTCCAACAGATGACCCATCTTTTGCAACATGTCATCCATCTTTTACAACAAATGACTCATCGGTTGAGCAGATGGGCAATCTGTTACATCAGATTGGTCATCTATTGATTCGCTCAATTTTGTGTTACTCTTTTGTAATGTTCTTTTTATTCTTCTCTTGTTTGACATCAAATGTATTTCTCTTGTATGTAGATAAAAGAAAGTAAAACTGGATCCATATTTGCCCGACCAACACTAAGGGCTAGAGTAAAGATGGGTTCAGAAGAATAAGCTACTTGCAGATGGAACCACTTTATATGTGGGAGGTATGTATTACTGATCAACTTATCGTGAAAACACACTCCAGTATAATGATATTACGAATGTTTGTTCTTTACCTATTAGGGATTAATTCTTCAAACAAGATATGACATTTTACAGTTAAGATTGTTAGGTTCAAACTGGTAAGGCTGAGGGACCAAGTAGGTGGTGTCGATACCCTATTATAATTTAATGACGATTCATTATCATGTTTTTGTGTCAAGTTTAGGGAAGGGTTCAAGTTTTTGGCGACTGTGTAAATATCCAATAATGATTGGACCAGTTTTAATGGCTCAATGGGCTTCTTGAAAGGCCTTCGAAGCCTCGCACTGCAGCAAACACCGATGGAACTAATAGAAATTCCCCTAGTCTAAATTTATATGGATGGGTTGCTGGAGAAGACTATTATACAACAGTAGGTGCTTGGAAGAATACCTGTGCGGGAAGAGAGAGGTTGAAAAGGCTATATATCATCTCAAACCTTGTTTAAGAGAAAACACAAGGTAGGAAAGAAAGTGTAGCGAAATTGGCTGATGAAATTGACATGAAAAATGAAGAAACTGGATGAGCTGCAAATGTGAAAGTGTATCCAAAAATTAAAATCCACCAGTCGTTGAATTAAAAGAAGAATGGTCAAGAGGGCTGGAGCTGGTCACTTTGCTAAACATTGCAACTAGCGAGCGTGACCTCAATAAAAACTCTCACAAAGTGAAGGACCAGAACTCTAAGGAAAAAGTTTCGCGAGCACAAGAAAGTGATACGATTGTCGATCAGAATTAAAACCCGAACCAACTACTCCTAAATTAAAAATATGGGATCAATTCAAGGTGGCAATTTCTCAAGTTAAACTTGCATCCCATGCCTCCTGTTTATGGCTCTGTTCAGGTCAAAGGCAGTGGAAATAACAAGGCATGGGATTTCTACCCAACTTCAGACCTTTTTGTTTCTACTGCCATCGACCTGATTATAGCCACAAACAGAAGGTATGGCATGCAAGTTTAACTTGAGAAATCACCACCTTGGCTTGATCCCGTATTTTTAATTAAGGAGTAGTTGGTTCAGGTTTCAATTCTGACCGATAATCGTATCACTTTCTTGTGCTCGCAAAACTTCTTCCTTAGAGTTTTGGTCCTACACTTTTGAGAGTCTTCATTGAGTCCACGCTTGCTAGTTGCATTCTCTAGCAAAGTGTCCAGCTCCAGTCCTGTAGACCATTCTTTTTTTTTCATAGACTGACGAATTTTTATATTTGGATACACTTCCATATTTGAAGCTCATCCAGTTTTTCTGTTTCTCATGTCAATTTCATTGGCCAGATTTGCTAGAATTTCCTTGCTTTCTCCTCTGTGTTTTCTCTTAAACAAGGTCTAAGATGATATATGGCCTTCTCCATCTCCCCCTTCCCACACAGGTATTCTCCCAAGCACCTCCTGTTGTATAAAAGTCTCCTCCAACAATCCATCCATATAAATTGGGAATAGGGGAATTTCTATTGGTTCCATCATTGTTTGTTGCAGTGCGAGACTTTGGAGGCCTTTCAAGAAGTCCATTGCACCCTTAAAATCGGTCCAATCACTATTGAATATTTATACTGTCGCCAAAAACTTGAACTCTTCCCCAATCTTGACACAAAAACATGAGCATAGACCCTTATTAAATTGTAACAGGGTATCAACACCACCGTCTTGGAACCCTTCGGCCTTACCAGTTCGCACCTATCAAACTAAATTATATAATGCAGGATCTTGTTTGAAGGATCAGTGTCTAATCGGTAAAAAATTACATTCACAAAATCATTGCACTTTATGTGTGACTGTCGCAATAAACTGATCAATAATACATATCTCCCACGCATGAAAGGGGATCCATTGCACGCACCTTATTCTTCCTACCTCATCAAAGACACTACAGTATTGTTTATTCATCTGTACGCATGTGATAACTATTAAAAAAAGGTGTGAAGAGTTGTGACTTTTTTTAACACATTCAAAATAGCTGATGAATTAAAATCTCCATCTGTCGCAACTGATAAATCAGCTGTTGGAAGAAATCGAAACATCTCCTCCAACATATGGTCCATCTATCGCAACAGATAATCCATATGTTACAACAAATTTTAAATCTGTTGCAACAGACCAGACATTATTTATTCATCTTCATGCATGTGATGACTATTAAAAAAGAGATGAAGAGTTGTGACTTTTTATCTAACACATTCAAAACAGCTGATGAATTAAATTTTCTATTTATTACAACTGATAAATCAGTTGATGGAAGAAATCAAAACATCCCCAACATATGGTCCATCTGCCGCAATAGATAATCTATATGTTGCAACAGATGGTAAATCTGTTATGGCAGATGGACGATCTGTTACAACAACTCAATAATAACGACTGTTATCAAGTCTTCTCAAAACCATTTTGAAAAGGTGAGAAGTATTAACGTAAATGAAAAAGTCACGACTTTTCACAAAAAATAAAATGCCACCAGTTTGAACGACGATATTCTGCGCGACATAGTGCGAGAACTTTAGAGGCAGGTTAATGACCTGCAGAGGGAGTTGGTTTCCATGAGAGCGACGATGTTCAGAGACATGCAGGGGCTGATGAGGGCCCTGCTGCTGCGAGTTGATTGGCCGGCTGTCATTAATGATGATGATGATGATAATAATAATAATTAGAATGTATTTTTTCTTTTAGCGTATGTATTTTTTTTTTCTTTATCGGATCTATACCTAATGTATTTTATTTTTTATTTAATGAAAATTTTATTTTTAGTTGATTTTGGATTTTTAATTCTTATACAATTTTTATTCTGTATATTTCTTCTTCTAAATATTTTACATGTTAATGTGTCGACGGTTGAAGGTAAGGAGCAATTTGAATCCAGTAGCAATAGCAATTTTAGCTTTTAAGTTCTTTCAACAGATGGACCATGTGTTGGAACATATTGGTCATCGGTTGGGTTTTTGTCAACAGATTATCGATCTGCTGCGACAGATTTATCATCTGTTGGAGGAAAATATTCCAGTTTTATGTAACTGTATTGTTTTCCTCCAGCTAATGTCCATCTGTTGCCACAGATAGGTAATCTGTTGAAAATACTTGTGGTCTGCTATATTGTTTAATTCATGTTTTGCCTCTTTTTATTGATGCACAAGTTTTTAAAAAGATATTTTATATATAATAAATGAGAACATTACGTTCACAACAATTAGTTAAATATATAAAAGTCCACAACAAACAACTATACAAGTTTCTGCAATTATAATGATCATGGTGGATTACGATTCGAGCATATAGTTCTTTTTTGGTCAGCACGCTTACATACGGAGCACTTGTTTCTTCTTGATGAAAATGATTCTCTGACTCCACGCCTCCTTTTATGTGGCTTTCTTCCCAGTTTGATAGTGCTTGGGTCAATAAATGGAGGAGGTATTAATCTCTCCATAAGTTCTGCAGGGACAACCCAAGATTCTTCGAGAGGCACCAGAGTAATATGCCCACTATATGTCATTTCATATTTTTCCACTGAATAATATTGAGAGGAGTGCTCGTAAACTTAAGCTGCATATTTATGACCGTATTGTTCTCGAAGCACTGCCATAGCATGTGGACAGGGTATTTTGTCCAAGTCAAAAACTCTGCACGTACAAGATCTTGTTTGAAGATCGATCGTGGCAACATCACCATGGCCGGTGATACTGAATTTGTAATCTGCTATTTTATGAGGTAATAACCTATTCCCCAAAATGACGTTCGTTGATATTATTTTTTTGATTTCGAGAACAAATCGGGTTTATTTTGGGCACTTAACTCCACACGCCTTTCATTAAAAAATTTGTCACACTTCTGGCTTATTTTTTCAAACATAGCCTTGATGGAAAATTCTCTTTCATCGCTAAACAATGAATTCACTGATTTAGCTATGTTTGATGTCATAATATTGTACCTATATAAAAGAATCACTTAGTACGACATCATACTAACCTTGTAACTCAAACAAGACATTAAAATCGATAAGAATATACCTATTTGTCAGACAAAATGCTCGGATCCATCTCTCAAAATCGACACATATGAGAAATTCTACTACCTTGGGATTCACATCCGTTATTTGATTGAAATGGTCTAAAAACTCCTCTCTACTATATGTTTTAGATTCTCTATAAAAAAGGGTCACAACCATTTCGTTGTGATAGTTGGTCTGAATGTTCTCTCCAAGATGCCTGATGCAACAACCAAAGTAAGCTGAAGTGAAGAAACGTGAACCCATATTTGGAATACTTGGATGCCTATTCGATACAAAACACAACTCTTCGGTATCTTCAACACAGATTCACAGTTGTTCAAAAAAATCCATAAGAGACATCACATTCCTTGTCCTCTACACAAAAAGTGACAGGAAAGATGTGATTCTCCGCATCCTATGCCACCGCCACTAGCAGAACTCCATTATACCTTCTCCTCAAGAAGGTACCGTCGACGGTTATGCCTTTTCTCAAATGTTGAAAATCTTGAATCCAAGCACCATAGGATACAAAAAAGTACTTGAACCTTCCGTTTTCATCAAGATACAATGTCGTCTTACTTTCGGGATTTGTGGACTCAATCATGTAACGGTAGGCATCCAGGACTGCATACCCATGCTCAAGTGTCCCCCTAACCAAGTCCTTGGCAATCCCCATGGCCGTATATATCTTCCAATAACTGACCAGGACACCCAATTTCGTAAGGAGTTGATTGGGTATAACCCTTGTTGAAGGGACTTTGCCATCGGGGAAACTACTCCTGAAATATTCATCGAGGAACTTTGTTGTGGCGTGAGGATTTTGGCCCGAGATGTGCTCCAAACCACATGTGTGATGCTTTTCATATTTATGAATGACGAATCTATCAGAACTTGCGTATTTTACCTCCCTCAACCACCACTTGCAGTTTGAATTAGCACATTTGAAGCAAAAGACACTGCTCGAATTAATCACCTTCTTTATTCTGAATTTTTTTTTCAAGCAAGAAATAAACAAAGTGGTAGATAGTTTATTCTTGTCCTTGAATAACATTCCAATAAAAAAGTCAGTCCCGTCGTCTTGGATATTTCCAGACCGTGTCGATTGAGAAGAACTGCACATCATATTGGTCGCATCACCGGGCGTAGGTGTTTGATCATCATCTGGACTATTAATGTCTAGATCATCCAACCTATCATCAAAGATGTCTTGTTGTTGTTCTTCTTCTACGTTCTGGTTCTCATTCTCTCTCATCTTTTCAACCACGTACACTCTTAACACCAGCCTGAATGAATCACTAAGATAAGCATGCAACCGAACCTGATCGATTATCTTAAAAAGCAGTACCCTCTGATTTTCAAAGGAGCTGTGCATGTAGCTGATGATAAGTTCTTCCGATTGATAATTCAGTCCACAATAACTGATGATTAAGTTCACAAAATCATCATACGAAACATCACTTTGGACTGTTATAACTATCGTCTCTAGCATTTCACCCTCGTTCCAATGCCATACATATTGATTGCTCTTCTCGATCCATTGACCATGACAATCCACCCCTATTGTTATTGATCCCTCCATTAGTGGTACCTAAATAGTCATTTGTTTAAAAAACTTAATAGTGATTTCATAGTGTCGTAAATGAATCCCAATAGATGTGTAATTAGTCGCAACAGATTACTTACCTGTTGGGATTCATGTTACGCTCCTGAAGCTGATTTCAATAAATGAGTCATCTGTTGTAACAGATGAATCATATATTGCAACAGACTATATATCTATTGGGATTGATGTTACAGTACTAAGGCACCTTTGAAGTTGATTCCAACAGATGAGTCAACAGATGAGTGACATGTCCCAACAGATAATTAACCTGTTGCGATAGATGACTTACCTGTTGCAACAGACTATGATCTGTTGAAAATTGAGGTCAGGTTCTATCGCAATAGGTTACTAATATGTTGCAACAGATAACACGTCTGTTGGAATCGAGTTTGAGTTCTGTTGCAACAGGTTAATAATCTGTTGCAACAGATATTTATCACGTCTCACAAGATAACTAATCTGTTTAAACAAATAAATCATTTATTTCAACAGATGACCCATCCGTTCGATTAATGTTACGACCTATAGAACCATAAACATGAATCCAACATATCAGTCTTTCGTTGAAATAGATGTCTCATGTGTCGCAACAGATGATTTATCTATTTAAACAGATGATCTTATGTTGGATTCATGATTGGGTTCTATCCATTGTTGGAAAAACAATACAATAGCAGTTACCCAGATGAAAAATTCAACTAAAAATCATAATTTGACTTACCCAAGTCTCCAATGAAGTAATGCCAAAGTGGAAAGTGATGTACGAAACAAAATTTGACCTAAGAAATTGGTCAAATTATAACAGTAGCGGTAACAACAACAACAACAACGTCAATGGTCAACAAGAAGAAAACGAAGATGATAATGAAATAGAAGATAATGAATAAAGGAGCAGAAACAATGAACAACAAAAATCGCTAAGAGAGAGAAAACAACAATGGATGAGAAAAGAGAGAAAGACGTTTTTTCCCCCTCATTTTTTTGTTTTATTAGGTAAACATTTGAATCAAAGTGTAAATTTAAAAACTTGTGGGCTATTCTCAAACTTATCAAACTTTCTTAATCCATAATAAAGTAATTGTCACCTCCACTCAATTATTAAGACTTGTGTTACCTATACCTCATTTTAAAACTTTTTTGTCACCTATGGCCCAAAGCCCCAACTTACTAGATACCCGTGTCCGTGCAAGGCACGGACATTTTGGTAACACTAATGTGCAAAAGAGATCCAATTTTGAGGAAAATTATTTCCTACTTGTTTTAATTATTTAGTATAGTAGTAAAAGAAAAGAGTAACCATTTTATTTACTACTCTATATAAGTGAAGTTGAGATGACTAAAATTATCGAAATATCCTTGGTAGTCACTCCAACCTTCACTTATATATAGTAGTAAAGTAAAGTAAAAATCAATATGCGTGTGGAATCATTTTTTTGCACCATAAAAATGTGGACTAAACTAATAAATATAAGGAAAAAACATATGAATGTGCAACCATTTTATTTACTACTATATGTAAGTGAAGGTTGGGGTGACTAAATTTACCGAAATACCTTTGATAGTCACCCAAACCTTCACTTATATATAGTAGTAATAGTAATTTATTAGTTTTGTTCTCATTTTTAGGGTGCAATAAAATGGTTACACATGCATATTATTTTTTTCTTATATTTATTAGTTTTGTCCTCATGTATTATTTTAATAATATTTTTATTTAGACCTTTGTAATTGAATTATACATGGTAGTATTCTTTTATAAATATCTTTTTGTTCCTTATTAAATGATTACCAAGGATATTTCGGTAATTTTATGATGCAATAAAATGATTACACATGCATATTGTTTTTCCTTATATTTATTAGTTTTGTCCTCATTTCTATGTGCAACAAAATGATTAGACATGCATATTATTTTTTTGTTATATTTATTAGTTTTGTCTTCATGTATTATTTTAATAATATTTTTATTTAGACCTTTGTAATTGAATTATACATGGTAGTATTTTCTTATAAATATCTTTTTGTTCCTTATTAAATTACCTATTTTTTATACCCCAAAGATATTTCGATAATTTTATGGTGCAGTGAAATGATTACACATGCATATTACTTTTTTCTTATATTTATTAGTTTTGTCGTCATTTTTTTGGTGCAGTAAAATGGTTACACATGCATATTATTTTTTTCTTGTATTTATTAGTTTTGTCCTCATGTATTATTTTAATAATATTTTTATTTAGACCTTTGTAATTAAATTATACATGGTAGTAATTTTTTATAAATATCTTTTTATTCCTTATTAAATGACCACCAAGAGTATTTTGATAATTTTATGGTGCAATAAATTTTTCGAAATCGATGTATGTCCATATGCATGTGTAACCATTTTATTTACTACTATATATAATTGACGGTTGGGGTGACTAAAATTATCGAAATACCCTTGGTAGTAGTAATAAAGTAATAGTAGTAATAATAATAATAATAATAATAATAATAATAATAATAATAATAATATAATAGTAGTAGTAGTAGTAGTAATAATAGTAAAAAAAAAAAAAATTCTTATATTTATTAGTTTTGTTCTCATGTATTATTTTAATAATATTTTTATTTAGACCTTTGTAATTGAATTATACCTGGTAGTAATTTTTTATAAATATCTTTTTGTTCCTTATTAAATGACTACCAAGAGTATTTTGGTAATTTTATAGTGCAATAAATATTTTGGAATCGATGTCTGTCCATATGCATGTGTAACCATTTTATTTACTACTATATATAAGTGACGGTTGGGGAGACTAAAATTATCGAAATACCCTTGGTAGTAGTAGTAAAGTAATAGCAATAATAATAATAATAATAATAGTAATAGTAATAGTAAAAAAAAATGAATATATAAGTAAATGTTTGGTAGTACACAATAGACAAATTAGTAGTTTTGTCCTCATTGAATTATACATGGTAGTAATTTTTTATAAATATTTTTTTGTTCCTTATTAAATTACCTGTTTTTTATACCCCAAGGGTATTTCGATAATTTTATAATGCAATAAATGGTTACACATGTGTATTGCTTTTTTCTTATATTTATTAGTTTTGTCGTCATTTTTATGGTGCAATAAAATGGTCACACATGCATATTATTTTTTTCTTATATTTATTAGTTTTATCCTCATGTATTATTTTAATAATATTTTATTTAAACCTTTGTAATTGAATTATACATGGTAGTAATTTTTTATAAATATTTTTTTATTCCTTATTAAATGACTACCAAAAGTGTTTTGATAATTTTATGGTGCAATAAGTATTTCGGAATCGATATATGTCCATATGCATGTGTAATCATTTGATTTACTATTATATATAAATGAAGGTTGGGTGATTAGAATTATCGAAATATCCTTGATAATATGAATAAAGTAATAATAATAATAATAATAATAATAATAATAATAATAATAATAATAATAACAATAGTAATAATAATAATAGTAAAAAAAAATGAATATATAAGTAAAGATTTGATAGTATCATAAAAGACAATTATAGTACACCAAATCTTTACTTATAATTGTAGTACACCAAACCTTTACTTATATATAATAGAAATCAATCAAAGCAGACAACGCACATGACTATCCATATTTTCTTATTTTTACCTCTCAACAAATATATCTCATTAGTATTAGGAACCAACCATGTAGTACTGTTTCTTTATTATCCTTTTCTATTTCTAATTGATAACACAATATTTTTTTGATGATCGACAGTTTACACAAGAAAGGAATTGGAGCACATAAATTTTAAGTCAGCACAATTTTTTTAAACATATTTATAACACAGGAAATTACATGTCATAGACCCAAATATGGGTAACTTTAACATATTTGACCCCAAATAAGAATATTTTTGAAGAATAGCCTTCCTTATTTTTTAATATATTAAAAGTATCATTTTACCCCTCCACGCCTCAAATATATTTTTAATCTTTCCATACTCATTTATCTCTCAAATTTTATTTTTTATTATTTTTACTTTTTATTTTTTTCTTTACTTTTGTTATCTACTTTTTTTCACTCCTTTTTTTTCCTTTAAATTTATTATTGTGATTTTTATTATTTTCAATTTTTATTTTTAATTTTTAATTTTATTTTCATGTTTTACCCATTGTAATAGCTCAGGCGACGAGAAATTTCATAAAGCTACAAAAAAAGTTCATCTCAAAGCTTGAGCTTCGGATTTCTCTCTTCCCTTTGGTGTAATTGCATTCTAACTTTAGGGTTTTTGATTTTGTCATTCATCTCTCTGCACTTTAGGTAATTTCTCTCATTTTATCTTAATCTTATTGCATGCATTTGAAGTATTTGTTACCTAGCAGTTTTTTTAAGCTGAAAATCACTTTTCTTTTTCATGAATCACATTCTATAATGCATACATTAATTTATAAACTCTATTTTTTTCTATCTATATCACCTTGATGAAAATGCATTTTGGGTGGTTTCTCTACTCACTGATCTCACTATTGTCCAGCCAGTAAGTTGTTTAGATTTGGATTTTGGGTGTTTTGTGTAGCCATTGGGTCAATTTTTTTGTCCAATAATTTTTATTTTGCATCTTGATTCTTGTTTTTTTGTTAATTTTTAATTTGATAGTTGTTTTTATCTTTATAACTCTGCAAATTTTGGTAATCATGTCTAGCAAGACAAATCGTGTCGAGTATTTTATTGATCCTAATGATTGGTTCAAGTCAGACCACCGTTGGAGAGGGGATTCAAATTATCATACAACGATAACAAGCTTTTTGGATGACACACAATTGTCATTGGTAGAGAAAGGAGTTTTTGGAAATTTGATGAAATTAGGTACCATATGTGGCAGATTTTGATTCGGATGCTTCGCAATCCATTTTTTATCAGAAGCATCCTTTCATCTGTGACATTGAAGCATTTGATAATCTGTCGTTCATCAAGTGTGGATTGAATACGTCGAAATGGTAGGTTTACTATCTTTAAGCTTTTCATTTTGTCATTTTTGTACTTATGGTAGCGCATATATTCTAATTGTATTCATTTTTCATGTATTTTAAGTGCCAAAAATATATACGTTAAAGAAAAGGATGTGCTGCCCGAATGTTTAGTGTTTGGCTCTTGTACTGTGGATTCGAAGGAGTGGTTTTATTCACTTGCAACTTGTGGTGGACCTTTGAATGACACGGTATTATCACTTGCTATCCCAATCTATATTTGGATTGGCTAATATCTACCTGCTATCTTTGTAACTTTGGTGTAAAGTTGTAACTTTTCTATTCATTAGTAGAGCCAGGTGTATAGTTAGAGGGGCGAAAGGGGGCCATTCGATTTTTAGTTTAATCTTGATCTGTCTACTTGTTTTAACTTTCTTTTTATTTCATTGTAGAAACAAAGCCAATGCTGTTAACAAGATCCCTCCTGTTCCGATTCATCATCCGATCATAAAGTTTGGCTCATTTCTTGATTGCATGATACTAAGTAGGCGCTTTGCCGTAGAATTTATAAAGTTAGAGTTGAAGATAGAGTAATGTTTAATTTGTATGTGGGGTTACTAACATTTCAGGAAGTTAGCTGCACAAATCGCGAATAAACAGCAGAAATCAAAAGTTGAGGTACAATGTCTATCCCCTCCTGGTTTATTTTATAACTGGGTTGTTGTTAACATTGTATATCCACAGATAACAAAGCCACCAATCCCAGTGGCACCAATTAGAAATGAAACAGAAGACTGCATTATTATCGATGCTGAAGATTACAAGGCCACTGGTTATTCTGACGTGCCAATGTTTGTGCAACATACTGAAGCAATGATAGAGGAAATTGATAGGATGGTAAGCTTATATGATCTATATATCTTGGTTATGAATATAATTCTTGTGGATTGCCATTGATGTGTTAAATATTTGATTCAGGATGAGGAAATTGAGATGGAAGATGCAGAAGATTGGTCAGTTGTGGACATAGACAGTTCTGATAAAAAGAACGAACTCACTGTAATGGAATACATTGATGACATCTATGCTTACTACAAGAAGGCTGAGGTAGAGATGTTATCTCCACTCTCCCTATTTGTTTGTTAGAAGTTTTTTTATTGTTTACAACTTGTACATGCGCATTACCCCACTATGTGGGAATACACTGAGTTTGTTGTTGTTGTTGAACATGCTCATTAGGATTATGGCATGTAGAGTTAGCAGAAGTCCCATATTTTTCAATTGATTATCTAATTCTTTTGGATAGGATCTCATTAAGTTTAATAGATTGCCAAATTACTCACAAAAACTAGTCTAATTTCAACATGGACTGCAATTTTTAGTCAGTAAAATAATAGGTGCAGAACATAGGATATATAGACACACGGAGGGTATACTTGGGATGTTTCTGTTGCGATACTATTCTATCAAGGATGATTACTGTTTCAATTTTAATTGAAAATCTGGAAAGAAATGGAGGTGTATTTTTTACCCCTTTCTTTTAATGTCATTTTCAATTGCAGATCGCTGGCTGCGTCCCTCCAAACTATATGGAACAACAATTTGATATCAATGAGAGGATGTGAGGCATCCTTTTTGACTGACTGATTGAGGTATATAGTGTTTGTTGTTGTATGTCATTTCTGAGTTTTATGAATAAGAATGTGATAATTTCAGGTATCATTTAACGTCTAATCTAATTTATAGGTTCACTACAAGTTTGAACTGATGGAGGAGACCTTGTATTTGACTATGAATCTCATCGATAGATTCCTGGCAGTTCAGTTAGTGATTAGAAAAAAACTTCAGCTTGTTGGAATAATAACTTTGCTTCTTACCTACAAGTATGAAGAGGTTTTTTGTACCTGTAGTGGAGGGTCTAATTTTGATCTCTGACAAGGCTTATGCCAGAAAAGAAGTGCTTGGAATGGTTAGTTTAAAGACCAAAATCTTACATTATCAGGACTTGTATCTCCATTTTGTACTTCCTCGCTAAATGATTTCAATCATTTTCTTATCCATAGAAGAAGTTGATGGTTAATGCCTTACAATTCAACATGACAGTACCTACAACTTATGTGTTTATGCGGCAGTTCCTTAAAGCCTCTCAGTCTAATAAGAAGGTCGGTTAAACGTCTTTGTCACATGAAGAAGTAATGCAACAATTTGAATCACTACTCATACAAATTTTTGTCACTGTTTAAATCAGGTAGAGTTCGTGTCTTTCTTTTTTATTGAGCTATGTCTGGTTGAATACGCAATGCTTAGATTCCCACCATCAATGGTTGCTGCTGCAATTGTCTTTACTTCTTAGTCCACTCTCGGTGTGTCCAGGGAGTGGAACGTAACCTGCGAGAAGCATAGCAGCTACGACAAAAATCAAATTTTGTAAGTATGTTTTGTTTTTAAAGATACTTGTAAATGTACATCCCTTTATCGAATAGACAAAGATGTGTAATTGTGTGCCTTATTTTCTACGACAGGGGATGCTCGAAATTAATGGTTTCTTTCCATCAGAAGGCAGCAGTTGGGAAGCTTACTGGCGTGCACCAAAAGTATGGTACGTCTAAATATGGCAATGTTGCAAGATGTGAACCAGCTTCTTTTCTATTAGAAGCCTGGTTCTAGGATAAGAAAAACACATGAGGGGGAACGTCATGCTTTGCCAGTAGTTGTGTTGAATGAAATTATTGATGTGTGCGCAACATATGTTGCCCCAGGCTCCGGGGAAGGGGGAAGGGTGTTTTTGAGTTTTTTTGCTACTGAGAGAACTATGTGTTTATTTGCTTTTTTCATGTACATTGTTTGACATTGCTGGTGTTTTGTGAAATATCTTGCTTTTCATACTTTTTCTTGAATATAAACATTAGAAAGTTAAAATTTCTTCTTAAAAGTATAAAACTTAAGTGATTAGAAGTTTGGACACATAACACACTTAACAACTAATGTGATTAGAAGCTTGGTGGACACACTTAAAAAACCTTCATATATATATATATATATATATATATATATATGTATATATATATATTTATATGTATATATATATATATATATATTTATATGTATCCTCTAAAATAATAACTTTATCAGTTGGTCTCGAGAATAAGGAGTGTCAATGTCAATAATACTAGTGCGAGAGAGGTAAATAATTCGCATATTGGACCAACGTATTTATTAACTAGGTCCCTATTTAAGATCATCCAATATTATTTGGGCTAAACATGTAACTCAATGATTGAAGCGCCATAAGTAAAAAATGCATATTGAAACCTGTGTTGAGTAAAAGAATATTAGTAACTATTTGTATTTGATGTTTATAATCACGGTACAATAATTTTTTAAACTAAGTCTTGCCCATGAGGCAAGAGTTGCATATATGTTAATAATCTAATCAGTGCAATTAAAGAATAAACTTTTGCCTCTTGGGCAAAAGTTTTCAATTTAAACAGTATAGCATTTGTACAATAATTTTTAAACTAAGTCTTGCCCATGAGGCAAGAGTTGCATATATGTTAATAATCTAATCAATGCAATTAAAGAATAAACTTTTGCCTCTTGGGCAAAGGTTTTCAATTTCAACAATTTTTTAGACTAAGTCTTGCCCACGAGGCAAGAGTTGCATATATGTTAATAATCTAATCAATGCAATTAAAGAATAAACTTTTGCCTCTTGGGCAAAGGTTTTCAATTTCAATAATTTTCTAAACTAAGTCTTGCCCATGAGGCAAGAGTTGCATATATGTTAATAATCTAATCAGTGCAATTAAATAATAAATTATTGCCTCTTGGGCAAAAGTTTTCAATTTCAACAATTTTCTAAAGTCTTGCCCATGAGGCAAGAGTTGCATATATGTTAATAATCTAATCAGTGCAATTAAAGAATAAACTTTTGCCTCTTGGGCAAAGTTTTTCAATTTCAACAATTTTTTAAACTAAGTCTTGCCCATGAGGCAATAGTTGCATATATGTTAATAATCTAATCAGTGCAATTAAGGAATAAACTGTTGCCTCTTGGGAAAAAATTTCCAATTTCAATAATTTTCTAAACTAAGTTTTGCCCATGAGGCTAGAGTTCCATATATGTTAATAATCTAATCAGTGCAATTAAAGTTATAATTGCATGTTGCTCTATGTTATACAAGCTAATAGCTAAGGTGCTCTCTCTTAGAATCAATAAGTTAGTGCTTCTTTAATCTCTAAAACATAGGTTGAATTCATTAGAGATAGAAAACACAGCCTTTCTCTCCAAGACCAAACCCTTGCAACTACTCAAATACAATTATAATCACAATAACAAAGTCCCCACAACCTGTTTGACACAATTCCTCATCATCTTCTAATGCTAATTATACCGCTAGTTTGAAATACTTGAAACTAATTTCTTGTACCACCTTGACCTTATACGTTTGGCCTTCCCAAAATATGTTGCGATCAATGTCAACTCCCATATTAACGGCCTTTTCCTCCATGACCAACTCCCACAACTACTCAAACACAATTATAACCGTAATAACAAACTCCCCACAACCTGTTCGACGGAATTCCTCAATGGTAAATATGTTACTACAACAATAGCATATCCCAAGTTCAGCTTACGTTCACCTCCCCAAAAATCAAATCAATATGCAAATTATATAACGAGCTAAAATTAACACAATGCATCAATAATCCAAAATTACCACAATGACTTTTGATGATGAATTTCATACTTGAAGAACCCTTACGGCAAAAGTCGATTCTGGGAATGTCTGAAAGTCGATTCTGTAATTTGGAAGAAAGAGATTTAACGGTTTGGGCAACTTAGCCTCGGGATTTAGAGAGCCATTGCATGGGTTGATTCTGAAATTTGGAATAAAAAGACGAAGAAAGAGATTGAACAACGAATATTTTGGAGGAGGATATTTTCGTCCAAAAAATATAACTTAACAAGTAAAGGCTATTTTAACAAAGCCATTTTATTTGGGGCTAAAATTTGAAAGTCACTCTAATTTGGGTCTATTTTTAAGAATAACCTTTTATAACATGCAACTATCAAAATTACTATTGAGATTAAGTGACAATTAACAAATTAAAGAACGACAAAAAAAAAAAATTTAGCGATTGTGGCTATTTTTTATTCTGAGATAAAAGACTATATTAAATATCTATGATATAGCTCAAATTATAAATTTTAGCGTATGTCTATTTGTTCAACTTTATGATGAGGGTTTATTATTTTATTGGAAATATTACTAGATCTCGTTTTAATTTGTTTATGTGTAGGATACGTGCATCTCATGTGATTTGGCACTTAAGATGTGTATGTCTATTTGTTCAATTTTATAATGAGGGGTTGTCGTTTTCAAAAATACTAGATCTCATTTTAACTTCTTTGTCTTAGTTTTCTTTTTAGTTTATTTCACGATAATTTTACGTGTAGGATACATTAATCTCATGCGATTTGGTATGTAGGACACGTATGTCTATTTCTTCAACTTTATGATGAAGGGTTGTCATTTTTAAAAATACAAGAGCTCGTTTTAATTTATTTGTATTAATTTTCTCTTTTGATTTATTTCACCATGATTTTACATGTAGGATACATGCTTCTCATGTGATTTGGTACATAGAACATGTGCGTTATTTGTTCAAATTTATGATAATTTAAATATCTACTTATACAAACTCAAAATTAGAGGGTATGAGTCTCAGTTGATGCCAAGTTATAAGCACATATTACATAAATGCCTTTCTTTTTTGGTCATTTTATTTATTTCATTTCATTTTACTTTTGATCTCTACACAAGTGAAAATAGATGTCTCATTTTAGCAGAGGCAGATCCAGAATTTAAAGTTTGTGGGTTCTCATAGTAACTAGGGGGATTTGAATCCACAATAAAGAGGACAATAAAACTTTTACAAGCCCCTCTACTCCATTAAACCAACAATACACTTTGTTTATGGGCTCTCAAGGGGTGTCAAATGGGCGGGTTGGGTTGAGATTGAAAATATTAAATGGGTTTAATTGAATATCGGGTTGGATTATGACCCGCCCAAATTTTTTTGGGTTGAAATGGCAAAAAATCGGGTTGGGTATAGACCCGCCCAATTTGACCCGCTTAGTATAAAAAATATTAACATATTGATATTTACCCCTTGTAAACCCAATTTAAGAAAACAAACTTGAATAAGGTTAAAAAGTTGGGTGGGTGGGTAGAGAGAGGGTGGGGGTGGGTGGGGTAAGAATTCACTTTAAAATTTATTTTTTGGGGAGGAATGTGGGGTAGGGGGTCGGCGGTTAGGATGGGCTTGAGGTAAGAATTTTTTAAAAAAAGTTTTCTTTTTTTAAATAACTTTTTGGGAAAGGGGTATGCCATGGGGTGGGGGTGGGGGGTTAGGGGTAATGGGGATGGGTAAGAATTTTTTTAAAATATTTTTTTCTAAAGAGAAAATGCTCTATTACCCCTCCAACCTTTATCCGAAATCTCAACTACACACTCAACCTTCACGGGGGTTCTATCACCCCTCTGAACTATTTAAAAATGAAATTATTACCCTCTCAAAAACTCACATCCAGATATGTATTGAGAAGTGATCAACACGCGTTTGCCACATCATGCCACGTAATATTACTCATTTTAATATAAAAAGTTGATTATTTTTACTTATTATACCTTCTCCTTTGTTATTTTTCTTTTCTTTTTTTTTTCTTTTTCAATTTCATTTCATTCTCTTTTCTTTGTTATTTGTCATTTTCATTCAATAACAATTTTTCCGGCGATGAACAAAAAAGTGAAGAAAACGACGCCGAACAACATCTCTCAAATTCATGAAATTGCTGCAAAGTTTGAATCTTTATGTTGATTTTGATTAAAAAAATTTGTTGTTGAAAGTTGAAAAATGAAATTTTTTGGGTGTTTTATATTGGGGCACATTCATGAAATTGAAACAATCAAGGAAGTCGAGAAATCGGTGGTGATAAATAATTGACACAATTTCACATCATCGTCGACAGTGGAGGGAGCAATTATGAACAACTCGTAGCGGCAGTTTTGAAAAGGGGAGAGAAATATGATAGTTGAATGATGCCATTGATGATGGTTTAGTGAATTGACAAAAGAAAATTTTGAGAAGATGATGATATTGGAGATGGAGATGGAGATGGAGCTAGTGATGATGTCATTCTGATGTTGAATAGAATATTGAATTATTGAAGAAAAATGGAAACAAAGAAGATGATGAAACGGTTAGCAATGGATGCCATTGATGAATTTATTTTTGAAGTGTTTTTAGGATGAGAAGGGATGATTACTAATGTGAAAAAGAAAGAAAGAAAACAAATACTGAATTCTTATCTCTATATATATTATAAATAAAGTTTTAATTTTTTTTTCGTGCTCACTAAAATTTTGCTAATTTTTTTTTTTAACTTTTTTTAAAAACTATATTTTTTGGAGGGATGGGGTATTGTCGTATAGAGGGTGCAGGGGGTAGGGGGAGATGGGGTTGGGGTAAGATCTTTTTATAAAAAAAAATATTTATTTATTTTTAAAAAAAATATATCTTTTTTGGGAGCGGTAAGGGATGCGGTGAAGGGGGAAGGTTGGATTTTGATCGTGAGGTAAAAAAGAATTCAATTTTTTCAAAAAAAATTGAAAGAATTAATTTTTTGGAGTGGGGGTGGGGGGTCGGGGTGGGGAGGGGGATGGGAATAAGGCGGGGAGGGGGCCAAAAAAAAATTATAAAAAGTTTTTTAAGAAATTAAAATAATATATTTAATGGAGTCGGAGTGGGGGTGGGATAAGTTGGGGGCGGGGTAAGTTGGGGGTGGTGGGGGTGGGGTGAGGTGAGGTGGGTCATTTTGAGAGTGGGAGGACACATTGTCGTTTGTTTTTCTTAATTTCATTAAGAAAATTATTTTTCTATTAAACGGGTTGAAGTGGAGATTGAATTGGTCTCATTTAAAAATGGATTGAGACTTAATGGGTTGAGATTTTACCCAATAGTAAATAATCTTGAACCCAACCCATTAAATATTGGGCGGGTTGGGCGGGTCAGCTCAATTTGGTTCATTTTGACACCCCTAGTTCCCAACTTATAATTCTTATATATTTACTAAATTTCTCCATATAAATACTAGATTCGCTCGAAAGTTACTGAGTTCTCGGGAACCCCCACACGGGCCCCTAGATCCGCCTTTGCATTTTAATTATCCATTTTAACAAATAAAGAAATTGTATTTTTTTAATATTACTCTTAGTATTATATAACTACATAAAGTGATAATGTAACGCCCCAAGACTACCCATGGACGTCACATAGTGCTTAGAATCATAAGTGATTCTAAGCAAACCCATGATACTGGCATAATGTGTGAGCAACTGAATAAAATACATAAAGCTGAAAGTAATAAGTGAAAGAGATGTCTTTAGCTGAACATGTTCAATACAAAACTGTTTAAGATATTATACTCTGGTTATACAAAAGAAAATTGAAATTAAATACATTAACTCTAACTGACTGTCTATAAAGCATCTCCTAATAGCTAATACTGACTATAGGTACCCGAGACATGACCCCCAACTATCCCTAATCTATATAACTGAATAAAATTAATACTAAAACAATAGTTGACTCGAGTCCTCGAATAAAAAAAACTCATCACCTGCTGGCTGGAAGCAGTGAACTGTCTAATTATGATGTGTGGGCTACAACTGGTACCTACATCATGAAATAATGTAGCCATACTAACATATATGTGGTCAGTACTTCTGAAATGTACTGAGCATATGGGGGTGAATATAATAAGTAAAATTGAATCAATGCATAATCTTAAAATATGCATGCTAAGTGAAAGTAGACTCACCAAGAGACTGAAATAAACTGAAAGCTGAAATATCATAAACATGAGTAACAAACATAATCTGATAGGCTGGGTGAGTTACTACACTTAGTTTGTAAAATACTCTTTTCTGTGGGATACGTAAAACTGAAGCTAAATATACTTTCAAATCATGTAGGCTAAGTGTAAAAGGACTCACCCTGATCATACATAAACTGAAAGCTGAAATCTCATGGATACTAACTCATAAAATAATATCTGAATAAAATTGTGAGTCTTTACACTTAGTTTCTAAAATAATCTTTTCTGTGGGAGATTCTAGTAACCGACATAAATCATGTGCGCAAGCATGGAGTCTAATGTATGACCCATGTAGAGGAGGGTTGCTATACTTTTACCATCAGAATAGAACATGAACTGAACTGGAGTGATCACTAAACTGAACCCATATTGAGCAAGGGGAACGCTCTCTGGCAAAGCCCCTAAACCTACGGTGGCACGTAGTTTCTGGAAAATAGGATGCACTGAACTGTAACACCCCGTATTCAAGTACGTGTATTGGCGTATTCAAGTACGTGTATTGGTCTTATTTATATGGAATTAATTTTATTTTATTTTATTTATACTGGAATTTGCCCGTCGATGGTTCCATACGAAGGTTATTGGATAAGCTTTCCAACGATATAAAGATTTCCAAAAAATGGATAGGTTTCGGATATAATCGAGCACGTTCGAAACTATAAAACGGTGGCGGGGATATTGGGAATAGTAAATGTGCAGGAAAATTTCCTGCACACAAACTACTGAGGCCAGCCAATTTTTTGGGTCAACTTTAAACGATCATAACTCCCTTAATATAATGAACTGGGTGAGCTAAAACCTATCAAAAGAAAGATCTTTGAGTCTTCTTTCCAATTAAATTGGTTTCATACAAATCCAACTTCTGAGTAAGGAGTTATACTCGTTTTACTTCAGCCTCTCAAAATAGATTTTTAGGGTCAACTTCAAACGATCATAACTCCTTGTACAGGACAAACTGGGTGGCCTACTTTATATGAAATGAAAGACCTTTGAATTATATTTCCAACAATACCAATTTCACCCAAATCCAATATCGGAGCAAAGAGTTATGGTCGATCTACTTTAGCTTATCAAAACAGTCCACCAAAGGACAGATTTGACATTATTTAAATTTTAAAGGCACTTTGGTCATTCCCTATGATATTATGGACGGGAATATGTGTACATATACATGTATATGAGTTCAAAAACTCATTTTCATCATCAATCATTGAGAAAGAACAAACCCTAGCCAAATTTGACCTTTAAATTACTTTTGATTCAACCGTAGAAATTCCAAAGTAATCCGATAACTGCGTTTTTCATCTCGAGAGCTTCGAACGACACCTATTATTTGTGCAAACAGGATTGCATAATCAAGAGGTGAATTCTAAGGTATGAATATTGTTTGCCTTTGTTCTCTTCCATATGTATGTGTGATAGAGGATTATATGTATTGGTTGTTATTGAAAGGTGATGAAAATAGGGTTATGGACTATTTTGCATGGTTTGGTTGTATTGAATTGTGGAGGGTGGATATGGTGATTGAGTTATGGAAGGTGGATATGGTGATATACTATTGAATTGATGATTATTTATGTCTATGGCTCAATTTGGTTTAATGGATTGGTTGGAAGGATAAATGAATCCAAACTTGATATTGGAGGATGTTGTATGAATATGCATGGGATGTGAATGTAATTGGAGTATAAGAGGATTAAAGTGACACCCTTTATGGTGTAATTAAGGCTTACTACTTAACCACTAGTTTGGTGAATTCAAATAATTGAATTGTGACGTTTGGTCGCTAATACTAGATTGCTATATATGTTCATTGTAGATAAGTAATCCGAAAAGACGAGAAGTCCATTTGGGACTAGTATTGAAGGTTGACAGTCAGGTATGTAAAGCATACTCTATACCATATCTTTGGCATGAAAGTAAACAATTGTTCTATTAAGAAAGTTTCCAAAGTTATTCAGTAACATGTGATCCATAATGATTTTGTATGATGTCCTACGTTACCAATGAATTTGTTTCCACCCTACAAGATGTCAAGACATTCCAATACTTACTTGTCTTCCAAATCTTACATGTTTATTGCACTAATGAATGTCAGAAGGTATCCGGTTACTCAAACAAGATCCATGTGCTATTAATGACTCCAAAACGTTTCATTGATATACCAATAAGTTCCTACTTCATTGTTATGGCATTGATGACTCCAAAACACTTTATTGATGTGCCAATGAGTTCTTACTTCATTGTTATTGCATTGATGGTCTATTTATATGTCTCTTATTGATGTATCATTGTTTCAAAGTATCAAAAATGTGGTGGCGACCGAAATAACAATCTCAAGGATTAATTGAACTAAGTGATGGAAGTTCTCTCTTATCGGGTGGTATCCCAGGGGCATAAGCCTATCATGGGTCGATCCCTATTTATGTGTTTATGGGTGGTATCCCAGGGGCATAAGCCTAGCATGGGTCGATCCCAGTTGATATGTACTGGAGGCAGCCTAATGGTCATAGAACAGTACAGTAATGATTACAAAGATGATAAGAACGAAGGTAAAGTGATTGAATAAATACAATGTACAGGTTGTCACAAGTTCTAGTAAGTGTGGTCCACTCCTATTACGATTTATTCACTTGTTTCTGATTTCTATTGAGCTCCTATATCATATGTGATTATCTACAACTTTACATACTCAGTACATATTTCGTACTGACGTTCCCCATGGGGCACCTGCATTTCATGCTGCAGGCACAGGTACCTCAGCTCATACACCGTACAAGTAGGAGCCAGGATACCCAGCTGCTTTTGGTGAGCTCCAGTTTGCTTCGGGTCTTTCCGTGTCATATTGTAACAGCCCAAGCTCACCGGCGCATGTGAAATTGTCCGCTTTGGAGCCTCGTCCCCTCACGGTTTTAAAATACGTCACATACGTGGAAGGTATCCATGCACCTATAAGGCACACTTCGTTCCCCTTCACTACCGATATGGGATTTGCCTAAGTGAATGCAGGCGTTACGTATCGCCGTCCCTACAATCACCCCCCGTAGGGACTCAGCGTCCTCACTGAGGTTTGCCCCACCACCGGCACCGGCGCTGGCTCTGATACCATCTGTAACAGCCCAAGCTCACCGGCGCATGTGAAATTGTCCGCTTTGGAGCCTCGGCCCCTCACGGTTTTAAAACGCGTCACATACGTGGAAGGTATCCATGCACCTATAAGGCACACTTCATTCCCCTTCACTACCGATGTGGGATTTGCCTAAGTGAATGCAGGCGTTACGTATCGCCGTGTAGGTACGGCGATACGTAACGCCTGCATTCACTTAGGCAAATCCCACATCGGTAGTGAAGGGGAACGAAGTGTGCCTTATAGGTGCATGGATACCTTCCACGTATGTGACGCGTTTTAAAACCGTGAGGGGCCGAGGCTCCAAAGCGGACAATTTCACATGCGCCGGTGAGCTTGGGCTGTTACACATATCCAGTCACCTTTGGTATTGTATAGAAGTTAGTTATATGGCGGGGTGTGTCCCGACCTTAGTTAAACTCTGTGTATTGTCTAGAGGCTTTGTAGACCTAATGTACAGTCAAGGTGGTATTTTGTTAATAGATGTGATGGCTCCAACAACCAAGTATTGTATATACATATATATGTGTGCTCGAGCTTATACAGGTCATTATTTTCTTTTATATGCGACATGATGTTGTCCGAATTTTGGGTTGTCATAGAGGTATGCATGGGAAGTATAAGGTTATGAGCTGGTTCTCCCGGGCCTCCTCGGTTACGGGTGCCAGTCCGCCCCAATAGGATTTGAGGCATGACATGAACCCACACTTCCCTCTCGGTACTATATACTACTCCCAAAATATATATTATAGGCTCATGCTGATAAAATTCACCTTAAAATAAGCATATGGGTTTGTAAATCTGAAAACTAATCATGCTTTTGTTAAAAACACATGCTCATGAATACTTTGTGAATTTTATATCATGTCTAAGATCATAAGATCAAAATTGAAATCTGATTCATACTGTGGTAATCTGAAATAGTACATCTAAAATTCTTGTAAACTGAGAGAATTATGATAAAATCATATGTTCTTATTTTTAAACTGACTGAATCATGCTAAAAATGATGTATATTTATCAAATAATGAAAAATCATATAAAAATACTAAAATTCATCTCTTAATAACAATCACATAGGTAAGAACATGAGTAACATAAATTCTATTACTAACTGAACTTTAAATCATATGATAATGTCATAATTTCAAGAATATGAAATTGGGTATGAACCCTAATTGAAATCACATAAATTCAAATCTAAAATCAATGTTTTGGGGGCACAAGGATGAAAGATTATCCTTGCTCAACCCCACATACTTGAATTTCTGACTTCTTGGAAGGAGATTTAATTTGGAGCCTTGGGAGGTGAATTCTTAAAAGAAATCCTACCTCTTTATCTCTTGAGAGTGGATAGAAGAATATGCTTGATAAGTGACTAAGAAAAGGGCAAATAATGCCCATTTGATGATTGGAGTTGTTTTTAAAACCCAATACGCGTACATAAGAAGTTTAGGATGACTTAGGGGTGTGAAAAGACCCTCATGCCCTTAAAATATACTAAAAACAAAAGATTTTTGACACACGGAAAGGGGGTTCACCGCGCGACCCCCATCGCGGATCCTAAGTTTCGTGGAGCAAACCCAATCGCTAACTATAGGGTTCGTGGGGCGAACCCAAACGCGTACTATATGGTTCGTAGGGTGAACCCAATCACAAACCTCAGGGTTCGTGGGGCTAACCCAATCGTGAATCCGAGGCAGTGCCTCACTAAAACACTCATAACTTTTTACTCCGAACTCAGATTGACGAACGAACGGTGGCGTTGGACGGAAGATTCGAAAGGGATTTAATTTTCTATATAGTAGGCCACCTAACTCGACATATTCTAGGAGTTAAAGTCGCTTAAAGTTGACCTTGTAGAATCCAATATTAAAACTTAATTAATACAAATGCTTTCAACTCAACTTTGCTCTAAGTGTTTCCTATGACCATAATCGCATTGAAAATGCTTTACCTACAAGGTAAATAGTCATGACACTTTATCTATGGTTTGAAATAATCGCTATGAGGCCTTTAAACATATGACGAATAGTTGGAAACTTATCTAGGAGCTTGTGGGGTATTACAATATCTCCCCCTTGGAATCATTCGTCCTCGAATGAAGACTGATATTCTCACTAAAAGAATGTAGTTACTATCTTGAAATTGAATTTCTCAAAAATTTATCATGTCTCATAACTGAAATCACCTCTTGACATGATACTGACTCGGGTGATACATATAGAACATTAACACATACCTAGGAATCATTTGGAACAATGTAGGTCTGACATGTCTGCTAATGAATGATATAGCTGAGCTGAAACAATAAAACTTCAATCATGAAATTGGTTTCTAAGCTAAATTGATTGATTATAAAGAACTTATTTAAGCTGAGAGTGTAAAACTCAATTGAAATATTCATGATATGATCATACATATAGAACTGTGAAGTGATAACTGATGTGAAAAAATCTACAAGAGTTACTAAGAATGGAGTATGAGTTTCCTCAAATTTTCATTATTATAACTTTGATAACAATTGAGGGAAAAAGTTTTGAGTGTGATCTGAGCATGGGATTTGAATAGGGAATCACAATATGGTTACAACTCCATAACATAGGATATAGGTATATAGAACAGAAGCTAGAATATGATTACTATGCCTTAGGCGACGCAACTACTAACTTTCAAACAACACTTCTCAAACACTTTTCTCAACTATACCCTTCCTCTTAAGTACTACACCTCATTTGATGCAACTAATAACCTTCACATGGTATTGATAACTCCTCCTATCAAAGTCTAAGTTGAACTACATACCCTCACTATGTTCAAGCATAACTCGAAATCACAAGGTACTACACATAACACCATAATACTAGTCTAAACCATGGGTCTCAATATCCTATGTCTTTTTAGAGCTCTTATCTCAAGAATAATACTCCTTACCACTTCAACAACTAAATTTTACCTCTTACTAGGAATTCACTAGCACACAATGCATTTATCCACTTATATACCAACATGAAATTTAAGCCTATCATCATTATGACCACATATGAACTTCTAGGAGATCAACCCACCTACAAATTTTTCCATATTCTCTAATACCTCTACCAATAACAACTTTTATGCACTATTCCCAAGAAGACACGCCTAGAATTCTCAACTAACTATGGCATATACCAAAAGCTTTGCCTCAATCTTCCTTCACGTGTACAGCCTTAGATAAAACAAGCATACAATAATCCTTCCCTAGTAAGGAACATTTACTCTCTCCCATCTAAACCATTGTTCATCCATTTTCATCACCACTAACTTTACATAAGGAGAGGTCGCTGGAAGGTTAGAGCATAAGGGCGTGAAGCATGAAAAAATACTATACATAACTTTGACACTTAAATGAGGCTTGAAGAATAGAGTATCAAAGACATGAATTTATTAAAGAGATCTAAACTGAGGACATGCATGAAATAATGCAAATTTTTACTGGCCATTAGGGTGTATCATGAGTTCTGAAAACTGATCATACTCTAAAACATGGGTTCATACTTGTCAAAAGTTTCTTAACATAAGACTGAAACTCATAGATTCATGTGGGATGCCTCGAATCATAGAGCGAAGCTATTACTTCTTTTACTAAAAGCTGAGAATGAACATAAATATGCATGAATTGTATAAGCATTGGTCACAGGCGTTGCTCTATCACGCAATACATAGGTAGGGTGCCATAATGATTGAAATTTAAGGAAAGGATATGCTAGAGCAAGAATGGATCACTATCTCATCACAACTCTTATTCACATGCATCACAATCTAATTGTCAAACCTTGATTTGGTTCTTCACTCTATCTTCCCCCCTTAGATTAAAGCCAACATTCTAAGCTTATGGGTCCATTCCATATCCTCAAGACTAAGCCATAATTTCTTCACTCTAGCCTACACATAAATGCTCAAACTCTCCCGAACAAACTTTGTCTGGACATTAGTAACTTCATTCTTGAACACTCCCTTAATATATACTACCCTTCACTTTCTATAGCTTCAATAATAATCATCACATACTTACACTCTTCTCCACTAACATGGTTGTCTATCTAAACACGGTCTCCCCTTTCTTCATAGCTTACTGATATCACACCTTTAAACTTATATTTTTTCCCTAAACCATGAGAATCAAAATTATACTAAAGGACTTAACATCCTCAACCTATAACTCCCAAATTAGCTATCAAGAACACCATATACTTTATCATTATCCTTCTTCACACTTAGTAACTCATGGATACTATATAAGCACACACGACACTTTAAAAACTTAGAAAATAATGCGGCCCCATATCACTTTGGGTATACCACTACATCATACCTACACCATCATAATTAATTACGAAATAAATAAACTTAAGTTCTTGCATATATCATTCCAAGCCTACTACTTACATCACTATCCTAAGCAATCATTATTTCTACCTTGATGATCATTCACTGTTTACGCTTAGATTCTAGTACTAGACATGATTAACCACAACCTCACACACCATTCTTGCTTGTCAAAACATCAAGAAACACAAGTCCACTAGAACCTCATTATAATAATATTTGATCATAATCTTATGGTCTATCTTACTATAATCCATTAGCATATCCTCCTTTCACACATCACTACTACTTATCCATCCATATATCTAAATTATACTCTAGCCCTACAAAACTCAACCAATTTCTCTTTCATAACCACAAGGATAACCCCTATTAACAATCCTTAACAACATAATACTTTCGTTAATAGCCTATACTTTTCTTACACAATGGAATATCATCAAGAACTTTTTTCCTACTTTAAGCATACCACAATTCACCTTAACTAATAACTCATTCTCTGCCTTCCACCATGAAACCTACACCATATTCACTACCCCTTAGTTAACACACAAGGACATATCACCTCAATCCTACTTAATAGCCGACATAGATCTATCAGTTTACCCCCAACCAAATGCTAACCCTACCTTTTCTTGTTACTACACTTCTAAATCAACATTTCCAACTCTAAGGATGTTCTACTACTTATGAATCATAGCATTCTAAGTTAAAATATCTCTTAATAAAATCTGCATTCAATAATCAAGGTACATACTCTGTCCTCTCATGAACGCTATCTATAATGAAGGGCTAAAGAGAAATTTGATTACATAGCATGTTCTGTCTTAACCGCACAACTCTTATGGATAAGGACATAAGCTTTCAAATTAAAGAATTTTAAACACACTAGTGGGCTCCTCTCAATCCCTTTGTGTGATTTCTGAAGTTCCTGATAGTAAATCTGAGAGCATAATCTCGGGAGGAATTGGAATTTACTACTCATGTTATCTCAAGAATAAGTCATAGATGGAGAATTATGGAGTAACACAAATCAACTGAAGTTTTTGAGAGAACAACCTTACTGCACGATCTAGAGCATGAATAAGGAAAGTATTTCTAAAATGCCCAATAGCCTCTTGAAGAAAAGTATAGACATGTCTGTACCGTTCCGCAAGACTCTACTAGACACGGCTTCACAGAAACCCCAGGACACTTAATCTCTAGGATCTGACACCAAGTTTGTAATGCCTCGAGACTACCCACTGGACGTCACATGGTTCTTAGAACCACAAGTGATCCTAAGCTAATTCATAACATTGGCATAACTCATGAGCAACTGAATAAAACACATAAAGTTGAGAGGTAATAAGCGGAAGACATGTCTTTAGTTGAATATGTTCAATACAAAACTCTTTAAAGTATATACACTCTGGTTATACAAAACAAAACTAAAATTAAATATATTACGTCTACCTGACTATCTATAAAGGCTCTCCTAATACTGACTATAGGTACCCCAGACATGACCTCCAACTGACTGAATAAAAATGATACTGAAACTATAGTTGACTCGAGTCCTCGAATCAAAAGAAATCATCACCTGTTGGCTGGAACTGCGAACTTTCTGATTATGATGTGTGGGCTACAACTAGTACGTACATCATGAAACAATGTAGCCACACTAACGTATATGTGGTCAGTACTTCTGGAATGTACTGAGTATATGGGGGTGAATGCAATAAGTAAAATTGAATCAATGAATAATCTTAAAACATGCATGTTAAGTACAAGTAGACTCACCAAGAGACTGAAATAAACTAAAAGTTGAAATATCATAAACATAAGTAACAAACATAATTTGATAAGCTGGGTGAGTTACTACGCTTAGTTTGTAAAATACTCTTTTTTGTGGGATAAGTAAAACTGAAGCTAAATATACTTTCAAATCATGTAGGCTAAGTGTAAAAGGACTCACCCTGATCATACATAAACTGAAAGCTAAAATCTCATGGATACTAACTCATAAAACAATATCTGAATAAAATTGTGAGTCTTTACACTTAGTTTCTAAAATAATCTTTTCTGTAGGAGATTCTCGTAACTGACATAAACCATGTGATCTAGCATGGAATCCAATGTCTGGCCCACATTGAGGAGAGTTGCTCTATCTTTGTCATCGGAATTGAACATGAACTGAATTAGAGTGATCACTAAATTGAGCTCATATTGGAAAAGGGAAAAACTCTCTGGCAAGGCCCCTAAACCTATGGTGGCACGTAGTTTCTAGAAAATAGGATGCGTTGAACCCATACTTCTCTCTCGGTACTAAATACTACCCCCAAAATATATACTATATGATCATGCTGATGAAATTCACCTTAAAATAAGCATATGGGTTTGTGAATATGAAAACAATCATGGTTTTGTTAATAACTCATGCTCGTAAATATTGCATGAATTTTATATCATGTCTAAGATCATAAGATCAAAATCAAAATTTGATTCATACTGTGGTAATATGAAATAGTACATCTGAACTTCTTATAAACTGAGAGAATCATGATAAATTCATATACTCTTATTTTTAAACTGACTGAATCATGCTAAAATTGATGTGTATTTATCAACTCATGAAAATTTATATAAAAATACTAAAATTCATCTCATAATAAAAATCATATAGGAAAAAATATGAGTGACATAAATTCTTGTGCTAACTGAACTTTAAACATATGATAACGTCACAATTTCAAGAATATGGAATTGGGTATGAACCCTAATTGAAATCGCATAAATTCAACTTTAAAATCAATGTTTTTGGGCACAAGGATGAAAGATTATCCTTGCTCAACCCCACATACCCAAATTTCTTGACTTCTTGGAAGGATCTTGAATTTGGAACCTTGGGCGGTGAATTCTTGAAAGAACCCTACCTCTTTATCTCTTGAGAGTTGAGAGAAGAATATATTTGATAATTGTCTAAGAAAAGGGCAAATAATGTTTATTTGATGATTGAAGTTATTTTTAAGACCCTATACACGTACATAAGAAGTTTGGGATGACCTAGGGGTGTGAAAAGACCTTATGCCCTTAAAATATACTAAAACGAAAGATTTTTGACACACAAAAGGGTTCACAGCACGACCCCCATCGTGGATCCTAAGGTTTGTGGAGCAAACCCCATTGTGAACTATAGGGTTCGTTGGACGAACCCAAACGCAAACCACAGGGTTCGTGGGGCAAACCCAATCGCGAACCTCTAGGTTCGTGGGATGAACCCAATTTCGAACGCAAGACAATGCCTCACTAAAACACTCATAACTTCTTACTTCGAACTCATATTGGCGAACGGTCGGTGGCGTTGGAAGGAAGACTCAAAGGGAATTAATTTTCTATTTAGTAGGCCACCTAACTCTATATATTCTAGGAGTTACATTCTTTTAAATTTAACCATCGTAGAATCCAATATTAAAACTCAATCGATACAAATATTTTCAACTCAACTTTGCTCTAAGTGATTTCTATGACCATAATCGCATCTAAATTGCTCTACCCACAAGGTGAATGGTAATGACACTTATCTATGGTTTGAAATAATCACTTTGGGGCCTTTAAACATATGACGAATAGTTGAAAACTTATCCAGAAGCTTGTGGGGTATTACAAATAATACCTTGTATAAATCTACGTATATACTATCTTCTTCATATCCCATTTATGAGATTACACTAAACATATAATTATTGTTATTTAAAGTATAGTAGTAGTCAAATTTCTAGTTCTTGAAATCATTAATAAGACTAGTTTAGCAAATACATCTTTAAGTAAAAGTTTCTTATAGTGTGCCATATCAACAATAATATAATATTATAAACTACAAATTACTTGTCCATTTTAACAAATCAAAGGTTGTATCAAGTGACAAGTAATATAAAGCGACGACTTTTTAGTCCAAAAAACATCTCTTTTGTTATAATTTTTAATATCAAGTTTTCACATAATATTTTTAGAACTATAAAATTAATATATATTTTACACAACTTTAATTTAAGACCACAAAATTTTAAAAAAATAATTATTTTCTTAAATTTCATATCAAGCTAAAATCATTAACCCTTTGTTATCTTTGCTTATCCATTGTACTAATAATAGATATCCAATAATAATTGTTTAGTTTGAAAAATTAATAATAATTTATCATTTGTATCCTCTTTATCTTTACTATTAAACATTATTCATTTTTCAATACTTTTTTAAAATCATTAAAAACAATAGCATGTATTTTATGATAGATAGTCTTTTGAAGGAATGTGTTGATCATAAAACACCTACCACTACAATAATATATGGCTCTAATACCAGTTAAGAATTGAATTGTTGAATCAATTTTTTTTTACATAATTTCAAATATTCATAATTCATTTGATATGAACTAGCATTGACAAGAATATTATCTTCAAAATAATTCTCTTCATATGGAAGGCTAACTACATGTTTCTTTCTTTTTCAAAGAGCATTTGGATGTTCCCACAAATTTTAAAGAATATTTTCTAAAATAAAATAAAAATTCTTCTAATTTAAAATTTTGTAATGTTTCATTATTAGTCAAACTATATATCTTATTTGTAAGAAAATTGATTTGTTGATTTTTTTAAAATCAGAGATAAGCATCTTGCACGTAATTTTGAATTCAATTAAGATAGGTCTACTTTAGAAAGAATAAAAGAATAAAAGAATAAAATAGTATTACTGACAATATCAGTGCTAAATTTTGGACCTTTTGTACCATTATTCTTTCTTTTAAATGATTCATAAAAACTAGATAATAAGACAAAATATTGGGTGGTGTATTTCTATTACTTTAAGAAACTGTTTGCATGAATTCTAATAGATAAAAGAATCAAGTTGGGTGTCTCTTTTAATTGATGAAGATGATTATCTTTAACTTCATAAAAAACAATTTTTATTACTATTTGCTTGTGTTCTAATAATATTATTATTTATGCATGTAGACATGAGTGAATTTGTATTTATTACTTTAAGATTGTATCATGATGGAGTTTTATTATATGATGTTAAAAAATCAAGATATATATTGGGGGTGAGAGGCAGGGAGGGGGGGTTAATGAGTGAATATTGATGTGGATACAATTTTTAATTTTGAGATAAAAGTCTATATTAAAGATTTAGGATATAATTCAGATTGCAAATTTAGTATTAAGCCACTTTACTATGTGCAGATTTTGGTTCAAATCGTTAATCCGAACCGATAATTTGTTTATCGGATTAACGGGTCAATTATTTTAACTATCGGGTCGGGTGTTGAGTTTATAATTTTTGTTATTGGGTTTTCGGTTCGGGCCACGGTTTAAGTGCTTTTTTTATCGGGTGGCCCGATAACCCAATAATATAAATAGGCTGCTGGACTGCATACCAATTAATTAAGGTAAAAATTCACATATAGACAACTTAAAACTCTTATAACTAATTTTCTAGTCTAAGTTGCATAATTACATTTTATAGACAAAAACAGTTGGTGGTTAATTGTACATATTGAAGAATTATACAAAAAAGAGAAGAAAAAAATCCAACAACAATTAGAGATAAACAAGGAATGTTAAATGCAATCAATTTCCTTAAATTCCTCCAATGCAATTAATTTCCTTAAATTCCTCCAACTTGTCCACATATTTCTCCTTCATAACTAAACATTAAATCTTATTTTTATAGATCTGCCAAAACTGGAGAAAAAATATTTTCTTAAGATTTGAAATAAGCAGTAGAAGATCTCAATTCATACAATTGATAACAAGTAAAATCTCTATTCAAAAATATGTAAAAGAAAATTCATGAAATACTTTTTTTTGAAAAATATGTTTTTGAATTCATTCTCGAATTTGTATATATTTTCTGAATTTGAATAACTATTACGATTATGAATTCGTTCTGATTGTTGGATTTTTATATTTTTTATTACTGAGTGTATAATAAAATTAATTTGTCTTTTTCCTCACAAATCATTAAATGTTTGAAAATCTTATTGGAGTTGATATTGATGATATAAATGACCAAATTGATGCAGGTCCTATTGAACAGATTGAAGTAATTGCTATAAATGAGTAATTTCAAGCAAATTTTTCAGGACCAAATCATAATGAAGTTTTGATTGATCAGGTGTATACGAAGAAAGCTATTTTAAAGTCGGTAATGACACAGTTCTCAATCAGACACAAATTTCAATTCAATACAAAAAAGTCAAATGTAAATGAATAAGTAAAATTTATTTAAAATCGTGTAGGTCAACGTATTTGTATAAGTATGTAATTTTGTACACATTTGTATACTTGTACAAGTATATGTATGTTTGTATATTTGTATATGTAAGTATATTTGTATAAGTTTTCTTAATATTTGGGCATTTGTATATGTAATTGTATTTGTATTTGTATAAGTATGTGATTTGAAAGTATTAAATGCATACGTTTTTGGGTACTTTGATGTTTTATTTTTCTGTTATACGTGTTTACCATTATATGTTCAGTTAAATATTTTGTGTTTATATATATTAGTGTTCAGCGAAAATTTATTTATACAAATATTTGTTATTCATTATAAAAAGTTCTATTCACTGGTGGATGCATGTTACATGGTAATGTTAAGTATTTAGTTAATTGGTATATAAGTTGAAATGTATTTTTTTTATATTTATATTATTGTATATTAATATAAGAATATAACGTGTATTATGAATATATGTATGTGTATTATGTATCTAGGTAGCTACCCTTTTCATATGAATATAAGTATATATTCATGTGAATACTGTATATGAACATAAATATATACATTCAGAACTTTTCGCACACTGTATAAAAGTATAAATACACAAACTTTCTGTATATTTTCATCATACGATAATATTGGTGAAGAACTCATAAACTTTTTAAAAAGCATTCATCATATGTGACTAATGTTAGTTGAAACCAAAAAAATATATATATATATCAAAACAACTTCGTATAAATACTATGATGTTTCAAAAAAATTAACCAAGTCACATAACTGTTACAATAAATCAGCTTCAAAAATATCTTCATATACCATAATTAAATTCTAAATCAACTTGCTATATCAAAAGCTGGATTATAAAACAGGTTGCTATACCCAAAAAAAATTGATAAGGTATTCTAATAATAACAATTAAACTGTCTATGAAATAACAATTACTTTTGTATTATCAGAACCAAATTGTGGTCTCATTGGCCTGTTCGAACTCTCATCATCACTCACGACATTTTTCTCAATCTTCTGAGTCCCGTGACGTCCTAAAAGGGAAGCATACCGAGTGCGTAAAGCTTCAACGTCAAACACTCCTAGTGGTACACTTTTTTCATGACTAATATACTCTGCATATGCAGCAACATATACTCCACAGTCCCTGCATATTCATATTTTTGGGAAGTAGTTAGTAAATTGAAATAAAAAATATGTGTTTGTGATGCTATTAAATATATGTATATATGAATCAAACAAAATTAGAGATTTGTATACTGTATATATGAATATGTACTCGTACGAATATGGTTTTGTCCTTAAATTGTATGTATATATATATATATATATATATATATATATATATATATATATATATATGCACACTGAACTAAATAAAATACTAATCAAATCTATTAATAATCAACCACATTTTTATTCTGAAAATATATGAAATAATTGCATCACAAAGAAAAGTTAGTTTGTTATCACAGCATGTCCAGCAAATGCTCTCGAAAACACTATCCAAAATTAAAGCATAGATACAAAAACTTTCAAATGCAATTCAAGCTAGACATATTTGTACAAGTTCACTCTTTATACATATATGCAAACTGTATATACATATATGCACTCTCTCTATATATATGCAAATTGTATATATATATATGTACTCTAAAACTATATATGTATGCATATGCATGCATTATTATACAAAAAGCATATGTGAAAATTCACTATATATACATATATGCAACACTGTATATACATATATCCAAATACAAACTTTATATACATATATTTTTGTAGAATCTGTATATACTTTTCTTCATACGATAAAATTCACATATATGTACAACAAACTTTATATACATATGTTCTACCAAAAAAGTATATGAATATACGTATATTGAAACAAAAGTGTAAACTGAATAATAATTCTGTTTCATGAAAATACATACAAAACTACCTCGTAATCATTGTCAACTTCATTGATATTTTGAAAGTGTCCGTTAACTTATCTCTTGACTGTGAATGTACTATGCTACTGTGATTATTGATACGGTCATTGCTTTGTTTTGTTCGTGACTCCGTTCTCGACTTGTTCACTTTCAACTCCGCTAAAAAATCTGCATTTTCAATATCTAAATGAGAAACAACCAAATCAAACAATTGAGCGCCGCAATTAATCATGAATATATGTTCAATACCTCTTGTCAATCTCCTATTGGGGATTTCTTCATCCATTTAAAACAACAAGTAATTGGTAACTTGAAATCCTAAAAATAGATGAACAAAGAAGAAATTTATAGACTCAGATGGATAATATATAAAAAATTAAAAAGAAATTCAATCTAATATAAAAAATACGAAGAGATTGCCTCAAATCTTCAATTAATATCAAAAAAAAATTCAATCTAATATGAAAAATACTAAAAGATTACGTCAAATCTTCAATAATTCTAATATATGTTATCAAAAATACTAAAAGATTACCTCACTAACATAAAATATAAAAAAAATCAAAAAGAAATTAAATCTAATAACAAAAATACTGAAATATTACCTCAAATCTTCAATAAATATCATAAACTGATTTTATGTGGTGACAAATCCGCCAAAATAATTTTTCAAAGAAAATTCAAGGATGATATTCTGTGATATTAGATTGATTTTGAGCTCAAAATAAAGAGAAAAAAGTTGAAGAAGATCCTTTGAAGAATTGTGTATTATGACGTTGTCAAGGTTATTATTTCTTCAATGTAAAATCAAGGAGACTATATGTAATTTTGAGAGAAAATTAAGAAGAAAAAAAAGTTGAAGAACATATCTTCAATAATCTTGGGTTTTGATATATGCGTTGTTGCCGTTTCTTTAGCCAATAGAATAGAGAAAGAAAAAAATAAAATACCAAAATAAATCACTGAGAGAGAAAATAGGTAAATAAAAATCTTCATATATTTGTATATAGGGCCCCACAAAAAAATTGATTTTAAACTACCAAATAACTATGAATTGTGATTTTCTTAAAACTTTAACTATATCATGTAATTAATATAGTATTTTGCCTATAATATGTAATTTTTTCATTAATTATCCGCCTAACTGCCTAAGGCCCTAAAGTAATGCCTATCTACCCACTGGCCCACCGCCCAAGACCCAAGTCCACCAAGGTATTAGGGTTTACACTTTACTAAACTCTCATTTTCCCATTTTCATTTCACAACTCTCTCTCTCTCACTACTCACATTTCTAGACTAAATTTAATAAAAATGCTACTCAAATTCAAACATCTAGAGACTAAAATTTGTTGTTGGTTGACAAGATCGAAATTCGATGGTAAAAAAATTGTTCTAAAGATTGAAGATTTGATTTTGAAGGTAAAAAAATTTCAGGTAACAATTTTTGCTCTTTCTCATTTGCATGTTCAATTTCTGCTGTTGTTGATAGTCTTTTGCTACATCTTCAATTTATGTCTAATCTAAATTTTAGAATGCTAACTTGCTATGGAGTTGAACTAAGCTCTTCAAGATTTGTATTTTGATGTTTTTATACTATAAAACTGTCTAAAGTTTACATTTTGTTATATCTGTTTTGTTCTTTTATTGACTATTGTTAGTTTGACGTGTATTTGGTTTATATTGAAGTTGAATAAAACTCTTCAAGATTTATTTATTTTTGATCTTTTTGATGCTATGGAACTGTTTAAAGTTCACATTTTGTTGTAAAACTTAGAGAGGGAGTCAGGGAGATATGTGCACAACTTTCGTATTTATACTTATAAAATCCATTAGTCTGTTGTATATATTCACTCACAAATGAGAATCTTCGTGTGCTGTTGTAACACCCCGAAATCGGGTCCCAAGACATCACATGGTGCTTAGGGTCACAAGTGACCCCAAGCTAATCCTTCTACTGCCATAACTCATAAGCAACTGAATAAAAATACAAATTCATACAAATCAGCAGAAATTAACTCTTTTCTGAATCTGATCGATACAAAAATGGAATTTTACAGGATTACAATTCTGCCTTTACAACCAAAATTGAAACAAAATGCATCAACTTCTACTGACTGTCTATGAAGCCTCTACTAGTACTGACTGTAGGTAGCCGGGTCATGACTCCCGATTACCCCAACTCAATACGACTGAATAAAGAAAATACAACACTATAACTCTACATAAATAACCCAAGCCCTTGAATCAAAAGGACTCATCACCTGCTGATTGGATACCACGAACTGACTGGATCCGAAGGTGCAACTATACCTTGTACCTACATTCCGAGAAAATGCAGCCCACATCCGAAGATGTGGGTCAGTACCTTGGAAAGGAACCGAGTATATGGGGGTGTATGCAGTTGTATAAACATCATCATCATAAATATTTATAAGAAATATGCACGATGTATGAAAGACTCACATAGCCCGAAGAAAATCATCATAATCATGAGAGGATGAAATAAGTATAATAACACATGTGAGTCATCATATAATTTGTCAATCACTTTCAGTTCATCAAGAATATCAATTCTCATATTGTAAATATCATTTAAATCTTTCGAAAGAATAGCTTTCACAATTCCACTTTCAAATCACTTCACCATTCACCATAGACACAAGGAAACACACACACACTGGGAGATCCTATAACCGACATAAACCATGTGAGCTACATGGAGTCCAACGTACAATCCACATTGGGGAGAGCCATCCTATCCTTGCCATCGGAGCAGGACTATCGATATCAAATCCACACAAACTAGTGATCACTATATAAATCAGCCTCAGGCTCACTCCTACGGGGGCACATAGTTCTAGGGAAGTAAGGTCGCTTTATACCTCCCACTCGGTGCTAAAGATTACTCCCGGACTTAGCTCAGAAATTTAAATCAACCTCAGGCTCACATTAAAGAAAATCCACAATAAACACTTCAACAATTTTCTTCGGGAGCCAATTTGCTACCCCTTTATCATAATCAATAAAAACGTGGATTTCTTTCACAGTCGAGTTCAAAATAACTCATTCACGACCAAAAGGTCAAATCATTCAAAACATCTCAAATATTCAACATCAACGTGCTTATAACACACATTTTCTCAAAAACACAATTTCAAATGGGGTTCGCGATTCAAATATCAAAATCATGATAAATATCGTTCAAGATTCATGCTTTATATCACCACACATGTAAATTCATCTTTTAAAATCATAAACATCAAGATTTCATAATAATCATCATAAGATATGGGTTCATGCTTCAAATTCATAAAAAAATCAAATAAAAATTATGCCTTTGTAAGGAAAATTACTTTTGGGCACAAGAACGAAAGAGAGTTCTTGTTGAAAAACCCCACATACCTTGAATGATGAACTTTAGATCGATACTCGTTTTTGAGATATTAATTGTGCCTTTGAATGATGGTTCTTGGAGTTCTTGAACTAGGAACTTGGAATCTTGAATAAATTTACAGAATTAATGGTGAACTTTGGAGGTTCTTGAAGTTGGATGTAGGAGCTTAAGGTTTTCTTTTTGAGGGAATTTGATGAAATATAACATATAATTCTTCTAATAGGCTTTAATATAGGGTTTGGACGGATTTTGGGTGAGGGAGAATGACCAAAACGCCCCTAAAAATCAAATAATTCTCGCATCTGTCCTTTGATGGACTGTTTTGATAATCTGAAGAAGATCAACCATAACATTTTACTCCGATATCCAAATTGAATGAAACTAATTTCATTAGAAAGAGGACTCTCATATCTTTCCGTTGATATATAGTATCTCACCCAGATCATTGTGTACGAGGAGTTATGATCGTTTGAAATTGACCCAAAAAAACATTTTTGATAGGCTGAAGTAGACCGACCATAACTTTTTGCTCCGATAGAAAAATTGGATGAAACCAATTTCATCGGAAAGAGGACTCGCAAAGCTTTCCGTTGATATATAGTAGATCATCCAAATCATTATGTACAAGGAGTTATGATTGTTTAAAGTTGGAGAAAAAATACGCCAGGCCTCAGTACTTTTTTTCCTGCACGTTTTACTGTTCACTACTATTCACGGTTCGATCGGAATGTTCATAACTCGTCGCTCGGGTGTCCGTTTTGGATGATCCACATATAGTTGGAAATCTTATTCGATACTCTACGCAATGGTGGGTCATAATCTAAGACATTCCACACGGAGAATTTATAATTCATTCTAGAAGATAGAACCCAACACGTTTACGCACAAAATTTCAACGAAAAATTTCCCGGGGTATTACAGCTATTCTAACGTGCTTTAAATCACAATATAACAACTAAAGATCTTCAAAGCAATACAATTTACGTGTTCAAATCTCAGTTTACATGTCATTTTTCACCTTTCAATTGTAGCGTTTAGAAAAGAATTATGTCATCTAATTTTTTATCGAGTTCTTATTTGAGAATTGAGACTTTACCGCCTAAAAGGGGGAGAATGTCGTTTGGCAGCTTGCTGGACCAATTCTAGTGACCCTGCTGTTATATACTTGTAATTCTACTTGGCTGGTAGGTAGCTTTGGACTTTAAAGTATATATGTTCAATGTTAACGGTTAACTCGATAACCGAAACAATAATAATTAAAACTCTATAAATCGATAACCGATATCTTAATGGTTCTTTAACGGTTTAACATATATACAAACCGATAATGAATAAGTAAAACTGATAATTTTTAAAATTGAACCGAACCAACCGATACACAATCCTACACTTTACCGTTGCATTTTAAAAGACACTGACAATGATAATATTCTCTTAACAATATGTAAAATCTTGAAAATTAGAGCTATTTTGAATGTATATGTACATATGCCTAAGAAGAAATCTAGTGGAGCTTTTAATAAAGTTAGTGAAAACACTAAAAATAGTGTTGGGAAACAATAATAAATTTCAATATCAATTATGAAAATAAATAAATTGCAATGATAATAATATTTCTTATATAGTAGTATCAACAAGTACAATAATAATAACAACAACAATAATGATGATGACGATACTACTACTACTACTTTATGTCTACTATTTTTGAAAATTGGCAAAAGGTAATAAAAACCTACGATGTACACTTTATATCAAAATTGTAATGTTTTCTTACAATGTTCATTAAATTTCTTCACCTTTTCTTTCACTTTGCAGATGTGCCCCCCCCTTCCTGTTTCCTCTTCGTTTCACTTTCTAATATATATATATATATATATATATATATATAGGGCGTAAAATAATTATTTAGTATAATCTATTGGGTAATCGGTTTACCAATAAAAAAAATTGAAATCGAATAAATAACACAATAATCTTTTATTATAAAATTATTAAAAAATTATTAACCCAATAACAATAAATCAATAACATTTTTATCGGTTAGATTTTTGTACACCTCTAACTTAAATTGTGATTTCTTACTTGTCACGCCCCAAAATCCCATCGGGCCGGACTGGCACCCGAAGCCGAGAAGGCCCGGAAAAATCCGTTCAAATACCTGTACTTTCACTTACACGTCACCAAAAATTTGGACAACACTTCGTTGCATATAGAAGGGTCTAATTACCTGTATCAGCACAACACGCACAAATATATATATATATATAATACTTGGCCGTCGGGGCCACCACATATACAAATATAACATCACTATATAAACTTCCATGACTTTACCCTTCCTTATGTCTACAAAGCCTCTAGGATATACATGACATAACTAGGGTCGGGACAAACCCCCCGCCCACACATGACTCCTATACAATAACAAAACATAAGGAACCGACTCGGAAAGCTCCGAAGCAAACTGGAGCTCACCAACAATAGTTGTATGACCTGGATCCTATCTATGTTGTGTATGAGCTGAAGCACCTGTGCCTGCAGCATGAAATGTAGGTCCCCCGTGAGGGACGTCAATACGAAATATGTACTGAGTATGTAAAGCTGTAAATAATCATATGTGATATGGGGGATCAAGAAAATCAGACACAAGTGAATAAATCATAATAGAAGTGAACCACACTTCATAAACACTTTTAGGATCATGTACATTATCATTAATCTGAATTGGGTTCTTGAATTCAAACACATTTGTGGAACGGTATACATTCGTTCATTTCATTCTTTACAATTATCATTCGTCATTACCTCCTCCTCCCGAACCTCCAACCACCTAACAATAATCAATACTGTACCGTGTTGTGACCATTAGGCTGCCCCCAGTACATATCAACTGTAATCATAGCAAGTATCGGGATCGGCCCATGCTAGGCTTAAGCCCCTGAGCTACCACCCACACGTATATCAAGTAACACACATAAGAGATCTTTCCAATAACTTAGTTCAAAAGCTTTTGAGATTATTACATTAGTGTTCATGCCAATATAGTACCTTTGGAACAATGATACATCAATAGGAACCAAGTAATAGACCTTCTATACAATAACGATGTAATAAAGACTCATTGGTACATCAACAATGTGTTTCAGAATCATCAATATCACAACAATGAAATAGGAGCCTTTTGGTATATCAATGAAACATTTTGACACTTTATAGAATGGAAACAACTTCGTTGGTAACGTAGAACAATACATGTTTTTTTTTGGACAACCTCGGAATCTTACTTGATGGAACATTGGTGTTTTCATGCCAAAGAACATCGTTAGAGTATGCTTTACATACCTCGTTGCAGATTCGGATACCAATTCAACACAACTTCCCGCCTTTACAAATCACTTATCTACAATAAAATGTTTGGCATCTAGTATTAGCAACCCAACACCACAATTCTCTTCCATAATTCCATACAACCAATATTTGCAAAGCATTCCAAAAACCAACTTGAACAATAGGTTTATGTGTATATATATATATATATAATCATCATTTCAATACCACATCATCACACCAAATCCCTTCACAATTCAACATAATCCAACCATGCACAAGAATAATCCAACATCATTTCCAATCATCTTTCAACAACAATCAAATAACATACTTCTTATGCTCACATGCATATATATACATATCCGTATAAATAACACCAACATAATTTACATCCTTACCATAAAATGCCCCTTTCGATTTTGAAGTCCTGTTGGCACAAATAAGGGGTGCTTCTCGAAGCCCTCGAGACGGTGAACACAACTACGGAATCAATTTGGATTTTCTACGGTTGAATCACAAGATAATTGGAGTTGAAATTAGGCTAGGGTTTCTTATTCTTCAATAATTTGGATGATAAATGATGGATATGAGGTTAAGTATATGTATATAATGACCAATTTTCGTCCATGAGGTGATGGAAAATGACCATATTGCCCTTAAAATTTAAGTAAATCCGAATCTGTCCATGGTGGACTGTTTTGGTAGGCTAAAGTAAATCGACCATAACTCTTTGCTCCGATAATGAATTTGGGTGAAACCAATTGCATTAGAAAGAAGACTCTCGGGGATTCTCATTGATATATAGCATCTCACACATTTCATTTTGTACAAAGAGTTATGATCGTTTAAAGTTGACCCAAAAATCTGTTTGGCTGCAGTACTTTTGTGTGCAGAAAATTTCTGCACATTTACTGTTCATTGCGTCCACCGTTTTCAAGTTTCGAACATGCTCGCTTATATTCGATACTCATCTGTTTTCAGAAATCTTTATATCGTTGGAAATCTAACTCGATAAACTTCGCATAGAAACTTCGACGAGCAAATTCCGGTATAAATAAAGTCGATTCCTATACACATATAATCAAACTATACACTTGAAACCATCTCAAAATAATCAATACTCATACTTAAACTCATATATACCTAACTTATGATCAATACATATACTCCAGCACATATAACCATGGCTAATGCATGTAATTAAGTACGGGGTGTTACATCTTTCCCCCCTTAAGGACATTCGTCCTCGAATGTGAATGTAGTTATTTAGCCGAAACAAGTTCGAATTCATAATTGATATTCATGTCATCATATAGATATTATGCATATATAAAAACTTACTTGTTAGTGTCCCAGTTCCACTCCTTGCACTTCTTTTTCACCTTTGAACAAATAAGGGTATTTGGATTTCATTGCTTCCTCCGCTTCCCATGTAATCTCTTCCCTTTGTTGATTTCTCCAAAGTACTTTCACCGATGCTACTTCTTTATTTCTCATCTTCTTAACTTGACGATCTAATATAGCAATAGGCATCTCCTCATAGGTAAGATCTTCTATTACTTGCACATCTTCAGTAGAAGTAATAAGGGACGGATCTCCGATGCACTTTCGAAGCATCGATACATGAAATACTGGATGCACTGATGAGAGTTCCTGGGGTAGCTCTAGTTCATAAGCAACTTGCCCACATCTTCGAATAATCTTATACGGGCCTATATATCGTGGACTCAACTTTCCTTTCTTGCCAAATCTCATCACCCCTTTCATTGGCGATACCTTCAAAAATACCCAATCACCTATAGAAAACTCTAGCCCTCTTCTTCTACTATCCGCATATGACTAGTGTCGACTTTGGGCTATCTTCAACCGTTGTTGAATCACCTTGACTTTTTCTATTGCTTGATACACAAGATCCGGTCCAAACATAAGAGTTTCACCGGCTTCAAACCATCCTATTGGTGATCTACACTTCCTCCCATATAAAGCTTCATATGGTGCCATTTTGATACTTGAATGACAGCTATTATTGTAGGCAAACTCAATAAGAGGTAAATGATCATCCCAGCTGCCTTTAAAATCTATAACACATGCTCGTAGCATATCTTCAAGTGTTTGAATGGTGCGCTCTGCTTGTCCATCCGTCTGAGGGTGAAAAGTTGTACTCAGATTCACTTGTGTTCCCAAACTCCGTTGGAAAGACTTCCAAAATTTTGCGGTAAATTAAGTTCCCCGATCCGATATAATAGAAGTTGGCACTCCATGTAATCGGACTATTTCTTTAACATACAGCTTCGAATATTCTTCAACTGTGTAAGTGGTCTTAACGGGTAAGAAATGTGCGGATTTAGTAAGCCTATCCACAATCACCCATATAGAATCAAATTTCCGAGCTGTACGAGGAAAACCTGTAACAAAATCTATGTTGATCATGTCCCACTTCCAAATTGGAAGATCTATGCATTGCATATAGCCTCCGGGCTTTTGATGTTCCACTTTAACTCGTTGGCAATTTGGACATTCAGCTACAAATTTTGCGATGTTCCTTTTCATGTCATTCCACCAATATACATTCTTCAAATCTTGATACATTTTGGTTGACCCTGGATGAATAGAATACCTTGAGAAATGTGCCTCAGTCATAATTCTTTTTCTTAGCTCATCAACAATAGGCACACATAGCCGATTTTGGCATAGAAGTACTCCTTCTTGCGAAATCTCAAATACCTTCGTCGCACCATTTTGAACATTCTCCTTGAGTTGCAATAAAACAGGATCTGCATCTTGCTTCTCTTTCACCTCAGCTACTAATGAGGATTCCGCGGCATTATGCACAATAAGCTCCTCGTCTGGAGTTTCGAGAAGACGAACTCCTAGACTAGCTAATTGATGAAGATCTTTAATCATCCCTTGCCTTTCTACAGGTGCCATCATAGCCTTACAACTCAACGCATCAGCTACTATATTCGCTTTCCCTGGGTGATACAAAATATCAACATCATAATCTTTTAATAGTTCCATCCACCTTCGTTGCCTCAGATTTAGATCCTTCTGACTGAAAATATATTGTAAGCTCTTGTGATCAGTATATATATCAACATGAACCCCATATAAATAGTGGCGCCATATTTTTAAAGCAAAGATAACCGTAGCCAGCTCAAGATCATGTGTGGGGTAATTTTTCTCATGTGGCCTCAATTGCCTTGAGGCATATGCTATCACCTTACCATGCTGCATTAATACACATCCTAAACCAATTCTTGAAGCATCACAATACACTGTATACCCTTTTGTACCTTCTGGAAGTACCAACACAGGTGTAGAAGTCAACTTATTCTTCAATTCTTGGAAACTCTCCTCACACGCATCATTCCATTGGAACTTGGATGCTTTATGCGTTAGCTTAGTTAAGGGTGCTGAAATAGAAGAAAAAACCTCAACAAACTTTCTATAATAACCAACCAACCCAAGAAAACTACGAATCTCCGTAGGCGTTGTGGGCCTTGGTCAATTCTTCACAGCTTCTATCTTTTGAGTATCAACCTGTATGCCTTCATTTGATACAATATGGCCCAGAAATGCCACTGACTTTAGCCAAAATTCACATTTAGAAAATTTTGCATACAGCTTGCAATCACGAAGAGTTTGCAACGCCTGTCGCAAATGATTAGCATGATCCTCTTCTGATCTAGAATAAACTAGAATATCATCAATGAAAACTATCACGGATACATCTAGAAATGGCTTAAACACCCTATTCATTAAATCCATGAAAGCTGCTGATCAGGATGGATATACACACAAATATGTATATATAATACTTGGCCGTCGGGGCCACCACATATACAAATATAACATCACTATATAAACTTCCATGACTTTACCCTTCCTTATGTCTACAAAGCCTCTAGGATATACATGACATAACTAGGGTCGGGACAAACCCCCGCCCACACATGACTCCTGTACAATAACAAAACATAAGGAACCGACTCGGAAAGCTCCGAAGCAAACTGGAGCTCACCAACAATAGCTGTATGATCTGGCTCCTATCTATGTTGCGAATGACCTGAAGCACCTGTGCCTGCAGCATGAAATGCAGGTCCCCCGTGAGGGACGTCAGTACGAAATATGTACTGAGTATGTAAAGATGTAAATAATCATATGTGATATGGGGGATCAAGAAAATCAGACGCAAGTGAATAAATCATAATAGAAGTGAACCACACTTCATAAACACTTTTAGGATCATGTACATTATCATTAATCTGAATTGGGTTCTTGAATTCAAACACATTTGTGGAACGGTATACATTCGTTCATTTCATTCTTTACAATTATCATTCGCCATTACCTCCTCTTCCCGAACCTCCAACCACCTAACAATAATCAATACTGTACCATGTTGTGACCATTAGGCTGCCCCCAGTACATATCAACTGTAATCATATCAAGTATCGGGATCGGCCCATGCTAGGCTTAAGCCCCTGAGCTACCACCCACACGTATATCAAGTAACACACATAAGAGATCTTTCCAATAACTTAGTTCAAAAGCTTTTGAGATTATTACATTAGTGTTCATGCCAATATAGTACCTTTGGAACAATGATACATCAATAGGAACCAAGTAATAGACCTTCTATACAATAACGATGTAATAAAGACTCATTGGTACATCAACAATGTGTTTCAGAATCATCAATATCACAACAATGAAATAGGAGCCTTTTGGTATATCAATGAAACATTTTGACACTTTATAGGATGGAAAAAACTTCATTGGTAACGTAGAACAATACATATTTTTTTTTGGACAACCTCGGAATCTTACTTGATGGAACATTGGTGTTTTCATGCCAAAGAACATCGTTAGAGTATGCTTTACATACCTCGTTGCAGATTCGGATACCAATTCAACACAACTTCCCGCCTTTACAAATCACTTATCTACAATAAAATGTTTGGCATCTAGTATTAGCAACCCAACACCACAATTCTCTTCCATAATTTCATACAACCAATATTTGCAAAGCATTCCAAAAACCAACTTGAACAATAGGTTTATGTGTATATATATATATATATATATATATATATATAATCATCATTTCAATACCACATCATCACACCAAATCCCTTCACAATTCAACATAATCCAACCATGCACAAGAATAATCCAAAATCATTTCCAATCATCTTTCAACAACAATCAAATAACATACTTCTTATGCTCACATGCATATATATACATATCCATATAAATAACACCAACATAATTTACATCCTTACCATAAAATGCCCCTTTTGATTTTGAAGTCCTGTTGGCACAAATAAGGGGTGCTTCTCGAAGCCCTCGAGACGGTGAACACAACTACGGAATCAATTTGGATTTTCTACGGTTGAATCACAAGATAATTGGAGTTGAAATTAGGCTAGGGTTTCTTATTCTTCAATAATTTGGATGATAAATGATGGATATGAGGTTAAGTATATGTATATAATGACCAATTTTCGTCCATGAGGTGATGGAAAATGACCATATTGCCCTTAAAATTTAAGTAAATCCGAATTTGTCCATGGTGGACTGTTTTGGTAGGCTAAAGTAAATCGACCATAACTCTTTTCTCCGATAATGAATTTGGGTGAAACAAATTGCATTAGAAAGAAGACTCTCGGGGATTCTCATTGATATATAGTAGCTCACACAGTTCATTTTGTACAAGGATTTATGATCGTTTAAAGTCGACCCAAAAATCTGTTTGGCTGCAGTACTTTTGTGTGCAGAAAATTTCTGCACATTTACTGTTCATTGCGTCCACCGTTTTCAAGTTTCGAACATGCTCGCTTATATCCGATACTCATCTGTTTTCAGAAATCTTTATATCGTTGGAAAGCTAACTCGATAAACTTCAAATAGAAACTTCGACGAGCAAATTCCGGTATAAATAAAGTCGATTCCTATACACATATAATCAAACTATACACTTGAAACCATCTCAAAATAATCAATACTCATACTTAAACTCATATATACCTAACTTATGATCAATACATATACTCCAACACATATAACCATGGCTAATGCACGTAATTAAGTATGGGGTGTTACATTACTCCATTAATTATAATAAGAAACGTATTTGTGCATGTGAGTCTCCTCAAAATCCTAATCGAAATACTAATCGGAAACTACTATGAAACACTAATCGAAAAAAATAATTTTATATTTTTAACACAAAAAAAAAATATAATTCTTTTTAATAATAGCATATTTGATCGACAAAAATTCAAAAATTCACTATTTTGGAGTAGAGGAGAACTCAAAAGTGTAAATTTTTTTGAGAGAAATCGAATAATTAAGGGTAGAAGTGGTTATTTTTTTATATAGAATAAATATAAGGAAAGTGGAAAGTTCATGAGGCAATTGATACTTCTCTCTTTTTTATTTTTTGAATTTTTGTGTAAAACATAAAAATTTATTACAAAGAAAAAAGATGAATTATTCGAACGAGCAGTGAAGTGTAAAACGTAAGTAACTTTATTGACATAAAGTTAATTTTTTTACAATTTGACCTAAATAGTGAGATATTTTTAGCCAAAAATAGTGAAAGTCAAAGTGTCTGGAAAGTGAAACAAAGAGGAAAGAGGAAAAGGGGGGGGGGGGGGGACATATCTGCAAAGTGAAAGAAAATGTGAAGAAATTCAATGAATATCGTAAGAAAATATTACGATTTTGGTATAAAGTGCAGATCGTATATTTTTATTATGTTTTATCAATTTCCAAAAACAGTAGACATAAAGCGGTGATGTGACAAAACACTAACTTTTTTATTAAGATTTTTCTGTAAAGCGTAAGAATTTGCTACGTTTTATATTTTTTGGATAAAACGTAATAAATTATTACACTTTATAAAAAAAATTGTAAAATGTAATAATTTATTACGTTTTATAAAAAGTTAACTCCGTTAGTTGACCATTAAGAAAACAGTAAGAAACGTAATAATTTATTACGTTTAGCCTATTTTGGTAACTTATTAAATAGGTGGCCTATTTTGGTCATTTTTTTTTTATAACATGACTTATTTTGGTTCCGAGTTCTACTTTAGATCTTATGGTGGCTTGCTATACATCTAAGAGTTGATTTAGATATCTTAGTCTAGTCCGGGGTACAAATTGACTTAGAATGCATTTTGGTAACTTAGAATACCTAAGTCATAAATGATATTATTGACCATGCTATGAATAAATTATGGATCATGTAATGCTTTAGCCATCGTTTATACTAATGATGAAAAAAATTTAGGCCAATGAATATGCTACTAATAGGTCATTGTTCATGATACTGCTTATGGTTATGCCCAAGGTTTAAATTATAAAATTATGAATTTTGTAATGATGAGTCCTTGACTATACTCTTGATTAAGCCATCATTTAGACTAATGTTCGGGCCGTTAACTATATTATTGCCCAAGTTATGATAATGCTTAGTAATTATGCTAATAAATCGTATTAGAAATCATCTTTATTGTCTATATTGAAAATGATGATGATAATGGTGTTAGAAGACATGCTTATTGACTATGAGAAAAGATACTCTATAGATTATGTTGACTCATGTTATGCTTTGTCTAGTAACCCAACTAGTGATTATGTTAGAAAACCTTTTTGTTGCTAATATTATGAGTCATGATACTAAGGGTTCTAAAAGGTATATTTATTGACTACATGAGAAGTTATGCTATTAACCATGTTGAACCCATTAATGCTTTGTAATATTCATGCTATATATATATATATATTCACATATTTATGGATAAATTGTCCTCGGCGACGAATGACGAAATATAAAGGTATACTCCTTCTTACTTCTCTTTAATTTAGCCATCGTGAGGCTTGTCATAGACTTACTTGTCATTTACTTTAGCCCTCGTGGGACTTGCAATTTACTTTAGCCCTTATGGGGCTTGTCATTACTTTAGCCCTTGTGGGTCTTGTTCTTTATTATTGATATTGATTGCCTATTGTGATGATATGATGATACCTGACAAGGTCGGAGGATATGTTGATGATATTGATACCCGATTCGAGTTTGGAAGATATATTGATGATATTGATATTCGGTTCGAGTTCGAAAGACATGTTGATAATATTAATATCCAATTTGAGTCTAAAGAATATGTTGATGATATTGATACCTGATTCGAGTTCGAAGGATATTACGATGATATATTGATGTCCAACAAGGTCGGAGGATATTATGATGATATATTGATACCCGGCAAGGCTGGAGGATATTATGATGATATATTGATATCCGGTTCAAGTTCGGAGGATATTATGATGACATGATGATGTCCGACAAAGACGGAGGATATGATTATTGATATGCCTATGTGTGCACCTACCGGTTGAATCCGCTAGCCCTATGTATGACAACTATATGTTTATTCATGTTCTTGTGTAGTTGGCTATAATATTGATATTAGAGGTGTCAGTTATAGTCTTCTAATGGGTTGAGGTATAAAGTGGTATAGTTATTGATTTAAGGATGAAAGATGCTTAGTGGTGGATATTACTTAAGTGGCTAGTAGTGACTAGTGGATTTGTTAACCTTAGCGGTAAAAAAGACTAATGACATTGATGATTATTAATAGGGATGATTATTTCATTATGGTGGTTAATGATAATGGGTTTAGCGATGGTGATGATTAGTTGCTATTGATGACTAAGCTTATGATGTTGATTAATTGTTTAATGAGGATTTGTGGATTAATGATGCTAGTTAATAAGAGATGTTAGTTGAGAGATGAATAAGCGTACTCATGGTGATTAGTGGTCTTTATTTAAATGGTGACTAGTAGGATTATGTTGGCTAAAAATGAATATTGGTTAATTGGAGAATACGGTCTAGTGGTGAATCTTGACTAGACGTTACTTTTGCCTTGTGCGTAAATAATGGTTAGTCGTTGATCCATGAACAGTGACTAAGTGATGAATAGTGGATGGATGATAATTAGAGGTTATATTATGACTAGTAAGTAATTGGTTTAGTAATAAGCGTTGGCTAGTAATAATGAGTGAATAGGGTGTATGAGATAGGTGTCTATATGGTGGTATGGTTACGGCTACGAGTATATTGATATATGTTATTCAATTATTATTATTGATGATGATTATGAATATTGACAAATGGTCATTTGATGGAAATTGTGGAAAACTATGGATAATGAGAAAGTTTATATATATGTATATATATATTGGTGATTTGATTCTTTACTTTATGCTCTCTCTTGGGTGTACTCTCCAGTGGTATAGGACGTTGTGATGAGTTCTTTACTTTATGCGCTAGTTGGTGTATGAGCGTCAACTTTTTACTTGTGTTTGCTTGTGATTGCGCTTGTCTTGATTTATGATTTCGAATCATTTATTCCTTATTCTAGATGATATAGGCATGCATTGATACCTCATATTATATTGTTATTTTCTATATTCCATGCTTGTTATGTGCGGCGATATTTGCATGCATTAATGCCTTATGTTATGCTGTTATTTTGAATTGCTTACTTATTATATACAGTGATGATGGAGATGATTCAAGTTCGATTATGTACCTTGACTTAGTTTTGATTATCTTGCACTTTACCATTCTTATATCATGATTTAGCTTAGTTGGGCGATTGATGTCTACTGAGTACCCATTGTTTTGGTACTTATACTACACTTCTGTACCTTTTTTATGCAGATTTGAATATTGGTTGTTCCCATTGATCGTGGTTTATGCAGTGATTGATTTTTGGAAATAGGGTGAGCTCTTGGAGTTTGAGTCACCCGATTTCCTTCCATCTTTTGTATCCAGTCTTTAGTATCTGAGATAGATGTATTAACTATTCTAGACTTGGAGTTGTATTAATACTATTAGTTGCTCTTGTACTAGCTCTACTAGGTTTTGAGATTGGTATCTGTATGATTTCTTATTCTATCTAGAACCCTCGTGTTAACAATTGAGGTTTTTAAATTTCGTCTATGGCCTTTCTTACCGAATTAACCCATTGTGTTAGCTCCGATTATGGTATAGGCTTACCTACCGGTGGAAATTAATAGGTGCCATCATGACTCGTAAATTGAAATGTGACAGGATGACAACAACCAAATGCTTCCACTTGCTTAGGTTATAAAAAATAATGAGAACAAAAATAGTTAGAATTGATTTATTTCCCTATTGCAAGAAGATTTGGACGTAGGAGATAAAGTTGATCTCGATATTATGTTAGACGTGTGGAATATATATTTCACTATCAGTTAACTTTTTCATTTTATTTATATGTACTTTTACTAATAATTGTTTTATTTTGTAAGAATTTGATTCAGCTGTTAAGACATTAAAATTGATCAAAGTACTAGATGGGTCTACAGAGAAAGATTACATTCTAAAAGTGTGCTAGAAGCATTCTTAAAATTGAATTCAAAAAAAAAACATCAATGAGTTATCTAAGTTTGGTAAGAAAGTATTTGATGATCTACTCTACTATAATAAAAAGTATTGGTGAAAAGTTTATTTTAACACTCAAGTCAAATGTGACTCAATAGATAATAACTTGTGCGAGAGCTTCAATGCTTAAATTTTGACTGCAAGGCATAAGATCATAAATAGTATTCTTGAAGAGATAAAAGTCAAGATCATGATATGTATTCAATTTTTTAAAATAAATATGATATGGGTAAATGGTAATTAAATAAAAAAAACAGATATAAATAACTTGCAAAAAAGAAGATGAGAATGAAAGAGCAATAGTGAACCATACCTTAATGTCAAAGGGGATCAAAACAGCAATTTCAGTCGAGGAATCTAAGATATGGATCGGTTTAGATCCGAAATGATCTTTATGAGAAAGAAGAGAGAAAAAAACATGTGATGACCCTAAAGAGGATAGAATGAAAAAGATGAGAGACGAATAAAATAAATTTAGGGTTGAAGGAGAGATGAGATAATTCTAATTTCTAGATGTACTACCCTTAATATTAAATGACTAAACAAAGTGTATTTATTCAAACTTATATTTTTAAAGCATAATTAATAAGGCTAATTTGGTAAAATAAACCCCTAATTAATATTTTTTTAATGGGTGTGCCAAGTCAATAGGGGCAAACTAATATGAAACGGAGGAAGTATTAGGGGTTTCAATATTCATTAATTAATATTCATTAATAATTTGAGGGGCACGAGGAAGAAAATGGGTGACATTGAAAAGACAAGACAAGACTACTCAATGAGATTTTTGAGTTATCCAAGAAATATTTTTTACCGCCTTTAGTATTACTACTTTATCTATTTGGACAGAAGGTTGCTTTAAAATTAAAAGAAAAAAAAATTCAAACAGATATGTCGTCTGTTGCAAGAGATATAAATATCTGTTTGAAAAATCTCAACAGCTCAATCATATATGACAACAGATGCAAATATCCATTTGATAACTAAATCAGATATGTCATCTGTTACAACAGATATCAATATCTATTTGAAAATTTCTAACAGCTCAGTCATCTGTCACAACAGATCCAAATGTCTATTTGATAATTAAATAAAATATGTCATCTGTTGCAGCAGATATAATTATCTATTTGAAAAATATCCAATAATTCAGTCGTTTGTTGCAACAGATTTTATTGTAATTGATTTAGGTGGAACTATGGATGAATGAATGAGCTCACAGGGTAAACAACAACTTCAATTGAGTCGTTGCATTTGCATGGTGTTGGTATTGCTTTCATCCCGACCCGAGTCGTCGATCGATCACTCTGAGTTGAAATAAGTTCTCATTAACTTAATGTTAAGATTAATAATAGTACTTATATTGATTTAGGTGGAACTAGGGATGAATGAATGAGCTCACAAGGTCAACAACAACTTCAATTGAGTCGTTGTATTTGCATTGTGTTGGTATTGCGTTCATCCCGACCCAAGTCGTCGATCGATCACTCTGAGTTGAAATGAGTTCTCATTAACTCAATGTTAAGATTAATAATAGTACCTACATTGATTTAGGTGGAACTACGGATAAATGAATGAGATCACAGGTTCAACAACAACTTCAATTGAGTCGTTGCATTTGCATGGTGTTGGTATTGCGTTCATCTTGACCCAAGTCATCGATCGATCACTCTGAGTTGAAATGAGTTCTCATTAACTTAATGTTAAGATTAATAATAGTACCTACATTGATTTAGGTGGAACTAGGAATGAATGAATGATCTCACAGGGTTAACAACAACTTTAATTGAGTCGTTGCATTTGCATGGTGTTGGTATTGCGTTCATCCCGACCCGAGTCATCGATCGATCACTCTGAGTTGAAATGAGTTCTCATTAACTTAATGTTAAGATTAATAATAGTACCTACATTGATTTAGATGGAACTAGGGATGAATGAATGATCTCACAGGGTCAACAACAAATTTAATTAAGTCGTTGCATTTGCATGGTGTTGGTATTACGTTCATCCCAACCTGAGTCGTCGATCAATCACTCTGAGTTAAAATTAGTTCTCATTAACTTAATGTTAAGATTAATAATAGTACCTTTATTGATTTAGGTTGAACTAGAGATGAATAAATGATCTCACAGGGTCAACAACAACTTTAATTAAGTTGTTGCATTTGCATGGTATTGGTATTGCGTTCATCCTGACCCGAGTCATCGATCGATCACTCTGAGTTGAAATGAGTTCTCATTAACTTTATGTTAAAATTAATAATAGCACCTACATTGATTTAGGTGGAAATAGGGATGAATGAATGAGCTCACAGGGTCAACAACAACTTCAATTGAGTCGTTGTATTTGCATGGTGTTGGTATTGCATTCATCCTGACCCGAGTAGTCGATCGATCACTCTGAGTTGAAATGAGTTATAATTAACTTAATGTTAAGATTAATAATAGTACATACATTGGTTTAGGTTGAACTAGGGATGAATGAATAAGCTCACAGGGTCAATAACTACTTCAATTAAGTCGTTGCATTGGCATGGTGTTGGTATTACATTCATCCCGACCCGAGTCGTCGATCGTTCACTCTGAGTTGAAATAAGTTCTCATTAATTTAATGTTAAGATTAATAATAGTACCTAATTGATTTAGGTGGAACTAGGGATGAATGAATAAGCTCACAGGGTCAATAACAACTTCAATTAAGTCGTTGCATTTGCATGGTGTTGGTATTGCGTTCATTCCGACCCGAGTCGTCGATCGATCACTCTGAGTTGAAATAAGTTCTCATTAATTTAATGTTAAGATTAATAATAGTACCTACATTGATTTAGGTGGAACTATGGATGAATGAATAAGCTCACAGGGTCAATAACAACTTCAATTAAGTCGTTGCATTTGCATGGTGTTGGTATTGCGTTCATCCCGATCTAAATCATCGATCGATCACTCTGAGTTGAAATGAGTTCTCATTAACTTAATCTTAATATTAATAATAGTACCTACATTGATTTAGGTGGAACTAGGGATGAATGAATGAGCTCACAGGGTCAACAACAACTCCAATTGAGTCGTTGCATTTGTATTGTGTTGGTATTGCGTTCATCCCGACCTGAGTCGTCGATCAATCAATCTGAGTTGAAATGAGTTCTCATTAACTTAATATTTTAAAAACTATATCTTTTAAAATTTAAAAAAATTAAAAATTAATTAAGATCAATTCGGACCAAATTAACAATTTCAAAACTTGTCATTCTTTTCTAAAATTACAAATCTCAAGTTCTCGCTCCTATCTCTCTCTCTCTCTCAACAATACAGACAACAACTACTCAACATATTGCTCAACCCTTCAAAATAAATCTATTTTCTTCCCATTTTCGACCACATAGTTGTTATTTTTGACTTTATTCTCGCTTGTATCCGTCATTTTCTCTGTCTTCGCAGGTAACAGAGTTTGAGAAGAGTTCTACATTTGTTCTTTATTCTAAAAATTAGGGCTTTTTAATAAATAAAAAGAAGACTTTTAGTTGTATTATCTTCCAGAATGGGTTAACAATTTTGTATTTTGATGCTAAAAAGGTAGAAAACAGCCGAGAAAACCCTAGTTTTTGTCTCGGTGTTTTGTTGACTATCGTGGTATTGTTGGATAGTATTTATGGTGGTGTTGGTGGTTGTTATTGGTGGTGTTGGTAATTGTGTTTTTGGTGGAGGTGTCGGTGGTCTTGGTGTTGGTATTGGTGGCATTGGTGGTGGTCTTGGTGGCATTGGTGTGGTCTTGATGGCATTGGTTGTGGTGATGGTGGTCCATCTGTTGCAACGGGTGGAAGATCTGTTGGGAGATATTAAATAGTTCTTCAAACAGATTCCCCATTTGTTCCAACTGATGGGTTATCCGTTAGAGTATTTTTTTGTAATGTGGCGTAGAATAATTTATTGAAATTTGTCATACCTTTTTTTAAAAAAATTATGCAGACATCAAATGCAATGTATTTTTTATTTTTCTATTGTTTGTAGTTAAAAGATGTCTCCCAAAAGAAAAGAAACTGAAAGTGGAGAAAGTGGATCAACTTCTGATTACCAAACAAAAAAGGCTAGAGTACAGATAGATTCGGAGGAACTTCCAGAACAATCTCAGTCAGGGCAAATTGAAGTCGAGGAAAGTGATAACTCCTCCTCACCAATGGGGCGTGAAATAATATTGAAATCTCAGCATGATTCTATCAAAATCATTAGTATTGACAAGTTACGAGTTGCGATGTCGATGAATAGCCCTAACGTAGTCTTTGGTGATATTGTACTTAAATGTTAGTTGGGGAAACCTTTTGACGAACTTAGGAGTATTATGAAGAATGAAAACATAGATGGACTTTTTAAGAAGAGCTACTTTACATACTTTCTCGAGCTGTCTGAGGACCGCACTCTCCGTTTCCCAATAAGCATGGTAAATAGCCTTCTCAAGCGCAGGATCAAGTATGCGAGGAAGGAGGGCGGAAAAAATATGGATGGAGTCTGGATAAACTACTGTGGCATGCCGATTTGGTTTAGATTAAAAGAGTTTGCCATAGTGACGGGCTTGAGATGCGATCGTCTAGAAGAACCTCTCATCAAGGAAACACCCCACAAAGGGTCTAACAAACGCAAGGTAAAAAAAGATGGGTTGTTGGGCATTGTTGGACCTAGCTACAAAGGGGAGGATTTGATGGTGGATCTCGAGAATAAAATCATACCAAAGCACTACAGGGAGAAATTGTGCTTAGTTTGGTTTGTCCATTCTGTTTTACTTTCAAGAGACGTCAGGAAAATCATAGAACATGATTTATTGGCGCTTGCTGATGATTTTGGGAAATTCAACGATTATTCCTGGGATATGACAGCTACTACTTGACTGTTGAATATTTACTGGAAAAGATACCCCCAAAGACGACCACATTATACGGCTTTCCCTGGGCTTTCATAGTAAAATTGATCACTATTTTTACTCATCCATTAATTTATATTGAATATAGTTATTATGACCTTTTTTTGCTTACTTCCTGTTTACCTTTTTTAGGCTTGGGCATGTGAAGTCATTCCTCCCCTTCAAAAGCAGTTCAAGGATTACCCGGATAAGGTTTCTCATCCAAGGATCCTTAGGTGGTTAGCTGCAACAAAGAGTAGCAAAAAATATATTAAGGAGGCTGATCTCTTAAACCCTCTGGATGATGCAGTACGTCTTCTCTCAACTAAAATAATTTGCCTCAAAGAAAGATATTGAAGCAGATGTTCTATCTGTTGCGACAGATGGGTCATCTGCTGCAACAAATTACCCGTCAACTGCAATTGGTGCAACAGATAGGTAATCTGTTGTGACAGAAGATTCATATTTTACAACAGATTAACCATCTGTTGCTTTAGTTGTCTGAACTGACTCAACAGATTACCCATCTGATGTAAATTATGCAACAGATATGTAATCTGATATAACATATTGTCAATCTGTTGTGACATAAAGATCAGCTATTGTGGCAGCTAGATCATCTGTTGCATAAGTTGGTTGTGTTAACATCCATGTAACCCAACTGACTGCAAATTATTATTATATGATTTAAATGCCTCCTGTCTATTTTTATAGGTTGTGCATCCTTGGATCGTGCCTACCATTGATGAGATGGGGATGACTTCTTTTCTTACTCTGGGTCTTTTTGATACAAAAGAAGACCCAACGGTGGAGTTAATAAAGAAGGAATTGGCTGGAGCAACATCCATAAGAAGAGCAGTTAGGTAAGGTCAGCCTAATGTTGAAGTTCTTCACGACCAACCTCAAACTGCAACAGATCCTGGTGCTTCTTCTGAGGGTGTTGCTGGTGGAGTTGTTTGTGATGATGGTAGCTATCTTGATGCTGATGCTGCTACCAGTCGTGATTATGGGCATGTTGGTGCTCAGCAAAAAATAAATACTTTTGAAAACACCCCTTGCACAGGTCCATCTCACTCCTACACCGGTCCCTCCCACCCTTACAGTGGTCCCCCTCACCCCTCCTCACCCTCGTATTCTCATTGCAAATGCAAAGTGTGCAAGGACAGAGAGGATAAACTCCTTGAAAAGCTAGAGGATATTTTTGAAGCTACCGAGAAGTTGAAATCCAGGAGGGGTGTCATACCATCCAATGAGGTGAGGGAACCATGCACTCCTACAGTGGCAGTTAGGAGGAAGAGAAGAAAATTAGACAAATTCTCTCCATTCTGAAAACAGCAAAAACTGCAACTCCTCCTGCTTCAAAAGTTATTAAAGTTCAGGGGCAGCTGAAGAAGGTGGACATATTCTCTACGCATGGCAAGAAGAAGAAGAAGGAACTGCAAGAAATCATGCATGGCAGGACGAAGGTTCAAAAAGAATACACCATGTATTCATTTGCCGCCAAAGACTTCACGAATATGACAAATATGCTTGTATGGTACGAGGACAATGTAAGTTTACTTTTTCTAACCTAGCCTTCCAATCTACTCCACGAAGAAGAATCTACACACCAGATGTGTAATCTGTTGCAACAGCTTGGTATTCTGTTGCAACATAATACACATTTGTTGCATAAGTTGCATTGGCTGGGTAATCTATGAACTGATTCAGAGAACCCTCTGCATCGGATTCTTTCCACTGTGTTTTTATTCTTTACAATTACTAACCTATTTAAAAATTGTCTTCTTATACCACAGTATGTTGATGAAATTCGTTGCCTCATGAGGGGCATACAATTAGCGTACCTGGATGCTTATGATGCTGCCGATAGAATAATGAACCTCAACTTCTACAAAAATTTCAAGGATAGGTACGCTGATATCCGTAAGCTAGCTGATTCCAGGTGGCCCAGGATTTGATAAGTTAGTTTCTATGTTCCAATGGGATGAAGAAGAAATTAAATATGTTAGAGGGAAGTGGTCATATTCACACGGCAAGAACTGGACCAAGGCAAAGAGAATACTTACAGTCATGAACGTGGAAGTCAAACATTTTCTTGTTGTTGAGATACTACTCTATGAGGCAAAGATTAAGGTTTATGACTGCAACTTACCTGTCTTCAGTGAGGACACATTTTTAGCCCGCATGCAGCCACTCTTGAAGTTGTTGGCCAAGTTGTTGATGCAGAGTAAGTTGATGGATTATTTGCCGGTTGAAGTCTTGACGAAGGAATCATGGGATTTTTAAGGTTGAAATAAGAACATCGAGCTCCAGAGAAATAAAATCGGTGCAGCGTGCGGGCCGTACTCACTTGCATACATCGAGTGTTTGCTAACCGGCACAGAAATAACCGGTATGTGTGGCGCCGATGTGGGAAAAATGCAATGGGGATGGGCTTATGGGGTACTAACTAAATGGTTGGATCCCGTGTATAAATAAGAATATGTACAAAGACAGAAATGAAAACGATAACAATTTTTCATTTCAAGCCACTTCACTTTACTTTACATGTAGTGGCAATAATTTTTATGTCTAGCGAAATTTGAATTTTTATAATGCAATAGATTTTATATCTGTTGTAACAAATATAATACCTATTGTGAAAGATTGATTATCTGTTGGAATAGGTTGGTCATCTGTTGCATTATGCAGATGTTCACAGTCTGTCTGTCGCAACAGATATATAATCTATTGCAACATATAATCTATCTGTTGCAACTGATAGGTAATCTGTTGCAATAAATCAAGAAAGTAGGAAGACCTGTTATATAATTTTCAGCAGATGATCTAACTAAATGGTTGGAGCCCGTGTATAAAGAAGAATTTGTACAAAAACGGAGACAAAAATGATAACAATTTTTTATTTCAAGCCACTTCACTCTACATGTAGTGGCAATAATTTCTTTGTCTGGTGAAAGATGAATTTTTATAATGCAATAGATTGTATATCTGTTGTAACAGATATAGTACCTGTTGTGACAGATTGATTATCTGCTGGAATAGGTTGGTTATCTATTGCATTATGCAGATGTTCCCAGTCTGTCTGTCACAACAGATATACAATCTGTCGCAATATATAATCTATTTGTTGAAACTGATCGGTAATCTGTTGGAGCAAATAAAAAAAGTAGGAAGACCTGTTATATAATTTCCAGCAGATGACCTACGTATTGCATCTCATATTGCAACATATGTCTAAAGCTGTTTGATAAGATGTCGTCTGTTGCAGCAGATGTATTATCTGTTGTGATATTTGAATCTAGTATTCTATTTCAATTAACATGTTCAAATCTAGGGATTAAATTATATTCATAGACAACGTAAAATAAATCGAAGCCTTCGAAAATTACATGAAATAACTCAACAAATAAATGAAATGTAAAAAAAATTATTATGGGTACAAATGATCTACTCTACAACTAAATCAACAAGTTAAACCAAGGTGGATAGGATATTACATTGACGGACTCAAGCTATAAATATCTAATCAATATGGACAATTTGTTCTTCATCCAGTATTATGAAATTCGGTTTTGGTCGTTGTGGATCTTTAATGTCGCTTGCGTACGGCTTCTGAGTTTTTGCTTTTTCGTATTTCCATAAAAGAGCAGCATATCTTTTGCGGATTAATCCGGCATCAAGTCCATCATTGGGTACTTGTAATCCATCTCTCAAATACTCGGTGTAAGCGGCAACAAAAGGACCGCAATTTTTGTGTTTTAAAAAAATAGATAATCCATATCTTGCAGTTCATGCAACGTTGTGAAATTTATGAAATGAAACTAAATCATGACACTTATACTTATCGGCTACCAATGGTTTGTTGAGTAATTCCTTCAACATATTGTACATCAAATGGGTTACCCATTTTATCCCGGTATGCTTCAATCGTCGACCAATCAGTACGAACCTTTTGGTCCAAAAAGTCACTCATATCAAGGGAAGTAGGCAATATTTTAGCCAGCTTTTGTATCACAGAAGATGGCCCAAAATTTCTCCTTCACGACATCGAGTCATAAACTCGGATACGCCTCTCTTTTAGAATGACAACAGCCAAAACCCAATGGAATTCATCACCACAATTGATTGGGATGTACACTTCGTCGACCAAATGCGAAGGTAAGCCATCCGAAATGCTAAAACCTTTGATAATGTTGATTAAGCATTCCTCATTTCGGAAAACTTTCAGTTGTTGTTGACAATACCTATCGTAGGCATTAGTGATATAATCTTTGTACAAACAGTTGTCTGTCGTGTATCTGTATTGTTCTTGTGTTTGCAGCTTGGCCTTCTTTCGGAGGTAGTAAAAAATGACATCGATGTGTTGCGCACATTATCAAACATTTTGAATTATGTGATAAAAAATTAATACGCAGATGCAATTAAATAAAGTATTAATTAATAGGAATATGTATGGCATTTAAACCTCGTCATTCCAGCAAGTTTGGGGCTGTGACATCAAATAGAACCAATTCTTTGTTCTGGTATGTGCAACAACAAAGTCGAACACATCAAAACCAAGACTCGATTCGTTCACTTTGTAGTGTTCATCATTTTTTTTCTACATGATGATTTATATGTGTTAATGTCACGTTCTTACAACAAGAATAGTATAAACCAATATCTTTAAAAATTGATTTATGTACCTACTGTCATGATGCTTTAATAGCCCATTGGCAATCCATTCTGAATAGTCGTTGATCAACTGTGTTAGTTTTTTTAGAGCCTTATCCGAGATGTTGAATCCTTCAAACGGGTAATTCTTTTGTTCTCCCGAACTGACAGGCTTCACTTTTGCTTCTTCTTTGGAAGCAGTTGATGGATTATCAACTGTGATATTATGCTCTTCAGTAGTGGCTTCTACTGCGACATCCACTTGGAAAGCCAGAATTGTCAATGTTAATTACAGATATACAACAGATTGTCCATCTGTTACAACAGATGAGCCCTATGTTGCAACAGATAGATCATCTGTTGGGATGAATTCGAACAGGTAAATTAGAGCAGTACGATAATTTCGAACAGATGATCCATTTGTTGCAACATAAGACTCATTTGTTGCAATAGATAACGCATCTGATGCAACAGGTTAGACAACAATTGCAACAGATGTATATATTTGTTTGATAATTTTCAGCAAATGTATCATCTGTTGAAATAGACATATGCCTGTTTATTTATTGGAACAGGTGATGTACATTCGCCTTTTTCGGCTCATAATGCTCTCATGTGGCCCTTGCACACTGAACATCGGTGCAAGACAAAGACGGAGGCGTTGTAATTTTACTTTTTCGATGCTTGATGATACCTTGGAAGTATCTTTCCTTCTCCTCTTAGCCGTCTTGATCTCTAGTGGAGTGTATGGATATGAAATCCTCTTTGCTGTAATGACACTCCTCTTAGATGTCATTTTCTTTACAGAAGCAGTTAGTGCATTAATATCATTAATCACTCTATCATGTTTCGCCTTGCAGTCTTGACATTTGCATGCAGAACATTCACTAGATGTGGAAAAAACTGGAGAAAAATTTGTACAACCGGTATGATCATAATCATAATGGCTTGTTGTTTCAAAAACAGTAAGAGGAGCATCATTAGCCCCAACAGCAGCACCACTACCACTATGACTACCATCGTCAACAACAATAAGCCCACCCTATAAAATTGTTTATCTTGTGATGGTTGTTGCTCCAAACAATTCCATTTTTGTTCCATCAACGACCTTAGGGTCTGATAAAGTTTGCACAGATCGTAAAGTAAGAAAAAATGGCATCTTCAACTCTCGATTGGTTGAAACAAGCCACGAATGGACAATCTAAAATAAATTGGTACATGTATTAGAATGATGATGAAATCATTTAAAATAATCATTAATTAAAACAAAAACTTGATTAGAATTGAACTTACTACTTCCTTGGGGGGGTTGAAAAGATCAAGAAATTTTGTATTTTTATCGGTTTTGGCCGACAACCATCTCAGGATTCTTGGAGAGGAAACTTTTTCCTGATAGATCACTTGTTGTCTCAAATAAGGAATGGCTTCAAATGCCCAAGCCTATAACATAACGTCAATAAATCAAAAGCATTATTGAATAAAAAATGAAGAATTATATCATGATAAAGGAAATATTTACCATGAAGGCCCATGGAAAGCTATATAAGTTGGTTGTCTTTGGCGTCAACGGAGTCAACAAATATTGGACAGTCATTTTGAAGATTTCATAACCCTAAGGATAGCTGTTAAATGCCTCAAGATCCTCAGAGAGATTTATTAAACCTGGGCTTATGTTGTTGTTAACGTCTCTTACCCAAAGAATATTATGTACAAATCAAACCAAGCATAATGATTGTTTGTGCTTCTTTGAAAGTTCTTTACCTTTCAACGCTTCTATCAAATTTTTATTTTTGAAGCTTAGACCAACAATGGACACCAGGTCCTCACGATTACTCAACTTTTCTTTGCCTTTCTTGGGTGTGCGGGGTGTTTTTTTTTTGGGTCAGAGTAGGTATAACTTGAGAAGGAGAAGGAGAATAACATTTTAGTCCGGTAACTATAGCAAACTCCTTCCAACCAAAACAAACAGGCATGCCATAGTAATTTATCCACACCTCATCCATCTTGTCTTTATTTTCATACATAAACCTACGCTTGAGAAGATCGTATACCATTTTCATCTGGAAATGAGCATTGTTGTCCTTCGACAAATCAAGATATTGCCCAAAGCAGCTTTCCCTGAAATAAGCATCCAATTTTTGTTCTCGAAGTATTTTTCTGAAGGCGTCGAAAGATTTTTCCATGGATGACTTAACTATAAAATCACTCGTTAAATCTGTGGCATCATCGCACTGCATTCTCACAGGATAACGATCAATGCTGAAGGTTTTGACCAACTCTTCGGCGGAAGGGCTATTAGCATTTAGATCATATCTTTTGAGATATTCCTCTTCCTTGTGTTCATTATTCTCTGCTCCTGATTGAGATAACGCTTGTAAAGCAAGCTCATAGAGTGGTGGATGTAGTCGAGCTGCTACACTTGTTCCTTTACTTGGACTTGATTCGGGTTTTTTTCTTTTGGGAGCTATATTATCTTAAATTAACAGGAATATAAAATAGATTATAATTGATTAATGCATCATTAAAAAAGGATAACAGTAAATCTAACATGCACTACGATAAAATAACAGTTTCAACAGACCACACATCTGTTGCACCAGGTATTTTATCTGATGGAACATATAACTGACCCGTTGCAACGGATGAGTAAACCATTGGAAACCATAAAAACAGATCACTAATCTATTACACCAGGTAGTCTATCTGTTGCAACATATAACCGACCTGTTGCAAAGATGAGTAAACCGTTAGAAACCATAAAAACAAATCACTAATCTGTTGCACCAGGTAGTTTATCTGTTGCAACATATAACCAACCTGTTGCAACGGATGAGTAATCCGTTAAAAACCATAAAACATATCACTAATCTATTGCACCAAGTATGATATCTATTACAACTTATAACCAACCTGTTGCAACGGATGAGTAATCCGTTGAAAACCATAAAAACAAATTACTAATCTGTTGCATCAGGTATGTTATCTATTGCAACATATAACTGACCTGTTGCAACGGATGAGTAATCCGTTGGAAACCATAAAAACAGATCACTAATCTATTGCACCAGGTATGTTATCTGTTGGAACATATAACTTACCTGTTACAACGAATGAGTAAACCATTGGAGACAGTAAAAACAGATCACTGAATTATTGAAACATATCACTCATCTATTGCCAAATAAGTTATCTGTTGGATTAATATTATTTAGATTTCTTCCAAACAGAAGAGTCGTCTGTCGCAACAGATGAATGATCTGTTAAATTGTTCATCTGTTGCATCAGATTTTTGTAGTAGCATAAGATTTTAATTTGTTGCATCAGATGTATTCATCTGTCGCATCAGATGTATTCATCTGTCGCATCAGATGTTTCATCTCTTGCATCAGATGTTTCATCTGTTGCAACACCATTTTTACCAAGACAAATAACAAATCAACCCAGCAACACCAACACATCACACACGCACACACTAAGAACATCAACTGTGAACAAAAATTACTAACAAATCTGAATCAACAGTACGACGACAAGAAGAAGAAATGCCAAAAATTAGGGTTTTATTCAGTTCACATTTAATACTAGAAGAGTAGTTGACTCAAGTTCCTCTGTTTCTTCATAATTTTTTACCTGTGAAAAAAAAAAATGAGACGACGAAGAAATAGAAGTTGTTATCGCCGGAGAAGTCTTCACGTCGATTGACGGTTGAAAGTCGAAAGAAAACTCGCCCGACTATTTTTCACCGGAGGTTGAAGTCACCGGGGATTAAAGGAAGAATTTTACAGAACTGTTAGTTGGGAGAGAGTTGAGAGAAACTGTCAAGAGAGAGAGAGGAGAGAGACTGGTTCATTTGGGTTGAAGATGGGTGTGGGTTGGGTTGATTTGCATTTTTGAAAAGATTAGAAAGTTTTAAAAATATTAATCAAGTCCATAATTAACTTAATCAAGTTTCCTAATGATGTTTGACCCTTTAAGTTGATCAATGTCGCCAATCTTTCACTCAAGACTTAAAAGACACCTTTCCTTCAATTTTCTCTAGTAGCATCCCATCTAATAATGGGCATATATGCACAAAAAATGAAACTTCTAAAATAATTTTATTTGAAATGTCTTTTACCAAAATAAAATAGATGTCCATCAACAATTGTTCAATTTAAAAAATCAATGATCATTTATCATTTTGTGTCCAATTTATTCTTACTATTAAATATTCTTGATTTCTCAATATATTTTTAAAGCATTAAATTTATTATATTTAAAGAACAATATAGTACTCCTTCTGGCCAATAATACTAATCTCTATTTGCTGTGGTAAAAATATCAACTTTTACACTTTGTTTGGATGGTGGTTTGTCATGGTTTCATAATGTACGGTATAGTATGGTATGGTATGGTACTGTAGAGTATAGTACAATACAATGTTTGGATAGATTGTATCGCTCATTGTTGTTTAATAACAGTTTTTTTGTTTGATTTGATTGTCTGGTACTGTATCGTAACGGGTAAGTTTACTAAAATACTCCTAATTATTATTAATTTTAAATTTATAATAATTAGGGGTATTTTCTTATTAACAACAGATTTTATGATCTAGTGAAACTTCAAAATCAAGACTGATTTTACTAAATTTAGTCTCATAATTACCCTGAACATTGTTGGCTTCTATTTTCTTTTGAAACAATCTTCAAAAAAAAACATGACGGCCTGACATTTAATATATTATTTTCACACTTAGCATTTCTCAAAGTTTCATCTAGATCATACATCCTTGAGAATATAATGGTTTCTTTTATCTCAGAATCGGTTATGGCATCAAGCAAATAGTCCTTTTTATTTACCGCATTATGGTATGCCTTTATAAATATTTTGATCGAGGAACTCAGTTCCTTATGAGGCAATTATAATTATACGCAACTTGTATGTGTGTGTTTTCCAAACACCAATCCTAACTCAAAAACATATTTGATAGGTAAATATGATAAATTTTATGAGAAAACAATAAGCAGTTAAGTTTAAAAAATATATATATGAGAGAACGATCGTAGAAGAAGAAGAAGGCCGAAGAACGAAGAACCCACAGGAGAACAACGTAGAGGAGATATATTGAGCAGAAAAAGTAAAAATAAAAATATATTAGGGTTACAAGTAATATAAGGTAAAGGTAAAATATGATTAGATAATATTATATAAGAGTATAATTGAAAAAAGAATAACAAAACCATGGGATACCACCAAATCGGTGGTTCTAAAATTTGAGGGATGTCATGGTTTGGTAACCATCAAAAGATACCATACCTTTTAGAAATTAATCAAAACAAACATGGTTTCCTTGGTAACCATACCATATCATACCATGGGAAACCACTATCCAAACAGGCGCTTAGAAGTAGGAGTGTACATAGGTCGGGTTGGTTCGGTTTTTATTAAAAAAAAAAAAACCAATCATGTCAGTTTATTAAAACTATAAATCAAATCAAACCAACATAAAATTAGTTTTTTCGGTTTAGGTTTTAGTCGGTTTTTTCGGGTTTTTTGGGTTTTTCGATTTTTTTATTTTTTTAAAATAATATTTAGTTTTTACAATTATATTGTGATTAGATCTAATATGTTTTCACTCATGTGCTAATGAAAAACCATAATTATGAAAAAATGAGGAGCCGAAAACTTTCTTGAATCTAAAAAGTGAGATGAAGAGTGAAAAGTTTAGGTTTTAAGTTTATATTGGGTTTTGGATCATTTAATTAGAAATTAATGGACAAATATTACAACTTGAAGGCCCAAATCTAAATATATATATACATCTACTTTCAAATTATTGAAAATTACTAAAACTAGTTGAAAAGGTATTTAAAAAGTAGATTATAATTAATATTTTATGTATAAAAAAGTTCGAATATTATATCTATACTATATTAAAAGTGTGAAGGGCCTTAAAAATGATGTTTAAACTTTTTGCCCTTCATTAGAAACCTCTGCAATAGATAAAAACGTCTTTTTACTATTTTCCTCAATTTATTATTTAATTCGATTAAAGACTCCTAAAATATATGAAAAGAATTTAATAACTCCTAAAATATATAGAAAGAATCCTGATAAACTAAAAACTTCTAGTACTTCATAATTTAAAATTATAAAGAAGAATAAGTAGAATATTATGAATGAAATTGTAGGACAAGTCAAAGTTAAAAAGGGAAGAAATCGTTGTGCACGTAAAAAAAAGGAGGCGAAAAAATTTATATTTAATTATATGATTTATAAAAAGAAAAACTTTATAAATAGAATAAATTTAATTTATTGTTCCTACGCATGAGTTTTAGGATTTAATAACTTATATTTGTTGATTTTGATTATTTAATCTAGGTAATATTTAGTACTTCTAAAAATAGAATTTTGCCTTATACAAAAAATATTCTTTATAATTCTATTTAAGTAATATTTTGGATCAAAATTTATACGAAACAAATTCTTATATTCTACTTTTGCTTTTTATTTTAGTTTTGATTCACGTGTTTTTTACTATCATTATCATCATCCCTTTTGTCTTTATTTATTTCTTTTAAATCATACCTTTAAAGATTATATATGAAGAATAGTAATCAACAATTGACATTGATTCTCTCTTTTGATAATTTCTTGTGTTTCTCTATTAGTTGAAAGTTTCTGATCGAAAAATTGGATAAGTATGTTGCCGCCGAATGAAGTTGTCAAAAATTAAAGGTTTATTGCTTTTTTTTTCTTTTACTTTTTTTGCGTAATCATGAAATAATTTTGATTATCGTGACATAAAAAGGGCTCCAATCCCATTTTTCTTTTTAAAAAAAACATATCAAGGTCACGAATTAGAATAGGAGGTTAAATTTTTTTTTATTTATGAGTCATATTTTTTGTAATATCGTAACTTTTATGTACAATTCAACCACTATAGAAATCCATATTATTTGTAAGTGAGACAAATTAATTGTTATTTATGTTAAAGAAAATCGTATTACTAATTTATGAGAATAACATTAAAAAAGGCGGCTATGGAATTTTAAAGAACAAAGCAAAAAAGTTATTTGTAGTATAGTCATTTTCACCAATATCACATTATGCATAGTACCCTCCTCTATCGAAGGTTGGGTTTGATTGAGTTGGTTTTAGTTTATATGTGAATGTCTTGGTTGCTTGTAATCACATGTGGATATTTGATCTTCATAATCTAAATTTAAAGATTTGATGATATGCGGCCACATACAAATGTAGATGTAGGAATTCGACTAAATATAATTCAAATGTCTACTTAAAAAAATCTGAATATTGCATTTTTTTCTCTAGGAATATTTCTTTTATCATCTTTTGTGCATGTAATTGATAAGGTTTTAATTTTACTGTTGTGTCCAATTTTAGTCTTTTTTTGGCATAAGATTTGTAAGCAAGCAATGTTATTATAATTAGATATCTTTGTAAAAATTTATAATTCACTCTATTTGAGTATATTACGATTTAACTTTTTATAATAAAGTTATATATAAATATTTATATAAGCTTTCGCAATAGACAAAATCGTCTAATTTTAAATAATCAAAGATTACACGTGCAGTATATATATATATATATATTTTGTTGGTTTGATTCGGGTTCGGTTTGACTTTTGTTTTGTCAACACCAAACCAAACCAAGAATGGTCGAGTTTTTTTTTCTAACGCCAAACCAATCAAACCAAACCATAAGTTGGTTTTTTTCCTCGGTTTGGTTTGGTTCGTCGGTTCGGTTTGACTTGACGGTTTGGTCTGTACACACCTACTTAGAAGGATATTTGAATTGATTTATTTTTAAGTGATTTTGACTTTTAACTTCTTTTTTAAAAAAAAATATTTTTTAAGGTGTTTGACAAAGACAAAAATACTTTTAAGCACTTTTTATTAGACTTGAAAAGTATAAAAATAAGCTAAATTGATTAATATCAACGTATGACTTTTAACTTTTAGCTTATAAACTATTTTTAAAAAAAAATCAATCCAAACATCTTCTTATTAATAAATTCAAAGGATCATAAAAGACCTTTTGTAAATTTATGACAAATTTAAAGGACAAAATATTATTAAGTCCATACTTAAATGGGATTATTTTGAACTTATCTTCCTATTTAAAGGGCCATATTTATCATTTTTTTCCATTTGACATTTCACTATGAAATTCCCTAAAATGCAAAAAGACCTTCATGTATGGGTGTGGAAAAATTGAATTAACCGACAAATCGAATCGAAAAAAATTATTATTGAGTTATTGGTATCCGGTTATTTGGTTAATGGTTTTTAAACGGTTTTAGAATTTTTTTTATTGGGATATCGATTCGATTTTAAGGTTTAGTTAACAATTAAATCGATAACCCTATAAGATTATATGAAAATTATTTTTTTATTCCTAGTTATATAATAGTGAATTTATATTTTAAATACATACCCTATTATTTTTTGTGTTTCATAGTTGTTGTCTTATTGTTGTTCTTTTTTTTATAAACTTGTTAGTCAGTTGGGTTTTCACCCATTAATATAAACTATAAACCTACATTGATTTTCTTTTTTTGAGAGACTGCTATCGATTGCTACTGAATTCAAGTTTGCTACTTAACCAAAAAGAAAACAAATTTGTTTTAGTAATAATATATTTGAATTTGCTTCTACTTGTACTCAGTGGCGGATGTATATGTTTTCCAGGGGGTTCATCCGAACCTCCTTCGTCGGAAAATTATACTATTTTTACATGGTAAAAAAAAAAATTATGTATAAATAATAGAGGTTGAACCCCTTCGACTAGTCCGTATATGTACTACTAAACCCTCTCAATGAAAATCCTGGATCCGCCCCTGCTTGTACTCTGTATAGATTTTTAAGCATGAAGGTAGTGTGTATATATGAACATATGAAAATAATAAGAGAAGGTGAAAAAAACTAAAAAGAGCATTTTCTTACTGGTTAAACCAATAAATGGAACTGTTAAGGACCAAAATCGATAAACCGAATATCGATAATAAATATCTTATTGATTTGGTTATCAATTTATCGTGTTGACAAATTAAAAATTGATAAACTGAAACAATAATATAAAAAATCGAACCAAACTGAACCGACCGATGCACACTCCTACTGTCATGAAAACTTTTTCACAACCTTGAATCTCCGATTGAAGCTCAAAAAAAAAAACAACTTTCAGAAGCTATGATAATGAATGGTTTATTTAGAAGACTAGTGAAGAAGTCCGCGCTTCGTGCAGTAATAACAGATCTCTTTAAATCTATAAATTATTTTTTTTGTAGCAATGAAGTATTACAATTATTTCAAAAACAATTAAAATTTGAAACACTTCATTATTTTCAAAACAAAGTTGAATTATATTAGTTATATATGCATTTCTCTAATTTCGTTTTTTGTATCAAGTATCAACAATATATATACACACATATACATATACTAGATGTAGAAGCCCGCGCTAGCACAGGCCGTAGCGCGGGCCCAATATATATGACGTTGCTCTCGTTTGTAATCGTCCATTTTATATGTCGCTAAGAAATCATTTTCGTCAAGCGATAACATGCATTTAGGATGTGAATTCTGAAAAGGAAATACATATTCATCTTCCCTTCTTGTTGCAAGTTAATAGAAACTTGAGGATTTTAGGAATAGCACGGGCGCAATAATAATTGTGAAAACTATTAACATGTAGATTTGTCACGTTAAGTGGTGACTACTGTTAGTTACACCAAAATGAAAGAGTCTGTTGATGAGGCCGCTTCTATGATGTTGGAGGAGGCAGGCAAAATCAAGCTTTAATTAACCAAAATCTAGCTGTACATGCCACATCATTTAGGCAAACTTGGCTGCATCCAACTTTGGGCACTTGCCACCTGAAGAGATAATTTAAGCAGGCGAAGGAAAATACAGTGTTCTATTTTTCTAGTACGGTGATGTAGTAAAGGGAGGCAGTAATGAAGGGGTGTAGGATTGTTCTATTTACCTGTCCAGATGGAGAGGCTACAAAAGAGGGAGACAAATTAATTTTGATTGCAGTGAGTACAAAGAATCAATGAAGGGAAGCATGAGTATTATATTTACCGGCCTATTGTGGTTGACATGCTATAAATGTTAGAGATAAAACATAGCGGAAACAAATTTTGCCCGAGTATCAAACTTCGAAGCAGTTGTTGGAAACGATGAGCAAATTGATCATCATCGATGAACCAATATTTGTACCATGTCATTAATGACCATCACAAGTAACTCGGTCAGATGTTTCAGAAAAAGTTGACTATTAATAGAACAACAGGGTAATTTGCACAGATACAAAATGGTCATAACCAAATTTAGGCAAAGTCCAAAAGGAATTTTGGTCTACTCTATGCCAGAGAAAGTAAAAAGTCCATTTTTCCTATTCAGATTACTACAACAACCAAACAATGATTTTTCCTATATGTAGTCTTTTGTATTAGTCCAGAGTCATACTTAAGTTGCAACCTATGTGGCCGTTTTAGCAGCATGTTTCTTTTCACGTCACCTAATGCAAATGTTCCAAGGACGAAGTTAAAATGGAGGTACAATACAATAGAGAACAAATTATTAAAAGTATTCTTACCTTTAAGCCTTTTTTGCTAGAGTGCGCGGTTCGACTTTTTGCTTCTTACCTGTTTCTCCGGGCGCCATTGGTGATGATAATGTTTGAACAACCGGGTTTTCTGCTTCAGTGAAGGATGTAACAGCCAACATACCAGGTGTTTGGTTGGGGAATCTGTAGCTCAGCTTTTGTAGCTGAAGTCTAAACAGTCTATGAGCAAACTGTTGATTTGTACGGACAATAGACAACGGTTCTCTCTGAATACAAAGGAGAAAAGATGGCGCAGTGAGTAGGAGGTTACGTAATGGAGCATTTTTGTTTTCTGCTATAATACGATTCAACGAAGATGTTTATTGCTATAATAGGATACAAAGAAGATGAGTTTTGTTTGGTTGTAGTAGTATACAGTTATGTACCTGAGTAGCAACATTTTCATATATTTCATCGCTAGTTAGGGATAACATTGTCTGTGCCACCGTTTCTGACACTGTTGCAGTAATTGTATCGCTGGTGTTCGTAATGTTAAGCTCAAAGTGGCACCTGGCAAAACAAATTTCTGAAAGCTGATCAACGCCAAGGTGTTACCACAAAGTAATACTACACTTTGATCTATTTAAAACATATACAATATTTTCCATTTCTCTAATCATCCTGGTCATATGTTAATAAATGTAAATCACTGGCATATAGTTATCTACCACTGATATAAGAGCACCATATACTCATAATAGAAGAGTAATTTCTGTAAGTATACAAGCATAAAGGATGATAGGTGAACAAGGCAAAAATATACTTTCAATTGAACTTGCAAAGTTTTTAAGCTGAATGCAAAATAAGTTTTAATCGACATGCACAAAGTCATTTGTTTTTGTTTTCTCTTCTTATTTTGAACTGTTAAAGTAGCAATTCTATTAAAAACGGGAAACTGGTACATAGTTGGAGCCAGGGAATTACACCGAGATGTGGACAAGGTCATTCTAATAACGGATATTGGAACTGAAAACCACAAAGCTCTCATAATTGCTGAAACCGTAATTGATGATAATACCAAAGTTTGAACATTATGACTTCATCAGTATATAATCAACTCGAATGGAGAAATAGCGGAATTTGATTGTCTATGCACTGAAGATTGCTGGAAGAGCTATGTTTTATTATTTGGTCGAATCGCCTCAAGATTCTGCTTCCTCAATACTACCTTACAAGCATATTGGCATTATCAACTTGGTTGCAAATTTTAGTTTTCGTACTAAAACCAGGGTGTTTTCAAACAAAACCAAATAAAGCAAAAAGCTAAGTCCTTACTCATATTGTGTTTGAAAGTTGTTGAGCATACCTAGACAATATTGTTGTTATCTGGGACAGTTCATATTCAGTCCTAGGTACAGTGCATATATTACTTTTATAATACACTCCTAACTGATTTATGAAAGGTTCCAAAATGGTATAACCGATTACGTAATGGCTTACACACTACCAACCCATGAAGATTCATCAATCAGCCACCAATTTCAACCAAAAAAAAAGTAGTGGTACTAATAAAGAAGAGAAACAAATGTTGAGGACAAAACTGTTATCAAGGACTTATTTTGGACAACGAAGGCGAATAAGGATATGCTGGCTCAAAAGTTATATCCTGAACAGAGCATTATTACCATGAGGGCAACGATATAACAAAATAAATTATAGCCATGGTATCATGTATATCATCATTAGCCATGTTGCACCAAAAGCTAAGCAAAAATATTGACAATATTATCTCTTGAGTTCTTAAGGTCATCAATGATAAACACCATTTTCTAGCAAACATATTTCCTATGGTCTCGGAATGTGTTTGTTGATCCATCTATGACAAGTACAATGAAGAATTTATATTTGTCCAACTTCTACTGTAGATTTAATAAACTCGGATGCCAAAATTGGTTATTTTAAATTTTAGTTTTTTTTAAACGTATGACTAAGTGGAGACCCAAAATATTGCAAATACAGGTTATACATAGACCTGCAGTTGGAATGAACTAACAAAGTCCGAAAAATTATCAGCACTGTTTACTAAAAAGGCCAGCCCGGTACACTAAAACTTCACTCCGAGGAGAAATTTATTCTCCGATATGAAGAGAAGCAGTTGCTTAGCAAATACCTTTTACAGTTTTTGTGTGTCACTGTCTAAGCAAAAAAAAGTAACCAATTCAACCAGTAAACCAATGAACCTCTGCTGAATTATTTGCTTCCTTTTATATTTAGCCAAAATAGTGCTTATGATTCACCACATTACCCACAGGATTAATTGCTCCATTCCTACTACATATCTTTTGTCGAACACAACTGTAAGGTAAGGTATTTACAAAGATTTCGAATTAAGTCATTAATCTTCTACATGATCAGTTTGCTACATTTAGTTTATTTGTGCAGCTACAACGAAGAGAGGAAACCTGTAAAACATCGCTAAGAAGGGGGGACAAATTTCCAGCAGAAAGCTGTGAACTCCTGCAGGTCATTAATTTGGCTCCCAAACAAGCATCACATAATAACTTCAGCTACAGGTTGCATACGTATCAAGTGGTGTCGCAGAAAAATCATGCGGATAATAATTTATTGAGGATTACCAATTATAAGGCCGTCAACTCCACCAATAAGTTAAGGTGATATTATATTACTTTCTTTGACAACCCTGAGGACGGTGAAATGAGATTTGAAAGCCTAATCTATGTAGGTTCCACTATTGTAAATCCTTTTACTGATACTGTATTATTGGGGGAAGGGGGTAGAATGAAGCAGGAATTAAGAGCATTCAAGAATAACAGAAAATATAGCGTGAGAAAAACAGATAGATGGGTTTGAAGACATTTTGTGTGAGTATCCAAGAAATGCACATCAGAAGTTCGTAGGAAGTCACCTGGAGACCAACATTTGTTCTAACTTACAGTTGAAGCAGTGCACCATTTTTTGTCTTGATGCGTACAAAGTGATTGCAATGTGAGCAGGCGAGCAAGTAAAACAACTGCAGACGGTCAGGAAGTGATATTTTCCCTTCCACAGTGAAAGTCTGCACTGCAGCACGAATTCAGTGAGATTAGAAATTGCTCTGAAGATCTCTATGATAAGGCGTCGCACAAGTAATTGATAGCAGCGAAAATTGGTGCAGCAGCTGTACACACAACTAATCTGAGACGACAACTCTGAGATTGTGGATATAGGGAAAACCTCATCTTCAACAGGTGCAAGATTCAGGGAAGAAGGTGATGCCAATGAGCTTCGTAAAGTGTAGGATACCAACATGTGATCATTGTCCTCCACCCTGGGAAAAGTTTAAATCAAATAGCGAGTATGTTTTTCTGTAAAAGTATTTGAGTAGTATAACATTACGATGGGGGATTAGGTAATAAGTACCACTTTATCAATGTAGCAGCCTGCACGTACTTAGGATTCAGTAAGATCGATGTCTGATATCTTGTGGCTAATCTTATAGCTGCATATGTCAGAGATAGAGAGGAATTTTAATTAAATATAGAAGAATAAGTGCAGAGATAAAACGAAAAAGTAACAAAGATTGATGTAAACAACATACCACCGCGAAATTCAGTAACTCCAATACCCTTAGCAAGAATAACAGGGTGCTCATGCAGGTGATGTAGTAGCGTAGCGCCTTCATTGTCGGCTAAATCATCCCATATAGTAAATAGGACAGGTTTTTTGCTGGTTGATGTAACAAACATATAAATTTTTATCACGCAAGAATGCTTTAATAAGCGAGAGGGGTCGAGTAGCTCACCTCTGATCTATGACAATTGCCTCTCGGAAGTGCTTGCTTTGGTCGGCGGTATATTGCAGCGCACTGCAATTGGCTACTACCGCCAACAAGTCTGGCGTAACGGCAAATAAGATAGTAACAATTGATTTAATTAGTAGGGAGCAGTTAGATGGTGTGGTAAAGAGGCCTAGGCGTAAAGTGGGAGCTTACCAAATTCAACACCTGGGCGTAGACGCTCGATAGCTGAAAAAGGAACTGTGTTCAACTTTGTCGGAAGAGGTAGGGACACTTCCATCCCACCGTTATTGGTGACAGGCTCAACAACTGTGTGTCTATCGACCACCCATTCATACACACCGGCACGTATTGAGTAACCGCGAGGGTATCTAACTTTTGCGCAGGAAACCAAATATGTCTTGAAAGGAGCAAATAACCTCTCGTACTTCGGACTATCATCGCCATAAAGCACTATTGCAACCTGTTGTTTCTGTAGTCAAGTGACATAGAGAAAGGTTTAGGCCTGCGAATAGAATGTACGGAGGAATTTGTTACTATTTTCAACCTTTGTTGCTTTGATCGGGCCTCAACTCACACTTTCTGAAGTTCTCGTAGGTAATAATATTTTGGTGAGACATGTTGAATATCAAAATCATTTTTCAGTAAGAACTGCTGCAAAGGTAAACCTACACTTTCATCTTGCACAATCATCGTCTGAAACTGCACACTCTGATCTCTACTCTCACGAGGCCGGAACTTGTCGACGACCTGAACCTTACAGCTACAACCTATAGTTTCTTTTGTAATAGCATCGACAGAAAGCCGTTGATCCATTACGCCAGATTCTGTTTCAGTATGACGGAGAAGGTGCAGATTAAATGGCAACATATGGTACAGAGCAAACTAATGAATGAACTTCTACATGGCTTTAAAGATCCAGTGTTTTATTATTCTTAAATAATCCCGAACATTGCATAGCCATAAGCGTGTAAAGAAACAAAATTCACCTTCGAAGCAACACCACTACAGAGAGAAACACCGAAATAGAAGATCGATGATTCAATTTGTTGGAGGAAATGTTTAACCCAAACGTCCCAACTTTTGCAACTTCTTGCTGAAATGCTGGTCTCTGTTTCATTATTGCAGAAGAAGGTGTACATGAAAACATAGACGTATGAGATAATAAATTGATAGACGAACCTATAATGAAACAGTTGCAGGCCAAACTAAGCTGGAGAGTTTGCGCATAAACTGCAAAATGTTTACATAAGAAGAATACCAAGCAGTTCAAAACCAGATTCCAGTTCCTATCACTCAATGTCCAGATTCAAGTCAGGAAGTTACAAATTCATTTTTAATAGAATAAAACATTGTATCTCAAGCTATGTACGACACATATTATACATGTCCATGAAAACAACCAAAATCTATGAAATAGTATGAAAACTGTGCAGGATATTATCCATGAGAACAACCAGGTAATACTGCACATATTATCTCAAGGAAACAACCTAATCTATGAAAACTGCACATAGCCTTTCATCTATCAATTTCATTCTTTATCTAGTTATGAACAAAAATAACACATTTTTTCCTTTAACTTTTCCTAGTTACGACACACAGATGCTTCATTCACCAAAAAAAAATACAGCCTAAACACAACATATACAGATTGAGGTACATATAAAGAGTCCAGATATGAACAAAAATAACACATTTTTCCTTTAACTTTTCCTAGTTACGACACACAGATGCTTCATTCACCAAAAAAATACAGCCTAAACACAACATATACAGATTGAGGTACATATAAAGAGTCCAGATGATAACAAACCTGCAGAGTACTATAGGGTAATTAAAGTTCCATAACTTCTTGAAATACGTTAAAAAAAAAAAAAAGATAAATTTCTCAGCAAAAACAAAAGTTGAACCTCCAAATTCTCCAAAAGAGCAAAACTTTATATCACTTAACATCAATAAAATCAAAGAACAAATCACCCCTCCCCCCCAACAATTAAAGGAAAAGGAAAAAACACTTCAATCTGATGACAGACATAAAAAGATGAGATTTTTACCAAAAGGTCACACCAGAAAACACTGGAAAAAATTAAAAATCCAAAAAGTACATAACTAACATTGTATAAACCTCTGCAAACAACAAAATTAGCAGCAAATGTGTCAAACACAGTTAAACTTCAATTTCTTTTTTCTTTTTGTTTGAACATAACCATACTTACCTATTGTTTCATATACAGTCAAAAACTCGGAGACAGAGAGCAACGACTAAGAAATCAAAGCAGTTGGCAACAGAGAACAAAGAGAGAATGCAAGTGGACTGAAATTGGAAAGAGATTTAGGTGGAGACAATATTTGTGGTGAGGATTTGATGTGTAAGAAGCTGGCTGAAGGAGGAGTGGACGTGTAACGTTTTCAGTGAGCTGAGAAATGCAAAAAACTACAAAGTTGAATTATGAAAAGACTTTATTAGCCTTTGCCAAATGACTAAAATGCTCCTGTGAATGGCTGCAATGACGTAGTTGCCCTTGGAAGCAGGCATGACGACCGTGACCTGCTTCCAAGGTTCTTCTATATATTAGAATACTAGTGGGGTAGCCCGGGCGCTGCCCGGCCCAACAATAGTGGTAAGACATAAGAGGTAAACATTCCAATTTACATAAGTTAGATCACCAAGTCAGTGTTCAGGTGAATGTTGTTCATGATATTGTGACTCATACTCAGAAAAAGACCAGCTTTCCAAATCCTAAACTTCCACAATCCATAAGACACCCAATGTAACCAAACAAATCCAGTCACAGGATAAAACATACAAGTAAATATAGAAGCAAATGTGTTCCAAAGCTTATAGTAACAGCTTAAGAAAATGTGTTCCAAACATACTAAGAGAATGGTTGAAGGATATCACCAGTCCATGAGAAGCAACTTGCTTCACTTTGGAGCTTGATTAATTTGAATTCTCGTTGGTAGCTCTAGACCCCATCTTTTGTGAAGGTAGAGAGGTTAATTTCGATAGACTAACTTTTTGACAAAAAGGACCTCTTTTATAGTACCTCAAAGAGATAGTTTTAATGAATTTCGTAATAAGGATGGAAGAAAAATCACCATCAGAAATTCTTTGAATATAAGGCTCCAAATTTTTGTGAGTAACAATAGGAACACAAGCCTTGAAAGTCTCAGCATCAGTTCTTTCATTGAAACTCCACTGCCTCAGTAACAAGGAAACATCTGAGGAGCCAAATTCCTGCATATAGACACGTGCGAGCCATTCTCCAGGTGAATGCCCAGTAAAAGATAAAGTTCCATTCCCACCTACAACAAATGTGGCCTAATTATGGGACTGCAACATGTCCTGTTAAGTAAAGAGGACGGTGTAGGTCAATCAAGGTTAAAGGTTATACTTATGGAATCTGTAAAAGAAAGCATCGACATTTGATTGTAGCTATCAGAAGTGTTAACAAATTGCAATCCTAGGAAAATGAAGTAAAGAAAAACAAGGATGTCGCAATCTGTAACCATAGTTGAGTATATGTTTTGGGATTTGCGGATGCCTGGAATGAGCAGGTAGGAGGGAGAATAATTGCTTATGTTCAATGTAAGAACAAATTCAGGCAAAGTTGAAGACTCCAACCATAAATTTTGGTCCGATCATAATCAAATGGGAGAACATTAGAAATTGGATCCATTTTGATGCAATAAGGGCTGATAAAGAAGATAGGCACCTACTAAAATAAAGGGTGTAAATGATGAGGATTAACATTGTTCTTCTACTTTTTCTTTTTTGTCAAAGTTTTGATCGAGTTGGATAATCCATGATGTATTAAGAGCTGTACTATATACTACATCAATAAAATAACAAGATTATTACTTGTCTACAAGAAAGACTTAAGTTTTAAATATTAAGTGCAGTAACTAATCCAGCATATAGGAAGAGACTGTCAAATGACTTATTGTGAGTTGTGACCATATCCCCATGTTATTTCGATTGTGAAATGTGCAGTCTAACAAGCAGGGAAGACAAGAAATTAAAGATTTACTTGGTGTATAATGTGCATGCTGCTAGGAACACTCTGCAAACCAGAAAGGCATTTGAACCAGAAAGGATTGTGGAGCCATGAAAATAGACAAGGAAAGGAACAGAAAGAAAGAACCAGCAGAAACTTGTGTGTGTTTGTGTGCGTGAGAGATAGAGAGAGAGAGAGAGAGAGAGAGAGCAATAGTGAAATATATTAAAAGAATATTCTAAGATTAATGATAGGTAAGTGAAATTAGAGAACCTTGAGCTAGTTTTTTTTGCTTCACTGACTGCTGCATCTTCAATTCTTTTGAGGTACCTGGCCAAAATATTTTCTTAATGGATAAGAGTACAGCTTGATAGCTGCCGAGCATAACAATTGGTAAGATGAGAGCCAGCTTCTCATAGTCATTTGTATTGTTCCCTAAGCCCTGCAGAAATCAACAAATGATATATTCAATTAGTATCCGTTACAACAAAAATCAATCTATTCCGATTCTACAGTTCAGAAATGTAAATGACAAATGATGAAATATTGAAATTCCAGACCCTGCCAACCCCTCTAAAAAGGCCCATAATGCTCATATCTTAGGAACTAAATGAAAAAAACTTGTCCCTTCATATTTGCAATACAACAAGTAGTAATATTGAGTCGAGTCTCAATCCCAAGGAAGTTGGTGTTGGCAATATGAATCCGACCATGACACTCCATTTGAACTAAACGAAATTCATAGTTTAATCTTAGAAAATAAGCCTCTCTACTTCCCCGGAGGTAGTGGTATGGACTGCGTACATTTTACCCTCCGTAGACCCCACTAGGTGGGAATATACTGGGTTTGTTGTTGTTGTTGTTGTTGTAATCTTAGAAAATAAGTATTACATAGTGGTTATATTGACAGAGTAAAAGACCAATGTTTACTGAGAAGTTGAAGTTCCTATAACTATAGAACTCAATTTTCAAGAAACTGAGATAGTGTCAACAACTGCGCAAGCTCAATGAAGAAGGAAATGCAAACCGAAAGGATAATAGCAGGGCGAATAGTGGTCGCACTACTTGTTGTCAGGGAAGATGGCAAATCAACTTGAGAAGAAGAGCTGAGATAGCAGCAACTGCAGCGCGTTGGAATATTAGATTTGTATGGTGAAATAATGGTGCATGGTGACAACCATGCTAGGCTCATAGCCATTTTCCCCACTTGCCGTTGTACCAGCATCTTTAGTGAACACCTCAAATTCATATTTAATTTATAAAACGGTACCTGAAAGGAAAATAACAAGGTCCATTGTAATCAATAAAACTAAAAATCTTTACCAGCTAACATCCATTCCATATATAAAGTCATCGCCTATAATATACAAGAGTCAACATAACATATAAAAACACTAAAACAAATTAGGAATAAAAAACAATTAGAGAGAACTTTAGAATGACCAAAAATGTAAAGGTTCTGAAAGAAAAAGTTTCAAACATAAGAGATTTCTAAAAAAAGGGAAATATTGAAAAGAAGACTCAAAAGGACTAAAACAAATTCCATATGGCACAATTCTTTACCATCAGATTGACCAGTTTAAATAAGCTTGATCTGCCAATAAGGAATTCTCTGTGTAGCAAATAGAAGAGATATAAATGTAACCGTATTGATGCGCAGAGCAGCGAGCTATAGGCATATACACAAACGTTTTTCTGTTGATTTAGAGTAGGTAAAAATGTTAGAGCAGTAACCTGTTCACTTTCGCTGAGAGATACTTGGGATAAAAAGTTTTGAATATGTTAACTGTACATTTTACAAATTGTAGCAATCGCCGATTGCATGAGTCTTCCAATGTTGAAACAACACAATATTACCATTTGTAAAACCTAAAGAAAAAAAAAACACATGGTCAAAAGTGTAGAGCACCATATATGTCTTCATACACGATGAATTTGACGAAGAGCGGAATTTTCAGGCTCATGAAAGATTGTACAATTGACAAACAGACATAACACTTCCAGGGATAGTACTCAGCTGGTGTATTTTGTCCCCTATTTCTACATCAATCTCAAATTTATTTTGTATTTTCAATGCAGTATATTGATATAAGTTGTGCTTTTTTTTGGGTGCATTGGGGTAGTTATTTAGTCACATAGGATGTAAAGTTAAACAAAAGCTTTAGAGATGATTTCATTATACATTACATTGTATGTAGATTGACCATCATCGTTATCAGATGTAGGTGGTCGAATTAATATTTTTATGTTGTCTGAACTTTTCACCCCTGATAGAGCGACGTACAATTGGCCATGAGAAAAGACAGGCTCATGTAAATAGATTCCAACATAATCTAATGTTTGTCCTTGAGCTTTATGTATTGTCATAATAAAACATAATCGTATTGAAAATTGTGTTCTTTTAAATAGGATAGGTAATTTTTCATCATTTGAAGATAATAGTGGTATTCTTGGTATAAATACATGTGTATATTTAAAATCACCACTGATAATTTTAGCACTTATAACACGATTATTAAAATCACAACATATTAGACGCGTACCATTGCATAGACCTTCACAAGGATTTAAATTTCTCAATAACACAATAGGGCAATTCTCTTTCAAGGTTAATTTGTAAGGAGGTAGACCAGGAGGGTTCAATGAATGTAAGAAATCCTCAAACTCACTTTGATCACTCCGTTCAACAGTTTCATCAATTGCGACAAATGTCTTAGCATCTTTGGGAAGTTGAGCTATAAGTCTATCATTTAACTCATGAACAAAGTCATTTTTTGTAGTCAAAATAACACGGGAAGTTAAACAAGTTCAGTCTTGAAAAGAAGTATGAAAATCAGGATATATTGTTTTGAATAAAAGATCTAAAGATTCTTTTTCAGCGATATATGGAACAATGAAACATCTTGGGATAATTATTTTGTCATTCATGTTAGTTTTCTCTTGTCTATTTTCTATGCGCATTAGATATTCACAGAAAGAGGGATCAGTTTTAGCACGCATATTCTCTGATAATCGGAGTTTTTCAAGTTGGTTCCAAATTTGTGAATTCAAAATGCTTTCTCGAATGGAGTCTTCTTTTTTGCCACTTCAAACTACGGGGAGAGTTTGTCTAAAATCTCCTCCAAGCACGACAACTTTTGAACCAAATAATATATTTGAATCCATTATATCTTTTAAAAGAGAATCAAATGCTTCAATCATATTCTTTTTTGCCATCGATACTTCATCCCATACTATTAATTTTGCATCACGAATCAAAGATGCTAGTAAGCTTTGCTTGCTGATATTACAAGAGAATTTTTCGTCAATATTGATTGGAATCTTAAAGCATGAATGTGTTATTTTTCCTCCAGGAAGGATTAAAGCAGCAACGCCAAAAGTTGTTGTTGCTAATGCTATAAATCCTTTAGATCTGACAATTGTTGATAAGGCACAATACAAGAATGTCTTACCACTTTCACCAGGACCGTCTATGAAAAATGCTCCTGGTTTATTTGTTAATATTCTTTGAAGGATTATGTCATATGCTTTTTTTGTTCTGTGTTTAATTTTTGATGTAATAACAATTCTTCATCACTTACAATGATATTTCTTTCAAAGTACACTTCTTTTGCTTCTTTTGTTATTTTTGAAGACGTGATAATTTCTGAAACAAGGTTGAACTCATTAATATCGCGTCCTATAGAATGCAATATATCATTAATATTGTTCAAGACAGCAAAGTGTATATCTTTTTGCATAATGTTTTGTAAATTTTTGAAGTCTTCAGATATTGAATCTTTAAATTGTTCCCACAATTCTTTTGGATTGTCAGGGTTACAATATACTAATATTGTAGCAAATAATCATCATAAACTATACGGCATTTGATAGCATGTAGCCTCTAGCATACATTCAATCAAATTATTATCACAGTGCAATAAGCCTCTTTTTTCCGCAGATTCTCTGAATGTCTTGCAATATATATCATTTACTCTCAGAAGATCATCATATGATTTTGGTGCTTTTACATTCATTAGTAATACAACAACAACAACAAACAAAGTATATTCCCACATAGTGGGGTCTGGGGAGGGTAAAATGTACGCAATCCATACCACTACCCCCGAGGGAGTAGAGAGACATTCATTAGTAATAATCGAAGATAATATCTTTCTCCTTCAATTGGATGAGCAGTTACAACACGGCAAATAACTTTGCCTCGTATTTGTTTGGTCTACATTCTATAGGCAGGTGACCATACAAAGTATTGTGGAAAATCTTTGTATAACAAATTAAGCTCCTCAGCATCTTTGTTTGTTGCATTCATCATGAAAAATTCTGTCAACATTGTTTTTTTAATCATAGAATTTTTCACGATGCTATTAATGTTGTCAGTTTTTTTTAAAAGAGACAAATTGTTGTCCTTCAAGATGTAGTTAAAGGTGGTAAACACTTGGGCTCATTTCATTAATAGGAAAGGCGTATAAACGCCATACAGCTTCTGGTGGTGATACCCATCTAGCAGATTGATACTCTTTTATCTCATCTAATTCAATATTTGTATTATTTTCATGTACATGAAATGAAATTTTATCATGTCCTTAACAAATGTATTTGTATATATATTTGACAACTTTAATATCAGAGCAAACTTCAACGTTTATATGATAGTTGTATTTGCATAGCAGAAAAGGGTTATAAGCAACAACTCGTGAATTATCCAGAAATTATTTTCTAACCTTCACATGTTGACCCGTATTTCGTCTTCTATAAATTGGGTATGAATTGTTTCCTTTTATTGTTTCATTAGCAAAACTTTTGGGATACTTAAATTTGCACACTCATTTTTCTTCATACATGAATTTGTGGGATTTAAATGACCGCAGGGGCCATGCATCATATGTTTAATAACAAGTTCATATAAGTAAGGAAAAGCATCAGGATCAGGTAGTTCAGCAGAAACAAATTTGTCATACGCTTCAGGTGTTAGTAATTTATAATCATCAGTAAGTATAATAAGAAAATGAGCATGTGGAAGACTTCGTTTTTGAAATTCTATAGTATACATAAAAGCTGCAACTTTTCAGAATATGTGTCGTTTTAGTATATTTGTCTTCATTTCTTCCACCTTTGCTTTGAACACACGACTAATCAAATCAGGTTTATTTTGAGCTTCATCTATTGACAGTAGATGTTCTTTTATTTCTGGCCAAGAGGGATTGCAAGTCATAGTAAGGAATATATCAGGTTTTCCAAAATGTTGAACTAACGCAATAGCATCCATGTAACGACGACGCATATCTCTTGGACCGCATTGCGGGGAGAAATCATTTTTTTTCTATTTTTAAAGCTTCTCTTTCACCAAGTCTTAATATATCAAAAAGTCCTTGTAACATATCAATTCGGAATAAATTTTGATTAAAAGAAGCAAAATCTAATTTGAGTTTCAACTTTTATAAATTCATCAACTGAGTATTGTTGAAATAATCTACCTGCGTGTAAAACTCCATTTTCTTCATCATCTCGCATTTGAAGTTTATAACAATAGTATTCACGACAAGAAACAATATTTTTTTTTATTTCCTTTTTGTAAGACTTCGGCTTCCACATCAAGTAGCCCATCAATTGAACACATGTTAGCTAAGCTTGGAAGGTGCTCATTTTCATAGTAAGGTTTTTTTCTTTTTGTTAATTTATTTACAGGAAGTATAACCTTTTGAATTCCGCAATGCCATCCATTTTGTCCATACGGAAATAAAAGAGGATATTGCAAAGGATCATAACAACCATAATAGTAATTAACTATTTGGCTCCTGTTACTATAAGTATAAATTCGGATATAGGGTGCAGAATTATTATCATTCGTTTCTTCGTCTAGCCATAATCCTACCACTTCAAATACACTCGGTAGGTTATATACTCGCTGATCTAAACCAGATTCACATCTCAATGCGATATAAAAGTTTGATAATTCAGGAATATGAAGAAGAGATTTCAGAAAAATACAATAAGGATTTATCTTTAAAATGTTCATCAATTTCTCAATAACTGTTCGTTTAAGCAATACTTGAAGAAGCCATTCGATTCAGTATCTCAGTGTTATCGTTATAAAAATACAGTTGCAGATTTCTTGGTTGTCCATTTGAAGGAATCAAATCATTTATGAAGTGATACATTGGCCCTTGTACTTTGAAAGTGTAAATGTCATCATTTCTTTTAGCCAACAATCTGTCATAATTGACTCCAAGTGAGGTGAATGCAAACATATTATTATAGATTCTGAGGTAAATATGAAAATGTTCAGATTCTTCAGTATCACCTAAGTAAAGATTTAATAATTCATTAGGCATTTGATGCGATGTTAACTTAACTGAACCATTACTACAACAAAATCCTGGAGGTTCATATTCAAATTTTTTTGCTCGGCAATGTTTATAGTTTTGGTGTTGCTTTTAAAATGTCTGCATTACTGGGCAATTGTTCAAAATTCCAACAGCCTACTATTTTTGATCTACAACCTGTGTATATAAATTACAACAATTTATCATATCATTTTTCACACAACAATTGTAGGCACAAGCAAAATATTGGAAGAAGACATACCTTTTTTGGCGACAGCTGATATGATCGAATCATTTCGTTCAGTAGAAGCATTTGATGTTGAACCTAATGAATAGTCAATTCAATTAGTAAGAGATCTACTTTGGTAAATTAAAATTGGATAATATTTTAATGATTACGAACCAATTTCAAATACAGAGAAGTGACCAGCTGTAATTTTTCCTTTATCAAAGCCTTTCGCTGCCGTTGAACTCTTTGTGCAAGATGCATCACTTGTTGAAGGATGAAAATCATAGTCAACATTAACAATTTGTATGCATGTAAAATTATAAATAACATAATACTCAAATTATAGGTTTATGGGATATCTAACCTTTTTTGGCAACAGAAGACGACTCTCGTATTGTTAGAACTGTTTCTTTAGGTAATCCAACTGTATTTCGTTTAGCGGAAGGATTTGATGTTGAACCTAATGAGTAATCAGCTTAATATGACATATACTTTTGGTGGATAAAATGCAAAAAAGTATTTTAATAATTACGTACCAGTTTCAAAGACAGAGAAGTATTCGATTATATTTTTTCCTTTGTTAAAGCATGTTGTTGTATTGTTAGTGTTGGATGTATTTGTTGTTGTAAAACATCACATTCAATATTAACAATGTATATGTTACAAAAATCATAAACAGTGTAATACTTAGATTACCAATTTTCGAAGGTATCCAACCTTCTTGGGTAGCAGAAGATGACTCTCGTATTGTTAGAGTTGTCTGTCTAGCTGATTTAACATTTATCTGAGGGCACAATGCTTCATCAGTGAGTGTAGACAGCAGACATTTATTTATTGATTGAAGTTTTTGTTTGCGTCGCTGCAATAAAAGTTGCTCTTTTTTGTCAGGCGACAACTGTGTATATCAGTCATGTCGCCTCAGATTGATTTTAGAAGCTCTTTCTGCTGAGCAGGTGCGCTTTCTTTTTTGGGAAAAACAAGTTTGGACCGAAGGCTTTTGGTTTATTGTCATCTGTGTTGTGAAATAAGGATAAAGCTAGCAAAAGAAATGGAATACAAAGTTAGTCGAAAGTGAAAACAGACTACCTACTTCCTATCAAGTTTATTGAACAGTCATTATAGTACCATCCTACTTTTTGAGCCGGGGGTCTATCGGAAACAGCCTCTCTACTTTTTCGGAAGTAGCGGTATGGACTGCGTACATTTTACCCTCCCCAGACCCCACTTGGTGGGAATTCACTGGGTTTGTTGTTGTTGTTGTTGATGTTCATTACAGTACCATCCTCTTTAAGATTATTATTGAAAATTGTAAATATTTGTTTGAAGTTAACAAGGTCAGTATCAATTATATCTTATATATCTTGAGGAAGGAAAATTAATGTGCAAAGTTTCAGGCAAAGAAAAGTCGCATGCGCAAAGAAAATTTGCTAATCTAAAAATATGCGTGAAGGAAACAGAATTTCATTTCTTCTCCCTCACACATTTGAGCAATGTAGCTTATGAACAATGTTAAAGTAAGAGTGCTGAGGGTTGGCAAGACTGAAGTAGCTTGGACGGTTACTCATGCAAAAGGAAAATCTGCAAGGCAGGAATTCTATAGGATGGTTCTATCAAGATGTGTTTATCTTGTTTGGCTTGAAAGGAATGCCAGAACTTTGAAGGGCCAACAGAGAACACCTGATCAAATAATCATTAAACATAAGGTAAAATCTCCATTTTAGAGCTGCTATAGAAGTTAGATTGCTTAGGTGTTTGCAACTATTAAATTGAGCTGTAGTCTGTAGATAAGAGGCTTGTTTGCAAATGTAAGTTTGGGGCAGATTGTCCATTTGGTAATACGTACATGTTTGCCTACCTTTTTCTTCCCAATGCCAGTCCACACTCCACACTAATCTTTTAGGTCTTTCTGATGGAAGTTATAATTGTCACTTTCAACAATTGATCAAATTCAGTTTAAAACTAACATGAAAACTTAAACTTAAGCAAACAAGTGATGTAAAGATATGACACCTGCGCCTAACCCAACCCTAAAAGCTAGCTTATGAAAAGGAGGATCGCCCAAGTACATATAAGCAAATTACCAATAGATCCCCAATCAATGCGAGACTCTAACTAAACCCCAAAAGATCGCTCATCAGAGCAAGATTACCCACGTACATATAACCAAACCACCGGTCCATTCCCCTGACGAATATGAACCTCTATATTGATTGGACCCTAATCCATTCTTAAGACATACCACATTTATTCAATCTGAAAAGCAAAAATCTCAACAAATGGAAGTTAATTGGAATATTAAACAAATGGTCCTAGTTCAGGAAAAGATAACTCAGTAGCAAACATATAGAAAAGGGCAAAGATACATAAAAAACAAAAACAGTTTTCAACTCTACATACCATTTTGTGTTGCTGGCGAACTGCCTCGAAACAGGTAACGCCACAACTCTAAAATCAGGAACACTTATATTTTTAACTACATACCATTTTGTGTTGCTGGCGAACTGCCTCGAAACAGGTAACGCCACAACTCTAAAACCAGGAACACTTATAAGAGAAAATCCAGCTGACAGTTTTACACTTCATTTGCACATTATAAGCTGGAGAGTACTCATTAGTAACTTTCCTCCATTGATCCGGTGTCTGGTTATTATTATTATTGATCTTCCGTGCTAAATAAGGTATATTAAACTTCAGTTACTTGTCTAATGAAGACATTAGCAATCCCTTTGTAAGCAGAGACACATGTAACCCCAACTATTACAATCTATGTACACTCTACCCTCCGCAGACTCCACTTGTGGAATTACACCAGGTATGTTGCGTGTTTCATTACTCATTTTAAATTGAAGAATATGATCCTTAAACTCAGAAAACTGATCCTACTACAGTCTCAACTTTATTCGTGAATGGGAACACTGAGATAACTTTTTGTCATACCTCACTTCCATCCTTAAGCAAAATAGCAGCAGCATGAAGTGTGTTACTAACCATAGTAGGTCCTCTATGAGTAACCAAATTAGATCTCACAACAACTCTTGGCATTCCTAACTTCAACAAACAGAGGTTCCCTTTTTACAAACGTGCTTTTGCTAGAGGTTTTCCTAAAAAAAAAACAATCAGGTAATAAAGCTTTTATTGCAGCATTCCACAGGATATTCATAGGCTTTCACACTTTATCTGCATGTATTATCCAAGCTAGCTGAAGCATGTCATTTAAAAAATTAACTTGTATTCGTACACCTTCCCTTCTATCTACACTAATTTGTAGCAAATCTTACACCACGAAAGTCAAAAGTTCATTAGCCCAATATGTCAACAACTATTTATTTCCAATGTTTCAGTACAAGCCAAACAACTTCAAATAACAACCTAGGTAAATTTTCACATGTTCGTAAAAATGCCACTCATATCGTTCAATTTTTTTTTCTTTAATGCGTTTTTGTGTTTTTCGTTTGACTTCCCTAAAGGGTTTAATAGCCTTTTCTATCCAACATATAGCTAATCAATTGTTCTGTGATTCCTCTCCTCGGCTATGTTTATTTTTACTTTTGATAGAATTAAAATTTTGCAAACCCATTCAACGAAACCTGATAAGTACAGATGTGAACGATCAGCTAAATTAACGTTTCAAATCAAAATTATCTAAAAAGATTGATGTTTTTGCGATTTCAAGAATGCTCCAGCATAGTGAAACAAAATTACAACAACGAAAAACTGAATCTTTCTGAAATTTGAAGAAGAAAACTTACACTGTTTGAATTGAAGATGTGAGAACACCGAGAAGATTATCAGACGACAAGAAGAGGATTCTGAGTATCAATTTTGTTCTTTTTTAATACCCAACAAGCTTCCATCCGAAAGAACAGTTGTTGTCTTTGTCATTGTGAGAGTGACACGTGCAGCAACAGTAAACGAAAATGACCAATTTATCCAAATTGAAATGGAAAAATGACGAAAATACCCTTGAAAAAGCTGGCAGGACAACCTCCACTTGCCCGCTTTCGCCTGCTTACTTGATGCCACTTCTATATATTAGTAATATATATATTTGTCAAAAAGTTCGTAAATAAAGAAATTCACGCGAAGAAGATTTGACGTAGTGCATGTATTTTAAACCTTGGCAATTCTTATACGATAATCTCTTTATTAAAGAACAAAAACATGTGAGGAGGAAGAAGCCTGGGCAATCAAAAGGTGCATTAGAAGGTTTGTGCATTATAATTATTGTAAAAATGGGATGAACGTTGAAGGAGCAACGGTAATCAAAGGTGAAATTGAAGAATTCTAAAAGTTATTATCATGTTTCCGTGGTCTTGTTTGTCTTATACTCTTTCCGTTTGCTTTTACTTCTCATTATTTTTCTAATTTGATTTTCATTTTTACTTGTCATTTTGACAAATCAAGAAAAGACAAAATCAATATTAATAATTTATTCTTCAAATTTTTCAATACATATTACTAAACATAATAGGGGCAATATGGTTAAGTCATTATATCCATATCTTGTGTCATGTCAAAAAGTGATAAGTAAAAACGAACGAACGGAGTATTATAATAAAGATTTCAACTAAATAACATATTTAATACACATTAAATTCATAAGATATGGATTGAGAAAGGAGGGTTATAATGGTAATTAAGTAAATTTTAAAAGTGATTTTAAAATTGATTGTAACGTAATAGGAGTAATATCTAGAGTTTTACACATTGACAGACAAATTAATAAATACTAAGTAATCACAAAAATATTGAGAAGAAACTTTCACACTTCTCCTTTGCTGGTCCTCGAAATTTTGGTCAAGCATCTTATATAATTTACCAGGTAGTATTGTGGTGGCTATCAAACTAAAGAAAATATCCAACTGTATTAAAAAGTAAAGAAACTCAACTCCAATATGATACAAACAAGTTGAAATTGCATTTAAAAAAAATAATAACCACACAATATTTAAAAAGAAAGGTACTCAATTTTGTGAAAAAAAATTTCAACACTTCCTTCATTTCATATTAGTTGGCCCCTATAGACTTGGCACACCCCTTAAGAAAATATTTATTAGGAGTTTATTTTACTAAATTAACCTTGATAATTACGCTTTGAATATACATTTTGTTTAGTCATTTAATGATAAGAGTAGTATTAAAAGAACATAAAAAAATTATCTTGATTTCATCAAAGAGACAACTAAATTGAAACTAATATTTTTAAAAAGAGAGTCAACTAAAACGAAACGGAGTATTTCATGAATAAGATCATAATCAAACAATATACAAAATGAGATAAAATTGCACAACAAAAATTATGAACATTGAGAGACTTGACACTGGTAGCAACCTTGGTAAGGAAAAGTTTGACTGGTAAAGATCCTTCCAATATATATAAAAGAGCGTACAAATGTGACATTTGAAAATAAAAAAATACTTTGTATTAATATGAGGTCTGCTATGAACCAAATCTTGATGTAGCTTCCTTTATCAGTCTTTGTACTTGGCATTCATGGCGGATGTGACCTCACTCGTTTTTTAACCTAAAATATTTTGAATTGTAAACTTGACTATTCAGAATAGCAGCATCTGCACGCCCTTTTGATCATATAAGTATAACTACAATCATCACTCAACAACCACCAGGGTTTAAAAAAAAAACTTTTTGTGTCATTTACAACTAAGATCAAGTAGTAAATTGATCAAACTTCGAGATGCAATACATTATACGCTCAAAGTGTATCACAATCATTGTTTTATGGTCACCAAAAAAGAGCCTCATTTCTACCAATAAGTTAAGAACTGGAAAAAATATATAGTTACATAGTTGAGAACATAATCAATTATCATGCACTATTTGAAGTCCAAATAAAAAATGTTGAAATATTGCATGAAGAACTCTAGAACTTCCTAGTCACGAATATGTACACAATAAAAGCTACTCTTCGAAAATATCTTAAAGTGATCAAGGATAGTAGAAGTTAAGAAATGTTGATGAGGTTATCAACATCAAAGACACCACTTTTGAGCTGTGTAAAATAAATTGACCTGGAAAAAATAAGACAGTGAAAATAATAAAGAAAGCGGGTGGTTAGAGTAAAATCAATTCATATGCATAAAAATGAGAAGAGATGATAATAAAAATATGTATAGTGAGAGGCAATCCAAACTTTAACAACTTAACAAACCGTTGCTTCTTGAAAATTCATACCTATTAGTGATTAAAAGTGGAAGATTTAGTTTAAGATAGCAAAATAAAATGAAACAAAAAACTTAAAATGAGAATAACTTTAGTTGATAGCAATAATTCTCAACTAAAAACACACATTAACGGATCACTAAAAAAACAAATAGAGTAAACAAAATTATATATCGGTCTATTCAGACAATTAAAGAAAATAAACAACATTTGGAAAAAACTATAACCAAATAACCTTAAAAGGAAATAAAGTAGGAAAATAGAATTTCAGCCAAATTAGTAACAATATTCATGGACAAAAATTATGAAAAGATAATGGTTCAATACCATAAAGAAGTATCCATAGAGAACTTACAATAGTTGGATGAAACAGCTTATCTGCTCTAATTACCAACATCAGTGGTGGTGCAGCGGAAAGGGGTTGCCCCAACCTACCCAGAGGTCGAGGGTTTGACCCTGGGTATGGACAAACACTCTGTTGGAAGCTCTCCCCCCAAATGGGGCCTGACGCGGGGCGAATCCGGATATAGTTGGACTCCTAAAAAGCGGGTACCAGACACCGGGTGGTTTAAACTATAAAAAAAATAAAAAATGATCTGCTCTAATTAATTTCATTCTATTTGTTCTGCACAATATTAACGAAAAAATATTTTTAAAGGAAATTTGCTCACAATTATTGATCGATGGAACATATATTTGATAATAGAGACAATAACAACAACATACCTAGTGCAGTCCCACAAAGTAATATTATTGATAACAGAAAGAATTGATAAAACCTATAAAGATGAAATTAGATTACACAGATCAATTAGGCAAATTAAAAAAAACTGCAATCAAAAAGGAAACAAAGACCCTAACAGCTTGTTTGGATGATGGTTTGCCGTGGTTTCATAATGTATGGTATGGTACAGTATGATATGGTATAGTACCATGTTTGGATTGATTGTATCGTTCACTGCGGTTTAATAATAGTTTTTTGTTTGGTTTGATGGTATGGTATTGTATCGTAAAGGGTAATTTTACTAAAATATTCCCGATTATTATAAATTTTAAATTCAATTCGTGTAGGTTATTTCTTCTAAAGCCTTGCCTGTGTACAGAAAACAAACAAGCAGAGCAATAAACTGCTTCTTTGAAGCAATTTCAGTAATGCAATAAACTGAAATCTTGCTCTTCATCACCTCCATCTTTGGGTTGTGTGTAATCTCTCCAATTTAGTATTATTGTTTCTCTTTCATAATACATCACTTGACCAAGGTAGAATATCTTCCTCTTCCACCATTTAGTATTATTGTTCGTAGTTCTTTTCAAGGTATCCACCTGAGTTCAAGCTTCCAAATAGAAATAACTACTATTTGGTTAAAATTGGATTACAGAAAATTATTAAGGGCATAGTTGGAAAAAAAAAAAGAAGGAAACCATGGCACACCACCCATTTGATGGTTCAAGAAATTGATGGATTCCATGGTTATCAAACCATGGAATAGTACCATACCATACCACCCTTTTTAGGAAACCATGAAAACAAACATAGTTCCCATGGTAACCATACTATGGGAAACCACCATCCAAACAAGTTGTAAGCAAAAGTTTAACAGCGAGCCCATTTTTTACTCAAATAAATGAAATCAGGACAATGAAAATGAAAAAAGGCAAATAGATAACCTCTCAAATGGAAACGAAAAAGGCATCGCAGAGAGAGTGGCCAACCATTTCGGCACCAACTTATCTCCCAAATCATCATCATTAGCCTCAAAAAATTATTGGCCAGTTATCTAGTCCAGTGAGAGAGATTTCATAAGAATCAGAAGATGCGGATCAAATGAACATGGGTTTTCTTGTATACACATTTTCTCGTCATCAAAATTTTGATGATCGAATGGATCTTGCCATTGTTGTTTTCAATTTAGTTTCTCAATTTTTTTTGCGTATGATCTCTAAAATTGGATTAGACATTTTACTGGGGTCTTTTGTATTGACAGTTGTGAGGAACAATAACTTTTGGAGTCTAATATAAAAATGTTTTATGAGTGAGGCTCCATTTATTTTTGTTTTTTTTAAGACGTCTGAATCTGAATTCACATATGAATGATTAAAATGTTGTCTCTAGATCTGAAAATCGAATGATTAAGATTGTTTTTCAATATCTGAATGTGTAAAAAAAATTATTTGTATACATAATAGAACAAAAAATACAATTCAAATAAAAAATTAATTATATATTAAAAAAATATGTAATTTAATACAATAAAATTATTAGTATTTGATTGAGAAAAAACATTTATATTTGTTAGTGATAGTGGAGATGGCTTATAATGGTGGTTGCGGTGACAATGATTGATGTTAGTGATTAATAATGTTGGTGGTGATAATTGTGATGGTTGGTATTGTAGTGACTAATATGATAGTGGCGATTGATGGTGGTGGTGGTTGTTGTGATGTAACGTTGCTTGATGTTAGTAGTTTAAGGTGTTGATTGTGTTGGTTGAAACATGAATGCATGATGATTGATGATGTGGTGGTGCTAGTTGGAGATGTTATTTGTTGTGATGGTGAAAATGGTTGTTAGTAGAGATAAATTATAGCGATGATACTGGTTGAAGTGGTGGTAGAGATGGCGTTACTAGTGACAATGATGGTGGCGGCCAAAGAATGTGTAGAGGTTGTGATGTATTAGTGGTAGTTAGCGGTGATGCTAGTTGTGATAGATGAGTTGGTTGATAGTAGGGATTGGCCGGTAGTGGTTGTTGATTGTGGTGCTGTTGACGGCAGTGATGACGATGAATATAATTAGAATAAAAGAGATAGTAGGTGTGGGAGCGGATGACAATTGTGGTTGATAGCAGAATTTTTTGTCGATGGTGGTTGTGATGATGGAGGTGGTTGACAATGGTGACAGTGACAGAGGTGGTTAGTGGTGGTGACTGCTAATTATGAATAGAGGGGTGAATATTATCTAACACCAGAATATCCCTTCAGACCTATTGAGACTTGGTTCTAGATCTGAATGAATAAGACCTATTCAAACCTATTAAGAGTTAAAACCTTAATAAACAATAAATGCACTTAATGGTCTGAAGTCTAAACCATTCAGATTTAGACCTCCATTAAGTGCAAACAAATAAGGCTTGAGTCTCGTTTTTTTTTTTTGTAAAATAAAATATAGAGAAAATTGTCAAAAAAAGAGGAAATAGATAAATACTAATACTGACTGGAGAATGTGTCACGTCAGCAGTTTCTTATTTCTCTTTTATATATATATATATATATATATATATTGATTATTAATTCGAGCGAGTCTCCGGACCAATAAATTGTTCAGAAAATTCTATCTAGAAAATGGTTCACTTTTCATATCTCATTGATTTCATTTTTAATAAATTTTTATGATACTTTAGTAGTGTTATAATTATAAACATATTTTTTAACAATTTCTATCAAATTTAATACATAGAGTTAGATAAGCATTTTTCTGAAGTCAATAATATTGACTTTTCATAAACCTTTTTTTTCTCTAATTTTTATCAAACTTAAAGAATCAAAATTATTAAGCTCAAATATAAAAGATCATCTTTTATCAATTTATGACAAATTTAAAGGACACAAAACTATTAAATCCATAATTCACGATTTATTTTGAACCTACCTTCATATTTGAGGGACTATATATGTCACTTTCTCTCTCTTTTTGACATTTCAATGTGAAATTCTCCCAAAATGTAAAAATTCCCATGAAATATATTTCTACAGCCTAGAATCTCCAATTGAAGCTTGAATAAGAAACTAGAACTTTCAGAAGCGGTAATAATGAAGGAATTATTAGGAAGATTGTCAACTCAAGCGAGTCCCACACTAATAAATAGTTCACAAGGGAAAATTGGTTGAATTTTCACCATGTGTTTAATCATAGCATTTGAGAAACGCATTTTACTTTCAAAAATTCACAAATAACGACATTTGGCCTAAATACTATTTTTTCCTAACTTATAAGAATTTCAATTATTTGCTAATTTTTTATTCCAAAATTAACTTGGGAAATCTATGACCAAGCGGGTCCTAAAAAGGACAAAAAACTATTAAATCCATACTTGTGTGGTTATTTTGAACTAGGGTTGTTAATTGGGTCGGGCCGGGTCAATCCGGAACTGGCCCATCAAATTTAGTCGGCTTGTGGGTCGGGCCGGTTCCGAGCCAAGTTAAATGGGTCAGCTCGGTTTCGGGCCCAATAGTAAATTTTAAAAACAACAACTCGGGACCGGTCCACTAAATTTAACCCGGTCCAACCCGCCTAAACCCAGTCAAAACCGATCAAAACCAACAAAAAAAAAGTTTTTCTCCAATATACACTATATATACCCACCTATATACATTTTAAATACGTTAAACAATATATTACACTATACGCATATACACAATTACACATGTAATCGTGTATACGACTATCATTAGTTAAATATATATACTACTCTAAATAAAACATATACTACAAGATATATACCACAATATAATGATATATATACTAATTTATCAAACATATACACATGTATACGTTAAATATATACTACTTTAGAGTCTATAGAAGATATATGCACATATATACATATCATTCAATATATATGTACTACTTTAAATAAAACATATACTACAATATTGTCACATCCCAAATTAATAAGGACGAACAAAACCGTATACACTTACTCTACAAGCACCCTACGATGAACGCAAGGTTATGAGATAATAATGAACGGGATATTCAGTATAAGTCATATACATATACGAGAGAGTTGTATTAACAAAACTGTACATTACGATACTACATGATGTCCATGAAACCTCTAGTCAGTCTAACACACTATACTACAAATGACTAGTTGGCATAGGGCCTGTCATGCCCAACTTGGGACCTGTACATGTAATCAAAAAGAATACTAGGTATAGAACGGCTCCAGGGAGAGATGGAGCTCACCAAAATATTAGCTGAAAACGGCAACCAGGCTTAACGTGGACATCTGCAATCCTGAGGATCTGAGCCTACATTGATAAAATATGATGGGCCCGAGACGTCAGTACATAAGCAACATGTACCGGTATGAAAGCAGACAGAATAACAGCTGGACAAATACAAAAGCTCATATCAATCGAATGGTAAAGTGAAAACGTATGAGCCAACAAATAACATATATACGGTATGGACTAACAACTTACTCACCAACCTGGTTAACATCATATATAATATTTAAAACAAACGTTCATTATAATATAGGACTTATACTTTGCCTAGGTGATACACTTATCCTATAAGTCGTACAAATAATCACAAGATGGTCTCCCGAAGGCAATCTAAAGCAAGTGTAAAGCATATGTTGCTTGCATACTCATTGCTATGATTTCATATGTGTAACTGTAATCCCAGTCTGTATCCAGGTACGCCCCGCCCAGGGGCTCACTATGAGGGTCTGTCCGCAGGCCATATATGCCATATGTTGGCTCGAGTCAGGGGAAACTAATACATACCGTTCCAACTGACTTCAAATACAAATGATGCCACAAAGGCGGGTACGCCCAATGGTTGGGCTAGCTATAGTGGTTTGGTCTCGATCCTGTGCACAGAATCACATCGAGTGATATGCCAAGCCAAACCTATATACCCTCCTGTCATTAATGTTTATCAAATAATGCCTTGAAGGCCTATGACACATGAGTTACGATAATAATCATTTACCTATCATATACAAGTGAAGCTATGTTGTTACCATCTACTCCTAACGTGTAAGGACTTTAAATACAGAAACTAATGATAATATAGAAATGTCATGGAAACTCAACACGAAGGGGGGGAGAGATATACTAGTAAGCTAGATGGTAGAGCGAAGGAATGATATGTAAGGCAATATAAAGATTCTACTTCCATATCTCAGGAGAATTATACTAACACTAATAGGAAGGAGTACTCAACGTAAGGTGGTACCTTAATGGCGAGGAAAGGTTTAGCTTTACACACCTTTAGTGCTCTACGATAGTATTCCGAGCCTCAAACGATTCAACCCGTGAAAGTGTAACCTTTATCCTTCCAACCACCCGTTCAAGATCTCTGATAGTCAATCTACTAACTACAAGGATCACATATATATCCATCAATGATCCATAGGTGCATTTAACAATTTTATTCAGCACCCTCCGATTATGTCCGAAACCAATCGAATTTCTTAACAAGGATTCGAAATGAATTCTAACTTTTCCAGTTTATTTAATTAAATGCCAAGTGTGGTACCCTATTTTTACCTGAGGTCAAAACGAGAACGACGTTATGGATTCTAAAAGAATGAAAATTGTACAGAGTCGCCACCTTATTTTAAGGGAAATGAGGAAAACCCTTTTTTATTTATTAAAATGCATGACTTGTGTTTTAGTCTACGAAACCAGTTTAGATTCTAGGTAAGGGTTCAAGTTATTCCGAAGGGAAGAGGTTAGGCATCCTTCAGAATCCACAAGTGTGGTACCCGGCTAGACTAAATTTATCAAAGAGGGAGGAGGTATAAATATTTAAATAATATAAAGTTATATGTGTATTAAATATATAAATAAATTTATTGTTATGAAAATATGTACAAAAGTATGTATAAAAATATAAAGATTTCATGTAAAAGGAAAAAATATTTTTTGTAACGTATAAAAAAAAGAAAAGTATCTTTTATATACTAAAAAGGAAAAGTATTTTTTAATCAAAAATCACAAAGGAAAATATAAATTTATTTTTTAAAAGAGAGCTATGTAATATGTGAATGTGAATTAGTTGATTAACTTAATTATTTTATGTAAATATTAACGGCCTAAGTTTTGCCTAAAATTGATGAAATTATGTAAATAAAGAATATCCCCGCCCGGCACCCAAAAAGTAAAATTTTTACTATTTTTTTTTGTTATTTGTACAAGTGTGAGAATATAAAATACAATATAAAATTTAAGGTCCCCTTTGACTGCAACTCCCGACGAATATTTCAAAATAACCTGTATAAACACTTAAAAAAAGAATATTAGTAACAAATAAAAATAATCAAAATAAATTGAACAAGTATGAATGCGTATAAATATTTAAAAATATATTTTTTGTTAAAAAATGGGCTCAGATAATGTCATGACTGCGAAATGGTTGCTCAATTAATTGGTTGTCCTAAATCATCTTGCAACGAAGTGGTTGCTCAATTAATTGGTCGTCCTAAATCGTCATGCCAAGATATGAATTGTAAAATATTGTGTTATTATAAAGTTTCATCATCGCCCAAAAAATATTTATTTATTACGTATGTATACGTAAAAAGCCCGTCTTTTATTTACGGAGGCCTCAAAATTAATAATAAATTTTTCATTGGCCATAAAATTATGTAGTATCTGTTCATTATCAATGTAATAAATTGAAGGCAAAAGGAAAGGACAAATGTCCAAATCAGTCCAAAAATAACCGCACAGTAACGGAGTAAAATCACCTGCATAAATTAATCTCAACAAGACAACCCATAAAGAATAACAAAGGAGTATAGCAACAACATTTGACCATATAATGATTGTTAAAGTCATCAAAGATGTCAACAAACACAGTCAATCCAAATATCCAAAGTATTAAGGATCCAAAAAAGAAAAAAAAATGTTAGCACCATAAATGATCCATATCTGTAAAATAAACATACTACCAAATAAATCTATAGTAAGAGACAAGGATTGGCGTTGCTTCGACGGCAATCGCCGGAGCAACGCCGGAAAGTGGGAGTACGGCCAGATCTAGCCAGTTCTTGATGGTAAAAAACAAAAGGGGAAGAAAGGAGGGCTGCCGCGATGCTGTTTTGTTGGTGTTAGGGGCGGCGCTAGGCGGTGCTCGCCGGAGCAGTGGGTTGTTGTAGCGTAGGGTGGCTGGTGGCGGCAGATTTGAGAAGCGGCGGGGTTGGTGTTGTTTGGACGCTCGCATGGATCTCGAACAGTGAAGGAAAAAGAGAGAATTGTGAGGAAGAAGGAGATGAAAATGATGATTGTGTAGGAGATGAAAATGATGATTGTGTGTGTTGTCATGTTTTGTAGTGTGTGTATTTTGTAAAAGAAAAATGGAGATTATAGCTCAAGTGTGTGTGTATGTGCCTTTTGGATGAAGAAGAAAGAAAAAGGAAAAATTGGGTTCTGTGTATTTTGTAATATGTCAGAGTATTGTTCTATGTTCATGGTATGTCCGTGAATGGATGATAGCATAGCTATTTATTTTGTAAAGAACAATGTCAAAAATAGAGGTTGTTGTGTAATGTATCCGTTGGAGTGTTTTGAAGAGCAAAATAGAAAAATGAAATAAATAAAATAAATAAAATATGGTTGTATATTTATGAATATGTGTGTGCGTTTGCAAAGGAAAAATGTTTATGAGTTGTAAAAAATAAATATATGTGTATTTTGAAAGAGAGGAAGAAATGAAAAAAAATGTGTCCTTCCACCACCTATTTATACAAAAAATTGAGCACCCCTTTTATCCAATGGATAAAGGGATGTCCTCTCTTTTCATAATAGAACACGCTTAGGTCCTTAAGTTATTGGCCAATTTTTTTTATCCTTTTGACCAACGGACAAAGTAATTATTCAAAGGGTAGTGTCATTGAGTGATCATTGTAAGATGTGACAAGACAACAATGAGTGGTCATTGTCGGACGTGACAAGACATTATTGTGTAGTCGTTATCGGATGTGATAAGACATCGAATTATTATACTGCACAAAAATAATTGATCCGACTCAGCGTTTGCGAACTGTAAAATATAGATGTTGAATGAAAAAATGTAAAGAATATTAAAATTATTAAAATATAATTAATTTAAAAATACTGTAAATATATATATATATATATATATAACGTCATGTCGTGCACGTGTGCGGGTGATTGTAATATGTTAAGAACGATAATGAATTGATAAAAATCCTAAAATTATTAATAAATTATAAGAAATAAAAATATGACAAAAAATTAATTAAAATCCTAAAGAAAGAATAATTATCAATAATTATAAAAAAGATGTGAAAATTATGCTTCGTGCCCTTTAACGAACAAAAAGCCTTAATTTTAGGCACAGAGAGCAAAAATTGGGTGTTAACACCAAGTCTATCCAATTGATATAAATCCCAAAAACTCCTCTTTTATTAAAATTTTCCATTTTCCTCTTTTTCTCAAGAACCCGATTCAAGGAGTAGTCCAAAGATTCAAAATAAACATTCCCAAAATACTTATTTATAGCCAAATTCAAGAGAAGAATATGGAACTTACCTCTTGAAATCCAACTCCAACTTTAGGTTATTGAAGTCACCTCTTAAAATTATTTCAAAACTATCACAAGGATCCCTTCCTCCCTTCCCCTTCTAGCGGAGTTCTTTGATGCCGAGAGAAGAAGAAGAATTTGAGTGTTAGTACTCAGATGCCGCCTCTAACTTTTTCTTAAATCTGTTGGTTGCTTAGTTGATTGAAAATAAAGAAGGAAAACAGAAAATCATAGTAACTAGTACTTTTCCCTTTTAACTTTCCCTTTATATTTGACCAAAGCCCCAGTGAATTCCAAATCACATCTTACTTCCTTTTTCTTTCTTTTCTTTTTTTCTTCAAATATAAAACTAGTACTGTTGTACGCCTGTTTCGAACTAAAGTTCCCTTCTTTGCATTTTCTTATCACATAGTACTTTTAGAAACTAAAGTGTGCGCCACTTAAAAGTAGTGAATCATATAACTTATATACTCTAAATATGTATATATATATATACTATAATTCTCCATAAAAATACGTACACCTCATGTTTATTTAAAGTATTAAACTTGGATTCAAAGCTTCTCAAGGTGCTACAAATATATTGTAACACCCCGTAAATTTTTTCGTACACTTATCGCGATTATATGGAGTCCTAAAGGCTTGCGTATGGGTTAAATTAAGTTTATGGTGTTCGGAAGTATCCCGTCAATAGTTGTATGTGTAGGTATTGGAATAAGATTTCCAACGATATAAAGTTTTCCCAAAACAGAGGAGTATTTCATATAAGCGAGCACATTCAAAATTTCAAAACGGTGGCCGGGAAGCCTGTGAACAGTAAATCTGCAGGAAAATTACTGCAGCTAGGCAATTTTCTTTGGATCAACTTTAGACGATCATAACTCTTTGTACAAAAAGAACTGTGTGAGCTGCTATATATCGACGAAAAGATCCGAGAGTCTTCTTTCCGATGAAATTGGTTTCATCCAAATCCAATGTCTGAGTAAGGAGCTATACCCGTTTTACTACAGCCTATCAAAAAAAAAACAGAATTTTGGGACAGATTTTTGGGTCAACTTTAAACGACCATAACTCCTTGTACAGGAAGAACTGGGTGGTATACTTTATATGAAAATGAAAGCCCTTTGAATTATCTTTCCAATGCAATTGGTTTCACCCAAATACAATACTGGAGCAAAGAGTTATGATCGATTTACTTCAGCCTGTCAAAACTGTCCACTGGGGACAGATTCGGATTTATTTAAATTTTTAGGGCAAAATGGTCATTTTCTATTACCTCTTGGACGAAAATTGGTCTTTATAAACATACACTTAGCCTCATATATATCATATATCATCCAATTATTAAGAGAAGGTGAAACCCTAGCCTAATTTCAACTTCAAATATTTTGTGATTCAACCGTAGAAAATTCGAATTGGTTCCGTAGTTGTGTTCACCATCTCGAAAGCTTCAAGAAGCACCCCATGGTTATGTAAGGAGGATTCTAAATACAAGAGTTCATTGTTAAGGTATGAATATTGTTTATTCTTGATTCTTATCCATGAATAAGTATTGATAAAGGATTATGAGTATTGTCTTGATGTTGGAAGATAACTAGAAACATAGTTATGAATTGTTTTGTATAAATTGTTGTAGTAAATTATGGAAGTTGTTGTATTGGATTATGGAAGATGAATTGTGGTGATATATCATTATATTAGTGGTTATGTATGCCTAGTGATCATGTTGGTATTGGATGGTGATTAAGAGGGGAAATAAAGGCTAAGAGTGATGTTGAGGGATATTGCATGAAAATGCATGATATGTGAATGTAATAAGAGTATAAGAGGATGTATGTAGCACTCTTATTGATGAGTTAAAGGATTACTTCCTAGACATTATTTGGTGAAGTTAATACCTAAATGGTAAGGTTTGGTTGCTAATACTAGTTTGCCACAAATGACTTATTGTAGATAAGTGTTCGAAGAGTACGGGAAGTCAAGTTGGACTTGTATTGAAGTGGTTATATCAAGGTATGTAAGACATACTCTATCTAATCTTTGGCATGAAGAATGACCCATGGCACTCTCAAGTAAGCTTCCAACATTGTCCTACGACACATGACACATAATAACATCATTTGATCTTCGACACCACCAATTGAACTTGTTTTCACTTTTAAGATGTCCGGCTAGTCAAAAAAATGTCCATATACTATTGTTGACTCCGAAATGATTTAATGAGGTATCCATGATTCTCTACTTCATTTTCATGATATTGATTACCTATTTACATGTTTTTCCTATTGAGGTATCATGGTTTCAAGTTCCATAAGGTGTGACCACAAAGTAACCAATCTCAAAGATTAATTGAATTAAGAAATAGAATGTCTTTATTTTAAATTGATGATATGATGTATTGTATTAGTACCACTGATCAGTTGGCCATTGTATTATAAAGATTATGTATATATGTTATTCCAGGGGTGGTCCCTGATGTATTGTATTAGTACCACTGATCAGTTGGCCATTGTATGACATATGTTATGTATTGATAAGGAATACGGGAAGTAATGATATGAAAGTAATGTACAGGTATCCCATCAGCTCTTTTAAGTGTGGTCTACTCATACTGTTTATTCACTGGTATCTGGGTTCTGTTGATCTTTTGTATCTCATCTTGATACTCACTGCCTTACATACTCAGTACATATTTCCGTACTGACGTCCCTCACGGGGGACCTGTATTCATGCCTGCAGGAACGGGTACTTCAGGTCGTACACCTCCGCAGTAAGAGCCAGGACATTCTGTTAATAGTGGTGAGCTCCAGTTGTTTCGGGGCATCCCAAGTCGTTTCTATATGTACTTTTGGTATTTGTATAAAAGTCTTTTGTGGGCGGGAGTTTGTCCCGACCCTAACTCAGTTGTGTATCTATATAGAGGCTTTTGTAGACATATTGTACAGCCATAGGAGTGTTTGGTTGATAGACGTGATGGCTCTGACGGCCAATTACTATTTATATATATATATATGCGTGTCTGCTGGGCTGATACAGGTACCGTTTTCTTCTATTTACAACGAAGTGCTGCCCAAATTTCTAATTTTCATAAGTAATGTAAGTGTGAAAGTATAGGTTATGAACGGGTTCTCCCGGGCCTCCTCGGCTACGGGTGCCAGTCCGCTCCAATGGGATTTGGGGCGTGACATATATATACTACAATATATACACACACTGTATATATAGTTATAGACTAATTTATAAAACATATACACATGTATACGTTAAATATATACTCTTTTAGAGTCTATATTCTATATATACACATATATAAGTATCATTCAATATATATGCACTACTTTAAATAAAACATATACTACAATATACACACACACTATATATAATTATATATAGTTATATACTAATTTGTATATACACATGTATACGTTAAATATATACTACTTTAGAGTCTATAGAAAATATATACACATATATACGTACCATTCAATATATTTACTACTTTAAAACATATGCTACAAGATATATACTACAATATAATGATATATATACTAATTTATAAAACATATACACATGTATAAGTTAAATATATACAACTTTAGAGTCTGTAGAAGATATATACACATATATATGTACCATTCAATATATATGTACTACTTTAAATAAGACATATACTACAATATACACACACACTATATATATAGTTATAAACTAATTTATAAAACATATACACATGTATACATTAAATATATACTCTTTTAGAGTCTATATTCTATATATACATATATATACGCAACATTCAATATATGTACTACTTTTAAAAATATGCTACAAGATATATACTACAATATAATGATATATATACTAATTTATAAAACATATACACATGTATATGTTAAATATATACAACTTTAGTGTCTATAGAAGATATATACACATATATACGTACAATTCAATATATATGTACTACTTTGAATAAAACATATACTAAAATATATATACTACAATATACACACACACTATATATATAGTTATATACTAATCTATAAAACATATACACATGTATACGTTAAATATATACTACTTTAGAGTTTATAAAAAATATACACATATATACGTACCATTCAATATATGTACTACTTTAAAAAATATGCTACTTAATATAATAATTAATAATACTTAATAGAAAATTAGTAATATATTAAAAGTAAGTATTTAATTTAAACTAGAAATTCAATTTATATCATTAAATGGAAAAAATTACAAAGTAAGGACTAAGGAGTAAGGGGTGAATGAATATTATATTTTATTGATTGCAAAATGATTCAAAATTTATAATGTACAAGAATGAAAAATCTACAAAGTTTTCATCATTTTTTCTAACTCATCCATGTTAATATTAACGGGAACTTGCATAGGATAGTCAAAGTCAATGGGGGCAAAATCATGCATTGGACTTGATTCTGCTGAGTTCTCCCTTGAAGTCATAATTTTTTCAAGTTTCTCTTCGTCGTTCGGCTCCACCTCCATTCCTTGATTTCTTCGTTCTGCTCTAATCCAATCTCTAAGGCAAACTAGAACATTCATAGCATAGCTTCCCAATAAGTGTCGGTTGTCTCCAAGTTGTTGTCATCCCTGACTAAAAGCGCTCTCCGATGCAACGGTTGACATTGGAACATTCAATATATCTCTAGCTAATCTTGAAAGCATAGGATATTATGTTTCATTATTCTTCCACCAATCCAACGCGTTGATCCGTCATCTGCGATCCTCTAGCGGCGTTCGAAGATAATACTTAAGTTCTTCCCGATAATTTGTTGTGTAAGTTCCCGCCTCAACACTATTCCAACAATTTAAATCATAAAAGTAATCAGGAAAATCACTATGTGCCGGCCTTTTAGAAGATGATGGTTCCTCAGGAGGATGAAGAGCGACAGTTAGAGTGATATTTATCGGTATAGCTAAATCAAGTAAATCAACATAATGGTTATATAATTTATCTATGTAAGCGTTCGCATCACCCATAGTCGTCCACAAATCTGGTTGTTCTTGTTCTCCAGCATCAGAATCATTGTTAGTATTTATCTCTAAGTTAGAATAAATAAGAGTACTAAAGTGGCACATAGTGGTATATTTCATACATGGATTTAGCATAGTACCAACCAAGTAAATAGGGAGAATAAAAAAAAAATATTTTTAAAAATTTAACAAACATAGCACCAACAACTTCTTTGTAACCTTCTTTATTCTTATTTCTTTGAGCAAACCAGAAATATCGGCTATATATGCTAAAATATTACAAACAGTAGGATAATAAGCACCGGAAAATTCAACCATAGCTATATAAATTTTTTTCAAAAACTTAACAAGATCATCAATTACAGCCCAATCAGAATCAAGTAGCATACATTCAGCCGAATCAGCAAATGAACCACAATGTTGGTTAAAAGTTAGTGTAATAGGAACTCTATATTTATGACAAGTTTTTAAAAAATCATACGTAGCATTCCATCTAGTATCACATTCTTCAGGCATCAATATCGGTGCAAGTCCATTTTATTCACATTTAACTTTAAATTCTCTAATTCTTTTTCTTCGATTATTTCCTTGAATAAAACCAACAGCAAGCCGGATTTTTTCAATATAAAGCTCAAAAATCTCAAGACCATCTCTTATAATTAAATTATATATATGACAAGCACACTTAACATGAAATATTTCAGGTAACGGCGGAGATAGCTTAGCTTTTAACTTTGTAACAACAGTCTTGTTGTTAGAAGCATTATCAAAAGCAATACATAAGATTTTATTTTCAATACCATAAAATTCTGCAACTTTACCAATCGAATCAGCAATAAAATTTTCAGTATGTTTACGATTTTCATCATACAAAAAAGCTAGAATACGTTTTTATATAACAAAATTACTATCTATCCAGTGACAAGTAACGGTTAAATAATCATTTTTATTAACAACACAAGCAAGATCAGAAGTTAAAGTCATTCTACATTGAATATCTTTTAACAATATAGATAAATAAAAATAATATTGTGAATGAAGTCTAAAAATATCGGCCCGATAAGTACTTCTAGAAATACCATTAAACATAGGATTATAAATTGCTTGAATATAATGAATAAAAGCATCAGAATAAGAAAAACTGAAAGAAAAACAACCTACAACTACTATTTTTGTTATTTCTTCCCGATCCCTCAATTTATTATACTTCTTAATTACGTGACCGGTTGCTGGGTCCATTCTAGTTTGTGTTGGCCCAACAACATCCCGATCACCTTTTGCAATAAATAACTATTTTTCATGATTATCACTTATATGTCTCATTAACGTACCCGTACCCCTTGTTTGCCTCCTCTTTTATGCTTATATATTTATTGACAAATATTACATTGCACCTCAGTATCTGATATACGTGTAAAAAATTGCCATGCAATACTAGTTGTTTTACGAGCTCTAAGGGGACGGGAGAATTGGGAGGGCGATTAACCGATTCAGATCTAATATTAGCATTTCCTGTTACGGGTGTCTCACCAATATTTTCATCATCTTCATCTAAATCAATCGCATCTACTTCATCTTCTTCTTCTATACCGTAATTTTCCTAAGCTTCTACATAATCCATATCATGAGCACCTACACCTACTTCTTTCTCAAAAGGTTGACTAAGCGGTACCGGAGGCGGAGACACACGGGTATATCTACTACTTGAACTACCTCTACCGCAGTAATTCACTTTTTACCACCACTATTACTTCTAAAATTTATTTTTTTACACTTTTAGTTGCGAGATTTCTTAATTTATCCATAATATAAATCAAACTAAAAAAATTCAAAATAAACAAATATAATAAAATTAAATATTCTACAATTAATACACTAATTAAAAATTAAAAGTAAGAGATGGAACGACAATACTAAATTTTGGAAGTATCCGAAGGTTGCGACTTTAGAAACTTCCACTCAGACTTTGTAATCGCAAAATTGAAAAAATAAATTGAGCACTTTAGGAAATATATAGAATATTTGAATTTTGAGAATCGAGATTTGAGAGAATGAAAATTGTGTGGAAAATGATTTGAAAGTGTAGAGTATTTATAGAAATTTTTTGGGGTTTAAAAAAATATTTTAATTGTTTTTTTTTAATTAAAAAGGGCATATAGCCGTTTTTAAGCCCCAAACGGTCATATAGCCATTGGGCCCAACGGCTGTAATGGCCCAAATGGTCTATTTTTTTTGAGTAACTTACATAAATCCAGGAATGTTTAAGTGATATTACATAAAATCCCGATTATTTTACTAATTACATCTTATCCCGATTTTTTGAAATGGTGATACATATGTTAAGCGGTGATACATATAAAAAGGTGATACATATGAAACAGATTAGATCTTTATTTAAGAAAGTAATGGATTTTCTCTGATTTCAACAATGCAAATCACGACAAAACAGTTACAAGCGTTAAAAACGCAATTCTATTCAACAAGAGTTCAAAGTTGAAGCAAACCAATATTTTTGAACCATACCAGATTACAAGATCAATTTTTTTGAATTTTGGGGAAAAAATCGATCTTCCTTCTAAAATTTCTGGTAATCTTCAGTGGAACTCGTGACGGTGTTGTTGTGTCATTCCGGAGAATGGGTTTCAAAAATAAGGTACGATAACTATCGGGTCGACGGTATTGTAATTCATAAAAAAAACGTCATACCACAATTTAATGGACGTCATATCAATTCAATTGAAAATTGATGTTTCTCTGAAAAGAATTCATGCCAAATACGTTGTTTAAGGCAATTTATCAGCGTTGGAGATTCATAATGATATGGCTATGAAACCTTTTCTTCAGATTTTGAACGAGGCAAAGTCATGTGTATGATGGTAAGTTGATTTGCAGACTTTTTTTAATTATTTGATAACAGATGTATCATAGTGATACATCTGAAACTCATATGTATCACTTTGATAAATCTACACAAATATGCCTCCACTTGAAATCTAGTTTTGCATACAATGCACAAAGATTCAAGAATTTATGTAAGTATGATTATTTAGTGATTCATATATCCGATGATTCATATAACTTGTGAATAATATAACTGGTGTTTCATATAACTGGTGATTCATATTGGTGATGCATATAAATGGGTGTTTCAAATAACTGGTAATTCATATAACAGATTCGTATAACTGGTGATTCATATTGGTGATGCATATAATTGGTGATTCATGTAACTGGTAATTCATATTGTTGGTGCATATAATTGGTGTTTCATATAAATGGTGATTCATGTTGGTGATGCTTATAACTTGATATATTCTGTTTACAATTGAAAGAAAAATGTTTTGTATATTAGTTAATTGTTGATTCACATAGTAGGCTATTCATATAACTGGTTTTTTATGTTGGTGATTAATGTAACTGATGATTAATGTAATTAGTGATTCATATAGTTGGTGATTCGTATAAATAGTGATTGATATTGGTGATTTATGTAACTGATGATTCATGTAATTAATGATGCATGTAGTTGGTGATTCATATTGGTGATTTATGTAACTGTTGATGCAAATAACAAGTGATTCATATAACTGGTGATTCATATAAGTGATACAAATAACTAATTATTCTTGTAAGTAGATATTCATATAAATGGTGATTCATATTGGTGATTCATATAGCTGGTTATTCATGTAATTGGATATTCATATAAATGGTGATTCATATTGGTGATTCAAATATTAGGCCTTATGCGAGTTAGATCTCTTCTACATTATGAGATCATTAAATTAACACTTAGATGTGAGAATCCTGTGTTCTTGTTTAAAGTGATGCTAGGGATATCTGCCAACTTTTTGTGATTCTTGCCTTACAAGAGTTTAAACAATTCCTGCATATATGTCGAGTCCATGGAGCATTATTTGATTTATCATGGTTCGTATGGTTAGATTTGGTCCTAACTTTGCCTTATCCAGGAGAATTGTCTCCTTAATAATGGAGTATATAGACGATTCACTGTGGTTGCCTGCTGATTTTAGCTCATGTAATTAGCAGGTCTTGAGTTTATTTGTATAAACAACAATTAGGCCTCAGTCCTAAATAAGTTGGGATCGGCTATATGAATCCGCATTAACCATATTTATCCAATTAAAATTTCATCACAAACCAACATATTAAACCAAAACTATAAGAGTTCTAGAAGCTCTCTAACTTTTTGCTGTCATAAAAGTCTCCTACTAGAGCTAAGAAACTCCTAGAAAGCATAGGCCCTAAAGTAAACGTATTTACATGGCTAAATATATTCTCCGTTGATTGATATGGGCATATATTATGTCTTTCCATTATGCCCCATCTTTATTTGTTTGTCAAAATAATTAAATTTTATTTCTGCATATACTTTACTTCTACTTTCTTGAAAATTTATATAGATTTTTCTTGTATGTTACAGGTTGCTGCCTGAGAATTCATTTGTAGAGAGGAAACACGATTAAGTGTAATGGTAATGGAAAATTCTAAACTTGGGCTTGCTTTGACGTGTGATATGTTTATTTTGCTCTTAATTGATCTCACTGTTAACTAACCTTTTCTTGTGTCATTCCTTTCTCTCCAGGAGTCAAGGTATACCAGTAGTTTTTGCATTTTGGTGCTTACTATGTGTCTTCAGCAAAACGATGTATCTTTATAGATTCTACTTAAAGAATTTTTCATTTTCATTTCTCTTTTAATTTTTTTGTTCTTTGAAGGAAACACATGTTGTATTATTGGCTTATTGCTACTGTATTTTTTATCATTGTCAAGACTAAATTTTGATAAATAAGATTACAAGAGTTTCTCTCTCTCTCTCTCTCTCTCTCTCACACACACACACACACACACACACACATATTTGGCTATTTTGTGAACTAGCTGCAAATTGAGCCTTGACGTGTGGTTGTAAGTATTGACAGATTCGTCATGATTTGATATGTGGTGGTAAGTATTGACGAAAAACTCACACAAAAATGCACACACACCAGCAAAACTAATACATGTTTCCTTGATATGGGAGAACAAATAGATGCATTTGGTTTGAATATGTTTTCTTGGGAACAATTGCGTTTTGATTTGATTTTGAAGGTATTGTTTTGATGTTGGAAAGCCAAAGTTTGGTATCAGGAGAAAAATACAATTGTTGTTCTTTTAGCTCTCTACTCAGTAATAATGTTTATTATATGGCTAGTTGCTGGTGCACCATTCTCATTTGAACAAATTTTAACAACAATGTCCTATTTTGATCTTGTTAGAGCCTTATATTTTCTTCAAAGAGGACTGCAAACTTAAACATGGTATTGAAATAGTTCTCACCACTACCACAGTAACAGAACAATCTTTTGGCAAAATATAACGCTATCCTATGCTACAAAGACAAGCTCCAATACAGAGGAAGGCGTATGGGTTCTAATAGTTGGGAATTACTGATCCTGAAAATATCTAAAGTAGCTGGTAGCAAGTCAAGAGTACACAAGGTAAAATTTCAAACAAATATGATTCCATTTTTTTTAATAGTATCAAGAATAATCCCAAGTATGCCCTCTATTCGCTCATTCTTCCCGGGTTCATATGCAATGGCGTAGACATCAGATTCTTTTGATCGCTCTGCAATCAACTTGCCTATTACCCTGGCAGCATCGTTATCAGTAAGAGATGGCAATGTGTTCCTCAAGTCTCTCGCATTTGTGGTAGCAATGGAGATCACCTTGCTGGTTCCTCGATGCATGATATCAATGTCGAAAAGAAGGAACATATTTAGCAACTGTTTGGTTCCTCGATGCATGATATCAATGTTGAAAAGAAGGAACATATGTAGCAGCTGTTTAGATCACCTTGTTGTAACACCCATATGAATCACCTATATGAATCACCAATTAATCAGTTAATCTGTTAATCTGCAAATAAATGAATCACCCATATGAATCACCTGTTAAAACAACCAGTTATTTGAATCACCAGTACCATATATGTATCACCAATTAAAATATCATTGTAGTGTTTCACACATATGAATCACACGTATGAATCACCAAAAAAATATGAAACACTACTTAATGTGTTAATATACAATTATATGAATCACCCATATGAATCACCAGTTAAAAGAATCAGTCAAATGAATCACTATCTATGAATCACTAGCACAATATACGTATCACCAAATAAAATGTCATTTTATTGTTTCACCCATTTGAATCACCCGTATGAATCACCAAAAAAAAATAAAAATGAATCACCAAGTAACCAGTTAATCTATTAATCTGTTATTATATGAATCACTCATATGAATCACTAGTTAAACGAACCACTTATATGAATCACCATTTACGAATTAGTTGCGAAAATAATACCTGCTCCGACGGAAATTTGGGGATTTGTTCAATTTTATCCCGATCTTCCATTTGCATGTCAGAAACTTGATTTTTAGCAACAAAAGCTTCTCTTAAAATCTTCAATTTTTCAGTGTCGTTCTGCTGCTTTGATCGACTTTCACTAAAACCTAATTTGGTGTAATCAAAATTGTCCGGGGTAAAACTCAAGACTTGATTACTATCCTGAACAACTTTTTGTGTTTCAATTTTCAGTAGCCATTGAAGATAAAACAAAATAACACAAAAGGATTTTAAAGCATAAACCAAAAGCTTATCTCTTTGAAGAAGTTGTCAATTTTTGAAATTAAAGGATGAATGACTACGGTTGAAATCAGTTGAAATATTAGAGAATGAAGTTTACTCAAAATCTACTAAAAATGGGAGAGATTTTAGGAGAGTAATTTGTGGGGAAAAAAAAGGGATGATGCGAAGGAAGAGAGAAATGACGTGAAAAGAGGAGAGAAAATAAGGTGTGCAAGTTATGGCATATGTATCAAGAGTAAATATGCAAATAGGGATTGTATGTAATTTTTAAAATATTAAGGGATATTATGTAATATGATGTCTTAAATATGAAATTTGTGTAATTTTTCTATTTTTTATTTTAAAAAAACTTACCGGGCCAATTTTGGATCGATTAACCGGTGGGTCTGAATTGGGTTTAGTCCGAACCGAATTAATCAGACCCAAAAAAAATAATCCAGCTCAAAACCCGATACATTCCCTGGGCTGATCGGGCCGGGACATACCGGCCAAGCCGTATGGTAGCCGGGTCAAATCGGCCCGTTTGACCGGCTTATTTTGAAGCTACATTCCTATTTGAGGGACCATATTTGTCATTTGCTTCTCCTTTTGACATTTCAATCTGAAATTCCCCAAATTGCAAAAGAACCGCCATGAATATATTTGTTGAATCTCCAAATAAAGGTCGAAGAAGAAACTAGAAACTTCCAGAAGCTGTAGTAATGAAGGGATCATTAGGAAGATTGATAACTCGAACGACTCTCCGTACCAGTCCCAATAAATTGTTCGCAAAACCCTATGCGGAAAATAGTTCACTTTACAAATCTCGTCGATTTGTATACTATTTATCTTCAAAAACGCCGTATGAGTTCTCTGATTACGCTTCGTTAAAGCCTTTGCAGTTTCCTTCTTCACGTCCTTCTTTATGGAGCCATTTCGGAGGTAGGTTAATTATTTTATTGGTAAAATTGGTTTAAAAAACACCTAAAATGTCTCCTTTTTTTGAGTTTTAAAGCTGAATTATACCTATATTTATCAGTTGTGCTACTTTAGTGTACTATCACCGACTATTTATCTGAATACAATTCAACTATCGGTATGGTTCAGGTTCCATGTAAGAAAAGAAAAAGATTGATAGTTTAGGTGTGTTTTGGATAAATAGAAAACCTACACAGCACCCAAGGGTTTGGCCTAGTGGTTCAATGAAGTTGGGATGAGCACTATGAGGTTATGGGTTCAATTCCCAGCAGAGACAAATACTAGGTGATTTCTTCCTATATGTTCAGGCCTTGGTGGACAGGGTTACCTAGTACCTGTTGTTGGTGGGAGGTGGTAGGTATCTCGTGGATTTGGTCGAGGCAAGCTGGCTCAGCCACCACGATTATTTAAAAATAAAAAATAAATAAAAAAAATAGAAAACCTGCACACATGATAGTTATTAGGTGTGCTAGTTTCCTTCGTTAAAGCCTTCGCAGTTTGCTTCTTCACGGCCTTGTATATGGAGCTAGTTCGGAGGCCAGTTATTATATTAGCTAATTCTTCCTTTTTTATATTGGTCAAGAACATGCCTAAAGTATCTCAGTTTTTTTGAGTTTATTAGAACTGAATTTATTAGGTGTGATAGTTTCCATTATGAGCTATCGGTATTTATCTGAACACACCTCAACTATAGGTTGCTACCTTTCGTGTCTGAAATATCACCATCATTTATTCAGGTAGGAAAAGGGAATAATTGATAGTTCAGCTAAAGTATCCTGATTTTTTGAGTTTCATACATGAATTATTAGATGCACGAGTTTTCTGTCTGAACTATAACGTAACTATTTATCAAAACACACCTCAACTTATAGTTGTTCCCCTCTACTACCTGAAAAATCACCTCTCTTCACCTATGTTCAGGTAGGATAAGGGGATCAATTGATAGTTGAGGTGTGTTTTGATAAATAATTCATGATCGTTCAGGAAACTTGCACATAGTTCAGGTATGGAACTTGAAAAATTGTGATATTATATTCAGCGAACTTCTTTTTAATTTTTTTTTTTTTTTAATGGGCAATAACTCGTTTAGATTATCCCAGTTTCTTGAGTTTCACACTTGAATTGTTGATTATGCGAGTTTCCTACGTGAATTATTACTCGTTATTTATCAAAATACAAGTCAGTTATCAGTTGTCCCCTTTTGTTACTTGAAATATCACCATCCGTCCACTAGAAAAACTAAACAATTGATAGTTGAGGTGTGTTTGTTACCTTTATCTACGTGAAATATCATCTTCGTTCAGGTTAAAAAAGGGAATAATTGACAGTTGTCGTGTAAATTGATAAATAGTTGGTGATAGTTAATATAGACAACTCAAACACCTGATAGATCAGCTATGAAACATGAAAAATTGAGATATTTTAGGTGTGGTTTTGACCTCACTCTTTAATTTTTTTAGTATAGTGTAGGGAGATGGATGTCTATTAGTTGATTTTGTATTTGATGTGTATTTTGCAACTTCACTCGAGTACAACTGGTCTTTTCTGTATATTTTTGGTTTTTTCTTTTTTTGGGATTTTTACTGGAAAGATGTTGGGGCAATGAACTAGGGGAACCACAAAGTTGGAGTCTTTCTGCAGTGTGTTTTCATAAATTTAAGATATATTTTTTTCCCACTTTCAATAGTCACAAGAAGCACGGATGGCACGGGTCTTGATTGTTTGTTTTTAAGTGAAGGCTTTTTTCTACTTATGAGTACAAATATGCGGCCTTGGTATTAGAAAAGGAATATCAGGTGTACGGGAGAAGTCCTCAATGAATATCTGTGAATTGAGCATATCATAATAAGGAATTTAGATTCAACTGATGATTGATGAGATTCAATGGGAGCTGAACTTAGTTAGCATTCAGAAATGAAATTTGAAGAATTGGGGAAAATGCTACTTTTTTTTTTTTTGAGAATGAGGGAAAATGCTACTTCTTTGTATAATTTCCATATAGAAGCAACTAGAAGAAGGATCAAGAAAATTTTGTGTTCTTTTTCTGCTTTTACAAAAAAGATTAGGACTTTATTGTTTACACAATTGTTCTAGTAATTCCCTGATGTGATAAATGGACGTGCTAACTTTTAGATTTTGTGAATATGTGTAGATTCTAATCACGTTCTTTCTGTGAACAGGCCAGAAGAGGACCATGTTCATCCAAACCCAGTCAACTCCTAATCCTTTATCCCTAATGTTCTATCCTGGGAAGCCGGTTGTGGAAGGTGGGAGTGCAGACTTTCCAAATGCTCGTTCTGCCATGAACTCACCGCTGGCTAAGGCTCTCTTTGGAATAGATGGTATGTGTTCTCGATACTTAGATGGTGAAGACTTAGACGCTTAACATATATGTTCATTTTACGGAGTACTAATGTGTGGGGATGTGTTTATACTATTAACTCTCATTAGACTGGCACGGATTGTGTTTATAATATTAATTCTCTCCAGACTTTCATGGAAGAGATGCAAAAGAAAAGACGCCTAATTTAGTGCAGTTACACGAATAACATACTACAAAGCAGCATTTATGCTATTAAAGAAGTTGTTTTATTTTTTTGGTCAAATGAAATTTTTATTCAGCCAAGTGAATGTCATGTACAACTAGCTATTTGTCTATGTGGCCGGCCACCTGAACATTCTCAGTTTGGCTCTACAAAATAGGAAAGCAATCTAGACTACTCAGGCAGTCTGCCCATTTACATTTGTTTCGACCCAATATATGCACCAGTATCACACAATTTCTGATAATGGCTTTGCTTCTTTGAGTTGAATCTCCTGTTGTTTCTCTCCAGCCAAATAGCATAAACAGTTGCTGCAAACAGGATTCCCAAAATAGCATTCCAGGCTTCAGATTCTTCACATTTTTCAACATCCAACTAACCTTCCACATTCCAGCTTCCAACCTGTCTGTCAAATCCTACCTAGTAGAGTCTTCCAGATTTTACAAGAATATATACAGCCAAAAAAGAGGTGATCATGAGTCTCCATAACCTGTGTTTCACAAAGCACACACTCTGTGGACACTTGTATGCCCCATTTGAGAAGTCTGTCAACAGTGTGAGTTTATTTTGTAGTGCTAGCCACAATATAAATTGATGTCTAGAAACAAGTCCCTTTAGCAAGACCATGGTTTTCACTGCACCTTTGGATACTGAGGAAGCCGTTGCACCATATACTGCTTTAATACTGAGCTTATTTGGATTCTGCATGGGATGACTGATAGGTTGCATCCATTCTCTAGCAGCAAATATCTTTCTAGTGATTCAGCTAGCTTGTGTGGGTACCTCCATTGCCTTAACATCCCTGCCTTTGATATAGTAGCTGTGAAATCCACATGACCCAGAGCTTGTTTTTTCACAGCTACCCCCTGAGAATTTAAGTGTGTAATTATACCACCCATTCTGTTTCATGTATTACTATGACCTTGTTAACCATTTATTATCTTGAGCCGGGGGTCTATCGGAAACAACCTCTCTACTTCTTCGGAAGTAGCGGTATGGACTGCGTACATTTTACCCTCCCCAGACCCCACTTGGTGGGATTACACTGGGTTTGTTGTTGTTGTTGTACCTGCTAACCAAGAAATTGTCTGGCCAACCAAACAGGCCAAACTATGTAATTACACCCAATTATACCAAATCCAATTACCAGGGTGTCTTTCCAAATAGGCCCTAGGTGATTTCCTTGCATATGCCTGAGCCATGGCTGACAGTTTTATGCCAATACCTATGCTAGTGAGAGGTATTTCTTACAATAGTTGAGGTGCGAGGAAGCTAGCTAGATGCGCCCTCTTAAAAAAGGAAATACCAAAGACGTTTCTTTTTGTATTCGGGTGACTCATGCTTTCTGAATCTGATGGCGATCCTATTAATCATGAAGATATCTTGGCTCACATATCAACTTAGCAAAGAACAATTATTTCATACTAAATGCTGACCAGAGCATTCATAAGCTGGACAATGTACTTGAAACTACTTTTGGAGGCAAAGCAAAAAGATACTGCAATTTGCAATTAGTGATTGAGAAATGCAAAAATAAAATAGCTCACTGGAAGAAATAGTATTTTCCTCTTCACCAGAAAGGAGAAATAATATTCAGGAGGAAGGTTGGTATCTACTAAGGGACAATAGATGGAGGGACCCAAGGGTGCAGAAATACATAGGGACAGTTTTCCAAATTTATACAATTTGAACGTAAACAAAAATAGCAGAAATTATAGAGACTGAACTTCTTCAGAAGGATTTTCAATACAAAGGTGGGAAATCTTCAGTGAGTCCTTGTTACGGGGTGCTGTTAAGAAATGATAAAAAATGGTTGTCTTGGGAAGATAATTAAGAAAACAAAAGCTCTCCCCCAAAAGTAGAATGTTTTGTTTGGAGGGTAACCCATGAAACTTGTCCTAAGTAGAAAATTTGCAGAAAGGGGGCATCATGTTATGCAAAAGGTGCAATCTATGTGAGGAAGTAATAGTCAGTCATCTGTTCAGTTACTACAGGTTTGCTTAGCAGATGACAGATGTGGACCATGGCCCTAAATTAACATCCAATTCACTGGTGATGCCTGGCGATCTGAAACAGACACTTATCAATCCCTAAGTTCCGAAACAGACAATAGACTACTTATATACAAAAGGTATTTATTTCCCTCTTTGATGCCAATAAGTTCCGAATTTTCTTTTTTGTTCTTTATCAGGAGGTATTCACTCTCAACTTTCCGCTTTATTTCAAATGAGTAATTATGGGTTTCTTTGCGGAATAGAGACATGAAATTCTTTTCTTAGCGTCTTATCAGCAACTACACCTAAACCCAAACTAGTGGGGGTCGGTTATGTAAGCTTTCACTCCACCTTGCGTCATCTGGACATGTTCCATTCCAGTACTCAATAAATTGGAGTCTATAACACACAAATCTGTAAACAAAATAAAAGGCTTCTGTAAATGCCAGATTTTGGTATCATGATATGATAACGGTCAAAATTGCCCTTGAAGTTGGCGAAATTCACAACATTTGCCCCCGGTTAATAGTTTGACCCAACCATGCCGCCATCGTTACTTAGTTGGGTCAAATATGCCCTTATTTCACCCAGGACTAATTAGATTAAGTAGTGAATCATCCCCTCCTCCGCAAACCCATTTAAACTGTTATATTTTTACCAGAACCTAGCCCCTTTTCTAAATTTTCCAAATCTGCTCAAGTGGGTTCAGTTTTTTTCTTTAATTTTGATGAATTCCGATTTAAGTTTAGGCATTTGAAGTAATATTGAAGTTATCTTCCTCATTTACTTCTCAATTGTTTATGAAATGTCTCAATGTTCCAATTCTTCATATGAGTATATTTTTGAAGCAATTGATGGGTTTAAATGTGTTATTTTGATGCAATGTCTTTATCAAAAAATAAAAATAAAAAATTGATGCAATGTAAATGCATTTTGGGGTTTGATGGAATCGAGCGACATTTGGTGGTTTAATGGAATGTAAAGAAATTTGTGGTTTGAAGTAGTGTAATGGGGTTCTCTCTTTAATGACATTATCACTGGTGTATCTGTACCTAGAGAGTTCTAATTTAAGCTGCATAAAATGACACTTTAAGCTGTTTAAAAATGACACATAATGTGCTCTGTATGATGCCTTAAAAATCAAGAAAAAAGTCAATACAATTTAACCAAGTTGTTGCATAATTGTTGTTTGAAACTAAATTGGACCAAATATGCGCTTAATGTATGTGTGTTTATCCATAACTTCCCTCCAATTAGTCTTCTAATTATGCTCGGTTAGGTTCTGTGTGAAATAAAGGTATATTTGGCCCAAATAAGTAACAGTAGGGGCATGGTGGGTCAAATTATTAGCGGAGGGAAAATGTTGTGAGTTTTTCTTTTTAAGTCCTTTTTTCCTGTGTTGTTCTTTTATTTTTTTGGGCTGAATCCACATGAATTCTGATAGATTGGCGTAGGAATTTTGAGTCAACTCCCTCCATGTGAATTTTAAGTGTAGATATTATGTCAAGACAACCTCTGTCCATGTTTGGCATAATCTGAATGAATATGGGATTATATTTAAGTTTGATTTGTATATAATGTGGTAAGTTCATTAAGAAATATTAACTTATTAGTTGATAAGTTGTAAGAGAAAATATCACCTAACTACTAAGTTGCATAATTTAGATACATTTGAATCTTGAAACAAGTGACTAACACCAATTAATATTTGTAGAATTATGTGAATTTTTTTTTATTTCTAGAAGGAGATTGTTTCATATAAATTAGACAGGGGAAGTATTGCTAGCTTTCTTTGCTTTTTCATGCATGTTCCTAAGAGTTGAATCTTGTTTGCTTCATGCAGGGATTACACGTGTATTTTTTGGATCCGATTTCGTTACGGTAACAAAAAGTGAAGAAGCTTCCTGGGATTTCCTTAAACCTGAAATATTTGCTGCAATTATGGATTTCTATTCTTCTGGGATCCCAGTGTTCCTCGACTCCAGTACCGCTGCCGCAATGGACACAGCTATCCATGAGGATGATTCAGAAACAGTTGCAATGATCAAGGAACTTTTGGAGACTCGTATTCGCCCAGCTGTACAAGATGATGGAGGTGACATTGAATATCGAGGATTTGATCCAGATACGGGAGTAGTCAAATTGAAAATGCAAGGAGCTTGCAGTGGTTGCCCTAGCTCGTCAGTTACACTTAAATCTGGTATCGAGAATATGCTCATGCATTATGTGCCCGAAGTTAAAAGTGTGGAGCAGGAGCTAGATGAAGATGAACAACCTGCATTAACTGGGGCACCACACGAGTAGTAATACGGTTATAGTTTCTTTCAGTTGATCTGGTGACAGAGAGATCTCAATCAGAGGAGGCAGAACTTGTTCATGCTCCTCCATGGAAAGAGCGAGTAAAGTTGAGTGCATCTACCAAATTCATGCGAAATAAGCAACCTATAAGTATCGAAAATTGTAGCTCGGTAGTTTGTTTTGATGACATTCAAATAAATAGTTCGGCTATTCGGTTAGCTGGATATCAGGTTAAAGTTTCCCAAGAGATGTGACAATTGATTGAAGCGTGTTCCGCCATGAGTGTATAAAGATGCACATCGTTCATATTACGTGCACAAGTTTTTTGAAGTTGCAAACCATACCTTTATCTAATTTTATGTAATTCTAGTATAATTTTATGTTTTATTCGTTTTACATGGTTAAGTATGGATCCAATGTTTCTGCAAATGGGTGGGTTGTTTTTTGTTTAACACTTACTAATACCATGCAAATTATCAAAATCCAACTTCTCTTGATTAACCATTTTTGGAAATGACGCCGTATTCTCTAGTATGAGATATGTCATTTGTTGCTCTTTCCTTGTATTATCCACCTTTGGGCTTCTTCATCAACTCGTGTTGATCTTCATGTATAAAGCAAATAGATCCTTGGTGAAATTTTGTTCGTGTGTGTTAAAACAGATAAACCAAATGTATGTTTCTGGTCACTAAATTATTGTTTGCTCCTTTTTCTGATCTTTTCTTTTACTAGGTATCGAACGGGCCCAATATATGTTATTTTTTAGTCTCAATTTATGTGATATAAATAAAATTTTGATAATTAATTATATTTTAAATATTTTTTAGATATTTTAAGTTGTCAGCTATTGTAGTTTATAATAGTTTTTTGACATTATAATTTATTATTTTAAATCATTAGCCATTATAATTTATAATACTCTCTTTGTCCAAACTTTTGTAGCATTGATAGTCTATTATATTTTTCAAATAATTTAAGTTTTTAATTATTGAAATTTATAATACTTTTTCTTCTACTCCCTTCGTTTAAAAAAGAATGAAATACTTTTCTTTTTAGTCCGTTTAAAAAAGAATGATCCCTTTTCTTTTTTGATAATATTTTAATTTCAACTTTCCACATGACATGTTTAGGACCACAAGATTAAAGAATATTTTGGTACATTTGACACAACTTTAATTTAATGCCACAAGATTTAAAAGTCTTATTTATTTTTTTAAACTTTGTGCCAAGTCAAAATAAGTCATTCTTTTTGAAATGGAGGGAGTATTTCAATTTAAGTGACATTGATATAATTTCGAGAGTTAATCAAATATCACGATTGAAGTCGCTAAGCAGACATGTCTTAAATGACTCATAATTACTTATTAGAAGTGATACAATAAAATTACTATAAAAAATAATTGTAAAATTTTTTTAAGCGAGCCTCATATAAGATGTCAAGTTAATTTAAAACATCAATAGATAATTTATCATTTTTTGTTTGTTTATTTTATTTTTTATTAAATATTATTTTTTTAATATTTAGATGATTCATAATAATTAATTCGGGATGAAATAGTAAAATTACGGTTGAAATAGCTGAAGCAGACATGTCATAAATGACTATTTTACTTTTTTATTAAATATATATATATTTTTTTAATACTTAAATGACATATAATAATCAATTAGGAAATAACTTATTAGAAGTGATACAATAAAATTAATATAAAAAATAATTGTGAAAAAAATTTAGACGGACCTTATATAAGATGTCAAGTTAATTTAAAACATCAATAGTTTGTTTATCATTTTTTTTGTTTATTTTATCTTTTTTATTAAATATATTTTTTTTTTTAATATTTAAATGACTTATAGTAATTAATTAGGGACGGAATAGTAAAATTATGGTTGAAGCAACTGAAGCAGACACGTCATAAATGTCTATTTTATATTTTTTGTTAAATATTATTAATTTTTGAATACTTAAATAATATATAATAATTAATTATGGGTGATATAATAAAATCACGGAGGAAGCAAGCATTCACCTGCTTCCCTTCACACTTCTATTATATTAGAATTACCTTGGAATATCAATTAAAACCCACGTAGCTGTTGAGTATTGATCAGGTAGGAAAAAAGAACAATTAGTAGTTGGTCTAATCAATTTTGAGGTTTGTTTTAATACATAAATGGTAATAGTTCGAATAGAAAATAGAAATACCGATAGTTGAAATGTAAAATCCACGAAAATATGATATTTTTGATGTATTTTTGACCATTAACATTTTTTAAAACAACAATTATTATTGTCCAAAGAGGTCACAATCTAGAAGAGACGCTTGCTAGTGTTCCCATCTTTCTATTCATGATCAAATCGTTATCAAGATACTTGTACAATTTTGCCATACCTTCAAGCAATTGGATTTTTGTGATCATTAAATGTTGTGGACACGTGAGGATGGGTATAGTATGGTTAGTAAAATAATTTCCATTTAAAAAATATATTAGTATATAAATATTATATTAAATTAATTTGGAGTATGATTTTTGTATTTTGAAAGTTTGATTTTGATATTCTGCGGTGCAGTAAATTCATAGTTATAGTTTGTTCAACTTTGACTTATGTATACTCATAATGAATTATGATTTTGACTTTTCAAGAAATGTCTCAATCATATCAACACTTTACCTATGTAAAACTCTTCAAAAGAAAGTAAAAGTAATTTCCTTCATTAATCAACTCTACAAAATGACATTTCTATCGAGACAGAATCTACAAAATGACATTTTTATCAAGATAGAATATAGCTGAGAGTTTCAAAGTCTTAGCATTGATTTTGGAAGGAAGCTTGATATACCGGACATAGGAGGGGATGCTACCTAAGGTGGCTTTGGCTAGAACGGTCCTTCTAGCCATATTCAGAAATTTGAATTTGCGACTTGCTTGTCTGTTGTTCATGTTATTAATGATGAACTTGAAGTCATTGTTAATAGGCTTTCAGTGGAAGATTGAAACCCTAGGTATTTGGCAAAGTTGTTGCATGAGTTGATCTTGAGGATACCCGTATAAGAGGTAGTGTTCTCAATAGAGCTATTTCCAAAGAAAAAAAGCCTTAGAATTTATTTAGATTTATTTTTTATCTTGAAAAAGCACTAAATCTATTGATAGTGTTAACTATATTTGTAACACCCCGTACTTAATTACGTGCATTAGCCATGGTTATATGTGTTGGAGTATATGTATTGATCATAAGTTAGGTATATATGAGTTTAAGTATGAGTATTGATTATTTTGAGATGGTTTCAAGTGTATAGTTTGATTATATGTGTATAAGAATCGACTTTATTTATACCGAAATTTGCTCGTCGAAGTTTCTATGCGAAGTTTATCGAGTTAGCTTTCCAACGATATAAAGATTTCTGAAAACAGATGAGTATCGGATATAAGCGAGCATGTTCGAAACTTGAAAACGGTGGACGCAATGAACAGTAAATGTGCAGAAATTTTCTGCACACAAAAGTACTGCAGCCAAACAGATTTTTGGGTCGACTTTAAACGATCATAACTCCTTGTACAAAATGAACTGTGTGATATGCTATATATCGATGAGAATCCCCGAGAGTCTTCTTTCTAATGCAATTGGTTTCACCCAAATCCATTATCGGAGCAAAGAGTTATGGTCGATTTACTTTAGCCTACCAAAACAGTCCACCATGGACAGATTCGGATTTACTTAAATTTTAAGGGCAATATGGTCATTTTCCATCACCTCATGGACGAAAATTGGTCATTATATACATATACTTAGCCTCATATCCATCATTTATCATCCAAATTATTGAAGAATAAGAAACCCTAGCCTAATTTCAACTCCAATTATCTTGTGATTCAACCGTAGAAAATCCAAATTGATTCCGTAGTTGTGTTCACCGTCTCGAGGGCTTCGAGAAGCACCCCTTATTTGTGCCAACAGGACTTCGAAATCAAAAGGGCCATTTTATGGTAAGGATGTAAATTATGTTGGTATTATTTATATGGCTATGTATATATATGCATGTGAGCATAAGAAGTATGTTATTTGATTGTTGTTGAAAGATGATTGGAAATTATGTTGGATTATTCTTGTGCATGGTTGGATTATGTTGAATTGTGAAGGGATTTGGTGTGATGATGCGGTATTGAAATGATGATTATATATATATATATATATACACATAAACCTATTGTTCAAGTTGGTTTTTGGAATGCTTTGCAAATATTGGTTGTATGGAATTATGGAAGAGAATTGTGGTGTTGGGTTGCTAATACTAGATGCCAAACATTTCATTGTAGATAAGTGATTTGTAAAGGCGGGAAGTTGTGTTGAATTGGTATCCGAATCTACAACGAGGTATGTAAGGCATACTCTAACGATGTTCTTTGGCATGAAAACACCAATGTTCCATCAAGTAAGATTCCGAGGTTGTCCAAAAAACATGTATTGTTCTACGTTACCAACGAAGTTGTTTCCATTCTATAAAGTGTCAAAATGTTTCATTGATATACCAAAAGGCTCCTATTTCATTGTTGTGATATTGATGATTCTGAAACACATTGTTGATATACCAATGAGTCTTTATTACATCGTTATTGTATAGAAGGTCTATTACTTGGTTCCTATTGATGTATCATTGTTCCAAAGGTACTTTATTGGCATGAACACTAATGTAATAATCTCAAAAGCTTTTGAACTAAGTTATTGGAAAGATCTCTTATGTGTGTTACTTGATATACGTGTGGGTGGTAGCTCAGGGGCTTAAGCCTAGCATGGGCCGATCCCGATACTTGATATGATTACAGTCGATATGTACTGGGGGCAGCCTAATGGTCACAGTACGGTACAGTATTGATTATTGTTAGGTGGTTGGAGGTTCGGGAGGAGGAGGTAATGACGAATGATAATTGTAAAGAATGAAATAAACGAAGGTATACCGTTCCACAAATGTGTTTGAATTCAAGAACCCAATTCAGATTAATGATAATGTACATGATCCTATAAGTGTTTATAAAGTGTGGTTCACTTCTATTATGATTTATTCACTTGTGTCTGATTTTCTTGATCCCCTATATCACATATGATTATTTACAGCTTTACATACTTAGTACATATTTCGTACTGACGTCCCTCACGGGGGACCTGCATTTCATGCTGCAGGCACAGGTGCTTCAGCTCATACACAACATAGATAGGAGCCAGTTCATACAACTATTGTTGGTGTGCTCCAGTTTGCTTCGGAGCTTTCCGAGTCGGTTCCTTATGTTTTGTTATTGTACAAGAGTCGTGTGTGGGCGGGAGGTTTGTCTCGAACCTAGTTATGTCATGTATATCCTAGAGACTTTGTAGACATAAGGAAGGGTAAAGTCATGGAAGTTTATATAGTGATGTTATATTTGTATATGTGGTGGACCCGACGGCCAAGTATTATATATATATATATTTGTGCGTGTTGTGCTGATACAGGTAATTAGACCCTTCTATATGCAACGAAGTGCTGTCCAAATTTTTGGTGACATGTAAGTGAAAGTATAGGTATTTGAACGGGTTCTCCCGGGCCTTCTCGGCTTCGGGTGCCAGTCCGTCCCGATGGGATTTTGGGGCGTGATAAAAGTGGTATCAGAGAGGTTCGTCCTAGTGAGTCTACAAAGCCGTGTCTACGTGGAGTCTTGTTTATCGTTGTGTTGTGCACCACATCTATAAACAGGAGGCTATGGACATTTAGGAAATTGTTTCTTTCCTTCAGATCATAGATCGTGCCATAGAGCTTATATAGCAAATGAAGTCATAGTTGACCACTGAATCCATTTGTTTCTCTTATTACAGTAAGAATGCCGGATACCGGAAGTAAGAATACCGGCGAGCGAGTAGATGTGGCTGCCGGAGAAGGGACTAGTAAGTCACCACCTGTACAAGTTAATCAGAGTGAAGCTCAAGCTGAGCGGGTATCTGAAATGTCTTCCACTCCAGATGAAATAAGTGGGAGGCGAACCACATTCACAGAACCACTTGTTAATGCTGCTGATCAGGATATGAGGGATGCAGTACAACTGTTGACCCGGATTGTTGTCGGTCAAGTCCAAGGGCAAGTTATTCCTGCCGCGGGTTCTAGCGGTACTGATAGGGCGGCTAGTCTTCGGACGCAAGATTTTCTTAAGATGGATCCGCCTACTTTTACCGGATTCGATCTTAATGAAGATCCGCAGGACTTTATTGATCAGATCCAAAGGGCCCTAGAGGTGATGCATTTATCGGGCAGAGAGACAGTGGAGTTAGCCGCGTATAGATTCAAAGGTGAGGCTATATATTGGTATGAAGACTGGAAACGATCAAGGGGCATTGATGCACCCCCAGCTACTTGGAAAGAGTTCAAAGAGGCATTTATTGATCATTATCTTCCATATGAGACTCGTCAGGCCCGTGCGGATCAGTTCTTAAATCTTCGACAGGGTAATACAAGTGTGAGGAAGTATAGTCTTCGATTTAATTCTTTGTCCAGATATGCTCCTAATGTTATAGCTACTATGGATGACAGAGTTCATCGGTATGTGGATGGATTGGATCCGTATTTGGTTAGGGATTGTACTATTGCTGCACTGAATAAAGACATGGATATAGCTAGGATCCAAGCATTTGCACAGAAAATGGAAGATCAGAGGCAAAAAAAAAGAACACAGGAATTTGAAAGTGGATCTTCTAAGAGGGTCAGATCTACATGGCAGTTTATGGCGCCACAGGGAGGTTTTAGACCTAAATTTTCTGCTAGACCACCTAGGCCATTATTTTCTTATTCTGCAGCTAGTGCTCCACCACAGCATCAGGGGTTCAGAGGCAGTCAATTTAGGCAAAGAAGTGAGGGTCATAGTTCGCGATCAGTGGGTTATCATGGGCAAGGGAACATGAGCCAATCGAGACCTTCTCGAGAGCTATGTAATCGATGCGGAAAGCATCTTATGGGCGTATGTCGAATGGGAACAAATGTTTGTTTTTGGTGCGGTATGACGGGACATATGATGAGAGAATGCCCACGAAGGGGCGCAGGTGGCGTAGCACGACCTTCGGGATCAGCTGTTGCATCATCGTCACCGGTATCTTATTCTGGTAGGGGCGCACAACCTGCGGGTCACGCTAGAAATGAAAAAAGAGTCGCAAGTTCCAGCGGGACTCAGAATCGCACTTATGCTTTAGCGGATCGACAGAATCTAGAGGCTTCCCCAGATGTGGTCACGGGTACGTTGTCCATATTTTCATTTGATGTATGTTCTCTAATTGATCCCGGTTCTACATTATCATATGTTACTCCTTTGGTTGCTGGAAAGTTCAAAAGAACCCCCGAATTGTTAGATAAACCGTTGGAAGTGTCTACCCCGGTTGGGGAATCTATTATTGCTAGAAGAGTTTATAAAGATTGTGTAGTAACTGTGTGTGGTCGAGACACGATGGCCAATCTTGTGGAACTAGAAATGGTAGATTTTGATGTTATAATGGGTATGGATTGGTTGGCGTCTTGTTATGCCAAAATTGACTGTTGTACGAAAAAAATGTATTTACATTTTCCTAATGAAGCAGTTATTGAATGGCAAGGTAAGATTGGCGCACCAAGAGGTAGATTTATTTCTTATTTCAAAGCGAGAAAAATGATTTCCAAGGGCTACATATGTCATTTAGTTAGAGTAAAGGATACGGAATCGGAATCACCAGATCTTCACACTGTACCAGTAGTAAGTGAATTTCTTGATGTATTTCCTGAAGATCTTCCAGGTTTACCTCCTGAACGAGAAGTAGAATTTGGTATTGATGTGATACCAGGCACTAAGCCAATCTCAATTCCTCCGTATAGAATGGCACCAGCAGAATTACGAGAATTGAAAGGGCAATTGAAAGATTTGCTAGAAAAGGGGTTCATTAGGCCTAGTATTTCCCCTTGGGGAGCACCAGTGCTGTTTGTGCGCAAGAAACATGGCACATTGAGAATGTGTATTGATTATAGGCAGCTGAATAAAGTGACTCTTAAAAATAAATATCCTCTTCCAAGAATTGATGATTTATTTGATCAGTTACAGGGTGCCAAATATTTTTCTAAGATTGATTTGAGGTCAGGTTATCATCAAGTGAGAGTCAAAGAAAAAGATATACCCAAGACAGCTTTCCGAACAAGGTATGGTCATTATGAGTTTCTAGTTATGTCATTTGGGCTAACTAATGCACCTGCAGCTTTCATGGATTTAATGAATAGGGTGTTTAAGCCATTTCTAGATGTATCCGTGATAGTTTTCATTGATGATATTCTAGTTTATTCTAGATCAGAAGAGGATCATGCTAATCATTTGCGACAGGCGTTGCAAACTCTTCGTGATTGCAAGCTGTATGCAAAATTTTCTAAATGTGAATTTTGGCTAAAGTCAGTGGCATTTCTGGGCCATATTGTATCAAATGAAGGCATACAGGTTGATACTCAAAAGATAGAAGCTGTGAAGAATTGGCCAAGGCCCACAACGCCTACGGAGATTCGTAGTTTTCTTGGGTTGGCTGGTTATTATAGAAAGTTTGTTGAGGGTTTTTCTTCTATTTCAGCACCCTTAACTAAGCTAACGCATAAAACATCCAAGTTCCAATGGAATGATGCGTGTGAGGAGAGTTTCCAAGAATTGAAGAATAAGTTGACTTCTACACCTGTGTTGGTACTTCCAGAAGGTACAGAAGGGTATACAGTGTATTGTGATGCTTCGAGAATTGGTTTAGGATGTGTATTAATGCAGCATGGTAAGGTGATAGCATATGCCTCAAGGCAATTGAGGCCACATGAGAAAAATTACCCCACACATGATCTTGAGCTCGCAACGGTTATCTTTGCTTTAAAAATATGGCACCACTATTTATATGGGGTTCATGTTGATATATATACTGATCACAAGAGCTAACAATATATTTTCAGTCAGAAGGATCTAAATCTGAGGCAGCGAAGGTGGATGGAACTATTAAAAGATTATGATGTTGATATTTTGTATCACCCAGGGAAAGCGAATATAGTAGCTGATGCGTTGAGTCGTAAGGCTATGATGGCACCTGTAGAAAGACAAGGGATGATTAAAGATCTTCATCAATTAGCTAGTCTAGGAGTTCGTCTTCTCGAAACTCCGGACGAGGAGCTTATTGTGCATAATGTCGCGGAATCCTCATTAGTAGCTGAGGTGAAAGAGAAGCAAGATGCAGATCCTGTTTTATTGCAACTCAAGGAGAATGTTCAAAATGGTGCGACGAAGGTATTTGAACTTTCGCTAGAAGGAGTACTTCTATGCCAAAATCGGCTATGTGTGCCTATTGTTGATGAGCTAAGAAAAAGAATTATGACTGAGGCACATTTCTCAAGGTATTCTATTCATCCAGGGTCAACCAAAATGTATCAAGATTTGAAGGATGTATATTGGTGGAATGACATGAAAAGGAACATCGCAGAATTTGTAGCTGAATGTCCAAATTGCCAACGAGTTAAAGTGGAACATCAAAAGCCCGGAGGCTATATGCAATGCATAGATCTTCCAATTTGGAAGTGGGACATGATCAACATGGATTTTGTTACAGGTTTGCCTCGTACAACTCGAAAATTTGATTCTATATGGGTGATTGTGGATAGGCTTACTAAATCTGCACATTTCTTACCCGTTAAAAATACTTACACAGTTGAAGAATATTCGAAGCTATATGTTAAAGAAATAGTCCGATTACATGGAGTGCCAACTTCTATTATATTGGATCGGGGAACTCAATTTACCGCAAACTTTTGGAAGTCTTTCCAACGGAGTTTGGGAACACAAGTGAATCTGAGTACAACTTTTTACCCTCAGACGGATGGACAAGCAGAGCGCACCATTCAAACACTTGAAGATATGCTACGAGCATGTGTTATAGATTTTAAAGGCAGCTGGAATGATCATTTACCTCTTATTGAGTTTGCCTACAATAATAGCTATCATTCAAGTATCAAAATGGCACCATATGAAGCTTTATATGGGAGGAAGTGTAGATCACCAATAGGATGGTTCGAAGCGGGTGAAACTCTTATGTTCGGACCGGATCTTGTGTATCAAGCCATAGAAAAAGTCAAGCTGATTCAGCAACGGTTGAAAACAACCCAAAGTCGACACAAGTCATATGCGGATAGTAGAAGAAGAGGGCTAGAGTTTTCGTTAGGCGATTGGGTATTTTTGAAGGTATCGCCAATGAAAGGGGTGATGAGATTTGGCAAGAAAGGAAAGTTGAGTCCACGATATATAGGCCCGTATAAGATTATTCGAAGATGTGGGCAAGTTGCTTATGAATTAGAGCTACCCCAGGAACTCTCATCAGTGCATCCAGTATTTCATGTATCGATGCTTCGAAAGTGCATCGGAGATCCGTCCCTTATTAATTCTACTGAAGATGTGCAAGTAACAGAAGATCTTACCTATGAGGAGATGCCTGTTGCAATATTAGATCGTCAAGTTAAGAAGATGAGAAATAAAAAAGTAGCATCGGTGAAAGTACTTTGGAGAAATCAACAAAGGGAAGAGATTACATGGGAAGCGGAAGAAGCAATGAAATCCAAATACCCTTATTTGTTCAAAGGTGAAAAAGAAGTGCAAGGAGTGGAACTGGGACACTAACAAGTAAGTTTTTACATATGCATAATATCTATATGATGATGTGAATATCAATTATGAATTCGAACTTGTTTCGGCTAAATAACTACATTCACATTCGAGGACGAATGTCCTTAAGGGGGGAAGGATGTAACACCCCGTACTTAATTATGTGCATTAGCCATGGTTATATGTGTTGGAGTATATGTATTGATCATAAGTTAGGTATATATGAGTTTAAGTATGAGTATTGATTATTATGAGATGGTTTCAAGTGTATAGTTTGATTATATGTGTATAGGAATCGACTTTATTTATACCGGAATTTGCTCGTCGAAGTTTCTATGCGAAGTTTATCGAGTTAGCTTTCCAACGATATAAAGATTTCTGAAAACAGATGAGTATCGGATATAAGCGAGCATGTTCGAAACTTGAAAACGGTGGACGCAATGAACAGTAAATGTGCAGAAATTTTCTGCACACAAAAGTACTGCAGCCAAACAGATTTTTGGGTCGACTTTAAACGATCATAACTCCTTGTACAAAATGAACTGTGTGATATGCTATATATCGATGAGAAGCCCCGAGAGTCTTCTTTCTAATGCAATTGGTTTCACCCAAATCCATTATCGGAGCAAAGAGTTATGGTCGATTTACTTTAGCCTACCAAAACAGTCCACCATGGATAGATTCGGATTTACTTAAATTTTAAGGGCAATATGGTCATTTTCCATCACCTCATGGACGAAAATTGGTCATTATATACATATACTTAGCCTCATATCCATCATTTATCATCCAAATTATTGAAGAATAAGAAACCCTAGCCTAATTTCAACTCCAATTATCTTGTGATTCAACCGTAGAAAATCCAAATTGATTCCGTAGTTGTGTTCACCGTCTCGAGGGCTTCGAGAAGCACCCCTTATTTGTGCCAACAGGACTTCGAAATCAAAAGGGCCATTTTATGGTAAGGATGTAAATTATGTTGGTATTATTTATATGGCTATGTATATATATGCATGTGAGCATAAGAAGTATGTTATTTGATTGTTGTTGAAAGATGATTGGAAATGATGTTGGATTATTCTTGTGCATGGTTGGGTATGTTGAATTGTGAAGGGATTTGGTGTGATGATGTGGTATTGAAATGATGATTATATATATATATATATATATATATATACACATAAACCTATTGTTCAAGTTGGTTTTTGGAATGCTTTGCAAATATTGGTTGTATGGAATTATGGAAGAGAATTGTGGTGTTGGGTTGCTAATACTAGATGCCAAACATTTCATTGTAGATAAGTGATTTGTAAAGGCGGAAAGTTGTGTTGAATTGGTATCCGAATCTACAACGAGGTATGTAAGGCATACTCTAACGATGTTCTTTGGCATGAAAACACCAATGTTCCATCAAGTAAGATTCCGAGGTTGTCCAAAAAACATGTATTGTTCTACGTTACCAACGAAGTTGTTTCCATTCTATAAAGTGTCAAAATGTTTCATTGATATACCAAAAGGCTCCTATTTCATTGTTGTGATATTGATGATTCTGAAACACATTGTTGATATACCAATTAGTCTTTATTACATCGTTATTGTATAGAAGGTCTATTACTTGGTTCCTATTGATGTATCATTGTTCCAAAGATACTATATTGGCATGAACACTAATGTAATAATCTCAAAAGCTTTTGAACTAAGTTATTGGAAAGATCTCTTATGTGTGTTACTTGATATACGTGTGGGTGGTAGCTCAGGGGCTTAAGCCTAGCATGAGCCGATCCCGATACTTGATATGATTATAGTTGATATGTACTGGGGGCAGCCTAATGGTCACAGTACGGTACAGTATTGATTATTGTTAGGTGGTTGGAGGTTCGGGAGGAGGAGGTAATGGCGAATGATAATTGTAAACAATGAAATGAACGAAGGTATACCGTTCCACAAATGTGTTTGAATTCAAGAACCCAATTCCTTTTTTCCTTTGTTGTTCTTTTATTTTTTTGGGCTGAATCCACATGAATTCTGATAGATTGGCGTAGGAATTTTGAGTCAACTCCCTCCATGTGAATTTTAAGTGTAGATATTATGTCAAGACAACCTCTGTCCATGTTTGGCATAATCTGAATGAATATGGGATTATATTTAAGTTTGATTTGTATATAATGTGGTAAGTTCATTAAGAAATATCAACTTACTAGTTGATAAGTTGTAAGAGAAAATATCACCTAACTACTAAGTTGCATAATTTAGATACATTTGAATATTGAAACAAGTGACTAACACCAATTAATATTTGTAGAATTATGTGAATTTTTTTTTATTTCTAGAAGGAGATTGTTTCATATAAATTAGACAGGGGAAGTATTGCTAGCTTTCTTTGCTTTTTCATGCATGTTCCTAAGAGTTGAATCTTGTTTGCTTCATGCAGGGATTACACGTGTATTTTTTGGATCCGATTTCGTTACGGTAACAAAAAGTGAAGAAGCTTCCTGGGATTTCCTTAAACCTGAAATATTTGCTGCAATTATGGATTTCTATTCTTCTGGGATCCCAGTGTTCCTCGACTCCAGTACCGCTGCCGCAATGGACACAGCTATCCATGAGGATGATTCAGAAACAGTTGCAATGATCAAGGAACTTTTGGAGACTCGTATTCGCCCAGCTGTACAAGATGATGGAGGTGACATTGAATATCGAGGATTTGATCCAGATACGGGAGTAGTCAAATTGAAAATGCAAGGAGCTTGCAGTGGTTGCCCTAGCTCGTCAGTTACACTTAAATCTGGTATCGAGAATATGCTCATGCATTATGTGCCCGAAGTTAAAAGTGTGGAGCAGGAGCTAGATGAAGATGAACAACCTGCATTAACTGGGGCACCACACGAGTAGTAATACGGTTATAGTTTCTTTCAGTTGATCTGGTGACAGAGAGATCTCAATCAGAGGAGGCAGAACTTGTTCATGCTCCTCCATGGAAAGAGCGAGTAAAGTTGAGTGCATCTACCAAATTCATGCGAAATAAGCAACCTATAAGTATCGAAAATTGTAGCTCGGTAGTTTGTTTTGATGACATTCAAATAAATAGTTCGGCTATTCGGTTAGCTGGATATCAGGTTAAAGTTTCCCAAGAGATGTGACAATTGATTGAAGCGTGTTCCGCCATGAGTGTATAAAGATGCACATCGTTCATATTACGTGCACAAGTTTTTTGAAGTTGCAAACCATACCTTTATCTAATTTTATGTAATTCTAGTATAATTTTATGTTTTATTCGTTTTACATGGTTAAGTATGGATCCAATGTTTCTGCAAATGGGTGGGTTGTTTTTTGTTTAACACTTACTAATACCATGCAAATTATCAAAATCCAACTTCTCTTGATTAACCATTTTTGGAAATGACGCCGTATTCTCTAGTATGAGATATGTCATTTGTTGCTCTTTCCTTGTATTATCCACCTTTGGGCTTCTTCATCAACTCGTGTTGATCTTCATGTATAAAGCAAATAGATCCTTGGTGAAATTTTGTTCGTGTGTGTTAAAACAGATAAACCAAATGTATGTTTCTGGTCACTAAATTATTGTTTGCTCCTTTTTCTGATCTTTTCTTTTACTAGGTATCGAACGGGCCCAATATATGTTATTTTTTAGTCTCAATTTATGTGATATAAATAAAATTTTGATAATTAATTATATTTTAAATATTTTTTAGATATTTTAAGTTGTCAGCTATTGTAGTTTATAATAGTTTTTTGACATTATAATTTATTATTTTAAATCATTAGCCATTATAATTTATAATACTCTCTTTGTCCAAACTTTTGTAGCATTGATAGTCTATTATATTTTTCAAATAATTTAAGTTTTTAATTATTGAAATTTATAATACTTTTTCTTCTACTCCCTTCGTTTAAAAAAGAATGAAATACTTTTCTTTTTAGTCCGTTTAAAAAAGAATGATCCCTTTTCTTTTTTGATAATATTTTAATTTCAACTTTCCACATGACATGTTTAGGACCACAAGATTAAAGAATATTTTGGTACATTTGACACAACTTTAATTTAATGCCACAAGATTTAAAAGTCTTATTTATTTTTTTAAACTTTGTGCCAAGTCAAAATAAGTCATTCTTTTTGAAATGGAGGGAGTATTTCAATTTAAGTGACATTGATATAATTTCGAGAGTTAATCAAATATCACGATTGAAGTCGCTAAGCAGACATGTCTTAAATGACTCATAATTACTTATTAGAAGTGATACAATAAAATTACTATAAAAAATAATTGTAAAATTTTTTTAAGCGAGCCTCATATAAGATGTCAAGTTAATTTAAAACATCAATAGATAATTTATCATTTTTTGTTTGTTTATTTTATTTTTTATTAAATATTATTTTTTTAATATTTAGATGATTCATAATAATTAATTCGGGATGAAATAGTAAAATTACGGTTGAAATAGCTGAAGCAGACATGTCATAAATGACTATTTTACTTTTTTATTAAATATATATATATTTTTTTAATACTTAAATGACATATAATAATCAATTAGGAAATAACTTATTAGAAGTGATACAATAAAATTAATATAAAAAATAATTGTGAAAAAAATTTAGACGGACCTTATATAAGATGTCAAGTTAATTTAAAACATCAATAGTTTGTTTATCATTTTTTTTGTTTATTTTATCTTTTTTATTAAATTTTTTTTTTTTTTTTAATATTTAAATGACTTATAGTAATTAATTAGGGACGGAATAGTAAAATTATGGTTGAAGCAACTGAAGCAGACACGTCATAAATGTCTATTTTATATTTTTTGTTAAATATTATTAATTTTTGAATACTTAAATAATATATAATAATTAATTATGGGTGATATAATAAAATCACGGAGGAAGCAAGCATTCACCTGCTTCCCTTCACACTTCTATTATATTAGAATTACCTTGGAATATCAATTAAAACCCACGTAGCTGTTGAGTATTGATCAGGTAGGAAAAAAGAACAATTAGTAGTTGGTCTAATCAATTTTGAGGTTTGTTTTAATACATAAATGGTAATAGTTCGAATAGAAAATAGAAATATCGATAGTTGAAATGTAAAATCCACGAAAATATGATATTTTTGATGTATTTTTGACCATTAACATTTTTTAAAACAACAATTATTATTGTCCAAAGAGGTCACAATCTAGAAGAGACGCTTGCTAGTGTTCCCATCTTTCTATTCATGATCAAATCGTTATCAAGGATACTTGTACAATTTTGCCATACCTTCAAGCAATTGGATTTTTCTGATCATTAAATGTTGTGGACACGTGAGGATGGGTATGGTATGGTTAGTAAAATAATTTCGATTTAAAAAATATATTAGTATATAAATATTATATTAAATTAATTTGGAGTATGATTTTTGTATTTTAAAAGTTTGATTTTGATATTCTGCGGTGCAGTAAATCCATAGTTATAGTTTGTTCAACTTTGACTTATGTATACTCATAATAAATTATGATTTTGACTTTTCAAGAATTGTCTCAATCATATCCACACTTTACCTATGTAAAACTCTTCAAATGAAAGTAAAAGTAATTTCCTTCATTAATCAACTCTACAAAATGACATTTCTATCGAGACAGAATCTACAAAATGATATTTTTATCAAGATAGAATATAGCTGAGAGTTTCAAAGTCTTAGCATTGATTTTGGAAGGAAGCTTGATATACCGGACATAGGAGGGGATGCTACCTAAGGTGGCTTTGGCTAGAACGGTCCTTCTAGCCATATTCAGAAATTTGAATTTGCGACTTGCTAGTCTGTTGTTCATGTTATTAATGATGAACTTGAAGTCATTGTTAATAGGCTTTCAGTGGAAGATTGAAACCCTAGGTATTTTCCAAAGTTGTTGCATGAGTTGATCTTGAGGATACCCGTATAAGAGGTAGTGTTCTCAATAGAGCTATTTCCAAAGAAAAAAAGCCTTAGAATTTATTTAGATTTATTTTTTATCTTGTAAAACACTAAATCTATTGATAGTGTTAACTATAATGCTACAGTTTTGTCACGATCCGAGCCGGGGTCCTGGTCGTGACGGGCATCTCAAATCATAAAGGCCTAAGAGGCCCCTTAGCATATTATCATAAGCATTATTCAAACCAAAGTAATGCGGAAGATAAACTGAAACATGAAAGGTCTCATAAGCAAATTTAATACATCCAGACAAATTCTTAAGACCCCAATTTCAATCTACGAAGCCTCTATTGAATACTAGTCTGTCTAAGCCGGAACAAGGTCCCCGGTCGTACCATGAACTTAAAAAGAAACCAATATATGGATAAAATGCCTTCCTAACTAAGGGAGACTCACCAACTCTGAATGTTTGAAAGTAATCTACTGCTGAGCTGAACCACGGGACTGTGCCTCAGAACCTACATTATGAGACAATGCATCCGCCACGAGGATGGTCAATACTTGAAATGTGTTAGTACATAGAACGGCCAAAGAAAATAACTTTCAAAATATCATGATAATCAAAACATCATAAAAATCATAACATGGGGTCATCTGACATCAAAACAGTCTGAGAATATGTAAATCAATCCAAAACTGCTTTTGTGAATAACATCATGGTATTATTTAATTCTGAGCTAGGCGGTATATTCGACATGATCTGAAAAATCCCACGGGATATGTAGGGTTCAACATTGACTCATCAGTCAATCCATCAATCAGAGTTTGCCGCAAGGATTGGAGTGTCTGGTCTGGTATACAACTGCATATAGCAACCATACAATGATCATCCATATTTCAGGACAAGATAAATCCCTTGTCGGCAAAATACGATTTTAGGAGTTGAGTTATCTGAACTCGAGGCTTCTCAGTTAGTCACCTAACTCTTTTTAAGTTCATATTTTAGCCTCTTAAAACATGCCCCTCTTCTTCACTCAAAGAAGCAATGCACCCTTTGTTTGAATGGTACTTGATTCATAAAGAACGATTCTTTTGAAGTTATACGAACTTTCTCAAAAAAATGCCACGCGGAGCGTGTCACGAGATATATCGCTCTTGGACTTCTTACGGTAAGTCCAATGCACCAGCCAGCCATTCAAGTACAGATACCTTCCTCTCCTAACCGACCTTTTCTAAAATACTAAAAAAAATCTCTTTTTTGTAAATTCTTTATATTTTCATATCTTTTCGTCGACCCAGAAGAAAAAAAAGAGTGGAATATATTTATACCACAGGTATGAACCCCTTACGGGCCGCTAAGGCCCTACAGAATCCCCATTCTAAAACCGCAAATCATAATCTTGTTATGACTGTCCCTCTTACGGGGAACTCTTTTCAGGCAACACTAATCAAATAATAGGGAGGAGAAAGAGAAAATAGCAAAAAATTATTCAACGCGTAGTGAACTGGCAGATAGATCAGTACAGCTAGAGATGCCGTTGAAACCCGAGCAAAGGCTTCGAATTCTGCGAATTGCGCTAGTTCAAATTTTCATTTACTAGCTACTTGTTTCATGACTTTTATTTGAGCTGCGGACCCCACTCTAGAAAGGGAGATACCCACATTAATAACAGGTTTGATTCCAGAATTGAATAGGTCGGCGGATAAGAAGATTTGTCCATCAGTAATGAAAATTACATTAGTAGGAATATAAGCCGAAACATCTCCCGATTGAGTTTCAACTATTGGTAAGGCGGTCATACTTCCTTCACCTAAACTCGAACTGAATTTAGCGGCTCTTTCCAAAAGGCGTGAATGCAAATAAAAAACATCTCCTGGATAAGCTTCACGACCGGGCGATCTTCGTAATAGAAAAGACATTTGGTGATAAGCTTGCGCTTGTTTGGAGAGATCATCATAAATGATTAAAGTGTGCCGTTCATGATACAGAAAATATTCAGCCAGAGTTGCTCCTGTATAAGGAGCAAGGTATTGTAATGTAGCAGGGGAATCCGCCGTTTCGGCTACCACAATAGTGTATTCCATCACTCCCCTTTCCTATAAAGTCGTTACTACCTGGTCCACAGAAGACGTTTTTTGCCTAATAGTTACATAAACACATAGACCATTTTGACCTTGTTGATTGAAAATGGTGTCTGTGGCTACTGCTGTTTTATCGGTCTGTCTGTCCCCAATAATGAATTCTCGCTGACCACGTCCTATAAGGATCATCGAATCAATAGCAATAAGCCCAGTTTGAAGAGGCTCATATACAGAATAGCACGAAATAATACCCGGGGTGGCAGATTCAATTAATCGAAATTCAGAAGCTGAAATTTCACCTCTACCATCAATAGGTTTAGCCAGGGCATTTACAACACGACCCAAATAAGCCTCACTCACGGGTATCTGAGCAATTTTTCCCTTTGCTTTCGAGCCGGAGTTTGCTTGTTTTAGTCCATACAACGCCTTCCTGATGAGACTTTGCTATTCATTCCGGAAGTTACTATGCTTCACGCTCTCCTTGACAGAGATATTTCAACCTATCTGATCGTGACTTTGTTAACCCGCTTCGTCGCATGATAGAGAAAGAAAAAGCGACCCCGTGCCCTACCTTTGCTTAGTAAGAAATTGTTGAAGGCATCGGGATAGGACCGAAACTATGCCATTCAAGAAGCGACTAATCGATGGAAAGCTTCAAACAACACCATTGCAAAATATCCCATAGTAGGGTCAAGGGCGTTAACGAGAGAGTCTCTGAACCTGTTTTCATCTTCGATTTAGCTCGAGCAATTTCACTCTCTTCAAGTAACTTACAATAAATCTTCGGTAATAGAAAATGAGTCCTTAAAATGATCTTAGATCACTCACCTTGGTGGGTGCTTGCCACTCCTCGATGGCTCTGATGCCTATCCAATGCCCTATTCCGAGGATCTCTGTCTGTTTAAAGGAGCATTTGTCTTTACATAACATAGAGGGGATTTTTCTGTAATACCTTAAAAATGGTCCGAAAGTGGTGGAAGTGGTCGTTTAACGAATAGCTATAGTTCACGATTAAAGTATACTACCAGTCGTCTAAGTACGGGTGGATAGCTCATTGTGGAGGGAGCAGAACGTGGCAGGGGTATTGGTGAGTCCAAAAGGCATAACCACATCAAACACCCCCGGTCATTCTGGCAGCTTAAACTGAAAATAGGAAAAGATATGAGAATCAAAAGAAGTCTATACCTGCAGATGAAAGAGGAGCTTCTACGTGAACATTTCACACAGTGCTTTCTCCTCCAACAGTCAAGTAACTAGCACTGGTTATTCCAGCAAGAGCTCTTATTCTAATAGAACTAGGACCGTCAACTCCAATTATAGCAGCGGGAATATCTGAACCACCAGATATGACATTAATAGCTTCTATTGCATCAACGGGTGAAAATGGAGAGCTGACACGAAATATAATAGCTTGAACCGCTTAGGCTCTTTGCACCTAAATAAATAGTATACACGCAAAAAAATAAGACGCGAAACTTAGAGAGTCGTAGCCTTCTAAGACTTTCTTCTCCAACTCACTCAATCGATAGGTTGAGGCAATCAACTGGAAAACGACCCAAAAGACCTGTCAAGCCTTAGAAGTCAAAGCATACATCACATATCATCATGCATAGCTTATTAGCTGTAGTAGTTGCATAGGAAACATAAAGTATATAGTACTTTTCTCCATTGTCATGCATCAAATGGTTGTCTATCCTCTCTTAAAGCAGGCGAAATTCATGGAAGATCAAGAAAAGCGAGAACGGGAACTCCTAAAGCTGCTGGAGTGCCTAACCTGGTTGTTACCTCTTCCTACCGTCGCCCGCCTCTGATCAGCATTCTAATACTCCGAAGCACACATCAAATATGCAGAGTAGTAATTGGCATATCCATTCTCTCTCCACAATGGCAAGCTCCTGGTTCACACCTAGATCTGGCCGGAGAATAGCATAAGAAAGATCTCAACGGCTCTGGGAATATATCACTCCCGATACTCTTTCTCCATGGCAGGCAAGAGAGAACCAGACGAACTGAAATATCTTAGTATCCAGAGAAAAATAAAGCAAAAACGATTCCCGTAGTAGCGGCGGGCGAAATGGGAGATGCCTAAACCATGAAAATGGGGTTGTGGGAGAGCAATACAAGCGTCGTGCAGCTAGGCGAAGTAGACCGAATGTTGCACCCTAGATGGCGAAAGTCCAGTAGCCGAAAGCATCACTAGCTTAGGCTCTGACCCGAGTAGCATGGGCCATGTGGAATCTCGTGTGAATCAGCAAGGACTACCTTGCAAGGCTAAATACTCTTGGGTGATTGATAGCGAAGTTGTATCGTGAGGGTAAAGAACCCCCGGGAGTGAAATAGAGCATAAAAGCGTAAGCTCTCAAGTAGTGGGAGGAGTCAGGGCTCTGACCGCGTGCTTGTTGAAGAATGAGCCAGCGACTCATAGGCAATGGCTTGGTTAAGGGAACCCACCGAAGACGTAGCGAAAATGAGTCTTCATAGGGCAATTTTCACTGCTTATGGACCCGAACCTGGGTGATCTATCCATAACCAGGATGAAGCTTGGGTGAAACTAAGTGGAGGTCCGATCGGCTGATGTTGAAGAATCAGCGGGTGAGTTGTGGTTAGGGGTGAAATGCCACTCGCACCTAGAGCTACCTGGTTCTCCCTGAAATGCGTTGAGGCATAGCAGTTGACTGGATATCTAGGAGTAAAACACGGTTTTGGTGCGGGCCGCGGAGAGGTACCAAATCGAGGCAAACTCTGAATACTAGATATGACCTCAAAATAACAGGGGGCAAGTTCTTCTAGTGAGACGATGGGGGATAAGCTTCATCTTCGAGAGGGAAAGAGCCTGAATCACCAGCTAAGGCCCCTAAATGACCGCTCAGTGATAAAGGAGGTAGGGGTGTAGAGACAGCCAAGAGGTTTTCCTAGAAGCAACCATCCTTGAAATAGTTCGTAATAGCTCACTGATCGAGTGCTCTTGCGCCAAATATGAATGGGGCTAAGATATCTGCCGAAGCTGTGGGATGTTAAAATACATCGGTAAGGATATTTGAATTCCTTGTCCACTCTTTCCAATATTTTTTGAAAAACAACAATTAGAATAGAGAATATATATCAAAGAAAGGTCTAACTGTTGGAATCATTTTTTCCATTGCTATTTGATACATTTCGGTCATTAAAATTAGTGAATTAGGTGAAAGTACGAAAAGAGAGGGATTCGAACCCTCGGTAAACAAAAGCCTACATAGCAATTCCAATGCTACGCCTTAAACCACTCGGCCATCTCTTCTACATAATGATTATGACCTAAAAACCGAGTGAATAGCGAGTCAGTCATACTCAATTATTGATTGGATAGGTACGACCAATCCATTCTAACTAGAAAAATCCTTAATTTGGCATTTCCGTTTTCTTCTTTTGAATATTCTCCTTCCTTGGATTAGTACAGGGACGCATATATCAAAAGCTCAGTGTGAAATTTGAATGAGATATATCTTTCTTTTTTTTAATTCAAAATGTTCATAATTGAGGTTACAAAACATGGTATGGAGTCTAAAAAGTTTGTAGTCTAGTCTAGTCTAGTCTGGTCTGAGTCTATCATGGCATTTGTCTATATTTAGTATCATCATACTAAGACTTGCAAGTCGTATAAACGATATCATATCAGGTCATATGTCTTAGCCGTTTTTATTAAAAGCATGTATTTGACCACCACAATGACTCAAATGTCATAAGAGAGTTCTCTTTCAAAACTGTTATGCAAGCTTAAGTAAAATATCTTTCTTTCAAAGCTTCATTCTTAAGGTGGTCATCTCTTTCATAAACACATAGTAAAGCTCTTTCAGTAATCATGGTGGTTTAGTTAAGCATTCTCATTCATGAAATCTGTTAGCGCTTTTAACAGAAGGATTACTCTTTTCAATCATATGCAATCAACCACCATTGAAAAGCAAGAGAAACATCAAAACAAATAATAATTATTAAAAACTTCCTCATGCAAAATTGGGCAAGAAAATCATTCACAACCTCATCATTTTCACAAGTGAGATTGGATGCAAATCTTGAAATTCATGTCCTTGTTGTGTATGAAAATCTCAAAACTTCAACACTTAAAAGAGATTAAAAGTTATAAATTCAAAACCCCATAAGATTTAGGTCATTTCACGTACCTCTAATGGAGAAAAATTGAATCAAAGTTTCCTATGGAGCTTGGAATCCTTAAACCCTAGGTAGTTTTCTCCTCTCTTGCTATTACAATGATAATTAGGAAATTATTCAGATAAAAAGTCATTTTTAAGACCTTAATCACTTACATAAAAGATTGGGAATGATTAGGGGTGTGAAAATACCCTCATGCCCCTAAAATATACTAAAAATGAATAAGTTTTGCCGCACGGGGAGGGGGTTCGCGGTGCGACCTCTATAGCGAACCAGGAGGTTCGCGGCGCCATCCCTGATACCATGCTGGAGGTTCACACTGCGAACCCCAGCGCGGACCTAAGGCAGTAGCCCATCGCGGGCCTCTCCACAGCGCGGAGTCATGCGGGGTGCCCATTTTGCAATACGAAGCCTTTTTCTAAGCCTAAAAATACCTCCAACGCATTCAAATCCACCCTTAGGTATTTTATCTTCGATATTGGGATCCTAAAGGCTCGTTTAAGTACTTTGTGAGCATTGAAAACGACGGTGTGTTACAAGTTCCCCCAGCAATAACTCTAGAGAATCTACAAAATGACATTTCTATTGGGATAAAATATAGCTGAGAGTTTCAAAGTCTTAGCGTTGATTTTGGAAGGAAGCTTGATATACCGAACATAGGAGGGGATGCTACGTAAGGTGGCTTTGGCTAGCATGGTCCTTCTAGCCATATTTAGAAATTTGGATTTACGACTTGCTAGTCTGTTTTTCATGTTATTAATGATGAACTGGAACTCATTGTTAATGGGCTTCCGGTGAAAAATTGAAAACCCTAGGTATTTGCCAAAACTGGTATATGGGTTGATTTCTAGGATATACGTATAAATGTAGTGTTCGCAATAGAGCTATTTCAAAAAAAAAACTTTAAATGTATTCAAATTTATTCTTTATATTTTTTTTATTTTGAACAAGCACTAAATCTATTGAGAGTGTCGACTATAGTGCTACAGTTTTCAGCAGTAGCTCTAGAGAAAAGAGTTAGATCATCAACAAAGAATGGTGGAAGAGTTTGGATCATTGGTGGAGATTTTAATATGTACCAACTTTCACCTACGAGTCAATATCCCTAGAAAGTCTTTTCATGCAGAGATGAAAAGTTAAGAGGACATGGAATTGTTTTGTCTGATTCACTCAGGGATCGTTTGGTAGAGTGTATAAGAATATCGTAAAATATTATGTATTAGTAACATTTGTATTACTAATGCATGCATTAGTTATGCCTGCATTTTTTCTATGCAGTGTTTGGTTTAATGTATTAAAAATAATAATGAATTACATAATTTCTCAAAAAGAAATATATTTTTATAAAAATACTCTCCATAAATATGACGGAAAGGATGTGAAAAAGATTTTGAGGGACAATTGTGACTTTAAACATACCAATGCATGAATTAGAATCTATTGCATTACTAATATCATGGATTTTCATGCATTAGTAATACACTCCTTAATGGAGTATCAAATAGAGTGTATAACTAATGCAAGCATTAGTAATACATAAGATAAAAAAGTGTACCAAATAAGGTATTATTAATACACAAAACTAATGCAAGTATTATTTTTTCTAATACACTCTACCAATCGACCCCTTATTGCATGAAAAAAAATCAGATCTTCCACTATTGATTGGAATGGTTATAGAATTGGAGCTAATACAGGAAATAATAAGTTAGTGAATTGGGGAGAAATTAAAGTTAAAAAAATGAAGGGTTTCCTTATTGTAGTTCCACTCTAATTTTGAGAATCATGTTAGGGTTCTTGCTTTTTACTTTTTTAAAGTGGGAGATATAATCTTAAACAATAATGGCATTATTAGTAGGGAAAAAAAACGTAAATAGCATTCCTTAGATAGAAAATTGCAAGTTATAGCAATACTTTCAACTTTGCAAGTTATAGCAAAAAAATATTTATAAAAGAGAAAAAAATATTTTTTAATGATTAAAAATAAGAAAAAAATAATTTTAATATATGAAAAATATATTACATACCTATAAAAGGGGGATTGCAGTTATGACAGATATCAATCATCCCTTAATCTTCTCTGAAACGATTTTATTCAAAATTAATTAACATAAAAACGGTTCTATAAATAAATTACCTTGTCTTCCTGATTGAATGAAGTAAATAAACAAATTCACATTCTCTAATCTCTCCTCTAATCCCTCGTCTTCTTCTTCTCTATTTCTCTGTTTTCTTTATTAATGTTCATCAAGTACACATAGAATTCACATATTATAACAATTAGATAACAAAATTTTGATACATCAACTTTTGTAATTATGAATACTGAATGTGAGCATTTAGAAGATTCAGTTTCCAATTAGGAGTGCATAATTTTGTAATACACATACTGCAAATCATTAGCAAGACATTGGATTTGGTTGACTGATTTGAGGGCTCTAGGATTGAAAAAAAGAAGAAGGAAATTTTACTTAGAGATGCAAAATTAGGGCCTTAATTATTCGATTTAAAGAAATAATAAAACTAGCAATAGTGTTTTAACAAAACATATATAAACACAGTAAACACACCAGTCACATACACAAAACATACAATTACTTTGTCGCATATATATAGTAAAAATATAAGAATGATATTTACAACACATATAATTGTGTGGTTACATGCATTTTGCATGTGTATGTTATTGTATATCTAGTGATACATTGAATATACAAATAGCATACATTCGGCATACAATTATTCCACCACCGGCAATGAAAGAGCCGAATGTTTGTTTGAAATATGTTAAGTGTATATCTTATGTATCACCGTACATACACTTACATACATACAATATATAAGTACATACGATATTCAATTGTGCATATCACTATATGTTTGTGTATATGCCCTGTGCATGTTAATATATGTGACAAATATTTCAAATAGGTATGAAGGTCAAAATATGTGTGTATGACATGTAATATATATATATGCATATATTTAGAATATAATTTGAAAGAATCGAAATGTTACTAATTGCATAATCAAAAATACAATATTCATGTCAAATGTTACTAATTGCATAATCGAAGAATATATAATTTGATATAGTTGATATCAAATTTAATACCATCTGATGCAACTTAGTTCATATCAATTTCATTCAACGATGTAAAATGTGAAACAAATATTAAAGTAGCATAACATTATATAAACACTACTTAAATACAAAAACTAAACTTCGTTCATACCAACAATCTTAAGAAAACATATAGTAATAACTAAATAATTAAACATCAAAATACAATATCTATGTCTATGTATGCCTCCGCACTTAAATTTTTTGGTTTGAGTAATGGAATCTCATCCTCAAAATCGGAGTCCGACACTTATTCACTAACCATATTCTTTCTCTTATAGTTCATCTTATCTTGAGGAATAACAACCTTTTTGTTGAGATTTTTTTCAATATGCATGTTCAAATTGAGCTTCTTTGGTGGTTCATCAACAAACGAAACTTCAATTTTATCGGGCAAGCACTGATTTTGCTTCTTGTTGTAAGACCCACTTTCAACAATCTTTTTTTTTTACACTTAGATAGAAGAAATAGAGTGAAACAACCTAAATCAAATAAACACTACTATTCTCGATTATTCTAGGACTTCTACGCGAAGGAGTAAAATCAAATTTGGGTTTAGACATGACAAATTTGGGGTTATGACTTATGAATATCTATCACAATGGAGAATGAAAAATCCCAAATAGATCAATTTTGGATTTTTACGTGAAGAAGATGAATATCGGAGCCCCAATTTTTTTTCAAGAAAAATCTTGAGTACGTTAATGGAGAACCGAGTTTTAATAAAATTTTGAAGGTTGAGCATGTGAATGGAGAAAGAGAAAAGTGCTTCTGAATTTTTTTGGAGAATTTAAAAGTTTTTTTTTGTCATAATACACTTCTTCGTTCAATAAAGTTATCGGTTAAAAGTGTGCAATCTTTTAAATAAAGTATAATATATATTTACTATGATTATCAATACACTATTTAAGGGGAATATTGATTACAATCCTATAAATATAGAACTGATTTTAAATTATATAATTAAAAATAAATTTTGAAAATACAATAAAAATAATATATATTTTAATAAGTTGCTATAACTTGCAATGAAATTGTTATTAATGCAATTATCTAAAAGTGTTGCTAAAATTTATAATTTTGAATCTAATAATACTATATAAGATAATTTTCTCTTATTAATAGAACTGTCAATATGGGCTTGACCAGTGAGGCCGGCCCAACCCAATCCTTTAATTAAGTGGAGTTGGGCTAAGTTTTTTAAGCCCATTTAGAAATGAGGCTTATAAGCCCAGCCTTACTTGGCCCGTTGGCCTCAGAGGCCTAACCCGTCAGCCTCAGAGGCTAGCCTACGGGCTGAGACATTAAAACTAATTATTAAATATTTTTAAGTTGGTCATTTATTTATGGGGAAAGAACAAAAATAACACCTAAAACTAAAATAATTCCACAAAACTAGCACCTAAATTTAAAAATCCAGAAAATAGCACTCGATCATGGTGACTGCTTACCCCAAGATCTCCACTATCACGACTATATACTTAGACGGCTACACGTACTTCACTAGTGCATGGATCTATCAACCACCACTCAAAAAGAATTGTAATAAGTTTGATATGGCTCCTTTTCTTTTTTAAAGATTCTACTCTTTTTTATTCTTTTTAAACAATTGAGTAATTGCTTTTTTTTTTTCAGATTATTTTGCATTCACCAACATTATTAAAATAACATACTATTTATTTTGTATAAAATAAAATACAATACCATATACTTTTAATATAATACAATTGTTAAAGATATATATTTATATATAATAATGATACAGTTTCTATATATATACATATTCTCTATAACAATTATAGCATTTTTATACACATTCTATACAATTTTTAACTACAGTTATTATTTACATTTATATTTATATTTTATACGACTCTATATAGTTTTTACATGCATTCTCAAAATGTATCAATCTAGTATAAAAGAGTATCAATTGAGTATATGGACACTGGAAGTGTATCAATGTAGTATAAAAGTGTCTTAATGTGGTATAAAAGAGTATCAATTGGGTATAGGGACTGCAAGTGTATCAATGTAGTATAAAAGTGTATTAATGTGGTATAAAAGAGTATCAATTGGGTATAGGGACTGCATGTGCTTGCATAGAATTTCTTTTTTTTTTTTAAAAAAAAGTGTATCAATATTGTATAAAAGTGTATCAATGTGGTATAAAAGTGTATCAATTGAGTATAGAGACTGCATGTGCCCAATTGGACCAAATGGCTAAAAAAGAAAATTACTTTAGCCGACTGGCTACAGCATGTCCACCTTTTCAATTATGAACCATTTTTTTTAAATGGCCATCCCATGTCCTTTTTCCTTTATTTATTAGGAATTAAAATTTTGTCAATCTTTTCTAACTAGCTACTTATTTTTTTTATCCATTGTTTGGTTGATACTGATTTTTTGAAAGTTCTTAGTGTGTGTTTGAAATGGCTGGTAAACTGTTTTTAGTTGTGAACTTCAAAAAGTTATTTTTACTCGTGATAGTTTAGTAGTTGTTGCCTTTGCTTAATGCAATATTCTGTTCTTTAAATTTAGGTTCTCTTCTGTTATAATCTTGCTTCTTTTATGTAGATACTTTGTGTATATCTATATTTATTATCTTAACCATATTAGAATTTTTCTATGGAATTTGTAGCTAATCATCATTTCTTTACTTATTACAGTAAATGCCATGAGCTAATTACAACGAAGGGATTGTTTGGTGTGAGGTACAAGGGATAAATAGTCCGAGATAAAATGAAGGACTATTTTATCCCATGTTTGGTGTGAGGTATTAGTTAGTACCGATATTATTTATTGCACCATTTACACCATAGTGGTGAGATAAATTATTTGTATACATAATGGAATAACTAATTTCGAGATTAATTATCCCAGAATAACCCCTTCCCAACCTAACAACCCTTAAAAGTATTAGTAAGATGCCTATAACATGCTAAAAACTAGTAGAAGATATATTAAAGTGAAACCATAAAAGTTGGTGATAGTCTAGTACTTACAATATTTTCGTTTATTATGTTTCAGGTTGCTTTTATTTTTTCTGAAGGACCAACACGCACCAATCCATGGCCCACTTAGGTTTGGGTTGGGCTACCATTTTAAAAGCTCTTTAGTTAAAAGGGCTAGCTCGTTCTAGCCCATTTAATTCTCTAGCCCGCTAGAGTTGGGTTGGGCCAACCCATTTTGACAGCTCTAATTATTAGAGGCCTTTCTTTTTGCCAAGAAGTTGACTTGACTATGACCAATGATCATAAACAGAAAGAACGTGAGTCTATTCAAAATGATCTTTATGATTGGCTTGTACCTAGTGTTACACACCCCATATAGATCTGAAGTTCTTGAGAGTAGAGACATTAAGACACTTGGGAATTATATTTGAAATATATTATATTTGCACTTATAATAAGCATATTCCTACATATAGGGGTGTACAAATCGAACCGTTAAGTCAAATCGAACCGATGAACCAAACCAAACCAAACCGAGAAAAAAAACCGGCTTATGGTTTGGTTTGATTGGTTTGGTGTTGGCAAAAAAAAACCGATCATTCTTGATTTGGTTTGATATTAGCAAAAATAAAATCAAACCGAACCCAAATCAAACCGAACTAATATATATATAATTTTAATTTTTTATACATAAAAAATACTACTTATAATCTACTTTCTAATTACTTTTATTATTATTTTATATTCAAAAAATAAATATATATTCTTGGACCTTTAATTATAGTATTTTTTCATTAATAACAAATTAATACAAAACCAAATATTAATATAAAAATCTAAAACTATTTAATTGCTTCACTTTTTACATTTTACTTTCCAAGTTTTCAGAGAGTTCTCATTATTTCCTCATCTTATTTCATCTTACTTTTCTCATTCGTCAAGTTGTGATTTAGATTTGTTTCTCTTCTTTCTCTTTTTTTTTTTATGGAATTATATTTTAATTAATTACTTTATGGAGTTAAGTTTTTAATAAGTTGTCTCTAATTCTTCGTTCTTTTGTATGCTCACATTTTAAGTGAAGGGAACTTTCAAACAAGCTACTGTGACTAGTGACTTAGAAATTGAACTACTTGGGTATCCGCATAATATTACTTTGAGAGATAGTAGTTTAGACGTCTTAGTAACTTGTCAACTTAATTTTTATTGGAACTACTCTATGACCATTTTTTTTTTTTTATCTTTTTAGTGAAAATGTTTAATTTTTTTCTTCAATCACATTATAATTGTAAAAAACTCGAGAAAATTGAAAAACTGAAAAAACTGAAAAAACCCGACTAAAACGAAATAAAAAAACCGATTGTATATTGGTTTGATTTGGTTTATAGATTTAGAAAACCGACATTATTGGTTTGGTTATATTTTAATAAAAAACCGAACCAACCCGACCTACGTACACCCCTATCTACATATACAACATCTTTGTAATAGACGTATGTAACAACTAATAAATTTATTTGCATATATATAATGTTTCTGCGTAATTATATTTATAGAGATTTGCTATAAAATTTCACACTATTAATATATTATATATCTCGAGCAAATATAGGATCTTAATTTATTAATCACTTAACTTTCTGAAAAAATAAAAAAATTAAAAAAATTAAGGGGAAACTACCCTGATTAGCCACTATTGAGCTTTTATTACCACTTAAAGCCTAATTTTCAATTAATTACAATTCATAACCTCCTCTTGCATATTAATTATTCCTAATTATAATTCATAGTTTTTTTCATGTATTTTCTCTCTTTTTCTATTTTCTATTGTTTTTTTTTCCTTTTTCAGTTTTTTTTTCTTCAGTTTTTCTTTTTTTTTTTGTTGCTTTCTCTTTATTTTTTCTTTTTTATTCATTATTTTTTCTTTTTTTCCTTTTCATTTTTCTCCTTTTTTTTTTTGTCTTCTTCTTTTTTTGTATTTTTTCTCCTTTTTTTTCTTTTCAATTTCTCTCCTTCTTTTTATTTGTGCGAACTAGTAAACACAAATACAAATGCGAACTATAAAATACAAATACAAATGCGAACTATAACATATAAATACAAGTGTGAACTATCATTTGTATTTTTTAATTATTGAAATGGAACGATTGATTTTCTTTCTACGAATACTTATTTATATTTATTGATACTAGTTGTATTTATTTATACAAATAACTACAACTCAAATTTTTATACAAATACAATAATCATTTGTTTCATTTGTTTGTTATTGTATTTGTATCAAGTAATATTTGTTTATTTACAGATATGAATGATAATTTTGATATACTAATACAAAACGGTACATTTGTATCAAATGATACATTACATATTTATATATTTTAGAATCACGAAAAGACAATTAATGCACTTACTTGTTTGTATACAAATACAAATGATAAATTGTACATAGTCACGACTAAATACAATATGCAATCAACTTACAAATACAAAATAATTTCTTAAAAATAAAAAGGTAATGAAGAAAATAGAATACAAATACAAGTATAATCCAAATATAATCTAAATATACAAACACAATAAAATTAAAATATAAATATAATCCAATATAATATGCAATCAATTATAAAATACAAATACAAAATAGTTCTTTAAAATACAAGTATGAATTATATAAAATATAAATGATGGCGCAAACTAGCAAATACAAATACAAATACAAGTGCGAACTATTAAATACAAATACAAATGCGAACTATAAAATATAAATACAAGTGCGAACTTTAAAATACAAATACAAATACAGTTGTATCAATAAATACAAAAATATAAATGGCGGTGTGACTACAAATACGATAAATAATTGTGGTATTTACGTTATCATCCATGACTTGTGCTCGACTAGTCATATTTTTTAAAAATACAAAAAATCTAAAATAGAACAAAAAAATAATAAAGAAAATAAGTACAAAAAAGAAAATAAAAAAAAACAAAGAAGAAAGAGAATAGAAGTTAGATAAAAAAAAAAAGTAGGAAAAAATAAGAAGAAAAAATAGGAAAAAAAAAAAAAAAGAAGATAATGGTAGTGTTAGGCAAGAAAATATTCAGTTCAACGAGATAAGCGTGATTGATATTTTTTTTTTTTAAATATTGAATTTTATTTTTGACGCGACTAAATAGAAACTGTATTTATATTTTATATGAATACATTCTATCTGTAAAACTGAGTACAACAGATATAAATCAAATATAATAATTATAAATAATAATTATATAAAATATAACTATAGAAAATAAATTTTATAACAAAATGCTTCTATTTTCGAAGGATTTCCAAAATTTAAAAGGTGTGGCAGCAAGGCTAGTGCCAGTATCAATCAAACAAGCAGCAATCACTTTCCACTTTTTGTCATTTTCCCACTTTCCATATCCAATTCACTTTTTAACCCAATTATTTATTTAAAAAATAGCCACAGAGGATACAAAGCCTAAGTAGAACACACGATTAACTAATGTCCACACGTGCAAACCACCACCCACCCACGCCCATCACCCACCCACCCCATTCTGTTGGTAGGTTGGGTTTATCATCAAGAAGTACAACTCACGGTGCACAAAGTACAATACTTTAAAGCACAAAAAGTCAATCTTGATAACTGCATGATTTGTGTCATGTGTCATCCCAACATATTTAAAGATCAAATCTTTAGCTGCCCTTTTGTCTAAATCTTCTAAAGAATTCATAAAAATCTTGTCTTTCTATAATAAACAGAAATTAGTTAGCCTTTTATATAATTTAATGTGTTGTTCAGTTCTTGTTTCTTGAATTGTTGAGATGGGGATTGAGAGTATGAGAAAGCTGAAGCCTTTGTTGCATTTGTTGTTGCCATTATGTGTTCATTGGATTGCTGAAGAGATGACTGTTTCTGTGCTTGTTGATGTTACTACTAGTGCTCTTTGTCCAGGCCAATCTACTTGTTCTGAGGCTATTTACATCAATGGTGTTCAACAAACAGTATGGAATCTTTTTCAATCCTTTTTTGACTTTTATGTTGTGTGGATAGTGTTCTTGTTTTGTGGGGTTGTTTGTTTTCTTTGAAGAATCTTGATGTTGTTGGATTAAGCTAAGATGGTCACACAATTTAATATGGTATCACAAAAGCTCAAACCTTATTGCCACAATAAATAGATCATTTCCATGTGTTGGAACCATAGAAAAGAATCAATTCCTTGTGTGCATGTTGTGACATAATATAATTCAATATTCCCTACGTTTCAATTTGTTTGTTTCGTTTAGAAAACAGAGATTTCTAAGTTTGTGGTCTCACACTAAAGATATGTAGAATGTACCGAAATACTATTTAATCTTGTGGTCTTAAATATGTCATATGGAAAGTTGAAATTAAAGAGTTGTTAATAAAAGGAAAGCAACATTCTTTTTTGGAACGGACTAAAAAGAAATTAGGATAAAAAGGAAAGTTTCCCCTCTGGACAGGCTGAGTGAAGGAGCTTGTTATGTAAAAGGAAGGTGCTTGTTTCCATAGATGACTTTTCATTGAAGTAGATACTGACATTAGTAGTATGAAACTACAACGTGTCTTCTTGTGATGGTGGTAATGATCATGTTCTGCATTGAACTATTCGGTTACATCCTTTTTTTAAGTGTTTAAATAGAAGAATATTATTGTGATTCTTGATTATAGTTGAGGTGCACGAGCTGTTCCTGAGCTCGTTATTTTCAAAAAGACGAGCAGACTTACTTCCTTCCAAATATAAATTTTATGTTCTGTATTAGCACAAAACTACTTGGAGGAGTAGATTGCGCGAAAAAAAAATGAATGTCATGGTTACGGGAGAAGAAAGCTTGGACTGATAAAAAGTAATTTGTTATCTGATGATGCCATTGTTTAAAAGCTGTTGATTGATAGGTTTATTGGACCATGTAATATTATGATCTACATTGTAGAGTGTCCAATCTGTAAGCAAAGATTTTTCCTTTTGACCATTGTCGTTCCTTGGGGATGGAAAGACTGAGCAGTACTTGTTAATTTTCTACTTTGTTTTTTTTATATCTTTTCTTGGATTATTGCCTTGCAAAGATTTTCGCGTGCTGCCCTTAGCATTTCCTCCTCAAGGCTTTCCTATTTCTACTCAGGATGGTGAAGTGAGGGAAGGGTAACTTCACTTTGGTTTGTTCTGGTCTAAGTTTTTGCGTAACCAGAAGTTTACATATTTAAATAGAAAGCGCAGCACCCATCCTATGGATTGTTACTGATTTCCAACGTTAAGGAATGTTTTGGACATGCAGATCGTTGGAATTTTCAAGATGATAGTCCTTCCTATCCTAGGTCAGCTTGCTGATGAGTATGGGCGTAAACCACTTCTTCTTATCACTGTATCTACAACAATTATTCCTTTTGGTACGTAATGCATTTCTTTTATGTTATGCAGTACCTAGAAATCATCTGTAAATATTTTGGTAATCGCTATATCTTCTGAAGTGCGGTTCCAACTTGATAGTGTGACATGTACTTTTTCTGTATCTTCTTTCGTTCAAATTGTTCTGTCTAGGGGATTGAGTGGAGGGGTGAATTTGAGTAAGGAAAATTTCGGACAGAGATGTTTCTAAATTATAGAGCTAATTACTTATGATACTTAAATTTCAAGAGAACTGAACTTGATCATCAGGTCCAACTAGCCAACTATCCCATGTTCTATAATTTACTAACTATAACTAATTGGTTTTCATGCTATTTAATGTGAATGCTCTCTGTCTGTCTTTTCTAATTTTCCAGGTTTGCTCACCATCAATAAGTCGAGGGAATTTGTCTATGCTTATTATGTCCTGCGGACAATCTCTTTTATCATAAGTCAAGGGAGCATTTTCTGTATCTCTGTTGCTTATGCGGTAGGACATTCATCTGGTAATTTTTGCCGACAGCTTTAAGTCCACCAAGAATCTAACAGCAAATTTTCTTTTGGCTTGCAGGCAGATGTTGTTGAAGAGAATAGTAGAGCTGGAGTTTTTAGTTGGATTACAGGCCTTTTTTCTGCATCCCATGTTTTGGGAAATGTCCTCGCACGTTTCCTACCAGTTGGCTACATTTTCCAGGCATGTTGGTTTTATAGCTAGACCAATTTTGCGAGCCGTGTTTCTAAGATTGTTACTTGTCGCATTCCTCCTAATGAACTTTTCTCCTGAGTCCTGCAGGTTTCAATAGGTCTTTTGATCTTTGTTCCTGTTTATATGTCACTGTTTCTAGCAGAGACTGTAACACCAAAAACAGAGGAGAACCGAAGTTCGACACTAAGGAGCAACGTGCTGAAGATTGTCCAGGAACGATATAACTCGATGAGATATGCTGCAGATCTTGTCACTAGCAGGTAATTTAGCATTTGTCTTCCATTACAGTTTGGGTTCTGCTATCACATGTTAATTCGGAGCGCATAAATGATTGTGAATACTAGCTCATGGGGGTTATCTTGTATTACAATAGTTTAACAATAACATGCTCGTGTTTTCTAAATGACATTTACTGTTCTCAGTCCAACACTGAAGTGCATTTCTCTCGTTTCTTTCTTCTACGAGCTGGGAATGTCGGGGATCAGCAGTGTTTTGCTGGTATGTTACCTGATTCTTTGAGCCAAACAATGTTCCTCCCATATTCCCACCATCCTTCAAAATCACCAAAATATTTGTACAGTGATGAGTACTTGTTACCCTTTGAAGGAATTACAGTGTGAATTCCGACTTTATCTATATTGATTGGAGACTCATGTATGTTATTCTTAATTATGCAGTACTATCTGAAATCAGCCTTTGGCTTCAACAAGAATCAGTTCTCAGAACTTTTGATGATGGTGGGAGTAGGTTCCATAGTCTCACAGGTATGCAGAATTTTGAGCCTTGAGTCCGTTGGACAGCGATATTGAAGCCATTCTGGCTATATGTGTCTTTAATAGACTATTCCATATATAATGTGCGTGTGTGTGCTGGTCGTATTCCAAGGTTTTGGGTGGTAGAGATATATTCCTAATAGTGGTGTAATTTCTGTTTTGTGCTTACGTATGTACTTATATTTTTCCAGATTGTGGTGCTTCCTCTTATCAATCCTCTTTTTGGCGAGAAAGTGATACTTTGTATGGCGTTGCTTTCATCAATAGCCTATGTAAGTTCCCTTGATTAATTTTTGTACCAAAGAAGATGCTTATTCTAAAGGAAAAATAACCTCATACGGCACTTTGTTTGGCAGGCAATGCTTTATGGATTAGCATGGGCACCTTGGGTATGTATGTTACTAATTATTTAAGCTAGAGGCTTGAAAACAGAATGTCGTGAGACTTAAAAATGGGAGATTGACGATAATGAATGCTTAATTATATGTGATAAAAGAAGACGAAAATGACATTGAAGGATGAATGCTCTCTCATTTTCAAATGCACTAATAGACCAAACTCTTTCATGTGAATAGCTAATTGCATATAACAAAATCTGTTTTAACATTTTACTTCTGCTCTAAAGTTGTACATATCAGTTCATGCTCATTTCCCTCTCCTCCTTCACTTCCGTCAAAATTACAACTGCTTCTATGGCCATTTTTTGTCTTGTTGATGATAGCTACGCATGAAGTATCATATTTGACCGCCTTTGTTAATACAGGTTCCATATTTAAGTGCTTCTTTTGGGGTCATCTACATCCTTGTTAAACCTTCTGTGAGTAATTTTTCCGAACTTCGTTCATGAGTCCACATTACATTGAAGAGCTTAATACTTGTGGATTTTCTTCTTATAATCTCGTATCCTTTTACTTTCTTGCCAGACTTATGCTGTAATATCTAAAGGAGCACTTTCAGCAGATCAGGTTAGTGCAATGCAATCAGGCAATTTTCTTTTAGCGTAGCATTCTACATGCTGAAGTGGAGCCTTGGAGTAACTGGTAGAGTTGCTTGCCATGTGACCAGGAGGTCACGAGTTGAAGGCGTGGAAACAGTCTCTTGCAAAAATGCAGGGTAAGGCTGCGTACAATAGACACTTGTGGTTTGGCCCTTCCCCGACCCCGAGCATAGCGGGAGCTTTAGTGCTCTGGGCTGCCGTTATGGTATTCTTCATGCATCTCTTGCCAATACATGCCAAAGCCCTTGAAAAGAAAAGCTAACAAAGGACCGGCTTCAGCTTCAAAACCAAGGGACAAATAGATGCTAATTTAGGGAACTCGTCCCCGGAAAAAATCTCTAATCTTCAGGATTTATGTGATAATTTCAACCTAAATACTAGTAGTTATAGCTGGCTAGTAAGCTTAAGATGGTATGTTAAGAGATTCTCATTTTCGCCTACTTTACTTTATAATCACGTGCAGGGGCGGATCCAGGATTTTCAGTGAGGGGTTCAGTAGTACATATACGGACTAGTCGAAGGGGGTTCAGCCTCTATTATTTATACATAAAATTTTTTTTTACCATGTAAAAATAGTATAATTTTCCGACGAAGGGGGTTCGGATGACCCCCCTGGAATACATGTACATCCGCCACTGATCACGTGCTGTCTTCTCATTCCTATAACAGGGCAAAGCACAGGGATTTGTTGCTGGCGTTCAAGCAATCGCGAGTTTGTTATCTCCAATTGTAATGAGTCCGCTGACCAGTAAGTCGTCTTCTATTCTCTTAACAGCAAGAATTCAAGATGCATCTTAATCAAACCATGTTTAATCACCGACATACCGTTCTTCCAGCATGGTTTTTGTCCCGTGACGCGCCTTTCAACTGCAAAGGATTCAGTATACTTTGTGCTTCTTTATGCATGGTAACCTTTTTTTTTTTTCTTTCCGCGACTTTTTCATTCGTCATACCTGTTCATGTCAAAGCTTTAACTTGCACAAATTCTGTCAGGTGGTTGCACTGTGTTATGCCTCCACGCTAAAAGTCGAGGCACCACGAGAGAGGGCATTCGACGAAAATGCAGAGAACATTGAAGCACCACTTTTGACATGATTCTTGAGACATCAGTAGTAACTATTATACCAAAATTCTCTTAAGCTATTGTCACCCAAGGCTGCCCCATTACAACGACAATAAGTCCGGTCTACGGTTAAAATTAAAAATAAAAAGAAGTCCGGTCTACGATCTTCCCAACGATAGAGTTGTAAATCTTTTGAAGCTAAGTCTGATGTAGATTAGAAGAGGTATATTAATCTTGTATTGTAATCTGTTTTCTGAATTGTTATTCTTCAATATATCACTTTATTTTTTGGTCTTGGAAGATGTTGGTTTGTACATCGTACTTTGTACTTTATATGGAAATGGGATTATGGTTATATTGGTAAATTCAAAGGCTTGCTTTACAATATACCTAGGGAGATAACACATGATGTGTGGATTAAATGTACGTTATGGGGTTGCCTTGGTCTATATCAAACCATATGATGTTTTAGTTTGTGCAAACACATGTCCCAACATTTATTGACTCGAGATGCAAATAACAAGTATGGTTTCGAATATGTTCTTTTACTTAATCGTGATTAATAAGCATATATTTTCACTGCTTAGCCTTGTTAAATTAAGTTGAAACATTTTGTGAAGTAAAACGGAGTACTAACCAACAATGCATATGCTCTTCTGGAGTAGATTCCAATTGCAAGATGTGTAAAAAAGAATTACTTTACTAGTAGTACTAGTTTTGCTTTTGCCTTTTGATTGGGATTCCAACTATATGTACTTTTATTAAAAAATCTCCTAGTCTTCAAATCTTATTCATTTAATAATCAGTTCCAAAAGCATGGTCCTACAAGCACCATTCTCATCACTGGTCACTACATTTTAATTTTCTTGTTGGTCCTTTCCTCATAAAATTAAAAGTATATATATCACTATCAATCTAGACTTTCTCCAAGTGACAATGTTCTTTCTTATCACTTCTTTTTATAAATCGGATATTTGAATTAACTTAGGTGCACCTCAACTAAATTTATGAATTTTTACAATCTCCCAACATAACAAATCATTTTATCCACCAATAGGCTAGAAAGCAAAAATTGCTTTTTCCAATCAAAGTCCCAAAATTAGTAAACACATCAATATGTGATCAAAGTAAAGGAGAAGACCATGACAATGAAAATCCATCCTGAGTGATCGACTCCTTTATTAAAGCGGAATACATATGCAGTCCCTCAAATTTGGTCGATTTTTTCACTTAAGACACTTATACTTAGCTATGCATTTAATGAACAGTTATACTATGATCAAAGTTGCTACGACACATCTTAACTTCACGGAGGTCCCATTACCCTCTAAATTCAATTTTACCGTATTTTTGTCAACCATTTGTGCTTACATAACACTACAGTCCAAGTAAATAAGCTGCAGTATATAACACACGCTTTTATTTCACAAAAAGGCTCCACCCATTAAATTTTTCTTATTTTTCTTTTATATTTTAGGAACAATCAAAACAAATATTGTTAAAAGATTGAAAAGAAAGTCCCACATTGGTGGTTAATGAGATGGGTGGTCCCTTTATAAGGCTTGGACAATTCTCCTCTTTGTGAGCTAGTTTTGGGATGTGAGTTAGACCCAATATCAATTTTAACATAGTATCAGAGCAGGGCCGATCCATTCTCACCCAATGTTGGGCCCCCGAATTGATATGTCGGGAGATTGTCCACGCCCAGTTGAGGTCTGGGCGTGAGGTGGGATATCAGAGCAGGGCCGGTCCATTCTCACCCAATGTTGCCCACCAGAGCAGGGCCGGTCCATTCTCACCCAATGTTGGGCCCCCGAATTGATATGAAGAGGCTTGGGCAATCCTCTTTCTCATGAGTTAGGCCGATCCATTCTCACCCAATGTTGGGCCCCCGAATTGATATGTCGGGAGATTGTCCACGCCCAGTTGAGGTCTGGGCGTGAGGTGGGATATCAGAGCAGGGCCGGTCCATTCTCACCCAATGTTGCCCACCAGAGCAGGGCCGGTCCATTCTCACCCAATGTTGGGCCCCCGAATTGATATGAAGAGGCTTGGGCAATCCTCTTTCTCATGAGTTAGGCCCAAGACCAATTGAGTTATTTTATACCATCATACCATGAAAACCACTACACAAACAAAGTGTTAGTTGAGTACTTATTTTATTCAAACCGCATGGAATATACACCTTACCAATCAAAAGTGGATTGCAGGGTGCAAGTTTCATGCCTAACTATTTTGTCAAGATATCATCTTTTTACTTCTCTAACTTGATGTATTGTTCCAATAACTTTTTCTAATTTTGCTGCAGTTATATATCAATAAAAAATTAATATTTACATGTATAGCCATCATTGGTTAGAAGGATTGTGGAGGATTTAGAACAAATCAAGAAAATATGGATGCAGCAAACTCATGCACTTATTGTTACCACTGTGTATTTATTGGACAGCTGAAGAGATGTCTGTTTCTGTTATTGCTGATATTACAACTAATGCTCTTTGTCCTGGAAAATCTACTTGTGATCAACCTATTTACATCAATGGTCTTCAACAAATGGTACCTTTTTTGTTCTCTTTTCCTCTATATTGATTTGATTGTTGATAGGGATGGCACCTTTTATTTACTTGATTATATCTTGAGATAAGGCACAAGTACCCCTCAAATTATAGCCTTACCTAAAGTCCTATAACCCCTAAACTCATTTTTAATGTATTTTTGTGCTCCTTTTTGCCGATGTGGCTGCCAAGTAGTAGAATATTTTTGTGCTCCTTTTGTGCTGGCAAAAAGAACATAAAAATACAGAAAAAATGAGTTTAGGGGGTAATAGGACCCTCATAAAGTTTAGGTGTGTTATATCACCTTCAGGTATAGTTTAGGGGGTACTTGTTGTGTCTTATCTCTTATATCTTCAATACGTCAGACGACAATTTCACTTTAGCAAGGAACATGACCTTGGATAGGAGTGCGTGGAGATCATGGATTAGGGTAGAAGTTTAGTAGGTTGTAGATTTTTTTCTTGCTTCCTGACAGGTTTAGGCTTGGTGGTGTCTGTTGTAGTATTAACTTTGTACTAGTAGTGTCTTGCTTTTTATTTCTATCATCATATGTTGTTTATGGTGTCTTGATTGTTTTGCACTATTTTGTTGTTGTTACTATTTCCGTATTAGTTGTCATGTTTTCTTTACTGTCGTTAATTTTTCCTTTTCATACTTACTTTGATTTGTTGTACTCGAGGGGTCCTCTGGAAATAACCTCTCTACCTCCGCGAGATAGTGGTAAGTTCTGGTTACACTCTACCCTCTCTAGATCCCACTCGTGGGATTTCATCGGGCATGTTATTGTTGTTGTTGTTGTTGTATATCTTTAATACGCCCTCATGTTCGGGCATGGTCAAGCACGTCCAAGTTCTTTTTGATAGGGGGGCGTGACACTAAGAATTGAACATATGTGCTTCCTTTTATGCCATATTCAATGTGTTGGATGCTGCATCTGTTACTGCTACAGTTTTCTTGTGGAATAATTAGTTGTGGGAGGAGTTTAATATTCAATTAGTTTATTAGTTGTCTTTGTGCGACTTATAGGTTATGGGTTTGAGCCGTGAAAGCAGCTACTAATGGTTGCACTAGGGTAGATTGTCCGTGTCACGTTCTTTGGGTGCGGCCCTTCCCGACTCTGCATGAATGCAGGATGCTTTGTGCACCTCCAGTTGCGGGAGTACACATTTTTGTTTACATTGTATTGTATCCTCGGCGCTCTCATTTATCTCTTTTGTTAATTCATGAGTAGGTTTATATGTTTGAGTAACTGGTTAACAGATGAAAGATAGTGGAATTTGGGATTCCTCAGACTAGTTTTTATATTTGAGTTGGATTGGAGTGATTTGCAATATTGAGAATTAGGTGTGTAAAAGGAGGGCAGTAGTGGCATATTTTTGGTTGTCACTATGGTTTTTGATGTAAAGATGTTATGATTCAAATTTCGTATTACAATGACAAGAAATGGTTCCATAAGTTTTTGCTTATCTTGTGAAAAGGTAACTTGTTTCTTATTGTGGATTGTTCTATGACTTGTAAAGGTTCTCCAATTTGCTACACATCATTTACTTTAATATTTTGATGAGCTTCATAATAGCTCGACTAGGTTTCTTTACGGACCATTCCTTGACTAAGGGTGTGTTTGGTATGATGGAAAATGTTTTCTTGGCAAATGTTTTCCCGGAAAATAAGTTGGTTTTTTACTTATTTTCTCATGTTTGATTGGTGAGTGAAAAATATTTTCCGAAAAATATTTTATGGTGTTTGGTTGGTGAGTAGAGCATATTTTTTAGAAAAATATTTTTTAGTGTTTGATTGGTGAGTGAAAAAAATATTTTTTAGAAAATACTACTAACTGTTAACTAGTATATCAGTGCCTCTAACAACTCAACAATTTGTAAGAAATAATTTAAGCATAACAAATAATATCAATATCGAATTCTAAAATACTACAATCACTAAATTTAAGCAACTATTAATTAGCAAATATAGGAGACACTTTTCAACATTTTGTCAGGACAATCTCAAGATACTACAATCAATAGAAATATATTTTTCCCAGTGGTATGATCTTTCTTCTTAACTTTTACTTTGAGAAGCTTGTAGAAATTCAAAAAGTTGAAAGAATTACATGTTACCATCATATTACCTTCTACATTAATTTGCATGACCTTTTCCTGCGCTATTATGTAGCATTAGTTGTTGAATTGATTTCTATTAGCAGGGATGAAAAGTTATAGGTGTGAAAGTTTACCCATCTGATGTAAATATAGTGTTCATTCTACTAAAAGTTGCATCCACAGTCCTTTTGTTCCGCAAGGGTGGTTAATTAGATCCCATTCACGATTATAAACAACAACAGCAACATATCCAGTGTAATCCCACAAGCAGGGTCTGGGGTGGGTAAAGTGTACGCATACCTTGCCCCTACCTCATAAGGATAGAGAAGTTGTTTCTGATAGACCCTCGGCTCAAGTAAAGCAGTTTGAAAAAGAAAAGCAGTAACAACAACGAATTATAGTGCTACAGAAAGTAGTGTGCAACGAACCCGAATCCTCAATACAAATACTAAAGTATCATATAATAACTGATAAAACCAAAATACAACGGCAACACTTAAACTATAGAATAACAATTGAAAATACGGACAGAACAAGTAACTATGATAGTAGAAGAAGGGGATGAGAGACACAGAGAATTGGGGATGAGAAACCGAGTATTTGCCTGAGCATAACCAATAACATAACCGCGCTTTGTGATTCCTTATCCTTTTTAACTAGTTGCTTAATGGACCTGGATCCCAAATAAACCTTTCGACCCTATTGCTTCTTCTCGGCCCAATAATTGTTAGTGTATACTGGGACTGATTCATAACATAGTGCATAGCATACAGAGAAAGAACAATATCAACAATGAACTAATGCAATAACCGAAGCACAGGAATCCCATTCACCATTAAGATGATGGACAAATTCTTAAAGCATATATATTTGTCTTAACGATAACCTTTTCTTGAAGAAATTCTCAAATATACTCTTTTATATCGCTTTGATTTATCGTAGCCACCAATTTGTGATCAATGACACAGTCTTCCTCACAATCAGCCGAAACGTAATACACAAATTTGGCATTTAAAATCTTTATTTTTAGATAGAACTGCCAAGGAAAAAAAAATGAATATTGGTATTGAAAATAACTCTGCATTAGCCATGATGGTATTGCTTAATCTTCTTTGTTTTCATACCTAACCAGCCAATAAACAGCATTTGAATTTTGATTCCTATCCATTTGATGTCTAAATTAGCAAATACAAGCAAAATACAATCCTTCTGTTATTTTTTTTTTTTTTAAATATTTCTTTAAAATGTTTCCTGGACGTTGTTTATGATCTTTTTCTTCATTTCAGCTGTATTGGCTATAGACGAATCAAAAATATTTGTCTATGCTTATTATGTGCTGCAGATGATTTCTCATATCATGAGTCAAGGAAGTATTTTCTGCATATCTGCTGCTTATGCAGTAAGACTTCTATCATCGATCCCGTCTCTAACACAGTCTAAATTATATATAAAGAACATACATTTATTTGTATACAGGCAGATATTCTTGATAATAGAAGCAGGGCTGCAGCTTTCGGTTGGATGCACGGAATTTTATCTTTATCCCATGTTTCGGGAAATATTCTTGCTCGTTTACTTCCTGGAACCTACATATTCAAGGCATGACTGTTTGATTTCACTTGCCTATTTTTCTCTGCATTTGCTTTGATTTCTCCATATTGAACTGTCGGATTTCAGGTTTCGGTGGCACTTTTGATCATCGCTCCAATGTACATGATAATCTTTCTTACTGAGACAGTTAATCTAACTCCAAACCTTAACCAACATTTATGTTGGTCAAGCAAGGCATACAAACTTGTTCAGGATCGATATAGCTCAATGCAATACGCACTACATGTGGTAACAAGCAGGTTGCATTTTTTTTTAATTTGAGTTTTTTTTTCTTTTAATGATCTCGTACTGTTTTCTGCCACCTCCAATTTTTCTCCGGGATAGGGGCATGATTCAACCATCTTTTTCTTTTTTCATACGAGACCTTGGTTCAGAAAATAAGAGTCCTCGTCCATATTCCTAAAGGATTCATTTGCTTTTCCTCCTCAGTTCAACTCTCAAGTGCATTTGTCTTGTCTCGTTCTTCTATGACATGGGAATGTCTGGTATCAGCAGTGTGTTGTTAATGGTAAAGTCTTCTCTATCAGATAAAGCTATATTTTTTTTCTCTTTTTTAAGAAAAGTTTACTGATTTGAAATGAAACGAGTCTTGAGATATGTTTGGTGTGCCTATCATGGTATTCTTGGATTCAAGATGCCACAGTTGCTTCTTCTTTGCAATTCCGTCATTCTAGAAACAAATGTTTTAGCGTCATGCTTCTGCACATCTGTTTTGAAATGTTTCTTTTAAGCCAATGGTCAATCAGAAACAGCGTATCTATCTCTTTGAGGTACATAAGGTCTGCATGCTCTACCCTCCCCAGATCCTACTTGTGGGATTACACTGCGTGTCTTGTTTCGTGTGTTATTTGTACACTGGTTTTTTATGTTCATAAAGTGGCTTTCTCAATTAAAGTAGCTTCGTCTGGCCTTGCAAATTTGTGTTTTCGTCTAAAGCTGCAATTACTTAAGTTTGAATAGTTAGATGTTTCCATAGGGCAACTAAGAACTCATTGAAGTATCTTTCCTGATATAACAGTACTATCTGAAGTTGGCATTTGATTTCAACAAAAACCAGTTCTCGGAAATTCTGATGATGGTGGGAGTAGGTTCAATCATCACTCAGATATGCTTCACGGAACACTTGTCTTTGCATTTAAGCTGTTATATCTGGAATCTGCATAAAGTTGTTCTGAAGTGAACTTTGAGAATAAGATTATCAATTTGAGAAAAAGATCTAAACAAATTCTTAAGCATTGACTTCATGAGGAAGACACATACGCTTTTGATTTTTAAAATAAAAAAGAGAAAGACACATACATTTCTTGTGGTGTTTCCTCTTGCATTTGCCTTTAGATTTCATGTTTCTTTTAGTAATCTCTGAGCGAAGACTATAGTCCTAAGAATGTTTCTTGCTATTGCGTGAGGATATTCATGTTATGCGCTGGTCGTGGACTCTAAGATTCTCCGTTGAATTGATTTATGCGAGTGACGGAAGTCCATTTCCTTATTTTTAGTGCAAAACCTTCTTATCTCATCTAACTGAGTAGGAATTAATGTGATTATTCTGTTGCCTGTGATCATTGCCATTTTCGATCAACCCTATTCACCTTTTGCATTTTCCAAGATGCTGGTTTTTCCGCTACTCAACCCATTAGTTGGAGAAAGAGTGGTACTCAGAATAGCTTTGCTAGCATCAATCACATATGTAAGTTCAATTTAGCGGCTAATAGCATTCCATGGACGAGCCATTATTTTCACTTAATTGCTTGCTAAAAGAATCTAGCTTACGTTATTTATATGAACAGGCATTGCTTTACGGCTTGGCATGGGCATCGTGGGTATGTATTCTTGAATCTATATGAGTCCACATATCGAACCACACATACAACTTTTATAGATATATGCCATCAGAACGTATCACCTGCTTTATTCAGATTGCTGTCCTTAAAGTATCTTTATCCTTCGCAAAATAACCCATAGACAGCGTGTATCGGAAAATCAAAGAAGCATTAATTTGAAACATTACTTGACTTAGAGAAGCTAAATTCCGTACTCTTTACTATTGCATTAGAGTACACGATATAGAAGCACGTTGAGGAATCCTTATTTTGTTAGGTGAACTAGACATTCATCTCCTTCTGGTACTCCAATGGGATTATGTATTTACTCGTCTAGTAGCTTTTTCCGCTAAAGCTTGTCAGATTATATGAGCTTGACTTCGAACTCATTCTTTTCATCGCTGTTCATCTAGCTGTTTCCTGATAAGGAAGTTGTGACTCTGAGTACTAGTAATTCAGTGCAGTTTCTTTCTGATACAGGTGCCTTATTTTGGTGCTTTGTTTCGGATGGTTTATGTACTGGAGCGCCCTTCTGGTCTGCGACATTTTAAACATTGTGCAATGAAGTTTTATTGATAATCTCTCCTTTTTATGGCAGATTAATGCTATTGTATGTAAAGCATCAAGCACATCCGATCAGGTTGGTAAATAAGAAGCTTTAATCCCAGAAGTTAAGTGTGACTTTCCATCTAATGTCTCTGATACATGCAGACACTGAAACAAAATGTTTGTCCCATGGAGTGTGAACTAAAACAAGTCTAATGAGTATACACTTCTTAGTCACTTACTGTGATGGCGGATGTAATATCAACTGTATGCAAAACTTAGCAAAGTAAAATTAACTTCTGTATGCTTACTAAACAAATGTCACTCAAGTTTACAAAACGAGAACCTAACTGGAAAAATCCGGGGACTCCTGTCTCGCTGTTCTCAGGTTGTCAATTCGTTACAATTTCCTGCCTCGTTTTTCTCAAGTTGTGAAGTTGTTAAAACTGTTTCTAGAATTATTCTGGCGCTAACATTCTGCTAAATGCTCACAATGCTGATACGATATAAAGATAGAGTTTATTAAATTGTCTGAGATCCCTCGTCTTTTAACCATTTAACACGACATTCTTATACCAGAGTGAATTGCCAGAGTACATCGATTATTTTTCACTAACTGATCGTTTGAATTATTTCAGTGTTAGAAACTTCAGTCGATTGCTATTCTTTATGTGAAAGGGCAAAACTCAAGGATTAGTTGCTGGAGCAGAAGCAGTTGGAAGTTTTCTAGCCCCTCTTGTAATGAGTCCGTTGACCTGTGAGTTAAGCCGTGACTTCTTTTTTACTTCCTCCGTTTCAATTTGTTTGTCCTAATTTGCTTTTTAGTCCATAAGAAAGAACGATCTTTTCTATTTTGACAACTCTTTAATTCTAACTTTCCACTTGACATATTTAAGACCACAAGATTAAAAGGAACTTTGGCACATTCTACGTAACTGTAATTCAAGATCATAAGATTTAAAAGTCTTTTTACTTTCTTAAATTCTATGCCCAAGTCAAAACCGGACAAATAAACTGAAACGGAGGGAGTATATTGAAGATCATGTTTGAGCTAGAGTTTCTTCTTCAAATTAATCTTGTTTTACTTGCAATTGTTGCAGCTTGGTCCTTGTCTAGCAATGCACCTTTCAACTGCAAAGGTTTCAGCTTGGTCTGTGCAGCTTTTGCTTTGGTAAGTTCTTGCAAGCATTTCAACTGTGTTAGCTGCGAGACGTATTTAGGAAGGGTTCTGTGGGTTCAACTGATCCATTGCTTTTGGACTTATGGCTCGAACGAAGGAAAAAATAATAATTAAAAAGATTATATGTAGATGCACTAAAATGATGCTCATCCTGACTAACGTACACTAGATCCTGGATTCGCCTCTGGTTAGGCATGCATGATTGCCCCCTTGATATATGCAGCATTTTTGTGACTTCTGAGTTCTGACTCGAGAAACCACCAACGTACACTAGATCATAGATTCGCCTCTGGTTAGACATGCATGACTGCCTCTTGCTATGCAACACTTTTGTGACTTCTGACTTGAAAAACCTAAAACGACACTCATATTCTAGATTCTAGATTCGCCTCTGCTTTGACATGCATGATTGCCTCTTGCTATACAACACTTTTTTGTGACTTGTGACTCTAGAAATGCTATGTGTTAGGTGATGGCATTTTATTTTGCTTGGATACTACCACCAGCACAAGAGGAAAATGCAGAAAGCGTGGAAGCACCGCTTATAGCATAAATGTGAGAGCTAACATACCGATGGTATGAAGGGGCGGAGATCGAATCTCCTTTGCCGAAAAATTACAATGTGCAAATAGGCCGAATACAATCTTTTTTGAGTTATATATGAACTGTTGAATTCCATTGACATAAGGGAAGATTGTGTAGTCGAGTGGCAAATTAGAAAAATGTTTAGGTCACATGTTCAGATTCTAGGTGTGACATTCTAACTTCTTTTCTTTTTTTTGATTGAATTTCTGGCTTCATCACTGATGTGTAATTAATATTGTAAATTTGTTGTACCTTGTGCAATTTTATTAAAATTGTTTGGATTGAAATGAAAGGGAAGATAATGTAAGCTTCCAAGACTTATCTTTCTTGGTTTTTGGTTTAAAATAAAAGAAAATCAGATCACAAAATAGGAAGTAAAGGAAAAGAATTTTTTTTTTTTTTGCATGATAATTATGAGAGAGAGAGAGTTTGATTAAAGATAAAGGATGAAATTTATATGACACCAACTACTCTTTAGATTTATTTATTTGTTTGATATTCAAAGAATTATACCCTCCATCTATTTTTACCCGTTCATGTTTGATTTAGTACATCTTATATCACTTTTTAAATATAATAAATTCAATATTTTGAAAAATACATTCAAAAATTAAATAGACGGAGTACTTTATTTGCAATCCTAAAACGTGAATAAAATTCTTTCAATAATTAAACCGTTGAGTTATTTTCTTGAATCCAAGTTTGGAATCTTATTGTTTTTGCCTTTGTTTTTTCACCTTACAATAAAATTACATGCTTTTTTAATTTTCTTGTTTAATTTGCATGTTGTACAAACTACTCAATTTTGTCAATCCCCATGCTTTAGTAGGAAAAAAAAAATGAATAACCAATAAAAGTCTTGATCACACAATAAAATATCTCTATTTTGAATGGCAAATGGAAGAATATTTCATAATTATTTTTAGCAGACATTTTAGAACGAGAAAATAGGAAGACAAAGTAATAAGACGCGTGAATAGGTTGATCTAGATACAACGATTAATTACTTTTGTTGTAGAATAAACTTGCATTTAAATTTTTAAAAATTGACATAAAAATATATTTTAATTTATCATATTTACACAAATCCCCACTCTTATAAAGTAATTACAAAAAAATCAACTAATTATGTATTTTCATTGGATGTATCGATGGCTAATTAGAAATTTTTTAACTAATTATGTATCTTCATTGGATGTATCGGGAGCTAATTATGTATCTCGACAAACCCAAAATAAATAAAAAAAATATCGAGAGCTAATTATGTATTTTTACAAAGAAAAAATGCATCTTTATTGAATGTATCGGGAGCTAATTATGTATCTTGACATATCTAAAATTAGGATTTCAATAATTATACAAATATAAAAAAAATTTTATAATTAAATTTCAAATTATCGGAATTTATGTGCTTTCCCTTTAATCTTTGTAGTTCATGAACCAGAAGAAAATTAGGCAAATTATATGAATAAACGTACACCCAAAGCAATGCAAAAGCAAAAACAAAATAAATAGTCTCCTTAACGTAGCATCGACGACTTTTAATTATTCCCCTCACAAATGCCAATTTTGTCATATAGCCTATCTATTTTTGTATAATAATCATTCGTAGTGCCAAAAATTTATTCATATATAATTTAGATAAATTATATATGTATGTATTATTTATAGTCTGTTTGATGAAATTTTTTCGGAAGCTAAAAACATCCACTCTCCTGCTCTCTTAAAAAAAGTGATTACGTTAAAAAAATTAAGGTGTTTAACAATTTTTTTTTTAAAAATAGTGTTTTTGGAAAGTCGGGACGAATCACAATTATTGCTTTAATATTAATGATTTCAAATTGATTAGGTAAACATAAATTTATTATCAAAGTAGTTTTTCAAAAAATACTTCTGACAAAAAACATTTCAAAGTAAGTAGATTTTTGAAAGTTTATTCTAATAGACTTTAATCATTGACTAAATGATATGGAGTAACGAATTCCAACTTCAATATCTTAAATATTGAAATTAAACTTTATGATTTGACGTAAACACCTAATAGTTGTCGTTTTTACTTGTCATTTTTGACATATAAAAAGAGACAACTTATTTTTTATTTATTTTATCATTAATATTAATTATTTTTTATCTAAATTAATTTCAAGATACAATGTAAATATTACTCAATAAAAATATTATGATTAACTAATCATGTTATTAATTATTTTTTTAATATATGTATCAAGTTGTGATAAGTAAAAGCGAACTGACCAAGTAGGAAATAATTAGAATAAGTATTTATGGACTCTTTCTCTAAACTTTTGGCATCTCCAAGAATATAATCTTTCTGAAACGGCAATACCAAGTAACCCAAAGTTCCCTTTATAATTATTTAATTTCCAACCTCACCAACCAAAAAAAGTCATCTAAATATTCCAATTAATATTTAAGCCTATATTATTCCTTTACCATCAATTTCCTTTCTGTTACTCTCATTTTCCTCTTTCCAAAGTCCATAATTTTCTCCTATCTTTGTGCTTTGCTTATATTCACGTACACACATTTTCGACTTTGAATTCTTTTAACGTTTGGTTCATATTTTTGATTTGATCATATTCACACTTTCTTGAATTTATTTATATGCACATTATTTCTCAATTGTATTGTTTGTTTTGTTTACAGGTATAAGGTACGTAACGATATTGTTTTTGGAGTTGATTGAGCGATTGATTTGAATAAGTCGATCGCTCTCTTATATATATAAATTCGCTCTTTCTTTTGAAGAGTTGAGTCAGATCGCAATTTGTTTGAAAGAAGAAAGATGGCGGAGGAACAAAGGATGCAAGAAGTTGGAGGGCATAGGCTATGTGCTAATAATTGTGGCTTCTTTGGTAGCCCTACAACTTTGAACCTTTGTTCCAAATGCTATAAGGATCATTGCATGAAAGAACAACGATCGCGAACCGCGCAACTTGCAATGCAAAAGACTCGTCCCCAACAACAACAACAACAACAACAACTTCCGTCTGAATCAATGTCTACGTACATGCCTTGCACAAAGCCATTGCCAATTCTTGAAGTCACACAACCACGAGAGACTGATGTTGCAGCTGGAGCCCCTGATCAGGTGCAGTTGGATATTGCAGCTGAGGTCCCTCATTTACAGTTGGATACTGTAGCTGGAGCCTCTGATCAGGTGCGGTTGAATACTGTAGCTGAGGCCCCTGATCAGGTGCAATTGAGTACTGCACCCGATCAGGCCCCACAAGTGCAGTCAAATCGTTGTGCCACGTGTAGGAAGCGAGTTGGTCTAACGGGGTTCAAGTGTAGGTGTGGGGTCACATTTTGTGGTTCACATAGGTACCCTGAGCATCATGGTTGTACCTTTGACTATAAGTCAATGGGAAAGGTGGCAATTGCCATGGCTAATCCATTGGTTAAGGGTGAAAAGCTTCACAAAATTTGACAATAATTAATTAAGGAGAATTAATTTGCACCATTTGATCCATGAACTGGTTGATCCAACGGCCAAGATTGTCGTTTTGGTGATGATCATGGATGATGATGATTATAATAATTAATATAAGTTGTTGCTAACCACAAGTTGGTGGATGGACATTGATTATATATTTTTCTTTTGCACATTCGGTGAAACTTGCCTTCTTTAATAATGTAAGTTAGGATATATTTTATTGTTACTTTAATAATTATGTATTGTAGGGCATTTAATTTCTCTATTTTTCTTAATTCTTTGTTACTCGTTACTATCATTTGTTACATACTCAAGATATCCCATTAGAATATGCTGGATTTTCTATGGTCAAATCCATCAGAAATCTCAAAATTTCGACGATTTATTGGTAGAGTGTAAAAAAAATGGTTGGAAAAACTTTTTAACTCGATAAATATTTCTAAAAAATGAAATTCCAACATTCATTCAAAAAATAAAAAAAAATCGACAAAAGTAAGTTAACGACATCCGGATAAATATTGGACTACTCAGCTATTTATCTTGAGTGAACCCTTTATTATCTATAATCTATAATATATTAAAAGTGTGATAATCTATAATATATTAAAAGTGTGAAATCCAAGTGATTTGAACTTTTTGTCCTTCATTAAAAAAACTCTCCTTTAGACAAAATTATTTTTTCACTATTTTATTTAATTTATTATTTAATTATTTTTTATTATATTAACTAAACTTCTAAAATATATTGGACTACTAAAATATATGGAATGAGAATCAATTAATATTTTCCTATTAAGGAAATAACTCTATAAATATTGAGATGCATGTTAAACTAGAGAATAAATCAATTTACTTATAGGAAAAATATACTAGAGAAGAAATAAATTTACTTATTGGGAGAATATGATTGATGCTCATTAATTTACTTAGTGGATGCTTAATTTTGTAATTCTCAACTTCTTCACTGTTTTTGTAAACATAATAGAATTCAACGTATGTGTGTGTGTATATATATATATATCTTCTTTATTTTCATTCATGTCATTTTTAGAGTCAAAATTTTCGCTTAAACAAGAATTATTTTCATCAAAATTAAAATTTTGTGATCACTATTATTTTGTTGTAGTTTACAGGTCACAGATGAATGTCGGTTGACTTTGAGGGATTTCTTATATAAATATTAGGTTTAATTATATTATTTTGATGTCTTTATTATCGTATTGTTTTATTTTAATTTACAGGTAGTAGATGAATGTCAGTCAACTTTGAGAATTTTTTTTAGGTAAAGATTAGGTTTAATTATATTGTCTTAATATCTCTATTAGTTTATTATTTTGTGGTAGTTTACAGGTCGTAGCTGAATATTGATCGGCTTTGAAGAATATTTGTGTGTAAATTTTAAATTTAATTATATTATTTTGATATCTCTTTTATCGTATTGTTTTGTTGTAGTTTGCAAGTGGTAGACAAATGTTGGTCGACTTTGAAGAATTTTTTTAGGTAAAGGTTAAGTTTAATTGTATTGCTTTGATATCTCTGATTTGAGAATTTTTTTTGTTTAAAGATTAGGTATAGTTATATTATTTTGATATCTCTATTATCGTATTATTTTGTTATAGTTGACAGGTGGTAGATGAGTGTCAGATGCTTTGAGAAATTTTTTATGTAAAGATTAGATTTAATTGTATCTTTTGATGTCTCTATTATCGTATTGTTTTGTTGCAGTTTACAGGTGATAGATGAACGTCGATCGGCTTTGATAATTTTTTCGGTAAAGGTTAGGTTTAATTAAATAAATTCTCCATCTTTGCATATTCAAAAGATGTTGAATTTAATTATTGTATTCGTCTTTATTATTAAAACACATTTTCTATTTAGTGTAACGTTTGAAATCATTAAAGTGAGGTATACGCGCCTCGCGCACACCTAAACTAGTTAGTAAAATAACCGCAAGGGGAGCAGAGCTAACTGTACAAACTATAATGAGGTCAAATACTTGTACAATTACTAGCAAGCTCGTAAGAAATAAAAACTTGAAAGAATACAAATGCTCTATGATCATACTGTTTACAACACACTCTATGATAATCTTACAAACAAGATACAAATAAAAGAAGAAAGAAAGTAGGGTTGAGCCCCTTCTTCTATGTATACTTGTGACATCAATTTAATTTCTTTTCTTGTCTCCTTCCTCAAACGTGTTTAGTAGTTCTTGAAAGCATATTAATTCTTCTTAAGATTTGTTAGATCATGTTGATGTAATTGAACCTTATCTTTTTCTATTTCGCCACGCTCATTGATAGTTGCCTTGGAACAAACTCCTTAGACATTTTTATTAGGCTGACCTAACCTGGATCCCACCATCCACTGCCTACAACTATTATCCTCAAACATAACCACTGTTGTTTACCATAATCAGTTATTATCATTACTGACCAGTAGTTGTAATCAAATCATCGTTATATATCGTTAACCACCGATATAACTAATTAGCATAATAATTATTTATTGTCATTATTTATTATCAATTATCACAATCAACCATCACCATTAATCAATATTATCAACTACCATTACAAGCAACTTATCTTTAGAAATATTGTGAGGACTATATGACTACTTGTTATTTCCGGGTACACACAAAAAACTGTATTTTGGCAAAACAACTTCAACACAAGTTCAAGAATAAATCAAGAACACTTATGAAGTTTCCAACACCTTCAACACAAAACCAAAAACGATCTTTCAAAGAAGTGTGTTTTCAGCATTTTAAAGAAAATTAGATGAAGCAGAAAAAATCAAGTCCTCCGAATTCACGGAGTGTCCTTAAGGAAATAATTTCAATCCGACTGTAGTGGTACCTCAAACGGTCGGATTCTCTTCGAACTCACTCAACAATTAGATGATCACACGGAGTATTTTAGAAGAAAAGAAATGTTTTCAAGTGCAGGAAAATTCGTACTAAACCTGTGGAAAAATGCTGGTTATATAGCCATTAAGTGCCCTTTTCGAAAGTGGCAATGGTTCACCGGAAAGGTGTATCCTTTCTGAACAGTCATGTCTGTCCATTCGAAAGAGTGTATCTTTTTCGAACAACCACAACAATCCAAACAGTCATACCTTTTCCCGAAATAGTGTGTCTTTTACTCAAAGAGTTGTGTCTCTTCCAAGCAACTTTTCATTTTTCATTCACACCAATTGAACCCAACAATCCCTCACATGAATGGGGAATGACTACTCTTTGTAAAACTTTGCGGACAAGTATGTGATCATCAAGCAAAGACTGATTGCATCTGGATAAGTGGGTTTCCCTTTGAACTTTCCGTAGTGAACATGCATCGGATGCGTTCGTTCAATCGGTAGATTTGATATCTTTGAACCGTCGAACTTTAATGTACACCTAGACAACACATGTCACACAACCAACCTTTTATCGTTTATGGTTCTCACGACATGAATACATCCCGGTCTCATGATAGCTTAGAGAATAGGCCTTTACTAACATTCTCCTTGAAGCGGCTTCCACTTCACCCTAGGTGATTTCTAAACGTTCAATCCTATAGATTAAACTATTTGGTCAAATTTGCCAAATTTAGATAATCATTAAAAGACTTTACACCATAAGTCTTATCCTTGTTTACTAAACATTGTCTACATCATGAGAATGGGTTGGGTATATTGACAATGTTGAACCCGTCAGATAGAACTTTGTTTGATCTCCTTGAACCTAGCTCTTGGGATCTTTAGTCTGCTAGGTAGAGTTATCGTCATGTTGACTTGTCTTAGGTCGTAAACCCATTCCCTTGAATATCCTCTCAATTCCTTCTCTAGTTAGGCCTTTTATAAGTGGATCCGACACATTATCCTTTGACTTCACATAGTCAACAGTGATAATTCCACTAAAGAGAAGTTCTCTAACAGTATTATGTCTCCGTCTTATATGACGAGATTTATCATTGTATATTATGTTCCCTGCCCTACCTATTGTCTCTTGACTATCACAGTGTATGTATATCGGTGCCAATGGTTTGGGCCAATAAGGAATATCTTTCAAGAAATTTTGAAACCATTCTGCTTCTTCACTGGCTTTATCTAATGCGATAAATTCTGATTTCATTATAGAGCGAGCAATACATGTCTGTTTGGATGATTTCCAAGAGACTGCTCTTTCACCTATTGTAAATACGTATCCACTTGTGGATTTTACTTCATTTGATCTGGTGATCCAATTTGCATCACTATATTCTTCAAGTACTGAGGGATATTTATTATAATACAAAGCATAGTCTTGAGTGTATTTAAGATACCCCAAAACTCTTTTCATTGTCATCCAATGAGTTTTGTTGGAATTACTCGTGTACCGACTCAACTTACTAATAGCACATGCTATGTCCAGCCGTGTACAATTCATTATATATATATTAAACATTCCAATACTCTTGCGTACTCTAATTGTGAGTCACTTTAGTGCGAAGCTTACATCCAGTAGAGTCTTGGCAATTTCAAATTCCAAATACTTGAATTTATCAAGTACTTTTTTGATGTAATGAGACTACGATAATGCCAATCCTTGTGGAGTTCTATGGATTCTTATTCTTAAGATCACATCCGCAACTTCAAGGTCTTTCATATCAAACTTGCTCTCGAGCATTCATTTTGTAGCATTTATGTCAGAAATGTTTCTACTGATGATCAACATATCATCCACATATAAATAAATAATGACTTGATGATTTGGAGTATCTTTAATATATACACATTTATCACATTCATTTATCTTGAATCCGTTTTCCAACATGGTTTGGCCAAACTTCGCATGCCACTGTTTTGGTGCTTGTTTTAGTCTATAAAGTGACTTAACAAGTTTACACACCTTATTTTCTTTTCCTGGAACCACAAAACCCTCAGACTATTTCATGTAAATTTCTTCCTCCAATTCTCCATTTAGGAATGCTGTTTGCATATCCATTTGATGGATTTCAAGACCATATACCGCCGCCAAGGCAATTAACAATCGAATTGACATTATCCTCTTTACAGACGAGTATGTGTCAAAGTAATCAAGGTCTTCTTTCTATTTGAAGCCTTTCACTACAAGTCTTGCCTTGTATTTATCAATAGTATCATCCGCTTTCATTTTCCTTTTGAAGATCCATTTAGAACCTAAAGGTTTATTACCTGGAGGAAGATCAATCAACTCCCACGTATGGTTGCTTAAGATTGAATCTATCTCACTATTGACTGTCTCTTTCCAAAAGGATGAGTTTGACGATGACATTGCTTGTTTAAATGTTTGAGGCTCATTTTCTAAGATAAATATTGCAAAATTCGATCCAAACAAAGTTGACGTTCTTTGAAGTGTACTATGTCTTGGTTTCTCATCATTATGTACGTCTTTACTTGGTTCATTTCGAGGTCGTTTAGGCCTCCCACTAGCTGTTCATGTCTAGTTTTATACGGATAAATGTGTTCTCTAACTCAATTATTTTATTTTCATTAATATCCGAATTTTCAGATTTATGAATAAAAAACTGACATGCTTTACTACTTTTAGCATATCCTATGAACACACAGTCCACCGTCTTAGGTCCTATTTTACCCTTTTAGGTATAGGAACTTGGACCTTCGCTAGACTCCCCCACACTTAGAAATATTTCAAGTTGGGTTTTCTTCCTTTCCATTTTTCATATGGAATTGATTGTGTCTTAATATGGGGCACTCTATTGAGTATTCAGTTAGTTGTAAGGATAGCTTCCCCCCACAAGTTTTGCGGTAAACCTGAAATTATAGGTAAGACATTCATCATTTCTTTCAAGGTTAGATTTTTTCTTTCCGCAATTCCATTAGATTGAGGTGAATACGGGACTGTAGTTTGATGGACAATTTCATTTTCTACACATATTTTCACAAAGAAAGATTCATATTCTCCACCCCTATCACTTCTTATGATTTGATCTTTTTCTCTAACTGATTTTCAACTTCTATTTTATATTGCCTAAACGCATCTATTGCTTCATCCTTACTGTTTAGAAAATAGATAAAATAATATCTAGTGCAATCATCAATAAAAGTTATAAAATACTTTTTTCCACCACGAGATGATGTTGACTTTATATCACAAATGTCAGTGTGTATTAAGTCTAATGGATTGAAATTCCTTTCCACGAATTTATATGGATTCTTAGCATACTTTGATTCTATATACATTTGACATTTTGATTTATCACACTCAAAGTTTGGCAAAACTTCTAAGTTAATCAGTTTTTGCAATGTTTTGTAATTGACATGTCCTAATCGTTCATGCCACAAATTATTAGACTCAAGCAAGTAAGAAGAAACTGAACTTTTATTGATTTCAACATTCATTACATTCATTTTGAATAGGCCCTCTGTGGGGTAGACTTTTCCTACGTACACTTCTCCTTTACTAAGTACAATTTTTCTGAAAATAAATACACAATGAATCCATTTTTGTTTAGAAGTGATACAGAAATCAAGTTTTTCCGTAACTCCGGTACATACAGGACCTTGTTCAAAGTCAACACTTTGCCTGATGTCATTTTCAGGCAGACTTTTCCTGTTCCTTTAACTTTTGCAGTTGCGGAGTTGGTCATATATATCTTCTCTTCGCCTTGAGCCAGAGCAAAAACAGCAAACAACTCCTTATTTGTGTAAACATGGCGAGTGGTACTGGAATCCTTCCATCATTCTCGAAGATTTTCCACTAAGTTGCATTCTGACAGCATGACACACAGATCGTTCGTTTGTTTCTTCGATTCAGTCACATTTGCTTGGTCCTTCTTTTTCCCTTTTTTGGAGCATGACAATCCGTTGACTTGTGGCCAATCTTGCCACAGTTAAAACATTTTTCCTTGTTATTATTCTTAGGTTGATTGCTTTTATGTCCAGCTTTCTTTCACTTTTTGGAGTTGTTGTGGTCGTCTTCTACAATATTTGCTCCACTTATTGCAGAACTTCCTTTCGACCTTCTTTTTTGTCTTCTTCAATGCGCAGTCTCACTATAAGATCTTCGATTGTCATCTCCTTTAGCTTATGTTTCAAGTAGTTCTTGAAGTCCTTCCACATATGTGGTAACTTCTCTATTATTGTCGCGACTTGAAATACCTTGTTCACAATCATACATACAATTAAGTTCATGTGAACATTAAGAACATTTTTAATATGTTCAACAAAGGTATTCATCAAATTCATACCTTCCGCGAGGAGATCGTGGATGATAACTTGCAGTTCCTGGACTTGAGATACAACAGACTTGTTGTCAATCATTTTAAACTTAAGGAATCTTGCAATGAAGAACTTTTTGGTTCCAGCATCTTCAGTCTTGTATTTTCTTTCTAACGCCCCCACAACTCTTTTGCCGTCTTCATTCCACTATACACGTTGTATATGTCATCTTGGAGACCAATTGGAATGTAATTCCTGCATAGAAAATCAGAGTGTTTTCACGCCTCTATATCGACAAATCGCTCCTAGTCAGATGTTCCCTCGGTCATCTCTGTAGCTTCTTTAGATGTAAATCTCTGAAGACATAATGTTGTAAGGTAGAAGAACATCTTCTGTTGTCATCTTTTAAAATCAACACCCATGAATTTTTTGAATTTCTTTGCCGGTGCCATTACCTGCGGAGCATTCATACGACTCATTGCGGAAACACTAGTTGCTGCCACAGTTGTTGCAACATCATTCACATGATTGCCAGTAGTCATTTTACTGTAACAACAAGATAGTAAATTTTTAGTATTTCTAAATACTACTTATAAAGTTGTAGCAACTTTAAACACCCCTTGTTTCTAGTTCAACGATGAAGTTTTTATGACTTCCAATTTTCAACGGAATGACCTCTAACTTGTGATGAAGATTTTATTTCTTCAAATCACTTGTTAAGTTCAAACGGAGTAGAAAGCTTAAATCTTTAATCTCTAGAAATCAAACAATACAGATTATGAAAAAAAAACTTTAGTGAAAAGAAAATTTCACCAAACAAGCAAAAAAAAAATTCACTTATTTCCTTAAGATTGTTGTTTTCGAGTACACCAAAATCTGTATTTTGGCAAAACAACTTCAACACAAGTTCAAGAATAAATCAAGAACACTTATGAAGTTTCCAACACCTTTAACACAAGATCAAAAACGACCTTTCAAAGAAGTGTGTTTTCAGTATTTTAAAGAAAATTAGATGAAGCAGAAAAAATCAAGTCCTCCGAATTCACGAAGTGTCCTTAAGGAAATAATTCTCCTCAAGTACCCGAGGTTGCGGAATTTTTCTCCCAGGATAAAATGGTTTAACAATTCGACTGTCGTGGTACCTCAAATCATCAGATTCTCTTCAAACTCACTCAATAGTTAGATGATCACACGGAGTATTTTAGAAGACAAGAAATGTTTTCAAGTGCATAAAAATTCATACTAAACCTGTGAAAAAATGCAGGTTTATATAGTCATTAAGTGTCCCTTTCGAAAAGTGGCAATGGTTCACCGGAAAGGTGTATCCTTTTTGAATAGTCATGTCTGTCAATTAGAAAGAGTGTGTCTTTTCCGAACAACCACAACTATCCAAACATCATATCTTTTCCTGAAATAGTGTGTCTTTTACTCAAAGAACAACTTTTTATTTTTCATTCACACCAATTGAACCCAACACTACTCACTATCAATACCACCATCATCACCACAAATTACCACCATAGTCAACCATTAACACCTATCACCACCACAATAAAAGATTACTACCACCAACTATCGCCATATATCACCAACTACTACAGTTGTTCACATATTGAGAAAACAAAAGATCTTATCTTAATATTCAAATGTATCGCATGTAGAGAAAATAAAGGATCTTATCTTAATATTTAGATATATATTCAAATTAAAATGTTTCAATCTTAATATTTAAATGTGTATTTTAATTTTGAATTGGAAGAAATGAAGCCAAATTGTTGAATTATAAATAGAGAAAATGACAAAAAAGATCTCTTATATTTAAGAATAAATTCAAAATGATCCCTTAAGCATGCAAATAATAATTTTGATCGAACTTTGTCTATTAGATTTATCAGGAATTGAGAATAAAAGGAGAATTAGTTGGGTCTCCCATTTTGAGGTATAATTATAATTTATGATTTTGTAAAATGTATTTCTGTAGCTTGATTTAGGCATTCAACTTTTTGAATGAATTTTCTGCTATTTTTGAAATATTATTTTGATTCCTATGGTATCTTGGTGTTGCATTTTAAAGGTTTAATGAAACTATTTTGGTAGTTAAGGTGAACTCTTTTTTCCCACAATTTTCATCAAATTGTAAGAACATAAATAGTTAAATATTTAACATAGGTTAAAATGGCAATTTTTACTAAGAAGAATAAAAATTGATAAGTGCACTAGTACGGATCATTTAAACCTTAAAATACCATTCTTGTCATTTTCTCTATTGAGTGGAACTATAAAGGTCTTTAACTTAAATTGCACCTAAATAAAAATATATTTAGTAAAAAAAAAGTTTTGTGCACTTCGTATAAAATATTATACATTATTTGATAAATTTGATCTGTGATAATTTTGATTTGTTATTGTATTTAATTTTTTCCTTTTCAGATCAAATTTATTTGATAATATATAAAATTTTATACGCGGTGCATGAAACTTAAACTCATTTAGTAATAAAAATAGGAGAAACTATCCGGATTAACAACTGTTGGGCCTTTGTTACCACTTAAAGCTGTAGTTTATCATAATTACTTATGTAGTTAGACATGTAAATAACTTTTAACATAATTATATTTACTAGCACACGTTTCTATAAATGTTTTTTTAAACCAATACAGCAACAACATACTCTTTTTCACTTTACTCACTACACCAACTCTCTCCCTTTACCTTCAAATTACTCCCTCTCTCTTTACCCCAAATTCTATGATTTTACAAGTGATTTCTTCTTCAATACAGATCTCTCTCACGATAGCAATTCATAATCCTCATAATCAATTAACTGACATTCATATTTTACATTAATTTTAACCTGCTTGTATGTGTATTTCATCGAATATCAATATTGTTAGATTTTTTGCAGATCATTCATTTTGATTTATCAATGATGTATAATACTCCTATGAAGATGGTTACTAGAAGTATATCGTGTATTCACCCTGATGTACATACAGTTTCAGTATTTGACTTAGTAATTCCTCAAATGTAAGAAGAATATGCATTGCCTTCACAAGAAGTTAGAGGTATTGGACATAAAAGGAAAGTTACAGATGATGCTCCGAATTCGGACAATGATGACGATGAGTTGACGAAAGAGGTATTTTGTTTTTCAATTTTTCTAGTTTATGAAAATTTTGGTACATATAAATAGTCTATTTGATCTAATTTGTTATCCATCTAATTGTAGATACGTAATTTGGTCCCTTCCCGAAAGCTTTTTTTTATTATTTATCCCATCTTACCACGTATCCTATCTGTGTGGTAATTTTTCACAAGAAAACAAAATAAATAACCACCTAATCATTTTATTTATTTATTTATTTATTTTTATCTTTATCACATTTAACAAACCCTCAACAAATTTTATCTTGTTTTAATTTATCCTAACAAATCTTATCCTAACCAACCTACCCTACCCCACTACCCCACCCTTGGTACCTTCGTTTTCCCCACCCACAATTTATACACTGGGGGATACAGTGAAAAAGGGGGGACCAGGAGGAGAAAACATTTTTGGGGGGCTTCTTTTTCTTTCTTCTTCGAAAAAAACACAACACTGAGAGCCACCATTTTTGTTTCTTCCTCACAACAACACCATAGACGATCTTCCGTAGAGAGACACCATCATCCACACTCTCACTACAAGGAATTCCCACAGCATATATATACATACACACTTACAAAAACCAGGGGGGATGGATACACAGTGACGCTATTTTTGCTGGTTTCTCCTTCTTTGGAGATGAGGTGACACGATTCCCTTCCCTTTTCTTCTTCTTAACTTCTTATTTTTCGAATACACCAAAAAAAACACGCACATACCAGTGATGGGGGATTAAGAGAAAACAAAAAGAGAGATATAGATAGAGAGAGAAATGAAACAGAAACCAATGGATAGGAAAAATCAGTGAGCGAAGGATTAGGGAGATCAAAATCGGGTTCGGGTTGGTCTTTGTTTTCTCGATATCTGTTTGAATAAATTTGGGTTGTGAGTTCACAATCTAGCTATTGGTTTGTGATTCATTTTGGATTTGGGTTGTTCGTCGTCTTTGATTTGGGTTCGTCGTGGTCTGTTTTGGGTCTTCGTTTCTTGATACCAAGCGGAGTATTGTCCACTGTCCGTCGTGGGTTTTGTGTTGGAATCGGGTCGCCGTCTGTCGTTGAATCATTTCGATCTATTTTATTTTTACTTTTGGGGTTAGAGGTTGAAATTTTGTCTTTGGGATTTCTGTTCGGGGTTTGTTATTTCTGTTTGAAGTCCTCGATTCGGGAGTTGATAGTGAATTTGCTTGATGGTTTTAAATCTGTCTGGGTGGTGACTTGCGATATCGAGTTGAGCTTGTTGATTGTTGAGGTTCGGTTAGAGACTTTGGACACGGTTCTAATCGAAATGAGCAATCACAATCGAAATATTTGAGGTCCAATTCTACTCTTTCATTCATTTTATTTCGTTGTTGATGATATTTGGTGCATCGGATTGAACGTCGTGTGTTGATTGATATTGATTGGTGATTGAATTGCTTCTTGTTTGATTGGTTGTTTGATTCCTTGAATTACGAGTTGTGTAATGAAATGATATCTTTTAAGAATTAAAAGAGAATTTGGGGAGGAATTGAGAATTGAATAAAATAAATATTGTGGTATTTTGATTCATTGTTGGATAGTTGTTGAAATCAATAGTATCATGGTTTAGATCGTTAAATGGGTAGGCAAACATTAAGTTTGGGTAGACAAATCGTAGAAGTTGGAAGATGGTTATTTGTTGAATGTGTGAATGTTTGTTGAATGGTTCTTTCTATTTTAACACACAAAATTGAGGAAAAATGTATTTATTTTACCGGGGAATGCCCTGAGGTTTTATGTACTTATTCTCCGGGGAATGCCCCGAGGTATTCTGTACTCGAAGTATGTTTGTGATGAAGGCCCGAGGTATCGATGTCACGCCTCAAATACTATTGGGGCGGACTGTCACCCGTAACCGAGGAGGCCCGGGAGAACCAGGTCATAACCTTATACTTCCCATGCATACCTTTATGACAACCAGAAATTCGGACAGCGTCATGTCACATATAAAAGGAAATAATCACCTGTATAATCTCGAGCACACATATATATGTATATATAATACTTGGTCGTTGGAGCCATCACGTCTATTAACAAAACACCACCTTGACTGTACATTAGGTCTACAAAGCCTCTAGATAATACACAGAGTTTAACTAAGGTCGGGACACACCCCGCCATATAACTAACTTCTATACAATACCAAAAGTGAATGGATATGACACAAAAAGCCCCAAAGCAAACTGGAGCTCACCAAAAGCAGCTGGATATCCTGGCTCCTACTTGTGCGGTGTATGAGCTGAGGTACCTGTGCCTGCAACATGAAATGCAGGTCCCCCGTGGGGGACATCAGTACGAAATATATACTGAGTATGTAAAGCTGTAGATAATCACATATGATATAGGAGCTCAATAGAAAACAAAAATAAGTGAATAAATTGTAATAGGAGTGGACCACACTTACTAGAACTTGTGACAACCTGTACATTGTATTTATTCAATCACTTTACCTTCGTTCTTATCATCTTTGTAATCATTACTGTACTGTACTGTGACCATTAGGCTGCCTCCAGTACATATCAACTGGGATCGACCCATGATAGGCTTATGCCCCTGGGATACCACCCATAAACACATAAATAGGGATCGACCTATGATAGGCTTATTCCCCTGGGATACCACCCGATAAGAGAGAACTTCCATCACTTAGTTCAATTAATCTTTGAGATTGTTATTTCGATCGCCACCGCATTTTTGATACTTTGAAACAATGATACATCAATAAGAGATATATAAATAGACCATCAATGCAATAACAATAAAGTAAGAACTCATTGGCACATCAATGAAGTATTTTGGAGTCACCAATGCCATAACAATGAAGTAGGAACTTATTGGTATATCAATGAAACGTTTTGGAGTCATTAATAGCACATGGATCTTGTTTGAGTAACCGGATACCTTCTGACATTCATTAGTGCAATAAACATGTAAGATTTGGAAAACAAGTAAGTATTGGAATGTCTTGACATCCTGTAGGGTGGAAATAAGTTCATTGGTAACGTAGGACATCATATAAAACCATTATGGATCACATGTTATTGAATATCTTTGGAAACTTTCTTAATAGAACAATTGTTCACTTTCATGCCAAAGATATGGTATAGAGTATGCTTTACATACCTGACTGTCAACCTTCAATACTAGTCCCAAATGGACTTCCCGTCTTTTCGGATTACTTATCTACAATGAACATATATAGCAATCTAGTATTAGCAACCAAACGTCACAATTCAATTATTTGAATTCACCAAACTAGTGGTTAAGTAGTAAGCCTTAATTACACCATAAAGGGTGTCACTTTAACCCTCTTATACTCTAATTACATTCACATGCCATGCATATTCATACAACATCCTCCAATATCAAGTTTGGATTCATTTATCCTTCCAACCAATCCATTAAACCAAATTGAGCCATAGACATAAATAATCATCAATTCAATAGTATATCACCATATCCACCTTCCATAACTCAATTACCATATCCACCTTCCATAATTCAATACAATCAAACCATGCAAAATAGTCCATAACCCTATTTCCATCACCTTTCAATAACAACCAATACATATAATCCTCTATCACACATATACATATGGAAAAGAACAAAGGCAAATAATATTCATACCTTAGAATTCACCTCTTGATTATGCAATCCTATTTTCACAAATAATAGGTGTCGTTCGAAGCTCTCGAGATGACAAACACAATTATCGGATTACTTTGGAATTTCTATGGTTGAATCAATAGTAATTTAAAGGTCAAATTTGGCTAGAGTTTGTTCTTTCTCAATGATTGATGATGAAAATGAGATTTTGAACTCATATACATGTATATATACACATATTCCCGTCCATAATATAATAGGAAATGACCAAAATGCCTTTAAAATTTAAATAATGTCAAATCTGTCCTTTGGTGGACTGTTTTGATAAGCTAAAGTAGATCGACCATAACTCTTTTCTTCGATATTGTATTTGGGTGAAATTGGTATCGTTGGAAGGATATTCAAAGGGATTTCATTTCAAATAATGTAGGCCACCCAGTTCGTCCTGTACAAGGAGTTATGGTCGTTTGAAGTTGACTCTAAAAATTTGTTTTGATAGGCTGAAGTAAAACGAGTATAATTCCTTACTCAGACATTGGATTTTGGATGAAACCAATTGAATTGGAAAGAAGACTCAAAGATCTTTCTTTTCATAGGTCGCAGCTCTCCCAGTTCATTATATTAATGGAGTTATGATCGTTCGAAGTTGACCCAAAAATTCGGCTGGCCTCAGTTGTTTGTGTGCAGGAAATTTTCCTGCACATTTACTATTCCCAAATATCCCGGCCACCATTCTATAGTTTCGAACGTGCTCGATTATATACGAAATCTATCCATTTTTTGGAAATCTTTATATCGTTGTAAAGCTTATTCAATAACCTTCGCATGGAACCATTGACGGGCAAATTCCGGTATAAATAAAATAAAAAAATTAATTCCATATAAATAAGACCAATGCACGTACTTGAATACGCCAATACACGTACTTGAATACGGGGTGTTACATCTCCTTCCCCCCTTTAGGACATTCTTCCTCGAATGTTAGCATAGTTATTCAACCGAAACAAGTTCAAGTCCATCATTAATATTCACATCATCACATAAATACTATGCATATATAAAAAAAACTTACTTGTTAATGTTCTAACTCCGTTTCTTGAACTTCTTCTTCATCTTTGAACAAATGAGGGTACTTAGATTTCATTGCTTCCTCAGCTTCCCATGTAATCTCTTCTCTTTGACGATTTCTCCAACGTACTTTCACAGATGCTATCTCTTTATTTCTCATCTTCTTAACTTGGCGATCTATAATAGCAATAGGCACTTCCTCATAGGTAAGATCTTCTGCAACTTTCACATCCTCAGTAGAAGTGATATATGATGGATCTCCAATGCTCTTTCGAAGCATTGACACATGAAATACCGGATGTACTGATGAGAGCTCTTGGGGTAGATCTAATTCATATGCAACTTGTCCAAACCTCCGAGTGATCTTATACGGGCCTATATAACGTGGACTCAATTTCCCTTTCTTGCCAAATCTCATTACCCCTTTCATTGGTGATACCTTCAAAAATACCCAATCACCTATAGAAAGCTCTAGAACTCTCCTTCTACTATTCGCATATGACTTATGTCTACTTTGGGCTGTTTTCAGTCGTTGCTGAATTACTTTAACCTTCTCTATGGCTTGATAAACAAGATCTGGTCCGAACAAAAGAGTTTCACCCACTTTGAACCATCCTATTAGTGATCTACACTTCCTTCCATATAAAGCTTCATATGGTGCCATTTTGATACTTGAATGATAACTATTATTGTAGGCAAACTTAATAAGAGGTAAATGATCATCCAGTTGCCCTTAAAATCTATTACACAAGCTCGTAGCATATCTTCAAGTGTTTGGATGGTACGTTCTGCTTGTCCATCTGTTTGAGGGTGAAAAGCTGTACTCAACTTCACTTGTGTTCCCAAACACCTCTGAAAAGACTTCCAAAAGTTTGCGGTAAATTGGGTTCCCCGATCTGATATAATAGAGATTGGCACTCCATGTAATCGGACTATCTCTTTAATGTACAACTTCACATACTCTTCAACTGTGTAAGTGGTCCTAACTGGTAGGAAATGTGCGGATTTGGTAAGCCTATCAACAATCACCCATATATAATCAAACTTCCGGGATGTACGAGGCAAACCAATAACCAAATCTATGTTGATCATGTCCCACTTCCAGCTGGAAAGATCAATGCATTGCATATAACCTTCGGGTTTTTGGTGCTCAACTTTAACTCTTTGACAATTTGGACATTCAGCTACAAATTCTGCAATGCTCTTCTTCATGTCATTCCACTAATACATATCTTTCAAATCTTGATATATTTTGGTTGATCCTGGATGAATGGAATACCTTGAACAATGTGCCTCTGTCATAATCTTCTTTCTTAGCCCATCTACATCCGGCACACACAATCGGTTTTGGCACTGAAGTACTCCTTCTCACGTAAGCTCAAATATCTTGGTCGCACCACTCTAAACGTTCTCCTTAAGCTGTAATAAAATAGGATCTGCATATTGCTTCTCTTTCACTTAAGCTACTAATGAAGATTCCGCAATATTATGTACGATAAGCTCTTTATCTGGAGTTTCAAGAAGGCGAACTCCCAAACTAGCTAACTGGTGAAGATCTTTAATTATTCCTTGCCTTTCTATAGGCGCCATCATAGCCTTATGACTTAGCGCATCAGCTACCACATTTGCTTTCCCTGGATGGTACAAGATATCAACATCGTAGTTCTTTAATAGTTCAAGCCATCTCCGCTGCCTTAAATTTAGATCCCTCTGATTAAAAATATATTGCAAGCTCTTATGGTCAGTATATATATCAACATGAACCCCATATAAGTAGTGGCGCCATATTTTTAAAGCAAAAATAACTGCTGCCAGCTCAAGATCGTGTGTAGGATAATTTTTCTCATGTGGCCGCAATTGTCTAGAAGCATATGCTATTACCTTACCATGCTGCATCAATACACATCCTAAACCAATTCTGGAAGCATCACAATACACTGTATACCCTTCGGTGCCTTCTGGAAGTACCAACATGGGTGTAGAAATCAACTTGTTCTTTAAATCTTGAAAACTCTTCTCACAGGCATCATTCCATTGGAATTTGGATGCTTTATGGGTTAGCTTGGTTAAGGGTACTGAAATGGAAGAAAAGCCTTCAACAAACCTTCTATAATAACCGGCCAACCAAAGAAAACTATGAATCTCCGTAGGCGTTGTGGGCCTTGGCCAGTTCTTCACAACTTCTATCTTTTGAGCATCAACTTTTATCCCTTCACTAGATACAATATGACCCAAAAATGCCACCGACTTTAACCAAAACTCACATTTAGAGAACTTTGCATAAAGCTTACAATCATGAAGAGTCTGCAATTCCTGTCGTAAGTGATTGGCATGGTCCTCTTCTGATCTAGAATAAACTAGAATATCATCTATAAAAACTATCACAAATACATCCAGGAATGACTTAAACACCCTATTCATCAAATCCATAAAAGCTGCGGGTGCATTTGTTAGCCCAAATGACATAACTAGAAACTCATAATGACCATACCATGTTCGGAAAGCTGTCTTAGGTATATCCTTCTCTTTGACCCTCACTTGGTGGTAACCTGACCTCAAATCAATCTTAGAAAAGCACTTGACGCCCTATAACTGATCAAATAAATCATCAATTCTTGGGAGAGGATATTTATTCTTAATAGTCACCTTATTCAATTGCCGATAATCAATACACATCCTCAGCAAGCCATCCTTTTTCCGCAAAAATAACACCGGTGCTCCCTAGGGGGACATACTAGGCCTTATGAATCCCTTCTCTAGAAAATCTTTCAATTGCTCTTTCAATTTTCGTAATTCTGCTGGGGCCATTCTATACGGAGGAATAGAGATTGGTTGGGTGCCTGGTATTACTTCAATACCAAACTCTACTTCTCGTTCAGGAGGCAAACCTGGAAGATCTTCAGGAAATACATCAGAAAATTCATTTACCACCGAAACAATGTGAAGAGTTGGTGGCTCCGCTTCTGTATCCCTTACTCTAACTAAATGATATATGTATCCCTTGGAAATCATTCTTCTTGCCTTAAAATAAGAAATAAATCTACCTCTTGACGCGCCAATTTCGCCTTTCCATTCAAGGACTGATTCATTTGGAAAATGGAAATATACCTTTTTCGTGCAACAATCAATTGTTGCATAACAAGACGCCAACCAGTCCATACCCATTATAACATCATAATCTACCATTTCTAACTCCACAAGATCAGCCATCGTATCACGACCACAAATAGTTACTATGCAGTTTTGATAAACCCTTCTAGCTATAATAGATTCCCCAACCGGTGTGGACACTTCAAATGGCTTAACTAACAGTTCGGGTATTCTTTTGAACTTTCTAGAAACCAATGGAGTAACATAAGATAATGTAGAACCGGGATCAATTAAGGCATATACATCGAATGAAAAGATAGACAACGTATCCGTAACCACATCTGGGGAAGCCTCTAAATTCTGTCGATCCGCTAGAGCATACGTACGATTTTGATCCCCGCTAGAACTCGTGGCTCCTCTATCACCTCTAACACGACCCATTGGTTGTGCACCCCTTCCTGAATAAGGCATCGATGATGATGATGCAACAAATGGCTCCGTAGGTCGTGCCATACCCCCTATGCCCCTTCGTGGGTATTCTCTCATCATATGCCCCGATATACCGTACCAAAAGCAAACATTGGTCCCCAGCCGACATGCGCCCAAATGATACCTTCCATATTTATTGCATGGCTCTCGAGGAGGTATCGATTGGCTCATATTCCCTTGCCCTTGGTACCCCACTGTCCGCAAATTCTGACTCTCACTTCTGTGCCCAAATTGATTTCCTCTGTACCCTTGGAACTGTGGTGGGGCACTAGCTGCAGAATAAGAAGATAATGTCCTAGGTGGTCTAGCAGAAAACTGTGGTCTGAACCCTCCTTGGGATGCCATGAACTACCCTGTAGATCTGGCCCTCGTGGAATATCCTCTTTCTAATTCCTGTGTTATTCTCCTCTGCCTCTGATCTTCCATTTTTTGTGCAAAAGCTTGGATCCTCGCTATGTCCATATCTTTGTTCAAAGAGGCAATAGTATAATCTCTAACCGGCTATGGACCCAGCCTATCCATATATTGATGAACTCTGCCATCCATAGTAGCTACAACATTAGGAGCATAGCTTGACAAGGAATTAAATCGGAGACTGTACTCCCTCACGCTCATATTCCCCTGATGAAGATTTAAAAACTTATCTGCACGGGCCTGACGAATCTCAAATGGAAGATAATGATCAAGAAATGCCTCTTTGAACTCTTTCGAAGTAGCTGGGGGTGCATCAATACCCCTAGATCATTTCCATTCCTCGTACCAATATATATCCTTCCCTTTGAATCTATACGCTGCTAACTCCATTGTCTCTCTACCCATTACATGCATAATATCTAAGGCCCTTTGAATTTGATCAATAAAGTCCTGTGGGTCCTCGTTAAGATCTAATCCAGTAAAAGTAGGAGGATCCATCTTAAAAAAATCCTGTGTTCGAAGGCTAGCCGCCCTATCTGTACCACTAGGACTCGTGGTAGGAATGGCTTGCCCTGGAGCTTGCCCAATAACTATACGAGTCAAATGTTGCACTGCATTTCTAAGATCTTGATCAACAACATTAATAGGTGGCTCTGGGGATATAGTTCTCCTCCCCCTTATTTCTTCCGGAGTGGAAGAAGTTTCTGATGCATGCTCAGCTGGAGCCTCACTTTGATTAGCTGGTGTAGTGGGTGACTTACTAGTCCCCTCTCCGGCAGCTACATCTACTTGCTTACCGGTATTCTTGCTTCTGGAAACTGGCATCATTACTATAATAAGAGAATAAACGGATTCAGTGGTCAACTATGACTTCATATACAATATAGGCTCTATCGCACGATCTAAGACATGAAGAAAAGAGACAATTCCTAAATGTCCATAGCCTCCTGTTTATAGATGCGGTGCATGACACACCGATAAACAAGACTCTACATAGACACGACTTTGTAGACTCACTAGGATGAACTTCTCTGATACCACTTTTGTCACGCCTCAAATCCTATTGGGGCGGACTGGCACCCGTAACCGAGGAGGCCCGGGAGAACCAGCTCATAACCTTATACTTCCCATGCATACCTCTATGACAACCCAAAATTCGGACAACATCATGTCACATATAAAAGGAAATAATCACCTGTATAATCTCAAGCACACATATATATGTATATACAATACTTGGTCGTTGGAGCCATCATGTCTATTAACAAAACACCACCTTGACTGTACATTAGGTCTACAAAGCCTCTAGACAATACACAGAGTTTAACTAAGGTCGGGACACACCCCACCATATAACTAACTTCTAAAAAATACCAAAAGTGACTGGATATGACACGGAAAGCCCCGAAGCAAATTGGAGCTCACCAAAAGCAGTTGGATATCCTGGCTCCTACTTGTGCGGTGTATGAGTTGAGGTACCTGTGCCTGCAACATGAAATACAGGTCCCCCGTGGGGGACGTCAGTACGAAATATGTACTGAGTATGTAAAGCTGTAGATAATCACATATGATATAAGAGCTCAATAGAAATCAGAAATAAGTGAATAGATTGTAATAGGAGTGGACCACACTTACTAGAACTTGTGAAAACCTGTACATTGTATTTATTCAATCACTTTACCTTCGTTCTTATCATCTTTGTAATCATTACTGTACTGTACTGTGACATTAGGCTGCCTCCAGTACATATCAACTGGGATCGACCCATGATAGGCTTATGCCCCTGGGATACCACCCATAAACACATAAATAGGGATCGACCCATGATAGACTTATTCCCCTGGGATACCACCCGATAAGAGAGAACTTCCATCACTTAGTTCAATTAATCTTTGAGATTGTTATTTCGGTCGCCACCACATTTTTGATACTTTGAAACAATGATACATCAATAAGAGACGTATAAATAGACCATCAATGCAATAAAAATGAAGTAAGAACTCATTGGCACATCAATGAAGTATTTTGGAGTCACCAATGCCATAACAATGAAGTAGGAACTTATTGGTATATCAATGAAACGTTTTGGAGTCATTAATAGCACATGGATCTTGTTTGAGTAACCGGATACCTTCTGACATTCATTAGTGCAATAAACATGTAAGATTTGGAAAACAAGTAAGTATTGGAATGTCTTGACATCTTGTAGGGTGGAAACAAGCTCATTGGTAACGTAGGACATCATATAAAACCATTATGGATCACATGTTATTGAATAACTTTGGAAACTTTCTTAATAGAACAATTGTTCACTTTCATGCCAAAGATATGGTATAGAGTATGCTTTACATACCTGACTGTCAACCTTTAATACTAATCCCAAATGGAATTCCCGTCTTTTCAGATTACTTATCTACAATGAACATATATAGCAATCTAGTATTAGCAACCAAACGTCACAATTCAATTATTTGAATTCACCAAACTAGTGGTTAAGTAGTAAGCCTTAATTACACCATAAAGGGTGTCACTTTAACCCTCTTATACTCCAATTACATTCACATTCCATGCATATTCATACAACATCCTCCAATATCTAGTTTGGATTCATTTATCCTTCCAACCAATCCATTAAATCAAATTGAGCCATAGACATAAATAATCATTAATTCAATAGTATATCACCATATCCACCTTCCATAACTCAATTACCATATCCACCTTCCACAATTCAATACAATCAAACCATGCAAAATAGTCCATAACCTTATTTCCATCACCTTTCAATAACAACCAATACATATAATCCTTTATCACACATATACATATGGAAAAGAACAAAGGCAAACAATATTCATACCTTAGAATTCACCTCTTGATTATGCAATCCTGTTTGCACAAATAATAGGTGCCGTTCGAAGCTCTCGAGATGACAAACGCAGTTATCTGATTACTTTGGAATTTCTACGGTTGAATCAATAGTAATTTAAAGGTCAAATTTGGGTAGGGTTTGTTCTTTCTCAATGATTGGTGATGAAAATGAGTTTTTGAACTCATATACATGTATATATATACATATTCCCGTCCATAATATAATAGAAAATGACCAAAATGCCTTTAAAATTTAAATAATGTCAAATCTGTCCTTTGGTGGACTGTTTTGATAAGCTAAAGTAGATCAACCATAACTCTTTGCTCCGATATCGTATTTGGGTGAAATTGGTATCGTTGGAAGGATAATTCAAAGGGCTTTCATTTCAAATAAAGTAGGACACCCAATTCATCCTGTACAAGGAGTTATGATCGTTTGAAGTTGACCCTAAAAATCTGTTTTGATAGGCTGAAGTAAAACGAGTATAACTCTTTACTCAGACGTTGTATTTTGGATGAAACCAATTGCATTGGAAATAAGACTCAAAGATATTTCTTTTCATAGGTCGCAACTCTCCCAATTTATTATATTAAGGGAGTTATGATCGTTCGAAGTTGACCCAAAAATTCGGCTGGCCTCAGTAATTTGTATGCAGGAAATTTTCCTACACATTTACTATTCCCAAATATCTCGGCCACCGTTTTATAGTTTCGAACATGCTCGATTATATCCGAAACCTATCCATTTTTGGAAATCTTTATATCGTTGGAAATCTTATTCAATAACCTTCGCATGAAACCATCGACGGGCAAATTCCGGTATAAATAAAATAAAAAAATTAATTACATATAAATAAGATCAATACACGTACTTGAATACGCCAATACACATACTTGAATACGGGGTGTTACAGTTGAGTAGCGCATTAGTCTAGGATTATTTTAGAATAAAATTTATATTTATCAAATTTTTTTCTATTTTTGGGAATGTATAACTCGGACTGGACATTACTTTGGATTTTTAATTTTGTTTGACTTGTTGGTTGCTTGTCTTATGTGTTTTTATGTGGTTTATACACTCTTAGTGTCTAATTAGCCGATATGCTCCACCAAGTGACCATGGTCGAACCACGGGATCGAGAGGTGCCTAACACCTTCCCCCCGGTCAACAGAATTCCTTAACCGGAATCTCTGTTTGCGGATCAGTTTAAAAAAGTCAAAAACAGTTTTGAAAAAGGATTTCCAAAGGTGATTTGACACACCCAATTATGTCAAGTGGCGACTCTGAGTTTAAAAGTAAATAATCCTTTTCGAAACAAATTTAATTTTTGTCACTTTAACAATAAAACCCTTTCGAACTTTAAAAATGATTTTTTTTTGGAAAAGAGGGGGTGTGACAGCTCTGACGACTCTGCTGGGGAACAACTTTGAATTCGAGCTTATTTTTGGAGTCGTATCGGCTTGTTTGGCATTATAGGTGTATAAACATTGTTCGTGTTTTGGTTTGTGTCATTGTTATCACTGTTGTGCGTTTACGTGCTCTTTGTTTATGGTTTTTCTTTATGTGTTACCGCTTTATACCTGGCATCATGTGCATAACCCAAGTCATTATTTCTTCAACAAGTCTCAGAGTGCACGTCGTGTACACGAACTCTAGTTGAGTCACCCTTATATTAGGAGAGGGAGCCGTCGGACGTATGGAGTGGGTGGAAAGCTGTCGCAGCCACTGTCAACCATACGCTTCCCTGAACATCCTTGTTAGTGAACCCAACGTAGGTCAGCCTTTAGGTCATGCTTATTTGCATCATATCGAGACCTAGTGGGACCCGCGTGGCCCTTTGTAGGAGACTCACCTCTAAAACATCTCTACGTGCAAAATGTTGCATCTTTGAGGGTAATGTAGTCATTCGACGGACTGATTTTGGAAAAAGCATATGTTAGAAGTAAAGCGTGTAGACAAAACATTAGAAAAAAATAAAAATAAAGAAGAAAAAAGAAGAAGATAGGAAAAAGAAAGGAAAGTGAGTCAAAAAGAAAAAGAGAGTCTCGTAGTTTTTAGAGTTCTTTATGTCTTTTGGTTTTCAAAATTCAAAAAGTTTTTTTTACCTTTTGCACTCATTTGTCAAAAAAAAAGGGGATTTTTCTCTTTCTTCTTTAGCAAGCATGCATAATTTGAAAATTTCAAAAAGATCTTTTGTTTAATAAGAGACTTTTATAAAAGAAGATGCAAAAAATGGTAGTAGTTTTATACATTTTATATAACGAAAATACCAATTTTTTTCCCTTTGTAGCTGTTGGTGTTAGTTTTATTTGAAGTGTCTAATTAAAAACCCAGAAATATTTTATTCACCGGTCTTTGTTTTTGTATTTTTAGGTAGGGTCAGTCTGTCAGTTAATCGTTAATGGTCCAATCTGGATGAACTACGCATACCTGATTCTCTTCTCTCGGGGCGGGATACGTAGGCAACCCTCGGTGGGTTCGGTAATCTTTTAAGTTCGATTATTGTCTTAGTCCTAGTTAAGGTCCATTTTCTGCTTAGTCAAGTATTTGTTAGTGGTCATAGCTAGCTAGGTTGAATCTTCTTAGCGTTTCCATTCGGCGATTTTGAGTTATAGGTTGGCTTGTCCCTGTGTCATGTGACACTTCTTTGTGTCAGAATCCTGAGGGTCGAGAATTCTCTTGCCCTTATTGAATCGTGAGTCATAATTCTGTGTATTGTTATAAGATGGAGCCATCCACAGGGTCTAGAGTCTTGATGGTTTCCAAGATGCCCAAAAAGTTAATCAAAAGGTGGGGTATGCTCAACTATTCTAAAAGGCATGAGATAGAAAAATTATTCGGCAATCTTACATCGTTTTTGAATATCACACTCGACCAGATCTAATAAAGGCCGCATCAACCTTTTGGGATTTAGACAACTTGGTGTTTAGGTTCGGGAGTTGTGAAATGACGCCTACCTTGGAAGAAATATCCGGTCTGTTTCATTTGCCATATATCGGTAAGAAGTTAATCCTAGCTCGGAATCATTCTAGCAGGAGGTTTCTCGAGCTTTGCGGTTTGAAGGCTAATGATCACCTAGGGTCCCTGAAACAATCTTGGATTTCCTTGGATTATTTGTTCGCTAGATTCGGGTCTTCAGATGGTTTTGATCACTTTTGGGATGAATTTTGTACTACCAAGAAGAATTGGGAGAAACGATGTCTTGAGGTTTTTTGTTTGGCATTGTTAGGTACATTAGTGTTCCTGTTAGATGAAAGGCATATCAACACTCGTTTACAATCAATAGTGATGGCTTTGTTTAAGAAAAAGGATGGAGTTACTATCGCACCTATGATTTTGGTGGAACTGTATAAGGCTTTGACTGAGGTAAGAGGGGGGCTATGATTTTTCGAAGGATGCAATTTGATACTACAATTATGGATGATGGAATATTTACACAGTCCTTCTTTGGTTAGACCGGATGTGATTGATTATTGTTTAAATGAGCGAGTGAACGCCATTGAACAAAGAATGCGTTTTGATAAGTTCTCGTTGCCTATGGGAGTCAATGCTTGGGTCAAATTTCTCGAAAAAAAAACTCATGACAATATCCTCTGGACTTATCGTTGGCTTAATCCGAAGGTAATCTTGTCCGGATGTCGCATGCAACCTCTTCTAGTTCTGATGGGGCTCAAATACACTAGACCTTATAGTCCTAGTAGGGTAATGCGTAAGTTGGGTAGACCTCAATACATTCCACCAATATTGAATCTTCAAAATGATGTAGAGTATTTTAAGAATATAGCCAAAGGGGAAATCAGATATGAGCAATTCTGGCTTAATGCAATGAAAATGGGCATAAATTCTCTCAAAGTAGGTTTGGATAATCCAGGATACACTTCGAGATATGGAACCTGGCTACAATCTATTCCTCGGGGTGTCAGTAGACCATTGCCAGCGCAACTTAGAAGGAGAATACAGGAAGAATGTATAATTGCTGACTGTCAGGACGAAAGTACGAGGGACAAAGTGGAGGAACTGAGAGTTCAGTTATCAAGTTTGCTTATAACTGTGGAAGGATGACAAAACAGTCTTTTCAGGTGTGCTCCTCATGAGGCCGGAATACGTGCTAGGAGCTTCTTCCAAAGCATCAAAGATATATTGCAGGATATTTTACAGAGTTTGAATGGGAGAGTGAGAACTCCACAGACAAGTCCATCTCAGCGACGTTGCGTTGTTCTTTCTTTTGTTTATTTTCATCAAAAAAAAATCTCTTCAACTTTGTGATATTTATGCATGTGCCCCCCCGAACTACGCAAGATCTGATTCATGTACAACATGATACGTAGGCAACCTACTTTTAGGTTTGATCTAATCATTTCATTTTATTATTTTTCATTATTTTTCTCTTTTAAAGAAAAGCAAAAGCCATAAAGAATGATAAAATGAAGGTAGAAAGCGAGAGAAGAAAAGAAAGAAAAGATGACGAGACAAGAAAAGGAAGGGAAGAGACTGATACGAAAGAAAAGAGAAACGAGGGCAAAAAAGAAAACAAAAGAGGTGTGATTGGAGGAAAGAAGCAATTGAGTGTAGGAGAAAGATCGGGATAATGTTAAAATGACCTCGCTACCCTCAAAGGCTGGTATAAATGAACATGAATCTAGGAAAATTTTACCAATGTGATTCCCATGCTTGTTGTGTGGCCTAATCCTAACGTGTATTGTCTTTGATGAGCATGTTCTTTCAGATAACAGTGGTTGGTTTGCAGCACTCTGGATAGTCACCCGTAATTTACTAGATCAAAAGCAAAGCTTGCCATGACTAGTAGGGAGATTAAAAATTCACTCATTGACCCAGATCAGGATCCCAGGGAGGAGGGTTCAGAACGCAATGATGAGGTTCTAAGACTCAGGCAATAATTAATAGATCTGCATTGAGTATGGGCTAGTGGAATTCCTCCTCCTCCGGTCTCTGAAGGTCTTGGGAATATCTCTAATTGTCCACCGCTTTCTCAGACTCAATTCTCTGCTTCTATTGAGTCACCGGAGCACGCACCAGGATTCACTCCACGTCAATATTATCCTATTAGATCTAGTGTGCCCCTGGCAGCTCCCCAATTAAGGCCCACTGCTCAACCGGTGCCACCGATCACACCGGTGTTCGTGGCTCCACCACCACCTGAAGCTCCCACATATGCTGTGCGTCCGACAATGGTGCTTCCTCGATCTGCCAGTGCGCCAGTATTGAAGGTTTCAGATAGTCAGTATTATGCCCCAGATCCTACTTTGAGAATGAATGAACCGTATGGGTACACTCAACCACCTGTATTTCCATTTGATACGGAGAAACCTGTCGCAACAGAGGAATATGAGGTCATAGCGCGGAAATTGAAAAATTTGGAATAGGCCATGAGGAATTTGTAGGGAATTGGAGGTTATAAGAGTGTTTTCTATAAAGATATTTGCATGTTTCCAGACGTCAACCTTCCCCTCGGTTTTAAAATGCCCAAGTTTGAGAAGTATGCTGGGCACGGTGATCCCGTGGCCCACTTGAGACATTATTGCAACCAATTGAGGGTTGCAGGGGGAAGAGAGGAGTTGCTTATGTCTTTCTATGGCGAGAGTCTTTCTGATCTGGCTTCAGAATGGTTTGTCGATCAAGATATCAACAAGTGGAACAGCTGGGATGACTTAGCTTCTGAGTTTGTGCAATATTTTTAGTATAACGCCGACCTGATTCCTGACGAAAAATCCTTGCTCAACATGAAGAAGAAAAACACTGAAGGCTTTAGGGAATACGCGATAAGGTGGCGTGCCAGGGTAAATCCTCCAATGAAGGAGAGTAAGCTGGTAGAGGTCTTCATTCAGGCACAGGATGAGACCTATTTTCAACATTTACTTCCGACAATGGGAAAGTCTTTTATTGAAGTCCTCAAAATGGGGGAGATGATAGAGGACGGAATCAAGACCGGCTGAATAGTAAGTTTTCCCGCATTAAAAGCCACCACCCAAGCGATTCAAGGTGGCTCTGGAATATTCGGAGGTAAAACAAAGAAAGAGGACGTGGCAACCATTGTAGCTGGATCCCATTCCTATCCCAAAAGACCGCCTCGCCCCTATCACCAACCCCAAGACCAAGCCTATGCCCAAGCTCTATATATTCCTCCTCACCATTACTACCCTCCACAAAACCCACTATATTTTGCTCCACCACCCCCGTACCTAGTATATAACGCACAACCATATTCTCAAACCCCTTCTTACCTGCAATGGCATGCACAAGCTCCTTAAAATCATCTATCAACTCCACCAAATTATTAAAACCCCTTCAGACTCGGTTTCCAACCCAGGCCCGAGTACAAGAAAGAGAAGGCGGTTAAAAATCAGTTCACACCTCTTGGGGAGTCATATGCTAGCTTGTTTGATAGGTTGAGAAAGATGAACTTCTTAAGCCCAATTCAAGGAAGGCTTTCAAATCCACCTCCGAGGAATCTCGATTATTCTTTAAGGTGTGCATATTATTCTGATATGCCAGGCCACGATATCGAGAAATGCTGGTATTTAAAAAGGGTTGTCCAAGATTTAATTGACATAAATTAGATGCTGGTCGAGGCCCTGGAGGTTCCAAACATTAACCAGAATCTGCTGCCAACCCATGATGAAACCAATATGTTAGAATTGATATGTGATGGAAAAGAGTCGTCAAGGTGTTATAAGCCTATTGTCAAGATACAAACCAATGAGAAAAAATCGGTGAATGTAGCAGATTCGTTAAAAGCAATGTCATTAAGCCAGGATGGAATGGGAAAAAATAAAGTCCAAGAAAGCACAAAGAAACCCATGATCACAGTGAAAGGAGTCGGAGCATTCGTTGGTTTAAGTCAAGACAAGCCTAAGTTGACAGTGATAGGAGCTCTGTGTAAGCCTATATTGACGGTGAAAGGAGCACTTGCGATGCCTATTATCATTAAACCGGTGACCTAACCTCTAATAGTTGATACGAAAAAGGTTCCCTGGAACTATGAGCGGACTGTGATGACCTATCAGGGGAAGAAAATAGTGAAAGATGTAGATGACGTAGGGGTTTGACTCGGTCAGGAAGATGCTTCGTGCCTAAAAGTTTAAGGAAGTCCAAGCCAATTGTGAGTGGACCTTCATCTATCAAAAAACCTGTTACCAAAGAAGAAGCTGAAGAATTTTTGAAAAAGATGAAGTTGCCAGAGTATTTAATAATAGATCAGTTGAAGAAAACCCCCGCTCAAATTTCCCTCTTATCTTTGTTGTTGCATTCCAAGGAACATCGTGATATTATATTGAAGGTATTAAATGAAGCATATGTTTCTAGGGATATTACAGTAAATCAGCTTGAGAAAATGGTTGAAAAAATCTTTGAGGTCAATCAGATCAGCTTCTCTAACGATGAATTGCCTGTTGAAGGTACGGAGCATAACCGGGGTCTTAACATTACAGTGAAGTGCGAAGATTTATACGTCACTTATGTCATGATTGACGGAGGTTCAGGTGAAAATATATGTCCTATTTCTACTTTGAAAAAGTTGAATATTGGTGCTGAGAGGATCAGGCCCAACAATGTATGTGTCAGGGCTTTCCATGGTGCAAAATCAAACTCCATTGGTGAAATAGAACTAATGTTGATTATAGGGCCTGTTGAGTTCGCCATAGAGTTTCAAGTATTGAATATAGACTCCTTTTACAATCTGTTGTTGGGAAGATCGTGGATCCACAAGGCCAAGACGGTCGCATCTACATTGCACCAAATGATCAAGTTTGAGCATGACATGCAAGAAGTGGTTATTCACGGTGAAGAGAATTTGTCCGCCTACGAAGATTCTCCCTTGTCTCTAATTGAAGAAAATAATGTAGAGGAGACATTTGTCTATCAAACTTTTGATGCAATGTTAGTAGATCGTATCCTTGAAGGACAGGTTATTCTGGGACAATAATTGTCTTCCGCTTCTATCATGATGGTGAGTGAGTTTTTAAAATATGGATTTGTTCCAGGAAAGGGTTTGAGAGTATCTCTGCACGGTATCATTCGTCCCATATGTTCGAGAGAGAACATGGACACTTTTGGTATGGGATTTAAACCTACGGCTGAAGATTTGAAGAAGGCCAAGGGTATGAAAAAGGAAACAAGGTCACTCCCTCGCCCAATGCCACTACTCAGTGAATCATTTGTCAAAAGCGATGTCACGAAACCTGTAAAATTTGAAGCTGAATTGGTTAATGACTTCCAGAACCTACTGATTGATGTTGACATAGTTGAAACAGGAGAGGGTACCAGTAAGGCAGACGTGCTGTTCATAGGTCCTGAGGTCCAGCTCAACAATTGGGAAGTCACTACTCTCCTCGTCAGGAGGGAGTTTTGGTAGTTCATTTTGTTTTTCTTTCTATTTATCCGAGTTATTCCAGGGTTGTAATTCAAAATTTAGATTGTTTACATTCTATTGTTATTTGTGTTTAAACCCTCTTATCTTTCCCTTTTAATGAAATACAATGTCCCATTATTTTGTGTCTAATATATTTTGTTTTTGTCTTTTTCTTTATACAATTCTCTTTATGCTGATTCTAATGATAGTACATGTATACGGAATTTTCATCCTGATCTTAAAATCCAAACTAATCAAGATATAATGAAGCGAGAGGGGGAATATGATGAAGAAGAGGCACTAGAAGAAATAAGCAAAGAGTTGGAATAGTTTGTAGACAAACCGAATCTAAATTTGAATGAAATTGAACCAATTAATCTAGGGAATCAAGAAAATGTTAGGGAAACTAAAATCAGTGTACATACTTTGCCACGGCTAAAAGATGCAATAATTCAAGCATTAATTTATTACAAGGATATTTTTGTATGGTCTTATGATGATATGCCTGGTCTTATGATGATATGCCTGATCTAAGCACCGAATTAGTGGCCCATAAATTGCCAACTGATCCTGCATTCCCCCCTATGAAACAGAAGTTGAGGAAGTTTAAAACTGATGTAAGTATCAAAATCAAAGAGGAAATCATGAAACAACTTGAAGCCAAAGTCATTCGAGTGGCTCGTTATCCTACATGGTTATCCAATGTTGTTCCTGTCCCAAAGAAAGATGGTAAAATTTGAGTATGTGTTGATTACCGTGATTTGAACAGAGCAAGTCCGAAGGATGATTTTTCATTACCCAACATCCATATTTTGTTGGATAATTATGCTAAACACGAGGTTGCCTTTTTGTGGATTGCTATGTCGGATACCACCAGATCATTATAAATGATGAAGACGTGGAAAAGACGTCTTTTATCACAACATGGGGGACTTATTACTATCGAGTGATGTCGTTTGGTTTGAAGAATGCTGGAGCAACATACATGAGAGCCATGGCCACTATGTTTCATGATATGATGCATAAGGAGATTGAAGTCTATGTAGATGATGTGATTATTAAGTCAAAGAGTCAGGCTGACCATGTTGAAGATTTAAGAAAGTTCTTTGAAAGGCTTCATAGGTATAATCTCAAGATCAACCCGGCAAAATGTGTATTTAGAGTTCTGTCTAGAAAGTTGTTGGGGTTTGTAGTTAGCCGTCGGGAAATTGAATTGGATCCCTCGAAAATCAAAACCATTCAGGATTTTCCCCCGCCCAAGAAAAAAATGGAGGTGATGAGTTTTCTTGGAAGGCTGAACTACATCAGTAGGTTCATTGCTCAACTCATAACTACTTGTGAGCCTATTTTCAAGTTGCTGAAGAAGAGTGCTGCTGTTGAGTGGACTGAAGAATGTCAGGAAGCGTTTGATAAAATCAAACGATATCTCTCAAATCCACCGGTGTTAGTGCCACCTGAGCCTGGTAGGCCTTTGACTTTATACTTATCTGTTATGGAAAATTCATTCGGTTGTGTGTTGGATCAACATGATGTCACAGGCAAAAAGGAATAGTCTATTTATTATCTCAGCAAGAAGTTCACTGCATATGAGACCACGTACACTCTTCTTGAAAGGACGTGTTACACCTTAACCTGGGTAGCGCAGAAGTTGAAGCATTATCTTTTGTCTTACACTACTTATCTCATCTCTCGCATGGATTATTTGAAGTATATATTTCAGAAGCCTATGCTGACAGGTCGATTGGCAAAGTGGCAAATATTTATTATCGAGTTCGACATTGTATATATAACTCGAACAACCATGAAAGCCCAAGCCTTGACAGATCATCTTGCTGAGAATCCCATTGATGAAGAGTACGAGCCATTAAATACATATTTTCCTAATGAAGAAGTATTGTGTGTCAATGAAGTCATTATAGATGCTGATCCAGGTTGGAAGTTGTTCTTCGATGGAGCTGTCAACATGAAAGGAGTTGGAATAGGTGCAGTTCTTATCTCTGAGGCGGGGCAATATTTTTTGGTAACGACACAACTTCGATTTTATTGTACCAATAACATGGAGGAATATGAAGCTTGCATTCTGGGTTTGAGGCTAGCTGTTGATATAGGAGTCCAGGAACTATTAGTGTTGGGGGATTCAGATTTGCTCGTCCATCAGATTTAAGGTGACTGGGAGACACGAGATTTAAAGCTAATACCGTATCGACAATGCTTGAAGGATCTATGCCAACGATTTGTGTCTGTAAAGTTTAGGCATATTCCAAGAATTCGCAATGAGATTACTGATGCTTTGGCCACTTTGTCTTTAATGCTCCAACACCCTGATAAGGCCTACATCGATGCAGTGCGTATACAGAGTCGTGATCAACACATTTATTGTAATGTAGTTGGAGAAAAGCTCGATGGCGAACCTTGGTTCTTTGATATCAAGTAGTACATCCAGTCAGGAGAATAACTAACACATGCCACCAATGATCAAAAGAGGACTATTAGGCGTTTGGCTAGTGGATTTTTCTTAAGTGGGGGAATCTTATACAAGAGAACCCCAGATCTGGGACTTTTGAGGTGTGTTGATGCAAAAGAAGCTTCGGCGATCATGGTTGAAATACACTCTAGAGTATGCGGGCCGCATATAAACGGTTATGTCTTGTCTAAGAAGATTCTTCGAGTAGGTTATTACTGGCTTACTATGGAGAGAGATTCTATTCGATTTGTTCGAAAGTGTCATCAATGTCAAGTACACGGTGATCTGATACATTCACCTCCTGCTGAGTTGCATGCAATGTTTGCTCCATGGCCGTTTGTAGCTTGGGGAATGAACGTGATTGGGCCGATTGAGCCGGAAGCATCAAATGGGCATAGATTTATTTTGGTGGCCATTGATTACTTCACAAAATGGGTAGAAGCAGTAACTTTCAAGTCAGTAACAAAGAAAGCGGTGGTGGATTTTTTTCATGCCAACATCATTTGTAGGTTTGGAATTCCGAAGATGATCATTGTAGACAACGCTGCCAATCTCAACAGTCATTTGATGCAAGAAGTGTGCCAATAGTTTAATATCGCACATCGAAATTCTACTCCATATCATCCAAAGGCAAATGGCGCTGTGGAAGCCGCCAATAAGAATATCAAGAAGATACTACGGAAAATGGTACAAGGGTCCAGACAATGGCACGAGAAGTTGCCGTTTGCATTGCTAGGTTATCGTACTACTGTTCACACTTCAACAGGGGCAACTCCATATTTGTTGGTGTACGGGACAGAAGTAGTCATTCCCGCAGAAGTTGAAATTCCCTCTCTTCAAGTTATTGTGGAAGCAGAGATTGATGATGATGAGTGGGTCAAAATCCGACTAGAACAATTGAGTTTGATTGAGGAAAAAAAGGCTAACGTCGGTATGTCATGGCCAATTGTATCAGAAGAGAATGACTCGAGCGTATAACAAAAAGGTACGACCCAGGCATTTTAAAGTTGGTCAGTTGGTATTGAAGCGTATCCTTCCTCACCAGGTTGAAGCAAAAGGTAAATTCTCCCTAAACTGGCAAGGTCCCTTCATTGTGAAGAAAGTGTTGCCCAATTGAGCCTTATATTTGACAGATATTGAAGGCAAAATGGCAGAAATGGCTATCAATGCTGATGCAGTCAAAATATATTATGTATGATATTTTATTCTTTGTTGATTTTATTGCATGTTTATGTACTTGCATTTTTGAAGATTGATATGATGAAGACATTTTATTCTTCTATCCAAACATTGTGTCATCCTTTGTTTACCCGTTTGAGCTTAGTTTTATTTTTCTTTCATATCCCTCTTTTGGAATCAAAATAGAGTCAAAGATAAATGTCAGGAAAATAAGAATAAAATAAAGAGTTCGAAAATAAAAAAAAGAGAAAAAAAATCAAATCAAAACAAAGAACAAGCTGATGGAACTACGTGCGACCTGATTCTCCTCTCTCGAGGGTGAGATAGGTAGGTTGCCCTATTCGGGCTCGGTCCAACCAAATAAAGATTTTAGAGTCACCCAGTCAACAAAAACTGGGGCATGAGTTAATGTGTTGTTTGAGTCGATTCCAAAAGTTGTAAGTCCCACCCCCACTTCAAGTGTCGTTTGAGCCTCTTGCCATCATTTTCTAACCTTATCCAAAAGCCAAGTTACAACAAAAGAAAGTCCTTTAGATCAATTTTTGATAATGCTAAGCCTAAGCATACAATGGATATGATGATACATTGTGGGGTACTACTTGTCTTCCTCAGCATAAGAAATCAGGAAAGAAATAAAAAATGAGAGAGTCTTATTGGTGAAAACCCTCGCGGGCACCATAAGGTGATGGTGAGTCGAGAGACATAAAAATGAGAGAGTCTTACTGGTGAAAACCCTCATGGGAACCATAAGGCGATGGGGAGTTGAGAAAAATAAAAATAAGAGAGTCTTATTGGTGAAAACTCTTATGGGCATCGTAAGGCGATGTCGAGTTCGAGAGAAAAGTGAAAAGGAAAGAGATTTGTTGGCGAAAGTCTTTTAAGATGGCGTCAATTGAATGAGATATATGAGTCCAATGGGTTTGAAGAAGCGGCTCAACGACAAAGGCACGAACTCAATAATAGATGGGAAGTTTGGATAGAAAGATCAGACAGCTTAATCCAAAATGCATGCCACGGTCATTGGAGTTGGTTACCGTATTCAGATAAGTTTTTGTTTCTTTTTTTGAATAAGAGACATTGCCCTTTTCTTTCATTTACATGTTCATATTTTTGTCTCTTTTATGTCATTTATCAAAATAAAAGTCACCATTATTTCTTTACACTTTAAGTCAAGTCTGTGTCGAAATGAGCGAGAAAAGATTTCAAAACTTGCTACCAGTCTTTCCAATTGTATGAGGAAAAGACAAGGACCAGCACATGAAAGAAATATGATCGTAATTCAAAACAAAGCAAAGGAAGTCTATCAATCGACAAACTGCTAGATTCGTAGGAGTATTCAGATTTGAAAAGGGTGTATCTCAGAGGCATGGTAAAATGGAAATTCATTATTTGAGTCAAAACTCATTTACCTCAATCTGGATCTGGGTCAATGACGTGACAAGACAGGGGCAAGTTTCAGCGATCTGAAACAAAGGTGAAAGGAACAACGGTTGGAGCAGATGCCTGGGAAGCCAAGTGCTGCAAGCCACCACTAAGTTTTTAACTGACAAATTTTCTTTGTTGAAAAATGGGACTTTACTTTATATTCAGGACCCTCCTGGAAAATGGAACTTTACTTTCTGTTCAGGACCCTCCTGAAAAATAGGATTTTACTTTATGTTTAGGACCTTCCTGAAAAATGGGATTTTACTTTCTGTTCAGGACCCTCCTGAAAAATAGGGTTTTACTTTCTGTTCAGGACCCACCTGAAAAATGGGGTTTTACTTTCTGTTCAGGACCCTCCTGATAAATGGGATTTTACTTTCTGTTCAGGACCCTCCTAAAAAATGGGGTTTTACTTTCTGTTCAGGACCCTCTTGAAAAATGGAAATTTACTTTATGTTCAGGACCCTCCTGAAAAATAAGAATTTACTTTCTGTTCAGGACCCTCCTGAAAAATGGGAATTTACTTTATGTTCAAGACCCTCCTAAAAAATGGGGTTTTACTTTCTGTTCAGGACCTTCTTGAAAAATGAGAATTTACTTTATGTTCCGGACCCTCCTGAAAAATGAGATTTTACTTTCTGTTCAGGATCCTCCTGAAAAATGGGATTTTATTTTCTGTTCAGGACCCTCCTAATAAATGGGATTTACTTTCTGTTCAGAACCCTCCTGAAAAATGGGATTTTACTTTCTGTTCAGGACCCTCCTGAAAAATGGAATTTACTTTCTATTCAGGATCCTCCTGAAAAATGGAATTTTACTTTCTGTTCAGGACCCTCCTGAAAAATGAGATTTTACTTTCTGTTCAGGACCCTCCTGAAAAATGGGATTTTACTTTCTGTTCAGGACCCTCCTGAAAAATAGAAATTTACTTTCTGTTCAGGACCCTCCTGAAAAATGGGACTTTACTTTATGTTTAGGAGCCTCTTGAAAAATGCGATTTTACTTTCTGTTCAGAACCCTCCTGAAAAATGAGACTTTACTTTATGTTCAGGACCCTCCTGAAAAATGAGATTTTACTTTCTGCTCAGGATCCTTCTGAAAAACGGGATTTACTTTATGTTCAGGACCCTCCTGAAAAATGCGATTTTACTTTATGTTCAGGACCCTCGTGGAAAATGGGACTTTACTTTCTGGTTTCAGGAGCCTACCCGAAGCACATGGCGAATAAATAAAAAACCAAGCAACAAGGTGAAGAAATTGAAAGCATAGCAACAAGTTGATGAAATAGCAAATCAGGAACCCACCTGGAGAATAGGGTGAAGAAATTGAAAGCATAGCAACAAGTTGATGAAATAGCAAGTCAGGAACCCACCTGGAGAATAGGGTGAAGAAATTAAAAGGCAAGCAACAAGTTGAAGAAATTGCAAGTCAGGAGCCCGCCTGAAGAATAGGGTGATAAAACTCAAGTCAAAAGTCAAAGAAGCTGCATAGATAGAGTTTTTGTAATTTCATTTATGTTTTTAACTTGTAATTTTTATTTTTGATGTAATGACAGAGCCGCGGACCGGAACCTCTACGGAACCTCATTCGACTCTCCAATTCGGTTGTCTTTCTTTCTTTTGTTTCTTCCTTTGAATAATAGTCGGGTCAAAATTCTGTCTCGTTGTCTACTTCTTTGTATGAAAACACTTTGTGTTTACATGCAAAGAGGGGTATGATGTAGACACGTAATTTTATCCCTCCCCGAAAGCATTTTTTTTATTGTTTATCCCATCTTACCACATATCTTACCACGTATCCTATCCGCGTGGTAATTTTTTCACAAGAAAATAAAATAAATAACCACCTAATCATTTTATTTATTTATTTTTATCTTTATCATATTTAACAAACCCTCAACAAATTTTATCTTGTTTTAATTTATCCTAACAAATCTTATTCTAACCAACCTACCCTACCCCACTACCCCACCCTTGATACGTTCTTTTTTCCCACCCACAATTTATACGCTGGGGGATATAGTGAAAAGGGGGGACCAGGAGGAGAAAACATTTTTGGGGGGCTTCTTTTTCTTTATTCTTCAAAAAAAACACAACACTGAGAGCCACCATTTTTGTCTCTTCCTCACAACAACACCATAGACGATCTTCCATAGAGAGACACCATCGTCCACACTCTCACTACAAGAAATTCCCACAGCATATATATACATACACACTTACAAAAACCAGGGGGGATAGATACACAGTGACACCATTTTTGGTGGTTTCTCCTTCTTTGGAGACGAGGTGATGCGATTCTCTTCCCTTTTCTTCTTCTTAGCTTCTTTTTTTTTGAATACACCCAAAAACGCACACACATACCTGTGACGGGGGATTAAGAGAAAACAAAAAGAGAGATAGAGAGAGAGATAAATGAAGGAGATAAGCAGAAACCAGTGGATAGGAAAAATCAGCGAGCGAAGGATTCGGGAGATTGAAATTGGGTTCGGGTCGGTCTTTGTTTTCGAGATATCTATCTGAATAAATTTGGGTTATGAGTTCGCAATCTTGCTATTGGTTTGTGATTCATTTTGGATTTGGGTTGTTCGTCGTCTTTGATTTGGGTTCGTCGTGGTCTGTTTTGGGTCTTCGTTTCTTGATACCAAGCGGAGTATTGTCCACTGTCCGTCGTGGATTTTGTGTTGAAATCGGGTCACCGTCTGTCGTTGAATCATTTCGATTTGTTTTTTTTTACTTTTGGGGTTTGAGGTTGAAATTTTGTCTTTGGAATTTCTGTTCGGGGTTTGTTATTTCTTTTTGAAGTCCTCGATTTGGGAGTTGATATTGAATTTGCTTGATGGTTTCAAATTTGTCTGGGTGGTGACTTGCGATATCGAGTTGAGCTTGTTGATTGTCGAGGTTCGGTTCGAGACTTTGGACGCGGTTCTAATCAAAATGAGCAATCATAATCAAAACATTTGAGGTCCAATTCTACTCTTTCATTCTTTTTATTTCATTGTTGACGATATTTGGTGCATCGGATTGAACGCCGTGTGTTGATTGATCTTGATTGGTGATTGAATTGCTACTTGTTTGATTGGTTGTTTGATTCCTTGAATTACGAGTTGTGTAATGAAATGATATCTTTTAAGAATTAAAAGAGAATTTGGGGAGGAATTGAGAATTGAATAAAATAAATATTGTGGTATTTTGATTCATTGTTGGATAATTATTGAAATCGATAGTATCATGGTTTAGACCGTTAAATAGGTAGGCAAACATTAAGTTTGGGTAGACAAATCATAGAAGTTGGAAGATGGTTATTTGTTGAATGTGTGAATGTTTGTTGAATGGTTCTTTCTATTTTAACGTACAAAATTGAGGAAAAATGTATTAATTTTACTAGGGAATGCCCCGAGGTTTTATGTACTTATTCTCTGGGGAATGCCCCGAGGTATCCTGTACTCGAAGGATGTTCGTGATGAAGGCCCGAGGCGTCGGGTAGCGCATTAGTCTAGGATTAGTTTGGAATAAGATTTATATTTATCGCAATTTTTTCTATTTTTGGGAATGTATAACTCGAACTGGACATTACTTTGGATTTTGAATTTTGTTTGATTTATTGGTTGCTTGTCATATGTGTTTTTATGTGGTTTATACACTCTTAGTGTCGAATTAGCTTATATGCTCCACCAAGCGACCATGGTCGAACCACGGGATCGAGGGGTGCCTAACACCTTCCCCTCGGTCAACAGAATTCCTTAACCGGAATCTCTCTTCGCGGATCAGTTTAAAAGAGTCAAAAACAGTTTTGAAAAAGGATTTCCAAAGGTGACTTGGCACACCCAATTATGTCAAGTGGCGACTCTGAGTTTAAAAGTAAATAATCCTTTTCGAAACAAATTTCATTTTTGTCACTTTAACAATAAAACCCTTTCGAACTTTAAAAATAAATCTTTTTAGGAAAAAAGGGGGTGTGACACTAATGTATGTATTTGGATAAATTTTCTTATACACTGTATGTATATCAATTTTGTGCTTCATCTTATGCATATGTGTCAATTTTATATAAGATATATAATTTTATTTCACTGTATATTAGATATATTTTTTGTATGATTTACTTGATATTGTATGTGTATATATGTATTTATCATTTACTTATGATTGTTATTTGTACTGTATGTATTTTTTGGGTACTCTATGCATGTATGTATGTATATGTATTTATTCATAAGTGTGTATTGAATGATGGTTATTTGTACTGTATGCAAGTATTTATGTATATGTATTTGTCCATTAATATGTACTGAATGATGATTATCTATACTGTATGCATATTTGGACTGTATGCATGTATTTATGTATATGTATTTGTCCATTAGTGTGTATTGAATGATGGTTATTTATCCTGCATTCATATTCATTGTATGCATATGCTACTGTATTTGTTTTTGTATTCATATGCTACTGTATTTATTTTTATATTTATTTTATTATATTCATATGCTAGTGTATTTTAATATATACAAAATGTGCAATATTATGTTAAGGAACTTCCTTCAAAATTACCTTACATGTGTTGTAACTCCAACAACAATATAATAGCATATTTGAAGAAAAATCTTTCTGTTAAGCAGTTTTAGATGTTTAGCAAGACTTGTTTTGGGATCTATATGCATGATTGTTTTGTTCAAGCACAACTAGTTAGGTGCTTTATGTCTCTGGAGTTGGAAGATAGTTCAAAAGATGCTCTGTTAATATATGTAAATAGATTGACACTTCGGTTCATGCTTAGGAAATTTGCAATCATAACAGAATTATATTATGTTAGTAATGAAGATGATTTTGTGATTGAAAATAAAGAGCCTAATCAAATTATTTCACGGTATTTTGGAGGTAAAAAAATCATAAGGAAATCAGCTTTGATCAAATACTTTGACAATCAAAAATGGGGTGAGGATAATGACGATGATGTTGTCAAGATTGCTTTATTGTATTTCATTAATACCTTTATTTTTTTTGGCGAGAAGCACTTTGTATCTATCCCTAAACCGCACTTTGATTTGGTTGAGAATGGTCAATACAAGAATTACCCATGGGGTAAAAAAACTTTTAAGGACCTAGTGAAATTTATTTTCAAAAAAATGGATGCACAAAAACAATATTATAGAATTCATGGTATGTCACTTGCCATGCAAGTTTGGCTTTATGAGTGCTGCTCTGCTGTTGATCCAAAAATTACTATCAAACGCGCTAGTAGAATTTTCAGATTACTAAATTGGGAAATCATTGATAGATGTCCTCATTTTGAGGCTTTCATTGAAGCCATGTTAGCTGATGTTGACAATCCGATAACTATGGTTGTGTTCTTATATTCTTACAATTAAAATTAGGTAATTTATATGTATTCAAAATACACTAATGTATCTATTATTTTCAGATTGTATACAAAAATATAACACCTACTTCTAGAGAATTAACAATTTTATAATTGCCTTTTAAAGATGCAGTAGAAGATATAACCTCAGCCGATGTCTCTTCAGATGATGATTTTCAAGATGCTCCACCAACTACTGTAAAAAAACAAAAAAAAATTGGTACGACATTTTCTCCATCACATAAGAAACAGAAATAAGTGAAGTTTGTATTTTCATCTTCAAATATTTCTAGCAGATCATCCTCAAGGAATACAACAACCTCTCCTATTTCTATTTTAAAAGTATCACCAAAGAAGAGATCATTGTCTCATGTTGCAAAACATCAGACAAAGAAGATTTTCTTTTCTGTTGGATAGACAGTTGCTTGGGAAAAGTCCTTCGAGGAACAGTCTTATGAGTTAGAATCTTCTTTGTCTGATATTTTACAACTGAAGACAATGTTCTCTTCTTTGGTGATTTTTTTGAAATAGAAATATGAGGGGTTGTTGTATTCCTCAAGGAAGATCTACTAAAAATGTTTGAAGATGAAGGTACAAACTTCACTTGTTTCTGTTTCTTATGTGGTGAAAAAGACGCAATACCAACTTTTTTTTTTCTTTGTTTTTTACAGTAGCTGGTGGAGCATCTTGAAAATCATCATCCGAAGAGACATTGTCGGAGGTTGTATCTTCTATTGCATCTTTAGAAGGCAATTGTAAAATTGTCAATTCTACATTTCTGTATACAACCCGAAAATAATAGATACATCAGTGTATTTTGAATACATGTAAATTACCCAATTCTAATTGTAAGAATATAAGAATACAATCATAGTTACCGGATTGTCAACATCAGCTAGCATGCCTTCGATGAAAGCCTCAAAATGAGGACGTCTATTAGTGGTCTCTCAATTTAATATTCTGAAAATTCTACTAGCACGTTTGACAATAATTTTTAGATCAACAACAGAGCAGCACTCATAAAGCCAAACTGGCATGGCAAGTGGCATACCCTGAATTCTATAATACTGTTTTTGTGTATTCATCCTTTTGAAAATAAAATTCACTAAGTCCTTAATTTTTTTTTTATCTTATGGATATCCTTGACCATTCTCAGCAAAATAAAAGTGCAGCTTAGGGACAGATACATAATACTTTTCGCCAGAAAAATGAAGGTATTAATGAAATACAATAAAGCAATCTTGTCAGCATCATCATTATTATTCTCACCCCATTTTTAGTTGTCAAAGCATTTCATCAAAGTTGTTTTTTTATGATTTTTTAACCTCCAAAATACCGTGAAATAATTCGATTAGGCTCTTCATTTTCAATCACAAAATCATCTTCATTACCAACACAATTTAATTCTATTATGATTGCAAATTTTCTAAGCGTGAATCGAAGTATTGATTCATTTACATATATCAACAGAACATCTTTTGAACTATCTTTCAACTTCAGAGACATAAAATACATAACTAGCTATACTTGAACAGAACACTCATACATACACATATAGACCCCAAAATAAGTGTTGTTGAATATCTGGAACTGCTTAATAGAAAGTGTTTTCTTCAAATCTGCTATATATTGTTATTGGAGTAACAACACATATGAGGTGATTCTGAAGGAAGTTCCTTAACATAATATTGTACATTCTATATATATAAAAAGACATTAGTATATGAATATAAATACAAATACAATAGCATATAAATACAATGAATATAAAAAAAATACAGTAGCATATGAATACAATGAATATAAATACAGCACAAATAACCATAATTCAATACACATTAATGAACAAATATATATACACAAATATATGCATACAGTTCAAATATGCATACAGTACAAATGACCATCATTCAGTACACATTAACGGACAAACACATATACATAAATACATGCATACAGTACAAATAACCATTATTTAGTAACATTAATGGTTAAATACATATACATACATACATACATACATGCATGCATGCATACAATATCAAAAAATACACACAGTACAAATAACAATCATTTAGTACAAAGTAAATGATAAATACTTATATACACATACAATACCAAGTAAATCATACAAAAAATATATCAAATACCTAATGAAAAAAATTGTATATCTTGTATAAAATTGACACATATGCATAAGATAGAGCACAAATTTGATACATATACAATGTATAAAAGAATTTATCTAAATACATGCATCAGTTGGAGAATAAATTAGATCATAGCCTGTTTATATGTACCAAAATTTTCACAAACTGTAACAAATTAAAAAAATTAAAAAGCAAAATACCTCTTTCGCCAACTCATGGTCATCATTACCCAGACCCAAAACATCATCTGTAACTTTTCTTTTATGCCTAATACCTCTAATTTTTTATGAAGGAAATGCATTTTCTTCTTGCGTTTGAGGAATTCCTAAGTCAAACGTTGAAACCGCATATATATCAGGGTCAATACACGATAATTTTAAATAACCACCTTCGTAGGAATATTATCCATCATTGATAAATCAAAATAAATAATCTGTAAAAAATTTGACAATATTAGTATTCAAATTGTAAATTGATGAAATACACATACAAGTAAGTTAAAACTAACCTAAAATATGAATGTCAATTAAATAATTATAAGGATTTATGAATTATTATCGTGAGAGAGATATGAATTGAAGAAAAAACTGCTTGTAAAATCATAAAATTTAAGGGTAAAAAGAGAGAGAGAGAGTGATTTGGGGGTAAAAGGAGAGAGTGATTTGGGGGTAAAAAACGAAAGTTAGTGTATTGAGTAAAGTGAAAAAAAATATATTGGTGCTGCATTGATATAAAAAAGGCAGTTATAAAAATGTGTGCTAGAATATGGAATTATGTTATTCCCTTCATTTTATTTTATATACCATTTTTTAATCAAATATGAAATTTAAAAAATAAATGATAACTTTGTAAAGTTTATAAATTTATTTTTTTTAAAGTTATTTTAATATTTTTTTTTTTTATTAAGTGGAACTTATAAAGAATAAAATAAAAATAATATCATTAAATAAAAAAAATAATATTCTTTTTAAGGGAGATTAAAAAGAAAATGATACACGTAAAATAAAGTAGAGGGAGTAAAAATTATTCATATATCTGGCTACCTACGTAATTATGATAAACTGCAGCTTTAAGTGATAATAAAGGCCAATAGTAGCTAATACCGGTAGTTTCCACTTAAACTATCCTCATTTTATCAGTTCTGGAATACTAGCAAATTGTGAGCTTGAAGTGTATTAGCCATGGAAGTAACTCTCCCTTACTCTTCCTCTTATCTCTCCATAATCCCAACATTATCACCTAAATCCCTAAAACCCCACTTCAAATTCACCTTTAATTTTCCTAATAAATCATCTAAAAAGTATCTCTACTATTCCAAATTCTCTTGTACTTGTTCAAGAAACACAACTTCAATTACAGCTTCTTCTTCTTCTTCTTCAATTGTTACAACCATTTCTCAATCTTTGTCCACTTCCACCACAACTCAAAGGCACTGGATGGTTCTTATGGAAACTCCTCCTAATGGGGTTAGCTCCAAAATTGAGGTTATTGATTATTATGTTGAGACACTTGAAAGAGTATTGGGCAGGTTGGTTCAATTATCTTATGTGTTTTGGTTAGTGTTTTTGTGATTGGTGGAGTATGTGCTACCAACTCTCTCCTATTTAATGTGGCACTGTTGAAATTTTGAGTTGGATTTTCTTTATATGCCTTTTAATATTAATGTGTACTCTCTCTGTTCAGATTTATTCGTCACAAATTGAAATGACACATTAATTAAGAAAAATAATTAATAACATAAATGATTATGTTATGTAGTATATGTTTACATTGTGTCTTGAAATTAATTTAGAGAAAAATAATTAATATTAAGGGTAAAATAGGAAAAAGGAAGTTGTTTTTTTCTTGATATGTATAGAAATTCAATTAAAAAATTAGTGACAAGTAAAGTTGAATGGAGGGAGTAGTTTGTTTATCTGATTTTGACTTGACACAGAAATTTAAGGAAGTAAGAACACTTTTGAATCTTGTGGTCATAAATTAAGGATATGCAGAATATATTGTAGTCGTCCCAAATTCTCTTGTACATGTTCAAGAAACAGGACAACTTCTGTTACACCAATTTCTCAATCTTTGCTTACTTCTACAACAACTCAAAAACATTGGATGGTTCTTTTGGATACCCCTCCAAATGGGGTCAGGTCAAAACCTGAGATTATTGATTACTATGTTGAGACACTTGAAAGAGTATTGATCTGGTTGGTTCAATTCTTTTGTGTTTTGATAAGTTCTTGTAGGTGTTTTGGTTAGTGGTTATATGATTGGTGGATTATGTGCTAGTCCCACTGTCCTAATTTACGTGGTATAGTTGGAATTTCGAGAGTCAATCAAGTTTTTTTCTTGTAGGAGTTTTTATTAGTGTCTGTGATTGGTGGACTATGTACTACTCCCTCCGTGCTAATTTATGTGGCACATTTAGAATTTCGAGAGTCAATCTAGTTTTTTTTTTTCTTGTAGGAGTTTTGGTTAGTGCTTTTGTGATTGGAGCATGTGCTACTACGTCCGTGCCAATTTATGTGGAATAGTTGGAACTTCGAGAGTCAATCAAGTTTATTTCTTGTAGGAGTTTTGGTTATGGTTCTGTGATTGGTGGACTATGTGCTACTCTCTCCATTCCAATTTATGTGATACAGTTTGAATTTTGATAGGTAATCAATCTTTTTATCGGAATTTCTTTATATGCATTTCAAATATTTGCCCATTTCTGCAACAACTCAATGCCATTGGATGGTTCTTATAGAAATGCCTTCTAACGGGGTTCGTTCAAAAAATGAGGTTATTGATTACTATGTTGAGACCCTTGAAAGAGTATTAGGCAGGTGAGTGTGTTTCTGTAAATTGAAAAAAATCAAATCCTTATGTGTTTAGGTAAGTTCTTGTAGGTGTTTTGGTTAGTGGTTCTGTCATTAGTGGAGTATGTGCTACTACCTTTGTATTAATTTGTGTGGCACTGTTAGAATTTCGAGAGTCAATTAGTTTTTTTTTTATCTGAATTTCCTTATATGACAATTAAATATCTCTCCCTCCATTTTATTTGTTTATCTGGTTTTGATTTTGCATGGAATTTAGAAAATTAAAGAAACTTTTGAATCTTGTGATCTTAAACTAAAGATAGGTAGAATGTAGCAAAACGTCCCTTTAATTTTGAGGTGTTACACATAGCATATGGAAAGTTAAAATTAAAGAGTTAACAACAACTCAATGCCACTGGATGGTACTCATGGAAACCCCTCCAAATGGGGTCAGTTCTAAAACTGAGGTTATTGATTACTATTTGGATACCGTTGAAAGAGTATTGGGCAGCTGGGTGTGTTTCTTTAACTTGAAAAAGATGAATTCTTCATGTGTTTTGGTAAGTTCTTGTAGGTGTTTTGGTTAGTAGTTATATGATTGGTGGAGTATGTGCTACTTCCTCCATTCCAATTTATGTGGCATAGTTGGAGTGTCGAGAGTCAATCAAGTTTTTTTCTCATAGGAGTTTTGGTTAGTGCTTCTGTGATTGGTGGACTATGTGCTACTCTCTCCGTCTCAGTTTATGTGGTATAGTTAGAATTTTTATACGTAATCCACTTTTTTAATATGCCTTTCAAATATTTGCCCACGTCTACAACAATTCAAATGTCACTAGATGGTTCTCATGGAGACCCCTCCTAATGGGATCAGTTCCAAAACTGAAGTCATTGATTACTATGTTGAGATCCTTGAAAGAGTTTTGGGCAGGTGAGTGCGTTTCTTTAACTTGAAAAAAATCAATTCTTTATGTGTTTTGGTTAATGCTTCTATCATTGGTGGAGTATGTGCTACTACCTCCGTCCTAATTTATGTGCCAGAGTTGAAATTTTGAGAGTGAATTAAGTTTTTTCATTTCTTGAAATTCTTTTATATGGCTTTAAATCTCTTCGTCCTAATTTATGTCACAATTGGAATTTTGAGAAATTTCTGGAGTCAAACAAGTTGGAGTTTTTTTTATATGCCTTTTAAATAGTACTCCTTTTGTTTTAATTTATTTGTTTGATTTTGACTTGGCACGGAATTTAAGAAATTAAAGATTGAGTCTTGTAGTTTTAAACTAGCAGATATCATATCGCAAGTTAAAATTATAGAATTGACAGGACGAGAGAAAGAGACATTCTTTTTTAAATGGATTATTAAGGAAAGGAGATGTATAATTCTTTTTACTAATTCAAAAACTTAAAGTTTCTGTGTTTATAAAGTTTAGAAGTTTGAATCTCTAAATTTCGGAATTTCAATTGTGCAACATAAATTGGAACAGGGGAGTAATAAAATTTGGAAATTCATAGAACTATTTCTTTCTTTAGGTTGTTTTGAGGTAACTGCTGTCTAATTCAATTGGAAGCTAGTAATTTGAATTAAGCAATTGTGCTAGCCATAGATTAGCTTCAGTCCTTAAGCTTTTTCACAAACTTGGTATACCACTTATCATTTGTATTCTTCTCACTAAGAACTTATATTTTGTTGTTTACCACCTTTTTAAACTTAAATTTGTGTCTTTCACACTCACAATCTTGTTAGAGTGGGTTAGAGTCCTACATTGGTTGGGAACTGAATTAGTGATCTGCTTCTATGAACTTAGGAATCCCCTCTCTTGAGCTAGGGAGCAAGTGTTATATGTTGCATGGTATTAAGGCAGGTCCATCCTTGTTTAGTCTCCAAGTCCGCACCCTAGTTTGGCCTGGGCGTGAAGGGATGTTAGAGTGGGCTAATGCCCTGCATTGGTTGGGTAATGGACTTGTGATCTGCTTATTTGGACTTGGAAAATCCTCCCTCTTGCGCTAGCTTTTGGGGTTGAGTTAGGCTCAAATGTCATATCTTTACCAAATGACCTCTTATGTTTATAGGATGTGAAGGAAGCATCTTTGAGTAGTAGTTGCATTAACGTGTTGCATTTGTTTGTTTCCTCTAAATAGTTTTTTTTTTTTAAAAATGGTACTGTTGTATTCCTCCTTCAGCAGTAAAGGATGCTAGACACCTGCAAAAATAGTTACAAAAGAGAACTTAGAGTCTAGAATTACAATGCTCTTAAGAAATCTACAAATTCGTCTACGTCCTCTATACAATTCTCCTTGCACCAAAAAAATAGCGTGACAAGACAATTCCATTTTACATCATTAATGGACCTGACTTTGTCTTCGAAGCATCTCTCATTTCTTTCCGTCCATACTGACCACCAAATGCAGGAGGGTATCATCCTCCACCACTTCTTTTGACTCTTGCTACCACCTTTTCTGATCCAACAACTTAACAAATCAGCTGTGTGCTCAGGCATTGTCCATTTCAATGTAGTGAGGGTGAAGAACAAATGCCAAAGTTGAGCAGTAAATTTGCAGTGTAGAAATAAGTGGTTATTTGTTTCCCTAGTTTCATTGCATAAAAAACATCTAGGAACTAGTGTCCTTCCCTTCTTCTGGAGAACTTCTTGAGTGAGAAATGCCCTTCTGACCACTAGCCAAGTGAAACATTTCACTCTAGTAGGAACCTGAATCTTCCATAGGGGTTTCCAGAGCTTTGATACTTCCCCCTGTACTGAGTTGTTTTCCTTCTTGTAGAGTCTATTCACTGTGAGAATGCCATCTTCTGTACTGAGTTGTTTTCCTTCTTGTAGAGTCTATTCACTGTGAGAATGCCATCTTCTATGTGTTTCCACCTAAGAGAATCTGGATTAGTGGTTGTGTCCGTGAAGACTTCTAGCACATTCAACATGTTTGTCACCCTGTCCACTTCCCAATCATTGAGATGTCTTCTGAATGTGAGGTTCCAACCTTGAGGAGACCAACATTCCAACACTGTAGCTTCAACGTTGCTACTTAGAAACATCAAGTCAGGAAAGGATTCCTGGAGAGTTGATTGGCCTATCCAGTGGTCTTTCCAGAAGTGAGTTTTGTTGACCATTTCCTACTCTTATTCTGGTATGTCCATGCAATTTTGGCCAAGATGATCTGATTGCTCTCCACACACCAACCCCATAAGTGCTATTGACCTCATTTGTGACCCAATGACTTTCTTGGCCATATTTGTAAGAAATGACCTCTTTCCAAAGAGAAGCTTCCACATTAAACCTCCACAACCACTTCATGAGGAGACACTGGTTGTGTAACTTTAGGTTTCTAATGGATAATCCTCCTTGGTTCTTGCTCAGCTGAGTTACTTCCCATTTCACTAAATTGTATCCTCCACCTGCTTTGTTTTTTTTCCATAAAAAATCTCTTCTAAGTCTATTTAACTTCTTGGATACACTGGAGGGGATAGGGAACAAAGATATCACATAGGTGGGGAGGGAGTCCAAAACAGAGTTGATAAGAGTGACTCGGCCCCCAAGTGACAAGTACTGAGCTTTCATTGAGATAGTCTTTTCATTGTCTTCTCTATGATCTTGTCCCAGATTTCTACATCTTTGTGCTTGTTACCAAGGGGCTTGCCTAGGTAGACAGTAAGGAGATTGCCTACCCCACAACCAAGAATACCAGCAAGAGTCTGAATGTTGTTCACTTCTTTGATAGGGAACAAATTGCTTTTCCTCCGGATTGCCTTCAAACCAGACACAACTTCAAAAACAACCAACATCACTCTGATATGTCTGACCTGCTCTTCTATCGCTTCACAAAAGATTAAAGTGTCATCTGCATAGAGCAAATGACAGATCTCCAAATCACCCATGCCTTGGCTGTTTAGCTTGAAACCCAACCCAATTATTTTGAAGAGATGTTCTAACCATACTGCCGAGACCTTCCATGGCGAGGATGAAAAGGAAGGGGGAGAGAGGGTCTCCTTGCCTGAGACCCCCCTTTCAGAGGGAAAAAAACCAACAGGTTCTCCATTTACCAGAATGGAGAATCTGATAGTTTTAATGCAAAAACTTATCCACTTCAACCATCTGTCCCCAAATCCCATTTGCTTGAGGATATTAAGGAGATAGTCCCAGTTGACATGATCAAAAGCTTTCTCAATGTCTAGTTTGCACATTAAGCCAGCCACTTCTCCTCTAGTTCTTGTGTCAACACATTCACTTGCTATTAGAGCGGCATCCATTATCTGTCTCCCCTTGATGAAGGCCATTTGATGTTTGTTAACCAAACCAGCTATCACCTTTTTCAGTCTCTCAGCCAAAGCTTTGGCCAATATTTTGTAAACCCCAGAGATCAGGCTAATTGGCCTGAAATCTCTTAATTCAGCTGCTCCTGTTTTCTTGAGAATGAGGGCCATATAAGTGGCATTCAGACTTTTTTCAAACACTTGGTGGTCGTGGAAATATTGCATAGTTCCCATGATATCCCCCTTGATCAACTCCCAGAAGGACAGGTAGAAGTTAATTGGAAATCCATCAGGCCTAGGGGCCTTGTCAGTAGCACATGACCTAATAGCCTCTAGGATTTCCTCTTCATCAAAGTTCCTTTGCAGCCAAATTTGGTCTTCTGTGGAGATTACTGTTGCATCATGGATTTTAAATTCAGGTCTCCAATCCTCCGTCTCTTTGTATAGATTCTAGTAAAAAGCTTGAGCAGCATTTTTAATAGCTTCCGGGTCCGTGATGGTGAGACCTTCTACTTGGAAAGTGTCTAGTTAAGAGCTGTATTAGAAAGTGTCTAGTTACTATTCCGTTACTATCTGCTATGAGTTGGTGTTTCTAGACAGATACAGTCTCTGACTGTAACTGGTGGAATTTTCCCTTTAATTGGTACATATTGGAAGAGCTTTAAGTTGCCAACCTTGATTAACCTCCTCCAGTACCTCTTGTTAAATATAATTGGATTATTTTAATTTGAATTTTACTACTGCTAGCTAAGATTAGCTTTAGTCTTCAAGCTTTGCATCTCAGTTTTTCTTGACAAACTGATATTAGCATTCTTCGCCTCTTTTCCTCACTCGAAGCACTTCCGTTTAGGACCTCTCTTTTTCTTCACTTTGCTCGTATAATCACAATCCAAATGACTAACCATTGATGACAAGGAGGCACTTAGTGAGAGAGTGCCTGAATATCTTTGTCCGTTTATTTGTTTCCAGCTATCCATCCTTAGAGTTTCTCTAGAGTTCTTACTTGAGAGCTCTTAAAAATATCTTGCTTTGGGAGTTGGTGCTGATTTTTAGCAACTATCTGTTCTTCATGAAACAGTGTGGAGGATGCTCAAATGTGTATATATAATGCTTCGTGCAGCGTGCCACATGGATTTTGCTGCGACATTGATGATGTGATAGCTGATGAGCTTGCTGGTAGATTTCTCGTCTTCTTTTGTGCAATCAGTTAAGATTGAAGGCATTGTTATTGCCCCATAGTTTAGGTGCAGCGTGTACTAATTGTAAAATACTACTATATGTTTTTCGATGTTCTCTTGAAACTTTTCCGATTTTTGCTTAGACTTTGAAGCAATTCTTCGTTTTTGTACATTTCTAAATGCTAGGTATGCCTGGGGTGCTATCAGTTGTACCTGATCCTGATTTTAACTCGATGGTGAAAGACTATAAATACCCAAATGGTCAGTTAAGTTCCCTATCAACTTCATTCACTGACGGTTCTTCATTATTTCCGGCTGGGACTTCTAAACACTGGCTTGTTCGTATGGCCAGGCCATCTGTTGGAGTAATAAGAAAAGCCCCGGTGGTTGACTATTACGTTCAAGTTCTAACAAAAGTTCTTGGGAAGTAAGTATTTTTTCCCAAAGTGTTGTTAATATTGTTATTTCCACTTCGTATATTAACATTACCCTAAAGGAGGCATCGATGCTTGACAGTGAGAAGGATGCACAGATGTGCTTATATCACGTATCCTGGCAAACCAATTATGGATTTTGTTGCGAATTAGATGACGTGTGCGCTCAAGAATTAGCTGGTGAGAATATCATGTTATCCTAGTAACCTTACCTGTAATATGTAATCACCATATTTTTACAGTACCAGTAAATGTCTTGATGTACACTGTTGCAGGAGTACCTGGTGTTCTATCTGTTCAGCCAGATGAAAATTTTGACTCGGACAATAAAAACTATGGAGGTTTGAGATCATATCTTGACTTTAACCTGCGGAATGCTACATATCTGATGTTGAGGATTGGGTCAATTAGAATAGAATAATATCAAAATGGAAAGCCACATATGTGAAATATCATAAAATTATTGACTTTTTTCTATTTTGACATAGTACTGTAGCATACGAGGAAGTCATTTGAACGAAAAAGATCTAGTTTATCAGGATTAATTCAACTTAAAGATTTCTTTCAAGTTTTCCTGTGCCTGCTCTTTTGAGTGAGAGGTTTCTGCTGTTGAATATCAATTGGTAAAACGAGGTATTGAAAGTTCAGTTTTGTATAAGTTTCTTATAGATGAAATTCATTTTTCTCTTGGAAGCTCTTCTTGGGCTTGTGTCAAAAATCCCTCTGTTCTGTATCCTTATGTATTGAAAAACTCTAGCAACTTCCTATCCGTGAAGAGAAATTCTATGGCTGCGTAATAAGCAATTTGAAAGAGAGGGCAATCCTCAGCTTCAATTTATTTGTCTGGTTTTGACTTGGCACGGAATTTAAGATAGTAAATAAGACTTCTGAATTTTGTGGTTTTAACTAAAGATATTAGAATGTACTTAAATGACTTTTAATCTTGTGATCTTAAACATGTTATGTGGAACCTAGAATTAAAGAGTTACCAGAAAAAGAAAGAGACATTCTTTGTAAAACGGACTATAAAGGTAAGACGGACAAACAAATTGAAACAAGACTCTAGTGCCATCTTTTCTCTCAGAAAGAAAAGAATGTAGTATTATCTCCTGCTGCCCTCCCCTAAAATTTTGATAATTAACTAATTACATGCAATGAAGGGGAGCCTTGGAGTAACTAGTAAAGTTGCTGTCATGTGATCAGAAGGTTACTGGTTCAAGCCTTGGAAACAGCCCCTGCAGAAATGTTAGGTGAGGCTGCGTACAATAGATCCTTGTGGCCGGGCCCTTCCCCGGACCCTGCGCATAGCGGAAGCTTAGTGCACCAGGCTGCCCTTTTTAGTGTACCAGGCTGCCCTTTTTTAAAAAAAAAAAATTACATGCAATATCTTCACCTTGGGAAGCATGAATAGTCATGGTTAATCTCAGGTGGTAATCTGAAGCTGAGTGAAGGTTCCCAGGAATCTACAACATCAAATGAGGATTCAGATGTTAGAACCAAGAAGCTTTTTGTGACTGGTAAGTTGCAAATGTAAATTCATCTCCAAAAAGTGTTATGTAGGACCCTATTGGTCATGAAGTCCACTTTTTCCTGGAAAATTACTCTTTCCATTTAGCACAAGAGATTTTTGTTTTCATGACAACTATTTGTAATGCATTTTTCCTGAACAGGTTTATCATTCTATACGTCTGAGAAAACGCTACGTGCAGCATTTGAAGGCTATGGTGAACTTGTTGAAGGTGTTAACACTTGTTGTCTGAAGATACTCTTCTTCATAATATAGTAGTAAGAATATAATTGCTCATTAACATTTCTCTGTATCCTAACAGTTAAAATCATCATGGACAAAATTTCTAAGAGGTCGAAAGGTTATGCATTTGTCGAGTACACAAGAGTGGAGGCAGCAAGTGCTGCTCTCAAAGAAATGAATGGCAAGGTAATCTTGGAACAAAGTGCTTATTTCAGTTTCAGAAAATCATTTGCATCAACAGAAATGATAAGTTTGTTGATTTTATGTTCTTCAGATCATCAATGGCTGGATGATAACAGTTGATGTTGCTAAGACAAATCCTCCAAAATACAGCGGAGGACGACCAAGAGCAGCTAGATAATGTTGCAGAAAAGAGAGACTAGATTAAGTTAAAAGTGATTTAATGAAGTGAAAATATACATCGATAATAGCGTGTGTTCAAATAGATGTCATGCATCATAGGTTTAGAGTAAACACTCGATGCAGGTAAAGTTTGACCTTAATTGTTATTATAGGGATCCAATCATTTGCTTCTTATATGATAGTTTTGAAGGCCATGCAGTGACACTATATTGCAGAATCTTGTAAATTGTCCTACAGCTCAACAACATACACCCAGCGTAACCCCAAGAGTGAGGTCTGGGGAGAATAGTATATATGCATACCTTGACTCTTATCTTGGAGGTAGAGACCCTCAGAAATATGAATGCAGCTCAAAGGTTCAAAAGCTCATTCCTCAAACATTACTTGAATAGGTGTTTTTGGTATGATGTAAGTCATTTTTCACGAAAAATAGGAGAAACACCATCACAAAAGACTGTAAACGCCACTTCTTCAAACGCGTGTTGAGATGATATGGAATTGTTGTAAGGCCTTACATGAAATATCGATGAATGGCCATCTGCCGAATCATCTAAACATCTAATCTGAATGCTTCACATCTCACCTATTATAGGGAGAAGTCTCATTACATGTACCTCAAACAACAGTAGAAGGGCTGAAAATGAAAACGAAAAAGGAGAAAGGAAAAAAACAAGGGGTAACCTGCAATCTGCTTGTTAATACAAAAACAACATTTCTTTCATTCCATCAGAGACATTGATACCATTGTACGATGGTCTTTTAACGCGTAAAAATTTCATAAAATACTTTTTAACAAACTAACATCAAGCTGTACAAAGCAAAAGCAGTAATCACTAAACATCAGCTCAATGGTCCTTAAATTAAGAACCAAGACTGATTATTTCTCTTTATCACATGCTGTTTGGTTTTATTGAAGCGATGATTAAATCTGATATATTTCACTGCTGTAATAGTTACATAATTGTATAGCAAACCAAAGAGCCTTCATCCTTCCTCACCGAACTCTTTCGTGAATCTCTCATGCACCTCAAGATCTGTTTTGCTTACTGTTGGCTTCTGTTTCCATAGCACTCTGTCAAAATCCCTTATGCTGATTGGTGGTGGCGTAATCTGCAACAGTACCAATCAATAATTGGTATTCAACAAACAACCATCTTGCATTAGCAGAAATTTGCTCCTAAAAAATGCTCTCTAGGGTAAAGCTGGTCACAAGAGCCACACATTTCACAGAGAATAATAATGTGGGGCACGATGAGTCTCAATTGACCTAAAGTAGGACATGGTTATCACAAATAATCAGGAAGTTGTCAGATCGCTTGGGTCAAGAAATGCAAAGACGAGGTTACACTGCCCTTTCAATTGCCACATTGAAGAATAATTTCCCCATTTAAGAGCTTCGCTAATGAAATTTTGTAATAGTTTTAATAAGCAACTTTGCAAACAGCATATACCTTGGAGCTTTTCAGTATCTACTTCCACAGCAAACTTCAACTCATCCTTCTTTTACTAAATTTGGATTTATTGTCCGATCATCTCAACTTTATGCATTTTAGCCATGAAACTTTTCTGGGGGCTGGGGTTCTTCAAAGTTAGTCTGAGATATTGTCTTCTACGGTCAACCCCCCCCCCCCCCCCCCCCACAAAAAAAAAAAAAAAAAAAAGTTTTTACATAAAAAGAGGATGCGGACTGTTCTAATGGCCTATCTGAATACAGAAACTATCCACAGAAATAACTTTTATGGGGGAAGTAAAAATTAAGTGTGAGGAAGAGTATTTGGATTTCTGCCATGTCTTATTGCAATCTTGTTGTGAGGCCATCACATCTGCAGTGGCAAGTATGACGCAAATTTCAATTGCATGTTGTATGCAGTTTATTTGGAGAGTTACCCACTGCACAATATGGGGAGCATCATAGAAAGCATGACTACAACTAATATCAGAATTTAGTCAGCATATCTGCCAGAAGCAGACTACATCGTTACCTTTGAAGCTAGGCCTTTTGCAGCAAGTTCCTGCATATTAGTCTGAATGGCACCTGGTTGTCTAGGTCCACAAGGCACCCACAACCCGTCACTAGTCTTAATGAAAAACTCAGCATCTTGAGTTTTACGTACAGGTTCAAACAAGACTTCATTTACCTGTCAATTGAAAGAAAAGAAAAAGAGCACCTTTGAGAAACATTGCTGACTGATTTTCTTGGGATATTGGACCCGCTAGTACTCAACAAAATCACAACAGTGCTTCAAAAACTATTTCAGCTAAAAATCTGATACTTACACACACAGAAATGTCTGAACCTGAAAAACCTTCTGTTTTCCGAGCTAGTTGCTCAAAATCACTTTCTGTCAAGTTGTGAGGGGTGTCTCCTAAATGTACCTGCTCATGAACGTAAATAAGATTAGTATATCGAATGCCAGAGACCATCGCTCTAGGAGGGTTCCTGATATGCTTAAAATATTCCCGTATACCTTGAACATGTGCTGCCTTGCCTTCAAATCTGGTAGGGGGATGTATATTCTTTTGTCAAATCGCCGCCTAATAGCCTGGGGAAAGCAACTTGTTAGACAGAAAAAGGAGAATAACACTAGCAAAACATGAAATTAAAGAGGGTTGAAAGGTTCTTCTAACCTGGTCTAATGAGTAGGGAGTGTTTGTCGCTGCAAGAACAAGAACTTTTTTGTCATCATCGTGCCCTACACCCTAAGATGCATTGAAGATAGTAAGCCTAAAGCAATATGGAAGAGTATTTTGAAATTAAGAAGGAAAAGCTACAAGAACTTTGTCATCATAGTGCCCTACACCCTGGCAGGAAGTGAAGATAGTCAGCACAAAGTAATACGGGAAGTTCTGCGAAATTGATAGGTAAACCATAGAAGAAAAACGGAAATAGAAAGGATGCATGAAAAAGTTCGCTGCAGGTAATAATACCATGCTTCCCCCAGAAAATTTCCATGAATTGCATGATGGATCTAAATGTAGTAAGATTTAACTAAAAAGAGAAAAAGTAGGAAGGATCTAAAAGTCCTTTTGATATATCTTACAATATTTGAAACATAGTGGAGCTGCAAAGTCATGACTTATCCTTTCCAGATGCAGACATATCCTAAAATCCTGTACAGTCGATGTTCAAGCAACCTGGGTTTTTCCTTTTTTCTCCTCAATATTCCTTTTATTTCTTGCTCAATTTGTCCAAATCTTATTGAAAAATTCACAGAGAGTAAGGTTCATTTCCAGTTATTTAAAACATGTCCTTGTATAATCTTAAATAAACTCATTCTTGCAAGCTCTGAGTGTTGCCAAGAATACAGAGAACTTCATAACTGTAATGAAATGTTCCTGATGCAAGACAAGGTTGCAGTAGTTAAAGGGTTCAAAATACTGAAAATGCACTGCAAACAATGGTAGGAAATGATATGATAAAAAGGGCTTTATGTAACATGGTAGAGTAGAAAAGGTCAAGAACAAAAAAGGCGTGAAAAAAATTGGCAAGAGGAAAGGAAGCTGAAAGAATTGCCCCCATGTTGTTTATGATCATACCACTAGGTTGTAGTGGTATCAAGGAAAGTATCAAAAACCTAAGATCTCAAGTCCGTCACAATTGCTTAAAAATAATCTGAACTCCATCTATTAAAAAATAAATGGACAAGGGTCAAAAATGCTCTCAACGTATTAGAAATTGCTCAATAATGTCATCCTTCCACCATTGGATCAAAGAAAAAAGTCTATGACGAGTTTCCTTAGGAAAACATTCTTCCAGTAGCTAAATAGTTGAAAATAAGAACTCAAAGAATCAAGAAAGCAGTTCCAATATATCCTCAGAACATAATTTACCTGCATCTGTACAAGAAGCTCAGTTTTGATACGTCTTGATGCTTCACTCTCACTACCCTCACCTCTTTGGCCACATAAGGAGTCAATTTCATCTATGAATACTATTGAAGGTGCACTTTCTCGGGCCATCTGGAATAGATTAGACACAAGCTTTTCACTTTCACCCATCCACTTTGAAACAAGGTCTGAGGAAGAAACACTGCATAGCCGAAACAGGATACTGTCAAATCCATTATGTTCTTCAAAGAAGTCAAAGATACTAGGTAGAATAAACATGGATTTCTAGTCTAACTCTTCCTGTCCCTGGTGGTGTGTCTTTGCATGCTCGAATGTGAAAGAGTGATGAAGGGGAACGGATTAACAAGCATATATTTCATATGCTCCTTATTTTTTTACTTCAATTCAATGTTATTGCACTTCAAATAATAACAGATACTAAGATACACAGGAAGCATTCCAACTAAGTGGAATTGAAAGCATATGTTTTCTTGACGGGTAGAGAGTTCCAAAGTGGTGCAAGGGGAAATGGATAAGAATAAGATTTTGATAATACATATAAAATTTTCCGTTTAATAAAACACAGAAGAACCTGAATCTCGCATACCAGTTTCGTCTTACCTGAAAAAAGTTGAATCTGCTTCTGTCGCAACAGCTTTTGCTAGGTATGACTTTCCTGTTCCAGGTGGGCCATATAACAAAAAGGCTCTCCATGGTCGACGCTTGCCTAGTAAGAAAGTACACAGTGAAACAGGAATGTTAACTCAAAGAGCTATGAATAAAAAAGACTTCTACGTAATATTTTCATACAGTTATCAACTTCTCATCAGGAATCCCTCACTTGGATGACTCTTTTCACCATTTTTCGGTTCACTGAAGAAAAAGAAGATAGTGGTCCCAGTACTTGGTTTCAAAAAGAAAAGCAACTGAATAACTGATCACATAATTACATTTCAAAAAGGAAAACCAAGTTGTGGAGAACAAATATCACTCAAGTTTTCTATAACTGTGGTACTTTCCCCTTAAACTATATCTTAGTCCATTTTCATTCTTAAAAAAGTGCGCTTAACAGTCTCTTTCTTGAAACATCCCAGATAAAATTGAGGTAAACAAGGAATACAAAACCACCTACCATTTTTATTTTCCCCTTCCTTTCTTCTATTTACAACTCCCACCGCCATGGCAGCCTCCATTAACTATCAAATTCTTCTCCCCTATCTTGCCCATCCTCCTACTTCCAACCTTTTCTTAACCTCAACTAACTCCCCCTGTCCAGGCTACCATTGGAGGTTCTTTTTGCTTTTTTGTTTCCACTAAGATCCACTGTACTGGTCGCCTCAGTCTAACCATGAAGTCTCTCACCCGCTTCACCATTTCATGCTTCTTAATTTCCTTATCTACTCTCTTCCTGCTCCCCCTCTTCCCTCTTTCCAATATAAGATCCAACTGCAGGTCCAACAAGTGGATGCTGTTTGGAAAGAGGAAGACAGGGAAAGGAGAAAGAGGAGAGGAAGGAAAAAAATGACAAGGAGGATTGAAATAGTATAGCAGGACCTCATTTTTAACATGTTTCAAAAAGGGAAGTTACTTCAATATAATTTAGTTTAAGAGGAAAATTGTCATGGTTCTGAGAGTTAAGGGCACACTTCCGCACTTATTTACATTCCTATTATAATAATATAGACGAGGTGGTGGAAAGTAGTGTACCAAAATTATGAAGTAAAATATTATCCACAATAAATGGGGAAGATAGAACAGACAATACAGCAGAGTGATACAAACAAAAAACATGCTACAAAATTGAAAGCCAAAAATAACTTTGAACTGAAGACATTACATACTAGTACAATCTGTCCAGAGAAAATGACACTTGGAATAAATAATTGTACCCGAAAAACTTTATCCTCTCTGAACTCAGCATTTTTTCAGTTTTTATGATCTTCTTCTTTAAAACTCCATGCTTTAGTGTTAATAAGCTTTTATTTGGTTGCTTTTATTAGTGTCAAGCATTTTAGACAATGCTTTAAATAGTGTCGCTTATTATGAAGCCAATCATAAGTTATTGTTCTGGTGGCTGATGGTACCATCCATCCCATTAATCAAAGGTAATCTTGGTATTTTTCATCCGATTAATCCAGTTAATTAGATAATATATTGATCCTTGTTAGACAAAATATTATGAGACAAATAGTTATTAATAGCTCACGCAAGTTCCTTCTCACTATAGAGACCGAGTAATTATGTTAGTTAGTGTTTCACCAACAGAAGCTTCACTTGCAATTTCAAAGAAAAAATCATTGGGGAGAAAATTGCAGCAACAAAAATGATGCGTCGTTCCTGGGTCCTATCACTGTATCTGAATTCACAGAGCCAGAGGAATCATACGACATCTTTAAACCTTAGTTCACTTCTTTATAACAATCTTGAAACTAATTTATGTACAAAAACACAGAAATGAAAAGTGGAGGACTAACCAGTGAAAAACTGAGGAAACTTAACCGGCAGTATAACAGCCTCCTGCAATGCCTGCTTGGCACTCTCAAGTCCTGCTACATCGTTCCACTTCACATTAGGCTTTTCCCTTATAATAGCGGAATTAAGTCCAGCTCTTAACTTTACATTCTCTGAATCATCACCCTCTCCTCCTCCATTCTTTGGCTTTGACTTGGCGCGTGATGCAACGGCAGCATCTCCGTTGGACGTCGGTCCACCACCTCCTTCGTCAAGAACAGCACGAATCTCCTCAGCCCTCCTCAAATACTCCACAAACTTCTGGGTAATTGCTTCCTTAATCTTGGGATTCTTCTCATATTTCAGATGAGTTTTAAAATACTCCAAAGCATTCATATAGAGAGAGAAAGCCTTTGGATAATTTCCAGCATTATCTTCCTCAACTGCTTGCTTCACATAAGCTACTGCCTGCTCCTTGAAATTGCTATACATCTTCAATTCACAAACCTCATGCAAATTTCAGAGCTTTAAACTTTTAACACGCCCACGTTCAACAAACTATACCTCAATCCTCCCCAGGTCTTACTTCCCGTACGATCTTCTGTTCACCAAAAACAACTCTGTCAAGAAACCAAGTTGTTATTTTTAACTGTACAAATAACAACAGCAAACACACTGTAATCCCACAGGTAGGGTCAGGGGAGAGTAGGGTATACACATACCCTACCCTTAACTTGAGAAGGTAGAGAGGTTGTTTCCAATAGACCCTCGGCTCAAAAACAAATGAAAAAGACGATAGTAGCAACAAGCAGGAACAACAAGATTGTCCTTTTTAACTATGTTTTTCGAAAAACAACAACCTTAGTTGCATATGATCAAAATCAAAGAAAGCAAATTCAGAAAATATCTGTATATTTCAAGTAAACAACATATATAATTTGATTTGATCATTCCTGCTGCTATATGGTGGACTATATGGAAAGAGAGGAATCTTAAGAGTTTTTGAGAACAGGGAGAGTAATATGAAGCAAATCAAACAGAGTTGTATCTTAACTTTGTGTTTTTGGTGTAATCAGACATACTCTAACGATACTGTCTCTATCATTGATGTCTTAAGACAAATTATAGGGAGGGGCAGCATCTTTGGAGTTCCTTATGTAAATATGGTTTTCAGGGTTGTACTGATTTTTAGAAATAGAAACAGTTACCAATTGCCAAAAAAAATAAAAAAATTGATTCAATCAATCTGAAACCAAGTTTACTCTTCCAAATTCTTTCCCCAAACCAACAACAATAACATATCCACAGTAATCCCACAAGTGCGATCTGGAGAGGGTAGTGTGTACGCAGACCTATTCCACAAGTGCGATCAGGAGAGGGTAGTGTGTACGCAGACCTATTCCACAACTGCAATCTGGAGAGGGTAGTGTGTACGCAGACCTATTCCACAAGTGTGATCTGGAGAGGGTATTGTGTACGCAGACCTTACCCTACCTTGTGAGGTAGAAAAACCGTTCCCGATAGACCCTTGGTTCAAGTAAAAACATTGCAACGCAGTTAGAAAAAGGAAAACAAATGAGAGCAAGGAAAACAACAAGATTTTTTTTCCTCAATCAGAAACCAATTTCTTATATTTCGACTATTCTTCAAAATCAACAAACCCCACACACCAAGTTTTCATTTTTTAGCTATTTCTTCCAGCAAAGAAACAACCCCTTTACCATCAGATCAAAATAAACGAAAACCAGTTCAGAAATATGTCAAAATATTTCAAGAAACCAGCATATATAACTGATGGATTAAATCTTATATTCTAGTTTGAAATATGAAACCAAGTTCAATCTTCAACATACCCACTATAATCCTACAAGTGGTGGGATTTGGGGAGGCTAGTGTGTATGCAGATCTTACCCCTACCTTGTGAGGTAGAGACCATTTCAGATAGACCCTCGACTCAAGGAAAAACATTGACCATTTCCGATGGACACTCGACTCAAGTAAAGAACTATAAATCAGTTCGATAAAGGAAAACAAAGAACTATAAATCAGTTAGATAAAGGAAAACAAACAACAACTTTTTTCCTCAATAAGAAACCAATTTCTTATATATCTACTATTTCTTTCAAAATCAACACACTCCAGACACCAAGTTTTCATTTTTTTCCTATTTCTTCCAAAAAATCAACAATTCCTTTTGCATCTAATCAAAATCCACAAAACCCATTATAGAAATACCTCAATATTTCAAGTAAACAACATATATAACTCGATTCGATCAATCATCAATTCTAGTTTGAATATTGAAACCAAGCTCAATATTCAACAACTAATCCCACGAGTGGCGTTTGGGCAGGTAGTGTATACACAGACCTTACCCCCATCGATACCGTTTCCAATAGAGCCTCAACTCAAGTAAAAACATTACAATGCAGTTCGGACAAGATAGTTCTTTCTCAACCAGAAATCAATTTCTTATATTTCAACTATTCTTCAAAATCAACAAACCGCAGTTTAGAAATACCTCAAACATTTCAAGAAACCGACTTATATAACTCGATTCGATCAATCATCAATTCTAGTTTGAATATTGAAACCAAACCCAATTTTGAATAATTAATTCCACAAGTGGCGCTTGGGCAGGTAGTGTATACACAAACCTTACCTCCATAGATACCGTTTCCAATAGACCCTCAACTCAAGTAAAAACATTACAAATCAGTTTGAACATAATATTTCTTCCTCAATCAAAAATCAATTTCTTATATTTCAACTATTTCTTCAAAATCAACACACCCCACATACCAAGTTTTTATCTTTTAGCTATTTTTTCCAATAAACCAACAACCCCTTTTACATCTGATCAACATAAACACAACCCAGTATAGAACTACCTCAATAATTCAACAAAACCGACACATATATATAACTGATGAATTAAATCTATAATTCTAGTCTTCAAGATCAATATAAGTAATATATGTAAAGGTTAATCAAGAACAAATAATGAAAAGGGTATTTGAAATTGAGGGAAACCAAATCAAACAAACCTGAAATTCAGCAAAATTGCACAGCAGCTCCAAAGAAAATTAAAAAGAAAAAAAAGAATCTTGAAAATTTTCAACGTCAAATTTTAGTTTGTAGATAATAATATGGTAAAATTGGAAAATTGGGAGAAGGAATTTTAGTTTGGAGTTGGAATTTGGTGTTGTCAAAAGTGTCAAACTTCCAAATCACAAATTCCAGAAAAATCACTCTGGCAATTCCTCCTCCTTTCCTTTTCCTTTTTTTTTTTTTAGAAAAAAAATTGTTTTTATCCTTTTAAAGTTTTGTTCCCTTGTTTTTTTTTTTTTTTCTTTTTTTTTTAAATTGTTGCTATTTTCCACCTTTTGTGATTTGGAGGTTGATGGGCGAGTCCGGAACCATAATATGTCATGAAATTAAAAAAAAATATATCAAAATATGTCATGTATTTAAAATGTTATCATAGTAAGCTTAACTCTTTTAAAAAGAGAGTTATATGTAGTATTTTTAACGAAAGTTCAGAAACGAAGTTAAAATTTTAAAAAAGTACATAATTCTCTTTTTAAAGGAGTTATGCATTTTTTTTTACATAACAGAGATATATAATAGAAGTTGCATAACTCTCATTTTTTTTCTACTGTGAGTTATGCTTTTTTTCTACATAACTCACTCAAAAAGTGAGTTATATAATAAAAGTTACGTAACTTGTTTTTTCTCTCTACATAAATATAATAAAAATTATATAACTCACATTATAAAAACGTACATATTATGTGAACAATCAATTTATCTTTTTAAAATTTTATTTTTTTAGAAAGAAAGTCAACTATTATGAAACGGAGGGAGGAAACACACTGATTATGTGAGTTATTCAAATATAAAATAAGTTGAAAAAAATGAGTTATCCATTGAATATAACTCTTAAAATATGTGTGATAAGTGCATAACTTTATTAGTGATATGAAATATGAATATGGTGCTAAAAATATATGAGTTATGCAAAAAGTTAACATGTTCATAAAAAATGTTTGTCAGTCATAAAAAGTACCATTAGAAAAAATGTAAAATTCACACAAAAAAAAGTTATCCTTCTTATTTCTATAAAACTCGCATATTATATATATATTAAAACTATGAATACTTTTAAAAAAGTGAATTTAACTTTTTGCACTTTATTAAAAGTTCTTGCTGTAGACAAAATTATTTTTGACTATTTCTTCAATATTTAAGAGTTGAAAATTAATTAAATATATTTATGGTAAAAACTTTTCCTTATTAAAAGACATCAAAATTTCTATATCTTTTTCTAATTTAAGAGTTGAAAATTAATTACATATATTTATGGTAAAATATTTCTTTATTAGAAGTCATTAAAATTAATGACAACTGATACTTCTTCTATTAGTTTAAGAATTTTAAATCAATTAAATTTGATTTTAAGAAGATTTGAAAAATCTAAGAGTAAATATAAAACTATTGGAATAAGAAAAAATTAAGAAGTTTCAGATTTTTAAATGTTTTAAGTACGTAATAGAATGTAATCAATAAATTTGTAAAGATTTGACTTTAAAAATAAGGAAAGATTTTAAATATATATAAAAAAATAATCGTAACACAAATATGATTCAAATTAATGCATCTCTCTTAGCTTGTGGCAATAAGGGAAAGAGGTACGCAAACACAAAAGTGATGATCCATCAAAAACTTGGAATTGAAAAACATATATGTGTATATGTTTATGTTTACATTATTATATTAAAGTGTGAAAGATTTTTGAAAAGTGATTTGAATTTTTACACTTTATTAAAAATCTCCGCAATAGATAAAATTATTTAATTTTAAATAATCAATGTTACACGTGCAAGACACGTACGATTAAACTAGTATCTATATATATTACTCACATTTATCATATAAAACTCACTAATTATATGAGTTATGTATAAATAAAATGCATAACTCACAGATTTTGAATTCTAAATTCATACTTTAATTTAGTATTAAAAAATATGCAAAATTAAAAAAATACCTCACTTGTTTGATTTTGAAGCACAACAAAATAAGTAGGACCAACGATTGTTAATTAACAAAACTTGTGTTGGATGGAGGACTAGTGGAGAATCAATTTCGTAATTTTATATGTGTTATTATGTTGAATCGATGGGAAACCAGTGGGATTTTGTGATACTTGAAGGTTTTGCTTTTGAAGTAAAAGGGTAAAGTCAAGATGAATGGTAAAGTGGAAAAAGGTGAAGTAATATATTTATTACATAACTCTCTTTTTAAGTGAGTTATGTAAAAAAAAAATGTATAACTCACTTAAAAAGAGAGTTATGTAACTTCTATTACATAACTCTCTTTTTAAGTGAGTTATGTAAAAATAAAATGCATAACTCCCTTAAAAAGAGAGTTATGTACTTTTCTAAAATTTTAACTTCGTTTCTGAACTTTCGTTAAAAATACTATATATATTATGGTAACATTTTAAATACATGGCATATTTTGGTATTTTTTTTAGTTTCATGACATATTTTGGTTCCGGACTCTTGATGAGCTTACTAAAACAACAAAATATCTATTGTATTGAAATGGGGTTTGAGGAGAGTAGAATATACGCACTTTATATCACTAGGGGCGGAGAGTGTCTTTGGTCAAGGATTCTGGACCTCTTTCGATGGAAATTATACTATTTATATATGATTAAAATTAATTTTTTACGTATATATAGTGGATGTTGAACTCCATTCGACTAATTTATCTTCAAATTTTGGATCCTTTTGGTAAAATTTTTGACTCTACCTCTACATATCACTATCTTGAGTGAGGTAGAGAGACTATTTCTGGTGACTCCCGACTCAAGATAAAATAAGTTAGAAATCGATGTTATATGACAACAATAAACAATGAGAAGTACCAAAACAATAGATAATAACAATAACATGACCACTACAAAATAATACTACAATTGATTTTCTCGAAACACACGATCATTGCCAAATACCAAACTCTTACCTCCTATCTACGCTCGATGAACTTCTTTCCAAGAAAAGAAAATTTCTAACCAATTTTCAGATTTGTGGTTGGTAGGAAATTGTTTTTCACATAATTTAAGGTGAATTCTTTATTTATATCAAATCAAATAATTTATTTAGTAAAAATTATACTGATAACTGTTGGAATTTCAAAGCTCAAAGAAGACTACAGTGAAGAAGAAGAAGAAGAAATGGATATGCTGAGCAAAGAAAAGAAATTGAGGAACATGATACAAATTAAAAAGTCACGTGTAGAAGATCCCACGTAAAGAAAAGTTGAATAATTCTTTTTTGTAAATATATTTTTCTTCTTTTGTTTTATTTTGTATTTAATTAGATATACATGAGTTATTCTCAACCACTAGGAAAATAGATAGATGTATAGTTTGATTACAATTGGATTTTTTTTCAGTTGTATAAATACATGTACAGAATAAAAAAGTAAATAGAAGAAATAGACGTACAATTTCCTTCAACTCTCTTTATTTTTTCTTCATGGTATTAGAGCAAGTCGTTTAATTTCTCTTCATTTCTTGTTCTTCTTTTAATTTTGTATTTTCACTTCTGTTTTTCCAATGGGAATTGACGAATCATCTGGAAGTAAGAGTATTGAATCCACAATAATGGATTCCAGTAATCTTTACTACCTACATTCTTCAGATTATCCAGATATGGACTTGGTTAATTCTACTTTTAATGACAAAGGGTACGGAGGCTGGCGTAGGTCTATCCTCATTGCCCTACCGCTAAAAATAAGCTAAGTTTCATTGATGGATCTTATGTCACACCTTCTGTTGATGCTCCGGAGTTTAAATTTTGGAGTAGGTACAACGACATGGTCCTATCTTGGCTTCTCAACTCTCTCTCAAAAGATATTTCTGACAGTGTGATCTATTCTAAGACTGTCAAAGACCTATGAACAGATTTGGTCAGTCAAATGGGGCAAAATTATACCACCTGTAAGAAGAATTAAGTGATTTGGTTCAAGGTTCTAGTGATATAGCAAGTTATTTCACAAAGATCAAAAGACTTTGGGATGAACTAGACACTTTAAATACTAATGTATGTTGTGATTGTGTCTGTATTTGTGAAGGAAAAGTTAAAATTATTAAGTCTATGCAAGATGAAATATTGATTCATTTTTAATGGGTTTAAATGACTCTTATTCTCATATTAGAGGAAATATATTGATGATCACTCCTCTTCCTAATGTTAACATGGCTTACTCACTTTTAATCCAAGATGAAAAAATTTTCATCCCGGAGAGTTATGTTAATAATCAATATCCTGGAGAGTCTTCCTCTTTTTTGGTTGTTAATAAAGCTACAGGGAATCAAAAATATGGAAATCATGATTATACAGGAAAAAGGAAAAGTTGATTTAAAGAAGAATAACCTTGTTTTTTTTCTTATTGTAAGTAGTTGAGATATACTATAGACAAGTGCTACAAGATTGTGGGCTTTCCATCAAATTTCAAGTTCACCAGGTCCAAGAAAATTCAAGGAGGAACTCATAGCAATGCATTCATAACAGAGTCCCCTAATTTACTATTTTTTTATGCACATGAAACAAATGAAAATCATCAGCTCTCACCATAACAGTTCACTCAACTCCTACATCTTCTCCCACAAGTGAAAATTGGTCAATCAAAGGCTACACCCTCAGAAGTTACTGCCAACAATGTTGCATGTTCTGGTATAACTAATCCCTCTCATAAATTTCTTTCTTGTTTTAGTCATATCAAATTCAACTCTTGGATCATAGATTCAGGGGCATCAGAACATATGGTTTTTGATGTTTCTCTTTTTTCTAATCTCACTCCTTTTGTCACACCTTTAACAGTAAATCTACCTAACTCACAAAAGGTGAAGGTTACTCATAAAGGAAATGTTCAAATCTTGCCAAATTTGATTTTACATAATGTTCTTTTTGTTCCAGAATTCAATTATAATCTTCTTTCTGTTGAGAAATTATGCCTTCAATATAAAATGCATACTAATTTTCTCTTCCACCGATTGTTTCTTACAGGCCCCTTCAATGAAGAGGCCACTGGTTCTTGATGAAAGTCGTAATGGTCTATATCTGCTCAAGTCCAACTCCACAACTCCTAAGTCTAGCATTCAAGACATCTTCAGTATTCCAGCTTTATAAAGTTCAACAATCTTTCCTAATTCAACAGTTTCTTTTTTTTCTAGTAATATTTTAGGATCTAAGGTTGATGTAAATTTGTGGAATAAGAGATTAGGCCACTTATCTTATTCATCAATGAAAAGAATAATGTCAGTTATTTGGAATTTTCAATCTCATGCTAATTTACCTTGTGATATTTGTTCAATGGCCAGACAAACTAAATTACCTTTTTCTTCAATCGTTATTTCTATCCAATCAATCTTTGAATTAATTCACATAGATATATGGGGTCCATATAAAACTAGCACATACGATGGTTTCAAATATTTTCTTACTATAGTTGATGATTTTAGTAGAGAAACTTGAATATTTATTTTGACTACCAAGAGTAATGTTTTTCCCATTCTCAAACACTTTCTTAGTATGGTAGAAAGACAATTCAATACTAAAATTAAAATAATCAGATCTGATAGTGCTTTAGAATTAGGTTCTAGTTCCATCATTTCAGACTTCTTCAAAATTCAAGGTATTTTAGATCAAACTTCTTGTATCGGAACTTCCCAACAAAATGGAATAGTAGAAAGAAAACATAGACACTTATTGAAAACATGTAGGGCTCTTATGCATCAATCACAAGTCCCTACTTCTTTCTGGGGAGATTGTCTTCTTACTTCTACTATTTTAATAAACAGATTTCCATCAAGAGTATTAAAATTCACCACTTCTTACGAAGTGCTTCACAAAACTAAATCATCCTATAATTTTTTGAGAACTTTTGGATGTCTATGTTATGTTTCAACTCTTTCCAATCATAGGGGAAAATTGGAACCTAGAGCTGTCAAAGGTATATTTTTGGGATACCCTACTAGAAAAAAAGGATATAAAGTCATGAGTCTTCTTACAAGAAAAATTATTTATTCAAGGGATGTAGTTTTTCATGAGAATATATTTCCCTATTCTTCTACGACTCCTTCTATTTCTATTTTTCCACAAAATTCTGATTATTTTCACTATGCTAGCGATCCTATTACTGCGCCAATTTCTCCTACAAAACCTCCTGCAAAGGGCGTTGAACCACCGAATTCACCTCTTGTTCATACTTCATCTTCTAGTCCAACTATTTCGTCACCTGGAAATGCAACTTCTAGTTATCTTTCTCCTACAACTCCACCTCTTCCTAGTTCACACACCGATACTATTCCTACTTCTTTACTCCATCATTCAGCTCCTAAAGTCACTAGATTAGGACAAACTCAACAGAAGCCTGCTTATCTAAAAGATTTTATTTGTAATGCAGTACATTTTACTATACTTACTAATACTTGTTTTCCAGCTCCTATTCAAACTCCTATTTTTCCCTTATCTGCCCTATCCATTACTAATCAACAAATGTTAAACTCAATTTATACTATTAAGGAACCTTCTAGTTATACAGAAGCTTCCACGCATCACGGTTGACAGGAAGCTATGAAAAATGAGTTTGAAGCACTGATTTCTAACCACACTTGGGAAGTTATGGAATTACTAGTGGGACATAGAGCTCTTCCTTGCAAATGGGTTTACAAAGTCAAGCATAAGTCTGATGGATCCGTTGAGAGGCTGAAGGCTAGACTTGTTATAAGAGGAGATATTCAAAGAGAAGGAATCGATTACACTGAGACTTTTTCCCCCGTTGTTAAGATTGCTACCATAAGATGTTTGTTTTTAGTAGTCATTAAGATGATTGGGAGATTTATCAGTTAGACGTAAATAATGTGTTTCTACATGGAGAACTACAAGAGGAAGTTTACATGAAATTTTTCCCCGGAATGCAACCTACTAATCCTAATCTCGTTTGCAGGCTTAGAAAATCTCTTTATGGTTTGAAACAAGCCTCGAGACAGTGGTATGCTAGGCTCACAGCTGCGTTCAACTTCAAAGGTTATAGTTCTTCTTTGAATGACTATTCTTTATTTTTCAAACATACAAGAAATTCTATTTCACTTGTTGTTGTTTATGTCGATGATATTTTATTAACCTACAATGATCTTATTGAACTCAATGCTCTTAAGTCATTTCTCAATGATGAATTTAAAATTAGGGACCTCAGAGAGGTGCATTATTTTTTGGGCATGGAGGTTATCAGGGAAAACCATAGACTTATTCTTAGTCAAAGGAAATTTACTTTGGAATTGCTGGATGAATTTGATTCTCAGAAATCAGTTTCTGTTTCTTATTCTTTAGATCCTTCACAAAATTAAAGATGGACGAAGGTGAGTTATTAGCCGACCCAATAATTTATCGATGGCTATTAGGTAAATTAAATTTTCTCACTCATACCTGACAGCGGAATCAACCCACAACATGGAAATAAGATACAAAACACAAGAACAACAAATCAACATACGACCAACCCTTTGAATCCACACAAACACAACATAAGAAGGAGTTCAACTTAGATCTTGACTCTATTAGTGTTAGGAAAGAAGAAACCAACACTAAAGACACTCAAGACTCATGGAATACTCCTAAATTTAGACTCAAAACACAAGTCTTGGACAAGACAACAACAAGAACACAATTTTTGGCCAAGAATACAAGAACAACTTCTACTCCTTTTTTTTGATCTTTTTTTTAAGTGAGCTAGCCCGAGATTGATTTTGTTGGAACAAAATCAACCACAAGCTATGATACCAAATGATAGAGGAATCAACCCACAACACGAAAACAAGATACAAAAAACAAAAACAAGAAGAGAACACAATACCCAAAGAGGAGACACAACTGTAGGACATCCTTTTGGTAACAAACCAGCCACCAACTCAACAACAACAATGAGAAATCACACCAAGGAAGCAACTACATGAGATGAACAAGAGAAGTAACAACAAAGATAACAAGAACCAACGATTTCACTAATAGCAACAACAAACGATTACAAGAAGTAAAGATAGGTAGTGAGACATCAGCTCTTACAAAAACTAAGAACCTAAGTGTATTTCAAACACTAAGACCCTTAATAGATGTAAAAAGCAACACCTACACTCTTACAATGACAGAAGAGGGCGTGAATCACTCAAGAACTAAGGTTTCGAACCAAATTTTGCAACACTAGTGATTCCACACTAGTATCACCCTCATTTCAGTATTGGTGTCTTTTTCAAGCCTTAAACTAAGATGTTACACTCTCCATAGAGAGAAGAAAGGTGTTCCAAAATGTGTCTTACAATATCATTCAACAACTAAAGAAATAAAGACCTAATACTAGTCTATTTATAGACTTATTACAACATAGAGCAAAAGGTCCAAAAAGCCCTTAATGAAGGGAGCAAAAGAGGTGCCCTTGGAGTGTATGTAGGGATGGATTTGTTGTATCCAAAGTCCTCTTCACACTTTAACTTGTAGACTCTCTCGACTTGATTTCATGCATGCTCACGTACGCTCATCTTCACGATTGTGCCCGTATCAATACCAGGCCAGGTTTATCTTTTACTGTGCAACATTTGAGCTAGTATATGCAGCAGCTAAGACTTCCTCATTTTTTGGCAGCACTCAGAGTTATTCGGTACCTCAAATTAGCTCCTGGCTAAGGTTTATTTTTCTCAATTTCACCTTTGATTGAGCTCATGACTTTCTGCGATTCCGATTGGGGATCCTGTCCCGATTCCAGACGCTCTGTTTCTGGCTATTTCATTACTCTTGGGAGATCACCTATTTAATGGAAATCTAAGAAACAATCTTCTATTTATCTGTCTTCTATCGAGGCAGAATATCAATCTATGAGGCGTGTTGTTGGTGAACTAACCTGGTTAGTGAGATTGCTTCATGATCTTTCTATCACTCCATCTCTCCCAATTACTCTTCACTCGGACAGTCAATCTGCATCCACATCGCAAAAAATCTAGTCTTTCATGAACGGACCAAACATGTGGAGATCGATTGTCACTTCGTTCGACAATAATACCTTGCTGGACTGATTTCTTTATCATTTGTTTCTTCCTCCGCTCAACTTGCAGATCTCTTCACCAAACCGTTGTCAGGGCCTTCACATTTTTTCATCCTTCGCAAGTTGGGTGTCTCTGATTTCCTCTCCAACTTGAGGGTGTGTGTTGGAATTTCAAAGCTCAAAGAAGACTACAATGAAGAAGAAATGGATATGTTGAGCAAAGAAAAGAAATTGAGGAACATGAGACAAATAAAAAAATCACGTGTAGAAGACCCCACGTAAAGAAAAGTTGGACAATTCTTTTTTGTAAATATATTTTTCTTCTTTTATTTTGTATTTAATTAGATATATATGAGTTATTCTCAACCAATAGGAAAATAGGTAGATGTATAGTTTGATTACAATTGGACTCTTTTTCAGCTGTATAAATACATGTACAGAATACAAAAGTAAATAGAAGAAATAGACGTACAATTTCCTTCAATTCTCTTTATTTTTTCTTCAATAACACATACTGCTGATATTTCTATGATATTTTTTGTTTTCTTTGTTCGATGGTTATTCTTGTCAAAATTATTAAAGCATATGGTAACGTTAAGAATTTATTTGCATCAAGAGCTCACACTGAGTGTTTAAATTAAATTAATATGATTTGTTATGATTAAATAAGTAATTCAATATAATCAAAATATATGTTAGTTGATTTTAGTTAAGTAAAACAACACTATGTTGAAACATTTGATATTCATATATTATTTGAAATTTTATTCTCGATTATTATTTGTCTTTGCTCATATTCTTCTCGTTAACAAATCATTTTGTATTTGGGCTTAACATTAAAAGGTTCCAGTATAAAATCATGAGTACACTCTACATATAATAATAATTTAAGAACAAAGATTCAGCTATTCTCTGTAGGTTTGCCAATGAATTAAAATTACTATAAATTGATTAATTTTAAAAAATATATAAAATGTCTCACAAGTATCTTTTATAGACTAATTTTTTTAGGTCTACACACTACAAAGCCACTTGGCATTATTACTATTTTGAAAATAAAAATGGGTGTGTTTTCTTGAATATGCCATGTTGTTTGCTAACTAGGAAAGAAGACTTTTGTGATTTTTGTTATAGTTTTGAGGGAAAAAGCAATAGTAGAATGATATTAATTTTTCTAAAATAAAAGTAAATTTTCTCTACAAGTCACCATGTGTAGTGTAAAGTAATGATATATAAAAAATCAATCTACATTTATTATTAATTCGTTATTCTTTATTTGTTTATCATTGATTCAATCAACTCGTAAACCGTAAATGTAATCGTAAAATTATTCCTTTAATTGGTTCAAACTTCAAAGACTTCCGCAAGACGGCAAATCATTCTCATTCAAGTATCACTTTCATTTTCTCTACATTGTGTGGTAAGACGTAATGATATATTTCCCAGAAAAAAATCGATCTACTTGTATTAATAAGAATAATTTAATAAAAGATACCTTGTATTTTTGTAAATAGGCTCGAAAAGAGTTAAAATGAGACAATAGAAGTATCTACTAAAAAGTTATGGACACTAGCTAAAGTATTACTTCCTCAGTTTAAAAAAGAATGACTATTTTTTTAGTCTATTTCAAAAAAAAGAAAGATTCCTTTTCTTTTTTGACAATATTTTAATTTCAACTTTCAGCGTGACATGTTTACAATCAAAAGATTAAAAAACATTTTGATACATTTACCATAACTTTAATTTAAGACAACAAGATTCAAAAGTCTTATTTATTTTCTTAAATCACGTGCCTAGTCAAATATGTCATTCTTTTTGAAATAGAGAGAGTAATTTTTAGCTAATGGGATATTAATTGGCGCTATATATGTTGCTCGAACTAGGGTGTGGATATCTGATATGGGTGCAGATCTAGTAATCGATTCTTCATATAGATTTTAGGATTGACGGATATGGATCCGCATTCTGAGACACAGTCAATAAATGTATATTATAACATAAAAAGTATATATCTTGATTAATTAAAGTAGCTCAACTAAAACTAATAAAATTTAGTTCTATGTATACATCTAATGTTTTATTCATAAGATCTCTCGTTTAATAGAAAAAACATTCGCCTACTTACTAAAACTCTATATGTTTATGACTTAAACCCAAAAATTAAACAAGTACCCTATCAATCTTTACTTAATAGTCATAGGTGTGCCCAAAGCACCTCAGGTAAGTTGACCAAGTTTGGTGTGGATCTACACCCATATCATATCGACACAGATATGTGATAAAAAATTTAAAAAGTTTGAACAATATATGTGTCAACAGAGATGGTGGAACTCCAAATCCATTTTTAAGAATCTTATTACATAAGCTAATAGACAATAATTGTTTCAAGAAAGGATTCAAACAAATTAATAAACCACCAATTTTGGATCAAGAACAGGATGATTCACCTCATAGAATTTTCTACGTTGTGGATGATTCGAATGCAGAGTGTTCTTTAAGACACAAAGAGCGATGTTCATCAATAATGAAGCCTACTTGTTTGAATGCTTCTGATATCATTTCTCCTTTTCCTGCTTTGATCTCTCTAGCTTAAACGGTTAGGATGAGCTCGAGATCTTTGATTAATTTCGTATCACAAGACTAGATTTATGGAAAGAAGTGTAAATTCGGCTCTGATACCAATTTAATACAAGTGGGAGGATCATATTTATCCCACCAGAATCCTTAACGCTAACTTTTACTTTGTTTTAAAGATATCTTTATAAATTTCTATTCATAAAAAGTAGACAACGTTAATTTGTATTGGCACGTATCATTTGACTGTTCTCCCTAATTTATGTGGGCCTCAAAGACTTGACCAACTTGCAGCAAAATTATTCCTCTAATCAGTCCAAATTAACTCCAAAAACTTTTTCAAGACGACAATTCATTCTCATTCAAGTGGCGCTTTCATTTTCTTTGCAAGTATGTTGTGAAACGTAATGATATATTGCCTAAAAAAATCAGTCAAAATTTATTAATAAGGATAATTTAATAAATAATACCTTATATTTATGGGATAACTACATAATTTAGCAAACATAGACTCCTAAGTTTCAATTAATTACAATCCATAACACCATCTTGCCTATTAATTATCCTTAATTAGAATTCATAGCCTCTCTCATGTATTTTCTCTCTTTTACTATTTTCTATTACTCTCATTTTTCAGTTTTTTTCCTTCAGTTTTTCTTTTCCTTTTTTTTGTTTGTTTTATCTTTCTTTTTTCTTTTTTCACCTATTTTCTTTTTCATTTTTTTTCTTTTTCTTTTTATATTTTTTCTCCATTTTCTATTACTCTCTTTCTTTTTTGTATTTTTTCTCTCATTTTTTCTCCTTCCTTTTTTTCATTTTTTTTCTTTTCATTTTTTCTCCTTCTTTTCATTTGTGCGAACTAACAAACACAAATACAAGTGCGAACTATTAAATACAAATACAAATACGAACTATAACATACAAATATAAGTGCGAACTATAAAATACAAATATAAATGCGAACTATAATATCATACAAATACAATTGCGAACTATAACATACAAATATAAGAGCGAACTATAAAATACAAATATAAATGCGAACTATAACATACAAATACAAGTGCGAACTATAAAATATAGATACAAATGCGAACTATAACATACAAATACAAGTGCGAACTATAAAATACAAATACAAATGCGAACTATAAAATACAAATACAAATGCGAACTATAACATACAAACACAAGTGCGAACTATTAAATACAAATACAAATGTGAACTATAATATACACATACAAGTGCGAACTATAAAATACAAATATAAATGTGAAGTATCATTTGTATTTTTTAATTATTGAAAAAAAAATGATTGATTTTCTTTCTACGAATACTTGTTTGTTATTGATATGAGTTGTGTTTATTGATACAAATAAATACAATTTAAATTTTTATACAAATACAATATGCACAAATACATATTGTATTTGTAAAATCATTTGGTTCATTTGTTTGTAATTGTATTTGTATCAAGTGATATTTGTTTATTTACAAATCCAAATGATAATTTTGACATACAAATACAAAATGATACATTTGTATCAAATGATACATTACATATTTATATATTTTAGAATCAAGAAAATACAATTAATGCATTTTCTTATTTGTATACAAATGATAAATTGTACATATTCACGGTTAAATACAATATTCAATCAACTTACAAATACAAATACAAAATAATTCTTTAAAAATAAAAAGACATCGACGAAAATAGAATACAAATACAAATATAATCCAACTATAATCTAAATATACAAACACAATAAAACCATAATACAAATATAATCAAATATAATATGCAGTCAATTATAAAATACAAATACAAAACAGTTCTTTAAAATACAAGTGTGAATTGTATGAAATATAAATGATGGTGCGAACTAACAAATACAAATATAAATGCGAACTATAAAATACAAATACAAATAATAAATGCGAACTACAAAATACAAATACAATCGCGAACTTTAAAATATAAATATAGTTGTATCAATGAATATAAAAATATAAATGACGGTGTGACTACAAATACAATAAACAATTATGTTATTCACGTTATCATTCATGACTTGTGCTCGAGTAGTCATATTTTTTGAAAATACAAAAAATATAAAATAGAACAAAAAATAATGATAAAGAAAATAAGTTAAAAAAAGAAGAAGAAAGAGAAACATAAGTTAGAGATAGAAGAGGAAAAAAAACAAAAAAATAAAAATAAAAAGAAAAAAACGAAAAAATAGAAAAAACGGAAAAAACACGAAAAAAATGAAAAAGAAAAAAAAATGGTAGTATTTTTGGCTGAGACTAAATATGTAGTGTATTTATGTTTTTTATGAATACTACTGAGTAAAAGTGACTACAACGGCTGTGAATTGAATACAACGACAATAAATGGTAAATATGTAAAGTGTGGCAATAGAACGTGTGTTTTGTGTCAAACTTTTGCTATTTTTGAAAGTTGCCCTTTTCTTAATGGACATAAAAATAACTAAAAGAGCAGTCAAAATAGGATGATGGAAGTATCTACTGAAAAGTCACATACACTAGCTAAATTCGCCCAATTGTGCTGAAGGTACTCATGTTTTTTCTTATAGTGGGATATCAATGTGACGCTTTAGGAACAAAATGATGCAGTTGGAGAGGAAAACATCTGAAAAATCGGTGAGGCAGTGTACTCTGCTTCATGATCCATCTTTGACAACATAATTGGGGAGTATATGTCTTTGCAATTACTGCATATATTGTCTCTCACACCGTCATCTCAGGGGCGGACCTATGTGCAAATTTATAAGAAATGTATAAAATTGGTATAGGATGTAAAAAAACACACTTGAAACCAAGAGATGGCTAGGTGCTTAAGTTTCCAGTGGAACTTTAAAGATTTGGTGTCAACATGTGTTCTAGCCTCCCGGGCACCCATGACTCCTTAATCCTAGGTCCGCCACTGCATCACCTGTATCAAGAGCCCTCTCATGACGGATATCTTCCAACATGATAGCTTTTACAAGCTGACTAAGACGTTACTCTAACATAAAGTGAAGGCGGACCTTGAGATAATCTAACTGACCATTGTTAAATATACAGGCTCAGCATGGCTATGAAAGGACTCGGTTTCAGGCGACCTTCAAGTCAGATGATAAGCATAGTGAGTCAGCACAACGAGGAATGCATATATCTTAAACTCACAATGAACAAAGGAGTGGAAAAAAAAGTGCAAAGATGCAATGTCTGTACAATGTCCATTCATTAATCTCAATTAGCTCTGCCTCAATCATAAACTAGTTGTGTGATCGAATGAACCTTTTATCTCCATTCCACTCTATTTGGGATATTTTATTATAACTAAAGCATATTTGACTTTTTAAGAAAATTAGAAGTTCTCTAAAACTAGACATCCTCCAAATCTCACTCAATACATATGTGCCATCTACAGAAATAAAATCGCGCCGGAGAGACAACAGTAGTAAACAAGAGTATTTCAAACTGTAATGTTATTTACCAGCATTTATAAAGCAAAACTAGAACAATGTACCACGTAACTGCTAAAATAAAAATACATTCTTTACATCAATACAATTATTTAGTAAACATTTGCAACAAAACAAGTTATTTGGAACAAGAGTTGCCAAGAAAATGTTCAACATGCGAGAAGTTGAATCCTGATCTTCTGTAGTATCCCAACAACATCTTTCATGTTTGTCCGTCTTGCTGGAGATTCAACACAACAATCTAGTGCCACTTTCATGATTGACACTAAATAATCTAACTTCTACCTTAAGCGATTATCCGTCGGTAGAACCAAGTTGGCATCTGCAACATCCATTACTGCATCAGGAAGTAAATAACTTACCCATTGCTTCAAGCTAAGATCTCCCTCAAACTCACTAGGCTTTCTCCTAGTAAATGTTTCCAGCAACATGATCCCATAACTGTACACATCACATTTAGTAGACACTAATCCATCTTGTCCATACTCTACAATCAAACAATTAATTTAAAGATGTAACATGATTTCTTGGTGGAAAAAAGGGAAAATAAATATTCAGAGCAAAATCAAGAGACGTACCTGGCGCAATATAACCCAATGTTGCTAAGGTTTTAGTGTATAATTCACTGTCATCTTCACCAAGTAGTTTTGAAATACCAAAGTCGCTTAGGTGAGCAACCATATCCTCATCCAGCAAGACATTACTAGGCTTTAGATCACAGTGAATCACAGGCACCGTGCACCCATGGTGAAGATATTCCAAAGCACATGCCACATCAATCATTATGCTTAGTCTCTGCCTGAGGTTGATGAAGTAGTCGTGCGAATATAAATGCTTCTCAAGACTTCCATTAGGCATATAATCTAGCACTAAAGCCTTAAAATAAAGATTGGAACAACTAGTAATGACTTTTACGAGATTCCTATGGCGAAGGTTGCGCAAAACTTCACATTCCGCATCAAAACTCTTGAATGCCGCATCCAATTGCAAATTGAACAGTTTAACTGCAATGGCAGTTCCACTTCTGAGAACGCCTTTGTAAACAGATCCAAAACTTCCAGAACCAATCAAATTACACTCGCTAAGCGCATTAGTTGCTTCGAGCAATTCATAGTATGAAATTCTTTCTCTTGTTACGGTAGACAATGAATTAGCTTGTTGAGCAACTCTTTCCCCTCGTCTATGCTTTATCCATATAGACATAAAAGTTATAGGAACAAATAAAACTGCAAGTCCTAGCGAAAGAAATAGAACTAGCAATTTTTTCCTAATTGATCTATTCTTTGATGAAGTCAGGCATGGAGGAACACTAAATCTTGAAGAACCACACAATGCTTCATTGTAGATAAAAAACTGACTCGAGAGGTTCTTAAAAGGACCCCTTGAGGGTATTTCACCGTACAATTTGTTGGAAGAAACATTGAAATACTTCAGGTTTTGAAGTTTCTCCAAAGATTTGGGAATGGTTCCTGATATATTATTATGAGAAAGGTCTAGGAATTCCAAACCTACCATGTTGCTCACTGAGTCAGGTATTAATCCTTGCAACTTGTTGTGTCTCAAAGAGAGGTGCACCAAATTTTGCAATCCTCCAATTTCTCTAGGAATGTCATTTGAAACTTGATTCATTGATAGATCTATCCGTGTCGCAGCCTTTAGATTTCCAATTTCGGGAGGTAAAGAACCAATCATGTTGTTTGATGATAAGTCAAGAACAACTAGATCTTTAAGGTTCCCTAAGATTTCTGGTATATTGGAACTCAATTTATTGGAACCCAGATGTATCTCTCTAACAGAAGTAACGTTCCCTAAATAATTTGGAAGAGATCCTGAAAGTTGATTTTGACCCAAGTAAATAGCACCCAGTCGCTGCAATTTACAAAGATTATCTCCAACAAATCCTGTAAATTTGTTGTTACTCAGGTTGAAGCGCTGAAGGTTTCTCAAGTTGCTAATTAATGTAGAAATTGATCCAACCAAGTTGTTTCCTGAAAGATCAAGCTCGAATAAGCTGCTTAAGTTCCCAACTTCATTTGGAATTTGCCCTTTGATTTTGCAATAGCTGGCAGAAAATTTTATAAGAGAAGTGGAAAGGTTCCCCGTGGAGGCTGGAACCTTGCCATTTAAAGGGTTGAAAGGCATTTCAAGAAATTTTTAGTTTCTGCAATTGGTTAAGGAAGTCAAGAAGCTTAATGAGGAGTCGTAGGTTAAATTATTTCCCCCCAAGTGTAGGTACTGTATATGAGTCAAGTATCCAAGAGAACTGGGAATCAAGCCAGTGAGTTTGTTGTTAGAAAGCTCTAGACGAGTAAGTTATTAACAGTTGGAAATAGATTGAGGAATAGTCCCACCAAGATTGGTTAAGTCACTCAGATAAAGTCTTTCGATGTTGGGTAAGATAGAACCTATGTTTGATGGGACCATTCCAGATAGATTGTTGGCTGAAAGATCAATTGCTCTTAGCCCTGATATATTGAAGTTCTCCATATCAAGTGGACCACTAAATCTATTATACGCAAGATCTAGTACCACCAACTCAATGAGATTGCTCATCTCTTTGGGTATTTCACCTGTCAACACATGAAGAAAGAAGGATCACTAGTGAGTTTGACTAGTTAGTTCTATCGAGAATAAGTTGTAAATTTTTCTGTCACTTGGAATATGTACCAGTAAACCTATTTTCGCTAAGATGTAAAAACTGTATCTTGGTTAAGTTGCCAACTTCCCGTGGTAAGAATCCACTAAGATTGTTCCTGGAAAGTAACAAAAGTTGTAGCGATAAGATATTGAATATTGAGATTGGGACAGAGCCAGTAAGTTGGTTTGTATTCACGCTTAACTCCACCAAATTAACAAGATTTCCCAGTCCTAATGAAATTATCCCTGCAATTCATGTGCAATAAATTATTTGTAGAAGGAATTGGATTCAATGCTACTAGCAGTCATAAGATAATTAATGAAACAGGAACATACCTGTGAAAAGGTTAGATCCGACATACAATTTCTGCAAGGTACTCGAGAAAATTGAAGGAAAGGTGTCTTTTAAGTGTTAAATGAAGGATTGATGACATTGACCAACTTAAAGGGTCAACCATCATTAGGAAACTTGATTAAGTTAATTGTGGACTTGATTAATGTTTTCAAAACTTTCTAATATTTTCAAAAATACAAATCAACCTAACCCACACCCCTCTTCAATCCAAATCAACCAGTCTCTCTCCTCTCTCTAGACAACTTCTCTCAATTCTCTCCCAACCAATAGTTTTGTAAATTTCTCCTTTCAATCCTCGGTGACTTCAACCTTCAACGATAAATAGTTGGGCTTCAAGTTCCCGTCTTCAATCCAAATTAACCAGTCTCTCTCCTCCCTCTCTCGACAACTTCTCTTAACTCTCTCTCAACCAACAGTTCTGCAAATTTCTCCTTTCAATCCTCAGCGACTTCAATATCCGATGACAAATAGTTGGGCTTCGAGTTCCTTTTCGACTTCAACCTTCAATCGATGTGACAACCTTGCTCTCCGGACACAACAACTTCGAATTCTTCAACCTTCAATTGACGTGATAGCCTTGCTCTTCGGCCACAACAGCTTCGAATTCATCATCATTCCTTTTCTTCTTTCATATGTAAAATTTATGGCTTTTTTAGTTTTGAAGAAAATGAGGAACTTGAGGCAACTTCTCTTATAGTATTAGTTAATAATTTCAATATTTGTTGCTTTAATTTGAAATGTCGTCTGAATAAAACTCTAATTTCTGGTATTTCTTCTCTTCTCTTTTTGAAGTGAATTATGATTTTTTGTTGTTTGTTGCATTTTTTTGAAGATTGATTTTTGTTTTTGTGTATATAAAAACAAAACAATATTTGGGTTGATTTGTTCTATTCTTGTTCTTGGTAAAAATGGTGATATTGTTATTTTTCTGTTGAACAAAATTATGCTACTATTTTTTGATTTCTCCAACAGATTATCCATCTGGTCCAACATATTAATTATCTGATGCAACAAATTTTTCATATGATACAATAGATCAACCATCTGATGCACCAGAGGAACCATCAGATTACAATTCTGATGCAACAGATTAATCATCTGATGCAATAGATTTAGCATATGATGTAATAGTTTAACTATTAATGCAACAGATTAAGCATCGAATAAAAAAATTGATTCAACTAATTAACCATCTGATGCAACAAATGAGCCTCCTGTTAGATAAAATTCTATTAACTCTTCCAACAGGACATGTCCAAGACTTGATTTTTCCAACTGATCATTCATCTGCTGCGATAGACAATTCTATGTTAGAAGAAATCTAAACAAATTGACCATTGATAACTATTCCAATAGATCACTCATGTGTTGCAACAGATGAGTAACTTATTGCACAAACCATTCATCTTTCTCAACAGACAAGTGATATATTTTGTATTATCATAACAGATTACTAAGTCGTTGCTGCAAGTTAGTTAATTTTTCCAATAGATCACTCATATATTTCAGCAGATGTGTGATCTGTTTCACAGACCATTCATATTTTTCAACAGATGAGTGATATATTTTATGTAGTCGCAACAGACTACTCAGACGTTGCTATAAGTTTTTAACTATTCCAACAGATCACTCATATGTTGCAACAGATGATGTTGCAATAGATGTGTGATCTGCTGCATATACCATTTATTTTTCTCAACAGATGAGTGATATGTTTTGTATTGTTACAACAGATTACTCATCTGTTTCAATAGGTTATTTAACTTTTCCAATAGATCACTCATATGTTGCAATAATGCATGATCTATTACATAGACCATTCATCTATCTTAAAAGATGAGTGATACATTTTGTATTATTGCAACAGATTGCTCATCCGCTGCAACAGGTTTGTTATATGCTGCAACAGATGACTACCTGATGCAATAGATAAGTGATCTGTATGAACTGTTATTTTACTATTTTGCTTGTTAGATTTACTGTTATCCTTTTTAATGATGCATTAATCAACTATAATATATTTTTTATGTTCCTATTAATTTTAGATAATATGGCTCCCAAAAGAACAGAAACCGAATCAAGTCCAAGTAAAGGAACAAGTAAAGCAGCTAGGCTACATCTACCACTCTATGAGCTTGCTTTACAAGTGTTATCTCAATCAGGAGCAGAATATGATGAACACGGGAAGGAGGAATGTTTCAAAAAAAAAATGATCAAATGCTAATAGCCCTTCCGCTGAAGAGTTGGTCAAAACCTTTAGCATCGATCGTTATCTTGTGAGAATGCAGTGCGATGGTGCCATAGATTTAACGGGTGATTTCTTGATTAAGTCAGCCATGAAAAATCTTTCGACGCCTTCAGAAAAATACTTCGAGAATAAAAATTGGATGCTTATTTCAGGGACAACTGCTTTGGGAAATATCTTGATTTGCCAGAGGACAACAATGCTCGTTTCCAAATAAAAATGGTATATGAACTTCTCAAGCGTAGGTTTATGTATGAAAATAAAGATAAGATGGATGAGGTGTGGATAAATTACTGTGGCATGCTTGTTTGTTTTGGTTGGAAGGAGTTTGCCATAGTTACTGGACTAAAATTTTATCCTCCTAATCAAGTATACCTATTCTAACCCAAAAAAAGCACTCCGCACACCTAAAAATGGCAAAGACAAGTCGTGTGATCGTGATGACCTGGTGTCCATTATTGGTCTAAGCTTCAAAAATAAAAATTTGATAGAAGCATTAAAAGGTAAAGGACTTTCAAAGAAGCACAAGCAGTCATTGTGCTTGGTTTGATTTGTACATAATATTCTTTAGGCGAGAGACGTTAACAACAACATAAGCATTGCTTAAATAAAGCTCTCCGAGGATCTTGAGGCTTTTAACAACTATCCTTGGGGTTATGAAAGCTTCAAAATGACTGTCCAATATTTGTTTACTCCGTTAGCGCCAAAGATAGTCAACTTATATGGCTTTCCATGGGATTTCATGGTGAATGTTTTATTTTTTTCTTTTATTATGTTACGACATATGTCTCATCTATTTTAACAAATCAAATAGCTCTTCGTACCGCTTTTATTTGTACCAACAGATGACCTATCTGCTGCAATAGATGAGTCATATGTTGCAACAAATGATTCATCCATTGGAAATTATCATATAGGTCTTCCTCATGTAGAAATTTATCCCAACATTTGATTCATTGTTGTAACAGAAATATAATCTGTTTGGGATAATTTAAAATAGGAGGAAGACCTATTTGATTTTCTATAACAGATGAGTTATCCTTTTCCGTTTTGTTGTATCTCCGTGATTAGCATTGACCAATTCTGGCTTTTCAGGTGGATGTAGAAGCTACTACTGAACAACATTGACAATATGCTACTCTACTCTTTTTATGGAAATACGGAGAACAAAAAGTGTAGAAACCTTACGTAAGCAACAATAAAGATCCACGACGAGCAAAGCCAAATTCCATAGCACTGGATGAAGAACAACTTATCCATATTGAGTAGATCTTTATAGTTTGAGTCTGTCAAAGTAATAACCTCACCCTTCTTTAGGAATCCTTGGCATCAATACTTAAATTGTTGATGTATTTGTCGAGATCTGTACCCATAATATTTTTTTTACATTTCATTTATTCGTTGATTTATTTCAGCTAATTTCTTAAGGCTTCGATTTATTTTATTTTGTCTATGAATTTTATTTTTTTCTTAGATTTGAACTTATTAATTGAAATGGAATACTAGATTCAAATATTACAATTGATAATGTATCTGTTACAACAGACAACACATCTGTTGGAAAAATGTCGAATAGATTTAGACATATGTTGCAACAGGTAGGTAATCTGTTGGAATTTATCAAACAGGTCTTTCCACTGCTGCAACAGATCAACTTAGATAGAAACACCGACATAATGCAACAGATGACCAACCTATTGCAACAAATAAACTATATGTCAGAACAGGTAGAATGTCTATTACAACGGATGGAGAATTTATTGCATTATAAAAATTCAACTTTAATTGGACATAAAAAATTGTCAGTACATGTACAAAAGTGAAAGTGAATTGAAATAAAAAAGACGGAACCCATCGACAGTATTCAGTTCAAACACCTAAAATAAAATAGGCATCAAGTAGACAGTATTTATTTTAAACACGTAAAATAAAATAGGCATCAAATGTGTCAAGTTGGCACTTTTTGCAGACTTGACATCTGATTTGGCCCCCAACGGTCATGTTTTTTCCCAATGTTTTATACATTCATCTTCTTCCTAAAATTTAACCATAAATTCCCAAATCTTCTTCTTCTTTATTTTTTTTATCTATCTAAATTATTCAAATTATTTGCATTTGGTCTTTCTTTTCTTCATTTTTTCCAAATTAGCTTGACAATGTCAAGTGCATCTTCTACTATTTTTTGTGATAACAATTTTCGATATTGTAAGTAATGTCGTGAAGCTCTATTGAAGACTTGTTGGGCTCAACAAAATCCAGATCGTAGGTTTTTTACTTGTAAGATTTCAAAGATAATATTTTTTTATTTAATTAGTTGATTAATTATTGACTTGTAATTATTTTAGAATTGTGTTCTTGTTTTTATAGAAATTAGATGGATGCAATTATTTTGATTGGTATGAAGAACGACACCCTTCCCAAGAAAATCGTGTAATTTGAGGTTTGTTGAACAAATCAAGGTTTCTGAAGAGAAACAAAATCGAGCAAAAAGATACTACATTGTTGCTGTTATTGCTACTGGTTTGGTGCTGATGGGTACATGGACATTCAAGCCTAATTTCTAAAACTTTCATGGTGGTGTATTTGCTATTGGTTTGGTGTTTGTCAAGCACATGGATATTCAACCGTAATTATTGCAAAATACCAAATAGATTTAGGCATATGTTGTAAAATTTAGGTCATCTATTGGAAATTATCAAACAACTATTCCCACTATTGCAACAGATTAGACTTAGATTAGATAGAAATAACATCGGTATAACGCAACAGATGACCAACCTATTGCAACAGATAAACTATCTTCCAGAACAGATAAAATATATTTTACAACAGATTGACAATCTATTGCATTATAAAAAACTCAAATTTCATTCATCAAACAAAAATTATAGCCACTACATTTAAATGTAATTTAAAGTAAAGTGAAGTTTGACTTGAAATAAAAAATTGTTATTTCACAGGCTCTTCTATATACACAGTCTCCAAGCGTCCAATTTGTACCCCATAATCCTATACCTCTTGCAGGTTTGCCACAGAGTTGTCGCACAGAAAGGTCGTTGGCTAAGACATTTTTGTGCCGGTCAACAAACATTCAATGTGTGCAAGAGAGTGCGAGCCGCTCGCGTAACCGATATCATTTTTTGGAAGGGTCATGCCCTTATTTCGACCTTCAAAATTTCATGATTTCTTCATCAACACTTCCTTTGGTAAATGATTCATCAGTTCACTCTCCCTCAATAAGATGGGCAACAGCTCCATCAGTGGCTGCATGAGGAGAAAAATATCGACCACGTCGACAGCAGGTTAGTTGCAGTCATAAACTTTGATCTTTCCCTCCTCGAGTAGTATCTCAACAGCCCGATAATGTATGCCGTTCAAGCTAATGACTGGAAGAATCCTCTTTGCCTTGATCCAGCTTTTGCCGTGTGGATTTGGCCTCTCCTCTCTAACATATTTTATCATTTCTTCTTCCTCCAAGTCCAATGTACAAACATAGAAATCAAGTCCCACGACATAGGATGATGAATCAGAATTGAGTTGATCGTACTTATCCTTGATCTCCTTACAAAAGTTGAGGTTCATTATCCTATTGACAGTGTCATAAGCTTCTGGGTACGTTAATTGTCTTTTCCTCATGAGGTAGAGAATTTTGTCAATATGTTGTGATATAAGAAGTCAATAATTAAATAGGTTAGTAATTGTAAAGATGGTCCATCTGTTGCATAGGGTTCTCTGAATCAATAATCCAACGCAACTTATGCAATAGATGGATAGTAATTTGCAACAGAACCACTACCACCAGAATACCCAGCTGTTGCAACAGATTTCACATTTGTTGTGTAGCTTCTTCTTCATAGATGATGTGCGAGCAGATGCTAACACATTTGAGGCTTTTAACTAAGAATAATTGCAAAGTCTTAAGCAACTTTTGTCGTTTTTGATTGTTTTATGTTTGATTTTGCAGTAGAAGCTGATATGATAGAGAACCAACAAGAATGGAAGCAAAGAAGTTGAAATCTGAAGAAAAGTATGGATGATGACATTTGTGATAAGTCATCAGCCCCGTGATAAGCTATCAGCTTCATCGTCAGCAGTAGACAGAGAAGCAGTTGAAAGCTGTGATAAATTTTGTGATAGGTCGTCAAGAGTCAGATAAGTTGTTAAGAATGTCTTCAGCCTAAGGCAGCACAAAAGAACTGAAGCAGAGCTTTGACGACATTTTGTGATAGGTCGTCAAGGAGATGATAAGTCATCAAGATTGTCGTCAGCCTTAAGCAGGAAGAGCCAAAACTGAAGAAGGAGTTGACGATATTTGTGATAAGTCGTCAGCCTCCTGATAGGCTATCATAAATGTCGTCACCTAATCCGAGGGATTTTTGAAATTTTATTATTTTGTTTCCTTATTTAGGGTGAACTATTTAAAGCCTTGTTTAGGGTTTTCTTGGAGAGGCCCGCACATTGAGTTTTGACGATACTTTGATATTTTCTCTCTCTAATTTCTTGGCTTGAAAAATCAAATACTTTGAAGAGATTATTATCATTATTTTGGGATTTTCTTTGTGATATAATCTACGATTCACTAGTTATTATTCTTCTTGTGGTAAGTTTAACTTTCAAAGCATGAATACAATTCGTTGTTTCAATTTTAGCATTATGAGTGGCTAAATTCTATTAACCTGAATTATGGGATCTAGGGTTAGGGCTTGATAAAGTGCTAAGTGATCAGGATTCGAAAGGTGGTAGGACTTCTTGATAATTCTAAGGTTTTAATTAACGTTTGTTGGTTGCAAACAATAGATAAAACCCACTTTGATTTGCTTGAGAAAGAAATCAAATATAGTGGGAAGTGAACTATCAACAGGGGCTTGGAAATACTCTATTTAATAATCAGTGCTATAATAAGGTTGGTTAACCTGAGGTAAAATCTGGGTTGTGAATATAAATTCCCTAAGTCCGAAAGGATTAGGTAACTAAATGCTTAAGTAGGTCGAGAGATATTTAGGCATAACTTCGATAAAGATAACTTGTTGTCCTATCTACTATGAGAATCTTGAACTACTATTAGCATCTGTCAAGTACCAAAACCCTTAGTGAACATAATTCTGTTTTTTCATAAACTCTTGATTACGAACACTTAAGTTAAAGTGACCAACAATTTATTGGCTAATCTCCAAAACCCCCATTTTATCTTTTCGTATCATCTGTTTGAATTCAACTTGTAGCTATAGTCTCAAATTAGTTTAATCGCCACTCACATTATTCCCTTTGGATTCGACCCCGACTCCAAAAGTTGGGTAAATATATTGACGACGACCGCCTTACACTAAATTAAAATGTAAGTTGAGAGTTATCAATAGGGTATATTAGATTAGAAGGCTAGGTTATGAAAAGTAAACTTGTTTTGTCCTCATACCACATACGCATATCTGTTATAGTCTGGAAGTCTTGGGGGGAAAAGGAAGGCCTAGGGTAATATGGTGCGCCTGGCTTGTCATTCTTGGCCTGTCACAGATACCTCTTCTCTTTGGCGCCAAGTTTCGCGTATATGTCCACCTTCTTGAATGGCCTCTGAACTTCAACAAATTTTTGAGAGGGAGGAGTCACAATTATTTTTTATTTTCGACTGGAGAGTACGTCGGTTATTGCTCTTTTCTTCCTCCTAACCAACACTGTAGGAGTGTTTGGCTCTATCACCTTCTTGGATGGTATGACACCCCTCTTGGATTTGAATTCCTTGATATCTTTAGAGATAGCCTCTACTTTTTCAAAGATCTTATCCTGGTTGTCCGTTCACTCTTCGCATTCACAACGAGAACACGAGGATGAAGAGGGGTGAGAGGGACCTGTGTAATGGTGAAAAGGGGTGTTTTCAAATATATTTATTTTTTCTTGAGCATCAACATGATCATCATCACGAGTGGTAGCAGCATCAACATGCCTGCCACCAACACCAACTCCACTAGAAGAAGCACCCGGATCTGCCTTAGTAGGCTGGTCTTGAAGAGCCTCAACATTAGGCTGACCTTGCCTAACTACTCTGCTTATGGATGTTTCTCCAGCCAATTCCTTCTTTATTAACTCCACCATTGGGTCTGCTATACTATCAATATGACCTAGAGTAATATAAGAAGTCATCAACGACTCTTACTCAGTAGGCATATCTATGGATGCACAATATAGAAAAAAAAGACAGATACATTTAAATCATATAGTATAATAATTTTCACAGTTGGGTTACATTTTAACAGTCAACTTCTACAACAGATTAACAATATGTTGGATTAGATTACCCATTTGTTGCATAGTTTGCAGTAGATGGTTAAAATCTATTTGAGTCGGGTTCAGATAACCAGAGCAACACATGGATAATCTTATGCAAAATATCAATCATCTGTCGTAACAGATTACCAATCTGTTGCATCAGTTGCATAAGATGAGTAATCTGTTGGGTTACATGTTATGCAACAGATGATCTGTATATGTATTAACAATATGTCACATCAGATTACACATCTATTACATAATTTATAGTAGATGGTTAATCTGTTAGGAGTCGGGTTCAGAGAACCAAAGCAACAGATGGGTAATCTGATGCAAGATATCAATCGTCCATCGTAAAAGATTATCCATCTGTTGCACCAATTGGCACAAGATGGGTAATCTGTCGCAACAGATGTCCCATATGGTGCATCATATATAACATCTGTTGCACCAGATATAACATTTGTTCAATATCTTTCATTGAGTAAAATTATTTTACTTGAAGAAGACATACTACATCATCCGGAGGGTTAAAGAGATCAACCTCCTTAATTTTGGTATTTCTCTTTGCAGCCAACCACCTAAACATCCTTGGATGAGAAACCTCATCCGAGTAATCCATTACGTGCTTTCGGAGGGGAGGAATGGCTTCAAATGCCCAAGCCTAAAAAATGTAAACAGGAAGTAAGCAAAAAAAAGTCATAATAACTATATTCAGTATAAATTAATGGTTGAGTTAAAATAATGATTAATTTTACCATGAAAACCCAAGAAAAGTCGTATAATGTGGTCATCCCTGAGGATAGCTTTGTCATTAAATATTGGACAGTCAAGTAGAAGCTATCATATTCCCAAGGGTAATTGTTGAATTTATCAAAATCCTCAGCATGCGCCAATAAATCATCTTCTATGACCTTGTTGACGTCTCTTGCCAATATAACCGAATGGGTAAACCAAACTAACCATAATTTCTCCCTATACTGCTTTGGTATGATTTTATCCATGAGATCTATCGACAAATCCGATGCTTTGTAGCCACGTCGAGCAATGTCAAACAACCCATCTATTTTTTCCTTGTGTTTTCTTGACTGGATCTTTTGCAGGGTGTTCCCTTGGCGATAGGTGGTTCTTCTGGATGATAGCATCTCAAGCCCGTCACTATGGCAAACTCTTGCAAGCCAAAACAAACCGGCATGCCACAGTAGTTGATCTAGATTTCATCCATCTTTTTGCCCCCCTCCTTCAGATCTTCATCATCCCCCACGTACTTGATGCTGCGCTTGAGAAGACCATATACCATCCTCATATGGAAATGGGCAGGGGACTCAGGCAGCTCAAGAAAGCATCCAAAGCAGCTCTTCTTAAGAAGTTCGTCTATGTTTTCGTCCTTCATAATTTTCCTAAAATAAATAAATTTACTCCCCATCTGACATTTAAGTACAATTTCACCAGTTAGTTCTTCTTCTGCTTTATTGTCATTTATCGGCATCGCAACTTGAAACTTATCAATACTAAAAGTTTTGATAGGATCATGTTGGGATGTCGATATTAATCCATGCCCCATTGGTGATCCATTATTATCATGTTGATGATTATCCTCTTTCTCTTTCTCACTCTCTAATTCCCCTCTTTCTCACTTTCATTTTCTTCATCACCATCTACAGACCCTTTTTCACCTCCCTCAACGTTGTTTTCATATCTCTCCTCAATTTTACTTTGTTTCCCTGACTGAGATTGTTCAGGAAGCTCCTCCAAATCCCTCGGTACTGTAGCCTTTTTTTTTGGGTGGTCAGACGTTGATCCACTTTTACTTTCTTTTCTTTTGGGAGACATGTTTTACCTACAAACAATAGAAAAACAAAAATTACATTATAATTGATGCATATAGAAATTTTAAAAAATACATTACAAACACCACCAATAATGACACACCAACAGCCACCACCACCACAAATACCACCAACCAATGCCATAAACACCATGAATACTGACACCACTGACAGCCACCATAAACACCACCAACCAATGTCACCACCAATCAATGCCACCAACAGCCACCACTAGTGCAACCACGACGACGACGATGACGACCACCACCACTACTACAAACACCACAAACACCATCCAACAATACCACGATAGTCAACAAAACACTGTGTCAGAAAATAGGGTTTTTTCAAGTTCTTCCTACATTTTACCATCAAAACTCAAAATTGTAAACCCATTGTCGAAGATAAAACAACTAAAAGTTTTCTTTTTCATCATTAACTTAAAAGCCCTTATTTTTTAGAAAAAAAATAAATATAGAACTCTTCTCAAACTCTGTTACCTATGAAGACAGAGAAAATGACTGATACAAGCAAGAATGAAGTCGAAAATAACACCTATGTGGTTGGAAATGAGAAGAAAATTGATATGTTGTAAAGGGTAGAGCAATTTATTGAGTAGTTGTTATCTGTACTGTATAATTGAGTGAGAAAGAGCAAAGAGCGAGAACTCAAGATTTGAAATGATAAAATATTATTCTCGCAAATGGATGATTTGTATGGGTTGGTTTGTATTTTGGAAAAGAATGACAAGTTTTGAAAATGTTAATTCGGTCCGAATTGATCTTAATTATTTTTTAAAATTATAAAAGATATGCATAATTTTTAATCCTCTCATCATGCAATTGCCAAAAGACTCAATTGAAGTTGTAGTTGACCCTATGAACTCACCCACCCCTGGTCCTAGATTAATCAATTTAGGTATATGAACTTGTAACTACCCAAGAGTTCACCCTGAGCATCACACGGTGCTTACAGTCCCGAGGGACCACAAGCTAACCCATGAGCTGGTACCTGTTGTGAGCACTGAGTAATAATATCATAATTACGGAAAACATCTGATATTGACATAAGGTTTTATTACTAAATCAATCCTAAAATATGAATCCATAGAAAGACACTCCTGATATCTGAAAAAGTACTGATAAATTGACATGTCAACTGAAAATTCGAATACTTAATAACTGACTCTAATGTCTGAAAAGCCTGTAAAACTGAATGACTGTGAGTTGATGGGACAGGCCCCAACTTACTCCAACTAACTACTAACTGAGACATGAAATAAAATAATCTATCCTCGAATGATGAGGATTCAATACTTCTACTATACTGCTGATAGCCTGAGAAGTGAAGCCTAAGCGCGGTCCGGGAACTGAGCATCAACACCTATGATATAATACATCATAGCACAAAAAAAAGGTATGCGATCAGTACTTTAAATGTACTGGAATGCTAAATGAGGTAGGTTGATATGTATGGTTTCATGAACAAAACTAATAATTAACTGAATATGCATGCAAAACATAGAGTAATGAGCAGAGAGTATGAAATCTGTAAGTACGGTGAATATGCAAAAATCTATAAATACTGAGTATGCATAAAAATTTATAAATACTGAAGATGCATGACCAAGAATATAATTTGAACTGAGTAAAATCTACAAACTAAAATAGTGATAAAATACTGATATTTGTATGCTTTGGTCAAACAACTCTAAGACTGCATAACTGAACTGGGACTGTAATTGAAACTGCATCTGAGACTGTGGGAGGTATCATTTAACCGACATGCCCCAATCTGAGCTAATCGAGGTCCAACTTGTAACCCTAATTGGAAGGGTGTTAATACCGTGCCACGGATACTAACACCGGCTGTGTGGATCCACTAAACTAATATGATATCTGAAGGACTAAGGGTATCAAGCCTGAACTGACGGGTGACCCCTGCGAGATAGTCAAGCCTAATCTGATGGGTGACTTCTTATATCCACCACTGGCTACGTAGTTTTGGAGTATAGGGACTGCTACTAACGACTCTGCCTATCTGACGGGGAAGCCCCCATCCCTACACTTGCTCGGTGCTAAATCCTACTCCCAACTGAAAGAAAATAAAATACTAGACTGTTCTGAGTTTAACTGATTGATAACTGACTATTCTGATAATGCTCATAGTATGTTCTGAAGACTATTTTATAATGTACTTTGTACAGAGACTAGACTAAATAAATAGCTATGGTTATCGAGTATTCAATACCCGCAGGACTCAAGAACAATAATAGTAAAATAACACTAAAACTTGGAGATCAAAACATGAAGGCTTTTATTAAATCAATTACTCTTGTAGGCATTTTATCAAACACTTGTAGTTCATGGTTTAAAACAATCATAGAAATGTCATGGAACTTGTAGGAATAACATGAATTCATCATAATAGCATTAATTCATGGTTTAATTTAATAAATAATAATATTAAAGCATGGAGGATTGAGTAATAACAATAATTTCATGGTAGCATGGTATGAAATCAATAGTACGTGGAGATTCATAGATGAAATCATAATTTAAAACATAATAACTTGGAAAGATTATAACTTGGTAATTAAAATAGGATATTTGAACTCCATGGATGAAAGGAATCCATGGATGAACATCTAACATACCTGGGATAATGAATTTCCTGAGGTTCTTGATGAGTTCTTGAGGATTGATCTTAAATTTGAGAGCTAGGGTTTCTTGTTCTTGGAAAAAGAGAATCTTTAATTTGAGAGGAATTGAATAATGAATAATTATTTAGGCCGATTGGGGTTAAATTTTGTGTTTTAGGACGAGTTTAGGGCTTAGGAAAAAGACCCAACTACCCTTAAACAGATTTAAAATGCAATATAAAAACTATCCATCCCAATTTTTGGCCTTAGCGCAACGCGCCATTATCGTGCCAAACAACTGGAAATAGACAATTGGGACCTGGGCAAACACCGCGATATGGAGCTATCGCGGTAAGCCTTCGGAATGCCAATTTTTCCACCTCCGCAATGCGCCACCATCGCGGAGGCCCACTGGAAATTGGCCTGCTCCGTGACGCGCCAACATCGCGGAGTAACACTGAAAATTGACAATTGTCATTTGGACTGTCTTTGTGATGCGCTAAAGGTTAAAATGATGATGTTTAACGACTGAAACTTAAAATTACCATAACTTCTTACCCGGTTATCAAATTTTGATGAATTTTATATCGTTAGAAAGCTAATTGAATTTTCTACGCAATGGCAGGCTCTAAACTGAAAAATAATAAATGTTTTAAAATTTTTATATATGAATACTCATGCACTGGGACTTAGATTATGCTAGAGAAATATGGGGTGTTACAATATTTTCCCTTGGGATTATTCGTCCTCGAATGAAACTGGTTTAGCTGAGGAAACTGATAGACTGATCTTACACACTAAACATGCATATTTGATGCATGGAATGCATGACTGAACTAAATCATGAATGCACGACTTACAGGAACATATGTACAACTGAAACTGAATATGATAGAGAGAAATCGTAAAAAGATTGGTACCTTATACTGAATTTGAATTCGCGGAGAAAAAATAAGGCTACTTGGTCCACATATCTACCTCTTCTTCCCAAGTGGCTCCCTCAACTGACTAATTTTGCCAAAGAACTTTGACTAATGGAACTTCTTTGTTCCTTAGTCGACGAACTTGATGATCAAGAATTTCGACTGGAACTTCCTTAAAGGAAATACTATTGTGAATATCTACACTTTCAAAGGGAATAACTACAGCTGGATCACTAATACATTTTTTCAACCATGAGACATGGAACACTGGGTGTACTGAGGCTAGATCTGAAGGAAACTCAAGCTCGTAATCTACCTTTCTGAAATGACTGAGAATTATTAAGGGACCGACATATCGTGGACTGAGTTTCACTTTCTTGCCGAATCTCTTCACCCCCTTCATGGGAGAGATTTTTAAGTACACAAAATCACCAACCTCAAACTCGAGATCCTTTCTTCTCATATCAGCATATGATTTATGTCAGCTCTGGGTAGCCCTAAGCCTTTCTCTGATCAGCTGAACCTTCTCTAACGCATCAAACACCAAGTGAGGTGCTACTACTGCGGACTCACCTACTTCAAACCAACCAATTAGAGATCTACATCTCCTACCATAGAGATCCTCAAAAGAAGCCATACGAATACTAGAATGATAACTGTTATTGTACGCGAACTTAATCAAAGGCAAGTGGTCATCCCAACTACCTTTAAAATCAACTGTGCATGCTCTCATCATATCCTCAAGAGTCTGAATGATCCTTTCTGCTTTACCGTCTGTCTGAGGGTGGAAGGCTGTACTGAGGTGGACTTGGGTACCAAGACCCTTTTGGAATATTTTCCAGAAATAAGAGGTAAACTGGGTACCTCTATCTGAGATGATAGATAAGGGAACACCGTGAAACCTAACTAACTCTCTGAGATAGAGTTTGGCATAGTCGTCATCTAAATAAGAGGTATGGACTGGCAAGAAATGAGTTGATTTGGTCATCATGTCAACGATAACCAAAATAGAATTATGTTGATGATGGGTACGAGGCAAACCTATCACAAAATCCATGTTCACTTCCTCCCACTTACAAGTGGGAATACTGAAATCCTGGATAGACCCACTAGGTTTCTGGTGTTCAATCTTAACTTTTTGATATGTAGAGCACTTATCCACAAACTCTGCAATATCCCTCTTTATCCCACTCCACCAATAGATCTCTCACAAATCATTTTACATCTTAGTGGCCCCTGGATGAATAGAGTAACGCGCACCATGCGCTTCTGCCAGAATTTTTTGCCTCAGGTCATCTACACTAGGCACACATAATCTACCCTGACAACGAAACACACCATCTTCCTCTTGGGAGAAAACCTCCACTTTCTGATCTTTGACTGATTCTTGTAACTTAACTAGGCTGGGATTTCTATTTCGCTTTTCCTTTACCTCGAAAACTAGAGATAATTCAGTGCTACTCTGTATCCATACACTACCCTCTGCTAAGTCGGCTAAGTGGAAACCTAGTCGGGCAAGCTGATGAACTTCTTAAGCTAACTTCTTCTTACCATCCTCAACAACAGCTACACTACCCATAGACATTCTACTGAAAGTATCAGCTAATACTTTGGCCTTGCTCAGATGATATAGAACACTCATGTCATAATCCTTCAATAACTCTAACCACCTTCTCTGATGCAAATTTAAATCTTTCTGAGAGAAAACATACTGAAGGCTTTTGTGATTTGTGAACACATCTACATGCACCCCATACAAGTAATGCCTCTAAATCTTTAAGGCAAACACTACAGCTGCTAACTCAAGATCATGAGTAGGGTAATTCTTCTCATGGGGTTTAAGCTATCTGGAGGCATAGGTTATGACCTTACCTCTCTGCATGAGGACATAACCCAAACCTACCCTGGATATATCACAGTATACAACAAAACCATCTAAACCATCTGGTAGAGTCCAGACTAAGGCAGAGCTGAGTCGAGTCTTCAACTCCTGAAAACTCTTCTCGCATGAATCTAACCACTGAAACTTAACCTTCTTCTGAGTCAATCTGGACATGGGGGATGCAATAGAAGAAATTCAACAAATTGATGATAATAGCCAGCTAAACCCAAGAAACTCCTGATATCTGATAGAGAGATTGGTCTAGGATAGTTTCTCACCGCCTTGGTCTTTTGAGGATCAACTCTAATGCTATAACCAGAAATAATATGGCCAAGAAAAGCTACTGATCTTAGCCAGAATTCACACTTACTGAATTTAGCAAACAACTGATGAGATCTAAGAGTCTGAAGTACTATTCTGAGGTGGTCTGTATGATTATTTTTGCTATGAGAGTAAACAAGAATGTCATCAATAAAGACTATGACAAACATGTCCAAGTAATGTTTGAACACTCGCTTCATCAGGTCCATGAAGGCTGTTGGGGCATTGGTAAGACCAAAGGTCATGACTAGAAATTTGAAGTAACCATACCGTGTTTGGAAAGCTATTTTCGGAATGTCACATTTCCTGACCCTGAGCTGATGATAGCCTGATCTGAGGTCTATCTTGAAAAAATAGTTGGCACCCTGAAGTTGGTCAAACAAGTCATCGATTCTAGAAAGTGGATATCTATTCTTGACTGTGACCTTGTTCAACTGATGGTAGTCAATACACTTTCTAAGAGAACCGTCTTTCTTATGCACGAATAGAATAGGTGCGCCCTACAGGGAGATGCTAGGTTTGATGAATCCCTTATCTAAGAGATTCTTTAGCTATTATTTTAACTCTTTGAGTTCAGCTAAAGCCATTTTGTATGGCAAAATAGATATGGGTTGAGTATATGAAAGAAGGTCTATTCCAAAGTCTATTTCCCTTTCTGGAGGAACTTCGGGAAGATCTTCAGGAAATACATCTGAGAATTCATTTACTACTGGAACTGACTCAAGAGATAAAGTTTCTGAGTTAGAGTCTTTGACTCGAACAAGATGGTATACACATCCCTTGGATAACATCTTTCTGGCCCTAAGGTACGAAATCAACTAACCTCTAAGAGTTGTAGTACTACCCTTCTATTCAAGGACTGGTTCATTTGGGAACTGGAAATGAACTATTCTGTTTCTACAATCAACTGAGGCATAGCATGAGTGAAACCAATCCATGCCCAGAATAACGTTAAAATTCATCATATCTAACTCTACGAGATCGGTAACTTTCTGAGATATTATGACCGAACAGTTCCTGTATACCTGTCTGGCTATAATGGAAATGCCTACTGGGGTAGACACTAAAAATGTCTCTACTAGAGTTTTGGGACTGACTCCAAAGTTGATGGCTATATATGGAGTTACAAAAGAAAGAGAAGCTCTAGGGTCTAAAAGGCATAAACATGTAAGTGAAAGACTTCCAACATACTAGTAACTATGTCAGGAGAATTTTCTTGATCTTGGCGGGACTGAAAAACATATAATATGTTCGGATACTGACCACTAGTAGCGCTGGAAGCGGCACCCTGTTGATTTGGGCGACCGGATGGAACTGAAGACTGATGGGGATGGCCCTGTTAGCGCAAATCTCTATCTTTCTGAGCAACTACCCGACACTCCCGAATATGATGGCCTGGCTTGCCACACCTGAAGTACATATTGTCACACCCCTTTTTAACCAAAAAGATATAATCTTAAGTTTCGAAAGGGTTCTTATTATTAAAGTGAGAAAATGAAGGTTGTTTAGAAAAAGGATTATTTACAATTTTTTATTCAGAGTCGCCACTTGGCATAATCCGGTGTGCCAAGTCACCATTGGAAAATCCTTTTTCAAAATAATTTTTGACTCTATAAAACTGATCTACGAACGGAGATTCCGGCTAAGGAATTCTGTTGATCGAGGGGAAGGTGTTAGGCACCCCTCGATCCCATGGTTCGACCACGGTCGCTTAGTAGAGCGTATCGGGTAATTTGACATTACAAATGTATAAACCACACAAAAACACATAAAAACAATCCATCAAACACATGAGACAAAACAAATCCAAAATTTAGTGTCCAGTCCAATTATACAGTCAAAAAATAGGAAAATGCGTAAAAATAAATCCTATTCTAAATTAATTCTAGACTAATGCTCTACTCGACGCCTCGGGCCTTCATCACTGACATCCTCTGGGTACAAGATACCTCGGGGCATTCTCCGGTAAATAAATATATACAGATACTTCGGGGCATTCCCCGACCGAATGAATACATTTTTAGTGCGAGAAAATCAAATTATTCAACAAAATTTCAAATATTCCATCGCATTTCCAACATTCAACCAAAGCAATAAGTTCTAAAATTTGCCTACCCGAACCTATATTGCCTATCCGTTTCAACCCATTGTAAATCTATCACGATTCATGCCAATAATAAATCAAAATTAAACTGAAACTATCCTTTTTGTCAATTTTTCAATTCCACCCCAACTTCCTTTCTATCAATCCATTAGAACATGATCAAATTTATTCCTCAAACCACCAAAACCAAACAACCAAGCATCATGGCCATAACATCAACATAAACAAAATCCAACAAAACCATAATCACACCACTCGTAATCGCAACCAATCCAAACAACCAACCAAATATATATATATAAAAAATGAGTTAAGAAATGGACCTCGGTAGAATGTTTTGGCGATAATAAAGAAACCCGGGACAGGAATCCTCGAACGGAAACCTCCACCACAAACCAAACTCCAACTCAATATCGAGAGATAACGACCCGGATAGCTTTAAATCCTAAGCAAAGAGAATTAACGAGCAACCCGAGACTAAAATCGCAAAAAATCGAGAAACCCGTATCCAAAATCTCTCCGGAATTGACTAATTTGGTTGCTTGTCTGTATTTCCGCAGAGAGGGAGACAGTTTTTGGACAGACGGCGCCTGAATTTGCCGAACCACACTGATTCCAGCGACCTTGGGACAAGACCGACGAGCTGAAAAACCAAATCCGGCGAAGTTTTCACCGGAAATCTAAAGATGTCCGGATCTCTCAAACCATTTTCATTCACATTTTTAACTCTCTCCCTCTCGATTTTAAGTCTCTCTCTCTCCCTTAATTCTATGTGTCCATGAGTGTGTAGTGTGTGAAGGATGCGTGTTGCTGTAATGTATTGATGGTGTTGTTGTTAAAAAAAAATGGAAGCTAATAAAGTAGTGGTGTGTTCAGATATGTTTGTGCGTGTGTTGATCGAATGAAAAAAAATAAAGAAAAAAAATGGAGGAGTGGTCTCTTCTCTGGTCTCGATGTTGTGAAGAAGAAAAATGGACCCCCTTTTATGCGTGCACTGTCCCCCCTCCCAGTGATGGAGTAATCTGTGTATATATTGTTAATCCATGGAGAAAAATTGAAGTTTGTTTTTTAATTGGAGGGGTAGGGGTTAGGTGTCTATTTTTGTTTGGGTAGGTTGTTAGGATGAGGTGTAAAGAGGGTTAGGATAGGATAGAATTTGTTAGGGAGTTTGTTATTTTTGTATTTTTGTGAGGTATAATCACGTAGATGAGGGTACACGGTAGGATAAAGTAAAAAAATTGGGTAAAAGTGAATAAAATTAAACTTTAGGAGGACAAAATCACGTGTCTACATCATGTCCTCTTTGGATGTAAACACATGGTGTTTTCATACAAAACAGTAGACAACGGAAAGAATTTTGTCCTGACCTTTATTTAAAAGCACGGAGCAAGAGGAAGGAGGAAAACCAGGTCTTGACTTAGGACGTCCTACCTACCCCAGTAATGAGGAAATCACAAGTATCTCAAAAGGTTGGAAGAGAAGCGGACTATACCGAGTTGGAGAGTCGAGTGAGGTTCCACCGAGGTTTCGGTCCGCGGCTCTGTCATTACATCAAAAATGCAAATTACAAGTTAAAACATAAATGTAATTACAAAATCCTATTTATACAACTTCTGTTGGCTCTTGACTCGACTTTTATCGCCCTATTATTCAGGTGGGCTCCTGACTTGCAATTTCTTTCAACTTGTTGATTGGTTTTCAATTGCTTCGCTTTGTTGCTTGACTTTTCGCTTCTTCACCCTATTCTCCAGGCGGGCTCCTGACTTGCTATTTCATCACTTTGTTGCTTGACTTTTCATTTGCTTCGCTTTGTTGCTTGACTTTTCGTTTCTTCACCCTATTCTTCAGGCGGGCTCCTGAAACCCAAAATTAAAACTAAAACGAAAATTATCCCGAACAAAAATTATAGTAAAGTAATATTTCATTTTTTGAAAGCACCATCCCATTTTCCAGGAGGGTTCTGAACATATGGTAAAATCCCATTTTTCAGGAGGGTCCTGAGCAGAAAGTAAAATCCCATTTATCAGGAGGGCCCTGAATATAAAGTAAAATCCCATTTTTCAGGAGGGTCCTGAGCAGAAAGTAAAATCCCATTTTTCAAGAGGGTCCTGAACATAAAGTAAAATCCCATTTTTCAGGAGGGTCCTGAACAGAAAGTAAAATCCCATTTTTCAGGAGGGTCCTGAACATAAAGTAAAATCCCATTTTCAGGAGGGTCCTGAACTGAAAGTAGAATCCCATTTTTTCAGGAGGGTCCTGAACAGAAAGTAAAATCCCATTTTTCAGGAGGGTCCTGAACATAAAGTAAAATCCCATTTTTCAGGAGGGTCCTGAACAGAAAGTAAAATCACAGAAAGTAAAATCCCATTTTTCAGGAGGGTCTTGAACATAAAGTAAAATCCCATTTTTCAGGAGGGTCCTGAACAGAAAGTAAAATCTCATTTTTCAGGACCATTTTTCAGGAGGGTCCTGAACAGAAAGTAAAATCCCATTTTTCAGGAGGGTCCTGAACATAAAGTAAAATCCTTTTTTTCAAGAGGGTCTTGAACTGAAAGTAGAATCCCATTTTTTCAGGAGGGTCCTGAACATAAAGTAAAATCTCATTTTTCAGGAGGGTCCTGAACAAAAGTAAAATCCCATTTTTCAGGAGGGTCCTAAACAGAAAGTAAAATCCCATTTTTTAGGAGGGTCCTGAACATAAAGTAAAATCCCATTTTTTAGGAGGGTCCTGAACTGAAAGTAAAATCTCATTTTTAAGGAGGGTCCTGAACATAAAGTAAAATCCCACATTTTTCAAGAGGGTCCTGAACAAAAAGTAAAATCCCATTTTTCAGGAGGGTCCTGAACATAAAGTAAAATCCCATTTTTCAGGAAGGTCCTGAACTGAAAGTAAATTCCAATTCTTCAGGAGGGTCCTGAACAGAAAGTAAAATCCCATTTTTCAGGAGGGTCCTGAACATATAGTAAAATCCTATGGATGTGGATTTCCAATAGTAGCTGAATTAGGTGAAGCGAATTTGCCCCTATTTCAACAAAGAAAATTTGTTAGTTAAAAACTTAGTGGCGGCTTGCAGCTCTTGGCTTCTCAGGTATCTGCCCCAGCACTCGTTCCTTTCATCTTTGTTCTAAATCGCTAACACTTGCCCTGTCTTGCCGCATCATTGACCCAAATCCAGATTGAGGAAAATGAGTTCTGACTTAAACAATGGGTTTCTATTTTACCATGCCTCTGAGGTGCACCCTTTTCCCAAATATGAATGCTTCCACGAATCCAACAGCCTGTCGGTTGATAGACCTCCTTTGTTTCTTGTTGAATTACGATCATATTTCTTTCATGTGCCGGTCCTTGGCTTTTCCTCATATAATTGGAAAGACTGGTAGTAAATTTTGAAATCCTTTCTCGCTTGTTTTGACACAGACTTGACTTAAAAATGTAAAGAAACGATGGTGACTTTTATTTTGATAAATGACATAAAAAGACAAAAAGCTTGAATATGTAAATGAAACAAAAGGGCAATGTCCCATATTCAAAAAGAAAACTTATCTGAATACGACAACCAACTCCAATGAGTATGACATGCATTTTGGATTGAGCTGCCTGATCTTTCTATCCAAACTCCCCATTTGTTGTTGAGTTCGTACCTTTGACGCTGAGCCGCTTCTTCAAATACATTGGACTCATACATCACATTCGACTAACGACATCTTAAAAGACTTTTGCCAACAAATCTCTTTCTTTTCACTTTTCACTTTTCTCTTGAACTTGCCATCGCCTTACGGTGCCCGTGAGGGTTTTCACCAATAAGACTCTCTCATTTTTATTTCTCTCCACTCACCATCGCCTTATGGTGCCTGCGAGGGTTTTCACCAATAAGACTCTCATTTTCATTTCTCTCAACTCACCATCGCCTTATGATGCCCATGGGGGTTTTCACCAATAAGACTCTCTCATTTTATACTTCTTTCCTATTTTCTTATGCTGAGGGAGACAAGTGGTACCTCATAATGTATCATCATATCCATTGCATGCTTAGCCTCAACATTATCAAAAATTGATCTGAAGGACTTTCTTTGGTTGTAACTTGGCTTTTGGATAAGGTTAGAAAAGGATGGCAAGGGGTTCAAACGACACTTGAAGTAGGGGTGAGACTTACAACTTTTGGAATCGACTCAAACAAAACATTAACTCATGCCCCAGTTTTTGTTGACTGGGTGAATCTTAAATCTTTATTTGATTGGACCGAGCCCGAAATAGGGCAACCTACGTATCTCACTCCCGAGAGAGGAGAATCAGGTCGCACGTAGTTCCATCAGCTTGTTCTTTGTTTTGATTTTTTTTATTTCTGAACTTTTTTTTTATTCTTATTTTCTTGACATTCATCTTTGACTCTATTTTGATTCCAAAAGAGGGATATGAAAGAAAAATAAAATGAAGCTCAAACGGGTAAACAAAGGATGACACAATGTTTGGATAGAAGAATAAAATGCCTTCATCATATCAATCTTCAAAAATGCATGTACTAAACATGCAATAAAATCAACAAAGGATCAAATATCATACATAATATCTTTTGACCGCATCAGCATTGATAGCCATTTCTTCCATTTTGCCTTCAATATCTGTCAAATATAAGGCTCCATTGGGCAACACTTTCTTCACAACGAAGGGACCTTGCCAGTTAGGGGAGAACTTGTCTTTCGCTTCAACCTGGTGAGGAAGGATACGTCTCAATACCAACTGACCAACTTTAAAATTCCTAGGACAGACCTTTTTGTTATACGCTCGAGCCATTCTCCTCTGATATAACTAGACATGACACACAGACGTTAGCCTTTTTTCCTCTATCAAACTCAAATGTTCCAGTCGGGGTTTTACCCATTCTTCATCATCAATCTCTGCTTCTACAATGACTCGAAGAGAGGGAATTTCAACTTTCGCAGGGATGACTGCTTCTGTCCCATACACCAATAAATATGGAGTTGCCCCTGATGAAGTGCGAACAGTGGTACGATAGCCTAGCAATGCAAACGGAAACTTTTCATGCCACTGTCTAGACCCTTGTACCATTTTTCGCAGTATCTTTTTTATATTCTTATTGGCGGCTTCTATAGCACCATTGGCCTTTGGGAGATATGGAGTAGAATTTCGATGTGCAATCTTAAACTGTTGACATACTTCTTGCATCAAATGACTATTGAGATTGGCAGCATTGTCTGTAATGATCATCTTTGGAATTCCAAATCTACAAATGATATTGGCATGAACAAAGTCTACCACAACCTTCTTTGTCACTGACTTAAAAGTTACTGCTTCTACCCACTATGTAAAGTAGTCAATGGCTACCAAAATGAATCTATGTCCATGTGATGCCTTCGGCTCAATCGGTCCAATCACATCCATTCCCCAAGCCACGAACGTCCATGGAGCGGCCATTGCATGCAACTCAACAGGAGGAGAACGTATCAGATCGTCGTGCACCTGACATTGATGACACTTTCGAACAAATTGAATAGAATCCCTTTCCATAGTAAGCCAGTAATAACCTGCTCGAAGAATCTTCTTTGACAAGACATGACCGTTCATATGCGACCCGCATACTCCAGAGTGTATTTCAACCATGATTTCCGAGGCTTCTCTTGCATCTACACACCTCAAAAGTCCCAGATCTGGGGTTCTCTTATATAAGATTCCCCCACTTAAGAAAAATCTACTAGCCAAACGCCTAATAGTCCTCTTTTGATCCTTGGTGGCATATGTTGGGTATTCTCCTGACTGAATGTATCGCTTGATATCCAAGAACCAGGGTTCTCCATCGAGCTCTTCTTCAACCGCATTACAGTAAGCATGATGATCACGACTTTGTATATGCACTGGATCGATGTAGGCTTTATCAGGATGTTGGAGCATTGAAGACAGAGTGGCTAAAGCGTCAACAATTTCATTATGAATCCTTGGAATATGCCTAAATTTTACTAACACAAAACGTTGACATAGCTCCTGCAAGCATTGTCGATATGGGATGAGCTTCAAATCTCGCGTCTCCCAATCGCCTTGAATTTGATGGACGAGCAAATCCAAATCTCCCAACACCAATAATTCTTGGAATCCCATATCAACAACTAACCTCAAACCAAGAATGCAGGCTTCATACTCTGCCATATTATTAGTACAGTAGAATCGAAGTTGTTCTGTTACCGGGAAATGTTGTCCCGATTCAGAGATAAGAACCGCACCTATTCCGACTCCTTTCATATTGACAGCTCCATCGAAGAACAATTTCCAACCTGGATCAGCATCTATAACGACTTCATCGACACAAGACACTTCTTTGTTAGGAAAATATGTCTTTAATGGCGCGTACTCTTCATCGATGGGATTCTCTGTAAGATGATCTTCCAAGGCTTGGGCTTTCATGACGGTTCGAGCCACATATACAATGTCGAACTCGGTAAGCAATATTTGCCACTTTGCCAATCGACCTGTCGGCATAGGCTTCTGAAAGATATACTTCAAAGGATCCATGCGGGAGATGAGATAAGTAGTATAGGATGAGAGATAATGCTTCAGCTTCTGTGCTACCCAAGTTAGGGCACAACACATCCTTTCGAGAATAGTATACCTGGCCTCATATGTGGTGAACTTTTTGCTAAGATAATAAATAACCTGCTCCTTTTTGCCTGTGACATCATATTGACCCAGGACACAGCCGAAATAATTGTCCATGACTGATAAATATTAGATCAAAGGCCTACCAGGCTCCGGGGGTACCAGCACGGGCGGATTTGACAAATATTTTTTGATTCGCTCGAACGCTCCTGACATTCTTCAATCCATTTTACTGCAACACTTTTTTTAGCAACTTGAATATGGGCTCACAAGTGGTTGTGAGTTGAGCAATAAACCTACTAATGTAGTTCAGTCTACCAAGAAAACTCATCACCTCCGTCCTATTCTTAGGCGGGGGAAAATCCTAAATGGCTTTGATTTTTGAAGGATCCAATTCAATTCCCCGACGGCTGACCACAAACCCCAACAGCTTTCCAGACGGAACTCCAAATACACATTTTTCTGGGTTGAGTTTGAGATTATACCTGCGAAGCCTTTCAAAGAACTTTCTTAAATCTTTAACATGGTCGGCCCGACTTTTTGACTTAATAATCACATCATCTACGTATACCTCAATCTCCTTATGCATCATATCATGAATCATAGTGGTCATGGCTCTCATGTATGTTGCTCCAGCATTTTTCAAACCGAACGGCATCACTCGATAACAATAGGTCCCCCATGGTGTGATAAAAGACGTCTTCTCCGCATCTTCATCATCCATAATGATCTGGTGATATCCGGCATAGTAATCCATAAAAGAGGCAACCTCGTGTTTAGCACAGTTATCTAACAAAATATGAATATTGGGAAGTGGAAAATCATCTTTCAGACTTGCTCTGTTCAAATCACGGTAATCAACACACACTCGAATTTTGCCATCTTTCTTTGGTACGGGAACAACATTGGATAACCACATGGGATAACGAGCCACTCGAATTACTTTGGCTTCAAGTTGTTTCATGATTTCCTCTTTGATTTTAATACTTACATCAGTTTTAAACTTCCTCAACTTCTGTTTGACAGGAGGGAACCCGGGATCAGTTGGCAATTTGTGAGCCACTAATTCAGTGCTTAAACCAGGTATATCATCATAAGACCATGCAAAAACATTCTTATAATCAATTAATGCTTGAATCATTCTATCTTTTATCTGTGGCAAAGCATGTACACTGATTTTAGTTTCCCTAACATCTTCTTGATCCCCTAGATTTATTGGCTCAGTCTCATTCAAATTAGGATTCGGTTTGTCTTCAAACTGTTCCAACTCTTTGCTTATTTCTTCTAGTGCTTCTTCTTCATCATATTCCCCATCCTGCTTCATTACATCTTGATTAGTTTGGATTTTAAGGTCAGGATAAAAATTCCACATGCATGTCATGTCATTAGAAACAACATAAAGAGAACTTTATATAAAAAAGAAAAGAAAAACAAAATATATTATACACGAATCAAAAGGGACATTGCATTTCATTAAATAAAAAGATAGAAGGGTTTAAACATAGATGCCAACATAACATAAACAAACTAAAATCCGAATTACAACCCTGAAATAACTCGGATAAACAGAAAGAAAAACAAAATAAACTACCAAAACTCCCTCCTGATGGGAAGATGAGTGACTTCCCAATTATTGAGCCGGACAGCTGGGCCTATGAATTGCACGTCTGCCATACTGGTACCTTCTCCTGCTTCGACCATATCAACATCAATAAAAGGGTTCTGGCAGTCATCAACCAATTCAACTTCAGATTCCACATGCTTCGTGACACTGCTCTTAACAAATGATTCACTGAGTAGTGGCATTGGGTGAGGGAGAGACCATGTTTCCTTTTTCCTTCCCTTGGCTTTCTTCAGATCTTCAGCTGTAGGCTCAAATCCCAGACCAAACGTGCCCACGTTCTCACTTAGACATATAGGACGAACTATACCATGCAGAGATGCTCCCAAACCCTTTCCTGGATCAAATCCGTATTTCCAAAGTTCACTCACCGTCATGATAGAAACGAAAGAAAATTGCGGTCCCGGTATAACCTACCATTCAAGGATACGATTCACTGGCACTGTATCAAAAATTTGATAGACGAATGTCTCCTCTACGTTATTTGCTTCAATAAGAGACAAAGGAGAATCTTCGCCGGTGGACAAATCTCCTTCACCATGAATAATTACTTCTTGCCTGTCATGCTCAAACTTAATAATTTGGTGCAGTGTAGATGCAACCGCCTTGGCCTTGTGGATCCACGACCTTCCTAACAACAGATTGTAAGAGAAGTCTATATTCAATACTTGAAACTCTATGGCGAATTCAACAGGCCCTATGATCAACATTAGTTCTATTTCGCCAATGGAGTTTGATTTTGCACCATCGAAAGCCCTAACACATACATTGTTGGGCCTGATCTTCTCAGCACCGATATTCAACTTTTGCAAAGTAGAAATAGGGAAGATATTTGCACCTGAACCTCCGTCAATCATAACATGAGTGGCGTAGAACTCTTCGCACTTAACTGTAATGTAAAGGCCCCGGTTATGACCTGTACCTTCAACAGACAATTCATTATCAGAAAAGCTGATCCGATTCACCTCAAAGATTTTTCCAACCAATTTCTCAAGCTAATTTACTGTAATCTCCCTAGGAGCATATGCCTCATTTAATACCTTCAGTAAAATATCACGATGCTCCTTGGAGTGCAAAAACAAAGATAAGAGGGAAATTTGAGCAAGGGTTTTCTTCAACTGGTCTATTATTGAATACTCTGGCAATTTCATCTTTTTCAAAAATTCTTCAGCTTCTTCTTCGGTGATAGGCTTTTTGATAGATGACGGTCCACTCACCATTGGCTTGGACTTTCTTAAGCCTTCAGGCACGAAACATCTTCCTGACCTAGTCACACCCCCTACCTCATCTATATCTTCCACTACTTCTTTCCCATGATAGGTCATCACAGTCCGCCCATAATTCCAGGGAACCTTTTTCGTATCAACTATCGGAGGTTGGGTCACCGGTTTGAGGACAATAGGTGCTGCCAGTGCTCCTTTCACCGTCAAGATGGGCTGACTCAGAGCTCCTACCACTGTCAACTTAGGTTTATCCTAACTTAAATCAACATACCTTCTGGGCGCCTTGTACTGTGATCAGGGGTTTCTTTGTGCTTTCTTGGGCTTTATCTTCTCTCATTCCTTCTTGGCTCAATGACATTGCTTTCAAAGATTCTGCTACATTCACCAATTTATCCTCAAGGGTCTGTATCTTGACAATAGGCTTATAACACCTTGAAGACTCTTTCCCATCATATATCAATTCTAACATATTGGCTTCAGCATGGGTTGGCAGCAGATTTTGGTTAATGTTTGGACCCTTCGAGGCCTGGACCAGCATCTAATTTGTGTCAATTAAATCTTGGACAACTCTCTTTAAATACCAGCATTTCTCGATATCATGGCTTGTCATGTCAGAACAGTATGCACACCTTAAAGAATAATCGAGATTCCTCGGCGGTGGATTTGAAATCCTTCCTTGAATTGGGCTTAAGACCTTCAACTTTCTCAACCTATCAAACAAGCTAAGATATGACTCCCCAAGAGGTGTGAATTGATTTTTGACCGCCTTCTCTTTCTTATACTCGGGTCTAGGTTGAAAACCGGGTCTGGAGGGGTTTTGGTAATTCGGTGGAGCGAATGGGCGATTTTGTGGAGCTTGCGCGCGCCACTGCGGGTAAGAAGGGGTTTGGGCATATGGTTACGCGCTATATACTGGGTACGGGGGTGGTGTAATGGAATATAAAGGGTTTTGTGGAGGGTAGTAATGGTGGGGAAAAATATATGGAGCTTGGGCGTAGACTTAGGCTTGGGATTGGGGATAGGGGCGAGGTGGTCTTTTAGGATAGGAATGGGCTCCAGCTACGACAGTCGCCACGTCCTCTTTCTTCTTTTTACTTCTGAATGCGCCAGATCCACCTTGAATCGCTTGTGTGGTGGCTTTCAATGCAGCAAAACTCACTATTCGGCCGGTCTTGATTCCGTCCTCTATCATCTCCCCCATTTTAAGGACTTCAATAAAAGACTTTCCCATTGTCGGGAGTAAATATTGAAAATAAGTCTCATCCTGTGCCTGAATGAAAACCTCTACCAACTTACTTTCTTTCATCGGAGGATTTACCCTGGCGGCCTGTTCATGCCACCTTATCGCGTATTCCCTAAAACCTTCAGTGCTTTTCTTCTTCATGTTGACCAAAGATTTTTCATCCGGAATCAGGTCGATGTTATACTGAAAATATTGCACAAACTCAGAAGCTAAGTCGTCCCAGCTGTTCCACTTGTCGATATCTTGATCGATAAACCATTCTGAAGCCAGATCAGAAAGACTCTCGCCAAAGAAAGCCATGAGCAGCTCTTCCCTTCCTCCTGCAGCCCTCAACTGGTTGCAATAACGTCTCAAGTAGGCTACGGGATCACCGTGTCCTGCATACTTCTCGAACTTAGGCATTTTAAAACCGAGGGGAAGGTTGATGTCTGGGAACATGCACACATCTTTATAAGAAACACTCTAATAACCTCCGATTCCCTGCAAATTCCTCATGGCCTGTTCTAAACTTTTCAACTTTCGCGCTATGACTTCCTGTTCCTCTGTTGCGACAGGTTTCTCTGAATCAAATGGAAATGCAGGTGGCTGAGTGTACCCATACGGTTCATTCATTCTCAAAGTCGGCTTCGGGGCATAATACTGACTATCTGGAACCTTCAATACTGGATCACTGGCAGACCGAGGAAGCCCCATTGTCGGACGCACAACATATGCGGGAGCTTCAGGTGGTGGAGGAGCCACGAATACCGGTGTGATTGGTGGCGTCGGCTGAGCATCGGGTCTTGATTGGGGAGCTGCCAAGGGCACACTAGAATTACCAGGATAATAATGTAGCGAAGTGAATCCTGGAGCATGCTCAGGTGACTCAGTAGGAGCAGAGAATTATGCCTAAGAGAGCGGTGGGCAATTAGAGATATTCCCAAGACCTTCAGGGAGCGGAGGAGGAGGTATTCCGCTGGCCCATGACCGGTGCAAATCTATCAATTGTTGTCTGATCCTTACTACCTCATCATTGTGTTCTGAACTTTCTTCCCTGTGATCCTGATCCGGGTCAATGAGCGAATTTTCAATTTCCCTGCTAGCCAAGGCAAGCTTTGCTTTGGATCTAGTGAAGTATGGGTGACTAGCCAGAGTGCTGCAAAACTACCACTGTTATATGAAAGAACATGCTCATCAAAGACGACATCCGTTAGGATTAGGGCACACAACAAGCATGGGAATCACATTGGTAAAATTATCCTAAATTCATGTTCATTTCTACCAGCTTTTGAGGGTAGCGAGGTCATTTCAACATCATCCCGATTTTTATCTACACTCTTTTTTTTTCCGTATCCATCTCTGTTCTTTCCACTTCTCTCGTTATCTACCTTTATTTTATCATTCTTTATGACTTTTGTTTTTTCTTTAAAAGAGGAAAAATAATGAAAAACAACGAAACAAAATGATTAGATCGAACCCAAAAGTAGGTTGCCTACGTATCATGTTGTACATGAATCAGATCTTGCATAGTTCGGGCAACTTATGCATAAACATCACACAATTGAAGGTTTTTTTTTTACGAGAAACGAAAACAAGTAAACAAAAGAAAGACGTAACATCCTAACATTTCGATGACAGACAGCAAAACATACAACAAATTTAGGACCACTTTAAAACTAAACAACAAACACAAAACAACATTCTAAACCCCTAACGACATGCGTGCAATAAAGACCCGAATATCAAAAACAACTTGACTCTGACTTAACACAGACACCAACCTACAATGACAGAAACATAAAAGACTCCAAACTGAAAAAAGATAAGAAATGCTTTTTCAGACTGGTGCTCTGCGTGATGACCCTAGCTGAGATGGACCTGCTTGTGAAGTTCTCTTTCTCCCATTCAAACTTTGTAGCATATCCTATAAAGACACCCTGATACTAGGGAAGAAGCTTCGGGCCCGTATTCCTGCCTCATGAGGAGTGCACTTGGAAAGATTATTCTGATACCTTTCTACCGTCTTGAACAAATTTGCTAACTGAACTCTCAGTGTCTCCACTTTGGACCCCGCGCTTTCATCCTGATGGTCATCAACTATGCATTCTTCCTGTATTCTCCCTCTAAGCTGCGCTTGTAAGGGTTGACTGATACCCCGAGGGACAGATTGAAACCAGACCCCATATCCCTGAGTGTACCCCGAATTATCCAAACTTTCTTTGAGAGTGTCCACACCTAGCTTTGTTGCATGCTTCCAGAACTGCTCGTATTTGCTTTCACCTAAGTCTTGGTCCTTGAAATACTCAACATCCTTCAGAAGATCCACTACTGGTGGCACGTCCTGCGGCCTACCCAACTGGCGCATTACCCTAGAAGGACTGTATGGTCTAGTGCAATTAAGCCCTAACAGAACTAGAAAGACCTGCATTTGACAACCAAACAAGATTATATTTGGTCGAAGCCACAGACAAGTCCACAAAATGTTATCCCTAGTTCTTGACTCAAGAAATTCAATCCAAGCGTCGACTCCCACGGGTAGCGAGAATTTATCCAAACGCAACCTGAGGTCTATGGCTTTCACTCGATTGGGAATACTACGATCTACCACATCTGGTCTAACTAAAGAAGGCGCATGCAAATGCTCCATCATCCATAACTGCAATATCAAGTTACTGTCCTAAAAAAATCTCATCCCTCCCTTTACTTCGGTTAAAGCCTTATATATTTCTATTAAGATCATGAGTATGAGAGTGAACCTACCCTTTTGATTAATGCCCTTGTCGTTTTGATCCTTATGAAATAGAGCCATCACCACAGATTGCAAACGGGTATTAATACGTCTTTCTTCTAGTGGAAACACTAAAATACCTAACAAAGCGAGGGTGAAGACTTCAAGACGCTTTCTCTCCCACTTCTCCTTAGTCATATGAAATTCATCCCAAAAGCAATCAAAACCTTTCGAGGGCCCAAATCTAGCGAACAAAAAATCTAAGAAAACCCACGAATCACTTAAACAACCCAAATGCATACCCTTACTTTTTAAACCACAAGACTGCAAAAATCTCACACCAGTATGATTTCGTGCTCGGATCATATCCTTCTTGATATAGGGCAAATGCAACAAACCGGATATTTTTGCCAAAGTAGGAGTCATTTCACATTCCCCAAACCTAAACACCAAACTACTTGGATCCCAAAAGGTCAACAAAGCCTCTATTAAATCTGGCCGAGGGGTAACATGCAGAAGTTCCGTAAGATCACCTAATATTTTAATCAATTTCTGCTGATCAACATAGTTAAACATTTCCCACCACTTGATTAACTTTTTGGGCACCTTGACAACCATCAGGACTCTAGACTTGGTGGACAAATCCATCCTGTAATAACACATAAGACGTTATCTCAAAAATTCGACAGGAGTAGAAGATTCCCAACCCTTGGGATTTTTCGACGCAAGCATATGTTGATGAGACAAACCACATTCATGACTCCAAATTGCCGAACAGAAGTACTGAGCGAAATCAGTCTACTTGGCTAACAACTCTAGATTACGGGGGGAGAGACCTAGGCTAATAATAATACAAAGGCCAACACAAAGATTACCGGATCAACCGAGGGTTGCCTACGTATCCCAACCCGAGGGAAGGGAATCAGGTATGCGTAGTTCATCCAGATTGGATAATTAACGATTAACTAATTAATTGACCCTAACTTAAGAGACAACCAAAAACAAATGAATGAAAACTTTTTTGGATTTTCAACTAGACATTTCAACTAAGACCGACACCACCAATTATGAAAAAAATCTTTTTGGTATTTTGTTTTTGACAAATAAGTAGAAAAGGCAAACAAAACCTTTTTTTTTTATCATCATTTTTTTTTTTGAACTTACGGTACTTTAAGAAGATGAATGCAAAAACGTATTTTTTTTTTTTTGAGTTTTTGGATCGTGAAGAACAAAAGTCATAAAGAACTCTAAAATAAACTACGACACTCCTTTTGATTCATTCTTTTCGACTCACTTTTCTATTTTTTTTTCATTTTTTCCTACGCACCTTACTCCTAACAAATGTTTTTTTTCAAATCAGTCCGTCAAATGACCACGTTACCCTTAAAGATGCAACAGTTAGCACGCAGGGATGCTTTAGAGGTGAGTCTCCTACAAAGGGCCATGTGGGTCCCGTTAGGTCTTAGTATGATGCACATAAGCATGACCTAAAGGTTGAATTACGTTGTGGTTCACTAACAAGGCTGTTCGGGGGAGCGTATGGTCGATGGTGGCTGCTTTGCTTTCCACCTACTCCATAACACCGACGGCTCCCCCCCTAAAATAAGGGTGACTCAACTAGAGGTCATGTACAACACGTGTACTATGAAATTGTTGCAGAAAGAAGGCCTGGGGGTAGACACATGATGCCAGATATAAAAGCGGTAACACATAGGATAAATACTGTACACAAAGAGCACGAAAATGCACAACAGTGATAACAATAACACAAATAATAATCACAAACAATGTTTATACACCCATAATGCCAAACAAAGCCGATACGACTCCGAAAATAAGCTCGAATTCTGAAATTGTCACCAGCAGAGTCACCAAAGGATTTTTGACTCTATAAAACTGATTTGCGAACGGAGTTTTCGGCTAAGGAATTTTGTTGACCGAGGGGAAGTGTTAGGCACCCCTCGATCCCGTGGTTCGACCACGGTCGCTTAGTAGAGCGTATCGGCTAATTTGACATTACAAATGTATAAACCACACAAAAACACATAAAAACAATCCATCAAACACATGAGACAAAACAAATCAAAAATTTAGTGTCCTGTCCAATTATACAGTCCAAAAATAGGAAAATGCGTAAAAATAAATCCTATTCTAAATTAATTCTAGACTAATGCTCTACTCGACGCCTCGGGCCTTCATCACGGACATCCTCCGAGTACAAGATACCTCGGGGCATTCCCCAGTAAATAAATATATACAGATACTTCGGGGAATTCCCCGACCGAATGAATACATTTTTAGTGCGAGAAAATCAAATTATTCAACAAAATTTCAAATATTCCATCGAATTTCCAACATTCAACAAAAGCAACAAGTTCTAAAATTTGCCTACCCGAACCTATATTGCCTATCCGTTTCAACCCATCGTAAATCTATCACGATTCATGCCAACAATAAATCAAAATTAAACCGAAACTATCCTTTTTGTCAATTTTTCAATTCCACCCCAACTTCCTTTTTATCAATCCATTAGAACATGATCAAATTTATTCCTCAAACCACCAAAACCAAACAACCAAGCATCATGGTCATAACATCAACATAAACAAAATCCAACAAAACCATAATCACACCACTCGTAATCGTAACCAATCCAAACAACCAACCAAATATATATATAAAAAAACGAGTTAAGAAATGGACCTCGGTAGAATGTTTTGGCGATAATAAAGAAACCCAGGACAAGAATCCTCGAACGGAAACCTCCACCACGAACCAAACTCCAACTCAATATCTAGAGATAACGAACCGGACAACTTTAAATCCTAAGCAAAGAGAATTAACGAGCAACCCAAGACTGACATTGTGAAAAATCGAGAAACCCGTATCCGAAATCTCTCCGAAATTGACTAATTTGGTCGCTTGTCCATATTTCCGCAGCGAGGGAGACAGTTTTTGGATAGTCGATGCCTGAATTTGCCGAACCACACTGATTCCAGCGACCTTGGGACTAGACCGACGAGCTGAAAAACCAAATCCGGCAAAATTTTCACCGGAAATCTAAAGACGGCCGGATCTCTCAAACCATCTTCATTCACGTTTTTAACTCTCTCCCTCTCGATTTTAAATCTCTCTTTCTCCCTTGATTCTATGTGTGCATGAGTGTGTAGTGTGTGAAGGATGCGTGTTGTTGTAATGTATTGATGGTGTTGTTGTTAAAAAAATGGAAGCTGATAGAGTAGTGGTGTGTGCGGATATGTTTGTGCGTGTGTTGATCGAATGAAAAAAATAAAGAAAAAAAATGGAGGAGTGGTCTCTTCTCTGGTGTCGATGTTGTGAAGAAGAAAAATGGACCCCCTTCTATGCGTGCACTGTCCCCCCTCCCAGTGATGGAGTAATCTGTGTATATATTGTTAATCCATGGAGAAAAATTGAAGTTTGTTTTTTAATTGGAGGGGTAGGGGTTAGGTGTCTATTTTTGTTTGGGTAGGTTGTTAGGATGAGGTGTAAAGAGGGTTAGGATAGGATAGAATTTGTTAGGGAGTTTGTTATTTTTGTATTTTTGTGGGGTATAATCACGTAGATGAGGGTACACGGTAGGATAAAGTAAAAAAAAGGGTAAAAGTGAATAAAATTAAACTTTAGGAGGACAAAATCACGTGTCTACACATATCACTACCAGCTCTACACTAACCCTGATGGAGTCTGCCACATTTCTGACTTTGGGGATTTGTACGAGCAATGCTAACACTGACTTGGGACTTAGAGCCTGGTGCTCTATCCCTATTGACGTTTTTAAATTTAGGGAATAGGATAATGGCTGAAGAGGGTGCTGGGGTTGTAGACCTATGATGAAACTGAGGACGGTTACCACCTTCTGACTTTGGCTGATTGGAATTAAAACTACCTGTCCTAGCTCTCTTGTTCTCTCTCCCTATCCTTATTCTTTTGTTTCTCTATCTGTTAATCATGGACCATCAGCCTAGAAAAGTCCATCTCACTAATAAGAATTGCAGTCCTGCACTCCTTGACCACACTATCAGATATGCTAGACACAAACTTACTAATCTTGGACCTGTTATTAGCTACCACATGAGGAGAATACCTAGATAACTGAGTAAACTTGAGGGAATACTCCCTCACACTTATGCTGCCTTGCCTCAAGATAATGAACTCTAACACTTTGGTCTCCCTCAACTCCAATGGGAAAAATCTATCTATGAAAGTTGTGGCAAACTTTTCCCACTCTATAAGCCCTTCATCAACACCCTTATCTACCTTCCACTACTTAAACCAAGTATGGGCTACATCCTATAACTGATATATAGCTAACTCAGTACTCTGACTAGATGTCACCCCCATAGCATCCGTGACCTTCTGAACTATATCTAAGAATTCCTGTGGATCCTCTTCAGACTTGGATCCCGTGAAAGAAAGAGGATTCATCCGGGTGAAATCCCGAATTCTAGTTGCAGCAGTATTGGCCACTGGGTTGGCCATAACAACAATTGTCCATTCATTCTGTGCTGCTACGAAGTTCGCTAGAGTAGAAAACGCAGCTCTGAATTCTACGTGAGAGACATGCTCGTCCAGATGATCTGCCTGGACGGGCTGAGGGGCTAGCTGATTTTTTGTTCTTCTTGGGAGTCATGTTCTGTAAACGGAAGGAAGAAAAAATGGATTAGACAGGGAGTTTAACTTGAGCTCATTCTCACTCGCACGACATGAATATTGAAATAAGGGAAACTTTTTCCTAAACTCCTTGTAGCCTCTCGTCCATAAGTGTGGCGCGCTACACACCCATGCACAAGACTCTACTCGATATGGCCTTTAGACTTTCTAGAAAACTTTAAAACCTTAGGCTCTATAACCAAGTTTGAAATACCTCGAGAGTACACACTGGGAATCTCACATGGTGCTTACGATCCCGAAGGACCACAAGCTAACCCATGAGTTGGTACCTGTTATGAGCACTGAGTAATAATATTATAATTACGAAAAACATCTAATATTAACATAAGGTTTCATTACTAAATCAATACTGAAATATGAATCCATAGAAAGAAACTCCTGATATTTGACAAAGTACTGATAAACTGACATATCAACTAAAAATTTGAATACTGAATAACTGACTCTAATGTCTGAAAAGCCTCTAAAACTAAATGACTGTGAGTTGATGGGACAGGCCCCAACTAACTCCAACTAACTGCTAACTGAGACATGAAATAAAATAATCTATCCTCGAATGATGGGGACTCACCACTGCTACTGTACTGCTAATAGACTGAGAAGTGAAGCCTAAGCACAATTCGAGAACTGAGCATCAACACTTATAATATAATACATCATAGTGTAAAAAAAGTATGAGATCAGTACTTTGAATGTACTAGTATGCTAAATGAGGTAGGTTGATATGCATGGTTTCATGAACAGAACTAATAATTAACTGAATATACATGCAAAACATGGAGTACTGAGCAGAGAGTATGAAATTTATAGGTACTGGAATATGCAAAAATCTGTAAATATTGAGTATACAAGAAAATTTATAAATACTGAAGATGCATGACCAAGAATATAATATAAACTGAGTAAAATTTGCAAACTAAAATACTGATATTTGTATGCTTTGGTCAAACAACTCTAAGACTGCATAACTGAATTAGGACTGTAACTGAAACTGCATTTGAGACTGTGGGAGGTATCAGTTAACTGACATGCTCCAATCTGAGATAATCAGGGTCCAACTTGTAACCCCAGTTGGAAGGGTGTTAATATCGTTCCACGGGTACTAACACTGGCTGTGTGGATCCACTAAACTGATATAATATTCGAAGGACTAAGGGTTTCAAGCCTGAACTGAGGGGTGACCCCTGCGAGATAGTCAAGCCTAATCTGATGGGTGACTTCTCATATCCTATGCTGGCTATATAATTCTGGAGTATAGGGCTGCTACTAATAACTCTGCCTATCTGACGGGGAAGCCGTCATCTCTACACTCGCTCGGTGCTAAATCCTACTCCCAACTAAAAGACACTGAAATACTAGACTGTTTTGAGTTTAACTGATTGATAACTGACTATTCTGATAATGCTCATAGTATGTTTTGAAGACTATTCTATAATGTACTTTGTATAGAAACTAGACTAAATAAACATCTATGATTTTCGGGTATTCAATACCCCCAGGACTCAAGAACAATAATAGTAAAATGACACTAAAAATTAGAGATCAAAACATGAAGGTTTTTATTAAATCAATCACTCTTTTAGTCATTTTATCAAACACTTGTAGTTCACGGTTTAAAACAATCATAGAAATGTCACGGAACTTGTAGGAATAACATGAATTCATCATAATAGCATTAATTCATGGTTTAATTCAATAAATAATAATATTAAAACATGGAGGATTGAGTAATAACAATAATTTCATGGTAGCATGGTATGAAATCAATAGTACGTGGAGATTCATGGATGAAATCATAATTTAAAGCATAATAACTTGGAAAGATTATAACTTGGAAATTAAAATAGGATATTTGGACTCCATGGATGAAAGGAATCCATAGATGAATCTCTAACATACCTGGGATAATGAATTTCCTGAGATTCTTGAGGATTGGCCTTGAATTTGAGAGCTAGGGTTTTTTGTTCTTGGAAAAAAAGGATCTTTAATTTGAGAGGAATTGAATAATGTATGATTATTTAGGTCAATTGGGGCTAAATTTTGTGTTTTAGGACGAGTTTAGGGCTTAGGAAAAAGACCCAAATACCCCTAAACAGATTTAAAACGCAAGCTGAAAATTGACCATCCTAATTTTTGGCCTTGGAGAAACGCGCCATTATCGCACAAGCCACTGGAAATGAATAATTGGGACCTGGACAAACACCATGATGTGGATCTATCATGGTAAGTATTTGGATTGTCAATTTGGCCACCTCCGCGATGCGCCACCATCGCAGAGGCCCACTGGAAATTTCCAAACTGGAAATTGGCCTGCTCCGCGATGCGCCAACATCATGGAGTCACACTGGAACTTGACAATTGTCATTTGGACTGTCTTTGCAATGCGCTAAGGGTTAAAATGACGATGTTTAATGACTAAAACTTAAAATCTCCATAACTTCTTACCGGTTATCAAATTTCGGCGATTTTTATATCGTTGGAAAGCTAATTGAATTTCCTATACAATGGCAGGATCTAAATTGAAAAATAATAAGTGTTTTAAAAATTTTATATACAAACACTCATGCATTGGTACTTAGATTATGCTAGAGAAATACAGGGTGTTACAGAACTCAATTGAAATTGTATAAAATTAAATATTCAACCTGTTGCATCAGATATGCATCTATTGTAAATTATCAAAAATATTAAGTAATCTACTGTGGAAGATTACCCATATGTTGTAAATTATCAAATGGATTGTCACATGTAGCAACAGATTACCCATCTGTTGAAAATTGTCAAATAGGGGTTGTCTTCTATTGTAGTTGACACTATGAGAACTTAACCCTAGTCCTAGATTAATCAATTAAGTTATTAGTTGAACATATGAGGTAGTAAGAATTGGTTCAGCTTAGAGTGATCGATCGACGACTCTAGTCGAGAGGAACGCAATGCCGTCTCATATGCAATTGCCAAAAGACTCAATTGAAGTTGTAGTTGACCCTATGAGAACTCACCCCTTGTCCTAGATTAATAAATTATGGTATTAGTCTAACATATGAGGTAATAAGAATTAGTTCAGCTCAGAGTGATCGATCGACAACTCTGGTTGGGAGGAACGCAATACCGTCTCATATGCAATTGCCAAAAGACTCAATTAAAGTTGTAGTTTACCCTATAAGAACTCACCCCTGGTCATAGATTAATCAACTAAGATATTAGTCTAATATGTGAAATCAATTAAAATTGTATAAAAACAAATGTTCAGCCTGTTGCAACAGATTAACCATCTATTGTAAGTTATCAAACAGATTAAGTCATTTGTTGCAACAGATTACTCATCTGTTGTAAATTATCAAATAGATTAAGTAATCTGTTGCGAAAGATTATCCATCTGTTGTAAATTATCAAATGGATTATCACATATCATGATAGATTACCCATCTGTTGTAAATTATCAAATAGGGGTTGCTATATGTTGTAGTTGACACTATGAGAACTCACCCATAGTCCTAGATTAATTAATTAAGGTTTTAGTTGAACATATGAGGTAGTAAGAACCGTTTCATCTCAGAGTGATCGATCGATGACTCTGGTCGAGAGGAACGCAATACCGTCTCATATGCAATTGCCAAAAGACTCAATTAAAGTTATAGTTGATCTTATGAGAACTCACCCCTCATCCTAGATTAATCAATTAAGGTATTAGTCTAACATATGAGGTAATAAGAATCAATTCAGCTTAGAGTGATCGATTGATGACTCTGGTCGCAAGGAATGCAATATCGTCTCATATGCAATTGCCAAAAGACTCAATTGAAGTTGTAGTTGACCCTATGAGAACTCACCCCTGGTCATATATTAATTAACTAAGGTATTAGTCTAACATGTGAAATCAATTGAAATTGTATAAAAATAAATATTCAGCCTGTTGCAACAGATTAACCATCTGTTGTAAGTTATCAAACAAATTAAGTCATTTATTACAACAGATTACTCATCTGTTGTAAATTATCAGACAGATTAAGTATTCTATTGCGACAGATTACCCATCTGTTGTAAATTATCAAATGGATTGTCACATGTCGCAACAGATTACCCATCTATTGTAAATTATCAAATAGGAGTTGTCATCTATTGTAATTGACACTATGAGAACTCACCTCTAGTCCTAGATTAATAAATTAAGCTATTAGTTGAACATATAAGGTAGTAAGAATCGGTTCAGCTCAGAGTGATCGATCAACGACTTTGGTCGGGAGGAACGCAATACCGTCTCTTATGCAATTTCCAAAAGACTCAATTGAAGTTTTAGTTGACCCAATGAGAATTCACCCCTTTTCCTAGATTAATCAATTAAGGTATTAGTCTAACATGTGAAATCAATTGAAATTGTATAAAAATAAATGTTCAACCTGTTGCAACAAATATTTTTTTTGTTGGATTTAATCAAACAGATTAAGTTATTTGTTGCAACCTATTACTCATCCATTGTAAATTATCAAACAGGTGTTGCATCTGTTGCGATGGATGATCGAGCTTTGAAAATTTTTAGACAAAAATTGTTATCTGTTGCACTTTGATGTTTTAAGACCCTTTTTTTTAAAAGCAATTTAAGTATTTCTTGTCCGAGATAAAAAAATCTAAAATACTAAGGCGGTAAAAAATACTACTTGGATAACTCAAAAATCTCCTGAGTGAGTAGTCTTATCTAGTCTTTTCAATGTCACCATCTCCTCGTGCCCCTCAAAAGTCAAAAGTTATTAATAAATATTTAAAACCCATATCTAGAAGAATACTCTCCTTCAACCATAACATAAAGTAAGACTTAACTCATCTATCACTTTTTCTTCTTTATTCTTAATTCTCTTTCTTTCCCTTTTTCCTCTTTTTTCGCTTTTCTTTCAGATGAGGATCCTTTCGGATCTCAACCTATCAATATCTTTTCTCGACTGAACTGGATGTACTGATCCCTTTGCTTTTTTTACATTACAGGTATGGTTCACTATTGCTCTTTCCATCTCGTTTTCTTCTTTGTATGTCATTTAAATTAGATATTAGCATCTATTGCTATTAATGATTTACCCATTACCAGTTTCCTATTTATTGAGAAAATTGAAGAAAAGGTGACTTTTAAGTCTTGAATGAATGAACCGTTGTTTTTATTAAAATATATATAAAAAAATCATTTGTTGGGAGAACTTAAAAAGCCTTGTTGTCAGTATAGTTTGATAAATCAGCTGTTGAAATAGATCGAGCAATTGTTTGAAGAAATCAAACCAGTAGCAAGGCTGGCTTGATTTATTTCAATAGATGACCCATCTGTTCCAACATGTCATCCATCTGTTGTAACAGATACCTCATCGATTGAGCAGATAGGTAATATGTTGCATCAGATTGGTCATCTATTGATTCGCTCAATTTTGTGTTACTCTTTTGTAATGTTCTTTTTCTTCTTCTCATGTTTGACATCAAATGTATTTCTCTTATTTGTAGATAAAAGAAAGTGAAACTAGATTCATTTTTTCCCGACCAGCATTAAAGGCTAGAGTAAAGATAGGTTTGGAGGAATAAGCTGCTTGCATATGAAACCACTTCATATGTGGGAGGTATGTATTACTGATCAACCTATTGTGAAAACACACATCCAGTACAATGATTTTGTGAATGTTCTTTATCTATTAGGCGTTAATTCTTCAAACAATATGGCATTTTACAGTTAAGATTGTTAGGTTCAGACTGGTAAGGCTGAGGGACCAAGTAGGTGGTGTCGATACCCTGTTATAATTTAATGACTGTTTATGCTCATATTTTTGTGTCAAGTTAGGGGAATGATTCAAGTTTTTGGCAGAAATGTAAATATTCAATAGTGATTGAACCGGTTTAATAGCTCAATGGACTTCTTGAAAGGACTCTGAAGCCTCGCACTTCAGCAAACAACGATGGAACCAATAAAAATTCCCCTAGTCCAAATTTATATGGATGGGTTGCTGGAGAAGACTTTTATACAGCAGTAGGTTCTTGGGAGAATACTTATGCGGGAAGGGGAAGGTTGAGAAGGCCATATATCATCACAGACCTTGTTTAAGAGAAAACACAGGGTAGGAAGAAAAGTGTAGCGAAATTGGCTGATGAAATTTACATGAAAATGAAAAAACTGGATGAGCTGCAAATGCGAAAGTGTATCCAAAAATAAAAATCCATCAATCGTTGAATAAAAATAAGAATGGTCAAGAGGACTTGAGTTGGTCACTTTGCTAGAGACGGCAACTAGCGAGCGTGGCCTCAATGAAGACCTACAAAATACAGGACCAGAACTCTAAGAAAGCAGCTTCGCGAGCACAGAAGGTGGTAAGATTGTTGGTCAGAATTAAAACCTGAACCAACTACTCCTGAATTAAAAATAAGGCCTGAGATGATATATGGCCTTCGTCACCTTCCCCTTCCCGCACAGGTATTTTCTCAAGCACCTTCTACTGTATAAAAGTCTCCTCCAGCAATCCATCCATATAAATTTGGACCAGGGAAATTTTTATTAGTTCCATCATTGTTTGTTGCAGTGCGAGGCTTCAGAGGCCGTTCAAGAAGTCCATTGCACCATTAAAACCGGCCCAATCACTATTGGATATTTATATTGTCGTTAAAAATTTGAACCTTTCCCCAAACTTGACACAAAAACATGAGCATAGACCATTATTAAATTATAATAGGGTATCAACACCACCTTCTTGGAACCTTTCAGCCTTATCAGTTTGCACCTATCAAACTAAACTGTACAATGCATGATCTTTTTGAAGGATCGGTGTCTAATCGGTAAAATACTGTATTCATAAAATAATTGCACTTTATGTGTGTCTGTAGCGGTAGACTGATCAATAATACATAACTCCCATGCATAAAATTTGATCCATTGCACGCACCTTATTCTTCTTACCCCATCAAGACAGTGTTGTTTATTCATCTGCACACATGCGATGACTATTAAAAAAGAGGTGTGAAGAGTCGTGACTTTTTTATCTTAACACATTCAAAACAGATGATGAATCAAAATCTCCATCTGTTGCAATTGATGAATCAGCTGTTGGAAGAAATCAAAATATTTTCTCCAGCATATGGTCCATCTATCGCAACAGATAATCCATATGTTGCAATAGATTATGAATCTGTTGTGACAGACCAGACATTGTTTATTCATCTGCACGTATGTGATGACTATTACAAAAGAGGTGAAGAGTCGTGACTTTTTATCTAACACATTCAAAACAACTGATGAACCAAATTCATCATCTGTTGCAACTGATGAATCAGTTGTTGGAAGAAATCAAAATATCTCCTCCAACATATGGTCCATCCATCGTAACGGGTAATCCATATGTTGCAACAGATGGTAAATCTGTTGCGACAGTCCAGACATTATTTATTCATCTGCACGCATGTGATAACTATTAAAAAAAAGGTAGTGGTGACTTTTTATCTAACACATTCAAAACAACTGATGAATCGAATTATCCATCTTTTGTAACTGATGAATCAGCTATTAGAAGAAATCAAAATATCTCCAAAAGATGGTCCATCTGCCGCAATAGTTAATACATATGTTGCAACAGATGTCTCATCTATTACACATACAGATAATCTGTTGCAACAGATGGTAAATCTTTTGTGACAGATGGACGATCTGTTGCAACAGCTCAATAATAAGGGTTGTTATCAAGTCTTAAAACCATTTTGAAAAGGTGATAAGGATTAATGTAAAAAAAAAAGTCACGACTTTTCACAAAAAATAAAATACCACTAGTTTTAATGTAATTGATACAATGGAGCTTAACAGACGTGCCTTTTGTCCTTACACATCCAGATTCAATCCTCTATAAATAGGTCCCTCCTTAATCTTCATTCTACTAAACTTTATTTATTTCTTGTATTTTTTCTTTACGTGTGACATTTTCAACCACTTCTCTTCAAAGAGCATATTCCTTTATCGTTGAGGTAAGTTTTTTTTCTAGTATAAATCTGTCAATTTGTAGTATACATTATATTATATTTGGACTCTTTTATTTATATTTGTCAATTCATGCGTGTTCTAGATATGGCTGATCCAGTTTGAGACATTGCTATTCTGCGCGACACAGTGCGGGAACTTCAGAGGTAGGTTAATGACCTGCTGAGGGAGTTGGTCGCTGTGAGAGTGACGATGTTCAGAGAGATTCAGAGGCTGATGAGGGCCGTATTGTTGCGAGTTGATTAGTCGACTGTCATTAATGATGATAATGATAATAACTAAAATGTGTTTTTTCTTTTAGCGTATGTATTTTAATTTTTTTATATCGGATCTATACCTAATGTATTTTATTTTTTGTTTAATGAAAATTTTATTTTTAGTCGACTTTAGCTTTTTAATTCTTATTCAATTTCCATTTTGTCAATTTCTTTTTCTAAACATACATGTTAATATGTCAACGGTTGGAGGTAAGGAGCAATTTTGAATTCAGCAGCAATAGCAATTTTGGATTTTGAGTTCTTTCAACAAATAGACCATATGTTGGAACAGATTGATCATCGGTTGGGTTTCTGTTAATAGATTATCCATCTGTTGCGATAGATTTATCATCTGTTGGACGAAAATATTCCAGTTTTATGGAACTATGTTGTGTTCTTCCAGCTGATGTCCATCTGTTGCCACAGATGAGTAATTTGTTGAAAATACTTATGGTCTGTTGTATTATTTAGTTCATGTTTTGCCTCTTTTTATTGATACACAAGTTATTAAAAAAAAAAATTTATATATAATAAATGATAACATTACGTTCACAACAATGATTTAAATATATAAAAGTACACCATAAAAAACAACATAAGTTTTTACAATTACAACGATCATGGTGGATTACGATCCGGGCATGTAGTTCTTTTATGGCCAGCGCGCTTACATACGGAGCACTTGTTTCTTCTTGATGAAAATGATTCTCCAACTCCACGTCTTCTCTTATATGGCTTTCTTTCCGGTTCGATAGTGCTTGGGTGATACGAGTGCGATCACGTAGATGGACTCATATGGGTGTGTATTGAAGTTGTCCAAGGGTGTGTGCAAGAGAAGTGTAATTAAGGGCCCAAATACACACCAAAACAGCCCGCTACATACACTAGAGGGGAGGCCCATTCTTGAAGGGCCTTTTGGTCATTTTAACTTCTAATTCTATTGTAATATATAAGAAACATTTCTAGGGTTTCATTGGCAGATTTTGTATGTTTTAAGTCTTTTAAGACACAAGGAACATCAAATCCTCTCTCCTTTGAGACACCCAAACCCGAAATTGTAACTAGGTACATCAAAAAGGTGAATTCTCTTTTGTTATTTGCTTTGCTTGGAAACATTGATGCTTGGGAGGTGGAATCCAAACTCATATCATTGTAAGAGATCGATTTATTGTTGTGTGTAGTGTTAAGGGTCCAAGATTGTCCATTCTTGGGTTCTTAAGATTATACCTTCATGTGGTCTATCTATCTATCCTTTTACTTTTCTTGTAATTGTGTTTGATGTTTGTGTTGTAACCTTGTGTTCTTGTTGTTGTTGTTAACTCCGAATCTTGTGCCTTTGTGTTCATCTTGTTCTTCACATATTGTTTCTGTTTTGGTGTATAAATACACCATTATATCTTGTATTTTTGTGTTTTTGTTGTTGGCCGAAACTAGTTCCAAAAGGGCTCATGGATTTCTTCCAATTTGTGGACTATTTTTGGACTGATTTTGGTGTTCCATTGTTTGTCTGGTATCATTTGGTATCATAGCGAAGGCTGGTCGTGTTCTCACACTACCAATCTTGGGCTCTCTTAGTTGAAAAAAAAGAAGTGAAAACTGAAATTTCCAGAAAATAGCAATCTGTCCACTTGTGTGTTCTTGGCCGAAAATTCTATCTTGTTGTGTCTTGGCCGAGATTTGTGTCCTGTAAACTTAGATATAAGATTCCTTTTTGTGTGTTATATTGTTAGTAGTGTTAGCTTCTTCATCCCTAACACTAAAGGAGTCTAAATCTATGTTTGAGCTTTAAAAGTTGATGTTGTTGTTGTGAATCCAAAGTGTGGATGATTGTCGTTGGGATTGTTGTTGTTGGTTCAAGTTTTGAATGTGTATTATGGGAATTGTGTTGTTGATTTTAAGCTTGAAAAGGTGGTGGTGTTTTTTTTGGAGGGTCCAACTTGAACCTTAGAACTTCAAGACTCAAAGTTTGTGTTCTTGGTGTTCTTCACCATCTCTATATGTTGTTGAAGAAAAGGAGGTTGCTGATCTTATAAGTTGAAGGAAAAAGGTGAAGAATTGTTAGTCTTGAAATGCCCCCAACCACCAAAGACTTTATCAACCCTTTTCCAACAACTTTCCATGATACAAGGGTCCATGTTTTAAGGAGGAGTACAAAAAAGTCAAAGTCTTGAAACTTGAATTGAAAAAGAGCTCCAAAGACTTTTATTTCCCTCCCTAACCAATTCCAAATTACAATGGGACCAAAACTTGAAATTGAAATATAAAATTGAGAAACCGCAACCAATACGTGACTGCCACATCATCATTTTTACTATTCACGTAACACTTTTGGCTCAAATTTTAGATTTCTTAGTTTCATTTTATTATTTCATTAGTTTCGTTTGTTGATTCCATTACTAACTTACAATACTTACAAGCTTGTACTAGATTGTAAGTTAGTTTTGAAACCGTTCTTCGTGTATACGTTCCTTTATGTGTCTTATTCTTTTGACTCGTTGTGATACTTGGTCCACCTCTCAATGCCTCACGGAGTACAAGCGAGGTTACGACACTTGTGAGATCAAAGTGTGAAAAATCTGAGAGACAAAACAATAGAGAAGGAGTGTGAGGACCATTCTTGTACAACTAACTTATTTGTTGTTTTGTAGGTAACTTTTGGCCCTAATGGAAACCATTTTGGCCCTTCTTGATGCTTTGTCCCGAGACCTTGCTAGGGCAAATATGGGTCTTAAAAACATTCACTCGGGTGTGGTAACTATGAGTGAGAGGTTGGATCGAATGGAGAGACAAAGTAACTCTCGTGTTTTTACTCCCGAAACTTTACCTACAAAAGCCAACCCTCCAAGTTCACCACAAAATGCCATAATCCAAGCTACAAATTACCCACAAAACCGAGAATAAGGTAGACCCCTTCCCCCGCTAGTTGATCAAGTCCAACAAGAAGGACTTGTACGCCAATTTCCTCCCATCCAAGCTCCACAACCAAAGCTCCACATTACCAAAACAGTCCACTTTACCAAATCAATCCTCTCAATCGAAACTCCACTTTACCAAAGACTACACATCCAAGAAGAGGAACATGGTAGAGAGGGACATGAAGGATATGGAGTCTACTATAATGCTTATATGATGGGGGGAGACTTGAGTCGGATAAGATTGAAGCCAAAACTCAAGATAGAGAGGAAGCCAAGGTTCAAAATAAAGATGTTAGCCTCGAAATGTGTTTGTGTTTCTCTTGGGTCCATCTTGTTGGTGGACTATTTTTGGAGTCGTTTTTGATATGTGCCAAGTTTTATTGAACTCTAGGGTTCTTCATGTTTTGCGGACTATTTTCAGTGATTGCTTATGAAGTGGCCAATTGAACGAGGTGAAACCGTGAATTTGTAGGCAAATTCCTCTCAAGATGGAGAGGATGATACGAGTGCGATCACGTAGATGGACTCATGTGGGTGTGTATTGAAGTTTTCCAAGTGTTTGTGCAAGATAAGTGTAATTAAGGTCCCAAATACACACCAAAATAGCCCGCTACATACACTAGAGGGGAGGCCCATTCTTGAAAGGCCTTTTGGTCATTTTAACTTCTAATTCTATTGTAATATATAAGAAACATTTCTAGGGTTTCATTGGCAGATTTTGTATGTTGTAAGTCTTTTAAGACACAAGGAACATCAAGTCCTCTCTCCTTTGAGGCACCCAAACCCGAAATTGTAACTAGGCACATCAAAAGGGTGGATTCTCTTTTGTTGTTTGTTTTGCTTAGAAACATTGATGCTTGGGAGGTGGAATCCAAACTTGTATCATTGTAAGAGATCGGTTTATTGTTGTGTGTAGTGTTAAGGTTCCAAGATTGTCCATTCTTGGGTTCTTAAGATTATACCTTCATGTGGTCTATCTATCTATCCTTTTACTTTTCTTGTAATTGTGTTTGGTATTTGTGTTGTAACCTTGTGTTCTTTTTATTGTTGTTAACTCCGAATCTTGTGCCTTTTTGTTCATCTTTTTCTTCATATATTGTTTCTATTTTGGTGTATAAATACACCATTATATCTTGTATTTTTGTGTTTTTGTTGTTGGCCGAAACTATTTCCAAAAGGGCTCATGGATTTCTTCTAATTTGTGGACTGTTTTTGGACTGATTTTGGTGTTCCGTTATTTATCTTGGATCATTGGGTCAATCTATGGAGGAGGTATTAATCTCCCCATAACCTCTGCAGGAACAACCTAAGATTCTTCGGAGGCACCGGAGTAATATGCCCACTATATGCCATTTCATATTTTTCCACCGAATAATATTGAGAGGAGTGCTCATAAACTTCAGCTCCATATCTATGACCGTATTGAGCTCGAAGCGCTGCCATAGCATGTGGACAAGGTATTTTGTCCAAGTCAAAAACTCTGCACGTAAAAGATCTTGTTTGAAGATCGATCGTAGCAACATCACCATGACCGGTGATACTGAATTTGTAATCTGCTATTTTATGAGATAATAGCCTATTCCCCAAACTGACATTCGTTGATATTATTTTTTTTATTTTGAGAACTAATCGGGTTTTTTTAGGCACTTGAACTGCACACGCTTTTCGTTATAAAATTGGCCATACTTCTTTCTTATTTTTTCTAACATAGCTTTGATGGAAAATTCTCTTTCATCGCCAAACAATGAATTCACTGATTCAGCTATGTTTGATATCATAATATTGTACCTATACAAAAGAATCACTTAGTACGACATCATACTAAACTTGCAACTCAAACATGACATTAAATCGATAAGAATGTACCTATCTGCCCGACAAAATATTCGACTCCATCTCTCAAAATCGACATGTATGATAAATTCTGCTACCTTGGGATTCACATCCGTTATTTGATTAAAATGGTCTAAAAACTCCTCTCTACTATATGCTTTAGCTGTTCTATAAAAAGGGATCACGACCCTTTTGTTGTGATAGTTGGTCTGAATGTTCTCTCCAAAATGTCTGATGCAACAACCAAAGTAAGCTGAAGTAAAGAAATGTGAACCTATCTTTGGAATACTTGGATGCCTATCCGATACAAAACACAACTCTTCGGTATCTTTGACGCAGCTTCGCAGTTGTTCAAAAAAAATCATAAGAGGCATCACATTCCTTGTCTACTACACAAAAAGTAACAGGAAAGATGTGATTCTCCACATCCTGCGCCACCGCTTCTAGCAGAACTCCATTATACTTGCTCCTCAAGAAGGTACCATCGACGGCTATGCCCTTTCTCAAATGTCGAAAACCTTGAATCCAAGCACCATATGATACAAAAAAAGTTCTTGAACCTTCCATTTTTATCAAGATGCAAGGACGTCATACTTCGGGAATTTGTGGATTCAATCATATAATGGTAGGCATCTAGGACTGCATACTCATGCTCGTGTGTTCCCCTAACCAAGTCCTTGGCAATCCCCATGGTCGTGCTCGTGTGTTCCTCTAACAAAGTCCTTGGTAATCCCCATGGCCGTATATATCTTCCAATAACTGACCAGGACACCGAATTCCATAAGGAGTTGATTGGCCATAACCCTTGTTGAAGGGCCTTTTCCATCAGAAAAACTACTTTTAAATATTCACCAAGGACCTTTGCCGTGGTGTGAGGATTTTGGCCCGAGATATGCTCCGAACCATATGTGTGATGTTTTTCATGTTTATGAATGACGAATCTGTCAGAACTTGCATACTTCACCACTCTCAACCACCACTTGCAGTTTGAATTAGCACATTTGAAGAAAAAGACACTGCTCAAATTAATCACCTATCACCTTCTTTATTCTGAAATCTTTTTTTAAGCAATAAATAAACAAAGTGGTTGATAGTTCATTCTTGTCCTTGAATGGCATTCCAATAAAAAAGTCGTTCCCGTCGTCTTAAAGATTTTCAGACTGTATCTATTGAGAAGAACTGCACATCATACTGGTCGCATCAACGGGCGTAGGTGGTTGATCATCATCTGGAATATTCATGTCTAGATCATCCAACCTATTATCAAAGATGTTTTGTTATTGTTCTTCTTCTACGTTCTGGTTCTTATTCTCTCACATCTTTTTAACCACATACACCCTTAACACCGGCCTAGATGAATCACTAAGATAAGCACGTAACCGTACCTGATCGATTATCTTGAAAAGTAGTACCCTTTGATTTTCAAAGGAGCTGTGTATGTAGATGATAACGAGTTCTTCCGATTGATAATTCAGTCCACAATAAATGATGATTAAGTTCACAAAATCATCATACGAAACATCACTTTGAACTATGATAGCTATCGTCTCTAGTATTTCACTCTCGTTCCAATGCCATACATATCGATTGTTCTTCTCGATCCATTGACCATGACAATCCACCCCTATTGTTATTGGTCCCTCCATTAGTGGGTACCTAAATAAAGTCATTTGTTAAAACAAGTTAATAGTGATTTTATAGTGCCGTAAATGAATCCCAACAGATATGTAATCAGTCGCTATAGATTACTTACCTGTTGGGATTCATGTTATGCTCCTGAAGCTGATTTCAACAGACGAGTCATCTGTTGTAATAGGTGAATCATATGTTGCAACAGACTATATATCTGTTGGGATTGATGTTACAGTACCGAGGCACCTTTAAAGCTGATTCCAACAGATGAGTGACATATTGCAATAGATAATTAACCTGTTGCGATAGATGACTTACCTGTTGCAACAGACGACGATCTGTTAGAATCGAGGTCAGGTTCTATCGCAATAGGTTACTAATATGTTGCAACAGATATTTACCGTCTTTTGGAATCGAGTTTGAGTTCTGTTGCAATAGGTTAATAATCTGTTGCAACAGATATTTACCTTGTTGCAACAGACAACACGTCTGTTGGAATCGAGTTCAGGTTCTGTTGTAACAGGTTAATAATCTGTTCCAACAGATATTTATCACGTTGCATCAGATAACTAATTTTTTTAAACAGATAAATCATTCATTGCAACAGATGACCCATTTTTTCGATTCATGTTACGGCCTATAGAACCATAAACATGAATCCAACATATCAGTCTTCCGTTAAAACAGATGTCTCATATGTCGCAATAGATGATTTATCTGTTAAAATAGATGGCTCTTATGTTGAATTCATGATGAGGTTCTATCTATTGTGGGAAAAACAACACAATAGCAGTTACCCAAATGACAAATTCAACTAAAAATCATAATTTGACTTACCAAAGTCTCCTATGAAGTAATGTCAAAGTGGAAAGTGATGTACGAAACAAAATTTGACCTAAGAAATTGGTCAAATAGCAACAGTAGCGGTAACAACAACAACAACAACAACAACAACGACAATGGTTAATAAGAAGAAGATGAAGATGATAATGAAGTAGAAGATGATGATAATGAAGCAGAAGATGATGAATAAAGCAGCAACAATGAACAACAAAAATCGCTAAGAGAGAGAAAATAACAATGGATGAGAAGAGAGAGAAAGACGCCTTTTTTCCTCCGTTTCCCGTTATATTACGTAAATATTTAGATCAAAGTATAAATTTAAAAACTTTTGGGTCCATGATAAAGTAATTGTCACCTCCACTCAATTATTAAGACTTGTGTCACCTACAACTTATTTTAAAACTTTTTTATCACCTACAGCCCAAAGCCCCAAGTTACTCAATCTTCCAATTTCACTATGTATTGGACAATCAAACTCATTTACCGATAAAGACAATCTTTGAAGTTTTGAACAATTCGACAAGCTTGTAGGTATATGACCACGAAGCTTGTTTGAGGATAGTAAAATCCCTTTGAGTATTGGGAGACCATTACATAAATCATTGGTAAGATTTCCTGATAAGCTATTACCTGTAAATGCAATGAATTCAATTCTAGAGATATTGAAAATTGTGGATGGTATAGAACGTGAAATCTGATTATATTGTATGGGCAACAATTTCATGTTTTGAAGATTGTTGATCCCTTCTGGAATGTTTCCATGAAGTGAATTAAAATATATATCTAAAATCTCCAACCTTGAGGTATTTGAGAGTGGCGGAGGAATAGAGCCTATGATATTATTCCCCTTCAAGTTTAACACTCTCAGGTTTATAAGATTTCCAATCACTTTTGGGATTTGACCTTATATGGAATTGAAGTTTAGATTCAAAAGTCTCAAGAGTGGAAATATTAGAAAATGAAGAAGGAATGGGCCCAGTGAAACTATTATTTCCAAGATTTAGAACTTGAAGTTGGTGTAAAAAACAAAACCAAGAAGGAACCTTCCCACTGAAGTTGTTCAAATTTAAGTTAAGAAACTTAAGTCGATGCAATTGTGCTATTTCTTGAGGCAAATATCCCAGGAAATTGTTCCTTTCCAAGTCAAGCGAAAAAAGAAATGAGAGGTTTTCAAAAGCACGGGGAATCCTGCCTGTAAGAGCCATGCTGGAAATATTCAAGGACTCCACTCGCTGGTGCCTAGAACCATAAGTGACACCTACCCAATGACAAATAGAAATAGTGGGAGACCAGCTTTTATCCAAGAAGTGAAAGGGGTTTGAAATGATTTGAGATTTTAGAGAAAGAAGAGCTAATTTATCAGTGGCAATGTTGGTTTGTGTCATGGCTGAACTAACTGTGACATAGTGAAGCAACAAAAGTACTGGTAAGAGAAAAGAACTGAAGGCTTTCTCCATAAGTACAAATAAGAGTAGGAAAATGGTATGGCTTGTGACATGTGGTTTTGAGACTTTAAATAGCAATAAGATTTACTTTTTGATCTTGCACGTTTCAATCAGAATTATAAATATGGTGCCAAAATTCCTCCAATCATCCAAAGACTTATGCAAGTCAACCAAGTTATGTGGGTTCCAGAGACTTGACAAATTGGAGAAGACTAAAAATCAACCAAGTCTTTGCAACCATAAATGTGGTGGCAAAGCTATTCCTCTAGTCAGTCCAAAGACTTTTCAAGTTGCCTTTTCTAAAGTTAAGATTTTTTAGATAGAATTATCCCTTACCTATGGAATAGGTCTATTTTGATTCTTCAAATATAACTTCGAGCAAGTATGTTGCCATGTAACCTTACCTCTTCAATACATCAACCTCTTCTGCTATTCGGGAAGAGTTCTTCATCCTCCGAACAGCCTACAAGATTCATATTACAATGCTCGATAACCGCAATAATCAATCAAAAATTTGAATGAATGTAATTTGATTTGATTTGATGAATCAAGAAAATCATTTCAGAGTTAAAACAATCTGGAAGCATGTAAAGGAGTGGTAGCAGAGATCATCAATTTCAAGCTGGCTAAAACATTTCCAGCATGTACTAACTGGAAGATTAATAATACATCATACATACCAAAGGCATAAAACGACTGTGAGGCTCTCATAGATATAGGTTATTCGCTTCATTCAAATGTTTTCATACAAAATGGATGTGTTAGGGTTTTTGCTCTGATTTTCTTACTATATTTAAGTTTTTACTTTTTCTTAGAAGGAAAATAAAAGTTACCATAATTACTTTTACTTTTCCTGAAAGGAAAAAAAATTTTCATATTTGGCTAACCTCTTTCTTGGAGGAAAGGTTTTAGACATCTATAAATAGAAGACCCCTTCTCATACCATATTACAATAGCATGCACAATGTAGTCGTTTAAAGAGTCTCGTTTAGGGGGAGATTTTCTCCCAATAGAATTTTTATATTTCTTTAATATTAGTTTCTTGTGTAGGCCATTTGGCCAAATTATATTCAATAGTATATTTTTAGTATATTTTTATTTGTCCTCTGAATTATCGCCACCTTGGTTTGCAAACTTTAAGCTTCCGCATGACGCCTTCTCGATTTCGAACCTAACAAGTGGTATCAGAGCCTACGGTTCAAAGATCCAATGGTTTGGTGAAATGGGGTTGAAGACAAGATCAAGGTGGTTCAAAATCAATTTGCAATCAATTTGATGATAATGAAGATATATGTTCAAGATACTACATGTGGATAAAAAATTTCAAACAAAATTTCAACAATCCTGTTGTTTATCCATCTTTAAAATCAAAATCAATTTTCAACCCATGTTTATGCGCTCCAATTTTCAACCCATACTTGCTTAAACGCTTGGGCTCCTTTCAACTCGTGCATTTATTTTTAACGCATGAGCTTCACTCTTAACCTGTGCTCGCTTTCAATGCACAAGGCTTCACTTTCAATCTTATCAACCCGTGCTTCTATTTTTAATGCATAGGGCTCGAATTTTAACCCATATTAATTTTTAATCATGGTAAGCAGCAGTGATATATGAAGAATATATATGAAGAACAAAGATCATGCACAAGAAGAAGGAGGATCAAGAATATTTTGAAGAAAATCAAGCCAAAAGGGGGAGATTTGTTAGGGTTTTTGCCCTGATTTTCTTACTATATTTAAGTTTTTACTTTTTCTTAGAAGGGAAATAAAAGTTACCATAATTACTTTTACTTTTCCTGAAAGAAAAAATATTTTTTTTTTTCATATTTGGCTAACCTCTTTCTTGGAGGAAAGGTTTTAGACATCTACCCCTTCTCATACCATAATACAATATCATTCACAATGTAGTCGTTTAAAGAGTCTCGTTTAGGGGGAGATTTTCTCCCAATAGTTTTTTTATATTTCTTTAATATTAGTTTCTTGTGTAGGCTATTTGGCCAAATTATATTCAATAGTATATTTTTATTTGTCATCTGAATTATCGCCACCTTGGTTTGCAAACTTTAAGCTTCCGCATGACGCCTTCTCGATTTTGAACCCAACAGGATGTAACCGAATTCTATTCCACTTTATGACAGCAACTAGTTTTGTATCATGCTGAGAAATAAATTGTAAAAAAGAACATTTATTTGGAAGAAACTTCCGAATACCTAGTGTAATCCCACACGTAGGATCAGAGGAAAGTAGGGATGCAATACAAGAACTTCCCAAGGGGCCACCCATCCTAGTATTTCTTTAGTTCAAACACGCTTAACTTCAGAGTTCTGGTGGGATCCTGTTAGTGTTGGTATGATCGCATCCTAACTTCCGTATGATGAGAATTGCAGTATTCCAACTTTACAACTCCGAATCCTAACTAAGATGTGAAGATTAATACCAACTAACAAGAGCAAGAATGCATCAGAGTTGCCACAATTCACGAATTAGTCATTAAAGCAACTCATTTCATTAAGAATACTGCTTCCACGCAAAAAGTAAGAGAACATAAACTCACTCAACCTCTGCATCAGTATGAAAAAGCACTAGATTTTCTACCGCTGCAGGGGGTGGCTTACGGAGATATAGGGAGGGATTAAACAAAGGATAGAAGCAGAATTGGTTTTGTTTTGGTTTTACAAGAACTTAGAGTCAATTTGATTTCGAGATTATAGTAGGCCTTTTAGGAAGGGGAGTCTTGGAGTAACCGGTAACGTTGCTGCAATGTGACTAGGAGGTCACGGGTTTAAGCCTTGGAAATAGCCTCTGACAATAATGCATGGTAAGGCTGCTACCAAATGCAATATCTATATAATCAATTTTTACTAAATTATGGTGGTTATAACAATCAAACTATCAAACAATGACCAATTCCGCTAGCAACATAGAAAGCAGTGTCACCCTTGTCCTTTCGCTAACATAACAGATCTTGTAAGCTTTTATTTTCAAACTTCTAAACATTATTAAAAACTATCACACTATCTTTATCTTTTAACAATAATGTAGCTTAGAGTATCTGAAAGTGTACGTTTGAATTTTTTTTTGCTGAAAACCTACTATTAAACGTCGGAGAAGAACAACCATGAACAATATCAAAGTTGGTCATAACACCAACAATTTTAAATTTTATCTTTTGGATCAGGTGTGCCAACAAATATCAATGAAGGAAAAAGTACCAATTTTTAACAAATAAATTGATGAGAACCACCTATCTCATTAACCATAAGGATTATGGATGCATCTATCAGCCAAACATCCAAATCAAAAAACTAAAATTCATGATTTTCTGCTAAAATGTTTGCAAGCTAAACAAACTAACTTTTTAAAACATATGGCCAAACTCAAGTTTTTTGATTAACTGAACAAAGAGGAACTCAAAAACCTTTACGGTCAGGAGAATTGAGATTTAGCTTATTTTATTGATGATTTACTATCTATCTTATTCATTATCAGCAGAATTATTTATTTATAACAGAGTCTGTTCTTTTCTGATTGAGCAGATCAGTACTCTTTCCTGAGATCTAGAGTTTGAACAAATAGCAATAAGCCTTGAACTCTTGAACAGAGATGGGTCTTTGGAAGAATCTGACAACTGCCAAATCAACTTGGCGTCTTGTAACCACGTTCAAGTATGACTATGTTATTATATCATTTGTTACCTGAAGAGGAATCTTTAGCGGCCAAATCAAGGGGTATTGTTAACCACATTGAGTTATTACTAACCTACTGTTCAATTTAGTACTCTGTTATTGCAAACGAAAGAATCCTTTTTTGTTTAAAGTTGCTAATCGTTCAAGTAGAACACAGAAGCATTGGTAAGAAAGTCATTGTGAAGGTTTAATGTTAGTTCGACTATTAAACAAAAGAATTTATAGGTGTGTCTACAGATCAAATAGCATGCTAGCAGGATATTGGAATTAAAAAGTATAAACTTACAAATCGTTTACAAGAGAAGAAAATTTACCGACGGAAAATCAAATCTGTAATTGTGAATAGTAGTCGGCGGCACTGATAGAGATAGAAATCTGCGGGCAAAATAAATTCCAAACATAGTTAGAAGTAGTCAGTTTTTTTTCTTAAAAAGAGATTTAAGGACGGAAAAGGACAGCATATATATGTTTAAGCCTTGTCTATTACATAACAATTTGTAACACCCCGCACTTTCGGGCTAAAGTTTGAACCGTCTTTTCTACGCGTATAGACCCTAACCCAATAATTCATTGTTAATATATATGTGATGATCAATTATATAGTTTGTGAATACATTTGAATATGAATTGAGGTCACAAAAATCTCCGAATCCAAAGACGAGCTGAAAACTCTTTTATCGATTAAGTTTTGGTGAACGTCTAAACTTGGGTCAACTTCCATCTACCATAACTTCTTTTATATAAAGAATTAGAGGTCTTACGATATATCAAATGAAAGGTCTTCAAGTCTTCTTTCCAACGCAACTGATTTCACCTTAATTCGATATCAGAGTAGAAAGTTATGCTCATTTTATTTCAACGTGTCTGTCTGCCAAAAATGTGATGACGAAGCTGACGACCTATCAGCTAGGTGACGGCTTCCCCAGACCCTGCGCATAGCGGAAGCTTTAGTGCACCGGACTGACCTTTTTTTTTTCGCCTTTTAGATTCGTTATATACACTAACAACCAATGTTATATACATTTCCTTTTTACAGTTGCCCATGTAGAGCTTGAACCTTACCAGGCCAGTTTTTGAATACAGTATCAGCCAACTTCATCTTTCTTTGGGGTTGTTTGGCAGGATGCATAAGAAAAAATAATGCATGTATTAGCTTTGTAATTTTAATTATCAGGCAATTCTCAAAAACTTGATGATCATTCAGGGAAATTTAATTCGTTAGAGATACATCCTTCTTTCACTTTTACTTGTTCACTGCACTAAAAATAGATATATCTATTTTTCTTGTCATAAACACTTAACCTCTTATCATCAAGGTAGAGAGAAGTGATATGGTTAGGCTCTTGACCCTTTGATTATCGAGTTTTAGTTTCCCAGCCCAACTCATTGAATTTATCGTATTAGAAGGGTGATATAGTAACATTGTTATTTTATTTATTATTTCTTAAGAATTGTGTCGAGTTAATGTCGGACAAGTAAAACGAAAAGGAAAGAGTACTAGATTTCTTGAAAGAACAAGATAAAGAAGATATGGTTAGTTTAGGAATTCTAATTAGTAAGTGTTAGATTAACTAATAAAGGAAATATAGAAAACTTGTGTTTACTTTTGAACATGAGGGAGCTAGGAAATTTAATGAACCCTATTCCACGCTAATTAAGTTATCTTGTTACACGTGACATGCAGGGTCGGAGCCAGCTTAGATTCAGGGGTTCATCAGAATTTTCTTCAGCAAAAAATTATATGTTATTTATATGTGGTTAAAATTATTTTTTACATATTATATAATAGATGTCGAACCCCCTTTAGCTAGTTCATGTATTTACTTATTCTAATTTTTAACTCCCTTAATGAAAATTCTGGCTCCGCCACCTATATCACATGTTAAAAATTATGGACCCTATACATACATATATAATTTCAGTACTAGTTCTTGTTGGTTTGCATGTTATGGCCTTTAACTTTTAACACTTCAACAATCATTTTCCAAAATTGTAAGGAGAACAAAAATATTAGAGAAATTCAAAAATGGAAAACAAAGCCTACTTCATCTGCTGCTTATGTATTTTCACTTACATGACCACTTTTCCTGCAGGTAAATTAAATCATCTTATTGTAACTGTCATATCACTTATCAATTGATCTCTGGTTATTGTTTAGTTTGCTTTCTTTGTTTGATTTTGTTTGTGCTTAGTCTTCAAGAAGTGGTGAATTTAGAATTTAGATCATAGTTCAGTCTTTTAAGTTCTTTTCATTAAAGTCATTGAACTTTTAAAGTAGTTATGAATACACAATTTAGTGTTTATCAAAATTTTACTAATTCTCTTTGAAATATTTTTTTTGATTCAAATTGGAAATTGGAATCACAACTCTTTTTGTTTCAACTTACATGTGATACACTTTTCTTGTTCTGTATGTCCAAAAAAAAGTGTTGGATTTTTATATTTGAAAATAATTTAACTTTAAATTTTTTTTTTATTTTGTCCTTAAAATTCGATATACCAAGCTCAGATAGAACTTCACGAATACAGCAACAACAACATATCCAGTATATACATATCTTAAACTTTGTTAATAGTTAAAATGCTTCACATAAATAATTGGGATGCGTGCGGTTCAATTAACAAGGTTGCATCCACCTCTTTACATACCCAGAGCTAATCCAACTGTATAGATTTACGAGTTTGACAGAATCTAATAATGTTTCGAGGTCCAATGCCAACCTTATATATAAATAAACAAAGTACATATAGAACTAGATATACATAAACATTTCAAGGTACATTTAGTATGTTAATTTTAAGTGTTACTTTATTTGTTTGTTTGTTTGTTGCAGTTGACATGATTGAGGAGGTTGATGTTGTACTCAAAAGACAACATGGGAAACACAAGCATGGTGATGTTAAGTTATTTGTTTTTGGAGATTCATATGTAGATACTGGTAATTGGCCAAAATCTACGTCAAGTTCTTGGAAGGAACCTTATGGTTTCACTTATCCTGGTTTTCCTTCTGGAAGATTCTCTGATGGCCTTGTACTCACTGATTTTATTGGTATGTACAATTTTTTTCTTTCATTCTAAATCTTTATGTTCTTGAGGAATATTAGGGATGTTAAATGAGCGAATTAGATTGAATTAGGGTTAAAACAAGTTAAATTAGTAAGTTATTTGTTTTTACATTTTATTTGACTCATGTATCAAAAATAGACGTTTTATTTTACTTACGTTGTTTATTTTATCAAGGAGAAACTTTTTTTTTTTTTTTTACCTTTTTCTCACATTATTCTTAGTATTAAATAACTATATAAATGACGTAATAGTAGTGGTAGTCAAATTCAAAGTTTCAAAGTATCATTAACAAGGTTTGTTTAGTAAAATATATTTGTAATTAAAATTTTCATAAAGAATGTGTCAAGTCAATATGAACCAAATAATATAAAACGGAGGGAGTACTTTGCGAATTAAGTATTACTTGAGTCAACATGAGTTAGATTAATATGGACTGAATAATGAGTTAAGACTAATAATCCAGCCAGCCAGGGGTTGATTTACTTTCGAAATTATGATGCATGTGAATTCATGATTTTTAAACAAAATTTTGATATTTTATTTACACAATTTTTGAGAGAACTCATATAATATAGTATGTTGGACATGCTTCAAAAAGGATGAATATAATGCAGTTGGTAATGCTGAGCCATTTACTTAAAGAGTAAAAGGAAAAATCTTCCATTTAATACTTTCTTTTCCCCCCTTAATTTTGTGATACAATCATATTTAAAAAATCTAGATTTTGCCTTTGCATCCAACTAGATCTTACCAAGTTTTAATTTCTATTTGTTTTCTTATAATTTCTTTTAATTACTTATTAATTTTCTTTTATTATTGTTTTATAGTATAACATATCAAATAAATAAATTAAAAATATGTGCAATTAATGATTTTATAATAATGCAGCTTCATTCCTTGGCATAAGATCTCCACAACCTTATACTAATAGGAAGGGATCATCACAAAGTGATAATTATGGGGTGAATTTTGCATATGGAGGCACAGGTGTATTCAACACTTTTGTTAACCAACCAAACATGACAACACAAATAAATTATTTTCAACAGCTATTTGAAGATGAGGAACAAGTGTACAACAAAGAGAACATGAGTTCCTCTATTGCTCTTGTGTCTGTGGCAGGCAATGACTATGCTACTTTCCTCACCAAAAATAACAACAATATGGAGGTAATTAATTATAAGTTGTTAAACTAACCCTACCTATACATATATGTTCAACAATATGGAGGTAATTAATTATGTATCTAGAATTGATTGGTCATCTATATGGCCTTATTTTCTTGCTTTTGCTACCTAGTAAAGTGTCTTTGAGAAAGCCCATGAAAGCACCAACCAGGGTTAATCTTCTTCATTTCATTTTAATCAGAGGTCTCGGGTTGAAGCTTTAACGGGTACCGCATCACCTTTTTCCCGGAGCATTTTACCCTAGCGTGGAAATTTTCAATGTGAATCCGAATTTAGTCTGCCTAATACGTGTACCAGACACCAGATGAAAAATAAAATAAAAAAAATAACCACAGAAGCAAGAAAAATCTTTTGATTAGCTAGCTAGGGAAGAAGATTGATGAGATATGTATGTTACTTGATAGACCTCATTAATTACTTTAAAAAATAAAAATAGCTAGTTATTGTTTTCTTGATCTTGAATATGTTATTGTTGCTGCTATAATAAAATGCTAGATATCACTTTAAGTAAAACATTAATTTGCATTTCTTTTTTGTGCAGGACTTGGGGAATTTTACTAAATCAATATTAAGTGAACTTGAATTGAACCTTAGACGTATACATGGATTGGGAGTTTCAAAAATAGGCATAACAACAATGGAACCCCTAGGTTGTTTGCCAAAAATGACTATTGCTTCTTCTTATGAGAATTGTAGTGAATCTGCCAATTCTTTCTCAATATTTCACAATCAAATGTTGCATCAAACTATAGAGAAACTCAACAATCAAACTGGTGGACAAAGTTTCTTCATTCTTGATCTCTATAGTGCCTTCATGTCTGCTTTGGATATACAACAAAACCACCCAGGTAACACACACTCATGTACATACACACACACGTTTAGGTCAATTTCACGTATGATTACTGAACTTTTATATATTAGTATTACACTAAAATTACGAAACTATTTTTCTCACATGAAACTTATAAGAATGTGTCACAGGTTTTTAGGTCGATTTCACGTATGATTACTGAACTTTTTATATATTCGTATATGGTATAACACTAAAATTACGAAACTATTTTTGTCACATAAAACTTAGAATGTGTCATAACTTAGGGTGCTAGACTTTAACCTTTCGATCATTTGTATTTTCTGAGTAATTCATATATTAAATTTAGTATGTCATATATTAGGTTCGTGTCTTCACTATCATAGTAATTAGTACGAAAACTTTAATGACAAGACGATGAAATTAATAATGAAATCTCTTAGTTTGAAATATTGGTGTATCACCCTTATATATCTAATTAATTAATCCCTATTTCTTTTTCTTTTTTTTCCCCATTTGACATGGGATATATAGGAAATTCAAACTTTGAGAATCCATTTAAACCATGTTGCATGGGAACAAGTAGTAAATATTCATGTGGAGACCAAAGTGGATTGCAGAAGAAATATGCAATATGTAAAAATCCAGAGCTTTCATTCTTTTGGGATGTAATTCATCCTTCTCAACAAGGATGGTTTGCTGTTTTTTCTGCTTTAAAGCCTTCTCTGAGTTCCCTACTGTATACCATAGCCTAATTAGCTAGAGTGATAGTTATGTTTCTGAACCATTCGGTCATCTAGTTTATTGTTTGAATCATTCCGTCAGCTAATTTACAAAATAAAGTGTATAAGTTAAGTATATTTATTAACTACTTATATACAATATATACATATTACATACTGGTTGTGTAAATGTGGAGTACGTATATTTCAACCATATTTGGTAAACTAGTTGGTAGAACGATACATTTGGTAAGAAGCCCTAAATTATATGTAGGAAGTAGGATACATTTGGTAAGAAGCCCTAAAATATATATATATCCTACATTATTTTTCCTTTATGATCTTCTTTATTTTCTTGGATCTTATGGCAATATGTTTGTGATAGTTTATCAAAGTAACATTATATCACACAAACTACTTGTCATGTTGAAGTAGTAAATGGATCACCCGTACTTTCGTTTATATGATATAGTTATGAATTGACAGGAAATTAAAAACTTGAAAATATATTATCTTAAGCATGTCATAATATATATATATATATATTAAAAGTGTGAAGACCCTTAGAAAAGTGATTTGAACTTTTTGCCCCTCACTAAAAGTCTTTGTTTTAGACAAAATCGCTTTTTCACTATTTTTTACTAATATTTAAGAGTTAAAAATTAATTAAATACATTTATGATAAAAAAAATTCTTATTAGAAGTCATCTAAATTAATGAATCCGAAACATATGGTAAAAGAAAAATAATCATAGACTTAATTTTGGTTTAAATTGAAATTTCTTATGTATATAAAAAAGGGAATCCTAAATAGTAATAGCAAAAAAAGGAAAAAAAATTGGTAACAATGTCACGTACATGACTACTATATATGATTTTGTGTAGTTTTAAAATTTACTTAGGCTTTGGATTCTTTCCACCGATTAATTAATATCACTTGATATATTTATAATAAAATCTTTCCTTATTAGAAGTTATTAAAATTAATAAATTCTAAACATATGGTAAAAGAAAAATAAACAGAGACTTAATTTTGGTTTAAAAGAAATTCCTTATGTGCGTCAAAAAAAAAGACTCCTAAAATTGTAATGGTAAAAAAAGGAAAAAAAATTGGTAACAAAGTCAGTAGTTTTAAAAGTCAATTAGGTTTTGGATTCTTTTCATCCATTAATTAATGTATAAATAACATAAATACCAAGTAATTACATTCTCTCCCACTTTTTTAATTACTTTACTCTCTCTCCCTATTAATATACATAACATAGTCAACATATACATAGCATTCTGTGTATATGTTGTGATTTTTGTAATATGTTTAGGGAGTTGGGATTTTTTGTAATATTGAAAATAGAAGTTGTGTATTTGTGTAATTTTTATTTAATTAATATCACTTATGCAAATTGTCTCTTTAATTAGTTCTAAGACCATTTCTTTAAAACTATCGTAGGGAAAAAATATGTTTAGATTTAGAGTTCTTTTATCAATTAAAATTTTGATAGTTTTTAGGATTGAAGAGATAAATTTACTTATGATTTGAGGTAAGTTTTTTTAATTTTTAGTTTATTCGTGAGACTTACAATAATAATTAATTGTGTAATCTTCATAGACAAATGCTAATTGAGAATTGTTTTTTGAAATCTTTGCTTACAACATTTTGGATGTGTTTTTACCGATAACTGAAATAATGACATGTCTTATCTAAATAGTAAGAATGTTGCTTACAACGTCTTGAATCTGTTTTTACCTATAACTGAAATCGTGACGTATCTTATCTAGATAATAAGGATTAATAAAAAAAAATAACTGTACTGTAAATATGGTTTAAATTGATGTGTATCTCTTAAACTCTGACAGTAACGGAAAGAGTACTGCATGACAAACGTAAAAGTGATGATCCATCAACCACTTAAAACTTCTGGTGGTAAAATATATATGTGTTTACACTAAAATGTATGTTTATGTTTACTTATATTAAAGCGTGAATAATCTTTGAAAAGTGATTTAAACTTTTATACTTTATATTAAAAATATCCGCAGTAAATAAAAAATCATTTAATTTTAAATAATCGAATGTTACACGTGCAAGGCACGTGCGATTAAACTAGTATATATATATATATATGTGTGTGTGTATTCACCAAGGTTCGATCTTTGATAGAATGACCACTAAACCTTCTTAACCACTGTGCTACGCATTTAATTTGTGCTGAGGGGGTTCAACCTTTGGTAAATACCTCAAAAACCAAAGATATAATCGTATATAAACAACATACTTTTTTGATAAAGGGGGTTCGGGTGAACCCTCTTGGCTCAACGTAGATCCACCCATGTCAGCATAGCATTTGTCTAGTTATAAGATATTTTAACTAAGGGTACGTGAGAATTGTATCCTTTTGAAATTGATTTAGTAAAGTGTGGTGTATAAATTGATAGTTATAAGATTTTTTTTAACTAAGGGGTACGTGAGAAGTGTATCCTTTTGAACTTGATTAAGGAAAACATGGTGATAAATCGAATTATAGGATACATGTTATATGATATGTCAGTCGTCGTATTAGCACTTCACAATCTCTGTAATTCTATACAATCACAACATATATATCAGTGTAATATTTTTAAAAGTAGATTTTGAGGAGGGTGGAGTATATGAAACCTTATCCCTATTTTATGAAGGTAGAGAGGTTGTTTATGATAAACCTTCACTCAAGTAAAGCATATCAAAGCACGTTTGAAAAAAAAAATATTATATTATAAATATCACCATGCCTGAAATAATGGAGAAAAGAATAGTATCGACCACAAGTAACATTTAGTGCCTATTTGGGATTGCTTATTTCACAACACTTATTTTGAGAAAAAATACTTTTTTTGAACAGAAGGGTCAAACTTGCAAAAGTGTTTTTAAAAAGAAGAAGAAACAATTTTTCTGCTTCTGGAAAGAAGCAAAAAATTTCGACTTTTCAGAAAAAGCAGAAGCAGAAAAGTACTTTCTTCATGACTAAAATAGTCCTATCACTATCTCTCTCTCACACACACACTAATATATATATATATATATATTAACATATCTTGTAAGTATGATTAAAGTTTGATTTTAATATTTTATACTACTTCATATTTACATCATAATTCTTTATTTTATTTATGATTTATATATTATTATTTTATTTTCACTCGTTTTCTTTAAATAAATTTTAAAAAATCATTGATGATAATTCGAAGAATGTATAACTTTTTATTTTTTATTATTAATGATAACAAATGACAGATGAATCACGTTACAAGAATAAATGATATTTTGACAACACTTCTAAATTTTTTCTCGAATATTTAATTTTAAATAGATAATTCATGAAAAGTGATATATTTGTTACCATGTAGTTTACATGTATGAAGAAGGAGATGAGCCTTCCGGTATATCTTCAGAAATACAAGACAGATCTTCTACTCGTATGAATATATTACATAATAAAATTAGAGATGAAATCATTGAGAATTTTGTGATGTATGAAGGACTAATTATTTTTGTCGTTAATTTTTTCATAAATAATGATTTAATTTATGAAATATTTTTTATATTTATTTTTGTTTGATATTTTAAAGTGATATTTAAATTATTTAAGTAATATATCATTATTAATATTTTTAATGTATTTATGTATATAAATATTGATTGGAAATTTTAGAGTACGTGCTTTTTAATTAAATAAAAATAAATTTTAATTAAAAATATTATAATAGATATTTAAAATAAATTTTCTCTATTAATTGATTTTAGCAGTAAAAGTCCATTGATACATGTCCTTTTTTATCATTTGTCTCAAAAAAACATTTCTTTAAAAAGATTATCCAAACACAATCTGTTTATCAAAAGTATTTTTCAAATGGATTTACCAAACACAAATTGCTTTTTTCAAAAGCACTTTTCTGAAAATTTATTTTATAAAAGTGTTTCTTAAATAAGCAGTTTTGTAACGGCAATCCCAAATGGGCTCTTAGTTGGGTAAAACTTGAATATATATTCCTGGCCATCATTCATTTACATGTAAGTCCTATTATTAGAGGGAAGGTTAAGTTAGAGTTTTGTTAAGAAAAATAAAAAAAACAAAGGGAGTTTTTATTTTTGGTGGAAGTTCCCTTTAGTAATACATTATTCTAACAACACCAATAATGAAAAAGGAATATGTTCTTTATTTGGGGAGATCTTGTGTGTCTTACAAAGAATATGTTCTCACTACTCACTTCTCATTATGTCTTCAACCATAATATATATTTTTCATAATTCTTATCCATCTCCATTTGTTAAGAAAAAAAAAAGTTTAGTATATATTTTCTATATTTTTCATAATTGGTCCTGTATTTTCACTTAAAATTAATGAGACCCCTCATTAGACATGAAATTCTCTTCGTTCGAATTTAGCAATGAATAATCCCCATTTAACTAGGGATTGGACCATCGTTAATTTGCAATTTTTTAATAGTCAATCATCAGATGAAGATTAGATAAGGCTGGTCATGGTCGAATTATAAGTATTTATTCATTCTTAATGATAGGTGCCGAGTTCGATACATGAGAATAGAGTTGTCATCAGTAACAAACGCTTTAACTCCCATAAGACCATAATGGACTTCCTTACAAGGGCGGATCTAGGGGGTAGCGCGTTCACCTTAACCCCTCAGCAAAAAATTTGCACTTTACAAAGATAGATTTTATGTGTTTATGTACATGTATAAATTTTAAATCCCCTAAACAACATGCAAAAAGGCTAGCTATGCGCTCCGGGGCATTAAAAATGCACTCCAATATCCAAGGTTTGATTCTCTGCATATTTTTTTATATTTTTATTTCTCGAACCTCTTGAGTGAAAATACTGGATCCTTCATTGATTTCCTATACGTATTCGAATTAATTGGACTTCAAAATGAATAACGAACCTCATGTGAATTTTTTTCTTAAATTAAAAGAAATAAATCAATAAAAACAGGTGTGGAATATAACCTATTAAATTGCAAAACAAAGCAGTAATTTTTTAAAAAAAAAAATCACTAGCCACTTTGTGCACAAGACATGCTAGCTAGCCCTTATTAGAAGAAGAAGTAGCCAGCTTGTAGGATGAATTAGATATTTTGCAATATTGACCACCATATTTTTGATCACTTTCTTCTTCAATTGTTTCCAACTTCAATTCAAAGCTCAACTTCCTCTCTGTCCTCCTACAATTAGTTGGTGGCACTTTTTCAACTTTCTCCCATGCAACACTACTACTACTCACTTGCTTTGACATATCTCACTCTCTCTATATATATGTGAGAATTGTTGTTTCTATTGTTGGGGATTGTTGTTGTTGTTGTTGTTGTTCAGAGGATTGATGAGTGAAAGCTACTTATAGGAAAAGAGAATGGAATATTTATGTACTATTTGTCTTGCGGTTGTGGTGGTCTTCTATATTACAAATTAATTCGTTGTTGATTAAGTATTATTCTTTCATTATTGGTAAAAGATCTATATTCTTTAAAACCTTCCACTTTGCTTTTATTTACCACCAAAGAGTGTGGTGCAGCTAGGGGTGTCTAACGGGCCGGGCCGGGCCAATCCGAAACCGGCCCTCCCATTTTACCCGGGTTCCGAGTCGGTTCCGGGCCGGGTTTGGCGTTAACCGGGCCGGGCCGGGCCAAACAGTAAAAAAATTAAAACCCACCCGGACCCGGCCCACTAAATCCAATCCGGTCAAACCCACCAAGACCCGGTCAAACCCGGTCAAACCCTGTTAAAAACTGGTCAAACCCGTTTAAAAAATAAATAAATAATCCAATATACACTATATACACTCCAATATACAACATATATTTTTAAAAAAATATATAAAGTATAAACAATTACACATATATACGTACCATTCAATATATAATTATATATGACTATACGTACTACTTTAAATAAAACATTTGTTATAATAGTATAATATATATATATATACACTACAATATATATATATACTAATTTATAAAGCATATACACATGTATACGTTAAATATATACTACTTTAGAAGATATATACACATATATATGCACCATTCAATATATATGTACTACTTTAAATAAAATATATACTACAATATAGTGATATACATATATATATACAATAATATGTATATATATATAGTTACATACTAATTTATAAAACATATACACTTGTATACTTTAAAGATATACGTCTATAGAAGATATATACACATATATACGCACCATTCAAAAGATATGTACTACTTTAAAAAAAGTATATACTACAATATATATACTAATTTATAAAACATAAAGTAATGTATACGTTAAATATACACGTCTATAGAAGATCTATTCACATATATACACTCTATTCTATGTATATGTAATACTTTAAATGAGATATATGCAATATATATACATTACAATATATATTTGTATTGTTATATACTAATTTATAAAATATATACACATGTATACGTTAAATATACACGTCTATAGAAGATCCATTCACATATATACACTCTATTCTATGTATATGTAATACTTTAAACGAAATATACTATAATGTATATACATTACAATATATATTTGTACAGTTATATACTAATTTATAAAACATATACGCATGTATACATTAAATATACACTTCTATAGAAGATATATACACGTGTATACGCACCATTAAATGTATATATACTACTACTTATAAAATATACTACATTATATATACATTACAATATGTATAGATATACTTATATACTAATTTATAAAACATATACACATGTATACGTTAAATATACACTTCTATAGAAGATATATGCACATATATACGTACCATTCAATATATAATTATATATGACTATACGTACTACTTTAAATAAAACATTTGCTATAATAGTATAATATATATATATACACACTACAATATATATATATACTAATTTATAAAACATATACACATGTATACGTTAAATATATACTACTTTAGAAGATATATACACATATATATGCACCATTCAATATATATGTACTACTTTAAATAAAATATATACTACAATATAGTGATATACATATATATATATATACAATAATATGTATATATATATAGTTACATACTAATTTATAAAACATATACACTTGTATACTTTAAAGATATACGTCTATAGAAGATATATACACATATATACGCACCATTCAATATATATGTACTACTTTAAAAAAAGTATATACTACAATATATATACTAATTTATAAAACATAAAATAATGTATACGTTAAATATACACGTCTATAGAAGATCTATTCACATATATACACTCTATTCTATGTATATGTAATACTTTGAATGAGATATATGCAATATACATACATTACAATATATATTTGTATAGTTATATACTAATTTATAAAATATATACACATGTATACGTTAAATATACACGTCTATAGAAGATCCATTCACATATATACACTCTATTCTATGTATATGTAATACTTTAAATGAAATATACTATAATGTATATACATTACAATATATATTTGTATAGTTATATACTAATTTATAAAACATATACACATGTATATATTAAATATACACTTCTATAGAAGATATATACACGTGTATACGCACCATTAAATGTATATATACTACTACTTATAAAATATACTACATTATATATACATTACAATATGTATAGATATACTTATATACTAATTTATAAAACATATACACATGTATACGTTAAATATACATTTCTATAGAAGATATATGCACAAATATTCAAAATTTATTCAAAAAAAAATAAAAAACAACGACTAAGGACTGAATGAATTTGGGGAATTTTATTGATTGCAAAATGATCCAAAATTTATAATTTGCATGAATGAAAAATCTATAAATTATGCATCATTTTTTCCAACTCATTCATGTTAATATTAATGGGAACTTGCATAGGATAATCAAAGTCAACGGGGGCAAAACCATGCATTGGACTTGATTCTGCTGAGTTCTCCCGTGAAGTCATAATTTCTTCTAGTTTCAGCTCGTCGCTCGGCTCCGGTTCCATTCCTTGGTTTCTTCTTTCCGCTCTAATCCAATCTCTGAGGCAAACTAGAACATTCATTGCATTGCTTCCCAATGAGTGTCGGTTGTCTCCAAGCTGCTGTCGTCCCTGACTGAAGACGCTCTCTGATGCAACGGTTGACATTGGAACATTCAAGATATCTCTAGCTAATCTTGAAAGCACAGGATATTGTGATTCATTATTCCTCCACCAATCCAGCGTGTTGATCCATCGTCTGCGATCCTCTGGTGCCGTCCGAAGATAATATTTCAGCTCTTCCCGATAAGTTGATGTGTAAGTTCTCTCATCAACACTGTTCCAACAATTTAAATCATAAAACGAATCAGAAAAACCACTATGTGCCGGCCTTTTAGAAGATGATGGCTCCTCGGGAGGATGAGGAGCGACAGTTGGAGTGATATTTGTAGGTACGGCTGAATCAAATAAATCAGCATAGTGATTATATAATTTTTCTATATAATCTTTTGCATCAGCCGTAGCCGTCCACAAATCAGGCTGTACTTGTTCAGAATCATGGTTAGTATTTATTTCTAAGTTAGTATACTTACCCGTACCCCCTTGCTTGCCTCCACTTCTATGCTTATATATTTGTTGACAAATATTGCACTGCACCTCAATATCTGATATACGTTCAAAAAATTGCCATGCAATACTAGTTCTTTTACGAGGTTTTGGGGCACTGGGAGGACGGGAAGGGAGATTAACTGATTCAGATCTAACGTTAGCATCTCCTACTGCGGGTGTTTCAGCAATATTTTCATTATCTTCGTCTAAATTAACTGCATCTACTTCATTTTCTTCTTCTATACCATAATTTTCCTGAGCTTCTACATAATCCATATCGTGAGCACCTACACCTATTTCTTCCTCAAAAGGTGTACCAAGCGGTACCGGAGGCGAAGGCACACGGGTATATCTATTACTTGAACTACCTCTACCACTAGTAATTTGCTTTTTACTACCACTACCGCTTCCGGGACAAAAAATTTTAACACCTTTAGCAGCGAGGTTTTTTAATTTATCCATAATATAAATTAAATTAAACTAAAAATATTCAAAATACACAAATATAATAAAATTAAATAATAAACAATTAATACAATAAATAAAAATTAAACGTAAGAGATGAAACGACAATATCAAATTTTGGAAGTATCCGAAGATTGCGACTTTAGAAACTTCCGCTCGTACTTTGTAAACGAAAATTAAAAAATTAAAGTGAACACTTTAAGAAATTAAATATATTGTATTTTAGAGAATTGAGAATTGAGATTTGAGAGAGAATGAGATTTGAGAGAGTGAAAAATTGTGTGAAAAATGATTTGAAGTTGTAGGGTATTTATAGATTTTTTTTGGGGATTAAAAAATATTTTTTAAAGTTTTTTTCTTTTCTTTTTAATTAAATGGGCCCAAACTAGCCGTTTGGACCCAAAAACGGCTATATAGCCGTTGGCCCAAAATTAATTTTTATTTTTATTTTTTTTATATTTCGGGTCGGGCTGGGCCGGTTAACCGGCGGGCCTGGACCGGGCTTGGTCCGGGCCGGGTTAACCGGGCCCATTTAAAAAAAAAACGGTCCGGGACCCGGAACCCTTAAGCCCTAGGGCTTACCGGGCCGGGTCAAACCGGGCCGGATTAGCTAATAGGGCCGGATCGGGCCGGGTCAGCCCGGCCCGTTTGACACCCTTAGGTGCAGCAGAGTAGAGTTCTTATCCCCGAGTCGGAGATTTTGATTTTAAGTTTTGAATATTGAAAAATTCTCTTAATAATGATTATTTTCCCTTAATGGATCATACCAGCACGAATCTGAATTACTAGATCTCCAATTTTGATACCCAACATCTAACGGATAACCAAAAACTTTGCTTTTATTTCTTTTCCCTCTTCAATTATGATAAATGTTCTTACTTTTACAAATGAGACACTATGACATGTTTCATAGGTAAATCACTTGTAATAAATTAAGGTGGTATATACACACCTTAATCATTTTAGGGGTCTTTTAAAATTTTGGCAATACCAACAATTAAGAAAATTAATTAGTACCACTAATTATATATAGTCATTCATAGATAGTCAATGCTTTTAGTTATTGACCTAGTTTCGCTCAACTCTCACTTTAGAGCTATACTTGCCTGAAAATGAAAAAGATAGCTTACTGACTTATTTTATATATAATTTTATCGGAAAAGATAATCGATTATATAATGATGCTTATCATCGACCAGACTGACATGGGAAAAGCAATATCAAACTTCTTTCTTCCATACGTTGGTCCAAGACCCATCAAACACTTAATTTTGATCAATTATCTTGTATAAAGAGAGAAAATATAATATAATTTTTAAGGAGAATACTCACAAAAATACTTGAAGTTTGATCGGATTACCAGTTGAGCATACTGAACTTTGCGGGGGTCCTATTACCCCCCTCCAGACTTTTTTTTCGTATTTTAATGACATATATCTGTCACTTGGTCCATTGCGTGTTAGTCACGCGCATTGAGCGCGTGTAGGCGTCAAAAAACGTTAAAAACTTTTTTTTTTTGGCCAAACAAATCCTAAATTTTCTAATTATTTAAAGTTTTATATTTTTTTATTTTTTTTTCATTCTTTCTTTCTCTGTTCTCTCTTCTCTCTTCTCTCTTCTTTCTTCTTTCTTCTTTCTTTCCTTTCTTCAACAATGATAGCTCCATTGCTAATTGAAATTGAATTCTTGAAGATTTCATTTCAGTTTCCATTCTTGAAGATTAATGGAAGATTCCATTCAATTGAAATTGAAATTTGGCGTAATTGCAACTTCGAACTTGGAACTTGAAATTGAAATTGAAATTGAAATTGAAATTTCATTCCATTGAGTTGGCGTAATTGAAACTTGGAATTTGAAACTCAATGAAAGATTCCATTGAGTTGGCGTAATTGAAACTTGAAATTTGAAATTCAAGTATGAAGAAACTTTCTTCGTAATTGAATTTGAAAATTTTTGGGGTGATAAGAATGGACTTGAAATTTGAAATTGATTCAATGGAATCATTTGGAATTTGATTTGTAGGAGGAATTTGAGTTGTGGAATCTTTAATATGGTTGTAATGGTGAAAAAATGTTGAAAATTGATAAAACGGAGAAGAAACAGCGCGTGTACCACACTTTCCACTGAAAAAATTGGGTATAACGGTTTTTTTTTGGGGGAGGGGGGGGGGGGGAGGAGGAGGGGGGAGATTAATTCCACTTTAAAAAAGTTTGGGGGAGGGGGGGGGGGGGAATTAATTCCACTTAAAAAAATATAGGAGAGTAATAGAACCCCCACAAAGTTTAATATGCTCCACTGAAAATTTGGTTACAGTTCAGATATTTTCGTCGATATTATTCCTAATTTTTAAGACATTAAAAAAATAAAACATGATGCATGTACATAGGCAAGTCATTAGATTAGCTATATACCATACCTACTTGGACGAACAAGTTCAATGGTTCAAAATGATTGTCAAAGAATTATTGTCAATTATTGTCAAAGAATTCCAATTCCTTTATCCTTTATCCTTTATCCTAATGTTGACGAATAAAGTATAAAAAAATCGTAATGGGTTCAACCTTTAATTAATTTTTTAAGTATTTATTATTTATTATAAAAAATGACTTTTCGTAATTTTTAAATATTTATGATAACATTTATAATTTTGGTATAGGGTGAATGAAATGGATGCTTGTATCCACAATCTTGTGTGATAAGAAGTTATCATTAAAATTTAAAGGCAAGTTCTATAAAGTACTGTTTTGACCAATTATGTACGTTGCATGAGGTGGATATTGTCCAGTCAAATATTCTCATGTTCAAAACATGAAAGTTAGAGTAATGAGAATACCAAGATGGATTTGTGGACTTATTAAGAGTGACATGATAGAAAAAAAGATATTCACGACTGTTAGAGTCCCACATCGGTGGGTTAAAGGGTCTTTGGTCTCCTTATATGGTCTTGGGCAATCCTCCCCTCATGAGCTAGCTTTTGAGGTTGAGTTAGACCCAAGATCCATTTCTTTATCATGGTATCAGAGACTTCACCCAGTTCATTGTTTCCGATGTTGAACCCCCCGTCTTATATTGTTCACGCTCCAGATGTTCAGCCCTGGGTGTGCGGGTGTTGGAGTCCCACATCGGTGGGTTAAAGGGTCTTTGGTCTCCTTATATGGTCTTGGGCAATCCTCTCCTCATGAGCTAACTTTCGAGGTTGAGTTAGGCCCAAGGTTCATTTCTTCATCATGGTATCAGAGCCAGGTTTATCCCAAATCTTTGTTCACTGATGTTGGGTCCCATATTATATTGTCCAGTCCATTTCTTCATCATGGTATTAGATCAAAGTTCATCCCAAATCTTTGTTCACCGATGTTGAGTCCCATATTATATTGTCCACGCTTCAGTTAACGAGGTTTGGGCGTGCGGGGGAGTGTTAAGTATCCCACATCGGAAAAGGGATGAGTAATTGGTTTCCTTATATGGACCTGGACAATCCTCCTCTCATGAGCTAGCTTTTGAGGTTGAGTTAGGCTCAAGGTCCATTTCTTCATCAACGACAAGGCAGGATACCTTGGTGGAGGACAAGATGTAGGATGTCACGATGAAATGGTTCAGACATGTGAAGAAGTGATGTATAGATGATCCAATCCGAGGTATGAGAGGTTGGCTATTGATGATTTCAGAAGAAGTATTAGTAGGTCAAAAAATAATTAGAGAGAGGTCACCATACAAGATATGACAAATCTTCTACTTATCGAGTACATGATCTTAGTTACAATAGAATGCTAGTAGGTAGTTAGTGTTATCTCACTTGTATCCTTCCACACTAATAGTCATAGTAGTACCCATGTAATTTCTTGATTTTCGATTTCTCTTATCAGTTATATATCATCTCGTACTTCAATTATAGTATTACATTGTTGTTGTTACTATTCCTTTTTTCCTGAACTGTTTTAATATGTTTTTTTCTTGAGCTAAGGAAAACTTCTCATCTTTCAATATACACAAAGAAATTAATTAGTGATTATTTTTCTTTGAATAATGCACATAGATTAAAATTAGGGGAAAGGACAAAAATGTCCACTCGCTAAAACTAATTCCAACTAAATAGCCATTATAATTTAATTCCCTCGAATCAGCAACTAAACTAATTTCATTTTATAGCCATTGATTATTTTGCATGCCAGTTACTTCACGTTTTTTCCCATTTATTTTTTAAAACAACACTAGTTCATTTTATTTTTTTAATCTTGCTGTTTTTTTTTATGTTTCATTTTTTTAATTTGATATTTCATTCTATTATAAAAAAAATCGCTGCTCTTTTGTGTTTTTTCACCGTTTTTATACTTTTTTTGCAACTTTTTTATTTTTTAAAAAGATCTATTCCTTTTTTGAAATAAACATAACTACAATTGTTGTACGTTGGAACATGCATTATGTATATTTATGGAATGCTGACATTGACTATCAAAAAAGCTATGTGAAATTACTATAAGAAAATTTATTTGATCAAAACAAATACGTAGGATTTTGAGGAGCAGATAATGCAACTCAAACAAAATGGAAAACCTACCTCCAACTTTTTTCAATAGTTCAACTGCAATTTCCCAAATCCAAAAATCAACCCCCGACATTATTGCAAGTCCAAAAGAGGAACTATAAATAAAACAAGTCAAACATCAAAAAGAAAATAGATATACACATTCTATACAATTTTTAACTACAATTATTATTTAGATACATATTTTATACGACTCTATATAGTTTCTATATGCATTTTAAAAATGTATCAATCTAGTATAAGAGAGTATCAATTGAGTATATGAACACTGCAAGTGTATCAATATAGTATAAAAGTGTATTAATTGGGTATAGGGACTACATGTACTTGCATAGAAGTTTATTTCTCTTTTTATAAAAAGTGTATCAATATAGTATAAAAGTGTATCACTACAGTGTAAAAGTGTATCAATAGAGTGTAGAGACTGCATATGCCCAATTGGGCCAAATGACTAAAAAATGAAATTAAATTTAGCCGACAGGTTACATTTGTCCACCTTTTCAAATTGCGTCCATTTTTTAAAAAAATGGTCACCCCATATCCTTTTCCCTTAAAATTAACGACCTACCTTATCACTTCAAAATAGGCGGTATCTAAGCCACGTTCTTGTTCTTGGTCCCTAATATATTTTTTAAAACTTTTGCAGCAAAAGATATTAATTATCTTTTTATTGAAAAGAAAGGAATTAATAAGGACACGTGTTTTTTGTTGCACTAAAATAAAGAAATTATTTAATATTTAAACAAATTTGGATCTCGTAATTCATTAAGTAAATGAGAAGATAACATAATTTCATATTAAACTAATCATGGATTATTGAAGATATGTTTATTAATTTGTTTGTTTATTCATTCAGCATTTTCAGAATTTGATAATCTGATAAGGAATTATAGAATCCCACCAGCAGCCTACACTAGATGTCACTAAAAATTGGTGTATATGATAGTTATAGTAATGAATAATGATATTAATAGTCTTACCCCTTTAATTTATTTTTTTATAGTCAAAGCTTTACAATCTGAGATGATAGTTTTTTTGGTCGTTTAGTTATTTGTAAATTTGAATTTTAGTTTTTATGACACATAATTAAAATATTAATTTTTATGGATTATTTTTATCTGTTATATTTGGACTAAAAGAATAACAATAAGTAATATATTTAAGGTCAAATCCATCGACAGACCCTCAAACTTGTTTCGAAAATTCACTTAGACCCCTCAACTAAAGTTTGTACCTATCAGGCCCCCTAAACCCCTCGAATTTTGATGCAATTTGGCATTTTTTTGTCAATCAGACAAAAGCTCAAGTGTGTGCAACACACACGCGCTGACATGGCAAAAATGACTAATTAAAAAGCGACACTTGGCATTGAATTTAAAACTAATTAAAAAATATTTCATAATTAATTAAATTACAATTAAAACAGAATTATAATTTTAAAAAAAAAAAACTAAACACCCCCTGCTCCGCCCTCCCCCCCCCTCCCGCCCTCTCGCCTCTTCCGCATCTTCTACCCAAAAACTTCCATTTTTTCCAATAGTGTAAAAAAAGTATGGGTCCATTCCCCTTTCGATATGCAAATTCTCCTTCGTTGTTTGAGGCTTTCCGGTCGCCGTCAAGCTTTGGTTTTAAGCAAAATCAACTTGCTATTTTTGTTTCATTGTTTTTGATTCTTAATTTCTTCAATCAATTAGCTTCATAATTCAGTAGCTGAAAGCAACTTCCATGGAAGCCCTATTACAAGAATAACTTTTTCATTCTCCTGATGCTTTCATTTTTAGGCACCCTTCAATTCCAATGGATCCAAGAAATGATTTTGTACAAAATGGTACTAGAACAATATTCAATAATCTTCCTAGTTTTGATGAAGATTACCCTCATGCCCTTTTAAATCACGTTGTTGGTGAGGGAAATTTTTCTCCTGCAATGTATGAATTCCTAAGTCAGATGCTTATGGAAGAGGATGATTTGGAGTATGTATCATGACTGCGTGGCTCTCCAAGCTACTGAGAAATACTTTTCGGTGGAGAATTTATCTGGTGTCTCTAATGACTCTTTCTTGACCTCCTTTCATTCTTCGTTTGGAAATGGCCAATTTTAAGAAGTTGTTGAAGTCTTCCAAAGTGGAAGCAACAACAATTCATCGACCAACTCGAGGAAAAAAAATGGGGGGAGGGGGGGTTGTGATGACGATGATGGGAAGGGGTGGGGTGGGGGTCGTGATGACAATGACGGGACGGGGGGTGTTTGTGATGACGATGAAGGGAAGGGGTGGGGTGGGGTGGGGTGGGGGGTTGGGGGTTGACGAGATGAAGACGGCGATGAAATTGGGGGGTTGGGTGCCTTTTTTTTTTTTTTTTTTAAATTAAAAATTATATTAATAAAATAATTAAAATATAAGTTTTTTAATTAAAAAAAAGTAAAAAAAAATAATTCTGATTTACGCGCCCTAGGAGAGTGTAGCACATTCTCCTTGCCAAATCAGCATTTTGTGCCTAATAGGTATCAATTTTAGTATTTGAGGTGCCTGATAGGTACATGCCTTAGTTGAGGGGTCTAAGTGAATTTTTGAAACAAGTTTGAGAGTCTGTCGATGGATTTGGCCTATATTTAATGTAAATAGTTTAGGTGTACGCGCCTTGCGCGTGTATCTCACTTTAATGAGTTTAAACATTACACTAAATAGAATATTTGTTTAAATAATAAACATGAATACAATAATTAAATTCAATATATTTTGAGTATATAAAGATGGAGAATTTATTTATTAAACCTAACATTTATCAAAAATATTTTTAAAAGCCGATTGGCATTCGTCTAACACCTATAAACTGCAATAAAATAATATAATGATAGAGACATCAAAACAATACAATTAAATCTAACTCAAAGCGGTCGGACACTCATCTACCACCTCTAAACTATAACAAAATAATACGATAATAGCGATATTAAAAAAATACAACTAAACCTAACCTTTACATAAAAAAAATTCTCAAAGCCGACCAACATTTATCTACCACCTGTAAATTACAACAAAATAATACGATAAAAGAGATATCAAAATAATATAATTACATAAAAAATCCTCAAATTCGATCGACATTCATTTACAAACTGTAAACTACAACAAAATAATAGCCTATAGAGATACTAAGGCAATACAATTAAACTTAACCTTTACCTAAAAAGATTCCTCAAAGTCGGCCGACATTCATCTACCATCTGTAAATTAAAATAAAATAATAAGATAATAAAGATATCAAAATAATACAATTAAACCTAACCTCTACACAAGAAATTCTTTAAAGTCAACTGACATTCATCTACGACCTGTAAATTAAAATAAAATTATACAATAGTGATCACAAAGCTGCGATTTTGATGAAAATAATTCTCGTATGAGCGAAAACTTTGACCCAAAAAAATGACTTGAATGAAAACAAAGAAGATACATATATACACACACGTTGAATTCTACTATGTTGACAAGAACAGTGAAGAAGTTGAGGGTTAGAAAATAGTGATCACAAAGCTGCGATTTTGATGATAATAATTCCCGTCTGAGCGAAAACTTTAACCCTAAAGAATGACTTGAATGAAAACAAAGAAGATACATATATACACACACTTTGAATTCTATTATGTTGACAAGAACAATGAAGAAGTTGAGGGTTAGAAAATCAAGCATCCATCAATCTAGACCTGCAACCGAATCAAGTTAGATGAGACAGAAAACAATAAACTGTGCTGAGACGGAAAACAATGAAAGATCGCAGCTGTTTATAATAATGAACAATGAAAAAAACTTAAACGTTTAAATATAAGGACAGGAAAAGCCGTGGTTGAAAGAAATCAAGTAGGAATCAAATAAGATTAAAAATAAAATAAAACGGGTGAAGGAAAGTATTAGAGAGAAAAGCTAAATATGGTTAAAAAACAGAAAACAAGTAAAGAAAAATTTGGGTAAAGGAGAATTTTAGTTAGAAAAATTTTGTTATATGGAAAATACGGGTAAAGGAAAATAAATTTTATTATTTGGGTAAAGGAGAATGTTAGTTAGGAAAATTTTATTACATCCAAATGCGGTTTTGGGAGGCTTTGGATGAGGTGGTGAGAGGCGTGCCTAGCTCGGAGAAGATTGTTGTAGCAGGAGATTTCAATGGGCACATCGGGGCGTTACCGAGAGGCTTTGGTGATGTGCATGGTGGTTTTGGTTTTGGGGAAAGAAATGAAGAGGGGGCTACTCTATTGGATTTTGCGAGGTCCTTTGGGATGGTGGTGGTGAACTCGGGCTTTTCGAAGAAGGACGATCACCTGATCACCATCCGAAGCGCAATAGCCAAGACCCAGATTGACTTTTTATTGCTTAGGAAAGGAGATAGGATGTTGTGTAAGGACTGTAAGGTCATCCCGAGTGAGAATCTTTCGACCCAACATAGGCTCTTGGTTATGGATTTGGGTATAAAGAAAGATAGGAAGAGAAGGGGTGAGGAGTGTAGACCTAGAATTAAGTGGGGCGGCTTGACGCCAGTGAATGCGTGAGAGATAGGGGAGAAGCTGGCGGGAATGGGGGTGTGGGAGTGTAGGGGGGACGTGGATAGTATGTGGGATAGGGTGGCTAGGTGCATTAGGGATAATGCTAGTGAGATGTTGGGTGTTTCTAGGGGCCGGGCCAGGCATCATCGGGGGGATTGGTGGTGGAATGAATAGGTTAAGAAGAAAGTGGAGACCAAGAAAGAGGCGTATGCTAAGTTAGTTGAGAGTAAGGACGAAGAAGAGAAGCGGGTAAACAATAAAGAGTACAAGTTAGATAGGAAGAAGGCTAAGTTAGCAGTTACGGCGGCTAAGGCGGCAGCTTTTGAGAGCTTATATGCAGGGTTACAGGAGAAAGGAGGGGAAAAAAAGTTGTTTAGACTCGCTAAGGCTAGGGAGAGGAAGGGTCGTGACCTCGACCAGGTGAAGTGCATTAAGGGGGAGGACGGTACAGTGTTGGTGGAGGACGGCCACATTAAGAATAGATGGCATTCGTATTTTCATAGGCTCTTGAATGACGAAGGGGATAGAGCTATTGTGTTAGGGGAGCTGAAACACTCAGAGGAGTGTCGGGATTTTAGTTATTGTAGAAGTTTTAAGGTAGAGGAGGTTAGAGAGGCTGTTCGCAGGATGCGAAGGGGTAGGGCGACGGGGCTGGATGAGATACCGGTGGATTTTTGGAAGTTTTCTGGCGAGGCTGGTTTAAGATGGTTGACTGGATTGCTTAACGAAATTTTCAAGACGGCGAAAATGCCCGAGGCTTGGAGGTGGAGTACTATGATCCCTCTTTATAAGAACAAGGATGACATTCAGAGTTGCAATAACTATAGGGGTATAAAGTTATTGAGTCACTCTATGAAGATTTGGGAGAGAGTGGTCGAGGTAAGGCTAAGACGGATAGTGTCTATTTCGAAAAACCAGTTTGGATTTATGCTTGGACGCTTGACGACAGAGGCAATTCACTTGGTACGGAGGCTGGTGGAACAGTATAGGGAAAGGAAGAAGGACCTGCACATGGTGTTTATCGACTTGGAGAAGGCATACGACAAAGTCCCCAAGGAGGTGCTTTGGAGATGCTTGGAGGTGAGTGAAGTCCCGGTGGCATATATCAGAGCAATTAAGGACATGTATGATGGAGCTAAAACTCAGGTGAGGACGGCGGGAGGAGACTCAGAGCATTTCACTGTCTTGACAGGATTGCATCAGGGATCTACTCTTAGTCCCTTTTTGTTTGCTTTGGTGACGGATGTGTTGACGCAGTGTATTCAAGGAGAGGTGCCTTGGTGTATGCTTGCAGATGATGTAGTTTTGATTGATGAGACGCGGGGGTGGGGTGGGGGGTGAATGATAAATTAGAGGTGTGGAGACAAAATCTTTAGTCTAAAGGGTTCAGGTTGAGTAGGAGCAAGACAGAGTATTTGGAATGCAAGTTTAATAACGTGAGGCTGGAGAATGAGGTGGTAGTGAAGTTGGAATAACAGGTGGTATGTAAGAGGGATAGTTTCAAGTATCTCGGGTCCGTGTTTCAGGGTAACGGTGAGATTGACGAGGATGTCTCACACCGTATTGGGGCAGGATGGATGAAGTGGAAGCTCTCTTCGGGGATGTTGTGTGATAAGAAGGTGCCGCCCAAGCTTAAAGGCAAATTCTACAGGGTGGCAGTCCGTTCGGCCATGTTGTATGGAGCGGAGTGTTGGCCAGTTAAGAACTCCCACATTGAAAAAATAAAGGTGGCAGAAATGCGGATGTTGCGTTGGATGTGTGGGCTGACTAGGGGGATAGAGTTCGCAATGAGACTATCAGGGAGAAGGTTGGTGTGACCCCAGTGGAGAATAAGATGCGGGAAGTCCGATTGAGATGGTTCGGACACGTAATGAGGAGGGGCATGGATGCCCCAGTTCGTAGGTATGAGAGGCTAGCTTTGGAAGGTTTTAGGCGGGGTAGGCCGAAGAAGTACTGGGGAGAGGTGATTATGCGGGACATGGAGAAGTTACAGCTCACTGAGGACATGACCCTAGATAGGAAGATCTGAAGGACGCGAATTAGGGCAGAAGGCTAGGGTCAGTTTGGGTCGCTAGTGTAGGGAATTACTTGGTGGGGGTATTATTCTTGTTATGATACCTTGTTTCATGCTTTATTACGAATCTTTTTACTTTTCTCTGTTTTCTATTACTTTTGGGTGTCGTATTTATGTTATGCCATCTTGTTCCATGCTTTACTATGAATTTGTTTAGTATTCCGTGTCTCGAGCCGGGGGTCTATCGGAAACAACCTTTCTACTTCTTTAGAGGTAGAGGTATGGACTGCGTACATCTTACCCTCCCCAGACCTCACTATGTAGGAATATACTGGGTTTGTTGTTGTTGTTGTTGTTTGAATTTGAAATTTCAAAAACAATTATTTTCATTTAATTTTAGAGAAAACATAATAAAATAACAACAAAATTTTAAAATTAGGCCTCAAGTAACCTAAAGTAACATGAGAAAATTGAAGAATAGGTGTCTTTTAAGTCTTGAATGAAGGATTGGTGACATTGACCAACAGATAGGGTCAAACATTATTAGGAAAATTGATCAAGTTAATTGTGGACTTGATTAATATTTTCAAAACTTTCTAATCTTTTCAAAAATACAAATCAACCCAACCCACACCCTCTTCAATCCAAATCAACCACTTTCTCCTCTCTCTCGACGGCTTCTCTCAACTCTCTCTCCACCAACAATTCTGCAAAGTTTCTCCCTTCAACCCCCGACGATAAATAGTTGGACTTCGAGTTCCCCTCTTCAATTCAATCAACCTGTCTTTCATCCCTCTCTCGACAGCTTCTCTCAACTCTCTCCCAACCAACTGTTCTGCAAATTTCTCATTTCAATCCTCGGCGACATCAACATCCGACTACAAATAGTTGGTCTTCGAGTTTCTTTTCTACTTCAATCAACATGACAGCCTTGCTCTCCGGCCACAACATTTTTGAATTCTTCATCGGTCCTTTTCTTTTTTCACAGGTAAAAATTTATGGCCTTTTTAGTTTTGAAGAAAATGAGGAACTTGAGCCAACTTCTCTTATAGTATTGGTTAACAATTTCAATATTTGTTGCACTAATTTGAAATGCGGTCTGAATAAAACCCTAATTTCTGGTATTTCTTCTCTTCACTTTTCGAAGTGAATTATGATATTTTATTGTTTGTTGCATTTTTTTGAAGTTTGATTTTTATTGTTTGTGTTTATAAAAATAAAAGGACAATTTGGTTTGATTTGTTCTGTTCTTGTTCTTGGTAAAAATGGTGAAATTGCTGTTTTTTGTTTTAAAAAAATCGTGCTATTGTTTCCTCCGACAGATTACCCATCTGGTGCAACATATTAACCATCTGATGTAACAGATTTATCATATGATACAACAGATCAATCATCTGATGCACCAGAGGAACCATCAGATTACAATTCTTATGCAACAGATTAATAATCTGATGCAACAACTTTACCATATGTTGCAACAGATTAAGCTTCAGATAAAAAATCTGATGCAACTAATTAACCATCTGGTGCAATGGAAGAACCATCAGATTAATGATCTGATGCAATAAATGAACCTCCTGTTGGATAAAATCCTACCTACTTTTCCTACAGAAAAAGTCCAAGACTTGATTTTTCCAACTGATCATTCATCTGTCGCGATAGACGACCTTATGTTGGAAGAAATCTAAACTATATTGACCATTGATAACTGTTCCAACAGATCACTCATATGTTGCAATAGATGTCTGACATATTGCACAAACCATTCATCTTTCTCAACATATGAGTGATATGTTTTGTATTGTCGCAACAGATTACTCAGCCATTGCTACAGATTATTTAACTGTTCCAATAGATCACTCATATGTTGCAACAGATGATGTCACAACAGTTGTGTGATCTGTTGAACAGACCATTCATCTGTCTTAAAAGATGAGTGGTATATTTTGTATTGTTGCAACAGATTACTCATCTGTTGCAATAGTTTGGCTATATGCTACAACAGATATACTACCTGGTGCAACAAATCGGTGATCTATTGCAACTATTATTTTACTGTTTTGCTTTTTTGATTTACTGTTATCCTTTTTTAACAATCCATTAATCAACAATTATATATTATTTTATTTTGCTGTTAATTTTAGATAATATGGTTACTTGGAAACCGAATCAAGTCCAAGTAAAGGAACAAGTGAAGCAGTTAGGCTACATCCACCAATCGGGAGCAGAATATGATGAACACAGGGAGGAGGAATGTTTCAAAAGAGATGATGCAGATGCTAATAGCCCTTCCACCGAAGAGCTGGTCAAAACCTTCAGCATTGATCGTTATCCTGTGAGAATGCAGTGCGATGGTGCCGCAGATTTAACGGGTGATTTCGTGGTTAAGTCAACCATGGGAAAATCTTTCGACGCCTTCAGGAAAATACTTCGAGAAAAAAAATGGATGCTTATTTTAGGTTTTAGCTGCTTTGGGAAATATCTTGATTTGCCGGAGGACAACAATGCTCGTTTCCAAATGAAAATAGTATATGAACTTCTCAAGCGTAGGTTTATGTATGAAAACAAAGATAATATAGATGAGGTGTGGATAAATTACTGTGGCATGCCTGTTTGTTTTGGTTGGAAGGAGTTTGCCATAGTTACTGGACTAAAATGTTATCCTCCTTCTCAAGTTATACCTATTCTAACCCAAAAAAAACACCCCGTACACCCAAAAAAAAGGCAAAGCTAAGTCATGTGATCGTGATGACCTGGTGTCCATTGTTGGTCCAAGCTTCAAAAACAAAAATTTGATAGAAGTTTTGAAAGGTAAAGGACTTTCAAAGAAGCACAAGCAGTCATTGTTCTTAATTTGGTTTGAACATAATAATCTATGGCGAGAGACATTAACAACAACATAAGCCTTGGTTTAATAAAGCTCTCCGAGGATCTTGAGGCGTTTAACAGCTAACCATGGGGGTATGAAAGCTTCAAAATGACTGTCAAATATTTGTTGACTCCGTTAGCGCCAAAGACAGTCAACTTATATGGCTTCCCATGGGCTTTCATGGTAAATGTTTCTTTCTTCTATTATGATATCATTCATTTTTTTCGCTCAATAATGGTTTTGATTTATTGGCGTATTTTATAGGCTTGGGCGTTTGAAGCCATTCCTTATTTGAGACAACAAGTGAACTACCAGGAAGGAGTTTCCTGTCCAAGAATCTTGAGATGGTTGTCGGTCAAAACTGATAAAAATACAAAAATTCTTGATCTCTTCAACCCCCCGAAGGATGCAGTAAGTATAATTATAATTAATTTTTTCTTTTAATTAATGTTTTTTTTGAATGATCTAATCATCATTCTAATATATGTAATGACTTATGTTAGAATGTGCATCCGTCGCTAGTTCTGACCAATCGAGAGTTGAAAATGTCATTTTTTCTTACTTTACGGTCTGTGCAAACTTCATCGGACCCTAAGGTCACCGACAGAATAAAAATAAAATTGTTTAGAGCAACAACCATTACAAGAAAAATAATTTTAAAGGGTGGGCTTGTTGTTGTTAATGGAGCTATTGGTGGTGGTAGTGGTGCTGCTGTTGGTGCTAATGATGCTCCTCTTATAGCAATTAAAGCAAACCATTATGAGTATGATCATACTGGTTATACAGATTTTGCCTCTCCCAGCGAATGTTCTGCATACAAATGTCAAGACTGCAGGGCGAAACATGATGTAGTGATTAATGCTATTAATGCATTAACTGCTTTTGTAAAGGAATTGACATCTAAGAGGGATCTCATTCCATCAAAGAGGATTTTATTTTCATCCTCTCCATTAGAGATTAGAGCTAAGAGGAGAAGGAGAGTGATTTCCAGGGCATTATCAGGCATCCAAAAAAGCAAAATTGCAACTCCTCTGTCTGTGTGTTGCACTGAGAAACGTACAATGTCCAAAGGAGAGCAACATGAGCTGAAGAAGGTGAATATATTATATGTCTTCCAACTGACAAAACAAACAGACACATATCTGTTTCAACAGATGACACATCTGCTGAAAATTATCAAACAGATATATACATCTGTTGCAACAGTTGACTAACCTGTTGCACCAGATACTTTATCTGGTGCAACATATGTCTCGTCTGTTTTAGCAAATCAAACAGCTCTTCGTACAACTTTTATTTGTACCAATAGACGACCTATTTGCTGCAACAGATGATTCATATGTTGCAACGGATGGTTCATCCGTTGGAAATTATCACATAGGGTCTTCCTCATGTAGAAATTTGTCCCAACAGTTGATTCATTGTTGCAACAAAAATATAATATGTTTGAGATAATTTAAAACGGGAGGAAGACCTGTTTGATTTGCTAGAAGAGATGAGTTATCCTTTTCCATTTTGTTGTATCTCCGTGATTAGTATTGACCAATTCTGGCTTTCCAGATGGATGTAGAAGAAGCTATTGCTGAACAACATTGATAATACGCTTCTCTTTTTATGGAAATATGGAGAACAGAAAGCGCAAAAACCATACGCAAGCGACAATGAAGATCCACGACGAGCAAAGCCGAATTCCATAGCACCGGATGAAGAACAACTTGTCCATACTGAGTAGATCTTTATAGCTTGAGCCTGTCAAAGCAATCCTTGGTAGTATTCTTAAATTGTTGTTGATGTATTTGTTGAGATCTGTACCCATAACAATTTTTTTACATTTTATTTATTCGTTGACTTATTTCAGCTAATTTATGAAGGCTTTGATTTATTTTATTTTGTCTACGAATTTTATTTATTCCTTAGATTTGAACTTATTAATTGAAAAGGAATACTAGATTCAAATATTTCAACAGATAATGTATCTGTTGCAACAGACGACACATCTATTGGAAAATTCGAACAGATTTAGACATATGTTGCAACAGGTAGGTGATCTATTAGAATTTATCAAACAAGTCTTCCCACTGTTGCAACAGATGGACTTTAGATAAAAACATCAAGATAATGCAACAGATGACACATCTATTGAAAAAAAAAACAAATTTAGACATATGTTGCAACAGATGGACTTAATCTGTTGCAACAGACGACACATCTATTGGAATAATCAAACAAATTTATACATATGTTGCAACAGGTAGGTTATCTGTTGAAATTTATCAAACAGGTCTTCCCACTGTTGCAATAGATGGACTTTAGATAAAAACATCAAGATAATGCAACAGATGACCAACCTATTGCAACAGATAAACTATATGTCAAAACAGGTAGGATAACTGTTACAACGGACAGAGAATCTGTTGCATTATAAAAATTCAACTTTTGTTGGACATAAAAAATTGCCACTACGTGTAAAAAGGTTAAAGTGAATTGAAATAAAAAAAGGCGCAACCCATCGACGGTGTTCAGTTCAAACACCTAAAATAAAATAGGCATCAAGTAGACATGTTCATTTTAAACACGTAAAATAAAATAGGCATCAAATGTGTTAGTGTCAGTCCTGACACATTTCGCTGACTTGCCGTCACTTGGCCCCCAACGGTCATTTCCCCCCCCATTGTCTTATATATTCATCTTCCTCCTAAAATTTAACCCTAAATTCCCAAATCTTCATCATCATCTTCTTTTATCTATCCAAATTCTTCACATTATTACTTTCATTTTTTCCAACTGACCTTGACAATGTCAAGCGCATCTTCCACTATTTTTTGTGATAAAGATTTTCGATATTGTAAGTGCGTTCATGAAGCTCTGTTAAAGACTTCTTGGACTCAACAAAATCTGGATCATAGGTTTTTTACTTGTAAGATTTCAAAGGTAATATTTTTTTATTTAATTAATTGATTAATTATTGACTTGTAATTGTTTTGTAATTGTGTTCTCTTTTTATAGAAATTGGGTGGATGCGATTACTTTGATTGGTATGAAGAGCGACATCCTTCACAAGCAAATCGTGTAATCTGGGGTTTGTTGAACAAAGTCAAGGCTTCTGAAGAGAAACAAAATCGAGCAAGAAGATACTACATTGTTACCGTTATTGCTACTGGTTTGGTGTTGTTGGGCACATGGATATTGAAGCCTAATTGCTAAAATTTTCATGGTGGTGTGTGTATTTGCTACTGTTTTGTTGTCGACGAGCACATGGATATTCAAGCGTAACTATTGGAAAATATCAAAAAGATTTAGGCATATGTTGTAAAATTTAGGTCATCTGTGGAAATTATCAAGCAGGTCTTCCCACTATTGCAACAGATTAGACTTAGATTATTAGATTATTCATAGAAATTATCAAATAGGTCTTCCCACTGTTGCACCATATTAGAATTAGATTATTAGATTATTCAAACAGGTCTTCCCACTGTTGCAACAGATTGGCAATCTAATCTATTGCATTAAAAAAGAACTCAACTTTCATCAGAAAAAAATTATTGCCACTACATGTACATGTAATAAAGTGAAGGGTGACTTGAAATTAAAATTTTCTATTTCACAGGCTCTTCTATATACGCAGGCTTCAAGCATCCAGTTAGTACCTCATAAGCCCAGACCTTTTGCAGGTTTGCCACATCGTTGTCGCAAAGAAAAGTCGTTGGCTCATCCATTTCTATGCCGGTCAGCAAACATTCGATGTGTGAAAAAGCGTGCGAGCCGCTCGCTTTAGCAGCATTATCTTTTGGAAGGATCACTCCCCTGTTTCGACCTTCAAAATCCCATGATTTCTTCATCAATACTTCCTTTGGCAAATGATTCATCAGTTTACTCTCCCTCAACAAGATGGGCAACAACACCATCAGTGGCTCCACGAGGAGAAAAAGATCAAAATCAGTACGTTGGAGTCATAAACATTGATCTTTCCCTCCTTGAGTAGTATCTCAACAGCCCGATAATGCATGTCGGTCACGCTAATGACTGCAAGAATCTTCTTTACCTCTGTCCAGCTCTTGCCGTGTGGATTTGGCATGTCCCCTCTAACATATCTTAACATTTCTTCTTCATCCAAGACCAACGTAGGAACTAGGAAATCAAGTCCCACGCCAAGGGTTGACGCCTCTCCATTGAGTTGATCGTACCTATCCTTGAGCTTCTTGCAGAAGTCGAGGTCCAATATCCTATAGGCAGCGTCATAATCTTTTTGATATGTTAATTGCCTTTTTCTCATGAGGTAGAGAATTATGTCAACATGCTGTGAGATAAGAAGTTAATTTTTAAAGAAGTCAATTTTTAAATAGGTTAGTAATTGTAAAGATGCAACGGATGGTCCATCTGTTGTATAGGGTTCTCTGAATCAATAATCCAACTCACTTATGCAACAGATGGATAATAAGTTACAACAGAACCACAACCATTTACACCAGTATACCCAGCTGTTGCAACAAATGTGAAATTTGTTGCATAGCTTCTTCTTCATAGGGTAGATTAGAAGTTCTAGGTTAGAAAAAGTAAACTTTCCTTGTCCTTGTACGACATATGCATATCAGTCATAGTCTAGAAGTCTTGGGGGGGGAAGGGAGGCCTAGGGTAATCTGGTGCGCCTGGCTTGGCATTCTTGGCCTGTCGCAGATCCCTCTTCTCTTTAGTGCCAAGTTCCGGGTATATGTCCACCTTCTTGACTGGCCCCTGAACTTCAACAACTTTTGGAGAGGGAGGAATTGTAAAATCTTTTTATTTCTGAGCGGAGAATATGTCTCTAATTGCTCTTTTTTTCTCCTAACCAACGTTGTAAGAGTGTGTGGCTCCCTCACCTTCTTGGATGGTATGACACACCTCTTGGATTTGAATTCCTCGATAGATTTAGAGATAGCCTCTACTTTTTTAAAGAGTTTATCCTGTCTGTCCTTGCACTCATCGCATTCGCAACGAAAACACGAGGGTGGAGAGAGGTGAGAAGGATCTGTGTAAGGGCGAAAAGGGGTGTTTTCAAACATATTTATTCTTTCTTCAGCATCAACATGCTCATCATCACGAGTAGTAGAAGCATCAGCATGCCTGCCACTAACACCAATAACTCCACCAGAAGAAGCACCCGGATCTGCCTTAGTTAAAGGTTAGTCATGAAGAGCCTCAACATTAGGCTGACCTTGCCTAACTACTCTTCTTATGGCTGTTTCTCCAGCCAATTCCTTCTTTATTAACTCCACCGTTAGGTCTGCAATAGTATCAACATGACCTAGAGTAATATAAAAAGTCATCACCGACTCCTCCTCAGTAGGCACGATCCATGGATGCACAACTTATAAAAACGAAAAAAAGACAGATGCCTTTAAATCATATAATATAATAATTTCACAGTTGAGATACATTTTAAAAAAAAAAGACCCACCTGTTGCATAGTTTGCAGTAAATGGTTAAAATCCGTTTGAGTCTGGTTCAGAGAAACAGAGCAACACATGGATAATCTGATGCAAAATATCAATCATCTGTTGCAACAGCTGCACAAGACGGGTAATCTGTTATGCAATAGATGATCTATACGTCGCAAAAGATGAATGATATGTTATCAGATTAAACATTTGTTGCATAATTTGTAGTAGATAGTTAATCTTTTAGGAGTCGGGTTCAGAGAACCAAAGCCATAGATGGGTAATCTGATGCAAGATATACCCCGTCGCAACAGATGTCCCATCTGGTGCATCAGATATAACATCTCATGCACCAGATATAACATATGTTCAATATCTTTCTTATCTTTAAGTAGAATTATATTACTTGAAGAAGACATACTGCATCATCCGGAGGGTTAAAGAGATCAGCCTCCTTAATATTGGTGTTGCTATTTGCAGCCATATACCATCGTCATAGGGAAACGGATACGGGCAGAGGGGTCCTCAGAAAGCTCAATAAAGCGTCTAAAGCAGCACTTTTACGCCTATATTTTCGTTTTTCATAATTTTCATAAAATGTTCAAAAAATTTCCCCATCTGACATTTAAGTACAATTTGACCAGTTAGTTGTTTTCCTTCTGGGTCATTTATCAGCATCGCAACTTCAAACCTATCAATACTAAAAGTTTTGATAGGATCATGCTGGGATATCGATATTAACTCACGCCCCATCGGTGATCCATTATCATCATGTTGATGATCATCCTCTTTCTTTTGTTGACTCTCCAATTCCTCTTCTTTCTCACTTTAATTTTATTCATCACCATCTATGAACCCTTGTCCACCTCTCTCAATGTTGTTTTCACATCTCTCCTCATCTTTACTTTTTCCTGACTGAGATTGTTCAGGAAGCTCCTCCGAATCCCTCTGTACTGTAGCCTTTTTTTTTAGTAGTCAGACGTTGATCCACTTTCACTTTCTTTTCTTTTGGGAGACATGTTTTACCTACAGACAAAGAAAAACAAAAATTACATTACAGTTGATGTATGTATAGATTTTAAAAAATACATTACAAATATCACGAATAACGACACACCAACAGCCACCACCACAAACACCACCAACCAATGCCAACAAACAAACAAACACCACTAATACCGACACCACCACAAACACCACCAACCAATTCCACCATCGATGCCACCACGACGACCACAAACACCACCACCACCACCAGAAACAACAACACCATCCAACTTTACCACGATAGTCAACGAAACACTGCGACGGAAACTAGGGATTTCTCAAGTTCTTCCTATGATTTTACCATCAAAACTCAAAATTGTAAACCCATTCTTGAAGATAATACAACTAAAAGTTTTATTTTTCATCATTAAATTAAAAACCCTTATTTTTTAGAGAAAAAAAACAAATATAGAGCTCTTCTCGAACTCTGTTGCCTACGAAGACAAAGAAAACGATTGATACAAGAAAGAATGATGTCGAAAATAACACCTATGTGGTCGGAAATGAGAAGAAAAATGATCTGTTATGGAGGGTTGAGCAAATTTGTTGAGTAGTTATTATCTGTACTGTATTGTTGAGTGAGAATGAGAGAGAAAGAGCCAAACCTCAAGATTTAAAATGATGAAATATTTTGTATGGGTTGATTTGTATTTTGGAAAAGAATGACAAGTAGTTTTGAAAATGTTAATTTGGTCCGAAATGATCTTAATTATTTTTAAAATCATAAAATATATGCGTAATTTTTAAAATCATATAAAAACAATTGAAGTTGTAGTTGACCGAGTACTCTAGGAGGTGACCCTGTGAAAACTCACCCTTGGTCCTAGATTAATCAATTTAGGAGTCTAACATATGAACTCAATTGAAATTATAAAAAACAAATGTTCAACATGTTGCGTCAAATTTCTCATCTATTGTAAATTATCAATTAGATTAAGGTAACAGTAGATTACGAATCTGATGTAAATTATCAAACAGATTAAGTCATCTGTTGCGACAGATTACCCATCTGTTGTAAATTATCAAATGGATTGTCATATGTCACAACAGATTACCCATATGTTGTAAATTATCAAAAAAGCATTGTCATCTGATGTGGCTGATCCTATGAGAACTCACCCCTAGTCCTAGATTAATTGATAGTTGACCTTATGAGAACTCACCCCTAGTCCCAGATTATTCAACCAAGTTATTAGTACCCTAGTCCTAGATTAATCAATTAAGGAATTAGTCTAACATATGAGGTAGTAAGAATTGGTTCAGCTCAAAGTGATCGATCGCCGACTCTGGTCGGAAGGAACGCAGTACCGTTTCATCATACAATTAACAAAAGACTCAATTGAAGTTTTAGTTGACCCTATGAGAACTCGCATTCAATTAAGGTATTAGTCTAACATATGAACTCAATTGAATTATATATAAATAAATGTTCAACCTTTTGCAACAGATGTCTTTTCTATTGGATCAAATCAAACAGATTATGTAATCTGTTGCAACATATTACACATCTGTTATAAAATATCATACAGATTAAGCCATTTGTTGTGACAGATCAAGAATCTGTTGTAAACTATCAAATAGATTAAGTCATCTGTTGCAACAGATTACCCATCTGTTGTAAATTATCAAATGAATTGAGTCATATGTTGCAATAGATTACCCATCTATTGTAAATTATCAAATAGGCGTTGTCATCTATTGTAGTTGACATTATGAGAACTCACCCCTAGTCCTAGATCAATCAATTAAGGTATTAGTCTAACATATGAGGTAGTAAGAATTGGTTCGGCTCAGAGTGATCGATTGCCGAATCTGGTCGGGAGAAACACAGTACCGTCTCATCATGCAATTGACAAAAGACTCAATTGAAGTTGTAGTTGACCCTATATTCAATTAGGGTATTAGTACCCTAGTCCTAGATTAATCAATTAAGGTATTAGTCTAACATATGAGGTAGTAAGAATCAGTTCGACTCAGAGTTATCGATCGACGACTCTAGTCGGGAGGAACGCAGTACTGTCTCATCATGCAATTGCCAAAAGACTCAATTGAAGTTGTAGTTGACCTTATGAGAACTCACCCCTAGTCCTAGATTATTCAATCAAGGTATTAATACCCTAGTCCTAGATTAATCAATTAAGGTATTAGTTTAACATATGAGGTAGTAAGAATCGGCTCGGCTCAGAGTGATCGATCGACGACTCTGGTCGGAGGAACGCAGTACCGTCTCATCATGAAATTGCCAAAAGACTCAATTAAAGTTGTATTTGACCCTATGAGAACTCACATTTAATTAAGGTTTTAGTCTAACATATTAACTCAATTGAAATTATATATAAACAAATGTTCAACCTGCTACAACATATGTCTTTTTTGTTGGATCAAATCAAACAGATTAGGTAATATGTTGCAACATATTACGCATCTTTTGTAAACTATCAAACAGATTACGTCATTTGTTGTGACAGATCACGAATCTGTTGTAAACTATCAAACAGATTAAGTCATCTGTTGCACTTAAATAATTTTTTATTTTTTTTATAAAGCAATTTAGGTATTTTCTGTCCGAGATAAAATAGTTAAAATACTAAGGTGGTAAAAAATATTACTCGGTACAACTTTGATAACTCAAAAATCTCCTGAGTGAGTAGTCTTATCTGGTCTTTTCGATGTCACCGTCTCCTCGTTCCCCTCAAAAGTTATTAATGAATATTTAAAAACCCTCATATCTAGAACTCTCTCTCCCTCAGCCATAAATTAATCTAGACTAGACTCAACTCATAACTCTTCTTTATTCTTTATTCTCAATTATTTTTGTTGTTTTCTTTTTTCCTCTTTTTTCTCTCTTCTTTTGGATGAGGATCCTTTGGGATCTCAACCAATCAATATATTTTCTCGACTAAACTGGATGTTCTGATCCATTTGCTTTTTTGACATTGCAGGTATGGTTCAAAGTTGCTCTTTTCATCTCGTCCTCTTCTTTGTATGTCATTTAAATTAGTTATTTACATCTGTTGCTATCAATGATTTACCCATTACCAGTTAGCTATTTATTGAGAAAATTGAAGAAAAGGTGACTTTTAAGTCTTGTGAACGAACTATTGTTTTTATTAAAATATGCAAAAAAGTCATCTGTTAGGAGAACTTAAAAAGCCTTTTTATCAGTATAGTTTTTTTTATGTCTTTTGTTTGGTACTTTGGTGGTGCTGTTGTTGGGGGTGGTGGTTGTGTTGGAACATGTGATGTTTGTGTTGTGGATGGTGTTAGAATATATAATGTTATTTTGTTTGTTTCTTTGTTGTTGATGCTGTTGGTGGTGGTGGTGCAACAGTTTCCTCAACTGTTGCAACTGATGAATCAGCTTTTGGAACAGACGGAGCAACTTTTTGAAGAAATCAAACCAGTACCAAGGCTGGTTTGATTTATTCCAACAGATGGCCCATCTGTTGCAACATGTCATCCATTCTTTGCAAACGATGCCTCATCGGTTGAACAGATGGGTAATCTGTTGCATCATATTGGTCATCTGTTGATTAACTCAATTTTGTGTTACCCTTTTGTAATGTTCTTTTTGTTCTTCTCTTGTTTGACATCAAATGTATTTCTCTTGTTTGCAGACAAAATAAAGTGAAATTGGATCCACTTTTGCCCGGCCAGCATTAAAGGCTAGAGTAAAGATGAGTTCGGAGGAATAATCTACTTGCAGATGGAACCACTTCATATGTGGGAGGTATGTATTACTGATCAACCTATCATGAAAACACACATCCAGTACAATGATTTTGTGAATGTTTGTTCTTTACCTATTAGGCATTAATTCTTCAAACAAGATATGGAATTTTACAGTTAAGATTGTTAGGTTTGAACTGGCAAGGCTGAGGGACCAAGACGGTGGTGTCGATATCTCGTTACAATTTAATGACAATTTATGCTCATGTTTTTGTGTCAAGTTTGGGGAAGGGTTCAAGTTTTTGGCGGCAGTGTAAATATCCAATAGTGATTGGACCAGTTTTAATGGCACAATGGACTTCTTGAAAGGCCTCCGAAGCTTCGCAATGCAGCAAACAACGATAGAACCAATAGAAATTCCCCTAGTCTAAATTTATATGGATGGGTTATTGAAGGAGACTATTATACAGCAGAAGGTGTTTGGGAGAAAACCTGTGCGGGAAGAGAGAGGTTGAGAAGGCCATATATTATCTTAGTACTTGTTTAAGAGGATACACAGGGAAGAGGATACACAGGGTCGGAAGGAAAGTGTAGCAAAATTAGCTTATGAAAAATGAAAAAATTGGATGAGATGCGAATGTGAAAGTGTATCCAAAAATGAAAATCCGTCAGTCGTTGAAGAAAATGAAGAATGGTCAAGAGGAATTGACCCTGTGTATCCTCTTAAACAAGTACTAAGATGATATATGGCCTTCTCAACCTCCCTCTTCCCATACAGGTTTTCTCCCAAACACATTCTGCTGTGTAATAGTCTCCTCCACCAATCTATCCATATAAATTTAGACCAGGGAAATTTCTATTGGTTCTATCGTTGTTTGCTGCATTGCGATGCTTCGGAGGCCTTTCAAAAAGTTCATTGTGCCATTAAAACCGGTCCAATCACTATTGGATATTTACACTGCCGCCAAAAATTTGAACCCTTCCCCAAACACAAATACATGTGCATGAATCGTGTCATTAAATTGTAACGGGGTATCGACACCACCGTCTTGGAATACTTCGGCCTTATCAATTCACACCTATCAAACTAAACTGTACAATTCAGGATCTTGTTTGAAGGATCAGTGTCTAATCATCGGTAAAAAATTGCATTCACAAAATCATTGCACTTTATGTGTCTTTACGGTAGCCTGATCAATAATATACATAACTCGCATGCATGAAAATGAGATCCATTGCACGCATCTTATTCTTCCTACACCATCAGGACATGTCAGTGTAGTTTATTCATCTGCACGAATGTGATGACTATTAAAATGGAGGTGTGAAGAGTTGTGACTTTTTATCTTAACACATTCAAAATAGCTGATGAATTGAAATCTCCATGTGTTGCAACTGATGAACTAGCTGTTGGAAGAAATCAAAACATCTCCTCCAAACATATGGTCCATCTGTCGCAACAGATAATCTATATATTGCAACAGATGGTAAATCTGTTGCGATAGACCTGACTTTTTTTTTAATTAATCTGCACGCATGTTATTACTTCTTTCTAAATATGTTTGTTTCAATTTAGTTTTCCTATTTATAAAATCAAGAGAATTTTATTATATTCTTTCAAGATTACTCCTATTATGAAATGACTACATCAAGTATATTATTCACATTTATACTTTCTAATCATAATTAATAAGGCCAATTTGATAAAACAATCACCTAATTTATATTTTTATTAATTGGTGTGCCAAGCCCATGGGGCCCAACTAATACGTAATGAAGGGACTATTAAAAAGAGGTGAAGACTTTTTATCTCACACATTCAAAACAGCTAATGAATCGAATACTCTATCTGTTGAAACTGAAACTAATGAATCAACTGTCAGAAGATATAAAAACATCTCCTCCAACTTATACATATTGTCCATTTGTTGCAACAGATAATACATAAGTTGCATTAGATGTCTTATTTGTTGCATATACAAACCATCTATTGCAACAGATGGTAAATCTATTTTGACAGCCGTCTGTTGAACATTCAATCCATCCATCTGTTGCAACAGATTCTAAATCTTTTAAAAATACTGGACGATCTATTGCAACAGCTCAATAATAACGGCTTTTATCGAGTCTCAAACCGCTATGAAAAGGTAAGAAGTAATTAGTGTAAAAAAAAATTGCGACTTTTCACAGAAAACAAAATGCCACCAGTTTGAATGTAATTAATACAATGGAGCTGAACAGTCCTGCCTTTTGGCCTGACACGTCTAGATTATATTATAGGTCCATCAATCTTCATTCAACTCTATTTATTTCTTGCATTTTTTCCTTTCGTGTGACATCGTCAACCACTTCTCTTCAAAGAGCATATTCCTTCAAATTTACCAGTTGGTCGTATACGTTGTATTACATTGTGAATATTTTTCTTTACATTTGTCAACTCATGTGTGTTCTAGATATGACTGATCCTTTTCCGGACATTGCTATTCTACGCGACACGGTGCGGGAACTTCAAAGGCAGGTTAATGACCTGCGGAACGAGTTGGTCGCTGTGAGAGCGACAATGTTCAGAGAAATGCAGAGGCTGATGAGAGCCCTACTTCTGAGAGTTGATTGGTCGGCTGTCATTAATAATAATGATGATAATAATAATTAGAATGTATTTTTTCTTTTAGTGTATGTATTTTAATTTTTCTATATTGGATCTATACCTAATGTATTTTATTTTTCATTTAATGAAAAATTTACTTTTAGTCAGACTTTGGCATTTTAATTCTTATTCAATTTTAATTTTGTTTTCTTCTAATCTAATACTTGTTAACATGTCGACGATTGGAGGAAATGTTGAATCCAGTAGCACTAGCAATTTTGGCTTTTGAGTTCTTTCAACAGTTGGAACCGATTGGTCATCTGTTGGGTTTCAACAGATTATCCATCTGTTTCGACAGATTTTCATCTGTTGGAGGAAAACATTCCAGTTGTTTTTGCAACTGTTGAGAATAATTGTGGTCTGCTGTATTATTTAAGTTCATATTTTGCCTCATTTTATTGACGCACAAGTTATTTAAAAAAAAAGATATTTTATATACAATAAATGATAACATTAGGTTCACAACAATGAGTTAAATATATAAAAGTCCACAACAAATAAACAAACAACAACACAAGTTTCTACAATTACAACGATCATGGTGGATTATGATTCGGGCATGTAGTTCTTTTGTGGCCAGCGCACTTACATATGGAGCACTTGTTTCTTCTTGATGAAAATGATTCTCCAACTCCACGCCTCCTTTTATAAGGCTTTCTTTCCGGTTTGATAGTGCTCGGGTCAATATATGGAGGAGGTATTAATCTCCCCATAAGCTCTACTGGAACAACCCAAGATTCTTCGGGAGTCACCGGAGTAATATGCCCACTATATGACATTTCATATTTTTCCACCGAATAATATTGAGAGGAGTGCTCGTAAACTTCAGGTCCATATTTATGGTCGTATTGAGCTCGAAGGGCTGCCATAGCATGTGGACAAGGTATTTTGTCCAAGTCAAAAACTCTACACGTACAAGATCTTATTTGAAGATCGACCGTGGCAGCATCACCATAACCGGTGATACGAAATTCGTAATCTGCTATTTTATGAGAGAATAACCTATTCCCCAAACTGATGTTCGTTGATATTTTCTTTTCAATTTTGAGAACAAATCGGGTTCTTTTTTCTGGGCACTTGAATTGCAAACGCCTTTCGTTAAAAAAATCGCTATATTTCTCGCTTATTTTTTCAAACATAGCCTTGATGGGAAATTCTCTTTCATCACCAAACAATGAATTCACCGATTCAGCTATGTTTGATGTCATAATATTGTACCTATAGAAAAGAATCACTTAGTATGACATCAAACTAAACTTGTAAATCAAACAAGACATTAAATTCATAAGAATGTACCTATTTACTAGACAGAATGCCCGGCTCCATCTCTCGAAACCGACACGTGCAAGAAATTCTGCTACCTTGGAATTCACATCCGCTATTTGATTGAAATGGTCTAAAAACTCCTCTCTACTATATGCTTTAGTTGCTCTATAAAAAAGAGTGACGACCCTTTCGTTGTGATAGTTGTTTCGAATGTTCTCTCCAAGATGCCTGATGCAACAACCAAAGTAAGCTGAAGTAAAGAAAAGTGAACCGATCTTTGGAATACTTGGATACCTATCCGATACAAAACACAACTCTTCGGTATCTTCGACGCAACGTCGCCGTTGGTAAAAAACAAATCCATAAGAGGCATCACATTCCTTGTCCACTACACAAAAAGCGACAGAAAAGATATGATTCTCCGCATCCTGCGCCACCGCTGCTAGTAGAACTCTATTATACCTGCTCCTCAAGAATGTACCATCGACGGCTATGCCTTTTCTCAAATGTCGAAAAACTTGAATCCAAGCACCATAGGATACAAAAAAGTACTTGAACCTTCCGTTTTCATCCAGATGCAATGTCGTCTTACTTACGGGATTTGTGGACTCAATCATGTAACGGTAAGCATCCAAGACTTCATACCCATGCTCAAGTATCCCCCAAACTAACCAGGACACCCAAATCCGTAAGGAGTTGATTGGACATAAGCCTTATTGAAGGGCCTTTGCCATCGGGGAAACTACTCCTGAAATATTCACCGAGGACCTTTGCCGTGGCGTGAGGATTTTGGCCCGAGATATGCTCTGAACCACATGTGTGATGCTTTTCATGTTTATGAATGACAAATCTGTCAGAACTTGTGTACTTCACCGCTCTCAACCACCACTTACAGTTCGAATTAGCACATTTGAAGCAAAAGACACTGCTCGAATTAATCACCTTCTTTATTCTGAAATCTTTTTTCACGCAAGAAATAAACAAAGTGTTAGATAGTTCATTCTTGTCCTTGAATGACATTCCAATAAAAAAACTGGTCCCGTCGTCTTGAAGATTTCCAGATTGTGTCGATTGAGAAGAACTGCACATTGTATTGGTCGCATCAACGGGCGTAGGTGTTTGATCATCATCTAGAATATTCATGTCTAGATCATCCAACCTATCATCAAAGAAGTCTTCTTTTTCTTCTTCTTCTTCTTCTACGTTCTGTTTCTCATTCTGTCTCATCTTTTTAACCATGTACACCCTTAACACTGGCCTGGTTGAATCACTTAGATAAGAACGCAACTGAACCTGATCGGTTATCTTGAAAGGCAGTACCCTCTGATTTTCAAAGGAGATATGCATGTAGCTGTTGGCGAATTCTTCCGGTTGATAATTCAGTCCACAAAAGCTGATGATTAAGTTCAAAAAATCATCATACGAAACATCACTTTGGACTGTCATAGCTATCGTCTCTAGCATTTCACCCTCCTTCCAATGCCATACATATCGATTGCTCTTCTCGACCCAATGACCATGACAATCCACCCCTATTGTTATTAATCCCTCCATTAGTGGTACCTAAATAAAGTCATTTGTTAAAAAAGTTGATAGTGATTTTATAGTGCCGTGAATGAATCCCAACAGATGTGTTATCTGTTGCAACAGGTAAGTGATGAGTCGCAACAAATTATTACCTGTTGGGATTCATGTTACGAGTCTGAATATCTGTTGCAACAGATGAATCGCCTGTTGGAATTGATGTTATAACTAAATCACCTTTGAAGCTGATTCCAACAGATGAGTGACAGTTGCAACAGATAATTAACTTGTTGCGACAGATGACTTACCTGATGCAACAAGTTATTAATTTGTTGTAACCTATGTTGGAATCGTGTTCAGGTTCTGTTGCAACAGGTAACTAATATGTTGCAACATATATGTCAAATGTTGCAACAGATGAGCCATCTGTTTAAACATGAATCCAACATATCAGTCTTCCTTTGAAATAGATGTCTCATCTGTCGCAACAAATGATTTATCTATTTAAATAGATGGATTTTATGTTGGATTCATGATTGGGTTCTATCCATTGTTGGAAAACAACAATACAATAGCAGTTACCCAGATGACAAATTCAACTAAAAATCATAATTTGCAACGTCTCCTATGAAGTAATGCCAAAGTGGAAAGTGATGTTAGAAACAAAATTTGACCTAAGAAATTGGTCAAATAGCAACAGTAGCGGTAACAACAACAACAACCAATGGTCAACAAGAACAAGATGAAGATGATAATGAAGTAGAAGATGATGATAATGAAGCAGAAGATGGTGAATGAAGCAGCAACAACAATGAACAACAAAAATCGCTAAGAGAGAGAAATCAACAAAGGGTGAGAGGTGAGAAGAGAGAGAAAGACGCCTTTTTTTCCCTCCGTTTTTCGTTATATAAGCTAACATTTGGATCAAAGTGTAAATTTAAAAACTTGTGGATTATTTTTAAACTTCCCCAACTTTCTTAATACATAATAAAGTAATTGTCACTTCCACCTAATAATCAAGACTTGTGTCACCTACACCTCATTTTAAAACTCTTTTGTCACCTATGGCTCAAACCCCCAAGTAACATTGCATTACAAGTTTAAAGTGAAATGAAAATTCAACCACAATGATTTAAAATTCAAAAATAGTATTATTTAATAATGTAACAATAGTAGCAACAACAAAAAAAGGTCTAGCAATGGATAGCAAGTAAGCAACCATCTCCTTTTCACGCAGCAAACAACCTTCTCACCAATCATGAACTCAAACTTAAAAGAATAAGTAGGCATCAATATTACAAATATTAAAATACAGTGTAACTGAAAAACAATTTTTCAAATCGATTCAAATCATAAACATTCAAAACCAAATCTAATTCATAAAATTAAAATATTCTAAAATTAAATTTGTAAATCGATTCAAATTGTATAATTTCAAATCGAATTATCCAAATTTCTTCAAATCAATCCGAATACTCAAATTGATTTAATTTATGGACAACCCTAACCTTTATAACTTGTCAATATACTAAAAATAATTGTCCAACTTTACTTGTTCAGTTTAAAAAATGAAGAGATAATTTATCATTTTGTGTTTATTTTACTCGTGTTATTAAATACTATATTCATTTCTCAACATTTAGATAACTTCTACTTAATATGGATCATATAGTAAAATTATTATTTTATATTATTATTTATTAAGAAATATGTCAAGTCAAACATAAACAAGTAAAGATAGACATAGAGGTTTCAACCCTTGCTATCTAGGATCATGTCCTGTCTGCTCACTTCTCTTAGTTCTTCTTACATCTCTACCTCTCCTAAAATCCATCAAAGTCAAACTCTCGCGCCTCCATACGTACAAAATTGCGTAAATTTAATCGTCCTATTTTAAAAAATTTAAGTTGCAGATCCCTTTTTTCCAATATATATTTTGGTTTGCTTTTGAAAATAAATTATTTACTAGCCACTCCCAAAATGAGCCCTGTAGTTCGCGATTCGAATTAGTCGAGGCTTTAATGCAAGTATCGAACACCGGATGAGAAAATAAAAAAGAAAATAACTATAACTGTTAATTGGATTGCTCGGTGATCCAGAACCATGTGAATAATATTTATGGTACTTCGTTTAATTATCATATTTCTTTTAAAAAGGTGAAATTTTTCAGCAGAGAGAAAAAAATAATTCTTTGTGGTCCAAAATTAGAAACAAAACGAAAATATTAAAGAAAGAAACATTTACATCGTATTGGGATGGAAGAAAGTCTTTAGTTTATACAGAGTAGGCATGAGTTGGGTCTTGGGACAATGGCACAACAACCTAATTAGACTAGGTATGTTGTGTGGGGTAGGGGATTGATCTGTAAAAAAATTACAACAACATGTTTTAGATATAAATTTAGCAAAAATAAAGAATACTTAGATAGATGGATCGACCTTAATCTAAAGATATACGAGTTAAGATAAGAGTGACTTCAGAGATGAACATGATGTGAAATATAATGCTAAAATAATTTGAACATGTCATAAAAATAGGATCACATATGACTAGATGTCGTAGTGAGAAGATAGAAGAGATTGACAGTAATAGGTCAAAGGAGGGGTATGATAGATCGAGAATTGGGAGCAGTGATCATTAGACCATGACATAATATGATACATCTTCACCTCAATAAGAACATGACTCCAAATAAAAAATCATGAAGGTTAAGAATTAAAATAGAGGATTAGTACCTACTGGAGCAATATTTCTCTTTTTATGAAAGAGAACATGTTCCTCTCCTACTCCTACTCATCATAATCATCGTGGTCATTATTATCATTATTATTATTATTATTATTAGGTTATTTTATATTTTTGTTCTTTCAGAAGAACTTTTATAGCATTTTCACTATATTTATTCTTTTATTTGTCAAATTTATTTTTGATAATATTTTTCTTGACTCGAGAACTACAATCTCTATACCTCATACAAGTAGAGTAAGATTTATGTATAATGTAACCCACCCTCTTCAGACATTATTTATGAGATTTTATCGAGTGAATTATTATTGTAACTAGCGATTGAGACAAGTGTTTTTAAAGATGATTTTAAGACGAATCTTGCGGTGAGTTTTGGAAAGTCTCGAAAACCCTCAATTGAGACCCTTTATATTTATGTGTCTAATACATCAGTGCCAAGATTAACAGCGAAGAAACTTTGTAGGAAAGTTATATAGTATTTATACGTTCAGAAAGGATTAATTAAAAGTAAAATAAAAATTAAATTAATTTATCCTGATTTTGTAAATTGAAAAGTAGTTTGAAATAGATATTTTACTATAATGGATAAGTAATATACAACGAAGAAAGTATTATTTGACTTCAATGTAATAACACTATTCTTTTTTAAAAAACTATATATAATATTCTCCACATTTATTGAATAAAATAACAATAAAGATGAACATTAATAATTAATAATATCTTAGTATTTTCAAACTAATAATTTATTTGGATCAATTTATTTTTAGTATACACGATGAAGAGTGATGCAACGGCGTGCGTTATTTCATACAATTTACAATCCCCAGAACTTTATAATCATTGGGATTAGCAAACAGTATCTTATACAAAAACTATACATCAATATTCAAATATATGGAGTATATTATATAGTATAAGAAGTCAATACCTTACATGTCTTGAATAGTGTAATTTTTTATTTTTAATATAAATAAAAAAATTACAAGCATACCACAACTAAAGAAAAACATTAAAAAGAAAGAAAAAAAAGATAATTAGATATATTAAAGCTCATGTTATGCACAGGTTCGAAAAAGGGCGAATTCTCTTTGATTCTTTATATCATAGTTTTTGAAGAAAGCTAATCAAGCAATAATAGTGGGACCAAGGAATGTAAACTCAGACAATACTGGAAGAGCCGCCGTTTCCCCTCAAGCGAGAGCAAATGAAAGGGAGTCTAGGACTGAATTTATTGTACGTCGTTTTACCTTGCATTTAAATAAAAGACTGTTCCTACGACTTAAACTCGTGACCTCAAAGTCACACAATAATAACTTTATCAGTTATTTCAAGATTAACTTCTTAAAAATAAGAAGAAGAATTCACTAATCTTGATCATCCCTAAAGCATCCTCTATCAATCAATAACTAAAGCAAATTTTAATAAGAGGTCATTTCTCGTATGGCAACTAATTAAACTATTTTATCTGAGTCAAGAATGATATTTCTTTAGCCCTTAATGACTTCAAGCTAGTTAATAATTAATTCAGTAGATAAGATGGAGTGCTTTAATTGGATATCGACTTTTATGAACGATTACTTATAAGATGGTACTTTTTTCTAACATAAATGTAAGGTCTAATATGTCTCGAAGATGTTAAAAAGAAATAAATTACACCATCAAGATCATTTAAAAAATAATTGTAGGTGATTCTCTATACAAACATTAATTGGTTATCCTTAAAAAAAAATAAGGAATAAAAGATTATATACAGTCGGTAGTCTGATGGCTAGTTTAGAGTCATGCAGGTGTTAGTTATGAGAGAATTTATGTAGTGTTTTATGCAGATATTAGTTATGCAGAATTTAGTCATATACATGTATTAGTTATTTCACTTATATCTTGCATAAAATAATACGTATATTATTTCATAACTTATACATATATTAATTATGCGAGTTTCTAAATTGCAAATCAAACACCATACTAATTTTACGCATAAATAACTTATTGCAAACTAAACACCACACTACCTTTATACATGGATAACTTACCTCCTAAGTCCTAACCGACTATCAAATTACTTATATTAAATTTAATACATGCATAACTCACCTCCAAACCAGCCACCAAACGAACATTTAAGTGCATATAACTGAGACCCCTTTATGCATGTTGCATCTCTTATCATAAAAAAAGGGTAGAATGGGGGAAATTGACAAGAGTTGTGTGTACCTGTCTACTGAAATCATTAAACATCTCAACATTGAAAACATGCAACTCAACCATAGAAAAAAAGAATCACAATTTTTATGCTTGTACCATAAAGGAAAAAAGAATATGAAAGTGATGGCCATAGGGATTGCCAAACACCACATGGCCTCATCTTTCATGTGCTACAATAGTCCCAAAAAAATGGAAGAGACTATTATATAAGAAATACAATGCACTTTGCTCACAACTCCAAATTCAAGTTTGCTTTTGTGTAATAGTCATTTTCTCTTCTTTTTTTCCTCCAACTCCCATTTAGGAAACAAATTTTTGTGTTCTTCTTCAATGGAGTCTCAAGTATACCCTTTGTTGCAATATTTTCAAGTGTCCATTGGCTATTTTTTCTTCTCTTTTGCCATTGGCTTCTCTGTTTTCTCTGTTTTGCTTTTCTTCTTAAGACATAAGTTTTGGTCATGGTGCACTTGTGACATTTGCCAATGTTATCTAACTTGTAGTTGGAGAAAAGAATTTACTAATCTTGGTGATTGGTATGCTCATCGTCTCCGAAATTCGCCATCACAAACGATACAAATCCATGTTCTTGACAACATAATCACAGCCAATCCAAGAAATGTGGAGTACATGCTCAAAACCAACTTCTTGAATTACCCTAAAGGGAAGCCTTTCTCAATGATTCTTGGTGATCTTTTAGGTGATGGAATTTTCAATGTTGATGGAGATTTATGGATGTTCCAAAGGAAAATGGCTAGTCTTGAACTTGGTAGTATGCCCATTAGGTCTTATGCATTTAACAATGTGAAAAATGAGATCAAATTTAGGCTTATCCCACTTTTATCCTCTTTTGGACGGACAACTTTGGATTTACAAGATGTTTTTAGAAGATTTTCTTTTGATAACATATGTAAATTCTCTTTTGGTTTAGACCCTGGTTGTCTAGAACTATCCCTTCCTCTTTCACATTTCGCGCATTCGTTTGATTTGGCTACAAAATTGTCAGCAGAGAGGGCAATGGTAGCATCACCATTGATTTGGAAGATGAAAAGGCTATTGGACATTGGAACAGAAAAGAAATTAAGGGAGGCCATTGAAAATATTGATGTTCTTGCTAGGGAAGTCATAAGGCAAAAAAGAAAATTAGGCTATTCAAATCATCAAGATCTTTTATCAAGATTTATGGGCATGGTTGACAATGAAGTTTATTTAAGGGACATTGTCATAAGTTTTATCTTGGCAGGGCGTGACACCGTGGCATCGGGCCTAACTAGCATATTTTGGTTGCTAACGAGTCACCCTGACGTTGAATTGAGAATTCGCGAAGAAACGAGCCGTGTTATGCAACAAGATCAAGAGTTCTTGAAGTTTGAACAAATAAATGAAATGCATTACTTGAACGCTGTGATTCATGAGAGCATGAGACTATATCCACCAGTGCAATTTGATTCAAAATTTGCAAGTGGAGATGATGTTTTGCCAGATGGTGTATTTGTGGGCAAAGGTGCTAGGGTGACATATCATGTGTATGCAATGGGGAGAATGGGAAATATATGGGGTAAAGATTGTATGGAGTTTAAGCCAGAACGTTGGTTGAAAAATGGTATATTTTGTCAACAAAGTCCTTTTAAATATCCTATTTTTCAAGGTGGAATTAGGGTGTGTCTAGGCAAGGAATTGGCATTAATGGAAATGAAGTGTGTAGTGGTTTCTATGTTGCAACACTTCGATATTCGGGCCGTGGCGGCCGGCGGTGATCTCCGGTTCGATCCGGGGTTGACGGCAACCGTGAGAGGCGGGCTTCCGGCCGTGATTAAGTTGAGGAGGGGTCATTAAAGTTTTTAGCTAGTAACATGACCACCAATATGATCATTTTTTTTTTTGTATAACTATCTAGTATTCGGAATTTCTATTCTGAATAATTTAGATTTATAGAAAGTTTTTTCTACTAGGAATTTCTTCATTTCTTCGAATTCGAAAGCTTTAATTAATGTAGAGGGTCCCACCACATTCATTTGTGATTGCTACCAATATGTCAATATTTCATATGGGTAAATGCTGCATTTGGCCTATATATAGGGCAAGGTTGTGTAAGAAAAGTACCCTTCCTCTTTTGATAGATGAAAGTATGCATCAATGTACTAGAGCAATATTTTATTATTGGGCGAATTATCCTTTATACTCTCAATAACTAATTAAAGTGAAAATTATTTTGTTACAAACTTATAATTGATTAAATTATATTAATTATTAAGTATGTGAAAATTATAGTCTCTCAATGTATATGATTTAAATCTTTTTCGTTATTCATAATATGACCAACAGATATCATAGAAATGTCTGATGTATTTTTCAAGTCAAAAATTCTCATCAAATCGTTCTTTACTTCTTTCATGTAGGAGACTTATCATTTCTAACCTAATATTACTCTTTTCTTTATTTGGAGTCTTCTTGCAATGTTAGTAAAAGGACTAATTTCGTCCTTTTATGTATTGATGTCATATCTCTTTATTCTTTGTATTTGTGATGACCGCATTAATAGAATCAATTATCTCTTGTTCGTGGATATGACCCTTAGTTGTTTTTTAATTTTATTTATTTCAAAAAAATTGTATAAAATATTCTTTTGAGACATGAAAAATTATTATGAGTGGTTCTTATCTCAATGGACCATTTCATTATCCAAGGAATAGAAAATTCGATAAAAAAAATACATAGTAGAAATATCTTTAAAATAAATATAATCTTTCTTCAATCTTATTAATGTTGGAGATAGTTCTACTCATTCCGTATATAAACCTTTGAATGACTCTAATAAAATTTTCATAGATGGTTCCATAATAAATTTATCATTGTCCAAGCCAATTGGGAATATTTTGATCATTAGCATAACTTTTTATAAATCATGAGTGTTTTCTATTATGATTTTCATATAAAAGAGTTTTATTAAAGCTTTCAACATAATCCCAATATAATAAAATTTAACTAGAATCTTTTGTTCTGAATTAAGATAATCCTGTTCTTTACGAGTACTAAGATCCCAATCCTTCCGAGTAAAATTTTTTTAATAATGATTTTTAAGAAGTTATTAACTTTTTTAGGATTTGCAGGTTAAAAATATTGTATTTCAGTCAATCCTATATGAGAGAGGATTATCTCAAAATGCATTCTATACTTATATTCAGTAATAAAATATAATGTAGTATCCAGGTATCTTTGAATTAATTGTCATGCTTCATTTCTTCATTTCAAATCATTTTGATCTAGGATATTACTATTAATATCACATGGCTCTGATACCATAATGGTATCACTACTATTATTTTTATTAACATGTTGAGCCGTGATAATAATGATATTTTTCAAGTAATTTTACAAATGCAGCAAAATAAACTATTTTATCATCTTTTTCAAGTTGAAAAGATTGTTGAGGAGAAAATACCTACTTGAGAAATTTCACCATTATTTTAATTTATAATCTCTTTCTAACATGAAATGCATCAACCACTTTTATGACATTTATTGGTCATACTACGGATAATGAAGAAGATTACTTGGCAGAAAAATCTCAAAATATTTAAAGCAATGACAAAATTGATATTGATGAATACTGCAAAATTGGAAGATTCTTCCACATTAGCAAAAGACAAAGAAAAAAGAACGGTAATTTTTTTTTATTTATAGTTAATTTCTTTATTTCTCATTTTTCAACCTATACTTTCTGTGATTTCATGTAATTGTTCGTATTATTTATTGTTTATTTTTTAATTTATTATAATTGTGTTAGTATTCTAATTTTTAAATTAAAGTAGATTCATTGTTGAATTAGGTTATAGACTTGCATTTTTCTTTTCTTTAGAATTATATTTATGTACGTTATGTTGAAATTTGACATAAGAGTGGTAACTTTTTTTTAATTGAATTTGAACTTATGTTATATTTTCGATTTCAACTTATTTATTTTAGTAGTATTGACTTGATATTTCACATTGTTTTAGTAATTAGAATTGATAGATCATCTTTTTGTCAACTGTTTGATAATTTTATGACATTATATATATAATATTAATTTTTTTAATCAAACACATATTTCATGATTTTTATAATATTAATTAAAAGCATATATTTTTAAAAGACAAAATATATCTTAATAACTAATATAATATCCTTTATATAGAGTCCCTATTTGTCAAGTATTAATAATTTTTAATTTTTTGGTATTTAACTTTTATTTTAAAATTCTAATGTAACCATGTTGACACTTGTGCAATCAAAAAGCACACTTGTAATTACACCATGACAAATAAATAGATCGGTGTAATTGCTAGGATGGTAATTACTATCCTAGTCATTACACCAATTTCAAGTATCAAATGGCTTTTCACACGAACCCAAATAAAATACCTTAAAGGAAAAATTATACGGCTGAGTAAATGTATAGACTATATTTAGGTCAAATCCATCGACTGTCCCTTAAACTTGGCACCATCTTTCACTTTGACATCTCAAGTGGACATTGTTCACTTTTGGCACCTCAAGTAGCTATAAAATATGTCATTTTGGCACCTTTTGACATCAGCTCTGGTGCGTGGGTCTCACTCACTGCCAACGTGGATTACCCGACCAATTAATTTGTGTCATCTAATGTTACATTGCCACATCATTATATATACACACAATTAATTTTTTTTTTAAAAGCCAAAATACATGGCAATTATATCCAATGAATTAATGACACATATTTTATTCCCTAATAATTACAAAAAGCCCCCCACATTGTCTTCTCCACCCAACTTTCTTTTAGCTTAAACCTCCATTAATGGAGATTGAACTTTTCAATAATGATAAACATATCTCCTCATTCTCTAACAATAATAGATCTACATTACGAGCTTCACGAATTTCAGATATATGATGAAATACGGAGAAGGATGAATTTCAGATCTGCATTGATTCTTTCCTACTAGTGAAGAATCCACTATCCTTATGAAAAAGTAAAAAAAAAATTGCATTTGCTCTCCTAAATAATTTCAATTTTCTTTGCACGCTTTGTGTTTGATAAAATTCCCCAAAGAAGTAAATCATTGAATTTTTAGTGATTCTTTGCATTTTTGAGGAGTTTTGGAGAAATATTAATTTGGTTATTTTTTATTGAAGTCCTATGTGTCTGTTCAATAGGTAAAAGAAAATGGAGAAAAAGAATTATTTTGTTGTGTTTTTTGTGTGAATTGATGGAATGAATTTTTGTTTTTTCTTTTGGGTGTTAATGATGTCGTGTATAGAAGAGGAGAAATTTGGGTTGCTGTTTTGGGTGTAATTTGGTTGTTGTTAGTGTGGTAGTGTGTTTCATTGATTCTTGAAAAATTCAACCTCCATTAATGGAGGTTAAGGTAAAGAAAAATTGTGTGGAGAAGATGAAATTTTAAAAAAATTTATGTATAATTTTAAAAAAATTTAAAGATGAGAAAATTACAAAAATGCCCCTCAAAAATTACGAAAATTCCCCTGAAACGCGTCCAAAAGCGAGTGTAATACACTCTTTTTGCTGAATCTGCAGAAGGTGCCGAAGTGACACAGTTTATGGCTACTTGAGGTGTCAAAAGTGAACAACGTCCAGTTAAGGTGCCAAAGTGAAAGATCGTGTCAGGTTTAGGGGGCTACCGATGGGTTTGGCCCTATATTTATCATCTACTGATATATTTTGACATAGACATAATATATAAACATGTCCTTTAACTTGGCCTCAGTTGACATTTATGATCTCCAACTTTGGATGTGCACAAACAGATAACTAAACTTGTATAAAATTAAATAAGTAGACACACACATCCTATGTGGCATAATAAACGTAGGACACCATGTATGACAAGAATTAACCACGTAGAATATCACATATGTCTACTTATTTAATTGTGTGCAGATTTAAGTGTATATTTATGTATACCAAAAATTGAAAGACATAAATGTAAGTTGAAGTCAAGTTAACGAACATATTTATGTATTATGCCTTTAAAATAATTACCAGTTACTACTTGTATTATGCAACAAAATAGTAACACATACGCTTAGCTAGTATGTGTACTACTCTTTTATCTTTTGCCGCCTTCTTTTCTTCCATGGTCAGTTTCAAATTGTGTATTTACAAATTGTTATTAGATTTAAATGGTGTTGTTTTAAAAGATTGGATATATCATGAGGAGTTCATATCTTAAATTTGAGAGATTTTGGTGCAAATTTGAGATGGATTTGATATATTTTTTGCCTTCACTTCAACCAACTCTCTTTAATAAAGTAAAAATTATTTATGTTATACGTAACTTAAACTCATGAATAAATATATTTGCTGGATGCCAACTTGCCCACCAACAACAACTTACCAAACATGTCCTCCTACAAATCTAAAATTGATGCCCCACAAATTTAAAGTTGTTGTCCTACAAATTTGAAAGCATATAATTTCTGACCTGGCCACAGGATCACTCAATTTAAACATGCACACATAAACTGCATATAAAATTTATAATTTTTTTTTGTTAGGTATTTGATATTTGTATTAAAGCTTGATTCATTTAAATTTATGTCGTATAAATTTTATTCCCAAAAAAATGCTCTCTATCAAGATAAAAGAAAAATAATTTTATGATCCCTCTGCACCACATCATTTGATAATCTGCCTATAAAGTATTGGTATACTTTTGTTTTCTAATTTTGAGGAACTAGAGCTCATCAAGCATTAAACTTGACATGATCTTGACACCTAAATATCCAATAATACTTTTTTTCATGTGCAATTGTCGATTAACATTTCTTCTAATTTCACAAATGAAAATTTATAAAATATGGCCTCATAAACTTATCCGAAAAAATCAATTGCACTTTTTTGTTAAAGAAAAAATAAAAATTTCACGTGTTTATTTACCCTATTATTCTTATATGAATTCTTTAAATAAAAATTAACAAAAAGACTGTTTTTCCCTCTAAAAATACTGGTAATTACTCGTTTCCTATCTTTATTTTCGCATAGAATTGTGTTGTGAAATTCATTCGGGAATTTCATCCTTTTTAATCACAAAATTTCTTTGTTGGAAATAATAATTTAAAATTGGAGTAGGAAAACTAAGTTTTCTTAGGATCTAATATTTTTTAATAAATCTCTAGTTAGGATTTGTTTGTCATAATTCATATCGGAATATGTTTTCTAATCCTAGTTTGATTTAGCTTTTAGTATTATAAACAAATTTGTTTAAGATTTGATATTATTAATTAATGTATAGTTAGGATTTGTTTATCCTAGTTCATGTTGTAATAGGTTTTCTAGTCAATCAGTATTATATATAGGAACATAGAGAATTATTTGAGTTTATGAACAAAAGATTTTCCTTCAAATTGGTATCGAAGCTTCTACGATCTTGGTAGTGAATTAATTAAAGTGTTTCCATCGATAGATAAGCAAGGAAACAATTTTTTTTTTTAATTATTATTATTCAAAAAAATGGAAAAACAAGAACAAGACTCAAAGCCTTTGGATGATTCAAATTCAACGAATAAATCAAACTCAGATCCAAACACATCATTTGTTGATATGCCTGCAGCTACAGATATGGCAACAACTTCAACTCCATTATCTTCATTACTTCCTCAACCTTCTTGGTTCACTGCAAAAAGGTTACTACTTGTATTCTGTGTGATCAACTTAATAAATTATGTGGATCGTGGAACTATCGCGAGCAATGGTGTTAATGGAAGCCCTAGAACATGTACGCAAAATGGTACATGTTCTTCAGGCAGCGGAATTCAGGGTGAATTTAATTTGAGTAATTTTCAGGATGGTGTTATATCGTCTGCTTTCATGGTTGGGCTTCTGGTGTCATCTCCAATATTTGCCTCTTTCGCGAAGAGAGTCAATCCGTTTAGACTTATTGGAGTTGGACTGACAGTGTGGACAATAGCTATTGTTGGTTGTGGTTTCTCTTTCAATTTCTGGTTCATCGCGACATGCAGAATGCTGGTAGGTGTTGGTGAGGCATCTTTCATAAGCCTTGCCGCGCCTTTTATTGATGATAATGCACCTGTTGCTCGAAAAACAGCATGGTTGGGAATATTTTACATGTGTATACCAACCGGGATAGCAGTTGGCTACGTATATGGTGGACTTGTTGGCGATCATCTTGGCTGGCGTTGGGCATTTTGGATAGAGGCACTACTAATGCTTCCGTTTGCAGTTTTAGGTTTTGTTATGAAACCGTTACAGCTAAAAGGATTCTCTCATACCGGATCAAAAGAACCATCGACTTCTCCCCTGAACGCTTGCCCAGAAAAAAGTGTTTCAAATTGTAGCAAATTGAAACTTGAGTTGACAAGATTTTGGAAGGATTTAAAAATGCTTCATCTTGAAAAGATTTATGTCATCAATGTCCTCGGATACATAGCATATAATTTTGTAATTGGTGCATATTCGTATTGGGGACCAAAGGCTGGTTATAACATATACCGAATGAAAAATGCAGACATGATGTTTGGAGGCATTACTGTTGTATCTGGAATACTGGGAACCTTGGCTGGCGGCTTTGTTTTGGATCGAATGACATCCACAATATCCAACGCCTTTAAGCTCCTCTCCGCGGCAACACTTCTTGGAGCGATATTTTGCTTTGCTGCCTTCTGTTTCAAGAGTTTATACGCTTTCATCGCTCTTTTTGCAATAGGACAAATGCTTGTATTTGCAACACAGGGACCTGTGAACTATGTCTGTCTCCATTGCGTCAAACCAAGCTTGCGACCACTGTCTATGGCGATGTCTACTGTTTCAATTCACATATTTGGTGATGTTCCTTCCTCTCCTCTTGTCGGGGTTGTCCAGGATCACGTTAACAATTGGAGGGTCACTGCATTGATGTTGACAACAATTCTATTTATAGCCTCTGGAATATGGTTTATAGGCATCTTTCTTCACAGTGTAGATAGATTTGATGAAGATAGTGAGGATCAAATAAGTGATGCTGAGAGAGCAAAGTCACACAACCTATATATTGAGATTTCTCACTTGTAAAGGGATCCGGATGGGACTCCAATTTTCTCATTGAATACAATTGCTTTCCTGGTCTTCAAACATTTTTACTCTATCTGCTTAGATAGTACGTCGTCTTGACAATTATGCAGTGGCGGATCCAGGATTTAAGCACAGTGGGTGCTTAAAAAATTTAAAAACGGTAAAAAAAAAAAAAACTCACCTCAATGAGGTTCCTTCTAGTGAAGAACCTTAAAGTCAACCTAAATACCAATGTACCCAACCAACTTTTATTTTAGTGGATGCTTTTATTTATTATATACCTATTTTCGTATATTTTATATATAATTTTACCTATTCCGCATCGAGTTTAGTGAGTGCCGGAGTACCCCACAAATATAGGTAGGTCCGCCCCTGCAATTATGGATCTGATCCCGCGACCAGTTTTACTTGCTTCGTATACGCTTGGATTTGTTTTCTTTACCTTGTTTATTTCATCAACGATATATTTTGACCGTCTTTATCATTTCTTAATAAACAATAATACAACTGCTAGTGAACCGAACCTTAAATAAGGCTATATTGAAACGCGTGTTCTTTACCCATCTACAAATTTAACTGTATTGAATTCTCGATAAATATAATATCATAGGCACATGTAGTAAAGGGTGACCAGTTAAGCACTTTTTATCGAAAAATTATATATATTATAAGAAGTATATATATCAAAATTTATTTTTCATACTTATATATATTAAAATGAGATAATATCCAATTACCCTGAACTATAGCTAAAAAGGCTATGACACACCTCATCCTATTACCCCTGAACTAATTAAAAGTGTAATTTTGACACCCTTAGTGCCTACGTGGTGCCTACATGGCACAACACACTGAAGTGTCCACGTAGGCACACGTGTGTGCCACGTATGCGCCACGTAGGTACTAAGGGTGTCAAAATTACACTTTTAATTAGTTCAGGGGTAATAAGCCTCCTTTAAGTTGAGGTGTGTCATAACCTTTTTGGGTATAGTTCAGGAGATAATTAGGTATTTTCTCTATTAAATTTTAAACAATCTTAACAATATTTTTTACTTTGCCACTTACCCATAGCCACCCCTCGAACCACCTCCCACCTCCTACAACCATCAGCTTCAAATAAAAGCAGAACATTGAGAAATTAAAGGTCCTCTTTGACATCGCTTTGAATCACGATGATTCAACATGATTTGTGTCAATATTGATCTAATAGGATAACTAAGTTGAATATTACATAAATTCATACCAGTTTATCATGACTTAGTGTGAATATTAATTCAATAGCATAATTGAGTTAAATGCAGCATGAATTCATATCGATATGTCATGACGTGTGAATATTAATTCAGAAAATCAACTAGGTTGAATATAACATGAACTTATACGATCTGTAATGACTTGCACTTAGTGTGAATATTAATTCAATAGCATTACTGAGTTGAATGTAGGATGAACTCATATCGATATGTCATGACTAGAGTGAATATTTACTCAGTAAAACAACTAGGTTGAATATAACATAAACTTATATGATTTGTAATGACTTGCACGCCATAATTCTGAAAATGTACTTTTCTCCCCCCCCCCCGTCTCTCTCTGTTTAATAGCTTTGAAATCATAATTTATGAGTAATTCAACATGATGATTATGTTAATTAAATATAACATGAAGTAAATGTTGGGTTCAATTGTGTGAATGGAAAATGGAGGGACACAATCCTTCGAGGAAAAGACACACTATTTCGGAAAAAGAGTGACTGTTCGGTCGAATGTGACTGTTAAGAAAAGATATGTTGTTTCGGATGAACAGACATGACTGTTCCGAAATGATACACCCTTCCATAAACCATTGCTTCCTTTCCGAAGGGACATTTGATGGCTATAAATACCTGAACTTTTTTCCTCAGGTAGTATGAAAAATTTCTGCACAAGAAAAACTATCTCTTACTTCCAAAAAAACTTCGTGTGATCATCTCCTGTTGAGTGAGTTCGAAGAAAATCAGAAAGTTTGAGGTACCACTACATTCTGGTTGTGAAGCCATTTTATCCTAGGAGAAAAATTCCGCAACCACGGGTACTTGAGGAAAATTATTTTCTTAAGGACACTCCGTGAATTCAGAGGACTTGGCTTATTCTGTTTTTATCTTATTTCTTTAAATAACACTTCTTTGATAGTTCTTGAAGAACTTATGTTGAAGGTGTTAAAGACTTCATAGGTGTTCTTGATATAGTGTTGAACTTGTGTTGAAGTTTAGTGAACTAACATACAAATTGTGTACCCAAAGCAACAATCTTAAGAAAATAACGGGGGCAAAGAAAAAAAAATTTCGCTTGTTTGGTGAAATTTTCTTTTCACTAAAGTTTTTTTTTTTTATAATCTGTAATATTTGGTTTCTGAAGATTAAAGCTTTAAACTTTCTATTCCGTTTGAACTTAACAAGTGATTTGAAGAAATAAAATCTTCACCACAAGTTAGAGATCATTCGGTTGATGATTGAAAGTCATAAAAACTTCATCGTTAAACTAGAAACAAGGGGTGTTTAAAATTGCTGCAACTTTATAAGTAGTACTTCGATATACTAAATTTACTGTCTTGTTGTGACAGAAAAATGACTTCTGACAGTCAAGTGAATGGTTCTGCAACGACTGTGGCAGCAACTAATGTTGCCACAACAAGTCGTACGAGTGCTCCGTAGGCAATGGCACCAGCGGAGAAACCCAAAAAATTCACGAGTGTTGTTTCAAAAGGTGGCAACAAAAGATGTTTTTCTACCTTACAACTCTATGTCTTCAAAGATTCACATCTGAAGAAGCTCCAAAGGTGCCCGAGGAAACTTCGGACCAGGAGAAATTTGTCGTAAAGGAGGCGTGGAAACACTCTAATTTTCTATGCAGGAATTACATTCTAAATGACCTCCAAGATGAACTGTACAGCGTGTATAGTGGAATGAAGACGGAAAAAGAGTTGTGGGGTGCGCTAGAAAGAAAATACAAGACTGAGGATGCTGGAACCAAGAAGTTCTTCGTTGCAGGATTCCTTGAGTTTAAAATGATTGACAGCAAGTCTGTTGTATCTCAAGTCCAGGAACTGCAAGTGATCATCCACGATCTCCTCGCGGAAGGTATGAGTTTGATGAATACCTTAGTTGAACATATTAAAATTGTTCTTGATATTCACATAAACTTTATTGTAGGTTTGATCGTGAATGAGGAATTTCAAGTCGCGCTGATAATAGAGAAGTTACCACCTATGTGGAAGGATTTCAAGAACTACTTGAAACATAAGCGAAAGGAGATGTCAGTCAAAGATCTTATAGTAAGACTACACATTGAAGAAAACAACAAAGCCGCGGAAAGAAGGTCGAAAGAAAACTCTGCAATAAGTGGAGCAAATATTGTAGAAGACGACCACAACAACTCTAAAAAGCGAAAGAAAGATGGACATGAAAGCAATCAACTTAAGAAGAAATTCAAGTAAAAATGCTTTAAATATGGCAAGATTGGCCATAAGTCAACAGATTATTGTGCCCCAAAGAAAGGCAAAAAGAAGGACCAAGCAAATATGGTTGAATCCAAAAAAGAAATGGACGATCTGTGTGCTATGCTATCTGAATGAAACTTGGTGGGAAATCCTCGAGAGTGGTGGATGAATTTCGGTGCCACCCGCCATATTTTTGCAAATAAAAAGTTGTTTGCTGCTTTTGCTTCCGCTCAAGGCAAAGAGAAGATATATATGGCCAACTCTGAAACTGCAAAGGTTGAAGGAACAGGAAAAGTTTGCCTGAAAATGACATCAGACAAAGTGTTGACTTTGATCAATGTCCTGTATGTACCGGAGTTACGGAAGAACTTGATTTATGTATCACTTCTAGACAAAAACAGATTCAAATGTGTATTTCTTTTCGAAAAAATTATACTTAGTAAAGGAGAAGTGTACGTAGGAAATGGCTACCTCACTGAGGGCCTATTCAAAATGAATGTAATGAGATTGAAATCAATAAAAGTTCAGCTTTTCTTACTTGCTTGAGTCTAATGATTTGTGACATGAACGATTAGGACATGTCAATTATAAAACATTGCGAAAACTGATTAACTTTGAAGTTTTGCCAAAATTTGAGTGCAATAAATCAAAATGTCAAGTGCAATAAATCAAAATGTCAAACATGTGTGGAATCAAAGTATGCTAAGCATCTGTATAAGTTCGTTGAAAGGAATTTCAATCCCTTAGACTTAATACACACTGACATTTGTGATATGAACTCAACACCATCTCATGGTGAAAAAAAGTATTTTATAACTTTTATTGACGATTGCACTAGATAGTGTTATGTCTATTTGCTAAACAGTAAGGATGAAGTAATAGATGTGTTTAGGCAATATAAAACAGAAGTTGAAAATCAGTTAGAGAAAAAGATCAAAACTATAAAAAGTGATTGGGGTGGAGAATATAAATATCCCTTTGTGGAAATATGTGTAGATAATGAAATTATCCATCAATCTATGGCCCTGTATTCACCTCAATCTAATAAAATTGCGGAAAAGAAAAACCAAATCTTAAAGAAAATAATGAATGTCTTACTTATAAGTTCAGGTTTACCGCAAAACTTGTGGGGGGAAGCTATCCTTACAGCTAACCGAATACTCAATAGAGTGCCCCATAGTAAGACACAACCAATTCCATATGAAAAATAAAAAGGAAGGAAACCTAACTGGAAATATTTCAAAGTGTGGGGGTGTCTAGCGAAAGTCCAAATTCCTATGCCTAAAAGGGTGAAAATAGGATCGAAGACAGTGGACTGCGTGTTCATAGGATATGCTAAAAGTAGTAAAGCATATCGATTTTTGATTCATAAATCCAAACATCCAGTTATCAATGAAAATACGGTAATTGAATTAGATAATGTTGAATTCTTTGAACATATTTATCCATATAAAACTAGACATGAATAGTCTAGTGGGGGGTATAAATGACCTCGAGATGAACCAACTGAGGATGTACATAATGATGAAAATCCAAGATGTAGTACACGTCAAAGAACGTCAACTTCGTTTGGATCGGATTTTGTAATATTTCTCTTAGAAAATGAGCCTCAAATATTTAAAGAAGTGATGTCATCTTCAGACTCATCCTTTTGAAAAGAGGCAGTCAATAGTGAGATTGATTCAATTTTAAGCAACCATATGTAGGAGTTGGTTGATCTTCCTCTAGGAAATAAACTTTTAGGTTCTAAATGAATCTTCAAAAGAAAAATGAAAGTGAATGGTACTATTGACAAATACCAGGCAAGACTTGTAGTAAAAGATTTTAAACAAAAGGAAAGCCTTGATTACTTTGATACATACTTGCCTGTAGCGAGGATAACATCAATTCGGATATTAATTGCCTTGGTGACGGTATATGGTCTTGAAATCCATCAAATGGATGTGAAAACAACATTCCTAAATGGAGAATTGGAGGAAGAAATTTACATAGAACAACCTGAGGGTTTTGTGGTTCCAGGAAAAGAAAATAAGGTGTATAAACTTGTTAAGTCATTTTATGGACTAAAACAAGCACCTAAACAGTGGCATGCGAAGTTTGACCAAACCATGTTGGCAAACAGGTTTAAGATAAACGAATGTGATAAATGTGTTTACATTAAAGACACTCCAAATCACAAGATTATTATTTGTTTGTATGTGGATGATATGTTGAAAATCAGTAGAGACATTTATGACATAAATGCTACGAAACGAATGCTTGAGAGCAAGTTTGATATGAAAGACCTTGGAGTTGCGGATGCGATCTTAGGAATAAGAATCCATAGAACTACCCAAGGATTGACATTGTCACAGTCTTATTACATTGAAAAAGTACTTGAAAAATTTAAGTATTTAAATTTTGGAATTGCCAAGAATCCATTAGACGTAATCTTTGCACTTCAAAAAAAGAAAGGTGAAAGTGACTCACAGTTGGACTACGCAAGAATGTTGGGATGTTTAATGTATATAATGAATTGTACATAACCAGACATAGCATGTGTTATTAGTAAGTTGAGTCGGTACACGAGTAATCCCAATAAAACTCTTTGAATGGCAATGAAAAGAGTTTTGGGGTATCTTAAATACACTCAAGACTATGCTTTGCATTTTAATAAATATCCTGCGGTACTTGAAGGATATAGTGATGCAAATTGGATCACCGGATCGAATGAAGTAAAATCCACGAGTGGATATATGTTTACTATAGGTGGAGGAGCATTCTCTTAAAAATCATCCAAATAGACATGTATTGCTCGCTTTACGATGGAATCAAAATTTATCGCATTAGATAAAGCCGGTGAAAAAGCAGAATGGCTTCAAAATTTCTTAGAAGATATTCATTATTGGCCTAAATCATTGGCACCAGTATGTATACACCGTGATAGTCAAGCGGCAATAGGTAGGGCAAGGAGCATGATGTATAATGATAAATCTCATCACATAAAACGGAGATATAATACCGTTAGAGAACTTTTCTCTAATGAAATTATCACTGTTGACTATGTAAAGTCAAAGGATAATATGTCGGATCCACTAACAAAAAGTCTATCTAGAGAAGGAGTTGAGAGAACATTCAAGGGAATGGGTTTACGATCTAGGACAAGTCAGCATGGCGCTACCTAGCAGACTGGAGATCCCAAGAGCTAGGTTCAAAGAGATCAAACAAAGTTGTGTCTGACAGGTTCAACATTGTCAATATACCCAACTCATTCTCATGATGTAGACAATGTTTAGTAAACAAGAATAAGACATATGGTGTGAAGTTTTTTAATGATTATCTAAATTTGGCAGATTTGACCAAATAGTTTAATCTATAGGATTGAACGTTTAGAAATCACCTATGTGAGGGTGAAGTGAAAGCCGCTTTAAGGAGAATGTTAGTAAAGGCCTATTCTCTGAGCTCTCATGAGATCGGGACGTGTTCATGGCTAAAACGAACAAAATCGTGAGAACCATAAACGGTAAAAGGCTGGTTGTGTGACATGTATTGTCTAGGTGTACATTAAAGCTCGACGGTTCAAAGATATCAAATCTACTGATTGACCGAGTGCATCCGATGCATGTTCACTACGGAAAGTTCAAAGGAAAACCTACTTATCCGGATGTAATCAGTCTTTGCTTGCTGATCACATACTTTTTCGTAAAAGTTTTATAAAGAGTAGTCATTCCCCATTCATGTGGGGGATTGTTGGGTTCAATTGTGTGAATGAAAAATGGCGGGACACAACCCTTCAAGGAAAAGACATACTATTTCGAAAAAGGGGTGACTGTTCGGTCGTATGTGACTATTCAGAAAAGACATGTTGTTTCAAAATGAACAAACATAACTGTTTCAAAATGATACACCCTTCCATGAACCATTGCTTCCTTTCCGAAGGGGCATTTGATGGCTATAAATATCTAAACCTTTTCCTCAGGTAGTATGAAAAATTTCTGCACAAGAAAAACATTCTCTTACTTTCAAAAAAACTCTGTGTGATCATCTCCCGTTGAGTGAGTTCGAAGAAAACCAGAAAGTTTGAGGTACCACTACATTCTGGTTGTGAAGCCATTTTATCCTGAGAGAAAAATTCATCAACCTCGGGTACTTGAGGGAAATTATTTCCTTAAGGATACTTCGTGAATTCGGAGGACTTGGCTTATTTTGTTTTCATCTTATTTCTTTAAATAACACACTTCTTTGATAGTTCTTGAAGAACTTATGTTGAAGGTGTTAGAGACTTCATAGGCGTTCTTGATATAGTCTTGAACTTGTGTTGAAGTTTAGTGAACTAACATACAGATTGTGTACCCGAAACAATAGTCAATACTCATAATGAATGTGCATGTCATAGTTCTATTATGTGAGTGGTCCCTTCACTCCTTTTCATTTTTAAAGTCAAACGAAACATCGATCAACATTTTAAATGTATTTCTTAATCAAATTAAAAAAAATTACAATTTATAGTACTTTACACGTAATTTTTGAATATCTAAATTTTAATTTCACAAAATTAAATTAATCTAATCTAATTTTAATTTGAAACTTAGTCAAATTAACTTACAAAAAAAATGATGAAAACAATTAAAAAGGAATGAGGAGAGTATTATTTTTCTTCTTCTTTATTTGTAGCATTGAAATCATAATGCTCTGTCATAATTTGTGAGAAATTCCATAAGAGTAGGTTAATTTAGCATGAAGCCAGATCAATTTGTCATGATTTATATGACAAACTTTTTGAAAATGTATTTTTTCTACTTCGATGAACCGACTTAATTTGAAAGTAATTCAACATGATTAATTACTAAGTCAAAATAGCATGACTTAGTTGCCACACTCTTGGAATGTTTATTTTCCTTTTCTTTATTTGCAGGTCTAAAATCATGATGATCTGATATAATTTGTGAATTAATCCTTTAAACATATGATAAAGTCATATCAATCTATCATGACTTACATGTCAAGGATATATATATATTTTTCGTTGTTTATAAATTTGAAATTAAGACGATCCATCATGAATTGTAGCTAATCCAATAGGAAAACAAGGTTGACCAATTTGATAAAATTCATGGCGATTTGTCGCCGACTTGTATGTCACATTTCATTGATTTCAATTTTAGTTACCAGCAACTCTCTACCAACCAGCTTTTTGTTTGTAATATGATTACTTTAGAATTTATTTGTACACATATTATATAAGTGTGATTTAGTGGGTTATTTTCGGTGGTTCACATACATCATTGAGACTTACGTTTCCTCCTTCTATTCCTCTCCATTATAGTAAATTTTCTTCTCCTCTGCCTGTGATTTTTTCCGTCAAGGGTTTCCACGTAAAATCTGGGTGTTTTTCTTATTTTCTTTCATTTTGTGGTATTACTTATTCCTGTCCGTTTCATAACATATATGTTACACTTTTGAAATGTATTATTTATCTTAAAGAGTTGTAGTGGGTTGTCCTCCAACTTTGAGACCTGATCTCAAACAGACTTAGGCAACAAGACACTTAACAGTAAAGTACGTGAAAAGAGTAAATGAGAGACACAATAATTTTAAGTGAAAACTCTTTGTTCAAGGGAGAAAATCATGACTTGTCTCCAAGATTTCTAAAGCTCCACTAATATTCTAGCAAACTTGAATACAGACTCCATGACTTCAAGGATTAAACTCCCTTTTCTCCTAGTAATAACTCTATTACAAAGAGAAATTTGCAGTAACTCTACTGCACCACCACCCAACTAACTCTAACTGAGTTGACAAGCTAACTCTAGTTTTAATATCTACCTAACTCTAGATGACAACAAGGAGTTTGAAACTAAAACACAAATACTTACTAATAACAATAATAACAGTAGGCAACGCTTGCCATCATAATACAAAGACTGGTCAATTACAACAAGAATATATGAAATACTACTTTTGAGTGATCAGTTCCCTATTGTGAATGAGATTTTGATTCAAGAACTTTAAGAGAGATATGTGTTGTGAGTATATAGAAGCTTGATTTTCTTATTGTGGAAGATGAGCAATATATATATGAGACAAGAAAACCTAGGACGAATTTCATTGGCTGAGGCGGAAAAGTGCAACAGCTTTCACACCAACTTTTGTACTTTCGGCCAGTTGTGTAGTTAACGTGATAGGCGGCCAACCTGTTCCCTAATTAGGTATAGGCGTGTAGCTTTGGCATCACTTACTCATTTAGGAACCAGGTCCCAACATATGATTTATCAATTATCAAAACTAAAGACTTAACACCCCTCTTCTTTATTTATAGATCTAAACTCATGACGATTAGGTATAATTTGTGAATGATTCAATTAAATATACGATGAATTCATACCCGAGATTTTTTTTTGTGTGTATAAGTTTGAAATTATAAGGATCCAACATGATTTATGGATAATTTAAGGGGATCTTTCAAAAATAGCTACACTTTTGCTGGAAAACTCACCTTCCATAGCCATATTTTACATAATTACCATTTATAGCCGTTGTATTCAATTTACGCCCGCTGTATTTGATTTTATCAATAGTTTGTATTTACATAAAATATAAATACAGTACCATTTAGCTGTTGTATTCGATTCACAACCGTTGTATTCATTTTTACTCAGTGGTCTGTATTCATAAAAAACATAAATACACTACATATTTAGTCTCGCCAAAAACACTACCATTTTTTTTCTTTTTTCTTTTTTTATATTTTTTCTTTTTCATGTTTTCTTCTTTTTTCTATTTTGATTTTTTTCATTTTTTTTTTCATTTTTTCTCTCTTCTATCTCTAACTTCTATTTCTCTTTCTTCTTTTCTTTTTCTTTTTTGTGCTTATTTTCTTTATCATTTTTTTGTTCTATTTTATATTTTTTGTATTTTTAAAAAATATGGCTACTCGAGCACAAGTCATGGATGATAATGTAAATACCATAATTATTTATCGTATTTGTAGTCACACCGTCATTTATATTTTTGTATTCATTGATACAACTGTATTTGTCTTTGTATTTTAAAGTTCACGCTTATATTTGTATTTGGTAGTTCGCATTTATATTTGCATTTTATAGTTCGCGCCTGTATTTGTATTTGTTAGTTCGTACCATCATTTAAATAAAAAAATATCACTTGATAAAAATACAATTACAAACAAATGAAACAAATGATTTTACAAATACAATATGTATTTGTACAAAAGTTTGAATTGTATTTATTTGTATCAATAAATACAACTCGCATCAATAAATACAAACAAGTATTCGTAGAAAGAAAATCAATCGTTCCTTTTCAATAATTAAAAAATATAAATGATAGTTCACACTTGTATCCATATGTTATAGTTCACATTTGTATTTATATTTTATAGTTCGCACTTGTATTTATATGTTATAGTTCGCATTTGTATTTATATTTTATAGTTCACACTTGTATTTGTGTTTGCTAGCTCGCACAAATGAAAAGAAAAAAAAGAAGGATAAAAAATGAGAGAAAAAGAAGGAGAAAAAATATATATATAAAAAAGAAGAGTAATAGAAAATAGAGAAAAAATAAAAAATAAAAAATAAAAAAAGAGAAGGAGAAAAAAAAGAAAAAAAAAAGAAAAAAGAAAAAAGAAAAAGAAAAAAACTGAAAAGAGTAATAAAAAATAGAGAAAAAAAGAAAATACATGAGAGAGGCTATTAATTGTAATTAAGGATAATTAATAGGCAAGAGGAGGCTATGAATTATAATTAATTGAAACTTAGGCTAAATAGGATAATTAGGAGTCAATGTTTACTAAGTTATGTAGTTATTCCATAATTTAATAGAACAACTATGTTGAAAATGATAAAGTCATATAGATCTGTTATGACTTTGACATTACAACTATGTTGAAAATGATAGTGTCATATAGATCTTCTTTTTTGGTTTCACATCCGGTGTTCGGTGCCCATATTGGAGCCCCGACTAATCCGGATCGCGCGTTGTAGGGCCCATTAAGGTGGCAACGCTCCCAATAGAGTTTTCTCCATACCCAGGATCGAACCCTCGACCTCTGGTTAAGGGTGGAGCAACCCCATCCACTGCACCACAACCCATGTTGGTGTGTCATATAGATCTGTTATGACTTACCATGTCAAAGTTCATTTTCAATTCCACTTGCCAATAGGTCTCTACCATCTCTACTGCTCAGCTTAAAGGTATTCTAGTACGAACTTTTTTCTTCTTAGACTTACGTCTGGATAATTCTATACAAATATCAAAAGTGGAAACATATTGTAAATAAGTTATATATTTGTGGATGTTATTAAAACAAGTATCATATACTACTATAGCAACGACACTACTCCGAGTAATAATTTGCCTATAAAAGGCATTACACATTACGTTGTAAACAGAGGCAAACCCAGGATTTGAAGTCTGTGGGTGCATCAGTGTTGTCAAAGGCGCGCATAAGCCTCGAAGCAAGACTCAAAATGTGTTGAGCGCTCACCTCGCTTAATGTGCAACTTAGGTTCTAATTTCTAATACATACTTTCCCTTGTCAATGAGGTTTTCTAAAGAGACGGACTATTTCACTTTATCAAAAAAAAAAAAAAAAAATTTGCTCATATATTTGTCATTCATGCTTATATTATTAGTCTTGGACTAGACATATATTTATATTTTCTCTCTTTTTATGCTTTTTTTCGTTAAATCTCACACTTTATTTGTACTTTATGCTTAAACACAATAGACCGTGAAGCTTTTGTACGCTTATTGCTTTTGATAATACTGTGGTGCACAATATTATCTTAAGACGTTAGAAAAACTTTCAGTATCGATTAAGGGATATTATCATATTCAATTGGTCGCCAAAGACATGTACAATACTGAAAAAATAAATATATAGAACAAATATGAGATCTAAGCTAATAACTTTACTTTCTTATAATATGAAGCTTACTTTTAACTTTATTGAATAATTGATTGTGGTACCTCAATGGTCAAGGATGATTCATTTTACGGGATGGTCGCGGGTTCGAATTTTCAATCCAGCAATTTTAATGTTATGAATTTAGAAATAAGCCAAGTACTGAAAATAAAAGCAAAAATATTGTGTGACTCAAGGAGTGATCCCTGGTCATGTGGACTACCATTCATTTTGAGGTGCACTATTAATTATATCCCAATTTCTGGAGGTATATACACATAATTTTTTTCGACGTTAACAGGTGCACGTGTACCCCCACTGACACATGTGGGTCTGCCTCTGATTGTAAAAACACAATCAATGAACTACTACTAAAAATTACTCTTTTTATTCTCTTCCTTATATATATATATATATATATATATATATATATATATTTGAATATCTTTCTATTTCTCTTTCTTTTCTTTTAATAAGTTTATTATTCGATCGTTATATTACAACACATTATCAACATGAGACTTTTCTTCATGTATATATTTTTTCACTATCACCTTCATATAATTAATATTGCTAAAGAATGAATTGCATCTTTTTAAAATTAAGCATATTCGTGAAAAAAAAAAGAGGGAATAATTAGCAACTCGATTTGAATTGATATGGTAGTTGTTCACGTAGAGTTGTGTTGATTACTAGGTACTATAAGGACAACCAAACTACTTAATCAACTACTCTTGTCCCTTTGTTCATTAACTCCATAATATTGATATTTAAAGGACATATACGGATTGTACTATTTATGTTAAGTTTGGAATTAAAATAATCATTATTATTATATAACGTCGTTTTAACAATTTATATACAAGTACTTGTGATCAATATTACATATTTTTTTTATGATTAAAATTTCTTGGACTGCATAATTAACACTAATGGGTTACAATAATTTATAGTTCTATTTAAATCTATTTGAGATAGTTATTTTATTTTTAAAGTATCATTATATCTAAGTTATTAATCTTTTTATGATAGTTTCACTATGTCAAATTTATCAAAACTTGAGTTTGTGGCACTGAAAATTATCGAAAAAAATTATTTATCATGGGTCCTTGATGCTGAAATTCACCTTGATGCTAGAGGTCTTGGAGATACTATTAAACAAGAAAATAACGCATCTAATCAAGATAAGGCGAAAGCTATGATTTTTCTTCATCATCACCTCCACGAAGGATTAAAAACTGAATATTTAACTGTGAAAGATCCACTCGAATTATAGACCAACTTGAAGGACCGATATCACCCACTAAAATTGACTGTATTATCGAAAGTTAAATATGACTAGATACACCTTCGATTTCAAGATTTTAAAATCGTAGTTGAGTATAATTCTACTATTCATAAAGTAAGTTCAATATTAAGATTATGTGGAGAAACCATCACTAATGAGGACTTACTAGAGAAAACTTTTTCCACTTTTCATGCTTCTAATGTATTGCTACAACAACAATATCTTGAAAAGGGATTTAAGAAATATTCTGAATTGATTACATGCCTACTTGTGGTAGAGCAGAATAATACTTTGTTAATGAAAAATCATGAAACTCGTCCCACTGGATTTGCTCCATTCCCTGAAGCGAATGTTGTAGCAGCGCATGATCAGCCTGAAATAAGGTAAAATTATTATTGTGATCGTGGTCGAGGCCATGGCCATGGACATAGGCGAGGACGTGGCAGAGGACGAAATAATTATCGTCATAATGGTGGAAACAAACAAGAGAATAATAAAGCTTCTCCAAATAATTCTTCAAAGGGTAAAATTAATATTTGTCACTGATATGGTATGAAAGGTCATTGGACACGTGCTTGTCGTACGCCTGATCATTTTGTCAAACTTTTCTTAAAAGAAAAGAAAATGATGTGGAAGAGCACTTGACCTTTTAAGGTGATGATGATGAAGCAGCTCCTTCAAATACATACAATCATATTAAGGCAAATCTTGCTTATAAAGATGATGACTTTAAGGGCTTCTCAGATATTACTCATTTGAGAGCTGAAGATTTCTTTGAAGATATTGATTAAAGAACTGGTCACCTTATTGGAGAATAGGTTATAAAGAAAGTTATTGTTTTCTTTTATTTGCAATTGTGTTTTTTTATTTTATTAAAGTACTATGTATTTCTAATTTCTACATTTCTAATGCAATTTCTTATATTAGTTTTTAAAATTTCTTATAGTATGTTTTTTTTTTTGAAGAATATGAAAATTTTCCAATCATCAGTTGGATCCAAAATCAATTACGATGATATATGTCTTATAGATAGTGCTACCACACATACTATATTAAGAAATACGAAATATTTCTCTTATTTAGTGATGAATGAAGTGAATGTTAATACTATATCTGGTAGTGTAAGATTAATTGAAGGGTCCAGAAAAGCAAACTTATTACTTACCGGAGGAACAAATTTGATAATTGATGAAACATTATATTGTAGTAAGTCTCAGAGAAACTTATTAAGTTTCAAAGACACTCATCAAAATGACTATCATATTGAGACTACAAATGATGGAAAGATTGAATATCTTTATATTACTACAATAATGTTGGGTAACAAATATATCATTGAAAAATTACCCGCTCTTTCTTCCGACTTATACTACACAAGTATTAGCACTATTGAAACATATGTCATAATAAATCAGAAGTTTACTAATTCAAATATTTTACGATTTGGAATGACGGGTTGGGTCATCCCGGTTCTAATATGATGTGCAAAATAATTGAGAATTCATATGGACACTCACTGAAGAACCAGAAGATTCTGTAATTTAAAAAATTCTCTTGTGTTGTGTGTTCTCAAGGAAAATTGATTACTAGACCATCAACAATTAAAGTGGGAATTGAATCTCCTGCATTTCTGGAATGTATACAAGGTGATATATGTGTGTCTATTCACCCTCCATGTGGACCATTTAAGTATTATATGATTTTAATAGATGCATCTATAAGATGGTCATATGTATGTTTATTATCAACTCGTAATTTGGCATTTGCGAGATTACTTGCTTAAATAATAAAGTTAAGAACACAATTTTCAGATTATACAATAAAGACAATTCGTCTTGATAATGCTGGTGAATTTACATCCCAGGCTTTTAATGATTATTGTATATCAACTGAAATAACAATTGAACATCTGATTGCCCACATTCATACTCAAAATGGTCTAGCAGAATCATTGATTAAACGCCTCTATTTAATCGCTAGAACAATGCTTATGAGAATAAAACTTTTCATTCCGATATGGGGTCATGCTATTTTGCATACAGTAGCTCTTCTACGGATAAGGCCCACAAGTTATCATAAAGTCTCCCTATTACAATTAATTTTTGGTCAAGAGCCAAATATTTCCCATCTAAGATTTTTTGGGTGTGCGGTATATGTTCCAATTGCTCTACCACAACGCACAAAAATGGGTCTCCAAAGAAGATTGGAGATATATGTTGGATATGAATCTCCTTCTATTATAAAATATTTGGAACCTCTGACTGGAGATTTATTTACGGCAAGATCTGCTGATTGTAATTTTGATAAAATAATGTATCCAACATTAGGGGGGAATAAGCAGCTGAAAAGGGATATAGACTGGAATGCATTATCATTATCTCACTTAGATCCTTGTACAAATAAATGTGAACTCGAATCAACTGCCAGATGCATTCACTGACCTATCAAGAGTTACAAAATCTCACATTCCAGCTGCTAATGCTCCCATTAATGTCCCGGTAGGACAATTGACTAATGTAAATGAGTCTAAACCACACTTAAAATGTGGTAGATCAATAGATTCCAAAGATATAAATTCTCGAAAAATAAGAAGAGCAAATGATCAAAATAATCGTAATTTGGAGGAAACTACTCAAGAAGAGCAACAAGACATAACAATTGATAAAACCCCAAAAGAAGTTTAGGTACCTGAAAATAATAAAAATAAAGAGATCTTAGTCAGTTATGTCCCATCAAAAAAAATATGGAATCAAAATGATATAATTGTCGATAATATTTTTTCTTATAATATTGTTAATGAAATAATGCAACAAGATGAGGATCTTGAACCAAAATCTATCGAAGAATGTAGACAGAGAAATAATTGGCCAAAATGAAAAGATGCAATTAAAATTGAATTAGGTTCGCTTGTAAAACGCAAAGTTCTTGGACCTATAGTCCAAACACCTGAAGGTATAAATCCAGTGGGATACAAATAGGTTTTTGCGTGAAAACAAAATGAGAAAAATGAAATCGTAAGATATAAAGCGCGACTTGTGGCACAAGAATTTTCTCAAAGACCTGACATTGATTATATGGAGACATATTCTCCGACGGTGGATGCAATCACTTTCATGTATCTTATTAATTTGGCAGTTCGTGAAAATCTTGATATGCATCTGATGGACGTTGTCACAGCCTATTTATATGTCTAATTAGACAGTGATATTTATATGAAAATTCCTGAAGGATTCAAAATGTCTGATGCGTATAAAAATTCTCGAGAAAATTGTTCAATCAAGCTTCAAAAATCCTAATACGGATTAAAACAATCAGGACGCGTGTGGTAAAATCACCTTAGCGAATACCTATTGAAAGAAGGGTATAAAAATGATTCAATTTGTCATTGCGTCTTTATTAAAAGGTATGAATCTGAATTTGTCATAATAGTTGTATGTATTAATGACTTGAATATCATTGGAACTCCTGAAGAGCTTCCAAAGACAGTAGAATATTTGAAAAGGAAATTCGAAATGAAAGACCTCGAAAAAATAAAATTTTGTCTTGGTCTACAAATTGAACATTTTACAAATGAAATATTTGTCCATCAATCCACATATACTGAAAATATTTTAAGGAGATTTTACATGGATAAAGCACATTCATTGAGTACCCCTATGGTTGTGAGATCACTTGATATTAATAAAGATCCATTTCGATCTCATGAAAATGATGAAGAACTTTTTGGCACTGAAATATCATATCTTAGTGTAATTGGGGCATTAATGTATCTTGCTAGTAATTCACGACCAGATATATCTTTTGCTGTAAATTTATTAGCTAGATTTAGTTCTTCCTCAACACGAAGACATTGAAATGGTATTAAGCATATATTTAGGTACCTCCGAGGAACTATTGATATGGGACTATTTTATTCAAATAAGTCCGATTCATAATTAATTGGTTATGCAGATGCAGGATATTTGTCTGACCTACAGAAAGGTCGATCTCAGATAAGTTATTTGTTTACATGTGGAGGTACAACTATATCATGGTGTTTAACGAAACAAACGATGATTGCTACATCTCCAAATAATGCAGAGATAATAGTCATTCATGAAGCAAGTCAAGAATGCATTTGGTTGAGGTCAATAACTCAACACATCTAGGAAACATGTGGTCTTCCTTTGAAAAAGAATATTCCAACAATATTGTATGAAGACAACACCGCATGCATAGTTCAATTAAGACGAGGATACATCAAAGTAGACAGAACAAAACACATTTCACTAAAACTATTCTTTACTCATGATCTTCAAAAGACGGATGAAATAGATGTTCAACAAGTTCGTTCAAGCGATAATCTAGCAGATATATTTGCTAAAGCATTGCTAACATCAACCTTTGAGAAGTTGAGATACAAGATTGGGATGCGTCGCCTCCTAGATATTAAATAATATTTTTATCAGGGGGAGTAAATATGTGTTGCACTCTTTTTCCCTTAACCAAGATTTTATCCCACCTGATTTTCCTGATAAGGTTTTTAATGAGGCAGCAAACAATGCATATTACAAACCGCTATGTACATCTTATTTCTTTTAGGATTTTTTTTGGTACATGGACATCCAAGGGGGAGTATTGTAAATAAGTTATATATTTATGGATGTCATTAAAACAAGTATCATATACTACTACTGTAGCAATGACATTACTCCAAGTAACAATTTGCCTATAAAAGGCGTTGCACACTACATTGTAAAAACACAATCAATGAACTACTACTAAAATTACTCTTTCTATTCTCTTCCTTATATATATATTTGAATATCTTTCTATTTCTCTTTCTTTTCTTTTAATAAGTTTTATTATTCGGTCTTTATATTACAAAAAAGAAAAAAAAATTAAATATTGACCCAAACAATATCCCTTTTATGCTTAAAAAATAAGAAAAAAAAAAGAAAAAATTACGTGAAACATAAAACATCAATTATAATTTCAGGCATAGTTAATGTTTGAAATAATTACCATTTGCAGCAAAGTTTAGATTAAATAACAATATATACTTTTCTTTTGTATTTGTATATTTCGGGACTCATATACAAATCTTTAATTTCAGGATTCATATATAAATCTCTAATTTTAGAATTCATATACATTTGTATTTGTATACAAAGCAAATTTCGAGCTTATATACAAATTTCTAAAGGTATGTATTTTTATACAAAGCGAATTATGGGGCTCATATACAGATTTCTAAAGCTAATATGCGTCTTTATATATAATCTCTTATTTTTATATTTAGCTACTAATTATAGATACATTTTGTAATTAGGTAAAATTTAGCTATATCATCACATTTATTACTTAAATATTAGCTATTTCGGAAATTTTGCTCCCAGAAAAAAAAAGTTTTATGCAAATCACTTGGTTGAGATTGCCCATTTGGGTCTCTTAGCTTTTGGGCTTACATGAAAGGGACCAAAACTTGAAATAGAATAAGGTTAGTACTCCTCTGTTCCATTTTAGTTGGGAACATTTCATTTTACATAGTGATTACAAAAATTATAAATTAAAGGAAAAATGTTCTATTACCACCTTAAACTATACGCGAAAAGGTTGAGATACACCCGAACTTTAGGAGGGTCCTATTACCCTCCTGGACTAATTAAAATCGTATTTTTAATTACTTTAGTGCCTACGTGACACATACATGGCACACACGTGTGCCTACGTGGACCCTTCAGTGTGTTGTGTCACGTATGTGTCATGTAGGCACTAAGGTTGTCAAAAATACGATTTTAATTAGTCCATGGGGGTAATAGGACTCTTCTAAAGTTCGGATGTGTCTTAGCCTTTTCGCGTATAGTTCAAGGTGGTAATAGAATATTTTCTCTAAATTAAATGAAAAAATTTAATATTTTAATTTTTATTCATATTAATGATATTTACTGGGCATAGAAATGGATGTTGGAATTGTATTTTACATTTAATGTATATTATTAATTATAGGGGTAAAATGAGAAAAAATTAATTAATTGTATCCTTATTTAGTAAGTGATCAATTAATATGAGACATTTATTTTAAGTAAGATAACCAACTAAAATGGGACGGGGAGTATATTTTAGCACTTAAATTAGGAAGATAGAAAAAAACATTTTAAATGTGTAAATGAAAAAAAAGAGTCAAGACGCATCTCTTATTGGGTGACGAAACTAATGAATACTTAAAATATAGTTTATGCATATAAATTTTATCATTTAACCACTATTAATTAACACTAGTATAGGTCAGGGCCGGCTCAAGCAAATCAATGGCTTAAGACGAAAATCAAATGGAAGCCTTAAATTTTCAAGAAAAAATAATTTTTTTTTTATAAAATCTATATTTTAAATCTTAAGATACAAAGTTGTAAATATTATAGTCGATTTCTTCTAATTATTTTTTTTGTTAATATAACTAATGCATTTAATCTTTCTTGAGACATACTTTAAATACATCAAAATTCTTTACTTTTATATTATAAGTTTATTTTTTCTACAAATAATATTTAATATTTTTTTTAATAAAAAACTATAATCTATTATTGTTAAAAAAATGAGGCCCCTCAAATTAGGGGGCCTTAGGCGGTTGCCTTTTTTTTTTAAAAGGATTGAGTCGGCACTGGTATAGATACACACATGATGCGTGGAATATTTTTAAAAAAATATTAACTTTTACTTTAAAATTATAAAATTAATAAATTTTTATTATATCATATTAACATATTTCAAAAGATAATGAAATATTAAAAATAATTGTGAATAAATTAGAACTAATACATGATAACTAATTACATTATAATTATTTTAAATATTTTTATAAAAAAGTATATTAGTATTTGTTTCAATCATATTTCATTAACTGATTTCTAAAAATAATAAAATATTAAATATTAAATAATTATTAATTTTAATGTTGGATTTTTACATTTATATTTTTAATAAATTAAGACATATAATGATATTCCTTTCCTTCTATTTCAAATTTTCTGTCTTTTTGGTCTCTCAATTCAACATCAACTACTAACTACACTTTTTATATAAAAAAATATCATTTCATTTCATTTCAAATCCTAAAAGCCTTTGTTGTGTCAATTACAAAACTTCTAATTCCAAATTTTAAATATTACAATTCTTAATTCAAAATTTAAGCACATACAATTTGTTATTTTCTTTTAAATTCTTCATACTGATTGTTCATAGTTTTTTCATTGTTTGATTTCATCATTAATATTTTTAAGTATTTTATTTGTACTTATCATTGTATCTTCTAAATTAAGTCAACTAAAAACTCTCATACTACTTTCAAAATCACCCATCCCACCAATCCCACACTCATTCTTACCTTTGCCCACCCCATCCCCACCCAATTTTTATTTTTTAATTTTTAAAATATTTATTAAAAAAATTTCTTACCCCACCTCTAACCTTGTCACCCACCCCTCACCTTTGCCCACCCCAACCCCACCCAATTTTTTCTTTTAACTTTTAAAATTTTTATTAAAAAAGTTTCTTACCTCACCTCTAACCTTGTCCTCCCCTTGCAAAACAAGATAGAAATTTAATTTTATATTTTTTTCAATCAATTTTTTTACTTTACCCTTAAACCCCGCCATCCGTCCTGACCCCCTATCCAACATCTCTTTCCCCCACCCAAAAAAAACTTTTTAATTTTTTCTATTTTTATAATTTTCTTTTTACCTCCCACCCCAAATTAAACCCAAAAAAAATAATTTAAACCTTTAATTTTTTTTTAAAAAAAGAAGCTTCCTACCCGCAACCCCAAACGTCATCCACATACATCCACCACCCCGCCTATCCACCCACCACCTAGTCCACCTCCTACCCTGGGCCACCACAATCCCCCTACCTCTCATAATATCCATACCTAGCGCACCTCCTACCCGGGACCACCACAATCCCCCTATCTCTCATAATATCATCACTCTACTTCGATTCTATCAATTTTATCTAGTCATCTTAACAACACTTCAAGCATATTAAATAATTTATCTTAAAAAAAATATTCGATCATTTATTTCATATTCATAAGATATTTGTATACATCATATATAGAAATTTAAAATTTTCTAGTTACATCAGTAACAAGAGATAATTGTAATGTTTAATAGTAAACAACAATAACAACACAACATCACACAACAAAAAATTTAAACTTTTAAAATATATTTTCATGATATGTTTCAAGTATATATCACTTTTTTGATTCAGTAAATTTCAACAGACTCCACATGACAAATCTTTTCATACAATATTTCATTGAACATCTTACTTTCACGAATCTTTTAAATTAATGTTGTACCTGAGTACCTCCATTTAAGATCCCCAAAGTTTGTAATTTGATCAATTCAACATGTTGCTTTCCTGAACAAAACAGTCAAATTCATATAATTTATTACAGTAATAAATTTTGATGCAGTTACCTAATGAAATCAACATGTTTTCACAATTTTTCATACTTTCCTATAAAATATAATACGACTTTAGTTACCGATTAAACAAAGTAAATCACATAAAAGAGTTATTGATTTGATGTTGTCACATATAAATATGGCTCACCCTGTATGCTTCATGTCAAGTCATTTTTGTAATCTGCGAGCAAATTAATCAATATAATGTCAATTAAAAAGATAAATATTTAGTTTATATATATATATATATGTATGTATATATATATGTATATATATGTATGTATATATATATGTATATATATGTATGTATATATATATATGTATATATATGTATGTATATATATATGTATATATATGTATGTATATATATATGTATATATATGTATGTATATATATATGTATGTATATAAAAATTTATGAAAAGTGCAGCAAGTACTGCAAACCCTTTTCAGAGAACAACCGGTATGCAAAGAGTATCAGTAGCAACAGAAAATTTATCAAGATATAGAGTATTTAGAATAAACCTAGACACTCAAGTTGAACAAGACATAAAACCTAAAAGAAAAAGAATGTCAATAGAAGAACCCATTAGATTACAAGAAGGTGGTAATAAAGGAAAAATTTTAAACTTACCAGTTCATGATCCTCAGGCATGGAATAATGTAATAGACCTATGAAAAAATGTAGTTGTAGCAGACTACATACAACATATACAGGGGAATCAAGAACCAGATGCAGAAATTATGTATAGATATTTAGAAATATTTCTAGGAGAAAGTACTAAAGCACTTTGGGAAGCATATAAGACATTATTCCCACAAGATTTTCAAGAATTAATAGAATTAGGTTCAAATTCATACAATTTTGTAAATAAAGTACATACTCTACTAACAGGAGAAGATCCCAATAGTGGATTAGTAGTATTGCAACAAAAATCCCTAATAAATTTAGAACAACTAAGTATTAATAATTGGTCAAGGATTAAAGAATTTCCAACGCTATTGCTATTTATTTCGTATAGGGCTTCTACTTTCATTTTAACCTTATTTACTTCAAAATCATCTTCTTCCATTATTTCTATATTCATGTATTTATTATACTCACTTGTCTCAGCCTCTTCATCTGTCTCTCTTTTATTGTATATGTATAATCTGTAAATCTTACTGAGGTGTCTCCTTTCTTATTAGTATACATTAAATGATCTGTGGGTTTTAATATTTCTTTCTTACTGAAATTTTCTAAATTCCATTCTAATCCTGCGTATTCTTCTGAATTTATCTTTAAAGGCTTCATTAATTTAATTCCTTTATTTTCCATTATACTTACTACATCATCTATATTTAAATTGAATTTTGTACTACTATTGGTGACAAGTTTTCCTATAAATCCTACACATATTAACAAATTATTTTCATTATTCATTTCTTCATATCCTTTAGTTTGAATGTCTATCTTTATATATTTTCCAAATTCTAAAGAATTTATCATATAAGCTGGACTACAATAAAAAAGTCCTCCATTTATCGACATGTCTACTTCTGTTATTTCTATTATGGATCTTTTTGAGTTTGACCATCTATTATCATATATTGTAACTAATACCTTAGTTTCTAAATTTTTTTTAGTTAGGCCTTTTAAACCTACTACTATGAGTCTCATATGCATGAGGCTCATGTTTGACTTGACAATGTGTCTTAAAGATTCTGGACTTATTAAATTTACACTAGCACTATCATTTTCAATTACGCATAATTGCTCTTCCCTATAATGTTTATATAATTCTGCCATTGAAAACATTCCTTCATTATATAATGTCTTAGCACTTAATAATTTTAATTTGTTTTGTTAAAAATACTATATGTCTTTGTCCACGTCTACTATTCTTATCTTTTATTTTCTGATAGAATTTTATTATAGCCTCGCAGTCTGTTCTTACTAATATTTCGGACTATATTTCAAAATTTTAAATAAGAGATTGGGTGGGGTTACCATATCTGAAAGAGTAAACTTTAAAAATTGTGAAAGAGTTCTAAATGGATATTATTATTATTATTATTATTATTATTATTATTATTATTATTATTATTATTATTATTATACAAATCGTGTAAATTGAAAATACACATCTAATAATTTTGTTTTAAATTTTTTTATTTTATTTAAAGTTGGATAACTATAAAGGAGATAAAAAGAAGCAAATATTTGGAAGCTAAACAACTAACATTCAAATGACAACAACAACAACAACAAACCCAGTGTATTCCCACACAGTGGGGGCTGGGGAGGGTAAGATGTACGCAGTCCATACTACTATCTCCGGAGAAGTAAAAAAGTTGTTTCCGATAGACCCCTGAGCCCCAACTCAAGATAAAGAATAATAAACAAATCCGTAATAAAGCATGGGACAAGATGACAAGACAACTAACATTGAAGTAAAAAAAAAAAAGATAAAAACGTGTATCTTGTTGCTGGAGTCTGTTTTTTTTTTGTCCGCAAAATCTTGTAGTGGTTAAGGAGTTTAGTTATTTTTTTCATTTTAATTACTTCTTATCTTTCTGTCTATTTTTACTTTTTTTCTTTTTAAATGTTAAAATAAAAAAACATGCAAAAATGATATAGATAGTTATTCTTGTCTCTAATAAATGTGTTATTTTTTAATTAAAAATTAAAATAATTTATTTTATAATTTAAATCTTTTTTATGATATTATCTCATTGTTTTACTAATTTAGAATGCATATAAATATTTAATTTACATTCAAATTTAAAAAGAATCTTCATCATTCAACTAAAAAATATACTAAAAAATTTATATAAGATAAATATTTGAAATCAATGAGATGATAATAATATTTATTATTATTATTATTATTATTATTAGTCTTATTATTTTAATTATTACTACCACTGCTATTACTATTGTTTAGTAAGATTGCACATTTTGGATTAATAGACGCGATCAGTACTACGTATTACTATTGCTCCTGTTTTAAAACATTTAAATTTTATTTAAAAAGATAAGTTTGGAATAGTAAAAATCTATTAGAACTCTTCAATTATAGATTTAAAATTATTATTATTATTATTATTATTGTTGTTGTTGTTGTTGTTATTATTATTATTATTATTATTATTATTATTGTTATTATTATTACTATTATTATGTACTACTACTAATACTATTATTTATTTATTTATATAATTATTATTATTATTTTACTACTGTTGTTTAATATCTTGTCTCTTGACTTCTTGTCTTGCTTTTAATTTTATTTTTTTATACATATATATAGATATAGATTATTATTATTTAAAAATACTTTTATATTTCATTAATATGCTAAATAAATTATATTTAAATATATTTTATAGCATTTATATTTTAAAAGAGATAAGTTTGAAATAATAAAAGTTTATTGGAACTCTTCAATTATGGATTTCTAATTTTAAGATAATGAAATTTCTTTTTTCTTTTAAAAAGGGATAATGTATTTCAAATTCAAAATTTTAAAATTTGTTAGAATCTTAGAACGATAAGATTCTAAAATGTCATGATTATCTTTTAGTTTACATATTTTAAATTTGCAAGAAAATATATTTGAAATTAATAATACCAATTAGAAATTTTTCTATAATAAAAATAAACGAAATAAAAAAATATTAGTATCAACTTATTTTAACCTTTCCATATGTTTTACCCTTTTTGTTCTCTTTTATCATTTTTCATTAAAGAATAAATTAATTTGTTTTAGATTTTATATAATTCTTCTCTATTATTATTATTATTATTATTATTATTATTATTATTATTATTATTATTATTATTATTATTATATCCTACTTAGTGCTGCTGCTTATACTAACTATATTATTACTTCTTCTACTACATATCCTACGTAGTACTACTATTACTAACTAGTACTATTATTATTTTAATAAGTCTTTTATCTTTTATTAATATGTAAATAAATTATATTTAAATATATTTTATAGCGTTTATATTTTAGAAGAGATAAATTTCAAATAATAAAAGTCTATTAGAACTCTTCAATTAGGATTTCTATTTTAAGATAATGATTTATTTTTTTAAAAAAGGGATAATGTATTTTAAATTTAAATACTTAATATTTCAATTTAAAACTTTTATTACGATATTTTAAAACTTTGCCCTAAAAACTTGCCACGTGACTATTTTAATATCTTGTCACTTGGTATCTTGTCTTATTTAGTTTTAATTATTTTCTATATATATATATAGATAGATTCATTTTATCTTAAATTATATATTTAACAATAATGAACAGACGTGGTATTTGTATATTTAATTATTATAAGTACAAACACCAGGTCAATTCCACCTCTAAAACTGTCCAGCCAAGAATCAAACTTACTTTAATCTTAAAATTCCATGTGAATTTCATGACCCAAAGAGAGAAAAAAAAGAAAAAAAAAAAAAAAGAAGAAGAACTAAGAGGAGTATGATACAGTATTTTTTTTGCATTGGGAATAGGAATTCAAAGTACATATTTATTCTACCACCGGGGATTGCTCATCGACGAATTCAAAATTTATATATTTGAAATTTTAGTTTTACTAATATATGTTGAATTAATAAATTATACATAGGCTGAATATAGAATTTTATCATCAAAACTATGCATTTTATTCATGTTTGAGCTCTATAGCAGAAATTAGAAAATATTTAGTACATGATATGAAGCTAAATCATCGATCGACCGAATCAATGAATTTCGAATACTAATTATTACTCGTAAAGATAAGAAGATTCCAATTTAAAGAAGATTCCATTTTATTATTATTTTCTTATTATTATTATTATTATCTTGTACTGCATGCTAAATAGATATGGTACTACAACACAAAGTATGTGTACTACAAGAGGAACAAAAGTGAATGAAAATTGTACTCCTTTGAATGTCGTTAGAGTGTACTGATAATAATGAAAAATAAAATTTGGTCCAACCAATATTATACCCAATACACCGTCCCAATCGAATCTTTTAACAGTTGGTGACTTCCAACAAATGAAAAAGCAAAAACCTTTTGGATGAATATATGACCTTATAATGTTGCAAGGGATATGGTGAGACGGATGCGGGGAAAAGGCATCGTTTTCACCCTAAACTATATCCGAAAAGTCGAAGTCACACCTAAACTATACTAGTGACATATTACACACCTTAACTATGAAAAAGTGATATTATTACCTCCCCGCGACCCCTATTCTAAGGCGTGTGTGTTACACTTATTTTAGGCGCGTCCAGCCTATTAAATAACAAAAGTAAACGACTAAAAACATTAAGAGAAAAAGGCATCGTTTCCACCCCAAACTATAGTCGAAAAGTCGAATCCACACCTAAACTATATAAGTGACCTATTACACACCTTAACTATAAAAAAATAATATTTTTTACTGACGTGGTGCTGACGTGGCAGCGCGTGTAAAACACTACACCACATGCAAGTGGTGGTAGCCTGACAGAGTGTAAATAATTTCACTTTTTTATAGTTTAGGTGTGTAATAGGTCATTAGTATAGTTTAGGTGTGGCTTTGACTTTTCGAATATAGTTTGAGGTGAAAACGATGCCTTTTCTCGACGGATGCGACTAATCAAAGATTTAATACGATAATCAGGGGACGGATTTAGTATGATAACCAGGGACGGATGTACAATTAATGGTATTATATGTGTCTGCATCGAATAATGATCTTTCTTAACCATTACCATTCAGTTGAATTTATATCTTCCCCTTGTTAATTATGTAAAGAGTATTTTCATAACAAAAAGGAGAAAATAAGGGTTTCCCAAAAATCACACTAACAATAATATATTCATTATTTAGGATAATCTTGTAAGAATATTAATGTATTCATTATTTAGTGAGGCTAGGGCCTTGGAAAAAATAGTGTCTACGTATATGAAGCCTTACTATCTCTTACTCTGGGACTGTTTTCAATAGACCTTCGTGATGATGGAAGAACCCCAAATCAAATTGGGATGAGATATGTGATATTGTGATCTCTTCTTATAAGACTTGGAAAATCCTCATTATTTTTTTTTAACTAATTGTAAAAGTATGAGTAACGACGAACTTAGAAATTTAGAGACCACGGGTGTCCAGAATGTTCTAACATACATATTGATCCCTAAAACTGTAAGATTTCGCCTGGAAATCAAAACATCTAACAATCTTTTTGGTTCCAAGAGTGCTTTTTAAATCATATATCAATTTTTATACATTACTTATATAATTATAATTATACTTAATATGCTTTGAATTTAACAGGTGTCAAAGCACCACAAAAAAAAACAAAAGAAAGAGGACCATGCTAGGCATGCGTTTACGTTACGTAAAAAAACATAATAATATTTGGTACTCAATAAAAGTTTGTTCAACCCAACAAGCTAACTTCTAGCTACCCTTTGTACTACTCATTTTTAGCGCAAGTCACATCTACTACACATTTCCAACATTATTAGTCCATAGATTCTTAAAGTATATATTCTCCTTTTTATACTATCCTTTTTCTTTTAAAATAATATTTTTATACAAATATTACTCAGATTAAGAAATGCATTTAATAGTTCTAAGAATAAGAATTATATTTATCTAAATTATCGTTTATTTCCAAACATAGCAATCAATTAAACACTCCTTATTGACGACTCTTATTGCATACTCCATTTGTCTCAAAATAAGTGTTGTTTTAGCTTATTTCAGGTTCATTACGTTACTTCTATTTATTAGATGTTTCGTGAGAATTGAGTATTATTAAAAAGAAGTACTAATTCTTTATATAAGGATATAGTTGAAAACAATTACTACTATTTTTTTTAATTCCTGAAATGAAACTTATTTTAGCTCAAATTTTCCCTTTTATTTTATTTTTTAACGAATTTGCTAAGTATAATATTTTGATAGAAGTATTAATAGTAGAATTTAATAATTAAAAAGGGTATATTATTCAAACTCTAATTTATTTATATTAATAAGAATAGATGAAAAATTGTTTTAAAAAAATCAAAATAAAGGAGGCAAATGTAATGTCGTATACCACGAAAGAGATCTGTATGATTGAGAAACACAAGGGAAGTTTTTTGAAATCCTTGGTAGGGAGCGCTACTCCTGAATGGGCCTACTTGATGTGAATTCGGATTAGTCCGACTCCAATGCAGGTATCGAAAATCGGATGAGAAATAAAAAAAAGAGAAACTTTCTGAAATTATTTTTTCAATAAATATATATATATAAAACAATCTTTCAGTTGTATCTACTATCATTTTAGTGTTCCAATACTTAAATATTTTAATATAAATTTAAAAAGTAAAAAGCCTCCTAAATCACCTAAATCACCCCCACTTGGGACCAGCCAACTAGGACCGGTCCACTAGGAATGGTCATGAGCCGGTTCAGGTTCCTCCTAAAATACCTCTAATGAAATTAAAAAGACTCCTTACTAAGAATCAGCCAATTGGGGTCGACTCACTAGGAATAGTCATGAGCTGGTTCAGGTCCCTCCTAAAATCCCCCTAAAGAAATTAAAAAGTCTCCCAAATCACCCAAACCATCCCCACTAAGAACTGACCAACTAGGGTCAGCCCATTAGGAATGGTCATGAACCGGTTCAGGTCCCTCTTAAAATCCCCCTACAAAAATTGAAAATCCTCCCAAATCACCCAAACCATCTCTATTGAGAACCGATCAACTAGGGCCAGCACATTAGGAATAGTCATGAGCCGGTTCAGATCCCTTCTAAAATCTCCCTAAGTTGGCGCCCTAGACTCCCTGACCGACAAGAGGGAGTTGCTCAGATGATAAGCACCCGACACTTGCAATACTGAAATTGTGAGCTTGAGTTACCAAGAGAGTTAAAAAAGGATGAAAACTTCTAGAAAGGGGTAAAAAAACCCTAGCCCTAACCCGGAAACTCAACTGAGACTGGTTCTAGGTTCATGAGCAGCCTAGTCCTATCCACTTGACAATCTAGTAGAAGAGTAGAAGTTGAAAGATATATTTGGATCTAAAAAATAATTTTAAAGATATATTTCGATTACTTCATTTCATTTTATGTCTCTTAATTTTATTAAATACCATATTCAAAAAAATAATCTTTTATTTTGAATATTATTGATAAAACGCGCGTTTTATGATTTTAAATATGTTACGGCGTACTAGAAGAGAGTTATCAAGGATAGAAGGAAATTGAAGGAAAGGTGTCTTTTAAGTCTTGAATGAAGGATTGGTGACATTGACCAACTTAAAGTGTCAAACATCATTTGGAAACTTGATTAAGTTAATTGTGAAGTTGATTAATATTTTCAAAACTTTCTAATCTTTTCAAAAATATAAATCAACCCAAACCACACCCCTCTTCAACCCAAATCAACCAGTCTCTCTCCCCTCTCTCTCTCGACAGCTTCTCTCAACTCTCTCCCAACCAACAGTTTTGCGAAATTCTCTCTTCAATCTCCGGCGAAAAATAGTCAGGCGAGTTCCCTTTCGACTTTCAACCGTCAATCGACGTGAAGACTTCTCCGGTGACAACAACTTCGAGTTCTTCATCGTTCCTTTTTTTTCACAGGTAAAAAATTATGAAGAAACAGAGAAACTTGAGCCAACTACTCTTCTAGTATTGAAATATAGACTGAATAAAACTCTAATTTCTGGCATTTCTTCTTCTTGTTGTCGTACTGTTGATTCAGATTTGTTGGTAGTTTTTGTTCACAGTTGATATTCTTAGTGTGTGTGTGATGTGTTGGTGTTGCTGGGTTGATTTGTTGTTTGTCTTGAAAAAATAGTATTGAAATAGATAAAACATATGATGAAACAGATGAAGACATATGATGCAACAGATGAAGACATCTAATGCAACAGATTAAAATCTGATGCAACTATGAAAATCGATGCAACAGATGAACAATCTAACAGATCATTCATCTATCGCGATAGGCGACTCTTCTATTTAGAAGAAATCTAAACAATATTGATCCAATAGATAACTCATTTTCCAACAGATGAGTGATATATTTCAACAGTTCAATGATCTATTTTTATTCTCTCCAAAGGTTTACTCATCGTTGCAACAGGTCAGTTATATGTTGCAACAGATAAAATACCTGGTGCAATAGATTAGTGATCTATTTTTATTATTTTCAACGGATTATTCATCCCTTGCAACAGGTCATTTATATGTTGCAACAGATAACAAACCTGGTGCAATAGATTAGTGATATGTTTTTATGGTTTCCAACGGATTACTCATTCGTTGCAACAGGTTGGTTATATATTGCATCAGATAAAATACCTGGTGCAATAAATTAGTGATCTATTTTATGATTTCCAATGGTTTACTCATCTGTTGCAATGGTTGGTTATATGTTACATCAAATAATATACATGGTGCAACAAATTAGTGATCTATTTTTATTGTTTCCAACGGATTACTCATCCGTTGCAACAGGTCATTTATATGTTGCAACAGATAACAAACCTGGTGTAATAGATTAGTGATTAATTTTTATGGTCTTGTTTGAAGGAAATCTACATAATATTGATCCAACAGATAACTCATTTTCCAACAGATGAGTGATATATTTCAACAGTTCAGTGATCTATTTTTATTCTCTCCAAAGGTTTACTCATTGTTGCAACAAGTCAGTTATATGTTGCAACAGATAAAATACCTGGTGCAACAGATCAGTGATCTATTTTTATTATTTTCAACGGATTACTTATCTGTTGCAACAGGTCATTTATACGTTGCAACAGATAAAAAACTTGGTACAACAGATTAGTGATATATTTTTATGATTTCCAATGGATTACTCATTCATTGCAACAGGTTGGTTATATGTTGCATCAGATAAAATACCCGGTGCAACAGATTAGTGATCTGTTTTATGGTTTCCAACGGTTTACTCATCTGTTGCAACGGTTGGTTATATGTTGCATCAAATAACATACTTGGTGCAACAGATTAGTGATCTATTTTTGTTGTTTCTAACGGATTACTCATTCATTGCATCTAGGTCGGACAGATTAGAGATCTGTTTTTATTGTTTCCAACGGTTTACTCATTCGTTGCAACAAGTCGGTTATATGTTGCAACAGATAAAATACCTGGTGCAACAGATGTGTTATTTGTTGGAACTTTTTTTTTTACCGTTGTGCATGTTAGATTTACTGTTATTCTTTTTTAATGATGCATTAATCAATTATAATCTATTTTATGTTCCTGTTAATTTAAGATAATATGACTCCAAAAAAGAAAAGAAACCAAGTCAAGTCCAAGTAAAGGAACAAGTGCAGCAGCTCGGCTACATCCACCACTCTATGAGCTTGCTTTGCAAGTGTTATCTCAATCAGGAGCAGAAGATAATGAACACAAGGAGGAGAAATGTCTCAAAAGAGATGATCTAAATGCTAATAGCCCTTCCGCCGAAGAGTTGGTCAAAACCTTTAGCATTGATCGTTATCCTGTGAAAATGCAGTGCGATGGTGCCACAGATTTAATGGATGATTTCTTGGTTAAGTCAGCCATGGAAAAATCTTTCGACGCCTTCAGAAAAAGACTCCGAGAATAAAAATTGGATGCTAATTTCAGGGAAAGCTGCTTTGACAATATCTTGATTTGCCAGAGGACAACAATGCTCGTTTCCAGATGAAAATGGTATACGATCTTCTCAAGCGTAGGTTTATGTATGAAAACAAAGACAAGATGGATGAGGTGTGGATAAATTACCGTGGCATGCCTGTTTGTTTTGTTTGGAAGGAGTTTGCCATAGTTACCGGACTAAAATGTTATCCTCCTTCTCCTTCTCAAGTTATACCTACCTTGACCCAAAAGAAAGCACCCCGCACACCCAAAAAAGGCAAAGGTAAGTCGAGTGATCATGAGGACCTGGTGTCCATTGTTGGTCCAAGCTTCAAAAATAAAAATTTGAGAGAAACGTTGAAAGGTAAAGGACTCTCAAAGAAGCACAAGCAATCATTGTGCTTGGTTTGATTTGTACATAATATTCTTTGGGTGAGAGACGTTAACAACAACATAAACCCTGGTTTAATAAATCTCTTCGAGGATCTTGAGGCATTTAACAACTATCCTTGGGGTTATGAAAGCTTCAAAATGACTGTCTAATATTTGTTGACTCCATTGACGCCAAAGACAGTCAACTTATATGGCTTTCCATGGGCCTTCATGGTAAATATTTCTTTTATCATGATATGATTCATCATTTTTTTATTCAATAATACTTTTAATTTATTAGCATTATGTTATAGGCTTAGGCATTTGTAGTCATTCCTTATTTGAGACAACAAGTGAACTACCAAGAAGAAGTTTCTTATCTAAGAATTCTGAGATGGTTGTCGGCCAAAACCGATAAAAATACAAAAAAATTTGATCTTTTCAATCCCCCCAAAGAAGCAGTGAGTCCAATTCTAATCAAGTTTTTGTTTTAAATAATAATTATTTTAAATGATTTCATCATCATTCTAATATACGTACCGATTTATTTTAGATTATCCATCCGTGGATTGTTCCGACCAACCAAGAGTTAAAGATGCTATTTTTTCTTACTTTACGGTCTGTGCAAACTTTCTCTGACCCTAAGATCGTTGATGGAATAAAAATGAAATTGTTTGGAGCAACAACCATCACAAGAATAAAAATTTTGAAGGGTGGGCTTGTTGTTGTTGATGATGGTAGTGGTAGTGGTGCTGCTGTTGGGGCTAATGATGCTCCTCTTACCGTTTTTTAAACAACAAGCCATTATGATTATGATCATACTGGTTGTACAAATTTTGCCACATCTAGCGAATGTTATGCATGCAAATGTCAAGACTGCAAGGCGAAACACGATGGAGTGATTAATGTTATTAATGCACCAACTGCTTCTGTAAAGGAAATGACATCTAAGAGGGGTGTCATTCCATCAAAGAGGATATCATATCCATACACTCCACTAGAGATCAAGGAGGCTAAGAGGAGAAAAAAATATACTTTCAAGGCATCATCAAGCATCGAAAAAAGCAAAATTGCAACGCCTATGTCTTTGTCTTGTACCGATGTTCAGTGTGCAAAGTCCATAGGAGAGCAGCATGAGCCGAAGAAGGTGAATGTACATCACTTGTTCCAACAAACAAATAGGTACATATCCATTTTAATCAGATAATACATCTGCTGAAAATTATCAAACAGATTTATATATCTGTTGTAACTGTTGTCTAACCTGTTGCATCAGATGTGTTATCTGTTGCAATAGATGAGTCTTATATTACAACAGATGGATCATCTATTCGAAATTATCATACTGTTCTGATTTACCTGTTCGAAATCATCCCAATAGATGATCCATCTGTTGCAACATAAGAATCATCTGTTGCTACAGATGGATAATCTGTTGTATATCTGTAATTAGCATTGATAATTCTAGATTTCTAGGTGGATTTCACGATAGAAGCCACTATTGAAGAGCATAATATCACAGTTTATAATCCATCAACTACTTTCAAAGAAGAAGAAAAAGTGGAGCCCGTCAGTTGAGGAGAATGGAAGAATTACCCATTTGAAGGGTTCTACATCTCGGGCAAGGCTCCAAAAAAACAAACACAGTAGATCAACGACTATTCAGAATGGATTGCCGATGGGTTGTTAAAGCATCATGCCGGCAGGTATTTAAATCAATTTTAAAAGATATTGGTTTATACGATTCTTGTTGCAAGAACGTGACATTAATATATATAAATCATCATGTAGAAAACAAAATGATGAATGCTACAAAGTGAACGAATCGAGTCTTGGTTTTGATATGTTCGACTTTGTTGTTGCACATCTCAAAATGAAGAATTGATTCTATTTGATGTCACAGCCCCAAACTTGCTAGAATGATGAGTTTTAAATGTCATACGTATTACTATTAATTAATACTTTATTTAATTGCATCTGTGTATTAATTTTCTCATCACGTAATCCAAAATATTTGATAATATGCGCAACACATCGATGTTATTTTTTACTACCTCCAAAAGAAGGCCAAGTTGCAAACTCACGAACAATACAGATACACGATAGAAAATTGTTCGTACAAAGTTTACATCAATAATACTTATGATAGGTATTGTCAACAACAACCGAAAGTTTCCCAAAACGAGGAATATGCTTAATCAACATCATCAAAGGTTTTAGCATTCCGGCTTGCTTACCTTGGCGTTTGGTCGACGAAGTGTACATCCCAATCAATTATGGTGATGAATTCCATTGGGTTTTGGCTGTCGTCGTTCTAAAAGAGAGGCGCATCCGTGTTTATGACTCGATGTCGTGAAGGAGACGTTTCGGACCTTCGTCTGAGATACAAAAACTGACCAAAATATTGCTTACTTACCTTGATATGAGTGGATTTTTGGAACAAAAAGTTTGTACTGATTGGTCGACGATTGAAGCATACCGGGATAAAATGGGTAATCCATTTGATGTACAATATGTTGAAGGAATTGCTCAACAAACCATTGGTAGACTGTAAGTATAAGTGTCATGATTTAGTTTCATTTCATAAATTTCACAACGCTTGCATGAACTGCCAGATATGGATTATCTATTTTTTTAAAATGCAGGAATTGCAGTCCTTTTGTTGTCGCTTACACCGAGTATTTGAACGATGGATTACAAGTACCAAATGATGGACTTGATGTCGGATTACTCCGTAAAAGATATGTTGCTCTTTTATAGAAATACGGAGAAGTGAAAGCTCAGAAGCCGTACGCAAGCGATACTAAAGATCCACGACGACCAAAGCCAAATTTCATATACCAGATAAAGAACAACTTGTCCTTATTAATTAGATCTTTATAGCTTGAGTTCGTTAATGTAATAACCTATCCTTCTTGGTTTAACTTGTTAATTTATTTGTAGAGTAGAACATTTGTGCCCATAATGATTTTTTTACATTTTATTTATTTCATGTAATTTTCGAAGGCTTCGATTTATTTTATGTTGTCTATGAATATAATTTAATCCTTAGTTTTGAACATGATAATTGAAATAGAATACTAGATTCAGCTATCGCAACAGATAATACATCTGTTGCAACAGACGACATATCTTATCAAACAGATTTAGACATATGTTGCAACATGAGATGCGACACGTAGGTCATCTACTGGAAATTATATAACGGGTCTTCCTACTTTCTTGATTTGCTTCAACAGATTACCGATCAGTTTCAACAGATAGATTATATGTTGCAACAGATTGTATATCCGTTGCGACAGACAGACTGGGAACATCTACATAATGCAACAGATGACCGACCTATTCCAACTAATAATCAATTTGTAACAACAGGTACACAACGGATATACTATCTGTTACAACCGATATATAATCTGTTGCATTATAAAAATTCAAATTTTGCCAGACAGAGAAATTATTACCACTACATGTAAAGTGAGGTGGCTTGAAATAAAAAATTATTATCGTGTTCGTCTCCAACTTTGTACATATTCTTCTTTATACACGGGCTCCAACCATTTAGTTAGGTCATCTACTGGAAATTATATAACAGGTCTTCCTACTTTCTTGATTTATTGCAACAGATTATCTATCAGTTGCAACAGATAGAGTATATGTTGTAACATATTGGATATCTGTTGCGACAGACAGACCGAGAAACATCTATTAATGCAACAGAAGATCAACCTACTCCAACAGATAATCAATCTGTCACAACATGTATTATATATGTTACAACAGATATACTATTTGTTGCATTATAAAAATTTAACTATCCACAGACATAAAAATTATTGCCACTACATGTAAAATGAGGTGGCTTGAAATAAAAAATTATTATCGAATTCGCCTTAGTCTTTATACATTTTATTCTTTATACACGGGCTCCAACTATTTAGTTAGTACCCCATAAGCCCAGACCTATTGCATCTTTCCCACAACGATGTCGCACATACCGGTCATTTCTGTGCCGATCAGCAAACACTCGATGTATGCAAGCGAGTACAGCCCACACGCTGCACTGGTTCTATTTCTCTAGAGCTCGATGTTCTTATTTCGACCTTCAAAATCCCATGATCCATCAGTTTATTCTGCGTTAACAACTTGGGCAACAACTTCAAGACTGGTTGCATGTGGGCTAAAAACTTATCCTCGCTGAAAACAGTTAAGTTGCAGTCATAAACCTTACTCTTTCCCTCGTAGAGTAGTATCTCAACAGCGAGAAAATATTTGACTTTCACGTTCATGACTGTAAGGATTCTCTTTGCCTTGGTCCAGCTCTTCCCATGTGGATATGACCTCTTCCCTCTAACATATTTAATCGCTTCTTCATCCCATTGGAACGTAGAGACTAACTGATTAAGTTCCGGGCCACCGAAATCAACTTTTTTATGAAGATCAACGTACCTATCCTTGAAATTATTGTAGAAGTTGAGGTTCATTATCCTATCAGCAGCATCATAAGTATCCGGGTATGCTAATTGCCTGCCCCTCATGAGGCAGAGAATTTCATCAACATACTGTGGTATAAGAAGCCAATTAATTTAAATAGGTTAGCAATTATAAAGAATAAAAACACAGTGGAAAGAATTAGATGCAGAGGGTTCTCTGAATTAGTTCACAGATTACCCAGCTAACGCAACTCATGCAACAGATGCGTATTATATTACAACAGAATACCAAACTATTGCAATAGATTACATATCTGCTGCGTAGATTCTTCTTCGTGGAGTAGATTGGAAGGCTAGATTAGCAAAAGTAAACTTACATTGTCCTCATACCACACACACATATTTGTCATATTCTTGAAGTCTTTGGCGGTAAATGAATGCATGGTGTATTCTTTTTGAACCTTCCTCCTGCCATTTATGATTTGTTGCAGTTCCTCCTCATTCTCCTTGCCAAGCTCCACGAATATGTCCACCTTCTTCAGCGGCCCCTGAACTTCAACAACTCTTAGAGCGGAAGGAGTTGCAGTTTTTGTTGTTTTCATAACGAAGAGAATTTGTCTAATTTTTCTTCTCTTCCTCCAAACCGCCACTGTAGGAGTGCATGGCTCCCTCACCTCATTGGATGGTATGACACCCCTCCTGGATTTCAACTCCTCGGCAACTTCAGGATTAGCCTCTAGCTTTTTAAGGAGTTTATCCTCTCTGTCCTTGCACAATTTGCATTTGTAATGAGAACATGAGGGTGAGAAGGAGTAAGAGGGACCACTGTAAGGTTGGGAGGGACTGGTGAAGGGGTGAGAGGGACCTGTGCAAGGAGTGTTTTCAAAAGTATTTATTTTTTACTGAGCATGCTCATAATCACGACTAGCAGCAGCAGCAGCAGGATGGCTACCACCATCATAAACAACTCCACCAAAAACACCCTAGAAGAAGCACCCGGATCTATTGCAATTTGAGGTTGGTCGTGAAGAGCTTCAACATTAGGCAGACCTTACCTAACTGCTCTTCTTATGGATGTTGCTCCAGCCAACACCTTCTTTATTAACTCCACCGTTGGGTCTTTTTTTGTATCAGTAAGACCCAGAGTAAGAAAAAAAGTCATCCCCAGCTCATCATCAGTAGGCACGATCCAAGGATGCACAACCTATAAAAAAGACAGGAGGCATTTAAATCATATAATAATAATTTGTAGTCAGTTGGGTTACATGGATGTTAACACAGCCAACTTATCCAATAGATGATCTAGCTGCCGCAACAGCTGATCTATATGTCGCAATAAATTGACAATATATTGAATCAAATTATACATCTATTGCATAATTTGCATCAGATGGGTAATTCGTTGAGTCAGGTTCAGAGAACCAGAGCAACAGATGGTTAATCTATTGTGAAATATGGATCGTCTATCATAACAGATTACCCATCTGTTGCACCAAATAAAGTTGACGAATAATCTGTTGCAACAGACGAACCACTATGCAATAGATGGAACATCTATTTCAATATCCTTCTTTAAGGCAAATTATTTTAGTTGAAAGAAGACGTATTGCATCATTCGGAGGGTTAAATAGATCAGCGTCCTGCTCCTTAATATATTTTTTGCCTCCCTTTGCAGCCGCCAACCACCTAAGGATCCTTGGATGAGAAACCTCATCCGAATAATCCTTGAACTGCTTTCGGAGGGGAGGAGTGGCTTCACATGCTCAAACCTGAAAAATAAAAACATAAAGCAAGCAAAAAAAGTCATAATAAGTATATAGTCATTATAAATTAATGGATGAGTAAAAATAGTAATCAATTTTACCATGAAAGCCTAGGGAAAGTCATATAATGTGATCATCCCTGTGGATAGCTTTGTCAGTAAATATTCGACAGCCAAGTAGTAGCTGTCATATCCCCAAGGATAGTCATTGAATTTTTCAAAATCATCAGCAAGCGCCAACAAATCATCTTCTATAATTTTCCTGATGTCTCTTACCAATAAAACGGAATAGACAAACCAAACTAAGCACAATTTCTCCCTGCAGTAATTTGGTATGTCTTTATCCTCGAGACCTGCCATCAAATCCACCGCTTTGTAGCTACTACGTCCAACAATGCCCAACAACCCATCTTTTTTCCCTTGCATTTGTTGGACCCTTTGTGGGGTATTTCCTTGATGAGAGGTTCTTATGGACGATCGCATCTCAAGATCGTCACTATGGCAAACTCTTTCAACCCAAAACAAACCAGCATGCCACAGTAATTGATCCAGATTTCATCCATCTTCTTTTCGCCCTTCTTCTGATCTTTATCATCCCCCGCGTACTTGATCCTGTGCTTGAGAAAATCATATACCATGATCATTGGAAAACGGAGAGTGCGGTCCTTAGGCAGCTCGAGAAAGTATGCAAAACAGCTCTTGTTAAAAAGTCTGTCTATATTTTCATTCTTCATAATTATCCTTAATTCTTTAAAACGTTTTCCCAACTGACATTTAAGTACAAGATCACCAGTTACTTTGTCAGGGCTATCCATCGGTATCTCAACTCGAAACCTATCGATACTAATGGTTTTGACAAAATCATGTTGGGATTTTGATATTATTTCACGCCTTATTGGTGAGGAGGAGTTATCACTTTCCTCGACTTTATTTTACCCCGATTGAGATTATTCAGGAAGTTCCTCCGAATCTATCTGTACTCTAGCCATTTTTGTTGGGTGGTCAGAAGTTGATCCACTTTCAGTTTCTTTTCTTTTGAAAGACATCTTTTAACTACAAACAATAAAAAAACAAAAAATACATTGCATTTGATGTTTGCAAAATTTAAAAAAAAAAAAGCTACGACAAATTTCAAAATATTATTCTACGCCACATTACAAAAAAGAAAAAGAAAAACTCTAACGGATAAGCCATCAGTTGGAACAGACGGAGAATCTGTTTGAAGACCTATGTAATGTCTCCCAATAGATATTCCACCTTTTGCAATAGATGGATCACCAACACCACAACCAATGCCACCAAGACCACCACTAATGCCACCAATACCAACACCAAGACCACCGACACCACCACCAAAAATACAAATACTGACACCAATAACAATATACCACCAACAACACCACAAACACCATCCAACAATACCACGACAGTCAACAAAACACTGAGATAAAAACTAGGGTTTTCTTGGGTGCTTCCTACTTTTTTAGCATCAAAACACAAAATTGTGAACCCATTCTTGCAGATAATATAACTAAAAGTCTTCTTTTTCATCATTAACTAAAAAGCCCTAATTATTAGAATAAAGAACAAATGTAGAACTTTTCTCAAATTCTATTACCTGCGAAGACAGAAAAACGATGGATACAAGCGAGAATGAAGTGAAAAATAACAACTATGTGGTCGGAAATGGAAAGAAAATAGATTTGTTTTGAAGGAATGAGAAATATGTTGAGTAGTTGTTGTCTGTATTCTTGAGAGAGAGAGAGAGGGAGGAGCGAGAACTTAAGATTTGAAATGAGAATTTTTTTTCTCGCAAATGGATGATTTGTATGGGTTGATTTGTAATTTTGAAATAGAATGACAAGTTTTGAAATTGTTAATTTGGTCCGAATTGATCTTAATTATTTTTTAAAATTTCAAAAGATACTAGTTTTTAAAACATTAAGTTAATGAGAGTGATTTTCAACTTAGTGTGATCGATCGACGACCCGGATCGGGATGAATGCAATACCAACGCCAATTGCAAAGACTCAGTTGAAGTTGTAGTTGACCCTATGAGCTCATTAATTTATCCCTACTTCCACCTAAATCAATTTAGGTAATTTTAATCCCAACATTAAGTTAATGAGATCGATTGACGACCTGGGTCGGGATGAACGCAATACCAACGCCAATGGCAAAGACTCAGTTGAAGTTGTAGTTGACCCTATGAGCTTATTTATTCATCCCTACTTCCACCTAAATCAATGTAGGTAATGTTAATCCTAACATTAAGTTAATGAGATCGATCGACGACCCGGGTCAGGATGAACGCAATACCAACGACAATTGCAAAGACTCAGTTGGAGTTGGAGTTGACCCTATGAGCTCATTCATTCATTCCTATTTCCACCTAAATCAATATAGGTAATGTTAATCCCAACATTATGAGATCGATCGACGACCTGGGTCGGGATGAACGCAATACCAACGCATATTGCAAAGACTCAGTTGAAGTTATATTCATGCATCCCTACTTCCACCTAAATCAATGTAGGTAATGTTAATCCCAATATTAAGTTAATGAGATTGATTGACGATCCGGGTCGGGATGAACGCAATACCAACACCAATTGCAAAGACTCAGTTGGAGTTATAGTTGACCCTATGAGCTCATTCATTCATCCCTGCTTTTATCTAAATTAATGTAGGTAATGTTAATCCCAACATTAAGTTAATAAGATCGATCGACGACCCGGGTCGGGATGAATGCAATTCCAATGCCAATTACAAAGACTCAGTTGAATTTGTAGTTGACCCTATGAGCTCATTCATTCATCCCTGCTTCCACCTAAATCAATGTAGGTAATGTTAATCCCAACATCAAGTTAATAAGATCAATCGGCGACCCGGGTCGGGATGAACGCAATGCCAACACCAATTGCAAAGACTTAGTTGAAGTTGTAGTTGACCCTATGAGATCATTCATTTATCCCTGCTTCCACCTAAATCAATGTAGGTAATGTTAATCCCAACATTAAGTTAATGAGATCAATCGACGACCTGAGTCGAGATGAACGCAATTTCTAACAGATATTCACATCTATTGTAACAGATGACATATCTGATTTAATTATCAAATAGACATTTGAATCTGTTGCGACAGATGACTGAGCTGTTAGAAATTTTCAAAAAGATATTGGTATCTGTTGTAACAGATGATATATCTGTTTGAAAATCTTTTTTTTATTTTAATTTTAAAGCAAGCTTCTATCTGAGTAAGAGTTACTAGTAAGAGTAAGTACTACAAAATATGGTAAAAAATGAAGAGTTTTTTTTCTTGGATAACTCAAAAATGTGTTCATTGAGTAGTCTTATCTTGTCTTTTCAGTGTCACTAGTAATCTATTAGAACAGATATCAACAGATATTTAATTATCAAATGGACATTTACATCTGTCATCACAGATGACTGAGCTGTTGGGATATTTAAACAGATATTGATATCTGTTGTAACAGTTGACATATTTTATTATCAAATGGAAAGGGTTTTTAAATAGATATTTGTATCTGTTGTAACATATGACTGTGTTGTTGGGATTTTTAAACAGATATTGCTATCTGTTACAACAGATGACATATCAGTTTGAAAATCTTTTTTTTCTCTCAATTTTAAAGCAAGCTTCTATCCTAGTAGATAAAGTAGTAAGCACTACTTACAAAATGCGGTAAAAAATAAAGAGTTTCATTTTCTTGAATAACTCAAAAATGTGTTCATTGAGTAGTATTGTCTTGTCTTTTCATTGTAACTAAACTAAGTCTTCCTCGTTCCCCTCAAATTATTAATGAATATTAATTAATGAATATTGAAACCCACGTCTACGTACACGATACATCTAGAATTATCTCATCTCCTCAGCTTCAGTCCTAAATTTATTTTGTTCATCTCTCATTTTTTTCTTTCTCTCCTCTTTAACTTAGGGTTTCACAACCTTTTTTCTCTCTTCTCTCTTTTCTCTTTTCTTTCTCATAAAGATCCTTTCGGGTCTAAACCGATTCATATCTTTTCTCGACTGAAATTATTATTTTGATTCCCTTTTGATGCTAAAGTATGGTTCGCTATTTCTCTTTCATTCTTGTTTTCTTCTTTGCAAGTTATTTACATCTATTTTTTTTATTTAATTACCATTTATCCATATGATATTTATTTAAAAAAATTGAAGAAACTTTTAAGTGTTGAATAAACGAACCAAAATTTTTTAGAAAAATATATGAAAAAAGTATTTTGTTGGGAGAAGTTTAAAAGTTTTGTTGGCAGTATCATTTTTTTTGGTATGTATTTTATTTGTATCTTTGTTATTTATGTTGTTATTGAGGTTGTTGGTGGGGTTGGGGTTGTTGGAAGTTGTGGTGTGGTGTTGTTGATGGTGTTGGAACAAAGGATGTTGCTTCTTTGTTGTTGATAATATTGGAATAAATGTTGTTGTTTCTTTGTTGTTGATATTTTTTATTTGTTGTTTCTTTGTAGTTTATGTTGTTGTTGATGTTGCAACAGACGGAGCAACTGTTAGAACAAATCAAACCACCAGCAAGGCTGGTTTGATGTATTCCAACAGACTCTAAATCTGTTGCAATAGACTCCAAATCTGTTGAAATAGACTCCAAATTTGTTACAACAGACTCCACATCTGTTGCAACAGACTCCACATCTGATGCAACAGACTCTACATCTGTTGAACAAATGAATAATGTTCATTCTGATGAATAATGTTGTAGATATAAGAAACTGATAGCTGATCAACCTTTGCCCGACCATCACAAGAGGCTGCAATAAAGATAGGTTCGGAGGAATAAACTATATGCAGATGGAACCACTTCATATGTGGGAGGTATGTATTACTGATAATGTTATTGAGGAAACATACATAGAGTACACTGATTTTGTGAATGCTATTTTTACCAATTAGTCATAGATCATTCAAACAAGATATCTGCAATTTTACCATTAAGTTTGGTAGGTTCGAACTGATAAGGCCGAGGGACCATGAATGTAGTTCTGATACCCTGTTAAGATTTAATGTCGGTTGTTGCTCATGTTTATTTGTCAAGCATTGTAAATGGATCTAGTTTAGGTGTCATTGTAAAGAGATTCAATAGCGATTGGACTAACTTTTAGGGTGCATTGGACTCTGAGAAGGCCTTCGAAGACTAGCACTGCATCTAACAAGAATGAAAAACCAATATAGTTATTGCCCTAGCCCAAATTTATATGGTTGGGTTGCTCGGGGTGATGATTATACGCCAGTAAGTGTGGTAGGAGAATGCCTTCGAGGGAAAATGGATGGTTGATGAAAGACTATATCATCTGAGACCTAATTGAAGAGGAGACATTGAGTAGAAAGTAAAATTTCTAGCGAATCTGGCCGATGAAATTATTAAATACAACATGAGAAATCTGAATCAAGTGCAAATATGAAAGTGTATCCGATAATGTAAATTCGTCTGTTGTCTCTCTGGAAAAAAAATAATGCAGATAGACACTTTGCTAGGGAGATGCGACTAGGTAGCGTGGTCGGGATTATCACCTAGATAGAAAATAGTAAAAGTCCAAGAAAGCAGCCTCACGGGCATTGAGGGTTGAAATAATGTACAATAAGTCTAGAAAACTTGCGCCAACAACAACTGCAGTTAAAGTAAGGAATCTAAGCGAAGACGGTAATTTCTAAATTTTAAATTGCATCCTACCCCTTCTTGTTTGTGGTTACGATTAGGTCCACTATTGTTGACCTGATGGAAACCACAAACGTGATTGAAAGGCAAATTGAGTATCATCACTTCCACAGAAATATGGTTATAATTGATTTTGTTTTATAGCCTTAGCATGCTTTCAACATTTCTTGGAGAGGATCAGAGGCTTGCTCTAGTTTGTGAATTTTGATAATTTTCAAGGTTGCATCCAGCTTGCTGATTCTGTATTCAAGCTGGTCGTTGCCATCTTTGAAGTTGGTCAAGAATTCCTGGTATCTTGTGAGCTCATTCAGTAACAATACTTTCAAAATTGTGGCATTTTAGAAGGCCTTCAGAACACTCTCTTCAGAAGCCTTAAAGGATACATGGAGGGTCGCTATGTTTGTTTTAGGTCAAAATGTGTTGATGCACACTCAAGATGTGGTACCAACCATTGAGTATCACACTTTTATCGAGCATTGCTCAATGCAGCTTACTCGACCAATTTGATAAATTAATATGGGAGGAGTTACGTACACGCTACTACTCCTCACTTATTAATTTATCAAATTGGTTGAGCAAGATGCATTGAGTAACGCTTGATAAAAGTGTGTTGTTCAACTGTTGGGACCACATCTTGAGTGTGCATCTAGACATTTTGACCTAAAACAAACACAGGGACCCTCCGTGTATCCTTTAAGGCTTCTGAATAAAGTGTTCTGAAGGCCTTCTTCAATGCCATAACTTTGAAGGTAGTGTTCCTTATCGAGCTTACAAGATATCAGGAACTCTTGACCAACTTTGAAGACGACAACGACAATCTTGAATACAGAATCAACAAACTGGATGCAAGCTTGAAAATTATTAAATTTTCAAACTAGAGCAAGCCTCTGATCTTCTCTAAGAAATGTTGAAAGCATGCTAAGGCTATAAAACACAATCAATTATCACCATATTTATATGGAAGTAATGATAGTCAATTTGCTTTTCAATCACGTTTGTGGTTCTCATCAGGTCAACAACAGTGGGCCTAATCGTAACCACAAACAAGAAGGCATGGAATGCAATTTAAAATTCAGAAATTGCCGCCTTCGCTTAGATTTCTTACTTTAACTGTAGTTGCTATTGGCGTAAGTTTTCTAGACTTATTGTACATCATTTCAACCCTCGATGCCCGTAAGGCTTCTTTCTTGGACTTCTACTATTTTCTATCTAGGTGATAATTCCGACCATGCTACCTAGTCGCAGCTCCCTAGCAAAGTGTCCATCTGCATTATTTTTCTTTCAGAGAGACAACAGACAAATTTACATTGCCGGATACATTTTCATATTTGCACTTGATTCAAATTTCTCATGTTGTTTTTAGATAATTTCATCGGCGAGATTCGCTAGAAGTCTTACTTTCTACCCGATGTCTCCTCCTCAATTAGCTCTCAGATGATATAGTTTTTTATCAACCACTCATTTTCCCTCGAAGGCATTCTCCTACCGCACCTACTGGAGTATAATCATCACCCCGAGCAACCCAACCATATAAATTTGGGCTAGGGCAATAACTATATTGTTTTTTCGTTCTTATTAGATACAGTGCAAGGCTTCGAAGGTGTTCTTAGAGTCCAATGCACACTTAAAGTTAAGTCCAATCGCTATTGATTCTCTGCAATGACACCAAATATTGATCCCTTCTCAAAATTTGACACGCATAAACACGTGCAACAACCTTCAGTAATTCGTAACAGGGTATTTTCACCATCTTCATAAGGCCCTCAACCGTGTCAATTCGAACCCATCAAACTTTATAATGCAGGATCTTTTTTGAATGATCAGTACCTAATCGGTTAAAAACTGCATTCACAAAAATATTATACTTTGTGTGTGTTGTCCTGGTGACCTTATCAGTAATACTTCTTAACTCACACACATATGATTGTGGATCCATCTACACACACCTTATTCTTTCTAGCCCATTTATGGCTTAAATTGAATAAATAGATGACTAGCAAGTTGCAACATACGCCACATCTGTTGAAAAAGCAAATTGATATATCCATCTGTTGTAACAGATTGTCAATATGTTGTAAGTTATTTGACAGATGGATTAAATTTTGTAATAGATTACCCAACTGTTAGATTTATTTTAATGCAATTTTCTTTTCTTTTCAAAATACAATAAAAGATAAAATGTAGTATTTAGATCCATTTTTTTTAATTTATATATTCGAAAAGTCACCAGTTTTATTTAATTAAGGGATATATGAACAGTCGTGGCTTCTTGTTTGACTATTAGTCACCCCTTCCAATTCAATCATTTATAAGAAGGTAAGAAGGTCCCTCCGGCCTCCTTTCCTTACTCTCTCTCTCTCACTCGTTCATTCTACTACACTTACAGTACAAATATGGCTGATCCAGATTCGTACAAGAAGATTCATATGGAGTCCTTGCGGAAACTTCAAAGGCAGTTTGATGACCTTTAGAGGGATTTGGCCGACTTCAGAGCAAGGCTGAGGAGGGCGGCCCTACTGCTGCTGCCGGATGAAAATTGTCCGATTGACAATAATAATAGTAGTAGTAGTAGTAGTAATAATAATAATAATAATAATAATAATAATAATAATAATAATAATAATGATAATAATAATAATAGTAGTAATAATAATTAGGTTATGTTTTTCTTTCTTTTAGCGTATGTAATGGTTTGGTGTGGTCGACTTTAAATTTTTAATTCTTATTTAATATTTAATTATCATTCTATTTATTTCATATTCTATATTCTCAACATTTCAACGATTGGAGGTAGGGATTGAGCACTCATGGCAAAAGAGGGTGGGTGGTGAAAAGTCATGATACTCCTAAAAATGATTCATTAATAAATAATAAGGAACTAAATGATATACACAATTTATAAGCGTAAAAGAAAGATTATTTAATTTAAAAAGAATCCGCATCATTGGATTATATGATGATTGTTAAGGAAAAGATGAATAGTCATGACTGTGACTTTTTGTCTAAACACATTCAACAAACAAAAACAAACAACGTTGTTGATGCATTAAATTTCTCATCTGTTGCGACTGATTAATGAGTTGTTAGAAGAAATCAAAAAAGCTCCTAATAATGGTTGCAACAAATGGGTTATCTGATGCAACAGATATACAATCTGTTGCCATAACTAAATAAAAATAATGGTTATTATTTGATTAAAGAAACGGTTATTGAAAATCAGGTGTCTTAAAAGTCATGACTTTTCACAATAATAAAAAACTCACCAGCTTGATTTAATTAAGTCATTTCTTTTCACAGAAAATAATAAGGAAATAAATGATAAAACACAATTTAAACCGTAAAAATCTCATAAAAAATATTCTTGTTTTTAAATCTGTTTTATTAATTTATATAATAAAAAGGTCAGCAAATTTGGATTAATGATATGATGATAATTTTTTTTGAAAATAAGAAAGATTATATGTTGCAACAGATATATTATCTGATGCAACAGGTTATCTATTGTTGCAACGGATGATATATCTGTTGTCACAGATGATTTATCTGATGCAACAGATATATAATCTGTTGTCACAACTCAGTATAAAAATGGTTCCCGAAAAGAACTAATTATTAATAATAATAAGCTGAAAAGTCATGACTTATCGCAATATTGCTTAATTTAATTAAGTCATAACTTTTTACAGTAATCAAGAATGTCATTAATAAATGAAGGTGAATAGTTGCGCCTTTAAATCTGTTTTATTAATTTATATAATTAAAAAGTCAAAAAATTTGGATGTTATGATGCAACAGATATATCATCTATTGTCACAACTCAATATAAAAACGGTTCCTGGAAAGAACTAGTTATTAATAATAATAAGCCGAAAAGTCATGACTTATCATAATATTGCTTAATTTAATCAAGTCATAAATTTTCATAGTAAGCAAGAAATGTCATTAATAAATGGAGATGAACAGTTGCGACTTTTTGCCTAACACATTTAAGTTCAATCCTCTATAAATAGGTCCCTCCTTACTCAGTTGTTCATTCTACCGCACTCTATTTATTCTTTGCTCTTGTTACACCTTCAACTACTTTTTCTTCAAGGACTTGATAACTTTTTTCTGTCTTTGATAAGTTTTTTATATGTCCCTCTTCCTGTAATTTTGCCATTCAATTTGAAATACTTGAACGATTGATTCTTGTTTTTTATCTTCACTTTCGCCTGAAAGCGGAGGAATGTCTCATTAATTATAACTAACCATTCCATTAAAATTTTTTGAATAAATATAGAATGAGAGATATATATGATATAGAATCAAATATAGAACTATACTAAAAAAGATTTCAATTTTTGTGTAAATATAAGTTGTATTATGTTCGAATCTTTTTTTCTTTACTTTTATTTTTACGTGTATGTTTTGTCAACTTATGTGTTTTCTCTAGATATGACTGATCCAGTGAGGGATGTCGCTATTTTATGAGACGTCATGCGGGAACTGCAGAAGGAGGTTCATGACCTGCAGTGGGAATTGGCCGCCGTCAGGGTAAGGATGCTGCGGGAGATCCGCAGGCTGAGGAGGGCGCTGCTGGTGCTGGTTGAAGATTGGCCGACTGACCATACAAATAATAATGATGATAATAATAATTAAGCATTTCCTTTTCTTTTACCTATGTATTTTTATGTTTTTTGTTTAATAAAAATTTATGTTTGATGCATTTGACGTTTTAATTCTTATTTAATTTTCATGTTGTCTATTTTTTTTCTCAACAAATGACATGTCTATAATTAAGGAATAATTTGAATCCAGTATCAATTGCAAGAGATTAACATATGAGTTATCTGTTGGGTTTGTGACAGGAGCTGTATTTTGTTGCTCGAAACAGATTATTCATGTGTTGCAACAGAATAATTATCTGTTGCAATAGATTACTTGTCTGGTGCAACAGATTACTTGTTTGTTGCAACAGACAACTAATTTGGTGCAACATATTATTTATCTATCGCAACAGATTAGTAATTTGGTACAACAGATTATTAATCTGTTAAAACAGACAACTAATCTGTTGCAACAGATTACTAATCTGTTGCAACAGAAAAACCATCTATGCGATTCATATTACGGGTACCTAGAACCATAATCATGAATCCAACATGTGTCTACTGTTGCAACAGAACATTTATCTGGTGCCACAGATGATGGATCTGTTTAAACAGATTGCTCTTATGTTGCATTCATGTTCACGTGCTAGCTATTGTTGCAAAAAAGCACACTAGCAGTTACCCAGATGACAAATTCAACTAAAAAGTATAATTTGACTTACCAAAGTCTCCTCTCAAAGTAAATGCCAAAGCTGAATGTGATGTACGAAATAAAATTTGACCTAAAAAATTGGTCAAAGAGCAGTAGTTGCGGTAACAACAACAACAACAGTGGTCAACAAGAAGAATATGAAGATGATAATGAAGCATAAGATGATGATAATGAATCAGAAGATGATGAATAAAGTAGCAGCAACAATGAGCAACAAATATTGCGAAGAGAGAAAATAATAACGGATGAGGAGAGAGAAAAACACGCTTTTTTTTTCCTTCGTTTCCTGTTATATTAACTAACATTTGGATCAAAGTGTAAATTTAAAAACTTTTAGGTTATTTTGAAATTTTTAAAATTTTCTTAATCCATAATTAAGTAATTGTCACCTCCACTCAATTATTAAGACTTGTGTTGCCTACACCTCATTTTAAAACTTTTTTGTCACTTGTAGCCCAAAACCCCCCACTAACCACATGTATACAGAGAAATTGCTTTCTAGCAAACCAAAAAAGTAAGATTTAATGTATACAGAGAAATTGCTTTCTAGCAAACCAAAAAAGTAAGATTTAATTCATTATTGGTGAGGAGAAAGAATAATATAAACTCCATTCATTTTGATTTAGGTGACATCATTTTTTAATTAGTCCTAAAAAAAGAATTTTATTTTTTTAAAACCTCTGCATGATAAAAATATTGCATAAATTGAAATGAAAGTAATAACAATTTAATTTTAAATTTTTATTTTGTCTTAATGAAATAATCTTCGATCACACAAATAATTTTGACTTATTTTAACTTACAAATTTCAATTATCTCTTTCAATTCTTAAATTTCGTAGTCAGTCAAATACATTCACATAAATTGACATCACATAGTAGTAATATTCTCTCATCTCTTTTTTTTTTTTTACTGTTCAATAATGGAAAATACGACAGAATTTTCATTTTACCCTTAATGAGATAATCTCCGATCAAACATATGTTTATTACTTATTTTGACTCATAAATTTCAGTAATCTCTTTTATTCTTAATCTCCATATTCAGTCAAGCACCTTCACCTAAATTGACATAACGTAGTCGTGCTTCTGTTTTTTTGGCCCTATAATAGAGAGTTCGTCAGGATTTTTATTTTACCCCTGATGAGATAATTTTCGATCACATAAATATTTATTACTTATTTTGGCTCACAAATTTCAGTAATCTCTTTTATTCTTAACCATCATATTCAGTCAAACACATTCACATAAATTACTCCCTTCATTCGCTTTTACTTGTTATTAATTTTCTAATTGAATTTCTACTTTACTTGTCATTTTTGACGTATTAAGATTTTTTTTAAAATTTTATTCTTAATATTAATTATTTTTCTCTAAATTAATTTGAAGACACAATGTAAATATCATTTAATAGAGATAGTATAATAAAATAGTTATACTATTAATTTTATTTTAATAAATATATCAATTTAAATTGTGACAAGTAAAAACAACGGAAATAGTAGCACTTTTTATCCTTTTGTTTTTCTGGTTCTATAAATAAGAAGTTAGACGGGCAAACTCTCCCATCATCTCAAAGGACACATACATAATTTCTTCTTTGCAAAGCAACCGCTCTCACAATTTTTTTTCTCATTTCCTACATTTCATCATCATGTCTCAGGTACCTCTTTCTTTATTTACTTTTCATTCTTCTTTTTTTTTCTTTTTCTAGATATGTTCACAGTTCTCAATTTTCCATCTTTGTTTTTCTAATATAAGCCAACAATAATCTTTGGATTCTCTGAAGGGGTTGAGGAATTTTGGTTAAATGATCCAACTTGGAATTTGTACCTTTTTTTAAAAAAACTTTAGGTGGAATTTTTGGTTCTTGGTATCAATTAATAAATTTGAGATATCTGAATTAATACAAGAAAATTAATCTTCTCTTTTTGGAGCCCAAAATTGATCAATTCTGGGGTTTTGTGAATGTCTTTCTTGTTAACCAATCAATATTGCCCCCCCTTCTTCCTTAATCCTTCCCATTTTATAATTGAGTTTGAGATGAGTTGACTCTCATATTCATTGAGGATTTTGACTCAGTATATAGTATACACTGACAATTATTTAAGACTTAATTGCATTTTTGATCCCTTCGTTGTTAATTTTTTTTTTTTCATTTCAATTTGATCATTGTGATATCTTGTTGAGTGTATTTAAATTTAATCTCTAATTAATTGAAATGTATATTTTTGTTTCATTTCCCAGTGAATATTCACAAAATTTTCACCATTCCACTACTTAATATACTTTATAATTTACATATTATAAAGGATTACTAACACACATTTCAATTGAATAAAAGGTCAAACTTCCTAAAACCCGAGGGACAAGAAATGCTATTGTCCCATTGTTTAATTATACTTATAGTGTATTTTAATATGTTGTATCATATAATTTGTCATAATTTTTAGGTTATCAATTAATTCCACTTATTAACCACTAGCTTATTTTACATAAATAGTTACATGTAGTCATCTTTTATGTGACTTAACATTATCATTATCAGTGTGTAGAGAAATTAAACTGGGCAATTAATTGATGATCTTTCTTATTTTTTTCTTGAATGATATAAGCAGACAGTTGTTCTCAAGGTTGGCATGTCATGCCAAGGGTGTGTTGGAGCTGTGAACAGGGTTTTGGGAAAAATGGAAGGTACATTTGTTATATATTAAACCTCTTTTTTTATTCACTCTTGGATCTTGTTTGACTTGACTCGAAATTTTAAAAAGCACATAAGTAGAGTGTTGCCTTGCCTTTCGAAGGTTTAGGGTTGTTGGTGTCTGGCGTAGTATTAGTTGCATCCTTGTTGTTCTTGCTTTTGATATTCATCGGCATATGTTGTTTATAGTGTTTCGTTTACAACAAAGTAGAGTGTTGCCTTGCCTTTCGAAGGTTTAGGGTTGTTGGTGTCTGTCGTAGTATTAGTTCTATCCTTGTTGTTCTTGCTTTAGTTCGTCATCGGCATATGTTGTTTATTGTGTTTCGACGACCACATGATTTTGCAGCTGTTATTGTTTCTTTCGTTTGGGCTCTGCGCTGCTTTCTGTATTAACTACTATGCTTTCTTCATTATTTTCTTCTTCTTGTACTTGAATTTGTTGCACTTGGGCTGAGGATCTCTTGGAAACAACCTCTCTATCTCCATACGAGATAGTAGTGAAGTCTGCGTATACTTTACCTTCCCCAAACTACACTAGTGGGAATTCACTGGGTATGTTGTTATTATTGTATATACGAAGATTTTTGGGATTTATGATCTTAAGCATGTAATGATATATATTTGTATATGTAAAATCATGTCATTAAAAGGCTAAAACTGCGCATATTACAATTAAAACGTTTTCAAATGTATAAATGTGTCATCATTCTTTTTAGAGTAAATTAGTTTATGAGTTCTAGATTTTATTCTTTTGGTGTTATTGGATTCTATTTGAATACAAATATAAGGTTTAGATAAAGATATTATTATTGAGTTCTGCTAAATTCATATTGTAATACATGAGGCTCCCAAGTGTCGCATAAGCTAGAACAGAGAGTACTATTGTGAGCAACTAACATGACTCAAATGTTCTGTACAAATATATGGTAGGTGTTGAATCATTTGATATCGATATAAAGGAGCAAAAAGTGACCGTGAAAGGAAATGTGGAACCCGAAGCTGTTTTCCAGACTGTTTCAAAGACCGGAAAGAAGACTTCTTTCTGGGAAGAAGCAGCACCAGCACCAGCACCAGCTGAACCCGAAGCAAAGCCCGTGGAAGAAAAGCCTGCAGAAACACCAACTGAACCCGAACCAAAGCCCGCGGAAGAAAAGCCCGCTGAAACTGTTGCTGCAGCATGATGATGGTTACCTTAACTAGTGACTGAAATTTACACCATGCCTGTGATTTGTTATGCAATTTCTTTTTTTATACTACTAAAGCCAGAATGTGATGTGTAGCAGTTTATTCAGAGTTGAAATAATTGTCTGCTAATTTTCTGTGTTTGGTTTTCTTGTGATATTGATATATAGCAAGTCTTTATTGCTATCTACAAGAATACAATCGACTCATACTCCCTCCGTCCATGGAGTTTAGGATGGAGGGAGTAGCATTTAGGAACATCGATGTCATATTCTTCCATGAATCTCTTCTCCAGTATACATACATATATATACAATATACCTGATTATCCGATAGGCATGTTGATTGTCCAAAAGGGTTGTTGTTACACTCATACTTTTCGTGTAGTGTCCTTTGATATAACAAGTGTGAATCCATCTAATCCGCAATTTGTTTCATGATTTGTTAGTCAAATCCTGGTGTGTTTTAGCTATAGTTTCTTTATTCCATATGTGGAGATTTGCCAAGTTCAATCATCAACACAACACACTCAATTCCAGGCTACCAACACTACTAAAAAAATTGCAAAAACCGACCACTAAAAATCGATCACACAATGTGGTTTAATTATTTTAAAAAAAAAAATTCTTTTGTAAAAAAAGCGATATTTTAAAATATCAAAATAATCATTTCAATAATTTTTATATTAATTATTATTTTTTTACAAATAAAAAATAACAAAACCGACCACTTGTGGTCAGTTTTCTTTAAAAAATTATAATTAAAAAATATTTTTAAAAACCAACCACATGTGGTCGGTTTTAATTTTTTTTTTTAAATATATATTTTTAAAAAAGCCAACCACATGTGGTCGGTTTTTAATGAAATTAAAAAAAGAAATTAATTTTAAAAAACCAACTACATGTGGCCGATTTTTAAATAAAATAAAAAGAAAAATAATTTTTAAAAATCGACCACTTGTGGTCGGTTTTTAATGAAAAATAAAAATAATTAATTTTAAAAAACTGACCACATGTGGTCGGATTTTAATTAAGATAAAAAAATAATTTTAAAAACCGACTATATGTGGTCGGTTTTTCATTAAAATAAAAGAAATATTTTTTAAAAACCGACCACTTGTGGTGGGTTTTGAAATTAAAAAAAAAGTAAATAATTATATAATCTATTTATTTATTTTATGTAATCTAATTATTATTAGTAGTAAAAATAATATACTAGATTATATATATAATCTAATATATTTACTTTATTAAAAAATAATCTAATATATTATTTTTTTAAAATTATATTGATTACACGTAGTCAATAAACAATATAATAATAATAAAAATCAATAAATCTTAGATTTTGTGAAAAAACTTACACTAAAAAATATATCAAATATAATATACAAATTACGTTAAACGTAATCTTTATCTTTTACTTATGTTTCAATATATAAAAATAAATATTTTCTTTATATATACATTAAATGACGTTAAACATGCATAATCTTTGTATAATGAATATGTGTACATATCATACCGTTGGGACATATAATTGAAAAATGATGTTTATAGTACGTATCTGAAAGCTGAAAACTGATGTTTATATAGTACGTATTTGAAAGCTGATGTTTATAGTACGTATTTGTAGTCATAATAATGTAATATATAACCGATAATTCACCAGAATATAATGAACGTGTTCTATTATAAGGTAATATACTTGTGGATGTGATGTATATAGTACGCATTCAAGAGTTCATATATATATATATATATATATATTATATATATATATATATATATAGTGATCTATTGATGAACGATGTAGTCAAAACCTACTAGAATCTATCCAAACATATTGAATACCTTGATTTGAAAAGACAGAAGTAATAATATATATTGTACGTTGAATTTATATTAATGTAAGCTAATCAAATTAATCGATCACTTATCAGAGTATGTATATGAAATACGTCACATTATATTATTGGATCATATACTCGAGTATATATGTGATGTATATAGTACATATTTAGAACTTGATATAGTCGATGGTGTTTATATGTGTGTGTATGTATAGGTATAAATATAGTATATACATATTATATAGTGAAGATATATTAATGACATAAGATAATCTAACGATAATTCATCTGATTATATGTGAAATACGTTTTATATTATTATGGGATAGTAAAATCGTGTATGCATGTGTTGTTTATAGTACGTATTTGACATCTAATTTTGACCGCCAGATACTCCTTTTAGGTTGTTGTTTTGTAAAAATTATTAATTTTAAATATTAATATTTTTTACACATTATTCTTGTATCAAAAAGATATTGACGTGTCACATTCATAATTTAAAAAACATACAAAATATTTTTACGCATTATTCTTGTATCATATAAATAACGACGCGCCACATTCATGATTTAAAAAAAAAATGTACAAATTATTTTATTTCCTTTTAGTATCATTTTTACAATTTACTAACTCAAATACAATATTTTACATAATTTTATTAACATTTATTAAATTATTGTTTTCCTAAATAGGCACACTTACAATTTACAAATAAATTATTATTATTATTATTATTGTTATTATTATTATTATTATTATTATTATTATTACTATTATTATTATTATTATTATTATTATTATTATTATTATTTTACGTAACATTAATTTTTACATCAATATCTCATTATTTTTTTCTTTCGTCATTGTTACAATAGCATCCGATTTCAATTTATTCTCTTATATATTTAAATTATAGCCAATTTGTATTCAATTAATATCAATTTTAGCCAATTTGACACTAATTTTAATTCTTAACACATTTTAAAATTATTCTAATCTCAGCCGTAGATCAAAATCGATCCGACGGCCAAGATCACACTTTCATTTTCTTTCCTTTTAAACCAAACCTAACCCTAATTTCCCACAACAACCGCATTTTCCATCTCCTTCCCCTTTCTCTTTCTTTACTCCACTCTCTCTCCAATAAGAACCACCAGTTGCCCGCCCGCTGCCGCCGTCCTTTCCTTCTCCGACGAACAACCAATAATGTAGCCACCACGTCCCTCACTCTTCCCTCTCCTCAGCCTCTTCTCTATCGACACCAGCGAGAACAGCCACCAAACGACGCTCACCGACGAAATCCCTCAAGCCGCCGCCGCCAACTCCCTCCATTCACTCTGGTAATGACAGCCACCGGTGAGACAGGTTGTTAGACATCATATTTTTTGATTGCTTGTTAGACGTCATATTTTTGTTGGATTTCAAAACTTGCTTGATTAATTACTGGCTCTCTGTTAGCCTAGATAATCTTTACTGTTGTTATATGGGTGTTATGTATAGTTGGGTTATTTGTTAATGGAGGGCTAAGATAATTCCAACCAAGGTCTAACTATCTATCTTGTAACTTGTTGTATCCGTCGGATTTTTGTTGTTGTTAATGTACTCGTGACTGTCTTGTTGTTGTTATAGTGTTGTTTTTGTCTTGTGCTGATATTCTAGTTTGGATTGTTGGCTGGAAAATAAGTGTTAAACACCTCACTGCATTGTGTTCTTGTTATTGTTTGTGAATCTGAGAGTGGTCATCCATAGGGTCCTCGGTTCTCTTGAACATGTGGACTATTTTGGATGTATGTTTTAGTGTGTTCTTGGTCGTTGGTCGTTCTTGTATCAAAATGTGTACTAGTTATTTAAAAATAGTTAAGTTTAGTTACTTGAAAGTGGATACATATAGTGATTTGCAATGTGAATTAGTTATTTAAAAATAGTTAGTGTAGTGACTTGAAATGTGTACCAGTGACTTGAAAATGGTTTAAGTGTAGTTATTTGAAAATGGTTAAGTATAGTGACTTGAAAATGTGAATTAGTTAATTGAAAATAGTTAAGTGTAGTGACTTGAAATGCTAGTACATGACTTGAAAATGATTAAGTCTAGTTACTTGGAAATGGTTAAGTGTAGGGACTTTAAAGGAGATTTTGTGTTTTGAATATGGTTTGGTTGGTGACTTAGTCACTTGAAAATGGTTAAGTGTGGGGACTTTAAAGGGAATTTTTTTGTTTTAAGGTACTTGAAATGTGGACTTGTATTTTGAATTTAGTTAAGTGTGGTCACTTGAGAAGTGAATAAGTACTTGAAAATGTTTAAGTGTAGGTACTTGAAATGTGGACTTGTGTTTTGAATTCAGTTAAGTATGGTCACTTGAGAAGTGAGTTAGTGACTTGAAAATGCATAAGTATAGGTACTTGAAATGTGGACTTGTGTTTTGAATTTAGTTAAGTATGGTCACTTGAGAAGTGAATAAGTACTTGAAAATGTTTAAGTGTAGGTACTTGAAATGTGGACTTGTATTTTGAATTTAGTTAAGTGTGGTCACTTGAGAAGTGAATAAGTACTTGAAAATATTTAAGTGTAGGTACTTAAAATGTGGACTTGTGTTTTGAATTTAGTTAAGTGTGGTCACTTGAGGAGTTAGTGACTTGAAAATGCACAAGTGTATGTACTTGAAATGTGGACTTGTATTTTAAATTTAGTTAAGTATGGTCACTTGAGAAGTGAATAAGTACTTGAGAATGTTTAAGTGTAGGTACTAGAAATGTGGACTTGTGTTTTGAATTTCGTTAAGTATGGTCACTTGAGAAGTGCATTAGTGAGTCGAAAATGTTCAAGTGTAGTTACTTGAAAGGTGGACTTGTGTTTTGAATATAGTTAAGTGTGGTCACTTGAGAAGTGAGTTAGTGACTTGAAAATATTTTAGTGTAGGTACTTGAAATGTGAACTTTTCATTTTGAATTTAGTTTAGTTTGGTAACTTGTGAAGTGACTTAGTGACTTAAAAATGTTTAGGTGTAGGTACTTGAAATGTGAACTTTTCATTTTAAATTTAGTTTAGTTTGGTAACTTGCGAAGTGAATTGGTGGCTTGAAATGTGAACTTTTCATTTTGAATTTAGTTTAGTTTGGTAACTTGTGAGGTGACTTAGTGACTTGAAAATGTTTAGGTGTAGGTACTTGAAGTGTGAACTTTTCATTTTGAATGTAGTTTAATTTGATAACTTGTGAGGTGAATTAGTGACTTGAAATGTTTAGGTGTAGGTACTCGAAATATGAACTTTTTCATTTTGAATTTAGTTTAGTTTGTTAACTTGTGAAGTGACTTAATTAGTGACTTTTATTTTGAACTTAGGTACTTGAAATGTGAACTTGTGTTTTGATTTTAGTAAAGTGTGGTCACTTGAGAAGTGAATTAGTGACTTGAAAATGTTTAAGTGTAGGTACTTGAAATGTGAACTTTTCATTTTGAATTAAGTTTAGTTTGATAACTTGTGAAGTGAATTAGTGACTTGAAAATGTTTAGGTGTAGGTACTTGAAATGTGAACTTTTCATTTTGAATTTAGTTTAGTTTGGTAACTTGTGAAGTGAATTGGTGACTTGAAATGTGAACTTTTCATTTTGAATTTAGTTCAGTTTAGTAACTTGTGAAGTGACTTAGTGACTTGAAAATGTTTAGGCGTAGGTACTTGAAATGTGAACTTTTCATTTTGAATTTAGTTTAATTTGGTAACTTGTGAAGTGAATTAGTGACTTGAAATGTTTAGGTGTAGGTACTTGAAATGTGAACTTTTTTATTTTCAATTTAGTTTAGTTTGTTAGCTCATGAAGTGACTTAATTAGTGACTTTTGTTTTGAATTTAAGTACTTGAAATGTAAACTTGTGTTTTGATTTTAGTAAAGTGTGGCCACTTGAGAAGTGAATTAGTGACTTGAAAATGTTTAAGTGTAGATACTTGAAATGTGAACTTTTCATTTTGAATTAAGTTTAGTTTGGTAACTTGTGAAGTGAATTAGTGACTTGAAGGTACTTGAAATGTGACCTTTTCATTCTGAATTTAGTTTAGTTATGTAACTTGTGAAGTGACTTAGTGACTTGAAATGTTTAAGTGTAGTTACTTTAATTATGAATTAGTGACTTTTATTTTGAATTTAGGTACTTGAAATGTGAACTTGCGTTTTGATTTTAGTAAAGTGTGGTCACTTGAGAAGTGAATTAGTGACTTCAAAATGTTTAAGTTTAGGTACTTGAAACGTGAACTTTTCATTTTGAATTTAGTTTAGTTTGGTAACTTGTGAAGTGAATTAATGACTTGAAAATATTTTGGTATAGGTATTTGAAATGTGAAATTTTTGTGACTTGAACTAATTACTTGAATGTGATTGATTGTGCAGATGGAACCTGATTATAACTGGATATATCAATGAAATATTGATAATAGAATGGGTGAGGCTGGGATTGAAGATGTGGATGATGAGTTGTAGTTTCTAGTCATTTGTATGTTTTATAGTTTGGATTTGAAACCTCGATAAATTTTGTAAATAATTTGATTTTTAATGTTTGTATTCTTATGGTGGTTGGTTGATTGTATATTAAATGATTGGTGGGTTGTATTGTAAATAATTTGATTTTTAATGTTTGTAAATGATTGGTGGGCTGTATTGTAAATAATTTGATTTTTAATTTTGTAAATAATTTATTTTTTAATGTTTGTATTTTGGAAATTTTCAATATTTTTTTTACAAAATTATCAGAAAAATCGACCACATGTGGTAGGTTTTTCTGAATTTTTTTACAAAAACCGACCACATGGTGGTCGGTTTTTAAAAATATTTTTTGAAAACCGATCACATGTGGTAAGTTTTTATGGTAATTCTTTTTAAAAACCGACCACATGTGGTCGGTTTATTATAACTAATTACAAAATATTTTATTAAATAAATTATTAATTAATTAATTTTAAAATAAAACCGAGCACTTGTGGTCGGGTTTTTATTTTTTATTTTTTTAAAACTCATTTTTTCTATTTTAATAAAATAATAATGTATTTTAAAAATATATATATATTTTTAAAAAAACCGACCACTCGTGGTCGGTTTTTAAAAAGCTACCACTATTTTACCGACCACGCACTTTGGTCGGTTTTGTAGTCGGAATTTGAGGAAAACCGACCACTGTGGTCGATTTTCTTTATTTTTTTAGTAGTGCAAGGCCTTTCTCAGTATTGCCTCAATCATAAGTAACTTCTACGATAGCTATCAATATAAGTTGTAACACTTTAGCAGACATGTTGAGAATACTCTTAACAATCTGTTTTTTCACGTGGTGAGTTTCCTTTCAAGCATTTAGGTGTAGCATTGTCTAAAACAGATATAAATTCCTAATATAGTTTTTTTTTTTCTTTTTTACGCCTTCTCTGACGGTTTTGTGGTTCTAGACAACCTGAGCATGAAGGGGTTCAACAATTACTATTTATAGAGATCCCAACAAGTCACGTCAGTTCAGATGCAGCATACATGAAGGGGTTCAACAATTACTATTTATAGAGATCCCAACAAGTCACGTCAGTTCAGACGTAGCGTAGCATCATGGAAGTGCTCAATTCCCTTTTCATTTGGGAGTATTGACTTGTCACAAATGTTGCACCCGGCATGCAGCAAATCGAACCACCGGAACTAAAGTCACGGTTGCTGGCTAAAATTATGGAAGAATTAGCATTACATTTTTATTTTTGCACTACTTTTGTTATAGGGTAAGAAAGTGATCTAGTTTGTGGACAAAGTCACTAAATTTCAATATACAAGTACTAACAAGATGCAAGAGGAAAGTCATACCTGTAGTTACAAATTTAAAATGCTAGCTTAATGAGTTGACATATAACATATGGGACATGCACAAATATACTACTAACACATACTGACAACCAACTAATGAAATAAACAAGCTTATTCAATCTACAAGTGGGATTTTTATTTTCCGTTTATAAGACGCACTTTTATTTATCCGTTTAAAAAAGAATGACATCTTATACATTTAAAAATAATTTGTTTGACATTTTCAATTATTTTACCCTTATAAATAAGTCATTTTTTAACTATATAAATTTATGACATGTTTAAAACTGACAATTTCAAAAGGTTTTACACATAAATGAATTGTATGACACGTTTAAGATGTCAAGTTTAGTAGTCTCCATTTCTTTCTTAAATTCCGTCTAATTCAAAATATGTCACATAAATTGATACAGAGGAGTATACCACCACTCCACATTTTTGTTACCTCTTTTTCTAGTCCTAGGACAACTAATACAAATTAAGAGAAAAAAAAGTGTCAACCTGTTCATGGATGCCTTGATTAGATGGTAGTTGTGGAGTTCTTCAAAGGTCAGACAAGCTCAAGAATACATCAACTATACAGTTGGTGTTACCAATCATGTTTAAAAAAATGTTTTGTTACATATGAACAGTTCCTTATTGGAGTTTCTCAAACTATAAGTACTCCAACAATGTTCATAAGTTATATCCATCAATTGAAGCAAAAACCATTGTGTCTATAGCAACTTTTGATTCTCAAAATTAAGGATGGATTCCAAAGGCATCAACCTTTTAGCTATTGCACTTTTTGCTTGCCTGATTTTATCATTTTCATCATCTATCCATGCCTATCGACCACCATATTGGCCAACAATTAGAGTAGGTTACTATAGATATAGTTGCCCCAATGCTGAATATATTATTCAAAATATTGTAAACAAAGCTGTGTCTCGCAATCCAGGCATTGCTGCTGGCCTTATCAGGTTACATTTTCACGATTGCTTCGTCAGGGTACGTACAAAATTTAATGCTAACTTTTTTATTTTGTTGATTTGATGATTACATTATCTTATAATAATAAGTGCTGTGTGCTTTAATTAGGGGTGTGATGCATCTGTGTTATTGGATGGACCAAATTCCGAGAAGGAAGGTATTCCCAACAAGAACAGTTTACGAGGTTTTGAGGTGATTGATGCTGTAAAAGTTGCACTTGAGGCTGCCTGCCCTGGAACTGTCTCGTGTGCAGACATACTTGCATTTGCTGCTAGGGATAGTTCCTATAAAGTTGGGAGAATATACTATGATGTCCAAGCTGGACGCCGCGATGGGCGTGTTTCTATTGACTCTGAGACATTGGACAATCTTCCTTCTCCATTTGTCGATGTCCAGGAACTCATCAACAGTTTTGCAAGGAAAGGTATGTCAGTTGATGAAATGGTGACTCTATCTGGCGCGCATTCCATTGGCATTGCACATTGCGCTGTTTTTGCTAACCGTCTGTACCCTCAAAACAATCAACAAGATCTGCCAATTGACCCTGAATACGCAGACTTCTTGAAGTCCATTTGTCCACCAGAAGCTCTTACAAATGGGACGGGAGCTGCTAACCCCGCGAACTTTGATGTCTTTACACCAAACAAGTTGGATAACAAATATTACTTGGGTTTAAAGAGTCAAAAGGGATTGTTGGTGTCTGATCAGACATTGATGTCACACCCAATAACAGCTAAATTGGTGAACTACAATGCTAGATATGGGTCAATTTGGGCTAGAAAGTTTGCAGCTGCAATGGTTCACATGGGTACTTTGGATGTCCTCACAGGTCGTAATGGGGAGATCAGGAGGAACTGTCATTTCGTGAACTAAACTCTCTATCATTTTCTTTTGAGAAAATTTTCAATTTCTCCATCCTATTCAAGCTGCAAGGATGGTTTTATGCTTGTTCAATTTTTTTTTTCTTTTTCTTCCAAGCATTTGTTCAATTGTGATACAGATTTAAGAATTAATTGATCTCATTAATATTGAAGGGGTTACAGCTGTATATATAGAGAACTGAAGAATAACTAATTACAGAATAACCCAGATGTATTTAATAATTATATATGTAGTCTATTATCCCCCCGCAAGCTGATCAGCGGTAACGAGGGGCAGCTTGGAGCAGAGAGACTGAAAAGGCTGTAACGGAAGAGGCTTGGTGAGAATATCAGCAAGCTGGTCAGTAGATGGGACATAGTGCGTGGCCATCGCTCCTGCAAGTACCTCATCGCGAACAAAGTGACAGTCAGACCCAACATGCTTCATACGATCATGAAGGACTGGATTTTTGGTAACACAAATAGTGGACTGATTGTCACAATAAATCTGTGGTTTCGTCGGGGGAATGCCAAGTGCATCCGTAAGGTATCGTAACCACATGGCTTCAGCAACACCCGCAGCCATGGCACGATATTCTGCTTCGGTGGAGGAACGGGACACTCGCGTTTGCTTCTTGGTGCACCAGGAAATCAGATTCGGTCCCATCATAACAATATATCCAGTAGTGGACTTTCGATCATCTTTGTCGTTAGCCCAATCCGAATCAGAAAAAACAGATATATCAAACGAGCCCTTTTGAAATAAAATTCCACAGTGAAGAGTACCTTGAAGATAGCGCAGAATGCGTTTCAAGGCCTGAAAGTGTTGTTCTGTGGGAGCATGCATTGATTGGGAGACTCGATTGACTGCATATTGGATGTCCGGACGAGTAACAGCAAGATAATGAAGTCCACCGACGAGGCTCCGATATAGTGTAGGATCGGCAAAGGGAGTATTCGGCCCTGGGGATTGGCGGACTGCCATGGGAGTGACCGCGGGTTTGCAGTCTGTCATTCCAGCCCGATTTAGAAGTTCAAGGGTATATTTTGTCTGATGCATCAATATGGTTCCCGATTTGCGGATGAGTTCGAGGCCAAGAAAGAACTCCAGAGGACCGAGGTCCTTAAGTTTGAAGTCACGATGCATAGCTTCAGTAATTTCAGTGATGAGTGATGACGAGCTGCCTGTAATAACAATATCATCCACATAGATAAGAATGATGACTGTCCCTCGAGAACAGTGAAGGGTGAAGAGGCTGTTGTCATGATGGTAGGTGCGAAAACCAAGACCCTGCAGAAAAGTAGAGAGACGTGTGTACCAGGCACGAGGGGCCTGTTTCAGGCCATACAGTGATTTGCGAAGCTTGCAAACATAGTGAGGACGGTTGGGATTAACATATCCCGGTGGCTGAACCATATAGATTTCTTCCTCAAGATGACCATGAAGAAAGGCATTGCTGACGTCTAGCTGATGAAGCGGCCAATCATAGTGAAGAGCAAGAGACAAGACCAGACGAATAGTCTGTTGCTTAACAACAGGGCTGAAGGTCTCCTTATAATCCACACCATACTCCTGATGATACCCTTTTGCAACCAGACGTGCTTTATAGCGAGAAAGAGATCCATCTGAATTTCGTTTGATGCGAAACACCCATTTGCACCCAATAGACTTTCGGTTACTAGGCAGAGGTACCAAATCCCATGTACGTTGTTCATTCAGAGCCTGAAATTCCTCATCCATAGCTTGGCACCAGAAACTATTTTTGGAGGCTTGGTTGTAGGTAGTAGGCTCAGTTGTGGGATGTGCATCAAAGGGTATTTGAGTGTGGTAGGCTTTGGGTTTGAAGGTACCGGCCTTGGCTCGGGTTGTCATAGGATGAGTGTTGAGTGGAGGGTGATTAGGAAGGGGTGGTGGAGTTGTATGATGCGTGGGCGGGGGTTGGGTGGGGCTGCCGTGGGAGCTGGGATGTGCAGCGGTGGATGGGGTGGCTGTATGTGTGTTAGGAGTATGATGTAGGGAAGTGGTGGGTTGTGTGGCAGTCGGCTGGGTGTTCGGGTGGGAGGTTTGGGGTTTCGGGTGGGTAGTGGTGTAGTGGGGTACCGGGTTAGGTGCCGAGTGAGCCGGAGCATGAGCGTGAGAAAAGGACGGAAATAATGGCACAACGCCAAGTGGATTGGGGGAGTATGGAGTAGAGGAAAGACTTGTGTAAGGAAATTGTTCCTCCACAAAACGAACATGACGGGAAACATATGTTTTCTGAGATACAGGATCGAAACATTTGTAACCTTTGATAGTGGGATGATAGCCTAGAAAGACACAAGGGGTGGACCGAGGAGGGTGAGTGTTCTTGCCAATTTTGATTGCCACCTCTGGGCTCTGAGTGTCAATGAAGAGAAACTGGTGAAACTTGTCTTCTGTAATACGCACCTGCCAAATGGTTCTTAGCCACCGTCTTTCCTACCAACGCAAGAGCTATAAATTCATATTTTATGATAGAGCGTGCTATATATGTCTGTTTTACAAGACTTTCATGAAATAGCATGGGCACCCAAAGTAAATGCATAATCACTGATAGAACTAACTCCATCATTATCAGGTAGCAGTTATTTGTTATGATCTTTGGTGAAGGATTGAGTCACAGGACGATGAACAAAAAAGTTTGACTCTATTGATGTCGACTTTCCCTTGTCTTTGTTTGAATTCCTAGAAAGACCTATTTTGTAGATAAATTCAGCTCGTTAAAGGTAGACTGAAATCTTAGAGTTCAATAGAAGAGAGAACTCCGATCTCTCTTCAGCTCGTTAAATGGAGGCTGAAACCTTAGAGTTCAATAGAGGAAAGAACTCCAACCTCTTGTTTTTTACTGAAATTATTGATACGTATTATTCCTCACATCTCCCTTTAAATAGGAGTCTTATTACATCAATACAAAGCCTAATCATTATGAAACTAAAGCATAAAACTCTACTCTAGAATAATCAATAGAAAGCCTAATTCTTATCAAACTAGGAAACACAAAATCCTATTCTAGAATAATAAATAAAGCTACTTAAATATAAATATATAATAAATAAAATTGCTTAAAATATAAATAAATAATAACCATATTCTATGCATCCACAACATTACTCCCCTCACGTTGAAAGAGCTTGTCCTCAAGCTCGAATTTCAGTGCCGTCATCTACAACTTCTGAAATAGTGTCAACTGAATTATCTAATTCCAACCAGAAAAGTCGTTTGCACTAGTGAGTTGCTGGATATAGTTCGTCGCAATTATAACATAAACCCTTAGCTCTTTTCTCTGCCATTTCTGCATGAGTTAATCGTTTGACAATAGGGTTTTGATTGCTAGTTTGGATATTAGCCGAGGTAAATGAGGTGACTAAATTAGTACCAGATTTTGTCGAGTTTGTTGTGTTGTCGAAACTTATCCGGGACTGCTGCCATGTCCCTTTGCCAAAATTACTTAACTTCTGCAGTTGGTGTTTTTGTTCTAAAGCGCTGGATACACTCATGGCCGTCGATAAGTCAGGTGGTTTGACCAACCGCACATCCAGTCTGATTGAATCATCCAATCCCGCCATAAATATACCCACGTGCAAGTGTTCTGGAATAAGCTCATCAACTTTAGCCAACTTTTCTTGAAACTGACGTTGATAAATTCAACTGTACTAATTTGGCGAAACATGACTAATTCGCCCACTGGGTTGCTACTTTTAGGAGGTCCAAATCATTAGAAGTAATGTTTCTGAAATTCTTCCCAACTCATTGGGCCCTTTGCTCGTTTAAGTTGATAGTACCATAATTGTGCTTCTCCCAACATGTGAAACCCAACCACTCCAACCTTTTTCTCTTTCGTTGTATGTTGATTTTCAAAAAGTTATTCACAACAATGTGCCCAAATTAATGGATCGTCGGTGCCGTCATAAGTAGAAAACTCCATCTTTAATTTGCATATCTTGGTACTGTCGAATGTGAATTAGCTTTTGTTGGATGTTTCTGGTTGGCTTGTTGAATAGGCAGTATAGCAGCAGTTGTTGATTTGCTAGTTGTTAGAGCACTACTCGACTCAGTTCCTTGTGTTGCTGATTTTGTGGCGCCAGTTTCATGTCAGAAAATTGTTCTTGGATGACTTGGATAATTTTTTCACCGAAGCGTTGTTCCATCACTACAAGTTTAGAATCCATTAGGGTTTCTATAGTTGCGCGTTCTTCTTGAAATTTGGAGTTAATCTCATCTTCCATTGTGTTAGGCTCTGATACCAAATTGTTATGATCTTTGGTGAAGGATCGAGTCATAGGACGATGAACAGAAAAGTTTGGCTCTATTGATGTCGACTTTCCCTTGCCTTTGTTTGAATTCCTAGAACGACCAATTTTGTAGATAAATTTAGCTCGTTAAAGGGAGGCTGAAACCTTAATGTTCAATAGAAGAGAGAACTCTGATCTCTTCAGCCCGTTAAAGGGAGACTGAAACCTTAAAGTTCAATGGAAGAGAGAACTCCGACCTCTTGTTTTTTACCGAAATTATTGATACCTATTATTCCTCACATCTCCCATAAATAGAAGTCTTATTACATCAATAGAAAGCCTAATGTTATGAAACTATGAAACATAAAACCCTATTCAAGAGTAATCAATAGAAAGTCTAATCCTTATAAAAATAGAAAACACAAAACTCTATTCTAGAATAATAAATAAAGCTACTTAAATGTAAATATATAATAAATAAAACTGCTTAAAATATAAATAAATAATAACCATATTCCATGCATCCATAAAATTAATCATTATAGAATCTTTCTAAAATGGCAGGAAATTTATTAAATTCCAAACACTAACTCATAGTACCAGGGGCGGATGTAGAGTATTCGGTGCGGGTTCTCGGGAACCCAGTAACTTTCGTACGGTTCTTAAATTTATATTGAAATAACTACATATATAATTATTAAATACATCTGGGTTATTCTGTAATTAGTTATTCTTCAGTTCTCTATATATACAGCTGTAACCCCTTCAATATTAATGAGATCAATTAATTCTTAAATCTGTATCATGGTATCAAAGCCATCCAGACAGTTGATTCAGAGTGATTTCGACCGGCGAGAGGCGAATATGCTGTTTGAGAGAGGAATAGCCAGCCGGAAGACCACGTATCACGGCATTCACCACGTCTCGTTCAGGAATAATCTCGTTCACAGCATCTAGGTCAGACAGAATAGAGGCCACATCATCAAGGTATTGAGTCATCGTCTTCGTTCCCTTCCGAAGAGTATGCAATTTGTCACGCAACTGAAAAATATGAGCCGTGGACACAGAGTTGTACCTTGTGGCTAGTGCGTCCCAAAGTGAAGCCGATGTGAGAAAACCCCGGGCGTGTTTGTGCACAGAGGGGCTAATAACTGCGAGAAGACAGGCTCGGATCTGAGTGTCTACGATCATCCACGGAAGGTAGTCGGGATTTGGGAGCTTGACGCCGTCCTTCTCGGCTGTCTCGGGCTGCGGCTTCTCCGCACCGTCAATCCATTCGAGCAGCAAGTTGGCTGCGAGGGCGGTGCGGACGTTAAGTGCCCAGGCCGGGTAGTTGTTGTCAGATAATTTTTCGGGGATGAGATTGTGGAGATTCCTGAGCAGTAATTTTACTCCAGACGGTAATTTTGACAGAGGATCAATAACCTTGTCCATGGCGCCGACCTACGGCGGAGGAGGGAGGCCGTGCGGCGTGGTGTAGACGGTGGCGGCGGCGCACACACGTCGGAAAAGAGGAGAGATTAGGGTTTGGGCGGAAGAAGAAACCCTAGCTTTGATACCATGATACAGATTTAAGAATTAATTGATCTCATTAATATTGAAGGGGTTACAGCTGTATATATAGAGAACTGAAGAATAACTAATTACAGAATAACCCAGATGTATTTAATAATTATATATGTAGTCTATTAAATTGTATTTGTTTTTCCCCCAATGTTTGTCTAACTGATTGAAAAGATATTCTGAGTAATTTTTTTTTAATATAAATGACTCATGCAGTTGATTTTCTTAACAAAAATTTAGATGAATGTGACTTGTTTTTATGTTATAACTCTATGTTTCAACAATTGTTTGACCGTATCATGTTTAATGTGAATGTGACTTGTTTTTTGGTTATATACACACTGTTCTTGCCAATTTTGATTGCCACCTCTGGGCTCTGAGTGTCAATGAAGAGAAACTGGTGAAACTTGTCTTCTGTAATACGCACCTGCCAAATGGTTCTTAGCCACCGTCTTTCCTACCAACGCAAGAGCTATAAATTCATATTTTATGATAGAGCGTGCTATATATGTCTGTTTTACAAGACTTTCATGAAATAGCATGGGCACCCAAAGTAAATGCATAATCACTGATAGAACTAACTCCATCATTATCAGGTAGCAGTTATTTGTTATGATCTTTGGTGAAGGATTGAGTCACAGGACGATGAACAAAAAAGTTTGACTCTATTGATGTCGACTTTCCCTTGTCTTTGTTTGAATTCCTAGAAAGACCTATTTTGTAGATAAATTCAGCTCGTTAAAGGTAGACTGAAATCTTAGAGTTCAATAGAAGAGAGAACTCCGATCTCTCTTCAGCTCGTTAAATGGAGGCTGAAACCTTAGAGTTCAATAGAGGAAAGAACTCCAACCTCTTGTTTTTTACTGAAATTATTGATACGTATTATTCCTCACATCTCCCTTTAAATAGGAGTCTTATTACATCAATACAAAGCCTAATCATTATGAAACTAAAGCATAAAACTCTACTCTAGAATAATCAATAGAAAGCCTAATTCTTATCAAACTAGGAAACACAAAATCCTATTCTAGAATAATAAATAAAGCTACTTAAATATAAATATATAATAAATAAAATTGCTTAAAATATAAATAAATAATAACCATATTCTATGCATCCACAACATTACTCCCCTCACGTTGAAAGAGCTTGTCCTCAAGCTCGAATTTCAGTGCCGTCATCTACAACTTCTGAAATAGTGTCAACTGAATTATCTAATTCCAACCAGAAAAGTCGTTTGCACTAGTGAGTTGCTGGATATAGTTCGTCGCAATTATAACATAAACCCTTAGCTCTTTTCTCTGCCATTTCTGCATGAGTTAATCGTTTGACAATAGGGTTTTGATTGCTAGTTTGGATATTAGCCGAGGTAAATGAGGTGACTAAATTAGTACCAGATTTTGTCGAGTTTGTTGTGTTGTCGAAACTTATCCGGGACTGCTGCCATGTCCCTTTGCCAAAATTACTTAACTTCTGCAGTTGGTGTTTTTGTTCTAAAGCGCTGGATACACTCATGGCCGTCGATAAGTCAGGTGGTTTGACCAACCGCACATCCAGTCTGATTGAATCATCCAATCCCGCCATAAATATACCCACGTGCAAGTGTTCTGGAATAAGCTCATCAACTTTAGCCAACTTTTCTTGAAACTGACGTTGATAAATTCAACTGTACTAATTTGGCGAAACATGACTAATTCGCCCACTGGGTTGCTACTTTTAGGAGGTCCAAATCATTAGAAGTAATGTTTCTGAAATTCTTCCCAACTCATTGGGCCCTTTGCTCGTTTAAGTTGATAGTACCATAATTGTGCTTCTCCCAACATGTGAAACCCAACCACTCCAACCTTTTTCTCTTTCGTTGTATGTTGATTTTCAAAAAGTTATTCACAACAATGTGCCCAAATTAATGGATCGTCGGTGCCGTCATAAGTAGAAAACTCCATCTTTAATTTGCATATCTTGGTACTGTCGAATGTGAATTAGCTTTTGTTGGATGTTTCTGGTTGGCTTGTTGAATAGGCAGTATAGCAGCAGTTGTTGATTTGCTAGTTGTTAGAGCACTACTCGACTCAGTTCCTTGTGTTGCTGATTTTGTGGCGCCAGTTTCATGTCAGAAAATTGTTCTTGGATGACTTGGATAATTTTTTCACCGAAGCGTTGTTCCATCACTACAAGTTTAGAATCCATTAGGGTTTCTATAGTTGCGCGTTCTTCTTGAAATTTGGAGTTAATCTCATCTTCCATTGTGTTAGGCTCTGATACCAAATTGTTATGATCTTTGGTGAAGGATCGAGTCATAGGACGATGAACAGAAAAGTTTGGCTCTATTGATGTCGACTTTCCCTTGCCTTTGTTTGAATTCCTAGAACGACCAATTTTGTAGATAAATTTAGCTCGTTAAAGGGAGGCTGAAACCTTAATGTTCAATAGAAGAGAGAACTCTGATCTCTTCAGCCCGTTAAAGGGAGACTGAAACCTTAAAGTTCAATGGAAGAGAGAACTCCGACCTCTTGTTTTTTACCGAAATTATTGATACCTATTATTCCTCACATCTCCCATAAATAGAAGTCTTATTACATCAATAGAAAGCCTAATGTTATGAAACTATGAAACATAAAACCCTATTCAAGAGTAATCAATAGAAAGTCTAATCCTTATAAAAATAGAAAACACAAAACTCTATTCTAGAATAATAAATAAAGCTACTTAAATGTAAATATATAATAAATAAAACTGCTTAAAATATAAATAAATAATAACCATATTCCATGCATCCATAAAATTAATCATTATAGAATCTTTCTAAAATGGCAGGAAATTTATTAAATTCCAAACACTAACTCATAGTACCAGGGGCGGATGTAGAGTATTCGGTGCGGGTTCTCGGGAACCCAGTAACTTTCGTACGGTTCTTAAATTTATATTGAAAAAACTAGTAAACATATAAGAATTATAAGTTGGGAACCCACAAACAAAGTGTGTTATTGATCTAGTGGTAAAGAATTATAAGTTGAGAACCCACAATCTTTAAATTTTAGATCCGCCTCTGCTGATAGTACCTTCGCAAATGATGAGAATTACAGTTTTCACTATTGTGGTTATAAGTATAACGACTCAATCTGCTAACATCATAAACTAAGTGATATAATTTGCACGTTATATACCTTATTTTAATCAACATACGGATCGAGTTTGTGGACAACGTTCTCTAAATTTCACAGCACTTTACTAACAATATGAAAGAGCTAGTCAAACCTGTATTTACAAATTAAGAAAGCAATCGTAATGAGTTGACATATACCATATGTGGGACATGCATGCACAAATATACTACTAACACATACTGGCAACCAACTAAACAAATAAACAAGCTAATTCAATATACAAGTGGGATTTGTTTAGTATTATCAGTACCATTAAACTATGGGTATCAAATGGGCCGGGCCGGGACAACCTGGAATCGTCCCTTCCATTTTAACTGGGTTGAGGGCCGGTTTTGACGCTATTCGGGCCGGGCCGGGCCAAACAGTAAAAAAATTAAAACTCACCCTAACCCGGCCCACTTAATCCAACCCGGTCAAACCCACCAAAATCCGGTCAAACCCGGTTAAAAACCGGTCAAACCCACCAAAACCCGGTCAAACCCGGTTAAAAACCGGTCAAACCCGTTTAAAAAATAAATAAAAAATCCAATATACACTATATACACTCCAATATACACTATATACACTCCAATATACAATATATATTTTTAAAAAAATATATAAACAATTACACATATATACGTACCATTCAATATATAATTATAAATGACTATATGTACTACTTTAAATAAAACATATACTATAATAGTATAATATATATATATACACTACAATATATATATATATTTATATACTAATTTATAAAACATATACACATGTATACGTTAAATATATACTACTTTAGAAGATATATACACATATATATGCACCATTCAATATATATGTACTACTTTAAATAAAATATATACTACAATATACATATATATATATATATACAACAATATGTATATATATATAGTTACATACTAATTTATAAAACATATACACTTGTATACGTTAAAGATATACGTCTATAGAAGATATATACACATATATACGCACCATTCAATATATATGTACTACTTTAAATAAAGTATATACTACAATATATATATATATATATATATATATATATATATATACATACTTACATACTAATTTATAAAACATATACACTTGTATACGTTAAATGTATACTACTTTAGAAGATATATACACATATATACGCACCATTCAATATATATGTACTGCTTTAAATAAAATATATACTACAATATACATATATATATACTACAATATACATATATATATACAACAATATATATATATATATATATATATATAGTTACATACTAATTTATAGAACATATACGCATGTATACGTTAAAGATATACGTCTATAGAAGATATATACACATATATACGCACCATTCAATAATATGTACTACTTTAAATAAAGTATATACTACAATATATATATATATATATATATATATATACTACTATATATATATATATATATATATACTAATTTATAAAACATATAAACTTGTATAAGTTAAAGATATAAGTCTATAGAAGATATAAACACATATATACGCACCATTCAATATATATGTACTACTTTAAATAAAGTATATACAACAATATATATATATGTGTGTGTGTGTGTGTGATAATTAATTAATAATATATTAAAAGTAAGTTTTTAATTTAAATTAGAAATTCATTTTAAATCATTTTAAATCAATATATAGGTACTACTTTAAATAAAATATATACTACAATATATATGTATATACTATGTATGTATATATATATATATATATATATATATATATATATATATATATAGTTATATACTAATTTATAAAACATATACACTTGTATACGTTAAATATATACGTGTATAGAAGATATATACACATATATACGTACCATTCAATATGTATGTACTACTTTAAATAAAATATATACTACAATATACATATATATGTATTACAATGTATAGATGGTTATATGATACTAATTTATAAAACATATACACTTGTATACGTTAAATATATACATCTATATAAGATATATACACATATATACGCACCAATCAATGTATATGTACTACTTAAAATAAAATATATACTACAATATACATGGATTACAATACATAGATAGTTATATTATACTAATTTATTAAACATATACACTTGTATACGTTAAATATATACATCTATATAAGATATATACACATATATACACACCATTCAATATATATGTCATACGTTAAATAAAATATATGCTACAATATACATAAATATATACTACAATATGTATATATATATAGTTATATACTAATTTGTAAAACATATACACTTGGATACATTAAATATATACATCTGTAGAAGATATATACACATATATATACACCATTCAAAATATATGTACTACTTCAAATAAAATATATACTACAATATACATATATATATACTACAATATGTATATATATATATAGTTATATACTAATTTGTAAAACATATACACTTGTATACGTTAAATATATACGTCTAGAGAAGATATATACACATATATACACAGCATTCAATATATATGTACTACTTTAAATAAAATATATACTACAATATACATATATATATACTACAATATGTATGTATATATAGTTATATACTAATTTGTAAAACATATACACTTGTATACATTAAATATATACATCTGTAGAAGATATATACACATATATACACACCATTCAATATATATGTACTATTTTAAATAAAATATATACTACAATATACATATATATATACTACAATATGTATATATATATATATATAGTTATATACTAATTTGTAAAACATATACACTTGTATATGTTAAATATATACGTCTATAGAAGATATATACACATCTATACACTTCTATAGAAGATATCCAATTTATGAAACATATACACATGTATACGTTAAATATACACTTCTATAGAAGATATATACACGTGTATACGCACCATTCAATGTATATATACTACTACTTATAAAATATACTACATTATATATACATTACAATATATATAGATATACTTATATACTAATTTATAAAACATATACACATGTGTACGTTAAATATACACTTCTATAGAAGATATATGCACAAATATACAAAACATATGCTACTTAATATAATAAATTAATAATATTTGGTAGTAAATTAATAATATATTAGAAGTAAGTTTTTAATTTAAAGTAGAAAACTAGAAATTCAATTTAAAATTTTAAATCGTTAAATGAAAAAATATAAAAAGTAAGGACTAAGGAGTGAATGAATTTGGAGAATTTTATTGATTGCAAAATGATCCAAAATTTATAATTTACATGAATGAAAAATCTATAAATTATGCATCATTTTTTCCAACTCATTCATGTTAATATTAATGGGAACTTGCATAGGATAGTCGAAGTCAACGGAGGCAAACCGTGAAGTCATAATTTCTTCAAGTTTCAGCTCGTCGCTCGGCTCCGGTTCCATTCCTTGTTTTCTTCTTTCCGCTCTAATCCAATCTCTGAGGCAAACTAGAACATTCATTGCATTACTTCCCAATGAGTGTCGGTTGTCTCCAAGCTGCTGTCGTCCCTGACTAAAGGCGCTCTCTGATGCAACGGTTGACATTGGAACATTCAAGATATCTCTAGCTAATCTTGAAAGCACAGGATATTGTGTTTCATTACTCTTCCACCAATCCAACGTGTTGATCCGTCGTCTGTGATCCTCTGGTGCCGTTCGAAGATAATATTTCAGCTCTTCCCGATAAGTTGATGTGTAAGTTCTCTCATCAACACTGTTCCAACAATTTAAATCATAAAACGAATCAGAAAAAATACTATGTGCCGGTCTTTTAGAAGATGATGGCTCCTCGGGAGGATGAGGAGCGACAGTTGAAGTGATATTTGTAGGTACGGCTAAATCAAATAAATCAGCATAGTGATTATATAATTTTTTTATGTAATCCTTTGCATCAGCCGTAGCCGTCCACAAATCAGGTTGTACTTGTTCAAAATCATGGTTAATATTTATTTCTAAGCTAGTATAAATAAGAGTACTAAAGTGACACATATTATTATATTTCATGCACGGATTTAGCATAGCACCAACCAAGTTAATAGGGGAAATCGGGAAAAAATATTTTTTAAATTTCGTAAACATGGCGCCAACAGCTTCTTTATAACCTTCTTTATTTTTATATTCTTTGAGCAAACCAGAAATATCGGCTATATATGCCAAAATATTACAAACAGTAGGATAATAAGCACCGGAAAATTCAACCATAGCTACATAAATTTTTTCTAAAAACTTAACAAGATCATTAATTACAACCCAATTAGAATTATGTAGCATGCAATCAGCAGAATCAGCAAATGAACCGTAATGTTGGTTAAAAGCTAGTGTAATAGGAATTCTATATTTATAACAAATTTTTAAAAATTCATACGTAGAATTCCATCTAGTATCAATTTCTTCAGGCATCAAAATCGGTGTAAGTCCATTTTCTTGACATTTAACTTTAAATTCTCTAATTCTCGATCTACGATTGTTTCCTTGAATAAAACCAACAGCAAGACGAATTTTTTCAATATAAAACTCAAAAAACTCAAGACCATCTTTTACAATTAAATTATATATATGACATGCACACTTAATATGAAAAATTTCAGGCAAGGGCGGAAATAGCGTAGATTTTAATTTTTTTATAGCAGTGTTGTTGTTAGAAGCATTATCAAAAGCAATACATAAAATTTTATTTTCGATACCATAATATCCGATAATTTTAACAATAGAATCAGCAATAAATTGTCCAGTATGTTTACGATCTTCATCATATAAAAAAGCAAGAATACGTTTTTGCATCATGAAATTACTATCCATCCAATGACAAGTAACGGTTAAATAATCATTTTTATTTACAGCACGACCAAGATCAGAAGTTAGGGACAATCTACATTGAATATTTTTTAACAATGTTGATAAATAAAAATAATATTGTGAATGAAGTCTAAAAATATCAGACCGACAAGTAGTTCTAGGAATACCGTTAAACATGAGATTATAAATTGCTTGTATATAACGAATAAAGGCATCAGAAGAAGGAAAATTAAAAGGCAAACAACCCACAACTACCATTTTAGCTATTTCTTCCCGGTCCCTCAATTTATTATACTTCTTCGCTACGTGACCGATTGTTGGGTCCATTCTAGTTTGCGTTGGCCCACCAACATCCCCACCACCTTTTGCAATATTTAACTCTCTTTTGTGATCTTCAGCTACATGTCTCATTAACGTACCCGTACCTCCTTGCTTGCCTCCACTTCTATGCTTATATATTTGTTGACAAATATTGCATTGCACCTCAATATCTGATATACGTTCAAAAAATTGCCATGCAATACTAGTTCTTTACAAGGTCTTGGGGCACTGGGAGGACGGGGAGGGAGATTAACCGATTCAAATCTAACGTTAGCATCTCCTACTGCGGGTGTCTCAACAATATTTTCATTATCTTCGTCTAAATTAACCGCATCTACTTCATTTTCTTCTTTTATACCGTAATTTTCCTGAGGTTCTACATAATCCATATCGTGAGCACCTACACCTATTTCTTCCTCAAAAGGTGTACCAAGCGGCACCGGAGGCGAAGGCACACGGGTATATCTACTACCTGAACTACCTCTACCGCTAGTAATTCGCTTTTTACTACCACTACCGCTTCCGGGACAAAAAATTTTAACACCTTTAGTAGCGAGGTTTCTTAATTTATCCATAATATAAATTAAATTAAACTAAAGATATTCAAAATACACAAATATAATAAAATTAAATATTAAACAATTAATACAATAAATAAAAATTAAACGTAAGAGATGGAACGACAATACCAATTTTTAGAAGTATCCGAAGATTGCAACTTTAGAAACTTCCGCTTGTACTTTGTAAACGAAAAATTAAAAAATTAAAGTGAACACTTTAAGAAATTTAATATATTGAATATTTGAGAATTGAGAATTGAGAGAGAATGAGATTTGAGAGAGTGAAAAATTGTGTGAAAAATGATTTGAAGTTGTAGGGTATTTATAGAATTTTTTTTGGGATTAAAAAATATTTTTTAAAGTTAATTTTTTTTTTTTTAATAAATGGGCCCAAACTAGCCGTTTGGACCCAAAAATGGCTATATAGCCGTTGGGCCAATGGCTAGTTTGACCCAAAATCCCATTTTTTTTCATTTTTTTTTAAAAAAAAGTTATCCGGGCCGGTTAACCGGCGGGCCTGGACCGGGTTAGCCGGGCCCATTTTAAAAAAATAACCGGCCCGGGACCCGAAACCCTAAAGCCCTAGGGCTTACTGGGCCGGGTCAAACCGGGCCGGGTTAGTTACGAGGGCCGGGTCGGCTTGGGCAGGCCCGGGTCGGGTCGGCCCGGCCCACTTGACACCCATACATTAAACACAAGATGTTGTGCACTCGAACGACAAAAAAAGAAATTATCCTTTCGAATTTCTTGTAGAAAGAACAAAGGAGGAATTGAGGAGTAACTAATATCATTAGTTACGTTCTTTCACGCATAATAATACTCACTCCCAGTTTGTGTGACAGTGACACACACTGTTTATAGTTTTTCAAAAAAAGAATTACATACTTTTAAATTTGGAGACAACTAAGTTTACTCTTCCATTTTACCCTTAATGAGAAGCTTTTATAATCACACAAATGCCCCAAGTTTCACTAGTTTTATAGCCACATTGATGCTATGACATATATATTTACCAACACAACTTTTAAAAGTATGCCTTTCTTTCTTAACTTTTGTACCTATTCCTGCTCTATCACATAACTTGGAATGGATTGGAGGGAGATAAGTAGTTTGATAAACATTCATATCTTCTATTTTTGTTACCTCTTTGCAGCTTGTAAACATTATGGAAAAAAGGTGTCAAGTGGTAACCTATTCATGGATGACATAGTAACTATGGAACTTTTCGAAGGTCAGATAATTACCTCAAGGATACTTCAGCTATAGAGTTAGTGCTATATTAGAGGCAGCCATTTTTTTCAGTAGTTGTCTTAAAACACAAGGAATTTCTCAAACTATAAATACCATAATCAATGTGCTCATAAATCGTATCCATCTGTTAAGTTTTTTGTTTTGATGATTGATAAACTATACGTAATTAGAAGGTGGGACCTATTTCCTAGAGTTTTTGTGATGACAAAGCTACTACGATTTAGGGAACAAGTTGGGTTCACCTGTCACTATCACGGTCAACACTCACAGTTGACACAAAGTACAAAAGTTGGTGGAAAAAGTTGCTGCCACCTTCTTGCCTTAACCAATGGGATCTCTCCTAGGTTTTCTTGTGTCATACTATATATTTCTCATCTTCCTTAACAAGAAAACAATGCTTCCATATTCTCACAATTAAATATCTTTCAGAAGCTGAATCAAAGACTCCATACTGCAGCACGAAACTGATTGTTCATCGAGTTGTGTTTTTTACTTTCTAGTTGTAGTTGAGTCTTTGTATTTTGTTCTTAAAAGTTTGCCTACATTAGCTTATGATTGTAGTAAGTGTCGAGGTGCAAACCTTTCATTGTAATCATCTAGAGTTAGGTGATTGTTCAAGCTAGAGTTAGTTTGTGGAGTCCAGTTAGAGTTAGCTAGAAGTTGAAGCAGTAGAGGTACAACTTGAGTTTCCTTGTAATAGAGTTATTGATGGGAAACAAAGGATTAGAAAGTTAATCCTTGAAGTCTGTATTCAAGAAGTTGCTTGAGTATAGTTGAACTTAAAAATTCTGAAGACGGGTCGTGTTTTTTCTCCCTTGAGTAAGAAGTCTCTACGTAAAAACCTTGTGTCTTCTATTAACTTTATTCCTGCACTTCTAACTTTATATATCTCCCAGTCCTTGCCGTGTGAGTGTATCTGAAAATCGGTCTCTGAATTGAGGAGCAACCTATCTCAACTTTTCATTTGGTATCAGAGAAGGTTTTCTATAAAGGCTAACACCTAATTGGAAGGATACTGAGAAATGATAGCTCCTCCAAATCTAAAAGAAGGTCAGTCAACTACCAAGCCCCCAAGATTCACTATAAAAACGGGTAATATAGCGGGAGTTTATTTGTGGAATTATTTTAACCTCTATAAAATTATATGAAATGCAAGATTAAAAATCTGCCGCTAAGATTGCGGGGGTTTTAGACCCATGCTATTAATTACGGATGTTTTAAACTCCCGCTATCAATCGAAAAGATAGCACCTACCCAAAAAAATAGTGCCTATAAATTTGCGAAGGTTTTAGACCTCTGCTATTAATTGTGGGGTTTTTAAACCCCCGCTATCAATCGAAAAAATAGCGCCTATATCCTAAAAACAAATATTTTCCCTCCTTTTTTTTTAATTGGTCAAACGTTTTCCTCTTTTTTTTTAATTGGGCAAAACATTTCCCTCACTTTCCCAAATTGACAGCTCTCACTTTCCCTTCCCAAATCGACTGCTCTCAATTTCCCCAAATTAGTGTAGAGAAGAGTATTTGTCGTGGAGACCAAGAACATGCATTGTTGCTTATTGTTGATCCTTCCGCTGCTTATTGCATGATCTCAGAAAGCACATGATCTCAGTTCTATAGCACACAATGCAGTTCAAAGGTAAAATTGATTTTTTTTTTTTTCTGGTGATTGTTTTTTTGGGTTATTTTTGGTAGCGTAATTGGTTTAGGGATCTGATAATTTTGATAGAATTTATTGTTGTGGGGGTGTAGACAAGATGGTGATGACGAAGGAAAAGGAGATCAGTGGGTTGAAGTAATTTCTTTGGAACCAAGAGCCTACATTTACCATAATTTCTTGGTAAAGATTTCTTCTTTTTAAAAAATTCTGTACATTGTATATGTATGTGGTACCTTCTATTTCTACTAGTTATCTCAGAGCTCAAATCCTTTCTAATTGCCACTGTTGTTTTACCAAGAATTAGTTTGTAAGCTCATCAAGATGAATTTGATATCGGATTCTGTTGTTTAACAAAGAACATGTAGGAAGCTAGAGCATAATTGATTTGATTTGATTTTAGTTCAATAAAAGTGATACATAGATTAAAAGTCTAACCTCGTCGAGATTTCTATTTTTTTTTCAACGATGAAAAATTGATATTGGTGTTGTATTGTAGCAAATCAAGAGTTTGATCTAGTTTTGATACATTTGCTTCTATCCATCAGATTCACTGACCTGAAGAGTTAAGATTCTAATTTCATTGTCATCTGTTTGGAAGTTCAAGGAGGAATGTGAGTATTTGATTAGTCTTGCCAAGCCTCACATGCAAAAGTCAAGTGTTGTAGATAGTTCTACTGGCAAGAGTATGGACAGCAGGTAAGCATTTTATTTGCATACCCCGGACTACTGAAGATTATGGAGATTTGATTGTAGTATTGTACTACCATAATTTATTCTCTAATGATTCTTTTCTCCCGTTATTCCTCTCCCTGCCAGGGTCCGAACCAGCTCTGGAACATTTCTTGCAAGAGGACGTGATAAGGTGATCAGGGATATTGAGAAAAGGATTGCAGATTTCACCTTCATACCAGTAGGTATGCAGTTCCTTTTCTTTTTTTTTTTCAGCAAATGATGTAACTGAATTAATATTCATCTTATTACTGAAGGATATATCGAACCCAGTGTAATCCCACAAGAGGGATCTATTTTTCCTCTTAACTATTATGGAACGAATAATCATTTGCTAAAGCTCGGGGGTGTCTGTGTACACTCTACTTTCCCCCGATCTCACTTTGTGGGACTACACTGGGTATATTGTTGTTGTTGTAAATCATAGGGGTGTCTTTTTTTTTTTTGTAACAAATATAAGATTTTTTTGATAGATAGGGTACATAAAATATTATGCAAAGAAAACTGCTGAAAGATAGTAACAAGATTAGTTGATCATGTATGGGTTATTGAAATGGTGTTACCATCACCCATTGTGATTTTGGACTGGCCATTGTAATCATCTGGTAGCATCAGGTTTTGAGTTCATCTGTAATATGATGCGAGACTCCTGTATCAAGTATCCATGGAGTCGTGGAGCATTGAGACATTCTACTGACTTTAAAGTGAGCTTTTACTTCAAAGTTGTGAGATCTGGATCTACAAACCCATGCTACATAGCCAAATTTATCGCAAAGTTGGCATTGAACTAGCACTTATTTAGGTTGTTGAGGACGTGATCATTTCGGGTAAGATCTATTAGTAATGTGGTTAGGATGCCAGTTTTGTTGTCCTTGTCTGTGTTTCTATTTATACCCATTTTGATTGGTCATAAAATTGGTTCATTGGGCCACTTGAGTAGGGACGACCAGAGAGATCTTCTATTCTTCATAATTGAGAAAAAAGTTCATTGTCGATAAGCTTGCCATAGAGTTATTCATAGAAAATCAGAGTATCATTAGCATGAATGGCTGCGTTGATGGCCCGATATTCAGGTCCCAAACCGCTTCATATTGTAACCACGAGTTCTAGATTACTGATCGGAGATCCTACTATGTCAAGTTCACAAAATATTCAGAGATGGACTTGGAATCTTGAGTGACTTTCGCAACAGAAACGTGAATACTATAGATGTGAGTCTGATTTATTTGCATAGGCATTGCACAACTCATCAGAAGCTTGCTTAGAATTACGGCATTATCGATTGATGACACGATATTTGGATATGTGGATGCAAGTAAAGCATTCCGAATATGATTATCCTGATGAAACCATGTTCTAAACAATGGGTTGGCAACTTGTTGATTTCATTGTGTGATAGTTTCAGATAGACAAGGAATGAAACTATCAAGATAGCCTAGAATTTCATAGCCATATAACTAGTTGAGGAGTTGAGTCTTCCATTTCAGAAAGTTGGTGTTACCATAGAGTTTGATAGGTTGTTGTGAAGAGGAATTGAAGTTGATAATTTGCATGGTTGGATTTAGGGACGATCTAGAGGAGGCCAAGGGGGTTCCTCTAGATTTTGTGTCCATCCCGGCACCTTTGTATTTAGAAACTAAATAGGTATACATTGAATTGACTTGTTGCGTCCTGTTTATATGAGACGAAGTGTCCCGTCTGACAGTATTTTGGTATTTTATTCATATTTAGAATATCTTGTAACAGTCTTTTTCTTTTGTTTTTTTAAATCCCTATGTTGTCAAATGAAATTATTCCAAAACAGGTTGAACTTTGAGGGAGTAATACTATTTGTCCATAAGTTAAGGAAATAGGACAGCTTTCCCTGGCATCACCAGTAATAGAGCATACCGCATACATTTGTTAGGAATTTCATTATGCTAAATTTAGATGGTACTCCAAGGAACTCCAGCAGAAAGAACCTTATATTTCCAACCAATTAATGTGATTTTGTTTAATTAATGATTTCTGGAGTTTTATGCATTGCCAAAGATAAAGTTGGATGCATTATTTTTGGTCAGTTGTTGGATGTAGATTTAATATGCATTGAGTTGAGGATGGTGATTCGGGATGAGTATGAATTTAGTAATGTTCAAATGCCAAGTAGTAATTGGTCTATCCTGCAAGTGTAAGCCTACTAATTGGTTAAAAACTATTGCAGGCATTATTAATGTAAACCACTAGTTTCATTCTGCCACTTCCACATTCAGAGATAGAAATTATTCTATGAAGTTCAGTGCTCATTAACTTTCTTTTGAAAAGAACCTTAAAAGAGATGCATCATCTTCATGCTAAACCAGTGTATTTTGTGTGCAAGATACAACTAAACTTGATTTGTAGTGTGTTTAAACTCTGGTAAGGTGCTAGGGCCAGAGTATAATGCTCTATGGAGGTTCTTCACTGTAACTCTCTACTCTTTGATGGTCTAAGAAAGGCTCTATGGAGGTCCAATTTATAGATCCATGACTCTACGTACATACACATTTACACATGCATACTCTATCCGTTTCAATTTATATGGTGATGTTTGATTGTTCATGATAATTTCTTTAAGAACAACTTAAAAAATTAATGTGTCACACAATTGAATAGAAAGTAAGTAATCTAGTAATAACTCTTTATAACATCACCTCGTTATAATGACATTTCACTATAGAGGCTTGATTTTCTCTAGAACTTTGTAAATTTTTCCAACATTGTGTTAAAGCATGATGTTCACTATAACTTGTTGTTTATAATAAGGACTTAAAGTTTATCGATTGATTTTTATACTTTGCATTTTTATGTAGCCAAGTGATGTGGCTAGTGGACACATTTCGCCCATGGATGCAAGGAGATCACGTGATGATAATGATCCTAATGACATTCTTTGATTTCATTGCCTTTGTCTTGGATATTCAATTATGATAATGTAATTGTATGGTTGGAGTGAGTCTTAGAATATTGAAGGTGTTGTGTTTAGATTTGATTTTGGAGTTTGACGATACTAGTTAATGTTGAAAATTTGAAGTTTGAAGATGTTAATGTTGAAACTTTAATTTTGAAGTTTAATGTTCAATGTATTTTTGCTATGCTTTTCAATTACAATGTTTAATTACTCATGTTGTATTAATGATATATGAATTGAACAATTATTGGATTGTAGGTTATGCCTAAAAGAACCATTAAATTTGAGCTAAAATTAGAATCTATAATTTGTTATTGAAAATTGATAGGCCCTACTAAATTAAAAAAATAAAATTACGGAGGTTTTAAGCCCCCACAATTCTTAAATAAAAATTTATTATAAAAAAAATTAAATTTAGAATAACGGGGGGTCATCCTCCACAAAATAACCCCCGCAAATTAATTACGGGGGTCGAAAAAAACTGTCGCAACTTGTTTGTGACGGCTCGTATTGTGGGGTTTTTGGAAACTGTCGGAATTACATTTTGTGAGGGTTTTAAACCCCCCGCAAACCTTAAAATTAACCCCCACAATTTAATTCGTTTTTTTGTAGTGATTCAATGGTGAATATTATGGGTGGTGGAAGGCAAGAATGCATGATTTCATCATGACCGAAGATTGTGAGCTATGGGATGTCATAGAGGATAGCCCCTTCGTTCCTACAAAGCCAGTGAAGATCGGTGATGTAACTTCACAAGTGACAAAAATCAAGAAGGATTTTGATGATACTGAGAAAAAAAATTGAAAAGAACTACAAGGCCAAGAATATCCTTGTGTGGTATTGATCCTGATGAGTACAATAGGATCTCTGCCTATCAAACTGCTAAAGAGATCTAAGATTGCCTTCTGGACAACCCATGAGGGAACCACACAAGTAAAGAAGTCAAAGGTGGATATTTTGACAAGCCAATATGAGACTTTCACCATACAGGAAGGGAGTCCATACAAGAGACGCACACAAGGTTTATTGCTATTACTTATGAACTGTACTGTCTTGGTGAGGTCATTCCAACTCACAAACAGGTTAGAAAATTCTTGAGCATTCAACCAAGAAGATGGAAAAGTAAAGTTGATGTTATCACGAAGCCAGAGATCTAAATAAGATAGCCATGGATGAGCTCATAGGTAATCTAAAAACCTATGAGATGTTAAAGAAACTTAGGAAATTAAAGGTTGAGCCCAAGGTTGAAAAAGAACTAGTCCTTAAGGATGCAAAATAATTTACTAGCGCTGAAGATGAGAAGACAACCTATATTGCAAAGAGGGTCCTCAAAGCCTTAAAAGAGTCAGGGCCTTGCCTAAAAGAGGAGATTCTAGCAGGATCTTAAAGAAAGGAAAGGGAAGCGACACCTGTCACAAATGTGACAAGCTTGGTCACTACATTAAAGATTGCCCTATGCATAAGATTGAATATAAGGAATATGTTAAGCAAGATGATGGTAATGAAAATGAGAAAAATCGGGTTCCTGTAAGGTTTAACAAGAAACCTGAAGCAGACAAAGTTGTCAATCAAGTGTTGGCAGCTTGTTGGGTGACTTCTCAAGTGATTCAGAATAAGGAGAATAAGCTTCCATGATAGTAATGAAAGATGAAGTATCAGTGTTTGACTCACTTTTTGCTCTAATGGAAGATACTGATAATGAGAAAGATAAATCAATCACTCTCTTTGATATCAAGAAAAATATGAAGGTCTACTCCCTAAGTAAGCTAAGATCTCTTGCCTCTGCATTGATTGACTCTCTAAATGATATTGCTAAAGATAAGAAAAATTTGAAAGAAGAACTGGCAAAATGTGAAGAAGAAATAGTGAAGCTGAATGTGCAAATAACTGAGCATCAAGCCACCTGTAAGACTCTTGTTTGTGAAAATAAGCTACTCCATAAAAAGGTAGATAAAATCTCAAAGCAGGATCTAAAAGATAAAGGTGAAGGATGTAGGATACAGTTTTAATCGGAAGAAGAATTGATAAATGTCAAGACTGAACTGGCTGCCACCTCTAATAGAAACTCTATTTTTGAGAAGGAACAGACTAGGGTGAATATTGAACTTGAGAAAGCTCTCAAGTGGACTAAATCCTCATAAGAAACGACCAATCATGTCAGCCAAGAGTCCAGTAACAGAAGAAACTTGGGCTACAATAGTCAAAAGGATAGATCTAGCTTCTTAGTCATACATACAAAGAGCAAAAATAATGTCTTTTGTACCCATGGTGGAAAAGATGGTCACTCACAAGAAATTTTCTTCTCCAAAACTGCAGATCTGAGGAAGAAAAAAAGCTTCACAACACTCAAAAAGAGGAAACCAATATTGCCTAACTGAATAAAGATAAGGCTAATTTTTTCCTTGTCATCTTTTTGGAACTCAAACTCAAATGGGTTCCCAAAGCTGATAAGTGATTAAGGATGCAGGGAAAGGCAAGAGGGAGAAACCAGCAATAGGGTGATGACAATGGTTGCTCATAGCACTTTATTGAAATACTGAATATCTCCCCTTGTTGAAAGCATCTTAAAAGAGACATGTCTTCTTGGTGATTAAAAGTTAAAACAATAAATATAGTATGATTGACGCTGGTGTTACTGTAAATCTATTGGAAAATGTCTATTTCGAGTTGTGAAGGAATCTTTTGTAGTACATCCCTGATGAAGGACAACAAGGAACTGGTCGAGTAACACAAGGATGGGTAGAGCTGATGAAATCAATGTGAATGCAGGAGACCCTCATGATTCTTTTTTCATGGCTATAAATTGGTAGACAGGTATCCTGGTTAGAAACTATCCTACATGTCTAATTCAGTCTTATATCTTGGTAGATATATACCTATGGCAAGGAAGAAAAGATATGAAAGGAGTGGTGAGACAACACAAAGTCATTAGATTTTAATATTGCTTAGGGACCAGGTTCCTAATTAGGTTAGTACCACTTGTTATTTCTAAATAATAAACGTTCTAAATATTTAATAACCGTGCCACGTCACTTTCCTTCCTCTTCCAAAAGGTTGTCACTCTTATTTAAACTCAACAGATGCATCCATCTGACCGGACATGTCCCATCAGATGCATCGTATCTTTTAATCTCAACCGTTTTCCCGTACCCTATATAAAGCCTAAAATCAGATCATTTTCTCTCTCATTTTTAAAATCCTCTCCTTTTCAATCTCATCAATTCCAAACATTTCACAAGAAAAGCAAAAAGGCTTGATCCTTCCATATATTATAGTTCTTCCAAACCCTGTGGGATGTATTACTCCTTTTCATTTTCTCAGAAAGACGAGCCTCTTCCTTTGAAAGTGGTAGACACACCCTCAATACCTTCAGACTCAGAGGAGAAAATTGTCGTTACTGAATATACTCTCTCTCTCTCTACAAAGAATTGCCAAATTTATAATCCTAAAAAAAGATGAACCGACCTAGTGCCTCTTTCTCAAAAGGAAATGATGGTACCGATCCCTCTAAGGACAAAGTTCATGACCCAACAATTCCACGAGTCTTATTCACCGGCCGACAAAATGATCTCCCTGAAGACGTTGATGATGAAAACAGAGTGCTCCCATCGGTTCTAGATTCATCTATTGACAATGAGGGCTATCATGGATGGTTCTGATGAGAAGGATAACAAACCCTTGTCCTGAAAGACATCAAAGAAAAGATCCTCTTCCTCAACTCCTGGAACAAGAACAAGTACTAGGAACATAAAGAAGGAAGCACTGGAAAGAAGCAAGGGTAGTATTAGAGTAAGAAGAATGCCAAAGAAATGTGGAATAAATATAGTTGAACCAAATACTGTAGATACTAACAGTGAGATTGAACGAATATTTGAAAGCTTAAGTGACTCTAAGGATGAGTCCCTTAACTCTTATGTTGAAAAGTATAATGCTTCTACTCAGGAGAAAGTGCAAGAAATAAGAATTTTCTCACCAAGGAAAGTAAAAGGTTTGTTAGTTCAAAAGCCAGTGCCTAGTGTCCCCGGTAAGAGAATAAGGTCAGTTGATGTTGAGGATAAGGACCAGGTCCCAGTTCCAAATCTTCCAATCTTCCAGAACCTCATGTTTCATAGACTGGTGTTAAATGTTTCTGAATGTTTATGAACTTATATTCGTAATGACTAGTTAGATTAAGAGAATGACCATGTTTCTGTTTTGTTATGTTTTTCCGCATTTCTTTAGAGTACATGAATTGTGTATATGACTGCCAGTTTGGAAAAGGTCGCTCGAGCCTTTATGGTTTGGGATGCTCGTCGCGGCCAAGGTCTCGGCTTGGGTCGTGATAGACATCCAAAGAGAAGGGTTTGTCTCGAGAAGCTAGATAGAAGATTCTCGCGACTCAAGAAGTCTTAAGAGGAAAAGTTTTTGATGCGACTGTGGCTGACATACTTGGAATGAAAAAATTACTTAATTGGGTAAAGTTTCAGAGTTGAGAACACCTTTTTGAGTTGCCTGTGCCCCTGTTCCATGAGGAAGAGGTACGGGTAATCTACCATAACTTGGTTATTTCTAATGATGGTCTGTATTTAACTTCACAAGTTTATGGGGTAGCTATGTCTTAGATGAAGATACTCTTTCTGAGATTCTTGGGGTTCCAACTATAGGAATTAGGTTGATTAGATTAGGGGAGGGGTATGCACAATTTTTTGGAATGTGTAGTGACCTTGATGACCTGAATAAGACTATCAACAAAATGGTTCTAAAGAGAGAATATCAAATGTTGTTTGAATTGGTACATAAGGTCCTACTCTCTAGGTCTGAGAGAAGGGGTATTATGACAGGCCCTGATATGTACCTCATGGAAATGTTGTCTACTTATCAGAAGACGAACCTCCCAGCGATTTTCATTGAGAATTTTAACACAATTATGAATTCAAATGATGGCAAACATGGGCTCTCTTATGGTTTTTGGCTGAATAGTGTTTTTGCGTATTTCAATGTTGAATGTGGCAAGGGCAAGGCTGGGTCCGTGAAATAAATGTTTAACTTTATCACTTTGGAAGAAAATGAATGCATTCCCAGGAAGGGAAGTGGGAAGTCTAAGTCCTTTATGTGTGAGCTGCTTGATATGCAAAAGGGTCTGAAGGAGAAGTAGATGTTTTGACAGCCTAGGTAGCTCGAAAGGATGATGATGCGCTTGGTGCATTAAAGGATGATGAGCTTGTGCTAATCAAGTGTGAAGTGTTGATCATATCTTGTATTAAAGCTTGAGGTAGCTTGTATTTATGCGTCAATAGGTAGGGATGTGTAGTTTGTGTTGTGTTGATAAAGAGTGAAGTGTTGATCAAGAATGAAGATAGGAGTTCTCTCACCCAGGGGGAACTTGATGCTCATAGACAGGGGGAATAAGGTGTAGAATGCTTATATTCTTATAGGCATCAACAAAAGAGGAATTGGTTGGGCAAACTGGCTTGGCATGGCCTTGTGGCCTGTGGCGTATTGCGCTGAGGTGTAGACTATGCTGTGTGTGGATGTTTTAAAAATGTTGAATGCTTGCATAGGTTTGTCATTATCATAAAGGGGGAAATTGTTAAGTCCTTAATTTTGATGATTGAAAACTATATGTAATTTATATGTGGGACCTTTTTACTGGAGTTTTTGTGATGACAAAATAGGTTGGGCTCACCTGTCACTATCACGGTCAACAGTCACAACTGACACAAAGTACAAAAGTTGGTGGAAAAAGCTGCCGCCACCTTTTTGCCTTAACCAATGAGATCTCTCTAGGTTTTCTTGTGTCATACTATATGTTGCTAATCTTTCTCAACAAGAAAACAATGCTTCCATATTCTCACAACTAAATATCTTTCAGAAGCTAAATCAAAGACTCCACGCTGCAGCAGGAAACTGATTGTTAATCGAATTGTATTTTTACTTCCTTATTGTATTTGAGTCTTTGTATTTTGTTCTTCAATGTTTGCCTACATTAGATTATGATTGTAGTAGGTGTTAAGGTGCAAACCTTTCATTGTAATCGTGTAGAGTTAGGTGATTGTTCAAGCTAGTGTTAGCTTGTGAAGTTCAGTTAGATTTAGCTAGAAGTTGAAGCAGTAGAGGTACTGCTTGCATTTCCTTGTAATAGAGTTGTTGCTAGGAAACAAAGGATTATGAGGTTAATCCATGGAGTCTGTATTCAAGAATTTGCTTGAGTATAGTGGAGCTTAGAAATCTTGGAGGCAGGTGATTTTCCCCCCTTGAGCAAGGAGTTTCCACGTAAAAACCTTGTGTCTTCTATTTACTTTATTCCTGCACTTCTAACTTTATATATCTCCTAGTTCTTGTCGTGTGAGTGTATCTGGGAACATGTCCCTGAGTTGAGGAGCAACCTATCTCAACTCTTCACCGTCCATCACTTGATCAAGAGAGCCAATTAATTTAAAAAAAAAGATCAATATGGATTCCAAAGGCTTCAATGTTTCAATTGTAGCACTTTTTGCTTGCCTGATTTTATCATTTTCATCATCTATTCTTACCTATCGAGCACCGTTGCCACCAATTAGAGTAGGTTACTATAGATATAGCTGTCTCTACGATGAAAACATTGTTCAAATATTGTCAACAAAGTCGTGTCATGTAATCCAGGCATTGTTGTTGGCCTTATTAGGTTACATTTCACGATTGCTTTGTTAGGGTATGTATGCAATTAATTTTCCTAACACTTTTATTTTGCTAGTTTGATGGTTACATTGTCTTATAATGCTAACATATTGTGTGCTTTAATTAGGGGTGTGATGCATCTGTGTTATTGGATGGACCAAATTCCAAGAAGGAAGGTATTCCCAACAAGAATAATTTACTAGGTTTTGAGGTGATTGATGCTGCAAAAGCAGCACTTGAGGCTGCCTGCCCTGGAACTGTCTCCTGTGCAGACATACTTGCATTTGCTGCTAGGGATAGTTCCTATAAAGTGGGGAAAATATACTATGATGTCCAAGCTGGATGTCGCGATGGACATGTTTCTATTGACTCTGAAACATTGGCCAACCTTCCTTCTCCTTTCGTTGATGCGAAGGAAATCATGAATGATTTTCCTAGGGAAGGTATATCAGTTGATGAAACGGTGACCCTCTCTGGCGCACATTCCATTGGCATTGCACATTGCGCTGTTTTTGCTAACCGTTTGTACCCTCAAAACAATCAGCAAAATCTACCAATTGATCCTGAATATGCTAATTTCTTGAAGTCCATTTGTCCACTAGAAGCTCTTACAAATGGAACAGAAGCTGCTAATCCCACGAACCTTGATGTACTGACCCCAACCAAGTTGGATAACAAATATTACTTGGCATTAAAGAGTCAAAAGGGATTTTCGGTATCTGATCAAACATTGATGTCCCTTCCTACAACTGCTAAACTGGTGTACTACAATACTTAGATATGGTTCAATTTGGGCTAGAAAATTTGCAGCTGCAATGGTTCACATGGGTACTTTGGATGTACTCAAAGATCGTAATGGAGAGATCAGGAGGAACTAGAATTTCGTGAACTAATTACATCTCAATCACTCGTCTTTGAGAAATTTGAGAAAGTTTCAATATTATTTCCACTTGTCGATCCTAAAAAGCGGCAAGGATGGTTGAATGCTTGTTCATTTATTTGTTTTTTTTTCTTCCGAAAGTTTGTCCTATTGAATTGTATTTGATTTTTTCCCAATGTTTATCCAATTGATTAAAAGATTTTTTTGGTATAATTTTGTACATGGGGATGGCATTTTCTAAACCCCTTTAATTCTCAACTAATAATTTTAGTAAGATGCAAATTGCCTTATTTGTGTTAGTATGATGTAAATATTGTTTATATTAATGTAACCATACATTGTTGTATATTTGTGTAATTACTGTCGCACCCTTATTTTAACCAAAAGATTAGATTTTAAGTTTGAAAGAGTTTTTATTATTAAGTGGCAAGAAGAAAAATTTGTTTCGAAAAAGGACCTTTTACATTTAAACTCAGGGTCGCCACTTGGCATAATTCGGTGTGCCAAGTCACCTTTGAAAAATCTTTTTCAAAATAATTTGACTCTTTAAAACTAGTTTGCGAGCAGAGATTCCGGCTAAGAAATTCTGTTGACCTTTGTTGACCGAAGGGAAGGTGTTAGGCACCTCCGATCCCGTGGTTCGACCACAATCGCTTGGTAGAGCGTATCGACTAATTTTGACACTAAGAATGTATAAATCACATAAACACACAACAATTAAACAAACAAACACAAACAAAACGAATCTCAAAGAATATAATGTCCAGTTCAATTATACAGTCCCAAAATAAAAAAAATGCGGAAATGTAAACCTACGCTAACCTACACTAATCTTAAACTACGCTGCAATGCTTTACCCGATGCCTCGGATCTTCATCACGGACTTCTTCCGAGTACAAAATACTTCGGGACATTCCTCGATGAATAAGTACAATATAATCTTAGGGCATTCCCCGACGAATGAATATATCATCAAATCTTATGTGATAAAGTGGAAAGAAACGTTCACACGCACATTCAAACATTCAACAAAACACCATTCCTATTTGCCTACCCGACCTAGCATTTGCCTACTAGTTTCGATCTAGAACGTGATATTATCAAACTCAGCAAATTCGACGCCTATTTTGCATCAAACAAACATCAATTAATCAATACGAATTAATCATGTTCACTTTCTGTCCATTTTCAATTCTCAATCCCATCCCAATCTAATTTTAAATCAAGATTCAAACATAACAATTCATGCTACTATTTCCAACAATCCATAACCCCGGAAACTCAATGTTCATCATTTACTTCACACACAATTCGTAACCAAAAGAATCAACAACCAATCAACATAAGTGATTATTCACCACCAACAAAGATCACACAACACACAAATACTCAATCTCATATATGAAGTCTCGTAAAAATAAAAGAAAAAAAGAATAGAGTTGGACCTCAATTGACGACTTTATTCCGAACAACTTGCGATCGATCGGAGCTTGCGAACCAATGGAACCTCAACATCGTACCTCAACAACGACCAAATCCCAACTTCGATATACCCCCTTCTGTTCTATTTTTTTCGTTGACCCGAAACAAAAAATCACAAAAAAAAGGACAAATCCGAACCCGATTTACAGCTAGGCTTCACCGGAATCAAGTCGAATGGCCGCTTATGGAGGATTTTGGGACTGTGGTGGCTTATCCGATGAGCTACAGCCAATATCGGCGAGAAGTTTGCCGGAACAACAGAATTGGGAATCGCAACTTAGCGGATTTCGATTCGATTTCATCGATTTTCAACTAGTGGAGCCAATTCTGGATCTGTGTGATGGAATCCGACGGGGGTTAGACGATTCCGACGAAAACATTCACCGAAAAACTCAAATAACCCATCGAGTTCCGTTCACTCCCTTTTCGATCAACTCTCCGCTCGTCCCTCTGTCTCTCTCCCGATTTCAGTGGGTGCCTATGTGTGTATATAGAAAGAAAAGGATGAGCATTTTTCTTCTTCTCCGATCTGTGTATTCCCGTGAACTGTGTGTGTGTGATTCTGTGTAGAGTGAATTGTGTGTGTTGTGAGGGTTGTGAGGATTCTGTATTGTTGTGGAAGAATGAAGTGTGAGAATATGGGGTGTTTGTGAGAGATTGTGAGAGTGATGTGTGATGGTGTGCGTGAATACCCCCTTTTATTTGTGCTTTCCCCTCAATGTGTATGTGTATTATATATGTGTGTGCGTATGAACTTATGCTCCCTTATTCTTGCTACTGCGGGCCCCTTAAAAATATGAGTAATGGGTAGGGAGGTGGGGATATATGGGTAGAGAGGGGGTAGGGGTGGGGGTATAGATGTGGGATGTGAGGTAGGGTAGGAGAGGTAAGGGGTGTGAATTGGTTGAGATAATGTTTGTTAGGATAAGGGAATATTAGAGATTTATTGAAATTTTGTTATTTTTGTATTTTTGTGGGCTATAATCATATGGGTGAGGGCGTATGCTAATGCGAGGTAAAAATGGATGAATTGGATTTTTGGGAGGGACAAAATTAGGTGTCTACAATTACATAGATTTGATTTAGTAATTAAAGAGAATAATAATGGTTTTAGTAGTGCAGATTTTGTGGGATAGAATAGCGAATTTAGAGGGATAAAAAAACTGATCTTTAGGGATAGTAAGACGGATCTTTAGAGATGTAATCATTAAATATTTTCTATTTAATGGCAAGACTCTCAATATTGAGAGACATTCAACAGAAAATTGACATGGTATCAGAGCCTTCTCTTGACTGTCTTGTCTCATAGAGTTCATTTGTGGTTCCTTTCAATCTTTTTTAAAAATTTTGGTTTTGTTGATTGTTCCTCGACAATTAATACCTTGAATTTTGATCTTGGTCATTTTTTTTTTGAGTCAGTGTTTCTAGTTTTCATAAATATGACTTCATATCAGTTTGAATCATTCAACGTTCATTTCACTGAAAAGAATTTTTCATCATGGGAGTTTCATTTTCAGTTATTTATCACCGGAAAAGAACTATGGGGCCATATAGATGGAGCCGATCCTGCTCCTACAAATCCTACAAAGTTAGGTGAATGGAAGATTAAAGATGCTCGGGTGATGACATGGCTTTTAGGGTCAATTGACCCTCTTATTGTTCTTAATCTCAGGCTTTACAAGACAGTTAAAGCCATGTGGGATTATTTACAAAAGGTTTACAACCAAGATAATAGTGCCTAACGCTTTCACTTAGAGTATGAAATTGCTAATTACTCTCAAGGAGGTCTTTCTGTTCAGGATTATTTTTCTAGATTTCTGAACTTATGGGCTGAATTTACGAATATTATTTATGCCAAAATACCTGTCGAATCCCTCCGTAGTTCAGCAAGTTCATGAGCAAAGAAAATGAGATAAATTTTTGATGAAGTTACGCTCTGAGTTTGAGAGTGTTTGCTCCCACTTGATGAATCGTGACCGTCTCCCTCCTTGGATATTTATTTTAGGGAATTACTCCATGAAGAACAACGTTTTGTCACACAAAATGCTTTTAAGCAAGTTGATGATATTGTTGTAGCATTTGCTACCCAAGGTAAAGAAAATGGTAGGAATATGACTAGAACTTAATGATACAGTTGCAAGGAATATGGTCATATTGCTAGCAATTGTGGTAGGAAGTTTTGAAATTATTGCAAACAACAAGGACACATTATCAAAGAATGTCTCACACGACCTCAAAACCATAAGGTCAATGCTTTTCAAGATGAGACAAATCATTTCACTACTGAGAACTCATCTTCGGAACAAGTTCTTACTCTTGAAATGGTAAGACAAATGATCATTTCAGCCTTTTCAGCTTTAGGGCTACAAGGTAATAATCTTGCATCTAATTTTTGGCTTGTTGATTTTGGCGCTTCCAATCATATGACCAACTCATCTAGTATGCTAAAAAATATTCGTAAGTATCATGGTCCATCACATATTTAAGTTGCCAATGATAGTAATTTACCCATTACCAAGGTTGGGGATATTACTAAAACTTTCAACAATGTTTTTGTGTCACCAAAACTATCCACTAGTCTTATTTCAGTTGGACAATTGGTAGATAACAATTATGATGTGAATTTTTCTCGTAATGGCTGTATTATGCAGGATCAGGTGTCGGAGACGATAACTGCAAAGGGGCCTAAAGTCGGACGACTGTTTCCTATACACTTTTCCATTTCTCGTGTTCTATCATTTGCTTGTACTTCTACACCTAGTAAGACTGAGGTGTGGCATAAACTCTTAGGACATCCAAATTCTATTTTGTTGTCTCATTTATCAAATTTGGGTTTATTGGGAAACAAAAAATAATTTTTCACTGCTTCCTTTGATTGTTCTTCTTGTAAATTAGGCAAGAGTAAAATTCTTCCTTTTCCTAATTTTAGTAGTCGTGCTACAAAGTCTTTTGATGCCATTCATAGTGATGTTTGAGATATTTCACCAATTGTTTCTCATGCTCATTTCAAGTACTTTGTGACATTTATTGATGATTATAGTCGATTTACGTGGGTATATTTTTTTTCGTTCCAAAACTGAGGTATTTTCCATATTCAAGACATTTTTGGCCTATATTGAGACTCAATTTTCTACTTGCATCAAATTATTAAGATCTGATTCTGGTGAAAAATATATGTCTTATGAGTTCAAAAACTTTTTGCTTGAAAAAGGAATTATCTCACAACGCTCTTGTCCATGTACACCACAACAAAATGGGGTTGCTGAACGTAAAAATCATCATCTTTTAGATGTCACTCGTACTTTATTGATTGAGTCCTCTGTTCCATCTAAGTATTAGGTGGAAGCTTTGTCTACTACTGTTTACTTAATTAATAGACTACCATCTAAAGTCTTAAATCTAGAATCTCCATATTTTCGTCTTTATCACAAAAATCCAAGCTATGATAATTTTTATGCATTTGGTTGTATTTGTTTTGTGCATCTTCCTCCTTCACAGTGCAATAAAATTTCTGTTCAGTCTACCAAATGTATTTTTATGGGTTATATTACTTCACAGAAAGGTTTTCTCTGTTATGATCCATGTTCTAATAAATTTTATGTTTCTATAAATGTTGTTTTCTTTAAGAATCAGTATTTTTTTCTTACTCATGTTGAGTTATCTCCTACTTCACCTTTTTTTCCAACTTTTGAGGATTTGTCATCTTCTTCTAAGAGGTTCAAACCTGGATTTGTGTATGAACGTCCACAGACAACTTTACCCCTTCCTGATATTGATCCGCCACCTGAAACTACTCCACAACTAGAATCTGAGAATTCTTTAAGGCCTACTCCTCTTAAGCCAACTCGGTAATATACGAGAGTATCTCATACTCCTAATTGGTATGGATTTTCATCTACTTTATCCACCATTTCTGCTCCAACTTGTTACTTACAAGCTTCCAAGCATAAATATTGGCAGAAAGCAATGGAGGAAGAAATTTTGGCTCTTAAAGAAAATGACACATGGAATATTGTTTCATGTCCTTCAAATGTTCATCCAATTGGATGTACATGGGTCAATTCAATTAAACTTCATTCTGATGGAGCTCTTGATAGGTACAAAACTCGGTTGGTTGTTCTTGGTAACAAATAGGAGTATGGTGTGAACTTTGAAGAGACTTTTGCACCGGTAGCAAAAATGACGATGGTGCAAACTATTATTGCTATTGCTGCTTCACAAAACTGGGCTCTTCATCAAATGGATGTCAAAATGATTTTCTTCATGGTGATCTCAAAGAGGATATTTATGTGAAGCCTCGACCAGGTTTGTTCTCATTGCCTACATCAAATGTATGCAAGTTGAAGCGGTCTTTGTATGAATTAAAACAAGCTTCCAGAGCTTGGTTTGACAAATTTCGGTCTAGTTTACTACAATTCTCTTTTGGGCAGAGCAACTATGACTCATCTTTGTTTCTTCGGAAAACATCCATAGGTTGTGTTCTTCTTTTGGTATATGTAGATGACATTATTATTACAGGAATTGATTCTTCACTAATCACTAGCCTGCAACAACAACTTAAGGATTTTTTTTTCATATGAAAAATCTTGGTACTCTTACATATTTCTTGGGTTTGAAAGTTCATCGTGATTCATCAGGTGTGTTTCTAAATCAACACAAATATACCCAAGATATGATTTCTTTGGTCGGTCTTCAAGATTCCTCCTCTGTAGATACTCCATTAGAATTGAATGTAAAGTATTGCCGGGAGGAAGGCGATCTTCATCCTGATCCAACCAGGGGCGAACCTATGTTGTATTTTAGAGTGCTCCGGCACCCACTAAACTTGACGTGGAATAGGTATAATTACATAGAAAATATATGAAAATAGGTATAAAACAAATAAAAGCACCCACTATCACAGAAAGTTGGGTGGGTACATTGGCATTTATGTTGATCTTAAGGTTCTTCATTGGAAGGAGGTCCCAAGTTCGAACCTTATTGAGGTGATTTTATTTTTAAAATTTTTTAAGCACCCATTATTCCTAAATCCTGGTTCTGCGCAATTAGTTGGGAGCTTTAATTACCTTACTATTACCAGGCCTGATATCTCTTTTGCAGTTTAACAAGTTAGTCAATTCATACAAGCTCCCCGTCATCTTTATTTGGTGGCTGTCCGTCGCATAATTCGATATATCCTAGGAACATCTACTCATAGATTATTCTTTTCTAGTGGTTCACCTATTAGTCTTAATGCTTTTAGTGATTCTGATTGGGCAGGATGTTCTGACACTCGTTATTTTATTACTGGTTGGCGCATGTTTCTTGGAGAGTTTTTGATATCTTGGAAGAGTAAGAAGCAAGATTGTGTGTCAAAATCTTCAACAGAGGATGAATATCGAACAATGTCTACTGCTTGCTCCGAGATTGTGTGGCTTCGTGGATTACTTGCTGAGATTGGATTTCCTCAATCTAATCCTACTCCTCTCCATGCTGACAATACAAGTGCTATCAGATTGCTACTAATTCGATTTATCATGAGCGGACTAAACACATCAAAGTAGACTTTTATTATATACGAGAAGATGTATATAAAGGTGTCATTACTCTTTCGCACGTGTCCAGCGATCTTCAAATAGCTGTTGCATTTACAAAATCAATGGCACGACGACGACATCAGAATCTAGTCGGCAGTTTGATGCTTCTTGATCTACCAGCATCAATTTGAGGGGGGATGTTAGTATGATGTAAATATTGTATATATTAATCTAATCATATATTGTTGTATATTAGTGTAATTACATAGATTTGATTTAGTAATTAAAGCGAATAATAGTGGCTTTAGTAGAGTAGATTTTGTGGGATAGAATAGCGGATTTAGAGGGATAGAAAAATTGATCTTTAGGGATAGGAAGATGGATCTTTAGAGATGTAATCATTGAATTTTTTCCATTTAATGACAAGACTCTCAATATTGAGAGGCATTCAACAGAAAATTTACAATTTGGAGTTTATTGGTGTTGTGAACATAATTAGCCCACTCACTATAGATTGTTCATGTGATCCAAGGAAAATTTAAGGCTTCATTGAAGCTGCAAAAGGAAGCAGAAAAGATTTAGGATAAAATTATTGAAAAGGTAATCCAAGTAGCTAGGGTTCACAACAATTTTGTCCACTTGTAACAGGATTTTGTACCTATATATTTAACGTTTGAATACAAGTCAAACTGTTCATATTGAATACACATTGTTTACATGTCATCATGTGTGTGTATTGTTAAGTCCCATATTGGTGGGATGAGGCATATGATCTCTTTTTATGGACTTGGCAATTCTTCCATCATGCATGAACTAGTTTTTGGGGTTGAGCTAGACACGAGATTCATTTTTTATATGGTCAGAGCCAACTAGCCCCATACCAATTTTTAATTTACCGATGTTGGCCCCCATGTTAAATTGTCCACGCACCAGATGTCCAATTCTAGCATGAGGCAGGGTGTTAAGTTCCACACCGGTCGGATGAGGCAAATATGATCTCCTTATATGGACTTGACAATCCTCCATTCCTCCCTCATGAGTTTGGGATTGAGTTTGGTCCAGAATCCATTTCTTTACATGTATGATACAACAATATAATTTTAAGCGAGTGAAAGACTTGGTTTTCTTAGCCCCTTTTCTCAATCTTGTCATCTTATCTCTGCCACTGTTGGGATTCGCCGGCCTCACCCTGGTACACCAATCAAAAATAAATATTTAGTGCTTTTCACCTTTTCCCCCAATGAGTGACAACAATCAGGTCTATCAGAATATTGCATAATTGTCTCCATACCTTAGAACCTCCGAAATTCTCTCTTTACTTTCTATTAGAAAAGTCTAGTTTGGGACTGATCGAGGGCGACCAAATATGAAGTAGTTTCTAGAACGATTGTAAAGGACAGAACAAATGCGCTGCCTCCTCTAGCCTCCACCAACATTCACCTTGGCGAAACAATCATCTGGACAAGTTATATATATATATATTTGTTCATATTTCAACATTATCAAAGAAATGAATCTTGAGCTTAACTGATCAGTTCCAATGTTAGATCATTAGAGATGGATTTTTCCAAGACCATTTAAGGAGATTGTTCATTCATTTTACTATTGATGTGGGACTTATTCCATCTTCAACAGAGTATACATTAAACTTTTTGTTATGCAAACCTAAGGATATCATATGCATTTCCTTAGTCTCAAACTAACTTTTTAATTGTTTCTCATTTACAACATGGGTAACACCTGGTTTAATTTCAATCTTGCATGCTAGCCGCTAGGTGATATAATTTAAGAAATTAGTTTGTTATCATAGATTCAAGATCTCTTTCACGGAGAATTTTAGTAGCTCAGTTAGTTGGTTACTTGAACTTTTTACCTTATTGGTGAGGATTCGATTCCCCACCTTGTTATCCCCTCCCCCATTTTCCCATCTCCTACGCCCTTCATCTAAATTTTGGTTCCAACATTAACTGCATGAATCATTTATAAAAATTATTAGAAAAACTCCTTTCAATCAATTCGACAAATTAACATTAGGAAAAACAAATATAATTGGACAAACTTTGTGGAAAAATAAATACAATTGAACAAACGTTGTGAAAAGAAAAAAAGCAAAAACAATTGGACAAGCATTGAACCATCCTTGCATCTTGAATAGGATGAAGAAGTTGAAATAATGCTGAAAATCTTCTCAAGTTAATCAAAGGCAAATGATAGAGATCATGTTAGTTCACGAAATGACAGTTCCTCCTGATCTCCCCATTACGACCTGTGAGTACATCCAAAGTACCCATGTGAACCATTGCAGCTGCAAATTTTCTAGCCCAAATTGAACCATATCGAGCATTGTAGTTCACCAGTTTAGCAGTTGTTGGGTGTGACATCAATGTCTGATCAGATACCAATAATCCTTTTTGACTCTTTAAACCCAAGTAATATTTGTTATCCAACTTGTTTGGTGTAAAGACATCAAAGTTCGCGGGGTTAGCAGCTCCCGTCCCATTTGTAAGAGCTTCTGGTGGACAAATGGACTTCAAGAAGTCTGCGTATTCAGGGTCAATTGGCAGATCTTGTTGATTGTTTTGAGGGTACAGACGGTTAGCAAAAACAGCGCAATGTGCAATGCCAATGGAATGCGCGCCAGATAGAGTCACCATTTCATCAGCTGACATACCTTTCCTTGCAAAACTGTTGATGAGTTCCTTGACATCGACGAATGGAGAAGGAAGATTGTCCAATGTCTCAGAGTCAATAGAAACACGTCCATCGCGGCGTCCAGCTTGGACATCATAGTATATTCTCCCAACTTTATAGGAACTATCCCTAGCAGCAAATGCAAGTATGTCTGCACACGAGACAGTTCCAGGGCAGGCAGCCTCAAGTGCAACTTTTACAGCATCAATCACCTCAAAACCTCGTAAACTGTTCTTGTTGGGAATACCTTCCTTCTCGGAATTTGGTCCATCCAATAACACAGATGCATCACATCCCTAATTAAAGCACACGGCACTTTATTATTATAAGATAATGTAATCATCAAGTTAGCAAAATAAAAATGTTAGCATTAAATTTGTACTTACCCTGACGAAACAATCATGAAAATGTAACCTGATAAGGCCAGCAGCAATGCCTGGATTACTAGACACAGCTTTGTTTACAATATTTTGAATAATATATTCAGCATTGGGGCAACTATATCTATAGTAACCTACTCTAATTGTTGGCCAATAGGGTGGTCGATAGGCATGGATAGATGATGAAAATGATAAAATCAGGCAAGCAAGAAGTGCTACAACTGAAAAATTGAAACCTTTGGAATCCATTTTTAATTTTGAGACTCAAAATTTGCTGTAGACACTATGGTTTTTTCTTAGTAATTGGCCTTACCTTGAGTGATGGATATAACTTATAAACATCTTGGAGCATTTATAGTTTCAGAAATTATTGAAGAAGTCTCTAATTACAAAACATGGTTGCCTGTATAATACCAATTGCATTAATGTTGAAGTATTCTTGAGCTAATTGTCTGACCTTTGATGAATTCCACAGCTACTTCCTTAGTATGTCTTCCCTGAATTTATAGGTTGACAATATTTTTTACCTTAATTTCTACTCCCCCGTTTCATTTATGTGACGCTATTTGAAATAAGTTTAAGCCTTTGCATTTTACGCTTAATCACCAATTGGATTAATTTTCACCGAAAGAACTCAAAATATAAAGAAGTAAACACATGAAGAAGCTAGTCAATGATGATATTCGAGCAACATTTACTACTTTATACATGTAATATAATTTTGACCTTGTATTATATACGATACAATTCTTCGATGAAGGGGGTTCGGATGAGCCTCTTGCGCCCCATTAGATTCGTATTGTCCGTAGTGATATGGTTTTATAGCCATTGAAATCTCATGACATGCTTATGATTAATACTACTAGCTAGTTCCAAAAAAAAATACTTAACTTCTTAAATTACATGTCCAGTCAAACACCACCATTTAAACTGAAACGAAGGCTGGAAGTAGTGTACATAGGCTGGCAGATTGGACTGATTATAAATCACCAATCATTACTAGTATTGTCATAATTAAACTTGGTGTTAAGTTAATAAAATTGAATAGCTAATTCTAGTTTTTCTATGTGGTGTACTTGAAAGAACAAGTTCCACTTGGATATTGAGTTGGCTTGTTTATTTGATTAGTTGGTACCCAGTTTGTGTACCAACTATTTCTGATAGCATTCTTAAATTTTTAATAAGAAATTGACTTTTCTCATTCATATGGTCAGTGTTTTGTGCAATTTAGTCCACAAAATCCAATATTACTTTTCTGTAGCAAGTAAAACAAGAAAGATGGATTTTTTTATATATATAAATGTTCCTTTTGACTTGGCTTCAATTTTCATCTATGCCGTTCAACTTTGAGTGTGCACAAGTAGACAGTTAAACTTGTATAAAGTTGAACAAGCAGACACATGTGTCCTATATCTCGTCCTACGTGGTCAATTCGTGTCCTACATGGCTTCATCTCTTTTATCATTTGCTTTATTTTTGCAAAGGTGATTTTTTTTCCATGTGGAGTGTCACGTGGCAAGGTTTAAATAAAAGAGAGATTGTATTGATTTGTTTCTTTCCATATGTACTCATGATCTTCGTCGATTGCATTTTATCTTGAGATCTTTCGGATTCGATCATCTTCAAAACTTGGTCCCGCATGTTTATTTTGTTAGCTTGTCATTATTAAAACATTAAGTGATTAAATAGGATGCTAACAATCCCCCTCTTTTTTAATAATGGCAAAATAAACATCAGTTAACTTTCCTGATCATGAAGCTCCCCCCGACTTGTAGCTAACTCTCCATATGAAGCTCCCCCTGACTTGTAGTTGGTTCTCCCTGAATATTACCTAATAGAATGATGGGAATATGTTCTCTCCCTTTGGCATAATAAAAAATAACAAATAGACAAATAGGCAAGCAACGGATGCACATACCAAGGAAAATAAGCATGGTCTACATCAGCAATCCAGAGCAAAAAAATAAAAAACAGTTGAAAAGGGGTGGAAGGAAAGTATCCCTTATACAGACCAAAAAAGAGGAGGAGCCCCCTTTGAATAAAAAGATTGTCTTTAGAACCAGATCAACGTTTCTTAAGAAAATAGGTGAGGGTATTATACATGTTGTGACAAAATTGTTCATAGGAGTGTTCCACATTATTAGAGAAGTTTGAATAGGAGTTTTGCACAGAGACAGCGAGTTCATTGTGGGAAGAGTTAGCTTCAGTCTTGATGGAGTCACCTTGCTTGAACATTTTGTTAAATAATTTGATTCCCTCCTATTTAAGACTGCCAAGAACTATATATACTTTCCCAACATCTGTACTTGTGGCTTTCCCTAGCTGCACCAGCGTAGTAATAGATTCTTGAAGGCTTACCAGTCCTTCCTCTAGACCTAGCAAAAGATCCTTAACTTCCTTCATTTCCTTCTGCACTGCAGAAATGGGGTTAGTACATGCTTACTTACATTAACAAGATCATACTTTAGTGTAACGCTCCGAAAGTTTTCAAGCTAAAATTTGTCCCTAAAAGTATCAAGCATGGGCTTCTAGAGTGAATTCTACTCAAATCCCTGTGGAATTCTTTAAATTTTAACTTTTCATTATGTAGGTGACTGAATAAGCTTTCCTTTGATATAAGATTCATCCAAAACGGACACCCGAGGGAGTTATGGCTATTTTATATGCTAGTCGTAAAACATCGTCATTCAGGTGTTTAGCGCGTCGCGGAGGATCCCAATTTCGTATTCATCAATTTTCAGTAAGACTCCGTGATCGTGGCGCATCGCGGAGTGAGACAATTTCCCAATTGGCAATTTTTAGTGAGCCACCGCGATTGTGGCGCGTCGCGGTGGCCCATAAAATCGAGCACCAGTTATATTTTTACTCCGTCTCATTAAGGGTAAAAATGGTACTTCTCCAACTCTTTATCATCTCTAACATGGGGTTTAATCCCAAGAACACCAAAGTAAGTTTATTTTCATCAAAATCTCTCAAGAAACTCCATTAGGGTTTCAGACTAAAAATCCTCATAGCTCAAGATTTAACCATGAGTTTTAGAAGATAATAGATTTGGAATCCTTGCATCGTAGGCTCCAAGAATCATCCATTTACTTTCTGAAATAGCGGTACGTGGGGTTGTCCCAAATTTCATGGGCATGATTTTTGAAAAGAATTTACACAAGACCTTACTATCTATTCGTATACATATGTTTTTTACAAGTGGGGTTTTATTTTAATATCAATAACATATTTTGTGATATGGTTTTGAAATAAATATTGAAATATCATGGGTTGTTGGCTTGCATATATTTCAATTGTTGAATTGTGAACATGTGATCTGAATTTCGAAAAGGTGCGATGTATATGAATTGTGAATTCGTTAAATCCCCCATGATAATGTTTATACCCCACACTATACTTGTGTTAAACCATTGAGAGCATGAGTTTTTGCAATTGCCATGATACTACTCATAAACGATAAAGTTTCTTGAAACTATTACATGTTGAGAACCATGGTGCATGTATTTGATATGAGTGGAAGTTTTATATATGTTCATGTTGTAAATGGCATGAAAAGTTGGAGAATTAATGTGGTACTGTGACTTGCAAGTCAATGGTATGACGATACCATATAAATGTATGCCATGATAGAGTTAGAGTTTGATTTAAGAGAGTTAGATGGTTACCCGAAGAAAGTACGAGTTGACAGACTCTATGCTAGAAACCGTGATTTGCCGACACGGGATTATGGTACCATGCTTTGTGATCTTATGTACCTTAATTCATGTCGTCCCAAATTGGGACTATGGTTAGGTGCCCTGCTTTGTGATCTTGCGTGTCCCTCTTATAGATACTCCAATGCTTGCGGCAAACTTGGATTGGGGACTTGGCCGCCGAGTCAAGGGCGGATTCCATATAGCCCGTGGAATTACAGATTGTAGGGTGTACCATCTAGCTAAAAAGTAAGACAAAGAGTGAGTCATGGTTTCAAATAAATGTTTCAAAGTCTTTAAAATGCCCATGTGATTTCTTACTATATGATATGTTTATGAACTATTTTAAATTGCTCTCATATATGTGGATTAAAAATGACTATTTTGGATTAGCTCTGCATACCAGTACATCTGTATTGACCCCCCTCCCCCTCCAACCTCTCAGGTTCTGAGGCACAGTCTAGGGGTCAAGATAAGCAGTAGATAATTCAGACAGCAGAAGAGATTGTGCAGTGGTGAGCCTTCTATATTCCGAAAGGGCTAATGTCTTACGGATATTCATCATTCTACAGTTTTGGTCTACTGGGGTCCTTGTCCCAGACTTCAGATAGTATTTTTTTGAGATTTAGTAGAAATTTCGCAGACCGAGTCAGATGTTATTTAGATATTGTTGGAGTTTTTCTTCATTGTTAAACTAATTTTAGAGTATGACCATGTTTTTGTATTCGATTTATAATTCCGCATTTTTCTTTTATTATATGAATGTCGTGCACGATTACCAGATAGAGTGGGACATACGGGTCTTTATGGGTCAGATGTCCATCATGGCCAGGCCCTAGTTTGGGTCGTGACATTTAGCTTTCAGGGACTCCTTTTTGCACCACTCGCTTCCAATAAGTGCATAGCCCATGCTAGCAAATGTTTTGGAGTCGTAGGTGGAAGATATTTGACAGTGGGAAATCCTGAAAGGTCAATTGAATAAAAATGTAGAATACGAGTAATCAACAAATCGTATGGCAGACTGGCTGAGGCATGTGTGTCAGCCGCACTTTCCAACATATATTCATGAAACCACAAAGCTCAATTGATTTTGTATCTCTTGATCATACAATACAGAACAAATACATCTCGAGTGGTAAGATTACACACGATCCTTTCCAAGGAATTAAAGTGGTGGCAATGATATGAGCTAGAATTCGGTGCTTAAAACATTGTGACAGGGGTCCAAAATTTGATAAATTCGCCTCAGGTTTGGCAACAACAACTTTAGCTTCCTCATAGCTGACTTCAAATTTTTTTAGCCATGTTTTAATCATACTGGAGAATTTGGTATCAAATACTTTCTCAAATAGAAAATCATTCAAAGTAATTCTTGTTCCCAACATCAGTATTTCAAGTTCTCCGCTTTTTTTGGAGATACAGAGGTTAGCATAGAACATTCGAATTGGATTCTCAAAGACTTCTGATTCGCAGAGATGAAAAAATAATGATAAATCCTATGCTTTGAACAAGGGACTGACATTAATTATACTGAGATTCCTTCAGTTGCTGGAGATTGATAACTCTTCTGGGCACAACAAAATAGCTCCTAAATGAGACAAGCTTCTCTCGATAGGAGGCGGTCCAGAATTTTTACATATCTTTTGGAGGAAGATTTTCCAAAGAGGTTGAGCGGATTTTTTATGAGAAGTAGTAGAACTGGAGAAGATATATTTTTTAGGGTTAGAAGAGTGGAAAGATTGGGAAGAGGCTTCCTTTGAGAAACCAATAATGAGGACTGGTTCTTGATTATCTGAAAGGCAATAACATGGGGTATTGTGAAGGTAAGGACTTGGTTTTAGGCATGGGAATAAGAATGAGGAAAGCGAATTGAAAGAGGGTTTTTTATCAGGGATATGAGGGAGAAGAAGCGACGTGATTAGAATGAAAGAGATGGAGAGTAAGGGAGATAAAGTGATGAAATAAGACTGGAAGGGATGGAAAGGAAGAGTTGTAGGCATAGGGAAGGTAAAAAGGCAAGGTGCATTGACACACACAAAGGATTGCAGGTAGTGAATCAACAAGTAGTGATATAGGGGTAATAATGAGGGAAAATAGGGTAAAGAAGGCAAAAAGATATCAGACCCAAAATAAAAAATATTTTAATCCAAAAATAAAATGTAAGAAAAAGTATGTATCAATTGATTTTCATTAAAGCACATAATCCTGAGTTTTTCTCGAAGAAAGAAAAAAGGTCTTCAAGCAAGGGTTTTGTAAAACTATCAGCAAGTTGATTTTTTGAATCAACAAAATTTAACATAAAGTCACCATTTTCAACATGATCACGAATGAAATGATGTTTAATATCTATATGCTTAGTCCTAGAATGATGCACAATATATTTAGACAGGTTAATGATACTGGTATTATCACACATAATAGTCACCGATTTAAATGACAAATTAAAATCAAGTAATTGATGCATTATTCAGAATATCTGTGTTTCACAGTTATCAACGGAAATATATTCAGCCTTGTTGGTTGATAAGGCAATCGAAGTTTGTATCTTGCTGTGCCAAGATATTAAGGCATCTCCTAGAATTTGACAGGTACTGTTAGTGCTTTTGTGATCATTTTTATCACCAGCAAAGTCGGCATTTGAATAGCTAATTAAGTCAAATTTGAGGAGTGAGGGTACTATAATCCGATATTTTGAGTCCCAATAAGATGTTGGATGATCTATTTGATGACAGTCAGATGGGATTCCTCGGGAGCCGAATGAAATCTCTCATATTTGCAAACACTGAACATGATGTCTGCTGGACTCACAATTAAATAGAATAGAGACTCAATCATTCTTCTGAATGTCTTTTTGTCAACATCCTTCCCAGATGTGTCTGAATCAAGATTTGTTGAGGGGCTCATGGGAGTTTCAAATGATTTTCCTTTTTTCATTTCAAATATTTTAATGAGCCCTTTTGTGTACTTGATTTGATTAATGAAGGTTTCTTTTGGAGTTTGCTTGATTTGTAGTCCCAAGAAGAATGTGAGTTTTCTCATGAGACTCATTTCAAATTATCCTTTCATATGATTTGTAAAATTCTCGCACAAGGAAGTGTTAGGACTACCACAAATGATGTCATCCACATAGATTTGTACAATAAACAAACTAGGGTCTAATTTTTGAGTGAAAAGAGTAGTATCTATTTTACCTCTTTGAAATTTATTATTTTTTAGAAAAGTACTCAATCTCTCAAACCAAGCTTTTAGAGCTTGTTTGAGACCATAGAGTGCTTTTAAAAGTTTGAAAATGTAATTAGGATATGAAGGGTCTTCATATCGAGGAGGCTGTTTAACATAAATTTAAATTTACAAAGGCACTCTTAACATCCATTTGATAAAACTTAAAATGTTTAAATGCAACAAAATCTAAAAGAATGTGAATTGATTCCAACCTTACTACTAGAGAAAAGGTTTCATCATAATCAATACCTTCCTACTGAGAGTAACCTTGATCTACCAACCTAGCTTTATTTCTGATGACTTTTCCTTCTTAGTTCATCTTATTTTTGTAGACCCATCTGGTTTCTATAGCCAAGTAACTTTTTTGTTTTTTAACCAAATTCTAGACTTGATTACGTTCAAATCGATTCAGATCTTCTCTTATGGCATTAACCCATGATTCGTCTTTGAGAGCCTCATCAACCTTTTTAGGTTCAATTTGAGACACACGCTATTCATTCCTGTTTTATTAGGAATGCTCTTGTTTGCATTTGATCATTTGAATTTCCAGTGATGAATTCATTTGAAAATCTTGCACTATGTATCCATTCCCTTGGAATATTTGTTTTTGATGATTTGGTAATAAGATCTGACTTTGGTTGAGCCGTAGTCGACTAGATCTGGTGCTATATCATGAGAAGCTTTGTGCTGAGAGTCATTTATGTGTTACTCATCAAAACTCAATCTCACAATAATAAGATTAGATTCATCAAATAATACATGCATAGATTCTTCAACACACAAAGTTCGTTTATTATATACTCTAAATGCACGTCTAGTGTGATACGAGAATAATCACGAAAATATACTTATGTGGGTGTGAATTGAAAGCAACCAAGTGTATGTGCAAGAGAAGTCTAATTAAAGGCCCAAATACACACCAAAACAGCCTACTCCATACACTAGAGGGGCAGCCCATTCTTGAAAGGCCTTTTTGGTTATTTTAACTTCTATTTGTTTTGTAATATATAAGAAACATGTTAGGGTTTATTCACTTAGTTTTTGAATGTTGAAAATGGTAGAACACACTTGAAACCCTCAAATTCTCTCTCTTGTGAGGCTTGGCTGAAACTAGGTTACAACATTAGGGTGAAATCTCTTTTGTTATTTGTTTGCTTGGAACTTGGGTGCTTGAAGGATTGAGGTCCTCTCTTGTGTCTCTTTGAAGAGTGTAGGTGTTCCTACTATCATCATTAAGGGTCTTTGTGTGCCATCTACACTTAGATTCTTAGTCATTATAGTAGTTTATGTCTCACTATCTATCCCTTTGTCTTTTGTAATCGTGTAACATTATATCTTGTCATTGTTCTTGGCCTTGAAAGTGTTGTTCTTGTTGTTCATCTTGGCCAAGGTTGCTTGTAGCGTCCAGATCTAGTAGTCATTTTGTGTGTATTGTTGTTTCTTGTGTTAGTTTCGTGATTCACTAACACTAAAAGATGTCTAGATCTATATTTGAGCTTGAACTTGTTAAAGTTGTGTTGTGAAGAAGGACCTAGGGCGAGAATTTGTGACTTGTTATGGCCGGTTGGGTCTTGAATTCGTGAATATTGTTGTTGTTCTTGAAGGATTCTTGTGGTGTTCATCTTGTTCTTCATCTCATCTTACAACTTAAGACAACCAAAAGTGTAATATAGATTCAAAAAGGAGAACCTACAAGTTGTAAAGTTGTTTGTGAGTAAACTTGAGCCATCACTTCCTTGACTTGACATCTACTTTTCAATCATTTTTCCTTGTTTCAAGGGACCTTGTTTTGTGGGAATTGTACAAAGTCAAGTCTTGCCTTTTGAAGATTAGACTTAAAGGAGATTCAAGACATATTCTTTCCCTCCAAAACCATTTGTTTCCATTACATAGTAACTAAAGTTTGTAAACTTCAACTAGTGACTAATTGTTGGGCCGTGACCAATGGTGTACTGCCATATCACCCAAGTTACTGTTCACACAAAAATTTTAAACTTAAATTGTGATCTTTTAATTTCATTTTGTTGTCTCATTAGTTTCATTTGTTGATTCCAATACTAACTTACAAACTAGTGACAATTTACTAGATTGTGAGTTGGTTTTGGAACCATTTTTTCCGTGTTTACGTTCCTTTGTGTGATTTTATTCTTTTGAGTCATTGTACACACTCGTTTCACCTCTCAACATCTCACGGATTACAAGTAAACTCTCAATAATTGTGAGATCAAAAGTGAGAAAATACGAGGGACAAAGGATTAAAGAGAGAGTGTGAGGACCATTCTTTAAAAAACTAACTTGTTTATTGTTTTGTAGGTAACTTCTTGGCTACAATGGACAACAATGCTCTTGGTTCTATCTTGGAAAGACTTGAAACTATCAATCGAGGAATGGAAAGTATCCTCACGACTATGTCCTCAATCCGAGGAGAGATGTATACTATGAATGAGAGGTTGGATCGAATGGAGAGTCAAAGGAACTGTCGTGCTTCTACCCCTCGACTCCATGTTTCCTCAAGTGGTCATGACCAAAACCCTTCCATCACCATTTCCCCCGAGACTTTGCCTACAAAATTAAACCCTCCAAGTTCACCACAAAATGTCTTGAGCCAAGCTACTAATTACCCTTAAAATCGAGAACAAGGTAGATCACTTCTCCTGCAAGTTGATCAAGTCCCATAAGAAGGACTTGGAGGCCCATTCCCTCCCATCCAAGCGCCACAACCGAAGCTCCACATTACCAAAATATGCCTCTCAACCAAAACTCCACTTCCCCAAAACCGATATATCCATATAGAGGAGTATGGAAGAAAGGGACACGAAGTATATGGAGTCTACGATGATACTTATATGATGGAAGGAGACTTGAGTCAGATAAGATTGAAGCCAAGTCTCAAGATGGAGAGGAAGCCAAGGTTCAAAATGAAGATGTTGGCCGAGACTTGGCCATATTGAGCTCTCGGGTTCTTCATGTTTTGCGGACTATTTTGAGTGTTTTTTTAAATGGCCAATTGAACGAAGTGAAGCTGTGAATTTGTGGGCAAATTCTTATCAAGATGGAGAGGATGACACGAGAATAATCACGAAAATAGACTTATGTGGGTGTGCATTGAAAGCAACCGAGTGTATGTGCAAGAGAAGTGTAATTAAAAGCCCAAATACGCACCAAAATAACCCACTCCATATACTAGAGGGGCAGCCCATTCTTGAAGGGTCTTTTTGATCATTTTAACTTCTATTTGTTTTGTAATATATAAGGAACATGTTAGGGTTTATTCACTTAGGTTTTGAATGTGGAAAATGGTAGAACACACTTGAAACCCTCAAGTTCTCTCTCTTGTGAGGCTTGGCCGAAACTAGGTTACAACATTAGGGTGGAATCTCTTTTGTTGTTTGTTTGCTTGGAACTTGAGGTGCTTGAAGGATTGATGTCCTCTCTTGTGTCTCTTTGAAGAGTGTAGGTGTTCCTACTATCATCATTAAGGGTCTTTGTGTGTCATCTACACTTAGGTTCTTAGTCATTATAGTAGTTTATGTCTCACTATCTATCCCTTTGTCTTTTTTAATCTTGTAACGTTATATCTTGTTGTTGTGGAATCCGAATCTGGTTATTCTTGTTATCATCTTTTTCATCTTGTTATTTTTGTGTTGTTGGATGTTTTTGGGTGTCAAATACACCCTTGTTTCTTGTATTCTTGTTATACTTGTCGAATTCGAGTGAGGTCCCCTTTTGGTCCACGGTTTTTCTTGAATTTGTGAATTGTTTGGGGTATGTTTTATGTTTTCCCTTGTTTGTCTTGTATCATAGTGAGAGAGTAGCCAAGAAAAATACCTTAGTCACTCAGTAGATCAAACTTTCTCAAGTTATTCTTATCATTATTGTGGATAAAGTATTTGCATCCAAAAGAATAAAAGTAGCTGATGTTAGGCTTCTTTCCTCTACATAGTTCATAGGGTCTCTTCTTAAGGATAGGTATGATGAGACATCTATTGAGGATATGGCATGTCATGCTTACTGCCTCTATCCAGAAGTGATCAGGTAAATTTTGTTCAAGTAGCATGGTTCGTGCAGTCTCTTGGAGGGATTTATTTTTATATTCAACCACATTATTTTGTTAAGGGGATCGGGGAGAGAAGTTATTAGAATAACCATTTTGAGAACAGTCAAAAGCTTTGTTTTTAAATCCTCCGTCATGATCACTATGAACATAAGTGATGAAGTACCCTACTTCTGTTTGTACTTTTTTAATGAAAGATCTCAAAATTAGTGAAGGATTCATCTTATGAGCAAGAAACATTACTTAGGTAAAATGAGAATAATCATCAACTATAACAAATACATATCTTTTTCCACTAATGGTGAAAGTTTTGGTAGGGCAAAACGGATCCATGTGGATTGTTTAAAGGGGTTTGATAGTGTTGACAATGTTTTTGACTTTGAAAGATGATCGAGTCTGTTTGCCAAGTTGGAAAGCATCACAGATGTGGTACTTTTCAAACTTCAATTTTGGCAGACCGTTCACCAATTCAGGTCTGAAAAGCTTTTCAATGGCATGCATGTTGGCATGCCCAAGTTTTCTATGTCACAACCAGGTGTCACTAGTTTGAGCAGTGATACATCTCAGAGTAGCAAAATCAATATTATTTAGAATATAAATATTATCAACATGATCACCAAGAGAGTGATTTTCCTTTTTTCATGCTTGATGGAGCAATTTTTAATATTGAAAGATACATCGAATCCTGCATCACAAAATTCACTGATGCTCAAAATATTATGTTTGATTCTATCCATGAGATATACTTCAATGAGCTTGCAAGAAGAGCTGGGCTTCACAAAGACGACTCCTATGACTTCTCCTTTGTCATTATTGCCAAATATGAATGAATCACTTTCAATTTTCTTTAGGGAGCAAGATTTTTCTTTCTTTCCGATCATATGTTTGGAACATTCGTTGTCTATTACCTACATTCCTTTCTTGTAGCTTTTGTGGGCATGTTTTTTCAAAATAATAAAATTAATTTTACTTAGGTTCACAATTGGTCTTGGGTCCTTGGGGGTAGATGTGCTTCCTTTGCGCCTTGAAATCCACATTTCTTTAGACTGTTGTTAGTAGTTATATGATTTGTGCTCCTTTTTTCCACAAGTGTAGTAGACAAGTCGATAAGAGGAGAAAAAGATTTTAGCAGAACTAAAAGAGTATAATGAAGTAGTAGATTTAGCTTAAAAAATGTTTGATTTGATAGAACTGTGACTTGGTAATTTTCTAATTCTCTTTAATTGTATTTTTACATCATCAAGTTCTCTTTGAAGCAAATTTATTTCTATTTGGCTTTCTTTAAGTTGAATCTGCCAGTTCCTCTTTTCTTCTTCAATCTTTTTTTTTTAGAGAAACTTGTTAATTTTATTTTCTTAAGCAATTTTTTGTACTCATCAATAACTATTTGAAGTTCATCATTAATCACATCAATATTCATTTAAAGAAGGTTGCAGTTTTTATAGTTAAAAGGTCTTACCTCACTGATTTATTCTTTTGCCATGAAGCACATGTTTGTTGTTTCTACATCATCTTCAGTTTCGTCTTCATCACTCCAGGCTCCAAAGTTTCTGTTTTTCTTAGATAATCTTCTTCTTAGTTTTCGACAATTTTGTTTAATATATCCTGGTTTGCCGTAATGATAATAGTGATCATCATTTCTTGTGAACTCATTATTCTTGAAGCCTTGGGGTCTCTATTTCCTTTGTCTTAGAATTTGCCTAAACCATCGATTTATCAAAGCCATTCCTTAGTTGTTATCTTCATCTATGTTCTCATATTTTCCAAGGTTACAACACTAGAGACTATAGGCTTCTTCTTGTCCTTCTGCTATACCAGTTTATATGATTTTGTTCATAAGGAAGAAGGTTACCCTGTAGTTCATCATATATCATGTTATGGAGATCTCCATATTCTAAAATGATGGCCTTAATTTCCCATACTTTTAGAGTCTTAACCTGAAGGCTATTTGAATAGATCATCCCTAGAGATTTAAGCTCACAAATAATTTTGCTGAATTATGTGAACATTGAGTTCATGCTTCATTTTCTTTTATTTTGAAAAGCTCATATTCATTGACTGAAGCATTAATCCTTGCTTCCTTTAATTAGATAGTACCTTCATAAGATACTTCAAGTTTGTCCCACATCTCTTTGGTTGTCTCACAGGTTAATATCTTGCGTATTCTGCTCTACTAACTACACAGTACAACAAACTTATATCTAGTGTTAGTTTCGATTACCTTTTGTTGCTCTTTAGTGATTTCAAAGTTTTCAAAATTATCCATGTCCATGCTGCTTGATTCCTTTTCCTTCTGTATGTCCTTGAGCCCTGGTATAGGTTTTGGTCCCTTTTTGATAACTACCTAAGCTTGAAAGTCATTCAATTGTACAAAGTTTTTGAATCTATTCTTCTAATGTGAGTAGTATTGTCTATTGAAGTATGGTGGTCTTATTGATGAGTGTCTGTCCTAAAAGAGTGCTCCTGAAATTTGATAGTTGGTCATTTGATTTTTACTCATGTATGGTTAAGCAGCACTTTATGGTTACCATTTTGAATTCAAGAGGGGGGTTGAAGTAAAATCTTTTTCTGAGTTGATTGATGCTGCTTAAGAGGACTCGTCCAGTGAATCTGATGAATCAGAATATCCTGAAGATGCATCTATATATGATAGTTGTGGATGATGATGGTGTGTTCAACTCACATTTTCCCTTCATGGCAAAGTTAAATGATGATAAAGATGAGGAGGTAACCCTTCTTGACATTAAACAAAACCTCGATAAATATTCGTTGAAGAAACTAAAAGGTTTAGCTAATGTCTGATAGAGTCCTTGTGTGAGCTCACAAATGAGAAGAATCTCTGGGATGAGAAGCTTGATGTTTTTGAAAGTGAAAAATTGCTTTAATTGTCCAAATCTTATAGTTGGAATAGAAATTGTGTCAAGTGTCGTCTGAAAATGCTAATCTAAAAGAAAAGTTGGAGAAACGGTCTTTACATGAGTCTAGGGGTAAGAATAAATCAAGTTATCTCCAACTTGAGCTTCAAGAAAGTTTGAGCAAGTTTAAAGAAAACCCTGCAGCCTCTCTAGAAAGAAATGCTCAACTAGAAAGGGACCTGATCCATATTAAAGAAGAGTTTGAGAAATCACTCAAGTGGAATACTTTATCTCAGATCTTAGCTAACTTGACAAGTCAAAGGTCTACCACTGGAAATGTCTAGGGAGAAGGAAGGTCAATCCTACATAGAAACCTCATAGTAAGTATGTGTTTGTGGCCACCAATCTACCGTGTACACATTGTGGTAGAAATGGTCATCTTAAGAAGGATTGTGAGGCAAAAAAAAGGGCTAATCAAATTCTCTTTGTTAAAGCAAGTTCATCTAAGTTGCCTGGATGTCCCAAGAAAGTATTGATTACTCCCCTATCCCTCTTTTGGGGACTCAGACTTAACGGGGTTCCCAAAGCTAACAAATGATATTCATGTACAGGTGGGAGTGAGAGAAAGCAGTCATAATTAGTTTATGGATAATGAATGTACAAAGCATATGGCTGGCAAAAAGGAAGTAATCCTGTCACTCAAGGCACTTCAAAGTGGAGGTGTCTCTTTTGAAAAAAAAAGGGTGTATCCTTGGTGTTGGAAATATTGGAAAACCTCTCAATCATGCAATAAAAAATGTATACTATCAAGAAGTTGCAAGAATATATGGGTTGTGGATTTCAATTAGTCCCTGGTATGTCTCAGTGCACAAAATAACAATGTTATTTTTGGCATAGAAGATTGGGTTATGTCAATTCTTTTTTTTGAACCAGTTGGTCTCTAAGGACCTTGTCCTCGATGTTCCAAAGATAAAATTCACAAATAAAAAAAATTTGTGGTGCATGCACTGAAGGCAAATAGACCAGTGCTTCATTCAAGCAGAAGAAGCAAGTACAAGTAAGGTAGAATAGAAAGATGCATGGACTAGGTCAGACTATGAGACAAATTTGAAAAATGTAATGGTTGAAGAGTTTTGTGCAAAAAATAGAATAAGTCATAACTTTCCAGTTCCAAGAACTCCTCAGCAAAATGATGTGGTTAAAAGGAAAAATCGAATTTTTGTTTATATTGCCAAAATGATGCTGAGATTGAGGAACTTCTTCAAATTTAGAGAGAGAGTCTCGATGAAGAAAACAATAGAGATCAAGTTAAGCAAGATAATGACGCGATGCAAGTGACGAAGCAGATGTACCAGGTCCTTAACAAAATCCCTAAGGAACTGTTGATTCACAATCTCTTGATCTTAGGACCTATTCACAGAGGGACCTGGTACCAGTCAACCACAAGGAGATCAAATTAGAAGCATAAGTTATCTCGACCTCTAGATAATATTATCTCTCCTTCAGACTTTGACATGCAAACTAGGTCTGGGACAAGGAACTTGAAAGAACTGCATCATTTTGAGCGAAGTCAAGTATGACACCTGGTCCCCGACCTACCAACCTAACCATCATAGGGACCTACAGAAGCAAGCTCCAAGAAAATGATGTGAAAGACTATCAAAATTTATTCTTGAAAATGGCTTTAAGAGGGTGAAAATTGACAACACCCTTTTCTTAAAGTCAAAAGGAAAGAATATGATGGTTTTCCAAGTTTTTGTGGATGACATCATCTTTGGAGCAACCTCAAACTCATTGTGTGAAGATTTTGTCGAACTTATGGGACGTGAGATTGAATTGAGCATGATGGGTGAGCTAAGCTTCTTTCTAGGGTTGCAGATTGAATATTCTCTTTAGTGTGGAAATGTGTGCAAGATTTCAAGCGTGCACAAATGATTCTCACTTGAAATATGCAAAGAGGATTCTAAGGTATTTGAAAGGAATGAGAGACCTGGTCCTGTTCGATTTATCTAGTAATTCTTTTGATCTAGTTGGTTATGCTGATGCAAATTATGTAGCGGACATGGTTTATAGAAAAAAAACCTCTAGAATGGATCCTTTTTTTAAGATATCTTCTTATATCCTCTGGAGTACAAAGAAGAAAAACTCAGTAGCTGTTTCCACTACAGAAGAAGCTGAGTATGTTGCAGTTGTTTCATGCCATTCTCAGATCCTATGAATTAGGCATCAATGAAGGATTTTGGGATAGTGTCTAAAATTGTCTCATTGTTATATGAAAACATCAGTGCTCTTAACATGGCCAAAAAGAAGAACTAACTGAATCTAGGACTGATTAAGTTGAATTGAGTTGCCTGAATTGATCGCATCTCTCTCAAAATTGGCTACGATTAGGGAACAAGTATCCTTGTGGTAATTTATTTCACTAGGTCTAATTTAGTTCCATACCTTTTGTAGGTATACACTCATGGTGAGCATGCCGAAGGATGGAGGCAGATGGGACAGACTAAAGTAAAGCATCTTTCAGAAATTCGAGGGAGGAAGCACCCCCTCGGAGAACATTATCATAAATATTGCCTTTTTGAAAATGTTTGAAGAATTATTTAAAACGGCCATGTTTATCTTCCCACTTCTTTTTCTCTATCTCCATTATCTTTATTTTAGAAAAATTATTCTATTTATCTCTTTCACTCCAAAAAAACCTACTTTCCCTACTCTCCCTCATAAATGACTCTTGAAGATATTGATGCATCTCCTTTATCTACATTAAAGGCTCTTGAGTCTCTTGCAGAAATGGGTTGAAACCCTCAACCTAGTACCATCCAAGAAAAAGTCACTAATGTATTTTTTGAGAGACAGGGTACCAAGAAATCCTCTAAATCCCACCCATTGAGAGCACATGTTTGATTGTGATTTTTGAGATGAAAAAGAAAATTCATCAAATACTTAAGCAGAAGGGGTTGATTAGGTTGCTCAGAGCTTGACTCAAATGACAAATAATCCTAAAGAACATTCAAGAGAAAATAACTATACCTCCTATGGAGGATGAGTAGGTTGATGATCCTTTTAGGGAACGTTTGACATGAAAGAGGGTTAGACAAAGAGGTTCAAAAAATTGGGGGATGTTGCAGAAAAGGTTGTGCTACACATAAGCGAAGGTTTAGGAAGACAAGAAAATTATTTTTGATGTTTCCATTAGAACGATTAAGAAAAGAGCTACCTCTAATTCTGCTAAATCCACCACCCTACTAGTGGGTAAATCTAAGAAGTCTATGGGGAAGAAGACTCCTGCTGAGAAGAGGAAAAATGTTTACTCTGAAGCACCAGGTACTGAATCTGGTTCCACCACTCCAACACAGATAGCTAAGCCCACTAAGGTACAAGTACTGCATCCAAGAGGAGAAGAATTCAAAAGGTTACAAAGATCCTTACAAGGAAAGATCAAATCAAAATTCTAAAAAAATAGAAGGTCCTCAAGTAGAGTTTCGACCTTGAGAGTTTTGATATTCTTGTGGTGACTGAACCAATTGAGATTGTAAAAATCCAAGAATGACTTCATATTTTTGATTTGTTGGTTTCTAAAGTTCATGAAAGAAATGTACGAGACTTTAACTATGGTATGGTGGTTGCTGAGAATGGTCTGAATCTATACACAATTATGCATAGGAAAAAAAATTCATATTCATGAAACAACATTTGGGCAGATTCTAGACGTGCCTTCGGAGGGAACCAAGTCTTAACAAAATTGACCGCCACATCTAAGTTTGTGGCACATATTGGATGGCTAAATGGTTAATTGGTACTACCTTGTACTGAAAAGCGCACTATTGCTTTTGCAACAGACCTGTTCTTTATGCAGTCATTAAGTAAGTTGAATGATGCAGTGTAGCAAAGCTCTAATGAGGGACCTGGTACTACTGATGCTCTACGTGCAGAGTGAAGGACTGAGAGCATATGTCACCGTATTAAATGTTCAAGTTAAGGACTTGAACAAGCAATTCCTCTCTGCTAATGCTATTGAAAATGAGCATCTGAACACGGTCCTCTACTCCCGTTCCTCTAAGCCTCCTACCTTCTAATCCTCCTTATTTCCTATTCTATTGTGTCCTTTTTTTTTTGGCTCTGTGGCTAATGTGAACAGTTTTTTATGCATTTTTATTTGATGCAATGTTTATGATGCCGTTTCTATGAATTATGAATGGTATGTTTGCTTTGTATACTATCTTTTCTTCCTTATTTTGGCTTTGTTCATTCGTGAATTGTGTTAGTGTAGCCCAGTGGCCATGAATTAACCTAGTATACACCTTGCTTCACTTGATTTATTGTTAATACTTTTTTATGATGTCAAAAAGGGGAAGATGTGTGTTAATGACAGGTAGAGGATTCTTGATTCATGATTAGGACCTTGGTATAAAGGGAGGTGAAAGGACCTGGTAGACAAGGAAATGTGACTGAAGATGTGTGCTAAGGGTATATGGTCGAAAGGGAGAATTTAACTGGAGGGACCTGAAATACAAGGAAAATAGTTTGTCATCATCAAAAAAGGAGAAATTAACGTACATGTAGTTTTGATGAATGATAATTCTCATAAAGGGCCCTGGTAAATGTTAGGAAGCATTGTAGTAGATAAATGGAACTGGTTCATGAAGTGGAGCATGTACAAATATATTTGGATAAATCTAATCCTCAAAAAAGAATTTAATTCATATGTGTCACTACCCGAATCGAGGCCCTAATTGCGATGAGCATCCTGAACCATGAAGGCCCGAGCGCCCATCTCTATTTGGAAATCATACAACACCATTCATATAGTATAAATAAATGTGAAAAAATATATAAATGGAATCATGATCATTTTTTGAGTTCAACTGAACAATACAGAATTTAGTTCATAACCATTCGAAACCACATGAAAGCTAGTCTGCGAAATACCTAACAATACAAAAACCAACTTCTTTCTAAATACTGGGATAAGGCCCCAGTCGGACCGTGAAACTGTCACGAACCGAACCAGGGCCCTGGCCGTGACGAGTATTTTGAACCATCAAGGCCCGAAACACCCCTTATCTATCTGGTAATCATGCACATGACTTATATGAAAAAAAATACGGAAGATACACTATATAACGGAAACATGGTCAAGAATCATATGAAAACAATAATGGGGAATAATGTCCCACAATCTCAATCAACATCTCTATAATGTCTGCGAAATCTCTACTGCATGACTGAAACAGATATCTATCTGAAAACTGGGAAAAGGCCCCCAGTAGACCCAAAACTAATAAATGATAAATGAAACTGCCAGATATCAGGCCTTTCGAAATATAGAAGGCTCACCAAGTGACTCTGCGAATCTGTTTGAGGAAATCCACTGATTTTCTGGACCCCTAGACTGTGCCTCCAAACCTGGGAGGGAAGGGGGTCAATAAAAAAGTACTGGTACGTAGAGATATCGAAACAAAACATAATATTTTTACAAAATATAGTTGAGAGCCATTATAAAGCAGTTTCATATCAAATCATTTGAAAACACATGGGCGTAATGTAATTGTTTTCAACAACAATGCAATGCAGCTGAGCTAGGTGAAATACCCTACATATCACATTTACACCAACTGTCAAACCTCGATTGCCGCCGAGATTAGAGTATAAGTGAGGGGAAGACACACAAGATTATACAGCAGGGTGTCTCGACCCAATGGTAGTGCATAAGATCATAAAGCAGCGCTCCTAACCATAGTCCCAATTTGGGAATGACATAAAGTCAGGTACGCAAGATCACAAAGCAGGGTACCAAATTCCCATATCGGCAAACACGGTTTCCAGCGATGAGCCCTTACACTCAAATGCCTTCTTCGGGCATCCACCTATCTCATGAAAAATCAATGCATTCAAATTTCATCTGATTCAATCACATATCATATTTTGAAGGGTATCGTCATACCCGACTTGCAAGCCATCATTATCACATCTTTCTTCTCATTCAACCATTATATTCAACATGTTTCAACACAGATAGCCCTCTCGTTTTCAAGTGAAAATCATATCAATTCTCAAAACATTTCATGTCATGCTTTTCAAGATGTTTTCAAACAATTTACATCATATGAACATTTAAAACAAATTCACATCAAGAGAGGGATTCCATATCATTCATGCTCTCAAGTTAACATCTTTTTGGAATACATGCATATACATATATCATATATCAAATCACTTTGGAATTAGGCCTAAAAACCAAATCAATATCATAAAGATGCTTGAAACATGTTTATATTTATAATTTCAAAACCCCCATTTTTAAAAGATGAATTTTTAAGCTCATGAGATTTTTGAGATAACCCCACGTACCTCGATTACTAAGACTATTAGATGCTTCTTGAAGCCTACGTTGAGAGGATTCTAAATATGCAATTAGTTTCTAAAACCCCCGGTTGAATCTTGAGTTGCTTGGATTTTTATTTTGAAACCCTAAGGAGAATCCTTGAGCACTTTTGATGAATGAAGGTATATTTTGGGATCCTTGGAACTGAATTTCTAGTTTTAGGACTAAGTAAGGGTGGAAAAGAACTATTTTGCCCCAAAAATGGAGTGTTTAAGTCACTTGAAATCTTTATATAGGCACCGCTCATTCCATCGCCTATGTTTATATAGGCGCCGCCTAGGCCATCGCCTATGTTTACATAGGCTCCTCCTAGGCTATCGCCTATGTTTACATAGGCGCCGCCTACGCTATCGTCTATGCAGTGGCCATGGGCGATTGGTTAGGTGACACATATCACTTTGAAAGGCCATAAATTTTTGCTCGGGTGCCGGATTTTAGCAAAATTGGTATCGTTGGAATGCTAACTCAAAAACCTATCATTTTACACATAGTAGCCTTTCTAATTCGACATATACAGAGAGTCATGGTCGATAGAAGTTGACAAAAATTATAATGTCCACTTAAGCTTAATCGATCGAAGTAGTTTTTAACTCGTCCTTGAGTCAGATGACCTCTATGCTCTAAATTCAAGCTTGAATGGATTCACATGCTACACAAATAATTAACATGCCGTATTGACACAAGATTTATGGCTTCAGGATTTATCAACGCATCGGAATCATGGTCTATCTTGTAGCCCGAAATGCGAGGCGTTACAGAAACATAATTAAATAATAATATTCAATAACCAAGACCTTTCAAAATAAGGGAGGCTCACCAACAACAAACTTCGGAAAAACAATCTACTGCTTACCGGGATCTCGGGACTGTGCCTCAAATCCTGAAATATAGGGGCTCAATACAGATGTACTAGTACACAGACAATCCAAAATAATGTACTTTGTACAATATAAGTGAGAGCAATTCATAAAATATTTTACATACGATATATGAAAACACATGGTCATACTTAAAAGATTTTGAAACATTTCTTTGAAACCACAACCCACTCTTTATCTTACTTTTGAGCTAGGTGGTACACCCTAAAACTCTACACCCTACAACACATGAGCAAGTCATATCTCTAATTCAAAAAATATCATCTTACAATCTCTTCATTCATAACATAATGTTTGGACCACCAAATCATTCAAACAGTAGAAGAGAATTTGTATATCGAAATCCATGAAAACTTATGCAAAGATTCTCTCTTTCAATTCTTAAACATGTGGTGGTCAATTTCTTTATAGAAAGGCATGCAACTCTTTAAATCATCACATTTTTTTGTGTTAACAAGAAACACCCTCTCTTCAATTCATAACCAAAATCAAGTTTTAAAAGATAGTAAAAATATTTGTATTATGCTTCCCAATATGCAATTGAATAATTCATAACATATGAAAACAAGGCTTTATAACAAGAGGGGAATTATAATTTTTCATGTTCTCAATTCAATATTCAAACTCAAAACGCGTACATACTTATATACGAGTACAAATCAAATTTAGGGGAAGGTCTCAAGGCCAAAATATTATATCATTGAAAGAGTTCACAATGCATGCTTTTTAATGTAATTCAAAACCCTTCATGAATAAATGATTTCTCAACATTCAAAACATTATTAAAAATGATTTCACCATGCTCATGTAGTTTAGAAAAACTTCACGTACCTTTAAATTACTTAGTTTGAAAGATGGAACCTGAATCTTGATTCCTTTCTTGGGAAATATTGAATTGAAAGACTTGAATTCTTGTCTTGAAGAAAACCCTAATTTCTCCTCGTTCTTGAGAGTGAAGAGGATTTGAGATATTGAAAACTGATAAAAGATGGATTATTACGCTTAGGGCATAATTTAAATTCGTAGGGTAGGGTTTAGGGTGAGGAAAAGATCAAAATACCCCTAAAGAAACTAGAGAAAATTGCAGAAATTCTTCAGTTAACGACCAAGGTTGACGGCCCGTCAGTTAGGTGACGTCTCGTTACCTAAGTCATCCCTTTCAGGCTGGAATTTCACCCTTACTTTCCTAGGCTGACGACTAGAGCTAATGGGTCATCACTTAGTTAACGACTCGTCAGCTTAGTCGTCACCTAAGTGATGGCTTATAAGCGTAGTCGTCACTTAGTTGACAGACAGATACCTCGAAATAAAATGAGCATAACTTTCCACTCCGATATCGTATTAAGGTGAAACCAGTTGCGTTGTAAAGAGGACTCAAAGATCTTTCTTTTGGTATATAGTACACATAACTCATTCTATAATAGGAGTAATGGCCGTTTAAAGTTGAACCAAGCTAAAACATTCAATAAAACTTAATCTATAGAAACGTTCTCAACTCGTCTTTAAGTTAGGAGATATTTGTTACCTCAATTCATATCCAAACATATTCCCACACTATAGAATTTATCATAACACATATATTAAAAAAGAACCATTGGGTTCGGATCTATACGCGTAGGAACGACGGTTTGAAATCTAGTCCGAAAAAATGAGGGGTGTTACAATATGTTTGTCAACATCAAAAAGGGAAAAATTGATGATGCTTAGTTATTATGATACTATGATTTATTTTGATGATTTGACAAACCTGCTAAGGACCAACTTAAGAACCAGGTATCCACACTAGGTCAATCTCTGAAGGAATAAGAGAATCAGGTTCTCGGGGGAGGGGGGGGGGACAAATCTTAACTATACCTCAGATGGCTCTTATTTTATATGGACCAGACGAAGGATCACGTCCATCCCTCATTAAACTTTTTGGTAGTCAACAGTACAACAGAGTTGTACTTTTTGAAGGAAAGTTGATGCACAACAATAGAGGAGCAACAATTTTTATCTTGATCAATGAGAAACTTTCTACAGTACAACTGGTAGCTATACTTTTTGTAGAAAATTTGGTGCACAACTACAGAGAAACAACAACTTTTATCTCGATCAATGAAAAACTTTCTAGGTTTTCCCTCCCATTTGCTCCATATATATAGATCGGGAGGAAAACCTAGTTTTTGCAAAAGCGAAAAAGATTTATCTTCCAAAGCCAAAGCCACTCTCATAAGAGGAATATTGCTCATTTCAACAAAGGGACCTGATCTAATTGTTGATTTAGTCATTGTTGTATTTTTGAGTCTTGTGTCTTTCGTTCCTAAATTATAAATCTACTCCTATGTTATAAAGGATAGTAGATATTTCACTTGTCTAAGTCTTTAGTTTGAGTCACATTAGCTAGAGTTAGTTAGTCGAATCATCTATTATTTTAGTCAAGTTTGTTTTCACCATTCTTGGTGTTTCACTTGGGTAGAGTTACCTAGGAGTGTCCACTAGAGTTAGTTGATTTAAGTTGTGTAGTAGAGTTGCTGCACAAATCTGGGTAGAGTTACCTAGGAGTGTTAGCTAGAGTTAGTTGACGTGATGGTGTGGTAGAGTTACTACATCTGTCTTGTAATAGAGTTATTAGAAGGAGTTAGGATTAAAGTTTAATCCGTGTGATTACTGGAGTCTATAATCACGTTTTGGCTTGAAGTTAGTGGAGTTGTTGAAAATCCTACATGGTAGGTCGTGGTTTTTTCCTCCATTGGAAAAGGAGGTTTCCACGTAAACATCTTTTCTTCTCTACTTTCAAATCTCTACGTTTGTTCTTCAGTTTCTTTTCTTTATTATAGACCTGGTGAGGGACCAGGTTCCCATTACCGCAGTGAACTCGTATAAAACTTATTATGTTATTAGCTGAAGAAACCGATAAGGGACCTGATCCCTAGTATCGTGGTGGACGCATACAGGTCAACAAGAGTCAAAAGGAATTATTGGTATCTGATCAAACATTGATGGCACACCCTACAACTGCTAAACTGGTGAACTACAATGCTAGATATGGTTCAATTTTGGCTAGAAAGTTTGTTGCTGCAACGGTTCACATGGGTAATTTGGATGTCCTCATAGGCCGAAACGGAGAGATCGGGAGGAACTATCATTTCGTGAACTAATTACATCTCAATCACTTGCCTTTGAGAAATTTGAGAAAGTGTTCAATATTATTTCCACTTCTCCATCCTATCAGCTGCAAGGATGGTTCAATGCTTGTCCATTTATTTGCTTTTTTTTCCTTCCAAAAGTTTGTCCTATTGAATTATATTTGATATTTTCCCAATGTTTGTCCAATTGATTAAAATATTTATTTAGTATATTTTTGTACATGGTCACTGTTATGATCGGACGAGAACACACAAATTTACGTGAAAATCCTTGCGGGAAAAACCACGGGCAGAGGCAATGGAATTTCACTATGAAAGGAGAGGAGTACAATGTGGAGCGACGTAATTTCTGAATACTCAAAACAATCCACTAAATGCACTTATATAATACGTGCATACAAATGTGCATACAAATAAGGGGAAAAGACAGAAACGACACTTCAAATTAAACTATTTTCATGAAAATGGCCATGGAATTTAAATTCCACTTTCTAGCCATTTCAATTTACTGATTTGTTCTTTACCGTTTCTGCACACCTTCTATATAGTTTCTATACAAATCTTATACATATAAATATTTTATATGAAAATTATACAATTTTGATACACAATTTATACAATAACTGTATTTTATTTTTTTTACACATTTTATACAACAATTATATAATTTTCATACACTTTCTATATATATATTTTATACATATACATATTTGATAGAACTATACAATTTCTATGCATATATCTTATATAGATACATATTCTATTTAACAATTATATCATTTTTATATAATTTAATTAAAATTTCTAAACAATAAAAAAAAAAATCAAGAATATTTGATCAGTTAAAAAACTTATCGCAAAAAAAAATTGAAATATTTTTAAAAGGGTTGAATTGCCCAAGTTGAATACTGTATCAATATTGTATATAGACTGTATCAGTATTGTATATGAACTGTATATGGACTACGTAGACCAAATGACCCAAATTGAGAAAGAATAGGAAATAGCCTGAAAGTGACATTTTTTTACCCGACTGGACAATATATGTCCATATGCACAAACTTGGTCTATTCTTTTGTTAAAAAGGATACACAATGTCTTTTTCCCTACAAATAGGTCCTAGGCCCAAAATCATAAAGGTCCATACTGCGGGGGCGAAGCCCCGCATCCCATCGAGATTAGTGATGGGCTCCGGGATAGGGCCTGTCAGTCCGATCCCTACGCTACCACCACAGACCCCATTGAAAATCACCAACATGGGTCGCACCGCAAAACTTTCTATGCCAAATCAACAAAATTCGGGTCACACTCTAATAGTCACGACATTTCCTAAACCCCTTTAATTCTCAACTAACAATTTTAGTAAGATGCAAACTGCCGTATTTGGAGTTTATTGGTGTTGTGAACGTAATTAGCCCACTCACTATTGATTGTTCATGTGATCCAAGAAAATTTAAGGCTTCATTGAAGCTGCGAAAGGAAGTGTGATACGGAACAAATAAGGGAACACGAAATCACACTCCAAAATAGTCCACAAATCACAACAAATCGTGGACCAAATGGGGACCTCTCTCGGATTCACTATCTAGAACAATAAAGAAGAGGATACAAGGTGTTAATACACCAAAACAGCCATCCAACAACAAGTTTAGCAACACAAGATGAAGCTCCAAAATATTACAATAGCAACAAGAACAAACGGGTTACGTTAACAACACAAGAAGCCGATACACAAACAAGATACAAGATAGATAGTTAGACAAGTGTTGATGTAGTCTTAACAACCCAAGAGAATATTCCACTCTTGGACCTTTAACACTTTACACAACATTCACCTAACTCTTACAATTGACATAAGAGAGGCGTCTGTTAGGGTTTTTGTCCTGATTTTCTTACTATATTTAAATTTTATTTTTTCTTAGAAGGGAAATAAAAGTTACCATAATTACTTTTACTTTTCTTGAAAGGAAAAAATATAAAACTTTTTCATATTTGGCAAACCTCTTTCTTGGAGGAAAGGTTTTGGGCATCTATATAAATAGAAGATCCCTCTTTTCATACAATAACACGATAACATCCACAATGTAGTCCTTAAAAGAGTCTTGTTTAGGGGAGACTTCCCCATTGTTTTCATGTTTTTTTAATAATATTAGTTTTTAATATGTAGGCCAATTGGCCAAACTATATTCAATAATATTTTTTTAGTATATTTTTATTTGTCATCTGAATTATCACCGTCTTGGTTTGCAAACTTTAAGCTTTCGCATGACGCCCTCTCAATTTCGAACCCAACAAGTGGTATCCGAGCCCACGGTTCAATAAATCGATGGTCCAATTGTTGAACAAAGTTGCAATAAATTTGATGATAATGAAGATATATGTCCAAAAGCTACATGTGGAGATAATTGTCAATCATATTTTCAACAATCCTATTGTCACATATTTGGAAATAAAGCTCACTTTTAACCCTGCAAAAGGGCTCCAATATTTTTAACCCGAAAAGGGCTAATATATTTTTTTAATCCCAAAAGCTCCATTTTTAAACATGACAAACAACAGTGATATATGAAGAATATATATGAAGAACGAAGATCATGCACAAGAAGAAGGAGAATCAAGAGTATTTTAAAGAAAATCAAGCCAAAAAGGGGAGATTTGTTAGGGGTTTTGCCCAGATTTTCTTACTATATTTAAGTTTTATTTTTTCTTAGAAGGAAAATAAAAGTTACCATAATTATTTTTACTTCTCCTGAAAGAAAAATATAAAACTTTTCCATATTTGGAAAACCTCTTTCTTGGAGGAAAGGTTTGGGGCATCTATATAAATAGAAGACCCCTCTTCTCATACAATAACACAATAGCATCCACATTGTAATCATTAAAAGAGTCTTGTTTAGGGGAGACTTCCCCATTGTTTCATATTTTTTTAATAATATTAGTTTTTAATAAGTAGGCCAATTGGCCAAACTATATCAATAATATGTTTTTAGTATATTTTTATTTGTCATCTGAATTATCACCGTATTGGTTTGCAAACTTTAAGCTTCCGCATGACTCCCTCTCGATTTCGAACCCAACAACGTCCACCACCCAAGCACCAACGTATCAAGCAAAATGCAACACACAAGAGAATCCACCCTTATGCTATGCCCTAGTTTCGGTTGTGGACTCTCTTTCTCTAAGAGGAGTATTCTTTCTTCAACATTCATAAAAACTACCAACTAAAACCCTACAATGTTCAATTTATATTACATTACAAAATAAAAGAAAAAAGACTAAAAGACCCTTTAATGAAAAAGGCTCCAAAAAAGCCCATGGAGTGTGCTTGGGACGGTTTTGGGCCTCCTTCACACTTAGACTTGTGCACTCTTTAGTCGGTCTTCAAAATACTCAAAAAGTATCCATGATCGTGATTGTACTCGTATCATCCTCTCCATCTTGAGAGGAATTTGACCACAAATTCACGGCTTCACCTCATGCAATTGGCCCTCCAAAATAAACCACCCAAAACAGTCCGCAAAACATCAAGAAAGTGCACAAAGCAGTCCATAAAAAAATAAAAGGAACCCAAGGATACAATGAGAACAAGTCTCGGCTAACATCTTCATTTTGAACCTCGGATTTCTCTCCATCTTGAGCCTTGTCTTCAATCTCATTAGAAATAAGTCTCCTACCATCATACAAGCATTGTCGTAGACCCCATATCCTTTATGTTCCTTTCTACCATTCTCCTCTATATGGACATGTCGGGTTTGGTGTAGTGGATCTTCGGTTGAGAGGCTTTCTTTAGTTAAGTGGGGCTTCAGTTGTGGAGTTTGGATGGGAGGAAATTGGCTTCCAAGTCCTCCTTGTTGGACTTGATCAACTTGTGGGGGAAATGGTCTATCTTGTTCTCAGTTTTGAGGGCTATTTAGAGCTTGGATTGTGGCATTATGTGGTGGTCTTGGAGGATTGGTCATTGGAAGCAAAATTTTGAGAGTAAAAGCACGAGAGTTCCTTCGACTCTCCATTCGATCCAACCTCTCACTCATAGTTACCACATCCGAGTTAATTTTTTCAAGACTCACATTTGCCTTAGCAAGGTCTGGGGAAAAAGCATTAAGAAGGGCCAAAATGGTTTCCATTATGGCCAAAAGTTACCTACAAAACAACAAACAAGTTAGTTGTAAAAGAATGGTCCTCACACTCCCTCTCTATTGTTTTGTCTCTTGAATTATTCACACTTTTATCTCACAAGTGTCATAACCTTGCTTGTACTCCATGAGTCATTGAGAGGTGGAGCAAGTATTACGAGTCAAAAGAATAAGACACACAAAGGAACGTATGCACAAAGAATGGTTTCAAAACTAACTTACATTCTAGTACTATCTTGTAAGTTAGTAATGGAATCAACAAACGAAACTAAAGAAACAATAAAATGAAACTAAGAAATCTAAAATTTGAGCTTAAAAATTATCGGTGAATAGTAAAAATGTGATGACATGGCAACCCTCAATTAGTCATGGTTTTGTCAAATTTTATTGTCCAAGATTCAAGTCTTGACCAATTTTTGATATGGATTGGTGGAATTGTTTAAGGAGGGAAAGATTAAGTCTTGGAACTCTTTTTCAACTCAAGTTTCAAGACTTGGACTTTTGTAGTATTTTTCCTTAAAACAAGGCCCTCAAAACATGGAAGTTGGTTGGAAAAGGGTTGTAAAGTCTTTGAGTGGTTTGAAGTGGTGGTAAAAGTCTTTGATGACTAACAAATACTACACCTCCTTCATTCACCCTCTTAGATCTAACATCCACTTTTTTTTCAATAAAAGATGAAGATTGGTGAAGAACACCAAGAACATAAACTTTTGAATCTTGGAGTCTAAGGTTCAAGTTGGTCTCACACTTCAATCAACACTTTGTCAAGTTCCACCTTTCAACAACAACTTCAAAAAGAAGTAATTAAGCCACCAATTCACAAAAATAACACAAGGCCAAGCTCAAGAACTCAACAACAACAACACCAACCTTCAACAATAAGGATCAACACATGGCCATTTCAAGTTCACAACAACAATGTCAATAAGCTCAACCTTTAGATCTAGACACTTTTAGTGTTGGTGAGAAACAACCAACACTAGAAACACACTAGAAAAACAAAAGAACTACAAGATCTAGTCAAGAAAAACAAGAAAATCTCGGCCAAGACAACAACACAACACAATATTTGGCCAAGAACACAAAAATGGACAGATTGCTATTTTCTGGATTTTTTCAGTTTTTATCAACCTTTTTTTTTACTAATCAAACCCAAGATTGGCTTTGTGGGGAAAAAAACCAGCCTTGCTTTGATACCAAATGATACGGAACAAAAAAGGGAACACAAAATAACACCCCAAAAACAGTCCACAAATCACAACAAATCGTGGACTAAATTGAGACCTCTCTCGGATTCACTATCTAGAACAAGAAAAAAGAGGATACAAGGTGTTAATACACCAAAACAGCCATCCAATAATAATTTTAGCAACACAATATGAATTGAAGATCCACAATATTACAATAGAAACAATAACAAATGGGTTACATTAACAACACAAAAAGCCGAAACACAAACAAGATACAAGATAGATAGTTAGACAAGTGTTGATGTAGTCTTAACAACCCAAGAGCATATTTCACTCTTGGACCTTTAACACTTCACACAACAAACACCTAACTCTTACAATTGACACAAGAGAGGCATCCACCACCCAATCACCAACGTATCAAGTAAAAGGAAACACACAAGAGAATCCACCCTTATGCTATGCCCTAGTTTGGGTTGTGGACTCTCTCTCTCTCTAAGAAGAGTGTTCTTTCTTCAACATTCATAAAAACTACCAACTAAAACCCTACACAATGTTCAATTTATATTACATTACAAAATAAAAGACAAAAGACTAAAAGACTCTTTAATGAAACGGGTTCCAAAAACAGCCCATGGAGTGTGCTTGGGACGGTTTTAGGCCTCCTTTACACTTAGACTTGTGCACTCTTTAGATGGTCTTCAAAATACTCAAAAAGTGTCCATGATCGTGATCGTACTCGTACCAAAGTGGACAATATTTAGGAGAAAATTATTGAAAAGGTAATCCAAGTAGCTAGAGTTCACAAGAATTTTGTCCACTTGTAACGGGATTTTGTACCTATATATTTGACATTTGAATACAAGTCAAACTGTTCATATTGAATACACATTGTTGACATGTCATCATGTGTGTGTATTATTAAGTCCCATATTGGTGGGATGAGGCATATGATCTCTTTTTACGGACTTGGGAATTCTTCATCATGATCTAGTTTTTGGTGTTGAGCTAGAAACGAGATCCATTTTTTAGATGGTCAGAGCCAACTAGCCCCATACTAATTTTTGATTTACCTATGTTGGCCCCCATATTAAATTATCCATGCACCAGATGTCCAATTCTGGCATAAGGCAGGGTGTTAAGTTTCACACCGGTGGGATGAGGAAAATATGATCTCCTTATATGGACTAGACAATCCTCCATTCCTCTCTCATGAGTTTGGGGTTGAGTTTGGTCCATAATCCATTTCTTTACATGTATGATACAATAATATAATTTTAAGCGAGTGAAAGACTTGGTTTTCTTAGCCCCTTTTCTCAGTCTTGTCATCTTATCTCTGCCACTGTTGGGATTCGCCGGCCTCACCCTAGTACACCAATCAAAAATAAAGATTAAGTGCTTTTCACCTTTTCACCCAATGAATAACAATCAGCTCTATCATAATATTGCATAATTGTTTCCATACCTTAGAACCTAGTCCAAAATTCCCTCATTACTTTCTATTAGAAAAGTCTAGTTTGGGACTGATCGAGGGCGACCAAATATGAAGTAGTTTCTAGAACGATTGCAAAGGACACAACAAATACGATGCCTCTTCTCGCCTTCTCCAACATTCACCTTGGTGAAACAACCATCTAGACAAGAGTTATATATATATATATATATATATATATATATATATATATATTTGTTCATATTTCAACATTATCAAAGAAATGAATCTTGAGCTTAACTGATCAGTTCCAATGTTAGATAATTAGATATGGATTGTCCAAGACCATTTAAGGAGATTGTTAATCCATTTACTATTGATGTGGGACTTATTCAATCTTCAACAAAGTACACATTAAACTTTTTGTTATGAAAACCTAAGGATATCATATGCATTTCCTTAGTCTCAAACTAACTTTTCAATTGTTTCTCATTTACAACATGGGTATCACCTGGTTTAATTTCAATTTTGCATGCTAGCCTCTTGGTGATATATTTTAAGAAATTAGTTTTGTTATGATTCAGATGGAATAAGAAAACCACAAGTAAAAGAAAACAAGAACAACACACAGATTTACGTGGAAACCCTTGCGGGAAAAACCACGGGCAGAGGCAGAGGAGGTTTCACTACAATGGAGAGAGAGTACAATGTGAAGAAGGATGAATTTTCTTAATAATTACATAACCCACTAAATCACACTTATATATTACGTCCGTACAAATAGGTCCTAGGCCCAAGAACATAAAGGTCCATCAACAAAATTTGGGTCACAACTGTAACAATCTCCACCTTGACACGAATTCTAATTCAGAACTCAAATCCATTTCAAGACAAACTCTCCACCTCTTCCACAAAAGCCCGAGCCCATCTTAACTGCTAACACTAACCAAGTCCAAGCAATGCTCAAACTTGGCACTTGGTAGTGTCTTGGTCATCATATCAGCGGGATTATCATGAGTAATAATCTTGCTCACCATAATATCACCACGAGCAATAATTTCATGAACAAAATGATACCGAACATTAATGTAATTTGTCCTCTCGTGAAACATCTGATCTTTCGTAAGGAAGATAGCACTTTGACTGTCGCAAAAAACCATAGTAATCAGTAAGTCTTTACTAAGTTCACCAAACAGACCCTTCAACCAAAAAGCTTCCTCGAAAGCCTCTGTAATAGCCATGTACTCTGCCTCAGTAGTTAACAAAGCAACCATAGTCTATAAGGTAGCTTTCCAGCTAATAGCAGAACCACCAATGGTAAAAACATAGCCTGTAATGGACCTCCTTTTATCATGATCTCCTGCAAAATTAGAATCAACATACCTGATTACTCCATCTCTATTTCATCCAAACTGCAAACAAACATTAGCAGATCCATGCAAGTATCTGAAAATTCACTGAACTGCTTTCCAATGTTGTTTTTTAGGATTTTCCATGTATCTGCTAACTGTACTGACGGCATAAGATAAATCTGGTCGGGAACACACCATTGCATACATAAGAGACCTGACGGCACAAGAGTATAAACTCGAGACATATAGTCATGCTCATCATCTGTTTTTGGAGATAAAATGGCCGAGAGTTTGAAGTGAGATGCCAATGCAGTACTTACAGGTTTGGCATTTTACATATTGAACCTGTGAAGCACTTTCTCAATATACCTTTTCTGACTCAAATATAACTTACACTTTTCTCTATCCCACATAATTTCCAGGCCAAGGATCTTCTTTGCTGCTCCTACATCCTTCATCTCAAACTCCTTACTGAGCTGGGCTTTGAATTTTATTATCTCTCTCATATCTTTTGCTGCAATCAACATATCATCAACATATAATAGAAGATACATGAATAAACCATCACTTACCTCCTTGAAGGAGACACAACTATCATAGCTGCTCCTCTGAAATATATGAGAGGTCACAAAATAGTCAAACCTCTTATACCACTACCTAGGCCACTGCTTTAAGCCATAAAGAGACTTTTTTAGCAAGTATACATAGTCCTCTTTTCCTAAGACTACAAAGCCCTCTGGTTGCTATATATAGATGTCCTCCTCAAGTTCTCCATGTAAGAATGCAGTTTTGACATCCAAATGCTAAAGCTCAAGATTATGCATGGCCACAACACCAAGCAATGCTTGAATCGAACTATGCTTTACAACTGGAGAAAACACATCTGTGAAGTCGATACCTAGAACCTAATTGTACCCTTTAGTAACTAGTCTTGCTTTGTATCTAGCATCTTCAACTCTTGATATTCCTTTTTCTTTTTAAATACACACTTGCAACGGACAACTTTCTTATCTTTAGGCAATCTCACCAAATCCCATGTGTCATTCTTATGAAATAATTCTATCTCCTCCTGCATAGCAATCATCCATCGGCCAGAATCATCACAACTAACTATCTCTGAGTAAGAATAAGGTTCTTCACCGAAATCAATACCTTCTACTACATTCAATACAGAAGCAACCAAATCAACCTCAACATACTTCTACGGAGGTCTAATGTCTCTTCTAGGCCTATTTTTAGAAATAGAATATTATGGCATCACTGGTGGTAAAGAAGAAATAGTACCACTCTGTATCTCCGGGCTAGACTGAGAAGTACACTGGTGTAGACTCTGCTATAATCTGCAATTCAATATAGGCACTTGACTGTTGCTGATTCATGTCACTAAGCTCATTTGGAGGCAAAGCAATAGATTCGAAGGGAGCCCGAAGCATGACAGTTTCATCAAACACAACATCCCTGCTAATTATAACCTTTCTGGTTTTTGGACAGCAAAACTTATAACCTTTAACACCAGGCTTATAACCCATAAATAAAAACTTGATAGATCTAGGTTCCAACTTTACATTACCAATATGAGCATAATTGGGACATCTAAATATCCTTAAATCAGAATAACTAGCAGGAGTACCAGCCCATACCTATTGTGGAGTCTTTTTATCAATCGCGGCTGATGGAGAGAAGTTAATAAGAAGACAAGTTGTGGAAGCAGCTTCGGCCCAAAAAGACTTGGGTAAACCAACATTAGAGAGCATAGAATGCACCTTCTCCATTATAGTCGTATTCATTCATTCAACCACACCATTCTTCTGTAGAGTATGATGAACTGTCAAGTGCCTCACAATTTCTTCTGACTTGCACAAAGCAATAAATTCATTAGAACATAAATCTAAACCATTATCGGTCCGAAGGCATTTTAACTGCTTTCCTGTCTGCTTTTCAATCATAGTCTTCAACTCTTTGAAAATAGGCAACACATCATTCTTTTGCTTCAGAAAGAACACCCAAGCTTTTCTGGAATAGTCATCAATAATAGTCAACAAGTAATTAGTGCCTCCTCTAGAAGGTACTCTAGTAGGACCCTAGAGATCAGAATGAATGTAATCAAGACTTAGTTGAGTGGATGACTTTAGTGAATCTGACTCTCTTCTGCTTCCCAAAAATAGAGTGCTCACTGAACTCCAATTTGGTAATACTCTGCCTATCAAGAATTCCTCTCCTTCTTAGTACAGTCATCCCGTTTTCACTCATATGCCCCAGGCGTATATGCCAAAGTTTATGTAATATTCCATATTTTGGGCTAGAATGAAAATTGTTGTTTCTATGCGTAGATGATTCAAAAGCCATAAATCCTATGAAAATTTGGTATGTTAATCAATTATGTAGTGTGGGAACCTATTTAAGCATGAATTGAGATCATAGAGGTTCCCAAACTCAAGGACGAGTTGAAAACTTTCCTATCGTTCGAGTTTGAGTGAGCATTGAAACTTGGGTCAACTTCAATTGACCATAACTCTTTTTAGATAATGAATTAGAGGGCCAATTGTATATCAAATAAAAGTTCTTTGTATTAGCTTTCCAACGATACTAATTTCGCCAAAATCCAATACCCGAGCAAAATGTTATGGCTATTTTTGTGACTGAGACAGTAACATCGCGTAATTAGTGTGCGACGCACGCACCTAATTTCCAGGTGCTGCTTTCATATTTTCAAGGGAAAAAGTGGTATTTTCCACCCATATTCAGCCATAACACGGGATTAAATCCTCCAAACACCAAAATAACATTATTTTCTCTCAAAATCACCAAGAACACTCCTTAGGGTTTCAACCCAAAGATCAATATATCTCAAGATTTAACCGTGGGTTTTCCTTAATTCTTCAAGATTCGAAATCCCCATTACGAGGGCTACAAGAAGCACCCATCAATCGTATGTATAGCATCCCAAAAGCTAGAGTTCATTCAAAAGCTTCTAATTTAAGGTATGTGGGGTTTTCCTAAAATCTCATGGGCATAGAAATCTTCTTTTAATTATGCAAAGGATTTAGAAATCATGATTTTAAGAAAAGGGTTTTGGATTTATGATTATAAACATGTTTTAGAAGCCTTGATGATACTGTTTTGGTCTTTAGGCCTTCCCCCAAATTGATTTGAAATTATATATATATATATATGTGTGTGTGTGTAAGCATATGTTTTAAGGTTGACGATTGAATTGAGAGCATGACTCATGAAAAATTCCTCTCTTGTTATAATTTTCCTTTACTTATGATATGCTAGGAATTGTTTTGAATGCATCTTGAAAAGCATGATATGAAATGTCTTTAGTAATGTTATATTTGGATTATGATTTTAATTTCAAAAGAGAGGGTTGTTTATGTTGATGAATGTTGAACATAATCATATAATGAAAAGAGTTGCATGGTTTGTTAAAGATTACATGACCACCACATTGTTATTGAAAGAATGATAATCCTTGCATAGTTTTGACTTATGCTTTCGAAATATGAAATCTCTTACATTATTTGCACGTTTGGGTGGTTTGAATTGAGTTTTTGATAAAAGAATCATGCATGATGCATTGTGGCTCAGAAATAGGACTTGCAAGTCTTGGTGTGACGACACCAACTCAGATAATACCATGGTAATTCAAAATAGAATAGAATGTATGTTTGAAATTAGATATTCACATTTTAAAACTAGAATGATGAATGTTTCAGAACAGACTAAAATTGGGCATAAAGAGAGCTTTGGTGGTTTCCCGAAGAAGGCATGAGTTCAGACAACTCATTGTCCAAAACCATGATTTGCCGATCTGGGTATATTATTATACGTTCGCCTAGTGTCTTGTGGTGTATCAGACTCAGACACTCCAATCCTTGTGGCACACTTGGGTTGGGGGCTTCCCTGCCGAGTCAATAGTTGATTCCATATAGCCCATGGAATATCAGACTTGTAGGGGAGTGCCACCTAACTCAAAAGTAATACAAAGATCAGAAACTGCAATGACAGAAAGGTTTTATGTTTTTAAAAATACCCATGTGTTTAGAAATTATATCTTTCATGATGTTTATGACTAGCTCTCAACTATTTTATTTATATAAAAATTTTATTTTGGATTGCTCTGCATACTAGTACAATTGTATTGACCCCCTACCTCCAGGGTCTAAAGCTCAGTTTAGAAGCCCTGCTAAGTCATACAATTTTTAGACAATAGTGATGTGTGCAATTGGTGAGCCTTCTTTTTTTCAGAAGGTCTATGTCTTTTAGATTATGTTATTTATTTTGGTTTAGGTCCACTGGGGGCGTTGTCCCAGTTTCATACAGTTAATATTTTCAGATGTAGTAGAGATTTCGCAGACTGGTTCAAACATTATCTAGTTGTTGTTGGGCTTTACTTTCACATTATAAATTGAGTTTAGACTTATGACCATGATTCCATTTTAGTATGTATTTTTTGCACTTCTTATTTGTATATGAATGGTGTGTATGATTACAAGTTAGAAGGGCTCTTGGTCCTTCATGGTTTGGGATGTCCGTCATGGCCAGGGCCTTGGTTTGGGTCGTGAAAAACTTGGTATCAGAGCACGGTTCATAGTCCCAGGGTGTCTGTGAAATTGCGTCGGGTAGAGTCTTATTTATGAGTGTGTAGCATGCCACACTTATAGGCAGGAGGCTACTAGGCATTTAGGAATATCTCTCTTTCTTCATGTTCTAGTTTATGGTATGGAGTCAGAATGTTCCTCTTACATACTCTAATTTATGCTATGGTGTCTCCCCTACGGGAGTAAAGTCATCCCAATTCTTTCCTTACTTTGATGTGCTCAGATTTGTCTCAGTATTGGGGTGATTCAAGTGCAGAAGTTTAGAGTCTAAATGGTATGGTCCTTTCTGATCAATCCATATAAGAGTTTAAAATTTGTGTAAGGACTTGAGAAGAGTCCGTTAGTACTCCAAGGTGTATTAATTCTAGTGTGAACTTTTATTCTGATGAAATCGTTCTTTCTAGCTGCAGTATTAAGTGTATTCAGCCCTTTTCAAAATTTATGTTGCAGATATCATTCTTCAGGGGGAATGATGTGTAGTAGAGTGTTGGAACTGTATTTCCACCCGAGTAGTAGTATAAGTTAAAGTGACGGTGTCATGACTTATTGGTAGTGATATTGGACCAAGAAGTTGGGATGTAAAGTCACAAGGTTAGAAATCAGAGTGAGGGTGACTTTTGTGTAGATAAATGTGTTTAGTTGAATAACTGATGTTCGAGAATGATTTATCATTTTATAGTGATAGACTAATGTGGTAGCTAGTAGCATGTGTGAATTGTATGGTAGTCTGTTGGGAAAGTGTTTGACTCAGATTTTTTTTATGTATACAGAGTAAGATGTGTATTCTTAGATCATTGAATGTTGTGTGTCAAGTTTCTATCTTTTGTAATCTTGTTATCATTGTGTTGTTGAAACTGAAAGTCTAATGAAGCCGTGTGGGCTCTTTTGATTCACTAGCATAGTTGCCTTGTCATTCATCTCATTTTTTATTCAAAACATAAAATCAAAGTCTAGTGGAGCCGTGTAGGGCCTATTTTGATTCACTAACAACTTGTTGTTCATCTTGTTGTTCTTGTGTTGGTTGGAACTAGGGTTTAGTAGCGTAATGGCAAGAAAAGTGGTAAGGGCGATTTATTGAATATATGTGTGGCCGAATCTTTTTGCATGAGATTGAGTTGGTAATGAAGTGATACATCCCTTTGTGATGGTTTAGTAGAAGGTAAGGTAGAGAAGAAGTTATTAGTTAAGGTGAATTATTGTTTACTTAAAGTATGAAAAGACTTGTTAATGGTGTTTATCTTGCAAAAAAATTATAGGTTATTGATGAAGGTACTTGTTGGATGAGTGGTGTTAATTTAGATGTCTCTAAGGTTGCAAGAGGGAATTTAGTTGGGAATTATAGAGCTATGAACTAAGTTTAGTTGTATGAAAGGGGTAGATAGTAATGATGTGTAGAAAGAGGATGTGTTAATGGATTTTCAATAAGATAGATCATAGGATTGTGATTGATCCTTGTTGTTATGAAGTTTTGGCGAATTAATGATTTTTAGATGTTTGGCATGTAAGAAAATTATGTGAAGTTGTGGTTCATCATAGCTAGAACTAGACACTAAGTTAGAATAGTAGATGGTGATCAAGATGGATATGATGAATTGATGTGATGGGTGTTAGTTGTGTGAAAATGATCTAGTAGGCTTGAACAATGTATACAAAAGCTTAAGTTTATTTGATTCGTAATCAAGTCTGATGTGGTAAGTATGATGTAGAAGTACGCCCAAGGTTCTATGGGGCTACATTAGTTTCAAGGATCATTGCATGTTGTGTGGTTAGTAGTATCGTTGAGTTGCTAAGTGGAGAAACACTAGTTAGATAATATGTGATGTTCTTTATAGCTAAGTTATGGATTTGTCATTAATGATGTTGAGCTTTTTTGTATAATCTTGATTCTCATGGTTTAGAAATATAAGTTTGCAAGCATGATGCTGGTAGACTATGACCGAAGTGGTATGGTCCATCAAAAGTTTGGAGATATCCATGTTTAATGTTAGAAGAATCTAAGTTGGTGAATGTTTAAGCTGTTATATGATGACTTTTGGGGCTACAGAAACCTAAGGGTTGAATCTTAGTAGGAGGTACTAGCATTGGTTGTTATACATGAAGATACCGTCTTATTGGGTAAATTTAGTTTTATGTGTATTGTTATATCCCCGAATCTAGAGTAAAGTGATTTCAGTTTATACCGGAGTGTATATAGTGGTTCACAAACTTAGAGTAAAGGCTATAAGGGGGAAATGATAGAATGAGTAACCAAGTCAAGTTTTCAAATTCTAATAGATGTGCCAGTAAAGTTGTGGAATTGGCCGTAAGAAAGAATGATGCTCAATCTATTCTTATTTCAGCAGTTTACTTCAGTTATTCTGATACATACTCATGCTTTATATTTCAGCTTCATAATCATAGCTCATGTTCATGTATATGATAAGGAATCATGTACTCTCCTAGTTCCTAGTATGATAAGTTCCCAGTTTGTTCAACAGTTAAAATCACTTTTCGTAAGTTATGAATTCCAAAAATTCAGGTCATGCAGTTCATGACTCTTGTGCACCTATGATACTCGTAACGATCAGTGAAAATTCAGATTTATATCAGGTACGTCCTCAAATTAGATCTCTTTAATGATTCCATGTCGTGAGTGCTCTATTCCTCACGCCTCAGTAGGGTATCAAGTTATGCTTAGTACTCCCCTCATGTTTCGGATCTCGATATTCTAATTTTTCAGTGACCTTTTCCCTTAGGTTGAGATAGTGATGATGAACAGTTGTCTAAATGGGAAAGAGTAAGCATTTCTTGTTGATGAAAGATGGTTGTGTGCTCATTTGAGTTAAGGCAGTAATTGTGGAGTAAGATTGAGGCCAAGTATTTGATACATGTCAAAGTTAGTTGAAGTTTTATGTGTTATATTTGGGAAAAATTGTTGTGTGCTTGTTTTATGTAAGTCTATAAGTTGAAATAATTTTGAGATAAAGTTTCGTGTATGGCTTGGTTAGTTGAGGATATTTTATGTGTATCATCCGAATAGTGCAGGGAAGTTGTTATGGATAGAAGTATTAGAGAATATGAGAAAGATGTTTTATGAGTGTTTGTTTAGAAGTGCATATGTAGGTATGAAGATAGGCTTGAATGTCATGTTTGTATACATACGGAAGGATGCTTTGAGTGTTTATGAATGTCTAATACGAAGTTGAAGGTGATTGCTGGAGTGGCAATAAGAATTATGTAGGAGATGAGGAATTGTGAAATGCAGGGTGTACTGGATTCATGATTTAGACTAGTACTGCAGTATTATGTGGTGTGTCTTGTGATTTTGAGTTAGGCTTGAAGATAGTGAGGGGATTTAGTTCAATTTAGACATAAGTAGATGGAAATATCAGTGGCCATGTGAGAAAATAAAGTTGAATTAAATGAGTATGGTATTTAAGAAGAATAGTATCGTTAAGGGATATTCGAGAGGTATGCTAAACTTGAAAGTAAGAAGTTGTATTGCCTAAGGCCTGGTAATTCTATCCTAGTTTATGAGTTATATATCTATATTCCATGCTATAGAGTAGTATCATTGTCGTGATTCCTTAGTTGGATGTCCCGTGTAACTCATGTCAGAGATTCTTTGCTCCCTAATGCTACTAGGACTTCTTTAGAAAGAGTGTTGAAGAGATACTCCAGTTAAGTATAAGTGACCAGTATAATTCAGTTTAACAGTCAGGCAGACAAGTTACAGTGGTTTTTCACCTTTTCACCCAGTCCTACTTTCCGAAGTCTCAGGCGTATGATCATCCCAAGAGATAATCTATTCCATCCATGTAAGTTGTGAATTCAGTTCAGTCAAAGCATAATGTCTCAGATTTAGCTATTTAGTCATGACTCAGTTCATAGGAGTTTAGCGCATAATCTCAAATTTGCCCAAGTATTTTAGCTCAAACAATGTAATACCCTGATACGATCTAAGTCCATTGGTCTCATGATTCATACTTGCATAAGTTATCACTTGTCAATTGAATATGTATGATTTGATCATGAACACTTCAAGGGAATCCTAAACTCTCAGCATGAATCAGCTCCTTAAAGCAAGTAAAGTCAAGTCAGCTCAGAATTCAGTTTTATGATAGAAGTTTAAATGTTTCATCTCGGCTATATCTCTTCTTAGAAGACATATCATGTACACATTATTCCATACCTTTAAGACTTCAACATTTTTACCCATCATTCAGGGACGAATGATCCCAAGGGGGAGATAATGTAACACCCTGTATTTCGGACTAGAACAAAAACCGTCATTTCTATGCGTAGATGATCCAAAACCCATAAATCCTATGCAAATTTGGAATGTTAATAAATTATGTAGTGTGGGAACCTATTTGATCATGAATTGAGATCATAGAGGTCCCCAAACTCAAGGACGAGTTGAAAGCTTTCCTATCGTTCGAGTTTGAGTTAGCGTCAAAACTTGGTTCAACTTCAATCGACCATAACTCTTTGTATATAATGAATTAGAAGGGCCTACTATATATCAAATGAAATTTCTTCGGATTAGCTTTCCAACGATACCAATTTCTCCAAAATCTGATACCCAAGCAAAAAGTTATGGCCATTTTGTGACTGAGACAGTAGCATCGTGCGATTAGAGTGCGACGCATGCACCTAATTTCCAGGTGCTGCTTTCACGTTTTTAAGGGAAAAATTGGTATTTTCCACCCCTATTCAGCCATAAAACGGGATTAAATCCTCCAAACACCAAAATAACATTATTTTCTCTCAAAATCACTAAGAACACTCCTTAGGGTTTCAACCCAAAGATCAATATATCTCAAGATTTAACCGTGGGTTTTCCTTAATTCTTCAAGATTCGAAATCCCCATTACGAGGGCTACAAGAAGCACCCATCAATCGTACGTATAGCATCCCAAAAGCTATAGTTCATTCAAAAGCTTCTAATTTAAGGTACGTGGGTTTTTTCTAAAATCTCATGGGCATAGAAATCTTCTTTTAATTGTGCAAAGGGTTTAAAAATCATGATTTTAAGAAAAGGGTTTTGGATTTATGATTATAAACATATTTTAGAAGCCTTGATGATACTGTTTTGGTCTTTAGGCCTTCCCCCAAATTGATTTGAAATTATATGTATATATGTAAGCATGTGTTTTAAGGTTGATGATTGAATTGAGAGCATGACTCATGAAAAATTCCTTTCTTGTTATAATTTTCCTTTACTTATGATATGCTAGGAATTGTTTTGAATGCATCTTGAAAAGCATGATATGAAATGTCTTTAGTAATGTTATATTTGGATTATGATTTTAATTTCAAAAGAGAGGGTTGTTTATGTTGATGAATGTTGAACATAATCATATAATGAAAAGAGTTGCATGGTTTGTTAAAGATTACATGACCACCACATTGTTATTGAAAGAATGATAATCCTTGCATAGTTTTGACTTATGCTTTCGAAATATGAAATCTCTTACACTATTTGCATGTTTGGGTGGTTTGAATTGAGTTTTTGATGAAAGAATCATGCATGATGCATTGTGGCTCAGAAATAGGACTTGCAAGTCTGGGTGTGACGACACCAACTTAGATAATGCAATGGTAATTCAGAAACGAATAGAATGCATGTTTGAAATCAGATTTTCAGATTTTGAAACTAGAATGATGCATGCTTCAGAACAGACTAAAATTGGGCATAAAAAAATCTTAGGTGGTTCCCCAAAGAAGGCACGAGTTTAGACAACTCATTGCTCAAAACCGTGATTTGCCGATCCGGGTATATTATTATAGGTTGGCCTAGTGCCCTGTGGCGTATTAGACTCAGACACTCCAACCCTTGCGGCACACATGGTTTGGGGGCTTCCCCGCTGAGTCAATGGAAAATTTCATATAGCCCGTGGAATATCAGACTTGTAGGGGAGTGCCACCTAACTCAGAAGTAATACAAAGATCAGAAACTGCAATGACAGAAAGATTTTATGTTTTAAAAAATGCCCATATGTTTAGAAATTATATCTTTCATGATGTTTATGACTAGCTCTCAACTACTTTATTTATATAAAAGCTTTATTTTGGATTGCTCTGCGTACCAGTACAATTGTATTGACCCCCACCTCCAGGGTCTAAATCTAAGTTTAGAATCTCTGCTAAGCCGTAGAGTTTTCAGACAACAGTGATGTGTGCAATTGGTGAGCCTTCTTTATTTCAGAAGGTCTATGTCTTTCAGATTATGTTATTTATTTTGGTTTAGGTCCACTGGGGGCCTTGTCCCAGTTTCACACAGTTGTTATTTTCAGATATAGTAGAGAATTCGTAGGTTGGTTCAGACATTGTTTAGTTGTTGTTGGGCTTTACTTTCACATTATAAATTGAGTTCAGACTTATGACCATGATTCCGTTCTAGTATGTATTTTTCGCACTTCCTATTTATATATGAATGGTGTGTATGATTACAAGTTAGAAGGGCTCTCGGGCCTTCGTGGTTCGGGATGTCCATCATTGCCAGGGCCTAGGTTCGGGTCGTGATAGTTTAGCAACGTCACTTTCTGATAAAGAGAAGGTAGAAACGGTTGCATCACCTGTAATAGTAGAGCCTTGTAGGACATAGAAATTTGCAGACTTTCCTTGTCCCTTCATCACAACAAGAGAACCTTTAGTAACCTTCAGGACTCCACTTTCACCAGTGTACCTTTAACCATTCGAATCAAGGGTACTCAAGGAAATAAGATTTCTCTTCAGGTCTGGGACATACCGCACATCACCAAGTGCCCTCACAACCCCATCAAACATCTTAATCCTGATTGTTCCAATACCAACTATCTTATAAGGTGTGTTATTTCCCATCAATACAGTACCTTTAGAAACTATTTCATATGTTGTAAACCAATCTCGAATACGACACATATGAAACGTGCAAGCTAAATCAAGAATCCAATCCTCACAGGGTTTGAAATTACCATCAAAAACTACCAAGAGTTCTCCATCACTACTGCCATCTTTAAAAAACCTGTCATCACCGGACTTCTTTGGTTGGTTTTCCTTCGGTTTTGGAGCTTCTCTTTTCTCTCTATTCTATAACTTCCAACACTCGGATTTGATATGGCCTTTCTTCTTACAGTAATTACAGGTTTTGTTTCTATTTCTGGATTTCGACCTATTCCATTCATCACTCCCAAAATTTCTCTCATAAGTCCTTTCTCCTCGAACAATGAGACCATCTCCTTGAGTCTCCAACCTATTCACAAGATGCTTCATCTTTTCCTTAGAGAACAATGCATCATAGACTTTATCAATCATTAGGGTATCACGTCTATATAAAATCGTATCCCTAAAGGTTGTGTACTATGCAAGTAGCAAACACAACAAAATCAACCCTAAATCTTCCTCATCGTACTTAACCTCCAGAGTCTCTAAATCAGAGACGATTTCTTTAAAGACAAATAGGTGATCTTCCAAAGACGCACCCTTAGACATACTATGGGAATAAAGTCGCCGTTTGAGATGCAACTTACTTGTTAGGCTTTTCGTCATGCATAAAGATTCCAGCTTCAACCACAACGCAGCGGTTGTGGTCTTCTTCAAAACATCCTGTAGAATCTGATTGGACAAATAAAGGTGGATCTTAGATAGATCCTTCCGATCCTTACGTCCTTTGTCCTCGTTCATCCACAATGAGGGCATCTTCTCAAACCCTAATAAAGCATCGTCCAAATCCATCTGCGCAAGCACAACCAGCATCTTAACCTACCATAACAAAAATCTGGTGTTGCGATCCAACACGGAATATCATACTTCATGGTTGTCATCCCCGAGAAAAAAGTCGAACACTCTCTGATACCAGTGTGTTATGATTCGGAAAGAATAAGCAAACCACGAGTAAAAGAAAATAAGAACAACACACAGATTTACGTGGAAACCCTTGCGGGAAAAACCACGGGCAGAGGCAGAAGAGGTTTCAGTATAATGGACGGAGAGTACAATATGGAAAAGGCTGAATTTTCTTAATAATAAAATAACCCACTAAATCACACTTATATATTACGTGGGTACAAATAGGTCCTAGGCCCAAGAACATAAAGGTCCATCAACAAAATTCGGGTCACAACTCTAACAAGTTTGTTATCATAGATTCAAGATCTATTTCGCGGAGAATCTTAACAGCTCAGTTAGTTGATTACTTGAACTTTTTACCTTATTGGTGAGGATTCGATTCCCCACCTTGTTATCCCCTCCCCCATTTTCCCATCTCCTACCCCCTTCATCTAAATTTTGGTTCCAATATTAACTGCATGAATCATTTATAAAAGTTATTAGAAAAACTCCTTTCAATCAATTCGACAAATTAACACTAGGAAAAACAAATATAATTGGACAAACTTTGTGGAAAAATAAATACAATTGAACAAACATTGTGAAAAGAAAAAAAGCAAAAACAATTGGACAAGCATTGAACCATCCTTGCATCTTGAATAGGATGAGGAAGTTGAAATAATGTTGAAAATCTTCTCAAGTTAATCAAAGGCAAATGATGGAGATCATGTTAGTTCACGAAATGACAGTTCCTCCTGATCTCTCCATTACGACCTGTGAGTACATCCAAAGTACCCATGTGAACCATTGCAGCTGCAAACTTTCTAGCCCAAATTGAACCATATTGAGCATTGTAGTTCACCAGTTTAGCAGTAGTTGGGTGTGACATCAATGTCTGATCAGATACCAATAATCCTTTTTGACTCTTTAAACCCAAGTAATATTTGTTATCCAACTTGTTTGGTGTAAAGACATCAAAGTTCGCGGGGTTAGCAGCTCCCGTCCCATTTGTAAGAGCTTCTGGTGGACAAATGGACTTCAAGAAGTCTGCGTATTCAGGGTCAATTGGCAGATCTTGTTGATTGTTTTGAGGGTACAGACGGTTAGCAAAAACAGCGCAATGTGCAATGCCAATGGAATGCGCGCCAGATAGAGTCACCATTTCATCAACTGACATACCTTTCCTTGCAAAACTGTTGATGAGTTCCTTGACATCGACGAATGGAGAAGGAAGATTGTCCAATGTCTCAGAGTCAATAGAAACACGTCCATCGCGGCGTCCAGCTTGGACATCATAGTATATTCTCCCAACTTTATAGGAACTATCCCTAGCAGCAAATGCAAGTATGTCTGCACACGAGACAGTTCCAGGGCAGGCAGCCTCAAGTGCAACTTTTACAGCATCAATCACCTCAAAACCTCGTAAACTGTTCTTGTTGGGAATACCTTCCTTCTCGGAATTTGGTCCATCCAATAACACAGATGCATCACATCCCTAATTAAAGCACACGGCACGTTATTATTATAAGATAATGTAATCATCAAATCAGCAAAATAAAAATGTTAGCATTAAATTTGTACTTACCCTGACGAAACAATCATGAAAATGTAACCTGATAAGGCCAGCAGCAATGCCTGGATTACTAGACACAGCTTTGTTTACAATATTTTGAATAATATATTCAGCATTGGGGCAACTATATCTATAGTAACCTACTCTAATTGTTGGCCAATAGGGTGGTCGATAGGCATGGATAGATGATGAAAATGATAAAATCAGGCAAGCAAGAAGTGCTACAACTGAAAAATTGAAACCTTTGGAATCCATTTTTAATTTTGAGACTCAAAATTTGCTGTAGACACTATGGTTTTTTCTTAGTAATTGGCCTTACCTTGAGTGATGGATATAACTTATAAACATCTTGGAGCATTTATAGTTTCAGAAATTATTCAAGAAGTCTCTAATTACAAAACATGGTTGCCTGTATAATACCAATTGCATTAATGTTGAAGTATTCTTGAGCTAATTGTCTGACCTTTGATGAATTCCACAGCTACTTCCTTAGTATGTCTTCCCTGAATTTGTAGGTTGACAATATTTTTTACCTTAATTTCTACTCCCCCGTTTCATTTATGTGATGCTATTTGAAATAAGTTTAAGCCTTTGCATTTTACGCTTAATCACCGATTGGATGGATTTTCACTGAAAGAACTCAAAATATAAAGAAGTAAACACATGAAGAAGCCAGACAATGATGATATTTGATCAACATTTACAACTTTACACATATAATGCAATTTTGACCTTGTATTATATATGATACAATTCTTCGATGAAGGGGGTTTGGATGAACCTCTTGTGCCCCAGTAGATCGTATTGTCCGTAATGATACGGTTTTATAGCCACCGAAATCTCATTACATGTTTAAGTTTAATACTTCTAGTTTCAAAAAAAATTCTTAACTTCTTAAATTACAAGTCCAGTCAAACACAATCATTTAAACTGAAACAGAGGGTGGAAGTTGTGTCCATAGGCTGGCAGATTGGACTGATTGTATATCAACAATCGTTACTAGTATTGTCATAAACTTGGTGTTTAGTTAAGTTGATAAAATTGAATAGGTAATTCTAGTTTTTCTATGTGGTGTACTCTAAAAAATAAGTTCCACTTGGATATTGAGTTGGATTGTTTAATTGATTAGTTGGTACCCTGTATGTGTACCAATTATTTGTGATAGCATTCTTAATTTTTGTAAAAAAGAATTTGACTTTTTTCATTCATATGGTTAGTGTTTTGTGCAATTTAGTCCACAAAATCCAATATTACTTTTCTGTAGGACGTAGTTCAGAAAAATGGATATTATGCTAGTACCAAGTAGAAAAAATTAAGTATACATGCAAATTGCATCATCCTATACTATTTTGAGAGTTCTCAACCATAACACATGTACGAAATACGGAAAAGGGTGATGTTTGTCCGTGTACTCTCACAAATAAGTTATATTTATCCTAATTTGCTATATTTTTTAAAATATATTTGTTATTTTCATCCACTTTTAGGGTCATTTTTGCGCTTGTTCTAAAAAAAATATTTATCCCCATGACGTTAAATATCCAAATGTAACATTCTGAAAATCCAAGCTAAGATCAGAACCATGCTTCAAGTACATGTAAAATCAAACATCATATTTTGGTGGTATGAGAAGTGATTTAGATATGTATTAAGGTCACAAGTAACTCCTAACTCATAGCCAAGTTGAAGCCATCATTATCGGTGGTTTTCTTGCGAAGAATCTCCCTATAGTCAACTTCAAATGAGCATAGCTCCTAGATTGTGGAGTATTTTTGAGCTCAAGACCCATCAAGTTAAATATGTTTGAGTAATTTCTAATGCATCCAGTTTTTCCTTAATCCAATATCTGAGTACAACGTTGTGGCCATTTTATTGGAGCACTGTCCAGCAATAAAAACCTACAAGCATAGGTATATGATCTTGGTGAGATTTACGACCATACAATGCTCTCTTCTGATCGAAACAGTCCCAAACACCTGAAAGTTGACAAGTATATCTTCCAACCATGATAGGGAACCACGACCATGGTTTGAAACCACGATCTTAGGTACAATTGTGAGTCCCAAAGCTTATTCGATTTGAACTTTCAACCAACGAACCAACACACGATTGTTGATGGATCCCACAATCGTATCATGGATCGTCTGATCAAGTTCAGAGAGCCTCAAATTAGCTACCTAACCACGAGGACCACCCAAGATCGTAGGTGGGCCCATGATTGTATACGTCCTCCCCTGTAGCTTTTCCAGTTACGTTTTATAAGGGGCGTTCCAATCTTTTTCTACATTTTAAACCCCTAAATTACGTCGTTTAAGCCACCCAAAGCTGATTATTAGGATTAATATTATCCCGAGTCTCTCATTACTTAGAAAACAATCGACACTTGGTAAAAATAAGAGAAAATAGACAATTTCTCTTCTTCAGGGCAAACTAGGGTGCATCTTCTTCAAGCTCCAAGTTTAAAGATTTCTTCAGGGTTCTTATCTCCAGGTATGTGGGATTTCGTCAATGGGTTCATTCCACCCATTGGGTCTCAAAAGTAACTCAACTCCCCAAGTTAATTCATTGTTCAAGCTTAGATTTCCATGAAAAGAGTGAATTTCAATATCTTTCAATTTCTTGCTATGAATAAATCATGACTATATGTTTCCCTATAAATTTGTGCATCTTTACATTTTTATTACTATGAACCCTCAAAATATTGATAAAATTCTTGATTTTGAGCTTGAGTTATGCAATTACTCATTACGTTCAATTTATAGAATTGTCATTATTAGTTGCATGCTTCTAAGATAGCGGGTTATGAACACTCGATGACCTAGGATATCATGTATTTCAGTTATATACTCAGTCATTCAACTTTCTCCATTTAAAATGTTTTCCGATAAAACACTTACCTTCAGTTTCAAAACATCATTATTGTTGAGCGTTTCAATATATCAGTTTACTTTCAGTTGGGAGTAGTACGTAGCATCGAGAGGACAAGGGTTCAAATAACCCAAGTCCTAAACTATATACCACCATAGGTAAAAGGGTCCTTGCTAGTTGAGAGTGTTTTCCTTTCCCTTAATGAGGTCGTGAGTGAATTCATGCCAATCATAGTCCATACCCTTGGTAAGACATAGAACACCCTCCCAACTTGGGTTATTACAGGTTGGATTCCATGTCGCTCACATGGTCTATATTGGTTACAGAAACCTCCCACAGTCTAGTCTCAAACCTTGCTTGACCTTGTATTTAATTTATTCAGCATCTTATAGTTTTATATGTCTATTACTTGGTTATAACATCAGTTTACAGATTTCAGTCCCATGTTCAGGTTATCATGTCACTTTCAGCATGCTCATCTCACATAGGGTAATGCATATCTCACATGCCCAATACATTCAAAGTACTAATCGTATACTTTCTTTTGTTCTATATTATTTTATAATATAGGTTCCGGCGTTCAATCGTGTTAGCTTGATTCAGCAGTCACTCCAACAATAGTGCTTAGTGAAACCTCATCATTCGAGGACCATTTATCAACATTTTCTTTCAATTTTATTTTAGTTTTAGATAGTTAGAGTTAGTTGAGGCTTGTCCAACTCATCTTAGTGGAGGCCTTCAGATAATCAGTTAGACTTTCAGCAGGATGGTTTTGTAAAAGTTGTGGATTTTGATATTCCATATTGATTTTCTTTTATTATGGTTATTTCTTTTAGCAAAGTTTTCACTTAATATTTATCAGTTTACTTTATTACTCTTAGTGTCATGCAGTGGCGGAGCAGGGATTTTTACCAAGGGGGTTCACAAATCAAAGTAGGTTCGCCATCTACTGTATATACATAAAAAATAATTTTAATCATGTATATATAGTATAATTTTCCGTCGAAGGGGGTTCGGATGAACCCCCTATCATACATGTAGCTCCGCCCCTGGTCATGCCAAACCATGGGTTAGCTTAGGATCTTTTGTGATTCTAAGCACCACATTATGACTAGGGGGTAGTCTCGGGTTGTGACAAACTTGGTATAAGAACATTAGGTTTAAAATGTCCCAAGGTATCTGAAAGCCGCCTTAAGTAGAGTCTTCTTCATGGGTATGTAGCGCGCTATACGGATGAGTGAGAGGTTATGATATATTTTTGAAAAAGTTTTACTTCTTTCATGTTCATATCTTGCGATAGAGTGTGAACTCTATTAAAATCTTCTTCTAACTCGTGCTCCATGCGTTTACAGAATATGCCTCCTAAGAGAACCAACGAAAGGAGAAATGACAACGAAAATGGAAACTAGCAAGCACCACTAACTTGAATAGACCCTCTGAACGAACAAAGTCTCCCATCCTGAGTTCAGGGATGCTTTCATGGTGCTAGCTCAGGCCATGCTCATCCAGCCTAACCAGCAAGTTGTTACACTAACCAACCCAGCAGTGAATACGACAGCAACCAGAGTATGAGACTTCACTAGGATGAATCCTACGGTATTCTTTGGGTCTAAATCTGAAGAGGATCCACAGGAGTTCCCGGATAATATTCAAAAATTTACTGAGATCATGGGTGTCTCTCTAACTGAAAGTGCTCTCTTAGCTGCTTATCAGTTGCTCAGACTTGGTACAAGCAATGGAAAGATGATAGACGCGCGCATGCAGAGCCTATAATGTGGGATGAGTTTGTTGTTGCATTTCTGTACAGGTTCTTCTCACTTGATCTAAGGGAGGCCAAGGTGCTGGAATTCATTAATCTAAAGCAGGGTAACATGAGTTTGAAGGAGTATTCTCTTAAGTTTATTCAACTTTCAAAATATGCTTCGGCTATGATTGCCGACTCTAGAGCATGAATGAGTAAGTTTATGTCAGGTGTTTCTGAGGATATGGTCAATGAGTGTAGGACTGCGATGTCGGTCAAGAAGATAGTTATCTCCAGGTTAATGGTTCATGCCCAATAGATTAAGGAGGAGAAGATTATAGAAACGAAAAGAGAAAATATGAATAAGAGGGCTAGAATAGGGAACTTTGATTATTCTCAAAAATAGTCTGGTGGTGCAAATTGCTCTCAATTTCAGTGGAGGTCTTCTTACCCAACACCATTATTTGCCAGTGTTTCATCTCCCAAGCTAAGCAAGATCAGAAAGGTAGAGCGTCAGGCTCTAAGTCTCATTTTAGGCTCTAACATAAGATGTTTACTCTTATGTTACGCATTGTGATGTTTGCCAGAGGTGCAAGGGTGAAAATGTAGCATACCCCGACCTTCTTCAACCTCTTCCAATTCCTGATAGGATTTGGTAAGACATTACCATGGACTTTATAGGTCTTCATCTAGCTTCTGGTTAGTTAACAGATTGAGTAAAGCTGCTCACTTCATGCCACTTGAGCATCCTTACACAACTTTAGAGATAGCTCAAGCTTTCATGAATGGGGTGTTCAAACTGCATTGTATGCCCAAGACTATAGTATTAGATAGATATCCAGTTTTCACTAGCAAGTTTTGGAAAGAGTTGTTCAAGCTAGAGAAGGTTACATTGTTTACTTCTTCTGCATACCACCCTCAGACAGATGGACAAACAGAAGTTGTGATTAGGTGCCTTGAGTGTTACCTCAGATGTATGACCTTTGAAAGGCCTAAGGAGTGACCACAGTGGTTGGCCTTAGCTGAGTGGTGGTACAACATCACCTTTCACTCTGCTATCAACATGACCCTTTATGCTGCTGTTTATGGACAATCACCTCCTCCCCTTTTGCCTTGCATGCCTTTTGATTCGCAACTTGACATGGTGGATAGGAGTTTGCAAGCTAGAGAGGCTACTTTGAGGTGTCTTAAGTTCTATTTGGGGAGGGCCCAGAATAGGATGAAATCACATACTGACAAAGGTAGAACTGATATATCATATACAGTTGGTGATTGGGTCTACATCAAGCTACAATCTTATATGTAGTTGTCCTTAAACGCTCACACTTTTCAAAAACTCCCTGCAAAGTTCTTTGGACCCTTTTCAGATTATAGCCATGGTTGGCTCAGTTGCTTATACTCTAGAGTTGCCTGCTGATTCTAAGATCACCCTACCTTTCTCATTTCTCAACTCAAGAAAAAGTTGGGATCTCACATTGCTATTGTTACATTGCCTGAGGTTCATTTTGATGTTGGTCATGTCCTATTAATACCTCAGGCTATCTTGGATAGAAGATTGGTCAAGAAGCATGGCAAGCCGGCTACTGAGTTGTTGGTGAAATGGCTCAACACTGCTGAAGAAGAAGATTATCAGTCTTTTTACCCTCCAGTTTCCTCAATTTAATCGTTGAGGTCAGGGATTATCCAAAGGGGGAGTACTGTTACACGTCAATTGAAAGATGTATTCTTCATATATTCTCAATTTGTAATGTCCATAATATAGTTGATTTAGCTGTTAGATTGCAAAATTGGGTCAGTCACGTGACTGGTTAAAAGTTTGTTAAGAGTCAATAGGCGTACATTTGACTAGTCACTATTACTCATTCTATTTTCTCTCTATGTCCTATATTCAACTCCTTAGGCAATGCACAAACTCAAAGTCCCTCCTCAATGGCAAGGCACTCCATGCACAACTACTCAAATTTGGGTACCAAAATACAGGCATTTTCACAAACAATCACTTACTCACAATGTGGGTTGTTGAAATCAGCTAGGATAGTTTTTGATGGGATTTTGGAGCCTGATGAGGTTACTTGGGCTTCTTTAATTTCTTGTTATTTTCATTGTGGGGAGTATGAGAAAGGATTGGACATGTTCGTGTTGGCGTTGAGGGGAGGAGTGATAGTGAATGAGTTTTTGTGTGGGAGTGTTTTGGGTGCTTGTGCTGTGATAAAAAGTTTGCAACTTGGGATGCAAATTCATGGTTTGGTTGTTAAGTTTGGTCTTGGGATGGATCAGTTTGTGTTGACTGGTTTGATTAATTTTTACGTTAAATGTGGTCGATTGGACTTGGCACGTCGAGCTTTTGATGAGGCGGATGGAGCGGAGTTGCATGCTTGGACTGCGATGATTGGAGGGTGTGTGCAGTTAGGGAGTGGAAGAGAGGCTATTAAACTTTTTTGCAAGTTGCTTTCGTCTGGCTTGAAACCAAGTGAGAGAACGTTTTCATCAGTTCTTGGAGCTTTTGCTGATGTAAAAGAAGTTAGAGCTGGGAAACTGATTCATTGCCGAGTTGTAAAATTGGGATTCGACTCATTTAGTTTTGTACGCAATTCTTTGTTGGACTTTTACTCCAAAGGTGACCTGTTTGAGGAATCATTAAAACTCTTCCAAGAAATGAAAGAACGTGATGTTGTTAGCTGGAATACGCTTATTGCTGGATGTGTGAGCTCAGGTCGGTATGAAGACGCTATGAGATTTCTCAGGGAGATGTTGCTTGAGGGTTTCGAACCGAGTTTATACACATACTCTAGCATTTTGAGTATATGTGGAGATTTACCAGCTATTGAATGGGGCAAACAAACACATTCCCGCGTACTGAAGTCTAGATTTGATTCCAATGTGGTTGTTGACAGCTCCCTCGTTGATATGTATGCTAAATGCGGACGACTTGGTTATGCACGTAGAGTTTTTGACATCCTTCCTGCGAGAAACTTGGTATCTTGGAACAGCATGATTGTAGGATATTCCCAACACGGGTTTGGAACAGAAGCTTTAGAAATTTATGATATGATGCAGAGTAATGGGGTCAAACCTAACGATATCACATTTCTTGGAATGTTATCTGCCTGTGGACACGTCGGACTTTTAGATGAGGGACTTCAACACTTTACTAGCATGACTAAGGTGCACGGAATCATTCCAAGGACAGATCACTTGGCTTGTATCGTCAGTCTATTTGCACGCAAAGGAAAAACAAAAGAAGCTTATGGTTTTATAAAGAGCTTTTCAGGGGAACCAAATAAGGTAGTGTGGCGTTGCCTCTTATCTGGTTGCAAAGCTAACAGAGACTTCATATTGGCAAAATATGCTGCTGAAAAGATTCTAGATATCGATCCAGATGATACTTCAGCTTACATCGTATTGGCAAACATTTACGCTGAGCTACAAATGTGGGATGAAACAGCCAAGATTAGAAAGCTGATCAAGGAGAAGGCGTTAAAGAAGGAAACTGGACATAGTTGGATTGAATTACAGAATAAAATGTACACATTCTCTGCATGTCATATCATGTCTCTTCAAGAAAGTTATCTGCAGCATGTTTTGACTGGTTTGACGACCCAATTGTTAGATTCAAACTATGTCCCTGATCTCATGTTTTTGTTGAATTTTGAGGAGTAAGTATAAAAGAGTGAAGAATCTTCATCCGTGCTTGGATAACTCGTTGTCAAACTAGAATGAATTGACAATGATTTAAAAAAAAAAGACAGTTCAATCAGAGGAAGTTCTTGGCTGAAATATCATTATGTGAGATCAGAGGTCAACAAGGTTAACTCCATGACTTCAATATGTGTCTAGCAAACTCAGTCCAAAGCCCGAATAGAAGAGAAGGATTACAGCCAGTTGACAAGCAGAATGGAGATATTCTAAGTATGACGATCCTCTTTATAGATGCAAGAGGATTCATTTAATCGATCCCAACTACTAGTTTGCTATTAAGACATAGTTACTATTGAGAGGTTAACAAACAGGGAAAGCTTGATCTAATCCAAAAATGATTAGATTGATGGAATTTGACATGATATCAATATTATATTCCAATCTTTGATCTCAGTATATATTAATTTGACCTCATAAGCGTGATCAAAAGTGTTACTTCCAGATGCATAACCCCGTATTTCTTCTAATGTGTTTGGTATGATGGAAAATATGTTTTCTTCAAAAAAAATTGGTTTTCTACTTATTTTCTCATGTTTGGTTGGTGAGTGGAAAATATTTTTCGAAAAATATTTTATGGTATTAGGTTGGTGAGTAAAAAATATTTTCTAATGTTTGATTGGTGAGTGAAAAAATATTTTTTAGAAAATACTACTAACTGTTAACTAGTATATCAGTGTCTCTAGCAACTCAACAATTTGTAAGAACTAATTTAAGCATAGCAAATAATATTAATATCGAATACTAAAATGTTACAATCACTAAAGTTAAGAAACTATTAATTAGCAAATATAGGAGAGACACTTTTCAACATTTTGTCAGGACAATCTCAAGATACTACAAGCAATTGAAATATAACGTAACGACAAGCTTATTCAACCCTGTGAAATAAGTTACATCGATGACAAAATGAAATATGCTATTGAAATATGCAATTAGCAAAAGTAACATAGGTAAGTCTTCCTCTATGCAAATGAAAATAACAATACATTCAACGAACATTGGAAAAGGAAAAAATTCGGGCTTCACTATTTTTTATTTCAAGCAGTGAAAAATTGAAATAAAGCACAATGAAAAATATTTTACGAGTAATGTAAATTTTTGAGAAATGTGAATTTTTTGAGTGTGAATATGAATGTTGTTAGGGTGGGGAAGAGGGGAGGGGAGGGCATAAGTCACATTTGTCATTTTTCGAAAAATAACTTTCCTTGATCCATGAGGGAAGTCATCTTCCCTCAAATAGAGGAAAATGAGCTATCTTGGAAAATGTTTTTCCAATATTTTATTCCAACCAAACAAGGAAAAATAGGAAAATATTTTCCTAAAAACATTTTCCATCATACCAAACACACCCTAAAAGGATTTGACCACCTAAGTGGGACCAAGTGTGTTGGCTCCAAAAGCATAAACCCGTATTTCTTCTAGATAATCTCCTAATTGTTCTAGAGTAACTAGAAAGAGATCCTTTAACAAGAAAATGTCAATGTAGAATTTTATTAAGTTTATTGTCAAATTCAGTTAGTTCACTTGATTGCAAGCGTTCCTATGGATGTCATTTCCATTTGTAATGAATGATCTATAGACAAGTCAGAGCTCAAGACTATACAATTTGTTTGAATTATTTGATCCACTTAACAAGGAGGTAGTTTCTGCTACTTGGTGTGCAAATATATTTGTATCCTTAGTAGAGAGTGTATTGGAGTATTATTCGATATATATTTTTTTTAATGTCAAGAAGGTAAAAGTTGTTTAAATGATGGTGTAAACATTAATGGATGAACTTATTAGGAAAGATGGTTCGGCATGTCAAAAGAAGATATACAGATGCCTCGGTGAGAAGATGTGATGATTAACACTGAAGTTCTTGAGGAGGAAAAGAGATAGCCGGCGAAGCATTGATGAGAAGTGATCAGATATAATATGATTTGTTTATCGAAATATATAACTCTTGATAAGAAAGTGTTAAAATAAAGATACTCCCTCCTTTTTATTTTAGGTGTCGCCTTTTGATCGAATACGAAGTTTAAGAAATAAGTGATGACTTTATAAAGTTTACAAAATTTTCCCTTTTAAAGTTGCTTTAATATTTACTCCGTCCGTCCCATTTTACCCGTTCCAAATTGGGATGGTACAGCTATTAAAAAAACAATCATTGATAATGTAACTTTACCATTTTGCCCCTCTTAATTGTGTCTTATTGTTACTTCTAATATTGATGGATGACTAATATCAAAGCACCATTTATATTCTTAATGATGTACTCTTAATGATACTACTCTTTGCACCATTTTTCAAGAATTCTAATAATAAGAAGTAATCAATTACACTAAGGGTATAATGGAAAAAAAAAATTGTCTTGTCTTGATAAGTAAAAAAAGACAAATAAAATGGGACAACAAATTAGAAAATTTAGGATGAGTAAAATGGGACGGAGAGAGTACTTTTTAGTTGTATTTTCTTCTTAAGTGGGACTAATAAAAATAAAATGAAAATGATGTCATTAAATGATTACCAAATAAGAAAATATGACTCTTTTGGGACGAATCAAAAGAAAATAATGACACATAAAATAAGACGAAGGAAGTACCTTTTTTTTCTTCCTTACAAAGGCTTCTAATAAGCGCACATATAAGTACGTCAAATAAATCGGTCAAAATGATTATATAAATTAAGTAGGCATTTGATCATGTAAATTAAAAAAATTTGAGTTGAAGTTGAAATTAAAGTTGTGTTTGATCATTAAAATAATTTAAACTTCTTTTTGACTTTTAGTGAGAGAACACATTTTTATTTTTTTTTAAATACAATTTCAAATTATATTAGAAGTTCTTACGACACAAACACTATAATTTTCATTAACCTCTAATAATTTTTTGAAAAAAAAATAAAAAATCTCATAGCCTAATGGGCTCTAATTTTGGATAAATACCTGAAATAGTCAAACATAACGATTATTTATAAAAGTCCTCATAACTTTTAAATAACATTAAAACATCTCAGGGTTTTGTTAAACTCACATGTCTCTTAGATAAAGATACATCTTCCTCTTTTGTTAAACTCAGGTATATTTGAAGGTCTATCTTAATCTTCTTCTTGTGAGATTTGAGTTGTGTATTTAAGCAATTGATATTATGTAATAGCTTTATAATTCAGATACATTTGAAATTTAAATTATATATCCGAATAATTATTTCGATATGTAGTAATAATAACTGTGTATTTCAAAGACATTTAAAATTTAAATTATATATTTAAATAATTACTTTAATAATATCTTGTAATTATTTCAAAAACTTTAAAATATCATATAGTTAAAAACTAAACCTTCTGTATTTTTGTTATTTTCCTTATTAGTGAACGTATCATAATTCAATTCGATCACGTCAAACGGGACGGGCCCGACCCGGCCCGACCCGGCCCGGTTTGACCCGGCCCGGTAAGCCCTAGGGCTTTAGGGTTCCGGGTCCCGGGCCGGTTTTTTTTGTTAAAATAGGTCCGGTTAACCCGGCCCGGATCAAGCCCGGTCCAGGTCCGCCGGTTAACCGGCCCGGCCCGGAAAAAAAAATTTGATTTTGGGCCAAACTAGCCGTTGGCCCAACGGCTATATAGCCGTTTTTGGGTCCAAACGGCTAGTTTGGGCCCATTTAATTAACAAAAAAAAAAAATTAAAAAATATTTTTTAATCCCCAAAAAAAATCTATAAATACCCTACAACTTCAAATCATTTTTCACACAATTTTTCACTCTCTCAAATCTCATTCTCTCTCAATTCTCTAATATTCAATATATTTAATTTCTTAAAGTGTTCACTTTAATTTTTTAATTTTCGTTTACAAAGTACGAGCGAAAGTTTCTAAAGTCGCAATCTTCGGATACTTCCAAAATTTGGTATTGTCATTCCATCTCTTACGTTTAATTTTTATTTATTGTATTAATTGTTTAATATTTAATTTTATTATATTTGTGTATTTTGAATATTTTTAGTTTAATTTAATTTATATTATGGATAAATTAAAAAAACTCGCTGCTAAAGGTGTTAAAATTTTTTGTCCCGGAAGCGGTAGTGGTAGTAAAAAGCGAATTACTAGCGGTAGAGGTAGTTCAAGTAATAGATATACCTGTGTGCCTTCGCCTCCGATACCGCTTGGTACACCTTTTGAGGAAGAAATAGGTGTAGGTGCTCACGATATGGATTATGTAGAAGCTCAGGAAAATTACGGTATAGAAGAAGAAAATGAAGTAGATGCAGTTAATTTAGACGAAGATAATGAAAATATTGTTGAAACACCCGCAGTAGGAGATGCTAACGTTAGATCTGAATCAGTTAATCTCCCTTCCCGTCCTCCCAGTGCCCCAAAACCTCGTAAAAGAACTAGTATTGCATGGCAATTTTTTGAACGTATATCAGATATTGAGGTGCAGTGCAATATTTGTCAACAAATATATAAGCATAGAAGTGGAGGCAAGCAAGGGGGTACGGGTACGTTAACGAGACATATAGCTGAAGATCACAAAAGAGAGTTAAATATTGCAAAAGGTGGTGGGGATGTTGGTGGGTCAACGCAAACTAGAATGGACCCAACAACCGGTCAAGTAGCGAAAAAGTATAATAAATTGAGGGACAGGGAAGAAATAGCTAAAATGGTAGCTGTGGGTTGTTTGCCTTTTAGTTTTCCTTCTTCTGATGCTTTTATTCGTTATATACAAGCAACTTATAATCCTATGTTTAATGGTATTCCTAGAACTACTTGTCGGTCTGATATTTTTAGACTCCATTCACAATATTGTTTTTATTTATCAACATTGTTAAAAAATATTCAATGTAGATTGTCCCTAACTTCTGATCTTGGTCGTGCTGTAAATAAAAATAATTATTTAACCGTTACTTGTCATTGGATGAATAGTAATTTCGTGATGCAAAAACGTATTCTTGCTTTTTTATATGATGAAGATCGTAAACATACTGGACAATTTATTGCTGATTCTATTGTTAAAATTGCTGGATATTATGGTATAGAAAATAAAATTTTATGTATTGCTTTTGATAATGCTTCTAACAACAAGACTGCTATAACAAAAATAAAATCTACGCTATCTCCGCCCTTGCCTGAAATTTTTCATATTAAGTGTGCATGTCATATATATAATTTAATTGTAAAAGATGGTCTTGAGTTTTTTGAGCTTTATATTGAAAAAATTCGTCTTTCCGTTGGTTTTATTCAAGAAAATAATCGTAGATCGAGAATTAGAGAATTTAAACTTAAATGTCAAGAAAATGGACTTACACCGATTTTGATGCCTGAGGAAATTGATACTAGATGGAATTCTACGTATGGATTTCTAAAAACTTGTTATAAATATAGAATTCCTATTACACTAGCTTTTAACCAACATTGCGGTTCATTTGCTGATTCTGCTGATTGCATGCTACATAATTCTGATTGGGTTGTAATTAATGATCTTGTTAAGTTTTTAGAAAAATTTTATGTAGCTACGGTTGAATTTTCCGGTGCTTACTATCCTACTGTTTGTAATATTTTGGCATATATAGCCGATATTTCTGATTTGCTCCAACAATATAAAAATAAAGAAGGTTATAAAGAAGCTGTTGGCGCCATGTTTACGAAATTTAAAAAATATTTTTTCCCGATTCCCCCTATTTACTTGGTTGGTGGTATGCTAAATCCGTGCATGAAATATAATCATATGTGTCACTTTAGTACTCTTATTTATACTAACTTAGAAATAAATACTAACCATGATTCTGAACAAGTACAGCCTGATTTGTGGACGGCTACGGCTGATGCAAAGGATTATATAGAAAAATTATATAATCACTATGCTGATTTATTTGATTCAGCCTTACCTACAAATATCACTCCAACTGTCGCTCCTCATCCTCCCGAGGAGCCATCATCTTCTAAAAGGCCGGCACATAGTGATTTTTCTGATTCGTTTTACGATTTAAATTGTTGGAACAGTGTTGATGAGAGAACTTACACATCAACTTATCGGGAAGAGCTGAAATATTATCTTCGGACGGCAGCAGAGGATCGCAGACGACGGATCAACACGCTGGATTGGTGGAGGAATAATGAATCACAATATCCTGTGCTTTCAAGATTAGTTAGAGATATCTTGAATGTTCCAATGTCAACCGTTGCATCAGAGAGCGCCTTCAGTCAGGGACGACAGCAGCTTGGAGACAACCGACACTCATTGGGAAGCAATGCAATGAATGTTCTAGTTTGCCTCAGAGATTGGATTAGAGCGGAAAGAAGAAACCAAGGAATGGAACCGGAGCCGAGCGACGAGCTGAAACTTGAAGAAATTATGACTTCACGGGAGAACTCCGCAGAATCAAGTCCAATGCATGGTTTTGCCCCCGTTGACTTCGATTATCCTATGCAAGTTCCCATTAATATTAACATGAATGAGTTGGAAAAAATGATGCATAATTTATAGATTTTTCATTCATGTAAATTATAAATTTTGGATCATTTTGCAATCAATAAAATTTTCCAAATTCATTCACTCCTTAGTCGTTGTTTTTTATTTTTTTTTATTTAACGATTTAAAATTTTAAATTGAATTTCTAGTTTTCTACTTTAAATTAAAAACTTACTTCTAATATATTATTAATTTACTACCAAATATTATTAATTTATTATATTAAGTAGCATATGTTTTGTATATTTGTGCATATATCTTCTATAGAAGTGTATATTTAACGTATACATGTGTATATGTTTTATAAATTAGTATATAAGTATATCTATACATATTGTAATGTATATATAATGTAGTATATTTTATAAGTAGTAGTATATATACATTTAATGGTGCGTATACACGTGTATATATCTTCTATAGAAGTGTATATTTAATGTATACATGTGTATATGTTTTATAAATTAGTATATAACTATACAAATATATATTGTAATGTATATACATTATAGAATATTTCATTTAAAGTATTACATATACATAGAATAGAGTGTATATATGTGAATGGATCTTCTATAGACGTGTATATTTAACGTATACATGTGTATATATTTTATAAATTAGTATATAACTATACAAATATATATTGTAATGTATATATATTGTATATATCTCATTTAAAGTATTACATATACATAGAATAGAGTGTATATATGTGAATAGATCTTCTATAGACGTGTATATTTAACGTATACATTACTTTATGTTTTATAAATTAGTATATATATTGTAGTATATACTTTTTTTAAAGTAGTACATATATATTGAATGGTGCGTATATATGTGTATATATCTTCTATAGACGTATATCTTTAAAGTATACAAGTGTATATGTTTTATGAATTAGTATGTAACTATATATATATACATATTGTTGTATATATATATATATGTATATCACTATATTGTAGTATATATTTTATTTAAAGTAGTACATATATATTAAATGGTGCGTATACACGTGTATATATCTTCTATAGAAGTGTATATTTAATGTATACATGTGTATATGTTTTATAAATTAGTATATAACTATACAAATATATATTGTAATGTATATACATTATAGTATATTTCATTTAAAGTATTACATATACATAGAATAGAGTGTATATATGTGAATGGATCTTCTATAGACGTGTATATTTAACATATGCATGTGTATATATTTTATAAATTAGTATATAACTATACAAATATATATTGTAATATATATATATTGTATATATCTCATTTAAAGTATTACATATACATAGAATAGAGTGTATATATGTGAATAGATCTTCTATAGACGTGTATATTTAACGTATACATTACTTTATGTTTTATAAATTAGTATATATATTGTAGTATATACTTTTTTTAAAGTAGTACATATATATTGAATGGTGCGTATATATGTGTATATATCTTCTATAGACGTATATCTTTAAAGTATACAAGTGTATATGTTTTATAAATTAGTATGTAACTATATATATATATATATACATATTGTTGTATATATATATATATGTATATCACTATACTGTAGTATATATTTTATTTAAAGTAGTACATATATATTGAATGGTGCATATATATGTGTATATATCTTCTAAAGTAGTATATATTTAACGTATACATGTGTATATGTTTTATAAATTAGTATATATATATATTGTAGTGTATATATATATATATTATACTATTATAGCATATGTTTTATTTAAAGTAGTACGTATAGTCATATATAATTATATATTGAATGGTACGTATATATGTGTAATTGTTTATACTTTATATATTTTTTTAAAAATATATATTGTATATTGGAGTGTATATAGTGTATATTGGAGTGTATATAGTGTATATTGGATTTTTTATTTATTTTTTAAATGGGTTTGACCAATTTTTAACCGGGTTTGACCGAGTTTGACCGGGTCTTGGTGGGTTTGACCGGATTGGGTTAAATGGGCCGGGTTCGGGTGAATTTTAATTTTTTTACTGTTTGGTCCGACCCAATTAACCCCAAACCCGACCCGTAACCAGCCCAAAACCCAAGTAAAATGGGAGAGCTGGTTCCGAATTGGCCCGACCCGGCCCGTCAGACACCCTTAAATTGGCAACCAACTTCATAAATTAACATACATAGGGTTGGCTAACTATTGAAACGTGTCAAGTCGTCAACAAATCTTAACTTCCTTACTAATCAACGTGGCAATCCTTCATTCTTCCTTGCAAAGGTGGATCACTCTTATTGTCTTGAATTCATCTCAATTCAATATTTTTAAACGTAAAATAAATAAATTATATAAATAATAAAAAAATTATAAAAAATTTAATATAAATTTATAACATCAAAAATATAATAATATTTTAATATTAAAATTTTAAAAATTAAATTAATAAAATTTAAATACTGAATTCGATTGTATGCTTCGAAAAATGCCAACGAAGACCCTAGATGTTTCTCTTGTTTTCTACCTCTTGTAAATAATTAGAGGACAAATTATTAAAGAAAATTATTGAAAGAGCTATAAAGCAAGTTTATCATAGTAGAAAAAAGAAGAAGAAGAAAATGGAGACAGCTAAAGAGAAAGCAGCTAATATTGCAGCCTCAGCAAAGTCTGGTATGGAGAAGACCAAGGCCATCCTTGAAGAAAAGGTATTTATATATATCGTCAAATCTTTCTATAATAGCGTCGATTGCAAAATATTACTATAGAATGCACATTTAGATATCTTAATTTTAGCTTCAGATGATAAGTAATTAATCACTCAACTTTAAAAGTCCACGTTTAGACATCTTAACTAGATTTCATCTTAATTTGATTTCAGTTCATAATTAATTACTCTAGCTCATCCTTATTATATCTATTTGGACACCATATATTTTGTCTGACATTTTATATTTACGTGACACGTAAATTTTAGAGGTATTTTAAATTATCATTTTTCATTTATTCAGTGAAGATGAATTGAAATGTGTAGTTTCATAATCAAAGTCATAATTTTCAATTGAAACCAAGTTAAAATGTCTTATCTTACATTTATCAACTTTGGTATAAAGAGATCCGACTATATATTGCTTCAGTTGTTTTCAGGCACAATACATAAATAAATCTTTTAATTTGATCTCAGATTATATTTATCAACGTTGGCACTTAAGTTTATATGAAATTAAACAAGTAGGTCCGGCCAACACGGCGTCCTAAGTGTATTATGCCACATAGTGGACATATGTGTTCATTTGTTCAACTTTATACAAGTTATGTTCACTTATTCAACTTTATACAAGTTTAAGTGTCTATTTATACATACCCAAAGTTGGAGGTTGTGATCTGAGACCAAGTTAAAGAGCATGTCTATATATTATGCCGTCGTTTTAATTCATGAAACATTCAATTCAACTAATAAGTACTTGGCATTAATGACTACAAAAATTTGACCTTAATGGATAAGCTCTGGTTTGTACCAACATATTTTTGACAGGCAGAAAGAATGAGTACAAGGGACCCTTTAAAGAAAGAGATGGCAACAGAGAAGAAAGATGACAAGAAAACTGCTGCTGAGTTGAACAATAGAGAAGCCATGGACCAAAATGCAACTGCTAGGTATGCATAAAACACATTAAAATTATTTTTTTATGATTTTAAAGCATATATTTATCATTAGTAAAAATGTTTACACCGATCATGTCAGGTAACTTTGATTTATTTTTATTATTAAAATCGTGGCTTACAAGTTACATATAGATATACTAGTGTAATGTCTTTTACACTAGTAGGATATATACTAGTGTAATGCCTTATAAAGTTTGAGTTAGCTGTATTTGGACCTAATTTAACATGGTATCAGACCTAATTTAACTTGAGAACGTATTGTGAATTTTAGTGGACTTGAATTTTTCAATCTTCATCACTTTTTAAACGTTTGATTTTGCTATTTTTCAGAAAATAGTTTGAGCTTCATCTCGTTGATGTTCATAAGTTGGGTGTTGAACTTTTTGTTGATGTTCGAAGTTGTGAATACAGAGTTAAAACACTTCATTTTCTTGTTCATATGTTTGAAGTTAATTGTTGAAAAATACAGATTAGAGTTTACTGAACCTATTTTATGTGATTACTTTCTTTTTTTCTTCTAAAAGATTATGACTCTTTCTAAATATGACATTGGCAAGTTATGTTTACTGAACCTATCAATTGTACCTTCCAACATAAGTAGTCAAGTTATGTTCATTTCCTTGGAAATATATATTACCATTTACTATATATGTGAGTCCTATCATCCTCCTCTTAATTGGGAGTTGAATATTTCTCAACTCAATTAATAGTGGTATTATTTCAGAATATAACTTTCTTTGTTGTTGGAAAAATTGGAATCAGAAGAAAGTTAATCTTAGTGACATAATAATAATTATTAGTTGAGTGATAGTTGAAATAAATTCTACTTGCTTAACTAGAATTTTTAACCACTAAAAAGACAAAAAGTATAAAATAAAAACATGATAAACAAATGAATACACTACAACTGTCTTATGCAAATACATTGTGCACATGGATGGTAACTAAAAAGTTGAAACATATCATTTTTCATAGTTTTTCTAGCCAGCAGAATTGTAGTAGTGAAGCACATTCACTCTCCAGAGATATGGCCAATTCTCGAAATGAACGTCCAACCATTGGCCTTTGATTGATTTTCCATCTTCTGATCTAGAAAAACAAAACATCAATAGTAAGGCAGGCAGAGAACATTTTTATTATGTCAAAACTAGTTTTTTTTTTTTTTTTTAATAACCGCATTGTTCGGGCCAATGTTGCGCTTTTCTTTTTGGAACAGCCGACAGTGTTTTGCTGATGTTTCTAATCAAGCTTTTATTATGACAGATATACCATACTTTTTCCCCCATTGCTAGTAGGTTTATGGATTGCACGTCCAACACACATGTTTTGTCCTTGTGTGTCCCAAAGCTCAAAATAGGTAACCTAATGGTCGCCGTCCGACTAAACATACCAACAGTCACCAGGATCATATGAGCTGATAAGGAGTAAACAATGATCTGTGTGTTTTGGCCTTGTGTGTCCCATGGCTCCAAATAGGTAACCTAATGGCTGCCGTCCGACTAAACATACCAATATTCACCAGGTTCATATGAGCTAATAAGGAGTAAACAATGATCTTCTTAAGATCAATCTGCCTTAAAGTGGCCGAGGAAGTGTATATTATAGCAACAACGCATGCTGAATAATTCCATGGAATACGTCTGGAATAGATGGGAAAAAAACACCTAGTGTTTTGTCTCTACTGGTATTTAAAGTTGAGGCCTCAAAGCGCCCAACAATTTCGTTGACAACTAGAAACACCCTTCTTGTCAAAACTAGTTTTTCACAAGATTTTACAGGAAGCAACTATTATACATCATCACAGCTTTGTTGCTCTAGTTGTGGGCAACCTATCCATGTTTCTTGCATATCAGACAGCTGAAATTACACGTGTGCATATTTAGGCAATCTTAAATCTGTGCTATTGACATTATCTTGTGCATTGGCAGATATATAGAGAAACGCCATCAATTAGTATCCAATTTTATCTGAGATCTAACATGTTTATTGAACAAATAGGTTCACATACTGCTTTAACCAATGTCAATGGGACCTTACAACCTATACACATTTGACAAACATGGAGTACTAGCAACATAGGAAACATACTAAGATACCTCCAACTCGTAATTATTCTACTCAAGCCGTTCTGTGTTGAAGCGTGTGTTTGTCTCATTTAAAAGCTTAAGCTTTTAGAGAAAGCACTTCTATTATTTTAGTTATATTCTCAACATTCTGGGCTTCACGAGATAGTCAAAGGATCAAAGCAGAAATCACCACACAAGAAAAAACAAAAAAAGGGAACTACAGAATATTACCGCTACTCCAGTCCATTGGGATGAGAGAATCACTGGTGACGAATCATGACTTTGATTTCTCAGCTTCCACGATTTCCTTCTCAAGCTTCATTTTATGCAAAGAACAAATGTTACGTTACTAGACAAGTAATGCAACTTCTACTAGTATTACAATAGAAAGCAAAAGTGCAAGAAATGATTAGATCGACTATCATATAAAACCTCCTCTGAAATTGAGTGGTTTAGACTTAACAAGAGGAGCAAATACGCATAAAATTCATATTTATCATGACTGGCCTCCTAACAAAGCTTATTCACTTAAATGACAAAAATTGGTAACCTCAGGTTCCATGTACTCTTTTACTGCACTCAAAAATGGAACACCAGAGAAGTAGTAACTTATCAAGTATCTCATAGTGCTTCGACCGAGATAACTCTCATTTATTACATAGGTTCTATATAATCCTCTTTGAGTTAAAAAGGTTAGTCCAAGATACTGTTGAAGACCTGAGTTGTTTGTGTTGAGGTTTGAATATTGAAGGCTAAAGAAGTCACAGGAAAAGCAGGGAAAAACAGTTGTACAGTTAAGATGTCCTAAAGTTAGTTAACATAGTGAACTAACTAGAATAACTTAAAATCAGCTACTACACTAGTTGATCATCCGATGCTATATATACAAGACTATGTATTACTACATGATTATTTATTTGAATACAACTATCAACTACAATGATTCACTCATCTTCTTCCTCTTCCACTTCTCTTTGCTTTGAGTTCTCCTTCCTCTACTACTTCTTACTCCTCTGCATTTCCTATTCTGAGTGTAATTACTCCATTATTCTTCATGGTATCAGAGCTTACTAAATTGAATCGGTACTCATTTTCGATCCTACCTCTCAGTGGAATCTGTATTACTTCTTGAATTCAAGAAGTCAGAATCTGTTAAATTTTCTGCAATTCATCTCTACTCGATGGAAATGGCTGATGGTTTGGATGGCATTGGGACTTCAGCTCCACCTCCTGTGAATGCCAACAATGGTGGTTCTATTTTTCAGTTTACATCAACTCCTTGCAATTCATCTCTACTCGATGGAAATGGCTGATGGTTTGGATGGCATTGGGACTTCAGCTCCACCTCCTGTGAATGCAACAATGGTGGTTCTACTTTTCAGTTTACATCAACTCCTCTGGATACTAATCAACCACGATATCTATCTACTGCTGATATTTCAGGTACTTCACTTGTTTCATTTCAATTGAAAGGAAGTGAAAATTATGTTGTGTGGAGTAAAGCGGTAAGAATTGCATTGTTAGGTCAAAATAAGTTTGGTATGGTTGATGGTTCCTGGAAAAAAGTGAATTTCTCTGCTGAATTATGTAATTAATGGGAAAGAGTTAATGCAATAGTATTGTCATGGCTTATGAACTCAGTGTCTAGTGACCTTCTTGGAGGGGTAGTATATTCTTCTAGTGCCCTAGATGTTTGGTATGACTTAAAAGAGAGATTTGATAAAATCGATGGATCTAGAACTTATAATCTGCATCAAGAAATTGCATCTTTATCACAAGGAGCTCAATCAAAGTGTGTCTACTTCACTAAATTAAAGGATTTGTGGGATGAGTCTGAATCCTTAGTGCCCTCTCCTGCTTGTAATTGTGAAAGGTCAAGAGACTTCTTGGCATATCTATAGAGAAAAAAGTTGCACCAATTTTTTATGGGGTTGAATGACACCTATTCTCAAGCAAGACGTCAAATCTTGCTTATGACACCCGACTTCTGTTAACATGGAATATTCAATGCTAATGAGTGATGAGAGTCAAAAGAATGTGGCTCAATTTACTATGACTACAGTCTTATTGGGGGCTACTCCTAGTGGTCATGATACATTAGTCATTTACTTTAAGACTAGTGCTACAGGTGGTGGTTATCATAAAGGGAAAAGAAGTTTTGTCTCAACATACAATCCTAATGATATCTGTGACTTCTGCAAATTGAAGGGTCACTATAAGGTGGATCGCTGTAGGTTAGTGAGGTATCCACCAAGTCATCCCAAACATGGTGATCAAAAGGCTAGTGAGAATGAACAACGACCCCAGAGGTGGCTATGATAACAAATTCAAGCAGAGAAAGCTTGCTTGTAGTGCTCATAATGCTGCTGTTGAGGATTGGCTGTTGCAGCCTCAACAGACTTAGTCACAAGGTGCTTACCAGACATCAAAAGGCCTACCAAATGTTGGGATGATAATACCAAGGTTTACACATGAGCAATATGACCAAATTTGCAAAATGCTGGAACAACAGAATCAAGTCTCAACATACATGCCCTCTACCAGTGCAACAAACATGTCAGGTATTAGTAGTTCCCTGTTGGTCCGCAATAAACCACATGAGAGGATTATTGACACAGGTGCTACAAATCACATGACTGCAGCCATTGGCCTCCTAAATAAAGGTTCAATATCTGAGTCAGTGAATTCTCAAAGAGTAACATTACCTAATGGTGATATTTCACTTGTTACACACACTTGCTCTAGTAATATTTCTGATAATAGCAATGTACATGTCGAATGAGCTGGCAGATTGAGGCATAATCTGCTTCACAAATCAACAAGCAAATTTGGCTGTAATCAGCTCCTGTAAATATGAGATAGCATGTATATTCGAAAAATATATTTGTTGTTATCCTTGGAAATAGATTAGGGGAAATCCCTTGATTCAAGAATCTCCCAAGAATCAGGGATTGATTAGTTTATAAATAATGTACAATTCTTTGAATAAAAAATATACTTTGCAGTATCTGAACTTTCATGGTATTAGAGCGGGACATTTTCTCTAGTATCACATGGAAAGAACACCTTTCCAAGGAGATCATCCAAGATACACAAAGGATTAGTAATTGAGATTATGGAAGTTATCCAAGAGGATATTTCTGTACATAAAAGGAATTCGAATTGGGGCTTTGCGTTTGTAGAAATGATCAAGAAGTACTCCCCATGATTCTGATCCAGACTATGTTCCTATCCACTTAGTAAGTAAATAACTATCAAGAACGAAGTAATCTTTTACTTTGGTTTCCTACATAGAATATGATGACTCAAGGAGGCAATGTTTCTCACATGTCCTTCCATTTAACTTCTCATCAATTAAACAGGAAAAACTACTTGGAATGGGCACAGTCCGTAAATCTTGCAATTGATGGTCGCGGAAAGTTAGGACATTTGACCGGAGAGACGAAAAAGCCGAAAGTTGGAGACCCAAAGATCAACACCTAGAGATCAGAGAATTCACTCTTGATCGCCTGGTTAATAATTCCATGGAATCAGTCATAGGTAAACCTTATCTGTTTTTACCTACTTCTTAGGATGTGTAGGAAGCCGTAAGGGAGACATATTCTAATGTAGAAAATGCTTCTCAGATATTTGAGTTGAAAATTAAACTATGGAAGGCTAAGCAGGGTGACAAAGAAGTCACTGCTTATTATAACGAAATGGTGTCTTTGTGGAATTAGTTAGACCAGTATTATAATGATGAATGAGAGTGTCCTGAGGATAGTGTTAAAGCAAAAAAAAGGGAAGAAAATGAGAGAAATCACCTTTTTTAGCAGGATTAAATCGGGAGTTTGATGAGGTTAGGTCACGAATCCTAGGAAAAAAATCCTTTTCCCTCACTTCGTGAAACCTTTTCTGAAGTCAGGAGAGAAAAAACTAGGAGGAAAGTTATGTTAAAACCTGATTTAAATGTTGAACTAAAACCTGCTATAGATTCGTCAGCTTTTGTGACAGTGAAAAATGAAGATAATAGAAAGAAAAGGCCATGGTGTGATCATTGCAAAAGACACTGGCACACCCGTGAAACATGTTGGAAGATTCATGGGAAACCAACAAACTAGAAGCAGAAGGGAGTTGATAATTATGTCTTCCAATATCAACATGGTCAAGACCTCCAAACAACTCATTTTGAGCAGGAGCAGCAACCTCCTCCGGATTCGTCTCCATTTACAAGGGAACAACTAGAGATTCTGCACAAACTCCTTCAATCTCCCCAGTTCTGTGAAAATACACCTAATCCTTCTTGTTCTTTTGCTGAAATGGGTATCGTACCATCTTCTTTTCTAAGTGACAACTACAATAAAAAAGATTCTTTTCTAACTGCGAACTACAACCAAAAAGATACTTGGATCATAGATTCAGGAGCTACTGATCACATGACTGGAAGTTCTCGTGATTTCTCTACTTATACTCCTTGTGCAAGGAATAATAAAATCAAGATAGTTGATGGTTCTTTCTCCGCAATCTCTGGAAAATAAATTGTTAAACTATCACAATTCCTCACACTTCATGATACTCTTTATGTTCCAAAACAGTCTTGTAATCTGATTTCTGTCGGTAAATTAACCCTTTCTCTTAATTGTCATACTAATTTTTACTCTGATTCCTGAGAATTTCAGGAAAAGATCTCGGGAAAGACGATTGGCAATACTAGATAATATAGAGGTCTTTATTTTCTTGACAATGGGGACAACTCTCTAAAACTGAATCCTACTTGTTTGAACTCTATTTTGAATAAAGTCATGCTTTGGCACTATAGGCTTGGACATCCAAGTTTTTATTATTTAAGAAATTTGTTACCTCGGTTATTTGAAAATAAAAATCTGTCCTTGTTCCAGTGTGAATTTTGTGAATTGGCTAAGCATCACCGATCTTTTTTTCCTCTCAAAAGTATCAGTCTTCTAAACCTTTTATGATGATTCATAGTGATGTTTGGGGACCATCTAGAATTTCAACAATGTCTGAAAAATAGTGGTTTGTAACTTTATAGACGATCATACTAGAATGAGTTGGGTTTTTTTATTGAAGAACAAATCTGAAGTTAAAAATGTGTTTGAGACTTTCAATGTAATGGGAGAAACACAATTTAGTGAGAAAATTAAGATTTTTCGAAGTGACAATGGTCATGAATTTTTTAATTAATAATTAGGAAGCATTTCAAAAAAATCGGGATAGTACACCAAAGCTCTTGTCCGAATACACCTCAACAAAATGACATCGCAGAAAGAAATAAGGCACCTGTTAGAGGTAAGTAGGGCCTTACTGTTTACCAGTAAGGTTCCACAGTACCTTTGGGGAGAGGCTTTCTTGACTGTTACTTATCTTATTAATAGGATGCCATCTCGTTGTTGTGGATCCGTGGAAGTCAATTAATTAAATATATAATTATATTTTAGTGATTTTATTTATTATTCTAGAATAGGGTTTTATATTTCTTACTTTCATAAGGATTAGACTTTCTAGAATAGGATTTTATGTTTCCTACTTTCATAAAGATTACACTTTCTAGAATAGGATTTTATTTTTTCTACTTTGCTAAGGATTAGACTGTTGATGTAATACTCCTATTTAAATTAGTCACGCTCCGGCAAATTGGTAAAGTTGAAATCTATCAACGTCAATTTCAAGAAAAGTTGGCTAGGGCTGGAATTGAAGAAGTGTGTTTTGGTAGGATATGATCCAAATCAAAAGGGATATAAGTGTTATGATCCTTAGTCAATGAGGATAATTTTCACAATGGAAATAACTTTCTTTGAATACCAACTCTATTTTACTGCTCATCTTCAAGGGGAGTAAGATTCGTCTTTTTGGGATACTAAGGAAACTAGAACTCAGACAAATGACAGGCTAGATATTACAATAAATACTGATGTGAGGGATCTTGAAGAAGATATGAATAGGTGTGATGCAAGAGATGAAAACTTAAGTGACTTAAATGATAAAAACTTTGATATTGAACCTGTAGAGCCTTCAAATGACAAAAATAAAAATGGGAATAGAGAACAAACAAAACAAATACAAGTGCATTTGAGAAGGAATCAAACTCAAGAAAAAAGGATTAACGATCCTCAACACTGTCAAAAGTCAACTCCGCAAGATCTTCCTGGAATTCAAGGTAATCTTTCAGCTGATTCTGTTTGTAATTCTTGTTAGATATGGACCTACCTATTGCAAAACACACAGGTGTTAGAAATGTTTCTAAATATCCTATTTCTATGTTTGTTTCCTATAATAACTTGTCTCCTAGTTATTCAGCATTTATTTTACAACTTTCTAGTGTGGAGATCCCAAAAAATATGCAGTATGCTCTACAAGTTCCCGAGTGGAAGGAGGCTATTTTGGATGAATTGCGGGCTCTTGAAAAAAAGACGTGAGAGTTGGTAGATTTTCCTGAGGGAAAGAAACCAGTAGGCTGCAAATGGATGTTCACCACCAAATTTAAGCCAGATGGATCCTTGGAGAGGTATAAGGCCTACCTAGTAGCTAAGGGGTTCACAAAGACATATGACATTGACTATCTTGAGACGTTTGCTCCAGTATCTAAGCCAAACTCAATTAGAGTTCTATTGACAATCGTGGTAAAACTTGACTGGTCTCTTCAACAATTGGATGTGAAAAATGCTTTCTTATTTAATCCAACAGAAGATGCACACAAGCCTTGCGGGACCAAAGATGAATTGGTAGATTTATTCAACAGGTCAAATTTAGCCGAGACTGCAATCTACAATTTCTGATCCATGGAGGAGTGTTGAAAATATATCACAAATAAAGTAGAAGTAGAAAACTATTAGTAATTTCAAATTATTAGAGTTCTATGTGGCTTAAACTTAGGAATTAGTTATCCCTTTGTTATTTGAATAGAAATTAGCTATCCTTTTTTTATTTGAATTTGAATAAAAGTCTAGTTAGAAATATAGCTATAAATATATGTCTTTGAGTTATTAATAAAACAATTCCTTTTGACAATACAATTGTAGTATTTTTTTCTCTCCAAATCTTTCTCTGTGATTTCTTAAATTTTAAAGCTAAAAACCAAAAACATGTTCCATTTAGGATACTGTGTAAAATGTTCCCTAGTAAAAGTAGTTTTCTAGATGACAATATAAATAAATGTAGTGTTTGTCCATTTGCTAGGCAAACCAGATTAGCATTTCCTACTAATATTACATCTAGCTTTAAACCTTTTGATCTACTATATATGGACCTCTGGGGTCTATATAATGTTCCTATTTGTGATGGTCACAAATCATTCTAAACTATTATAGATGACTTTACTAGAATGACATGAATACATCTGCGTAAATTCTTATAGATTGAAACAAGCACCAAGATAACAGAATGCAAAATTTTCTCAAGCATTAATCAACTGCAAGTTTAGGGAAAGTCAATATGATCACTCATTATATATCAAGGAAATCGGTGATGGAGTAATTTTTGTACTAGTATATGTGGATGCCATACTAGTAACTGGGGATAAGCTGGATTAGCTAATTGAAACCAAGGAAGATATTCACAAAACTTTCAAGATGAAAGACTTAGGAAAATTGTAATACTTCATAGGAATTGAGTTTGCAAGGTCTAAACAAGAGATTATGATGCCATAAAGAAAGTATACACTTGATTTCAAAAAATGCTGGATTAGCTAATTGAAACCAAGGAAGATCTTCACAAAACTTTCAAGATGAAAGACTTAGGAAAATTGTAATACTTCATAGGAATTGAGTTTGCAAGGTCTAAACAAGAGATTATGATGCCATAAAGAAAGTATACACTTGATTTCAAAAAATGGTCTTAGTGATACTAAACCAGCTCCTCAGATCCCACACCCTTTGATACTAAAAAAAACTAACAACTAGAGACTTTGATCAACATGTCCCAGGAGCTGTAAGACCTAATGATGAGGAACTAGATTATCAGAGAATGAATCAAAGAATAATAGGAAAGCTGTTATATCTTACAGTCTCAAGACCAAACATAGCTCACACGTTGAGTTAGTTTTTGCAGAGTCCAAAACAATCTCACATGAGTGTAACACTCAGGGTTATCAGATATATAAAAGAAAATCTAGGAAAAGGGCTTCAAATGTCTAGTGCAAGGAAAGATGTTCTTGCAGCTCATTGTGATGCTAACTGGGATGCATGTGCCTTTTCTAGAAATTCTATTACTAGTTTCACTATCAAACTAGGTGATTCATTAGTGTCTTGAATGTCAAGGAAACAATCAACCATCTCAAGAAGTTTAGCTGAATCAGAGTACATAAGTATTGCCTCAATAGTTGCAGAACTTACTTGGTTAATTGGTTTAATCAAGGACCTAAATATTCAACTACAAGTACCAGTAACTATCTTTAGTGACAACAAAGCAGCATTACACTTAGAAGCAAATCTTGTTTATAATTGAAGGCCCAAACTTATAGAAATAGATTGCCACTTTGTGAGGAAGAAGATTCAATAAGGACTTACCAAAACTGAATACATAGCCACTCATGATCAACTTGTAGATGCTTTCTACAAAGGTTTAACTAAGGTTCAACATGAGTATCTGATGTCCAAACTTGGCTTTATGAATCTTTTTTTAGTGCCAAGTTTAAGGGGGGATTGTTGAGATCTGAATATTGAAGGCTAAAGATGTCAATGGAAAAGGAGGGAAAAATAGTTGTACAGTTAAGATGTCCTAAAGTTAGTTAACATAGTGAATTAGTTAGTTAGAATAACTGAAAAGAAGTTACTACACTAGCTGAACATCTGATTCTACATATACACGACTATGTACTACTACATGATTATTGAACTGAATACAACTATCAACTACAATGATTCACTCATCTTCTTCCTCTTCCACTTCTCTATTTCTCTGAGTTCTTCTTCTTCATCTTCCTCTTCTACTTCTTACTTCTCTATATTTCCTATTTGGAGTGTGATTGCTCCATTATTCTTCAGTTTTGCTTTTGGTTGTAGTTAATTTCATGATAAGAATAGCTGAAAAAAGAAAAAGGATCTACTCCATCTGCAAGAGGCTGATAGTGATAGGTATGAGGAGAGGTAGAGGTAGACCGAGAAAAAATTGGAAAGAGGTGATTAGATAGGATATTACATATCTCTAGCTCATCAAGGAAATGACCATACATACGAGATCATGGAGGGCGAGGATTGTCGATTAGTGGGTAGTTGAGTACTTTCCCCTTTCCCTGTGATAGACCGGGGTTCCAATCTGGTGCATCTATATATTTCCTTACTATTATTATTATTTGTATGCTAGCATTATCTTAACCTTTGATTTTATTACTACTGTTGTTTCATTTATTTTGGCTATCTGTGCTCTTTTACTGTTTTCTTCGTTATATTCATCACTTACTTTCACTCTTGCTCTTCTTTTAAACCCGTCCTTGATCCAAGGGTCTATTGAAAACAACCTCTCAATGGTAGTGATAAGGTCTACGTAAACCTCATCCTCCCTAGACCCCATCTGTGGGACTATACTAAATATGTTATTGTTTTGTGCTCTCTCTAACAGTTTAAGTTTTCTGATGAAATGGTCGTACACTTCAAAAAGAGAAAGTGTTGAGATGATTAAGTGGAAAAAAGAGACATGGAACTGTGTCAGAAGCAATTTGATAGATTATTAAATAAGTTTACGAAAATCATATTAAGCTTCGAAAACTTTCACCAAAAAGGCTAATACAAATCTTGGTTAAGCTACATTGAACAGAGAAGGAGGAGGAAGAGAGAAATTTTATTAACTCTCAAAATCTATGCACTATTACAACTTGCACCTATATATAGATGCATATATTCTAGAACCTTATCATTAAATTACACACTTAACTTTCCAGCTCATCACACAACTCATTAACCACCTAACAAAGTAACAAACTCACTTGCACTAGTAAGCTCACGTGCACTAGCAGCCAACTCATGTGCAAAGTGAACCAATGTGACATTACACAAATAATGATCATACTTGTAGTGTGATAGTAGACTTTCCAATACACTCCCACAAGCCGAAGGGTGCATAATATTAAGCACACCAAGTTTTCTCAAGAGTTTAGAATGTTGATCATGGCCTAGCCTTTATTCAGTATATCAGCCACCTGTTGTTGGGAAGAAACATACAGGGTATGCACTAAATCACTCTTGATTTTGTCACTGATAAAATGACAATCAATCTCTATATGCTTTGTTCTCTCATGAAAGATCAGATTAGCTCCTAACTGTATGGTAGACTTTCTATCACTGAGCACTGTGATAGGTTTGGGAACCAGCACATTTAAATCTGCAAACAATCCTTCTAGCCAAGTGAGTTTTGCTATAGTTGAAGCCATAGTTCTGTATTTAGCTTCAACTGAGCTTCTAGATATTGTATGCTATTTTTTTACTTCTAAGATATTAAAGAACCACCAAACTGCACCATGTACCCACTCACTGACCTTCTACTGTGGGCAAAAGTAGCCCAGTCTGAGTCATACCAACAAACCAAATTAGCATTAGTGTGTTTCTTCACTCCCTGACCTACTGAACCTTTCAAGTATTTGATCACCCTGTAAGCTACTTCCAAATGAAATCTTTTGGACCTTTGCATGAAATTACTCAGTTTTTGAACAACATAGCTGATATCTTATCTAGTTATAGTGGCATACATAATTTTACCCACTATCCTTTGATAATAAGTTGCATCTCTCAAAATAACATCACATGTACAACCTGTGATTTCATCATACTCGACTGATGTCAACCTAGCATTGGATTCTAAAGGTGTAGATGGTGGCTTTGCATCAGCTAGACTAACTTCTGAGATCAACTCCAGAACATATTTTCTTTAATTCAAAATGACTCCATGTGACGACCTCAAAACCTCAATTCCCAGAAACTACTTGAGCTCCCTTAAGCCTTTGAGATTGAACTGCTTATGTAATATTTGGTTGGTTTTAGAAACCATACTTTCATTATCCCCAGTGATCAGTAGGTCATCTACATAGACTAAGACTATCACCATTCCTTCTGTCTTCTTCCAGGTAACAATGAGTGGTCATATACACTCTGAGTAAATACTTCATTTGTGAGAGTTTAAGTCAGCTTGATATGTCATTGCCTAGAGGCTTGTTTAAGTCCATATAAGGACTTAATCAACTTGCATACCTTACTATGCCCTTTCAGTTGAAAGCCTTCAGGTAGTTACATATATACGTATTCATCTAAGTCCCCTTGTAGAAAGGCATTATAGACATCCATTTGGTACAAGGACCATCCCCTTGATACAACAAGTGCAATACCACATCTAACAGTCACTATCTTTGCTACAAGTGAAAAGGTATCTTGGTAGTCCAATTGTTCTGGTGGCTATAGCCTTTAGCTACCAGTCTTGCTTTGAATCTCTCAACATCCCCATTTGCTTTATATTTGATCTTGAATATCCATTTTGAGCCAATGAAACTCAACTATTTCCCATGTGTTGTTGTCTTCAAGTTCTTTAATCTCTAATTTCATGGCTTCTATCCATCCATCATCTCTGATAGCTTGACTGAAATATCGAGGCTCAACCAGTTCTGAAAAACTACTCACATAGCATTGATACTTAGAAGTAGTATTCTTATAGGATAGGTAATTTGATATTGGGTATCTTGTACCCTTTATCTTCCCAAGTGTAGTGTAGTCTTTCATCCAAATAGGTTCCTTATCCACTCTTGATGTTCTTCTGTAAGTGATAGGTTCTGCATTGTTTGTGCATGAGGGAGTTGGCTCAATAGGTTGAACAGTTGGCTGACCTTCTTCTTTTGCACCCATTGATGGATCAGGCATTGAAGTACTTTGAGGTAATTCTCCTACACCTGATTTTAGATCATCAGTAACATCTGCTAAATCAACTGATTCTTCATCACCACCACTTTTTTTGTATATGACCCGAAAGGATGTGTGGATTGGTTCTTACCTTCGGTTTTAGCAAAAGGAAAAACATCTTCCTAAAATGTAATATCTCTGCTAACAAAAAACTTATTAGAGATCATATCCAATAATAAGTATCCCTTGTGTGGTGGAATACCCCATCAACACTGCAGTTTTGTCCCCTTCAGATAACTTATCACCTTTAGGTAATATTGAGGCATAGCATAAACAACCTAGTACCCTCATGTGTGATCAGGAAGGTACCTTGGAAAACAATGCCTCAAATGGTCTTTTACCACTAATAGAGGATGAGGGTAGTCTATTCATCAAGTAGACAACAACCTTAACAACTAAACCTCAATATCTGATAGGCATTTGTGATTCAAACCTGATAGCTCTAGCAATGTTCAGGATTTGTCTTTTGTCTTCTTTCTACAACACCATTCTGTTGTGGTGTATAAGGATAAATGCTTTGATGCAACACACCTAAAGTTTTGAACAAATGATTACACTGAGTGTTGAAGAACTCAGTGCCATTATCAGTTCGTATGACCTTCACATTAGTCTGAACTGAATTTTTACCATCAATATAAAGTTTTGAGAGCAACAATGGTCTCAGACTTAAGCTGGAACAAATGTATCCAAGTATATCTACTACAATCATCCACAATGGTTAACAAGTAGAACCTTTTATCAAAAGTAGGTATTTTATAGTGTCCCCACAGATCCATATGTACAATATCAAAACAACTAAACCTCAATATCTGATAGGCATTTGTGATTCAAACCTGATAGCTCTAGCAATGTTCAGGATTTGTCTTTGTCTTCTTTCTACAACACCATTCTGTTGTGGTGTATAAGGATAACTGCTTTGATGCAACACACCTAAAGTTTTGAACAAATGATTACACTAAGTGTTGAAGAACTCAGTGCCATTATCAGTTCGTATGACCTTCACATTAGTCTGAACTGAATTTTTACCATTAATATAAAGTTTTGAGAGCAACAATTGTCTCAGACTTAAGCTGCAACAAATGTATCCAAGTATATCTACTACAATCATCCACAATGGTTAACAAGTAGAACCTTTTATCAAAAGTAGGTATTTTATAGTGTCCCCACAGATCCATATGTACAATATCAAAACATATGGTAGACTTAGTTTCACTGCTAGGAAAAGGTAACCTAGTCTGCTTGGCTAAGGGACATACATGATATTTATTTAATAGATCAGAATCCTTACAAGACTCAACAAGTCTAGTGACTTCAACACTTATGTGGATGGATGTCCAAGTCTCTTGTGCCACTGACTACTGCCATGCATTATTATGCCTGCTACTGGCCTTTCTTTATCTTCATATGTATTATTCCTTCTATGTACACCTTGAAGAATGTATAATCCTCCTTTTTCCTTATCAACCCCCTCACCTTGACACTGTAAAGATCTTGAAATACACAGAAGTCAGGGTAAGAGGATACAAAGCAAGACAATTATCCAGTAACCTTGGACATGATAGCAAATTCAGCTTAAAGTCAGGGACAAATAGTACATCCTTTACAGTTTTATTTTGCAAAACTAGTGTCTTTCCACTGTGAGATATATCAGGCTTTGCTCCATTAGGTAGATTCACCTTATCCCCTCCTTCTTTATCTACTTTACTTCTTGTGGAAAACATGTTATTGTTTGATGCAATGTGATGAGTGGCACTGGAATCAACTACCCATTCTTGTTGCTCAACATGAGAAAATAAATAGGTAGCTATACCCGACATATTAGTATGTTTTGTCTCTTGTTGATCCCCGTTGAGAAGTTCCATAATTTGCTTGTATTCCCCATCAGTGAAGGCTTGGCCTTTTGCCAACATTGTATTATTGATTTCCTTGGGACCACCTTGACTAGTTGAAACATTTTGACCCGTATCTCCACCAACACTCTGTCCATTGAAATTACTAGATAAAAATGTGAGTATCAACTTGTTTTGTATATTGGTTCCCAGGATATCTATTGGCATTGAATTTTCCAGTGTCGTAATTCATCTTCTTCCTTGATTTCCTAGCAGTAGAATATCCTATCAGCTTGTAGCAATTCTCTCTTGTATGTCTAGTAAAGTGGCAGTAGTCACATTTCTTCCTCTTGTAATTATGATTTCTATGACTTACTTCTGAACTTCTATTCACCTGCATTGTAATAAGATCTGATTTCTCACTTGTGATGGACGAGTAGGCAAGTTGTTGCAACTCATCTTCCGCTATCATAGCATATGCCTGATTGAGAGAAGGTGTCACTCCCTTCAGCAGAATCTGTCTCCTAGCTGGTCATATGAACCATTCAATCCTCCTAGAAACTCTATCAGTCTCATTTGAGCAAGATGATCTGCATAGTCTTTAGACCTTGGGCAATCAGATGAAGGGGCAGGGATCACAATACATACTCACTCCATAGACCTTTCAATTTGGTAAAATAAGTAGCTACTGAATCAGTACCTTCTGACAGTGTGTTGATTTCTCTGTGTAATTAGTATAATCTCATTCGATTCACCTTGTCAAACCTTTCCTTCAGATCTTCCAAAACTTCTCGTGCTTTTGTGGCATATACAATCCCATTCGACAACTCAGAACTCATTGAGCTCATTAACCATGACAGCACTATTGCATTACATGTTTCCCATTGTTCATGTAACTCTTCTCTATACATCTCCTCATTGCATGCACCAGTTACAAATCCAAATTTTCGTTTCCCCAATAATGCAATCCTCATTGATCTACTCCACACCCTATAATTTTCAGATCCAATAAGCTTGACTGGAATCAGGGTAGCTCCAAACACATTTGATATGCCTATGAACATGGGATCACTGGGATCTATCTTAGGTTCCATTCTCCACACTTCAACAAGCAAGCAAATAGATGTAGGGATTGAAAACCACCAGCAACTACCACACAAAAAACAGCAAAAAATAAAGATAGATCTACTGCCACAATTCAGAGTGCAAGCAAAAAAAAATTGTGATTCAAGTTGAGTCAACTACAGAAATCGAAAACTCTACCAAAATGGAGATCTAAACTCCATAGATTGTTTCTCATACTCTACGATCGAACTGGAGCTCTGATACCATGAAAACTTTCACCAAAAAGTCTAATACAAAGCTTGGTTAACCAAGCTACATTGAACAGAGAAGAAGGAAGAGAGAAATTTTATTAACTGTCAAAATCTATGCATTGTTACAACTTGAACCTATATATAGATGCATATATTCTAGAACCTTCTCTTCTTGAACCTTCTCACTACACTACACACACAACTTTCCAGCTCATCACACAACTCATTAACCACCTAACAAACTAACAAACTCACGTGCACTAGTAAGCTCACGTGCACTAGCAGCCAACTCATGCACGGTGAACCAATGTAACAGTGCACAGATAATGATCATACTTGTAGTGTGACCCTAGACTTTCCAATAAGCTTCTTTAGATATACTCATGAAAGGCCTTACTTCTACATTTGTTATATAGATTTATGTTTACTGTTAGCAAAATGTGCCGAGGTAAAGCAGATGTAAAAGAACATCAAGATCAGACTTTTGTCTTACTGTCTCTGGAAGGAAAGGCTATCACAACACTAATTTAAAAGAATAGGTGTATATGTAAGTCAGAAATGTAATTCCGCATGAAGAAGTCGACCAGTAATACCAAATGACACATGTTAAAATATCACAAGCAACTTCAAGTAAATGTAAGCATGATGTTATGGTACCTTCATGAAAGTTTTTGTTTTGCTACGAAAAACACGACATTCTTGTTTGATGTCTTTTAATGCCCACAGACACCTACAGAGACAAGGGAAAAGGTTTTGTCAGATAATCTAAAATCTCCGTGCTATTAGCTAATTATATGATCAAAAAGATGATTCTCACCAAGAGTGATTAAGGATTTCTTGTTAGAGGAAACAGATGATTGAACAGTCATGAAATTCTAACCGCAATAAGAAAATTTAATGATGAAGAATTCCACGTCGGAGAAAAAAAACAAGCAATAAGGTTAGTAAAGTTCTGATCATTGCTAAAGGATTAGTGCACATCCTCTTACACAGTCTGCAAGTTTATTCCCCAACTAATGTGGGACTTCCAACCCACTCTAACACCCCGCTTCATGCCAAGGGCCCAACTGACGCGTGCACTGGTAGCCCAAATGGGGATATGACACTTGCGCCTAACTCAACCACAAAAATTAGCTTACGAGTGGAGGATTGCCCAAGTCCATATAAGCGAATCATTAGTCCATTCCCCAACTAATGTGGGGTTTTAACCCGCTCTAACAAGAAGATTAAAGAGTTCAATGGCCGTAAAATGAAAGGAAACTCATTTTTCCTTTGCAGTGAAGTGTTAGTATTACTAAAAAATTTGCATGTTTTAAGAAATGGGAATGTACTCTAAAGTGCCTAGCTAAATAGAAGCAAATCTTAATCAAATAGTTGATCTTTGTTGTGGAAAAGTTGACTTTGAGATCAACAAGGACATGCATTAAGCATTTCCCGAATCAAACAGATTGCCTATCAAGCAAGTGAACAGTAAAACCTTTTAAACAACAAGCAGTAGAAAAATTCTAGCTAATGTAGAAAGAACCATACTCAATCTTTGACTTCTTGTCAACTCCTTCGATAAAGGGATCACATGCCTTCTTAAGCTTACAAGCTCCAATGCTGCAAGAGAAGTTGAGCAGAATCATTATGATCTTTCTTGTGGCAAGTAATTATGAAAAGGAATGGCGAACCTAAGATTCCAACTGTTGTATATTCAACGGAAGATTTGAGGATACAATTTTCAGAGAATTTTTTGAGGAAAAAGTACACAAGAAAAGAAAAATCAGTTAAGATGTGAAGAGATACTAAACGTTTAGATAAAGCAAGTACGAAGTAGCTGCTTTCTATGAAAACAACATACCCCCAGTGTGATCCCAATAAGTAGGGTCTGGGAAGGACATTGTGTATGCAAACCTTACCCCTGCCTTGGGAGGTAGAGAGGTTATTTCCCATAGACCCTCGGCTCAAGTAAAAGCATTACAAACCAGTTCGAAAGAAAAACAATGGGAGTGAAGAAACCAAGACAAAATGCTAAAGATGGCATGACAAAGCACACTAAATCAATCAACTATTCTCAACGGCAAACTAGTTAAGGTTGGATGCATGAATCCTCCCTGCACATTCCACTTTTAAGGTGCAATCCTATAATACTGTTCATTGGTAACACTATATGTAAGACTACATACCAAATATCAAATATCTACTTAAACTTAGCGAAGATAAATTCTTATGGCTACTTTAAGAAATAACAACTCACCATGCAGCACTTCCTTTCAGCTTGTGACATTGCACATTTAAGATATCAAAGTCCACAACCCATGACTCACTAAAATTAATGAAAGAACAAAACACGAATCAACAACCAAAGTAAAAACAAAAATAATTTGTGCATAACAGCAACAGAAAAACATACAGAACATAGGTCAGGTTTCGCATAACAGCGCGAGCATCACGTAGAAAAGTAGGAAATAGATCCAGGAAGAAAGAAGAACCACACTCCTCCTTCAATGAGTAGGCGATCCGGAAATCTTTATTAACCAAACCCTGCAAAAAACATCTAAGTGAATGGTATTCCTTTTACACTTCCATATCATATAGTAATAGGAAAATTCATCACAAACATCTCGAAGAAGGATCTCTATCTTTACATAAACATTGAAGAAAATAAATGACTCAACTACAACAAAAGAATTACTTGACACAAGTGTTGTTTTATGGTGTTCGGGTACAAGAATCTGTATACATGCAACACCAACTTCAAATCTAGTTCAAGTCTAAGACAAGAACACTTTTGAAGTTACTTAACACCTTCAACACTAGATTATGAATAATCTATCTAAGAAGTGTGTTTATTTTCAGAAAATAGATGAAATAGAATTTGTAAGGCCAAGTCTCCCGACTTCACGGAGTGTCCTTAAGGAATAATTCCCCTCACTGTACCTGGGTTATGGAATCTTCCTTCCAAGATAAAATGGCCTTCAATTCGAACAATAGCGGTACATCAAATTGTTGGATTCGACGAACTCACTCAACAGTTTGATTGATCACACATAATGTTTTGAAGACAAGAAGAGAGTTTGTAATTCAGAAAAATTCCTGTCTAAACCTGTGGATGAAAGCAGGTTTATACAGCCTTCATATGCCTCTTCTGAAAAGTGAAAATGGTTCACTTAAAAGGTGTGACCTTTCCTGAAAAATCATGTCTGTTCGTCAAAAGATTGCATGTTTTTCGAACAGGCAGACCATTTCATGAATCAGTGTTTTGAAACATCAGTTCAAAACAGTGCATCCTTCTGAAACATCAGTTTGAAATAGTGTATCCTTTTGAAGCATCAGTGCGAAACACTGCATGTATGCATATAACTGGAAGATCAAAACACAGAAAAAATTTACTGCATTTATAATTTCCCTTCGAATTAAATTTCTGTCAAATAAATTTTGTCCAAAAAGATAGATCTCATCTATCGATCGTTTGACAAATCCAAATCCAAATCCAAATTTGAAGCCGAGTCGAGCGAGCGACGACGACAACGGCGCGAGGTATCTCTTATTTTTTGCCTCACTTACCAAGTGGAATAAGTGTTTCTTAATATAAACACTTAAAAGTCACATTCTCCCACCAATGTGGGAGAAGTAGTATACTTTTCATTTTAGAGTACACTTTCCATTTTAGTGTTTTCTTCTCTATTTTCCCTTCCACTTGGTTTCCTCCATTTTTCATTCATATTTTTCATATAATTTGAACCCAACAATCCCCCACATAAATGGAAAATGGCTATTTTTCATAAAAAAAATTTTGTGGGCAAGTATGTGATCATCAAGCAAAGACTGATTGCATCTGGATAAGTGGGTTTCCCTTTGAACTTTCCATAGTGAACATGCATCGGATGCACTCGGTCAATTGGTAGATTTGATATCTTTGAACCGTTGAGCTTTAATGTACACCTAGACAACACATGTCACACAACCAACCTTTTACCATTTATGGTTCTAACAGTTTTATTCTTTTCAGCCATGAACACGTCCCGATTTCATGAGAGCTTAGAGAATAGGCCTTTACTAATATTCTCCTTGAAGTGTCTTCCACTTCTCCCTCACATAGGTGATTTTTAAACGTTCAATCCTATAGATTAAACTATTTGGTCAAATCTGCCAAATTTAGATAATCATTAAAAGACTTTTCACCTTAAATCTTATCCTTGTTTACTAAAAATTATCTACATCATGAGAATGGGTTGGGTAATTGACAATGTTGAACCTGTCAGACACAACTTTGTTTGATATCCTTGAACCTAGCTCTTGGGATCTCCAGTCTGCTAGGTAGAGTTACAGTCATGCTGACTTGTCCTAGGCCTTAAACCCATTCCCTTGGATGTCCTTTCCACTCCTTCTCTAGATAGGCCTTTTGTAAGTGGATCCGACACATTATCCTTTGACTTTACATAGTCAATAGTGATAATTCCACTAGAGAGAAGTTCCCTAACGGTATTATGTCTCCATCGTATGTGATGAGATTTACCATTGTACATCGTGCTCCCTGCCCTACCTATTGCCTCTTGGCTATCACAGTGTATACATACTGCTGTCACTAGTTTGGGCCAATAAGGAATATCTTCTAAGAAATTTCGGAGCCATTCTGCTTCTTCACCGGCTTTATCTAATGCGATAAATTTAGATTCCATTGTAGAGCGAGCAATACAAGTCTCTTTGGATGATTTCCAAGAGACTGATCCTCCACCGATAGTAAATACATATCCACTTGTGGATTTTACTTCATTTGATCCGGTGATCCAATTTGCATCACTATATCCTTTGAGTACCGCGGGATATTTATTATAATGCAAGGCATAGTCTTGAGTGTATTTAAGATAACCCAAAAATCTTTTCATTGCCATCCAATGAGTTTTGCTAGGATTACTCATGTACCGACTCAATTTACTAATAGCGCATGCTATGTCTGGTCGTGTACAGTTCATTATATAGATTAAACATCCCAGTACTTTTGCGTACTCCAATTGTTAGTCACTTTAACCTTCATTCTTTCAAAGTGCAAAGCTCACATCCAATGGAGTCTTGGCAATACCGAATTCCATATAATTGAATTTTTTAAGTACGTTTTCGATATAATGAGACTGTGACAATGCCAACCCTTGTCGAGTTTTATGGATTCTTATTACTAAGATCACATCCGCAACTTCAAGGTTTTTCATATTGAACTTACTCTCGAGCATTCATTTTGTTGCATTTATGTCAGAAATGTCTCTACTGATGATAGACATATTATTCACATATAAAAAAACAATGAATTGGTGATTTGGAGTGTCTTTAATATAAACACATTTATCACATCCATTTATATTTATCTTGAACCTGTTTGCCAACATGGTTTGGTCAAACTTTGTATGCCATTGTTTAGGTGTTTGCTTTAGTCCATACAACGACTTAATAAGTTTACACACCTTATTCTCCTTTCCTGGAACCACAAAAACCTCAGGATGTTCCATGTAAATTTCTTCCTCCAATTCTTCATTTAGGAATGCGTTTTCACATCTATTTGGTGGATTTCAAGATCATATACCGCAGCCAAGGCAATTAACATTCGAATCGATGTTATCCTTGTTACTGGCGAGTATGTATCAAAGTAAGCAAGGCCTTTTTTTTTGAAGACTTTTACTACAAGTCTTTCCTTGTATTTGTCAATAGTACCATTCGCCTTCATTTTCCTTTTGAAGATCCATTTAGAACATAAAGGTTTATTTCCTGGAGGAAGATCAATCAATTCCCACGTATGGTTTCTTAAGATTGAATCAATCTCACTGTTGACTGCCTCTTTCTAAAAGGATAAGTCTGACGATGGCATCGCTTCTTTAAATGTTTGAGGCTCATTTTCTAAGAGAAATCTTACAAAATCTGATCCAAACGAAGTAGACGTTCTTTGACGTGTACTACGTCTTGGATTCTCTTCATTATGTACATTCTCACTTGATTCATCTCGAGGTCATTTAGATCCTCCACTAGACTATTCATGTCTAATTTTATATGGGTAAATATTTTCAAAGAATTAAGCATTATCTGATTCAATTACCGTATTTTTATTTATATCCGGATGTTCGGATTTATGAACCAAAAACCGACATGCTTTACTGCTTTTAGCATATCCTATGAACATGCAGTCCACAGTCTTAGGTCCTATCTTAACCCTTTTAGGAATAGGAACATGGACCTTTGATAGACACCCCCACACTTTGAAATATTTCAAGTTGGGTTTCCTTCCTTTCCATTTTTCATAAGGGATTGATTGTGTCTTACTATGGGGAACTCTATTGAGTATACGGTTGGCTGTAAGAATAGCCTCCCCCCACAAGTTTTGCGGTAAACCGAAACTTATAAGTAAGGCATTCATCATTTCCTTCAACGTTCGGTTTTTCCTTTCCGTAATTCCGTTAGATTGAAGTGAATACGAGGCCGTAGTTTGATGGACAAATCCATTCTCTACACATATTTTGGTGAAGGGAGATTCATATTTTCCGCCCATATCATTTCTTATCATTTTTATCTTTTTCTCTAACTAATTTTCTACTTCAGTTTTGTATTGCCTAAATGCATCTATTGCTTCATCCTTACTATTTAGAAAAGTAGACATAACAATATCTAGTGCAATCGTCAATAAAAGTTATGAAATACTTTTTCCCACCACGTGATGGTGTTGACTTCATATCACAAATGTCAGTGTGTAGTAAGTCTAAGGGATTGAAATTCCTTTCAACAGACTTATAAGGATGCTTTGCATACTTTGATTCGACACACGTTTGACACTTTGATTTATCGCACTCAAAGTTTGGCAAAACCTCTAAGTTAATCAATTTTCGTAACGTTTTGTAATTAACATGTCCTAAACGTTCATGCCACAAATTATAAGACTCAAGCAAGTAAGAGGAATTTGAACTTTTATTGATTTCAACATTCATTACATTCATCTTATAAAGGCCCTCGATGAGATAGCCTTTTCCTACATACACTTCTCCTTTGCTAATTACAATTTTTTCAGAAACGGTTACACAGTTGAATCTGTTCTTGTCTAGAAGTAAAACAAAAATCAAGTTCCTACGTAATTCCGGAATGTACAAGACATTGTTAAGTGTCAAGACCTTTCCTGAAGTCATTTTCAAGCCCACTTTTCTTGTTCCTTCTACCTTAGCCGTAGCAGAGTTAGCCATGTAGATCATTTCTTCTACTTAAGCCATAGCGAATAATGAAAACAACTCTTTGTTGGCACAAACATGGTGGGTGGATCGGAATCCATCCACCACTCGAGATGATTCCCCACCAAGTTGCATTATGAAAACATAACACACAGATCATCACATTCTTTGTTGGACTCAATCATATTTGCTTGGTCCCTTTTCTTGCCTTTCTTAGGGGCATGACAATCCGTGGACTTATGGCCAATCTTGCCACAGTTGAAACACTTTCCCTTAAATTTCTTCTTGGGTTGATTGCTTCCTTTTTCAACTTTATTCCTTTTCTTAGAATTGTTTTGGTCATCTTCTACAATATGTGCTTCACTAATTGTAGAATTCCCTTTTGACATTCTCTCGGCAGCCCTATTATCCTCTTCAATATGCAGTCGGACAATAAAATCTTCGATATTCATCTCCTTGCATTTGTTCTTCAAGTAGTTTTTGAAGTCTTTCCACATAGGTGGTAGCTTTTCTGATCGCTGTTACTTGAAATACATCATTACAATTAAACCTAAAAAATAGTTTATGTGAGTACTAAGAACATTTTCAATTTGTTAAACTAAGGTATTTTTCAAAGATATACCTTCCGCTAGGAGATCGTGGATAATTACTTGTAATTCCTGCACTTGAGAGACAACTGATTTGCTATCTATCATTCTAAAGTCTAGGAACCTTGCAACAAAGAATTTCTTAATTTCCGCATCCTCTGTCTTGTATTTTCGTTCTAGTACCCCCCATAATTCCTTCGATGTCTTAGTTTCACTGTAAACATTATAGAGGTCATCTTGGAGACGACACAAGATATAATTCCTGCAAAGGAAGTCCGAGTGTTTCCAAGCCTCTACAATTATGAAACGCTCTTTGTCTGAGGTTCCCTCGGGCACCTTAGGAGCATCCTCACTAGTGAACCTTTGAAGACATAGTTTTGTGAGGTAGAAGAACATCTTCTGCTACCATCACTTAAAGTCAATGCCTGTAAATTTTTCAGGCTTCTTCGTAGGTGCCATTGGTTGCAGAGCATTTGCTCGACTTGTTGAGGCAATACTAGTTTCTCCCACAGTCGTAGCCCCATCTTTCATTTGACTTTCGTTAGTCATTTTACTTGTCACCACAAGACAATAAAATTTAATATTTTCAGAATACTACTTACAAAGTTAAGCAACTTTCAACTCTTCTTCTTGTTTCTAGTTAACGATAAAGTTTTTATGAATTCCAATCGTCAACCGAGTGATCTTTAACTTGTGATGATGATTTTATGTCTTCGAATCACTAGTTAAGTTCAAACGGAGTAGAAAGCTTAAAGCTTTAATCACCAAAAACAAGCAATACAAATTCTACAAATTATTCATTAAGATTGTTATTTTATGGTGTTCGGGTACAAGAATCTGTATACATTTAACACCAACTTCAACTCTAGTTCAAGTCTAAGAAAAGAACACTTTTGAAGTTACTTAACACCTTCAACACTAGATTATGAATAATCTATCTAAGAAGTGTGTTTATTTTCAGAAAATAGATGAAATAGATTTTGTAAGGCCAAGTCCCCCGACTTCACGGAGTTTCCTTAAGGAATAATTTCCCTCACTGTACCCGAGGTTATGGAATCTTCCTCCCAGGATAAAATGGCCTTCAATCCGAACAACAGCGGTACCTCAAATTGTTGGATTCAACGAACTCACTCAACAGTTTGAATGATCACACATAATGTTTTGAAGACAAGAAGAGAGATTGTAATTCAGAAAAATTTGTGTCTAAACCTGTGGATGAAAGCAGGTTTATATAGCCTTCATATGCCTCTTCTGAAAAGTGGCAATGGTTTACTTAAAAGGCGTGACGTTTCCTGAAAAATCATGTCTGTTCGTCCAAAGATTTCTTCTTTTCCAAACAGGCAGACCATTTTATGAATTATTGTTCCAAAGCATCAGTTTGAAATTGTGCATCCTTTTGAAGCATCAGTTCGAAACACTGCATGCATTCATATAACTGGAGGATCAAAACACAGAAAAAATTTACTGCGTTTATATTTTCCCTTCGGATTAAATTTCGGTCAAATAAATTTTGTCCAAAAAGATAGATCTCATCGATCGATCATTTTTCAAATCCAAATCAAAAGCTAAGTCGAGCGAGCGATGACGAAGGAGGCGCGAGGAATCTCTTATTTCTTGCCTCACTTACCAAGTGGAATAAGTGTTTCTTAATATAAACACTTAAAAGTCACATTCTCCCACCAATGTGGGAGAAATAGTATACTTTTTATTTTAGAGTACACTTTCCATTTTAGTGTTTTCTTCTCTATTTTTCCTTCCACTTGATTTCCTCCATTTTTCATTCACACTTTTCATATACTTTGAACCCAACAACAAGTTCTTTGACAAAATGTTGCAAGTTCTAAGAGGACAAGCATTGGCACAAGAATGAGTTACTCGGGGAGCATTTGGCCATGATTTTTTTTTAAAAATGTTTACCACGAAATTTCTTTATTTTTTCTCAGGAATTTGAAAGCACCAAAAAGTTCACTTTTTTCACTCACACAAAAATTCAAAAACAAATCAAATTGGCATTCATGACCAAACATAACTTCAATTTTGTTAAAAATAGTTAGTGAGTTGTACATATATTTTCCTTCCATTTACAGGTTGTTGGGTTCTATGAGTGTGTGAATGAAAAATGGAGGAAAAATAGTGAAGAGACACTAAAATGGAAAGTGTATTCTTTTTGGAAAGCTTACTAAATTCTCCCACATTGGTGGGAGAAAGAAGCTTTAAGGTATTTATATTGTGGAACACTTACTCCACATGGTAAGTGAGGCAAGAACCAAGAGATGCCTTGCACCATCGTCGCTCACTCGGCTTCGGATTTGGATTTGTCAAATGATCGATCGATGAGATCTATTTTTTAGACAAAATTTATTTGAATCTTGATGAACAAGTGAAATTTTAATCCAAAAATCTGATGGAATTGTCTTTCTCCATGTGCGGGGGCATTTCGGACGCCATTTAAACGCATACGCAATGCATCTCAAAGGGATACGATCCTTCAAGGTAAAAGGCATACTGTTTCGTGCTATAGGGTGATTTGCACGCGCACTTGGACAACCTGCGGGTGCAGGTGCAGTGCAGATAGTCACTTGAATTTGAACAGTGTCACCTGTGGCCGCAGGTGAGCGTAAGTGACGTGACTGTACTGAATAGGTGTCTTTTTGTTGAACCAATGCATCCTTTCTGAAATGATACTTAAAGGCTATCAATACCTAACGTATTCCTCAAGTATTAACATGATTTGTTGACAACAAAAACACTCTTTATATCTTCAAAAACTCATTGTGATCATTAACTGTTGAGTGAGTTCGAAGAATCCTGCAATTTGAGGTACCACCATTGTCTGATTGAAAGCCATTTTATCCTGGGAGGAAGATTTCATAACCTCGGGTACAGTGAGGGGAATTATTCCATAAGGACACTCCGTGAAGTCGGGGGACTTGGCCTTAAAAATTCTATTTCATCTTATTTCTAAAAATTAACATACTTCTTGGAAAGATTATCCTTAATCTTGTGTTGAAGATGTTAAGCAACTTCATAGGTGTTCTTGTTTTTACACATGAACTTAAGTTAAAGTTGTTGTGCCTAAATACAGATTCTTGTACCCGAAAATATTGTAAAATAACAATCTTAAGGAATAATTTTTCGAAATCTTTATTGCTTGATTTCTGGAGATTAAAGCTTTAAGTTTTCTACTCTGTTTAAACTCAACTAGTGGTTTGAAGAAATAAAATCTTCATCACAAGTTAAAGATCACTTGGTTGACGATTGGAAGTCATAAAAACTTCATCGTTGAACTAGAAACAAGAGGTGTTTATAGTTGTTGGAACTTTATTAATAGTATTTTGATATACTAAAGTTACTGTCTTGTTGTGACAGAAAAATGACTACCGATAGTCAAGTGCATGATGCAGGAACGACTATGGCAGCAACTAGTATTTCCACGTCGAGTCATACTAATGCTCCGCAAGCTATGGCACCAGCGGAGAAACCAAAAAAATTTGCGGGTATTGACTTCAAGAGGTGGCAGAAGAAAATATTTTTCTACCTCAAAACTCTTTATCTTCAAAGGTTCACATTTGAGGAAGCTCCGAAGGTGCCCGAGGGAACCTCTGAACAAGAGCGATTTGTGGTTGTGGAGGCTTGGAAACACTCAGATTTCCTTTGCAGGAACTAAATTTTGAGTGGTCTCTAAGATGACCTTTACAATGTGTATAGTGGAACAAAGACAACAAAAGAGTTATGGGGAGTGCTAGAACGGAAGTACAAGACAGAGGATGCCAAAACTAAAAAGTTCTTCGTTGCAAGATTCCTGAAATATAAAATGATAGATAGCAAGTCGGTTGTCTCCCAAGTGCAGAGACTGCAAGTGATCATCCATGATCTCCTAGTGGAAGGTATGATTTTGAAAAATACCTCTACTGAATAGTTTGAAAATGTTCTTAATATTCACATAACCTTTATTGTAGGTTTGATCGTGAATGAAGCGTTTCAAGTAGCAGCAACAATAGAGAAGCTACCACCTATGTGGAAAGACTTCAAAAACTATTTGAAACACAAAAGTAAGGAGATGTCCGTCGAAGATCTAATCGTCAGATTGCCATTGAAGAAGACAATAAGGCTGCAGAAAGAGGTCAAGAGGAAATTCAACAATGAATAAAGAAAATATTGTAGAAGATGACTACAACTCCAAAAAGCGCAAGAAAGTTGGACATGAAAGCAATCAACCCAAGAAAAAATTCAAGGAAAAGTGTTTTAACTGTGGCAAGATTGGCCACAAGTCCACTGATTGTTGTGCCCCTAAGAAAGGGAAGAAGAAGGACCAAGAAAATGTTGTTGAGTCTAAGAAAGAAGTCAACGACCTGTGTACTATGATGTACGAATACAACATGATGGGAAATCCTTATGAATGGTGGACGGATTCCGGTGCCACCCGCCATGTTTGTGCTAATAAGGAGTTATTTGCTGCTTTTGCTCCGGCTCAAGGAGAAGAAAAAATCTACATTGCAAAATCCGCTACTGCAAAAGTTGAAGGAATAGGAAAAGTGTGCTTGAAAATGACTTTGGGTAAAGTGTTGACACTCAACAATGTCTTGTATGTTCCAAAGTTAAGAAAGAACTTGATTTCTGTATCACTTCTAGACAAAAAAGGATTCAAATATGTATTTGTTTCCAGAAAAATTATACTTAGTAAAAGTGAAGTGTATGTAGAAAAAGGCTACCTCAATGAGGGTATATTTAAAATGAATGTAATGAATGTTGTAATCAATAAACGTTCTACTTCTTCTTACTTGCTTGAGTCTTATGATTTATGGCATGAACATTTAGGACATGTCAATTATAAAACTTTGCGAAAACCGATTAACTTAGAAGTTTTGCCAAACTTTGAGCGCAATAAATCTAAGTGTCAAACGTGTGCGAAATCAAAGTATGCTAAGCATCCGTATAAGTCCATTGATAGGAATTCCAATCCCTTACACTTAATACACATTGACATTTGTGATATGAAGTCAACACCATCACGTGGTGGGAAAAAGCATTTCATAACTTTTATTGATGATTGCACTAGATATTGTTATGTCTACTTGCTAAATAGTAAGGATGAAGCAATATATGCGTTTAGGCAATACAAAACTAAAGTTGAAAATTAGTTAGAAAAAAAGATCAAAACTATAAGAAGTGATAGGGGCAGAGAATATGAATCTCCCTTCGCCGAAATATGTGTAGAGAATGGAATTTTCCATCAAACTACAACCCCGTATTCACCTCAATCTAATGGAATTGCAGAAAGAAAAAACCAAATTTTGAAGGAAATGATGAATCCCTTACTTATAAGTTCAAGTTTACTGCAAAACTTGTGGGGGGAAGCTATTCTTACGGCTAACCAAATACTCAATAGAGTGCCCCATAGTAAGACAAAATCAATTCCATATGAAAAATAGAAAGGAAGGAAACCCAACTTGAAATATTTCAAAGTGTGAGGGTGTCTAGCGAAGGTCCAAGTTCCTATGCCTAAAAGAGTAAGGAGAGGACCTAAGATGGTGGATTGCGTGTTCATAGGATATTCTAAAAGTAGTAAAGAATGTCAGTTTTTGGTTCATAAATCCGAACATCTAGATATCAATAAAAATACCGTAATTAAATAAAATACTACTGAATTCTTTGAACACATTTATCCGTATAAAATTAGACATGAACCGTCTAGTGAAGGGTCTAAACGACCTAAAAATGAACCAAGTGAGGATGTACATAATGATGAGAATCCAAGACGTAGTACACATCAAAGAACGGAAACTTCGTTTGAATCAGATTTTGTAATATTTCTCTTAGAAAATGAGCCTCGAAAATTTTAAAAAGCGATGGCATCTTCGGACTCATCCTTTTGGAAAGAGGGAGTCGATAGTGAGATTAATTCAATCTTAAGAAACCATACGTGGGAGTTGGTTGATCTTCCTCCAGGAAATAAACTTTTAGGTTCTAAATGGATCTTCAAAAGGAAAATGAAAGCTGATGGTACTATTGACAAATACAAGGCAAGACTTGTTGTAAAAGGCTTTAAACAAAAGGAAGGCCTTGATTACTTTGATACATACTATCCAGTAACAAGGATAACGTCAATTCGAATGTTAATTGCCTTGGCGGCAGTATATGATCGATCTTGAAATCCATCAAATGGATGTGAAAATAGCATTCCTAGAGGAAGAAATTTACATGGAACATCCTGAGGGTTTTGTGGTTCCTGAAAAAGAATATAAGGTGTGTAAACTTGTTAAGCCACTTTATGGACTAAAACAAGCACCTAAACAATGGCATACGAAGTTTGACCAAACCATGTTGCAAACGAGTTCAAGATAAATGAATGTGATAAATGTGTTTACATTAAAGACACTCCAAATCACCAAGTCATTCTTTGTTTATATATGGATGATATGTTGATCATCAGTAGAGACATTTCTGACATAAATGCAACAAAAAGAATGCTCAAGAGAAAGTTCGATATGAAAGACCTTGGAGTTGCGGATGTGATCTTAGGAATAAGAATCCATAGAACTCCACAAGGGTTGGCATTGTCACAGTTTAATTATATCAAAAAGGTACTTGAAGGATATAGTGATGCAAATTGGATCACTGGATCGAACAAAGTAAAATCTATGAGTGGATATATATTTACTATTGGTGGAGGAGCGGTCTCTTGAAAATCATCCAAACAGACATGTATTGCTCACTCCACAATGAAATCTGAATTTATCGCATTAGATAAAGTCGGTGAAGAAGCAGAATGGCTCCAAAATTTCTTGGAAGATATTCCTTATTGGACCAAACCAGTGGCACCAGTATGTATACACTTTGATAGCCAAGCAGCAATAGGTAGGGAAGAGAGCATGATGTACAACGGTAAATCTCGTCACATAAGACGAAGACATAATACCGTTAGAGAATTTCTCTCTAGTGAAATTATCACTGTTGACTATGTAAAGTCAAAACATAATATGTCAGATCCACTTACAAAAGGCCTGTCTAGATAAGGAGTTGAGAGGACATCCAAGGGATTGGGTTTAAGGCCTAGGACAAGTCAGCATGACGGTAATTCTACCTAGCAGACTGGAGATGCTAAGATCTAGGTTCAAAGAAATCAAATGAAGTTTTTTCTGACAGGTTCAACATTGTCAATATACCAACCCATTCTCATGATGTAGACAATGTTTAGCAAACAAGGATAAGACGTATGGTGTGAAATTTTTTAATGATTATCTAAATTTTTTAGATTTGACCAAATAGTTTAATCTATAGGATTGAGCGTTTAGAAATCACCTATGTGAGGCTGAAGTGGAAGCCGATTCAAGGAGAATGTTAGTAAAGACCTATTCTCTAAGCTCTCATGAAACCGAGATGTGTCCATGGCTAAAAAGAACAAAACCGTGAGAACAATAAACGGTAAAAGGCTAGTTGTGTGACATGTGTTGTCCGGGTGTACATTAAAGCTCGACGGTTCAAAGATATCAAATCTACCAATTGATCGAATGCATCTGATGCATGTTCACTATGAAAAGTTCAAAGGGAAACTCACTTATCCAGATGCAATCAGTCTTTGTTAAATGATCACATGCTTTTCCGTAAATTTTTCAAAAGATAGACATTCTCCATTCATGTGGGGGATTGTTGGGTTCTATGTGTGTGTGTGAATAGAAAATGGAGGAAAAATAGTGGAAGGAAAGAGAGACACTAAAATGGAAAGTGTACTCTCTTTGGAAAGCTTACTAAATTCTCCCACATTAGTGGGAGAAAGAAGATTTAAGGTGTTTATATTGTGGAACACTTAATCCACATTGTAAGTGAGGCAAGAACCAAGAGGTGCCTCACGACGTTGTCGTCGTCGCTCGGTCAACTCGGCTTCGGCTTTGGATTTGGATTTGTCAAATGATCGAATGTTAGTAAAGGCCTATTCTCTAAGCTCTCATGAAATCAGGACATGTTCATGGATGAAAAGAACAAAATTGTGAGAACCATAAATGGTAAAAGGCTGGTTGTATGACATGTGTTATCTAGGTGTACATTAAAGCTCGACGGTTCAAAGATATCAAATCTACCGATTGACCGAGTGCATCTGATGCATGTTTACTACGGAGAAAACCACTTATCCAAATGCAATCAGTCTTTGTTAAATGATCACATGTTTGTCCGTAAATTCTTCAAAAGATAGTCATTCCCCATTCATGTGGGGGATTATTGGGTTCTATGTGTGTGTGTGAATGAAAAATGGAGAGAAAATAGTGGAGATCAAGAGAGACACTAAAATGAAAAGTGTACTCTTTTTGAAAAGCTTGCTAAATTCTCACACATTGGTGGGAGAAAGAAGCTTGAAGGTTTTTATATTGTGAAACACTTACTCCACATTTTAAGTGAGGCAAGAACCAAGAGGTGCCTCACGCCGTCGTCTTCGTCACTTTCTTGGATTCGGATTTGGATTTGTCAAATGATCGAATGTTAGTAAAGGCCTATTCTCTAAGCTCTGATGAAATCGGAACATGTTCATGGATGAAAAGAATAAAATTGTGAGAACCATAAACGGTAAAAGGCTGGTTGTGTGACATGTGTTGTCTTGGTGTACATTAAAGCTCGACGGTTCAAAAATATCAAATCTATCGATTGACCGAGTGCATCCGATGCATGTTTACTACGGAAAGTTCAAAGGAAACCCACTTATCCAGATGCAATCAGTCTTTGTTAAATGATCATATGTTTGTCCATAAATTCTTCAAAAGATAGTCATTCCCCATTCATGTGGAGGATTGTTGGGTTCTATGTGTGTGTGTGAATGGAAAATGGATAGAAAATAGTGGAGAGAAAGAGAAACACTAAAATGAAAAGTGTACTCTTTTTGGAAAGCTTACTAAATTCTCCCACATTGGTGGAAGAAAGATGCTTTAAGGTGTTTATAATGTGGAACACTTACTCCACATGGTAAGTGAGGCAAGAACCAAGAGGTGCCTCGCGTCTTCGTTGTCTCTCGCTCGGCTCAGATTTGGAAAATGATCGATCGATAAGATCTATTTTTTAGGAAAAAATTATTTGAATTTTTATGAACAAGTGATCAGGCGCAGGTCCAGCACAGACTGGGTGCAGGTGACGTGACTGTACTGAATAAGTGCCTTTTTGTTGAACCAATGCATCCTTTCTGAAAGGACACTTAAAGGCTATAAATACTTGACGTATTCCTCGGGTATTACCATGATTTTTTGACTGCAAAAACACTCTTTATATCTTCAAAAACTCATTGTGATCATTAGTTGTTGAGTGAGTTAGAAGAATCCTGCAATTTGAGGTACCGCTATTGTTGGATTGAAGGCCATTTTATCTTGGGTGGAAGATTCCATAACCTCGGGTACAATGAGGGGAATTATTCCTTAAGGACACTCCGTGAAGTCGGGGGACTTGGCCTTAAAAATTCTGTTTCATCTTATTTCTGAAAATTAACATACTTCTTGGAAAGATTATCCTTAATCTTGTGTTGAAGGTGTTAAGCAACTTCATAGGTGTTCTTGGTTTTACACATGAACTTGAGTTGAAGTTGTTGTGCCTAAATACAGATTCTTGTACCCGAAAATATTGCAAAATAACACAGGCGACTCAATTATAGGAGCAAATCATAGGGATATTCTCTTTTAATATTGTTTGGATTAGTTCCTTAGATAGCATCTTACATGGTATTAGAGACAAGTCCATCTCCGTTTGGGCTCCCAATCCATGCGCCATTTTGGCCCTGAGTGTGAAGGGAGTGTTAGAGCGTGTGAAAGTCCCAAATTGATTGGGGAATGAACTGGTGGTTTGGTTCGAAATCTCTTTGGATAGAATTCTAGTTCGTTTGTTTTTAGAAGTGTTCCGACGCTTTGTTTTATTTGGGTTTCTCTTATCAGTTGGGTTCTCAGTTTTATTGGACATTAATATTTGTGAAGAAATTCTCTTTATCCTGACTGGCTGTCTATTCAATCTATATATTTGGACTGTTGATTAGTTGGAGAAAATGATTTGACAGTATCAAAGGAGGAAATAGTCAGAGAAAACAATTTTGGTCTCAGTACAATTTGCAAAATTCATTCAGTAGCAAGAATCACTAATAGAATCTGAGTATAGAGTCATGGATCTTTCAACATGTGAGCTAATGTGGATCCATCATCTTTAAACAGAAATTGGGTTGAAACATTTTGCTCCATCAAAACACTGATGTGACAATCAAGCTACGCTCTATAATGCCTCAAACCCAATGTATCATGAAAGAACCAAACATATTGAAGTTGCCTGTTATTTTGTCCGAGAGAAAATTCAGGAGAATTTGATTTCCACTAGCTACGTGAAGACAGGTGAGCAACTAGTTTATTTGTTAACAAAGACGTTGAATGGAACTCGAGTTGATTATCTTTGTAACAAGCTAGGCATGATCAATAATTCAGCTTGAGGGGGAGTGTTACAGAATAATTAGTGAGTAGACATATATTTTCCTTCCATATATAGGTGACTCAATTATAGGAGCAGATCATCAGGATATTCCTTTTTAATTGTTTTGATTAGTTTCCTTAGATAGCATCTTATGCAAATGTATAAATACATTGGGTTCATGAATAGAAGATATACCTTCCTTATTTCAAATATCATTTTCCACTTTGCAAACAAAAACTACTTTTTTTCAAATGCGGCCTCAATATCTCAAATAGTGACATGTGAGTGCACAAATTTGAGGCATGAAAGAAGTATTTGCATTAATGTAAGACAATACTGCATATGCTATTCATCGACTCTCCCCTTAGCCACACTAATCAAGGAGCATTTTAAGCAAGAGGTAGCAAAATATGTTGCTCAGATTCATCAAAAATGTCATTTTCGTTTCACATCCTTCAAAAGTAATGTGTTTTTGAAAGATCTCTTGGCCTAGGAAAAACTTCAGGTACTGATAAAGAAATGGACCTTGGGTCTAACTCAATCTCAAAAGCTAGCTTATGAGGGGAGGATTGTCCAAGACAATATAAGGAGATCAAGGACTCTTTAACGCACTGATGTGGGACTTCAACACCCCTGCACGTCTAGAGCATGGACAATATAAGATGGGGGTCCAACATCGGAATCGAAAACAAATGAATTGGGTGAACCTGACTCTGATAACATGATAAAGAAATAGACCTTGGGCCTAACTCAACCTCAAAATCTAGCTCATAAGGGGAGGATTTCCCAAGACAGGGGTGGAGCCAGGCCTTGTTAGGGGGTTCGTCCCTACGACGAAAAAATACACCATTTATACACGGTTAAAATTATTTTTATGTATCTATAGTAGGTGTTGAACCCCCTTCGGCTAGGTTTTCTTCGAATATTAAACCCCCTTAGTTGAAATCCTGGCTTCGCCTCTAACCCAAGACCATATAAGGAGACCAAGGAACCTTTAACCCACTGATGTGGGACTCCATCAGGTACAAAAAGAAGTGAACAAAACAAATTATGGTAAGATACTAGGAAGTGCAACATCATACGTATACCTCATCCTCAAGTGACTGAATGTGATCAAGTTGTTGTTGATTGAGTGCACTTATATGCATTTCCAGGCTATCGGAAACCTAGAAATTGAAAAGAAAAAATGAGATCGGAAACCTAAGAGAAGATTTCTTCAGCAGATAAATATAGGAGAATAGAGTTTCTCTATATGGAGGATTTTTTCAGCACATGTTTGTGGCACCGTAACGGACACATAATTGCAAAAGGAAGACCGCATACCTATACATCTACTCTCTCCTTACTCACCCTGGTAGTGGAGCCAGAATTTTCACCATGATGATTTAAAATAGCGTTAATGGTCAAAAACACACTTAAAATATCCCAGTTTTTCTAGTTTCATACATTCTTCCTGAACTTGTTTAACTATTTATCAAAAAACAGTTCACCTATCAATTGTTCACTTCTCCTACCTGAACAATCGTGAACAATGAAGAACTTTTAGTAATAATGTGAGTCCACAACTTTGAAGCATAAATGCAAGACAAGGCTGTCAATGTTATTCATCCACTCTCCCATTAGCCACGCTAATCAAGCAGCAGTTTATGCAAGAAGTAATTAAATATGTTACTCGATCAGACTCTTCCAAATTGTCGACAAGGTGTTTGTCGAATTCTTTAAAAGTAGTGCATTTTTTAAAGATTCGACACAGGTGCGACAACCATCATTCATGGAGAGTCCAAGCAACGTAATTTACACCAGTAGAAAATTTAGGTACAAAATGAACAAAGCAAACAATGGTAAGATACAACATCACAAGTATACCTTATCCTCTAGGGACTGAATGTGATCAAGTTGTTGTTGATTGACTGTACTCTCAGGCATTTTATGGCTATTGAAAACCTAGTAAATGAAGAGAAACGACGAGATTTGCTGTGAAAGTAAATTGACAAACACCCAAGAAGAGGATTTTTTTTCAAACATTGAAAAACAGAGTTGTTCTATGTCGATCACATGTTTGAGGCACCATAAGGCCTGCACGAATAAATGCATAGTGAAGGCTGCATGACTGTACATCCACTCTCCCCTTACCCACCCGGTAGCAGATCCAAAATTTTCACCAAGAGGTTTAAAATACTAAAGTATCCTGGCTTTTTGAGTTTTTATACTCGAAATATCACCAACTATTATATTTCTGAAAATTTCAAAAGTCAACTATTTTCACTTTTCTCAGGAAATTTGGAAAATAACAAAAAAATATTTTCATTTTTTTTTTCACTTCAAATCACTAACAAAATTTCAAAAACAACTCCAATTAATTTTCATAGCCAAACACAACTCCAATTGCTATGCTAAATACATAAGTGGTTGGGCATGCATAATTCTCTTCTACGAGTCTACGACAAAAAAACTCAAAAGGAACTTGTTTCAAGAAGGTGATGGCAAATCCAAATACTTTCACAGTATTCTAAGGGACAAAAGAAGATGACTACAATTGAGCAAGATCAATAATCACAGACGGAGATGGATCCACGGCAACAAAATAATTACCAAAGCAACTGTTTAACTAGCCACAGTATCCTTTTAATCCCAGCTATGAGGATAATGATATGCTCACCAGTCATCCTGATGAAATAGAGATCAAGGAGGCTGTTTTTGGTTTAAGTGCTGATTCTAGTGCTGGGTCAGAAGGTTATTATTAAGTGCTGACTCTAGTGCTGGGTCATCTGCTAGTTTCTCAGATTTGAGGCCTATTAGTCTCAGCATTTGGCCATGAAAAAGTGTTTGAAACAATTAGTTTTTGTTTTCAAATTGACAGATGATATCTGAAAATCGGAGTTGTGTTTGTCCATGAATACCAAATGGAGTTGTTTTTTGAATTTTGAGAGTGATTTGGAGCGGAAATAACTATTTTGTGTTTTTCAAATTTCGGAAAAAAGTGAAAACAGTTGATTTCTGGAGTTTTCAGAAATGCAAGACAAAGCTGCAGATGTCATTCATCCACTCTCTCGTTACCCACACACTAATCAAGGAGCACTTTATGCAAGATGTAATTAAATATGTTGCTCGGAAATGTCGACTGGCATGTGACGAATACTTCAAAAGTAGTGCATTTTTTGGAGGATCCAACATGGGTGCGGCATCATTTTTGGGAGTCCAATCAGCATAATGAATTCAGGTGCAAAAATAGTAACAAAATAAATTACGGCTACTACAAAGTGGGCATATAGGCATACCTCATCCTCGAGGGACTGAATGCGATCAATTTGTTGATCGAGTGCAGTTTCATTTGTATCCATTTTATGGCTATTGAAAACCTAGAAATTGAAGAGACAAAATGAGATTGGCTGTGAAAGTAAATGAAAAGAACATCTAATAAGAGGATTTCTTCAGCAAATGAACATCGATGAACAGAGTACTTGCTCTATACATAACTTGTAGATCACTTGTTTGCGAAACCCTAATTGCCTTCACGCATAAATGCAAAGTGAAGGCTGCATACCTATACATCCACTCTACTCATTCCCACCCGGAGTGGATTCAAAATTTTCACTAAGTGGGTTTAAAGTAGAGTTAATGGTCAGACACACACCTAAAGTTTCTCTATCTTTTTAGTTTCATACATGAACTATTAGGAATGTGATTTTTCAACCTGAAGTATCACCAACTATTTATTAACACAAACCTCAACTATCAAATTTGATAAATTGACATTTTTGTATGAAACTCACACACCTGATCGTCAGGTATGACTACTCAAAAGATCAGGATGTTTTAGATGTGTTTTTCACCATTCACACTTCAAAATATGAAAAATAAACACACCAATCAAGGCGTATTTTATGAAAGAAGTATTTTATGAAAGAAGTGATTAAATGTGTTGCTTGGTCTCTTCAAAGATGTGGTTCAATACAAACACAAGCTAATGATTTTTGTTCCATGTTTCAGAATAACGTTAGCGGGTGTGTCTCAGATCCCTTAGAAGTAGTGTCTTTTTGAAGGATCCGACACAAGTGCGGCATCATATTTGAAAATCCTAGCAGTATAAATTAAACCAGCAAAGAAATCAGGTACAAGAAGTGTAACAAGATAAATCCTGGTAAGATACTAGGAAGTGCAACGGCCTTCACGCATAAATCCTGAAGGACAAAGTTGTTTTATACTTAACTAAAAGATCACATTGTTGAGGCACCGTAACGGCCTTCACGCATAAATTCAAAGGGAAGGCTGCATACCTATACATCCACTCTCCCCTCACCCAACAACACCCAACAACACACCTAAAGTATTTTGACTTTTAGTTTCACATAATGGCCAGAATTTTCACAAAGAGGATTGAAAATAAAGGTAAGGGTCAAAAATACACCTTATGTAGCCCGACTTTTAGTTTCAGACTTTCTGCCTGAACTATAACAACAACTATTTATCAAAAAAGAGTTCAACTATCAAATGTTCACTTTTCCTTCCTGAAAGGTGGTGAACATTGAAGAACTTTTAGTAAACCAAAAACAATGGACTCTTAACTAAAACAAAAGAATTAGTGACACACCAAATTCTATAACCAAATACTGCAAGTTTCTTAGAGTACAAGCATTGGCACAAGATTGAGTTACTCAATGTCTCAATTAGTAATATGTGATTCCACAAGTTTGAGGCATAAATCAAGACAAGGCTGTAGATGTTATTTATCCACTCTCCCCTTGGCCACACTAATCAAAGTCACTTTATGCAAGAAGTAATTTAAATTGTTTCTCAGACTCTTTAAAATGTTGACAAGGTGTGTGTTGGATCCTTCAAAAGCAGCGCACTTTTTAAGATCCGACACAAGTGTGGCATCAATCACTTTTGGAGAGTCCAATTGTTTGAGGTACCACACTTTTTAAGATCCGACAAAAGTGTGGCATCAATCACAATCGAACTCACTCAACGATAAGATGATCACACAGAATGTTTTTGACGACAAGAAGTGTTTGTATATTCAGAAAATTTTCATATCTAAACTTGTGGATAAAAGCAGGTTTATATAGCCATCAGGTGCCCCTTCCAAAAGGTGGCAATGGTTCACTAAAAAAGTGTATCCCTCCTGAAAAATCATGTCTACTCATTCCAAAGAGTGTGTCTTTTTTCGAACAGTCACAACTATCCAAATGGGCATATCATTTCACGAATCAGTGTGTCTTTTCGTCAAAGGGTTGCATCCCTTCCGAAATAGCATTTCGCATTTTGCACTGCATTTCGAAACAGTGTTACTTCATGCATGCACATTAATGGAGGATTAAAAACACACAAAAATTTCAGTTTCTGTTACATTTTTCCCTTTGTTTTTTCGGATCAACTTTCTGTCAAATAAATTTTGTCCAAAAAGATAGATCTCATCGATCGATCATGCTGAGCCGAGCGAGCGACGAAGAAGGCGCGAGGAACCTCTTGGTTCTTGCCTCACTTACCATGTGGAGTAAGTGTTTCTTAATATAAACACTTAAAAGTCACAGTCTCCCACCAATGTGGAAGAGTTAATAGACTTTCCGATTTTAGAGTACACTTTCCATATTTGTGTTTTCTCAATTTTTTTCCCACCACTTGGTTCCCATCATTTTTCATTCACACTTTTCATATTGAACCCAACATATACATCCACTTTCCCCTTACCCAACCTGTAGCGGATTCAAAATTTTCACGAGGAGGATTTAATTAAAATAGAGTTAATGGTCTAAAACACGCATGAAGTATCTCGATTTTTTGACTTTCATACTTTCTACCTGAAGTAGAGATAACCATCCAATACCCTTCGAACTAAGGCCAAAGTTGCTACGACACACTCCAACTTCACAGGGGTCTTATTACCCCTTAACTCAATTTTAGCGTATTTTTGTCACCCTTTTGTGCTGACATGACAACTTTTTTTATATAAAATAGAGCCCACATCAAAGGTTCCATGTCAGCCAAAAAAGTTGACAAAAGGTGTCACGTTAGCACAAAAGGATGACAAAAATACGCTAAAATTGAGTTCAGGAGTAATAGAATCCCCGTGAAGTTGGAGTGCATCGTAGCAAATTTGTTCATAGTTCAGGGGCGTACTAGCTGCTTTACTCCCTGAACTATACCAAAGCTACTTATCAAAAAACAGTTCATCTATCAATTGTTCACTTTTCCTAAAAAAAATTTACTTTTATACTTTCTACCTGAATTATACCAAATATTTATCAGAAACCAGTTCAACAATCAATTGTTCACTTTTCTTACCTGAACGATGGTGAACATAAAAGAACTTTTTAAAATATTGCTCATTTTAAGGATCCGACACGAGTGGAGCTCATTTTTGTAGAGTCCAAGTAACATAATCTAAACCAGTCGATAATTCAGGTCAAATATTGAACAAAATGAATGATGTTAAGATACTCAGAAGTGCAGATGAACACTGAATAACAGAGTTGCTCTATGTTTAACTTGAAAATCACATGTTTCATGCATAAATGCAAAGGGAAGGATGCATATCCATGCATCCACTCTCCCATTTTCTACCCATGGTGAAGTCAGAATTTTTATTAAAAGGGTTTAAAATAGAGTCAATAGTTAAAAACATATTTAAAGTATCTCGATTCTTGAGTTTCATATCTAAACTATCATGTGCAACGATTTTTTATCTGAACCATCAACGATTATTTTTCAAAATACTCCATCAACTATCATTCACATTTTCTACTGGAATATCACTATCTTTCGGATAGGTATAGTCAACAATTGACAGTTAACACGTGTTTCAATAAATAATTGGTGATACTTCATATAATAAACTCATATACTTATAAAGTTGAACTATGAAACTCAAAAATCTCGAGATACCTTGGATGTGTTTTTCACCCGTACCTCTTTAAAGTATGCAAAGTAAACACACATATAAGACATTCAGACTCAACATCTATCATACAAGTAAGTAAAAATAATTTTAATTTCAACCATATATAAGTAATAGAATTTTTCGCTGAAAAGAATAGAAAATTCACTTTCGAAATACTGAATTACCGCGAGGCGTGAATGTGTGATACACAAGAATCATGGCAGGAATTAAGTCCAAGAAACTTCAGGTGACATAATTAAAGCCGGGCTAGAATTTTGAGTTTATAATAAACTCGACATCCTATAAAACTCTACTTTGACATTTACAAAATAAGTGTTATTTTAGCAAACTAATCTTGCAAAACGTCGCCTTAGAAATTTTGATAATAACTCCTTTTTACTTTACTTGACCCCTTTATAAAAAATAGTTATTTTAATTTATTTGTTTGTAATCAATAGGATTTTATTATATTTTTCCCTTCTACCTTTGTATTAAATAATTATAACCCTTTTGTCCCATATTAGTTGGTTGTTTTCCTTTTACTTAATATACTAAAAAATCATAAATAAGAAGGTAATTTTACTAATTCACCCCTTAAAAAATTTCTTGGGAATTTTATAAATAAGTGTAGACACTTTTAAGAAGAACTTAAGGGTAATATGAGAAAAAATTAATTCATACTTTTTTGATTTAGTAAGGTGAACAACTAATGTGAGACAACTATTTTTAGTAAGATGACCAACTAATATGGAATAGAGGAAGTTTAAAATAATAGTGTCAAATTTAAAATTTCAAAACATTATTAATAATGTTACTTTCATAATTTAAGTACTCTCTCTATTCATCTTTACTTGTCCACTTCAATTACTAATTAGTTAAATTATTTTTTGATGACGCAATAATGGTGTTGACAATGACAGTAGTGGAGAAGTGTTGATGTAGGTGGCTACAAATGATGAAAGAGAGAAAAAAAGCTTAGATATAAATTTCGGGTCGTGGAAGATTTGTAGAGCTTTATCAGTGTGAAAATAGTGGTTGTAGTGATCACCATTGTTGAAAGACATGAAGTTTGTGGCCGTTTGATGATAAGAGAGAAATAAAAATAAATTTAAAAAATCATAATATAATTCTCACTCTCTCAAAATGTATTTCACTTTCTCGGCCATGCCAACATATGAGAGGCTAGGGGTGGCAAACGGGTGGATTTGATTGGATTTGGATGGGTTAAATATGGATCGAGCAAAAATGGTTTGGATTGCAATTTGCCCATATAAATACGGGTAAATATGGATTTGGTCAAATATGGATTGGGTAAAAATGGTTTCAATCCACTTTAACTCCTAAGTCAAAAACTTAAAACTTTTATATCATATCAACTTGATTTTTTTTTCATTTCTTTTTTTTTTTAGTTATTTCTTTTTAGTTTTTTTTGCCACCTCTTCTATGTGTAGCCTCTAGTTTTTTTTTTTTTCATTTTTTTTCATTTTTTTTTCTCTCTTCTATCTCTACCCTCTACCCTCTACCCTCTACCCTTTGTTTCTCTTTCTTTTTTCTTTTTTTTTCCATTTCTTTTTTTCTATTTTTTATTTTTTTGTTTTTACTTCTTTCTCATTTTTTTATTTTTTGGTTGTATTTTATGTTTTATATTTTTTTTACTTTCGAACATGGTTAAGTTGAGTACAAATTATGGATGATGACTAAAATATCGTAACCACTCAGCATATTTGTTTTCACCATCATCTTTTTTCTTTTTCCTTTTTTCTTTTTTCATTATTTTTTCTTTTTGATTTTTTTTTGTATTTTTTTTTCTTCAATTCTTTCTTTACGCTTTTTTCTCTCTTCTATCTCTAACTTCTACCTCTCTTTCTATTTTTTTTTTCTATTTTTGGTTTCCTTCTTTTTTTATGATAACGAAAATACCATAAGCGCATATTGATTTATATTTGCCCAACATTTATAATTCGAGGGCTATGTGGATCCTCAGCCATATATATTTTAGTCTCAAGAAAATACAATTAATTCATATACTTTTTTTTGGTTTTTCATCCGGTGTCCGGTGCCTACATTGGAGCCCCGACTAATCTGGATCGGGCGTTGCAGGGCCCATTAAGGTAGCAGTGCTCCCAACAGAGTTTTCTCCATAACCAGGGTCGTACCCTCGACCTCTGATTAAGGGTGGAGCAGCCCCATCCACTGCACCACAACCCATGTTGATTTTAATTCATATACTTATTTGTATATAAATACAAATGATAAATTGCACATATTGACAACTAAACTATTCAAATACAAATAATAAATTTATTTGAAATATATAGTATGATACAAATAAATTTAAAGTAAAAATATAAAATGCAATGACAAAAAAATGATGAGGAAAAGAATATAAAAAAATAAGAAAAATGACAAAAATGACAAAAATGACGAACCAAGAATTAAAAAGGGGAAAACAGAAATACAAAAAATAAGAATGCAAAGAAATAAAATTGAAAAGGAAAAAAATGATGAAAAAGAAGAAATAAAAAAAGAGTAAGAAACGAGTAAAAAATAAGTGGAAAAAATGAAAAAGAAAAAAAGTAAATTAAAGGAAAAAATAAAGAAAAAAATAGTAAATTAAAAAACAAAAAAAAAGAAAGAAAAAGGAAAGAAAGAGAAATAAAAGATAGAAAAAAATAATAATAAAGGAGTGAGACTATGGATTATATTTAATTGATAAGAGATGTTATGAATTATATAGGCTAAATGGGATAATTAGAAGCTTATATTTATTAACTCATGTAGGTCTCAAGCGAATATGAATGATGAAATAAGAATGAGAAAGGGGAAAGCAAAAAAAAAAAGAATACAAAGAAAAAGGAAATAAAAATAAAAAAATAAAAAATAGATGAAAAAATGAGAAAAAAAAAAGAAATTATAAGGAATGAGTAAAAAAATAAAAAAAAATGAAAAGTAAATTAAAGGAAAAAAGAAAGAAAAAAAGAAGAAGAAAAGAAACTAGAAAAGAAAAAAAACTGAAACTTTAAGCATAGGTAGGTGATCTCAGTGTTTAAATGGGTACCCATATTTTTACCCATTTTGTCCATATTTGTATGAACTTTTAAAATGAGTTGAAGTCTATATTTACCCATTTGAAATATGAGTGATCCAATTCACTAAATATGAGTTAAATGGACTCTTTTCACAAATATGGGCTGCAATTGCCACCCCTATGAGAGACATATATTTTACATTAAAATAGTATAGGGGTCATAGGCCCTCCACAAAATTGAGACATGTTACAAATTTTTTTATCAAAGATTGTGTATATTTCGGATCTGTTTCCCTCATTTTAATTGTGTGGATAAGTATTAAGTAATATGGGGTAGAGGGAATAGATGCGTATACCTTGTAGTCTTTAAATTTGTCAAATGATATGTTAGGAATTGAAAAACTTACTTCCTCCTTTCCAAATAAGTGTAATCCTAATACTCTCTCTATTTATTTTTACTTGTTCACTATACTAAAAGTTAAATGTTTAATAATATTTGTACAATTTGAAAAATCGATGGATAATTTAAATATTTCTATCCATTTTACCCTTATTTATTAATTATAGTTTTACCCACTATATTTCTCAAAACATTGGATTAATTATATTCAAAGGTTGATGTGGTAAATTACCCGCATTATTTATTGTTTATTAACCTATATATCAAGTCAATAGTGGACAACTATTAATGAATGGAAAGAGTAAAAATTATGTTTGTTAATAAATACAATATCTAGTGTACTAAACTATGTATATTTATTTAATACTAATAAGTGTGTCTTGAAAATGGAACATTATAAGAAGTGGGAGTTCGATTTGTACTATTTTGGAATTAATAGGTAAGTAAATAGATGAATATTAAAGAATTAATAAGGAATGCATTAATCAAATCATACTTCTAATTTTTTTTAAAAAAAAAAAGTTGTGCAAAATTTATACATGTCAACTGTTCAAATACGAAAGGAGTAATGATTAACTTTAGTGTAGTAAAATGATTATTCAATGACTATCAAAGAAACTAACCATTAATTTAACTTTAAAGTTTCAATTACATATTCTCTCTGTATTTTTATTTGTGCAGTATACTAAAAATAATCATCGAACTTTACTTATTTAAATTAAAAAATCAAGGGATAATTATTTTTATTGAGTCTACCTATCCTTTCTTTCAATTAATATTTATTTTTCAACATTTAGATGGCTTATAATTTTTTTTGATAATAAAATATAAATATTACTATTACCGATAAAAATTTACACCTAAAGAGCATTCAACTACCATTGCTCTAGCCAGGCATGTTGAACCTTGAATTTGTTTCTAATTACATATTCTCTCGATGAATTTCACACTTTCTCGCCTTTTTCGCTCCTGCTAACAAGATCACTCTCTCCCTAATCACTACTTGCACTTGTTGTACCATGAAGCTTATATTCCCTTGATGGTTCTTGAAGATTTTCCCATTCCTAGCTATCCATATATTATACACCATAGCTCCATTAGCTGCAGCTACAGTTTCCTTTTGAAATTTGGTCAATTGCTTTCTTCTTATCTTCAAGATAGTAGTCTGAACTTCCTTTAGCTGCACATGCACTCCTACCCAGCTAAAAATTTGAGCCCACACAATATTTTCTATGTTGCATTCTACAAACAAAAGTGTGTAGCATTCTCTTGTTGATGTTGATCACATAATTCACATTCTGCCTTGTCGCATTGCCAACCAAATCTGAGCATTCTTTCTTTGGTTAACAACTTGCCCTGCATTGCCAACCATAAAAGGAACCTATGTTTTGGTAGTACTACCCTACTCCATACTATCTCGTATCCTCTCCAGGCTAGTCTCTGTCCTAATAGTGCATAGTAGCTCTTAGAAATTGAAATTTACCTATTTCTGTAAGCAGGTATCTATTTGAGACATACCAAGCCCACATCCCCCTCTTTACTTGTTGAGTTGTATCCAGTACCAGTTGCAATCTTGGGGGGGGGGGGGGGGTTAGTGTGTCCATATATCCTCTCCTTCCTTCATATATACTATGAATCCATTGCACCCACAATATATACTTTCTCTAATGCATCCACCATATCAATTTTCCCACTGCAACAATATTTCACAATTTATAATTTTTGACATTAAATCCTCCTTGAGCTACAGATATGCCACCATTTAACCAGTGTCACTTTCTTCTTTTCCTCTATTTCTCCCCATAAGAACTTCCTGCATTGTGTTACTACCAGTTTAACCACACTTTGGGGGACGATTAATGCAGAACCCTAGAAATTTTGTAGTGCAAATATCACCGAGTTTACTACTTGTAATCTACCAGCATAAGACAAATGTCTTGTTGAAGTAGTTTTTAAGTTTGTTGTGATCCTGATGCTTAATTGTTAATAATCTAATTTGGACCATTTGCTGTGGGATAATGGCAAGCCAAGGTATCTAATAGGGAGTGCTCAATATTGAAATCCTGTGAGCTCAAGTAATCTTCTTGCACCTCTTGATTCATACCATCTATGAAGAGGTTAGATTTATTTGAATTTGCTGATAACCTAGTAGTCTCAGAAAAGTGCTTTATAGCCTCCATAATTCTCTGTACTGAAGCTTCAATTCCTTTACAGAAGATCATTAGGTCGTCTGCAAATGTAAGGTGCGTTATCTGTTGACCCTTGCATATGGGGTGAAATCAAATTAGGTAGTTTGCACATTCTGCTCATGACTCTTGTGAAATATTTTATTGACATTACAAACAACAAAGGAGACATAGGGTCCCCCTACCTTAGTCCTTTCTTACCTGAAAAAAACCCACATCCTACTCCATTGATCTTAACAGTGTGTGGTGGTGGTTGTGAGTTGTAACACATGTTATGATTAAGTCAATAAACTTGGGGGGAGTTCATAACCATACAATATTTCTTCCACAAACTCCCATCTCATTATATCATATGCCTTTCTCAGGTCTATCTTCATGAGGCACCTAGGGGAGGTTTTTCTATTTTAGTGTCTCATCATGTCTTGACACATTAGCATATTATGAATGGGTGATCTTTCCTGGATAAAAACATCATGTGATATGTTCACTAACACTGCAACACCCTCTTCAATCTATTACATATCAACTTTGAAATACACTTGTACAGTGTGTTGCAGCAAGAAATAGGCCTGAACTGACTTGCTTCTTCTGGTTTGTCAACTTTTGGGATTAGAGTAATCATAGTGACATCAGTTATTTCAGTAACTTCCAATTCTGAAAGAATTCTAGGATAGCAAAGCCTGCATCTTTACCTATAACTTCCCAGGCAATTCTATAGAAAGCTCCACCATAACAATCTGGTCCAGGGCTCTTGTTTATGTTTATGCTCCATTAACCTTCTTGATTTCTTCAATTGTAACCGGCTCCAATAATTGTAGTTGCTTCTTCTTTTTTAATCTTGGGCCTTGCACATAGATATGGTTTCTAAATTTAGTCTTGATCCTATCTGCATTGCCTGGTAAAGTTTGGTAATAAGCTACAGAAATTAATTCTAAAAATCTGGCATTGGTCATGTTGTATCTGGTTAGCTTCATCTTTGAGTTGGGTGATAGATTGTTGAAACTTCTTTCTCCTTAGTATTGAGAAGAAGTATTTTGTGTTGTCATCCCCTAGTCTTAACCATGTGACTTTACTTCTTTGCATCAACATAATCTCTGCTTGATAAAAAATCTTTTGAAAGGCTTATAATTAATAAGAGTGATATAATAAAATTACCATTTTATTTATTCTCTCTATTCCAAAATAATTGAATTATTGTGATATGGTACTATCAGAATAAGTGCAACAGTTAGTGAAAGTTAAACCTACACAGTTAGTTAACAACACTCACTTACATTGCTCAGGTGTCACTTAGCTGGATAAGAGTAGTTATCTGGTGAGGTGCAATATGTGTGAAGTTTGTATAGGTGCACTTGTATAAATAAAGCAATGTACTGATTAATTGAATATAATAAGAAAATATCTTCTTCTAATTCTCTCAATCTGTAATTCTTCTCTCTAAGCTACTTAGCAGCATGAGCTCAACAGATTGAGCATTTTATCATTCCATTCCATAAGTTTCTCAGGGTATCAAAGCAGAGATCTCTGTGACGAGTTAGTCTTCCGCGTGGTTAATTTTTTCTTTCTTAATTCGAGGATTCATCAATGGCAGATCTGAAAGTTGCTACCTTAGAGCACAATCATCCATTGTACTTGCAATCTACGGATACACCTGGTGTTGCTTTGATTTCAGTTAAGCTTATCAGACCAGAAAACTATGGGTTATGGAGCAGGTCAATGAAGCAGGCGTTATTGGTAAAAAACAAATTAGGTTTTGTTGATGGCACCTGTGTGAAGAGTTCGTACAAAGGTGAACCACTTGCTCAATGGGAAAGATGTAATGATGTCGTTTTGTCATGGATAAGAAGCATTGTTGCATCAAATTTGTTGACTACTATCATATATGCTTCGAATGCTCAAGATGTCTGGGAGGACTTCAAGGAGCGTTTTGATAAATCTAATCTCACTCGCGTCTACCAGCTATGGACTGAAGTTGCTGGGCTTAGACAAGGTACTGATTCTGTTACTGAGTACTATTCGAAATTGCGTGATCTGTGGGATGAATTGGATTTGTTGGTTCCTTCTCCCGTATGCAATTGTGCTGAAGCTAAGCCTTATATTGAATATTTGTAGCAACAAAGGTTATTAATGTTTCTAATGGGATTGAATGAGACATTTAGTTTTATGCGCAGTGATATTCTTCTAAAACTAGAAACACTTAGTGTTAATCAAGATTATTCGATTGTAGTTCAAGAGAAAAGTCAGAGATTGTTAGGTGTAGTGGGATCTTGCAAAGAACAATTTACCATGTTAGCAGGTAAGAGTAATACTTTCAGAGGTGGAAAGAAGCCACAATCAGGGGGAGCTTGTGAGATTTGTGGATACAGAAACTATGTAACAACTGACTGTTATAGACTAGTAGGTTTTCCACCTGATTTTAGGAGCAAGAAGAAATTTTCCATGTCTGGATCACCACATGCACCAGCTTATCCCAATGGAGTCAATAACTCTAGAACAGGAAATTACAACCATGCTGGACCTTCAAGCTTCAGGTCTTACGCAAATAATGCAACAACAACAAATAAAAGAGAACAAGAACTACATGAGCTCACTATTAATGATATGGAACAGGTGCACAATTTGAAGCACAATAAAGATGCAAATGACTGCAAAGCTAATCTAGCAGTTAATGTTTCTTTGAACAATGACCGTGGTATACAAAATTGGATTATTGACTCAGGAGCTACTCTTCATATTACCTCATGTAAATACTTTTTAACTCATATAAAGGAACTAGTAATCACAAAAACAGTACAAATGCCCACAGGAAAGAAAGTAATGGTTGAACATTCTGGAGAAACTACTATTCTGGGAAATTTGCAGTGAAAAATGTCCTACATGTCCCTGACTTCAAGTTCAATCTACTTTCAGTAGCAAGGCTGACTAAGGACTTATCTTGCAGTGTCAGTTTCTTCCCTGATTTCTGTGTCTTGTAGGGTCTTTATAGTGGCAAGGTGATTGGGGCTGGTAGAGAACACAATGATTTGTAATGAAATAAATGTAGTTGTTAGCTCAACAATAAAGGAACACAATCAAACTGACTTGTGGCATGCTAGACTGGGTCACCCTTCTTATCAAGCTATGCAACATATTTTAGCACTTAGAGGTCACATTGATAGCAGGCAACTTAATTCTTGTCAAACTTGTCCTATAGCTAAGCAAAGTAGATTAGTATTTCCTGATAGTCAAAGTAAGTCCACACATTGCTTCCAACTTATTCATGTAGATGTTTGGGGTCCATACAAAATCCCTACATATGATAGAAAGCAATACTTTGTCATAGTTGTTGATGATTGTAGAAGATTTACTTGTATATGTCTAATTCAATGTAAAACTGAAGTATATGGAGTTTTAACGGATTTCTTGACTATGGTACATACACAGTTTGATGTCAAAGTGCTGGTTATAAGAACAGATAATGGTATAAAGTTCTTCAATGTGAATTGTAATACTTTATTTTCTTCTCTTGGTATTGTTCATCAAAGTTCCTGTGCTTATACTCCCTAACAAAATGGGGTGGTCGAGAGAAAGCACAGGCACATCATGAACACTGCTAGAGCATTGAGATTTCAATGTAGGATGCCTATAAAGTACTGGGGTCATTATGTTAAAACAACCACTTACTTGATTAATAAGATGCCTAGTACAGTGTTAAATGGAAAATCACCACATAATGTTTTATACAGGCAAGAACCTGATCTCAGTCACCTAAGGATTTTTGGCTGTTTATACTTTGTATTTGTGTTTCCTAGGGTGGATAAATTTGCTCCATATTCAGAGACTCAAAAGGGTTATAGGTTGATGGACCTAGAGAATCACCTCATTTTCATTAGTAGAGATGTTACTTTTATGGAGCATATTTTTCCGTTCAAAAGTGACTCAACAGACTCTCCAGACTTGCTTTTACCAGTCCTAGACCAGCCTGAGCTGTTGATAGCTGCTGGTGATACTCATGCTCCGCCTATTGGTTACACTGACTTAGTTCCTAATGACCTACCCGTTCAATAAGAACCCATTGAAGTTATTGCAGATTATGCCATTGACCAGCCTGCAGATATCCCAGAGGTTGTACCTGCAGATATCCATGATAAAGAACCTGTTATTACTCCTAGTCCAAATATACAAGTGAGGGAGTCTGCAGATATTATAAGGACTGCTAGATCAGCTAAACCACCCTTGTGGCACAAGGATTATGTTCTGTCCAAATGAACTAATGTTGCTTGCCTCTACCCCATTGATGATTACATAACTTATGCTGGTATGAGTGACTCTTACAACTCCTATGTTGCAGCATTCTCTGCACAGGTAGAACCTTCTTCATTCATGGAAGCTTTTACTTTTCCTCACTAGATTGAAGCCATGAAAGCTGAAGTTCAAGCCTTGGAACAGAATAAGACATGGATATTGGTTGATTTACCTATTGGTAAAAGAGCTATTGGTTCCAAGTGGGTGTATAAGGTAAAACATAAAGCAAATGGTAAAGTTGAAAGATATAATGCTAGGTTGGTAGCCAAAGGCTACAACCAACAAGAAGGAATGAATTATCATGAGACTTTCTCACCTATTGCCAAAATAGTAACTTTGAGAACTGTCATCAGTATTGTTGTATCTCATAACTGGCCATTATTTCAAATAGATGTTCACAATGCATTTCTCCAGGGTAGGGTGATCTTACTGAGGATGTTTACATGGAGTTGCCTCAGGGTTTCCAGAGACAGGAGGAGAATAAAGTATGTAAGCTTCTTAAATCTTTGTATGGACTCAAACAAGCATCTAGGCAATGAAGTCTTAAACTTACTGAAGCTCTAACAAAAGCAGATTATGTACAAAGTGCCTATGACCACTCTTTGTTCATTAAGAGAAAGGGAGATGAGATAGTTGTGGTATTGATTTATGTAGATGATCTACTTATCACAAGAAATAACAATACATTGATTCAGGAGGTTAAGATTGCACTACACAACAGTTTCAATATGAAAGATCTTGGTGATCTAAAGTATTTCCTTGGGATTGAGGTGCTGAGGTCCAAGACAGGAATTTTACCAACTCAGAGAAAGTTTGCATTAGAGCTTATTGCGGAGACTGGTTTGAGTGGTGCCAAGCCAGTTGCTACACCTCTAGAGGCTAACATCAATCTGACTACAGTTGAACTAGATGAGTGCACTGGCAACACAGGTGACTCAATATTTAGAGACATCACTGCATATCAGAGACTAATTGGGAGATTTCTATACTTAACCACTACAAGACCTGACATAAGCTTTGCTGTACAATTACTATCACAATTTATGCAGAAGCCAAATGTGTCACATTGGGAAACAACCATAAGATTAGTGAGGTATATCAAAGGTTGTCCAGGACAAGGAATATTACTAAGTGGGATTCCTAGTACACAACTTCAAGCATTCTATGACTCAGACTGAGCAACATACCCTAACAGTAGAAGACCAGTGACTGGATATATGGTGAAACTAGGGAGGTCACTCCTATCATGGAAGTAAAAAAAAACAACACACTGTAAGTAGAAGTTCAGCTGAAGCTGAATATAGAAGTATGGCAGCTATTGTGTCTGAAGTAACATGGCTTACAAGGATCTTGAAAGAGTTGAATGTGAACATTGAAACACCTGTCAAGGTGCATTGTGACAGCAAGGAAAAAATCCAAATTAGTGTTAATCCCATCTTTCATGAGAGGACTAAGCACATTGAGATAAATTGTCATTTTGTTAGGGAAAAAATCAAAAGGGGTTCAATCAGTACAGAACATATTGGCACTAAGGAACAACTTGCAGACTTGCTTACAAAAGGACTAGGTGTTGTACAACATCATGCACTTTTGAGCAAGCTGGGAGTACTGAATGTATACACAAACTCCAGCTTGAGGGGGAGTATCAGAATAAGTGCAGCAGTTAGTGGAAGTTAAACCTACATAGTTAGTTAACAGCACCCACTTACATTGCTTAGCTGTCACTTAGCTGGATAAGAGTAGTTATCTGGTGAGGTGCAATATGTGTGAAGCTTGTATAGGTGCACTAATATAAATAAAGCAATGTACTGATCAATTGAACATAATAAGAAAATATCTTCTTCTAATTCTCTCAATCTGCAATTCTTTTCTCTAAGCTGCTTAGCAGCATGACCTCAATAGATTGAGCATTTTATCATTCCATTCCATAAGTTTCTCAGGTACATCCTTTAAGAAAAATCTTTTAGGACATAAGTTGTAGTTTCTTCTATTACCCTTTTAATTGTTCTTAAATTACTCTCCTAGAAAATGTGAAGTATTTAAGAACCTCATTAAATAAAAGGGCAAAATTGGAACAAATTTTCAACATTTCTTTTGAAGAATGGACAATTTATTTATTTTGGAAATTGAAAAATAGCTCAACAATTCATTTATTTTAGAATGGAGGAGTATTAGTATTTCTTAAGGGGTTTAAAGTTAAACATAAATGAGTATAAATGAACGGATGGAGTAACTAATTGTTTGTACTCAACTAAATTGAAAAATAAAAATAGTAAGGTAAATTTTGACTAGTAAATGAGGTTTTTTCCCCTTCGTATAAAATAAAGAAACCTACCAACAAATTAATTTACATATAAGTTGTGCTTTCTTTCTTAAAAGGCCCGATGCCACTGATGTACCAATGGGGAAGGAAATTAAAAAGTGTAAATCGAATCTGTGCCAATACAGTAAACTAAAGTTTAGAAATTAGATAATCAATTAATTGAACTACGAAAACTTTTTGTCATTAACGTACCTCGTTATCGAGAGACTGGCAGATTTCAGATAGTCGTTTGCTTAAATCCGAATTGTCCACTTCCACATTGTCGTCCATTAGCTGCACATAAAAAGTAAATGTATCTACTAAGTGTAATTTTAGACATAAATACGGAGTTTGAATAAAAACTAAGATGCTCCGTTGAAACTGTAAAGTGAAAATGTGACTCCGCCCCTTAGTGCCATTGACGTACCACTTTCTCAATGTAAAGCAAACTTCGATAGAGTGGTTCATTATGCATTTTCGTGAATTAGAAACTCAGAAATCGCAGAGGAAATGGACGTTGAGTAATGTATTACTTTTTTTTTTGCATCAACTTAGTTGTCCAAATATATTTTAACACAAAAGATTTAATGAATAGTTTGGATTTTGGTAAGAAATTGAAGGTTGTAATATGAAGGAAATAAAAAGCTTATTCACAAAATCCTAAATTGTTGGCTCTCTCCAACAACCTATTAAGTACTTATTTTCCTTTCAAAAAGACAAAATTGATTTCATTTAAATGCTTGAACTAAGTATTATTTAATTGAACATGTTAATTCTAAATAAAGTGTTTTAATTAAATATTTTTCACTCAAATTTAGAAAAGAAAAATTATGTGTGTTTTATTCATTTATTAGATATATAGTGTTAAGGGAACCATAAATTACATTTTTAGTAACAGTATGTAAATTCATCTCAGTAAGTCGTAAAACTCTAAATATTTTTTATTTGAGATTAATATATATAATTAAAGTAAATAATATATTTTATGGAGTTAATAGTATATTTAATAGACAAATGAAAACACGCGCAATGGTTTTTTCAATATTTAAATCAAAAGTGTCTCATTAGAATATTTTATTAGGAGTTGAGATGTTTAATTGAAATAAGATTTAATTTAAGTGTATAAATGAAATTGTCTAACAAGTTTAAGAGATTGGCTATGCGTTAAGTCTTATTTTATTTCATCAAACTCGTTACCATAATTAATTTCCTTTTCTTTTTTCTTTTTATTTCTCTCAACCTTGTTTCCATAACTATTTTTCTTTTTTGGATTTACTCACTTGTTTGATTTGAAATGACATGATGCTTAACATATGTGTACTGGAGTTTGTTTAGGAAAGGAAGCCAAGTGAAATCACCCAGCCATGCATTTGATGCATGACAATGCAGAAAAGCCTAATCTGCTTTATGTTTTTCATGAAGCTACTAAGCTATTCATGATGATATGTGATGCATGCTTTGACTTTTAAGTCTTGACATGTTCTTTTGGTAGACTTTTATTTGATTGTCTTAACCTAATCGAATTTGAGGTCTTATTTTTTTACGTGTCTAATATTTATTTAGGTGTGAAGAACCTAAGTGGTTTAAGTTATTATATTTCATGGTTACTCTCCATTTCCACTATGGATGCAATAGAAGCTCTTAAAGCAATATCTGATGGTGAAGACATTTTTGTTGCTACAATTGGAGTTGACGATATATACTAGTATTTTTTCTAGTATAAGAATTGTTGGAAGAACCAGATATTCAAGAGGAGAGGGGTGAATTGACCACTTTTTGTTTAAGCGATACTATAGTCGATCGTTCTTTCTCAATAGTCAATTTTGAACCTGTAAAAGGGTTAGTGAATAGAACAAGAAATAATTGAATTTTAAGTAAATGTGAAAATGTAAGAGAGTCAGAAATTTATACTCCTCCTTGCGTTAATCACTAACTTGTCACCTTCCTAGCCACCTTATATTCATCCCTATTTTCCTATTTCTCCTCCTCCGTTGTACTTTCCACCAACTTCTTGTAAGCCCCTTTCTTTGCCTACATCATCCCTAATACTTCTCCATTCCACCACCAGTCCCTTTGACAGCCATTAAATTGACCTCTCAATACACCCTATACCTCTCTAGCCATTTGCTTATGCAACTGGCAGTCTTATCCACATATTGTCTGCATCCCCACTACTCTTTCAAGCCCCCATATTCATTAACTTCTCCTAGATCTCCAGAGCACTAGCCATCGTCAAGATACCCCATTTGATCCTAGGTCAATCATCAAAAACCCTCTTTTTCCTCATCTTATTGATCTTCAAATCCATTCATCACGGAAAGCCTACGTTGAGTCAAAAGATTCTCTCTTGGGATAACCATACAGTCTTTACAAAGACCTTTATCCCCCTTCCTAAGGAGCAAAAAATCAATCTGCATTGAACTACAGAAGGTAACCAAGTGTTACTCCTTCTTGGGAAGCCCGAATTCGCTACCATCAACCCAAAGACACTTGCAAAATTCAAAAGTGAAGCTGCTCCGTCATTTCTCTCCCCCAAACCAAAACCTCCATACACATCATTATAACCCCTCGGTAATGACCTGATGTGCCCATTGAAATCAATTCCTAAGAAAATATTCTCTATGAGTGGCACACCTCTCACCACATTAGATACGTCCACATTAATTTTCCTTCTGTGGCTTGTTTGCTTTCTTCGGTTTTATCTCTTTCCTGGTACTCTTCAAGTCGTCTTCTTTGTGTTTTAATTTACTCTATATTGATCTTCTTTGATGTTGAATCTTCCTTGATGGTTGGATTTTCCTTGATCAATGGGCTGATTTTTACTATTTCCTTTTGCATTTGTTGCTGCCGAGCTTCTCTTTTTTTCTTGGCTAATTTCTTTTTTCTACTTACGTACGTAATAAATTTAACAGGATAAATTGTCATTATCAAAACATATATGGGCTAACAATCTCTCCTTTTTGATGATGACAACCAAAAAAGAGATAGAGGGAGTTTACTTCCTTTTTTGTGTTATGTTCCCCCTTAGTGTATGCTCCCTCATGATGTATGCCATGTATAAGAGTTGACTCGTATTCTCTTGTGGTCTTCTCCACCTTTTACTACATGGAGTTATGTAGTGGAGTCATAGCTTATCTTGTCGAATGGAAGTAAGTTATAGGTCATCCCATAATGGATGTACCAAGTTCTAACAATCAAAATAAAGAAAAAGTGCACAAGAAACAGAAGATAGATAGTAATAGTTCTAGATAAGAAAAGCAAAAGAGATTTAGGGGATTAAGATTCCCCAATAACAACCCAACAAAAACATAGTTTTAACAAGGGACAAATGGCCCCAAAAACAGATAGGTCTGGGAGGAGTCACAAAAACATATGAGATCATATATCAACCAAGTAGTGCATGAGGATGTTGATGATCTTTAACATTCTTCAGTCATCCTTCAGAAGCTCAGCAGCTTAGTCTGTAGATATATACATTGGTTGTCTTGGGTTGCTCGCTCTTACCCTTTCCAGAGTCCTTTTAAAGTGAAGCCGTAAAGTGAAAATGTAACTTTGCCCCTAGTGCCATTGACGTACCTCTTTCTCAATGTAAAGCAAACTTTGATGGAGTGGTTCATTATCCATTTTCATGAAATAGAAACTCATATTTCAGAGTATGGTAAGAAAGTGAAGATTGTAATATGAAGGAGATATAAAGCTTATTTCACAAAATCCTAAATTCCTGGCTCTCTCCAACAACCTACTAAGTACTTATTTGCCTTCCAAAAAGACAAAATTGATTTTATTTAAACAATTGAACTAATTATTATTTAATTAAACAAGTTAATTCTGAATAAAGTGTTTTAATTAATATTTTTTACTCAAATTTTGAAAAGAAAAACTGCGTGTTTCATTCACTTATTAGAGATATAGTTAAGTGAACCATAAATTATATTATTTTTAGTTAGAATATGCATATGTGCATTCACCTCAATAAGTCGTAAAATCCTAATCATTTTCTGCATGGGATTAATATATATAATTAAAGTAAATAATATACTTTATGTAGTTAACTTAACAGTATATTTAATAAACCAATAAAAATATGCCCAAAGTTTTTTGCAATACTTGAATCAAAACTGTCTTATTATTAGAGCATTTTATTAGGAGTTCATGTGTTTAACTAAAATAGTCTAACAAATTTAAGAGATTGATTATGTGTTAAGTCTTTTTTTATTCTATCAAACTTGTTACCATAATTATTTTCCTTTTCTTTTTTATTTTTATTTCTCTCAACCTTGTTTCCATAACTATTTTTTTTTTTTAGATTTACTCGTTTGATTTGAAATGGCATGATGCTTAACCTAATCGAATTTGGGTTCATTTGGTTGACTTTTATTTGATTGTCTTAATAACCTGATTGAATTTGGGGTCTTATTTTTTTACGTGTCCAATATTTATTTAAGTGCGAAGAACCTGAGTGATTTAAGTTATGATATTTCAAGGTTGCTCTCCATTTCGGCTATGGATACAATAGAAGCTCTTAAAGCAATATTTGATGGTGAGACATTTTTGTTGCTACAATTAGAGTTGACGATACATATTAGTATTTTTTCTAGTATAAGAATTGTTGGAATAACCCGATATTCAAGAGGAAAGGGGTGAATTGACCACTTTTTATTTAAGCGACACTATAGTCGATCGTTCTTTCTCAATAGTCAATTTTGAACCTGCAAAAGGGTTAATGAACAAAATAAGAAATAATTGAATTTTAAGTAAATGTAGAAATGTAAGAGAGTCAGAAATTTATACTCCTCCTTGCGGTAACCACTAACTTAGTCTCCTTCCTAGCCATCTTATATTCCTCCCGATTTTCCTGTTTCTCCTCCTCGATTGTACTATCCACCAACTTCTTGTAAGCCTTTTTTTTTAGCCTACATCACCCCTAGTACTTCTCCATTCCACCAGCAGTCCCCTTGCCGCCTGCAAAATTGACCTCTCAATACACCCAACACCTCTCTAGCCATTTTGCTTATGCAACTGGCAGTCTTATCCTCATATTGTCTGTATCCCCACTACTCTTCCAAACCCCATACCCATCAAATTCTCGTATATCTCCAGGGCATTAGTCATCGTCAAGCTACCCCATTTGATCCTTGGTCGATCATCAAAAACCCTCTTTTTCCTTATCTTCATGATATCCAATCAATCCATCACCAACGATCTATGTTGGGTCGAAAGATTCTCACTTGAGATAACCTTACAATCTTTTCCAAAACCTTTATCCTCTTCCTAAGGAGCAAAATATCAATATGTGTCATGGCCACCGAACTGCGGAAGTTCACCAGGTGTTCCTCCTTGAGAAGCTCGAATTTGCTACCATCAACCAAGGCTCTTGCAAAATTCAAAAATGAAGAGATCCTCCGTCATTCCTCTCTCCAAAATCAAAACCTCCATACACATCATTATAACCCCTCGGTGATGACCTGATGTACCCATTGAAATCACCTCCTAAGAAAATCTTCTCGATGAGAAGCACACCTCTCACCACATCAGATACGTCCCCATTAATTTTCCTTTTGTAGCTTGTTTCCTTTTTTCTGTCTTGATCTCTTTCCTTGTACTCTTCAAGTCATCTTCCTTGTGTTTTACTCTGTATTGATCTTCTTTGATTGTTGAATCTTCCATGATTGTTGAATTTTCCTTGATCAATGGGATGATTTTTGACTATTTCTTTTTGCATTTGTTGCTGCGGAGTTTCTTTCCTTTTATTGGCTAATTTCTTTTTTCTACTTACATACGTAATAAGTTTAAAAGGATAAATTGTCATTATCAAAACATATATGGGCCAACAATCTCCCCCTTTTGATGATGACAAGTTATGTAGTGGAGCCATAACTTATCTTCTTGTATGGAAGTAAGTTATAGATCTTCCCAAAATAAAGAAAAAGAGCACAACAAACAGAAGATAGCTAATAATAGTTCTAGATAAGAAAAGCAAAAGAGAGTTAGGGGATTAAGATTCCCCAATAACAACCCAACAAAAATATAGTTTTAACAAGGAACAAATTGCCCCAAAAACATATGAAATCATATATAAACCAAGTAGTGCATGAGGGTTCTTCTTCAGTCATCCTTCATAAGCTCAGCAGCTGAGTCTGTAGATACATTGGTTGTCTTGGGTTGCTCACTCTTAACTTTTCCAGAGTCCTTTTAAGAAGAATAGAGTTAATGATCAAAAATATACTTATAGTATCTCGATTTTTAGAGTTTCGTACCTGAACTATTATTAGATGTTCGATTTTTCTACCAGAACTATTACCAACTACTTACCATAAACATCTCAACTATCAATATTTTCAGGTAACAAACTCAAAAAAACAAGATATTTTAGGTGTGTTTTCACCCTTCACTCATTAAAATATGTAAAGTAAACACACAATCAAGTAGCAGTTTATGCAAGAAGTAATTAAATATGTTGCTCGGACTCTACAAAAATGTCGCTCGATAAAAGGATAAGCAAATGATATTTTTTCTGTATGTCGGAATATAGTTGATAAGTGTGTATCAAATCCTTAAAAAATAGTGAATTTTTTAAGAATCTGACACGAATACGACATATTTTTAAGAGTCCAAGCAACACAATATAAACCAGTAGAAAATTTAGGTATAAAAAATGAACAAAATAATTCAGATAGAAAACTCAAAAAAACAATATATATTATGTGTTCTCACACATAACTGTTTAAAATATGTAAAGCAAATATACAATCAAGCAGCAGCTTATGCAAGAGGTAGCTAAGTATGTTGCTTGGACTATACCAAAATGTCGCTCGCTAAAAGGATAAGAAAATGATTTTTTTTTCGTGTTTCAAAATATGGTTGATGAGCGTGTATCAGATCCTTCAAAAGTAATAAATTTTTGAAGGACCGTACTTGAATACGACAAATTTTTGAAGAGTTCAACCAATATAATTTAAACCAGTAAAAAATTTAATTTAAGAAAATAACAAAATAAATTATGGGTGAGATATTAGAAAGTGAAATATCATTGTTATACCTCATCCTCGAGAGACTGAATGTGATCAAGTAGCTGTTGATTGAGTGCACTTTCATTTATATGGTTAGCAACAACCATACTGAAGAGTGAAAAAAATGAGATTGACTGTAAAAGTGAATAAAAAGAATAATTAAAACACAGCTCAGTATTAATTGTTCACTTTCTCTTAATATGCTAAAATAAATAAGTAAAAATATAAATACATTTTAGTATAGGAGATAAAGTGAAATTAAATAATGGACTGAATGTTTCAGACAATTGTTTCAAAATTTTGCAATGTCTTCAACATACTAAACAAAAAGGGCATGAATTTAACGATAACTTGTGGTGTTATAAAATGAATCTTCACGATACTGTTTAACCTGTCATCTTACTAAAAATAGATCCATGATATTTTTTATTTTATAAGATTAAGATATAATTAGTTGTTTGTTTTAAGATTTATTCATAATCATAAATATGGAGAGATATTAATATGGTGCAAATAAAGTATTGAACAAAATAGATGATACAACAACAACAACAAACCCAGTAGATTCCCACATCGTGGGGTCTGGGGAGGGTAGAGTGCACGCAGACTATACCACTACCTCTAACGAAGTAGAGAGACTGTTTTCCATAGACCCCCGCTCAAGACAAAGGACAGTACATAAAAATATCAAAAGAATGGAACACAATAAAAAAGCATAGATACGCCATCCACAAAAATATGCAACACTGCCAAACAAAAGACACCCAAGCCCTCCTACCTACTGACTACGACTCATCCACCCACCTTAACCCTCTATCCTAATGTTTTTCCTCCATACCTTCCTATCCAGGGTCATGTCCTCAGTTAACTGTAGCTGCTCCATGTTACGTCTAATCACTTCCCTCCAGTATTTCTTAGATCTACCCCTACACCGCTTGAAACCATCCAAGGCCAACCTCTCACACCTACGAACCGGCGCATCCACGCCCCTCCTCATCACATGGCCAAACCATCTCAACCTCACTTCCCGCATTTTATCCTCCACCGACACCACTTCCACCTTCTCCCGAATAATTTCATTCTTAATCCCGCCAGCCCTAGTAAAACCACACATCCAACGCAACATCCTCATTTCCGCCACCTTCAATTTTTGGATATGATAATTCTTAACCGGCCAACACTCAGCTCCATATAACATAGCCGGCCTGACTGCAACTCTATAGAATTTTCCCTTCAGCTTGGGGGCACCTTCTTATTGCATAAAATTTCCGAAGCGAGCCTCCATTTCATCCAACCTACCCCAATACGGTGAGAGACATCCTCATCTATCTCTCCATTCCCCTGAATCTTCTACCCAAGATACGTAAAACTATCCTTCTTACAATCCGTCTGGGAATCCAACTTCACTACCACCTCGTCCTCTTGCCTCTAGTCACTAAACTTACACTCCAAGTACTCTGTCTTAGTCCTACTCAACCGAAAACCTTTAGACTCCAGGGTTTGTCTCCAAACCTCCAGCCTATCAGTAACACCGTGTCGGGACTTATTAATCAAAACTACATCATCTGCAAAAATCATACGCCAAGGCACCTCGCTTTGTATACTCCGCGTCAACACATCCATCACCAAAGCGAATAAAAAAGGGCTAAGAGTTGATCCCTGGTGTAACCCTGTCAAGACTGGAAAATGCTCGGAATCTCCTCCTACCGTCCTCACCCTAGTCTTCGCCCCCTCATACATGTCCTTAACCGCTCGAATGTACGCCACAGGGACCCCCTCGCCTCCAAGAATCTCCAAAGAACCTCCCTAGGGACCTTGTCATACTCCTTTTCCAAGTCAATAAACACCATGTACAAATCCCTCTTCCTCTCTCTATACTGCTCTACCAGTTTCCGCACTAGGTGAATTGTCTCAGTTGTGGAGAGACCATGCATAAATCCAAATTGATTCTCAGAAATAGACACAATCTTCCTCAGCCTCTGCTCCACCACCCTCTCCCAAATCTTCATCGTGTGACTCAACAACTTAATACCCCGGTAGTTGTTGCAACTCTGAATGTCACCCTTGTTCTTATACAAAAGGAATCATCGTGCTCCATCTCCACGCCTCGGGCATCTTTGCGGACTTGAAAATGTTGTTGAACAAGTTGGTCAGCCACCTTAACCTTGCCCCGCCACAAAACTTTCAAAAATTCACTGGAATCTCGTCGGGCCCCGTCGCCCTGCCCCTTCGCATCTTGCGGATAGCCTCTCTTACCTCCTCAACCTTAAAACGCCGACAATAGCTAAAATCGTGATATTTTAACTAATTTAACCTTTATCTATTTAATATTTTTTTAAGGGATATCCAAAAAAGACATGACAAGTAAAATAATTCGGAATAAACTTTAACTTATGTCTAAAGTTTCAATGACACAATTAATTTTTTGTGCTCAACTGAATTGAAAAATAAATAAAATTCCTATTAAAGATAAATTTGGAGAGGTTTTTTACCATGTATATAATAAAGAAACCTACCAAAACATTATGTCATTGACGTACCTCATACTCAAGAGGCTGGTAGATTTCAGAGAATCGTTGTTGATTTGGTGCCGAATCATCCACTTTCTCACTGACTACATGCTGCATATAAAACATGAATGTGTATCACAAGAAGAATCATGATGGAAGGTTCTAGAAACATCAAGAGCCGTAATTAGTGTCAATCTAAAATCTAAACTTTATAGGTTCAAAACCCTAGAAATTGATTTCTTATTGAAATATTAATAAATTATTTGGACATCATTTGACGATGAATATTTTCTACTTCTTTTCTATAGTTCAAATTCTAAAACGCTTGTTTTGTCATAAAATTTATCCAAAATTTCATTGAATTTCGAAATTGAAAAACATCAAAAAGTTCTTTTCATTGCAAATCACTCACTAAAGTGCAACAATAACTCAAGTTTGTATTTGCAATCAAACACAATCCAATCTATATTTTTTTATTTCTAAAAACTCACTATTTTTTTTTCTTTCAAATTAAGGGACACTGTACTAATTAAGGGGGCATTTGGCCATGAAAAAATCACTTTTTTTTTTAATTTAAACTCCAAAAATAACATTCGGTCATAAAATCAATTCTAAAATTCAACTTGCAATAAAATTCTGTAACTTTCAATACTTCAAAACTCAATAGAAAGTTATTTTCATTTGAAATAACTCATAAAAATTCAAAAACAACGCATATTTGTATTAATGATCGAAAACAACTTCAATTTTCAAATAACATTTTCTACTTCTAAATCATAACTATTTTTTTCCAAATTTCACAATTTTCATGACCAAAGAAATATTTGTGCATAACAATTATATTTTAAACATATATACATAGTTTAAATTAAAATTATTGAATTTTGCCAAACTGTAAATTAAAAGTGTAGCTCTCTGAGGTGTCGAAGTAAATTTTGCTTGCATGGTTCATTATTCATTTTCATGAATTAGAAACCCAGCAATTGCAGAGGAATTCAAATTGAGTAATGTATTATACTACTACTTTTCTTCCATCAACATTATAAGCTTAATTGTCCAAAAGTAAATTTTGACTCATAGATTTTATGAATACTTTGGATTATGGTAAGAATATTTTGACTAATTATTTTATGACTAAAAATAATGGTTCATTTTCCATTTCTGTTTTGTCTTTTACCCAAATTGTTGACTCTATGCAACAACTTACTAAATATTTATTTGCCTTCCAAAAAGTTTAAACTAATCAAATCTCTCTTCTTTGTTTTTTTTTTTTTTAAAATCCACTTATTACTCTCTCACTTGTTTCCATGATATTTTTGTGCTTAATACATTGTTGTTTCAGGTACACAAAATTTGTATGTTAGTTCAGTAAACTTCAACACAAGTTCAAGACGTTTCAAGAACACTTATGAAGTTTTTCAACACCTTCAACACAAGTTCACTATGAACTATCAAAGAAGTGTGTTATATTATTAAGAAATAAGATAAAACAGAATAAGCTAAGTCCTTCAAATTCACGAAGTGTCTTTAAGGAAATAATTTCCCTCAAGTACCCGAGGTTGCGAAATTTTCCTCACAGGATAAAATGGCTTCAAAATAAGAAAGTAGTGGTACCTCAAACATTTTGGTTTTCTTCGAACTCACACAACGGGAGATGATCTCACGGAGTTTATAAGAAGACAAAAAGTATTTTAATATATAAAATTTTTGTACTAAACCTGTGGAAAAATGCAGGCTTATATAGTGTTGGGTACGATGTAGTTTTGATGATTGACAAACTGACAAAGTGATATGAAACATGTAGTTGAAACATGTAGCAAATAAACTTAACGAAATAAACATGTGCTAATTTGTAGAAGTTGAATTTGATTTAAATACTTGATGATAAGGGAAAGAAAAATTGAGTTGAAAAAGGAGTCCTATGGAAAGAAGGAGTTTCACTTCTGAGCATATCCTGAAGAGTCCTATGTGTAGAAGGAGAAAGATTCTGCAGATTAAAGAAGTCTGCACAAGATAGGAAACATACAAATTGAAGGACTCTTTGTTAGATCAATGAAGTTTCTGATGATTGACACATGAATGGACCATGTTACTTGAGTTGGTCCAAGCATAGGAAGACAGGTTTCAGGTTTCACTGATAGATGCAGACAAATATTGCTTAAAGGTAGGAATGAATGACCAAGCCTAATTCTAATATACTCAAGTTACTGATCACGTGAGAAATTGAAGAAGTTGTGGTTGAGTAAAATACTTGAAGATAAGTTGATTTAAAGAGTTGAAGTTTGACTACAACACTAAGGAGACAAGAGTTGGAATTGAAGAAGGAGTCTCGCTTGAAGTAGAACTCTATGTAATGATGTTCTGATTAAAGGAGGAGTTTGAAATAAAGAATGACACTTTGAAGAGCTGTGCTTAAATAGAAGATGCATCTGTCAGAATAACTTACGCACTTACAAAGAAGGAAAGCACAATCGACAGATTGATTTCACGAAGTGCTACTCAATCACTGAAGAAACACATTGAAGAACTTGGTCCTAAGTATAGAATCCAGCTAAGAGTTTTAGCATTAATTTTTAGAGTTGTTCATTGTGTTTGAACTATTGATGTAATATTAGTTTTAGTGTGTTATAAACTGAACTAGGAGCTAGTCTCCGAGTTGGGGAAAACTCAGAGAAGTTGGGAACGCATACCTTGGGAGGTGTGTGTATAGTTAGAAATTAGAGTTTTTAATTTCTAGTCGTTGAGTTAAAGGAATTAGAGTTTATAATTCCTATTTATTGGTTACAAGAGTTTTGTAATCAGTCGTTGTTGAGGCTCAGAGTTATTTAGTGAAGTTGGAGTTAAATCCTATTAAGGTGTAGGTCGTAATTTTTTACACCTTTTGAGCCGGGTGTTTTCCACATAAAAATTATTGTGTTCTTTACTTTTTGTTTTACTATTTCCTTGGAACACGTCAGGCAACCCGTTCAATTGATAGGCAACAGTTAGGCAAAAATTCAATAATTCATAGGGCACGTACTCTAACAAGTGGTATCAGAGTGAGGTTGTCTTAAAAAGGGTTAGCACCTAAGAAAATATTAATATAATAAATTCTGCACCACCTACTGGTCACAGTGAAATTCAATCCACTATTAGACCTCCACTCTTTGATGGGTCTCACTTCATTTGGTGGAAAGCTAGGATGGAAATGTTTCTTCAAAGTGTAGATTATGAATTATGGGACAAAAATATTGATGGACCAACAATTCCCATGAAGACAGTGGATGGAGAACAAGTGAAAAAGGTAAGGAGTGAATTCACCCCGGAAGATCTTGTTGCACTACAAAAGAATGCAAAAGCCAAAAATATTCTTGTTTATGGTCTTGGTCCAGCTGAGTACAATAGAGTGTCTAATTGCAACACTGCTAAACAAATCTGGGATGCATTGGTGAATACACATGAAGGCACTAGCCAAGTGAGAGAATTTAAAATTGCATTACTTTTCACTGAATATGAGGGTTTCAAAATGGAGAAAAATGAGTCACTACATGAAATGATAACTAGGATAACTTTGTTGGTAAATGAGTTATCATATTTAGGAAAGGTTTTATCTACTGAGGAACAGGTAGAGAAGGTCTTGAGAGTCCTACCAAATTCTAAGTGGAATGTCAAAGTTACATCCAAAAGAAAAGCTAAGGATCTCACTAGAATGTCCCTTGATGAGTTAGTTGGTAATTTGAAGACCTATGAGATGGACATGGAAGATCTAAATAGGGCATCTGAAAGTGATGAATCTTATGGAGAAGAAGATGATGAAACTGCTCTCATTGCCATTGGAGATTCAGATATAGAAAAAGATGATGGAAACTCTGAGGTAAGTATTCTTGAACTCAAAGAGAAGTTGCATTTATTTTCTAAAAAGTAACTTGTTTCCTTAATGACTGCTCTAATTGATGATTTCCAATAATTAACTTCTGATAGGTATGAGTTATTCAAAAATCTTGTAAGTTTAAAGTTTGATTTTATTGATGTAGAAACTTGTAAGAACACTGTTGTAAAGGAAAACTGCACTCTTAAGGAACAGGTTAGCAGACTTAATTCATCAAACCTGACCCTTAAATCTGAAGTTCTAAAACTATCTCTTTCTGAAAAAGAAAAAAAGGTCAAGAGTGAGAAACAAGAAAAGATTGAGTCAGAATTGACTAATATTAAACATGAATACTTTTGTGAAAAAGAAAAGGTTAGTCAACTAAGTCAAGAAGTTTCTAAATTAAACTTGATCTTAAGAGAGCTAATAGATGAACACATTCTTCAAGACTTGCTCATAATCTAGGTCAAATAACTCACAATGAAAAGGTTGGGTTGGGCTTTTATAAAAGTTCTAATGCTATTAAAGATCTGTGTTATATTTTTGGTAACTTGGGATATCCAACCACTGAATGTCCAGTTACAACAAAAAGAAAATCAAGAAGCATAAGCATTGCAAAAGATTCTTGTTCTATGTTAGCACAAGCTAACAAGAAAGACAAAACTGGTCAGAGAAACAGGTCACATAACATGTTGCCTCGATGGGCTACAAGGAACTTCATACATTATTTTTCTCATAAGAAAGGATCCAAGCTTGTCTGGGTTCCTATAATTAAGCTCTAATTTTTTTGAAGGTGAAGTGAAATGAGGAAAGCAAAATTAGTACATGGATAGAGCTTGCTCAAGACATAAGACTGGAAGCAAATAAAATTTCTTTCACTTACCATATTTAAAGGGGGAATGGATCTTTTGGAGATGGTAAAAAGAGCACCATTACTAGAGTTGAAAAGATTGGGAGAACTAAAACAATTTTTTTTAAAAAAATGGCTAGATTTGGAGTGCTCGTGTAAATGGCTAGAAACTGATGAGCATGCACAGGAACATGTTGTACTACCTGGTCCAGCTGTTTTACAAACTGCGGGCATATTGACAGGGGGAACAACAAATAAAGAAATAGATGCATCAATATAACCAACACAAACTGCTGGTAATTTTGTTGGTAGGTCATAAGAATTGGTGTTGTCAAAAGAATCTTAAGATATCCCATGAGAATCAATGTCTTGAGACCATGGTATCCAAAGAAAAGCAATTTCACTCTTGAGGGCTATAAAAATGTTGACTATGTGAGTTACTTAATTGACTGGAGAAGCACCAAGCACCAAAGGCACTAAGTAGAGAGCATTTTGAAAGGAATAGGTTAGACTTGAGGATGATTAAAATTGCATGAACTCCCCTTAATGATTGACTAGAATAACCATTGTTTTTCTTAATCTTATTAGCTAAAATGTTATTTGATTCAGTCTGGCACATTTAGTTGTGTGTCCCAATTCCAGATTTTTGACTCTTCTAACCTAATTTGTATTAGATTGTGCAGAAAAATACGTACAAAAAATCAATTGTGACCATAAAGTTCTTCTTATCAGGTATGTTCTACACTGACATAAGTATAGGCTGTCTAAGTTGAAATATTTGAGCACACCTGTTCAATTCCTCACACTTCATCCTCTCCTTGTCCTATTATATTGATGAATTGGTTGACCAAACTTTCTTTGATTCTCTCCAAATGGTTGTGCACAAATGTGTTAATTCTACATCAAAAATTCCTTCTTCTATATTAACCAAAATATCAGTTTTTGTACCATGATTTGCCAAATTTGATCATCAATCACATACAACATATAGTTCTGAAGAATGAAAAGGGACATGCTTTCCCTTTTAGTTTCTAATTGGTTATTTTTTAGGACTTCTCAATCCTAGTTCAGGTTTGACCTATAAAGCAACAATAGATATTCTTGAACATATGAATCATGTTGCTCTAACTGTTTCAATAAGGAGGGCTAACACTTATTTAAAAAAATTAATTTTTTTTTAATTTAGCTAAAAAAAAATAATTTAAACTAGAAGCTGCACAAGACAGTCATGAAGTTGAATAAGAGGTCCTTAAGGCTAGGTTCATCACTTTGAAGCTTGACCTTGATTAATAGAGGTATGAAAATATTGAAATCATTCATCAATTGACACAGTTGATATCACCTGTTCCATTTTCCTCATCATCTCTTCACTATTTGTATCGTTAGCCAAGTCCCACTTTTATACCATATTTTTTTTATTGATGCTCAGTTGTTTTGCTTTGTTCAGTACTAGCTTAGGTTTAATGTGGAACTTGATCTGTCAGTTAAACGGAATGGTTATCTTTGCTAAATTGACTCCTATTTTTGCTCTCTTTAATACATTACTATGTTGGCTAAAGTCTTTGTCTGATTTTTTTAGTGATAGCCCTAGTGGACATAAATACCATAACAAATCAATTTGGCTAGTATATTATTGCATTAAAATAGTTTTTTGATGATGCTAAAAGGGGGAAGATAAGGTTGTGCAATGTTTATAACCCATTGACTAAGTTGTTTCATTCTAGAGATTTATACTTTAGTGCCTATAGGTGAAGATGTTTCAATGCACAAAGACAAGAGGTTTGTCATCATCAAAAAGGGTAAATTTGTTGGGTACGATGTAGTTTTGATGATTGAAAAACTGACAAAGTGAAATGAAACGTGTAGCCTAAACTTGTAGCAAATAAACTTAAAGAAATAAACATGTGCTAATTTGTAGAAGTTGAATTTGATTCAAACACTTGATGATAAGGGAAAGCAAAGTTGATTTGAAAAAGGAGTCCTACGAAAAGGAGTTTCACTTCTGAGCATATCCTGATGAGTCTTATGTGTAGAAGGAGAAAGATTCTGCAAATTGAAGATGTCTGCACAAGATAGGAAACATACAAATTAAAGGAATCTTTGTTAGATCAATGATGTTTTTGATGACTGACACATGAATGGACCATGTTACTTGAGCAGGTCCAAGCATAGGAAGACAGGTTTCAGGTTTCACTGATAGATGCAGACAAAGATTGCATAAAGTCAGGAATGAATGAGCACACCTAATTCTAATATACTCAAGTTACTGATCACGTAAGAAATTGAAGAAGTTGTGGTTCAGTAAAATACTTGAAGATAAGATGCTTTAAAGAGTTGAAGTTTGACTACGACACTAAGAAGACAAGAGTTGGAATTGAAGAAGGAGTCTCACTTGAAGTAGAACTCTATGTAATGAGAGTTCTTATTAAAGGAGGAGTTTGAAATAAAGAATGACTCTTTGAAGAGCTGTGCTAAAATAAAAGATGCATCAGTCAGAATAACTTACACACTTACAAAGCAGAAAAGCACAATTGACAGATTGACTTCACGAAGTGCTATTCAATCACTGAAGAAACACATTGAAGACCTGGTCCTAAGTATAGAATCCAGCTAAGAATTTTGGCATTGATTTTTAGAGTTTTTCATTGTGTTTGAACTATTGATGTAATATTAGTTTTAGTGTGTTATAAAATGAACTAGGAGCTAGTCTTCGAGTTAGGGAAAGCTCAGAGACTTTGGGAACGCGTACCTTGGGAGGTGTGTGTGTAGTGAGGAATTAGAGTTAGCCGTTGAGTTAAAGGAATTAGAGTTTATAATTCCTATTTGTTGGTTACAAAAGTTTTGTAATCAGTCGTTGTGGAGGCGCAGAGTTATTTAGTGAAGTTGGGGTTAAATCCTGTAGAGCTACAGGTCGTGGTTTTTTATGCCTTTTGAGCTGGGTGTTTTCCACATAAGAATCATTGTGGTCTTTACTTTCTGTTTTACTGCTTCTTTGGAACACATCAGGCAACCCGTTCCATCAATAGACAACAGTTAGGTGAAAATAAGATTATCAGTAGGGCACAAACTCTAACATATAGCCATGAAGTGCCTTTTCGGAAAGGAGGCAACAGTTCATCAAAAATGTGTATCTTTTCTAAATAGTCATGTCTGTCCATTCAAAATAGTGTATCTTTTTCAAACAGCCACAACCATCCAAACAAGTCATACCTTTTTCCAAAATAGTGTGTCATTTCAAAACAACATTTCGTGTTTTTGCAATTGTTAGTCACTGCATGCATGCACGTTAATGGAGGAAAAAAAATTGTTGGATATTCGAACTATGTAAATAAATTTTGTGTACAAATTTAATCTCATCGATCAATCCAAATCCAAATCCAAATCCAAATCTGAAGACGAGCGAGCGACGACGATGACGGTGCGAGGTACCTCTTGGTTCTTGCTGCACTTACCATGTGGAGTTTTTGTTTCTTAATATAAACACATGAAAGTTTCATTCTCCCACCAATATGGGAGAATTAGTAGACTTTTCTTTCTTTTGAGTACACTTCTTTTTTAAGTGTTATCTCAATTTTTCCTCCACTTAATTCTCTCCATCTTCTGTTCACACTTTTAATCTGGAACCCAAAAATCTCCCACATGAATGGGGGATGAATATTCTTTATAAAATATTATGGACAAGTATGTGATCACTAAGCAAAGATTGATTTTATCTGAATAAGTGGGTTTTACTTTGAACTTTTTATAGAGAAAATGCATCGGATGTACTCGATCAATTGGTAGATTGAATATCTTTGAACTTTCGAGCTTTAATGTATACCTAGACAACACATGTCATACAACCAACCTTTTACCATTTATGGTTCTCACGGTTTTATTTGTTTTATCCATGAACACATCTCAGTTTCATGAGATCTTAGAGAATAGGCCTTTACTAACATTCTCCTTGAAACGGCTTCTACTCCGCTCTCACATTGGTGATTTCTAAGCGTTTCAATCCTATAAATTAAACTATTTGGTCAAATTTGCCAAATTTAGATAATTATTAAAAGAATTCACTCCATAAGTCTTTTCCTTGTTTACTAAACATTGTCTACTTCATGAGAATGGGTTGGGTATATTGACTATGTTGAACATGCCTGAAACAACTTTGTTTGATCTCCTTGAATCTAGCTCTATGGATCTCCAGTCTGCTAGGTAGAGTTACTGCCATGCAGACTTGTCCTAGGCCTTAAACCCATTCCCTTAGATGTTCTCTCAACTCCTTCTCTAGATAGCCATTTGTAAGTGGACCTGACACATTATCCTTTGACTTTACATATTCAACAGTTATAATTCCAATAGAGAGAAGTTCTCTAATGGTATTATGTCTCCGTCTTATGTGATGAGATTTATCGTTATACATCATGCTCCCTGCTCTACCTATTATCGTTTGACTATCACAGTGTATACATACTAGTGCCACTAGTTTGGGCCAATAAGGAATATCTTCCAAGAAATTCTGGAGCCATTTTGCTTCTTCAGCGTCTTTATCCAATGCGATAAACTCAAATTTTATTATGGAGCGAGCAATGCATGTTTGTTTGAACAATTTTAACTAAACTTCTCCTCGGCCTATAGTAAATATATCCACTCATGGATTTTACTTTATTTGATATGGTGATCCAATTTGTATCACTATATCCTTCAATTACTGCTGGATATTTATTATAATGCAAAGCATAGTCTTGAGTGTATTGAAGATAGCCCAAAACTCTTTTCATTGCCATCCAATGAATTTTATTAAGATTACTCATGTACTGACTCAACTTACTAATAGCACATGCTATGTCTGTTCGTGTACAATTCATGATATTCATCAAACATCCCAATACTTTTGCGTAGTCCAACTGTGAGTCACTTTTACCTTTATTTTTTGAAGTGCAGAGTTCACGTCCAATAGAGTCTTGGAAATACCAAATTCCATAAACTTGAACTTGTCAAGTACCTTTTCAATGTAATGAGGCTATGACAAAGCCAACCCTTATAGAGTTCTATGGATTTTTTATTGCTAAGATCACATTCACAACTCCAAGATCTTTCATATCAAACTTGCTCTCAAGCATTTATTTTGTAGCATTTATGTATGAAATGTCTCTACTGATGATCAACATATCATCCATATACAAACAAACAATGTCCTTGTGATTTGGGGAGTCTTTAATGTACGCACATTTATCATATTCGCTTATCTTAAATATGTTTGCCAACATGGTTTGGTCAAACTTCGCATGTCACTATTTAGGTACTTATTTTAGTACATAAAGAGACTTAAAAAGTTTGCACACCTTATTTTTTTTTCTAAAACCACAAAACCCTCAAGCTGTTCTATGTAAATTTCTTCCTCCAATTCTCTATTTAGGAATGTTGTTTTCACATCCATTTGATAGATTTCAAGACCATATACCATCACCAAGGAAATTAACATACAAATTGACATTATCCTTATTACATACGATTATGTATCAAAGTAATCAAGGTTTTCCTTTTGTTTAACACATTTAACTACAAGTCTTGCCTTGTATTTGTCAATAGTGCCATATGCTTTCATTTTCCTTTTGAAATTCCATTTAGAACATAAAGGTTTATTTTCTGAAGGAAGAACAACTAACTCCCATGTAAGGTTGATAAATATTGAATCTATATCACTATTGATTGCATCTTTATTAAAGGATAAGTCTGAAGATAGCATCGCTTTTTTAAACGTTTGTGTCTCATTTTGTAAGAGAAATATTACAAAATCCGATTCAAATAAAGTTGACATTCTTTTACGTATACTACATCTTGGATTCTCATCATTATGTACATCCTCACTTAGTTTATCTTAAGGTTTTTTAGACCCTCCACTAGAGTGTTCATGTCTATTTTTGTGCTTAATACATTGTTGTTTCAGGTATACAAAATTTGTAAGTTAGTTCAGTAAACTTCAACACAAGTTCAAAATGTTTCAAGAACACTTATGAAGTTTTCCAACACCTTCAACACAAGTTCACTATGAACTATCAAAGAAGTGTGTTATATTATTAAGAAATAAGATGAAACAAAATAAGCCAAGTCCTTAAAATTCACGAAGTGTCTTTAAGGAAATAATTTCCCTCAAGTACCCGAGGTTCCAAAATTTTCCTCCCAGGATAAATGGCTTAAAAATCAGAAAGTAGTGGTACCTCAAACATTTTGGTTTTCTTCAAACTCACACAACGAGAGATGATCACACGGAGTTTTTAAAAGAGAAAAAAAGTATTTTAATACAGAAAATTTTTGTACTAAACCTGTGAAAAAATGCAGGTTTATATAGTGTTGGGTACGATGTAGTTTTGATGATTGACAAACTGACAAAGTGATATGAAACATGTAGTTGAAACTTGTAGCAAATAAACTTAACGAACTAAACATGTGCTAATTTGTAGAAGTTGAATTTGATTTAAACACTTGATGATAAGGGAAAGCAAAGTTGAGTTGAAAAAGGAGTCCTATGGAAGAAGGAGTTTCACTTCTGAGCATATCCAGAAGAGTCCTATGTGTAGAAGGAGAAAGATTCTGCAGATTGAAGAAGTCTACGCAAGATAGGAAACATACAAATTGAAGGACTCTTTGTAAGATCAATAAAGTTTCTGATGACTGACATATGAATGGACTATGTTACTTGAGCTGGTCCAAGCATAGAAAGAAAGGTTTCAGGTTTCACTGATAGATGCAGACAAAGATTGCTTAAAGGTAGGAATAAATGACCAAGCCTAATTCTAATATACTCAAGTTACTGATCACGTGAGAAATTGAAGAAGTTGTGGTTGAGTAAAATACGTGAAGATAAGGTGATTTAAAGAGTTGAAGTTTGACTACAGAACTAAGGAGACAAGAGTTAGAATTGAAGAAGGAGTCTCGCTTGAAGTAGAACTCTATGTAATGATGTTCTGATAAAAGGAAGAGTTTGAAATAAAGAATGAATATTTGAAGAGCTGTGCTTAAATAGAAGATGCATCAGTCAGAATAACTTATGTACTTACAAAGAAGAAAACCACAATCGAAATTTTGACTTCATGAAGTGTTATTCAATCACTGAAGAAACATATTGAAGAACCTGGTCTAAGTATAGAATCCAACTAAGAGTTTTAGAATTGATTTTTAGAGTTGTTCATTGTTTTTGAACTATTGATGTAATATTTGTTTTAGTGTGTTATAAACTGAACTAGGATCTAGTCTTCGAGTTGGGGAAAACTCAGAGAATTTGGGAACGCATACCTTGGGAGGTGTGTGTGTAGTTAGAAATTAGAGTTTATAATTCCTAGTCGTTGAGTTAAAGGAATTAGAGTTTATAATTTCTATTTATTGGTTACAAGAGTTTTGTAATCAGTCATTGTTGAGGCTCAAAGTTATTTAGTGATGTTGGGGTTAAATCCTATTAAGTTTTAGGTCGTGATTTTTTACACCTTTTGAGCCGGGTGTTTCCCACATAAAAATTATTGTGTTCTTTAATTTCTATTTTACTGTTTCCTTGGAACACATCAGGCAACCCGTTCCATCGATAGACAATAGCTAGACGAAAATAAGATAATCCGTAGGGCACGTACTCTAACAAGTGGTATCAGAGTGAGGTTGTCTTAAAAAGGGTTAGCACCTAACAAAAAATTGATATAATGAATGCCGGACCACTTACTAGTCACAATGAAGGTCAATCCACAATTAGACCTCCACACTTTGATGGGTATCACTCTATTTGGTGGAAAGCTAGGATGAAAACGTTTTTCCAAAGGTAGATTATGAATTATGGGATAGAAATATTGATGGACCAACAATTACCATGAAGACAGTGGATGGAGAACAAATGAAAAAGGTAAGGAGTAAATTCACCCCGGATGATCTTGTTGCACTACAAAAGAATGCAAAATACAAAAATATTCTTGTTTGTTGTCTTTTTCCAGCTAAGTACAACAAGGTGTCTAATTGCAACACTGCTAAAAAAATCTGGGATGCATTGGTGAATGCACATGAAGGCACTAGCCAAGTGAGAGAATTCAAAATTGCATTACTTTTCACTGAATATGAGGCTTTCAAATTGGAGAAAACTGAGTCACTACAACAAATGATAACTAGGTTAACTTTATTGGTAAATGAGTTATCATCTCTAGGAAAGGTTTTATCTACTAAGGTACAGGTAGAGAAGGTCTTGAGAGTCCTACCTAAGTCTAAGTGGAATGTCAAAGATACAGCCAAAAGAAAAGCTAAGGATCTCACTAGAATGTCCCTTGATAAGTTAGTTGGTAATTTGAAGACCTATGAGATGGACATGGAAAATCTAAATAGGGCATCTAAAAGTGATGAATCAGATGGAGAAGAAGATAATGAAACTGCTTTCATTGCCATTGGAGATTCAGACATGGAAGAAGATGATGGAAACTCTGAGGTAAGTATTCTTGAACTCAAAGAGAAGTTGCATTTATTTTCTCAAAAGGAACTTGTTTCCTTAATGAGTGCTCTAACTGTTGATTTCCAAGAATTAAATTCTGATAGGGATGAGTTTTTGAACAATCTTGTAAGTTTGAAGTTTGATTTTATTGATCTAGAAACTTGTAAGAACACTGTTGTAAAGGAAAACTGCACTCTTAAGGAACAGGTTAGCAGACTTGATTCATCAAACTTGACCCTCAAATCTGAAGTTCTAAAACTGCCTCTTTCTGAAAAAGAAAAAAAGGTCAAGATTGAGAAACAAGAAAAGATTGAGCCAGAATTGACTAAGATTAAACATGAATACTTTTTTGAAAAAGAAAAGGTTAGTCAACTATGTCAAGAAGTTTCTAAATTGAAACTTGATCTTGAAAGAGATAATAGATGGACACATTCTTCAAGACTTGTTCATAATCTAGGTCAAAGAACTCACAATGAAAAGGTTGGGTTAGGCTTTTATAAAAGTTCTAATGCTATTAAAGAACTATGTTATATTTGCGGTAACTTGGGACATCCAACCACTGAATGTCCAGTTTCAACAAAAAGCAAATCAAGAAGCATAAGCCTAGCAAAATATTCTGGTTCTTTGTTAGCACAAGCTAACAAGAAAGTCAAAACTGGTCAGAGAAATAGGTCACATAACATGTTGCCCCGATGGGCTACAAGGAACTTCATACATCATTTTTCTCATAAGAAAGGATCCAAGCTTGTCTGGGTTCTAAAAATTAACCCCTAATTTGTTTTGCAGGTGAGAGTGAAAGGAGGCAAGCAAAATTAGTACATGGATAGAGCTAGCTCAAGACATAAGACTGGAAGCAAATAAAATCTCTTTCACTCACCACATTTAAAGGGGGAATGGATCTTTTAGAGATGGTAAAAAGAGCACCATTATTAGAGTTGAAAAGATTGGGAGAACTAAAACAATTTTTTTTTAAAAATGGTCAGATTTGGAGTGCTTGTGTAAGGGGGAAGCAAGGGAGATTCTCTTCAATAAAAAAATATAAAAAAAGGATGACAGTGAAACTGATGAGCATGCACAGGGACATGTTGTACTACCTGGTCCAACTGTTGTACAGACTGAGGGTATATTGACAGGGGGAACAACAAATAAAGAAATGGATGCATCAATAAAAAGAACACAAGCTACTGATAATTTTGTTGGTAGGTCATAAGAATTGGTGTTTTCAAAAGAATCTTGAGATATCCCATGAGAATCAATATCTTGATACTATAGTATCCAAAGGAAAGCAATTTCACTCTTGAGAGCTATAAAAATGTTGACTATGTGGGTTACTTAATTGACTGGAGAAACACCAAGCACCAAAGGCACTAAGTAGAGAGCATTTTGAAAGGAATAGGTTAGACTTGGGGATGATTAAAATTGAATGAACTTCCTCAATGATTGACTAGAATAACCATTTTTTCCTTAATCTTATTAGCTAAATGTTATTCGATTCAGTCTTGTACATTTAGTTGTGTGTCCCAATTCCAGATTTTTGACTCTTCTAACCTAATTTATATTAGATTGTGCAGAAAAATAGGTACAAACAAGCAATTATGACCATAAAGTTCTTCTTATCAGGTATGTTCTACACTGACATAAGTATAGGCTGCCTAAGTTGAAATAGTTGAGCACACCTGTTCCATTCCTCACATTTCATCCTCTCCTTGTACTATAATATTGACGAATTGGTTGACCAAACTTTATTTCATTCTCTCCAAATGGTTGTGCACAAATGTGTTGATTCTACACCAGAAATTCCTTCTTCTCTATTAACCAAAATATCCGTTTTTGTACTATGATTTGCCAAATTTGATCATCAATCATATACAACATATGTTTCTGAAGAATGAAAAGGGACATGCTTTTCCTTTTAGTTCCTAATTGGTTATTTTTTAGGGCTTCTCAATCCTAGTTTAGGTTTGACTTATAAAGCAACAATAGATATTCTTTAACATATGAATCATGTTGCTCTACCTGTTTCAATAAGGAGGGCTAACACTCATTTAAAAAAATTGAAAAAAAAATTAATTTAGCTAAAAAAAAATTTAAACTAGAAGTTGTAGAAGACAGTCATGAAGTTGAATAAGCAGTCTTTAAGGCTAGGATCATCACTTTGAAGGTTGACCTTGATTGATAGAGGTATGAAAATATTGAAATCATTCGTCAATTGACACAGTTGATATCGCTTGTTCCATTTTCCTCATCAGTTCTTCACTATTTGTATCCTTAGCCATGTCCTAATTTTATACCGTATTTTTTTAATTAATACTCAGTTTTTTTGCTTTGTTCAGTACTAGCTTAGGTTTAGTGTGGAATATGCTCTGTCAATTAAATGGAATGGTTATCTTGCTAAATTGACTCAGATTTTTGATCTCTTTAATACATTACTATGTTGGCTAAAGTCTTTCTCTGATTGTTTTGGTGGTAGGCCTAGTGGCCATAAATAGCATAACAAATCAATTTGGCAAGTATATTATTGCATTGAAATAGTTTTTCGATGATGCCAAAAGGAGGAAGATAAGGTTATGGAATGTTTATAACCCATTGACTAATTTATTTCATTCTAGTGTTTTATACTTTAGTACCTACAGGTAAAGATGTTTGAATGCACAAAGACAAGAGGTTTGTCATCATCAAAAAGGGAAAATTTATTGGGTACGATGTAGTTTTGATAATTAACAAACTGACAAAGTGATATGAAACATGTAGCTGAAACTTATAGCAAATAAATTTAATGAATAAACATGTTCTAATTTGTAGAAGTTCAATTTGATTCAAACACTTGATGATAAGGGAAAGCAAAGTCGAGTTGAAAAAGGAGTCCTATGGAAATGAGTTTGACTTTTGAGCATATCCTGATGAGTTCTATGTGTAGAAGGAGAAAGATTCTGCAGATTGAAGAAGTCTGTACAAGATAGGAAACATACAAATTGAAGGACTCTTTTTTAGATCAATGAAGTTTTTGATGACTGAACATGAATGGACCATGTTACTTGAGCTGGTCCTAGCATAAGAAAACATGTTTCAGGTTTCACTATAGATACAGACAAAAATTGCTTAAAGTCAGGAATGAATGAGCAAGCCTAATTCTAATATACTCAAGACACTGATCACATGAGAAATTGAAGAAGTTGTGGTTGAGTAAAATACTTGAAGATAAGCTGATTTAAAGAGTTGAAGTTTGACTACAACACTAAGGAGACAAGAGGTGGAATTGAAGAATGAGTCTCACTTGAATTAGAACTCTATGTAACGAGAGTTCTGATTAAATCAGGAGTTTGAAATAAGGAATGAATCTTTGAATAGCTATGCTTAAATAGAAGATGCATCAGTCAGAATAACTGACGCATTTTCAAAGCAGTAAAGCATAATTGACAGATTGACTTCACGAAGTGCTACTCAATCACTAAAGAAACACATTAAAGAACCTGGTCCTAAGTATAGAATCCATCTAAGAGTTTTAGCATTGATTTTTAGAGTTGTTCATTGTGTTTGAACTATTGATGTAATATTAGTTTTAGTGTGTTATAAACTGAACTAGGAGCTAGTCTTCGAGTTGGGGAAAACTCAGAGACTTCGGGAACGCATACCTTGGGAGGTGTGTGTGTAGTTAGGAATTAGATTATATAATTCCTAGTTGTTTAGTTAAAGGAATTAGAGTTTATAATTCCTATTTGTTAGTTACAAGAGTTTTGTAATCAGTCGATGTAGAGGCTCAGAGTTATTTGGTGAAGTTGAGGTTAAATCCTGTAGAGGTGCAGGTCGTGGTTTTTTACACCTTCTGAGCCTGGTGTTTTCCACATAAAAATCATTGTGTTCTTTACTTTCTGCTTTACTGCTTCCTTGGAACACGTCAGGCAACCCGTTCCATCGATAGACAATAGTTAGGCGAAAATAAGATAATCAGTAGGGCACGTACTCTAACATATAGTCATGAAGTGCCTTTTTGGAAATGAGGCAATAGTTCATCGAAAATGTGTATCTTTTCTGAATAGTCATGTCTGTCTACTAGAAACAATGTGTCTTTTCCGAACAGCCACAACCATCCAAACAAGTCATACCTTTTTTTGAAATAGTGTGTCATTTCAAAACAACATTTCACATTTTTGCAATTGTTTCTGCACTGTATGCATGTACGTTAATGGAGGAAAAAAAACTGTTGGATTTTCGGACTATTTAAATAAATTTTGTCTTAAAATTTAATCTCATCGATCAATCCAAATCCAAATCCAAATCTAAATCTTAAGCCGAGTGAGAGACGACGATGACGACACGAGGCACCTCTTGGTTCTTGCCTTACTTACCATTCGGAGTTTTTGTTTCTTAATATAAACATATGAAAATTTCATTCTCCCACCAATATGGAAGAATTAGTAGACTTTTCTTTCTTTTGAGTACACTTTTCTTTTTTAAGTGCTATCTCATTTTTCCCTCCTCTTAATTCCCTCCATCTTTCATTCACACTTTTAATCTTGAACCCAAAAATCTCCAACATGAATGGGGGATGGATATTCTTTGTAAAATATTATGACAAGTATGTGATCATCAAACAAAGACTGATTTCACCTGAATAAGTGGGTTTTCCTTTGAACTTTACATAGTGAACATGCATCGGATGCACTCGATCAATTAGTAGATTTAATATCTTTGAACCGTCGAGCTTTAATGTATACCTAGACAACACATGTCATACAACAAACCTTTTACCATTTATGGTTCTCACAGTTTTATTTGTTTCGTCCAGAAACACATCCCGGTTTCATGAGAGCTTAGAGAATAGGCCTTTACTAACATTCTCTTTGAAGCGGATTCTACTCCGCTCTCACATAGGTGATTTCTAAGTGTTTCAATCCTATATATTAAACTATTTGGTAAAATTTTCCAAATTTAGATAATTATTAGAAGACTTCACACCATAAGTCTTTTCCTTTTTTACTAAACATTGTCTACTTCATTAGAATGGATTGGGTAAATTGACAATTTTGAACCTGTCAGACACAACTTTGTTTGATATCCTTGAATCTATATCTATGGATCTCCAGTCTGCTAGGTAGAGTTACCGCCATGCTGACTTGTCCTAGGCCTTAAACTCATTCCCTTGGATTTTCTCTCAACTCCTTCTATAGATTGGCCTTTTGTAAGTGGATCTAACACATTATCCTTTGACTTTACATAGTCAACAGTGATAATTCAGCTAGAGAAAAGTTCTCTAATGGTACTATGTCTTCGTCTTATGTGATGAGATTTATCGTTATACATCATGCTCCGTGCTCTACTTATTACTGTTTGACTATCTCAATGTATACATACTGGTGCCACTGGTTTGGAGCAATAAGGAATATCTTCCAAGAAATTTTGGAGCCATTCTGCTTCTTCACCGACTTTATCCAATGCGATAAACTCAGATTTCATTATGGAGCGAGCAATACATGTTTGTTTGAATGATTTCCAATAGACTGCTCCTCGACCTATAGTAAATACATATCCACTCATGGATTTTACTTCATTTGATCTGGTGACCCAATTTGCATCACTATACCCTTCAATTACCGCAGGATATTTATTATAATGTAAAGCATAGTCTTGAGTGTATTTAAGATACCCCAAAACTCTTTTCATTGCCATCCAATGAATTTTATTAGGATTACTCGTGTAATGACTCAACTTACTAATAGCACATGCTATGTATGGTCGTGTACAATTCATGATATACATCAAACATCCCAACACTCTTGCGCAGTCCAACTGTGAGTCACTTTCACCTTTATTTTTTGAAGTGCATAGCTCACGTCTAATAGAGTCTTGGCAATACCAAATTCCATATACTTGAACTTGTCAAGTACCTTTTCGATGTAATGAGGCTATGAAAAAGGCAACCCTTGTGGAGTTCTATGGATTCTCATTCCTAAGATCACATTCGCAACTCCAAGATCTTTCATATCAAACTTTCTCTCAAGCATTCACTTTGTAGCATTTATGTATGAAATATCTCTACTGATGATCAACATATCATCCATATACAAACAAACAATGACCTTGTTATTTGGGGTGTCTTTAATGTAAGCATATTTATCGCATTCGTTTATCTTAAATCTGTTTGACAACATGGTTTGGTCAAACTTTCCATGCCACTATTTAGGTACTTGTTTTAGTTCATAAAGAGACTTAACAAGTTTGCACACCTTATTTTCTTTTCCCAAAACCACAAAACCCTCAGGCTGTTCTAGGTAAATTTCTTCCTCTAATTCTTTATTTAGGAATGTTGTTTTCACATCCATTTGATCGATTTCAAAACCATATACCGCCACCATAGCAATTAATATCCGAATTGACATTATCCTCGTTACATACAAGTATGTATCAAAGTAATCAAGGTCTTTCTTTTGTTTAACTCCTTTGACTACAAGTCTTGCCTTGTATTTGTCAATAGTGCCATATGCTTTAATTTTCCTTTTGAATTTCCATTTAGAACATAAAGGTTTATTTTCTGGAGGAAGATCAACTAACTTCCACATATGTTTGCTAAAGATTGAATCAATCTCACTATTGATTTCCTATTTCCAGAAGGCTGAGTCTGAAGACAGCATCGCTTCTTTAAATGTTTGAGGCTCATTTTTTAATAGAAATATTACAAAATCCGATCCAAATGAAGTTGACGTTCTTTCACGTATACTACATCTTGGATTCTCATCATTATGTACATCTTCACTTAGTTCATCTTGAGGTTGTTTAGACCCTCCACTAGACTGTTCATGTCTATTTTTGTGCTTAGTACATTGTTGTTTTGGGTATACAAAATTTGTATGTTAGTTCAGTAAAATTCAACACAAGTTCAAGACATTTCAAGAACACTTATGAAGTTTTCCAGCACCTTCAACACAAGTACACTATGAACTGTCAAAGAAGTGTGTTATATTATTATGAAATAAGATAAAACAGAATAAGCCAAGTCCTTCGAATTCAAATGGCTTCAAAATCAGAAAGTAGTGGTACCTCAAACATTTTGGTTTTCTTCGAACTCACACGATGGGAGATGATGACATAGAGTTTTTAAGAAGACAAAAAGTATTTTAATACAGAAAATTTTTGTACTAAACCTGTGGAAAAATGTAGGTTTATATAGTGTTGGGTACAATGAAGTTTTGATGATTGACAAACTGACAAAGTGATAAGAAACATGTTGTTGAAACTTGTAGCAAATAAACTTAACGAAATAAACATGTGCTAATTTGTAGAAGTTAAATTTGATTCAAACACTTGATGATAAGGGAAAGCAAAGTTGAGTGGAAAAAGGAGTCTTATGGAAAGAAGGAGTTTCACTTCTGAGCATATCCTGAAGAGTCCTATGTGTAGAAGGAGAAAGATTATGCAAATTGAAGAAGTCTACGCAAGATAGGAAACATACAAATATAAGGACTCTTTGTTAGATCAATGAAGTTTCTGATGACTGACACATGAATGGACCATGTTACTTGAGTTGGTCCAAGCATAGGAAGAAAGGTTTCAGGGTTTACTGATAGATGCAAACAAAGATTGGTTAAAGGAAGGAATGAATGACCAAGCCTAATTTTAGTATACTTAAGTTACAGATCACGTGAGAAATTGAAGAAGTTGTGGTTGAGTAAAATACTTGAAGATAAGCTGATTTAAAGAGTTGAAGTATGACTACAACACCAAGGAGACACGAGTTAGAATTAATGAAGGAGTCTCGCTTGAAGTAGAAATCTAAGTAATGAGAGTTCTTATTAAAGGAGGAGTTTGAAATAAAGAATGACTCTTTGAATAGATGTGCTTAAATAGAAGATGCATCAGTCAGATTAACTTATGTACTTACAAAGAAGAAAACCACAATCGACAGATTGACTTCACGAAGTGCTACTCAATCACTGAAGAAACACATTGAAGAACCTGGTACTAAGTATAGAATCCAACTAAGAGTTTTAGTATTGATTTTTAGAGTTGTTCAATGTGTTTGAACTATTGATGTAATATCAGTTTTAGTGTGTTATAAACTGAACTAGGAGCTAGTCTTCGAGTTGGGAAAAACTCAGATACTTTAGGAACACATACCTTGGGAGGTGTGTGTGTATTTAGGAATTAGAGTTTATAAATCCTAGTCGTTGAGTTAGAGGAATTAGAGTTTATAATTCCTTTTTATTGGTTACAAGAGTTTTGTAGTCAGTCGTTGTTGAGGCTCAGAGTTATTTAGTGAAGTTGGGGTTAAATCCTATAGAGGTGTAGGTCGTGATTTTTTACACCTTTTGAGCCGGGTGTTTTCCACGTAAAAATTATTGTGTTCATTACTTTCTATTTTACTGTTTTCTTGGAACACATCAGGCAACCCGTTCCATCGATAGACAACAGTTAGGTGAAAGTAAGATAATCAGTAGGGCACGTACTCTAACAAGTGGTACCAGAGTGAGCTTGTCTAAAAAAGGGTTAGAACCTACGAAAAGATTAATATAATGAATTCCGCACCACCTACTGGTCACAGTTAAGGTCAATCCACTAGTATACCTTCACTCTTTGATGGGTCTCACTTCATTTGGTGGAAAGATAGGATGGAAATGTTTATTCAAAGTGTAGATTATGACTTATAGGACAGAAATATTAATGGACCAACAATTCCCATGATGACAGTGGATGGAGAACAAGTGAAAAAGGTAAGGAGTGAATTCACCCCGAAAGATCTTGTTGCACTACAAAAAACTGCAAAAGCCAAAAATATTCTTATTTGTGGTCTTGGTCTAGCTGAGTACAATAGAGTGTCTAATTGTAATACGGCTAAACAAATCTGGGATGCATTCGTGAATGCACATGAAGGCACTAGCTAAGTGAGAGAATTCAAAATTTCATTACTTTTCACTGAATATAAGGCTTTCAAAATGGAGAAAAATGAGTCACTATAAGAAATGATAACTAGGTTAACTTTGTTGGTAAATGAGTTATCATCTCTAGGAAAGGTTTTATCTACTGAGGAACAGGTACAGAAGTTACAGCCATAAAAAAAGCTAAGGATCTCACTAGAATGTCCCTTGATGAGTTAATTGGTAATTTGAAGACCTATGAGATGGACATGGAAAACCTAAATAGGGCATCTAAAAGTGATGATTCAGATGGAGAAGAAGATAATGAAAATGCTCTCATGGCCATTGGAGATTCAAACATGGATGAAGATGATGGAAACTCTGAGGTAAGTATTCTTGAACTCAAAGAGAAGTTGCATTTATTTTCTAAAAATAAACTTATTTCCTTAATGAGTGTTCTAATTAATGATTTCCAAGAATTAACTTCTGGTAGGGATGAGTTATTCAACAATCTTGTAAGTCTGAAGTTTGATTTTATTGATCTAGAAACTTGTAAGAACATTGTTGTGAAGGAAAATTGCACTCTTAAGGAAGAGGTTAGTAGACTTGATTCATCAAACCTGACCCTCAAATCTGAAGTTCTAAAATTGTCTCTTTCTGAAAAAGAAAAAAAGGTCAAGAGTGAGGAACAAGAAAAGATTGAGTTAGAATTGACTAAGATTAAACATGTATACTTTTGTGAAAAAGAAAAGGTTAGTCAACTAAGTCAAGAAGTTTCTAAATTGAAACTTGATCTTGAAAGAGCTAATAGATGGACACATTCTTCAAGACTTGTTCCTAAGATATGTCAAATAACTCACAATAAAAAAGTTGGGTTGGGCTTTTATAAAAGTTCTAATGATATTAAAGATTTGTGTTATATTTGTGGTAACTTGGGACATCCAACCACTGGCTGTCCAGTTGCAGAAAAAAAAAAATCAAGAAGCATAAGCCTTGCAAAAGATTCTGGTTCTCTGTTAGCATAAGCTAACAAGAAAGTCAAAACTGGTCAAAGAAACTGATCACATAACCTGTTGCCTCAATGGGCTACAAGGAACCTCATACATCATTTTTCTCATAAGGAAGGACCCAAGTTTGTCAGGGTTCCTAAAATTAACCCATAATTTGTTTTGCAGGTGAGAGTGAAAGGAGGTAAGCAAAATTAGTATATGAATAGATCTTGCTCAAGACATAAGACTGGAAGCAAATATAATTTATTTCACTCACCATATTTAAAGGGGGAATGGATCTTTTAGAGATGGTAAAAAGAGCACCATTACTAGAGTTTAAAAGAATGGGAGAACTAAAACAAAATTCTTTTTAAAAATGGTCAGATTTGGAGTGCTGGTGTAAGGGGGAAGCATAGGAGATTCTCTTAAAAAAATATAATAAAAAAGGGATGACAGTGAAACTGATGAGCATGCACAGGAATATGTTGTGCTACCTGGTCTGACTATTGTACAGACTGAGGGACTATTGAAAGGGGGAACAACAAATAAAGAAATAGATGCATCAATAAAATAAACACAAGCTGCTGGTAATTTTGTTGGTAGGTCATAAGAATTGGTATTGTCAAAAGAATTTTGAGATATCCCATGAGAATCAATGGCTTGAGACTATGGTATCCAAAGGAAAGGAATTTCACTCTTGAGGGCTATAAAATGTTGACTATGTGAGTTACTTAATTGACTGGAGAAGCACCAAGCACCAAAGGCACTAAGTAGAGAGAATTTTGAAAGGAATAGGTTAGACTTGGGGATGATTAAAATTGCATGAACTTCCCTCAATGATTGACTAGAATAACCATTTTTTTTCTTAATCTTATTAGCTAAAATGTTATTCGATTCAGTCTTGCACATTTAGTTGTGTATTCAAATTCCAGAATTTTGCCTCTGCAGACACGTAAAATTTATTAGGTCAAATTGATACAAAATTTGGATTTGATCCATACTTTATTGGGTCTAAAATCATTTTGGGATATAAGAATAATAAGCCCATTTTATTCCTCATTAAGGACTTCAAGGTCCATTACACTTGGAAGCCCAAACTCATCAAGTGACGTGGCAACCTAGTCAAATCCAAGACCAATGAGATGCCGCCACTTGTACAAATTATGTGGAAATCTCATTCAAATTCAAGAACCAGTCAAAAGTCACCAAGTGTCAAAGTGACATGTTTCGGCCAATCACAAGCAACTAGGCCTACCACCTACAACTATAAATATGGGGTAACATGACAAGCTAAAGGATTCGGCAATCATTGGAGGAAGCTTCTGCATTGACTACATATCTCTTCAACAAATCGACTAACAGAGTTCTGCCCGAAGGTCAACTCGACAAGACGAAGTGCTGTCAGACAATTCCTGGAGATCTAAACGCATTTCCAGGAGGCTCAAATCATCCTACATTCGAGAATCACGTTGCGAAGGCCCTCGAATCACGGAAAAACTTAGGAGAGAAGAATCGAGATAATAACGGAATTGTACTCACAATTTTCATCTTAATAAAATTATTATTTTCTTTTATTTATATTTTTGCTTGCAGTTTATTTTCCGCATAAACGAAAATTTGTTGCGAATAAATTTTGGCACGCCCAGTGGGACAAGTTCTGCTCTCCATCTCTTCTTCCTGCAAATCAAATACAACTGTTGCTATGGACTTCAAAAATATGTAAGATTTATCATGCAAGAACTCTGCTACTGCCACATTTGATGAGCTCAGCCTTATTGGTCCCCGCACTCGACGCAAATTTAAGACCAGTGGTTGAGATGAATCTGAATACTTTACTTCTTTGGAGAAGGCAAAAAAGAGCAAATCTCATATGACGGCTGAAGCTGCAGCTCCTGGGGGCAATTTGACGTCCTTGCTATGTGTGAATTCTCTGAAGATTCGACTGATTCACCAGCCTCACCAAAGGTCAACGCCTTGATGGCCGATGCAACTGATATGGATGAGAAGTTCACAATAATAGAACAAACCATTGAAGTTTTGAAGAAATCTGTCGAGGATAAAGATCTTCAAATCACTCAACTGATGGAGAAATTAGAGTCCTTCGCCCCTGGAGAAACGAGCCATGACCCTGCTTATCCACCTGAATTTACTCCACAAAATAAGGATGTCGTTAAGTTACCTAGCAAGACTAAATCTCAAAAAGAGAAATAGTCTACTTCGGTTACTACTCTAACAGTTCAACAACTACAAGATATGATTACAAATACCATCAAGGCACAATATGGCAGTCCATCACAAAGTTTTGTAGGATACTCAAAGCCATATTCTAAGTGAATCGAGGGCTTATCGATGCCAATTGGATATCAACCGCCAAAGTTTCAACAATTTTATGGAAAGGGAAATCCAAGGCAACACATCGCTCATTTTGTTAAGACTTGTAGCAATGCTGGTACACATAGTAATCTTTTTGTCAAGCAATTTGTTCGCTCTTTGAAAGGCAACACTTTTGATTGGTACACGGACTTGGAGTCTGAATCAATTGATTGTTGGGAGCAACTAGAAAGTCAGTTCCTAAATCATTTCTACAGAACCCATTGTACGGTCAGCATGATGGAGTTGACAAACACAAGACAAAGTAAAGATGAGCCTGTAGTGGACTACATAAATCGTTGGCAAACATTGAGCTTTGATTGCAATGATCAACTTTCTGAAACTTCCGCGGTTGAAGTTTGCATTCAAGGGATGCATTGGGGCCTTGGGTATATCCTCCAAGGAATTAAGCCTCAAACTTTTGAAGAATTAGCTACGCGCGCTCATGACATGGAGTTAAGCATTGCAAGTCATAGAATGACATCGCCTATTTTTTATCCTAAAAAAAGAAGTCACGAAATTCAACTACTAATCAGAGGATCATATTAGGGAATCTATGGTGACGACTGTGAGTTCTAAGGACTCTACAAGACAAAAACTGAAAGAGAAAGCTCCAAAGCAACAAATGCAAGAAGAAGAAAATCAACCAACCTTGAAAGAGTTACAAGCAAGGGTATATCCTTTTTATGACTCTGATGTTCCTGGAATTATGGACAAGTTGCTAGACAAAAAAATCATTGAACTCCCTAAGTAAAAGCAACCCAAAGAATCAAACACAGTCGATGATTCTAAATACTGTAAATTTCACCGCATTGTTGGTCATCATACCATAAAATGCTTCATCCTGAAGAAAAAGATCAGGACATTAATGCAAGAGGGAAAGATCATCATCGATGATGGCGATACAGTTGATGAAAACCATGTTAGCGCTGAACTGGACCATAAAAAAGATTCAATTTCAAAAGTTCTACAACCCATAAGCTCTGTGGCATCATCAAAAGGTGAGGGAATCATCATGCTACAATTTGGAAGATTATACCCGATTGGGGTTCCAGCCTTGAAGAAAACAATAAGCAAATACATGCAAAACGACTTCTCCAATGGCGAGAAGGGTGGTACTTGGACACTGATCGCTCGCAAAAGAAAAAAATGTCAAAGGGCTTCTAAACTCCAGTTTTCAAAAGGCGACCCAAGATCAAATGCATATCTGCTTCAACCCATGGGGGCAGTAAATATCAAATTGAAGTCCAACAATACTTCATTACAAAGGGTTGGGAGGAAATTTACATTACAAGAATTCTTCCCCAAGCCACTCCTTAAGGCATGAGCATAAACTGTACGATGCTCCTCGACGCACGAGCCTAAAATGTAAGTCAAGTCGCTCCTTAAGGAACGAGCATAAACTGCATGATGCTCCTCGACGCACGAGCCTAAAATGCAAGTCAAGCCACTCCTTAAGTCATGAGCATAAACTACATGATGCTTCTCGACGCACGAGCTTAAAATGCAAGTCAAGCCACTCCTTAAGGCATGAGCATAAACTGCATGATGCTCCTCGACGCACGAGCCTAAAATGCAAGTCAAGTCGCTCCTTAAGGCACGAGCATAAACTGCATGATGCTCCTCGACACACGAGCCTAAAATGTAAGTCAAGCCGCTCCTTAAGGAACGATCCTAAAACTGCAAGTCAAAATGCTCCTCGATGCATGAGCCTAAACTGCAAGTCAAGATGTTCCTTGATACACGATCTTAAATTGCAAGTCAAATCACTCCTGGCCCGCATGAGTATAAACTGTGAATGGATCTATCAAAAAAAAAAAGTAAAATAGTAAAATAAGGAAAAGTATGAAGCTTGAATGCATATTTGGAGTTCTTTGAAGATGTCATCTTTAAAGCAAAAAGATTCTTCATTATCTCCAAGAATGAAGTCTTCTCGACAAGTAAAATAACTTGTGGTACTTTGAATATTGCTCTAGTACGGCCTTCACCAAATTACAGAAGTGATGCATCCCAAAACTTGGAGTAGAAGAAGAAATTCATGAAGTATCCAAATCTGACGAGAAGTAGAGTATCACAAGATTTAGGCTGCAATTTCGAAAAAGAACCTGAAGAAATACAGAAGTTCAATGATGGTGGTATTCATGTGAATCGTAGATATACGAGTCTAATTTCCAATCCGAAAAACGACACCTGATTCCGATACTTCCACGTCGAGATATGAAATTTCTCGTGACGCTGCTCAAAGTTGAAATAACAAGCGAACCAGGATTAGAAGGCTGTTTTCGGAGCAATATCTGGGAAGATTTGGATGCAATCTAATTATGGTTTCCACGTGAGACGTATCTTTGCAAATATACTTTTCAATGCAAAAAACGGCACCTGATTTCAACACTTCTGCGTTGAGATATGAAATTTCTCGTGACGCTACGCAAAGCTGAAATAACAAGCGAACCAGGATTCGAAGGCCGTATTCGGAGCAATATCTGGGAAGATTTGGATGCATCTGATTGTGGTTTCCACTTAAGATGTATCTATGAAAATCTAATTTTCAATTCAAAAAACGGCACCTGATTTTGACACTTCTGTGTTGAGATATAAAATTTCTCGTGACGCTGCGCAAAGCAGAAATAACAAGCGAATCAGGATTTGAAGGACATATTGAGAGCAATATCTGGGATGATTCGGATGCAATATGAGTGTGGTTTCCATGTGAGACGTATATATATGAGTCTAGTTTCCAACGCAAAAAACGTCTCCTGATTTTGATGTTCTTAAGTCAAGATATGAGAGTTTTCATGAGACTGCACAAAACAAGTAAACAGTGACGAAACAGAACTGAAGGTCTGACTTTGAAACGATACCTGGACAGATCTGGTGATAAAACGAGCGTGGTTTTCGTGTAGAACGTAGACTTGAGAGTCTACTTTCCAACACTACGAGTCATTTGTGATTCAGACACCTCCACGATAAGTTATGAAGCTTCTTCCACAGAGGCGCCAAAGTGTTGAAAGCTCAAAAAGAGGAAAAGAACGTGAGTCGAATTTCTGCTCAGGATAAATTACAATAATTAAAGGGGGTGTTGATGTCCTTTTATAGACTCTGAAAGGCCCCAATTTGATTTCAAAAAGGAATCTGCCGAACAAAGTTGTCTTCTACAAGGACTGGGACGTTTAAGTGTCCACAATAAGTCAAATTCCTAAGCATTTTTGAAGTGGGATAACATCATTAATCAATCCTATTAAGATTTGATATAGGACTAATAGCCGAATCCTATATGATTTGGATATATTTAGTCTTAAACAGAATTTACACTGGATTCACGTTATTCTACCCGAATAATCATGACTTTGAGGAGTCGGATTTTGACAAAATGCTCAAGACGCAAAAAAAAGGCCCTTAGAAAATACTTCATATCTCGTCTCTAATAGGTTCGAAAAATCAAACACCTTGACGAGCCTTGAAGTAGGGGGCATCTGTAGACACGTAAAATTTATTGGGTCAAATTCATACAAAATTTGGATTTGATCCATAGTTTATTGGGTCTAAAATCATTTTGGGCTAAAAGAATAATAAGCCCATTTTATTCCTCATCAAGGACTTCAAGGTCCATTACACTTGGAAGCCCAAACTCATCAAGTGACATGGCAGCCCAGTCAAATCCAAGACCAATGACATGCCGCCACATGTACAAATGATGTGAAAATCTCATTCAAATTCAAGAACCAGTCAAAAGTCGCCAAGTGTCAAAGTGACATGTTTCGGCCAATCACAAGCAACTAGGCCTACCACCTACAACTATAAATAGGGGGTAACATGACATGCTAAAGGATTCGGCAAGCATTAGAGGAGGCTTTTGCATTGACTACACAGCTCTTCAACGAATCGACTAATGGAGTTCTGCCTGAAGGTCAACTCGACAAGACGAAGTGCTGTCAGTCAATTCCTGGAGATCCAAACGCATTTCCAGGAGGCTCAAATCATCCTATATTCTAGAATCACGCTGCGAAGGCCCTCGACTCACGAAAAAACATAGGAGAGAGGAATCGAGAGAATAACGGAATTGTACTCACAAGTTTCATCTTAATAAAATTATTATTTTATTTTATTTATATTTTTGCTTGCAGTTAACTTTCCGCATAAACGAAAATTTGTTACGAACAAACTCTTCTAACCTAATTTGTATTAGATTGAGCAGAAAAATAGGTACAAGCAAGCAATTGTGACCATAAAGTTCTTCTTATCAGGTATGTTCTGCACTGACATAATTATAGGCTGTCTAAGTTGAAACAGTTGAGCACACCTATTCAATTCCTCACAATCCATCCTCTCCTTGTCCTATAATATTGACGAATTGGTTGACCAAACTTTCTTTGATTCTCTCCAAATGGTTGTGCACAAATGTGTTAATTCTACACCAGAAATTCCTTCTTCTCTATTAACCAAAATATCAGTTTTTGTACCATGATTTGCCAAATTTGATCATCAATCACATACAACATATGTTTCTGAAGAATGAAAAGGGACATGCTTTCCCTTTTAGTTCCTAATTGGTTATTTTTTAGGACTTCTCAATCCTAGTTCAGGTTTGACTTATACCTAGACAACACATGTCATACAACCAACCTTTTACCATTTATGGTTCTCACGGTTTTATTTATTTTATCCATAAACACATCTCGGTTTCATGAGATCTTAGAGAATAGGGATTTACTAATATTCTCCTTGAAGCGGCTTCTACTCCGCTCTCACATAGGTGATTTCTATGCGTTTTAATCCTATAGATTAAACTATTTGGTCAAATTTTTCAAATTTTGATAATTATTAAAAGACTTCACACCATAAGTCTTTTCCTTATTTACTAAACATTGTCTACTTCATGAGAATGGGTTGGGTATATTGACAATGTTGAACTTGTCAGACATAACTTTGTTTGATCTCCTTGAATCTAGCTCTATGGATATCCAGTCTGCTAGGTAGAGTTACCGCTATACTGACTTGTCCTAGGCCTTAAACCCATTCCCTTGGATGTTCTCTCAACTCGTTCTCTAGATAGGCCTTTTGTAAGTGGATATGACACATTATCCTTTGACTTTACATAGTAAACAATGATAATTCCACTAGAGAGAAGTTCTCTAATGGTATTATGTCTCCATCTTATGTGACGAGATTTATCGTTATACATTATGCTCCCTGCTCTACCTATTATCGTTTGACTATCACAGTGTATACATACTGGTGCCACTAGTTTGGGCCAATAAGGAATATTCCCAAGGAATTCTGGAGCCATTTTTTTTCTTCACCATCTTTATCCGATGCGATAAACTCAAATTTCATTGTGGAGCGAGCAATACATGTCTGTTTGAATAATTTCCAATAGAATGCTCCTCGACCTATAGTAAATATATATCCACTAATGGATTTTACTTCATTTGATCTGGTGATCCAATTTGCTTCACTATATCCTTCATTTACCACGGGATATTTAGTATAATGCTAAGCATAGTCTTGAGTGTATTTAAGATACCCCATAACTCTTTTCATTGCCATCCAATGAATTTTATTACGATTACTTGTGTACTGTCTCTACTTACAAATAGCACATGCTAGGTCTGGTAATGTACAATTCATGATATACATCTAACATCCCAACACTCTTGTGCAGTCCAACTGTGAGTCACTTTCACCTTCATTTTATGAAGTGCAGAGCTCACATCCAATAGAGTCTTGGCAATACCAAATTCCATATGCTTGAACTTGTGAAGTACCTTTTCGATGTAATGAGGCTTTGACAAAGCCAAACCTTGTGGAGTTCTATGGATTCTTATTCCTAAGATCACCTTCGCAACTCTAAGATCTTTCATATCAAACTTGCTCTCAAGCATTCATTCTGTAGCATTTATGTATGAAATGTCTCTACTGATGATCAACATATCATCCATATACAAACAAACAATGACCTTGTGATTTGGGGTGTCTTTAATGTTTTAATACTTTTAGCATATCTTATGAACACACAGTCCACTGTCTTATGTCCTATTTTCACCCTTTTAGCCATAGAAATTTGAACTTTCGCAAGACATCTCCACACTTTGAAATATTTCAAGTTGAGTTTCCTTTCTTTCCATTTTTCATATGGAATTGATAGTGTCTTACTGTGGGTCACTCTATCAATTATTTGGTTAGTTGTAAGGATAGCTTTCCCCACAAGTTTTGAGGTAAACCTGAACTTATAATGTAATACCCTGTACTTTTCCCTAGCTTGAAATCGTCTTAAGAATGTTGGAAGCTTTCTTTGAAAGCTGAATGCACTTTTGTACATGTGGTATTTTTAAGATTTTCACTTTTTGTCAAGTGTGAAATTGAATTAGCTTACCAACGATACCAATTTCATCAAAATTTGACATCGGAGGAGAAAGTTATGGCCAAAAGACGGAAGGCTAAACCGCCCAAGTACGACGGTGAGGCCGACGGACCATCGAACTAGCGATGGAACGCCGCCCACAACCATCGCAGCAAGGTAGTGAGAACTACCTTTAGCCTAGGAGAGATGGACCAGGCTGACAGACGATCGGACTAGTGACGGACCGTTGGTCAGGCCGTTGCAATGGAAACAGTGAGGCCACCTTCTGGATAAGGTGCAACGGTCAGGTTGATGGACCGTCGAACCTAAGATGTACCATTGAACAATACGTCGTATCCAAAACAGTGAGACCCCATTCTACCTAGAAGCGACGGTCAGGGCCGATGGACCATCAACCCAACGACGGACCGTTGCACCCACCGTCACATGTTTTGATTCAGTAAATTAAAGCCATTTTAAAAGGATATTTTGGTCATTTACCACCCACCTATATATATATACCCAATTATATCCGATTTCATACATTTGGTTCATTATTACTTCATAACCAATACTAGGGTTTCTCTCTAACATTAATCTCTAAGAACAAAATCCAATCTTCTTCAAGAACTAAGGGATTTCCAATTATTCAAGTTCAAGAACATCAAGAATCTTAACCCAGGTAAGCATAGTTTTCATTCATGGACTCCTTTAATCTATGAAGTCCAAGAATCCCTTTTCCAAATTCAGGTTATGGATTTTCTTTATGATTTTAGGATTGGGTTGTTCTTGTTCACGTTGATAAATGAGAAATTTAATTCTACTCCATGTTGAGTGATAATTTCTATGTGGGTTTAATTATTATAGATATAGATTCATGCAAACCTATGACAAAACCCTTGAATGATGAAATTAGAATGTGACCATGATGTTTAATTGTTGTACACTGATGTCTACATATACTATGTCTACAATATGTTTGATTTAATTCCTAAATGAAGGAAAAGTGCCCAACTAGCATGTTGTCATGAAATCCCCATGTATGTTCAAACTTATGCCTATCACATGTTTGATGAAATGCTTCAGTAAATGCATTATGGTGATTATTATGTATTTAAGCAAGTCATGCTTTGTCAGTTTCCTTCTATCGAGTACTAGGGGTACTCGTATCCGAATATTAGCTGTGTGCCTAGAGCCATGTCATGTTTTCAAGATACTCTAAGTCAAGCTATGATCCTTAGACTTCAGACAGTCTTATGACTCAAGAAATCTCTATGATCTCATGAACTCATTCAGTTGTCAAATATCAGTAGTATTCCGTCAGTCAACGAAAGTCAGTAACTCAGTCCATGTTCAGTTACAAAAAATCATGTTCAGTGTCTATTCATATGGGAGTAGAAATTAGCACCGAGCAAACCCAAGGGTGGGAACTCACTTGTTATATGAGGGTGTGATTCTTAGAAGCATTTCTTGCATTCCAGAACTATGTAGCCAGCATAGGTTGAGACATCATAGCCTGCTATATGAGAATAGATGAGGTGGCTTAACCTTCTATGTGAGGGTTCCCACCGTTCTCATTAGAGTTACCTGTTATATTAGGGCCACTCACATGATGTCCTTACCAAGGGTGCGGTATTGACACATTTCCAATCAGGGCACAGATTGGACCCTAATTCAGCTATAATGCGTTATTTGGGGCATGTCGTTAGATGACTATCTCCCACAGTCTCAGTATCAGTCTCAGTAAAAGAACTCAGATAGTTCTTCATTATTCAGGATTGTCAGATATAGTAAACTTAGATACAGTATAGAACTCAGCTAGTTCCATCAGATTCAGGACTGTCAGATAAGTCACTCATGTTATCAGTTATATCAGTTATGTAACGCCCCGCATTTCGGGCTAGAATAAAATATATGACTCTGATGCGTTGATAATCCCCGAGCCTTAAATCCTATGCCAATTTGGCATGTTAATCAAGTTTGTAGTATGTGAATCCATTTGAGCATGAATTTAGACCATAGAAGTCCTTCAACTCAAGGACGAGTTAAAACTATTTCGATCGATTAAGTTTTAGTGGACGTTGTAATTTGTGTCAAATTCTATTGACCATAACTCATTGTATATGATGAACTGGGTGTCCTACTATATACCAAATTGTAGATAATTCAATAAGCTTTCCAACGATACAAAATTCGCCTAAAACGGACACCCGGTGAAGAAGTTATGGCCTTTCAAAGTTGAATGTGTCGCCTATGCACATATAGGCGATGCATAGGGCAACGCCCACTCCTAAACGGATTTGGGCCTCCGTTTTGAGTTACTTTAAGTGCAAGTTAGTCCTTACAAAACCCAAAAATCATCCTTACCCACTCCTAAAAGGATTTGGGCCTATTAACAACATTGAAGCCTCCTATAAAAACCCCAAGAATCTAATCCTTCAAAAAAACTTAAGAGAAGGAGCAACTAGGGTTTAAGAAAATAAGCTTGAAGGACCGATCCTTCCGAAACTTCTTCGTGAAAAAAATTACAGATTCGGAATTCTCTCGACGTAGGCTTCGATAGACACCAAAAATTCGTGGAGAATAAGGTACGCGGGGTTTTCCTAAAATCTCATGGGCATAGAAATCATGTTTTAAGAATTGGATTTTCGAATTCATGTACATACTCATGTTTCAGAAGCTTTAATGATATTGTTTTGGCCTTTTGGCTTTCCCCAAAAGTGATTTGAAAGTTATATGTATATATATATATGCGTTTGTCCTGAAATATGAATTTAGATCATGATTTTCATGAAACCTCTCTCTTAATGTAAATTTTTCCATGTTTCACGTAATATACAATGTTTTGAACACTAAAGAGAGGGTTGTGAATGTTGAATATGCATGTAATGAAAGAATGCATGGTTTTGCCAAAAATGCACATGACCACCATATGTTTGATGAAAGTTTTGCATGGACTTGACTTGAGTTTTCGGAACATGACATCTTTAATGCAAATTACATGTTTTGGTGGCCTAAACTATGTTTTGAATGAAATCTCTTGCTTAATACATTATGGCTCAGAAAAATCATGACTTGCAAGTCTTGGTATGACGATACCTACTCTGACTAAAGCCATATCAGACTCAGACTAACAGACATTTCAGACTTTCATGATTTTAGACATTCAGAATGTTGCATGTACAGAAAAGGTTAAAAATGGGCATACAGAGATGTTAGGTGGTTCCCCGAAGAGGGCTTGAGTTCAAGCGACTCATTGCCTAAAACCGTGGTTTGCCGACCCGGGTATACTATTATGCGCTGACTTAAATGTCCTATGGCGTATCAGACTCAGACACTCCAACCCTTGCGGCACACTTGGGTTGGGGGCTTCCCCGCCGAGTCAATGGCGGATTCCATACAGCCCGTGGAATATCAGACTTGTAGGGAAATACCACCTAACTCAGAAGTAAAACACAGATCATGATTTGAAATGAACAGACAGGTTACATGTTTTCAGAAAGTGCCCATGTATTTTTCAGAAACAGTTTTATACATGATGACTTGATGAAAAATGGCTTTCACTTAATACGTATATATATATATATGTATATTCCATTATACTATTTTTTTGGATTGCTTCGCGTGCCAGTACTTTTGTGCTGACCCCCCTCCTTCCAGGTCCTGAGGCACAGTCTAGGGGTCCAGCTACTCAGTCGACATTCTCGGAATTGCAGACTTGATCTCACAGTGGTGAGCCTTCTATTATTCGGAAGGCCTAATTATGTCAGACACTATCTTATTTATTATGTTTTTGGTTTACTGGGGGCCTTGTCACAGCTTCTTTTCAGACAAATATTTATGTTCCTAGTAGAGATTTCGCAGACTGATGTCAGATAGTATTATTCAGAAATGTTGCAGAACTTGACCATGTTTTCCGTATTAAGTTTTAAATTCCGCATTTTATTATGATTATGAATGTTGTGCATGATAACCAGATAGAGAATGGGTATTCCGGGCCTTCAGGGTTCGGGATGCTCGTCACAGCTAGGGCCTAGGCTCAGGTCGTGACAAACTTAATGTAACGCCCCGCATTTCGGGCTAGAATAAAATATATGACTCTGATGCATTGATAATCCCCGAGCCTTAAATCCTATGCCAATTTGGCATGTTAATCAAGTTTGTAGTATGTGAATCCATTTGAGCATGAATTTAGACCATAGAAGTCGTTCAACTCAAGGAAGAGTTAAAACTATTTCGATCGATTAAGTTTTAGTGGACGTTGTAATTTGTGTCAAATTCTATTGACCATAACTCATTGTATATGATGAACTGGGTAGCCTACTATATACCAAATTGTAGATAATTGAAAAAGCTTTCCAACGATACCAAATTCGCCTAAAACGGACACCCGGTGAAGAAGTTATGGCCTTTCAAAGTTGAATGTGTCGCCTATGCACATATAGGCGATGCATAGGGCGGCGCCCACTCCTAAACGGATTTGGACCTCCGTTTGGAGTTACTTTAAGTGCAAGTTAGTCCTTACAAAACCCAAAAATCGTCCTTACCCACTCCTAAAAGGATTTGGGCCTATTAACAACATTGAAGCCTCCTATAAAAACCCCAAGAATCTAATCCTTCAAAAAAACTTAAGAGAAGGAGCAACTAGGGTTTGAGAAAATAAGCTTGAAGGAACGATCCTTCCGAAACTTCTTCGTGAAACAAATTACAGATTCGGAATCCTCTCGATGTAGGCTTCGATAGACACCAAAAATTCGTGGAGAATAAGGTACGCGGGGTTTTCCTAAAATCTCATAGGCATAGAAATCATGTTTTAAGAATTGGGTTTTCGAATTCATGTACATACTCATGTTTCAGATGCTTTAATGATATTGTTTTGGCCTTTTGTCTTTCCCCCAAAGTGATTTGAAAGTTATATGTATATATATATATATGTGTTTGTCCTGAAATATGAATTTAGAGCACGATTTTCATGAAACCTCTCTCTTAATATAAATTTTTCCATGTTTCACGTAATATACAATGTTTTGAACACGAAAGAGAGGGTTGTGAATGTTGAATATGCATGTAATGAAAGAATGCATGGTTTTGCCAAAAATGCACATGACCACCATATGTTTGATGAAAGTTTTGCATGGATTTGACTTGAGTTTTCGGAACATGACATCTTTAATGCAAATTACATGTTTTGGTGGCCTAAACTATGTTTTGAATGAAAGCTCTTGCTTAATACATTATGGCTCAGAAAAATCATGACTTGCAAGTCTTGGTCTGACGATACCAACTCTGACTAATGCCATATCAGACTCAGACTAACAGACATTTCAGACTTTCATGATTTTAGACATTCAGAATGTTACATGTACAGAAAAGGTTAAAAATGGGCATACATAGATGTTAGGTGGTTCCCCGAAGAGGGCTTGAGTTCAAGCGACTCATTGCCTAAAACCGTGGTTTGCCGACCCAGGTATACTATTATGCGCTGACTTAAATGTCCTGTGGCGTATCAGACTTAGACACTCCAACCCTTGCGGCACACTTGGGTTGGGGGCTTCCCCGCCGAGTCAATGGAGGATTCCATACAGCCCGTAGAATATCAGACTTGTAGGGGAATACCACCTAACTCAGAAGTAAAACACAGATCATGATTTGAAATGAACAGACAGGTTACATGTTTTCAGAAAGTGCCCATGTATTTTTCAGAAACAGTTTTATACATGATGACTTGATGAAAAATGGCTTTCACTTAATACGTATATATATATATATATGTATGTTCCATTATACTATTTTTTGGATTGCTTCGCGTGCCAGTACTTTTGTGCTGACCCCCCTCCTTTCAGGTCCTGAGGCACAGTCTAGAGGTCCAGCTACTCAGTAGACATTCTCGGAATTTCATACTTGATCTCACAGTGATGAGCCTTCTATTATTCGGAAGGCCTAATTATGTCAGACACTATCTTATTTATTATGTTTTTGGTTTACTGGGGGCCTTGTCCCAGCTTCTTTTCTCAGACAAATGTTTATGTTCCTAGTAGAGATTTCGCAGACTGATGTCAGATAGTATTATTCAGAAATGTTGCAGAATTTGACCATGTTTTCCGTATTCAGTTTTAAATTCCGCATTTTATTATGATTATGAATGTTGTGTATGATAACCAGATAGAGAATGGGTGTTCCGGGCCTTTAGGGTTTGGGATGCTCGTCACGGCTAGGGCCTAGGCTCGGATCGTGACAAACTTGGTATCAAAGCACGGTTCATGGTCCCAGGGTGTCTGCGAAATCGCATCGGGTAGAGTCTTGTTTATGGGTGTGTAGCGCGCCACACTTATAAGCAGGAGGCTACTAGGCGTTTAGGAATGTTTCCCTTCTTTGTGATTTAGTTCGTGCTTCAGAGTCTAAACTGTCCCATTATTGGGTTGATTCAAGTGCAAAAAGTTTAGAGTATACATGATATAGTCCTTTTCGATTACGTTCTATAAGATTTTAAAAATTATGGAAAAACTCGATAGGAGTCTGTTAGTGCATCAATATATGCTGATTCTGATGTAAATATTGATCCTGATGGAATCGTGCATTCCAGCTTAAGGTATTAAGTGCATATTGTCCCTCTCAAAATCTTGTTACAGTTGTGGACAATGTATAGCAGAATGTTGGAACTATATTTCTACCCAAATAGTAGCATAAGTTAAAGTGTTGTTGTCATGACCTATTGGTAGTGATATTGGACCAAGAAGTTGGTGATGTAAAGTCACAAAGTTAGAAGTCAGAGTGAGGGTGATTTTGTGTAAATGAATATTTCAGTTGAATAATCGATGTTTGAGGATGATTTACCCCTTTATAGTGATAAACTAATGTGGTAGCTAGCAGCATGTGTGGATTGTATGGTAGTCCATGGAGGAAGTGTTTTACTCAGATTTTTATTTATACAGAATAATATGTATATTCTTAGACCATTAAATATTAGGTGTCAAATTTCTATCCCTTGTAATATATAATCTTGTTATCATGATGTTTATGAAAAGAAAAAAAATTTAAAGTCTAGTGAAGCCGTGTGGGGCTCTTTCGATTCACTAGCATAGTTGCCTTGTCATCCATCTTATTTTATTATTCAAAATACAAAACCAAAGTCTAGTGAAGCCGTGTGAGGCCTATTTCGATTCACTAGTAACTTGTTGTCCAACTTGTTGTTCTTTCATTGGTTTAATATATGTATGGCTGAATCTGTTTGCATGAGATAGAGTTGGTAATGAAGTGATTCATCCTTGTGTATTATTAGTTGAAGGTAGAGAAGGAGTTGTTGGTCAGGGTGATTTGTTGATTGCTTGAATGTGGAAATGGCTATATTAGCGAGTAAGTTATGATTATAGACTCATGGTTGTTTGAGGAATTTGAAGGCAGTCTAAATGTATGAATGAGTGAGTAAGTATAAGGTGAGAAATCCGTATAAGTAGATACAATTGTACGGGGTTATAATATAAGATTAAGGTTGACCATGTCTATTATGAGGCTTTAACCCCCTTGACCCTCTTTTCATTGGTAGTTGTAAACTAGTGCTACTTGTGAGAAGGTATGTAGTAGATTTTTGAGATATTTGGGTAGACTATCCCAATTTGATGGATTAGTGTATTTATATTATGTTGCATTCTTCATTGGTGGTAGATGATTGATACTAAACTATAGGCTTGAATTTAAATGGTGTGGTGGTAAATAGTGGCAAGAGTTTGTTGATGCATATTTTGTGGGATTAATTTAGTAGGCTTGAGGTGCTGAAATAGTACATGCTAACGGAATGATGATAAGGTAAACCGTTAGGTCATGATCGATTATTGTGGTTATGAAGTTCTAGTGCACTAGTGTTTTGTGATGTTTACTTATAGTTTCCAAGTAAATATTTTGTGTAAGGTTGGGTTGTAAGTCATGCATAGCACTACATATCAAGTTTGAATAGTTGAAGTTCATAAAAGTGGATGTGATGATTTCTTGATCAATGATGTTAGTTATATGAAAGTGATCTAATAGGCTTGAACGGTGTGTGAAATGGCTTAAGTTTAAATTGATTCGTAATGAAGTATAATGTTGTGGGTTTGGTGTGTAAGTATGCCCAAGGCGATATGGAGTTGTGGAATTTCTCTAAAACTATTACATGTTGTGTGTGACTAGTGGTACCATGGAGTTGCTAGTTGGAAAAAGACTAGTTAGATGATATATGGTGTTCTAGATAGCCAAGTTAAGGAGCCTTGATTGATAGTGTTGAGACTTTTGATGTGATATCGATTCTCATGGTAGAGAGATATAAGTTTGGAGTAGCAATATTGGTATGCTAGGACGGAAGTGGTATGGTTCATCAAAGGCTTGGTGATATCCATGTTAAGTGTTAGAATCTAAGTTTGAGTTTTGAAGGTTGAACGGATAGAAATAAGTGTGCAAGCGTTATACTTTGACTATTGGTGGCTATAGAAAGATAGAGTGTATCCCAGAAGGTAGTCATTCGGGTTGAGTTCTATGATATGCATGTATTGTTAATTTTTTCAGACCCTAGAGTGCAGTAAGTGTAGTTCAGTTGGAATCTGGTAAGGGATCTCCCAAACACTAGATGATGACTTGAAGCTAAGTGGGAGATGATAGAACGAATAACAAAGTAAGGATCTCAGATTCTAGTAGTGATGCAGTGTGATTTAGAACATCAGAAAATAAGGGTGAATCTCAACCCATTCCTACCTCAATATTTTTTATTTTTTTTTGTTATCCGGATGCTTACTCATGGCTTACGATGCAATTCCGTGATAATAGTTCATGATTCCGGTATATGATAGAGAGTCACGTACTCTTCCAATTCCAAAATAATGAGTTCTAGTTCATTCAAGTAGTCGGAATCACATTCCTTATGTTATGAACTCTAGTTGAGGTCGTGCAACTCATGACGCATGTACTCACTCTTTATAGTGTGCTCAGTCCCATATAAAGATCTTTTTCACGATTGAGGGTCTTATGTTTTAACCTTTTAGTGACCCTTCCTATGCAATGATAGTGGTGTTGATGTAAATGTTCTTGTTGATGGAAGATCATAGTATGCTTGTTTAGATAAGGCCATAAGTATGAAGTAAGATTTGGGGCCAAGTCTTTGATACATGTGATGGTTAGTGGAAAAGTTTGTGTGTGTATGTTTTTAGGATAGCACGTGGGAGTTATATTGATAGTAGTTTAGAAACTATGTGAAGTATCTACTTATGGGTGTTTGCCTTGAAGTTAACATGTTGTTATAAATTAGGCTTGAACGACGTTTTGGGATTGTAGTGGAAGGTCGCCATATGCATTAGCGACTTCATATTAAGAGTTCAGTGTAGTCATTGAAGTGGTAAGGCATGTTATGCTTAGGATGTGATTTTTAAAAGAGGTATAGAAGGTGGCATCATATGGTTTAGAATAATAGCGTGGTGTAGCATGTTGTATTTTTGTGATTTAGAGTTAGGCTTGATCGCGGGGTAAGGATTAAGATATTTTAGACATTAGTAGAAAAAAAAAACATTATCAATGCTCATATGAGAATTTTAAGCTGAGTTGAATGAATATGATATTTATAGGGAATAGTATAGTTAAGGGATATTCGGGAAGTGCTCTAAGCCTTAAAGTAAGAAGTTGTATTGCCAAAGGTCTGAAAATTCTATCCTAATTTAGGAGTTATATGTCTATATTCCAGACTGCAGAGTAGTGTCAATGTTGTGATTTCCTCAGTGGGATGTTTTGTGTAATCCATACCTAAGATTCATGGTTCCCTATTACTGCTAGAGCTTCCTTAGAGAGAGTGTTGAAGAGAATACTCCAGTTAAGTATGAGGGTGTAGTATAATTCAGTCTGTATGGCCAATAAGTCAGTTTAGCAGTCAGATTCGCATGACTTGTTTTCTTGTCTTTGCACTTATTCATGCTACTCGAAATCTCAGACATGCTACTAGTCGAAGATAGAGTATACCAGTAGTTACGAGTATAGCCCAGTTCATGCATCATGCATTAAATTCAAATTCCAAATGTTCAGATCAGTGTATTTTTATTAGAGGACATGTCATGTCCGCGTTATTTCATATATTTAAGGCTTCAACAAGTTCCTACCCATCATTCGAGGAAGAATTATCCCAAGGGGGAGATAATGTAACGCCCCGCATTTCGGGCTAGAATAAAATATATGACTCTGATGCGTTGATAATCCCCGAGCCTTAAATCCTATGCCAATTTGGCATGTTAATCAAGTTTGTAGTATGTGAATCCATTTGAGCATGAATTTAGACCATAGAAGTCCTTCAACTCAAGGACGAGTTAAAACTATTTCGATCGATTAAGTTTTAGTGGACGTTGTAATTTGTGTCAAATTCTATTGACCATAACTCATTGTATATGATTAAATGCGTGGCCTACTATATACCAAATTGTAGATAATTGAATAAGCTTTCCAACGATACCAAATTCATCTAAAACGGACACCCGGTGAAGAAGTTATGGCCTTTCAAAGTTGAATGTGTCGCCTATGCACATATAGGCGATGCATAGGGCGGCGCCCACTCCTAAACGGATTTGGGCCTCCGTTTTGAGTTACTTTAAGTGCAAGTTAGTCCTTACAAAACCCAAAAATCGTCCTTACCCACTCCTAAAAGGATTTGGGCCTATTAACAACATTGAAGCCTCCTATAAAAACCCCAAGAATCTAATCCTTCAAAAATACTTAAGAGAAGGAGCAACTAGGGTTTGAGAAAATAAGCTTGAAGGACCGATCCTTCCGAAACTTCTTCGTGAAACAAATTACAGATTCAGAATCCTCTCGACGTAGGCTTCGATAGACACCAAAAATTCGTGGAGAATAAGGTACGCGGGGTTTTCCTAAAATCTCATAGGCATAGAAATCATGTTTTAAGAATTGGGTTTTCGAATTCATGTACATACTCATGTTTCAGAAGCTTTAATGATATTGTTTTGGCCTTTTGGCTTTCCCCCAAAGTGATTTGAAAGTTATATGTATATATATATATATATGCGTTTGTCCTGAAATATGAATTTAGAGCATGATTTTCATGAAACCTCTCTCTTAATGTAAATTTTTCCATGTTTCACGTAATATACAATGTTTTGAACACGAAAGAGAGGGTTGTGAATGTTGAATATGCATGTAATGAAAGAATGCATGGTTTTGCCAAAAATGCACATGACCACCATATGTTTGATGAAAGTTTTGCATAGATTTGACTTGAGTTTTCGGAACATGACGTTTTTAATGCAAATTACATGTTTTGGTGGCCTAAACTATGTTTTGAATGAAAGCTCTTGCTTAATACATTATGGCTCAGAAAAATCATGACTTGCAAGTCTTGGTATGACGATACCAACTCAGACTAATGCCATATCAGACTCAGACTAACAGACATTTCAGACTTTCATGATTTTAGACATTCAGAATGTTGCATGTACAGAAAAGGTTAAAAATGGGCATACAGAGATGTTAGGTGGTTCCCCGAAGAGGGCTTGAGTTCAAGCGACTCATTGCCTAAAACCGTGGTTTGCCGACCCGGGTATACTATTATGCGCTGACTTAAATGTCCTGTGGCGTATCAGACTCAGACACTCCAACCCTTGTGGCACACTTGGGTTGGGGGCTTCCCCGCCGAGTCAATGGCGGATTCCATACAGCCCATGGAATATCAGACTTGTAGGGGAATACCACCTAACTCAGAAGTAAAACACAGATCATGATTTGAAATGAACAGACAGGTTACATGTTTTCAGAAAGTGCCCATGTATTTTTCAGAAACAGTTTTATACATGATGACTTTAAGAAAAATTGCTTTCACTTAATACGTATATATATATATATGTATGTTCCATTATACTATTTTTTTGGATTGCTTCGCGTGCCAGTACTTTTGTGCTGACCCCCCTCCTTCCAGGTCCTGAGGCACAGTCTAGAGGTCCAGCTACTCATTAGACATTCTCGGAATTGCAGACTTGATCTCACAGTGATGAGCCTTCTATTATTCGGAAGGCCTAATTATGTCAGACACTATCTTATTTATTATGTTTTTGGTTTACTGGGGGCCTTGTCCCAGCTTCTTTTCTGACAAATATTTATGTTCCTAGTAGAGATTTCGCAGACTAATGTCAGATATTATTATTCAGAAATGTTGCAGAACTTGACCATGTTTTCCGTATTTAGTTTTAAATTCCGCATTTTATTATGATTATGAATGTTGTGCATGATAACCATATAGAGAATGGGTGTTCCGGGCCTTCAGGGTTCGGGATGCTCGTCACGGCTAGGGCCTAGGCTCGGGTCGTGACAAGTTATCAGTATGTTATGTTATCACGGTATCAACTTCAGTTTTTATGTCTCATGCATATACTCTTATGCTTATGATAGACAGTCTGTTATTATATTTGTTCATGCATATGAATCCCATGCATTCATCCTACCTCACATGCATACCACTACATTCAAAGTACTGGCATATTTGCGCTATGGTGTCTTATAACATAGGTTCAGAGACACATGTTCCATAGCATCAGTAGATTCCAGTCTCAGCAGTCAGAGTTACAAGTGAGTCCTCATCTTTCGAAGACATGATCATCATTGTATTAGCTCGTTAATTAGTTTATTAGTTGGAGTTAGTTAGGGACATGTCCCATCAACTCCTTATTCAGACAGTCATATTTAGAGGCTTTTCACGCTACAATATGTTCAGATAGCTTATTTCAGTTATGTTTTGGGTATTTCATACCCCATCCATATGTTATGATTTATCAGATCTTATGTTACAATTTTCAACCTTATGGACTTTCAGTTTATGTTTCCACATTATACAGTATGTATGCAGTATACAGGTACAGATATCAGTCATGGGTTAGCTTGTGGTCCTTCGGGGTCATGAGCACCATGTAACATTCTGGGTACAATATTCGGGGCGTTACAAACTTGGTATCAGAGCCTAAGGTTCAATAGTGTCCTAGAAAATCTGAAATCCGCATCTAGTAGAGTCTTGTGCATGGGTATGTTGCGCGCCATATTTATGTGCAGGAGGCTATAAGATATTTAGGAACAATTTACCTTCTTTCAGTATTTATGTCTTGCCAGTGAACATAATCTAAAGTCAATCTCTCAGTCTAATCCGTTTCTCCCTTTCTTCTACAGAACATGCCTCCTAAAAGAAGAAATGGGAATCAGCCAGCCCCTCAGCCCGAAGAACCTTTGGGCGAACATGTTTCTCATGCGGAGTTCAGGGCAACATTCACTACTCTTGCTCAGTCATTTGTTGCTCAGAATGAATGACCAGCTATTATTCCGGCCAAATAGTGGCCAATTCAGCTACAGCCAGGATTTGGGACTTCACCTGAATGAATCCTCCATCCTTTCTCGGGTCTAAGGCAGACGAGGACCCTCAGGAATTCCTAGATCAAGTGTAGAAGGTTACAGACATAATGAGGATTACTCATAGTGAGAGTACTGAGCTAGATGAATATCAGTTGCAGGATGTGGCTCATACTTGGTTCAAGCAGTGAAAATTAGAGAGGCTAGACGATGTAAGGTCAGTTGAGTGGGAGGAGTTTGCTTCAGCATTCCTTGATAGATTCTTTACCCTAGAGCTTAGAGAAGCTAAGGTGCTAGAATTCATTAACCTCAGGCAGGGCAATATGACAGTGAAAGGGTATTCTCTTAAGTTTAATCAATTAGACAGATATGCCCCTCATGGGGTTGCAGATAACAGGGCAAGGATGAGTAAGTTTGTTTCAGGGGTGAATGATAGCATGGTTAATGAGTGTAGATCCGCCATACTGAATAGTGATATGACTTTAGCCAGGCTTATGACTCATGCTCAGCAGATAGAGGAGTATAAGATTAAGATGAGGAAGAAATAGAATAAGAGAGCGAAGATAGGTAGTTTCAACTTTTCTCAGCCTAAGTCAGAAGGAGGAAACCGTTCTGAGTTTGATCCTAAGTCATCAGTTCCAGCTCCTTCTTCAGCCAGTGCTCCATTTCGTAAGTTCAAAGAGGGTAACAAAGATAGAGTGCCAGGCGCTAAGTCCCAGGGCAGTGTTAGCAGTGCTCACACCTATCCTCTTTTCCAGACTTATTGCAAGCACCATCAGGGTATTTGTAGAGCTGGCAGTGGTATTTGTTTCAGATGTGGAAAGCCAAGCCACAGAGTCAGAGACTTTCCTCAGCCAGGTCCTCAGGGTTAATAGAATCTCTCCTCAGCTCAGTCTAATCGCCCAAATCAGCAGGGTGCCACCTCCAGTGCTACTAGTCGGAAACACCCAAATCATATCTATGATCTTCAGTCCCGATAAGATCAGGAAAATTCTTTTAATATGGTTACCAGTATGTTACAGATCTTTCATATACATGTTTATGCTTTGCTAGATCTAGGAGATTCTCTGTCTTTTGTCACTCCTATATAGCAGTTGATTTCGGAGTCAGGCCCAAAATTCTAGTAGATCCCTTTTCAGTCTCTACCCTAGTGGGTAAAACTATCATAACCTGGAGGGTATACAGGAACTGCCCAGTTATGACATCTCAGAAAGTCACTTCAGCAGACTTAGTCGAATTAGAGATTACTGATTTTGATGTCATTCTCGGCATGGATTGGCTTTATTCCTGCTATGCCACAGTCGAATGCATAAACCGAATAGTCCAATTTCAGTTTCTGAATGAACCCATCCTTTAGTGGAGGGGTAGTACTTCTGCGTTCAGAGGTTAGTTTGTTTCCTACCTTCAAACACGAAAAATGATATCTAGAGGATATGTCTATCATCTTGTTCATGTTAAGGATTCCCGTTCCGAGACTCCCAGTCTTGAATCAGTCCCAGTAGTGAATGAATATTCAGATGTCTTTCCAGAAGATCTTCCAGGAATTCCTCCCGAAAGGGAAATAGACTTCAGTATTGATCTTTTTTCGTATACTCAGCCTATCTCTATTCCACCATACAGAATGGCACCATCAGAACTCAAAGAACTAAAGAGCAGTTGAAAGATCTCTTAGATAAGGGATTCATCAGACCCAGCATTTCCCTGTGGGGTGCACCAGTCTTATTCGGATGCAAGAAAGACGGTTCTCTCTGAATGTGCATTGATTACCGTCAACTCAATAAAGTCATGGTCAAGAATAAGTATCCTCTTCCCAGAATCGATGACTTGTTTGATCAACTTTAGGGTGCCAGTTATTTCTCTAAGATAGACCTCAGATCCGGCTATCATTAGCTTAGAGTCAGAGAATGTGACATTTCAAAAACAACTTTTCATACTCGGTATGGTAAATTTAAATTCTTAGTTATGTCATTTGGTCTTACCATTGCCCCAGCCGCTTTCATGGACTTGATGAACCGTGTTTTCAAGAAGTACTTGGACATGTTCGTCATAGTCTTCATAGATGATATTCTGGTCTATTCCCGCAGAGAGCGAGATCATGTAGACCATCTCAGAAAAGTACTTCAGACTCTCAGAGATCATCAACTATTTTTCAAATTTAGTAAGTGCAAGTTTTGGCTAAGGTCAGTAGCATTCCTTGGCCATATCATTTCCGGTGATGGCGTTAGAGTAGATCCTCAAAAGACCAAAACAGTAAGAAACTAGCCTCGCCCTGTCTCTCCATCAGATATTAGGAGTTTCCTGGGTTTGGCTGGTTATTATAGATGGTTTGTTGAGGGATTTTTCTCTATTGCATCCCCTATGTCTAGATTGACTCAAAAGAAAGTCAAGTTTCAGTGGTCAGATCCTTGCGAGAAGAGTTTTCAGGAGTTGAAGACTCGACTCACCTCAGCTCCAGTTCTAGCTCTTCCAGATGGTTCAGATAGGTTTGTAGTGTATTTTGATGCATCCAGAGTGGGTTTAGGTTGTGTCCATATGCATCATGGTAAGTTCATAGCCTACGCCTCCAGACAGCTTAAGCCCCATGAAAAGAATTACCCTACTAATGATCTTGAGTTAGCCGTCGTAGTATTTGCCTTGAAGAATTGGAGGCATTATCTATATGGTGTTCATGTAGATGTGTTCTCTGATCATAAAAGTCTTCAGTATGTATTTTCTCAGAAAGATATCAATCTTCATCCGAGAAGGTGGTTAGAGCTTTTGAAATATTACAACATGAACGTCCTTTATCATCCGGGAAAGGCCAACGTAGTGGCCGATGCTCTCATTAGACTGTCTATGGGTAGTGTTGCTCATGTCGAAGACAGTAAGAAGGATCTAGCCCATAAAGTCCATCAGCTTGCGAGACTAGCCGTTTGGTTAGTCGATATAGAGGAGGGTGATATATAGGTTCAGATTAGCTCAGAATTATCTCTAGTTTTTGAGGTGAAAGAAAAGCAAGATAGAGATCCCAGCCTTGTCAAGTTGAAAGATTTAGTTCAGGATCAGAAAGTGGAGGTTTTCTATAAAGGGGGCGATGGTGTTCTGCGTTTTCAGGTTCATCTGTGTGTTCCAGCTGTAGATGACTTAAGGCAGCGAATTCTTGCAGAAACGCATGGTGCGCGCTACTCTGTTCATCCAGGGGCCATAAATATGTACTACGACTTGCGGGAAGTCTATTGGTGGAGTGGGATAAAGAGAGATATTGTAGAGTTTGTGGATAAGTACTCTACATATCAGTAGGTTATGATAGAGCATCAGAAGCCTAGTGGTCCAATGCAGGAGTTGATTATTCCTACTTGGAAGTGGGAAGAAGTGAACATGGACTTCGTGATGGGTTTGCCTCGAATTCGTCATCATCATGATTTAGTTTGGGTCATTGTAGACAGAATAACCAAATTAGCTCATTTCCTTCCAGTTCATACCTGTTATTCAGCCGAGGATTATGCCAAGCTCTACATCAGAGAGTTGTTCAGATTGCACGTTGTTCCGTTATCAATTATCTCAGACAGAGGTACCCAGTTCACCTCTCATTTCTAGAAAGCATTCCAAAAGGGTCTTGGTACCCAAGTTTAGCTTAGTACATCCTTTCATCCTTAGAAAGATGGTCAAGAAGAAAGGATCATTCAGACTTTAGAAGATATGCTAAGGGCGTGTGTAATTGATTTCAAGGGAAGTTGGGATGACCACTTGCCTTTGATTGAGTTTGCATAAAACAACAGCTATCATTCCAGTAGTCAGATTGCTCCTTTCGAAAATCTCTATATGGTAGGAGATGTAGATCTCCAATTGGTTGGTTCAAAGTTAGTGAGGCCTCAGTTATAGGATCTAACTTGGTACACTATAAGAATTACAATTTTTTGTGACGACTTTCAGTGGCGACACAAACAGTTGCCACAAAAGCTAGCATTTCTGTGGCGACATATAAGGGTTGCCATAAAAGGTTTACGATTTAGGGGCGGCCGTCAAAGTCGCCACTAATAGTGATATATTTAGTGGAGACTATGCGTAGGTCACCATAAAAGGTATATGATTTAAGGACGACCGTTAAAGTTGTCCCTAATAGTGACATATTTAGTGGCGACTATGCGTAGGTCGCCACAAAAGGTATAAGAATAGTGACATATTTAGTGGCGACTATAAAGTCGCCACTAATAGTGACATAGGTAGCCACAAAAGGTATAAGAATAGTGACATATTTAGTGGCGACTATGCGTATGTCACCACAAAAGGTATAAGATTTAGGGGCGACCGTTAAAGTCTCCACTAATAGTTACTATATAGTGGCGACTATGCGTAGGTCCCCACAAAAGGTTTAAGATTTAGGGGTGACCGTTAAAGTCGCCACTGATAAGAGTCTCAGCTCGAGATATTTTACAACATTAGTTACAAATAAAAATTATTTATGATATTAATAAAAATATAGAATAATTAATTATATAAATTAAAAGGCCGAAAAGTTCAAAATGTAAACCAAATCAAAAGTTCAAATTTTTATTTTGCATTGTTTTTTTCTTAAAAAAAATAAATTAAGTTATTTGTAAATATATTTTGGATATATATTTTATATATAGACAATCCACATTCATGATTTAAAAATGTACAAATTATTCTGGTACTTTTTAGTATCATTTTTAAAAATTTATTAATTCAAATACGATATTTTACATAATTTTATTAATATTTATTAATTTTTTTTCACGTAAATGTTCACACTCATAATTTACAAATATATTGTCTATTATTATTATATTTACTATAATTGTTATTGTTATTGTTCTTGTTATTATAATCGACAGTTTTTATAATAATTTTGATGTAACATTAATTTATTTTAATAGGACGTCTCATTATTATTATGATTATTATATTTATTAAACTAGCAGCCACTTTTATCCAATTTTTCTTTCTTGTGTTCAATTTTTGTAGAGAAGTATTATGTTATTTATTATTTACCTAAATTTTGATGAATACAATTATTGTTTTTTTTTGCCATAAATTGATATAGATGAATCTTTCAAAACTCTGATAAAGGGAGTCAATTTTAGCTCAAAACTAGAGATATTGCCCTTGCCAATATCAATTCTTGAGAAAGAAACAAAGATAAAGTCAACACAAAACTTTGATACTGGAAAAAACCCATGCATTACAAGTCATACAACCATAGAATTTCCTAGCATGAACTTTTAAGCCTGCATGTTCCTCTTCTTGACACCTGACTTGGCGACCTTGAGATTCCTGTTCACAGCACTCAACCTTGCGAGGGCTGTCTTCTTCAGGTCTAGCCTGTAGTAGTTGTCTGTAACCTGGTTTGTTACAGCCTTAGCCATTCCACGGAATTCCTTCTTCATCACAGATTTGTTCAGCAATCTTGAAGGTTTGTTTTGCTTCCTGGTCTTCGATGTAGCAAGCAAAATAGCTTTATCTTTGCCCTCAGGCTGGATATTCACAGTTTTCTTGTTTGCTAAGCCAGAGTTCTTGTAAGAGTGAAGGTTGTAGAGATTGTTAGGTTCTTTGCTGAAGACGACGCCGGCGGTACCATTACCGAACTCCTTAACCAAAAAGGATTTGTTCTTCTTCACGATCTCCCATACTATTTTCCCTGGAACGGTTGTCATTTCTACAAAGACAAACAAAAATGGATTCCTAGGGTTTCCTTTTGACGGCGGGAAGAGGAGGATGCTGAGAGATTCATGAATATAATTATTGGGTATCTAGTAAAAAATGTTTTCTTTGTCCTACTTTATTAAAATTAGAAAATGGGAAAAAAGGTCAATAACATACAAGAAGAAAATAAAAAGTGTAGTTACAATAGGTAGCAACAAACTCATATAACCTTTTCATTTCATCTACATCCAGAATAAAAAAAAAGAGTGGATAAATGGAGATTTGAGAGAGAAATTGAGAAAGAGAGAGGTACAGAGAGAACAGTAAGAGGGGGGAGATTGGAGACATAGAGAGAGAGGGGTCGGAGACCGGCGAGTCTTCGCTTGAATCTGGATGGAAAAGGGGTCATCCACCACCGAGAAACACCACCAGCCCCCTTCCCCACGTTTTCCGATCGAACCATCGCCAGAAACGTCCCTTCCCCAAAATCCAATTAAAACCAGCTTCAATACACTCCAAATTCCCTTGAAAAAATCCCGGCCAATATTCAACAAGAACAGTCACCCCATTCTTTTTTCAGCGACTATTCATCGAAAATCCATCGGAAAATGACACGGGATGGGTTCTGGTCTTTTTATTTTGTATTTCGTGGTTCCATTTTGGCGAGCCAATGGAAAAGGCGTTAGATCGAAGTTGGATTTGTTCGTTTGGCTGGCGTTTGTTCGAGATTCCAGTAGCGACATCGAACAAGTTGGATTTTAAATAAATTGAGGTCCATTTCTTATCTCTCTCTCAATTAATTTTAATTGTTTGATATTTTGATGTGTTAAATTCATAGTGTGGATTTTATTTTCATTGATTTTGAGATAGTATCATGATAGGTTGAAGTTGGTAGGCAAATGATAGGTCGGGTAGGCAAATATTAAATCTTGCTAATTCATCTCGCTTATACAGATTCTGTTACACAAGACCTACAACCAGATCAAATTATCTTCACAGATGTTGCAATGAAACAAGAGCCTAGCGTTCACTGGACACTGATGGTATCTTAGGTTTGAATGAATTATAATGTATACCTTTTTCTGTCTAACCTGCAGAAAATTATGCCCGCGCTTACATTTCCCGAGCTTAGGAGTTGTGTTCGTTTGCAGTCCTTTATGTGATTTGGGTGTTGTTTGGTTCATTTTTGCATTTGGGGTTTGCTTAGTTTTGGCATATTAAGGCCTAACCACACCATCAAAGTTTTGTTGTTTCTATATTTTTCAGTAAGTATTGTTGAAGTTGTGAACTTTATTTGATTTGGGTGTTGTTGAGGTTTACTTAGTTTTAGCATGTTAAGGCTTAATCACACCATCAAAGTATTTTTGTTTTTATATTTTCAGCATTAAGCTGTGAACTTAATGGGATTTGGATGTTGTTTTAGTGTTGTTTTGTTCATTTTGTTATGTTGGTTTTGCTTAGTTTTGGCTTTGAACTTTATGTGATTTATTGGGTGTTGTTTTAATGATATCTAGTTTATTTTGGCATGTCGGATTTAGTTATTTTTGGTTGTGCACTGATTCAGTAACTGACCAGAAAAAAAGATAGCATATTAAGGTCTAATCACACCATTAAAGTCTTCTTATTTCTATATTTTTTCAGCAGGTATTCTTGAAAGTTGTGAACTTTTTGTGATTTGGATGTTGTTTTAATGTTGTTTAGTTCATTTTGGCATGTGGGTTTAGTTAGTTGGCTACATTACTAATTTCATTGATAAACGGCTTTTGCCTTGGTTCTTCATTGAACAATAGCTTACCTAGAGAAGGCTTAGCTACAAGGCTAATTCTCAGCTCTTCACATCTGCTCTGTTGCTACTGGTTTAGTCTGGAATGAGCAAACCAGAACTTCATTTTTGGTTGCGGTTAGAGGGATGTGGAGGGGCTTCTTATCCTTTGATAAACATATAATTTTCGTTTGCACAGATTGTAAAAGTAAAGCAGATTCATATCTGGTTTAAGAAATTTTCCTCATTTCTGCAATCAATTTGCATAGAATAATATATACACAAATTTTGGTAGCCTTGTCAAGTTTATTTTCCCACTGAGTTTTATCTCGTTTCAGTGTAAATAACTCAATACCAAAGAAGATGGATCATGTGTTAATGAAGTGGCAAAAGAGATTTGTGTAAGTATTCTGTTGAGCAATTTTTATCGTTTTAACATTGTGTTGTTGAATCTATAGTCTAGTGAAGCCGTTTGGGACTCTTTCGATTCACTAGCATTGTTGCCTTGTTATTATCTCATTTTCTTGTTCAAAACACAAACTCAAAGTTTAGTGAAGCCGTGTGAGGCCTATTTCGATTCACTAGCATTGTTACGTTGTCTTTCATCTAATTTTCTTGTTCAAACACATAAACTCAAAGTCTAGTGAAGCCGTGTGAGGCCTATTTCGATTCACTAGCACCTTGTTGTTCATCTTGTTGTTATAGTGTTGGTTGGAATCTGTTGATTCACACATAGTCTTGTATCAATACGGAATTACAATATCCATTGTTGTAAAGCTTTGACAAGCGTATTTATATATATTCTGGTTAGCTGACAGATTTTTGATAGGCCTATTTACAAAGGAAACTCTGGTAAATTTTTTTGAAAATTTTGAGAGTTAACAAAATTTTAGGACCACATAGTTGATAAAATGAAGTGGAAGTTAAGTAAATGATCTCATGAGTGTCTTAGATAATTCTTAAGTAAATCCTTAAGAAAAAATGTGTTAGGAATTGATATGCCTAGCATGAATAAGTTTGGTGGTGTTAGCTGAATTGAGATCTTTCTTTTTTACTAGCTAGATCTTTTTTTTTAGTTTCATTGTCCTTTTAGTCTATTTTGGTTTAACTAAGAGTAGTTAAAAAAGAAGTTCATTTCCTGGAAAACAGAAAAGGGCAGAATTTTTATTGAGTCAAAGTTCCTAAGCTTTCTTAATGTAATTCATCATTTGAGGAATTAAAAGTCTTATCATTTTGGAAGAGCCAGTCTGATAAGTACGTTTTTATCCCCATTTGTAAGATGAGTATTGAGGGAGATTACCACAGGGGTCAAACTAGCTTGTGCATTCTGGAATCTTTAATGTATTCCGTAGTATTTTAATTCAAAGATATTGTTGTCATCTCTTTTACAGAACTACATTAAGATTTCTCAAATTATTTCTTGCATTTTAACAAGTTAGAATTGAAACTTTGCTTTATTTTTTATTTCAGGGACAAGTAATTTCATGATGGAAATTGTTAGCCATGAGAAGTTTGAAGATATTTTGTGATTTTCTTTCTCATATGTATATCACATTGATTTGTTACCCATTAAAAACTATATAATTCTTTTTTGGAGAAATATATTTTAATATCGTCTTTGTACCTTTAAGTACTGTAGTTGTATTATTGGCAACGAAGCAGACAATATATAATTTATATTTTTTTTGGGGAAAAAAGTGAGTATTAGTGGCAACCCATAGTTGCCACAAAAAAGTGAGTATTAGTGGCAACCCGTAGTCTCCACAAACAGGGAGTATTAGTGGCGACCCATAGTCGCTGCAAAAAGTCATTTTAAAATAAAAAAATAAAATTCAACCTTTTGTGGCGACAAAAAATCGCCACTAAATCATTGTTTTGTGGCGTATTTGCTTGCTTTTTTGTGGCAACTTTTATCGCCACAGAATGTATGTTTTGTGGAGACTTACATATGTTGTCACAAAATACTTTTAGTTATGGAAGTAATTGCTACGACCCTAATGTCGCTGCTAAATATATTTAGTGGCGACTTTTGGTTCTTTTGTAGCGACTTTTGTCGCAACTAAAAACCAGATTTCTTGTAGTGGTATTTGACGCCTTAGAGAAAGTCCAGTTGATCAGAGAAAGACTCCGGGCTGCTCAGAGTCGACAGAAATTTTATGCAGATATTCGTAGAAAGTATCTCGAGTTCAAGATTAGTGACTATGTCTATCTAAAGATCTCTCGCATGAAGAGAGTGAAGAGGTTCATTAAGAATGGAAAGCTCAGTCCCCGATATGTCGGTCCCTTCAAGATTCTCAGTCACTTTGGCAAGGTAGCTTATGAGGTCGAATTGCCTTCAGATCTAGCCTCAGTTCATCCAGTCTTCCATGTCTCTTTGATCAAGAATTGTATAGGTGACCCATCAGTTGTAGTCCCTATTCAGAGCATTGATAGTCAGAACAACCTCTCTTATGAAGAGATTCCATTTGAAATCCTAGACTATCAGACTCGTATACTGAGGAACCAAGAAGTCCCTCTAGTTAAAGTTTTTCTGGCGAAATCATTCTGTCGAGGGAGCTACTTGAGAAATAGAAGCAGACATGAGTACCAAGTATCCTCACCTCTTCTCCGCCGACTCAGATCAAGCTCAAGGTAATAGTTCTCCTTAAGCTTACTCAGTTTCATGTTTAGTGTTCGTTACAAACTTGGTATTAAATACCATTGCATATTCAGTCATGTATTCATGTATTATCTTAGTTATATAATTATGCATCAGATATGCATTCTCATTGTGAGAAACTTAGTTCATCAGAACACCCAGTCATGCATTCATGAATCAGTAACACATGCATCAGATAAGTATGTTCAGTATGATATGTTCAATTATCAGTCATGTCAGTCATGAGATCATGTTCCAGTTGTTCATGTTCAGTATGTACATCGTTTATCTTCTCCCCTCACTCTCAGTCTCATTCGAGGACGAATGTTCTCAAGGGGTAGATATTGTAATACCTCATACTTTTCCCTAGCTTGAAATTATCTCAAGAATGTTGGAAACCTCCTTTGAAAGATGAATCCACTTTTGTACATGTAGTATTTTTAAGATTTTCATTTTTTTTTCATGTGGAAAATTGAATTAGCATTCCAACGATAACAATTTCATCAAAATTCGACATCGGAGGAGAAAGTTATAGCCAAAAGACGGAAGGAAGTAAAACCACCAATGTGCGACGGTGAGGCCAACGGATCGTCGGACTAGTGACGGACCATCACCCATGACCATCGCAACAAAGAAGTGAGAACTACCTTCTTCTTAGGATTGACGGACCAAGCCGACGGACCGTCGCTCAGGCCGTTGCAAGGGAAATAATGAGGCCACCTTCTGGATAAGGTACGATGGTCAGGTTGATGGACCGTCGAACCTAGGACGGATGATCGCACATGTCGTCGCATCAATAATAGTGAGACCTCATTCTACCAAAAAGTGACGGTTAGGACCGATGGACCGTCAACCCAGCGACGGACCATCGCACCCACTATCGCAGGTCCCGATTTAGCAAATTAAAGCTATTTTAAAAGGGTATTTTGATCATTTACCACCCACCTATATATATACACCCAATTATATCCGATTTCAACCATTTGGTACATTATTACTTTACAACCAATATTAGGATTTCTCTTTAACATTAATCTCCAAGAACAAAATCTAATCTTTTTCAAGAACTAAGGGATTTCCAATTCTTCAAGTTCGAGAACATCAAGAATCTTAACCCAGGTATGCATAGTGTTCATTCATGGACTCCTTTCATCCATGAAGTCCAAGAATACCTTTTCCAACTTCAAGTTATGGATTTTCTTTATGATTTTATGATTGGGTTGTTCTTGTTCACATTGATAAATGAGAAATTGAATTCTACTCCATGTTGGGTGATAATTTCTATGTGGGTTTAATTATTATAGATATAGATTCATGCAAACCTATGACTAAACCCTTGAATGATGAAATTAGAATGTGACCATGATGTTTAATTATTGTACAATGATGTTTACATGTACCATGCCTACAATATGTTTGATTTATTGCCTAAATGAAGGAAAAGTGCCTAACTAGCATGTTGTCATGAAATCCCCATGTATGTTCAAGCTTATGCCTATCACATGTTTGATGAAATGCTTCAGTAAATGCATTATGGTGATTATTATGTATTCAAGCAAGTAATGCTTTGTCAGTTTCCTTCTATCGAGTCCTGGGGGTACTCGTACCCAAAATATTAGTTGTATGCCTAGAGCCATGTCATGTTTTCACAATACTATCAGTCAATCTATGATCCTTAGACTTCAGACAGTCTTATGACTGAGAAAATCTCTATGATCTCATGAACTCAGTCAGTTGTCAAATATCAGTAGTATTCCGTTAGTCAACGGAAGTCAATAACTTAGTCCATGTTCAGTTTCAGAAAATCATATTCTGTGTCTATTCATATGGGAGTAAAAATTAGCACCGAGCGAACCCAAGGGTGAGAACTCACCTGTAATATGAGGGTGTGATTCTTAGAAGCAATCCTTGCATTCCAGAACTATGTAGCTATCATAGGTTGAGACATCATAGCCTGCTATATGAGGGTAGGTGAGGTGGCTTAACCTTCTATATGAGGGTTCCTACTGTTCTTATTAGAGTTACCTTTTATATTAGGGTCACTCATATGCTATCCGTACCAGTAGCGCGATATTGACACCCTTCTAATCAGGGCATAGATTGGACCCGATTCATCTATAATGCGTCATTTGGGGCATGTCAGTTAGATGACTATCTCCCACAGTCTCAGTATCAGTCTCAGTAAAATAACTCAGATAGTTCTTAATTATTTAGGACTGTCAGATACAGTCAACTCAGATATAGTACAGAACTCAGCTAGTTCTATCAGATTCAGGGACTGTTAGATACAGTCACTCATGGTATCAGTTATACCAGTTATCTGTATGTCATGTTATCATGATATCAGCATCAGTATTTATGTCTCATGCATGTACTCTCACACTCATGATAGTCAGTCTGTTATTATAGTTGTTCATGCATATGAAACCCATGCATTCAACCTACCTCACATGCATACCGGTACATTCAAAGTACAGGCGCATTTGTGCTATGGTGTCTTATACCATAGGTTCAGAGACACGAGTTCCAGAGCATCAGTAGATTCCAATCTCAGCAGTCAGAGTTAGAAGTGAGTCCTCATCTTTCGAGGACACGATCATTATTGTATTAGCTCATTAATTTGTTTATTAGTTGGAGTTAGTTGGGGACATGTCCTATTAACTCCTTATTCAGAGAGTCATGTTTAGAGGATTTTCAGACTACAGTATGTTCAGATAGCTTATTTCAATTATGTTTTGGGTATTTCATACCCCATCCACATATTATGATTTATCATATCTTATGTTACAGTTTTGAACCTTATGGACTTTCAGTTCATATTTTCGCATTATACAGTATGTATGCAGTATACAGGTACAAATATCATTCATGGGTTATCTTATGGTCTTTCAGGGTCATGAGCACTGTGTAACGTTCTGGGTACCAGATTCGAGGCGTTACATATAAGTAAGGCATTCATCATTTCCTTTAAGGTTTGATTTTTCCTTTCCGCAATTCCATTAGATTGAGGTGAATATAGGGCTGTAGTTTGATGGACAATTCCATTATCTACACATATTTCCGCAAAGGGATATTCATATTCTCCACCCCTATCACTTCTTATTATTTTGATCTTTCTCTCTAACTGATTTTCAACTTCTATTTTATATTGCCTAAACGCATCTATTTCTTCATCCTTATTGTTTAGCAAATAGACATAACATTATCGTGTGAAATCATCAATAAAAGTTACAAAATACTTTTTCCCACCACGAGATCATCAATAAAAGTTACAATGAGGGCATCTTCTCAAACCCTAATAAAGCATCTTCCAAATCCATCTGCGCAAGCACAACCCGCATCTTAACCAGCCATAACGAAAATCTGGTGTTGCTATCCAACAATGGAATATCATACTTCATGGTTGTCATCCCTGAGAAAACAATCGAACTGTCTCTTATACCAGTTTGTTATGATTCAGACAGAATAAGCAAACCACAAGTAAAAGAAAACAAGAACAACACACAGATTTACGTGGAAACCCTTACGGGAAAAAACACGGGCAGAGGCAGAGGAGGTTTCACTATAATGGAGGGAGAGTACAATGTGGAGAAGGCTGAATTTTCTTAATAATAAAATAACCCACTAAATCACACTTATATATTACGTGGGTACAAATAGGTCCTAGTCCCAAGAACATAAAGGTCCATCAACAAAATTCGGGTCACAACTCTAACAAGTTTGTTTTCATAGATTCAAGATCTCTTTCGCGGAGAATCTTAGCAGCTCAGTTAGTTGATTACTTGAACTTTTTACCTTATTGGTGAGGATTCGATTCCCCACCTTGTTATCCCCTCCCCCATTTTCCCATCTCCTACCCCCTTCATCTAAATTTTGGTTCCAATATTAACGGCATGAATCATTTATAAAAGTTATTAGAAAAACTCCTTTCAATCAATTCGACAAATTAACACTAGGAAAAACAAATATAATGGGACAAACTTTGTGGAAAAATAAATACAATTGAACAAACATTGTGAAAAGAAAAAAAGCAAAAACAATTGGACAAGCATTGAACCATCCTTGCATCTTAAATAGGATGAAGAAGTTGAAATAAAGTTGAAAATCTTCTCAAGTTAATCAAAGGCAAATGATAGAGATCATGTTAGTTCACGAAATGACAGTTCCTCCTGATCTCTCCATTACGACCTGTGAGTACATCCAAAGTACCCATGTGAACCATTGCAGCTGCAAACTTTCTAGCCCAAATTGAGCCATATCGAGCATTGTAGTTCACCAGTTTAGCAGTAGTTGGGTGTGACATTAATGTCTGATCAGATACCAATAATCCTTTTTGACTCTTTAAACCCAAGTAATATTTGTTATCCAACTTGTTTGGTGTAAAGACATCAAAGTTAGCGGGGTTAGCAGCTCCCGTCCCATTTGTAAGAGCTTCTGGTGGACAAATGGACTTCAAGAAGTCTGCGTATTCAGGGTCAATTGGCAGATCTTGTTGATTGTTTTGAGGGTACAGACGGTTAGCAAAAACAGCGCAATGTGCAATGCCAATGGAATGCGCGCCAGATAGAGTCACCATTTCATCAACTGACATACCTTTCCTTGCAAAACTGTTGATGAGTTCCTTGACATCGACGAATGGAGAAGGAAGATTGTCCAATGTCTCAGAGTCAATAGAAACACACGCCCATCGCGGCGTCCAGCTTGGACATCATAGTATATTCTCCCAACTTTATAGGAACTATCCCTAGCAGCAAATGCAAGTATGTCTGCACACGAGACAGTTCCAGGGCAGGCAGCCTCAAGTGCAACTTTTACAGCATCAATCACCTCAAAACCTCGTAAACTGTTCTTGTTGGGAATACCTTCCTTCTCGGAATTTGGTCCATCCAATAACACAGATGCATCACACCCCTAATTAAAGCACACGGCACGTTATTATTATAAGATAATGTAATCATCAAATCAACAAAATAAAAAAGTTAGCATTAAATTTTGTACGTACCCTGACGAAGCAATCGTGAAAATGTAACCTGATAAGGCCAGCAGCAATGCCTGGATTACGAGACACAGCTTTGTTTACAATATTTTGAATAATATATTCAGCATTGGGGCAACTATATCTATAGTAACCTACTCTAATTGTTGGCCAATATGGTGGTCGATAGGCATGGATAGATGATGAAAATGATAAAATCAGGCAAGCAAGAAGTGCTACAATTGAAAAATTGAAACCTTTGGAATCCATTTTTAATTTTGAAACTCAAAATTTGCTGTAGACACTATGGTTTTTTCTTAGTAATTGGCCTTACCTTGAGTGATGGATATAACTTATAAACATATTGGAGCATTTATAGTTTGAGAAATTATTGAAGAAGTCTCTAATTACAAAACATGGTTGCCTGTATAATACCAATTGCATTAATGTTGAAGTATTCTTGAGCTAATTGTCTGACCTTTGATGAATTCCACAGCTACTTCCTTAGTATGTCTTCCCTGAATTTATAGGTTGACAATATTTCTTACCTTAATTTCTACTCCCCCGTTTCATTTTATGTGACACTATTTGAAATTTAAGCCTTTCATTTTACGCTTAATCACCGATTGGATGGATTTTCACTGAAAGAACTCAAAATATAAAGAAGTAAACACATGAAGAAGCCAGACGATGATGATATTTGATCAACATTTACAACTTTACACATATAATGTAATTTTGACCTTGTATTATATACGATACAATTCTTCGATGAAGGGGGTTGGGATGAGCCTCTTGTGCCCCATTAGATGTATTGTCCGTAGTGATACAGTTTTTTTTATAGCCATCGAAATCTCATTACATGTTTAAGTTTAATACTTCTAGTTTCAAAAAATATTCTTAACTTCTTAAATTACATGTCCAGTCAAACACAATCATTTAAACTGAAACAGAGGGTGGAAGTTGTGTCCATAGGCTGGCAGATTGGACTGATTGTATATCAACAATCGTTACTAGTATTGTCATAAACTTGGTGTTTAGTTAAGTTGATAAAATTGAATAGGTAAGTCTAGTTTTTCTATATGGTGTACTTGAAAAAATAAGTTCCACTTGGATATTGAGTTGGCTTGTTTAATTGATTAGTTGGTACCCTGTATGTGTACCAATTATTTGTGATAGCATTCTTAATTTTTGTAAAAAAGAATTTGACTTTTCTCATTCATATGGTTAGTGTTTTGTGCAATTTAGTCCACAAAATCCAATATTACTTTTCTGTAGGACGTAGTTCAGAAAAATGGATATTATGCTAGTACCAAGTAGAAAAAATTAAGTATACATGCAAATTGCATCATCCTATACTATTTTGAGAGTTCTCAACCATAACACATGTACGAAATACGGAAAAGGGTGATGTTTGTCCGTGTACTCTCACAAATAAGTTATATTTATCCTAATTTGCTATATTTTTTAAAATATATTTGTTATTTTCATCCAATTTTAGGGTCATTTTTGCGCTTGTTCTAAAAAAAATATTTATCCCCATGACGTTAAATATCCAAATGTAACATTCTGAAAATCCAAGCTAAGATCAGAACCATGCTTCAAGTACATGTAAAATCAAACATCATATTTTGGTGGTATGAGAAGTGATTTAGATATGTATTAAGGTCACAAGTAACTCCTAACTCATAGCCAAGTTGAAGCCATCATTATCGGTGGTTTTCTTGCGAAGAATCTCCCTATAGTCAACTTCAAATGAGCATAGCTCCTAGATTGTGGAGTATTTTTGAGCTCAAGACCCATCAAGTTAAAGATGTTTGAGTAATTTCTAATGCATCCAGTTTTTCCTTAATCCATTATCTGAGTACAACGTTGTGGCCATTTTATTGGAGCACTGTCCAAGAATAAAAACCTACGAGCATAGGTATGATCTTGGTGAGATTTACGACCATACAATGCTCTCTTCTGATCGAAACAGTCCCAAACACCTGAAAGTTGACAAGTATATCTTCCAACCATGATAGGGAACCACGACCATGGTTTGAAACCACGATCTTAGGTACAATTGTGAGTCCCAAAGCTTATTCGATTTGAACTTTCAACCAACGAACCAACACACGATTGTTGATGGATCCCACAATCGTATCATGGATCGTCTGATCAAGTTCAGAGAGCCTCAAATTAGCTACCTAACCACGAGGACCACCCACGATCGTAGGTGGGCCCATGATCGTATACGTCCTCCCCTGTAGCTTTTCCAGTTACGTTTTATAAGGGGCGTTCCAATCTTTTTCTACTTTTTAAACCCCTAAATTACGTCGTTTAAGCCACCCAAAGCTGATTATTAGGATTAATATTATCCCGAGTCTCTCATTACTTAGAAAACAATCGACACTTGGTAAAAATAAGAGAAAATAGACAATTTCTCTTCTTCAGGGCAAACTAGGGTGCATCTTCTTCAAGCTCCAAGTTTAAAGATTTCTTCAGGGTTCTTATCTCCTGGTATGTGGGATTTCGTCAATGGGTTCATTCCACCCATTGGGTCTCAAAAGTAACTCAACTCCCCAAGTTAATTCATTGTTCAAGCTTAGATTTCCATGAAAAGAGTGAATTTCAATATCTTTCAATTTCTTGCTATGAATAAATCATGACTATATGTTTCCCTATAAATTTGTGCATCTTTACATTTTTATTACTATGAACCCTCAAAATATTGATAAAATTCTTGATTTTGAGCTTGAGTTATGCAATTACTCATTACGTTCAATTTATAGAATTGTCATTATTAGTTGCATGCTTCTAAGATAGCGGGTTATGAACACTCGATGACCTAGGATATCATGTATTTCAGTTATATACTCAGTCATTCAACTTTCTCCATTTAAAATGTTTTCCGATAAAACACTTACCTTCAGTTTCAAAACATCATTATTGTTGAGCGTTTCAATATATCAGTTTACTTTCAGTTGGGAGTAGTACGTAGCATCGAGAGGACAAGGGTCCAAATAACCCAAGTCCTAAACTATATACCACCATAGGTAAAAGGGTCCTTGCTAGTTGAGAGTGTTTTCCTTTCCCTTAATGAGGTCGTGAGTGAATTCACGCCAATCATAGTCCATACCCTTGGTAAGACATAGAACACCCTCCCAACTTGGGTTATTACAGGTTGGATTCCATGTCGCTCACATGGTCTATATTGGTTACAGAAACCTCCCACAGTCTAGTCTCAAACCTTGCTTGACCTTGTATTTAATTTATTCAGCATCTTATAGTTTTATATGTCTATTACTTGGTTATAACATCAGTTTACAGATTTCAGTCCCATGTTCAGGTTATCATGTCACTTTCAGCATGCTCATCTCACATAGGGTAATGCATATCTCACATGCCCAATACATTCAAAGTACTAATCGTATACTTTCTTTTGTTCTATATTATTTTATAATATAGGTTCCGGCGTTCAATCGTGTTAGCTTGATTCAGCAGTCACTCCAACAATAGTGCTTAGTGAAACCTCATCATTCGAGGACCATTTATCAACATTTTCTTTCAATTTTATTTTAGTTTTAGATAGTTAGAGTTAGTTGAGGCTTGTCCAACTCATCTTAGTGGAGGCCTTCAGATAATCAGTTAGACTTTCAGCAGGATGGTTTTGTAAAAGTTGTGGATTTTGATATTCCATATTGATTTTCTTTCATTATGGTTATTTCTTTTAGCTCAGTTTTCACTTAATATTTATCAGTTTACTTTATTACTCTTAGTGTCATGCAGTGGCGGAGCCAGGATTTTTACCAAGGGGGTTCACAAATCAAAGGAGGTTCGACATCTACTATATATACATAAAAAATAATTTTAATCATGTATATATAGTATAATTTTCCGTCGAATGGGGTTCGGATGAACCCCCTATCATACATGTAGCTCCGCCCCTGGTCATGCCAAACCATGGGTTAGCTTAGGATCTTTTGTGATTCTAAGCACCACATTATGACTAGGGGGTAGTCTCGGGTTGTGACAAACTTGGTATAAGAACATTAGGTTTAAAATGTCCCAAGGTATCTGAAAGCCGCCTTAAGTAGAGTCTTCTTCATGGGTATGTAGCGCGCTATACGGATGAGTGAGAGGTTATGATATATTTTTGAAAAAGTTTTACTTCTTTCATGTTCATATCTTGCGATAGAGTGTGAACTCTATTAAAATCTTCTTCTAACTCGTGCTCCATGCGTTTACAGAATATGCCTCCTAAGAGAACCAACGAAAGGAGAAATGACAACGAAAATGGAAACTAGCAAGCACCACTAACTTGAATAGACCCTCTGAACGAACAAAGTCTCCCATCCTGAGTTCAGGGATGCTTTCATGGTGCTAGCTCAGGCCATGCTCATCCAGCCTAACCAGCAAGTTGTTACACTAACCAACCCAGCAGTGAATACGACAGCAACCAGAGTATGAGACTTCACTAGGATGAATCCTACGGTATTCTTTGGGTCTAAATCTGAAGAGGATCCACAGGAGTTCCCGGATAATATTCAAAAATTTACTGAGATCATGGGTGTCTCTCTAACTGAAAGTGCTCTCTTAGCTGCTTATCAGATGCTCAGACTTGGTACAAGCAATGGAAAGATGATAGACGCGCGCATGCAGAGCCGATAATGTGGGATGAGTTTGTTGTTGCATTTCTGTACAGGTTCTTCTCACTTGATCTAAGGGAGGCCAAGGTGCTGGAATTCATTAATCTAAAGCAGGGTAACATGAGTTTGAAGGAGTATTCTCTTAAGTTTATTCAACTTTCAAAATATGCTTCGGCTATGATTGCCAACTCTAGAGCATGAATGAGTAAGTTTATGTCAGGTGTTTCTGAGGATATGGTCAATGAGTGTAGGACTGCGATGTCGGTCAAGAAGATAGATATCTCCAGGTTAATGGTTCATGCCCAATAGATTAAGGAGGAGAAGATTATAGAAAAGAAAAGAGAAAATATGAATAAGAGGGCTAGAATAGGGAACTTTGATTATTCTCAAAAATAGTCTGGTGGTGCAAATTGCTCTCAATTTCAGTGGAGGTCTTCTTACCCAACACCATTATTTGCCAGTGTTTCATCTCCCAAGCTAAGCAAGATCAGAAAGGTAGAGCGTCAGGCTCTAAGTCTCATTTTAGGCTCTAATATAAGATGTTTACTCTTATGTTACGCATTGTGATGTTTGCCAGAGGTGCAAGGGTGAAAATGTAGCATACCCCAACCTTCTTCAACCTCTTCCAATTCCTGATAGGATTTGGTAAGACATTACCATGGACTTTATAGGTCTTCATCTAGCTTCTGGTTAGTTAACAGATTGAGTAAAGCTGCTCACTTCATGCCACTTGAGCATCCTTACACAACTTTAGAGATAGCTCAAGCTTTCATGAATGGGGTGTTCAAACTGCATTGTATGCCCAAGACTATAGTATTAGATAGATATCCAGTTTTCACTTGCAAGTTTTGGAAAGAGTTGTTCAAGCTAGAGAAGGTTACATTGTTTACTTCTTCTGCATACCACCCTCAGACAGATGGACAAACAAAAGTTGTGATTAGGTGCCTTGAGTGTTAACTCAGATGTATGACCTTTGAAAGGCCTAAGGAGTGACCACAGTGGTTGGCCTTAGCTGAGTGGTGGTACAACATCACCTTTCACTCTGCTATCAACATGACCCTTTATGCTGCTGTTTTGTGGACAATCACCTCCTCCCCTTTCGCCTTGCATGCCTTTTGATTCGTAACTTGACATGGTGGATAGGAGTTTGCAAGTTAGAGAGGCTACTTTGAGGTGTCTTAAGTTCTATTTGGGGAGGGCCCAGAATGGGATGAAATCACATACTGACAAAGGTAGAACTGATATATCATATACAGTTGGTGATTGGGTCTACATCAAGCTACAATCTTATATGTAGTTGTTTGGACCCTTTTCAGATTATAGCCATGGTTGGCTCAGTTGCTTATACTCTAGAGTTGCTTGCTGATTCTAAGATCACCCTACCTTTCTCATTTCTCAACTCAAGAAAAAGTTGGGATCTCACATTGCTATTGTTACATTGCCTGAGGTTCATTTTGATGTTGGTCATGTCCTATTAATACCTCAGGCTATCTTGGATAGAAGATTGGTCAAGAAGCATGGCAATCTGGCTACTGAGTTGTTGGTGAAATGGCTCAACACTGCTGAAGAAGACAACACCTGAAAAGATTATCAGTCTTTTACCCTCCAGTTTCCCCAATTTAATCGTTGAGGTCAGGGACTATCCAAAGGGGGAGTACTGTTACATGTCAATTGAAAGATGTATTCTTCATATATTCTCAATTTTTAATGTCCATAATAGTTGATTTAGCTGTTAGATTGCAAAATTGGGTCAGTCACATGACTGGTTAAAAGTTTGTTAAGAGTCAATAGGCGTACATTTGACTAGTCACTATTACTCGTTCTATTTTTTCTCTATGTCCTATATTCAACTCCTTAGGCAATGCACAAACTCAAAGTCCCTCCTCAATGGCAAGGCACTCCATGCACAACTACTCAAATTTGGGTACCAAAATGCAGGCATTTTCACAAACAATCACTTACTCACAATGTACTTAAAACTCAACCAGCTCAATGATGCCCAACAACTGTTCGACAAAATGCCTGAACGAAACATCATTTCTTGGACGACGTTAATTTCCACCTATGCGCAATTGGGTATGTCCGAAAAATCTTTAGGGTGCTTTAGGTCGATGATTCTTGAAGATGGGTTCGCTCCGAATGGTTATACATATGTAGCTGCTTTATCATGTTGTACTAGTTTAGGTGATGAAAGAATAGGGAAGGAGTTACATGGGAGGTTGTGTAGAACTGAAGGAAGTTTGAATAATTTTGTGAGTAATTGTTTGGTTAACTTTTATGGGAAACGTGGGTTGTTGAAATCAGCTAGGATAGTTTTTGATGGGATTTTGGAGCCTGATGAGGTTACTTGGGCTTCTTTAATTTCTTGTTATTTTCATTGTGGGGAGTATGAGAAAGGATTGGACATGTTCGTGTTGGCGTTGAGGGGAGGACTGATAGTGAATGAGTTTTTGTGTGGGAGTGTTTTGGGTGCTTGTGCTGTGATAAAAAGTTTGCAACTTGGGATGCAAATTCATGGTTTGGTTGTTAAGTTTGGTCTTGGGATGGATCAGTTTGTGTTGACTGGTTTGATTAATTTTTATGTTAAATGTGGTCGATTGGACTTGGCACGTCGAGCTTTTGATGAGGCGGATGGAGCGGAGTTGCATGCTTGGACTGCGATGATTGGAGGGTGTGTGCAGTTAGGGAGTGGAAGAGAGGCTATTAAACTTTTTTGCAAGTTGCTTTCGTCTGGCTTGAAACCAAGTGAGAGAACGTTTTCATCAGTTCTTGGAGCTTTTGCTGATGTAAAAGAAGTTAGAGCTGGGAAACTGATTCATTGCCGAGTTGTAAAATTGGGATTCGACTCATTTAGTTTCGTACGCAATGCTTTGTTGGACTTTTACTGCAAAGGTGACCTGTTTGAGGAATCATTAAAACTCTTCCAAGAAATGAAAGAACGTGATGTTGTTAGCTGGAATACGCTTATTGCTGGATGTGTGAGCTCAGGTCGGTATGAAGACGCTATGAGATTTCTCAGGGAGATGTTGCTTGAGGGTTTCGAACCGAGTCTATACACATACTCTAGCATTTTGAGTATATGTGGAGATTTACCAGCTATTGAATGGGGCAAACAAACACATTCCCGCGTACTGAAGTCTAGATTTGATTCCAATGTGGTTGTTGACAGCTCCCTCGTTGATATGTATGCTAAATGCGGACGACTTGGTTATGCACGTAGAGTTTTTGACATCCTTCCTGCGAGAAACTTGGTATCTTGGAACAGCATGATTGTAGGATATTCCCAACACGGGTTTGGAACAGAAGCTTTAGAAATTTATGATATGATGCAGAGTAATGGGGTCAAACCTAACGATATCACATTTCTTGGAATGTTATCTGCCTGTGGACACGTCGGACTTTTAGATGAGGGACTTCAACACTTTACTAGCATGACTAAGGTGCACGGAATCATTCCAAGGACAGATCACTTGGCTTGTATCGTCAGTCTATTTGCACGCAAAGGAAAAACAAAAGAAGCTTATGGTTTTATAAAGAGCTTTTCGGGGGAACCAAATAAGGTAGTGTGGCGTTGCCTCTTATCTGGTTGCAAAGCTAACAGAGACTTCATATTGGCAAAATATGCTGCTGAAAAGATTCTAGATATCGATCCAGATGATACTTCAGCTTACATCGTATTGGCTAACATTTACGCTGAGCTACAAATGTGGGATGAAACAGCCAAGATTAGAAAGCTGATCAAGGAGAAGGCATTAAAGAAGGAAACTGGACATAGTTGGATTGAATTGCAGAATAAAATGTACACATTCTCTGCATGTCATATCATGTCTCTTCAAGAAAGTTATCTGCAGCATGTTTTGACTGGTTTGACGACCCAATTGTTAGATTCAGGCTATGTCCCTGATCTCATGTTTTTGTTGAATTTTGAGGAGTAAGTATAAAAGAGTGAAGAATCTTCATCCGTGCTTGGATAACTCGTTGTCAAACTAGAATGAATTGACAATGATTTTTAAAAAAAAAGACAGTTCAATCAGAGGAAGTTCTTGGCGGAAATATCATTATGTGAGATCAGAGGTCAACAAGGTTAACTCCATGACTTCAATATGTGTCTAGCAAACTCAGTCCAAAGCCCGAATAGAAGAGAAGGATTACAGCCAGTTGACAAGCAGAATGGAGATATTCTAAGTATGACGATCCTCTTTATAGATGTAAGAGGATTCATTTAATCGATCCCAACTACTAGTTTGCTATTAAGACGTAGTTACTATTGAGAGGTTAACAAACAGGGAAAGCTTGATCTAATCCAAAAATGATTAGATTGATGGAATTTGGCATGATATCAATATTATATTCCAATCTTTGATCTCAGTATATATTAATTTGACCTCATAAGCGTGATCAAAAGTGTTACCTCCAGATGCATAACCCCGTATTTCTTCTAATGTGTTTGGTATGATGGAAAATATGTTTTCTTGAAAAATAAGTTGCTTTTCTGCTTATTTTCTCATGTTTGGTTGGTGAGTGGAAAATATTTTCCAAAAAATATTTTATGGTGTTAGGTTGGTGAGTAAAAAATATTTTTTAGAAAAATATTTTCTAATGTTTGATTGGTGAGTGAAAAAATATTTTTTAGAAAATACTACTAACTGTTAACTAGTATATCAGTGTCTCTAGCAACTCAATAATTCGTAAGAACTAATTTAAGCATAGCAAATAATATTAATATTGAATACTAAAATATTATAATCACTAAAGTTAAGAAACTATTAATTAGCAAATATAGGAGAGACACTTTTCAACATTTTGTCAGGACAATCTCAAGATACTACAAGCAATTGAAATATAACGTAACGACAAGCTTATTCAACCCTGTGAAATAAGTTACATAGGTGACAAAATGAAATATGCTATTGAAATATGCAATTAGCAAAAGTAACATAGGTAAGTCTTCCTCTATGCATATGAAAATAACAATACATTCAACGAACATTGGAAACTGAAAAAATTCGGACTTCACTATTTTTTATTTCAAGCAGTGAAAAATTGAAACAAAGCACAGTGAAAAATATTTCCGAGTAATGTAAATTTTTGAGAAATATGAATTTTTTGAGTGTGAATATGAATGTTGTTAGGGTGGGGAAGAGGGGAGGGGGAGGGCATAAGTCACATTTGTCATTTTTCGGAAAATAACTTTCCTTGGTCCATGAGGGAAGTCATTTTCCCTCAAATAGAGGAAAATGAGCTATCTTGGAAAATGTTTTTCCAATATTTTATTCCAACCAAACAAGGAAAAATAGGAAAATATTTTCCTAAAAACATTTTCCATCATACCAAACACACCCTAAAAGGATTTGACCACCTAAGCGGGACCAAGTGTGTTGGCTCCAAAAGCATAAACCCGTATTTCTTCTAGATAATCTCCTAATTGTTCCAGAGTAACTAGAAAGAGATCCTTTAACACAGTTTTAGTATACAATATTGCTGAGAAAATGTCAATGTAGAATTTTATTAAGTTTATTGTGAAATTCAGTTAGTTCACTTGATTGCAAGCGTTCCTATGGATGTCATTTCCATTTGTAATGAATGATCTATAGACAAGTCAGAGCTCAAGACTATACAATTTGTTTGAATTATTTGATCCACTTAACAAGGAGGTAGTTTCTGCTACTTGGTGTGCAAATATATTTGTATCCGTAGTAGAGAGTGTATTGGAGTATTATTCGATATATATTTTTTTTAATGTCAAGAAGGTAAAAGTTGTTTAAATGATGGTGTAAACATTAATGGATGAACTTATTAGGAAAGATGGTTCGGCATGTCAAAAGAAGATATACAGATGTCTCGGTGAGAAGATGTGATGATTAACACTGAAGGTCTTGAGGAGGAAAAGAGATAGCCAGCAAAGCATTGATGAGAAGTGATTAGATATAATATGATTTGTTTATCGAGATATATAACTCTTGATAAGAAAGTGTTAAAATAAAGATACTCCCTCCTTTTTATTTTAGTTGTCGTCTTTTGATCGAATACGGAGTTTAAGAAATAAGTGATGACTTTATAAAGTTTACAAAATTTTTCCTTTTAAAGTTGTTTTAATATTTACTCCCTCCGTTTCATTTTACCCGTCCCAAATTGGGATGACACAACTATTAAGAAAACAATGATTGATAATGTAACTTTACCATTTTGCCCCTCTTAATTGTGTCTTATTGTTAGTTCCAATATTGATGGATGGATAATATCAAAGCACCATTTATATTCTTAATGATGTACTCTTAATGATATTCTTCTTTGCAACATTTTTCAAGAATGCTAATAATAAGGAGTAATCAATTAAACTAAGTGTATAGTGCGAAAAAAAATTGTCTTGTCTTGATAAATAAAAAAAGACAAGTAAAATGGGACAACAAATTAGGAAATTTGGGACGAGTAAAATGGAACGGAGAGAGTACTTTTTAGTTGTATTTTCTTCTTAAGTGGGACTAGTAAAAATAAAATAGAAATGATGCCATTAAATAATTACCAAATAAGAAAATATGACTCTTTTGGAACGGATCAAAAGAAAATAACAACACATAAAATAAGACGAAGGAAGTACCTTTTTCTCTTCCTTACAAAGGCTTCTAATAAGCGCACATATAAGTACGTCAAATAAATCGGTCAAAATGATTATATAAATTAAGTAGGCATTTGATCATGTAAATTAAAATTTTTGAAATTGAAAATAAATTAAAGTTGTATTTGATCATTAAAATAATTTAAACTTCTTTTTGACTTTTAGTGAGAGAACACATTTTTTACTCTTTTTAAATACAATTTCAAATTATATTTGAAGTTCTTACGACACAAACACTATAATTTTCATTAACCTATAATAATTTTTTGAAAAAAAAATAAAAAATCTCATAGCCTAATGGGCTCTAATTTTGGATAAATACCTGAAATAGTCAAACATAATGATTATTTATAAAAGTCCTCGTAACTTTAAGGGAAAAAACATCATTTTCACTCAATACTATATAAGAAAAGTCTAAGACACACCTAAATTATATAAGTGACCTATTACACACCTTAACTATATAAAAGTGATATTATTACCTTCCCGCGACCCCCATTCTAAGGCACGTGTGTTACACTTATTTTAGGCGCGTCCAGCCTATTAAATAACAAAAGTAAAAGGCTAAAAACATTAAACGAAAAGACATCGTTTCCACCCCAAACTATAGTAGAAAAGTCGAATCCACACCTAAACTATATAAGTGACCTATTACATACCTTAACTATAAAAAAATGATACTTTTTACTGACGTGGTGCTGACGTGGCAGCGCGTGTAAAACACTACACCACATGCAAGTGGTGATAGCCTGACAGGGTGTAAATAGTTTCACTTTTTTATAATTTAGGTGTGTAATAGGTCACTAGTATAGTTTAGGTATGACTTCGACTTTTTGAGTGTAGTTTGAGGTAAAAACGATGTCTTTTCCCTAACTTTAAAATAACATTAAAACATCTCAGGGTTTTGTTAAACTCACATGTCTCTTAGATAAAGATACATCTTCCTCTTTTGTTAAACTCGGGTATATTTGAAGGTCTATCTAAATCTTCTTCTTGTGAGATTTGAGTTGTGTATTTAAACAATTGATATTATGTAATAGCTTTATAATTCAGATACATTTGAAATTTAAATTGTATATCCGAATAATTATTTCGATATGTAGTAATAATAACTATGTATTTCAAAGACATTTAAAATTTAAATTATATCTTTAAATAATTACTTTAATAATATCTTGTAATTATTTCAAAAACTTTAAAATATCATATAGTTAAAAACTAAACCTTCTGTATTTTTGTTATTTTCCTTATTAGTGAACGTATACATGGTACGGATCAATGGCAACCAACTTCATAAATTAACATACATAGGGTTGGCTAACTATTGAAACGTGTCAAGTCGTCAACAAATCTTAACTTCCTTACTAATCAACGTGGCAATACTTCATTCTTCCTTGCAAAGACGGATCACTCTTATTGTCTTGAATAAATAAATTATATAAATAATAAAAAAATTATAAAAAATTTAATATAAATTTATAACATCAAAAATATAGTAATATTTTAATATTAAAATTTTAAAAATTAAATTAATAAAGTTTAAATACTGAATCCGATGTATGCTTCAAAAAATGCCAACGAAGACCCTAGATGTTTCTCTTGTTTTCTACCTCTTGCAAATAACTAGAGGACAAATTATTAATTCTACTTATTGAAAGAGTTATAAAGCAAGTTTATCATAGTAGAAAAAAAAAGAAGAAGAAAATGGAGACAGCTAAAGAGAAAGCAGCTAATATTGCAGCCTCAGCAAAGTCTGGTATGGAGAAGACCAAGGCAATCCTTGAAGAAAAAGTATTTATATATATCGTCAAATCTTTCTATAATAGCGTCGATTGCAAAATATTACTATAGAATGCACATTTAGATATCTTAATTTTAGCTTCAGATGATAAGTAATTAATCACTCAACTTTAAAAGTCCACGTTTAGACATCTTAACTAGATTTCATCTTAATTTGATTTCAGTTCATAATTAAATACTCTAGCTCATCCTTATTATATCTATTTGGACACCATATGTTTTGTCTGACATTTTATATTTACGTGACACGTAAATTTTAGAGGTATTTTAAATTATCATTTTTCATTTATTCAGTGAAGATGAATTGAAATGTGTAGTTTCATAATCAAAGTCATAATTTTCAATTGAAACCAAGTTAAAATGTCTTATCTTACATTTATCAACTTTGGTATAAAGAGATCCGACTATATATTGCTTCAGTTGTTTTCAGGCACAATACATAAATAAATCTTTTAATTTGATCTCAGATTATATTTATCAACGTTGGCACTTAAGTTTATATGAAATTAAACAAGTAGGTCCGGCCAACACGGCGTCCTAAGTGTATTATGCCACATAGTGGACATATGTGTTCATTTGTTCAACTTTATACAAGTTATGTTCACTTATTCAACTTTATACAAGTTTAAGTGTCTATTTATACATACCCAAAGTTGGAGGTTGTGATCTGAGACCAAGTTAAAGAGCATGTCTATATATTATGCCGTCGTTTTAATTCATGAAACATTCAATTCAACTAATAAGTACTTGGCATTAATGACTACAAAAATTTGACCTTAATGGATAAGCTCTGGTTTGTACCAACATATTTTTGACAGGCAGAAAGAATGAGTACAAGGGACCCTTTAAAGAAAGAGATGGCAACAGAGAAGAAAGATGACAAGAAAACTGCTGCTGAGTTGAACAATAGAGAAGCCATGGACCAAAATGCAACTGCTAGGTATGCATAAAACACATTAAAATTATTTTTTTATGATTTTAAAGCATATATTTATCATTAGTAAAAATGTTTACACCGATCATGTCAGGTAACTTTGATTTATTTTTATTATTAAAATCGTGGCTTACAAGTTACATATAGATATACTAGTGTAATGTCTTTTACACTAGTAGGATATATACTAGTGTAATGCCTTATAAAGTTTGAGTTAGCTGTATTTGGACCTAATTTAACATGGTATCAGACCTAATTTAACTTGAGAACGTATTGTGAATTTTAGTGGACTTGAATTTTTCAATCTTCATCACTTTTTAAACGTTTGATTTTGCTATTTTTCAGAAAATAGTTTGAGCTTCATCTCGTTGATGTTCATAAGTTGGGTGTTGAACTTTTTGTTGATGTTCGAAGTTGTGAATACAGAGTTAAAACACTTCATTTTCTTGTTCATATGTTTGAAGTTAATTGTTGAAAAATACAGATTAGAGTTTACTGAACCTATTTTATGTGATTACTTTCTTTTTTTCTTCTAAAAGATTATGACTCTTTCTAAATATGACATTGGCAAGTTATGTTTACTGAACCTATCAATTGTACCTTCCAACATAAGTAGTCAAGTTATGTTCATTTCCTTGGAAATATATATTACCATTTACTATATATGTGAGTCCTATCATCCTCCTCTTAATTGGGAGTTGAATATTTCTCAACTCAATTAATAGTGGTATTATTTCAGAATATAACTTTCTTTGTTGTTGGAAAAATTGGAATCAGAAGAAAGTTAATCTTAGTGACATAATAATAATTATTAGTTGAGTGATAGTTGAAATAAATTCTACTTGCTTAACTAGAATTTTTAACCACTAAAAAGACAAAAAGTATAAAATAAAAACATGATAAACAAATGAATACACTACAACTGTCTTATGCAAATACATTGTGCACATGGATGGTAACTAAAAAGTTGAAACATATCATTTTTCATAGTTTTTCTAGCCAGCAGAATTGTAGTAGTGAAGCACATTCACTCTCCAGAGATATGGCCAATTCTCGAAATGAACGTCCAACCATTGGCCTTTGATTGATTTTCCATCTTCTGATCTAGAAAAACAAAACATCAATAGTAAGGCAGGCAGAGAACATTTTTATTATGTCAAAACTAGTTTTTTTTTTTTTTTTTAATAACCGCATTGTTCGGGCCAATGTTGCGCTTTTCTTTTTGGAACAGCCGACAGTGTTTTGCTGATGTTTCTAATCAAGCTTTTATTATGACAGATATACCATACTTTTTCCCCCATTGCTAGTAGGTTTATGGATTGCACGTCCAACACACATGTTTTGTCCTTGTGTGTCCCAAAGCTCAAAATAGGTAACCTAATGGTCGCCGTCCGACTAAACATACCAACAGTCACCAGGATCATATGAGCTGATAAGGAGTAAACAATGATCTGTGTGTTTTGGCCTTGTGTGTCCCATGGCTCCAAATAGGTAACCTAATGGCTGCCGTCCGACTAAACATACCAATATTCACCAGGTTCATATGAGCTAATAAGGAGTAAACAATGATCTTCTTAAGATCAATCTGCCTTAAAGTGGCCGAGGAAGTGTATATTATAGCAACAACGCATGCTGAATAATTCCATGGAATACGTCTGGAATAGATGGGAAAAAAACACCTAGTGTTTTGTCTCTACTGGTATTTAAAGTTGAGGCCTCAAAGCGCCCAACAATTTCGTTGACAACTAGAAACACCCTTCTTGTCAAAACTAGTTTTTCACAAGATTTTACAGGAAGCAACTATTATACATCATCACAGCTTTGTTGCTCTAGTTGTGGGCAACCTATCCATGTTTCTTGCATATCAGACAGCTGAAATTACACGTGTGCATATTTAGGCAATCTTAAATCTGTGCTATTGACATTATCTTGTGCATTGGCAGATATATAGAGAAACGCCATCAATTAGTATCCAATTTTATCTGAGATCTAACATGTTTATTGAACAAATAGGTTCACATACTGCTTTAACCAATGTCAATGGGACCTTACAACCTATACACATTTGACAAACATGGAGTACTAGCAACATAGGAAACATACTAAGATACCTCCAACTCGTAATTATTCTACTCAAGCCGTTCTGTGTTGAAGCGTGTGTTTGTCTCATTTAAAAGCTTAAGCTTTTAGAGAAAGCACTTCTATTATTTTAGTTATATTCTCAACATTCTGGGCTTCACGAGATAGTCAAAGGATCAAAGCAGAAATCACCACACAAGAAAAAACAAAAAAAGGGAACTACAGAATATTACCGCTACTCCAGTCCATTGGGATGAGAGAATCACTGGTGACGAATCATGACTTTGATTTCTCAGCTTCCACGATTTCCTTCTCAAGCTTCATTTTATGCAAAGAACAAATGTTACGTTACTAGACAAGTAATGCAACTTCTACTAGTATTACAATAGAAAGCAAAAGTGCAAGAAATGATTAGATCGACTATCATATAAAACCTCCTCTGAAATTGAGTGGTTTAGACTTAACAAGAGGAGCAAATACGCATAAAATTCATATTTATCATGACTGGCCTCCTAACAAAGCTTATTCACTTAAATGACAAAAATTGGTAACCTCAGGTTCCATGTACTCTTTTACTGCACTCAAAAATGGAACACCAGAGAAGTAGTAACTTATCAAGTATCTCATAGTGCTTCGACCGAGATAACTCTCATTTATTACATAGGTTCTATATAATCCTCTTTGAGTTAAAAAGGTTAGTCCAAGATACTGTTGAAGACCTGAGTTGTTTGTGTTGAGGTTTGAATATTGAAGGCTAAAGAAGTCACAGGAAAAGCAGGGAAAAACAGTTGTACAGTTAAGATGTCCTAAAGTTAGTTAACATAGTGAACTAACTAGAATAACTTAAAATCAGCTACTACACTAGTTGATCATCCGATGCTATATATACAAGACTATGTATTACTACATGATTATTTATTTGAATACAACTATCAACTACAATGATTCACTCATCTTCTTCCTCTTCCACTTCTCTTTGCTTTGAGTTCTCCTTCCTCTACTACTTCTTACTCCTCTGCATTTCCTATTCTGAGTGTAATTACTCCATTATTCTTCATGGTATCAGAGCTTACTAAATTGAATCGGTACTCATTTTCGATCCTACCTCTCAGTGGAATCTGTATTACTTCTTGAATTCAAGAAGTCAGAATCTGTTAAATTTTCTGCAATTCATCTCTACTCGATGGAAATGGCTGATGGTTTGGATGGCATTGGGACTTCAGCTCCACCTCCTGTGAATGCCAACAATGGTGGTTCTATTTTTCAGTTTACATCAACTCCTTGCAATTCATCTCTACTCGATGGAAATGGCTGATGGTTTGGATGGCATTGGGACTTCAGCTCCACCTCCTGTGAATGCAACAATGGTGGTTCTACTTTTCAGTTTACATCAACTCCTCTGGATACTAATCAACCACGATATCTATCTACTGCTGATATTTCAGGTACTTCACTTGTTTCATTTCAATTGAAAGGAAGTGAAAATTATGTTGTGTGGAGTAAAGCGGTAAGAATTGCATTGTTAGGTCAAAATAAGTTTGGTATGGTTGATGGTTCCTGGAAAAAAGTGAATTTCTCTGCTGAATTATGTAATTAATGGGAAAGAGTTAATGCAATAGTATTGTCATGGCTTATGAACTCAGTGTCTAGTGACCTTCTTGGAGGGGTAGTATATTCTTCTAGTGCCCTAGATGTTTGGTATGACTTAAAAGAGAGATTTGATAAAATCGATGGATCTAGAACTTATAATCTGCATCAAGAAATTGCATCTTTATCACAAGGAGCTCAATCAAAGTGTGTCTACTTCACTAAATTAAAGGATTTGTGGGATGAGTCTGAATCCTTAGTGCCCTCTCCTGCTTGTAATTGTGAAAGGTCAAGAGACTTCTTGGCATATCTATAGAGAAAAAAGTTGCACCAATTTTTTATGGGGTTGAATGACACCTATTCTCAAGCAAGACGTCAAATCTTGCTTATGACACCCGACTTCTGTTAACATGGAATATTCAATGCTAATGAGTGATGAGAGTCAAAAGAATGTGGCTCAATTTACTATGACTACAGTCTTATTGGGGGCTACTCCTAGTGGTCATGATACATTAGTCATTTACTTTAAGACTAGTGCTACAGGTGGTGGTTATCATAAAGGGAAAAGAAGTTTTGTCTCAACATACAATCCTAATGATATCTGTGACTTCTGCAAATTGAAGGGTCACTATAAGGTGGATCGCTGTAGGTTAGTGAGGTATCCACCAAGTCATCCCAAACATGGTGATCAAAAGGCTAGTGAGAATGAACAACGACCCCAGAGGTGGCTATGATAACAAATTCAAGCAGAGAAAGCTTGCTTGTAGTGCTCATAATGCTGCTGTTGAGGATTGGCTGTTGCAGCCTCAACAGACTTAGTCACAAGGTGCTTACCAGACATCAAAAGGCCTACCAAATGTTGGGATGATAATACCAAGGTTTACACATGAGCAATATGACCAAATTTGCAAAATGCTGGAACAACAGAATCAAGTCTCAACATACATGCCCTCTACCAGTGCAACAAACATGTCAGGTATTAGTAGTTCCCTGTTGGTCCGCAATAAACCACATGAGAGGATTATTGACACAGGTGCTACAAATCACATGACTGCAGCCATTGGCCTCCTAAATAAAGGTTCAATATCTGAGTCAGTGAATTCTCAAAGAGTAACATTACCTAATGGTGATATTTCACTTGTTACACACACTTGCTCTAGTAATATTTCTGATAATAGCAATGTACATGTCGAATGAGCTGGCAGATTGAGGCATAATCTGCTTCACAAATCAACAAGCAAATTTGGCTGTAATCAGCTCCTGTAAATATGAGATAGCATGTATATTCGAAAAATATATTTGTTGTTATCCTTGGAAATAGATTAGGGGAAATCCCTTGATTCAAGAATCTCCCAAGAATCAGGGATTGATTAGTTTATAAATAATGTACAATTCTTTGAATAAAAAATATACTTTGCAGTATCTGAACTTTCATGGTATTAGAGCGGGACATTTTCTCTAGTATCACATGGAAAGAACACCTTTCCAAGGAGATCATCCAAGATACACAAAGGATTAGTAATTGAGATTATGGAAGTTATCCAAGAGGATATTTCTGTACATAAAAGGAATTCGAATTGGGGCTTTGCGTTTGTAGAAATGATCAAGAAGTACTCCCCATGATTCTGATCCAGACTATGTTCCTATCCACTTAGTAAGTAAATAACTATCAAGAACGAAGTAATCTTTTACTTTGGTTTCCTACATAGAATATGATGACTCAAGGAGGCAATGTTTCTCACATGTCCTTCCATTTAACTTCTCATCAATTAAACAGGAAAAACTACTTGGAATGGGCACAGTCCGTAAATCTTGCAATTGATGGTCGCGGAAAGTTAGGACATTTGACCGGAGAGACGAAAAAGCCGAAAGTTGGAGACCCAAAGATCAACACCTAGAGATCAGAGAATTCACTCTTGATCGCCTGGTTAATAATTCCATGGAATCAGTCATAGGTAAACCTTATCTGTTTTTACCTACTTCTTAGGATGTGTAGGAAGCCGTAAGGGAGACATATTCTAATGTAGAAAATGCTTCTCAGATATTTGAGTTGAAAATTAAACTATGGAAGGCTAAGCAGGGTGACAAAGAAGTCACTGCTTATTATAACGAAATGGTGTCTTTGTGGAATTAGTTAGACCAGTATTATAATGATGAATGAGAGTGTCCTGAGGATAGTGTTAAAGCAAAAAAAAGGGAAGAAAATGAGAGAAATCACCTTTTTTAGCAGGATTAAATCGGGAGTTTGATGAGGTTAGGTCACGAATCCTAGGAAAAAAATCCTTTTCCCTCACTTCGTGAAACCTTTTCTGAAGTCAGGAGAGAAAAAACTAGGAGGAAAGTTATGTTAAAACCTGATTTAAATGTTGAACTAAAACCTGCTATAGATTCGTCAGCTTTTGTGACAGTGAAAAATGAAGATAATAGAAAGAAAAGGCCATGGTGTGATCATTGCAAAAGACACTGGCACACCCGTGAAACATGTTGGAAGATTCATGGGAAACCAACAAACTAGAAGCAGAAGGGAGTTGATAATTATGTCTTCCAATATCAACATGGTCAAGACCTCCAAACAACTCATTTTGAGCAGGAGCAGCAACCTCCTCCGGATTCGTCTCCATTTACAAGGGAACAACTAGAGATTCTGCACAAACTCCTTCAATCTCCCCAGTTCTGTGAAAATACACCTAATCCTTCTTGTTCTTTTGCTGAAATGGGTATCGTACCATCTTCTTTTCTAAGTGACAACTACAATAAAAAAGATTCTTTTCTAACTGCGAACTACAACCAAAAAGATACTTGGATCATAGATTCAGGAGCTACTGATCACATGACTGGAAGTTCTCGTGATTTCTCTACTTATACTCCTTGTGCAAGGAATAATAAAATCAAGATAGTTGATGGTTCTTTCTCCGCAATCTCTGGAAAATAAATTGTTAAACTATCACAATTCCTCACACTTCATGATACTCTTTATGTTCCAAAACAGTCTTGTAATCTGATTTCTGTCGGTAAATTAACCCTTTCTCTTAATTGTCATACTAATTTTTACTCTGATTCCTGAGAATTTCAGGAAAAGATCTCGGGAAAGACGATTGGCAATACTAGATAATATAGAGGTCTTTATTTTCTTGACAATGGGGACAACTCTCTAAAACTGAATCCTACTTGTTTGAACTCTATTTTGAATAAAGTCATGCTTTGGCACTATAGGCTTGGACATCCAAGTTTTTATTATTTAAGAAATTTGTTACCTCGGTTATTTGAAAATAAAAATCTGTCCTTGTTCCAGTGTGAATTTTGTGAATTGGCTAAGCATCACCGATCTTTTTTTCCTCTCAAAAGTATCAGTCTTCTAAACCTTTTATGATGATTCATAGTGATGTTTGGGGACCATCTAGAATTTCAACAATGTCTGAAAAATAGTGGTTTGTAACTTTATAGACGATCATACTAGAATGAGTTGGGTTTTTTTATTGAAGAACAAATCTGAAGTTAAAAATGTGTTTGAGACTTTCAATGTAATGGGAGAAACACAATTTAGTGAGAAAATTAAGATTTTTCGAAGTGACAATGGTCATGAATTTTTTAATTAATAATTAGGAAGCATTTCAAAAAAATCGGGATAGTACACCAAAGCTCTTGTCCGAATACACCTCAACAAAATGACATCGCAGAAAGAAATAAGGCACCTGTTAGAGGTAAGTAGGGCCTTACTGTTTACCAGTAAGGTTCCACAGTACCTTTGGGGAGAGGCTTTCTTGACTGTTACTTATCTTATTAATAGGATGCCATCTCGTTGTTGTGGATCCGTGGAAGTCAATTAATTAAATATATAATTATATTTTAGTGATTTTATTTATTATTCTAGAATAGGGTTTTATATTTCTTACTTTCATAAGGATTAGACTTTCTAGAATAGGATTTTATGTTTCCTACTTTCATAAAGATTACACTTTCTAGAATAGGATTTTATTTTTTCTACTTTGCTAAGGATTAGACTGTTGATGTAATACTCCTATTTAAATTAGTCACGCTCCGGCAAATTGGTAAAGTTGAAATCTATCAACGTCAATTTCAAGAAAAGTTGGCTAGGGCTGGAATTGAAGAAGTGTGTTTTGGTAGGATATGATCCAAATCAAAAGGGATATAAGTGTTATGATCCTTAGTCAATGAGGATAATTTTCACAATGGAAATAACTTTCTTTGAATACCAACTCTATTTTACTGCTCATCTTCAAGGGGAGTAAGATTCGTCTTTTTGGGATACTAAGGAAACTAGAACTCAGACAAATGACAGGCTAGATATTACAATAAATACTGATGTGAGGGATCTTGAAGAAGATATGAATAGGTGTGATGCAAGAGATGAAAACTTAAGTGACTTAAATGATAAAAACTTTGATATTGAACCTGTAGAGCCTTCAAATGACAAAAATAAAAATGGGAATAGAGAACAAACAAAACAAATACAAGTGCATTTGAGAAGGAATCAAACTCAAGAAAAAAGGATTAACGATCCTCAACACTGTCAAAAGTCAACTCCGCAAGATCTTCCTGGAATTCAAGGTAATCTTTCAGCTGATTCTGTTTGTAATTCTTGTTAGATATGGACCTACCTATTGCAAAACACACAGGTGTTAGAAATGTTTCTAAATATCCTATTTCTATGTTTGTTTCCTATAATAACTTGTCTCCTAGTTATTCAGCATTTATTTTACAACTTTCTAGTGTGGAGATCCCAAAAAATATGCAGTATGCTCTACAAGTTCCCGAGTGGAAGGAGGCTATTTTGGATGAATTGCGGGCTCTTGAAAAAAAGACGTGAGAGTTGGTAGATTTTCCTGAGGGAAAGAAACCAGTAGGCTGCAAATGGATGTTCACCACCAAATTTAAGCCAGATGGATCCTTGGAGAGGTATAAGGCCTACCTAGTAGCTAAGGGGTTCACAAAGACATATGACATTGACTATCTTGAGACGTTTGCTCCAGTATCTAAGCCAAACTCAATTAGAGTTCTATTGACAATCGTGGTAAAACTTGACTGGTCTCTTCAACAATTGGATGTGAAAAATGCTTTCTTATTTAATCCAACAGAAGATGCACACAAGCCTTGCGGGACCAAAGATGAATTGGTAGATTTATTCAACAGGTCAAATTTAGCCGAGACTGCAATCTACAATTTCTGATCCATGGAGGAGTGTTGAAAATATATCACAAATAAAGTAGAAGTAGAAAACTATTAGTAATTTCAAATTATTAGAGTTCTATGTGGCTTAAACTTAGGAATTAGTTATCCCTTTGTTATTTGAATAGAAATTAGCTATCCTTTTTTTATTTGAATTTGAATAAAAGTCTAGTTAGAAATATAGCTATAAATATATGTCTTTGAGTTATTAATAAAACAATTCCTTTTGACAATACAATTGTAGTATTTTTTTCTCTCCAAATCTTTCTCTGTGATTTCTTAAATTTTAAAGCTAAAAACCAAAAACATGTTCCATTTAGGATACTGTGTAAAATGTTCCCTAGTAAAAGTAGTTTTCTAGATGACAATATAAATAAATGTAGTGTTTGTCCATTTGCTAGGCAAACCAGATTAGCATTTCCTACTAATATTACATCTAGCTTTAAACCTTTTGATCTACTATATATGGACCTCTGGGGTCTATATAATGTTCCTATTTGTGATGGTCACAAATCATTCTAAACTATTATAGATGACTTTACTAGAATGACATGAATACATCTGCGTAAATTCTTATAGATTGAAACAAGCACCAAGATAACAGAATGCAAAATTTTCTCAAGCATTAATCAACTGCAAGTTTAGGGAAAGTCAATATGATCACTCATTATATATCAAGGAAATCGGTGATGGAGTAATTTTTGTACTAGTATATGTGGATGCCATACTAGTAACTGGGGATAAGCTGGATTAGCTAATTGAAACCAAGGAAGATATTCACAAAACTTTCAAGATGAAAGACTTAGGAAAATTGTAATACTTCATAGGAATTGAGTTTGCAAGGTCTAAACAAGAGATTATGATGCCATAAAGAAAGTATACACTTGATTTCAAAAAATGCTGGATTAGCTAATTGAAACCAAGGAAGATCTTCACAAAACTTTCAAGATGAAAGACTTAGGAAAATTGTAATACTTCATAGGAATTGAGTTTGCAAGGTCTAAACAAGAGATTATGATGCCATAAAGAAAGTATACACTTGATTTCAAAAAATGGTCTTAGTGATACTAAACCAGCTCCTCAGATCCCACACCCTTTGATACTAAAAAAAACTAACAACTAGAGACTTTGATCAACATGTCCCAGGAGCTGTAAGACCTAATGATGAGGAACTAGATTATCAGAGAATGAATCAAAGAATAATAGGAAAGCTGTTATATCTTACAGTCTCAAGACCAAACATAGCTCACACGTTGAGTTAGTTTTTGCAGAGTCCAAAACAATCTCACATGAGTGTAACACTCAGGGTTATCAGATATATAAAAGAAAATCTAGGAAAAGGGCTTCAAATGTCTAGTGCAAGGAAAGATGTTCTTGCAGCTCATTGTGATGCTAACTGGGATGCATGTGCCTTTTCTAGAAATTCTATTACTAGTTTCACTATCAAACTAGGTGATTCATTAGTGTCTTGAATGTCAAGGAAACAATCAACCATCTCAAGAAGTTTAGCTGAATCAGAGTACATAAGTATTGCCTCAATAGTTGCAGAACTTACTTGGTTAATTGGTTTAATCAAGGACCTAAATATTCAACTACAAGTACCAGTAACTATCTTTAGTGACAACAAAGCAGCATTACACTTAGAAGCAAATCTTGTTTATAATTGAAGGCCCAAACTTATAGAAATAGATTGCCACTTTGTGAGGAAGAAGATTCAATAAGGACTTACCAAAACTGAATACATAGCCACTCATGATCAACTTGTAGATGCTTTCTACAAAGGTTTAACTAAGGTTCAACATGAGTATCTGATGTCCAAACTTGGCTTTATGAATCTTTTTTTAGTGCCAAGTTTAAGGGGGGATTGTTGAGATCTGAATATTGAAGGCTAAAGATGTCAATGGAAAAGGAGGGAAAAATAGTTGTACAGTTAAGATGTCCTAAAGTTAGTTAACATAGTGAATTAGTTAGTTAGAATAACTGAAAAGAAGTTACTACACTAGCTGAACATCTGATTCTACATATACACGACTATGTACTACTACATGATTATTGAACTGAATACAACTATCAACTACAATGATTCACTCATCTTCTTCCTCTTCCACTTCTCTATTTCTCTGAGTTCTTCTTCTTCATCTTCCTCTTCTACTTCTTACTTCTCTATATTTCCTATTTGGAGTGTGATTGCTCCATTATTCTTCAGTTTTGCTTTTGGTTGTAGTTAATTTCATGATAAGAATAGCTGAAAAAAGAAAAAGGATCTACTCCATCTGCAAGAGGCTGATAGTGATAGGTATGAGGAGAGGTAGAGGTAGACCGAGAAAAAATTGGAAAGAGGTGATTAGATAGGATATTACATATCTCTAGCTCATCAAGGAAATGACCATACATACGAGATCATGGAGGGCGAGGATTGTCGATTAGTGGGTAGTTGAGTACTTTCCCCTTTCCCTGTGATAGACCGGGGTTCCAATCTGGTGCATCTATATATTTCCTTACTATTATTATTATTTGTATGCTAGCATTATCTTAACCTTTGATTTTATTACTACTGTTGTTTCATTTATTTTGGCTATCTGTGCTCTTTTACTGTTTTCTTCGTTATATTCATCACTTACTTTCACTCTTGCTCTTCTTTTAAACCCGTCCTTGATCCAAGGGTCTATTGAAAACAACCTCTCAATGGTAGTGATAAGGTCTACGTAAACCTCATCCTCCCTAGACCCCATCTGTGGGACTATACTAAATATGTTATTGTTTTGTGCTCTCTCTAACAGTTTAAGTTTTCTGATGAAATGGTCGTACACTTCAAAAAGAGAAAGTGTTGAGATGATTAAGTGGAAAAAAGAGACATGGAACTGTGTCAGAAGCAATTTGATAGATTATTAAATAAGTTTACGAAAATCATATTAAGCTTCGAAAACTTTCACCAAAAAGGCTAATACAAATCTTGGTTAAGCTACATTGAACAGAGAAGGAGGAGGAAGAGAGAAATTTTATTAACTCTCAAAATCTATGCACTATTACAACTTGCACCTATATATAGATGCATATATTCTAGAACCTTATCATTAAATTACACACTTAACTTTCCAGCTCATCACACAACTCATTAACCACCTAACAAAGTAACAAACTCACTTGCACTAGTAAGCTCACGTGCACTAGCAGCCAACTCATGTGCAAAGTGAACCAATGTGACATTACACAAATAATGATCATACTTGTAGTGTGATAGTAGACTTTCCAATACACTCCCACAAGCCGAAGGGTGCATAATATTAAGCACACCAAGTTTTCTCAAGAGTTTAGAATGTTGATCATGGCCTAGCCTTTATTCAGTATATCAGCCACCTGTTGTTGGGAAGAAACATACAGGGTATGCACTAAATCACTCTTGATTTTGTCACTGATAAAATGACAATCAATCTCTATATGCTTTGTTCTCTCATGAAAGATCAGATTAGCTCCTAACTGTATGGTAGACTTTCTATCACTGAGCACTGTGATAGGTTTGGGAACCAGCACATTTAAATCTGCAAACAATCCTTCTAGCCAAGTGAGTTTTGCTATAGTTGAAGCCATAGTTCTGTATTTAGCTTCAACTGAGCTTCTAGATATTGTATGCTATTTTTTTACTTCTAAGATATTAAAGAACCACCAAACTGCACCATGTACCCACTCACTGACCTTCTACTGTGGGCAAAAGTAGCCCAGTCTGAGTCATACCAACAAACCAAATTAGCATTAGTGTGTTTCTTCACTCCCTGACCTACTGAACCTTTCAAGTATTTGATCACCCTGTAAGCTACTTCCAAATGAAATCTTTTGGACCTTTGCATGAAATTACTCAGTTTTTGAACAACATAGCTGATATCTTATCTAGTTATAGTGGCATACATAATTTTACCCACTATCCTTTGATAATAAGTTGCATCTCTCAAAATAACATCACATGTACAACCTGTGATTTCATCATACTCGACTGATGTCAACCTAGCATTGGATTCTAAAGGTGTAGATGGTGGCTTTGCATCAGCTAGACTAACTTCTGAGATCAACTCCAGAACATATTTTCTTTAATTCAAAATGACTCCATGTGACGACCTCAAAACCTCAATTCCCAGAAACTACTTGAGCTCCCTTAAGCCTTTGAGATTGAACTGCTTATGTAATATTTGGTTGGTTTTAGAAACCATACTTTCATTATCCCCAGTGATCAGTAGGTCATCTACATAGACTAAGACTATCACCATTCCTTCTGTCTTCTTCCAGGTAACAATGAGTGGTCATATACACTCTGAGTAAATACTTCATTTGTGAGAGTTTAAGTCAGCTTGATATGTCATTGCCTAGAGGCTTGTTTAAGTCCATATAAGGACTTAATCAACTTGCATACCTTACTATGCCCTTTCAGTTGAAAGCCTTCAGGTAGTTACATATATACGTATTCATCTAAGTCCCCTTGTAGAAAGGCATTATAGACATCCATTTGGTACAAGGACCATCCCCTTGATACAACAAGTGCAATACCACATCTAACAGTCACTATCTTTGCTACAAGTGAAAAGGTATCTTGGTAGTCCAATTGTTCTGGTGGCTATAGCCTTTAGCTACCAGTCTTGCTTTGAATCTCTCAACATCCCCATTTGCTTTATATTTGATCTTGAATATCCATTTTGAGCCAATGAAACTCAACTATTTCCCATGTGTTGTTGTCTTCAAGTTCTTTAATCTCTAATTTCATGGCTTCTATCCATCCATCATCTCTGATAGCTTGACTGAAATATCGAGGCTCAACCAGTTCTGAAAAACTACTCACATAGCATTGATACTTAGAAGTAGTATTCTTATAGGATAGGTAATTTGATATTGGGTATCTTGTACCCTTTATCTTCCCAAGTGTAGTGTAGTCTTTCATCCAAATAGGTTCCTTATCCACTCTTGATGTTCTTCTGTAAGTGATAGGTTCTGCATTGTTTGTGCATGAGGGAGTTGGCTCAATAGGTTGAACAGTTGGCTGACCTTCTTCTTTTGCACCCATTGATGGATCAGGCATTGAAGTACTTTGAGGTAATTCTCCTACACCTGATTTTAGATCATCAGTAACATCTGCTAAATCAACTGATTCTTCATCACCACCACTTTTTTTGTATATGACCCGAAAGGATGTGTGGATTGGTTCTTACCTTCGGTTTTAGCAAAAGGAAAAACATCTTCCTAAAATGTAATATCTCTGCTAACAAAAAACTTATTAGAGATCATATCCAATAATAAGTATCCCTTGTGTGGTGGAATACCCCATCAACACTGCAGTTTTGTCCCCTTCAGATAACTTATCACCTTTAGGTAATATTGAGGCATAGCATAAACAACCTAGTACCCTCATGTGTGATCAGGAAGGTACCTTGGAAAACAATGCCTCAAATGGTCTTTTACCACTAATAGAGGATGAGGGTAGTCTATTCATCAAGTAGACAACAACCTTAACAACTAAACCTCAATATCTGATAGGCATTTGTGATTCAAACCTGATAGCTCTAGCAATGTTCAGGATTTGTCTTTTGTCTTCTTTCTACAACACCATTCTGTTGTGGTGTATAAGGATAAATGCTTTGATGCAACACACCTAAAGTTTTGAACAAATGATTACACTGAGTGTTGAAGAACTCAGTGCCATTATCAGTTCGTATGACCTTCACATTAGTCTGAACTGAATTTTTACCATCAATATAAAGTTTTGAGAGCAACAATGGTCTCAGACTTAAGCTGGAACAAATGTATCCAAGTATATCTACTACAATCATCCACAATGGTTAACAAGTAGAACCTTTTATCAAAAGTAGGTATTTTATAGTGTCCCCACAGATCCATATGTACAATATCAAAACAACTAAACCTCAATATCTGATAGGCATTTGTGATTCAAACCTGATAGCTCTAGCAATGTTCAGGATTTGTCTTTGTCTTCTTTCTACAACACCATTCTGTTGTGGTGTATAAGGATAACTGCTTTGATGCAACACACCTAAAGTTTTGAACAAATGATTACACTAAGTGTTGAAGAACTCAGTGCCATTATCAGTTCGTATGACCTTCACATTAGTCTGAACTGAATTTTTACCATTAATATAAAGTTTTGAGAGCAACAATTGTCTCAGACTTAAGCTGCAACAAATGTATCCAAGTATATCTACTACAATCATCCACAATGGTTAACAAGTAGAACCTTTTATCAAAAGTAGGTATTTTATAGTGTCCCCACAGATCCATATGTACAATATCAAAACATATGGTAGACTTAGTTTCACTGCTAGGAAAAGGTAACCTAGTCTGCTTGGCTAAGGGACATACATGATATTTATTTAATAGATCAGAATCCTTACAAGACTCAACAAGTCTAGTGACTTCAACACTTATGTGGATGGATGTCCAAGTCTCTTGTGCCACTGACTACTGCCATGCATTATTATGCCTGCTACTGGCCTTTCTTTATCTTCATATGTATTATTCCTTCTATGTACACCTTGAAGAATGTATAATCCTCCTTTTTCCTTATCAACCCCCTCACCTTGACACTGTAAAGATCTTGAAATACACAGAAGTCAGGGTAAGAGGATACAAAGCAAGACAATTATCCAGTAACCTTGGACATGATAGCAAATTCAGCTTAAAGTCAGGGACAAATAGTACATCCTTTACAGTTTTATTTTGCAAAACTAGTGTCTTTCCACTGTGAGATATATCAGGCTTTGCTCCATTAGGTAGATTCACCTTATCCCCTCCTTCTTTATCTACTTTACTTCTTGTGGAAAACATGTTATTGTTTGATGCAATGTGATGAGTGGCACTGGAATCAACTACCCATTCTTGTTGCTCAACATGAGAAAATAAATAGGTAGCTATACCCGACATATTAGTATGTTTTGTCTCTTGTTGATCCCCGTTGAGAAGTTCCATAATTTGCTTGTATTCCCCATCAGTGAAGGCTTGGCCTTTTGCCAACATTGTATTATTGATTTCCTTGGGACCACCTTGACTAGTTGAAACATTTTGACCCGTATCTCCACCAACACTCTGTCCATTGAAATTACTAGATAAAAATGTGAGTATCAACTTGTTTTGTATATTGGTTCCCAGGATATCTATTGGCATTGAATTTTCCAGTGTCGTAATTCATCTTCTTCCTTGATTTCCTAGCAGTAGAATATCCTATCAGCTTGTAGCAATTCTCTCTTGTATGTCTAGTAAAGTGGCAGTAGTCACATTTCTTCCTCTTGTAATTATGATTTCTATGACTTACTTCTGAACTTCTATTCACCTGCATTGTAATAAGATCTGATTTCTCACTTGTGATGGACGAGTAGGCAAGTTGTTGCAACTCATCTTCCGCTATCATAGCATATGCCTGATTGAGAGAAGGTGTCACTCCCTTCAGCAGAATCTGTCTCCTAGCTGGTCATATGAACCATTCAATCCTCCTAGAAACTCTATCAGTCTCATTTGAGCAAGATGATCTGCATAGTCTTTAGACCTTGGGCAATCAGATGAAGGGGCAGGGATCACAATACATACTCACTCCATAGACCTTTCAATTTGGTAAAATAAGTAGCTACTGAATCAGTACCTTCTGACAGTGTGTTGATTTCTCTGTGTAATTAGTATAATCTCATTCGATTCACCTTGTCAAACCTTTCCTTCAGATCTTCCAAAACTTCTCGTGCTTTTGTGGCATATACAATCCCATTCGACAACTCAGAACTCATTGAGCTCATTAACCATGACAGCACTATTGCATTACATGTTTCCCATTGTTCATGTAACTCTTCTCTATACATCTCCTCATTGCATGCACCAGTTACAAATCCAAATTTTCGTTTCCCCAATAATGCAATCCTCATTGATCTACTCCACACCCTATAATTTTCAGATCCAATAAGCTTGACTGGAATCAGGGTAGCTCCAAACACATTTGATATGCCTATGAACATGGGATCACTGGGATCTATCTTAGGTTCCATTCTCCACACTTCAACAAGCAAGCAAATAGATGTAGGGATTGAAAACCACCAGCAACTACCACACAAAAAACAGCAAAAAATAAAGATAGATCTACTGCCACAATTCAGAGTGCAAGCAAAAAAAAATTGTGATTCAAGTTGAGTCAACTACAGAAATCGAAAACTCTACCAAAATGGAGATCTAAACTCCATAGATTGTTTCTCATACTCTACGATCGAACTGGAGCTCTGATACCATGAAAACTTTCACCAAAAAGTCTAATACAAAGCTTGGTTAACCAAGCTACATTGAACAGAGAAGAAGGAAGAGAGAAATTTTATTAACTGTCAAAATCTATGCATTGTTACAACTTGAACCTATATATAGATGCATATATTCTAGAACCTTCTCTTCTTGAACCTTCTCACTACACTACACACACAACTTTCCAGCTCATCACACAACTCATTAACCACCTAACAAACTAACAAACTCACGTGCACTAGTAAGCTCACGTGCACTAGCAGCCAACTCATGCACGGTGAACCAATGTAACAGTGCACAGATAATGATCATACTTGTAGTGTGACCCTAGACTTTCCAATAAGCTTCTTTAGATATACTCATGAAAGGCCTTACTTCTACATTTGTTATATAGATTTATGTTTACTGTTAGCAAAATGTGCCGAGGTAAAGCAGATGTAAAAGAACATCAAGATCAGACTTTTGTCTTACTGTCTCTGGAAGGAAAGGCTATCACAACACTAATTTAAAAGAATAGGTGTATATGTAAGTCAGAAATGTAATTCCGCATGAAGAAGTCGACCAGTAATACCAAATGACACATGTTAAAATATCACAAGCAACTTCAAGTAAATGTAAGCATGATGTTATGGTACCTTCATGAAAGTTTTTGTTTTGCTACGAAAAACACGACATTCTTGTTTGATGTCTTTTAATGCCCACAGACACCTACAGAGACAAGGGAAAAGGTTTTGTCAGATAATCTAAAATCTCCGTGCTATTAGCTAATTATATGATCAAAAAGATGATTCTCACCAAGAGTGATTAAGGATTTCTTGTTAGAGGAAACAGATGATTGAACAGTCATGAAATTCTAACCGCAATAAGAAAATTTAATGATGAAGAATTCCACGTCGGAGAAAAAAAACAAGCAATAAGGTTAGTAAAGTTCTGATCATTGCTAAAGGATTAGTGCACATCCTCTTACACAGTCTGCAAGTTTATTCCCCAACTAATGTGGGACTTCCAACCCACTCTAACACCCCGCTTCATGCCAAGGGCCCAACTGACGCGTGCACTGGTAGCCCAAATGGGGATATGACACTTGCGCCTAACTCAACCACAAAAATTAGCTTACGAGTGGAGGATTGCCCAAGTCCATATAAGCGAATCATTAGTCCATTCCCCAACTAATGTGGGGTTTTAACCCGCTCTAACAAGAAGATTAAAGAGTTCAATGGCCGTAAAATGAAAGGAAACTCATTTTTCCTTTGCAGTGAAGTGTTAGTATTACTAAAAAATTTGCATGTTTTAAGAAATGGGAATGTACTCTAAAGTGCCTAGCTAAATAGAAGCAAATCTTAATCAAATAGTTGATCTTTGTTGTGGAAAAGTTGACTTTGAGATCAACAAGGACATGCATTAAGCATTTCCCGAATCAAACAGATTGCCTATCAAGCAAGTGAACAGTAAAACCTTTTAAACAACAAGCAGTAGAAAAATTCTAGCTAATGTAGAAAGAACCATACTCAATCTTTGACTTCTTGTCAACTCCTTCGATAAAGGGATCACATGCCTTCTTAAGCTTACAAGCTCCAATGCTGCAAGAGAAGTTGAGCAGAATCATTATGATCTTTCTTGTGGCAAGTAATTATGAAAAGGAATGGCGAACCTAAGATTCCAACTGTTGTATATTCAACGGAAGATTTGAGGATACAATTTTCAGAGAATTTTTTGAGGAAAAAGTACACAAGAAAAGAAAAATCAGTTAAGATGTGAAGAGATACTAAACGTTTAGATAAAGCAAGTACGAAGTAGCTGCTTTCTATGAAAACAACATACCCCCAGTGTGATCCCAATAAGTAGGGTCTGGGAAGGACATTGTGTATGCAAACCTTACCCCTGCCTTGGGAGGTAGAGAGGTTATTTCCCATAGACCCTCGGCTCAAGTAAAAGCATTACAAACCAGTTCGAAAGAAAAACAATGGGAGTGAAGAAACCAAGACAAAATGCTAAAGATGGCATGACAAAGCACACTAAATCAATCAACTATTCTCAACGGCAAACTAGTTAAGGTTGGATGCATGAATCCTCCCTGCACATTCCACTTTTAAGGTGCAATCCTATAATACTGTTCATTGGTAACACTATATGTAAGACTACATACCAAATATCAAATATCTACTTAAACTTAGCGAAGATAAATTCTTATGGCTACTTTAAGAAATAACAACTCACCATGCAGCACTTCCTTTCAGCTTGTGACATTGCACATTTAAGATATCAAAGTCCACAACCCATGACTCACTAAAATTAATGAAAGAACAAAACACGAATCAACAACCAAAGTAAAAACAAAAATAATTTGTGCATAACAGCAACAGAAAAACATACAGAACATAGGTCAGGTTTCGCATAACAGCGCGAGCATCACGTAGAAAAGTAGGAAATAGATCCAGGAAGAAAGAAGAACCACACTCCTCCTTCAATGAGTAGGCGATCCGGAAATCTTTATTAACCAAACCCTGCAAAAAACATCTAAGTGAATGGTATTCCTTTTACACTTCCATATCATATAGTAATAGGAAAATTCATCACAAACATCTCGAAGAAGGATCTCTATCTTTACATAAACATTGAAGAAAATAAATGACTCAACTACAACAAAAGAATTACTTGACACAAGTGTTGTTTTATGGTGTTCGGGTACAAGAATCTGTATACATGCAACACCAACTTCAAATCTAGTTCAAGTCTAAGACAAGAACACTTTTGAAGTTACTTAACACCTTCAACACTAGATTATGAATAATCTATCTAAGAAGTGTGTTTATTTTCAGAAAATAGATGAAATAGAATTTGTAAGGCCAAGTCTCCCGACTTCACGGAGTGTCCTTAAGGAATAATTCCCCTCACTGTACCTGGGTTATGGAATCTTCCTTCCAAGATAAAATGGCCTTCAATTCGAACAATAGCGGTACATCAAATTGTTGGATTCGACGAACTCACTCAACAGTTTGATTGATCACACATAATGTTTTGAAGACAAGAAGAGAGTTTGTAATTCAGAAAAATTCCTGTCTAAACCTGTGGATGAAAGCAGGTTTATACAGCCTTCATATGCCTCTTCTGAAAAGTGAAAATGGTTCACTTAAAAGGTGTGACCTTTCCTGAAAAATCATGTCTGTTCGTCAAAAGATTGCATGTTTTTCGAACAGGCAGACCATTTCATGAATCAGTGTTTTGAAACATCAGTTCAAAACAGTGCATCCTTCTGAAACATCAGTTTGAAATAGTGTATCCTTTTGAAGCATCAGTGCGAAACACTGCATGTATGCATATAACTGGAAGATCAAAACACAGAAAAAATTTACTGCATTTATAATTTCCCTTCGAATTAAATTTCTGTCAAATAAATTTTGTCCAAAAAGATAGATCTCATCTATCGATCGTTTGACAAATCCAAATCCAAATCCAAATTTGAAGCCGAGTCGAGCGAGCGACGACGACAACGGCGCGAGGTATCTCTTATTTTTTGCCTCACTTACCAAGTGGAATAAGTGTTTCTTAATATAAACACTTAAAAGTCACATTCTCCCACCAATGTGGGAGAAGTAGTATACTTTTCATTTTAGAGTACACTTTCCATTTTAGTGTTTTCTTCTCTATTTTCCCTTCCACTTGGTTTCCTCCATTTTTCATTCATATTTTTCATATAATTTGAACCCAACAATCCCCCACATAAATGGAAAATGGCTATTTTTCATAAAAAAAATTTTGTGGGCAAGTATGTGATCATCAAGCAAAGACTGATTGCATCTGGATAAGTGGGTTTCCCTTTGAACTTTCCATAGTGAACATGCATCGGATGCACTCGGTCAATTGGTAGATTTGATATCTTTGAACCGTTGAGCTTTAATGTACACCTAGACAACACATGTCACACAACCAACCTTTTACCATTTATGGTTCTAACAGTTTTATTCTTTTCAGCCATGAACACGTCCCGATTTCATGAGAGCTTAGAGAATAGGCCTTTACTAATATTCTCCTTGAAGTGTCTTCCACTTCTCCCTCACATAGGTGATTTTTAAACGTTCAATCCTATAGATTAAACTATTTGGTCAAATCTGCCAAATTTAGATAATCATTAAAAGACTTTTCACCTTAAATCTTATCCTTGTTTACTAAAAATTATCTACATCATGAGAATGGGTTGGGTAATTGACAATGTTGAACCTGTCAGACACAACTTTGTTTGATATCCTTGAACCTAGCTCTTGGGATCTCCAGTCTGCTAGGTAGAGTTACAGTCATGCTGACTTGTCCTAGGCCTTAAACCCATTCCCTTGGATGTCCTTTCCACTCCTTCTCTAGATAGGCCTTTTGTAAGTGGATCCGACACATTATCCTTTGACTTTACATAGTCAATAGTGATAATTCCACTAGAGAGAAGTTCCCTAACGGTATTATGTCTCCATCGTATGTGATGAGATTTACCATTGTACATCGTGCTCCCTGCCCTACCTATTGCCTCTTGGCTATCACAGTGTATACATACTGCTGTCACTAGTTTGGGCCAATAAGGAATATCTTCTAAGAAATTTCGGAGCCATTCTGCTTCTTCACCGGCTTTATCTAATGCGATAAATTTAGATTCCATTGTAGAGCGAGCAATACAAGTCTCTTTGGATGATTTCCAAGAGACTGATCCTCCACCGATAGTAAATACATATCCACTTGTGGATTTTACTTCATTTGATCCGGTGATCCAATTTGCATCACTATATCCTTTGAGTACCGCGGGATATTTATTATAATGCAAGGCATAGTCTTGAGTGTATTTAAGATAACCCAAAAATCTTTTCATTGCCATCCAATGAGTTTTGCTAGGATTACTCATGTACCGACTCAATTTACTAATAGCGCATGCTATGTCTGGTCGTGTACAGTTCATTATATAGATTAAACATCCCAGTACTTTTGCGTACTCCAATTGTTAGTCACTTTAACCTTCATTCTTTCAAAGTGCAAAGCTCACATCCAATGGAGTCTTGGCAATACCGAATTCCATATAATTGAATTTTTTAAGTACGTTTTCGATATAATGAGACTGTGACAATGCCAACCCTTGTCGAGTTTTATGGATTCTTATTACTAAGATCACATCCGCAACTTCAAGGTTTTTCATATTGAACTTACTCTCGAGCATTCATTTTGTTGCATTTATGTCAGAAATGTCTCTACTGATGATAGACATATTATTCACATATAAAAAAACAATGAATTGGTGATTTGGAGTGTCTTTAATATAAACACATTTATCACATCCATTTATATTTATCTTGAACCTGTTTGCCAACATGGTTTGGTCAAACTTTGTATGCCATTGTTTAGGTGTTTGCTTTAGTCCATACAACGACTTAATAAGTTTACACACCTTATTCTCCTTTCCTGGAACCACAAAAACCTCAGGATGTTCCATGTAAATTTCTTCCTCCAATTCTTCATTTAGGAATGCGTTTTCACATCTATTTGGTGGATTTCAAGATCATATACCGCAGCCAAGGCAATTAACATTCGAATCGATGTTATCCTTGTTACTGGCGAGTATGTATCAAAGTAAGCAAGGCCTTTTTTTTTGAAGACTTTTACTACAAGTCTTTCCTTGTATTTGTCAATAGTACCATTCGCCTTCATTTTCCTTTTGAAGATCCATTTAGAACATAAAGGTTTATTTCCTGGAGGAAGATCAATCAATTCCCACGTATGGTTTCTTAAGATTGAATCAATCTCACTGTTGACTGCCTCTTTCTAAAAGGATAAGTCTGACGATGGCATCGCTTCTTTAAATGTTTGAGGCTCATTTTCTAAGAGAAATCTTACAAAATCTGATCCAAACGAAGTAGACGTTCTTTGACGTGTACTACGTCTTGGATTCTCTTCATTATGTACATTCTCACTTGATTCATCTCGAGGTCATTTAGATCCTCCACTAGACTATTCATGTCTAATTTTATATGGGTAAATATTTTCAAAGAATTAAGCATTATCTGATTCAATTACCGTATTTTTATTTATATCCGGATGTTCGGATTTATGAACCAAAAACCGACATGCTTTACTGCTTTTAGCATATCCTATGAACATGCAGTCCACAGTCTTAGGTCCTATCTTAACCCTTTTAGGAATAGGAACATGGACCTTTGATAGACACCCCCACACTTTGAAATATTTCAAGTTGGGTTTCCTTCCTTTCCATTTTTCATAAGGGATTGATTGTGTCTTACTATGGGGAACTCTATTGAGTATACGGTTGGCTGTAAGAATAGCCTCCCCCCACAAGTTTTGCGGTAAACCGAAACTTATAAGTAAGGCATTCATCATTTCCTTCAACGTTCGGTTTTTCCTTTCCGTAATTCCGTTAGATTGAAGTGAATACGAGGCCGTAGTTTGATGGACAAATCCATTCTCTACACATATTTTGGTGAAGGGAGATTCATATTTTCCGCCCATATCATTTCTTATCATTTTTATCTTTTTCTCTAACTAATTTTCTACTTCAGTTTTGTATTGCCTAAATGCATCTATTGCTTCATCCTTACTATTTAGAAAAGTAGACATAACAATATCTAGTGCAATCGTCAATAAAAGTTATGAAATACTTTTTCCCACCACGTGATGGTGTTGACTTCATATCACAAATGTCAGTGTGTAGTAAGTCTAAGGGATTGAAATTCCTTTCAACAGACTTATAAGGATGCTTTGCATACTTTGATTCGACACACGTTTGACACTTTGATTTATCGCACTCAAAGTTTGGCAAAACCTCTAAGTTAATCAATTTTCGTAACGTTTTGTAATTAACATGTCCTAAACGTTCATGCCACAAATTATAAGACTCAAGCAAGTAAGAGGAATTTGAACTTTTATTGATTTCAACATTCATTACATTCATCTTATAAAGGCCCTCGATGAGATAGCCTTTTCCTACATACACTTCTCCTTTGCTAATTACAATTTTTTCAGAAACGGTTACACAGTTGAATCTGTTCTTGTCTAGAAGTAAAACAAAAATCAAGTTCCTACGTAATTCCGGAATGTACAAGACATTGTTAAGTGTCAAGACCTTTCCTGAAGTCATTTTCAAGCCCACTTTTCTTGTTCCTTCTACCTTAGCCGTAGCAGAGTTAGCCATGTAGATCATTTCTTCTACTTAAGCCATAGCGAATAATGAAAACAACTCTTTGTTGGCACAAACATGGTGGGTGGATCGGAATCCATCCACCACTCGAGATGATTCCCCACCAAGTTGCATTATGAAAACATAACACACAGATCATCACATTCTTTGTTGGACTCAATCATATTTGCTTGGTCCCTTTTCTTGCCTTTCTTAGGGGCATGACAATCCGTGGACTTATGGCCAATCTTGCCACAGTTGAAACACTTTCCCTTAAATTTCTTCTTGGGTTGATTGCTTCCTTTTTCAACTTTATTCCTTTTCTTAGAATTGTTTTGGTCATCTTCTACAATATGTGCTTCACTAATTGTAGAATTCCCTTTTGACATTCTCTCGGCAGCCCTATTATCCTCTTCAATATGCAGTCGGACAATAAAATCTTCGATATTCATCTCCTTGCATTTGTTCTTCAAGTAGTTTTTGAAGTCTTTCCACATAGGTGGTAGCTTTTCTGATCGCTGTTACTTGAAATACATCATTACAATTAAACCTAAAAAATAGTTTATGTGAGTACTAAGAACATTTTCAATTTGTTAAACTAAGGTATTTTTCAAAGATATACCTTCCGCTAGGAGATCGTGGATAATTACTTGTAATTCCTGCACTTGAGAGACAACTGATTTGCTATCTATCATTCTAAAGTCTAGGAACCTTGCAACAAAGAATTTCTTAATTTCCGCATCCTCTGTCTTGTATTTTCGTTCTAGTACCCCCCATAATTCCTTCGATGTCTTAGTTTCACTGTAAACATTATAGAGGTCATCTTGGAGACGACACAAGATATAATTCCTGCAAAGGAAGTCCGAGTGTTTCCAAGCCTCTACAATTATGAAACGCTCTTTGTCTGAGGTTCCCTCGGGCACCTTAGGAGCATCCTCACTAGTGAACCTTTGAAGACATAGTTTTGTGAGGTAGAAGAACATCTTCTGCTACCATCACTTAAAGTCAATGCCTGTAAATTTTTCAGGCTTCTTCGTAGGTGCCATTGGTTGCAGAGCATTTGCTCGACTTGTTGAGGCAATACTAGTTTCTCCCACAGTCGTAGCCCCATCTTTCATTTGACTTTCGTTAGTCATTTTACTTGTCACCACAAGACAATAAAATTTAATATTTTCAGAATACTACTTACAAAGTTAAGCAACTTTCAACTCTTCTTCTTGTTTCTAGTTAACGATAAAGTTTTTATGAATTCCAATCGTCAACCGAGTGATCTTTAACTTGTGATGATGATTTTATGTCTTCGAATCACTAGTTAAGTTCAAACGGAGTAGAAAGCTTAAAGCTTTAATCACCAAAAACAAGCAATACAAATTCTACAAATTATTCATTAAGATTGTTATTTTATGGTGTTCGGGTACAAGAATCTGTATACATTTAACACCAACTTCAACTCTAGTTCAAGTCTAAGAAAAGAACACTTTTGAAGTTACTTAACACCTTCAACACTAGATTATGAATAATCTATCTAAGAAGTGTGTTTATTTTCAGAAAATAGATGAAATAGATTTTGTAAGGCCAAGTCCCCCGACTTCACGGAGTTTCCTTAAGGAATAATTTCCCTCACTGTACCCGAGGTTATGGAATCTTCCTCCCAGGATAAAATGGCCTTCAATCCGAACAACAGCGGTACCTCAAATTGTTGGATTCAACGAACTCACTCAACAGTTTGAATGATCACACATAATGTTTTGAAGACAAGAAGAGAGATTGTAATTCAGAAAAATTTGTGTCTAAACCTGTGGATGAAAGCAGGTTTATATAGCCTTCATATGCCTCTTCTGAAAAGTGGCAATGGTTTACTTAAAAGGCGTGACGTTTCCTGAAAAATCATGTCTGTTCGTCCAAAGATTTCTTCTTTTCCAAACAGGCAGACCATTTTATGAATTATTGTTCCAAAGCATCAGTTTGAAATTGTGCATCCTTTTGAAGCATCAGTTCGAAACACTGCATGCATTCATATAACTGGAGGATCAAAACACAGAAAAAATTTACTGCGTTTATATTTTCCCTTCGGATTAAATTTCGGTCAAATAAATTTTGTCCAAAAAGATAGATCTCATCGATCGATCATTTTTCAAATCCAAATCAAAAGCTAAGTCGAGCGAGCGATGACGAAGGAGGCGCGAGGAATCTCTTATTTCTTGCCTCACTTACCAAGTGGAATAAGTGTTTCTTAATATAAACACTTAAAAGTCACATTCTCCCACCAATGTGGGAGAAATAGTATACTTTTTATTTTAGAGTACACTTTCCATTTTAGTGTTTTCTTCTCTATTTTTCCTTCCACTTGATTTCCTCCATTTTTCATTCACACTTTTCATATACTTTGAACCCAACAACAAGTTCTTTGACAAAATGTTGCAAGTTCTAAGAGGACAAGCATTGGCACAAGAATGAGTTACTCGGGGAGCATTTGGCCATGATTTTTTTTTAAAAATGTTTACCACGAAATTTCTTTATTTTTTCTCAGGAATTTGAAAGCACCAAAAAGTTCACTTTTTTCACTCACACAAAAATTCAAAAACAAATCAAATTGGCATTCATGACCAAACATAACTTCAATTTTGTTAAAAATAGTTAGTGAGTTGTACATATATTTTCCTTCCATTTACAGGTTGTTGGGTTCTATGAGTGTGTGAATGAAAAATGGAGGAAAAATAGTGAAGAGACACTAAAATGGAAAGTGTATTCTTTTTGGAAAGCTTACTAAATTCTCCCACATTGGTGGGAGAAAGAAGCTTTAAGGTATTTATATTGTGGAACACTTACTCCACATGGTAAGTGAGGCAAGAACCAAGAGATGCCTTGCACCATCGTCGCTCACTCGGCTTCGGATTTGGATTTGTCAAATGATCGATCGATGAGATCTATTTTTTAGACAAAATTTATTTGAATCTTGATGAACAAGTGAAATTTTAATCCAAAAATCTGATGGAATTGTCTTTCTCCATGTGCGGGGGCATTTCGGACGCCATTTAAACGCATACGCAATGCATCTCAAAGGGATACGATCCTTCAAGGTAAAAGGCATACTGTTTCGTGCTATAGGGTGATTTGCACGCGCACTTGGACAACCTGCGGGTGCAGGTGCAGTGCAGATAGTCACTTGAATTTGAACAGTGTCACCTGTGGCCGCAGGTGAGCGTAAGTGACGTGACTGTACTGAATAGGTGTCTTTTTGTTGAACCAATGCATCCTTTCTGAAATGATACTTAAAGGCTATCAATACCTAACGTATTCCTCAAGTATTAACATGATTTGTTGACAACAAAAACACTCTTTATATCTTCAAAAACTCATTGTGATCATTAACTGTTGAGTGAGTTCGAAGAATCCTGCAATTTGAGGTACCACCATTGTCTGATTGAAAGCCATTTTATCCTGGGAGGAAGATTTCATAACCTCGGGTACAGTGAGGGGAATTATTCCATAAGGACACTCCGTGAAGTCGGGGGACTTGGCCTTAAAAATTCTATTTCATCTTATTTCTAAAAATTAACATACTTCTTGGAAAGATTATCCTTAATCTTGTGTTGAAGATGTTAAGCAACTTCATAGGTGTTCTTGTTTTTACACATGAACTTAAGTTAAAGTTGTTGTGCCTAAATACAGATTCTTGTACCCGAAAATATTGTAAAATAACAATCTTAAGGAATAATTTTTCGAAATCTTTATTGCTTGATTTCTGGAGATTAAAGCTTTAAGTTTTCTACTCTGTTTAAACTCAACTAGTGGTTTGAAGAAATAAAATCTTCATCACAAGTTAAAGATCACTTGGTTGACGATTGGAAGTCATAAAAACTTCATCGTTGAACTAGAAACAAGAGGTGTTTATAGTTGTTGGAACTTTATTAATAGTATTTTGATATACTAAAGTTACTGTCTTGTTGTGACAGAAAAATGACTACCGATAGTCAAGTGCATGATGCAGGAACGACTATGGCAGCAACTAGTATTTCCACGTCGAGTCATACTAATGCTCCGCAAGCTATGGCACCAGCGGAGAAACCAAAAAAATTTGCGGGTATTGACTTCAAGAGGTGGCAGAAGAAAATATTTTTCTACCTCAAAACTCTTTATCTTCAAAGGTTCACATTTGAGGAAGCTCCGAAGGTGCCCGAGGGAACCTCTGAACAAGAGCGATTTGTGGTTGTGGAGGCTTGGAAACACTCAGATTTCCTTTGCAGGAACTAAATTTTGAGTGGTCTCTAAGATGACCTTTACAATGTGTATAGTGGAACAAAGACAACAAAAGAGTTATGGGGAGTGCTAGAACGGAAGTACAAGACAGAGGATGCCAAAACTAAAAAGTTCTTCGTTGCAAGATTCCTGAAATATAAAATGATAGATAGCAAGTCGGTTGTCTCCCAAGTGCAGAGACTGCAAGTGATCATCCATGATCTCCTAGTGGAAGGTATGATTTTGAAAAATACCTCTACTGAATAGTTTGAAAATGTTCTTAATATTCACATAACCTTTATTGTAGGTTTGATCGTGAATGAAGCGTTTCAAGTAGCAGCAACAATAGAGAAGCTACCACCTATGTGGAAAGACTTCAAAAACTATTTGAAACACAAAAGTAAGGAGATGTCCGTCGAAGATCTAATCGTCAGATTGCCATTGAAGAAGACAATAAGGCTGCAGAAAGAGGTCAAGAGGAAATTCAACAATGAATAAAGAAAATATTGTAGAAGATGACTACAACTCCAAAAAGCGCAAGAAAGTTGGACATGAAAGCAATCAACCCAAGAAAAAATTCAAGGAAAAGTGTTTTAACTGTGGCAAGATTGGCCACAAGTCCACTGATTGTTGTGCCCCTAAGAAAGGGAAGAAGAAGGACCAAGAAAATGTTGTTGAGTCTAAGAAAGAAGTCAACGACCTGTGTACTATGATGTACGAATACAACATGATGGGAAATCCTTATGAATGGTGGACGGATTCCGGTGCCACCCGCCATGTTTGTGCTAATAAGGAGTTATTTGCTGCTTTTGCTCCGGCTCAAGGAGAAGAAAAAATCTACATTGCAAAATCCGCTACTGCAAAAGTTGAAGGAATAGGAAAAGTGTGCTTGAAAATGACTTTGGGTAAAGTGTTGACACTCAACAATGTCTTGTATGTTCCAAAGTTAAGAAAGAACTTGATTTCTGTATCACTTCTAGACAAAAAAGGATTCAAATATGTATTTGTTTCCAGAAAAATTATACTTAGTAAAAGTGAAGTGTATGTAGAAAAAGGCTACCTCAATGAGGGTATATTTAAAATGAATGTAATGAATGTTGTAATCAATAAACGTTCTACTTCTTCTTACTTGCTTGAGTCTTATGATTTATGGCATGAACATTTAGGACATGTCAATTATAAAACTTTGCGAAAACCGATTAACTTAGAAGTTTTGCCAAACTTTGAGCGCAATAAATCTAAGTGTCAAACGTGTGCGAAATCAAAGTATGCTAAGCATCCGTATAAGTCCATTGATAGGAATTCCAATCCCTTACACTTAATACACATTGACATTTGTGATATGAAGTCAACACCATCACGTGGTGGGAAAAAGCATTTCATAACTTTTATTGATGATTGCACTAGATATTGTTATGTCTACTTGCTAAATAGTAAGGATGAAGCAATATATGCGTTTAGGCAATACAAAACTAAAGTTGAAAATTAGTTAGAAAAAAAGATCAAAACTATAAGAAGTGATAGGGGCAGAGAATATGAATCTCCCTTCGCCGAAATATGTGTAGAGAATGGAATTTTCCATCAAACTACAACCCCGTATTCACCTCAATCTAATGGAATTGCAGAAAGAAAAAACCAAATTTTGAAGGAAATGATGAATCCCTTACTTATAAGTTCAAGTTTACTGCAAAACTTGTGGGGGGAAGCTATTCTTACGGCTAACCAAATACTCAATAGAGTGCCCCATAGTAAGACAAAATCAATTCCATATGAAAAATAGAAAGGAAGGAAACCCAACTTGAAATATTTCAAAGTGTGAGGGTGTCTAGCGAAGGTCCAAGTTCCTATGCCTAAAAGAGTAAGGAGAGGACCTAAGATGGTGGATTGCGTGTTCATAGGATATTCTAAAAGTAGTAAAGAATGTCAGTTTTTGGTTCATAAATCCGAACATCTAGATATCAATAAAAATACCGTAATTAAATAAAATACTACTGAATTCTTTGAACACATTTATCCGTATAAAATTAGACATGAACCGTCTAGTGAAGGGTCTAAACGACCTAAAAATGAACCAAGTGAGGATGTACATAATGATGAGAATCCAAGACGTAGTACACATCAAAGAACGGAAACTTCGTTTGAATCAGATTTTGTAATATTTCTCTTAGAAAATGAGCCTCGAAAATTTTAAAAAGCGATGGCATCTTCGGACTCATCCTTTTGGAAAGAGGGAGTCGATAGTGAGATTAATTCAATCTTAAGAAACCATACGTGGGAGTTGGTTGATCTTCCTCCAGGAAATAAACTTTTAGGTTCTAAATGGATCTTCAAAAGGAAAATGAAAGCTGATGGTACTATTGACAAATACAAGGCAAGACTTGTTGTAAAAGGCTTTAAACAAAAGGAAGGCCTTGATTACTTTGATACATACTATCCAGTAACAAGGATAACGTCAATTCGAATGTTAATTGCCTTGGCGGCAGTATATGATCGATCTTGAAATCCATCAAATGGATGTGAAAATAGCATTCCTAGAGGAAGAAATTTACATGGAACATCCTGAGGGTTTTGTGGTTCCTGAAAAAGAATATAAGGTGTGTAAACTTGTTAAGCCACTTTATGGACTAAAACAAGCACCTAAACAATGGCATACGAAGTTTGACCAAACCATGTTGCAAACGAGTTCAAGATAAATGAATGTGATAAATGTGTTTACATTAAAGACACTCCAAATCACCAAGTCATTCTTTGTTTATATATGGATGATATGTTGATCATCAGTAGAGACATTTCTGACATAAATGCAACAAAAAGAATGCTCAAGAGAAAGTTCGATATGAAAGACCTTGGAGTTGCGGATGTGATCTTAGGAATAAGAATCCATAGAACTCCACAAGGGTTGGCATTGTCACAGTTTAATTATATCAAAAAGGTACTTGAAGGATATAGTGATGCAAATTGGATCACTGGATCGAACAAAGTAAAATCTATGAGTGGATATATATTTACTATTGGTGGAGGAGCGGTCTCTTGAAAATCATCCAAACAGACATGTATTGCTCACTCCACAATGAAATCTGAATTTATCGCATTAGATAAAGTCGGTGAAGAAGCAGAATGGCTCCAAAATTTCTTGGAAGATATTCCTTATTGGACCAAACCAGTGGCACCAGTATGTATACACTTTGATAGCCAAGCAGCAATAGGTAGGGAAGAGAGCATGATGTACAACGGTAAATCTCGTCACATAAGACGAAGACATAATACCGTTAGAGAATTTCTCTCTAGTGAAATTATCACTGTTGACTATGTAAAGTCAAAACATAATATGTCAGATCCACTTACAAAAGGCCTGTCTAGATAAGGAGTTGAGAGGACATCCAAGGGATTGGGTTTAAGGCCTAGGACAAGTCAGCATGACGGTAATTCTACCTAGCAGACTGGAGATGCTAAGATCTAGGTTCAAAGAAATCAAATGAAGTTTTTTCTGACAGGTTCAACATTGTCAATATACCAACCCATTCTCATGATGTAGACAATGTTTAGCAAACAAGGATAAGACGTATGGTGTGAAATTTTTTAATGATTATCTAAATTTTTTAGATTTGACCAAATAGTTTAATCTATAGGATTGAGCGTTTAGAAATCACCTATGTGAGGCTGAAGTGGAAGCCGATTCAAGGAGAATGTTAGTAAAGACCTATTCTCTAAGCTCTCATGAAACCGAGATGTGTCCATGGCTAAAAAGAACAAAACCGTGAGAACAATAAACGGTAAAAGGCTAGTTGTGTGACATGTGTTGTCCGGGTGTACATTAAAGCTCGACGGTTCAAAGATATCAAATCTACCAATTGATCGAATGCATCTGATGCATGTTCACTATGAAAAGTTCAAAGGGAAACTCACTTATCCAGATGCAATCAGTCTTTGTTAAATGATCACATGCTTTTCCGTAAATTTTTCAAAAGATAGACATTCTCCATTCATGTGGGGGATTGTTGGGTTCTATGTGTGTGTGTGAATAGAAAATGGAGGAAAAATAGTGGAAGGAAAGAGAGACACTAAAATGGAAAGTGTACTCTCTTTGGAAAGCTTACTAAATTCTCCCACATTAGTGGGAGAAAGAAGATTTAAGGTGTTTATATTGTGGAACACTTAATCCACATTGTAAGTGAGGCAAGAACCAAGAGGTGCCTCACGACGTTGTCGTCGTCGCTCGGTCAACTCGGCTTCGGCTTTGGATTTGGATTTGTCAAATGATCGAATGTTAGTAAAGGCCTATTCTCTAAGCTCTCATGAAATCAGGACATGTTCATGGATGAAAAGAACAAAATTGTGAGAACCATAAATGGTAAAAGGCTGGTTGTATGACATGTGTTATCTAGGTGTACATTAAAGCTCGACGGTTCAAAGATATCAAATCTACCGATTGACCGAGTGCATCTGATGCATGTTTACTACGGAGAAAACCACTTATCCAAATGCAATCAGTCTTTGTTAAATGATCACATGTTTGTCCGTAAATTCTTCAAAAGATAGTCATTCCCCATTCATGTGGGGGATTATTGGGTTCTATGTGTGTGTGTGAATGAAAAATGGAGAGAAAATAGTGGAGATCAAGAGAGACACTAAAATGAAAAGTGTACTCTTTTTGAAAAGCTTGCTAAATTCTCACACATTGGTGGGAGAAAGAAGCTTGAAGGTTTTTATATTGTGAAACACTTACTCCACATTTTAAGTGAGGCAAGAACCAAGAGGTGCCTCACGCCGTCGTCTTCGTCACTTTCTTGGATTCGGATTTGGATTTGTCAAATGATCGAATGTTAGTAAAGGCCTATTCTCTAAGCTCTGATGAAATCGGAACATGTTCATGGATGAAAAGAATAAAATTGTGAGAACCATAAACGGTAAAAGGCTGGTTGTGTGACATGTGTTGTCTTGGTGTACATTAAAGCTCGACGGTTCAAAAATATCAAATCTATCGATTGACCGAGTGCATCCGATGCATGTTTACTACGGAAAGTTCAAAGGAAACCCACTTATCCAGATGCAATCAGTCTTTGTTAAATGATCATATGTTTGTCCATAAATTCTTCAAAAGATAGTCATTCCCCATTCATGTGGAGGATTGTTGGGTTCTATGTGTGTGTGTGAATGGAAAATGGATAGAAAATAGTGGAGAGAAAGAGAAACACTAAAATGAAAAGTGTACTCTTTTTGGAAAGCTTACTAAATTCTCCCACATTGGTGGAAGAAAGATGCTTTAAGGTGTTTATAATGTGGAACACTTACTCCACATGGTAAGTGAGGCAAGAACCAAGAGGTGCCTCGCGTCTTCGTTGTCTCTCGCTCGGCTCAGATTTGGAAAATGATCGATCGATAAGATCTATTTTTTAGGAAAAAATTATTTGAATTTTTATGAACAAGTGATCAGGCGCAGGTCCAGCACAGACTGGGTGCAGGTGACGTGACTGTACTGAATAAGTGCCTTTTTGTTGAACCAATGCATCCTTTCTGAAAGGACACTTAAAGGCTATAAATACTTGACGTATTCCTCGGGTATTACCATGATTTTTTGACTGCAAAAACACTCTTTATATCTTCAAAAACTCATTGTGATCATTAGTTGTTGAGTGAGTTAGAAGAATCCTGCAATTTGAGGTACCGCTATTGTTGGATTGAAGGCCATTTTATCTTGGGTGGAAGATTCCATAACCTCGGGTACAATGAGGGGAATTATTCCTTAAGGACACTCCGTGAAGTCGGGGGACTTGGCCTTAAAAATTCTGTTTCATCTTATTTCTGAAAATTAACATACTTCTTGGAAAGATTATCCTTAATCTTGTGTTGAAGGTGTTAAGCAACTTCATAGGTGTTCTTGGTTTTACACATGAACTTGAGTTGAAGTTGTTGTGCCTAAATACAGATTCTTGTACCCGAAAATATTGCAAAATAACACAGGCGACTCAATTATAGGAGCAAATCATAGGGATATTCTCTTTTAATATTGTTTGGATTAGTTCCTTAGATAGCATCTTACATGGTATTAGAGACAAGTCCATCTCCGTTTGGGCTCCCAATCCATGCGCCATTTTGGCCCTGAGTGTGAAGGGAGTGTTAGAGCGTGTGAAAGTCCCAAATTGATTGGGGAATGAACTGGTGGTTTGGTTCGAAATCTCTTTGGATAGAATTCTAGTTCGTTTGTTTTTAGAAGTGTTCCGACGCTTTGTTTTATTTGGGTTTCTCTTATCAGTTGGGTTCTCAGTTTTATTGGACATTAATATTTGTGAAGAAATTCTCTTTATCCTGACTGGCTGTCTATTCAATCTATATATTTGGACTGTTGATTAGTTGGAGAAAATGATTTGACAGTATCAAAGGAGGAAATAGTCAGAGAAAACAATTTTGGTCTCAGTACAATTTGCAAAATTCATTCAGTAGCAAGAATCACTAATAGAATCTGAGTATAGAGTCATGGATCTTTCAACATGTGAGCTAATGTGGATCCATCATCTTTAAACAGAAATTGGGTTGAAACATTTTGCTCCATCAAAACACTGATGTGACAATCAAGCTACGCTCTATAATGCCTCAAACCCAATGTATCATGAAAGAACCAAACATATTGAAGTTGCCTGTTATTTTGTCCGAGAGAAAATTCAGGAGAATTTGATTTCCACTAGCTACGTGAAGACAGGTGAGCAACTAGTTTATTTGTTAACAAAGACGTTGAATGGAACTCGAGTTGATTATCTTTGTAACAAGCTAGGCATGATCAATAATTCAGCTTGAGGGGGAGTGTTACAGAATAATTAGTGAGTAGACATATATTTTCCTTCCATATATAGGTGACTCAATTATAGGAGCAGATCATCAGGATATTCCTTTTTAATTGTTTTGATTAGTTTCCTTAGATAGCATCTTATGCAAATGTATAAATACATTGGGTTCATGAATAGAAGATATACCTTCCTTATTTCAAATATCATTTTCCACTTTGCAAACAAAAACTACTTTTTTTCAAATGCGGCCTCAATATCTCAAATAGTGACATGTGAGTGCACAAATTTGAGGCATGAAAGAAGTATTTGCATTAATGTAAGACAATACTGCATATGCTATTCATCGACTCTCCCCTTAGCCACACTAATCAAGGAGCATTTTAAGCAAGAGGTAGCAAAATATGTTGCTCAGATTCATCAAAAATGTCATTTTCGTTTCACATCCTTCAAAAGTAATGTGTTTTTGAAAGATCTCTTGGCCTAGGAAAAACTTCAGGTACTGATAAAGAAATGGACCTTGGGTCTAACTCAATCTCAAAAGCTAGCTTATGAGGGGAGGATTGTCCAAGACAATATAAGGAGATCAAGGACTCTTTAACGCACTGATGTGGGACTTCAACACCCCTGCACGTCTAGAGCATGGACAATATAAGATGGGGGTCCAACATCGGAATCGAAAACAAATGAATTGGGTGAACCTGACTCTGATAACATGATAAAGAAATAGACCTTGGGCCTAACTCAACCTCAAAATCTAGCTCATAAGGGGAGGATTTCCCAAGACAGGGGTGGAGCCAGGCCTTGTTAGGGGGTTCGTCCCTACGACGAAAAAATACACCATTTATACACGGTTAAAATTATTTTTATGTATCTATAGTAGGTGTTGAACCCCCTTCGGCTAGGTTTTCTTCGAATATTAAACCCCCTTAGTTGAAATCCTGGCTTCGCCTCTAACCCAAGACCATATAAGGAGACCAAGGAACCTTTAACCCACTGATGTGGGACTCCATCAGGTACAAAAAGAAGTGAACAAAACAAATTATGGTAAGATACTAGGAAGTGCAACATCATACGTATACCTCATCCTCAAGTGACTGAATGTGATCAAGTTGTTGTTGATTGAGTGCACTTATATGCATTTCCAGGCTATCGGAAACCTAGAAATTGAAAAGAAAAAATGAGATCGGAAACCTAAGAGAAGATTTCTTCAGCAGATAAATATAGGAGAATAGAGTTTCTCTATATGGAGGATTTTTTCAGCACATGTTTGTGGCACCGTAACGGACACATAATTGCAAAAGGAAGACCGCATACCTATACATCTACTCTCTCCTTACTCACCCTGGTAGTGGAGCCAGAATTTTCACCATGATGATTTAAAATAGCGTTAATGGTCAAAAACACACTTAAAATATCCCAGTTTTTCTAGTTTCATACATTCTTCCTGAACTTGTTTAACTATTTATCAAAAAACAGTTCACCTATCAATTGTTCACTTCTCCTACCTGAACAATCGTGAACAATGAAGAACTTTTAGTAATAATGTGAGTCCACAACTTTGAAGCATAAATGCAAGACAAGGCTGTCAATGTTATTCATCCACTCTCCCATTAGCCACGCTAATCAAGCAGCAGTTTATGCAAGAAGTAATTAAATATGTTACTCGATCAGACTCTTCCAAATTGTCGACAAGGTGTTTGTCGAATTCTTTAAAAGTAGTGCATTTTTTAAAGATTCGACACAGGTGCGACAACCATCATTCATGGAGAGTCCAAGCAACGTAATTTACACCAGTAGAAAATTTAGGTACAAAATGAACAAAGCAAACAATGGTAAGATACAACATCACAAGTATACCTTATCCTCTAGGGACTGAATGTGATCAAGTTGTTGTTGATTGACTGTACTCTCAGGCATTTTATGGCTATTGAAAACCTAGTAAATGAAGAGAAACGACGAGATTTGCTGTGAAAGTAAATTGACAAACACCCAAGAAGAGGATTTTTTTTCAAACATTGAAAAACAGAGTTGTTCTATGTCGATCACATGTTTGAGGCACCATAAGGCCTGCACGAATAAATGCATAGTGAAGGCTGCATGACTGTACATCCACTCTCCCCTTACCCACCCGGTAGCAGATCCAAAATTTTCACCAAGAGGTTTAAAATACTAAAGTATCCTGGCTTTTTGAGTTTTTATACTCGAAATATCACCAACTATTATATTTCTGAAAATTTCAAAAGTCAACTATTTTCACTTTTCTCAGGAAATTTGGAAAATAACAAAAAAATATTTTCATTTTTTTTTTCACTTCAAATCACTAACAAAATTTCAAAAACAACTCCAATTAATTTTCATAGCCAAACACAACTCCAATTGCTATGCTAAATACATAAGTGGTTGGGCATGCATAATTCTCTTCTACGAGTCTACGACAAAAAAACTCAAAAGGAACTTGTTTCAAGAAGGTGATGGCAAATCCAAATACTTTCACAGTATTCTAAGGGACAAAAGAAGATGACTACAATTGAGCAAGATCAATAATCACAGACGGAGATGGATCCACGGCAACAAAATAATTACCAAAGCAACTGTTTAACTAGCCACAGTATCCTTTTAATCCCAGCTATGAGGATAATGATATGCTCACCAGTCATCCTGATGAAATAGAGATCAAGGAGGCTGTTTTTGGTTTAAGTGCTGATTCTAGTGCTGGGTCAGAAGGTTATTATTAAGTGCTGACTCTAGTGCTGGGTCATCTGCTAGTTTCTCAGATTTGAGGCCTATTAGTCTCAGCATTTGGCCATGAAAAAGTGTTTGAAACAATTAGTTTTTGTTTTCAAATTGACAGATGATATCTGAAAATCGGAGTTGTGTTTGTCCATGAATACCAAATGGAGTTGTTTTTTGAATTTTGAGAGTGATTTGGAGCGGAAATAACTATTTTGTGTTTTTCAAATTTCGGAAAAAAGTGAAAACAGTTGATTTCTGGAGTTTTCAGAAATGCAAGACAAAGCTGCAGATGTCATTCATCCACTCTCTCGTTACCCACACACTAATCAAGGAGCACTTTATGCAAGATGTAATTAAATATGTTGCTCGGAAATGTCGACTGGCATGTGACGAATACTTCAAAAGTAGTGCATTTTTTGGAGGATCCAACATGGGTGCGGCATCATTTTTGGGAGTCCAATCAGCATAATGAATTCAGGTGCAAAAATAGTAACAAAATAAATTACGGCTACTACAAAGTGGGCATATAGGCATACCTCATCCTCGAGGGACTGAATGCGATCAATTTGTTGATCGAGTGCAGTTTCATTTGTATCCATTTTATGGCTATTGAAAACCTAGAAATTGAAGAGACAAAATGAGATTGGCTGTGAAAGTAAATGAAAAGAACATCTAATAAGAGGATTTCTTCAGCAAATGAACATCGATGAACAGAGTACTTGCTCTATACATAACTTGTAGATCACTTGTTTGCGAAACCCTAATTGCCTTCACGCATAAATGCAAAGTGAAGGCTGCATACCTATACATCCACTCTACTCATTCCCACCCGGAGTGGATTCAAAATTTTCACTAAGTGGGTTTAAAGTAGAGTTAATGGTCAGACACACACCTAAAGTTTCTCTATCTTTTTAGTTTCATACATGAACTATTAGGAATGTGATTTTTCAACCTGAAGTATCACCAACTATTTATTAACACAAACCTCAACTATCAAATTTGATAAATTGACATTTTTGTATGAAACTCACACACCTGATCGTCAGGTATGACTACTCAAAAGATCAGGATGTTTTAGATGTGTTTTTCACCATTCACACTTCAAAATATGAAAAATAAACACACCAATCAAGGCGTATTTTATGAAAGAAGTATTTTATGAAAGAAGTGATTAAATGTGTTGCTTGGTCTCTTCAAAGATGTGGTTCAATACAAACACAAGCTAATGATTTTTGTTCCATGTTTCAGAATAACGTTAGCGGGTGTGTCTCAGATCCCTTAGAAGTAGTGTCTTTTTGAAGGATCCGACACAAGTGCGGCATCATATTTGAAAATCCTAGCAGTATAAATTAAACCAGCAAAGAAATCAGGTACAAGAAGTGTAACAAGATAAATCCTGGTAAGATACTAGGAAGTGCAACGGCCTTCACGCATAAATCCTGAAGGACAAAGTTGTTTTATACTTAACTAAAAGATCACATTGTTGAGGCACCGTAACGGCCTTCACGCATAAATTCAAAGGGAAGGCTGCATACCTATACATCCACTCTCCCCTCACCCAACAACACCCAACAACACACCTAAAGTATTTTGACTTTTAGTTTCACATAATGGCCAGAATTTTCACAAAGAGGATTGAAAATAAAGGTAAGGGTCAAAAATACACCTTATGTAGCCCGACTTTTAGTTTCAGACTTTCTGCCTGAACTATAACAACAACTATTTATCAAAAAAGAGTTCAACTATCAAATGTTCACTTTTCCTTCCTGAAAGGTGGTGAACATTGAAGAACTTTTAGTAAACCAAAAACAATGGACTCTTAACTAAAACAAAAGAATTAGTGACACACCAAATTCTATAACCAAATACTGCAAGTTTCTTAGAGTACAAGCATTGGCACAAGATTGAGTTACTCAATGTCTCAATTAGTAATATGTGATTCCACAAGTTTGAGGCATAAATCAAGACAAGGCTGTAGATGTTATTTATCCACTCTCCCCTTGGCCACACTAATCAAAGTCACTTTATGCAAGAAGTAATTTAAATTGTTTCTCAGACTCTTTAAAATGTTGACAAGGTGTGTGTTGGATCCTTCAAAAGCAGCGCACTTTTTAAGATCCGACACAAGTGTGGCATCAATCACTTTTGGAGAGTCCAATTGTTTGAGGTACCACACTTTTTAAGATCCGACAAAAGTGTGGCATCAATCACAATCGAACTCACTCAACGATAAGATGATCACACAGAATGTTTTTGACGACAAGAAGTGTTTGTATATTCAGAAAATTTTCATATCTAAACTTGTGGATAAAAGCAGGTTTATATAGCCATCAGGTGCCCCTTCCAAAAGGTGGCAATGGTTCACTAAAAAAGTGTATCCCTCCTGAAAAATCATGTCTACTCATTCCAAAGAGTGTGTCTTTTTTCGAACAGTCACAACTATCCAAATGGGCATATCATTTCACGAATCAGTGTGTCTTTTCGTCAAAGGGTTGCATCCCTTCCGAAATAGCATTTCGCATTTTGCACTGCATTTCGAAACAGTGTTACTTCATGCATGCACATTAATGGAGGATTAAAAACACACAAAAATTTCAGTTTCTGTTACATTTTTCCCTTTGTTTTTTCGGATCAACTTTCTGTCAAATAAATTTTGTCCAAAAAGATAGATCTCATCGATCGATCATGCTGAGCCGAGCGAGCGACGAAGAAGGCGCGAGGAACCTCTTGGTTCTTGCCTCACTTACCATGTGGAGTAAGTGTTTCTTAATATAAACACTTAAAAGTCACAGTCTCCCACCAATGTGGAAGAGTTAATAGACTTTCCGATTTTAGAGTACACTTTCCATATTTGTGTTTTCTCAATTTTTTTCCCACCACTTGGTTCCCATCATTTTTCATTCACACTTTTCATATTGAACCCAACATATACATCCACTTTCCCCTTACCCAACCTGTAGCGGATTCAAAATTTTCACGAGGAGGATTTAATTAAAATAGAGTTAATGGTCTAAAACACGCATGAAGTATCTCGATTTTTTGACTTTCATACTTTCTACCTGAAGTAGAGATAACCATCCAATACCCTTCGAACTAAGGCCAAAGTTGCTACGACACACTCCAACTTCACAGGGGTCTTATTACCCCTTAACTCAATTTTAGCGTATTTTTGTCACCCTTTTGTGCTGACATGACAACTTTTTTTATATAAAATAGAGCCCACATCAAAGGTTCCATGTCAGCCAAAAAAGTTGACAAAAGGTGTCACGTTAGCACAAAAGGATGACAAAAATACGCTAAAATTGAGTTCAGGAGTAATAGAATCCCCGTGAAGTTGGAGTGCATCGTAGCAAATTTGTTCATAGTTCAGGGGCGTACTAGCTGCTTTACTCCCTGAACTATACCAAAGCTACTTATCAAAAAACAGTTCATCTATCAATTGTTCACTTTTCCTAAAAAAAATTTACTTTTATACTTTCTACCTGAATTATACCAAATATTTATCAGAAACCAGTTCAACAATCAATTGTTCACTTTTCTTACCTGAACGATGGTGAACATAAAAGAACTTTTTAAAATATTGCTCATTTTAAGGATCCGACACGAGTGGAGCTCATTTTTGTAGAGTCCAAGTAACATAATCTAAACCAGTCGATAATTCAGGTCAAATATTGAACAAAATGAATGATGTTAAGATACTCAGAAGTGCAGATGAACACTGAATAACAGAGTTGCTCTATGTTTAACTTGAAAATCACATGTTTCATGCATAAATGCAAAGGGAAGGATGCATATCCATGCATCCACTCTCCCATTTTCTACCCATGGTGAAGTCAGAATTTTTATTAAAAGGGTTTAAAATAGAGTCAATAGTTAAAAACATATTTAAAGTATCTCGATTCTTGAGTTTCATATCTAAACTATCATGTGCAACGATTTTTTATCTGAACCATCAACGATTATTTTTCAAAATACTCCATCAACTATCATTCACATTTTCTACTGGAATATCACTATCTTTCGGATAGGTATAGTCAACAATTGACAGTTAACACGTGTTTCAATAAATAATTGGTGATACTTCATATAATAAACTCATATACTTATAAAGTTGAACTATGAAACTCAAAAATCTCGAGATACCTTGGATGTGTTTTTCACCCGTACCTCTTTAAAGTATGCAAAGTAAACACACATATAAGACATTCAGACTCAACATCTATCATACAAGTAAGTAAAAATAATTTTAATTTCAACCATATATAAGTAATAGAATTTTTCGCTGAAAAGAATAGAAAATTCACTTTCGAAATACTGAATTACCGCGAGGCGTGAATGTGTGATACACAAGAATCATGGCAGGAATTAAGTCCAAGAAACTTCAGGTGACATAATTAAAGCCGGGCTAGAATTTTGAGTTTATAATAAACTCGACATCCTATAAAACTCTACTTTGACATTTACAAAATAAGTGTTATTTTAGCAAACTAATCTTGCAAAACGTCGCCTTAGAAATTTTGATAATAACTCCTTTTTACTTTACTTGACCCCTTTATAAAAAATAGTTATTTTAATTTATTTGTTTGTAATCAATAGGATTTTATTATATTTTTCCCTTCTACCTTTGTATTAAATAATTATAACCCTTTTGTCCCATATTAGTTGGTTGTTTTCCTTTTACTTAATATACTAAAAAATCATAAATAAGAAGGTAATTTTACTAATTCACCCCTTAAAAAATTTCTTGGGAATTTTATAAATAAGTGTAGACACTTTTAAGAAGAACTTAAGGGTAATATGAGAAAAAATTAATTCATACTTTTTTGATTTAGTAAGGTGAACAACTAATGTGAGACAACTATTTTTAGTAAGATGACCAACTAATATGGAATAGAGGAAGTTTAAAATAATAGTGTCAAATTTAAAATTTCAAAACATTATTAATAATGTTACTTTCATAATTTAAGTACTCTCTCTATTCATCTTTACTTGTCCACTTCAATTACTAATTAGTTAAATTATTTTTTGATGACGCAATAATGGTGTTGACAATGACAGTAGTGGAGAAGTGTTGATGTAGGTGGCTACAAATGATGAAAGAGAGAAAAAAAGCTTAGATATAAATTTCGGGTCGTGGAAGATTTGTAGAGCTTTATCAGTGTGAAAATAGTGGTTGTAGTGATCACCATTGTTGAAAGACATGAAGTTTGTGGCCGTTTGATGATAAGAGAGAAATAAAAATAAATTTAAAAAATCATAATATAATTCTCACTCTCTCAAAATGTATTTCACTTTCTCGGCCATGCCAACATATGAGAGGCTAGGGGTGGCAAACGGGTGGATTTGATTGGATTTGGATGGGTTAAATATGGATCGAGCAAAAATGGTTTGGATTGCAATTTGCCCATATAAATACGGGTAAATATGGATTTGGTCAAATATGGATTGGGTAAAAATGGTTTCAATCCACTTTAACTCCTAAGTCAAAAACTTAAAACTTTTATATCATATCAACTTGATTTTTTTTTCATTTCTTTTTTTTTTTAGTTATTTCTTTTTAGTTTTTTTTGCCACCTCTTCTATGTGTAGCCTCTAGTTTTTTTTTTTTTCATTTTTTTTCATTTTTTTTTCTCTCTTCTATCTCTACCCTCTACCCTCTACCCTCTACCCTTTGTTTCTCTTTCTTTTTTCTTTTTTTTTCCATTTCTTTTTTTCTATTTTTTATTTTTTTGTTTTTACTTCTTTCTCATTTTTTTATTTTTTGGTTGTATTTTATGTTTTATATTTTTTTTACTTTCGAACATGGTTAAGTTGAGTACAAATTATGGATGATGACTAAAATATCGTAACCACTCAGCATATTTGTTTTCACCATCATCTTTTTTCTTTTTCCTTTTTTCTTTTTTCATTATTTTTTCTTTTTGATTTTTTTTTGTATTTTTTTTTCTTCAATTCTTTCTTTACGCTTTTTTCTCTCTTCTATCTCTAACTTCTACCTCTCTTTCTATTTTTTTTTTCTATTTTTGGTTTCCTTCTTTTTTTATGATAACGAAAATACCATAAGCGCATATTGATTTATATTTGCCCAACATTTATAATTCGAGGGCTATGTGGATCCTCAGCCATATATATTTTAGTCTCAAGAAAATACAATTAATTCATATACTTTTTTTTGGTTTTTCATCCGGTGTCCGGTGCCTACATTGGAGCCCCGACTAATCTGGATCGGGCGTTGCAGGGCCCATTAAGGTAGCAGTGCTCCCAACAGAGTTTTCTCCATAACCAGGGTCGTACCCTCGACCTCTGATTAAGGGTGGAGCAGCCCCATCCACTGCACCACAACCCATGTTGATTTTAATTCATATACTTATTTGTATATAAATACAAATGATAAATTGCACATATTGACAACTAAACTATTCAAATACAAATAATAAATTTATTTGAAATATATAGTATGATACAAATAAATTTAAAGTAAAAATATAAAATGCAATGACAAAAAAATGATGAGGAAAAGAATATAAAAAAATAAGAAAAATGACAAAAATGACAAAAATGACGAACCAAGAATTAAAAAGGGGAAAACAGAAATACAAAAAATAAGAATGCAAAGAAATAAAATTGAAAAGGAAAAAAATGATGAAAAAGAAGAAATAAAAAAAGAGTAAGAAACGAGTAAAAAATAAGTGGAAAAAATGAAAAAGAAAAAAAGTAAATTAAAGGAAAAAATAAAGAAAAAAATAGTAAATTAAAAAACAAAAAAAAAGAAAGAAAAAGGAAAGAAAGAGAAATAAAAGATAGAAAAAAATAATAATAAAGGAGTGAGACTATGGATTATATTTAATTGATAAGAGATGTTATGAATTATATAGGCTAAATGGGATAATTAGAAGCTTATATTTATTAACTCATGTAGGTCTCAAGCGAATATGAATGATGAAATAAGAATGAGAAAGGGGAAAGCAAAAAAAAAAAGAATACAAAGAAAAAGGAAATAAAAATAAAAAAATAAAAAATAGATGAAAAAATGAGAAAAAAAAAAGAAATTATAAGGAATGAGTAAAAAAATAAAAAAAAATGAAAAGTAAATTAAAGGAAAAAAGAAAGAAAAAAAGAAGAAGAAAAGAAACTAGAAAAGAAAAAAAACTGAAACTTTAAGCATAGGTAGGTGATCTCAGTGTTTAAATGGGTACCCATATTTTTACCCATTTTGTCCATATTTGTATGAACTTTTAAAATGAGTTGAAGTCTATATTTACCCATTTGAAATATGAGTGATCCAATTCACTAAATATGAGTTAAATGGACTCTTTTCACAAATATGGGCTGCAATTGCCACCCCTATGAGAGACATATATTTTACATTAAAATAGTATAGGGGTCATAGGCCCTCCACAAAATTGAGACATGTTACAAATTTTTTTATCAAAGATTGTGTATATTTCGGATCTGTTTCCCTCATTTTAATTGTGTGGATAAGTATTAAGTAATATGGGGTAGAGGGAATAGATGCGTATACCTTGTAGTCTTTAAATTTGTCAAATGATATGTTAGGAATTGAAAAACTTACTTCCTCCTTTCCAAATAAGTGTAATCCTAATACTCTCTCTATTTATTTTTACTTGTTCACTATACTAAAAGTTAAATGTTTAATAATATTTGTACAATTTGAAAAATCGATGGATAATTTAAATATTTCTATCCATTTTACCCTTATTTATTAATTATAGTTTTACCCACTATATTTCTCAAAACATTGGATTAATTATATTCAAAGGTTGATGTGGTAAATTACCCGCATTATTTATTGTTTATTAACCTATATATCAAGTCAATAGTGGACAACTATTAATGAATGGAAAGAGTAAAAATTATGTTTGTTAATAAATACAATATCTAGTGTACTAAACTATGTATATTTATTTAATACTAATAAGTGTGTCTTGAAAATGGAACATTATAAGAAGTGGGAGTTCGATTTGTACTATTTTGGAATTAATAGGTAAGTAAATAGATGAATATTAAAGAATTAATAAGGAATGCATTAATCAAATCATACTTCTAATTTTTTTTAAAAAAAAAAAGTTGTGCAAAATTTATACATGTCAACTGTTCAAATACGAAAGGAGTAATGATTAACTTTAGTGTAGTAAAATGATTATTCAATGACTATCAAAGAAACTAACCATTAATTTAACTTTAAAGTTTCAATTACATATTCTCTCTGTATTTTTATTTGTGCAGTATACTAAAAATAATCATCGAACTTTACTTATTTAAATTAAAAAATCAAGGGATAATTATTTTTATTGAGTCTACCTATCCTTTCTTTCAATTAATATTTATTTTTCAACATTTAGATGGCTTATAATTTTTTTTGATAATAAAATATAAATATTACTATTACCGATAAAAATTTACACCTAAAGAGCATTCAACTACCATTGCTCTAGCCAGGCATGTTGAACCTTGAATTTGTTTCTAATTACATATTCTCTCGATGAATTTCACACTTTCTCGCCTTTTTCGCTCCTGCTAACAAGATCACTCTCTCCCTAATCACTACTTGCACTTGTTGTACCATGAAGCTTATATTCCCTTGATGGTTCTTGAAGATTTTCCCATTCCTAGCTATCCATATATTATACACCATAGCTCCATTAGCTGCAGCTACAGTTTCCTTTTGAAATTTGGTCAATTGCTTTCTTCTTATCTTCAAGATAGTAGTCTGAACTTCCTTTAGCTGCACATGCACTCCTACCCAGCTAAAAATTTGAGCCCACACAATATTTTCTATGTTGCATTCTACAAACAAAAGTGTGTAGCATTCTCTTGTTGATGTTGATCACATAATTCACATTCTGCCTTGTCGCATTGCCAACCAAATCTGAGCATTCTTTCTTTGGTTAACAACTTGCCCTGCATTGCCAACCATAAAAGGAACCTATGTTTTGGTAGTACTACCCTACTCCATACTATCTCGTATCCTCTCCAGGCTAGTCTCTGTCCTAATAGTGCATAGTAGCTCTTAGAAATTGAAATTTACCTATTTCTGTAAGCAGGTATCTATTTGAGACATACCAAGCCCACATCCCCCTCTTTACTTGTTGAGTTGTATCCAGTACCAGTTGCAATCTTGGGGGGGGGGGGGGGGTTAGTGTGTCCATATATCCTCTCCTTCCTTCATATATACTATGAATCCATTGCACCCACAATATATACTTTCTCTAATGCATCCACCATATCAATTTTCCCACTGCAACAATATTTCACAATTTATAATTTTTGACATTAAATCCTCCTTGAGCTACAGATATGCCACCATTTAACCAGTGTCACTTTCTTCTTTTCCTCTATTTCTCCCCATAAGAACTTCCTGCATTGTGTTACTACCAGTTTAACCACACTTTGGGGGACGATTAATGCAGAACCCTAGAAATTTTGTAGTGCAAATATCACCGAGTTTACTACTTGTAATCTACCAGCATAAGACAAATGTCTTGTTGAAGTAGTTTTTAAGTTTGTTGTGATCCTGATGCTTAATTGTTAATAATCTAATTTGGACCATTTGCTGTGGGATAATGGCAAGCCAAGGTATCTAATAGGGAGTGCTCAATATTGAAATCCTGTGAGCTCAAGTAATCTTCTTGCACCTCTTGATTCATACCATCTATGAAGAGGTTAGATTTATTTGAATTTGCTGATAACCTAGTAGTCTCAGAAAAGTGCTTTATAGCCTCCATAATTCTCTGTACTGAAGCTTCAATTCCTTTACAGAAGATCATTAGGTCGTCTGCAAATGTAAGGTGCGTTATCTGTTGACCCTTGCATATGGGGTGAAATCAAATTAGGTAGTTTGCACATTCTGCTCATGACTCTTGTGAAATATTTTATTGACATTACAAACAACAAAGGAGACATAGGGTCCCCCTACCTTAGTCCTTTCTTACCTGAAAAAAACCCACATCCTACTCCATTGATCTTAACAGTGTGTGGTGGTGGTTGTGAGTTGTAACACATGTTATGATTAAGTCAATAAACTTGGGGGGAGTTCATAACCATACAATATTTCTTCCACAAACTCCCATCTCATTATATCATATGCCTTTCTCAGGTCTATCTTCATGAGGCACCTAGGGGAGGTTTTTCTATTTTAGTGTCTCATCATGTCTTGACACATTAGCATATTATGAATGGGTGATCTTTCCTGGATAAAAACATCATGTGATATGTTCACTAACACTGCAACACCCTCTTCAATCTATTACATATCAACTTTGAAATACACTTGTACAGTGTGTTGCAGCAAGAAATAGGCCTGAACTGACTTGCTTCTTCTGGTTTGTCAACTTTTGGGATTAGAGTAATCATAGTGACATCAGTTATTTCAGTAACTTCCAATTCTGAAAGAATTCTAGGATAGCAAAGCCTGCATCTTTACCTATAACTTCCCAGGCAATTCTATAGAAAGCTCCACCATAACAATCTGGTCCAGGGCTCTTGTTTATGTTTATGCTCCATTAACCTTCTTGATTTCTTCAATTGTAACCGGCTCCAATAATTGTAGTTGCTTCTTCTTTTTTAATCTTGGGCCTTGCACATAGATATGGTTTCTAAATTTAGTCTTGATCCTATCTGCATTGCCTGGTAAAGTTTGGTAATAAGCTACAGAAATTAATTCTAAAAATCTGGCATTGGTCATGTTGTATCTGGTTAGCTTCATCTTTGAGTTGGGTGATAGATTGTTGAAACTTCTTTCTCCTTAGTATTGAGAAGAAGTATTTTGTGTTGTCATCCCCTAGTCTTAACCATGTGACTTTACTTCTTTGCATCAACATAATCTCTGCTTGATAAAAAATCTTTTGAAAGGCTTATAATTAATAAGAGTGATATAATAAAATTACCATTTTATTTATTCTCTCTATTCCAAAATAATTGAATTATTGTGATATGGTACTATCAGAATAAGTGCAACAGTTAGTGAAAGTTAAACCTACACAGTTAGTTAACAACACTCACTTACATTGCTCAGGTGTCACTTAGCTGGATAAGAGTAGTTATCTGGTGAGGTGCAATATGTGTGAAGTTTGTATAGGTGCACTTGTATAAATAAAGCAATGTACTGATTAATTGAATATAATAAGAAAATATCTTCTTCTAATTCTCTCAATCTGTAATTCTTCTCTCTAAGCTACTTAGCAGCATGAGCTCAACAGATTGAGCATTTTATCATTCCATTCCATAAGTTTCTCAGGGTATCAAAGCAGAGATCTCTGTGACGAGTTAGTCTTCCGCGTGGTTAATTTTTTCTTTCTTAATTCGAGGATTCATCAATGGCAGATCTGAAAGTTGCTACCTTAGAGCACAATCATCCATTGTACTTGCAATCTACGGATACACCTGGTGTTGCTTTGATTTCAGTTAAGCTTATCAGACCAGAAAACTATGGGTTATGGAGCAGGTCAATGAAGCAGGCGTTATTGGTAAAAAACAAATTAGGTTTTGTTGATGGCACCTGTGTGAAGAGTTCGTACAAAGGTGAACCACTTGCTCAATGGGAAAGATGTAATGATGTCGTTTTGTCATGGATAAGAAGCATTGTTGCATCAAATTTGTTGACTACTATCATATATGCTTCGAATGCTCAAGATGTCTGGGAGGACTTCAAGGAGCGTTTTGATAAATCTAATCTCACTCGCGTCTACCAGCTATGGACTGAAGTTGCTGGGCTTAGACAAGGTACTGATTCTGTTACTGAGTACTATTCGAAATTGCGTGATCTGTGGGATGAATTGGATTTGTTGGTTCCTTCTCCCGTATGCAATTGTGCTGAAGCTAAGCCTTATATTGAATATTTGTAGCAACAAAGGTTATTAATGTTTCTAATGGGATTGAATGAGACATTTAGTTTTATGCGCAGTGATATTCTTCTAAAACTAGAAACACTTAGTGTTAATCAAGATTATTCGATTGTAGTTCAAGAGAAAAGTCAGAGATTGTTAGGTGTAGTGGGATCTTGCAAAGAACAATTTACCATGTTAGCAGGTAAGAGTAATACTTTCAGAGGTGGAAAGAAGCCACAATCAGGGGGAGCTTGTGAGATTTGTGGATACAGAAACTATGTAACAACTGACTGTTATAGACTAGTAGGTTTTCCACCTGATTTTAGGAGCAAGAAGAAATTTTCCATGTCTGGATCACCACATGCACCAGCTTATCCCAATGGAGTCAATAACTCTAGAACAGGAAATTACAACCATGCTGGACCTTCAAGCTTCAGGTCTTACGCAAATAATGCAACAACAACAAATAAAAGAGAACAAGAACTACATGAGCTCACTATTAATGATATGGAACAGGTGCACAATTTGAAGCACAATAAAGATGCAAATGACTGCAAAGCTAATCTAGCAGTTAATGTTTCTTTGAACAATGACCGTGGTATACAAAATTGGATTATTGACTCAGGAGCTACTCTTCATATTACCTCATGTAAATACTTTTTAACTCATATAAAGGAACTAGTAATCACAAAAACAGTACAAATGCCCACAGGAAAGAAAGTAATGGTTGAACATTCTGGAGAAACTACTATTCTGGGAAATTTGCAGTGAAAAATGTCCTACATGTCCCTGACTTCAAGTTCAATCTACTTTCAGTAGCAAGGCTGACTAAGGACTTATCTTGCAGTGTCAGTTTCTTCCCTGATTTCTGTGTCTTGTAGGGTCTTTATAGTGGCAAGGTGATTGGGGCTGGTAGAGAACACAATGATTTGTAATGAAATAAATGTAGTTGTTAGCTCAACAATAAAGGAACACAATCAAACTGACTTGTGGCATGCTAGACTGGGTCACCCTTCTTATCAAGCTATGCAACATATTTTAGCACTTAGAGGTCACATTGATAGCAGGCAACTTAATTCTTGTCAAACTTGTCCTATAGCTAAGCAAAGTAGATTAGTATTTCCTGATAGTCAAAGTAAGTCCACACATTGCTTCCAACTTATTCATGTAGATGTTTGGGGTCCATACAAAATCCCTACATATGATAGAAAGCAATACTTTGTCATAGTTGTTGATGATTGTAGAAGATTTACTTGTATATGTCTAATTCAATGTAAAACTGAAGTATATGGAGTTTTAACGGATTTCTTGACTATGGTACATACACAGTTTGATGTCAAAGTGCTGGTTATAAGAACAGATAATGGTATAAAGTTCTTCAATGTGAATTGTAATACTTTATTTTCTTCTCTTGGTATTGTTCATCAAAGTTCCTGTGCTTATACTCCCTAACAAAATGGGGTGGTCGAGAGAAAGCACAGGCACATCATGAACACTGCTAGAGCATTGAGATTTCAATGTAGGATGCCTATAAAGTACTGGGGTCATTATGTTAAAACAACCACTTACTTGATTAATAAGATGCCTAGTACAGTGTTAAATGGAAAATCACCACATAATGTTTTATACAGGCAAGAACCTGATCTCAGTCACCTAAGGATTTTTGGCTGTTTATACTTTGTATTTGTGTTTCCTAGGGTGGATAAATTTGCTCCATATTCAGAGACTCAAAAGGGTTATAGGTTGATGGACCTAGAGAATCACCTCATTTTCATTAGTAGAGATGTTACTTTTATGGAGCATATTTTTCCGTTCAAAAGTGACTCAACAGACTCTCCAGACTTGCTTTTACCAGTCCTAGACCAGCCTGAGCTGTTGATAGCTGCTGGTGATACTCATGCTCCGCCTATTGGTTACACTGACTTAGTTCCTAATGACCTACCCGTTCAATAAGAACCCATTGAAGTTATTGCAGATTATGCCATTGACCAGCCTGCAGATATCCCAGAGGTTGTACCTGCAGATATCCATGATAAAGAACCTGTTATTACTCCTAGTCCAAATATACAAGTGAGGGAGTCTGCAGATATTATAAGGACTGCTAGATCAGCTAAACCACCCTTGTGGCACAAGGATTATGTTCTGTCCAAATGAACTAATGTTGCTTGCCTCTACCCCATTGATGATTACATAACTTATGCTGGTATGAGTGACTCTTACAACTCCTATGTTGCAGCATTCTCTGCACAGGTAGAACCTTCTTCATTCATGGAAGCTTTTACTTTTCCTCACTAGATTGAAGCCATGAAAGCTGAAGTTCAAGCCTTGGAACAGAATAAGACATGGATATTGGTTGATTTACCTATTGGTAAAAGAGCTATTGGTTCCAAGTGGGTGTATAAGGTAAAACATAAAGCAAATGGTAAAGTTGAAAGATATAATGCTAGGTTGGTAGCCAAAGGCTACAACCAACAAGAAGGAATGAATTATCATGAGACTTTCTCACCTATTGCCAAAATAGTAACTTTGAGAACTGTCATCAGTATTGTTGTATCTCATAACTGGCCATTATTTCAAATAGATGTTCACAATGCATTTCTCCAGGGTAGGGTGATCTTACTGAGGATGTTTACATGGAGTTGCCTCAGGGTTTCCAGAGACAGGAGGAGAATAAAGTATGTAAGCTTCTTAAATCTTTGTATGGACTCAAACAAGCATCTAGGCAATGAAGTCTTAAACTTACTGAAGCTCTAACAAAAGCAGATTATGTACAAAGTGCCTATGACCACTCTTTGTTCATTAAGAGAAAGGGAGATGAGATAGTTGTGGTATTGATTTATGTAGATGATCTACTTATCACAAGAAATAACAATACATTGATTCAGGAGGTTAAGATTGCACTACACAACAGTTTCAATATGAAAGATCTTGGTGATCTAAAGTATTTCCTTGGGATTGAGGTGCTGAGGTCCAAGACAGGAATTTTACCAACTCAGAGAAAGTTTGCATTAGAGCTTATTGCGGAGACTGGTTTGAGTGGTGCCAAGCCAGTTGCTACACCTCTAGAGGCTAACATCAATCTGACTACAGTTGAACTAGATGAGTGCACTGGCAACACAGGTGACTCAATATTTAGAGACATCACTGCATATCAGAGACTAATTGGGAGATTTCTATACTTAACCACTACAAGACCTGACATAAGCTTTGCTGTACAATTACTATCACAATTTATGCAGAAGCCAAATGTGTCACATTGGGAAACAACCATAAGATTAGTGAGGTATATCAAAGGTTGTCCAGGACAAGGAATATTACTAAGTGGGATTCCTAGTACACAACTTCAAGCATTCTATGACTCAGACTGAGCAACATACCCTAACAGTAGAAGACCAGTGACTGGATATATGGTGAAACTAGGGAGGTCACTCCTATCATGGAAGTAAAAAAAAACAACACACTGTAAGTAGAAGTTCAGCTGAAGCTGAATATAGAAGTATGGCAGCTATTGTGTCTGAAGTAACATGGCTTACAAGGATCTTGAAAGAGTTGAATGTGAACATTGAAACACCTGTCAAGGTGCATTGTGACAGCAAGGAAAAAATCCAAATTAGTGTTAATCCCATCTTTCATGAGAGGACTAAGCACATTGAGATAAATTGTCATTTTGTTAGGGAAAAAATCAAAAGGGGTTCAATCAGTACAGAACATATTGGCACTAAGGAACAACTTGCAGACTTGCTTACAAAAGGACTAGGTGTTGTACAACATCATGCACTTTTGAGCAAGCTGGGAGTACTGAATGTATACACAAACTCCAGCTTGAGGGGGAGTATCAGAATAAGTGCAGCAGTTAGTGGAAGTTAAACCTACATAGTTAGTTAACAGCACCCACTTACATTGCTTAGCTGTCACTTAGCTGGATAAGAGTAGTTATCTGGTGAGGTGCAATATGTGTGAAGCTTGTATAGGTGCACTAATATAAATAAAGCAATGTACTGATCAATTGAACATAATAAGAAAATATCTTCTTCTAATTCTCTCAATCTGCAATTCTTTTCTCTAAGCTGCTTAGCAGCATGACCTCAATAGATTGAGCATTTTATCATTCCATTCCATAAGTTTCTCAGGTACATCCTTTAAGAAAAATCTTTTAGGACATAAGTTGTAGTTTCTTCTATTACCCTTTTAATTGTTCTTAAATTACTCTCCTAGAAAATGTGAAGTATTTAAGAACCTCATTAAATAAAAGGGCAAAATTGGAACAAATTTTCAACATTTCTTTTGAAGAATGGACAATTTATTTATTTTGGAAATTGAAAAATAGCTCAACAATTCATTTATTTTAGAATGGAGGAGTATTAGTATTTCTTAAGGGGTTTAAAGTTAAACATAAATGAGTATAAATGAACGGATGGAGTAACTAATTGTTTGTACTCAACTAAATTGAAAAATAAAAATAGTAAGGTAAATTTTGACTAGTAAATGAGGTTTTTTCCCCTTCGTATAAAATAAAGAAACCTACCAACAAATTAATTTACATATAAGTTGTGCTTTCTTTCTTAAAAGGCCCGATGCCACTGATGTACCAATGGGGAAGGAAATTAAAAAGTGTAAATCGAATCTGTGCCAATACAGTAAACTAAAGTTTAGAAATTAGATAATCAATTAATTGAACTACGAAAACTTTTTGTCATTAACGTACCTCGTTATCGAGAGACTGGCAGATTTCAGATAGTCGTTTGCTTAAATCCGAATTGTCCACTTCCACATTGTCGTCCATTAGCTGCACATAAAAAGTAAATGTATCTACTAAGTGTAATTTTAGACATAAATACGGAGTTTGAATAAAAACTAAGATGCTCCGTTGAAACTGTAAAGTGAAAATGTGACTCCGCCCCTTAGTGCCATTGACGTACCACTTTCTCAATGTAAAGCAAACTTCGATAGAGTGGTTCATTATGCATTTTCGTGAATTAGAAACTCAGAAATCGCAGAGGAAATGGACGTTGAGTAATGTATTACTTTTTTTTTTGCATCAACTTAGTTGTCCAAATATATTTTAACACAAAAGATTTAATGAATAGTTTGGATTTTGGTAAGAAATTGAAGGTTGTAATATGAAGGAAATAAAAAGCTTATTCACAAAATCCTAAATTGTTGGCTCTCTCCAACAACCTATTAAGTACTTATTTTCCTTTCAAAAAGACAAAATTGATTTCATTTAAATGCTTGAACTAAGTATTATTTAATTGAACATGTTAATTCTAAATAAAGTGTTTTAATTAAATATTTTTCACTCAAATTTAGAAAAGAAAAATTATGTGTGTTTTATTCATTTATTAGATATATAGTGTTAAGGGAACCATAAATTACATTTTTAGTAACAGTATGTAAATTCATCTCAGTAAGTCGTAAAACTCTAAATATTTTTTATTTGAGATTAATATATATAATTAAAGTAAATAATATATTTTATGGAGTTAATAGTATATTTAATAGACAAATGAAAACACGCGCAATGGTTTTTTCAATATTTAAATCAAAAGTGTCTCATTAGAATATTTTATTAGGAGTTGAGATGTTTAATTGAAATAAGATTTAATTTAAGTGTATAAATGAAATTGTCTAACAAGTTTAAGAGATTGGCTATGCGTTAAGTCTTATTTTATTTCATCAAACTCGTTACCATAATTAATTTCCTTTTCTTTTTTCTTTTTATTTCTCTCAACCTTGTTTCCATAACTATTTTTCTTTTTTGGATTTACTCACTTGTTTGATTTGAAATGACATGATGCTTAACATATGTGTACTGGAGTTTGTTTAGGAAAGGAAGCCAAGTGAAATCACCCAGCCATGCATTTGATGCATGACAATGCAGAAAAGCCTAATCTGCTTTATGTTTTTCATGAAGCTACTAAGCTATTCATGATGATATGTGATGCATGCTTTGACTTTTAAGTCTTGACATGTTCTTTTGGTAGACTTTTATTTGATTGTCTTAACCTAATCGAATTTGAGGTCTTATTTTTTTACGTGTCTAATATTTATTTAGGTGTGAAGAACCTAAGTGGTTTAAGTTATTATATTTCATGGTTACTCTCCATTTCCACTATGGATGCAATAGAAGCTCTTAAAGCAATATCTGATGGTGAAGACATTTTTGTTGCTACAATTGGAGTTGACGATATATACTAGTATTTTTTCTAGTATAAGAATTGTTGGAAGAACCAGATATTCAAGAGGAGAGGGGTGAATTGACCACTTTTTGTTTAAGCGATACTATAGTCGATCGTTCTTTCTCAATAGTCAATTTTGAACCTGTAAAAGGGTTAGTGAATAGAACAAGAAATAATTGAATTTTAAGTAAATGTGAAAATGTAAGAGAGTCAGAAATTTATACTCCTCCTTGCGTTAATCACTAACTTGTCACCTTCCTAGCCACCTTATATTCATCCCTATTTTCCTATTTCTCCTCCTCCGTTGTACTTTCCACCAACTTCTTGTAAGCCCCTTTCTTTGCCTACATCATCCCTAATACTTCTCCATTCCACCACCAGTCCCTTTGACAGCCATTAAATTGACCTCTCAATACACCCTATACCTCTCTAGCCATTTGCTTATGCAACTGGCAGTCTTATCCACATATTGTCTGCATCCCCACTACTCTTTCAAGCCCCCATATTCATTAACTTCTCCTAGATCTCCAGAGCACTAGCCATCGTCAAGATACCCCATTTGATCCTAGGTCAATCATCAAAAACCCTCTTTTTCCTCATCTTATTGATCTTCAAATCCATTCATCACGGAAAGCCTACGTTGAGTCAAAAGATTCTCTCTTGGGATAACCATACAGTCTTTACAAAGACCTTTATCCCCCTTCCTAAGGAGCAAAAAATCAATCTGCATTGAACTACAGAAGGTAACCAAGTGTTACTCCTTCTTGGGAAGCCCGAATTCGCTACCATCAACCCAAAGACACTTGCAAAATTCAAAAGTGAAGCTGCTCCGTCATTTCTCTCCCCCAAACCAAAACCTCCATACACATCATTATAACCCCTCGGTAATGACCTGATGTGCCCATTGAAATCAATTCCTAAGAAAATATTCTCTATGAGTGGCACACCTCTCACCACATTAGATACGTCCACATTAATTTTCCTTCTGTGGCTTGTTTGCTTTCTTCGGTTTTATCTCTTTCCTGGTACTCTTCAAGTCGTCTTCTTTGTGTTTTAATTTACTCTATATTGATCTTCTTTGATGTTGAATCTTCCTTGATGGTTGGATTTTCCTTGATCAATGGGCTGATTTTTACTATTTCCTTTTGCATTTGTTGCTGCCGAGCTTCTCTTTTTTTCTTGGCTAATTTCTTTTTTCTACTTACGTACGTAATAAATTTAACAGGATAAATTGTCATTATCAAAACATATATGGGCTAACAATCTCTCCTTTTTGATGATGACAACCAAAAAAGAGATAGAGGGAGTTTACTTCCTTTTTTGTGTTATGTTCCCCCTTAGTGTATGCTCCCTCATGATGTATGCCATGTATAAGAGTTGACTCGTATTCTCTTGTGGTCTTCTCCACCTTTTACTACATGGAGTTATGTAGTGGAGTCATAGCTTATCTTGTCGAATGGAAGTAAGTTATAGGTCATCCCATAATGGATGTACCAAGTTCTAACAATCAAAATAAAGAAAAAGTGCACAAGAAACAGAAGATAGATAGTAATAGTTCTAGATAAGAAAAGCAAAAGAGATTTAGGGGATTAAGATTCCCCAATAACAACCCAACAAAAACATAGTTTTAACAAGGGACAAATGGCCCCAAAAACAGATAGGTCTGGGAGGAGTCACAAAAACATATGAGATCATATATCAACCAAGTAGTGCATGAGGATGTTGATGATCTTTAACATTCTTCAGTCATCCTTCAGAAGCTCAGCAGCTTAGTCTGTAGATATATACATTGGTTGTCTTGGGTTGCTCGCTCTTACCCTTTCCAGAGTCCTTTTAAAGTGAAGCCGTAAAGTGAAAATGTAACTTTGCCCCTAGTGCCATTGACGTACCTCTTTCTCAATGTAAAGCAAACTTTGATGGAGTGGTTCATTATCCATTTTCATGAAATAGAAACTCATATTTCAGAGTATGGTAAGAAAGTGAAGATTGTAATATGAAGGAGATATAAAGCTTATTTCACAAAATCCTAAATTCCTGGCTCTCTCCAACAACCTACTAAGTACTTATTTGCCTTCCAAAAAGACAAAATTGATTTTATTTAAACAATTGAACTAATTATTATTTAATTAAACAAGTTAATTCTGAATAAAGTGTTTTAATTAATATTTTTTACTCAAATTTTGAAAAGAAAAACTGCGTGTTTCATTCACTTATTAGAGATATAGTTAAGTGAACCATAAATTATATTATTTTTAGTTAGAATATGCATATGTGCATTCACCTCAATAAGTCGTAAAATCCTAATCATTTTCTGCATGGGATTAATATATATAATTAAAGTAAATAATATACTTTATGTAGTTAACTTAACAGTATATTTAATAAACCAATAAAAATATGCCCAAAGTTTTTTGCAATACTTGAATCAAAACTGTCTTATTATTAGAGCATTTTATTAGGAGTTCATGTGTTTAACTAAAATAGTCTAACAAATTTAAGAGATTGATTATGTGTTAAGTCTTTTTTTATTCTATCAAACTTGTTACCATAATTATTTTCCTTTTCTTTTTTATTTTTATTTCTCTCAACCTTGTTTCCATAACTATTTTTTTTTTTTAGATTTACTCGTTTGATTTGAAATGGCATGATGCTTAACCTAATCGAATTTGGGTTCATTTGGTTGACTTTTATTTGATTGTCTTAATAACCTGATTGAATTTGGGGTCTTATTTTTTTACGTGTCCAATATTTATTTAAGTGCGAAGAACCTGAGTGATTTAAGTTATGATATTTCAAGGTTGCTCTCCATTTCGGCTATGGATACAATAGAAGCTCTTAAAGCAATATTTGATGGTGAGACATTTTTGTTGCTACAATTAGAGTTGACGATACATATTAGTATTTTTTCTAGTATAAGAATTGTTGGAATAACCCGATATTCAAGAGGAAAGGGGTGAATTGACCACTTTTTATTTAAGCGACACTATAGTCGATCGTTCTTTCTCAATAGTCAATTTTGAACCTGCAAAAGGGTTAATGAACAAAATAAGAAATAATTGAATTTTAAGTAAATGTAGAAATGTAAGAGAGTCAGAAATTTATACTCCTCCTTGCGGTAACCACTAACTTAGTCTCCTTCCTAGCCATCTTATATTCCTCCCGATTTTCCTGTTTCTCCTCCTCGATTGTACTATCCACCAACTTCTTGTAAGCCTTTTTTTTTAGCCTACATCACCCCTAGTACTTCTCCATTCCACCAGCAGTCCCCTTGCCGCCTGCAAAATTGACCTCTCAATACACCCAACACCTCTCTAGCCATTTTGCTTATGCAACTGGCAGTCTTATCCTCATATTGTCTGTATCCCCACTACTCTTCCAAACCCCATACCCATCAAATTCTCGTATATCTCCAGGGCATTAGTCATCGTCAAGCTACCCCATTTGATCCTTGGTCGATCATCAAAAACCCTCTTTTTCCTTATCTTCATGATATCCAATCAATCCATCACCAACGATCTATGTTGGGTCGAAAGATTCTCACTTGAGATAACCTTACAATCTTTTCCAAAACCTTTATCCTCTTCCTAAGGAGCAAAATATCAATATGTGTCATGGCCACCGAACTGCGGAAGTTCACCAGGTGTTCCTCCTTGAGAAGCTCGAATTTGCTACCATCAACCAAGGCTCTTGCAAAATTCAAAAATGAAGAGATCCTCCGTCATTCCTCTCTCCAAAATCAAAACCTCCATACACATCATTATAACCCCTCGGTGATGACCTGATGTACCCATTGAAATCACCTCCTAAGAAAATCTTCTCGATGAGAAGCACACCTCTCACCACATCAGATACGTCCCCATTAATTTTCCTTTTGTAGCTTGTTTCCTTTTTTCTGTCTTGATCTCTTTCCTTGTACTCTTCAAGTCATCTTCCTTGTGTTTTACTCTGTATTGATCTTCTTTGATTGTTGAATCTTCCATGATTGTTGAATTTTCCTTGATCAATGGGATGATTTTTGACTATTTCTTTTTGCATTTGTTGCTGCGGAGTTTCTTTCCTTTTATTGGCTAATTTCTTTTTTCTACTTACATACGTAATAAGTTTAAAAGGATAAATTGTCATTATCAAAACATATATGGGCCAACAATCTCCCCCTTTTGATGATGACAAGTTATGTAGTGGAGCCATAACTTATCTTCTTGTATGGAAGTAAGTTATAGATCTTCCCAAAATAAAGAAAAAGAGCACAACAAACAGAAGATAGCTAATAATAGTTCTAGATAAGAAAAGCAAAAGAGAGTTAGGGGATTAAGATTCCCCAATAACAACCCAACAAAAATATAGTTTTAACAAGGAACAAATTGCCCCAAAAACATATGAAATCATATATAAACCAAGTAGTGCATGAGGGTTCTTCTTCAGTCATCCTTCATAAGCTCAGCAGCTGAGTCTGTAGATACATTGGTTGTCTTGGGTTGCTCACTCTTAACTTTTCCAGAGTCCTTTTAAGAAGAATAGAGTTAATGATCAAAAATATACTTATAGTATCTCGATTTTTAGAGTTTCGTACCTGAACTATTATTAGATGTTCGATTTTTCTACCAGAACTATTACCAACTACTTACCATAAACATCTCAACTATCAATATTTTCAGGTAACAAACTCAAAAAAACAAGATATTTTAGGTGTGTTTTCACCCTTCACTCATTAAAATATGTAAAGTAAACACACAATCAAGTAGCAGTTTATGCAAGAAGTAATTAAATATGTTGCTCGGACTCTACAAAAATGTCGCTCGATAAAAGGATAAGCAAATGATATTTTTTCTGTATGTCGGAATATAGTTGATAAGTGTGTATCAAATCCTTAAAAAATAGTGAATTTTTTAAGAATCTGACACGAATACGACATATTTTTAAGAGTCCAAGCAACACAATATAAACCAGTAGAAAATTTAGGTATAAAAAATGAACAAAATAATTCAGATAGAAAACTCAAAAAAACAATATATATTATGTGTTCTCACACATAACTGTTTAAAATATGTAAAGCAAATATACAATCAAGCAGCAGCTTATGCAAGAGGTAGCTAAGTATGTTGCTTGGACTATACCAAAATGTCGCTCGCTAAAAGGATAAGAAAATGATTTTTTTTTCGTGTTTCAAAATATGGTTGATGAGCGTGTATCAGATCCTTCAAAAGTAATAAATTTTTGAAGGACCGTACTTGAATACGACAAATTTTTGAAGAGTTCAACCAATATAATTTAAACCAGTAAAAAATTTAATTTAAGAAAATAACAAAATAAATTATGGGTGAGATATTAGAAAGTGAAATATCATTGTTATACCTCATCCTCGAGAGACTGAATGTGATCAAGTAGCTGTTGATTGAGTGCACTTTCATTTATATGGTTAGCAACAACCATACTGAAGAGTGAAAAAAATGAGATTGACTGTAAAAGTGAATAAAAAGAATAATTAAAACACAGCTCAGTATTAATTGTTCACTTTCTCTTAATATGCTAAAATAAATAAGTAAAAATATAAATACATTTTAGTATAGGAGATAAAGTGAAATTAAATAATGGACTGAATGTTTCAGACAATTGTTTCAAAATTTTGCAATGTCTTCAACATACTAAACAAAAAGGGCATGAATTTAACGATAACTTGTGGTGTTATAAAATGAATCTTCACGATACTGTTTAACCTGTCATCTTACTAAAAATAGATCCATGATATTTTTTATTTTATAAGATTAAGATATAATTAGTTGTTTGTTTTAAGATTTATTCATAATCATAAATATGGAGAGATATTAATATGGTGCAAATAAAGTATTGAACAAAATAGATGATACAACAACAACAACAAACCCAGTAGATTCCCACATCGTGGGGTCTGGGGAGGGTAGAGTGCACGCAGACTATACCACTACCTCTAACGAAGTAGAGAGACTGTTTTCCATAGACCCCCGCTCAAGACAAAGGACAGTACATAAAAATATCAAAAGAATGGAACACAATAAAAAAGCATAGATACGCCATCCACAAAAATATGCAACACTGCCAAACAAAAGACACCCAAGCCCTCCTACCTACTGACTACGACTCATCCACCCACCTTAACCCTCTATCCTAATGTTTTTCCTCCATACCTTCCTATCCAGGGTCATGTCCTCAGTTAACTGTAGCTGCTCCATGTTACGTCTAATCACTTCCCTCCAGTATTTCTTAGATCTACCCCTACACCGCTTGAAACCATCCAAGGCCAACCTCTCACACCTACGAACCGGCGCATCCACGCCCCTCCTCATCACATGGCCAAACCATCTCAACCTCACTTCCCGCATTTTATCCTCCACCGACACCACTTCCACCTTCTCCCGAATAATTTCATTCTTAATCCCGCCAGCCCTAGTAAAACCACACATCCAACGCAACATCCTCATTTCCGCCACCTTCAATTTTTGGATATGATAATTCTTAACCGGCCAACACTCAGCTCCATATAACATAGCCGGCCTGACTGCAACTCTATAGAATTTTCCCTTCAGCTTGGGGGCACCTTCTTATTGCATAAAATTTCCGAAGCGAGCCTCCATTTCATCCAACCTACCCCAATACGGTGAGAGACATCCTCATCTATCTCTCCATTCCCCTGAATCTTCTACCCAAGATACGTAAAACTATCCTTCTTACAATCCGTCTGGGAATCCAACTTCACTACCACCTCGTCCTCTTGCCTCTAGTCACTAAACTTACACTCCAAGTACTCTGTCTTAGTCCTACTCAACCGAAAACCTTTAGACTCCAGGGTTTGTCTCCAAACCTCCAGCCTATCAGTAACACCGTGTCGGGACTTATTAATCAAAACTACATCATCTGCAAAAATCATACGCCAAGGCACCTCGCTTTGTATACTCCGCGTCAACACATCCATCACCAAAGCGAATAAAAAAGGGCTAAGAGTTGATCCCTGGTGTAACCCTGTCAAGACTGGAAAATGCTCGGAATCTCCTCCTACCGTCCTCACCCTAGTCTTCGCCCCCTCATACATGTCCTTAACCGCTCGAATGTACGCCACAGGGACCCCCTCGCCTCCAAGAATCTCCAAAGAACCTCCCTAGGGACCTTGTCATACTCCTTTTCCAAGTCAATAAACACCATGTACAAATCCCTCTTCCTCTCTCTATACTGCTCTACCAGTTTCCGCACTAGGTGAATTGTCTCAGTTGTGGAGAGACCATGCATAAATCCAAATTGATTCTCAGAAATAGACACAATCTTCCTCAGCCTCTGCTCCACCACCCTCTCCCAAATCTTCATCGTGTGACTCAACAACTTAATACCCCGGTAGTTGTTGCAACTCTGAATGTCACCCTTGTTCTTATACAAAAGGAATCATCGTGCTCCATCTCCACGCCTCGGGCATCTTTGCGGACTTGAAAATGTTGTTGAACAAGTTGGTCAGCCACCTTAACCTTGCCCCGCCACAAAACTTTCAAAAATTCACTGGAATCTCGTCGGGCCCCGTCGCCCTGCCCCTTCGCATCTTGCGGATAGCCTCTCTTACCTCCTCAACCTTAAAACGCCGACAATAGCTAAAATCGTGATATTTTAACTAATTTAACCTTTATCTATTTAATATTTTTTTAAGGGATATCCAAAAAAGACATGACAAGTAAAATAATTCGGAATAAACTTTAACTTATGTCTAAAGTTTCAATGACACAATTAATTTTTTGTGCTCAACTGAATTGAAAAATAAATAAAATTCCTATTAAAGATAAATTTGGAGAGGTTTTTTACCATGTATATAATAAAGAAACCTACCAAAACATTATGTCATTGACGTACCTCATACTCAAGAGGCTGGTAGATTTCAGAGAATCGTTGTTGATTTGGTGCCGAATCATCCACTTTCTCACTGACTACATGCTGCATATAAAACATGAATGTGTATCACAAGAAGAATCATGATGGAAGGTTCTAGAAACATCAAGAGCCGTAATTAGTGTCAATCTAAAATCTAAACTTTATAGGTTCAAAACCCTAGAAATTGATTTCTTATTGAAATATTAATAAATTATTTGGACATCATTTGACGATGAATATTTTCTACTTCTTTTCTATAGTTCAAATTCTAAAACGCTTGTTTTGTCATAAAATTTATCCAAAATTTCATTGAATTTCGAAATTGAAAAACATCAAAAAGTTCTTTTCATTGCAAATCACTCACTAAAGTGCAACAATAACTCAAGTTTGTATTTGCAATCAAACACAATCCAATCTATATTTTTTTATTTCTAAAAACTCACTATTTTTTTTTCTTTCAAATTAAGGGACACTGTACTAATTAAGGGGGCATTTGGCCATGAAAAAATCACTTTTTTTTTTAATTTAAACTCCAAAAATAACATTCGGTCATAAAATCAATTCTAAAATTCAACTTGCAATAAAATTCTGTAACTTTCAATACTTCAAAACTCAATAGAAAGTTATTTTCATTTGAAATAACTCATAAAAATTCAAAAACAACGCATATTTGTATTAATGATCGAAAACAACTTCAATTTTCAAATAACATTTTCTACTTCTAAATCATAACTATTTTTTTCCAAATTTCACAATTTTCATGACCAAAGAAATATTTGTGCATAACAATTATATTTTAAACATATATACATAGTTTAAATTAAAATTATTGAATTTTGCCAAACTGTAAATTAAAAGTGTAGCTCTCTGAGGTGTCGAAGTAAATTTTGCTTGCATGGTTCATTATTCATTTTCATGAATTAGAAACCCAGCAATTGCAGAGGAATTCAAATTGAGTAATGTATTATACTACTACTTTTCTTCCATCAACATTATAAGCTTAATTGTCCAAAAGTAAATTTTGACTCATAGATTTTATGAATACTTTGGATTATGGTAAGAATATTTTGACTAATTATTTTATGACTAAAAATAATGGTTCATTTTCCATTTCTGTTTTGTCTTTTACCCAAATTGTTGACTCTATGCAACAACTTACTAAATATTTATTTGCCTTCCAAAAAGTTTAAACTAATCAAATCTCTCTTCTTTGTTTTTTTTTTTTTTAAAATCCACTTATTACTCTCTCACTTGTTTCCATGATATTTTTGTGCTTAATACATTGTTGTTTCAGGTACACAAAATTTGTATGTTAGTTCAGTAAACTTCAACACAAGTTCAAGACGTTTCAAGAACACTTATGAAGTTTTTCAACACCTTCAACACAAGTTCACTATGAACTATCAAAGAAGTGTGTTATATTATTAAGAAATAAGATAAAACAGAATAAGCTAAGTCCTTCAAATTCACGAAGTGTCTTTAAGGAAATAATTTCCCTCAAGTACCCGAGGTTGCGAAATTTTCCTCACAGGATAAAATGGCTTCAAAATAAGAAAGTAGTGGTACCTCAAACATTTTGGTTTTCTTCGAACTCACACAACGGGAGATGATCTCACGGAGTTTATAAGAAGACAAAAAGTATTTTAATATATAAAATTTTTGTACTAAACCTGTGGAAAAATGCAGGCTTATATAGTGTTGGGTACGATGTAGTTTTGATGATTGACAAACTGACAAAGTGATATGAAACATGTAGTTGAAACATGTAGCAAATAAACTTAACGAAATAAACATGTGCTAATTTGTAGAAGTTGAATTTGATTTAAATACTTGATGATAAGGGAAAGAAAAATTGAGTTGAAAAAGGAGTCCTATGGAAAGAAGGAGTTTCACTTCTGAGCATATCCTGAAGAGTCCTATGTGTAGAAGGAGAAAGATTCTGCAGATTAAAGAAGTCTGCACAAGATAGGAAACATACAAATTGAAGGACTCTTTGTTAGATCAATGAAGTTTCTGATGATTGACACATGAATGGACCATGTTACTTGAGTTGGTCCAAGCATAGGAAGACAGGTTTCAGGTTTCACTGATAGATGCAGACAAATATTGCTTAAAGGTAGGAATGAATGACCAAGCCTAATTCTAATATACTCAAGTTACTGATCACGTGAGAAATTGAAGAAGTTGTGGTTGAGTAAAATACTTGAAGATAAGTTGATTTAAAGAGTTGAAGTTTGACTACAACACTAAGGAGACAAGAGTTGGAATTGAAGAAGGAGTCTCGCTTGAAGTAGAACTCTATGTAATGATGTTCTGATTAAAGGAGGAGTTTGAAATAAAGAATGACACTTTGAAGAGCTGTGCTTAAATAGAAGATGCATCTGTCAGAATAACTTACGCACTTACAAAGAAGGAAAGCACAATCGACAGATTGATTTCACGAAGTGCTACTCAATCACTGAAGAAACACATTGAAGAACTTGGTCCTAAGTATAGAATCCAGCTAAGAGTTTTAGCATTAATTTTTAGAGTTGTTCATTGTGTTTGAACTATTGATGTAATATTAGTTTTAGTGTGTTATAAACTGAACTAGGAGCTAGTCTCCGAGTTGGGGAAAACTCAGAGAAGTTGGGAACGCATACCTTGGGAGGTGTGTGTATAGTTAGAAATTAGAGTTTTTAATTTCTAGTCGTTGAGTTAAAGGAATTAGAGTTTATAATTCCTATTTATTGGTTACAAGAGTTTTGTAATCAGTCGTTGTTGAGGCTCAGAGTTATTTAGTGAAGTTGGAGTTAAATCCTATTAAGGTGTAGGTCGTAATTTTTTACACCTTTTGAGCCGGGTGTTTTCCACATAAAAATTATTGTGTTCTTTACTTTTTGTTTTACTATTTCCTTGGAACACGTCAGGCAACCCGTTCAATTGATAGGCAACAGTTAGGCAAAAATTCAATAATTCATAGGGCACGTACTCTAACAAGTGGTATCAGAGTGAGGTTGTCTTAAAAAGGGTTAGCACCTAAGAAAATATTAATATAATAAATTCTGCACCACCTACTGGTCACAGTGAAATTCAATCCACTATTAGACCTCCACTCTTTGATGGGTCTCACTTCATTTGGTGGAAAGCTAGGATGGAAATGTTTCTTCAAAGTGTAGATTATGAATTATGGGACAAAAATATTGATGGACCAACAATTCCCATGAAGACAGTGGATGGAGAACAAGTGAAAAAGGTAAGGAGTGAATTCACCCCGGAAGATCTTGTTGCACTACAAAAGAATGCAAAAGCCAAAAATATTCTTGTTTATGGTCTTGGTCCAGCTGAGTACAATAGAGTGTCTAATTGCAACACTGCTAAACAAATCTGGGATGCATTGGTGAATACACATGAAGGCACTAGCCAAGTGAGAGAATTTAAAATTGCATTACTTTTCACTGAATATGAGGGTTTCAAAATGGAGAAAAATGAGTCACTACATGAAATGATAACTAGGATAACTTTGTTGGTAAATGAGTTATCATATTTAGGAAAGGTTTTATCTACTGAGGAACAGGTAGAGAAGGTCTTGAGAGTCCTACCAAATTCTAAGTGGAATGTCAAAGTTACATCCAAAAGAAAAGCTAAGGATCTCACTAGAATGTCCCTTGATGAGTTAGTTGGTAATTTGAAGACCTATGAGATGGACATGGAAGATCTAAATAGGGCATCTGAAAGTGATGAATCTTATGGAGAAGAAGATGATGAAACTGCTCTCATTGCCATTGGAGATTCAGATATAGAAAAAGATGATGGAAACTCTGAGGTAAGTATTCTTGAACTCAAAGAGAAGTTGCATTTATTTTCTAAAAAGTAACTTGTTTCCTTAATGACTGCTCTAATTGATGATTTCCAATAATTAACTTCTGATAGGTATGAGTTATTCAAAAATCTTGTAAGTTTAAAGTTTGATTTTATTGATGTAGAAACTTGTAAGAACACTGTTGTAAAGGAAAACTGCACTCTTAAGGAACAGGTTAGCAGACTTAATTCATCAAACCTGACCCTTAAATCTGAAGTTCTAAAACTATCTCTTTCTGAAAAAGAAAAAAAGGTCAAGAGTGAGAAACAAGAAAAGATTGAGTCAGAATTGACTAATATTAAACATGAATACTTTTGTGAAAAAGAAAAGGTTAGTCAACTAAGTCAAGAAGTTTCTAAATTAAACTTGATCTTAAGAGAGCTAATAGATGAACACATTCTTCAAGACTTGCTCATAATCTAGGTCAAATAACTCACAATGAAAAGGTTGGGTTGGGCTTTTATAAAAGTTCTAATGCTATTAAAGATCTGTGTTATATTTTTGGTAACTTGGGATATCCAACCACTGAATGTCCAGTTACAACAAAAAGAAAATCAAGAAGCATAAGCATTGCAAAAGATTCTTGTTCTATGTTAGCACAAGCTAACAAGAAAGACAAAACTGGTCAGAGAAACAGGTCACATAACATGTTGCCTCGATGGGCTACAAGGAACTTCATACATTATTTTTCTCATAAGAAAGGATCCAAGCTTGTCTGGGTTCCTATAATTAAGCTCTAATTTTTTTGAAGGTGAAGTGAAATGAGGAAAGCAAAATTAGTACATGGATAGAGCTTGCTCAAGACATAAGACTGGAAGCAAATAAAATTTCTTTCACTTACCATATTTAAAGGGGGAATGGATCTTTTGGAGATGGTAAAAAGAGCACCATTACTAGAGTTGAAAAGATTGGGAGAACTAAAACAATTTTTTTTAAAAAAATGGCTAGATTTGGAGTGCTCGTGTAAATGGCTAGAAACTGATGAGCATGCACAGGAACATGTTGTACTACCTGGTCCAGCTGTTTTACAAACTGCGGGCATATTGACAGGGGGAACAACAAATAAAGAAATAGATGCATCAATATAACCAACACAAACTGCTGGTAATTTTGTTGGTAGGTCATAAGAATTGGTGTTGTCAAAAGAATCTTAAGATATCCCATGAGAATCAATGTCTTGAGACCATGGTATCCAAAGAAAAGCAATTTCACTCTTGAGGGCTATAAAAATGTTGACTATGTGAGTTACTTAATTGACTGGAGAAGCACCAAGCACCAAAGGCACTAAGTAGAGAGCATTTTGAAAGGAATAGGTTAGACTTGAGGATGATTAAAATTGCATGAACTCCCCTTAATGATTGACTAGAATAACCATTGTTTTTCTTAATCTTATTAGCTAAAATGTTATTTGATTCAGTCTGGCACATTTAGTTGTGTGTCCCAATTCCAGATTTTTGACTCTTCTAACCTAATTTGTATTAGATTGTGCAGAAAAATACGTACAAAAAATCAATTGTGACCATAAAGTTCTTCTTATCAGGTATGTTCTACACTGACATAAGTATAGGCTGTCTAAGTTGAAATATTTGAGCACACCTGTTCAATTCCTCACACTTCATCCTCTCCTTGTCCTATTATATTGATGAATTGGTTGACCAAACTTTCTTTGATTCTCTCCAAATGGTTGTGCACAAATGTGTTAATTCTACATCAAAAATTCCTTCTTCTATATTAACCAAAATATCAGTTTTTGTACCATGATTTGCCAAATTTGATCATCAATCACATACAACATATAGTTCTGAAGAATGAAAAGGGACATGCTTTCCCTTTTAGTTTCTAATTGGTTATTTTTTAGGACTTCTCAATCCTAGTTCAGGTTTGACCTATAAAGCAACAATAGATATTCTTGAACATATGAATCATGTTGCTCTAACTGTTTCAATAAGGAGGGCTAACACTTATTTAAAAAAATTAATTTTTTTTTAATTTAGCTAAAAAAAAATAATTTAAACTAGAAGCTGCACAAGACAGTCATGAAGTTGAATAAGAGGTCCTTAAGGCTAGGTTCATCACTTTGAAGCTTGACCTTGATTAATAGAGGTATGAAAATATTGAAATCATTCATCAATTGACACAGTTGATATCACCTGTTCCATTTTCCTCATCATCTCTTCACTATTTGTATCGTTAGCCAAGTCCCACTTTTATACCATATTTTTTTTATTGATGCTCAGTTGTTTTGCTTTGTTCAGTACTAGCTTAGGTTTAATGTGGAACTTGATCTGTCAGTTAAACGGAATGGTTATCTTTGCTAAATTGACTCCTATTTTTGCTCTCTTTAATACATTACTATGTTGGCTAAAGTCTTTGTCTGATTTTTTTAGTGATAGCCCTAGTGGACATAAATACCATAACAAATCAATTTGGCTAGTATATTATTGCATTAAAATAGTTTTTTGATGATGCTAAAAGGGGGAAGATAAGGTTGTGCAATGTTTATAACCCATTGACTAAGTTGTTTCATTCTAGAGATTTATACTTTAGTGCCTATAGGTGAAGATGTTTCAATGCACAAAGACAAGAGGTTTGTCATCATCAAAAAGGGTAAATTTGTTGGGTACGATGTAGTTTTGATGATTGAAAAACTGACAAAGTGAAATGAAACGTGTAGCCTAAACTTGTAGCAAATAAACTTAAAGAAATAAACATGTGCTAATTTGTAGAAGTTGAATTTGATTCAAACACTTGATGATAAGGGAAAGCAAAGTTGATTTGAAAAAGGAGTCCTACGAAAAGGAGTTTCACTTCTGAGCATATCCTGATGAGTCTTATGTGTAGAAGGAGAAAGATTCTGCAAATTGAAGATGTCTGCACAAGATAGGAAACATACAAATTAAAGGAATCTTTGTTAGATCAATGATGTTTTTGATGACTGACACATGAATGGACCATGTTACTTGAGCAGGTCCAAGCATAGGAAGACAGGTTTCAGGTTTCACTGATAGATGCAGACAAAGATTGCATAAAGTCAGGAATGAATGAGCACACCTAATTCTAATATACTCAAGTTACTGATCACGTAAGAAATTGAAGAAGTTGTGGTTCAGTAAAATACTTGAAGATAAGATGCTTTAAAGAGTTGAAGTTTGACTACGACACTAAGAAGACAAGAGTTGGAATTGAAGAAGGAGTCTCACTTGAAGTAGAACTCTATGTAATGAGAGTTCTTATTAAAGGAGGAGTTTGAAATAAAGAATGACTCTTTGAAGAGCTGTGCTAAAATAAAAGATGCATCAGTCAGAATAACTTACACACTTACAAAGCAGAAAAGCACAATTGACAGATTGACTTCACGAAGTGCTATTCAATCACTGAAGAAACACATTGAAGACCTGGTCCTAAGTATAGAATCCAGCTAAGAATTTTGGCATTGATTTTTAGAGTTTTTCATTGTGTTTGAACTATTGATGTAATATTAGTTTTAGTGTGTTATAAAATGAACTAGGAGCTAGTCTTCGAGTTAGGGAAAGCTCAGAGACTTTGGGAACGCGTACCTTGGGAGGTGTGTGTGTAGTGAGGAATTAGAGTTAGCCGTTGAGTTAAAGGAATTAGAGTTTATAATTCCTATTTGTTGGTTACAAAAGTTTTGTAATCAGTCGTTGTGGAGGCGCAGAGTTATTTAGTGAAGTTGGGGTTAAATCCTGTAGAGCTACAGGTCGTGGTTTTTTATGCCTTTTGAGCTGGGTGTTTTCCACATAAGAATCATTGTGGTCTTTACTTTCTGTTTTACTGCTTCTTTGGAACACATCAGGCAACCCGTTCCATCAATAGACAACAGTTAGGTGAAAATAAGATTATCAGTAGGGCACAAACTCTAACATATAGCCATGAAGTGCCTTTTCGGAAAGGAGGCAACAGTTCATCAAAAATGTGTATCTTTTCTAAATAGTCATGTCTGTCCATTCAAAATAGTGTATCTTTTTCAAACAGCCACAACCATCCAAACAAGTCATACCTTTTTCCAAAATAGTGTGTCATTTCAAAACAACATTTCGTGTTTTTGCAATTGTTAGTCACTGCATGCATGCACGTTAATGGAGGAAAAAAAATTGTTGGATATTCGAACTATGTAAATAAATTTTGTGTACAAATTTAATCTCATCGATCAATCCAAATCCAAATCCAAATCCAAATCTGAAGACGAGCGAGCGACGACGATGACGGTGCGAGGTACCTCTTGGTTCTTGCTGCACTTACCATGTGGAGTTTTTGTTTCTTAATATAAACACATGAAAGTTTCATTCTCCCACCAATATGGGAGAATTAGTAGACTTTTCTTTCTTTTGAGTACACTTCTTTTTTAAGTGTTATCTCAATTTTTCCTCCACTTAATTCTCTCCATCTTCTGTTCACACTTTTAATCTGGAACCCAAAAATCTCCCACATGAATGGGGGATGAATATTCTTTATAAAATATTATGGACAAGTATGTGATCACTAAGCAAAGATTGATTTTATCTGAATAAGTGGGTTTTACTTTGAACTTTTTATAGAGAAAATGCATCGGATGTACTCGATCAATTGGTAGATTGAATATCTTTGAACTTTCGAGCTTTAATGTATACCTAGACAACACATGTCATACAACCAACCTTTTACCATTTATGGTTCTCACGGTTTTATTTGTTTTATCCATGAACACATCTCAGTTTCATGAGATCTTAGAGAATAGGCCTTTACTAACATTCTCCTTGAAACGGCTTCTACTCCGCTCTCACATTGGTGATTTCTAAGCGTTTCAATCCTATAAATTAAACTATTTGGTCAAATTTGCCAAATTTAGATAATTATTAAAAGAATTCACTCCATAAGTCTTTTCCTTGTTTACTAAACATTGTCTACTTCATGAGAATGGGTTGGGTATATTGACTATGTTGAACATGCCTGAAACAACTTTGTTTGATCTCCTTGAATCTAGCTCTATGGATCTCCAGTCTGCTAGGTAGAGTTACTGCCATGCAGACTTGTCCTAGGCCTTAAACCCATTCCCTTAGATGTTCTCTCAACTCCTTCTCTAGATAGCCATTTGTAAGTGGACCTGACACATTATCCTTTGACTTTACATATTCAACAGTTATAATTCCAATAGAGAGAAGTTCTCTAATGGTATTATGTCTCCGTCTTATGTGATGAGATTTATCGTTATACATCATGCTCCCTGCTCTACCTATTATCGTTTGACTATCACAGTGTATACATACTAGTGCCACTAGTTTGGGCCAATAAGGAATATCTTCCAAGAAATTCTGGAGCCATTTTGCTTCTTCAGCGTCTTTATCCAATGCGATAAACTCAAATTTTATTATGGAGCGAGCAATGCATGTTTGTTTGAACAATTTTAACTAAACTTCTCCTCGGCCTATAGTAAATATATCCACTCATGGATTTTACTTTATTTGATATGGTGATCCAATTTGTATCACTATATCCTTCAATTACTGCTGGATATTTATTATAATGCAAAGCATAGTCTTGAGTGTATTGAAGATAGCCCAAAACTCTTTTCATTGCCATCCAATGAATTTTATTAAGATTACTCATGTACTGACTCAACTTACTAATAGCACATGCTATGTCTGTTCGTGTACAATTCATGATATTCATCAAACATCCCAATACTTTTGCGTAGTCCAACTGTGAGTCACTTTTACCTTTATTTTTTGAAGTGCAGAGTTCACGTCCAATAGAGTCTTGGAAATACCAAATTCCATAAACTTGAACTTGTCAAGTACCTTTTCAATGTAATGAGGCTATGACAAAGCCAACCCTTATAGAGTTCTATGGATTTTTTATTGCTAAGATCACATTCACAACTCCAAGATCTTTCATATCAAACTTGCTCTCAAGCATTTATTTTGTAGCATTTATGTATGAAATGTCTCTACTGATGATCAACATATCATCCATATACAAACAAACAATGTCCTTGTGATTTGGGGAGTCTTTAATGTACGCACATTTATCATATTCGCTTATCTTAAATATGTTTGCCAACATGGTTTGGTCAAACTTCGCATGTCACTATTTAGGTACTTATTTTAGTACATAAAGAGACTTAAAAAGTTTGCACACCTTATTTTTTTTTCTAAAACCACAAAACCCTCAAGCTGTTCTATGTAAATTTCTTCCTCCAATTCTCTATTTAGGAATGTTGTTTTCACATCCATTTGATAGATTTCAAGACCATATACCATCACCAAGGAAATTAACATACAAATTGACATTATCCTTATTACATACGATTATGTATCAAAGTAATCAAGGTTTTCCTTTTGTTTAACACATTTAACTACAAGTCTTGCCTTGTATTTGTCAATAGTGCCATATGCTTTCATTTTCCTTTTGAAATTCCATTTAGAACATAAAGGTTTATTTTCTGAAGGAAGAACAACTAACTCCCATGTAAGGTTGATAAATATTGAATCTATATCACTATTGATTGCATCTTTATTAAAGGATAAGTCTGAAGATAGCATCGCTTTTTTAAACGTTTGTGTCTCATTTTGTAAGAGAAATATTACAAAATCCGATTCAAATAAAGTTGACATTCTTTTACGTATACTACATCTTGGATTCTCATCATTATGTACATCCTCACTTAGTTTATCTTAAGGTTTTTTAGACCCTCCACTAGAGTGTTCATGTCTATTTTTGTGCTTAATACATTGTTGTTTCAGGTATACAAAATTTGTAAGTTAGTTCAGTAAACTTCAACACAAGTTCAAAATGTTTCAAGAACACTTATGAAGTTTTCCAACACCTTCAACACAAGTTCACTATGAACTATCAAAGAAGTGTGTTATATTATTAAGAAATAAGATGAAACAAAATAAGCCAAGTCCTTAAAATTCACGAAGTGTCTTTAAGGAAATAATTTCCCTCAAGTACCCGAGGTTCCAAAATTTTCCTCCCAGGATAAATGGCTTAAAAATCAGAAAGTAGTGGTACCTCAAACATTTTGGTTTTCTTCAAACTCACACAACGAGAGATGATCACACGGAGTTTTTAAAAGAGAAAAAAAGTATTTTAATACAGAAAATTTTTGTACTAAACCTGTGAAAAAATGCAGGTTTATATAGTGTTGGGTACGATGTAGTTTTGATGATTGACAAACTGACAAAGTGATATGAAACATGTAGTTGAAACTTGTAGCAAATAAACTTAACGAACTAAACATGTGCTAATTTGTAGAAGTTGAATTTGATTTAAACACTTGATGATAAGGGAAAGCAAAGTTGAGTTGAAAAAGGAGTCCTATGGAAGAAGGAGTTTCACTTCTGAGCATATCCAGAAGAGTCCTATGTGTAGAAGGAGAAAGATTCTGCAGATTGAAGAAGTCTACGCAAGATAGGAAACATACAAATTGAAGGACTCTTTGTAAGATCAATAAAGTTTCTGATGACTGACATATGAATGGACTATGTTACTTGAGCTGGTCCAAGCATAGAAAGAAAGGTTTCAGGTTTCACTGATAGATGCAGACAAAGATTGCTTAAAGGTAGGAATAAATGACCAAGCCTAATTCTAATATACTCAAGTTACTGATCACGTGAGAAATTGAAGAAGTTGTGGTTGAGTAAAATACGTGAAGATAAGGTGATTTAAAGAGTTGAAGTTTGACTACAGAACTAAGGAGACAAGAGTTAGAATTGAAGAAGGAGTCTCGCTTGAAGTAGAACTCTATGTAATGATGTTCTGATAAAAGGAAGAGTTTGAAATAAAGAATGAATATTTGAAGAGCTGTGCTTAAATAGAAGATGCATCAGTCAGAATAACTTATGTACTTACAAAGAAGAAAACCACAATCGAAATTTTGACTTCATGAAGTGTTATTCAATCACTGAAGAAACATATTGAAGAACCTGGTCTAAGTATAGAATCCAACTAAGAGTTTTAGAATTGATTTTTAGAGTTGTTCATTGTTTTTGAACTATTGATGTAATATTTGTTTTAGTGTGTTATAAACTGAACTAGGATCTAGTCTTCGAGTTGGGGAAAACTCAGAGAATTTGGGAACGCATACCTTGGGAGGTGTGTGTGTAGTTAGAAATTAGAGTTTATAATTCCTAGTCGTTGAGTTAAAGGAATTAGAGTTTATAATTTCTATTTATTGGTTACAAGAGTTTTGTAATCAGTCATTGTTGAGGCTCAAAGTTATTTAGTGATGTTGGGGTTAAATCCTATTAAGTTTTAGGTCGTGATTTTTTACACCTTTTGAGCCGGGTGTTTCCCACATAAAAATTATTGTGTTCTTTAATTTCTATTTTACTGTTTCCTTGGAACACATCAGGCAACCCGTTCCATCGATAGACAATAGCTAGACGAAAATAAGATAATCCGTAGGGCACGTACTCTAACAAGTGGTATCAGAGTGAGGTTGTCTTAAAAAGGGTTAGCACCTAACAAAAAATTGATATAATGAATGCCGGACCACTTACTAGTCACAATGAAGGTCAATCCACAATTAGACCTCCACACTTTGATGGGTATCACTCTATTTGGTGGAAAGCTAGGATGAAAACGTTTTTCCAAAGGTAGATTATGAATTATGGGATAGAAATATTGATGGACCAACAATTACCATGAAGACAGTGGATGGAGAACAAATGAAAAAGGTAAGGAGTAAATTCACCCCGGATGATCTTGTTGCACTACAAAAGAATGCAAAATACAAAAATATTCTTGTTTGTTGTCTTTTTCCAGCTAAGTACAACAAGGTGTCTAATTGCAACACTGCTAAAAAAATCTGGGATGCATTGGTGAATGCACATGAAGGCACTAGCCAAGTGAGAGAATTCAAAATTGCATTACTTTTCACTGAATATGAGGCTTTCAAATTGGAGAAAACTGAGTCACTACAACAAATGATAACTAGGTTAACTTTATTGGTAAATGAGTTATCATCTCTAGGAAAGGTTTTATCTACTAAGGTACAGGTAGAGAAGGTCTTGAGAGTCCTACCTAAGTCTAAGTGGAATGTCAAAGATACAGCCAAAAGAAAAGCTAAGGATCTCACTAGAATGTCCCTTGATAAGTTAGTTGGTAATTTGAAGACCTATGAGATGGACATGGAAAATCTAAATAGGGCATCTAAAAGTGATGAATCAGATGGAGAAGAAGATAATGAAACTGCTTTCATTGCCATTGGAGATTCAGACATGGAAGAAGATGATGGAAACTCTGAGGTAAGTATTCTTGAACTCAAAGAGAAGTTGCATTTATTTTCTCAAAAGGAACTTGTTTCCTTAATGAGTGCTCTAACTGTTGATTTCCAAGAATTAAATTCTGATAGGGATGAGTTTTTGAACAATCTTGTAAGTTTGAAGTTTGATTTTATTGATCTAGAAACTTGTAAGAACACTGTTGTAAAGGAAAACTGCACTCTTAAGGAACAGGTTAGCAGACTTGATTCATCAAACTTGACCCTCAAATCTGAAGTTCTAAAACTGCCTCTTTCTGAAAAAGAAAAAAAGGTCAAGATTGAGAAACAAGAAAAGATTGAGCCAGAATTGACTAAGATTAAACATGAATACTTTTTTGAAAAAGAAAAGGTTAGTCAACTATGTCAAGAAGTTTCTAAATTGAAACTTGATCTTGAAAGAGATAATAGATGGACACATTCTTCAAGACTTGTTCATAATCTAGGTCAAAGAACTCACAATGAAAAGGTTGGGTTAGGCTTTTATAAAAGTTCTAATGCTATTAAAGAACTATGTTATATTTGCGGTAACTTGGGACATCCAACCACTGAATGTCCAGTTTCAACAAAAAGCAAATCAAGAAGCATAAGCCTAGCAAAATATTCTGGTTCTTTGTTAGCACAAGCTAACAAGAAAGTCAAAACTGGTCAGAGAAATAGGTCACATAACATGTTGCCCCGATGGGCTACAAGGAACTTCATACATCATTTTTCTCATAAGAAAGGATCCAAGCTTGTCTGGGTTCTAAAAATTAACCCCTAATTTGTTTTGCAGGTGAGAGTGAAAGGAGGCAAGCAAAATTAGTACATGGATAGAGCTAGCTCAAGACATAAGACTGGAAGCAAATAAAATCTCTTTCACTCACCACATTTAAAGGGGGAATGGATCTTTTAGAGATGGTAAAAAGAGCACCATTATTAGAGTTGAAAAGATTGGGAGAACTAAAACAATTTTTTTTTAAAAATGGTCAGATTTGGAGTGCTTGTGTAAGGGGGAAGCAAGGGAGATTCTCTTCAATAAAAAAATATAAAAAAAGGATGACAGTGAAACTGATGAGCATGCACAGGGACATGTTGTACTACCTGGTCCAACTGTTGTACAGACTGAGGGTATATTGACAGGGGGAACAACAAATAAAGAAATGGATGCATCAATAAAAAGAACACAAGCTACTGATAATTTTGTTGGTAGGTCATAAGAATTGGTGTTTTCAAAAGAATCTTGAGATATCCCATGAGAATCAATATCTTGATACTATAGTATCCAAAGGAAAGCAATTTCACTCTTGAGAGCTATAAAAATGTTGACTATGTGGGTTACTTAATTGACTGGAGAAACACCAAGCACCAAAGGCACTAAGTAGAGAGCATTTTGAAAGGAATAGGTTAGACTTGGGGATGATTAAAATTGAATGAACTTCCTCAATGATTGACTAGAATAACCATTTTTTCCTTAATCTTATTAGCTAAATGTTATTCGATTCAGTCTTGTACATTTAGTTGTGTGTCCCAATTCCAGATTTTTGACTCTTCTAACCTAATTTATATTAGATTGTGCAGAAAAATAGGTACAAACAAGCAATTATGACCATAAAGTTCTTCTTATCAGGTATGTTCTACACTGACATAAGTATAGGCTGCCTAAGTTGAAATAGTTGAGCACACCTGTTCCATTCCTCACATTTCATCCTCTCCTTGTACTATAATATTGACGAATTGGTTGACCAAACTTTATTTCATTCTCTCCAAATGGTTGTGCACAAATGTGTTGATTCTACACCAGAAATTCCTTCTTCTCTATTAACCAAAATATCCGTTTTTGTACTATGATTTGCCAAATTTGATCATCAATCATATACAACATATGTTTCTGAAGAATGAAAAGGGACATGCTTTTCCTTTTAGTTCCTAATTGGTTATTTTTTAGGGCTTCTCAATCCTAGTTTAGGTTTGACTTATAAAGCAACAATAGATATTCTTTAACATATGAATCATGTTGCTCTACCTGTTTCAATAAGGAGGGCTAACACTCATTTAAAAAAATTGAAAAAAAAATTAATTTAGCTAAAAAAAAATTTAAACTAGAAGTTGTAGAAGACAGTCATGAAGTTGAATAAGCAGTCTTTAAGGCTAGGATCATCACTTTGAAGGTTGACCTTGATTGATAGAGGTATGAAAATATTGAAATCATTCGTCAATTGACACAGTTGATATCGCTTGTTCCATTTTCCTCATCAGTTCTTCACTATTTGTATCCTTAGCCATGTCCTAATTTTATACCGTATTTTTTTAATTAATACTCAGTTTTTTTGCTTTGTTCAGTACTAGCTTAGGTTTAGTGTGGAATATGCTCTGTCAATTAAATGGAATGGTTATCTTGCTAAATTGACTCAGATTTTTGATCTCTTTAATACATTACTATGTTGGCTAAAGTCTTTCTCTGATTGTTTTGGTGGTAGGCCTAGTGGCCATAAATAGCATAACAAATCAATTTGGCAAGTATATTATTGCATTGAAATAGTTTTTCGATGATGCCAAAAGGAGGAAGATAAGGTTATGGAATGTTTATAACCCATTGACTAATTTATTTCATTCTAGTGTTTTATACTTTAGTACCTACAGGTAAAGATGTTTGAATGCACAAAGACAAGAGGTTTGTCATCATCAAAAAGGGAAAATTTATTGGGTACGATGTAGTTTTGATAATTAACAAACTGACAAAGTGATATGAAACATGTAGCTGAAACTTATAGCAAATAAATTTAATGAATAAACATGTTCTAATTTGTAGAAGTTCAATTTGATTCAAACACTTGATGATAAGGGAAAGCAAAGTCGAGTTGAAAAAGGAGTCCTATGGAAATGAGTTTGACTTTTGAGCATATCCTGATGAGTTCTATGTGTAGAAGGAGAAAGATTCTGCAGATTGAAGAAGTCTGTACAAGATAGGAAACATACAAATTGAAGGACTCTTTTTTAGATCAATGAAGTTTTTGATGACTGAACATGAATGGACCATGTTACTTGAGCTGGTCCTAGCATAAGAAAACATGTTTCAGGTTTCACTATAGATACAGACAAAAATTGCTTAAAGTCAGGAATGAATGAGCAAGCCTAATTCTAATATACTCAAGACACTGATCACATGAGAAATTGAAGAAGTTGTGGTTGAGTAAAATACTTGAAGATAAGCTGATTTAAAGAGTTGAAGTTTGACTACAACACTAAGGAGACAAGAGGTGGAATTGAAGAATGAGTCTCACTTGAATTAGAACTCTATGTAACGAGAGTTCTGATTAAATCAGGAGTTTGAAATAAGGAATGAATCTTTGAATAGCTATGCTTAAATAGAAGATGCATCAGTCAGAATAACTGACGCATTTTCAAAGCAGTAAAGCATAATTGACAGATTGACTTCACGAAGTGCTACTCAATCACTAAAGAAACACATTAAAGAACCTGGTCCTAAGTATAGAATCCATCTAAGAGTTTTAGCATTGATTTTTAGAGTTGTTCATTGTGTTTGAACTATTGATGTAATATTAGTTTTAGTGTGTTATAAACTGAACTAGGAGCTAGTCTTCGAGTTGGGGAAAACTCAGAGACTTCGGGAACGCATACCTTGGGAGGTGTGTGTGTAGTTAGGAATTAGATTATATAATTCCTAGTTGTTTAGTTAAAGGAATTAGAGTTTATAATTCCTATTTGTTAGTTACAAGAGTTTTGTAATCAGTCGATGTAGAGGCTCAGAGTTATTTGGTGAAGTTGAGGTTAAATCCTGTAGAGGTGCAGGTCGTGGTTTTTTACACCTTCTGAGCCTGGTGTTTTCCACATAAAAATCATTGTGTTCTTTACTTTCTGCTTTACTGCTTCCTTGGAACACGTCAGGCAACCCGTTCCATCGATAGACAATAGTTAGGCGAAAATAAGATAATCAGTAGGGCACGTACTCTAACATATAGTCATGAAGTGCCTTTTTGGAAATGAGGCAATAGTTCATCGAAAATGTGTATCTTTTCTGAATAGTCATGTCTGTCTACTAGAAACAATGTGTCTTTTCCGAACAGCCACAACCATCCAAACAAGTCATACCTTTTTTTGAAATAGTGTGTCATTTCAAAACAACATTTCACATTTTTGCAATTGTTTCTGCACTGTATGCATGTACGTTAATGGAGGAAAAAAAACTGTTGGATTTTCGGACTATTTAAATAAATTTTGTCTTAAAATTTAATCTCATCGATCAATCCAAATCCAAATCCAAATCTAAATCTTAAGCCGAGTGAGAGACGACGATGACGACACGAGGCACCTCTTGGTTCTTGCCTTACTTACCATTCGGAGTTTTTGTTTCTTAATATAAACATATGAAAATTTCATTCTCCCACCAATATGGAAGAATTAGTAGACTTTTCTTTCTTTTGAGTACACTTTTCTTTTTTAAGTGCTATCTCATTTTTCCCTCCTCTTAATTCCCTCCATCTTTCATTCACACTTTTAATCTTGAACCCAAAAATCTCCAACATGAATGGGGGATGGATATTCTTTGTAAAATATTATGACAAGTATGTGATCATCAAACAAAGACTGATTTCACCTGAATAAGTGGGTTTTCCTTTGAACTTTACATAGTGAACATGCATCGGATGCACTCGATCAATTAGTAGATTTAATATCTTTGAACCGTCGAGCTTTAATGTATACCTAGACAACACATGTCATACAACAAACCTTTTACCATTTATGGTTCTCACAGTTTTATTTGTTTCGTCCAGAAACACATCCCGGTTTCATGAGAGCTTAGAGAATAGGCCTTTACTAACATTCTCTTTGAAGCGGATTCTACTCCGCTCTCACATAGGTGATTTCTAAGTGTTTCAATCCTATATATTAAACTATTTGGTAAAATTTTCCAAATTTAGATAATTATTAGAAGACTTCACACCATAAGTCTTTTCCTTTTTTACTAAACATTGTCTACTTCATTAGAATGGATTGGGTAAATTGACAATTTTGAACCTGTCAGACACAACTTTGTTTGATATCCTTGAATCTATATCTATGGATCTCCAGTCTGCTAGGTAGAGTTACCGCCATGCTGACTTGTCCTAGGCCTTAAACTCATTCCCTTGGATTTTCTCTCAACTCCTTCTATAGATTGGCCTTTTGTAAGTGGATCTAACACATTATCCTTTGACTTTACATAGTCAACAGTGATAATTCAGCTAGAGAAAAGTTCTCTAATGGTACTATGTCTTCGTCTTATGTGATGAGATTTATCGTTATACATCATGCTCCGTGCTCTACTTATTACTGTTTGACTATCTCAATGTATACATACTGGTGCCACTGGTTTGGAGCAATAAGGAATATCTTCCAAGAAATTTTGGAGCCATTCTGCTTCTTCACCGACTTTATCCAATGCGATAAACTCAGATTTCATTATGGAGCGAGCAATACATGTTTGTTTGAATGATTTCCAATAGACTGCTCCTCGACCTATAGTAAATACATATCCACTCATGGATTTTACTTCATTTGATCTGGTGACCCAATTTGCATCACTATACCCTTCAATTACCGCAGGATATTTATTATAATGTAAAGCATAGTCTTGAGTGTATTTAAGATACCCCAAAACTCTTTTCATTGCCATCCAATGAATTTTATTAGGATTACTCGTGTAATGACTCAACTTACTAATAGCACATGCTATGTATGGTCGTGTACAATTCATGATATACATCAAACATCCCAACACTCTTGCGCAGTCCAACTGTGAGTCACTTTCACCTTTATTTTTTGAAGTGCATAGCTCACGTCTAATAGAGTCTTGGCAATACCAAATTCCATATACTTGAACTTGTCAAGTACCTTTTCGATGTAATGAGGCTATGAAAAAGGCAACCCTTGTGGAGTTCTATGGATTCTCATTCCTAAGATCACATTCGCAACTCCAAGATCTTTCATATCAAACTTTCTCTCAAGCATTCACTTTGTAGCATTTATGTATGAAATATCTCTACTGATGATCAACATATCATCCATATACAAACAAACAATGACCTTGTTATTTGGGGTGTCTTTAATGTAAGCATATTTATCGCATTCGTTTATCTTAAATCTGTTTGACAACATGGTTTGGTCAAACTTTCCATGCCACTATTTAGGTACTTGTTTTAGTTCATAAAGAGACTTAACAAGTTTGCACACCTTATTTTCTTTTCCCAAAACCACAAAACCCTCAGGCTGTTCTAGGTAAATTTCTTCCTCTAATTCTTTATTTAGGAATGTTGTTTTCACATCCATTTGATCGATTTCAAAACCATATACCGCCACCATAGCAATTAATATCCGAATTGACATTATCCTCGTTACATACAAGTATGTATCAAAGTAATCAAGGTCTTTCTTTTGTTTAACTCCTTTGACTACAAGTCTTGCCTTGTATTTGTCAATAGTGCCATATGCTTTAATTTTCCTTTTGAATTTCCATTTAGAACATAAAGGTTTATTTTCTGGAGGAAGATCAACTAACTTCCACATATGTTTGCTAAAGATTGAATCAATCTCACTATTGATTTCCTATTTCCAGAAGGCTGAGTCTGAAGACAGCATCGCTTCTTTAAATGTTTGAGGCTCATTTTTTAATAGAAATATTACAAAATCCGATCCAAATGAAGTTGACGTTCTTTCACGTATACTACATCTTGGATTCTCATCATTATGTACATCTTCACTTAGTTCATCTTGAGGTTGTTTAGACCCTCCACTAGACTGTTCATGTCTATTTTTGTGCTTAGTACATTGTTGTTTTGGGTATACAAAATTTGTATGTTAGTTCAGTAAAATTCAACACAAGTTCAAGACATTTCAAGAACACTTATGAAGTTTTCCAGCACCTTCAACACAAGTACACTATGAACTGTCAAAGAAGTGTGTTATATTATTATGAAATAAGATAAAACAGAATAAGCCAAGTCCTTCGAATTCAAATGGCTTCAAAATCAGAAAGTAGTGGTACCTCAAACATTTTGGTTTTCTTCGAACTCACACGATGGGAGATGATGACATAGAGTTTTTAAGAAGACAAAAAGTATTTTAATACAGAAAATTTTTGTACTAAACCTGTGGAAAAATGTAGGTTTATATAGTGTTGGGTACAATGAAGTTTTGATGATTGACAAACTGACAAAGTGATAAGAAACATGTTGTTGAAACTTGTAGCAAATAAACTTAACGAAATAAACATGTGCTAATTTGTAGAAGTTAAATTTGATTCAAACACTTGATGATAAGGGAAAGCAAAGTTGAGTGGAAAAAGGAGTCTTATGGAAAGAAGGAGTTTCACTTCTGAGCATATCCTGAAGAGTCCTATGTGTAGAAGGAGAAAGATTATGCAAATTGAAGAAGTCTACGCAAGATAGGAAACATACAAATATAAGGACTCTTTGTTAGATCAATGAAGTTTCTGATGACTGACACATGAATGGACCATGTTACTTGAGTTGGTCCAAGCATAGGAAGAAAGGTTTCAGGGTTTACTGATAGATGCAAACAAAGATTGGTTAAAGGAAGGAATGAATGACCAAGCCTAATTTTAGTATACTTAAGTTACAGATCACGTGAGAAATTGAAGAAGTTGTGGTTGAGTAAAATACTTGAAGATAAGCTGATTTAAAGAGTTGAAGTATGACTACAACACCAAGGAGACACGAGTTAGAATTAATGAAGGAGTCTCGCTTGAAGTAGAAATCTAAGTAATGAGAGTTCTTATTAAAGGAGGAGTTTGAAATAAAGAATGACTCTTTGAATAGATGTGCTTAAATAGAAGATGCATCAGTCAGATTAACTTATGTACTTACAAAGAAGAAAACCACAATCGACAGATTGACTTCACGAAGTGCTACTCAATCACTGAAGAAACACATTGAAGAACCTGGTACTAAGTATAGAATCCAACTAAGAGTTTTAGTATTGATTTTTAGAGTTGTTCAATGTGTTTGAACTATTGATGTAATATCAGTTTTAGTGTGTTATAAACTGAACTAGGAGCTAGTCTTCGAGTTGGGAAAAACTCAGATACTTTAGGAACACATACCTTGGGAGGTGTGTGTGTATTTAGGAATTAGAGTTTATAAATCCTAGTCGTTGAGTTAGAGGAATTAGAGTTTATAATTCCTTTTTATTGGTTACAAGAGTTTTGTAGTCAGTCGTTGTTGAGGCTCAGAGTTATTTAGTGAAGTTGGGGTTAAATCCTATAGAGGTGTAGGTCGTGATTTTTTACACCTTTTGAGCCGGGTGTTTTCCACGTAAAAATTATTGTGTTCATTACTTTCTATTTTACTGTTTTCTTGGAACACATCAGGCAACCCGTTCCATCGATAGACAACAGTTAGGTGAAAGTAAGATAATCAGTAGGGCACGTACTCTAACAAGTGGTACCAGAGTGAGCTTGTCTAAAAAAGGGTTAGAACCTACGAAAAGATTAATATAATGAATTCCGCACCACCTACTGGTCACAGTTAAGGTCAATCCACTAGTATACCTTCACTCTTTGATGGGTCTCACTTCATTTGGTGGAAAGATAGGATGGAAATGTTTATTCAAAGTGTAGATTATGACTTATAGGACAGAAATATTAATGGACCAACAATTCCCATGATGACAGTGGATGGAGAACAAGTGAAAAAGGTAAGGAGTGAATTCACCCCGAAAGATCTTGTTGCACTACAAAAAACTGCAAAAGCCAAAAATATTCTTATTTGTGGTCTTGGTCTAGCTGAGTACAATAGAGTGTCTAATTGTAATACGGCTAAACAAATCTGGGATGCATTCGTGAATGCACATGAAGGCACTAGCTAAGTGAGAGAATTCAAAATTTCATTACTTTTCACTGAATATAAGGCTTTCAAAATGGAGAAAAATGAGTCACTATAAGAAATGATAACTAGGTTAACTTTGTTGGTAAATGAGTTATCATCTCTAGGAAAGGTTTTATCTACTGAGGAACAGGTACAGAAGTTACAGCCATAAAAAAAGCTAAGGATCTCACTAGAATGTCCCTTGATGAGTTAATTGGTAATTTGAAGACCTATGAGATGGACATGGAAAACCTAAATAGGGCATCTAAAAGTGATGATTCAGATGGAGAAGAAGATAATGAAAATGCTCTCATGGCCATTGGAGATTCAAACATGGATGAAGATGATGGAAACTCTGAGGTAAGTATTCTTGAACTCAAAGAGAAGTTGCATTTATTTTCTAAAAATAAACTTATTTCCTTAATGAGTGTTCTAATTAATGATTTCCAAGAATTAACTTCTGGTAGGGATGAGTTATTCAACAATCTTGTAAGTCTGAAGTTTGATTTTATTGATCTAGAAACTTGTAAGAACATTGTTGTGAAGGAAAATTGCACTCTTAAGGAAGAGGTTAGTAGACTTGATTCATCAAACCTGACCCTCAAATCTGAAGTTCTAAAATTGTCTCTTTCTGAAAAAGAAAAAAAGGTCAAGAGTGAGGAACAAGAAAAGATTGAGTTAGAATTGACTAAGATTAAACATGTATACTTTTGTGAAAAAGAAAAGGTTAGTCAACTAAGTCAAGAAGTTTCTAAATTGAAACTTGATCTTGAAAGAGCTAATAGATGGACACATTCTTCAAGACTTGTTCCTAAGATATGTCAAATAACTCACAATAAAAAAGTTGGGTTGGGCTTTTATAAAAGTTCTAATGATATTAAAGATTTGTGTTATATTTGTGGTAACTTGGGACATCCAACCACTGGCTGTCCAGTTGCAGAAAAAAAAAAATCAAGAAGCATAAGCCTTGCAAAAGATTCTGGTTCTCTGTTAGCATAAGCTAACAAGAAAGTCAAAACTGGTCAAAGAAACTGATCACATAACCTGTTGCCTCAATGGGCTACAAGGAACCTCATACATCATTTTTCTCATAAGGAAGGACCCAAGTTTGTCAGGGTTCCTAAAATTAACCCATAATTTGTTTTGCAGGTGAGAGTGAAAGGAGGTAAGCAAAATTAGTATATGAATAGATCTTGCTCAAGACATAAGACTGGAAGCAAATATAATTTATTTCACTCACCATATTTAAAGGGGGAATGGATCTTTTAGAGATGGTAAAAAGAGCACCATTACTAGAGTTTAAAAGAATGGGAGAACTAAAACAAAATTCTTTTTAAAAATGGTCAGATTTGGAGTGCTGGTGTAAGGGGGAAGCATAGGAGATTCTCTTAAAAAAATATAATAAAAAAGGGATGACAGTGAAACTGATGAGCATGCACAGGAATATGTTGTGCTACCTGGTCTGACTATTGTACAGACTGAGGGACTATTGAAAGGGGGAACAACAAATAAAGAAATAGATGCATCAATAAAATAAACACAAGCTGCTGGTAATTTTGTTGGTAGGTCATAAGAATTGGTATTGTCAAAAGAATTTTGAGATATCCCATGAGAATCAATGGCTTGAGACTATGGTATCCAAAGGAAAGGAATTTCACTCTTGAGGGCTATAAAATGTTGACTATGTGAGTTACTTAATTGACTGGAGAAGCACCAAGCACCAAAGGCACTAAGTAGAGAGAATTTTGAAAGGAATAGGTTAGACTTGGGGATGATTAAAATTGCATGAACTTCCCTCAATGATTGACTAGAATAACCATTTTTTTTCTTAATCTTATTAGCTAAAATGTTATTCGATTCAGTCTTGCACATTTAGTTGTGTATTCAAATTCCAGAATTTTGCCTCTGCAGACACGTAAAATTTATTAGGTCAAATTGATACAAAATTTGGATTTGATCCATACTTTATTGGGTCTAAAATCATTTTGGGATATAAGAATAATAAGCCCATTTTATTCCTCATTAAGGACTTCAAGGTCCATTACACTTGGAAGCCCAAACTCATCAAGTGACGTGGCAACCTAGTCAAATCCAAGACCAATGAGATGCCGCCACTTGTACAAATTATGTGGAAATCTCATTCAAATTCAAGAACCAGTCAAAAGTCACCAAGTGTCAAAGTGACATGTTTCGGCCAATCACAAGCAACTAGGCCTACCACCTACAACTATAAATATGGGGTAACATGACAAGCTAAAGGATTCGGCAATCATTGGAGGAAGCTTCTGCATTGACTACATATCTCTTCAACAAATCGACTAACAGAGTTCTGCCCGAAGGTCAACTCGACAAGACGAAGTGCTGTCAGACAATTCCTGGAGATCTAAACGCATTTCCAGGAGGCTCAAATCATCCTACATTCGAGAATCACGTTGCGAAGGCCCTCGAATCACGGAAAAACTTAGGAGAGAAGAATCGAGATAATAACGGAATTGTACTCACAATTTTCATCTTAATAAAATTATTATTTTCTTTTATTTATATTTTTGCTTGCAGTTTATTTTCCGCATAAACGAAAATTTGTTGCGAATAAATTTTGGCACGCCCAGTGGGACAAGTTCTGCTCTCCATCTCTTCTTCCTGCAAATCAAATACAACTGTTGCTATGGACTTCAAAAATATGTAAGATTTATCATGCAAGAACTCTGCTACTGCCACATTTGATGAGCTCAGCCTTATTGGTCCCCGCACTCGACGCAAATTTAAGACCAGTGGTTGAGATGAATCTGAATACTTTACTTCTTTGGAGAAGGCAAAAAAGAGCAAATCTCATATGACGGCTGAAGCTGCAGCTCCTGGGGGCAATTTGACGTCCTTGCTATGTGTGAATTCTCTGAAGATTCGACTGATTCACCAGCCTCACCAAAGGTCAACGCCTTGATGGCCGATGCAACTGATATGGATGAGAAGTTCACAATAATAGAACAAACCATTGAAGTTTTGAAGAAATCTGTCGAGGATAAAGATCTTCAAATCACTCAACTGATGGAGAAATTAGAGTCCTTCGCCCCTGGAGAAACGAGCCATGACCCTGCTTATCCACCTGAATTTACTCCACAAAATAAGGATGTCGTTAAGTTACCTAGCAAGACTAAATCTCAAAAAGAGAAATAGTCTACTTCGGTTACTACTCTAACAGTTCAACAACTACAAGATATGATTACAAATACCATCAAGGCACAATATGGCAGTCCATCACAAAGTTTTGTAGGATACTCAAAGCCATATTCTAAGTGAATCGAGGGCTTATCGATGCCAATTGGATATCAACCGCCAAAGTTTCAACAATTTTATGGAAAGGGAAATCCAAGGCAACACATCGCTCATTTTGTTAAGACTTGTAGCAATGCTGGTACACATAGTAATCTTTTTGTCAAGCAATTTGTTCGCTCTTTGAAAGGCAACACTTTTGATTGGTACACGGACTTGGAGTCTGAATCAATTGATTGTTGGGAGCAACTAGAAAGTCAGTTCCTAAATCATTTCTACAGAACCCATTGTACGGTCAGCATGATGGAGTTGACAAACACAAGACAAAGTAAAGATGAGCCTGTAGTGGACTACATAAATCGTTGGCAAACATTGAGCTTTGATTGCAATGATCAACTTTCTGAAACTTCCGCGGTTGAAGTTTGCATTCAAGGGATGCATTGGGGCCTTGGGTATATCCTCCAAGGAATTAAGCCTCAAACTTTTGAAGAATTAGCTACGCGCGCTCATGACATGGAGTTAAGCATTGCAAGTCATAGAATGACATCGCCTATTTTTTATCCTAAAAAAAGAAGTCACGAAATTCAACTACTAATCAGAGGATCATATTAGGGAATCTATGGTGACGACTGTGAGTTCTAAGGACTCTACAAGACAAAAACTGAAAGAGAAAGCTCCAAAGCAACAAATGCAAGAAGAAGAAAATCAACCAACCTTGAAAGAGTTACAAGCAAGGGTATATCCTTTTTATGACTCTGATGTTCCTGGAATTATGGACAAGTTGCTAGACAAAAAAATCATTGAACTCCCTAAGTAAAAGCAACCCAAAGAATCAAACACAGTCGATGATTCTAAATACTGTAAATTTCACCGCATTGTTGGTCATCATACCATAAAATGCTTCATCCTGAAGAAAAAGATCAGGACATTAATGCAAGAGGGAAAGATCATCATCGATGATGGCGATACAGTTGATGAAAACCATGTTAGCGCTGAACTGGACCATAAAAAAGATTCAATTTCAAAAGTTCTACAACCCATAAGCTCTGTGGCATCATCAAAAGGTGAGGGAATCATCATGCTACAATTTGGAAGATTATACCCGATTGGGGTTCCAGCCTTGAAGAAAACAATAAGCAAATACATGCAAAACGACTTCTCCAATGGCGAGAAGGGTGGTACTTGGACACTGATCGCTCGCAAAAGAAAAAAATGTCAAAGGGCTTCTAAACTCCAGTTTTCAAAAGGCGACCCAAGATCAAATGCATATCTGCTTCAACCCATGGGGGCAGTAAATATCAAATTGAAGTCCAACAATACTTCATTACAAAGGGTTGGGAGGAAATTTACATTACAAGAATTCTTCCCCAAGCCACTCCTTAAGGCATGAGCATAAACTGTACGATGCTCCTCGACGCACGAGCCTAAAATGTAAGTCAAGTCGCTCCTTAAGGAACGAGCATAAACTGCATGATGCTCCTCGACGCACGAGCCTAAAATGCAAGTCAAGCCACTCCTTAAGTCATGAGCATAAACTACATGATGCTTCTCGACGCACGAGCTTAAAATGCAAGTCAAGCCACTCCTTAAGGCATGAGCATAAACTGCATGATGCTCCTCGACGCACGAGCCTAAAATGCAAGTCAAGTCGCTCCTTAAGGCACGAGCATAAACTGCATGATGCTCCTCGACACACGAGCCTAAAATGTAAGTCAAGCCGCTCCTTAAGGAACGATCCTAAAACTGCAAGTCAAAATGCTCCTCGATGCATGAGCCTAAACTGCAAGTCAAGATGTTCCTTGATACACGATCTTAAATTGCAAGTCAAATCACTCCTGGCCCGCATGAGTATAAACTGTGAATGGATCTATCAAAAAAAAAAAGTAAAATAGTAAAATAAGGAAAAGTATGAAGCTTGAATGCATATTTGGAGTTCTTTGAAGATGTCATCTTTAAAGCAAAAAGATTCTTCATTATCTCCAAGAATGAAGTCTTCTCGACAAGTAAAATAACTTGTGGTACTTTGAATATTGCTCTAGTACGGCCTTCACCAAATTACAGAAGTGATGCATCCCAAAACTTGGAGTAGAAGAAGAAATTCATGAAGTATCCAAATCTGACGAGAAGTAGAGTATCACAAGATTTAGGCTGCAATTTCGAAAAAGAACCTGAAGAAATACAGAAGTTCAATGATGGTGGTATTCATGTGAATCGTAGATATACGAGTCTAATTTCCAATCCGAAAAACGACACCTGATTCCGATACTTCCACGTCGAGATATGAAATTTCTCGTGACGCTGCTCAAAGTTGAAATAACAAGCGAACCAGGATTAGAAGGCTGTTTTCGGAGCAATATCTGGGAAGATTTGGATGCAATCTAATTATGGTTTCCACGTGAGACGTATCTTTGCAAATATACTTTTCAATGCAAAAAACGGCACCTGATTTCAACACTTCTGCGTTGAGATATGAAATTTCTCGTGACGCTACGCAAAGCTGAAATAACAAGCGAACCAGGATTCGAAGGCCGTATTCGGAGCAATATCTGGGAAGATTTGGATGCATCTGATTGTGGTTTCCACTTAAGATGTATCTATGAAAATCTAATTTTCAATTCAAAAAACGGCACCTGATTTTGACACTTCTGTGTTGAGATATAAAATTTCTCGTGACGCTGCGCAAAGCAGAAATAACAAGCGAATCAGGATTTGAAGGACATATTGAGAGCAATATCTGGGATGATTCGGATGCAATATGAGTGTGGTTTCCATGTGAGACGTATATATATGAGTCTAGTTTCCAACGCAAAAAACGTCTCCTGATTTTGATGTTCTTAAGTCAAGATATGAGAGTTTTCATGAGACTGCACAAAACAAGTAAACAGTGACGAAACAGAACTGAAGGTCTGACTTTGAAACGATACCTGGACAGATCTGGTGATAAAACGAGCGTGGTTTTCGTGTAGAACGTAGACTTGAGAGTCTACTTTCCAACACTACGAGTCATTTGTGATTCAGACACCTCCACGATAAGTTATGAAGCTTCTTCCACAGAGGCGCCAAAGTGTTGAAAGCTCAAAAAGAGGAAAAGAACGTGAGTCGAATTTCTGCTCAGGATAAATTACAATAATTAAAGGGGGTGTTGATGTCCTTTTATAGACTCTGAAAGGCCCCAATTTGATTTCAAAAAGGAATCTGCCGAACAAAGTTGTCTTCTACAAGGACTGGGACGTTTAAGTGTCCACAATAAGTCAAATTCCTAAGCATTTTTGAAGTGGGATAACATCATTAATCAATCCTATTAAGATTTGATATAGGACTAATAGCCGAATCCTATATGATTTGGATATATTTAGTCTTAAACAGAATTTACACTGGATTCACGTTATTCTACCCGAATAATCATGACTTTGAGGAGTCGGATTTTGACAAAATGCTCAAGACGCAAAAAAAAGGCCCTTAGAAAATACTTCATATCTCGTCTCTAATAGGTTCGAAAAATCAAACACCTTGACGAGCCTTGAAGTAGGGGGCATCTGTAGACACGTAAAATTTATTGGGTCAAATTCATACAAAATTTGGATTTGATCCATAGTTTATTGGGTCTAAAATCATTTTGGGCTAAAAGAATAATAAGCCCATTTTATTCCTCATCAAGGACTTCAAGGTCCATTACACTTGGAAGCCCAAACTCATCAAGTGACATGGCAGCCCAGTCAAATCCAAGACCAATGACATGCCGCCACATGTACAAATGATGTGAAAATCTCATTCAAATTCAAGAACCAGTCAAAAGTCGCCAAGTGTCAAAGTGACATGTTTCGGCCAATCACAAGCAACTAGGCCTACCACCTACAACTATAAATAGGGGGTAACATGACATGCTAAAGGATTCGGCAAGCATTAGAGGAGGCTTTTGCATTGACTACACAGCTCTTCAACGAATCGACTAATGGAGTTCTGCCTGAAGGTCAACTCGACAAGACGAAGTGCTGTCAGTCAATTCCTGGAGATCCAAACGCATTTCCAGGAGGCTCAAATCATCCTATATTCTAGAATCACGCTGCGAAGGCCCTCGACTCACGAAAAAACATAGGAGAGAGGAATCGAGAGAATAACGGAATTGTACTCACAAGTTTCATCTTAATAAAATTATTATTTTATTTTATTTATATTTTTGCTTGCAGTTAACTTTCCGCATAAACGAAAATTTGTTACGAACAAACTCTTCTAACCTAATTTGTATTAGATTGAGCAGAAAAATAGGTACAAGCAAGCAATTGTGACCATAAAGTTCTTCTTATCAGGTATGTTCTGCACTGACATAATTATAGGCTGTCTAAGTTGAAACAGTTGAGCACACCTATTCAATTCCTCACAATCCATCCTCTCCTTGTCCTATAATATTGACGAATTGGTTGACCAAACTTTCTTTGATTCTCTCCAAATGGTTGTGCACAAATGTGTTAATTCTACACCAGAAATTCCTTCTTCTCTATTAACCAAAATATCAGTTTTTGTACCATGATTTGCCAAATTTGATCATCAATCACATACAACATATGTTTCTGAAGAATGAAAAGGGACATGCTTTCCCTTTTAGTTCCTAATTGGTTATTTTTTAGGACTTCTCAATCCTAGTTCAGGTTTGACTTATACCTAGACAACACATGTCATACAACCAACCTTTTACCATTTATGGTTCTCACGGTTTTATTTATTTTATCCATAAACACATCTCGGTTTCATGAGATCTTAGAGAATAGGGATTTACTAATATTCTCCTTGAAGCGGCTTCTACTCCGCTCTCACATAGGTGATTTCTATGCGTTTTAATCCTATAGATTAAACTATTTGGTCAAATTTTTCAAATTTTGATAATTATTAAAAGACTTCACACCATAAGTCTTTTCCTTATTTACTAAACATTGTCTACTTCATGAGAATGGGTTGGGTATATTGACAATGTTGAACTTGTCAGACATAACTTTGTTTGATCTCCTTGAATCTAGCTCTATGGATATCCAGTCTGCTAGGTAGAGTTACCGCTATACTGACTTGTCCTAGGCCTTAAACCCATTCCCTTGGATGTTCTCTCAACTCGTTCTCTAGATAGGCCTTTTGTAAGTGGATATGACACATTATCCTTTGACTTTACATAGTAAACAATGATAATTCCACTAGAGAGAAGTTCTCTAATGGTATTATGTCTCCATCTTATGTGACGAGATTTATCGTTATACATTATGCTCCCTGCTCTACCTATTATCGTTTGACTATCACAGTGTATACATACTGGTGCCACTAGTTTGGGCCAATAAGGAATATTCCCAAGGAATTCTGGAGCCATTTTTTTTCTTCACCATCTTTATCCGATGCGATAAACTCAAATTTCATTGTGGAGCGAGCAATACATGTCTGTTTGAATAATTTCCAATAGAATGCTCCTCGACCTATAGTAAATATATATCCACTAATGGATTTTACTTCATTTGATCTGGTGATCCAATTTGCTTCACTATATCCTTCATTTACCACGGGATATTTAGTATAATGCTAAGCATAGTCTTGAGTGTATTTAAGATACCCCATAACTCTTTTCATTGCCATCCAATGAATTTTATTACGATTACTTGTGTACTGTCTCTACTTACAAATAGCACATGCTAGGTCTGGTAATGTACAATTCATGATATACATCTAACATCCCAACACTCTTGTGCAGTCCAACTGTGAGTCACTTTCACCTTCATTTTATGAAGTGCAGAGCTCACATCCAATAGAGTCTTGGCAATACCAAATTCCATATGCTTGAACTTGTGAAGTACCTTTTCGATGTAATGAGGCTTTGACAAAGCCAAACCTTGTGGAGTTCTATGGATTCTTATTCCTAAGATCACCTTCGCAACTCTAAGATCTTTCATATCAAACTTGCTCTCAAGCATTCATTCTGTAGCATTTATGTATGAAATGTCTCTACTGATGATCAACATATCATCCATATACAAACAAACAATGACCTTGTGATTTGGGGTGTCTTTAATGTTTTAATACTTTTAGCATATCTTATGAACACACAGTCCACTGTCTTATGTCCTATTTTCACCCTTTTAGCCATAGAAATTTGAACTTTCGCAAGACATCTCCACACTTTGAAATATTTCAAGTTGAGTTTCCTTTCTTTCCATTTTTCATATGGAATTGATAGTGTCTTACTGTGGGTCACTCTATCAATTATTTGGTTAGTTGTAAGGATAGCTTTCCCCACAAGTTTTGAGGTAAACCTGAACTTATAATGTAATACCCTGTACTTTTCCCTAGCTTGAAATCGTCTTAAGAATGTTGGAAGCTTTCTTTGAAAGCTGAATGCACTTTTGTACATGTGGTATTTTTAAGATTTTCACTTTTTGTCAAGTGTGAAATTGAATTAGCTTACCAACGATACCAATTTCATCAAAATTTGACATCGGAGGAGAAAGTTATGGCCAAAAGACGGAAGGCTAAACCGCCCAAGTACGACGGTGAGGCCGACGGACCATCGAACTAGCGATGGAACGCCGCCCACAACCATCGCAGCAAGGTAGTGAGAACTACCTTTAGCCTAGGAGAGATGGACCAGGCTGACAGACGATCGGACTAGTGACGGACCGTTGGTCAGGCCGTTGCAATGGAAACAGTGAGGCCACCTTCTGGATAAGGTGCAACGGTCAGGTTGATGGACCGTCGAACCTAAGATGTACCATTGAACAATACGTCGTATCCAAAACAGTGAGACCCCATTCTACCTAGAAGCGACGGTCAGGGCCGATGGACCATCAACCCAACGACGGACCGTTGCACCCACCGTCACATGTTTTGATTCAGTAAATTAAAGCCATTTTAAAAGGATATTTTGGTCATTTACCACCCACCTATATATATATACCCAATTATATCCGATTTCATACATTTGGTTCATTATTACTTCATAACCAATACTAGGGTTTCTCTCTAACATTAATCTCTAAGAACAAAATCCAATCTTCTTCAAGAACTAAGGGATTTCCAATTATTCAAGTTCAAGAACATCAAGAATCTTAACCCAGGTAAGCATAGTTTTCATTCATGGACTCCTTTAATCTATGAAGTCCAAGAATCCCTTTTCCAAATTCAGGTTATGGATTTTCTTTATGATTTTAGGATTGGGTTGTTCTTGTTCACGTTGATAAATGAGAAATTTAATTCTACTCCATGTTGAGTGATAATTTCTATGTGGGTTTAATTATTATAGATATAGATTCATGCAAACCTATGACAAAACCCTTGAATGATGAAATTAGAATGTGACCATGATGTTTAATTGTTGTACACTGATGTCTACATATACTATGTCTACAATATGTTTGATTTAATTCCTAAATGAAGGAAAAGTGCCCAACTAGCATGTTGTCATGAAATCCCCATGTATGTTCAAACTTATGCCTATCACATGTTTGATGAAATGCTTCAGTAAATGCATTATGGTGATTATTATGTATTTAAGCAAGTCATGCTTTGTCAGTTTCCTTCTATCGAGTACTAGGGGTACTCGTATCCGAATATTAGCTGTGTGCCTAGAGCCATGTCATGTTTTCAAGATACTCTAAGTCAAGCTATGATCCTTAGACTTCAGACAGTCTTATGACTCAAGAAATCTCTATGATCTCATGAACTCATTCAGTTGTCAAATATCAGTAGTATTCCGTCAGTCAACGAAAGTCAGTAACTCAGTCCATGTTCAGTTACAAAAAATCATGTTCAGTGTCTATTCATATGGGAGTAGAAATTAGCACCGAGCAAACCCAAGGGTGGGAACTCACTTGTTATATGAGGGTGTGATTCTTAGAAGCATTTCTTGCATTCCAGAACTATGTAGCCAGCATAGGTTGAGACATCATAGCCTGCTATATGAGAATAGATGAGGTGGCTTAACCTTCTATGTGAGGGTTCCCACCGTTCTCATTAGAGTTACCTGTTATATTAGGGCCACTCACATGATGTCCTTACCAAGGGTGCGGTATTGACACATTTCCAATCAGGGCACAGATTGGACCCTAATTCAGCTATAATGCGTTATTTGGGGCATGTCGTTAGATGACTATCTCCCACAGTCTCAGTATCAGTCTCAGTAAAAGAACTCAGATAGTTCTTCATTATTCAGGATTGTCAGATATAGTAAACTTAGATACAGTATAGAACTCAGCTAGTTCCATCAGATTCAGGACTGTCAGATAAGTCACTCATGTTATCAGTTATATCAGTTATGTAACGCCCCGCATTTCGGGCTAGAATAAAATATATGACTCTGATGCGTTGATAATCCCCGAGCCTTAAATCCTATGCCAATTTGGCATGTTAATCAAGTTTGTAGTATGTGAATCCATTTGAGCATGAATTTAGACCATAGAAGTCCTTCAACTCAAGGACGAGTTAAAACTATTTCGATCGATTAAGTTTTAGTGGACGTTGTAATTTGTGTCAAATTCTATTGACCATAACTCATTGTATATGATGAACTGGGTGTCCTACTATATACCAAATTGTAGATAATTCAATAAGCTTTCCAACGATACAAAATTCGCCTAAAACGGACACCCGGTGAAGAAGTTATGGCCTTTCAAAGTTGAATGTGTCGCCTATGCACATATAGGCGATGCATAGGGCAACGCCCACTCCTAAACGGATTTGGGCCTCCGTTTTGAGTTACTTTAAGTGCAAGTTAGTCCTTACAAAACCCAAAAATCATCCTTACCCACTCCTAAAAGGATTTGGGCCTATTAACAACATTGAAGCCTCCTATAAAAACCCCAAGAATCTAATCCTTCAAAAAAACTTAAGAGAAGGAGCAACTAGGGTTTAAGAAAATAAGCTTGAAGGACCGATCCTTCCGAAACTTCTTCGTGAAAAAAATTACAGATTCGGAATTCTCTCGACGTAGGCTTCGATAGACACCAAAAATTCGTGGAGAATAAGGTACGCGGGGTTTTCCTAAAATCTCATGGGCATAGAAATCATGTTTTAAGAATTGGATTTTCGAATTCATGTACATACTCATGTTTCAGAAGCTTTAATGATATTGTTTTGGCCTTTTGGCTTTCCCCAAAAGTGATTTGAAAGTTATATGTATATATATATATGCGTTTGTCCTGAAATATGAATTTAGATCATGATTTTCATGAAACCTCTCTCTTAATGTAAATTTTTCCATGTTTCACGTAATATACAATGTTTTGAACACTAAAGAGAGGGTTGTGAATGTTGAATATGCATGTAATGAAAGAATGCATGGTTTTGCCAAAAATGCACATGACCACCATATGTTTGATGAAAGTTTTGCATGGACTTGACTTGAGTTTTCGGAACATGACATCTTTAATGCAAATTACATGTTTTGGTGGCCTAAACTATGTTTTGAATGAAATCTCTTGCTTAATACATTATGGCTCAGAAAAATCATGACTTGCAAGTCTTGGTATGACGATACCTACTCTGACTAAAGCCATATCAGACTCAGACTAACAGACATTTCAGACTTTCATGATTTTAGACATTCAGAATGTTGCATGTACAGAAAAGGTTAAAAATGGGCATACAGAGATGTTAGGTGGTTCCCCGAAGAGGGCTTGAGTTCAAGCGACTCATTGCCTAAAACCGTGGTTTGCCGACCCGGGTATACTATTATGCGCTGACTTAAATGTCCTATGGCGTATCAGACTCAGACACTCCAACCCTTGCGGCACACTTGGGTTGGGGGCTTCCCCGCCGAGTCAATGGCGGATTCCATACAGCCCGTGGAATATCAGACTTGTAGGGAAATACCACCTAACTCAGAAGTAAAACACAGATCATGATTTGAAATGAACAGACAGGTTACATGTTTTCAGAAAGTGCCCATGTATTTTTCAGAAACAGTTTTATACATGATGACTTGATGAAAAATGGCTTTCACTTAATACGTATATATATATATATGTATATTCCATTATACTATTTTTTTGGATTGCTTCGCGTGCCAGTACTTTTGTGCTGACCCCCCTCCTTCCAGGTCCTGAGGCACAGTCTAGGGGTCCAGCTACTCAGTCGACATTCTCGGAATTGCAGACTTGATCTCACAGTGGTGAGCCTTCTATTATTCGGAAGGCCTAATTATGTCAGACACTATCTTATTTATTATGTTTTTGGTTTACTGGGGGCCTTGTCACAGCTTCTTTTCAGACAAATATTTATGTTCCTAGTAGAGATTTCGCAGACTGATGTCAGATAGTATTATTCAGAAATGTTGCAGAACTTGACCATGTTTTCCGTATTAAGTTTTAAATTCCGCATTTTATTATGATTATGAATGTTGTGCATGATAACCAGATAGAGAATGGGTATTCCGGGCCTTCAGGGTTCGGGATGCTCGTCACAGCTAGGGCCTAGGCTCAGGTCGTGACAAACTTAATGTAACGCCCCGCATTTCGGGCTAGAATAAAATATATGACTCTGATGCATTGATAATCCCCGAGCCTTAAATCCTATGCCAATTTGGCATGTTAATCAAGTTTGTAGTATGTGAATCCATTTGAGCATGAATTTAGACCATAGAAGTCGTTCAACTCAAGGAAGAGTTAAAACTATTTCGATCGATTAAGTTTTAGTGGACGTTGTAATTTGTGTCAAATTCTATTGACCATAACTCATTGTATATGATGAACTGGGTAGCCTACTATATACCAAATTGTAGATAATTGAAAAAGCTTTCCAACGATACCAAATTCGCCTAAAACGGACACCCGGTGAAGAAGTTATGGCCTTTCAAAGTTGAATGTGTCGCCTATGCACATATAGGCGATGCATAGGGCGGCGCCCACTCCTAAACGGATTTGGACCTCCGTTTGGAGTTACTTTAAGTGCAAGTTAGTCCTTACAAAACCCAAAAATCGTCCTTACCCACTCCTAAAAGGATTTGGGCCTATTAACAACATTGAAGCCTCCTATAAAAACCCCAAGAATCTAATCCTTCAAAAAAACTTAAGAGAAGGAGCAACTAGGGTTTGAGAAAATAAGCTTGAAGGAACGATCCTTCCGAAACTTCTTCGTGAAACAAATTACAGATTCGGAATCCTCTCGATGTAGGCTTCGATAGACACCAAAAATTCGTGGAGAATAAGGTACGCGGGGTTTTCCTAAAATCTCATAGGCATAGAAATCATGTTTTAAGAATTGGGTTTTCGAATTCATGTACATACTCATGTTTCAGATGCTTTAATGATATTGTTTTGGCCTTTTGTCTTTCCCCCAAAGTGATTTGAAAGTTATATGTATATATATATATATGTGTTTGTCCTGAAATATGAATTTAGAGCACGATTTTCATGAAACCTCTCTCTTAATATAAATTTTTCCATGTTTCACGTAATATACAATGTTTTGAACACGAAAGAGAGGGTTGTGAATGTTGAATATGCATGTAATGAAAGAATGCATGGTTTTGCCAAAAATGCACATGACCACCATATGTTTGATGAAAGTTTTGCATGGATTTGACTTGAGTTTTCGGAACATGACATCTTTAATGCAAATTACATGTTTTGGTGGCCTAAACTATGTTTTGAATGAAAGCTCTTGCTTAATACATTATGGCTCAGAAAAATCATGACTTGCAAGTCTTGGTCTGACGATACCAACTCTGACTAATGCCATATCAGACTCAGACTAACAGACATTTCAGACTTTCATGATTTTAGACATTCAGAATGTTACATGTACAGAAAAGGTTAAAAATGGGCATACATAGATGTTAGGTGGTTCCCCGAAGAGGGCTTGAGTTCAAGCGACTCATTGCCTAAAACCGTGGTTTGCCGACCCAGGTATACTATTATGCGCTGACTTAAATGTCCTGTGGCGTATCAGACTTAGACACTCCAACCCTTGCGGCACACTTGGGTTGGGGGCTTCCCCGCCGAGTCAATGGAGGATTCCATACAGCCCGTAGAATATCAGACTTGTAGGGGAATACCACCTAACTCAGAAGTAAAACACAGATCATGATTTGAAATGAACAGACAGGTTACATGTTTTCAGAAAGTGCCCATGTATTTTTCAGAAACAGTTTTATACATGATGACTTGATGAAAAATGGCTTTCACTTAATACGTATATATATATATATATGTATGTTCCATTATACTATTTTTTGGATTGCTTCGCGTGCCAGTACTTTTGTGCTGACCCCCCTCCTTTCAGGTCCTGAGGCACAGTCTAGAGGTCCAGCTACTCAGTAGACATTCTCGGAATTTCATACTTGATCTCACAGTGATGAGCCTTCTATTATTCGGAAGGCCTAATTATGTCAGACACTATCTTATTTATTATGTTTTTGGTTTACTGGGGGCCTTGTCCCAGCTTCTTTTCTCAGACAAATGTTTATGTTCCTAGTAGAGATTTCGCAGACTGATGTCAGATAGTATTATTCAGAAATGTTGCAGAATTTGACCATGTTTTCCGTATTCAGTTTTAAATTCCGCATTTTATTATGATTATGAATGTTGTGTATGATAACCAGATAGAGAATGGGTGTTCCGGGCCTTTAGGGTTTGGGATGCTCGTCACGGCTAGGGCCTAGGCTCGGATCGTGACAAACTTGGTATCAAAGCACGGTTCATGGTCCCAGGGTGTCTGCGAAATCGCATCGGGTAGAGTCTTGTTTATGGGTGTGTAGCGCGCCACACTTATAAGCAGGAGGCTACTAGGCGTTTAGGAATGTTTCCCTTCTTTGTGATTTAGTTCGTGCTTCAGAGTCTAAACTGTCCCATTATTGGGTTGATTCAAGTGCAAAAAGTTTAGAGTATACATGATATAGTCCTTTTCGATTACGTTCTATAAGATTTTAAAAATTATGGAAAAACTCGATAGGAGTCTGTTAGTGCATCAATATATGCTGATTCTGATGTAAATATTGATCCTGATGGAATCGTGCATTCCAGCTTAAGGTATTAAGTGCATATTGTCCCTCTCAAAATCTTGTTACAGTTGTGGACAATGTATAGCAGAATGTTGGAACTATATTTCTACCCAAATAGTAGCATAAGTTAAAGTGTTGTTGTCATGACCTATTGGTAGTGATATTGGACCAAGAAGTTGGTGATGTAAAGTCACAAAGTTAGAAGTCAGAGTGAGGGTGATTTTGTGTAAATGAATATTTCAGTTGAATAATCGATGTTTGAGGATGATTTACCCCTTTATAGTGATAAACTAATGTGGTAGCTAGCAGCATGTGTGGATTGTATGGTAGTCCATGGAGGAAGTGTTTTACTCAGATTTTTATTTATACAGAATAATATGTATATTCTTAGACCATTAAATATTAGGTGTCAAATTTCTATCCCTTGTAATATATAATCTTGTTATCATGATGTTTATGAAAAGAAAAAAAATTTAAAGTCTAGTGAAGCCGTGTGGGGCTCTTTCGATTCACTAGCATAGTTGCCTTGTCATCCATCTTATTTTATTATTCAAAATACAAAACCAAAGTCTAGTGAAGCCGTGTGAGGCCTATTTCGATTCACTAGTAACTTGTTGTCCAACTTGTTGTTCTTTCATTGGTTTAATATATGTATGGCTGAATCTGTTTGCATGAGATAGAGTTGGTAATGAAGTGATTCATCCTTGTGTATTATTAGTTGAAGGTAGAGAAGGAGTTGTTGGTCAGGGTGATTTGTTGATTGCTTGAATGTGGAAATGGCTATATTAGCGAGTAAGTTATGATTATAGACTCATGGTTGTTTGAGGAATTTGAAGGCAGTCTAAATGTATGAATGAGTGAGTAAGTATAAGGTGAGAAATCCGTATAAGTAGATACAATTGTACGGGGTTATAATATAAGATTAAGGTTGACCATGTCTATTATGAGGCTTTAACCCCCTTGACCCTCTTTTCATTGGTAGTTGTAAACTAGTGCTACTTGTGAGAAGGTATGTAGTAGATTTTTGAGATATTTGGGTAGACTATCCCAATTTGATGGATTAGTGTATTTATATTATGTTGCATTCTTCATTGGTGGTAGATGATTGATACTAAACTATAGGCTTGAATTTAAATGGTGTGGTGGTAAATAGTGGCAAGAGTTTGTTGATGCATATTTTGTGGGATTAATTTAGTAGGCTTGAGGTGCTGAAATAGTACATGCTAACGGAATGATGATAAGGTAAACCGTTAGGTCATGATCGATTATTGTGGTTATGAAGTTCTAGTGCACTAGTGTTTTGTGATGTTTACTTATAGTTTCCAAGTAAATATTTTGTGTAAGGTTGGGTTGTAAGTCATGCATAGCACTACATATCAAGTTTGAATAGTTGAAGTTCATAAAAGTGGATGTGATGATTTCTTGATCAATGATGTTAGTTATATGAAAGTGATCTAATAGGCTTGAACGGTGTGTGAAATGGCTTAAGTTTAAATTGATTCGTAATGAAGTATAATGTTGTGGGTTTGGTGTGTAAGTATGCCCAAGGCGATATGGAGTTGTGGAATTTCTCTAAAACTATTACATGTTGTGTGTGACTAGTGGTACCATGGAGTTGCTAGTTGGAAAAAGACTAGTTAGATGATATATGGTGTTCTAGATAGCCAAGTTAAGGAGCCTTGATTGATAGTGTTGAGACTTTTGATGTGATATCGATTCTCATGGTAGAGAGATATAAGTTTGGAGTAGCAATATTGGTATGCTAGGACGGAAGTGGTATGGTTCATCAAAGGCTTGGTGATATCCATGTTAAGTGTTAGAATCTAAGTTTGAGTTTTGAAGGTTGAACGGATAGAAATAAGTGTGCAAGCGTTATACTTTGACTATTGGTGGCTATAGAAAGATAGAGTGTATCCCAGAAGGTAGTCATTCGGGTTGAGTTCTATGATATGCATGTATTGTTAATTTTTTCAGACCCTAGAGTGCAGTAAGTGTAGTTCAGTTGGAATCTGGTAAGGGATCTCCCAAACACTAGATGATGACTTGAAGCTAAGTGGGAGATGATAGAACGAATAACAAAGTAAGGATCTCAGATTCTAGTAGTGATGCAGTGTGATTTAGAACATCAGAAAATAAGGGTGAATCTCAACCCATTCCTACCTCAATATTTTTTATTTTTTTTTGTTATCCGGATGCTTACTCATGGCTTACGATGCAATTCCGTGATAATAGTTCATGATTCCGGTATATGATAGAGAGTCACGTACTCTTCCAATTCCAAAATAATGAGTTCTAGTTCATTCAAGTAGTCGGAATCACATTCCTTATGTTATGAACTCTAGTTGAGGTCGTGCAACTCATGACGCATGTACTCACTCTTTATAGTGTGCTCAGTCCCATATAAAGATCTTTTTCACGATTGAGGGTCTTATGTTTTAACCTTTTAGTGACCCTTCCTATGCAATGATAGTGGTGTTGATGTAAATGTTCTTGTTGATGGAAGATCATAGTATGCTTGTTTAGATAAGGCCATAAGTATGAAGTAAGATTTGGGGCCAAGTCTTTGATACATGTGATGGTTAGTGGAAAAGTTTGTGTGTGTATGTTTTTAGGATAGCACGTGGGAGTTATATTGATAGTAGTTTAGAAACTATGTGAAGTATCTACTTATGGGTGTTTGCCTTGAAGTTAACATGTTGTTATAAATTAGGCTTGAACGACGTTTTGGGATTGTAGTGGAAGGTCGCCATATGCATTAGCGACTTCATATTAAGAGTTCAGTGTAGTCATTGAAGTGGTAAGGCATGTTATGCTTAGGATGTGATTTTTAAAAGAGGTATAGAAGGTGGCATCATATGGTTTAGAATAATAGCGTGGTGTAGCATGTTGTATTTTTGTGATTTAGAGTTAGGCTTGATCGCGGGGTAAGGATTAAGATATTTTAGACATTAGTAGAAAAAAAAAACATTATCAATGCTCATATGAGAATTTTAAGCTGAGTTGAATGAATATGATATTTATAGGGAATAGTATAGTTAAGGGATATTCGGGAAGTGCTCTAAGCCTTAAAGTAAGAAGTTGTATTGCCAAAGGTCTGAAAATTCTATCCTAATTTAGGAGTTATATGTCTATATTCCAGACTGCAGAGTAGTGTCAATGTTGTGATTTCCTCAGTGGGATGTTTTGTGTAATCCATACCTAAGATTCATGGTTCCCTATTACTGCTAGAGCTTCCTTAGAGAGAGTGTTGAAGAGAATACTCCAGTTAAGTATGAGGGTGTAGTATAATTCAGTCTGTATGGCCAATAAGTCAGTTTAGCAGTCAGATTCGCATGACTTGTTTTCTTGTCTTTGCACTTATTCATGCTACTCGAAATCTCAGACATGCTACTAGTCGAAGATAGAGTATACCAGTAGTTACGAGTATAGCCCAGTTCATGCATCATGCATTAAATTCAAATTCCAAATGTTCAGATCAGTGTATTTTTATTAGAGGACATGTCATGTCCGCGTTATTTCATATATTTAAGGCTTCAACAAGTTCCTACCCATCATTCGAGGAAGAATTATCCCAAGGGGGAGATAATGTAACGCCCCGCATTTCGGGCTAGAATAAAATATATGACTCTGATGCGTTGATAATCCCCGAGCCTTAAATCCTATGCCAATTTGGCATGTTAATCAAGTTTGTAGTATGTGAATCCATTTGAGCATGAATTTAGACCATAGAAGTCCTTCAACTCAAGGACGAGTTAAAACTATTTCGATCGATTAAGTTTTAGTGGACGTTGTAATTTGTGTCAAATTCTATTGACCATAACTCATTGTATATGATTAAATGCGTGGCCTACTATATACCAAATTGTAGATAATTGAATAAGCTTTCCAACGATACCAAATTCATCTAAAACGGACACCCGGTGAAGAAGTTATGGCCTTTCAAAGTTGAATGTGTCGCCTATGCACATATAGGCGATGCATAGGGCGGCGCCCACTCCTAAACGGATTTGGGCCTCCGTTTTGAGTTACTTTAAGTGCAAGTTAGTCCTTACAAAACCCAAAAATCGTCCTTACCCACTCCTAAAAGGATTTGGGCCTATTAACAACATTGAAGCCTCCTATAAAAACCCCAAGAATCTAATCCTTCAAAAATACTTAAGAGAAGGAGCAACTAGGGTTTGAGAAAATAAGCTTGAAGGACCGATCCTTCCGAAACTTCTTCGTGAAACAAATTACAGATTCAGAATCCTCTCGACGTAGGCTTCGATAGACACCAAAAATTCGTGGAGAATAAGGTACGCGGGGTTTTCCTAAAATCTCATAGGCATAGAAATCATGTTTTAAGAATTGGGTTTTCGAATTCATGTACATACTCATGTTTCAGAAGCTTTAATGATATTGTTTTGGCCTTTTGGCTTTCCCCCAAAGTGATTTGAAAGTTATATGTATATATATATATATATGCGTTTGTCCTGAAATATGAATTTAGAGCATGATTTTCATGAAACCTCTCTCTTAATGTAAATTTTTCCATGTTTCACGTAATATACAATGTTTTGAACACGAAAGAGAGGGTTGTGAATGTTGAATATGCATGTAATGAAAGAATGCATGGTTTTGCCAAAAATGCACATGACCACCATATGTTTGATGAAAGTTTTGCATAGATTTGACTTGAGTTTTCGGAACATGACGTTTTTAATGCAAATTACATGTTTTGGTGGCCTAAACTATGTTTTGAATGAAAGCTCTTGCTTAATACATTATGGCTCAGAAAAATCATGACTTGCAAGTCTTGGTATGACGATACCAACTCAGACTAATGCCATATCAGACTCAGACTAACAGACATTTCAGACTTTCATGATTTTAGACATTCAGAATGTTGCATGTACAGAAAAGGTTAAAAATGGGCATACAGAGATGTTAGGTGGTTCCCCGAAGAGGGCTTGAGTTCAAGCGACTCATTGCCTAAAACCGTGGTTTGCCGACCCGGGTATACTATTATGCGCTGACTTAAATGTCCTGTGGCGTATCAGACTCAGACACTCCAACCCTTGTGGCACACTTGGGTTGGGGGCTTCCCCGCCGAGTCAATGGCGGATTCCATACAGCCCATGGAATATCAGACTTGTAGGGGAATACCACCTAACTCAGAAGTAAAACACAGATCATGATTTGAAATGAACAGACAGGTTACATGTTTTCAGAAAGTGCCCATGTATTTTTCAGAAACAGTTTTATACATGATGACTTTAAGAAAAATTGCTTTCACTTAATACGTATATATATATATATGTATGTTCCATTATACTATTTTTTTGGATTGCTTCGCGTGCCAGTACTTTTGTGCTGACCCCCCTCCTTCCAGGTCCTGAGGCACAGTCTAGAGGTCCAGCTACTCATTAGACATTCTCGGAATTGCAGACTTGATCTCACAGTGATGAGCCTTCTATTATTCGGAAGGCCTAATTATGTCAGACACTATCTTATTTATTATGTTTTTGGTTTACTGGGGGCCTTGTCCCAGCTTCTTTTCTGACAAATATTTATGTTCCTAGTAGAGATTTCGCAGACTAATGTCAGATATTATTATTCAGAAATGTTGCAGAACTTGACCATGTTTTCCGTATTTAGTTTTAAATTCCGCATTTTATTATGATTATGAATGTTGTGCATGATAACCATATAGAGAATGGGTGTTCCGGGCCTTCAGGGTTCGGGATGCTCGTCACGGCTAGGGCCTAGGCTCGGGTCGTGACAAGTTATCAGTATGTTATGTTATCACGGTATCAACTTCAGTTTTTATGTCTCATGCATATACTCTTATGCTTATGATAGACAGTCTGTTATTATATTTGTTCATGCATATGAATCCCATGCATTCATCCTACCTCACATGCATACCACTACATTCAAAGTACTGGCATATTTGCGCTATGGTGTCTTATAACATAGGTTCAGAGACACATGTTCCATAGCATCAGTAGATTCCAGTCTCAGCAGTCAGAGTTACAAGTGAGTCCTCATCTTTCGAAGACATGATCATCATTGTATTAGCTCGTTAATTAGTTTATTAGTTGGAGTTAGTTAGGGACATGTCCCATCAACTCCTTATTCAGACAGTCATATTTAGAGGCTTTTCACGCTACAATATGTTCAGATAGCTTATTTCAGTTATGTTTTGGGTATTTCATACCCCATCCATATGTTATGATTTATCAGATCTTATGTTACAATTTTCAACCTTATGGACTTTCAGTTTATGTTTCCACATTATACAGTATGTATGCAGTATACAGGTACAGATATCAGTCATGGGTTAGCTTGTGGTCCTTCGGGGTCATGAGCACCATGTAACATTCTGGGTACAATATTCGGGGCGTTACAAACTTGGTATCAGAGCCTAAGGTTCAATAGTGTCCTAGAAAATCTGAAATCCGCATCTAGTAGAGTCTTGTGCATGGGTATGTTGCGCGCCATATTTATGTGCAGGAGGCTATAAGATATTTAGGAACAATTTACCTTCTTTCAGTATTTATGTCTTGCCAGTGAACATAATCTAAAGTCAATCTCTCAGTCTAATCCGTTTCTCCCTTTCTTCTACAGAACATGCCTCCTAAAAGAAGAAATGGGAATCAGCCAGCCCCTCAGCCCGAAGAACCTTTGGGCGAACATGTTTCTCATGCGGAGTTCAGGGCAACATTCACTACTCTTGCTCAGTCATTTGTTGCTCAGAATGAATGACCAGCTATTATTCCGGCCAAATAGTGGCCAATTCAGCTACAGCCAGGATTTGGGACTTCACCTGAATGAATCCTCCATCCTTTCTCGGGTCTAAGGCAGACGAGGACCCTCAGGAATTCCTAGATCAAGTGTAGAAGGTTACAGACATAATGAGGATTACTCATAGTGAGAGTACTGAGCTAGATGAATATCAGTTGCAGGATGTGGCTCATACTTGGTTCAAGCAGTGAAAATTAGAGAGGCTAGACGATGTAAGGTCAGTTGAGTGGGAGGAGTTTGCTTCAGCATTCCTTGATAGATTCTTTACCCTAGAGCTTAGAGAAGCTAAGGTGCTAGAATTCATTAACCTCAGGCAGGGCAATATGACAGTGAAAGGGTATTCTCTTAAGTTTAATCAATTAGACAGATATGCCCCTCATGGGGTTGCAGATAACAGGGCAAGGATGAGTAAGTTTGTTTCAGGGGTGAATGATAGCATGGTTAATGAGTGTAGATCCGCCATACTGAATAGTGATATGACTTTAGCCAGGCTTATGACTCATGCTCAGCAGATAGAGGAGTATAAGATTAAGATGAGGAAGAAATAGAATAAGAGAGCGAAGATAGGTAGTTTCAACTTTTCTCAGCCTAAGTCAGAAGGAGGAAACCGTTCTGAGTTTGATCCTAAGTCATCAGTTCCAGCTCCTTCTTCAGCCAGTGCTCCATTTCGTAAGTTCAAAGAGGGTAACAAAGATAGAGTGCCAGGCGCTAAGTCCCAGGGCAGTGTTAGCAGTGCTCACACCTATCCTCTTTTCCAGACTTATTGCAAGCACCATCAGGGTATTTGTAGAGCTGGCAGTGGTATTTGTTTCAGATGTGGAAAGCCAAGCCACAGAGTCAGAGACTTTCCTCAGCCAGGTCCTCAGGGTTAATAGAATCTCTCCTCAGCTCAGTCTAATCGCCCAAATCAGCAGGGTGCCACCTCCAGTGCTACTAGTCGGAAACACCCAAATCATATCTATGATCTTCAGTCCCGATAAGATCAGGAAAATTCTTTTAATATGGTTACCAGTATGTTACAGATCTTTCATATACATGTTTATGCTTTGCTAGATCTAGGAGATTCTCTGTCTTTTGTCACTCCTATATAGCAGTTGATTTCGGAGTCAGGCCCAAAATTCTAGTAGATCCCTTTTCAGTCTCTACCCTAGTGGGTAAAACTATCATAACCTGGAGGGTATACAGGAACTGCCCAGTTATGACATCTCAGAAAGTCACTTCAGCAGACTTAGTCGAATTAGAGATTACTGATTTTGATGTCATTCTCGGCATGGATTGGCTTTATTCCTGCTATGCCACAGTCGAATGCATAAACCGAATAGTCCAATTTCAGTTTCTGAATGAACCCATCCTTTAGTGGAGGGGTAGTACTTCTGCGTTCAGAGGTTAGTTTGTTTCCTACCTTCAAACACGAAAAATGATATCTAGAGGATATGTCTATCATCTTGTTCATGTTAAGGATTCCCGTTCCGAGACTCCCAGTCTTGAATCAGTCCCAGTAGTGAATGAATATTCAGATGTCTTTCCAGAAGATCTTCCAGGAATTCCTCCCGAAAGGGAAATAGACTTCAGTATTGATCTTTTTTCGTATACTCAGCCTATCTCTATTCCACCATACAGAATGGCACCATCAGAACTCAAAGAACTAAAGAGCAGTTGAAAGATCTCTTAGATAAGGGATTCATCAGACCCAGCATTTCCCTGTGGGGTGCACCAGTCTTATTCGGATGCAAGAAAGACGGTTCTCTCTGAATGTGCATTGATTACCGTCAACTCAATAAAGTCATGGTCAAGAATAAGTATCCTCTTCCCAGAATCGATGACTTGTTTGATCAACTTTAGGGTGCCAGTTATTTCTCTAAGATAGACCTCAGATCCGGCTATCATTAGCTTAGAGTCAGAGAATGTGACATTTCAAAAACAACTTTTCATACTCGGTATGGTAAATTTAAATTCTTAGTTATGTCATTTGGTCTTACCATTGCCCCAGCCGCTTTCATGGACTTGATGAACCGTGTTTTCAAGAAGTACTTGGACATGTTCGTCATAGTCTTCATAGATGATATTCTGGTCTATTCCCGCAGAGAGCGAGATCATGTAGACCATCTCAGAAAAGTACTTCAGACTCTCAGAGATCATCAACTATTTTTCAAATTTAGTAAGTGCAAGTTTTGGCTAAGGTCAGTAGCATTCCTTGGCCATATCATTTCCGGTGATGGCGTTAGAGTAGATCCTCAAAAGACCAAAACAGTAAGAAACTAGCCTCGCCCTGTCTCTCCATCAGATATTAGGAGTTTCCTGGGTTTGGCTGGTTATTATAGATGGTTTGTTGAGGGATTTTTCTCTATTGCATCCCCTATGTCTAGATTGACTCAAAAGAAAGTCAAGTTTCAGTGGTCAGATCCTTGCGAGAAGAGTTTTCAGGAGTTGAAGACTCGACTCACCTCAGCTCCAGTTCTAGCTCTTCCAGATGGTTCAGATAGGTTTGTAGTGTATTTTGATGCATCCAGAGTGGGTTTAGGTTGTGTCCATATGCATCATGGTAAGTTCATAGCCTACGCCTCCAGACAGCTTAAGCCCCATGAAAAGAATTACCCTACTAATGATCTTGAGTTAGCCGTCGTAGTATTTGCCTTGAAGAATTGGAGGCATTATCTATATGGTGTTCATGTAGATGTGTTCTCTGATCATAAAAGTCTTCAGTATGTATTTTCTCAGAAAGATATCAATCTTCATCCGAGAAGGTGGTTAGAGCTTTTGAAATATTACAACATGAACGTCCTTTATCATCCGGGAAAGGCCAACGTAGTGGCCGATGCTCTCATTAGACTGTCTATGGGTAGTGTTGCTCATGTCGAAGACAGTAAGAAGGATCTAGCCCATAAAGTCCATCAGCTTGCGAGACTAGCCGTTTGGTTAGTCGATATAGAGGAGGGTGATATATAGGTTCAGATTAGCTCAGAATTATCTCTAGTTTTTGAGGTGAAAGAAAAGCAAGATAGAGATCCCAGCCTTGTCAAGTTGAAAGATTTAGTTCAGGATCAGAAAGTGGAGGTTTTCTATAAAGGGGGCGATGGTGTTCTGCGTTTTCAGGTTCATCTGTGTGTTCCAGCTGTAGATGACTTAAGGCAGCGAATTCTTGCAGAAACGCATGGTGCGCGCTACTCTGTTCATCCAGGGGCCATAAATATGTACTACGACTTGCGGGAAGTCTATTGGTGGAGTGGGATAAAGAGAGATATTGTAGAGTTTGTGGATAAGTACTCTACATATCAGTAGGTTATGATAGAGCATCAGAAGCCTAGTGGTCCAATGCAGGAGTTGATTATTCCTACTTGGAAGTGGGAAGAAGTGAACATGGACTTCGTGATGGGTTTGCCTCGAATTCGTCATCATCATGATTTAGTTTGGGTCATTGTAGACAGAATAACCAAATTAGCTCATTTCCTTCCAGTTCATACCTGTTATTCAGCCGAGGATTATGCCAAGCTCTACATCAGAGAGTTGTTCAGATTGCACGTTGTTCCGTTATCAATTATCTCAGACAGAGGTACCCAGTTCACCTCTCATTTCTAGAAAGCATTCCAAAAGGGTCTTGGTACCCAAGTTTAGCTTAGTACATCCTTTCATCCTTAGAAAGATGGTCAAGAAGAAAGGATCATTCAGACTTTAGAAGATATGCTAAGGGCGTGTGTAATTGATTTCAAGGGAAGTTGGGATGACCACTTGCCTTTGATTGAGTTTGCATAAAACAACAGCTATCATTCCAGTAGTCAGATTGCTCCTTTCGAAAATCTCTATATGGTAGGAGATGTAGATCTCCAATTGGTTGGTTCAAAGTTAGTGAGGCCTCAGTTATAGGATCTAACTTGGTACACTATAAGAATTACAATTTTTTGTGACGACTTTCAGTGGCGACACAAACAGTTGCCACAAAAGCTAGCATTTCTGTGGCGACATATAAGGGTTGCCATAAAAGGTTTACGATTTAGGGGCGGCCGTCAAAGTCGCCACTAATAGTGATATATTTAGTGGAGACTATGCGTAGGTCACCATAAAAGGTATATGATTTAAGGACGACCGTTAAAGTTGTCCCTAATAGTGACATATTTAGTGGCGACTATGCGTAGGTCGCCACAAAAGGTATAAGAATAGTGACATATTTAGTGGCGACTATAAAGTCGCCACTAATAGTGACATAGGTAGCCACAAAAGGTATAAGAATAGTGACATATTTAGTGGCGACTATGCGTATGTCACCACAAAAGGTATAAGATTTAGGGGCGACCGTTAAAGTCTCCACTAATAGTTACTATATAGTGGCGACTATGCGTAGGTCCCCACAAAAGGTTTAAGATTTAGGGGTGACCGTTAAAGTCGCCACTGATAAGAGTCTCAGCTCGAGATATTTTACAACATTAGTTACAAATAAAAATTATTTATGATATTAATAAAAATATAGAATAATTAATTATATAAATTAAAAGGCCGAAAAGTTCAAAATGTAAACCAAATCAAAAGTTCAAATTTTTATTTTGCATTGTTTTTTTCTTAAAAAAAATAAATTAAGTTATTTGTAAATATATTTTGGATATATATTTTATATATAGACAATCCACATTCATGATTTAAAAATGTACAAATTATTCTGGTACTTTTTAGTATCATTTTTAAAAATTTATTAATTCAAATACGATATTTTACATAATTTTATTAATATTTATTAATTTTTTTTCACGTAAATGTTCACACTCATAATTTACAAATATATTGTCTATTATTATTATATTTACTATAATTGTTATTGTTATTGTTCTTGTTATTATAATCGACAGTTTTTATAATAATTTTGATGTAACATTAATTTATTTTAATAGGACGTCTCATTATTATTATGATTATTATATTTATTAAACTAGCAGCCACTTTTATCCAATTTTTCTTTCTTGTGTTCAATTTTTGTAGAGAAGTATTATGTTATTTATTATTTACCTAAATTTTGATGAATACAATTATTGTTTTTTTTTGCCATAAATTGATATAGATGAATCTTTCAAAACTCTGATAAAGGGAGTCAATTTTAGCTCAAAACTAGAGATATTGCCCTTGCCAATATCAATTCTTGAGAAAGAAACAAAGATAAAGTCAACACAAAACTTTGATACTGGAAAAAACCCATGCATTACAAGTCATACAACCATAGAATTTCCTAGCATGAACTTTTAAGCCTGCATGTTCCTCTTCTTGACACCTGACTTGGCGACCTTGAGATTCCTGTTCACAGCACTCAACCTTGCGAGGGCTGTCTTCTTCAGGTCTAGCCTGTAGTAGTTGTCTGTAACCTGGTTTGTTACAGCCTTAGCCATTCCACGGAATTCCTTCTTCATCACAGATTTGTTCAGCAATCTTGAAGGTTTGTTTTGCTTCCTGGTCTTCGATGTAGCAAGCAAAATAGCTTTATCTTTGCCCTCAGGCTGGATATTCACAGTTTTCTTGTTTGCTAAGCCAGAGTTCTTGTAAGAGTGAAGGTTGTAGAGATTGTTAGGTTCTTTGCTGAAGACGACGCCGGCGGTACCATTACCGAACTCCTTAACCAAAAAGGATTTGTTCTTCTTCACGATCTCCCATACTATTTTCCCTGGAACGGTTGTCATTTCTACAAAGACAAACAAAAATGGATTCCTAGGGTTTCCTTTTGACGGCGGGAAGAGGAGGATGCTGAGAGATTCATGAATATAATTATTGGGTATCTAGTAAAAAATGTTTTCTTTGTCCTACTTTATTAAAATTAGAAAATGGGAAAAAAGGTCAATAACATACAAGAAGAAAATAAAAAGTGTAGTTACAATAGGTAGCAACAAACTCATATAACCTTTTCATTTCATCTACATCCAGAATAAAAAAAAAGAGTGGATAAATGGAGATTTGAGAGAGAAATTGAGAAAGAGAGAGGTACAGAGAGAACAGTAAGAGGGGGGAGATTGGAGACATAGAGAGAGAGGGGTCGGAGACCGGCGAGTCTTCGCTTGAATCTGGATGGAAAAGGGGTCATCCACCACCGAGAAACACCACCAGCCCCCTTCCCCACGTTTTCCGATCGAACCATCGCCAGAAACGTCCCTTCCCCAAAATCCAATTAAAACCAGCTTCAATACACTCCAAATTCCCTTGAAAAAATCCCGGCCAATATTCAACAAGAACAGTCACCCCATTCTTTTTTCAGCGACTATTCATCGAAAATCCATCGGAAAATGACACGGGATGGGTTCTGGTCTTTTTATTTTGTATTTCGTGGTTCCATTTTGGCGAGCCAATGGAAAAGGCGTTAGATCGAAGTTGGATTTGTTCGTTTGGCTGGCGTTTGTTCGAGATTCCAGTAGCGACATCGAACAAGTTGGATTTTAAATAAATTGAGGTCCATTTCTTATCTCTCTCTCAATTAATTTTAATTGTTTGATATTTTGATGTGTTAAATTCATAGTGTGGATTTTATTTTCATTGATTTTGAGATAGTATCATGATAGGTTGAAGTTGGTAGGCAAATGATAGGTCGGGTAGGCAAATATTAAATCTTGCTAATTCATCTCGCTTATACAGATTCTGTTACACAAGACCTACAACCAGATCAAATTATCTTCACAGATGTTGCAATGAAACAAGAGCCTAGCGTTCACTGGACACTGATGGTATCTTAGGTTTGAATGAATTATAATGTATACCTTTTTCTGTCTAACCTGCAGAAAATTATGCCCGCGCTTACATTTCCCGAGCTTAGGAGTTGTGTTCGTTTGCAGTCCTTTATGTGATTTGGGTGTTGTTTGGTTCATTTTTGCATTTGGGGTTTGCTTAGTTTTGGCATATTAAGGCCTAACCACACCATCAAAGTTTTGTTGTTTCTATATTTTTCAGTAAGTATTGTTGAAGTTGTGAACTTTATTTGATTTGGGTGTTGTTGAGGTTTACTTAGTTTTAGCATGTTAAGGCTTAATCACACCATCAAAGTATTTTTGTTTTTATATTTTCAGCATTAAGCTGTGAACTTAATGGGATTTGGATGTTGTTTTAGTGTTGTTTTGTTCATTTTGTTATGTTGGTTTTGCTTAGTTTTGGCTTTGAACTTTATGTGATTTATTGGGTGTTGTTTTAATGATATCTAGTTTATTTTGGCATGTCGGATTTAGTTATTTTTGGTTGTGCACTGATTCAGTAACTGACCAGAAAAAAAGATAGCATATTAAGGTCTAATCACACCATTAAAGTCTTCTTATTTCTATATTTTTTCAGCAGGTATTCTTGAAAGTTGTGAACTTTTTGTGATTTGGATGTTGTTTTAATGTTGTTTAGTTCATTTTGGCATGTGGGTTTAGTTAGTTGGCTACATTACTAATTTCATTGATAAACGGCTTTTGCCTTGGTTCTTCATTGAACAATAGCTTACCTAGAGAAGGCTTAGCTACAAGGCTAATTCTCAGCTCTTCACATCTGCTCTGTTGCTACTGGTTTAGTCTGGAATGAGCAAACCAGAACTTCATTTTTGGTTGCGGTTAGAGGGATGTGGAGGGGCTTCTTATCCTTTGATAAACATATAATTTTCGTTTGCACAGATTGTAAAAGTAAAGCAGATTCATATCTGGTTTAAGAAATTTTCCTCATTTCTGCAATCAATTTGCATAGAATAATATATACACAAATTTTGGTAGCCTTGTCAAGTTTATTTTCCCACTGAGTTTTATCTCGTTTCAGTGTAAATAACTCAATACCAAAGAAGATGGATCATGTGTTAATGAAGTGGCAAAAGAGATTTGTGTAAGTATTCTGTTGAGCAATTTTTATCGTTTTAACATTGTGTTGTTGAATCTATAGTCTAGTGAAGCCGTTTGGGACTCTTTCGATTCACTAGCATTGTTGCCTTGTTATTATCTCATTTTCTTGTTCAAAACACAAACTCAAAGTTTAGTGAAGCCGTGTGAGGCCTATTTCGATTCACTAGCATTGTTACGTTGTCTTTCATCTAATTTTCTTGTTCAAACACATAAACTCAAAGTCTAGTGAAGCCGTGTGAGGCCTATTTCGATTCACTAGCACCTTGTTGTTCATCTTGTTGTTATAGTGTTGGTTGGAATCTGTTGATTCACACATAGTCTTGTATCAATACGGAATTACAATATCCATTGTTGTAAAGCTTTGACAAGCGTATTTATATATATTCTGGTTAGCTGACAGATTTTTGATAGGCCTATTTACAAAGGAAACTCTGGTAAATTTTTTTGAAAATTTTGAGAGTTAACAAAATTTTAGGACCACATAGTTGATAAAATGAAGTGGAAGTTAAGTAAATGATCTCATGAGTGTCTTAGATAATTCTTAAGTAAATCCTTAAGAAAAAATGTGTTAGGAATTGATATGCCTAGCATGAATAAGTTTGGTGGTGTTAGCTGAATTGAGATCTTTCTTTTTTACTAGCTAGATCTTTTTTTTTAGTTTCATTGTCCTTTTAGTCTATTTTGGTTTAACTAAGAGTAGTTAAAAAAGAAGTTCATTTCCTGGAAAACAGAAAAGGGCAGAATTTTTATTGAGTCAAAGTTCCTAAGCTTTCTTAATGTAATTCATCATTTGAGGAATTAAAAGTCTTATCATTTTGGAAGAGCCAGTCTGATAAGTACGTTTTTATCCCCATTTGTAAGATGAGTATTGAGGGAGATTACCACAGGGGTCAAACTAGCTTGTGCATTCTGGAATCTTTAATGTATTCCGTAGTATTTTAATTCAAAGATATTGTTGTCATCTCTTTTACAGAACTACATTAAGATTTCTCAAATTATTTCTTGCATTTTAACAAGTTAGAATTGAAACTTTGCTTTATTTTTTATTTCAGGGACAAGTAATTTCATGATGGAAATTGTTAGCCATGAGAAGTTTGAAGATATTTTGTGATTTTCTTTCTCATATGTATATCACATTGATTTGTTACCCATTAAAAACTATATAATTCTTTTTTGGAGAAATATATTTTAATATCGTCTTTGTACCTTTAAGTACTGTAGTTGTATTATTGGCAACGAAGCAGACAATATATAATTTATATTTTTTTTGGGGAAAAAAGTGAGTATTAGTGGCAACCCATAGTTGCCACAAAAAAGTGAGTATTAGTGGCAACCCGTAGTCTCCACAAACAGGGAGTATTAGTGGCGACCCATAGTCGCTGCAAAAAGTCATTTTAAAATAAAAAAATAAAATTCAACCTTTTGTGGCGACAAAAAATCGCCACTAAATCATTGTTTTGTGGCGTATTTGCTTGCTTTTTTGTGGCAACTTTTATCGCCACAGAATGTATGTTTTGTGGAGACTTACATATGTTGTCACAAAATACTTTTAGTTATGGAAGTAATTGCTACGACCCTAATGTCGCTGCTAAATATATTTAGTGGCGACTTTTGGTTCTTTTGTAGCGACTTTTGTCGCAACTAAAAACCAGATTTCTTGTAGTGGTATTTGACGCCTTAGAGAAAGTCCAGTTGATCAGAGAAAGACTCCGGGCTGCTCAGAGTCGACAGAAATTTTATGCAGATATTCGTAGAAAGTATCTCGAGTTCAAGATTAGTGACTATGTCTATCTAAAGATCTCTCGCATGAAGAGAGTGAAGAGGTTCATTAAGAATGGAAAGCTCAGTCCCCGATATGTCGGTCCCTTCAAGATTCTCAGTCACTTTGGCAAGGTAGCTTATGAGGTCGAATTGCCTTCAGATCTAGCCTCAGTTCATCCAGTCTTCCATGTCTCTTTGATCAAGAATTGTATAGGTGACCCATCAGTTGTAGTCCCTATTCAGAGCATTGATAGTCAGAACAACCTCTCTTATGAAGAGATTCCATTTGAAATCCTAGACTATCAGACTCGTATACTGAGGAACCAAGAAGTCCCTCTAGTTAAAGTTTTTCTGGCGAAATCATTCTGTCGAGGGAGCTACTTGAGAAATAGAAGCAGACATGAGTACCAAGTATCCTCACCTCTTCTCCGCCGACTCAGATCAAGCTCAAGGTAATAGTTCTCCTTAAGCTTACTCAGTTTCATGTTTAGTGTTCGTTACAAACTTGGTATTAAATACCATTGCATATTCAGTCATGTATTCATGTATTATCTTAGTTATATAATTATGCATCAGATATGCATTCTCATTGTGAGAAACTTAGTTCATCAGAACACCCAGTCATGCATTCATGAATCAGTAACACATGCATCAGATAAGTATGTTCAGTATGATATGTTCAATTATCAGTCATGTCAGTCATGAGATCATGTTCCAGTTGTTCATGTTCAGTATGTACATCGTTTATCTTCTCCCCTCACTCTCAGTCTCATTCGAGGACGAATGTTCTCAAGGGGTAGATATTGTAATACCTCATACTTTTCCCTAGCTTGAAATTATCTCAAGAATGTTGGAAACCTCCTTTGAAAGATGAATCCACTTTTGTACATGTAGTATTTTTAAGATTTTCATTTTTTTTTCATGTGGAAAATTGAATTAGCATTCCAACGATAACAATTTCATCAAAATTCGACATCGGAGGAGAAAGTTATAGCCAAAAGACGGAAGGAAGTAAAACCACCAATGTGCGACGGTGAGGCCAACGGATCGTCGGACTAGTGACGGACCATCACCCATGACCATCGCAACAAAGAAGTGAGAACTACCTTCTTCTTAGGATTGACGGACCAAGCCGACGGACCGTCGCTCAGGCCGTTGCAAGGGAAATAATGAGGCCACCTTCTGGATAAGGTACGATGGTCAGGTTGATGGACCGTCGAACCTAGGACGGATGATCGCACATGTCGTCGCATCAATAATAGTGAGACCTCATTCTACCAAAAAGTGACGGTTAGGACCGATGGACCGTCAACCCAGCGACGGACCATCGCACCCACTATCGCAGGTCCCGATTTAGCAAATTAAAGCTATTTTAAAAGGGTATTTTGATCATTTACCACCCACCTATATATATACACCCAATTATATCCGATTTCAACCATTTGGTACATTATTACTTTACAACCAATATTAGGATTTCTCTTTAACATTAATCTCCAAGAACAAAATCTAATCTTTTTCAAGAACTAAGGGATTTCCAATTCTTCAAGTTCGAGAACATCAAGAATCTTAACCCAGGTATGCATAGTGTTCATTCATGGACTCCTTTCATCCATGAAGTCCAAGAATACCTTTTCCAACTTCAAGTTATGGATTTTCTTTATGATTTTATGATTGGGTTGTTCTTGTTCACATTGATAAATGAGAAATTGAATTCTACTCCATGTTGGGTGATAATTTCTATGTGGGTTTAATTATTATAGATATAGATTCATGCAAACCTATGACTAAACCCTTGAATGATGAAATTAGAATGTGACCATGATGTTTAATTATTGTACAATGATGTTTACATGTACCATGCCTACAATATGTTTGATTTATTGCCTAAATGAAGGAAAAGTGCCTAACTAGCATGTTGTCATGAAATCCCCATGTATGTTCAAGCTTATGCCTATCACATGTTTGATGAAATGCTTCAGTAAATGCATTATGGTGATTATTATGTATTCAAGCAAGTAATGCTTTGTCAGTTTCCTTCTATCGAGTCCTGGGGGTACTCGTACCCAAAATATTAGTTGTATGCCTAGAGCCATGTCATGTTTTCACAATACTATCAGTCAATCTATGATCCTTAGACTTCAGACAGTCTTATGACTGAGAAAATCTCTATGATCTCATGAACTCAGTCAGTTGTCAAATATCAGTAGTATTCCGTTAGTCAACGGAAGTCAATAACTTAGTCCATGTTCAGTTTCAGAAAATCATATTCTGTGTCTATTCATATGGGAGTAAAAATTAGCACCGAGCGAACCCAAGGGTGAGAACTCACCTGTAATATGAGGGTGTGATTCTTAGAAGCAATCCTTGCATTCCAGAACTATGTAGCTATCATAGGTTGAGACATCATAGCCTGCTATATGAGGGTAGGTGAGGTGGCTTAACCTTCTATATGAGGGTTCCTACTGTTCTTATTAGAGTTACCTTTTATATTAGGGTCACTCATATGCTATCCGTACCAGTAGCGCGATATTGACACCCTTCTAATCAGGGCATAGATTGGACCCGATTCATCTATAATGCGTCATTTGGGGCATGTCAGTTAGATGACTATCTCCCACAGTCTCAGTATCAGTCTCAGTAAAATAACTCAGATAGTTCTTAATTATTTAGGACTGTCAGATACAGTCAACTCAGATATAGTACAGAACTCAGCTAGTTCTATCAGATTCAGGGACTGTTAGATACAGTCACTCATGGTATCAGTTATACCAGTTATCTGTATGTCATGTTATCATGATATCAGCATCAGTATTTATGTCTCATGCATGTACTCTCACACTCATGATAGTCAGTCTGTTATTATAGTTGTTCATGCATATGAAACCCATGCATTCAACCTACCTCACATGCATACCGGTACATTCAAAGTACAGGCGCATTTGTGCTATGGTGTCTTATACCATAGGTTCAGAGACACGAGTTCCAGAGCATCAGTAGATTCCAATCTCAGCAGTCAGAGTTAGAAGTGAGTCCTCATCTTTCGAGGACACGATCATTATTGTATTAGCTCATTAATTTGTTTATTAGTTGGAGTTAGTTGGGGACATGTCCTATTAACTCCTTATTCAGAGAGTCATGTTTAGAGGATTTTCAGACTACAGTATGTTCAGATAGCTTATTTCAATTATGTTTTGGGTATTTCATACCCCATCCACATATTATGATTTATCATATCTTATGTTACAGTTTTGAACCTTATGGACTTTCAGTTCATATTTTCGCATTATACAGTATGTATGCAGTATACAGGTACAAATATCATTCATGGGTTATCTTATGGTCTTTCAGGGTCATGAGCACTGTGTAACGTTCTGGGTACCAGATTCGAGGCGTTACATATAAGTAAGGCATTCATCATTTCCTTTAAGGTTTGATTTTTCCTTTCCGCAATTCCATTAGATTGAGGTGAATATAGGGCTGTAGTTTGATGGACAATTCCATTATCTACACATATTTCCGCAAAGGGATATTCATATTCTCCACCCCTATCACTTCTTATTATTTTGATCTTTCTCTCTAACTGATTTTCAACTTCTATTTTATATTGCCTAAACGCATCTATTTCTTCATCCTTATTGTTTAGCAAATAGACATAACATTATCGTGTGAAATCATCAATAAAAGTTACAAAATACTTTTTCCCACCACGAGATCATCAATAAAAGTTACAATGAGGGCATCTTCTCAAACCCTAATAAAGCATCTTCCAAATCCATCTGCGCAAGCACAACCCGCATCTTAACCAGCCATAACGAAAATCTGGTGTTGCTATCCAACAATGGAATATCATACTTCATGGTTGTCATCCCTGAGAAAACAATCGAACTGTCTCTTATACCAGTTTGTTATGATTCAGACAGAATAAGCAAACCACAAGTAAAAGAAAACAAGAACAACACACAGATTTACGTGGAAACCCTTACGGGAAAAAACACGGGCAGAGGCAGAGGAGGTTTCACTATAATGGAGGGAGAGTACAATGTGGAGAAGGCTGAATTTTCTTAATAATAAAATAACCCACTAAATCACACTTATATATTACGTGGGTACAAATAGGTCCTAGTCCCAAGAACATAAAGGTCCATCAACAAAATTCGGGTCACAACTCTAACAAGTTTGTTTTCATAGATTCAAGATCTCTTTCGCGGAGAATCTTAGCAGCTCAGTTAGTTGATTACTTGAACTTTTTACCTTATTGGTGAGGATTCGATTCCCCACCTTGTTATCCCCTCCCCCATTTTCCCATCTCCTACCCCCTTCATCTAAATTTTGGTTCCAATATTAACGGCATGAATCATTTATAAAAGTTATTAGAAAAACTCCTTTCAATCAATTCGACAAATTAACACTAGGAAAAACAAATATAATGGGACAAACTTTGTGGAAAAATAAATACAATTGAACAAACATTGTGAAAAGAAAAAAAGCAAAAACAATTGGACAAGCATTGAACCATCCTTGCATCTTAAATAGGATGAAGAAGTTGAAATAAAGTTGAAAATCTTCTCAAGTTAATCAAAGGCAAATGATAGAGATCATGTTAGTTCACGAAATGACAGTTCCTCCTGATCTCTCCATTACGACCTGTGAGTACATCCAAAGTACCCATGTGAACCATTGCAGCTGCAAACTTTCTAGCCCAAATTGAGCCATATCGAGCATTGTAGTTCACCAGTTTAGCAGTAGTTGGGTGTGACATTAATGTCTGATCAGATACCAATAATCCTTTTTGACTCTTTAAACCCAAGTAATATTTGTTATCCAACTTGTTTGGTGTAAAGACATCAAAGTTAGCGGGGTTAGCAGCTCCCGTCCCATTTGTAAGAGCTTCTGGTGGACAAATGGACTTCAAGAAGTCTGCGTATTCAGGGTCAATTGGCAGATCTTGTTGATTGTTTTGAGGGTACAGACGGTTAGCAAAAACAGCGCAATGTGCAATGCCAATGGAATGCGCGCCAGATAGAGTCACCATTTCATCAACTGACATACCTTTCCTTGCAAAACTGTTGATGAGTTCCTTGACATCGACGAATGGAGAAGGAAGATTGTCCAATGTCTCAGAGTCAATAGAAACACACGCCCATCGCGGCGTCCAGCTTGGACATCATAGTATATTCTCCCAACTTTATAGGAACTATCCCTAGCAGCAAATGCAAGTATGTCTGCACACGAGACAGTTCCAGGGCAGGCAGCCTCAAGTGCAACTTTTACAGCATCAATCACCTCAAAACCTCGTAAACTGTTCTTGTTGGGAATACCTTCCTTCTCGGAATTTGGTCCATCCAATAACACAGATGCATCACACCCCTAATTAAAGCACACGGCACGTTATTATTATAAGATAATGTAATCATCAAATCAACAAAATAAAAAAGTTAGCATTAAATTTTGTACGTACCCTGACGAAGCAATCGTGAAAATGTAACCTGATAAGGCCAGCAGCAATGCCTGGATTACGAGACACAGCTTTGTTTACAATATTTTGAATAATATATTCAGCATTGGGGCAACTATATCTATAGTAACCTACTCTAATTGTTGGCCAATATGGTGGTCGATAGGCATGGATAGATGATGAAAATGATAAAATCAGGCAAGCAAGAAGTGCTACAATTGAAAAATTGAAACCTTTGGAATCCATTTTTAATTTTGAAACTCAAAATTTGCTGTAGACACTATGGTTTTTTCTTAGTAATTGGCCTTACCTTGAGTGATGGATATAACTTATAAACATATTGGAGCATTTATAGTTTGAGAAATTATTGAAGAAGTCTCTAATTACAAAACATGGTTGCCTGTATAATACCAATTGCATTAATGTTGAAGTATTCTTGAGCTAATTGTCTGACCTTTGATGAATTCCACAGCTACTTCCTTAGTATGTCTTCCCTGAATTTATAGGTTGACAATATTTCTTACCTTAATTTCTACTCCCCCGTTTCATTTTATGTGACACTATTTGAAATTTAAGCCTTTCATTTTACGCTTAATCACCGATTGGATGGATTTTCACTGAAAGAACTCAAAATATAAAGAAGTAAACACATGAAGAAGCCAGACGATGATGATATTTGATCAACATTTACAACTTTACACATATAATGTAATTTTGACCTTGTATTATATACGATACAATTCTTCGATGAAGGGGGTTGGGATGAGCCTCTTGTGCCCCATTAGATGTATTGTCCGTAGTGATACAGTTTTTTTTATAGCCATCGAAATCTCATTACATGTTTAAGTTTAATACTTCTAGTTTCAAAAAATATTCTTAACTTCTTAAATTACATGTCCAGTCAAACACAATCATTTAAACTGAAACAGAGGGTGGAAGTTGTGTCCATAGGCTGGCAGATTGGACTGATTGTATATCAACAATCGTTACTAGTATTGTCATAAACTTGGTGTTTAGTTAAGTTGATAAAATTGAATAGGTAAGTCTAGTTTTTCTATATGGTGTACTTGAAAAAATAAGTTCCACTTGGATATTGAGTTGGCTTGTTTAATTGATTAGTTGGTACCCTGTATGTGTACCAATTATTTGTGATAGCATTCTTAATTTTTGTAAAAAAGAATTTGACTTTTCTCATTCATATGGTTAGTGTTTTGTGCAATTTAGTCCACAAAATCCAATATTACTTTTCTGTAGGACGTAGTTCAGAAAAATGGATATTATGCTAGTACCAAGTAGAAAAAATTAAGTATACATGCAAATTGCATCATCCTATACTATTTTGAGAGTTCTCAACCATAACACATGTACGAAATACGGAAAAGGGTGATGTTTGTCCGTGTACTCTCACAAATAAGTTATATTTATCCTAATTTGCTATATTTTTTAAAATATATTTGTTATTTTCATCCAATTTTAGGGTCATTTTTGCGCTTGTTCTAAAAAAAATATTTATCCCCATGACGTTAAATATCCAAATGTAACATTCTGAAAATCCAAGCTAAGATCAGAACCATGCTTCAAGTACATGTAAAATCAAACATCATATTTTGGTGGTATGAGAAGTGATTTAGATATGTATTAAGGTCACAAGTAACTCCTAACTCATAGCCAAGTTGAAGCCATCATTATCGGTGGTTTTCTTGCGAAGAATCTCCCTATAGTCAACTTCAAATGAGCATAGCTCCTAGATTGTGGAGTATTTTTGAGCTCAAGACCCATCAAGTTAAAGATGTTTGAGTAATTTCTAATGCATCCAGTTTTTCCTTAATCCATTATCTGAGTACAACGTTGTGGCCATTTTATTGGAGCACTGTCCAAGAATAAAAACCTACGAGCATAGGTATGATCTTGGTGAGATTTACGACCATACAATGCTCTCTTCTGATCGAAACAGTCCCAAACACCTGAAAGTTGACAAGTATATCTTCCAACCATGATAGGGAACCACGACCATGGTTTGAAACCACGATCTTAGGTACAATTGTGAGTCCCAAAGCTTATTCGATTTGAACTTTCAACCAACGAACCAACACACGATTGTTGATGGATCCCACAATCGTATCATGGATCGTCTGATCAAGTTCAGAGAGCCTCAAATTAGCTACCTAACCACGAGGACCACCCACGATCGTAGGTGGGCCCATGATCGTATACGTCCTCCCCTGTAGCTTTTCCAGTTACGTTTTATAAGGGGCGTTCCAATCTTTTTCTACTTTTTAAACCCCTAAATTACGTCGTTTAAGCCACCCAAAGCTGATTATTAGGATTAATATTATCCCGAGTCTCTCATTACTTAGAAAACAATCGACACTTGGTAAAAATAAGAGAAAATAGACAATTTCTCTTCTTCAGGGCAAACTAGGGTGCATCTTCTTCAAGCTCCAAGTTTAAAGATTTCTTCAGGGTTCTTATCTCCTGGTATGTGGGATTTCGTCAATGGGTTCATTCCACCCATTGGGTCTCAAAAGTAACTCAACTCCCCAAGTTAATTCATTGTTCAAGCTTAGATTTCCATGAAAAGAGTGAATTTCAATATCTTTCAATTTCTTGCTATGAATAAATCATGACTATATGTTTCCCTATAAATTTGTGCATCTTTACATTTTTATTACTATGAACCCTCAAAATATTGATAAAATTCTTGATTTTGAGCTTGAGTTATGCAATTACTCATTACGTTCAATTTATAGAATTGTCATTATTAGTTGCATGCTTCTAAGATAGCGGGTTATGAACACTCGATGACCTAGGATATCATGTATTTCAGTTATATACTCAGTCATTCAACTTTCTCCATTTAAAATGTTTTCCGATAAAACACTTACCTTCAGTTTCAAAACATCATTATTGTTGAGCGTTTCAATATATCAGTTTACTTTCAGTTGGGAGTAGTACGTAGCATCGAGAGGACAAGGGTCCAAATAACCCAAGTCCTAAACTATATACCACCATAGGTAAAAGGGTCCTTGCTAGTTGAGAGTGTTTTCCTTTCCCTTAATGAGGTCGTGAGTGAATTCACGCCAATCATAGTCCATACCCTTGGTAAGACATAGAACACCCTCCCAACTTGGGTTATTACAGGTTGGATTCCATGTCGCTCACATGGTCTATATTGGTTACAGAAACCTCCCACAGTCTAGTCTCAAACCTTGCTTGACCTTGTATTTAATTTATTCAGCATCTTATAGTTTTATATGTCTATTACTTGGTTATAACATCAGTTTACAGATTTCAGTCCCATGTTCAGGTTATCATGTCACTTTCAGCATGCTCATCTCACATAGGGTAATGCATATCTCACATGCCCAATACATTCAAAGTACTAATCGTATACTTTCTTTTGTTCTATATTATTTTATAATATAGGTTCCGGCGTTCAATCGTGTTAGCTTGATTCAGCAGTCACTCCAACAATAGTGCTTAGTGAAACCTCATCATTCGAGGACCATTTATCAACATTTTCTTTCAATTTTATTTTAGTTTTAGATAGTTAGAGTTAGTTGAGGCTTGTCCAACTCATCTTAGTGGAGGCCTTCAGATAATCAGTTAGACTTTCAGCAGGATGGTTTTGTAAAAGTTGTGGATTTTGATATTCCATATTGATTTTCTTTCATTATGGTTATTTCTTTTAGCTCAGTTTTCACTTAATATTTATCAGTTTACTTTATTACTCTTAGTGTCATGCAGTGGCGGAGCCAGGATTTTTACCAAGGGGGTTCACAAATCAAAGGAGGTTCGACATCTACTATATATACATAAAAAATAATTTTAATCATGTATATATAGTATAATTTTCCGTCGAATGGGGTTCGGATGAACCCCCTATCATACATGTAGCTCCGCCCCTGGTCATGCCAAACCATGGGTTAGCTTAGGATCTTTTGTGATTCTAAGCACCACATTATGACTAGGGGGTAGTCTCGGGTTGTGACAAACTTGGTATAAGAACATTAGGTTTAAAATGTCCCAAGGTATCTGAAAGCCGCCTTAAGTAGAGTCTTCTTCATGGGTATGTAGCGCGCTATACGGATGAGTGAGAGGTTATGATATATTTTTGAAAAAGTTTTACTTCTTTCATGTTCATATCTTGCGATAGAGTGTGAACTCTATTAAAATCTTCTTCTAACTCGTGCTCCATGCGTTTACAGAATATGCCTCCTAAGAGAACCAACGAAAGGAGAAATGACAACGAAAATGGAAACTAGCAAGCACCACTAACTTGAATAGACCCTCTGAACGAACAAAGTCTCCCATCCTGAGTTCAGGGATGCTTTCATGGTGCTAGCTCAGGCCATGCTCATCCAGCCTAACCAGCAAGTTGTTACACTAACCAACCCAGCAGTGAATACGACAGCAACCAGAGTATGAGACTTCACTAGGATGAATCCTACGGTATTCTTTGGGTCTAAATCTGAAGAGGATCCACAGGAGTTCCCGGATAATATTCAAAAATTTACTGAGATCATGGGTGTCTCTCTAACTGAAAGTGCTCTCTTAGCTGCTTATCAGATGCTCAGACTTGGTACAAGCAATGGAAAGATGATAGACGCGCGCATGCAGAGCCGATAATGTGGGATGAGTTTGTTGTTGCATTTCTGTACAGGTTCTTCTCACTTGATCTAAGGGAGGCCAAGGTGCTGGAATTCATTAATCTAAAGCAGGGTAACATGAGTTTGAAGGAGTATTCTCTTAAGTTTATTCAACTTTCAAAATATGCTTCGGCTATGATTGCCAACTCTAGAGCATGAATGAGTAAGTTTATGTCAGGTGTTTCTGAGGATATGGTCAATGAGTGTAGGACTGCGATGTCGGTCAAGAAGATAGATATCTCCAGGTTAATGGTTCATGCCCAATAGATTAAGGAGGAGAAGATTATAGAAAAGAAAAGAGAAAATATGAATAAGAGGGCTAGAATAGGGAACTTTGATTATTCTCAAAAATAGTCTGGTGGTGCAAATTGCTCTCAATTTCAGTGGAGGTCTTCTTACCCAACACCATTATTTGCCAGTGTTTCATCTCCCAAGCTAAGCAAGATCAGAAAGGTAGAGCGTCAGGCTCTAAGTCTCATTTTAGGCTCTAATATAAGATGTTTACTCTTATGTTACGCATTGTGATGTTTGCCAGAGGTGCAAGGGTGAAAATGTAGCATACCCCAACCTTCTTCAACCTCTTCCAATTCCTGATAGGATTTGGTAAGACATTACCATGGACTTTATAGGTCTTCATCTAGCTTCTGGTTAGTTAACAGATTGAGTAAAGCTGCTCACTTCATGCCACTTGAGCATCCTTACACAACTTTAGAGATAGCTCAAGCTTTCATGAATGGGGTGTTCAAACTGCATTGTATGCCCAAGACTATAGTATTAGATAGATATCCAGTTTTCACTTGCAAGTTTTGGAAAGAGTTGTTCAAGCTAGAGAAGGTTACATTGTTTACTTCTTCTGCATACCACCCTCAGACAGATGGACAAACAAAAGTTGTGATTAGGTGCCTTGAGTGTTAACTCAGATGTATGACCTTTGAAAGGCCTAAGGAGTGACCACAGTGGTTGGCCTTAGCTGAGTGGTGGTACAACATCACCTTTCACTCTGCTATCAACATGACCCTTTATGCTGCTGTTTTGTGGACAATCACCTCCTCCCCTTTCGCCTTGCATGCCTTTTGATTCGTAACTTGACATGGTGGATAGGAGTTTGCAAGTTAGAGAGGCTACTTTGAGGTGTCTTAAGTTCTATTTGGGGAGGGCCCAGAATGGGATGAAATCACATACTGACAAAGGTAGAACTGATATATCATATACAGTTGGTGATTGGGTCTACATCAAGCTACAATCTTATATGTAGTTGTTTGGACCCTTTTCAGATTATAGCCATGGTTGGCTCAGTTGCTTATACTCTAGAGTTGCTTGCTGATTCTAAGATCACCCTACCTTTCTCATTTCTCAACTCAAGAAAAAGTTGGGATCTCACATTGCTATTGTTACATTGCCTGAGGTTCATTTTGATGTTGGTCATGTCCTATTAATACCTCAGGCTATCTTGGATAGAAGATTGGTCAAGAAGCATGGCAATCTGGCTACTGAGTTGTTGGTGAAATGGCTCAACACTGCTGAAGAAGACAACACCTGAAAAGATTATCAGTCTTTTACCCTCCAGTTTCCCCAATTTAATCGTTGAGGTCAGGGACTATCCAAAGGGGGAGTACTGTTACATGTCAATTGAAAGATGTATTCTTCATATATTCTCAATTTTTAATGTCCATAATAGTTGATTTAGCTGTTAGATTGCAAAATTGGGTCAGTCACATGACTGGTTAAAAGTTTGTTAAGAGTCAATAGGCGTACATTTGACTAGTCACTATTACTCGTTCTATTTTTTCTCTATGTCCTATATTCAACTCCTTAGGCAATGCACAAACTCAAAGTCCCTCCTCAATGGCAAGGCACTCCATGCACAACTACTCAAATTTGGGTACCAAAATGCAGGCATTTTCACAAACAATCACTTACTCACAATGTACTTAAAACTCAACCAGCTCAATGATGCCCAACAACTGTTCGACAAAATGCCTGAACGAAACATCATTTCTTGGACGACGTTAATTTCCACCTATGCGCAATTGGGTATGTCCGAAAAATCTTTAGGGTGCTTTAGGTCGATGATTCTTGAAGATGGGTTCGCTCCGAATGGTTATACATATGTAGCTGCTTTATCATGTTGTACTAGTTTAGGTGATGAAAGAATAGGGAAGGAGTTACATGGGAGGTTGTGTAGAACTGAAGGAAGTTTGAATAATTTTGTGAGTAATTGTTTGGTTAACTTTTATGGGAAACGTGGGTTGTTGAAATCAGCTAGGATAGTTTTTGATGGGATTTTGGAGCCTGATGAGGTTACTTGGGCTTCTTTAATTTCTTGTTATTTTCATTGTGGGGAGTATGAGAAAGGATTGGACATGTTCGTGTTGGCGTTGAGGGGAGGACTGATAGTGAATGAGTTTTTGTGTGGGAGTGTTTTGGGTGCTTGTGCTGTGATAAAAAGTTTGCAACTTGGGATGCAAATTCATGGTTTGGTTGTTAAGTTTGGTCTTGGGATGGATCAGTTTGTGTTGACTGGTTTGATTAATTTTTATGTTAAATGTGGTCGATTGGACTTGGCACGTCGAGCTTTTGATGAGGCGGATGGAGCGGAGTTGCATGCTTGGACTGCGATGATTGGAGGGTGTGTGCAGTTAGGGAGTGGAAGAGAGGCTATTAAACTTTTTTGCAAGTTGCTTTCGTCTGGCTTGAAACCAAGTGAGAGAACGTTTTCATCAGTTCTTGGAGCTTTTGCTGATGTAAAAGAAGTTAGAGCTGGGAAACTGATTCATTGCCGAGTTGTAAAATTGGGATTCGACTCATTTAGTTTCGTACGCAATGCTTTGTTGGACTTTTACTGCAAAGGTGACCTGTTTGAGGAATCATTAAAACTCTTCCAAGAAATGAAAGAACGTGATGTTGTTAGCTGGAATACGCTTATTGCTGGATGTGTGAGCTCAGGTCGGTATGAAGACGCTATGAGATTTCTCAGGGAGATGTTGCTTGAGGGTTTCGAACCGAGTCTATACACATACTCTAGCATTTTGAGTATATGTGGAGATTTACCAGCTATTGAATGGGGCAAACAAACACATTCCCGCGTACTGAAGTCTAGATTTGATTCCAATGTGGTTGTTGACAGCTCCCTCGTTGATATGTATGCTAAATGCGGACGACTTGGTTATGCACGTAGAGTTTTTGACATCCTTCCTGCGAGAAACTTGGTATCTTGGAACAGCATGATTGTAGGATATTCCCAACACGGGTTTGGAACAGAAGCTTTAGAAATTTATGATATGATGCAGAGTAATGGGGTCAAACCTAACGATATCACATTTCTTGGAATGTTATCTGCCTGTGGACACGTCGGACTTTTAGATGAGGGACTTCAACACTTTACTAGCATGACTAAGGTGCACGGAATCATTCCAAGGACAGATCACTTGGCTTGTATCGTCAGTCTATTTGCACGCAAAGGAAAAACAAAAGAAGCTTATGGTTTTATAAAGAGCTTTTCGGGGGAACCAAATAAGGTAGTGTGGCGTTGCCTCTTATCTGGTTGCAAAGCTAACAGAGACTTCATATTGGCAAAATATGCTGCTGAAAAGATTCTAGATATCGATCCAGATGATACTTCAGCTTACATCGTATTGGCTAACATTTACGCTGAGCTACAAATGTGGGATGAAACAGCCAAGATTAGAAAGCTGATCAAGGAGAAGGCATTAAAGAAGGAAACTGGACATAGTTGGATTGAATTGCAGAATAAAATGTACACATTCTCTGCATGTCATATCATGTCTCTTCAAGAAAGTTATCTGCAGCATGTTTTGACTGGTTTGACGACCCAATTGTTAGATTCAGGCTATGTCCCTGATCTCATGTTTTTGTTGAATTTTGAGGAGTAAGTATAAAAGAGTGAAGAATCTTCATCCGTGCTTGGATAACTCGTTGTCAAACTAGAATGAATTGACAATGATTTTTAAAAAAAAAGACAGTTCAATCAGAGGAAGTTCTTGGCGGAAATATCATTATGTGAGATCAGAGGTCAACAAGGTTAACTCCATGACTTCAATATGTGTCTAGCAAACTCAGTCCAAAGCCCGAATAGAAGAGAAGGATTACAGCCAGTTGACAAGCAGAATGGAGATATTCTAAGTATGACGATCCTCTTTATAGATGTAAGAGGATTCATTTAATCGATCCCAACTACTAGTTTGCTATTAAGACGTAGTTACTATTGAGAGGTTAACAAACAGGGAAAGCTTGATCTAATCCAAAAATGATTAGATTGATGGAATTTGGCATGATATCAATATTATATTCCAATCTTTGATCTCAGTATATATTAATTTGACCTCATAAGCGTGATCAAAAGTGTTACCTCCAGATGCATAACCCCGTATTTCTTCTAATGTGTTTGGTATGATGGAAAATATGTTTTCTTGAAAAATAAGTTGCTTTTCTGCTTATTTTCTCATGTTTGGTTGGTGAGTGGAAAATATTTTCCAAAAAATATTTTATGGTGTTAGGTTGGTGAGTAAAAAATATTTTTTAGAAAAATATTTTCTAATGTTTGATTGGTGAGTGAAAAAATATTTTTTAGAAAATACTACTAACTGTTAACTAGTATATCAGTGTCTCTAGCAACTCAATAATTCGTAAGAACTAATTTAAGCATAGCAAATAATATTAATATTGAATACTAAAATATTATAATCACTAAAGTTAAGAAACTATTAATTAGCAAATATAGGAGAGACACTTTTCAACATTTTGTCAGGACAATCTCAAGATACTACAAGCAATTGAAATATAACGTAACGACAAGCTTATTCAACCCTGTGAAATAAGTTACATAGGTGACAAAATGAAATATGCTATTGAAATATGCAATTAGCAAAAGTAACATAGGTAAGTCTTCCTCTATGCATATGAAAATAACAATACATTCAACGAACATTGGAAACTGAAAAAATTCGGACTTCACTATTTTTTATTTCAAGCAGTGAAAAATTGAAACAAAGCACAGTGAAAAATATTTCCGAGTAATGTAAATTTTTGAGAAATATGAATTTTTTGAGTGTGAATATGAATGTTGTTAGGGTGGGGAAGAGGGGAGGGGGAGGGCATAAGTCACATTTGTCATTTTTCGGAAAATAACTTTCCTTGGTCCATGAGGGAAGTCATTTTCCCTCAAATAGAGGAAAATGAGCTATCTTGGAAAATGTTTTTCCAATATTTTATTCCAACCAAACAAGGAAAAATAGGAAAATATTTTCCTAAAAACATTTTCCATCATACCAAACACACCCTAAAAGGATTTGACCACCTAAGCGGGACCAAGTGTGTTGGCTCCAAAAGCATAAACCCGTATTTCTTCTAGATAATCTCCTAATTGTTCCAGAGTAACTAGAAAGAGATCCTTTAACACAGTTTTAGTATACAATATTGCTGAGAAAATGTCAATGTAGAATTTTATTAAGTTTATTGTGAAATTCAGTTAGTTCACTTGATTGCAAGCGTTCCTATGGATGTCATTTCCATTTGTAATGAATGATCTATAGACAAGTCAGAGCTCAAGACTATACAATTTGTTTGAATTATTTGATCCACTTAACAAGGAGGTAGTTTCTGCTACTTGGTGTGCAAATATATTTGTATCCGTAGTAGAGAGTGTATTGGAGTATTATTCGATATATATTTTTTTTAATGTCAAGAAGGTAAAAGTTGTTTAAATGATGGTGTAAACATTAATGGATGAACTTATTAGGAAAGATGGTTCGGCATGTCAAAAGAAGATATACAGATGTCTCGGTGAGAAGATGTGATGATTAACACTGAAGGTCTTGAGGAGGAAAAGAGATAGCCAGCAAAGCATTGATGAGAAGTGATTAGATATAATATGATTTGTTTATCGAGATATATAACTCTTGATAAGAAAGTGTTAAAATAAAGATACTCCCTCCTTTTTATTTTAGTTGTCGTCTTTTGATCGAATACGGAGTTTAAGAAATAAGTGATGACTTTATAAAGTTTACAAAATTTTTCCTTTTAAAGTTGTTTTAATATTTACTCCCTCCGTTTCATTTTACCCGTCCCAAATTGGGATGACACAACTATTAAGAAAACAATGATTGATAATGTAACTTTACCATTTTGCCCCTCTTAATTGTGTCTTATTGTTAGTTCCAATATTGATGGATGGATAATATCAAAGCACCATTTATATTCTTAATGATGTACTCTTAATGATATTCTTCTTTGCAACATTTTTCAAGAATGCTAATAATAAGGAGTAATCAATTAAACTAAGTGTATAGTGCGAAAAAAAATTGTCTTGTCTTGATAAATAAAAAAAGACAAGTAAAATGGGACAACAAATTAGGAAATTTGGGACGAGTAAAATGGAACGGAGAGAGTACTTTTTAGTTGTATTTTCTTCTTAAGTGGGACTAGTAAAAATAAAATAGAAATGATGCCATTAAATAATTACCAAATAAGAAAATATGACTCTTTTGGAACGGATCAAAAGAAAATAACAACACATAAAATAAGACGAAGGAAGTACCTTTTTCTCTTCCTTACAAAGGCTTCTAATAAGCGCACATATAAGTACGTCAAATAAATCGGTCAAAATGATTATATAAATTAAGTAGGCATTTGATCATGTAAATTAAAATTTTTGAAATTGAAAATAAATTAAAGTTGTATTTGATCATTAAAATAATTTAAACTTCTTTTTGACTTTTAGTGAGAGAACACATTTTTTACTCTTTTTAAATACAATTTCAAATTATATTTGAAGTTCTTACGACACAAACACTATAATTTTCATTAACCTATAATAATTTTTTGAAAAAAAAATAAAAAATCTCATAGCCTAATGGGCTCTAATTTTGGATAAATACCTGAAATAGTCAAACATAATGATTATTTATAAAAGTCCTCGTAACTTTAAGGGAAAAAACATCATTTTCACTCAATACTATATAAGAAAAGTCTAAGACACACCTAAATTATATAAGTGACCTATTACACACCTTAACTATATAAAAGTGATATTATTACCTTCCCGCGACCCCCATTCTAAGGCACGTGTGTTACACTTATTTTAGGCGCGTCCAGCCTATTAAATAACAAAAGTAAAAGGCTAAAAACATTAAACGAAAAGACATCGTTTCCACCCCAAACTATAGTAGAAAAGTCGAATCCACACCTAAACTATATAAGTGACCTATTACATACCTTAACTATAAAAAAATGATACTTTTTACTGACGTGGTGCTGACGTGGCAGCGCGTGTAAAACACTACACCACATGCAAGTGGTGATAGCCTGACAGGGTGTAAATAGTTTCACTTTTTTATAATTTAGGTGTGTAATAGGTCACTAGTATAGTTTAGGTATGACTTCGACTTTTTGAGTGTAGTTTGAGGTAAAAACGATGTCTTTTCCCTAACTTTAAAATAACATTAAAACATCTCAGGGTTTTGTTAAACTCACATGTCTCTTAGATAAAGATACATCTTCCTCTTTTGTTAAACTCGGGTATATTTGAAGGTCTATCTAAATCTTCTTCTTGTGAGATTTGAGTTGTGTATTTAAACAATTGATATTATGTAATAGCTTTATAATTCAGATACATTTGAAATTTAAATTGTATATCCGAATAATTATTTCGATATGTAGTAATAATAACTATGTATTTCAAAGACATTTAAAATTTAAATTATATCTTTAAATAATTACTTTAATAATATCTTGTAATTATTTCAAAAACTTTAAAATATCATATAGTTAAAAACTAAACCTTCTGTATTTTTGTTATTTTCCTTATTAGTGAACGTATACATGGTACGGATCAATGGCAACCAACTTCATAAATTAACATACATAGGGTTGGCTAACTATTGAAACGTGTCAAGTCGTCAACAAATCTTAACTTCCTTACTAATCAACGTGGCAATACTTCATTCTTCCTTGCAAAGACGGATCACTCTTATTGTCTTGAATAAATAAATTATATAAATAATAAAAAAATTATAAAAAATTTAATATAAATTTATAACATCAAAAATATAGTAATATTTTAATATTAAAATTTTAAAAATTAAATTAATAAAGTTTAAATACTGAATCCGATGTATGCTTCAAAAAATGCCAACGAAGACCCTAGATGTTTCTCTTGTTTTCTACCTCTTGCAAATAACTAGAGGACAAATTATTAATTCTACTTATTGAAAGAGTTATAAAGCAAGTTTATCATAGTAGAAAAAAAAAGAAGAAGAAAATGGAGACAGCTAAAGAGAAAGCAGCTAATATTGCAGCCTCAGCAAAGTCTGGTATGGAGAAGACCAAGGCAATCCTTGAAGAAAAAGTATTTATATATATCGTCAAATCTTTCTATAATAGCGTCGATTGCAAAATATTACTATAGAATGCACATTTAGATATCTTAATTTTAGCTTCAGATGATAAGTAATTAATCACTCAACTTTAAAAGTCCACGTTTAGACATCTTAACTAGATTTCATCTTAATTTGATTTCAGTTCATAATTAAATACTCTAGCTCATCCTTATTATATCTATTTGGACACCATATGTTTTGTCTGACATTTTATATTTACGTGACACGTAAATTTTAGAGGTATTTTAAATTATCATTTTTCATTTATTCAGTGAAGATGAATTGAAATGTGTAGTTTCATAATCAAAGTCATAATTTTCAATTGAAACCAAGTTAAAATGTCTTATCTTACATTTATCAACTTTGGTATAAAGAGATGCGACTATATATTGCTTCAGTTGTTTTCAGGCACAATACATAAATAAATCTTTTAATTTGATCTCAGATTATATTTATCAACGTTGGCACTTAAGTTTATATGAAGTTAAACAAGTAGACACATATATTCTATGTGTCCGTCCAACACGGCGTCCTAAGTGTATTATGCCACATAGTGGACATACATATGTGTTCATTTGTTCAACTTTATACAAGTTATGTCCACTTATTCAACTTTATACAAGTTTAAGTATCTATTTATGCACACCCAAAGTTGGAGGTCATAGATGTGATCTGAGACCAAGTTAAAGAGCATGTCTATATATTATGCCGCCGTCGTTTTAATTCATGAAACATTCAATTCAACTAATAAGTACTTGGCATTAATGACTACAAAAATTTGACCTTAATGGATAAGCTCTGGTTTGTACCAACATATTTTTGACAGGCAGAAAGAATGAGTACAAGGGACCCTTTAAAGAAAGAGATGGCAACAGAGAAGAAAGATGACAAGAAAACTGCTGCTGAGTTGAACAATAGAGAAGCCATGGACCAAAATGCAACTGCTAGGTATGCATAAAACACATTAAAATTATTTTTTTATGATTTTAAAGCATATATTTATCGTTAGTAAAAATGTTTACACCGATCATGTCAGGTAACTTTGATTTATTTTTAATATTAAAATCGTGGCTTACAAGTTACATATAGATATACTAGTGTAATGTCTTTTACACTAGTAGGATATATACTAGTGTAATGCCTTATAAAGTTTGAGTTAGTTGTATTTGGACCTAATTTAACATGGTATCAGACCTCTCTTTGAGCTAGCTAGCTTTTGCGAGTGAATAATTTTCTTAAGAACATATTGTGAATTTTAGTGGACTTGAATTTTTCAATCTTCATCACTTTTTAAACGTTTGATTTTGCTATTTTTCAGAAAATAGTTTGAGCTTCATCTCGTTGATGTTCATAAGTTGGGTGTTGAACTTTTTGTTGAAGTTCGAAGTTGTGAATACAGAGTTAAAACACTTCATTTTCTTGTTCATATGTTTGAAGTTAATTGTTGAAAAATAAAGATTAGAGTTTACTGAACCTATATTATGTGATTACTTTCTTTTTTCTACTAAAAGATTATGACTCTTTCTAAATATGACATTGGCAAGTTATGTTTACTGAACCTATCAATTGTACCTTCCAACATAAGTAGTCAAGTTATGTTCATTTCCTTGGAAATATATATTACCATTTACTATATATGTGAGTCCTATCATCCTCCTCTTAATTGGGAGTTGAATATTTCTCAACTCAATTAATAGTGGTATTATTTCAGAATATAACTTTCTTTGTTGTTGGAAAAATTGGAATCAGAAGAAAGTTAATCTTAGTGACATAATAATAATTATTAGTTGAGTGATAGTTGAAATAAATTCTACTTGCTTAACTAGAATTTTTAACCACTAAAAAGACAAAAAGTATAAAATAAAAACATGATAAACAAATGAATACACTACAACTGTCTTATGCAAATACATTGTGCACATGGATGGTAACTAAAAAGTTGAAACATATCATTTTTCATAGTTTTTCTAGCCAGCAGAATTGTAGTAGTGAAGCACATTCACTCTCCAGAGATATGGCCAATTCTCGAAATGAACGTCCAACCATTGGCCTTTGATTGATTTTCCATCTTCTGATCTAGAAAAACAAAACATCAATAGAAAGGCAGAGAACATTTTTATTATGTCAAAACTAGTGTTTTTTTTTTTTTTTAATAACCGCATTGTTTGGGCCAATGTGGCTCTTTTCTTTTTGGAACAGCCGACAGTGTTTTGCTGATGTTTCTAATCAAGCTTTTATTATGACAGATATACCATACTTTTTCCCCCATTGCTAGTAGGTTTATGGATTGCACGTCCAACACACATGTTTTGTCCTTGTGTGTCCCAAAGCTCAAAATAGGTAACCTAATGGTCGCCGTCCGACTAAACATGCCAACAGTCACCAGGATCATATGAGCTGATAAGGAGTAAACAATGATCTGTGTGTTTTGGCCTTGTGTGTCCCATGGCTCCAAATAGGTAACCTAATGGCTGCCGTCCGACTAAACATACCAATATTCCCCAGGTTCATATGAGCTAATAAGGAGTAAACAATGATCTTCTTAAGATCAATCTGCCTTAAAGTGGCCGAGGAAGTGTATATTATAGCAACAACACATGCTGAATAATTCCATGGAATACGTCCGGAATAGATGGGAAAAAAACACCTAGTGTTTTGTCTCTACTGGTATTTAAAGTTGAGGCCTCAAAGCGCCCAACTATTTCGTTGACAACTAGAAACACCCTTCTTGTCAAAACTAGTTTTTCACAAGATTTTACAGGAAGCAACTATTATACATCATCACAGCTTTGTTGCTATAGTTGTGGGCAAGCTATCCATGTTTCTTGCATATCAGACAGCTGAAATTACACGTGTGCATATTTAGGCAATCTTAAATCTGTGCTATTGACATTATCTTGTGCATTGGCAGATATATAGAGAAACGCCATCAATTAGTATCCAATTTTATCTGAGATCTAACATGTTTATTGAACAAATAGGTTCACATACTGCTTTAACCAATGTCAATGGGACCTTACAACCTATACACATTTGACAAACATGGAGTACTAGCAACATAGGAAACATACTAAGATACCTCCAACTCGTAATTATTCTACTCAAGCCGTTCTGTGTTGAAGCGTGTGTTTGTCTCATTTAAAAGCTTAAGCTTTTAGAGAAAGCACTTCTATTATTTTAGTTATATTCTCAACATTCTGGGCTTCACGAGATAGTCAAAGGATCAAAGCAGAAATCACCACACAAGAAAAAACAAAAAAAGGGAACTACAGAATATTACCGCTACTCCAGTCCATTGGGATGAGAGAATCACTGGTGACGAATCATGACTTTGATTTCTCAGCTTCCACGATTTCCTTCTCAAGCTTCATTTTATGCAAAGAACAAATGTTACGTTACTAGACAAGTAATGCAACTTCTACTAGTATTACAATAGAAAGCAAAAGTGCAAGAAATGATTAGATCGACTATCATATAAAACCTCCTCTGAAATTGAGTGGTTTAGACTTAACAAGAGGAGCAAATACGCATAAAATTCATATTTATCATGACTGGCCTCCTAACAAAGCTTATTCACTTAAATGACAAAAATTGGTAACCTCAGGTTCCATGTACTCTTTTACTGCACTCAAAAATGGAACACCAGAGAAGTAGTAACTTATCAAGTATCTCATAGTGCTGCGACCGAGATAACTCTCATTTATTACATAGGTTCTATATAATCCTCTTTGAGTTAAAAAGGTTAGTCCAAGATACTGTTGAAGACCTGAGTTGTTTGTGTTGAGGTTTGAATATTGAAGGCTAAAAAAGTCACAGGAAAAGCAGGGAAAAACAGTTGTACAGTTAAGATGTCCTAAAGTTAGTTAACATAGTGAACAAGTTAGAATAACTTAAAATCAGCTACTACACTAGTTGATCATCCGATGCTATATATACACGACTATGTATTACTACATGATTATTTAATTGAATACAACTATCAACTACAATGATTCACTCATCTTCTTCCTCTTCCACTTCTCTTTGCTTTGAGTTCTCCTTCTTCTACTACTTCTTACTCCTCTGCATTTCCTATTCTGAGTGTAATTACTCCATTATTCTTCATGGTATCAGAGCTTACTAAATTGAATCGGTACTCATTTTCGATCCTACCTCTCAGTGGAATCTGTATTACTTCTTGAATTCAAGAAGTCAGAATCTGTTAAATTTTCTGCAATTCATCTCTACTCGATGGAAATGGCTGATGGTTTGGCTGGCATTGGGACTTCAGCTCCACCTCCTGTGAATGCCAACAATGGTGGTTCTACTTTTCAGTTTACATCAACTCCTTGCAATTCATCTCTACTCGATGGAAATGGCTGATGGTTTGGATGGCATTGGGACTTCAGCTCCACCTCCTGTGAATGCCAACAATGGCGGTTCTACTTTTCAGTTTACATCAACTCCTCTGGATACTAATCAACCACGATATCTATCTACTGCTGATATTTCAGGTACTTCACTTGTTTCATTTCAATTGAAAGGAAGTGAAAAATATGTTGTGTGGTGTAAAGCGGTAAGAATTGCATTGTTAGGTCGAAATAAGTTTGGTATGGTTTATGGTTCCTGGAAAAAAGTGAATTTCTCTGCTGAATTATGTAATTAATGGGAAAGAGTTAATGCAATAGTATTGTCATGGCTTATGAACTCAAGTGTCTAGTGACCTTCTTGGAGGGGTAGTATATTCTTCTAGTGCCCTAGATGTTTGGTATGACTTAAAAGAGAGATTTGATAAAATCGATGGATCTAGAACTTATAATCTGCATCAAGAAATTGCATCTTTATCACAAGGAGCTCAATCAAAGTGTGTCTACTTCACTAAATTAAAGGATTTGTGGGATGAGTCTGAATCCGTAGTGCCCTCTCCTGCTTGTAATTGTGAAAGGTCAAGAGACTTCTTGGCATATCTATAGAGAAAAAAGTTGCACCACTTTTTTATGGGGTTGAATGACACCTATTCTCAAGCAAGACGTCAAATCTTGCTTATGACACCCGGCTTCTGTTAACATGGAATATTCAATGCTAATGAGTGATGAGAGTCAAAAGAATGTGGCTCAATCTACTATGACTACAGTCTTATTGGGGGCTACTCCTAGTGGTCATGATACATTAGTCATTTACTTTGAGACTAGTGCTATTGGTGGTGGTTATCATAAAGGGAAAAGAAGTTTTGTCTCAACATACAATCCTAATGATATCTGTGACTTCTGCAAATTGAAGGGTCACTATAAGGTGGATCGTTGTAGGTTAGTGAGGTATCCACCAAGTCATCCCAAACATGGTGATCAAAAGGCTAGTGAGAAAAGAATGAACAACGACCCCAGAGGTGGCTATGATAACAAATTCAAGCAGAGAAAGCTTGCTTGTAGTGCTCATAATGCTGCTGTTGAGGATTGGCAGTTGCAGCCTCAACAGGCTTAGTCACAAGGTGCTTACCAGACATCAAAAGGCCTACCAAATGTTGGTATGATAATACCAAGGTTTACACATGAGCAATATGACCAAATTTGCAAAATGCTGGAACAACAGAATCAAGTCTCAACATACATGCCCTTTACCAGTGCAGCAAACATGTCAGGTATTAGTAGTTTCCTGTTGGTCCGCAATAAACCACATGAGAGGATTATTGACACAGGTGCTACAAATCACATGACTGCAGCCATTGGCCTCCTAAATAAAGGTTCAATATCTGAGTCAGTGAATTCTCAAAGAGTAACATTACCTAATGGTGATATGTCACTTGTTACACATACTTGATCTAGTAATATTTCTGATAATAGCAACGTACATGTAGAATGAGTTGGCAGATTGAGGCAGAATCTGCTTCACAAATCAACAAGCAAATTTGGCTGTAATCAGCTCCTGTAAATATGAGATAGCATGTATATTCGAAAAATATATTTGTTGTTATTCTTGGAAATAGATTAGGGGAAATCCCTTGATTCAAGTATCTCCCAAGAATCAGGGATTGATTAGTTTATAAATAATGTACAATTCTATGAATAAAAAATATACTTTGCAGTATCTGAACTTTCATGGTATTAGAGCGGGACGTTTTCTCTAGTATCACATGGAAAGAACACCTTTCCAAGGACATCATCTTTCTGGAACATCAAAAGAAGAAACTCTATAAGTTCCTACATAAAATATGATGACTCAAGGAGGCAATGTTTCTCACATGTTCTTCCATTTAACTTCTCATCAATTAAACAGGAAAAACTACTTGGAATGGGCACAGTTCGTAAATCTTGCAATTGATGGTTGCGGAAAGTTAGGACATTTGACCTGAGAGACGAAAAGGCCAAAAGTAGGAGAACCAAAGATCAACACCTGGAGATCAGAGAATTTACTCTTGATCGCCTGGTTAATAATTCCATGGAACCAGTCATAGGTAAACCTTATCTGTTTTTACCTATTGCTAAGGATGTGTAGGAAGCCGTAAGGGAGACATATTCTGATGTAGAAAATGCTTCTCAAATATTTGAGTTGAAAATTAAACTATGGCAGGCTAAGCAGGGTGACAAAGAAGTCACTGCTTATTATAACGAAATGGTGTCTTTGTGGAATTAGTTAGACCAGTATTATAATGATGAATGAGAGTGTTCTGAGGATAGTGTTAAAGCAAAAAAAAGGGAAGAAAATGAGAGAAATCACCTTTTTTAGCAGGATTAAATCGCGAGTTTGATGAGGTTAGGTCACGAATCCTAGGAAAAAAATCCTTTTCCCTCACTTCGTGAAACCTTTTTTGAAGTCAGGAGAGAAAAAACTAGGAGGAAAGTTATGTTAAAACCTGATTTAAATGTTGAACTAAAACCTGCTATAGACTCGTCAACTTTTGTGACAGTGAAAAATGAAGATAATAGAAAGAAAAGGCCATGGTGTGCTCATTGCAAAAGACACTGGCACACCCGTGAAACATGTTGGAAGATTCATGGGAAACCAACAAACTAGAAGCAGAAGGAAGTTGATAATCATGTCTTCCAATATCAACATGGTCAAGACCTCCAAACAACTCATTTTGAGCAGGAGCAGCAACCTCCTCCGGATTCGTCTCCATTTACAAGGGAACAACTAGAGATTCTGCACAAACTCCTTCAATCTCCCCAGTTCTGCGCAAATGCACCTAATCCTTCTTGTTCTTTTGCTCTTTTGCTGAAACGGGTATCGTACCATCTGCTTGTCTAAGTGGAAACTACAATAAAAAGGATTCTTTTCTAACTGCGAACTACAACCAAAAAGATTCTTGGATCGTAGATTCAGGAGCTACTGATTACATGACTGGAAGTTCTCATGATTTCTCTACTTATACTCCTTGTGCAAGGAATAATAAAATCAAGATAGGTGATGGTTCTTTCTCCGCAATCTCTGGAAAAGAAATTGTTAAAATATCACAATTCCTCACACTTCATGATACTCTTCATGTTCCAAAACAGTCTTGTAATCTGATTTCTATCAGTAAATTAACCCGTTCTCTTAATTATCATACTAATTTTTACTCTGGTTCCTGAGAATTTCAGGAAAAGATCTCGGGAAAGATGATTGGCAATACTAGATAATATAGAGGTCTTTATTTTCTTGACAATGGGGACAACTCTCTAAAACTGAATCCTACTTGTTTGAACTCTATTTTGAATAAAGTCATGCTTTGGCACTATAGGCTTGGACATCCAAGTTTTTATTATTTAAGAAATTTGTTACCTCGGTTATTTGAAAATAAAAATCTGTCCTTGTTCCAGTGTGAATTTTGTGAATTGGCTAAGCATCACCGATCTTTTTTTCCTCTCAAAAGTATCAGTCTTCTAAACCTTTTATGATGATTCATAGTGATGTTTGGGGACCATCTAGAATTTCAACAATGTCTGAAAAATAGTGGTTTGTAACTTTATAGACGATCATACTAGAATGAGTTGGGTTTTTTTATTGAAGGACAAATCTGAAGTTAAAAATGTGTTTGAGACTTTCAATGTAATGGGAGAAACACAATTTAGTGAGAAAATTAAGATTTTTCAAAGTGACAATGGTCGTGAATTTTTTAATTAATAATTAGGAAGTATTTCAAAAAAATCGGGATAGTATACCAAAGCTCTTGTCCGAATACACCTCAACAAAATGATATCGCAGAAAGAAATAAGGCACCTGTTAGAGGTAAGCAGAGCCTTACTGTTTACCAGTAAGGTTCCACAGTACCTTTGGGGAGAGGCTTTTTTGATTGTTACTTATCTTATTAATAGGATGTCATCTCGTTGTTGTGGATCCGTGGAAGTCAATTAATTAAATATATAATTATATTTTAGTGATTTTATTTATTATTCTAGAATAGGGTTTTATATTTCTTACTTTCATAAGGATTAAACTTTCTAGAATAGGGTTTTATGTTTCCTACTTTCATAAAGATTAGACTTTTTAGAATAGGATTTTATTTTTTCTACTTTGCTAAGGATTAGACTGTTGATGTAATACTCCTATTTAAATTAGTCACACTCCGGCAAATTGGTAAAGTTGAAATCTATCAACGTCAATTTCAAGAAAAGTTGGCTAGGGCTGGAATTGAAGAAGTGTGTTTTGGTAGGATATGATCCAAATCAAAAGGGATATAAGTGTTATGATCCTCAGTCAATGAGGATAATTGTCACAATGGAAATAACTTTCTTTGAATACCAACTCTATTTTACTGCTCATCTTCAGGGGGAGTAAGATTCGTCTTTTTGGGATATTGAGGAAACTAGAACTCAGACAAATGATAGGCTAGATATTACAATAAATACTGATGTGAGGGATCTTGAAGAAGATATGAATAGGTGTGATGCAAGAGATGAAAAGAACAGTGATTCGATAGATGATAGGGACTTAAGTGACTTAAATGATAAAAACTTTGATATTGAACCTGTAGAGCCTTCAAATGACAAAAAATAAAAATGGAAATAGAGAACAAACAAAACAAATACAAGTGTATTTGACTAGGAATAAAACTCAAGAAAAAAAGATTGACGATCCTCAACACTGTCAAAAGTCAACTCCGTAAGACCTTCCTGGAATTCAAGGTAATCTTTCAGCTGATTCTGTTTGTAATTCTTGTCAGATATGGACCTACCTATTGCAAAACACAAAGGTGTTAGAAATGTTTCTAAATATCCTATTTCTATGTTTGTTTCCTATAATAACTTGTCTCCTAGTTATTCAACCTTTATTTTACAACTTTCTAGTGTGGAGATCCCAAAAAATATGCAGTATACTCTACAAGTTCCCGAGTGGAAGGAGGCTATTTTGGAGGAATTGCGGGCTCTTGAAAAAAAGACATGGGAGTTGGTAGATTTTCCTGAGGGAAAGAAACTAGTAGGCTGCAAATGGATGTTCACCACCAAATTTAAGCCAGACAGATCCTTGGAGAGGTATAAGGCCTACCTAGTAGCTAAGGGGTTCACAAAGACATATGACATTGACTATCTTGAGACGTTTGCTCCAGTATCTAAGCCAAATTCAATTAGAGTTCTATTGACAATCGTGGTAAAACTTGACTGGTCTCTTCAACAATTGGATGTGAAAAATGCTTTCTTGAATGGGCAACTAGATAAAAAAGTCTATATGGATCCCCCAACAGTTTTTGAAGAGAAGTACAAGTCAAAGATATGCATACTTAGCAGATCTCTTTACAGCCTAAAATAGTCTACAAGGGCTTGATTTTAACGGTTTACTCAATTTGTAAAAAGGCAAGGATATGTGAAAGGATAAGCAAATCACACAATGTTCACTCAACATTCACTCGAAGGAAAAATAACAGTTCTTATGGTGTGTGTTGATGATATCATCCTCATAAGAGATGATGTGGTTGAAATAAAAAACCTAAAGGAGCATCTAGCCACACAATTTGAGATAAAAGACTTAGGCCCCCTTGAAGTATTTTCTTGGCATGGAGGTTGCACCATCAGAATAAGGAATTATAGTGTCATAAAGAAAGTATGTTCTTGATTTGTTAAAAGAAATAGGAATAAGTGGTTGTAGACTAGCTGAAACTCTAATTGACCCGAATCTAGAGTTTGCGAAGGATGGAAAATCAATTGATAGGGTCCGATACCAGGTAGGGAAGTTGATTTACTTGTCACATAATAGGCCTTATATTGCCTTTGTTGTGATCCTAGTTAGTCCGTTCATGCATTCTCCACGAGAAGAACATCAAGAAGTTGTGTATCGAATCCTAAGGTATCTAAAGAGTTCTCCTGGAAAAGGGTTGTTCTTTAAAGAGAATGAACAAAGAAGTGTTGAAGCTTATACAGATGTGGACAGAGCTGGTTCTTTTATTGATAGAAAGTCTACGTCCAGATATTATACATTTGTTTGGAGAAATGTAGTGACATGGAGGAGTAAGAATCAAAACGTGGTGGCTCAAAGTAGTGTTGAAGCTGAGTATCAATCCATGGCACATGGAATTTGTGAAATGTTGTGGCTCAAGAGATTTTTGAAAGAACTAAGAAGACCTATGAGTTTTTCAATGAAGTTGTACTGTGACAATAAAGCTGCCCTAAGCATTGCTCATAATCCAGTTCAATGCGACAGAACAAAACATGTTGAAGTGGACAAACACTTTATTAAAGAGAAGATTGAAGATGGAAGTGTGTGCATTTCTTTCATTCTAAAAATTGAACAAATAGCAAATATTTTCACAAAAGGCCTTGTCAAAACTACCTTTGAGTCATTTGTTAGAAAGTTGGGCAAGTTCGATATTTACATGCCAACTTGAGAGGGAGTGTCAAATGAGCCGGTAGATTGAGGTAGAATCTGCTCCACAATGACTGACAGATTTCAATCAAATTTGCTCCACAAATCAGCTAGCAAATTTGACTGTAATCAGCTCCTGTAAATATGGGATAGCATGTATCTTAGGAAAATATATTAGTTGTTATTATAGGAAATAGATTACGGGAAATCCCTTGATTCAAGAATCTCTCAAGAATCAGGAATTGATTAGTTTATTCTGATCTTACTTTTCTCTTATAAATAATGTACAATTCTATGAATAAAAGATATACTTTGCAGTATCTGAACTTTTAGTACAGAATTTGTTCCATTTACCTCAATTCAAATATACCTTGTTATCAGTTTCACAGGCTACTAAACAGCTTAAATGCTTCACAACATTCTTTCCTAACGTTTCTGTATTTCAGTATCTTTGGAATGGGAAGATGGAGATTCGTAGAGAAACGAATGGACTATACTGAGGCAAAGACTGCTAGGACATAGAAGAGTAGCCGATTGTGTATTAAATGTTGATATAACCGATAAAATAGATCTAAAACTTTGACATAAGAGACTTGGACATGTGTTGAAAATATGTCTCATAAATAAAGTAGAAGTAGATAACTATTAGTAGTTTTAAATTATTAGAGTTCTATGTGGCTTATACTTAGGAATTAGTTATCCCTTTGTTATTTGAATAGAAATTAGCTATCCCTTTGTTATTTGAATTTGAATTGAAGTTTAGTTAGAAATTTAGATATAAAAATATGTCTTTGAATTATTAATAAAATAATTCTCTTTGACAATACAATTGCAGTATTTTTTTCTCTCCAAGTCTTTCTTTGTTATTTCTTTAATTTCAAAGATAAAAACCAACAATTGGTATCTAGATCCATTTTCTTGAGGGATCTGTGAGTGAGAAGAATTCTGAAAACAACATTTACCAAATAGATCCTCCTGTCTTTGATGGTGATAATTACCAACTCTGGACAATAAGAATGGAGACTTATGTTGAGGCTTTAGACCTTTGAGAGATTGTGGAGGAGGATTATGATATTCTTCTGTTGCCCAATAATCCCAGGTGGCCCAGATCAAAAGCTAAAAGGAAAAGAAAATAAGAAAATCAAAGGCAAAAGCAACTTTGTTTGCTAGTATGTCTCCAATAATTTTCATAAGAATTATGACCCTTAAATAAACAAGAAGTTATGATTATCTAAAGGAAGAATACACAGGAGATGAAAGTATACGAGGCATGAAGGTGTTGAATATAATAAGGAAATTCGAATTGCAAAAGATGTAGGAATCTGAGACCGTCAAAGAGTACTCAGGCCGACTTCTTATCATTGTCAACAAGGTAAGATTGCTTGACACAAAATTTAAAAATTATTGAAAAAAATCTTGTTACAGTGCCTGAAGATATGAAGTATCAACTACCTTGGAAAACACAAAATACCTGTTCAAGATTGCCTTAGCAAAATTGTTAAATACATTGCAGGCACAAAAGCAAAGGAGGCTTATGAGATAGGGTGGTATGGTTTGATACAAGAATAATCATGGAGATGAACTTATGAGAGTGCGCGTCGAACCCGAGACTCGAAGCGTGAAAGTAAAGTGCAAAGGAACACCATATCACACACCAAGAACGGGTCATACACTACACTCCATAGGCACCTTTTGTCTTCCCTTTATTAAGGGCTTTTGGGATATTTCACTTATGTTTGTAATAAGTCTATAAATAGACTAGTTTTAGGTCTTTTGCTCTTTAGTTGTTGAATGATATTGAAAGACTATTCTCTAGAGAGAGAGTCAGTTGTAACCGAAACTAGGGCAAGAACAAGTGTGGTACTCAGTTGTGTTGCAAAATTGGCTAGAAACGTTGGTGCTTAAGTGGTGGATTCCCTCTTGTGTCTTTGTAGGAGTGGTGTTACTATTGTAAGTCTTATAGGTCCTTGTATTTGAGATATCCTTGGGTTCTTTGGTCTTGTAATAGTGTATATTTCACTACCTATCTTTACTTTTATGTACTAGTTTGTTCTTGTTTTAGTGAAAACCGTTGGTTCTTGTTATCTTTATGTTGTTATTCCTCTTGTTATATTGTGTTGTCCTTGAGTTTGTGGTCTGTTCTTGTATCATTTGGTATCAAAGCAAGGTTTGATTTTGTTCCAACAAAATCAATCTTGGGATTGTTATCTTGAAAATAAAAAAAAAAAAGTGAAAAAGAAGAAAAAACAAAAAAGTTACTGTTCATGTTTTTTGGGTCTTTCAAAAAACTTGATTTTTGTGTGTTTTGTGTGTTTCTAGTGTTAGATCTTTGTTCTCTAACACTATCAGAGTCTAGAAATTGAAAATCCCAACAAAAAAGAAGTGTCAAAATCACCCAAAAAACTTGATTTTTGTGTGTTTTGTGTGTTTCTAGTGTTAGATCTTTGTTCTCTAACACTATCAGAGTCTAGAAATTGAAAATCCCAACAAAAAAGAAGTGTCAAAATCGAAAATTCCAAAAAAATACTAAACCCGTTTTTGACCCTAGGTCAAATTTTGATTTTTTGATTTTGTGTTTTTCTTGTGTTTTTAGTGTTAGATTTGTGTTCTCTAACACTATAGGAGTATTGGGTTTGAATTTGAGCTAAATTGGAGGTTATTTGAGCCATCCACCATTGTTGAGCTTGAGTTTGAAGAAACTTGAAGGGTTATTTTCGGTACAACCCCATGGAACCCTAGGCTTCAAATGCACAAACAATAGACAATAATGCCATCAATCTCATTTTGGTTCACCTTGATTCTATGTCCCGAGACCTTGCTAGGGCGAATGTGGGTCTTGAAAAAATTGGCTCGTATGTGGTAACTATGAGTGAGAGGTTGGATCGAATGGAGAGTCGAAGGAACTCTTGTGATTTCCCGACACTTTACTTCCCGTGATCAATCCTCCAAGACCATCACCTAATTCCGCAAGCCAAGATCCAAATAGCCCTCAAAATCGAGACATAACTAGGCCCATTTCCCCACAATTCGATCAAGTCCAACTAGGACTTGGACTCCAAATGCCTACACTAAAATTGAACCCTTCCATCCAAGATCCACTTAACCAAAGGAATCAACTTTCACCAATTCAAATTCCTTCTGTCCAAGCTCCACAACCGAAGATCCACTTCACTAAACCAACCCTCCTGACCGAAGCTCCACATTACCAAAACTGATATGTCCATGTAGAAGAGAATGGTAGAAAGGAACATGAAGGATATGAGGTCTACGAAAATGACTGTATGATGGTAGGAAACTTGAATCGGATGAGATTGAAGGTAAAGCTCAAGATAGAGAGGAAGCCAAGATTCAAAATGAAGATGTCGGCTGAGATTTGTTGTTATTGAGCTTGTGGGTTCTCCATGTTTTGCGGACTCTTTTGAGTGGCTTCCTTTAAGTGGCCAATTGTCCAATTGAATGAGGTGAAGCCATGAATTTGTGGGCAAATTCCTCTCAAGATGGAGAGGATGATACAAGAATAATCATGGAGATGAACTTATGAGAGTGCACGTCCAACCCGAGACTCGAAGCGTGCAAGTGAAGTGCAAAGGAAAACCATATCACACACCAAGAACGGGTCATACACTACACTCCATAGGAACCTTTTGTCTTTCCTTCATTAAGGACTTTTGGGATATTTCACTTATGTTTGTAATAAGTCTATAAATATACTAGTTTTAGGTCTTTAGTTCTTTAGTTGTTAAATGATATTGAAAGACTATTCTCTAGAGAGAGAGTGAGTTGTAACCAAAACTAGGGAAAGAACAAGTGTGGTACTCACTTGTGTTGCAAAATTGGCTAGAAATGTTGGTGCTTGAGTGGTGTATTCCCTCTTGTGTCTTCGTAGGAGTGTGGTGTTACTATTGTAAGTCTTAGGGGTCCTTGGATTTGAGATATCCTTGGGTTATTTGGTCTTGTAATAGTGTATGTTTCACTACCTATCTTTACTTTCATGTACTAGTTTTTCTTGTTTTGGTGAAAATCGTTGGTTCTTATTATCTTATGTTGTTATTCCTCTTGTTATCTTGTGTTGTCCTTGAGTTTGTGGGCTGTTCTTGTATCATGGTTGAAGGAGCTTTGAAAGCCAACCACAAGATTTAAAGCAAGGGTAATAATTCAAGAAAAAACTACCCAACTTGCCAACACTGTGGCGAAATAGGTCATCCTCCATTTACATATTGGAAGAGACCAGATGCACAATGCAAGATTGCAATCAACTTAGCCATGAAGCTATGATTTGCAAAAAACAAATCTCAAAAATATGAAGCAGATGCCCAAGTCACCAAAGAAGAAGAAGAAGATCACTTATTTGTGGCAACATATTATTCAATCAAGAAATCTGATTTTTGGATGATTGACATTAGTTGAACAAATCACATGACATATGACAAAACTCTTTTGAAAAGTTTTTTCCTTTGAAAAATAAGAAAATCAGAATTGGGAATGGTGACTATATTCATGCACAAGGAAATGAAAATGTTGCAATCAAAATAATTTAAGGTACACAAATAGTTTCGAATGTCTTTTATGTGTCTCATATTGATAAAAGTTTATTAAGTTTTGGCCAGCTAATGAAAGAAGGATTTAAATTATTATTTGGAGAAAAATATTGTCGAATCTTTGATTCCACTAATCATGAGATTTTATAAGTCGATATGAGAGGCAAAAGTTTCTTATTTAATCCAACAGAAGATGCACACAAGCCTTGCGGGACCAAAGATGAATTGGTAGATTTATTCAACAGGTCAAATTTAGTCGAGACTGCAATCTACAATTTCTGATCCATGGAGGAGTGTTGAAAATATATCACAAATAAAGTAGAAGTAGATAACTATTAGTAATTTCAAATTATTAGAGTTCTATGTGGCTTAAACTTAGGAATTAGTTATCCCTTTGTTATTTGAATAGAAATTAGCTATCCCTTTTTTATTTGAATTTGAATAAAAGTCTAGTTAGAAATATAGCTATAAATATATGTCTTTGAGTTATTAATAAAACAATTCCTTTTGACAATACAATTGTAGTATTTTTTTCTCTCCAAATCATTCTCTGTGATTTCTTAAATTTCAAAGCTAAAAACCAAAAACATGTTCCATTTAGGATACTGTGTAAAATGTTCCCTAGTAAAAGTAGTTTTCTAGATGACAATATAAATAAATGTAGTGTTTGTCCATTTGCTAAGCAAACCAGATTAGCATTTCCTACTAATATTACATCTAGCTTTAAACCTTTTGATCTACTATATATGGACCTCTGGGGTCTATATAATGTTCCTATTTGTGATGGTCACAAATCATTCTTAACTATTATAGATGACTTTACTAGAATGACATGAATACATCTGCGTAAATTCTTATGGATTGAAACAAGCACCAAGATAACAGAATGCAAAATTTTCTCAAGCATTAATCAACTGCAAGTTTAGGGGAAGTCAATATGATCAGTCATTATATATCAAGGAAATCGGTGATGGAGTAATTTTTGTACTAGTATATGTGGATGCCATACTAGTAACTGGGGATAAGCTAGATTAGCTAATTGAAACCAAGGAAGATCTTCACAAAACTTTCAAGATGAAAGACTTAGGAAAATTGTAATACTTCATAGGAATTGAGTTTGCAAGGTCTAAACAAGAGATTATGATGCCATAAAGAAAGTATACACTTGATTTCAAAAAATGGTCTTAGTGCTACTAAACCAGCTCCTCAGATCCCACACCCTTTGATACTAAAAAAAACTAACAACTAGAGACTTTGATCAACATGTCCCTGGAGCTGTAAGACCTAATGATGAGGAACTAGATTATCAGAGAATGAATCAAAGAATAATAGGAAAGCTGTTATATCTTACAGTCTCAAGACCAAACATAGCTCACACGTTGAGTTAGTTTTTGCAGAGTCCAAAACAATCTCACATGAGGGTAACACTCAGGGTTATCAGATATATAAAAGAAAATCTAGGAAAAGGGCTTCAAATGTCTAGTGCAAGGAAAGATGTTCTTGCAGCTCATTGTGATGCTAACTGGGATGCATGTGCCTTTTCTAGAAATTCTATTACTAGTTTCACTATCAAACTAGGTGATTCATTAGTGTCTTGAATGTCAAGGAAACAATCAACCGTCTCAAGAAGTTTAGCTGAATCAGAGTACATAAGTATTGCCTCAATAATTGCAGAACTTACTTGGTTAATTGGTTTAATCAAGGACCTAAATATTCAACTGCAACTACCAGTAACTATCTTTAGTGACAGCAAAGCAGCATTACACTTGGAAGCAAATCTTGTTTATAATGAAAGGCCCAAACATATAGAAATAGATTGCCACTTTGTGAGGAAGAAGATTCAATAAGGACTTACCAAAACTGAATACATAGCCACTCATGATCAACTTGTAGATGCTTTCTACAAAGGTTTAACTAAGGTTCAACATGAGTATCTGATGTCCAAACTTGGCTTTATGAATCTTTTTTTAGTGCCAAGTTTAAGGGGGGATTGTTGAGATCTGAATATTGAAGGCTAAAGATGTCAATGGAAAAGGAGGGAAAAACAGTTGTACAGTTAAGATGTCCTAAAGTTAGTTAACATAGTGAATTAGTTAGTTAGAATAACTGAAAAGAAGTTACTACACTAGCTGAACATCTGATGCTACATATACACGACTATGTACTACTACATGATTATTGAACTGAATACAACTATCAACTACAATGATTCACTCATCTTCTTCCTCTTCCACTTCTCTATTTCTCTGAGTTCTTCTTCTTCATCTTCCTCTTCTACTTCGTACATCTCTATATTTCCTATTTGGAGTGTGATTGCTCCATTATTCTTCAGTTTTGCTTTTAGTTGTAGTTAATTTCATGATAAGAATAGCTGAAAAAAGAAAAAGGATCTACTCCATCTGCAAGAGGCTGATAGTGATAGGTATGAGGAGAGGTAGAGTTAGACCGAGAAAAAATTGGAAAGAGGTGATTAGATAGGACATTACATATCTCTAGCTCATCAAGGAAATGACCATACATACAAGATCATGGAGGGCGAGGATTGTCGATTAGTGGGTAGTTGAGTACTTTCCCCTTTCCCTGTGATAGACCGGGGTTCCAATCTGGTGCATCTATATATTTCCTTACTATTATTATTATTTGTATGCTAGCATTATCTTAACCTTTGATTTTATTACTACTGTTGTTTCATTTATTTTGGCTATCTGCGCTCTTTTACTGTTTTCTTCGTTATATTCATCACTTACTTTCACTCTTGCTCTTCTTTTAAGCCCGTCCTTGAGCTAAGGGTCTATTGAAAACAACCTCTCAATGGTAGTGATAAGGTCTACGTAAACCTCATCCTCCCTAGACCCCATCTGTGGGACTATACTAAATATGTTATTGTTTTGTGCTCTCTAACAGTTTAAGTTTTCTGATGAAATGGTCGTACACTTTAAAAAGAGAAAATGTTGAGATGATTGTGTGGAAAAAAGAGACATGGAACTGTGTCAGAAGCAATTTGATAGATTATTAAATAAGTTTACGAAAATCATATTAAGCTTTGAAAACTTTCACCAAAATGTCTAATACAAATCTTGGTTAAGCTACATTGAACAGAGAAGGAGGAGGAAGAGAGAAATTTTATTAACTATCAAAATCTATGCACTGTTACAACTTGCACCTATATATAGATGCATATATTCTAGAACCTTATCATTAAATTACACACTTAACTTTCCAGCTCATCACACAACTAATTAACCACCTAACAAAGTAACAAACTCACTTGCACTAGTAAGCTCACGTGCACTAGCAGCCAACTCATGTGCATAGTGAACCAATGTGACATTACACAAATAATGATCATACTTGTAGTGTGATCGTAGACTTTCCAATACACTCCCACAAGCCGAAGGGTGAATAATATTAAGCACATCAAGTTTTCTCAAGAGTTTAGAATGTTGATCATGGCCTAGCCTTTATTCAGTATATCAGCCACCTGTTGTTGGGAAGAAACATACAGGGTCTGCACTAAATCACTCTTGATTTTGTCACTGATAAAATGACAATCAATCTCTATATGCTTTGTTCTCTCATGAAAGATCAGATTAGCTCCTAACTGTATGGTAGACTTTTTATCACTGAGCACTGTGATAGGTTTGGGAACCAGCACATTTAAATCTGCAAACAATCCTTCTAGCCAAGTGAGTTCTGCTATAGTTGAAGCCATAGTTCTGTATTTAGCTTCAACTGAGCTTCTAGATATTGTATGCTATTTTTTTACTTCTAAGATATTAAAGAACCACCAAACTGCACCATGTACCCAGTCACTGACCTTCTACTGTGGGCAAAAGTAGCCCAGTCTGAGTCATACCAACAAACCAAATTAGCATTAGTGTGTTTCTTCACTCCTTGACCTACTGAACCTTTCAAGTATTTGATCACCCTGTAAGCTACTTCCAAATGAAATCTTTTGGACCTTGCATGAAATTACTCAGTTTCTGAACATAGCTGATATCTTGTCTAGTTATAGTGGCATACATAATTTTACCCACTACCCTTTGATAATAAGTTGTATCTCTCAAAATAACATCATATGTACAACCTGTGATTTTATCATACTCGACAGATGTCAACCTAGCATTGGATTCTAAAGGTGTAGATGGTGGCTTTGCATCATCTAGACTAACTTCTGAGATCAACTCCAGAAGATATTTTCTTTGATTCAAAATGACTCCCTGTGAAGACCTCAAAACTTCAATTCCCAGAAACTACTTGAGCTCCCTTAAGCCTTTGAGATTGAACTGCTTATGTAATATTTGGTTGGTTTTAGAAACCATAGTTTCATTATCCCCAGTGATCAGTAGGTCATCTACATAGACTAAGACTATCACCATTCCTTCTGTCTTCTTCCAGGTAACAATGAGTGGTCATATACACTCTGAGTAAATACTTCATTTGTGAGAGTTTAAGTCAACTTGATATGTCATTGCCTAGAGGCTTGTTTAAGTCCATATAAAGACTTAATCAACTTGCATACCTTACTATGCCCTTTCTGTTGAAAGCCTTCAGGTAGTTACATATACATGTCTTCATCTAAGTCCCCTTGTAGAAAGGCATTATAGACATCCATTTGGTACAAGGACCATCCCCTTGATACAACAAATGCAATACCACATCTAACAGTCACTATCTTTGCTACAAGTGAAAAGGTATCTTGGTAGTCCAATTGTTCTGGTGGCTATAGCCTTTAGCTACCAGTCTTGCTTTGAATCTCTCAACATCCCCATTTGCTTTATATTTGATCTTGAATATCCATTTTGAGCCAATGAAACTCAACTATTTCCCATGTGTTGTTGTCTTTAAGTTCTTTAATCTCTAACTTCATGGCTTCTATCCATCCATCATCTCTGATAGCTTGACTGAAATATCGAGGCTCAACCAGGTCTGAAAAACTACTCACATAGCATTGATAATTAGAAGTAGTATTCTTATAGGATAGGTAATTTGATATTGGGTATCTTGTACCCTTTATCTTCCCAAGTGTAGTGTAGTCTTTCATCCAAATAGGTTCCTTATCCACTCTTGATGTTCTTCTGTAAGTGATAGGTTCTGCATTGTCTGTGCATGAGGGAGTTGGCTCAATAGGTTGAACAGTTGGCTTACCTTCTTCTTTTGCACCCATTGATGGATCAGGCATTGAAGTACTTTGAGGTAATTCTCCTACACCTGATTTTAGATCATCAGTAACATCTGCTAAATCAACTGATTCTTCATCGCCACCACTTTTTTTGTATATGACCCGAAAGGATGTGTGGATTGGTTCTTACCTTCGGTTTTAGCAAAAGGAAAAACATCTTCCTAAAGTGTAATATCTCTGCTAACAAAAAACTTATTAGAGATCATATCCAATAATAAGTATCCCTTTTGTGTGGTGGAATACCCCATCAACACTGCAGTTTTGTCCCCTTCAGATAAGTTATCACCTTTAGGTAATATTGAGGCATAGCATAAACAACCTAGTACCCTCATGTGTGATCAGGAAGGTACCTTGGAAAACAATACCTCAAATGGTCTCTTACCACTAATAGAGGATGAGGGTAGTCTATTCATCAAGTAGACAACAACCTTAACAACTAAACCTCAATATCTGATAGGCATTTGTGATTCAAACCTGATAGCTCTAGCAATGTTCAGGATTTGTCTTTGTCTTCTTTCTACAACACCATTCTGTTGTGGTGTATAAGGATAACTGCTTTGATGCAACACACCTAAAGTTTTGAACAAATGATTACACTGAGTGTTGAAGAACTCAGTGCCATTATCAGTTCGTATGACCTTCACATTAGTTCTGAACTGAATTTTTACCATCAATATAAAGTTTTGAGAGAAACAATGGTCTCAGACTTAAGCTGCAACAAATGCATCCAAGTATATCTTCTACAATCATCCACAATGGTTAACAAGTAGAACCTTTTATCAAAAGTAGGTATTTTATAGTGTCCCCACAGATCCATATGTACAATATCAAAACATATGGTAGACTTAGTTTCACTGCTAGGAAAAGGTAACCTTGTCTTCTTGGCTAAGGGACATCTATGATATTTATTTAATAGATCAGAATCCTTACAAGGACTCAACAAGTCTAGTGACTTCAACACTTATGTGGATGGATGTCCAAGTCTCTTGTGCCACCGACTACTGCCATGCATTATTATGCCTGCTACTGGCCTTTCTTTATCTTCATATGTATTATTCCTTCTATGTACACCTTGAAGAATGTATAATCCTCCTTTTTCCCTATCAACCCCCTCACCTTGACACTGTAAAGATCCTGAAATACACAGAAGTCGGGTAAGAGGATACAAAACAAGACAATTATCCAGTAACCTTGGACATGATAGCAAATTCAGCTTAAAGTCAGGGACAAATAGTACATCCTTTACAGTTTTATTTTGCAAAACTAGTGTCTTTCCACTGTGAGATATATCAGGCTTGGCTCCATTAGGTAGATTCACCTTATCCCCTCCTGCTTTATCTACTTTACTTCTTGTGGAAAACATGTTATTGTTTGATGCAATGTGATGAGTGGCACTAGAATCAACTACCCATTCTTGTTGCTCAACATGAGAAAATAAATAGGTAGCTATACCCGACATATTAGTATGTTTTGTCTCTTGTTGATCCCCGTTGAGAAGTTCCATAATTTGCTTGTATTCCCCATCAGTGAAGGCTTGGCCTTTTGCCAACATTGTATTATTGATTTCCTTGGGACCACCTTGACTAGTTGAAACATTTTGACCCGTATCTCCACCAGCACTCTGTCCATTGCAATTACTAGATAAAAAAGTGAGTATCAACTTGTTTTGCATATTGGTTCCCAGGATATCTATTGGCATTGAATTTTCCAGTGTCGTAATTCATCTTCTTCCTTGATTTCCTAGCAGTAGAATATCCTATCAGCTTGTAGCAATTCTCTCTTGTATGTCTAGTAAAGTGGCAGTAGTCACATTTCTTCCTCTTGTAATTATGATTTCTATGACTTACTTCTGAACTTCTATTCACCTGCATTGTAATAAGATCTGATTTCTCACTTGTGATGGACGAGTAGGCAAGTTGTTGCAACTCATCTTCCGCTATCATAGCATATGCCTGATTGAGAGAAGGTGTCACTCCCTTCAGAAGAATCTGTCTCCTAGCTGGTCATATGAATCATTCAATCCTCCTAGAAACTCTATCAGTCTCATTTGAGCAAGATGATCTGCATAGTCTTTAGACCTTGGGCAATCAGATGAAGGGGCAGGGATCACAATACATACTCACTCCATAGACCTTTCAATTTGGTAAAATAAGTAGCTACTGAATCAGTACCTTCTGACAGTGTGTTGATTTCTCTGTGTAATTGGTATAATCTCATTCGATTTACCTTGTCAAACCTTTCCTTCAGATCTTCCAAAACTTCTCGTGCTTTTGTGGCATATACAATCCCATTCGACAACTCAGAACTCATTGAGCTCATTAACCATGACAGCACTATTGCATTACATGTTTCCCATTGTTCATGTAACTCTTCTCTATACATCTCCTCATTGCATGCACCAGTTACAAATCCAAATTTTCGTTTCCCCAATAATGCAATCCTCCTTGATCTACTCCACACCCTATAATTTTCAGATCCAATAAGCTTGACTGGAATCAGGGTAGCTCCAAACACATTTGATATGCCTATGAACATGGGATCACTGGGATCTATCTTAGGTTCCATTCTCCACACTTCAACAAGCAAGCAAATAGATGTAGGGATTGAAAACCACCAGCAACTACCACACAAAAAACAGCTAAAAATAAAGATAGATCTACTGCCACAATTCAGAGTGCAAGCAAAAAAAAATTGTGATTCAAGTTGAGTCAACTACAGAAATCGAAAACTCTACCAAAATGGAGATCTAAACTCCATAGATTGTTTCTCATACTCTACGATCGAACTGGAGCTCTGATACCATGAAAACTTTCACCAAAAAGTCTAATACAAAGCTTGGTTAACCAAGCTACATTGAACAGAGAAGGAGGAAGAGAGAAATTTTATTAACTGTCAAAATCTATGCATTGTTACAACTTGAACCTATATATAGATGCATATATTCTAGAACCTTCTCTTCTTGAACCTTCTCACTACACTACACACTTAACTTTCCAGCTCATCACACAACTCATTAACCACCTAACAAACTAACAAACTCACGTGCACTAGTAAGCTCACGTGCACTAGCAGCCAACTCGTGCACGGTGAACCAATGTAACAGTGCACAGATAATGATCATACTTGTAGTGTGACCCTAGACTTTCCAATAAGCTTCTTTAGATATATTCATGAAAGGCCTTACTTCTACATTTGTTATATAGATTTATGTTTACTGTTAGCAAAATGTGCTGAGGTAAAGCAGATGTAAAAGAACATCAAGATCAGACTTTTTTCTTACTGTCTCTGGAAGGAAAGGCTATCACAACACTAATTTAAAAGAAAGGTGTATATGTAAGTCAGAAATGTAATTCCGCATGAAGAAGTCGACCAGTAATACCAAATGACACATGTTAAAATATCACAAGCAACTTCAAGTAAATGTAAGCATGATGTTATGGTACCTTCATGAAAGTTTTTGTTTTGCTACGAAAAACACGACATTCTTGTTTGATGTCTTTTAATGCCCACAGACACCTACAGAGACAAGGGAAAAGGTTTTGTCAGATAATCTAAAATCTCCGTGATATTAGCTAATTATATGATCAAAAAGATGATTCTCACCAAGAGTGATTAAGGATTTCTTGTTAGAGGAAACAGATGATTGAACAGTCATGAAATTCTAACCGCAATAAGAAAATTTAATGCTGAAGAATTCTACGTCGGAGAAAAAAAACAAGCAATAAGGTTAGTAAAGTTCTGATCATTGCTAAAGGATTAGTGCACATCCTCTTACACAGTCTGCAAGTTTATTCCCCAACTAATGTGGGACTTCCAACCCACTCTAACACCCCGCTTCATGCCAAGGACCCAACTAACGCGTGCACTGGTAGCCCAAATGGGGATATGACACCTGCGCCTAACTCAACCACAAAAACTAGCTTATGACAGGAGGATTCCCCAAGTCCATATAAGCAAATCATTAGTCCATTCCCCAACTAATGTGGGGTTTTAACCCACTCTTAACAAGAAGGAAGAATATTAAAGAGTTAAATGGCCGTAAAATGAAAGGAAACTCATTTTTCCTTTGCAGTGAAGTGTTAGTATTACTAAAAAATTTGCATGTTTTAAGAAAAGGGAATGTACTCTAAAGTGCCTAGCTAAATAGAAGCAAATGTTAATCAAATAGTTGATCTTTGTTGTGGAAAAGTTGACTTTGAGATCAACAAGGACATGCATTAAGCATTTCCCGAATCAAACAGATTGCCTATCAAGCAAGTGAACAGTAAAACCTTTTAAACAACAAGCAGTAGAAAAATTCTAGCTAATGTAGAAAGAACCATACTCAATCTTGGACTTCTTGTCAACTCCTTCGATAAAGGGATCACATGCCTTCTTAAGCTTACAAGCTCCAATGCTGCAAGAGAAGTTGAGAAAAATCATTATGATCTTTCTTGTGGCAAGTAATTATGAAAAGGAATGGCGAACCTAAGATTCCAACTGTTGTATATTCAACGGAAGATTTGAGGATACAATTTTCAGAGAATTTTTTGAGGAAAAAAAACACAAGAAAAGAAAAATCAGTTAAGATGTGAAGAGATACTAAACGTTTAGATAAAGCAAGTACGAAGTAGCTGCTTTCTATGAAAACAACATACCCCCAGTGTAATCCCAATAAGTAGGGTCTGGGAAGGACATTGTGTATGAAAACCTTACCCCTGCCTTGGGAGGTAGAGAGGTTATTTCCCATAGACCCTCGGCTCAAGTAAAAGCATTACACACCAGTTCGAAAGAAAAACAATGGGAGTGAAGAAACCAAGAAAAAATGCTAAAGATGGCATGACAAAGCACACTAAATCAATCAACTATTCTCAACGGCAAACTAGTTAAGGTTGGATGCATGAATCCTCCCTGCACATTCCACTTTTAAGGTGCAATCCTATAATACTGTTCATTGGTAACACTATATGTAAGACTACATACCAAATATCAAATATCTACTTAAACTTAGCGAAGATAAATTCTTATGGGTACTTTAAGAAATAACAACTCACCATGCAGCACTTCCTTTCAGCTTGTGACATTGCACATTTAAGATATCAAAGTCCACAACCCATGACTCACTAAAATTAATGAAAGAACAAAACACGAATCAACAACCAAAGTAAAAACAAAAATAATTTGTGCATAACAGCAACAGAAAAACATACAGAACATAGGTCAGGTTTCGCATAACAGCGCGAGCATCACGTAGAAAAGTAGGAAATAGATCCAGGAAGAAAGAAGAACCACACTCCTCCTTCAATGAGTAGGCGATCCGGAAATCTTTATTAACCAAACCCTGCAAAAAACATCTAAGTGAATGATATTCCTTTTACACTTCCATATCATATAGTAATAGGAAAATTCATCACAAACATCTAGAAGAAGGATCTCTATCTTTACATGAACATTGAAGAAAATAAATGACTCAACTACAACAAAAGAATTACTTGACACAAGTGTTGTTTTATGGTGTTCGGGTACAAGAATCTGTATACATGCAACACCAACTTCAAATCTAGTTCAAGTCTAAGAAAAGAACACTTTTGAAGTTACTTAACACCTTCAACACTAGATTATGAATAATCTATCTAAGAAGTGTGTTTATTTTCAGAAAATAGATGAAATAGAATTTGTAAGGCCAAGTCTCCCGACTTCACGGAGTGTCCTTAAGGAATAATTCCCCTCACTGTACCTGGGTTATGGAATCTTCCTTCCAAGATAAAATGACCTTCAATTCGAACAATAGCGGTACCTCAAATTGTTGGATTCGACGAACTCACTCAACAGTTTGATTGATCACACATAATGTTTTGAAGACAAGAAGAGAGTTTGTAATTCAGAAAAATTCGTGTCTAAACCTGTGGATGAAAGCAGGTTTATATAGCCTTCATATGCCTCTTCTGAAAAGTGAAAATGGTTCACTTAAAAGGTGTGACCTTTCTTGAAAAATCATGTCTGTTCGTCAAAAGATTGCATCTTTTTCGAACAGGCAGACCATTTCATGAATCAGTGTTTTGAAACATCAGTTCAAAACAGTGCATCCTTCTGAAACATCAGTTTGAAATAGTGTATCCTTTTGAAGCATCAGTGCGAAACACTGCATGTATGCATATAACTAGAAGATCAAAACACAGAAAAAATTTACTGCATTTATAATTTCCCTTCGAATTAAATTTCTGTCAAATAAATTTTGTCCAAAAAGATAGATCTCATCGATCGATCGTTTGACAAATCCAAATCCAAATCCAAATTTGAAGCCGAGTCGAGCGAGCGACGACGACAACGGCGCGAGGTATCTCTTATTTTTTGCCTCACTTACCAAGTGGAATAAGTTTCTTAATATAAACACTTAAAAGTCACATTCTCCCACCAATGTGGGAGAAGTAGTATACTTTTCATTTTAGAGTACACTTTTCATTTTAGTGTTTTCTTCTCTATTTTTCCTTCCACTTGGTTTCCTCCATTTTTCATTCATACTTTTCATATAATTTGAACCCAACAATCCCCCACATAAATGAAAAAATGGCTATTTTTCATAAAAAAAAATTTTGTGGGCAAGTATGTGATCATCAAGTAAAGACTGATTGCATCTGGATAAGTGGGTTTTCCTTTGAACTTTCAAAAGTGAACATGCATCGGATGCACTCGGTCAATTGGTAGATTTGATATCTTTGAACTGTTGAGCTTTAATGTACACCTAGACAACACATGTCACACAACCAACCTTTTACCATTTATGGTTCTAACAGTTTTATTCTTTTCAGCCATGAACACGTCCCGATTTCATGAGAGCTTAGAGAATAGGCCTTTACTAATATTCTCCTTGAAGTGTCTTCCACTTCTCCCTCACATAGGTGATTTTTAAACGTTCAATCCTATAGATTAAACTATTTGGTCAAATCTGCCAAATTTAGATAATCATTAAAAGACTTTTCACCTTAAATCTTATCCTTGTTTACTAAAAATTATCTACATCGTGAGAATGGGTTGGGTAATTGACAATGTTGAACCTGTCAGACACAACTTTGTTTGATATCCTTGAACCTAGCTCTTGGGATCTCCAGTCTGCTAGGTAGAGTTACAGCCATGCTGACTTGTCCTAGGCCTTAAACCCATTCCCTTGGATGTCCTTTCCACTCCTTCTCTAGATAGGCCTTTTGTAAGTGGATCCAACACATTATCCTTTGACTTTACATAGTCAATAGTGATAATTCCACTAGAGAGAAGTTCCCTAACGGTATTATGTCTCCATCGTATGTGATGAGATTTACCATTGTACATCGTGCTCCCTGCCCTACCTATTGCCTCTTGGCTATCACAGTGTATACATACTGCTGTCACTAGTTTGGGCCAATAAGGAATATCTTCCAAGAAATTTCGGAGCCATTCTGCTTCTTCACCGGCTTTATCTAATGCGATAAATTTAGATTTCATTGTAGAGCGAGCAATACAAGTCTCTTTGGATGATTTCCAAGAGACTGATCCTCCACCGATAGTAAATACATATCCACTTGTGGATTTTACTTCATTTGATCCGGTGATCCAATTTGCATCACTATATCCTTTGAGTACCGCGGGATATTTATTATAATGCAAGGCATAGTCTTGAGTGTATTTAAGATAACCCAAAAATCTTTTCATTGCCATCCAATGAGTTTTGCTAGGATTACTCATGTACCGACTCAATTTACTAATAGCGCATGCTATGTCTGGTTGTGTACAGTTCATTATATAGATTAAACATCCCAATACTTTTGCGTACTCCAATTGTTAGTCACTTTAACCTTCATTCTTTCAAAGTTCAAAGCTCACATCCAATGGAGTCTTGGCAATACCGAATTCCATATAATTGAATTTTTTAAGTACGTTTTCGATATAATGAGACTGTGACAATGCCAACCCTTATGGAGTTTTATGGATTCTTATTACTAAGATCACATCCGCAACTTCAAGGTCTTTCATATTGAACTTACTCTCGAGCATTCATTTTGTTGCATTTATGTCAGAAATGTCTCTACTGATGATCAACATATCATCCACATATAAAAAAACAATGAATTGGTGATTTGTAGTGTCTTTAATATAAACACATTTATCACATCCATTTATATTTATCTTGAACCTGTTTGCCAACATGATTTGGTCAAACTTTGTATGCCATTGTTTAGGTGTTTGCTTTAGTCCATACAACGACTTAATAAGTTTACACACCTTATTCTCCTTTCCTGGAACCACAAAAACCTCAGGATGTTCCATGTAAATTTCTTCCTCCAATTCTTCATTTAGGAATGCGTTTTCACATCTATTTGGTGGATTTCAAGATCATATACCGCCGCCAAGGCAATTAACATTCGAATCGATGTTATCCTTGTTACTGGCGAGTATGTATCAAAGTAAGCAAGGCCTTTTTTTTGAAGACTTTTACTACAAGTCTTGCCTTGTATTTGTCAATAGTACCATTCGCCTTCATTTTACTTTTGAAGATCCATTTAGAACCTAAAGGTTTATTTCTTGGAGGAAGATCAACCAATTCCCACGTATGGTTTCTTAAGATTGAATCAATCTCACTGTTGACTGCCTCTTTCTAAAAGGATGAGTCTGACGATGACATCACTTCTTTAAATGTTTGAGGCTCATTTTCTAAGAGAAATCTTACAAAATCTGATCCAAACGAAGTAGACGTTCTTTGACGTGTACTACGTCTTGGATTCTCTTCATTATGTACATTCTCACTTGGTTCATCTCGAGGTCATTTAGATCCTCCACTAGACTATTCATGTCTAATTTTATATGGGTAAATATTTTCAAAGAATTAAGCATTATCTGATTCAATTACCGTATTTTTATTTATATCCGGATGTTCGGATTTATGAACCAAAAAATGACATGCTTTACTGCTTTTAGCATATCCTATGAACATGCAGTCCACAGTCTTAGGTCCTATCTTAACCCTTTTAGGCATAGGAACATGGACCTTTGATAGACACCCCCACACTTTGAAATATTTCAAGTTGGGTTTCCTTCCTTTCCATTTTTCATAAGGGATTGATTGTGTCTTACTATGGGGAACTCTATTGAGTATACGGTTGGCTGTAAGAATAGCCTCCCCCCAAAAGTTTTGCGGTAAACCGAAACTTATAAGTAAGACATTCATCATTTCCTTCAACGTTCGGTTTTTCCTTTCCGTAATTCCGTTAGATTGAAGTGAATACGAGGCCGTAGTTTGATGGACGAATCCATTCTCTACACATATTTCGGTGAAGGGAGATTCATATTTTCCGCCCCTATCATTTCTTATCATTTTTATCTTTTTCTCTAACTAATTTTCTACTTCAGTTTTGTATTGCCTAAATGCATCTATTGCTTCATCCTTACTATTTAGAAAGTAGACATAACATTATCTAGTGCAATCGTCAATAAAAGTTTTGAAATACTTTTTCCCACCACGTGATGGTGTTTACTTCATATCACAAATGTCAGTGTGTAGTAAGTCTAAGGGATTGAAATTCCTTTCAACAGACTTATAAGGATGCTTTGCATACTTTGATTCGACACACGTTTGAAACTTTGATTTATTGCACTCAAAGTTTGGCAAAACCTCTAAGTTAATCAGTTTTCGTAACGTTTTGTAATTAACATGTCCTAAACGTTCATGCCACAAATTATAAGACTCAAGTAAGTAAGAGGAATTTGAACTTTTATTGATTTCAACATTCATTACATTCATCTTATAAAGGCCCTCGATGAGATAGCCTTTTCCTACATACACTTCTCCTTTGCTAATTACAATTTTTTCAGAAACAGTTACACAGTTGAATCTATTCTTATCTAGAAGTAAAACAAAATCAAGTTCCTACGTAATTCCGGAATGTACAAGACATTGTTAAGTGTCAAGACCTTTCCTGAAGTCATTTTCAAGCCCACTTTTCTTGTTCCTTCTACCTTAGCCGTAGCAGAGTTAGCCATGTAGATCATTTCTTCTACTTAAGCCGTAGCGAATAATGAAAACAACTCTTTGTTGGCACAAACATGGTGGGTGGCACCGGAATCCATCCACCACTCGAGAGGATTCCCCACCAAGTTGCATTATGAAAACATAGCACACAGATCATCACATTCTTTGTTGGACTCAATCATATTTGCTTGGTCCCTTTTCTTGCCTTTCTTAGGGGCACGACAATCCGTGGACTTATGGCCAATCTTTCCATAGTTGAAACACTTTCCCTTAAATTTCTTCTTGGGTTGATTTCTTCCTTTTTCAACTTTATTCCTTTTCTTAGAATTTTTTTGGTCGTCTTCTACAATATGTGCTCCATTAATTGTAGAATTCCCTTTTGACATTCTCTCGGCAGCCCTATTATCCTCTTCAATATGCAGTCGGACAATAAAATCTTCGATATTCATCTCCTTGTATTTGTTCTTCAAGTAGTTTTTGAAGTCTTTCCACATAGGTGGTAGCTTCTCTGATCGTTGTTACTTGAAATACATCATTACAATTAAACCTAAAAAATAGTTTATGTGAGTACTAAGAACATTTTCAATTTGTTAAACTAAGGTATTTTTCAAAGATATACCTTCCGCTAGGAGATCGTGGATAATTACTTGTAATTCCTGCACTTGAGAGACAACCGATTTGCTATCTATCATTCTAAAGTCTAGGAACCTTGCAACAAAGAATTTCTTAATTTCCGCATCCTCTGTCTTGTATTTTTGTTCTAGTACCCCCCATAATTCCTTCGATGTCTTAGTTCCACTGTAAACATTATAGAGGTCATCTTGGAGACGACACAAGATATAATTCCTGCAAAGGAAGTCCGAGTGTTTCCAAGCCTCTACAATTATGAAACGCTCTTTGTCTGAGGTTCCCTCGGGCACCTTAGGAGCATCCTCACTAGTGAACCTTTGAAGACATAGTTTTGTGAGGTAGAAGAACATCTTCTGCTACCATCACTTAAAGTCAATGCCTGTAAATTTTTCAGGCTTCTTCGTAGGTGCCATTGGTTGCGGAGCATTTGCTCGACTTGTTGAGGCAATACTAGTTTCTCCCACAGTCGTAGCCCCATCTTTCATTTGACTTTCATTAGTCATTTTACTTGTCACCACAAGACAATAAAATTTAATATTTTAAGAATACTACTTACAAAGTTAAGAAACTTTCAACTCTTCTTCTTGTTTCTAGTTAACGATAAAGTTTTTATGAATTCCAATCGTCAACCGAGTGATCTTTAACTTGTGATGATGATTTTATGTCTTCGAATCACTAGTTAAGTTCAAACGGAGTAGAAAGCTTAAAGCTTTAATCTCCAAAAACAAGCAATACAAATTCTACAAATTATTCATTAAGATTGTTATTTTATGGTGTTCGGGTACAAGAATCTGTATACATTTAACACCAACTTCAACTCTAGTTCAAGTCTAAGACAAGAACACTTTTGAAGTTACTTAACACCTTCAACACTAGATTATGAATAATCTATCTAAGAAGTGTGTTTATTTTCAGAAAATAGATGAAATAGATTTTGTAAGGCGAAGTCCCCCGACTTCACGGAGTTTTCTTAAGGAATAATTCCCCTCACTGTATCCGAGGTTATGGAATCTTCCTCCCAGGATAAAATGGCCTTCAATCCGAACAACAACGGTACCTCAAATTGTTGGATTCAACGAACTCACTCAACAGTTTGATTGATCACACATAATGTTTTGAAGACAAGAAGAGAGTTTGTAATTCAGAAAAATTCATGTCTAAACCTGTGGATGAAAGCAGGTTTATATAGCCTTCATATGCCTCTTCTGAAAAGTGGCAATGGTTTACTTAAAAGGTGTGACGTTTCCTGAAAAATCATGTCTATTCGTCCAAAGATTTCTTCTTTTCCAAACAGGCAGACCATTTCATGAATTATTGTTCCAAAGCATCAGTTTGAAATAGTGCATCCTTTTGAAGCATCAGTTCGAAACACTGCATGCATTCATATAACTGGAGGATCAAAACACAGAAAAAATTTACTGCGTTTATATTTTCCCTTCGGATTAAATTTCGGTCAAATAAATTTTGTCCAAAAAGATAGATCTCATCGATCGATCATTTTTCAAATCCAAATCAAAAGCCAAGTCGAGCGAGCGATGACGAAGGAGGCGCGAGGAATCTCTTATTTCTTGCCTCACTTACCAAGTGGAATAAGTGTTTTTTAATATAAACACTTAAAAGTCACATTCTCCCACCAATGTGGGAGAAATAGTATACTTTTTATTTTAGAGTACACTTTCCATTTTAGTGTTTTCTTCTCTATTTTTCCTTCCACTTGATTTCCTCCATTTTTCATTCACACTTTTCATATACTTTGAACCCAACAACAAGTTCTTTGACCAAATGTTGCAAGTTCTAAGAGGACAAGCATTGGCACAAGAATGAGTTACTCGGGGAGCATTTGGCCATGATTTTTTTTTTTAAATGTTTACCACGAAATTTCTTTATTTTTTCTCAGGGATTTGAAAGCACCAAAAAGTTCACTTTTTTCACTCACACAAAAATTCAAAAACAAATCAAATTGGCATTCATGACCAAACATAACTTCAATTTTGTTAAAAATAGTTAGTGACTTGTACATATATTTTCCTTCCATTTACAGGTTGTTGGGTTCTATGAGTGTGTGAATGAAAAATGGAGGAAAAATAGTGAAGGGACAGAGAGACACTAAAATGGAAAGTGTATTCTTTTTGGAAAGCTTACTAAATTCTCCCACATTGGTGGGAGAAAGAAGCTTTAAGGTATTTATATTGTGGAACACTTACTCCGCATGGTAAGTGAGGCAAGAACCAAGAGATGCCTTGCACCGTCGTCGCTCACTCGGCTTCGGATTTGGATTTGTCAAATGATTGATCGATGAGATCTATTTTTTAGACAAAATTTACTTGAATCTTGATGAACAAGTGAAATTTTAATCCAAAAATCTGATGGAATTGTCTTTCTCCATGTGCGGGCGCATTTCGGACGCCATTTAAACGCATACGCAATGCATCTCAAAGGGATATGATCCTTCAAGGTAAAAGGCACACTGTTTCGTGCTATAGGGTGATTTACGCGTGCACTTGGACAACCTGCGGGTGCAGGTGCAGTGCAGATAGTCACTTGAATTTGAACAGTGTCACCTGTGGCCGCAGGTCCAGCACAGGCTGAGCGCAAGTGACGTGACTGTACTGAATATGTATCTTTTTGTTGAACCAATGCATCCTTTCTGAAATGATACTTAAAGGCTATCAATACCTAACGTATTCCTCAAGTATTAACATGATTTGTTGACAGCAAAAACACTCTTTATATCTTCAAAAACTCATTATGATCATTAACTGTTGAGTGAGTTCGAAGAATCCTGCAATTTGAGGTACCACCATTGTCTGATTGAAGACCATTTTATCCTGGGAGGAAGATTTCATAATCTCGGGTACAGTGAGGGGAATTATTCCTTAAGGATACTCCGTGAAGTCGGGGGACTTGGCCTTAAAAATTCTATTTCATCTTATTTCTAAAAATTAACATACTTCTTGGAAAGATTATCCTTAATCTTGTGTTGAAGATGTTAAGCAACTTCATAGGTGTTCTTGTTTTTACACATGAACTTAAGTTAAAGTTGTTGTGCCTAAATACAGATTCTTGTACCCGAAAATATTGTAAAATAACAATCTTAAGGAATAGTTTTTCGAAATCTTTATTGCTTGATTTCTGGAGATTAAAGCTTTAAGTTTTCTACTCTGTTTAAACTTAACTAGTGGTTTGAAGAAAAAAAATCTTCATCACAAGTTAAAGATCACTTGGCTGACGATTGGAAGTCATAAAAACTTCATCGTTGAACTAGAAACAAGAGGTGTTTATAGTTGTTGGAACTTTATTAATAGTATTTTGATATACTAAAGTTACTATCTTGTTGTGACAGAAAAATGACTACCGATAGTCAAGTGCATGATGCAGGAATGACTATGGTAGCAACTAGTATTTCCACGTCGAGTCATACTAATGCTCCACAAGCTATGGCACCAACGGAGAAACCAAAAAAATTTGCGGGTATTGACTTCAAGAGGTGGTAGAAGAAAATATTTTTCTACCTCAAAACTCTTTATCTTCAAAGGTTCACATTTGAGGAAGCTCCGAAGGTGACCGAGGGAACCTCTGAACAAGAGTGATTTGTGGTTGTGGAGGCTTGGAAACACTCAGATTTCCTTTGCAGGAACTAAATTTTGAGTGGTCTCCAAGATGACCTTTACAATGTGTATAGTGGAACAAAGACAACAAAAGAGTTATGGGGAGTGCTAGAACGGAAGTACAAGATAGAGGATGCCAAAACTAAAAAGTTCTTCGTTGCAAGATTCCTGGAATATAAAATGATAGATAGAAAGTCGGTTGTCTCCCAAGTGCAGAGACTGCAAGTGATCATCCATGATCTCCTAGTGGAAGGTATGATTTTGAAAAATACCTTTACTGAATAGTTTGAAAATGTTCTTAATATTCACATAACCTTTATTGTAGGTTTGATCGTGAATGAAGCGTTTCAAGTAGCAGCAACAATAGAGAAGCTACCACCTATGTGGAAAGACTTCAAAAACTATTTGAAACACAAAAGTAAGGAGATGTCCGTCGAAGATCTAATCGTCAGATTGCGCATTGAAGAAGACAATAAGGCTGCAGAAAGAGGTCAAGAGGAAATTCAACAATGAATAAAGAAAATATTGTAGAAGATGACTACAACTCCAAAAAGCGCAAGAAAGTTGGACATGAAAGCAATCAACCCAAGAAAAATTTTAAGGGAAAGTGTTTTAACTGTGGCAAAATTGGCCACAAGTCCACAGATTGTTGTGCCCCTAAGAAAGGGAAGAAGAAGGATCAAGAAAATGTTGTTGAGTCTAAGAAAGAAGTCAACGACCTATGTACTATGATGTACGAATGCAACATGGTGGGAAATCCTTATGAATGGTGGACGGATTCCGGTTCCACCCGCCATGTTTGTGCTAATAAGGAGTTATTTGCTGCTTTTGCTCCGGCTCAAGGAGAAGAAAAAATCTACATTGCAAAATTCGCTACTGCAAAAGTAGAAGGAATAGGAAAAGTGTGCTTGAAAATGACTTTGGGTAAAGTGTTGACACTCAACAATGTCTTGTATGTTCCAAAGTTAAGAAAGAACTTGATTTCTGTATCACTTCTAGAAAAAAACGGATTCAAATATGTATTTGTTTCCAGAAAAATTATACTTAGTAATGGTGAAGTGTATGTAGAAAAAGGCTACCTCAATGAGGGTATATTTAAAATGAATGTAATGAATGTTGAAATCAATAAACGTTCTACTTCTTCTTACTTGCTTGAGTCTTATGATTTATGGCATGAACATTTAGGACATGTCAATTATAAAACTTTGCGAAAACTGATTAACTTAGAAGTTTTGCCAAACTTTGAGCGCAATAAATCTAAGTGTCAAACGTGTGTGGAATCAAAGTATGCTAAGCATCCGTATAAGTCCATTGAAAGGAATTCCAATCCCTTACACTTAATACACATTGACATTTGTGATATGAAGTCAACACCATCACGTGGTGGGAAAAAGCATTTCATAAATTTTATTGATGATTGCACTAGATATTGTTATGTCTACTTGCTAAATAGTAAGGATGAAACAATATATGCGTTTAGGCAATACAAAACTGAAGTTGAAAATTAGTTAGGAAAAAAGATCAAAACTATAAGAAGTGATAGGGGCAAAGAATATGAATCTCCCTTTGCCGAAATATGTGTAGAGAATGGAATTGTCCATCAAACTACAACCCCGTATTCACCTCAATCTAATGGAATTGCAGAAAGAAAAAACCAAATTTTGAAGAAAATGATGAATCCCTTACTTATAAGTTCAAGTTTGCTGCAAAACTTGTGGGGGGAAGCTATTCTTACGGCTAACCAAATACTCAATAGAGTGCCCCATAGTAAGACACAATCAATTCCATATGAAAAATAGAAAGGAAGGAAACCCAACTTGAAATATTTCAAAGTGTGGGGGTGTCTAGCGAAGGTCCAAGTTCCTATGCCTAAAAGAGTAAGGAGAGGACCTAAGATGGTGGATTGCGAGTCCATAGGATATTCTAAAAGTAGTAAAGAATGTCAGTTTTTGGTTCATAAATCCGAACATCTATATATCAATAAAAATACCGTAATTAAATCAAATACTACTGAATTCTTTGAACACATTTATCCGTATAAAATTAGACATGAACCGTCTAGTGAAGGGTCTAAACGACCTCAAAATGAACCAATTGAGGATGTACATAATGATGAGAATCCAAGACGTAGTACACATCAAAGAACGGAAACTTCGTTTGAATCAGATTTTGTAATATTTCTCTTAGAAAATGAGCCTCGAAAATTTAAAAAAGTGATGGCATCTTCGGACTCATCCTTTTGGAAAGAGGGAGTCGATAGTGAGATTAATTCAATCTTAAGAAACCATACGTGGGAGTTGGTTGATCTTCCTCCAGGAAATAAACTTTTAGGTTCTAAATGGATCTTCAAAAGGAAAATGAAAGCTGATGGTACTATTGACAAATACAAGGCAAGACTTGTTGTAAAAGGCTTTAAACAAAAGGAAGGCCTTGATTACTTTGATACATACTATCTAGTAACAAGGATAACGTCAATTCGAATGTTAATTGCCTTGGCGGCAGTATATGATCGATCTTGAAATCCATCAAATGGATGTGAAAATAGCATTCCTAGAGGAAGAAATTTACATGGAACATCCTGAGGGTTTTGTGGTTCCTGAAAAAGAATATAAGGTGTGTAAACTTGTTAAGTCACTTTATGGACTAAAACAAGCACCTAAACAATGGCATACGAAGTTTGACCAAACCATGTTGCAAACGAGTTCAAGATAAATGAATGTGATAAATGTGTTTACATTAAAGACACTCCAAATCACCAAGTCATTCTTTGTTTATATGTGGATGATATGTTGATCATCAGTAGAGACATTTCTGACATAAATGCAACGAAAAGAATGCTCAAGAGCAAGTTCGATATGAAAGACCTTGGAGTTGTGGATGTGATCTTAGGAATAAGAATCCATAGAACTCCACAAGGGTTGGCATTGTCACAGTTTAATTATATCAAAAAGGTACTTGAAGGATATAGTGATGCAAATTGAATCACTGGATCGAACAAAGTAAAATCTATGAGTGGATATATATTTACTATTGGTGGAGGAGCGGTCTCTTGAAAATCATCCAAACGGACATGTATTGCTCACTCCACAATGAAATCTGAATTTATCGCATTAGATAAAGTCGGTGAAGAAGCAGAATGACTCCAAAATTTCTTGGAAGATATTCCTTATTGGACCAAACCAGTGGCACCAATATGTATACACTGTGATAGCCAAGTAGCAATAGGTAGGGAAGAGAGCATGATGTACAACGGTAAATCTCGTCACATAAGACGAAGACATATACCGTTAGAGAATTTCTCTCTAGTGAAATTATCACTGTTGACTATGTAAAGTCAAAGCATAATATGTCAGATCCACTTACAAAAGGCCTGTCTAGATAAGGAGTTGAGAGGACATCCAAGGGATTGGGTTTAAGGCCTAGGACAAGTCAGCATGACGGTAATTCTACCTAGCAGACTGGAGATGCTAAGATCTAGGTTCAAAGAAATCAAATGAAGTTTTTTCCGAAAGGTTCAACATTGTCAATATACCAACCCATTCTCATGATGTAGAAAATGTTTAACAAACAAGGATAAGACGTATGGTGTGAAATTTTTTAATGATTATCTAAATTTTTTAGATTTGACCAAATAGTTTAATCTATAGGATTGAGCGTTTAGAAATCACCTATGTGAGGCTGAAGTGGAAGCCGATTCAAGTAGAATGTTAGTAAAGACCTATTCTCTAAGCTCTCATGAAACCGAGATGTGTCCATGGCTAAAAAGAACAAAACCGTGAGAACAATAAACGGTAAAAGGCTAGTTGTGTGACATGTGTTGTCCGGGTGTACATTAAAGCTCGACGGTTCAAAGATATCAAATCTACCAATTGATCGAGTGCATCTAATGCATGTTCACTATGAAAAGTTCAAAGGGAAACTCACTTATCCAGATGCAATCAGTCTTTGTTAAATGATCACATGCTTTTTCGTAAATTTTTCAAAAGATAGACATTCTCCATTCATGTGGGGGATTGTTGGGTTCTATGTGTGTGTGAATAGAAAATGGAGGAAAAATAGTGGAAGGAAAGAGAGACACTAAAATGGAAAGTGTACTCTTTTTGGAAAGCTTACTAAATTCTCCCACATTAGTGGGAGAAAGAAGATTTAAGGTGTTTATATTGTGGAACACTTAATCCACATTGTAAGTGAGGCAAGAACCAAGAGGTGCCTCACGACGTTGTCGTCATCGCTCGGTCAACTCGGCTTCGGCTTCGGCTTTGGATTTGGATTTGTCAAATGATCAAATGTTAGTAAAGGCCTATTCTCTAAGCTCTCATGAAACCAGGACATGTTCATGGATGAAAAGAACAAAATTGTGAGAACTATAAATGGTAAAAGGCTGGTTGTATGACATGTGTTATCTAGGTGTACATTAAAGCTCGACGGTTCAAAGATATCAAATCTACCGATTGACCGAGTGCATCTGATGCATGTTTACTACGGAATGTTCAAGGGAAAACCACTTATCCAAATGCAATCGGTCTTTGTTAAATGATCACATGTTTGTCCGTAAATTCTTCAAAAGATAGTCATTCCCCATTCATGTGGGGGATTATTGGGTTCTATGTGTGTGTGTGTGAATGAAAAATGGAGAGAAAATAGTGGAGATCAAGAGAGACACTAAAATGAAAAGTGTACTCTTTTTGAAAAGCTTTCTAAATTCTCACACATTGGTGGGAGAAAGAAGCTTTAAGGTTTTTATATTGTGAAACACTTACTCCATATTGTAAGTGAGGCAAGAACCAAGAGGTGCCTCACGCCGTCGTCGTCACTTTCTTGGATTCGGATTTGGATTTGTCAAATGATCGAATGTTAGTAAAGGCCTATTCTCTAAGCTCTGATGAAATCGGAACATGTTCATGGATGAAAAGAATAAAATTGTGAGAACCATAAACGGTAAAAGGCTGGTTGTGTGACATGTGTTGTATTGGTGTACATTAAAGCTCGACGGTTCAAAAATATCAAATCTATCGATTGACCGAGTGCATCCGATGCATGTTTACTACGGAAAGTTCAAAGGAAACCCACTTATCCAGATGCAATCAGTCTTTGTTAAATGATCATATGTTTGTCCATAAATTCTTCAAAAGATAGTCATTCCCCATTCATGTGGGGGATTGTTGGGTTCTATGTGTGTGTGAATGAAAAATGGAGAGAAAATAGTGGAGAGCAGTGTACTCTTTTTGGAAAGCTTACTAAATTCTCCCACATTGGTGGAAGAAAGAAGCTTTAAGGTGTTTATATTGTGGAACACTTACTCCACATGGTAAGTGAGGCAAGAACCAAGAGGTGCCTCGCGTCGTCGTTGTCTCTCGCTCGGCTCAGATTTTGAAAATGATCGATCGATGAGATCTATTTTTTAGAAAAAAATTATTTGAATCTTTATGAACAAGTGATCAGGCGCAGGTCCAGCACAGACTGGGTGCAGGTGACGTGACTGTACTGAATAGGTGCCTTTTTGTTGAACCAATGCATCTTTTCTGAAAGGACACTTAAAGGCTATAAATACTTGACGTATTCCTCGGGTATTACCATGATTTTTTGATAGCAAAAACACTCTTTATATCTTCAAAAACTCATTGTGATCATTAGTTGTTGAGTGAGTTAGAAGAATCCTGCAATTTGAGGTACCGCTATTGTTGGATTGAAGGCCATTTTATCTTGGGTGGAAGATTCCATAACCTCGGGTACAATGAGGGGAATTATTCCTTAAGGACACTCCGTGAAGTCGGGGGACTTGGCCTTAAAAATTCTGTTTCATCTTATTTCTGAAAATTAACATACTTCTTGGAAAGATTATCCTTAATCTTGTGTTGAAGGTGTAAAGCAACTTCATAGGTGTTCTTGGTTTTACACATGAACTTGAGTTGAAGTTGTTGTGCCTAAATACAGATTCTTGTACCCGAAAATATTGCAAAATAACACAGGCGACTCAATTATAGGAGCAAATCATAGGGATATTCTCTTTTAATATTGTTTGGATTAGTTCCTTAGATAGCATCTTACATGGTATTAGAGACAAGTCCATCTCCGTTTGGGCTCCCAATCCATGCGTCATTTTGGCCCTGAGTGTGAAGGGAGTGTTAGAGCGTGTGAAAGTCCCACATTGGTTGGGGAATGAACTGGTGGTTTGGTTCGAAATCTCTTTGGATAGAATTCTAGTTCGTTTGTTTTTAGAAGTGTTCCGACGCTTTGTTTTATTTGGGTTTCTCTTATCAGTTGGGTTCTCAGTTTTATTGGACATTAATATTTGTGAAGAAATTCTCTTTATCCTGACTGGCTGTCTATTCAATCTATATATTTGGACTGTTGATTAGTTGGAGAAAATGATTTGACAGTATCAAAGGAGGAAATAGTCAGAGAAAACAATTTTGGTCTCAGTACAATTTGCAAAATTCATTCAGTAGCAAGAATCACTAATAGAATCTGAGTATAGAGTCATGGATCTTTCAACATGTGAGCTAATGTGGATCCATCATCTTTAAACAGAAATTGGGTTGAAACATTTTGCTCCATCAAAACACTGATGTGACAATCAAGCTACGCTCTATAATGCCTCAAACCCAATGTATCATGAAAGAACCAAACATATTGAAGTTGCCTGTTATTTTGTCCGAGAGAAAATTCAGGAGAATTTGATTTCCACTAGCTACGTGAAGACAGGTGAGCAACTAGTTTATTTGTTAACAAAGACGTTGAATGGAACTCGAGTTGATTATCTTTGTAACAAGCTAGGCATGATCAATAATTCAGCTTGAGGGGGAGTGTTACAGAATAATTAGTGAGTAGACATATATTTTCCTTCCATATATAGGTGACTCAATTATAGGAGCAGATCATCAGGATATTCCTTTTTAATTGTTTTGATTAGTTTCCTTAGATAGCATCTTATGCAAATGTATAAATACATTGGGTTCATGAATAGAAGATATACCTTCCTTATTTCAAATATCATTTTCCACTTTGCAAACAAAAACTACTTTTTTTCAAATGCGGCCTCAATATCTCAAATAGTGACATGCGAGTGCACAAATTTGAGGCATGAAAGAAGTATTTGCATTAATGTAAGACAATACTGCATATGTTATTCATCGACTCTCCCCTTAGCCACACTAATCAAGGAGCATTTTAAGCAAGAGGTAACAAAATATGTTGCTCAGATTCATCAAAAATGTCATTTTCGTTTCACATCCTTCAAAAGTAATGTGTTTTTGAAAGATCTCTTGGCCTAGGGAAAACTTCAGGTACTGATAAAGAAATGGACCTTGGGTCTAACTCAACCTCAAAAGCTAGCTTATGAGGGGAGGATTGTCCAAGACAATATAAGGAGATCAAGGACTCTTTAACGCACCGATGTGGGACTCCAACACCCCTGCACGTCTAGAGCGTGGACAATATAAGATGGGGGTCCAACATCGGAATCGAAAACAAATGAATTGGGTGAACCTGACTCTGATAACATGATAAAGAAATAGACCTTGGGCCTAACTCAACCTAAAAATCTAGCTCATGAGGGGAGGATTTCCCAAGACAGGGGTGGAGCCAGGCCTTGTTAGGGGGTTCGTCCCTACGACGAAAAAATACACCATTTATACACGGTTAAAATTATTTTTATGTATCTATAGTAGGTGTTGAACCCCCTTCGGCTAGGTTTTCTTCGAATATTAAACCCCCTTAGTTGAAATCCTGGCTTCGCCTCTAACCCAAGACCATATAAGGAGACCAAGGAACCTTTAACCCACTGATGTGGGACTCCATCAGGTACAAAAAGAAGTGAACAAAACAAATTATGGTAAGATACTAGGAAGTGCAACATCATACGTATACCTCATCCTCAAGTGACTGAATGTGATCAAGTTGTTGTTGATTGAGTGCACTTATATGCATTTCCAGGCTATCGGAAACCTAGAAATTGAAAAGAAAAAATGAGATCGGAAACCTAAGAGAAGATTTCTTCAGCAGATAAATATAGGAGAATAGAGTTTCTCTATATGGAGGATTTTTTCAGCACATGTTTGTGGCACCGTAACGGACACATAATTGCAAAAGGAAGACCGCAAACCTATACATCTACTCTCTCCTTACTCACCCTGGTAGTGGAGCCAGAATTTTCACCATGATGATTTAAAATAGCGTTAATGGTCAAAAACACACTTAAAATATCCCAGTTTTTCTAGTTTCATACATTCTTCCTGAACTTGTTTAACTATTTATCAAAAAACAGTTCACCTATCAATTGTTCACTTCTCCTACCTGAACAATCGTGAACAATGAAGAACTTTTAGTAATAATGTGAGTCCACAACTTTGAAGCATAAATGCAAGACAAGGCTGTCAATGTTATTCATCCACTCTCCCATTAGCCACGCTAATCAAGCAGCAGTTTATGCAAGAAGTAATTAAATATGTTACTCGATCAGACTCTTCCAAATTGTCGACAAGGTGTTTGTCGAATTCTTTAAAAGTAGTGCATTTTTTAAAGATTCGACACAGGTGCGACAACCATCATTCATGGAGAGTCCAAGCAACGTAATTTACACCAGTAGAAAATTTAGGTACAAAATGAACAAAGCAAACAATGGTAAGATACAACATCACAAGTATACCTTATCCTCGAGGGACTGAATGTGATCAAGTTGTTGTTGATTGACTGTACTCTCAGGCATTTTATGGCTATTGAAAACCTAGTAAATGAAGAGAAACGACGAGATTTGCTGTGAAAGTAAATTGACAAACACCCAAGAAGAGGATTTTTTTCAAACATTGAAAAACAGAGTTGTTCTATGCATCACGTGTCGATCACATGTTTGAGGCACCATAAGGCCTGCACGAATAAATGCATAGTGAAGGCTGCATGACTGTACATCCACTCTCCCCTTACCCACCCGGTAGCAGATCCAAAATTTTCACCAAGAGGTTTAAAATACTAAAGTATCCTGGCTTTTTGAGTTTTCATACTCGAAATATCACCAACTATTATATTTCTGAAAATTTCTATTTTCACCTTTTTCAGGAAATTTGGAAAACAACGAAAAAATATTTTCATTTTTTTTTCACTTCAAATCACTAACAAAAATTCAAAAACAACTCCAATTAATTTTCATGGCCAAACACAACTCCAATTGCTATGCTAAATACATAAAGTGGTTGGGCATGCATAATTCTCTTCTACGAGTCTACGACAAAAAAACTCAAAAGGAACTTGTTTCAAGAAGGTGATGGCAAATCCAAATACTTTCACAGTATTCTAAGGGACAAAAGAAGATGACTACAATTGAGCAAGATCAATAATCACAGACGGAGATGGATCCACGGCAACAAAATAATTACCAAAGCAACTGTTTAACTAGCCACAGTATCCTTTTAATCCCAGCTATGAGGATAATGATATGCTCACCAGTCATCCTGATGAAATAGAGATCAAGGAGGCTGTTTTTGGTTTAAGTGCTGATTCTAGTGCTGGGTCAGAAGGTAATTATTAAGTGCTGATTCTAGTGCTGGGTCAGAAGGTAATTATTAAGTGCTGATTCTAGTGCTGGGTCATCTGCTAGTTTCTCAGATTTGAGGCCTAATAGTCTCAGCATTTGGCCATGAAAAAGTGTTTGAAACAATTAGTTTTTGTTTTCAAATTGACAGATGATATCTGAAAATCGGAGTTGTGTTTGTCCATGAATACCAAATGGAGTTGTTTTTTGAATTTTGAGAGTGATTTGGAGCGGAAATAACTATTTTGTGTTTTTCAAATTTCCGAAAAAAGTGAAAACAGTTGATTTCTGGAGTTTTCAGAAATGCAAGACAAAGCTGCAGATGTCATTCATCCACTCTCTCGTTACCCACACACTAATCAAGGAGCACTTTATGCAAGATGTAATTAAATATGTTGCTCGGAAATGTCGACTGGCATGTGACGAATACTTCAAAAGTAGTGCATTTTTTGGAGGATCCAACATGGGTGCGGCATCATTTTTGGGAGTCCAATCAGCATAATGAATTCAGGTGCAAAAATAGTAACAAAATAAATTATGGCTACTACAAAGTGGGCATATAGGCATACCTCATCCTCGAGGGACTGAATGCGATCAATTTGTTGATCGAGTGCAGTTTCATTTGTATCCATTTTATGGCTATTGAAAACCTAGAAATTGAAGAGACAAAATGAGATTGGCTGTGAAAGTAAATGAAAAGAACATCTAATAAGAGGATTTCTTCAGCAAATGAACATCGATGAACAGAGTACTTGCTCTATACATAACTTGTAGATCACTTGTTTGCGAAACCCTAATTGCCTTCACGCATAAATGCAAAGTGAAGGCTGCATACCTATACATCCACTCTACTCATTCCCACCCGGAGTGGATTCAAAATTTTCACTAAGTGGGTTTAAAGTAGAGTTAATGGTCAGACACACACCTAAAGTTTCTCTATCTTTTTAGTTTCATACATGAACTATTAGGAATGTGATTTTTCAACCTGAAGTATCACCAACTATTTATTAACACAAACCTCAACTATCAAATTTGATAAATTGACATTTTTGTATGAAACTCACACACCTGATCGTCAGGTATGACTACTCAAAAGATCAGGATGTTTTAGATGTGTTTTTCACCATTCACACTTCAAAATATGAAAAATAAACACACCAATCAAGGCGTATTTTATGAAAGAAGTATTTTATGAAAGAAGTGATTAAATGTGTTGCTTGGTCTCTTCAAAGATGTGGTTCAATACAAACACAAGCTAATGATTTTTGTTCCATGTTTCAGAATAACGTTAGCGGGTGTGTCTCAGATCCCTTAGAAGTAGTGTCTTTTTGAAGGATCCGACACAAGTGCGGCATCATATTTGAAAATCCTAGCAGTATAAATTAAACCAGCAAAGAAATCAGGTACAAGAAGTGTAACAAGATAAATCCTGGTAAGATACTAGGAAGTGCAACGGCCTTCACGCATAAATCCTGAAGGACAAAGTTGTTTTATACTTAACTAAAAGATCACATTGTTGAGGCACCGTAACGGCCTTCACGCATAAATTCAAAGGGAAGGCTGCATACCTATACATCCACTCTCCCCTCACCCAACAACACCCAACAACACACCTAAAGTATTTTGACTTTTAGTTTCACATAATGGCCAGAATTTTCACAAAGAGGATTGAAAATAAAGGTAAGGGTCAAAAATACACCTTATGTAGCCCGACTTTTAGTTTCAGACTTTCTGCCTGAACTATAACAACAACTATTTATCAAAAAAGAGTTCAACTATCAAATGTTCACTTTTCCTTCCTGAAAGGTGGTGAACATTGAAGAACTTTTAGTAAACCAAAAACAATGGACTCTTAACTAAAACAAAAGAATTAGTGACACACCAAATTCTATAACCAAATACTGCAAGTTTCTTAGAGTACAAGCATTGGCACAAGATTGAGTTACTCAATGTCTCAATTAGTAATATGTGATTCCACAAGTTTGAGGCATAAATAAAGACAAGGCTGTAGATGTTATTTATCCACTCTCCCCTTGGCCACACTAATCAAAGTCACTTTATGCAAGAAGTAATTTAAATTGTTTCTCAGACTCTTTAAAATGTTGACAAGGTGTGTGTTGGATCCTTCAAAAGCAGCGCACTTTTTAAGATCCGACACAAGTGTGGCATCAATCACTTTTGGAGAGTCCAATTGTTTGAGGTACCACACTTTTTAAGATCCGACAAAAGTGTGGCATCAATCACAATCGAACTCACTCAACGATAAGATGATCACACAGAATGTTTTTGACGACAAGAAGTGTTTGTATATTCAGAAAATTTTCATATCTAAACTTGTGGATAAAAGCAGGTTTATATAGCCATCAGGTGCCCCTTCCAAAAGGTGGCAATGGTTCACTAAAAAAGTGTATCCCTCCTGAAAAATCATGTCTACTCATTCCAAAGAGTGTGTCTTTTTTCGAACAGTCACAACTATCCAAATGGGCATATCATTTCACGAATCAGTGTGTCTTTTCGTCAAAGGGTTGCATCCCTTCCGAAATAGCATTTCGCATTTTGCACTGCATTTCGAAACAGTGTTACTTCATGCATGCACATTAATGGAGGATTAAAAACACACAAAAGTTTCAGTTTCTGTTACATTTTTCCCTTTGTTTTTTCGGATCAACTTTCTGTCAAATAAATTTTGTCCAAAAAGATAGATCTCATCGATCGATCATGCTGAGCCGAGCGAGCGACGAAGAAGGCGCGAGGAACCTCTTGGTTCTTGTCTCACTTACCATGTGGAGTAAGTGTTTCTTAATATAAACACTTAAAAGTCACAGTCTCCCACCAATGTGGAAGAGTTAATAGACTTTCCAATTTTAGAGTACACTTTCCATATTTGTGTTTTCTCAATTTTTTTCCCACCACTTGGTTCCCATCATTTTTCATTCACACTTTTCATATTGAACCCAACATATACATCCACTTTCCCCTTACCCAACCTGTAGCGGATTCAAAATTTTCACGAGGAGGATTTAATTAAAATAGAGTTAATGGTCTAAAACACGCATGAAGTATCTCGATTTTTTGACTTTCATACTTTCTACCTGAAGTAGAGATAACCATCCAATACCCTTCGAACTAAGGCCAAAGTTGCTACGACACACTCCAACTTCACAGGGGTCTTATTACCCCTTAACTCAATTTTAGCGTATTTTTGTCACCCTTTTGTGCTGACATGACAACTTTTTTTATATAAAATAGCGCCCACATCAAAGGTTCCATGTCAGCCAAAAAAGTTGACAAAAGGTGTCACGTTAGCACAAAAGGATGACAAAAATACGCTAAAATTGAGTTCAGGAGTAATAGAATCCCCGTGAAGTTGGAGTGCATCGTAGCAAATTTGTTCATAGTTCAGGGGCGTACTAGCTGCTTTACTCCCTGAACTATACCAAAGCTACTTATCAAAAAACAGTTCATCTATCAATTGTTCACTTTTCCTAAATTTTTTTTACTTTTATACTTTCTACCTGAATTATACCAAATATTTATCAGAAACCAGTTCAACAATCAATTGTTCACTTTTCTTACCTGAACGATGGTGAACATAAAAGAACTTTTTAAAATATTGCTCATTTTAAGGATCCGACACGAGTGGAGCTCATTTTTGTAGAGTCCAAGTAACATAATCTAAACCAGTCGATAATTCAGGTCAAATATTGAACAAAATGAATGATGTTAAGATACTCAGAAGTGCAGATGAACACTGAATAACAGAGTTGCTCTATGTTTAACTTGAAAATCACATGTTTCATGCATAAATGCAAAGGGAAGGATGCATATCCATGCATCCACTCTCCCATTTTCTACCCATGGTGAAGTCAGAATTTTTATTAAAAGGGTTTAAAATAGAGTCAATAGTTAAAAACATATTTAAAGTATCTCGATTCTTGAGTTTCATATCTAAACTATCATGTGCAACGATTTTTTATCTGAACCATCAACGATTATTTTTCAAAATACTCCATCAACTATCATTCACATTTTCTACTGGAATATCACTATCTTTCGGATAGGTATAGTCAACAATTGACAGTTAACGCGTGTTTCAATAAATAATTGGTGATACTTCATATAATAAACTCATATACTTATAAAGTTGAACTATGAAACTCAAAAATCTCGAGATACCTTGGATGTGTTTTTCACCCGTACCTCTTTAAAGTATGCAAAGTAAACACACATATAAGACATTCAGACTCAACATCTATCATACAAGTAAGTAAAAATAATTTTAATTTCAACCATATATAAGTAATAGAATTTTTCGCTGAAAAGAATAGAAAATTCACTTTCGAAATACTGAATTACCGCGAGGCGTGAATGTGTGATACACAAGAATCATGGCAGGAATTAAGTCCAAGAAACTTCAGGTGACATAATTAAAGCCGGGCTAGAATTTTGAGTTTATAATAAACTCGACATCCTATAAAACTCTACTTTGACATTTACAAAATAAGTGTTATTTTAGCAAACTAATCTTGCAAAACGTCGCCTTAGAAATTTTGATAATAACTCCTTTTTATTTTACTTGACCCCTTTATAAAAAATAGTTATTTTAATTTATTTGTTTGTAATCAATAGGATTTTATTATATTTTTCCCTTCTACCTTTGTATTAAATAATTATAACCCTTTTGTCCCATATTAGTTGGTTGTTTTCCTTTTACTTAATATACTAAAAAATCATAAATAAGAAGGTAATTTTACTAATTCACCCCTTAAAAAATTTCTTGGGAATTTTATAAATAAGTGTAGACACTTTTAAGAAGAACTTAAGGGTAATATGAGAAAAAATTAATTCATACTTTTTTGATTTAGTAAGGTGAACAACTAATGTGAGACAACTATTTTTAGTAAGATGACCAACTAATATGGAATAGAGGAAGTTTAAAATAATAGTGTCAAATTTAAAATTTCAAAACATTATTAATAATGTTACTTTCATAATTTAAGTACTCTCTCTATTCATCTTTACTTGTCCACTTCAATTACTAATTAGTTAAATTATTTTTTGATGACGCAATAATGGTGTTGACAATGACAGTAGTGGAGAAGTGTTGATGTAGGTGGCTACAAATGATGAAAGAGAGAAAAAAAGCTTAGATATAAATTTCGGGTCGTGGAAGATTTGTAGAGCTTTATCAGTGTGAAAATAGTGGTTGTAGTGATCACCATTGTTGAAAGACATGAAGTTTGTGGCCGTTTGATGATAAGAGAGAAATAAAAATAAATTTAAAAAATCATAATATAATTCTCACTCTCTCAAAATGTATTTCACTTTCTCGGCCATGCCAACATATGAGAGGCTAGGGGTGGCAAACGGGTGGATTTGATTGGATTTGGATGGGTTAAATATGGATCGAGCAAAAATGGTTTGGATTGCAATCTGCCCATATAAATACGGGTAAATATGGATTTGGTCAAATATGGATTGGGTAAAAATGGTTTCAATCCACTTTAACTCCTAAGTCAAAAACTTAAAACTTTTATATCATATCAACTTGATTTTTTTTTCATTTCTTTTTTTTTTTTAGTTATTTCTTTTTAGTTTTTTTTGCCACCTCTTCTATGTGTAGCCTCTAGTTTTTTTTTTTTTTCATTTTTTTTTTCTCTCTTCTATCTCTACCCTCTACCCTCTACCCTCTACCCTTTGTTTCTCTTTCTTTTTTCTTTTTTTTTTCCATTTCTTTTTTTCTATTTTTTATTTTTTTGTTTTTACTTCTTTCTCATTTTTTTATTTTTTGGTTGTATTTTATGTTTTATATTTTTTTTACTTTCGAACATGGTTAAGTTGAGTACAAATTATGGATGATGACTAAAATATCGTAACCACTCAGCATATTTGTTTTCACCATCATCTTTTTTCTTTTTCCTTTTTTCTTTTTTCATTATTTTTTCTTTTTGATTTTTTTTTGTATTTTTTTTCTTCAATTCTTTGTTTACGCTTTTTTCTCTCTTCTATCTCTAACTTCTACCTCTCTTTCTATTTTTTTTTTCTATTTTTGGTTTCCTTCTTTTTTTATGATAACGAAAATACCATAAGCGCATATTGATTTATATTTGCCCAACATTTATAATTCGAGGGCTATGTGGATCCTCAGCCATATATATTTTAGTCTCAAGAAAATACAATTAATTCATATACTTTTTTTTGGTTTTTCATCCGGTGTCCGGTGCCTACATTGGAGCCCCGACTAATCTGGATCGGGCGTTGCAGGGCCCATTAAGGTAGCAGCGCTCCCAACAGAGTTTTCTCCATAACCAGGGTCGTACCCTCGACCTCTGATTAAGGGTGGAGCAGCCCCATCCACTGCACCACAACCCATGTTGATTTTAATTCGTATACTTATTTGTATATAAATACAAATGATAAATTGCACATATTGACAACTAAACTATTCAAATACAAATAATAAATTTATTTGAAATATATAGTATGATACAAATAAATTTAAAGTAAAAATATAAAATGCAATGACAAAAAAATGATGAGGAAAAGAATATAAAAAAATAAGAAAAATGACAAAAATGACAAAAATGACGAACCAAGAATTAAAAAGGGGAAAACAGAAATACAAAAAATAAGAATGCAAAGAAATAAAATTGAAAAGGAAAAAAATGATGAAAAAGAAGAAATAAAAAAAGAGTAAGAAACGAGTAAAAAATAAGTGGAAAAAATGAAAAAGAAAAAAAGTAAATTAAAGGAAAAAATAAAGAAAAAAATAGTAAATTAAAAAACAAAAAAAAGAAAGAAAAAGGAAAGAAAGAGAAATAAAAGATAGAAAAAAATAATAATAAAGGAGTGAGACTATGGATTATATTTAATTGATAAGAGATGTTATGAATTATATAGGCTAAATGGGATAATTAGAAGCTTATATTTATTAACTCATGTAGGTCTCAAGCGAATATGAATGATGAAATAAGAATGAGAAAGGGGAAAGCAAAAAAAAAAAAGAATACAAAGAAAAAGGAAATAAAAATAAAAAAATAAAAAATAGATAAAAAAATGAGAAAAAAAAAAGAAATTATAAGGAATGAGTAAAAAAATAAAAAAAAATGAAAAGTAAATTAAAGGAAAAAAGAAAGAAAAAAAGAAGAAGAAAAGAAACTAGAAAAGAAAAAAAACTGAAACTTTAAGCATAGGTAGGTGATCTCAGTGTTTAAATGGGTACCCATATTTTACCCATTTTGTCCATATTTGTATGAGCTTTTAAAATGAGTTGAAGTCTATATTTACCCATTTGAAATATGAGTGATCCAATTCACTAAATATGAGTTAAATGGACTCTTTTCACAAATATGGACTGCAATTGCCACCCCTATGAGAGACATATATTTTACATTAAAATAGTATAGGGGTCATAGGCCCTCCACAAAATTGAGACATGTTACAATTTTTTTTATCAAAGATTGTGTATATTTCGGATCTGTTTCCCTCATTTTAATTGTGTGGATAAGTATTAAGTAATATGGGGTAGAGGGAATAGATGCGTATACCTTGTAGTCTTTAAATTTGTCAAATGATATGTTAGGAATTGAAAAACTTACTTCCTCCTTTCCAAATAAGTGTAATCCTAATACTCTCTCTATTTATTTTTACTTGTTCACTATACTAAAAGTTAAATGTTTAATAATATTTGTACAATTTAAAAAATCGATGGATAATTTAAATATTTCTATCCATTTTACCCTTATTTATTAATTATAGTTTTACCCACTATATTTCTCAAAACATTGGATTAATTATATTCAAAGGTTGATGTGGTAAATTACCCGCATTATTTATTGTTTATTAACCTATATATCAAGTCAATAGTGGACAACTATTAATGAATGGAAAGAGTAAAAATTATGTTTGTTAATAAATACAATATCTAGTGTACTAAACTATGTATATTTATTTAATACTAATAAGTGTGTCTTGAAAATGGAACATTATAAGAAGTGGGAGTTCGATTTGTACTATTTTGGAATTAATAGGTAAGTAAATAGATGAATATTAAAGAATTAATAAGGAATGCATTAATCAAATCATACTTCTAATTTTTTTTTTAAAAAAAAAGTTGTGCAAAATTTATACATGTCAACTGTTCAAATACGAAAGGAGTAATGATTAACTTTAGTGTAGTAAAATGATTATTCAATGACTATCAAAGAAACTAACCATTAATTTAACTTTAAAGTTTCAATTACATATTCTCTCTGTATTTTTATTTGTGCAGTATACTAAAAATAATCATTGAACTTTACTTATTTAAATTAAAAAATCAAGGGATAATTATTTTTATTGAGTCTACCTATCCTTTCTTTCAATTAATATTTATTTTTCAACATTTAGATGGCTTATAATTTTTTTTGATAATAAAATGTAAATATTACTATTACCGATAAAAATTTACACCTAAAGAGCATTCAACTACCATTGCTCTAGCCAGGCATGTTGAACCTTGAATTTGTTTCTAATTACATATTCTCTCGATGAATTTCACACTTTCTCGCCTTTTTCGCTCCTGCTAACAAGATCACTCTCTCCCTAATCACTACTTGCACTTGTTGTACCATGAAGCTTGTATTCCCTTGATGGTTCTTGAAGATTTTCCCATTCCTAGCTATCCATATATTATACACCATAGCTCCATTAGCTGCAGCTACAGTTTCCTTTTGAAATTTGGTCAATTGCTTTCTTCTTATCTTCAAGATAGTAGTCTGAACTTCCTTTAGCTGCACAAGCACTCCTACCCAGCTAAAAATTTGAGCCCACACAATATTTTCTATGTTGCATTCTACAAACAAAAGTGTGTAGCATTCTCTTGTTGATGTTGATCACATAATTCACATTCTGCCTTGTCGCATTGCCAACCAAATCTGAGCATTCTTTCTTTGGTTAACAACTTGCCCTGCATTGCCAACCATAAAAGGAACCTATGTTTTGGTAGTACTACCCTACTCCATACTATCTCGTATCCTCTCCAGGCTAGTCTCTGTCCTAATAGTGCATAGTAGCTCTTAGAAATTGAAATTTACCTATTTCTGTAAGCAGGTATCTATTTGAGACATACCAAGCCCACATCCCCCTCTTTACTTGTTGAGTTGTATCCAGTACCAGTTGCAATCTTGGGGGGGGGGGGTTAGTGTGTCCATATATCCTCTCCTTCCTTCATATATACTATGAATCCATTGCACCCACAATATATACTTTCTCTAATGCATCCACCATATCAATTTTCCCACTGCAACAATATTTCACAATTTATAATTTTTGACATTAAATCCTCCTTGAGCTACAGATATGCCACCATTTAACCAGTGTCACTTTCTTCTTTTCCTCTATTTCTCCCCATAAGAACTTCCTGCATTGTGTTACTACCAGTTTAACCACACTTTGGGGGACGATTAATGCAGAACCCTAGAAATTTTGTAGTGCAAATATCACCGAGTTTACTACTTGTAATCTACCAGCATAAGAAAAATGTCTTGTTGAAGTAGTTTTTAAGTTTGTTGTGATCCTGATGCTTAATTGTTAATAATCTAATTTGGACCATTTGTTGTGGGATAATGGCAAGCCAAGGTATCTAATAGGGAGTGCTCAATATTGAAATCCAGTGAGCTCAAGTAATCTTCTTGCACCTCTTGATTCATACCATCTATGAAGAGGTTAGATTTATTTGAATTTGCTGATAACCTAGTAGTCTCAGAAAAGTGCTTTATAGCCTCCATAATTCTCTGTACTGAAGCTTCAATTCCTTTACAGAAGATCATTAGGTCGTCTGCAAATGTAAGGTGCGTTATCTGTTGACCCTTGCATATGGGGTGAAATCAAATTAGGTAGTTTGCACATTCTGCTCATGACTCTTGTGAAATATTTTATTGCCATTACAAACAACAAAGGAGACATAGGGTCCCCCTACCTTAGTCCTTTCTTACCTGAAAAAAACCCACATCCTACTCCATTGATCTTAACAGTGTGTGGTGATGGTTGTGAGTTGTAACACATGTTATGATTAAGTCAATAAACTTGGGGGGAATTCATAACCATACAATATTTCTTCCACAAACTCCCATCTCATTATATCATATGCCTTTCTCAGGTCTATCTTCATGAGGCACCTAGGGGAGGTTTTTCTATTTTAGTGTCTCATCATGTCTTGACACATTAGCACATTCTGAATGGGTGATCTTTCCTGGATAAAAACATCATGTGATATGTTCACTAACACTGCAACACCCTCTTCAATCTATTACATATCAACTTTGAAATACACTTGTACAGTGTGTTGCAGCAAGAAATAGGCCTGAACTGACTTGCTTCTTCTGGTTTGTCAACTTTTGGGATTAGAGTAATCATAGTGACATCAGTTATTTCAGTAACTTCCAATTCTGAAAGAATTCTAGGATAGCAAAGCCTGCATCTTTACCTATAACTTCCCAGGCAATTCTATAGAAAGCTCCACCATAACAATCTGGTCTAGGGCTCTTGTTTATGTTTATGCTCCATTAACCTTCTTGATTTCTTCAATTGTAACCGTCTCCAATAATTGTAGTTGCTTCTTCTTTTTTAATCTTGGGCCTTGCACATAGATATGGTTTCTAAATTTAGTCTTGATCCTATCTGCATTGCCTGGTAAAGTTTGGTAATAAGCTACATAAATTAATTCTAAAAATCTGGCATTGGCCATGTTGTATCTGGTTAGCTTCATCTTTGAGTTGGGTGATAGATTGTTGAAACTTCTTTCTCCTTAGTATTGAGAAGAAGTATTTTGTGTTGTCATCCCCTAGTCTTAACCATGTGACTTTACTTCTTTGCATCAACATAATCTCTGCTTGATAAAAAATCTTTTGAAAGACTTATAATTAATAAGAGTGATATAATAAAATTACCATTTTATTTATTCTCTCTATTCCAAAATAATTGAATTATTGTGATATGGTACTATCAGAATAAGTGCAACAGTTAGTGAAAGTTAAACCTACACAGTTAGTTAACAACACTCACTTACATTGCTCAGGTGTCACTTAGCTGGATAAGAGTAGTTATCTGGTGAGGTGCAATATGTGTGAAGTTTGTATAGGTGCACTTGTATAAATAAAGCAATGTACTGATCAATTGAATATAATAAGAAAATATCTTCTTCTAATTCTCTCAATCTGTAATTCTTCTCTCTAAGCTACTTAGCAGCATGAGCTCAACAGATTGAGCATTTTATCATTCCATTCCATAAGTTTCTCAGGGTATCAAAGCAGAGATCTCTGTGACGAGTTAGTCTTCCGCGTGGTTAATTTTTTCTTTCTTAATTCGAGGATTCATCAATGGCAGATCTGAAAGTTGCTACCTTAGAGCACAATCATCCATTGTACTTGCAATCTACGGATACACCTGGTGTTGCTTTGATTTTAGTTAAGCTTATCAGACCAGAAAACTATGGGTTATGGAGCAGGTCAATGAAGCAGGCGTTATTGGTAAAAAACAAATTAGGTTTTGTTGATGGCACCTGTGTGAAGAGTTCGTACAAAGGTGAACCACTTGCTCAATGGGAAAGATGTAATGATGTCGTTTTGTCATGGATAAGCAGCATTGTTGCATCAAATTTGTTGACTACTATCATATATGCTTCGAATGCTCAAGATGTCTGGGAGGACTTCATGGAGCGTTTTGATAAATCTAATCTCACTCGCGTCTACCAGCTATGGACTGAAGTTGCTGGGCTTAGACAAGGTACTGATTCTGTTACTGAGTACTATTCGAAATTGCGTGATCTGTGGGATGAATTGGATTTGTTGGTTCCTTCTCCCGTATGCAATTGTGCTGAAGCTAAGCCTTATATTGAATATTTGTAGCAACAAAGGTTATTAATGTTTCTAATGGGATTGAATGAGACATTTAGTTTTATGCGCAGTGATATTCTTCTAAAACTAGAAACACTTAGTGTTAATCAAGATTATTCGATTGTAGTTCAAGAGAAAAGTCAGAGATTGTTAGGTGTAGTGGGATCTTGCAAAGAACAATTTACCATGTTAGCAGGTAAGAGTAATACTTTCAGAGGTGGAAAGAAGCCACAATCAGGGGGAGCTTGTGAGATTTGTGGATACAGAAACTATGTAACAACTGACTGTTATAGACTAGTAGGTTTTCCACCTGATTTTAGGAGCAAGAAGAAATTTTCCATGTCTGGATCACCACATGCACCAGTTTATCCCAATGGAGTCAATAACTCTAGAACAGGAAATTACAACCATGTTGGACCTTCAAGCTTCAGGTCTTACGCAAATAATGCAACAACAACAAATAAAAGAGAACAAGAACTACATGAGCTCACTATTAATGATATGGAACAGGTGCACAATTTGAAGCACAATAAAGATGCAAATGACTGCAAAGCTAATCTAGCAGTTAATGTTTCTTTGAACAATGACCGTGGTATACAAAATTGGATTATTGACTCAGGAGCTACTCTTCATATTACCTCATGTAAATACTTTTTAACTCATATAAAGGAACTAGTAATCACAAAAACAGTACAAATGCCCACAGGAAAGAAAGTAATGGTTGAACATTCTGGAGAAACTACTATTCTGGGAAATTTGCAGTGAAAAATGTCCTACATGTCCCTGACTTCAAGTTCAATCTACTTTCAGTAGCAAGGCTGACTAAGGACTTATCTTGCAGTGTCAGTTTCTTCCCTGATTTCTGTGTCTTGTAGGGTCTTTATAGTGGCAAGGTGATTGGGGCTGGTAGAGAACACAATGGTTTGTAATGAAATAAATGTAGTTGTTAGCTCAACAATAAAGGAACACAATCAAACTGACTTGTGGCATGCTAGACTGGGTCACCCTTCTTATCAAGCTATGCAACATATTTTAGCACTTAGAGGTCACATTGATAGCAGGCAACTTAATTCTTGTCAAACTTGTCCTATAGCTAAGCAAAGTAGATTAGTATTTCCTGATAGTCAAAGTAAGTCCACACATTGCTTCCAACTTATTCATGTAGATGTTTGGGGTCCATACAAAATCCCTACATATGATAGAAAGCAATACTTTGTCATAGTTGTTGATGATTGTAGAAGATTTACTTGTATATGTCTAATTCAATGTAAAACTGAAGTATATGAAGTTTTAACGGATTTCTTGACTATGGTACATACACAGTTTGATGTCAAAGTGCTGGTTATAAGAACAGATAATGGTATAAAGTTCTTCAATGTGAATTGTAATACTTTATTTTCTTCTCTTGGTATTGTTCATCAAAGTTCCTGTGCTTATACTCCCTAACAAAATGGGGTGGTCGAGAGAAAGCACAGGCACATCATGAACACTGCTAGAGCATTGAGATTTCAGTGTAGGATGCCTATAAAGTACTGGGGTCATTATGTTAAAACAACCACTTACTTGATTAATAAGATGCCTAGTACAGTGTTAAATGGAAAATCACCACATAATGTTTTATACAGGCAAGAACCTGATCTCAGTCACCTAAGGATTTTTGGCTGTTTATGCTTTGTATTTGTGTTTCCTAGGGTGGATAAATTTGCTCCATATTCAGAGACTCAAAAGGGGTATAGGTTGATGGACCTAGAGAATCACCTCATTTTCATTAGTAGAGATGTTACTTTTATGGAGCATATTTTTCCGTTCAAAAGTGACTCAACAGACTCTCCAGACTTGCTTTTACCAGTCCTAGACCAGCCTGAGCTGTTGATAGCTGCTGGTGATACTCATGCTCCGCCTATTGGTTACACTGACTCAGTTCCTAATGACCTACCCGTTCAATAAGAACCCATTGAAGTTATTGCAGATTATGCCATTGACCAGCCTGCAGATATCCCAGAGGTTGTACCTGCAGATATCCATGATAAAGAACCTGTTATTACTCCTAGTCCAAATATACAAGTGAGGGAGTCTGCAGATATTATAAGGACTGCTAGATCAGCTAAACCACCCTTGTGGCACAAGGATTATGTTCTGTCCAAATGAACTAATGTTGCTTGCCTCTACCCCATTGATGATTACATAACTTATGCTGGTATGAGTGACTCTTACAACTCCTATGTTGCAGCATTCTCTGCACAGGTATAACCTTCTTCATTCAAGGAAGCTTTTACTTTTCCTCACTAGATTGAAGCCATGAAAGCTGAAGTTCAAGCCTTGGAACAGAATAAGACATGGATATTGGTTGATTTACCTATTGGTAAAAGAGCTATTGGTTCCAAGTGGGTGTATAAGGTAAAACATAAAGCAAATGGTAAAGTTGAAAGATATAATGCTAGGTTGGTAGCCAAAGGCTACAACCAACAAGAAGGAATGAATTATCATGAGACTTTCTCACCTGTTGCCAAAATAGTAACTTTGAGAACTGTCATCAGTATTGTTGTATCTCATAACTGGCCATTATTTCAAATAGATGTTCACAATGCATTTCTCCAGGGTGATCTTACTGAGGATGTTTACATGGAGTTGCCTCAGGGTTTCCAGAGACAGGAGGAGAATAAAGTATGTAAGCTTCTTAAATCTTTGTATGGACTCAAACAAGCATCTAGGCAATGGAGTCTTAAACTTACTGAAGCTCTAACAGAAGCAGATTATGTACAAAGTGCCTATGACCACTCTTTGTTCATTAAGAGAAAGGGAGATGAGATAGTTGTGGTATTGATTTATGTAGATGATCTACTTATCACAAGAAATAACAATACATTGATTCAGGAGGTTAAGATTGCACTACACAACAGTTTCAATATGAAAGATCTTGGTGATCTAAAGTATTTCCTTGGGATTGAGGTGCTGAGGTCCAAGACAGGAATTTTACCAACTCAGAGAAAGTTTGCATTAGAGCTTATTGCGGAGACTGGTTTGAGTGGTGCCAAGCCAGTTGCTACACCTCTAGAGGCTAACATCAATCTGACTACAGTTGAACTAGATGAGTGCACTGGCAACACAGGTGACTCAATATTTAGAGACATCACTGCATATCAGAGACTAATTGGGAGATTTCTATACTTAACCACTACAAGACCTGACATAAGCTTTGCTGTACAATTACTATCACAATTTATGCAGAAGCCAAATGTGTCACATTGGGAAACAACCATGAGATTAGTGAGGTATATCAAAGGTTGTCCAGGACAAGGAATATTACTAAGTGGGATTCCTAGTACACAACTTCAAGCATTCTATGACTCAGACTGAGCAACATACACTAACAGTAGAAGACCAGTGACTGGATATATGGTGAAACTAGGGAGGTCACTCCTATCATGGAAGTAAAAAAAAACAACACACTGTAAGTAGAAGTTCAGCTGAAGCTGAATATAGAAGTATGGCAGCTATTGTGTCTGAAGTAACATGGCTTACAAGGATCTTGAAAGAGTTGAATGTGAACATTGAAACACCTGTCAAGGTGCATTGTGACAGCAAGGAAAAAATCCAAATTAGTGTTAATCCCATCTTTCATGAGAGGACTAAGCACATTGAGATAAATTGTCATTTTGTTAGGGAAAAAATCAAAAGGGGTTCAATCAGTACAGAACATATTGGCACTAAGGAACAACTTGCAGACTTGCTTACAAAAGGACTAGGTGTTGTACAACATCATGCACTTTTGAGCAAGCTGGGAGTACTGAATGTATACACAAACTCCAGCTTGAGGGGGAGTATCAGAATAAGTGCAGCAGTTAGTGGAAGTTAAACCTACATAGTTAGTTAACAGCACCCACTTACATTGCTTAGCTGTCACTTAGCTGGATAAGAGTAGTTATCTGGTGAGGTGCAATATGTGTGAAGCTTGTATAGGTGCACTAATATAAATAAAGCAATGTACTGATCAATTGAACATAATAAGAAAATATCTTCTTCTAATTCTCTCAATCTGCAATTCTTTTCTCTAAGCTGCTTAGCAGCATGACCTCAATAGATTGAGCATTTTATCATTCCATTCCATAAGTTTCTCAGGTACATCCTTTAAGAAAAATCTTTTAGGACATAAGTTGTAGTTTCTTCTATTACCCTTTTAATTGTTCTTAAATTACTCTCCTAGAAAATGTGAAGTATTTAAGAACCTCATTAAATAAAAGGGCAAAATTGGAACAAATTTTCAACATTTCTTTTGAAGAATGGACAATTTATTTATTTTGGAAATTGAAAAATAGCTCAACAATTCATTTATTTTAGAATGGAGGAGTATTAGTATTTCTTAAGGGGTTTAAAGTTAAACATAAATGAGTATAAATGAACGGATGGAGTAACTAATTGTTTGTACTCAACTAAATTGAAAAATAAAAATAGTAAGGTAAATTTTGACTAGTAAATGAGGTTTTTTCCCCTTCGTATAAAATAAAGAAACCTACCAACAAATTAATTTACATATAAGTTGTGCTTTCTTTCTTAAAAGGCCCGATGCCACTGATGTACCAATGGGGAAGGAAATTAAAAAGTGTAAATCGAATCTGTGCCAATACAGTAAACTAAAGTTTAGAAATTAGATAATCAATTAATTGAACTACGAAAACTTTTTGTCATTAACGTACCTCGTTATCGAGAGACTGGCAGATTTCAGATAGTCGTTTGCTTAAATCCGAATTGTCCACTTCCACATTGTCGTCCATTAGCTGCACATAAAAAGTAAATGTATCTACTAAGTGTAATTTTAGACATAAATACGGAGTTTGAATAAAAACTAAGATGCTCCGTTGAAACTGTAAAGTGAAAATGTGACTCCGCCCCTTAGTGCCATTGACGTACCACTTTCTCAATGTAAAGCAAACTTCGATAGAGTGGTTCATTATGCATTTTCGTGAATTAGAAACTCAGAAATCGCAGAGGAAATGGACGTTGAGTAATGTATTACTTTTTTTTTTGCATCAACTTAGTTGTCCAAATATATTTTAACACAAAAGATTTAATGAATAGTTTGGATTTTGGTAAGAAATTGAAGGTTGTAATATGAAGGAAATAAAAAGCTTATTCACAAAATCCTAAATTGTTGGCTCTCTCCAACAACCTATTAAGTACTTATTTTCCTTTCAAAAAGACAAAATTGATTTCATTTAAATGCTTGAACTAAGTATTATTTAATTGAACATGTTAATTCTAAATAAAGTGTTTTAATTAAATATTTTTCACTCAAATTTAGAAAAGAAAAATTATGTGTGTTTTATTCATTTATTAGATATATAGTGTTAAGGGAACCATAAATTACATTTTTAGTAACAGTATGTAAATTCATCTCAGTAAGTCGTAAAACTCTAAATATTTTTTATTTGAGATTAATATATATAATTAAAGTAAATAATATATTTTATGGAGTTAATAGTATATTTAATAGACAAATGAAAACACGCTCAATGGTTTTTTCAATATTTAAATCAAAAGTGTCTCATTAGAATATTTTATTAGGAGTTGAGATGTTTAATTGAAATAAGATTTAATTTAAGTGTATAAATGAAATTGTCTAACAAGTTTAAGAGATTGGCTATGCGTTAAGTCTTATTTTATTTCATCAAACTCGTTACCATAATTAATTTCCTTTTCTTTTTTCTTTTTATTTCTCTCAACCTTGTTTCCATAACTATTTTTCTTTTTTGGATTTACTCACTTGTTTGATTTGAAATGACATGATGCTTAACATATGTGTACTGGAGTTTGTTTAGGAAAGGAAGCCAAGTGAAATCACCCAGCCATGCATTTGATGCATGACAATGCAGAAAAGCCTAATCTGCTTTATGTTTTTCATGAAGCTACTAAGCTATTCATGATGATATGTGATGCATGCTTTGACTTTTAAGTCTTGACATGTTCTTTTGGTAGACTTTTATTTGATTGTCTTAACCTAATCGAATTTGAGGTCTTATTTTTTTACGTGTCTAATATTTATTTAGGTGTGAAGAACCTAAGTGGTTTAAGTTATTATATTTCATGGTTACTCTCCATTTCCACTATGGATGCAATAGAAGCTCTTAAAGCAATATCTGATGGTGAAGACATTTTTGTTGCTACAATTGGAGTTGACGATATATACTAGTATTTTTTCTAGTATAAGAATTGTTGGAAGAACCAGATATTCAAGAGGAGAGGGGTGAATTGACCACTTTTTGTTTAAGCGATACTATAGTCGATCGTTCTTTCTCAATAGTCAATTTTGAACCTGTAAAAGGGTTAGTGAATAGAACAAGAAATAATTGAATTTTAAGTAAATGTGAAAATGTAAGAGAGTCAGAAATTTATACTCCTCCTTGCGTTAATCACTAACTTGTCACCTTCCTAGCCACCTTATATTCATCCCTATTTTCCTATTTCTCCTCCTCCGTTGTACTTTCCACCAACTTCTTGTAAGCCCCTTTCTTTGCCTACATCATCCCTAATACTTCTCCATTCCACCACCAGTCCCTTTGACAGCCATTAAATTGACCTCTCAATACACCCTACACCTCTCTAGCCATTTGCTTATGCAACTGGCAGTCTTATCCACATATTGTCTGCATCCCCACTACTCTTTCAAGCCCCCATATTCATTAACTTCTCCTAGATCTCCAGAGCACTAGCCATCGTCAAGATACCCCATTTGATCCTAGGTCAATCATCAAAAACCCTCTTTTTCCTCATCTTATTGATCTTCAAATCCATTCATCACGGAAAGCCTACGTTGAGTCAAAAGATTCTCTCTTGGGATAACCATACAGTCTTTACAAAGACCTTTATCCCCCTTCCTAAGGAGCAAAAAATCAATCTGCATTGAACTACAGAAGGTAACCAAGTGTTACTCCTTCTTGGGAAGCCCGAATTCGCTACCATCAACCCAAAGACACTTGCAAAATTCAAAAGTGAAGCTGCTCCGTCATTTCTCTCCCCCAAACCAAAACCTCCATACACATCATTATAACCCCTCGGTAATGACCTGATGTGCCCATTGAAATCAATTCCTAAGAAAATATTCTCTATGAGTGGCACACCTCTCACCACATTAGATACGTCCACATTAATTTTCCTTCTGTGGCTTGTTTGCTTTCTTCGGTTTTATCTCTTTCCTGGTACTCTTCAAGTCGTCTTCTTTGTGTTTTAATTTACTCTATATTGATCTTCTTTGATGTTGAATCTTCCTTGATGGTTGGATTTTCCTTGATCAATGGGCTGATTTTTACTATTTCCTTTTGCATTTGTTGCTGCCGAGCTTCTCTTTTTTTCTTGGCTAATTTCTTTTTTCTACTTACGTACGTAATAAATTTAACAGGTAAATTGTCATTATCAAAACATATATGGGCTAACAATCTCTCCTTTTTGATGATGACAACCAAAAAAGAGATAGAGGGAGTTTACTTCCTTTTTTGTGTTATGTTCCCCCTTAGTGTATGCTCCCTCATGATGTATGCCATGTATAAGAGTTGACTCGTATTCTCTTGTGGTCTTCTCCACCTTTTACTACATGGAGTTATGTAGTGGAGTCATAGCTTATCTTGTCGAATGGAAGTAAGTTATAGGTCATCCCATAATGGATGTACCAAGTTCTAACAATCAAAATAAAGAAAAAGTGCACAAGAAACAGAAGATAGATAGTAATAGTTCTAGATAAGAAAAGCAAAAGAGATTTAGGGGATTAAGATTCCCCAATAACAACCCAACAAAAACATAGTTTTAACAAGGGACAAATGGCCCCAAAAACAGATAGGTCTGGGAGGAGTCACAAAAACATATGAGATCATATATCAACCAAGTAGTGCATGAGGATGTTGATGATCTTTAACATTCTTCAGTCATCCTTCAGAAGCTCAGCAGCTTAGTCTGTAGATATATACATTGGTTGTCTTGGGTTGCTCACTCTTACCCTTTCCAGAGTCCTTTTAAAGTGAAGCCGTAAAGTGAAAATGTAACTTTGCCCCTAGTGCCATTGACGTACCTCTTTCTCAATGTAAAGCAAACTTTGATGGAGTGGTTCATTATCCATTTTCATGAAATAGAAACTCAGAAATCACAGAGGAAATGGACGTTCAGTAATGTATTACTTTTTTTTTTTTTTGCGTCAACAAAGTTGTCCAAATATATTTTAACACAAAGGTTTAATGAATATTTCAGAGTATGGTAAGAAAGTGAAGATTGTAATATGAAGGAGATATAAAGCTTATTTCACAAAATCCTAAATTCCTGGCTCTCTCCAACAACCTACTAAGTACTTATTTGCCTTCCAAAAAGACAAAATTGATTTTATTTAAACAATTGAACTAATTATTATTTAATTAAACAAGTTAATTCTGAATAAAGTGTTTTAATTAATATTTTTTACTCAAATTTTGAAAAGAAAAACTGCGTGTTTCATTCACTTATTAGAGATATAGTTAAGTGAACCATAAATTATATTATTTTTAGTTAGAATATGCATATGTGCATTCACCTCAATAAGTCGTAAAATCCTAATCATTTTCTGCATGGGATTAATATATATAATTAAAGTAAATAATATACTTTATGTAGTTAACTTAACAGTATATTTAATAAACCAATAAAAATATGCCCAAAGTTTTTTGCAATACTTGAATCAAAACTGTCTTATTATTAGAGCATTTTATTAGGAGTTCATGTGTTTAACTAAAATAGTCTAACAAATTTAAGAGATTGATTATGTGTTAAGTCTTTTTTTATTCTATCAAACTTGTTACCATAATTATTTTCCTTTTCTTTTTTATTTTTATTTCTCTCAACCTTGTTTCCATAACTATTTTTTTTTTTTTAGATTTACTCGTTTGATTTGAAATGGCATGATGCTTAACCTAATCGAATTTGGGTTCATTTGGTTGACTTTTATTTGATTGTCTTAATAACCTGATTGAATTTGGGGTCTTATTTTTTTACGTGTCCAATATTTATTTAAGTGCGAAGAACCTGAGTGATTTAAGTTATGATATTTCAAGGTTGCTCTCCATTTCGGCTATGGATACAATAGAAGCTCTTAAAGCAATATTTGATGGTGAGACATTTTTGTTGCTACAATTAGAGTTGACGATACATATTAGTATTTTTTCTAGTATAAGAATTGTTGGAATAACCCGATATTCAAGAGGAAAGGGGTGAATTGACCACTTTTTATTTAAGCGACACTATAGTCGATCGTTCTTTCTCAATAGTCAATTTTGAACCTGCAAAAGGGTTAATGAACAAAATAAGAAATAATTGAATTTTAAGTAAATGTAGAAATGTAAGAGAGTCAGAAATTTATACTCCTCCTTGCGGTAACCACTAACTTAGTCTCCTTCCTAGCCACCTTATATTCCTCCCGATTTTCCTGTTTCTCCTCCTCGATTGTACTATCCACCAACTTCTTGTAAGCCTTTTTTTTTAGCCTACATCACCCCTAGTACTTCTCCATTCCACCAGCAGTCCCCTTGCCGCCTGCAAAATTGACCTCTCAATACACCCAACACCTCTCTAGCCATTTTGCTTATGCAACTGGCAGTCTTATCCTCATATTGTCTGTATCCCCACTACTCTTCCAAACCCCATACCCATCAAATTCTCGTATATCTCCAGGGCATTAGTCATCGTCAAGCTACCCCATTTGATCCTTGGTCGATCATCAAAAACCCTCTTTTTCCTTATCTTCATGATATCCAATCAATCCATCACCAACGATCTATGTTGGGTCGAAAGATTCTCACTTGAGATAACCTTACAATCTTTTCCAAAACCTTTATCCTCTTCCTAAGGGGCAAAATATCAATATGTGTCATGGCCACCGAACTGCGGAAGTTCACCAGGTGTTCCTCCTTGAGAAGCTCGAATTTGCTACCATCAACCAAGGCTCTTGCAAAATTCAAAAATGAAGAGATCCTCCGTCATTCCTCTCTCCAAAATCAAAACCTCCATACACATCATTATAAACCCTCGGTGATGACCTGATGTACCCATTGAAATCACCTCCTAAGAAAATCTTCTCGATGAGAAGCACACCTCTCACCACATCAGATACGTCCCCATTAATTTTCCTTTTGTAGCTTGTTTCCTTTTTTCTGTCTTGATCTCTTTCCTTGTACTCTTCAAGTCATCTTCCTTGTGTTTTACTCTGTATTGATCTTCTTTGATTGTTGAATCTTCCATGATTGTTGAATTTTCCTTGATCAATGGGATGATTTTTGACTATTTCTTTTTGCATTTGTTGCTGCGGAGTTTCTTTCCTTTTATTGGCTAATTTCTTTTTTCTACTTACATACGTAATAAGTTTAAAAGGATAAATTGTCATTATCAAAACATATATGGGCCAACAATCTCCCCCTTTTGATGATGACAAGTTATGTAGTGGAGCCATAACTTATCTTCTTGTATGGAAGTAAGTTATAGATCTTCCCAAAATAAAGAAAAAGAGCACAACAAACAGAAGATAGCTAATAATAGTTCTAGATAAGAAAAGCAAAAGAGAGTTAGGGGATTAAGATTCCCCAATAACAACCCAACAAAAATATAGTTTTAACAAGGAACAAATTGCCCCAAAAACATATGAAATCATATATAAACCAAGTAGTGCATGAGGGTTCTTCTTCAGTCATCCTTCATAAGCTCAGCAGCTGAGTCTGTAGATACATTGGTTGTCTTGGGTTGCTCACTCTTAACTTTTCCAGAGTCCTTTTAAGAAGAATAGAGTTAATGATCAAAAATATACTTATAGTATCTCGATTTTTTGAGTTTCGTACCTGAACTATTATTAGATGTTCGATTTTTCTACCAGAACTATTACCAACTACTTACCATAAACATCTCAACTATCAATATTTTCAGGTAACAAACTCAAAAAAACAAGATATTTTAGGTGTGTTTTCACCCTTCACTCATTAAAATATGTAAAGTAAACACACAATCAAGTAGCAGTTTATGCAAGAAGTAATTAAATATGTTGCTCGGACTCTACAAAAATGTCGCTCGATAAAAGGATAAGCAAATGATATTTTTTCTGTATGTCGGAATATAGTTGATAAGTGTGTATCAAATCCTTAAAAAATAGTGAATTTTTAAAAATCTGACACGAATACGACATATTTTTAAGAGTCCAAGCAACACAATATAAACCAGTAGAAAATTTAGGTATAAAAAATGAACAAAATAATTCAGATAGAAAACTCAAAAAAACAATATATATTATGTGTTCTCACACATCACTGTTTAAAATATGTAAAGCAAATATACAATCAAGCAGCAGCTTATGCAAGAGGTAGCTAAGTATGTTGCTTGGACTATACCAAAATGTCGCTCGCTAAAAGGATAAGAAAATGATTTTTTTTTCGTGTTTCAAAATATGGTTGATGAGCGTGTATCAGATCCTTCAAAAGTAATAAATTTTTGAAGGACCGTACTTGAATACGACAAATTTTTGAAGAGTTCAACAAATATAATTTAAACCAGTAAAAAATTTAATTTAAGAAAATAACAAAATAAATTATGGGTGAGATATTAGAAAGTGAAATATCATTGTTATACCTCATCCTCGAGAGACTGAATGTGATCAAGTAGCTGTTGATTGAGTGCACTTTCATTTATATGGTTAGCAACAACCATACTGAAGAGTGAAAAAAATGAAATTGACTGTAAAAGTGAATAAAAAGAATAATTAAAACACAGCTCAGTATTAATTGTTCACTTTCTCTTAATATGCTAAAATAAATAAGTAAAAATATAAATACATTTTAGTATAGGAGATAAAGTGAAATTAAATAATGGACTGAATGTTTCAGACAATTGTTTCAAAATTTTGCAATGTCTTCAACATACTAAGCAAAAAGGGCATGAATTTAACGATAACTTGTGGTGTTATAAAATGAATCTTCACGATACTGTTTAACCTGTCATCTTACTAAAAATAGATCCATGATATTTTTTATTTTATAAGATTAAGATATAATTAGTTGTTTGTTTTAAGATTTATTCATAATCATAAATATGGAGAGATATTAATATGGTGCAAATAAAGTATTGAACAAAATAGATGATACAACAACAACAACAAACCCAGTAGATTCCCACATCGTGGGGTCTGGGGAGGGTAGAGTGCACGCAGACTATACCACTACCTCTAACGAAGTAGAGAGACTGTTTTCCATAGACCCCCGCTCAAGACAAAGGACAGTACATAAAAATATCAAAAGAATGGAACACAATAAAAAAGCATAGATACGCCATCCACAAAAATATGCAACACTGCCAAACAAAAAACACCCAAGCCCTCCTACCTACTGACTACGACTCATCCACCCACCTTAACCCTCTATCCTAATGTTTTTCCTCCATACCTTCCTATCCAGGGTCATGTCCTCAGTTAACTGTAGCTGCTCCATGTTACGTCTAATCACTTCCCTCCAGTATTTCTTAGATCTACCCCTACACCGCTTGAAACCATCCAAGGCCAACCTCTCACACCTACGAACTGGCGCATCCACGCCCCTCCTCATCACATGGCCAAACCATCTCAACCTCACTTCCCGCATTTTATCCTCCACCGACACCACTTCCACCTTCTCCCGAATAATTTCATTCCTAATCCCGCCAGCCCTAGTAAAACCACACATCCAACGCAACATCCTCATTTCCGCCATCTTCAATTTTTGGATATGATAATTCTTAACCGGCCAACACTCAGCTCCATATAACATAGCCGGCCTGACTGCAACTCTATAGAATTTTCCCTTCAGTTTGGGGGCACCTTCTTATTGCATAAAATTTCCGAAGCGAGCCTCCATTTCATCCAACCTACCCCAATACGGTGAGAGACATCCTCATCTATCTCTCCATTCCCCTGAATCTTCTACCCAAGATACGTAAAACTATCCTTCTTACAAACCGTCTGGGAATCCAACTTCACTACCACCTCGTCCTCTTGCCTCGAGTCACTAAACTTGCACTCCAAGTACTCTGTCTTAGTCCTACTCAACCGAAAACCTTTAGACTCCAGGGTTTGTCTCCAAACCTCCAGCCTATCAGTAACACCGTGTCGGGACTTATTAATCAAAACTACATCATCTGCAAAAATCATACGCCAAGGCACCTCGCTTTGTATACTCCGCGTCAACACATCCATCACCAAAGCGAATAAAAAAGGGCTAAGAGTTGATCCCTGGTGTAACCCTGTCAAGACTGGAAAATGCTCGGAATCTCCTCCTACCGTCCTCACCCTAGTCTTCGCCCCCTCATACATGTCCTTAACCGCTCGAATGTACGCCACAGGGACCCCCTCGCCTCCAAGAATCTCCAAAGAACCTCCCTAGGGACCTTGTCATACTCCTTTTCCAAGTCAATAAACACCATGTACAAATCCCTCTTCCTCTCTCTATACTGCTCTACCAGTTTCCGCACTAGGTGAATTGTCTCAGTTGTGGAGAGACCATGCATAAATCCAAATTGATTCTCAGAAATAGACACAATCTTCCTCAGCCTCTGCTCCACCACCCTCTCCCAAATCTTCATCGTGTGACTCAACAACTTAATACCCCGGTAGTTGTTGCAACTCTGAATGTCACCCTTGTTCTTATACAAAAGGAATCATCGTGCTCCATCTCCACGCCTCGGGCATCTTTGCGGACTTGAAAATGTTGTTGAACAAGTTGGTCAGCCACCTTAACCTTGCCCCGCCACAAAACTTTCAAAAATTCACTGGAATCTCGTCGGGCCCCGTCGCCCTGCCCCTTCGCATCTTGCGGATAGCCTCTCTTACCTCCTCAACCTTAAAACGCCGACAATAGCTAAAATCGTGATATTTTAACTAATTTAACCTTTATCTATTTAATATTTTTTTAAGGGATATCCAAAAAAGACATGACAAGTAAAATAATTCGGAATAAACTTTAACTTATGTCTAAAGTTTCAATGACACAATTAATTTTTTGTGCTCAACTGAATTGAAAAATAAATAAAATTCCTATTAAAGATAAATTTGGAGAGGTTTTTTACCATGTATATAATAAAGAAACCTACCAAAACATTATGTCATTGACGTACCTCATACTCAAGAGGCTGGTAGATTTCAGAGAATCGTTGTTGATTTGGTGCCGAATCATCCACTTTCTCACTGACTACATGCTGCATATAAAACATGAATGTGTATCACAAGAAGAATCATGATGGAAGGTTCTAGAAACATCAAGAGCCGTAATTAGTGTCAATCTAAAATCTAAACTTTATAGGTTCAAAACCCTAGAAATTGATTTCTTATTGAAATATTAATAAATTATTTGGACATCATTTGACGATGAATATTTTCTACTTCTTTTCTATAGTTCAAATTCTAAAACGCTTGTTTTGTCATAAAATTTATCCAAAATTTCATTGAATTTCGAAATTGAAAAACATCAAAAAGTTCTTTTCATTGCAAATCACTCACTAAAGTGCAACAATAACTCAAGTTTGTATTTGCAATCAAACACAATCCAATCTATATTTTTTTATTTCTAAAAACTCACTATTTTTTTTTCTTTCAAATTAAGGGACACTGTACTAATTAAGGGGGCATTTGGCCATGAAAAAATCACTTTTTTTTTAATTTAAACTCCAAAAATAACATTCGGTCATAAAATCAATTCTAAAATTCAACTTGCAATAAAATTCTGTAACTTTCAATACTTCAAAACTCAATAGAAAGTTATTTTCATTTGAAATAACTCATAAAAATTCAAAAACAACGCATATTTGTATTAATGATCGAAAACAACTTCAATTTTCAAATAACATTTTCTACTTCTAAATCATAACTATTTTTTTCCAAATTTCACAATTTTCATGACCAAAGAAATATTTGTGCATAACAATTATATTTTAAACATATATACATAGTTTAAATTAAAATTATTGAATTTTGCCAAACTGTAAATCAAAAGTGTAGCTCTCTGAGGTGTCGAAGTAAATTTTGCTTGCATGGTTCATTATTCATTTTCATGAATTAGAAACCCAGCAATTGCAGAGGAATTCAAATTGAGTAATGTATTATACTACTACTTTTCTTCCATCAACATTATAAGCTTAATTGTCCAAAAGTAAATTTTGACTCATAGATTTTATGAATACTTTGGATTATGGTAAGAATATTTTGACTAATTATTTTATGACTAAAAATAATGGTTCATTTTCCATTTCTGTTTTGTCTTTTACCCAAATTGTTGACTCTATGCAACAACTTACTAAATATTTATTTGCCTTCCAAAAAGTTTAAACTAATCAAATCTCTCTTCTTTTTTTTTTTTTTTTTTTAAAATCCACTTATTACTCTCTCACTTGTTTCCATGATATTTTTGTGCTTAATACATTGTTGTTTCAGGTACACAAAATTTGTATGTTAGTTCAGTAAACTTCAACACAAGTTCAAGACGTTTCAAGAACACTTATGAAGTTTTTCAACACCTTCAACACAAGTTCACTATGAACTATCAAAGAAGTGTGTTATATTATTAAGAAATAAGATAAAACAGAATAAGCTAAGTCCTTCAAATTCACGAAGTGTCTTTAAGGAAATAATTTCCCTCAAGTACCCGAGGTTGCGAAATTTTCCTCACAGGATAAAATGGCTTCAAAATAAGAAAGTAGTGGTACCTCAAACATTTTGGTTTTCTTCGAACTCACACAACGGGAGATGATCTCACGGAGTTTATAAGAAGACAAAAAGTATTTTAATATATAAAATTTTTGTACTAAACCTGTGGAAAAATGCAGGCTTATATAGTGTTGGGTACGATGTAGTTTTGATGATTGACAAACTGACAAAGTGATATGAAACATGTAGTTGAAACTTGTAGAAAATAAACTTAACGAAATAAACATGTGCTAATTTGTAGAAGTTGAATTTGATTTAAATACTTGATGATAAGGGAAAGAAAAATTGAGTTGAAAAAGGAGTCCTATGGAAAGAAGGAGTTTCACTTCTGAGCATATCCTGAAGAGTCCTATGTGTAGAAGGAGAAAGATTCTGCAGATTAAAGAAGCCTACACAAGATAGGAAACATACAAATTGAAGGACTCTTTGTTAGATCAATGAAGTTTTTGATGATTGACACATGAATGGACCATGTTACTTGAGTTGGTCCAAGCATAGGAAGACAGGTTTCAGGTTTCACTGATAGATGCAGACAAATATTTCTTAAAGGTAGGAATGAATGACCAAGCCTAATTTTAATATACTCAAGTTACTGATCACGTGAGAAATTGAAGAAGTTGTGGTTGAGTAAAATACTTGAAGATAAGTTGATTTAAAGAGTTGAAGTTTGACTACAACACTAAGGAGACAAGAGTTGGAATTGAAGAAGGAGTCTCGCTTGAAGTAGAACTCTATGTAATGATGTTCTGATTAAAGGAGGAGTTTGAAATAAAGAATGACACTTTGAAGAGCTGTGCTTAAATAGAAGATGCATCAGTCAGAATAACTTACGCACTTACAAAGAAGGAAAGCACAATCGACAGATTGATTTCACGAAGTGCTACTCAATCACTGAAGAAACACATTGAAGAACCTGGTCCTAAGTATAGAATCCAGCTAAGAGTTTTAGCATTAATTTTTAGAGTTGTTCATTGTGTTTGAACTATTGATGTAATATTAGTTTTAGTGTGTTATAAACTGAACTAGGAGCTAGTCTCCGAGTTGGGGAAAACTCAGAGAAGTTGGGAACGCATACCTTGGGAGGTGTGTGTATAGTTAGAAATTAGAGTTTTTAATTTCTAGTCGTTGAGTTAAAGGAATTAGAGTTTATAATTCCTATTTATTGGTTACAAGAGTTTTGTAATCAGTCGTTGTTGAGGCTCAGAGTTATTTAGTGAAGTTGGAGTTAAATCCTATTAAGGTGTAGGTCGTAATTTTTTACACCTTTTGAGCAGGGTGTTTTCCACATAAAAATTATTGTGTTCTTTACTTTTTGTTTTACTATTTCCTTGGAACACGTCAGGCAACCCGTTCAATCGATAGGCAACAGTTAGGCAAAAATTCAATAATTCATAGGGCACGTACTCTAACAAGTGGTATCAGAGTGAGGTTGTCTTAAAAAGGGTTAGCACCTAAGAAAATATTAATATAATAAATTCTGCACCACCTACTGGTCACAGTGAAATTCAATCCACTATTAGACCTCCACTCTTTGATGGGTCTCACTTCATTTGGTGGAAAGCTAGGATGGAAATGTTTCTTCAAAGTGTAGATTATGAATTATGGGACAAAAATATTGATGGACCAACAATTCCCATGAAGACAGTGGATGGAGAACAAGTGAAAAAGGTAAGGAGTGAATTCACCCCGGAAGATCTTGTTGCACTACAAAAGAATGCAAAAGCCAAAAATATTCTTGTTTATGGTCTTGGTCCAGCTGAGTACAATAGAGTGTCTAATTGCAACACTGCTAAACAAATCTGGGATGCATTGGTGAATACACATGAAGGCACTAGCCAAGTGAGAGAATTTAAAATTGCATTACTTTTCACTGAATATGAGGGTTTCAAAATGGAGAAAAATGAGTCACTACAAGAAATGATAACTAGGATAACTTTGTTGGTAAATGAGTTATCATATTTAGGAAAGGTTTTATCTACTGAGGAACAGGTAGAGAAGGTCTTGAGAGTCCTACCAAATTCTAAGTGGAATGTCAAAGTTACATCCAAAAGAAAAGCTAAGGATCTCACTAGAATGTCCCTTGATGAGTTAGTTGGTAATTTGAAGACCTATGAGATGGACATGGAAGATCTAAATAGGGCATCTGAAAGTGATGAATCTTATGGAGAAGAAGATGATGAAACTGCTCTCATTGCCATTGGAGATTCAGATATAGAAAAAGATGATGGAAACTCTGAGGTAAGTATTCTTGAACTCAAAGAGAAGTTGCATTTATTTTCTAAAAAGTAACTTGTTTCCTTAATGACTGCTCTAATTGATGATTTCCAATAATTAACTTCTGATAGGTATGAGTTATTCAAAAATCTTGTAAGTTTAAAGTTTGATTTTATTGATGTAGAAACTTGTAAGAACACTGTTGTAAAGGAAAACTGCACTCTTAAGGAACAGGTTAGCAGACTTAATTCATCAAACCTGACCCTTAAATCTGAAGTTCTAAAACTATCTCTTTCTGAAAAAGAAAAAAAGGTCAAGAGTGAGAAACAAGAAAAGATTGAGTCAGAATTGACTAATATTAAACATGAATACTTTTGTGAAAAAGAAAAGGTTAGTCAACTAAGTCAAGAAGTTTCTAAATTAAACTTGATCTTAAGAGAGCTAATAGATGAACACATTCTTCAAGACTTTCTCATAATCTAGGTCAAATAACTCACAATGAAAAGGTTGGGTTGGGCTTTTATAAAAGTTCTAATGCTATTAAAGATCTGTGTTATATTTTTGGTAACTTGGGATATCCAACCACTGAATGTCCAGTTACAACAAAAAGAAAATCAAGAAGCATAAGCATTGCAAAAGATTCTTGTTCTATGTTAGCACAACCTAACAAGAAAGTCAAAACTGGTCAGAGAAACAGGTCACATAACATGTTGCCTCGATGGGCTACAAGGAACTTCATACATTATTTTTCTCATAAGAAAGGATCCAAGCTTGTCTGGGTTCCTATAATTAAGCTCTAATTTTTTTGAAGGTGAAGTGAAATGAGGAAAGCAAAATTAGTGCATGGATAGAGCTTGCTCAAGACATAAGACTGGAAGCAAATAAAATTTCTTTCACTTACCATATTTAAAGGGGGAATGGATCTTTTGGAGATGGTAAAAAGAGCACCATTACTAGAGTTGAAAAGATTGGGAGAACTAAAACAATTTTTTTTAAAAAAATGGCTAGATTTGGAGTGCTCGTGTAAATGGCTAGAAACTGATGAGCATGCACAGGAACATGTTGTACTACCTGGTCCAACTATTTTACAAACTGCGGGCATATTGGCAGGGGGAACAACAAATAAAGAAATAGATGCATCAATATAACCAACACAAACTGCTGGTAATTTTGTTGGTAGGTCATAAGAATTGGTGTTGTCAAAAGAATCTTAAGATATCCCATGAGAATCAATGTCTTGAGACCATGGTATCCAAAGAAAAGCAATTTCACTCTTGAGGGCTATAAAAATGTTGACTATGTGAGTTACTTAATTGACTGGAGAAGCACCAAGCACCAAAGGCACTAAGTAGAGAGCATTTTGAAAGGAATAGGTTAGACTTGAGGATGATTAAAATTGCATGAACTCCCCTTAATGATTGACTAGAATAACCATTTTTTTCCTTAATCTTATTAGCTAAAATGTTATTTGATTCAGTCTTGCACATTTAGTTGTGTGTCCCAATTCCAGATTTTTGACTCTTCTAACCTAATTTGTATTAGATTGTGCAGAAAAATACGTACAAAAAATCAATTGTGACCATAAAGTTCTTCTTATCAGGTATGTTCTACACTGACATAAGTATAGGCTGTCTAAGTTGAAATATTTGAGCACACCTGTTCAATTCCTCACACTTCATCCTCTCCTTGTCCTATTATATTGATGAATTGGTTGACCAAACTTTCTTTGATTCTCTCCAAATGGTTGTGCACAAATGTGTTAATTCTACATCAAAAAATCCTTCTTCTATATTAACCAAAATATCAGTTTTTGTACCATGATTTGCCAAATTTGATCATCAATCACATACAACATATATTTCTGAAGAATGAAAAGGGACATGCTTTCCCTTTTAGTTTCTAATTGGTTATTTTTTAGGACTTCTCAATCCTAGTTCAGGTTTGACCTATAAAGCAACAATAGATATTCTTGAACATATGAATCATGTTGCTCTAACTGTTTCAATAAGGAGGGCTAACACTTATTTAAAAAAATTAATTTTTTTTTAATTTAGCTAAAAAAAATAATTTAAACTAGAAGCTGCACAAGACAGTCATGAAGTTGAATAAGAGGTCCTTAAGGCTAGGTTCATCACTTTGAAGCTTGACCTTGATTAATAAAGGTATGAAAATATTGAAATCATTCATCAATTGACACAGTTGATATCACCTGTTCCATTTTCCTCATCATCTCTTCACTATTTGTATCGTTAGCCAAGTCCCACTTTTATACCATATTTTTTTTATTGATGCTCAGTTGTTTTGCTTTGTTCAGTACTAGCTTAGGTTTAATGTGGAACTTGCTCTGTCAGTTAAATGGAATGGTTATCTTTGCTAAATTGACTCCTATTTTGGCTCTCTTTAATACATTACTATGTTGGCTAAAGTCTTTGTCTGATTTTTTTAGTGATAGCCCTAGTGGACATAAATACCATAACAAATCAATTTGGCTAGTATATTATTGCATTAAAATAGTTTTTTGATGATGCTAAAAGGGGGAAGATAAGGTTGTGCAATGTTTATAACCCATTGACTAAGTTGTTTCATTCTAGAGATTTATACTTTAGTGCCTATAGGTGAAGATGTTTCAATGCACAAAGACAAGAGGTTTGTCATCATCAAAAAGGGTAAATTTGTTGGGTACGATGTAGTTTTGATGATTCACAAACTGACAAAGTGAAATGAAACGTGTAGCCTAAACTTGTAGCAAATAAACTTAAAGAAATAAACATGTGCTAATTTGTAGAAGTTGAATTTGATTCAAACACTTGATGATAAGGGAAAGCAAAGTTGAGTTGAAAAAGGAGTCCTACGAAAAGGAGTTTCACTTCTGAGCATATCCTGATGAGTCTTATGTGTAGAAGGAGAAAGATTCTGCAAATTGAAGATGTCTGCACAAGATAGGAAACATACAAATTAAAGGAATCTTTGTTAGATCAATGATGTTTTTGATGACTGACACATGAATGGACCATGTTACTTGAGCAGGTCCAAGCATAGGAAGACAGGTTTCAGGTTTCACTGATAGATGCAGACAAAGATTGCATAAAGTCAGGAATGAATGAGCACGCCTAATTCTAATATACTCAAGTTACTGATCACGTAAGAAATTGAAGAAGTTGTGGTTCAGTAAAATACTTGAAGATAAGATGCTTTAAAGAGTTGAAGTTTGACTACGATACTAAGAAGACAAGAGTTGGAATTGAAGAAGGAGTCTCACTTGAAGTAGAACTCTATGTAATGAGAGTTCTTATTAAAGGAGGAGTTTGAAATAAAGAATGACTCTTTGAAGAGCTGTGCTAAAATAAAAGATGCATCAGTCAGAATAACTTACACACTTACAAAGCAGAAAAGCACAATTGACAGATTGACTTCACGAAGTGCTATTCAATCACTGAAGAAACACATTGAAGACCTGGTCCTAAGTATAGAATCCAGCTAAGAATTTTGGCATTGATTTTTAGAGTTTTTCATTGTGTTTGAACTATTGATGTAATATTAGTTTTAGTGTGTTATAAAATGAACTAGGAGCTAGTCTTCGAGTTAGGGAAATCTCAGAGACTTTGGGAATGCGTACCTTGGGAGGTGTGTGTGTAGTGAGGAATTAGAGTTAGCCGTTGAGTTAAAGGAATTAGAGTTTATAATTCCTATTTGTTGGTTACAAAAGTTTTGTAATCAGTCGTTGTGGAGGCGCAGAGTTATTTAGTGAAGTTGGGGTTAAATCCTGTAGAGCTACAGGTCGTGGTTTTTTATGCCTTTTGAGCTGGGTGTTTTCCACATAAGAATCATTGTGGTCTTTACTTTCTGTTTTACTGCTTCTTTGGAACACATCAGGCAACCCGTTCCATCAATAGACAACAGTTAGGTGAAAATAAGATTATCAGTAGGGCACAAACTCTAACATATAGCCATGAAGTGCCTTTTCGGAAAGGAGGCAACAGTTCATCAAAAATGTGTATCTTTTCTAAATAGTCATGTCTGTCCATTCAAAACAGTGTGTCTTTTTCAAACAGCCACAACCATCCAAACAAGTCATACCTTTTTCCAAAATAGTGTGTCATTTCAAAACAACATTTCGTGTTTTTGCAATTGTTAGTCACTGCATGCATGCACGTTAATGGAGGAAAAAAAATTGTTGGATTTTCGAACTATGTAAATAAATTTTGTGTACAAATTTAATCTCATCGATCAATCCAAATCCAAATCCAAATCCAAATCTGAAGACGAGCGAGCGACGACGATGACGGTGCGAGGTACCTCTTGGTTCTTGCTGCACTTACCATGTGGAGTTTTTGTTTCTTAATATAAACACATGAAAGTTTCATTCTCCCACCAATATGGGAGAATTAGTAGACTTTTCTTTCTTTTGAGTACACTTCTTTTTTAAGTGTTATCTCAATTTTTCCTCCACTTAATTCCCTCCATCTTCTGTTCACACTTTTAATCTGGAACCCAAAAATCTCCCACATGAATGGGGGATGAATATTCTTTGTAAAATATTATGGACAAGTATGTGATCACTAAGCAAAGATTGATTTTATCTGAATAAGAGGGTTTTACTTTGAACTTTTTATAGAGAAAATGCATCGGATGTACTCGATCAATTGGTAGATTTAATATCTTTGAACTTTCGAGCTTTAATGTATACCTAGACAACACATGTCATACAACCAACCTTTTACCATTTATGGTTCTCACGGTTTTATTTGTTTTATCCATGAACACATCTCAGTTTCATGAGAGCTTAGAGAATAGGCCTTTACTAACATTCTCCTTGAAACGGCTTCTACTCCGCTCTCACATTGGTGATTTCTAAGCGTTTCAATCCTATAAATTAAACTATTTGGTCAAATTTGCCAAATTTAGATAATTATTAAAAGAATTCACTCCATAAGTCTTTTCCTTGTTTACTAAACATTGTCTACTTCATGAGAATGGGTTGGGTATATTGACTATGTTGAACATGCCTGAAACAACTTTGTTTGATCTCCTTGAATCTAGCTCTATGGATCTCCAGTCTGCTAGGTAGAGTTACTGCCATGCAGACTTGTCCTAGGCCTTAAACCCATTCCCTTGGATGTTCTCTCAACTCCTTCTCTAGATAGCCATTTGTAAGTGGACCTGACACATTATCCTTTGACTTTACATATTCAACAGTTATAATTCCAATAGAGAGAAGTTCTCTAATGGTATTATGTCTCCGTCTTATGTGATGAGATTTATCATTATACATCATGCTCCCTGCTCTACCTATTATCGTTTGAATATCACAGTGTATACATACTAGTGCCACTAGTTTGGGCCAATAAGGAATATCTTCCAAGAAATTCTGGAGCCATTTTTCTTCTTCAGCGTCTTTATCCAATGCGATAAACTCAAATTTTATTATGGAGCGAGCAATGCATGTTTGTTTGAACAATTTTAACTAAACTTCTCCTCGGCCTATAGTAAATATATCCACTCATGGATTTTACTTTATTTGATATGGTGATCCAATTTGTATCACTATATCCTTCAATTACTGCTGGATATTTATTATAATGCAAAGCATAGTCTTGAGTGTATTGAAGATAGCCCAAAACTCTTTTCATTGCCATCCAATGAATTTTATTAAGATTACTCATGTACTGACTCAACTTACTAATAGCACATGCTATGTCTGTTCGTGTACAATTCATGATATTCATCAAACATCCCAATACTTTTGCGTAGTCCAACTGTGAGTCACTTTTACCTTTATTTTTTGAAGTGCAGAGTTCACGTCCAATAGAGTCTTGGAAATACCAAATTCCATAAACTTGAACTTGTCAAGTACCTTTTCAATGTAATGAGGCTATGACAAAGCCAACCCTTATAGAGTTCTATGGATTTTTTATTGCTAAGATCACATTCACAACTCCAAGATCTTTCATATCAAACTTGCTCTCAAGCATTTATTTTGTAGCATTTATGTATGATATGTCTCTACTGATGATCAACATATCATCCATATACAAACAAACAATGTCCTTGTGATTTGGGGAGTCTTTAATGTACGCACATTTATCATATTCGCTTATCTTAAATATGTTTGCCAACATGGTTTGGTTAAACTTCGCATGTCACTATTTAGGTACTTATTTTAGTACATAAAGAGACTTAAAAAGTTTGCACACCTTATTTTTTTTTCTAAAACCACAAAACCCTCAAGCTGTTCTATGTAAATTTCTTCCTCCAATTCTCTATTTAGGAATGTTGTTTTCACATCCATTTGATAGATTTCAAGACCATATACCATCACCAAGGAAATTAACATACAAATTGACATTATCCTTATTACATACGATTATGTATCAAAGTAATCAAGGTTTTCCTTTTGTTTAACACATTTAACTACAAGTCTTGCCTTGTATTTGTCAATAGTGCCATATGCTTTCATTTTCCTTTTGAAATTCCATTTAGAACATAAAGGTTTATTTTCTGAAGGAAGAACAACTAACTCCCATGTAAGGTTGATAAATATTGAATCTATATCACTATTGATTGCATCTTTATTAAAGGATAAGTCTGAAGATAGCATCGCTTTTTTAAACGTTTGTGTCTCATTTTGTAAGAGAAATATTACAAAATCCGATTCAAATAAAGTTGACATTCTTTTACGTATACTACATCTTGGATTCTCATCATTATGTACATCCTCACTTAGTTTATCTTAAGGTTTTTTAGACCCTCCACTAGAGTGTTCATGTCTATTTTTGTGCTTAATACATTGTTGTTTCAGGTACACAAAATTTGTAAGTTAGTTCAGTAAACTTCAACACAAGTTCAAAATGTTTCAAGAACACTTATGAAGTTTTCCAACACCTTCAACACAAGTTCACTATGAACTATCAAAGAAGTGTGTTATATTATTAAGAAATAAGATGAAACAAAATAAGCCAAGTCCTTCAAATTCACGAAGTGTCTTTAAGGAAATAATTTCCCTCAAGTACCCGAGGTTCCAAAATTTTCCTCCCAGGATAAATGGCTTAAAAATCAGAAAGTAGTGGTACCTCAAACATTTTGGTTTTCTTCAAACTCACACAAACCTGGGTACGATGTAGTTTTGATGATTGACAAACTGACAAAGTGATATGAAACATGTAGTTGAAACTTGTAGAAAATAAACTTAACGAAATAAACATGTGCTAATTTGTAGAAGTTGAATTTGATTTAAACACTTGATGATAAGGGAAAGCAAAGTTGAGTTGAAAAAGGAGTCCTATGGAAGAAGGAGTTTCACTTCTGAGCATATCTAGAAGAGTCCTATGTGTAGAAGGAGAAAGATTCTGCAGATTGAAGAAGTCTACGCAAGATAGGAAACATACAAATTGAAGGACTCTTTGTAAGATCAATGAAGTTTCTGATGACTGACATATGAATGGACTATGTTACTTGAGCTGGTCCAAGCATAGAAAGAAAGGTTTCAGGTTTCACTGATAGATGCAGACAAAGATTGCTTAAAGGAAGGAATAAATGACCAAGCCTAATTCTAATATACTCAAGTTACTGATCACGTGAGAAATTGAAGAAGTTGTGGTTGAGTAAAATACGTGAAGATAAGGTGATTTAAAGAGTTGAAGTTTGACTACAGAACTAAGGAGACAAGAGTTAGAATTGAAGAAGGAGTCTCGCTTGAAGTAGAACTCTATGTAATGATGTTCTGATAAAAGGAAGAGTTTGAAATAAAGAATGAATATTTGAAGAGCTGTGCTTAAATAGAAGATGCATCAGTCAGAATAACTTATGTACTTACAAAGAAGAAAACCACAATCGAAATTTTGACTTCATGAAGTGCTATTCAATCACTGAAGAAACATATTGAAGAACCTGGTCTAAGTATAGAATCCAACTAAGAGTTTTAGAATTGATTTTTAGAGTTGTTCATTGTTTTTGAACTATTGATGTAATATTTGTTTTAGTGTGTTATAAACTGAACTAGGATCTAGTCTTCGAGTTGGGGAAAACTCAGAGAATTTGGGAACGCATACCTTGGGAGGTGTGTGTGTAGTTAGAAATTAGAGTTTATAATTCCTAGTCGTTGAGTTAAAGGAATTAGAGTTTATAATTTCTATTTATTGGTTACAAGAGTTTTGTAACCAGTCATTGTTGAGGCTCAAAGTTATTTAGTGAAGTTGGGGTTAAATCCTATTAAGGTTTAGGTCGTGATTTTTTACACCTTTTGAGCCGGGTATTTCCCACATAAAAATTATTGTGTTCTTTAATTTCTATTTTACTGTTTCCTTGGAACACATCAGGCAACCCGTTCCATCGATAGACAATAGCTAGACGAAAATAAGATAATCCGTAGGGCACGTACTCTAACAAGTGGTATCAGAGTGAGGTTGTCTTAAAAAGGGTTAGCACCTAACAAAAAATTGATATAATGAATGCCGGACCACTTACTAGTCACAATGAAGGTCAATCCACAATTAGACCTCCACACTTTGATGGGTATCACTCTATTTGGTGGAAAGCTAGGATGAAAACGTTTTTCCAAAGGTAGATTATGAATTATGGGATAGAAATATTGATGGACCAACAATTACCATGAAGACAGTGGATGGAGAACAAATGAAAAAGGTAAGGAGTAAATTCACCCCGGATGATCTTGTTGCACTACAAAAGAATGCAAAATACAAAAATATTCATGTTTGTTGTCTTTTTCCAGCTAAGTACAACAAGGTGTCTAATTGCAACACTGCTAAAAAAATCTGGGATGCATTGGTGAATGCACATGAAGGCACTAGCCAAGTGAGAGAATTCAAAATTGCATTACTTTTCACTGAATATGAGGCTTTCAAAATGGAGAAAACTGAGTCACTACAACAAATGATAACTAGGTTAACTTTATTGGTAAATGAGTTATCATCTCTAGGAAAGGTTTTATCTACTAAGGTACAGGTAGAGAAGGTCTTGAGAGTCCTACCTAAGTCTAAGTGGAATGTCAAAGATACAGCCAAAAGAAAAGCTAAGGATCTCACTAGAATGTCCCTTGATAAGTTAGTTGGTAATTTGAAGACCTATGAGATGGACATGGAAAATCTAAATAGGGCATCTAAAAGTGATGAATCAGATGGAGAAGAAGATAATGAAACTGCTTTCATTGCCATTGGAGATTCAGACATGGAAGAAGATGATGGAAACTCTGAGGTAAGTATTCTTGAACTCAAAGAGAAGTTGCATTTATTTTCTCAAAAGGAACTTGTTTCCTTAATGAGTGCTCTAACTGTTGATTTCCAAGAATTAAATTCTTATAGGGATGAGTTTTTGAACAATCTTGTAAGTTTGAAGTTTGATTTTATTGATCTAGAAACTTGTAAGAACACTGTTGTAAAGGAAAACTGCACTCTTAAGGAACAGGTTAGCAGACTTGATTCATCAAACTTGACCCTCAAATCTGAAGTTCTAAAACTGCCTCTTTCTGAAAAAGAAAAAAAGGTCAAGATTGAGGAACAAGAAAAGATTGAGCCAGAATTGACTAAGATTAAACATGAATACTTTTTTGAAAAAGAAAAGGTTAGTCAACTATGTCAAGAAGTTTCTAAATTGAAACTTGATCTTGAAAGAGATAATAGATGGACACATTCTTCAAGACTTGTTCATAAGCTAGGTCAAAGAACTCACAATGAAAAGGTTGGGTTAGGCTTTTATAAAAGTTCTAATGCTATTAAAGAACTATGTTATATTTGCGGTAACTTGGGACATCCAACCACTGAATGTCCAGTTGCAACAAAAAGCAAATCAAGAAGCATAAGCCTAGCAAAATATTCTGGTTCTTTGTTAGCACAAGCTAACAAGAAAGTCAAAACTGGTCAGAGAAATAGGTCACATAACATGTTGCCTCGATGGGCTACAAGGAACTTCATACATCATTTTTCTCATAAGAAAGGATCCAAGCTTGTCTGGGTTCTAAAAATTAACCCCTAATTTGTTTTGCAGGTGAGAGTGAAAGGAGGCAAGCAAAATTAGTACATGGATAGAGCTAGCTCACGACATAAGACTGGAAGCAAATAAAATCTCTTTCACTCACCACATTTAAAGGGGGAATGGATCTTTTAGAGATGGTAAAAAGAGCACCATTATTAGAGTTGAAAAGATTGGGAGAACTAAAACAATTTTTTTTAAAAAATGGTCAGATTTGGAGTGCTTGTGTAAGGGGGAAGCAAGGGAGATTCTCTTCAATAAAAAAATATAAAAAAAGGATGACAGTGAAACTGATGAGCATGCACAGGGACATGTTGTACTACCTGGTCCAACTGTTGTACAGACTGAGGGTATATTGACAGGGGGAACAACAAATAAAGAAATGGATGCATCAATAAAAAGAACACAAGCTACTGATAATTTTGTTGGTAGGTCATAAGAATTGGTGTTGTCAAAAGAATCTTGAGATATCCCATGAGAATCAATATCTTGATACTATAGTATCCGAAGGAAAGCAATTTCACTCTTGAGAGCTATAAAAATGTTGACTATGTGGGTTACTTAATTGACTGGAGAAACACCAAGCACCAAAGGCACTAAGTAGAGAGCATTTTGAAAGGAATAGGTTAGACTTGGGGATGATTAAAATTGCATGAACTTCCTCAATGATTGACTAGAATAACCATTTTTTCCTTAATCTTATTAGCTAAATGTTATTCGATTCAGTCTTGTACATTTAGTTGTGTGTCCCAATTCCAGATTTTTGACTCTTCTAACCTTATTTATATTAGATTGTGCAGAAAAATAGGTACAAACAAGCAATTATGACCATAAAGTTCTTCTTATCAGGTTTGTTCTACACTGACATAAGTATAGGCTGCCTAAGTTGAAATAGTTGAGCACACCTGTTCCATTCCTCACATTTCATCCTCTCCTTGTACTATAATATTGACGAATTGGTTGACCAAACTTTATTTCATTCTCTCCAAATGGTTGTGCACAAATGTGTTGATTCTACACCAGAAATTCCTTCTTCTCTATTAACCAAAATATCCATTTTTGTACTATGATTTGCCAAATTTTATCATCAATCATATACAACATATGTTTCTGAAGAATGAAAAGGGACATGCTTTTCCTTTTAGTTCCTAATTGGTTATTTTTTAGGGCTTCTCAATCCTAGTTTAGGTTTGACTTATAAAGCAACAATAGATATTCTTTAACATATGAATCATGTTGCTCTACCTGTTTCAATAAGGAGGGCTAACACTCATTTAAAAAAATTGAAAAAAAATTTAATTTAGCTAAAAACAAATTTAAACTAGAAGTTGTAGAAGACAGTCATGAAGTTGAATAAGCAGTCTTTAAGGCTAGGATCATCACTTTGAAGCTTGACCTTGATTGATAGAGGTATGAAAATATTGAAATCATTCGTCAATTGACACAGTTGATATCGCTTGTTCCATTTTCCTCATCAGTTCTTCACTATTTGTATCCTTAGCCATGTCCTAATTTTATACCGTATTTTTTTAATTAATACTCAGTTTTTTTGCTTTGTTCAGTACTAGCTTAGGTTTAGTGTGGAATATGCTCTGTCAATTAAATGGAATGGTTATCTTGCTAAATTGACTCAGATTTTTGATCTCTTTAATACATTACTATGTTGGCTAAAGTCTTTCTCTGATTGTTTTGGTGGTAGGCCTAGTGGCCATAAATAGCATAACAAATCAATTTGGCAAGTATATTATTGCATTGAAATAGTTTTTCGATGATGCCAAAAGGAGGAAGATAAGGTTATGGAATGTTTATAACCCATTGACTAATTTATTTCATTCTAGTGTTTTATACTTTAGTACCTACAGGTAAAGATGTTTGAATGCACAAAGACAAGAGGTTTGTCATCGTCAAAAAGGGAAAATTTATTGGGTACGATGTAGTTTTGATAATTAACAAACTGACAAAGTGATATGAAACATGTAGCTGAAACTTATAGCAAATAAATTTAATGAATAAACATGTTCTAATTTGTAGAAGTTCAATTTGATTCAAACACTTGATGATAAGGGAAAGAAAAGTCGAGTTGAAAAAGGAGTCCTATGGAAATGAGTTTGACTTTTGAGCATATCCTGATGAGTTCTATGTGTAGAAGGAGAAAGATTCTGCAGATTGAAGAAGTCTGTACAAGATAGGAAACATACAAATTGAAGGACTCTTTTTTAGATCAATGATGTTTTTGATGACTGAACATGAATGGACCATGTTACTTGAGCTGGTCCTAGCATAAGAAAACATGTTTCAGGTTTCACTATAGATACAGACAAAAAATGCTTAAAGTCAGGAATGAATGAGCAAGCCTAATTCTAATATACTATAGACACTGATCACATGAGAAATTGAAGAAGTTGTGGTTGAGTAAAATACTTGAAGATAAGCTGATTTAAAGAGTTGAAGTTTGAATACAACACTAAGGAGACAAGAGGTGGAATTGAAGAATGAGTCTCACTTGAATTAGAACTCTATGTAACGAGAGTTCTGATTAAATCAGGAGTTTGAAATAAGGAATGAATCTTTGAATAGCTATGCTTAAATAGAAGATGCATCAGTCAGAATAACTGACGCATTTTCAAAGCAGTAAAGCACAATTGACAGATTGACTTCACGAAGTGCTACTCAATCACTAAAGAAACACATTAAAGAACCTGGTCCTAAGTATAGAATCCATCTAAGAGTTTTAGCATTGATTTTTAGAGTTGTTCATTGTGTTTGAACTATTGATGTAATATTAGTTTTAGTGTGTTATAAACTGAACTAGGAGCTAGTCTTCGAGTTGGGGAAAACTCAGAGACTTCGGGAACGCATACCTTGGGAGGTGTGTGTGTAGTTAGGAATTAGATTATATAATTCCTAGTTGTTTAGTTAAAGAAATTAGAGTTTATAATTCCTATTTGTTAGTTTCAAGAGTTTTGTAATCAGTCGATGTAGAGGCTCAGAGTTATTTGGTGAAGTTGAGGTTAAATCCTGTAGAGGTGCAGGTCGTGGTTTTTTACACCTTCTGAGCCTGGTGTTTTCCACATAAAAATCATTGTGTTCTTTACTTTCTGCTTTACTGCTTCCTTGGAACACGTCAGGCAACCCGTTCCATCGATAGACAATAGTTAGGCGAAAATAAGATAATCAGTAGGGCACGTACTCTAACATATAGTCATGAAGTGCCTTTTTGGAAATGAGGCAATAGTTCATCGAAAATGTGTATCTTTTCTGAATAGTCATGTCTGTCTACTAGAAACAATGTGTCTTTTCCGAACAGCCACAACCATCCAAACAAGTCATACCTTTTTTTGAAATAGTGTGTCATTTCAAAACAACATTTCACATTTTTGCAATTGTTTCTGCACTGTATGCATGTACGTTAATGGAGGAAAAAAAACTGTTGGATTTTCGGACTATGTAAATAAATTTTGTCTTAAAATTTAATCTCATCGATCAATCCAAATCCAAATCCAAATCTAAATCTTAAACCGAGTGAGAGACGACGATGACGACACGAGGCACCTCTTGGTTCTTTCCTCACTTACCATTCAGAGTTTTTGTTTCTTAATATAAACATATGAAAATTTCATTCTCCCACCAATATGGAAGAATTAGTAGACTTTTCTTTCTTTTGAGTACACTTTTCTTTTTTAAGTGCTATCTCATTTTTCCCTCCTCTTAATTCCCTCCATCTTTCATTCACACTTTTAATCTTGAACCCAAAAATCTCCAACATGAATGGGGGATGGATATTCTTTGTAAAATATTATGACAAGTATGTGATCATCAAACAAAGACTGATTTCACCTGAATAAGTGGGTTTTCCTTTGAACTTTACATAGTGAACATGCATCGGATGCACTCGATCAATTAGTAGATTTAATATCTTTGAACCGTTGAGCTTTAATGTATACCTAGACAACACATGTCATACAACAAACCTTTTACCATTTATGGTTCTCACAGTTTTATTTGTTTCGTCCAGAAACACATCCCGGTTTCATGAGAGCTTAGAGAATAGGCCTTTACTAACATTCTCCTTGAAGCGAATTCTACTCCGCTCTCACATAGGTGATTTCTAAGTGTTTCAATCCTATATATTAAACTATTTGGTAAAATTTTCCAAATTTAGATAATTATTAGAAGACTTCACACCATAAGTCTTTTCCTTTTTTACTAAACATTGTCTACTTCATGAGAATGGATTGGGTAAATTGACAATTTTGAACCTGTCAGACACAACTTTGTTTGATATCCTTGAATCTATATCTATGGATCTCCAATCTGCTAGGTAGAGTTACCGCCATGCTGACTTGTCCTAGGCCTTAAACTCATTCCCTTGGATGTTCTCTCAACTCCTTCTATAGATTGGCCTTTTGTAAGTGGATCTAACACATTATCCTTTGACTTTACATAGTCAACAGTGATAATTCAGCTAGAGAAAAGTTCTCTAATGGTACTATGTCTTCGTCTTATGTGATGAGATTTATCGTTATACATCATGCTCCGTGCTCTACTTATTACTGTTTGACTATCTCAATGTATACATACTGGTGCCACTGGTTTGGAGCAATAAGGAATATCTTCCAAGAAATTTTGGAGCCATTCTGCTTCTTCACCGACTTTATCCAATGCGATAAACTCAGATTTCATTATGGAGCGAGCAATACATGTTTGTTTGAATGATTTCCAATAGACTGCTCCTCGACCTATAGTAAATACATATCCACTCATGGATTTTACTTCATTTGATCTGGTGACCCAATTTGCATCACTATACCCTTCAATTACCGCAGGATATTTATTATAATGTAAAGCATAGTCTTGAGTGTATTTAAGATACCCCAAAACTCTTTTCATTGCCATCCAATGAATTTTATTAGGATTACTCGTGTAATGACTCAACTTACTAATAGCACATGCTATGTATGGTCGTGTACAATTCATGATATACATCAAACATCCCAACACTCTTGCGCAGTCCAACTGCGAGTCACTTTCACCTTTATTTTTTGAAGTGCAGAGCTCACGTCTAATAGAGTCTTGGCAATACCAAATTCCATATACTTGAACTTGTCAAGTACCTTTTCGATGTAATGAGGCTATGAAAAAGGCAACCCTTGTGGAGTTCTATGGATTCTCATTCCTAAGATCACATTCGCAACTCCAAGATCTTTCATATCAAACTATCTCTCAAGCATTCACTTTGTAGCATTTATGTATGAAATATCTCTACTGATGATCAACATATCATCCATATACAAACAAACAATGACCTTGTTATTTGGGGTGTCTTTAATGTAAGCATATTTATCGCATTCGTTTATCTTAAATCTGTTTGACAACATGGTTTGGTCAAACTTTGCATGCCACTATTTAGGTACTTGTTTTAGTTCATAAAGAGACTTAACAAGTTTGCACACCTTATTTTCTTTTCCCAAAACCACAAAACCCTCAGGCTGTTCTAGGTAAATTTCTTCCTCTAATTCTTTATTTAGGAATGTTGTTTTCACATCCATTTGATCGATTTCAAAACCATATACCGCCACCATAGCAATTAATATCCGAATTGACATTATCCTCGTTACATACAAGTATGTATCAAAGTAATCAAGGTCTTTCTTTTGTTTAACTCCTTTGACTACAAGTCTTGCCTTGTATTTGTCAATAGTGCCATATGCTTTAATTTTCCTTTTGAATTTCCATTTAGAACATAAAGGTTTATTTTCTGGAGGAAGATCAACTAACTTCCACATATGTTTGCTAAAGATTGAATCAATCTCACTATTGATTTCCTATTTCCAGAAGGCTGAGTCTGAAGACAGCATCGCTTCTTTAAATGTTTGAGGCTCATTTTTTAATAGAAATATTACAAAATCCGATCCAAATGAAGTTGACGTTCTTTCACGTATACTGCATCTTGGATTCTCATCATTATGTACATCTTCACTTAGTTCATCTTGAGGTTGTTTAGACCCTCCACTAGACTGTTCAAGACTATTTTTTTTCTTAGTACATTGTTGTTTTGGGTATACAAAATTTGTATGTTAGTTCAGTAAAATTCAACACAAGTTCAAGACATTTCAAGAACACTTATGAAGTTTTCCAGCACCTTCAACACAAGTAAACTATGAACTGTCAAAGAAGTGTGTTATATTATTATGAAATAAGATAAAACAGAATAAGCCAAGTCCTTCGAATTCAAATGGCTTCAAAATCAGAAAGTAGTGGTACCTCAAACATTTTGGTTTTCTTCGAACTCACACGATGGGAGATGATGACATAGAGTTTTTAAGAAGACAAAAAGTATTTTAATACAGAAAATTTTTGTACTAAACCTGTGGAAAAATGCAGGTTTATATAGTGTTGGGTACAATGAAGTTTTGATGATTGACAAACTGACAAAGTGATAAGAAACATGTTGTTGAAACTTGTAGCAAATAAACTTAACGAAATAAACATGTGCTAATTTGTAGAAGTTAAATTTGATTCAAACACTTGATGATAAGGGAAAGCAAAGTTGAGTGGAAAAAGGAGTCCTATGGAAAGAAGGAGTTTCACTTCTGAGCATATCCTGAAGAGTCCTATATGTAGAAGGAGAAAGATTATGCAAATTGAAGAAGTCTACGCAAGATAGGAAACATAAAAATATAAGGACTCTTTGTTAGATCAATGAAGTTTCTGATGACTGACACATGAATGGACCATGTTACTTGAGTTGGTCCAAGCATAGGAAGAAAGGTTTCAGGGTTTACTGATAGATGCAAACAAAGATTGGTTAAAGGAAGGAATGAATGACCAAGCCTAATTTTAGTATACTTAAGTTATAGATCACGTGAGAAATTGAAGAAGTTGTGGTTGAGTAAAATACTTGAAGATAAGCTGATTTAAAGAGTTGAAGTATGACTACAACACCAAGGAGACAAGAGTTAGAATTAATGAAGGAGTCTCGCTTGAAGTAGAAATCTAAGTAATGAGAGTTCTTATTAAAGGAGGAGTTTGAAATAAAGAATGACTCTTTGAAGAGATGTGCTTAAATAGAAGATGCATCAGTCAGATTAACTTATGTACTTACAAAGAAGAAAACCACAATCGACAGATTGACTTCACGAAGTGCTACTCAATCACTGAAGAAACACATTGAAGAACCTGGTACTAAGTATAGAATCCAACTAAGAGTTCTAGTATTGATTTTTAGAGTTGTTCAATGTGTTTGAACTATTGATGTAATATCAGTTTTAGTGTGTTATAAACTGAACTAGGAGCTAGTCTTCGAGTTGGGAAAAACTCAGAGACTTTAGGAACACATACCTTGGGAGGTGTGTGTGTATTTAGGAATTAGAGTTTATAAATCCTAGTCGTTGAGTTAGAGGAATTAGAGTTTATAATTCCTTTTTATTGGTTACAAGAGTTTTGTAGTCAGTCGTTGTTGAGGCTCAGAGTTATTTAGTGAAGTTGGGGTTAAATCCTATAGAGGTGTAGGTCGTGATTTTTTACACCTTTTGAGCCGGGTGTTTTCCACGTAAAAATTATTGTGTTCATTACTTTCTATTTTACTATTTTCTTGGAACACATCAGGCAACCCGTTCCATCGATAGACAACAGTTAGGTGAAAGTAAGATAATCAGTAGGGCACGTACTCTAACAAGTGGTACCAGAGTGAGGTTGTCTAAAAAAGGGTTAGAACCTACGAAAAGATTAATATAATGAATTCCGCACCACCTACTGGTCACAGTTAAGGTCAATCCACTAGTATACCTTCACACTTTGATGGGTCTCACTTCATTTGGTGGAAAGATAGGATGGAAACGTTTATTCAAAGTGTAGATTATGACTTATAGGACAGAAATATTAATGGACCAACAATTCCCATGATGACAGTGGATGGAGAACAAGTGAAAAAGGTAAGGAGTGAATTCACCCCGAAAGATCTTGTTGCACTACAAAAAACTGCAAAAGCCAAAAATATTCTTATTTGTGGTCTTGGTCTAGCTGAGTACAATAGAGTGTCTAATTGTAATACGGCTAAACAAATCTGGGATGCATTCGTGAATGCACATGAAGGCACTAGCTAAGTGAGAGAATTCAAAATTTCATTACTTTTCACTGAATATAAGGCTTTCAAAATGGAGAAAAATGAGTCACTATAAGAAATGATAACTAGGTTAACTTTGTTGGTAAATGAGTTATCATCTCTAGGAAAGGTTTTATCTACTGAGGAACAGGTACAGAAGTTACAGCCATAAAAAAAGCTAAGGATCTCACTAGAATGTCCCTTGATGAGTTAATTGGTAATTTGAAGACCTATGAGATGGACATGGAAAACCTAAATAGGGCATCTAAAAGTGATGATTCAGATGGAGAAGAAGATAATGAAAATGCTCTCATGGCCATTGGAGATTCAAACATGGATGAAGATGATGGAAACTCTGAGGTAAGTATTCTTGAACTCAAAGAGAAGTTGCATTTATTTTCTAAAAATAAACTTATTTCCTTAATGAGTGTTCTAATTAATGATTTCCAAGAATTAATTTCTGGTAGGGATGAGTTATTCAACAATCTTGTAAGTCTGAAGTTTGATTTTATTGATCTAGAAACTTGTAAGAACACTGTTGTAAAGGAAAATTGCACTCTTAAGGAAGAGGTTAGTATACTTGATTCATCAAACCTGACCCTCAAATCTGAAGTTCTAAAATTGTCTCTTTCTGAAAAAAAAAAAAGGTCAAGAGTGAGGAACAAGAAAAGATTGAGTTAGAATTGACTAAGATTAAACATGTATACTTTTATGAAAAAGAAAAGGTTAGTCAACTAAGTCAAGAAGTTTCTAAATTGAAACTTGATCTTGAAAGAGCTAATAGATGGACACATTCTTCTAGACTTGTTCCTAAGATAGGTCAAATAACTCACAATAAAAAAGTTGGGTTGGGCTTTTATAAAAGTTCTAATGATATTAAAGATTTGTGTTATATTTGTGGTAACTTGGGACATCCAACCACTGGCTGTCCAGTTGCAGAAAAAAACAAATCAAGAAGCATAAGCCTTGCAAAAGATTCTGGTTCTCTGTTAGCATAAGCTAACAAGAAAGTCAAAACTGGTCAAAGAAACTGATCACATAACCTGTTGCCTCAATGGGCTATAAGGAACCTCATACATCATTTTTCTCATAAGGAAGGACCCAAGTTTGTCAGGGTTCCTAAAATTAACCCATAATTTGTTTTGCAGGTGAGAGTGAAAGGAGGTAAGCAAAATTAGTATATGAATAGATCTTGCTCAAGACATAAGACTGGAAGCAAATATAATTTATTTCACTCACCATATTTAAAGGGGGAATGGATCTTTTAGAGATGGTAAAAAGAGCACCATTACTAGAGTTTAAAAGAATGGGAGAACTAAAACAAAATTCTTTTTAAAAATGGTCAGATTTGGAGTGCTGGTGTAAGGGGGAAGCATAGGAGATTCTCTTAAAAAAATATAATAAAAAAAGGATGACAGTGAAACTGATGAGCATGCACAGGAATATGTTGTGCTACCTGGTCTGACTATTGTACAGACTGAGGGACTATTGAAAGGGGGAACAACAAATAAAGAAATAGATGCATCAATAAAATAAACACAAGCTGCTGGTAATTTTGTTGGTAGGTCATAAGAATTGGTATTGTCAAAAGAATTTTGAGATATCCCATGAGAATCAATGGCTTGAGACTATGGTATCCAAAGGAAAGGAATTTCACTCTTGAGGGCTATAAAATGTTGACTATGTGAGTTACTTAATTGACTGGAGAAGCACCAAGCACCAAAGGCACTAAGTAGAGAGAATTTTGAAAGGAATAGGTTAGACTTGGGGATGATTAAAATTGCATGAACTTCCCTCAATGATTGACTAGAATAACCATTTTTTTTCTTAATCTTATTAGCTAAAATGTTATTCGATTCAGTCTTGCACATTTAGTTGTGTATTCAAATTCCAGAATTTTGACTCTGCAGACACGTAAAATTTATTGGGTCAAATTGATACAAAATTTGGATTTGATCCATACTTTATTGGGTCTAAAATCATTTTGGGATATAAGAATAATAAGCCCATTTTATTCCTCATTAAGGACTTCAAGGTCCATTACACTTGGAAGCCCAAACTCATCAAGTGACGTGGCAGCCCAGTCAAATCCAAGACCAATGAGATGCCGCCACTTGTACAAATTATGTGGAAATCTCATTCAAATTCAAGAACCAGTCAAAAGTCACCAAGTGTCAAAGTGACATGTTTCGGCCAATCACAAGCAACTAGGCCTACCACCTACAACTATAAATATGGGGTAACATGACATGCTAAAGGATTCGGCAATCATTGGAGGAAGCTTCTGCATTGACTACATATCTCTTCAACAAATCGACTAACAGAGTTCTGCCCGAAGGTCAACTCGACAAGACGAAGTGCTGTCAGACAATTCCTGGAGATCTAAACGCATTTCCAGGAGGCTCAAATCATCCTACATTCGAGAATCACGTTACGAAGGCCCTCGAATCACGGAAAAACTTAGGAGAGAAGAATCGAGAGAATAACGGAATTGTACTCACAATTTTCATCTTAATAAAATTATTATTTTCTTTTATTTATATTTTTGCTTGCAGTTTATTTTCCGCATAAACGAAAATTTGTTGCGAATAAATTTTGGCACGCCCAGTGGGACAAGTTCTGCTCTCCATCTCTTCTTCCTGCAAATCAAATACAACTGCTGCTATGGACTTCAAAAATATGTAAGATTTATCATGCAAGAACTCTGCTACTGCCACATTTGATGAGCTCAGCCTTATTGGTCCCCGCACTCGACGCAAATTTAAGACCAGTGGTTGAGATGAATCTGAATACTTTACTTCTTTGGAGAAGGCAAAAAAGAGCAAATCTCATATGACGGCTGAAGCTGCAGCTCCTGGGGGCAATTTGACGTCCTTGCTATGTGTGAATTCTCTGAAGATTCGACTGATTCACCAGCCTCACCAAAGGTCAACGCCTTGATGGCCGATGCAACTGATATGGATGAGAAGTTCACAATAATGGAACAAACCATTGAAGTTTTGAAGAAATCTGTCGAGGATAAAGATCTTCAAAACACTCAACTGATGGAGAAATTAGAGTCCTTCGCCCCTGGAGAAACGAGCCATGACCCTGCTTATCCACCTGAATTTACTCCACAAAATAAGGATGTCGTTAAGTTACCTAGCAAGACTAAATCTCAAAAAGAGAAATAGTCTACTTCGGTTACTACTCTAACAGTTCAACAACTACAAGATATGATTACAAATACCATCAAGGCACAATATGGCAGTCCATCACAAAGTTTTGTAGGATACTCAAAGCCATATTCTAAGTGAATCGAGGGCTTATCGATGCCAATTGGATATCAACCGCCAAAGTTTCAACAATTTTATGGAAAGGGAAATCCAAGGAAACACATCGCTCATTTTGTTAAGACTTGTAGCAATGCTGGTACACATAGTAATCTTTTTGTCAAGCAATTTGTTCGCTCTTTGAAAGGCAACACTTTTGATTGGTACACGGACTTGGAGTCTGAATCAATTGATTGTTGGGAGCAACTAGAAAGTCAGTTCCTAAATCATTTCTACAGAACCCATTGTACGGTCAGCATGATGGAGTTGACAAACACAAGACAAAGTAAAGATGAGCCTGTAGTGGACTACATAAATCGTTGGCAAACATTGAGCTTTGATTGCAATGATCAACTTTCTGAAACTTCCGCGGTTGAAGTTTGCATTCAAGGGATGCATTGGGGCCTTGGGTATATCCTCCAAGGAATTAAGCCTCAAACTTTTGAAGAATTAGCTACGCGCGCTCATGACATGGAGTTAAGCATTGCAAGTCATAGAATGACATCGCCTATTTTTTATCCTAAAAAAAGAAGTCACGAAATTCAACTACTAATCAGAGGATCATATTAGGGAATCTATGGTGACGACTGTGAGTTCTAAGGACTCTACAAGACAAAAACTGAAAGAGAAAGCTCCAAAGCAACAAATGCAAGAAGAAGAAAATCAACCAACCTTGAAAGTGTTACAAGCAAGGGTATATCCTTTTTATGACTCTGATGTTCCTGGAATTATGGACAAGTTGCTAGACAAAAAAATCATTGAACTCCCTAAGTAAAAGCAACCCAAAGAATCAAACACAGTCGATGATTCTAAATACTGTAAATTTCACCGCATTGTTGGTCATCATACCATAAAATGCTTCATCCTGAAGAAAAAGATCAGGACATTAATGCAAGAGGGAAAGATCATCATCGATGATGGCGATACAGTTGATGAAAACCATGTTAGCGCTGAACTGGACCATAAAAAAGATTCAATTTCAAAAGTTCTACAACCCATAAGCTCTGTGGCATCATCAAAAGGTGAGGGAATCATCATGCTACAATTTGGAAGATTATACCCGATTGGGGTTCCAGCCTTGAAGAAAACAATAAGCAAATACATGCAAAACGACTTCTCCAATGGCGAGAAGGGTGGTACTTGGACACTGATCGCTCGCAAAAGAAAAAAATGTCAAAGGGCTTCTAAACTCCAGTTTTCAAAAGGCGACCCAAGATCAAATGCATATCTGCTTCAACCCATGGGGGCAGTAAATATCAAATTGAATTCCAACAATACTTCATTACAAAGGGTTGGGAGGAAATTTACATTACAAGAATTCTTCCCCAAGCCACTCCTTAAGGCATGAGCATAAACTGTACGATGCTCCTCGACGCACGAGCCTAAAATGTAAGTCAAGTCGCTCCTTAAGGAACGAGCATAAACTGCATGATGCTCCTCGACGCACGAGCCTAAAATGCAAGTCAAGCCACTCCTTAAGTCATGAGCATAAACTACATGATGCTTCTCGACGCACGAGCTTAAAATGCAAGTCAAGCCACTCCTTAAGGCATGAGCATAAACTGCATGATGCTCCTCGACGCACGAGCCTAAAATGCAAGTCAAGTCGCTCCTTAAGGCACGAGCATAAACTGCATGATGCTCCTCGACACACGAGCCTAAAATGTAAGTCAAGCCGCTCCTTAAGGAACGATCCTAAAACTGCAAGTCAAAATGCTCCTCGATGCATGAGCCTAAACTGCAAGTCAAGATGTTCCTTGATACACGATCTTAAATTGCAAGTCAAATCACTCCTGGCCCGCATGAGTATAAACTGTGAATGGATCTATCAAAAAAAAAAGTAAAATAGTAAAATAAGGAAAAGTATGAAGCTTGAATGCATATTTGGAGTTCTTTGAAGATGTCATCTTTAAAGCAAAAAGATTCTTCATTATCTCCAAGCAATGAAGTCTTCTCGACAAGTAAAATAACTTGTGGTACTTTGAATATTGCTCTAGTACGGCCTTCACCAAATTACAGAAGTGATGCATCCCAAAACTTGGAGTAGAAGAAGAAATTCATGAAGTATCCAAATCTGACGAGAAGTAGAGTATCACAAGATTTAGGCTGCAATTTCGAAAAAGAACCTGAAGAAATACAGAAGTTCAATGATGGTGGTATTCATGTGAATCGTAGATATACGAGTCTAATTTCCAATCCGAAAAACGGCACCTGATTCCGATACTTCCACGTCGAGATATGAAATTTCTCGTGACGCTGCTCAAAGTTGAAATAACAAGCGAACCAGGATTAGAAGGCTGTTTTCGGAGCAATATCTGGGAAGATTTGGATGAAATCTAATTATGGTTTCCACGTGAGACGTATCTTTGCAAATATACTTTTCAATTCAAAAAACGGCATCTGATTTCAACACTTCTGCGTTGAGATATGAAATTTCTCGTGACGCTACGCAAAGCTGAAATAACAAGCGAACCAGGATTCGAAGGCCGTATTCGGAGCAATATCTGGGAAGATTTGGATGCAATCTGATTGTGGTTTCCACTTAAGATGTATCTATGAAAATCTAATTTTCAATTCAAAAAACGGCACCTGATTTTGACACTTCTGTGTTGAGATATAAAATTTCTCGTGACGCTGCGCAAAGCAGAAATAACAAGCGAATCAGGATTTGAAGGACATATTGAGAGCAATATCTGGGATGATTCGGATGCAATATGAGTGTGGTTTCCACGTGAGACGTATATATATGAGTCTAGTTTCCAACGCAAAAAACGTCTCCTGATTTTGATGTTCTTAAGTCAAGATATGAGAGTTTTCATGAGACTGCACAAAACAAGTAAACAGTGACGAAACAGAACTGAAGGTCTGACTTTGAAACGATACCTGGACAGATCTGGTGATAAAACGAGTGTGGTTTTCGTGTAGAACGTAGACTTGAGAGTCTACTTTCCAACACTACGAGTCATTTGTGATTCAGACACCTCCACGATAAGTTATGAAGCTTCTTCCACAGAGGCGCCAAAGTGTTGAAAGCTCAAAAAGAGGAAAAGAACGTGAGTCGAATTTCTGCTCAGGATAAATTACAATAATTAAAGGGGGTGTTGATGTCCTTTTATAGACTCTGAAAGGCCCCAATTTGATTTCAAAAAGGAATCTGCCGAACAAAGTTGTCTTCTACAAGGACTGGGACGTTTAAGTGTCCACAATAAGTCAAATTCCTAAGCATTTTTGAAGTGGGATAACATCATTAATCAATCCTATTAAGATTTGATATAGGACTAATAGCCGAATCCTATATGATTTGGATATATTTAGTCTTAAACAGAATTTACACTGGATTCACGTTATTCTACCCGAATAATCATGACTTTGAGGAGTCGGATTTTGACAAAATGCTCAAGACGCAAAAAAAAGGCCCTTAGAAAATACTTCATATCTCGTCTCTAATAGGTTCGACAAATCAAACACCTTGACGAGCCTTGAAGTAGGGGGCATCTGTAGACACGTAAAATTTATTGGGTCAAATTCATACAAAATTTGGATTTGATCCGTAGTTTATTGGGTCTAAAATCATTTTGGGCTAAAAGAATAATAAGCCCATTTTATTCCTCATCAAGGACTTCAAGGTCCATTACACTTGGAAGCCCAAACTCATCAAGTGACATGGCAGCCCAGTCAAATCCAAGACCAATGACATGCCGCCACATGTACAAATGATGTGAAAATCTCATTCAAATTCAAGAACCAGTCAAAAGTCGCCAAGTGTCAAAGTGACATGTTTCGGCCAATCACAAGCAACTAGGCCTACCACCTACAACTATAAATAGGGGGTAACATGACATGCTAAAGGATTCGGCAAGCATTAGAGGAGGCTTTTGCATTGACTACACATCTCTTCAACGAATCGACTAATGGAGTTCTGCCTGAAGGTCAACTCGACAAGACGAAGTGCTGTCAGTCAATTCCTGGAGATCCAAACGCATTTCCAGGAGGCTCAAATCATCCTATATTCTAGAATCACGCTGCGAAGGCCCTCGAATCACGAAAAAACATAGGAGAGAGGAATCGAGAGAATAACGGAATTGTACTCACAAGTTTCATCTTAATAAAATTATTATTTTATTTTATTTATATTTTTGCTTGCAGTTAACTTTCCGCATAAACGAAAATTTGTTACGAACAAACTCTTCTAACCTAATTTGTATTAGATTGAGCAGAAAAATAGGTACAAGCAAGCAATTGTGACCATAAAGTTCTTCTTATCAGGTATGTTCTGCACTGACATAATTATAGGCTGTCTAAGTTGAAACAGTTGAGCACACCTATTCAATTCCTCACAATCCATCCTCTCCTTGTCCTATAATATTGACGAATTGGTTGACCAAACTTTCTTTGATTCTCTCCAAATGGTTGTGCACAAATGTGTTAATTCTACACCAGAAATTCCTTCTTCTCTATTAACCAAAATATCAGTTTTTGTACCATGATTTGCCAAATTTGATCATCAATCACATACAACATATGTTTCTGAAGAATGAAAAGGGACATGCTTTCCCTTTTAGTTCCTAATTGGTTATTTTTTAGGACTTCTCAATCCTAGTTCAGGTTTGACTTATACCTAGACAACACATGTCATACAACCAACCTTTTACCATTTATGGTTCTCACGGTTTTATTTATTTTATCCATAAACACATCTCGGTTTCATGAGATCTTAGAGAATAGGGCTTTACTAATATTCTCCTTGAAGTGGCTTCTACTCCGCTCTCACATAGGTGATTTCTGTGTGTTTTAATCCTATAGATTAAACTATTTGGTCAAATTTTTCAAATTTTGATAATTATTAAAAGACTTCACACCATAAGTCTTTTCCTTGTTTACTAAACATTGTCTACTTCATGAGAATGGGTTGGGTATATTGACAATGTTAAACTTGTCAGACATAACTTTGTTTGATCTCCTTGAATCTAGCTCTATGGATATCCAGTCTGCTAGGTAGAGTTACCGCTATACTGACTTGTCCTAGGCCTTAAACCCATTCCCTTGGATGTTCTCTCAACTCGTTCTCTAGATAGGCCTTTTGTAAGTGGATATGACACATTATCCTTTGACTTTACATAGTAAACAATGATAATTCCACTAGAGAGAAGTTCTCTAATGGTATTATGTCTCCATCTTATGTGACGAGATTTATCGTTATACATTATGCTCCCTGCTCTACCTATTATCGTTTGACTATCACAGTGTATACATACTGGTGCCAATAGTTTGGGCCAATAAGGAATATTCCCAAGGAATTCTGGAGCCATTTTTTTTCTTCACCATCTTTATCCGATGCGATAAACTCAAATTTCATTGTGGAGCGAGCAATACATGTCTGTTTGAATAATTTCCAATAGAATGCTCCTCGACCTATAGTAAATATATATCCACTAATGGATTTTACTTCATTTGATCTGGTGATCCAATTTGCTTCACTATATCCTTCATTTACCACGGGATATTTAGTATAATGCTAAGCATAGTCTTGAGTGTATTTAAGATACCCCATAACTCTTTTCATTGCCATCCAATGAATTTTATTACGATTACTTGTGTACTGTCTCTACTTACAAATAGCACATGCTAGGTCTGGTCATGTACAATTCATGATATACATCTAACATCCCAACACTCTTGTGCAGTCCAACTGTAAGTCACTTTCACCTTCATTTTTTGAAGTGCAGAGCTCACATCCAATAGAGTCTTGGAAATACCAAATTCCATATGCTTGAACTTGTGAAGTACCTTTTCGATGTAATGAGGCTTTGACAAAGCCAAACCTTATGGAGTTCTATGGATTCTTATTCCTAAGATCACCTTCGCAACTCTAAGATCTTTCATATCAAACTTGCTCTCAAGCATTCATTCTGTAGCATTTATGTATGAAATGTCTCTACTGATGATCAACATATCATCCATATACAAACAAACAATGACCTTGTGATTTGGGGTGTCTTTAATGTTTTAATACTTTTAGCATATCTTATGAACACACAGTCCACTGTCCTATGTCCTATTTTCACCCTTTTAGCCATAGAAATTTGAACTTTCGCAAGACATCTCCACACTTTGAAATATTTCAAGTTGAGTTTCCTTTCTTTCCATTTTTCATATGGAATTGATAGTGTCTTACTGTGGGTCACTCTATCAATTATTTGGTTAGTTGTAAGGATAGCTTTCCCCACAAGTTTTGAGGTAAACCTGAACTTATAATGTAATACCCTGTACTTTTCCCTAGCTTGAAATCGTCTTAAGAATGTTGGAAGCTTTCTTTGAAAGCTGAATGCACTTTTGTACAAGTGGTATTTTTAAGATTTTCACTTTTTGTCAAGTGTGAAATTGAATTAGCTTACCAACGATACCAATTTCATCAAAATTTGACATCGGAGGAGAAAGTTATGGCCAAAAGACGGAAGGCTAAACCGCCCAAGTACGACGGTAAGGCCGACGGACCATCGAACTAGCGATGGAACGCCGCCCACAACCATCGCAGCAAGGTAGTGAGAACTACCTTTAGCCTAGGAGAGATGGACCAGGCTGACAGACGATCGGACTAGTGACGGACCGTTGGTCAGGCCGTTGCAAGGGAAACAGTGAGGCCACCTTCTGGATAAGGTGCAACGGTCAGGTTGATGGACCGTTGAACCTAAGATGTACCATTGAACAATACGTCGTATCCAAAACAGTGAGACCCCATTCTACCTAGAAGCGACGGTCAGGGCCGACGGACCATCAACCCAACGACGGACCGTTGCACCCACCGTCACATGTTTTGATTCAGCAAATTATAGCCATTTTAAAAGGATATTTTGGTCATTTACCACCCACCTATATATATATACCCAATTATATCCGATTTCATACATTTGGTTCATTATTACTTCATAACCAATACTAGGGTTTCTCTCTAACATTAATCTCTAAGAACAAAATCCAATCTTCTTCAAGAACTAAGGGATTTCCAATTATTCAAGTTCAAGAACATCAAGAATCTTAACCCAGGTAAGCATAGTTTTCATTCATGGACTCCTTTAATCTATGAAGTCCAAGAATCCCTTTTCCAAATTCAGGTTATGGATTTTCTTTATGATTTTAGGATTGGGTTGTTCTTGTTCACGTTGATAAATGAGAAATTTAATTCTACTCCATGTTGAGTGATAATTTCTATGTGGGTTTAATTATTATAGATATAGATTCATGCAAACCTATGACTAAACCCTTGAATGATGAAATTAGAATGTGACCATGATGTTTAATTGTTGTACACTGATGTCTACATATACTATGTCTACAATATGTTTGATTTAATTCCTAAATGAAGGAAAAGTGCCCAACTAGCATGTTGTCATGAAATCCCCATGTATGTTCAAACTTATGCCTATCACATGTTTGATGAAATGCTTCAGTAAATGCATTATGGTGATTATTATGTATTTAAGCAAGTCATGCTTTGTCAGTTTCCTTCTATTGAGTACTAGGGGTACTCGTATCCGAATATTAGCTGTGTGCCTAGAGTCATGTCATGTTTTCAAGATACTCTAAGTCAAGCTATGATCCTTAGACTTCAGACAGTCTTATGACTCAAGAAATCTCTATGATCTCATGAACTCATTCAGTTGTCAAATATCAGTAGTATTCCGTCAGTCAACGAAAGTCAGTAACTCAGTCCATGTTCAGTTACAAAAAATCATGTTCAGTGTCTATTCAGATGGAAGTAGAAATTAGCACCGAGCAAACCCAAGGGTGGGAACTCACTTGTTATATGAGGGTGTGATTCTTAGAAGCATTTCTTGCATTCCAGAACTATGTAGCCAGCATAGGTTGAGACATCATAGCCTGCTATATGAGAATAGATGAGGTGGCTTAACCTTCTATGTGAGGGTTCCCACCGTTCTCATTAGAGTTACCTGTTATATTAGGGCCACTCACATGATGTCCTTACCAAGGGTGCGGTATTGACACATTTCCAATCAGGGCACAGATTGGACCCTAATTCAGCTATAATGCGTTATTTGGGGCATGTCGTTAGATGACTATCTCCCACAGTCTCAGTATCAGTCTCAGTAAAAGAACTCAGATAGTTCTTCATTATTCAGGACTGTCAGATATAGTAAACTTAGATACAGTATAGAACTCAGCTAGTTCCATCAGATTCAGGACTGTCAGATAAGTCACTCATGTTATCAGTTATATCAGTTATGTAACGCCCCGCATTTCGGGCTAGAATAAAATATATGACTCTGATGCGTTGATAATCCCCGAGCCTTAAATCCTATGCCAATTTGGCATGTTAATCAAGTTTGTAGTATGTGAATCCATTTGAGCATGAATTTAGACCATAGAAGTCCTTCAACTCAAAGACGAGTTGAAACTATTTCGATCGATTAAGTTTTAGTGGACGTTGTAATTTGTGTCAAATTCTATTGACCATAACTCATTGTATATGATGAACTGGGTGTCCTACTATATACCAAATTGTAGATAATTCAATAATCTTTCCAACGATACAAAATTCGCCTAAAACGGACACCCGGTGAAGAAGTTATGGCCTTTCAAAGTTGAATGTGTCGCCTATGCACATATAGGCGATGCATAGGGCGGCGCCCACTCCTAAACGGATTTGGGCCTCCGTTTTGAGTTACTTTAAGTGCAAGTTAGTCCTTACAAAACCCAAAAATCATCCTTACCCACTCCTAAAAGGATTTGGGCCTATTAACAACATTGAAGCCTCCTATAAAAACCCCAAGAATCTAATCCTTCAAAAAAACTTAAGAGAAGGAGCAACTAGGGTTTGAGAAAATAAGCTTGAAGGACCGATCCTTCCGAAACTTCTTCGTGAAAAAAATTACAGATTCGGAATTCTCTCGACGTAGGCTTCGATAGACACCAAAAATTCGTGGAGAATAAGGTACGCGGGGTTTTCCTAAAATCTCATGGGCATAGAAATCATGTTTTAAGAATTGGATTTTCGAATTCATGTACATACTCATGTTTCAGAAGCTTTAATGATATTGTTTTGGCCTTTTGGCTTTCCCCCAAAGTGATTTGAAAGTCATATGTATATATATATATGCGTTTGTCCTGAAATATGAATTTAGAGCATGATTTTCATGAAACCTCTCTCTTAATGTAAATTTTTCCATGTTTCACGTAATATACAATGTTTTGAACACGAAAGAGAGGGTTGTGAATGTTGAATATGCATGTAATGAAAGAATGCATGGTTTTGCCAAAAATGCACATGACCACCATATGTTTGATGAAAGTTTTGCATGGACTTGACTTGAGTTTTCGGAACATGACATCTTTAATGCAAATTACATGTTTTGGTGGCCTAAACTATGTTTTGAATGAAATCTCTTGCTTAATACATTATGGATCAGAAAAATCATGACTTGCAAGTCTTGGTATGACGATACCAACTCTGACTAATGCCATATCAGACTCAGACTAACAGACATTTCAGACTTTCATGATTTTAGACATTCAGAATGTTGCATGTACAGAAAAGGTTAAAAATGGGCATACAGAGATGTTAGGTGGTTCCCCGAAGAGGGCTTGAGTTCAAGCGACTCATTGCCTAAAACCGTGGTTTGCCGACCCGGGTATACTATTATGCGCTGACTTAAATGTCCTATGGCGTATCAGACTCAGACACTCCAACCCTTGCGGCACACTTGGGTTGGGGGCTTCCCCGCCGAGTCAATGGCGGATTCCATACAGCCCGTGGAATATCAGACTTGTAGGGAAATACCACCTAACTCAGAAGTAAAACACAGATCATGATTTGAAATGAACAGACAGGTTACATGTTTTCAGAAAGTGCCCATGTATTTTTCAGAAACAGTTTTATACATGATGACTTGATGAAAAATGGCTTTCACTTAATACGTATATATATATATATATGTATATTCCATTATACTATTTTTTTAGATTTCTTCGCGTGCCAGTACTTTTGTGCTGACCCCCCTCCTTCCAGGTCCTGAGGCACAGTCTAGGGGTCCAGCTACTCAGTCGACATTCTCGGAATTGCAGACTTGATCTCACAGTGGTGAGCCTTCTATTATTCGGAAGGCCTAATTATGTCAGACACTATCTTATTTATTATGTTTTTGGTTTACTGGGGGCCTTGTCACAGCTTCTTTTCAGACAAATATTTATGTTCCTAGTAGAGATTTCGCAGACTGATGTCAGATAGTATTATTCAGAAATGTTGCAGAACTTGACCATGTTTTCTGTATTCAGTTTTAAATTCCGTATTTTATTATGATTATGAATGTTGTGCATGATAACCAGATAGAGAATGGGTATTCCGGGCCTTCAGGGTTCGGGATGCTCGTCACAGCTAGGGCCTAGGCTCAGGTCGTGACAAACTTAATGTAACGCCCCGCATTTCGGGCTAGAATAAAATATATGACTCTGATGCATTGATAATCCCCGAGCCTTAAATCCTATGCCAATTTGGCATGTTAATCAAGTTTGTAGTATGTGAATCCATTTGAGCATGAATTTAGACCATAGAAGTCGTTCAACTCAAGGAAGAGTTAAAACTATTTCGATCGATTAAGTTTTAGTGGACGTTGTAATTTGTGTCAAATTCTATTGACCATAACTCATTGTATATGATGAACTGGGTAGCCTACTATATACCAAATTGTAGATAATTGAATAAGCTTTCCAACGATACCAAATTCGCCTAAAACGGACACCCGGTGAAGAAGTTATGGCCTTTCAAAGTTGAATGTGTCGCCTATGCACATATAGGCGATGCATAGGGCGGCGCCCACTCCTAAACGGATTTGGACCTCCGTTTGGAGTTACTTTAAGTGCAAGTTAGTCCTTACAAAACCCAAAAATCGTCCTTACCCACTCCTAAAAGGATTTGGGCCTATTAACAACATTGAAGCCTCCTATAAAAACCCCAAGAATCTAATCCTTCAAAAAAACTTAAGAGAAGGAGCAACTAGGGTTTGAGAAAATAAGCTTGAAGGACCGATCCTTCCGAAACTTCTTCGTGAAACAAATTACAGATTCGGAATCCTCTCGATGTAGGCTTCGATAGACACCAAAAATTCGTGGAGAATAAGGTACGCGGGGTTTTCCTAAAATCTCATAGGCATAGAAATCATGTTTTAAGAATTGGGTTTTCGAATTCATGTACATACTCATGTTTCAGATGCTTTAATGATATTGTTTTGGCCTTTTGTCTTTCCCCCAAAGTGATTTGAAAGTTATATGTATATATATATATATGCGTTTGTCCTGAAATATGAATTTAGAGCACGATTTTCATGAAACCTCTCTCTTAATATAAATTTTTCCATGTTTCACGTAATATACAATGTTTTGAACACGAAAGAGAGGGTTGTGAATGTTGAATATGCATGTAATGAAAGAATGCATGGTTTTGCCAAAAATGCACATGACCACCATATGTTTGATGAAAGTTTTGCATGGATTTGACTTGAGTTTTCGGAACATGACATCTTTAATGCAAATTACATGTTTTGGTGGCCTAAACTATGTTTTGAATGAAAGCTCTTGCTTAATACATTATGGCTCAGAAAAATCATGACTTGCAAGTCTTGGTCTGACGATACCAACTCTGACTAATGCCATATCAGACTCAGACTAACAGACATTTTAGACTTTCATGATTTTAGACATTCAGAATGTTACATGTACAGAAAAGGTTAAAAATGGGCATACATAGATGTTAGGTGGTTCCCCGAAGAGGGCTTGAGTTCAAGCGGCTCATTGCCTAAAACCGTGGTTTGCCGACCCAGGTATACTATTATGCGTTGACTTAAATGTCCTGTGGCGTATCAGACTTAGACACTCCAACCCTTGCGGCACACTTGGGTTGGGGGCTTCCCCGCCGAGTCAATGGAGGATTCCATACAGCCCGTGGAATATCAGACTTTTAGGGGAATACCACCTAACTCAGAAGTAAAACACAGATCATGATTTGAAATGAACAGACAGGTTACATGTTTTCAGAAAGTGCCCATGTATTTTTCAGAAACAGTTTTATACATGATGACTTGATGAAAAATTTCTTTCACTTAATACGTATATATATATATATATATATATATATATATATATGTATGTTCCATTATACTATTTTTTGGATTGCTTCGCGTGCCAGTACTTTTGTGCTGACCCCCCTCCTTCCAGGTCCTGAGGCACAGTCTAGAGGTCCAGCTACTCAGTAGACATTCTCGGAATTGCATACTTGATCTCACAGTGATGAGCCTTCTATTATTCGGAAGGCCTAATTATGTCAGACACTATCTTATTTATTATGTTTTTGGTTTACTGGGGGCCTTGTCCCAACTTCTTTTCTCAGACAAATGTTTATGTTCCTAGTAGAGATTTCGCAGACTGATGTCAGATAGTATTATTCAGAAATATTGCAGAACTTGACCATGTTTTTCGTATTCAGTTTTAAATTCCGCATTTTATTATGATTATGAATGTTGTGTATGATAACCAGATAGAGAATGGGTGTTCCGGGCCTTCAGGGTTCGGGATGCTCGTCACGGCTAGGGCCTAGGCTCGGGTCGTGATAAACTTGGTATCAAAGCACGGTTCATGGTCCCAGGGTGTCTGCGAAATCGCATCGGGTAGAGTCTTGTTTATGGGTGTGTAGCGCGACACACTTATAAGCAGGAGGCTACTAGGCGTTTAGGAATGTTTCCCTTCTTTGTGATTTAGTTCGTGCTTCAGAGTCTAAACTGTCCCATTATTGGGTTGATTCAAGTGCAAAAAGTTTAGAGTATACATGATATAGTCCTTTTCAATTACGTTCTATAAGATTTTAAAAATTATGGAAAAACTCGATAGGAGTCTGTTAGTGCATCAATATATGCTGATTCTGATGTAAATATTGATCCTGATGGAATCGTGCATTCCAGCTTAAGGTATTAAGTGTATATTGTCCCTCTCAAAATCTTGTTACAGTTGTGGACAATGTATAGCAGAATGTTGGAACTATATTTCTACCCAAATAGTAGCATAAGTTAAAGTGTTGTTGTCATGACCTATTGGTAGTGATATTGGACCAAGAAGTTGGTGATGTAAAGTCACAAAGTTAGAAGTCAGAGTGAGGGTGATTTTGTGTAAATGAATATTTCAGTTGAATAATCGATGTTTGAGGATGATTTACCCCTTTATAGTGATAAACTAATGTGGTAGCTAGCAGCATGTGTGGATTGTATGGTAGTCCATGGAGGAAGTGTTTTACTCAGATTTTTATTTATACAGAATAATATGTATATTCTTAGACCATTAAATATTAGGTGTCAAATTTCTATCCATTGTAATATATAATCTTGTTATCATGATGTTTTTGCAAAAAAAAAAAAAATTTAAAGTCTAGTGAAGCCGTGTGGGGCTCTTTCGATTCACTAGCATAGTTGCCTTGTCATCCATCTCATTTTCTTATTCAAAATACAAAACCAAAGTCTAGTGAAGCCGTGTGAGGCCTGTTTCGATTCACTAGTAACTTGTTGTCCAACTTGTTGTTCTTTCATTGGTTTAATATATGTATGGCTGAATCTGTTTGCATGAGATAGAGTTGGTAATGAAGTGATTCATCCTTGTGTATTATTAGTTGAAGGTAGAGAAGGAGTTGTTGGTCAGGGTGATTTGTTGATTGCTTGAATGTGGAAATGGCTATATTAGCGAGTAAGTTATGATTATAGACTCATGGTTGTTTGAGGAATTTGAAGGCAGTCTAAATGTATGAATGAGTGAGTAAGTATAAGGTGAGAAATCCATATAAGTAGATACAATTGTACGGGGTTATAATATAAGATTAAGGTTGACCATGTCTATTATGAGGCTTTAACCCCCTTGACCCTCTTTTCATTGGTAGTTGTAAACTAGTGCTACTTGTGAGAAGGTATGTAGTAGATTTTTGAGATATTTGGGTAGACTATCCCAATTTGATGGATTAGTGTATTTATATTATGTTGCATTCTTCATTGGTGGTAGATGATTGATACTAAACTATAGGCTTGAATTTAAATGGTGTGGTGGTAAATAGTGGCAAGAGTTTGTTGATGCATATTTTGTGGGATTAATTTAGTAGGCTTGAGGTGCTGAAATAGTACATGCTAACGGAATGATGATAAGGTAAACCGTTAGGTCATGATCGATTATTGTGGTTATGAAGTTCTAGTGCACTAGTGTTTCGTGATGTTTACTTATAGTTTCCAAGTAAAAATTTTGTGTAAGGTTGGGTTGTAAGTCATGCATAGCACTACATATCAAGATTGAATAGTTGAAGTTCATAAAAGTGGATGTGATGATTTCTTGATCAATGATGTTAGTTATATGAAAGTGATCTAATAGGCTTGAACGGTGTGTGAAATGGCTTAAGTTTAAATTGATTCGTAATGAAGTATAATGTTGTGGGTATGGTGTGTAAGTATGCCCAAGGCGATATGGAGTTGTGGAATTTCTCTAAAACTATTACATGTTGTGTGTGACTAGTGGTACCATGGAGTTGCTAGTTGGAAAAAGACTAGTTAGATGATATATGGTGTTCTAGATAGCCAAGTTAAGGAGCCTTGATTGATAGTGTTGAGACTTTTGATGTGATATCGATTCTCATGGTAGAGAGATATAAGTTTGGAGTAGCAATATTGGTATTCTAGGACGGAAGTGGTATGGTTCATCAAAGGCTTGGTGATATCCATGTTAAGTGTTAGAATCTAAGTTTGAGTTTTGAAGGTTGAACGGATAGAAATAAGTGTGCAAGCGTTATACTTTGACTATTGGTGGCTATAGAAAGATAGAGTGTATCCCAGAAGGTAGTCATTCGGGTTGAGTTCTATGATATGCATGTATTGTTAATTTTTTCAGACCCTAGAGTGCAGTAAGTGTAGTTCAGTTGGAATCTGGTAAGGGATCTCCCAAACACTAGATGATGACTTGAAGCTAAGTGGGAGATGATAGAACGAATAACAAAGTAAGGATCTCAGATTCTAGTAGTGATGCAGTGTGATTTAGAACATCAGAAAATAAGGGTGAATCTCAACCCATTCCTACCTCAATATTTTTTATTTTTTTTTGTTATCCGGATGCTTACTCATGGCTTACGATGCAATTCCGTGATAATAGTTCATGATTCCGGTATATGATAGAGAGTCACGTACTCTTCCAATTCCAAAATAATGAGTTCTAGTTCATTCAAGTAGTCGGAATCACATTCCTTATGTTATGAACTCTAGTTGAGGTCATGCAACTCATGACGCATGTACTCACTCTTTATAGTGTGCTCAGTCCCATATAAAGATCTTTTTCACGATTGAGGGTCTTATGTTTTAACCTTTTAGTGACCCTTCCTATGCAATGATAGTGGTGTTGATGTAAATGTTCTTGTTGATGGAAGATCATAGTATGCTTGTTTAGATAAGGCCATAAGTATGAAGTAAGATTTGGGGCCAAGTCTTTGATACATGTGATGGTTAGTGGAAAAGTTTGTGTGTGTATGTTTTTAGGATAGCACGTGGGAGTTATATTGATAGTAGTTTAGAAACTATGTGAAGTATCTACTTATGGGTGTTTGCCTTGAAGTTAACATGTTGTTATAAATTAGGCTTGAACGACATTTTGGGATTGTAGTGGAAGGTCGCCATATGCATTAGCGACTTCATATTAAGAGTTCAGTGTAGTCATTGAAGTGGTAAGGCATGTTATGCTTAGGATGTGATTTTTAAAAGAGGTATAGAAGGTGGCATCATATGGTTTAGAATAATAGCGTGGTGTAGCATGTTGTATTTTTGTGATTTAGAGTTAGGCTTGATCGCGGGGTAAGGATTAAGATATTTTAGACATTAGTAGAAAAAAAAAACATTATCAATGCTCATATGAGAATTTTAAGCTGAGTTGAATGAATATGATATTTATAGGGAATAGTATAGTTAAGGGATATTCGGGAAGTGCTCTAAGCCTTAAAGTAAGAAGTTGTATTGCCAAAGGTCTGAAAATTCTATCCTAATTTAGGAGTTATATGTCTATATTCCAGACTGCAGAGTAGTGTCAATGTTGTGATTTCCTCAGTGGGATGTTTTGTGTAATCCATACCTAAGATTCATTGTTCCCTATTACTGCTAGAGCTTCCTTAGAGAGAGTGTTGAAGAGAATACTCCAGTTAAGTATGAGGGTGTAGTATAATTCAGTCTGTATGGCCAATAAGTCAGTTTAGCAGTCAGATTCGCATGACTTGTTTTCTTGTCTTTGCACTTATTCATGCTACTCGAAATCTCAGACATGCTACTAGTCGAAGATAGAGTATACCAGTAGTTACGAGTATAGCCCAGTTCATGCATCATGCATTAAATTCAAATTCCAAATGTTCAGATCAGTGTATTTTTATTAGAGGACATGTCATGTCCGCGTTATTTCATATATTTAAGGCTTCAACAAGTTCCTACCCATCATTCGAGGAAGAATGATCCCAAGGGGGAGATAATGTAACGCCCCGCATTTCGGGCTAGAATAAAATATATTACTCTGATGCGTTGATAATCCCCGAGCCTTAAATCCTATGCCAATTTGGCATGTTAATCAAGTTTGTAGTATGTGAATCCATTTGAGCATGAATTTAGACCATAGAAGTCCTTCAACTCAAGGACGAGTTAAAACTATTTCGATCGATTAAGTTTTAGTGGACGTTGTAATTTGTGTCAAATTCTATTGACCATAACTCATTGTATATGATTAAATGGGTGACCTACTATATACCAAATTGTAGATAATTGAATAAGCTTTCCAACGATACCAAATTCATCTAAAACGGACACCCGGTGAAGAAGTTATGGCCTTTCAAAGTTGAATGTGTCGCCTATGCACATATAGGCGATGCATAGGGCGGCGCCCACTCCTAAACGGATTTGGGCCTCCGTTTTGAGTTACTTTAAGTGCAAGTTAGTCCTTACAAAACCCAAAAATCTTCCTTACCCACTCCTAAAAGGATTTGAGCCTATTAACAACATTGAAGCCTCCTATAAAAACCCCAAGAATCTAATCCTTCAAAAATACTTAAGAGAAGGAGCAACTAGGGTTTGAGAAAATAAGCTTGAAGGACCGATCCTTCCGAAACTTCTTCGTGAAACAAATTACAGATTCAGAATCCTCTCGACGTAGGCTTCGATAGACACCAAAAATTCATGGAGAATAAGGTACGCGGGGTTTTCCTAAAATCTCATAGGCATAGAAATCATGTTTTAAGAATTGGGTTTTCGAATTCATGTACATACTCATGTTTCAGAAGCTTTAATGATATTGTTTTGGCCTTTTGGCTTTCCCCCAAAGTGATTTGAAAGTTATATGTATATATATATATATATATGCGTTTGTCCTGAAATATGAATTTAGAGCATGATTTTCATGAAACCTCTCTCTTAATGTAAATTTTTCCATGTTTCACGTAATATACAATGTTTTGAACACGAAAGAGAGGGTTGTGAATGTTGAATATGCATGTAATGAAAGAATGCATGGTTTTGCCATAAATGCACATGACCACCATATGTTTGATGAAAGTTTTGCATGGATTTGACTTGAGTTTTCGGAACATGACGTTTTTAATGCAAATTACATGTTTTGGTGGCCTAAACTATGTTTTGAATGAAAGCTCTTGCTTAATACATTATGGCTCAGAAAAATCATGACTTGCAAGTCTTGGTATGACGATACCAACTCAGACTAATGCCATATCAGACTCAGACTAACAGACATTTCAGACTTTCATGATTTTAGACATTCAGAATGTTGCATGTACAGAAAAGGTTAAAAATGGGCATACAGAGATGTTAGGTGGTTCCCCGAAGAGGGCTTGAGTTCAAGCGACTCATTGCCTAAAACCGTGGTTTGCCGACCCGGGTATACTATTATGCGCTGACTTAAATGTCCTGTGGCGTATCAGACTCAGACACTCCAACCCTTGCGGCACACTTGGGTTGGGGGCTTCCCCGCCGAGTCAATGGCGGATTCCATACAGCCCGTGGAATATCATACTTGTAGGGGAATACCACCTAACGCAGAAGTAAAACACAGATCATGATTTGAAATGAATAGACAGGTTACATGTTTTCAGAAAGTGCCCATGTATTTTTCAGAAACAGTTTTATACATGATGACTTGATGAAAAATTGCTTTCACTTAATACGTATATATATATATATATGTATGTTCCATTATACTATTTTTTTGGATTGCTTCGCGTGCCAGTACTTTTGTGCTGACCCCCCTCCTTCCAGGTCCTGAGGCACAGTCTAGAGGTCCAGCTACTCATTAGACATTCTCGGAATTTCAGACTTGATCTCACAGTGATGAGCCTTCTATTATTCGGAAGGCCTAATTATGTCAGACACTATCTTATTTATTATGTTTTTGGTTTACTGGGGGCCTTGTCCCAGCTTCTTTTCTGACAAATATTTATGTTCCTAGTAGAGATTTCGCAGACTAATGTCAGATAGTATTATTCAGAAATATTGCAGAACTTGACCATGTTTTCCGTATTCAGTTTTAAATTCCGCATTTTATTATGATTATGAATGTTGTGCATGATAACCATATAGAGAATGGGTGTTCCGGGCCTTCAGGGTTCGGGATGCTCGTCACGGCTAGGGCCTAGGCTCGGGTCGTGACAAGTTATCAGTATGTTATGTTATCACGGTATCAACTTCAGTTTTTATGTCTCATGCATATACTCTTATGCTTATGATAGACAGTCTGTTATTATATTTGTTCATGCATATGAATCCCATGCATTCATCCTACCTCACATGCATACCACTACATTCAAAGTACTGGCATATTTGCGCTATGGTGTCTTATAACATAGGTTCAGAGACACATGTTCCATAGCATCAGTAGATTTCAGTCTCAGCAGTCAGAGTTACAAGTGAGTCCTCATCTTTCGAAGACATGATCATCATTGTATTAGCTCGTTAATTAGTTTATTAGTTGGAGTTAGTTAGGGACATGTCCCATCAACTCCTTATTCAGACAGTCATATTTAGAGGCTTTTCACGCTACAATATGTTCAGATATCTTATTTCAGTTATGTTTTGGGTATTTCATACCCCATCCATATGTTATGATTTATCAGATCTTATGTTACAATTTTCAACCTTATGGACTTTCAGTTTATGTTTCCACATTATACAGTATGTATGCAGTATACAGGTACAGATATCAGTCATGGGTTAGCTTGTGGTCCTTCGGGGTCATGAGCACCATGTAACATTCTGGGTACAATATTCGGGGCGTTACAAACTTGGTATCAGAGCCTAAGGTTCAATAGTGTCCTAGAAAATCTGAAATCCGCATCTAGTAGAGTCTTGTGCATGGGTATGTTGCGCGCCATATTTATGTGCAGGAGGCTATAAGATATTTAGGAACAATTTACCTTCTTTCAGTATTTATGTCTTGCCAGTGAACATAATCTAAATTCAATCTCTCAGTCTAATCCGTTTCTCCCTTTCTTCTACAGAACATGCCTCCTAAAAGAAGAAATGGGAATCAGCCAGCCCCTCAGCCCGAAGAACCTTTGGGCGAACATGTTTCTCATGCGGAGTTCAGGGCGACATTCACTACTCTTGCTCAGTCATTTGTTGCTCAGAATGAATGACCAGCTATTATTCCGGCCAAATAGTGGCCAATTCAGCTACAGCCAGGATTTGGGACTTCACCTGAATGAATCCTCCATCCTTTCTCGGGTCTAAGGCAGACGAGGACCCTCAGGAATTCCTAGATCAAGTGTAGAAGGTTACAGACATAATGAGGATTACTCATAGTGAGAGTACTGAGCTAGATGAATATCAGTTGCAGGATGTGGCTCATACTTGGTTCAAGCAGTGAAAATTAGAGAGGCTAGACGATGTAAGGTCAGTTGAGTGGGAGGAGTTTGCTTCAGCATTCCTTGATAGATTCTTTACCCTAGAGCTTAGAGAAGCTAAGGTGCTAGAATTCATTAACCTCAGGCAGGGCAATATGACAGTGAAAGGGTATTCTCTTAAGTTTAATCAATTAGACAGATATGCCCCTCATGGGGTTGCAGATAGCAGGGCAAGGATGAGTAAGTTTGTTTCAGGGGTGAATGATAGCATGGTTAATGAGTGTAGATCCGCCATACTGAATAGTGATATGACTTTAGCCAGGCTTATGACTCATGCTCAGCAGATAGAGGAGTATAAGATTAAGATGAGGAAGAAATAGAATAAGAGAGCGAAGATAGGTAGTTTCAACTTTTCTCAGCCTATGTCAGAAGGAGGAAACCGTTCTGAGTTTGATCCTAAGTCATCAGTTCCAGCTCCTTCTTCAGCCAGTGCTCTATTTCGTAAGTTCAAAGAGGGTAACAAAGATAGAGTGCCAGGCGCTAAGTCCCAGGGCAGTGTTAGCAGTGCTCACACCTATCCTCTTTTCCAGACTTATTGCAAGCACCATCAGGGTATTTGTAGAGCTGGCAGTGGTATTTGTTTCAGATGTGGAAAGCCAAGCCACAGAGTCAGAGACTTTCCTCAGCCAGGTCCTCAGGGTTAATAGAATCTCTCCTCCGCTCAGTCTAATCACCCAAATCAGCAGGGTGCCACCTCCAGTGCTACTAGTCGGAAACACCCAAATCATATCTATGATCTTCAGTCCCGATAAGATCAGGAAAATTATTTTAATATGGTTACCAGTATGTTACAGATCTTTCATATACATGTTTATGCTTTGCTAGATCTAGGAGATTCTCTGTCTTTTGTCACTCCTATATAGCAGTTGATTTCGGAGTCAGGCCCAAAATTCTAGTAGATCCCTTTTCAGTCTCTACCCTAGTGGGTAAAACTATCATAACCTGGAGGGTATACAGGAACTGCCCAGTTATGACATCTCAGAAAGTCACTTCAGCAGACTTAGTCGAATTAGAGATTACTGATTTTGATTTCATTCTCGGCATGGATTGGCTTTATTCCTGCTATGCCACAGTCGAATGCATAAACCGAATAGTCCAATTTCAGTTTCTGAATGAACCCATCCTTTAGTGGAGGGGTAGTACTTCCGCGTTCAGAGGTTAGTTTGTTTCCTACCTTCAAACACGAAAAATGATATCTAGAGGATATGTCTATCATCTTGTTCATGTTAAGGATTCCCGTTCCGAGACTCCCAGTCTTGAATCAGTCCCAGTAGTGAATGAATATTCAGATGTCTTTCCAGAAGATCTTCCAGGAATTCCTCCCGAAAGGGAAAGAGACTTCAGTATTGATCTTTTTTCGTATACTCAGCCTATCTCTATTCCACCATACAGAATGGCACCATCAGAACTCAAAGAACTAAAGAGCAGTTGAAATATCTCTTAGATAAGGGATTCATCAGACCCAGCATTTCCCTGTGGGGTGCACCAGTCTTATTCGGGTGCAAGAAAGACGGTTCTCTCAGAATGTGCATTGATTACCGTCAACTCAATAAAGTCATGGTCAAGAATAAGTATCCTCTTCCCAGAATCGATGACTTGTTTGATCAACTTTAGGGTGCCAGTTATTTCTCTAAGATAGACCTCAGATCCGGCTATCATTAGCTTAGAGTCAGAGAATGTGACATTTCAAAAACAACTTTTCATACTCGGTATGGTAAATTTAAATTCTTAGTTATGTCATTTGGTCTTACCATTGCCCCAGCCGCTTTCATGGACTTGATGAACCGTGTTTTCAAGAAGTACTTGGACATGTTTTTCATAGTCTTCATAGATGATATTCTGGTCTATTCCCGCAGAGAGCGAGATCATGTAGACCATCTCAGAAAAGTACTTCAGACTCTCAGAGATCATCAACTATTTTTCAAATTTAGTAAGTGCGAGTTTTGGCTAAGGTCAGTAGCATTCCTTGGCCATATCATTTCCGGTGATGGCGTTAGAGTAGATCCTCAAAAGACCAAAACAGTAAGAAACTAGCCTCGCCCTGTCTCTCCATCAGATATTAGGAGTTTCCTGGGTTTGGCTGGTTATTATAGATGGTTTGTTGAGGGATTTTCCTCTATTGCATCCCCTATGTCTAGATTGACTCAAAAGAAAGTCAAGTTTCAGTGGTCAGATCCTTGCGAGAAGAGTTTTCAGGAGTTGAAGACTCGACTCACCTCAGCTCCAGTTCTAGCTCTTCCAGATGGTTCAGATAGGTTTGTAGTGTATTTTGATGCATCCAGAGTGGGTTTAGGTTGTGTCCATATGCATCATGGTAAGGTCATAGCCTACGCCTCCAGACAGCTTAAGCCCCATGAAAAGAATTACCCTACTAATGATCTTGAGTTAGCCGCCGTAGTATTTGCCTTGAAGAATTGGAGGCATTATCTATATGGTGTTCATGTAGATGTGTTCTCTGATCATAAAAGTATTCAGTATGTATTTTCTCAGAAAGATATCAATCTTCATCCGAGAAGGTGGTTAGAGCTTTTGAAATATTACGACATGAACGTCCTTTATCATCCGGGAAAGGCCAACGTAGTGGCCGATGCTCTCATTAGACTGTCTATGGGTAGTGTTGCTCATGTCAAAGACAGTAAGAAGGAGCTAGCCCATAAAGTCCATCAGCTTGCGAGACTAGCCGTTTGGTTAGTCGATATAGAGGAGGGTGATATATAGGTTCAGATTAGCTCAGAATTATCTCTAGTTTTTGAGGTGAAAGAAAAGCAAGATAGAGATCCCAGCCTTGTCAAGTTGAAAGATTTAGTTCAGGATCAGAAAGTGGAGGTTTTCTATAAAGGGGGCGATGTTGTTCTGCGTTTTCAGGTTCATCTGTGTGTTCCAGCTGTAGATGACTTAAGGCAGCGAATTCTTGCAGAAACGCATGGTGCGCGCTACTCTGTTCATCCAGGGGCCATAAATATGTACTACGACTTGCGGGAAGTTTATTGGTGGAGTGGGATAAAGAGAGATATTGTAGAGTTTGTGGATAAGTGCTCTACATATCAGTAGGTTATGATAGAGCATCAGAAGCCTAGTGGTCCAATGCAGGAGTTGATTATTCCTACTTGGAAGTGGGAAGAAGTGAACATGGACTTCGTGATGGGTTTGCCTCGAATTCGTCATCATCATGATTTAGTTTGGGTCATTGTAGACAGAATGACCAAATTAGCTCATTTCCTTCCAGTTCATACCTGTTATTCAGCCGAGGATTATGCCAAGCTCTACATCAGAGAGTTGTTCAGATTGCACGTTGTTCCGTTATCAATTATCTCAGACAGAGGTACCCAGTTCACCTCTCATTTCTAGAAAGCATTCCAAAAGGGTCTTGGTACCCAAGTTTAGCTTAGTACATCCTTTCATCCTTAGAAAGATGGTCAAGAAGAAAGGATCATTCAGACTTTAGAAGATATGCTAAGGGCGTGTGTAATTGATTTCAAGGGAAGTTGGGATGACCACTTGCCTTTGATTGAGTTTGCATAAAACAACAGCTATCATTCCAGTAGTCAGATTGCTCCTTTCGAAAATCTCTTTATGGTAGGAGATGTAGATCTCCAATTGGTTGGTTCAAAGTTAGTGAGGCCTCAGTTATAGGATCTAACTTGGTACACTATAAGAATTACAATTTTTTGTGACGACTTTCAGTGGCGACACAAACAGTTGCCACAAAAGCTAGCATTTCTGTGGCGACATATAAGGGTTGCCACAAAAGGTTTACGATTTAGGGGCGGCCGTCAAAGTCGCCACTAATAGTGATATATTTAGTGGAGACTATGCGTAGGTCACCATAAAAGGTATATGATTTAAGGACGACCGTTAAAGTTGTCCCTAATAGTGACATATTTAGTGGCGACTATGCGTAGGTCGCCACAAAAGGTATAAGAATAGTGACATATTTAGTGGCGACTATAAAGTCGCCACTAATAGTGACATAGGTAGCCACAAAAGGTATAAGAATAGTGACATATTTAGTGGCGACTATGCGTATGTCACCACAAAAGGTATAAGATTTAGGGGCGACCGTTAAAGTCTCCACTAATAGTTACTATATAGTGGCGACTATGCGTAGGTCCCCACAAAAGGTTTAAGATTTAGGGGTGACCGTTAAAGTCGCCACTGATAAGAGTCTCAGCTCGAGATATTTTACAACATTAGTTACAAATAAAAATTATTTATGATATTAATAAAAATATAGAATAATTAATTATATAAATTAAAAGGCCGAAAAGTTCAAAATGTAAACCAAATCAAAAGTTCAAATTTTTATTTTGCATTGTTTTTTTCTTAAAAAAAAAAAATTAAGTTATTTGTAAATATATTTTGGATATATATTTTATATATAGACAATCCACATTCATGATTTAAAAATGTACAAATTATTCTGGTACTTTTTAGTATAATTTTTTAAAATTTATTAATTCAAATACGATATTTTACATAATTTTATTAATATTTATTAAATTTTTTTCACGTAAATGTTCACACTCATAATTTACAAATATATTGTCTATTATTATTATATTTACTATAATTGTTATTGTTCTTGTTATTATAATCGACAGTTTTTATAATAATTTTGATGTAACATTAATTTATTTTAATAGGACGTCTCATTATTATTATGATTATTATATTTATTAAACTAGCAGCCACTTTTATCCAATTTTTCTTTCTTGTGTTCAATTTTTGTAGAGAAGTATTATGTTATTTATTATTTACCTAAATTTTGATGAATACAATTATTGTTTTTTTTTTCCATAAATTGATATAGATGAATCTTTCAAAACTCTGATAAAGGGAGTCAATTTTAGCTCAAAACTAGAGATATTGCCCTTGCCAATATCAATTCTTGAGAAAGAAACAAAGATAAAGTCAACACAAAACTTTGATACTGGAAAAAACCCATGCATTACAAGTCATACAACCATAGAATTTCCTAGCATGAACTTTTAAGCCTGCATGTTCCTCTTCTTGACACCTGACTTGGCGACCTTGAGATTCCTGTTCACAGCACTCAACCTTGCGAGGGCTGTCTTCTTCAGGTCTAGCCTGTAGTAGTTGTCTGTAACCTGGTTTGTTACAGCCTTAGCCATTCCACGGAATTCCTTCTTCATCACAGATTTGTTCAGCAATCTTGAAGGTTTGTTTTGCTTCCTGGTCTTCGATGTAGCAAGCAAAATAGCTTTATCTTTGCCCTCAGGCTGGATATTCACAGTTTTCTTGTTTGCTAAGCCAGAGTTCTTGTAAGAGTGAAGGTTGTAGAGATTGTTAGGTTCTTTGCTGAAGACGACGCCGGCGGTACCATTACCGAACTCCTTAACCAAAAAGGATTTGTTCTTCTTCACGATCTCCCATACTATTTTCCCTGGAACGGTTGTCATTTCTACAAAGACAAACAAAAATGGATTCCTAGGGTTTCCTTTTGACGGCGGGAAGAGGAGGATGCTGAGAGATTCATGAATATAATTATTGGGTATCTAGTAAAAAATGTTTTCTTTGTCCTACTTTATTAAAATTAGAAAATGGGAAAAAAGGTCAATAACATACAAGAAGAAAATAAAAAGTGTAGTTACAATAGGTAGCAACAAACTCATATAACCTTTTCATTTCATCTACATCCAGAATAAAAAAAAAGAGTGGATAAATGGAGATTTGAGAGAGAAATTGAGAAAGAGAGAGGTACAGAGAGAACAGTAAGAGGGGGGAGATTGGAGACATAGAGAGAGAGGGGTCGGAGACCGGTGAGTCTTCGCTTGAATCTGGATGGAAAAGGGGTCATCCACCACCGAGAAACACCACCAGCCCCTTTCCCCACGTTTTCCGATCGAACCATCGCCATAAACGTCCCTTCCCCAAAATCCAATTAAAACCAGCTTCAATACACTCCAAATTCCCTTGAAAAAATCCCAGCCAATATTCAACAAGAACAGTCACCCCATTCTTTTTTCAGCGACTATTCATCGAAAATCCATCGGAAAATGACACGGGATGGGTTCTGGTCTTTTTATTTTGTATTTCGTGGTTCCATTTTGGCGAGCCAATGGAAAAGGCGTTAGATCGAAGTTGGATTTGTTCGTTTGGTTGGCGTTTGTTCGAGATTCCAGTAGCGACGTCAAACAAGTTGGATTTTAAATAAATTGAGGTCCATTTCTTATCTCTCTCTCAATTAATTTTAATTGTTTGATATTTTGATGTGTTAAATTCATAGTGTGGATTTTATTTTCATTGATTTTGAGATAGTATCATGATAGGTTGAAGTTGGTAGGCAAACGATAGGTCGGGTAGGCAAATATTAAATCTTGCTAATTCATCTCGCTTATACAGATTCTGTTACACAAGACCTACAACCAGATCAAATTATCTTCACAGATGTTGCAATGAAACAAGAGCCTAGCGTTCACTGGACACTGATGGTATCTTAGGTTTGAATGAATTATAATGTATACCTTTTTCTGTCTAACCTGCAGAAAATTATGCCCGCGCTTACATTTCCCGAGCTTAGGAGTTGTGTTCGTTTGCAGTCCTTTATGTGATTTGGGTGTTGTTTGGTTCATTTTTGCATTTGGGGTTTGCTTAGTTTTGGCATATTAAGGCCTAACCACACCATCAAAGTTTTGTTGTTTCTATATTTTTCAGTAAGTATTGTTGAAGTTGTGAACTTTATTTGATTTGGGTGTTGTTGAGGTTTACTTAGTTTTAGCATGTTAAGGCTTAATCACACCATCAAAGTATTTTTGTTTTTATATTTTCAGCATTAAGTTGTGAACTTAATGGGATTTGGATGTTGTTTTAGTGTTGTTTTGTTCATTTTGTTATGTTGGTTTTGCTTAGTTTTGGCTTTGAACTTTATGTGATTTATTGGGTGTTGTTTTAATGATATCTAGTTTATTTTGGCATGTCGGATTTAGTTATTTTTGGTTGTGCACTGATTCAGTAATTGACCAGAAAAAAAGATAGCATATTAAGGTCTAATCACACCATTAAAGTCTTCTTATTTCTATATTTTTTCAGCAGGTATTCTTGAAAGTTGTGAACTTTTTGTGATTTGGATGTTGTTTTAATGTTGTTTAGTTCATTTTGGCATGTGGCTTTAGTTAGTTGGCTACATTACTAATTTCATTGATAAACGGCTTTTGCCTTGGTTCTTCATTGAACAATAGCTTACCTAGAGAAGGCTTAGCTACAAGGCTAATTCTCAGCTCTTCACATCTGCTCTGTTGCTACTGGTTTAGTCTGGAATGAGCAAACCAGAACTTCATTTTTGGTTGCGGTTAGAGGGATGTGGAGGGGCTTCTTATCCTTTGATAAACATATAATTTTCGTTTGCACAGATTGTAAAAGTAAAGCAGATTCATATCTGGTTTAAGAAATTTTCCTCATTTCTGCAATCAATTTGCATAGAATAATATATACACAAATTTTGGTAGCCTTGTCAAGTTTATTTTCCCACTGAGTTTTATCTCGTTTCAGTGTAAATAACTCAATACCAAAGAAGATGGATCATGTGTTAATGAAGTGGCAAAAGAGATTTGTGTAAGTATTCTGTTGAGCAATTTTTATCGTTTTAACATTGTGTTGTTGAATCTATAGTCTAGTGAAGCCGTTTGGGACTCTTTCGATTCACTAGCATTGTTGCCTTGTTATTATCTCATTTTCTTGTTCAAAACACAAACTCAAAGTTTAGTGAAGCCGTGTGAGGCCTATTTCGATTCACTAGCATTGTTACGTTGTCTTTCATCTAATTTTCTTGTTCAAACACATAAACTCAAAGTCTAGTGAAGCCGTGTGAGGCCTATTTCGATTCACTAGCACCTTGTTGTTCATCTTGTTGTTATAGTGTTGGTTGGAATCTGTTGATTCACACATAGTCTTGTATCAATACGGAATTACAATATCCATTGTTGTAAAGCTTTGAGAAGCGTATTTATATATATTCTGGTTAGCTGACAGATTTTTGATAGGCCTATTTACAAAGGAAACTCTGGTAAATTTTTTTGAAAATTTTGAGAGTTAACAAAATTTTAGGACCACATAGTTGATAAAATGAAGTGGAAGTTAAGTAAATGATCTCATGAGTGTCTTAGATAATTCTTAAGTAAATCCTTAAGAAAAAATGTGTTAGGAATTGATATGCCTAGCATGAATAAGTTTGGTGGTGTTAGCTGAATTGAGATCTTTCTTTTTTACTAGCTAGATCTTTTTTTTTAGTTTCATTGTCCTTTTAGTCTATTTTGGTTTAACTAAGAGTAGTTAAAAAAGAAGTTCATTTCCTGGAAAACAGAAAAGGGCAGAATTTTTATTGAGTCAAAGTTCCTAAGCTTTCTTAATGTAATTCATCATTTGAGGAATTAAAAGTCTTATCATTTTGGAAGAGCCAGTCTGATAAGTACGTTTTTATCCCCATTTGTAAGATGAGTATTGAGGGAGATTACCACAGGGGTCAAACTAGCTTGTGCATTCTGGAATCTTTAATGTATTCCGTAGTATTTTAATTCAAAGATATTGTTGTCATCTCTTTTACAGAACTACATTAAGATTTCTCAAATTATTTCTTGCATTTTAACAAGTTAGAATTGAAACTTTGCTTTATTTTTTATTTCAGGGACAGGTAATTTCATGATGGAAATTGTTAGCCATGAGAAGTTTGAAGATATTTTGTGATTTTCTTTCTCATATGTATATCACATTGATTTGTTACCCATTAAAAACTATATAATTCTTTTCTGGAGAAATATATTTTAATATCGTCTTTGTACCTTTAAGTACTGTAGTTGTATTATTGGCAACGAAGCAGACAATATATAATTTATATTTTTTTTTGGGGAAAAAAGTGAGTATTAGTGGCGACCCATAGTTGCCACAAAAAAGTGAGTATTAGTGGCAACCCGTAGTCTCCACAAACAGGGAGTATTAGTGGCGACCCATAGTCGCTGCAAAAAGTCATTTTAAAATAAAAAAATAAAATTCAAGCTTTTGTGGCGACAAAAAATCGCCACTAAATCATTGTTTTGTGGCGTATTTGCTTGCTTTTTTGTGGCAACTTTTATCGCCACAGAATGTATGTTTTGTGGAGACTTACATATGTTGTCACAAAATACTTTTAGTTATGGAAGTAATTGCTACGACCCTAATGTCGCTGCTAAATATATTTAGTGGCGACTTTTGGTTCTTTTGTAGCGACTTTTGTCGCAACTAAAAACCAGATTTCTTGTAGTGGTATTTGACGCCTTAGAGAAAGTCCAGTTGATCAGAGAAAGACTCCGGGCTGCTCAGAGTCGACAGAAATTTTATGCAGATATTCGTAGAAAGTATCTCGAGTTCAAGATTAGTGACTATGTCTATCTAAAGATCTCTCGCATGAAGAGAGTGAAGAGGTTCATTAAGAATGGAAAGCTCAGTCCCCGATATGTCGGTCCCTTCAAGATTCTCAGTCACTTTGGCAAGGTAGCTTATGAGGTCGAATTGCCTTCAGATCTAGCCTCAGTTCATCCAGTCTTCCATGTCTCTTTGATCAAGAATTGTATAGGTGACCCATCAGTTGTAGTCCCTATTCAGAGCATTGATAGTCAGAACAACCTCTCTTATGAAGAGATTCCATTTGAAATCCTAGACTATCAGACTCGTATACTGAGGAACCAAGAAGTCCCTCTAGTTAAAGTTTTTTTGGCGAAATCATTCTGTCGAGGGAGCTACTTGAGAAATAGAAGCAGACATGAGTACCAAGTATCCTCACCTCTTCTCCGCCGACTCAGATCAAGCTCAAGGTAATAGTTCTCCTTAAGCTTACTCAGTTTCATGTTTAGTGTTCGTTACAAACTTGGTATTAAATACCATTGCATATTCAGTCATGTATTCATGTATTAGCTTAGTTATATAATTATGCATTAGATATGCATTCTCATTGTGAGAAACTTAGTTCATCAGAACACCCAGTCATGCATTCATGAATCAGTAACACATGCATCAGATAAGTATGTTCAGTATGATATGTTCAATTATCAGTCATGTCAGTCATGAGATCATGTTCCAGTTGTTCATGTTCAGTATGTACATCGTTTATCTTCTCCCCTCACTCCCAGTCTCATTCGAGGACGAATGTTCTCAAGGGGTAGATATTGTAATACCTCATACTTTTCCCTAGCTTGAAATTATCTCAAGAATGTTGGAAACCTCCTTTGAAAGATGAATCCACTTTTGTACATGTAGTATTTTTAAGATTTTCATTTTTTTTTTCATGTGGAAAATTGAATTAGCATTCCAACGATAACAATTTCATCAAAATTCGACATCGGAGGAGAAAGTTATAGCCAAAAGACGGAAGGAAGTAAAACCACCCATGTGCGACGGTGAGGCCAACGGATCGTCGGACTAGTGACGGACCATCACCCATGACCATCGCAACAAAGAAGTGAGAACTACCTTCTTCTTAGGATTGACGGACCAAGCCGACGGACCGTCGCTCAGGCCGTTGCAAGGGAAATAATGAGGCCACCTTCTGGATAAGGTACGATGGTCAGGTTGATGGACCGTCGAACCTAGGACGGATGATCGCACATGTCGTCGCATCAATAATAGTGAGACCTCATTCTACCAAAAAGTGACGGTCAGGACCGATGGACCGTCAACCCAGCGACGGACCATCGCACCCACTATCGCAGGTCCCGATTCAGCAAATTAAAGCTATTTTAAAAGGGTATTTTGATCATTTACCACCCACCTATATATATACACCCAATTATATCCGATTTCAACCATTTGGTACATTATTACTTTACAACCAATATTAGGATTTCTCTTTAACATTAATCTCCAAGAACAAAATCTAATCTTTTTCAAGAACTAAGGGATTTCCAATTCTTCAAGTTCGAGAACATCAAGAATCTTAACCCAGGTATGCATAGTGTTCATTCATGGACTCCTTTCATCCATGAAGTCCAAGAATACCTTTTCCAACTTCAAGTTATGGATTTTCTTTATGATTTTATGATTGGGTTGTTCTTGTTCACGTTGATAAATGAGAAATTGAATTCTACTCCATGTTGGGTGATAATTTCTATGTGGGTTTAATTATTATAGATATAGATTCATGCAAACCTATGACTAAACCCTTGAATGATGAAATTAGAATGTGACCATGATGTTTAATTATTGTACAATGATGTTTACATGTACCATGCCTACAATATGTTTGATTTATTGCCTAAATGAAGGAAAAGTGCCTAACTAGCATGTTGTCATGAAATCCCCATGTATGTTCAAGCTTATGCCTATCACATGTTTGATGAAATGCTTCAGTAAATGCATTATGGTGATTATTATGTATTCAAGCAAGTAATGCTTTGTCAGTTTCCTTCTATCGAGTCCTGGGGGTACTCGTACCCAAAATATTAGTTGTATGCCTAGAGCCATGTCATGTTTTCACAATACTATCAGTCAATCTATGATCCTTAGACTTCAGACAGTCTTATGACTGAGAAAATCTCTATGATCTCATGAACTCAGTCAGTTGTCAAATATCAGTAGTATTCCGTTAGTCAACGGAAGTCAATAACTTAGTCCATGTTCAGTTTCAGAAAATCATATTCTGTGTCTATTCATATGGGAGTAAAAATTAGCACCGAGCGAACCCAAGGGTGAGAACTCACCTGTAATATGAGGGTGTGATTCTTAGAAGCAATCCTTGCATTCCAGAACTATGTAGCTATCATAGGTTGAGACATCATAGCCTGCTATATGAGGGTAGATGAGGTGGCTTAACCTTCTATATGAGGGTTCCTACTGTTCTTATTAGAGTTACCTTTTATATTAGGGTCACTCATATGCTGTCCGTACCAGTAGCGCGATATTGACACCCTTCTAATCAGGGCATAGATTGGACCCGATTCATCTATAATGCGTCATTTGGGGCATGTCAGTTAGATGACTATCTCCCACAGTCTCAGTATCAGTCTCAGTAAAATAACTCAGATAGTTCTTAATTATTTAGGACTGTCAGATACAGTCAACTCAGATATAGTACAGAACTCAGCTAGTTCTATCAGATTCAGAGACTGTTAGATACAGTCACTCATGGTATCAGTTATACCAGTTATCTGTATGTCATGTTATCATGATATCAGCGTCAGTATTTATGTCTCATGCATGTACTCTCACACTCATGATAGTCAGTCTGTTATTATAGTTGTTCATGCATATGAAACCCATGCATTCAACCTACCTCACATGCATACCGGTACATTCAAAGTACAGGCGCATTTGTGCTATGGTGTCTTATACCATAGGTTCAGAGACACGAGTTCCAGAGCATCAGTAGATTCCAGTCTCAGCAGTCAGAGTTAGAAGTGAGTCCTCATCTTTCGAGGACACGATCATTATTGTATTAGCTCATTAATTTGTTTATTAGTTGGAGTTAGTTGGGGACATGTCCTATTAACTCCTTATTCAGAGAGTCATGTTTAGAGGATTTTCAGACTACAGTATGTTCAGATAGCTTATTTCAATTATGTTTTGGGTATTTCATACCCCATCCACATATTATGATTTATCATATCTTATGTTACAGTTTTGAACCTTATGGACTTTCAGTTCATATTTTCGCATTATACAGTATGTATGCAGTATACAGGTACAAATATCATTCATGGGTTATCTTATGGTCTTTCAGGGTCATGAGCACTGTGTAACGTTCTGGGTACCAGATTCGAGGCGTTTCATATAAGTAAGGCATTCATCATTTCCTTTAAGGTTTGATTTTTCCTTTCCGCAATTCCATTAGATTGAGGTGAATATAGGGCTGTAGTTTGATGGACAATTCCATTATCTACACATATTTCCGCAAAGGGATATTCATATTCTCCACCCCTATCACTTCTTATTATTTTGATCTTTCTCTCTAACTGATTTTCAACTTCTATTTTATATTGCCTAAACGCATCTATTTCTTCATCCTTATTGTTTAGCAAATAGACATAACATTATCGTGTGAAATCATCAATAAAAGTTACAAAATACTTTTTCCCACCACGAGATCATCAATAAAAGTTACAATGAGGGCATCTTCTCAAACCCTAATAAAGCATCTTCCAAATCCATCTGCGCAAGCACAACCCGCATCTTAACCAGCCATAACGAAAATCTGGTGTTGCTATCCAACAATGGAATATCATACTTCATGGTTGTCATCCCTGAGAAAACAATCGAACTGTCTCTGATACCAGTTTGTTATGATTCAGACAGAATAAGCAAACCACAAGTAAAAGAAAACAAGAACAACACACAGATTTACGTGGAAACCCTTACGGGAAAAAACACGGGCAGAGGCAGAGGAGGTTTCACTATAATGGAGGGAGAGTACAATGTGGAGAAGGCTGAATTTTCTTAATAATAAAATAACCCACTAAATCACACTTATATATTACGTGGGTACAAATAGGTCCTAGTCCCAAGAACATAAAGGTCCATCAACAAAATTCGGGTCACAACTCTAACAAGTTTGTTTTCATAGATTCAAGATCTCTTTCGCGGAGAATCTTAGCAGCTCAGTTAGTTGATTACTTGAACTTTTTACCTTATTGGTGAGGATTCGATTCCCCACCTTGTTATCCCCTCCCCCATTTTCCCATCTCCTACCCCCTTCATCTAAATTTTGGTTCCAATATTAACGGCATGAATCATTTATAAAAGTTATTAGAAAAACTCCTTTCAATCAATTCGACAAATTAACACTAGGAAAAACAAATATAATGGGACAAACTTTGTGGAAAAATAAATACAATTGAACAAACATTGTGAAAAGAAAAAAAGCAAAAACAATTGGACAAGCATTGAACCATCCTTGCATCTTGAATAGGATGAAGAAGTTGAAATAATGTTGAAAATCTTCTCAAGTTAATCAAAGGCAAATGATAGAGATCATGTTAGTTCACGAAATGACAGTTCCTCCTGATCTCTCCATTACGACCTGTGAGTACATCCAAAGTACCCATGTGAACCATTGCAGCTGCAAACTTTCTAGCCCAAATTGAGCCATATCGAGCATTGTAGTTCACCAGTTTAGCAGTAGTTGGGTGTGACATTAATGTCTGATCAGATACCAATAATCCTTTTTGACTCTTTAAACCCAAGTAATATTTGTTATCCAACTTGTTTGGTGTAAAGACATCAAAGTTAGCGGGGTTAGCAGCTCCCGTCCCATTTGTAAGAGCTTCTGGTGGACAAATGGACTTCAAGAAGTCTGCGTATTCAGGGTCAATTGGCAGATCTTGTTGATTGTTTTGAGGGTACAGACGGTTAGCAAAAACAGCGCAATGTGCAATGCCAATGGAATGCGCGCCAGATAGAGTCACCATTTCATCAACTGACATACCTTTCCTTGCAAAACTGTTGATGAGTTCCTTGACATCGACGAATGGAGAAGGAAGATTGTCCAATGTCTCAGAGTCAATAGAAACACACGCCCATCGCGGCGTCCAGCTTGGACATCATAGTATATTCTCCCAACTTTATAGGAACTATCCCTAGCAGCAAATGCAAGTATGTCTGCACACGAGACAGTTCCAGGGCAGGCAGCCTCAAGTGCAACTTTTACAGCATCAATCACCTCAAAACCTCGTAAACTGTTCTTGTTGGGAATACCTTCCTTCTCGGAATTTGGTCCATCCAATAACACAGATGCATCACACCCCTAATTAAAGCACACGGCACGTTATTATTATAAGATAATGTAATCATCAAATCAACAAAATAAAAAAGTTAGCATTAAATTTTGTACGTACCCTGACGAAGCAATCGTGAAAATGTAACCTGATAAGGCCAGCAGCAATGCCTGGATTACGAGACACAGCTTTGTTTACAATATTTTGAATAATATATTCAGCATTGGGGCAACTATATCTATAGTAACCTACTCTAATTGTTGGCCAATATGGTGGTCGATAGGCATGGATAGATGATGAAAATGATAAAATCAGGCAAGCAAGAAGTGCTACAATTGAAAAATTGAAACCTTTGGAATCCATTTTTAATTTTGAAACTCAAAATTTGCTGTAGACACTATGGTTTTTTCTTAGTAATTGGCCTTACCTTGAGTGATGGATATAACTTATAAACATATTGGAGCATTTATAGTTTGAGAAATTATTGAAGAAGTCTCTAATTACAAAACATGGTTGCCTGTATAATACCAATTGCATTAATGTTGAAGTATTCTTGAGCTAATTGTCTGACCTTTGATGAATTCCACAGCTACTTCCTTAGTATGTCTTCCCTGAATTTATAGGTTGACAATATTTCTTACCTTAATTTCTACTCCCCCGTTTCATTTTATGTGACACTATTTGAAATTTAAGCCTTTCATTTTACGCTTAATCACCGATTGGATGGATTTTCACTGAAAGAACTCAAAATATAAAGAAGTAAACACATGAAGAAGCCAGACGATGATGATATTTGATCAACATTTACAACTTTACACATATAATGTAATTTTGACCTTGTATTATATACGATACAATTCTTCGATGAAGGGGGTTGGGATGAGCCTCTTGTGCCCCATTAGATGTATTGTCCGTAGTGATACAGTTTTATAGCCATCGAAATCTCATTACATGTTTAAGTTTAATACTTCTAGTTTCAAAAAATATTCTTAACTTCTTAAATTACATGTCCAGTCAAACACAATCATTTAAACTGAAACAGAGGGTGGAAGTTGTGTCCATAGGCTGGCAGATTGGACTGATTGTATATCAACAATCGTTACTAGTATTGTCATAAACTTGGTGTTTAGTTAAGTTGATAAAATTGAATAGGTAAGTCTAGTTTTTCTATATGGTGTACTTGAAAAAATAAGTTCCACTTGGATATTGAGTTGGCTTGTTTAATTGATTAGTTGGTACCCTGTATGTGTACCAATTATTTGTGATAGCATTCTTAATTTTTGTAAAAAAGAATTTGACTTTTCTCATTCATATGGTTAGTGTTTTGTGCAATTTAGTCCACAAAATCCAATATTACTTTTCTGTAGGACGTAGTTCAGAAAAATGGATATTATGCTAGTACCAAGTAGAAAAAATTAAGTATACATGCAAATTGCATCATCCTATACTATTTTGAGAGTTCTCAACCATAACACATGTACGAAATACGGAAAAGGGTGATGTTTGTCCGTGTACTCTCACAAATAAGTTATATTTATCCTAATTTGCTATATTTTTTAAAATATATTTGTTATTTTCATCCAATTTTAGGGTCATTTTTGCGCTTGTTCTAAAAAAAATATTTATCCCCATGACGTTAAATATCCAAATGTAACATTCTGAAAATCCAAGCTAAGATCAGAACCATGCTTCAAGTACATGTAAAATCAAACATCATATTTTGGTGGTATGAGAAGTGATTTAGATATGTATTAAGGTCACAAGTAACTCCTAACTCATAGCCAAGTTGAAGCCATCATTATCGGTGGTTTTCTTGCGAAGAATCTCCCTATAGTCAACTTCAAATGAGCATAGCTCCTAGATTGTGGAGTATTTTTGAGCTCAAGACCCATCAAGTTAAAGATGTTTGAGTAATTTCTAATGCATCCAGTTTTTCCTTAATCCAATATCTGAGTACAACGTTGTGGCCATTTTATTGGAGCACTGTCCAAGAATAAAAACCTACGAGCATAGGTATGATCTTGGTGAGATTTACGACCATACAATGCTCTCTTCTGATCGAAACAGTCCCAAACACCTGAAAGTTGACAAGTATATCTTCCAACCATGATAGGGAACCACGACCATGGTTTGAAACCACGATCTTAGGTACAATTGTGAGTCCCAAAGCTTATTCGATTTGAACTTTCAACCAACGAACCAACACACGATTGTTGATGGATCCCACAATCGTATCATGGATCGTCTGATCAAGTTCAGAGAGCCTCAAATTAGCTACCTAACCACGAGGACCACCCACGATCGTAGGTGGGCCCATGATCGTATACGTCCTCCCCTGTAGCTTTTCCAGTTACGTTTTATAAGGGGCGTTCCAATCTTTTTCTACTTTTTAAACCCCTAAATTACGTCGTTTAAGCCACCCAAAACTGATTATTAGGATTAATATTATCCCGAGTCTCTCATTACTTAGAAAACAATCGACACTTGGTAAAAATAAGAGAAAATAGACAATTTCTCTTCTTCAGGGCAAACTAGGGTGCATCTTCTTCAAGCTCCAAGTTTAAAGATTTCTTCAGGGTTCTTATCTCCTGGTATGTGGGATTTCGTCAATGGGTTCATTCCACCCATTGGGTCTCAAAAGTAACTCAACTCCCCAAGTTAATTCATTGTTCAAGCTTAGATTTCCATGAAAAGAGTGAATTTCAATATCTTTCAATTTCTTGCTATGAATAAATCATGACTATATGTTTCCCTATAAATTTGTGCATCTTTACATTTTTATTACTATGAACCCTCAAAATATTGATAAAATTCTTGATTTTGAGCTTGAGTTATGCAATTACTCATTACGTTCAATTTATAGAATTGTCATTATTAGTTGCATGCTTCTAAGTTAGCGGGTTATGAACACTCGATGACCTAGGATATCATGTATTTCAGTTATATACTCAGTCATTCAACTTTCTCCATTTAAAATGTTTTCCGATAAAACACTTACCTTCAGTTTCAAAACATCATTATTGTTGAGCGTTTCAATATATCAGTTTACTTTCAGTTGGGAGTAGTACGTAGCATCGAGAGGACAAGGGTCCAAATAACCCAAGTCCTAAACTATATACCACCATAGGTAAAAGGGTCCTTGCTAGTTGAGAGTGTTTTCCTTTCCCTTAATGAGGTCGTGAGTGAATTCACGCCAATCATAGTCCATACCCTTGGTAAGACATAGAACACCCTCCCAACTTGGGTTATTACAGGTTGGATTCCATGTCGCTCACATGGTCTATATTGGTTACAGAAACCTCCCACAGTCTAGTCTCAAACCTTGCTTGACCTTGTATTTAATTTATTCAGCATCTTATAGTTTTATATGTCTATTACTTGGTTATAACATCAGTTTACAGATTTCAGTCCCATGTTCAGGTTATCATGTCACTTTCAGCATGCTCATCTCACATAGGGTAATGCATATCTCACATGCCCAATACATTCAAAGTACTAATCGTATACTTTCTTTTGTTCTATATTATTTTATAATATAGGTTCCGGCGTTCAATCGTGTTAGCTTGATTCAGCAGTCACTCCAACAATAGTGCTTAGTGAAACCTCATCATTCGAGGACCATTTATCAACATTTTCTTTCAATTTTATTTTAGTTTTAGATAGTTAGAGTTAGTTGAGGCTTGTCCAACTCATCTTAGTGGAGGCCTTCAGATAATCAGTTAGACTTTCAGCAGGATGGTTTTGTAAAAGTTGTGGATTTTGATATTCCATATTGATTTTCTTTCATTATGGTTATTTCTTTTAGCTCAGTTTTCACTTAATATTTATCAGTTTACTTTATTACTCTTAGTGTCATGCAGTGGCGGAGCCAGGATTTTTACCAAGGGGGTTCACAAATCAAAGGAGGTTCGACATCTACTATATATACATAAAAAATAATTTTAATCATGTATATATAGTATAATTTTCCGTCGAATGGGGTTCGGATGAACCCCCTATCATACATGTAGCTCCGCCCCTGGTCATGCCAAACCATGGGTTAGCTTAGGATCTTTTGTGATTCTAAGCACCACATTATGACTAGGGGGTAGTCTCGGGTTGTGACAAACTTGGTATAAGAACATTAGGTTTAAAATGTCCCAAGGTATCTGAAAGCCGCCTTAAGTAGAGTCTTCTTCATGGGTATGTAGCGCGCTATACGGATGAGTGAGAGGTTATGATATATTTTTGAAAAAGTTTTACTTCTTTCATGTTCATATCTTGCGATAGAGTGTGAACTCTATTAAAATCTTCTTCTAACTCGTGCTCCATGCGTTTACAGAATATGCCTCCTAAGAGAACCAACGAAAGGAGAAATGACAACGAAAATGGAAACTAGCAAGCACCACTAACTTGAATAGACCCTCTGAACGAACAAAGTCTCCCATCCTGAGTTCAGGGATGCTTTCATGGTGCTAGCTCAGGCCATGCTCATCCAGCCTAACCAGCAAGTTGTTACACTAACCAACCCAGCAGTGAATACGACAGCAACCAGAGTATGAGACTTCACTAGGATGAATCCTACGGTATTCTTTGGGTCTAAATCTGAAGAGGATCCACAGGAGTTCCCGGATAATATTCAAAAATTTACTGAGATCATGGGTGTCTCTCTAACTGAAAGTGCTCTCTTAGCTGCTTATCAGATGCTCAGACTTGGTACAAGCAATGGAAAGATGATAGACGCGCGCATGCAGAGCCGATAATGTGGGATGAGTTTGTTGTTGCATTTCTGTACAGGTTCTTCTCACTTGATCTAAGGGAGGCCAAGGTGCTGGAATTCATTAATCTAAAGCAGGGTAACATGAGTTTGAAGGAGTATTCTCTTAAGTTTATTCAACTTTCAAAATATGCTTCGGCTATGATTGCCGACTCTAGAGCATGAATGAGTAAGTTTATGTCAGGTGTTTCTGAGGATATGGTCAATGAGTGTAGGACTGCGATGTCGGTCAAGAAGATAGATATCTCCAGGTTAATGGTTCATGCCCAATAGATTAAGGAGGAGAAGATTATAGAAAAGAAAAGAGAAAATATGAATAAGAGGGCTAGAATAGGGAACTTTGATTATTCTCAAAAATAGTCTGGTGGTGCAAATTGCTCTCAATTTCAGTGGAGGTCTTCTTACCCAACACCATTATTTGCCAGTGTTTCATCTCCCAAGCTAAGCAAGATCAGAAAGGTAGAGCGTCAGGCTCTAAGTCTCATTTTAGGCTCTAATATAAGATGTTTACTCTTATGTTACGCATTGTGATGTTTGCCAGAGGTGCAAGGGTGAAAATGTAGCATACCCCGACCTTCTTCAACCTCTTCCAATTCCTGATAGGATTTGGTAAGACATTACCATGGACTTTATAGGTCTTCATCTAGCTTCTGGTTAGTTAACAGATTGAGTAAAGCTGCTCACTTCATGCCACTTGAGCATCCTTACACAACTTTAGAGATAGCTCAAGCTTTCATGAATGGGGTGTTCAAACTGCATTGTATGCCCAAGACTATAGTATTAGATAGATATCCAGTTTTCACTTGCAAGTTTTGGAAAGAGTTGTTCAAGCTAGAGAAGGTTACATTGTTTACTTCTTCTGCATACCACCCTCAGACAGATGGACAAACAGAAGTTGTGATTAGGTGCCTTGAGTGTTAACTCAGATGTATGACCTTTGAAAGGCCTAAGGAGTGACCACAGTGGTTGGCCTTAGCTGAGTGGTGGTACAACATCACCTTTCACTCTGCTATCAACATGACCCTTTATGCTGCTGTTTTGTGGACAATCACCTCCTCCCCTTTCGCCTTGCATGCCTTTTGATTCGTAACTTGACATGGTGGATAGGAGTTTGCAAGTTAGAGAGGCTACTTTGAGGTGTCATAAGTTCTATTTGGGGAGGGCCCAGAATGGGATGAAATCACATACTGACAAAGGTAGAACTGATATATCATATACAGTTGGTGATTGGGTCTACATCAAGCTACAATCTTATATGTAGTTGTTTGGACCCTTTTCAGATTATAGCCATGGTTGGCTCAGTTGCTTATACTCTAGAGTTGCTTGCTGATTCTAAGATCACCCTACCTTTCTCATTTCTCAACTCAAGAAAAAGTTGGGATCTCACATTGCTATTGTTACATTGCCTGAGGTTCATTTTGATGTTGGTCATGTCCTATTAATACCTCAGGCTATCTTGGATAGAAGATTGGTCAAGAAGCATGGCAAGCTGGCTACTGAGTTGTTGGTGAAATGGCTCAACACTGCTGAAGAAGACAACACCTGAAAAGATTATCAGTCTTTTACCCTCCAGTTTCCCCAATTTAATCGTTGAGGTCAGGGACTATCCAAAGGGGGAGTACTGTTACATGTCAATTGAAAGATGTATTCTTCATATATTCTCAATTTGTAATGTCCATAATAGTTGATTTAGCTGTTAGATTGCAAAATTGGGTCAGTCACATGACTGGTTAAAAGTTTGTTAAGAGTCAATAGGCGTACATTTGACTAGTCACTATTACTCGTTCTATTTTTTCTCTATGTCCTATATTCAACTCCTTAGGCAATGCACAAACTCAAAGTCCCTCCTCAATGGCAAGGCACTCCATGCACAACTACTCAAATTTGGGTACCAAAATGCAGGCATTTTCACAAACAATCACTTACTCACAATGTACTTAAAACTCAACCAGCTCAATGATGCCCAACAACTGTTCGACAAAATGCCTGAACGAAACATCATTTCTTGGACGACGTTAATTTCCACCTATGCGCAATTGGGTATGTCCGAAAAATCTTTAGGGTGCTTTAGGTCGATGATTCTTGAAGATGGGTTCGCTCCGAATGGTTATACATATGTAGCTGCTTTATCATGTTGTACTAGTTTAGGTGATGAAAGAATAGGGAAGGAGTTACATGGGAGGTTGTGTAGAACTGAAGGAAGTTTGAATAATTTTGTGAGTAATTGTTTGGTTAACTTTTATGGGAAACGTGGGTTGTTGAAATCAGCTAGGATAGTTTTTGATGGGATTTTGGAGCCTGATGAGGTTACTTGGGCTTCTTTAATTTCTTGTTATTTTCATTGTGGGGAGTATGAGAAAGGATTGGACATGTTCGTGTTGGCGTTGAGGGGAGGACTGATAGTGAATGAGTTTTTGTGTGGGAGTGTTTTGGGTGCTTGTGCTGTGATAAAAAGTTTGCAACTTGGGATGCAAATTCATGGTTTGGTTGTTAAGTTTGGTCTTGGGATGGATCAGTTTGTGTTGACTGGTTTGATTAATTTTTATGTTAAATGTGGTCGATTGGACTTGGCACGTCGAGCTTTTGATGAGGCGGATGGAGCGGAGTTGCATGCTTGGACTGCGATGATTGGAGGGTGTGTGCAGTTAGGGAGTGGAAGAGAGGCTATTAAACTTTTTTGCAAGTTGCTTTCGTCTGGCTTGAAACCAAGTGAGAGAACGTTTTCATCAGTTCTTGGAGCTTTTGCTGATGTAAAAGAAGTTAGAGCTGGGAAACTGATTCATTGCCGAGTTGTAAAATTGGGATTCGACTCATTTAGTTTCGTACGCAATGCTTTGTTGGACTTTTACTGCAAAGGTGACCTGTTTGAGGAATCATTAAAACTCTTCCAAGAAATGAAAGAACGTGATGTTGTTAGCTGGAATACGCTTATTGCTGGATGTGTGAGCTCAGGTCGGTATGAAGACGCTATGAGATTTCTCAGGGAGATGTTGCTTGAGGGTTTCGAACCGAGTCTATACACATACTCTAGCATTTTGAGTATATGTGGAGATTTACCAGCTATTGAATGGGGCAAACAAACACATTCCCGCGTACTGAAGTCTAGATTTGATTCCAATGTGGTTGTTGACAGCTCCCTCGTTGATATGTATGCTAAATGCGGACGACTTGGTTATGCACGTAGAGTTTTTGACATCCTTCCTGCGAGAAACTTGGTATCTTGGAACAGCATGATTGTAGGATATTCCCAACACGGGTTTGGAACAGAAGCTTTAGAAATTTATGATATGATGCAGAGTAATGGGGTCAAACCTAACGATATCACATTTCTTGGAATGTTATCTGCCTGTGGACACGTCGGACTTTTAGATGAGGGACTTCAACACTTTACTAGCATGACTAAGGTGCACGGAATCATTCCAAGGACAGATCACTTGGCTTGTATCGTCAGTCTATTTGCACGCAAAGGAAAAACAAAAGAAGCTTATGGTTTTATAAAGAGCTTTTCGGGGGAACCAAATAAGGTAGTGTGGCGTTGCCTCTTATCTGGTTGCAAAGCTAACAGAGACTTCATATTGGCAAAATATGCTGCTGAAAAGATTCTAGATATCGATCCAGATGATACTTCAGCTTACATCGTATTGGCTAACATTTACGCTGAGCTACAAATGTGGGATGAAACAGCCAAGATTAGAAAGCTGATCAAGGAGAAGGCATTAAAGAAGGAAACTGGACATAGTTGGATTGAATTGCAGAATAAAATGTACACATTCTCTGCATGTCATATCATGTCTCTTCAAGAAAGTTATCTGCAGCATGTTTTGACTGGTTTGACGACCCAATTGTTAGATTCAGGCTATGTCCCTGATCTCATGTTTTTGTTGAATTTTGAGGAGTAAGTATAAAAGAGTGAAGAATCTTCATCCGTGCTTGGATAACTCGTTGTCAAACTAGAATGAATTGACAATGATTTTTAAAAAAAAAGACAGTTCAATCAGAGGAAGTTCTTGGCGGAAATATCATTATGTGAGATCAGAGGTCAACAAGGTTAACTCCATGACTTCAATATGTGTCTAGCAAACTCAGTCCAAAGCCCGAATAGAAGAGAAGGATTACAGCCAGTTGACAAGCAGAATGGAGATATTCTAAGTATGACGATCCTCTTTATAGATGTAAGAGGATTCATTTAATCGATCCCAACTACTAGTTTGCTATTAAGACGTAGTTACTATTGAGAGGTTAACAAACAGGGAAAGCTTGATCTAATCCAAAAATGATTAGATTGATGGAATTTGACATGATATCAATATTATATTCCAATCTTTGATCTCAGTATATATTAATTTGACCTCATAAGCGTGATCAAAAGTGTTACCTCCAGATGCATAACCCCGTATTTCTTCTAATGTGTTTGGTATGATGGAAAATATGTTTTCTTGAAAAATAAGTTGGTTTTCTACTTATTCTCTCATGTTTGGTTGGTGAGTGGAAAATATTTTTCAAAAAATATTTTATGGTATTAGGTTGGTGAGTAAAAAATATTTTTTAGAAAAATATTTTCTAATGTTTGATTGGTGAGTGAAAAAATATTTTTTAGAAAATACTACTAACTGTTAACTAGTATATCAGTGTCTCTAGCAACTCAATAATTTGTAAGAACTAATTTAAGCATAGCAAATAATATTAATATCGAATACTAAAATATTATAATCACTAAAGTTAAGAAACTATTAATTAGCAAATATAGGAGAGACACTTTTCAACATTTTGTCAGGACAATCTCAAGATACTACAAGCAATAGAAATATAACGTAACGACAAGCTTATTCAAACTTGTGAAATAAGTTACATCGATGACAAAATGAAATATGCTATTGAAATATGCAATTAGCAAAAGTAACATAGGTAAGTCTTCCTCCATGCATATGAAAATAACAATACATTCAACGAACATTGGAAAAGGAAAAAATTCGGGCTTCACTATTTTTTATTTCAAGCAGTGAAAAATTGAAACAAAGCACAGTGAAAAATATTTTCGAGTAATGTAAATTTTTGAGAAATGTGAATTTTTTGAGTGTGAATATGAATGTTGTTAGGGTGGGGAAGAGGGGAGGGGGAGGGCATATGTCATAGTTGTCATTTTTCGGAAAATAACTTTCCTTGGTCCATAAGGGAAGTCATTTTCCCTCAAATAGAGGAAAATGAGCTATCTTGGAAAATGTTTTTCCAATATTTTATTCCAACCAAACAAGGAAAAATAGGAAAATATTTTCCTAAAAACATTTTTCATCATACCAAACACACCCTAAAAGGATTTGACCACCTAAGCGGGACCAAGTGTGTTGCCTCCAAAAGCATAAACCCGTATTTCTTCTATATAATCTCCTAATTGTTCCAGAGTAACTAGAAAGAGATCCTTTAACACAGTTTTAGTATACAATATTGCTGAGAAAATGTCAATGTAGAATTTTATTAAGTTTATTGTCAAATTCAGTTAGTTCACTTGATTGCAAGCGTTCACTTGATGTCATTTCCATTTGTAATGAATGATCTATAGACAAGTCAGAGCTCAAGACTATATAATTTGTTTGAATTATTTGATCCACTTAACAAGGAGGTAGTTTCTGCTACTTGGTGTGCAAATATATTTGTATCCGTAGTAGAGAGTGTATTGGAGTATTATTCGATATATATTTTTTTTAATGTCAAGAAGGTAAAAGTTGTTTAAATGATGGTGTAAACATTAATGGATGAACTTATTAGGAAAGATGGTTCGGCATGTCAAAAGAAGATATACAGATGTCTCGGTGAGAAGATGTGATGATTAACACTGAAGGTCTTGAGGAGGAAAAGAGATAGCCAGCAAAGCATTGATGAGAAGTGATTAGATATAATATGATTTGTTTATCGAGATATATAACTCTTGATAAGAAAGTGTTAAAATAAAGATACTCCCTCCTTTTTATTTTAGTTGTCGTCTTTTGATCGAATACGGAGTTTAAGAAATAAGTGATGACTTTATAAAGTTTACAAAATTTTTCCTTTTAAAGTTGTTTTAATATTTACTCCCTCCGTTTCATTTTACCCGTCCCAAATTGGGATGACACAACTATTAAGAAAACAATGATTGATAATGTAACTTTACCATTTTGCCCCTCTTAATTGTGTCTTATTGTTAGTTCCAATATTGATGGATGGATAATATCAAAGCACCATTTATATTCTTAATGATGTACTCTTAATGATATTCTTCTTTGCAACATTTTTCAAGAATGCTAATAATAAGGAGTAATCAATTAAACTAAGTGTATAGTGCGAAAAAAAATTGTCTTGTCTTGATAAATAAAAAAAGACAAGTAAAATGGGACAACAAATTAGGAAATTTGGGACGAGTAAAATGGAACGGAGAGAGTACTTTTTAGTTGTATTTTCTTCTTAAGTGGGACTAGTAAAAATAAAATAGAAATGATGCCATTAAATAATTACCAAATAAGAAAATATGACTCTTTTGGAACGGATCAAAAGAAAATAACAACACATAAAATAAGACGAAGGAAGTACCTTTTTCTCTTCCTTACAAAGGCTTCTAATAAGCGCACATATAAGTACGTCAAATAAATCGGTCAAAATGATTATATAAATTAAGTAGGCATTTGATCATGTAAATTAAAATTTTTGAAATTGAAAATAAATTAAAGTTGTATTTGATCATTAAAATAATTTAAACTTCTTTTTGACTTTTAGTGAGAGAACACATTTTTTACTCTTTTTAAATACAATTTCAAATTATATTTGAAGTTCTTACGACACAAACACTATAATTTTCATTAACCTATAATAATTTTTTGAAAAAAAAATAAAAAATCTCATAGCCTAATGGGCTCTAATTTTGGATAAATACCTGAAATAGTCAAACATAATGATTATTTATAAAAGTCCTCGTAACTTTAAGGGAAAAAACATCATTTTCACTCAATACTATATAAGAAAAGTCTAAGACACACCTAAATTATATAAGTGACCTATTACACACCTTAACTATATAAAAGTGATATTATTACCTTCCCGCGACCCCCATTCTAAGGCACGTGTGTTACACTTATTTTAGGCGCGTCCAGCCTATTAAATAACAAAAGTAAAAGGCTAAAAACATTAAACGAAAAGACATCGTTTCCACCCCAAACTATAGTAGAAAAGTCGAATCCACACCTAAACTATATAAGTGACCTATTACATACCTTAACTATAAAAAAATGATACTTTTTACTGACGTGGTGCTGACGTGGCAGCGCGTGTAAAACACTACACCACATGCAAGTGGTGATAGCCTGACAGGGTGTAAATAGTTTCACTTTTTTATAATTTAGGTGTGTAATAGGTCACTAGTATAGTTTAGGTATGACTTCGACTTTTTGAGTGTAGTTTGAGGTAAAAACGATGTCTTTTCCCTAACTTTAAAATAACATTAAAACATCTCAGGGTTTTGTTAAACTCACATGTCTCTTAGATAAAGATACATCTTCCTCTTTTGTTAAACTCGGGTATATTTGAAGGTCTATCTAAATCTTCTTCTTGTGAGATTTGAGTTGTGTATTTAAACAATTGATATTATGTAATAGCTTTATAATTCAGATACATTTGAAATTTAAATTGTATATCCGAATAATTATTTCGATATGTAGTAATAATAACTATGTATTTCAAAGACATTTAAAATTTAAATTATATCTTTAAATAATTACTTTAATAATATCTTGTAATTATTTCAAAAACTTTAAAATATCATATAGTTAAAAACTAAACCTTCTGTATTTTTGTTATTTTCCTTATTAGTGAACGTATACATGGTACGGATCAATGGCAACCAACTTCATAAATTAACATACATAGGGTTGGCTAACTATTGAAACGTGTCAAGTCGTCAACAAATCTTAACTTCCTTACTAATCAACGTGGCAATACTTCATTCTTCCTTGCAAAGACGGATCACTCTTATTGTCTTGAATAAATAAATTATATAAATAATAAAAAAATTATAAAAAATTTAATATAAATTTATAACATCAAAAATATAGTAATATTTTAATATTAAAATTTTAAAAATTAAATTAATAAAGTTTAAATACTGAATCCGATGTATGCTTCAAAAAATGCCAACGAAGACCCTAGATGTTTCTCTTGTTTTCTACCTCTTGCAAATAACTAGAGGACAAATTATTAATTCTACTTATTGAAAGAGTTATAAAGCAAGTTTATCATAGTAGAAAAAAAAAGAAGAAGAAAATGGAGACAGCTAAAGAGAAAGCAGCTAATATTGCAGCCTCAGCAAAGTCTGGTATGGAGAAGACCAAGGCAATCCTTGAAGAAAAAGTATTTATATATATCGTCAAATCTTTCTATAATAGCGTCGATTGCAAAATATTACTATAGAATGCACATTTAGATATCTTAATTTTAGCTTCAGATGATAAGTAATTAATCACTCAACTTTAAAAGTCCACGTTTAGACATCTTAACTAGATTTCATCTTAATTTGATTTCAGTTCATAATTAAATACTCTAGCTCATCCTTATTATATCTATTTGGACACCATATGTTTTGTCTGACATTTTATATTTACGTGACACGTAAATTTTAGAGGTATTTTAAATTATCATTTTTCATTTATTCAGTGAAGATGAATTGAAATGTGTAGTTTCATAATCAAAGTCATAATTTTCAATTGAAACCAAGTTAAAATGTCTTATCTTACATTTATCAACTTTGGTATAAAGAGATGCGACTATATATTGCTTCAGTTGTTTTCAGGCACAATACATAAATAAATCTTTTAATTTGATCTCAGATTATATTTATCAACGTTGGCACTTAAGTTTATATGAAGTTAAACAAGTAGACACATATATTCTATGTGTCCGTCCAACACGGCGTCCTAAGTGTATTATGCCACATAGTGGACATACATATGTGTTCATTTGTTCAACTTTATACAAGTTATGTCCACTTATTCAACTTTATACAAGTTTAAGTATCTATTTATGCACACCCAAAGTTGGAGGTCATAGATGTGATCTGAGACCAAGTTAAAGAGCATGTCTATATATTATGCCGCCGTCGTTTTAATTCATGAAACATTCAATTCAACTAATAAGTACTTGGCATTAATGACTACAAAAATTTGACCTTAATGGATAAGCTCTGGTTTGTACCAACATATTTTTGACAGGCAGAAAGAATGAGTACAAGGGACCCTTTAAAGAAAGAGATGGCAACAGAGAAGAAAGATGACAAGAAAACTGCTGCTGAGTTGAACAATAGAGAAGCCATGGACCAAAATGCAACTGCTAGGTATGCATAAAACACATTAAAATTATTTTTTTATGATTTTAAAGCATATATTTATCGTTAGTAAAAATGTTTACACCGATCATGTCAGGTAACTTTGATTTATTTTTAATATTAAAATCGTGGCTTACAAGTTACATATAGATATACTAGTGTAATGTCTTTTACACTAGTAGGATATATACTAGTGTAATGCCTTATAAAGTTTGAGTTAGTTGTATTTGGACCTAATTTAACATGGTATCAGACCTCTCTTTGAGCTAGCTAGCTTTTGCGAGTGAATAATTTTCTTAAGAACATATTGTGAATTTTAGTGGACTTGAATTTTTCAATCTTCATCACTTTTTAAACGTTTGATTTTGCTATTTTTCAGAAAATAGTTTGAGCTTCATCTCGTTGATGTTCATAAGTTGGGTGTTGAACTTTTTGTTGAAGTTCGAAGTTGTGAATACAGAGTTAAAACACTTCATTTTCTTGTTCATATGTTTGAAGTTAATTGTTGAAAAATAAAGATTAGAGTTTACTGAACCTATATTATGTGATTACTTTCTTTTTTCTACTAAAAGATTATGACTCTTTCTAAATATGACATTGGCAAGTTATGTTTACTGAACCTATCAATTGTACCTTCCAACATAAGTAGTCAAGTTATGTTCATTTCCTTGGAAATATATATTACCATTTACTATATATGTGAGTCCTATCATCCTCCTCTTAATTGGGAGTTGAATATTTCTCAACTCAATTAATAGTGGTATTATTTCAGAATATAACTTTCTTTGTTGTTGGAAAAATTGGAATCAGAAGAAAGTTAATCTTAGTGACATAATAATAATTATTAGTTGAGTGATAGTTGAAATAAATTCTACTTGCTTAACTAGAATTTTTAACCACTAAAAAGACAAAAAGTATAAAATAAAAACATGATAAACAAATGAATACACTACAACTGTCTTATGCAAATACATTGTGCACATGGATGGTAACTAAAAAGTTGAAACATATCATTTTTCATAGTTTTTCTAGCCAGCAGAATTGTAGTAGTGAAGCACATTCACTCTCCAGAGATATGGCCAATTCTCGAAATGAACGTCCAACCATTGGCCTTTGATTGATTTTCCATCTTCTGATCTAGAAAAACAAAACATCAATAGAAAGGCAGAGAACATTTTTATTATGTCAAAACTAGTGTTTTTTTTTTTTTTTAATAACCGCATTGTTTGGGCCAATGTGGCTCTTTTCTTTTTGGAACAGCCGACAGTGTTTTGCTGATGTTTCTAATCAAGCTTTTATTATGACAGATATACCATACTTTTTCCCCCATTGCTAGTAGGTTTATGGATTGCACGTCCAACACACATGTTTTGTCCTTGTGTGTCCCAAAGCTCAAAATAGGTAACCTAATGGTCGCCGTCCGACTAAACATGCCAACAGTCACCAGGATCATATGAGCTGATAAGGAGTAAACAATGATCTGTGTGTTTTGGCCTTGTGTGTCCCATGGCTCCAAATAGGTAACCTAATGGCTGCCGTCCGACTAAACATACCAATATTCCCCAGGTTCATATGAGCTAATAAGGAGTAAACAATGATCTTCTTAAGATCAATCTGCCTTAAAGTGGCCGAGGAAGTGTATATTATAGCAACAACACATGCTGAATAATTCCATGGAATACGTCCGGAATAGATGGGAAAAAAACACCTAGTGTTTTGTCTCTACTGGTATTTAAAGTTGAGGCCTCAAAGCGCCCAACTATTTCGTTGACAACTAGAAACACCCTTCTTGTCAAAACTAGTTTTTCACAAGATTTTACAGGAAGCAACTATTATACATCATCACAGCTTTGTTGCTATAGTTGTGGGCAAGCTATCCATGTTTCTTGCATATCAGACAGCTGAAATTACACGTGTGCATATTTAGGCAATCTTAAATCTGTGCTATTGACATTATCTTGTGCATTGGCAGATATATAGAGAAACGCCATCAATTAGTATCCAATTTTATCTGAGATCTAACATGTTTATTGAACAAATAGGTTCACATACTGCTTTAACCAATGTCAATGGGACCTTACAACCTATACACATTTGACAAACATGGAGTACTAGCAACATAGGAAACATACTAAGATACCTCCAACTCGTAATTATTCTACTCAAGCCGTTCTGTGTTGAAGCGTGTGTTTGTCTCATTTAAAAGCTTAAGCTTTTAGAGAAAGCACTTCTATTATTTTAGTTATATTCTCAACATTCTGGGCTTCACGAGATAGTCAAAGGATCAAAGCAGAAATCACCACACAAGAAAAAACAAAAAAAGGGAACTACAGAATATTACCGCTACTCCAGTCCATTGGGATGAGAGAATCACTGGTGACGAATCATGACTTTGATTTCTCAGCTTCCACGATTTCCTTCTCAAGCTTCATTTTATGCAAAGAACAAATGTTACGTTACTAGACAAGTAATGCAACTTCTACTAGTATTACAATAGAAAGCAAAAGTGCAAGAAATGATTAGATCGACTATCATATAAAACCTCCTCTGAAATTGAGTGGTTTAGACTTAACAAGAGGAGCAAATACGCATAAAATTCATATTTATCATGACTGGCCTCCTAACAAAGCTTATTCACTTAAATGACAAAAATTGGTAACCTCAGGTTCCATGTACTCTTTTACTGCACTCAAAAATGGAACACCAGAGAAGTAGTAACTTATCAAGTATCTCATAGTGCTGCGACCGAGATAACTCTCATTTATTACATAGGTTCTATATAATCCTCTTTGAGTTAAAAAGGTTAGTCCAAGATACTGTTGAAGACCTGAGTTGTTTGTGTTGAGGTTTGAATATTGAAGGCTAAAAAAGTCACAGGAAAAGCAGGGAAAAACAGTTGTACAGTTAAGATGTCCTAAAGTTAGTTAACATAGTGAACAAGTTAGAATAACTTAAAATCAGCTACTACACTAGTTGATCATCCGATGCTATATATACACGACTATGTATTACTACATGATTATTTAATTGAATACAACTATCAACTACAATGATTCACTCATCTTCTTCCTCTTCCACTTCTCTTTGCTTTGAGTTCTCCTTCTTCTACTACTTCTTACTCCTCTGCATTTCCTATTCTGAGTGTAATTACTCCATTATTCTTCATGGTATCAGAGCTTACTAAATTGAATCGGTACTCATTTTCGATCCTACCTCTCAGTGGAATCTGTATTACTTCTTGAATTCAAGAAGTCAGAATCTGTTAAATTTTCTGCAATTCATCTCTACTCGATGGAAATGGCTGATGGTTTGGCTGGCATTGGGACTTCAGCTCCACCTCCTGTGAATGCCAACAATGGTGGTTCTACTTTTCAGTTTACATCAACTCCTTGCAATTCATCTCTACTCGATGGAAATGGCTGATGGTTTGGATGGCATTGGGACTTCAGCTCCACCTCCTGTGAATGCCAACAATGGCGGTTCTACTTTTCAGTTTACATCAACTCCTCTGGATACTAATCAACCACGATATCTATCTACTGCTGATATTTCAGGTACTTCACTTGTTTCATTTCAATTGAAAGGAAGTGAAAAATATGTTGTGTGGTGTAAAGCGGTAAGAATTGCATTGTTAGGTCGAAATAAGTTTGGTATGGTTTATGGTTCCTGGAAAAAAGTGAATTTCTCTGCTGAATTATGTAATTAATGGGAAAGAGTTAATGCAATAGTATTGTCATGGCTTATGAACTCAAGTGTCTAGTGACCTTCTTGGAGGGGTAGTATATTCTTCTAGTGCCCTAGATGTTTGGTATGACTTAAAAGAGAGATTTGATAAAATCGATGGATCTAGAACTTATAATCTGCATCAAGAAATTGCATCTTTATCACAAGGAGCTCAATCAAAGTGTGTCTACTTCACTAAATTAAAGGATTTGTGGGATGAGTCTGAATCCGTAGTGCCCTCTCCTGCTTGTAATTGTGAAAGGTCAAGAGACTTCTTGGCATATCTATAGAGAAAAAAGTTGCACCACTTTTTTATGGGGTTGAATGACACCTATTCTCAAGCAAGACGTCAAATCTTGCTTATGACACCCGGCTTCTGTTAACATGGAATATTCAATGCTAATGAGTGATGAGAGTCAAAAGAATGTGGCTCAATCTACTATGACTACAGTCTTATTGGGGGCTACTCCTAGTGGTCATGATACATTAGTCATTTACTTTGAGACTAGTGCTATTGGTGGTGGTTATCATAAAGGGAAAAGAAGTTTTGTCTCAACATACAATCCTAATGATATCTGTGACTTCTGCAAATTGAAGGGTCACTATAAGGTGGATCGTTGTAGGTTAGTGAGGTATCCACCAAGTCATCCCAAACATGGTGATCAAAAGGCTAGTGAGAAAAGAATGAACAACGACCCCAGAGGTGGCTATGATAACAAATTCAAGCAGAGAAAGCTTGCTTGTAGTGCTCATAATGCTGCTGTTGAGGATTGGCAGTTGCAGCCTCAACAGGCTTAGTCACAAGGTGCTTACCAGACATCAAAAGGCCTACCAAATGTTGGTATGATAATACCAAGGTTTACACATGAGCAATATGACCAAATTTGCAAAATGCTGGAACAACAGAATCAAGTCTCAACATACATGCCCTTTACCAGTGCAGCAAACATGTCAGGTATTAGTAGTTTCCTGTTGGTCCGCAATAAACCACATGAGAGGATTATTGACACAGGTGCTACAAATCACATGACTGCAGCCATTGGCCTCCTAAATAAAGGTTCAATATCTGAGTCAGTGAATTCTCAAAGAGTAACATTACCTAATGGTGATATGTCACTTGTTACACATACTTGATCTAGTAATATTTCTGATAATAGCAACGTACATGTAGAATGAGTTGGCAGATTGAGGCAGAATCTGCTTCACAAATCAACAAGCAAATTTGGCTGTAATCAGCTCCTGTAAATATGAGATAGCATGTATATTCGAAAAATATATTTGTTGTTATTCTTGGAAATAGATTAGGGGAAATCCCTTGATTCAAGTATCTCCCAAGAATCAGGGATTGATTAGTTTATAAATAATGTACAATTCTATGAATAAAAAATATACTTTGCAGTATCTGAACTTTCATGGTATTAGAGCGGGACGTTTTCTCTAGTATCACATGGAAAGAACACCTTTCCAAGGACATCATCTTTCTGGAACATCAAAAGAAGAAACTCTATAAGTTCCTACATAAAATATGATGACTCAAGGAGGCAATGTTTCTCACATGTTCTTCCATTTAACTTCTCATCAATTAAACAGGAAAAACTACTTGGAATGGGCACAGTTCGTAAATCTTGCAATTGATGGTTGCGGAAAGTTAGGACATTTGACCTGAGAGACGAAAAGGCCAAAAGTAGGAGAACCAAAGATCAACACCTGGAGATCAGAGAATTTACTCTTGATCGCCTGGTTAATAATTCCATGGAACCAGTCATAGGTAAACCTTATCTGTTTTTACCTATTGCTAAGGATGTGTAGGAAGCCGTAAGGGAGACATATTCTGATGTAGAAAATGCTTCTCAAATATTTGAGTTGAAAATTAAACTATGGCAGGCTAAGCAGGGTGACAAAGAAGTCACTGCTTATTATAACGAAATGGTGTCTTTGTGGAATTAGTTAGACCAGTATTATAATGATGAATGAGAGTGTTCTGAGGATAGTGTTAAAGCAAAAAAAAGGGAAGAAAATGAGAGAAATCACCTTTTTTAGCAGGATTAAATCGCGAGTTTGATGAGGTTAGGTCACGAATCCTAGGAAAAAAATCCTTTTCCCTCACTTCGTGAAACCTTTTTTGAAGTCAGGAGAGAAAAAACTAGGAGGAAAGTTATGTTAAAACCTGATTTAAATGTTGAACTAAAACCTGCTATAGACTCGTCAACTTTTGTGACAGTGAAAAATGAAGATAATAGAAAGAAAAGGCCATGGTGTGCTCATTGCAAAAGACACTGGCACACCCGTGAAACATGTTGGAAGATTCATGGGAAACCAACAAACTAGAAGCAGAAGGAAGTTGATAATCATGTCTTCCAATATCAACATGGTCAAGACCTCCAAACAACTCATTTTGAGCAGGAGCAGCAACCTCCTCCGGATTCGTCTCCATTTACAAGGGAACAACTAGAGATTCTGCACAAACTCCTTCAATCTCCCCAGTTCTGCGCAAATGCACCTAATCCTTCTTGTTCTTTTGCTCTTTTGCTGAAACGGGTATCGTACCATCTGCTTGTCTAAGTGGAAACTACAATAAAAAGGATTCTTTTCTAACTGCGAACTACAACCAAAAAGATTCTTGGATCGTAGATTCAGGAGCTACTGATTACATGACTGGAAGTTCTCATGATTTCTCTACTTATACTCCTTGTGCAAGGAATAATAAAATCAAGATAGGTGATGGTTCTTTCTCCGCAATCTCTGGAAAAGAAATTGTTAAAATATCACAATTCCTCACACTTCATGATACTCTTCATGTTCCAAAACAGTCTTGTAATCTGATTTCTATCAGTAAATTAACCCGTTCTCTTAATTATCATACTAATTTTTACTCTGGTTCCTGAGAATTTCAGGAAAAGATCTCGGGAAAGATGATTGGCAATACTAGATAATATAGAGGTCTTTATTTTCTTGACAATGGGGACAACTCTCTAAAACTGAATCCTACTTGTTTGAACTCTATTTTGAATAAAGTCATGCTTTGGCACTATAGGCTTGGACATCCAAGTTTTTATTATTTAAGAAATTTGTTACCTCGGTTATTTGAAAATAAAAATCTGTCCTTGTTCCAGTGTGAATTTTGTGAATTGGCTAAGCATCACCGATCTTTTTTTCCTCTCAAAAGTATCAGTCTTCTAAACCTTTTATGATGATTCATAGTGATGTTTGGGGACCATCTAGAATTTCAACAATGTCTGAAAAATAGTGGTTTGTAACTTTATAGACGATCATACTAGAATGAGTTGGGTTTTTTTATTGAAGGACAAATCTGAAGTTAAAAATGTGTTTGAGACTTTCAATGTAATGGGAGAAACACAATTTAGTGAGAAAATTAAGATTTTTCAAAGTGACAATGGTCGTGAATTTTTTAATTAATAATTAGGAAGTATTTCAAAAAAATCGGGATAGTATACCAAAGCTCTTGTCCGAATACACCTCAACAAAATGATATCGCAGAAAGAAATAAGGCACCTGTTAGAGGTAAGCAGAGCCTTACTGTTTACCAGTAAGGTTCCACAGTACCTTTGGGGAGAGGCTTTTTTGATTGTTACTTATCTTATTAATAGGATGTCATCTCGTTGTTGTGGATCCGTGGAAGTCAATTAATTAAATATATAATTATATTTTAGTGATTTTATTTATTATTCTAGAATAGGGTTTTATATTTCTTACTTTCATAAGGATTAAACTTTCTAGAATAGGGTTTTATGTTTCCTACTTTCATAAAGATTAGACTTTTTAGAATAGGATTTTATTTTTTCTACTTTGCTAAGGATTAGACTGTTGATGTAATACTCCTATTTAAATTAGTCACACTCCGGCAAATTGGTAAAGTTGAAATCTATCAACGTCAATTTCAAGAAAAGTTGGCTAGGGCTGGAATTGAAGAAGTGTGTTTTGGTAGGATATGATCCAAATCAAAAGGGATATAAGTGTTATGATCCTCAGTCAATGAGGATAATTGTCACAATGGAAATAACTTTCTTTGAATACCAACTCTATTTTACTGCTCATCTTCAGGGGGAGTAAGATTCGTCTTTTTGGGATATTGAGGAAACTAGAACTCAGACAAATGATAGGCTAGATATTACAATAAATACTGATGTGAGGGATCTTGAAGAAGATATGAATAGGTGTGATGCAAGAGATGAAAAGAACAGTGATTCGATAGATGATAGGGACTTAAGTGACTTAAATGATAAAAACTTTGATATTGAACCTGTAGAGCCTTCAAATGACAAAAAATAAAAATGGAAATAGAGAACAAACAAAACAAATACAAGTGTATTTGACTAGGAATAAAACTCAAGAAAAAAAGATTGACGATCCTCAACACTGTCAAAAGTCAACTCCGTAAGACCTTCCTGGAATTCAAGGTAATCTTTCAGCTGATTCTGTTTGTAATTCTTGTCAGATATGGACCTACCTATTGCAAAACACAAAGGTGTTAGAAATGTTTCTAAATATCCTATTTCTATGTTTGTTTCCTATAATAACTTGTCTCCTAGTTATTCAACCTTTATTTTACAACTTTCTAGTGTGGAGATCCCAAAAAATATGCAGTATACTCTACAAGTTCCCGAGTGGAAGGAGGCTATTTTGGAGGAATTGCGGGCTCTTGAAAAAAAGACATGGGAGTTGGTAGATTTTCCTGAGGGAAAGAAACTAGTAGGCTGCAAATGGATGTTCACCACCAAATTTAAGCCAGACAGATCCTTGGAGAGGTATAAGGCCTACCTAGTAGCTAAGGGGTTCACAAAGACATATGACATTGACTATCTTGAGACGTTTGCTCCAGTATCTAAGCCAAATTCAATTAGAGTTCTATTGACAATCGTGGTAAAACTTGACTGGTCTCTTCAACAATTGGATGTGAAAAATGCTTTCTTGAATGGGCAACTAGATAAAAAAGTCTATATGGATCCCCCAACAGTTTTTGAAGAGAAGTACAAGTCAAAGATATGCATACTTAGCAGATCTCTTTACAGCCTAAAATAGTCTACAAGGGCTTGATTTTAACGGTTTACTCAATTTGTAAAAAGGCAAGGATATGTGAAAGGATAAGCAAATCACACAATGTTCACTCAACATTCACTCGAAGGAAAAATAACAGTTCTTATGGTGTGTGTTGATGATATCATCCTCATAAGAGATGATGTGGTTGAAATAAAAAACCTAAAGGAGCATCTAGCCACACAATTTGAGATAAAAGACTTAGGCCCCCTTGAAGTATTTTCTTGGCATGGAGGTTGCACCATCAGAATAAGGAATTATAGTGTCATAAAGAAAGTATGTTCTTGATTTGTTAAAAGAAATAGGAATAAGTGGTTGTAGACTAGCTGAAACTCTAATTGACCCGAATCTAGAGTTTGCGAAGGATGGAAAATCAATTGATAGGGTCCGATACCAGGTAGGGAAGTTGATTTACTTGTCACATAATAGGCCTTATATTGCCTTTGTTGTGATCCTAGTTAGTCCGTTCATGCATTCTCCACGAGAAGAACATCAAGAAGTTGTGTATCGAATCCTAAGGTATCTAAAGAGTTCTCCTGGAAAAGGGTTGTTCTTTAAAGAGAATGAACAAAGAAGTGTTGAAGCTTATACAGATGTGGACAGAGCTGGTTCTTTTATTGATAGAAAGTCTACGTCCAGATATTATACATTTGTTTGGAGAAATGTAGTGACATGGAGGAGTAAGAATCAAAACGTGGTGGCTCAAAGTAGTGTTGAAGCTGAGTATCAATCCATGGCACATGGAATTTGTGAAATGTTGTGGCTCAAGAGATTTTTGAAAGAACTAAGAAGACCTATGAGTTTTTCAATGAAGTTGTACTGTGACAATAAAGCTGCCCTAAGCATTGCTCATAATCCAGTTCAATGCGACAGAACAAAACATGTTGAAGTGGACAAACACTTTATTAAAGAGAAGATTGAAGATGGAAGTGTGTGCATTTCTTTCATTCTAAAAATTGAACAAATAGCAAATATTTTCACAAAAGGCCTTGTCAAAACTACCTTTGAGTCATTTGTTAGAAAGTTGGGCAAGTTCGATATTTACATGCCAACTTGAGAGGGAGTGTCAAATGAGCCGGTAGATTGAGGTAGAATCTGCTCCACAATGACTGACAGATTTCAATCAAATTTGCTCCACAAATCAGCTAGCAAATTTGACTGTAATCAGCTCCTGTAAATATGGGATAGCATGTATCTTAGGAAAATATATTAGTTGTTATTATAGGAAATAGATTACGGGAAATCCCTTGATTCAAGAATCTCTCAAGAATCAGGAATTGATTAGTTTATTCTGATCTTACTTTTCTCTTATAAATAATGTACAATTCTATGAATAAAAGATATACTTTGCAGTATCTGAACTTTTAGTACAGAATTTGTTCCATTTACCTCAATTCAAATATACCTTGTTATCAGTTTCACAGGCTACTAAACAGCTTAAATGCTTCACAACATTCTTTCCTAACGTTTCTGTATTTCAGTATCTTTGGAATGGGAAGATGGAGATTCGTAGAGAAACGAATGGACTATACTGAGGCAAAGACTGCTAGGACATAGAAGAGTAGCCGATTGTGTATTAAATGTTGATATAACCGATAAAATAGATCTAAAACTTTGACATAAGAGACTTGGACATGTGTTGAAAATATGTCTCATAAATAAAGTAGAAGTAGATAACTATTAGTAGTTTTAAATTATTAGAGTTCTATGTGGCTTATACTTAGGAATTAGTTATCCCTTTGTTATTTGAATAGAAATTAGCTATCCCTTTGTTATTTGAATTTGAATTGAAGTTTAGTTAGAAATTTAGATATAAAAATATGTCTTTGAATTATTAATAAAATAATTCTCTTTGACAATACAATTGCAGTATTTTTTTCTCTCCAAGTCTTTCTTTGTTATTTCTTTAATTTCAAAGATAAAAACCAACAATTGGTATCTAGATCCATTTTCTTGAGGGATCTGTGAGTGAGAAGAATTCTGAAAACAACATTTACCAAATAGATCCTCCTGTCTTTGATGGTGATAATTACCAACTCTGGACAATAAGAATGGAGACTTATGTTGAGGCTTTAGACCTTTGAGAGATTGTGGAGGAGGATTATGATATTCTTCTGTTGCCCAATAATCCCAGGTGGCCCAGATCAAAAGCTAAAAGGAAAAGAAAATAAGAAAATCAAAGGCAAAAGCAACTTTGTTTGCTAGTATGTCTCCAATAATTTTCATAAGAATTATGACCCTTAAATAAACAAGAAGTTATGATTATCTAAAGGAAGAATACACAGGAGATGAAAGTATACGAGGCATGAAGGTGTTGAATATAATAAGGAAATTCGAATTGCAAAAGATGTAGGAATCTGAGACCGTCAAAGAGTACTCAGGCCGACTTCTTATCATTGTCAACAAGGTAAGATTGCTTGACACAAAATTTAAAAATTATTGAAAAAAATCTTGTTACAGTGCCTGAAGATATGAAGTATCAACTACCTTGGAAAACACAAAATACCTGTTCAAGATTGCCTTAGCAAAATTGTTAAATACATTGCAGGCACAAAAGCAAAGGAGGCTTATGAGATAGGGTGGTATGGTTTGATACAAGAATAATCATGGAGATGAACTTATGAGAGTGCGCGTCGAACCCGAGACTCGAAGCGTGAAAGTAAAGTGCAAAGGAACACCATATCACACACCAAGAACGGGTCATACACTACACTCCATAGGCACCTTTTGTCTTCCCTTTATTAAGGGCTTTTGGGATATTTCACTTATGTTTGTAATAAGTCTATAAATAGACTAGTTTTAGGTCTTTTGCTCTTTAGTTGTTGAATGATATTGAAAGACTATTCTCTAGAGAGAGAGTCAGTTGTAACCGAAACTAGGGCAAGAACAAGTGTGGTACTCAGTTGTGTTGCAAAATTGGCTAGAAACGTTGGTGCTTAAGTGGTGGATTCCCTCTTGTGTCTTTGTAGGAGTGGTGTTACTATTGTAAGTCTTATAGGTCCTTGTATTTGAGATATCCTTGGGTTCTTTGGTCTTGTAATAGTGTATATTTCACTACCTATCTTTACTTTTATGTACTAGTTTGTTCTTGTTTTAGTGAAAACCGTTGGTTCTTGTTATCTTTATGTTGTTATTCCTCTTGTTATATTGTGTTGTCCTTGAGTTTGTGGTCTGTTCTTGTATCATTTGGTATCAAAGCAAGGTTTGATTTTGTTCCAACAAAATCAATCTTGGGATTGTTATCTTGAAAATAAAAAAAAAAAAGTGAAAAAGAAGAAAAAACAAAAAAGTTACTGTTCATGTTTTTTGGGTCTTTCAAAAAACTTGATTTTTGTGTGTTTTGTGTGTTTCTAGTGTTAGATCTTTGTTCTCTAACACTATCAGAGTCTAGAAATTGAAAATCCCAACAAAAAAGAAGTGTCAAAATCACCCAAAAAACTTGATTTTTGTGTGTTTTGTGTGTTTCTAGTGTTAGATCTTTGTTCTCTAACACTATCAGAGTCTAGAAATTGAAAATCCCAACAAAAAAGAAGTGTCAAAATCGAAAATTCCAAAAAAATACTAAACCCGTTTTTGACCCTAGGTCAAATTTTGATTTTTTGATTTTGTGTTTTTCTTGTGTTTTTAGTGTTAGATTTGTGTTCTCTAACACTATAGGAGTATTGGGTTTGAATTTGAGCTAAATTGGAGGTTATTTGAGCCATCCACCATTGTTGAGCTTGAGTTTGAAGAAACTTGAAGGGTTATTTTCGGTACAACCCCATGGAACCCTAGGCTTCAAATGCACAAACAATAGACAATAATGCCATCAATCTCATTTTGGTTCACCTTGATTCTATGTCCCGAGACCTTGCTAGGGCGAATGTGGGTCTTGAAAAAATTGGCTCGTATGTGGTAACTATGAGTGAGAGGTTGGATCGAATGGAGAGTCGAAGGAACTCTTGTGATTTCCCGACACTTTACTTCCCGTGATCAATCCTCCAAGACCATCACCTAATTCCGCAAGCCAAGATCCAAATAGCCCTCAAAATCGAGACATAACTAGGCCCATTTCCCCACAATTCGATCAAGTCCAACTAGGACTTGGACTCCAAATGCCTACACTAAAATTGAACCCTTCCATCCAAGATCCACTTAACCAAAGGAATCAACTTTCACCAATTCAAATTCCTTCTGTCCAAGCTCCACAACCGAAGATCCACTTCACTAAACCAACCCTCCTGACCGAAGCTCCACATTACCAAAACTGATATGTCCATGTAGAAGAGAATGGTAGAAAGGAACATGAAGGATATGAGGTCTACGAAAATGACTGTATGATGGTAGGAAACTTGAATCGGATGAGATTGAAGGTAAAGCTCAAGATAGAGAGGAAGCCAAGATTCAAAATGAAGATGTCGGCTGAGATTTGTTGTTATTGAGCTTGTGGGTTCTCCATGTTTTGCGGACTCTTTTGAGTGGCTTCCTTTAAGTGGCCAATTGTCCAATTGAATGAGGTGAAGCCATGAATTTGTGGGCAAATTCCTCTCAAGATGGAGAGGATGATACAAGAATAATCATGGAGATGAACTTATGAGAGTGCACGTCCAACCCGAGACTCGAAGCGTGCAAGTGAAGTGCAAAGGAAAACCATATCACACACCAAGAACGGGTCATACACTACACTCCATAGGAACCTTTTGTCTTTCCTTCATTAAGGACTTTTGGGATATTTCACTTATGTTTGTAATAAGTCTATAAATATACTAGTTTTAGGTCTTTAGTTCTTTAGTTGTTAAATGATATTGAAAGACTATTCTCTAGAGAGAGAGTGAGTTGTAACCAAAACTAGGGAAAGAACAAGTGTGGTACTCACTTGTGTTGCAAAATTGGCTAGAAATGTTGGTGCTTGAGTGGTGTATTCCCTCTTGTGTCTTCGTAGGAGTGTGGTGTTACTATTGTAAGTCTTAGGGGTCCTTGGATTTGAGATATCCTTGGGTTATTTGGTCTTGTAATAGTGTATGTTTCACTACCTATCTTTACTTTCATGTACTAGTTTTTCTTGTTTTGGTGAAAATCGTTGGTTCTTATTATCTTATGTTGTTATTCCTCTTGTTATCTTGTGTTGTCCTTGAGTTTGTGGGCTGTTCTTGTATCATGGTTGAAGGAGCTTTGAAAGCCAACCACAAGATTTAAAGCAAGGGTAATAATTCAAGAAAAAACTACCCAACTTGCCAACACTGTGGCGAAATAGGTCATCCTCCATTTACATATTGGAAGAGACCAGATGCACAATGCAAGATTGCAATCAACTTAGCCATGAAGCTATGATTTGCAAAAAACAAATCTCAAAAATATGAAGCAGATGCCCAAGTCACCAAAGAAGAAGAAGAAGATCACTTATTTGTGGCAACATATTATTCAATCAAGAAATCTGATTTTTGGATGATTGACATTAGTTGAACAAATCACATGACATATGACAAAACTCTTTTGAAAAGTTTTTTCCTTTGAAAAATAAGAAAATCAGAATTGGGAATGGTGACTATATTCATGCACAAGGAAATGAAAATGTTGCAATCAAAATAATTTAAGGTACACAAATAGTTTCGAATGTCTTTTATGTGTCTCATATTGATAAAAGTTTATTAAGTTTTGGCCAGCTAATGAAAGAAGGATTTAAATTATTATTTGGAGAAAAATATTGTCGAATCTTTGATTCCACTAATCATGAGATTTTATAAGTCGATATGAGAGGCAAAAGTTTCTTATTTAATCCAACAGAAGATGCACACAAGCCTTGCGGGACCAAAGATGAATTGGTAGATTTATTCAACAGGTCAAATTTAGTCGAGACTGCAATCTACAATTTCTGATCCATGGAGGAGTGTTGAAAATATATCACAAATAAAGTAGAAGTAGATAACTATTAGTAATTTCAAATTATTAGAGTTCTATGTGGCTTAAACTTAGGAATTAGTTATCCCTTTGTTATTTGAATAGAAATTAGCTATCCCTTTTTTATTTGAATTTGAATAAAAGTCTAGTTAGAAATATAGCTATAAATATATGTCTTTGAGTTATTAATAAAACAATTCCTTTTGACAATACAATTGTAGTATTTTTTTCTCTCCAAATCATTCTCTGTGATTTCTTAAATTTCAAAGCTAAAAACCAAAAACATGTTCCATTTAGGATACTGTGTAAAATGTTCCCTAGTAAAAGTAGTTTTCTAGATGACAATATAAATAAATGTAGTGTTTGTCCATTTGCTAAGCAAACCAGATTAGCATTTCCTACTAATATTACATCTAGCTTTAAACCTTTTGATCTACTATATATGGACCTCTGGGGTCTATATAATGTTCCTATTTGTGATGGTCACAAATCATTCTTAACTATTATAGATGACTTTACTAGAATGACATGAATACATCTGCGTAAATTCTTATGGATTGAAACAAGCACCAAGATAACAGAATGCAAAATTTTCTCAAGCATTAATCAACTGCAAGTTTAGGGGAAGTCAATATGATCAGTCATTATATATCAAGGAAATCGGTGATGGAGTAATTTTTGTACTAGTATATGTGGATGCCATACTAGTAACTGGGGATAAGCTAGATTAGCTAATTGAAACCAAGGAAGATCTTCACAAAACTTTCAAGATGAAAGACTTAGGAAAATTGTAATACTTCATAGGAATTGAGTTTGCAAGGTCTAAACAAGAGATTATGATGCCATAAAGAAAGTATACACTTGATTTCAAAAAATGGTCTTAGTGCTACTAAACCAGCTCCTCAGATCCCACACCCTTTGATACTAAAAAAAACTAACAACTAGAGACTTTGATCAACATGTCCCTGGAGCTGTAAGACCTAATGATGAGGAACTAGATTATCAGAGAATGAATCAAAGAATAATAGGAAAGCTGTTATATCTTACAGTCTCAAGACCAAACATAGCTCACACGTTGAGTTAGTTTTTGCAGAGTCCAAAACAATCTCACATGAGGGTAACACTCAGGGTTATCAGATATATAAAAGAAAATCTAGGAAAAGGGCTTCAAATGTCTAGTGCAAGGAAAGATGTTCTTGCAGCTCATTGTGATGCTAACTGGGATGCATGTGCCTTTTCTAGAAATTCTATTACTAGTTTCACTATCAAACTAGGTGATTCATTAGTGTCTTGAATGTCAAGGAAACAATCAACCGTCTCAAGAAGTTTAGCTGAATCAGAGTACATAAGTATTGCCTCAATAATTGCAGAACTTACTTGGTTAATTGGTTTAATCAAGGACCTAAATATTCAACTGCAACTACCAGTAACTATCTTTAGTGACAGCAAAGCAGCATTACACTTGGAAGCAAATCTTGTTTATAATGAAAGGCCCAAACATATAGAAATAGATTGCCACTTTGTGAGGAAGAAGATTCAATAAGGACTTACCAAAACTGAATACATAGCCACTCATGATCAACTTGTAGATGCTTTCTACAAAGGTTTAACTAAGGTTCAACATGAGTATCTGATGTCCAAACTTGGCTTTATGAATCTTTTTTTAGTGCCAAGTTTAAGGGGGGATTGTTGAGATCTGAATATTGAAGGCTAAAGATGTCAATGGAAAAGGAGGGAAAAACAGTTGTACAGTTAAGATGTCCTAAAGTTAGTTAACATAGTGAATTAGTTAGTTAGAATAACTGAAAAGAAGTTACTACACTAGCTGAACATCTGATGCTACATATACACGACTATGTACTACTACATGATTATTGAACTGAATACAACTATCAACTACAATGATTCACTCATCTTCTTCCTCTTCCACTTCTCTATTTCTCTGAGTTCTTCTTCTTCATCTTCCTCTTCTACTTCGTACATCTCTATATTTCCTATTTGGAGTGTGATTGCTCCATTATTCTTCAGTTTTGCTTTTAGTTGTAGTTAATTTCATGATAAGAATAGCTGAAAAAAGAAAAAGGATCTACTCCATCTGCAAGAGGCTGATAGTGATAGGTATGAGGAGAGGTAGAGTTAGACCGAGAAAAAATTGGAAAGAGGTGATTAGATAGGACATTACATATCTCTAGCTCATCAAGGAAATGACCATACATACAAGATCATGGAGGGCGAGGATTGTCGATTAGTGGGTAGTTGAGTACTTTCCCCTTTCCCTGTGATAGACCGGGGTTCCAATCTGGTGCATCTATATATTTCCTTACTATTATTATTATTTGTATGCTAGCATTATCTTAACCTTTGATTTTATTACTACTGTTGTTTCATTTATTTTGGCTATCTGCGCTCTTTTACTGTTTTCTTCGTTATATTCATCACTTACTTTCACTCTTGCTCTTCTTTTAAGCCCGTCCTTGAGCTAAGGGTCTATTGAAAACAACCTCTCAATGGTAGTGATAAGGTCTACGTAAACCTCATCCTCCCTAGACCCCATCTGTGGGACTATACTAAATATGTTATTGTTTTGTGCTCTCTAACAGTTTAAGTTTTCTGATGAAATGGTCGTACACTTTAAAAAGAGAAAATGTTGAGATGATTGTGTGGAAAAAAGAGACATGGAACTGTGTCAGAAGCAATTTGATAGATTATTAAATAAGTTTACGAAAATCATATTAAGCTTTGAAAACTTTCACCAAAATGTCTAATACAAATCTTGGTTAAGCTACATTGAACAGAGAAGGAGGAGGAAGAGAGAAATTTTATTAACTATCAAAATCTATGCACTGTTACAACTTGCACCTATATATAGATGCATATATTCTAGAACCTTATCATTAAATTACACACTTAACTTTCCAGCTCATCACACAACTAATTAACCACCTAACAAAGTAACAAACTCACTTGCACTAGTAAGCTCACGTGCACTAGCAGCCAACTCATGTGCATAGTGAACCAATGTGACATTACACAAATAATGATCATACTTGTAGTGTGATCGTAGACTTTCCAATACACTCCCACAAGCCGAAGGGTGAATAATATTAAGCACATCAAGTTTTCTCAAGAGTTTAGAATGTTGATCATGGCCTAGCCTTTATTCAGTATATCAGCCACCTGTTGTTGGGAAGAAACATACAGGGTCTGCACTAAATCACTCTTGATTTTGTCACTGATAAAATGACAATCAATCTCTATATGCTTTGTTCTCTCATGAAAGATCAGATTAGCTCCTAACTGTATGGTAGACTTTTTATCACTGAGCACTGTGATAGGTTTGGGAACCAGCACATTTAAATCTGCAAACAATCCTTCTAGCCAAGTGAGTTCTGCTATAGTTGAAGCCATAGTTCTGTATTTAGCTTCAACTGAGCTTCTAGATATTGTATGCTATTTTTTTACTTCTAAGATATTAAAGAACCACCAAACTGCACCATGTACCCAGTCACTGACCTTCTACTGTGGGCAAAAGTAGCCCAGTCTGAGTCATACCAACAAACCAAATTAGCATTAGTGTGTTTCTTCACTCCTTGACCTACTGAACCTTTCAAGTATTTGATCACCCTGTAAGCTACTTCCAAATGAAATCTTTTGGACCTTGCATGAAATTACTCAGTTTCTGAACATAGCTGATATCTTGTCTAGTTATAGTGGCATACATAATTTTACCCACTACCCTTTGATAATAAGTTGTATCTCTCAAAATAACATCATATGTACAACCTGTGATTTTATCATACTCGACAGATGTCAACCTAGCATTGGATTCTAAAGGTGTAGATGGTGGCTTTGCATCATCTAGACTAACTTCTGAGATCAACTCCAGAAGATATTTTCTTTGATTCAAAATGACTCCCTGTGAAGACCTCAAAACTTCAATTCCCAGAAACTACTTGAGCTCCCTTAAGCCTTTGAGATTGAACTGCTTATGTAATATTTGGTTGGTTTTAGAAACCATAGTTTCATTATCCCCAGTGATCAGTAGGTCATCTACATAGACTAAGACTATCACCATTCCTTCTGTCTTCTTCCAGGTAACAATGAGTGGTCATATACACTCTGAGTAAATACTTCATTTGTGAGAGTTTAAGTCAACTTGATATGTCATTGCCTAGAGGCTTGTTTAAGTCCATATAAAGACTTAATCAACTTGCATACCTTACTATGCCCTTTCTGTTGAAAGCCTTCAGGTAGTTACATATACATGTCTTCATCTAAGTCCCCTTGTAGAAAGGCATTATAGACATCCATTTGGTACAAGGACCATCCCCTTGATACAACAAATGCAATACCACATCTAACAGTCACTATCTTTGCTACAAGTGAAAAGGTATCTTGGTAGTCCAATTGTTCTGGTGGCTATAGCCTTTAGCTACCAGTCTTGCTTTGAATCTCTCAACATCCCCATTTGCTTTATATTTGATCTTGAATATCCATTTTGAGCCAATGAAACTCAACTATTTCCCATGTGTTGTTGTCTTTAAGTTCTTTAATCTCTAACTTCATGGCTTCTATCCATCCATCATCTCTGATAGCTTGACTGAAATATCGAGGCTCAACCAGGTCTGAAAAACTACTCACATAGCATTGATAATTAGAAGTAGTATTCTTATAGGATAGGTAATTTGATATTGGGTATCTTGTACCCTTTATCTTCCCAAGTGTAGTGTAGTCTTTCATCCAAATAGGTTCCTTATCCACTCTTGATGTTCTTCTGTAAGTGATAGGTTCTGCATTGTCTGTGCATGAGGGAGTTGGCTCAATAGGTTGAACAGTTGGCTTACCTTCTTCTTTTGCACCCATTGATGGATCAGGCATTGAAGTACTTTGAGGTAATTCTCCTACACCTGATTTTAGATCATCAGTAACATCTGCTAAATCAACTGATTCTTCATCGCCACCACTTTTTTTGTATATGACCCGAAAGGATGTGTGGATTGGTTCTTACCTTCGGTTTTAGCAAAAGGAAAAACATCTTCCTAAAGTGTAATATCTCTGCTAACAAAAAACTTATTAGAGATCATATCCAATAATAAGTATCCCTTTTGTGTGGTGGAATACCCCATCAACACTGCAGTTTTGTCCCCTTCAGATAAGTTATCACCTTTAGGTAATATTGAGGCATAGCATAAACAACCTAGTACCCTCATGTGTGATCAGGAAGGTACCTTGGAAAACAATACCTCAAATGGTCTCTTACCACTAATAGAGGATGAGGGTAGTCTATTCATCAAGTAGACAACAACCTTAACAACTAAACCTCAATATCTGATAGGCATTTGTGATTCAAACCTGATAGCTCTAGCAATGTTCAGGATTTGTCTTTGTCTTCTTTCTACAACACCATTCTGTTGTGGTGTATAAGGATAACTGCTTTGATGCAACACACCTAAAGTTTTGAACAAATGATTACACTGAGTGTTGAAGAACTCAGTGCCATTATCAGTTCGTATGACCTTCACATTAGTTCTGAACTGAATTTTTACCATCAATATAAAGTTTTGAGAGAAACAATGGTCTCAGACTTAAGCTGCAACAAATGCATCCAAGTATATCTTCTACAATCATCCACAATGGTTAACAAGTAGAACCTTTTATCAAAAGTAGGTATTTTATAGTGTCCCCACAGATCCATATGTACAATATCAAAACATATGGTAGACTTAGTTTCACTGCTAGGAAAAGGTAACCTTGTCTTCTTGGCTAAGGGACATCTATGATATTTATTTAATAGATCAGAATCCTTACAAGGACTCAACAAGTCTAGTGACTTCAACACTTATGTGGATGGATGTCCAAGTCTCTTGTGCCACCGACTACTGCCATGCATTATTATGCCTGCTACTGGCCTTTCTTTATCTTCATATGTATTATTCCTTCTATGTACACCTTGAAGAATGTATAATCCTCCTTTTTCCCTATCAACCCCCTCACCTTGACACTGTAAAGATCCTGAAATACACAGAAGTCGGGTAAGAGGATACAAAACAAGACAATTATCCAGTAACCTTGGACATGATAGCAAATTCAGCTTAAAGTCAGGGACAAATAGTACATCCTTTACAGTTTTATTTTGCAAAACTAGTGTCTTTCCACTGTGAGATATATCAGGCTTGGCTCCATTAGGTAGATTCACCTTATCCCCTCCTGCTTTATCTACTTTACTTCTTGTGGAAAACATGTTATTGTTTGATGCAATGTGATGAGTGGCACTAGAATCAACTACCCATTCTTGTTGCTCAACATGAGAAAATAAATAGGTAGCTATACCCGACATATTAGTATGTTTTGTCTCTTGTTGATCCCCGTTGAGAAGTTCCATAATTTGCTTGTATTCCCCATCAGTGAAGGCTTGGCCTTTTGCCAACATTGTATTATTGATTTCCTTGGGACCACCTTGACTAGTTGAAACATTTTGACCCGTATCTCCACCAGCACTCTGTCCATTGCAATTACTAGATAAAAAAGTGAGTATCAACTTGTTTTGCATATTGGTTCCCAGGATATCTATTGGCATTGAATTTTCCAGTGTCGTAATTCATCTTCTTCCTTGATTTCCTAGCAGTAGAATATCCTATCAGCTTGTAGCAATTCTCTCTTGTATGTCTAGTAAAGTGGCAGTAGTCACATTTCTTCCTCTTGTAATTATGATTTCTATGACTTACTTCTGAACTTCTATTCACCTGCATTGTAATAAGATCTGATTTCTCACTTGTGATGGACGAGTAGGCAAGTTGTTGCAACTCATCTTCCGCTATCATAGCATATGCCTGATTGAGAGAAGGTGTCACTCCCTTCAGAAGAATCTGTCTCCTAGCTGGTCATATGAATCATTCAATCCTCCTAGAAACTCTATCAGTCTCATTTGAGCAAGATGATCTGCATAGTCTTTAGACCTTGGGCAATCAGATGAAGGGGCAGGGATCACAATACATACTCACTCCATAGACCTTTCAATTTGGTAAAATAAGTAGCTACTGAATCAGTACCTTCTGACAGTGTGTTGATTTCTCTGTGTAATTGGTATAATCTCATTCGATTTACCTTGTCAAACCTTTCCTTCAGATCTTCCAAAACTTCTCGTGCTTTTGTGGCATATACAATCCCATTCGACAACTCAGAACTCATTGAGCTCATTAACCATGACAGCACTATTGCATTACATGTTTCCCATTGTTCATGTAACTCTTCTCTATACATCTCCTCATTGCATGCACCAGTTACAAATCCAAATTTTCGTTTCCCCAATAATGCAATCCTCCTTGATCTACTCCACACCCTATAATTTTCAGATCCAATAAGCTTGACTGGAATCAGGGTAGCTCCAAACACATTTGATATGCCTATGAACATGGGATCACTGGGATCTATCTTAGGTTCCATTCTCCACACTTCAACAAGCAAGCAAATAGATGTAGGGATTGAAAACCACCAGCAACTACCACACAAAAAACAGCTAAAAATAAAGATAGATCTACTGCCACAATTCAGAGTGCAAGCAAAAAAAAATTGTGATTCAAGTTGAGTCAACTACAGAAATCGAAAACTCTACCAAAATGGAGATCTAAACTCCATAGATTGTTTCTCATACTCTACGATCGAACTGGAGCTCTGATACCATGAAAACTTTCACCAAAAAGTCTAATACAAAGCTTGGTTAACCAAGCTACATTGAACAGAGAAGGAGGAAGAGAGAAATTTTATTAACTGTCAAAATCTATGCATTGTTACAACTTGAACCTATATATAGATGCATATATTCTAGAACCTTCTCTTCTTGAACCTTCTCACTACACTACACACTTAACTTTCCAGCTCATCACACAACTCATTAACCACCTAACAAACTAACAAACTCACGTGCACTAGTAAGCTCACGTGCACTAGCAGCCAACTCGTGCACGGTGAACCAATGTAACAGTGCACAGATAATGATCATACTTGTAGTGTGACCCTAGACTTTCCAATAAGCTTCTTTAGATATATTCATGAAAGGCCTTACTTCTACATTTGTTATATAGATTTATGTTTACTGTTAGCAAAATGTGCTGAGGTAAAGCAGATGTAAAAGAACATCAAGATCAGACTTTTTTCTTACTGTCTCTGGAAGGAAAGGCTATCACAACACTAATTTAAAAGAAAGGTGTATATGTAAGTCAGAAATGTAATTCCGCATGAAGAAGTCGACCAGTAATACCAAATGACACATGTTAAAATATCACAAGCAACTTCAAGTAAATGTAAGCATGATGTTATGGTACCTTCATGAAAGTTTTTGTTTTGCTACGAAAAACACGACATTCTTGTTTGATGTCTTTTAATGCCCACAGACACCTACAGAGACAAGGGAAAAGGTTTTGTCAGATAATCTAAAATCTCCGTGATATTAGCTAATTATATGATCAAAAAGATGATTCTCACCAAGAGTGATTAAGGATTTCTTGTTAGAGGAAACAGATGATTGAACAGTCATGAAATTCTAACCGCAATAAGAAAATTTAATGCTGAAGAATTCTACGTCGGAGAAAAAAAACAAGCAATAAGGTTAGTAAAGTTCTGATCATTGCTAAAGGATTAGTGCACATCCTCTTACACAGTCTGCAAGTTTATTCCCCAACTAATGTGGGACTTCCAACCCACTCTAACACCCCGCTTCATGCCAAGGACCCAACTAACGCGTGCACTGGTAGCCCAAATGGGGATATGACACCTGCGCCTAACTCAACCACAAAAACTAGCTTATGACAGGAGGATTCCCCAAGTCCATATAAGCAAATCATTAGTCCATTCCCCAACTAATGTGGGGTTTTAACCCACTCTTAACAAGAAGGAAGAATATTAAAGAGTTAAATGGCCGTAAAATGAAAGGAAACTCATTTTTCCTTTGCAGTGAAGTGTTAGTATTACTAAAAAATTTGCATGTTTTAAGAAAAGGGAATGTACTCTAAAGTGCCTAGCTAAATAGAAGCAAATGTTAATCAAATAGTTGATCTTTGTTGTGGAAAAGTTGACTTTGAGATCAACAAGGACATGCATTAAGCATTTCCCGAATCAAACAGATTGCCTATCAAGCAAGTGAACAGTAAAACCTTTTAAACAACAAGCAGTAGAAAAATTCTAGCTAATGTAGAAAGAACCATACTCAATCTTGGACTTCTTGTCAACTCCTTCGATAAAGGGATCACATGCCTTCTTAAGCTTACAAGCTCCAATGCTGCAAGAGAAGTTGAGAAAAATCATTATGATCTTTCTTGTGGCAAGTAATTATGAAAAGGAATGGCGAACCTAAGATTCCAACTGTTGTATATTCAACGGAAGATTTGAGGATACAATTTTCAGAGAATTTTTTGAGGAAAAAAAACACAAGAAAAGAAAAATCAGTTAAGATGTGAAGAGATACTAAACGTTTAGATAAAGCAAGTACGAAGTAGCTGCTTTCTATGAAAACAACATACCCCCAGTGTAATCCCAATAAGTAGGGTCTGGGAAGGACATTGTGTATGAAAACCTTACCCCTGCCTTGGGAGGTAGAGAGGTTATTTCCCATAGACCCTCGGCTCAAGTAAAAGCATTACACACCAGTTCGAAAGAAAAACAATGGGAGTGAAGAAACCAAGAAAAAATGCTAAAGATGGCATGACAAAGCACACTAAATCAATCAACTATTCTCAACGGCAAACTAGTTAAGGTTGGATGCATGAATCCTCCCTGCACATTCCACTTTTAAGGTGCAATCCTATAATACTGTTCATTGGTAACACTATATGTAAGACTACATACCAAATATCAAATATCTACTTAAACTTAGCGAAGATAAATTCTTATGGGTACTTTAAGAAATAACAACTCACCATGCAGCACTTCCTTTCAGCTTGTGACATTGCACATTTAAGATATCAAAGTCCACAACCCATGACTCACTAAAATTAATGAAAGAACAAAACACGAATCAACAACCAAAGTAAAAACAAAAATAATTTGTGCATAACAGCAACAGAAAAACATACAGAACATAGGTCAGGTTTCGCATAACAGCGCGAGCATCACGTAGAAAAGTAGGAAATAGATCCAGGAAGAAAGAAGAACCACACTCCTCCTTCAATGAGTAGGCGATCCGGAAATCTTTATTAACCAAACCCTGCAAAAAACATCTAAGTGAATGATATTCCTTTTACACTTCCATATCATATAGTAATAGGAAAATTCATCACAAACATCTAGAAGAAGGATCTCTATCTTTACATGAACATTGAAGAAAATAAATGACTCAACTACAACAAAAGAATTACTTGACACAAGTGTTGTTTTATGGTGTTCGGGTACAAGAATCTGTATACATGCAACACCAACTTCAAATCTAGTTCAAGTCTAAGAAAAGAACACTTTTGAAGTTACTTAACACCTTCAACACTAGATTATGAATAATCTATCTAAGAAGTGTGTTTATTTTCAGAAAATAGATGAAATAGAATTTGTAAGGCCAAGTCTCCCGACTTCACGGAGTGTCCTTAAGGAATAATTCCCCTCACTGTACCTGGGTTATGGAATCTTCCTTCCAAGATAAAATGACCTTCAATTCGAACAATAGCGGTACCTCAAATTGTTGGATTCGACGAACTCACTCAACAGTTTGATTGATCACACATAATGTTTTGAAGACAAGAAGAGAGTTTGTAATTCAGAAAAATTCGTGTCTAAACCTGTGGATGAAAGCAGGTTTATATAGCCTTCATATGCCTCTTCTGAAAAGTGAAAATGGTTCACTTAAAAGGTGTGACCTTTCTTGAAAAATCATGTCTGTTCGTCAAAAGATTGCATCTTTTTCGAACAGGCAGACCATTTCATGAATCAGTGTTTTGAAACATCAGTTCAAAACAGTGCATCCTTCTGAAACATCAGTTTGAAATAGTGTATCCTTTTGAAGCATCAGTGCGAAACACTGCATGTATGCATATAACTAGAAGATCAAAACACAGAAAAAATTTACTGCATTTATAATTTCCCTTCGAATTAAATTTCTGTCAAATAAATTTTGTCCAAAAAGATAGATCTCATCGATCGATCGTTTGACAAATCCAAATCCAAATCCAAATTTGAAGCCGAGTCGAGCGAGCGACGACGACAACGGCGCGAGGTATCTCTTATTTTTTGCCTCACTTACCAAGTGGAATAAGTTTCTTAATATAAACACTTAAAAGTCACATTCTCCCACCAATGTGGGAGAAGTAGTATACTTTTCATTTTAGAGTACACTTTTCATTTTAGTGTTTTCTTCTCTATTTTTCCTTCCACTTGGTTTCCTCCATTTTTCATTCATACTTTTCATATAATTTGAACCCAACAATCCCCCACATAAATGAAAAAATGGCTATTTTTCATAAAAAAAAATTTTGTGGGCAAGTATGTGATCATCAAGTAAAGACTGATTGCATCTGGATAAGTGGGTTTTCCTTTGAACTTTCAAAAGTGAACATGCATCGGATGCACTCGGTCAATTGGTAGATTTGATATCTTTGAACTGTTGAGCTTTAATGTACACCTAGACAACACATGTCACACAACCAACCTTTTACCATTTATGGTTCTAACAGTTTTATTCTTTTCAGCCATGAACACGTCCCGATTTCATGAGAGCTTAGAGAATAGGCCTTTACTAATATTCTCCTTGAAGTGTCTTCCACTTCTCCCTCACATAGGTGATTTTTAAACGTTCAATCCTATAGATTAAACTATTTGGTCAAATCTGCCAAATTTAGATAATCATTAAAAGACTTTTCACCTTAAATCTTATCCTTGTTTACTAAAAATTATCTACATCGTGAGAATGGGTTGGGTAATTGACAATGTTGAACCTGTCAGACACAACTTTGTTTGATATCCTTGAACCTAGCTCTTGGGATCTCCAGTCTGCTAGGTAGAGTTACAGCCATGCTGACTTGTCCTAGGCCTTAAACCCATTCCCTTGGATGTCCTTTCCACTCCTTCTCTAGATAGGCCTTTTGTAAGTGGATCCAACACATTATCCTTTGACTTTACATAGTCAATAGTGATAATTCCACTAGAGAGAAGTTCCCTAACGGTATTATGTCTCCATCGTATGTGATGAGATTTACCATTGTACATCGTGCTCCCTGCCCTACCTATTGCCTCTTGGCTATCACAGTGTATACATACTGCTGTCACTAGTTTGGGCCAATAAGGAATATCTTCCAAGAAATTTCGGAGCCATTCTGCTTCTTCACCGGCTTTATCTAATGCGATAAATTTAGATTTCATTGTAGAGCGAGCAATACAAGTCTCTTTGGATGATTTCCAAGAGACTGATCCTCCACCGATAGTAAATACATATCCACTTGTGGATTTTACTTCATTTGATCCGGTGATCCAATTTGCATCACTATATCCTTTGAGTACCGCGGGATATTTATTATAATGCAAGGCATAGTCTTGAGTGTATTTAAGATAACCCAAAAATCTTTTCATTGCCATCCAATGAGTTTTGCTAGGATTACTCATGTACCGACTCAATTTACTAATAGCGCATGCTATGTCTGGTTGTGTACAGTTCATTATATAGATTAAACATCCCAATACTTTTGCGTACTCCAATTGTTAGTCACTTTAACCTTCATTCTTTCAAAGTTCAAAGCTCACATCCAATGGAGTCTTGGCAATACCGAATTCCATATAATTGAATTTTTTAAGTACGTTTTCGATATAATGAGACTGTGACAATGCCAACCCTTATGGAGTTTTATGGATTCTTATTACTAAGATCACATCCGCAACTTCAAGGTCTTTCATATTGAACTTACTCTCGAGCATTCATTTTGTTGCATTTATGTCAGAAATGTCTCTACTGATGATCAACATATCATCCACATATAAAAAAACAATGAATTGGTGATTTGTAGTGTCTTTAATATAAACACATTTATCACATCCATTTATATTTATCTTGAACCTGTTTGCCAACATGATTTGGTCAAACTTTGTATGCCATTGTTTAGGTGTTTGCTTTAGTCCATACAACGACTTAATAAGTTTACACACCTTATTCTCCTTTCCTGGAACCACAAAAACCTCAGGATGTTCCATGTAAATTTCTTCCTCCAATTCTTCATTTAGGAATGCGTTTTCACATCTATTTGGTGGATTTCAAGATCATATACCGCCGCCAAGGCAATTAACATTCGAATCGATGTTATCCTTGTTACTGGCGAGTATGTATCAAAGTAAGCAAGGCCTTTTTTTTGAAGACTTTTACTACAAGTCTTGCCTTGTATTTGTCAATAGTACCATTCGCCTTCATTTTACTTTTGAAGATCCATTTAGAACCTAAAGGTTTATTTCTTGGAGGAAGATCAACCAATTCCCACGTATGGTTTCTTAAGATTGAATCAATCTCACTGTTGACTGCCTCTTTCTAAAAGGATGAGTCTGACGATGACATCACTTCTTTAAATGTTTGAGGCTCATTTTCTAAGAGAAATCTTACAAAATCTGATCCAAACGAAGTAGACGTTCTTTGACGTGTACTACGTCTTGGATTCTCTTCATTATGTACATTCTCACTTGGTTCATCTCGAGGTCATTTAGATCCTCCACTAGACTATTCATGTCTAATTTTATATGGGTAAATATTTTCAAAGAATTAAGCATTATCTGATTCAATTACCGTATTTTTATTTATATCCGGATGTTCGGATTTATGAACCAAAAAATGACATGCTTTACTGCTTTTAGCATATCCTATGAACATGCAGTCCACAGTCTTAGGTCCTATCTTAACCCTTTTAGGCATAGGAACATGGACCTTTGATAGACACCCCCACACTTTGAAATATTTCAAGTTGGGTTTCCTTCCTTTCCATTTTTCATAAGGGATTGATTGTGTCTTACTATGGGGAACTCTATTGAGTATACGGTTGGCTGTAAGAATAGCCTCCCCCCAAAAGTTTTGCGGTAAACCGAAACTTATAAGTAAGACATTCATCATTTCCTTCAACGTTCGGTTTTTCCTTTCCGTAATTCCGTTAGATTGAAGTGAATACGAGGCCGTAGTTTGATGGACGAATCCATTCTCTACACATATTTCGGTGAAGGGAGATTCATATTTTCCGCCCCTATCATTTCTTATCATTTTTATCTTTTTCTCTAACTAATTTTCTACTTCAGTTTTGTATTGCCTAAATGCATCTATTGCTTCATCCTTACTATTTAGAAAGTAGACATAACATTATCTAGTGCAATCGTCAATAAAAGTTTTGAAATACTTTTTCCCACCACGTGATGGTGTTTACTTCATATCACAAATGTCAGTGTGTAGTAAGTCTAAGGGATTGAAATTCCTTTCAACAGACTTATAAGGATGCTTTGCATACTTTGATTCGACACACGTTTGAAACTTTGATTTATTGCACTCAAAGTTTGGCAAAACCTCTAAGTTAATCAGTTTTCGTAACGTTTTGTAATTAACATGTCCTAAACGTTCATGCCACAAATTATAAGACTCAAGTAAGTAAGAGGAATTTGAACTTTTATTGATTTCAACATTCATTACATTCATCTTATAAAGGCCCTCGATGAGATAGCCTTTTCCTACATACACTTCTCCTTTGCTAATTACAATTTTTTCAGAAACAGTTACACAGTTGAATCTATTCTTATCTAGAAGTAAAACAAAATCAAGTTCCTACGTAATTCCGGAATGTACAAGACATTGTTAAGTGTCAAGACCTTTCCTGAAGTCATTTTCAAGCCCACTTTTCTTGTTCCTTCTACCTTAGCCGTAGCAGAGTTAGCCATGTAGATCATTTCTTCTACTTAAGCCGTAGCGAATAATGAAAACAACTCTTTGTTGGCACAAACATGGTGGGTGGCACCGGAATCCATCCACCACTCGAGAGGATTCCCCACCAAGTTGCATTATGAAAACATAGCACACAGATCATCACATTCTTTGTTGGACTCAATCATATTTGCTTGGTCCCTTTTCTTGCCTTTCTTAGGGGCACGACAATCCGTGGACTTATGGCCAATCTTTCCATAGTTGAAACACTTTCCCTTAAATTTCTTCTTGGGTTGATTTCTTCCTTTTTCAACTTTATTCCTTTTCTTAGAATTTTTTTGGTCGTCTTCTACAATATGTGCTCCATTAATTGTAGAATTCCCTTTTGACATTCTCTCGGCAGCCCTATTATCCTCTTCAATATGCAGTCGGACAATAAAATCTTCGATATTCATCTCCTTGTATTTGTTCTTCAAGTAGTTTTTGAAGTCTTTCCACATAGGTGGTAGCTTCTCTGATCGTTGTTACTTGAAATACATCATTACAATTAAACCTAAAAAATAGTTTATGTGAGTACTAAGAACATTTTCAATTTGTTAAACTAAGGTATTTTTCAAAGATATACCTTCCGCTAGGAGATCGTGGATAATTACTTGTAATTCCTGCACTTGAGAGACAACCGATTTGCTATCTATCATTCTAAAGTCTAGGAACCTTGCAACAAAGAATTTCTTAATTTCCGCATCCTCTGTCTTGTATTTTTGTTCTAGTACCCCCCATAATTCCTTCGATGTCTTAGTTCCACTGTAAACATTATAGAGGTCATCTTGGAGACGACACAAGATATAATTCCTGCAAAGGAAGTCCGAGTGTTTCCAAGCCTCTACAATTATGAAACGCTCTTTGTCTGAGGTTCCCTCGGGCACCTTAGGAGCATCCTCACTAGTGAACCTTTGAAGACATAGTTTTGTGAGGTAGAAGAACATCTTCTGCTACCATCACTTAAAGTCAATGCCTGTAAATTTTTCAGGCTTCTTCGTAGGTGCCATTGGTTGCGGAGCATTTGCTCGACTTGTTGAGGCAATACTAGTTTCTCCCACAGTCGTAGCCCCATCTTTCATTTGACTTTCATTAGTCATTTTACTTGTCACCACAAGACAATAAAATTTAATATTTTAAGAATACTACTTACAAAGTTAAGAAACTTTCAACTCTTCTTCTTGTTTCTAGTTAACGATAAAGTTTTTATGAATTCCAATCGTCAACCGAGTGATCTTTAACTTGTGATGATGATTTTATGTCTTCGAATCACTAGTTAAGTTCAAACGGAGTAGAAAGCTTAAAGCTTTAATCTCCAAAAACAAGCAATACAAATTCTACAAATTATTCATTAAGATTGTTATTTTATGGTGTTCGGGTACAAGAATCTGTATACATTTAACACCAACTTCAACTCTAGTTCAAGTCTAAGACAAGAACACTTTTGAAGTTACTTAACACCTTCAACACTAGATTATGAATAATCTATCTAAGAAGTGTGTTTATTTTCAGAAAATAGATGAAATAGATTTTGTAAGGCGAAGTCCCCCGACTTCACGGAGTTTTCTTAAGGAATAATTCCCCTCACTGTATCCGAGGTTATGGAATCTTCCTCCCAGGATAAAATGGCCTTCAATCCGAACAACAACGGTACCTCAAATTGTTGGATTCAACGAACTCACTCAACAGTTTGATTGATCACACATAATGTTTTGAAGACAAGAAGAGAGTTTGTAATTCAGAAAAATTCATGTCTAAACCTGTGGATGAAAGCAGGTTTATATAGCCTTCATATGCCTCTTCTGAAAAGTGGCAATGGTTTACTTAAAAGGTGTGACGTTTCCTGAAAAATCATGTCTATTCGTCCAAAGATTTCTTCTTTTCCAAACAGGCAGACCATTTCATGAATTATTGTTCCAAAGCATCAGTTTGAAATAGTGCATCCTTTTGAAGCATCAGTTCGAAACACTGCATGCATTCATATAACTGGAGGATCAAAACACAGAAAAAATTTACTGCGTTTATATTTTCCCTTCGGATTAAATTTCGGTCAAATAAATTTTGTCCAAAAAGATAGATCTCATCGATCGATCATTTTTCAAATCCAAATCAAAAGCCAAGTCGAGCGAGCGATGACGAAGGAGGCGCGAGGAATCTCTTATTTCTTGCCTCACTTACCAAGTGGAATAAGTGTTTTTTAATATAAACACTTAAAAGTCACATTCTCCCACCAATGTGGGAGAAATAGTATACTTTTTATTTTAGAGTACACTTTCCATTTTAGTGTTTTCTTCTCTATTTTTCCTTCCACTTGATTTCCTCCATTTTTCATTCACACTTTTCATATACTTTGAACCCAACAACAAGTTCTTTGACCAAATGTTGCAAGTTCTAAGAGGACAAGCATTGGCACAAGAATGAGTTACTCGGGGAGCATTTGGCCATGATTTTTTTTTTTAAATGTTTACCACGAAATTTCTTTATTTTTTCTCAGGGATTTGAAAGCACCAAAAAGTTCACTTTTTTCACTCACACAAAAATTCAAAAACAAATCAAATTGGCATTCATGACCAAACATAACTTCAATTTTGTTAAAAATAGTTAGTGACTTGTACATATATTTTCCTTCCATTTACAGGTTGTTGGGTTCTATGAGTGTGTGAATGAAAAATGGAGGAAAAATAGTGAAGGGACAGAGAGACACTAAAATGGAAAGTGTATTCTTTTTGGAAAGCTTACTAAATTCTCCCACATTGGTGGGAGAAAGAAGCTTTAAGGTATTTATATTGTGGAACACTTACTCCGCATGGTAAGTGAGGCAAGAACCAAGAGATGCCTTGCACCGTCGTCGCTCACTCGGCTTCGGATTTGGATTTGTCAAATGATTGATCGATGAGATCTATTTTTTAGACAAAATTTACTTGAATCTTGATGAACAAGTGAAATTTTAATCCAAAAATCTGATGGAATTGTCTTTCTCCATGTGCGGGCGCATTTCGGACGCCATTTAAACGCATACGCAATGCATCTCAAAGGGATATGATCCTTCAAGGTAAAAGGCACACTGTTTCGTGCTATAGGGTGATTTACGCGTGCACTTGGACAACCTGCGGGTGCAGGTGCAGTGCAGATAGTCACTTGAATTTGAACAGTGTCACCTGTGGCCGCAGGTCCAGCACAGGCTGAGCGCAAGTGACGTGACTGTACTGAATATGTATCTTTTTGTTGAACCAATGCATCCTTTCTGAAATGATACTTAAAGGCTATCAATACCTAACGTATTCCTCAAGTATTAACATGATTTGTTGACAGCAAAAACACTCTTTATATCTTCAAAAACTCATTATGATCATTAACTGTTGAGTGAGTTCGAAGAATCCTGCAATTTGAGGTACCACCATTGTCTGATTGAAGACCATTTTATCCTGGGAGGAAGATTTCATAATCTCGGGTACAGTGAGGGGAATTATTCCTTAAGGATACTCCGTGAAGTCGGGGGACTTGGCCTTAAAAATTCTATTTCATCTTATTTCTAAAAATTAACATACTTCTTGGAAAGATTATCCTTAATCTTGTGTTGAAGATGTTAAGCAACTTCATAGGTGTTCTTGTTTTTACACATGAACTTAAGTTAAAGTTGTTGTGCCTAAATACAGATTCTTGTACCCGAAAATATTGTAAAATAACAATCTTAAGGAATAGTTTTTCGAAATCTTTATTGCTTGATTTCTGGAGATTAAAGCTTTAAGTTTTCTACTCTGTTTAAACTTAACTAGTGGTTTGAAGAAAAAAAATCTTCATCACAAGTTAAAGATCACTTGGCTGACGATTGGAAGTCATAAAAACTTCATCGTTGAACTAGAAACAAGAGGTGTTTATAGTTGTTGGAACTTTATTAATAGTATTTTGATATACTAAAGTTACTATCTTGTTGTGACAGAAAAATGACTACCGATAGTCAAGTGCATGATGCAGGAATGACTATGGTAGCAACTAGTATTTCCACGTCGAGTCATACTAATGCTCCACAAGCTATGGCACCAACGGAGAAACCAAAAAAATTTGCGGGTATTGACTTCAAGAGGTGGTAGAAGAAAATATTTTTCTACCTCAAAACTCTTTATCTTCAAAGGTTCACATTTGAGGAAGCTCCGAAGGTGACCGAGGGAACCTCTGAACAAGAGTGATTTGTGGTTGTGGAGGCTTGGAAACACTCAGATTTCCTTTGCAGGAACTAAATTTTGAGTGGTCTCCAAGATGACCTTTACAATGTGTATAGTGGAACAAAGACAACAAAAGAGTTATGGGGAGTGCTAGAACGGAAGTACAAGATAGAGGATGCCAAAACTAAAAAGTTCTTCGTTGCAAGATTCCTGGAATATAAAATGATAGATAGAAAGTCGGTTGTCTCCCAAGTGCAGAGACTGCAAGTGATCATCCATGATCTCCTAGTGGAAGGTATGATTTTGAAAAATACCTTTACTGAATAGTTTGAAAATGTTCTTAATATTCACATAACCTTTATTGTAGGTTTGATCGTGAATGAAGCGTTTCAAGTAGCAGCAACAATAGAGAAGCTACCACCTATGTGGAAAGACTTCAAAAACTATTTGAAACACAAAAGTAAGGAGATGTCCGTCGAAGATCTAATCGTCAGATTGCGCATTGAAGAAGACAATAAGGCTGCAGAAAGAGGTCAAGAGGAAATTCAACAATGAATAAAGAAAATATTGTAGAAGATGACTACAACTCCAAAAAGCGCAAGAAAGTTGGACATGAAAGCAATCAACCCAAGAAAAATTTTAAGGGAAAGTGTTTTAACTGTGGCAAAATTGGCCACAAGTCCACAGATTGTTGTGCCCCTAAGAAAGGGAAGAAGAAGGATCAAGAAAATGTTGTTGAGTCTAAGAAAGAAGTCAACGACCTATGTACTATGATGTACGAATGCAACATGGTGGGAAATCCTTATGAATGGTGGACGGATTCCGGTTCCACCCGCCATGTTTGTGCTAATAAGGAGTTATTTGCTGCTTTTGCTCCGGCTCAAGGAGAAGAAAAAATCTACATTGCAAAATTCGCTACTGCAAAAGTAGAAGGAATAGGAAAAGTGTGCTTGAAAATGACTTTGGGTAAAGTGTTGACACTCAACAATGTCTTGTATGTTCCAAAGTTAAGAAAGAACTTGATTTCTGTATCACTTCTAGAAAAAAACGGATTCAAATATGTATTTGTTTCCAGAAAAATTATACTTAGTAATGGTGAAGTGTATGTAGAAAAAGGCTACCTCAATGAGGGTATATTTAAAATGAATGTAATGAATGTTGAAATCAATAAACGTTCTACTTCTTCTTACTTGCTTGAGTCTTATGATTTATGGCATGAACATTTAGGACATGTCAATTATAAAACTTTGCGAAAACTGATTAACTTAGAAGTTTTGCCAAACTTTGAGCGCAATAAATCTAAGTGTCAAACGTGTGTGGAATCAAAGTATGCTAAGCATCCGTATAAGTCCATTGAAAGGAATTCCAATCCCTTACACTTAATACACATTGACATTTGTGATATGAAGTCAACACCATCACGTGGTGGGAAAAAGCATTTCATAAATTTTATTGATGATTGCACTAGATATTGTTATGTCTACTTGCTAAATAGTAAGGATGAAACAATATATGCGTTTAGGCAATACAAAACTGAAGTTGAAAATTAGTTAGGAAAAAAGATCAAAACTATAAGAAGTGATAGGGGCAAAGAATATGAATCTCCCTTTGCCGAAATATGTGTAGAGAATGGAATTGTCCATCAAACTACAACCCCGTATTCACCTCAATCTAATGGAATTGCAGAAAGAAAAAACCAAATTTTGAAGAAAATGATGAATCCCTTACTTATAAGTTCAAGTTTGCTGCAAAACTTGTGGGGGGAAGCTATTCTTACGGCTAACCAAATACTCAATAGAGTGCCCCATAGTAAGACACAATCAATTCCATATGAAAAATAGAAAGGAAGGAAACCCAACTTGAAATATTTCAAAGTGTGGGGGTGTCTAGCGAAGGTCCAAGTTCCTATGCCTAAAAGAGTAAGGAGAGGACCTAAGATGGTGGATTGCGAGTCCATAGGATATTCTAAAAGTAGTAAAGAATGTCAGTTTTTGGTTCATAAATCCGAACATCTATATATCAATAAAAATACCGTAATTAAATCAAATACTACTGAATTCTTTGAACACATTTATCCGTATAAAATTAGACATGAACCGTCTAGTGAAGGGTCTAAACGACCTCAAAATGAACCAATTGAGGATGTACATAATGATGAGAATCCAAGACGTAGTACACATCAAAGAACGGAAACTTCGTTTGAATCAGATTTTGTAATATTTCTCTTAGAAAATGAGCCTCGAAAATTTAAAAAAGTGATGGCATCTTCGGACTCATCCTTTTGGAAAGAGGGAGTCGATAGTGAGATTAATTCAATCTTAAGAAACCATACGTGGGAGTTGGTTGATCTTCCTCCAGGAAATAAACTTTTAGGTTCTAAATGGATCTTCAAAAGGAAAATGAAAGCTGATGGTACTATTGACAAATACAAGGCAAGACTTGTTGTAAAAGGCTTTAAACAAAAGGAAGGCCTTGATTACTTTGATACATACTATCTAGTAACAAGGATAACGTCAATTCGAATGTTAATTGCCTTGGCGGCAGTATATGATCGATCTTGAAATCCATCAAATGGATGTGAAAATAGCATTCCTAGAGGAAGAAATTTACATGGAACATCCTGAGGGTTTTGTGGTTCCTGAAAAAGAATATAAGGTGTGTAAACTTGTTAAGTCACTTTATGGACTAAAACAAGCACCTAAACAATGGCATACGAAGTTTGACCAAACCATGTTGCAAACGAGTTCAAGATAAATGAATGTGATAAATGTGTTTACATTAAAGACACTCCAAATCACCAAGTCATTCTTTGTTTATATGTGGATGATATGTTGATCATCAGTAGAGACATTTCTGACATAAATGCAACGAAAAGAATGCTCAAGAGCAAGTTCGATATGAAAGACCTTGGAGTTGTGGATGTGATCTTAGGAATAAGAATCCATAGAACTCCACAAGGGTTGGCATTGTCACAGTTTAATTATATCAAAAAGGTACTTGAAGGATATAGTGATGCAAATTGAATCACTGGATCGAACAAAGTAAAATCTATGAGTGGATATATATTTACTATTGGTGGAGGAGCGGTCTCTTGAAAATCATCCAAACGGACATGTATTGCTCACTCCACAATGAAATCTGAATTTATCGCATTAGATAAAGTCGGTGAAGAAGCAGAATGACTCCAAAATTTCTTGGAAGATATTCCTTATTGGACCAAACCAGTGGCACCAATATGTATACACTGTGATAGCCAAGTAGCAATAGGTAGGGAAGAGAGCATGATGTACAACGGTAAATCTCGTCACATAAGACGAAGACATATACCGTTAGAGAATTTCTCTCTAGTGAAATTATCACTGTTGACTATGTAAAGTCAAAGCATAATATGTCAGATCCACTTACAAAAGGCCTGTCTAGATAAGGAGTTGAGAGGACATCCAAGGGATTGGGTTTAAGGCCTAGGACAAGTCAGCATGACGGTAATTCTACCTAGCAGACTGGAGATGCTAAGATCTAGGTTCAAAGAAATCAAATGAAGTTTTTTCCGAAAGGTTCAACATTGTCAATATACCAACCCATTCTCATGATGTAGAAAATGTTTAACAAACAAGGATAAGACGTATGGTGTGAAATTTTTTAATGATTATCTAAATTTTTTAGATTTGACCAAATAGTTTAATCTATAGGATTGAGCGTTTAGAAATCACCTATGTGAGGCTGAAGTGGAAGCCGATTCAAGTAGAATGTTAGTAAAGACCTATTCTCTAAGCTCTCATGAAACCGAGATGTGTCCATGGCTAAAAAGAACAAAACCGTGAGAACAATAAACGGTAAAAGGCTAGTTGTGTGACATGTGTTGTCCGGGTGTACATTAAAGCTCGACGGTTCAAAGATATCAAATCTACCAATTGATCGAGTGCATCTAATGCATGTTCACTATGAAAAGTTCAAAGGGAAACTCACTTATCCAGATGCAATCAGTCTTTGTTAAATGATCACATGCTTTTTCGTAAATTTTTCAAAAGATAGACATTCTCCATTCATGTGGGGGATTGTTGGGTTCTATGTGTGTGTGAATAGAAAATGGAGGAAAAATAGTGGAAGGAAAGAGAGACACTAAAATGGAAAGTGTACTCTTTTTGGAAAGCTTACTAAATTCTCCCACATTAGTGGGAGAAAGAAGATTTAAGGTGTTTATATTGTGGAACACTTAATCCACATTGTAAGTGAGGCAAGAACCAAGAGGTGCCTCACGACGTTGTCGTCATCGCTCGGTCAACTCGGCTTCGGCTTCGGCTTTGGATTTGGATTTGTCAAATGATCAAATGTTAGTAAAGGCCTATTCTCTAAGCTCTCATGAAACCAGGACATGTTCATGGATGAAAAGAACAAAATTGTGAGAACTATAAATGGTAAAAGGCTGGTTGTATGACATGTGTTATCTAGGTGTACATTAAAGCTCGACGGTTCAAAGATATCAAATCTACCGATTGACCGAGTGCATCTGATGCATGTTTACTACGGAATGTTCAAGGGAAAACCACTTATCCAAATGCAATCGGTCTTTGTTAAATGATCACATGTTTGTCCGTAAATTCTTCAAAAGATAGTCATTCCCCATTCATGTGGGGGATTATTGGGTTCTATGTGTGTGTGTGTGAATGAAAAATGGAGAGAAAATAGTGGAGATCAAGAGAGACACTAAAATGAAAAGTGTACTCTTTTTGAAAAGCTTTCTAAATTCTCACACATTGGTGGGAGAAAGAAGCTTTAAGGTTTTTATATTGTGAAACACTTACTCCATATTGTAAGTGAGGCAAGAACCAAGAGGTGCCTCACGCCGTCGTCGTCACTTTCTTGGATTCGGATTTGGATTTGTCAAATGATCGAATGTTAGTAAAGGCCTATTCTCTAAGCTCTGATGAAATCGGAACATGTTCATGGATGAAAAGAATAAAATTGTGAGAACCATAAACGGTAAAAGGCTGGTTGTGTGACATGTGTTGTATTGGTGTACATTAAAGCTCGACGGTTCAAAAATATCAAATCTATCGATTGACCGAGTGCATCCGATGCATGTTTACTACGGAAAGTTCAAAGGAAACCCACTTATCCAGATGCAATCAGTCTTTGTTAAATGATCATATGTTTGTCCATAAATTCTTCAAAAGATAGTCATTCCCCATTCATGTGGGGGATTGTTGGGTTCTATGTGTGTGTGAATGAAAAATGGAGAGAAAATAGTGGAGAGCAGTGTACTCTTTTTGGAAAGCTTACTAAATTCTCCCACATTGGTGGAAGAAAGAAGCTTTAAGGTGTTTATATTGTGGAACACTTACTCCACATGGTAAGTGAGGCAAGAACCAAGAGGTGCCTCGCGTCGTCGTTGTCTCTCGCTCGGCTCAGATTTTGAAAATGATCGATCGATGAGATCTATTTTTTAGAAAAAAATTATTTGAATCTTTATGAACAAGTGATCAGGCGCAGGTCCAGCACAGACTGGGTGCAGGTGACGTGACTGTACTGAATAGGTGCCTTTTTGTTGAACCAATGCATCTTTTCTGAAAGGACACTTAAAGGCTATAAATACTTGACGTATTCCTCGGGTATTACCATGATTTTTTGATAGCAAAAACACTCTTTATATCTTCAAAAACTCATTGTGATCATTAGTTGTTGAGTGAGTTAGAAGAATCCTGCAATTTGAGGTACCGCTATTGTTGGATTGAAGGCCATTTTATCTTGGGTGGAAGATTCCATAACCTCGGGTACAATGAGGGGAATTATTCCTTAAGGACACTCCGTGAAGTCGGGGGACTTGGCCTTAAAAATTCTGTTTCATCTTATTTCTGAAAATTAACATACTTCTTGGAAAGATTATCCTTAATCTTGTGTTGAAGGTGTAAAGCAACTTCATAGGTGTTCTTGGTTTTACACATGAACTTGAGTTGAAGTTGTTGTGCCTAAATACAGATTCTTGTACCCGAAAATATTGCAAAATAACACAGGCGACTCAATTATAGGAGCAAATCATAGGGATATTCTCTTTTAATATTGTTTGGATTAGTTCCTTAGATAGCATCTTACATGGTATTAGAGACAAGTCCATCTCCGTTTGGGCTCCCAATCCATGCGTCATTTTGGCCCTGAGTGTGAAGGGAGTGTTAGAGCGTGTGAAAGTCCCACATTGGTTGGGGAATGAACTGGTGGTTTGGTTCGAAATCTCTTTGGATAGAATTCTAGTTCGTTTGTTTTTAGAAGTGTTCCGACGCTTTGTTTTATTTGGGTTTCTCTTATCAGTTGGGTTCTCAGTTTTATTGGACATTAATATTTGTGAAGAAATTCTCTTTATCCTGACTGGCTGTCTATTCAATCTATATATTTGGACTGTTGATTAGTTGGAGAAAATGATTTGACAGTATCAAAGGAGGAAATAGTCAGAGAAAACAATTTTGGTCTCAGTACAATTTGCAAAATTCATTCAGTAGCAAGAATCACTAATAGAATCTGAGTATAGAGTCATGGATCTTTCAACATGTGAGCTAATGTGGATCCATCATCTTTAAACAGAAATTGGGTTGAAACATTTTGCTCCATCAAAACACTGATGTGACAATCAAGCTACGCTCTATAATGCCTCAAACCCAATGTATCATGAAAGAACCAAACATATTGAAGTTGCCTGTTATTTTGTCCGAGAGAAAATTCAGGAGAATTTGATTTCCACTAGCTACGTGAAGACAGGTGAGCAACTAGTTTATTTGTTAACAAAGACGTTGAATGGAACTCGAGTTGATTATCTTTGTAACAAGCTAGGCATGATCAATAATTCAGCTTGAGGGGGAGTGTTACAGAATAATTAGTGAGTAGACATATATTTTCCTTCCATATATAGGTGACTCAATTATAGGAGCAGATCATCAGGATATTCCTTTTTAATTGTTTTGATTAGTTTCCTTAGATAGCATCTTATGCAAATGTATAAATACATTGGGTTCATGAATAGAAGATATACCTTCCTTATTTCAAATATCATTTTCCACTTTGCAAACAAAAACTACTTTTTTTCAAATGCGGCCTCAATATCTCAAATAGTGACATGCGAGTGCACAAATTTGAGGCATGAAAGAAGTATTTGCATTAATGTAAGACAATACTGCATATGTTATTCATCGACTCTCCCCTTAGCCACACTAATCAAGGAGCATTTTAAGCAAGAGGTAACAAAATATGTTGCTCAGATTCATCAAAAATGTCATTTTCGTTTCACATCCTTCAAAAGTAATGTGTTTTTGAAAGATCTCTTGGCCTAGGGAAAACTTCAGGTACTGATAAAGAAATGGACCTTGGGTCTAACTCAACCTCAAAAGCTAGCTTATGAGGGGAGGATTGTCCAAGACAATATAAGGAGATCAAGGACTCTTTAACGCACCGATGTGGGACTCCAACACCCCTGCACGTCTAGAGCGTGGACAATATAAGATGGGGGTCCAACATCGGAATCGAAAACAAATGAATTGGGTGAACCTGACTCTGATAACATGATAAAGAAATAGACCTTGGGCCTAACTCAACCTAAAAATCTAGCTCATGAGGGGAGGATTTCCCAAGACAGGGGTGGAGCCAGGCCTTGTTAGGGGGTTCGTCCCTACGACGAAAAAATACACCATTTATACACGGTTAAAATTATTTTTATGTATCTATAGTAGGTGTTGAACCCCCTTCGGCTAGGTTTTCTTCGAATATTAAACCCCCTTAGTTGAAATCCTGGCTTCGCCTCTAACCCAAGACCATATAAGGAGACCAAGGAACCTTTAACCCACTGATGTGGGACTCCATCAGGTACAAAAAGAAGTGAACAAAACAAATTATGGTAAGATACTAGGAAGTGCAACATCATACGTATACCTCATCCTCAAGTGACTGAATGTGATCAAGTTGTTGTTGATTGAGTGCACTTATATGCATTTCCAGGCTATCGGAAACCTAGAAATTGAAAAGAAAAAATGAGATCGGAAACCTAAGAGAAGATTTCTTCAGCAGATAAATATAGGAGAATAGAGTTTCTCTATATGGAGGATTTTTTCAGCACATGTTTGTGGCACCGTAACGGACACATAATTGCAAAAGGAAGACCGCAAACCTATACATCTACTCTCTCCTTACTCACCCTGGTAGTGGAGCCAGAATTTTCACCATGATGATTTAAAATAGCGTTAATGGTCAAAAACACACTTAAAATATCCCAGTTTTTCTAGTTTCATACATTCTTCCTGAACTTGTTTAACTATTTATCAAAAAACAGTTCACCTATCAATTGTTCACTTCTCCTACCTGAACAATCGTGAACAATGAAGAACTTTTAGTAATAATGTGAGTCCACAACTTTGAAGCATAAATGCAAGACAAGGCTGTCAATGTTATTCATCCACTCTCCCATTAGCCACGCTAATCAAGCAGCAGTTTATGCAAGAAGTAATTAAATATGTTACTCGATCAGACTCTTCCAAATTGTCGACAAGGTGTTTGTCGAATTCTTTAAAAGTAGTGCATTTTTTAAAGATTCGACACAGGTGCGACAACCATCATTCATGGAGAGTCCAAGCAACGTAATTTACACCAGTAGAAAATTTAGGTACAAAATGAACAAAGCAAACAATGGTAAGATACAACATCACAAGTATACCTTATCCTCGAGGGACTGAATGTGATCAAGTTGTTGTTGATTGACTGTACTCTCAGGCATTTTATGGCTATTGAAAACCTAGTAAATGAAGAGAAACGACGAGATTTGCTGTGAAAGTAAATTGACAAACACCCAAGAAGAGGATTTTTTTCAAACATTGAAAAACAGAGTTGTTCTATGCATCACGTGTCGATCACATGTTTGAGGCACCATAAGGCCTGCACGAATAAATGCATAGTGAAGGCTGCATGACTGTACATCCACTCTCCCCTTACCCACCCGGTAGCAGATCCAAAATTTTCACCAAGAGGTTTAAAATACTAAAGTATCCTGGCTTTTTGAGTTTTCATACTCGAAATATCACCAACTATTATATTTCTGAAAATTTCTATTTTCACCTTTTTCAGGAAATTTGGAAAACAACGAAAAAATATTTTCATTTTTTTTTCACTTCAAATCACTAACAAAAATTCAAAAACAACTCCAATTAATTTTCATGGCCAAACACAACTCCAATTGCTATGCTAAATACATAAAGTGGTTGGGCATGCATAATTCTCTTCTACGAGTCTACGACAAAAAAACTCAAAAGGAACTTGTTTCAAGAAGGTGATGGCAAATCCAAATACTTTCACAGTATTCTAAGGGACAAAAGAAGATGACTACAATTGAGCAAGATCAATAATCACAGACGGAGATGGATCCACGGCAACAAAATAATTACCAAAGCAACTGTTTAACTAGCCACAGTATCCTTTTAATCCCAGCTATGAGGATAATGATATGCTCACCAGTCATCCTGATGAAATAGAGATCAAGGAGGCTGTTTTTGGTTTAAGTGCTGATTCTAGTGCTGGGTCAGAAGGTAATTATTAAGTGCTGATTCTAGTGCTGGGTCAGAAGGTAATTATTAAGTGCTGATTCTAGTGCTGGGTCATCTGCTAGTTTCTCAGATTTGAGGCCTAATAGTCTCAGCATTTGGCCATGAAAAAGTGTTTGAAACAATTAGTTTTTGTTTTCAAATTGACAGATGATATCTGAAAATCGGAGTTGTGTTTGTCCATGAATACCAAATGGAGTTGTTTTTTGAATTTTGAGAGTGATTTGGAGCGGAAATAACTATTTTGTGTTTTTCAAATTTCCGAAAAAAGTGAAAACAGTTGATTTCTGGAGTTTTCAGAAATGCAAGACAAAGCTGCAGATGTCATTCATCCACTCTCTCGTTACCCACACACTAATCAAGGAGCACTTTATGCAAGATGTAATTAAATATGTTGCTCGGAAATGTCGACTGGCATGTGACGAATACTTCAAAAGTAGTGCATTTTTTGGAGGATCCAACATGGGTGCGGCATCATTTTTGGGAGTCCAATCAGCATAATGAATTCAGGTGCAAAAATAGTAACAAAATAAATTATGGCTACTACAAAGTGGGCATATAGGCATACCTCATCCTCGAGGGACTGAATGCGATCAATTTGTTGATCGAGTGCAGTTTCATTTGTATCCATTTTATGGCTATTGAAAACCTAGAAATTGAAGAGACAAAATGAGATTGGCTGTGAAAGTAAATGAAAAGAACATCTAATAAGAGGATTTCTTCAGCAAATGAACATCGATGAACAGAGTACTTGCTCTATACATAACTTGTAGATCACTTGTTTGCGAAACCCTAATTGCCTTCACGCATAAATGCAAAGTGAAGGCTGCATACCTATACATCCACTCTACTCATTCCCACCCGGAGTGGATTCAAAATTTTCACTAAGTGGGTTTAAAGTAGAGTTAATGGTCAGACACACACCTAAAGTTTCTCTATCTTTTTAGTTTCATACATGAACTATTAGGAATGTGATTTTTCAACCTGAAGTATCACCAACTATTTATTAACACAAACCTCAACTATCAAATTTGATAAATTGACATTTTTGTATGAAACTCACACACCTGATCGTCAGGTATGACTACTCAAAAGATCAGGATGTTTTAGATGTGTTTTTCACCATTCACACTTCAAAATATGAAAAATAAACACACCAATCAAGGCGTATTTTATGAAAGAAGTATTTTATGAAAGAAGTGATTAAATGTGTTGCTTGGTCTCTTCAAAGATGTGGTTCAATACAAACACAAGCTAATGATTTTTGTTCCATGTTTCAGAATAACGTTAGCGGGTGTGTCTCAGATCCCTTAGAAGTAGTGTCTTTTTGAAGGATCCGACACAAGTGCGGCATCATATTTGAAAATCCTAGCAGTATAAATTAAACCAGCAAAGAAATCAGGTACAAGAAGTGTAACAAGATAAATCCTGGTAAGATACTAGGAAGTGCAACGGCCTTCACGCATAAATCCTGAAGGACAAAGTTGTTTTATACTTAACTAAAAGATCACATTGTTGAGGCACCGTAACGGCCTTCACGCATAAATTCAAAGGGAAGGCTGCATACCTATACATCCACTCTCCCCTCACCCAACAACACCCAACAACACACCTAAAGTATTTTGACTTTTAGTTTCACATAATGGCCAGAATTTTCACAAAGAGGATTGAAAATAAAGGTAAGGGTCAAAAATACACCTTATGTAGCCCGACTTTTAGTTTCAGACTTTCTGCCTGAACTATAACAACAACTATTTATCAAAAAAGAGTTCAACTATCAAATGTTCACTTTTCCTTCCTGAAAGGTGGTGAACATTGAAGAACTTTTAGTAAACCAAAAACAATGGACTCTTAACTAAAACAAAAGAATTAGTGACACACCAAATTCTATAACCAAATACTGCAAGTTTCTTAGAGTACAAGCATTGGCACAAGATTGAGTTACTCAATGTCTCAATTAGTAATATGTGATTCCACAAGTTTGAGGCATAAATAAAGACAAGGCTGTAGATGTTATTTATCCACTCTCCCCTTGGCCACACTAATCAAAGTCACTTTATGCAAGAAGTAATTTAAATTGTTTCTCAGACTCTTTAAAATGTTGACAAGGTGTGTGTTGGATCCTTCAAAAGCAGCGCACTTTTTAAGATCCGACACAAGTGTGGCATCAATCACTTTTGGAGAGTCCAATTGTTTGAGGTACCACACTTTTTAAGATCCGACAAAAGTGTGGCATCAATCACAATCGAACTCACTCAACGATAAGATGATCACACAGAATGTTTTTGACGACAAGAAGTGTTTGTATATTCAGAAAATTTTCATATCTAAACTTGTGGATAAAAGCAGGTTTATATAGCCATCAGGTGCCCCTTCCAAAAGGTGGCAATGGTTCACTAAAAAAGTGTATCCCTCCTGAAAAATCATGTCTACTCATTCCAAAGAGTGTGTCTTTTTTCGAACAGTCACAACTATCCAAATGGGCATATCATTTCACGAATCAGTGTGTCTTTTCGTCAAAGGGTTGCATCCCTTCCGAAATAGCATTTCGCATTTTGCACTGCATTTCGAAACAGTGTTACTTCATGCATGCACATTAATGGAGGATTAAAAACACACAAAAGTTTCAGTTTCTGTTACATTTTTCCCTTTGTTTTTTCGGATCAACTTTCTGTCAAATAAATTTTGTCCAAAAAGATAGATCTCATCGATCGATCATGCTGAGCCGAGCGAGCGACGAAGAAGGCGCGAGGAACCTCTTGGTTCTTGTCTCACTTACCATGTGGAGTAAGTGTTTCTTAATATAAACACTTAAAAGTCACAGTCTCCCACCAATGTGGAAGAGTTAATAGACTTTCCAATTTTAGAGTACACTTTCCATATTTGTGTTTTCTCAATTTTTTTCCCACCACTTGGTTCCCATCATTTTTCATTCACACTTTTCATATTGAACCCAACATATACATCCACTTTCCCCTTACCCAACCTGTAGCGGATTCAAAATTTTCACGAGGAGGATTTAATTAAAATAGAGTTAATGGTCTAAAACACGCATGAAGTATCTCGATTTTTTGACTTTCATACTTTCTACCTGAAGTAGAGATAACCATCCAATACCCTTCGAACTAAGGCCAAAGTTGCTACGACACACTCCAACTTCACAGGGGTCTTATTACCCCTTAACTCAATTTTAGCGTATTTTTGTCACCCTTTTGTGCTGACATGACAACTTTTTTTATATAAAATAGCGCCCACATCAAAGGTTCCATGTCAGCCAAAAAAGTTGACAAAAGGTGTCACGTTAGCACAAAAGGATGACAAAAATACGCTAAAATTGAGTTCAGGAGTAATAGAATCCCCGTGAAGTTGGAGTGCATCGTAGCAAATTTGTTCATAGTTCAGGGGCGTACTAGCTGCTTTACTCCCTGAACTATACCAAAGCTACTTATCAAAAAACAGTTCATCTATCAATTGTTCACTTTTCCTAAATTTTTTTTACTTTTATACTTTCTACCTGAATTATACCAAATATTTATCAGAAACCAGTTCAACAATCAATTGTTCACTTTTCTTACCTGAACGATGGTGAACATAAAAGAACTTTTTAAAATATTGCTCATTTTAAGGATCCGACACGAGTGGAGCTCATTTTTGTAGAGTCCAAGTAACATAATCTAAACCAGTCGATAATTCAGGTCAAATATTGAACAAAATGAATGATGTTAAGATACTCAGAAGTGCAGATGAACACTGAATAACAGAGTTGCTCTATGTTTAACTTGAAAATCACATGTTTCATGCATAAATGCAAAGGGAAGGATGCATATCCATGCATCCACTCTCCCATTTTCTACCCATGGTGAAGTCAGAATTTTTATTAAAAGGGTTTAAAATAGAGTCAATAGTTAAAAACATATTTAAAGTATCTCGATTCTTGAGTTTCATATCTAAACTATCATGTGCAACGATTTTTTATCTGAACCATCAACGATTATTTTTCAAAATACTCCATCAACTATCATTCACATTTTCTACTGGAATATCACTATCTTTCGGATAGGTATAGTCAACAATTGACAGTTAACGCGTGTTTCAATAAATAATTGGTGATACTTCATATAATAAACTCATATACTTATAAAGTTGAACTATGAAACTCAAAAATCTCGAGATACCTTGGATGTGTTTTTCACCCGTACCTCTTTAAAGTATGCAAAGTAAACACACATATAAGACATTCAGACTCAACATCTATCATACAAGTAAGTAAAAATAATTTTAATTTCAACCATATATAAGTAATAGAATTTTTCGCTGAAAAGAATAGAAAATTCACTTTCGAAATACTGAATTACCGCGAGGCGTGAATGTGTGATACACAAGAATCATGGCAGGAATTAAGTCCAAGAAACTTCAGGTGACATAATTAAAGCCGGGCTAGAATTTTGAGTTTATAATAAACTCGACATCCTATAAAACTCTACTTTGACATTTACAAAATAAGTGTTATTTTAGCAAACTAATCTTGCAAAACGTCGCCTTAGAAATTTTGATAATAACTCCTTTTTATTTTACTTGACCCCTTTATAAAAAATAGTTATTTTAATTTATTTGTTTGTAATCAATAGGATTTTATTATATTTTTCCCTTCTACCTTTGTATTAAATAATTATAACCCTTTTGTCCCATATTAGTTGGTTGTTTTCCTTTTACTTAATATACTAAAAAATCATAAATAAGAAGGTAATTTTACTAATTCACCCCTTAAAAAATTTCTTGGGAATTTTATAAATAAGTGTAGACACTTTTAAGAAGAACTTAAGGGTAATATGAGAAAAAATTAATTCATACTTTTTTGATTTAGTAAGGTGAACAACTAATGTGAGACAACTATTTTTAGTAAGATGACCAACTAATATGGAATAGAGGAAGTTTAAAATAATAGTGTCAAATTTAAAATTTCAAAACATTATTAATAATGTTACTTTCATAATTTAAGTACTCTCTCTATTCATCTTTACTTGTCCACTTCAATTACTAATTAGTTAAATTATTTTTTGATGACGCAATAATGGTGTTGACAATGACAGTAGTGGAGAAGTGTTGATGTAGGTGGCTACAAATGATGAAAGAGAGAAAAAAAGCTTAGATATAAATTTCGGGTCGTGGAAGATTTGTAGAGCTTTATCAGTGTGAAAATAGTGGTTGTAGTGATCACCATTGTTGAAAGACATGAAGTTTGTGGCCGTTTGATGATAAGAGAGAAATAAAAATAAATTTAAAAAATCATAATATAATTCTCACTCTCTCAAAATGTATTTCACTTTCTCGGCCATGCCAACATATGAGAGGCTAGGGGTGGCAAACGGGTGGATTTGATTGGATTTGGATGGGTTAAATATGGATCGAGCAAAAATGGTTTGGATTGCAATCTGCCCATATAAATACGGGTAAATATGGATTTGGTCAAATATGGATTGGGTAAAAATGGTTTCAATCCACTTTAACTCCTAAGTCAAAAACTTAAAACTTTTATATCATATCAACTTGATTTTTTTTTCATTTCTTTTTTTTTTTTAGTTATTTCTTTTTAGTTTTTTTTGCCACCTCTTCTATGTGTAGCCTCTAGTTTTTTTTTTTTTTCATTTTTTTTTTCTCTCTTCTATCTCTACCCTCTACCCTCTACCCTCTACCCTTTGTTTCTCTTTCTTTTTTCTTTTTTTTTTCCATTTCTTTTTTTCTATTTTTTATTTTTTTGTTTTTACTTCTTTCTCATTTTTTTATTTTTTGGTTGTATTTTATGTTTTATATTTTTTTTACTTTCGAACATGGTTAAGTTGAGTACAAATTATGGATGATGACTAAAATATCGTAACCACTCAGCATATTTGTTTTCACCATCATCTTTTTTCTTTTTCCTTTTTTCTTTTTTCATTATTTTTTCTTTTTGATTTTTTTTTGTATTTTTTTTCTTCAATTCTTTGTTTACGCTTTTTTCTCTCTTCTATCTCTAACTTCTACCTCTCTTTCTATTTTTTTTTTCTATTTTTGGTTTCCTTCTTTTTTTATGATAACGAAAATACCATAAGCGCATATTGATTTATATTTGCCCAACATTTATAATTCGAGGGCTATGTGGATCCTCAGCCATATATATTTTAGTCTCAAGAAAATACAATTAATTCATATACTTTTTTTTGGTTTTTCATCCGGTGTCCGGTGCCTACATTGGAGCCCCGACTAATCTGGATCGGGCGTTGCAGGGCCCATTAAGGTAGCAGCGCTCCCAACAGAGTTTTCTCCATAACCAGGGTCGTACCCTCGACCTCTGATTAAGGGTGGAGCAGCCCCATCCACTGCACCACAACCCATGTTGATTTTAATTCGTATACTTATTTGTATATAAATACAAATGATAAATTGCACATATTGACAACTAAACTATTCAAATACAAATAATAAATTTATTTGAAATATATAGTATGATACAAATAAATTTAAAGTAAAAATATAAAATGCAATGACAAAAAAATGATGAGGAAAAGAATATAAAAAAATAAGAAAAATGACAAAAATGACAAAAATGACGAACCAAGAATTAAAAAGGGGAAAACAGAAATACAAAAAATAAGAATGCAAAGAAATAAAATTGAAAAGGAAAAAAATGATGAAAAAGAAGAAATAAAAAAAGAGTAAGAAACGAGTAAAAAATAAGTGGAAAAAATGAAAAAGAAAAAAAGTAAATTAAAGGAAAAAATAAAGAAAAAAATAGTAAATTAAAAAACAAAAAAAAGAAAGAAAAAGGAAAGAAAGAGAAATAAAAGATAGAAAAAAATAATAATAAAGGAGTGAGACTATGGATTATATTTAATTGATAAGAGATGTTATGAATTATATAGGCTAAATGGGATAATTAGAAGCTTATATTTATTAACTCATGTAGGTCTCAAGCGAATATGAATGATGAAATAAGAATGAGAAAGGGGAAAGCAAAAAAAAAAAAGAATACAAAGAAAAAGGAAATAAAAATAAAAAAATAAAAAATAGATAAAAAAATGAGAAAAAAAAAAGAAATTATAAGGAATGAGTAAAAAAATAAAAAAAAATGAAAAGTAAATTAAAGGAAAAAAGAAAGAAAAAAAGAAGAAGAAAAGAAACTAGAAAAGAAAAAAAACTGAAACTTTAAGCATAGGTAGGTGATCTCAGTGTTTAAATGGGTACCCATATTTTACCCATTTTGTCCATATTTGTATGAGCTTTTAAAATGAGTTGAAGTCTATATTTACCCATTTGAAATATGAGTGATCCAATTCACTAAATATGAGTTAAATGGACTCTTTTCACAAATATGGACTGCAATTGCCACCCCTATGAGAGACATATATTTTACATTAAAATAGTATAGGGGTCATAGGCCCTCCACAAAATTGAGACATGTTACAATTTTTTTTATCAAAGATTGTGTATATTTCGGATCTGTTTCCCTCATTTTAATTGTGTGGATAAGTATTAAGTAATATGGGGTAGAGGGAATAGATGCGTATACCTTGTAGTCTTTAAATTTGTCAAATGATATGTTAGGAATTGAAAAACTTACTTCCTCCTTTCCAAATAAGTGTAATCCTAATACTCTCTCTATTTATTTTTACTTGTTCACTATACTAAAAGTTAAATGTTTAATAATATTTGTACAATTTAAAAAATCGATGGATAATTTAAATATTTCTATCCATTTTACCCTTATTTATTAATTATAGTTTTACCCACTATATTTCTCAAAACATTGGATTAATTATATTCAAAGGTTGATGTGGTAAATTACCCGCATTATTTATTGTTTATTAACCTATATATCAAGTCAATAGTGGACAACTATTAATGAATGGAAAGAGTAAAAATTATGTTTGTTAATAAATACAATATCTAGTGTACTAAACTATGTATATTTATTTAATACTAATAAGTGTGTCTTGAAAATGGAACATTATAAGAAGTGGGAGTTCGATTTGTACTATTTTGGAATTAATAGGTAAGTAAATAGATGAATATTAAAGAATTAATAAGGAATGCATTAATCAAATCATACTTCTAATTTTTTTTTTAAAAAAAAAGTTGTGCAAAATTTATACATGTCAACTGTTCAAATACGAAAGGAGTAATGATTAACTTTAGTGTAGTAAAATGATTATTCAATGACTATCAAAGAAACTAACCATTAATTTAACTTTAAAGTTTCAATTACATATTCTCTCTGTATTTTTATTTGTGCAGTATACTAAAAATAATCATTGAACTTTACTTATTTAAATTAAAAAATCAAGGGATAATTATTTTTATTGAGTCTACCTATCCTTTCTTTCAATTAATATTTATTTTTCAACATTTAGATGGCTTATAATTTTTTTTGATAATAAAATGTAAATATTACTATTACCGATAAAAATTTACACCTAAAGAGCATTCAACTACCATTGCTCTAGCCAGGCATGTTGAACCTTGAATTTGTTTCTAATTACATATTCTCTCGATGAATTTCACACTTTCTCGCCTTTTTCGCTCCTGCTAACAAGATCACTCTCTCCCTAATCACTACTTGCACTTGTTGTACCATGAAGCTTGTATTCCCTTGATGGTTCTTGAAGATTTTCCCATTCCTAGCTATCCATATATTATACACCATAGCTCCATTAGCTGCAGCTACAGTTTCCTTTTGAAATTTGGTCAATTGCTTTCTTCTTATCTTCAAGATAGTAGTCTGAACTTCCTTTAGCTGCACAAGCACTCCTACCCAGCTAAAAATTTGAGCCCACACAATATTTTCTATGTTGCATTCTACAAACAAAAGTGTGTAGCATTCTCTTGTTGATGTTGATCACATAATTCACATTCTGCCTTGTCGCATTGCCAACCAAATCTGAGCATTCTTTCTTTGGTTAACAACTTGCCCTGCATTGCCAACCATAAAAGGAACCTATGTTTTGGTAGTACTACCCTACTCCATACTATCTCGTATCCTCTCCAGGCTAGTCTCTGTCCTAATAGTGCATAGTAGCTCTTAGAAATTGAAATTTACCTATTTCTGTAAGCAGGTATCTATTTGAGACATACCAAGCCCACATCCCCCTCTTTACTTGTTGAGTTGTATCCAGTACCAGTTGCAATCTTGGGGGGGGGGGGTTAGTGTGTCCATATATCCTCTCCTTCCTTCATATATACTATGAATCCATTGCACCCACAATATATACTTTCTCTAATGCATCCACCATATCAATTTTCCCACTGCAACAATATTTCACAATTTATAATTTTTGACATTAAATCCTCCTTGAGCTACAGATATGCCACCATTTAACCAGTGTCACTTTCTTCTTTTCCTCTATTTCTCCCCATAAGAACTTCCTGCATTGTGTTACTACCAGTTTAACCACACTTTGGGGGACGATTAATGCAGAACCCTAGAAATTTTGTAGTGCAAATATCACCGAGTTTACTACTTGTAATCTACCAGCATAAGAAAAATGTCTTGTTGAAGTAGTTTTTAAGTTTGTTGTGATCCTGATGCTTAATTGTTAATAATCTAATTTGGACCATTTGTTGTGGGATAATGGCAAGCCAAGGTATCTAATAGGGAGTGCTCAATATTGAAATCCAGTGAGCTCAAGTAATCTTCTTGCACCTCTTGATTCATACCATCTATGAAGAGGTTAGATTTATTTGAATTTGCTGATAACCTAGTAGTCTCAGAAAAGTGCTTTATAGCCTCCATAATTCTCTGTACTGAAGCTTCAATTCCTTTACAGAAGATCATTAGGTCGTCTGCAAATGTAAGGTGCGTTATCTGTTGACCCTTGCATATGGGGTGAAATCAAATTAGGTAGTTTGCACATTCTGCTCATGACTCTTGTGAAATATTTTATTGCCATTACAAACAACAAAGGAGACATAGGGTCCCCCTACCTTAGTCCTTTCTTACCTGAAAAAAACCCACATCCTACTCCATTGATCTTAACAGTGTGTGGTGATGGTTGTGAGTTGTAACACATGTTATGATTAAGTCAATAAACTTGGGGGGAATTCATAACCATACAATATTTCTTCCACAAACTCCCATCTCATTATATCATATGCCTTTCTCAGGTCTATCTTCATGAGGCACCTAGGGGAGGTTTTTCTATTTTAGTGTCTCATCATGTCTTGACACATTAGCACATTCTGAATGGGTGATCTTTCCTGGATAAAAACATCATGTGATATGTTCACTAACACTGCAACACCCTCTTCAATCTATTACATATCAACTTTGAAATACACTTGTACAGTGTGTTGCAGCAAGAAATAGGCCTGAACTGACTTGCTTCTTCTGGTTTGTCAACTTTTGGGATTAGAGTAATCATAGTGACATCAGTTATTTCAGTAACTTCCAATTCTGAAAGAATTCTAGGATAGCAAAGCCTGCATCTTTACCTATAACTTCCCAGGCAATTCTATAGAAAGCTCCACCATAACAATCTGGTCTAGGGCTCTTGTTTATGTTTATGCTCCATTAACCTTCTTGATTTCTTCAATTGTAACCGTCTCCAATAATTGTAGTTGCTTCTTCTTTTTTAATCTTGGGCCTTGCACATAGATATGGTTTCTAAATTTAGTCTTGATCCTATCTGCATTGCCTGGTAAAGTTTGGTAATAAGCTACATAAATTAATTCTAAAAATCTGGCATTGGCCATGTTGTATCTGGTTAGCTTCATCTTTGAGTTGGGTGATAGATTGTTGAAACTTCTTTCTCCTTAGTATTGAGAAGAAGTATTTTGTGTTGTCATCCCCTAGTCTTAACCATGTGACTTTACTTCTTTGCATCAACATAATCTCTGCTTGATAAAAAATCTTTTGAAAGACTTATAATTAATAAGAGTGATATAATAAAATTACCATTTTATTTATTCTCTCTATTCCAAAATAATTGAATTATTGTGATATGGTACTATCAGAATAAGTGCAACAGTTAGTGAAAGTTAAACCTACACAGTTAGTTAACAACACTCACTTACATTGCTCAGGTGTCACTTAGCTGGATAAGAGTAGTTATCTGGTGAGGTGCAATATGTGTGAAGTTTGTATAGGTGCACTTGTATAAATAAAGCAATGTACTGATCAATTGAATATAATAAGAAAATATCTTCTTCTAATTCTCTCAATCTGTAATTCTTCTCTCTAAGCTACTTAGCAGCATGAGCTCAACAGATTGAGCATTTTATCATTCCATTCCATAAGTTTCTCAGGGTATCAAAGCAGAGATCTCTGTGACGAGTTAGTCTTCCGCGTGGTTAATTTTTTCTTTCTTAATTCGAGGATTCATCAATGGCAGATCTGAAAGTTGCTACCTTAGAGCACAATCATCCATTGTACTTGCAATCTACGGATACACCTGGTGTTGCTTTGATTTTAGTTAAGCTTATCAGACCAGAAAACTATGGGTTATGGAGCAGGTCAATGAAGCAGGCGTTATTGGTAAAAAACAAATTAGGTTTTGTTGATGGCACCTGTGTGAAGAGTTCGTACAAAGGTGAACCACTTGCTCAATGGGAAAGATGTAATGATGTCGTTTTGTCATGGATAAGCAGCATTGTTGCATCAAATTTGTTGACTACTATCATATATGCTTCGAATGCTCAAGATGTCTGGGAGGACTTCATGGAGCGTTTTGATAAATCTAATCTCACTCGCGTCTACCAGCTATGGACTGAAGTTGCTGGGCTTAGACAAGGTACTGATTCTGTTACTGAGTACTATTCGAAATTGCGTGATCTGTGGGATGAATTGGATTTGTTGGTTCCTTCTCCCGTATGCAATTGTGCTGAAGCTAAGCCTTATATTGAATATTTGTAGCAACAAAGGTTATTAATGTTTCTAATGGGATTGAATGAGACATTTAGTTTTATGCGCAGTGATATTCTTCTAAAACTAGAAACACTTAGTGTTAATCAAGATTATTCGATTGTAGTTCAAGAGAAAAGTCAGAGATTGTTAGGTGTAGTGGGATCTTGCAAAGAACAATTTACCATGTTAGCAGGTAAGAGTAATACTTTCAGAGGTGGAAAGAAGCCACAATCAGGGGGAGCTTGTGAGATTTGTGGATACAGAAACTATGTAACAACTGACTGTTATAGACTAGTAGGTTTTCCACCTGATTTTAGGAGCAAGAAGAAATTTTCCATGTCTGGATCACCACATGCACCAGTTTATCCCAATGGAGTCAATAACTCTAGAACAGGAAATTACAACCATGTTGGACCTTCAAGCTTCAGGTCTTACGCAAATAATGCAACAACAACAAATAAAAGAGAACAAGAACTACATGAGCTCACTATTAATGATATGGAACAGGTGCACAATTTGAAGCACAATAAAGATGCAAATGACTGCAAAGCTAATCTAGCAGTTAATGTTTCTTTGAACAATGACCGTGGTATACAAAATTGGATTATTGACTCAGGAGCTACTCTTCATATTACCTCATGTAAATACTTTTTAACTCATATAAAGGAACTAGTAATCACAAAAACAGTACAAATGCCCACAGGAAAGAAAGTAATGGTTGAACATTCTGGAGAAACTACTATTCTGGGAAATTTGCAGTGAAAAATGTCCTACATGTCCCTGACTTCAAGTTCAATCTACTTTCAGTAGCAAGGCTGACTAAGGACTTATCTTGCAGTGTCAGTTTCTTCCCTGATTTCTGTGTCTTGTAGGGTCTTTATAGTGGCAAGGTGATTGGGGCTGGTAGAGAACACAATGGTTTGTAATGAAATAAATGTAGTTGTTAGCTCAACAATAAAGGAACACAATCAAACTGACTTGTGGCATGCTAGACTGGGTCACCCTTCTTATCAAGCTATGCAACATATTTTAGCACTTAGAGGTCACATTGATAGCAGGCAACTTAATTCTTGTCAAACTTGTCCTATAGCTAAGCAAAGTAGATTAGTATTTCCTGATAGTCAAAGTAAGTCCACACATTGCTTCCAACTTATTCATGTAGATGTTTGGGGTCCATACAAAATCCCTACATATGATAGAAAGCAATACTTTGTCATAGTTGTTGATGATTGTAGAAGATTTACTTGTATATGTCTAATTCAATGTAAAACTGAAGTATATGAAGTTTTAACGGATTTCTTGACTATGGTACATACACAGTTTGATGTCAAAGTGCTGGTTATAAGAACAGATAATGGTATAAAGTTCTTCAATGTGAATTGTAATACTTTATTTTCTTCTCTTGGTATTGTTCATCAAAGTTCCTGTGCTTATACTCCCTAACAAAATGGGGTGGTCGAGAGAAAGCACAGGCACATCATGAACACTGCTAGAGCATTGAGATTTCAGTGTAGGATGCCTATAAAGTACTGGGGTCATTATGTTAAAACAACCACTTACTTGATTAATAAGATGCCTAGTACAGTGTTAAATGGAAAATCACCACATAATGTTTTATACAGGCAAGAACCTGATCTCAGTCACCTAAGGATTTTTGGCTGTTTATGCTTTGTATTTGTGTTTCCTAGGGTGGATAAATTTGCTCCATATTCAGAGACTCAAAAGGGGTATAGGTTGATGGACCTAGAGAATCACCTCATTTTCATTAGTAGAGATGTTACTTTTATGGAGCATATTTTTCCGTTCAAAAGTGACTCAACAGACTCTCCAGACTTGCTTTTACCAGTCCTAGACCAGCCTGAGCTGTTGATAGCTGCTGGTGATACTCATGCTCCGCCTATTGGTTACACTGACTCAGTTCCTAATGACCTACCCGTTCAATAAGAACCCATTGAAGTTATTGCAGATTATGCCATTGACCAGCCTGCAGATATCCCAGAGGTTGTACCTGCAGATATCCATGATAAAGAACCTGTTATTACTCCTAGTCCAAATATACAAGTGAGGGAGTCTGCAGATATTATAAGGACTGCTAGATCAGCTAAACCACCCTTGTGGCACAAGGATTATGTTCTGTCCAAATGAACTAATGTTGCTTGCCTCTACCCCATTGATGATTACATAACTTATGCTGGTATGAGTGACTCTTACAACTCCTATGTTGCAGCATTCTCTGCACAGGTATAACCTTCTTCATTCAAGGAAGCTTTTACTTTTCCTCACTAGATTGAAGCCATGAAAGCTGAAGTTCAAGCCTTGGAACAGAATAAGACATGGATATTGGTTGATTTACCTATTGGTAAAAGAGCTATTGGTTCCAAGTGGGTGTATAAGGTAAAACATAAAGCAAATGGTAAAGTTGAAAGATATAATGCTAGGTTGGTAGCCAAAGGCTACAACCAACAAGAAGGAATGAATTATCATGAGACTTTCTCACCTGTTGCCAAAATAGTAACTTTGAGAACTGTCATCAGTATTGTTGTATCTCATAACTGGCCATTATTTCAAATAGATGTTCACAATGCATTTCTCCAGGGTGATCTTACTGAGGATGTTTACATGGAGTTGCCTCAGGGTTTCCAGAGACAGGAGGAGAATAAAGTATGTAAGCTTCTTAAATCTTTGTATGGACTCAAACAAGCATCTAGGCAATGGAGTCTTAAACTTACTGAAGCTCTAACAGAAGCAGATTATGTACAAAGTGCCTATGACCACTCTTTGTTCATTAAGAGAAAGGGAGATGAGATAGTTGTGGTATTGATTTATGTAGATGATCTACTTATCACAAGAAATAACAATACATTGATTCAGGAGGTTAAGATTGCACTACACAACAGTTTCAATATGAAAGATCTTGGTGATCTAAAGTATTTCCTTGGGATTGAGGTGCTGAGGTCCAAGACAGGAATTTTACCAACTCAGAGAAAGTTTGCATTAGAGCTTATTGCGGAGACTGGTTTGAGTGGTGCCAAGCCAGTTGCTACACCTCTAGAGGCTAACATCAATCTGACTACAGTTGAACTAGATGAGTGCACTGGCAACACAGGTGACTCAATATTTAGAGACATCACTGCATATCAGAGACTAATTGGGAGATTTCTATACTTAACCACTACAAGACCTGACATAAGCTTTGCTGTACAATTACTATCACAATTTATGCAGAAGCCAAATGTGTCACATTGGGAAACAACCATGAGATTAGTGAGGTATATCAAAGGTTGTCCAGGACAAGGAATATTACTAAGTGGGATTCCTAGTACACAACTTCAAGCATTCTATGACTCAGACTGAGCAACATACACTAACAGTAGAAGACCAGTGACTGGATATATGGTGAAACTAGGGAGGTCACTCCTATCATGGAAGTAAAAAAAAACAACACACTGTAAGTAGAAGTTCAGCTGAAGCTGAATATAGAAGTATGGCAGCTATTGTGTCTGAAGTAACATGGCTTACAAGGATCTTGAAAGAGTTGAATGTGAACATTGAAACACCTGTCAAGGTGCATTGTGACAGCAAGGAAAAAATCCAAATTAGTGTTAATCCCATCTTTCATGAGAGGACTAAGCACATTGAGATAAATTGTCATTTTGTTAGGGAAAAAATCAAAAGGGGTTCAATCAGTACAGAACATATTGGCACTAAGGAACAACTTGCAGACTTGCTTACAAAAGGACTAGGTGTTGTACAACATCATGCACTTTTGAGCAAGCTGGGAGTACTGAATGTATACACAAACTCCAGCTTGAGGGGGAGTATCAGAATAAGTGCAGCAGTTAGTGGAAGTTAAACCTACATAGTTAGTTAACAGCACCCACTTACATTGCTTAGCTGTCACTTAGCTGGATAAGAGTAGTTATCTGGTGAGGTGCAATATGTGTGAAGCTTGTATAGGTGCACTAATATAAATAAAGCAATGTACTGATCAATTGAACATAATAAGAAAATATCTTCTTCTAATTCTCTCAATCTGCAATTCTTTTCTCTAAGCTGCTTAGCAGCATGACCTCAATAGATTGAGCATTTTATCATTCCATTCCATAAGTTTCTCAGGTACATCCTTTAAGAAAAATCTTTTAGGACATAAGTTGTAGTTTCTTCTATTACCCTTTTAATTGTTCTTAAATTACTCTCCTAGAAAATGTGAAGTATTTAAGAACCTCATTAAATAAAAGGGCAAAATTGGAACAAATTTTCAACATTTCTTTTGAAGAATGGACAATTTATTTATTTTGGAAATTGAAAAATAGCTCAACAATTCATTTATTTTAGAATGGAGGAGTATTAGTATTTCTTAAGGGGTTTAAAGTTAAACATAAATGAGTATAAATGAACGGATGGAGTAACTAATTGTTTGTACTCAACTAAATTGAAAAATAAAAATAGTAAGGTAAATTTTGACTAGTAAATGAGGTTTTTTCCCCTTCGTATAAAATAAAGAAACCTACCAACAAATTAATTTACATATAAGTTGTGCTTTCTTTCTTAAAAGGCCCGATGCCACTGATGTACCAATGGGGAAGGAAATTAAAAAGTGTAAATCGAATCTGTGCCAATACAGTAAACTAAAGTTTAGAAATTAGATAATCAATTAATTGAACTACGAAAACTTTTTGTCATTAACGTACCTCGTTATCGAGAGACTGGCAGATTTCAGATAGTCGTTTGCTTAAATCCGAATTGTCCACTTCCACATTGTCGTCCATTAGCTGCACATAAAAAGTAAATGTATCTACTAAGTGTAATTTTAGACATAAATACGGAGTTTGAATAAAAACTAAGATGCTCCGTTGAAACTGTAAAGTGAAAATGTGACTCCGCCCCTTAGTGCCATTGACGTACCACTTTCTCAATGTAAAGCAAACTTCGATAGAGTGGTTCATTATGCATTTTCGTGAATTAGAAACTCAGAAATCGCAGAGGAAATGGACGTTGAGTAATGTATTACTTTTTTTTTTGCATCAACTTAGTTGTCCAAATATATTTTAACACAAAAGATTTAATGAATAGTTTGGATTTTGGTAAGAAATTGAAGGTTGTAATATGAAGGAAATAAAAAGCTTATTCACAAAATCCTAAATTGTTGGCTCTCTCCAACAACCTATTAAGTACTTATTTTCCTTTCAAAAAGACAAAATTGATTTCATTTAAATGCTTGAACTAAGTATTATTTAATTGAACATGTTAATTCTAAATAAAGTGTTTTAATTAAATATTTTTCACTCAAATTTAGAAAAGAAAAATTATGTGTGTTTTATTCATTTATTAGATATATAGTGTTAAGGGAACCATAAATTACATTTTTAGTAACAGTATGTAAATTCATCTCAGTAAGTCGTAAAACTCTAAATATTTTTTATTTGAGATTAATATATATAATTAAAGTAAATAATATATTTTATGGAGTTAATAGTATATTTAATAGACAAATGAAAACACGCTCAATGGTTTTTTCAATATTTAAATCAAAAGTGTCTCATTAGAATATTTTATTAGGAGTTGAGATGTTTAATTGAAATAAGATTTAATTTAAGTGTATAAATGAAATTGTCTAACAAGTTTAAGAGATTGGCTATGCGTTAAGTCTTATTTTATTTCATCAAACTCGTTACCATAATTAATTTCCTTTTCTTTTTTCTTTTTATTTCTCTCAACCTTGTTTCCATAACTATTTTTCTTTTTTGGATTTACTCACTTGTTTGATTTGAAATGACATGATGCTTAACATATGTGTACTGGAGTTTGTTTAGGAAAGGAAGCCAAGTGAAATCACCCAGCCATGCATTTGATGCATGACAATGCAGAAAAGCCTAATCTGCTTTATGTTTTTCATGAAGCTACTAAGCTATTCATGATGATATGTGATGCATGCTTTGACTTTTAAGTCTTGACATGTTCTTTTGGTAGACTTTTATTTGATTGTCTTAACCTAATCGAATTTGAGGTCTTATTTTTTTACGTGTCTAATATTTATTTAGGTGTGAAGAACCTAAGTGGTTTAAGTTATTATATTTCATGGTTACTCTCCATTTCCACTATGGATGCAATAGAAGCTCTTAAAGCAATATCTGATGGTGAAGACATTTTTGTTGCTACAATTGGAGTTGACGATATATACTAGTATTTTTTCTAGTATAAGAATTGTTGGAAGAACCAGATATTCAAGAGGAGAGGGGTGAATTGACCACTTTTTGTTTAAGCGATACTATAGTCGATCGTTCTTTCTCAATAGTCAATTTTGAACCTGTAAAAGGGTTAGTGAATAGAACAAGAAATAATTGAATTTTAAGTAAATGTGAAAATGTAAGAGAGTCAGAAATTTATACTCCTCCTTGCGTTAATCACTAACTTGTCACCTTCCTAGCCACCTTATATTCATCCCTATTTTCCTATTTCTCCTCCTCCGTTGTACTTTCCACCAACTTCTTGTAAGCCCCTTTCTTTGCCTACATCATCCCTAATACTTCTCCATTCCACCACCAGTCCCTTTGACAGCCATTAAATTGACCTCTCAATACACCCTACACCTCTCTAGCCATTTGCTTATGCAACTGGCAGTCTTATCCACATATTGTCTGCATCCCCACTACTCTTTCAAGCCCCCATATTCATTAACTTCTCCTAGATCTCCAGAGCACTAGCCATCGTCAAGATACCCCATTTGATCCTAGGTCAATCATCAAAAACCCTCTTTTTCCTCATCTTATTGATCTTCAAATCCATTCATCACGGAAAGCCTACGTTGAGTCAAAAGATTCTCTCTTGGGATAACCATACAGTCTTTACAAAGACCTTTATCCCCCTTCCTAAGGAGCAAAAAATCAATCTGCATTGAACTACAGAAGGTAACCAAGTGTTACTCCTTCTTGGGAAGCCCGAATTCGCTACCATCAACCCAAAGACACTTGCAAAATTCAAAAGTGAAGCTGCTCCGTCATTTCTCTCCCCCAAACCAAAACCTCCATACACATCATTATAACCCCTCGGTAATGACCTGATGTGCCCATTGAAATCAATTCCTAAGAAAATATTCTCTATGAGTGGCACACCTCTCACCACATTAGATACGTCCACATTAATTTTCCTTCTGTGGCTTGTTTGCTTTCTTCGGTTTTATCTCTTTCCTGGTACTCTTCAAGTCGTCTTCTTTGTGTTTTAATTTACTCTATATTGATCTTCTTTGATGTTGAATCTTCCTTGATGGTTGGATTTTCCTTGATCAATGGGCTGATTTTTACTATTTCCTTTTGCATTTGTTGCTGCCGAGCTTCTCTTTTTTTCTTGGCTAATTTCTTTTTTCTACTTACGTACGTAATAAATTTAACAGGTAAATTGTCATTATCAAAACATATATGGGCTAACAATCTCTCCTTTTTGATGATGACAACCAAAAAAGAGATAGAGGGAGTTTACTTCCTTTTTTGTGTTATGTTCCCCCTTAGTGTATGCTCCCTCATGATGTATGCCATGTATAAGAGTTGACTCGTATTCTCTTGTGGTCTTCTCCACCTTTTACTACATGGAGTTATGTAGTGGAGTCATAGCTTATCTTGTCGAATGGAAGTAAGTTATAGGTCATCCCATAATGGATGTACCAAGTTCTAACAATCAAAATAAAGAAAAAGTGCACAAGAAACAGAAGATAGATAGTAATAGTTCTAGATAAGAAAAGCAAAAGAGATTTAGGGGATTAAGATTCCCCAATAACAACCCAACAAAAACATAGTTTTAACAAGGGACAAATGGCCCCAAAAACAGATAGGTCTGGGAGGAGTCACAAAAACATATGAGATCATATATCAACCAAGTAGTGCATGAGGATGTTGATGATCTTTAACATTCTTCAGTCATCCTTCAGAAGCTCAGCAGCTTAGTCTGTAGATATATACATTGGTTGTCTTGGGTTGCTCACTCTTACCCTTTCCAGAGTCCTTTTAAAGTGAAGCCGTAAAGTGAAAATGTAACTTTGCCCCTAGTGCCATTGACGTACCTCTTTCTCAATGTAAAGCAAACTTTGATGGAGTGGTTCATTATCCATTTTCATGAAATAGAAACTCAGAAATCACAGAGGAAATGGACGTTCAGTAATGTATTACTTTTTTTTTTTTTTGCGTCAACAAAGTTGTCCAAATATATTTTAACACAAAGGTTTAATGAATATTTCAGAGTATGGTAAGAAAGTGAAGATTGTAATATGAAGGAGATATAAAGCTTATTTCACAAAATCCTAAATTCCTGGCTCTCTCCAACAACCTACTAAGTACTTATTTGCCTTCCAAAAAGACAAAATTGATTTTATTTAAACAATTGAACTAATTATTATTTAATTAAACAAGTTAATTCTGAATAAAGTGTTTTAATTAATATTTTTTACTCAAATTTTGAAAAGAAAAACTGCGTGTTTCATTCACTTATTAGAGATATAGTTAAGTGAACCATAAATTATATTATTTTTAGTTAGAATATGCATATGTGCATTCACCTCAATAAGTCGTAAAATCCTAATCATTTTCTGCATGGGATTAATATATATAATTAAAGTAAATAATATACTTTATGTAGTTAACTTAACAGTATATTTAATAAACCAATAAAAATATGCCCAAAGTTTTTTGCAATACTTGAATCAAAACTGTCTTATTATTAGAGCATTTTATTAGGAGTTCATGTGTTTAACTAAAATAGTCTAACAAATTTAAGAGATTGATTATGTGTTAAGTCTTTTTTTATTCTATCAAACTTGTTACCATAATTATTTTCCTTTTCTTTTTTATTTTTATTTCTCTCAACCTTGTTTCCATAACTATTTTTTTTTTTTTAGATTTACTCGTTTGATTTGAAATGGCATGATGCTTAACCTAATCGAATTTGGGTTCATTTGGTTGACTTTTATTTGATTGTCTTAATAACCTGATTGAATTTGGGGTCTTATTTTTTTACGTGTCCAATATTTATTTAAGTGCGAAGAACCTGAGTGATTTAAGTTATGATATTTCAAGGTTGCTCTCCATTTCGGCTATGGATACAATAGAAGCTCTTAAAGCAATATTTGATGGTGAGACATTTTTGTTGCTACAATTAGAGTTGACGATACATATTAGTATTTTTTCTAGTATAAGAATTGTTGGAATAACCCGATATTCAAGAGGAAAGGGGTGAATTGACCACTTTTTATTTAAGCGACACTATAGTCGATCGTTCTTTCTCAATAGTCAATTTTGAACCTGCAAAAGGGTTAATGAACAAAATAAGAAATAATTGAATTTTAAGTAAATGTAGAAATGTAAGAGAGTCAGAAATTTATACTCCTCCTTGCGGTAACCACTAACTTAGTCTCCTTCCTAGCCACCTTATATTCCTCCCGATTTTCCTGTTTCTCCTCCTCGATTGTACTATCCACCAACTTCTTGTAAGCCTTTTTTTTTAGCCTACATCACCCCTAGTACTTCTCCATTCCACCAGCAGTCCCCTTGCCGCCTGCAAAATTGACCTCTCAATACACCCAACACCTCTCTAGCCATTTTGCTTATGCAACTGGCAGTCTTATCCTCATATTGTCTGTATCCCCACTACTCTTCCAAACCCCATACCCATCAAATTCTCGTATATCTCCAGGGCATTAGTCATCGTCAAGCTACCCCATTTGATCCTTGGTCGATCATCAAAAACCCTCTTTTTCCTTATCTTCATGATATCCAATCAATCCATCACCAACGATCTATGTTGGGTCGAAAGATTCTCACTTGAGATAACCTTACAATCTTTTCCAAAACCTTTATCCTCTTCCTAAGGGGCAAAATATCAATATGTGTCATGGCCACCGAACTGCGGAAGTTCACCAGGTGTTCCTCCTTGAGAAGCTCGAATTTGCTACCATCAACCAAGGCTCTTGCAAAATTCAAAAATGAAGAGATCCTCCGTCATTCCTCTCTCCAAAATCAAAACCTCCATACACATCATTATAAACCCTCGGTGATGACCTGATGTACCCATTGAAATCACCTCCTAAGAAAATCTTCTCGATGAGAAGCACACCTCTCACCACATCAGATACGTCCCCATTAATTTTCCTTTTGTAGCTTGTTTCCTTTTTTCTGTCTTGATCTCTTTCCTTGTACTCTTCAAGTCATCTTCCTTGTGTTTTACTCTGTATTGATCTTCTTTGATTGTTGAATCTTCCATGATTGTTGAATTTTCCTTGATCAATGGGATGATTTTTGACTATTTCTTTTTGCATTTGTTGCTGCGGAGTTTCTTTCCTTTTATTGGCTAATTTCTTTTTTCTACTTACATACGTAATAAGTTTAAAAGGATAAATTGTCATTATCAAAACATATATGGGCCAACAATCTCCCCCTTTTGATGATGACAAGTTATGTAGTGGAGCCATAACTTATCTTCTTGTATGGAAGTAAGTTATAGATCTTCCCAAAATAAAGAAAAAGAGCACAACAAACAGAAGATAGCTAATAATAGTTCTAGATAAGAAAAGCAAAAGAGAGTTAGGGGATTAAGATTCCCCAATAACAACCCAACAAAAATATAGTTTTAACAAGGAACAAATTGCCCCAAAAACATATGAAATCATATATAAACCAAGTAGTGCATGAGGGTTCTTCTTCAGTCATCCTTCATAAGCTCAGCAGCTGAGTCTGTAGATACATTGGTTGTCTTGGGTTGCTCACTCTTAACTTTTCCAGAGTCCTTTTAAGAAGAATAGAGTTAATGATCAAAAATATACTTATAGTATCTCGATTTTTTGAGTTTCGTACCTGAACTATTATTAGATGTTCGATTTTTCTACCAGAACTATTACCAACTACTTACCATAAACATCTCAACTATCAATATTTTCAGGTAACAAACTCAAAAAAACAAGATATTTTAGGTGTGTTTTCACCCTTCACTCATTAAAATATGTAAAGTAAACACACAATCAAGTAGCAGTTTATGCAAGAAGTAATTAAATATGTTGCTCGGACTCTACAAAAATGTCGCTCGATAAAAGGATAAGCAAATGATATTTTTTCTGTATGTCGGAATATAGTTGATAAGTGTGTATCAAATCCTTAAAAAATAGTGAATTTTTAAAAATCTGACACGAATACGACATATTTTTAAGAGTCCAAGCAACACAATATAAACCAGTAGAAAATTTAGGTATAAAAAATGAACAAAATAATTCAGATAGAAAACTCAAAAAAACAATATATATTATGTGTTCTCACACATCACTGTTTAAAATATGTAAAGCAAATATACAATCAAGCAGCAGCTTATGCAAGAGGTAGCTAAGTATGTTGCTTGGACTATACCAAAATGTCGCTCGCTAAAAGGATAAGAAAATGATTTTTTTTTCGTGTTTCAAAATATGGTTGATGAGCGTGTATCAGATCCTTCAAAAGTAATAAATTTTTGAAGGACCGTACTTGAATACGACAAATTTTTGAAGAGTTCAACAAATATAATTTAAACCAGTAAAAAATTTAATTTAAGAAAATAACAAAATAAATTATGGGTGAGATATTAGAAAGTGAAATATCATTGTTATACCTCATCCTCGAGAGACTGAATGTGATCAAGTAGCTGTTGATTGAGTGCACTTTCATTTATATGGTTAGCAACAACCATACTGAAGAGTGAAAAAAATGAAATTGACTGTAAAAGTGAATAAAAAGAATAATTAAAACACAGCTCAGTATTAATTGTTCACTTTCTCTTAATATGCTAAAATAAATAAGTAAAAATATAAATACATTTTAGTATAGGAGATAAAGTGAAATTAAATAATGGACTGAATGTTTCAGACAATTGTTTCAAAATTTTGCAATGTCTTCAACATACTAAGCAAAAAGGGCATGAATTTAACGATAACTTGTGGTGTTATAAAATGAATCTTCACGATACTGTTTAACCTGTCATCTTACTAAAAATAGATCCATGATATTTTTTATTTTATAAGATTAAGATATAATTAGTTGTTTGTTTTAAGATTTATTCATAATCATAAATATGGAGAGATATTAATATGGTGCAAATAAAGTATTGAACAAAATAGATGATACAACAACAACAACAAACCCAGTAGATTCCCACATCGTGGGGTCTGGGGAGGGTAGAGTGCACGCAGACTATACCACTACCTCTAACGAAGTAGAGAGACTGTTTTCCATAGACCCCCGCTCAAGACAAAGGACAGTACATAAAAATATCAAAAGAATGGAACACAATAAAAAAGCATAGATACGCCATCCACAAAAATATGCAACACTGCCAAACAAAAAACACCCAAGCCCTCCTACCTACTGACTACGACTCATCCACCCACCTTAACCCTCTATCCTAATGTTTTTCCTCCATACCTTCCTATCCAGGGTCATGTCCTCAGTTAACTGTAGCTGCTCCATGTTACGTCTAATCACTTCCCTCCAGTATTTCTTAGATCTACCCCTACACCGCTTGAAACCATCCAAGGCCAACCTCTCACACCTACGAACTGGCGCATCCACGCCCCTCCTCATCACATGGCCAAACCATCTCAACCTCACTTCCCGCATTTTATCCTCCACCGACACCACTTCCACCTTCTCCCGAATAATTTCATTCCTAATCCCGCCAGCCCTAGTAAAACCACACATCCAACGCAACATCCTCATTTCCGCCATCTTCAATTTTTGGATATGATAATTCTTAACCGGCCAACACTCAGCTCCATATAACATAGCCGGCCTGACTGCAACTCTATAGAATTTTCCCTTCAGTTTGGGGGCACCTTCTTATTGCATAAAATTTCCGAAGCGAGCCTCCATTTCATCCAACCTACCCCAATACGGTGAGAGACATCCTCATCTATCTCTCCATTCCCCTGAATCTTCTACCCAAGATACGTAAAACTATCCTTCTTACAAACCGTCTGGGAATCCAACTTCACTACCACCTCGTCCTCTTGCCTCGAGTCACTAAACTTGCACTCCAAGTACTCTGTCTTAGTCCTACTCAACCGAAAACCTTTAGACTCCAGGGTTTGTCTCCAAACCTCCAGCCTATCAGTAACACCGTGTCGGGACTTATTAATCAAAACTACATCATCTGCAAAAATCATACGCCAAGGCACCTCGCTTTGTATACTCCGCGTCAACACATCCATCACCAAAGCGAATAAAAAAGGGCTAAGAGTTGATCCCTGGTGTAACCCTGTCAAGACTGGAAAATGCTCGGAATCTCCTCCTACCGTCCTCACCCTAGTCTTCGCCCCCTCATACATGTCCTTAACCGCTCGAATGTACGCCACAGGGACCCCCTCGCCTCCAAGAATCTCCAAAGAACCTCCCTAGGGACCTTGTCATACTCCTTTTCCAAGTCAATAAACACCATGTACAAATCCCTCTTCCTCTCTCTATACTGCTCTACCAGTTTCCGCACTAGGTGAATTGTCTCAGTTGTGGAGAGACCATGCATAAATCCAAATTGATTCTCAGAAATAGACACAATCTTCCTCAGCCTCTGCTCCACCACCCTCTCCCAAATCTTCATCGTGTGACTCAACAACTTAATACCCCGGTAGTTGTTGCAACTCTGAATGTCACCCTTGTTCTTATACAAAAGGAATCATCGTGCTCCATCTCCACGCCTCGGGCATCTTTGCGGACTTGAAAATGTTGTTGAACAAGTTGGTCAGCCACCTTAACCTTGCCCCGCCACAAAACTTTCAAAAATTCACTGGAATCTCGTCGGGCCCCGTCGCCCTGCCCCTTCGCATCTTGCGGATAGCCTCTCTTACCTCCTCAACCTTAAAACGCCGACAATAGCTAAAATCGTGATATTTTAACTAATTTAACCTTTATCTATTTAATATTTTTTTAAGGGATATCCAAAAAAGACATGACAAGTAAAATAATTCGGAATAAACTTTAACTTATGTCTAAAGTTTCAATGACACAATTAATTTTTTGTGCTCAACTGAATTGAAAAATAAATAAAATTCCTATTAAAGATAAATTTGGAGAGGTTTTTTACCATGTATATAATAAAGAAACCTACCAAAACATTATGTCATTGACGTACCTCATACTCAAGAGGCTGGTAGATTTCAGAGAATCGTTGTTGATTTGGTGCCGAATCATCCACTTTCTCACTGACTACATGCTGCATATAAAACATGAATGTGTATCACAAGAAGAATCATGATGGAAGGTTCTAGAAACATCAAGAGCCGTAATTAGTGTCAATCTAAAATCTAAACTTTATAGGTTCAAAACCCTAGAAATTGATTTCTTATTGAAATATTAATAAATTATTTGGACATCATTTGACGATGAATATTTTCTACTTCTTTTCTATAGTTCAAATTCTAAAACGCTTGTTTTGTCATAAAATTTATCCAAAATTTCATTGAATTTCGAAATTGAAAAACATCAAAAAGTTCTTTTCATTGCAAATCACTCACTAAAGTGCAACAATAACTCAAGTTTGTATTTGCAATCAAACACAATCCAATCTATATTTTTTTATTTCTAAAAACTCACTATTTTTTTTTCTTTCAAATTAAGGGACACTGTACTAATTAAGGGGGCATTTGGCCATGAAAAAATCACTTTTTTTTTAATTTAAACTCCAAAAATAACATTCGGTCATAAAATCAATTCTAAAATTCAACTTGCAATAAAATTCTGTAACTTTCAATACTTCAAAACTCAATAGAAAGTTATTTTCATTTGAAATAACTCATAAAAATTCAAAAACAACGCATATTTGTATTAATGATCGAAAACAACTTCAATTTTCAAATAACATTTTCTACTTCTAAATCATAACTATTTTTTTCCAAATTTCACAATTTTCATGACCAAAGAAATATTTGTGCATAACAATTATATTTTAAACATATATACATAGTTTAAATTAAAATTATTGAATTTTGCCAAACTGTAAATCAAAAGTGTAGCTCTCTGAGGTGTCGAAGTAAATTTTGCTTGCATGGTTCATTATTCATTTTCATGAATTAGAAACCCAGCAATTGCAGAGGAATTCAAATTGAGTAATGTATTATACTACTACTTTTCTTCCATCAACATTATAAGCTTAATTGTCCAAAAGTAAATTTTGACTCATAGATTTTATGAATACTTTGGATTATGGTAAGAATATTTTGACTAATTATTTTATGACTAAAAATAATGGTTCATTTTCCATTTCTGTTTTGTCTTTTACCCAAATTGTTGACTCTATGCAACAACTTACTAAATATTTATTTGCCTTCCAAAAAGTTTAAACTAATCAAATCTCTCTTCTTTTTTTTTTTTTTTTTTTAAAATCCACTTATTACTCTCTCACTTGTTTCCATGATATTTTTGTGCTTAATACATTGTTGTTTCAGGTACACAAAATTTGTATGTTAGTTCAGTAAACTTCAACACAAGTTCAAGACGTTTCAAGAACACTTATGAAGTTTTTCAACACCTTCAACACAAGTTCACTATGAACTATCAAAGAAGTGTGTTATATTATTAAGAAATAAGATAAAACAGAATAAGCTAAGTCCTTCAAATTCACGAAGTGTCTTTAAGGAAATAATTTCCCTCAAGTACCCGAGGTTGCGAAATTTTCCTCACAGGATAAAATGGCTTCAAAATAAGAAAGTAGTGGTACCTCAAACATTTTGGTTTTCTTCGAACTCACACAACGGGAGATGATCTCACGGAGTTTATAAGAAGACAAAAAGTATTTTAATATATAAAATTTTTGTACTAAACCTGTGGAAAAATGCAGGCTTATATAGTGTTGGGTACGATGTAGTTTTGATGATTGACAAACTGACAAAGTGATATGAAACATGTAGTTGAAACTTGTAGAAAATAAACTTAACGAAATAAACATGTGCTAATTTGTAGAAGTTGAATTTGATTTAAATACTTGATGATAAGGGAAAGAAAAATTGAGTTGAAAAAGGAGTCCTATGGAAAGAAGGAGTTTCACTTCTGAGCATATCCTGAAGAGTCCTATGTGTAGAAGGAGAAAGATTCTGCAGATTAAAGAAGCCTACACAAGATAGGAAACATACAAATTGAAGGACTCTTTGTTAGATCAATGAAGTTTTTGATGATTGACACATGAATGGACCATGTTACTTGAGTTGGTCCAAGCATAGGAAGACAGGTTTCAGGTTTCACTGATAGATGCAGACAAATATTTCTTAAAGGTAGGAATGAATGACCAAGCCTAATTTTAATATACTCAAGTTACTGATCACGTGAGAAATTGAAGAAGTTGTGGTTGAGTAAAATACTTGAAGATAAGTTGATTTAAAGAGTTGAAGTTTGACTACAACACTAAGGAGACAAGAGTTGGAATTGAAGAAGGAGTCTCGCTTGAAGTAGAACTCTATGTAATGATGTTCTGATTAAAGGAGGAGTTTGAAATAAAGAATGACACTTTGAAGAGCTGTGCTTAAATAGAAGATGCATCAGTCAGAATAACTTACGCACTTACAAAGAAGGAAAGCACAATCGACAGATTGATTTCACGAAGTGCTACTCAATCACTGAAGAAACACATTGAAGAACCTGGTCCTAAGTATAGAATCCAGCTAAGAGTTTTAGCATTAATTTTTAGAGTTGTTCATTGTGTTTGAACTATTGATGTAATATTAGTTTTAGTGTGTTATAAACTGAACTAGGAGCTAGTCTCCGAGTTGGGGAAAACTCAGAGAAGTTGGGAACGCATACCTTGGGAGGTGTGTGTATAGTTAGAAATTAGAGTTTTTAATTTCTAGTCGTTGAGTTAAAGGAATTAGAGTTTATAATTCCTATTTATTGGTTACAAGAGTTTTGTAATCAGTCGTTGTTGAGGCTCAGAGTTATTTAGTGAAGTTGGAGTTAAATCCTATTAAGGTGTAGGTCGTAATTTTTTACACCTTTTGAGCAGGGTGTTTTCCACATAAAAATTATTGTGTTCTTTACTTTTTGTTTTACTATTTCCTTGGAACACGTCAGGCAACCCGTTCAATCGATAGGCAACAGTTAGGCAAAAATTCAATAATTCATAGGGCACGTACTCTAACAAGTGGTATCAGAGTGAGGTTGTCTTAAAAAGGGTTAGCACCTAAGAAAATATTAATATAATAAATTCTGCACCACCTACTGGTCACAGTGAAATTCAATCCACTATTAGACCTCCACTCTTTGATGGGTCTCACTTCATTTGGTGGAAAGCTAGGATGGAAATGTTTCTTCAAAGTGTAGATTATGAATTATGGGACAAAAATATTGATGGACCAACAATTCCCATGAAGACAGTGGATGGAGAACAAGTGAAAAAGGTAAGGAGTGAATTCACCCCGGAAGATCTTGTTGCACTACAAAAGAATGCAAAAGCCAAAAATATTCTTGTTTATGGTCTTGGTCCAGCTGAGTACAATAGAGTGTCTAATTGCAACACTGCTAAACAAATCTGGGATGCATTGGTGAATACACATGAAGGCACTAGCCAAGTGAGAGAATTTAAAATTGCATTACTTTTCACTGAATATGAGGGTTTCAAAATGGAGAAAAATGAGTCACTACAAGAAATGATAACTAGGATAACTTTGTTGGTAAATGAGTTATCATATTTAGGAAAGGTTTTATCTACTGAGGAACAGGTAGAGAAGGTCTTGAGAGTCCTACCAAATTCTAAGTGGAATGTCAAAGTTACATCCAAAAGAAAAGCTAAGGATCTCACTAGAATGTCCCTTGATGAGTTAGTTGGTAATTTGAAGACCTATGAGATGGACATGGAAGATCTAAATAGGGCATCTGAAAGTGATGAATCTTATGGAGAAGAAGATGATGAAACTGCTCTCATTGCCATTGGAGATTCAGATATAGAAAAAGATGATGGAAACTCTGAGGTAAGTATTCTTGAACTCAAAGAGAAGTTGCATTTATTTTCTAAAAAGTAACTTGTTTCCTTAATGACTGCTCTAATTGATGATTTCCAATAATTAACTTCTGATAGGTATGAGTTATTCAAAAATCTTGTAAGTTTAAAGTTTGATTTTATTGATGTAGAAACTTGTAAGAACACTGTTGTAAAGGAAAACTGCACTCTTAAGGAACAGGTTAGCAGACTTAATTCATCAAACCTGACCCTTAAATCTGAAGTTCTAAAACTATCTCTTTCTGAAAAAGAAAAAAAGGTCAAGAGTGAGAAACAAGAAAAGATTGAGTCAGAATTGACTAATATTAAACATGAATACTTTTGTGAAAAAGAAAAGGTTAGTCAACTAAGTCAAGAAGTTTCTAAATTAAACTTGATCTTAAGAGAGCTAATAGATGAACACATTCTTCAAGACTTTCTCATAATCTAGGTCAAATAACTCACAATGAAAAGGTTGGGTTGGGCTTTTATAAAAGTTCTAATGCTATTAAAGATCTGTGTTATATTTTTGGTAACTTGGGATATCCAACCACTGAATGTCCAGTTACAACAAAAAGAAAATCAAGAAGCATAAGCATTGCAAAAGATTCTTGTTCTATGTTAGCACAACCTAACAAGAAAGTCAAAACTGGTCAGAGAAACAGGTCACATAACATGTTGCCTCGATGGGCTACAAGGAACTTCATACATTATTTTTCTCATAAGAAAGGATCCAAGCTTGTCTGGGTTCCTATAATTAAGCTCTAATTTTTTTGAAGGTGAAGTGAAATGAGGAAAGCAAAATTAGTGCATGGATAGAGCTTGCTCAAGACATAAGACTGGAAGCAAATAAAATTTCTTTCACTTACCATATTTAAAGGGGGAATGGATCTTTTGGAGATGGTAAAAAGAGCACCATTACTAGAGTTGAAAAGATTGGGAGAACTAAAACAATTTTTTTTAAAAAAATGGCTAGATTTGGAGTGCTCGTGTAAATGGCTAGAAACTGATGAGCATGCACAGGAACATGTTGTACTACCTGGTCCAACTATTTTACAAACTGCGGGCATATTGGCAGGGGGAACAACAAATAAAGAAATAGATGCATCAATATAACCAACACAAACTGCTGGTAATTTTGTTGGTAGGTCATAAGAATTGGTGTTGTCAAAAGAATCTTAAGATATCCCATGAGAATCAATGTCTTGAGACCATGGTATCCAAAGAAAAGCAATTTCACTCTTGAGGGCTATAAAAATGTTGACTATGTGAGTTACTTAATTGACTGGAGAAGCACCAAGCACCAAAGGCACTAAGTAGAGAGCATTTTGAAAGGAATAGGTTAGACTTGAGGATGATTAAAATTGCATGAACTCCCCTTAATGATTGACTAGAATAACCATTTTTTTCCTTAATCTTATTAGCTAAAATGTTATTTGATTCAGTCTTGCACATTTAGTTGTGTGTCCCAATTCCAGATTTTTGACTCTTCTAACCTAATTTGTATTAGATTGTGCAGAAAAATACGTACAAAAAATCAATTGTGACCATAAAGTTCTTCTTATCAGGTATGTTCTACACTGACATAAGTATAGGCTGTCTAAGTTGAAATATTTGAGCACACCTGTTCAATTCCTCACACTTCATCCTCTCCTTGTCCTATTATATTGATGAATTGGTTGACCAAACTTTCTTTGATTCTCTCCAAATGGTTGTGCACAAATGTGTTAATTCTACATCAAAAAATCCTTCTTCTATATTAACCAAAATATCAGTTTTTGTACCATGATTTGCCAAATTTGATCATCAATCACATACAACATATATTTCTGAAGAATGAAAAGGGACATGCTTTCCCTTTTAGTTTCTAATTGGTTATTTTTTAGGACTTCTCAATCCTAGTTCAGGTTTGACCTATAAAGCAACAATAGATATTCTTGAACATATGAATCATGTTGCTCTAACTGTTTCAATAAGGAGGGCTAACACTTATTTAAAAAAATTAATTTTTTTTTAATTTAGCTAAAAAAAATAATTTAAACTAGAAGCTGCACAAGACAGTCATGAAGTTGAATAAGAGGTCCTTAAGGCTAGGTTCATCACTTTGAAGCTTGACCTTGATTAATAAAGGTATGAAAATATTGAAATCATTCATCAATTGACACAGTTGATATCACCTGTTCCATTTTCCTCATCATCTCTTCACTATTTGTATCGTTAGCCAAGTCCCACTTTTATACCATATTTTTTTTATTGATGCTCAGTTGTTTTGCTTTGTTCAGTACTAGCTTAGGTTTAATGTGGAACTTGCTCTGTCAGTTAAATGGAATGGTTATCTTTGCTAAATTGACTCCTATTTTGGCTCTCTTTAATACATTACTATGTTGGCTAAAGTCTTTGTCTGATTTTTTTAGTGATAGCCCTAGTGGACATAAATACCATAACAAATCAATTTGGCTAGTATATTATTGCATTAAAATAGTTTTTTGATGATGCTAAAAGGGGGAAGATAAGGTTGTGCAATGTTTATAACCCATTGACTAAGTTGTTTCATTCTAGAGATTTATACTTTAGTGCCTATAGGTGAAGATGTTTCAATGCACAAAGACAAGAGGTTTGTCATCATCAAAAAGGGTAAATTTGTTGGGTACGATGTAGTTTTGATGATTCACAAACTGACAAAGTGAAATGAAACGTGTAGCCTAAACTTGTAGCAAATAAACTTAAAGAAATAAACATGTGCTAATTTGTAGAAGTTGAATTTGATTCAAACACTTGATGATAAGGGAAAGCAAAGTTGAGTTGAAAAAGGAGTCCTACGAAAAGGAGTTTCACTTCTGAGCATATCCTGATGAGTCTTATGTGTAGAAGGAGAAAGATTCTGCAAATTGAAGATGTCTGCACAAGATAGGAAACATACAAATTAAAGGAATCTTTGTTAGATCAATGATGTTTTTGATGACTGACACATGAATGGACCATGTTACTTGAGCAGGTCCAAGCATAGGAAGACAGGTTTCAGGTTTCACTGATAGATGCAGACAAAGATTGCATAAAGTCAGGAATGAATGAGCACGCCTAATTCTAATATACTCAAGTTACTGATCACGTAAGAAATTGAAGAAGTTGTGGTTCAGTAAAATACTTGAAGATAAGATGCTTTAAAGAGTTGAAGTTTGACTACGATACTAAGAAGACAAGAGTTGGAATTGAAGAAGGAGTCTCACTTGAAGTAGAACTCTATGTAATGAGAGTTCTTATTAAAGGAGGAGTTTGAAATAAAGAATGACTCTTTGAAGAGCTGTGCTAAAATAAAAGATGCATCAGTCAGAATAACTTACACACTTACAAAGCAGAAAAGCACAATTGACAGATTGACTTCACGAAGTGCTATTCAATCACTGAAGAAACACATTGAAGACCTGGTCCTAAGTATAGAATCCAGCTAAGAATTTTGGCATTGATTTTTAGAGTTTTTCATTGTGTTTGAACTATTGATGTAATATTAGTTTTAGTGTGTTATAAAATGAACTAGGAGCTAGTCTTCGAGTTAGGGAAATCTCAGAGACTTTGGGAATGCGTACCTTGGGAGGTGTGTGTGTAGTGAGGAATTAGAGTTAGCCGTTGAGTTAAAGGAATTAGAGTTTATAATTCCTATTTGTTGGTTACAAAAGTTTTGTAATCAGTCGTTGTGGAGGCGCAGAGTTATTTAGTGAAGTTGGGGTTAAATCCTGTAGAGCTACAGGTCGTGGTTTTTTATGCCTTTTGAGCTGGGTGTTTTCCACATAAGAATCATTGTGGTCTTTACTTTCTGTTTTACTGCTTCTTTGGAACACATCAGGCAACCCGTTCCATCAATAGACAACAGTTAGGTGAAAATAAGATTATCAGTAGGGCACAAACTCTAACATATAGCCATGAAGTGCCTTTTCGGAAAGGAGGCAACAGTTCATCAAAAATGTGTATCTTTTCTAAATAGTCATGTCTGTCCATTCAAAACAGTGTGTCTTTTTCAAACAGCCACAACCATCCAAACAAGTCATACCTTTTTCCAAAATAGTGTGTCATTTCAAAACAACATTTCGTGTTTTTGCAATTGTTAGTCACTGCATGCATGCACGTTAATGGAGGAAAAAAAATTGTTGGATTTTCGAACTATGTAAATAAATTTTGTGTACAAATTTAATCTCATCGATCAATCCAAATCCAAATCCAAATCCAAATCTGAAGACGAGCGAGCGACGACGATGACGGTGCGAGGTACCTCTTGGTTCTTGCTGCACTTACCATGTGGAGTTTTTGTTTCTTAATATAAACACATGAAAGTTTCATTCTCCCACCAATATGGGAGAATTAGTAGACTTTTCTTTCTTTTGAGTACACTTCTTTTTTAAGTGTTATCTCAATTTTTCCTCCACTTAATTCCCTCCATCTTCTGTTCACACTTTTAATCTGGAACCCAAAAATCTCCCACATGAATGGGGGATGAATATTCTTTGTAAAATATTATGGACAAGTATGTGATCACTAAGCAAAGATTGATTTTATCTGAATAAGAGGGTTTTACTTTGAACTTTTTATAGAGAAAATGCATCGGATGTACTCGATCAATTGGTAGATTTAATATCTTTGAACTTTCGAGCTTTAATGTATACCTAGACAACACATGTCATACAACCAACCTTTTACCATTTATGGTTCTCACGGTTTTATTTGTTTTATCCATGAACACATCTCAGTTTCATGAGAGCTTAGAGAATAGGCCTTTACTAACATTCTCCTTGAAACGGCTTCTACTCCGCTCTCACATTGGTGATTTCTAAGCGTTTCAATCCTATAAATTAAACTATTTGGTCAAATTTGCCAAATTTAGATAATTATTAAAAGAATTCACTCCATAAGTCTTTTCCTTGTTTACTAAACATTGTCTACTTCATGAGAATGGGTTGGGTATATTGACTATGTTGAACATGCCTGAAACAACTTTGTTTGATCTCCTTGAATCTAGCTCTATGGATCTCCAGTCTGCTAGGTAGAGTTACTGCCATGCAGACTTGTCCTAGGCCTTAAACCCATTCCCTTGGATGTTCTCTCAACTCCTTCTCTAGATAGCCATTTGTAAGTGGACCTGACACATTATCCTTTGACTTTACATATTCAACAGTTATAATTCCAATAGAGAGAAGTTCTCTAATGGTATTATGTCTCCGTCTTATGTGATGAGATTTATCATTATACATCATGCTCCCTGCTCTACCTATTATCGTTTGAATATCACAGTGTATACATACTAGTGCCACTAGTTTGGGCCAATAAGGAATATCTTCCAAGAAATTCTGGAGCCATTTTTCTTCTTCAGCGTCTTTATCCAATGCGATAAACTCAAATTTTATTATGGAGCGAGCAATGCATGTTTGTTTGAACAATTTTAACTAAACTTCTCCTCGGCCTATAGTAAATATATCCACTCATGGATTTTACTTTATTTGATATGGTGATCCAATTTGTATCACTATATCCTTCAATTACTGCTGGATATTTATTATAATGCAAAGCATAGTCTTGAGTGTATTGAAGATAGCCCAAAACTCTTTTCATTGCCATCCAATGAATTTTATTAAGATTACTCATGTACTGACTCAACTTACTAATAGCACATGCTATGTCTGTTCGTGTACAATTCATGATATTCATCAAACATCCCAATACTTTTGCGTAGTCCAACTGTGAGTCACTTTTACCTTTATTTTTTGAAGTGCAGAGTTCACGTCCAATAGAGTCTTGGAAATACCAAATTCCATAAACTTGAACTTGTCAAGTACCTTTTCAATGTAATGAGGCTATGACAAAGCCAACCCTTATAGAGTTCTATGGATTTTTTATTGCTAAGATCACATTCACAACTCCAAGATCTTTCATATCAAACTTGCTCTCAAGCATTTATTTTGTAGCATTTATGTATGATATGTCTCTACTGATGATCAACATATCATCCATATACAAACAAACAATGTCCTTGTGATTTGGGGAGTCTTTAATGTACGCACATTTATCATATTCGCTTATCTTAAATATGTTTGCCAACATGGTTTGGTTAAACTTCGCATGTCACTATTTAGGTACTTATTTTAGTACATAAAGAGACTTAAAAAGTTTGCACACCTTATTTTTTTTTCTAAAACCACAAAACCCTCAAGCTGTTCTATGTAAATTTCTTCCTCCAATTCTCTATTTAGGAATGTTGTTTTCACATCCATTTGATAGATTTCAAGACCATATACCATCACCAAGGAAATTAACATACAAATTGACATTATCCTTATTACATACGATTATGTATCAAAGTAATCAAGGTTTTCCTTTTGTTTAACACATTTAACTACAAGTCTTGCCTTGTATTTGTCAATAGTGCCATATGCTTTCATTTTCCTTTTGAAATTCCATTTAGAACATAAAGGTTTATTTTCTGAAGGAAGAACAACTAACTCCCATGTAAGGTTGATAAATATTGAATCTATATCACTATTGATTGCATCTTTATTAAAGGATAAGTCTGAAGATAGCATCGCTTTTTTAAACGTTTGTGTCTCATTTTGTAAGAGAAATATTACAAAATCCGATTCAAATAAAGTTGACATTCTTTTACGTATACTACATCTTGGATTCTCATCATTATGTACATCCTCACTTAGTTTATCTTAAGGTTTTTTAGACCCTCCACTAGAGTGTTCATGTCTATTTTTGTGCTTAATACATTGTTGTTTCAGGTACACAAAATTTGTAAGTTAGTTCAGTAAACTTCAACACAAGTTCAAAATGTTTCAAGAACACTTATGAAGTTTTCCAACACCTTCAACACAAGTTCACTATGAACTATCAAAGAAGTGTGTTATATTATTAAGAAATAAGATGAAACAAAATAAGCCAAGTCCTTCAAATTCACGAAGTGTCTTTAAGGAAATAATTTCCCTCAAGTACCCGAGGTTCCAAAATTTTCCTCCCAGGATAAATGGCTTAAAAATCAGAAAGTAGTGGTACCTCAAACATTTTGGTTTTCTTCAAACTCACACAAACCTGGGTACGATGTAGTTTTGATGATTGACAAACTGACAAAGTGATATGAAACATGTAGTTGAAACTTGTAGAAAATAAACTTAACGAAATAAACATGTGCTAATTTGTAGAAGTTGAATTTGATTTAAACACTTGATGATAAGGGAAAGCAAAGTTGAGTTGAAAAAGGAGTCCTATGGAAGAAGGAGTTTCACTTCTGAGCATATCTAGAAGAGTCCTATGTGTAGAAGGAGAAAGATTCTGCAGATTGAAGAAGTCTACGCAAGATAGGAAACATACAAATTGAAGGACTCTTTGTAAGATCAATGAAGTTTCTGATGACTGACATATGAATGGACTATGTTACTTGAGCTGGTCCAAGCATAGAAAGAAAGGTTTCAGGTTTCACTGATAGATGCAGACAAAGATTGCTTAAAGGAAGGAATAAATGACCAAGCCTAATTCTAATATACTCAAGTTACTGATCACGTGAGAAATTGAAGAAGTTGTGGTTGAGTAAAATACGTGAAGATAAGGTGATTTAAAGAGTTGAAGTTTGACTACAGAACTAAGGAGACAAGAGTTAGAATTGAAGAAGGAGTCTCGCTTGAAGTAGAACTCTATGTAATGATGTTCTGATAAAAGGAAGAGTTTGAAATAAAGAATGAATATTTGAAGAGCTGTGCTTAAATAGAAGATGCATCAGTCAGAATAACTTATGTACTTACAAAGAAGAAAACCACAATCGAAATTTTGACTTCATGAAGTGCTATTCAATCACTGAAGAAACATATTGAAGAACCTGGTCTAAGTATAGAATCCAACTAAGAGTTTTAGAATTGATTTTTAGAGTTGTTCATTGTTTTTGAACTATTGATGTAATATTTGTTTTAGTGTGTTATAAACTGAACTAGGATCTAGTCTTCGAGTTGGGGAAAACTCAGAGAATTTGGGAACGCATACCTTGGGAGGTGTGTGTGTAGTTAGAAATTAGAGTTTATAATTCCTAGTCGTTGAGTTAAAGGAATTAGAGTTTATAATTTCTATTTATTGGTTACAAGAGTTTTGTAACCAGTCATTGTTGAGGCTCAAAGTTATTTAGTGAAGTTGGGGTTAAATCCTATTAAGGTTTAGGTCGTGATTTTTTACACCTTTTGAGCCGGGTATTTCCCACATAAAAATTATTGTGTTCTTTAATTTCTATTTTACTGTTTCCTTGGAACACATCAGGCAACCCGTTCCATCGATAGACAATAGCTAGACGAAAATAAGATAATCCGTAGGGCACGTACTCTAACAAGTGGTATCAGAGTGAGGTTGTCTTAAAAAGGGTTAGCACCTAACAAAAAATTGATATAATGAATGCCGGACCACTTACTAGTCACAATGAAGGTCAATCCACAATTAGACCTCCACACTTTGATGGGTATCACTCTATTTGGTGGAAAGCTAGGATGAAAACGTTTTTCCAAAGGTAGATTATGAATTATGGGATAGAAATATTGATGGACCAACAATTACCATGAAGACAGTGGATGGAGAACAAATGAAAAAGGTAAGGAGTAAATTCACCCCGGATGATCTTGTTGCACTACAAAAGAATGCAAAATACAAAAATATTCATGTTTGTTGTCTTTTTCCAGCTAAGTACAACAAGGTGTCTAATTGCAACACTGCTAAAAAAATCTGGGATGCATTGGTGAATGCACATGAAGGCACTAGCCAAGTGAGAGAATTCAAAATTGCATTACTTTTCACTGAATATGAGGCTTTCAAAATGGAGAAAACTGAGTCACTACAACAAATGATAACTAGGTTAACTTTATTGGTAAATGAGTTATCATCTCTAGGAAAGGTTTTATCTACTAAGGTACAGGTAGAGAAGGTCTTGAGAGTCCTACCTAAGTCTAAGTGGAATGTCAAAGATACAGCCAAAAGAAAAGCTAAGGATCTCACTAGAATGTCCCTTGATAAGTTAGTTGGTAATTTGAAGACCTATGAGATGGACATGGAAAATCTAAATAGGGCATCTAAAAGTGATGAATCAGATGGAGAAGAAGATAATGAAACTGCTTTCATTGCCATTGGAGATTCAGACATGGAAGAAGATGATGGAAACTCTGAGGTAAGTATTCTTGAACTCAAAGAGAAGTTGCATTTATTTTCTCAAAAGGAACTTGTTTCCTTAATGAGTGCTCTAACTGTTGATTTCCAAGAATTAAATTCTTATAGGGATGAGTTTTTGAACAATCTTGTAAGTTTGAAGTTTGATTTTATTGATCTAGAAACTTGTAAGAACACTGTTGTAAAGGAAAACTGCACTCTTAAGGAACAGGTTAGCAGACTTGATTCATCAAACTTGACCCTCAAATCTGAAGTTCTAAAACTGCCTCTTTCTGAAAAAGAAAAAAAGGTCAAGATTGAGGAACAAGAAAAGATTGAGCCAGAATTGACTAAGATTAAACATGAATACTTTTTTGAAAAAGAAAAGGTTAGTCAACTATGTCAAGAAGTTTCTAAATTGAAACTTGATCTTGAAAGAGATAATAGATGGACACATTCTTCAAGACTTGTTCATAAGCTAGGTCAAAGAACTCACAATGAAAAGGTTGGGTTAGGCTTTTATAAAAGTTCTAATGCTATTAAAGAACTATGTTATATTTGCGGTAACTTGGGACATCCAACCACTGAATGTCCAGTTGCAACAAAAAGCAAATCAAGAAGCATAAGCCTAGCAAAATATTCTGGTTCTTTGTTAGCACAAGCTAACAAGAAAGTCAAAACTGGTCAGAGAAATAGGTCACATAACATGTTGCCTCGATGGGCTACAAGGAACTTCATACATCATTTTTCTCATAAGAAAGGATCCAAGCTTGTCTGGGTTCTAAAAATTAACCCCTAATTTGTTTTGCAGGTGAGAGTGAAAGGAGGCAAGCAAAATTAGTACATGGATAGAGCTAGCTCACGACATAAGACTGGAAGCAAATAAAATCTCTTTCACTCACCACATTTAAAGGGGGAATGGATCTTTTAGAGATGGTAAAAAGAGCACCATTATTAGAGTTGAAAAGATTGGGAGAACTAAAACAATTTTTTTTAAAAAATGGTCAGATTTGGAGTGCTTGTGTAAGGGGGAAGCAAGGGAGATTCTCTTCAATAAAAAAATATAAAAAAAGGATGACAGTGAAACTGATGAGCATGCACAGGGACATGTTGTACTACCTGGTCCAACTGTTGTACAGACTGAGGGTATATTGACAGGGGGAACAACAAATAAAGAAATGGATGCATCAATAAAAAGAACACAAGCTACTGATAATTTTGTTGGTAGGTCATAAGAATTGGTGTTGTCAAAAGAATCTTGAGATATCCCATGAGAATCAATATCTTGATACTATAGTATCCGAAGGAAAGCAATTTCACTCTTGAGAGCTATAAAAATGTTGACTATGTGGGTTACTTAATTGACTGGAGAAACACCAAGCACCAAAGGCACTAAGTAGAGAGCATTTTGAAAGGAATAGGTTAGACTTGGGGATGATTAAAATTGCATGAACTTCCTCAATGATTGACTAGAATAACCATTTTTTCCTTAATCTTATTAGCTAAATGTTATTCGATTCAGTCTTGTACATTTAGTTGTGTGTCCCAATTCCAGATTTTTGACTCTTCTAACCTTATTTATATTAGATTGTGCAGAAAAATAGGTACAAACAAGCAATTATGACCATAAAGTTCTTCTTATCAGGTTTGTTCTACACTGACATAAGTATAGGCTGCCTAAGTTGAAATAGTTGAGCACACCTGTTCCATTCCTCACATTTCATCCTCTCCTTGTACTATAATATTGACGAATTGGTTGACCAAACTTTATTTCATTCTCTCCAAATGGTTGTGCACAAATGTGTTGATTCTACACCAGAAATTCCTTCTTCTCTATTAACCAAAATATCCATTTTTGTACTATGATTTGCCAAATTTTATCATCAATCATATACAACATATGTTTCTGAAGAATGAAAAGGGACATGCTTTTCCTTTTAGTTCCTAATTGGTTATTTTTTAGGGCTTCTCAATCCTAGTTTAGGTTTGACTTATAAAGCAACAATAGATATTCTTTAACATATGAATCATGTTGCTCTACCTGTTTCAATAAGGAGGGCTAACACTCATTTAAAAAAATTGAAAAAAAATTTAATTTAGCTAAAAACAAATTTAAACTAGAAGTTGTAGAAGACAGTCATGAAGTTGAATAAGCAGTCTTTAAGGCTAGGATCATCACTTTGAAGCTTGACCTTGATTGATAGAGGTATGAAAATATTGAAATCATTCGTCAATTGACACAGTTGATATCGCTTGTTCCATTTTCCTCATCAGTTCTTCACTATTTGTATCCTTAGCCATGTCCTAATTTTATACCGTATTTTTTTAATTAATACTCAGTTTTTTTGCTTTGTTCAGTACTAGCTTAGGTTTAGTGTGGAATATGCTCTGTCAATTAAATGGAATGGTTATCTTGCTAAATTGACTCAGATTTTTGATCTCTTTAATACATTACTATGTTGGCTAAAGTCTTTCTCTGATTGTTTTGGTGGTAGGCCTAGTGGCCATAAATAGCATAACAAATCAATTTGGCAAGTATATTATTGCATTGAAATAGTTTTTCGATGATGCCAAAAGGAGGAAGATAAGGTTATGGAATGTTTATAACCCATTGACTAATTTATTTCATTCTAGTGTTTTATACTTTAGTACCTACAGGTAAAGATGTTTGAATGCACAAAGACAAGAGGTTTGTCATCGTCAAAAAGGGAAAATTTATTGGGTACGATGTAGTTTTGATAATTAACAAACTGACAAAGTGATATGAAACATGTAGCTGAAACTTATAGCAAATAAATTTAATGAATAAACATGTTCTAATTTGTAGAAGTTCAATTTGATTCAAACACTTGATGATAAGGGAAAGAAAAGTCGAGTTGAAAAAGGAGTCCTATGGAAATGAGTTTGACTTTTGAGCATATCCTGATGAGTTCTATGTGTAGAAGGAGAAAGATTCTGCAGATTGAAGAAGTCTGTACAAGATAGGAAACATACAAATTGAAGGACTCTTTTTTAGATCAATGATGTTTTTGATGACTGAACATGAATGGACCATGTTACTTGAGCTGGTCCTAGCATAAGAAAACATGTTTCAGGTTTCACTATAGATACAGACAAAAAATGCTTAAAGTCAGGAATGAATGAGCAAGCCTAATTCTAATATACTATAGACACTGATCACATGAGAAATTGAAGAAGTTGTGGTTGAGTAAAATACTTGAAGATAAGCTGATTTAAAGAGTTGAAGTTTGAATACAACACTAAGGAGACAAGAGGTGGAATTGAAGAATGAGTCTCACTTGAATTAGAACTCTATGTAACGAGAGTTCTGATTAAATCAGGAGTTTGAAATAAGGAATGAATCTTTGAATAGCTATGCTTAAATAGAAGATGCATCAGTCAGAATAACTGACGCATTTTCAAAGCAGTAAAGCACAATTGACAGATTGACTTCACGAAGTGCTACTCAATCACTAAAGAAACACATTAAAGAACCTGGTCCTAAGTATAGAATCCATCTAAGAGTTTTAGCATTGATTTTTAGAGTTGTTCATTGTGTTTGAACTATTGATGTAATATTAGTTTTAGTGTGTTATAAACTGAACTAGGAGCTAGTCTTCGAGTTGGGGAAAACTCAGAGACTTCGGGAACGCATACCTTGGGAGGTGTGTGTGTAGTTAGGAATTAGATTATATAATTCCTAGTTGTTTAGTTAAAGAAATTAGAGTTTATAATTCCTATTTGTTAGTTTCAAGAGTTTTGTAATCAGTCGATGTAGAGGCTCAGAGTTATTTGGTGAAGTTGAGGTTAAATCCTGTAGAGGTGCAGGTCGTGGTTTTTTACACCTTCTGAGCCTGGTGTTTTCCACATAAAAATCATTGTGTTCTTTACTTTCTGCTTTACTGCTTCCTTGGAACACGTCAGGCAACCCGTTCCATCGATAGACAATAGTTAGGCGAAAATAAGATAATCAGTAGGGCACGTACTCTAACATATAGTCATGAAGTGCCTTTTTGGAAATGAGGCAATAGTTCATCGAAAATGTGTATCTTTTCTGAATAGTCATGTCTGTCTACTAGAAACAATGTGTCTTTTCCGAACAGCCACAACCATCCAAACAAGTCATACCTTTTTTTGAAATAGTGTGTCATTTCAAAACAACATTTCACATTTTTGCAATTGTTTCTGCACTGTATGCATGTACGTTAATGGAGGAAAAAAAACTGTTGGATTTTCGGACTATGTAAATAAATTTTGTCTTAAAATTTAATCTCATCGATCAATCCAAATCCAAATCCAAATCTAAATCTTAAACCGAGTGAGAGACGACGATGACGACACGAGGCACCTCTTGGTTCTTTCCTCACTTACCATTCAGAGTTTTTGTTTCTTAATATAAACATATGAAAATTTCATTCTCCCACCAATATGGAAGAATTAGTAGACTTTTCTTTCTTTTGAGTACACTTTTCTTTTTTAAGTGCTATCTCATTTTTCCCTCCTCTTAATTCCCTCCATCTTTCATTCACACTTTTAATCTTGAACCCAAAAATCTCCAACATGAATGGGGGATGGATATTCTTTGTAAAATATTATGACAAGTATGTGATCATCAAACAAAGACTGATTTCACCTGAATAAGTGGGTTTTCCTTTGAACTTTACATAGTGAACATGCATCGGATGCACTCGATCAATTAGTAGATTTAATATCTTTGAACCGTTGAGCTTTAATGTATACCTAGACAACACATGTCATACAACAAACCTTTTACCATTTATGGTTCTCACAGTTTTATTTGTTTCGTCCAGAAACACATCCCGGTTTCATGAGAGCTTAGAGAATAGGCCTTTACTAACATTCTCCTTGAAGCGAATTCTACTCCGCTCTCACATAGGTGATTTCTAAGTGTTTCAATCCTATATATTAAACTATTTGGTAAAATTTTCCAAATTTAGATAATTATTAGAAGACTTCACACCATAAGTCTTTTCCTTTTTTACTAAACATTGTCTACTTCATGAGAATGGATTGGGTAAATTGACAATTTTGAACCTGTCAGACACAACTTTGTTTGATATCCTTGAATCTATATCTATGGATCTCCAATCTGCTAGGTAGAGTTACCGCCATGCTGACTTGTCCTAGGCCTTAAACTCATTCCCTTGGATGTTCTCTCAACTCCTTCTATAGATTGGCCTTTTGTAAGTGGATCTAACACATTATCCTTTGACTTTACATAGTCAACAGTGATAATTCAGCTAGAGAAAAGTTCTCTAATGGTACTATGTCTTCGTCTTATGTGATGAGATTTATCGTTATACATCATGCTCCGTGCTCTACTTATTACTGTTTGACTATCTCAATGTATACATACTGGTGCCACTGGTTTGGAGCAATAAGGAATATCTTCCAAGAAATTTTGGAGCCATTCTGCTTCTTCACCGACTTTATCCAATGCGATAAACTCAGATTTCATTATGGAGCGAGCAATACATGTTTGTTTGAATGATTTCCAATAGACTGCTCCTCGACCTATAGTAAATACATATCCACTCATGGATTTTACTTCATTTGATCTGGTGACCCAATTTGCATCACTATACCCTTCAATTACCGCAGGATATTTATTATAATGTAAAGCATAGTCTTGAGTGTATTTAAGATACCCCAAAACTCTTTTCATTGCCATCCAATGAATTTTATTAGGATTACTCGTGTAATGACTCAACTTACTAATAGCACATGCTATGTATGGTCGTGTACAATTCATGATATACATCAAACATCCCAACACTCTTGCGCAGTCCAACTGCGAGTCACTTTCACCTTTATTTTTTGAAGTGCAGAGCTCACGTCTAATAGAGTCTTGGCAATACCAAATTCCATATACTTGAACTTGTCAAGTACCTTTTCGATGTAATGAGGCTATGAAAAAGGCAACCCTTGTGGAGTTCTATGGATTCTCATTCCTAAGATCACATTCGCAACTCCAAGATCTTTCATATCAAACTATCTCTCAAGCATTCACTTTGTAGCATTTATGTATGAAATATCTCTACTGATGATCAACATATCATCCATATACAAACAAACAATGACCTTGTTATTTGGGGTGTCTTTAATGTAAGCATATTTATCGCATTCGTTTATCTTAAATCTGTTTGACAACATGGTTTGGTCAAACTTTGCATGCCACTATTTAGGTACTTGTTTTAGTTCATAAAGAGACTTAACAAGTTTGCACACCTTATTTTCTTTTCCCAAAACCACAAAACCCTCAGGCTGTTCTAGGTAAATTTCTTCCTCTAATTCTTTATTTAGGAATGTTGTTTTCACATCCATTTGATCGATTTCAAAACCATATACCGCCACCATAGCAATTAATATCCGAATTGACATTATCCTCGTTACATACAAGTATGTATCAAAGTAATCAAGGTCTTTCTTTTGTTTAACTCCTTTGACTACAAGTCTTGCCTTGTATTTGTCAATAGTGCCATATGCTTTAATTTTCCTTTTGAATTTCCATTTAGAACATAAAGGTTTATTTTCTGGAGGAAGATCAACTAACTTCCACATATGTTTGCTAAAGATTGAATCAATCTCACTATTGATTTCCTATTTCCAGAAGGCTGAGTCTGAAGACAGCATCGCTTCTTTAAATGTTTGAGGCTCATTTTTTAATAGAAATATTACAAAATCCGATCCAAATGAAGTTGACGTTCTTTCACGTATACTGCATCTTGGATTCTCATCATTATGTACATCTTCACTTAGTTCATCTTGAGGTTGTTTAGACCCTCCACTAGACTGTTCAAGACTATTTTTTTTCTTAGTACATTGTTGTTTTGGGTATACAAAATTTGTATGTTAGTTCAGTAAAATTCAACACAAGTTCAAGACATTTCAAGAACACTTATGAAGTTTTCCAGCACCTTCAACACAAGTAAACTATGAACTGTCAAAGAAGTGTGTTATATTATTATGAAATAAGATAAAACAGAATAAGCCAAGTCCTTCGAATTCAAATGGCTTCAAAATCAGAAAGTAGTGGTACCTCAAACATTTTGGTTTTCTTCGAACTCACACGATGGGAGATGATGACATAGAGTTTTTAAGAAGACAAAAAGTATTTTAATACAGAAAATTTTTGTACTAAACCTGTGGAAAAATGCAGGTTTATATAGTGTTGGGTACAATGAAGTTTTGATGATTGACAAACTGACAAAGTGATAAGAAACATGTTGTTGAAACTTGTAGCAAATAAACTTAACGAAATAAACATGTGCTAATTTGTAGAAGTTAAATTTGATTCAAACACTTGATGATAAGGGAAAGCAAAGTTGAGTGGAAAAAGGAGTCCTATGGAAAGAAGGAGTTTCACTTCTGAGCATATCCTGAAGAGTCCTATATGTAGAAGGAGAAAGATTATGCAAATTGAAGAAGTCTACGCAAGATAGGAAACATAAAAATATAAGGACTCTTTGTTAGATCAATGAAGTTTCTGATGACTGACACATGAATGGACCATGTTACTTGAGTTGGTCCAAGCATAGGAAGAAAGGTTTCAGGGTTTACTGATAGATGCAAACAAAGATTGGTTAAAGGAAGGAATGAATGACCAAGCCTAATTTTAGTATACTTAAGTTATAGATCACGTGAGAAATTGAAGAAGTTGTGGTTGAGTAAAATACTTGAAGATAAGCTGATTTAAAGAGTTGAAGTATGACTACAACACCAAGGAGACAAGAGTTAGAATTAATGAAGGAGTCTCGCTTGAAGTAGAAATCTAAGTAATGAGAGTTCTTATTAAAGGAGGAGTTTGAAATAAAGAATGACTCTTTGAAGAGATGTGCTTAAATAGAAGATGCATCAGTCAGATTAACTTATGTACTTACAAAGAAGAAAACCACAATCGACAGATTGACTTCACGAAGTGCTACTCAATCACTGAAGAAACACATTGAAGAACCTGGTACTAAGTATAGAATCCAACTAAGAGTTCTAGTATTGATTTTTAGAGTTGTTCAATGTGTTTGAACTATTGATGTAATATCAGTTTTAGTGTGTTATAAACTGAACTAGGAGCTAGTCTTCGAGTTGGGAAAAACTCAGAGACTTTAGGAACACATACCTTGGGAGGTGTGTGTGTATTTAGGAATTAGAGTTTATAAATCCTAGTCGTTGAGTTAGAGGAATTAGAGTTTATAATTCCTTTTTATTGGTTACAAGAGTTTTGTAGTCAGTCGTTGTTGAGGCTCAGAGTTATTTAGTGAAGTTGGGGTTAAATCCTATAGAGGTGTAGGTCGTGATTTTTTACACCTTTTGAGCCGGGTGTTTTCCACGTAAAAATTATTGTGTTCATTACTTTCTATTTTACTATTTTCTTGGAACACATCAGGCAACCCGTTCCATCGATAGACAACAGTTAGGTGAAAGTAAGATAATCAGTAGGGCACGTACTCTAACAAGTGGTACCAGAGTGAGGTTGTCTAAAAAAGGGTTAGAACCTACGAAAAGATTAATATAATGAATTCCGCACCACCTACTGGTCACAGTTAAGGTCAATCCACTAGTATACCTTCACACTTTGATGGGTCTCACTTCATTTGGTGGAAAGATAGGATGGAAACGTTTATTCAAAGTGTAGATTATGACTTATAGGACAGAAATATTAATGGACCAACAATTCCCATGATGACAGTGGATGGAGAACAAGTGAAAAAGGTAAGGAGTGAATTCACCCCGAAAGATCTTGTTGCACTACAAAAAACTGCAAAAGCCAAAAATATTCTTATTTGTGGTCTTGGTCTAGCTGAGTACAATAGAGTGTCTAATTGTAATACGGCTAAACAAATCTGGGATGCATTCGTGAATGCACATGAAGGCACTAGCTAAGTGAGAGAATTCAAAATTTCATTACTTTTCACTGAATATAAGGCTTTCAAAATGGAGAAAAATGAGTCACTATAAGAAATGATAACTAGGTTAACTTTGTTGGTAAATGAGTTATCATCTCTAGGAAAGGTTTTATCTACTGAGGAACAGGTACAGAAGTTACAGCCATAAAAAAAGCTAAGGATCTCACTAGAATGTCCCTTGATGAGTTAATTGGTAATTTGAAGACCTATGAGATGGACATGGAAAACCTAAATAGGGCATCTAAAAGTGATGATTCAGATGGAGAAGAAGATAATGAAAATGCTCTCATGGCCATTGGAGATTCAAACATGGATGAAGATGATGGAAACTCTGAGGTAAGTATTCTTGAACTCAAAGAGAAGTTGCATTTATTTTCTAAAAATAAACTTATTTCCTTAATGAGTGTTCTAATTAATGATTTCCAAGAATTAATTTCTGGTAGGGATGAGTTATTCAACAATCTTGTAAGTCTGAAGTTTGATTTTATTGATCTAGAAACTTGTAAGAACACTGTTGTAAAGGAAAATTGCACTCTTAAGGAAGAGGTTAGTATACTTGATTCATCAAACCTGACCCTCAAATCTGAAGTTCTAAAATTGTCTCTTTCTGAAAAAAAAAAAAGGTCAAGAGTGAGGAACAAGAAAAGATTGAGTTAGAATTGACTAAGATTAAACATGTATACTTTTATGAAAAAGAAAAGGTTAGTCAACTAAGTCAAGAAGTTTCTAAATTGAAACTTGATCTTGAAAGAGCTAATAGATGGACACATTCTTCTAGACTTGTTCCTAAGATAGGTCAAATAACTCACAATAAAAAAGTTGGGTTGGGCTTTTATAAAAGTTCTAATGATATTAAAGATTTGTGTTATATTTGTGGTAACTTGGGACATCCAACCACTGGCTGTCCAGTTGCAGAAAAAAACAAATCAAGAAGCATAAGCCTTGCAAAAGATTCTGGTTCTCTGTTAGCATAAGCTAACAAGAAAGTCAAAACTGGTCAAAGAAACTGATCACATAACCTGTTGCCTCAATGGGCTATAAGGAACCTCATACATCATTTTTCTCATAAGGAAGGACCCAAGTTTGTCAGGGTTCCTAAAATTAACCCATAATTTGTTTTGCAGGTGAGAGTGAAAGGAGGTAAGCAAAATTAGTATATGAATAGATCTTGCTCAAGACATAAGACTGGAAGCAAATATAATTTATTTCACTCACCATATTTAAAGGGGGAATGGATCTTTTAGAGATGGTAAAAAGAGCACCATTACTAGAGTTTAAAAGAATGGGAGAACTAAAACAAAATTCTTTTTAAAAATGGTCAGATTTGGAGTGCTGGTGTAAGGGGGAAGCATAGGAGATTCTCTTAAAAAAATATAATAAAAAAAGGATGACAGTGAAACTGATGAGCATGCACAGGAATATGTTGTGCTACCTGGTCTGACTATTGTACAGACTGAGGGACTATTGAAAGGGGGAACAACAAATAAAGAAATAGATGCATCAATAAAATAAACACAAGCTGCTGGTAATTTTGTTGGTAGGTCATAAGAATTGGTATTGTCAAAAGAATTTTGAGATATCCCATGAGAATCAATGGCTTGAGACTATGGTATCCAAAGGAAAGGAATTTCACTCTTGAGGGCTATAAAATGTTGACTATGTGAGTTACTTAATTGACTGGAGAAGCACCAAGCACCAAAGGCACTAAGTAGAGAGAATTTTGAAAGGAATAGGTTAGACTTGGGGATGATTAAAATTGCATGAACTTCCCTCAATGATTGACTAGAATAACCATTTTTTTTCTTAATCTTATTAGCTAAAATGTTATTCGATTCAGTCTTGCACATTTAGTTGTGTATTCAAATTCCAGAATTTTGACTCTGCAGACACGTAAAATTTATTGGGTCAAATTGATACAAAATTTGGATTTGATCCATACTTTATTGGGTCTAAAATCATTTTGGGATATAAGAATAATAAGCCCATTTTATTCCTCATTAAGGACTTCAAGGTCCATTACACTTGGAAGCCCAAACTCATCAAGTGACGTGGCAGCCCAGTCAAATCCAAGACCAATGAGATGCCGCCACTTGTACAAATTATGTGGAAATCTCATTCAAATTCAAGAACCAGTCAAAAGTCACCAAGTGTCAAAGTGACATGTTTCGGCCAATCACAAGCAACTAGGCCTACCACCTACAACTATAAATATGGGGTAACATGACATGCTAAAGGATTCGGCAATCATTGGAGGAAGCTTCTGCATTGACTACATATCTCTTCAACAAATCGACTAACAGAGTTCTGCCCGAAGGTCAACTCGACAAGACGAAGTGCTGTCAGACAATTCCTGGAGATCTAAACGCATTTCCAGGAGGCTCAAATCATCCTACATTCGAGAATCACGTTACGAAGGCCCTCGAATCACGGAAAAACTTAGGAGAGAAGAATCGAGAGAATAACGGAATTGTACTCACAATTTTCATCTTAATAAAATTATTATTTTCTTTTATTTATATTTTTGCTTGCAGTTTATTTTCCGCATAAACGAAAATTTGTTGCGAATAAATTTTGGCACGCCCAGTGGGACAAGTTCTGCTCTCCATCTCTTCTTCCTGCAAATCAAATACAACTGCTGCTATGGACTTCAAAAATATGTAAGATTTATCATGCAAGAACTCTGCTACTGCCACATTTGATGAGCTCAGCCTTATTGGTCCCCGCACTCGACGCAAATTTAAGACCAGTGGTTGAGATGAATCTGAATACTTTACTTCTTTGGAGAAGGCAAAAAAGAGCAAATCTCATATGACGGCTGAAGCTGCAGCTCCTGGGGGCAATTTGACGTCCTTGCTATGTGTGAATTCTCTGAAGATTCGACTGATTCACCAGCCTCACCAAAGGTCAACGCCTTGATGGCCGATGCAACTGATATGGATGAGAAGTTCACAATAATGGAACAAACCATTGAAGTTTTGAAGAAATCTGTCGAGGATAAAGATCTTCAAAACACTCAACTGATGGAGAAATTAGAGTCCTTCGCCCCTGGAGAAACGAGCCATGACCCTGCTTATCCACCTGAATTTACTCCACAAAATAAGGATGTCGTTAAGTTACCTAGCAAGACTAAATCTCAAAAAGAGAAATAGTCTACTTCGGTTACTACTCTAACAGTTCAACAACTACAAGATATGATTACAAATACCATCAAGGCACAATATGGCAGTCCATCACAAAGTTTTGTAGGATACTCAAAGCCATATTCTAAGTGAATCGAGGGCTTATCGATGCCAATTGGATATCAACCGCCAAAGTTTCAACAATTTTATGGAAAGGGAAATCCAAGGAAACACATCGCTCATTTTGTTAAGACTTGTAGCAATGCTGGTACACATAGTAATCTTTTTGTCAAGCAATTTGTTCGCTCTTTGAAAGGCAACACTTTTGATTGGTACACGGACTTGGAGTCTGAATCAATTGATTGTTGGGAGCAACTAGAAAGTCAGTTCCTAAATCATTTCTACAGAACCCATTGTACGGTCAGCATGATGGAGTTGACAAACACAAGACAAAGTAAAGATGAGCCTGTAGTGGACTACATAAATCGTTGGCAAACATTGAGCTTTGATTGCAATGATCAACTTTCTGAAACTTCCGCGGTTGAAGTTTGCATTCAAGGGATGCATTGGGGCCTTGGGTATATCCTCCAAGGAATTAAGCCTCAAACTTTTGAAGAATTAGCTACGCGCGCTCATGACATGGAGTTAAGCATTGCAAGTCATAGAATGACATCGCCTATTTTTTATCCTAAAAAAAGAAGTCACGAAATTCAACTACTAATCAGAGGATCATATTAGGGAATCTATGGTGACGACTGTGAGTTCTAAGGACTCTACAAGACAAAAACTGAAAGAGAAAGCTCCAAAGCAACAAATGCAAGAAGAAGAAAATCAACCAACCTTGAAAGTGTTACAAGCAAGGGTATATCCTTTTTATGACTCTGATGTTCCTGGAATTATGGACAAGTTGCTAGACAAAAAAATCATTGAACTCCCTAAGTAAAAGCAACCCAAAGAATCAAACACAGTCGATGATTCTAAATACTGTAAATTTCACCGCATTGTTGGTCATCATACCATAAAATGCTTCATCCTGAAGAAAAAGATCAGGACATTAATGCAAGAGGGAAAGATCATCATCGATGATGGCGATACAGTTGATGAAAACCATGTTAGCGCTGAACTGGACCATAAAAAAGATTCAATTTCAAAAGTTCTACAACCCATAAGCTCTGTGGCATCATCAAAAGGTGAGGGAATCATCATGCTACAATTTGGAAGATTATACCCGATTGGGGTTCCAGCCTTGAAGAAAACAATAAGCAAATACATGCAAAACGACTTCTCCAATGGCGAGAAGGGTGGTACTTGGACACTGATCGCTCGCAAAAGAAAAAAATGTCAAAGGGCTTCTAAACTCCAGTTTTCAAAAGGCGACCCAAGATCAAATGCATATCTGCTTCAACCCATGGGGGCAGTAAATATCAAATTGAATTCCAACAATACTTCATTACAAAGGGTTGGGAGGAAATTTACATTACAAGAATTCTTCCCCAAGCCACTCCTTAAGGCATGAGCATAAACTGTACGATGCTCCTCGACGCACGAGCCTAAAATGTAAGTCAAGTCGCTCCTTAAGGAACGAGCATAAACTGCATGATGCTCCTCGACGCACGAGCCTAAAATGCAAGTCAAGCCACTCCTTAAGTCATGAGCATAAACTACATGATGCTTCTCGACGCACGAGCTTAAAATGCAAGTCAAGCCACTCCTTAAGGCATGAGCATAAACTGCATGATGCTCCTCGACGCACGAGCCTAAAATGCAAGTCAAGTCGCTCCTTAAGGCACGAGCATAAACTGCATGATGCTCCTCGACACACGAGCCTAAAATGTAAGTCAAGCCGCTCCTTAAGGAACGATCCTAAAACTGCAAGTCAAAATGCTCCTCGATGCATGAGCCTAAACTGCAAGTCAAGATGTTCCTTGATACACGATCTTAAATTGCAAGTCAAATCACTCCTGGCCCGCATGAGTATAAACTGTGAATGGATCTATCAAAAAAAAAAGTAAAATAGTAAAATAAGGAAAAGTATGAAGCTTGAATGCATATTTGGAGTTCTTTGAAGATGTCATCTTTAAAGCAAAAAGATTCTTCATTATCTCCAAGCAATGAAGTCTTCTCGACAAGTAAAATAACTTGTGGTACTTTGAATATTGCTCTAGTACGGCCTTCACCAAATTACAGAAGTGATGCATCCCAAAACTTGGAGTAGAAGAAGAAATTCATGAAGTATCCAAATCTGACGAGAAGTAGAGTATCACAAGATTTAGGCTGCAATTTCGAAAAAGAACCTGAAGAAATACAGAAGTTCAATGATGGTGGTATTCATGTGAATCGTAGATATACGAGTCTAATTTCCAATCCGAAAAACGGCACCTGATTCCGATACTTCCACGTCGAGATATGAAATTTCTCGTGACGCTGCTCAAAGTTGAAATAACAAGCGAACCAGGATTAGAAGGCTGTTTTCGGAGCAATATCTGGGAAGATTTGGATGAAATCTAATTATGGTTTCCACGTGAGACGTATCTTTGCAAATATACTTTTCAATTCAAAAAACGGCATCTGATTTCAACACTTCTGCGTTGAGATATGAAATTTCTCGTGACGCTACGCAAAGCTGAAATAACAAGCGAACCAGGATTCGAAGGCCGTATTCGGAGCAATATCTGGGAAGATTTGGATGCAATCTGATTGTGGTTTCCACTTAAGATGTATCTATGAAAATCTAATTTTCAATTCAAAAAACGGCACCTGATTTTGACACTTCTGTGTTGAGATATAAAATTTCTCGTGACGCTGCGCAAAGCAGAAATAACAAGCGAATCAGGATTTGAAGGACATATTGAGAGCAATATCTGGGATGATTCGGATGCAATATGAGTGTGGTTTCCACGTGAGACGTATATATATGAGTCTAGTTTCCAACGCAAAAAACGTCTCCTGATTTTGATGTTCTTAAGTCAAGATATGAGAGTTTTCATGAGACTGCACAAAACAAGTAAACAGTGACGAAACAGAACTGAAGGTCTGACTTTGAAACGATACCTGGACAGATCTGGTGATAAAACGAGTGTGGTTTTCGTGTAGAACGTAGACTTGAGAGTCTACTTTCCAACACTACGAGTCATTTGTGATTCAGACACCTCCACGATAAGTTATGAAGCTTCTTCCACAGAGGCGCCAAAGTGTTGAAAGCTCAAAAAGAGGAAAAGAACGTGAGTCGAATTTCTGCTCAGGATAAATTACAATAATTAAAGGGGGTGTTGATGTCCTTTTATAGACTCTGAAAGGCCCCAATTTGATTTCAAAAAGGAATCTGCCGAACAAAGTTGTCTTCTACAAGGACTGGGACGTTTAAGTGTCCACAATAAGTCAAATTCCTAAGCATTTTTGAAGTGGGATAACATCATTAATCAATCCTATTAAGATTTGATATAGGACTAATAGCCGAATCCTATATGATTTGGATATATTTAGTCTTAAACAGAATTTACACTGGATTCACGTTATTCTACCCGAATAATCATGACTTTGAGGAGTCGGATTTTGACAAAATGCTCAAGACGCAAAAAAAAGGCCCTTAGAAAATACTTCATATCTCGTCTCTAATAGGTTCGACAAATCAAACACCTTGACGAGCCTTGAAGTAGGGGGCATCTGTAGACACGTAAAATTTATTGGGTCAAATTCATACAAAATTTGGATTTGATCCGTAGTTTATTGGGTCTAAAATCATTTTGGGCTAAAAGAATAATAAGCCCATTTTATTCCTCATCAAGGACTTCAAGGTCCATTACACTTGGAAGCCCAAACTCATCAAGTGACATGGCAGCCCAGTCAAATCCAAGACCAATGACATGCCGCCACATGTACAAATGATGTGAAAATCTCATTCAAATTCAAGAACCAGTCAAAAGTCGCCAAGTGTCAAAGTGACATGTTTCGGCCAATCACAAGCAACTAGGCCTACCACCTACAACTATAAATAGGGGGTAACATGACATGCTAAAGGATTCGGCAAGCATTAGAGGAGGCTTTTGCATTGACTACACATCTCTTCAACGAATCGACTAATGGAGTTCTGCCTGAAGGTCAACTCGACAAGACGAAGTGCTGTCAGTCAATTCCTGGAGATCCAAACGCATTTCCAGGAGGCTCAAATCATCCTATATTCTAGAATCACGCTGCGAAGGCCCTCGAATCACGAAAAAACATAGGAGAGAGGAATCGAGAGAATAACGGAATTGTACTCACAAGTTTCATCTTAATAAAATTATTATTTTATTTTATTTATATTTTTGCTTGCAGTTAACTTTCCGCATAAACGAAAATTTGTTACGAACAAACTCTTCTAACCTAATTTGTATTAGATTGAGCAGAAAAATAGGTACAAGCAAGCAATTGTGACCATAAAGTTCTTCTTATCAGGTATGTTCTGCACTGACATAATTATAGGCTGTCTAAGTTGAAACAGTTGAGCACACCTATTCAATTCCTCACAATCCATCCTCTCCTTGTCCTATAATATTGACGAATTGGTTGACCAAACTTTCTTTGATTCTCTCCAAATGGTTGTGCACAAATGTGTTAATTCTACACCAGAAATTCCTTCTTCTCTATTAACCAAAATATCAGTTTTTGTACCATGATTTGCCAAATTTGATCATCAATCACATACAACATATGTTTCTGAAGAATGAAAAGGGACATGCTTTCCCTTTTAGTTCCTAATTGGTTATTTTTTAGGACTTCTCAATCCTAGTTCAGGTTTGACTTATACCTAGACAACACATGTCATACAACCAACCTTTTACCATTTATGGTTCTCACGGTTTTATTTATTTTATCCATAAACACATCTCGGTTTCATGAGATCTTAGAGAATAGGGCTTTACTAATATTCTCCTTGAAGTGGCTTCTACTCCGCTCTCACATAGGTGATTTCTGTGTGTTTTAATCCTATAGATTAAACTATTTGGTCAAATTTTTCAAATTTTGATAATTATTAAAAGACTTCACACCATAAGTCTTTTCCTTGTTTACTAAACATTGTCTACTTCATGAGAATGGGTTGGGTATATTGACAATGTTAAACTTGTCAGACATAACTTTGTTTGATCTCCTTGAATCTAGCTCTATGGATATCCAGTCTGCTAGGTAGAGTTACCGCTATACTGACTTGTCCTAGGCCTTAAACCCATTCCCTTGGATGTTCTCTCAACTCGTTCTCTAGATAGGCCTTTTGTAAGTGGATATGACACATTATCCTTTGACTTTACATAGTAAACAATGATAATTCCACTAGAGAGAAGTTCTCTAATGGTATTATGTCTCCATCTTATGTGACGAGATTTATCGTTATACATTATGCTCCCTGCTCTACCTATTATCGTTTGACTATCACAGTGTATACATACTGGTGCCAATAGTTTGGGCCAATAAGGAATATTCCCAAGGAATTCTGGAGCCATTTTTTTTCTTCACCATCTTTATCCGATGCGATAAACTCAAATTTCATTGTGGAGCGAGCAATACATGTCTGTTTGAATAATTTCCAATAGAATGCTCCTCGACCTATAGTAAATATATATCCACTAATGGATTTTACTTCATTTGATCTGGTGATCCAATTTGCTTCACTATATCCTTCATTTACCACGGGATATTTAGTATAATGCTAAGCATAGTCTTGAGTGTATTTAAGATACCCCATAACTCTTTTCATTGCCATCCAATGAATTTTATTACGATTACTTGTGTACTGTCTCTACTTACAAATAGCACATGCTAGGTCTGGTCATGTACAATTCATGATATACATCTAACATCCCAACACTCTTGTGCAGTCCAACTGTAAGTCACTTTCACCTTCATTTTTTGAAGTGCAGAGCTCACATCCAATAGAGTCTTGGAAATACCAAATTCCATATGCTTGAACTTGTGAAGTACCTTTTCGATGTAATGAGGCTTTGACAAAGCCAAACCTTATGGAGTTCTATGGATTCTTATTCCTAAGATCACCTTCGCAACTCTAAGATCTTTCATATCAAACTTGCTCTCAAGCATTCATTCTGTAGCATTTATGTATGAAATGTCTCTACTGATGATCAACATATCATCCATATACAAACAAACAATGACCTTGTGATTTGGGGTGTCTTTAATGTTTTAATACTTTTAGCATATCTTATGAACACACAGTCCACTGTCCTATGTCCTATTTTCACCCTTTTAGCCATAGAAATTTGAACTTTCGCAAGACATCTCCACACTTTGAAATATTTCAAGTTGAGTTTCCTTTCTTTCCATTTTTCATATGGAATTGATAGTGTCTTACTGTGGGTCACTCTATCAATTATTTGGTTAGTTGTAAGGATAGCTTTCCCCACAAGTTTTGAGGTAAACCTGAACTTATAATGTAATACCCTGTACTTTTCCCTAGCTTGAAATCGTCTTAAGAATGTTGGAAGCTTTCTTTGAAAGCTGAATGCACTTTTGTACAAGTGGTATTTTTAAGATTTTCACTTTTTGTCAAGTGTGAAATTGAATTAGCTTACCAACGATACCAATTTCATCAAAATTTGACATCGGAGGAGAAAGTTATGGCCAAAAGACGGAAGGCTAAACCGCCCAAGTACGACGGTAAGGCCGACGGACCATCGAACTAGCGATGGAACGCCGCCCACAACCATCGCAGCAAGGTAGTGAGAACTACCTTTAGCCTAGGAGAGATGGACCAGGCTGACAGACGATCGGACTAGTGACGGACCGTTGGTCAGGCCGTTGCAAGGGAAACAGTGAGGCCACCTTCTGGATAAGGTGCAACGGTCAGGTTGATGGACCGTTGAACCTAAGATGTACCATTGAACAATACGTCGTATCCAAAACAGTGAGACCCCATTCTACCTAGAAGCGACGGTCAGGGCCGACGGACCATCAACCCAACGACGGACCGTTGCACCCACCGTCACATGTTTTGATTCAGCAAATTATAGCCATTTTAAAAGGATATTTTGGTCATTTACCACCCACCTATATATATATACCCAATTATATCCGATTTCATACATTTGGTTCATTATTACTTCATAACCAATACTAGGGTTTCTCTCTAACATTAATCTCTAAGAACAAAATCCAATCTTCTTCAAGAACTAAGGGATTTCCAATTATTCAAGTTCAAGAACATCAAGAATCTTAACCCAGGTAAGCATAGTTTTCATTCATGGACTCCTTTAATCTATGAAGTCCAAGAATCCCTTTTCCAAATTCAGGTTATGGATTTTCTTTATGATTTTAGGATTGGGTTGTTCTTGTTCACGTTGATAAATGAGAAATTTAATTCTACTCCATGTTGAGTGATAATTTCTATGTGGGTTTAATTATTATAGATATAGATTCATGCAAACCTATGACTAAACCCTTGAATGATGAAATTAGAATGTGACCATGATGTTTAATTGTTGTACACTGATGTCTACATATACTATGTCTACAATATGTTTGATTTAATTCCTAAATGAAGGAAAAGTGCCCAACTAGCATGTTGTCATGAAATCCCCATGTATGTTCAAACTTATGCCTATCACATGTTTGATGAAATGCTTCAGTAAATGCATTATGGTGATTATTATGTATTTAAGCAAGTCATGCTTTGTCAGTTTCCTTCTATTGAGTACTAGGGGTACTCGTATCCGAATATTAGCTGTGTGCCTAGAGTCATGTCATGTTTTCAAGATACTCTAAGTCAAGCTATGATCCTTAGACTTCAGACAGTCTTATGACTCAAGAAATCTCTATGATCTCATGAACTCATTCAGTTGTCAAATATCAGTAGTATTCCGTCAGTCAACGAAAGTCAGTAACTCAGTCCATGTTCAGTTACAAAAAATCATGTTCAGTGTCTATTCAGATGGAAGTAGAAATTAGCACCGAGCAAACCCAAGGGTGGGAACTCACTTGTTATATGAGGGTGTGATTCTTAGAAGCATTTCTTGCATTCCAGAACTATGTAGCCAGCATAGGTTGAGACATCATAGCCTGCTATATGAGAATAGATGAGGTGGCTTAACCTTCTATGTGAGGGTTCCCACCGTTCTCATTAGAGTTACCTGTTATATTAGGGCCACTCACATGATGTCCTTACCAAGGGTGCGGTATTGACACATTTCCAATCAGGGCACAGATTGGACCCTAATTCAGCTATAATGCGTTATTTGGGGCATGTCGTTAGATGACTATCTCCCACAGTCTCAGTATCAGTCTCAGTAAAAGAACTCAGATAGTTCTTCATTATTCAGGACTGTCAGATATAGTAAACTTAGATACAGTATAGAACTCAGCTAGTTCCATCAGATTCAGGACTGTCAGATAAGTCACTCATGTTATCAGTTATATCAGTTATGTAACGCCCCGCATTTCGGGCTAGAATAAAATATATGACTCTGATGCGTTGATAATCCCCGAGCCTTAAATCCTATGCCAATTTGGCATGTTAATCAAGTTTGTAGTATGTGAATCCATTTGAGCATGAATTTAGACCATAGAAGTCCTTCAACTCAAAGACGAGTTGAAACTATTTCGATCGATTAAGTTTTAGTGGACGTTGTAATTTGTGTCAAATTCTATTGACCATAACTCATTGTATATGATGAACTGGGTGTCCTACTATATACCAAATTGTAGATAATTCAATAATCTTTCCAACGATACAAAATTCGCCTAAAACGGACACCCGGTGAAGAAGTTATGGCCTTTCAAAGTTGAATGTGTCGCCTATGCACATATAGGCGATGCATAGGGCGGCGCCCACTCCTAAACGGATTTGGGCCTCCGTTTTGAGTTACTTTAAGTGCAAGTTAGTCCTTACAAAACCCAAAAATCATCCTTACCCACTCCTAAAAGGATTTGGGCCTATTAACAACATTGAAGCCTCCTATAAAAACCCCAAGAATCTAATCCTTCAAAAAAACTTAAGAGAAGGAGCAACTAGGGTTTGAGAAAATAAGCTTGAAGGACCGATCCTTCCGAAACTTCTTCGTGAAAAAAATTACAGATTCGGAATTCTCTCGACGTAGGCTTCGATAGACACCAAAAATTCGTGGAGAATAAGGTACGCGGGGTTTTCCTAAAATCTCATGGGCATAGAAATCATGTTTTAAGAATTGGATTTTCGAATTCATGTACATACTCATGTTTCAGAAGCTTTAATGATATTGTTTTGGCCTTTTGGCTTTCCCCCAAAGTGATTTGAAAGTCATATGTATATATATATATGCGTTTGTCCTGAAATATGAATTTAGAGCATGATTTTCATGAAACCTCTCTCTTAATGTAAATTTTTCCATGTTTCACGTAATATACAATGTTTTGAACACGAAAGAGAGGGTTGTGAATGTTGAATATGCATGTAATGAAAGAATGCATGGTTTTGCCAAAAATGCACATGACCACCATATGTTTGATGAAAGTTTTGCATGGACTTGACTTGAGTTTTCGGAACATGACATCTTTAATGCAAATTACATGTTTTGGTGGCCTAAACTATGTTTTGAATGAAATCTCTTGCTTAATACATTATGGATCAGAAAAATCATGACTTGCAAGTCTTGGTATGACGATACCAACTCTGACTAATGCCATATCAGACTCAGACTAACAGACATTTCAGACTTTCATGATTTTAGACATTCAGAATGTTGCATGTACAGAAAAGGTTAAAAATGGGCATACAGAGATGTTAGGTGGTTCCCCGAAGAGGGCTTGAGTTCAAGCGACTCATTGCCTAAAACCGTGGTTTGCCGACCCGGGTATACTATTATGCGCTGACTTAAATGTCCTATGGCGTATCAGACTCAGACACTCCAACCCTTGCGGCACACTTGGGTTGGGGGCTTCCCCGCCGAGTCAATGGCGGATTCCATACAGCCCGTGGAATATCAGACTTGTAGGGAAATACCACCTAACTCAGAAGTAAAACACAGATCATGATTTGAAATGAACAGACAGGTTACATGTTTTCAGAAAGTGCCCATGTATTTTTCAGAAACAGTTTTATACATGATGACTTGATGAAAAATGGCTTTCACTTAATACGTATATATATATATATATGTATATTCCATTATACTATTTTTTTAGATTTCTTCGCGTGCCAGTACTTTTGTGCTGACCCCCCTCCTTCCAGGTCCTGAGGCACAGTCTAGGGGTCCAGCTACTCAGTCGACATTCTCGGAATTGCAGACTTGATCTCACAGTGGTGAGCCTTCTATTATTCGGAAGGCCTAATTATGTCAGACACTATCTTATTTATTATGTTTTTGGTTTACTGGGGGCCTTGTCACAGCTTCTTTTCAGACAAATATTTATGTTCCTAGTAGAGATTTCGCAGACTGATGTCAGATAGTATTATTCAGAAATGTTGCAGAACTTGACCATGTTTTCTGTATTCAGTTTTAAATTCCGTATTTTATTATGATTATGAATGTTGTGCATGATAACCAGATAGAGAATGGGTATTCCGGGCCTTCAGGGTTCGGGATGCTCGTCACAGCTAGGGCCTAGGCTCAGGTCGTGACAAACTTAATGTAACGCCCCGCATTTCGGGCTAGAATAAAATATATGACTCTGATGCATTGATAATCCCCGAGCCTTAAATCCTATGCCAATTTGGCATGTTAATCAAGTTTGTAGTATGTGAATCCATTTGAGCATGAATTTAGACCATAGAAGTCGTTCAACTCAAGGAAGAGTTAAAACTATTTCGATCGATTAAGTTTTAGTGGACGTTGTAATTTGTGTCAAATTCTATTGACCATAACTCATTGTATATGATGAACTGGGTAGCCTACTATATACCAAATTGTAGATAATTGAATAAGCTTTCCAACGATACCAAATTCGCCTAAAACGGACACCCGGTGAAGAAGTTATGGCCTTTCAAAGTTGAATGTGTCGCCTATGCACATATAGGCGATGCATAGGGCGGCGCCCACTCCTAAACGGATTTGGACCTCCGTTTGGAGTTACTTTAAGTGCAAGTTAGTCCTTACAAAACCCAAAAATCGTCCTTACCCACTCCTAAAAGGATTTGGGCCTATTAACAACATTGAAGCCTCCTATAAAAACCCCAAGAATCTAATCCTTCAAAAAAACTTAAGAGAAGGAGCAACTAGGGTTTGAGAAAATAAGCTTGAAGGACCGATCCTTCCGAAACTTCTTCGTGAAACAAATTACAGATTCGGAATCCTCTCGATGTAGGCTTCGATAGACACCAAAAATTCGTGGAGAATAAGGTACGCGGGGTTTTCCTAAAATCTCATAGGCATAGAAATCATGTTTTAAGAATTGGGTTTTCGAATTCATGTACATACTCATGTTTCAGATGCTTTAATGATATTGTTTTGGCCTTTTGTCTTTCCCCCAAAGTGATTTGAAAGTTATATGTATATATATATATATGCGTTTGTCCTGAAATATGAATTTAGAGCACGATTTTCATGAAACCTCTCTCTTAATATAAATTTTTCCATGTTTCACGTAATATACAATGTTTTGAACACGAAAGAGAGGGTTGTGAATGTTGAATATGCATGTAATGAAAGAATGCATGGTTTTGCCAAAAATGCACATGACCACCATATGTTTGATGAAAGTTTTGCATGGATTTGACTTGAGTTTTCGGAACATGACATCTTTAATGCAAATTACATGTTTTGGTGGCCTAAACTATGTTTTGAATGAAAGCTCTTGCTTAATACATTATGGCTCAGAAAAATCATGACTTGCAAGTCTTGGTCTGACGATACCAACTCTGACTAATGCCATATCAGACTCAGACTAACAGACATTTTAGACTTTCATGATTTTAGACATTCAGAATGTTACATGTACAGAAAAGGTTAAAAATGGGCATACATAGATGTTAGGTGGTTCCCCGAAGAGGGCTTGAGTTCAAGCGGCTCATTGCCTAAAACCGTGGTTTGCCGACCCAGGTATACTATTATGCGTTGACTTAAATGTCCTGTGGCGTATCAGACTTAGACACTCCAACCCTTGCGGCACACTTGGGTTGGGGGCTTCCCCGCCGAGTCAATGGAGGATTCCATACAGCCCGTGGAATATCAGACTTTTAGGGGAATACCACCTAACTCAGAAGTAAAACACAGATCATGATTTGAAATGAACAGACAGGTTACATGTTTTCAGAAAGTGCCCATGTATTTTTCAGAAACAGTTTTATACATGATGACTTGATGAAAAATTTCTTTCACTTAATACGTATATATATATATATATATATATATATATATATATGTATGTTCCATTATACTATTTTTTGGATTGCTTCGCGTGCCAGTACTTTTGTGCTGACCCCCCTCCTTCCAGGTCCTGAGGCACAGTCTAGAGGTCCAGCTACTCAGTAGACATTCTCGGAATTGCATACTTGATCTCACAGTGATGAGCCTTCTATTATTCGGAAGGCCTAATTATGTCAGACACTATCTTATTTATTATGTTTTTGGTTTACTGGGGGCCTTGTCCCAACTTCTTTTCTCAGACAAATGTTTATGTTCCTAGTAGAGATTTCGCAGACTGATGTCAGATAGTATTATTCAGAAATATTGCAGAACTTGACCATGTTTTTCGTATTCAGTTTTAAATTCCGCATTTTATTATGATTATGAATGTTGTGTATGATAACCAGATAGAGAATGGGTGTTCCGGGCCTTCAGGGTTCGGGATGCTCGTCACGGCTAGGGCCTAGGCTCGGGTCGTGATAAACTTGGTATCAAAGCACGGTTCATGGTCCCAGGGTGTCTGCGAAATCGCATCGGGTAGAGTCTTGTTTATGGGTGTGTAGCGCGACACACTTATAAGCAGGAGGCTACTAGGCGTTTAGGAATGTTTCCCTTCTTTGTGATTTAGTTCGTGCTTCAGAGTCTAAACTGTCCCATTATTGGGTTGATTCAAGTGCAAAAAGTTTAGAGTATACATGATATAGTCCTTTTCAATTACGTTCTATAAGATTTTAAAAATTATGGAAAAACTCGATAGGAGTCTGTTAGTGCATCAATATATGCTGATTCTGATGTAAATATTGATCCTGATGGAATCGTGCATTCCAGCTTAAGGTATTAAGTGTATATTGTCCCTCTCAAAATCTTGTTACAGTTGTGGACAATGTATAGCAGAATGTTGGAACTATATTTCTACCCAAATAGTAGCATAAGTTAAAGTGTTGTTGTCATGACCTATTGGTAGTGATATTGGACCAAGAAGTTGGTGATGTAAAGTCACAAAGTTAGAAGTCAGAGTGAGGGTGATTTTGTGTAAATGAATATTTCAGTTGAATAATCGATGTTTGAGGATGATTTACCCCTTTATAGTGATAAACTAATGTGGTAGCTAGCAGCATGTGTGGATTGTATGGTAGTCCATGGAGGAAGTGTTTTACTCAGATTTTTATTTATACAGAATAATATGTATATTCTTAGACCATTAAATATTAGGTGTCAAATTTCTATCCATTGTAATATATAATCTTGTTATCATGATGTTTTTGCAAAAAAAAAAAAAATTTAAAGTCTAGTGAAGCCGTGTGGGGCTCTTTCGATTCACTAGCATAGTTGCCTTGTCATCCATCTCATTTTCTTATTCAAAATACAAAACCAAAGTCTAGTGAAGCCGTGTGAGGCCTGTTTCGATTCACTAGTAACTTGTTGTCCAACTTGTTGTTCTTTCATTGGTTTAATATATGTATGGCTGAATCTGTTTGCATGAGATAGAGTTGGTAATGAAGTGATTCATCCTTGTGTATTATTAGTTGAAGGTAGAGAAGGAGTTGTTGGTCAGGGTGATTTGTTGATTGCTTGAATGTGGAAATGGCTATATTAGCGAGTAAGTTATGATTATAGACTCATGGTTGTTTGAGGAATTTGAAGGCAGTCTAAATGTATGAATGAGTGAGTAAGTATAAGGTGAGAAATCCATATAAGTAGATACAATTGTACGGGGTTATAATATAAGATTAAGGTTGACCATGTCTATTATGAGGCTTTAACCCCCTTGACCCTCTTTTCATTGGTAGTTGTAAACTAGTGCTACTTGTGAGAAGGTATGTAGTAGATTTTTGAGATATTTGGGTAGACTATCCCAATTTGATGGATTAGTGTATTTATATTATGTTGCATTCTTCATTGGTGGTAGATGATTGATACTAAACTATAGGCTTGAATTTAAATGGTGTGGTGGTAAATAGTGGCAAGAGTTTGTTGATGCATATTTTGTGGGATTAATTTAGTAGGCTTGAGGTGCTGAAATAGTACATGCTAACGGAATGATGATAAGGTAAACCGTTAGGTCATGATCGATTATTGTGGTTATGAAGTTCTAGTGCACTAGTGTTTCGTGATGTTTACTTATAGTTTCCAAGTAAAAATTTTGTGTAAGGTTGGGTTGTAAGTCATGCATAGCACTACATATCAAGATTGAATAGTTGAAGTTCATAAAAGTGGATGTGATGATTTCTTGATCAATGATGTTAGTTATATGAAAGTGATCTAATAGGCTTGAACGGTGTGTGAAATGGCTTAAGTTTAAATTGATTCGTAATGAAGTATAATGTTGTGGGTATGGTGTGTAAGTATGCCCAAGGCGATATGGAGTTGTGGAATTTCTCTAAAACTATTACATGTTGTGTGTGACTAGTGGTACCATGGAGTTGCTAGTTGGAAAAAGACTAGTTAGATGATATATGGTGTTCTAGATAGCCAAGTTAAGGAGCCTTGATTGATAGTGTTGAGACTTTTGATGTGATATCGATTCTCATGGTAGAGAGATATAAGTTTGGAGTAGCAATATTGGTATTCTAGGACGGAAGTGGTATGGTTCATCAAAGGCTTGGTGATATCCATGTTAAGTGTTAGAATCTAAGTTTGAGTTTTGAAGGTTGAACGGATAGAAATAAGTGTGCAAGCGTTATACTTTGACTATTGGTGGCTATAGAAAGATAGAGTGTATCCCAGAAGGTAGTCATTCGGGTTGAGTTCTATGATATGCATGTATTGTTAATTTTTTCAGACCCTAGAGTGCAGTAAGTGTAGTTCAGTTGGAATCTGGTAAGGGATCTCCCAAACACTAGATGATGACTTGAAGCTAAGTGGGAGATGATAGAACGAATAACAAAGTAAGGATCTCAGATTCTAGTAGTGATGCAGTGTGATTTAGAACATCAGAAAATAAGGGTGAATCTCAACCCATTCCTACCTCAATATTTTTTATTTTTTTTTGTTATCCGGATGCTTACTCATGGCTTACGATGCAATTCCGTGATAATAGTTCATGATTCCGGTATATGATAGAGAGTCACGTACTCTTCCAATTCCAAAATAATGAGTTCTAGTTCATTCAAGTAGTCGGAATCACATTCCTTATGTTATGAACTCTAGTTGAGGTCATGCAACTCATGACGCATGTACTCACTCTTTATAGTGTGCTCAGTCCCATATAAAGATCTTTTTCACGATTGAGGGTCTTATGTTTTAACCTTTTAGTGACCCTTCCTATGCAATGATAGTGGTGTTGATGTAAATGTTCTTGTTGATGGAAGATCATAGTATGCTTGTTTAGATAAGGCCATAAGTATGAAGTAAGATTTGGGGCCAAGTCTTTGATACATGTGATGGTTAGTGGAAAAGTTTGTGTGTGTATGTTTTTAGGATAGCACGTGGGAGTTATATTGATAGTAGTTTAGAAACTATGTGAAGTATCTACTTATGGGTGTTTGCCTTGAAGTTAACATGTTGTTATAAATTAGGCTTGAACGACATTTTGGGATTGTAGTGGAAGGTCGCCATATGCATTAGCGACTTCATATTAAGAGTTCAGTGTAGTCATTGAAGTGGTAAGGCATGTTATGCTTAGGATGTGATTTTTAAAAGAGGTATAGAAGGTGGCATCATATGGTTTAGAATAATAGCGTGGTGTAGCATGTTGTATTTTTGTGATTTAGAGTTAGGCTTGATCGCGGGGTAAGGATTAAGATATTTTAGACATTAGTAGAAAAAAAAAACATTATCAATGCTCATATGAGAATTTTAAGCTGAGTTGAATGAATATGATATTTATAGGGAATAGTATAGTTAAGGGATATTCGGGAAGTGCTCTAAGCCTTAAAGTAAGAAGTTGTATTGCCAAAGGTCTGAAAATTCTATCCTAATTTAGGAGTTATATGTCTATATTCCAGACTGCAGAGTAGTGTCAATGTTGTGATTTCCTCAGTGGGATGTTTTGTGTAATCCATACCTAAGATTCATTGTTCCCTATTACTGCTAGAGCTTCCTTAGAGAGAGTGTTGAAGAGAATACTCCAGTTAAGTATGAGGGTGTAGTATAATTCAGTCTGTATGGCCAATAAGTCAGTTTAGCAGTCAGATTCGCATGACTTGTTTTCTTGTCTTTGCACTTATTCATGCTACTCGAAATCTCAGACATGCTACTAGTCGAAGATAGAGTATACCAGTAGTTACGAGTATAGCCCAGTTCATGCATCATGCATTAAATTCAAATTCCAAATGTTCAGATCAGTGTATTTTTATTAGAGGACATGTCATGTCCGCGTTATTTCATATATTTAAGGCTTCAACAAGTTCCTACCCATCATTCGAGGAAGAATGATCCCAAGGGGGAGATAATGTAACGCCCCGCATTTCGGGCTAGAATAAAATATATTACTCTGATGCGTTGATAATCCCCGAGCCTTAAATCCTATGCCAATTTGGCATGTTAATCAAGTTTGTAGTATGTGAATCCATTTGAGCATGAATTTAGACCATAGAAGTCCTTCAACTCAAGGACGAGTTAAAACTATTTCGATCGATTAAGTTTTAGTGGACGTTGTAATTTGTGTCAAATTCTATTGACCATAACTCATTGTATATGATTAAATGGGTGACCTACTATATACCAAATTGTAGATAATTGAATAAGCTTTCCAACGATACCAAATTCATCTAAAACGGACACCCGGTGAAGAAGTTATGGCCTTTCAAAGTTGAATGTGTCGCCTATGCACATATAGGCGATGCATAGGGCGGCGCCCACTCCTAAACGGATTTGGGCCTCCGTTTTGAGTTACTTTAAGTGCAAGTTAGTCCTTACAAAACCCAAAAATCTTCCTTACCCACTCCTAAAAGGATTTGAGCCTATTAACAACATTGAAGCCTCCTATAAAAACCCCAAGAATCTAATCCTTCAAAAATACTTAAGAGAAGGAGCAACTAGGGTTTGAGAAAATAAGCTTGAAGGACCGATCCTTCCGAAACTTCTTCGTGAAACAAATTACAGATTCAGAATCCTCTCGACGTAGGCTTCGATAGACACCAAAAATTCATGGAGAATAAGGTACGCGGGGTTTTCCTAAAATCTCATAGGCATAGAAATCATGTTTTAAGAATTGGGTTTTCGAATTCATGTACATACTCATGTTTCAGAAGCTTTAATGATATTGTTTTGGCCTTTTGGCTTTCCCCCAAAGTGATTTGAAAGTTATATGTATATATATATATATATATGCGTTTGTCCTGAAATATGAATTTAGAGCATGATTTTCATGAAACCTCTCTCTTAATGTAAATTTTTCCATGTTTCACGTAATATACAATGTTTTGAACACGAAAGAGAGGGTTGTGAATGTTGAATATGCATGTAATGAAAGAATGCATGGTTTTGCCATAAATGCACATGACCACCATATGTTTGATGAAAGTTTTGCATGGATTTGACTTGAGTTTTCGGAACATGACGTTTTTAATGCAAATTACATGTTTTGGTGGCCTAAACTATGTTTTGAATGAAAGCTCTTGCTTAATACATTATGGCTCAGAAAAATCATGACTTGCAAGTCTTGGTATGACGATACCAACTCAGACTAATGCCATATCAGACTCAGACTAACAGACATTTCAGACTTTCATGATTTTAGACATTCAGAATGTTGCATGTACAGAAAAGGTTAAAAATGGGCATACAGAGATGTTAGGTGGTTCCCCGAAGAGGGCTTGAGTTCAAGCGACTCATTGCCTAAAACCGTGGTTTGCCGACCCGGGTATACTATTATGCGCTGACTTAAATGTCCTGTGGCGTATCAGACTCAGACACTCCAACCCTTGCGGCACACTTGGGTTGGGGGCTTCCCCGCCGAGTCAATGGCGGATTCCATACAGCCCGTGGAATATCATACTTGTAGGGGAATACCACCTAACGCAGAAGTAAAACACAGATCATGATTTGAAATGAATAGACAGGTTACATGTTTTCAGAAAGTGCCCATGTATTTTTCAGAAACAGTTTTATACATGATGACTTGATGAAAAATTGCTTTCACTTAATACGTATATATATATATATATGTATGTTCCATTATACTATTTTTTTGGATTGCTTCGCGTGCCAGTACTTTTGTGCTGACCCCCCTCCTTCCAGGTCCTGAGGCACAGTCTAGAGGTCCAGCTACTCATTAGACATTCTCGGAATTTCAGACTTGATCTCACAGTGATGAGCCTTCTATTATTCGGAAGGCCTAATTATGTCAGACACTATCTTATTTATTATGTTTTTGGTTTACTGGGGGCCTTGTCCCAGCTTCTTTTCTGACAAATATTTATGTTCCTAGTAGAGATTTCGCAGACTAATGTCAGATAGTATTATTCAGAAATATTGCAGAACTTGACCATGTTTTCCGTATTCAGTTTTAAATTCCGCATTTTATTATGATTATGAATGTTGTGCATGATAACCATATAGAGAATGGGTGTTCCGGGCCTTCAGGGTTCGGGATGCTCGTCACGGCTAGGGCCTAGGCTCGGGTCGTGACAAGTTATCAGTATGTTATGTTATCACGGTATCAACTTCAGTTTTTATGTCTCATGCATATACTCTTATGCTTATGATAGACAGTCTGTTATTATATTTGTTCATGCATATGAATCCCATGCATTCATCCTACCTCACATGCATACCACTACATTCAAAGTACTGGCATATTTGCGCTATGGTGTCTTATAACATAGGTTCAGAGACACATGTTCCATAGCATCAGTAGATTTCAGTCTCAGCAGTCAGAGTTACAAGTGAGTCCTCATCTTTCGAAGACATGATCATCATTGTATTAGCTCGTTAATTAGTTTATTAGTTGGAGTTAGTTAGGGACATGTCCCATCAACTCCTTATTCAGACAGTCATATTTAGAGGCTTTTCACGCTACAATATGTTCAGATATCTTATTTCAGTTATGTTTTGGGTATTTCATACCCCATCCATATGTTATGATTTATCAGATCTTATGTTACAATTTTCAACCTTATGGACTTTCAGTTTATGTTTCCACATTATACAGTATGTATGCAGTATACAGGTACAGATATCAGTCATGGGTTAGCTTGTGGTCCTTCGGGGTCATGAGCACCATGTAACATTCTGGGTACAATATTCGGGGCGTTACAAACTTGGTATCAGAGCCTAAGGTTCAATAGTGTCCTAGAAAATCTGAAATCCGCATCTAGTAGAGTCTTGTGCATGGGTATGTTGCGCGCCATATTTATGTGCAGGAGGCTATAAGATATTTAGGAACAATTTACCTTCTTTCAGTATTTATGTCTTGCCAGTGAACATAATCTAAATTCAATCTCTCAGTCTAATCCGTTTCTCCCTTTCTTCTACAGAACATGCCTCCTAAAAGAAGAAATGGGAATCAGCCAGCCCCTCAGCCCGAAGAACCTTTGGGCGAACATGTTTCTCATGCGGAGTTCAGGGCGACATTCACTACTCTTGCTCAGTCATTTGTTGCTCAGAATGAATGACCAGCTATTATTCCGGCCAAATAGTGGCCAATTCAGCTACAGCCAGGATTTGGGACTTCACCTGAATGAATCCTCCATCCTTTCTCGGGTCTAAGGCAGACGAGGACCCTCAGGAATTCCTAGATCAAGTGTAGAAGGTTACAGACATAATGAGGATTACTCATAGTGAGAGTACTGAGCTAGATGAATATCAGTTGCAGGATGTGGCTCATACTTGGTTCAAGCAGTGAAAATTAGAGAGGCTAGACGATGTAAGGTCAGTTGAGTGGGAGGAGTTTGCTTCAGCATTCCTTGATAGATTCTTTACCCTAGAGCTTAGAGAAGCTAAGGTGCTAGAATTCATTAACCTCAGGCAGGGCAATATGACAGTGAAAGGGTATTCTCTTAAGTTTAATCAATTAGACAGATATGCCCCTCATGGGGTTGCAGATAGCAGGGCAAGGATGAGTAAGTTTGTTTCAGGGGTGAATGATAGCATGGTTAATGAGTGTAGATCCGCCATACTGAATAGTGATATGACTTTAGCCAGGCTTATGACTCATGCTCAGCAGATAGAGGAGTATAAGATTAAGATGAGGAAGAAATAGAATAAGAGAGCGAAGATAGGTAGTTTCAACTTTTCTCAGCCTATGTCAGAAGGAGGAAACCGTTCTGAGTTTGATCCTAAGTCATCAGTTCCAGCTCCTTCTTCAGCCAGTGCTCTATTTCGTAAGTTCAAAGAGGGTAACAAAGATAGAGTGCCAGGCGCTAAGTCCCAGGGCAGTGTTAGCAGTGCTCACACCTATCCTCTTTTCCAGACTTATTGCAAGCACCATCAGGGTATTTGTAGAGCTGGCAGTGGTATTTGTTTCAGATGTGGAAAGCCAAGCCACAGAGTCAGAGACTTTCCTCAGCCAGGTCCTCAGGGTTAATAGAATCTCTCCTCCGCTCAGTCTAATCACCCAAATCAGCAGGGTGCCACCTCCAGTGCTACTAGTCGGAAACACCCAAATCATATCTATGATCTTCAGTCCCGATAAGATCAGGAAAATTATTTTAATATGGTTACCAGTATGTTACAGATCTTTCATATACATGTTTATGCTTTGCTAGATCTAGGAGATTCTCTGTCTTTTGTCACTCCTATATAGCAGTTGATTTCGGAGTCAGGCCCAAAATTCTAGTAGATCCCTTTTCAGTCTCTACCCTAGTGGGTAAAACTATCATAACCTGGAGGGTATACAGGAACTGCCCAGTTATGACATCTCAGAAAGTCACTTCAGCAGACTTAGTCGAATTAGAGATTACTGATTTTGATTTCATTCTCGGCATGGATTGGCTTTATTCCTGCTATGCCACAGTCGAATGCATAAACCGAATAGTCCAATTTCAGTTTCTGAATGAACCCATCCTTTAGTGGAGGGGTAGTACTTCCGCGTTCAGAGGTTAGTTTGTTTCCTACCTTCAAACACGAAAAATGATATCTAGAGGATATGTCTATCATCTTGTTCATGTTAAGGATTCCCGTTCCGAGACTCCCAGTCTTGAATCAGTCCCAGTAGTGAATGAATATTCAGATGTCTTTCCAGAAGATCTTCCAGGAATTCCTCCCGAAAGGGAAAGAGACTTCAGTATTGATCTTTTTTCGTATACTCAGCCTATCTCTATTCCACCATACAGAATGGCACCATCAGAACTCAAAGAACTAAAGAGCAGTTGAAATATCTCTTAGATAAGGGATTCATCAGACCCAGCATTTCCCTGTGGGGTGCACCAGTCTTATTCGGGTGCAAGAAAGACGGTTCTCTCAGAATGTGCATTGATTACCGTCAACTCAATAAAGTCATGGTCAAGAATAAGTATCCTCTTCCCAGAATCGATGACTTGTTTGATCAACTTTAGGGTGCCAGTTATTTCTCTAAGATAGACCTCAGATCCGGCTATCATTAGCTTAGAGTCAGAGAATGTGACATTTCAAAAACAACTTTTCATACTCGGTATGGTAAATTTAAATTCTTAGTTATGTCATTTGGTCTTACCATTGCCCCAGCCGCTTTCATGGACTTGATGAACCGTGTTTTCAAGAAGTACTTGGACATGTTTTTCATAGTCTTCATAGATGATATTCTGGTCTATTCCCGCAGAGAGCGAGATCATGTAGACCATCTCAGAAAAGTACTTCAGACTCTCAGAGATCATCAACTATTTTTCAAATTTAGTAAGTGCGAGTTTTGGCTAAGGTCAGTAGCATTCCTTGGCCATATCATTTCCGGTGATGGCGTTAGAGTAGATCCTCAAAAGACCAAAACAGTAAGAAACTAGCCTCGCCCTGTCTCTCCATCAGATATTAGGAGTTTCCTGGGTTTGGCTGGTTATTATAGATGGTTTGTTGAGGGATTTTCCTCTATTGCATCCCCTATGTCTAGATTGACTCAAAAGAAAGTCAAGTTTCAGTGGTCAGATCCTTGCGAGAAGAGTTTTCAGGAGTTGAAGACTCGACTCACCTCAGCTCCAGTTCTAGCTCTTCCAGATGGTTCAGATAGGTTTGTAGTGTATTTTGATGCATCCAGAGTGGGTTTAGGTTGTGTCCATATGCATCATGGTAAGGTCATAGCCTACGCCTCCAGACAGCTTAAGCCCCATGAAAAGAATTACCCTACTAATGATCTTGAGTTAGCCGCCGTAGTATTTGCCTTGAAGAATTGGAGGCATTATCTATATGGTGTTCATGTAGATGTGTTCTCTGATCATAAAAGTATTCAGTATGTATTTTCTCAGAAAGATATCAATCTTCATCCGAGAAGGTGGTTAGAGCTTTTGAAATATTACGACATGAACGTCCTTTATCATCCGGGAAAGGCCAACGTAGTGGCCGATGCTCTCATTAGACTGTCTATGGGTAGTGTTGCTCATGTCAAAGACAGTAAGAAGGAGCTAGCCCATAAAGTCCATCAGCTTGCGAGACTAGCCGTTTGGTTAGTCGATATAGAGGAGGGTGATATATAGGTTCAGATTAGCTCAGAATTATCTCTAGTTTTTGAGGTGAAAGAAAAGCAAGATAGAGATCCCAGCCTTGTCAAGTTGAAAGATTTAGTTCAGGATCAGAAAGTGGAGGTTTTCTATAAAGGGGGCGATGTTGTTCTGCGTTTTCAGGTTCATCTGTGTGTTCCAGCTGTAGATGACTTAAGGCAGCGAATTCTTGCAGAAACGCATGGTGCGCGCTACTCTGTTCATCCAGGGGCCATAAATATGTACTACGACTTGCGGGAAGTTTATTGGTGGAGTGGGATAAAGAGAGATATTGTAGAGTTTGTGGATAAGTGCTCTACATATCAGTAGGTTATGATAGAGCATCAGAAGCCTAGTGGTCCAATGCAGGAGTTGATTATTCCTACTTGGAAGTGGGAAGAAGTGAACATGGACTTCGTGATGGGTTTGCCTCGAATTCGTCATCATCATGATTTAGTTTGGGTCATTGTAGACAGAATGACCAAATTAGCTCATTTCCTTCCAGTTCATACCTGTTATTCAGCCGAGGATTATGCCAAGCTCTACATCAGAGAGTTGTTCAGATTGCACGTTGTTCCGTTATCAATTATCTCAGACAGAGGTACCCAGTTCACCTCTCATTTCTAGAAAGCATTCCAAAAGGGTCTTGGTACCCAAGTTTAGCTTAGTACATCCTTTCATCCTTAGAAAGATGGTCAAGAAGAAAGGATCATTCAGACTTTAGAAGATATGCTAAGGGCGTGTGTAATTGATTTCAAGGGAAGTTGGGATGACCACTTGCCTTTGATTGAGTTTGCATAAAACAACAGCTATCATTCCAGTAGTCAGATTGCTCCTTTCGAAAATCTCTTTATGGTAGGAGATGTAGATCTCCAATTGGTTGGTTCAAAGTTAGTGAGGCCTCAGTTATAGGATCTAACTTGGTACACTATAAGAATTACAATTTTTTGTGACGACTTTCAGTGGCGACACAAACAGTTGCCACAAAAGCTAGCATTTCTGTGGCGACATATAAGGGTTGCCACAAAAGGTTTACGATTTAGGGGCGGCCGTCAAAGTCGCCACTAATAGTGATATATTTAGTGGAGACTATGCGTAGGTCACCATAAAAGGTATATGATTTAAGGACGACCGTTAAAGTTGTCCCTAATAGTGACATATTTAGTGGCGACTATGCGTAGGTCGCCACAAAAGGTATAAGAATAGTGACATATTTAGTGGCGACTATAAAGTCGCCACTAATAGTGACATAGGTAGCCACAAAAGGTATAAGAATAGTGACATATTTAGTGGCGACTATGCGTATGTCACCACAAAAGGTATAAGATTTAGGGGCGACCGTTAAAGTCTCCACTAATAGTTACTATATAGTGGCGACTATGCGTAGGTCCCCACAAAAGGTTTAAGATTTAGGGGTGACCGTTAAAGTCGCCACTGATAAGAGTCTCAGCTCGAGATATTTTACAACATTAGTTACAAATAAAAATTATTTATGATATTAATAAAAATATAGAATAATTAATTATATAAATTAAAAGGCCGAAAAGTTCAAAATGTAAACCAAATCAAAAGTTCAAATTTTTATTTTGCATTGTTTTTTTCTTAAAAAAAAAAAATTAAGTTATTTGTAAATATATTTTGGATATATATTTTATATATAGACAATCCACATTCATGATTTAAAAATGTACAAATTATTCTGGTACTTTTTAGTATAATTTTTTAAAATTTATTAATTCAAATACGATATTTTACATAATTTTATTAATATTTATTAAATTTTTTTCACGTAAATGTTCACACTCATAATTTACAAATATATTGTCTATTATTATTATATTTACTATAATTGTTATTGTTCTTGTTATTATAATCGACAGTTTTTATAATAATTTTGATGTAACATTAATTTATTTTAATAGGACGTCTCATTATTATTATGATTATTATATTTATTAAACTAGCAGCCACTTTTATCCAATTTTTCTTTCTTGTGTTCAATTTTTGTAGAGAAGTATTATGTTATTTATTATTTACCTAAATTTTGATGAATACAATTATTGTTTTTTTTTTCCATAAATTGATATAGATGAATCTTTCAAAACTCTGATAAAGGGAGTCAATTTTAGCTCAAAACTAGAGATATTGCCCTTGCCAATATCAATTCTTGAGAAAGAAACAAAGATAAAGTCAACACAAAACTTTGATACTGGAAAAAACCCATGCATTACAAGTCATACAACCATAGAATTTCCTAGCATGAACTTTTAAGCCTGCATGTTCCTCTTCTTGACACCTGACTTGGCGACCTTGAGATTCCTGTTCACAGCACTCAACCTTGCGAGGGCTGTCTTCTTCAGGTCTAGCCTGTAGTAGTTGTCTGTAACCTGGTTTGTTACAGCCTTAGCCATTCCACGGAATTCCTTCTTCATCACAGATTTGTTCAGCAATCTTGAAGGTTTGTTTTGCTTCCTGGTCTTCGATGTAGCAAGCAAAATAGCTTTATCTTTGCCCTCAGGCTGGATATTCACAGTTTTCTTGTTTGCTAAGCCAGAGTTCTTGTAAGAGTGAAGGTTGTAGAGATTGTTAGGTTCTTTGCTGAAGACGACGCCGGCGGTACCATTACCGAACTCCTTAACCAAAAAGGATTTGTTCTTCTTCACGATCTCCCATACTATTTTCCCTGGAACGGTTGTCATTTCTACAAAGACAAACAAAAATGGATTCCTAGGGTTTCCTTTTGACGGCGGGAAGAGGAGGATGCTGAGAGATTCATGAATATAATTATTGGGTATCTAGTAAAAAATGTTTTCTTTGTCCTACTTTATTAAAATTAGAAAATGGGAAAAAAGGTCAATAACATACAAGAAGAAAATAAAAAGTGTAGTTACAATAGGTAGCAACAAACTCATATAACCTTTTCATTTCATCTACATCCAGAATAAAAAAAAAGAGTGGATAAATGGAGATTTGAGAGAGAAATTGAGAAAGAGAGAGGTACAGAGAGAACAGTAAGAGGGGGGAGATTGGAGACATAGAGAGAGAGGGGTCGGAGACCGGTGAGTCTTCGCTTGAATCTGGATGGAAAAGGGGTCATCCACCACCGAGAAACACCACCAGCCCCTTTCCCCACGTTTTCCGATCGAACCATCGCCATAAACGTCCCTTCCCCAAAATCCAATTAAAACCAGCTTCAATACACTCCAAATTCCCTTGAAAAAATCCCAGCCAATATTCAACAAGAACAGTCACCCCATTCTTTTTTCAGCGACTATTCATCGAAAATCCATCGGAAAATGACACGGGATGGGTTCTGGTCTTTTTATTTTGTATTTCGTGGTTCCATTTTGGCGAGCCAATGGAAAAGGCGTTAGATCGAAGTTGGATTTGTTCGTTTGGTTGGCGTTTGTTCGAGATTCCAGTAGCGACGTCAAACAAGTTGGATTTTAAATAAATTGAGGTCCATTTCTTATCTCTCTCTCAATTAATTTTAATTGTTTGATATTTTGATGTGTTAAATTCATAGTGTGGATTTTATTTTCATTGATTTTGAGATAGTATCATGATAGGTTGAAGTTGGTAGGCAAACGATAGGTCGGGTAGGCAAATATTAAATCTTGCTAATTCATCTCGCTTATACAGATTCTGTTACACAAGACCTACAACCAGATCAAATTATCTTCACAGATGTTGCAATGAAACAAGAGCCTAGCGTTCACTGGACACTGATGGTATCTTAGGTTTGAATGAATTATAATGTATACCTTTTTCTGTCTAACCTGCAGAAAATTATGCCCGCGCTTACATTTCCCGAGCTTAGGAGTTGTGTTCGTTTGCAGTCCTTTATGTGATTTGGGTGTTGTTTGGTTCATTTTTGCATTTGGGGTTTGCTTAGTTTTGGCATATTAAGGCCTAACCACACCATCAAAGTTTTGTTGTTTCTATATTTTTCAGTAAGTATTGTTGAAGTTGTGAACTTTATTTGATTTGGGTGTTGTTGAGGTTTACTTAGTTTTAGCATGTTAAGGCTTAATCACACCATCAAAGTATTTTTGTTTTTATATTTTCAGCATTAAGTTGTGAACTTAATGGGATTTGGATGTTGTTTTAGTGTTGTTTTGTTCATTTTGTTATGTTGGTTTTGCTTAGTTTTGGCTTTGAACTTTATGTGATTTATTGGGTGTTGTTTTAATGATATCTAGTTTATTTTGGCATGTCGGATTTAGTTATTTTTGGTTGTGCACTGATTCAGTAATTGACCAGAAAAAAAGATAGCATATTAAGGTCTAATCACACCATTAAAGTCTTCTTATTTCTATATTTTTTCAGCAGGTATTCTTGAAAGTTGTGAACTTTTTGTGATTTGGATGTTGTTTTAATGTTGTTTAGTTCATTTTGGCATGTGGCTTTAGTTAGTTGGCTACATTACTAATTTCATTGATAAACGGCTTTTGCCTTGGTTCTTCATTGAACAATAGCTTACCTAGAGAAGGCTTAGCTACAAGGCTAATTCTCAGCTCTTCACATCTGCTCTGTTGCTACTGGTTTAGTCTGGAATGAGCAAACCAGAACTTCATTTTTGGTTGCGGTTAGAGGGATGTGGAGGGGCTTCTTATCCTTTGATAAACATATAATTTTCGTTTGCACAGATTGTAAAAGTAAAGCAGATTCATATCTGGTTTAAGAAATTTTCCTCATTTCTGCAATCAATTTGCATAGAATAATATATACACAAATTTTGGTAGCCTTGTCAAGTTTATTTTCCCACTGAGTTTTATCTCGTTTCAGTGTAAATAACTCAATACCAAAGAAGATGGATCATGTGTTAATGAAGTGGCAAAAGAGATTTGTGTAAGTATTCTGTTGAGCAATTTTTATCGTTTTAACATTGTGTTGTTGAATCTATAGTCTAGTGAAGCCGTTTGGGACTCTTTCGATTCACTAGCATTGTTGCCTTGTTATTATCTCATTTTCTTGTTCAAAACACAAACTCAAAGTTTAGTGAAGCCGTGTGAGGCCTATTTCGATTCACTAGCATTGTTACGTTGTCTTTCATCTAATTTTCTTGTTCAAACACATAAACTCAAAGTCTAGTGAAGCCGTGTGAGGCCTATTTCGATTCACTAGCACCTTGTTGTTCATCTTGTTGTTATAGTGTTGGTTGGAATCTGTTGATTCACACATAGTCTTGTATCAATACGGAATTACAATATCCATTGTTGTAAAGCTTTGAGAAGCGTATTTATATATATTCTGGTTAGCTGACAGATTTTTGATAGGCCTATTTACAAAGGAAACTCTGGTAAATTTTTTTGAAAATTTTGAGAGTTAACAAAATTTTAGGACCACATAGTTGATAAAATGAAGTGGAAGTTAAGTAAATGATCTCATGAGTGTCTTAGATAATTCTTAAGTAAATCCTTAAGAAAAAATGTGTTAGGAATTGATATGCCTAGCATGAATAAGTTTGGTGGTGTTAGCTGAATTGAGATCTTTCTTTTTTACTAGCTAGATCTTTTTTTTTAGTTTCATTGTCCTTTTAGTCTATTTTGGTTTAACTAAGAGTAGTTAAAAAAGAAGTTCATTTCCTGGAAAACAGAAAAGGGCAGAATTTTTATTGAGTCAAAGTTCCTAAGCTTTCTTAATGTAATTCATCATTTGAGGAATTAAAAGTCTTATCATTTTGGAAGAGCCAGTCTGATAAGTACGTTTTTATCCCCATTTGTAAGATGAGTATTGAGGGAGATTACCACAGGGGTCAAACTAGCTTGTGCATTCTGGAATCTTTAATGTATTCCGTAGTATTTTAATTCAAAGATATTGTTGTCATCTCTTTTACAGAACTACATTAAGATTTCTCAAATTATTTCTTGCATTTTAACAAGTTAGAATTGAAACTTTGCTTTATTTTTTATTTCAGGGACAGGTAATTTCATGATGGAAATTGTTAGCCATGAGAAGTTTGAAGATATTTTGTGATTTTCTTTCTCATATGTATATCACATTGATTTGTTACCCATTAAAAACTATATAATTCTTTTCTGGAGAAATATATTTTAATATCGTCTTTGTACCTTTAAGTACTGTAGTTGTATTATTGGCAACGAAGCAGACAATATATAATTTATATTTTTTTTTGGGGAAAAAAGTGAGTATTAGTGGCGACCCATAGTTGCCACAAAAAAGTGAGTATTAGTGGCAACCCGTAGTCTCCACAAACAGGGAGTATTAGTGGCGACCCATAGTCGCTGCAAAAAGTCATTTTAAAATAAAAAAATAAAATTCAAGCTTTTGTGGCGACAAAAAATCGCCACTAAATCATTGTTTTGTGGCGTATTTGCTTGCTTTTTTGTGGCAACTTTTATCGCCACAGAATGTATGTTTTGTGGAGACTTACATATGTTGTCACAAAATACTTTTAGTTATGGAAGTAATTGCTACGACCCTAATGTCGCTGCTAAATATATTTAGTGGCGACTTTTGGTTCTTTTGTAGCGACTTTTGTCGCAACTAAAAACCAGATTTCTTGTAGTGGTATTTGACGCCTTAGAGAAAGTCCAGTTGATCAGAGAAAGACTCCGGGCTGCTCAGAGTCGACAGAAATTTTATGCAGATATTCGTAGAAAGTATCTCGAGTTCAAGATTAGTGACTATGTCTATCTAAAGATCTCTCGCATGAAGAGAGTGAAGAGGTTCATTAAGAATGGAAAGCTCAGTCCCCGATATGTCGGTCCCTTCAAGATTCTCAGTCACTTTGGCAAGGTAGCTTATGAGGTCGAATTGCCTTCAGATCTAGCCTCAGTTCATCCAGTCTTCCATGTCTCTTTGATCAAGAATTGTATAGGTGACCCATCAGTTGTAGTCCCTATTCAGAGCATTGATAGTCAGAACAACCTCTCTTATGAAGAGATTCCATTTGAAATCCTAGACTATCAGACTCGTATACTGAGGAACCAAGAAGTCCCTCTAGTTAAAGTTTTTTTGGCGAAATCATTCTGTCGAGGGAGCTACTTGAGAAATAGAAGCAGACATGAGTACCAAGTATCCTCACCTCTTCTCCGCCGACTCAGATCAAGCTCAAGGTAATAGTTCTCCTTAAGCTTACTCAGTTTCATGTTTAGTGTTCGTTACAAACTTGGTATTAAATACCATTGCATATTCAGTCATGTATTCATGTATTAGCTTAGTTATATAATTATGCATTAGATATGCATTCTCATTGTGAGAAACTTAGTTCATCAGAACACCCAGTCATGCATTCATGAATCAGTAACACATGCATCAGATAAGTATGTTCAGTATGATATGTTCAATTATCAGTCATGTCAGTCATGAGATCATGTTCCAGTTGTTCATGTTCAGTATGTACATCGTTTATCTTCTCCCCTCACTCCCAGTCTCATTCGAGGACGAATGTTCTCAAGGGGTAGATATTGTAATACCTCATACTTTTCCCTAGCTTGAAATTATCTCAAGAATGTTGGAAACCTCCTTTGAAAGATGAATCCACTTTTGTACATGTAGTATTTTTAAGATTTTCATTTTTTTTTTCATGTGGAAAATTGAATTAGCATTCCAACGATAACAATTTCATCAAAATTCGACATCGGAGGAGAAAGTTATAGCCAAAAGACGGAAGGAAGTAAAACCACCCATGTGCGACGGTGAGGCCAACGGATCGTCGGACTAGTGACGGACCATCACCCATGACCATCGCAACAAAGAAGTGAGAACTACCTTCTTCTTAGGATTGACGGACCAAGCCGACGGACCGTCGCTCAGGCCGTTGCAAGGGAAATAATGAGGCCACCTTCTGGATAAGGTACGATGGTCAGGTTGATGGACCGTCGAACCTAGGACGGATGATCGCACATGTCGTCGCATCAATAATAGTGAGACCTCATTCTACCAAAAAGTGACGGTCAGGACCGATGGACCGTCAACCCAGCGACGGACCATCGCACCCACTATCGCAGGTCCCGATTCAGCAAATTAAAGCTATTTTAAAAGGGTATTTTGATCATTTACCACCCACCTATATATATACACCCAATTATATCCGATTTCAACCATTTGGTACATTATTACTTTACAACCAATATTAGGATTTCTCTTTAACATTAATCTCCAAGAACAAAATCTAATCTTTTTCAAGAACTAAGGGATTTCCAATTCTTCAAGTTCGAGAACATCAAGAATCTTAACCCAGGTATGCATAGTGTTCATTCATGGACTCCTTTCATCCATGAAGTCCAAGAATACCTTTTCCAACTTCAAGTTATGGATTTTCTTTATGATTTTATGATTGGGTTGTTCTTGTTCACGTTGATAAATGAGAAATTGAATTCTACTCCATGTTGGGTGATAATTTCTATGTGGGTTTAATTATTATAGATATAGATTCATGCAAACCTATGACTAAACCCTTGAATGATGAAATTAGAATGTGACCATGATGTTTAATTATTGTACAATGATGTTTACATGTACCATGCCTACAATATGTTTGATTTATTGCCTAAATGAAGGAAAAGTGCCTAACTAGCATGTTGTCATGAAATCCCCATGTATGTTCAAGCTTATGCCTATCACATGTTTGATGAAATGCTTCAGTAAATGCATTATGGTGATTATTATGTATTCAAGCAAGTAATGCTTTGTCAGTTTCCTTCTATCGAGTCCTGGGGGTACTCGTACCCAAAATATTAGTTGTATGCCTAGAGCCATGTCATGTTTTCACAATACTATCAGTCAATCTATGATCCTTAGACTTCAGACAGTCTTATGACTGAGAAAATCTCTATGATCTCATGAACTCAGTCAGTTGTCAAATATCAGTAGTATTCCGTTAGTCAACGGAAGTCAATAACTTAGTCCATGTTCAGTTTCAGAAAATCATATTCTGTGTCTATTCATATGGGAGTAAAAATTAGCACCGAGCGAACCCAAGGGTGAGAACTCACCTGTAATATGAGGGTGTGATTCTTAGAAGCAATCCTTGCATTCCAGAACTATGTAGCTATCATAGGTTGAGACATCATAGCCTGCTATATGAGGGTAGATGAGGTGGCTTAACCTTCTATATGAGGGTTCCTACTGTTCTTATTAGAGTTACCTTTTATATTAGGGTCACTCATATGCTGTCCGTACCAGTAGCGCGATATTGACACCCTTCTAATCAGGGCATAGATTGGACCCGATTCATCTATAATGCGTCATTTGGGGCATGTCAGTTAGATGACTATCTCCCACAGTCTCAGTATCAGTCTCAGTAAAATAACTCAGATAGTTCTTAATTATTTAGGACTGTCAGATACAGTCAACTCAGATATAGTACAGAACTCAGCTAGTTCTATCAGATTCAGAGACTGTTAGATACAGTCACTCATGGTATCAGTTATACCAGTTATCTGTATGTCATGTTATCATGATATCAGCGTCAGTATTTATGTCTCATGCATGTACTCTCACACTCATGATAGTCAGTCTGTTATTATAGTTGTTCATGCATATGAAACCCATGCATTCAACCTACCTCACATGCATACCGGTACATTCAAAGTACAGGCGCATTTGTGCTATGGTGTCTTATACCATAGGTTCAGAGACACGAGTTCCAGAGCATCAGTAGATTCCAGTCTCAGCAGTCAGAGTTAGAAGTGAGTCCTCATCTTTCGAGGACACGATCATTATTGTATTAGCTCATTAATTTGTTTATTAGTTGGAGTTAGTTGGGGACATGTCCTATTAACTCCTTATTCAGAGAGTCATGTTTAGAGGATTTTCAGACTACAGTATGTTCAGATAGCTTATTTCAATTATGTTTTGGGTATTTCATACCCCATCCACATATTATGATTTATCATATCTTATGTTACAGTTTTGAACCTTATGGACTTTCAGTTCATATTTTCGCATTATACAGTATGTATGCAGTATACAGGTACAAATATCATTCATGGGTTATCTTATGGTCTTTCAGGGTCATGAGCACTGTGTAACGTTCTGGGTACCAGATTCGAGGCGTTTCATATAAGTAAGGCATTCATCATTTCCTTTAAGGTTTGATTTTTCCTTTCCGCAATTCCATTAGATTGAGGTGAATATAGGGCTGTAGTTTGATGGACAATTCCATTATCTACACATATTTCCGCAAAGGGATATTCATATTCTCCACCCCTATCACTTCTTATTATTTTGATCTTTCTCTCTAACTGATTTTCAACTTCTATTTTATATTGCCTAAACGCATCTATTTCTTCATCCTTATTGTTTAGCAAATAGACATAACATTATCGTGTGAAATCATCAATAAAAGTTACAAAATACTTTTTCCCACCACGAGATCATCAATAAAAGTTACAATGAGGGCATCTTCTCAAACCCTAATAAAGCATCTTCCAAATCCATCTGCGCAAGCACAACCCGCATCTTAACCAGCCATAACGAAAATCTGGTGTTGCTATCCAACAATGGAATATCATACTTCATGGTTGTCATCCCTGAGAAAACAATCGAACTGTCTCTGATACCAGTTTGTTATGATTCAGACAGAATAAGCAAACCACAAGTAAAAGAAAACAAGAACAACACACAGATTTACGTGGAAACCCTTACGGGAAAAAACACGGGCAGAGGCAGAGGAGGTTTCACTATAATGGAGGGAGAGTACAATGTGGAGAAGGCTGAATTTTCTTAATAATAAAATAACCCACTAAATCACACTTATATATTACGTGGGTACAAATAGGTCCTAGTCCCAAGAACATAAAGGTCCATCAACAAAATTCGGGTCACAACTCTAACAAGTTTGTTTTCATAGATTCAAGATCTCTTTCGCGGAGAATCTTAGCAGCTCAGTTAGTTGATTACTTGAACTTTTTACCTTATTGGTGAGGATTCGATTCCCCACCTTGTTATCCCCTCCCCCATTTTCCCATCTCCTACCCCCTTCATCTAAATTTTGGTTCCAATATTAACGGCATGAATCATTTATAAAAGTTATTAGAAAAACTCCTTTCAATCAATTCGACAAATTAACACTAGGAAAAACAAATATAATGGGACAAACTTTGTGGAAAAATAAATACAATTGAACAAACATTGTGAAAAGAAAAAAAGCAAAAACAATTGGACAAGCATTGAACCATCCTTGCATCTTGAATAGGATGAAGAAGTTGAAATAATGTTGAAAATCTTCTCAAGTTAATCAAAGGCAAATGATAGAGATCATGTTAGTTCACGAAATGACAGTTCCTCCTGATCTCTCCATTACGACCTGTGAGTACATCCAAAGTACCCATGTGAACCATTGCAGCTGCAAACTTTCTAGCCCAAATTGAGCCATATCGAGCATTGTAGTTCACCAGTTTAGCAGTAGTTGGGTGTGACATTAATGTCTGATCAGATACCAATAATCCTTTTTGACTCTTTAAACCCAAGTAATATTTGTTATCCAACTTGTTTGGTGTAAAGACATCAAAGTTAGCGGGGTTAGCAGCTCCCGTCCCATTTGTAAGAGCTTCTGGTGGACAAATGGACTTCAAGAAGTCTGCGTATTCAGGGTCAATTGGCAGATCTTGTTGATTGTTTTGAGGGTACAGACGGTTAGCAAAAACAGCGCAATGTGCAATGCCAATGGAATGCGCGCCAGATAGAGTCACCATTTCATCAACTGACATACCTTTCCTTGCAAAACTGTTGATGAGTTCCTTGACATCGACGAATGGAGAAGGAAGATTGTCCAATGTCTCAGAGTCAATAGAAACACACGCCCATCGCGGCGTCCAGCTTGGACATCATAGTATATTCTCCCAACTTTATAGGAACTATCCCTAGCAGCAAATGCAAGTATGTCTGCACACGAGACAGTTCCAGGGCAGGCAGCCTCAAGTGCAACTTTTACAGCATCAATCACCTCAAAACCTCGTAAACTGTTCTTGTTGGGAATACCTTCCTTCTCGGAATTTGGTCCATCCAATAACACAGATGCATCACACCCCTAATTAAAGCACACGGCACGTTATTATTATAAGATAATGTAATCATCAAATCAACAAAATAAAAAAGTTAGCATTAAATTTTGTACGTACCCTGACGAAGCAATCGTGAAAATGTAACCTGATAAGGCCAGCAGCAATGCCTGGATTACGAGACACAGCTTTGTTTACAATATTTTGAATAATATATTCAGCATTGGGGCAACTATATCTATAGTAACCTACTCTAATTGTTGGCCAATATGGTGGTCGATAGGCATGGATAGATGATGAAAATGATAAAATCAGGCAAGCAAGAAGTGCTACAATTGAAAAATTGAAACCTTTGGAATCCATTTTTAATTTTGAAACTCAAAATTTGCTGTAGACACTATGGTTTTTTCTTAGTAATTGGCCTTACCTTGAGTGATGGATATAACTTATAAACATATTGGAGCATTTATAGTTTGAGAAATTATTGAAGAAGTCTCTAATTACAAAACATGGTTGCCTGTATAATACCAATTGCATTAATGTTGAAGTATTCTTGAGCTAATTGTCTGACCTTTGATGAATTCCACAGCTACTTCCTTAGTATGTCTTCCCTGAATTTATAGGTTGACAATATTTCTTACCTTAATTTCTACTCCCCCGTTTCATTTTATGTGACACTATTTGAAATTTAAGCCTTTCATTTTACGCTTAATCACCGATTGGATGGATTTTCACTGAAAGAACTCAAAATATAAAGAAGTAAACACATGAAGAAGCCAGACGATGATGATATTTGATCAACATTTACAACTTTACACATATAATGTAATTTTGACCTTGTATTATATACGATACAATTCTTCGATGAAGGGGGTTGGGATGAGCCTCTTGTGCCCCATTAGATGTATTGTCCGTAGTGATACAGTTTTATAGCCATCGAAATCTCATTACATGTTTAAGTTTAATACTTCTAGTTTCAAAAAATATTCTTAACTTCTTAAATTACATGTCCAGTCAAACACAATCATTTAAACTGAAACAGAGGGTGGAAGTTGTGTCCATAGGCTGGCAGATTGGACTGATTGTATATCAACAATCGTTACTAGTATTGTCATAAACTTGGTGTTTAGTTAAGTTGATAAAATTGAATAGGTAAGTCTAGTTTTTCTATATGGTGTACTTGAAAAAATAAGTTCCACTTGGATATTGAGTTGGCTTGTTTAATTGATTAGTTGGTACCCTGTATGTGTACCAATTATTTGTGATAGCATTCTTAATTTTTGTAAAAAAGAATTTGACTTTTCTCATTCATATGGTTAGTGTTTTGTGCAATTTAGTCCACAAAATCCAATATTACTTTTCTGTAGGACGTAGTTCAGAAAAATGGATATTATGCTAGTACCAAGTAGAAAAAATTAAGTATACATGCAAATTGCATCATCCTATACTATTTTGAGAGTTCTCAACCATAACACATGTACGAAATACGGAAAAGGGTGATGTTTGTCCGTGTACTCTCACAAATAAGTTATATTTATCCTAATTTGCTATATTTTTTAAAATATATTTGTTATTTTCATCCAATTTTAGGGTCATTTTTGCGCTTGTTCTAAAAAAAATATTTATCCCCATGACGTTAAATATCCAAATGTAACATTCTGAAAATCCAAGCTAAGATCAGAACCATGCTTCAAGTACATGTAAAATCAAACATCATATTTTGGTGGTATGAGAAGTGATTTAGATATGTATTAAGGTCACAAGTAACTCCTAACTCATAGCCAAGTTGAAGCCATCATTATCGGTGGTTTTCTTGCGAAGAATCTCCCTATAGTCAACTTCAAATGAGCATAGCTCCTAGATTGTGGAGTATTTTTGAGCTCAAGACCCATCAAGTTAAAGATGTTTGAGTAATTTCTAATGCATCCAGTTTTTCCTTAATCCAATATCTGAGTACAACGTTGTGGCCATTTTATTGGAGCACTGTCCAAGAATAAAAACCTACGAGCATAGGTATGATCTTGGTGAGATTTACGACCATACAATGCTCTCTTCTGATCGAAACAGTCCCAAACACCTGAAAGTTGACAAGTATATCTTCCAACCATGATAGGGAACCACGACCATGGTTTGAAACCACGATCTTAGGTACAATTGTGAGTCCCAAAGCTTATTCGATTTGAACTTTCAACCAACGAACCAACACACGATTGTTGATGGATCCCACAATCGTATCATGGATCGTCTGATCAAGTTCAGAGAGCCTCAAATTAGCTACCTAACCACGAGGACCACCCACGATCGTAGGTGGGCCCATGATCGTATACGTCCTCCCCTGTAGCTTTTCCAGTTACGTTTTATAAGGGGCGTTCCAATCTTTTTCTACTTTTTAAACCCCTAAATTACGTCGTTTAAGCCACCCAAAACTGATTATTAGGATTAATATTATCCCGAGTCTCTCATTACTTAGAAAACAATCGACACTTGGTAAAAATAAGAGAAAATAGACAATTTCTCTTCTTCAGGGCAAACTAGGGTGCATCTTCTTCAAGCTCCAAGTTTAAAGATTTCTTCAGGGTTCTTATCTCCTGGTATGTGGGATTTCGTCAATGGGTTCATTCCACCCATTGGGTCTCAAAAGTAACTCAACTCCCCAAGTTAATTCATTGTTCAAGCTTAGATTTCCATGAAAAGAGTGAATTTCAATATCTTTCAATTTCTTGCTATGAATAAATCATGACTATATGTTTCCCTATAAATTTGTGCATCTTTACATTTTTATTACTATGAACCCTCAAAATATTGATAAAATTCTTGATTTTGAGCTTGAGTTATGCAATTACTCATTACGTTCAATTTATAGAATTGTCATTATTAGTTGCATGCTTCTAAGTTAGCGGGTTATGAACACTCGATGACCTAGGATATCATGTATTTCAGTTATATACTCAGTCATTCAACTTTCTCCATTTAAAATGTTTTCCGATAAAACACTTACCTTCAGTTTCAAAACATCATTATTGTTGAGCGTTTCAATATATCAGTTTACTTTCAGTTGGGAGTAGTACGTAGCATCGAGAGGACAAGGGTCCAAATAACCCAAGTCCTAAACTATATACCACCATAGGTAAAAGGGTCCTTGCTAGTTGAGAGTGTTTTCCTTTCCCTTAATGAGGTCGTGAGTGAATTCACGCCAATCATAGTCCATACCCTTGGTAAGACATAGAACACCCTCCCAACTTGGGTTATTACAGGTTGGATTCCATGTCGCTCACATGGTCTATATTGGTTACAGAAACCTCCCACAGTCTAGTCTCAAACCTTGCTTGACCTTGTATTTAATTTATTCAGCATCTTATAGTTTTATATGTCTATTACTTGGTTATAACATCAGTTTACAGATTTCAGTCCCATGTTCAGGTTATCATGTCACTTTCAGCATGCTCATCTCACATAGGGTAATGCATATCTCACATGCCCAATACATTCAAAGTACTAATCGTATACTTTCTTTTGTTCTATATTATTTTATAATATAGGTTCCGGCGTTCAATCGTGTTAGCTTGATTCAGCAGTCACTCCAACAATAGTGCTTAGTGAAACCTCATCATTCGAGGACCATTTATCAACATTTTCTTTCAATTTTATTTTAGTTTTAGATAGTTAGAGTTAGTTGAGGCTTGTCCAACTCATCTTAGTGGAGGCCTTCAGATAATCAGTTAGACTTTCAGCAGGATGGTTTTGTAAAAGTTGTGGATTTTGATATTCCATATTGATTTTCTTTCATTATGGTTATTTCTTTTAGCTCAGTTTTCACTTAATATTTATCAGTTTACTTTATTACTCTTAGTGTCATGCAGTGGCGGAGCCAGGATTTTTACCAAGGGGGTTCACAAATCAAAGGAGGTTCGACATCTACTATATATACATAAAAAATAATTTTAATCATGTATATATAGTATAATTTTCCGTCGAATGGGGTTCGGATGAACCCCCTATCATACATGTAGCTCCGCCCCTGGTCATGCCAAACCATGGGTTAGCTTAGGATCTTTTGTGATTCTAAGCACCACATTATGACTAGGGGGTAGTCTCGGGTTGTGACAAACTTGGTATAAGAACATTAGGTTTAAAATGTCCCAAGGTATCTGAAAGCCGCCTTAAGTAGAGTCTTCTTCATGGGTATGTAGCGCGCTATACGGATGAGTGAGAGGTTATGATATATTTTTGAAAAAGTTTTACTTCTTTCATGTTCATATCTTGCGATAGAGTGTGAACTCTATTAAAATCTTCTTCTAACTCGTGCTCCATGCGTTTACAGAATATGCCTCCTAAGAGAACCAACGAAAGGAGAAATGACAACGAAAATGGAAACTAGCAAGCACCACTAACTTGAATAGACCCTCTGAACGAACAAAGTCTCCCATCCTGAGTTCAGGGATGCTTTCATGGTGCTAGCTCAGGCCATGCTCATCCAGCCTAACCAGCAAGTTGTTACACTAACCAACCCAGCAGTGAATACGACAGCAACCAGAGTATGAGACTTCACTAGGATGAATCCTACGGTATTCTTTGGGTCTAAATCTGAAGAGGATCCACAGGAGTTCCCGGATAATATTCAAAAATTTACTGAGATCATGGGTGTCTCTCTAACTGAAAGTGCTCTCTTAGCTGCTTATCAGATGCTCAGACTTGGTACAAGCAATGGAAAGATGATAGACGCGCGCATGCAGAGCCGATAATGTGGGATGAGTTTGTTGTTGCATTTCTGTACAGGTTCTTCTCACTTGATCTAAGGGAGGCCAAGGTGCTGGAATTCATTAATCTAAAGCAGGGTAACATGAGTTTGAAGGAGTATTCTCTTAAGTTTATTCAACTTTCAAAATATGCTTCGGCTATGATTGCCGACTCTAGAGCATGAATGAGTAAGTTTATGTCAGGTGTTTCTGAGGATATGGTCAATGAGTGTAGGACTGCGATGTCGGTCAAGAAGATAGATATCTCCAGGTTAATGGTTCATGCCCAATAGATTAAGGAGGAGAAGATTATAGAAAAGAAAAGAGAAAATATGAATAAGAGGGCTAGAATAGGGAACTTTGATTATTCTCAAAAATAGTCTGGTGGTGCAAATTGCTCTCAATTTCAGTGGAGGTCTTCTTACCCAACACCATTATTTGCCAGTGTTTCATCTCCCAAGCTAAGCAAGATCAGAAAGGTAGAGCGTCAGGCTCTAAGTCTCATTTTAGGCTCTAATATAAGATGTTTACTCTTATGTTACGCATTGTGATGTTTGCCAGAGGTGCAAGGGTGAAAATGTAGCATACCCCGACCTTCTTCAACCTCTTCCAATTCCTGATAGGATTTGGTAAGACATTACCATGGACTTTATAGGTCTTCATCTAGCTTCTGGTTAGTTAACAGATTGAGTAAAGCTGCTCACTTCATGCCACTTGAGCATCCTTACACAACTTTAGAGATAGCTCAAGCTTTCATGAATGGGGTGTTCAAACTGCATTGTATGCCCAAGACTATAGTATTAGATAGATATCCAGTTTTCACTTGCAAGTTTTGGAAAGAGTTGTTCAAGCTAGAGAAGGTTACATTGTTTACTTCTTCTGCATACCACCCTCAGACAGATGGACAAACAGAAGTTGTGATTAGGTGCCTTGAGTGTTAACTCAGATGTATGACCTTTGAAAGGCCTAAGGAGTGACCACAGTGGTTGGCCTTAGCTGAGTGGTGGTACAACATCACCTTTCACTCTGCTATCAACATGACCCTTTATGCTGCTGTTTTGTGGACAATCACCTCCTCCCCTTTCGCCTTGCATGCCTTTTGATTCGTAACTTGACATGGTGGATAGGAGTTTGCAAGTTAGAGAGGCTACTTTGAGGTGTCATAAGTTCTATTTGGGGAGGGCCCAGAATGGGATGAAATCACATACTGACAAAGGTAGAACTGATATATCATATACAGTTGGTGATTGGGTCTACATCAAGCTACAATCTTATATGTAGTTGTTTGGACCCTTTTCAGATTATAGCCATGGTTGGCTCAGTTGCTTATACTCTAGAGTTGCTTGCTGATTCTAAGATCACCCTACCTTTCTCATTTCTCAACTCAAGAAAAAGTTGGGATCTCACATTGCTATTGTTACATTGCCTGAGGTTCATTTTGATGTTGGTCATGTCCTATTAATACCTCAGGCTATCTTGGATAGAAGATTGGTCAAGAAGCATGGCAAGCTGGCTACTGAGTTGTTGGTGAAATGGCTCAACACTGCTGAAGAAGACAACACCTGAAAAGATTATCAGTCTTTTACCCTCCAGTTTCCCCAATTTAATCGTTGAGGTCAGGGACTATCCAAAGGGGGAGTACTGTTACATGTCAATTGAAAGATGTATTCTTCATATATTCTCAATTTGTAATGTCCATAATAGTTGATTTAGCTGTTAGATTGCAAAATTGGGTCAGTCACATGACTGGTTAAAAGTTTGTTAAGAGTCAATAGGCGTACATTTGACTAGTCACTATTACTCGTTCTATTTTTTCTCTATGTCCTATATTCAACTCCTTAGGCAATGCACAAACTCAAAGTCCCTCCTCAATGGCAAGGCACTCCATGCACAACTACTCAAATTTGGGTACCAAAATGCAGGCATTTTCACAAACAATCACTTACTCACAATGTACTTAAAACTCAACCAGCTCAATGATGCCCAACAACTGTTCGACAAAATGCCTGAACGAAACATCATTTCTTGGACGACGTTAATTTCCACCTATGCGCAATTGGGTATGTCCGAAAAATCTTTAGGGTGCTTTAGGTCGATGATTCTTGAAGATGGGTTCGCTCCGAATGGTTATACATATGTAGCTGCTTTATCATGTTGTACTAGTTTAGGTGATGAAAGAATAGGGAAGGAGTTACATGGGAGGTTGTGTAGAACTGAAGGAAGTTTGAATAATTTTGTGAGTAATTGTTTGGTTAACTTTTATGGGAAACGTGGGTTGTTGAAATCAGCTAGGATAGTTTTTGATGGGATTTTGGAGCCTGATGAGGTTACTTGGGCTTCTTTAATTTCTTGTTATTTTCATTGTGGGGAGTATGAGAAAGGATTGGACATGTTCGTGTTGGCGTTGAGGGGAGGACTGATAGTGAATGAGTTTTTGTGTGGGAGTGTTTTGGGTGCTTGTGCTGTGATAAAAAGTTTGCAACTTGGGATGCAAATTCATGGTTTGGTTGTTAAGTTTGGTCTTGGGATGGATCAGTTTGTGTTGACTGGTTTGATTAATTTTTATGTTAAATGTGGTCGATTGGACTTGGCACGTCGAGCTTTTGATGAGGCGGATGGAGCGGAGTTGCATGCTTGGACTGCGATGATTGGAGGGTGTGTGCAGTTAGGGAGTGGAAGAGAGGCTATTAAACTTTTTTGCAAGTTGCTTTCGTCTGGCTTGAAACCAAGTGAGAGAACGTTTTCATCAGTTCTTGGAGCTTTTGCTGATGTAAAAGAAGTTAGAGCTGGGAAACTGATTCATTGCCGAGTTGTAAAATTGGGATTCGACTCATTTAGTTTCGTACGCAATGCTTTGTTGGACTTTTACTGCAAAGGTGACCTGTTTGAGGAATCATTAAAACTCTTCCAAGAAATGAAAGAACGTGATGTTGTTAGCTGGAATACGCTTATTGCTGGATGTGTGAGCTCAGGTCGGTATGAAGACGCTATGAGATTTCTCAGGGAGATGTTGCTTGAGGGTTTCGAACCGAGTCTATACACATACTCTAGCATTTTGAGTATATGTGGAGATTTACCAGCTATTGAATGGGGCAAACAAACACATTCCCGCGTACTGAAGTCTAGATTTGATTCCAATGTGGTTGTTGACAGCTCCCTCGTTGATATGTATGCTAAATGCGGACGACTTGGTTATGCACGTAGAGTTTTTGACATCCTTCCTGCGAGAAACTTGGTATCTTGGAACAGCATGATTGTAGGATATTCCCAACACGGGTTTGGAACAGAAGCTTTAGAAATTTATGATATGATGCAGAGTAATGGGGTCAAACCTAACGATATCACATTTCTTGGAATGTTATCTGCCTGTGGACACGTCGGACTTTTAGATGAGGGACTTCAACACTTTACTAGCATGACTAAGGTGCACGGAATCATTCCAAGGACAGATCACTTGGCTTGTATCGTCAGTCTATTTGCACGCAAAGGAAAAACAAAAGAAGCTTATGGTTTTATAAAGAGCTTTTCGGGGGAACCAAATAAGGTAGTGTGGCGTTGCCTCTTATCTGGTTGCAAAGCTAACAGAGACTTCATATTGGCAAAATATGCTGCTGAAAAGATTCTAGATATCGATCCAGATGATACTTCAGCTTACATCGTATTGGCTAACATTTACGCTGAGCTACAAATGTGGGATGAAACAGCCAAGATTAGAAAGCTGATCAAGGAGAAGGCATTAAAGAAGGAAACTGGACATAGTTGGATTGAATTGCAGAATAAAATGTACACATTCTCTGCATGTCATATCATGTCTCTTCAAGAAAGTTATCTGCAGCATGTTTTGACTGGTTTGACGACCCAATTGTTAGATTCAGGCTATGTCCCTGATCTCATGTTTTTGTTGAATTTTGAGGAGTAAGTATAAAAGAGTGAAGAATCTTCATCCGTGCTTGGATAACTCGTTGTCAAACTAGAATGAATTGACAATGATTTTTAAAAAAAAAGACAGTTCAATCAGAGGAAGTTCTTGGCGGAAATATCATTATGTGAGATCAGAGGTCAACAAGGTTAACTCCATGACTTCAATATGTGTCTAGCAAACTCAGTCCAAAGCCCGAATAGAAGAGAAGGATTACAGCCAGTTGACAAGCAGAATGGAGATATTCTAAGTATGACGATCCTCTTTATAGATGTAAGAGGATTCATTTAATCGATCCCAACTACTAGTTTGCTATTAAGACGTAGTTACTATTGAGAGGTTAACAAACAGGGAAAGCTTGATCTAATCCAAAAATGATTAGATTGATGGAATTTGACATGATATCAATATTATATTCCAATCTTTGATCTCAGTATATATTAATTTGACCTCATAAGCGTGATCAAAAGTGTTACCTCCAGATGCATAACCCCGTATTTCTTCTAATGTGTTTGGTATGATGGAAAATATGTTTTCTTGAAAAATAAGTTGGTTTTCTACTTATTCTCTCATGTTTGGTTGGTGAGTGGAAAATATTTTTCAAAAAATATTTTATGGTATTAGGTTGGTGAGTAAAAAATATTTTTTAGAAAAATATTTTCTAATGTTTGATTGGTGAGTGAAAAAATATTTTTTAGAAAATACTACTAACTGTTAACTAGTATATCAGTGTCTCTAGCAACTCAATAATTTGTAAGAACTAATTTAAGCATAGCAAATAATATTAATATCGAATACTAAAATATTATAATCACTAAAGTTAAGAAACTATTAATTAGCAAATATAGGAGAGACACTTTTCAACATTTTGTCAGGACAATCTCAAGATACTACAAGCAATAGAAATATAACGTAACGACAAGCTTATTCAAACTTGTGAAATAAGTTACATCGATGACAAAATGAAATATGCTATTGAAATATGCAATTAGCAAAAGTAACATAGGTAAGTCTTCCTCCATGCATATGAAAATAACAATACATTCAACGAACATTGGAAAAGGAAAAAATTCGGGCTTCACTATTTTTTATTTCAAGCAGTGAAAAATTGAAACAAAGCACAGTGAAAAATATTTTCGAGTAATGTAAATTTTTGAGAAATGTGAATTTTTTGAGTGTGAATATGAATGTTGTTAGGGTGGGGAAGAGGGGAGGGGGAGGGCATATGTCATAGTTGTCATTTTTCGGAAAATAACTTTCCTTGGTCCATAAGGGAAGTCATTTTCCCTCAAATAGAGGAAAATGAGCTATCTTGGAAAATGTTTTTCCAATATTTTATTCCAACCAAACAAGGAAAAATAGGAAAATATTTTCCTAAAAACATTTTTCATCATACCAAACACACCCTAAAAGGATTTGACCACCTAAGCGGGACCAAGTGTGTTGCCTCCAAAAGCATAAACCCGTATTTCTTCTATATAATCTCCTAATTGTTCCAGAGTAACTAGAAAGAGATCCTTTAACACAGTTTTAGTATACAATATTGCTGAGAAAATGTCAATGTAGAATTTTATTAAGTTTATTGTCAAATTCAGTTAGTTCACTTGATTGCAAGCGTTCACTTGATGTCATTTCCATTTGTAATGAATGATCTATAGACAAGTCAGAGCTCAAGACTATATAATTTGTTTGAATTATTTGATCCACTTAACAAGGAGGTAGTTTCTGCTACTTGGTGTGCAAATATATTTGTATCCGTAGTAGAGAGTGTATTGGAGTATTATTCGATATATATTTTTTTTAATGTCAAGAAGGTAAAAGTTGTTTAAATGATGGTGTAAACATTAATGGATGAACTTAACCGGAAAGATGGTTCGGAATGTCAAAAGAAGATATACAGATGCCTCGGTGAGAAGATGTGATGATTAACACTGAAGGTCTTGAGGAGGAAAAGAGATAGCCGGCGAAGCATTGATGAGAAGTGATTAGATATAATATGATTTGTTTATCGAGATATATAACTCTTGATAAGAAAGTGTTAAAATAAAGATACTCCCTCCTTTTTATTTTAGGTGTCGCCTTTTGATCGAATACGAAGTTTAAGAAATAAGTGATGACTTTATAAAGTTTACAAAATTTCCCCTTTTAAAGTTGTTTTAATATTTACTCCCTCCGTCCCATTTTACCCGTCCCAAATTGGGATGGTACAGCTATTAAAAAAATAATCATTGATAATGTAACTTTACCATTTTGCCCCTCTTAATTGTGTCTTGTTGTTAGTTCCAATATTGATGGATGACTAATATCAAAACACCATTTATATTCTTAATGATGTACTCTTAATGATACTCCTCTTTGCAACATTTTTCAAGAATGCTAATAATAAGGAGTAATCAATTACACTAAGGGTATAATGGAAAAAAAAATTGTTTGTCTTGATAAGTAAAAAAAGACAAGTAAAATGGGACAACAAATTAGAAAATTTAGGACGAGTAAAATGGGACGGAGGGAGTACTTTTTAGTTGTATTTTCTTCTTAAGTGGGACTAGTAAAAATAAAATGAAAATGATGTCATTAAATGATTACCAAATAAGAAAATATGACTTTTTTGAAATGGATCAAAAGAAAATAATAACACATAAAATAAGACGAAGGAAGTACCTTTTTTTTTCTTCCTTACAAAGGCTTCTAATAAGCGCACATATAAGTACGTCAAATAAATCGGTCAAAATGATTATCTAAATTAAGTAGGCATTTGATCATGTAAATTAAAATTTTTAGAGTTGAAGTTGAAATTAGAGTTGTGTTTGATCATTAAAATAATTTGAACTTCTTTTTGACTTTTAGTGAGAGAACACATTTTTACTTTTTTAAATACAATTTCAAATTATATTTGAAGTTCTTACGACACAAATACTATAATTTTCATTAACCTATAATAATTTTTTGAAAATAAAAATAAAAAATCTCATAGCCTAATGGGCTCTAATTTAGGATAAATACCTGAAATAGTCAAACATAACGATTATTTATAAAAGTCCTCATAACTTTAAGGGAAAATGCATCATTTTCACCCAATACTATACAAGAAAAGTCTAAGACACACCTAAATTATATAAGTGACCTATTACACACCTTAACTATATAAAAGTGATATTATTACCTCCCCGCGACCTCCATTCTAAGGCGCGTGTGTTACACTTATTTTGGGCGCGTCCAGCCTATTAAATAACAAAAGTAAACGGCTAAAAACATTAAGCGAAAAGGCATCGTTTCCACCCCAAACTATAGTCGAAAAGTCGAATCCACACCTAAACTATATAAGTGACTTATTACACGCCTTAACTATAAAAAAGTGATATTTTTTACTGACGTGATGCTGATGTGGCAGCGCGTGTAAAACACTACACCACATGCAAATGGTGATAGCCTGACAGAGTGTAAATAGTTTCACTTTTTTATAATTTAGGTGTGTAATAGATCACTAGTATAATTTAAGTATAACTTTGACTTTTTGAATGTAGTTTGGTGTGGAAACGATGCCTTTTCCCTAACTTTAAAATAACATTAAAACATCTCAGGGTTTTGTTAAACTCACATGTCTCTTAGATAAAGATACATCTTCCTCTTTTGTTAAACTCGGATATATTTGAAGGTCTATCTATATCTTCTTCTTGTGAGATTTGAGTTGTGTATTTAAGCAATTGATGTTATGTAATAGCTTTATAATTCAGATACATTTGAAATTTAAATTGTCTATCCAAATAATTATTTCGATATGTAGTAATAATAACTGTGTATTTTAAAGATATTTAAAATTTAAATTATATATTTAAAATAATATATCTTGTAATTATTTCAAAAACTTTAAAATATCATATAGTTAAAAACTAAACCTTCTATATTTTTGTTATTTTCCTTATTAGTGAACGTATCATAATTCAATTCGTTCACAATTTATCAGAAGCAAAACATGCTACAGATCAATGGCAACCAACTTCATAAATGAACTACATATAGGGTTGGCTAACTATTGAAACGTGTCAAGTCGTCAACAAATCTTAACTTCCTTACTAATCAACGTGGCAATATTTCATTCTTTCTTGCAAAGGTGGATCACTCTTATTGTATTGAATTCATCTCAATTCAATATTTTTAAACATAAAAAATAAAATAAAAAAATTATATAAATTATAAAAAATTTAATATAAATTTATAGCTTTAAAAATATAGTAATATTTTAATATTAAAAGTTTAAAAATTAAATTAATAAAATTTAAATACTGAATCCGATGTATGCTTCAAAAAATGCCAACGAAGACCCTAGAAGTTTCTCTTGTTTTCTACCTCTTGTAAATAATTAGAGGACAAATTATTAAAGCAAATTATTGAAAGAGTTATAAAGCAAGTTTATCATAGTAGAAAAAATGAAGAAGAAGAAAATGGAGACAGCTAAAGAGAAAGCAGCTAATATTGCAGCCTCAGCAAAGTCTGGTATGGAGAAGACCAAGGCCATCCTTGAAGAAAAAGTATTTATAGATATAGTCAAATCTTTCTATAATAGCGTCGATTGCAAAATATTATTATAGAATGCACATTTAGATATCTTAATTTTAGCTTCAGATGATAAGTAATTAATCACTCAACTTTAAAAGTCCACGTTTAGACATCTTAACTAGGTTTCATCTTAATTTGATTTCAGTTCATAATTAAATACTCTAGCTCATCCTTGTTATATCTATTTGGACACCATATATTTTGTCTGACATTTTATATTTACGTGACGCGTAAATTTTAGAGGTATTTTAAATTATCATTTTTCATTTATTCAGTGAAGATGAATTGAAATGTGTAGTTTCATAATCAAAGTCAGAATTTTCAATTGAAACCAAGTTAAAATGTCTTATCTTACATTTATCAACTTTGGTATAAAGAGATCCGACTATATATTGCTTCAGTTGTTTTCAGGCACAATACATAAATAAATCTTTTAATTTGATCTCAGATTATATTTATCAACGTTGGCACTTAAGTTTATATGAAGTTAAACAAGTAGACACATATATTCTATGTGTCCGTCCAACACGGCGTCCTAAGTGTATTATGCCACATAGTGGACATACATATGTGTTCATTTGTTCAACTTTATATAAGTTATGTCCACTTATTCAACTTTATACAAGTTTAAGTATCTATTTATGCACACCCAAAGTTGGAAGTCATAGACGTGATCTGAGACCAAGTTAAAGAGCATGTCTATATATTATGCCGCTGTCGTTTTAATTCATGAAACATTCAATTCAACTAATAAGTACTTGGCATTAATGACTACAAAAATTTGACCTTAATGGATAAGCTCTGGTTTGTACCAACATATTTTTGACAGGCAGAAAGAATGAGTACAAGGGACCCTTTAAAGAAAGAGATGGCAACAGAGAAGAAAGATGACAAGAAAACTGCTGCTGAGTTGAACAAGAGAGAAGCCATGGACCAAAATGCAACTGCTAGGTAAGCATAAAACACATTAAAATTATTTTTTTATGATTTTAAAGCATATATTTATCGTTAGTAAAAATGTTTGCACCGATCATGTCAGTTAACTTTGATTTATTTTTAATATTAAAATCGTGGCTTACAAGTTACATATAGATATACTAGTGTAATGTCATTTACACTAGTAGGATATATACTAGTGTAATGCCTTATAAAGTTTGAGTTAGTTGTATTTGGACCTAATTTAACAAGGTATCAGACCTCTCTTTGAGCTAGCTAGCTTTTGCGAGTGAATAATTTTCTTAAGAACATATTGTGAATTTTAGTGGACTTGAATTTTTCAATCTTCATCACTTTTTAAACGTTTGATTTTGCTATTTTTCAGAAAATAGTTTGAGCTTCATCTCGTTGATGTTCATAAGTTGGGTGTTGAACTTTTTGTTGAAGTTCGAAGTTGTGAATACAGAGTTAAAACACTTCATTTTCTTGTTCATATGTTTGAAGTTAATTGTTGAAAAATACAGATTAAGATTAGAGTTTACTGAACCTATTTTATGTGATTACTTTCGTTTTTTCTTCTAAAAGATTATGACTCTTTCTAAATATGACCTTGGCAAGTTATGTTTACTGAACCTATCAATTGTACCTTCCAACATAAGTAGTCAAGTTATGTTCATTTCCTTGGAAATATATATTACCATTTACTATATATGTGAGTCCTATCATCCTCCTATTAATTGGGAGTTGAATATTTCTCAACTCAATTAATAGTGGTATTATTTCAGAATATAACTTTCTTTGTTGTTGGAAAAATTGGAATTAGAAGAAAGTTAATCTTAGTGACATAATAATAATTATTAGTTGAGTGATCGTTGAAATAAATTCTACTTGCTTAACTAGAATTTTTAACCACTAAAAAGACAAAAGTACTATAAAATAAAAACATGATAAACAAATGAATACACTACAACTGTCTTATACAAATACATTGTGCACATGGATGGTAACTAAAAAGTTGAAACATATCATTTTTCATAGTTTTTCTAGCCAGCAGAATTGTAGTAGTGAAGCACATTCACTCTCCAGAGATATGGCCAATTCTCGAAATGAACGTCCAACCATTGGCCTTTGATTGATTTTCCATCTTCTGATCTAGAAAACCAAAACATCAATAGTAAGGCAGAGAACATTTTTATTATGTCAAAAGTAGTGTTTTTTTTTTTTTTTAATAACCGCATTGTTCGGGCCAATGTTGCGCTTTTCTTTTTGGAACAGCCGACAGTGTTTTGCTGATGTTTCTAATCAAGCTTTTATTATGACAGATATACCATACTTTTTCCCCCATTGCTAGTAGGTTTATGGATTGCACGTCCAACACACATGTTTTGTCCTTGTGTGTCCCAAAGCTCAAAATAGGTAACCTAATGGTCGCTGTCCGACTAAACATACCAACAGTCACCAGGATCATATGAGCTGATAAGGAGTAAACAATGATCTGTGTGTTTTGGCCTTGTGTGTCCCATGGCTCCAAATAGGTAACCTAATGGCTGCCGTCCGACTAAACATACCAATATTCCCCAGGTTCATATGAGCTAATAAGGAGTAAACAATGATCTTCTTAAGATCAATCTGCCTTAAAGTGGCCGAGGAAGTGTATATTATAGCAACAACACATGCTGAATAATTCCATGGAATACGTCTGGAATAGATGGGAAAAAAACACCTAGTGTTTTGTCTCTACTGGTATTTAAAGTTGAGGCCTCAAAGTGCCCAACTATTTCGTTGACAACTAGAAACACCCTTCTTGTCAAAACTAGTTTTTCACAAGATTTTACAGGAAGCAACTATTATACATCATCACAGCTTTGTTGCTCTAGTTGTGGGCAAACTATCCATGTTTCTTGCATATCAGACAGCTGAAATTACACGTGTGCATATTTAGGCAATCTTAAATCTGTGCTATTGACAATATCTTGTGCATTGGCAGATATATAGAGAAACGCCATCAATTAGTATCCAATTTTATCTGAGATCTAACATGTTTATTGAACAAATAGGTTCACATACTGCTTTAACCAATGTCAATGGGACCTTACAACCTATACACATTTGACAAACATGGAGTACTAGCAACATAGGAAACATACTAAGATACCTCCAACTCGTAATTATTCTACTCAAGCCGTTCTGTGTTGAAGCGTGTGTTTGTCTCATTTAAAAGCTTAAGCTTTTAGAGAAAGCACTTCTATTATTTTAGTTATATTCTCAACATTCTGGGCTTCACGAGATAGTCAAAGGATCAAAGCAGAAATCACCACACAAGAAAAAACAAAAAAAGGGAACTACAGAATATTACCGCTACTCCAGTCCATTGGGATGAGAGAATCACTGGTGACGAATCATGACTTTGATTTCTCAGCTTCCACGATTTCCTTCTCAAGCTTCATTTTATGCAAAGAACAAATGTTACGTTACTAGACAAGTAATGCAACTTCTACTAGTATTACAATAGAAAGCAAAAGTGCAAGAAACGATTAGATCGACTATCATATAAAACCTCCTCTGAAATTGAGTGGTTTAGACTTAACAAGAGGAGCAAATACGCATAAAATTCATATTTATCATGACTGGCCTCCTAACAAAGCTTATTCACTTAAAAGACAAAAATTGGTAACCTCAGGTTCCATGTACTCTTTTACTGCACTCAAAAATTGAACACCAGAGAAGTAGTAACTTATCAAGTATCTCATAGTGCTGCGACCGAGATAACTCTCATTTATTACATAGGTTCTATATAATCCTCTTTGAGTTAAAAAGGTTAGTCCAAGATACTGTTGAAGACCTGAGCTGTTTGTGTTGAGGTTTGAATATTGAAGGCTAAAGAAGTCACAGGAAAAGCAGGGAAAAACAGTTGTACAGTTAAGATGTCCTAAAGTTAGTTAACATAGTGAACTAACTAGAATAACTTAAAATCAGCTACTACACTAGTTGATCATCCGATGCTATATATACAAGACTATGTATTACTACATGATTATTTATTTGAATACAACTATCAACTACAATGATTCACTCATCTTCTTCCTCTTCCACTTCTCTTTGCTTTGAGTTCTCCTTCTTCTACTACTTCTTACTCCTCTGCATTTCCTATTCTGAGTGTAATTACTCCATTATTCTTCATGGTATCAGAGCTTACTAAATTGAATCGGTACTCATTTTCGATCCTACCTCTCAGTGGAATCTGTATTACTTCTTGAATTCAAGAAGTCAGAATCTGTTAAATTTTCTGCAATTCATCTCTACTCGATGGAAATGGCTGATGGTTTGGATGGCATTGGGACTTCAGCTCCACCTCCTGTGAATGCCAACAACGGTGGTTCTACTTTTCAGTTTACATCAACTCCTTGCAATTCATCTCTACTCGATGGAAATGGCTGATGGTTTGGATGGCATTGGGACTTCAGCTCCACCTCCTGTGAATGCAACAATGGTGGTTCTACTTTTCAGTTTACATCAACTCCTCTGGATACTAATCAACCACGATATCTATCTACTGCTGATATTTCAGGTACTTCACTTGTTTCATTTCAATTGAAAGGAAGTGAAAATTATGTTGTGTGGAGTAAAGCGGTAAGAATTGCATTGTTAGGTCGAAATAAGTTTGGTATGGTTGATGGTTCCTGGGAAAAAGTGAATTTCTCTGCTGAATTATGTAATTAATGGGAAAGAGTTAATGCAATAGTATTGTCATGGCTTATGAACTCAATGTCTAGTGACCTTCTTGGAGGGGTAGTATATTCTTCTAGTGCCCTAGATGTTTGGTATGACTTAAAAGAGAGATTTGATAAAATCGATGGATCTAGAACTTATAATCTGCATCAAGAAATTGCATCTTTATCACAAGGAGCTCAATCAAAGTGTGTCTACTTCACTAAATTAAAGGATTTGTGGGATGAGTCTGAATCCTTAGTGCCCTCTCCTTCTTGTAATTGTGAAAGGTCAAGAGACTTCTTGTCATATCTATAGAGAAAAAAGTTGCACCAATTTTTTATGGGGTTGAATGACACCTATTCTCAAGCAAGACGTCAAATCTTGCTTATGACACCCGACTTCTGTTAACATGGAATATTCAATGCTAATGAGTGATGAGAGTCAAAAGAATGTGGCTCAATTTACTATGACTACAGTCTTATTGGGGGCTACTCCTAGTGGTCATGATACATTAGTCATTTACTTTAAGACTAGTGCTACAGGTGGTGGTTATCATAAAGGGAAAAGAAGTTTTGTCTCAACATACAATCCTAATGATATCTGTGACTTCTGCAAATTGAAGGGTCACTATAAGGTGGATCGCTGTAGGTTAGTGAGGTATCCACCAAGTCATCCCAAACATGGTGATCAAAAGGCTAGTGAGAATGAACAACGACCCCAGAGGTGGCTATGATAACAAATTCAAGAAGAGAAAGCTTGCTTGTAGTGCTCATAATGCTGCTGTTGAGGATTGGCTGTTGCAGCCTCATCAGACTTAGTCACAAGGTGCTTACCAGACATCAATAGGCCTACCAAATGTTGGGATGATAATACCAAGGTTTACACATGAGCAATATGACCAAATTTGCAAAATGCTGGAACAACAGAATCAAGTCTCAACATACATGCCCTCTACCAGTGCAACAAACATGTCAGGTATTAGTAGTTCCCTGTTGGTCCGCAATAAACCACATGAGAGGATTATTGACACAGGTGCTACAAATCACATGACTGCAGCCATTGGCCTCCTAAATAAAGGTTCAATATCTGAGTCAGTGAATTCTCAAAGAGTAACATTACCTAATGGTGATATTTCACTTGTTACACACACTTGCTCTAGTAATATTTCTGATAATAGCAATGCACATGTCGAATGAGCTGGCAGATTGAGGCATAATCTGCTTCACAAATCAACAAGCAAATTTGGCTGTAATCAGCTCCTGTAAATATGAGATAGCATGTATATTCGAAAAATATATTTGTTGTTATCCTTGGAAATAGATTAGGGGAAATCCCTTGATTCAAGAATCTCCCAAGAATCAGGGATTGATTAGTTTATAAATAATGTACAATTCTTTGAATAAAAAATATACTTTGCAGTATCATGTTCATGGTATTAGAGCGGGACATTTTCTCTAGTATCACATGGAAAGAACACCTTTCCAAGGAGATCATCCAAGATACACAAAGGATTAGTAATTGAGATTATGGAAGTTATCCAAGAGGATATTTCTGTACATAAAAGGAATTCGAATTGGGGCTTTGCGTTTGTAGAAATGATCAAGAAGTACTCCCCATGATTCTGATCCAGACTATGTTCCTATCCACTTAGTAAGTAAATAACTATCAAGAACGAAGTAATCTTTTACTTTGGTTTCCTACATAAAATATGATGACTCAAGGAGGCAATGTTTCTCACATGTCCTTCCATTTAACTTCTCATCAATTAAACAGGAAAAACTACTTGGAATGGGCACAGTCCGTAAATCTTGCAATTGATGGTCGCGGAAAGTTAGGACATTTGACCGGAGAGACGAAAAAGCCGAAAGTTGGAGACCCAAAGATCAACGCCTAGAGATCAGAGAATTCACTCTTGATCGCCTGGTTAATAATTCCATGGAATCAGTCATAGGTAAACCTTATCTGTTTTTACCTACTTCTAAGGATGTGTAGGAAGCCGTAAGGGAGACATATTCTAATGTAGAAAATGCTTCTCAGATATTTGAGTTGAAAATTAAACTATGGAAGGCTAAGCAGGGTGACAAAGAAGTCACTGCTTATTATAACGAAATGGTGTCTTTGTGGAATTAGTTAGACCAGTATTATAATGATGAATGAGAGTGTTCTGAGGATAGTGTTAAAGCAAAAAAAGGGAAGAAAATAAGAGAAATCACCTTTTTTAGCAGGATTAAATCGGGAGTTTGATGAGGTTAGGTCACGAATCCTAGGAAAAAAATCCTTTTCCCTCACTTCGTGAAACCTTTTCTGAAGTCAGGAGAGAAAAAACTAGGAGGAAAGTTATGTTAAAACCTGATTTAAATGTTGAACTAAAACCTGCTATAGATTCGTCAGCTTTTGTGATAGTGAAAAATGAAGATAATAGAAAGAAAAGGTCATGGTGTGATCATTGCAAAAGACACTGGCACACCCGTGAAACATGTTGGAAGATTCATGGGAAACCAAAAAACTAGAAGCATAAGGGAGTTGATAATTATGTCTTCCAATATCAACATGGTCAAGACCTCCAAACAACTCATTTTGAGCAGGAGCAGCAACCTCCTCCAGATTCGTCTCCATTTACAAGGGAACAACTAGAGATTCTGCACAAACTCCTTCAATCTCCCCAGTTTTGTGAAAATGCACCTAATCCTTCTTGTTCTTTTGCTGAAATGGGTATCGTACCATCTGCTTTTCTAAGTGACAACTACAATAAAAAAGATTCTTTTCTAACTGCGAACTACAACCAAAAAGATTCTTGGATCATAGATTCAGGAGCTACTGATCACATGACTGGAAGTTCTCGTGATTTCTCTACTTATACTCCTTGTGCAAGGAATAATAAAATCAAGATAGTTGATGGTTCTTTCCCCGCAATCTCTGGAAAAGAAATTGTTAAACTATCACAATTCCTCACACTTCATGATACTCTTCATGTTCCAAAACAGTCTTGTAATCTGATTTCTGCCTGTAAATTAACCCGTTCTCTTAATTGTCATACTAATTTTTACTCTGATTCCTGAGAATTTCAGGAAAAGATCTCGGGAAAGACGATTGGCAATACTAGATAATATAGAGGTCTTTATTTTCTTGACAATGGGGACAACCCTCTAAAACTGAATCCTACTTGTTTGAACTCTATTTTGAATAAAGTCATGCTTTGGCACTATAGGCTTGGACATCCAAGTTTTTATTATTTAAGAAATTTTCTATCTCGGTTATTTGAAAATAAAAATCTGTCCTTGTTCCAGTGTGAATTTTGTGAATTGGCTAAGCATCACCGATCTTTTTTTCCTCTCAAAAGTATCAGTCTTCTAAACCTTTTATGATGATTCATAGTGATGTTTGGGGACCATCTAGAATTTCAACAATGTCTGAAAAATAGTGGTTTGTAACTTTATAGACGATCATACTAGAATGAGTTGGGTTTTTTTATTGAAGAACAAATCTGAAGTTAAAAATGTGTTTGAGACTTTCAATGTAATGGGAGAAACACAATTTAGTGAGAAAATTAAGATTTTTCGAAGTGACAATGGTCATAAATTTTTTAATTAATAATTAGGAAGCATTTCAAAAAAATTGGGATAGTACACCAAAGCTCTTGTCCGAATACACCTCAACAAAATGACATCGCGGAAAGAAATAAGGCACCTGTTAGAGGTAAGTAGGGCCTTACTGTTTACCAGTAAGGTTCCACAGTACCTTTGGGGAGAGGCTTTCTTGACTGTTACTTATCTTATTAATAGGATTCCATCTCGTTGTTGTGGATCCGTGGAAGTCAATTAATTAAATATATAATTATATTATAGTGATTTTATTTATTATTCTAGAATAGGGTTTTATATTTCTTACTTTCATAAGGATTAGACTTTCTAGAATAGGGTTTTATGTTTCCTACTTTCATAAAGATTAGACTTTCTAGAATAGGATTTTATTTTTTCTACTTTGCTAAGGATTAGACTGTTGATGTAATACTCCTATTTAAATTAGTCACGCTCCGGCAAATTGGTAAAGTTGAAATCTATCAACGTCAATTTCAAGAAAAGTTGGCTAGGGCTGGAATTGAAGAAGTGTGTTTTGGTAGGATATGATCCAAATCAAAAGGGATATAAGTGTTATGATCCTCAGTCAATGAGGATAATTTTCACAATGGAAATAACTTTCTTTGAATACCAACTCTATTTTACTGCTCATCTTCAAGGGGAGTAAGATTCGTCTTTTTGGGATACTAAGGAAACTAGAACTCAGACAAATGACAGGCTAGATATTACAATAAATACTGATGTGAGGGATCTTGAAGAAGATATGAATAGGTGTGATGCAAGAGATGAAAACTTAAGTGACTTAAATGATAAAAACTTTGATATTGAACCTGTAGAGCCTTCAAATGACAAAAATAAAAATGGGAATAGAGAACAAACAAAACAAATACAAGTGTATTTGAGAAGGAATCAAACTCAAGAAAAAAAGATTGACGATCCTCAACACTGTCAAAAGTCAACTCCGCAAGACCTTCCTGGAATTCAAGGTAATCTTTCAGCTGATTCTGTTTGTAATTCTTGTTAGATATGGACCTACCTATTGCAAAACACAAAGGTGTTAGAAATGTTTCTAAATATCCTATTTCTATGTTTGTTTCCTATAATAACTTGTCTCCTAGTTATTCAGCCTTTATTTTACAACTTTCTAGTGTGGAGATCCCAAAAAATATGCAGTATGCTCTACAAGTTCCCGAGTGGAAGGAGGCTATTTTGGATGAATTGCGGGCTCTTGAAAAAAAGACGTGAGAGTTGGTAGATTTTCCTGAGGGAAAGAAACCAGTAGGCTGGAAATGGATGTTCACCACCAAATTTAAGCCAGATGGATCCTTGGAGAGGTATAAGGCCTACCTAGTAGCTAAGGGGTTCACAAAGACATATGGCATTGACTATCTTGAGACGTTTGCTCCAGTATCTAAGCCAAACTCAATTAGAGTTCTATTGACAATCGTGGTAAAACTTGACTGGTCTCTTCAACAATTGGATGTGAAAAATGCTTTCTTGAATGGGCAACTAGATAAAAAAGTCTATATGGATCCCCCAACAATTTTTGAAGAGAAGTACAAGTCAAAGATATGCATACTTAGCAGATCTCTTTACAGCCGAAAATAGTCTACAAGGGCTTGGTTTTAACGGTTTACTCAATTTGTAAAAAGGCAAGGATATGTGCAAGGATAAGCAGATCATACAATGTTCACTCGAAATTCACTCGAAGGAAAAATAACAGTTCTTATGGTGTGTGTTGATGATATCATCCTTATAAGAGATGATGTGGTTGAAATAAAAAACCTAAAGGAGTATCTAGCCACACAATTTGAGATAAAAGACTTAGGCCCCGTTGAAGTATTTTATTGGCATGGATGTTGCACCATCAAAATAAGGAATTATAGTGTCATAAAGAAAGTATGTTCTTTATTTGTTAAAAGAAATAGGAATAAGTGGTTGTAGACTAGCTGAAACTCCAATTGACCCGAATCTAGAGTTTGCGAAGGATGGAAAATCAATAGATAGGGTCCGATACCAGGTAGGGAAGTTGATTTACTTGTCACATAATAGGCCTTATATTGCCTTTGTTGTGATCCTAGTTAGTCCGTTCATGCATTCTCCACGAGAAGAACATCAAGAAGTTGTGTATCGAGTCCTAAGGTATCTAAAGAGTTCTCCTGGAAAAAGGTTGTTCTTTAAAGAGAAAGAACAAAGAAGTGTTGAAGCTTATACAGATGTGGACAGAGCTGGTTCTTTTATTGATAGAAAGTCTACGTCCAAATATTATACATTTGTTTGGAGAAATGTAGTGACATGGAGGAGTAAGAATCAAAACGTGGTGGCTCAAAGTAGTGTTGAAGCTGAGTATCAATCCATGGCACATGGAATTTGTGAAATGTTGTGGCTCAAGAGATTTTTGAAATAACTAAGAAGACCTATGAGTTTTTCAATGAAGAAGTACTGTGACAATAAAGCTGCCCTAAGCATTGCTCATAATCCAGTTCAATGCGACAGAGCAAAACATGTTGAAGTGGACAAACACTTTATTAAAGAGAAGATTGAAGATGGAAGTGTGTGCATTTCTTTCATTCTAAAAATTGAACAAGTAGCAAATATTTTCACGAAAGGCCTTGTCAAAACTACCTTCGAGTCATTTGTTAGAAAGTTGGGCAAGTTCGATATTTACATGCCAACTTGAGAGGGAGTGTCAAATGAGCCGGTAGATTGAGGCAGAATCTGCTCCACAATGACTGACAGATTTCAATCAAATTTGCTCCACAAATCAGCTAGCAAATTTGACTATAATCAGCTCCTGTAAATATGGGATAACATGTATCTTAGGAAAATATATTAGTGATTATTCTAGGAAATAGATTAGGGGAAATCCCTTGATTCAAGAATCTCTTAAGAATCAGGAATTGATTAGTTTATTCTGATCTTACTTTTCTCTTATAAATAATGTACAATTCTATGAATAAAAGATATACTTTGCAGTATCTGAACTTTTAGTACAAAATTTGTTCCATTTACCTCAATTCAAATATACCTTGTTATCAGTTTCACAGGCTACTAAACAGCTTAAATGCTTCACAACATTCTTTCCTAACGTTTCTGTATTTCAGGATCTTTGGAATGGGAAGATGGAGATTCGTAGAGAAACGAATGGACTATACTGAGGCAAAGACTGCAAAGACTGCCAGGACATAGAAGAGTAGCCAATTGTGTATTAAATGTTGATATAACCGATAAAATAGATCTAAAACTTTGACATAAGAGACTTGGACATGTGTTGAAAATATGTCTCATAAATAAAGTAGAAGTAGATAACTATTAGTAGTTTTAAATTATTAGAGTTCTATGTGGCTTATACTTAGGAATTAGTTATCCCTTCGTTATTTGAATAGAAATTAACTATCCCTTTGTTATTTGAATTTGAATTGAAGTCTAGTTAGAAATTTAGATATAAAAATATGTCTTTGAATTATTAATAAAACAATTCTCTTTGACAATACAATTGTAATATTTTTTTTCTCTCTTTCTTTGTTATTTCTTTAATTTCAAAGCTAAAAACCAACAATTGGTATCTAGATCCATTTTCTTGAGGGATCTGTGAGTGAGAAGAATTCTGAAAACAACTTTTTCCAAATAGATCCTCCTGTCTTTGATGGTGATAATTACCAACTCTAGACAATAAGAATGGAGACTTATGTTGAGGCTTTAGACCTTTGAGATATCGTGGAGGAGGATTATGATATTCTTCTGCTGCCCAATAATCCCAGGTGGCCCAGATCAAAATCTAAAAGGAAAAGAAAATAAGAAAATTAAAGGCAAAAGCAACTTTGTTTGCTAGTATGTCTCCAATAATTTTCATAAGAATTATGACCCTTAAATAAACAAGAATTTATGATTATCTGAAGGAAGAATACAAAGGAGATGAAAGAATACGAGGCATGAAGGTGTTGAATATAATAAGGAAATTCGAATTGCAAAAGATGCAGGAATCTGAGACTTTCAAAGAGTACTCAGGCCAATTTTTTGTCATTGTCAACAAGGTAAGATTGCTTGACACAAAATTTAAAAATTATTGAAAAAAATCTTGTTACAGTGATTGAAGATATGAAGTATCAACTACCTTGGAAAACACAAAATATCTGTTCAAGATTGCCTTAGCAAAATTATTAAATACATTGCAGGCACAAAAGCAAAGGAGGCTTATGAGACAGGGTGGTATGGTTTGATACAAGAATAATCATGGAGATGAACTTATGAGAGTGCGCGTCGAACCCAAGACTCGAAGCGTGAAAGTGAAGTACAAAGGAACACCATGTCACACACCAAGAATGGATCATACACTACACTCCATAGGCACCTTTTGTCTTCCCTTCATTAAGGGCTTTTGGGATATTTCACTTATGTTTGTAATAAGTCTATAAATAGACTAGTTTTAGATCTTTTGTTTCTTTAGTTGTTAAATGATATTGAAAGACTTCTCTAGAGAGAGAGTCAGTTGTAATCGAAACTAGGGCAAGAACAAGTGTGGTACTCACTTGTGTTGCAAAATTGGCTAGAAACATTGGTGCTTGAGTGGTGGATTCCCTCTTGTATCTTCGTAGGAGTGTGGTGTTACTATTGTAAGTCTTATAGGTCCTTGGATTTGAGATATCCTTGGGTTCTTTGGTCTTGTAATAGTGTATATTTCACTACCTATCTTTACTTTTATGTACTAGTTTGTTCTTGTTTTAGTGAAAACCATTGGTTCTTGTTATCTCTGTGTTGTTATTCCTCTTGTTATATTGTGTTGTCCTTGAGTTTGTGGGTTGTTCTTGTATCATTTGGTATCAAAGCAAGGTTTGATTTTGTTCCAACAAAATCAATCTTGGGATTGTTATCTTGAAAATAAAAAAAAAGTGAAAAAGAAGAAAAAAACAAAACAGTTACTGTTCATGTTTTTTGGGTCTTTCAAAAAACTTGATTTTTGTGTGTTTTATGTGTTTCTAGTGTTAGATATTTGTTCTCTAACACTATCAGAGACTAGAAATTGAAAATCCCAACAAAAAAGAAGTGTCAAAATCGAAAATTCCAAAAAAAATACTAAACCCGTTTTTGACCCTAAGTCAAATTTTGAGTTTTTGATTTTGTGTTTTTCTTGTGTTTTTAGTGTTAGATTTGTATTCTCTAACACTATATGAGTATTGGGTTCGAATTTGAGCTAAATTGAAGGTTATTTGAGCCATCCACCATTGTTGAGCTTGAGTTTGAAGAAACTTGAAGGGTTATTTTCGGTACAAGCCCCATGAAACCCTAGGCTTCAAATTCACAAACAATAGACAATAATGCCATCAATATCATTTTGGATCACCTTGATTCTAAGTCCCGAGACCTTGCTAGGACGAATGCGGGTCTTGAAAAAATTGGCTTGTATGTGGTAACTATGAGTGAGAGGTTGGATCGAATGGAGAGTTGAAGGAACTCTCGTGCTTTCCCGACACTTTACTTCCAATGACCAATCCTCCAAGACCATCATCTAATTACGCAAGCCAATCTCCAAATAGCCCTCAAAATCGAGACATAACTAGGCCCATTTCCCCACAATTCGATCAAGTTCAACTAGGACTTGGACGCCAAATGCCTACACTAAAATTGAACCCTTCCATTCAAGATCCACTTAACCAAAGGCATCAACTTTCACCAATTCAAATTTCTTTCGTCCAAGCTCCACAACCGAAGATCCACTTCACTAAACCAACCCTCTTGACCGAAGCTCCACATTACCAAAACTGATATGTCCATGTAGAAAAGAATGGTAGAAAGGAACATGAAGGATATGAGGTCTACGACAATGATTGTATGATGGTAGGAGACTTGAATCGGATGATATTGAAGGTAAAGCTCAAGATAGAGAGGAAGCCAAGATTCAAAATGAAGATGTCGGCCGAGATTTGTTGTTATTGAGCTTGTGGGTTCTCCATGTTTTGCGGACTATTTTGATTGGCTTCCTTTAAGTGGCCAATTGAATGAGGTGAAGCCATGAATTTGTGGGAAAATTCCTCTCAAGATGGAGAGGATGATACAAGAATAATCATGGAGATGAACTTATGAGAGTGCACGTCGAACCCGAGACTCGAAGCGTGCAAGTAAAGTGCAAAGGAACACCATATCACACACCAAGAACGGTTCATACACTACACTCCATAGGCACCTTTTGTCTTCCCTTCATTAAGGGCTTTTGGGATATTTCACTTATGTTTGTAATAAGTCTATAAATATACTAGTTTTAGGTCTTTAGTTCTTTAGTTGTTAAATGATATTGAAAGACTATTCTCTAGAGAGAGAGTGAGTTGTAACCAAAACTAGGGCAAGAATAAGTGTGGTACTCACTTGTGTTGCAAAATTGGCTAGAAATGTTGGTGCTTGAGTGGTGTATTCCCTCTTGTGTCTTCGTAGGAGTGTGGTGTTACTATTGTAAGTCTTAGGGGTCCTTGGATTTGAGATATCCTTGGGTTCTTTGGTCTTGTAATTGTGTATGTTTCACTACTTATCTTTACTTTCATGTACTAGTTTTTCTTGTTTTAGTGAAAATCGTTGGTTCTTATTATCTTGTGTTGTTATTCCTCTTGTTATCTTGTGTTGTCCTTGAGTTTGTGGGCTGTTCTTGTATCATGGTTGAAGGATCTTTGGAAGCCAACCACAAAATTTAAAGCAAGGGTAATAATTCAAGAAAAAACTACCCAACTTGCCAACACTGTGGCAAAATAGGTCATCCTCCATTTACATATGGGAAGAGACCAGATGCACAATGCAAGATTGCAATCAACTTAGCCATGAAGCTATGATTTGGAAAAAAAAAATCTCAAAAATATGAAGCAGATGCCCAAGTCACCAAAGAAGAAGAAGAAGATCACTTATTTGTGGCAACATATTATTCAATCAAGAAATCTGATTTTTGGATGATTGACATTAGTTGAACAAATCACATGACATATGACAAAACTCTTTTGAAAAGTTTTTGCCTTTGAAAAATAAGAAAATCAGAATTGGGAATGGTGACTATATTCATGCACAAGGAAATGAAAATGTTGCAATCAAAATAATTTAAGGTACATAAATAGTTTCGAATGTCTTTTATGTGTCTGATATTGATAAAAGTTTATTAAGTTTTGGCCAGCTAATGAAAGAAGGATTTAAATTATTATTTGGAGAAAAATATTGTCGAATCTTTGATTCCACTAATCATGAGATTTTATAAGTCAATATGAGAGGCAAAAGTTTCTTATTTAATCCAACAGAAGATGCACACAAGCCTTGCGGGACCAAAGATGAATTGGTAGATTTATTCAACAGGTCAAATTTAGCCGAGACTGCAATCTACAATTTCTGATCCATGGAGGAGTGTTGAAAATATATCACAAATAAAGTAGAAGTAGAAAACTATTAGTAATTTCAAATTATTAGAGTTCTATGTGGCTTAAACTTAGGAATTAGTTATCCCTTTGTTATTTGAATAGAAATTAGCTATCCTTTTTTTATTTGAATTTGAATAAAAGTCTAGTTAGAAATATAGCTATAAATATATGTCTTTGAGTTATTAATAAAACAATTCCTTTTGACAATACAATTGTAGTATTTTTTTCTCTCCAAATCTTTCTCTGTGATTTCTTAAATTTTAAAGCTAAAAACCAAAAACATGTTCCATTTAGGATACTGTGTAAAATGTTCCCTAGTAAAAGTAGTTTTCTAGATGACAATATAAATAAATGTAGTGTTTGTCCATTTGCTAGGCAAACCAGATTAGCATTTCCTACTAATATTACATCTAGCTTTAAACCTTTTGATCTACTATATATGGACCTCTGGGGTCTATATAATGTTCCTATTTGTGATGGTCACAAATCATTCTTAACTATTATAGATGACTTTACTAGAATGACATGAATACATCTGCGTAAATTCTTATAGATTGAAACAAGCACCAAGATAACAGAATGCAAAATTTTCTCAAGCATTAATCAACTGCAAGTTTAGGGAAAGTCAATATGATCACTCATTATATATCAAGGAAATCGGTGATGAAGTAATTTTTGTACTAGTATATGTGGATGCCATACTAGTAACTGGGGATAAGCTGGATTAGCTAATTGAAACCAAGGAAGATATTCACAAAACTTTCAAGATGAAAGACTTAGGAAAATTGTAATACTTCATAGGAATTGAGTTTGCAAGGTCTAAACAAGAGATTATGATGCCATAAAGAAAGTATACACTTGATTTCAAAAAATGCTGGATTAGCTAATTGAAACCAAGGAAGATCTTCACAAAACTTTCAAGATGAAAGACTTAGGAAAATTGTAATACTTCATAGGAATTGAGTTTGCAAGGTCTAAACAAGAGATTATGATGCCATAAAGAAAGTATACACTTGATTTCAAAAAATGGTCTTAGTGATACTAAACCAGCTCCTCAGATCCCACACCCTTTGATACTAAAAAAAACTAACAACTAGAGACTTTGATCAACATGTCCCAGGAGCTGTAAGACCTAATGATGAGGAACTAGATTATCAGAGAATGAATCAAAGAATAATAGGAAAGCTGTTATATCTTACAGTCTCAAGACCAAACATAGCTCACACGTTGAGTTAGTTTTTGCAGAGTCCAAAACAATCTCACATGAGTGTAACACTCAGGGTTATCAGATATATAAAAGAAAATCTAGGAAAAGGGCTTCAAATGTCTAGTGCAAGGAAAGATGTTCTTGCAGCTCATTGTGATGCTAACTGGGATGCATGTGCCTTTTCTAGAAATTCTATTACTAGTTTCACTATCAAACTAGGTGATTCATTAGTGTCTTGAATGTCAAGGAAACAATCAACCGTCTCAAGAAGTTTAGCTGAATCAGAGTACATAAGTATTGCCTCAATAGTTGCAGAACTTACTTGGTTAATTGGTTTAATCAAGGACCTAAATATTCAACTACAAGTACCAGTAACTATCTTTAGTGACAACAAAGCAGCATTACACTTGGAAGCAAATCTTGTTTATAATGAAAGGCCCAAACTTATAGAAATAGATTGCCACTTTGTGAGGAAGAAGATTCAATAAGGACTTACCAAAACTGAATACATAGCCACTCATGATCAACTTGTAGATGCTTTCTACAAAGGTTTAACTAAGGTTCAACATGAGTATCTGATGTCCAAACTTGGCTTTATGAATCTTTTTTTAGTGCCAAGTTTAAGGGGGGATTGTTGAGATCTGAATATTGAAGGCTAAAGATGTCAATGGAAAAGGAGGGAAAAATAGTTGTACAGTTAAGATGTCCTAAAGTTAGTTAACATAGTGAATTAGTTAGTTAGAATAACTGAAAAGAAGTTACTACACTAGCTGAACATCTGATGCTACATATACACGACTATGTACTACTACATGATTATTGAACTGAATACAACTATCAACTACAATGATTCACTCATCTTCTTCCTCTTCCACTTCTCTATTTCTCTGAGTTCTTCTTCTTCATCTTCCTCTTCTACTTCGTACTTCTCTATATTTCCTATTTGGAGTGTGATTGCTCCATTATTCTTCAGTTTTGCTTTTGGTTGTAGTTAATTTCATGATAAGAATAGCTGAAAAAAAGAAAAAGGATCTACGCCATCTGCAAGAGGCTGATAGTGATAGGTATGAGGAGAGGTAGAGGTAGACCGAGAAAAAATTGGAAAGAGGTGATTAGATAGGACATTACATATCTCTAGCTCATCAAGGAAATGACCATACATACGAGATCATGGAGGGCGAGGATTGTCGATTAGTGGGTAGTTGAGTACTTTCCCCTTTCCCTGTGATAGACCGGGGTTCCAATCTGGTGCATCTATATATTTCCTTACTATTATTATTATTTGTATGCTAGCATTATCTTAACCTTTGATTTTATTACTACTGTTGTTTCATTTATTTTGGCTATCGTCGCTCTTTTACTGTTTTCTTCGTTATATTCATCACTTACTTTCACTCTTGCTCTTCTTTTAAACCCATCCTTGATCCAAGGGTCTATTGAAAACAACCTCTCAATGGTAGTGATAAGGTCTACGTAAACCTCATCCTCCCTAGACCCCATCTGTGGGACTATACTAAATATGTTATTGTTTTGTGCTCTCTCTAACAGTTTAAGTTTTCTGATGAAATGGTCGTACACTTCAAAAAGAGAAAGTGTTGAGATGATTAAGTGGAAAAAAGAGACATGGAACTGTGTCAGAAGCAATTTGATAGATTATTAAATAAGTTTACGAAAATCATATTAAGCTTTGAAAACTTTCACCAAAAAGTCTAATACAAATCTTGGTTAAGCTACATTGAACAGAGAAGGAGGAGGAAGAGAGAAATTTTATTAACTCTCAAAATCTATGCACTGTTACAACTTGCACCTATATATAGATGCATATATTCTAGAACCTTATCATTAAATTACACAGTTAAATTTCCAGCTCATCACACAACTCATTAACCACCTAACAAAGTAACAAACTCACTTGCACTAGTAAGCTCACGTGCACTAGCAGCCAACTCATGTGCAAAGTGAACCAATGTGACATTACACAAATAATGATCATTACTGTAGTGTGATAGTAGACTTTCCAATACACTCCCACAAGCCGAAGGTTGCATAATATTAAGCACACCAAGTTTTCTCAAGAGTTTAGAATGTTGATCATGGACTAGCCTTTATTCAGTATATCAGCCACCTGTTGTTGGGAAGAAACATACAGGGTATGCACTAAATCACTCTTGATTTTGTCACTGATAAAATGACAATCAATCTCTATATGCTTTGTTCTCTCATGAAAGATCAGATTAGCTCCTAACTGTATGGTAGACTTTCTATCACTGAGCACTGTGATAGGTTTGGGAACCAGCACATTTAAATCTGCAAACAATCCTTCTAGCCAAGTGAGTTCTTCTATAGTTGAAGCCATAGTTCTGTATTTAGCTTCAACTGAGCTTCTAGATATTGTATGCTATTTTTTTACTTCTAAGATATTAAAGAACCACCAAACTGCACCATGTACCCACTCACTGACCTTCTACTGTGGGCAAAAGTAGCCCAGTATGAGTCATACCAACAAACCAAATTAGCATTAGTGTGTTTCTTCACTCCCTGACCTACTGAACCTTTCAAGTATCTGATCACCCTGTAAGCTACTTCCAAATGAAATCTTTTGGACCTTTGCATGAAATTACTCAGTTTTTGAACAACATAGCTGATATCTTGTCTAGTTATAGTGGCATACATAATTTTACCCACTACCCTTTGATAATAAGTTGCATCTCTCAAAATAACATCACATGTACAACCTGTGATTTCATCATACTCGACTGATGTCAACCTAGCATTGGATTCTAAAGGTGTAGATGGTGGCTTTGCATCAGCTAGACTAACTTCTGAGATCAACTCCAGAACATATTTTCTTTGATTCAAAATGACTCCATGTGACGACCTCAAAACCTCAATTCCCAGAAACTACTTGAGCTCCCTTAAGCCTTTGAGATTGAACTGCTTATGTAATATTTGGTTGGTTTTAGAAACCATACTTTCATTATCCCCAGTGATCAGTAGGTCATCTACATAGACTAAGACTATCACCATTCCTTCTGTCTTCTTCCAGGTAACAATGAGTGGTCATATACACTCCGAGTAAATACTTCATTTGTGAGAGTATAAGTCAGCTTGATATGTCATTGCCTAGAGGCTTGTTTAAGTCCATATAAAGACTTAATCAACTTGCATACCTTACTATGCCCTTTCTGTTGAAAGCCTTCAGGTAGTTACATATATACGTATTCATCTAAGTCCCCTTGTAGAAAGGCATTATAGACATCCATTTGGTACAAGGACCATCCCCTTGATACAACAAGTGCAATACCACATCTAACAGTCACTATCTTTGCTACAAGTGAAAAGGTATCTTGGTAGTCCAATTGTTCTGGTGGCTATAGCCTTTAGCTACCAGTCTTGCTTTGAATCTCTCAACATCCCCATTTGCTTTATATTTGATCTTGAATATCCATTTTGAGCCAATGAAACTCAACTATTTCCCATGTGTTGTTGTCTTCAAGTTCTTTAATCTCTAATTTCATGGCTTCTATCCATCCATCATCTCTGATAGCTTGACTGAAATATCGAGGCTCAACCAGTTCTGAAAAACTACTCACATAGCATTGATACTTAGAAGTAGTATTCTTATAGGATAGGTAATTTGATATTGGGTATCTTGTACCCTTTATCTTCCCAAGTGTAGTGTAGTCTTTCATCCAAATAGGTTCCTTATCCACTCTTGATGTTCTTCTGTAAGTGATAGGTTCTGCATTGTTTGTGCATGAGGGAGTTGGCTCAATAGGTTGAACAGTTGGCTGACCTTCTTCTTTTGCACCCATTGATGGATCAGGCATTGAAGTACTTTGAGGTAATTCTCCTACACCTGATTTTAGATCATCAGTAATATCTGCTAAATCAACTGATTCTTCATCACCACCACTTTTTTTGTATATGACCCGAAAGGATGTGTGGATTGGTTCTTACCTTCGGTTTTAGCAAAAGGAAAAACATCTTCCTAAAATGTAATATCTCTGCTAACAAAAAAATTATTAGAGATCATATCCAATAATAAGTATCCCTTGTGTGGTGGAATACCCCATCAACACTGCAGTTTTGTCCCCTTCAGATAACTTATCACCTTTAGGTAATATTGAGGCATAGCATAAACAACCTAGTACCCTCATGTGTGATCAGGAAGGTACCTTGGAAAACAATACCTCAAATGGTCTTTTACCACTAATAGAGGATGAGGGTAGTCTATTCATCAAGTAGACAACAACCTTAACAACTAAACCTCAATATCTGATAGGCATTTGTGATTCAAACCTGATAGCTCTAGCAATGTTCAGGATTTTTCTTTTGTCTTCTTTCTACAACACCATTCTGTTGTGGTGTATAAGGATAAATGCTTTGATGCAACACACCTAAAGTTTTGAACAAATGATTACACTGAGTGTTGAAGAACTCAGTGCCATTATCAGTTTGTATGACCTTCACATTAGTCTGAACTGAATTTTTACCATCAATATAAAGTTTTGAGAGCAACAATGGTCTCAGACTTAAGCTGGAACAAATGTATCCAAGTATATCTACTACAATCATCCACAATGGTTAACAAGTAGAACCTTTTATCAAAAGTAGGTATTTTATAGTGTCCCCACAGATCCATATGTACAATATCAAAACAACTAAACCTCAATATCTGATAGGCATTTGGGATTCAAACCTGATAGCTCTAGCAATGTTCAGGATTTGTCTTTGTCTTCTTTCTACAACACCATTCTGTTGTGGTGTATAAGGATAACTGCTTTGATGCAACACACCTAAAGTTTTGAACAAATGATTACACTGAGTGTTGAAGAACTCAGTGCCATTATCAGTTCGTATGACCTTCACATTAGTCTGAACTGAATTTTTACCATTAATATAAAGTTTTGAGAGCAACAATTGTCTCAGACTTAAGCTGCAACAAATGTATCCAAGTATATCTACTACAATCATCCACAATGGTTAACAAGTAGAACCTTTTATCAAAAGTAGGTATTTTATAGTGTCCCCACAGATCCATATGTACAATATCAAAACATATGGTAGACTTAGTTTCACTGCTAGGAAAAGGTAACCTAGTCTGCTTGGATAAGGGACATACATGATATTTATTTAATAGATCAGAATCCTTACAAGGACTCAACAAGTCTAGTGACTTCAACACTTATGTGGATGGATGTCCAAGTCTCTTGTGCCACTGACTACTGCCATGCATTATTATGCCTGCTACTGGCCTTTATTTATCTTCATATGTATTATTCCTTCTATGTACACCTTGAAGAATGTATAATCCTCCATTTTCCTTATCAACCCCCTCACCTTGACACTGTAAAGATCCTGAAATACACAGAAGTCAGGGTAAGAGGATACAAAACAAGACAATTATCCAGTAACCTTGGACATGATAGCAAATTCAGCTTAAAGTCAGGGACAAATAGTACATCCTTTACAGTTTTATTTTGCAAAACTAGTGTCTTTCCACTGTGAGATATATCAGGCTTGGCTCCATTAGGTAGATTCACCTTATCCCCTCCTCCTTTATCTACTTTACTTCTTGTGGAAAACATGTTATTGTTTGATGCAATGTGATGAGTGGCACTGGAATCAACTACCCATTCTTGTTGCTCAACATGAGAAAATAAATAGGTAGCTATACCCGACATATTGGTATGTTTTGTCTCTTGTTGATCCCCGTTGAGAAGTTCCATAATTTGCTTGTATTCCCCATCAGTGAAGGCTTGGCCTTTTGCCAACATTGTATTATTGATTTCCTTGGGACCACCTTGACTAGTTGAAACATTTTGACCCGTATCTCCACCAACACTCTGTCCATTGAAATTACTAGATAAAAATGTGAGTATCAACTTGTTTTGCATATTGGTTTCCAGGATATCTATTGGCATTGAATTTTCCAGTGTCGTAATTCATCTTCTTCCTTGATTTCCTAGTAGTAGAATATCCTATCAGCTTGTAGCAATTCTCTCTTGTATGTCTAGTAAAGTGGCAGTAGTCACATTTCTTCCTCTTGTAATTATGATTTCTATGACTTACTTCTGAACTTCTATTCACCTGCATTGTAATAAGATCTGATTTCTCACTTGTGATGGACGAGTAGGCAAGTTGTTGCAACTCATCTTCCGCTATCATAGCATATGCCTGATTGAGAGAAGGTGTCACTCCCTTCAGCAGAATCTGTCTCCTAGCTGGTCATATGAACCATTCAATCCTCCTAGAAACTCTTATCAGTCTCATTTGAGCAAGATGATCTGCATAGTCTTTAGACCTTGGGCAATCAGATGAAGGGGCAGGGATCACAATACATACTCACTCCATAGACCTTTCAATTTGGTAAAATAAGTAGCTACTGAATCAGTACCTTCTGACAGTGTGTTGATTTCTCTGTGTAATTAGTATAATCTCATTCGATTCACCTTGTCAAACCTTTCCTTCAGATCTTCCAAAACTTCTCGTGCTTTTGTGGCATATACAATCCCATTCGACAACTCAGAACTCATTGAGCTCATTAACCATGACAGCACTATTGCATTACATGTTTCCCATTGTTCATGTAACTCTTCTCTATACATCTCCTCATTGCATGCACCAGTTACAAATCCAAATTTTCGTTTCCCCAATAATGCAATCCTCATTGATCTACTCCACACCCTATAATTTTCAGATCCAATAAGCTTGACTGGAATCAGGGTAGCTCCAAACACATTTGATATGCCTATGAACATGGGATCACTGGGATCTATCTTAGGTTCCATTCTCCACACTTCAACAAGCAAGCAAATAGATGTAGGGATTGAAAACCACCAGCAACTACCACACAAAAAAAAGCTAAAAATAAAGATAGATCTACTGCCACAATTCAGAGTGCAAGCGAAAAAAAATTGTGATTCAAGTTGAGTCAACTACAGAAATCGAAAACTCTACCAAAATGGAGATCTAAACTCCATAGATTGCTTCTCATACTCTACGATCGAACTGGAGCTCTGATACCATGAAAACTTTCACCAAAAAGTCTAATACAAAGCTTGGTTAACCAAGCTACATTGAACAGAGAAGAAGGAAGAGAGAAATTTTATTAACTGTCAAAATCTATGCATTGTTACAACTTGAACCTATATATAGATGCATATATTCTAGAACCTTCTCTTCTTGAACCTTCTCACTACACTACACACTTAACTTTCCAGCTCATCACACAACTCATTAACCACCTAACAAACTAACAAACTCACGTGCACTAGTAAGCTCACGTGCACTAGCAGCCAACTCGTGCACGGTGAACCAATGTAACAGTGCACAGATAATGATCATACTTGTAGTGTGGCCCTAGACTTTCCAATAAGCTTCTTTAGATATACTCATGAAAGGCCTTACTTCTACATTTGTTATATAGATTTATGTTTACTGTTAGCAAAATGTGCTGAGGTAAAGCAGATGTAAAAGAACATCAAGATCAGACTTTTGTCTTACTGTCTCTGGAAGGAAAGGCTATCACAACACTAATTTAAAAGAATAGGTGTATATGTAAGTCAGAAATGTTATTCCGCATGAAGAAGTCGACCAGTAATACCAAATGACACATGTTAAAATATCACAAGCAACTTCAAGTAAATGTAAGCATGATGTTATGGTACCTTCATGAAAGTTTTTGTTTTGCTACGAAAAACACGACATTCTTGTTTGATGTCTTTTAATGCCCACAGACACCTACAGAGACAAGGGAAAAGGTTTTGTCAGATAATCTAAAATCTCCGTGCTATTAGCTAATTATATGATCAAAAAGATGATTCTCACCAAGAGTGATTAAGGATTTCTTGTTAGAGGAAACAGATGATTGAACAGTCATGAAATTCTAACCGCAATAAGAAAATTTAATGATGAAGAATTCCACGTCGGAGAAAAAAAACAAGCAATAAGGTTAGTAAAGTTCTGATCATTGCTAAAGGATTAGTGCACATCCTCTTACACAGTCTGCAAGTTTATTCCCCAACTAATGTGGGACTTCCAACCCACTCTAACACCCCGCTTCATGCCAAGGGCCCAACTGACGCGTGCACTGGTAGCCCAAATGGGGATATGACACTTGCGCCTAACTCAACCACAAAAATTAGTCCATTCCCCAACTAATGTGGGGTTTTAACCCGCTCTAACAAGAAGGAAGAAGATTAAAGAGTTCAATGGCCGTAAAATGAAAGGAAACTCATTTTTCCTTTGCAGTGAAGTGTTAGTATTACTAAAAAATTTGCATGTTTTAAGAAATGGGAATGTACTCTAAAGTGCCTAGCTAAATAGAAGCAAATCTTAATCAAATAGTTGATCTTTGTTGTGGAAAAGTTGACTTTGAGATCAACAAGGACATGCATTAAGCATTTCCCGAATCAAACAGATTGCCTATCAAGCAAGTGAACAGTAAAACCTTTTAAACAACAAGCAGTAGAAAAATTCTAGCTAATGTAGAAAGAACCATACTCAATCTTGGACTTCTTGTCAACTCCTTCGATAAAGGGATCACATGCCTTCTTAAGCTTACAAGCTCCAATGCTGCAAGAGAAGTTGAGAAAAATCATTATGATCTTTCTTGTGGCAAGTAATTATGAAAAGGAATGGCGAACCTAAGATTCCAACTGTTGTAAATTCAACGGAAGATTTGAGGATACAATTTTCAGAGAATTTTTTGAGGAAAAAGTACACAAGAAAAGAAAAATCAGTTAAGATGTGAAGAGATACTAAACGTTTAGATAAAGCAAGTACGAAGTAGCTGCTTTCTATGAAAACAACATACCCCCAGTGTAATCCCAATAAGTAGGGTCTGGGAAGGACATTGTGTATGCAAACCTTACCCCTGCCTTGGGAGGTAGAGAGGTTATTTCCCATAGACCCTCGGCTCAAGTAAAAGCATTACAAACCAGTTCGAAAGAAAAACAATGGGAGTGAATAAACCAAGACAAAATGCTAAAGATGGCATGACAAAGCACACTAAATCAATCAACTATTCTCAACGGCAAACTAGTTAAGGTTGGATGCATGAATCCTCCCTGCACATTCCACTTTTAAGGTGCAATCCTATAATACTGTTCATTGGTAACACTATATGTAAGACTACATACCAAATATCAAATATCTACTTAAACTTAGCGAAGATAAATTCTTATGGCTACTTTAAGAAATAACAACTCACCATGCAGCACTTCCTTTCAGCTTGTGACATTGCACATTTAAGATATCAAAGTCCACAACCCATGACTCACTAAAATTAATGAAAGAACAAAACACGAATCAACAACCAAAGTAAAAACAAAAATAATTTGTGCATAACAGCAACAGAAAAACATACAGAACATAGGTCAGGTTTCGCATAACAGCGCGAGCATCACGTAGAAAAGTAGGAAATAGATCCAGGAAGAAAGAAGAACCACACTCCTCCTTCAATGAGTAGGCGATCCGGAAATCTTTATTAACCAAACCCTGCAAAAAACATCTAAGTGAATGATATTCCTTTTACACTTCCATATCATATAGTAATAGGAAAATTCATCACAAACATCTCGAAGAAGGATCTCTATCTTTACATGAACATTGAAGAAAATAAATGACTCAACTACAACAAAAGAATTACTTGACACAAGTGTTGTTTTATGGTGTTCGGGTACAAGAATCTGTATACATGCAACACCAACTTCAAATCTAGTTCAAGTGTAAGACAAGAACACTTTTGAAGTTACTTAACACCTTCAACACTAGATTATGAATAATCTATCTAAGAAGTGTGTTTATTTTCAGAAAATAGATGAAATAGAATTTGTAAGGCCAAGTCTCCCGACTTCACGGAGTGTCCTTAAGGAATAATTCCCCTCACTGTACCTGGGTTATGGAATCTTCCTTCCAAGATAAAATGGCCTTCAATTCGAACAATAGCGGTACCTCAAATTGTTGGATTCGACGAACTCACTCAACAGTTTGATTGATCACACATAATGTTTTGAAGACAAGAAGAGAGTTTGTAATTCAGAAAAATTCGTGTCTAAACCTGTGGATGAAACAGGTTTATATAGCCTTAAGATGCCTCTTCTGAAAAGTGAAAATGGTTCACTTAAAAGGTGTGACCTTTCCTGAAAAATCATGTCTGTTCGTCAAAAGATTGCATCTTTTTCGAACCGGCAGACCATTTCATGAATCAGTGTTTTGAAACATCAGTTCAAAACAGTGCATCCTTCTGAAACATCAGTTTGAAATAGTGTATCCTTTTGAAGCATCAGTGCGAAACACTGCATGTATTCATATAACTGGAAGATCAAAACACAAAAAAAATTTATTGCATTTATAATTTCCCTTCGAATTAAATTTCTGTCAAATAAATTTTGTCCAAAAATATAGATCTCATCGATCGATCGTTTGACAAATCCAAATCCAAATCCAAATTTGAAGCCGAGTCGAGCGAGCGACGACGACAACGGCACGAGGTATCTCTTATTTTTTGCCTCACTTACCAAGTGGAATAAGTGTTTCTTAATATAAACACTTAAAAGTCATATTCTCCCACCAATGTGGGAGAAGTAGTATACTTTTCATTTTAGAGTACACTTTCCATTTTAGTGTTTTCTTCTCTATTTTTCCTTCCACTTGGTTTCCTCCATTTTTCATTCATACTTTTCATATTATTTGAACCCAACAATCCCCCACATAAATGGAAAATGGCTATTTTTCATAAAAAAAAATTTTGTGGGCAAGTATGTGATCATCAAGCAAAGACTGATTGCATCTGGATAAGTGGGTTTCCCTTTGAATTTTCCATAGTGAACATGCATCGGATGCACTCGGTCAATTGGTAGATTTGATATCTTTGAACCGTTGAGCTTTAATGTACACCTAGACAACACATGTCACATAACCAACCTTTTACCATTTATGGTTCTAATAGTTTTATTCTTTTCAGCCATGAACACGTCCCGATTTCATGAGAGCTTAGAGAATAGGCCTTTACTAATATTCTCCTTGAAGTGTCTTCCACTTCTCCCTCACATAGGTGATTTTTAAACGTTCAATCTTATAGATTAAACTATTTGGTCAAATCTTCCAAATTTAGATAATCATTAAAAGACTTTTCACCTTAAATCTTATCCTTGTTTACTAAAAATTATCTACATCATGAGAATGGGTTGGGTAATTGACAATGTTGAACCTGTCAGACACAACTTTGTTTGATATCCTTGAACCTAGCTCTTGGGATCTCCAGTCTGCTAGGTAGAGTTATAGCCATGCTGACTTGTCCTAGGCCTTAAACCCATTCCCTTGGATATCCTTTCCACTCCTTCTCTAGATAGGCCTTTTGTAAGTGGATCCGACACATTATCCTTTGACTTTACATAGTCAATAGTGATAATTCCACTAGAGAGAAGTTCCCTAACGGTATTATGTCTCCATCATATGTGATGAGATTTACCATTGTACATCGTGCTCCCTGCCCTACCTATTGCCTCTTGGCTATCACAGTGTATACATACTGCTGTCACTAGTTTGGGCCAATAAGGAATATCTTCCAAGAAATTTCGGAGCCATTCTGCTTCTTCACCGGCTTTATCTAATGCGATAAATTTAGATTCCATTGTAGAGCGAGCAATACAAGTCTCTTTGGATGATTTCCAAGAGACTGATCCTCCACCGATAGTAAATACATATCCACTTGTGGATTTTACTTCATTTGATCCGGTGATCCAATTTGCATCACTATATCCTTTGAGTACCGCGGGATATTTATTATAATGCAAGGCATAGTCTTGAGTGTATTTAAGATAACCCAAAAATCTTTTCATTGCCATCCAATGAGTTTTGCTAGGATTACTCATGTACCGACTCAATTTACTAATAGCGCATGCTATGTCTGGTCGTGTACAGTTCATTATATAGATTAAACATCCCAATACTTTTGCGTACTCCAATTATTAGTCACTTTAACCTTCATTCTTTCAAAGTACAAAGCTCACATCCAATGGAGTCTTGGCAATACCGAATTCCATATAATTGAATTTTTTAAGTACGTTTTCGATATAATGAGACTGTGACAATGCCAACCCTTGTGGAGTTTTATGGATTCTCATTACTAAGATCACATCCGCAACTTCAAGGTCTTTCATATTGAACTTACTCTCGAGCATTCATTTTGTTGCATTTATGTCAGAAATATCTCTACTGATGATCAACATATCATCCACATATAAAAAAATAATGAATTGGTGATTTGGAGTGTCTTTAATATAAACACATTTATCACATCCATTTATATTTATCTTGAACCTGTTTGCCAACATGGTTTGGTCAAACTTTTTATGCCATTGTTTAGGTGTTTGCTTTAGTCCATACAATGACTTAATAAGTTTACACACCTTATTCTCCTTTCTTGGAACCAGAAAAACCTCAGGATGTTCCATGTAAATTTCTTCCTCCAATTCTTCATTTAGGAATGCGTTTTCACATCTATTTGGTGGATTTCAAGATCATATACCGCCGCCAAGGCAATTAACATTCGAATCGATGTTATCCTTGTTACTGGAGTGTATGTATCAAAGTAAGCAAGGCCTTTTTTTTTGGAGACTTTTACTACAAGTCTTTCCTTGTATTTGTCAATTGTACCATTCGCCTTCATTTTCCTTTTGAAGATCCATTTAGAACCTAAATGTTTATTTCCTGGAGGAAGATCAACCAATTCCCATGTATGGTTTCTTAAGATCGAATCAATCTCACTGTTGACTGCCTCTTTCTAAAAGGATAAGTCTGACAATGACATCGCTTCTTTAAATGTTTGAGGCTCATTTTCTAAGAGAAATCTTACAAAATCTGATCCAAACGAAGTAGACGTTCTTTGACGTGTACTACATCTTGGATTCTCTTCATTATGTACATTCTCACTTGATTCATCTCGAGGTCATTTAGATCCTCCACTAGACTATTCATGTCTAATTTTATATGGGTAAATATTTTCAAAGAATTAAGCATTATCTGATTCAATTACCGTATTTTTATTTATATCCGGATGTGCGGATTTATGAACCAAAAACCGACATGCTTTACTGCTTTTAGCATATCCTATGAACATGCAGTCCACAGTCTTAAGTCCTATCTTAATCCTTTTAGGAATAGGAACATGGACCTTTGATAGACACCCCCACACTTTGAAATATTTCATGTTGGGTTTCCTTTCTTTCCATTTTTCATAAGGGATTGATTGTGTCTTACTATGGGGAACTCTATTGAGTATACGGTTGGCTGTAAGAATAGCCTCCCCCCACAAGTTTTGCGGTAAACCGAAACTTATAAGTAAGGCATTCATCATTTCCTTCAACGTTCGGTTTTTCCTTTCCATAATTCCGTTAGATTGAAGTGAATACGAGGCCGTAGTTTGATGGGCGAATCCATTCTCTACACATATTTCGGTGAAGGGAGATTCATATTTTCCGCCCCTATCATTTCTTATCATTTTTATCTTTTTCTCTAACTAATTTTCTACTTCAGTTTTGTATTTCCTAAATGAATCTATTGCTTCATCCTTACTATTTAGAAAGTAGACATAACAATATCTAGTGCAATCGTCAATAAAAGTTATGAAATACTTTTTCCCACCACGTGATTGTGTTGACTTCATATCACAAATGTCAGTGTGTAGTAAGTCTAAGGGATTGAAATTTCTTTCAACAGACTTATAAGGATGCTTTGCATACTTTGATTCAACACACATTTGACACTTTGATTTATTGCACTCAAAGTTTGGCAAAACCTCTAAGTTAATCAGTTTTCGTAACGTTTTGTAATTAACATGTCCTAAACGTTCATGCCACAAATTATAAGACTCAAGCAAGTAAGAGGAATTTGAACTTTTATTGATTTCAACATTCATTACATTCATCTTATAAAGGCCCTCGATGAGATAGCCTTTTCCTACATACACTTCTCCTTTGCTAATTCAGAAACGGTTACACAGTTGAATCTGTTCTTGTCTAGAAGTAAAACAAAAATCAAGTTCCTACGTAATTCCGGAATGTACAAGACATTGATAAGTGTCAAGACCTTTCCTGAAGTCATTTTCAAGCCCACTTTTCTTGTTCCTTCTACCTTAGCCGTAGCAGAGTTAGCCATGTAGATCATTTCTTCTACTTAAGCCGTAGCGAATAATGAAAACAACTCTTTGTTGGCACAAACATGGTGGGTGGCACCGGAATCCATCCACCACTCGAGATGATTCCCCACCAAGTTGCATTATGAAAACATAGCACACAGATCATCACATTCTTTGTTGGACTCAATCATATTTGATTGGTCCCTTTTCTTGCCTTTCTTAGGGGCACGGCAATCCGTGGACTTATGGCCAATCTTGCCACAGTTGAAACACTTTCCCTTAAATTTCTTCTTGGGTTGATTGCTTCCTTTTTCAACTTTATTCCTTTTCTTAGAATTGTTTTGGTCATCTTCTACAATATGTGTTTCATTAATTGTAGAATTCCCTTTTGACATTCTCTCGGCAGCCCTATTATCCTCTTCAATATGTAGTCGGACAATAAAATCTTCGATATTCATCTCCTTGCATTTGTTCTTCAAGTAGTTTTTGAAGTCTTTCCACATAGGTGGTAGCTTCTCTGATCGCTGTTACTTGAAATACATCATTACAATTAAACCTAAAAAATAGTTTATGTGAGTACTAAGAACATTTTCAATTTGTTAAACTAAGGTATTTTTCAAAGATATACCTTCCACTAGGAGATCGTGGATAATTACTTGTAATTCCTGCACTTGAGAGACAACCGATTTGCTATCTATCATTCTAAAGTCTAGGAACCTTGCAACAAAGAATTTCTTAATTTCCGCATCCTCTGTCTTGTATTTTCGTTCTAGTACCCCCCATAATTCCTTTGATGTCTTAGTTCCACTCTAAACATTATAGAGGTCATCTTGGAGACGACACAAGATATAATTCCTGCAAAGGAAATCCGAGTGTTTCCAAGCCTCTACAATTATGAAACGCTCTTTGTCTGAGGTTCCCTCGGACACCTTAGGAGCATCCTCACTAATGAACCTTTGAAGACATAGTTATGTGAGGTAGAAGAACATCTTCTGCTACCATCACTTAAAGTCGATGCCTGTAAATTTTTCAGGCTTCTTCTTAGGTGCCATTGGTTGTGGAGCATTTGCTCGACTTGTTGAGGCAATACTAGTTTCTCCCACAGTCGTAGCTCCATCTTTCATTTGACTTTCGTTAGTCATTTTACTTGTCACCACAAGACAATAAATTTAATATTTTCAGAATACTACTTACAAAGTTAAGCAACTTTCAACTTTTCTTCTTGTTTCTAGTTAACGATAAAGTTTTTATGAATTCCAATCGTCAACCGAGTGATCTTTAACTTGTGATGATGATTTTATGTCTTCGAATCACTAGTTAAGTTCAAACGGAGTAGAAAGCTTAAAGATTTAATCACCAAAAACAAGCAATACAAATTCTTCAAATTATTCATTAAGATTGTTATTTTATGGTGTTCGGGTACAAGAATCTGTATACATTTAACACCAACTTCAACTCTAGTTCAAGTCTAAGACAAGAACACTTTTGAAGTTACTTAACACCTTCAACACTAGATTATGAATAATCTATCTAAGAAGTGTGTTTATTTTCAGAAAATAGATGAAATAGATTTTGTAAGGCCAAGTCCCCCGACTTCACGGAGTTTCCTTAAGGAATAATTCCCCTCACTGTACCCGAGGTTATGGAATCTTCCCCCCAGGATAAAATGGCCTTCAATCCGAACAACAACGGTACCTCAAATTATTGGATTCAACGAACTCACTCAACAATTTGATTGATCACACATAATGTTTTGAAGACAAGAAGAGAGTTTGTAATTCAGAAAAATTCGTGTCTAAACCTGTGGATGAAAGCAGGTTTATATAGCCTTCATATGCCTCTTCTGAAAAGTGGCAATGGTTTACTTAAAAGGTGTGACGTTTCCTGAAAAATCATGTCTGTTCGTCCAAAGATTTCTTCTTTTCCAAACAGGCAGACCATTTCATGAATTATTGTTCCAAAGCATCAGTTTGAAATAGTGCATCCTTTTGAAGCATCAGTTTGAAACACTGCATGCATTCATATAACTGGAGGATCAGAACACAGAAAAAATTTACTGCGTTTATATTTTCCCTTCGGATTAAATTTCGGTCAAATAAATTTTTTAAATCCAAATCAAAAGCCAAGTCGAGCGAGCGATGACGAAGGAGGCGCGAGGAATCTCTTATTTCTTGCCTCACTTACCAAGTGGAATAAGTGTTTCTTAATATAAACACTTAAAAGTCACATTCTCCCACCAATGTGGGAGAAATAGTATACTTTTTATTTTAGAGTACACTTTCCATTTTAGTGTTTTCTTCTCTATTTTTCCTTCCACTTGATTTCCTCCATTTTTCATTCACACTTTTCATATACTTTGAACCCAACAACAAGTTCTTTGACCAAATGTTGCAAGTTCTAAGAGGACAAGCATTGGCACAAGAATGAGTTACTCGGGGAGCATTTGGCCATGATTTTTTTAAAAAAATGTTTACCATGAAATTTCTTTATTTTTTCTCAGGAATTTGAAAGAACCAAAAAGTTCACTTTTTTCACTCACACAAAAATTCAAAAACAAATCAAATTGGCATTCATGACCAAACCTAACTTCAATTTTGTTAAAAATAGTTAGTGAGTTGTACATATATTTTCCTTCCATTTACAGGTTGTTGGGTTCTATGAGTGTGTGAATGAAAAATGGAGGAAAAATAATGAAGGGACAGAGAGACACTAAAATGGAAAGTGTATTCTTTTTGGAAAGCTTACTAAATTCTCCCACATTGGTGGGAGAAAGAAGCTTTAAGGTATTTATATTGTGGAACACTTACTCCACATGGTAAGTGAGGCAAGAACCAAGAGATGCCTTGCACTATCGTCGCTCACTCGGTTTCGGATTTGGATTTGAAAAATGATCGATCGATGAGATCTATTTTTTAGACAAAATTTATTTGAATCTTGATGAACAAGTGAAATTTTAATCCAAAAATCTGATGGAATTGTCTTTCTCCATGTGCGGGCGCATTTCGGACGCCATTTAAACGCATACGCAATGCATCTCAAAGGGATACGATCCTTTAATGTAAAAGGCACACTGTTTCGTGCTATAGGGTGATTTGCGCGCGCACTTGGACAACCTGCAGGTGCAGTGCAGATAGTCACTTGAATTTGAACAGTGTCACCTGTGGCCGCAGGTCCAGCACAGGTTGAGCGCAAGTGACGTGACTGTACTGAATAAGTGTCTTTTTGTTGAACCAATGCATCCTTTCTGAAATGATACTTAAAGGCTATCAATACCTAACGTATTCCTCAAGTATTAACATGATTTGTTGACAGCAAAAACACTCTTTATATCTTCAAAAACTCATTGTGATCATTAACTGTTGAGTGAGTTCGAAGAATCCTGCAATTTGAGGTACCACCATTGTCTGATTGAAGGCCATTTTATCCTGGGAGGAAGATTTCATAACCTCGGGTACAGTGAGGGGAATTATTCCTTAAGGACACTCCAAGAAGTCGGGGGACTTGGCCTTAAAAATTCTATTTCATCTTATTTCTAAAAATTAACATACTTCTTGGAAAGATTATCCTTAATCTTGTGTTGAAGATGTTAAGCAACTTCATAGGTGTTCTTGTTTTTACACATGAACTTAAGTTAAAGTTGTTGTGCCTAAATACAGATTCTTGTACCTGAAAATATTGTAAAATAACAATCTTAAGGAATAATTTTTCGAAATCTTTATTGCTTGATTTCTGGAGATTAAAGCTTTAAGTTTTCTACTCTGTTTAAACTTAACTAGTGGTTTGAAGAAATAAAATCTTCATCACAAGTTAAAGATCACTTGGTTGACGATTGGAAGTCATAAAAACTTCATCGTTGAACTAGAAACAAGAGGTGTTTATAGTTGTTGGAACTTTATTAATAGTATTTTGATATACTAAAGTTACTGTCTTGTTGTGACAGAAAAATGACTACCGATAGTCAAGTGCATGATGAAGGAACGACTATGGCAGCAACTAGTATTTCCACGTCGAGTCATACTAATGCTCCGCAAGCTATGGCACCAGCGGAGAAACCAAAAAAATTTGCGGGTATTGACTTCAAGAGGTGGCAGAAGAAAATATTTTTCTACCTCAAAACTCTTTATCTTCAAAGGTTCACATTTGAGGAAGCTCCGAAGGTGCCCGAGGGAACCTCTGAACAAGAGCGATTTGTGGTTGTGGAGGCTTGAAAACACTCAGATTTCCTTTGCAGGAACTAAATTTTGAGTGGTCTCCAAGATGACCTTTACAATGTGTATAGTGGAACAAAGACAACAAAAGAGTTATGGGGAGTGCTAGAACGGAAGTACAAGACAGAGGATGCTAAAACTAAAAATTTCTTCGTTGCAAGATTCCTATAATATAAAATGATAGATAGCAAGTCGGTTGTCTCCCAAGTGCAGAGACTGCAAGTGATCATCCATGATCTCCTAGTGGAAGGTATGATTTTGAAAAATACCTTTACTGAATAGTTTGAAAATGTTCTTAATATTCACATAACCTTTATTGTAGGTTTGATCGTGAATGAAGCGTTTCAAGTAGCAGCAACAATAGAGAAGCTACCACATATGTGGAAAGACTTCAAAAACTATTTGAAACACAAAAGTAAGGAGATGTCCGTCGAAGATCTAATCGTCAGATTGCCATTGAAGAAGACAATAAGGCTGCAGAAAGAGGTCAAGAGGAAATTCAACAATGAATAAAGAAAATATTGCAGAAGATAACTACAACTCCAAAAAGCACAAGAAAGTTGGACATGAAAGCAATCAACCCAAGAAAAAATTCAAGGGAAAGTGTTTTAACTGTGGCAAGATTGGCCACAAGTCCACTGATTGTTGTGCCCCTAAGAAAGGGAAGAAGAAGGACCAAGAAAATGTTGTTGAGTCTAAGAAAGAAGTCAACGACCTGTGTACTATGATGTACGAATACAACATGGTGGGAAATCCTTATGAATGGTGGACGGATTCCGGTGCCACCAGCCATGTTTGTGCTAATAAGGAGTTATTTGTTGTTTTTGCTCCGGCTCAAGGAGAAGAAAAAATCTACATTGCAAAATCCACTACTGCAAAAGTAGAAGGAATAGGAAAAGTGTGCTTGAAAATGACTTTGGGTAAAGTGTTGACACTCAACAATGTCTTGTATGTTCCAAAGTTAAGAAAGAACTTGATTTCTGTATCACTTCTAGACAAAAACGGATTCAAATATGTATTTGTTTCTAGAAAAATTATACTTAGTAAAGGTGAAGTGTATGTAGAAAAAGGCTACCTCAATGAGGGTATATTTAAAATGAATGTAATGAATGTTGAAATCAATAAACGTTCTACTTCTTCTTACTTGCTTGAGTCTTATGATTTATGGCATGAACATTTAGGACATGTCAATTATAAAACTTTGCGAAAACTGATTAACTTAGAAGTTTTGCCAAACTTTGAGCGCAATAAATCTAAGTGTCAAATGTATGCGAAATCAAAGTATGCTAAGCATCCGTATAAGTCCATTGAAAGGAATTCCAATCCCTTACACTTAATACACATTGACATTTGTGATATGAAGTCAACACCATCACGTGGTGGGAAAAAGCATTTCATAACTTTTATTGATGATTGCACTAGATATTGTTATGTCTACTTGCTAAATAGTAAGGATGAAGCAGTATATGCGTTTAGGCAATACAAAACTGAAGTTGAAAATTAGTTAGAAAAAAAGATCAAAACTATAAGAAGTGATAGGGGCAGAGAATATGAATCTCCCTTCGCTGAAATATGTGTAGAGAATGGAATTGTCCATCAAACTACAACCCCGTATTCACCTCAATCTAATGGAATTGCAGAAAGAAAAAACCAAATTTTGAAGGAAATGATGAATCCCTTACTTATAAGTTCAAGTTTACTGCAAAACTTGTGGGGGGGAGCTATTCTTACGGCTAACCAAATACTCAATAGAGTGCCCCATAGTAAGACACAATCAATTCCATATGAAAAATAGAAAGGAAGGAAACCCAACTTGAAATATTTCAAAGTGTGGGGGTGTCTAGCGAAGGTCCAAGTTCCTATACCTAAAAGAGTAAGGAGAGGACCTAAGATGGTGGATTGCGTGTTCATAGGATATTCTAAAAGTAGTAAAGAATGTCAGTTTTAGATTCATAAATCCGAACATCTAGATATCAATAAAAATACCGTAATTAAATCAAATACTACTGAATTCTTTGAACACATTTATCCGTATAAAATTAGACATGAACCGTCTAGTGAAGGGTCTAAACGACCTCAAAATGAACCAAGTGAGGATGTACATAATGATGAGAATTCAAGACGTAGTACACATCAAAGAACAGAAACTTCGTTTGAATCAGATTTTGTAATATTTCTCTTAGAAAATGAGCCTCGAAAATTTTAAAAAGCGATGGCATCTTCGGACTCATCCTTTTGGAAAGAGGGAGTCGATAGTGAGATTAATTCAATATTAAGAAACCATACGTGGGAGTTGGTTGATCTTCCTCCAGGAAATAAACTTTTAGGTTCTAAATGGATCTTCAAAAGGAAAATGAAAGCTGATGGTACTATTGACAAATACAAGGCAAGACTTGTTGTAAAAGGCTTTAAACAAAAGGAAGGCCTTGATTACTTTGATACATACTATCCAGTAACAAGGATAACATCAATTCGAATGTTAATTGCCTTTGCGGCAGTATATGATCGATCTTGAAATCCATCAAATGGATGTGAAAATAGCATTCCTAGAGGAAGAAATTTACATGGAACATCTTGAGGGTTTTGTGGTTCCTGAAAAAGAATATAAGGTGTGTAAACTTGTTAAGTCACTTTATGGACTAAAACAAGCACCTAAACAATGGCATACGAAGTTTGACCAAACCATGTTGCAAACGAGTTCAAGATAAATGAATGTGATAAATGTGTTTACATTAAAGACACTCCAAATCACCAAGTCATTCTTTGTTTATATGTGGATGATATGTTGATCATCAGTAGAGACATTTCTGACATAAATGCAATGAAAAGAATGCTCAAGAGCAAGTTCGATATGAAAGACCTTGGAGTTGCGGATGTGATCTTAGGAATAAGAATTCATAGAACTCCACAAGGGTTGGCATTGTCACAGTTTAATTATATCAAAAAGGTACTTGAAGGATATAGTGATGCAAATTGGATCACTGGATCGAACAAAGTAAAATCTATGAGTGGATATATATTTACTATTGCTGGAGGAGCGGTCTCTTGAAAATCATCCAAACAGACATGTATTGCTCACTCCACAATGAAATCTGAATTTATCGCATTAGATAAAGTCGGTGAAGAAGCAGAATGGCTCCAAAATTTCTTGGAAGATATTCCTTATTGGACCAAACCAGTGGCACCAGTATGTATACACTTTGATAGCCAAGCAGCAATAGGTAGGGAAGAGAGCATGATGTACAACGGTAAATCTCGTCACATAAGACGAAGACATAATACCGTTAGAGAATTTCTCTCTAGTGAAATTATCACTGTTGACTATGTAAAGTCAAAGCATAATATGTCAGATCCACTTACAGAAGGCCTGTCTAGATAAGGAGTTGAGAGGACATCCAAGGGATTGGGTTTAAGGCCTAGGACAAGTCAGCATGGCGGTAATTCTACCTAGCAGACTGGAGATGCTAAGATCTAGGTTCAAAGAAATCAAATGAAGTTTTTTCTGACAGGTTCAACATTGTCAATATACCAACCCTTTCTCATGATGTAGACAATGTTTAGCAAATAAGGATAAGACGTATGGTGTGAAATTTTTTAATGATTATCTAAATTTTTTAGATTTGACCAAATAGTTTAATCTATAGGATTGAGCGTTTAGAAATCACCTATGTGAGGCTGAAGTGGAAGCCGATTCAAGTAGAATGTTAGTAAAGACCTATTCTCTAAGCTGTCATGAAACCGAGATGTGTCCATGGCTAAAAAGAACAAAACCGTGAGAACAATAAACGGTAAAAGGCTAGTTGTGTGACATATGTTGTCCGGGTGTACATTAAAGCTCGACGGTTCAAAGATATCAAATCTACCAATTGATCGAGTGCATCTGATGCATGTTCACTATGAAAAGTTCAAAGGGAAACTCACTTATCCAGATGCAATCAGTCTTTGTTAAATGATCACATGCTTTTCCGTAAATTTTTCAAAAGATAGACATTCTCCATTCATGTGGGGGATTGTTGGGTTCTATGTGTGTGTGTGAATAGAAAATGGAGGAAAAATAGTGGAAGGAAAGAGAGACACTAAAATGGAAAGTGTACTCTTTTTGGAAAGCTTACTAAATTCTCCCACATTAGTGGGAGAAAGAAGATTTAAGGGGTTTATATTGTGGAACACTTAATCCACATTGTAAGTGAGGCAAGAACCAAGAGGTGCCTCACGACGTTGTCGTCGTCGCTCGGTCAACTCGGCTTCGGCTTTGGATTTGGATTTGTCAAATGATCGAATGTTAGTAAAGGCCTATTCTCTAAGCTCTCATGAAACCGGGACATGTTCATGGATGAAAAGAACAAAATTGTGAGAACCATAAATGGTAAAAGGATGGTTGTATGACATGTGTTATCTAGGTGTACATTAAAGCTCGACGGTTCAAAGATATCAAATCTACCGATTGACCGAGTGCATCTGATGCATGTTTACTATGGAGAGTTCAAAGGAAAACCACTTATCCAAATGCAATCAGTCTTTGTTAAATGATCACATGTTTGTCCGTAAATTCTTCAAAAGATAGTCATTCCCCATTCATGTGGGGGATTATTGGGTTCTATGTGTGTGTGTGAATGAAAAATGGAGAGAAAATAGTGGAGATCAAGAGAGACACTAAAATGAAAAGTGTACTCTTTTTGAAAAACTTGCTAAATTCTCACACATTGGTGGGAGAAAGAAGCTTTAAGGTTTTTATATTGTGAAACACTTACTCCACATTGTAAGTGAGGCAAGAACCAAGAGGTGCCTCACGCCGTCGTTGTCGTCACTTTCTTGGATTTGGATTTGGATTTGTCAAATGATCGAATGTTAGTAAAGGCCTATTCTCTAAGCTCTGATGAAATCAGAACATGTTCATGGATGAAAAGAATAAAATTGTGAGAACCATAAACGGTAAAAGGCTGGTTGTGTGACATGTGTTGTCTTGGTGTACATTAAAGCTCAACGGTTCAAAAATATCAAATCTATCGATTGACCGAGTGCATCCGATGCATGTTTACTACGGAAAGTTCAAAGGAAACCCACTTATCCACATGCAATCAGTCTTTGTTAAATGATCATATGTTTGTCCATAAATTCTTCAAAAGATAGTCATTCCCCATTCATGTGGGGGATTGTTGGGTTCTATGTGTGTGTGAATGGAAAATGGATAGAAAATAGTGGAGAGCAAGAGAAACACTAAAATGGAAAGTGTACTCTTTTTGGAAAGCTTACTAAATTCTCCCACATTGGTGGAAGAAAGAAGCTTTAAGGTGTTTATATTGTGGAACACTTACTCCACATGGTAAGTGAGGCAAGAACCAAGAGGTGCCTCGCGTCGTCGTTGTCTCTCGCTCGGCTCAGATTTGAAAAATGATCGATCGATGAGATCTATTTTTTAGAAAAAAATTATTTGAATCTTTATGAACAAGTGATCAGGCGCAGGTCCAACACAGACTGGGTGCAGGTGACATGACTGTACTGAATAAGTGCCTTTTTGTTGAACCAATGCATCCTTTCTGAAAGGACACTTAAAGGCTATAAATACTTGACGTATTCCTCGGGTATTACCATGATTTTTTGACAGCAAAAACACTCTTTATATCTTCAAAAACTCATTGTGATCATTAGTTGTTGAGTGAGTTAGAAGAATCCTGCAATTTGAGGTACCGCTATTGTTGGATTGAAGGCCATTTTATCTTGGGTGGAAGATTCCATAACCTCGGGTACAATGAGGGGAATTATTCCTTAAGGACACTCCGTGAAGTCGGGGGACTTGGCCTTAAAAATTCTGTTTCATCTTATTTCTGAAAACTAACATACTTCTTGGAAAGATTATCCTTAATCTTGTGTTGAAGGTGTTAAGCAACTTCATAGGTGTTCTTGGTTTTACACATGAACTTGAGTTGAAGTTGTTGTGCCTAAATACAGATTCTTGTACCCGAAAATATTGCAAAATAACACAGGCGACTCAATTATAGGAGCAAATCATAGGGATATTCTCTTTTAATATTGTTTGGATTAGTTCCTTAGATAGCATCTTACATGGTATTAGAGACAAGTCCATCTCCGTTTGGGCTCCCAATCCATGCGCCATTTTGGCCCTGAGTGTGAAGGGAGTGTAAGAGCGTGTGAAAGTCCCACATTGGTTGGGGAATGAACTGGTGGTTTGGTTCGAAATCTCTTTGGATAGAATTCTAGTTCGTTTGTTTTTAGAAGTGTTCCGACGCTTTGTTTTATTTGGGTTTCTCTTATCAGTTGGGTTCTCAGTTTTATTGGACATTAATATTTGTGAAGAAATTCTCTTTATCCTGACTGGCTGTCTATACAATCTATATATTTGGACTGTTGATTAGTTGGAGAAAATGATTTGACAGTATCAAAGGAGGAAATAGTCAGAGAAAGCAATTTTGGTCTCAGAACAATTTGCAAAATTCATTCAGTAGCAAGAATCACTAATAGAATCTGAGTATAGAGTCATGGATCTTTCAACATGTGAGCTAATGTGGATCCATCATCTTTAAACAGAAATTGGGTTGAAACATTTTGCTCCATCGAAACACTGATGTGACAATCAAGCTACGCTCTATAATGCCTCAAACCCAATGTATCATGAAAGAACCAAACATATTGAAGTTGCCTCTTATTTTGTCCGACAGAAAATTCAGGAGAATTTGATTTCCACTAGCTACGTGAAGACAGGTGAGCAACTAGTTTATTTGTTAACAAAGACGTTGAATGGAACTCGAGTTGATTATCTTTGTAACAAGCTAGGCATGATCAATAATTCAGCTTGAGGGGGAGTGTTACAGAATAATTAGTGAGTTGACATATATTTTCCTTCCATATATAGGTGACTCAATTATAGGAGCAGATCATCAGGATATTCCTTTTTAATTGTTTTGATTAGTTTCCTTAGATAGCATCTTATGCAAATGTATAAATACATTGGGTTCATGAATAGAAGATATACCTTCCTTATTTCAAATATCATTTTCCACTTTGCAAACAAAAACTACTTTTTTCAAATGCGGCCTCAATATCTCAAATAGTGACATGTGAGTGCACAAATTTGAGGCATGAAAGAAGTATTTGCATTAATGTAAGACAATACTGCATATGTTATTCATCGACTCTCCCCTTAGCCACACTAATCAAGGAGCATTTTAAGCAAGAGGTAACAAAATATGTTGCTCAGATTCATCAAAAATGTCATTTTCGTTTCACATCCTTCAAAAGTAATGTGTTTTTGAAAGATCTCTTGGCCTAGGGAAAACTTCAGGTACTGATAAAGAAATGGACCTTGGGTCTAACTCAACCTCAAAAGCTAGCTTATGAGGGGAGGATTGTCCAAGACAATATAAGGAGATCAAGGACTCTTTAACGCACCGATGTGGGACTCCAACACCCCTGCACGTCTAGAGCGTGGACAATATAAGATGGGGGTCCAACATCGGAATCGAAAACAAATGAATTGGGTGAACCTGACTCTGATAACATGATAAAGAAATAGACCTTGGGCCTAACTCAACCTCAAAATCTAGCTCATGAGGGGAGGATTTCCCAAGACAAGGGTGGAGCCAGGCCTTGTTAGGGGGTTCGTCCCTACGACGAAAAAATACACCATTTATACACGGTTAAAATTATTTTTATGTATCTATAGTAGGTGTTGAACCCCCTTCGGCTAGGTTTTCTTCGAATATTAAACCCCCTTAGTTGAGCCTCTAACCCAAGACCATATAAGGAGACCAAAGAACCTTTAACCCACTGATGTGGGACTCCATCAGGTACAAAAAGAAGTGAACAAAACAAATTATGGTAAGATACTAGGAAGTGCAACATCATACGTATACCTCATCCTCAAGTGACTGAATGTGATCAAGTTGTTGTTGATTGAGTGCACTTATATGCATTTCCAGGCTATCGGAAACCTAAGAGAAGATTTCTTCAGCAGATAAATATAGGAGAATAGAGTTTCTCTATATGGAAGATTTTTTCAGCACATGTTTGTGGCACCGTAACGGACACATAATTGCAAAAGGAAGACCGCATACCTATACATCTACTCTCTCCTTACTCACCCTGGTAGTGGAGCCAGAATTTTCACCATGATGATTTAAAATAGCGTTAATGGTCAAAAACACACTTAAAATATCCCAGTTTTTCTAGTTTCATACATTCTTCCTGAACTTGTTTAACTATTTATCAAAAAACAGTTCACCTATCAATTGTTCACTTCTCCTACCTGAACAATCGTGAACAATGAAGAACTTTTAGTAATAATGTGAGTCCACAACTTTGAAGCATAAATGCAAGACAAGGCTGTCAATGTTATTCATCCACTCTCCCATTAGCCACTCTAATCAAGCAGCAGTTTATGCAAGAAGTAATTAAATATGTTACTCGATCAGACTCTTCCAAATTGTCGACAAGGTGTGTGTCGGATTCTTTAAAAGTAGTGCATTTTTTAAAGATTCGACACAGGTGCGACAACCATCATTCATGGAGAGTCCAAGCAACGTAATTTACACCAGTAGAAAATTTAGGTACAAAATGAACAAAGCAAACAATGGTAAGATACAACACCACAAGTATACCTTATCCTCGAGGGACTGAATGTGATCAAGTTGTTGATTGACTGTACTCTCAGGCATTTTATGGCTATTGAAAACCTAGTAAATGAAGAAATACGATGAGATTTGCTGTGAAAGTAAATTGACAAACACCCAAGAAGAGGATTTTTTTCAAACATTGAAGGCTGCACGAATAAATGCATAGTGAAGGCTGCATGACTGTACATCCACTCTCCCCTTACCCACCCGGTAGCAGATCCAAAATTTTCACCAAGAGGCTTAAAATACTAAAGTATCCTGGCTTTTTGAGTTTTCATACTCGAAATATCACCAACTATTATATTTCTGAAAATTTCAAAAGTCAACTATTTTCAGGAAATTTGGAAAATAACAATAAAAATATTTTCATTTTTTTTTTCCACTTCAAATCACTAACAAAAATTCAAAAACAACTCCAATTAATTTTCATGGCCAAACACAACTCCAATTGCTATGCTAAATACATAAAGTTGTTGGGCATGCATAATTCTCTTCTACGAGTCTACGACAAAAAAACTCAAAAGGAACTTGTTTGAAGAAGGTGATGGCAAATCCAAATACTTTCACAGTATTCTAAGGGACAAAAGAAGATGACTACAATTGAGCAAGATCAATAATCACAGACGGAGATGGATCCACGGCAACAAAATAATTACCAAAGCAACTGTTTAACTAGCCACTGTATCCTTTTAATCCCAGCTATGAGGATAATGATATGCTCACCAGTCATCCTGATGAAATAGAGATCAAGTAGGCTGTTTTTGGTTTAAGTGCTGATTCTAGTGCTGGGTCAGAAGGTTATTATTAAGTGCTGACTCTAGTGCTGGGTCATCTGCTAGTTTCTCAGATTTGAGGCCTAATAGTCTCAGCATTTGGCCATGAAAAAGTGTTTGAAACAATTAGTTTTTGTTTTCAAATTGACAGATGATATCTGAAAATCGGAGTTGTGTTTGTCCATGAATACCAAATGGAGTTGTTTTTTGAATTTTGAGAGTGATTTGGAGCGGAAATAACTATTTTGTGTTTTTCAAATTTCCGAAAAAAGTGAAAACAGTTGATTTCTGGAGTTTTCAGAAATGCAAGACAAAGCTGCAGATGTCATTCATCCACTCTCTCGTTACCCACACACTAATCAAGGAGCACTTTATGCAAGATGTAATTAAATATGTTGCTCGGAAATGTCGACTGGCATGTGACGAATACTTCAAAAGTAGTGCCATTTTGGAGGATCCAACATGCGTGCGGCATCATTTTTGGGAGTCCAATCAGCATAATGAATTCAGGTGCAAAAATAGTAACAAAATAAATTACGGCTACTACAAAGTGGGCATATAGGCATACCTCATCCTCGAGGGACTGAATGCGATCAATTTGTTGATCGAGTGCAGTTTCATTTGTATCCATTTTATGGCTATTGAAAACCTAGAAATTGAAGAGACAAAATGAGATTGGCTGTGTAAGTAAATGAAAAGAACATCTAATAAGAGGATTTCTTCAGCAAATGAACATCGATGAACAGAGTACTTGCTCTATACATAACTTGTAGATCACTTGTTTGCGAAACCCTAATTGCCTTCACGCATAAATGCAAAGTGAAGGCTGCATACCTATACATCCACTCTACTCATTCCCGCCCGGAGTGGATTCAAAATTTTCACTAAGTGGGTTTAAAGTAAAGTTAATGGTCAGACACACACCTAAAGTTTCTCTATCTTTTTAGTTTCATACATGAACTATTAGGAATGTGATTTTTCAACCCAAACTATCACCAACTATTTATTAACACAAACCTCAAACCAATGTGGAAGAGTTAATAGACTTTCCAATTTTAGAGTACACTTTCCATATTTGTGTTTTCTCAAATTTTTCCCACCACTTGGTTCCCATCATTTTTCATTCACACTTTTCATATTGAACCCAACATATACATCCACTTTCCCCTTACCCAACCTGTAGCGGATTCTAAATTTTCACGAGGAGGATTTAATTAAAATAGAGTTAATGGTCTAAAACACACATGAAGTATCTCGATTTTTTGACTTTCATACTTTCTACCTGAAGTAGAGATAACCATCCAATACCCTTCGAACTAAGGCCAAAGTTGCTACGACACACTCCAACTTCACAGGGGTCTTATTACCCCTTAACTCAGTTTTAGCGTATTTTTGTCACCCTTTTGTGCTGACATGAAAACTTTTTTATATAAAATAGCGCCCACATCAAAGGTTCCACGTCAGCCAAAAAAGTTGACAAAAGGTGTCACGTTAGCACAAAAGGATGACAAAAATACGCTAAAATTGAGTTCAGGAGTAATAGAATCCCCGTGAAGTTGGAGTGCATCGTAGCAAATTTGCTCATAGTTCAGGGGCGTACTAGCTGCTTTACTCCCTGAACTATACCAAAGCTACTTATCAAAAAACAGTTCAGCTATCAATTGTTCACTTTTCCTAAAAAAAATTTTACTTTTATTCTTTCTACCTGAATTATACCAAATATTTATCAGAAAACAGTTCAACAATCAATTGTTCACTTTTCTTACCTGAACGATGGTGAACATAAAAGAACTCTTTAAAATATTGCTCATTTTAAGGATCCGACACGAGTGGAGCTCATTTTTGTAGAGTCCAAGTAACATAATCTAAACCAGTCGATAATTCAAGTCAAATATTGAACAAAATGAATGATGTTAAGATACTCAGAAGTGCAGATGAACACTGAATAACCGAGTTTCTCTATGTTTAACTTGAAAATCACATGTTTCATGCATAAATGCAAAGGGAAGGATGCATATCCATGCATCCACTCTCCCATTTTCCACCCATGGTGAAGTCAGAATTTTTATTAAAAGGGTTTAAAATAGAGTCAATACTTAAAAACATATTTAAAGTATCCCGATTCTTGAGTTTCATATCTAAACTATCATGTGCAGCGATTTTTTATCCGAACCATCAACGATTATTTTTCAAAAGACTCCATCAACTATCATTCACATTTTCTACTGGAATATCACTATCTTTCGGATAGGTATAGTCAACAATTGACAGTTAACGAGTGTTTCAATAAATAGTTGATGATACTTCATATAATAAACTCATATACTTATAAAGTTGAACTATGAAACTCAAAAATCTCGAGATACCTTGGGTGTGTTTTTCACCCGTACCTCTTTAAAGTATGCAAAGTAAACACACAAATAAGACATTCAGACTCAACATCTATCATACAAGTAAGTAAAAATAATTTTAATTTCAACCATATATAAGTAATAGAATTTTTCGCTGGAAAGAATAGAAAATTCACTTTCGAAATACTGAATTACCGCAAGGCGTGAATGTGTGATACACAAGAATCATGGAAGGAATTAAGTCCAAGAAACTTCAGGTAACATAATTAAAGCTGGGCTAGAATTTTGAGTTTATAATTAACTCGACATCCTATAAAATTTTACTTTGACATTTGCAAAATAAGTGTTATTTTAGCAAACTAATCTTGCAAAACGTCGCCTTAGAAATTTTGATAATAACTTCTTTTTATTTTACTTGACCCCTTTATAAAAAATAGTTATTTTAATTTATTTGTTTGTAATCAATAGGATTTTATTATACTTTTTCCTTCTACCTTTGTATTAAATAATTATAACCCTTTTGTCCCATATTAGTTGGTTGTTTTCCTTTTACTTAATATACTAAAAAATTATAAATAAGAAGGTAATTTTACTAATTCACCCCTTAAAAAACTTCTTGGGAATTTTATAAATAAGTGTAGACACTTTTAAGAAGAACTTAAGGGTAATATGAGAAAAAATTAATTAATGTTTTTTTGATTTAGTAAGGTGAACAACTAATGTGAGACAACTATTTTTAGTAAGATGACCAACTAATATGGAATAGAGGAAGTTTAAAATAATAGTGTCAAATTTAAAATTTCAAAACATTATTAATAATGTTACTTTCATAATTTAAGTACTCTCTCTATTCATCTTTACTTGTCCACTTCAATTACTAATTAGTTAAATTATTTTTCGATGACGCAATAATGGTGTTGACAATGACAGTAGTGGAGAAGTGTTGATGTAGGTGGCTACAAATGATGAAAGAGAGAAAAAAAGCATAGATATAAATTTCGGGTCGTGGAAGATTTGTAGAGCTTTATCAGTGTGAAAATAGTGGTTGTAGTGATCACCATTGTTGAAAGACATGAAGTTTGTGGCTGTTTGATGATGAGAGAGAAATAAAAATAAATTTAAAAAATCATAATATAATTTCTCACTCTCTCAAAATGTATTTCACTTTCTCGGCCATGCCAACATATGAGAGGCTAGGGGTGGCAAATAGACGGATTTGATTGGATTTGGATGGGTTAAATATGGATCGAGCAAAAATGGTTTGGATTGCAATCCGCCCATATAAATACGGATAAATATGGATTTGATCAAATATGGATTGGGTAAAAATGGTTTCAATCCACTTTAACTCCTAAGTCAAAAACTTAAAACTTCTATATCATATCAACTTGATTTTTTTTCCATTTCTTTTTTTTTTAGTTGTTTCTTTTTAGTTTTTTTTTTCCTCTCTTCTATGTGTAGCCTCTAGTTTTTTTTTTTTTTTTTCATTTTTTTTTCTCTCTTCTATCTCTACCCTCTACCCTCTACCCTTTGTTTCTCTTTCTTTTTTTTCCTTTTCTTTTTTTCTATTTTTTTATTTTTTTGTTTTTACTTCTTTCTCATTTTTTTATTTTTTGGTTGTATTTTATGTTTTATATTTTTTTTACTTTCGAAGAACATGATTAAGTTGAGTACAAATTATGGATGATGACTAAAATATCGTAACCACTCAGCATATTTGTTTTCACCATCATTTTTTTTCTTTTTCCTTTTTTCCTTTTTCATTATTTTTTCTTTTTGATTTATTTTTGTATTTTTTTTTCTTCAATTCTTTCTTTACGCTTTTTTCTCTCTTCTATCTCTAACTTCTACCTCTGTTTCTATTTTTTCTTTCTATTTTTGGTTTCCTTCTTTTTTTATGATAACGAAAATACCATAAGCGCATATTGATTTATATTTGCCCAACATTTATAATTTGAGGGCTATGTGGATCCTCAGCCATATATATTTTAGTCTCAAGAAAATACAATTAATTCATATACTTTTTTTGGTTTTTTCATCTGGTGTCCGGTGCCTGCATTGGAGCCCCGACTAATCTGGATCGGGCGTTGCAGGGCCCATTAAGGTAGCAGCGCTCCCAACAGAGTTTTCTCCATAACCAGGGTCGTACCCTCGACCTCTGGTTAAGGGTGGAGCAGCCCCATTCACTGCACCACAACCCATGTTGATTTTTATTCATATACTTATTTGTATATAAATACAAATGATAAATTGCACATATTGACAATTAAACTATTCAAATACAAATAATAAATTTATTTGAAATATATAGTATGATACAAATAAATTTAAAGTAAAAATATAAAATGCAATGACAAAAAAAAGATGAGGAAAAGAATATAAAAAAATAAAAAAAATGACAAAAATGACGAACCAAGAATTAAAAAGGGGGAAACGGAAATACAAAAAAAAAGAATGCAAAGAAATAAAATTGAAAAGGAAAAAAATGATGAAAAAGAAGAAAGAAAAAAAGTGTAAGAAACGAGTAAAAAATAAGTGGAAAAAATGAAAAAGAAAAAAAAAGTAAATTAAAGGAAAAAATAAAGAAAAAAATAGTAAATTAAAAAACAAAAAAAAGAAAGAGAAATAAAAGATAGAAAAAATAATAATAAAGGAGTGAGACTATGGATTATATTTAATTGATAAGAGATGTTATGAATTATATAGGCTAAATGGATAATTAGAAGCTTATATTTATTAACTCATGTAGGTCTCAAGCGAATACGAATGATTTAATAAGAATGAGAAAGGGGAAAGCAAAAAAAAGAATACAAAGAAAAAAGAAATGAAAATAAAAAATAAAAAAAAATAGATGAAAAAATGAGAAAGAAAAAAAGAAATTATAAGGAATGAGTAAAAAAATAAAAAAAAATGAAAAAGAAAAAAAGTAAATTAAAGGAAAAAAGAAGCAGAAAAGAAACTAGAAAAGAAAAAAACTGAAACTTTAAGCATAGGTAGGTGATCTCTGTGTTTAAATGGGTACCCATATTTTACCTATTTTGTCCATATTTGTATGAGCTTTTAAAACGAGTTAAAGTCCATATTTACCCATTTGAAATATGAGTGATCCAATTCACTAAATATAGATTAAATGAACTCTTTTCACAAATATGGGCTGCAATTGCCACTCCTATAAGAGACATATATTTTACATTAAAATAGTATAGGGGGTCATAGGCCCTCCACAAAATTGAGACATGTTACATTTTTTTTTTTTTATCAAAGATTGTGTATATTTCGGATCTGTTCCCCTCATTTTAATTGTGTGGATAACTATTAAGTAATATGGGGTAGAGGGAGTAGATGCGTATACCTTGTAGTCTTTAAATTTGTCAAATGATATGTTAGGAATTGAAAAACTTACTTCCTCCTTTCCAAGTAAGTGTAATCCTAATACTCTCTCTATTTATTTTTACTTGTTCACTATACTAAAAGTTAAATGTTTAATAATATTTGTACAATTTAAAAAATTAATGGATAATTTACTTATTTCTATCCATTTTACCCTTATTTATTAATTATAGTTTTACCCACTATATTTCTCAAAACATTGGATTAATTATATTCAAAGGTTGATATGGTAAATTACCCGCATTATTTATTATTTATTAACCTATATATGAAGTCAATAGTGGCAACTATTAATGAATGGAAAGAGTAAAAATTATGTTTGTTAATAAATACAATATCTAGTGTACTAAACTATGAATATTTATTTAATACTAATAAGTGTGTCTTGAAAATGGAACATTATAAGAAGTGGGAGTTCGATTTGTACTATTTTGGAATTAATAGGTAAGTAAATAGATGAATATTAAAGAATTAACAAGGAATGCATTAATCAAATCATACTTCTAATTTTTTTTTTTTTTTTAAAAGTTGTGCAAAATTTATACATGTCAACTGTTCAAATACGAAAGGAGTAATGATTAACTTTAGTGTAGTAAAATGAATATTCAACGACTATCCAAGAAACTAACCATTAATTTAACTTTAAAGTTTCAATTACATATTCTCTCTGTATTTTTATTTGTGCAGTATACTAAAAATAATCATCGAACTTTACTTATTTAAATTAAAAAATCAAGGGATAATTATTTTTATTGAGTCTACCGATCCTTTCTTTCAATTAATATTTATTTTTCAACATTTAGATGGCTTATAATTTTTTTTGATAATAAAATGTAAATATTACCATTACCGATAAAAATTTACACCTAAAGAGCATTCATCTGCCATTGATCTAGCCAGGCATGTTGAACCTTGAATTTGTTTCTAATTACATATTCTCTCGATGATTTTCACACTTTCTCGTCTTTTTCGCTCCTGCTAACAAGATCACTCTCTCCCTAATCACTACTTGCACTTGTTGTACCATGAAGCTTGTATTCCCTTGATGGTTCTTGAAGATTTTCCCATTCCTAGATAGCCATATATTATACACCATAGCTCCATTAGCTGTAGCTACAGTTTCCTTCTGAAATTTGGTCAATTGCTTTCTTCTTATCTTCAAGATAGTAGTCTGAACTTCCTTCAGCTGCACATTCACTCCTACCCAGCTAAAAATTTGAGCCCACACAATATTTTCTATGTTGCATTCTACAAATAAAAGTGTGTGGCATTCTCTTGTTGATGTTGATCACATAATTCACATTCTGCCTTGTCGCATTGCCAACCAAATCTGAGCATTCTTTCTTTGGTTAACAACTTTTCCTGCATTGCCAACCATAAAAGGAACCTGTGTTTTGGTAGTACTACCCTACTCTATACTATATCGTATCCTCCCCAGGATAGTCTCTGTCCTAATAGTGCATAGTAGCTCTTAGAAATTAAAATTTGCTTGATTCTGTAAGCAGGTATCTATTTGAGACATACCAAGCCCACATCCCTCTCTTTACTTGTTGAGTTGTATCCAGTACCAGCTGCAATCTTGGGGGGAAGGGGGGGTTAGTGTGTCCATATATCCTCTTCTTTCTTCATATATACTATGAATCCATTGCACCCACAATATATACTTTCTCTGATGCATCCACCATATCAATTTGCCCACTGCAGCAACATTTTACAATCTATAATTTTTGACATTAAAGTCTCCTTGAGCTACAGATATGCCACCATTTAACCTGTGTCGCTTTCTTCTTTTTCTCTATTTCTCCCCATAAGAACTTCCTGCATTGTGCAACTACCAGTTTAACCATACTTTGGGGGACGATTAATGCAGAACCCTAGAAATTTTATAGTGCAAATATCACTGAGTTTACTACTTGTAATCTACCAGCATAAGACAAATGTCTTGTTGAAGTAGTTTTTAAGTTTGCTGTGATCCTAAAGCTTAATTGTTAATAATCTAATTTGGACCATTTTCTGTGGGATAATGGCAAGCCAAGGTATCTAATAGGGAGTGCTCAATATTGAAATCCAGTGAGCTCAAGTAATCTTCTTTGCACCTCTTGATTCACACCATCTATGAAGAGGTTAGATTTATTTAAATTTGCTGATAACCTAGTAGTCTCAGAAAAGTGCTTTACAAACTCTATAATTCTCTGTACCAAAGCTTCAGTTCTTTTACAGAAGATCGTTAGGTCGTCTGCAAATGTAAGGTGGGTTATCTGTTGACCCTTGCATATGGGGTGAAACCGAATCAGGTAGTTTGCACATTCTGCTCATGGCTCTTGTGAAATATTATGTTGCCATTACAAACAACAAAGGAGACATAAGGTCCCCCTACCTTATTCCTCTCTTACCTAGAAAAAAACCACATCCTACTCCATTGATCTTAGTGGTTGTGAGTTGTAACACATGTCATGATTAAGTGAATAAACTTGGGGGGAATCCATAACCATACAATATTTCTTCCACAAACTCCCATCTCATCATGTCATATGCCTTTCTTAGGTCAATCTTCATGAGGCACCTGGGGGAGGTTTTCCTATTTTAGTGTCTCATCATGTCTTGACACATTAACACATTCCGAATGAGTGATCTTCCTTGGACAAAAGCAGTCTGTGATATGTTCACTAACACTGCAACACCCTCTTTAAGCTATTACATATCAACTTTGAAATACACTTGTACAGTGTGTTGCAGTAAGAAATAGGCCTGAACTGACTTGCTTCTTCTGGTTTTTCAACTTTTGGGATTAGAGTAATCATAGTGACATCAGTTGTTTCAGTAACTTCAAATTCTGAAAGAAGTCTAGGATAGCAAAGCCTACATCTTTACCTATAACTTCCTAAGCAGTTCTATAGAAACCTCCACCATAACAATCTGGTCCAGGGCTTTTGTTTATGTTATGCTCCATTAACCTTCTTGATTTCTTCAATTGTAACCGGCTTCAATAGTTGTAGTTGCTGCTCCTTTTTTAATCTTGGGCCTTGCTCATAGATCTGGTTGCTAAATTTAGTCTTGATCCTATCTGCGTTGCCTGGTAAAGTTTGGTAATAAGCTACCAGAATTAATTCTAGAAATATGGCATTGGTCATATTGCATCTGGTTAGCTTCATCTTTGAGTTGGGTGATAGATTGTTGAAACTTCTTTCTCCTTAGTATTGAGGAGAAGTATTTTGTGTTGTCATCCCCTAGTCTTAACCATGTGACTTTACTTCTTTGCATCAACATAATCTCTGCTTGATAAAAATTCTTTTGAAAGGCTTATAATTAATAAGAGTGATATAATAAAATTACCATTTTATTTATTCTCTCTATTCCAAAATAATTGAATTATTGTGATATGGTACTATCAAAATAAGTGCAGCAGTTAGTGGAAGTTAAACCTACACAGTTAGTTAACAACACCCACTTACATTGCTTAGTTGTCACTTAGCTGGATAAGAGTAGTTATCTGGTGAGGTGCAATATATGTGAAGCTTGTATAGGTGCACTAGTATAAATAAAGCAATGTACTGATCAATTGAACATAATAAGAAAATATCTTCTTCTAATTCTCTCAATCTGTAATTCTTCTCTCTAAGCTGCTTAGCAGCATGAGCTCAACAGATTGAGCATTTTATCATTCCATTCCATAAGTTTCTCAGGGTATCAAAGCAGAGATCTCTGTGATGAGTTAGTCTTCCACGTAGTAAATTTTTTCTTTCTCAATTCGAGGATTCATCAATGGCAGATCTAACAGTTGCTACCTTAGAGCACAATCATCCATTGTACTTGCAATCTACGGATACACCTGGTGTTGCTTTGATTACAATTAAGCTCATCGGACCAAAAAACTATAGGTTATGGAGCAGGTCAATGAAGCTGGCATTATTGGTAAAAAACAAATTAGGTTTTGTTGATGGCACCTGTATGAAAAGTTCGTACAAAGGTGAACTACTTGCTCAATGGGAAAGATGTAATGCTGTCGTTTTGTCATGGATAAGCAGCACTGTTGCACCAAATTTGTTGACTACTATCGTATATGCTTCGAATGTTCGACGTGTCTGGGAGGACTTCAAGGAGCATTTTGATAAATCCAATCTCACTCGCATCTACTAGTTATGGACTGAAATTGCTAGGCTTAGACAAGGTACTGATTCTTTTACTGAGTATTCTGTGGGATGAATTGTATTTATTGGTTCCTTCTCCCGTGTGCAATTATGCTGAAGCTAAGCCTTATATTGAACATTTGCAGCAACAAAGGTTATTAATGTTTCTAATGGGATTGAATGAGACATTTAGTTATATGCGCAGTGATATTCTTCTAAAACTAGAAGCACTTAGTGTTAATCAAGCTTATTCGATTGTAGTTCAAGAGAAAAGTCAGAGATTGTTAGGTGTAGTGGGATCCAGTAAGGAACCTTTTACCATATTAGCAGGTAAGGGTAATACTTTCAAAGGTGGAAAGAAGCCACAATCAGGGAGAGCTTGTGAGATTTGTGGATACAGAAACCATGTAAAAACTGACTGTTATAAACTAGTAGGTTTTCCACCTGATTTTAGGAGCAAGAAGAAATTTTCCATGTCTGGATGACCACATGCACCAACTTATCCCAATGGAGTCAATAACTCTAGAACAGGAAATTACAACCATGCTGGACCTTCAAGCTTCAGGTCTTACGCAAATAATGCAACAACAACAAATAAAAGAGAACAAGAACTACATGAGCTCACTATTAATGATATGGAGCAGGTGCACAATTTGAAGAACAATAAAGATGCAAATGATTGCAAAGCTAATCTATCAGGTAATGTTTCTTTGAACAATGACCGTGGTATACAAAATTGGATTATTGGCTCAGGAGATACTCGCCATATTACCTCATGTAAAGACTTTGTAACTCATATAAAGGAACTAGCAATCACAGAAACAGTACAGATGCCCACAGGAAAGAAAACAATGGTTGAACATTTTGGAGAAACTGTTATTCTGGGAAATTTGGAGTGAAAAATATCCTACATGTCCCTGACTTCAAGTTTAATCTACTTTCAGTAGTAAGGCTGACTAAGGACTTATCTTGCAGTGTCAGTTTCTTCCCTGATTTCTGTGTCTTGCAGGGTCTTTACAGTGACAAGGTGATTGGGACTGGTAGAGAACACAATGGTTTGTAATAAAATAAATATAGTTGTTAGCTCAACAATAAAGGAACAAAATCAAACTGACTTGTGGCATGCTAGACTGGGTCACCCTTCTTATCAAGCTATGCAACATATTTCAGCACTCAGAGGTCACATTGACAGCAGGCAACTTAATTCTTGTCAAACTTGTCCTATAGCTAAGAAAAGTATATTAGTATTTCCTGATAGTCAAAGTAAGTCCACACATTGCTTCCAACTTATTCATGTAGATGTTTGGGGGGCATACAAAACCCCTACATATGATAGAAAGCAATACTTTGTCACAGTTGTTGATGATTGCAACAAATTTACTTGGATATGTCTAATTCAATGTAAAACTGAAGTATATGGAGTTTTAAAGGATTTCTTGACCATGGTACATACACAGTTTGATGTCAAAGTGCAGGTTATAAGAACAGATAATGGTATAGAGTTCTTCAATGTGAATTGTAATACTTTATTTTCTTCTCTTGGTATTGTTCATCAAAGTTCCTGTGCTTATACTCCCTAACAAAATTGGGTGGTCGAGAGAAAACACAGGCACATCATGAACACTTCTAGAGCACTGAGATTTCAATGTGAGATTCCTATAAAGTACTGGGGGTCATTGTGTTAAAACAACCACTTACTTGATTAATAAGATGCCTAGTAAAGTGTTAAATGGAAGATCACCATATGAAGTTTTATACAGGCAAGAACCTGATCTCATTCACCTAAGGATTTTTGGCTGTTTATGCTTTGCATCTGTGTTGCCTAGGGTGGATAAATTTGCTCCAAGAGCAAGGAAAGCAGTATTGATGGGGTATTCAGAGACACAAAAGGGGTATAGGTTGCTGGACCTAGAGAATCACCTCATTTTCATTAGTAAAGCTGTTACTTTTATGGAGCATACTTTTCCCTTCAAACATGACTCAACAGACTCTCCAGACTTGTTTTTCCCAGTCCTAGACCAGCCTGAGCTATTGATAGCTACTTGTGATACTCATACTCCACCTATTGGTTCCACTGACTCAGTTCCTAATGACCTACCCGTTCAACAGGAACCCACTGAAGTTATTGTAGATTATGTCATTGAACAACCTGCAGATATCCCAGAGGTTGTACCTGCAGATATCCATGATGAAAAACCTGTTATTACTCCCAGTCTAAATATACAGGTGAGGGAGTCTGCAGATATTAGAAGGACTGCTAGATCAGCTAAACCACCCTTGTGGCACAAGGATTATGTTCTGTCCAAAAGAACTAATGTTTCTTGCCTCTACCCTATTGATGATTACATAACATATGCTGGTATGAGTGACTCTTACAACTCCTATGTTGCAGCATTCTCTGCACAGGTAGAACCTTCTTCATTCAAGGAAACTTCTACTTGTCCTCACTAGATTGAAGCCATGAAAGCTGAAGTTCAAGCCTTGGAACAGAATAAGACATGGATATTGGTTTCAAGTGGGTGTATAAGGTAAACATAAAACAAATGGTGAAGTTGAAAGATATAATGCTAGGTTGGTAGCCAAAGGCTACAACCAACAAGAAGGACTGGATTATCATGAGACTTTCTCACCTGTTACCAAAATGGTAACTGTGAGAACTATCATCAGTATTTCTGTATCTCATAACTGGCCATTATTTCAAATAGATGTTCACAATGCATTTCTCCAAGGTGATCTTACTAAGGATGTTTACATGGAGTTGCCTCAGGGTTTCCAGAGACAGGGGGAGAATAAAGTAGGTAAACTTCTTAAATCTTTGTATGGACTCAAACAAGCATCTAGGCAATGGAATCTTAAACTTACTGAAGCTCTAACAGAAGCAGATTATGTACAAAGTGCCTATGACCACTCTTTGTTCATTAAGAGAAATGGAGATGAGATAGTTGTGGTATTGATTTATGTAGATGATCTACTTATTACAGGAAACAACAACACATTAATTCAGGAGGTTAAGATTGCACTACACAACAGTTTCAATATGAAAGATCTTGGTGACCTCAAGTATTTCCTTGGGATTGAGGTGCTGAGGTCCAAGACAGGAATTTTACTAACTCAAAGAAAGTTTGCATTAAAGCTTATTGCGGAGACTAATTTGAGTGGTGCCAAGCCAGTTGCTACACCTCTAGAGGCTAACATCAATCTGACTACAGTTGAACTAGATGAGTGCACTGGCAACACAGATGACTCAATATTTAGAGATATCACTGCATATCAGAGACAAATTGGGAGATTGCTATACTTAACCACCACAAGACCTGACATAAGCTTTGCTGTACAATTACTATCACAATTTATGCAGAAGCCAAATGTGTCACATTGGGAAGCAGCCATGATATTAGTGAGGTATATCAAAGGTTGTCTAGGACAAGGAATATTACTAAGTGGGATTCTTAGTACACAGGTTCAATCATTCTATGACTCAGACTGGGCAGTATGCCCTAACAGCAGAAGATCAGTGACTGGATATGTGGTGAAACTAAGGAGGTCACTCCTATCATGGAAGTAAAAAAAGCAACACACTGTAAGTAGAAGTTCAGCTGAAGCTGAATATAGAAGTATGGCAGTTGTTGTGTCTGAAGTAACATGGCTTACAGGGCTCTTGAAAGAGTTGAATGTGAACATTGAAACACCTGTCAAGGTGCATTGTGACAGCAAGGCAAAAATCCAAATCAGTGCTAATCCCATCTTTCATGAGAGGACTAAGCATATTGAGATAAATTGCCATTTTGTTAGGGAAAAAATCAAAAGGGGTTCGATCAGTACAGAACATATTGGCACTAAGGAACAACTTGCAGACTTGCTTATGAAAGGACTAGGTGTTGCACAACATCATGCACTTTTGAGCAAGCTGGGAGTACTGAATGTATACACAGACTCCAGCTTGAGGGGGAGTATCAGAATAAGTGCAGCAGTTAGTGGAAGTTAAACCTACATAGTTAGTTAACAGCACCCACTTACATTGCTTAGCTATCACTTAGCTGGATAAGAGTAGTTATCTGGAGAGGTGCAATATGTGTGAAGCCTGTATAGGTGCACTAGTATAAATAAAGCAATGTACTGATCAATTGAACATAATAAGAAAATATCTTCTTCTAATTCTCTCAATCTGCAATTCTTCTCTCTAAGTTGCTTAGCAGCATAAGCTCAATAGATTGAGCATTTTATCATTCCATTCCATAAGTTTCTCAGGTACATCCTTTAAGAAAAATCTTTTAGGACATAAGTTGTAATTTCTACTATTACCCTTTTAATTGTTCTTAAATTACTCTTCTAGAAAATGTGAAGTATTTAAGAACCTCATTAAATAAAAGGGAAAAATTGGAACAAATTTTCAACATTTCTTTTGAAGAATGGACAATTTATTTATTTTGAAAATTGAAAAATAGCTCAACAATTCATTTATTTTAGAATGGAGGAGTATTAGTATTTCTTAAGGGGTTTAAAGTTAAACATAAATGAGTATAAATGAACGGATGGAGTAACTAATTGTTTGTACACAACTAAATTGAAAAATAAAAATAGTAAGGTAAATTTGAACTAGTAAATGAGGTTTTTTCCCCTTCGTATAAAATAAAGAAACCTACCAACAAATTAATTTACATATAAGTTGTGCTAACTTTCTTAAAAGGCCCGATGCCACTGATGTACCAATGGGGAAGGAAATTAAAAAGTGTAAATCGAATCTGTGCCAATACAGTAAACTAAAGTTTAGAAATAGATAATCAATTAATTGAACTACGAAAACTTTTTGTCATTAACGTACCTCGTTATCGAGAGACTGGCAGATTTCAGATAGTCGTTTGCTTAAATCCGAATTGTTCACTTCCACATTGTCGTCCATTAGCTGCACATAAAAAGTAAATGTATCTACTAAGTGTAATTTTAGACATAAATACGGAGTTTGAATAAAAAGTAAGATGTTCCGTTGAAACTGTAAAGTGAAAATGTGACTCCGCCCCTAGTGCCATTGACGTACCTCTTTCTCAATGTAAAGCAAACTTCGATAGAGTGGTTCATTATCCATTTTCGTGAATTAGAAACTCAGAAATCGCAGAGGAAATGGACGTTCAGTAATGTATTACTTTTTTTTTTTTGCATCAACTTAGTTGTCCAAATATATTTTAACACAAAAGATTTAATGAATAGTTTGGATTTTGGTAAGAAATTGAAGGTTGTAATATGAAGGAAATAAAAAGCTTATTCACAAAATCCTAAATTGTTGGCTCTCTCCAACAACCTATTAAGTACTTATTTTCCTTTCAAAAAGACAAAATTGATTTCATTTAAATGCTTGAACTAAGTATTATTTAATTGAACATGTTAATTCTAAATAAAGTGTTTTAATTAAATATTTTTCACTCAAATTTAGAAAAGAAAAATTATGTGTGTTTTATTCATTTATTAGATATATAGTGTTAAGGGAACCATAAATTACATTTTTAGTAACAGTATGTACATTCATCTCAGTAAGTCGTAAAACCCTAATCATTTTTTATTTGAGATTAATATATATAATTAAAGTAAATAATATATTTTATGGAGTTAATAGTATATTTAATAGACGAATGAAAACACGCGCAATGGATTTTTCAATATTTAAATCAAAAGTGTCTCATTAGAATATTTTATTAGGAGTTGAGATGTTTAATTGAAAGAAGATTTAATTTAAGTGTATAAATGAAATTGTCTAACAAGTATAAGAGATTGGCTATGCGTTAAGTCTTATTTTATTTCATCAAACTCGTTACCATAATTATTTTCCTTTTCTTTTTTCTTTTTATTTCTCTCAACCTTGTTTCCATAACTATATTTCTTTTTTGGATTTACTCACTTGTTAGATTTGAAATGACATGATGCTTAACATATGTGTACTGGAGTTTGTTTAGGAAAGGAAGCCAAGTGAAATCACTCAGCTATGCATTTGATGCATGACAATGCAGAAAAGCATAATCTGCTTTATGTTTTTCATGAAGCTACTACAACTAATAAGCTATTCATGATGATATTTGATGCATGCTTTGAGTTTTAAGTCTTGACATGTTCTTTTGGTCGACTTTTATTTGATTGTCTTAACCTAATCGAATGTGAGGTCTTTTTTTTTTTTGCGTGTCTAATATTAATTTAGGTGCGAAGAACCTAAGTGGTTTAAGTTATAATATTTCAAGGTTACTCTCCATTTCCACTATGGATGTAATAGAAGCTCTTAAAGCAATATCTGATGGGGAAGACATTTTTGTTGCTACAATTGGAGTTGACGATATATACTAGTATAAGAATTGTTGGAATAACCTGATATTCAAGAGGAAAGGGGTGAATTGACCACTTTTTGTTTAAGCGATACTATAGTCGATCGTTCTTTCTCAATAGTCAATTTTGAACCTGCAAAAGGGTTAGTGAACAGAACAAGAAATAATTGAATTTTAAGTAAATGTGAAAATGTAAGAGAGTCAGAAATTTATACTCCTCCTTGCGTTAATCACTAACTTAGTCACCTTCCTAGCCACCTTATATTCCTCCCTATTTTCCTATTTCTCCTCCTCCGTTGTACTTTCCGCCAACTTCTTGTAAGCTCCTTTATTTGCCTACATCATCCCTAATACTTCTCCATTCCACCACCAGTCCCCTTGACACCCATTAAATTGACCTCTCAATACACCCTACACCTTTCTAGCCATTTGCTTATGCAACTGGCAGTCTTATCCACATATTGTCTGCATCCCCACTACTCTTTCAAGCCTCCATATTCATTAACTTCTCCTAGATCTCCAGAACACTATCCATCGTCAAGCTACCCCATTTGATCCTAGGTCAATCATCAAAAACCCTCTTTTTCCTCATCTTATTGATCTTCAAATCCATTCAGCACGGAAAGCCTACGTTGAGTCAAAAGATTCTCTCTTGGGATAACCATACAATCTTTACAAAGACCTTTATCCCCCTTCCTAAGGAGCAAAAAATCAATCTGCATTGAACTACAGAAGGTAACTAAGTGTTACTCCTTCTTCGGAAGCCCGAATTCGCTACCATCAACCCAAAGACTCTTGCAAAATTCAAAAGTGAAGCTCCTCCGTCAATTCTCTCCCCCAAACCAAAACCTCCATACACATCATTATAATCCCTCGGTAATGACCTGATGTGCCCATTGAAATCACCTCTTAAGAAAATATTCTCGATGAGTGGCACACCTCTCACCACATTAGATACGTCCACATTAATTTTCCTTCTGTGGCTTGTTTGCTTTCTTCGGTTTTATCTCTTTCCTGGTACTCTTCAAGTCGTCTTCTTTGTGTTTTAATTTACTCTATATTGATCTTCTTTGATGTTGAATCTTCCTTGATGGTTGGATTTTCCTTGATCAATGGGCTGATTTTTACTATTTCCTTTTGCATTTGTTGCTGCCGAGCTTCTCTTTTTTTCTTGGCTAATTTCTTTTTTCTACTTACGTACGTAATAAATTTAACAGGATAAATTGTCATTATCAAATCATATATGGGCTAACAATCTCTCCTTTTTGATGATGACAACCAAAAAAGAGATAGAGGGAGTTTACTTCCTTTTTTGTGTTATGTTCCCCCTTAGTGTATGCTCCCTCATGATGTATGCCATGTATAAGAGTTGACTCGTATTCTCTTGTGGTCTTCTCCACCTTTTACTACACGGAGTTATGTAGTGGAGTCATAGCTTATCTTGTCGAATGGAAGTAAGTTATAGGTCATCCCATAATGGATGTACCAAGTTCTAACAATCAAAATAAAGAAAAAGTGCACAAGAAACAGAAGATAGATAGTAATAGTTCTAGATAAGAAAAGCAAAAGAGATTTAGGGGATTAAGATTCCCCAATAACAACCCAACAAAAACATAGTTTTAACAAGGGACAAATGGCCCCAAAAACAGATAGTCTGGGAGGAGTCACAAAAACATATGAGATCATATATCAACCAAGTAGTGCATGAGGATGTTGATGATCTTTAACATTCTTCAGTCATCCTTCAGAAGCTCAGCAGCTTAGTCTGTAGATATATACATTGGTTGTCTTGGGTTGCTCACTCTTACCCTTTCCAGAGTCCTTTTAAAGTGAAGCCGTAAAGTGAAAATGTAACTTTGCCCCTAGTGCCATTGACGTACCTCTTTCTCAATGTAAAGCAAACTTTGATGGAGTGGTTCATTATCCATTTTCATGAAATAGAAACTCAGAAATCACAGAGGAAATGGACGTTCAGTAATGTATTACTTTTTTTTTTTGCGTCAAAAAAGTTGTCCAAATATATTTTAACACAAAGGTTTAATGAATATTTCAGAGTATGATAAGAAAGTGAAGATTGTAATATGAAGGAGATATAAAGTTTATTCACAAAATCCTAAATTCCTGGCTCTCTCCAACAACCTACTAAGTACTTATTTGCCTTCCAAAAAGACAAAATTGATTTTATTTAAACAATTGAACTAATTATTATTTAATTAAACATGTTAATTCTGAATAAAGTGTTTTAATTAATATTTTTTACTCAAATTTTGAAAAGAAAAACTGCGTGCTTCATTCACTTATTAGAGATATAGTTAAGTGAACCATAAATTATATTCATTTTTAGTTAGAGTATGCATATGTGCATTCACCTCAATAAGTCGTAAAATCCTAATCATTTTCTGCATGGGATTAATATATATAATTAAAGTAAATAATATACTTTATGTAGTTAACTTAACAGTATATTTAATAAACCAATAAAAATATGCACAAAGTTTTTTGCAATACTTGAATCAAAAGTGTCTTATTATTAGAGCATTTTATTAGGAGTTCATGTGTTTAACTGAAATAGTCTAACAAATTTAAGAGATTGATTATGTGTTAAGTCTTTTTTATTCTATCAAACTTGTTACCATAATTATTTTCCTTTTCTTTTTTATTTTTATTTCTCTCAACCTTGTTTCCATTACTATTTTTTTTTTTTTTTTAGATTTACTCGTTTGATTTGAAATGGCATGATGCTTAACCTAATCGAATTTGGGTTCATTTGGTTGACTTTTATTTGATTGTCTTAATAACCTAATTGAATTTGGGGTCTTATTTTTTTATGTGTCTAATATTTATTTAGGTGCGAAGAACCTGAGTGATTTAAGTTATGATATTTCAAGGTTGCTCTCCATTTCGGCTATGGATACAATAGAAGCTCTTAAAGCAATATTTGATGGTGAGATATTTTTGTTGCTACAATTAGAGTTGACGATACATGTTAGTATTTTTCTAGTATAAGAATTGTTGGAATAACCCGATATTCAAGAGGAAAGGGGTGAATTGACCACTTTTTATTTAAGCGACACTATAGTCGATCGTTCTTTCTCAATAGTCAATTTTGAACCTGCAAAAGGGTTAATGAACAGAATAAGAAATAATTGAATTTTAAGTAAATGTAGAAATGTAAGAGAGTCAGAAATTTATACTCCTCCCTGCGGTAACCACTAACTTAGTCTTCTTCCTAGCCACCTTATATTCTTCCCGATTTTCCTGTTTCTCCTCCTCGATTGTACTATCCACCAACTTCTTGTAAGCCTTTTTTTTTTAGCCTACATCACCCCTAGTACTTCTCCATTCCACCAGCAGTCCCCTTGCCGCCTGCAAAATTGACCTCTCAATACACCCAACACCTCTCTAGCCATTTTGCTTATGCAACTGGCAGTCTTATCCTCATATTGTCTGTATCCCCACTACTCTTCCAAACCCCATACCCATCAAATTCTCGTATATCTCCAGGGAACTAGTCATCGTCAAGCTACCCCATTTGATCCTTGGTCGATCATCAAAAACCCTCTTTTTCCTTATCTTCTTGATCTCCAATCAATCCATCACCAACGATCTATGTTGGGTCGAAAGATTCTCACTTGAGATAACCTTACAATCTTTTCCAAAACCTTTATCCTCTTCCTAAGGAGCAAAATATCAGTATGTGTCATGGCCACCGAACTGCGGAAGTTCACCAGGTGTTCCTCCTTGAGAAGCTCGAATTTGCTACCATCAACCAAGGCTCTTGCAAAATTCAAAAATGAAGAGATCCTCCGTCATTCCTCTCTCCAAAATCAAAACCTCCATACACATCATTATAACCCCTCGGTGATGACCTGATGTACCCATTGAAATCACCTCCTAAGAAAATCTTCTCGATGAGCAGCACACCTCTCACCACATCAGATACGTCCCCATTAATTTTCCTTTTGTAGCTTGTTTCCTTTTTTCTGTCTTGATCTCTTTCCTTGTACTCTTCAAGTCATCTTCCTTGTGTTTTACTCTGTATTGATCTTCTTTGATTGTTGAATCTTCCATGATTGTTGAATTTTCCTTGATCAATGGGATGATTTTTGACTATTTCTTTTTGCATTTGTTGCTGCGGAGTTTCTTTCCTTTTATTGGCTAATTTCTTTTTTCTACTTACATACGTAATAAGTTTAAAAGGATAAATTGTCATTATCAAAACATATATGGGCCAACAATCTCCCCCTTTTGATGATGACAAGTTATGTAGTGGAGCCATAACTTATCTTCTTGTATGGAAGTAAGTTATAGATCTTCCCAAAATAAAGAAAAAGAGCACAACAAACAGAAGATAGCTAATAATAGTTCTAGATAAGAAAAGCAAAAGAGAGTTAGGGGATTAAGATTCCCCAATAACAACCCAACAAAAATATAGTTTTAACAAGGAACAAATTGCCCCAAAAACATATGAAATCATATATAAACCAAGTAGTGCATGAGGGTTCTTCTTCAGTCATCCTTCATAAGCTCAGCAGCTGAGTCTGTAGATACATTGGTTGTCTTGGGTTGCTCACTCTTAACTTTTCCAGAGTCCTTTTAAAAAGAATAGAGTTAATGATCAAAAATATACTTATAGTATCTCGATTTTTTGAGTTTCGTACCTGAACTATTAGATGTTCGATTTTTCTACCAGAACTATTACCAACTATTTACCATAAACATCTCAACTATCAATATTTTCAGGTAACAAACTCAAAAAACCAAGATATTTTAGGTGTGTTTTCACTCTTCACTCATTAAAATATGTAAAGTAAACACACAATCTAGTAGAAGTTTATGCAAGAAGTAATTAAATATGTTGCTCGGACTCTACAAAAATGTCGCTCGATAAAAGGATAAGCAAATGATATTTTTTTGGTATGTCGGAATATAGTTGATAAGTGTGTATCAAATCCTTAAAAAGTAGTGAATTTTTTAAGAATCTGACACGAATACGACATATTTTTAAGAGTCCAAGCAACACAATATAAACCAGTAGAAAATTTAGGTATAAAAAATGAACAAAATAATTCAGATAGAAAACTCAAAAAAACAATATATAGTATGTGTTCTCACCCATAACTGTTTAAAATATGTAAAGCAAATATACAATCAAGCAGCAGCTTATGCAAGAGGTAGCTAAGTATGTTGCTTGGACTACACCAAAATGTCGCTCGCTAAAAGGATAAGAAAATGATTTTTTTTTCGTGTTTCAAAATATGGTTGATAAGCGTGTATCAGATCCTTCAAAAGTAATAAATTTTTGAAGGACCGTACTTGAATACGACAAATTTTTGAAGAGTTCAACCAATATACTTTAAACCAATAAAAAATTTAATTTAAGAAAATAACAAAATAAATTATGGGTGAGATATTAGAAAGTGAAATATCATTGTTATACCTCATCCTCGAGAGACTGAATGTGATCAAGTAGCTGTTGATTGAGTGCACTTTCATTTATATGGTTAGCAACAACCATACTGAAGAGTGAAAAAAATGAGATTGACTGTAAAAGTGAATAAAAAGAATAATTAAAACACAGCTCAGTATTAATTGTTCACTTTTTCTTTATATATAAAATTTTAAAAAAAATCAAAATAGTACTTTAGGTATATTTTTTCAACCTTCCCCTAAAATATGAAAAATAAATGAAGGAAGAAGTCAATTGAGGTTCAACATCTTATAACACATGCCTAAAACATAATAATTATATATAAATAGTATAATTTTTTTTGATGAAATTACTGTAAAAAGGTTTGAGTAAAATGTGCGCAGTGCCATTGACATACCTCGATGTCGACAGACTGATACATTTCAAATAGTTTTTGGTTAAAGGCGATTCAACAACTTTCCCAGAGTCCTTAACCTGCGCATGTATTATTCTCTTAATATGCTAAAATAAATAAGTAAAAATATAAATACATTTTAGTATAGGAGATAAAGTGAAATTAAATAATGGACTGAATGTTTCAGACAATTGTTTCAAAATTTTGCAATGTCTTCAACATACTAAACAAAAAGGGCATGAATTTAACGATAACTTGTGGTGTTATAAAATGAATCTTCACGATACTGTTTAACCTGTCATCTTACTAAAAATAGATCCATGATATTTTTTATTTTATGAGATTAAGATATAATTAGTTGTTTGTTTTAAGATTTATTCATAATCATAAATAATAGACTACATATATAATTATTAAATACATCTGGGTTATTCTGTAATTAGTTATTCTTCAGTTCTCTATATATACAGCTGTAACCCCTTCAATATTAATTGAGATCAATTAATTCTTAAATCTGTATCATGGTATCAGAGCTAGGGTTTCTTCTTCCGCCCAAACCCTAATCTCTCCTCTTTTCCGACGTGTGTGCGCCGCCGCCACCGTCTACACCACGCCGCACGGCCTCCCTCCTCCGCCGTAGGTCGGCGCCATGGACAAGGTTATTGATCCTCTGTCAAAATTACCGTCTGGAGTAAAATTACTGCTCAGGAATCTCCACAATCTCATCCCCGAAAAATTATCTGACAACAACTACCCGGCCTGGGCACTTAACGTCCGCACCGCCCTCGCAGCCAACTTGCTGCTCGGATGGATTGACGGTGCGGAGAAGCCGCAGCCCGAGACAGCCGAGAAGGACGGCGTCAAGCTCCCAAATCCCGACTACCTTCCGTGGATGATCGTAGACACTCAGATCCGAGCCTGTCTTCTCGCAGTTATTAGCCCCTCTGTGCACAAACACGCCCGGGGTTTTCTCACATCGGCTTCACTTTGGGACGCACTAGCCACAAGGTACAACTCTGTGTCCACGGCTCATATTTTTCAGTTGCGTGACAAATTGCATACTCTTCGGAAGGGAACGAAGACGATGACTCAATACCTTGATGATGTGGCCTCTATTCTGTCTGACCTAGATGCTGTGAACGAGATTATTCCTGAACGAGACGTGGTGAATGCCGTGATACGTGGTCTTCCGGCTGGCTATTCCTCTCTCAAACAGCATATTCGCCTCTCGCCTGTCGAAATCACTCTGAATCAACTGTCTGGATGGCTTAATGCAGAAGAATTGAATCTAGACATGGAACACAAATTACTGCTCGGAGAAGCCAGTTCCACCCCTGGCGTCACGACTCTTTACTCGGCTGGCAGCGGAGGCTCGGCCAGGGGTCGCGGTGACGATCGCCGTAACCAAGGGCGAGGCAGCGGCGGCGGTGACCGTCGAAACACCGGGCAGCAAGGCAGAGGCGGGCCTCCACCGAGGGACGGCTTCCAGTCAGGCCGCAGACAGGGACGAGGAAACCAGCGGATGCCCACACGAGATCTTCCGACGTGCCAAATTTGTGCTAAACGGGGCCATTCTGCGGCTAATTGCTGGTATCGTTATGATGACTCGCAGAATGTAAATAGCCAGTCCGGAGGATCAAGGGCGATGCATGCGTCCACAAACGCTCAATCTGGCGATTGGTATCTAGACACAGGTGCTAACACCCATGTGACGTCGGATTATTCACAACTTCAAGCTCCTCATCCGTATCATGGCTCAGAAACTATTACAGTAGGCAATGGTCAATCCCTTCCCATCACAAACACCGGCTCTGGGTATGTCTATACCCCAAATGGTAAATTTCATCTCTCAACCCTTCACCACGTCCCTTCCCTCACATCCAATCTTTTATCTGTTTATCGCTTTACTAAAGAAAATAACTGCACCCTCATTTTTAATGACACCAATTTCCAGATAGTGGACAATACCACGAACCGGGTGCGGTACACGGGCCGCTGTGAGCATGGGCTATACACTCTTCCATCCAGGTCTCCGTCTATTGTGAGTCAAGCCATTCTCTCGTCAACCTGGCATCGCCGGCTTGGGCACCCATCATCCGCCATCACCAAATCCATTTTATCTTCCTTAGGTTTTAATTTTTCAGAAAAATTACATTGCGAGTCCTGTTCAGTGTCTAAATCTTGTCGTTTACCTTTTTCACTGTCTGAACACAAGGCCACTGCGCCATTTCAATTAATTCATTCTGATGTTTGGGGTCCAACCTCAGTTCCTTCTGTTCAAGGTTTTCGTTATTATATCTGTTTTGTTGATGATTACAGTAAATTCACTTGGCTTTATCCTCTGAAATTTAAATCCGAAGCTTATACTATTTTTGTAAACTTTGACCGAATGGTTCAAAATCAATTTAATGCCAAAATCAAAATTTTTCGAAGTGACAATGGCAAAGAATTTGTCAACAATGCATTTGGTGTTTTTCTTCAAAATCTAGGGGCTCTTCATCACACTTCATGTCCATATACCCCTGAACAAAATGGCGTTGCTGAGCGCAAACACCGTCACCTAATAGAAACAGTTGTTGCGCTCCTCCATGATTCCACCTTACCTGTTTCCTTTTGGGTTGATGCCCTTGCTACTGCCAACTACCTCATAAATCGCATGCCCACTCACACTCTCTCCAACTCCACTCCATATGCCCGTCTCTACAATCATCCACCCGACTATATCCATCTCCGTCCGTTTGGGTGTCTAGTTTATCCCTGGTTGCGTCCGCACACTCAACATAAACTTCAACCTCGGTCCACCCCTTGTGTCTTTCTAGGCTATCATCCCACTATCAAAGGTTACAAATGTTTCGATCCTGTATCTCAGAAAACATATGTTTCCCGTCATGTTCGTTTTGTGGAGGAACAATTTCCTTACACAAGTCTTTCCTCTACTCCATACTCCCCCAATCCACTTGGCGTTGTGCCATTATTTCCGTCCTTTTCTCACGCTCATGCTCCGGCTCACTCGGCACCTAACCCGGTACCCCACTACACCACTACCCACCCGAAACCCCAAACCTCCCACCCGAACACCCAGCCGACTGCCACACAACCCACCACTTCCCTACATCATACTCCTAACACACATACAGCCACCCCATCCACCGCTGCACATCCCAGCTCCCATGGCAGCCCCATCCAACCCCCTCCCACGCATCATACAACTCCACCACCCCTTCCTAATCACCCTCCACTCAACACTCATCCTATGACAACCCGAGCCAAGGCCGGTACCTTCAAACCCAAAGCCTACCACACTCAAATACCCTTTGATGCACATCCCACAACTGAGCCTACTACCTACAACCAAGCCTCCAAAAATAGTTTCTGGTGCCAAGCTATGGATGAGGAATTTCAGGCTCTGAATGAACAACGTACATGGGATTTGGTACCTCTGCCTAGTAACCGAAAGTCTATTGGGTGCAAATGGGTGTTTCGCATCAAACAAAATTCAGATGGATCTCTTTCTCGCTATAAAGCACGTCTGGTTGCAAAAGGGTATCATCAGGAGTATGGTGTGGATTATAAGGAGACCTTCAGCCCTGTTGTTAAGCAACAGACTATTCGTCTGGTCTTGTCTCTTGCTCTTCACTATGATTGGCCGCTTCATCAGCTAGACGTCAGCAATGCCTTTCTTCATGGTCATCTTGAGGAAGAAATCTATATGGTTCAGCCACCGGGATATGTTAATCCCAACCGTCCTCACTATGTTTGCAAGCTTCGCAAATCACTGTATGGCCTGAAACAGGCCCCTCGTGCCTGGTACACACGTCTCTCTACTTTTCTGCAGGGTCTTGGTTTTCGCACCTACCATCATGACAACAGCCTCTTCACCCTTCACTGTTCTCGAGGGACAGTCATCATTCTTATCTATGTGGATGATATTGTTATTACAGGCAGCTCGTCATCACTCATCACTGAAATTACTGAAGCTATGCATCGTGACTTCAAACTTAAGGACCTCGGTCCTCTGGAGTTCTTTCTTGGCCTCGAACTCATCCGCAAATCGGGAACCATATTGATGCATCAGACAAAATATACCCTTGAACTTCTAAATCGGGCTGGAATGACAGACTGCAAACCCGCGGTCACTCCCATGGCAGTCCGCCAATCCCCAGGGCCGAATACTCCCTTTGCCGATCCTACACTATATCGGAGCCTCGTCGGTGGACTTCATTATCTTGCTGTTACTCGTCCGGACATCCAATATGCAGTCAATCGAGTCTCCCAATCAATGCATGCTCCCACAGAACAACACTTTCAGGCCTTGAAACGCATTCTGTGCTATCTTCAAGGTACTCTTCACTGTGGAATTTTATTTCAAAAGGGCTCGTTTGATATATCTGTTTTTTCTGATTCGGATTGGGCTAACGACAAAGATGATCGAAAGTCCACTACTGGATATATTGTTATGATGGGACCGAATCTGATTTCCTGGTGCACCAAGAAGCAAACGCGAGTGTCCCGTTCCTCCACAGAAGCAGAATATCGTGCCATGGCTGCGGGTGTTGCTGAAGCCATGTGGTTACGATACCTTACGGATGCACTTGGCATTCCCCCGACGAAACCACAGATTTATTGTGACAATCAGTCCACTATTTGTGTTACCAAAAATCCAGTCCTTCATGATCGTATGAAGCATGTTGGGTCTGACTGTCACTTTGTTCGCGATGAGGTACTTGCAGGAGCGATGGCCACGCACTATGTCCCATCTACTGGCCAGCTTGCTGATATTCTCACCAAGCCTCTTCCGTTACAGCCTTTTCAGTCTCTCTGCTCCAAGCTGCCCCTCGTTACCGCTGATCAGCTTGCGGGGGGATAATAGACTACATATATAATTATTAAATACATCTGGGTTATTCTGTAATTAGTTATTCTTCAGTTCTCTATATATACAGCTGTAACCCCTTCAATATTAATTGAGATCAATTAATTCTTAAATCTGTATCAATAAATATGGAGAGATATTAATATGGTGCAAATAAAGTATTGAATAAAATAGATGATACAACAACAACAACAACAAATCCAGTAGATTCCCACATCGTGAGGTCTGGGGAGGGTAGAGTGTACACAGACTATACCCCTCTAACGAAGTAGAGAGACTGTTTTCGATAGACTCCCGGCTCAAGAAAAAGGACAGTATATAAAAATATCAAAATCATGGAACACGATAAAAAAAACATAGATACGTCATCCACAAAAATATGCAACACTGCCAAACAAAAGACACTCAAGCCCTCCTACCTACTGACTACGACTCAACCACCCACCTTAACCCTCTATCCTAATGTTTTTCCTCCATACCTTCCTATCCAGGGTTATGTCCTCAGTCAACTGTAACTGCTCTATGTCATGTCTAATCACTTCCCTCCAGTATTTCTTAGGTCTACCCCTACACCACTTGAAACCATCCAAGGTCAACCTCTCACACCTACAAACCGGGGCATCCGCGCCCCTCCTCATCATATGGCCAAACCATCTCAACCTCACTTCCTGCATTTTATCCTCCACCGACACCACTCCCACCTTCTCCTGAATAATTTCATTCCTAATCCTGTCAGCCCTAGTAAAACCACACATCCAACACAACATCCTCATTTCCGCCACCTTCAATTTTTGGATATGAGAATTCTTAACCGGCCAACACTTAGCTCCATATAACATAGCCGGCCTGACTGTAACTCTATAGAATTTTTCCTTCAGCTTGGGGGCACCTTCTTATCGCATAAAATTTCCGAACCGAGCCTCCATTTCATCCAACCTACCCCAATACGGTGAGAGAAATCCTCATCTATCTCTCCATTCCCCTGAATCATCTACCCAAGATACGTAAAACTATCCCTCTTACAAACCGTCTGGGAATCCAACTTCACTACCACCTCGTCCTCTTGCCTCGAGTCACTAAACTTGCACTCCAAGTACTCCGTCTTGGTCCTACTCAACCGAAAACCTTTAGACTCCAAGGCTTGTCTCCAAACCTCCAGCCTATCAGTAACACCTTGTCGGGACTTATCAATCAAAACTACATAATCTGCAAAAATCATACACCAAGGCACCTCGCTTTGTATACTCCGCGTCAACACATCCATCACCAAAGGGAATAAAAAAGGGTTAAGAGTTGATCCCTGGTGTAACCCTGTCAAGACTGGAAAATGCTCGAAATCTCCTCCTACCGTCCCTACCCTAGTCTTCGCCCCCTCATACATGTCCTTAACCTCTCGAATGTACGCCACAGGGACCCCCTCGCCTCCAAGCATCTCCAAAGAACCTCCCTAGGTACCTTGTCATACGCCTTTTCCAAGTCAATAAACACCATGTACAGATCCCTCTTCCTCTCTCTATACTGCTCTACCAGTCTTCGCACTAGGTGAATTGCCTCAGTTGTGGAGCGACTAGGCATAAACCCAAATTGATTCTCAGAAATAGACACAATCTTCCTCAGCCTCTGCTCCACCACCCTCTCCCAAATCTTCATCGTGTGACTCAACAACTTAATACCCCGATAATTGTTGCAACTCTGAATGCCACCCTTGTTCTTATATAAAGGAATCATCGTGCTCCATCTTCCAGCCTCGGGCATCTTTGCGGACTTGAAAATGTTGTTGAATAAGTTGGTCAGCCACCTTAACCCTGCCCCGCCAAAAAACTTTTAAAAATCCACCGGGATCTCGTCGGGCCCCGTCGCCCTGCCCCTTCGCATCTTACGGATAGCCTCTCTTACCTCCTCAACCTTAAAACGTCGACAATAGCTAAAATCACGATATTTTAACTAATTTAACCTTTATCTATTTAATATTTTTTTAAGGGATGTCCAAAAAAGACATGACAAGTAAAATAATTCGGAATAAACTTTAACTTATGTCTAAAGTTTCAATGACACAATTAATTTTTTGTGCTCAACTGAATTGAAAAATAAATAAAATTCCTATTAAAGATAAATTTGGAGAGGTTTTTTTACCATGTATATAATAAAGAAACCTACCAAAACATTATGTCATTGACGTACCTCATACTCAAGAGGCTGGTAGATTTCAGAGAATCGTTGTTGATTTGGTGCCGAATCATCCACTTTCTCACTGATTACATGCTGCATGTCAATCGTGTATCACAAGAAGAATCATGATGGAAGGTTCTAGAAACATCAAGAGCCGTAATTAGTGTCAATCTAAAATCTAAACTTTATAGGTTCAAAACCCTAGAAATTGACTTCTTATTGAAATATTAATAAATTCTTCGGACATCATTTGACGATGAATATTTTCTACTTCTTTTCTATAGTTCAAATTCTAAAACGCTTGTTTTGTCATAAAATTTATCCAAAATTTCATTGAATTTCGAAATTGAAAAACATCAAAAAGTTCTTTTCATTGCAAATCACTCACTAAAGTGCAACAATAACTCAAGTTTGTATTTGCAATCAAACACAATCCAATCTATATTTTTTTAATTCTAAAAACTCACTATTTTTTTTTCTTTCAAATTAAGGGACACTGTACTAATTAAGGGGGCATTTGGCCATGAAAAATTCACTTTTTTTGAATTTAAACTCCAGAAATAACATTCGGTCATAAAATCAATTCTAAAATTCAACTTGCAATAAATTCTGTAACTTTTAATACTTCAAAACTCAATAGAAAGTTATTTTCATTTGAAATAACTCATTAAAATTCAAAAACAACGCATATTTGTATTAATGATCGAAAACAACTTCAATTTTCAAATAACATTTTCTACTTCAAAATCATAACTATTTTTTTCCAAATTTCACAATTTTCATGACCAAAGAAATATTTGTGCATAACAATTATATTTTAAACATATATACATAGTTTAAATTAAAATTATTGAATTTTGCCAAACTGTAAATCAAAAGTGTAGCTCTCTGAGGTGTCGAAGTAAATTTTGCTTGCATGGTTCATTATTCATTTTCATGAATTAGAAACCCAGCAATTGCAGAGGAATTCAAATTGAGTAATGTATTATACTACTACTTTTCTTCCATCAACATTATAAGCTTAATTGTCCAAAAGAAAATTTTGACTCATAGATTTTATGAATACTTTGGATTATGGTAAGAATATTTTGACTAATTATTTTATGACTAAAAATAATGGTTCATTTTCCATTTCTGTTTTGTCTTTTACCCAAATTGTTGACTCTATGCAACAACTTACTAAATATTTATTTGCCTTCCAAAAAGTTTAAACTAATCAAATCTCTCTTCTTTGTTTTTTTTTGTTTTTTAAAAATCCACTTATTACTCTCTCACTTGTTTCCATGATATTTTTGTGCTTAATACATTGTTGTTTCAGGTACACAAAATTTGTATGTTAGTTCAGTAAACTTCAACACAAGTTCAAGACATTTCAAGAACACTTATGAAGTTTTTCAACACCTTCAACACAAGTTCACTATGAACTATCAAAGAAGTGTGTTATATTATTAAGAAATAAGATAAAACAGAATAAGCTAAGTCCTTCAAATTCACGAAGTGTCTTTAAGGAAATAATTTCCCTCAAGTACCCGAGGTTGCGAAATTTTCCTCACAGGATAAAATGGCTTCAAAATAAGAAAGTAGTGGTACCTCAAACATTTTGGTTTTCTTCGAACTCACACAACGGGAGATGATCTCACGGAGTTTTTAAGAAGACAAAAAGTATTTTAACATATAAAATTTTTGTACTAAACCTGTGGAAAAATGCAGGCTTATATAGTGTTGGGTACGATGTAGTTTTGATGATTGACAAACTGACAAAGTGATATGAAACATGTAGTTGAAACTTGTAGCAAATAAACTTAACGAAATAAACATGTGCTAATTTGTAGAAGTTGAATTTGATTTAAATACTTGATGATAAGGGAAAGCAAAATTGAGTTGAAAAAGGAGTCCTATGGAAAGAAGGAGTTTCACTTCTGAGCATATCCTGAAGAGTCCTATGTGTAGAAGGAGAAAGATTCTGCAGATTAAAGAAGTCTACACAAGATAGGAAACATACAAATTGAAGGACTCTTTGTTAGATCAATGAAGTTTCTGATGATTGACACATGAATGGACTATGTTACTTGAGTTGGTCCAAGCATAGGAAGACAGGTTTCAGGTTTCACTGATAGATGCAGACAAATATTGCTTAAAGGCAGGAATGAATAACCAAGCCTAATTCTAATATACTCAAGTTACTGATCACGTGAGAAATTGAAGAAGTTGTGGTTGAGTAAAATACTTGAAGATAAGTTGATTTAAAGAGTTGAAGTTTGACTACAACACTAAGGAGACAAGAGTTGGAATTGAAGAAGGAGTCTCGCTTGAAGTAGAACTCTATGTAATGATGTTCTGATTAAAGGAGGAGTTTGAAATAAAGAATGACACTTTGAAGAGCTGTGCTTAAATAGAAGATGCATCAGTCAGAATAACTTACGCACTTACAAAGAAGGAAAGCACAATCGACAGATTGATATCACGAAGTGCTACTCAATCACTGAAGAAACACATTGAAGAACCTGGTCCTAAGTATAGAATCCAGCTAAGAGTTTTAGCATTAATTTTTAGAGTTGTTCATTGTGTTTGAACTATTGATGTAATATTAGTTTTAGTGTGTTATAAACTGAACTAGGAGCTAGTCTTCGAGTTGGGGAAAACTCAGAGAAGTTGGGAACGCATACCTTGGGAGGTGTGTGTATAGTTAGAAATTAGAGTTTATAATTTCTAGTCGTTGAGTTAAAGGACTTAGAGTTTATAATTCCTATTTATTGGTTACAAGAGTTTTGTAATCAGTCATTGTTGAGGCTCAGAGTTATTTAGTGAAGTTGGAGTTAAATCCTATTAAGGTGTAGGTTGTAATTTTTTACACCTTTTGAGCCGGGTGTTTTCCACATAAAAATTATTGTGTTCTTTACTTTTTGTTTTACTATTTCCTTGAAACACGTCAGGCAACCCGTTCAATCGATAGGCAACAGTTAGGCAAAAATTCAATAATTCATAGGGCACGTACTCTAACAAGTGGTATCAGAGTGAGGTTGTCTTAAAAAGGGTTAGCACCTAAGAAAATATTAATATAATAAATTCTACACCACCTACTGGTCACAGTGAAGTTCAATCCACTATTAGACCTCTACTCTTTGATGGGTCTCACTTCATTTGGTGGAAAGCTAGGATGGAAACGTTTTTTCAAAGTGTAGATTATGAATTATGGGACAAAAATATTGATGGACCAACAATTCCCATGAAGGCAGTGGATGGAGAACAAGTGAAAAAGGTAAGGAGTGAATTCACCCCGGAAGATCTTGTTGCACTACAAAAGAATGCAAAAGCCAAAAATATTCTTGTTTATGGTCTTGGTCCAGCTGAGTACAATAGAGTGTCTAATTGCAACACTGCTAAAAAAATCTGGGATGCATTGGTGAATACACATGAAGGCACTATCCAAGTGAGAGAATTCAAAATTGCATTACTTTTCACTGAATATGAGGGTTTCAAAATGGAGAAAAATGAGTCACTACAAGAAATGATAACTAGGTTAACTTTGTTGGTAAATGAGTTATCATATTTAGGAAAGGTTTTATCTACTGAGGAACAGGTAGAGAAGGTCTTGAGAGTCCTACCAAATTCTAAGTGGAATGTCAAAGTTACAGCCAAAAGAAAAGCTAAGGATCTCACTAGAATTTCCCTTGATGAGTTAGTTGGTAATTTGAAGACCTATGAGATGGACATGGAAGATCTAAATAGGGCATCTGAAAGTGATGAATCATATGGAGAAGAAGATGATGAAACTGCTCTCATTGCCATTGGAGATTCAGATATAGAAGAAGATGATGGAAACTCTGAGGTAAGTATTCTTGAACTCAAAGAGAAGTTGCATTTATTTTCTAAAAAGTAACTTGTTTCCTTAATGACTGCTCTAATTGATGATTTCCAATAATTAACTTCTGATAGGTATGAGTTATTCAAAAATCTTGTAAGTTTAAAGTTTGATTTTATTGATGTAGAAACTTGTAAGAACACTGTTGTAAAGGAAAACTGCACTCTTAAGGAACAGGTTAGCAGACTTAATTCATCAAACCTGACCCTTAAATCTGAAGTTCTAAAACTATCTCTTTCTGAAAAAGAAAAAAAGGTCAAGAGTGAGAAACAAGAAAAGATTGAGTCAGAATTGACTAATATTAAACATGAATACTTTTGTGAAAAAGAAAAGGTTAGTCAACTAAGTCAAGAAGTTTCTAAATTAAACTTGATCTTAAGAGAGCTAATAGATGAACACATTCTTCAAGACTTTCTCATAATCTAGGTCAAATAACTCACAATGAAAAGGTTGGGTTGGGCTTTTATAAAAGTTCTAATGCTATTAATGATCTGTGTTATATTTGTGGTAACTTGGGATATCCAACCACTGAATGTCCAGTTACAACAAAAAGAAAATCAAGAAGCATAAGCATAGCAAAAGATTCTTGTTCTATGTTAGCACAAGCTAACAAGAAAGTCAAAACTGGTCAGAGAAACAGGTCACATAACATGTTGCCTCGATGGGCTACAAGGAACTTCATACATTATTTTTCTCATAAGAAAGGATCCAAGCTTGTCTGGGTTCCTATAATTAACCTCTAATTTTTTTGAAGGTGAGAGTGAAATGAGGAAAGCAAAATTAGTACATGGATAGAGCTTGCTCAAGACATAAGACTGGAAGCAAATAAAATTTCTTTCACTTACCATATTTAAAGGGGGAATGGATCTTTTGGAGATGGTAAAAAGAGCACCATTACTAGAGTTGAAAAGATTGGGAGAACTAAATCAATTTTTTTTAAAAAAATGGATAGATTTGGAGTGCTTGTGTAAATGGCTAGACACTGATGAGCATGCACAAGAACATGTTGTACTACCTGGTCCAACTGTTGTACAAACTGCGGGCATATTGACAGGGGGGGCAACAAATAAAGAAATAGATGCATCAATATAACCAACACAAACTGCTGGTAATTTTGTTGGTAGGTCATAAGAATTGGTGTTGTCAAAAGAGTCTTAAGATATCCCATGAGAATCAATGTCTTGAGACCATGATATCCAAAGAAAAGCAATTTCACTCTTGAGGGCTATAAAAATGTTGACTATGTGAGTTACTTAATTGACTGGAGAAGCACCAAGCACCAAAGGCACTAAGTAGAGAGCATTTTGAAAGGAATAGGTTAGACTTGAGGATGATTAAAATTGCATGAACTCCCCTTAATGATTGACTAGAATAACCATTTTTTTCTTAATCTTATTAGCTAAAATGTTATTCGATTCAGTCTTGTACATTTAGTTGTGTGTCCCAATTCCAGATTTTTGACTCTTCTAACCTAATTTGTATTAGATTGTGCAGAAAAATACGTACAAAAAATCAAATGTGACCATAAAGTTCTTCTTATCAGGTATGTTCTACACTGACATAAGTATAGGTTGTCTAAGTTGAAATATTTGAGCACACCTGTTCAATTCCTCACACTTCATCCTCTCCTTGTCCTATAATATTGATGAATTGCTTGACCAAACTTTCTTTGATTCTCTCCAAATGGTTGTGCACAAATGTGTTAATTCTACACCAAAAATTTCTTCTTCTATATTAACCAAAATATCAGTTTTTGTACCATGATTTGCCAAATTTGATCATCAATCACATACAACATATATTTCTGAAGAATGAAAAGGGACATGCTTTCCCTTTTAGTTTCTAATTGGTTATTTTTTAGGACTTCTCAATCCTAGTTCAGGTTTGACCTATAAAGCAACAATAGATATTCTTGAACATATGAATCATGTTGCTCTAACTGTTTCAATAAGGAGGGCTAACACTCATTTTTTTTTTTTTTTTTAATTTAGCTAAAAAAATAATTTAAACTAGAAGCTGCACAAGACAGTCATGAAGTTGAATAAGAGGTCCTTAAGGCTAGGTTCATCACTTTGAAGCTTGACCTTGATTAATAGAGGTATGAAAATATTAAAATCATTCATCAATTGACACAGTTGATATCACCTGTTCCATTTTCTTCATCATCTCTTCACTATTTGTATCGTTAGCCAAGTCCCACTTTTATACCATATTTTTTTTATTGATGCTCAGTTGTTTTGCTTTGTTCAGTACTAGCTTAGGTTTAATGTGGAACTTGCTCTGTCAGTTAAATGGAATGGTTATCTTTGCTAAATTGACTCCTATTTTTGCTCTCTTTAATACATTACTATGTTGGCTAAAGTCTTTGTCTGATTTTTTTGGTGATAGCCCTAGTGGACATAAATACCATAACAAATCAATTTGGCTAGTATATTATTGCATTGAAATAGTTTTTTGATGATGCTAAAAGGGGGAAGATAAGGTTGTGCAATGTTTATAACCCATTGACTAAGTTGTTTCATTCTAGAGATTTATACTTTAGTGCCTATAGGTGAAGATGTTTCAATGCACAAAGACAAGAGGTTTGTCATCATCAAAAAGGGTAAATTTATTGGGTATGATGTAGTTTTGATGATTGACAAACTGACAAAGTGAAATGAAACGTGTAGCCTAAACTTGTAGCAAATAAACTTAAAGAAATAAAAATGTGCTAATTTGTAGAAGTTGAATTTGATTCAAACACTTGATGATAAGGGAAAGCAAAGTTGAGTTGAAAAAGGTGTCCTATGGAAATGAGTTGAAAAGAGTCCTAGCATTCTAGTGTTTTATACTTTAGTACCTACAGGTAAAGATGTTTGAATGCACAAAGACAAGAGGTTTGTCATCATCAAAAAGGGAAAATTTATTGGGTACGATGTAGTTTTGATAATTAACAAACTGACAAAGTGATATGAAACATGTAGCTGAAACTTATAGCAAATAAATTTAATGAATAAACATGTTCTAATTTGTAGAATTTCAATTTGATTCAAACACTTGATGATAAGGGAAAGCAAAGTTGAGTTGAAAAAGGAGTCCTATGGAAATGAGTTTGACTTTTGAGCATATCCTGATGAGTTCTATGTGTAAAAGGAGAAAGATTCTGCAGATTGAAGAAGTCTGTACAAGATAGGAAACATACAAATTGAAGGACTCTTTTTTAGATCAATGAAGTTTTTGATGACTGAACATCAATGGACCATGTTACTTGAGCTGGTCCTAGCATAAGAAGACATGTTTCAGGTTTCACTATAGATACAGACAAAAATTGCTTAAAGTCAGGAATGAATGAGCAAGCCTAATTCTAATATACTCAAGACACTGATCACATGAGAAATTGAAGAAGTTGTGGTTGAGTAAAATACTTGAAGATAAGCTGATTTAAAGAGTTGATGTTTGACTACAACACTAAGGAGACAAGAGGTGGAATTGAAGAATGAGTCTCACTTGAATTAGAACTCTATGTAACGAGAGTTCTGATTAAATCAGGAGTTTGAAATAAGGAATGAATCTTTGAATAGCTGTGCTTAAATAGAAGATGCATCAGTCAGAATAACTGACGCATTTTCAAAGCAGAAAAGCATAATTGACAGATTGACTTCACGAAGTGCTACTCAATCACTGAAGAAACACATTAAAGAACCTGGTCCTAAGTATAGAATCCATCTAGGAGTTTTAGCATTGATTTTTAGAGTTGTTCATTGTGTTTGAACTATTGATGTAATATTAGTTTTAGTGTGTTATAAACTGAACTAGGAGCTAGTCTTCGAGTTGGGGAAAACTCAGAGACTTCGGGAACGCATACCTTGGGAGGTGTGTGTGTAGTTAGGAATTAGATTATATAATTCCTAGTTGTTTAGTTAAAGGAATTAGAGTTTATAATTCCTATTTGTTAGTTACAAGTGTTTTGTAATCAGTCGATGTAGAGGCTCAGAGTTATTTGGTGAAGTTGAGGTTAAATCCTGTAGAGGTGCAGGTCGTGGTTTTTTACACCTTTTGAACCTGGTGTTTTCCACATAAAAATCATTGTGTTATTTACTTTCTGCTTTACTGCTTCCTTGGATCACGTCAGGCAACCCGTTCCATCGATAGACAATATTTAGGCGAAAATAAGATAATCAGTAGGGCACGTACTCTAACATATAGTCATGAAGTGCCTTTTTGGAAATGAGGCAATAGTTCATCGAAAATGTGTATCTTTTCTGAATAGTCATGTCTGTCTACTAGAAACAATGTGTCTTTTCCGAACAGCCACAACCATCCAAACAAGTCATACCTTTTTTTTAAATAGTGTGTCATTTCAAAACAACATTTCACATTTTTGCAATTGTTTCTGCACTGTATGCATGTACGTTAATGGAGGAAAAAAAACTGTTGGATTTTCGGACTATGTAAATAAATTTTGTCTTAAAATTTAATCTCATCGATCAATCCAAATCCAAATCCAAATCTAAATCTTAAGCCGAGTGAGAGACGACGATGACGACACGAGGCACCTCTTGGTTCTTGCCTCACTTACCATTCAGAGTTTTTGTTTCTTAATATAAACATATGAAAATTTCATTCTCCCACCAATATGGAAGAATTAGTAGACTTTTCTTTCTTTTGAGTACACTTTTCTTTTTTAAGTGCTATCTCATTTTTCCCTCCTCTTAATTCCCTCCATCTTTCATTCACACTTTTAATCTTGAACCCAAAAATCTCCAACATGAATGGGGGATGGATATTCTTTGTAAAATATTATGACAAGTATGTGATCATCAAACAAAGACTGATTTCACCTGAATAAGTGGGTTTTCCTTTGAACTTTACATAGTGAACATGCATCGGATGCACTCGATCAATTAGTAGATTTAATATCTTTGAACCGTCGAGCTTTAATGTATACCTAGACAACACATGTCATACAACAAACCTTTTACCATTTATGGTTCTCACAGTTTTATTTGTTTCGTCCAGAAACACATCCCGATTTCATGAGAGCTTAGAGAATAGGCCTTTACTAACATTCTCCTTGAAGCGGATTCTACTCCGCTCTCACATAGGTGATTTCTAAGTGTTTCAATCCTATATATTAAACTATTTGGTCAAATTTTCCAAATTTAGATAATTATTAGAAGACTTCACACCATAAGTCTTTTCCTTATTTACTAAACATTGTCTACTTCATGAGAATGGATTGGGTAAATTGACAATTTTGAACCTGTCAGACACAACTTTGTTTGATTTCCTTGAATCTATATCTATGGATCTCCAGTCTGCTAGGTAGAGTTACCGCCATGCTGACTTGTCCTAGGCCTTAAACTCATTCCCTTGGATGTTCTCTCAACTACTTCTATAGATTGGCCTTTTGTAAGTGGATCTAACACATTATCCTTTGACTTTACATAGTCAACAGTGATAATTCAGCTAGAGAAAAGTTCTCTAATGGTATTATGTCTTCGTCTTATGTGATGAGATTTATCGTTATACATCATGCTCCGTGCTCTACTTATTACTGTTTGACTATCTCAATGTATACATACTGGTGCCATTGGTTTGGAGCAATAAGGAATATCTTCCAAGAAATTTTGGAGCCATTCTGCTTCTTCACCGACTTTATCCAATGCGATAAACTCAAATTTCATTATGGAGCGAGCAATACATGTCTGTTTGAATGATTTCCAATAGACTGCTCCTCGACCTATAGTAAATACATATCCACTCATGGATTTTACTTCATTTGATTTGGTGACCCAATTTGCATCACTATACCCTTCAATTACCTCAGGATATTTATTATAATGTAAAGCATAGTCTTGAGTGTATTTAAGATACCCCAAAACTCTTTTCATTGCCATCCAATGAATTTTATTAGGATTACTCGTGTAATGACTCAACTTACTAATAGCACATGCTATGTATGGTCGTGTACAATTCATGATATACATCAAACATCCCAACACTCTTGCGCAGTCTAACTGTGAGTCACTTTCACCTTTATTTTTTGAAGTGCAGAGCTCACGTCTAATAGAGTCTTGGCAATACCAAATTCCATATACTTGAACTTGTCAAGTACCTTTTTGATGTAATGAGGCTATGAAAAAGCCAACCCTTGTGGAGTTCTATGGATTCTCATTCCTAAGATCACATTCGCAACTCCAAGATCTTTCATATCAAACTTTCTCTCAAGCATTCACTTTGTAGCATTTATGTATGAAATATCTCTACTGATGATCAACATATCATCCATATACAAACAAACAATGACCTTGTTATTTGGGGTGTCTTTAATGTAAGCATATTTATCGCATTCGTTTATCTTAAATCTGTTTGACAACATGGTTTGGTCAAACTTTGCATGCCACTATTTAGGTACTTGTTTTAGTTCATTAAGAGACTTAACAAGTTTGCACACCTTATTTTCTTTTCCCAAAACCACAAAACCCTCAGGCTGTTCTAGGTAAATTTCTTCCTCTAATTCTTTATTTAGGAATGTTGTTTTCACATCCATTTGATCGATTTCAAGACCATATACCGCCACCATGGCAATTAACATCCGAATTGACATTATCCTCGTTACATACAAGTATGTATCAAAGTAATCAAGGTCTTCCTTTTGTTTAACTCCTTTGACTACAAGTCTTGCCTTGTATTTGTCAGTAGTGCCATATGCTTTAATTTTCCTTTTGAATTTCCATTTAGAACATAAAGGTTTATTTTCTGGAGGAAGATCAACTAACTTCCACGTATGTTTGCTAAAGATTGAATCAATCTCACTATTGATTTCCTATTTCCAGAAGGCTGAGTCTGAAGACAGCATCGCTTCTTTAAATGTTTGAGGCTCATTTTTTAGTAGAAATATTACAAAATCCGATCCAAATGAAGTTGACGTTCTTTCACGTATACTACATCTTGGATTCTCATCATTATGTACATCTTCACTTAGTTCATCTTGAGGTTGTTTAGACCCTCCACTAGACTGTTCATGTCTATTTTTGTGCTTAGTACATTGTTGTTTCGGGTACACAAAATTTGGATGTTAGTTCAGTAAAATTCAACACAAGTTCAAGACATTTCAAGAACACTTATGAAGTTTTCCAACACCTTCAACACAAGTACACTATGAACTGTCAAAGAAGTGTGTTATATTATTATGAAATAAGATAAAACAGAATAAGCCAAGTCCTTCGAATTCAAATGGCTTCAAAATCAGAAAGTAGTGGTACCTCAAACATTTTGGTTTTCTTCGAACTCACACGATGGGAGATGATCACATAGAGTTTTTAAGAAGACAAAAAGTATTTTAATACAGAAACTTTTTGAACTAAACCTGTGGAAAAATGCAGGTTTATATAGTGTTGGGTACAATGAAGTTTCGATGATTGAAAAACTGACAAAGTGATATGAAACATGTTGTTGAAACTTGTAGCAAATAAACTTAACGAAATAAACATGTGCTAATTTGTAGAAGTTAAATTTGATTCAAACACTTGATGATAAGGGAAAGCAAAGTTGAGTGGAAGAAGGAGTCCTATGGAAAGAAGGAGTTTCACTTCTGACCATATCCTGAAGAGTCCTATGTGTAGAAGGAGAAAGATTATGCAAATTGAAGAAGTCTACGCAAGATAGGAAACATACAAATATAAGGACTCTTTGTTAGATCAATGAAGTTTCTGATGACTGACACATGAATGGACCATGTTACTTGAGTTGGTCCAAGCATAGGAAGAAAGGTTTCAGGGTTTACTGATAGATGCAGACAAAGATTGGTTAAAGGAAGGAATGAATGACCAAGCCTAATTTTAGTATACTCAAGTTACAGATCACGTGAGAAATTGAAGAAGTTGTGGTTGAGTAAAATATATGAAGATAAGCTGATTTAAAGAGTTGAAGTATGACTACAACACCAAGGAGACAAGAGTTAGAATTAAAGAAGGAGTCTCGCTTGAAGTAGAAATCTATGTAATGAGAGTTCTTATTAAAGGAGGAGTTTGAAATAAAGAATGACGCTTTGAAGAGATGTGCTTAAATAGAAGATGCATCAGTCAAATTAACTTACTCACTTACAAAGAAGAAAAGCACAATCGACAGATTGACTTCACGAAGTGCTACTCAATCACTGAAGAAACACATTGAAGAACCTGGTACTAAGTATAGAATCCAACTAAGAGTTTTAGTATTGATTTTTAGAGTTGTTCAATGTGTTTGATCTATTGATGTAATATCAGTTTTAGTGTGTTATAAACTGAACTAGGAGCTAGTCTTCGAGTTGGGCAAAACTCAGAGACTTTAGGAACACATACCTTGGGAGGTGTGTGTGTATTTAGGAATTAGAGTTTATAAATCCTAGTCGTTGAGTTAGAGGAATTAGAGTTTATAATTCCTATTTATTGGTTACAAGAGTTTTGTAGTCAGTCGTTGTTGAGGCTCAGAGTTATTTAGTGAAGTTGGGGTTAAATCCTATAGAGGTGTAGGTAGTGATTTTTTACACCTTTTGAGCCGGGTTTTTTCCACCTAAAAATTATTGTGTTCATTACTTTCTATTTTACTGTTTCCTTGGAACACATCAGGCAACCCGTTCCATCGATAGACAACAGTTAGGTGAAAGTAAGATAATCAGTAGGGCACGTACTCTAACAAGTGGTACCAGAGTGAGGTTGTCTTAAAAAGGGTTAGAACCTAAGAAAAGATTAATATAATGAATTCCGCACCACCTACTGGTCACAGTTAAGGTAAATCCACTATTATACCTTCACTCTTTGATGGGTCTCACTTCATTTGGTGGAAAGATAGGATGGAAACGTTTATTCAAAGTGTAGATTATGACTTATAGGACAGAAATATTAATGGACCAACAATTCCCATGATGACAGTGGATGGAGAACAAGTGAAAAAGGTAAGGAGTGAATTCACCCCGAAAGATCTTGTTGCACTACAAAAAACTGCAAAAGCCAAAAATATTCTTGTTTGTGGTCTTGGTCTAGCTGAGTACAATAGAGTGTCTAATTGTAATATGGCTAAAAAAATCTGGGATGCATTGGTGAATGTACATGAAGGCACTAGCTAAGTGAGAGAATTCAAAATTTCATTACTTTTCACTGAATATAAGGCTTTCAAAATGGAGAAAAATGAGTCACTATAAGAAATGATAACTAGGTTAACTTTGTTGGTAAATGAGTTATCATCTCTAGGAAAGGTTTTATCTACTGAGGAACAGGTACAGAAGTTACAGCCATAAAAAAAGCTAAGGATCTCACTAGAATGTCCCTTGATGAGTTAATTGGTAATTTTAAGACCTATGAGATGGACATGGAAAACCTAAATAGGGCATCTAAAAGTGATGATTCAGATGGAGAAGAAGATAATGAAAATGCTCTCATGGCCATTGGAGATTCAAACATGGAAGAAGATGATGGAAACTCTGAGGTAAGTATTCTTGAACTCAAAGAGAAGTTGCATTTATTTTCTAAAAATAAACTTATTTCCTTAATGAGTGTTCTAATTGATGATTTCTAAGAATTAACTTCTGGTAGGGATGAGTTATTCAAAAATCTTGTAAGTCTGAAGTTTGATTTTATTGATCTAGAAACTTGTAAGAACACTGTTGTAAAGGAAAATTGCACTCTTAAGGAAGAGGTTAGTAGACTTGATTCATCAAACCTGACCCTCAAATCTGAAGTTCTAAAATTGTCTCTTTCTGAAAAAGAAAAAAAGGTCAAGAGTGAGGAACAAGAAAAGATTGAGTTAGAATTGACTAAGATTAAACATGAATACTTTTGTGAAAAAGAAAAGGTTAGTCAACTAAGTCAAGAAGTTTCTAAATTGAAACTTGATCTTGAAAGAGCTAATAGATGGACACATTCTTCAAGACTTGTTCCTAAGATAGGTCAGAGAACTCACAATACAAAGGTTGGGTTGGGCTTTTATAAATGTTCTAATGATATTAAAGATTTGTGTTATATTTGTGGTAACTTGGGACATCCAACCACTGGCTGTCCAGTTGCAGCAAAAAGCAAATCAAGAAGCATAAGCCTTGCAAAAGATTCTGGTTCTCTGTTAGCATAAGCTAACAAGAAAGTCAAAACTGGTCAAAGAAACTGATCACATAACCTGTTGCCTCAATGGGCTACAAGGAACCTCATACATTATTTTTCTCATAGGGAAGGACCCAAGTTTGTCTGGGTTCCTAAAATTAACCCCTAATTTGTTTTGCAGGTGAGAGTGAAAGGAGGTAAGCAAAATTAGTATATGAATAGATCTCGCTCAAGACATAAGACTGGAAGCAAATATAATTTATTTCACTCACCATATTTAAAGGGGGAATGGATCTTTTAGAGATGGTAAAAAGAGCACCATTACTAGAGTTGAAAAGAATGGGAGAACTAAAACAAAATTCTTTTTAAAATGGCCAGATTTGGAGTGCTGGTGTAAGGGGGAAGCATGGGAGATTCTCTTAAAAAAATATAATAAAAAAAGGATGACAGTAAAACTGATGAGCATGCACAGGAATATGTTGTGCTACCTGGTCTGACTATTGTACAGACTGAGGGACTATTGAAAGGGGGAACAACAAATAAAGAAATAGATGCATCAATAAAATAAACACAAGCTGCTGGTAATTTTGTTGGTAGGTCATAAGAATTGGTATTGTCAAAAGAATTTTGAGATATCCCATGAGAATCAATGGCTTGAGACTATGGTATCCAAAGGAAAGGAATTTCACTCTTGAGGGCTATAAAATGTTGACTATGTGAGTTACTTAATTGACTGGAGAAGCACCAAGCACCAAAGGCACTAAGTAGAGAGAATTTTGAAAGGAATAGGTTAGACTTGGGGATGATTAAAATTGCATGAACTTCCCTCAATGATTGACTAGAATAACCATTTTTTTTCTTAATCTTATTAGCTAAAATGTTATTCGATTCAGTCTTGCACATTTAGTTGTGTATTCAAATTCCAGAATTTTGACTCTGCAGACACGTAAAATTTATTGGGTCAAATTGATACAAAATTTGGATTTGATCCATATTTTATTGGGTCTAAAATCATTTTGGGATATAAGAATAATAAGCCCATTTTATTCCTCATCAAGGACTTCAAGGTCCATTACACTTGGAAGCCCAAACTCATCAAGTGATGTGGTAGCCCAGTCAAATCCAAGACCAATGAGATGCCGCCACTTGTACAAATTATGTGGAAATCTCATTCAAATTCAAGAACCAGTCAAAAGTCACCAAGTGTCAAAGTGACATGTTTCGGCCAATCACAAGCAACTAGGCCTACCACCTACAACTATAAATATGGGGTAACATGACATGCTAAAGGATTCGGCAATCATTGGAGGAAGCTTCTGCATTGACTACATATCTCTTCAATAAATCGACTAACAGAGTTCTGCCCGAAGGTCAACTCGACAAGACGAAGTGCTGTCAGACAATTCCTGGAGATCTAAACGCATTTCCAGGAGGCTCAAATCATCCTACATTCGAGAATCACGCTGCGAAGGCCCTCGAATCACGGAAAAACTTAGGAGAGAAGAATCGAGAGAATAACGGAATTGTACTCACAATTTTCATCTTAATAAAATTATTATTTTCTTTTATTTATATTTTTGCTTGCAGTTTATTTTCCGCATAAACGAAAATTTGTTGCGAACAAATTTTGGCACGCCCAGTGGGACAAGTTCTGCTCTCCATCTCTTCTTCCTGCAAATCAAATACAACTACTGCTATGGACTTCAAAAATATGAAAGATTTATCATGCAAGAACTCTGCTACTGCCACATCTGATGAGCTCAGCCTTACTGGTCCCCTCACTCGATGCAAATTTAAGACCAGTGGTTGAGATGAATCTGAATACTTTACTTCTTTGGAGAAGGCAAAAAAGAGCAAATCTTATATGACGGCTGAAGCTGCAGCTCCTGGGGGCAATTTGACGTCCTTGCTATGTGTGAATTCTCTGAAGATTCGACTGATTCACCAGCCTCACCAAAGGTCAACGCCTTGATGGCCGATGCAACTGATATGGATGAGAAGTTCACAATAATGGAACAAACCATTGAAGTTTTAAAGAAATCTGTCGAGGATAAAGATCTTCAAATCACTCAACTGATGGAGAAATTGGAGTCCTTTTCCCCTGGAGAATCGAGCCATGACCCTGCTTATCCACCTGAATTTACTCCACAAAATAAGGATGTCGTTAAGTTACCTAGCAAGACTAAATCTCAAAAAGAAAAACAGTCTACTTCGGTTACTACTCTAACAGTTCAACAACTACAAGATATGATTACAAATACCATCAAGGCACAATATGGCAGTCCATCACAAAGTTTCGTAGGATACTCAAAGCCATATTCTAAGTGAATCGAGGGCTTATCGATGCCAATTGGATATCAACCGCCAAAGTTTCAACAATTTTATGGAAAGGGAAATCCAAGGCAACACATCGCTCATTTTGTTAAGACTTGTAGCAATGCTGGTACACATAGTAATCTTTTTGTCAAGCAATTTGTTCGCTCTTTGAAAGGCAACGCTTTTGATTGGTACACGGACTTGGAGTCTGAATCAATTGATTGTTGGGAGCAACTAGAAAGTCAGTTCCTAAATCGTTTCTATAGAACCCATTGTACGGTCAGCATGATGGAGTTGACAAACACAAGACAAAGTAAAGATGAGCCTGTAGTGGACAACATAAATCGTTGGCAAACATTGAGCTTTGATTGCAATGATCAACTTTCTGAAACTTCCGCGGTTGAAGTTTGCATTCAAGGGATGCATTGGGGCCTTGGGTATATCCTCCAAGGAATTAAGCCTCAAACTTTTGAAGAATTAGCTACGCGCGCTCATGACATGGAGTTAAGCATTGCAAGTCATAGAATAACATCGCCTATTTTTTATCCTAAAAAAAGAAGTCACGAAATTCAACTACTAATCAGAGGATCAAATTAGGGAATCTATGGTGACGACTGTGAGTTCTAAGAAGGACTCTACAAGACAAAAACTGAAAGAGAAAGCTCCAAAGCAACAAATGCAAGAAGAAGAAAATCAACCAACCTTGAAAGAGTTACAAGCAAGGGTATATCCTTTTTATGACTCTGATGTTCCTGGAATTATGGACAAGTTGCTAGACAAAAAAATCATTGAACTCCCTAAGTCAAAGCAACCCAAAGAATCAAACACAGTCGATGATTCTAAATATTGTAAATTTCACCGCATTGTTGGTCATCATACCATAAAATGCTTCATCCTGAAGAAAAAGATCAGGACATTAATGCAAGAGGGAAAGATCATCATCGATGATGGTGATACAGTTGATGCAAACCATGTTAGCGCTGAACTGGACCATAAAAAAGATTCAATTTCAAAAGTTCTACAACCCATAAGCTCTGTGGCATCATCAAAAGGTGAGGGAATCATCATGCTATAATTTGGAAGATTTGACCCGATTGGGGTTCCATCCTTGAAGAAAACAATAAGCAAATACATGCAAAATGACTTCTCCAATGGCGAGAAGGGTGGTACTTGGACACTGATCGCTCGCAAAAGAAAAAAATGTCAAAGGGCTTCTAAACTCCAGTTTTCAAAAGGCGACCCAAGATCAAATGCATATCTGCTTCAACCCATGGGGGCAGTAAATATCAAATTGAAGTCCAACAATACTTCATTACAAAGGGTTGGGAGGAAATTTACATTACAAGAATTCTTCCCCAAGCCGCTCCTTAAGGCATGAGCATAAACTATACGATGCTCCTCGACGCACGAGCCTAAAATGCAAGTCAAGTCGCTCCTTAAGGCACGAGCATAAACTGCATGATGCTCCTCGACGCACGAGCCTAAAATGCAAGTCAAGCCACTCCTTAAGTCATGAGCATAAACTACATGATGCTTCTCGACGCACGAGCTTAAAATGCAAGTCAAGCCACTCCTTAAGGCATGAGCATAAACTGCATGATGCTCCTCGACGCACGAGCCTAAAATGCAAGTCAAGTCGCTCCTTAAGGCACGAGCATAAACTGCATGATGCTCCTCGACACACGAGCCTAAAATGTAAGTCAAGCCGCTCCTTAAGGCACGATCCTAAAACTGCAAGTCAAAATGCTCCTCGATGCATGAGCCTAAACTGCAAGTCAATATGTTCCTTGATACACGATCTTAAATTGCAAGTCAAATCACTCCTGGCCCGCATGAGTATAAACTGTGAATGGATCTATCAAAAAAAAAAAGTAAAAGAGTAAAATAAGGAAAAGTATGAAGCTTGAATGCATATTTGGAGTTCTTTGAAGATGTCATCTTTAAAGCAAAAGGATTCTTCATTATCTCCAAGCAATAAAGTCTTCTCGACAAGTAAAATAACTTGTGGTACTTTGAATATTGCTCTAGTACGGCCTTCACCAAATTACAGAAGTGATGCATCCCAAAACTTGGAGTAGAAGAAGAAATTCATGAAGTATCCAAATCTGACGAGAAGTAGAGTATCACAAGATTTAGGCTGCAATTTCAAAAAAGAACCTGAAGAAATACAGAAGTTCAATGATGGTGGTATTCATTTGAATCGTAGATATACGAGTCTAATTTCCAATGCGAAAAACGACACCTGATTCCGATACTTCCACGTCGAGATATGAAATTTCTCGTGACGCTGCTCAAAGTTGAAATAACAAGCGAACCAGGATTAGAAGGCTGTTTTCGGAGCAATATCTGGGAAGATTTGGATTCAATCTAATTATGGTTTCCACGTGAGACGTATCTTTGCAAATCTACTTTTCAATGCAAAAAATGTCACCTGATTTCAACACTTCTGCGTTGAGATATGAAATTTCTCGTGACGCTACGCAAAGCTGAAATAACAAGCGAACCAGGATTCGAAGGCCGTATTCGGAGCAATATCTGGGAAGATTTGGATGCAATATGATTGTGGTTTCCACTTAAGATGTATCTATGAAAATCTAATTTTCAATTCAAAAAACGGCACCTGATTTTGACACTTCTGTGTTGAGATATAAAATTTCTCGTGACGCTGCGCAAAGCTGAAATAACAAGCGAATCAGGATTTGAAGGACGTATTCAGAGCAATATCTGGGATGATTCGGATGCAATCTGAGTGTGGTTTCCACGTGAGACGTATATATATGAGTCTAGTTTCCAACGCAAAAAACGTCTCCTGATTTTGATGTTCTTAAGTCAAGATATGAGAGTTTTCGTGAGACTGCACAAAACAAGTAAACAGTGACGAAACAGAACTGAAGGTCTGACTTTGAAACGATACCTGGACAGATCTGGTGATAAAACGAGCGTGGTTTTCGTGTAGAATGTAGACTTGAGAGTCTACTTTCCAAAACTACGAGTCATTTGTGATTCAGACACCTCCACGATGAGTTATGAAGCTTCTTCCACAGAGGCGCCAAAGTGTTGAAAGCTCAAAAAGAGGAAAAGAACGTGAGTCGAATTTCTGCTCAGGATAAATTACAATAATTAAAGGGGGTGTTGATGTCCTTTTATAGACTCTGAAAGGCCCCAATTTGATTTCAAAAAGGAATCTGCCGAACAAAGTTGTCTTCTACAAGGACTGGGACGTTTAAGTGTCCACAATAAGTCAAATTCCTAAGCATTTTTGAAGTGGGATAACATCATTAATCAATCCTATTAAGATTCGATATAAGACTAATAGCCGAATCCTATATGATTTGGATATATTTAGTCTTAAATAGAATTTACACTGGATTCACGTTATTCTACCCGAATAATCATGACTTTGAGGAGTCGGATTTTGACAAAATGCTCAAGACGCAAAAAAAAGGGGCTTAGAAAATACTTCATATCTCGTCTCTAATAGGTTCGACAAATCAAACACCTTGACGAGCCTTGAAGTAGGGGGCATCTGTAGACACGTAAAATTTATTGGGTCAAATTCATACAAAATTTGGATTTGATCCATAGTTTATTGGGTCTAAAATCATTTTGGGCTATAAGAATAATAAGCCCATTTTATTCCTCATCAAGGACTTCAAGGTCCATTACACTTGGAAGCCCAAACTCATCAAGTGACATGGCAGCCCAGTCAAATACAAGACCAATGACATGCCGCCACATGTACAAATGATGTGAAAATCTCATTCAAATTCAAGAACCAGTCAAAAGTCGCCAAGTATCAAAGTGACATGTTTTGGCCAATCACAAGCAACTAGGCCTACCACCTACAACTATAAATAGGGGGTAACATGACATGCTAAAGGATTCGGCAAGCATTAGAGGAGGCTTTTGCATTGACTACACAGCTCTTCAACGAATCGACTAATGGAGTTCTGCCTGAAGTTCAACTCGACAAGACGAAGTGCTGTCAGTCAATTCCTGGAGATCCAAATGCATTTCCAGGAGGCTCAAATCATCCTATATTCCAGAATCACGCTGCGAAGGCCCTCGAATCACGAAAAAACATAGGAGAGAGGAATCGAGAGAATAACGGAATTGTACTCACAAGTTTCATCTTAATAAAATTATTATTTTATTTTATTTATATTTTTGCTTGCAGTTAACTTTCCGCATAAACGAAAATTTGTTACGAACAAACTCTTCTAACCTAATTTGTATTAGATTGAGCAGAAAAATAGGTACAAGCAAGCAATTGTGACCATAAAGTTCTTCTTATCAGGTATGTTCTGCACTGACATAATTATAGGCTGTCTAAGTTGAAACAGTTGAGCACACCTATTCAATTCCTCACAATCCATCCTCTCCTTGTCCTATAATATTGACGAATTGGTTGACCAAACTTTCTTTGATTCTCTCCAAATGGTTGTGCACAAATGTGTTAATTCTACACCAGAAATTCCTTCTTCTCTATTAACCAAAATATCAGTTTTTGTACCATGATTTGCCAAATTTGATCATCAATCACATACAACATATGTTTCTGAAGAATGAAAAGGGACATGCTTTCCCTTTTAGTTCCTAATTGGTTATTTTTTAGGACTTCTCAATCCTAGTTCAGGTTTGACTTATACCTAGACAACACATGTCATACAACCAACCTTTTACCATTTATGGTTCTCACGGTTTTATTTATTTTATCCATAAACACATCTCGGTTTCATGAGATCTTAGAGAATAGGGCTTTACTAATATTCTCCTTGAAGCGGCTTCTACTCCGCTCTCACATAGGTGATTTCTAAGCATTTTAATCCTATAGATTAAACTATTTGGTCAAATTTTTCAAATTTTGATAATTATTAAAAGAATTCACACCATAAGTCTTTTCCTTGTTTACTAAACATTGTCTACTTCATGAGAATGGGTTGGGTATATTGACAATGTTGAACCTGTCAGACATCTAGGCCTTAAACCCATTCCCTTGGATGTTCTCTCAACTCGTTCTCTAGATAGGCCTTTTGTAAGTGGATATGACACATTATCCTTTGACTTTACATAGTAAACAATGATAATTACACTAGAGAGAAGTTCTCTAGTGGTATTATGTCTCCATCTTATGTGACGAGATTTATCGTTATACATTATGCTCCCTGCTCTACCTATTATCATTTGACTATCACAGTGTATACATACTGGTGCCACTAGTTTGGGCCAATAAGGAATATTCCCAAGGAATTCTGGAGCCATTTTTTTTCTTCACCAGCTTTATCCGATGCGATAAACTCAAATTTCATTGTGGAGCGAGCAATACATGTCTGTTTGAATAATTTCCAATAGAATGCTCCTCGACCTATAGTAAATATATATCCACTAATGGATTTTACTTCATTTGATCTGGTGATCCAATTTGCTTCACTATATCCTTCATTTACCACGGGATATTTAGTATAATGCTAAGCATAGTCTTGAGTGTATTTAAGATAACCCATAACTCTTTTCATTGCCATCCAATGAATTTTATTAGGATTACTTGTGTACTGTCTCTACTTACAAATAGCACATGCTAGGTATGGTCATGTACAATTCATGATATACATCTAACATCCCAACACTCTTGTGCAGTCCAACTGTGAGTCACTTTCACCTTCATTTTTTGAAGTGCAGAGCTCACATCCAATAGAGTCTTGGCAATACCAAATTCCATATGCTTGAACTTGTGAAGTACCTTTTCGATGTAATGAGGCTGTGACAAAGCCAAACCTTGTGGAGTTCTATGGATTCTTATTCCTAAGATCACCTTCGCAACTCCAAGATCTTTCATATCAAACTTGCTCTCAAGCATTCATTCTGTAGCATTTATGTATGAAATGTCTCTACTGATGATCAACATATCATCCATATACAAACAAACAATGACCTTGTGATTTGGGGTGTCTTTAATGTTTCAATACTTTTAGCATATCTTATGAACACACAGTCCACTGTCTTATGTCCTATTTTCACCCTTTTAGACATAGAAATTTGAACTTTCACAAGACATCTCCACACTTTGAAATATTTCAAGTTGAGTTTCCTTTCTTTCCATTTTTCATATGGAATTGATAGTGTCTTACTGTGGGTCACTCTATCGATTATTTGGTTAGTTGTGAGGATAGCTTCCCCCACAAGTTTTGAGGTAAACCTGAACTTATAATGTAATACCCTGTACTTTTCCCTAGCTTGAAATCGTCTTAAGAATGTTGGAAGCTTTCTTTGAAAGCTGAATGCACTTTTGTACATGTGGTATTTTTAAGATTTTCACTTTTTGTCAAGTGTGAAATTGAATTAGCTTACCAACGATACCAATTTCATCAAAATTTGACATCGAAGGAGAAAGTTATGGCCAAAAGACGGAAGGCAGTAAAACCGCCCAAGTACGACGGTGAGGCCGACGGACCATCGAACTAGCGATGGACCGCCGCCCACGACCATCGCAGCAAGGTAGTGAGAACTACCTTTAGCCTAGGAGAGATGGACCAGGCTGACAAACGGTCGGACTAGCGACGGACCGTTGGTCAGGCCGTTGCAAGGGAAACAGTGAGGCCACCTTCTGGATAAGGTGCAACGGTCAGGTTGACGGACCGTCGAACCTAAGATGTACCATTGAACAATACGTCGTAGCCAAAACAGTGAGACCCCATTCTACCTAGAAGCGACGGTCAGGGCCGACGAACCATCAACCCAACGACGGACCGTTGCACCCACCGTCACATGTTTTGATTCAGCAAATTAAAGCCATTTTAAAAGGATATTTTGGTCATTTACCACCCACCTATATATATATACCCAATTATATCCGATTTCATCCATTTGGTTCATTATTACTTCATAAACAATACTAGGGTTTCTCTCTAACATTAATCTCTAAGAACAAAATCCAATCTTCTTCAAGAACTAAGGGATTTCCAATTATTCAAGTTCAAGAACATCAAGAATCTTAACCCAGGTAAGCATAGTTTTCATTCATGGACTCCTTTAATCCATGAAGTCCAAGAATCCCTTTTCCAAATTCAAGTTATGGATTTTCTTTATGATTTTAGGATTGGGCTGTTCTTGTTCACGTTGATAAATGAGAAATTTAATTCTACTCCATGTTGAGTGATAATTTCTATGTGGGTTTAATTATTATAGATATAGATTCATGCAAACCTATGACTAAACCCTTGAATGATGAAATTAGAATGTGACCATGATGTTTAATTGTTGTACAATGATGTCTACATATACCATGTCTACAATATGTTTGATATAATTCCTAAATGAAGGAAAAGTGCCCAACTAGCATGTTGTCATGAAATCCCCATGTATGTTCAAACTTATGCCTATCACATGTTTGATGAAATGCTTCAGTAAATGCATTATGGTGATTATTATGTATTTAAGAAAGTCATGCTTTGTCAGTTTCCTTCTATCGAGTACTAGGGGTACTCGTATCCGAATATTAGCTGTGTGCCTAGAGCCATGTCATGTTTTCAAGATACTCTCAGTCAAGCTATGATCCTTAGACTTCAGACAGTCTTATGACTCAAGAAATCTCTATGATCTCATGAACTCATTCAGTTGTCAAATATCAGTAGTATTCCGTCAGTCAACGAAAGTCAGTAACTCAGTCCATGTTCAGTTACAGAAAATCATGTTCAGTGTCTATTCAGATGGGAGTAGAAATTAGCACCGAGCAAACCCAAGGGTGGGAACTCACTTGTTATATGAGGGTGTGATTCTTAGAAGCATTTCTTGCATTCCAGAACTATGTAGCCAGTATAGGTTGAGACATCATAGCCTGCTATATGAGGGTAGATGAGGTGGCTTAACCTTCTATGTGAGGGTTCCCACCGTTCTCATTAGAGTTACCTGTTATATTAGGGCCACTCACATGTTGTCCTTACCAAGGGTGCGGTATTGACACATTTCCAATCAGGGCACATATTGGACCCTAATTCAGCTATAATGCGTTATTTGGGGCATGTCGTTAGATGACTATCTCCCACAGTCTCAGTATCAGTCTCAGTAAAAGAACTCAGATAGTTCTTCATTATTCAGGACTGTCAGATATAGTAAACTTAGATACAGTATAGAACTCAGCTAGTTCCATCAGATTCATGACTGTCAGATAAGTCACTCATGTTATCAGTTATATCAGTTATGTAACACCCCGCATTTCGGGCTAGAATAAAATATATGACTCTGATGCGTTGATAATCCCCGAGCCTTAAATCCTATGCCAATTTGGCATGTTAATCAAGTTTGTAGTATGTGAATCCATTTGAGCTTTAATGATATTTTTTTGGCCTTTTGGCTTTCCCCCAAAGTGATTTGAAAGTTATATGTATATATATATATGCGTTTGTCCTGAAATATGAATTTAGAGCATGATTTTCATGAAACCTCTCTCTTAATGTAAATTTTTCCATGTTTCACGTAATATACAATGTTTTGAACACGAAAGAGAGGGTTGTGAATGTTGAATATGCATGTAATGAAAGAATGCATGGTTTTGCCAAAAATGCACATGACCACCATATGTTTGATGAAAGTTTTGCATGGATTTGACTTGAGTTTTCGGAACATGACATCTTTAATGCAAATTACATGTTTTGGTGGCCTAAACTATGTTTTGAATGAAATCTCTTGCTTAATATATTATGGCTCAGAAAAATCATGACTTGCAAGTCTTGGTATGACGATACCAACTCAGACTAATGCCATATCAGACTCAGACTAACAGACATTTCAGACATTTATGATTTTAGACATTTAGAATGTTGCATGTACAAAAAAGGTTAAAAATGGGCATACAGAGATGTTAGGTGGTTCCCCGAAGAGGGCTTGAGTTCAAGCGACTCATTGCCTAAAACCGTGGTTTGCCGACCCGGGTATACTATTATGCGCTGACTTAAATGTCCTGTGGCGTATCAGACTCAGACACTCCAACCCTTGCGGCATACTTGGGTTGGGGGCTTCCCCGCCGAGTCAATGGTGGATTCCATACAGCCCGTGGAATATCAGACTTGTAGGGGAATACCACCTAACTCAGAAGTAAAACACAGATCATGATTTGAAATGAACAGACAGGTTACATGTTTTCAGAAAGTGCCCATGTATTTTTCAGAAACAGTTTTATACATGATGACTTGATGAAAAATTGCTTTCACTTAATACGTATATATATATATATGTATGTTCCATTATACTATTTTTTTAGATTTCTTCGCGTGCCTGTACTTTTGTGCTGACCCCCCTCCGTCCAGGTCCTGAGGCACAGTCTAGAGGTCCAGCTACTCAGTAGACATTCTCGGAATTGCAGACTTGATCTCACAGTGGTGAGCCTTCTATTATTCGGAAGGCCTAATTATGTCAGACACTATCTTATTTATTATGTTTTTGGTTTACTGGGGGCCTTGTCCCAGCTTCTTTTTAGACAAATGTTTATGTTCCTAGTAGAGATTTCGCAGACTGATGTCAGATAGTATTATTCAGAAATATTGTAGAACTTGACCATGTTTTCCGTATTCAGTTTTAAATTCCGCATTTTATTATGATTATGAATGTTGTGCATCATAACCAGATAGAGAATGGGTGTTCCGGGCCTTCAGGGTTCGAGATGCTCGTCACGGCTAGGGCCTAGGCTCGGGTCGTGACAAACTTAATGTAACGCCCTGCATTTCGGGCTAGAATAAAATATATGACTCTGATGCGTTGATAATCCCCGAGCCTTAAATCCTATGCCAATTTGGCATGTTAATCAAGTTTGTAGTATGTGAATCCATTTGAGCATGAATTTAGATCATAGAAGTCCTTCAACTCAAGGACGAGTTGAAACTATTTCGATCGATTAAGTTTTAGTGGACGTTGTAATTTGTGTCAAATTCTATTGACCATAACTCATTGTATTTGATGAACTGGGTGGCCTACTATATACCAAATTGTATATAATTGAATAAGCTTTCCAACGATACCAAATTCGCCTAAAACGGACACCCGGTGAAGAAGTTATGGCCTTTCAAAGTTGAATATGTCGCCTATGCACATATAGGCGATGCATAGGGCGGCGCCCACTCCTAAACGGATTTGGACCTCCGTTTTGAGTTACTTTAAGTGCAAGTTAGTCCTTACAAAACCCAAAAATCATCCTTACCCACTCCTAAAAGGATTTGGGCCTATTAACAACATTGAAGCCTCCTATAAAAACCCCAAGAATCTAATCCTTCAAAAAACCATAAGAGAAGGAGCAACTAGGGTTTGAGAAAATAAGCTTGAAGGACCGATCCTTCCGAAACTTCTTCGTGAAACAAATTACAGATTCGGAATCCTCTCGACGTAGGCTTCGATAGACACCAAAAATTCGTGGAGAATAAGGTACGCGGGGTTTTCCTAAAATCTCATGGGCATAGAAATCATGTTTTAAGAATTGGGTTTTCGAATTCATGTACATACTCATGTTTCAGAAGCTTTAATGATATTGTTTTGGCCTTTTGTCTTTCCCCCAAAGTGATTTGAAAGTTATATGTATATATATATATGCGTTTGTCCTGAAATATGAATTTAGAGCATGATTTTCATGAAACCTCTCTCTTAATGTAAATTTTTCCATGTTTCACGTAATATACAATGTTTTGAACAGGAAAGAGAGGGTTGTGAATGTTGAATATGCATGTAATGAAAGAATGCATGGTTTTACCAAAAATGCACATGACCACCATATGTTTGATGAAAGTTTTGCATGGATTTGACTTGAGTTTTCGGAACATGACATCTTTAATGCAAATTACATGTTTTGGTGGCCTAAACTATGTTTTGAATGAAAGCTCTTGCTTAATACATTATGGCTCAGAAAAATCATGACTTGCAAGTCTTGGTATGACGATACCAACTCAGACTAATGCCATATCAGACTCAAACTAACAGACATTTCAGACTTTCATGATTTTAGACATTCAGAATGTTGCATGTACAAAAAAGGTTAAAAATGGGCATACAGAGATGTTAGGTGGTTCCCCGAAGAGGGCTTGAGTTCAAGCGACTCATTGCCTAAAACCGTGGTTTGCCGACCCGGGTATACTATTATGCGCTGACTTAAATGTCCTGTGGCGTATCAGACTCAGACACTCCAACCCTTGCGGCACACTTGGGTTGGGGGCTTCCCCGCCTAGTCAATGGAGGATTCCATACAGCCCGTGGAATATCAGACTTGTAGGGGAATACCACCTAACTCAGAAGTAAAACACTGATCATGATTTGAAATGAACAGACAGGTTACATGTTTTCAGAAAGTGCCCATGTATTTTTCAGAAATAGTTTTATACATGATGACTTGATGAAAAATTGCTTTCACTTAATACGTATATATATATATATATGTATGTTCCATTATACTATTTTTTTGGATTGCTTCGCGTGCCAGTACTTTTGTGCTGACCCCCTCCTTCCAGGTCCTGAGGCACAGTCTAGAGGTCCAGCTACTCAGTAGACATTCTCGGAATTGCAGACTTGATCTCACAGTGGTGAGCCTTCTATTATTCGGAAGGCCTAATTATGTCAGACACTATCTTATTTATTATGTTTTTGGTTTACTGGGGGCCTTGTCCCAGCTTCTTTTCAGACAAATGTTTATGTTCCTAGTAGAGATTTCGCAGACTGATGTCAGATAGTATTATTCAGAAATGTTGCAGAACTTGACCATGTTTTCCGTATTCAGTTTTAAATTCCGCATTTTATTATGATTATGAATGTTGTGCATGATAACCAGATAGAGAATGGGTGTTCCGGGCCTTCAGGGTTCGGGATGCTCGTCACGGCTAGGGCCTAGGCTTGGGTCGTGACAAACTTTGTATCAAAGCATGGTTCATGGTCCCAGGGTGTCTGCAAAATCGCGTCGGGTAGAGTCTTGTTTATGGGTGTGTAGCGCGCCACACTTATAAGCAGGAGGCTACTAGGCGTTTAGGAATGTTTCCCTTCTTTGTGATTTAGTTCGTGCTTCAGAGTCTAAACTGTCCCATTATTGGGTTGATTCAAGTGCAAAAAGTTTAGAGTATACATGATATAGTCCTTTTCGATTACATTCTATAAGATTTTAAAAATTATGGAAAAACTCGATAGGAGTCTGTTAGTGCATCAATATATGCTGATTCTGATGTAAATATTGATCCTGATGGAATCATGCATTCCAGCTTAAGGTATTAAGTGTATATTGTCCCTCTCAAAATCTTGTTACAGTTGTGGACAATGTATAGCAGAATGTTGGAACTATATTTCTACCCAAATAGTAGCATAAGTTAAAGTCTTGTTGTCATGACCTATTGGTAGTGATATTGGACCAAGAAGTTAGTGATGTAAAGTGACAAAGTTAGAAGTCAGAGTGAGGGTGATTTTGTGTAAATGAATATTTCAGTTGAATAATCGATGTTTGAGGATGATTTACCCCTTTATAGTGATAAACTAATATGGTAGCTAGCAGCATGTGTGGATTGTATGGTAGTCCATGGAGGAAGTGTTTTACTCAGATTTTTATTTATACAGAATAATATGTATATTCTTAGACCATTAAATATTAGGTGTCAATTTTCTATCCCTTGTAATATATAATCTTGTTATCATGATGTTTTTGAAAAAAAAATAATTTAAAGTCTAGTGAAGCCGTGTGGGGCTCTTTCGATTCACTAGCATAGTTGCCTTGTCATCCATCTCATTTTCTTATTCAAAATACAAAACCAAAGTCTAGTGAAGCCGTGTGAGGCCTGTTTCGATTCACTAGCAACTTGTTGTCCAACTTGTTGTTCTTTCATTGGTTTAATATATGTATGGTTGAATCTGTTTGCATGAGATAGAGTTGGTAATGAAGTGATTCATCCTTGTGTATTATTAGTTGAAGGTAGAGAAGGAGTTGTTGGTCAGGGTGATTTGTTGATTGCTTGAATGTGGAAATGGCTATATTAGCGAGTAAGTTATGATTATAGACTCATGGTTGTTTGAGGAATTTGAAGGCAGTCTAAATGTATGAATGAGTGAGTAAGTATGAGGTGAGAAATCCGTATAAGTAGATACAATTGTACGGGGTTATAATATAAGATTAAGGTTGACCATGTCTATTATGAGGCTTTAACCCCCTTGACCCTCTTTTCATTGGTAGTTGTAAACTAGTGCTACTTGTGAGAAGGTATGTAGTAGATTTTTGAGATATTTGGATAGAATATCCCAATTTGATGGATTAGTGTATTTATATTATGTTGCATTCTTCATTGGTGGTAGATGATTGATACTAAACTATAGGCTTGAATTTAAATGGTGTGGTGGTAAATAGTGGCAAGAGTTTGTTGATGCATATTTTGTGGGATTAATTTAGTAGGCTTGAGGTGCTGAAATAGTACATGCTAACGGAATGATGATAAGGTAAACCGTTAGGTCATGATCGATTATTGTGGTTATGAAGTTCTAGTGCACTAGTGTTTCGTGATGTTTACTTATAGTTTCCAAGTAAAAATTTTGTGTAAGGTTGGGTTGTAAGTCATGCATAGCACTAGATATTAAGTTTGAATAGTTGAAGTTCATAAAAGTGGATGTGATGATTTCTTGATCAATGATGTTAGTTATATGAAAGTGATCTAATAGGCTTGAACGGTGTGTGAAATGGTTTAAGTTTAAATTGATTCGTAATGAAGTATAATGTTGTGGGTATGGTGTGTAAGTATGCCCAAGGCGATATGGAGTTGTGGCATTTCTCTAAAACTATTACATGTTGTGTGTGACTAGTGGTACCATGGAGTTGCTAGTTGGAAAAAGACTAGTTAGATGATATATGGTGTTCTAGATAGCCAAGTTAAGGAGCCTTGATTGATACTGTTGAGACTTTTGATGTGATCTCGATTCTCATGGTAGAGAGATATAAGTTTGGAGTAGCAATATTGGTATGCTAGGACGGAAGTGGTCTGGTTCATCAAAGGCTTGGTGATATCCATGTTAAGTGTTAGAATCTAAGTTTGAGTTTTGAAGGTTGAACGGATAGAAATAAGTGTGCAAGCGTTATACTTTGACTATTGGTGGCTATGGAAAGATAGAGTGTATCCCAGAAGGTAGTCATTCGGGTTGAGTTCTATGATATGCATGTATTGTCAATTTTTTCAGACCCTAGAGTGCAGTAAGTGTAGTTCAGTTAGAATCTGGTAAGGGATCTCCCAAACACTAGATGATGACTTGAAGCTAAGTGGGAGATGATAGAACGAATAACCAAGTAAGGATCTCAGATTCTAGTAGTGATGCAGTGTGATTTAGAACATCAGAAAATAAGGGTGAATCTCAACCCATTCCTACCTCAATATTTTTTATTTTTTTTTGTTATCCGGATGCTTACTCATGCCTTACGATGCAGTTCCATGATAATAGTTCATGATTCCGGTATATGATAGAGAGTCACGTACTCTTCCAATTCCAAGATAATGAGTTCTAGTTCATTCAAGTAGTCGGAATCACATTCCTTATGTTATGAACTCTAGTTGAGGTCATGCAACTCATGATGCATGTACTCACTCTTTATAGTGTGCTCAGTACCATATAAAGATCTTTTTCACGCTTGAGGGTCTTATGTTTTAACCTTTTAGTGACCCTTCCTATGCAATGATAGTGGTGTTGATGTAAATGTTCTTGTTGATGTAAGATCATAGTATGCTTGTTTAGATAAGGCCATAAGTATGAAGTAAGATTTGGGGCCAAGTCTTTGATACATGTGATGGTTAGTGGAAAAGTTTGTGTGTGTATGTTTTTAGGATAGCACGTGGGAGTTATATTGATAGTAGTTTAGAAACTATGTGAAGTATCTACTTATGGGTGTTTGCCTTGAAGTTAACATGTTGTTATAAATTAGGCTTGAACGACATTTTGGGATTGTAGTGGAAGGTCGCCATATGCATTAGCGACTTCATATTAAGAGTTCAGTGTAGTCATTGAAGTGGTAAGGCATGTTATGCTTAGGATGTGATTTTTAAAAGAGGTATAGAAGGTGGCATCATATGGTTTAGAATAATAGCGTGGTGTAGCATGTTGTATTTTTGTGATTTAGAGTTAGGCTTGATCGCGGGGTAAGGATTAAGATATTTTAGACATTAGTAGAAAAAAAAAACATTATCAATGCTCATATGAGAATTTTAAGCTGAGTTGAATGAATATGATATTTATAGGGAATAGTATAGTTAAGGGATATTCGGGAAGTGCTCTAAGCCTTAAAGTAAGAAGTTGTATTGCCAAAGGTCTGAAAATTCTATCCTAATTTAGGAGTTATATGTCTATATTCCAGACTGCAGAGTAGTGTCAATGTTGTGATTTCCTCAGTGGGATGTTTTGTGTAATCCATACCCAAGATTCATGGTTCCCTATTACTGCTAGAGCTTCCTTAGAGAGAGTGTTGAAGAGAATACTCCAGTTAAGTATGAGGGTATAGTATAATTCAGTCTGTATGGCCAATAAGTCAGTTTAGCAGTCAGATTCGCATGACTTGTTTTCTTGTCTTTGCACTTATTCATGCTACTCGAAATCTCAGACATGCTACTAGTCGAAGATAGAGTATACCAGTAGTTACGAGTATAGCCCAGTTCATGCATCATGCATTAAATTCAGATTCCAAATGTTCAGATCACTGTATTTTTATTAGAGGACATGTCATGTCCGCGTTATTCCATATATTTAAGGCTTCAACAAGTTCCTACCCATCATTCGAGGACGAATGATCCCAAGGGGGAGATAATGTAACGCCCCGCATTTCGGGCTAGAATAAAATATATGACTCTGATGCGTTGATAATCCCCGAGCCTTAAATCCTATGCCAATTTGGCATGTTAATCAAGTTTGTAGTATGTGAATCCATTTGAGCATGAATTTAGACCATAGAAGTCCTTCAACTCAAGGACGAGTTAAAACTATTTCGATCGATTAAGTTTTAGTGGACGTTGTAATTTGTGTTAAATTCTATTGACCATAACTCATTGTATATAATGAACTGCGTGGCCTACTATATACCAAATTGTAGATAATTGAATAATCTTTCCAACGATACCAAATTCGCCTAAAACGGACACCCGGTGAAGAAGTTATGGCCTTTCAAAGTCGCCTATGCACATATAGGCGATCCATAGGGCGGCGCCCACTCCTAAACGGATTTGGGCCTCCGTTTTGAGTTACTTTAAGTGCAAGTTAGTCCTTACAAAACCCAAAAATCGTCCTTACCCACTCCTAAAAGGATTTGGGCCTATTAACAACATTGAAGCCTCCTATAAAAACCCCAAGAATCTAATCCTTCAAAAAAACTTAAGAGAAGGAGCAACTAGGGTTTGAGAAAATAAGCTTGAAGGACCGATCCTTCCGAAACTTCTTCGTGAAACAAATTACAGATTCAGAATCCTCTCGACGTAGGCTTCGATAGACACCAAAAATTCGTGGAGAATAAGGTACGCGGGGTTTTCCTAAAATCTCATGGGCATAGAAATCATGTTTTAAGAATTGGGTTTTCGAATTCATGTACATACTCATGTTTCAGAAGCTTTAATGATATTTTTTTGGCCTTTTGGCTTTCCCCCAAAGTGATTTGAAAGTTATATGTATATATATATATGCGTTTGTCCTGAAATATGAATTTAGAGCATGATTTTCATGAAACCTCTCTCTTAATGTAAATTTTTCCATGTTTCACGTAATATACAATGTTTTTAACACGAAAGAGAGGGTTGTGAATGTTGAATATGCATGTAATGAAAGAATGCATGGTTTTGCCAAAAATGCACATGACCACCATATGTTTGATGAAAGTTTTGCATGGATTTGACTTGAGTTTTCAGAACATGACATCTTTAATGCAAATTACATGTTTTGGTGGCCTAAACTATGTTTTGAATGAAAGCTCTTGCTTAATACATTATGGCTCAGAAAAATCATGACTTGCAAGTCTTGGTATGACGATACCAACTCAGACTAATGCGATATCAGACTCAGACTAACAGACATTTCAGACTTTCATGATTTTAGACATTCAGAATGTTGCATGTACAGAAAAGGTTAAAAATGGGCATACAGAGATGTTAGGTGGTTCCCCGAAGAGGGCTTGAGTTCAAGCGACTCATTGCCTAAAACCGTGGTTTGCCGACACGGGTATACTATTATGCGCTGACTTAAATGTCCTGTGGCGTATCAGACTTAGACACTCCAACCCTTGCGGCACACTTGGGTTGGGGGCTTCCCCGCCGAGTCAATGGCGGATTCCATACAGCCCGTGGAATATCAGACTTATAGGGGAATACCACCTAACTCAGAAGTAAAACACAGATCATGATTTGAAATGAACAGATAGGTTACATGTTTTCAGAAAGTGCCCATGTATTTTTCAGAAACAGTTTTATACATGATGACTTGATGAAAAATTTCTTTCACTTAATACGTATATATATATATATATATGTATGTTCCATTATACTATTTTTTTGGATTGCTTCGTGTGCCAGTACTTTTGTGCTGACCCCCCTCCTTCCAGGTCCTGAGGCACAGTCTAGAGGTCCAACTACTCAGTAGACATTCTCGGAATTGCAGACTTGATCTCACAGTGGTGAGCCTTCTATTATTCGGAAGGCCTAATTATGTCAGACACTATCTTATTTATTATGTTTTTGGTTTACTGGGGGCCTTGTCCCAGCTTCTTTTCAGACAAATGTTTATGTTCCTAGTAGAGATTTCGCAGACTGATGTCAGATAGTATTATTCAGAAATGTTGCAGAACTTGACCATGTTTTCCGTATTCAGTTTTAAATTCCGCATTTTATTATGATTGTGAATGTTGTGCATGATAACCAGATAGAGAATGGGTGTTCCGGGCCTTCAGGGTTCGGGATGCTCGTCACGGCTAGGGCCTTGGCTCGGGTCATGACAAGATATCAGCATGTTATGTTATCACGGTATCAACTTCAGTTTTTATGTCTCATGCATATACTCTCATGCTTATGATAGACAGTCTGTTATTATATTTGTTCTTGCATATGAATCCCATGCATTCATCCTACCTCACATGCATACCACTACATTCAAAGTACTGGCATATTTGCGCTATGGTGTCTTATAACATAGGTTCAGAGACACAAGTTCCATAGCATCAGTAGATTCCAGTCTCAGCAGTCAGAGTTACAAGTGAGTCCTCATCTTTCGAAGACATGATCATCATTGTATTAGCTCGTTAATTAGTTTATTAGTTGGAGTTAGTTAGGGACATGTCCCATCAACTCCTTATTCAGACAGTCATATTTAGAGGCTTTTCACACTACAATATGTTCAGATAGCTTATTTCAGTTATGTTTTGGGTATTTCATACCCCATCCATATGTTATGATTTATCAGATCTTATGTTACAATTTTCAACCTTATGGACTTTCAGTTTATGTTTCCACATTATACAGTATGTATGCAGTATACAGGTACAGATATCAGTCATGGGTTAGCTTGTGGTCCTTCGGGGTTATGAGCACCATGTAACATTCTGGGTACAATATTCGGGGCGTTACAAACTTGGTATCAGAGCCTAAGGTTCAATAGTGTCCTAGAAAATCTGAAATCCGCATCTAGTAGAGTCTTGTGCATGGGTATGTTGCGCGCCATATTTATGTGCAGGAGGCTATAAGATATTTTAGGAACAATTTACCTTCTTTCAGTATTTATGTCTTGCCAGTGAGCATAATCTAAAGTCAATCTCTCAGTCTAATCCTCTTCTCCCTTTTTTCTACAGAACATGCCTCCTAAAAGAAGAAATGGGAATCAGCCAGCCCCTCAGCTCGAAGAACCTTTGGGCGAACATGTTTCTCATGCGGAGTTCAGGGCGACATTCACTACTCTTGCTCAGTCATTTGTTGCTCAGAATGAATGACCAGCTATTATTCCGGCCAAATAGTGGCCAATTCAGCTACAGCCAGGATTTGGGACTTCACCTGAATGAATCCTCCATCCTTTCTTGGGTCTAAGGTAGACGAGGACCCTCAGGAATTCCTAGATCAAGTGTAGAAGGTTACAGACATAATGAGGATTACTCATAGTGAGTGTACTGAGCTAGATGCATATCAGTTGCAGGATGTGGCTCATACTTGGTTCAAGCAGTGGAAATTAGAGAGGCTAGACGATGTAAGGTCAGTTGAGTGGGAGGAGTTTGCTTCAGCATTCCTTGATAGATTCTTTACCCTAGAGCTTAGAGAAGCTAAGGTGCTAGAATTCATCAACCACAGGCAGGGCAATATGACAGTGAAAGGGTATTCTCTTAAGTTTAATCAATTAGACAGATATGCCCCTCATGGGGTTGCAGATAGCAGGGCAAGGATGAGTAAGTTTGTTTCAGGGGTGAATGATAGCATGGTTAATGAGTGTAGATCCACCATACTGAATAGTGATATGACTTTAGCCAAGCTTGTGACTCATGCTCAGCAGATAGAGGAGTATAAGATTAAGATGAGGAAGAAATAGAATAAGAGAGCGAAGATAGGTAGTTTCAACTTTTCTCAGCCTAAGTCAGAAGGAGGAAACCGTTCTGAGTTTGATCCTAAGTCATCAGTTCCAGCTCCTTCTTCAGCCAGTGCTCCATTTCGTAAGTTCAAAGAGGGTAACAAAGATAGAGTGCCAGGCGCTAAGTCCCAGGGCAGTGTTAGCAGTGCTCGCACCTATCCTCTTTTCCAGACTTATTGTAAGCACCATCAGGGTATTTGCAGAGCTGGCAGTGGTATTTGTTTCAGATGTGGCAAGCCAAGACACAGAGTCAGAGACTTTCCTCAGCCAGGTCCTTAGTGTTAATAGAATCTCTCCTCAGCTCAGTCTGATCGCCCAAATCAGCAGGGTGCCACCTCCAGTGCTACTAGTGGGAAATACCCAAATCATATCTATGATCTTCAGTCCTGATAAGATCAGGAAAATTCTTTTAATATGGTTACCAGTATGTTACAGATCTTTCATATGCATGTTTATGCTTTGCTAGATCAAGGAGATTCTCTGTCTTTTGTCACTCTTATATAGCAGTTGATTTCGGAGTCAGGCCTGAAATTCTAGTAGATCCCTTTTCAGTCTCTACCCTAGTGGGTAAAACTATCATAACCTGGAGGGTATACAGGAACTGCCCAATTATGACATCTCAGAAAGTCACTTTAGCAGACTTAGTCGAATTAGAGATTACTGATTTTGATGTCATTCTCGGCATGGATTAGCTTTATTCCTGCTATGCCACAGTCGAATGCAGAAACCGAATAGTCTAATTTCAGTTTCTGAATGAACCCATCCTTTAGTGGAGGGGTAGTACTTCCGCGTTCAGAGGTTAGTTTGTTTCCTACCTTCAAACACGAATAATGATATCTAAAGGATATGTCTATCATCTTGTTCATGTTAAGGATTCCCGTTCCGAGACTCCCAGTCTTGAATCAGTCCCAGTAGTGAATGAATATTCAGATATCTTTCCAGAAGATCTTCCAGGAATTTCTCCCGAAAGGGAAATAGACTTCAGTATTGATCTTTTTTCGTATACTCAGCCTATCTCTATTCCACCATATAGAATGGCACCATCAGAACTCAAAGAACTAAAGAGCAGTTGAAAGATCTCTTAGATAAGGGATTCATCAGACCCAGCATTTCCCTGTGGGGTGCACCAGTCTTATTCGGGTGCAAGAAAGACGGTTCTCTCAGAATGTGCATTGATTACCGTCAACTCAATAAAGTCATGGTCAAGAATAAGTATCCTCTTCCCAGAATCGATGAATTGTTTGATCAACTTTAGGGTGCCAGTTATTTCTCTAAGATAGACCTCAGATCCGGCTATCATTAGCTTAGAGTCAGAGAATGTGACATTTCAAAAACAACTTTTCATACTCGGTATGGTAAATTTAAATTCTTAGTTATGTCATTTGGTCTTACCATTTCCCCAGCCGCTTTCATGGACTTGATGAACCGTGTTTTCAAGAAGTACTGGGACATGTTCGTCATAGTCTTCATAGATGATATTCTGGTCTATTCCCGCAGAGAGCGAGATCATGTAGACCATCTCAGAAAAGTACTTCAGACTCTCAGAGATCATCAACTATTTTTCAAATTTAGTAAGTGCGAGTTTTGGCTATGGTCAGTAGCATTCCTTGGCCATATCATTTCCGGTGATGGCGTTAGAGTAGATCCTCAAAAGACCAAAACAGTAAGAAACTAGCCTCGCCCTGTCTCTCCATCAGATATTAGGAGTTTCCTGGGTTTGGCTGGTTATTATAAATGGTTTGTTGAGGGATTTTCCTCTATTGCATCCCCTATGTCTAGATTGACTCAAAAGAAAGTCAAGTTTCAGTGGTCGTATCCTTGCGAGAAGAGTTTTCAGGGGTTGAAGACTCGACTCACCTCAGCTCCAGTTCTAGCTCTTCCAGATGGTTCAGATAGGTTTGTAGTGTATTTTGATGCATCCAGAGTGGGTTTAGGTTGTGTCCATATGCATCATGGTAAGGTCATATCCTACGTCTCCAGACAGCTTAAGCCCCATGAAAAGAATTACCCTACTCATGATCTTGAGTTAGCCGCCGTAGTATTTGCCTTGAAGATTTGGAGTCATTATCTATATGGTGTTCATGTAGATGTGTTCTCTGATCATAAAAGTCTTTAGTATGTATTTTCTCAGAAAGATATCAATCTTCATCAGAGAAGGTGGTTAGAGTTTTTGAAATATTACGACATGAACGTCCTTTATCATCCGGGAAAGGCCAACGTAGTGGCCGATGCTCTCATTAGACTATCTATGGGTAGTGTTGCTTATGTCGAAGACAGTAAGAAGGAGCTAGCCCATAAAGTCCATCAGCTTGCGAGACTAGCCGTTTGGTTAGTCGATATAGAGGAGGGTGATATATAGGTTCAGATTAGCTCAGAATTATCTCTAGTTTTCAAGGTGAAAGAAAAGCAAGATAGAGATCCCAGCCTTGTCAAGTTGAAAGATTTAGTTCAGGATCAGAAAGTAGAGGTTTTCTATAAAGGGGGCGATGGTGTTCTGCGTTTTCAGGTTCATCTGTGTGTTCCAGCTGTAGATGACTTAAGGCAGCGAATTCTTGCAGAAGCGCATGGTGCGCGCTACTCTGTTCATCCAGGGGCCATAAATATGTACTGCGACTTGCGGGAAGTCTATTGGTGGAGTGGGATAAAGAGAGATATTGTAGAGTTTGTGGATAAGTGCTCTACATATCAGTAGGTTATGATAGAGCATCAGAAGCCTAGTGGTCCAATGCAGGAGTTGATTATTCCTACTTGGAAGTGGGAAGAAGTGAACATGGACTTCGTGATGGGTTTGCCTCGAACTCGTCATCATCATGATTTAGTTTGGGTCATTGTAGACAGAATGACCAAATTAGCTCATTTCTTTCCAGTTCATACCTGTTATTCAGCCGAGGATTATGCCAAGCTCTACATCAGAGAGTTGGTCAGATTGCACGTTGTTCCGTTATCAATTATCTCAGACAGAGGTACCCAGTTCACCTCTCATTTCTAGAAAGCATTCCAAAATGGTCTTGGTACCCAAGTTTAGCTTAGTACAACCTTTCATCCTTAGAAAGATGGTCAAGAAGAATGGATCATTCAGACTTTAGAAGATATGCTAAGGGCGTGTGTAATTGATTTCAAGGGAAGTTGGGATGACCACTTGCCTTTGATTGAGTTTGCATAAAACAACAGCTATCATTCCAGTAGTCAGATTGCTCCTTTCGAAGCTCTCTATATGGTAGGAGATGTAGATCTCCAATTGGTTGGTTCAAAGTTAGTGAGGCCTCAGTTATAGGATCTAACTTGGTACACTATAAGAATTACAATTTTTTGTGACGACTTTCAGTGGCGACACAAACAGTTGCCACAAAAGCTAGCATTTCTGTGGCGACATATAAGGGTTGCCACAAAAGGTTTACGATTTAGGGGCGACCGTCAAAGTCTCCACTAATAGTGATATATTTAGTGGAGACTATGCGTAGGTCACCATAAAAGGTATATGATTTAAGGACGACCGTTAAAGTTGTCCCTAATAGTGACATATTTAGTGGCGACTATGCGTAGGTCGCCACAAAAGGTATAAGAATAGTGACATATTTAGTGGCGACTATAAAGTCGCCACTAATAGTGACATAGGTAGCCACAAAAGGTATAAGAATAGTGACATATTTAGTGGCGACTATGCGTATGTCACCACAAAAGGTATAAGATTTAGGGGCGACCGTTAAAGTCTCCACTAATAGTTACTATATAGTGGCGACTATGCGTAGGTCCCCACAAAAGGTTTAAGATTTAGGGGTGACCGTTAAAGTCGCCACTGATAAGACTCTCAGCTCGAGATATTTTACAACATTAGTTACAAATAAAAATTATTTATGATATTAATAAAAATATAGAATAATTAATTATATAAATTAAAAGGCCGAAAAGTTCAAAATGTAAACCAAATCAAAAGTTCAAATTTTTATTTTGCATTGTTTTTTTCTTAAGAAAAATAAATTAAGTTATTTGTAAATATATTTTGGATATATATTTTATATATAGACAATCCACATTCATGATTTAAAAATGTACAAATTATTCTGGTACTTTTTAGTATCATTTTTTAAAATTTATTAATTCAAATACGATATTTTACATAATTTTATTAATATTTATTAATTTTTTTTCACGTAAATGTTCACACTCATAATTTACAAATATATTGTCTATTATTATTATATTTACTATAATTGTTATTGTTCTTGTTATTATAATCGACATTTTTATAATAATTTTGATGTAACATTAATTTATTTTAATAGGACGTCTCATTATTATTATTATTATTATTATTATATTTATTAAACTAGCAGCCACTTTTATCCAATTTTTCTTTCTTGTGTTCAATTTTTGTAGAGAAGTATTATGTTATTTATTATTTACCTAAATTTTGATGAATACAATTATTGTTTTTTTTTGCCATAAATTGATATAGATGAATCTTTCAAAACTCTGATAAAGGGAGTCAATTTTAGCTCAAAACTAGAGATATTGCCCTTGCCAATTTCAATTCTTGAGAAAGAAACAAAGATAAAGTCAACACAAAACTTTGATACTGGAAAAAACCCATGCATTACAAGTCATACAACCATAGAATTTCCTAACTTGAGATTCCTGTTCACAGCACTCAACCTTGCGAGGGCTGTCTTCTTCAGGTCTAGCCTGTAGTAGTTGTCTGTAACCTGGTTTGTTACAGCCTTAGCCATTCCATAGAATTCCTTCTTCATCACAGATTTGTTCAGCAATCTTGAAGGTTTGTTTTGCTTCCTGGTCTTCGATGTAGCAAGCAAAATAGCTTTATCTTTGCCCTCAGGCTGGATATTCACAGTTTTCTTGTTTGCTAAGCCAGAGTGCTTGTAAGAGTGAAGGTTGTAGAGATTGTTAGGTTCTTTGCTGAAGACGACGCCGGTGGTACCATTACCGAACTCCTTAACCAAAAAGGATTTGTTCTTCTTCACGATCTCCCATACTATTTTCCCTGGAACGGTTGTCATTTCTACAAAGACAAACAAAAATGGATTCCTAGGGTTTCCTTTTGACGGCGGGAAGAGGAGGATGCTGAGAGATTCATGAATATAATTATTGGGTATCTAGTAAAAAATGTTTTCTTTGTCCTACTTTATTAAAATTAGAAAATGGGAAAAAAGGTCAATAACATACAAGAAGAAAATAAAAAGTGTAGTTACAATAGGTAGCAACAAACTCATATAACCTTTTCATTTCATCTACATCCAGAATAAAAAAAAGAGTGGATAAATGGAGATTTGAGAGAGAAATTGAGAAAGAGAGAGGTACAGAGAGAACAGTAAGAGGGGGGAGATCGGAGACATAAAGAGAGAGGGGTCGGAGACCGGCGAGTCTTCGCTTGAATCTGGATGGAAAAGGGGTCATCCATCACCGAGAAACACCACCAGCCCCCTTCCCCACATTTTCCGATCGAACCATCGCCAGAAACGTCCCTTCCCCAAAATCCAATCAAAACCAGCTTCAATACACTCCAAATTCCTTTGAAAAAATCCCGGCCAATATTCAACAAGAAAAGTCACCCCGTTCTTTTTTCAGCGACTATTCATCGAAAATCCATCAGAAAACGACACGGGATGGGTTCTGGTCTTTTTATTTTGTATTTCGTGGTTCCATTTTGGAGATCCAATGCAAAAGGCATTAGATCGAAGTTGGATTTGTTCGTTTGGTTGACGTTTGTTCGAGATTCCAGTGGCGACGTCGAACAAGTTGGATTTTAAATAAATTGAGGTCCATTTCTTATCTCTCTCTCAATTAATTTTAATTGTTTGATATTTTGATGTGTTAAATTCATAGTGTGGATTTTGTTTTCATTGATTTTGAGATAGTATCATGATAGGTTGAAGTTGGTAGGCAAACGATAGGTCGGGTAGGCAAATATTAAATCTTGCTAATTCATCTCGCTTATACAGATTCTGTTACACAAGACCTACAACCAGATCAAATTATCTTCACAGATGTTGCAATGAAACAAGAGCCTAGCGTTCACTGGACACTGATGGTATCTTAGGTTTGAATGAATTATAATGTATACCTTTTTCTGTCTAACCTGCAGAAAATTATGCCCGCGCTTACATTTCCCGAGCTTAGGAGTTGTGTCCGTTTGCAGTCCTTTATGTGATTTGGGTGTTGTTTGGTTCATTTTTGCATTTGGGGTTTGCTTAGTTTTGGCATATTAAGGCCTAACCACACCATCAAAGTTTTGTTGTTTCTATATTTTTCAGTAAGTATTGTTGAAGTTGTGAACTTTATTTGATTTGGGTGTTGTTGAGGTTTACTTAGTTTTAGCATGTTAAGGCTTAATCACACCATCAAAGTATTTTTTTTTTTTATATTTTCAGCATTAAGCTGTGAACTTAATGGGATTTGGATGTTGTTTTAGTGTTGTTTTGTTCATTTTGTTATGTTGGTTTTGCTTAGTTTTGGCTTTGAACTTTATGTGATTTATTGGGTGTTGTTTTAATGATATCTAGTTTATTTTGGCATGTCGGATTTAGTTATTTTTGGTTGTGCACTGATTCAGTAATTGACCAGAAAAAAAGATAGCATATTAAGGTCTAATCACACCATTAAAGTCTTCTTATTTCTATATTTTTCAGCAGGTATTCTTGAAAGTTGTGAACTTTTTGTGATTTGGATGTTTTTTTAATGTTGTTTAGTTCATTTTGGCATGTGGGTTTAGTTAGTTGGCTACATTACTAATTTCATTGATAAACGGCTTTTGCCTTGGTTCTTCATTGAACAATAGCTTACCTAGAGAAGGCTTAGCTACAAGGCTAATTCTCAGCTCTTCACATCTGCTCTGTTGCTACTGGTTTAGTCTGGAATGAGCAAACTAGAACTTCATTTTTGGTTGTGGTTAGAGGGATGTGGAGGGGATTCTTATCCTTTGATAAACATATAATTTTCGTTTGCACAGATTGTAAAAGTAAAGCAGATTCATATCTGGTTTAAGAAATTTTCCTCATTTCTGCAATCAATTTGCATAGAATAATATATACACAAATTTTGGTAGCCTTGTCAAGTTTATTGCCCCACTGAGTTTTATCTCGTTTCAGTGTAAATAACTCAATACCAAAGAAGATGGATCATGTGTTAATGAAGTGGCAAAAGAGATTTGTGTAAGTACTCTGTTGAGCAATTTTTATCGTTTTAACATTGTGTTGTTGAATCTATAGTCTAGTGAAGCCGTTTGGGACTCTTTCGATTCACTAGCATTGTTGCCTTGTTATTATCTCATTTTCTTGTTCAAAACACAAACTCAAAGTTTAGTGAAGCCGTGTGAGGCCTATTTCGATTCACTAGCATTGTTACGTTGTCTTTCATCTAATTTTCTTGTTCAAACACATAAACTCAAAGTCTAGTGAAGCCGTGTGAGGCCTATTTCGATTCACTAGCACCTTGTTGTTCATCTTGTTGTTATAGTGTTGGTTGGAATCTGTTGATTCACACATAGTCTTGTATCAATACGGAATTACAATATCCATTGTTTTAAAGCTTTGAGAAGCGTATTTATATGTATTCTGGTTAGCTGACAGATTTTTGATAGGCCTATTTACAAAGGAAACTCTGGTAAATTTTTTTGAAAATTTTGAGAGTTAACAAAATTTTAGGACCACATAGTTGATAAAATGAAGTGGAAGTTAAGTAAATGATCTCATGAGTGTCTTAGATAATTCTTAAGTAAATCCTTAAGAAAAAATGTGTTAGGAATTGATATGCCTAGCATGAATAAGTTTGGTGGTGTTAGCTGAATTGAGATCTTTCTTTTTTACTAGCTAGATCTTTTTTTTTAGTTTCATTGTCCTTTTAGTCTATTTTGGTTTAACTAAGAGTAGTTAAAAAAGAAGTTCATTTCCTGGAAAACAGAAAAGGGCAGAATTTTTATTGAGTCAAAGTTCCTAAGCTTTCTTAATGTAATTCATCATTTGAGGAATTAAAAGTCTTATCATTTTGGAAGAGCCAGTCTGATAAGTACGTTTTTATCCCCATTTGTAAGATGAGTATTGAGGGAGATTACCACAGGGGTCAAACTAGCTTGTGCATTCTGGAATCTTTAATGTATTCCGTAGTATTTTAATTCAAAGATATTGTTGTCATCTCTTTTACAGAACTACATTAAGATTTCTCAAATTATTTCTTGCATTTTAACAAGTTAGAATTGAAACTTCGCTTTATTTTTTATTTCAGGGACAGGTAATTTCATGATGGAAATTGTTAGCCATGAGAAGTTTGAAGATATTTTGTGATTTTCTTTCTCATATGTATATCACATTGATTTGTTACCCATTAAAAACTATATAATTCTTTTCTGGAGAAATATATTTTAATATCGTCTTTGTATCTTTAAGTACTGTAGTTGTATTATTGGCAACGAAGCAGACAATATATAATTTATATTTTTTTTTGGGGAAAAAAGTGAGTATTAGTGGCGACCCATAGTTGCCACAAAAAAGTGAGTATTAGTGGCAACCCGTAGTCTCCACAAACAGGGAGTATTAGTGGCGACCCATAGTCGCTGCAAAAAGTCATTTTAAAATAAAAAAATAAAATTCAACCTTTTGTGGCGACAAAAAATCGCCACTAAATCATTGTTTTGTGGCGTATTTGCTTGCTTTTTTGTGGCAACTTTTATCGCCACAAAATGTATGTTTTGTGGGGACTTACATATGTCGTCACAAAAATACTTTTAGTTATGGAAGTAATTGCTACGACCCTAATGTCGCTGCTAAATATATTTAGTGGCGACTTTTGGTTCTTTTGCAGCGACTTTTGTCGCAACTAAAAACCAGATTTCTTGTAGTGGTATTTGACGCCATAGAGAAAGTCCAGTTGATCAGAGAAAGACTCCGGGCTGCTCAGAGTCGACAGAAATTTTATGCAGATATTCGTAGAAAGTATCTCGAGTTCAAGATTAGTGACTATGTCTATCTAAAGATCTCTCGCATGAAGGGAGTGAAGAGGTTCATTAAGAATGGAAAGCTCAGTCCCCGATATGTCGGTCCCTTCAAGATTCTCAGTCACTTTGGCAAGGTAGCTTATGAGGTCGAATTGCCTTCAGATCTAGCCTCAGTTCATCCAGTCTTCCATGTCTCTTTGATCAAGAATTGTATAGGTGACCCATCAGTTGTAGTCCCTATTCAGACCATTGATAGTCAGAACAACCTCTCTTATGAAGAGATTCCATTTGAAATCCTAGACTATCAGACTCGTATACTGAGGAACAAAGAAGTCCCTCTAGTTAAAGTTTTTTTGGCGAAATCATTCTATCGAGGGAGCTACTTGAGAAATAGAAGCATACATGAGTACCAAGTATCCTCACCTCTTCTCCGCCGACTCAGATCAAGCTCAAGGTAATAGTTCTCCTTAAGCTTACTCAGTTTCATGTTTAGTGTTCGTTACAAACTTGGTATTAAATACCATTGCATATTCAGTCATGTATTCATGTATTAGCTTAGTTATATAATTATGCATCAGATATGCATTCTCATTGTGAGAAACTTAGTTCATCAGAACACCCAGTCATGCATTCATGAATCAGTAACACATGCATCAGATAAGTATGTTCAGTATGATATGTTCAATTATCAGTCATGTCAGTCATGAGATCATGTTCCAGTTGTTCATGTTCAGTATGTACATCGTTTATCTTCTCCCCTCACTCTCAGTCTCATTCGAGGACGAATGTTCTCAAGGGGTAGATATTGTAATACCTCGTACTTTTCCCTAGCTTGAAATTATCTCAAGAATGTTGGAAGCCTCCTTTGAAAGATGAATCCACTTTTTTACATGTAGTATTTTTAAGATTTTCAATTTTTTTTCATGTGGGAAATTGAATTTGCATTCCAACGATAACAATTTCATCAAAATTCGACATCGGAGGAGAAAGTTATAGCCAAAAGACGGAAGAAAGTAAAACCACCCATGTGCGACGGTGAGGCCAACGGATCGTCAGACTAGTGACGGACCATCACCCATGACCATCGCAACAAAGCAGTGAGAACTACCTTCTTCTTAGGATTGACGGACCAAGCCGACGGACCGTCGCTCAGGCCGTTGCAAGGGAAATAATGACGCCACCTTCTAGATAAGGTGCGATGGTCAGGTTGATGGACCGTCGAACCTGGGACGGATGATCGCACATGTCGTCGCATCAATAATAGTGAGACCTCATTCTACCTAGAAGTGACGGTTAGGACCGACGGACCGTCAACCCAGCGACGGACCATCGCACCCACTATCGCAGGTCCCGATTCAGCAAATTAAAGCTATTTTAAAAGGGTATTTTGGTCATTTACCACCCACCTATATATATACACCCAATTATATCCGATTTCAACCATTTGGTACATTATTACTTTACAACCAATATTAGGATTTCTCTTTAACATTAATCTCCAAGAACAAAATCTAATCTTTTTCAAGAACTAAGGGATTTCCAATTCTTCAAGTTCGAGAACATCAAGAATCTTAACCCAGGTATGCATAGTGTTCATTCATGGACTCCTTTCATCCATGAAGTCCAAGAATACCTTTTCCAACTTCAAGTTATGGATTTTCTTTATGATTTTATGATTGGGCTATTCTTGTTCACGTTGATAAATAAGAAATTGAATTCTACTCCATGTTGGGTGATAATTTCTATGTGGGTTTAATTATTATAGCTATAGATTCATGCAAACCTATGACTAAACCCTTGAATGATGAAATTAGAATGTGACCATGATGTTTAATTATTGTACAATGATGTTTACATGTACCATGCCTACAATATGTTTGATTTATTGCCTAAATGAAGGAAAAGTGCCTAACTAGCATGTTGTCATGAAATCCCCATGTATGTTCAAGCTTATGCCTATCACATGTTTGATGAAATGCTTCAGTAAATGCATTATGGTGATTATTATGTATTCAAGAAAGTAATGCTTTGTCAGTTTCCTTCTATCGAGTCCTGGGGGTACTCGTACCCAAAATATTAGCTGTATGCCTAGAGCCATGTCATGTTTTCACAATACTATCAGTCAATCTATGATCCTTAGACTTCAGACAGTCTTATGACTGAGAAAATCTCTATGATCTCATGAACTCAGTCAGTTGTCAAATATCAGTAGTATTCTGTTAGTCAACGGAAGTCAATAACTCAGTCCATGTTCAGTTTCAGAAAATCATATTCTGTGTCTATTCATATGGGAGTAAAAATTAGCACCGAGCGAACCCAAGGGTGAGAACTCACCTGTAATATGAGGGTGTGATTCTTAGAAGCAATCCTTGCATTCCAGAACTATGTAGCTATCATAGGTTGAGACATCATAGCCTGCTATATGAGGGTAGATGAGGTGGCTTAACCTTCTATATGAGGGTTCCTACTGTTCTTATTAGAGTTACCTTTTATATTAGGGTCACTCATATGCTGTCCGTACCAGTAACGCGGTATTGACACCCTTCTAATCAGGGCATAGATTGGACCCGATTCATCTATAATGCGTCATTTGGGGCATGTCAGTTAGATGACTATCTCCCACAGTCTCAGTATCAGTCTCAGTAAAATAACTCAGATAGTTCTTAATTATTCAGGACTGTCAGATACAGTCAACTCAGATATAGTACAGAACTCAGCTAGTTCTATCAGATTCAGGGACTGTAAGATACAGTCACTCATGGTATCAGTTATACCAGTTATCAGTATGTCATGTTATCATGATATCAGCGTCAGTATTTATGTCTCATGCATGTACTCTCACACTCATGATAGTCAGTCTGTTATTATAGTTGTTCATGCATATGAAACCCATGCATTCAACCTACCTCACATGCATACCGGTACATTCAAAGTACAGGCGCATTTGTGCTATGGTGTCTTATACCATAGGTTCAGAGACACGAGTTCCAGAGCATCAGTAGATTCCAGTCTCAGCAGTCAGAGTTAGAAGTGAGTCCTCATCTTTCGAGGACACGATCATCATTGTATTAGCTCATTAATTTGTTTATTAGTTGGAGTTAGTTGGGGACATGTCCTATTAACTCCTTATTCAGAGAGTCATGTTTAGAGGATTTTCAGACTACAGTATGTTCAGATAGCTTATTTCAGTTATGTTTTGGGTATTTCATACCCCATCCACATATTATGATTTATCATATCTTATGTTACAGTTTTGAACCTTATGGACTTTCAGTTCATATTTTCGCATTATACAGTATGTATGCAGTATACAGGTACAAATATCATTCATGGGTTATCTTATGGTCTTTCAGGGTCATGAGCACTGTGTAACGTTCTGGGTACCAGATTCGAGGCGTTACATATAAGTAAGGCATTCATCATTTCCTTTAAGGTTTGATTTTTCCTTTCCGCAATTCCATTAGATTGAGGTGAATATAGGGCTGTAGTTTGATGGACAATTCCATTATCTACACATATTTCCGCAAAGGGATATTCATATTCTCCACCCCTATCACTTCTTATTATTTTGATCTTTCTCTCTAACTGATTTTCAACTTCTATTTTATATTGCCTAAACGCATCTATTTCTTCATCCTTATTGTTTAGCAAATAGACATAACATTATCGTGTGAAATCATCAATAAAAGTTACAAAATACTTTTTCCCACCACGAGATCATTAATAAAAGTTACAATGAGGGCATCTTCTCAAACCCTAATAAAGCATCTTCCAAATCCATCTGCGCAAGCACAACCCGCATCTTAACCAGCCATAACGAAAATCTGGTGTTGCTATCCAACAATGGAATATCATACTTCATGGTTGACATCCCTGAGAAAACAATCGAACTGTCTCTGATACCAGTTTGTTATGATTCAGACAGAATAAGCAAACCACAAGTAAAAGAAAACAAGAACAACACAAAGATTTACGTGGAAACCCTTACGGGAAAAAACACGGGCAGAGGCAGAGGAGGTTTCACTATAATGGAGGGAGAGTACAATGTGGAGAAGGCTGAATTTTCTTAATAATAAAATAACCCACTAAATCACACTTATATATTACGTGGGTACAAATAGGTCCTAGTCCCAAGAACATAAAGGTCCATCAACAAAATTCGGGTCACAACTCTAACAAGTTTGTTTTCATAGATTCAAGATTTCTTTCGCGGAGAATCTTAGCAGCTCAGTTAGTTGATTACTTGAACTTTTTACCTTATTGGTGAGGATTCGATTCCCCACCTTGTTATCCCCTCCCTCATTTTCCCATCTCCTACCCCCTTCATCTAAATTTTGGTTCCAATATTAACGGCATGAATCATTTATAAAAGTTATTAGAAAAACTCCTTTCAATCAATTCGACAAATTAACACTAGGAAAAACAAATATAATTGGACAAACTTTGTGGAAAAATAAATACAATTGAACAAACATTGTGAAAAGAAAAAAAGCAAAAACAATTGGACAAGCATTGAACCATCCTTGCATCTTGAATAGGATAAAGAAGTTGAAATAATGTTGAAAATCTTCTCAAGTTAATCAAAGGCAAATGATAGAGATCATGTTAGTTCACGAAATGACAGTTCCTCCTGATCTCTCCATTACGACCTGTGAGTACATCCAAAGTACCCATGTGAACCATTGCAGCTGCAAAATTTCTAGCCCAAATTGAGCCATATCGAGCATTGTAGTTCACCAGTTTAGCAGTAGTTGGGTGTGACATTAATGTCTGATCAGATACCAATAATCCTTTTTGACTCTTTAAACCCAAGTAATATTTGTTATCCAACTTGTTTGGTGTAAAGACATCAAAGTTAGCGGGGTTAGCAGCTCCCGTCCCATTTGTAAGAGCTTCTGGTGGACAAATGGACTTCAAGAAGTCTGCGTATTCAGGGTCAATTGGCAGATCTTGTTGATTGTTTTGAGGGTACAGACGGTTAGCAAAAACAGCGCAATGTGCAATGCCAATGGAATGCGCGCCAGATAGAGTCACCATTTCATCAACTGACATACCTTTCCTTGCAAAACTGTTGATGAGTTCCTTGACATCGACGAATGGAGAAGGAAGATTGTCCAATGTCTCAGAGTCAATAGAAACACGCCCATCGCGGCGTCCAGCTTGGACATCATAGTATATTCTCCCAACTTTATAGGAACTATCCCTAGCAGCAAATGCAAGTATGTCTGCACACGAGACAGTTCCAGGGCAGGCAGCCTCAAGTGCAACTTTTACAGCATCAATCACCTCAAAACCTCGTAAACTGTTCTTGTTGGGAATACCTTCCTTCTCGGAATTTGGTCCATCCAATAACACAGATGCATCACACCCCTAATTAAAGCACACGGCACGTTATTATTATAAGATAATGTAATCATCAAATTAACAAAATAAAAAAGTTAGCATTAAATTTTGTACGTACCCTGACGAAGCAATCGTGAAAATGTAACCTGATAAGGCCAGCAGCAATGCCTGGATTACGAGACACAGCTTTGTTTACAATATTTTGAATAATATATTCAGCATTGGGGCAACTATATCTATAGTAACCTACTCTAATTGTTGGCCAATATGGTGGTCGATAGGCATGGATAGATGATGAAAATGATAAAATCAGGCAAGCAAGAAGTGCTACAATTGAAAAATTGAAACCTTTGGAATCCATTTTTAATTTTGAAACTCAAAATTTGCTGTAGACACTATGGTTTTTTCTTAGTAATTGGCCTTACCTTGAGTGATGGATATAACTTATAAACATATTGGAGCATTTATAGTTTGAGAAATTATTGAAGAAGTCTCTAATTACAAAACATGGTTGCCTGTATAATACCAATTGCATTAATGTTGAAGTATTCTTGAGCTAATTGTCTGACCTTTGATGAATTCCACAGCTACTTCCTTAGTATGTCTTCCCTGAATTTATAGGTTGACAATATTTCTTACCTTAATTTCTACTCCCCCGTTTCATTTTATGTGACACTATTTGAAATTTAAGCCTTTCATTTTACGCTTAATCACCGATTGGATGGATTTTCACTGAAAGAACTCAAAATATAAAGAAGTAAACACATGAAGAAGCCAGACGATGATGATATTTGATCAACATTTACAACTTTACACATATAATGTAATTTTGACCTTGTATTATATACGATACAATTCTTCGATGAAGGGGGTTGGGATGAGCCTCTTGTGCCCCATTAGACCGTATTGTCCGTAGTGATACAGTTTTATAGCCATCGAAATCTCATTACATGTTTAAGTTTAATACTTCTAGTTTCAAAAAATATTCTTAACTTCTTAAATTACATGTCCAGTCAAACACAACCATTTAAACTGAAACAGAGGGTGGAAGTTGTGTCCATAGGCTGGCAGATTGGACTGATTGTATATCAACAATCGTTACTAGTATTGTCATAAACTTGGTGTTTAGTTAAGTTGATAAAATTGAATAGGTAAGTCTAGTTTTTCTATATGGTGTACTTGAAAAAATAAGTTCCACTTGGATATTGAGTTGGCTTGTTTAATTGATTAGTTGGTACCCTGTATGTGTACCAATTATTTGTGATAGCATTCTTAATTTTTGTAAAAAAGAATTTGACTTTTCTCATTCATATGGTTTGTGTTTTGTGCAATTTAGTCCATAAAATCCAATATTACTTTTCTGTAGGACGTAGTCGAGAAAAATGGATATTATGCTAGTACCAAGTAGAAAAAATTAAGTATACATGCAAATTGCATCATCCTATACTATTTTGAGAGTTCTCAACCATAACACATGTACGAAATACGGAAAAGGGTGATGTTTGTCTGTGTGCTCTCACAAATAAGTTATATTTATCCTAATTTGCTATATTTTTTTAAATATATTTGTTATTTTCATCCAATTTTAGGGTCATTTTTGCGCTTGTTCTAAAAAAAATATTTATCCCCATGACGTTAAATATCCAAATGTAACATTCTGAAAATCCAAGCTAAGATTAGAACCATGCTTCAAGTACATGTAAAATCAAACATCATATTTTGGTGGTATGAGAAGTGATTTAGATATGTATTAAGGTCACAAGTAACTCCTAGCTCATAGCCAAGTTGAAGCCATCATTATCGGTGGTTTTCTTGCGAAGAATCTCCCTATAGTCAACTTCAAATGAGCATAGCTCCTAGATTGTGGAGTATTTTTGAGCTCAAGATCCATCAAGTTAAAGATGTTTGAGTAATTTCTAATGCATCCAGTTTTTCCTTAATCCAATATCTGAGTACAACGTTATGGCCATTTTATTGGAGCACTGTCCAGCAGTAAAAACCTACGAGCATAGGTATGATCTTGGTGAGATTGTACGACCATACAATGCTCTCTTCTGATCAAAACAGTCCCAAACACCTGAAAGTTGACAAGTATATCTTCCAACCATGATAGGGAACCACGACCATTGTTTGAAACCACGATCTTAGGTACAATTGTGAGTCCCAAAGCTTATTCGATTTGAACTTTCAACCTACGAACCAACACACGATCGTTGATGGATCCCACATTCGTATCATGGATCGTCTGATCAAGTTCAGAGAGCCTCAAATCAGCTACCTAACCACAAGGACCACCCACGATCGTAGATGGGACCCATGATCGTATACGTCCTCCCCTGTAGCTTTTCCAGTTACGTTTTATAAGGGGCGTTCCAATCTTTTTCTACTTTTTAAACCCCTAAACTACGTCGTTTAAGCCACCCAAGGCTGATTATTAGGATTAATATTATCCCGAGTCTCTCATTACTTAGAAAACAATCGACACTTGGTAAAAATAAGAGAAAATAGGCAATTTCTCTTCTTCAGGGCAAACTAGGGTGCATCTTCTTCAAGCTCCAAGTTTAAAGATTTGTTCAGAGTTCTTATCTCCAGGTATGTGGGATTTCGACAATGGGTTCATTCCACCCATTGGGTCTCAAAAGTAACTCAACTCCCCAAGTTAATTCATTGTTCAAGCTTAGATTTCCATGAAAAGAGTTAATTTCAATATCTTTCAATTTCTTGCTATGAATAAATCATGACTATATGTTTCCCTATAAATTTGTGCATCTTTACATTTTCATTACTATGAACCCTCAAAATATTGATAAAATTCTTGATTTTGAGCTTGAGTTATGCAATTCCTCATTACGTCCAGTTTATAGAATTGTCATTAGTAGTTGCATTCTTCTAAGATAGCGGGTTATGAACACTCGATGACCTAGGATATCATGTATTTCAGTTATATACTCAGTCATTCAACTTTCTCCATTTAAAATGTTTTCCGATAAAACAATTACCTTCAGTTTCAAAACATCATTATTGTTGAGCATTTCAATATATCAGTTTACTTTGAGTTGGGAGTAGTGCGTAACATCGAGAGGACAAGGGTTCAAATAACCCAAGTCCTAAACTATATACCACCATAGGTAAAAGGGTCCTTGCTAGTTGAGAGTGTTTTCCTTTCCCTTAATGAGGTCGTGAGTGAATTCACGCCAATCATAGTCCGTACCATTGGTAAGATATAGAACACCCTCCCAACTTGGGTTATTACAGGTTGGATTCCATGTCACTCACATGGTCTATATTGGTTATAGAAACCTCCCACAGTCTAGTCTCAAACCTTGCTTGACCTTGTATTTAATTTATTCAGCATCTTATAGTTTTATATGTCTATTACTTGGTTATATCATCAGTTTACAGATTTCAGTCCCATGTTCAGGTTATCATGTCACTTTCAGCATGCTCATCTCACATAGGGTAATGCATATCTCACATAAGCGTGATCAAAAGTGTTACCTCCATATGCATAACCCCGTATTTCTTCTAATGTGTTTGGTATGATGGAAAATATGTTTTCTTGAAAAATAAGTTGGTTTTCTACTTATTCTCTCATGTTTGGTTGGTGAGTGGAAAATATTTTTCAAAAAATATTTTATGGTGTTAGGTTGGTGAGTAAAAAATATTTTTTAGAAAAATATTTTCTAATGTTTGATTGGTGAGTGAAAAAATATTTTTTAGAAAATACTACTAACTGTTAACTAGTATATCAGTGTCTCTAGCAACTCAATAATTTGTAAGAACTAATTTAAGCATAGCAAATAATATTAATATCGAATACTAAAATATTATAATCACTAAAGTTAAGAAACTATTAATTAGCAAATATAGGAGAGACACTTTTCAACATTTTGTCAGGACAATCTCAAGATACTACAAGCAATAGAAATATAACATAACGACAAGCTTATTCAACCTTGTGAAATAAGTTACATCGATGACAAAAAGAAATATGCTATTGAAATATGCAATTAGCAAAAGTAACATAGGTAAGTCTTCCTCCATGCATATGAAAATAACAATACATTCAACGAACATTGGAAAAGGAAAAAATTCGGGCTTCACAATTTTTTATTTCAAGCAGTGAAAAATTGAAACAAAGCACAGTGAAAAATATTTCCGAGTATGTAAATTTTTGAGAAATGTGAATTTTTTGAGTGTGAATATGAATGTTGTTGGGGTGGGGAAGAGGGGAGGGGGAGGGCATAAGTCACAGTTGTCATTTTTCGGAAAATAACTTTCATTGGTCCATGAGGGAAGTCATTTTCCCTCAAATAGAGGAAAATGATCTATCTTGGAAAATGTTTTTCCAATATTTTATTCCAACCAAACAAGGAAAAATAGGAAAATATTTTCCTAAAAACATTTTCCATCATACCAAACACACCCTAAAAGGATTTGACCACCTAAGCGGGACCAAGTGTGTTGCCTCCAAAAGCATAAACCCGTATTTCTTCTATATAATCTCCTAATTGTTCCAGAGTAACTAGAAAGAGATCCTTTAACACAGTTTTAGTATACAATATTGCTGAGAAAATGTCAATGTAGAATTTTATTAAGTTTATTGTCAAATTCAGTTAGTTCACTTGATTGCAAGCGTTCCTATGGATGTCATTTCCATTTGTAATGAATGATCTATAGACAAGTCAGAGCTCAAGACTATACAATTTTTTTGAATTATTTGATCCACTTAACAAGGAGGTAGTTTCTGCTACTTGGTGTGCAAATATATTTGTATCCGTAGTAGAGAGTGTATTGGAGTATTATTCGATATATATTTTTTTTAATGTCAAGAAGGTAAAAGTTGTTTAAATGATGGTGTAAACATTGATGGATGAACTTATTAGGAAAGATGGTTCGGCATGTCAAAAGAAGATACACAGATGCCTCGGCGAGAAGATGTGATGATTAACACTGAAGGTCTTGAGGAGGAAAAGAGATAGCCGGCGAAGCATTGATGAGAAGTGATTAGATATAATATGATTTGTTTATCGAAATATATAACTCTTGATAAGAAAGTTTTAACATAAAGATACTCCCTCCTTTTTATTTTAGGTGTCGCCTTTTGATCGGATACGGAGTTTAAAGAAATAAGTGATGACTTTATAAAGTTTACAAAATTGTCCCTTTTAAAGTTACTTTAATATTTACTTCCTCTGTCCCATTTTACCCGTCCCAAATTGGGATGACACAACTATTAAGAAAACAACTATTAAGAAAACAATGATTGATAATGTAACTTTACCATTTTACCCCTTTTAATTGTGTCTTATTGTTAGTTCCAATATTGATGGATGAATAATAACAAAGCACCATTTATATTCTTAATGATGTACTCTTAATGATACTCCTCTTTGCAACATTTTTCAAGAATGCTAATAATAAGGAGTAATCAATTACACTAAGGGTATAATGGAAAAAAAATTTGTCTTGTCTTGATAAGTAAAAAATAACAAGTAAAATGGGACAACAAATTAGGAAATTTGGGATGAGTAAAATGGAACGGAGAGAGTACTTTTTAGTTGTATTTTCTTCTTAAATGGGACTAGTAAAAATAAAATGAAAATGATGTCATTAAATGATTACCAAATAAGAAAATATGACTCTTTTGGGACGAATCAAAAAAAAATAATGACACATAAAATAAGACGAAGGAAGTACCTTTTTTTTCTTCCTTACAAAGGCTTCTAATAAGCGCACATATAAGTACGTCAAATAAATCGGTCAAAATGATTATATAAATTAAGTAGGCATTTGATCATGTAAATTAAAATTTTTGAAATTGAAGTTAAATTAGAGTTGTGTTTGATCATTAAAATAATTTAAACTTCTTTTTGACTTTTAGTGAGAGAACACATTTTTATTTTTTTTAAATATAATTTCAAATTATATTTGAAGTTCTTACGACACAAACACTATAATTTTCATTAACCTATAATAATTTTTTGAAAAAAAATAAAAATCTCATAGCCTAATGGGCTCTAATTTTGGATAAATACCTGAAATAGTCAAACATAATGATTATTTATAAAAGTCCTCGTAACTTTAAGGGAAAAGACATCATTTTCACTCAATACTATACAAGAAAAGTCTAAGACACACCTAAATTATATAAGTGACCTATTACACACCTTAACTATATAAAAGTGATATTATTACCTTCCCGCGACCCCCATTCTAAGGCGCGTGTGTTACACTTATTTTAGGCGCGTCCAGCCTATTAAATAACAAAAGTAAAAGGCTAAAAACATTAAGCGAAAAGGCATCGTTTCCACCCCAAACTATAGTCGAAAAGTCGAATCCACACCTAAACTATATAAGTGACCTATTACACACCTTAACTATAAAAAAGTGATACTTTTTACTGACGTGGCAGCGCGTGTAAAACACTACACCACATGCAAGTGGTGATAGCCTGACAGGGTGTAAATAGTTTCACTTTTTTATAATTTAGGTGTGTAATAGGTCACTAGTATAGTTTAGATATGACTTCGACTTTTTGAGTGTAGTTTGAGGTGAAAACGATGTCTTTTCCCTAACTTTAAAATAACATTAAAACATCTCAGGGTTTTGTTAAACTCACATGTCTCTTAGATAAAGATACATCTTCCTCTTTTGTTAAACTCGGGTATATTTGAAGGTCTATCTAAATCTTCTTCTTGTGAGATTTGAGTTGTGTATTTAAACAATTGATATTATGTAATAGCTTTATAATTCAGATACATTTGAAATTTAAATTGTATATCCGAATAATTATTTCGATATGTAGTAATAATAACTGTGTATTTCAAAGACATTTAAAATTTAAATTATATATTTAAATAATTACTTTAATAATATCTTGTAATTATTTCAAAAACTTTAAAATATCATATAGTTAAAAACTAAACCTTCTGTATTTTTGTTATTTTCCTTATTAGTGAACGTATCATAATTCAATTCGTTCACAATTTATCAGAAGCAAAACATGGTACGGATCAATGGCAACCAACTTCATAAATGAACTACACATAGGGTTGGCTAACTATTGAAACGTGTCAAGTCGTCAACAAATCTTAACTTCCTTACTAATCAACGTGGCAATACTTCATTCTTCCTTCCAAAGGTGGATCACTCTTATTGTCTTGAATAAATAAATTATATAAATAATAAAAAAATTATAAAAAATTTAATATAAATTTATAACATCAAAAATATAGTAATATTTTAATATTAAAATTTTAAAAATTAAATTAATAAAATTTAAATACTGAATCCGATGTATGCTTCAAAAAATGCCAACGAAGACCCTAGATGTTTCTGTTGTTTTCTACCTCTTGCAAATAATTAGAGGACAAATTATTAATTCTACTTATTGAAAGAGTTATAAAGCAAGTTTATCATAGTAGAAAAAAAAAAGAAAAGAAAATGGAGACAGCTAAAGAGAAAGCAGCTAATATTGCAGCCACAGCAAAGTCTGGTATGGAGAAGACCAAGGCCATCCTTGAAGAAAAAGTATTTATATATATAGTCAAATCTTTCTATAATAGCGTCGATTGCAAAATATTACTATAGAATGCACATTTAGATATCTTAATTTTAGCTTCAGATGATAAGTGATACTGATTTAATAATAATTGATCTCTTTGATATTGAAGGGGTTACAGCTGTATATATAGAGAACTGAAGAATAACTAATTACAAAATAACCCAGATGTATTTAATAATTATATATGTAGTCTATTATCCCCCCGCAAGCTGATCAGCGGTAACGAGGGGCAGCTTGGTGCAGAGAGACTGAAAAGGCTGTAACGGAAGAGGCTTGGTGAGAATATCAGCAAGCTGGTCAGTAGATGGGACATAGTGCGTGGCCATCGCTCCTGCAAGTACCTCATCGCGAACAAAGTGACAGTCAGACCCAACATGCTTCATACGATCATGAAGGACTGGATTTTTGGTAACACAAATAGTGGACTGATTGTCACAATAAATCTGTGGTTTCATCGGGGGAATGCCAAGTGCATCCGTAAGGTATCGTAACCACATGGCTTCAGCAACACCCGCAGCCATGGCACGATATTCTGCTTCTGTGGAGGAACGGGACACTCGCGTTTGCTTCTTGGTGCACCAGGAAATCAGATTCGGTCCCATCATAACAATATATCCAGTAGTGGACTTTCGATCATCTTTGTCGTTAGCCCAATCCGAATCAGAAAAAACAGATATATCAAACGAGCCCTTTTGAAATAAAATTCCACAGTGAAGAGTACCTTGAAGATAGCGCAGAATGCGTTTCAAGGCCTGAAAGTGTTGTTCTGTGGGAGCATGCATTGATTGGGAGACTCGATTGACTGCATATTGGATGTCCGGACGAGTAACAGCAAGATAATGAAGTCCACCGACGAGGCTCCGATATAGTGTAGGATCGGCAAATGGAGTATTCGGCCCTGGGGATTGGCGGACTGCCATGGGAGTGACCGCGGGTTTGCAGTCTGTCATTCCAGCCCGATTTAGAAGTTCAAGGGTATATTTTGTCTGATGCATCAATATGGTTCCCGATTTGCGGATGAGTTCGAGGCCAAGAAAGAACTCCAGAGGACCGAGGTCCTTAAGTTTGAAGTCACGATGCATAGCTTCAGTAATTTCAGTGATGAGTGATGACGAGCTGCCTGTAATAACAATATCATCCACATAGATAAGAATGATGACTGTCCCTCGAGAACAGTGAAGGGTGAAGAGGCTGTTGTCATGATGGTAGGTGCGAAAACCAAGACCCTGCAGAAAAGTAGAGAGACGTGTGTACCAGGAACGAGGGGCCTGTTTCAGGCCATACAGTGATTTGCGAAGCTTGCAAACATAGTGAGGACGGTTGGGATTAACATATCCCGGTGGCTGAACCATATAGATTTCTTCCTCAAGATGACCATGAAGAAAGGCATTGCTGACGTCTAGCTGATGAAGCGGCCAATCATAGTGAAGATCAAGAGACAAGACCAGACGAATAGTCTGTTGCTTAACAACAGGGCTGAAGGTCTCCTTATAATCCACACCATACTCCTGATGATACCCTTTTGCAACCAGACGTGCTTTATAGCGAGAAAGAGATCCATCTGAATTTCGTTTGATGCGAAACACCCATTTGCACCCAATAGACTTTCGGTTACTAGGCAGAGGTACCAAATCCCATGTACGTTGTTCATTCAGAGCCTGAAATTCCTCATCCATAGCTTGGCACCAGAAACTATTTTTGGAGGCTTGGTTGTAGGTAGTAGGCTCAGTTGTGGGATGTGCATCAAAGGGTATTTGAGTGTGATAGGCTTTGGGTTTGAAGGTACCGGCCTTGGCTCGGGTTGTCATAGGATGAGTGTTGAGTGGAGGGTGATTAGGAAGGGGTGGTGGAGTTGTATGATGTGTGGGCGGGGGTTGGGTGGGGCTGCCGTGGGAGCTGGGATGTGCAGCGGTGGATGGGGTGGCTGTATGTGTGTTAGGAGTATGATGTAGGGAAGTGGTGGGTTGTGTGGCAGTCGGCTGGGTGTTCGGGTGGGAGGTTTGGGGTTTCGGGTGGGTAGTGGTGTAGTGGGGTACCGGGTTAGGTGCCGAGTGAGCCGGAGCATGAGCGTGAGAAAAGGACGGAAATAATGGCACAACGCCAAGTGGATTGGGGGAGTATGGAGTAGAGGAAAGACTTGTGTAAGGAAATTGTTCCTCCACAAAACGAACTTGACGGGAAACATATGTTTTCTGAGATACAGGATCGAAACATTTGTAACCTTTGATAGTGGGATGATAGCCTAGAAAGACACAAGGGGTGGACCGAGGTTGAAGTTTATGTTGAGTGTGCGGACGCAACCAGGGATAAACTAGACACCCAAACGGGCGGAGATGGATATAGTCGGGTGGATGATTGTAGAGACGGGCATATGGAGTGGAGTTGGAGAGAGTGTGAGTGGGCATGCGATTTATGAGGTAGTTGGCAGTAGCAAGGGCATCAACCCAAAAGGAAACAGGTAAGGTGGAATCATGGAGGAGCGCAACAACTGTTTCTATTAGGTGACGGTGTTTGCGCTCAGCAACGCCATTTTGTTCAGGGGTATATGGACATGAAGTGTGATGAAGAGCCCCTAGATTTTGAAGAAAAACACCAAATGCATTGTTGACAAATTCTTTGCCATTGTCACTTCGAAAAATTTTGATTTTGGCATTAAATTGATTTTGAACCATTCGGTCAAAGTTTACAAAAATAGTATAAGCTTCGGATTTAAATTTCAGAGGATAAAGCCAAGTGAATTTACTGTAATCATCAACAAAACAGATATAATAACGAAAACCTTGAACAGAAGGAACTGAGGTTGGACCCCAAACATCAGAATGAATTAATTGAAATGGCGCAGTGGCCTTGTGTTCAGACAGTGAAAAAGGTAAACGACAAGATTTAGACACTGAACAGGACTCGCAATGTAATTTTTCTGAAAAATTAAAACCTAAGGAAGATAAAATGGATTTGGTGATGGCGGATGATGGGTGCCCAAGCCGGCGATGCCAGGTTGACGAGAGAATGGCTTGACTCACAACAGACGGAGACCTGGATGGAAGAGTGTATAGCCCATGCTCACAGCGGCCCGTGTACCGCACCCGGTTCGTGGTATTGTCCACTATCTGGAAATTGGTGTCATTAAAAATGAGGGTGCAGTTATTTTCTTTAGTAAAGCGATAAACAGATAAAAGATTGGATGTGAGGGAAGGGACGTGGTGAAGGGTTGAGAGATGAAATTTACCATTTGGGGTATAGACATACCCAGAGCCGGTGTTTGTGATGGGAAGGGATTGACCATTGCCTACTGTAATAGTTTTTGAGCCATGATACGGATGAGGAGCTTGAAGTTGTGAATAATCCGACGTCACATGGGTGTTAGCACCTGTGTCTAGATACCAATCGCCAGATTGAGCGTTTGTGGACGCATGCATCGCCCTTGATCCTCCGGACTGGCTATTTACATTCTGCGAGTCATCATAACGATACCAGCAATTAGCCGCAGAATGGCCCCGTTTAGCACAAATTTGGCACGTCGGAATATCTCGTGTGGGCATCCGCTGGTTTCCTCGTCCCTGTCCGCGGCCTGACTGGAAGCCGTCCCTCGGTGGAGGCCCGCCTCTGCCTTGCTGCCCGGTGTTTCGACGGTCACCGCCGCCGCTGCCTCGCCCTTGGTTACGGCGATCGTCACCGCGACCCCTGGCCGAGCCTCCGCTGCCAGCCGAGTAAAGAGCCGTGACGCCAGGGGTGGAACTGGCTTCTCCGAGCAGTAATTTGTGTTCCATGTCTAGATTCAATTCTTCTGCATTAAGCCATCCAGACAGTTGATTCAGAGTGATTTCGACAGGCGAGAGGCGAATATGCTGTTTGAGAGAGGAATAGCCAGCCGGAAGACCACGTATCACGGCATTCACCACGTCTCGTTCAGGAATAATCTCGTTCATAGCATCTAGGTCAGACAGAATAGAGGCCACATCATCAAGGTATTGATTCATCGTCTTCGTTCCCTTCCGAAGAGTATGCAATTTGTCACGCAACTGAAAAATATGAGCCGTGGACACAGAGTTGTACCTTGTGGCTAGTGCGTCCCAAAGTGAAGCCGATGTGAGAAAACCCCGGGCGTGTTTGTGCACAGAGGGGCTAATAACTGCGAGAAGACAGGCTCGGATCTAAGTGTCTACGATCATCCACGGAAGGTAGTCGGGATTTGGGAGCTTGACGCCGTCCTTCTCGGCTGTCTCGGGCTGCGGCTTCTCCGCACCGTCAATCCATCCGAGCAGCAAGTTGGCTGCGAGGGCGGTGCGGACGTTAAGTGCCCAGGCCGGGTAGTTGTTGTCAGATAATTTTTCGGGGATGAGATTGTGGAGATTCCTGAGCAGTAATTTTACTCCAGACGGTAATTTTGACAGAGGATCAATAACCTTGTCCATGGCGCCGACCTACGGCGGAGGAGGGAGGCCGTGCGGCGTGGTGTAGACGGTGGCGGCGGCGCACACACGTCGGAAAAGAGGAGAGATTAGGGTTTGGGCGGAAGAAGAAACCCTAGCTTTGATACCATGATACTGATTTAATAATAATTGATCTCTTTGATATTGAAGGGGTTACAGCTGTATATATAGAGAACTGAAGAATAACTAATTACAGAATAACCCAGATGTATTTAATAATTATATATGTAGTCTATTAATAAGTAATTAATCACTCAACTTTAAAAGTCCACGTTTAGACATCTTAACTAGATTTCATCTTAATTTGATTTCAGTTCATAATTAATTACTCTAGCTCATCCTTATTATATCTATTTGGACACCATATATTTTGTCTGACATTTTATATTTACGTGACACGTAAATTTTAGAGGTATTTTAAATTATCATTTTTCATTTATTCAGTGAAGATGAATTGAAATGTGTAGTTTCATAATCAAAGTCATAATTTTCAATTGAAACCAAGTTAAAATGTCTTATCTTACATTTATCAACTTTGGTATAAAGAGATCCGACTATATATTGCTTCAGTTGTTTTCAGGCACAATACATAAATAAATCTTTTAATTTGATCTCAGATTATATTTATCAACGTTGGCACTTAAGTTTATATGAAGTTAAACAAGTAGACACATATATCCTATGTGTCCGTCCAACACGGCATCCTACGTGTATTATGCCACATAGGACAATGTGTTCACTTGTTCAACTTTATACAAGTTTAAGTGTTTATTTATGCACACCCAAAGTTGGAGGTCATAGATGTGATCTGAGACCAAGTTAAAGAGCATGTCTATATATTATGCCGTCGTTTTAATTCATGAAACATTCAATTCAACTAATAAGTACTTGGCATTAATGACTACAAAAATTTGACGTTAATTGATAAGCTCTGGTTTGTACCAACATATTTTTGACAGGCAGAAAGAATGAGTACAAGGGACCCTTTAAAGAAAGAGATGGCAACAGAGAAGAAAGATGACAAGAAAACTGCTGCTGAGTTGAACAATAGAGAAGCCATGGACCAAAATGCAACTGCTAGGTATGCATAAAACACATTAAAATTATTTTTTTATGATTTTAAAGCATATATTTATCATTAGTAAAAATGTTTACACCGATCATGTCAGTTAACTTTGATTTATTTTTAATATTAAAATCGTGGCTTACAAGTTACATATAGATATACTAGTGTAATGTCTTTTACACTAGTAGGATATATACTAGTGTAATGCCTTATAAAGTTTGAGTTAGTTGTATTTGGACCTAATTTAACATGGTATCAGACCTCTCTTTGAGCTAGCTAGCTTTTGCGAGTGAATAATTTTCTTAAGAACATATTGTGAATTTTAGTGGACTTGAATTTTTTCAATCTTCATCACTTTTTAAACGTTTGATTTTGCTATTTTTCAGAAAATAGTTTGAGCTTCATCTCGTTGATGTTCATAAGTTGGGTGTTGAACTTTTTGTTGAAGTTCGAAGTTGTGAATACAGAGTTAAAACACTTCATTTTCTTGTTCATATGTTTGAAGTTAATTGTTGAAAAATACAGATTAGAGTTTACTGAACCTATTTTATGTGATTACTTTCTTTTTTCTTCTAAAAGATTATGACTCTTTCTAAATTTGACATTGGCAAGTTATGTTTACTGAACCTATCAATTGTACCTTCCAACATAAGTAGTCAAGTTATGTTCATTTCCTTGGAAATATATATTACCATTTACTATATATGTGAGTCCTATCATCCTCCTCTTAATTGGGAGTTGAATATTTCTCAACTCAATTAATAATGGTATTATTTCAGAATATAACTTTCTTTGTTGTTGGAAAAATTGGAATTAGAAGAAAGTTAATCTTAGTGACATAATAATAATTATTAGTTGAGTGATCGTTGAAATAAATTCTACTTGCTTAACTAGAATTTTTAATCACTAAAAAGACAAAAAGTATAAAATAAAAACATGATAAACAAATGAATACACTACAACTGTCTTATGCAAATACATTGTGCACATGGATGGTAACTAAAAAGTTGAAACATATCATTTTTCATAGTTTTTCTAGCCAGCAGAATTGTAGTAGTGAAGCACATTCACTCTCCAGAGATATGGCCAATTCTCGAAATGAACGTCCAACCATTGGCCTTTGATTGATTTTCCATCTTCTGATCTAGAAAAACAAAACATCAATAGAAAGGCAGAGAACATTTTTATTATGTCAAAACTAGTGTTTTTTTTTTTTTTAATAACCGCATTGTTTGGGCCAATGTGGCGCTTTTCTTTTTGGAACAGCCGACAGTGTTTTGCTGATGTTTCTAATCAAGCTTTTATTATGACAGATATACCATACTTTTTCCCCCATTGCTAGTAGGTTTATGGATTGCACGTCCAACACACATGTTTTGTCCTTGTGTGTCCCAAAGCTCAAAATAGGTAACCTAATGGTCGCCGTCCGACTAAACATACCAACAGTCACCAGGATCATATGAGCTGATAAGGAGTAAACAATGATCTGTGTGTTTTGGCCTTGTGTGTCCCATGGCTCCAAATAGGTAACCTAATGGCTGCCGTCCGACTAAACATACCAATATTCCCCAGGTTCATATGAGCTAATAAGGAGTAAACAATGATCTTCTTAAGATCAATCTGCCTTAAAGTGGCCGAGGAAGTGTATATTATAGCAACAACACATGCTGAATAATTCCATGGAATACGTCCGGAATAGATGGGAAAAAAACACCTAGTGTTTTGTCTCTACTGGTATTTAAAGTTGAGGCCTCAAAGCGCCCAACTATTTCGTTGACAACTAGAAACACCCTTCTTGTCAAAACTAGTTTTTCACAAGATTTTACAGGAAGCAACTATTATACATCATCACAGCTTTGTTGCTATAGTTGTGGGCAAGCTATCCATGTTTCTTGCATATCAGACAGCTGAAATTACACGTGTGCATATTTAGGCAATCTTAAATCTGTGCTATTGACATTATCTTGTGCATTGGCAGATATATAGAGAAACGCCATCAATTAGTATCCAATTTTATCTGAGATCTAACATGTTTATTGAACAAATAGGTTCACATACTGCTTTAACCAATGTCAATGGGACCTTACAACCTATACACATTTGACAAACATGGAGTACTAGCAACATAGGAAACATACTAAGATACCTCCAACTCGTAATTATTCTACTCAAGCCGTTCTGTGTTGAAGCGTGTGTTTGTCTCATTTAAAAGCTTAAGCTTTTAGAGAAAGCACTTCTATTATTTTAGTTATATTCTCAACATTCTGGGCTTCACGAGATAGTCAAAGGATCAAAGCAGAAATCACCACACAAGAAAAAACAAAAAAAGGGAACTACAGAATATTACCGCTACTCCAGTCCATTGGGATGAGAGAATCACTGGTGACGAATCATGACTTTGATTTCTCAGCTTCCACGATTTCCTTCTCAAGCTTCATTTTATGCAAAGAACAAATGTTACGTTACTAGACAAGTAATGCAACTTCTACTAGTATTACAATAGAAAGCAAAAGTGCAAGAAATGATTAGATCGACTATCATATAAAACCTCCTCTGAAATTGAGTGGTTTAGACTTAACAAGAGGAGCAAATACGCATAAAATTCATATTTATCATGACTGGCCTCCTAACAAAGCTTATTCACTTAAATGACAAAAATTGGTAACCTCAGGTTCCATGTACTCTTTTACTGCACTCAAAAATGGAACACCAGAGAAGTAGTAACTTATCAAGTATCTCATAGTGCTGCGACCGAGATAACTCTCATTTATTACATAGGTTCTATATAATCCTCTTTGAGTTAAAAAGGTTAGTCCAAGATACTGTTGAAGACCTGAGTTGTTTGTGTTGAGGTTTGAATATTGAAGGCTAAAAAAGTCACAGGAAAAGCAGGGAAAAACAGTTGTACAGTTAAGATGTCCTAAAGTTAGTTAACATAGTGAACAAGTTAGAATAACTTAAAATCAGCTACTACACTAGTTGATCATCCGATGCTATATATACACGACTATGTATTACTACATGATTATTTAATTGAATACAACTATCAACTACAATGATTCACTCATCTTCTTCCTCTTCCACTTCTCTTTGCTTTGAGTTCTCCTTCTTCTACTACTTCTTACTCCTCTGCATTTCCTATTCTGAGTGTAATTACTCCATTATTCTTCATGGTATCAGAGCTTACTAAATTGAATCGGTACTCATTTTCGATCCTACCTCTCAGTGGAATCTGTATTACTTCTTGAATTCAAGAAGTCAGAATCTGTTAAATTTTCTGCAATTCATCTCTACTCGATGGAAATGGCTGATGGTTTGGCTGGCATTGGGACTTCAGCTCCACCTCCTGTGAATGCCAACAATGGTGGTTCTACTTTTCAGTTTACATCAACTCCTTGCAATTCATCTCTACTCGATGGAAATGGCTGATGGTTTGGATGGCATTGGGACTTCAGCTCCACCTCCTGTGAATGCCAACAATGGCGGTTCTACTTTTCAGTTTACATCAACTCCTCTGGATACTAATCAACCACGATATCTATCTACTGCTGATATTTCAGGTACTTCACTTGTTTCATTTCAATTGAAAGGAAGTGAAAATTATGTTGTGTGGAGTAAAGCGGTAAGAATTGCATTGTTAGGTCGAAATAAGTTTGGTATGGTTTATGGTTCCTGGAAAAAAGTGAATTTCTCTGCTGAATTATGTAATTAATGGGAAAGAGTTAATGCAATAGTATTGTCATGGCTTATGAACTCAAGTGTCTAGTGACCTTCTTGGAGGGGTAGTATATTCTTCTAGTGCCCTAGATGTTTGGTATGACTTAAAAGAAAGATTTGATAAAATCGATGGATCTAGAACTTATAATCTGCATCAAGAAATTGCATCTTTATCACAAGGAGCTCAATCAAAGTGTGTCTACTTCACTAAATTAAAGGATTTGTGGGATGAGTCTGAATCCGTAGTGCCCTCTCCTGCTTGTAATTGTGAAAGGTCAAGAGACTTCTTGGCATATCTATAGAGAAAAAAGTTGCACCAATTTTTTATGGGGTTGAATGACACCTATTCTCAAGCAAGACGTCAAATCTTGCTTATGACACCCGGCTTCTGTTAACATGGAATATTCAATGCTAATGAGTGATGAGAGTCAAAAGAATGTGGCTCAATCTACTATGACTACAGTCTTATTGGGGGCTACTCCTAGTGGTCATGATACATTAGTCATTTACTTTGAGACTAGTGCTATTGGTGGTGGTTATCATAAAGGGAAAAGAAGTTTTGTCTCAACATACAATCCTAATGATATCTGTGACTTCTGCAAATTGAAGGGTCACTATAAGGTGGATCGTTGTAGGTTAGTGAGGTATCCACCAAGTCATCCCAAACATGGTGATCAAAAGGCTAGTGAGAAAAGAATGAACAACGACCCCAGAGGTGGCTATGATAACAAATTCAAGCAGAGAAAGCTTGCTTGTAGTGCTCATAATGCTGCTGTTGAGGATTGGCAGTTGCAGCCTCAACAGGCTTAGTCACAAGGTGCTTACCAGACATCAAAAGGCCTACCAAATGTTGGTATGATAATACCAAGGTTTACACATGAGCAATATGACCAAATTTGCAAAATGCTGGAACAACAGAATCAAGTCTCAACATACATGCCCTTTACCAGTGCAGCAAACATGTCAGGTATTAGTAGTTTCCTGTTGGTCCGCAATAAACCACATGAGAGGATTATTGACACAGGTGCTACAAATCACATGACTGCAGCCATTGGCCTCCTAAATAAAGGTTCAATATCTGAGTCAGTGAATTCTCAAAGAGTAACATTACCTAATGGTGATATGTCACTTGTTACACATACTTGCTCTAGTAATATTTCTGATAATAGCAACGTACATGTCGAATGAGTTGGCAGATTGAGGCAGAATCTGCTTCACAAATCAAAAAGCAAATTTGGCTGTAATCAGCTCCTGTAAATATGAGATAGCATGTATATTCGAAAAATATATTTGTTGTTATTCTTGGAAATAGATTAGGGGAAATCCCTTGATTCAAGTATCTCCCAAGAATCAGGGATTGATTAGTTTATAAATAATGTACAATTCTATGAATAAAAAATATACTTTGCAGTATCTGAACTTTCATGGTATTAGAGCGGGACGTTTTCTCTAGTATCACATGGAAAGAACACCTTTCCAAGGAGATCATCTTTCTGGAACATCAAAAGAAGAAACTCTATAAGTTCCTACATAAAATATGATGACTCAAGGAGGCAATGTTTCTCACATGTTCTTCCATTTAACTTCTCATCAATTAAACAGGAAAAACTACTTGGAATGGGCACAGTTCGTAAATCTTGCAATTGATGGTTGCAGAAAGTTAGGACATTTGACCTGAGAGACGAAAAAGCCAAAAGTAGGAGAACCAAAGATCAACACCTGGAGATCAGAGAATTTACTCTTGATCTCCTGGTTAATAATTCCATGGAACCAGTCATAGGTAAACCTTATCTGTTTTTACCTATTGCTAAGGATGTGTAGGAAGCCGTAAGGGAGACATATTCTGATGTAGAAAATGCTTCTCAAATATTTGAGTTGAAAATTAAACTATGGCAGGCTAAGCAGGGTGACAAAGAAGTCACTGCTTATTATAACGAAATGGTGTCTTTGAGGAATTAGTTAGACCAGTATTATAATGATGAATGAGAGTGTTCTGAGGATAGTGTTAAAGCAAAAAAAAGGGAAGAAAATGAGAGAAATCACCTTTTTTAGCAGGATTAAATCGCGAGTTTGATGAGGTTAGGTCACGAATCCTAGGAAAAAAATTCTTTTCCCTCACTTCGTGAAACCTTTTTTGAAGTCAGGAGAGAAAAAACTAGGAGGAAAGTTATGTTAAAACCTGATTTAAATGTTGAACTAAAACCTGCTATAGACTCGTCAACTTTTGTGACAGTGAAAAATGAAGATAATAGAAAGAAAAGGCCATGGTGTGCTCATTGCAAAAGACACTGGCACACCCGTGAAACATGTTGGAAGATTCATGGGAAACCAACAAACTAGAAGCAGAAGGAAGTTGATAATCATGTCTTCCAATATCAACATGGTCAAGACCTCCAAACAACTCATTTTGAGCAGGAGCAGCAACCTCCTCCGGATTCGTCTCCATTTACAAGGGAACAACTAGAGATTCTGCACAAACTCCTTCAATCTCCCCAGTTCTGCGCAAATGCACCTAATCCTTCTTGTTCTTTTGCTCTTTTGCTGAAACGGGTATCGTACCATCTGCTTGTCTAAGTGGAAACTACAATAAAAAAGATTCTTTTCTAACTGCGAACTACAACCAAAAAGATTCTTGGATCATAGATTCAGGAGCTACTGATTACATGACTGGAAGTTCTCATGATTTCTCTACTTATACTCCTTGTGCAAGGAATAATAAAATTAAGATAGGTGATGGTTCTTTCTCCGCAATCTCTGGAAAAGAAATTGTTAAAATATCACAATTCCTCACACTTCATGATACTCTTCATGTTCCAAAACAGTCTTGTAATCTGATTTCTATCAGTAAATTAACCCGTTCTCTTAATTATCATACTAATTTTTACTCTGGTTCCTGAGAATTTCAGGAAAAGATCTCGGGAAAGATGATTGGCAATACTAGATAATATAGAGGTCTTTATTTTCTTGACAATGGGGACAACTCTCTAAAACTGAATCCTACTTGTTTGAACTCTATTTTGAATAAAGTCATGCTTTGGCACTATAGGCTTGGACATCCAAGTTTTTATTATTTAAGAAATTTGTTACCTCGGTTATTTGAAAATAAAAATCTGTCCTTGTTCCAGTGTGAATTTTGTGAATTGGCTAAGCATCACCGATCTTTTTTTCCTCTCAAAAGTATCAGTCTTCTAAACCTTTTATGATGATTCATAGTGATGTTTGGGGACCATCTAGAATTTCAACAATGTCTGAAAAATAGTGGTTTGTAACTTTATAGACGATCATACTAGAATGAGTTGGGTTTTTTTATTGAAGGACAAATCTGAAGTTAAAAATGTGTTTGAGACTTTCAATGTAATGGGAGAAACACAATTTAGTGAGAAAATTAAGATTTTTCAAAGTGACAATGGTCGTGAATTTTTTAATTAATAATTAGGAAGTATTTCAAAAAAATCGGGATAGTATACCAAAGCTCTTGTCTGAATACACCTCAACAAAATGATATCGCAGAAAGAAATAAGGCACCTGTTAGAGGTAAGCAGAGCCTTACTGTTTACCAGTAAGGTTCCACAGTACCTTTGGGGAGAGGCTTTTTTGATTGTTACTTATCTTATTAATAGGATGTCATCTCGTTGTTATGGATCCGTGGAAGTCAATTAATTAAATATATAATTATATTTTAGTGATTTTATTTATTATTCTAGACTAGGGTTTTATATTTCTTACTTTCATAAGGATTAAACTTTCTAGAATAGGGTTTTATGTTTCCTACTTTCATAAAGATTAGACTTTTTAGAATAGGATTTTATTTTTTCTACTTTGCTAAGGATTAGACTGTTGATGTAATACTCCTATTTAAATTAGTCACACTCCGGCAAATTGGTAAAGTTGAAATCTATCAACGTCAATTTCAAGAAAAGTTGGCTAGGGATGGAATTGAAGAAGTGTGTTTTGGTAGGATATGATCCAAATCAAAAGGGATATAAGTGTTATGATCCTCAGTCAATGAGGATAATTGTCACAATGGAAATAACTTTCTTTGAATACCAACTCTATTTTACTGCTCATCTTCAGGGGGAGTAAGATTCGTCTTTTTGGGATATTGAGGAAACTAGAACTCAGACAAATGATAGGCTAGATATTACAATAAATACTGATGTGAGGGATCTTGAAGAAGATATGAATAGGTGTGATGCAAGAGATGAAAAGAACAGTGATTCGATAGATGATAGGGACTTAAGTGACTTAAATGATAAAAACTTTGATATTGAACCTGTAGAGCCTTCAAATGACAAAAAATAAAAATGGAAATAGAGAACAAACAAAACAAATACAAGTGTATTTGACAAGGAATCAAACTCAAGAAAAAAAGATTGACGATCCTCAACACTGTCAAAAGTCAACTCCGTAAGACCTTCCTGGAATTCAAGGTAATCTTTCAGCTGATTCTGTTTGTAATTCTTGTCAGATATGGACCTACCTATTGCAAAACACAAAGGTGTTAGAAATGTTTCTAAATATCCTATTTCTATGTTTGTTTCCTATAATAACTTGTCTCCTAGTTATTCAACCTTTATTTTACAACTTTCTAGTGTGGAGATCCCAAAAAATATGCAGTATGCTCTACAAGTTCCCGAGTGGAAGGAGGCTATTTTGGAGGAATTGCGGGCTCTTGAAAAAAAGACATGGGAGTTGGTAGATTTTCCTGAGGGAAAGAAACTAGTAGGCTGCAAATGGATGTTCACCACCAAATTTAAGCCAGACAGATCCTTGGAGAGGTATAAGCCCTACCTAGTAGCTAAGGGGTTCACAAAGACATATGACATTGACTATCTTGAGACGTTTGCTCCAGTATCTAAGCCAAATTCAATTAGAGTTCTATTGACAATCGTGGTAAAACTTGACTGGTCTCTTCAACAATTGGATGTGAAAAATGCTTTCTTGAATGGGCAACTAGATAAAAAAGTCTATATGGATCCCCCAACAGTTTTTGAAGAGAAGTACAAGTCAAAGATATGCATACTTAGCAGATCTCTTTACAGCCTAAAATAGTCTACAAGGGCTTGGTTTTAACGGTTTACTCAATTTGTAAAAAGGCAAGGATATGTGCAAGGATAAGCAGATCACACAATGTTCACTCAGCATTCACTCGAAGGAAAAATAACAGTTCTTATGGTGTGTGTTGATGATATCATCCTCATAAGAGATTATGTGGTTGAAATAAAAAACCTAAAGGAGAATCTAGCCACACAATTTGAGATAAAAGACTTAGGCCCCCTTGAAGTATTTTCTTGGCATGGAGGTTGCACCATCAGAATAAGGAATTATAGTGTCATAAAGAAAGTATGTTCTTGATTTGTTAAAAGAAATAGGAATAAGTGGTTGTAGACTAGCTGAAACTCTAATTGACCCGAATCTAGAGTTTGCGAAGGATGGAAAATCAATTGATAGGGTCCGATACCAGGTAGGGAAGTTGATTTACTTGTCACATAATAGGCCTTATATTGTCTTTGTTGTGATCCTAGTTAGTCCGTTCATGCATTCTCCACGAGAAGAACATCAAGAAGTTGTGTATCGAATCCTAAGGTATCTAAAGAGTTCTCCTGGAAAAGGGTTGTTCTTTAAAGAGAATGAACAAAGAAGTGTTGAAGCTTATACAGATGTGGACAGAGCTGGTTCTTTTATTGATAGAAAGTCTACGTCCAGATATTATACATTTGTTTGGAGAAATGTAGTGACATGGAGGAGTAAGAATCAAAACGTGGTGGCTCAAAGTAGTGTTGAAGCTGAGTATCAATCCATGGCACATGGAATTTGTGAAATGTTGTGGCTCAAGAGATTTTTGAAAGAACTAAGAAGACCTATGAGTTTTTCAATGAAGTTGTACTGTGACAATAAAGCTGCCCTAAGCATTGCTCATAATCCAGTTCAGTGCGACAGAACAAAACATGTTGAAGTGGACAAACACTTTATTAAAGAGAAGATTGAAGATGGAAGTGTGTGCATTTCTTTCATTCTAAAAATTGAACAAATAGCAAATATTTTCACAAAAGGCCTTGTCAAAACTACCTTTGAGTCATTTGTTAGAAAGTTGGGCAAGTTCGATATTTACATGCCAACTTGAGAGGGAGTGTCAAATGAGCCGGTAGATTGAGGTAGAATCTGCTCCACAATGACTGACAGATTTCAATCAAATTTGCTCCACAAATCAGCTAGCAAATTTGACTGTAATCAGCTCCTGTAAATATGGGATAGCATGTATCTTAGGAAAATATATTAGTTGTTATTCTAGGAAATAAATTACGGGAAATCCCTTGATTCAAGAATCTCTCAAGAATCAAGAATTGATTAGTTTATTCTGATCTTACTTTTCTCTTATAAATAATGTACAATTCTATGAATAAAAGATATACTTTGCAGTATCTGAACTTTTAGTATAGAATTTGTTCCATTTACCTCAATTCAAATATACCTTGTTATCAGTTTCACAGGCTACTAAACAGCTTAAATGCTTCACAACATTCTTTCCTAACGTTTCTGTATTTCAGGATCTTTGGAATGGGAAGATGGAGATTCGTAGAGAAACGAATGGACTATACTGAGGCAAAGACTGCTAGGACATAGAAGAGTAGCCGATTATGTATTAAATGTTGATATAACCAATAAAATAGATCTAAAACTTTGACATAAGAGACTTGGACATGTGTTGAAAATATGTCTCATAAATAAAGTAGAAGTAGATAACTATTAGTAGTTTTAAATTATTAGAGTTCTATGTGGCTTATACTTAGGAATTAGTTATCCCTTTGTTATTTGAATAGAAATTAGCTATCCCTTTGTTATTTGAATTTGAATTGAAGTTTAGTTAGAAATTTAGATATAAAAATATGTCTTTGAATTATTAATAAAATAATTCTCTTTGACAATAAAATTGCAGTATTTTTTTCTCTCCAAGTCTTTCTTTGTTATTTCTTTAATTTCAAAGATAAAAACCAACAATTGGTATCTAGATCCATTTTCTTGAGGGATCTGTGAGTGAGAAGAATTCTGAAAACAACTTTTTCCAAATAGATCCTCCTGTCTTTGATGGTGATAATTACCAACTCTGGACAATAAGAATGGAGACTTATGTTGAGGCTTTAGACCTTTGAGAGATTGTGGAGGAGGATTATGATATTCTTCTGTTGCCCAATAATCCCAGGTGGCCCAGATCAAAAGCTAAAAGGAAAAGAAAATAAGAAAATCAAAGGCAAAAGCAACTTTGTTTGCTAGTATGTCTCCAATAATTTTCATAAGAATTATGACCCTTAAATAAACAAGAAGTTATGATTATCTAAAGGAAGAATACACAGGAGATGAAAGAATACGAGGCATGAAGGTGTTGAATATAATAAGGAAATTTGAATTGCAAAAGATGTAGGAATCTGAGACCGTCAAAGAGTACTCAGGCCGACTTCTTATCATTGTCAACAAGGTAAGATTGCTTGACACAAAATTTAAAAATTATTGAAAAAAATCTTGTTACAGTGCCTGAAGATATGAAGTATCAACTACCTTGGAAAACACAAAATACCTGTTCAAGATTGCCTTAGCAAAATTGTTAAATACATTGCAGGCACAAAAGCAAAGGAGGCTTATGAGATAGGGTGGTATGGTTTGATACAAGAATAATCATGGAGATGAACTTATGAGAGTGCGCGTCGAACCCGAGACTCGAAGCGTGAAAGTAAAGTGCAAAGGAACACCATATCACACACCAAGAACGGGTCATACACTACACTCCATAGGCACCTTTTGTCTTCCCTTCATTAAGGGCTTTTGGGATATTTCACTTATGTTTGTAATAAGTCTATAAATAGACTAGTTTTAGGTCTTTTGTTCTTTAGTTGTTGAATGATATTGAAAGACTATTCTCTAGAGAGAGAGTCAGTTGTAACCGAAACTAGGGCAAGAACAAGTGTGGTACTCACTTGTGTTGCAAAATTGGCTAGAAACGTTGGTGCTTGAGTGGTGGATTCCCTCTTGTGTCTTTGTAGGAGTGGTGTTACTATTGTAAGTCTTATAGGTCCTTGTATTTGAGATATCCTTGGGTTCTTTGGTCTTGTAATAGTGCATATTTCACTACCTATCTTTACTTTTATGTACTAGTTTGTTCTTGTTTTAGTGAAAACCGTTGGTTCTTGTTATCTTTATGTTGTTATTCCTCTTGTTATATTGTGTTGTCCTTGAGTTTGTGGGCTGTTCTTGTATCATTTGGTATCAAAGCAAGGTTTGATTTTGTTCCAACAAAATCAATCTTGGGATTGTTATATTGAGAATAAAAAAAAAAAAAAGTGAAAAAGAAGAAAAAACAAAAAAGTTACTGTTCATGTTTTTTGGGTCTTTCAAAAAACTTGATTTTTGTGTGTTTTGTGTGTTTCTAGTGTTAGATCTTTGTTCTCTAACACTATCAGAGTCTAGAAATTGAAAATCCCAACAAAAAAGAAGTGTCAAAATCGCCCAAAAAACTTGATTTTTGTGTGTTTTGTGTGTTTCTAGTGTTAGATCTTTGTTCTCTAACACTATCAGAGTCTAGAAATTGAAAATCCCAACAAAAAAGAAGTGTCAAAATCGAAAATTCCAAAAAAATACTAAACCCGTTTTTGACCCTAGGTCAAATTTTGATTTTTTGATTTTGTGTTTTTCTTGTGTTTTTAGTGTTAGATTTGTGTTCTCTAACACTATAGGAGTATTGGGTTCGAATTTGAGCTAAATTGGAGGTTATTTGAGCCATCCACCATTGTTGAGCTTGAGTTTGAAGAAACTTGAAGGGTTATTTTCGGTACAACCCCATGGAACCCTAGGCTTCAAATGCACAAACAATAGACAATAATGCCATCAATCTCATTTTGGTTCACCTTGATTCTATGTCCCGAGACCTTGCTAGGGCGAATGTGGGTCTTGAAAAAATTGGCTCGTATGTGGTAACTATGAGTGAGAGGTTGGATCGAATGGAGAGTCGAAGGAACTCTTGTGATTTCCCGACACTTTACTTCCCGTGATCAATCCTCCAAGACCATCACCTAATTCCGCAAGCCAAGATCCAAATAGCCCTCAAAATCGAGACATAACTAGGCCCATTTCCCCACAATTCGATCAAGTCCAACTAGGACTTGGACGCCAAATGCCTACACTAAAATTGAACCCTTCCATCCAAGATCCACTTAACCAAAGGAATCAACTTTCACCAATTCAAATTCCTTCTGTCCAAGCTCCACAACCGAAGATCCACTTCACTAAACCAACCCTCCTGACCGAAGCTCCACATTACCAAAACTGATATGTCCATGTAGAAGAGAATGGTAGAAAGGAACATGAAGGATATGAGGTCTACGAAAATGACTGTATGATGGTAGGAGACTTGAATCGGATGAGATTGAAGGTAAAGCTCAAGATAGAGAGGAAGCCAAGATTCAAAATGAAGATGTCGGCTGAGATTTGTTGTTATTGAGCTTGTGGGTTCTCCATGTTTTGAGGACTCTTTTGAGTGGCTTCCTTTAAGTGGCCAATTGTCCAATTGAATGAGGTGAAGCCATGAATTTGTGGGCAAATTCCTCTCAAGATGGAGAGGATGATACAAGAATAATCATGGAGATGAACTTATGAGAGTGCACGTCCAACCCGAGACTCGAAGCGTGCAAGTGAAGTGCAAAGGAAAACCATATCACACACCAAGAACGGGTCATACACTACACTCCATAGGAACCTTTTGTCTTTCCTTCATTAAGGACTTTTTGGATATTTCACTTATGTTTGTAATAAGTCTATAAATATACTAGTTTTAGGTCTTTAGTTCTTTAGTTGTTAAATGATATTGAAAGACTATTCTCTAGAGAGAGAGTGAGTTGTAACCAAAACTAGGGAAAGAACAAGTGTGGTACTCACTTGTGTTGCAAAATTGGCTAGAAATGTTGGTGCTTGAGTGGTGTATTCCCTCTTGTGTCTTCGTAGTAGTGTGGTGTTACTATTGTAAGTCTTAGGGGTCCTTGGATTTGAGATATCCTTGGGTTATTTGGTCTTGTAATAGTGTATGTTTCACTACCTATCTTTACTTTCATGTACTAGTTTTTCTTGTTTTGGTGAAAATCGTTGGTTCTTATTATCTTATGTTGTTATTCCTCTTGTTATCTTGTGTTGTCCTTGAGTTTGTGGGCTGTTCTTGTATCATGGTTGAAGGAGCTTTGAAAGCCAACCACAAGATTTAAAGCAAGGGTAATAATTCAAGAAAAAACTACCCAACTTGCCAACACTGTGGCGAAATAGGTCATCCTCCATTTACATATTGGAAGAGACCAGATGCACAATGCAAGATTGCAATCAACTTAGCCATGAAGCTATGATTTGCAAAAAACAAATCTCAAAAATATGAAGCAGATGCCCAAGTCACCAAAGAAGAAGAAGAAGATCACTTATTTGTGGCAACATATTATTCAATCAAGAAATCTGATTTTTGGATGATTGACATTAGTTGAACAAATCACATGACATATGACAAAACTCTTTTGAAAAGTTTTTTCCTTTGAAAAATAAGAAAATCAGAATTGGGAATGGTGACTATATTCATGCACAAGGAAATGAAAATGTTGCAATCAAAATAATTTAAGGTACACAAATAGTTTCGAATGTCTTTTATGTGTCTCATATTGATAAAAGTTTATTAAGTTTTGGCCGGCTAATGAAAGAAGGATTTAAATTATTATTTGGAGAAAAATATTGTCGAATCTTTGATTCCACTAATCATGAGATTTTATAAGTCGATATGAGAGGCAAAAGTTTCTTATTTAATCCAACGGAAGATGCACACAAGCCTTGCGGGACCAAAGATGAATTGGTAGATTTATTCAACAGGTCAAATTTAGTCGAGACTGCAATCTACAATTTCTGATCCATGGAGGAGTGTTGAAAATATATCACAAATAAAGTAGAAGTAGATAACTATTAGTAATTTCAAATTATTAGAGTTCTATGTGGCTTAAACTTAGGAATTAGTTATCCCTTTGTTATTTGAATAGAAATTAGCTATCCCTTTTTTATTTGAATTTGAATAAAAGTCTAGTTAGAAATATAGCTATAAATATATGTCTTTGAGTTATTAATAAAACAATTCCTTTTGACAATACAATTGTAGTATTTTTTTCTCTCCAAATCATTCTCTGTGATTTCTTAAATTTCAAAGCTAAAAACCAAAAACATGTTCCATTTAGGATACTGTGTAAAATGTTCCCTAGTAAAAGTAGTTTTCTAGATGACAATATAAATAAATGTAGTGTTTGTCCATTTGCTAAGCAAACCAGATTAGCATTTCCTACTAATATTACATCTAGCTTTAAACCTTTTGATCTACTATATATGGACCTCTGGGGTCTATATAATGTTCCTATTTGTGATGGTCACAAATCATTCTTAACTATTATAGATGACTTTACTAGAATGACATGAATACATCTGCGTAAATTCTTATGGATTGAAACAAGCACCAAGATAACAGAATGCAAAATTTTCTCAAGCATTAATCAACTGCAAGTTTAGGGGAAGTCAATATGATCAGTCATTATATATCAAGGAAATCGGTGATGGAGTAATTTTTGTACTAGTATATGTGGATGCCATACTAGTAACTGGGGATAAGCTAGATTAGCTAATTGAAACCAAGGAAGATCTTCACAAAACTTTCAAGATGAAAGACTTAGGAAAATTGTAATACTTCATAGGAATTGAGTTTGCAAGGTCTAAACAAGAGATTATGATGCCATAAAGAAAGTATACACTTGATTTCAAAAAATGGTCTTAGTGCTACTAAACCAGCTCCTCAGATCCCACACCCTTTGATACTAAAAAAAACTAACAACTAGAGACTTTGATCAACATGTCCCTGGAGCTGTAAGACCTAATGATGAGGAACTAGATTATCAGAGAATGAATCAAAGAATAATAGGAAAGCTGTTATATCTTACAGTCTCAAGACCAAACATAGCTCACACGTTGAGTTAGTTTTTGCAGAGTCCAAAACAATCTCACATGAGGGTAACACTCAGGGTTATCAGATATATAAAAGAAAATCTAGGAAAAGGGCTTCAAATGTCTAGTGCAAGGAAAGATGTTCTTGCAGCTCATTGTGATGCTAACTGGGATGCATGTGCCTTTTCTAGAAATTCTATTACTAGTTTCACTATCAAACTAGGTGATTCATTAGTGTCTTGAATGTCAAGGAAACAATCAACCGTCTCAAGAAGTTTAGCTGAATCAGAGTACATAAGTATTGCCTCAATAATTGCAGAACTTACTTGGTTAATTGGTTTAATCAAGGACCTAAATATTCAACTGCAACTACCAGTAACTATCTTTAGTGACAGCAAAGCAGCATTACACTTGGAAGCAAATCTTGTTTATAATGAAAGGCCCAAACATATAGAAATAGATTGCCACTTTGTGAGGAAGAAGATTCAATAAGGACTTACCAAAACTGAATACATAGCCACTCATGATCAACTTGTAGATGCTTTCTACAAAGGTTTAACTAAGGTTCAACATGAGTATCTGATGTCCAAACTTGGCTTTATGAATCTTTTTTTAGTGCCAAGTTTAAGGGGGGATTGTTGAGATCTGAATATTGAAGGCTAAAGATGTCAATGGAAAAGGAGGGAAAAACAGTTGTACAGTTAAGATGTCCTAAAGTTAGTTAACATAGTGAATTAGTTAGTTAGAATAACTGAAAAGAAGTTACTACACTAGCTGAACATCTGATGCTACATATACTCGACTATGTACTACTACATGATTATTGAACTGAATACAACTATCAACTACAATGATTCACTCATCTTCTTCCTCTTCCACTTCTCTATTTCTCTGAGTTCTTCTTCTTCATCTTCCTCTTCTACTTCGTACTTCTCTATATTTCCTATTTGGAGTGTGATTGCTCCATTATTCTTCAGTTTTGCTTTTAGTTGTAGTTAATTTCATGATAAGAATAGCTGAAAAAAGAAAAAGGATCTACTCCATCTGTAAGAGGCTGATAGTGATAGGTATGAGGAGAGGTAGAGTTAGACCGAGAAAAAATTGGAAAGAGGTGATTAGATAGGACATTACATATCTCTAGCTCATCAAGGAAATGACCATACATACAAGATCATGGAGGGCGAGGATTGTCGATTAGTGGGTAGTTGAGTACTTTCCCCTTTCCCTGTGATAGACCGGGGTTCCAATCTGGTGCATCTATATATTTCCTTACTATTATTATTATTTGTATGCTAGCATTATCTTAACCCTTGATTTTATTACTACTGTTGTTTCATTTATTTTGTCTATCTGCGCTCTTTTACTGTTTTCTTCGTTATATTCATCACTTACTTTCACTCTTGCTCTTCTTTTAAGCCCGTCCTTGAGCTAAGGGTCTATTGAAAATAACCTCTCAATGGTAGTGATAAGGTCTACGTAAACCTCATCCTCCCTAGACCCCATCTGTGGGACTATACTAAATATGTTATTGTTTTGTGCTCTCTAACAGTTTACGTTTTCTGATGAAATGGTCGTACACTTTAAAAAGAGAAAATGTTGAGATGATTGTGTGGAAAAAAGAGACATGGAACTGTGTCAGAAGAAATTTGATAGATTATTAAATAAGTTTACGAAAATCATATTAAGCTTTGAAAACTTTCACCAAAATGTCTAATACAAATCTTGGTTAAGCTACATTGAACAGAGAAGGAGGAGGAAGAGAGAAATTTTATTAACTATCAAAATCTATGCACTGTTACAACTTGCACCTATATATAGATGCATATATTCTAGAACCTTATCATTAAATTACACACTTAACTTTCCAGGTCATCACACAACTAATTAACCACCTAACAAAGTAACAAACTCACTTGCACTAGTAAGCTCACGTGCACTAGCAGCCAACTCATGTGCATAGTGAACCAATGTGACATTACACAAATAATGATCATACTTGTAGTGTGATCGTAGACTTTCCAATACACTCCCACAAGCCGAAGGGTGCATAATATTAAGCACATCAAGTTTTCTCAAGAGTTTAGAATGTTGATCATGGCCTAGCCTTTATTCAGTATATCAGCCACCTGTTGTTGGGAAGAAACATACAGGGTCTGCACTAAATCACTCTTGATTTTGTCACTGATAAAATGACAATCAATCTCTATATGCTTTGTTCTCTCATGAAAGATCAGATTAGCTCCTAACTGTATGGTAGACTTTTTATCACTGAGCACTGTGATAGGTTTGGGAACCAGCACATTTAAATCTGCAAACAATCCTTCTAGCCAAGTGAGTTCTGCTATAGTTGAAGCCATAGTTCTGTATTTAGCTTCAACTGAGCTTCTAGATATTGTATGCTATTTTTTTACTTCTAAGATATTAAAGAACCACCAAACTGCACCATGTACCCAGTCACTGACCTTCTACTGTGGGCAAAAGTAGCCCAGTCTGAGTCATACCAACAAACCAAATTAGCATTAGTGTGTTTCTTCACTCCTTGACCTACTGAACCTTTCAAGTATTTGATCACCCTGTAAGCTACTTCCAAATGAAATCTTTTGGACCTTGCATGAAATTACTCAGTTTCTGAACATAGCTGATATCTTGTCTAGTTATAGTGGCATACATAATTTTACCCACTACCCTTTGATAATAAGTTGTATCTCTCAAAATAACATCATATGTACAACCTGTGATTTTATCATACTCGACAGATGTCAACCTAGCATTGGATTCTAAAGGTGTAGATGGTGGCTTTGCATCATCTAGACTAACTTCTGAGATCAACTCCAGAAGATATTTTCTTTGATTCAAAATGACTCCCTGTGAAGACCTCAAAACTTCAATTCCCAGAAACTACTTGAGCTCCCTTAAGCCTTTGAGATTGAACTGCTTATGTAATATTTGGTTGGTTTTAGAAACCATAGTTTCATTATCCCCAGTGATCAGTAGGTCATCTACATAGACTAAGACTATCACCATTCCTTCTGTCTTCTTCCAGGTAACAATGAGTGGTCATATACACTCTGAGTAAATACTTCATTTGTGAGAGTTTAAGTCAGCTTGATATGTCATTGCCTAGAGGCTTGTTTAAGTCCATATAAAGACTTAATCAACTTGCATACCTTACTATGCCCTTTCTGTTGAAAGCCTTCAGGTAGTTACATATACATGTCTTCATCTAAGTCCCCTTGTAGAAAGGCATTATAGACATCCATTTGGTACAAGGACCATCCCCTTGATACAACAAATGCAATACCACATCTAACAGTCACTATCTTTGTTACAAGTGAAAAGGTATCTTGGTAGTCCAATTGTTCTGGTGGCTATAGCCTTTAGCTACCAGTCTTGCTTTGAATCTCTCAACATCCCCATTTGCTTTATATTTGATCTTGAATATCCATTTTGAGACAATGAAACTCAACTATTTCCCATGTGTTGTTGTCTTTAAGTTCTTTAATCTCTAACTTCATGGCTTCTATCCATCCATCATCTCTGATAGCTTGACTGAAATATCGAGGCTCAACCAGGTCTGAAAAACTACTCACATAGCATTGATAATTAGAAGTAGTATTCTTATAGGATAGGTAATTTGATATTGGGTATCTTGTACCCTTTATCTTCCCAAGTGTAGTGTAGTCTTTCATCCAAATAGGTTCCTTATCCACTCTTGATGTTCTTCTGTAAGTGATAGGTTCTGCATTGTCTGTGCATGAGGGAGTTGGCTCAATAGGTTGAACAGTTGGCTTACCTTCTTCTTTTGCACCCATTGATGGATCAGGCATTGAAGTACTTTGAGGTAATTCTCCTACACCTGATTTTAGATCATCAGTAACATCTGCTAAATCAACTGATTCTTCATCGCCACCACTTTTTTTGTATATGACCCGAAAGGATGTGTGGATTGGTTCTTACCTTCGGTTTTAGCAAAAGGAAAAACATCTTCCTAAAGTGTAATATCTCTGCTAACAAAAAACTTATTAGAGATCATATCCAATAATAAGTATCCCTTTTGTGTGGTGGAATACCCCATCAACACTGCAGTTTTGTCCCCTTCAGATAAGTTATCACCTTTAGGTAATATTGAGGCATAGCATAAACAACCTAGTACCCTCATGTGTGATCAGGAAGGTACCTTGGAAAACAATACCTCAAATGGTCTCTTACCACTAATAGAGGATGAGGGTAGTCTATTCATCAAGTAGACAACAACCTTAACAACTAAACCTCAATATCTGATAGGCATTTGTGATTCAAACCTGATAGCTCTAGCAATGTTCAGGATTTGTCTTTGTCTTCTTTCTACAACACCATTCTGTTGTGGTGTATAAGGATAACTGCTTTGATGCAACACACCTAAAGTTTTGAACAAATGATTACACTGAGTGTTGAAGAACTCAGTGCCATTATCAGTTCGTATGACCTTCACATTAGTTCTGAACTGAATTTTTACCATCAATATAAAGTTTTGAGAGAAACAATGGTCTCAGACTTAAGCTGCAACAAATGCATCCAAGTATATCTACTACAATCATCCACAATGGTTAACAAGTAGAACCTTTTATCAAAAGTAGGTATTTTATAGTGTCCCCACAGATCCATATGTACAATATCAAAACATATGGTAGACTTAGTTTCACTGCTAGGAAAAGGTAACCTTGTCTTCTTGGCTAAGGGACATCTATGATATTTATTTAATAGATCAGAATCCTTACAAGGACTCAACAAGTCTAGTGACTTCAACACTTATGTGGATGGATGTCCAAGTCTCTTGTGCCACCGACTACTGCCATGCATTATTATGCCTGCTACTGGCCTTTCTTTATCTTCATATGTATTATTCCTTCTATGTACACCTTGAAGAATGTATAATCCTCCTTTTTCCCTATCAACCCCCTCACCTTGACACTGTAAAGATCCTGAAATACACAGAAGTCGGGTAAGAGGATACAAAACAAGACAATTATCCAGTAACCTTGGACATGATAGCAAATTCAGCTTAAAGTCAGGGACAAATAGTACATCCTTTACAGTTTTATTTTGCAAAACTAGTGTCTTTCCACTGTGAAATATATCAGGCTTGGCTCCATTAGGTAGATTCACCTTATCCCCTCCTGCTTTATCTACTTTACTTCTTGTGGAAAACATGTTATTGTTTGATGCAATGTGATGAGTGGCACTAGAATCAACTACCCATTCTTGTTGCTCAACATGAGAAAATAAATAGGTAGCTATACCCGACATATTAGTATGTTTTGTCTCTTGTTGATCCCCGTTGAGAAGTTCCATAATTTGCTTGTATTCCCCATCAGTGAAGGCTTGGCCTTTTGCCAACATTGTATTATTGATTTCCTTGGGACCACCTTGACTAGTTGAAACATTTTGACCCGTATCTCCACCAACACTCTGTCCATTGCAATTACTAGATAAAAAAGTGAGTATCAACTTGTTTTGCATATTGGTTCCCAGGATATCTATTGGCATTGAATTTTCCAGTGTCGTAATTCATCTTCTTCCTTGATTTCCTAGCAGTAGAATATCCTATCAGCTTGTAGCAATTCTCTCTTGTATGTCTAGTAAAGTGGCAGTAGTCTCATTTCTTCCTCTTGTAATTATGATTTCTATGACTTACTTCTGAACTTCTATTCACCTGCATTGTAATAAGATCTGATTTCTCACTTGTGATGGACGAGTAGGCAAGTTGTTGCAACTCATCTTCCGCTATCATAGCATATGCCTGATTGAGAGAAGGTGTCACTCCCTTCAGAAGAATCTGTCTCCTAGCTGGTCATATGAATCATTCAATCCTCCTAGAAACTCTATCAGTCTCATTTGAGCAAGATGATCTGCATAGTCTTTAGACCTTGGGCAATCAGATGAAGGGGCAGGGATCACAATACATACTCACTCCATAGACCTTTCAATTTGGTAAAATAAGTAGCTACTGAATCAGTACCTTCTGACAGTGTGTTGATTTCTCTGTGTAATTGGTATAATCTCATTCGATTTACCTTGTCAAACCTTTCCTTCAGATCTTCCAAAACTTCTCGTGCTTTTGTGGCATATACAATCCCATTCGACAACTCAGAACTCATTGAGCTCATTAACCATGACAGCACTATTGCATTACATGTTTCCCATTGTTCATGTAACTCTTCTCTATACATCTCCTCATTGCATGCACCAGTTACAAATCCAAATTTTCGTTTCCACAATAATGCAATCCTCATTGATCTACTCCACACCCTATAATTTTCAGATCCAATAAGCTGGACTGGAATCAGGGTAGCTGCAAACACATTTGATATGCCTATGAACATGGGATCACTGGGATCTATCTTAGGTTCCATTCTCCACACTTCAACAAGCAAGCAAATAGATGTAGGGATTGAAAACCACCAGCAACTACCACACGAAAAACAGCTAAATATAAAGATAGATCTACTGCCACAATTCAGAGTGCAAGCAAAAAAAAATTGTGATTCAAGTTGAGTCAACTACAGAAATCGAAAACTCTACCAAAATGGAGATCTAAACTCCATAGATTGTTTCTCATACTCTACGATCGAACTGGAGCTCTGATACCATGAAAACTTTCACCAAAAAGTCTAATACAAAGCTTGGTTAACCAAGCTACATTGAACAGAGAAGGAGGAAGAGAGAAATTTTATTAACTGTCAAAATCTATGCATTGTTACAACTTGAACCTATATATAGATGCATATATTCTAGAACCTTCTCTTCTTGAACCTTCTCACTACACTACACACTTAACTTTCCAGCTCATCACACAACTCATTAACCACCTAACAAACTAACAAACTCACGTGCACTAGTAAGCTCACGTGCACTAGCAGCCAACTCGTGCACGGTGAACCAATGTAACAGTGCACAGATAATGATCATACTTGTAGTGTGACCCTAGACTTTCCAATAAGCTTCTTTAGATATATTCATGAAAGGCCTTACTTCTACATTTGTTATATAGATTTATGTTTACTGTTAGCAAAATGTGCTGAGGTAAAGCAGATGTAAAAGAACATCAAGATCAGACTTTTTTCTTACTGTCTCTGGAAGGAAAGGCTATCACAACACTAATTTAAAAGAAAGGTGTATATGTAAGTCAGAAATGTAATTCCGCATGAAGAAGTCGACCAGTAATACCAAATGACACATGTTAAAATATCACAAGCAACTTCAAGTAAATGTAAGCATGATGTTATGGTACCTTCATGAAAGTTTTTGTTTTGCTACGAAAAACACGACATTCTTGTTTGATGTCTTTTAATGCCCACAGACACCTACAGAGACAAGGGAAAAGGTTTTGTCAGATAATCTAAAATCTCCGTGATATTAGCTAATTATATGATCAAAAAGATGATTCTCACCAAGAGTGATTAAGGATTTCTTGTTAGAGGAAACAGATGATTGAACAGTCATGAAATTCTAACCGCAATAAGAAAATTTAATGCTGAAGAATTCTACGTCGGAGAAAAAAAACAAGCAATAAGGTTAGTAAAGTTCTGATCATTGCTAAAGGATTAGTGCACATCCTCTTACACAGTCTGCAAGTTTATTCCCCAACTAATGTGGGACTTCCAACCCACTCTAACACCCCGCTTCATGCCAAGGACCCAACTAACGCGTGCACTGGTAGCCCAAATGGGGATATGACACCTGCGCCTAACTCAACCACAAAAACTAGCTTATGACAGGAGGATTCCCCAAGTCCATATAAGCAAATCATTAGTCCATTCCCCAACTAATGTGGGGTTTTAACCCACTCTTAACAAGAAGGAAGAATATTAAAGAGTTAAATGGCCGTAAAATGAAAGGAAACTCATTTTTCCGTTGCAGTGAAGTGTTAGTATTACTAAAAAATTTGCATGTTTTAAGAAAAGGGAATGTACTCTAAAGTGCCTAGCTAAATAGAAGCAAATGTTAATCAAATAGTTGATCTTTGTTGTGGAAAAGTTGACTTTGAGATCAACAAGGACATGCATTAAGCATTTCCCGAATCAAACAGATTGCCTATCAAGCAAGTGAACAGTAAAACCTTTTAAACAACAAGCAGTAGAAAAATTCTAGCTAATGTAGAAAGAACCATACTCAATCTTGGACTTCTTGTCAACTCCTTCGATAAAGGGATCACATGCCTTCTTAAGCTTACAAGCTCCAATGCTGCAAGAGAAGTTGAGAAAAATCATTATGATCTTTCTTGTGGCAAGTAATTATGAAAAGGAATGGCGAACCTAAGATTCCAACTGTTGTATATTCAACGGAAGATTTGAGGATACAATTTTCAGAGAATTTTTTGAGGAAAAAGTACACAAGAAAAGAAAAATCAGTTAAGATGTGAAGAGATACTAAACGTTTAGATAAAGCAAGTACGAAGTAGCTGCTTTCTATGAAAACAACATACCCCCAGTGTAATCCCAATAAGTAGGGTCTGGGAAGGACATTGTGTATGCAAACCTTACCCCTGCCTTGGGAGGTAGAGAGGTTATTTCCCATAGACCCTCGGCTCAAGTAAAAGCATTACAAACCAGTTCGAAAGAAAAACAATGGGAGTGAAGAAACCAAGAAAAAATGCTAAAGATGGCATGACAAAGCACACTAAATCAATCAACTATTCTCAACGGCAAACTAGTTAAGGTTGGATGCATGAATCCTCCCTGCACATTCCACTTTTAAGATGCAATCCTATAATACTGTTCATTGGTAACACTATATGTAAGACTACATACCAAATATCAAATATCTACTTAAACTTAGCGAAGATAAATTCTTATGGCTACTTTAAGAAATAACAACTCACCATGCAGCACTTCCTTTCAGCTTGTGACATTGCACATTTAAGATATCAAAGTCCACAACCCATGACTCACTAAAATTAATGAAAGAACAAAACACGAATCAACAACCAAAGTACAAACAAAAATAATTTGTGCATAACAGCAACAGAAAAACATACAGAACATAGGTCAGGTTTCGCATAACAGCGCGAGCATCACGTAGAAAAGTAGGAAATAGATCCAGGAAGAAAGAAGAACCACACTCCTCCTTCAATGAGTAGGCGATCCGGAAATCTTTATTAACCAAACCCTGCAAAAAACATCTAAGTGAATGATATTCCTTTTACACTTCCATATCATATAGTAATAGGAAAATTCATCACAAACATCTCGAAGAAGGATCTCTATCTTTACATGAACATTGAAGAAAATAAATGACTCAACTACAACAAAAGAATTACTTGACACAAGTGTTGTTTTATGGTGTTCGGGTACAAGAATCTGTATACATGCAACACCAACTTCAAATCTAGTTCAAGTCTAAGAAAAGAACACTTTTGAAGTTACTTAACACCTTCAACACTAGATTATGAATAATCTATCTAAGAAGTGTGTTTATTTTCAGAAAATAGATGAAATAGAATTTGTAAGGCCAAGTCTCCCGACTTCACGGAGTGTCCTTAAGGAATAATTCCCCTCACTGTACCTGGGTTATGGAATCTTCCTTCCAAGATAAAATGACCTTCAATTCGAACAATAGCGGTACCTCAAATTGTTGGATTCGACGAACTCACTCAACAGTTTGATTGATCACACATAATGTTTTGAAGACAAGAAGAGAGTTTGTAATTCAGAAAAATTCGTGTCTAAACCTGTGGATGAAAGCAGGTTTATATAGACTTCATATGCCTCTTCTGAAAAGTGAAAATGGTTCACTTAAAAGGTGTGACCTTTCTTGAAAAATCATGTCTGTTCGTCAAAAGATTGCATCTTTTTCGAACAGGCAGACCATTTCATGAATCAGTGTTTTGAAACATCAGTTCAAAACAGTGCATCCTTCTGAAACATCAGTTTGAAATAGTGTATCCTTTTGAAGCATCAGTGCGAAACACTGCATGTATGCATATAACTGGAAGATCAAAACACAGAAAAAATTTACTGCATTTATAATTTTCCTTCGAATTAAATTTCTGTCAAATAAATTTTGTCCAAAAAGATAGATCTCATCGATCGATCGTTTGACAAATCCAAATCCAAATCCAAATTTGAAGCCGAGTCGAGCGAGCGACGACGACAACGGCGCGAGGTATCTCTTATTTTTTGCCTCACTTACCAAGTGGAATAAGTTTCTTAATATAAACACTTAAAAGTCACATTCTCCCACCTATGTGGGAGAAGTAGTATACTTTTCATTTTAGTGTTTTCTTCTCTATTTTTCCTTCCACTTGGTTTCCTCCATTTTTCATTCATACTTTTCATATAATTTGAACCCAACAATCCCCCACATAAATGAAAAAATGGCTATTTTTCATAAAAAAAAATTTTGTGGGCAAGTATGTGATCATCAAGTAAAGACTGATTGCATCTGGATAAGTGGGTTTTCCTTTGAACTTTTCATAGTGAACATGCATCGGATGCACTCGGTCAATTGGTAGATTTGATATCTTTGAACTGTTGAGCTTTAATGTACACCTAGACAACACATGTCACACAACCAACCTTTTACCATTTATGGTTCTAACAGTTTTATTCTTTTCAGCCATGAACACGTCCCGATTTCATGAGAGCTTAGAGAATAGGCCTTTACTAATATTCTCCTTGAAGTGTCTTCCACTTCTCCCTCACATAGGTGATTTTTAAACGTTCAATCCTATAGATTAAACTATTTGGTCAAATCTGCCAAATTTAGATAATCATTAAAAGACTTTTCACCTTAAATCTTATCCTTGTTTACTAAAAATTATCTACATCATGAGAATGGGTTGGGTAATTGACAATGTTGAACCTGTCAGACACAACTTTGTTTGATATCCTTGAACCTAGCTCTTGGGATCTCCAGTCTGCTAGGTAGAGTTACAGCCATGCTGACTTGTCCTAGGCCTTAAACCCATTCCCTTGGATGTCCTTTCCACTCCTTCTCTAGATAGGCCTTTTGTAAGTGGATCCGACACATTATCCTTTGACTTTACATAGTCAATAGTGATAATTCCACTAGAGAGAAGTTCCCTAACGGTATTATGTCTCCATCGTATGTGATGAGATTTACCATTGTACATCGTGCTCCCTGCCCTACCTATTGCCTCTTGTCTATCACAGTGTATACATACTGCTGCCACTAGTTTGGGCCAATAAGGAATATCTTCCAAGAAATTTCGGAGCCATTCTGCTTCTTCACCGGCTTTATCTAATGCGATAAATTTAGATTTCATTGTAGAGCGAGCAATACAAGTCTCTTTGGATGATTTCCAAGAGACTGATCCTCCACCGATAGTAAATACATATCCACTTGTGGATTTTACTTCATTTGATCCGGTGATCCAATTTGCATCACTATATCCTTTGAGTACCGCGGGATATTTATTATAATGCAAGGCATAGTCTTGAGTGTATTTAAGATAACCCAAAAATCTTTTCATTGCCATCCAATGAGTTTTGCTAGGATTACTCATGTACCGACTCAATTTACTAATAGCGCATGCTATGTCTGGTTGTGTACAGTTCATTATATAGATTAAACATCCCAATACTTTTGCGTACTCCAATTGTTAGTCACTTTAACCTTCATTCTTTCAAAGTGCAAAGCTCACATCCAATGGAGTCTTGGCAATACCAAATTCCGTATAATTGAATTTTTTAAGTACGTTTTCGATATAATGAGACTGTGACAATGCCAACCCTTATGGAGTTTTATGGATTCTTATTACTAAGATCACATCCACAACTTCAAGGTCTTTCATATTGAACTTACTCTCGAGCATTCATTTTGTTGCATTTATGTCAGAAATGTCTCTACTGATGATCAACATATCATCCACATATAAAAAAACAATGAATTGGTGATTTGGAGTGTCTTTAATATAAACACATTTATCACATCCATTTATATTTATCTTGAACCTGTTTGCCAACATGATTTGGTCAAACTTTGTATGCCATTGTTTAGGTGTTTGCTTTAGTCCATACAACGACTTAATAAGTTTACACACCTTATTCTCCTTTCCTGGAACCACAAAAACCTCAGGATGTTCCATGTAAATTTCTTCCTCCAATTCTTCATTTAGGAATGCGTTTTCACATCTATTTGGTGGATTTCAAGATCATATACCGCCGCCAAGGCAATTAACATTCAAATCGATGTTATCCTTGTTACTGGCGAGTATGTATCAAAGTAAGCAAGGCCTTTTTTTTGAAGACTTTTACTACAAGTCTTGCCTTGTATTTGTCAATAGTACCATTCGCCTTCATTTTCCTTTTGAAGATCCATTTAGAACCTAAAGGTTTATTTCTTGGAGGAAGATCAACCAATTCCCACGTATGGTTTCTTAAGATTGAATCAATCTCACTGTTGACTGCCTCTTTCTAAAAGGATGAGTCTGACGATGACATCGCTTCTTTAAATGTTTGAGGCTCATTTTCTAAGAGAAATCTTACAAAATCTGATCCAAACGAAGTAGACGTTCTTTGACGTGTACTACGTCTTGGATTCTCTTCATTATGTACATTCTCACTTGGTTCATCTCGAGGTCATTTAGATCCTCCACTAGACTATTCATGTCTAATTTTATATGGGTAAATATTTTTAAAGAATTAAGCATTATCTGATTCAATTACCGTATTTTTATTTATATCCGGATGTTCGGATTTATGAACCAAAAAATGACATGCTTTACTGCTTTTAGCATATCCTATGAACATGCAGTCCACAGTCTTAGGTCCTATCTTAACCCTTTTAGGCATAGGAACATGGACCTTTGATAAACACCCCCACACTTTGAAATATTTCAAGTTGGGTTTCCTTCCTTTCCATTTTTCATAAGGGATTGATTGTGTCTTACTATGGGGAACTCTATTGAGTATACGGTTGGCTGTAAGAATAGCCTCCCCCCACAAGTTTTGCGGTAAACCGAAACTTATAAGTAAGACATTCATCATTTCCTTCAACGTTCGTTTTTTCCTTTCCGTAATTCCGTTAGATTGAAGTGAATACGAGGCCGTAGTTTGATGGACGAATCCATTCTCTACACATATTTCGGTGAAGGGAGATTCATATTTTCCGCCCCTATCATTTCTTATCATTTTTATCTTTTTCTCTAACTAATTTTCTACTTCAGTTTTGTATTGCCTAAATGCATCTATTGCTTCATCCTTACTATTTAGAAAGTAGACATAACATTATCTAGTGCAATCGTCAATAAAAGTTTTGAAATACTTTTTCCCACCACGTGATGGTGTTTACTTCATATCACAAATGTCAGTGTGTAGTAAGTCTAAGGGATTGAAATTCCTTTCAACAGACTTATAAGGATGCTTTGCATACTTTGATTCGACACACGTTTGAAACTTTGATTTATTGCACTCAAAGTTTGGCAAAACCTCTAAGTTAATCAGTTTTCGTAACGTTTTGTAATTAACATGTCCTAAACATTCATGCCACAAATTATAAGACTCAAGTAAGTAAGAGGAATTTGAACTTTTATTGATTTCAACATTCATTACATTCATCTTATAAAGGCCCTCGATGAGATAGCCTTTTCCTACATACACTTCTCCTTTGCTAATTACAATTTTTTCAGAAACGGTTACACAGTTGAATCTATTCTTGTCTAGAAGTAAAACAAAATCAAGTTCCTACGTAATTCCGGAATGTACAAGACATTGTTAAGTGTCAAGACCTTTCCTGAAGTCATTTTCAAGCCCACTTTTCTTGTTCCTTCTACCTTAGCCGTAGCAGAGTTAGCCATGTAGATCATTTCTTCTACTTAAGCCGTAGCGAATAATGAAAACAACTCTTTGTTGGAACAAACATGGTGGGTGGCACCGGAATCCATCCACCACTCGAGAGGATTCCCCACCAAGTTGCATTATGAAAACATAGCACACAGATCATCACATTCTTTGTTGGACTCAATCATATTTGATTGGTCCCTTTTCTTGCCTTTCTTAGGGGCACGACAATCCGTGGACTTATGGCCAATCTTTCCATAGTTGAAACACTTTCCCTTAAATTTCTTCTTGGGTTGATTGCTTCCTTTTTCAACTTTATTCCTTTTCTTAGAATTGTTTTGGTCATCTTCTACAATATGTGCTCCATTAATTGTAGAATTCCCTTTTGACATTCTCTCGGCAGCCCTATTATCCTCTTCAATATGCAGTCGGACAATAAAATCTTCGATATTCATCTCCTTGTATTTGTTCTTCAAGTAGTTTTTGAAGTCTTTCCACATAGGTGGTAGCTTCTCTGATCGCTGTTACTTGAAATACATCATTACAATTAAACCTAAAAAATAGTTTATGTGAGTACTAAGAACATTTTCAATTTGTTAAACTAAGGTATTTTTCAAAGATATACCTTCCGCTAGGAGATCGTGGATAATTACTTGTAATTCCTGCACTTGAGAGACAACCGATTTTCTATCTATCATTCTAAAGTCTAGGAACCTTGCAACAAAGAATTTCTTAATTTCTGCATCCTCTGTCTTGTATTTTTGTTCTAGTACCCCCCATAATTCCTTCGATGTCTTAGTTCCACTGTAAACATTATAGAGGTCATCTTGGAGACGACACAAGATATAATTCCTGCAAAGGAAGTCCGAGTGTTTCCAAGCCTCTACAATTATGAAACGCTCTTTGTCTGAGGTTCCCTCGGGCACCTTAGGAGCATCCTCACTAGTGAACCTTTGAAGACATAGTTTTGTGAGGTAGAAGAACATCTTCTGCTACCATCACTTAAAGTCAATGCCTGTAAATTTTTCAGGCTTCTTCGTAGGTGCCATTGGTTGCGGAGCATTTGCTCGACTTGTTGAGGTAATACTAGTTTCTCCCACAGTCGTAGCCCCATCTTTCATTTGACTTTCGTTAGTCATTTTACTTGTCACCACAAGACAATAAAATTTAATATTTTCAGAATACTACTTACAAAGTTAAGCAACTTTCAACTCTTCTTCTTGTTTCTAGTTAACGATAAAGTTTTTATGAATTCCAATCGTCAACCGAGTGATCTTTAACTTGTGATGATGATTTTATGTCTTCGAATCACTAGTTAAGTTCAAACGGAGTAGAAAGCTTAAAGCTTTAATCTCCAAAAACAAGCAATACAAATTCTACAAATTATTCATTAAGATTGTTATTTTATGGTGTTCGGGTACAAGAATCTGTATACATTTAACACCAACTTCAACTCTAGTTCAAGTCTAAGACAAGAACACTTTTGAAGTTACTTAACACCTTCAACACTAGATTATGAATAATCTATCTAAGAAGTGTGTTTATTTTCAGAAAATAGATGAAATAGATTTTGTAAGGCGAAGTCCCCCGACTTCACGGAGTTTTCTTAAGGAATAATTCCCCTCACTGTATCCGAGGTTATGGAATCTTCCTCCCAGGATAAAATGGCCTTCAATCCGAACAACAACGGTACCTCAAATTGTTGGATTCAACGAACTCACTCAACAGTTTGATTGATCACACATAATGTTTTGAAGACATGAAGAGAGTTTGTAATTCAGAAAAATTCTTGTCTAAACCTGTGGATGTGGATGAAAGCAGGTTTATAAAGCCTTCATATGCCTCTTCTGAAAAGTGGCAATGGTTTACTTAAAAGGTGTGACGTTTCCTGAAAAATCATGTCTATTCGTCCAAAGATTTCTTTTTTTCCAAACAGGCAGACCATTTCATGAATTATTGTTCCAAAGCATCAGTTTGAAATAGTGCATCCTTTTGAAGCATCAGTTCGAAACACTGCATGCATTCATATAACTGGAGGATCAAAACACAGAAAAAATTTACTGCGTTTATATTTTCCCTTCGGATTAAATTTCGGTCAAATAAATTTTGTCCAAAAAGATAGATCTCATCGATCGATCATTTTTCAAATCCAAATCAAAAGCCAAGTCGAGCGAGCGATGACGAAGGAGGCGCGAGGAATCTCTTATTTCTTGCCTCACTTACCAAGTGGAATAAGTGTTTTTTAATATAAACACTTAAAAGTCACATTCTCCCACCAATGTGGGAGAAATAGTATACTTTTTATTTTAGAGTACACTTTCCATTTTAGTGTTTTCTTCTCTATTTTTCCTTCCACTTGATTTCCTCCATTTTTCATTCACACTTTTCATATACTTTGAACCCAACAACAAGTTCTTTGACCAAATGTTGCAAGTTCTAAGAGGACAAGCATTGGCACAAGAATGAGTTACTCGGGGAGCATTTGGCCATGATTTTTTTTTTAAAATGTTTACCACAAAATTTCTTTATTTTTTCTCAGGAATTTGAAAGCACCAAAAAGTTCACTTTTTTCACTCACACAAAAATTCAAAAACAAATCAAATTGGCATTCATGACCAAACATAACTTCAATTTTGTTAAAAATAGTTAGTGAGTTGTACATATATTTTCCTTCCATTTACAGGTTGTTGGGTTCTATGAGTGTGTGAATGAAAAATGGAGGAAAAATAGTGAAGGGACAGAGAGACACTAAAATGGAAAGTGTATTCTTTTTGGAAAACTTACTAAATTCTCCCACATTGGTGGGAGAAAGAAGCTTTAAGGTATTTATATTGTGGAACACTTACTCCACATGGTAAGTGAGGCAAGAACCAAGAGATGCCTTGCACCGTCGTCGCTCACTCGGCTTCGGATTTGGATTTGTCAAATGATTGATCGATGAGATCTATTTTTTAGACAAAATTTACTTGAATCTTGATGAACAAGTGAAATTTTAATCCAAAAATCTGATGGAATTGTCTTTCTCCATGTGCGGGCGTATTTCGGACGCCATTTAAACGCATACACAATGCATCTCAAAGGGATATGATCCTTCAAGGTAAAAGGCACACTATTTTGTGCTATAGGGTGATTTGCGCGTGCACTTGGACAACCTGCGGGTGCAGGTGCAGTGCAGATAGTCACTTGAATTTGAACAGTGTCACCTGTGGCCGCAGGTCCAGCACAGGCTGAGCGCAAGTGACGTGACTGTACTGAATATGTGTCTTTTTGTTGAACCAATGCATCCTTTCTGAAATGATACTTAACCGCTATTGTTCGAATTGAAGGTCATTTTATCTTGGAAGGAAGATTCCATAACCCAGGTACAGTGAGGGGAATTATTCCTTAAGGACACTCCGTGAAGTCGGGGGACTTGGCCTTAAAAATTCTATTTCATCTTATTTCTAAAAATTAACATACTTCTTGGAAAGATTATCCTTAATCTTGTGTTGAAGATGTTAAGCAACTTCATAGGTGTTCTTGTTTTTACACATGAACTTAAGTTAAAGTTGTTGTGCCTAAATACAGATTCTTGTACCCGAAAATATTGTAAAATAACAATCTTAAGGAATAGTTTTTCGAAATCTTTATTGCTTGATTTCTGGAGATTAAAGCTTTAAGTTTTCTACTCTGTTTAAACTTAACTAGTGGTTTGAAGAAATAAAATCTTCATCACAAGTTAAAGATCACTTGGCTGACGATTGGAAGTCATAAAAACTTCATCGTTGAACTAGAAACAAGAGGTGTTTATAGTTGTTGGAACTTTATTAATAGTATTTTGATATACTAAAGTTACTATCTTGTTGTGACAGAAAAATGACCACCGATAGTCAAGTGCATGATGCAGGAACAACTATGGTAGCAACTAGTATTTCCACGTCGAGTCATACTAATGCTCCACAAGCTATGGCACCAACGGAGAAACCAAAAAAATTTGCGGGTATTGACTTCAAGAGGTGGTAGAAGAAAATATTTTTCTACCTCAAAACTCTTTATCTTCAAAGGTTCACATTTGAGGAAGCTCCGAAGGTGCCTGAGGGAACCTCTGAACAAGAGTGATTTGTGGTTGTGGAGGCTTGGAAACACTCAGATTTCCTTTGCAGGAACTAAATTTTGAGTGGTCTCCAAGATGACCTTTACAATGTGTATAGTGGAACAAAGACAACAAAAGAGTTATGGGGAGTGCTAGAACGGAAGTACAAGATAGAGGATGCCAAAACTAAAAAGTTCTTCGTTGTAAGATTCCTGGAATATAAAATGATAGATAGCAAGTCGGTTGTCTCCCAAGTGCAGAGACTGCAAGTGATCATCCATGATCTCCTAGTGGAAGGTATGATTTTGAAAAATACCTTTACTGAATAGTTTGAAAATGTTCTTAATATTCACATAACCTTTATTGTAGGTTTGATCGTGAATGAAGCGTTTCAAGTAGCAGCAACAATAGAGAAGCTACCACCTATGTGGAAAGACTTCAAAAACTATTTGAAACGCAAAAGTAAGGAGATGTCCGTCGAAGATCTAATCGTCAGATTGCGCATTGAAGAAGACAATAAGGCTGCAGAAAGAGGTCAAGAGGAAATTCAACAATGAATAAAGAAAATATTGTAGAAGATGTCTACAACTCCAAAAAGCGCAAGAAAGTTGGACATGAAAGCAATCAACCCAAGAAAAAATTTAAGGGAAAGTGTTTTAACTGTGGCAAAATTGGCCACAAGTCCACTGATTGTTGTGCCCCTAAGAAAGGGAAGAAGAAGGACCAAGAAAATGTTGTTGAGTCTAAGAAAGAAGTCAACGACCTATGTACTATGATGTACAAATACAACATGGTGGGAAATCCTTATGAATGGTGGACGGATTCCGGTGCCACCCGCCATGTTTGTGCTAATAAGGAGTTATTTGTTGCTTTTGCTCCGGCTCAAGGAGAAGAAAAAATCTACATTGCAAAATTCGCTACTGCAAAAGTAGAAGGAATAGGAAAAGTGTTCTTGAAAATGACTTTGGGTAAAGTGTTGACACTCAACAATGTCTTGTATGTTCCAAAGTTAAGAAAGAACTTGATTTCTGTATCACTTCTAGACAAAAACGGATTCAAATATGTATTTGTTTCCAGAAAAATTATACTTAGTAAAGGTGAAGTGTATGTAGAAAAAGGCTGCCTCAATGAGGGTATATTTAAAATGAATGTAATGAATGTTGAAATCAATAAACGTTCTACTTCTTCTTACTTGCTTGAGTCTTATGATTTATGGCATGAACATTTAGGACATGTCAATTATAAAACTTTGCGAAAACTGATTAACTTAGAAGTTTTGCCAAACTTTGAGCGCAATAAATCTAAGTGTCAAACGTGTGTGGAATCAAAGTATGCTAAGCATCCGTATAAGTCCATTGAAAGGAATTCCAATCCCTTACACTTAATACACATTGACATTTGTGATATGAAGTCAACACCATCACGTGGTGGGAAAAAGCATTTCATAAATTTTATTGATGATTGCACTAGATATTGTTATGTCTACTTGCTAAATAGTAAGGATGAAACAATATATGCGTTTAGGCAATACAAAACTGAAGTTGAAAATTAGTTAGAAAAAAAGATCAAAACTATAAGAAGTGATAGGGGCAAAGAATATGAATCTCCCTTCGCCGAAATATGTGTAGAGAATGGAATTGTCCATCAAACTACAACCCCGTATTCACCTCAATCTAATGGAATTGCAGAAAGAAAAAACCAAATTTTGAAGGAAATAATGAATCCCTTACTTATAAGTTCAAGTTTGCTGCAAAACTTGTGGGGGGAAGCTATTCTTACGGCTAACCAAATACTCAATAGAGTGCCCCATAGTAAGACACAATCAATTCCATATGAAAAATAGAAAGGAAGGAAACCCAACTTGAAATATTTCAAAGTGTGGGGGTGTCTAGCGAAGGTCCAAGTTCCTATGCCTAAAAGAGTAAGGAGAGGACCTAAGATGGTGGATTGCGTGTCCATAGGATATTCTAAAAGTAGTAAAGAATGTCAGTTTTTGGTTCATAAATCCGAACATCTAGATATCAATAAAAATACCGTAATTAAATCAAATACTACTGAATTCTTTGAACACATTTATCCGTATAAAATTAGACATGAACCGTCTAGTGAAGGATCTAAACGACCTCAAAATGAACCAATTGAGGATGTACATAATGATGAGAATCCAAGACGTAGTACACATCAAAGAACGGAAACTTCGTTTGAATCAGATTTTGTAATATTTCTCTTAGAAAATGAGCCTCGAAAATTTAAAAAAGTGATGGCATCTTCGGACTCATCCTTTTGGAAAGAGGGAGTCGATAGTGAGATTAATTCAATCTTAAGAAACCATACGTGGGAGTTGGTTGATCTTCCTCCAGGAAATAAACTTTTAGGTTCAAAATGGATCTTCAAAAGGAAAATGAAAGCTGATGGTACTATTGACAAATACAAGGCAAGACTTGTTGTAAAAGGCTTTAAACAAAAGGAAGGCCTTGATTACTTTGATACATACTATCCAGTAACAAGGATAACGTCAATTCGAATGTTAATTGCCTTGGCGGCAGTATATGATCGATCTTGAAATCCATCAAATGGATGTGAAAATAGCATTCCTAGAGGAAGAAATTTACATGGAACATCCTGAGGGTTTTGTGGTTCCTGAAAAAGAATATAAGGTGTGTAAACTTGTTAAGTCACTTTATGGACTAAAACAAGCACCTAAACAATGGCATACGAAGTTTGACCAAACCATGTTGCAAACGAGTTCAAGATAAATGAATGTGATAAATGTGTTTACATTAAAGACACTCCAAATCACCAAGTCATTCTTTGTTTATATGTGGATGATATGTTGATCATCAGTAGAGACATTTCTGACATAAATGCAACGAAAAGAATGCTCAAGAGCAAGTTCGATATGAAAGACCTTGGAGTTGTGGATGTGATCTTAGGAATAAGAATCCATAGAACTCCACAAGGGTTGGCATTGTCACAGTTTAATTATATCAAAAAGGTACTTGAAGGATATAGTGATGCAAATTGAATCACTGGATCGAACAAAGTAAAATCTATGAGTGGATATATATTTACTATTGGTGGAGGAGCGGTCTCTTGAAAATCATCCAAACGGACATGTATTGCTCACTCCACAATGAAATCTGAATTTATCGCATTAGATAAAGTCGGTGAAGAAGCAGAATGACTCCAAAATTTCTTGGAAGATATTCCTTATTGGACCAAACCAGTGGCACCAATATGTATACACTGTGATAGCCAAGTAGCAATAGGTAGGGAAGAGAGCATGATGTACAACGGTAAATCTCGTCACATAAGACGAAGACATATACCGTTAGAGAATTTCTCTCTAGTGATATTATCACTGTTGACTATGTAAAGTCAAAGCATAATATGTCAAATCCACTTACAAAAGTCCTGTCTAGATAAGGAGTTGAGAGGACATCCAAGGGATTGGGTTTAAGGCCTAGGACAAGTCAGCATGACGGTAATTCTACCTAGCAGACTGGAGATGCTAAGATCTAGGTTCAAAGAAATCAAATGAAGTTTTTTCTGACAGGTTCAACATTGTCAATATACCAACCCATTCTCATGATGTAGACAATGTTTAGCAAACAAGGATAAGATGTATGGTGTGAAATTTTTTAATGATTATCTAAATTTTTTAGATTTGACCAAATAGTTTCATCTATAGGATTGAGCGTTTAGAAATCACCTATGTGAGGCTGAAGTGGAAGCCGATTCAAGTAGAATGTTAGTAAAGACCTATTCTCTAAGCTCTCATGAAACCGAGATGTGTCCATGGCTAAAAAGAACAAAACCGTGAGAACAATAAACGGTAAAAGGCTAGTTGTGTGACATGTGTTGTCCGGGTGTACATTAAAGCTCGACGGTTCAAAGATATCAAATCTACCAATTCATCGAGTGCATCTGATGCATGTTCACTATGAAAAGTTCAAAGGGAAACTCACTTATCCAGATGCAATCAGTCTTTGTTAAATGATCACATGCTTTTTCGTAAATTTTTCAAAAGATAGACATTCTCCATTCATGTGGGGGATTGTTGGGTTCTATGTGTGTGTGAATAGAAAATGGAGGAAAAATAGTGGAAGGAAAGAGAGACACTAAAATGGAAAGTGTACTCTTTTTGGAAAGCTTACTAAATTCTCCCACATTAGTGGGAGAAAGAAGATTTAAGGTGTTTATATTGTGGAACACTTAATCCACATTGTAAGTGAGGCAAGAACCAAGAGGTGCCTCACGACGTTGTCGTCGTCGCTCGGTCAACTCGGCTTCGGCTTCGGCTTTGGATTTGGATTTGTCAAATGATCGAATGTTAGTAAAGGCCTATTCTCTAAGCTCTCATGAAACCAGGACATGTTCATGGATGAAAAGAACAAAATTGTGAGAACCATAAATGGTAAAAGGCTGGTTGTATGACATGTGTTATCTAGGTGTATATTAAAGCTCGACGGTTCAAAGATATCAAATCTACCGATTGACCGAGTGCATCTGATGCATGTTTACTACGGAATGTTCAAGGGAAAACCACTTATCCAAATGCAATCAGTCTTTGTTAAATGATCACATGTTTGTCCGTAAATTCTTCAAAAGATAGTCATTCCCCATTCATGTGGGGGATTATTGGGTTCTATGTATGTGTGTGTGAATGAAAAATGGAGAGAAAATAGTGGAGATCAAGAGAGACACTAAAATGAAAAGTGGACTCTTTTTGAAAAGCTTTCTAAATTCTCACACATTGGTGGGAGAAAGAAGCTTTAAGGTATTTATATTGTGAAACACTTACTCCATATTGTAAGTGAGGCAAGAACCAAGAGGTGCCTCACGCCGTCGTCGTCGTCACTTTCTTGGATTCGGATTTGGATTTGTCAAATGATCGAATGTTAGTAAAGGCCTATTCTCTAAGCTCTGATGAAATCGGAACATGTTCATGGATGAAAAGAATAAAATTGTGAGAACCATAAACGGTAAAAGGCTGGTTGTGTGACATGTGTTGTCTTGGTGTACATTAAAGCTCGACGGTTCAAAAATATCAAATCTATCGATTGACCGAGTGCATCCGATGCATGTTTACTACAGAAAGTTCAAAGGAAACCCACTTATCCAGATGCATTCAGTCTTTGTTAAATGATCATATGTTTGTCCATAAATTCTTCAAAAGATAGTCATTCCCCATTCATGTGGGGGATTGTTGGGTTCTATGTGTGTGTGAATGAAAAATGGAGAGAAAATAGTGGAGAGCAGTGTACTCTTTTTGGAAAGCTTACTAAATTCTCCCACATTGGTGGAAGAAAGAAGCTTTAAGGTGTTTATATTGTGGAACACTTACTCCACATGGTAAGTGAGGCAAGAACCAAGAGGTGCCTCGCGTCGTCGTTGTCTCTCACTCGGCTCAGATTTGGAAAATGATCGATCGATGAGATCTATTTTTTAGAAAAAAATTATTTGAATCTTTATGAACAAGTGATCAGGCACAGGTCCAGCACAGACTGGGTGCAAGTGACGTGACTGTACTGAATAGGTGCCTTTTTGTTAAACCAATGCATCCTTTCTGAAAGGACACTTAAAGGCTATAAATACTTGACGTATTCCTCGGGTATTACCATGATTTTTTGATAGCAAAAACACTCTTTATATCTTCAAAAACTCATTGTGATCATTAGTTGTTGAGTGAGTTAGAAGAATCCTGCAATTTGAGGTACCGCTATTGTTGGATTGAAGGCCATTTTATCTTGGGTGGAAGATTCCATAACCTCGGGTACAATGAGGGGAATTATTCCTTAAGGACACTCCGTGAAGTCGGGGGACTTGGCCTTAAAAATTCTGTTTCATCTTATTTCTGAAAATTAACATACTTCTTGGAAAGATTATCCTTAATCTTGTGTTGAAGGTGTTAAGCAACTTCATAGGTGTTCTTGGTTTTACACATGAACTTGAGTTGAAGTTGTTGTGCCTAAATACAGATTCTTGTACCCGAAAATATTGCAAAATAACACAGGCGACTCAATTATAGGAGCAAATCATAGGGATATTCTCTTTTAATATTGTTTGGATTAGTTCCTTAGATAGCATCTTACATGGTATTAGAGACAAGTCCATCTCCGTTTGGGCTCCCAATCCATGCGTCATTTTGGCCCTGAGTGTGAAGGGAGTGTTAGAGCGTGTGAAAGTCCCACATTGGTTGGGGAATGAACTGGTGGTTTGGTTCGAAATCTCTTTGGATAGAATTCTAGTTCGTTTGTTTTTAGAAGTGTTCCGACGCTTTGTTTTATTTGGGTTTCTCTTATCAGTTGGGTTCTCAGTTTTATTGGACATTAATATTTGTGAAGAAATTCTCTTTATCCTGACTGGCTGTCTATTCAATCTATATATTTGGACTGTTGATTAGTTGGAGAAAATGATTTGACAGTATCAAAGGAGGAAATAGTCAGAGAAAACAATTTTGGTCTCAGTACAATTTGCAAAATTCATTCAGTAGCAAGAATCACTAATAGAATCTGAGTATAGAGTCATGGATCTTTCAACATGTGAGCTAATGTGGATCCATCATCTTTAAACAGAAATTGGGTTGAAACATTTTGCTCCATCAAAACACTGATGTGACAATCAAGCTACGCTCTATAATGCCTCAAACCCAATGTATCATGAAAGAACCAAACATATTGAAGTTGCCTGTTATTTTGTCCGAGAGAAAATTCAGGAGAATTTGATTTCCACTAGCTACGTGAAGACAGGTGAGCAACTAGTTTATTTGTTAACAAAGACGTTGAATGGAACTCGAGTTGATTATCTTTGTAACAAGCTAGGCATGATCAATAATTCAGCTTGAGGGGGAGTGTTACAGAATAATTAGTGAGTAGACATATATTTTCCTTCCATATATAGGTGACTCAATTATAGGAGCAGATCATCAGGATATTCCTTTTTAATTGTTTTGATTAGTTTCCTTAGATAGCATCTTATGCAAATGTATAAATACATTGGGTTCATGAATAGAAGATATACCTTCCTTATTTCAAATAGCATTTTCCACTTTGCAAACAAAAACTACTTTTTTTCAAATGCGGCCTCAATATCTCAAATAGTGACATGTGAGTGCACAAATTTGAGGCATGAAAGAAGTATTTGCATTAATGTAAGACAGTACTGCATATGTTATTCATCGACTCTCCCCTTAGCCACACTAATCAAGGAACATTTTAAGCAAGAGGTAACAAAATATGTTGCTCAGATTCATCAAAAATGTCATTTTCGTTTCACATCCTTCAAAAGTAATGTGTTTTTGAAAGATCTCTTGGCCTAGGGAAAACTTCAGGTACTGATAAAGAAATGGACCTTGGGTCTAACTCAACCTCAAAAGCTAGCTTATGAGGGGAGGATTGTCCAAGACAATATAAGGAGATCAAGGACTCTTTAACGCACCGATGTGGGACTCCAACACCCCTGCACGTCTAGAGCCTGGACAATATAAGATAGGGGTCCAACATCGGAATCGAAAACAAATGAATTGGGTGAACCTGACTCTGATAACATGATAAAGAAATAGACCTTGGGCCTAACTCAACCTCAAAATCTAGCTCATGAGGGGAGGATTGCCCAAGACAGGGGTGGAGCCAGGCCTTGTTAGGGGGTTCGTCCCTACGACGAAAAAATACACCATTTATACACGGTTAAAATTATTTTTATGTATCTATAGTAGGTGTTGAACCCCCTTCGGCTAGGTTTTCTTCGAATATTAAACCCTCTTAGTTGAAATCCTGGCTTCGCCTCTAACCCAAGACCATATAAGGAGACCAAGGAACCTTTAACCCACTGATGTGGGACTCCATCAGGTACAAAAAGAAGTGAACAAAACAAATTATGGTAAGATACTAGGAAGTGCAACATCATACGTATACCTCATCCTCAAGTGACTGAATGTGATCAAGTTGTTGTTGATTGAGTACACTTATATGCATTTCCAGGCTATCGGAAACCTAGAAATTGAAAAGAAAAAATGAGATCGGAAACCTAAGAGAAGATTTCTTCAGCAGATAAATATAGGAGAATAGAGTTTCTCTATATGGAGGATTTTTTCAGCACATGTTTGTGGCACCGTAACGGACACATAATTGCAAAAGGAAGACCGCAAACCTATACATCTACTCTCTCCTTACTCACCCTGGTAGTGGAGCCAGAATTTTCACCATGATGATTTAAAATAGCGTTAATGGTCAAAAACACACTTAAAATATCCCAGTTTTTCTAGTTTCATACATTCTTCCTGAACTTGTTTAACTATTTATCAAAAAACAGTTCACCTATCAATTGTTCACTTCTCCTACCTGAACAATCGTGAACAATGAAGAACTTTTAGTAATAATGTGAGTCCACAACTTTGAAGCATAAATGCAAGACAAGGCTGTCAATGTTATTCATCCACTCTCCCATTAGCCACACTAATCAAGCAGCAGTTTATGCAAGAAGTAATTAAATATGTTACTCGATCAGACTCTTCCAAATTGTCGACAAGGTGTTTGTCGAATTCTTTAAAAGTAGTGCATTTTTTAAAGATTCGACACAGGTGCGACAACCATCATTCATGGAGAGTCCAAGCAACGTAATTTACACCAGTAGAAAATTTAGGTACAAAATGAACAAAGCAAACAATGGTAAGATACAACATCACAAGTATACCTTATCCTCGAGGGACTGAATGTGATCAAGTTGTTGTTGATTGACTGTACTCTCAGGCATTTTATGGCTATTGAAAACCTAGTAAATGAAGAGAAACGACGAGATTTGCTGTGAAAGTAAATTGACAAACACCCAAGAAGAGGATTTTTTTCAAACATTGAAAAACAGAGTTGTTCTATGCATCACGTGTCGATCACATGTTTGAGGCACCATAAGGCCTGCACGAATAAATGCATAGTGAAGGCTGCATGACTGTACATCCACTCTCCCCTTACCCACCCGGTAGCAGATCCAAAATTTTCACCAAGAGGTTTAAAATACTAAAGTATCCTGGCTTTTTGAGTTTTCATACTCGAAATATCACCAACTATTATATTTCTGAAAATTTCAAAAGTCAACTATTTTCACGAAATTTGGAAAACAACAAAAAAATATTTTCATTTTTTTTTTCACTTCAAATCACTAACAAAATTTCAAAAACAACTCCAATTAATTTTCATAGCCAAACACAACTCCAATTGCTATGCTAAATACATAAAGTGGTTGGGCATGCATAATTCTCTTCTACGAGTCTACGACAAAAAAACTCAAAAGGAACTTGTTTCAAGAAGGTGATGGCAAATCCAAATACTTTCACAGTATTCTAAGGGACAAAAGAAGATGACTACAATTGAGCAAGATCAATAATCACAGACGGAGATGGATCCACGGCAACAAAATAATTACCAAAGCAACTGTTTAACTAGCCACAGTATCCTTTTAATCCCAGCTATGAGGATAATGATATGCTCACCAGTCATCCTGATGAAATAGAGATCAAGGAGGCTGTTTTTGGTTTAAGTGCTGATTCTAGTGCTGGGTCAGAAGGTAATTATTAAGTGCTGATTCTAGTGCTGGGTCATCTGCTAGTTTCTCAGATTTGAGGCCTAATAGTCTCAGCATTTGGCCATGAAAAAGTGTTTGAAACAATTAGTTTTTGTTTTCAAATTGACAGATGATATCTGAAAATCGGAGTTGTGTTTGTCCATGAATACCAAATGGAGTTGTTTTTTGAATTTTGAGAGTGATTTGGAGCGGAAATAACTATTTTGTGTTTTTCAAATTTCCGAAAAAAGTGAAAACAGTTGATTTCTGGAGTTTTCAGAAATGCAAGACAAAGCTGCAGATGTCATTCATCCACTCTCTCGTTACCCACACACTAATCAAGGAGCACTTTATGCAAGATGTAATTAAATATGTTGCTCGGAAATGTCGACGGGCATGTGACGAATACTTCAAAAGTAGTGCATTTTTTGGAGGATCCAACATGGGTGCGGCATCATTTTTGGGAGTCCAATCAGCATAATGAATTCAGGTGCAAAAATAGGCATACCTCATCCTCGAGGGACTGAATGCGATCAATTTTTTGATCGAGTGCAGTTTCATTTGTATCCATTTTATGGCTATTGAAAACCTAGAAATTGAAGAGACAAAATGAGATTGGCTGTGAAAGTAAATGAAAAGAACATCTAATAAGAGGATTTCTTCAGCAAATGAACATCGATGAACAGAGTACTTGCTCTATACATAACTTGTAGATCACTTGTTTGCGAAACCCTAATTGCCTTCACGCATAAATGCAAAGTGAAGGCTGCATACCTATACATCCACTCTACTCATTCCCACCCGGAGTGGATTCAAAATTTTCACTAAGTGGGTTTAAAGTAGAGTTAATGGTCAGACACACACCTAAAGTTTCTCTATCTTTTTAGTTTCATACATGAACTATTAGGAATGTGATTTTTCAACCCGAACTATCACCAACTATTTATTAACACAAACCTCAACTATCAAAGTTGATAAATTGACATTTTTGTATGAAACTCACACACCTGATCGTCAGGTATGACTACTCAAAAGATCAGGATGTTTTAGATGTGTTTTTCACCATTCACACTTCAAAATATGAAAAATAAACACACCAATCAAGGCGTATTTTATGAAAGAAGTATTTTATGAAAGAAGTGATTAAATGTGTTGCTTGGTCTCTTCAAAGATGTGGTTCAATACAAACACAAGCTAATGATTTTTGTTCCATGTTTCAGAATAACGTTAGCGGGTGTGTCTCAGATCCCTTAGAAGTAGTGTCTTTTTGAAGGATCCGACACAAGTGCGGCATCATATTTGAAAATCCTAGCAGTATAAATTAAACCAGCAAAGAAATCAGGTACAAGAAGTGTAACAAGATAAATCCTGGTAAGATACTAGGAAGTGCAACGGCCTTCACGCATAAATCCTGAAGGACAAAGTTGTTTTATACTTAACTAAAAGATCACATTGTTGAGGCACCGTAACGGCCTTCACGCATAAATTCAAAGGGAAGGCTGCATACCTATACATCCACTCTCCCCTCACCCAACAACACCCAACAACACACCTAAAGTATTTTGACTTTTAGTTTCACATAATGGCCAGAATTTTCACAAAGAGGATTGAAAATAAAGGTAAGGGTCAAAAATACACCTTATGTAGCCCGACTTTTAGTTTCAGACTTTCTGCCTGAACTATAACAACAACTATTTATCAAAAAAGAGTTCAACTATCAAATGTTCACTTTTCCTTCCTGAAAGGTGGTGAACATTGAAGAACTTTTAGTAAACCAAAAACAATGGACTCTTAACTAAAACAAAAGAATTAGTGACACACCAAATTCTATAACCAAATACTGCAAGTTTCTTAGAGTACAAGCATTGGCACAAGATTGAGTTACTCAATGTCTCAATTAGTAATATGTGATTCCACAAGTTTGAGGCATAAATCAAGACAAGGCTGTAGATGTTATTTATCCACTCTCCCCTTGGCCACACTAATCAAAGTCACTTTATGCAAGAAGTAATTTAAATTGTTTCTCAGACTCTTTAAAATGTTGACAAGGTGTGTGTTGGATCCTTCAAAAGCAGCGCACTTTTTAAGATCCAACACAAGTGTGGCATCAATCACTTTTGGAGAGTCCAATTGTTTGAGGTACCACACTTTTTAAGATCCGACAAAAGTGTGGCATCAATCACAATCGAACTCACTCAACGATAAGATGATCACACAGAATGTTTTTGACGAAGAGAAGTGTTTGTATATTCAGAAAATTTTCATATCTAAACTTGTGGATAAAAGCAGGTTTATATAGCCATCAGGTGCCTCTTCCAAAAGGTGGCAATGGTTCACTAAAAAAGTGTATCCCTCCTGAAAAATCATGTCTACTCATTCCAAAGAGTGTGTCTTTTTTCGAACAGTCACAACTATCCAAATGGGCATATCATTTCACGAATCAGTGTGTCTTTTCGTCAAAGGGTTGCATCCCTTCCGAAATAGCATTTCGCATTTTGCACTGCATTTCGAAACAGTGTTACTTCATGCATGCACATTAATGAAGGATTAAAAACACACAAAAGTTTCAGTTTCTGTTACATTTTTCCCTTTGTTTTTTCGGATCAACTTTCTGTCAAATAAATTTTGTCCAAAAGGATAGATCTCATCGATCGATCATGCTGAGCCGAGCGAGCGACGAAGAAGGCGCGAGGAACCTCTTGGTTCTTGCCTCACTTACCATGTGGAGTAAGTGTTTCTTAATATAAACACTTAAAAGTCACAGTCTCCCACCAATGTGGAAGAGTTAATAGACTTTCCAATTTTAGAGTACACTTTCCATATTTGTGTTTTCTCAATTTTTTTCCCACCACTTGGTTCCCATCATTTTTCATTCACACTTTTCATATTGAACCCAACATATACATCCACTTTCCCCTTACCCAACCTGTAGCGGATTCAAAATTTTCACGAGGAGGATTTAATTAAAATAGAGTTAATGGTCTAAAACACGCATGAAGTATCTCGATTTTTTGACTTTCATACTTTCTACCTGAAGTAGAGATAACCATCCAATACCCTTTGAACTAAGGCCAAAGTTGCTACGACACACTCCAACTTCACTGGGGTCTTATTACCCCTTAACTCAATTTTAGCGTATTTTTGTCACCCTTTTGTGCTGACATGACAACTATTTTTATATAAAATAGCGCCCACATCAAAGGTTCCATGTCAGCCAAAAAAGTTGACAAAAGGTGTCACGTTAGCACAAAAGGATGACAAAAATACGCTAAAATTGAGTTCAAGAGTAATAGAATCCCCGTGAAGTTGGAGTGCATCGTAGCAAATTTGTTCATAGTTCAGGGGCGTACTAGCTGCTTTACTCCCTGAACTATACCAAAGCTACTTATCAAAAAACAGTTCATCTATCAATTGTTCACTTTTCCTAATTTTTTTTTACTTTTATACTTTCTACCTGAATTATACCAAATATTTATCAGAAACCAGTTCAACAATCCATTGTTCACTTTTCTTACCTGAACGATGGTGAACATAAAAGAACTTTTTAAAATATTGCTCATTTTAAGGATCCGACACGAGTGGAGCTCATTTTTGTAGAGTCCAAGTAACATAATCTAAACCAGTCGATAATTCAGGTCAAATATTGAACAAAATGAATGATGTTAAGATACTCAGAAGTGCAGATGAACACTGAATAACAGAGTTGCTCTATGTTTAACTTGAAAATCACATGTTTCATGCATAAATGCAAAGGGAAGGACTAATTCACCCCTTAAAAAACTTCTTGGGAATTTTATAAATAAGTGTAGACACTTTTAAGAAGAACTTAAGGGTAATATGAGAAAAAATTAATTAATGCTTTTTTGATTTAGTAAGGTGAACAACTAATGTGAGACAACTATTTTTAGTAAGATGACCAACTAATATGGAATAGAGGAAGTTTAAAATAATAGTGTCAAATTTAAAATTTCAAAACATTATTAATAATGTTACTTTCATAATTTAAGTACTCTCTCTATTCATCTTTACTTGTCCACTTCAATTACTAATTAGTTAAATTATTTTTTGATGACGCAATAATGGTGTTGACAATGACAGTAGTGGAGAAGTGTTGATGTAGGTGGCTACAAATGATGAAAGAGAGAAAAAAAGCATAGATATAAATTTCGGGTCGTGGAAGATTTGTAGAGCTTTATCAGTGTGAAAATAGTGGTTGTAGTGATCACCATTGTTGAAAGACATGAAGTTTGTGGCCGTTTGATGATAAGAGAAAAATAAAAATAAATTTAAAAAATCATAATATAATTCTCACTCTCTCAAAATGTATTTCACTTTCTCGGCCATGCCAACATATGAGAGGCTAGGGGTGGCAAACGGGTGGATTTGATTGGATTTGGATGGGTTAAATATGGATCGAGCAAAAATGGTTTGGATTGCAATCTGCCCATATAAATACGGGTAAATATGGATTTGGTCAAATATGGATTGGGTAAAAATGGTTTCAATCCACTTTAACTCCTAAGTCAAAAACTTAAAACTTTTATATCATATCAACTTGATTTTTTTTTCATTTCTTTTTTTTTTTAGTTATTTCTTTTTAGTTTTTTTTGCCACCTCTTCTATGTGTAGCCTCTAGTTTTTTTTTTTTTCATTTTTTTTCATTTTTTTTCATTTTTTTTTTCTCTCTTCTATCTCTACCCTCTACCCTCTACCCTCTACCCTTTGTTTCTCTTTCTTTTTTCTTTTTTTTTCCTTTTCTTTTTTTCTATTTTTTATTTTTTTGTTTTTACTTCTTTCTCATTTTTTTATTTTTTGGTTGTATTTTATGTTTTATATTTTTTTTACTTTCGAACATGGTTAAGTTGAGTACAAATTATGGATGATGACTAAAATATCGTAACCACTCAGCATATTTGTTTTCACCATCATCTTTTTTCTTTTTCCTTTTTTCTTTTTTCATTATTTTTTCTTTTTGATTTTTTTTTGTATTTTTTTTCTTCAATTCTTTCTTTACGCTTTTTTCTCTCTTCTATCTCTAACTTCTACCTCTCTTTCTATTTTTTTTTTCTATTTTTGGTTTCCTTCTTTTTTTATGATAACGAAAATACCATAAGCGCATATTGATTTATATTTGCCCAACATTTATAATTCGAGGGCTATGTGGATCCTCAGCCATATATATTTTAGTCTCAAGAAAATACAATTAATTCATATACTTTTTTTTGGTTTTTCATCCGGTGTCCGGTGCCTACATTGGAGCCCCGACTAATCTGGATCGGGCGTTGCAGGGCCCATTAAGGTAGCAGCGCTCCCAACAGAGTTTTCTCCATAACCAGGGTCGTACCCTCAACCTCTGATTAAGGGTGGAGCAGCCCCATCCACTGCACCACAACCCATGTTGATTTTAATTCATATACTTATTTGTATATAAATACAAATGATAAATTGCACATATTGACAACTAAACTATTCAAATACAAATAATAAATTTATTTGAAATATATAGTATGATACAAATAAATTTAAAGTAAAAATATAAAATGCAATGACAAAAAAATGATGAGGAAAAGAATATAAAAAAATAAGAAAAATGACAAAAATGACGAACCAAGAATTAAAAAGGGGAAAACAGAAATACAAAAAATAAGAATGCAAAGAAATAAAATTGAAAAGGAAAAAAATGATGAAAAAGAAGAAATAAAAAAAGAGTAAGAAACGAGTAAAAAATAAGTGGAAAAAATGAAAAAGAAAAAAAGTAAATTAAAGGAAAAAATAAAGAAAAAAAATAGTAAATTAAAAAACAAAAAAAAGAAAGAAAAAGGAAAGAAAGAGAAATAAAAGATAGAAAAAAATAATAATAAAGGAGTGAGACTATGGATTATATTTAATTGATAAGAGATGTTATGAATTATATAGGCTAAATGAGATAATTAGAAGCTTATATTTATTAACTCATGTAGGTCTCAAGCGAATATGAATGATGAAATAAGAATGAGAAAGGGGAAAGCAAAAAAAAAAAGAATACAAAGAAAAAGGAAATAAAAATAAAAAAATAAAAAATAGATGAAAAAATGAGAAAAAAAAAAGAAATTATAAGGAATGAGTAAAAAAATAAAAAAAAATGAAAAGTAAATTAAAGGAAAAAAGAAAGAAAAAAAGAAGAAGAAAAGAAACTAGAAAAGAAAAAAAACTGAAACTTTAAGCATAGGTAGGTGATCTCAGTGTTTAAATGGGTACCCATATTTTACCCATTTTGTCCATATTTGTATGAGCTTTTAAAATGAGTTGAAGTCTATATTTACCCATTTGAAATATGAGTGATCCAATTCACTAAATATGAGTTAAATGGACTCTTTTCACAAATATGGGCTGCAATTGCCACCCCTATGAGAGACATATATTTTACATTAAAATAGTATAGGGGTCATAGGCCCTCCACAAAATTGAGACATGTTACAAATTTTTTTATCAAAGATTGTGTATATTTCGGATCTGTTTCCCTCATTTTAATTGAGTGGATAAGTATTAAGTAATATGGGGTAGAGGGAATAGATGCGTATACCTTGTATAAGTGTAATCCTAATACTCTCTCTATTTATTTTTACTTGTTCACTATACTAAAAGTTAAATGTTTAATAATATTTGTACAATTTGAAAAATCGATGGATAATTTAAATATTTCTATCCATTTTACCCTTATTTATTAATTATAGTTTTACCCACTATATTTCTCAAAACATTGGATTAATTATATTCAAAGGTTGATGTGGTAAATTACCCGCATTATTTATTGTTTATTAACCTATATATCAAGTCAATAGTGGACAACTATTAATGAATGGAAAGAGTAAAAATTATGTTTGTTAATAAATACAATATCTAGTGTACTAAACTATGTATATTTATTTAATACTAATAAGTGTGTCTTGAAAATGGAACATTATAAGAAGTGGGAGTTCGATTTGTACTATTTTGGAATTAATAGGTAAGTAAATAGATGAATATTAAAGAATTAATAAGGAATGCATTAATCAAATCATACTTCTAATTTTTTTAAAAAAAAAAAAGTTGTGCAAAATTTATACATGTCAACTGTTCAAATACGAAAGGAGTAATGATTAACTTTAGTGTAGTAAAATGATTATTCAATGACTATCAAAGAAACTAACCATTAATTTAACTTTAAAGTTTCAATTACATATTCTCTCTGTATTTTTATTTGTGCAGTATACTAAAAATAATCATCGAACTTTACTTATTTAAATTAAAAAATCAAGGGATAATTATTTTTATTGAGTCTACCTATCCTTTCTTTCAATTAATATTTATTTTTCAACATTTAGATGGCTTATAATTTTTTTTGATAATAAAATGTAAATATTACTATTACCGATAAAAATTTACACCTAAAGAGCATTCAACTACCATTGCTCTAGCCAGGCATGTTGAACCTTGAATTTGTTTCTAATTACATATTCTCTCGATGAATTTCACACTTTCTCGCCTTTTTCGCTCCTGCTAACAAGATCACTCTCTCCCTAATCACTACTTGCACTTGTTGTACCATGAAGCTTGTATTCCCTTGATGGTTCTTGAAGATTTTCCCATTTCTAGCTATCCATATATTATACACCATAGCTCCATTAGCTGCAGCTACAGTTTCCTTTTGAAATTTGGTCAATTGCTTTCTTCTTATCTTCAAGATAGTAGTCTGAACTTCCTTTAGCTGCACATTCACTCCTACCCAGCTAAAAATTTGAGCCCACACAATATTTTCTATGTTGCATTCTACAAACAAAAGTGTGTAGCATTCTCTTGTTGATGTTGATCACATAATTCACATTCTGCCTTGTCGCATTGCCAACCAAATCTGAGCATTCTTTCTTTGGTTAACAACTTGCCCTGCATTGCCAACCATAAAAGGAACCTATGTTTTGGTAGTACTACCCTACTCCATACTATCTCGTATCCTCTCCAGGCTAGTCTCTGTCCTAATAGTGCATAGTAGCTCTTAGAAATTGAAATTTACCTATTTCTGTAAGCAGGTATCTATTTGAGACATACCAAGCCCACATCCCCCTCTTTACTTGTTGAGTTGTATCAAGTACCAGTTGCAATCTTGGGGGGGGGGGGGGGTTAGTGTGTCCATATATCCTCTCCTTCCTTCATATATACTATGAATCCATTGCACCCACAATATATACTTTCTCTAATGCATCCACCATATCAATTTTCCCACTGCAACAATATTTCACAATTTATAATTTTTGACATTAAATCCTCCTTGAGCTACAGATATGCCACCATTTAACCAGTGTCACTTTCTTCTTTTCCTCTATTTCTCCCCATAAGAACTTTATGCATTGTGTTACTATCAGTTTAACCACACTTTGGGGGACGATTAATGCAGAACCCTAGAAATTTTGTAGTGCAAATATCACCGAGTTTACTACTTGTAATCTACCAGCATAAGACAAATGTCTTGTTGAAGTAGTTTTTAAGTTTGCTGTGATCCTGATGCTTAATTGTTAATAATTTAATTTGGACCATTTGCTGTGGGATAATGGCAAGCCAAGGTATCTAATAGGGAGTGCTCAATATTGAAATCCAGTGAGCTCAAGTAATCTTCTTGCACCTCTTGATTCATACCATCTATGAAGAGGTTAGATTTATTTGAATTTGCTGATAACCTAGTAGTCTCAGAAAAGTGCTTTATAGCCTCCATAATTCTCTGTACTGAAGCTTCAATTTCTTTACAGAAGATCATTAGGTCGTCTGCAAATGTAAGGTGCGTTATCTGTTGACCCTTGCATATGGGGTAAAATCAAATTAGGTAGTTTGCACATTCTTCTCATGACTCTTGTGAAATATTTTATTGCCATTACAAACAACAAAGGAGACATAGGGTCCCCCTACCTTAGTCCTTTCTTACCTGAAAAAAACCCACATCCTACTCCATTGATCTTAATAGTGTGTGGTGGTGGTTGTGAGTTGTAACACATGTTATGATTAAGTCAATAAACTTGGGGGGAATTCATAACCATACAATATTTCTTCCACAAACTCCCATCTCATTATATCATATGCCTTTCTCAGGTCTATCTTCATGAGGCACCTAGGGGAGGTTTTTCTATTTTAGTGTCTCATCATGTCTTGACACATTAGCACATTCTGAATGAGTGATCTTTCCTGGATAAAAACATCATGTGATATGTTCACTAACACTGCAACACCCTCTTCAATCTATTACATATCAACTTTGAAATACACTTGTACAGTGTGTTGCAGCAAGAAATAGGCCTGAACTGACTTGCTTCTTCTGGTTTGTCAACTTTTGGGATTAGAGTAATCATAGTAACATCAGTTATTTCAGTAACTTCCAATTCTGAAAGAATTCTAGGATAGCAAAGCCTGCATCTTTACCTATAACTTCCCAGGCAATTCTATAGAAAGCTCCACCATAACAATCTAGTCCAGGGCTCTTGTTTATGTTTATGCTCCATTAACCTTCTTGATTTCTTCAATTGTAACCGGCTCCAATAATTGTAGTTGCTTCTTCTTTTTTAATCTTGGGCCTTGCACATAGATATGGTTTCTAAATTTAGTCTTGATCCTATCTGCATTGCCTGGTAAAGTTTGGTAATAAGCTACAGAAATTAATTCTAAAAATCTGGCATTGGTCATGTTGTATCTGGTTAGCTTCATCTTTGAGTTGGGTGATAGATTGTTGAAACTTCTTTCTCCTTAGTATTGAGAAGAAGTTTTTTGTGTTGTCATCTCCTAGTCTTAACCATGTGACTTTACTTCTTTGCATCAACATAATCTCTGCTTGATAAAAAATCTTTTGAAAGGCTTATAATTAATAAGAGTGATATAATAAAATTACCATTTTATTTATTCTCTCTATTCCAAAATAATTGAATTATTGTGATATGGTACTATTAGAATAAGTGCAACAGTTAGTGAAAGTTAAACCTATACAGTTAGTTAACAACACTCACTTACATTGCTCAGGTGTCACTTAGCTGGATAAGAGTAGTTATCTGGTGAGGTGCAATATGTGTGAAGTTTGTATAGGTGCACTTGTATAAATAAAGCAATGTACTGATCAATTGAATATAATAAGAAAATATCTTCTTCTAATTCTCTCAATCTGTAATTCTTTTCTCTAAGCTACTTAGCAGCATGAGCTCAACAGATTGAGCATTTTATCATTCCATTCCATAAGTTTCTCAGGGTATCAAAGCCGAGATCTCTGTGACGAGTTAGTCTTCCGCGTGGTTAATTTTTTCTTTCTTAATTCGAGGATTCATCAATGGCAGATCTGAAAGTTGCTACCTTAGAGCACAATCATCCATTGTACTTGCAATCTACGGATACACCTGGTGTTGCTTTGATTTCAGTTAAGCTTATTAGACCAGAAAACTATGGGTTATGGAGCAGGTCAATGAAGCAGGCGTTATTGGTAAAAAACAAATTAGGTTTTGTTGATGGCACCTGTGTGAAGAGTTCGTACAAAGGTGAACTACTTGCTCAATGGGAAAGATGTAATGATGTCATTTTGTCATGGATAAGCAGCATTGTTGCATCAAATTTGTTGACTACTATCATATATGCTTCGAATGCTTAAGATGTCTGGGAGGACTTCAAGGAGCGTTTTGATAAATCTAATCTCACTCGCGTCTACCAGCTATGGACTGAAGTTGCTGGGCTTAGACAAGGTACTGATTCTGTTACTGAGTACTATTCGAAATTGCGTGATCTGTGGGATGAATTGGATTTGTTGGTTCCTTCTTCCGTATGCAATTGTGCTGAAGCTAAGCCTTATATTGAATATTTGTAGCAACAAAGGTTATTAATGTTTCTAATGGGATTGAATGAGACATTTAGTTTTATGCGCAGTGATATTCTTCTAAAACTAGAAACACTTAGTGTTAATCAAGATTATTCGATTGTAGTTCAAGAGAAAAGTCAGAGATTGTTAGGTGTAGTGGGATCTTGCAAAGAACAATTTACCATGTTAGCAGGTAAGAGTAATACTTTCAGAGGTGGAAAGAAGCCACAATCAGGGGGAGCTTGTGAGATTTGTGGATACAGAAACTATGTAACAACTGACTGTTATAGACTAGTAGGTTTTCCACCTGATTTTAGGAGCAAGAAGAAATTTTCCATGTCTGGATCACCACATGCACCAGCTTATCCCAATGGAGTCAATAACTCTAGAACAGGAAATTACAACCATGCTGGACCTTCAAGCTTCAGGTCTTACGCAAATAATGCAACAACAACAAATAAAAGAGAACAAGAACTACATGAGCTCACTATTAATGATATGGAACAGGTGCACAATTTGAAGCACAATAAAGATGCAAATGACTGCAAAGCTAATCTAGCAGTTAATGTTTCTTTGAACAATGACCGTGGTATACAAAATTGGATTATTGACTCAGGAGCTACTCTTCATATTACCTCATGTAAATACTTTTTAACTCATATAAAGGAACTAGTAATCACAAAAATAGTACAAATGCCCACAGGAAAGAAAGTAATGGTTGAACATTCTGGAGAAACTACTATTCTGGGAAATTTGCAGTGAAAAATGTCCTACATGTCCCTGACTTCAAGTTCAATCTACTTTCAGTAGCAAGGCTGACTAAGGACTTATCTTGCAGTGTCAGTTTCTTCCCTGATTTCTGTGTCTTGTAGGGTCTTTATAGTGGCAAGGTGATTGGGGCTGGTAGAGAACACAATGGTTTGTAATGAAATAAATGTAGTTGTTAGCTCAACAATAAAGGAACACAATCAAACTGACTTGTGGCATGCTAGACTGGGTCACCCTTCTTATCAAGCTATGCAACATTGATAGCAGGCAACTTAATTCTTGTCAAACTTGTCCTATAGCTAAGCAAAGTAGATTAGTATTTCCTGATAGTCAAAGTAAGTCCACACATTGCTTCCAACTTATTCATGTAGATGTTTGGGGTCCATACAAAATCCCTACATATGATAGAAAGCAATACTTTGTCATAGTTGTTGATGATTGTAGAAGATTTACTTGTATATGTCTAATTCAATGTAAAACTGAAGTATATGGAGTTTTAACGGATTTCTTGACTATGGTACATACACAGTTTGATGTCAAAGTGCTGGTTATAAGAACAGATAATGGTATAAAGTTCTTCAATGTGAATTGTAATACTTTATTTTCTTCTCTTGGTATTGTTCATCAAAGTTCCCGTGCTTATACTCCCTAACAAAATGGGGTGGTCGAGAGAAAGCACAGGCACATCATGAACACTGCTAGAGCATTGAGATTTCAGTGTAGGATGCCTATAAAGTACTGGGGTCATTATGTTAAAACAACCACTTACTTGATTAATAAGATGCCTAGTACAGTGTTAAATGGAAAATCACCACATAATGTTTTATACAGGCAAGAACCTGATCTCAGTCACCTAAGGATTTTTGGCTGTTTATGCTTTGTATTTGTGTTTCCTAGGGTGGATAAATTTGCTCCATATTCAGAGACTCAAAAGGGGTATAGGTTGCTGGACCTAGAGAATCACCTCATTTTCATTAGTAGAGATGTTACTTTTATGGAGCATATTTTTCCGTTCAAAAGTGACTCAACAGACTCTCCAGACTTGTTTTTACCAGTCCTAGACAAGCCTGAGCTGTTGATAGCTGCTAGTGATACTCATGCTCCGCCTATTGGTTACACTGACTCAGTTCCTAATGACCTACCCGTTCAATAAGAACCCATTGAAGTTATTGCAGATTATGCCATTGACCAGCCTGCAGATATCCCAGAGGTTGTACCTGCAGATATCCATGATGAAGAACCTGTTATTACTCCTAGTCCAAATATACAAGTGAGGGAGTCTGCAGATATTATAAGGACTGCTAGATCAGCTAAACCACCCTTGTGGCACAAGGATTATGTTCTGTCCAAATGAACTAATGTTGCTTGCCTCTACCCCATTGATGATTACATAACTTATGCTGGTATGAGTGACTCTTACAACTCCTATGTTGCAGCATTCTCTGCACAGGTAGAACCTTCTTCATTCAAGGAAGCTTTTACTTTTCCTCACTAGATTGAAGCCATGAAATCTGAAGTTCAAGCCTTGGAACAGAATAAGACATGGATATTGGTTGATTTACCTATTGGTAAAAGAGCTATTGGTTCCAAGTGGGTGTATAAGGTAAAACATAAAGCAAATGGTAAAGTTGAAAGATATAATGCTAGGTTGGTAGCCAAAGGCTACAACCAACAAGAAGGAATGGATTATCATGAGACTTTCTCACCTGTTGCCAAAATAGTAACTTTGAGAACTGTCATCAGTATTGTTGTATCTCATAACTGGCCATTATTTCAAATAGATGTTCACAATGCATTTCTCCAGGGTGATCTTACTGAGGATGTTTACATGGAGTTGCCTCAGGGTTTCCAGAGACAGGAGGATAATAAAGTATGTAAGCTTCTTAAATCTTTGTATGGACTTAAACAAGCATCTAGGCAATGGAGTCTTAAACTTACTGAAGCTCTAACAGAAGCAGATTATGTACAAAGTGCCTATGACCACTCTTTGTTCATTAAGAGAAAGGGAGATGAGATAGTTGTGGTATTGATTTATGTAGATGATCTACTTATCACAAGAAATAACAATACATTGATTCAGGAGGTTAAGATTGCACTACACAACAGTTTCAATATGAAAGATCTTGGTGATCTAAAGTATTTCCTTGGGATTGAGGTGCTGAGGTCCAAGACAGGAATTTTACCAACTCAGAGAAAGTTTGCATTAGAGCTTATTGCGGAGACTGGTTTGAGTGGTGCCAAGCCAGTTGCTACACCTCTAGAGGCTAACATCAATCTGACTACAGTTGAACTAGATGAGTGCACTGGCAACACAGGTGACTCAATATTTAGAGACATCACTGCATATCAGAGACTAATTGGGAGATTTCTATACTTAACCACTACAAGACCTGACATAAGCTTTGCTGTACAATTACTATCCCAATTTATGCAGAAGCCAAATGTGTCACATTGGGAAACAACCATGAGATTAGTGAGGTATATCAAAGGTTGTCCAGGACAAAGAATATTACTAAGTGGGATTCCTAGTACACAACTTCAAGCATTCTATGACTCAGACTGAGCAGCATACCCTAACAGTAGAAGACCAGTGACTGGATATATGGTGAAACTAGGGAGGTCACTCCTATCATGGAAGTAAAAAAAAAAAACACACTGTAAGTAGAAGTTCAGCTGAAGCTGAATATAGAAGTATGGCAGCTATTGTGTCTGAAGTAACATGGCTTACAAGGATCTTGAAAGAGTTGAATGTGAACATTGAAACACCTGTCAAGGTGCATTGTGACAGCAAGGCAAAAATCCAAATTAGTGTTAATCCCATCTTTCATGAGAGGACTAAGCACATTGAGATAAATTGTCATTTTGTTAGGGAAAAAATCAAAAGGGGTTCAATCAGTACAGAACATATTGGCACTAAGGAACAACTTGCAGACTTGCTTACAAAAGGACTAGGTGTTGTACAACATCATGCACTTTTGAGCAAGCTGGGAGTACTGAATGTATACACAAACTCCAGCTTGAGGGGGAGTATCAGAATAAGTGCAGCAGTTAGTAGAAGTTAAACCTACATAGTTAGTTAACAACACCCACTTACATTGCTTAGCTGTCACTTAGCTGGATAAGAGTAGTTATCTGGTGAGGTGCAATATGTGTGAAGCTTGTATAGGTGCACTAATATAAATAAAGCAATGTACTGATCAATTGAACATAATAAGAAAATATCTTCTTCTAATTCTCTCAATCTGCAATTCTTTTCTCTAAGCTGCTTAGCAGCATGACCTCAATAGATTGAGCATTTTATCATTCCATTCCATAAGTTTCTCAGGTACATCCTTTAAGAAAAATCTTTTAGGACATAAGTTGTAGTTTCTACTATTACCCTTTTAATTGTTCTTAAATTACTCTCCTAGAAAATGTGAAGTATTTAAGAACCTCATTAAATAAAAGGGCAAAATTGGAACAAATTTTCAACATTTCTTTTGAAGAATGGACAATTTATTTATTTTGGAAATTGAAAAATAGCTCAACAATTCATTTATTTTAGAATGGAGGAGTATTAGTATTTCTTAAGGGGTTTAAAGTTAAACATAAATGAGTATAAATGAACGGATGGAGTAACTAATTGTTTGTACTCAACTAAATTGAAAAATAAAAATAGTAAGGTAAATTTTGACTAGTAAATGAGGTTTTTTCCCCTTCGTATAAAATAAAGAAACCTACCAACAAATTAATTTACATATAAGTTGTGCTTTCTTTCTTAAAAGGCCCGATGCCACTGATGTACCAATGGGGAAGGAAATTAAAAAGTGTAAATCGAATCTGTGCCAATACAGTAAACTAAAGTTTAGAAATTAGATAATCAATTAATTGAACTACGAAAACTTTTTGTCATTAACGTACCTCGTTATCGAGAGACTGGCAGATTTCAGATAGTCGTTTGCTTAAATCCGAATTGTCCACTTCCACATTGTCGTCCATTAGCTGCACATAAAAAGTAAATGTATCTACTAAGTGTAATTTTAGACATAAATACGGAGTTTGAATAAAAACTAAGATGCTCCGTTGAAACTGTAAAGTGAAAATGTGACTCCGCCCCTTAGTGCCATTGACGTACCACTTTCTCAATGTAAAGCAAACTTCGATAGAGTGGTTCATTATGCATTTTCGTGAATTAGAAACTCAGAAATCGCAGAGGAAATGGACGTTGAGTAATGTATTACTTTTTTTTTTGCATCAACTTAGTTGTCCAAATATATTTTAACACAAAAGATTTAATGAATAGTTTGGATTTTGGTAAGAAATTGAAGGTTGTAATATGAAGGAAATAAAAAGCTTATTCACAAAATCCTAAATTGTTGGCTCTCTCCAACAACCTATTAAGTACTTATTTTCCTTTCAAAAAGACAAAATTGATTTCATTTAAATGCTTGAACTAAGTATTATTTAATTGAACATGTTAATTCTAAATAAAGTGTTTTAATTAAATATTTTTCACTCAAATTTAGAAAAGAAAAATTATGTGTGTTTTATTCATTTATTAGATATATAGTGTTAAGGGAACCATAAATTACATTTTTAGTAACAGTATGTAAATTCATCTCAGTAAGTCGTAAAACTCTAAATATTTTTTATTTGAGATTAATATATATAATTAAAGTAAATAATATATTTTATGGAGTTAATAGTATATTTAATAGACAAATGAAAACACGCGCAATGGTTTTTTCAATATTTAAATCAAAAGTGTCTCATTAGAATATTTTATTAGGAGTTGAGATGTTTAATTGAAATAAGATTTAATTTAAGTGTATAAATGAAATTGTCTAACAAGTTTAAGAGATTGGCTATGCGTTAAGTCTTATTTTATTTCATCAAACTCGTTACCATAATTAATTTCCTTTTCTTTTTTCTTTTTATTTCTCTCAACCTTGTTTCCATAACTATTTTTCTTTTTTGGATTTACTCACTTGTTTGATTTGAAATGACATGATGCTTAACATATGTGTACTGGAGTTTGTTTAGGAAAGGAAGCCAAGTGAAATCACCCAGCCATGCATTTGATGCATGACAATGCAGAAAAGCCTAATCTGCTTTATGTTTTTCATGAAGCTACTAAGCTATTCATGATGATATGTGATGCATGCTTTGACTTTTAAGTCTTGACATGTTCTTTTGGTAGACTTTTATTTGATTGTCTTAACCTAATCGAATTTGAGGTCTTATTTTTTTACGTGTCTAATATTTATTTAGGTGTGAAGAACCTAAGTGGTTTAAGTTATTATATTTCATGGTTACTCTCCATTTCCACTATGGATGCAATAGAAGCTCTTAAAGCAATATCTGATGGTGAAGACATTTTTGTTGCTACAATTGGAGTTGACGATATATACTAGTATTTTTTCTAGTATAAGAATTGTTGGAAGAACCAGATATTCAAGAGGAGAGGGGTGAATTGACCACTTTTTGTTTAAGCGATACTATAGTCGATCGTTCTTTCTCAATAGTCAATTTTGAACCTGTAAAAGGGTTAGTGAATAGAACAAGAAATAATTGAATTTTAAGTAAATGTGAAAATGTAAGAGAGTCAGAAATTTATACTCCTCCTTGCGTTAATCACTAACTTGTCACCTTCCTAGCCACCTTATATTCATCCCTATTTTCCTATTTCTCCTCCTCCGTTGTACTTTCCACCAACTTCTTGTAAGCCCCTTTCTTTGCCTACATCATCCCTAATACTTCTCCATTCCACCACCAGTCCCTTTGACAACCATTAAATTGACCTCTCAATACACCCTACACCTCTCTAGCCATTTGCTTATGCAACTGGCAGTCTTATCCACATATTGTCTGCATCCCCAGTACTCTTTCAAGCCCCCATATTCATTAACTTCTCCTAGATCTCCAGAGCACTAGCCATCGTCAAGATACCCCATTTGATCCTAGGTCAATCATCAAAAACCCTCTTTTTCCTCATCTTATTGATCTTCAAATCCATTCATCACGGAAAGCCTACGTTGAGTCAAAAGATTCTCTCTTGGGATAACCATACAGTCTTTACAAAGACCTTTATCCCCCTTCCTAAGGAGCAAAAAATCAATCTGCATTGAACTACAGAAGGTAACCAAGTGTTACTCCTTCTTGGGAAGCCCGAATTCGCTACCATCAACCCAAAGACACTTGCAAAATTCAAAAGTGAAGCTGCTCCGTCATTTCTCTCCCCCAAACCAAAACCTCCATACACATCATTATAACCCCTCGGTAATGACCTGATGTGCCCATTGAAATCAATTCCTAAGAAAATATTCTCTATGAGTGGCACACCTCTCACCACATTAGATACGTCCACATTAATTTTCCTTCTGTGGCTTGTTTGCTTTCTTCGGTTTTATCTCTTTCCTGGTACTCTTCAAGTCGTCTTCTTTGTGTTTTAATTTACTCTATATTGATCTTCTTTGATGTTGAATTTTCCTTGATGGTTGGATTTTCTTTGATCAATGGGCTGATTTTTACTATTTCCTTTTGCATTTGTTGCTGCCGAGCTTCTCTTTTTTTCTTGGCTAATTTCTTTTTTCTACTTACGTACGTAATAAATTTAACAGGATAAATTGTCATTATCAAAACATATATGGGCTAACAATCTCTCCTTTTTGATGATGACAACCAAAAAAGAGATAGAGGGAGTTTACTTCCTTTTTTGTGTTATGTTCCCCCTTAGTGTATGCTCCCTCATGATGTATGCCATGTATAAGAGTTGACTCGTATTCTCTTGTGGTCTTCTCCACCTTTTACTACATGGAGTTATGTAGTGGAGTCATAGCTTATCTTGTCGAATGGAAGTAAGTTATAGGTCATCCCATAATGGATGTACCAAGTTCTAACAATCAAAATAAAGAAAAAGTGCACAAGAAACAGAAGATAGATAGTAATAGTTCTAGATAAGAAAAGCAAAAAAGATTTAGGGGATTAAGATTCCCCAATAACAACCCAACAAAAACATAGTTTTAACAAGGGACAAATGGCCCCAAAAACAGATAGTCTGGGAGGAGTCACAAAAACATATGAGATCATATATCAACCAAGTAGTGCATGAGGATGTTGATGATCTTTAACATTCTTCAGTCATCCTTCAGAAGCTCAGCAGCTTAGTCTGTAGATATATACATTGGTTGTCTTGGGTTGCTCACTCTTACCCTTTCCAGAGTCCTTTTAAAGTGAAGCCGTAAAGTGAAAATGTAACTTTGCCCCTAGTGCCATTGACGTACCTCTTTCTCAATGTAAAGCAAACTTTGATGGAGTGGTTCATTATCCATTTTCATGAAATAGAAACTCAGAAATCACAGAGGAAATGGACGTTCAGTAATGTATTACTTCTTTTTTTTTTGCGTCAACAAAGTTGTCCAAATATATTTTAACACAAAGGTTTAATGAATATTTCAGAGTATGGTAAGAAAGTGAAGATTGTAATATGAAGGAGATATAAAGCTTATTTCACAAAATCCTAAATTCCTGGCTCTCTCCAACAACCTACTAAGTATTTATTTGCCTTCCAAAAAGACAAAATTGATTTTATTTAAACAATTGAACTAATTATTATTTAATTAAACATGTTAATTCTGAATAAAGTGTTTTAATTAATATTTTTTACTCAAATTTTGAAAAGAAAAACTGCGTGTTTCATTCACTTATTAGAGATATAGTTAAGTGAACCATAAATTATATTCATTTTTAGTTAGAGTATGCATATGTGCATTCACCTCAATAAGTCCTAAAATCCTAATCATTTTCTGCATGGGATTAATATATATAATTAAAGTAAATAATATACTTTATGTAGTTAACTTAACAGTATATTTAATAAACCAATAAAAATATGCACAAAGTTTTTTGCAATACTTGAATCAAAACTGTCTTATTATTAGAGTATTTTATTAGGAGTTCATGTGTTTAACTGAAATAGTCTAACAAATTTAAGAGATTGATTATGTGTTAAGTCTTTTTTTATTCTATCAAACTTGTTACCATAATTATTTTCCTTTTCTTTTTTATTTTTATTTCTCTCAACCTTGTTTCCATAACTATTTTTTTTTTAGATTTACTCGTTTGATTTGAAATGGCATGATGCTTAACCTAATCGAATTTGGGTTCATTTGGTTGACTTTTATTTGATTGTCTTAATAACCTAATTGAATTTGGGGTCTTATTTTTTTACGTGTCTAATATTTATTTAGGTGCGAAGAACCTGAGTGATTTAAGTTATGATATTTCAAGGTTGCTCTCCATTTCGGCTATGGGTACAATAGAAGCTCTTAAAGCAATATTTGATGGTGAGACATTTTTGTTGCTACAATTAGAGTTGACGATACATATTAGTATTTTTTCTAATATAAGAATTGTTGGAATAACCCGATATTCAAGAGGAAAGGGGTGAATTGACCACTTTTTATTTAAGCGACACTATAGTCGATCGTTCTTTCTCAATAGTCAATTTTGAACCTGCAAAAGGGTTAATGAACAGAATAAGAAATAATTGAATTTTAAGTAAATGTAGAAATGTAAGAGAGTCAGAAATTTATACTCCTCCTTGTGGTAACCACTAACTTAGTCTCCTTCCTAGCCACCTTATATTCTTCCCGATTTTCCTGTTTCTCCTCCTCGATTGTACTATCCACCAACTTCTTGTAAGCCTTTTTTTTTAGCCTACATCACCCCTAGTACTTCTCCATTCCACCAGCAGTCCCCTTGCCGCCTGCAAAATTGACCTCTCAATACACCCAACACCTTTCTAGCCATTTTGCTTATGCAACTGGCAGTCTTATCCTCATATTGTCTGTATCCCCACTACTCTTCCAAACCCCATACCCATCAAATTCTCGTATATCTCCAGGGAACTAGTCATCGTCAAGCTACCCCATTTAATCCTTGGTCGATCATCAAAAACCCTCTTTTTCCTTATCTTCTTGATCTCCAATCAATCCATTACCAACGACCTATGTTGGGTCGAAAGATTCTCACTTGAGATAACCTTACAATCTTTTCCAAAACCTTTATCCCCTTCCTAAGGAGCAAAATATCAATATGTGTCATGGCCACCGAACTGCGAAGTTCACCAGGTGTTCCTCCTTGAGAAGCTCGAATTTGCTACCATCAACCAAGGCTCTTGCAAAATTCAAAAATGAAGAGATCCTCCGTCATTCCTCTCTCCAAAATCAAAACCTCCATACACATCATTATAACCCCTCGGTGATGACCTGATGTACCCATTGATATCACTTCCTAAGAAAATCTTCTCGATGAGCAGCACACCTCTCACCACATCAGATACGTCCCCATTAATTTTCCTTTTGTAGCTTGTTTGCTTTTTTCTGTCTTGATCTCTTTCCTTGTACTCTTCAAGTCGTCTTCCTTATGTTTTACTCTGTATTGATCTTCTTTGATTGTTGAATCTTCCATGATTGTTGAATTTTCCTTGATCAATGGGATGATTTTTGACTATTTCTTTTTGCATTTGTTGCTGCGGAGTTTCTTTCCTTTTATTGGCTAATTTCTTTTTTCTACTTACATACGTAATAAGTTTAAAAGGATAAATTGTCATTATCAAAACATATATGGGCCAACAATCTCCCCCTTTTGATGATGACAAGTTATGTAGTGGAGCCATAACTTATCTTCTTGTATGGAAGTAAGTTATAGATCTTCCCAAAATAAAGAAAAAGAGCACAACAAACAGAAGATAGCTAATAATAGTTCTAGATAAGAAAAGCAAAAGAGCGTTAGGGGATTAAGATTCCCCAATAACAACCCAACAAAAATATAGTTTTAACAAGGAACAAATTGCCCCAAAAACATATGAAATCATATATAAACCAAGTTGTGCATGAGGGTTCTTCTTCAGTCATCCTTCAGAAGCTCAGCAGCTGAGTCTGTAGATACATTGGTAGTCTTGGGTTGCTCACTCTTAACTTTTCCAGAGTCCTTCTAAGAAGAATAGAGTTAATGATCAAAAATATACTTATAGTATCTCGATTTTTTGAGTTTCGTACCTGAACTATTAGATGTTCGATTTTTCTACCAGAACTATTACCAACTATTACCATAAACATCTCAACTATCAATATTTTCAGGTAACAAACTCAAAAAACCAAGATATTTTAGGTGTGTTTTCACCTTCACTCATTAAAATATGTAAAGTAAACACACAATCAAGTAGCAGTTTATGCAAGAAGTAATTAAATATGTTGCTCGGACTCTACAAAAATGTCGCTCGATAAAAGGATAAGCAAATGATATTTTTTCGGTATGTCGGAATATAGTTGATAAGTCTGTATCAAATCCTTAAAAAGTAGTGAGTTTTTTAAGAATCTGACACGAATACGACATATTTTTAAGAGTCCAAGCAACACAATATAAACCAGTAGAAAATTCAGGTATAAAAAATGAACAAAATAATTCAGATAGAAAACTCAAAAAAACAATATATATTATGTGTTCTCACCCATGACTGTTTAAAATATGTAAAGCAAATATACAATCAAGCAGCAGCTTATGCAAGAGGTAACTAAGTATGTTGCTTGGACTATACCAAAATGTCGCTCGCTAAAAGGATAAGAAAATGATTTTTTTTTCGTGTTTCAAAATATGGTTGATGAGTGTGTATCAGATCCTTCAAAAGTAATAAATTTTTGAAGGACCGGACTTGAATACGACAAATTTTTGAAGAGTTCAACCAATATAATTTAAACCAATAAAAAATTTAATTTAAGAAAATAACAAAATAAATTATGGGTGAGATATTAGAAAGTGAAATATCATTGTTATACCTCATCCTCGAGAGACTGAATGTGATCAAGTAGCTGTTGATTGAGTGCACTTTCATTTATATGGTTAGCAACAACCATACTGAAGAGTGAAAAAAATGAGATTGACTGTAAAAGTGAATAAAAAGAATAATTAAAACACAGCTCAGTACTTTAGGTATATTTTTTCAACCTTCCCCTAAAATATGAAAAGTAAATGAAGGAAGAAGTCAATTGAGGTTCAATATCTATAACACATGCCTAAAAAATAATAATTATATATAAATAGTATAATATTTTTTGATGAAATTACTGTAAAAAGGTTGAGTAAAATGTGTGTAGTGCCATTGACATACCTCGATGTCGACAGACTGATACATTTCAAATAATTTTTGGTTAAAGGCGATTCAACAACTTTCTCAGAGTCCTTAACCTGCGCATGTATTATTCTCTTAATATGCTAAAATAAATAAGTAAAAATATAAATACATTTTAGTATAGGAGATAAAGTGAAATTAAATAATGGACTGAATGTTTCAGACAATTGTTTCAAAATTTTGCAATGTCTTCAACATACTAAACAAAAAGGGCATGAATTTAACGATAACTTGTGGTGTTATAAAATGAATCTTCAAGATACTGTTTAACTTGTCATCTTACTAAAAATAGATCCATGATATTTTTTATTTTATAAGATTAAGATATAATTAGTTGTTTGTTTTAAGATTTATTCATAATCATAAATATGGAGAGATATTAATATGGTGCAAATAAAGTATTGAACAAAATAGATGATACAACAACAACAAACCCAGTAGATTCCCACATCGTGGGGTCTGGGGAGGGTAGAGTGTACGCAGACTATACCACTACCTCTAACGAAGTAGAGAGACTGTTTTCGATAGACTCCCGGCTCAAGAAAAAGGACAGTATATAAAAATATCAAAATCATGGAACACGATAAAAAAAACATAGATACGTCATCCACAAAAATATGCAACACTGCCAAACAAAAGACACTCAAGCCCTCCTACCTACTGACTACGACTCAACCACCCACCTTAACCCTCTATCCTAATGTTTTTCCTCCATACCTTCCTATCCAGGGTTATGTCCTCAGTCAACTGTAACTGCTCTATGTCACGTCTAATCACTTCCCTCCAGTATTTCTTAGGTCTACCCCTACACCACTTGAAACCATCCAAGGTCAACCTCTCACACCTACGAACCGGGGCATCCGCGCCCCTCCTCATCACATGGTCAAACCATCTCAACCTCACTTCCTGCATTTTATCCTCCACCGACACCACTCCCACCTTCTCCTGAATAATTTCATTCCTAATCCTGTCAGCCCTAGTAAAACCACACATCCAACACAACATCCTCATTTCCGCCACCTTCAATTTTTGGATATGAGAATTCTTAACCGGCCAACACTCAGCTCCATATAACATAGCCGGCATGACTGTAACTCTATAGAATTTTCCCTTCAGCTTGGGGGCACCTTCTTATCGCATAAAATTTCCGAACCGAGCCTCCATTTCATCCAACCTACCCCAATACGGTGAGAGACATCCTCATCTATCTCTCCATTCCCCTGAATCATCTACCCAAGATACGTAAAACTATCCCTCTTACAAACCGTCTGGGAATCCAACTTCACTACCACCTCGTCCTCTTGCCTCGAGTCACTAAACTTGCACTCCAAGTACTCCATCTTGGTCCTACTCAACCGAAAACCTTTAGACTCTAGGGCTTGTCTCCAAACCTCCAGCCTATCAGTAACACCTTGTCGGGACTTATCAATCAAAACTACATAATCTGCAAAAATCATACACCAAGGCACCTCGCTTTGTATACTCCGCGTCAACACATCCATCACCAAAGGGAATAAAAAAGGGTTAAGAGTTGATCCCTGGTGTAACCCTGTCAAGACTGGAAAATGCTCGAAATCTCCTCCTACCGTCCCCACCCTAGTCTTCGCCCCCTCATATATGTCCTTAACCTCTCGAATGTACGCCACAGGGACCCCCTTGCCTCCAAGCATCTCCAAAGAACCTCCCTAGGGACCTTGTCATACGCCTTTTCCAAGTCAATAAACACCATGTACAGATCCCTCTTCCTCTCTCTATACTGCTGTACCAGTCTCCGCACTAGGTGAATTGCCTCAGTTGTGGAGCGACTAGGCATAAACCCAAATTGATTCTCAGAAATAGACACAATCTTCCTCAGCCTCTGCTCCACCACCCTCTCCCAAATCTTCATCATGTGACTCAACAACTTAATACCCCGGTAATTGTTGCAACTCTGAATGTCACCCTTGTTCTTATATAAAGGAATCATCGTGCTCCATCTTCCAGCCTCGGGCATCTTTGCGGACTTGAAAATGTTGTTGAATAAGTTGGTCAGCCACCTTAACCCTGCCCCGCCAGAAAAATTTTAAAAATCCACCGGGATCTCGTCGGGCCCCGTCGCTCTTCCCCTTCGCATCTTACGGATAGCCTCTCTTACCTCCTCAACCTTAAAACGCCGACAATAGCTAAAATCGCGATATTTTAACTAATTTAACCTTTATCTATTTAATATTTTTTTAAGGGATGTCCAAAAAAGACATGACAAGTAAAATAATTCGGAATAAACTTTAACTTATGTCTAAAGTTTCAATGACACAATTAATTTTTTGTGCTCAACTGAATTGAAAAATAAATAAAATTCCTATTAAAGATAAATTTGGTGAGGTTTTTTACCATGTATATAATAAAGAAACCTACCAAAACATTATGTCATTGACGTACCTCATACTCAAGAGGCTGGTAGATTTCAGAGAATAGTTGTTGATTTGGTGCCGAATCATCCACTTTCTCACTGACTACATGCTGCATGTCAAACGTGAATGTGTTTCACAAGAAGAATCATGGTGGAAGGTTCTAGAAACATCAAGAGCCGTAATTAGTGTCAATCTAAAATCTAAACTTTATAGGTTCAAAACCCTAGAAATTGACTTCTTATTGAAATATTAATAAATTATTTGGACATCATTTGACGATGAATATTTTCTACTTCTTTTCTATAGTTCAAATTCTAAAACGCTTGTTTTGTCATAAAATTTATCCAAAATTTCATTGAATTTCGAAATTGAAAAACATCAAAAAGTTCTTTTCATTGCAAATCACTCACTAAAGTGCAACAATAACTCAAGTTTGTATTTGCAATCAAACACAATCCAATCTATATTTTTTTATTTCTAAAAACTCACTATTTTTTTTTTCTTTCAAATTAAGGGACACTGTACTAATTAAGGGGGCATTTGGCCATGAAAAATTCACTTTTTTTGAATTTAAACTCCAGAAATAACATTCGGTCATAAAATCAATTCTAAAATTCAACTTGCAATAAATTCTGTAACTTTTAATACTTCAAAACTCAATAGAAAGTTATTTTCATTTGAAATAACTCATTAAAATTCAAAAACAACGCATATTTGTATTAATGATCGAAAACAACTTCAATTTTCAAATAACATTTTCTACTTCAAAATCATAACTATTTTTTTCCAAATTTCACAATTTTCATGACCAAAGAAATATTTGTGCATAACAATTATATTTTAAACATATATACATAGTTTAAATTAAAATTATTGAATTTTGCCAAACTGTAAATCAAAAGTGTAGCTCTCTGAGGTGTCGAAGTAAATTTTGCTTGCATGGTTCATTATTCATTTTCATGAATTAGAAACCCAGCAATTGCAGAGGAATTCAAATTGAGTAATGTATTATACTACTACTTTTCTTCCATCAACATTATAAGCTTAATTGTCCAAAAGTAAATTTTGACTCATAGATTTTATGAATACTTTGGATTATGGTAAGAATATTTTGACTAATTATTTTATGACTAAAAATAATGGTTCATTTTCCATTTCTGTTTTTTCTTTTACCCAAATTGTTGACTCTATGCAACAACTTACTAAATATTTATTTGCCTTCCAAAAAGTTTAAACTAATCAAATCTCTCTTCTTTGTTTTTTTTTTTTTTAAAATCCACTTATTACTCTCTCACTTGTTTCCATGATATTTTTGTGCTTAATACATTGTTGTTTCAGGTACACAAAATTTGTATGTTAGTTCAGTAAACTTCAACACAAGTTCAAGACGTTTCAAGAACACTTATGAAGTTTTTCAACACCTTCAACACAAGTTCACTATGAACTATCAAAGAAGTGTGTTATATTATTAAGAAATAAGATAAAACAGAATAAGCTAAGTTCTTCAAATTCACGAAATGTCTTTAAGGAAATAATTTCCCTCAAGTACCCGAGGTTGCGAAATTTTCCTCACAGGATAAAATGGCTTCAAAATAAGAAAGTAGTGGTACCTCAAACATTTTGGTTTTCTTCGAACTCACACAACGGGAGATGATCTCACGGAGTTTTTAAGAAGACAAAAAGTATTTTAATATATAAAATTTTTGTACTAAACCTGTGGAAAAATGCAGGCTTATATAGTGTTGGGTACGATGTAGTTTTGATGATTGACAAACTGACAAAGTGATATGAAACATGTAGTTGAAACTTGTAGCAAATAAACTTAACGAAATAAACATGTGCTAATTTGTAGAAGTTGAATTTGATTTAAATACTTTATGATAAGGGAAAGAAAAATTGAGTTGAAAAAGGAGTCCTATGGAAAGAAGGAGTTTCACTTCTGAGCATATCCTAAAGAGTCCTATGTGTAGAAGGAGAAAGATTCTGCAGATTAAAGAAGTCTACACAAGATAGGAAACATACAAATTGAAGGACTCTTTGTTAGATCAATGAAGTTTCTGATGATTGACACATGAATGGACCATGTTACTTGAGTTGGTCCAAGCATAGGAAGACAGGTTTCAGGTTTCACTGATAGATGCAGACAAATATTGCTTAAAGGCAGGAATGAATGACCAAGCCTAATTCTAATATACTCAAGTTACTGATCACGTGAGAAATTGAAGAAGTTGTGGTTGAGTAAAATACTTGAAGATAAGTTGATTTAAAGAGTTGAAGTTTGACTACAACACTAAGGAGACAAGAGTTGGAATTGAAGAAGGAGTCTCGCTTGAAGTAGAACTCTATGTAATGATGTTCTGATTAAAGGAGGAGTTTGAAATAAAGAATGACATTTTGAAGAGCTGTACTTAAATAAAAGATGCATCAGTCAGAATAACTTACGCACTTACAAAGAAGGAAAGAACAATCGACAGATTGATTTCACGAAGTGCTACTCAATCACTGAAGAAACACATTGAAGAACCTGGTCCTAAGTATAGAATCCAGCTAAGAGTTTTAGCATTAATTTTTAGAGTTGTTCATTGTGTTTGAACTATTGATGTAATATTAGTTTTAGTGTGTTATAAACTGAACTAGGAGCTAGTCTTCGAGTTGGGGAAAACTCAGAGAAGTTGGGAACGCATACCTTGGGAGGTGTGTGTATAGTTAGAAATTAGAGTTTATAATTTCTAGTCGTTGAGTTAAAGGAATTAGAGTTTATAATTCCTATTTATTGGTTACAAGAGTTTTGTAATCAGTCGTTGTTGAGGCTCAGAGTTATTTAGTGAAGTTGGAGTTAAATCCTATTAAGGTGTAGGTCGTAATTTTTTACACCTTTTGAGCCGGGTGTTTTCCACATAAAAATTATTGTGTTCTTTACTTTTTGTTTTACTATTTCCTTGGAACACGTCAGGCAACCCGTTCAATCGATAGGCAACAGTTAGGCAAAAATTCAATAATTCATTGGGCACGTACTCTAACAAGTGGTATCAGAGTGAGGTTGTCTTAAAAAGGGTTAGCACCTAAGAAAATATTAATATAATAAATTCTACACCACCTACTGGTCACAGTGAAGTTCAATCCACTATTAGACCTACACTCTTTGATGGGTCTCACTTCATTTGGTGGAAATCTAGGATGGAAACGTTTCTTCAAAGTGTAGATTATGACTTATGGGACAAAAATATTGATGGACCAACAATTCCCATGAAGACAGTGGATGGAGAACAAGTGAAAAAGGTAAGGAGTGAATTCACCCCGGAAGATCTTGTTGCACTACAAAAGAATGCAAAAGCCAAAAATATTCTTGTTTATGGTCTTGGTCCAGCTGAGTACAATAGAGTGTCTAATTGCAACACTGCTAAACAAATCTGGGATGCATTGGTGAATACACATGAAGGCACTAGCCAAGTGAGAGAATTCAAAATTGCATTACTTTTCACTGAATATGAGGGTTTCAAAATGGAGAAAAACGAGTCACTACAAGAAATGATAACTAGGTTAACTTTGTTGGTAAATGAGTTATCATATTTAGGAAAGGTTTTATCTACTGAGGAACAGGTAGAGAAGGTCTTGAGAGTCCTACCAAATTCTAAGAGGAATGTCAAAGTTACAGCCAAAAGAAAAGCTAAGGATCTCACTAGAATGTCCCTTGATGAGTTAGTTGGTAATTTGAAGACCTATGAGATGGACATGGAAGATCTAAATAGGGCATCTGAAAGTGATGAATCATATGAAGAAGAAGATGATGAAACTGCTCTCATTGCCATTGGAGATTCAGATATAGAAGAAGATGATGGAAACTCTGAGGTAAGTATTCTTGAACTCAAAGAGAAGTTGCATTTATATTCTAAAAAGTAACTTGTTTCCTTAATGACTGCTCTAATTGATGATTTCCAATAATTAACTTCTGATAGGTATGAGTTATTCAAAAATCTTGTAAGTTTAAAGTTTGATTTTATTGATGTAGAAACTTGTAAGAACACTGTTGTAAAGGAAAACTGCACTCTTAAGGAACAGGTTAACAGACTTAATTCATCAAACCTGACCCTTAAATCTGAAGTTCTAAAACTATCTCTTTCTGAAAAAGAAAAAAAGGTCAAGAGTGAGAAACAAGAAAAGATTGAGTCAGAATTGACTAATATTAAACATGAATACTTTTGTGAAAAAGAAAAGGTTAGTCAACTAAGTTAAGAAGTTTCTAAATTAAACTTGATCTTAAGAGAGCTAATAGATGAACACATTCTTCAAGACTTGCTCATAATCTAGGTCAAATAACTCACAATGAAAAGGTTGGGTTGGGCTTTTATAAAAGTTCTAATGCTATTAAAGATCTGTGTTATATTTGTGGTAACTTGGGATATCCAACCACTGAATGTCCAGTTACAACAAAAAGAAAATCAAGAAGCATAAGCATAGCAAAAGATTCTTGTTCTATGTTAGCACAAGCTAACAAGAAAGTCAAAACTGGTCAGAGACACAGGTCACATAACATGTTGCCTCGATGGGCTACAAGGAACTTCATACATTATTTTTCTCATAAGAAAGGATCCAAGCTTGTCTGGGTTCCTATAATTAACCTCTAATTTTTTTGAAGGTGAGAGTGAAATGAGGAAAGCAAAATTAGTACATGGATAGAGCTTTCTCAAGACATAAGACTGGAAGCAAATAAAATTTCTTTCACTTACCATATTTAAAGGGGGAATGGATCTTTTGGAGATGGTAAAAAGAGCACCATTACTATAGTTGAAAAGATTGGGAGAACTAAAACAATTTTTTTTATAAAAATGGCTAGATTTGGAGTGCTCGTGTAAATGGCTAGAAACTGATGAGCATGCACAGGAACATGTTGTACTACCTGGTCCAACTGTTGTACAAATTGCGGGCATATTGACAGGGGGGACAACAAATAAAGAAATAGATGCATCAATATAACCAACACAAACTGCTGGTAATTTTGTTGGTAGGTCATAAGAATTGGTGTTGTCAAAAGAATCTTAAGATATCCCATGAGAATCAATGTCTTGAGACCATGGTATCCAAAGAAAAGCAATTTCACTCTTGAGGGCTATAAAAATGTTGACTATGTGAGTTACATAATTGACTGGAGAAGCACCAAGCACCAAAGGCACTAAGTAGAGAGCATTTTGAAAGGAATAGGTTAGACTTGAGGATGATTAAAATTGCATGAACTCCCCTTAATGCTTGACTAGAATAACCATTTTTTTTCTTAATCTTATTAGCTAAAATGTTATTCGATTCAGTCTGGCACATTTAGTTGTGTGTCCCAATTCCAATTTTTTGACTCTTCTAACCTAATTTGTATTAGATTGTGCAGAAAAATAGGAACAAAAAATCAATTGTGACCATAAAGTTCTTCTTATGAGGTATGTTCTACACTGACATAAGTATAGGATGTCTAAGTTGAAATATTTGAGCACACCTGTTCAATTCCTCACACTTCATCCTCTCCTTGTCCTATAATATTGATGAATTGGTTGACCAAACTTTCTTTGATTCTCTCCAAATGGTTGTGCACAAATGTGTTAATTCTACACCAAAAATTCCTTCTTCTATATTAACCAAAATATCAGTTTTTGTACCATGATTTGCCAAATTTGATCATCAATCACATACAACATATATTTCTGAAGAATGAAAAGGGACATGCTTTCCCTTTTAGTTTCTAATTGGTTATATTTTAGGACTTCTCAATCCTAGTTCAGGTTTGACCTATAAAGCAACAATAGATATTCTTGAACATATGAATCATGTTGCTCTAACTGTTTCAATAAGGAGGGCTAACACTCATTTAATTTTTTTATTTTTTTTAATTTAGCTAAAAAAAATAATTTAAACTAGAAGCTGCACAAGACAGTCATGAAGTTGAATAAGAGGTCCTTAAGGCTAGGTTCATCACTTTGAATCTTGACCTTGATTAATAGAGGTATGAAAATATTGAAATCATTCATCAATTGACACAGTTGATATCACCTGTTCCATTTTCCTCATCATCTCTTCACTATTTGTATCGTTAGCCAAGTCCCACTTTTATACCATATTTTTTTTATTGATGCTCAGTTGTTTTGCTTTGTTCAGTACTAGCTTAGGTTTAATGTGGAACTTGCTCTGTCAGTTAAATGGAATGGTTATCTTTGCTAAATTGACTCCTATTTTTGCTCTCTTTAATACATTACTATGTTGGCTAAAGTCTTTGTCTGATTTTTTTGGTGATAGCCCTTGTGGACATAAATACCATAACAAATCAATTTGGCTAGTATATTATTGCATTGAAATAGTTTTTTTATGATGCTAAAAGGGGGAAGATAAGGTTATGCAATGTTTATAACCCATTGACTAAGTTGTTTCATTCTAGAGATTTATACTTTAGTGCCTATAGGTGAAGATGTTTCAATGCACAAAGACAAGAGGTTTGTCATCATCAAAAAGGGTAAATTTATTGGGTACGATGTAGTTTTGATGATTGACAAACTGACAAAGTGAAATGAAACGTGTAGCCTAAACTTGTAGCAAATAAACTTAAAGAAATAAACATGTGCTAATTTGTAGAAGTTGAATTTGATTCAAACACTTGATGATAAGGGAAAGCAAAGTTGAGTTGAAAAAGGAGTCCTACGAAAAGGAGTTTCACTTCTGAGCATATCCTGATGAGTCCTATGTGTAGAAGGAGAAAGATTCTGCAAATTGAAGAAGTCTGCACAAGATAGGAAACATACAAATTAAAGGAATCTTTGTTAGATCAATGATGTTTTTGATGACTGATACATGAATGGACCATGTTACTTGAGCAGGTCCAAGCATAGGAAGACAGGTTTCAGGTTTCACTGATAGATTCAGACAAAGATTGCATAAAGTCAGGAATAAATGAGCACGCCTAATTCTAATATACTCAAGTTACTGATCACTTAAGAAATTGAAGAAGTTGTGGTTCAGTAAAATACTTGAAGATAAGCTGCTTTAAAGAGTTGAAGTTTGACTACGACACTAAGAAGACAAGAGTTGGAATTGAAGAAGGAGTCTCACTTGAAGTAGAACTCTATGTAATGAGAGTTCTTATTAAAGGAGGAGTTTGAAATAAAGAATGACTCTTTGAAGAGCTGTGCTAAAATAAAAGATGCATCAGTCAGAATAACTTACACACTTACAAAGCAGAAAAGCACAATTGACAGATTGACTTCACGAAGTGCTATTCAATCACTGAAGAAACACATTGAAGAACCTGGTCCTAAGTATAGAATCCAGCTAAGAGTTTTAGCATTGATTTTTAGAGTTTTTCATTGTGTTTGAACTACTGATGTAATATTAGTTTTAGTGTGTTATAAACTGAACTAGGAGCTAGTCTTCGAGTTAGGGAAAGCTCAGAGACTTTGGGAACGCGTACCTTGGGAGGTGTGTGTGTAGTTAGGAATTAGAGTTAGCCGTTGAGTTAAAGGAATTAGAGTTTATAATTCCTATTTGTTGGTTACAAAAGTTTTGTAATCAGTCGTTGTGGAGGCTCAGAGTTATTTAGTGAAGTTGGGGTTAAATCCTGTAGAGCTACAGGTCGTGGTTTTTTATGCCTTTTGAGCTGGGTGTTTTCTACGTAAAAATCATTGTGGTCTTTACTTTCTGTTTTACTGCTTCTTTGGAACACATCAGGCAAACCGTTCCATCAATAGACAACAGTTAGGTGAAAATAAGATTATCAGTAGGGCACATACTCTAACATATAGCCATGAAGTGCCTTTTCGGAAAGGAGGCAACAGTTCATCGAAAATGAGTATCTTTTCTAAATAGTCATGTCTGTCCATTCAAAACAGTGTGTCTTTTTTAAACAGCCACAACCATCCAAACAAGTCATACCTTTTTCCAAAATAGTGTGTCATTTCACAACAACATTTCGTGTTTTTGCAATTGTTAGTCACTGCATGCATGCACGTTAATGGAGGAAAAAAATTTGTTGGATTTTCGAACTATGTAAATAAATTTTGTGTACATATTTAATCTCATCGATAAATCCAAATCCAAATCCAAATCCAAATCTGAAGACGAGCGAGCGACGACGATGACGGCGCGAGGTACCTCTTGGTTCTTGCCGCACTTACCATGTGGAGTTTTTGTTTCTTAATATAAACACATGAAAGTTTCATTCTCCCACCAATATGGGAGAATTAGTAGACTTTTCTTTCTTTTGAGTACACTTTTCTTTTTTAAGTGTTATCTCAATTTTTCCTCCACTTAATTCCCTCCATCTTCTGTTCACACTTTTAATCTTGAACCCAAAAATCTCCCACATGAATGGGGGATGAATATTCTTTGTAAAATATTATGGACAAGTATGTGATCACTAAGCAAAGATTGATTTTATCTGAATAAGTGGGTTTTACTTTGAACTTTTCATAGAGAAAATGCATCAGATGTACTCGATCAATTGGTAGATTTAATATCTTTGAACTTTCGAGCTTTAATGTATACCTAGACAACACATGTCATACAACCAACCTTTTACCATTTATGGTTCTCACGGTTTTATTTGTTTTATCCATGAACATATCTCAGTTTCATGAGAGCTTAGAGAATAGGCCTTTACTAACATTCTCCTTGAAGCAGCTTCTACTCCGCTCTCACATTGGTGATTTCTAAGCGTTTCAATCCTATAAATTAAACTATTTGGTCAAATTTTCCAAATTTAGATAATTATTAATAGAATTCACTCCATAAGTCTTTTCCTTGTTTACTAAACATTTTCTACTTCATGAGAATGAGTTGGGTATATTGACTATGTTGAACATGCCTGAAACAACTTTGTTTGATCTCCTTGAATCTAGCTCTATGGATCTCCAGTCTGCTAGGTAGAGTTACTGCCATGCAGACTTGTCCTAGGCCTTAAACCCATTCCCTTGGATATTCTCTCAACTCCTTCTCTAGATAGGCCATTTGTAAGTGGACCTGACACATTATCCTTTGACTTTACATAGCCAACAATTATAATTCCAATAGAGAGAAGTTCTCTAATGGTATTATGTCTCCATCTTTTGTGATGAGATTTATCGTTATACATCATGCTCCCTGCTCTACCTATTACCGTTTGACTATCACAGTGTATACATACTAGTTCCACTAGTTTGGGCCAATAAGGAATATCTTCTAAGAAATTCTGGAGCCATTTTGCTTCTTCACCGGCTTTATCCAATGCGATAAACTCAAATTTCATTATGGAGCGAGCAATACATGTTTGTTTGAACAATTTTAACTAAACTTCTCCTCGGCCTATAGTAAATATATCCACTCATGGATTTTACTTTATTTGATCTGGTGATCCAATTTGCATCACTATATCCTTCAATTACTGCTGGATATTTATTATAATGCAAAGCATAGTCTTGAGTGTATTGAAGATAGCCCAAAACTCTTTTCATTGCCATCCAATGAATTTTATTAAGATTACTCATGTACTGACTCAACTTACTAATAGCATATGCTATGTCTGTTCGTGTACAATTCATGATATTCATCAAACATCCCAATACTTTTGCGTAGTCCAACTGTGAGTCACTTTTACCTTTATTTTTTGAAGTGCAAAGTTCACGTCCAATAGAGTCTTGGAAATACCAAATTCCATATACTTGAACTTGTCAAGTACCTTTTCAATGTAATGAGGCTATGACAAAGCCAACCCTTATGGAGTTCTATGGATTTTTTATTGCTAAGATCACATTCGCAACTCCAAGATCTTTCATATCAAACTTGCTCTCAAGCATTTATTTTGTAGCATTTATGTATGAAATGTCTCTACTGATGATCAACATATCATCCATATACAAACAAACAATGTCCTTGTGATTTGGGGAGTCTTTAATGTACGCACATTTATCATATTCGCTTATCTTAAATATGTTTGCCAACATGGTTTGGTCAAACTTCGCATGCCACTATTTAGGTACTTATTTTAGTACATAAAGGGACTTAAAAAGTTTGCACACCTTATTTTTTTTTTCTAAAACCACAAAACCCTCAAGCTGTTCTATGTAAATTTCTTCCTCCAATTCTCTATTTAGGAATGTTGTTTTCACATCCATTTGATAGATTTCAAGACCATATACCATCACCAAGGAAATTAACATACAATTTGATATTTTCCTTATTACATACGATTATGTATCAAAGTAATCAAGGTTTTCCTTTTGTTTAACGCATTTAACTACAAGTCTTGCCTTGTATTTGTCAATAGTGTCATATGCTTTCATTTTCCTTTTGAAATTCCATTTAGAACATAAAGGTTTATATTCTGAAGGAAGAACAACTAACTCCCATGTAAGGTTGATAAATATTGAATCTATCTCACTATTGATTGCATCTTTATTAAAGGATAAGTCTGAAGATAGCATCGCTTTTTTAAATGTTTGTGTCTCATTTTCTAAGAGAAATATTACAAAATCCGATTCAAATAAAGTTGACATTCATTTACGTATACTACATCTTGGATTCTCATCATTATGTACATCCTCACTTAGTTTATCTTAAGGTTGTTTAGACCCTCCACTAGAGTGTTCATGTCTATTTTTGTGCTTAATACATTGTTGTTTCAGGTACACAAAATTTGTAAGTTAGTTCAGTAAACTTCAACACGAGTTCAAAATGTTTCAAGAACACTTATGAAGTTTTCCAACACCTTCAACACAAGTTCACTATGAACTATAAAAGAAGTGTGTTATATTATTAAGAAATAAGATGAAACAAAATAAGTCAAGTCCTTCAAATTCACGAAGTGTCTTTAAGGAAATAATTTCCCTCAAGTACCCGAGGTTCCAAAATTTTCCTCCCAGGATAAATGGCTTAAAAATCAGAAAGTAGTGGTACCTCAAACATTTTGGTTTTCTTCAAACTCACACAACGGGAGATGATCACACGGAGTTTTTAGGAAGAAAAAAAGTATTTTAATACAGAAAATTTTTGTACTAAACCTGTGTAAAAATGCAGGTTTATGTAGTGTTGGGTACGATGTAGTTTTGATGATTGACAAACTGACAAAGTGATATGAAACATGTAGTTGAAACTTGTAGCAAATAAACTTAACGAACTAAACATGTGCTAATTTGTAGAAGTTGAATTTGATTTAAACACTTGATGATAAGGGAAAGCAAAGTTGAGTTGAAAAAGGAGTCCTATGGAAGAAGGAGTTTCACTTCTGAGCATATCCAGAAGAGTCCTATGTGTAGAAGGAGAAAGATTCTGCAGATTGAAGAAGTCTACGCAAGATAGGAAACATACAAATTGAAGGACTCTTTGTAACATCAATGAAGTTTCTGATGACTGACATATGAATGGACCATGTTACTTGAGCTGGTCCAAGCATAGGAAGAAAGGTTTCGGGTTTCACTGATAGATGCAGACAAAGATTGCCTAAAGGCAGGAATAAATGACCAAGCCTAATTCTAATATACTCAAGTTACTGATCACGTGAGAAATTGAAGAAGTTGTGGTTGAGTAAAATACGTGAAGATAAGCTGATTTAAAGAGTTGAAGTTTGACTACAGCACTAAGGAGACAAGAGTTAGAATTGAAGAAGGAGTCTCGCTTGAAGTAGAACTCTATGTAATGATGTTCTGATTAAAGGAAGAGTTTGAAATAAAGAATGAATATTTGAAGAGTTGTGCTTAAATAGAAGATGCATCAGTCAGAATAACTTATGTACTTACAAAGAAGAAAATCACAATCGATAGATTGACTTCATGAAGTGCTACTCAATCACTGAAGAAACTCATTGAAGAACCTGGTCTAAGTATAGAATCCAACTAAGAGTTTTAGAATTGATTTTTAGAGTTGTTCATTGTTTTTGAACTATTGATGTAATATTTGTTTTAGTGTGCTATAAACTGAACTAGGATCTAGTCTTCGAGTTGGGGAAAACTCAGAGAATTTGGGAACGCATACCTTGGGAGGTGTGTGTGTAGTTAGAAATTAGAGTTTATAATTCCTAGTCGTTGAGTTAAAGGAATTAGAGTTTATAATTTCTATTTATTGGTTACATGAGTTTTGTAATCAGTCATTGTTGAGGCTCAAAGTTATTTAGTGAAGTTGGGGTTAAATCCTATTAAGATTTAGGTCATGATTTTTTACACCTTTTGAGCCGGGTGTTTCCCACATAAAAATTATTGTGTTCTTTAATTTTTGTTTTACTGTTTCCTTGGAACACATCAGGCAACCCGTTCCATCGATAGACAATAGCTAGACGAAAATAAGATAATCCGTAGGGAACGTACTCTAACAAGTGGTATCAGAGTGAGGTTGTCTTAAAAAGGGTTAGCACCTAACAAAAAATTGATATAATGAATGCCGCACCACTTACTAGTCACAATGAAGGTCAATCCACTATTAGACCTCCATTCTTTGATGGGTATCACTCTATTTGGTGGAAAGCTAGGATGAAAACGTTTTTCCAAAGGTAGATTATGAATTATGGGACAGAAATATTGATGGACCAACAATTACCATGAAGACAGTGGATGGAGAACAAATGAAAAAGGTAAGGAGTAAATTCACCCCGGATGATCTTGTTGCACTACAAAAGAATGCAAAATACAAAAATATTCTTGTTTGTTGTCTTTTTCCAGCTGAGTACAACAAGGTGTCTAATTGTAACACTGTTAAACAAATCTGGGATGCATTGGTGAATGCACATGAAGGCACTAGCCAAGTGAGAGAATTCAAAATTGCATTACTTTTCACTGAATATGAGGCTTTCAAAATGGAGAAAAGTGAGTCACTACAACAAATGATAACTAGGTTAACTTTATTGGTAAATGAGTTATCATCTCTAGGAAAGGTTTTATCTACTAAGGAACAGGTAGAGAAGGTCTTGAGAGTCCTACCTAAGTCTAAGTGGAATGTCAAAGTTACAGCCAAAAGAAAAGCTAAGGATCTCACTAGAATGTCCCTTGATAAGTTAGTTGGTAATTTGAAAACCTATGAGATGGACATGGAAGATCTAAATAGGGCATCTAAAAGTGATGAATCAGATGGAGAAGAAGATAATGAAACTGCTTTCATTGCCATTGGAGATTCAGACATGGAAGAAGATGATGGAAACTCTGAGGTAAGTATTCTTGAACTCAAAGAGAAGTTGCATTTATTTTCTCAAAAGGAACTTGTTTCCTTAATGAGTGCTCTAACTGTTGATTTCCAAGAATTAAATTCTGATAGGGATGAGTTTTTGAACAATCTTGTAAGTTTGAAGTTTGATTTTATTGATCTAGAAACTTGTAAAAACACTGTTGTAAAGGAAAACTGCACTCTTAAGGAACAGGTTAGTAGACTTGATTCATCAAACCTGACCCTCAAATCTGAAGTTCTAAAACTGCCTTTTTCTGAAAAAGAAAAAAAGGTCAAGATTGAGGAACAAGAAATGATTGAGCCAGAATTGACTAAGATTATACATGAATACTTTTTTAAAAAAGAAAATGTTAGTCAACTAAGTCAAGAAGTTTCTAAATTGAAACTTGATCTTGAAAGAGCTAATAGATGGACACATTCTTCAAGACTTGTTCATAAGCTAGGTCAAAGAACTCACAATGAAAAGGTTGGGTTAGGCTTTTATAAAAGTTCTAATGCTATTATAGAACTATGTTATATTTTCGGTAACTTGGGACATCCAACCACTAAATGTCCAGTTGCAACAAAAAGCAAATCAAGAAGCATAAGCCTAGCAAAATATTCTGGTTCTTTGTTAGCACAAGCTAACAAGAAAGTCAAAACTGGTCAGAGAAATAGGTCACATAACATGTTGCCTCGATGGGCTACAAGGAACTTCATACATCATTTTTCTCATAAGAAAGGATCCAAGATTGTCCGGGTTCTTAAAATTAACCCCTAATTTGTTTTGCAGGTGAGAGTGAAAGAAGGCAAGCAAAATTAGTACATGGATAGAGCTTGCTCAAGACATAAGACTGGAAGCAAATACAATATCTTTCACTCACCACATTTAAAGGGGGAATGGATCTTTTAGAGATGGTAAAAAGAGCACCATTATTAGAGTTGAAAAGATTGGGAGAACTAAAACAATTTTTTTTAAAAAATGGTCAAATTTGGAGTACTCGTGTAAGGGGGAAGCAAGGGAGATTCTCTTCAATAAAAAAATATAAAAAAAGGATGACAGTGAAACTGATGAGCATGCACAAGGACATGTTGTACTACCTGGTCCAACTTTTGTACAGACTGAGGGTATATTGACAGGGGGAACAACAAATAAAGAAATGGATGCATCAATAAAACGAACACAAGCTACTGATAATTTTGTTGGTAGGTCATAAGAATTGGTGTTGTCAAAAGAATCTTGAGATATCCCATGAGAATCAATGTCTTGATACTATAGTATCCAAAGGAAAGCAATTTCACTCTTGAGAGCTATAAAAATGTTGACTATGTGGGTTACTTAATTGACTGGAGAAACACCAAGCACCAAATGCACTAAGTAGAGAGCATTTTGAAAGGAATAGGTTAGACTTGGGGATGATTAAAATTGCATGAACTTCCTCAATGATTGACTAGATTAACCATTTTTTCCTTAATCTTATTAGCTAAATGTTATTCGATTCAGTCTTGTACATTTAGTTGTGTGTCCCAATTCCAGATTTTTGACTCTTCTAACCTAATTTATATTAGATTGTGCAGAAAAATAGGTACAAGCAAGCAATTATGACCATAAAGTTCTTCTTATCAGGTATGTTCTACACTGACATAAGTATAGGCTGCCTAAGTTGAAATAGTTGAGCACACCTGTTCCATTCCTCACACTTCATCCTCTCCTTGTACTATAATATTGACGAATTGGTTGACCAAACTTTATTTGATTCTCTCCAAATGGTTGTGCACAAATGTGTTGATTCTACACCAGAAATTCCTTCTTCTCTATTAACCAAAATATCAGTTTTTGTACTATGATTTGCCAAATTTGGTCATCAATCATATACAACATATGTTTCTGAAGAATGAAAAGGGACATGCTTTTCCTTTTAGTTCCTAATTGGTTATTTTTTAGGGCTTCTCAATCCTAGTTCAGGTTTGACTTATAAAGCAACAATAGATATTCTTGAACATATGAATCATGTTGCTCTACCTGTTTCAATAAGGAGGGCTAACACTCATTTAAAAAAAATTGAAAAAAAATTAATTTAGCTAAAAAAAAATTTAAACTAGAAGTTGTAGAAGACAGTCATGAAGTTGAATAAGCAGTCTTTAAGGCTAGGATCATCACTTTGAAACTTGACCTTGATTGATAGAGGTATGAAAATATTGAAATCATTCGTCAATTGACACAGTTGATATCGCCTGTTCCATTTTCCTCATCAGTTCTTCACTATTTGTATCCTTAGCCATGTCCTAATATTATACCGTATTTTTTTAATTAATACTCAGTTTTTTTGCTTTGTTCAGTACTAGCTTAGGTTTAGTGTGGAATATGCTCTGTCAATTAAATGGAATGGTTATCTTGCTAAATTGACTCAGATTTTTTATCTCTTTAATACATTACTATGTTGGCTAAAGTCTTTCTCTGATTGTTTTGGTGGTAGGCCTAGTGGCCATAAATAGCATAACAAATCAATTTGGCAAGTATATTATTGCATTGAAATAGTTTTTCGATGATGCCAAAAGGAGGAAGATAAGGTTATGGAATGTTTATAACCCATTGACTAATTTATTTCATTCTAGTGTTTTATACTTTAGTACCTACAGGTAAAGATGTTTGAATGCACAAAGACAAGAGGTTTGTCATCATCAAAAAGGGAAAATTTATTGGGTACGATGTAGTTTTGATAATTAACAAACTGACAAAGTGATATGAAACATGTAGCTGAAACTTATAGCAAATAAATTTAATGAATAAACATGTTCTAATTTGTAGAATTTCAATTTGATTCAAAGACTTGATGATAAGGGAAAGCAAAGTTGAGTTGAAAAAGGAGTCCTATGGAAATGAGTTTGACTTTTGAGCATATCCTGATGAGTTCTATGTGTAGAAGGAGAAAGATTCTGCAGATTGAAGATGTCTGTACAAGATAGGAAACATACAAATTGAAGGACTCTTTTGAAGATCAATGAAGTTTTTGATGACTGAACATGAATGGACCATGTTACTTGAGCTGGTCCTAGCATAAGAAGACATGTTTCAGGTTTCACTATAGATACAGACAAAAATTGCTTAAAGTCAGGAATGAATGAGCAAGCCTAATTCTAATATACTCAAGACGCTGATCACATGAGAAATTAAAGAAGTTGTGGTTGAGTAAAATACTTGAAGATAAGCTGATTTAAAGAGTTGAAGTTTGACTACAACACTAAGGAGACAAGAGGTGGAATTGAAGAATGAGTCTCACTTGAATTAGAACTCTATGTAACGAGAGTTCTGATTAAATCAGGAGTTTGAAATAAGGAATGAATCTTTGAATAGCTGTGCTTAAATAGAAGATGCATCAGTCAGAATAACTGACGCATTTTCAAAGCAGAAAAGCATAATTGACAGATTGACTTCACGAAGTGCTACTCAATCACTGAAGAAACACATTAAAGAACCTGGTCCTAAGTATAGAATCCATCTAAGAGTTTTAGCATTGATTTTTAGAGTTGTTCATTGTGTTTGAACTATTGATGTAATATTAGTTTTAGTGTGTTATAAACTGAACTAGGAGCTAGTCTTCGAGTTGGGGAAAACTCAGAGACTTCGGGAACGCATACCTTGGGAGGTGTGTGTGTAGTTAGGAATTAGATTATATAATTCCTAGTTGTTTAGTTAAAGGAATTAGAGTTTATAATTCCTATTTGTTAGTTACAAGAGTTTTGTAATCAGTCGATGTAGAGGCTCAGAGTTATTTGGTGAAGTTGAGGTTAAATCCTGTAGAGGTGTAGGTCGTGGTTTTTTACACCTTTTGAGCCTGGTGTTTTCCACATAAAAATCATTGTGTTCTTTACTTTCTGCTTTACTGCTTCCTTGGATCACGTCAGGCAACCTTTTCCATCGATAGACAATAGTTAGGCGAAAATAAGATAATCAGTAGGGCACGTACTCTAACATATAGTCATGAAGTGCCTTTTTGGAAATGAGGCAATAGTTCATCGAAAATGTGTATCTTTTCTGAATAGTCATGTCTGTCTACTAGAAACAATGTGTCTTTTCCGAACAGCCACAACCATCCAAACAAGTCATACCTTTTTTTGAAATAGTGTGTCATTTCAAAACAACATTTCACATTTTTGCAATTGTTTCTGCACTGTATGCATGTACGTTAATGGAGGAAAAAAAACTGTTGGATTTTCGGACTATGTAAATAAATTTTGTCTTAAAATTTAATCTCATCGATCAATCCAAATCCAAATCCAAATCTAAATCTTAAGCCAAGTGAGAGACGACGATGACGACACGAGGCACCTCTTGGTTCTTGCCTCACTTACCATTCGGAGTTTTTGTTTCTTAATATAAACATATGAAAATTTCATTCTCCCACCAATATGGAAGAATTAGTAGACTTTTCTTTCTTTTGAGTACACTTTTCTTTTTTAAGTGCTATCTCATTTTTCCCTCCTCTTAATTCCCTCCATCTTTCATTCACACTTTTAATCTTGAACCCAAAAATCTCCAACATGAATGGGGGATGGATATTCTTTGTAAAATATTATGTCATGTATGTGATCATCAAACAAAGACTGATTTCACCTGAATAAGTGGGTTTTCCTTTGAACTTTACATAGTGAACATGCATCGGATGCACTCGATCAATTAGTAGATTTAATATCTTTGAACCGTCGAGCTTTAATGTATACCTAGACAACACATGTCAGACAATAAACCTTTTACCATTTATGGTTCTCACAGTTTTATTTGTTTCGTCCAGAAACACATTCCGGTTTCATGAGAGCTTAGAGAATAGGCCTTTACTAACATTCTCCTTGAAGCGGATTCTACTCCGCTCTCACATAGGTGATTTCTAAGTGTTTCAATCCTATATATTAAACTATTTGGTCAAATTTTCCAAATTTAGATAATTATTAGAAGACTTCACACCATAAGTCTTTTCCTTATTTACTAAACATTGTCTATTTCATGAGAATGGATTGGGTAAATTGACAATTTTGAACCTGTCAGACACAACTTTGTTTGATCTCCTTGAATCTATATCTATGGATCTCCAGTCTGCTAGGTAGAGTTACCGCCATGCTGACTTGTCCTAGGCCTTAAACTCATTCCCTTGGATGTTCTCTCAACTCCTTCTATAGATTGGCCTTTTGTAAGTGGATCTAACACATTATCCTTTGACTTTACATAGTCAACAGTGATAATTCAGCTAGAGAAAAGTTCTCTAATGGTATTATGTCTTCGTCTTATGTGATGAGATTTATCTTTATACATCATGCTCCGTGCTCTACTTATTACTGTTTGACTATCTCAATGTATACATACTGGTTCCATTGGTTTGGAGCAACAAGGAATATCTTCCAAGAAATTTTGGAGCCATTCTGCTTCTTCACCGACTTTATCCAATGCTATAAACTCAGATTTCATTATGGAGCGAGCAATACATGTATGTTTGAATGATTTCCAATAGACTGCTCCTCGACCTATAGTAAATACATATCCACTCATGGATTTTACTTCATTTGATCTGGTGACCCAATTTGCATCACTATACCCTTCAATTACCGCAGGATATTTATTATAATATAAAGCATAGTCTTGAGTGTATTTAAGATACCCCAAAACTCTTTTCATTGCCATCCAATGAATTTTATTAGGATTACTCGTGTAATGACTCAACTTACTAATAGCACATGCTATGTATGGTCGTGTACAATTCATGATATACATCAAACATCCCAACACTCTTGCGCAGTCCAACTGTGAGTCACTTTCACCTTTATTTTTTGAAGTGCAGAGCTCACGTCTAATAGAGTCTTGGCAATACCAAATTCCATATACTTGAACTTGTCAAGTACCTTTTCGATGTAATGAGGCTATGAAAAAGCCAACCCTTGTGGAGTTCTATGGATTCTCATTCCTAAGATCACATTCGCAACTCCAAGATCTTTCATATCAAACTTTCTCTCAAGCATTCACTTTGTAGCATTTATGTATGAAATATCTCTACTGATGATCAACATATCATCCATATACAAACAAACAATGACCTTGTTATTTGGGGTGTCTTTAATGTAAGCATATTTATCGCATTCGTTTATCTTAAATCTGTTTGACAACATGGTTTGGTCAAACTTTGCATGCCACTATTTAGGTACTTGTTTTAGTTCATAAAGAGACTTAACAAGTTTGCACACCTTATTTTCTTTTCCCAAAACCACAAAACCCTTAGGCTGTTCTAGGTAAATTTCTTCCTCTAATTCTTTATTTAGGAATGTTGTTTTCACATCCATTTGATCGATTTCAAGACCATATACCGCCACCATGGCAATTAACATCCGAATTGACATTATCCTCGTTACATACAAGTATGTATCAAAGTAATCAAGGTCTTCCTTTTGTTTAACTCCTTTGACTACAAGTCTTGCCTTGTATTTGTCAATAGTGCCATATGCTTTAATTTTCCTTTTGAATTTCCATTTAGAACATAAAGGTTTATTTTCTGGAGGAAGATCAACTAACTTCCACGTATGTTTGCTAAAGATTGAATCAATCTCACTATTGATTTCCTATTTCCAGAAGGCTGAGTCTGAAGACAGCATCGCTTCTTTAAATGTTTGAGGCTCATTTTTTAGTAGAAATATTACAAAATCCGATCCAAATGAAGTTGACGTTCTTTCACGTATACTACATCTTGGATTCTCATCATTATGTACATCTTCACTTAGTTCATCTTGAGGTTGTTTAGACCCTCCACTAGACTGTTCATGTCTATTTTTGTGCTTAGTACATTGTTGTTTCGGGTACACAAAATTTGTATGTTAGTTCAGTAAAATTCAACACAAGTTCAAGAAATTTCAAGAACACTTATGAAGTTTTCCAACACCTTCAACACAAGTACACTATGAACTGTCAAAGAAGTGTGTTATATTATTATGAAATAAGATAAAACAGAATAAGCCAAGTCCTTCGAATTCAAATGGCTTCAAAATCAGAAAATAGTGGTACCTCAAACATTTTGGTTTTCTTCGAACTCACACGATGGGAGATGATCACATAGAGTTTTTAAGAAGACAAAAAGTATTTTAATATAGAAAATTTTTGTACTAAACCTGTGGAAAAATGCAGGTTTATATAGTGTTGGGTACAATGAAGTTTTGATGATTGACAAACTGACAAAGTGATATGAAACATGTTGTTGAAACTTGTAGCAAATAAACTTAACGAAATAAACATGTGCTAATTTGTAGAAGTTAAATTTGATTTAAACACTTGATGATAAGGTAAAGCAAAGTTGAGTGGAAAAAGGAGTCCTATGGAAAGAAGGAGTTTCACTTCTGAGCATATCCTGAAGAGTCCTATGTGTAGAAGGAGAAAGATTATGCAAATTTAAGAAGTCTACGCAAGATAGGAAACATACAAATATAAGGACTCTTTGTTAGATCAATGAAGTTTCTGATGACTGACACATGAATGGACCATGTTACTTTAGTTGGTCCAAGCATAGGAAGAAAGGTTTCAGGGTTTACTGATAGATGCAGACAAAGATTGGTTAAAGGCAGGAATGAATGACCTAGCCTAATTTTAGTATACTCAAGTTATAGATCACGTGAGAAATTGAAGAAGTTGTGGTTGAGTAAAATACTTGAAGATAAGCTGATTTAAAGAGTTGAAGTATGACTACAACACCAAGGAGACAAGAGTTAGAATTAAAGAAGGAGTCTCGCTTGAAGTAGAAATCTATGTAATGAGAGTTCTTATTAAAGGAGGAGTTTGAAATAAAGAATGACTCTTTGAAGAGATGTGCTTAAATAGAAGATGCATCAGTCAGATTAACTTACTCACTTTGAAAGAAGAAAAGAACAATCGACAGATTGACTTCATGAAGTGCTACTCAATCACTGAAGAAACACATTGAAGAACCTGGTACTAAGTATAGAATCCAACTAAGAGTTTTAGTATTGATTTTTAGAGTTGTTCAATGTGTTTGAACTATTGATGTAATATCACTTTTAGTGTGTTATAAACTGAACTAGGAGCTAGTCTTCGAGTTGGGCAAAACTCAGAGACTTTAGGAACACATACCTTGGGAGGTGTGTGTGTATTTAGGAATTAGAGTTTATAAATCCTAGTCGTTGAGTTAGAGGAATTAGAGTTTATAATTCCTATTTATTGGTTACAAGAGTTTTGTAGTCAGTCGTTGTTGAGGCTCAGAGTTATTTAGTAAAGTTGGGGTTAAATCCTATAGAGGTGTAGGTCGTGATTTTTTACACCTTTTGAGCCGGGTGTTTTCCACGTAAAAATTATTGTGTTCATTACTTTCTATTTTACTGTTTCCTTGGAACACATCAGGCAACCCGTTCCATCGATAGACAAGAGTTAGGTGAAAGTAAGATAATCAGTAAAGAACGTACTCTAACAAGTGGTACCAGAGTGAGGTTGTCTTAAAAAGGGTTAGAACCTAAGAAAATATTAATATAATGAATTCCGCACCACCTACTGGTCACAGTTAAGGTCAATCCACTATTATACCTTCACTCTTTGATGGGTCTCACTTCATTTGGTGGAAAGATAGGATGGAAACGTTTATTCAAAGTGTAGATTATGACTTATAGGATAGAAATATTAATGGACCAACAATTCCCATGATGACAGTGGATGGAGAACAAGTGAAAAAAGGTAAGGAGTGACTTCACCCCGAAAGATCTTGTTGCACTACAAAAAACTGCAAAAGCCAAAAATATTCTTGTTTGTGGTCTTGGTCTAGCTGAGTACAATAGAGTGTCTAATTGTAATACGGCTAAACAAATCTGGGATGCATTGGTGAATGCACATGAAGGCACTAGCTAAGTGAGAGAATTCAAAATTTTATTACTTTTCACTAAATATAAGTCTTTCAAAATGGAGAAAAATGAGTCACTATAAGAAATGATAACTAGGTTAACTTCATTGGTAAATGAGTTATCATCTCTAGGAAAGGTTTTATCTACTGAGGAACAGGTACAGAAGTTATAGCCATAAAAAAAGCTAAGGATCTCACTAGAATGTCCCTTGATGAGTTAATTGGTAATTTGAAGACCTATGAGATGGACATGGAAAACCTAAATAGGGCATCTAAAAGTGATGATTCAGATGGAGAAGAAGATAATGAAAATGCTCTCATGGCCATTGGAGATTCAAACATGGAAGAAGATGATGGAAACTCTGAGGTAAGTATTCTTGAACTCAAAGAGAAGTTGCATTTATTTTCTAAAAATAAACTTATTTCCTTAATGAGTGTTCTAATTGATGATTTCCAAGAATTAACTTCTGGTAGGGATGAGTTATTCAACAATCTTGTAAGTCTGAAGTTTGATTTTATTGATCTAGAAACTTGTAAGAACACTGTTGTAAAGGAAAATTGCACTCTTAAGGAAGAGGTTAGTAGACTTGATTCATCAAACCTGACCCTCAAATCTGAAGTTCTAAAATTGTCTCTTTCTGAAAAAGAAAAAAAGGTAAAGAGTGAGGAACAAGAAAAGATTGAGTTAGAATTGACTAAGATTAAACATGATTACTTTTGTGAAAAAGAAAAGGTTAGTCAACTAAGTCAAGAAGTTTCTAAATTGAAACTTGATCTTGAAAGAGCTAATAGATGGACACATTCTTCAAGACTTGTTCCTAAGATAGGTCAGAGAACTCACAATACAAAGGTTGGGTTGGGCTTTTATAAAAGTTCTAATGATATTAAAGATTTGTGTTATATTTGTGGTAACTTGGGACATCCAACCACTGGCTGTCCAGTTGCAGCAAAAAGCAAATCAAGAAGCATAAGCCTTGCAAAAGATTCTGGTTCTCTGTTAGCATAATCTAACAAGAAAGTCAAAACTGGTCAAAGAAACTGATCACATAACCTGTTGCCTCAATGGGCTACAAGGAACCTCATACATCATTTTTCTCATAAGGAAGGACCCAAGTTTGTCTGGGTTCCTAAAATTAACCCCTAATTTGTTTTGCAGGTGAGAGTGAAAGGAGGTAAGCAAAATTAGTATATGAATAGATCTTGCTCAAGACATAAGACTGGAAGCAAATATAATTTATTTCACTTACCATATTTAAAGGGGGAATGGATCTTTTAGAGATTGTAAAAAAAGCACCATTACTAGAGTTGAAAAGAATGGGAGAACTAAAACAAAATTCTTTTTAAAATGGTCAGATTTGGAGTGCTGGTGTAAGGGGGAAGCATGGGAGATTCTCTTAAAAAAATATAATAAAAAAAGGATGACAGTGAAACTGATGAGCATGCACAGGAATATGTTGTGCTACCTGGTCTGACTATTGTACAGACTGAGGGACTATTGAAAGGGGGAACAACAAATAAATAAATAGATGCATCAATAAAATAAACACAAGCTGCTGGTAATTTTGTTGGTAGGTCATAAGAATTGGTATTGTCAAAAGAATTTTGAGATATCCCATGAGAATCAATGGCTTGAGACTATGGTATCCAAAGGAAAGGAATTTCACTCTTGAGGGCTATAAAATGTTGACTATGTGAGTTACTTAATTGACTGGAGAAGCACCAAGCACCAAAGGCACTAAGTAGAGAGAATTTTGAAAGGAATAGGTTAGACTTGGGGATGATTAAAATTGCATGAACTTCCCTCAATGATTGACTAGAATAACCATTTTTTTTCTTAATCTTATTAGCTAAAATGTTATTCGATTCAGTCTTGCACATTTAGTTGTGTATTCAAATTCCAGAATTTTGACTCTGCAGACACGTAAAATTTATTGGGTCAAATTGATACAAAATTTGGATTTGATCCATATTTTATTGGGTCTAAAATCATTTTGGGATATAAGAATAATAAGCCCATTTTATTCCTCATCAAGGACTCCAAGGTCCATTACACTTGGAAGCCCAAACTCATCAAGTGACGTGGCAGCCCAGTCAAATCCAAGACCAATGAGATGCCGCCACTTATACAAATTATGTGGAAATCTCATTCAAATTCAAGAACCAGTCAAAAGTCACCAAGTGTCAAAGTGACATGTTTCGGCCAATCACAAGCAACTAGGCCTACCACCTACAACTATAAATATGGGGTAACATGACATGCTAAAGGATTCGGCAATCATTGGAGGAAGCTTCTGCATTGACTACATATCTCTTCAACAAATCGACTAACAGAGTTCTGCCCGAAGGTCAACTCGACAAGACGAAGTGCTGTCAGACAATTCCTGGAGATCTAAACGCATTTCCAGGAGGCTCAAATCATCCTACATTCGAGAATCACACTGCGAAGGCCCTCGAATCACGGAAAAACTTAGGAGAGAAGAATCGAGATAATAACGGAATTGTACTCACAATTTTCATCTTAATAAAATTATTATTTTCTTTTATTTATATTTTTGCTTGCAGTTTATTTTCCGCATAAACGAAAATTTGTTGCGAACAAATTTTGGCACGCCCAGTGGGACAAGTTCTGCTCTCCATCTCTTCTTCCTGCAAATCAAATACAACTACTGCTATGGACTTCAAAAATATGAAAGATTTATCATGCAAGAACTCTGCTACTGCCACATCTGATGAGCTCAGCCATATTGGTCCCCTCACTTGACGCAAATTTAAGACCAGTGGTTGAGATGAATCTGAATACTTTACTTCTTTGGAGAAGGCAAAAAAGAGCAAATCTTATATGACGGCTGAAGCTGCAGCTCCTGGGGGCAATTTGACGTCCTTGCTATGTGTGAATTCTCTGAAGATTCGACTGATTCACCAGCCTCACCAAAGGTCAACGCCTTGATGGCCGATGCAACTGATATGGAAGAGAAGTTCACAATAATGGAACAAACCATTGAAGTTTTAAAGAAATCTGTCGAGGATAAAGATCTTCAAATCACTCAACTGATGGAGAAATTGGAGTCCTTTGCCCCTGGAGAATCGAGCCATGACCCTGCTTATCCACCTGAATTTACTCCACAAAATAAGGATGTCGTTAAGTTACCTAGCAAGACTAAATCTCAAAAAGAGAAATAGTCTAACAGTTCAACAACTACAAGATATGATTACAAATACCATCAAGGCACAATATGGCAGTCCATCACAAAGTTTCGTAGGATACTCAAAGCCATATTCTAAGTGAATCGAGGGCTTATCGATGCCAATTGGATATCAACCGCCAAAGTTTCAACAATTTTATGGAAAGGGAAATCCAAGGCAACACATCGCTCATTTTGTTAAGACTTGTAGCAATGCTGGTACACATAGTAATCTTTTTGTCAAGCAATTTGTTCGCTCTTTGAAAGGCAACGCTTTTGATTGGTACACGGACTTGGAGTCTGAATCAATTGATTGTTGGGAGCAACTAGAAAGTCAGTTCCTAAATCGTTTCTACAGAACCCATTGCACGGTCAGCATGATGGAGTTGACAAACACAAGACAAAGTAAAGATGAGCCTGTAGTGGACAACATAAATCGTTGGCAAACATTGAGCTTTGATTGCAATGATCAACTTTCTGAAACTTCCGCGGTTGAAGTTTGCATTCAAGGGATGCATTGGGGCCTTGGGTATATCCTCCAAGGAATTAAGCCTCAATCTTTTGAAGAATTAGCTACGCGCGCTCATGACATGGAGTTAAGCATTGCAAGTCATAGAATGACATCGCCTATTTTTTATCCTAAAAAAAGAAGTCACGAAATTCAACTACTAATCAGAGGATCAAATTAGGGAATCTATGGTGACGACTGTGAGTTCTAAGAAGGACTCTACAAGACAAAAACTGAAAGAGAAAGATCCAAAGCAACAAATGCAAGAAGAAGAAAATCAACCAACCTTGAAAGAGTTACAAGCAAGGGTATATCCTTTTTATGAATCTGATGTTCCTGGAATTATGGACAAGTTGCTAGACAAAAAAATCATTGAACTCCCTAAGTCAAAGAAACCCAAAGAATCAAACACAGTCGATGATTCTAAATATTGTAAATTTCACCACATTGTTGGTCATCATACCATAAAATGCTTCATAATGAAGAAAAAGATCAGGACATTAATGCAAGAGGGAAAGATCATCATCGATGATGGCGATACAGTTGATGCAAAACATGTTAGCGCTGAACTGGACCATAAAAAAGATTCAATTTCAAAAGTTCTACAACCCATAAGCTCTGTGGCATCATCAAAAGGTGAGGGAATCATCATGCTACAATTTGGAAGATTTGACCCGATTGGGGTTCCATCCTTGAAGAAAACAATAAGCAAATACATGCAAAACGACTTCTCCAATGGCGAGAAGGGTGGTACTTGGACACTGATCGCTCGCAAAAGAAAAAAATGTCAAAGGGCTTCTAAACTCCAATTTTCAAAAGGCGACCCAAGATCAAATGCATATCTGCTTCAACCCATGGGGGCAGTAAATATCAAATTGAAGTCCAACAATACTTCATTACAAAGGGTTGGGAGGAAATTTACATTACAAGAATTCTTCCCCAAGACGCTCCTTAAGGCATGAGCATAAACTGTACGATGCTCCTCGACGCACGAGCCTAAAATGCAAGTCAAGTCGCTCCTTAAGGCACGAGCATAAACTGCATGATGCTCCTCGACGTACGAGCCTAAAATGCAAGTCAAGCCACTCCTTAAGTCATGAGCATAAACTACATGATGCTTATCGACGCACAAGCTTAAAATGCAAGTCAAGCCACTCCTTAAGGCATGAGCATAAACTGCATGATGCTCCTCGACGCACGAGCCTAAAATGCAAGTCAAGTCGCTCCTTAAGGCACGAGCATAAACTGCATGATGCTCCTCGACAAACGAGCCTAAAATGTAAGTCAAGCCGCTCCTTAAGGCACGATCCTAAAACTGCAAGTCAAAATGCTCCTCGATGCATGAGCCTAAACTGCAAGTCAATATGTTCCTTGATACACGATCTTAAATTGCAAGTCAAATCACTCCTGGACCGCATGAGTATAAACTGTGAATGGATCTATCAAAAAAAAAGTAAAAGAGTAAAATAAGGAAAAGTATGAAGCTTGAATGCATATTTGGAGTTCTTTGAAGATGTCATCTTTAAAGCAAAAGGATTCTTCATTATCTCCAAGCAATGAAGTCTTCTCGACAAGTAAAATAACTTGTGGTACTTTGAATATTGATCTAGTACGGCCTTCACCAAATTACAGAAGTGATGCATCCCAAAACTTGGAGTAGAAGAAGAAATTCATGAAGTATCCAAATCTGACGAGAAGTAGAGTATCACAAGATTTAGGCTGCAATTTCAAAAAAGAACCTGAAGAAATACAGAAGTTCAATGATGGTGGTATTCATTTGAATCGTAGATATACGAGTCTAATTTCCAATGCAAAAAACGGCACCTGATTCCGATACTTCCACGTCGAGATATGAAATTTCTCGTGACGCTGCTCAAAGTTGAAATAACAAGCGAACCAGGATTAGAAGGCTGTTTTCGGAGCAATATCTGGGAAGATTTGGATTCAATCTAATTATGGTTTCCACGTGAGACGTATCTTTGCAAATCTACTTTTCAATGCAAAAAACGGCACCTGATTTCAACACTTCTGCGTTGAGATATGAAATTTCTCGTGACGCTACGCAAAGCTGAAATAACAAGCGAACCAGGATTCGAAGGCCGTATTCGGAGCAATATCTGGGAAGATTTGGATGCAATCTGATTGTGGTTTCCACTTAAGATGTATCTATGAAAATCTAATTTTCAATTCAAAAAACGGCACCTGATTTTGACACTTCTGTGTTGAGATATAAAATTTCTAGTGATGCTGCGCAAAGCTGAAATAACAAGCGAATCAGGATTTGAAGGACGTATTCAGAGCAATATATGGGATGATTCGGATGCAATCTGAGTGTTGTTTCCACGTGAGACGTATATATATGAGTCTAGTTTCCAACGCAAAAAACGTCTCCTGATTTTGATGTTCTTAAGTCAAGATATGAGAGTTTTCGTGAGACTGCACAACACAAGTAAACAGTGACAAAACAGAACTGAAGGTCTGACTTTGAAACGATACCTGGACAGATCTGGTGATAAAACGAGCGTGGTTTTCGTGTAGAACGTAGACTTGAGAGTCTACTTTCCAACACTACGAGTCATTTGTGATTCAGACACCTCCACGATGAGTTATGAAGCTTCTTCCACAGAGGCGCCAAAGTGTTGAAAGCTCAAAAAGAGGAAAAGAACGTGAGTCGAATTTCTTCTCAGGATAAATTACAATAATTAAAGGGGGTGTTGATGTCCTTTTATAGACTCTGAAAGGCCCCAATTTGATTTCAAAAAGGAATCTGCCGAACAAAGTTGTCTTCTACAAGGACTGGGACGTTTAAGTGTCCACAATAAGTCAAATTCCTAAGCATTTTTGAAGTGGGATAACATCATTAATCAATCCTATTAAGATTCGATATAAGACTAATAGCCGAATCCTATATGATTTGGATATATTTAGTCTTAAACAGAATTTACACTGGATTCACGTTATTCTACCCGAATAATCATGACTTTGAGGAGTCGGATTTTGACAAAATGCTCAAGACGCAAAAAAAAGGGGCTTAGAAAATACTTCATATCTCGTCTCTAATAGGTTCGACAAATCAAACACCTTGACGAGCCTTGAAGTAGGGGGCATCTGTAGACACGTAAAATTTATTGGGTCAAATTCATACAAAATTTGGATTTGATCCATAGTTTATTGGGTCTAAAATCATTTTGGGCTATAAGAATAATAAACCCATTTTATTCCTCATCAAGGACTTCAAGGTCCATTACACTTGGAAGCCCAAACTCATCAAGTGACATGGCAGCCCAGTCAAATCCAAGACCAATGACATGCCGCCACATGTACAAATGATGTGAAAATCTCATTCAAATTCAAGAACCAGTCAAAAGTCGCCAAGTGTCAAAGTGACATGTTTTGGCCAATCACAAGCAACTAGGCCTACCACCTACAACTATAAATAGGGGGTAACATGACATGCTAAAGGATTCGGCAAGCATTAGAGGAGGCTTTTGCATTGACTACACAGCTCTTCAACGAATCGACTAATGGAGTTCTGCCTGAAGGTCAACTCGACAAGACGAAGTGCTGTCAGTCAATTCCTGGAGATCCAAACGCATTTCCAGGAGGCTCAAATCATTCTATATTCCATAATCACGCTGCGAAGGCCCTCGAATCACGAAAAAACATAGGAGAGAGGAATCGAGAGAATAACGGAATTGTACTCACAAGTTTCATCTTAATAAAATTATTATTTTATTTTATTTATATTTTTGCTTGCAGTTAACTTTCCGCATAAACGAAAATTTGTTACGAACAAACTCTTCTAACCTAATTTGTATTAGATTGAGCAGAAAAATAGGTACAAGCAAGCAATTGTGACCATAAAGTTCTTCTTATCAGGTATGTTCTGCACTGACATAATTATAGGCTGTCTAAGTTGAAACAGTTGAGCACACCTATTCAATTCCTCACAATCCATCCTCTCCTTGTCCTATAATATTGACGAATTGGTTGACCAAACATTCTTTGATTCTCTCCAAATGGTTGTGCACAAATGTGTTAATTCTACACCAGAAATTCCTTCTTCTCTATTAACCAAAATATCAGTTTTTGTACCATGATTTGCCAAATTTGATCATCAATCACATACAACATATGTTTCTGAAGAATGAAAAGGGACATGCTTTCCCTTTTAGTTCCTAATTGGTTATTTTTTAGGACTTCTCAATCCTAGTTCAGGTTTGACTTATACCTAGACAACACATGTCATACTACCAACCTTTTACCATTTATGGTTCTCACGGTTTTATTTATTTTATCCATAAACACATCTCGGTTTCATGAGATCTTAGAGAATAGGGCTTTACTAATATTCTCCTTGAAGCGGCTTCTACTCCGCTCTCACATAGGTGATTTCTAAGCGTTTTAATCCTATAGATTAAACAATTTGGTCAAATTTTTCAAATTTTGATAATTATTAAAAGACTTCACACCATAAGTCTTTTCCTTGTTTACTAAACATTGTCTACTTCATGAGAATGGGTTGGGTATATTGACAATGTTGAACCTGTCAGACATCTAGGCCTTAAACCCATTCCCTTGGATGTTCTCTCAACTCGTTCTCTAGATAGGCCTTTTGTAAGTGGATATGACACATTATCCTTTGACTTTATATAGTAAACAATGATAATTCCACTAGAGAGAAGTTCTCTAATGGTATTATGTCTCCATCTTATGAGACGAGATTTATCGTTATACATTATGCTCCCTGCTCTACCTATTATCGTTTGACTATCACAGTGTATACATACTGGTGCCACAAGTTTGGGCCAATAAGGAATATTCCCAAGGAAATCTGGAGCCATTTTTTTTCTTCACCAGCTTTATCCGATGCGATAAACTCAAATTTCATTGTGGAGCGAGCAATACATGTCTGTTTGAATAATTTCCAATAGAATGCTCCTCGACCTATAGTAAATATATATCCACTAATGGATTTTACTTCATTTGATCTGGTGATCCAATTTGCTTCACTATATCCTTCATTTACCACGGGATATTTAGTATAATGCTAAGCATAGTCTTGAGTGTATTTAAGATACCCCATAACTCTTTTCATTGCCATCCAATGAATTTTATTAGGATTACTTGTGTACTTTATCTACTTACAAATAGCACATGCTAGGTATGGTCATGTACAATTCATGATATACATCTAACATCCCAACACTCTTGTGCATTCCAACTGTGAGTCACTTTCACCTTTATTTTTTAAAGTGCAGAGCTCACATCCAATAGAGTCTTGGCAATACCAAATTCCATATGCTTGAACTTGTGAAGTACCTTTTCGATGTAATGAGGCTGTGACAAAGCCAAACCTTGTGGAGTTCTATGGATTCTTATTCCTAAGATCACCTTCGTAACTCCAAGATCTTTCATATCAAACTTGCTCTCAAGCATTCATTCTGTAGCATTTATGTATGAAATGTCTCTACTGATGATCAACATATCATCCATATACAAACAAACAATGACCTTGTGATTTGGGGTGTCTTTAATGTTTCAATACTTTTAGCATATCTTATGAACACACAGTCCACTGTCTTATGTCCTATTTTCACCCTTTTAGCCATAGAAATTTGAACTTTCGCAAGACATCTCCACACTTTGAAATATTTCAAGTTGAGTTTCCTTTCTTTCCATTTTTCATATGGAATTGATAGTGTCTTACTGTGGGTCACTCTATCGATTATTTGGTTAGTTGTGAGGATAGCTTCCCCCACAAGTTTTGAGGTAAACCTGAACTTATAATGTAATACCCTGTACTTTTCCCTAGCTTGAATCGTCTTAAGAATGTTGGAAGCTTTCTTTGAAAGCTGAATGCACTTTTGTACATGTGGTATTTTTAAGATTTTCACTTTTTGTCAAGTGTGAAATTGAATTAGCTTACCAACGATACCAATTTCATCAAAATTTGACATCGGAGGAGAAAGTTATGGCCAAAAGACGGAAGGCAGTAAAACCGCCCAAGTACGACGGTGAGGCCGACGGACCATCGAACTAGCGATGGACCTCCGCCCACGACCATCGCAGCAAGGTAGTGAGAACTACCTTTAACCTAGGAGAGATGGACCAGGCTGACAAATGGTCGGACTAGCGACGGACCGTTGGTCAGGCCGTTGCAAGGGAAATAGTGAGGCCACCTTCTGGATAAGGTGCAACGGTCAGGTTGACGGACCGTCGAACCTAAGATGTACCATTGAACAATACGTCGTAGCCAAAACAGTGAGACCCCATTCTACCTAGAAGCGACGATCAGGGCCGACGGACCATCAACCCGACGACGAACCGTTGCACCCACCGTCACATGTTTTGATTCAGCAAATTAAAGCCATTTTAAAAGGATATTTTGGTCATTTACCACCCACCTATATATATATACCCAATTATATCCGATTTCATCCATTTGGTTCATTATTACTTCATAACCAATACTAGGGTTTCTCTCTAACATTAATCTCTAAGAACAAAATCCAATCTTCTTCAAGAACTAAGGGATTTCCAATTATTCAAGTTCAAGAACATCAAGAATCTTAACCCAGGTAAGCATAGTTTTCATTCATGGACTCCTTTAATCCATGAAGTCCAAGAATCCCTTTTCCAAATTCAAGTTATGGATTTTCTTTATGATTTTAGGATTGGGCTGTTCTTGTTCACGTTGATAAATGAGAAATTTAATTCTACTCCATGTTGAGTGATAATTTCTATGTGGGTTTAATTATTATAGATATAGATTCATGCAAACCTATGACTAAACCCTTGAATGATGAAATTAGAATGTGACCATGATGTTTAATTGTTGTACAATGATGTCTACATATACCATGTCTACAATATGTTTGATTTAATTCCTAAATGAAGGAAAAGTGCCCAACTAGCATGTTGTCATGAAATCCCCATGTATGTTCAAACTTATGCCTATCACATGTTTGATGAAATGCTTCAGTAAATGCATTATGGTGATTATTATGTATTTAAGCAAGTCATGCTTTGTCAGTTTCCTTCTATCGAGTACTAGGGGTACTCGTATCCGAATATTAGTTGTGTGCCTAGAGCCATGTCATGTTTTCAAGATACTCTCAGTCAAGCTATGATCCTTAGACTTCAGACAGTCTTATGACTCAAGAAATCTCTATGATCTCATGAACTCATTCAGTTGTCAAATATCAGTAGTATTCCATCAGTCAACGAAAGTCAGTAACTCAGTCCATGTTCAGTTACAGAAAATCATGTTCAGTGTCTATTCAGATGGGAGTAGAAATTAGCACCGAGCAAACCCAAGGGTGGGAACTCACTTGTTATATGAGGGTGTGATTCTTAGAAGCATTTCTTGCATTCCAGAACTATGTAGCCAGTATAGGTTGAGACATTATAGCCTGCTATATGGGGGTAGATGAGGTGGCTTAACCTTCTATGTGAGAGTTCCCACCGTTCTCATTAGAGTTACCTGTTATATTAGGGCCACTCACATGTTGTCCTTACCAAGGGTGCGGTATTGACACATTTCCAATTAGGGCACAGATTGGACCCTAATTCAGCTATAATGCATTATTTGAGGCATGTCGTTAGATGACTATCTCCCACAGTCTCAGTATCAGTCTTAGTAAAAGAACTCAGATAGTTCTTCATTATTCAGGACTGTCAGATATAGTAAACTTAGATACAGTATAGAACTCAGGTAGTTCCATCAGATTCAGGAGTGTCATATAAGTCACTCATGTTATCAGTTATATCAGTTATGTAACACCCCGCATTTCGGGCTAGAATAAAATATATGACTCTGATGCGTTGATAATCCCCGAGCCTTAAATCCTATGCCAATTTGGCATGTTAATCAAGTTTGTAGTATGTGAATCCATTTGAGCATGAATTTAGACCATATAAGTCCTTCAACTCAAGGACGAGTTAAAACTATTTCGATCGATTAAGTTTTAGTGGACGTTGTAATTTGTGTCAAATTCTATTGACCATAACTCATTGTATATGATGAACTGGGTGGCCTACTATATACCAAATTGTAGATAATTGAATAAGCTTTCCAACAATACCAAATTCGACTAAAACGGACACCCGGTGAAGAATTTATGGCCTTTCAAAGTTGAATGTGTCGCCTATGCACATATAGGCGATGCATAGGGCGGCGCCCACTCCTAAACGGATTTGGGCCTCCGTTTTGAGTTACCTTAAGTGCAAGTTAGTCCTTACAAAACCCAAAAATCGTCCTTACCCACTCCTAAAAGGATTTGGGCCTATTAACAACATTGAAGCCTCCTATAAAAACCCCAAGAATCTAATCCTTCAAAAAAACTTAAGAGAAGGAGCAACTAGGGTTTGAGAAAATAAGCTTGAAGGACCGATCCTTTCGAAACTTCTTCGTGAAACAAATTACAGATTCGGAATCCTCTCGACGTAGGCTTCGATAGACACCAAAAATTCGTGGAGAATAAGGTACGCGGGGTTTTCCTAAAATCTCATGGGCATAGAAATCATGTTTTAAGAATTGGGTTTTCGAATTCATGTACATACTCATGTTTCAGAAGCTTTAATGATATTGTTTTGTCCTTTTGTCTTTCCCCCAAAGTGATTTGAAAGTTATATGTATATATATATATGCGTTTGTCCTGAAATATGAATTTAGAGCATGATTTTCATGAAACCTCTCTCTTAATGTAAATTTTTCCATGTTTCACGTAATATACAATGTTTTGAACATGAAAGAGAGGGTTGTGAATGTTGAATATGTATGTAATGAAAGAATGCATGGTTTTGCCAAAAATGCACATGACCACCATATGTTTGATGAAAGTTTTGCATGGATTTGACTTGAGTTTTCGGAACATGACATCTTTAATGCAAATTACATGTTTTGGTGGCCTAAACTATGTTTTGAATGAAATCTCTTGCTTAATATATTATGGCTCAGAAAAATCATGACTTGCAAGTCTTGGTATGACGATACCAACTCAGACTAATGTCATATCAGACTCAGACTAACAGACATTTTAGACTTTCATGATTTTAGACATTCAAAATGTTGCATGTACAGATACAGAGATGTTAGGTGGTTCCCCGAAGAGGGCTTGAGTTCAAGTGACTCATTGCCTAAAACCGTGGTTTGCCGACCCGGGTATACTATTATGCACTGACATAAATGTCCTATGGCATATCAGACTCAGACACTCCAACCCTTGCGGCACACTTGGGTTGGGGGCTTCCCCGCCTAGTCAATGGCGGATTCCATACAGCCTAGGGGTCCAGCTACACAGTAGACATTCTCGGAATTGCAGACTTGATCTCACAGTGGTGAGCCTTCTATTATTCGGAAGGCCTAATTATGTCAGACACTATCTTATTTATTATGTTTTTGGTTTACTGGGGGCCTTGTCCCAGCTTCTTTTCAGATAAATGTTTATGTTCCTAGTAGAGATTTCGCAGACTGATGTCAGATAGTATTATTCAGAAATGTTGCAGAACTTGACCATGTTTTCCGTATTTAGTTTTAAATTCCACATTTTATTATGATTATGAATGTTGTGCATGATAACCAGATAGAGAATGGGTGTTCCGGGCCTTCAGGGTTCGGGATGCTCGTCACGGCTAGGGCCTAGGCTCGGGTCGTGACAAACTTGGTATCAAAGCATGGTTCATGGTCCCAGGGTGTCTGTGAAATCGCGTCGGGTAGAGTCTTGTTTATGGGTGTGTAGCGCGCCACACTTATAAGCAGGAGGCTACTAGGCGTTTAGGAATGTTTCCCTTCTTTGTGATTTAGTTCGTGCTTCAGAGTCTAAACTGTCCCATTATTAGGTTGATTCAAGTGCAAAAAGTTTAGAGTATACATGATATAGTCCTTTTCGATTACGTTCTATAAGATTTTAAAAATTATGGAAAAACTCGATAGGAGTCTGTTAGTGCATCAATATATGCTGATTCTGATGTAAATATTGATCCTGATGGAATCGTGCATTCCAGCTTAAGGTATTAAGTGTATATTGTCCCTCTCAAAATCTTGTTACAGTTGTGGACAATGTATAGCAGAATGTTGGAACTATATTTCTACCCAAATAGTAGCATAAGTTAAAGTGTTGTTGTCATGACCTATTGGTAGTGATATTGGACCAAGAAGTTGGTGATGTAAAGTCACAAAGTTAGAAGTCAGAGTGAGGGTGATTTTGTGTAAATGAATATTTCAGTTGAATAATCGATGTTTGAGGATGATTTACCCCTTTATAGTGATAAACTAATGTGGTAGCTAGCAGCATGTGTGGATTGTATGGTAGTCCATGGAGGAAGTGTTTTACTCAGATTTTTATTTATACAGAATAATATGTATATTCTTAGACCATTAAATATTAGGTGTCAATTTTCTATCCCTTGTAATATATAATCTTGTTATCATGATGTTTTTGAAAAAAAAAAAAATTAAAGTCTAGTGAAGCCGTGTGGGGCTCTTTCGATTCACTAGCATAGTTGCCTTGTCATCCATCTCATTTTCTTATTCAAAATACAAAACCAAAGTCTAGTGAAGCCGTGTGAGGCCTGTTTCGATTCACTAGCAACTTGTTGTCCAACTTGTTGTCCAACTTGTTGTTCTTTCATTGGTTTAATATATGTATGGTTGAATCTGTTTGCATGAGATAGAGTTGGTAATGAAGTGATTCATCCTTGTGTATTATTAGTTGAAGGAACAGAAGGAGTTGTTGGTCAGGGTGATTTGTTGATTGCTTGAATGTGGAAATGGCTATATTAGCGAGTAAGTTATGATTATAGACTCATGGTTGTTTGAGGAATTTGAAGGCAGTCTAAATGTATGAATGAGTGAGTAAGTATGAGGTGAGAAATCTGTATAAGTAGATACAATTGTACGGGGTTATAATATAAGATTAAGGTTGACCATGTCTATTATGAGGCTTTAACCCCCTTGACCCTCTTTTCATTGGTAGTTGTAAACTAGTGCTACTTGTGAGAAGGTATGTAGTAGATTTTTGAGATATTTGGGTAGAATATCCCAATTTGATGGATTAGTGTATTTATATTATGTTGCATTCTTCATTGGTGGTAGATGATTGATACTAAACTATAGGCTTGAATTTAAATGGTGTGGTGGTAAATAGAGGCAAGAGTTTGTTGATGCATATTTTGTAGGATTAATTTAGTAGGCTTGAGGTGCTGAAATAGTACATGCTAACGGAATGATAATAAGGTAAACCGTTAGGTCATGATCGATTATTGTGGTTATGAAGTTCTAGTGCACTAGTGTTTCGTGATGTTTACTTATAGTTTCCAAGTAAAAATTTTGTGTAAGGTTGGGTTGTAAGTCATGCATAGCACTAGATATTAAGTTTGAATAGTTGAAGTTCATAAAAGTGGATGTGATGATTTCTTGATCAATGATGTTAGTTATATGAAAGTGATCTAATAGGCTTGAACGGTGTGTGAAATGGCTTAAGTTTAAATTGATTCGTAATGAAGTATAATGTTGTGGGTATGGTGTGTAAGTATGCCCAAGGAGATATGGAGTTGTGGCATTTCTCTAAAACTATTACATGTTGTATGTGACTAGTGGTACCATGGAGTTGCTAGTTGGAAAAAGACTAGTTAGATGATATATGGTGTTCTAGATAGCCAAGTTAAGGAGCCTTGATTGATAGTGTTGAGACTTTTGATGTGATCTCGATTCTCATAGTAGAGAGATATAAGTTTGGAGTAGCAATATTGGTATGCTAGGACAGAAGTGGTATGGTTCATCAAAGGCTTGGTGATATCCATGTTAAGTGTTAGAATCTAAGTTTGAGTTTTGAAGGTTGAACGGATAGAAATAGGTGTGCAAGCGTTATACTTTGACTATTGGTGGCTATGGAAAGATAGAGTGTATCCCAGAAGGTAGTCATTCGGGTTGAGTTCTATGATATGCATGTATTGTCAATTTTTTCAGACCCTAGAGTGCAGTAAGTGTAGTTCAGTTAGAATCTGGTAAGGCATCTCCCAAACACTAGATGATGACTTGAAGCTAAGTGGGAGATGATAGAACGAATAACCAAGTAAGGATCTCAGATTCTAGTAGTGATGCAGTGTGATTTAGAACATCAGAAAATAAGGGTGAATCTCAACCCATTCCTACCTCAATATTTTTTATTTTTTTTTGTTATCCGGATGCTTACTCATGCCTTACGATGCAGTTCCGTGATAATAGTTCATGATTCCGGTATATGATAGAGAGTCACGTACTCTTCCAATTCCAAGATAATGAGTTCTAGTTCATTCAAGTAGTCGGAATCACATTCCTTATGTTATGAACTCTAGTTGAGGTCATGCAACTCATGACGCATGTACTCACTCTTTATAGTGTGCTCAGTCCCATATAAAGATCTTTTTCACGCTTGAGGGTCTTATGTTTTAACCTTTTAGTGACCCTTCCTATGCAATGATAGTGGTGTTGATGTAAATGTTCTTGTTGATGGAAGATCATAGTATGCTTGTTTAGATAAGGCCATAAGTATGAAGTAAGATTTGGGGCCAAGTCTTTGATACATGTGATGGTTAGTGGAAAAGTTTGTGTGTGTATGTTTTTAGGATAGCACGTGGGAGTTATATTGATAGTAGTTTAGAAACTATGTGAAGAATCTACTTATGGGTGTTTGCCTTGAAGTTAACATGTTGTTATAAATTAGGCTTGAACGACGTTTTGGGATTGTAGTGGAAGGTCGCCATATGCATTAGCGACTTCATATTAAGAGTTCAGTGTAGTCATTGAAGTGGTAAGGCATGTTATGCTTAGGATGTGATTTTTAAAAGAGGTATAGAAGGTGGCATCATATGGTTTAGAATAATAGCGTGGTGTAGCATGTTGTATTTTTGTGATTTAGAGTTAGGCTTGATCGCAGGTTAAGGATTAAGATATTTTAGACATTAGTAGAAAAAAAAAACATTATCAATGCTCATATGAGAATTTTAAGCTGAGTTGAATGAATATGATATTTATAGGGAATAGTATAGTTAAGGGATATTCGGGAAGTGCTCTAAGCCTTAAAGTAAGAAGTTGTATTGCCAAAGGTCTGAAAATTCTATCCTAATTTAGGAGTTATATGTCTATATTCCAGACTGCAGAGTAGTGTCAATGTTGTGATTTCCTCAGTGGGATGTTTTGTGTAATCCATACCCAAGATTCATGGTTTCCTATTACTGCTAGAGCTTCCTTAGAGAGAGTGTTGAAGAGAATACTCCAGTTACGTATGAGGGTGTAGTATAATTCAGTCTGTATGGCCAATAAGTCAGTTTAGCAGTCAGATTCGCATGACTTGTTTTCTTGTCTTTGCACTTATTCATGCTACTCGAAATCTCAGACATGCTACTAGTCGAAGATAGAGTATACCAGTAGTTACGAGTATAGCCCAGTTCATGCATCATGCATTAAATTCAGATTCCAAATGTTCAGATCAGTGTATTTTTATTAGAGGACATGTCATGTCCGCGTTATTCCATATATTTAAGGCTTCAACAAGTTCCTACCCATCATTCGAGGACGAATGATCCCAAGGGGGAGATAATGTAACGCCCCGCATTTCGGGCTAGAATAAAATATATGACTCTGATGCGTTGATAATCCCCGAGCCTTAAATCCTATGCCAATTTGGCATGTTAATCAAGTTTGTAGTATGTGAATCCATTTGAGCATGAATTTAGACCATAGAATTCCTTCAACTCAAAGACGAGTTAAAACTATTTCGATCGATTAAGTTTTAGTGGATGTTGTAATTTGTGTCAAATTCTATTGACCATAACTCATTGTATATGATTAACTGGGTGGCCTACTATATACCAAATTGTAGATAATTGAATAAGCTTTCCAACGATACCAAATTCGCCTAAAACGGACACCCGGTGAAGAAGTTATGGCCTTTCAAAGTCACCTATGCACATATAGGCGATGCATAGGGCGGCGCCCACTCCTAAACGGATTTGGGCCTCCGTTTTGAGTTACTTTAAGTGCAAGTTAGTCCTTACAAAACCCAAAAATTGTCCTTACCCACTCCTAAAAGGATTTGGGCCTATTAACAACATTGAAGCCTCCTATAAAAACCCCAAGAATCTAATCCTTCAAAAAAACTTAAGAGAAGGAGCAACTAGGGTTTGAGAAAATAAGCTTGAAGGACCGATCCTTCCGAAACTTCTTCGTGAAACAAATTACAGATTCAGAATCCTCTCGACGTAGGCTTCGATAGACACCAAAAATTCGTGGAGAATAAGGTACGCGGGGTTTTCCTAAAATCTCATGGGCATAGAAATCATGTTTTAAGAATTGGGTTTTCGAATTTATGTACATACTCATGTTTCAGAAGCTTTAATGATATTTTTTTGGCCTTTTGGCTTTCCCCCAAAGTGATTTGAAAGTTATATGTATATATATATATATGCGTTTGTCCTGAAATATGAATTTAGAGCATGATTTTCATGAAACCTCTCTCTTAATGTAAATTTTTCCATGTTTCACGTAATATACAATGTTTTTAACACGAAAGAGAGGGTTGTGAATGTTGAATATGCATGTAATGAAAGAATGCATGGTTTTGCCAAAAATGCACATGACCACCATATGTTTGATGAAAGTTTTGCATGGATTTGACTTGAGTTTTCGGAACATGACATCTTTAATGCAAATTACATGTTTTCGTGGCCTAAACTATGTTTTGAATGAAAGCTCTTGCTTAATACATTATGGCTTAGAAAAATCATGACTTGCAAGTCTTGGTATGACGATACCAATTCAGACTAATGCCATATCAGACTCAGACTAACAGACATTTCAGACTTTCATGATTTTAGACATTCAGAATGTTGCATGTACAGAAAAGGTTAAAAATGGGCATACAGAGATGTTAGGTGGTTCCCCGAAGAGGGATTGAGTTCAAGCGACTCATTGCCTAAAACCGTGGTTTGCCGACCCGGGTATACTATTATGCGCTGACTTAAATGTCTTGTGGCGTATCAGACTCAGACACTCCAACCCTTGCGGCACACTTGGGTTGGGGGCTTCCCCGCCGAGTCAATAGCGGATTCCATACAGCCCGTGGAATATCAGACTTGTAGGGGAATACCACCTAACTCATAAGTAAAACACAGATCATGATTTGAAATGAACAGACAGGTTACATGTTTTCAGAAAGTGCCCATGTATTTTTCAGAAACAGTTTTATACATGATGACTTGATGAAAAATTGCTTTCACTTAATACGTATATATATATATGTATGTTCCATTATACTATTTTTTTGGATTGCTTCGCGTGCCAGTACTTTTGTGCTGACCCCCCTCCTTCCAGGTCCTGAGGCACAGTCTAGAGGTCCAGCTACTCAGTAGACATTCTCGGAATTGCAGACTTGATCTCACAGTGGTGAGCCTTCTATTATTTGGAAGGCCTAATTATGTCAGACACTATCTTATTTATTATGTTTTTGGTTTACTGGGGGCCTTGTCCCAGCTTCTTTTCAGACAAATGTTTATGTTCCTAGTAGAGATTTCGCAGACTGATGTCAGATAGTATTATTCAGAAATGTTGCAGAACTTGACCATGTTTTCCGTATTCAGTTTTAAAGTCCGCATTTTATTATGATTATGAATGTTGTGCATGATAACCAGATAGAGAATGGGTGTTCCGAGCCTTCAGGGTTCGGGATACTCGTCACGGCTAGGGCCTAGGCTCGGGTCATGACAAGTTATCAGTATGTTATGTTATCACGGTATCAACTTCAGTTTTTATGTCTCATGCATATACTCTCATGCTTATGATAGACAGTCTGTTATTATATTTGTTCTTGCATATAAATCCCATGCATTCATCCTACCTCACATGCATACCACTACATTCAAAGTACTGGCATATTTGCGCTATGGTGTCTTATAACATAGGTTCAGAGACACAAGTTCCATAGCATCAGTAGATTCCAGTCTCAGCAGTCAGAGTTACAAGTGAGTCCTCATCTTTCGAAGACATGATCATCATTGTATTAGCTCGTTAATTAGTTTATTAGTTGGAGTTAGTTAGGGACATGTCCCATCAACTCCTTATTCAGACAGTCATATTTAGAGGCTTTTCACACTACAATATGTTCAGATAGCTTATTTCAGTTATGTTTTGGGTATTTCATACCCCATCCATATGTTATGATTTGTTTCAGATGTGGCAAGCCAAGCCACAGAGTCAGAGACTTTCCTCAGCCAGGTCCTCAGGGTTAATAGAATCTCTCCTCAGCTCAGTCTAATCGCCCAAATCAGCAGGGTGCCACCTCCAGTGCTACTAGTGGGAAACACCCAAATCATATCTATGATCTTCAGTCCCGATAAGATCAGGAAAATTCTTTTAATATGGTTACCAGTATGTTACAGATCTTTCATATGCATGTTTATGCTTTGCTAGATCCAGGAGATTCTCTGTCTTTTGTCACTCCTATATAGCAGTTGATTTCGGAGTCAGGCCCGAAATTCTAGTAGATCTCTTTTCAGTCTCTACCCTAGTGGGTAAAACTATCATAACCTGGAGGGTATACAGGAACTTCCCAGTTATGACATCTCAGAAAGTCACTTCAGCAGACTTAGTCGAATTAGAGATTACTGATTTTGATGTCATTCTCGGCATGAATTGGCTTTATTCCTGCTATGCCACAGTCGAATGCAGAAACCGAATAGTCCAATTTCAGTTTCTGAATGAACCCATCCTTTAGTGGAGGGGTAGTACTTCCGCGTTCAGAGGTTAGTTTGTTTCCTACCTTCAAACACGAAAAATGATATCTAGAGGATATGTCTATCATCTTGTTCATGTTAAGGATTCCCGTTCCGAGACTCCCAGTCTTGAATCAGTCCCAGTAGTGAATGAATATTCAGATGTCTTTCCAGAAGATCTTCCAGGAATTTCTCCCGAAAGGGAAATAGACTTCAGTATTGATCTTTTTTCGTATACTCAGCCTATCTCTATTCCACCATACAGAATGGCACCATCAGAACTCAAAGAACTAAAGAGCAGTTGAAAGATCTCTTAGATAAGGGATTCATCAGACCCAGCATTTCCCTGTGGGGTGCACCAGTCTTATTCGGGTGTAAGAAAGACGGTTCTCTCAGAATGTGCATAGATTACCGTCAACTCAATAAAGTCATGGTCAAGAATAAGTATCCTCTTCCCAGAATCGATGACTTGTTTGATCAACTTTAGGGTGCCAGTTATTTCTCTAAGATAGACCTCAGATCCGGCTATCATTAGCTTAGATTCAGAGAATGTGACATTTCAAAAACAACTTTTCATACTTGGTATGGTAAATTTAAATTCTTAGTTATGTCATTTGGTCTTACCATTGCCCCAGCCGCTTTCATGGACTTGATGAACCGTGTTTTCACGAAGTACTTGGACATGTTCGTCATAGTCTTCATAGATGATATTCTGGTCTATTCCCGCAGAGAGCGAGATCATGTAGACCATCTCAGAAAAGTACTTCAGACTCTCAGAGATCATCAACTATTTTTCAAATTTAGTAAGTGCGAGGTTTGGCTAAGGTCAGTAGCATTCCTTGGCCATATTATTTCCGGTGATGGCGTTAGAGTAGATCCTCAAAAGACCAAAACAGTAAGAAACTAACCTCGCCCTGTCTCTCCATCAGATATTAGGAGTTTCCTGGGTTTGGCTGGTTATTATAGATGGTTTGTTGAGGTATTTTCCTCTATTGCATCCCCTATGTCTAGATTGACTCAAAAGAAAGTCAAGTTTCAGTAGTCAGATCCTTGCGAGAAGAGTTTTCAGGAGTTGAAGACTCGACTCACCTCAGCTCCAGTTCTAGCTCTTCCAGATGGTTCAGATAGGTTTGTAGTGTATTTTGATGCATCCAGAGTGGGTTTAGGTTGTGTCCATATGCATCATGGTAAGGTCATAGCCTACGCCTCCAGACAGCTTAAGCCCCATGAAAAGAATTACCCTACTCATGATCTTAAGTTAGCCGCCGTAGTATTTGCCTTGAAGATTTGGAGGCATTATCTATATGGTGTTCATGTAGATGTGTTCTCTGATCATAAAAGTCTTCAGTATGTATTTTCTCAGAAAGATATCAATCTTCATCAGAGAAGGTGGTTAGAGCTTTTGAAATATTACAACATGAACGTCCTTTATCATCTGGGAAAGGCCAACGTAGTGGCCGATGCTCTCATTAGACTATCTATGGGTAGTGTTGCTCATGTCGAAGATAGTAAGAAGGAGCTAGCCCATAAAGTCCATCAGCTTACGAGACTAGCCGTTTGGTTAGTCAATATAGAGGAGGGTGATATATAGGTTCAGATTAGCTCAGAATTATCTCTAGTTTTCGAGGTGAAAGAAAAGCAAGATAGAGATCCCAGCCTTGTCAAGTTGAAAGATTTAGTTCAGGATCAGAAAGTAGAGGTTTTCTATAAAGGGGGCGATGGTGTTCTGTGTTTTCAGGTTCATCTGTGTGTTCCAGCTGTAGATGACTTAAGGAAGCGAATTCTTGCAGAAGCGCATGGTGCGCGCTACTCTGTTCATCCAGGGGCCATAAATATGTACTACGACTTGCGGGAAGTCTATTGGTGAAGTGGGATAAAGAGAGATATTGTAGAGTTTATGGATAAGTGCTCTACATATCAGTAGGTTATGATAGAGCATCAGAAGCCTAGTGGTCCAATGCAGGAGTTGATTATTCCTACTTGGAAGTGGGAAGAAGTGAACATGGACTTCGTGATGGGTTTGCCTCGAACTCGTCATCATCATGATTTAGTTTGGGTCATTGTAGACAGAATGACTAAATTAGCTCATTTCTTTCCAGTTCATACCTGTTATTCAGCCGAGGATTATGCCAAGCTCTACATCAGAGAGTTGGTCAGATTGCACGTTGTTCCGTTATCAATTATCTCAGACAGAGGTACCCAGTTCACCTCTCATTTCTAGAAAGCATTCCAAAAGGGTCTTGGTACCCAAGTTTAGCTTAGTACAACCTTTCATCCTTAGAAAGATGGTCAAGAAGAAAGGATCATTCAGACTTTAGAAGCTATGCTAAGGGCGTGTGTAATTGATTTCAAGGGAAGTTGGGATGACCACTTGCCTTTGATTGAGTTTGCATAAAACAACAGCTATCATTCCAGTAGTCAGATTGCTCCTTTCGAAGCTCTCTATATGGTAGGAGATGTAGATCTCCAATTGGTTGGTTCAAAGTTAGTGAGGCCTCAGTTATAGGATCTAACTTGGTACACTATAAGAATTATAATTTTTTGTGACGACTTTCAGTGGCGACACAAACAGTTGCCACAAAAGCTAGCATTTCTGTGGCGACATATAAGGGTTGCCACAAAAGGTTTACGATTTAGGGGCGACCGTCAAAGTCTCCACTAATAGTGATATATTTAGTGGAGACTATGCATAGGTCACCATAAAAGGTATATGATTTAAGGACGACCGTTAAAGTTGTCCCTAATAGTGACATATTTAGTGGCGACTATGCGTAGGTCGCCACAAAAGGTATAAGAATAGTGACATATTTAGTGGCGACTATAAAGTCGCCACTAATAGTGACATAGGTAGCCACAAAAGGTATAAGAATAGTGACATATTTAGTGGCGACTATGCGTATGTCACCACAAAAGGTATAAGATTTAGGGGCGACCGTTAAAGTCTCCACTAATAGTTACTATATAGTGGAGACTATGCGTAGGTCCCCACAAAAGGTTTAAGATTTAGGGGTGACCGTTAAAGTCGCCACTGATAAGACTCTCAGATCGAGATATTTTACAACATTAGTTACAAATAAAAATTATTTATGATATTAATAAAAATATAGAATAATTAATTATATAAATTAAAAGGCCGAAAAGTTCAAAATGTAAACCAAATCAAAAGTTCAAATTTTTATTTTGCATTGTTTTTTTCTTAAAAAAAATAAATTAAGTTATTTGTAAATATATTTTGGATATATATTTTATATATAGACAATCCACATTCATGATTTAAAAATGTACAAATTATTCTGGTACTTTTTAGTATCATTTTTTAAAATTTATTAATTCAAATACGATATTTTACATAATTTTATTAATATTTATTAATTTTTTTTCACGTAAATGTTCACACTCATAATTTACAAATATATTGTCTATTATTATTATATTTACTATAATTGTTATTGTTCTTGTTATTATAATCGACAGTTTTTATAATAATTTTGATGTAACATTAATTTATTTTAATAGGACGTCTCATTATTATTATGATTATTATATTTATTAAACTAGCAGCCACTTTTATCCAATTTTTCTTTCTTGTGTTCAATTTTTGTAGAGAAGTATTATGTTATTTATTATTTACCTAAATTTTGATGAATACAATTATTGTTTTTTTTTGCCATAAATTGATATAGATGAATCTTTCAAAACTCTGATAAAGGGAGTCAATTTTAGCTCAAAACTAGAGATATTGCCCTTGCCAATATCAATTCTTGAGAAAGAAACAAAGATAAAGTCAACACAAAACTTTGATACTGGAAAAAACCCATGCATTACAAGTCATACAACCATAGAATTTCCTAGCATGAACTTTTAAGCCTGCATGTTCCTCTTCTTGACACCTGACTTGGCGACCTTGAGATTCCTGTTCACAGCACTCAACCTTGCGAGGGTTGTCTTCTTCAGGTCTAGCCTGTAGTAGTTGTCTGTAACCTGGTTTGTTACAGCCTTAGCCATTCCACAGAATTCCTTCTTCATCACAGATTTGTTCAGCAATCTTGAAGGTTTGTTTTGCTTCCTGGTCTTCGATGTAGCAAGCAAAATAGCTTTATCTTTGCCCTCAGGCTGGATATTCACAGTTTTCTTGTTTGCTAAGCCAGAGTGCTTGTAAGAGTGAAGGTTGTAGAGATTGTTAGGTTCTTTGCTGAAGACGACGCCGGCGGTACCATTACCGAACTCCTTAACCAAAAAGGATTTGTTCTTCTTCACGATCTCCCATACTATTTTCCCTGGAACGGTTGTCATTTCTACAAAGACAAACAAAAATAGATTCCTAGGGTTTCCTTTTGACGGCGGGAAGAGGAGGATGCTGAGAGATTCATGAATATAATTATTGGGTATCTAGTAAAAAATGTTTTCTTTGTCCTACTTTATTAAAATTAGAAAATGGGAAAAAAGGTCAATAACATACAAGAAGAAAATAAAAAGTGTAGTTACAATAGGTAGCAACAAACTCATATAACCTTTTCATTTCATCTACATCCAGAATAAAAAAAAGAGTGGATAAATGGAGATTTGAGAGAGAAATTGAGAAAGAGAGAGGTACAGAGAGAACAGTAAGAGGGGGGAGATCGGAGACATAGAGAGAGAGGGGTCGGAGACCGGCGAGTCTTCGCTTGAATCTGGATGGAAAAGGGGTCATCCACCACCGAGAAACACCACCAGCCCCCTTCCCCACATTTTCCGATCGAAACATCGCCAGAAATGTCCCTTCCCCAAAATCCAATTAAAACCAACTTCAATTCACTCCAAATTCCTTTGAAAAAATCCCGGCCAATATTCAACAAGAACAGTCACCCCGTTCTTTTTTCAGCGACTATTCATCGAAAATCCATCAGAAAACAACACGGGATGGGTTCTGGTCTTTTTATTTTGTATTTCGTGGTTCCATTTTGGCGAGCCAATGCAAAAGGCATTAGATCGAAGTTGGATTTGTTCGTTTGGTTGACGTTTGTTCGAGATTCCAGTGGCGACGTCGAACAAGTTGGATTTTAAATAAATTGAGGTCCATTTCTTATCTCTCTCAATTAATTTTAATTGTTTGATATTTTGATGTGTTAAATTCATAGTGTGGATTTTGTTTTCATTGATTTTGAGATAGTATCATGATAGGTTGAAGTTGGTAGGCAAACGATAGGTCGGGTAGGCAAATATTAAATCTTGCTAATTCATCTCGCTTATACAGATTCTGTTACACAAGACCTACAACCAGATCAAATTATCTTCACAGATGTTGCAATGAAACAAGAGCCTAGTGTTCACTGGACACTGATGGTATCTTAGGTTTGAATGAATTATAATGTATACCTTTTTCTGTCTAACCTGCAGAAAATTATGCCCGCGCTTACATTTCCCGAGCTTAGGAGTTGTGTCCGTTTGCAGTCCTTTATGTGATTTGGGTGTTGTTTGGTTCATTTTTGCATTTGGGGTTTGCTTAGTTTTGGCATATTAAGGCCTAACCACACCATCAAAGTTTTGTTGTTTCTATATTTTTCAGTAAGTATTGTTGAAGTTGTGAACTTTATTTGATTTGGGTGTTGTTGAGGTTTACTTAGTTTTAGCATGTTAAGGCTTAATCACACCATCAAAGTATTTTTGTTTTTATATTTTCAGCATTAAGCTGTGAACTTAATGGGATTTAGATGTTGTTTTAGTGTTGTTTTGTTCATTTTGTTATGTTGGTTTTGCTTAGTTTTGGCTTTGAACTTTATGTGATTTATTGGGTGTTGTTTTAATGGTATCTAGTTTATTTTGGCATGTCGAATTTAGTTATTTTTGGTCGTGCACTGATTCAGTAACTGACCAGAAAAAAAGATAGCATATTAAGGTCTAATCACACCATTAAAGTCTTCTTATTTCTATATTTTTTCAGCAGGTATTCTTGAAAGTTGTGAACTTTTTGTGATTTGGATGTTGTTTTAATGTTGTTTAGTTCATTTTGGCATGTGGGTTTAGTTAGTTGGCTACATTACTAATTTCATTGATAAACGGCTTTTGCCTTGGTTCTTCATTGAACAATAGCTTACCTAGAGAAGGCTTAGCTACAAGGCTAATTCTCAGCTCTTCACATCTGCTCTGTTGCTACTGGTTTAGTCTGGAATGAGCAAACCAGAACTTCATTTTTGGTTGTGGTTAGAGGGATGTGGAGGGGCTTCTTATCCTTTGATAAACATATAATTTTCGTTTGCACAGATTGTAAAAGTAAAGCAGATTCATATCTGGTTTAAGAAATTTTCCTCATTTCTGCAATCAATTTGCATAGAATAATATATACACAAATTTTGGTAGCCTTGTCAAGTTTATTGCCCCACTGAGTTTTATCTCGTTTCAGTGTAAATAACTCAATACCAAAGAAGATGGATCATGTGTTAATGAAGTGGCAAAAGAGATTTGTGTAAGTACTCTGTTGAGCAATTTTTATCGTTTTAACATTCTGTTGTTGTATCTATAGTCTAGTGAAGCCGTTTGGGACTCTTTCGATTCACTAGCATTGTTGCCTTGTTATTATCTCATTTTCTTGTTCAAAACACAAACTCAAAGTTTAGTGAAGCCGTGTGAGGCCTATTTCGATTCACTAGCATTGTTACGTTGTCTTTCATCTAATTTTCTTGTTCAAACACATAAACTCAAAGTCTAGTGAAGCCGTGTGAGGCCTATTTCGATTCACTAGCACCTTGTTGTTCATCTTGTTGTTATAGTGTTGGTTGGAATCTGTTGATTCACACATAGTCTTGTATCAATACGGAATTACAATATCCATTGTTTTAAAGCTTTGAGAAGCGTATTTATATGTATTCTGGTTAGCTGACAGATTTTTTATAGGCCTATTTACAAAGGAAACTCTGGTAAATTTTTTTGAAAATTTTGAGATTTAACAAAATTTTAGGACCACATAGTTGATAAAATGAAGTGGAAGTTAAGTAAATGATCTCATGAGTGTCTTAGATAATTCTTAAGTAAATCCTTAAGAAAAAATGTGTTAGGAATTGATATGCCTAGCATGAATAAGTTTGGTGGTGTTAGCTGAATTGAGATCTTTCTTTTTTACTAGCTAGATCTTTTTTTTTAGTTTCATTGTCCTTTTAGTCTATTTTGGTTTAACTAAGAGTAGTTAAAAAAGAAGTTCATTTCCTGGAAAACAGAAAAGGGCAGAATTTTTATTGAGTCAAAGTTCCTAAGCTTTCTTAATGTAATTCATCATTTGAGGAATTAAAAGTCTTATCATTTTGGAAGAGCCAGTCTGATAAGTACGTTTTTATCCCCATTTGTAAGATGAGTATTGAGGGAGATTACCACAGGGGTCAAACTAGCTTGTGCATTCTGGAATCTTTAATGTATTCCGTAGTATTTTAATTCAAAGATATTGTTGTCATCTCTTTTACAGAACTACATTAAGATTTCTCAAATTATTTCTTGCATTTTAACAAGTTAGAATTGAAACTTCGCTTTATTTTTTATTTCAGGGACAGGTAATTTCATGATGGAAATTGTTAGCCATGAGAAGTTTGAAGATATTTTGTGATTTTCTTTCTCATATGTATATCACATTGATTTGTTACCCATTAAAAACTATATAATTCTTTTCTGGAGAAATATATTTTAATATCGTCTTTGTATCTTTAAGTACTGTAGTTGTATTATTGGCAACGAAGCAGACAATATATAATTTATAATTTTTTTTGGGGAAAAAAGTGAGTATTAGTGGCGACCCATAGTTGCCACAAAAAAGTGAGTATTAGTGGCAACCCGTAGTCTCCACAAACAGGGAGTATTAGTGGCGACCCATAGTCGCTGCAAAAAGTCATTTTAAAATAAAAAAATAAAATTCAACCTTTTGTGGCGACAAAAAATCGCCACTAAATCATTGTTTTGTGGCGTATTTGCTTGCTTTTTTGTGGCAACTTTTATCGCCACAGAATGTATGTTTTGTGGGGACTTACATATGTCGTCACAAAATACTTTTAGTTATGGAAGTAATTGCTACGACCCTAATGTCGCTGCTAAATATATTTAGTGGCGACTTTTGGTTCTTTTGCAGCGACTTTTGTCGCAACTAAAAACCAGATTTCTTGTAGTGGTATTTGACGCCTTAGAGAAAGTCCAGTTGATCAGAGAAAGACTCCGGGCTGCTCAGAGTCGACAGAAATTTTATGCAGATATTCGTAGAAAGTATCTCGAGTTCAAGATTAGTGACTATGTCTATCTAAAGATCTCTCGCATGAAGGGAGTGAAGAGGTTCATTAAGAATGGAAAGCTCAGTCCCCGATATGTCGGTCCCTTCAAGATTCTCAGTCACTTTGGCAAGGTAGCTTATGAGGTCGAATTGCCTTCAGATCTAGCCTCAGTTCATCCAGTCTTCCATGTCTCTTTGATCAAGAATTGTATAGGTGACCCATCAGTTGTAGTCCTTATTCAGAGCATTGATAGTCAGAACAACCTCTCTTATAAAGAGATTCCATTTGAAATCCTAGACTATCAGACTCGTATACTGAGGAACAAAGAAGTCCCTCTAGTTAAAGTTTTTTTGGCGAAATCATTCTGTCGAGGGAGCTACTTGAGAAATAGAAGAAGACATGAGTACCAAGTATCCTCACCTCTTCTCCGCCGACTCAGATCAAGCTCAAGGTAATAGTTCTCCTTAAGCTTACTCAGTTTCATGTTTAGTGTTCGTTACAAACTTGGTATTAAATACCATTGCATATTCAGTCATGTATTCATGTATTAGCTTAGTTATATAATTATGCATCAGATATGCATTCTCATTGTGAGAAACTTAGTTCATCAGAACACCCAGTCATGCATTCATGAATCAGTAACACATGCATCAGATAAGTATGTTCAGTATGATATGTTCAATTATCAGTCATGTCAGTCATGAGATCATGTTCCAGTTGTTCATGTTCAGTATGTACATCGTTTATCTTCTCCCCTCACTCTCAGTCTCATTCAAGGACGAATGTTCTCAAGGGGTAGATATTGTAATACCTCGTACTTTTCCCTAGCTTGAAATTATATCAAGAATGTTGGAAGCCTCCTTTGAAAGATGAATCCACTTTTGTACATGTAGTATTTTTAAGATTTTCAATTTTTTTTCATGTGGGAAATTGAATTAGCATTCCAACGATAAAAATTTCATCAAAATTCGTCATCGGAGGAGAAAGTTATAGCCAAAAGACGGAAGGAAGTAAAACCACCCATGTGCGACGGTGAGGCCAACGGATCGTCGGACTAGTGACGGACCATCACCCATGACCATCGCAACAAAGCAGTGAGAACTACCTTCTTCTTAGGATTGACGGACCAAGCCGACGGACCGTCGCTCAGGCCGTTGCAAGGGAAATAATGAGGCCACCTTTTGGATAAGGTGCGATGGTCAGGTTGATGGACCGTCGAACCTGGGATGGATGATCGCACATGTCGTCGCATCAATAATAGTGAGACCTCATTCTACCTAGAAGTGACGGTCAGGATCGACGGACCGTCAACCCAGCGACGGACCATCGCACCCACTATCGCAGGTCCCGATTCAGCAAATTAAAGCTATTTTAAAAGGGTATTTTGGTAATTTACCACCCACCTATATATATACACCCAATTATATCTGATTTCAACCATTTGGTACATTATTACTTTACAACCAATATTAGGATTTCTCTTCAACATTAATCTCCAAGAACAAAATCTAATCTTTTTCAAGAACTAAGGGATTTCCAATTCTTCAAGTTCGAGAACATCAAGAATCTTAACCCAGGTATGCATAGTGTTCATTCATGGACTCCTTTCATCCATGAAGTCCAAGAATACCTTTTCCAACTTCAAGTTATGGATTTTCTTTATGATTTTATGATTGGGATGTTCTTGTTCACGTTGATAAATAAGAAATTGAATTCTACTCCATGTTGGGTGATAATTTCTATGTGGGTTTAATTATTATAGATATAGATTCATGCAAACCTATGACTAAACCCTTGAATGATGAAATTAGAATGTGACCATGATGTTTAATTATTGTACAATGATGTTTACATGTACCATGCCTACAATATGTTTGATTTATTGCCTAAATGAAGGAAAAGTGCCTAACTAGCATGTTGTCATGAAATCCCCATGTATGTTCAAGCTTATGCCTATCACATGTTTGATGAAATGCTTCAGTAAATGCATTATGGTGATTATTATGTATTCAAGCAAGTAATGCTTTGTCAGTTTCCTTCTATCGAGTCCTAGGGGTACTCGTACCCAAAATATTAGTTGTATGCCTAGAGCCATGTCATGTTTTCACAATACTATCAGTCAATCTATGATCCTTAGACTTCAGACAGTCTTATGACTGAGAAAATCTCTATGATCTCATGAACTCAGTCAGTTGTCAAATATCAGTAGTATTCCGTTAGTCAACGGAAGTCAATAACTCAGTCCATGTTCAGTTTCAAAAAATCATATTCTGTGTCTATTCATATGGGAGTAAAAATTAGCACCGAGCGAACCCAAGGGTGAGAACTCACCTGTAATATGAGGGTGTGATTCTTAGAAGCAATCCTTGCATTCCAGAACTATGTAGCTATCATAGGTTGAGACATCATAGCCTGCTATATGAGGATAGATGAGGTGGCTTAACCTTCTATATGAGGGTTCCTACTGTTCTTATTAGAGTTACCTTTTATATTAGGGTCACTCATATGTTGTCCGTACCAGTAGCGCGGTATTGACACCCTTCTAATCAGGGCATAGATTGGACCCGATTCATCTACAATGCGTCATTTGGGGCATGTCAGTTAGATGACTATCTCCCATAGTCTCAGTATCAATCTCAGTAAAATAACTCAGATAGTTCTTAATTATTCAGGACTGTCAGATACAGTCAACTCAGATATAGTACAGAACTCAGCTAGTTCTATCAGATTCAGGGACTGTTAGATACAGTCACTCATGGTATCAGTTATACCAGTTATCAGTATGTCATGTTATCACGATATCAGCGTCAGTATTTATGTCTCATGCATGTACTCTCACACTCATGATAGTCAGTCTGTTATTATAGTTGTTCATGCATATGAAACCCATGCATTCAACCTACCTCACATGCATACCGGTACATTCAAAGTACAGGCGCATTTGTGCTATGGTGTCTTATACCATAGGTTCAGAGACACGAGTTCCAGAGCATCAGTAGATTCCAGTCTCAGCAGTCAGAGTTAGAAGTGAGTCCTCATCTTTCGAGGACACGATCATCATTGTATTAGCTCATTAATTTGTTTATTAGTTGGAGTTAGTTGGGGATATGTCCTATTAACTCCTTATTCAGAGAGTCATGTTTAGAGGATTTTCAGACTACAGTATGTTCAGATAGCTTATTTCAGTTATGTTTTGGGTATTTCATACCGCATCCACATATTATGATTTATCATATCTTATGTTACAGTTTTGAACCTTATGGACTTTCAGTTCATATTTTCGCATTATACAGTATGTATGCAGTATACAGGTACAAATATCATTCATGGGTTATCTTATGGTCTTTCAGGGTCATGAGCACTGTGTAACGTTCTGGGTACCAGATTCGAGGCGTTACATATAAGTAAGGCATTCATCATTTCCTTTAAGGTTTGATTTTTCCTTTCCGCAATTCCATTAGATTGAGGTGAATATAGGGATGTAGTTTGATGGACAATTCCATTATCTACACATATTTCCGCAAAGGGATATTCATATTCTCCACCCCTATCACTTCTTAATATTTTGATCTTTCACTCTAACTGATTTTCAACTTCTATTTTATATTGCCTAAACGCATCTATTTCTTCATCCTTATTGTTTAGCAAATAGACATAACATTATCGTGTGAAATCATCAATAAAAGTTATAAAATACTTTTTCCCACCACGAGATCATCAATAAAAGTTACAATGAGGGCATCTTCTCAAACCCTAATAAAGCATCTTCCAAATCCATTTGCGCAAGCACAACCCGCATCTTAACCAGCCATAACGAAAATCTGGTGTTGCTATCCAACAATGGAATATCATACTTCATGGTTGTCATCCCTGAGAAAACAATCGAACTGTCTCTGATACCAGTTTGTTATGATTCAGACAGAATAAGCAAACCACAAGTAAAAGAAAACAAGAACAACACACAGATTTACGTGGAAACCCTTACGGGAAAAAACACGGGCAGAGGCAGAGGAGGTTTCACTATAATGGAGGGAGAGTACAATGTGGAGAAGGCTGAATTTTCTTAATAATAAAATAACCCACTAAATCACACTTATATATTACGTGGGTACAAATAGGTCCTAGTCCCAAGAACATAAAGGTCCATCAACAAAATTCGGGTCACAACTCTAACAAGTTTGTTTTCATAGATTCAAGATCTCTTTCGCGGAGAATCTTAGCAGCTCAGTTAGTTGATTACTTGAACTTTTTACCTTATTGGTGAGGATTCGATTCCCCACCTTGTTATCCCCTCCCCCATTTTCCCATCTCCTACCCCCTTCATCTAAATTTTGGTTCCAATATTAATGGCATGAATCATTTATAAAAGTTATTAGAAAAACTCCTTTCAATCAATTCGACAAATTAACACTAGGAAAAACAAATATAATTGTACAAACTTTGTGGAAAAATAAATACAATTGAACAAACATTGTGAAAAGAAAAAAAGCAAAAACAATTGGACAAGCATTGAACCATCCTTGCATCTTGAATAGGATGAAGAAGTTGAAATAATGTTGAAAATCTTCTCAAGTTAATCAAAGGCAAATGATAGAGATCATGTTAGTTCACGAAATGACAGTTCCTCCTGATCTCTCCATTACGACCTGTGAGTACATCCAAAGTACCCATGTGAACCATTGCAGCTGCAAACTTTCTAGCCCAAATTGAGCCATATCGAGCATTGTAGTTCACCATTTTAGCAGTAGTTGGGTGTGACATTAATGTCTGATCAGATACCAATAATCCTTTTTGACTCTTTAAACCCAAGTAATATTTGTTATCCAACTTGTTTGGTGTAAAGACATCAAAGTTAGCGGGGTTAGCAGCTCCCGTCCCATTTGTAAGAGCTTCTGGTGGACAAATGGACTTCAAGAAGTCTGCGTATTCAGGGTCAATTGGCAGATCTTGTTGATTGTTTTGAGGGTACAGACGGTTAGCAAAAACAGCGCAATGTGCAATGCCAATGGAATGCGTGCCAGATAGAGTCACCATTTCATCAACTGACATACCTTTCCTTGCAAAACTGTTGATGAGTTCCTTGACATCGACGAATGGAGAAGGAAGATTGTCCAATGTCTCAGAGTCAATAGAAACACGCCCATCGCGGCGTCCAGCTTGGACATCATAGTATATTCTCCCAACTTTATAGGAACTATCCCTAGCAGCAAATGCAAGTATGTCTGCACACGAGACAGTTCCAGGGCAGGCAGCCTCAAGTGCAACTTTTACAGCATCAATCACCTCAAAACCTCGTAAACTGTTCTTGTTGGGAATACCTTCCTTCTCGGAATTTGGTCCATCCAATAACACAGATGCATCACACCCCTAATTAAAGCACACGGCACGTTATTATTATAAGATAATGTAATCATCAAATCAACAAAATAAAAAAGTTAGCATTAAATTTTGTACGTACCCTGACGAAGCAATCGTGAAAATGTAACCTGATAAGGCCAGCAGCAATGCCTGGATTACGAGACACAGCTTTGTTTACAATATTTTGAATAATATATTCAGCATTGGGGCAACTATATCTATAGTAACCTACTCTAATTGTTGGCCAATATGGTGGTCGATAGGCATGGATAGATGATGAAAATGATAAAATCAGGCAAGCAAGAAGTGCTACAATTGAAAAATTGAAACCTTTGGAATCCATTTTTAATTTTGAAACTCAAAATTTGCTGTAGACACTATGGTTTTTTCTTAGTAATTGGCCTTACCTTGAGTGATGGATATAACTTATAAACATATTGGAGCATTTATAGTTTGAGAAATTATTGAAGAAGTCTCTAATTACAAAACATGGTTGCCTGTATAATACCAATTGCATTAATGTTGAAGTATTCTTGAGCTAATTGTCTGACCTTTGATGAATTCCACAGCTACTTCCTTAGTATGTCTTCCCTGAATTTATAGGTTGACAATATTTCTTACCTTAATTTCTACTCCCCCGTTTCATTTTATGTGACACTATTTGAAATTTAAGCCTTTCATTTTACGCTTAATCACCGATTGGATGGATTTTCACTGAAAGAACTCAAAATATAAAGAAGTAAACACATGAAGAAGCCAGACGATGATGATATTTGATCAACATTTACAACTTTACACATATAATGTAATTTTGACCTTGTATTATATACGATACAATTCTTCGATGAAGGGGGTTGGGATGAGCCTCTTGTGCCCCATTAGATCGTATTGTCCGTAGTGATACAGTTTTATAGCCATCGAAATCTCATTACATGTTTAAGTTTAATACTTCTAGTTTCAAAAAATATTCTTAACTTCTTAAATTACATGTCCAGTCAAACACAATCATTTAAACTGAAACAGATGGTGGAAGTTGTGTCCATAGGCTGGCAGATTGGACTGATTGTATATCAACAATCGTTACTAGTATTGTCATAAACTTGGTGTTTAGTTAAGTTGATAAAATTGAATAGGTAAGTCTAGTTTTTCTATATGGTGTACTTGAAAAAATAAGTTCCACTTGGATATTGAGTTGGCTTGTTTAATTGATTAGTTGGTACCCTGTATGTGTACCAATTATTTGTGATAGCATTCTTAATTTTTGTAAAAAAGAATTTGACTTTTCTCATTCATATGGTTTGTGTTTTGTGCAATTTAGTCCATAAAATCCAATATTACTTTTCTGTAGGACGTAGTCGAGAAAAATGGATATTATGCTAGTACCAAGTAGAAAAAATTAAGTATACATGCAAATTGCATCATCCTATACTATTTTGAGAGTTCTCAACCATAACACTGTACGAAATACGGAAAAGGGTGATGTTTGTCCGTGTGCTCTCACAAATAAGTTATATTTATCCTAATTTGCTATATTCTTTTAAATATATTTGTTATTTTCATCCAATTTTAGGGTCATTTTTGCGCTTGTTCTAAAAAAAATATTTATCCCCATGACGTTAAATATCTAAATGTAACATTCTGAAAATCCAAGCTAAGATTAGAACCATGCTTCAAGTACATGTAAAATCAAACATCATATTTTGGTGGTATGAGAAGTGATTTAGATATGTATTAAGGTCACAAGTAACTCCTAGCTCATAGCCAAGTTGAAGCCATCATTATCGGTGGTTTTCTTGCGAAGAATCTCCCTATAGTCAACTTCAAATGAGCATAGCTCCTAGATTGTGGAGTATTTTTGAGCTCAAGATCCATCAAGTTAAAGATGTTTGAGTAATTTCTAATGCATCCAGTTTTTCCTTAATCCAATATCTGAGTACAACGTTATGGCCATTTTATTGGAGCACTGTCCAGCAGTAAAAACCTACGAGCATAGGTATGATCTTGGTGAGATTGTACGACCATACAATGCTCTCTTCTGATCAAAACAGTCCCAAACACCTGAAAGTTGACAAGTATATCTTCCAACCATGATAGGGAACCACGACCATGGTTTGAAACCACGATCTTAGGTACAATTGTGAGTCCCAAAGCTTATTCGATTTGAACTTTCAACCAACGAACCAACACACGATTGTTGATGGATCCCACAATCGTATCATGGATCGTCTGATCAAGTTCAGAGAGCCTCAAATTAGCTACCTAACCACTAGGACCACCCACGATCGTAGGTGGGCCCATGATCGTATACGTCCTCCCCTGTAGCTTTTCCAGTTACGTTTTATAAGGGGCGTTCCAATCTTTTTCTACTTTTTAAACCCCTAAATTACGTCGTTTAAGCCACCCAAAGCTGATTATTAGGATTAATATTATCCCGAGTCTCTCATTACTTAGAAAACAATCGACACTTGGTAAAAATAAGAGAAAATAGACAATTTCTCTTCTTCAGGGCAAACTAGGGTGCATCTTCTTCAAGCTCCAAGTTTAAAGATTTCTTCAGGGTTCTTATCTCCAGGTATGTGGGATTTCGTCAATGGGTTCATTCCACCCATTGGGTCTCAAAAGTAACTCAACTCCCCAAGTTAATTCATTGTTCAAGCTTAGATTTCCATGAAAAGAGTGAATTTCAATATCTTTCAATTTCTTGCTATGAATAAATCATGACTATATGTTTCCCTATAAATTTGTGCATCTTTACATTTTTATTACTATGAACCCTCAAAATATTGATAAAATTCTTGATTTTGAGCTTGAGTTATGCAATTACTCATTACGTTCAATTTATAGAATTGTCATTATTAGTTGCATGCTTCTAAGATAGCGGGTTATGAACACTCGATGACCTAGGATATCATGTATTTCAGTTATATACTCAGTCATTCAACTTTCTCCATTTAAAATGTTTTCCGATAAAACACTTACCTTCAGTTTCAAAACATCATTATTGTTGAGCGTTTCAATATATCAGTTTACTTTCAGTTGGGAGTAGTACGTAGCATCGAGAGGACAAGGGTTCAAATAACCCAAGTCCTAAACTATATACCACCATAGGTAAAAGGGTCCTTGCTAGTTGAGAGTGTTTTCCTTTCCCTTAATGAGGTCGTGAGTGAATTCACGCCAATCATAGTCCATATCCTTGGTAAGACATAGAACACCCTCCCAACTTGGGTTATTACAGGTTGGATTCCATGTCGCTCACATGGTCTATATTGGTTACAGAAACCTCCCACAGTCTAGTCTCAAACCTTGCTTGACCTTGTATTTAATTTATTCAGCATCTTATAGTTTTATATGTCTATTACTTGGTTATAACATCAGTTTACAGATTTCAGTCCCATGTTCAGGTTATCATGTCACTTTCAGCATGCTCATCTCACATAGGGTAATGCATATCTCACATGCCCAATACATTCAAAGTACTAATCGTATACTTTCTTTTGTTCTATATTATTTTATAATACAGGTTCCGGCGTTCAATCGTGTTAGCTTGATTCAGCAGTCACTCCAACAATAGTGCTTAGTGAAACCTCATCATTCGAGGACCATTTATCAACATTTTCTTTCAATTTTATTTTAGTTTTAGATAGTTAGAGTTAGTTGAGGCTTGTCCAACTCATCTTAGTGGAGGCCTTCAGATAATCAGTTAGACTTTCAGCAGGATGGTTTTGTAAAAGTTGTGGATTTTGATATTCCATATTGATTTTCTTTTATTATGGTTATTTCTTTTAGCTCAGTTTTCACTTAATATTTATCAGTTTACTTTATTACTCTTAGTGTCATGCAATGGCGGAGCCAGGATTTTTACCAAGGGGGTTCACAAATCAAAGGAGGTTCGACATCTACTATATATACATAAAAAATAATTTTAATCATGTATATATAGTATAATTTTCCGTCGAAGGGGGTTCGGATGAACCTCCTATCATACATGTAGCTCCTCCCCTGGTCATGCCAAACCATGGGTTAGCTTAGGATCTTTTGTGATTCTAAGCACCACATTATGACTAGGGGGTAGTCTCGGGTTGTGACAAACTTGGTATAAGAACATTAGGTTTAAAATGTCCCAAGGTATCTGAAAGCCGCCTTAAGTAGAGTCTTCTTCATGGGTATGTAGCGCGCTATACGGATGAGTGAGAGGTTATGATATATTTTTGAAAAAGTTTTACTTCTTTCATGTTCATATCTTGCGATAGAGTGTGAACTCTATTAAAATCTTCTTCTAACTCGTGCTCCATGCGTTTACAGAATATGCCTCCTAAGAGAACCAACGAAAGGAGAAATGACAACGAAAATGGAAACTAGCAAGCACCACTAACTTGAATAGACCCTCTGAACGAACAAAGTCTCCCATCCTGAGTTCAGGGATGCTTTCATGGTGCTAGCTCAGGCCATGCTCATCCAGCCTAACCAGCAAGTTGTTACACTAACCAACCCAGCAGTGAATACGACAGCAACCAGAGTATGAGACTTCACTAGGATGAATCCTACGGTATTCTTTGGGTCTAAATCTGAAGAGGATCCACAGGAGTTCCCGGATAATATTCAAAATTTACTGAGATCATGGGTGTCTCTCTAACTGAAAGTGCTCTCTTAGCTGCTTATCAGTTGCTCAGACTTGGTACAAGCAATGGAAAGATGATAGACGCGCGCATGCAGAGCCGATAATGTGGGATGAGTTTGTTGTTGCATTTCTGTACAGGTTCTTCTCACTTGATCTAAGGGAGGCCAAGGTGCTGGAATTCATTAATCTAAAGCAGGGTAACATGAGTTTGAAGGAGTATTCTCTTAAGTTTATTCAACTTTCAAAATATGCTTCGGCTATGATTGCCGACTCTAGAGCATGAATGAGTAAGTTTATGTCAGGTGTTTCTGAGGATATGGTCAATGAGTGTAGGACTGCGATGTCGGTCAAGAAGATAGATATCTCCAGGTTAATGGTTCATGCCCAATAGATTAAGGAGGAGAAGATTATAGAAAAGAAAAGAGAAAATATGAATAAGAGGGATAGAATAGGGAACTTTGATTATTCTCAAAAATAGTCTGGTGGTGCAAATTACTCTCAATTTCAGTGGAGGTCTTCTTACCCAACACCATTATTTGCCAGTGTTTCATCTCCCAAGCTAAGCAAGATCAGAAAGGTAGAGCGTCAGGCTCTAAGTCTCATTTTAGGCTCTAACATAAGATGTTTACTCTTATGTTACGCATTGTGATGTTTGCCAGAGGTGCAAGGGTGAAAATGTAGCATACCCCGACCTTCTTCAACCTCTTCCAATTCCTGATAGGATTTGGTAAGACATTACCATGGACTTTATAGGTCTTCATCTAGCTTCTGGTTAGTTAACAGATTGAGTAAAGCTGCTCACTTCATGCCACTTGAGCATCCTTACACAACTTTAGAGATAGCTCAAGCTTTCATGAATGGGGTGTTCAAACTGCATTGTATGCCCAAGACTATAGTATTAGATAGATATCCAGTTTTCACTAGCAAGTTTTGGAAAGAGTTGTTCAAGCTAGAGAAGGTTACATTGTTTACTTCTTCTGCATACCACCCTCAGACAGATGGACAAACAGAAGTTGTGATTAGGTGCCTTGAGTGTTAACTCAGATGTATGACCTTTGAAAGGCCTAAGGAGTGACCACAGTGGTTGGCCTTAGCTGAGTGGTGGTACAACATCACCTTTCACTCTGCTATCAACATGACCCTTTATGCTGCTGTTTTGTGGACAATCACCTCCTCCCCTTTCGCCTTGCATGCCTTTTGATTCGTAACTTGACATGGTGGATAGGAGTTTGCAAGCTAGAGAGGCTACTTTGAGGTGTCTTAAGTTCTATTTGGGGAGGGCCCAGAATGGGATGAAATCACATACTGACAAAGGTAGAACTGATATATCATATACAGTTGGTGATTGGGTCTACATCAAGCTACAATCTTATATGTAGTTGTTTGGACCCTTTTCAGATTATAGCCATGGTTGGCTCAGTTGCTTATACTCTAGAGTTGCCTGCTGATTCTAAGATCACCCTACCTTTCTCATTTCTCAACTCAAGAAAAAGTTGGGATCTCACATTGCTATTGTTACATTGCCTGAGGTTCATTTTGATGTTGGTCATGTCCTATTAATACCTCAGGCTATCTTGGATAGAAGATTGGTCAAGAAGCATGGCAAGCCGGCTACTGAGTTGTTGGTGAAATGGCTCAACACTGCTGAAGAAGACAACACCTGAAAAGATTATCAGTCTTTTACCCTCCAGTTTCCCCAATTTAATCGTTGAGGTCAGGGGACTATCCAAAGGGGGAGTACTGTTACATGTCAATTGAAAGATGTATTCTTCATATATTCTCAATTTGTAATGTCCATAATATAGTTGATTTAGCTGTTAGATTGCAAAATTGGGTCAGTCACATGACTGGTTAAAAGTTTGTAAAGAGTCAATAGGCGTACATTTGACTAGTCACTATTACCCATTCTATTTTCTCTCTATGTCCTATATTCAACTCCTTAGGCAATGCACAAACTCAAAGTCCCTCCTCAATGGCAAGGCACTCCATGCACAACTACTCAAATTTGGGTACCAAAATGCAGGCATTTTCACAAACAATCACTTACTCACAATGTACTTAAAACTCAACCAGCTCAATGATGCCCAACAACTGTTCGACAAAATGCCTGAACGAAACATCATTTCTTGGACGACGTTAATTTCCACCTATGCGCAATTGGGTATGTCCGAAAAATCTTTGGGGTGCTTTAGGTCGATGATTCTTGAAGATGGGTTCGCTCCGAATGGTTATACATATGTAGCTGCTTTATCATGTTGTACTAGTTTAGGTGATGAAAGAATAGGGAAGGAGTTACATGGGAGGTTGTGTAGAACTGAAGGAAGTTTGAATAATTTTGTGAGTAATTGTTTGGTTAACTTTTATGGGAAACGTGGGTTGTTGAAATCAGCTAGGATAGTTTTTGATGGGATTTTGGAGCCTGATGCGGTTACTTGGGCTTCTTTAATTTCTTGTTATTTTCATTGTGGGGAGTATGAGAAAGGATTGGACATGTTCATGTTGGCGTTGAGGGGAGGAGTGATAGTGAATGAGTTTTTGTGTGGGAGTGTTTTGGGTGCTTGTGCTGTGATAAAAAGTTTGCAACTTGGGATGCAAATTCATGGTTTGGTTGTTAAGTTTGGTCTTGGGATGGATCAGTTTGTGTTGACTGGTTTGATTAATTTTTACGTTAAATGTGGTCGATTGGACTTGGCACGTCGAGCTTTTGATGAGGCGGATGGAGTGGAGTTGCATGCTTGGACAGCGATGATTGGAGGGTGTGTGCAGTTAGGGAGTGGAAGAGAGGCTATTAAACTTTTTTGCAAGTTGCTTTCATCTGGCTTGAAACCAAGTGAGAGAACGTTTTCATCAGTTCTTGGAGCTTTTGCTGATGTAAAAGAAGTTAGAGCTGGGAAACTGATTCATTGCCGAGTTGTAAAATTGGGATTCGACTCATTTAGTTTCGTACGCAATGCTTTGTTGGACTTTTACTCCAAAGGTGACCTGTTTGAGGAATCATTAAAACTCTTCCAAGAAATGAAAGAACGTGATGTTGTTAGCTGGAATACGCTTATTGCTGGATGTGTGAGCTCAGGTCGGTATGAAGACGCTATGAGATTTCTCAGGGAGATGTTGCTTGAGGGTTTCGAACCGAGTCTATACACATACTCTAGCATTTTGAGTATATGTGGAGATTTACCAGCTATTGAATGGGGCAAACAAACACATTCCCGCGTACTGAAGTCTAGATTTGATTCCAATGTGGTTGTTGACAGCTCCCTCGTTGATATGTATGCTAAATGCGGACGACTTGGTTATGCACGTAGAGTTTTTGACATCCTTCCTGCGAGAAACTTGGTATCTTGGAACAGCATGATTGTAGGATATTCCCAACACGGGTTTGGAACAGAAGCTTTAGAAATTTATGATATGATGCAGAGTAATGGGGTCAAACCTAACGATATCACATTTCTTGGAATGTTATCTGCCTGTGGACACGTCGGACTTTTAGATGAGGGACTTCAACACTTTACTAGCATGACTAAGGTGCACGGAATCATTCCAAGGACAGATCACTTGGCTTGTATCGTCAGTCTATTTGCACGCAAAGGAAAAATAAAAGAAGCTTATGGTTTTATAAAGAGCTTTTCAGGGGAACCAAATAAGGTAGTGTGGCGTTGCCTCTTATCTGGTTGCAAAGCTAACAGAGACTTCATATTGGCAAAATATGCTGCTGAAAAGATTCTAGATATCGATCCAGATGATACTTCAGCTTACATCGTATTGGCTAACATTTACGCTGAGCTACAAATGTGGGATGAAACAGCCAAGATTAGAAAGCTGATCAAGGAGAAGGCATTAAAGAAGGAAACTGGACATAGTTGGATTGAATTGCAGAATAAAATGTACACATTCTCTGCATGTCATATCATGTCTCTTCAAGAAAGTTATCTGCAGCATGTTTTGACTGGTTTGACGACCCAATTGTTAGATTCAGGCTATGTCCCTGATCTCATGTTTTTGTTGAATTTTGAGGAGTAAGTATAAAAGAGTGAAGAATCTTCATCCGTGCTTGGATAACTCGTTCTCAAACTAGAATGAATTGACAATGATTTTAAAAAAAAAGACAGTTCAATCAGAGGAAGTTCTTGGCTGAAATATCATTATGTGAGATCAGAGGTCAACAAGGTTAACTCCATGACTTCAATATGTGTCTAGCTAGCAAACTCAGTCCAAAGCCCGAATAGAAGAGAAGGATTACAGCCAGTTGACAAGCAGAATGGAGATATTCTAAGTATGACGATCCTCTTTATAGATGTAAGAGGATTCATTTAATCGATCCCAACTACTAGTTTGCTATTAAGACGTAGTTACTAGTGAGAGGTTAACAAACAGGGAAAGCTTGATCTAATCCAAAAATGATTAGATTGATGGAATTTGGCATGATATCAATATTATATTCCAATCTTTGATCTCAGTATATATTAATTTGACCTCATAAGCGTGATCAAAAGTGTTACCTCCAGATGCATAACCCCGTATTTCTTCTAATGTGTTTGGTATGATGGAAAATATGTTTTCTTCAAAAATAAGTTGGTTTTCTATTTATTTTCTCATGTTTGGTTGGTGAGTGGAAAATATTTTTCGAAAAATATTTTATAGTATTAGGTTGGTGAGTAAAAAATATTTTCTAATGTTTGATTGGTGAGTGAAAAAATATTTTTTAGAAAATACTACTAACTGTTAACTAGTATATCAGTGTCTCTGGCAACTCAACAATTTGTAAGAACTAATTTAAGCATAACAAATAATATTAATATCGAATACTAAAATATTACAATCACTAAAGTTAAGAAACTATTAATTAGCAAATATAGGAGAGACACTTTTCAACATTTTGTCAGGACAATCTTAAGATACTACAAGCAATTGAAATATAACATAACGACAAGCTTATTCAACCCTGTGAAATAAGTTACATCGATGACAAAATGAAATATGCTATTGAAATATGCAATTAGCAAAAGTAACATAGGTAAGTCTTCCTCTATGCATATGAAAATAACAATACATTCAACGAACATTGGAAAAGGAAAAAATTCGGGCTTCACTATTTTTTATTTCAAGCAGTGAAAAATTGAAACAAAGCACAGTGAAAAATATTTTCGAGTAATGTAAATTTTTGAGAAATGTGAATTTTTTGAGTGTGAATATGAATGTTGTTAGGGTGGGGAAGAGGGGAGGGGGAGGGCATAAGTCACATTTGTCAATTTTCGGAAAATAACTTTTCTTGGTCCATGAGGGAAGTCATTTTCCCTCAAATAGAGGAAAATGAGCTATCTTGGAAAATGTTTTTCCAATATTTTATTCCAACCAAACAAGGAAAAATAGGAAAATATTTTCCTAAAAACATTTTCCATCATACCAAACACACCCTAAAAGGATTTGACCACCTAAGCGGGACCAAGTGTGTTGCCTCCAAAAGCATAAACCCGTATTTCTTCTATATAATCTCCTAATTGTTCCAGAGTAACTAGAAAGAGATCCTTTAACACAGTTTTAGTATACAATATTGCTGAGAAAATGTCAATGTAGAATTTTATTAAGTTTATTGTCAAATTCAGTTAGTTCACTTGATTGCAAGCGTTCCTATGGATGTCATTTCCATTTGTAATGAATGATCTATAGACAAGTCAGAGCTCAAGACTATACAATTTGTTTGAATTATTTGATCCACTTAACAAGGAGGTAGTTTCTGCTACTTGGTGTGCAAATATATTTGTATCCGTAGTAGAGAGTGTATTGGAGTATTATTCGATATATATATTTTTTAATGTCAAGAAGGTAAAAGTTGTTTAAATGATGGTGTAAACATTAATGGATGAACTTATTAGGAAAGATGGTTCGGCATGTCAAAAGAAGATATACAGATGCCTCGGTGAGAAGATGTGATGATTAACACTGAAGGTCTTGAGGAGGAAAAGAGATAGCCGGCGAAGCATTGATGAGAAGTAATCAGATATAATATGATTTGTTTATCGAAATATATAACTCTTGATAAGAAAGTGTTAAAATAAAGATACTCCCTCCTTTTTATTTTAGGTGTCGTCTTTTGATCGAATACGAAGTTTAAAAAATAAGTGATGACTTTATAAAGTTTACAAAATTTTCCCTTTTAAAGTTGCTTTAATATTTACTCCCTCCGTCCCATTTTACCCGTCCCAAATTGGGAAGACACAACTATTAAGAAAACAATGATTGATAATGTAACTTTACCATTTTGCCCCTCTTAATTGTGTCTTATTGTTAGTTCCAATATTGATGGATGGGTAATATCAAAGCACCATTTATATTCTTAATGATGTACTCTTAATGATATTCTTCTTTGCAACATTTTTCAAGAATGCTAATAATAAGGAGTAATCAATTAAACTAAGTGTATAATGCGAAAAAAATTTTGTCTTGTCTTGATAAGTAAAAAAGGACAACAAATTAGAAAATTTGGGACGAGTAAAATGGAACGAAGAGAGTACTTTTTAGTTGTATTTTCTTCTTAAGTGGGACTAGTAAAAATAAAATAGAAATGATGCCATTAAATAATTACCAAATAAGAAAATATGACTCTTTTGGAACGGATCAAAAGAAAATAACAACACATAAAATAAGACGAAGGAAGTACCTTTTTTCTCTTCCTTACAAAGGCTTCCAATAAGCGCACATATAAGTACGTCAAATAAATCGGTCAAAATGATTATATAAATTAAGTAGGCATTTGATCATGTAAATTAAAATTTTTGAAATTGAAGTTAAATTAGAGTTGTGTTTGATCATTAAAATAATTTAAACTTCTTTTTGACTTTTAGTGAGAGAACACATTTTTACTTTTTTAAATACAATTTCAAATTATATTTGAAGTTCTTATGACACAAACACTATAATTTTCATTAACCTATAATAATTTTTTGAAAATAAAAATAAAAAATCTCATAGCCTAATGGGCTCTAATTTTGGATAAATACCTGAAATAGTCAAACATAATGATTATTTATAAAAGTCCTCGTAACTTTAAGGGAAAAGACATCATTTTCACTCAATACTATACAAGAAAAGTCTAAGACACACCTAAATTATATAAGTGACCTATTACACACCTTAACTATATAAAAGTGATATTATTACCTTCCCGCGACCCCCATTCTAAGGCGCGTGTGTTACACTTATTTTAGGCGCGTCCAGCCTATTAAATAACAAAAGTAAACGGCTAAAAACATTAAGCGAAAAAGCATCGTTTCCACCCCAAACTATAGTCGAAAAGTCGAATCCACACCTAAACTATATAAGTGACTTATTACACGCCTTAACTATAAAAAAGTGATACTTTTTACTGACGTGATGCTGATGTGGCAGCGCGTGTAAAACACTACACCACATGCAAATGGTGATAGCCTGACAGGGTGTAAATAGTTTCACTTTTTTATAATTTAGGTGTGTAATAGATCACTAGTATAATTTAGGTATAACTTCGACTTTTTGAATGTAATTTGGTGTGGAAACGATACCTTTTCCCTAACTTTAAAATAACATTAAAACATCTCAGGGTTTTGTTAAACTCACATGTCTCTTAGATAAAGATACATCTTCCTCTTTTGTTAAACTCGGGTATATTTGAAGGTCTATCTAAATCTTCTTCTTGTGAGATTTGAGTTGTGTATTTAAGCAATTGATGTTATGTAATAGCTTTATAATTCAGATACATTTGAAATTTAAATTGTCTATCCGAATAGTTATTTCGATATGTAGTAATAATAACTGTGTATTTCAAAGACATTTAAAATTTAAATTATATATTTAAAATAATATATCTTGTAATTATTTCAAAAACTTTAAAATATCATATAGTTAAAAACTAAACCTTCTGTATTTTTGTTATTTTCCTTATTAGTGAACGTATCATAATTCAATTCGTTCACAATTTATCAGAAGCAAACCATGGTGCGGATCAATGGCAACCAACTTCATAAATGAACTACATATAGGGTTGGCTAACTATTGAAACGTGTCAAGTCGTCAACAAATCTTAACTTCCTTACTAATCAACGTGGCAATACTTCATTCTTCCTTGCAAAGGTGGATCACTCTTATTGTATTGAATTCATCTCAATTCAATATTTTTAAACGTAAAAAAAATTAAAAAAAAATTATATAAATAATAATAAAATTATAAAAAATTTAATATAAATTTATAGCTTTAAAAATATAGTAATATTTTAATATTAAAAGTTTAAAAATTAAATTAATAAAATTTAAATACTGAATCCGATGTATGCTTCAAAAAATGCCAACGAAGACCCTAGAAGTTTCTCTTGTTTTCTACCTCTTGTAAATAATTAGAGGACAAATTATTAAAGAAAATTATTGAAAGAGCTATAAAGCAAGTTTATCATAGTAGAAAAAAAGAAGAAGAAGAAAATGGAGACAGCTAAAGAGAAAGCAGCTAATATTGCAGCCTCAGCAAAGTCTGGTATGGAGAAGACCAAGGCCATCCTTGAAGAAAAAGTATTTATATATATAGTCAAATCTTTCTATAATAGCGTCGATTGCAAAATATTACTATAGAATGCACATTTAGATATCTTAATTTTAGCTTCAGATGATAAGTAATTAATCACTCAACTTTAAAAGTCCACGTTTAGACATCTTAACTAGGTTTCATCTTAATTTGATTTCAGTTCATAATTAAATACTCTAGCTCATCCTTATTATATCTATTTGGACACCATATATTTTGTCTGACATTTTATATTTACGTGACGCGTAAATTTTAGAGGTATTTTAAATTATCATTTTTCATTTATTCAGTGAAGATGAATTGAAATGTGTAGTTTCATAATCAAAGTCAGAATTTTCAATTGAAACCAAGTTAAAATGTCTTATCTTACATTTATCAACTTTGGTATAAAGAGATCCGACTATATATTGCTTCAGTTGTTTTCAGGCACAATACATAAATAAATCTTTTAATTTGATCTCAGATTATATTTATCAACGTTGGCACTTAAGTTTTATGAACTTAAACAAGTAGACACATATATTCTATGTGTCCGTCTTACACAGCGTCCTACGTGTATTATGCCACATAGGACGTATATGTTCACTTGTTCAACTTTATATAAATGTGATCTGAGACCAAGTTAAAAAACATGTCTATATATTATGCCATCGTTTTATGCACACCCAAAGTTGGAGGTTATAAATGTGATCTGAGACCAAGTTAAAAAACATGTCTATATATTATGCCATCGTTTTAATTCATGAAACATTCAATTCAACTAATAAGTACTTGGCATTAATGACTACAAAAATTTGACTTTAATGGATAAGCTCTGGTTTGTACCAACACATTTTTGACAGGCAGAAAGAATGAGTACAAGGAACCCTTTAAAGAAAGAGATGGCAACAGAGAAGAAAGATGACAAGAAAACTGCTGCTGAGTTGAACAAGAGAGAAGCCATGGACCAAAATGCAACTGCTAGGTATGCATAAAACACATTAAAATTATTTTTTTATGATTTTAAAGCATATATTTATCGTTAGTAGAAATGTTTGCACCGATCATGTCAGGTAACTTTGATTTATTTTTAATATTAAAATCGTGGCTTACAAGTTACATATAGATATACTAGTGTAATGTCTTTTACACAGGATATATACTAGTGTAATGCCTTATAAAGTTTGAGTTAGTTGTATTTGGACCTAATTTAACATGGAATCAGACCTCTCTTTGAGCTAGCTAGCTTTTGCGAGTGAATAATTTTCTTAAGAACATATTGTGAATTTTAGTGGACTTGAATTTTTCAATCTTCATCACTTTTTAAATGTTTGATTTTGCTATTTTTCAGAAAATAGTTTGAGCTTCATCTCGTCGATGTTCATAAGTTGGGTGTTGAACTTTTTGTTGAAGTTTGAAGTTGTGAATACAGAGTTAAAACACTTCATTTTCTTGTTCATATGTTTGAAGTTAATTGTTGAAAAATACAGATTAGAGTTTACTGAACCTATTTTATGTGATTACTTTCTTTTTTCTTCTAAAAGATTATGACTCTTTCTAAATTTGACATTGGCAAGTTATGTTTACTGAACCTATCAATTGTACCTTCCAACATAAGTAGTCAAGTTATGTTCATTTCCTTGGAAATATATATTACCATTTACTATATATGTGAGTCCTATCATCCTCCTCTTAATTGGGAGTTGAATATTTCTCAACTCAATTAATAATGGTATTATTTCAGAATATAACTTTCTTTGTTGTTGGAAAAATTGGAATAGTACACCAAAGCTCTTGTCCGAATACACCTCAACAAAATGACATCGCGGAAAGAAATAAGGCACCTGTTAGAGGTAAGTAGGGCTTTACTGTTTACCAGTAAGGTTCCACAGTACCTTTGGGGAGAGGCTTTCTTGACTGTTACTTATCTTATTAATAGGATTCTATCTCGTTGTTGTGGATCCGTGGAAGTCAATTAATTAAATATATAATTATATTATAGTGATTTTATTTATTATTCTAGAATAGGGTTTTATATTTCTTACTTTCATAAGGATTAGACTTTCTAGAATAGGGTTTTATGTTTCCTACTTTCATAAAGATTAGACTTTCTAGAATAGGATTTTATTTTTTCTACTTTGCTAAGGATTAGATTGTTGATGTAATACTCCTATTTAAATTAGTCACGCTCCGGCAAATTGGTAAAGTTGAAATCTATCAACGTCAATTTCAAGAAAAGTTGGCTAGGGCTGGAATTAAAGAAGTGTGTTTTGGTAGGATATGATCCAAATCAAAAGGGATATAAGTGTTATGATCCTTAGTCAATGAGGATAATTTTCACAATGGAAATAACTTTCTTTGAATACCAACTCTATTTTACTGCTCATCTTCAAGGGGAGTAAGATTCGTCTTTTTGGGATACTAAGGAAACTAGAACTCAGACAAATGACAGGCTAGATATTACAATAAATACTGATGTGAGGGATCTTGAAGAAGATATGAATAGGTGTGATGCAAGAGATGAAAACTTAAGTGACTTAAATGATAAAAACTTTGATATTGAACCTGTAGAGCCTTCAAATGACAAAAATAAAAATGGGAATAGAGAACAAACAAAACAAATACAAGTGTATTTGAGAAGGAATCAAACTCAAGAAAAAAAGATTGACGATCCTCAACACTGTCAAAAGTCAACTCTGCAAGACCTTCCTGGAATTCAAGGTAATCTTTCAGCTGATTCTGTTTGTAATTCTTGTTAGATATGGACCTACCTATTGCAAAACACAAAGGTGTTAGAAATGTTTCTAAATATCCTATTTCTATGTTTGTTTCCTATAATAACTTGTCTCCTAGTTATTCAGCCTTTATTTTACAACTTTCTAGTGTGGAGATCCCAAAAAATATGCAGTATGCTCTACAAGTTCCCGAGTGGAAGGAGGCTATTTTGGATGAATTGTGGGCTCTTGAAAAAAAGACGTGAGAGTTGGTAGATTTTCCTGAGGGAAAGAAACCAGTAGGCTGCAAATGGATGTTCACCACCAAATTTAAGCCAGATGGATCCTTGGAGAGGTATAAGGCCTACCTAGTAGCTAAGGGGTTCACAAAGACATATGACATTGACTATCTTGAGACGTTTGCTCCAGTATCTAAGCCAAACTCAATTAGAGTTCTATTGACAATCGTGGTAAAACTTGACTGGTCTCTTCAACAATTGGATGTGAAAAATGCTTTCTTGAATGGGCAACTAGATAAAAAAGTCTATATGGATCCCCCAACAATTTTTGAAGAGAAGTACAAGTCAAAGATATGCATACTTAGCAGATCTCTTTACAGCCGAAAATAGTCTACAAGGGCTTGGTTTTAACGGTTTACTCAATTTGTAAAAAGGCAAGGATATGTGCAAGGATAAGCAGATCACACAATGTTCACTCGACATTCACTCGAAGGAAAAATAACAGTTCTTATGGTGTGTGTTGATGATATCATCCTCATAAGAGATGATGTGGTTGAAATAAAAAACCTAAAGGAGTATCTAGCCACACAATTTGAGATAAAAGACTTAGGCCCCGTTGAAGTATTTTATTGGCATGGAGGTTGCACCATCAAAATAAGGAATTATAGTGTCATAAAGAAAGTATGTTCTTGATTTGTTAAAAGAAATAGGAATAAGTGGTTGTAGACTAGCTGAAACTCCAATTGACCCGAATCTAGAGTTTGCGAAGGATGGAAAATCAATAGATAGGGTCCGATACCAGGTAGGGAAGTTGATTTACTTGTCACATAATAGGCCTTATATTGCCTTTGTTGTGATCCTAGTTAGTCCGTTCATGCATTCTCCACGAGAAGAACATCAAGAAGTTGTGTATCGAATCCTAAGGTATCTAAAGAGTTCTCCTGGAAAAGGGTTGTTCTTTAAAGAGAAAGAACAAAGAAGTGTTGAAGCTTATACAGATGTGGACAGAGCTGGTTCTTTTATTGATAGAAAGTCTACGTCCAGATATTATACATTTGTTTGGAGAAATGTAGTGACATGGAGGAGTAAGAATCAAAACGTGGTGGCTCAAAGTAGTGTTGAAGCTGAGTATCAATCCATGGCACATGGAATTTGTGAAATGTTGTGGCTCAAGAGATTTTTGAAATAACTAAGAAGACCTATGAGTTTTTCAATGAAGTTGTACTGTGACAATAAAGCTGCCCTAAGCATTGCTCATAATCCAGTTCAATGCGACAGAGCAAAACATGTTGAAGTGGACAAACACTTTATTAAAGAGAAGATTGAAGATGGAAGTGTGTGCATTTCTTTCATTCTAAAAATTGAACAAGTAGCAAATATTTTCACGAAAGGCCTTGTCAAAACTACCTTCGAGTCATTTGTTAGAAAGTTGGGCAAGTTCGATATTTACATGCCAACTTGAGAGGGAGTGTCAAATGAGCCGGTAGATTGAGGCAGAATCTGCTCCACAATGACTGACAGATTTCAATCAAATTTGCTCCACAAATCAGCTAGCAAATTTGACTGTAATCAGCTCCTGTAAATATGGGATAACATGTATCTTAGGAAAATATATTAGTGGTTATTCTAGGAAATATATTAGGGGAAATCCCTTGATTCAAGAATCTCTTAAGAATCAGGAATTGATTAGTTTATTCTGATCTTACTTTTCTCTTATAAATAATGTACAATTGTATGAATAAAAGATATACTTTGCAGTATCTGAACTTTTAGTACAAAATTTGTTCCATTTACCTCAATTCAAATATACCTTGTTATCAGTTTCACAGGCTACTAAACAGCTTAAATGCTTCACAACATTCTTTCCTAACGTTTCTGTATTTCAGGATCTTTGGAATGGGAAGATGGAGATTCGTAGAGAAACGAATGGACTATACTAAGGCAAAGACTGCCAGGACATAGAAGAGTAGCCAATTGTGTATTAAATGTTGATATAACCGATAAAATAGATCGAAAACTTTGACATAAGAGACTTGGACATGTGTTGAAAATATGTCTCATAAATAAAGTAGAAGTAGATAACTATTAGTAGTTTTAAATTATTAGAGTTCTATGTGGCTTATACTTAGGAATTAGTTATCCCTTCGTTATTTGAATAGAAATTAACTATCCCTTTGTTATTTGAATTTGAATTGAAGTCTAGTTAGAAATTTAGATATAAAAATATGTCTTTGAATTATTAATAAAACAATTCTCTTTGACAATACAATTGTAATATTTTTTTTCTCTCTTTCTTTGTTATTTCTTTAATTTCAAAGCTAAAAACCAACAATTGGTATCTAGATCCATTTTCTTGAGGGATCTGTGAGTGAGAAGAATTCTGAAAACAACTTTTTCCAAATAGATCCTCCTGTCTTTGATGGTGATAATTACCAACTCTAGACAATAAGAATGGAGACTTATGTTGAGGCTTTAGACCTTTGAGAGATCGTGGAGGAGGATTATGATATTCCTCTGCTGCCCAATAATCCCAGGTGGCCCAGATCAAAAGCTAAAAGGAAAAGAAAATAAGAAAATTAAAGGCAAAAGCAACTTTGTTTGCTAGTATGTCTCCAATAATTTTCATAAGAATTATGACCCTTAAATAAACAAGAATTTATGATTATCTGAAGGAAGAATACAAAGGAGATGAAAGAATACGAGGCATGAAGGTGCTGAATATAATAAGGAAATTCGAATTGCAAAAGATGCAGGAATCTGAGACTTTCAAAGAGTACTCAGGCCAAATTTTTGTCATTGTCAACAAGGTAAGATTGCTTGACACAAAATTTAAAAATTATTGAAAAAAATCTTGTTACAGTGCCTGAATATATGAAGTATCAACTACCTTGGAAAACACAAAATACCTGTTCAAGATTTCCTTAGCAAAATTATTAAATACATTGCAGGCACAAAAGCAAAGGAGGCTTATGAGACAGGGTGGTATGGTTTGATACAAGAATAATCATGGAGATGAACTTATGAGAGTGCGCGTCGAACCCAAGACTCGAAGTGTGAAAGTGAAGTGCAAAGGAACACCATGTCACACACCAAGAACGGGTCATACACTACACTCCATAGGCACCTTTTGTCTTCCCTTCATTAAGGGCTTTTGGGATATTTCACTTATGTTTGTAATAAGTCTATAAATAGACTAGTTTTAGGTCTTTTGTTTCTTTAGTTGTTAAATGATATTGAAAGACTTCTCTAGAGAGAGAGTCAATTGTAATCGAAACTAGGGCAAGAACAAGTGTGGTACTCACTTGTGTTGCAAAATTGGCTAGAAACATTGGTGCTTGAGTGGTGGATTCCCTCTTGTGTCTTCGTAGGAGTGTGGTGTTACTATTGTAAGTCTTATAGGTCCTTGGATTTGAGATATCCTTGGGTTCTTTGGTCTTGTAATAGTGTATATTTCACTACCTATCTTTACTTTTATGTACTAGTTTGTTCTTGTTTTAGTGAAAACCGTTGGTTCTTGTTATCTCTGTGTTGTTATTCCTCTTGTTATATTGTGTTGTCCTTGAGTTTGTGGGTTGTTATTGTATCATTTGGTATCAAAGCAAGGTTTGATTTTGTTCCAACAAAATCAATCTTGGGATTGTTATCTTGAAAATAAAAAAAAAGTGAAAAAGAAGAAAAAACAAAACAGTTACTGTTCATGTTTTTTGGGTCTTTCAAAAAACTTGATTTTTGTGTGTTTTGTGTGTTTCTAGTGTTAGATATTTGTTCTCTAACACTATCAGAGTCTAGAAATTGAAAATCCCAACAAAAAAGAAGTGTCAAAATCGATAATTCCAAAAAAAAATACTAAACCCGTATTTGACCCTAAGTCAAATTCTGAGTTTTTGATTTTGTGTTTTTCTTGTGTTTTTAGTGTTAGATTTGTATTCTCTAACACTATAGGAGTATTGGGTTCGAATTTGAGCTAAATTGGAGGTTATTTGAGCCATCCACCATTGTTGAGCTTGAGTTTGAAGAAACTTGAAGGGTTATTTTCGGTACAAGCCCCATGAAACCCTAGGCTTCAAATTCACAAACAATAGACAATAATGCCATCAATATCATTTTGGCTCACCTTGATTCTAAGTCCCGAGACCTTGCTAGGACGAATGCGGGTCTTGAAAAAATTGGCTCGTATGTGGTAACTATGAGTGAGAGGTTGGATCGAATGGAGAGTTGAAGGAACTCTCGTGCTTTCCCGACACTTTACTTCCAATGACCAATCCTCCAAGACCATCACCTAATTACGCAAGCCAAGCTCCAAATAGCCCTCAAAATTGAGACATAACTAGGCCCATTTCCCCACAATTCGATCAAGTCCAACTAGGACTTGGACGCCAAATGCCTACACTAAAATTGAACCCTTCCATTCAAGATCCACTTAACCAAAGGCATCAACTTTCACCAATTCAAATTTCTTCCGTCCAAGCTCCACAACCGAAGATCCACTTCACTAAACCAACCCTCTTGACCGAAGCTCCACATTACCAAAACTGATATGTCCATGTAGAAAAGAATGGTAGAAAGGAACATGAAGGATATGAGGTCTACGACAATGATTGTATGATGGTAGGAGACTTGAATCGGATGATATTGAAGGTAAAGCTCAAGATAGAGAGGAAGCCAAGATTCAAAATGAAGATGTCGGCCGAGATTTGTTGTTATTGAGCTTGTGGGTTCTCCATGTTTTGCGGACTATTTTGATTGGCTTCCTTTAAGTGGCCAATTGAATGAGGTGAATCCATGAATTTGTGGGAAAATTCCTCTCAAGATGGAGAGGATGATACAAGAATAATCATGGAGATGAACTTATGAGAGTGCACGTCGAACCCGAGACTCGAAGCGTGCAAGTAAAGTGCAAAGGAACACCATATCACACACCAAGAACGGTTCATACACTACACTCCGTAGGCACCTTTTGTCTTCCCTTCATTAAGGGCTTTTGGGATATTTCACTTACGTTTGTAATAAGTCTATAAATATACTAGTTTTAGGTCTTTAGTTCTTTAGTTGTTAAATGATATTGAAAGACTATTCTCTAGAGAGAGAGTGAGTTGTAACCAAAACTAGGGCAAGAACAAGTGTGGTACTCACTTGTGTTGCAAAATTGGCTAGAAATGTTGGTGCTTGAGTGGTGTATTCCCTCTTGTGTCTTCGTAGGAGTGTGGTGTTACTATTGTAAGTCTTAGGGGTCCTTGGATTTGAGATATCCTTGGGTTCTTTGGTCTTGTAATAGTGTATGTTTCACTACTTATCTTTACTTTCATGTACTAGTTTTTCTTGTTTTAGTGAAAATCGTTGGTTCTTATTATCTTGTGTTGTTATTCCTCTTGTTATCTTGTGTTGTCCTTGAGTTTGTGGGCTGTTCTTGTATCATGGTTGAAGGAGCTTTGGAAGCCAACCACAAAATTTAAAGCAAGGGTAATAATTCAAGAAAAAACTACCCAACTTGCCAACACTGTGGCAAAATAGGTCATCCTCCATTTACATATGGGAAGAGACCAGATGCACAATGCAAGATTGCAATCAACTTAGCCATGAAGCTATGATTTGGAAAAAAAAATCTCAAAAATATGAAGCAGATGCCCAAGTCACCAAAGAAGAAGAAGAAGATCACTTATTTGTGGCAACATATTATTCAATCAAGAAATCTGATTTTTGGATGATTGACATTAGTTGAACAAATCACATGACATATGACAAAACTCTTTTGAAAAGTTTTTGCCTTTGAAAAATAAGAAAATCAGAATTGGGAATGGTGACTATATTCTTGCACAAGGAAATGAAAATGTTGCAATCAAAATAATTTAAGGTACATAAATAGTTTCGAATGTCTTTTATGTGTCTGATATTGATAAAAGTTTATTAAGTTTTGGCCAGCTAATGAAAGAAGGATTTAAATTATTATTTGGAGAAAAATATTGTCGAATCTTTGATTCCACTAATCATGAGATTTTATAAGTCGATATGAGAGGCAAAAGTTTCTTATTTAATCCAACAGAAGATGCACACAAGCCTTGTGGGACCAAAGATGAATTGGTAGATTTATTCAACAGGTCAAATTTAGTCGAGACTGCAATCTACAATTTCTGATCCATGGAGGAGTGTTGAAAATATATCATAAATAAAGTAGAAGTAGAAAACTATTAGTAATTTCAAATTATTAGAGTTCTATGTGGCTTAAACTTAGGAATTAGTTATCCCTTTGTTATTTGAATAGAAATTAACTATCCTTTTTTTATTTGAATTTGAATAAAAGTCTAGTTAGAAATATAGCTATAAATATATGTCTTTGAGTTATTAATAAAACAATTCCTTTTGACAATACAATTGTAGTATTTTTTTCTCTCCAAATCTTTCTCTGTGATTTCTTAAATTTTAAAGCTAAAAACCAAAAAAATGTTCCATTTAGGATACTGTGTAAAATGTTCCCTAGTAAAAGTAGTTTTCTAGATGACAATATAAATAAATGTAGTGTTTGTCCATTTGCTAGGCAAACCAGATTAGCATTTCCTACTAATATTACATCTAGCTTTAAACCTTTTGATCTACTATATATGGACCTCTGGGGTCTATATAATGTTCCTATTTGTGATGGTCACAAATCATTCTTAACTATTATAGATGACTTTACTAGAATGACATGAATACATCTGCGTAAATTCTTATAGATTGAAACAAGCACCAAGATAACAGAATGCAAAATTTTCTCAAGCATTAATCAACTGCAAGTTTAGGGAAAGTCAATATGATCACTCATTATATATCAAGGAAATCGGTGATGAAGTAATTTTTGTACTAGTATATGTGGATGCCATACTAGTAACTGGGGATAAGCTGGATTAGCTAATTGAAACCAAGGAAGATATTCACAAAACTTTCAAGATGAAAGACTTAGGAAAATTGTAATACTTCATAGGAATTGAGTTTGCAAGGTCTAAACAAGAGATTATGATGCCATAAAGAAAGTATACACTTGATTTCAAAAAATGCTGGATTAGCTAATTGAAACCAAGGAAGATCTTCACAAAACTTTCAAGATGAAAGACTTAGGAAAATTGTAATACTTCATAGGAATTGAGTTTGCAAGGTCTAAACAAGAGATTATGATGCCATAAAGAAAGTATACACTTGATTTCAAAAAATGGTCTTAGTGATACTAAACCAGCTCCTCAGATCCCACACCCTTTGATACTAAAAAAAACTAACAACTAGAGACTTTGATCAACATGTCCCAGGAGCTGTAAGACCTAATGATGAGGAACTAGATTATCAGAGAATGAATCAAAGAATAATAGGAAAGCTGTTATATCTTACAGTCTCAAGACCAAACATAGCTCACACGTTGAGTTAGTTTTTGCAGAGTCCAAAACAATCTCACATGAGTGTAACACTCAGGGTTATCAGATATATAAAAGAAAATCTAGGAAAAGGGCTTCAAATGTCTAGTGCAAGGAAAGATGTTCTTGCAGCTCATTGTGATGCTAACTGGGATGCATGTGCCTTTTCTAGAAATTCTATTACTAGTTTCACTATCAAACTAGGTGATTCATTAGTGTCTTGAATGTCAAGGAAACAATCAACCGTCTCAAGAAGTTTAGCTGAATCAGAGTACATAAGTATTGCCTCAATAGTTGCAGAACTTACTTGGTTAATTGGTTTAATCAAGGACCTAAATATTCAACTACAAGTACCAGTAACTATCTTTAGTGACAACAAAGCAGCATTACACTTGGAAGCAAATCTTGTTTATAATGAAAGGCCCAAACTTATAGAAATAGATTGCCACTTTGTGAGGAAGAAGATTCAATAAGGACTTACCAAAACTGAATACATAGCCACTCATGATCAACTTGTAGATGCTTTCTACAAAGGTTTAACTAAGGTTCAACATGAGTATCTGATGTCCAAACTTGGCTTTATGAATCTTTTTTTAGTGCCAAGTTTAAGGGGGGATTGTTGAGATCTGAATATTGAAGGCTAAAGATGTCAATGGAAAAGGAGGGAAAAATAGTTGTACAGTTAAGATGTCCTAAAGTTAGTTAACATAGTGAATTAGTTAGTTAGAATAACTGAAAAGAAGTTACTACACTAGCTGAACATCTGATGCTACATATACACGACTATGTACTACTACATGATTATTGAACTGAATACAACTATCAACTACAATGATTCACTCATCTTCTTCCTCTTCCACTTCTCTATTTCTCTGAGTTCTTCTTCTTCATCTTCCTCTTCTACTTCTTACTTCTCTATATTTCCTATTTGGAGTGTGATTGCTCCATTATTCTTCAGTTTTGCTTTTGGTTGTAGTTAATTTCATGATAAGAATAGCTGAAAAAAGAAAAAGGATCTACTCCATCTGCAAGAGGCTGATAGTGATAGGTATGAGGAGAGGTAGAGGTAGACCGAGAAAAAATTGGAAAGAGGTGATTAGATAGGACATTACATAGCTCTAGCTCATCAAGGAAATGACCATACATACGAGATCATGGAGGGCGAGGATTGTCGATTAGTGGGTAGTTGAGTACTTTCCCCTTTCCCTGTGATAGACCGGGGTTCCAATCTGGTGCATCTATATATTTCCTTACTATTATTATTATTTGTATTCTAGCATTATCTTAACCTTTGATTTTATTACTACTGTTGTTTCATTTATTTTGGCTATCTGCGCTCTTTTATTGTTTTCTTCGTTATATTCATCACTTACTTTCACTCTTGCTCTTCTTTTAAACCCGTCCTTGATCCAAGGGTCTATTGAAAACAAACTCTCAATGGTAGTGATAAGGTCTACGTAAACCTCATCCTCCCTAGACCCCATCTGTGGGACTATACTAAATATGTTATTGTTTTGTGCTCTCTCTAACAGTTTAAGTTTTCTGATGAAATGGTCGTACACTTCAAAAAGAGAAAGTGTTGAGATGATTAAGTGGAAAAAAGAGACATGGAACTGTGTCAGAAGCAATTTGATAGATTATTAAATAAGTTTACGAAAATCATATTAAGCTTTGAAAACTTTCACCAAAAAGTCTAATACAAATCTTGGTTAAGCTACATTGAACAGAGAAGGAGGAGGAAGAGAGAAATTTTATTAACTCTCAAAATCTATGCACTGTTACAACTTGCACCTATATATAGATGCATATATTCTAGAACCTTATCATTAAATTACACACTTAAATTTCCAGCTCATCACACAACTCATTAACCACCTAACAAAGTAACAAACTCACTTGCACTAGTAAGCTCACGTGCACTAGCAGCCAACTCATGTGCAAAGTGAACCAATGTGACATTACACAAATAATGATCATACTTGTAGTGTGATAGTAGACTTTCCAATACACTCCCACAAGCCGAAGGTTGCATAATATTAAGCACACCAAGTTTTCTCAAGAGTTTAGAATGTTGATCATGGCCTAGCCTTTATTCAGTATATCAGCCACCTGTTGTTGGGAAGAAACATACAGGGTATGCACTAAATCACTCTTGATTTTGTCACTGATAAAATGACAATCAATCTCTATATGCTTTGTTCTCTCATGAAAGATCAGATTAGCTCCTAACTGTATGGTAGACTTTCTATCACTGAGCACTGTGATAGGTTATGGAACCAGCACATTTAAATCTGCAAACAATCCTTCTAGCCAAGTGAGTTCTGCTATAGTTGAAGCCATAGTTCTGTATTTAGCTTCAACTGAGCTTCTAGATATTGTATGCTATTTTTTTACTTCTAAGATATTAAAGAACCACCAAACTGCACCATGTACCCACTCACTGACCTTCTACTGTGGGCAAAAGTAGCCCAGTATGAGTCATACCAACAAACCAAATTAGCATTAGTGTGTTTCTTCACTCCCTGACCTACTGAACCTTTCAAGTATTTGATCACCCTGTAAGCTACTTCAAAATGAAATCTTTTGGACCTTTGCATGAAATTACTCAGTTTTTGAACAACATAGCTGATATCTTGTCTAGTTATAGTGGCATACATAATTTTACCCACTACCCTTTGATAATAAGTTGCATCTCTCAAAATAACATCACATGTACAACCTGTGATTTCATCATACTCGACTGATGTCAACCTAGCATTGGATTCTAAAGGTGTAGATGGTGGCTTTGCATCAGCTAGACTAACTTCTGAGATCAACTCCAGAACATATTTTCTTTGATTCAAAATGACTCCATGTGACGACCTCAAAACCTCAATTCCCAGAAACTACTTGAGCTCCCTTAAGCCTTTGAGATTGAACTGCTTATGTAATATTTGGTTGGTTTTAGAAACCATACTTTCATTATCCCCAGTGATCAGTAGGTCATCTACATAGACTAAGACTATCACCATTCCTTCTGTCTTCTTCCAGGTAACAATGAGTGGTCATATACACTCTGAGTAAATACTTCATTTGTGAGAGTTTAAGTCAGCTTGATATGTCATTGCCTAGAGGCTTGTTTAAGTCCATATAAAGACTTAATCAACTTGCATACCTTACTATGCCCTTTCTGTTGAAAGCGTTCAGGTAGTTACATATATACGTATTCATCTAAGTCCCCTTGTAGAAAGGCATTATAGACATCCATTTGGTACAAGGACCATCCCCTTGATACAACAAGTGCAATACCACATCTAACAGTCACTATCTTTGCTACAAGTGAAAAGGTATCTTGGTAGTCCAATTGTTCTGGTGGCTATAGCCTTTAGCTACCAGTCTTGCTTTGAATCTCTCAACATCCCCATTTGCTTTATATTTGATCTTGAATATCCATTTTGAGCCAATGAAACTCAACTATTTCCCATGTGTTGTTGTCTTTAAGTTCTTTAATCTCTAATTTCATGGCTTCTATCCATCCATCATCTCTGATAGCTTGACTGAAATATCGAGGCTCAACCAGTTCTGAAAAACTACTCACATAGCATTGATACTTAGAAGTAGTATTCTTATAGGATAGGTAATTTGATATTGGGTATCTTGTACCCTTTATCTTCCCAAGTGTAGTGTAGTCTTTCATCCAAATAGGTTCCTTATCCACTCTTGATGTTCTTCTGTAAGTGATAGGTTCTGCATTGTTTGTGCATGAGGGAGTTGGCTCAATAGGTTGAACAGTTGGCTGACCTTCTTCTTTTGCACCCATTGATGGATCAGGAATTGAAGTACTTTGAGGTAATTCTCCTACACCTGATTTTAGATCATCAGTAACATCTGCTAAATCAACTGATTCTTCATCACCACCACTTTTTTTGTATATGACCCGAAAGGATGTGTGGATTGGTTCTTACCTTCGGTTTTAGCAAAAGGAAAAACATCTTCCTAAAATGTAATATCTCTGCTAACAAAAAACTTATTAGAGATCATATCCAATAATAAGTATCCCTTGTGTGGTGGAATACCCCATCAACACTGCAGTTTTGTCCCCTTCAGATAACTTATCACCTTTAGGTAATATTGAGGCATAGCATAAACAACCTAGTACCCTCATGTGTGATCAGGAAGGTACCTTGGAAAAAAATACCTCAAATGGTCTTTTACCACTAATAGAGGATGAGGGTAGTCTATTCATCAAGTAGACAACAACCTTAACAACTAAACCTCAATATCTGATAGGCATTTGTGATTCAAACCTGATAGCTCTAGCAATGTTCAGGATTTGTCTTTTGTCTTCTTTCTACAACACCATTCTGTTGTGGTGTATAAGGATAAATGCTTTGATGCAACACACCTAAAGTTTTGAACAAATGATTACACTGAGTGTTGAAGAACTCAGTGCCATTATCAGTTTGTATGACCTTCACATTAGTCTGAACTGAATTTTTACCATCAATATAAAGTTTTGAGAGCAACAATGGTCTCAGACTTAAGCTAGAACAAATGTATCCAAGTATATCTACTACAATCATCCACAATGGTTAACAAGTAGAACCTTTTATCAAAAGTAGGTATTTTATAGTGTCCCCACAGATCCATATGTACAATATCAAAACAACTAAACCTCAATATCTGATAGGCATTTGTGATTCAAACCTGATAGCTCTAGCAATGTTCAGGATTTGTCTTTGTCTTCTTTCTACAACACCATTCTGTTGTGGTGTATAAGGATAACTGCTTTGATGCAACACACCTAAAGTTTTGAACAAATGATTACACTGAGTGTTGAAGAACTCAGTGCCATTATCAGTTCGTATGACCTTCACATTAGTCTGAACTGAATTTTTACCATTAATATAAAGTTTTGAGAGCAACAATTGTCTCAGACTTAAGCTGCAACAAATGTATCCAAGTATATCTACTACAATCATCCACAATGGTTAACAAGTAGAACCTTTTATCAAAAGTAGGTATTTTATAGTGTCCCCACAGATCCATATGTACAATATCAAAACATATGGTAGACTTAGTTTCACTGCTAGGAAAAGGTAACCTAGTCTGCTTGGCTAAGGGACATACATGATATTTATTTAAAAGATCAGAATCCTTACAAGGACTCAACAAGTCTAGTGACTTCAACACTTATGTGGATGGATGTCCAAGTCTCTTGTGCCACTGACTACTGCCATGCATTATTATGCCTGCTACTGGCCTTTCTTTATCTTCATATGTATTATTCCTTCTATGTACACCTTGAAGAATGTATAATCCTCCTTTTTCCTTATCAACCCCCTCACCTTGACACTGTAAAGATCCTGAAATACACAGAAGTCAGGGTAAGAGGATACAAAACAAGACAATTATCCAGTAACCTTGGACATGATAGCAAATTCAGCTTAAAGTCAGGGACAAATAGTACATCCTTTACAGTTTTATTTTGCAAAACTAGTGTCTTTCCACTGAGAGATATATCAGGCTTGGCTCCATTAGGTAGATTCACCTTATCCCCTCCTTCTTTATCTACTTTACTTCTTGTGGAAAACATGTTATTGTTTGATGCAATGTGATGAGTGGCACTGGAATCAACTACCCATTCTTGTTGCTCAACATGAGAAAATAAATAGGTAGCTATACCCGACATATTAGTATGTTTTGTCTCTTGTTGATCCCCGTTGAGAAGTTCCATAATTTGCTTGTATTCCCCATCAGTGAAGGCTTGGCCTTTTGCCAACATTGTATTATTGATTTCCTTGGGACCACCTTGACTAGTTGAAACATTTTGACCCGTATCTCCACCAACACTCTGTCCATTGAAATTACTAGATAAAAATGTGAGTATCAACTTGTTTTGCATATTGGTTCCCAGGATATCTATTGGCATTGAATTTTCCAGTGTCGTAATTCATCTTCTTCCTTGATTTCCTAGTAGTAGAATATCCTATCAGCTTGTAGCAATTCTCTCTTGTATGTCTAGTAAAGTGGCAGTAGTCACATTTCTTCCTCTTGTAATTATGATTTCTATGACTTACTTCTGAACTTCTATTCACCTGCATTGTAATAAGATCTGATTTCTCACTTGTGATGGACGAGTAGGCAAGTTGTTGCAACTCATCTTCCGCTATCATAGCATATGCCTGATTGAGAGAAGGTGTCACTCCCTTCAGCAGAATCTGTCTCCTAGCTGGTCATATGAACCATTCAATCCTCCTAGAAACTCTTATCAGTCTCATTTGAGCAAGATGATCTGCATAGTCTTTAGACCTTGGGCAATCAGATGAAGGGGCAGGGATCACAATACATACTCACTCCATAGACCTTTCAATTTGGTAAAATAAGTAGCTACTGAATCAGTACCTTCTGACAGTGTGTTGATTTCTCTGTGTAATTAGTATAATCTCATTCGATTCACCTTGTCAAACCTTTCCTTCAGATCTTCCAAAACTTCTCGTGCTTTTGTGGCATATACAATCCCATTCGACAACTCAGAACTCATTGAGCTCATTAACAATGACAGCACTATTGCATTACATGTTTCCCATTGTTCATGTAACTCTTCTCTATACATCTCCTCATTGCATGCACCAGTTACAAATCCAAATTTTCGTTTCCCCAATAATGCAATCCTCATTGATCTACTCCACACCCTATAATTTTCAGATCCAATAAGCTTGACTGGAACCAGGGTAGCTCCAAACACATTTGATATGCCTATGAACATGGGATCACTGGGATCTATCTTAGGTTCCATTCTCCACACTTCAACAAGCAAGCAAATAGATGTAGGGATTGAAAACCACCAGCAACCACCACACAAAAAAAAGCTAAAAATAAAGATAGATCTACTGCCACAATTCAGAGTGCAAGCGAAAAAAAATTGTGATTCAAGTTGAGTCAACTACAGAAATCGAAAACTCTACCAAAATGGAGATCTAAACTCCATAGATTGCTTCTCATACTCTACGATCGAACTGGAGCTCTGATACCATGAAAACTTTCACCAAAAAGTCTAATACAAAGCTTGGTTAACCAAGCTACATTGAACAGAGAAGGAGGAAGAAAGAAATTTTATTAACTGTCAAAATCTATGCATTGTTACAACTTGAACCTATATATAGATGCATATATTCTAGAACCTTCTCTTCTTGAACCTTCTCACTACACTACACACTTAACTTTCCAGCTCATCACACAACTCATTAACCACCTAACAAACTAACAAACTCACGTGCACTAGTAAGCTCACGTGCACTAGCAGCCAACTCGTGCACGGTGAACCAATGTAACAGTGCACAGATAATGATCATACTTGTAGTGTGGCCCTAGACTATCCAATAAGCTTCTTTAGATATACTCATGAAAGGCCTTACTTCTACATTTGTTATATAGATTTATGTTTACTGTTAGCAAAATGTGCTGAGGTAAAGCAGATGTAAAAGAACATCAAGATCAGACTTTTGTCTTACTGTCTCTGGAAGGAAAGGCTATCACAACACTAATTTAAAAGAATAGGTGTATATGTAAGTCAGAAATGTTATTCCGCATGAAGAAGTCGACCAGTAATACCAAATGACACATGTTAAAATATCACAAGCAACTTCAAGTAAATGTAAGCATGATGTTATGGTACCTTCATGAAAGTTTTTGTTTTGCTACGAAAAACACGACATTCTTGTTTGATGTCTTTTAATGCCCACAGACACCTACAGAGACAAGGGAAAAGGTTTTGTCAGATAATCTAAAATCTCCGTGCTATTAGCTAATTATATGATCAAAAAGATGATTCTCACCAAGAGTTATTAAGGATTTATTGTTAGAGGAAACAGATGATTGAACAGTCATGAAATTCTAACCGCAATAAGAAAATTTAATGATGAAGAATTCTACGTCGGAGAAAAAAAACAAGCAATAAGGTTAGTAAAGTTCTGATCATTGCTAAAGGATTAGTGCACATCCTCTTACACAGTCTGCAAGTTTATTCCCCAACTAATGTGGGACTTCCAACCCACTCTAACACCCCGCTTCATGCCAAGGGCCCAACTGACGCGTGCACTGGTAGCCCAAATGGGGATATGACACTTGCGCCTAACTCAACCACAAAAATTAGTCCATTCCCCAACTAATATGGGGTTTTAACCCGCTCTAACAAGAAGGAAGAAGATTAAAGAGTTCAATGGCCGTAAAATGAAAGGAAACTCATTTTTCCTTTGCAGTGAAGTGTTAGTATTACTAAAAAATTTGCATGTTTTAAGAAATGGGAATGTACTCTAAAGTGCCTAGCTAAATAGAAGCAAATCTTAATCAAATAGTTGATCTTTGTTGTGGAAAAGTTGACTTTGAGATCAACAAGGACATGCATTAAGCATTTCCCGAATCAAACAGATTGCCTATCAAGCAAGTGAACAGTAAAACCTTTTAAACAACAAGCAGTAGAAAAATTCTAGCTAATGTAGAAAGAACCATACTCAATCTTGGACTTCTTGTCAACTCCTTCGATAAAGGGATCACATGCCTTCTTAAGCTTACAAGCTCCAATGCTGCAAGAGAAGTTGAGAAAAATCATTATGATCTTTCTTGTGGCAAGTAATTATGAAAAGGAATGGCGAACCTAACATTCCAACTGTTGTATATTCAACGGAAGATTTGAGGATACAATTTTCAGAGAATTTTTTGAGGAAAAAGTACACAAGAAAAGAAAAATCAGTTAAGATGTGAAGAGATACTAAACGTTTAGATAAAGCAAGTACGAAGTAGCTGCTTTCTATGAAGACAACATACCCCCAGTGTAATCCCAATAAGTAGGGTCTGGGAAGGACATTGTGTATGTAAACCTTACCCCTGCCTTGGGAGGTAGAGAGGTTATTTCCCATAGACCCTCGGCTCAAGTAAAAGCATTACAAACCAGTTCGAAAGAAAAACAATGGGAGTGAAGAAACCAAGACAAAATGCTAAAGATGGCATGACAAAGCACACTAAATCAATCAACTATTCTCAACGGCAAACTAGTTAAGGTTGGATGCATGAATCCTCCCTGCACATTCCACTTTTAAGGTGCAATCCTATAATACTGTTCATTGGTAACACTATATGTAAGACTACATACCAAATATCAAATATCTACTTAAACTTAGCGAAGATAAATTCTTATGGCTACTTTAAGAAATAACAACTCACCATGCAGCACTTCCTTTCAGCTTGTGACATTGCACATTTAAGATATCAAAGTCCACAACCCATGACTCACTAAAATTAATGAAAGAACAAAACACGAATCAACAACCAAAGTAAAAACAAAAATAATTTGTGCATAACAGCAACAGAAAAACATACAGAACATAGGTCAGGTTTCGCATAACAGCGCGAGCATCACGTAGAAAAGTAGGAAATAGATCCAGGACGAAAGAAGAACCACACTCCTCCTTCAATGAGTAGGCGATCCGGAAATCTTTATTAACCAAACCCTGCAAAAAACATCTAAGTGAATGATATTCCTTTTACACTTCCATATCATATAGTAATAGGAAAATTCATCACAAACATCTCGAAGAAGGATCTCTATCTTTACATGAACATTGAAGAAAATAAATGACTCAACTACAACAAAAGAATTACTTGACACAAGTGTTGTTTTATGGTGTTCGGGTACAAGAATCTGTATACATGCAACACCAACTTCAAATCTAGTTCAAGTCTAAGACAAGAACACTTTTGAAGTTACTTAACACCTTCAACACTAGATTATGAATAATCTATCTAAGAAGTGTGTTTATTTTCAGAAAATAGATGAAATAGAATTTGTAAGGCCAAGTCTCCCGACTTCACGGAGTGTCCTTAAGGAATAATTCCCCTCACTGTACCTGGGTTATGGAATCTTCCTTCCAAGATAAAATGGCCTTCAATTCGAACAATAGCGGTACCTCAAATTGTTGGATTCGACGAACTCACTCAACAGTTTGATTGATCACACATAATGTTTTGAAGACAAGAAGAGAGTTTGTAATTCAGAAAAATTCGTGTCTAAACCTGTGGATGAAAGCAGGTTTATATAGCCTTCATATACCTCTTCTGAAAAGTGAAAATGGTTCACTTAAAAGGTGTGACCTTTCCTGAAAAATCATGTCTGTTCGTCAAAAGATTGCATCTTTTTCGAACCGGCAGACCATTTCATGAATCAGTGTTTTGAAACATCAGTTCAAAACAGTGCATCCTTCTGAAACATCAGTTTGAAATAGTGTATCCTTTTGAAGCATCAGTGCGAAACACTGCATGTATGCATATAACTGGAAGATCAAAACACAGAAAAAATTTATTGCATTTATAATTTCCCTTCGAATTAAATTTCTATCAAATAAATTTTGTCCAAAAAGATAGATCTCATCGATTGATCGTTTGACAAATCCAAATCCAAATCCAAATTTGAAGCCGAGTCGAGCGAGCGACGACGACAACGGCGCGAGGTATCTCCTATTTTTTGCCTCACTTACCAAGTGGAATAAGTGTTTCTTAATATAAACACTAAAAAGTCACATTCTCCCACCAATGTGGGAGAAGTAGTATACTTTTCATTTTAGAGTACACTTTCCATTTTAGTGTTTTCTTCTCTATTTTTCCTTCCACTTGGTTTCCTCCATTTTTCATTCATACTTTTCATATAATTTGAACCCAACAATCCCCCACATAAATGGAAAATGACTATTTTTCATAAAAAAAAAAATTGTGGGCAAGTATGTGATCATCAAGCAAAGACTGATTGCATCTGGATAAGTGGGTTTCCCTGTGAATTTTCCATAGTGAACATGCATCGGATGCACTCGGTCAATTGGTAGATTTGATATCTTTGAACCGTTGAGCTTTAATGTACACCTAGACAACACATGTCACATAACCAACCTTTTACCATTTATGGTTCTAACAGTTTTATTCTTTTCAGCCATGAACACGTCCCGATTTCATGAGAGCTTAGAGAATAGGACTTTACTAATATTCTCCTTGAAGTGTCTTCCACTTCTCCCTCACATAGGTGATTTTTAAACGTTCAATCTTATAGATTAAACTATTTGGTCAAATCTGCCAAATTTAGATAATCATTAAAAGACTTTTCACCTTAAATCTTATCCTTGTTTACTAAAAATTATCTACATCATGAGAATGGGTTGGGTAATTGACAATGTTGAACCTGTCAGACACAACTTTGTTTGATATCCTTGAACCTAGCTCTTGGGATCTCCAGTCTTCTAGGTAGAGTTACAGCCATGCTGACTTGTCCTAGGCCTTAAACCCATTCCCTTGTATGTCCTTTCCACTCCTTCTCTAGATAGGCCTTTTGTAAGTGGATCCGACACATTATCCTTTGACTTTACATAGTCAATAGTGATAATTCCACTAGAGAGAAGTTCCCTAACGGTATTATGTCTCCATCGTATGTGATGAGATTTACCATTGTACATCGTGCTCCTTGCCCTACCTATTGCCTCTTGGCTATCACAGTGTATACATACTGCTGTCACTAGTTTGGGCCAATAAGGAATATCTTCCAAGAAATTTCGGAGCCATTCTGCTTCTTCACCAGCTTTATCTAATGCGATAAATTTAGATTCCATTGTAGAGCGAGAAATACAAGTCTCTTTGGATGATTTCCAAGAGACTGATCCTCCACCGATAGTAAATACATATCCACTTGTGGATTTTACTTCATTTGATCCGGTGATCCAATTTGCATCACTATATCCTTTGAGTACCACGGGATATTTATTATAATGCAAGGCATAGTCTTGAGTGTATTTAAGATAACCCAAAAATCTTTTCATTGCCATCCAATGAGTTTTGCTAGGATTACTCATGTACCGACTCAATTTACTAATAACGCATGCTATGTCTGGTCGTGTACAGTTCATTGTATAGATTAAACATCCCAATACTTTTGCGTACTCCAATTATTAGTCACTTTAACCTTCATTCTTTCAAAGTACAAAGCTCACATCCAATGGAGTCTTGGCAATACCGAAATTCCATATAATTGAATTTTTTAAGTACGTTTTCGATATAATGAGGCTGTGACAATGCCAACCCTTGTGGAGTTTTATGGATTCTTATTACTAAGATCACATCCGCAACTTCAAGGTCTTTCATATTGAACTTACTCTCGAGCATTCATTTAGTTGCATTTATGTCAGAAATGTCTCTACTGATGATCAACATATCATCCACATATAAAAAAACAATGAATTGGTGATTTGGAGTGTCTTTAATATAAACACATTTATCACATCCATTTATATTTATCTTGAACCTGTTTGCCAACATGGTTTGGTCAAACTTTGTATGCCATTGTTTAGGTGTTTGCTTTAGTCCATACAATGACTTAATAAGTTTACACACCTTATTCTCCTTTCTTGGAACCACAAAAACCTCAGGATGTTCCATGTAAATTTCTTCCTCCAATTCTTCATTTAGGAATGCGTTTTCACATTTATTTGGTGGATTTCAAGATCATATACCGCCGCCAAGGCAATTAACATTCGAATCGATGTTATCCTTGTTACTGTCGAGTATGTATCAAAGTAAGCAAGACCTTTTTTTTTTTGAAGACTTTTACTACAAGTCTTGCCTTGTATTTGTCAATAGTACCATTCGCCTTCATTTTCCTTTTGAAGATCCATTTAGAACCTAAATGTTTATTTCCTGGAGGAAGATCAACCAATTCCCATGTATTCTTAAGATTGAATCAATCTCACTGTTGACTGCCTCTTTCTAAAAGGATAAGTCTGACGATGACATCGCTTCTTTAAATGTTTGAGGCTCATTTTCTAAGAGAAATCTTACAAAATCTGATCCAAACGAAGTAGACATTCTTTGACGTGTACTACGTCTTGGATTCTCTTCATTATGTACATTCTCACTTGATTCATCTCGAGGTCATTTAGATCCTCCACTAGACTATTCATGTCTAATTTTATATGGGTAAATATTTTCAAAGAATTAAGCATTATCTGATTCAATTACCGTATTTTTATTTATATCCGGATGTTCGGATTTATGAACCAAAAACCGACATGCTTTACTGCTTTTAGCATATCCTATGAACATGCAGTCCACAGTCTTAGGTCTTATCTTAATCCTTTTAGGCATAGGAACATGGACCTTTGATAGACACCCCCACACTTTGAAATATTTCAAGTTGGGTTTCCTTTCTTTCCATTTTTCATAAGGGATTGATTGTGTCTTACTATGGGGAACTCTATTGAGTATACGGTTGGCTGTAAGAATAGCCTCCCCCCACAAGTTTTGCGGTAAACCGAATCTTATAAGTAAGGCATTCATCATTTCCTTCAACGTTCGGTTTTTCCTTTCCGTAATTCCGTTAGATTGAAGTGAATACGAGGCCGTAGTTTGATGGACGAATCCATTCTCTACACATATTTCGGTGAAGGGAGATTCATATTTTCCGCCCCTATCATTTCTTATCATTTTTATCTTTTTCTCTAACTAATTTTCTACTTCAGTTTTGTATTGCCTAAATGCATCTATTGCTTCATCCTTACTATTTAGAAAGTAGACATAACAATATCTAGTGCAATCGTCAATAAAAGTTAAGAAATACTTTTTCCCACCACGTGATGGTGTTGACTTCATATCACAAATGTCAGTGTGTAGTAAGTCTAAGGGATTGAAATTTCTTTCAACAGACTTATAAGGATGCTTTGCATACTTTGATTCGACACACGTTTGACACTTTGATTTATTGCACTCAAAGTTTGGCAAAACCTCTAAGTTAATCAGTTTTCGTAACGTTTTGTAATTAACATGTCCTAAACGTTCATGCCACAAATTATAAGACTCAAGCAAGTAAGAGGAATTTGAACTTTTATTGATTTCAACATTCATTACATTCATCTTATAAAGGCCCTCGATGAGATAGCCTTTTCCTACATACACTTCTCCTTTGCTAATTCAGAAACGGTTACACAGTTGAATCTGTTCTTGTCTAGAAGTAAAACAAAAATCAAGTTCCTACGTAATTCCGGAATGTACAAGACATTGTTAAGTGTAAAGACCTTTCCTGAAGTCATTTTCAAGCCCACTTTTCTTGTTCCTTCTACCTTAGCCGTAGCAGAGTTAGCCATGTAGATTATTTCTTCTACTTAAGATGTAGCGAATAATGAAAACAACTCTTTGTTGGCACAAACATGGTGGCTGGAACCGGAATCCATCCACCACTCGAGATGATTCCCCACCAAGTTGCATTATGAAAACATAGCACACAGATCATCACATTCTTTGTTGGACTCAATCATATTTGCTTGGTCCCTTTTCTTGCCTTTCTTAGGGGCACGACAATCCGTGGACTTATGGCCAATCTTGCCACAGTTGAAACACTTTCCCTTAAATTTCTTCTTGGGTTGATTGCTTCCTTTTTCAACTTTATTCCTTTTCTTAGAATTGTTTTGGTCATTTTCTACAATATGTGCTTCACTAATTGTAGAATTCCCTTTTGACATTCTCTCGGCAGCCCTATTATCCTCTTCAATATGTAGTCGGACAATAAAATCTTCGATATTTATCTCCTTGCATTTGTTCTTCAAGTAGTTTTTGAAGTCTTTCCACATAGGTGGTACCTTCTCTGATCGCTGTTACTTGAAATACATCATTACAATTAAACCTAAAAAATAGTTTATGTGAGTACTAAGAACATTTTCAATTTGTTAAACTAAGGTATTTTTCAAAGATATACCTTCCGCTAGGAGATCGTGGATAATTACTTGTAATTCCTGCACTTGAGAGACAACCGATTTGCTATCTATCATTCTAAAGTCTAGGAACCTTGCAACAAAGAATTTCTTAATTTCCGCATCCTCTGTCTTGTATTTTCGTTCTAGTACCCCCATAATTCCTTCGATGTCTTAGTTCCACTGTAAACATTATAGAGGTCATCTTGGAGACGACACAAGATATAATTCCTGCAAAGGAAATCCGAGTGTTTCCAAGCCTCTACAATTATGAAATGCTCTTTGTCTGAGGTTCCCTCGGACACCTTAGGAGCATCCTCACTAATGAACCTTTGAAGACATAGTTTTGTGAGGTAGAAGAACATCTTCTGCTACCATCACTTAAAGTCGATGCCTGTAAATTTTTCAGGCTTCTTCTTAGGTGCCATTGGTTGCGGAGCATTTTCTCGACTTGTTGAGGCAATACAAGTTTCTCCCACAGTCGTAGCCCCATCTTTCATTTGACTTTCGTTAGTCATTTTACTTGTAACCACAAGACAATAAATTTAATATTTTCAGAATACTACTTACAAAGTTAAACAACTTTCAACTCTTCTTCTTGTTTCTAGTTAACGATAAAGTTTTTATGAATTCCAATCGTCAACCGAGTGATCTTTAACTTGTGATGATGATTTTATGTCTTCGAATCACTAGTTAAGTTCAAACGGAGTAGAAAGCTTAAAGATTTAATCACCAAAAACAAGCAATACAAATTCTACAAATTATTCATTAAGATTGTTATTTTATGGTGTTCGGGTACAAGAATCTGTATACATTTAACACCAACTTCAACTCTAGTTCAAGTCTAAGACAAGAACACTGTTGAAGTTACTTAACACCTTCAACACTAGATTATGAATAATCTATCTAAGAAGTGTGTTTATTTTCAGAAAATAGATGAAATAGATTTTGTAAGGCCAAGTCCCCCGACTTCACAGAGTTTCCTTAAGGAATAATTCCCCTCACTGTACCCGAGGTTATGGAATCTTCCTCCCAGGATAAAATGGCCTTCAATCCGAACAACAGCGGTACCTCAAATTGTTGGATTCAACGAACTCACTCAACAGTTTGATTGATCACACATAATGTTTTGAAGACAAGAAGAGAGTTTGTAATTCAGAAAAATTCGTGTCTAAACCTGTGGATGAAAGCAGGTTTATATAGCCTTCATATGCCTCTTCTGAAAAGTGGCAATGGTTTACTTAAAAGGTGTGACATTTCCTGAAAAATCATGTCTGTTCGTCCAAAGATTTCTTCTTTTCCAAACAGGCAGACCATTTCATGTATTATTGTTCCAAAGCATCAGTTTGAAATAGTGCATCCTTTTGAAGCATCAGTTCGAAACACTGCATGCATTCATATAACTGGAGGATCAGAACACAAAATTTTTTTACTGCGTTTATATTTTCCCTTCGGATTAAATTTCGGTCAAATAAATTTTTCAAATCCAAATCAAAAGCCAAGTCGAGCGAGCGATGACGAAGGAGGCGTGAGGAATCTCTTATTTCTTGCCTCACTTACCAAGTGGAATAAGTGTTTCTTAATATAAACACTTAAAAGTCACATTCTCCCACCAATGTGGGAGAAATAGTATACTTTTTATTTTAGAGTACACTTTCCATTTTAGTGTTTTCTTCTCTATTTTTCCTTCCACTTGATTTCCTCCATTTTTCATTCACACTTTTCATATACTTTGAACCCAACAACAAGTTCTTTGACCAAATGTTGCAAGTTCTAAGAGGACAAGCATTGGCACAAGAATGAGTTACTCGGGGAGCATTTGGCCATGATTTTTTTTAAAAAATGTTTACCATGAAATTTCTTTATTTTTTCTCAGGAATTTGAAAGCACCAAAAAGTTCACTTTTTTCACTCACACAAAAATTCAAAAACAAATCAAATTGGCATTCATGACCAAACCTAACTTCAATTTTGTTAAAAATAGTTAGTGAGTTGTACATATATTTTCCTTCCATTTACAGGTTGTTGGGTTCTATGAGTGTGTGAATGAAAAATGGAGGAAAAATAGTGAAGGGACAGAGAGACACTAAAATGGAAAGTGTATTCTTTTTGGAAAGCTTACTAAATTCTCCCACATTGGTGGGAGAAAGAAGCTTTAAGGTATTTATATTGTGGAACACTTACTCCACATGGTAAGTGAGGCAAGAACCAAGAGATGCCTTGCACCATCGTCGCTCACTCGATTTCGGATTTGGATTTGTCAAATGATCGATCGATGAGATCTATTTTTTAGACAAAACTTATTTGAATCTTGATGAACAAGTGAAATTTTAATCCAAAAATCTGATGGAATTATCTTTCTCCATGTGCGGGCGCATTTCGGATGCCATTTAAACGCATACGCAATGCATCTCAAAGGGATACGATCCTTCAAGGTAAAAGGCACACTGTTTCGTGCTATAGGGTGATTTGCGCACGCACTTGGGCAACCTGCGGGTGCAGGTGCAGTGCAGATAGTCACTTGAATTTGAACAGTGTCACCTGTGGCCGCAGGTCCAGCACAGGTTGAGCGCAAGTGACGTGACTGTACTGAATAGGTGTCTTTTTATTGAACCAATGCATCCTTTCTGAAATGATACTTAAAGGCTATCAATACCTAACGTATTCCTCAAGTATTAACATGATTTGTTGACAACAAAAACACTCTTTATATCTTCAAAAACTCATTGTGATCATTAACTGTTGAGTGAGTTCGAAGAATCCTGCAATTTGAGGTACCACCATTGTCTGATTGAAGGACATTTTTTCCTGGGAGGAAAATTTCATAACCTCGGGTACATTGAGGGGAATTATTCCTTAAGGACACTCCATGAAGTTGGGGGACTTAGCCTTAAAAATTCTATTTCATCTTATTTCTAAAAATTAACATACTTCTTGGAAAGATTATCCTTAATCTTGTGTTGAAGATGTTAAGCAACTTCATAGGTGTTCTTGTTTTTACACATGAACTTAAGTTAAAGTTGTTGTGCCTAAATACAGATTCTTGTACCCGAAAATATTGTAAAATAACAATCTTAAGGAATAATTTTTCAAAATCTTTATTGTTTGATTTCTGGAGATTAAAGCTTTAAGTTTTCTACTCTGTTTAAACTTAACTAGTGGTTTGAAGAAATAAAATCTTCATCCCAAGTTAAAGATCACTTGGTTGACGATTGGAAGTCATAAAAACTTCATCGTTGAACTAGAAACAAGAGGTGTTTATAGTTGTTGGAACTTTATTAATAGTATTTTGATATACTAAAGTTACTGTCTTGTTGTGACAGAAAAATGACTACCGATAGTCAAGTGCATGATGCAGGAACGACTATGGCAGCAACTAGTATTTCCACGTCCAGTCATACTAATGCTCCGGAAGCAATGGCACCAGCGGAGAAACCAAAAAAATTTGCGGGTATTGACTTCAAGAGGTGGCAGAAGAAAATATTTTTCTACCTCAAAACTCTTTATATTCAAAGGTTCACATTTGAGGAAGCTCCGAAGGTGCCCGAGGGAACCTCTGAACAAGAGCGATTTGTGGTTGTGGAGGCTTGGAAACACTCAGATTTCCTTTGCAGGAACTAAATTTTGAGTGGTCTCCAAGATGACCTTTACAATGTGTATAGTGGAACAAAGACAACAAAAGAGTTATGGGGAGTGCTAGAACGGAAGTACAAGACAGAGGATGCCAAAACTAAAAAGTTCTTCGTTGCAAGATTCCTGGAATATAAAATGATAGATAGCAAGTCGGTTGTCTCCCAAGTGCAGAGACTGCAAGTGATCATCCATGATCTCCTAGTGGAAGGTATGATTTTGAAAAATACCTTTACTGAATAGTTTGAAAATGTTCTTAATATTCACATAACCTTTATTGTAGGTTTGATCGTGAATGAAGCGTTTCAAGTAGCAGCAACAATAGAGAAGCTACCACATATGTGGAAAGACTTCAAAAACTATTTGAAACACAAAAGTAAGGAGATGTCCGTCGAAGATCTAATCGTCAGATTGCCATTGAAGAAGACAATAAGGCTGAAGAAAGAGGTCAAGAGGAAATTCAACAATGAATAAAGAAAATATTGTAGAAGATAACTACAACTCCAAAAAGCGCAAGAAAGTTGGAAATGAAAGCAATCAACCCAAGAAAAAATTCAAGGGAAAGTGTTTTAACTGTGGCAAGATTGTCCATAAGTCCACTGATTGTTGTGCCCCTAAGAAAGGGAAGAAGAAGGACCAAGAAAATGTTGTTGAGTCTAAGAAAGAAGTCAACGACCTGTGTACTATGATTTACGAATACAACATGGTGGGAAATCCTTATGAATGGTGGACGGATTCCGGTGCCACCAGCCATGTTTGTGCTAATAAGGAGTTATTTGTTGTTTTTGCCCCGGCTCAAGCAGAAGAAAAAATCTACATTGCAAAATTCACTACTGCAAAAGTAGAAGGAATAGGAAAAGTGTTCTTGAAAATGACTTTGGGTAAAGTGTTGACACTCAACAATGTCTTGTATGTTCCAAAGTTAAGAAAGAACTTGATTTCTGTATCACTTCTAGACAAAAACGAATTCAAATATGTATTTGTTTCCAGAAAAATTATACTTAGTAAAGGTGAAGTGTATGTAGAAAAAGGCTACCTCAATGAGGGTATATTTAAAATGAATGTAATGAATGTTGAAATCAATAAACGTTCTACTTCTTCTTACTTGCTTGAGTCTTATGATTTATGGCATGAACATTTAGGACATGTCAATTATAAAACTTTGCGAAAACTGATTAACTTAGAAGTTTTGCCAAACTTTGAGCGCAATAAATCTAAGTGTCAAACGTATGCGAAATCAAAGTATGCTAAGCATCCGTATAAGTCCATTGAAAGGAATTCCAATCCCTTACACTTAATACACATTGACATTTGTAATATGAAGTCAACACCATCACGTGGTGGGAAAAAGCATTTCATAACTTTTATTGATGATTGCACAAGATATTGTTATGTCTACTTGCTAAATAGTAAGGATGAAGCAATATATGCGTTTAGGCAATACAAAACTGAAGTTGAAAATTAGTTAGAAAAAAAGATCAAAACTATAAGAAGTGATAGGGGCAGAGAATATGAATCTCCCTTCGCCGAAATATGTGTAGAGAATGGAATTGTCCATCAAACTACAACCCCGTATTCACCTCAATCTAATGGAATTGCAGAAAGAAAAAACCAAATTTTGAAGGAAATGATGAATCCCTTACTTATAAGTTCAAGTTTACTGCAAAACTTGTGGGGGAAAGCTATTCTTTCGGCTAACCAAATACTCAATAGAGTGCCCCATAGTCAAACACAATCAATTCCATATGAAAAATAGAAAGGAAGGAAACCCAACTTGAAATATTTCAAAGTGTGGGGGTGTCTAGCGAAGGTCCAAGTTCCTATACCTAAAAGAGTAAGGAGAGGACCTAAGATGGTGGATTGCGTGTTCATAGGATATTCTAAAAGTAGTAAAGAATGTCAGTTTTAGATTCATAAATCCGAACATCTAGATATCAATAAAAATACCGTAATTAAATCAAATACTACTGAATTCTTTGAACACATTTATCCGTATAAAATTAGACATGAACCGTCTAGTGAAGGGTCTAAACGACCTCAAAATGAACCAAGTGAGGATGTACATAATGATGAGAATCCAAGACGTAGTACACATCAAAGAACGAAAACTTTGTTTGAATCAGATTTTGTAATATTTCTCTTAGAAAATGAGCCTCGAAAATTTTAAAAAGCTATGGCATCTTCGGACTCATCCTTTTGGAAAGAGGGAGTCGATAGTGAGATTAATTCAATCTTAAGAAACCATACGTGGGAGTTGGTTGATCTTCCTCCAGGAAATAAACTTTTAGGTTCTAAATGGATCTTCAAAAGGAAAATGAAAGCTGATGGTACTATTGACAAATACAAGGCAAGACTTGTTGTAAAAGGCTTTAAACAAAAGGAAGGCCTTGATTACTTTGATACATACTATCCAGTAACAAGGATAACATCAATTCGAATGTTAATTGCCTTGGCGGCAGTATATGATCGATCTTGAAATCCATCAAATGGATGTGAAAATAGCATTCCTAGAGGAAGAAATTTACATGGAACATCCTGAGGGTTTTGTGGTTCCTGAAAAAGAATATAAGGAGTGTAAACTTGTTAAGTCACTTTATGGACTAAAACAAGCACCTAAACAATGGCATACAAAGTTTGACCAAACCATGTTGCAAACGAGTTCAAGATAAATGAATGTGATAAATGTGTTTACATTAAAGACACTCCAAATCACCAAGTCATTCTTTGTTTATATGTGGATGATATGTTGATCATCAGTAGAGACATTTCTGACATAAATGCAACGAAAAGAATGCTCAAGAGCAAGTTCGATATGAAAGACCTTGGAGTTGCGGATGTGATCTTAGGAATAAGAATTCATAGAACTCCACAAGGGTTGGCATTGTCACAGTTTAATTATATAAAAAAGGTACTTGAAGGATATAGTGATGCAAATTGGATCACTGGATCGAACAAAGTAAAATCTATGAGTGGATATATATTTACTATTGGTGGAGGAGCGGTCTCTTGAAAATCATCCAAACAGACATGTATTGCTCACTCCACAATGAAATCTGAATTTATCGCATTAGATAAAGTCGGTGAAGAAGCAGAATGGCTCCAAAATTTCTTGGAAGATATTCCTTATTGGACCAAACCAGTGGCACCAGTATGTATACACTTTGATAGCCAAGCAGCAATAGGTAGGGAAGAGAGCATGATGTACAACGATAAATCTCGTCACATAAGACGAAGACATAATACCGTTAGAGAATTTCTCTCTAGTGAAATTATCACTGTTGACTATGTAAAGTCAAAGCATAATATGTCAGATCCACTTACAAAAGGCCTGTCTAGCTAAGGAGTTGAGAGGACATCCAAGGGATTGGGTTTAAGGCCTAGGACAAGTCAGCATGGCGGTAATTCTACCTAGCAGACTGGAGATGCTAAGATCTAGGTTCAAAGAAATCAAATGAAGTTTTTTCTGATAGGTTCAACATTGTCAATATACCAACCCATTCTCATGATGTAGACAATGTTTAGCAAATAAGGATAAGACGTATGGTGTGAAATTTTTTAATGATTATCTAAATTTTTTAGATTTGACCAAATAGTTTAATCTATAGGATTGAGCGTTTAGAAATCACCTATGTGAGGCTGAAGTGGAAGCCGATTCAAGTAGAATGTTAGTAAAGACCTATTCTCTAAGCTCTCATGAAATCGAGATGTGTCCATGGCTAAAAAAATAAAACCGTGAGAACAATAAACGGTAAAAGGCTAGTTGTGTGACGTGTTGTCCGGGTGTACATTAAAGCTCGACGGTTCAAAGATATCAAATCTACCAATTGATCGAGTGCATCTGATGCATGTTCACTATGAAAAGTTCAAAGGGAAACTCACTTATCCAGATGCAATCAGTCTTTGTTAAATGATCACATGCTTTTCCGTAAATTTTTCAAAAGATAGACATTCTCCATTCATGTGGGGGATTGTTGGGTTCTATGTGTGTGTGTGAATAGAAAATGGAGGAAAAATAGTGGAAGGAAAGAGAGACACTAAAATGGAAAGTGTACTCTTTTTGGAAAGCTTACTAAATTCTCCCACATTAGTGGGAGAAAGAAGATTTAAGGAGTTTATATTGTGGAACACTTAATCCACATTGTAAGTGAGGCAAGAACCAAGAGGTGCCTCACGACGTTGTCGTCGTCGCTCGGTCAACTCGGCTTCGGCTTTGGATTTGGATTTGTCAAATGATCGAATGTTAGTAAAGGCCTATTCTCTAAGCTCTCATGAAACCGGGACATGTTCATGGATGAAAAGAACAAAATTGTGAGAACCATAAATGGTAAAAGGCTAGTTGTATGACATGTGTTATCTAGGTGTACATTAAAGCTCGACGGTTCAAAGATATCAAATCTACCGATTGACCGAGTGCATCTGATGCATGTTTACTATGGAGAGTTCAAAGGAAAATCACTTATCCAAATGCAATCAGTCTTTGTTAAATGATCACATGTTTGTCCGTAAATTCTTCAAAAGATAGTCATTCCCCATTCATGTGGGGGATTATTGGGTTCTATGTGTGTGTGTGTGAATGAAAAATGGAGAGAAAATAGTGGAGATCAAGAGAGACACTAAAATGAAAAGTGTACTCTTTTTGAAAAGCTTACTAAATTCTCACACATTGGTGGGAGAAAGAAGCTTTAAGTTTTTATATTGTGAAACACTTACTCCACATTGTAAGTGAGGCAAGAACCAAGAGGTGCCTCACGCCGTCGTTGTCGTCACTTTCTTGGATTTGGATTTGGATTTGTCAAATGATCGAATGTTAGTAAAGGCCTATTCTCTAAGCTCTGATGAAATCGGAACATGTTCATGGATGAAAAAAATAAAATTGTGAGAACCATAAACGGTAAAAGGCTGGTTGTGTGACATGTGTTGTCTTGGTGTACATTAAAGCTCGACGGTTCAAAAATATCAAATCTATCGATTGACCGAGTGCATCCGATGCATGTTTACTACGGAAAGTTCAAAGGAAACCCACTTATCCAGATGCAATCAGTCTTTGTTAAATGATCATATGTTTGTCCATAAATTCTTCAAAAGATAGTCATTCCCCATTCATGTGGGGGATTGTTGGGTTCTATGTGTGTGTGAATGGAAAATGGATAGAAAATAGTGGAGAGCAAGAGAAACACTAAAATGGAAAGTGTACTCTTTTTGGAAAGCTTACTAAATTCTCCCACATTGGTGGAAGAAAGAAGATTTAAGGTGTTTATATTGTGGAACACTTACTCCACATGGTAAGTGAGGCAAGAACCAAGAGGTGCCTCGCGTCGTCGTTGTCTCTCGCTCGGCTCAGATTTGAAAAATGATCGATCGATGAGATCTATTTTTTAGAAAAAAATTATTTGAATCTTTATGAACAAGTGATCAGGCGCAGGTCCAGCACAGACTGGGTGCAGGTGACGTGACTGTACTGAATAGGTGCCTTTTTTGTTGAACCAATGCATCCTTTCTGAAAGGACACTTAAAGGCTATAAATACTTGACGTATTCCTCGGGTATTACCATGATTTTTTGACAGCAAAAACACTCTTTATATCTTCAAAAACTCATTGTGATCATTAGTTGTTGAGTGAGTTAGAAGAATCCTGCAATTTGAGGTACCGCTATTGTTGGATTGAAGGCCATTTTATCTTGGGTGGAAGATTCCATAACCTCGGGTACAATGAGGGGAATTATTCCTTAAGGACACTCCGTGAAGTCGGGGGACTTGGCCTTAAAAATTCTGTTTCATCTTATTTCTGAAAATTAAGATACTTCTTGGAAAGATTATCCTTAATCTTGTGTTGAAGGTGTTAAGCAACTTCATAGGTGTTCTTGGTTTTACACATGAACTTGAGTTGAAGTTGTTGTTCCTAAATACAGATTCTTGTACCCGAAAATATTGCAAAATAACACAGGCGACTCAATTATAGGAGCAAATCATAGGGATATTCTCTTTTAATATTGTTTGGATTAGTTCCTTAGATAGCATCTTACAAGGTATTAGAGACAAGTCCATCTCCGTTTGGGCTCCCAATCCATGCGTCATTTTGGCCCTGAGTGTGAAGGTAGTGTAAGAGCGTGTGAAAGTCCCACATTGGTTGGGGAATGAACTGGTGGTTTGGTTCGAAATCTCTTTGGATAGAATTCTAGTTCGTTTGTTTTTAGAAGTGTTCCGACGCTTTGTTTTATTTGGGTTTCTCTTATCAGTTGGGTTCTCAGTTTTATTGGACATTAATATTTGTGAAGAAATTCTCTTTATCCTGACTGGCTGTCTATACAATCTATATATTTGGACTGTTGATTAGTTGAAGAAAATGATTTGACAGTATCAAAGGAGGAAATAGTCAGAGAAAACAATTTTGGTCTCAGTACAATTTGCAAAATTCATTCAGTAGCAAGAATCACTAATAGAATCTGAGTATAGAGTCATGGATCTTTCAACATGTGAGCTAATGTGGATCCATCATCTTTAAACAGAAATTGGGTTGAAACATTTTGCTCCATCAAAACACTGATGTGACAATCAAGCTACGCTCTATAATGCCTCAAACCCAATGTATCATGAAAGAACCAAACATATTGAAGTTGCCTGTTATTTTGTCCGACAGAAAATTCAGGAGAATTTGATTTCCACTAGCTACATGAAGACAGGTGAGCAACTAGTTTATTTGTTAACAAAGACGTTGAATGGAACTCGAGTTTATTATCTTTGTAACAAGCTAGGCATGATCAATAATTCAGCTTGAGGGGGAGTGTTACGGAATAATTAGTGAGTTGACATATATTTTCCTTCCATATATAGGTGACTCAATTATAGGAGCAGATCATCAGGATATTCCTTTTTAATTGTTTTGATTAGTTTCCTTAGATAGCATCTTATGCAAATGTATAAATACATTGGGTTCATGAATAGAAGATATACCTTCCTTATTTCAAATATCATTTTCCACTTTGCAAACAAAAACTACTTTTTTTCAAATGCGGCCTCAATATCTCAAATAGTGACATGTGAGTGCACAAATTTGAGGCATGAAAGAAGTATTTGCATTAATGTAAGACAATACTTCATATGTTATTCATCGACTCTCCCCTTATCCACACTAATCAAGGAGCATTTTAAGCAAGAGGTAAATAAAATATGTTGCTCAGATTCATCAAAAATGTCATTTTCGTTTCACATCCTTCAAAAGTAATGTGTTTTTGAAAGATCTCTTGGCCTAGGGAAAACTTCAGGTACTGATAAAGAAATGGACCTTGGGTCTAACTCAACCTCAAAAGCTAGCTTATGAGGGGAGGATTGTCCAAGACAATATAAGGAGATCAAGGACCCTTTAACGCACCGATGTGGGACTCCAACACCCCTGCACGTCTAGAGCGTGGACAATATAAGATGGGGGTCCAACATCGGAATCGAAAAAAAATGAATTGGGTGAACCTGACTCTGATAACATGATAAAGAAATAGACCTTGGGCCTAACTCAACCTCAAAATCTAGCTCATGAGGGGAGGATTGCCCAAGACAGGGGTGGAGCCAGTCCTTGTTAGGGGGTTCGTCCCTACGACGAAAAAATACACCATTTATACACGGTTAAAATTATTTTTATGTATCTATAGTAGGTGTTGAACCCCCTTCGGCTAGGTTTTCTTCGAATATTAAACCCCCTTAGTTGAAATCCTGGCTTCGCCTCTAACCCAAGACCATATAAGGAGACCAAGGAACCTTTAACCCACTGATGTGGGACTCCATCAGGTACAAAAAGAAGTGAACAAAACAAATTATGGTAAGATACTAGGAAGTGCAACATCATACGTATACCTCATCCTCAATTGACTGAATGTGATCAAGTTGTTGTTGATTGAGTGCACTTATATGCATTTCCAGGCTATCGGAAACCTAGAAATTGAAAAGAAAAAATGAGATCGGAAACCTAAGAGAAGATTTCTTCAGCAGATAAAAATATAGGAGAATAGAGTTTCTCTATATGGAGGATTTTTTCAGCACATGTTTGTGGCACCGTAACGGACACATAATTGCAAAAGGAAGACCGCATACCTATACATCTACTCTCTCCTTACTCACCCTGGTAGTGGAGCCAGAATTTTCACCATGATGATTTAAAATAGCGTTAATGGTAAAAAACACACCTAAAATATCCCAGTTTTTCTAGTTTCATACATTCTTCCTGAACTTGTTTAACTATTTATCAAAAAATAGTTCACCTATCAATTGTTCACTTCTCCTACCTGAACAATCGTGAACAATGAAGAACTTTTAGTAATAATGTGAGTCCACAACTTTGAAGCATAAATGTAAGACAAGGCTGTCAATGTTATTCATCCACTCTCCCATTAGCCACGCTAATCAAGCCGCAGTTTATGCAAGAAGTAATTAAATATGTTACTCGATCAGACTCTTCCAAATTGTCGACAAGGTGTTTGTCGGATTCTTTAAAAGTAGTGCATTTTTTAAAGATTCGACACAGGAGTGACAACCATCATTCATGGAGAGTCCAAGCAACGTAATTTACACCAGTAGAAAATTTAGGTACAAAATGAACAAAGCAAACAATGGTAAGATACAACATCACAAGTATACCTTATCCTCGAGGGACTGAATGTGATCAAGTTGTTGATTGACTGTACTCTCAGGCATTTTATGGCTATTGAAAACCTAGTAAATGAAGAGAAACGACGAGATTTGCTGTGAAAGTAAATTGACAAACACCCAAGAAGAGGATTTTTTTCAAACATTGAAAAACAGAGTTGTTCTATGCATCACTTGTCGATCACATGTTTGAGGCACCATAAGGCCTGCACGAATAAATGCATAGTGAAGGCTGCATGACTGTACATCCACTCTCCCCTTATCCACCCGGTAGCAGATCCAAAATTTTCACCAAGAGTTTTTAAATACTAAAGTATCCTGGCTTTTTGAGTTTTCATACTCGAAATATCACCAACTATTATATTTCTGAAAATTTCAGAAGTCAACTATTTTCACTTTTTTCAGGAAATTTGGAAAACAACGAAAAAATATTTTCATTTTTTTTTCACTTCAAATCACTAACAAAAATTCAAAAACAACTCCAATTAATTTTCATGGCCAAACACAACTCCAACTGCTATGCTAAATACATAAAGTGGTTGGGCATGCATAATTCTCTTCTACGAGTCTACGACAAAAAAACTCAAAAGGAACTTGTTTCAAGAAGGTGATGGCAAATCCAAATACTTTCACAGTATTCTAAGGGACAAAAGAAGATGACTACAATTGAGCAAGATCAATAATCACAGACGGAGATGGATCCACGGCAACAAAATAATTACCAAAGCAACTGTTTAACTAGCCACTGTATCCTTTTAATCCCAGCTATGAGGATAATGATATGCTCACCAGTCATCCTGATGAAATAGAGATCAAGGAGGCTGTTTTTGGTTTAAGTGCTGATTCTAGTGCTGGGTCAGAAGGTTATTATTAAGTGCTGATTCTAGTGCTGGGTCATCTGCTAGTTTCTCAGATTTGAGGCCTATTAGTCTCAGCATTTGGCCATGAAAAAGTGTTTGAAACAATTAGTTTTTGTTTTCAAATTGACAGATGATATCTGAAAATCGGAGTTGTGTTTGTCCATGAATACCAAATGGAGTTGTTTTTTGAATTTTGAGAGTGATTTGGAGCGGAAATAACTATTTTGTGTTTTTCAAATTTCCGAAAAAAGTGAAAACAGTTTATTTCTGGAGTTGTCAGAAATGCAAGACAAAGCTGCAGATGTCATTCATCCACTCTCTCATTACCCACACACTAATCAAGGAGCACTTTATGCAAGATGTAATTAAATATGTTGCTCGGAAATGTCGACGGGCATGTGACGAATACTTCAAAAGTAGTGCATTTTTTGGAGGATCCAACATGGGTGCGGCATCATTTTTGGGAGTCCAATCAGCATAATGAATTCAGGTGCAAAAATAGTAACAAAATAAATTACGGCTACTACAAAGTGGGCATATAGGCATACCTCATCCTCGAGGGACTGAATGCGATCAATTTGTTGATCGAGTGCAGTTTCATTTGTATCCATTTTATGGCTATTGAAAACCTAGAAATTGAAGAGACAAAATGAGATTGGCTGTGAAAGTAAATGAAAAGAACATCTAATAAGAGGATTTCTTCAGCAAATGAACATCGATGAACAGAGTACTTGCTCTATACATAACTTGTAGATCACTTGTTTGCGAAACCCTAATTGCCTTCACGCATAAATGCAAAGTGAAGGCTGCATACCTATACATCCACTCTACTCATTCCCGCCCGGAGTGGATTCAAAATTTTCACTAAGTGGGTTTAAAGTAAAGTTAATGGTCAGACACACACCTAAACTTTCTCTATCTTTTTAGTTTCATACATGAACTATTAGGAATGTGATTTTTCAACCCGAACTATCACCAACTATTTATTAACACAAACCTCAACTATCAAATTTGATAAATTGACATTTTTGTATGAAACTCACACACCTGATCGTCAGGTATGACTACTCAAAAGATCAGGATGTTTTAGATGTGTTTTTCACCATTCACACTTCAAAATATGAAAAATAAACACACCAATCAAGGAGTATTTTATGAAAGAAGTGATTAAATGTGTTGCTTGGTCTCTTCAAAGATGTGGTTCAATATAAACATAAGCCAATGATTTTTGTTCCATGTTTCAGAATAACGTTAGAGGGTGCGTCTCAGATCCCTGAGAAGTAGTGTCTTTTTGAAGGATCCGACACAAGTGCGGCATCATATTTGAAAGTCCTAGCACTATAAATTAAACCAGCAAAGAAATCAGGTACAAGAAGTGTAACAAGATAAATCCTGGTAAGATACTAGGAAGTGCAACATCATTGGTAGACCTGATCCTCGAGGGACCGAATGTGATCAAGTTGTTGTTCATTGAGGGTAGTTTCATGAATTTTATGGCTATCGAAAACCTAGAAATTTAAGAAAGAAAATGAGATTGACTGTGAAAGTAAATAAAAAGAACACTTAAGAAGAGGATTTCTTCAGCAGATAACACTGAAGGACAGAGTTGTTTTATACTTAACTAAAAGATCACATTGTTTAGGCACCGTAACGGCCTTCACGCATAAATTCAAAGGGAAGGCTGCATACCTATACATCCACTCTCCCCTCACCCAACAACACACCTAAAGTATTTTGACTTTTAGTTTCACATAATGGCCAGAATTTTCACTAAGAGGATTGAAAATAAAGGTAATGGTCAAAAATACACCTTATGTAGCCCGACTTTTAGTTTCAGACTTTCTGCCTGAACTATAACAACAACTATTTATCAAAAAAGAGTTCAACTATCAAATGTTCACTTTTCCTTCCTGAAAGGTGGTGAACATTGAAGAACTTTTAGTAAACCAAAAACAATGGACTCTTAACTAAAACAAAAGAATTAGTGACACACCAAATTCTATAACCAAATACTGCAAGTTTCTTAGAGTACAAGCATTGGCACAAGATTGAGTTACTCAATGTCTCAATTAGTAATATGTGATTCCACAAGTTTGAGGCATAAATCAAGACAAGGTTGTAGATGTTATTTATCCACTCTCCCCTTGGCCACACTAATCAAAGTCACTTTATGCAAGAAGTAATTTAAATTGTTGCTCAGACTCTTTAAAATGTTGACAAGGTGTGTGTTGGATCTTTCAAAAGCAGCGCACTTTTTAAGATCCGACACAAGTGTGGCATCAATCACTTTTGGAGAGTCCAAGAAACGTAATTTAAACCAGTAGAGAATTCAGGTACAAAAAATGAACAAAATAAATTATGCTAAGATACTAAGAAGTGCAACATAATAAGTATACCTCATCCTTGAGGGACTGAATGTGACCAAGTTGTTGATTGAGTACACTTTCACTTGTATACATTTTATGGCTACAGAGTAACTAGAAATTGAAAAGAAGAAATGAGATTGGCTGTGAAAGTAAATAAAAGAACAGTTAAGAAGAGCATTTCTTCAACAGATGAACATTGAAGGCCTTCATGCATAGATGCTAAGAGAAAGCTGCATGTCTATACTGTTATTTTTTCAATGCTTTCGGGTGCACAGAATCTGTAATTTGACAGAATAACTTCAACACTAGTTCAAGTATAAAACAAGAACACTATGAAGTACAACAACACCTTCAACACAAGATCAAAGTGATCTTACTAAGAAGTGTGTTTTTCAGAAAAATAAGATGAAACAGAAACGGCCAAATCCTCCGAATTCACGGAGTGTCCTTAAGGAAATAATTCCCCTCAAGTACTCGAGGTTGTGGAATTTTCCTCCCAGGATAAAACGGCCGAACAAACCAACTGTAGCGGTACCTCAAACAATTGGAATCTCTTCGAACTCACTCAACGATAAGATGATCACACAGAATGTTTTTGACGACAAGAAGTGTTTGTATATTCAAAAAATTGTCATATCTAAACCTGTGGATAAAAGCAGGTTTATATAGACATCAGGTGCCCCTTCCAAAAGGTGGCAATGGTTCACTAAAAAAGTGTATCCCTCCTGAAAAATCATGTCTACTCATTTCAAAGAGTGTGTCTTTTTTCGAACAGTCACAACTATCCAAATGGGCATATCATTTCACGAATCAGTGTGTCTTTTCGTCAAAGGATTGCATCCCTTCCGAAATAGCATTTCGCATTTTGCACTGCATTTCGAAACAGTGTTACTTCATGCATGCACATTAATGGAGGATTAAAAACACCCAAAAGTTTCAGTTTATGTTACATTTTTCCCTTTTGTTTTTCGGATCAACTTTCTGTCAAATAAATGTTGTCTAAAAAGATAGATCTCATCGATCGATCATGCTGAGCCGAGCGAGCGACGAAGACGGCGCGAGGCACCTCTTGGTTCTTGCCTCACTTACCATGTGGAGTAAGTGTTTCATAATATAAACACTTAAAAGTCACAGTCTCCCACCAATGTGGAAGAGTTAATAGACTTTCCAATTTTAGAGTACACTTTCCATATTTGTGTTTTCTCAATTTTTTTCCCACCACTTGGTTCCCATCATTTTTCATTCACACTTTTTATATTGAACCCAACATATACATCCACTTTCCCCTTACCCAACCTGTAGCGGATTAAAAATTTTCACGAGGAGGATTTAATTAAAATAGAGTTAATGGTCTAAAACACACATGAAGTATCTCGATTTTTTGACTTTCATACTTTCTAAATGAAGTAGAGATAACCATCCAATACCCTTCGAACTAAGGCCAAAGTTGCTACGACACACTCCAACTTCACAGGGGTCTTATTACCCCTTAACTCAATTTTAGCGTATTTTTGTCACCCTTTTGTGCTGACATGACAACTTTTTTATATAAAATAGCGCCCACATCAAAGGTTCCATGTCAGCCAAAAAAGTTGACAAAAGGTGTCACGTTAGCACAAAAGGATGACAAAAATACGCTAAAATTGAGTTCAGGAGTAATAGAATCCCCGTGAAGTTGGAGTGCATCGTAGCAAATTTGTTCATAGTTCAGGGGCGTACTAGTTGCTTTACTCCCTGAACTATACCAAAGCTACTTATCAAAAAACAGTTCAGCTATCAATTGTTCACTTTTCCTAATTTTTTTTGACTTTTATACTTTCTACCTGAATTATACCAAATATTTATCAGAAAACAGTTCAACAATCAATTGTTCACTTTTCTTACCTGAACGATGGTGAACATAAAAGAAAATTTTAAAATATTGCTCATTTTAAGGATCCGACACGAGTGGAGCTCATTTTTGTAGAGTCCAAGTAACATAATCTAAACCAGTCGATAATTCAGGTCAAATATTGAACAAAATGAATGATGTTAAGATACTCAGTAGTGCAGATGAACACTGAAGAACAGAGTTGCTCTATGTTTAACTTGAAAATCACATGTTTCATGCATAAATGCAAAGGGAAGGATGCATATCCATGCATCCACTCTCCCATTTTCCACCCATGGTGAAGTCAGAATTTTTATTAAAAGGGTTTAAAATAGAGTCAATAGTTAAAAACATATTTAAAGTATCCCGATTCTTGAGTTTCATATCTAAACTATCATGTGCAGCGATTTTTTATCTGAACCATCAACGATTATTTTTCAAAATACTCCATCAACTATCATTCACATTTTCTACTGGAATATCACTATCTTTCGGATAGGTATAGTCAACAATTGACAGTTAACTCGTGTTTCAATAAATAGTTGGTGATACTTCATATAGTAAACTCATATACTTATAAAGTTGAACTATGAAACTCAAAAATCTCGAGATACCTTGGGTGTGTTTTTCACCCGTACCTCTTTAAAGTATGCAAAGTAAACACAGAAATAAGACATTCAGACTCAACATCTATCATACAAGTAAGTAAAAATAATTTTAATTTCAACCATATATAAGTAATAGAATTTTTCGCTGAAAAGAATAGAAAATTCACTTTCGAAATACTGAATTACCGTAAGGCGTGAATGTGTGATACACAACAATCATGGCAGGAATTAAGTCCAAGAAACTTCAGGTGACATAATTAAAGCCGGGCTAGAATTTTGAGTTTATAATAAACTCGACATCCTATAAAATTCTACTTTGACATTTGCAAAATAAGTGTTATTTTAGCAAACTAATCTTGCAAAACGTCCCCTTAGAAATTTTGATAATAACTCCTTTTTATTTTACTTGACCCTTTATAAAAAATAGTTATTTTAATTTATTTGTTTGTAATCAATAGGATTTTATTATATTTTTCCCTTCTACCTTTATATTAAATAATTATAACCCTTTTGTCCCATATTAGTTAGTTGTTTTCCTTTTACTTAATATACTAAAAAATCATAAATAAGAAGGTAATTTTACTAATTCACCCCTTAAAAAACTTCTTGGGAATTTTATAAATAAGTGTAGACACTTTTAAGAAGAACTTAAGGGTAATATGAGAAAAAATTAATTAATGCTTTTTTGATTTAGTAAGGTGAACAACTAATGTGAGACAACTATTTTTAGTAAGATGACCAACTAATACGGAATAGAGGAAGTTTAAAATAATAGTGTCAAATTTAAAATTTCAAAACATTATTAATAATGTTACTTTCATAATTTAAGTAATCTCTCTATTCATCTTTACTTGTCCACTTCAATTACTAATTAGTTAAATTATTTTTCGATGACGCAATAATGGTGTTGACAATGACAGTAGTGGAGAAGTGTTGATGTAGGTGGCTACAAATGATGAAAGAGAGAAAAAAAGCATAGATATAAATTTCGGGTCGTGGAAGATTTGTAGAGCTTTATCAGTGTGAAAATAGTGGTTGTAGTGATCACCATTGTTGAAAGACATGAAGTTTGTGGCCGTTTGATGATAAGAGAGAAATAAAAATAAATTTAAAAAATCATAATATAATTTCTCACTCTCTCAAAATGTATTTCACTTTCTCGGCCATGCCAACATATGAGAGGCTAGGGGTGGCAAACGGGCGGATTTGATTGGATTTGGATGGGTTAAATATGGATCGAGCAAAAATGGTTTGGATTGCAATCTGCCCATATAAATACGGGTAAATATGAATTTGGTCAAATATGGATTGGGTAAAAATGGTTTCAATCCACTTTAACTCCTAAGTCAAAAACTTAAAACTTTTATATCATATCAACTTGATTTTTTTTCCATTTCTTTTTTTTTTAGTTATTTCTTTTTAGTTTTTTTTTGCCACCTCTTCTATGTGTAGCCTCTAGTTTTTTTTTTTCTTTTTCATTTTTTCTCATTTCTTTTTTTTTCTCTCTCACTTCTATCTCTACCCTCTACCCTCTACCCTCTACCCTCTACCCTCTACCCTCTACCCTTTGTTTCTCTTTCTTTTTTCTTTTTTTTTTCCTTTTCTTTTTTTCTATTTTTTATTTTTTTGTTTTTACTTCTTTCTCATTTTTTTTATTTTTTGGTTGAATTTTATGTTTTATATTTTTTTTACTTTCGAAGAACATGGTTAAGTCGAGTACAAATTATGGATGATGACTAAAATATCGTAACCACTCAGCATATTTGTTTTCACCATCATCTTTTTTCTTTTTTCATTATTTTTTCTTTTTAATTTTTTTTGTATTTTTTTCTTCAATTCTTTCTTTACGCTTTTTTCTCTCTTCTATCTCTAACTTCTACCTCCCTCTCTATTTTTTTTTCTATATTTGGTTTCCTTCTTTTTTTATGATAACGAAAATACCATAAGCGCATATTGATTTATATTTGCCCAACATTTATAATTCGAGGGCTATGTGGATCCTCAGCCATATATATTTTAGTCTCAAGAAAATACAATTAATTCATATACTTTTTTTTGGTTTTTCATCCGGTGTCTGGTGCCTACATTGGAGCCTCGACTAATCTGGATCGGGCGTTGCAGGGCCCATTAAGGTAGCAGCGCTCCCAACAGAGTTTTCTCCATAACCAGGGTCGTACCCTCGACCTCTGGTTAAGGGTGGAGCAGCCCCATCCACTGCACCACAACCCATGTTGATTTTAATTCATATACTTATTTGTATATAAATACAAATGATAAATTGCACATATTGACAACTAAACTATTCAAATACAAATAATAAATTTATTTGAAATATATAGTATGATACAAATAAATTTAACGTAAAAATATAAAATGCAATGACAAAAAAAAGATGAAGAAAAGAATATAAAAAAATAAGAAAAATGACAAAAATGACGAACCAAGAATTAAAAAGGGGGAAACAGAAATACAAAAAAAAAGAATGCAAAGAAATAAAATTGAAAAGAAAAAAAATGATGAAAAAGAAGAAAGAAAAAAAGTGTAAGAAACAAGTAAAAAATAAGTGGAAAAAATGAAAAAAAAAAAGTAAATTAAAGGAAAAAATAAAGAAAAAAATAGTAAATTAAAAAACAAAAAAAAAGGAAAGAAAGAGAAATAAAAGATAGAAAAAAATAATAATAAAGGAGTGAGACTATGGATTATATTTAATTGATAAGAGATGTTATGAATTATATAGGCTAAATGGGATAATTAGAAGCTTATATTTATTAACTCATGTAGGTCTCAAGCGAATACAAATGATGAAATAAGAATGAGAAAGGGGAAAGCAAAAAAAAAGAATACAAAGAAAAAAGAAATAAAAATAAAAAAATAAAAAATAGATGAAAAAATGAGAAAGAAAAAAAGAAATTATAAGGAATGAGTAAAATAATGAAAAAAATGAAAAAGAAAAAAAGTAAATTAAAGGAAAAAAGAAAGAAAAAAAGAAGAAGAACAGAAACTAGAAAAGAAAAAAAACTGAAACTTTAAGCATAGGTAGGTGATCTCAGTGTTTAAATGGGTATCCATATTTTACTCATTTTGTCCATATTTGTATGAGCTTTTAAAATGAGTTGAAGTCTATATTTACCCATTTGAAATATGAGTGATCCAATTCACTAAATATGAGTTAAATGGACTCTTTTCACAAATATGGATTGCAATTGCCACCTCTATGAGAGGCATATATTTTACATTAAAATAGTATAGGGGTCATAGGCCCTCCACAAAATTGAGACACGTTACAATTTTTTTTTATCAAAGATTGTGTATATTTCGGATCTGTTTCCCTCATTTTAATTGTGTGGATAAGTATTAAGTAATATGGGGTAGAGGGAATAGATGCGTATACCTTGTAGTCTTTAAATTTGTCAAATGATATGTTAGGAATTGAGAAACTTACTTCCTCCTTTCCAAATAAGTGTAATCCTAATACTCTCTCTATTTATTTTTACTTGTTCACTATACTAAAAGTTAAATGTTTAATAATATTTGTACAGTTTGAAAAATCGATGGATAATTTACTTATTTCTATCCATTTTATCCTTATTTATTAATTATAGTTTTACCCACTATATTTCTCAAAACATTGGATTAATTATATTCAAAGGTTGATGTGGTAAATTACCCGCATTATTTATTGTTTATTAACCTATATATCAAATCAATAGTGGACAACTATTAATGAATGGAAAGAGTAAAAATTATGTTTGTTAATAAATACAATATCTAGTGTACTAAACTATGTATATTTATTTAATACTAATAAGTGTGTCTTGAAAATGGAACATTATAAGAAGTGGGAGTTCGATTTGTACTATTTTGGAATTAATAGGTAAGTAAATAGATGAATATTAAAGAATTAATAAGGAATGCATTAATCAAATCATACTTCTAATTTTTTTTTTTTAAAAAAAGTTGTGCAAAATTTATAGATGTCAACTGTTCAAATACGAAAGGAGTAATGATTAACTTTAGTGTAGTAAAATGATTATTCAATGACTATCAAAGAAACTAACCATTAATTTAACTTTAAAGTTTCAATTACATATTCTCTCTATATTTTTATTTGTGCAGTATACTAAAAATAATCATCGAACTTTACTTATTTAAATTGAAAAATCAAGGGATAATTATTTTTATTGAGTCTACCGATCCTTTCTTTCAATTAATATTTATTTTTCAACATTTAGATGGCTTATAATTTTTTTTGATAATAAAATGTAAATATTACTATTACCGATAAAAATTTACACCTAAAGAGCATTCAACTACCATTGCTCTAGCCAGGCATGTTGAACCTTGAATTTGTTTCTAATTACATATTCTCTCGATGAATTTCACACTTTCTCCCCTTTTTCGCTCCTTCTAACAAGATCACTCCCTCCCTAATCACTACTTGCACTACTACTTGCAATTGTTGTACCATGAAGCTTGTATTCCCTTGATGGTTCTTGAAGATTTTCCCATTCCTAGCTATCCATATATTATACACCATAGCTCCATTAGCTGCAGCTACAGTTTCCTTTTGAAATTTGGTCAATTGCTTTCTTCTTATCTTCAAGATAGTAGTCTGAACTTCCTTCAGCTGCACATTCACTCCTACCCAGCTAAAAATTTGAGCCCACACAATATTTGCTATGTTGCATTCTACAAACAAAAGTGTGTGGCATTCTCTTGTTGATGTTGATCACATAATTCACATTCTGCCTTGTCGCATTGCCAACCAAATCTGAGCATTCTTTCTTTGGTTAACAACTTGCCCTGCATTGCCAACCATAAAAGGAACCTATGTTTTGGTAGTACTACCCTACTCCATACTATCTCGTATCCTCTCCAGGCTATTCTCTGTCCTAATAGTGCATAGTAGCTCTTAGAAATTAAAATTTGCCTGTTTCTGTAAGCAGGTATCTATTTGAGACATACCAAGCCCACATCCCCCTCTTTACTTGTTGAGTTGTATCCAGTACCAGTTGCAATCTTGGGGGGGGGGGGGTTAGTGTGTCCATATATCCTCTCCTCCCTTTATATATACTATGAATCCATTGCACCCACAATATATACTTTCTCTGATGCATCCACCATATCAATTTTCCCACTGCAGCAATATTTCACAATTTATAATTTTTGACATTAAATCCTCCTTGAGCTACAGATATGCCACCATTTAACCAGTGTCACTTTCTTCTTTTCCTCTATTTCTCCCCATAAGAACTTCCTGCATTGTGTTACTACCAGTTTAACCACACTTTGGGGGACGATTAATGCAGAACCCTAGAAATTTTGTAGTGCAAATATCATCGAGTTTACTACTTGTAATCTACCAGCATAAGACAAATGTCTTGTTGAAGTAGTTTTTAAGTTTGCTGTGATCCTGATGCTTAATTGTTAATAATCTAATTTGGACCATTTGTTGTGGGATAATGGCAAGCCAAGGTATCTAATAGGGAGTGCTCAATATTGAAATCTAGTGAGCTCAAGTAATCTTCTTGCACCTCTTGATTCATACCAGCTATGAAGAGGTTAGATTTATTTGCATTTGATGATAACCTAGTAGTCTCAGAAAAGTGCTTTATAGCCTCCATAATTCTCTGTACCGAAGCTTCAGTTCCTTTACAGAAGATCATTAGGTCATCTGCAAATGTAAGGTGCATTATCTGTTGACCCTTGCATATGGGGTGAAAGCAAATCAGGTAGTTTGCACATTCTGCTCATGAATCTTGTGTAATATTTTATTGCCATTACAAACAACAAAGGAGACATAGGGTCCCCCTACCTTAGTCCTTTCTTACCTGGAAAAAAACCACATCCTACTCCATTGATCTTAACAGTGTGTGTGGTGGTTGTGAGTTGTAACACATGTTATGATTAAGTCAATAAACTTGGGGGGAATTCATAACCATACAATATTTCTTCCACAAACTCCCATCTCATCATATCATATGCCTTTCTCAGGTCTATCTTTATGAGGCATCTAGGGGAGGTTTTCCTATTTTAGTGTCTCATCATGTCTTGACACATTAGCACATTTTGAATGGGTGATCTTTCCTGGATAAAGCATCATGTGATATGTTCACTAACACTACAACACCCTCTTTAATCTATTACATATCAACTTTGAAATACACTTGTACAGTGTGTTGCAGCAAGAAATAGGCCTGAACTGACTTGCTTCTTCTGGTTTGTCAACTTTTGGGATTAGAGTAATCGTAGTGACATCAGTTGTTTCAGTAACTTCCAATTCTGAAAGAATTCTAGGATAGCAAAGCCTGCATCTTTACCTATAACTTCCCAGGCAGTTCTATAGAAACCTCCACCATAACAATCTGGCCCAGGGCTCTTGTTTATGTTTATGCTCCATTAACCTTCTTGATTTCTTCAATTGTAACCGACTCCAATAATTGCAGTTGCTTCTCCTTTGTTAATCTTGGGCCTTTCTCATAGATATAGTTGCTAAATTTAGTCTTGATCCTATCTGCATTGCCTGGTAAAGTTTGGTAATAAGCTACAAAAATTAATTCTAAAAATCTGGCATTGGTCATGTTTTATCTGGTTAGCTTCATCTTTGAGTTGGGTGATAGATTGTTGAAAATTCTTTCTCCTTAGTATTGAGAAGAAGTATTTTGTGTTGTCATCCCCTAGTCTTAACCATATGACTTTACTTCTTTGCATCAACATAATCTCTGCTTGATAAAAAATCTTTTGAAAGGCTTATAATTAATAAGAGTGATATAATAAAATTACCATTTTATTTATTCTCTCTATTCCAAAATAATTGAATTATTGTGATATGGTACTATCAGAATAAGTGCAACAGTTAGTGAAAGTTAAACCTATACAGTTAGTTAACAACACTCACTTACATTGCTCAGGTGTCACTTAGCTGGATAAGAGTAGTTATCTGGTGAGGTGCAATATGTGTGAAGCTTGTATAGGTGCACTTGTATAAATAAAGCAATGTACTGATCAATTGAATATAATAAGAAAATATCTTCTTCTAATTCTCTCAATCTGTAATTCTTCTCTCTAAGCTGCTTAGCAGCATGAGCTCAACAGATTGAGCATTTTATCATTCCATTCCATAAGTTTCTCAGGGTATCAAAGCAGAGATCTCTGTGACGAGTTAGTCTTCCGCGTGGTTAATTTTTTCTTTCTTAATTCGAGGATTCATCAATGGCAGATCTGAAAGTTGCTACCTTAGAGCACAATCATCCATTGTACTTGCAATCTACGGATACACCTGGTGTTGCTTTGATTTCAGTTAAGCTTATCGGACCAGAAAACTATGGGTTATGGATCAGGTCAATGAAGCTGGCGTTATTGGTAAAAAACAAATTAGATTTTGTTGATGGCACCTGTGTGAAGAGTTCGTACAAAGGTGAACTACTTGCTCAATGGGAAAGATGTAATGATGTCGTTTTGTCATGGATAAGCAGCACTGTTGCATCAAATTTGTTGACTACTATCATATATGCTTCGAATGCTCAAGATGTCTGGGAGGACTTCAAGGAGCGTTTTGATAAATCTAATCTCACTCGCGTCTACCAGCTATGGACTAAAGTTGTTGGGCTTAGACAAGGTACTGATTCTGTTACTGAGCACTATTCGAAATTGCGTGATCTGTGGGATGAATTGGATTTGTTGGTTCCTTCTCCCGTATGCAATTGTGCTGAAGCTAAGCCTTATATTGAATATTTGTAGCAAAAAAGGTTATTAATGTTTCTAATGGGATTGAATGAGACATTTAGTTTTATGCGCAGTGATATTCTTCTAAAACTAGAAGCACTTAGTGTTAATCAAGATTATTCGATTGTAGTTCAAGAGAAAAGTCAGAGATTGTTAGGTGTAGTGGGATCTAGCAAAGAACAATTTACCATGTTAGCAGGTAAGAGTAATACTTTCAGAGGTGGAAAGAAGCCACAATCAGGGGGAGCTTTTGAGATTTGTGGATACAGAAACTATGTAACAACTGACTGTTATAGACTAGTAGGTTTTCCACCTGATTTTAGGAGCAAGAAACAATTTCCCATGTCTGGATCACCACATGCACCAGCTTATCCCAATGGAGTCAATAACTCAAGAACAGGAAATTACAACCATGCTGGACCTTCAAGCTTCAGGTCTTACGCAAATAATGCAACAACAACAAATAAAAGAGAACAAGAACTACATGAGCTCACTATTAATGATATGGAGCAGGTGCACAATTTGAAGCATAATAAAGATGCAAATGACTGCAAAGCTAATCTAGTAGGTAATGTTTCTTTGAACAATGACCGTGGTATACAAAATTGGATTATTGACTCAGGAGCTACTCTTCATATTACTCATGTAAATACTTTTTAACTCATATAAAGGAACTAGCAATTACAGAAACAGTACAAATGCCCACAGGAAAGAAAGTAATGGTTGAACATTCTGGAGAAACTACTATTCTGGGAAATTTGCAGTGAAAAATGTCCTACATGTCCCTGACTTCAAGTTCAATCTACTTTCAGTAGCAAGGCTGACTAAGGACTTATCTTGCAGTTTTAGTTTCTTCCCTGATTTCTGTGTCTTGTACGGTCTTTATAGTGGCAAGGTGATTGGGGCTGGTAGATAACACAATGGTTTGTAATGAAATAAATGTAGTTATTAGATCAACAATAAAGGAACACAATCAAACTGACTTGTGGCATGCTAGACTGGGTCACCCTTCTTATCAATCTATGAAGCATATTTTAGCACTTAGAGGTCACATTGATAGCAGGCAACTTAATTCTTGTCAAACTTGTCCTATAGCTAAGCAAAGTAGATTAGTATTTCCTGATAGTCAAAGTAAGTCCACACATTGCTTCCAACTTATTCATGTAGATGTTTGGGGGCCATACAAAACCCCTACATATGATAGAAAGCAATACTTTGTCACAGTTGTTGATGATTGTAGCAGATTTACTTGTATATGTCTAATTCAATGTAAAACTGAAGTATATGGAGTTTTAAAGGATTTCTTGACTATGGTACATACACAGTTTGATGTCAAAGTGCAGGTTATAAGAACAGATAATGGTATAGAGTTCTTCAATGTGAATTGTAATACTTTATTTTCTTCTCTTGGTATTGTTCATCAAAGTTCCTGTGCTTATACTCCCTAACAAAATGGGGTGGTCGAGAGAAAGCACAGGCACATCATAAACACTGCTAGAGCATTGAGATTTCAGTGTGGGATGCCTATAAAGTACTGGGGTCATTATGTTAAAATAACCACTTACTTGATTAATAAGATGCCTAGTACAGTGTTAAATGGAAAATCACCACATAAAGTTTTATACAGGCAAGAACCTGATCTCAGTCACCTAAGGATTTTTGGCTGTTTATGCTTTGTATTTGTGTTTCCTAGGGTGGATAAATTTGCTCCATGAGCAAGGAAAGCAGTATTGATGGGGTATTTAGAGACTCAAAAGGGGTATAGGTTGCTGGACCTAGAGAATCACCTCATTTTCATTAGTAGAGATGTTACTTTTATGGAGCATATTTTTCTGTTCAAAAATGACTCAACAGACTCTCCAGACTTGCTTTTACCAGTCCTAGACCAGCCTGAGCTGTTGATAGCTGCTGGTGATACTCATGCTCCGCCTATTGGTGACACTGACTCAATTCCTAATGACCTACCCATTCAATAAGAACCCACTGAAGTTATTGCAGATTATGCCATTGACCAGCCTGCAGATATCCCAGAGGTTGTACCTGCAGATATCCATGATTAAGAACCTGTTATTACTCCTAGTCCAAATATATAGGTGAGAGAGTCTGCAGATATTATAAGGACTGCTAGATCAGCTAAACTACCCTTGTGGCACAAGGATTATGTTCTGTCCAAAAGAACTAATGTTGCTTGCCTCTACCCCATTGATGATTACATAACTTATGCTGGTATGAGTGACTCTTACAACACCTATGTTGCAGCATTCTCTGAACAGGTAGAACCTTCTTCATTCAAGGAAGCTTCTACTTTTCCTCACTAAATTGAAGCCATGAAAGCTGAAGTTAAAGCCTTGGAATAGAATAAGACATGGATATTGGTTGATTTACCTATTGGTAAAAGAGCTATTGGTTCCAAGTGGGTGTATAAGGCAAAACATAAAGCAAATGGTAAAGTTGAAAGATATAATGCTAAGTTGGTAGCCAAAGGCTACAACCAACAAGAAGGAATGGATTATCATGAGACTTTCTCACCTGTTGCCAAAATGGTAACTTTGAGAACTGTCATCAGTATTGCTGTATCTCATAACTGGCCATTATTTCAAATAGATGTTCACAATGCATTTCTCCAAGGTGATCTTACTGAGGATGTTTACATGGAGTTTCCTCAGGGTTTCCAGAGACAGGAGGAGAATAAAGTATGTAAACTTCTAAAATCTTTGTATGGACTCAAACAAGCATCTAGGCAATGGAGTCTTAAACTTACTGAAGCTCTAACAGAAGCAGATTATGTACAAAGTGCCTATGACCACTCTTTGTTTATTAAGAGAAAGGGAGATGAGATAGTTGTGGTATTGATTTATGTAGATGATCTACTTATCACAAGAAATAACAACACATTGATTCAGGAGGTTAAGATTGCACTACACAACAGTTTCAATATGAAAGATCTTGGTGATCTAAAGTATTTCCTTGGGATTGAGGTGCTGAGGTCCAAGACAGGAATTTTACCAACTCAGAGAAAGTTTGCATTAGAGCTTATTGCGGAGACTGGTTTGAGTGGTGCCAAGCCAGTTGCTACACCTCTAGAGGCTAACATCAATCTAACTACAGTTGAACTAGATGAGTGCACTGGCAACACAGGTGACTCAATATTTAGAGACATCACTGCATATCAGAGACTAATTGGGAGATTTCTATACTTAACTACTGCAAGACCTGACATAAGCTTTGCTGTACAATTACTATCACAATTTATGCAGAAGCCAAAGGTGTCACATTGGGAACTAGCCATGAGATTAGTGAGGTATATCAAAGGTTGTCCAGGACAAGGAATATTACTAAGTGGGATTCCTAGTACACAACTTCAAGCATTCTATGACTCAGACTGAGCAGCATACCCTAACAGTAGAAGATCAGTGACTGGATATATGGTGAAACTAGGGAGGTCACTCCTATCATGGAAGTAAAAAAAGCAACACACTGTAAGTAGAAGTTCAGCTGAAGCTGAATATAGAAGTATGACAGCTGTTGTGTCTGAAGTAACATGGCTTACAAGGATCTTGAAAGAGTTGAATGTGAACATTGAAACACCTGTCAAGGTGCATTGTGACAACAAGGCAAAAATCCAAATCAGTGTTAATCCCATCTTTCATGAGAGGACTAAGCACATTGAGATAAAATGTCATTTTGTTAGGGAAAAAATCAAAAGGGGTTCAATCAGTACAAAACATATTGGCATTAAGGAACAACTTGCAGACTTGCTTACGAAAAGACTAGGTGTTGTACAACATCATGCACTTTTGAGCAAGTTGGGAGTACTGAATGTATACACAAACTCCAGCTTGAGGGGGAGTATCAGAATAAGTGCAACAGTTAGTGGAAGTTAAACCTACATAGTTAGTTAACAGCACCCTCTTACATTGCTTAGCTGTCACTTAGCTAGATAAGAGTAGTTATCTGGTGAGGTTCAATATGTGTGAAGCTTGTATAGGTGCACTAATATAAATAAAGCAATGTACTGATCAATTGAACATAATAAGAAAATATCTTCTTCTAATTCTCTCAATCTGCAATTCTTCTCTCTAAGTTGCTTAGCAGCATGACCTCAATAGATTGAAAATTTTATCATTCCATTCCATAAGTTTCTCAGGTACATCCTTTAAGAAAAATCTTTTAGGACATAAGTTGTAGTTTCTACTATTACCCTTTTAATTGTTCTTAAATTACTCTTCTAGAAAATGTGAAGTATTTAAGAACCTCATTAAATAAAAGGGCAAAATTGGAACGAATTTTCAACATTTCTTTTGAAGAATGAGCAATTTATTTATTTTGGAAATTGAAAAATAGCTCAACAATTCATTTATTTTAGAATGGAGGAGTATTAGTATTTCTTAAGGAGTTTAAAGTTAAACATAAATGAGTATAAATGAACGGATGGAGTAACTAATTGTTTGTACTCAACTAAATTGAAAAATAAAAATAGTAAGGTAAATTTGAACTAGTAAATGAGGTTTTTTCCCCTTCGTATAAAATAAAGAAACCTACCAACAAATTAATTTACATATAAGTTGTGCTAACTTTCTTAAAAGGCCCGATGCCACTGATGTACCAATGGGGAAGGAAATTAAAAAGTGTAAATCGAATCTGTGCCAATACAGTAAACTAAAGTTTAGAAATTAGATAATCAATTAATTGAACTACAAAAACTTTTTGTCATTAACGTACCTCGTTATCGAGAGACTGGCAGATTTCAGATAGTCGTTTGCTTAAATCCGAATTGTTCACTTCCACATTGTCGTCCATTAGCTGCACATAAAAAGTAAATGTATCTACTAAGTGTAATTTTAGACATAAATACGGAGTTTGAATAAAAATTAAGATGTTCCGTTGAAACTGTAAAGTGAAAATGTGACTCCGCCCCTAGTGCCATTGACGTACCTCTTTCTCAATGTAAAGCAAACTTCGATAGAGTGGTTCATTATCCATTTTCGTGAATTAGAAACTCAGAAATCGCAAGGAAATGGACGTTCAGTAATGTATTACTTTTTTTTTTTTTGCATCAACTTAGTTGTCCAAATATATTTTAACACAAAAGATTTAATGAATAGTTTGGATTTTGGTAAGAAATTGAAGGTTGTAATATGAAGGAAATAAAAAGCTTATTCACAAAATCCTAAATTGTTGGCTCTCTCCAACAACCTATTAAGTACTTATTTTCCTTTCAAAAAGACAAAATTGATTTCATTTAAATGCTTGAACTAAGTATTATTTAATTGAACATGTTAATTCTAAATAAAGTGTTTTAATTAAATATTTTTCACTCAAATTTAGAAAAGAAAAATTATGTGTGTTTTATTCATTTTTTAGATATATAGTGTTAAGGGAACCATAAATTACATTTTTAGTAACAGTATGTAAATTCATCTCAGTAAGTCGTAAAACCCTAATCATTTTTTATTTGAGATTAATATATATAATTAAAGTAAATAATATATTTTATGGAGTTAATAGTATATTTAATAGACGAATGAAAACACGCGCAATGGTTTTTTCAATATTTAAATCAAAAGTGTCTCATTAGAATATTTTATTAGGAGTTGAGATGTTTAATTGAAAGAAGATTTAATTTAAGTGTATAAATGAAATTGTCTAACAAGTTTAAGAGATTGGCTATGCGTTAAGTCTTATTTTATTTCATCAAACTCGTTACCATAATTATTTTCCTTTTCTTTTTTCTTTTTATTTCTCTCAACCTTGTTTCCATAACTATTTTTCTTTTTTGGATTTACTCACTTGTTAGATTTGAAATGACATGATGCTTAACATATGTGTACTGGAGTTTGTTTAGGAAAGGAAGCCAAGTGAAATCACCCAGCCATGCATTTGATGCATGACAATGCAGAAAAGCATAATCTGCTTTATGTTTTTCATGAAGCTACTACAACTACTAAGCTATTCATGATGATATGTGATGCATGCTTTGACTTTTAAGTCTTGACATGTTCTTTTGGTAGACTTTTATTTGATTGTCTTAACCTAATCGAATTTGAGGTCTTATTTTTTTGCGTGTCTAATATTTATTTAGGTGTGAAGAACCTAAGTTGTTTAAGTTATTATATTTCAAGGTTACTCTCCATTTCCACTATGGATGCAATAGAAGCTCTTAAAGCAATATCTGATGGTGAAGACATTTTTGTTGCTACAATTGGAGTTGACGATATATACTAGTATTTTTCCTAGTATAAGAATTGTTGGAAGAACCAGATATTCAAGAGGAGAGAGGTGAATTGACCACTTTTGTTTAAGCGATACTATAGTCGATCGTTCTTTCTCAATAGTCAATTTTGAACCTGCAAAAGGGTTAGTGAATAGAACAAGAAATAATTGAATTTTAAGTAAATGTGAAAATGTAAGAGAGTCAGAAATTTATACTCCTCCTTGCGTTAATCACTAACTTGTCACCTTCCTAGCCACCTTATATTCATCCCTATTTTCCTATTTCTCCTCCTCCGTTGTACTTTCCACCAACTTCTTGTAAGCCCCTTTCTTTGCCTACATCATCCCTAATACTTCTCCATTCCACCACCAGTCCCTTTGACAGCCATTAAATTGACCTCTCAATACACCCTACACCTCTCTAGCCATTTGCTTATGCAACTGGCAGTCTTATCCACATATTGTCTGCATCCCCACTACTCTTTCAAGCCCCCATATTCATTAACTTCTCCTAGATCTCCAGAGCACTAGCCATCGTCAAGCTACCCCATTTGATCCTAGGTCAATCATCAAAAACCCTCTTTTTCCTCATCTTATTGATCTTCAAATCCATTCATCTCGGAAAGCCTACGTTGAGTCAAAAGATTCTCTCTTGGGATAACCATACAGTCTTTACAAAGACCTTTATCCCCCTTCCTAAGAGGCAAAAAATCAATCTGCATTGAACTACAGAAGGTAACCAAGTGTTACTCCTTCTTGGGAAGCCTGAATTCGCTACCATCAACCCAAAGACACTTGCAAAATTCAAAAGTGAAGCTCCTCCGTCATTTCTTTCCCCCAAACCAAAACCTCCATACACATCATTATAGCCCCTCGGTAATGACCTGATGTGCCCATTGAAATCAATTCCTAAGAAAATATTCTCGATGAGTGGCACACCTCTCACCACATTAGATACGTCCACATTAATTTTCCTTCTGTGGCTTGTTTGCTTTCTTCGGTTTTATCTCTTTCCTGGTACTCTTCAAGTCGTCTTCTTTGTGTTTTAATTTACTCTATATTGATCTTCTTTGATGTTGAATCTTCCTTGATGGTTGGATTTTCCTTGATCAATGGGCTGATTTTTACTATTTCCTTTTGCATTTGTTGCTGCCGAGCTTCTCTTTTTTTCTTGGCTAATTTCTTTTTTCTACTTACGTACGTAATAAATTTAACAGGATAAATTGTCATTATCAAATCATATATGGGCTAACAATCTCTCCTTTTTGATGATGACAACCAAAAAAGAGATAGAGGGAGTTTACTTCCTTTTTTGTGTTATGTTCCCCCTTAGTGTATGCTCCCTCATGATGTATGCCATGTATAAGAGTTGACTCGTATTCTCTTGTGGTCTTCTCCACCTTTTACTACATGGAGTTATGTAGTGGAGTCATAGCTTATCTTGTCGAATGGAAGTAAGTTATAGGTCATCCCATAATGGATGTACACAAAGAAAAAGTGCACAAGAAACAGAAGATAGATTTTAACACAAAGGTTTAATGAATATTTCAGAGTATGGTAAGAAAGTGAAGATTGTAATATGAAGGAGATATAAAGCTTATTCACAAAATCCTAAATTCCTGGCTCTCTCCAACAACCTACTAAGTACTTATTTGCCTTCCAAAAAGACAAAATTGATTTTATTTAAACAATTGAACTAATTATTATTTAATTAAACATGTTAATTCTGAATAAAGTGTTTTAATTAATATTTTTTACTCAAATTTTGAAAAGAAAAACTGCGTGTTTCATTCACTTATTAGAGATATAGTTAAGTGAACCATAAATTATATTCATTTTTAGTTAGAGTAGGCATATGTGCATTCACCTCAATAAGTCGTAAAATCCTAATCATTTTCTGCATGGGATTAATATATATAATTAAAGTAAATAATATACTTTATATAGTTAACTTAACAGTATATTTAATAAACCAATAAAAATATGCACAAATTTTTTTGCAATACTTGAATCAAAAGTGTCGTATTATTGGAGCATTTTATTAGGAGTTCATGTGTTTAACTGAAATAGTCTAACAAATTTAAGAGATTGATTCTGTGTTAAGTCTTTTTTTATTCTATCAAACTTGTTACCATAATTATTTTCCTTTTCTTTTTTATTTTTATTTCTCTCAGCCTTGTTTCCATAACTATTTTTTTTTTAGATTTACTCACTTGTTTGATTTGTAATGGCATGATGCTTAGCCTTATCGAATTTGGGTTCTTTTGGTTGACTTTTATTTGATTGTCTTAATAACCTAATTGAATTTGGGGTCTTATTTTTTTACGTGTCTAATATTTATTTTGGTGCGAAGAACCTGAGTGATTTAAGTTATGATATTTCAAGGTTGCTCTCCATTTCGGCTATGGATACAATAGAAGCTCTTAAAGCAATATCTGATTGCGAGACATTTTTGTTGCTACAATTAGAGTTGACGATACATATTAGTATTTTTCTAGTATAAGAAATGTTGGAATAACCTGATATTCAAGAGGAAAGGGGTGAATTGACCACTTTTTATTTAAGCGACACTATAGTCCATCGTTCTTTCTCAATAGTCAATTTTGAACCTGCAAAAGGGTTAATGAACAGAATAAGAAATAATTGAATTTTAAGTAAATATAGAAATGTAAGAGAGTCAGAAATTTATACTCCTCCTTGCGGTAACCACTAACTTAGTCTCCTTCCTAGCCACCTTATATTCCTCCAGATTTTCCTGTTTCTCCTCCTCGATTGTACTTTCCACCAACTTCTTGTAAGACCTTTTTTTTAGCCTACATCACCCCTAGTACTTCTCCATTCCACCAGCACTCCCCTTGCCGCCTGCAAAATTGACCTCTCAATACACCCAACACCTCTCTAGCCATTTTGCTTATGCAACCGACAGTCTTATCCTCATATTGTCTGTATCCCCACTACTCTTCCAAACCCCATACCCATTAAATTCTCGTATATCTCCAGGGCACTAGTCATTGTCAAGCTACCCCATTTGATCCTTGGTCGATCATCAAAAATCCTCTTTTTCCTTATCTTCTTGATCTCCAATCCATCCATCACCAACGACATGTGTTGGGTCGAAAGATTCTCACTTGAGATAACCTTACAATCTTTTCCAAAATCTTTATCCCCTTCCCAAGGAGCAAAATATCTGTATGTGTCATGGCCACCGAACTGCGGAATTTCACCAAGTGTTCCTCCTTGAGAAGCTCGAATTTGCTACCATCAACCAAGGCTCTTGCAAAATTCAAAAATGAAGAGATCCTCCGTCATTCCTCTCTCCAAAATCAAAACCTCCATACACATCATTATAACCCCTCGGTGATGACCTGATGTACCCATTGAAATCACCTCCTAAGAAAATCTTCTCGATGAGCAACACACCTCTCACCACATGAGATACATCCCCATTAATTTTCCTTTTGTAGCTTGTTTCCTTTTTTCTGTCTTGATCTCTTTCCTTGTACTCTTCAAGTCGTCTTCCTTGTGTTTTACTCTGTATTGATCTTCTTTGATTGTTGAATCTTCCATGATTGTTGAATTTTCCTTGATCAATGGGATGATTTTTGACTATTTCTTTTTGCATTTGTTGCTGCGGAGTTTCTTTCCTTTTATTGGCTAATTTCTTTTTTCTACTTACATACGTAATAAGTTTAAAAGGATAAATTGTCATTATCAAAACATATATGGGCCAACGGAGCCATAACTTATCTTCTTGTATGGAAGTAAGTTATAGATCTTCCCAAAATAAAGAAAAAGTGCACAAGAAGCTGAAGATAGCTAATAATAGTTCTAGATAAGAAAAGCAAAAGAGCGTTAGGGGATTAAGATTCCCCAATAACAACCCAACAAAATTATAGTTTTAACAAGGAACAAATTGCCCCAAAAACATATGAAATCATATATAAACCAAGTAGTGCATGAGGGTTCTTCTTCAGTCATCCTTCAGAAGCTCAGCAGCTGAGTCTGTAGATACATTGGTTGTCTTGGGTTGCTCACTCTTAACTTTTCCAGAGTCCTTTTAAAAAGAATAGAGTTAATGATCAAAAATATACTTATAGTATCTAGATTTTTTGAGTTTCGTACCTGAACTATTAGATGTTCGATTTTTCTACCAGAACTATTACCAACTACTTACCATAAACATCTCAACTATCAATATTTTCAGGTAACAAACTCAAAAAACCAAGATATTGTAGGTGTGTTTTCACTCTTCACTCATTAAAATATGTAAAGTAAACACACAATCTAGTAGAAGTTTATGCAAGAAGTAATTAAATATGTTGCTCGGACTCTACAAAAATGTCGCTCGATAAAAGGATAAGCAATGATTTTTTTTCGGTATGTCGGAATATAGTTGATGAGTGTGTATCAAATCCTTAAAAAGTAGTGAATTTTTTAAGAATTTGACACGAATACGACATATTTTTAAGAGTCCAAGCAACACAATATAAACCAGTAGAAAATTCAGGTATAAAAAATGAACAAAATAATTCAGATAGAAAACTCAAAAAAACAATATATATTATGTGTTCTCACCCATCACTGTTTAAAATATGTAAAGCAAATGTACAATCAAGCAGCAGCTTATGCAAGAGGTAACTAAGTATGTTGCTTGGACTATACCAAAATGTCGCTCGCTAAAAGGATAAGAAAATGATTTTTTTTTCGTGTTTCAAATTATGGTTGATGAGCGTGTATCAGATCCTTCAAAAGTAATAAATTTTTGAAGGACCGGACTTGAATACGACAAATTTTTGAAGAGTTCAACCAATATAATTTAAACCAATAAAAAATTTAATTTAAGAAAATAACAAAATAAATTATGGGTGAGATATTAGAAAGTGAAATATCATTGTTATACCTCATCCTCGAGAGACTGAATGTGATCAAGTAGCTGTTGATTGAGTGCACTTTCATTTATATGGTTAGCAACAACCATACTGAAGAGTGAAAAAAATGAGATTGACTGTAAGAGTGAATAAAAAGAAAAATTAAAACACAGCTCAGTATTAATTGTTCACTTTTTCTTTATATGTAAAATTAAAATAAAAAATCAAAATAGTACTTTAGGTATATTTTTTCAACCTTCCCCTAAAATATGAAAAGTAAATGAAGGAAGAAGTCAATTGAGGTTCAATATCTATAACACATGCCTAAAAAATAATAATTATATATAAATAGTATAATTTTTTTTGATGAAATTACTGTAAAAAGGTTGAGTAAAATGTGCGCAGTGCCATTGACATACCTCGATGTCGACAGACTGATACAATTCAAATAGTTTTTGGTTAAAGGAGATTCAACAACTTTCTCAGAGTCCTTAACCTGCGCATGTATTATTCTCTTAATATGCTAAAATAAATAAGTAAAAATATAAATACATTTTAGTATAGGAGATAAAGTGAAATTAAATAATGGACTGAATGTTTCAGACAATTGTTTCAAAATTTTGCAATGTCTTCAACATACTAAACAAAAAGGGCATGAATTTAACGATAACTTGTGGTGTTATAAAATGAATCTTCAAGATACTGTTTAACTTGTCATCTTACTAAAAATAGATCCATGATATTTTTTATTTTATAAGATTAAGATATAATTAGTTGTTTGTTTTAAGATTTATTCATAATCATAAATATGGAGAGATATTAATATGGTGCAAATAAAGTATTGAACAAAATAGATGATACAACAACAACAACAGACCCAGTAGATTCCCATATCGTGGGGTCTGGGGAGGGTAGAGTGTATGCAGACTATACCACTACCTCTAACGAAGTAGAGAGGCCCAAGACAAAGGACAGTATATAAAAATATCAAAAGCATGGAACACAATAAAAAAAACATAGATACGCCATCCACAAAAATATGCAACACTGCCAAACAAAAGACACCCAAGCCCTCCTACCTTACTGACTATGACTCATCCACCCACCTTAACCCTCTATCCTAATGTTTTTCCTCCATACCTTCCTATCCAGGGTCATGTCCTCAACCAACTGTAACTGCTCCATGTCACGTCTAATCACTTCCCTCCAGTATTTCTTAGGTTTACCCCTACACCGCTTGAAACCATCCAAGGCCAACCTCTCACACCTACGAACCGGCGCATCCGCGCCCCTCCTCATCACATGGCCAAACCATCTCAACCTCACTTCCCGCATTTTATCCTCCACCGACACCACTCCCACCTTCTCCCGAATAATTTCATTCCTAATCCCGTCAGCCCTAGTAAAACCACACATCCAACGCAACATCCTCATTTCCGCCACCTTCAATTTTTGGATATGAGAATTCTTAACCGGCCAACACTCAGCTCCATATAACATAGCCGGCCTGACTGCAACTCTATAGAATTTTCCCTTCATCTTGGGGGAACCTTCTTATCGCATAAAATTTCCGAAGCGATCCTCCATTTCATCCAACCTACCCCAATACGGTGAGAGACATCCTCATCTATCTCTCAATTCCCCTGAATCTTCTACCCAAGATACGTAAAACTATCCCTCTTACAAACCATATGGGAATCCAACTTCACTACCACCTCGTCCTCTTGCCTCGAGTCACTAAACTTGTACTCCAAGTACTCCGTCTTAGTCCTACTCAACCGAAAACCTTTAGACTCCAGGGTTTGTCTCCAAACCTCCAGCCTATCAGTAACACCGTGTCGGGACTTATCAATCAAAACTACATCATCTGCAAAAATATACACCAAGGCACCTCGCTTTGTATACTCCGCGTGAACACATCCATCACCACAGCGAATAAAAAAGGGCTAAGAGTTAATCCCTGGTGTAACCCTGTCAAGACTGGAATATGCTCGAAATCTCCTCCTACCGTCCTCACCCTAGTCTTCGCCCCCTCATACATGTCCTTAACCGCTCGAATGTACGCCACAGGGACCCCCTCGCCTCCAAGCATCTCCAAAGAACCTCCCTAGGGACCTTTTCATACTCCTTTTCCAAGTCAATAAACACCATGTACAAATCCCTCTTCCTCTCTCTATACTGCTCTATCATTCTCCGCACTAGGTGAATTGCCTCAGTTGTGGAGCGACCATGCATAAATCCAAATTGATTCTCAGAAATAGACACAATCTTCCTCAGCCTCTGCTCCACCACCCTCTCCCAAATCTTCATCGTGTGACTCAACAACTTAATACCCCGGTAGTTGTTGCAACTCTGAATGTCACCCTTATTCTTATACAAAAGGAATCATCGTGCTCCATCTCCACGCCTCGGGAATCTTTGCGGACTTGAAAATGTTGTTGAACAAGTTGGTCAGCCACCTTAACCTTGCCCCGCCAGAAAACTTCCAAAAATCCACCGGAATCTCGTCGGGCCCCGTCGCCCTGCCCCTTTGCATCTTGCGGATAGCCTCTCTTACCTCCTCAACCTTAAAACGCCGACAATAGCTAAAATCGCGATATTTTAACTAATTTAACCTTTATCTATTTAATATTTTTTTAAGGGATGTCCAAAAAAGACATGACAAGTAAAATAATTCGGAATAAACTTTAACTTATGTCTAAAGTTTCAATGACACAATTAATTTTTTGTGCTCAACTGAATTGAAAAATAAATAAAATTCCTATTAAAGATAAATTTGGAGAGGTTTTTTACCATGTATATAATAAAGAAACCTACCAAAACATTATGTCATTGACGTACCTCATACTCAAGAGGCTGGTAGATTTCAGAGAATCGCTGTTGATTTGGTGCCGAATCATCCACTTTCTCACTGACTACATGCTGCATATAAAACGTGAATGTGTATCACAAGAAGAATCATGATGGAAGGTTCTAGAAACATCAAGAGCCGTAATTAGTGTCAATCTAAAATCTAAACTTTATAGGTTCAAAACCCTAGAAATTGACTTCTTATTGAAATATTAATAAATTATTTGGACATCATTTGACGATGAATATTTTCTACTTCTTTTCTATAGTTCAAATTCTAAAACGCTTGTTTTGTCATAAAATTTATCCAAAATTTCATTGAATTTCGAAATTGAAAAACATCAAAAAGTTCTTTTCATTGCAAACCACTCACTAAAGTGCAACAATAACTCAAGTTTGTATTTGCAATCAAACACAATCCAATCTATATTTTTTTATTTCTAAAAACTCACTATTTTTTTTTTTTTTCAAATTAAGGGACACTGTACTAATTAAGGGGGCATTTGGCCATGAAAAATTCACTTTTTTTGAATTTAAACTCCAGAAATAACATTCGGTCATAAAATCAATTCTAAAATTCAACTTGCAATAAAATTCTGTAACTTTTAATACTTCAAAACTCAATAGAAAGTTATTTTCATTTGAAATAACTCATTAAAATTCAAAAACAACGCATATTTGTATTAATGATCGAAAACAACTTCAATTTTCAAATAACATTTTCTACTTCAAAATCATAACTATTTTTTTCCAAATTTCACAATTTTCATGACCAAAGAAATATTTGTGCATAACAATTATATTTTAAACATATATACATAGTTTAAATTAAAATTATTGAATTTTGCCAAACTGTAAATCAAAAGTGTAGCTCTCTGAGGTGTCGAAGTAAATTTTGCTTGCATGGTTCATTATTCATTTTCATGAATTAGAAACCCAGCAATTGCAGAGGAATTCAAATTGAGTAATGTATTATACTACTACTTTTCTTCCATCAACATTATAAGCTTAATTGTCCAAAAGTAAATTTTGACTCATAGATTTTATGAATACTTTGGATTATGGTAAGAATATTTTGACTAATTATTTTATGACTAAAAATAATGGTTCATTTTCCATTTCTGTTTTGTCTTTTACCCAAATTGTTGACTCTATGCAACAACTTACTAAATATTTATTTGCCTTCCAAAAAGTTTAAACTAATCAAATCTCTCTTCTTTGTTTTTTTTTTTTTTTTTAAAATCCATTTATTACTCTCTCACTTGTTTCCATGATATTTTTGTGCTTAATACATTGTTGTTTCAGGTACACAAAATTTGTATGTTAGTTCAGTAAACTTCAACACAAGTTCAAGACGTTTCAAGAACACTTCTGAAGTTTTTCAACACCTTCAACACAAGTTCACTATGAACTATCAAAGAAGTGTGTTATATTATTAAGAAATAAGATAAAACAGAATAAGCTAAGTCTTTCAAATTCACGAAGTGTCTTTAAGGAAATAATTTCCCTCAAGTACCCGAGGTTGCAAAATTTTCCTCACAGGATAAAATGGCTTCAAAATAAGAAAGTAGTGGTACCTCAAACATTTTGGTTTTCATCGAACTCACACAACGGGAGATGATCTCACGGAGTTTTTAAGAAGACAAAAAGTATTTTACAATATAAAATTTTTGTACTAAACCTGTGGAAAAATGCAGGCTTATATAGTGTTGGGTACGATGTAGTTTTGATGATTGACAAACTGACAAAGTGATATGAAACATGTAGTTGAAACTTGTAGCAAATAAACTTAACGAAATAAACATGTGCTAATTTGTAGAAGTTGAATTTGATTTAAATACTTGATGATAAGGGAAAGACAAATTGAGTTGAAAAAGGAGTCCTATGGAAAGAAGGAGTTTCACTTCTGAGCATATCCTGAAGAGTCCTATATGTAGAAGGAGAAAGATTCTGCAGATTAAAGAAGTCTACACAAGATAGGAAACATACAAATTGAAGGACTCTTTGTTAGATCAATGAAGTTTCTGATGATTGACACATGAATGGACCATGTTACTTGAGTTGGTCCAAGCATAGGAAGACAGGTTTCAGGTTTCACTGATAGATGCAGACAAATATTGCTTAAAGGTAGGAATGAATGACCAAGCCTAATTCTAATATACTCAAGTTACTGATCACGTGAGAAATTGAAGAAGTTGTGGTTGAGTAAAATACTTGAAGATAAGTTGATTTAAAGAGTTGAAGTTTGACTACAACACTAAGGAGACAAGAGTTGGAATTGAAGAAGGAGTCTCGCTTGAAGTAGAACTCTATGTAATGATGTTCTGATTAAAGGAAGAGTTTGAAATAAAGAATGACACTTGGAAGATCTATGCTTAAATAGAAGATGCATCAGTCATAATAACTTACGCACTTACAAAGAAGGAAAGCACAATCGACAGATTGATTTCACGAAGTGCTACTCAATCCTTGAAGAAACACATTGAAGAACCTAGTCCTAAGTATAGAATCCAGCTAAGAGTTTTAGCATTAATTTTTAGAGTTGTTCATTGTGTTTGAACTATTGATGTAATATTAGTTTTAGTGTGTTATAAACTGAACTAGGAGCTAGTCTTCGAGTTGGGGAAAACTCAGAGAAGTTGGGAACGCATACCTTGGGAGGTGTGTGTATAGTTAGAAATTAGAGTTTATAATTTCTAGTCGTTGAGTTAAAGGAATTAGTGTTTATAATTCCTATTTATTGGTTACAAGAGTTTTGTAATCAGTCGTTGTTGAGGCTCAGAGTTATTTAGTGAAGTTGGAGTTAAATCCTATTAAGGTGTAGGTCGTAATTTTTTACACCTTTTGAGCCGGGTGTTTTCCACATAAAAATTATTGTGTTCTTTACTTTTTGTTTTACTATTTCCTTGGAACACGTCAGGCAATCCGTTCAATCGAAACGCAACAGTTAGGCAAAAATTCAATAATTCATAGGGCACGTACTCTAACAAGTGGTATCAGAGTGAGGTTGTCTTAAAAAGGGTTAGCACCTAAGAAAATATTAATATAATAAATTCTGCACCACCTACTGGTCACAGTGAAGTTCAATCCACTATTAGACCTCCACTCTTTGATGGGTCTCACTTCATTTGGTGGAAAGCTAGGATGGAAACGTTTCTTCAAAGTGTAGATTATGAATTATGGGACAAAAATATTGATGTACCAACAATTCCCATGAAGACAGTGGATGGAGAACAAGTGAAAAAGGTAAGGAGTGAATTCACCCCGGAAGATCTTGTTGCACTACAAAAGAATGCAAAAGCCAAAAATATTCTTGTTTATGGTCTTGGTCCAGCTGAGTACAATAGAGTGTCTAATTGCAACACTGCAAAACAAATCTGGGATGCATTGGTGAATACACATGAAGGCACTAGCCAAGTGAGAGAATTTAAAATTGCATTACTTTTCACTGAATATGAGGGTTTCAAAATGGAGAAAAATGAGTCACTACAAGAAATGATAACTAGGTTAACTTTGTTGGTAAATGAGTTATCATATTTAGGAAAGGTTTTATCTACTGAGGAACAGGTAGAGAAGGTCTTGAGAGTCCTACCAAATTCTAAGTGGAATGTCAAAGTTACAGCCAAAAGAAAAGCTAAGGATCTCACTAGAATGTCCCTTGATGAGTTAGTTGGTAATTTGAAGACCTATGAGATGGACATGGAAGATCTAAATAGGGCATCTGAAAGTGATGAATCTTATGGAGAAGAAGATGATGAAACTGCTCTCATTGCCATTGGAGATTCAGATATAGAAGAAGATGATGGGAACTCTGAGGTAAGTATTCTTGAACTCAAAGAGAAGTTGCATTTATTTTCTAAAAAGTAACTTGTTTCCTTAATGACTGCTCTAATTGATGATTTCCAATAATTAACTTCTGATAGGTATGAGTTATTCAAAAATCTTGTAAGTTTAAAGTTTGATTTTATTGATGTAGAAACTTGTAAGAACACTGTTGTAAAGGAAAACTGCACTCTTAAGGAACAGGTTAGCAGACTTAATTCATCAAACCTGACCCTTAAATCTGAAGTTCTAAAACTATCTTTTTCTGAAAAAGAAAAAAAGGTCAAGAGTGAGAAACAAGAAAATACTGAGTCAGAATTGACTAATATTAAACATGAATACTTTTGTGAAAAAGAAAAGGTTAGTCAACTAAGTCAAGAAGTTTCTAAATTAAACTTGATCTTAAGAGAGATAATAGATGAACACATTCTTCAAGACTTGCTCATAATCTAGGTCAAATAACTCACAATGAAAAGGTTGGGTTGGGCTTTTATAAAAGTTCTAATGCTATTAAAGATCCGTGTTATATTTGTGGTAACTTGGGATATCCAACCACTGAATGTCCAGTTACAACAAAAAGAAAATCAAGAAGCATAAGCATTGCAAAAGATTCTTGTTCTATGTTAGCACAAGCTAACAAGAAAGTCAAAACTGGTCAGAGAAACAGGTCACATAACATGTTGCCTCGATGGGCTACAAGGAACTTCATACATTATTTTTCTCATAAGAAAGGATCCAAGCTTGTCTGGGTTCCTATAATTAACCTCTAATTTTTTTGAAGGTGAAGTGAAATGAGGAAAGCAAAATTAGTACATGGATAGAGCTTGCTCAAGACATAATACTGGAAGCAAATAAAATTTCTTTCACTTACCATATTTAAAGGGGGATGGATCTTTTGGAGATGGTAAAAAGAGCACCATTACTAGAGTTGAAAAGATTGGGAGAACTAAAATAATTTTTTTGAAAAAAATGGCTAGATTTGGAGTGCTCGTGTAAATGGCTAGAAACTGATGAGCATGCACAGGAACATGTTGTACTACCTGGTCCAACTGTTCTACAAACTACGAGCATATTGACAGAGGGAACAACAAATAAAGAAATAGATGCATCAATATAACCAACACAAACTGCTGGTAATTTTGTTGGTAGGTCATAAGAATTGGTGTTGTCAAAAGAATCTTAAGATATCCCATGAGAATCAATGTCTTGAGACCATGGTATCCAAAGAAAAGCAATTTCACTCTTGAGGGCTATAAAAATGTTGACTATGTGAGTTACTTAATTGACTGGAGAAGCACCAAGCACCAAAGGCACTAAGTAGAGAGCATTTTGAAAGGAATAGGTTAGACTTGAGGATGATTAAAATTGCATGAACTCCCCTTAATGATTGACTAGAATAACCATTTTTTTTCTTAATCTTATTAGCTAAAATGTTATTCGATTCAGTCTGGCACATTTAGTTGTGTGTCCCAATTCCAGATTTTTGACTCTTCTAACCTAATTTGTATTAGATTGTACAGAAAAATACGTACAAAAAATCAATTGTGACCATAAAGTTCTTCTTATCAGGTATGTTCTACACTGACATAAGTATAGGCTGTCTAAGTTGAAATATTTGAGCACACCTGTTCAATTCCTCACACTTCATCCTCTCCTTGTCCTATAATATTGATGAATTGGTTGACCAAACTTTCTTTGATTCTCTCCAAATGGTTGTGCACAAATGTGTTAATTCTACACCAAAAATTCCTTCTTCTATATTAACCAAAATATCAGTTTTTGTACCATGATTTGCCAAATTTGATCATCAATCACATACAACATATATTTCTGAAGAATAAAAAGGGACATGCTTTCCCTTTTAGTTTCTAATTGGTTATTTTTTAGGACTTCTCAATCCTAGTTCAGGTTTGACCTATAAAGCAACAATAGATATTCTTGAACATATGAATCATGTTGCTCTAACTGTTTCAATAAGGAGGGCTAACACTCATTTAAAAAAATTATTTTTTTTTTAATTTAGCTAAAAAAATTAATTTAAACTAGAAGCTGCACAAGACAGTCATGAAGTTGAATAAGAGGTCCTTAAGGCTAGGTTCATCACTTTGAAGCTTGACCTTGATTAATAGAGGTATGAAAATATTGAAATCATTCATCAATTGACACAGTTGATATCACCTGTTCCATTTTCCTCATCATCTCTTCACTATTTGTATCGTTAGCCAAGTCCCACTTTTATACCATATTCTTTTTATTGATGCTCAGTTGTTTTGCTTTGTTCAGTACTAGCTTAGGTTTAATGTGGAACTTGCTCTGTCAGTTAAATGGAATTGTTATCTTTGCTAAATTGACTCCTATTTTTGCTCTCTTTAATACATTACTATGTTGGCTAAAGTCTTTGTCTGATTTTTTTGGTGATAGCCCTAGTGGACATAAATACCATAACAAATCAATTTGGCTAGTATATTATTGCATTGAAATAGTTTTTTGATGATTCTAAAAGGGGGAAGATAAGGTTGTGCAATGTTTATAACCCATTGACTAAGTTGTTTCATTCTAGAGATTTATACTTTAGTGCCTATAGGTGAAGATGTTTCAATGCACAAAGACAAGAGGTTTGTCATCATCAAAAAGGGTAAATTTGTTGGGTACGATGTAGTTTTGATGATTGACAAACTGACAAAGTGAAATGAAGCGTGTAGCCTAAACTTGTAGCAAATAAATTAAAGAAATAAACATGTGCTAATTTGTAGAAGTTGAATTTAATTCAAACACTTGATGATAAGGGAAAGCAAACTTGAGTTGAAAAAGGAGTCCTACGAAAAGGAGTTTCACTTCTGAGCATATCCTGATGAGTCCTATGTGTAGAAGGAGAAAGATTCTGCAAATTGAAGAAGTCTGCACAAGATAGGAAACATACAAATTAAAGGAATCTTTGTTAGATCAATGATGTTTTTGATGACTGACACATGAATGGACCATGTTACTTGAGCAGGTCCAAGCATAGGAAGACAGGTTTCAGGTTTCACTGATAGATGCAGACAAAGATTGCATAAAGTCAGGAATGAATGAGCACGCCTAATTCTAATATACTCAAGTTACTGATCACGTAAGAAATTGAAGAAGTTGTGGTTCAGTAAAATACTTGAAGATAAGATGCTTTAAAGAGTTGAAGTTTGACTACGACACTAAGAAGACAAGAGTTGGAATTGAAGAAGGAGTCTCACTTGAAGTAGAACTCTATGTAATGAGAGTTCTTATTAAAGGAGGAGTTTGAAATAAAGAATGACTCTTTGAAGAGCTGTGCTAAAATAAAAGATACATCAGTCAGAATAACTTACACACTTACAAAGCAGAAAAGCACAATTGACAAATTGACTTCACGAAGTGCTATTCAATCACTGAAGAAACACATTGAAGAACCTGGTCCTAAGTATAGAATCCAGCTAAGAATTTTGGCATTGATTTTTAGAGTTTTTCATTGTGTTTGAACTATTGATGTAATATTAGTTTTAGTGTGTAATAAACTGAACTAAGAGCTAGTCTTCGAGTTAGGGAAAGCTCAGAGACTTTGGGAACGCGTACCTTGGGAGGTGTGTGTGTAGTTAGGAATTAGAGTTAGCCGTTGAGTTAAAGGAATTAGAGTTTATAATTCCTATTTGTTGGTTACAAAAGTTTTGTAATCAGTCGTTGTGGAGGCTCAGAGTTATTTAGTGAAGTTGGGGTTAAATCCTGTAGAGCTACAGGTTGTGGTTTTTTATGCCTTTTGAGCTGGGTGTTTTCCACGTAAAAATCATTGTGGTCTTTACTTTCTGTTTTACTGCTTCTTTGGAACACATCAGGCAACCCGTTCCATCAATAGACAACAGTTAGGTGAAAATAAGATTATCAGTAGGGCACATACTCTAACATATAGCCATGAAGTGCCTTTTCGGAAAGGAGGCAACAGTTCATCGAAAATGTGTATCTTTTCTAAATAGTCATGTCTGTCCATTCAAAACAGTGTGTCTTTTTCAAACAGCCACAACCATCCAAACAAGTCATACCTTTTTCCAAAATCGTGTGTCATTTCAAAACAACATTTCGTGTTTTTGCAATTGTTAGTCACTGCATGCATGCACGTTAATGGAGGAAAAAAATTTGTTGGATTTTCGAACTATGTAAATAAATTTCCTGTACAAATTTAATCTCATCGATCAATCCAAATCCAAATCCAAATCCAAATCTGAAGACGAGCGAGCGACGACGATGACGGCGCGAGGTACCTCTTGGTTCTTGCCGCACTTACCATGTGGAGTTTTTGTTTATTAATATAAACACATGAAAGTTTCATTCTCCCACCAATATGGGAGAATTAGTAGACTTTTCTTTCTTTTGAGTACACTTTTCTTTTTTAAGTGTTATCTCAATTTTTCCTCCACTTAATTCCCTCCATCTTCTGTTCACACTTTTAATCTTGAAACCAAAAATCTCCCACATGAATGGGGGATGAATATTCTTTGTAAAATATTATGGACAAGTATGTGATCACTAAGCAAAGATTGATTTTATCTGAATAAGTGGGTTTTACTTTGAACTTTTTATAGAGAAAATGCATCGGATGTACTCGATCAATTGGTAGATTTAATATCTTTGAACTTTCGAGCTTTAATGTATACCTAGACAACACATGTCATACAACCAACCTTTTACCATTTATGGTTCTCACGGTTTTATTTGTTTTATCCATGAACACATCTCAGTTTCATGAGAGCTTAGAGAATAGGCCTTTACTAACATTCTCCTTGAAACGGCTTCTACTCCGCTCTCACATTGGTGATTTCTAAGCGTTTCAATCCTATAAATTAAACTATTTGGACAAATTTTCCAAATTTAGATAATTATTAAAAGAATTCACTCCATAAGTCTTTTCCTTGTTTACTAAACATTGTCTACTTCATGAGAATGGGTTGGGTATATTGACTATGTTGAACATGCCTGAAACAACTTTGTTTGATCTCCTTGAATCTAGCTCTATGGATCTCCAGTCTGCTAGGTAGAGTTACTGCCATGCAGACTTGTCCTAGGCCTTAAACCCATTCCTTTGGATGTTCTCTCAACTCCTTCTCTAGATAAGCCATTTGTAAGTGGACCTGACACATTATCCTTTGACTTTACATAGCCAACAGTTATAATTCCAATAGAGAGAAGTTCTCTAATGGTATTATGTCTCCGTCTTATGTGATGAGATTTATCGTTATACATCATGCTCCCTGCTCTACCTATTACCGTTTGACTATCACAGTGTATACATACTAGTTCCACTAGTTTGGGCCAATAAGGAATATCTTCCAAGAAATTCTGGAGCCATTTTGCTTCTTCACCGGCTTTATCCAATGCGATAAACTCAAATTTCATTATGGAGCGAGCAATACATGTTTGTTTGAACAATTTTAACTAAACTTCTCCTCGGCCTATAGTAAATATATCCACTCATGGATTTTACTTTATTTGATCTGGTGATCCAATTTGTATCACTATATCCTTCAATTACTGCTGGATATTTATTATAATGCAAAACATAGTCTTGAGTGTATTGAAGATAGCCCAAAACTCTTTTCATGGCCATCCAATGAATTTTATTAAGATTACTCATGTACTGACTCAACTTACTAATAGCACATGCTATGTCTGTTCGTGTACAATTCATGATATTCATCAAACATCCCAATACTTTTGCGTAGTCCAACTGTGAGTCACTTTTACCTTTATTTTATGAAGTGCAGAGTTCACGTCCAATAGAGTCTTGGAAATACCAAATTCCATATACTTGAACTTGTCAAGTACCTTTTCAATGTAATGAGGCTATGACAAAGCCAACCCTTATGGAGTTCTATGGATTTTTTATTGCTAAGATCATATTCGCAACTCCAAGATCTTTCATATCAAACTTGCTCTCAAGCATTTATTTTGTAGCATTTATGTATGAAATGTCTCTACTGATGATCAACATATCATCCATATACAAACAAACAATGTCCTTGTGATTTGGGGAGTCTTTAATGTACGCACATTTATCATATTCGCTTATCTTAAATATGTTTGCCAACATGGTTTGGTCAAACTTCGCATGCCACTATTTAGGTACTTATTTTAGTACATAAAGAGACTTAAAAAGTTTGCACACCTTATTTTTTTTTCTGAAACCACAAAACCCTCAAGCTGTTCTATGTAAATTTCTTCCTCCAATTCTCTATTTAGGAATGTTGTTTTCACATCCATTTGATAGATTTCAAGACCATATACCATCACCAAGGAAATTAACATACAAATTGACATTATCCTTATTACATATGATTATGTATCAAAGTAATCAAGGTTTTCCTTTTGTTTAACGCATTTAACTACAAGTCTTGCCTTGTATTTGTCAATAGTGCCATATGCTTTCATTTTCCTTTTGAAATTCCATTTAGAACATAAAGGTTTATTTTCTGAAGGAAGAACAACTAACTCCCATGTAAGGTTGATAAATATTGAATCTATCTCACTATTGATTGCATCTTTATTAAAGGATAAGTCTGAAGATAGCATCGCTTTTTTAAACGTTTGTGTCTCATTTTCTAAGAGAAATATTACAAAATCCGATTCAAATAAAGTTGACATTCTTTTACGTATTCTACATCTTGGATTCTCATCATTATGTACATCCTCACTTAGTTTATCTTAAGGTTGTTTAGACCCTCCACTAGAGTGTTCATGTCTATTTTTGTGCTTAATACATTGTTGTTTCAGGTACACAAAATTTGTAAGTTAGTTCAGTAAACTTCAACACATGTTAAAAATGTTTCAAGAACACTTATGAAGTTTTCCAACACCTTCAACACAAGTTCACTATGAACTATCAAAGAAGTGTGTTATATTATTAAGAAATAAGATGAAACAAAATAAGCCAAGTCCTTCAAATTCACGAAGTGTCTTTAAGGAAATAATTTCCCTCAAGTACCCGAGGTTCCAAAATTTTCCTCCCAGGATAAATGGCTTAAAAATTAGAAATTAGTGGTACCTCAAACATTTTGGTTTTCTTCAAACTCACACAACGGGAGATGATCACACGGAGTTTTTAAGAAGAAAAAAAGTATTTTAATACAGAAAAATTTTGTAGTAAACCTGTGAAAAAATGCAGGTTTATGTAGTGTTGGGTACGATGTAGTTTTGATGATTGACAAGATGACAAAGTGATATGAAACATGTAGTTGAAACTTGTAGCAAATAAACTTAACGAACTAAACATGTACTAATTTGTAGAAGTTGAATTTGATTTAAACACTTGATGATAAGGGAAAGCAAAGTTGAGTTGAAAAAGGAGTCCTATGGAAGAAGGAGTTTCACTTCTGAGCATATCCAGAAGAGTCCTATGTGTAGAAGGACAAAGATTCTGCACATTGAAGAAGTCTACACAAGATAGGAAACATACAAATTGAAGGACTCTTTGTAAGATCAATGAAGTTTCTGATGACTGACATATGAATGGACCATGTTACTTGAGCTGGTCCAAGCATAGGAAGAAAGGTTTCAGGTTTCACTGATAGATGCAGACAAAGATTGGTTAAAGGCAGGAATAAATGACCAAGCCTAATTCTAATATACTCAAGTTACTGATCACGTGAGAAAGTGAAGAAGTTGTGGTTGAGTAAAATACGTGAAGATAAGCTGATTTAAAGAGTTGAAGTTTGACTACAGCACTAAGGAGACAAGAGTTAGAATTGAAGAAGGAGTCTCGCTTGAAGTAGAACTCTATGTAATGATGTTCTGATTAAAGGAAGAGTTTGAAATAAAGAATGAATATTTGAAGAGCTGTGCTTAAATAGAAGATGCATCAGTCAGAATAACTTATGTACTTACAAAGAAGAAAACCACAATCGATAGATTGACTTCATGAAGTGCTACTCAATCACTGAAGAAACACATTGAAGAACCTGGTCTAAGTATAGAATCCAACTAAGAGTTTTAGAATTGATTTTTAGAGTTGTTCATTGTTTTTGAACTATTGATGTAATATTTGTTTTAGTGTGTTATAAACTGAACTAGGATCTAGTCTTCGAGTTGGGGAAAACCTAGAGAATTTGGGAACGCATACCTTGGGAGGTGTGTGTGTAGTTAGAAATTAGAGTTTATAATTCCTAGTCGTTGAGTTAAAGGAATTAGAGTTTATAATTTCTATTTATTGGTTACAAGAGTTTTGTAATCAGTCATTGTTGAGGCTCAAAGTTATTTAGTGAAGTTGGGGTTAAATCCTATTAAGGTTTAGGTCGTGATTTTTTACACCTTTTGAGCCAGGTGTTTCCCACATAAAAATTATTGTGTTCTTTAATTTCTGTTTTACTGTTTCCTTGGAACACATCAGGCAACCCGTTCCATCTATAGACAATAGCTAGACAAAAATAAGATAATCCGTAGGGCACGTACTCTAACAAGTGGTATCAGAGTGAGGTTGTCTTAAAATGGGTTAGCACCTAACAAAAAATTGATATAATGAATGCCGCACCACTTACTAGTCACAATGAAGGTCAATCCACTATTAGACCTCCACTCTTTGATGGGTATCACTCTATTTGGTGGAAAGCTAGGATGAAAACGTTTTTCCAAAGGTAGATTATGAATTATGGGACAGAAATATTGATGGACCAACAATTACCATGAAGACAGTGGATGGAGAACAAATGAAAAAGGTAAGGAGTAAATTCACCCCGGATGATCTTGTTGCACTACAAAAGAATGCAAAATACAAAAATATTCTTGTTTGTTGTCTTTTTCCAGCTGAGTACAACAAGGTGTCTAATTGTAACACTGCTAAACAAATCTGGGATGCATTGGTGAATGCACATGAAGGCACTAGCCAAGTGAGAGAATTCAAAATTGCATTACTTTTCACTGAATATGAGGCTTTCAAAATGGAGAAAAGTGAGTCACTACAAGAAATGATAACTAGGTTAACTTTATTGGTAAATGAGTTATCATCTCTAGGAATGGTTTTATCTACTAAGGAACAGGTAGAGAAGGTCTTGAGAGTCCTACCTAAGTCTAAGTGGAATGTCAAAGTTACAGCCAAAAGAAAAGCTAAGGATCTCACTAGAATGTCCCCTGATAAGTTAGTTGGTAATTTAAAGACCTATGTGATGGACATGGAAGATCTAAATAGGGCATCTAAAAGTGATGAATCAGATGGAGAAGAAGATAATGAAACTGCTTTCATTGCCATTGGAGATTCATACATAGAAGAAGATGATGGAAACTCTGAGGTAAGTATTCTTGAACTCAAAGAGAAGTTGCATTTATTTTCTCAAAAGGAACTTGTTTCCTTAATGAGTGCTCTAACTGTTGATTTCCAAGAATTAAATTATGATAGGGATGAGTTTTTGAACAATCTTGTAAGTTTGAAGTTTGATTTTATTGATCTAGAAACTTGTAAGAACACTGTTGTAAAGGAAAACTGCACTCTTAAGGAACAGGTTAGCAGACTTGATTCATCAAACTTGACCCTCAAATCTGAAGTTCTAAAACTGCCTCTTTCTGATAAAGAAAAAAAGGTCAAGATTGAGGAACAAGAAAAGATTGAGCCAGAATTGACTAAGATTAAACATGAATACTTTTTTGAAAAAGAAAAGGTTAGTCAACTAAGTCAAGAAGTTTCTAAATTGAAACTTGATCTTGAAAGATCTAATAGATGGACACATTCTTCAAGACTTGTTCCTAAGATAGGTCAAAGAACTCACAATGAAAAGGTTGGGTTAGGCTTTTATAAAAGTTCTAATGCTATTAAAGAACTATGTTATATTTGCGGTAACTTGGGACATCCAACCACTGAATGTCTAGTTGCACCAAAAAGCAAATCAAGAAGCATAAGCCTAGCAAAATATTCTGGTTCTTTGTTAGCACAAGCTAACAAGAAAGTCAAAACTGGTCAGAGAAATTGGTCACATAACATGTTTCCTCGATGGGCTACAAGGAACTTCATACATCATTTTTCTCATAAGAAAGGATCCAAGCTTGTCTGGGTTCTTAAAATTAACCCCTAATTTGTTTTGCAGGTGAGAGTGAAAGGAGGCAAGCAAAATTAGTACATGGATAGAGCTAGCTCAAGACATAAGACTGGAAGCAAATAAAATCTCTTTCACTCACCACATTTAAAGGGGGAATGGATCTTTTAGAGATGGTAAAAAGAGCACCATTATTAGAGTTGAAAAGTTTGGGAGAGCTAAAACAATTTTTTTTAAAAAATGGTCAGATTTGGAGTGCTCGTGTAAGGGGGAAGCAAGAGAGATTCTCTTCAATAAAAAATATAAAAAAAGGATGACAGTGAAACTGATGAGCATGCACAGGGACATGTTGTACTACCTGGTCCAACTGTTGTACAGACTGAGGGTATATTGACAGGGGGAACAACAAATAAAGAAATGGATGCATCAATAAAACGAACACAAGCTACTGATAATTTTTTTGGTAGGTCATAAGAATTGGTGTTGTCAAAAGAATCTTGAGATATCCCATGAGAATCAATGTCTTGATACTATAGTATCCAAAGGAAAGCAATTTCACTCTTGAGAGCTATAAAAATGTTGACTATGTGGGTTACTTAATTGACTGGAGAAACACCAAGCACCACAGGCACTAAGTAGAGAGAATTTTGAAAGGAATAGGTTAGACTTGGGGATGATTAAAATTGCATGAACTTCCTCAATGATTGACTAGAATAACCATTTTTTCCTTAATCTTATTAGCTAAATGTTATTCGATTCAGTCTTGTACATTTAGTTGTGTGTCCCAATTCCAGATTTTTGACTCTTCTAACCTAATTTATATTATATTGTGCAGAAAAATAGGTACAAGAAAGCAATTATGACCATAAAGTTCTTCTTATCAGGTATGTTCTACACTGACATAAGTATAGGCTGCCTAAGTTGAAATAGTTGAGCACACCTGTTCCATTCCTCACACTTCATCCTCTCCTTGTACTATAATATTGACGAATTGGTTGACCAAACTTTATTTGATTCTCTCCAAATGGTTGTGCACAAATGTGTTGATTCTACACCAGAAATTCCTTCTTCTCTATTAACCAAAATATCAGTTTTTGTACTATGATTTGCCAAATTTGATCATCAATCATATACAACATATGTTTCTGAAGAATAAAAAGGGACATGATTTTCCTTTTAGTTCCTAATTGGTTATTTTTTAGGGATTCTCAATCCTAGTTCAGGTTTGACTTATAAAGAAACAATAGATATTCTTGAACATATGAATCATGTTTCTCTAGCTGTTTCAATAAGGAGGGCTAACACTCATTTAAAAAAAATTGAAAAAAAATTTAATTTAGCTAAAAAAAAATTTAAACTAGAAGTTGTAGAAGACAGTCATGAAGTTGAATAAGCAGTCTTTAAGGCTAGGATCATCACTTTGAAGCTTGACCTTGATTGATAGAGGTATGAAAATATTGAAATCATTCATCAATTGACACAGTTGATATCGCCTGTTCCATTTTCCTCATCAGTTCTTCACTATTTGTATCCTTAGCCATGTCCTAATTTTATACCGTATTTTTTTAATTAATACTCAGTTTTTTTGCTTTGTTCAGTACTAGCTTAGGTTTAGTGTGGAATATGCTCTGTCAATTAAATGGAATGGTTATCTTGCTAAATTGACTCAGATTTTTGATCTCTTTAATACATTACTATGTTGGCTAAAGTCTTTCTCTGATTGTTTTGGTGGTAGGCCTAGTGGCCATAAATAGCATAACAAATCAATTTGGCAAGTATATCATTGCATTGAAATAGTTTTTCGATGATGCCAAAAGGAGGAAGATAAGGTTATGGAATGTTTATAACCCATTGACTAATTTATTTCATTCTAGTGTTTTATACTTTGGTACCTACAGGTAAAGATGTTTGAATGCACAAAGACAAGAAGTTTGTCATCATCAAAAAGGGAAAATTTATTGGGTATGATGTAGTTTTGATAATTAACAAACTGACAAAGTGATATGAAACATGTAGCTGAAACTTATAGCAAATAAATTTAATGAATAAACATGTTCTAATTTGTAGAAGTTCAATTTGATTCAAACACTTGATGATAAGGGAAAGCAAAGTTGAGTTGAAAAAGGATTCCTATGGAAATGAGTTTGACTTTTGAGCATATCCTGATGAGTTCTATGTGTAGAAGGAGAAAGATTCTGCAGATTGAAGAAGTCTGTACAAGATAGGAAACATACAAATTGAAGGACTCTTTTTTAGATCAATGAAGTTTTTGATGACTGAACATGAATGGACCATGTTACTTGAGCTGGTCCTAGCATAAGAAGACATGTTTCAGGTTTCACTATAGATACAGACAAAAATTGCTTAATGTCAGGAATGAATGAGCAAGCCTAATTCTAATATACTCAAGACACTGATCACATGAGAAATTGAAGAAGTTGTGGTTGAGTAAAATACTTGAAGATAAGCTGATTTAAAGAGTTGAAGTTTGACTACAACACTAAGGAGACAAGAGGTGGAATTGAAGAATGAGTCTCACTTGAATTAGAACTCTATGTAACGAGAGTTCTGATTAAATCAGGAGTTTGAAATAAGGAATGAATCTTTGAATAGCTATGCTTAAATAGAAGATGCATCAGTCAGAATAACTGACGCATTTTCAAAGCAGTAAAGCACAATTGACAGATTGACTTCACGAAGTGCTACTCAATCACTGAAGAAACACATTAAAGAACCTGTTCCTAAGTATAGAATCCATCTAAGAGTTTTAGCATTGATTTTTAGAGTTGTTCATTGTGTTTGAACTATTGATGTAATATTAGTTTTAGTGTGTTATAAACTGAACTAGGAGCTAGTCTTCGAGTTGGGGAAAACTCAGAGACTTCGGGAACGCATACCTTGGGAGGTGTGTGTGTAGTTAGGAATTAGATTATATAATTCCTAGTTGTTTAGTTAAAGGAATTAGAGTTTATAATTCCTATTTGTTAGTTACAAGAGTTTTGTAATCAGTCGATGTAGAGGCTCAGAGTTATTTGGTGAAGTTGAGGTTAAATCCTGTAGAGGTGCAGGTCGTGGTTTTTTACACCTTTTGAGCCTGGTGTTTTCCACATAAAAATCATTGTGTTCTTTACTTTCTCCTTTACTGCTTCCTTGGAACACGCCAGGCAACCCGTTCCATCGATAGACAATAGTTAGGCAAAAATAAGATAATCAGTAGGGCACGTACTCTAACATATAGTCATGAAGTGCCTTTTTGGAAATGAGGCAATAGTTCATCGAAAATATGTATCTTTTCTGAATAGTCATGTCTGTCTACTAGAAACAATGTGTCTTTTCCGAACAGCCACAACCATCCAAACAAGTCATACCTTTTTTTGAAATAGTGTGTCATTTCAAAACAACATTTCACATTTTTGCAATTGTTTCTGCACTGTATGCATGTACGTTAATGGAGGAAAAAAAACTGTTGGATTTTCGGACTATGTAAAAAAATTTTGTCTTAAAATTTAATCTCATCGATCAATCCAAATCCAAATCAAAATCTAAATCTTAAGCCGAGTGAGAGACGACGATGACGACACGAGGCACCTCTTGGTTCTTGCCTCACTTACCATTCGGAGTTTTTGTTTCTTAATATAAACATATGAAAATTTCATTCTCCCACCAATATGGAAGAATTAGTAGACTTTTCTTTCTTTTGAGTACACTTTTCTTGTTTAAGTGCTATCTCATTTTTCCCTCCTCTTAATTCCCTCCATCTTTCATTCACACTTTTAATCTTGAATCCAAAAATCTCCAACATGAATGGGGGATGGATATTCTTTGTAAAATATTATGACAAGTATGTGATCATCAAACAAAGACTAATTTCACCTGAATAAGTGGGTTTTCCTTTGAACTTTACATAGTGAACATGCATCGGATGCACTCGATCAATTAGTAGATTTAATATCTTTGAACCGTCGAGCTTTAATGTATACCTAGACAACACATGTCATACAACAAACCTTTTACCATTTATGGTTCTCACAGTTTTATTTGTTTCGTCCAGAAACTCATCCCGGTTTCATGAGAGCTTAGAGAATAGGCCTTTACTAACATTCTCCTTGAAGCGGATTCTACTCCGCTCTCACATAGGTGATTTCTAAGTGTTTCAATCCTATATATTAAACTATTTGGTCAAATTTTCCAAATTTAGATAATTATAAGAAGACTTCACACCATAAGTCTTTTCCTTGTTTACTAAACATTGTCTACTTCATGAGAATGGATTGGGTAAATTGACAATTTTGAACCTGTCAGACACAACTTTGTTTGATCTCCTTGAATCTATATCTATGGATCTCCAGTCTGCTAGGTAGAGTTACCGCCATGCTGACTTGTCCTAGGCCTTAAACTCATTCCCTTGGATGTTCTCTCAACTCCTTCTATAGATTGGCCTTTTGTAAGTGGATCTAACACATTATCCTTTGACTTTACATAGTCAATAGTGATAATTCAGCTAGAGAAAAGTTCTCTAATGGTACTATGTCTTCGTCTTATGTGATGAGATTTATCGTTATACATCATGCTCCGTGCTCTACTTATTACTGTTTGACTATCTCAATGTATATATACTGGTGTCACTGGTTTGGAGCAATAAGGAATATCTTCCAAGAAATTTTGGAGCCATTCTGCTTCTTCACCGACTTTATCCAATGCGATAAACTCATATTTCATTATGGAGCGAGCAATACATGTCTGTTTGAATGATTTCCAATAGACTGCTCCTCGACCTATAGTAAATACATATCCACTCATGGATTTTACTTCATTTGATCTGGTGACCCAATTTGCATCACTATACCCTTCAATTACCGCAGGATATTTATTATAATGTAATGCATAGTCTTGAGTGTATTTAAGATACCCCAAAACTCTTTTCATTTCCATCCAATGAATTTTATTAGGATTACTCGTGTAATGACTCAACTTACTAATAGCACATGCTATGTATGGTCGTGTACAATTCATGATATACATCAAACATCCTAACACTCTTGCGCAGTCCAACTGTGAGTTACTTTCACCTTTATTTTTTGAAGTGCAGAGCTCACGTCTAATAGAGTCTTGGCAATACCAAATTCCATATACTTGAACTTGTCAAGTACCTTTTCGATGTAATGAGGCTATGAAAAAGCCAACCCTTGTGGAGTTCTATGGATTCTCATTCCTAAGATCACATTCGCAACTCCAAGATCTTTCATATCAAACTTTCTCTCAAGCATTCACTTTGTAGCATTTATGTATGAAATATCTCTACTGATGATCAACATATCATCCATATACAAACAAACAATGACCTTGTTATTTGGGGTGTCTTTAATGTAAGCATATTTATCGCATTCGTTTATCTTAAATCTGTTTGACAACATGGTTTGGTCAAACTTTGCATGCCACTATTTAGGTACTTGTTTTAGTTCATAAAGAGACTTAACAAGTTTTCACACCTTATTTTCTTTTCCCAAAACCACAAAACCCTCAAGCTGTTCTAGGTAAATTTCTTCCTCTAATTCTTTATTTAGGAATGTTGTTTTCACATCCATTTGATCGATTTCAAGACCATATACCGCCACCATGTCAATTAACATCCGAATTGACATTATCCTCGTTACATACAAGTATGTATCAAAGTAATCAAGGTCTTCCTTTTGTTTAACTCCTTTGACTACAAGTCTTGCCTTGTATTTGTCAATAGTGCCATATGCTTTAATTTTCCTTTTGAATTTCCATTTAGAACATAAAGGTTTATTTTCTGGAGGAAGATCAACTAACTTCCACGTATGTTTGCTAAAGATTGAATCAATCTCACTATTGATTTCCTATTTCCAGAAGGCTGAGTCTGAAGACAGCATCACTTCTTTAAATGTTTGAGGCTCATTTTTTAGTAGAAATATTACAAAATCCGATCCAAATGAAGTTGACGTTCTTTCACGTATACTACATCTTGGATTCTCATCATTATGTACATCTTCACTTAGTTCATCTTGAGGTTGTTTAGACCCTCCACTAGACTGTTCATGTCTATTTTTGTTCTTAGTACATTGTTGTTTTGGGTACACAAAATTTGTATGTTAGTTCAGTAAAATTCAACACAAGTTCAAGACATTTCAAGAACACTTATGAAGTTTTCCAACACCTTCAACACAAGTACACTATGAACTGTCAAAGAAGTGTGTTATATTATTATGAAATAAGATAAAACAGAATAAGCCAAGTCCTTCGAATTCAAATGGCTTCAAAATCAGAAAGTAGTGGTACCTCAAACATTTTGGTTTTCTTCGAACTCACACGATGGGAGATGATCACATAGAGTTTTTAAGAAGACAAAAAGTATTTTAATACAGAAAATTTTTGTACTAAACCTGTGGAAAAATGCAGGTTTATATAGTGTTGGGTACAATGAAGTTTTGATGATTGACAAACTGACAAAGTGATATGAAACATGTTGTTGAAACTTGTAGCAAATAAACTTAACGAAATAAACATGTGCTAATTTGTAGAAGTTAAATTTGATTCAAACACTTGATGATAAGGGAAAGCAAAGTTGAGTGGAAAAAGGAGTCCTATGGAAAGAAGGAGTTTCACTTCTGAGCATATCCTGAAGAGTCCTATGTGTAGAAGGAGAAAGATTATGCAAATTGAAGAAGTCTACGCAAGATAGGAAACATACAAATATAAGGACTCTTTGTTAGATCAATGAAGTTTCTGATGACTGACACATGAATGGACCATGTTACTTGAGTTGGTCCAAGCATAGGAAGAAAGGTTTCAGGGTTTACTGATAGATGCAGACAAAGATTGGTTAAAGGCAGGAATGAATGACCAAGCCTAATTTTAGTATACTCAAGTTACAGATCACGTGAGAAATTGAAGAAGTTGTGGTTGAGTAAAATACTTGATGATAAGCTGATTTAAAGAGTTGAAGTATGACTACAACACCAAGGAGACAAGAGTTAGAATTAAAGAAGGAGTCTCGCTTGAAGTAGAAATCTATGTAATGAGAGTTCTTATTAAAGGAGGAGTTTGAAATAAAGAATGACTCTTTGAAGAGATGTGCTTAAATAGAAGATGCATCAGTCAGATTAACTTACTCACTTACAAAGAAGAAAAGCACAATCGACAGATTGACTTCACGAAGTGCTACTCAATCACTGAAGAAACACATTGAAGAACCTGGTACTAAGTATAGAATCCAACTAAGAGTTTTAGTATTGATTTTTAGAGTTGTTCAATGTGTTTGAACTATTGATGTAATATCAGTTTTAGTGTGTTATAAACTGAACTAGGAGCTAGTCTTCGAGTTGGGCAAAACTCAGAGACTTTAGGAACACATACCTTGGGAGGTGTGTGTGTATTTAGGAATTAGAGTTAATAAATCCTAGTCGTTGAGTTAGAGGAATTAGAGTTTATAATTCCTATTTATTGGTTACAAGAGTTTTGTAGTCAGTCGTTGTTGAGGCTCAGAGTTATTTAGTGAAGTTGGGGTTAAATCCTATAGAGGTGTAGGTCGTGATTTTTTACACCTTTTGAGCCGGGTGTTTTCCACGTAAAAATTATTGTGTTCATTACTTTCTATTTTACTGTTTCCTTGGAACACATCAGGCAACCCGTTCCATCGATAGACAACAGTTAGGTGAAAGTAAGATAATCAGTAGGGCACGTACTCTAACAAGTGGTACCAGAGTGAGGTTGTCTTAAAAAGGGTTAGAACCTAAGAAAAGATTAATATAATGAATTCCGCACCACCTACTGGTCACAGTTAAGGTCAATCCACTATTATACCTTCACTCTTTGATGGGTCTCACTTCATTTGGTGGAAAGATAGGATGGAAACGTTTATTCAAAGTGTAGATTATGACTTATAGGACAGAAATATTAATGGACCAATAATTCCCATGATGACAGTGGATGGAGAACAAGTGAAAAAGGTAAGGAGTGAATTCACCCCGAAAAATCTTGTTGCACTACAAAAAACTGCAAAAGCCAAAAATATTCTTATTTGTGGCCTTGGTCTAGCTGAGTACAATAGAGTGTCTAATTGTAATACGGCTAAACAAATCTGGGATGCATTGGTGAATGCACATGAAGGCACTAGCTAAGTGAGAGAATTCAAAATTTCATTACTTTTCACTGAATATAAGGCTTTCAAAATGGAGAAAAATGAGTCACTATAAGAAATGATAACTAGGTTAACTTTGTTGGTAAATGAGTTATTATCTCTAGGAAAGGTTTTATCTACTGAGGAACAGGTACAGAAGTTACAGCCATAAAAAAGCTAAGGATCTCACTAGAATGTCCCTTGATGAGTTAATTGGTAATTTGAAGACCTATGAGATGGACATGGAAAACCTAAATAGGGCATCTAAAAGTGATGATTCAGATGGAGAAGAAGATAATGAAAATGCTCTCATGGCCATTGGAGATTCAAACATGGAAGAAGATGATGGAAACTATGAGGTAAGTATTCTTGAACTCAAAGAGAAGTTGCATTTATTTTCTAAAAATAAACTTATTTCCTTAATGAGTGTTCTAATTGATGATTTCCAAGAATTAACTTCTGGTAGGGATGAGTTATTCAACAATCTTGTAAGTCTGAAGTTTGATTTTATTGATCTAGAAACTTATAAGATCACTGTTATAAAGGAAAATTGCACTCTTAAGGAAGAGGTTAGTAGACTTGATTCATCAAACCTGACCCTCAAATCTGAAGTTCTAAAATTGTCTCTTTCTGAAAAAGAAAAAAAGGTCAAGAGTGAGGAACAAGAAAAGATTGAGTTAGAATTGACTAAGATTAAACATGTATACTTTTGTGAAAAAGAAAAGGTTAGTCAACTAAGTCAAGAAGTTTCTAAATTGAAACTTGATCTTGAAAGAGCTAATAGATGGACACATTCTTCAAGACTTGTTCCTAAGATAGGTCAAAGAACTCACAATAAAAAGGTTGGGTTGGGCTTTTATAAAAGTTCTAATGATATTAAATATTTGTGTTATATTTGTGGTAACTTGGTCCAGTTGAAGCAAAAAGAAAATCAAGAAGCATAAGCCTTGCAAAAGATTCTGGTTCTCTGTTAGCATAAGCTAACAAGAAAGTCAAAACTGGTCAAAGAAACTGATCACATAACCTGTTGCCTCAATGGGCTACAAGGAACCTCATACATTATTTTTCTCATAAGGAAGGACCCAAGTTTGTCAGGGTTCCTAAAATTAACCCCTAATTTGTTTTGCAGGTGAGAGTGAAAGGAGGTAAGCAAAATTAGTATATGAATAGATCTTGCTCAAGACATAAGACTGGAAGCAAATATAATTTATTTCACTCACTATATTTAAAGGGGGAATGGATCTTTTAGAGATGGTAAAAAGAGCACCATTACTAGAGTTGAAAAGAATGGGAGAACTAAAACAAAATTCTTTTTAAAAATGGTCAGATTTGGAGTGCTGGTGTAAGGGGGAAGCATGGGAGATTCTCTTAAAAAATATAATAAAAAAAGGATGACAGTGAAACTGATGAGCATGCACAGGAATATGTTGTTCTACCTGGTCTGACTATTGTACAGACTGAGGGACTATTGAAAGGAGGAACAACAAATAAAGAAATAGATGCATCAATAAAATAAACACAAGCTGCTGGTAATTTTGTTGGTAGGTCATAAGAATTGGTATTGTCAAAAGAATTTTGAGATATCCCATGAGAATCAATGGCTTGAGACTATGGTATCCAAAGGAAAGGAATTTCACTCTTGAGGGCTATAAAATGTTGACTATGTGAGTTACTTAATTGACTGGAGAAGCACCAAGCACCAAAGGCACTAAGTAGAGAGAATTTTGAAAGGAATAGGTTAGACTTGGGGATGATTAAAATTGCATGAACTTCCCTCAATGATTGACTAGAATAACCATTTTTTTCTTAATCTTATTAGCTAAAATGTTATTCGATTCAGTCTTGCACATTTAGTTGTGTATTCAAATTCCAGAATTTTGACTCTGCAGACACGTAAAATTTATTGGGTCAAATTGATACAAAATTTGGATTTGATCCATATTTTATTGGGTCTAAAATCATTTTGGGATATAATAATAATAAGCCCATTTTATTCCTTATCAAGGACTTCAAGGTCCATTACACTTGGAAGCCCAAACTCATCAAGTGACGTGGCAGCCCAGTCAAATCCAAGACCAATGAGATGCCGCCACTTGTACAAATTATGTGGAAATCTCATTCAAATTCAAGAACCAGTCAAAAGTCACCAAGTGTCAAAGTGACATGTTTCGGCCAATCACAAGCAACTAGGCCTACCACCTACAACTATAAATATGGGGTAACATGACATGCTAAAGGATTCGGCAATCATTGGAGGAATCTTCTGCATTGACTACATATCTCTTCAACAAATCGACTAACAGAGTTCTGCCCGAAGGTCAACTCGACAAGACGAAGTGCTGTCAGACAATTCCTGGAGATCTAAACGCATTTCCAGGAGGCTCAAATCATCCTACATTCGAGAATCACGCTGCGAAGGCCCTCGAATCACGGAAAAACTTAGGAGAGAAGAATCGAGAGAATAACAGAATTGTACTCACAATTTTCATCTTAATAAAATTATTATTTTCTTTTATTTATATTTTTGCTTGCAGTTTATTTTCCGCATAAACGAAAATTTGTTGCGAATAAATTTTGGCACGCCCAGTGGGACAAGTTCTGCTCTCCATCTCTTCTTCCTGCAAATCAAATACAACTGTTGCTATGGACTTCAAAAATATGTAAGATTTATCATGCAAGAACTCTGCTACTGCCACATCTGATGAGCTCAGCCTTATTGGTCCTCTCACTCGACGCAAATTTAAGACCAGTGGTTGAGATGAATCTGAATACTTTACTTCTTTGGAGAAGGCAAAAAAGAGCAAATCTCATATGACGGCTGAAGCTGGAGCTCCTGGGGGCAATTTGACGTCCTTGCTATGTGTGAATTCTCTGAAGATTCGACTGATTCACCAGCCTCACCAAAGGTCAACGCCTTGATGGCCGATGCAACTGATATGGATGAGAAGTTCAAAATAATGGAACAAACCATTGAAGTTTTGAAGAAATATGTCGAGGATAAAGATCTTCAAATCACTCAACTGATGGAGAAATTGGAGTCCTTTGCCCCTGGAGAATCGAGCCATGACCCTGCTTATCCACCTGAATTTACTCTATAAAATAAGGATGTCGTTAAGTTACCTAGCAAGACTAAATCTCAAAAAGAGAAATAGTCTACTTCGGTTACTACTCTAACAGTTCAACAACTATAAGATATGATTACAAATACCATCAAGGCACAATATGGAAGTCCATCACAAAGTTTCGTAGGATACTCAAAGCCATATTCTAAGTGAATCGAGGGCTTATCGATGCCAATTAGATATCAACCGCCAAAGTTTCAACAATTTTATGGAAAGGGAAATCCAAGGAAACACATCGCTCATTTTGTTAAGACTTGTAGCAATGCTGGTACACATAGTAATCTTTTGGTCAAGCAATTTGTTCGCTCTTTGAAAGGCAACGCTTTTGATTGGTACACGGACTTGGAGTCTGAATCAATTGATTGTTGGGAGCAACTAGAAAGTCAGTTCCTAAATCTTTTTTACAGAACCCATTGTACGGTCAGCATGATGGAGTTGACAAACACAAGACAAAGTAAAGATGAGCCTGTAGTGGACTACATAAATCGTTGGCAAACATTGAGCTTTGATTGCAATGATCAACTTTCTGAAACTTCCGTGGTTGAAGTTTGCATTCAAGGGATGCATTGGGGCCTTGAGTATATCCTCCAAGGAATTAAGCCTCCAAATTTTTGAAGAATTAGCTACGCGCGCTCATGACATGGAGTTAAGCATTGCAAGTCATAGAATGACATCGCCTATTTTTTATCCTAAAAAAAGAAGTCACGAAATTCAACTACTAATCAGAGGATCAAATTAGGGAATCTATGGTGATGACTGTGAGTTCTAAGAAGGACTCTACAAGACAAAAACTGAAAGAGAAAGCTCCAAAGCAACAAATCCAAGAAGAAAAAAATCAACCAACCTTGAAAGAGTTACAAGCAAGGGTATATCCTTTTTATGACTCTGATGTTCCTGGAATTATGGACAAGTTGCTAGACAAAAAAATCATTGAAATCCCTAAGTCAAAGCAACCCAAAGAATCAAACACAGTCGATGATTCTAAATACTGTAAATTTCACCACATTGTTGGTCATCATACCATAAAATGCTTCATCCTGAAGAAAAAGATCAGGACATTAATGCAAGAGGGAAAGATCATCATCGATGATGGCGATACAGTTGATGCAAACCATGTTAGCGCTGAACTGGACCATAAAAAAGATTCAATTTCAAAAGTTCTACAACCCATAAGCTCTGTGGCATCATCAAAAGGTGAGGGAATCATCATGCTAAAATTTGGAAGATTTGACCCGATTGGGGTTCCAGCCTTGAAGAAAACAATAAGCAAATACATGCAAAACGACTTCTCCAATGGCGAGAAGGGTGGTACTTGGACACTGATCGCTCGCAAAAGAAAAAAATGTCAAAGGGCTTCTAAACTCCAGTTTTCAAAAGGCGACCCAAGATCAAATGCATATCTGCTTCAACCCATGGAGGCAGTAAATATCAAATTGAAGTCCAACAATACTTCATTACAAAGGGTTGGGAGGAAATTTACATTACAAGAATTCTTCCCCAAGCCACTCCTTAAGGCATGAGCATAAACTGTACGATGCTCCTCGACGCACGAGCCTAAAATGCAAGTCAAGTCGCTCCTTAAGGTACGAGCATAAACTGCATGATGCTCCTCGACGCACGAGCCTAAAATGCAAGTCAAGACACTCCTTAAGTCATGAGCATAAACTACATGATGCTTCTCAACGCACGAGCTTAAAATGCAAGTCAAGCCACTCCTTAAGGCATGAGCATAAACTGCATGATGCTCCTCGACGCACGAGCCTAAAATGCAAGTCAAGTCGCTCCTTAAGGCACGAGCATAAACTTCATGATGCTCCTCGACACACGAGCCTAAAATGTAAGTCAAGCTGCTCCTTAAGGCACGATCCTAAAACTGCAAGTCAAAATGCTCCTCGATGCATGAGCCTAAACTGCAAGTCAAGATGTTCCTTGATACACGATCTTAAATTGCAAGTCAAATCACTCCTGGCCCGCATGAGTATAAACTGTGAATGGATCTATCAAAAAAAAAAAGTAAAAGAGTAAAATAAGGAAAAGTATGAAGCTTGAATGCATATTTGGAGTTCTTTGAAGATTTCATCTTTAAAGCAAAAGGATTCTTCATTATCTCCAAGCAATGAAGTCTTCTCGACAAGTAAAATAACTTGTGGTACATTGAATATTGCTCTAGTACGGCCTTCACCAAATTACAGAAGTGATGCATCCCAAAACTTGGAGTAGAAGAAGAAATTCATGAAGTATCCAAATCTGACGAGAAGTAGAGTATCACAAGATTTAGGCTGCAATTTCGAAAAAGAACCTGAAGAAATACAGAAGTTCAATGATGGTGGTATTCATGTGAATCGTAGATATACGAGTCTAATTTCCAATCCGAAAAATGGCACCTGATTCCGATACTTCCACATCGAGATATGAAATTTCTCGTGACGCTGCTCAAAGTTGAAATAACAAGCGAACCAGGATTAGAAGGCTATTTTCGGAGCAATATCTGGGAAGATTTGGATGAAATCTAATTATGGTTTCCACGTGAGACATATCTTTGCAAATATACTTTTCAATGCAAAAAATGGCACCTGATTTCAACACTTCTGCGTTGAGATATGAAATTTCTCGTGACGCTACGCAAAGCTGAAATAACAAGCGAACCAGGATTCGAAGGCCGTATTCGGAGCAATATCTGGGAAGATTTGGATGCAATCTGATTGTGGTTTCCACTTAAGATGTATCTATGAAAATCTAATTTTCAATTCAAAAAACGGCACCTGATTTTGACACTTCTGTGTTGAGATATAAAATTTCTCGTGACGCTGCGCAAAGCTGAAATAACAAGCGAATCAGGATTTGAAGGACGTATTGAGAGCAATATCTGGGATGATTCGGATGCAATATGAGTGTGGTTTCCACGTGAGACGTATATATATGAGTCTAGTTTTCAACGCATAAAACGTCTCCTGATTTTGATGTTCTTAAGTCAAGATATGAGAGTTTTCGTGAGACTGCACAAAACAAGTAAACAGTGACGAAACAGAACTGAAGGTCTGACTTTGAAACGATACCTGGACAGATCTGGTGATAAAACGAGCGTGGTTTTCGTGTAGAACGTAGACTTGAGAGTCTACTTTCCAACACTACGAGTCATTTGTGATTCAGACACCTCCACGATGAGTTATGAAGCTTCTTCCACAGAGGCGCCAAAGTGTTGAAAGCTCAAAAAGAGGAAAAGAACGTGAGTCGAATTTCTGCTCAGGATAAATTACAATAATTAAAGGGGGTGTTGATGTCCTTTTATAGACTCTGAAAGGCCCCAATTTGATTTCAAAAAGGAATCTTCCGAACAAAGTTGTCTTCTACAAGGACTGGGACGTTTAAGTGTCCACAATAAGTCAAATTCCTAAGCATTTTTGAAGTGGGATAACATCATTAATCAATCCTATTAAGATTTGATATAGGACTAATAGTCGAATCCTATATGATTTGGATATATTTAGTCTTAAACAGAATTTACACTGGATTCACGTTATTCTACCCGAATAATCATGACTTTGAGGAGTCGGATTTTGACAAAATGCTCAAGACGCAAAAAAAAGGGGCTTAGAAAATACTTCATATCTCGTCTCTAATAGGTTTGACAAATCAAACACCTTGACGAGCCTTGAAGTAGGGGGCATCTGTAGACACGTAAAATTTATTGGGTCAAATTCATACAAAATTTGGATTTGATCCATAGTTTATTGGGTCTAAAATCATTTTGGGCTAAAAGAATAATAAGCCCATTTTATTCCTCATCAAGGACTTCAAGGTCCATTACACTTGGAAGCCCAAACTCATCAAGTGACATGGCAGCCCAGTCAAATCCAAGACCAATGACATGCCGCCACATGTACAAATGATGTGAAAATCTCATTCAAATTCAAGAACCAGTCAAAAGTCGCCAAGTGTCAAAGTGACATGTTTCGGCCAATCACAAGCAACTAGGCCTACCACCTACAACTATAAATAGGGGGTAACATGACATGCTAAAGGATTCGGCAAGCATTAGAGGAGGCTTTTGCATTGACTACACAGCTCTTCAACGAATCGACTAATGGAGTTCTGCCTGAAGGTCAACTCGACAAGACGAAGTGCTGTCAGTCAATTCCTGGAGATCCAAACGCATTTCCAGGAGGCTCAAATCATCCTATATTCCAGAATCACGCTGCGAAGGCCCTCGAATCATGAAAAAACATAGGAGAGAGGAATCAAGAGAATAACGGAATTGTACTCACAAGTTTCATCTTAATAAAATTATTATTTTATTTTATTTATATTTTTGCTTGCAGTTAACTTTCCGCATAAACGAAAATTTGTTACGAACAAACTCTTCTAACCTAATTTTTATTAGATTGAGCAGAAAAATAGGTACAAGCAAGCAATTGTGACCATAAAGTTCTTCTTATCAGGTATGTTCTGCACTGACATAATTATAGGCTGTCTAAGTTGAAACAGTTGAGCACACCTATTCAATTCCTCACAATCCATCCTCTCCTTGTCCTATAATATTGACGAATTGGTTGACCAAACTTTCTTTGATTCTCTCCAAATGGTTGTGCACAAATGTGTTAATTCTACACCAGAAATTCCTTCTTCTCTATTAACCAAAATATCAGTTTTTGTACCATGATTTGCCAAATTTGATCATCAATCACATACAACATATGTTTCTGAAGAATGAAAAGGGACATGCTTTCCCTTTTAGTTCCTAATTGGTTATTTTTTAGGACTTCTCAATCCTAGTTCAGGTTTGACTTATACCTAGACAACACATGTCATACAACCAACCTTTTACCATTTATGGTTCTCACGGTTTTATTTATTTTATCCATAAACACATCTCGGTTTCATGAGATCTTAGAGAATAGGGCTTTACTAATATTCTCCTTGAAGCGGCTTCTACTCCGCTCTCACATAGGTGATTTCTAAGAGTTTTAATCCTATAGATTAAAATATTTGGTCAAATTTTTCAAATTTTTATAATTATTAAAAGACTTCACACCATAAGTCTTTTCCTTGTTTACTAAACATTGTCTACTTCATGAGAATGGGTTGGGTATATTGACAATGTTGAACCTGTCAGACATAACTTTGTTTGATCTCCTTGAATAGCTCTATGGATATCTAGTCTGCTAGGTAGAATTACCGCTATACTGACTTGTCCTAGGCCTTAAACCCATTCCCTTGGATGTTCTCTCAACTCGTTCTCTAGATAGGCCTTTTGTAAGTGGATATGACACATTATCCTTTGACTTTACATAGTAAACAATGATAATTCCACTAGAGAGAAGTTCTCTAATGGTATTATGTCTCCATCTTATGTGACGAGATTTATCGTTATACATTATGCTCCCAGCTCTACCTATTATCGTTTGACTATCACAGTGTATACATACTGGTGCCACTAGTTTGGGCCAATAAGGAATATTCCCAAGGAATTCTGGAGCCATTTTTTTTCTTCACCAGCTTTATCCGATGCGATAAACTCAAATTTCATTGTGGAGCGAGCAATACATGTCTGTTTGAATAATTTCCAATAGAATGCTCCTCGACCTATAGTAAATATATATCCACTAATGGATTTTACTTCATTTGATCTGGTGATCCAATTTGCTTCACTATATCCTTCATTTACCATGGGATATTTAGTATAATTCTAAGCATAGTCTTGAGTGTATTTAAGATACCCCATAACTCTTTTCATTGCCATCCAATGAATTTTATTAGGATTACTTGTGTACTGTCTCTACTTACAAATAGCACATGCTAGGTCTGGTCATGTACAATTCATGATATATATCTAACATCCCAACACTCTTGTGCAGTCCAACTGTGAGTCACTTTCACCTTCATTTTTTGAAGTGCAGAGCTCACATCCAATAGAGTCTTGGCAATACCAAATTCCATATGCTTGAACTTGTGAAGTACCTTTTCGATGTAATGAGGCTGTGACAAAGCCAAACCTTGTGGAGTTCTATGGATTCTTATTCCTAAGATCACCTTCGCAACTCCAAGATCTTTCATATCAAACTTGCTCTCAAGCATTCATTCTGTAGCATTTATGTATGAAATGTCTCTACTGATGATCAACATATCATCCATATACAAACAAACAATGACCTTGTGATTTGGGGTGTCTTTAATGTTTTAATACTTTTAGCATATCTTATGAACACACAGTCCACTGTCTTATGTCCTATTTTCACCCTTTTAGCCATAGAAATTTGAACTTTCGCAAGACATCTCCACACTTTGAAATATTTCAAGTTGAGTTTCCTTTCTTTCCATTTTTCAAATGGAATTGATAGTGTCTTACTGTGGGTAACTCTATCTATTATTTGGTTAGTTGTAAGGATAGCTTCCCCCACAAGTTTTGAGGTAAACCTGAACTTATAATGTAATACCCTGTACTTTTCCCTAGCTTGAAATCATCTTAAGAATGTTGGAAGCTTTCTTTGAAAGCTGAATGCACTTTTGTACATGTGGTATTTTTAAGATTTTCACTTTTGTCAAGTGTGAAATTGAATTAGCTTACCAACGATACCAATTTCATCAAAATTTGACATCGGAGGAGAAAGTTATGGCCAAAAGACGGAAGGCAGTAAAACCGCCCAAGTACGACGGTGAGGCCGACGGACCATCGAACTAGCGATGGACCGCCGCCCACGACCATCGCATCAAGGTAGTGAGAACTACCTTTAGCCTAGGAGAGATGGACCAGGCTGACAGACGGTCGGACTAGTGACGGACCGTTGGTCAGGCCGTTGCAAGGGAAACAGTGAGGCCACCTTCTGGATAAGGTGCAACGGTCAGGTTGACGGACCGTCGAACCTAAGATGTACCATTGAACAATACATCGTATCCAAAACAGTGAGACCCCATTCTACCTAGAAGCGACGGTCAGGGCCGACGGACCGTCAACCCAACGACGGACCGTTGCACCCACCGTCACATGTTTTGATTCAGCAAATTAAAGCCATTTTAAAAGGATATTTTGGTCATTTACCACCCACCTATATATATACCCAATTATATCCGATTTCATCCATTTGGTTCATTATTACTTCATAACCAATACTAGGGTTTCTCTCTAACATTAATCTCTAAGAACAAAATCCAATCTTCTTCAAGAACTAAGGGATTTCCAATTATTCAAGTTCAAGAACATCAAGAATCTTAACCCAGGTAAGCATAGTTTTCATTCATGGACTCCTTTAATCCATGAAGTCCAAGAATCCCTTTTCCAAATTCAAGTTATGGATTTTCTTTATGATTTTAGGATTGGGCTATTCTTGTTCACGTTGATAAATGAGAAATTTAATTCTACTCCATGTTGAGTGATAATTTCTATGTGGGTTTAATTATTATAGATATAGATTCATGCAAACCTATGACGAAACCCTTGAATGATGAAATTAGAATGTGACCATGATGTTTAATTGTTGTACAATGATGTCTACATATACCATGTCTACAATATGTTTGATTTAATTCCTAAATGAAGGAAAAGTGCCCAACTAGCATGTTGTCATGAAATCCCCATGTATGTTCAAACTTATGCCTATCACATGTTTGATGAAATGCTTCAGTAAATGCATTATGGTGATTATTATGTATTTAAGCAAGTCATGCTTTGTCAGTTTCCTTCTATCGAGTACTAGGGGTACTCGTATCCGAATATTAGCTATGTGCCTAGAGCCATGTCATGTTTTCAAGATACTCTAAGTCAAGCTATGATCTTTAGACTTCAGACAGTCTTATGACTCAAGAAATCTCTATGATCTCATGAACTCATTCAGTTGTCAAATATCAGTAGTATTCCGTCAGTCAACGAAAGTCAGTAACTCAATCCATGTTCAGTTACAGAAAATCATGTTCAGTGTCTATTCAGATGGGAGTAGAAATTAGCACCGAGCAAACCCAAGGGTGGGAACTCACTTGTTATATGAGGGTGTGATTCTTAGAAGCATTTCTTGCATTCCAGAACTATGTAGCCAGCATAGGTTGAGACATCATAGCCTGCTATATGAGGGTAGATGAGGTGGCTTAACCTTCTATGTGAGGGTTCCCACCGTTCTCATTAGAGTTACCTATTATATTAGGGCCACTCACATGTTGTCCTTACCAAGGGTGCGGTATTGACACATTTCCAATCAGGGCACAGATTGGACCCTAATTCAGCTATAATGCGTTATTTGGGGCATGTCGTTAGATGACTATCTCCCACAGTCTCAGTATCAATCTCAGTAAAAGAACTCAGATAGTTCTTCATTATTCAGGACTGTCAGATATAGTAAACTTAGATACAGTATAGAACTCAGCTAGTTCCATCAGATTCAGGACTTTCAGATAAGTCACTCATGTTATCAGTTATATCAGTTATGTAACGCCCCGCATTTCGGGCTAAAATAAAATATATGACTCTGATGCGTTGATAATCCCCGAGCCTTAAATCCTATGACAATTTGGCATGTTAATCAAGTTTGTAGTATGTGAATCCATTTGAGCATGAATTTAGACCATAGAAGTCCTTCAACTCAAGGACGAGTTAAAACTATTTCGATCGATTAAGTTTTAGTGGACGTTGTAATTTGTGTCAAATTCTATTGACCATAACTCATTGTATATGATGAACAGGGTGGCCTACTATATACCAAATTGTATATAATTGAATAAGCTTTCCAACGATACCAAATTCGCCTAAAACGGACACCCGATGAAGAAGTTATGGCCTTTCAAAGTTGAATGTGTCGCCTATGCACATATAGGCGATGCATAGGGCGGCGCCCACTCCTAAACGGATTTGGGCCTCCGTTTTGAGTTACTTTAAGTGCAAGTTAGTCCTTACAAAACCCAAAAATTGTCCTTACCCACTCCTAAAAGGATTTGGGCCTATTAACAACATTGAAGCCTCCTATAAAAACCCCAAGAATCTAATCCTTCAAAAAAACTTAAGAGAAGGAGCAACTAGGGTTTGAGAAAATAAGCTTGAAGGACCGATCCTTCCGAAACTTCTTCATGAAACAAATTACAGATTCGGAATCCTCTCGACGTAGGCTTCGATAGACACCAAAAATTCGTGGAGAATAAGGTACGCGGGGTTTTCCTAAAATCTCATGGGCATAGAAATCATGTTTTAAGAATTGGATTTTCGAATTCATGCACATACTCATGCTTCAGAAGCTTTAATGATATTGTTTTGGCCTTTTGGCTTTCCCCCAAAGTGATTTGAAAGTTATATGTATATATATATATGCGTTTGTCCTGAAATATGAATTTAGAGCATGATTTTCATGAAACCTCTCTCTTAATGTAAATTTTTCCATGTTTCACGTAATATACAATGTTTTGAACACGAAAGAGAGGGTTGTGAATGTTGAATATGCATGTAATGAAAGAATGCATGGTTTTGCCAAAAATGCACATGACCACCATATGTTTGATGAAAGTTTTGCATGGATTTGACTTGAGTTTTCGGAACATGACATCTTTAATGCAAATTACATGTTTTGGTGGCCTAAACTATGTTTTGAATGAAATATCTTGCTTAATACATTATGGCTCAGAAAGATCATGACTTGCAAGTCTTGGTATGATGATACCAACTCAGACTAATGCCATATCAGACTCAGACTAACAGATATTTCAGACTTTCATGATTTTAGACGTTTAGAATGTTTCATGTACAGAAAAGGTTAAAAATGGGCATACAGAGATGTTAGGTGGTTCCCCGAAGAGGGCTTGAGTTCAAGCGACTCATTGCCTAAAATCGTGGTTTGCCGACCCGGGTATACTATTATGCGCTGACTTAAATGTCCTATGGCGTATCAGACTCAGACACTCCAACCCTTGTGGCACACTTGGGTTGGGGGCTTCCCCGCCGAGTCAATGGCGGATTCCATACAGCCCGTGGAATATCAGACTTGTAGGGGAATACCACCTAACTCAGAAGTAAAACACAGATCATGATTTGAAATGAACAGACAGGTTACATGTTTTCAGAAAGTGCCCATGTATTTTTCAGAAACAGTTTTATACATGATGACTTGATGAAAAATTGCTTTCACTTAATACGTATATATATATATATGTATGTTCCATTATACTATTTTTTTAGATTTCTTCGCGTGCCAGTACTTTTGTGCTGACCCCCTCCTTCCAGGTCTAGGGGTCCAGCTACTCAGTCGACATTCTCGGAATTGCAGACTTGATCTCACAGTGGTGAGCCTTCTATTATTCGGAAGGCATAATTATGTCAGACACTATCTTATTTATTATGTTTTTGGTTTACTGGGGGCCTTGTCCCAGCTTCTTTTCAGACAAATGTTTATGTTCCTAGTAGAGATTTCGCAGACTGATGTCAGATAGTATTATTCAGAAATATTGCAGAACTTGACCATGTTTTCTGTATTCAGTTTTAAATTCCGCATTTTATTATGATTATGAATGTTGTGCATGATAACCAGATAGAGAATGGGTGTTCCGGGCCTTCAGGGTTCGGGATGCTCGTCATGGCTAGGGCCTAGGCTCGGGTCGTGACAAAATTAATGTAACACCCCGCATTTCAGGCTAGAATAAAATATATGACTCTGATGCGTTGATAATCCCCGAGCCTTAAATCCTATGTCAATTTGGCATGTTAATCAAGTTTGTAGTATGTGAATACATTTGAGCATGAATTTAGACCATAGAAGTCCTTCAACTCAAGGACGAGTTAAAACTATTTCGATCGATTAAGTTTTAGTGGACGTTGTAATTTGTGTCAAATTCTATTGACCATAACTCATTGTATATGATGAAATGGGTAGCCTACTATATACCAAATTGTAGATAATTGAATAAGCTTTCCAACGATATGAAATTCGCCTAAAACGGACACCCGGTGAAGAAGTTATGGCCTTTCAAAGTTGAATGTGACGCCTATGCACATATAGGCGATGCATAGGGCGGCGCCCACTCCTAAACGGATTTGGACCTCCATTTTGAGTTACATTAAGTGCAAGTTAGTCCTTACAAAACCCAAAAATCATCCTTACCCACTCCTAAAAGGATTTGGGCCTATTAACAACATTGAAGCCTCCTATAAAAACCCCAAGAATCTAATCCTTCAAAAAAACTTAAGAGAAGGAGCAACTAGGGTTTGAGAAAATAAGCTTGAAGGACCGATCCTTCCGAAACTTCTTCGTGAAACAAATTACAGATTCGGACTCCTCTCGACGTAGGCTTCGATAGACACCAAAAATTCGTGGAGAATAAGGTACGCGGGGTTTTCCTAAAATCTCATGGGCATAGAAATCATGTTTTAAGAATTGGGTTTTCGAATTCATGTACATACTCATGTTTCAGAAGCTTTAATGATATTGTTTTGGCCTTTTGTCTTTCCCCCAAAGTGATTTGAAAGTTATATGTATATATATATGCGTTTGTCCTGAAATATGAATTTAGAGCACGATTTTCATGAAACCTCTCTCTTAATGTAAATTTTTCCTTGTTTCACGTAATATACAATGTTTTGAACATGAAAGAGAGGGTTGTGAATGTTGAATATGCATGTAATGAAAGAATGCATGGTTTTGCCAAAAATGCACATGACCACCATATGTTTGAGGAAAGTTTTGCATGGATTTGACTTGAGTTTTCGGAACATGACATCTTTAATGCAAATTACATGTTTTGGTGGCCTAAACTATGTTTTGAATGAAAGATCTTGCTTAATACATTATGGCTCAGAAAAATCATGACTTGCAAGTCTTGGTATGACGATACCAACTCAGACTAATGCCATATCAGACTCAGACTAACAGACATTTCAGACTTTCATGATTTTAGACATTCAGAATGTTATATGTACAGAAAAGGTTAAAAATAGGCATACAGATATGTTAGGTGGTTCCCCGAAGAGGTCTTGAGTTCAAGCGACTCATTGCCTAAAACCGTGGTTTGCCGACCCGAGTATACTATTATGTGCTGACTTAAATGTCCTGTGGCGTATCAGACTCAGACACTCCAACCTTTGCGGCACACTTGGGTTGGGGGCTTCCCCGCCTAGTCAATGGCGGATTCCATACAGCCCGTGGAATATCAGACTTGTAGGGGAATACCACCTAACTCAGAAGTAAAACACAGATCATGATTTGAAATGAACAGACAGGTTACATGTTTTCAGAAAGTGCCCATGTATTTTTCAGAAACAGTTTTATACATGATGACTTGATGAAAAATTACCTTCACTTAATATGTATATATATATATATATGTATGTTCCATTATACTATTTTTTTGGATTGCTTTGCGTGCCAGTACTTTTGTGCTGACCCCCCTCCTTCCAGGTCCTGAGGCACAGTCTAGGGGTCCAGCTACTTAGTAGACATTCTCGGAATTGCAGACTTGATCTCACAGTGGTTAGCCTTCTATTATTCGGAAGGCCTAATTATGTCAGACACTATCTTATTTATTATGTTTTTGGTTTACTGGGGGCCTTGTCCCAGCTTCTTTTCAGACAAATGTTTATGTTCCTAGTAGAGATTTCGCAGACTGATGTCAGATAGTATTATTCAGAAATGTTGCAGAACTTGACCATGTTTTCCGTATTCAGTTTTAAATTCCGCATTTTATTATGATTATGAATGTTGTGCATGATAACCAGATAGAGAATGGGTGTTCCGGGCCTTCAGAGTTCGAGATTCTCGTCACGGCTAGGGCCTAGGCTCGGGTCGTGACAAACTTGGTATCAAAGCACGGTTCATGGTCCCAGGGTGTCTGCGAAATCGCGTCGGGTAGAGTCTTGTTTATGGGTGTGTAGCGCGCCACACTTATAAGCAGGAGGCTACTAGGCGTTTAGGAATGTTTCCCTTCATTGTGATTTAGTTCGTGCTTCAGAGTCTAAACTGTCCCATTATTGGGTTGATTCAAGTGCAAAAAGTTTAGAGTATACATGATATAGTCCTTTTCGATTACGTTCTATAAGATTTTAAAAATTATGGAAAAACTTGATAGGAGTCTGTTAGTGCATCAATATATGTTGATTCTGATGTAAATATTGATCCTGATGGAATCGTGCATTCCAGCTTAAGGTATTAAGTGTATATTGTCCCTCTCAAAATCTTGTTACAGTTGTGGACAATGTATAGCAGAATTTTGGAACTATATTTCTACCCAAATAGTAGCATAAGTTAAAGTGTTGTTGTCATGACCTATTGGTAGTGATATTGGACCAAGAAGTTGGTGTTGGTGATGTAAAGTCACAAAGTTAGAAGTCAGAGTGAGGGTGATTTTGTGTAAATGAATATTTCAGTTGAATAATCGATGTTTGAGGATGATTTACCCCTTTATAGTGATAAACTAATGTGGTAGCTAGCAGCATGTGTGGATTGTATGGTAGTCCATGGAGGAAGTGTTTTACTCAGATTTTTATTTATACAAAATAATATATATATTCTTAGACCATTAAATATTAGGTGTCAAATTTCTATCCCTTGTAATATATAATCTTGTTATCATGATGTTTTTGAAAAAAATAATAATTTAAAGTCTAGTGAAGCCGTGTGGGGCTCTTTCGATTCACTAGCATAGTTGCCTTGTCATCCATCTCATTTTCTTATTCAAAATACAAAACCAAAGTCTAGTGAAGCCGTGTGAAGCCTGTTTCGATTCACTAGCAACTTGTTGTCCAACTTGTTGTTCTTTCATTGGTTTAATATATGTATGGATGAATCTGTTTGCATGAGATAGATTTGGTAATGAAGTGATTCATCCTTGTGTATTATTAGTTGAAGGTAGAGAAGGAGTTGTTGGTCAGGGTGATTTGTTGATTGCTTGAATGTGGAAATGGCTATATTAGCGAGTAAGTTATGATTATAGACTCATGGTTGTTTGAGGAATTTGAAGGCAGTCTAAATGTATGAATGAGTGAGTAAGTATGAGGTGAGAAATTCGTATAAGTAGATACAATTGTACGGGGTTATAATATAAGATTAAGGTTGACCATGTCTATTATGAGGCTTTAACCCCCTTGACCCTCTTTTCATTGGTAGTTGTAAACTAGTGCTACTTGTGAGAAGGTATGTAGTAGATTTTTGAGATATTTGGGTAGAATATCCCAATTTGATGGATTAGTGTATTTATATTATGTTGCATTCTTCATTGGTGGTAGATGATTGATACTAAACTATAGGCTTGAATTTAAATGGTGTGGTGGTAAATAGTGGCAAGAGTTTGTTGATGCATATTTTGTGGGATTAATTTAGTAGGCTTGAGGTGATGAAATAGTACATGCTAACGGAATGATGATAAGGTAAACCGTTAGGTCATGATCGATTATTGTGGTTATGAAGTTCTAGTGCACTAATGTTTCGTGATGTTTACTTATAGTTTCCAAGTAAAAATTTTGTGTAAGGTTGGGTTGTAAGTCATGCATAGCACTAGATATTAAGTTTGAATAGTTGAAGTTCATAAAAGTGGATGTGATGATTTCTTGATCAATGATGTTAGTTATATGAAAGTGATCTAATAGGCTTGAACGGTGTGTGAAATGGCTTAAGTTTAAATTGATTCGTAATGAAGTATAATGTTGTGGGTATGGTGTGTAAGTATGCCCAAGGCGATATGGAGTTGTGGCATTTCTCTAAAACTATTACATGTTGTGTGTGACTAGTGGTACCATGGAGTTTCTAGTTGGAAAAAGACTAGTTAGATGATATATGGTGTTCTAGATAGCCAAGTTAAGGAGCCTTGATTGATAGTGTTGAGACTTTTGATGTGATCTCGATTCTCATGGTAGAGAGATATAAGTTTGGAGTAGCAATATTGGTATGCTAGGACGGAAGTGGTATGGTTCATCAAAGGCTTGGTGATATCCATGTTAAGTGTTAGAATCTAAGTTTGAGTTTTGAAGGTTGAACGGATAGAAATAAGTGTGCAAGCGTTATACTTTGACTATTGGTGGCTATGGAAAGATAGAGTGTATCCCAGAAGGTAGTCATTCGGGTTGAGTTCTATGATATGCATGTATTGTCAATTTTTTCAGACCCTAGAGTGCAGTAAGTGTAGTTCAGTTAGAATCTGGTAAGGGATCTCCCAAACACTAGATGATGACTTGAAGCTAAGTGGGAGATAATAGAACGAATAACCAAGTAAGGATCTCAGATTCTAGTAGTGATGCAGTGTGATTTAGAACATCAGAAAATAAGGGTGAATCTCAACCCATTCCTACCTCAATATTTTTTATTTTTTTTTGTTATCCGGATGCTTACTCATGCCTTACGATGCAGTTCCGTGATAATAGTTCATGATTCCGGTATATGATAGAGAGTCACGTACTCTTCCAATTCCAAGATAATGAGTTCTAGTTCATTCAAGTAGTCGGAATCACATTCCTTATGTTATGAACTCTAGTTGAGGTCATGCAACTCATGACGCATGTACTCACTCTTTATAGTGTGCTCAGTCCCATATAAAGATCTTTTTCACGATTGAGGGTCTTATGTTTTAACCTTTTAGTGACCCTTCCTATGCAATGATAGTGGTGTTGATGTAAATGTTCTTGTTGATGGAAGATCATAGTATGCTTGTTTAGATAAGGCCATAAGTATGAAGTAAGATTTGGGGCCAAGTCTTTGATACATGTGATGGTTAGTGGAAAAGTTTGTGTGTGTATGTTTTTAGGATAGCACGTGGGAGTTATATTGATAGTAGTTTAGAAACTATGTGAAGTATCTACTTATGGGTGTTTTCCTTGAAGTTAACATGTTGTTATAAATTAGGCTTGAACGACGTTTTTGGATTGTAGTGGAAGGTCGCCATATGCATTAGCGACTTCATATTAAGAGTTCAGTGTAGTCATTGAAGTGGTAAGGCATGTTATACTTAGGATGTGATTTTTAAAAGAGGTATATAAGGTGGCATCATATGGTTTAGAATAATAGCGTGGTGTAGCATGTTGTATTTTTGTGATTTAGAGTTAGGCTTGATCGCGGGGTAAGGATTAAGATATTTTAGACATTAGTAGAAAAAAAAACATTATCAATGCTCATATGAGAATTTTAAGCTGAGTTGAATGAATATAATATCTATAGGGAATAGTATAGTTAAGGGATATTCGGGAAGTGCTCTAAGCCTTAAAGTAAGAAGTTGTATTGCCAAAGGTCTGAAAATTCTATCCTAATTTAGGAGTTATATGTCTATATTCCAGACTGCAGAGTAGTGTCAATGTTGTGATTTCCTCAGTGGGATGTTTTGTGTAATCCATACCCAAGATTCATGGTTCCCTATTACTGCTAGAGCTTCCTTAGAGAGAGTGTTGAAGAGAATACTCCAGTTAAGTATGAGGGTGTAGTATAATTCAGTCTGTATGGCCAATAAGTCAGTTTAGCAGTCAGATTTGCATGACTTGTTTACTTGTCTTTGCACATATTCATGCCACTCGAAATCTCAGACATGCTAATAGTCGAAGATAGAGTATACCAGTAGCTACGAGTATAGCCCAGTTCATGCATCATGCATTAAATTTAGATTCCAAATGTTCAGATCAGTGTATTTTTATTAGAGGACATGTCATGTCCGCGTTATTCCATATATTTAAGGCTTCAACAAGTTCCTACCCATCATTCGAGGACGAATGATCCCAAGGGGGAGATAATGTAACGCCCCGCATTTCGGGCTAGAATAAAATATATGACTCTGATGCGTTGATAATCCCCGAGCCTTAAATCCTATGCCAATTTGGCATGTTAATCAAGTTTGTAGTATGTGAATCCATTTGAGCATGAATTTAGACCATAGAAGTCCTTCAACTCAAGGACGAGTTAAAACTATTTCGATCGATTAAGTTTTAGTGGACGTTGTAATTTGTGTCAAATTCTATTGACCATAACTCATTGTATATGATGAACTGGGTGGCATACTATATACCAAATTGTAGATAATTGAATAAGCTTTCCAACGATACCAAATTCTTCTAAAACGGACACCCGGTGAAGAAGTTATGGCTTTTCAAAGTTGAATGTGTCGCCTATGCACATATAGGCGATGCATAGGGCGGCGCCCACTCCTAAACGGATTTGGACCTCCGTTTTGAGTTACTTTAAGTGCAAGTTAGTCCTTACAAAACCCAAAAATCGTCCTTACCCACTCCTAAAAGGATTTGGGCCTATTAACAACATTGAAGCCTCCTATAAAAACCCCAAGAATCTAATCCTTCAAAAAAACTTAAGAGAAGGAGCAACTAGGGTTTGAGAAAATAAGCTTGAAGGACCGATCCTTCCGAAACATCTTCGTGAAATAAATTACAGATTCAGAATCCTCTCGACGTAGGCTTCGATAGACACCAAAAATTCGTGGAGAATAAGGTACGCGGGGTTTTCCTAAAATCTCATAGGCATAGAAATCATGTTTTAAGAATTGGGTTTTCGAATTCATGTACATACTCATGTTTCAGAAGCTTTAATGATATTGTTTTGGCCTTTTGGATTTCCCCCAAAGTGTTGAAAGTTATATGTATATATATATATGCGTTTGTCCTGAAATATGAATTTAGAGCATGATTTTCATGAAACCTCTCTCTTAATGTAAATTTTTCCATGTTTCACGTAATATACAATGTTTTGAACACGAAAGAGAGGGTTGTGAATGTTGAATATGCATGTAATGAAAGAATGCATGGTTTTGCCAAAAATGCACATGACCACCATATGTTTGATGAAAGTTTTGCATGGATTTGACTTGAGTTTTCGGAACATGACATCTTTAATGCAAATTACATGTTTTGGTGGCCTAAACTATGTTTTGAATGAAAGCTCTTGCTTAATACATTATGGCTCAGAAAAATCATGACTTGCAAGTCTTGGTATGACGATACCAACTCAGACTAATGCCATATCAGACTCAGACTAACAGACAATTCAGACTTTCATGATTTTAGACATTCAGAATGTTGCATGTACAGAAAAGGTTAAAAATGGGCATACAGAGATGTTAGGTGGTTCCCCAAAGAGGGCTTGAGTTCAAGCGACTCATTGCCTAAAACCGTGGTTTGACGACCCGGGTATACTATTATGCGCTGACTTAAATGTCCTGTGGCGTATCAGACTCAGACACTCCAACCCTTGCGGTACACTTGGGTTGGGGGCTTCCCCGCCGAGTAAATGGCGGTTTCCATACAGCCCGTGGAATATTATACTTGTAGGGGAATACCACCTAACTCAGAAGTAAAACACAGATCATGATTTGAAATAAACAGACAGGTTACATGTTTTCAGAAAGTGCCCATGTATTTTTCAGAAACAGTTTTATACATGATGACTTGATGAAAAATTGCTTTCACTTAATACGTATATATATATATATATATATATGTATGTTCAATTATACAATTTTTTTGGATTGCTTCGCGTGCCAGTACTTTTGTGCTGACCCCCCTCCTTCCAGGTCCTGAGGCACAGTCTAGAGGTCCAGCTACTCAGTAGACATTCTCGGAATTGCAGACTTGATCTCACAGTGGTGAGCCTTCTATTATTCGGAAGGCCTAATTATGTCAGACACTATCTTATTTATTATGTTTTTGGTTTACTGGGGGCCTTGTCCCAGCTTCTTTTCAGACAAATGTTTATGTTCCTAGTAGAGATTTCGCAGACTGATGTCAGATAGTATTATTCAGAAATGTTGCAGAACTTGACCATGTTTTCCGTATTCAGTTTTAAATTTCGCATTTTATTATGATTATGAATGTTGTTCATGATAACCAGATAGAGAATGGGTGTTCCGGGCCTTCAGGGTTCGGGATGCTCGTCATGGCTAGGGCCTAGGCTCGGGTCGTGACAAGTTATCAGTATGTTATGTTATCACGGTATCAACTTCAGTTTTTATGTCTTATGCTTATGATAGACAGTCTGTTATTATATTTGTTCATGCATATGAATCCCATGCATTCATCCTACCTCACATGCATACCACTACATTCAAAGTACTGGCATATTTGCGTTATGGTGTCTTATAACATAGGTTCAGAGACACAAGTTCCATAGCATCAGTAGATTCCAGTCTCAGCAGTCAGAGTTACAAGTGAGTCCTCATCTTTCGAAGACATGATCATCATTGTATTAGCTCGTTAATTAGTTTATTAGTTGGAGATAGTTAGGGACATGTCCCATCAACTCCTTATTCGGACAGTCATATTTAGAGGCTTTTCACACTACAATATGTTCAGATAGCTTATTTCAGTTATGTTTTGGGTATTTCATACCCCATCCATATGTTATGATTTATCAGATCTTATGTTACAATTTTCAACCTTATGAACTTTCAGTTTATGTTTCCACATTATACAGTATGTATGCAGTATACAGGTACAGATATCAGTCATGGGTTAGCTTGTGGTCCTTTGGGGTCATGAGCACCATGTAACATTCTGGGTACAATATTCGGGGCGTTACAAACTTGGTATCAGAGACTAAGGTTCAATAGTGTCCTAGAAAATCTGAAATCCGCATCTAGTAGAGTCTTGTGCATGGGTATGTTACGCGCCATATTTATGTGCAGGAGGCTATAAGATATTTAGGAACAATTTACCTTCTTTCAATATTTATGTCTTTCCAGTGAACATAATCTAAAGTCAATCTCTCAGTCTAATCCGCTTCTCCCTTTTTTCTACAGAACATGCCTCCTAAAAGAAGAAATGGGAATCAGCCAGCCCCTCAGCCCGAAGAACCTTTGGGCGAACATGTTTCTCATGCGGAGTTTAGGGCGATATTCACTACTCTTGCTCAGTCATTTATTGCTCAGAATGAATGACCAGCTATTATTCCGGCCAAATAGTGGCCAATTCAGCTACAGCCAGGATTTGGGACTTCACCTGAATGAATCCTCCATCCTTTCTTGGGTCTAAGGCAGACGAGGACCCTCAGGAATTCCTAGATCAAGTGTATAAGGTTACAGACATAATGAGGATTACTCATAGTGAGAGTACTGAGCTAGATGCATATCAGTTGCAGGATGTGGCTCATACTTGGTTCAAGCAGTGGAAATTAGAGAGGCTAGACGATGTAAGGTCAGTTGAGTGGGAGGAGTTTGCTTCAGTATTTCTTGATAGATTCTTTACCCTAGAGCTTAGAGATGCTAAGGTGCTAGAATTCATCAACCTCAGGCAGGGCAATATGACAGTGAAAGGGTATTCTCTTAAGTTTAATCAATTAGATAGATATGCCCCTCATGGGGTTGCAGATAGCAGGGCAAGGATGAGTAAGTTTGTTTCAGGGGTGAATGATAGCATGGTTAATGAGTGTAGATCCGCCATACCGAATAGTGATATGACTTTATCCAGGCTTATGACTCATGCTCAGCAGATAGAGGAGTATAAGATTAAGATGAGGAAGAAATAGAATAAGAGAGCGAAGATAGGTAGTTTCAACTTTTCTCAGCCTAAGTCAGAAGGAGGAAACCGTTCTGAGTTTGATCCTAAGTCATCAGTTCCAGCTCCTTCTTCAGCCAGTGCTCCATTTCGTAAGTGCAAAGAGGGTAACAAAGATAGAGTGCCAGGCGCTAAGTCCCAGGGCAGTGTTAGTAGTGCTCGCACCTATCCTCTTTTCCAGACTTATTGCAAGCACCATCAGGGTATTTGTAGAGCTGACAGTGGTATTTGTTTCAGATGTGGCAAGCCAAGCCACAGAGTCAGAAACTTTCCTCAGCCAGGTCCTCAGGGTTAATAGAATCTCTCCTCAGCTCAGTCTAATCGCCCAAATCAGCAGGGTGCCACCTTCAGTGCTACTAGTGGGAAACACCCAAATCATATCTATGATCTTCAGTCCCGATAAGATCAGGAAAATTCTTTTAATATGGTTACCAGTATGTTACAGATCTTTCATATGCATGTTTATGCTTTGCTAGATCCAGGAGATTCTCTGTCTTTTGTCACTCCTATATAGTAGTTGATTTCGGAGTCAGGCCCGAAATTCTAGTAGATCCCTTTTCAGTCTCTACCCTAGTGGGTAAAACTATCATAACCTGGAGGGTATACAGGAACTGCCCAGTTATGACATCTCAGAAAGTCACTTCAGCAGACTTAGTCGAATTAGAGATTACTGATTTTGATGTTATTCTCGGCATGGATTGTCTTTATTCCTGCTATGCCACAGTCGAATGCAGAAACCGAATAGTCCAATTTCAGTTTCTGAATGAACCCATCCTTTAGTGGAGGGGTAGTACTTCCGCGTTCAGAGGTTAGTTTGTTTCCTACCTTCAAACATGAAAAATGATATCTAGAGGATATGTCTATCATCTTGTTCATGTTAAGGATTCCCGTTCCGAGACTCCCAGTCTTGAATCAGTCCTAGTAGTGAATGAATATTCAGATGTCTTTCCAGAAGATCTTCCAGGAATTCCTCCCGAAAGGGAAATAGACTTCAGTATTGATTTTTTTTTGGTATACTCAGCCTATCTCTATTCCACCATACAGAATGGCACCATCAGAACTCAAAGAACTAAAGAGAAGTTGAAAGATCTCTTAGATAAGGGATTCATCAGACCCAGCATTTCCCTGTAGGGTGCACCAGTCTTATTCGGGTGCAAGAAAGACGGTTCTCTCAGAATGTGCATTGATTACCGTCAACTCAATAAAGTCATGGTCAAGAATAAGTATCCTCTTCCCAGAATTGATGACTTGTTTGATCAACTTTAGGGTGCCAGTTATTTCTCTAAGATAGACCTCAGATCCGGCTATCATTAGCTTAGAGTCAGAGAATGTGACATTTCAAAAACAACTTTTCATACTCGGTATGGTAAATTTAAATTCTTAGTTATGTCATTTGGTATTACCATTGCCCCAGCCGCTTTTATGGACTTGATGAACCGTGTTTTCAAGAAGTACTTGGACATGTTCGTCATAGTCTTCATAGATGATATTCTGGTCTATTCCCGCAGAGAGCGAGATCATGTAGACCATCTCAGAAAAGTACTTCAGACTCTCAGAGATCATCAACTATTTTTCAAATTTAGTAAGTGCGAGTTTTGGCTAAGGTCAGTAGCATTCCTTGGCCATATCATTTTTGGTGATGGCGTTAGAGTAGATCCTCAAAAGACCAAAACAGTAAGAAACTAGCCTCACCCTATCTCTCCATCAAATATTAGGAGTTTCCTGGGTTTGGCTAGTTATTATAGATGGTTTGTTGAGGGATTTTCCTCTATTACATCCCCTATGTCTAGATTGACTCAAAAGAAAGTCAAGTTTCAGTGGTCAGATCCTTGCGAGAAGAGTTTTCAGGAGTTGAAGACTCGACTCACCTCAGCTCCAGTTCTAGCTCTTCTAGATGGTTCAGATAGGTTTGTAGTGTATTTTGATGCATCCAGAGTGGGTTTAGGTTGTGTCCATATGCATCATGGTAAGGTCATAGCCTACGCCTCCAGACAGCTTAAGCCCCATGAAAAGAATTACCCTACTCATGATCTTGAGTTAGCCGCCGTAGTATTTGCCTTGAAGATTTGGAGGCATTATCTATATGGTGTTCATGTAGATGTGTTCTCTGATCATAAAAGTCTTCAGTATGTGTTTTCTCAGAAAGATATCAATCTTCATCAGAGAAGGTGGTTAGAGCTTTTGAAATATTACGACATGAACGTCCTTTATCATCCGGGAAAGGCCAACGTAGTGGCCGATGCTCTCATTAGACTGTCTATGGGTAGTGTTGCTCATGTCGAAGACAGTAAGAAGGAGCTAGCCCATAAAGTCCATCAGCTTGCGAGACTAGCCGTTTGGTTAGTCGATATAGAGGAGGGTGATATATAGGTTCAGATTAGCTCAGAATTATCTCTAGTTTTCGAGGTAAAAGAAAAGCAAGATAGAGATCCCAGCCTTGTCAAGTTGAAAGATTTAGTTCAGGATCAGAAAGTAGAGGTTTTCTATAAAGGGGGTGATGGTGTTCTGCGTTTTTAGGTTCATCTGTGTGTTCCAGCTGTAGATGACTTAAGGCAGCGAATTCTTGCAGAAGCGCATGGTGCGCGCTACTCTGTTCATCCAGGGGCCATAAATATGTACTACGACTTGTGGGAAGTCTATTGGTGGAGTGGGATAAAGAGAGATATTGTAGAGTTTGTGGATAAGTGCTCTACATATCAGTAGGTTATGATAGAGCATCAGAAGCCTAGTGGTCCAATGCAGGAGTTGATTATTCCTACTTGGAAGTGGGAAGAAGTGAACATGGACTTCGTGATGGGTTTGCCTCGAACTCGTCATCATCATGATTTAGTTTGGGTCATTGTAGATAGAATGACCAAATTAGCTCATTTCCTTCCAGTTCATACCTGTTATTCAGCCGAGGATTATGCCAAGCTCTACATCAGAGAGTTGGTCAGATTGCACGTTGTTCCGTTATCAATTATCTCAGACAGAGGTACCCAGTTCACCTCTTATTTCTAGAAAGCATTCCAAAAGAGTCTTGGTACAAAAGTTTAGCTTAGTACATCCTTTCATCCTTAGAAAGATGGTCAAGAAGAAAGGATCATTCAGACTTTAGAAGATATGCTAAGGGCGTGTGCAATTGATTTCAAGGGAAGTTGGGATGACCACTTGCCTTTGATTGAGTTTGCATAAAACAACAGCTATCATTCCAGTAGTCAGATTGCTCCTTTCGAAGCTCTCTATATGGTAGGAGATGTAGATCTCCAATTGGTTGGTTCAAAGTTAGTGAGGCCTCAGTTATAGGATCTAACTTAGTACACTATAAGAATTACAATTTTTTGTGACGACTTTCAGTGGTGACACAAACAGTTGCCACAAAAGCTAGCATTTCTGTGGCGACATATAAGGGTTGCCACAAAAGGTTTACGATTTAGGGGCGACCATCAAAGTCTCCACTAATAGTGATATATTTAGTGGAGACTATGCGTAGGTCACCATAAAAGGTATATGATTTAAGGACGACCGTTAAAGTTGTCCCTAATAGTGACATATTTAGTGGCGACTATGCGTAGGTCGCCACAAAAGGTATAAGAATAGTGACATATTTAGTGGCGACTATAAAGTCGCCACTAATAGTGACATAGGTAGCCACAAAAGGTATAAGAATAGTGACATATTTAGTGGCGACTATGCGTATGTCACCACAAAAGGTATAAGATTTAGGGGCGACCGTTAAAGTCTCCACTAATAGTTACTATATAGTGGCGACTATGCGTAGGTCCCCACAAAAGGTTTAAGATTTAGGGGTGACCGTTAAAGTCGCCACTGATAAGACTCTCAGCTCGAGATATTTTACAACATTAGTTACAAATAAAAATTATTTATGATATTAATAAAAATATAGAATAATTAATTATATAAATTAAAAGGCCGAAAAGTTCAAAATGTAAACCAAATCAAAAGTTCAAATTTTTATTTTGCATTGTTTTTTTCTTAAAAAAAATAAATTAAGTTATTTGTAAATATATTTTGGATATATATTTTATATATAGACAATCCACATTCATGATTTAAAAATGTACAAATTATTCTGGTACTTTTTAGTATCATTTTTTAAAATTTATTAATTCAAATACGATATTTTACATAATTTTATTAATATTTATTAATTTTTTTTCACTTAAATGTTCACACTCATAATTTACAAATATATTGTCTATTATTATTATATTTACTATAATTGTTATTGTTCTTGTTATTATAATCAACAATTTTTATAATAATTTTGATGTAACATTAATTTATTTTAATAGGACGTCTCATTATTATTATGATTATTATATTTATTAAACTAGCAGCCACTTTTATCCAATTTTTCTTTCTTGTGTTCAATTTTTGTAGAGAAGTATTATGTTATTTATTATTTACCTAAATTTTGATGAATACAATTATTGTTTTTTTTTGCCATAAATTGATATTGATGAATCTTTCAAAACTCTGATAAAGGGAGTCAATTTTAGCTCAAAACTAGAGATATTGCCCTTGCCAATATCAATTCTTGAGAAAGAAACAAAGATAAAGTCAACACAAAACTTTGATACTGGAAAAAACCCATGCATTACAAGTCATACAACCATAGAATTTCCTAGCATGAACTTTTAAGCCTGCATGTTCCTCTTCTTGACACCTGACTTGGCGACCTTGAGATTCCTGTTCACAGCACTCAACCTTGCGAGGGCTGTCTTCTTCAGGTCTAGCCTGTAGTAGTTGTCTGTAACCTGGTTTGTTACAGCCTTAGCCATTCCACGGAATTCCTTCTTCATCACAGATTTGTTCAGCAATCTTGAAGGTTTGTTTTGCTTCCTGGTCTTCGATGTAGCAAGCAAAATAGCTTTATCTTTGCCCTCAGGCTGGATATTCACAGTTTTCTTGTTTGCTAAGCCAGAGTGCTTGTAAGAGTGAAGGTTGTAGAGATTGTTAGGTTCTTTTCTGAAGACGACGCCGGTGGTACCATTACCGAACTCCTTAACTAAAAAGGATTTGTTCTTCTTCACGATCTCCCATACTATTTTCCCTGGAACGGTTGTCATTTCTACAAAGACAAACAAAAATGGATTCCTAGGGTTTCCTTTTGACGGCAGGAAGAGGAGGATGCTGAGAGATTCATGAATATAATTATTGGGTATCTAGTAAAAAATGTTTTCTTTGTCCTACTTTATTAAAATCAGAAAATGGGAAAAAAGGTCAATAACATACAAGAAGAAAATAAAAAGTGTAGTTACAATAGGTAGCAACAAACTCATATAACCTTTTCATTTCATCTACATCCAGAATAAAAAAAAGAGTGGATAAATGGAGATTTGAGAGAGAAATTGAGAAAGAGAGAGGTACAGAGAGAACAGTAAGAGGGGGGAGATCGGAGACATAGAGAGAGAGGGGTCGGAGACCGGCGAGTCTTCGCTTGAATCTGGATGGAAAAGGGGTCATCCACCACCGAGAAACACCACCAGCCCCCTTCCCCACATTTTCCGATCGAACCATCGCTAGAAACGTCCCTTCCCCAAAATCCAATTAAAACCAGCTTCAATACACTCCAAATTCCCTTGAAAAAATCCCGGCCAATATTCAACAAGAACAGTCAACCCATTATTTTTTCAGCGACTATTCATCGAAAATCCATCGAAAAACGACACGGGATGGGTTCTGGTCTTTTTATTTTGTATTTCGTGGTTCCATTTTGGCGAGCCAATGCAAAAGGCGTTAGATCGAAGTTGGATGTGTTCTTTTGGTTGGCGTTTGTTCGAGATTCCAGTGGCGACGTCGAACAAGTTGGATTTTAAATAAATTGAGGTCCATTTCTTATCTCTCTCTCAATTAATTTTAATTGTTTGATATTTTGATGTGTTAAATTCATAGTGTGGATTTTGTTTTCATTGATTTTGAGATAGTATCATGATAGGTTGAAGTTGGTAGGCAAACGATAGGTCGGGTAGGCAAATATTAAATCTTGCTAATTCATCTCGCTTATACATATTCTGTTACACAAGACCTACAACCAGATCAAATTATCTTCACAGATGTTGCAATGAAACAAGAGCCTAGCGTTCACTGGACACTGATGGTATCTTAGGTTTGAATGAATTATAATGTATACCTTTTTCTGTCTAACCTGCAGAAAATTATGCCCGCGCTTACATTTCCCGAGCTTAGGAGTTGTGTTCGTTTGCAGTCCTTTATGTGATTTGGGTGTTGCTTGGTTCATTTTTGCATTTGGGGTTTGCTTAGTTTTGGCATATTAAGGCCTAACCACACCATCAAAGTTTTGTTGTTTCTATATTTTTCAGTAAGTATTGTTGAAGTTGTGAACTTTATTTGATTTGGGTGTTGTTGAGGTTTACTTAGTTTTAGCATGTTAAGGCTTAATCACACAATCAAAGTATTTTTGTTTTTATATTTTCAGCATTAAGTTGTGAACTTAATGGGATTTGGATGTTGTTTTAGTGTTGTTTTGTTCATTTTGTTATGTTGGTTTTTCTTAGTTTTGGCTTTGAACTTTATGTGATTTATTGGGTGTTGTTTTAATGATATCTAGTTTATTTTGGCATGTCGGATTTAGTTATTTTTGGTTGTGCACTGATTCAGTAACTGACCAGAAAAAAAGATAGCATATTAAGGTCTAATCACACCATTAAAGTCTTCTTATTTCTATATTTTTTCAGCAGGTATTCTTGAAAGTTGTGAACTTTTTGTGATTTGGATGTTGTTTTAATGTTGTTTAGTTCATTTTGGCATGTGGGTTTAGTTAGTTGGCTACATTACTAATTTCATTGATAAACGGCTTTTGCCTTGGTTCTTCATTGAACAATAGCTTACCTAGAGAAGGCTTAGCTACAAGGCTAATTCTTAGCTCTTCACATCTGCTCTGTTGCTACTGGTTTAGTCTGGAATGAGCAAACCAGAACTTCATTTTTGGTTGCGGTTAGAGGGATGTGGAGGGGCTTCTTATCCTTTGATAAACATATAATTTTCGTTTGCACAGATTGTATAAGTAAAGCAGATTCATATCTGGTTTAAGAAATTTTCCTCATTTCTGCAATCAATTTGTATAGAATAATATATACACAAATTTTGGTAGCCTTGTCAAGTTTATTTCCCCACTGAGTTTTATCTCGTTTCAGTGTAAATAACTCAATACCAAAGAAGATGGATCATGTGTTAATGAAGTGGCAAAAGAGATTTGTGTAAGTACTCTGTTGAGCAATTTTTATCGTTTTAACATTGTGTTGTTGAATCTATAGTCTAGTGAAGCCGTTTGGGACTCTTTCGATTCACTAGCATTGTTGCCTTGTTATTATCTCATTTTCTTGTTCAAAACACAAACTCAAAGTTTAGTGAAGCCGTGTGAGGCCTATTTCGATTCACTAGCATTGTTACGTTGTCTTTCATCTAATTTTCTTGTTCAAACACATAAACTCAAAGTCTAGTGAAGCCGTGTGAGGCCTATTTCGATTCACTAGCACCTTGTTGTTCATCTTGTTGTTATAGTGTTGGTTGGAATCTGTTGATTCACACATAGTCTTGTATCAATACAGAATTACAATATCCATTGTTGTAAAGCTTTGAGAAGCGTATTTATATATATTCTGGTTAGCTGACAGATTTTTGATAGGCCTATTTACAAAGGAAACTCTGGTAAATTTTTTTGAAAATTTTGAGAGTTAACAAAATTTTAGGACCACATAGTTGATAAAATGAAGTGGAAGTTAAGTAAATGATCTCATGAGTGTCTTAGATAATTCTTAAGTAAATCCTCAAGAAAAAATGTGTTAGGAATTGATATGCCTAGCATGAATAAGTTTGGTGGTGTTAGCTGAATTGAGATCTTTCTTTTTTTACTAGCTAGATCTTTTTTTTTAGTTTCATTGTCCTTTTAGTCTATTTTGGTTTAACTAAGAGTAGTTAAAAAAGAAGTTCATTTCCTAGAAAACAGAAAAGGGCAGAATTTTTATTGAGTCAAAGTTCCTAAGCTTTCTTAATGTAATTCATCATTTGAGGAATTAAAAGTCTTATCATTTTGGAAGAGCCAGTCTGATAAGTACGTTTTTATCCCCATTTGTAAGATGAGTATTGAGGGAGATTACCACAGGGGTCAAACTAGCTTGTGCATTCTGGAATCTTTAATGTATTCCGTAGTATTTTAATTCAAAGATATTGTTGTCATCTCTTTTACAGAACTACATTAAGATTTCTCAAATTATTTCTTGCATTTTAACAAGTTAGAATTGAAACTTCGCTTTATTTTTTATTTCAGGGACAGGTAATTTCATGATGGAAATTGTTAGCCATGAGAAGTTTGAAGATGTTTTGTGATTTTCTTTCTCATATGTATATCACATTGATTTGTTATCCATTAAAAACTATATAATTCTTTTTTGGAGAAATATATTTTAATATCGTCTTTGTACCATTAAGTACTGTAGTTGTATTATTGGCAACGAAGCAGACAATATATAATTTATATTTTTTTTTGGGGAAAAAAGTGAGTATTAGTGGCGACCCATAGTTGCCACAAAAAAGTGAGTATTAGTGGCAACCCGTAGTCTCCACAAACAGGGAGTATTAGTGGCGACCCATAGTCGCTGCAAAAAGTCATTTTAAAATAAAAAAATAAAATTCAACCTTTTGTGGCGACAAAAAATCGCCACTAAATCATTGTTTTGTGGCGTATTTGCTTGCTTTTTTGTGGCAACTTTTATCGCCACAGAATGTATGTTTTGTGGGGACTTACATATGTTGTCACAAAATACTTTTAGTTATGGAAGTAATTGTTACGGCCCTAATGTCGTTGCTAAATATATTTAGTGGCGACTTTTGGTTCTTTTGAAGCGACTTTTGTCGCAACTAAAAACCAGATTTCTTGTAGTGGTATTTGACGCCTTAGAGAAAGTCCAGTTGATCAGAGAAAGACTCCGGGCTGCTCAGAGTCGACAGAAATTTTATGCAGATATTCGTAGAAAGTATCTCGAGTTCAAGATTAGTGACTATGTCTATCTAAAGATCTCTCGCATGAAGAGAGTGAAGAGGTTCATTAAGAATGGAAAGCTCAGTCCCCGATATGTCGGTCCCTTCAAGATTCTCAGTCACTTTGGCAAGGTAGCTTATGAGGTCGAATTGCCTTCAGATCTAGCCTCAGTTCATCCAGTCTTCCATGTCTCTTTGATCAAGAATTGTATAGGTGACCCATCAGTTGTAGTCCCTATTCAGAGCATTGATAGTCAGAACAACCTCTCTTATGAAGAGATTCCATTTGAAATCCTAGACTATCAGACTCGTATACTGAGGAACAAAGAAGTCCCTCTAGTTAAAGTTTTTTTGGCGAAATCATTCTGTCGAGGGAGCTACTTGAGAAATAGAAGCAGACATGAGTACCAAGTATCCTCACCTCTTCTCCGCCGACTCAGATCAAGCTCAAGGTAATAGTTCTCCTTAAGCTTACTCAGTTTCATGTTTAGTGTTCGTTACAAACTTGGTATTAAATACCATTGCATATTCAGTCATGTATTCATGTATTAGCTTAATTATATAATTATGCATCAGATATGCATTCTCATTGTGAGAAACTTAGTTCATCAGAACACCCAGTCATGCATTCATGAATCAGTAACACATGCATCAGATAAGTATGTTCAGTATGATATGTTCAATTATCAGTCATGTCAGTCATGAGATCATGTTCCAGTTGTTCATGTTCAGTATGTACATCGTTTATCTTCTCACCTCACTCTCAGTCTCATTCGAGGACGAATGTTCTCAAGGGGTAGATATTGTAATACCTCGTACTTTTCCCTAGCTTGAAATTATCTCAAGAATGTTGGAAGCCTCCTTTGAAAGATGAATCCAAATTTGTACATGTAGTATTTTTAAGATTTTCAATTTTTTTTCATGTGGGAAATTGAATTAGCATTCCAACGATAACAATTTCATCAAAATTCGACATCGGAGGAGAAAGTTATAGCCAAAAGACGGAAGGAAGTAAAACCACCCATGTGCGACGGTGAGGCCAACGGATCGTCGGACTAGTGACGGACCATCACCCATGACCATCGCAACAAAGAAGTGAGAAATACCTTCTTCTTAGGATTGACGGACCAAGCCGACGGACCGTCGCTCAGGCCGTTGCAAGGGAAATAATGCGGCCACCTTCTGGATAAGGTGCGATGGTCAGGTTGATGGACCGTCGAACCTGGGACGGATGATCGCACATGTCGTCGCATCAATAATAGTGAGACCTCATTCTACCTAGAAGTGACGGTCAGGACAGACGGACCGTCAACCCAGCGACGGACCATCGCACCCACTATCGCAGGTCCCGATTCAGCAAATTAAAGCTATTTTAAAAGGGTATTTTGGTCATTTACCACCCACCTATATATATACACCCAATTATATCCGATTTCAACAATTTGGTACATTATTACTTTACAACCAATATTAGGATTTCTCTTTAACATTAATCTCCAAGAACAAAATCTAATCTTTTTCAAGAACTAAGGGATTTCCAATTCTTCAAGTTCGAGAACATCAAGAATCTTAACCCAGGTATGCATAGTGTTCATTCATGGACTCCTTTCATCCATGAAGTCCAAGAATACCTTTTCCAACTTCAAGTTATGGATTTTCTTTATGATTTTATGATTGGGTTGTTCTTGTTCACGTTGATAAATGAGAAATTGAATTCTACTCCATGTTGGGTGATAATTTCTATGTGGGTTTAATTATTATAGATATAGATTCATGCAAACCTATGACTAAACCCTTGAATGATGAAATTAGAATGTGACCATGATGTTTAATTATTGTACAATGATGTTTACATGTACCATGCCTACAATATGTTTGATTTATTGCCTAAATGAAGGAAAAGTGCCTAACTAGCATGTTGTCATGAAATCCCCATGTATGTTCAAGCTTATGCCTATCACATGTTTGATGAAATGCTTCAGTAAATGCATTATGGTGATTATTATGTATTCAAGCAAGTAATGCTTTGTCAGTTTCCTTCTATCGAGTCCTGGGGGTACTCGTACCCAAAATATTAGCTGTATGACTAGAGCCATGTCATGTTTTCACAATACTATCAGTCAATCTATGATCCTTATACTTCAGACAGTCTTATGACTGAGAAAATCTCTATGATCTCATGAACTCAGTCAGTTGTCAAATATCAGTAGTATTCTGTTAGTCAACGGAAGTCAATAACTCAGTCCATGTTCAGTTTCAGAAAATCATATTCTGTGTCTATTCATATGGGAGTAAAAATTAGCACCGAGCGAACCCAAGGGTGAGAACTCACCTGTAATATGAGGGTGTGATTCTTAGAAGCAATCCTTGCATTCCAGAACTATGTAGCTATCATAGGTTGAGACATCATAGCCTGCTATATGAGGGTAGATGAGGTGGCTTAACCTTCTATATGAGGGTTCCTACTGTTTTTATTAGAGTTACCTTTTATATTAGGGTCACTCATATGTTGTCCGTACCAGTAGCGTGATATTTGGGGCATGTCAGTTAGATGACTATCTACCATAGTCTCAGTATCAATCTTAGTAAAATAACTCAGATAGTTCTTAATTATTCAGGACTGTCAGATACAGTCAACTCAGATATAGTACAGAACTCAGCTAGTTCTATCAGATTCAGGGACTGTTAGATACAGTCACTCATGGTATCAGTTATACCAGTTATCAGTATGTCATGTTATCACGATATCAGCGTCAGTATTTATGTCTCATGCATGTACTCTCACACTCATGATAGTCAGTCTGTTATTATAGTTGTTCATGAATATAAAACCCATGCATTCAACCTACCTCATATGCATACCGGTACATTTAAAGTACAGGAGCATTTGTGCTATGGTGTCTTATACCATAGGTTCAGAGACACGAGTTCCAGAGCATCAGTAGATTCCAGTCTCAGCAGTCAGAGTTAGAAGTGAGTCCTCATATTTCGAGGACACGATTATCATTGTATTAGCTCATTAATTTGTTTATTAGTTGGAGTTAGTTGGGGATATGTCCTATTAACTCCTTATTCAGAGAGTCATGTTTAGAGGATTTTCAGACTACAGTATGTTCAGATAGCTTATTTCAGTTATGTTTTGGGTATTTCATACCCCATCCACATATTATGATTTATCATATCTCATGTTACAGTTTTGAACCTTATGGACTTTCAGTTCATATTTTCACATTATACAGTATGTATGCAGTATACAGGTACAAATATCATTCATGGGTTATCTTATGGTCTTTCAGGGTCATGAGCACTGTGTAACGTTCTGGGTACCAGATTCGAGGCGTTACATATAAGTAAGGCATTCATCATTTCCTTTAAGGTTTGATTTTTCCTTTCCGCAATTCCATTAGATTGAAGTGAATATAGGGCTGTAGTTTGATGGACAATTCCATTATCTACACATATTTCCGCAAAGGGATATTCATATTCTCCACCCCTATCACTTCTTATTATTTTGATCTTTCTCTCTAACTGATTTTCAACTTCTATTTTATATTGCCTAAACGCATTTATTTCTTCATCCTTATTGTTTAGCAAATAGACATAACATTATCGTGTGAAATCATCAATAAAAGTTACAAAATACTTTTTCCCACCACGAGATCATCAATAAAAGTTACAATGAGGGCATCTTCTCAAACCCTAATAAAGCATCTTCCAAATCCATCTGCGCAAGCACAACCCGCATCTTAACCAGCCATAACGAAAATCTGGTGTTGCTATCCAACAATGGAATATCATACTTCATGGTTGTCATCCCTGAGAAAACAATCGAACTGTCTCTGATACCAGTTTGTTATGATTCAGACAGAATAAGCAAACCACAAGTAAAAGAAAACAAGAACAACACACAGATTTACGTGGAAACCCTTACGGGAAAAAACACGGGCAGAGGCAGAGGAGGTTTCACTATAATGGAGGGAGAGTACAATGTGGAGAAGGCTGAATTTTCTTAATAATAAAATAACCCACTAAATCACACTTATATATTACGTGGGTACAAATAGGTCCTAGTCCCAAGAACATAAAGGTCCATCAACAAAATTTGGGTCACAACTCTAACAAGTTTGTTTTCATAGATTCAAGATCTCTTTCGCGGAGAATCTTAGCATCTCAGTTAGTTGATTACTTGAACTTTTTACCTTATTGGTGAGGATTCGATTCCCCACCTTGTTATCCCCTCCCCCATTTTCCCATCTCCTACCCCCTTCATCTAAATTTTGGTTCCAATATTAACGGCATGAATCATTTATAAAAGTTATTAGAAAAACTCCTTTCAATCAATTCGACAAATTAACACTAGGAAAAACAAATATAATTGGACAAACTTTGTGGAAAAATAAATACAATTGAACAAACATTGTGAAAAGAAAAAAAGCAAAAACAATTGGACAAGCATTGAACCATCCTTGCATCTTGAATAGGATGAAGAAGTTGAAATAATGTTGAAAATCTTCTCAAGTTAATCAAAGGCAAATGATAGAGATCATGTTAGTTCACGAAATGACAGTTCCTCCTGATCTCTCCATTACGACCTGTGAGTACATCCAAAGTACCCATGTGAACCATTGCAGCTGCAAACTTTCTAGCCCAAATTGAGCCATATCGAGCATTGTAGTTCACCAGTTTAGCAGTAGTTGGGTGTGACATTAATGTCTGATCAGATACCAATAATCCTTTTTGACTCTTTAAAACCAAGTAATATTTGTTATCCAACTTGTTTGGTGTAAAGACATCAAAGTTAGCGGGGTTAGCAGCTCCCGTCCCATTTGTAAGAGCTTCTGGTGGACAAATGGACTTCAAGAAGTCTGCGTATTCAGGGTCAATTGGCAGATCTTGTTGATTGTTTTGAGGGTACAGACGGTTAGCAAAAACAGCGCAATGTGCAATGCCAATGGAATGCGCGCCAGATAGAGTCACCATTTCATCAACTGACATACCTTTCCTTGCAAAACTGTTGATGAGTTCCTTGACATCGACGAATGGAGAAGGAAGATTGTCCAATGTCTCAGAGTCAATAGAAACACTCCCATCGCGGCGTCCAGCTTGGACATCATAGTATATTCTCCCAACTTTATAGGAACTATCCCTAGCAGCAAATGCAAGTATGTCTGCACACGAGACAGTTCCAGGGCAGGCAGCCTCAAGTGCAACTTTTACAGCATCAATCACCTCAAAACCTCGTAAACTGTTCTTGTTGGGAATACCTTCCTTCTCGGAATTTGGTCCATCCAATAACACAGATGCATCACACCCCTAATTAAAGTACACGGCACGTTATTATTATAAGATAATGTAATCATCAAATCAACAAAATAAAAAAGTTAGCATTAAATTTTGTACGTACCCTGACGAAGCAATCGTGAAAATGTAACCTGATAAGGCCAGCAGCAATGCCTGGATTACGAGACACAGCTTTGTTTACAATATTTTGAATAATATATTCAGCATTGGGGCAACTATATCTATAGTAACCTACTCTAATTGTTGGCCAATATGGTGGTCGATAGGCATGGATAGATGATGAAAATGATAAAATCAGGCAAGCAAGAAGTGCTACAATTGAAAAATTGAAACCTTTGGAATCCATTTTTAATTTTGAAACTCAAAATTCGCTGTAGACACTATGGTTTTTTCTTAGTAATTGGCCTTACCTTGAGTGATGGATATAACTTATAAACATATTGGAGCATTTATAGTTTGAGAAATTATTGAAGAAGTCTCTAATTACAAAACATGGTTGCCTGTATAATACCAATTGCATTAATGTTGAAGTATTCTTGAGCTAATTGTCTGACCTTTGATGAATTCCACAGCTACTTCCTTAGTATGTCTTCCCTGAATTTATAGGTTGACAATATTTTTTACCTTAATTTCTACTCCCCCGTTTCATTTATGTGACGCTATTTGAAATAAGTTTAAGCCTTTGCATTTTACGCTTAATCACCGATTGGATGGATTTTCACTGAAAGAACTCAAAATATAAAGAAGTAAACACATGAAGAAGCCAGACAATGATGATATTTGATCAACATTTACAACTTTACACATATAATGTAATTTTGACCTTGTATTATATATGATACAATTCTTCGATGAAGGGGGTTTGGATGAACCTCTTGTGCCCCAGTAGATCGTATTGTCCGTAATGATACGGTTTTATAGCCACCGAAATCTCATTACATGTTTAAGTTTAATACTTCTAGTTTCAAAAAAAATTCTTAACTTCTTAAATTACAAGTCCAGTCAAAAACAATCATTTAAACTGAAACAGAGGGTGGAAGTTGTGTCCATAGGCTGGCAGATTGGACTGATTGTATATCAACAATCGTTACTAGTATTGTCATAAACTTGGTGTTTAGTTAAGTTGATAAAATTGAATAGGTAAGTCTAGTTTTTCTATATGGTGTACTTGAAAAAATAAGTTCCACTTGGATATTGAGTTGGCTTGTTTAATTGATTAGTTGGTACCCTGTATGTGTACCAATTATTTGTGATAGCATTCTTAATTTTTGTAAAAAAGAATTTGACTTTTCTCATTCATATGGTTTGTGTTTTGTGCAATTTAGTCCATAAAATCCAATATTACTTTTCTGTAGGACGTAGTCCAGAAAAATGGATATTATGCTAGTACCAAGTAGAAAAAATTAAGTATACATGCAAATTGCATCATCCTATACTATTTTGAGAGTTCTCAACCATAACACATGTACGAAATACGGAAAAGGGTGATGTTTGTCCGTGTGCTCTCACAAATAAGTTATATTTATCCTAATTTGCTATATTTTTTTAAATATATTTGTTATTTTCATCCAATTTTAGGGTCATTTTTGCGCTTGTTCTAAAAAAAATATTTATCCCCATGACGTTAAATATCCAAATGTAACATTCTGAAAATCCAAGCTAAGATTAGAACCATGCTTCAAGTACATGTAAAATCAAACATCATATTTTGGTGGTATGAGAAGTGATTTAGATATGTATTAAGGTCACAAGTAACTCCTAGCTCATAGCCAAGTTGAAGCCATCATTATCGGTGGTTTTCTTGCGAAGAATCTCCCTATAGTCAACTTCAAATGAGCATAGCTCCTAGATTGTGGAGTATTTTTGAGCTCAAGATCCATCAAGTTAAAGATGTTTGAGTAATTTCTAATGCATCCAGTTTTTCCTTAATCCAATATCTGAGTACAACGTTTTGGCCATTTTATTGGAGCACTGTCCAGCAGTAAAAACCTACGAGCATAGGTATGATCTTGGTGAGATTGTACGACCATACAATGCTCTCTTCTGATCAAAACAGTCCCAAACACCTGAAAGTTGACAAGTATATCTTCCAACCATGATAGGGAACCACGACCATTGTTTGAAACCACGATCTTAGGTACAATTATGAGTCCCAAAGCTTATTCGATTTGAACTTTCAACCTACGAACCAACACACGATCGTTGATGGATCCCACATTCGTATCATGGATCGTCTGATCAAGTTCAGAGAGCCTCAAATCAGCTACCTAACCACAAGGACCACCCACGATCGTAGATGGGACCCATGATCGTATACGTCCTCCCCTGTAGCTTTTCCAGTTACGTTTTATAAGGGGCGTTCCAATCTTTTTCTACTTTTTAAACCCCTAAACTACGTCGTTTAAGCCACCCAAGGCTGATTATTAGGATTAATATTATCCCGAGTCTCTCATTACTTAGAAAACAATCGACACTTGGTAAAAATAAGAGAAAATAGGCAATTTCTCTTCTTCAGGGCAAACTAGGGTGCATCTTCTTCAAGCTCCAAGTTTAAAGATTTGTTCAGAGTTCTTATCTCCAGGTATGTGGGATTTCGTCAATGGGTTCATTCCACCCATTGGGTCTCAAAAGTAACTCAACTCCCCAAGTTAATTCATTGTTCAAGCTTAGATTTCCATGAAAAGAGTTAATTTCAATATCTTTCAATTTCTTGCTATGAATAAATCATGATTATATGTTTCCCTATAAATTTGTGCATCTTTACATTTTCATTACTATGAACCCTCAAAATATTGATAAAATTCTTGATTTTGAGCTTGAGTTATGCAATTCCTCATTACGTTCAGTTTAAAGAATTGTCATTAGTAGTTGCATTCTTCTAAGATAGCGGGTTATGAACACTCGATGACCTAGGATATCATGTATTTCAGTTATATACTCAGTCATTCAACTTTCTCCATTTAAAATGTTTTCCGATAAAACACTTACCTTCAGTTTCAAAACATCATTATTGTTGAGCGTTTCAATATATCAGTTTACTTTCAGTTGGAAGTAGTATGTAACATCGAGAGGGCAAGGGTTCAAATAACCCAAGTCCTAAACTATATACCACCATAGGTAAAAGGGTCCTTGCTAGTTGAGAGTGTTTTCCTTTCCCTTAATGAGGTCGTGAGTGAATTCACGCCAATCATAGTCCGTACCCTTGGTAAGATATAGAACACCCTCCCAACTTGGGTTATTACAGGTTGGATTCCATGTCGCTCACATGGTCTATATTGGTTATAGAAACCTCCCACAGTCTAGTCTCAAACCTTGCTTGACCTTGTATTTAATTTATTCAGCATCTTATAGTTTTATATGTCTATTACTTGGTTATATCATCAGTTTACAGATTTCAGTCCCATGTTCAGGTTATCATGTCACTTTCAGCATGCTCATCTCACATAGGGTAATGCATATCTCACATAAGCGTGATCAAAAGTGTTACCTCCAGATGCATAACCCCGTATTTCTTCTAATGTGTTTGGTATGATGGAAAATATGTTTTCTTGAAAAATAAGTTGATTTTCTACTTATTCTCTCATGTTTGGTTGGTGAGTGGAAAATATTTTTCAAAAAATATTTTATGGTGTTAGGTTGGTGAGTAAAAAATATTTTTTAGAAAAATATTTTCTAATGTTTGATTGGTGAGTGAAAAAATATTTTTTAGAAAATACTACTAACTGTTAACTAGTATATCAGTGTCTCTAGCAACTCAATAATTTGTAAGAACTAATTTAAGCATAGCAAATAATATTAATATCGAATACTAAAATATTATAATCACTAAAGTTAAGAAACTATTAATTAGCAAATATAGGAGAGACACTTTTCAACATTTTGTCAGGACAATCTCAAGATACTACAAGCAATAGAAATATAACGTAACGACAAGCTTATTCAACCTTGTGAAATAAGTTACATCGATGACAAAATGAAATATGCTATTGAAATATGCAATTAGCAAAAGTAACATAGGTAAGTCTTCCTCCATGCATATGAAAATAACAATACATTCAACGAACATTGGAAAAGGAAAAAATTCGGGCTTCACCATTTTTTATTTCAAGCAGTGAAAAATTGAAACAAAGCACAGTGAAAAATATTTCCGAGTAATGTAAATTTTTGAGAAATGTGAATTTTTTGAGTGTGAATATGAATGTTGTTAGGGTGGGGAAGAGGGGAGGGGGAGGGCATAAGTCACAGTTGTCATTTTTCGGAAAATAACTTTCCTTGGTCCATGAGGGAAGTCATTTTCCCTCAAATAGAGGAAAATGATCTATCTTGGAAAATGTTTTTCCAATATTTTATTCCAACCAAACAAGGAAAAATAGGAAAATATTTTCCTAAAAACATTTTCCATCATACCTGATACAGATTTAATAATAATTGATCTCTTTTGATATTGAAGGGGTTACAGCTGTATATATAGAGAACTGAAGAATAACTAATTACAGAATAACCCAGATGTATTTAATAATTATATATGTAGTCTATTATCCCCCCGCAAGCTGATCAGCGGTAACGAGGGGCAGCTTGGAGCAGAGAGACTGAAAAGGCTGTAACGGAAGAGGCTTGGTGAGAATATCAGCAAGCTGGTCAGTAGATGGGACATAGTGCGTGGCCATCGCTCCTGCAAGTACCTCATCGCGAACAAAGTGACAGTCAGACCCAACATGCTTCATACGATCATGAAGGACTGGATTTTTGGTAACACAAATAGTGGACTGATTGTCACAATAAATCTGTGGTTTCGTCGGGGGAATGCCAAGTGCATCCGTAAGGTATCGTAACCACATGGCTTCAGCAACACCCGCAGCCATGGCACGATATTCTGCTTCTGTGGAGGAACGGGACACTCGCGTTTGCTTCTTGGTGCACCAGGAAATCAGATTCGGTCCCATCATAACAATATATCCAGTAGTGGACTTTCGATCATCTTTGTCGTTAGCCCAATCCGAATCAGAAAAAACAGATATATCAAACGAGCCCTTTTGAAATAAAATTCCACAGTGAAGAGTACCTTGAAGATAGCGCAAAATGCGTTTCAAGGCCTGAAAGTGTTGTTCTGTGGGAGCATGCATTGATTGGGAGACTCGATTGACTGCATATTGGATGTCCGGACGAGTAATAGCAAGATAATGAAGTCCACCGACGAGGCTCCGATATAGTGTAGGATCGGCAAAGGGAGTATTCGGCCCTGGGGATTGGCGGACTGCCATGGGAGTGACCGCGGGTTTGCAGTCTGTCATTCCAGCCCGATTTAGAAGTTCAAGGGTATATTTTGTCTGATGCATCAATATGGTTCCCGATTTGCGGATGAGTTCGAGGCCAAGAAAGAACTCCAGAGGACCGAGGTCCTTAAGTTTGAAGTCACGATGCATAGCTTCAGTAATTTCAGTGATGAGTGATGACGAGCTGCCTGTAATAACAATATCATCCACATAGATAAGAATGATGACTGTCCCTCGAGAACAGTGAAGGGTGAAGAGGCTGTTGTCATGATGGTAGGTGCGAAAACCAAGACCCTGCAGAAAAGTAGAGAGACGTGTGTACCAGGCACGAGGGGCCTGTTTCAGGCCATACAGTGATTTGCGAAGCTTGCAAACATAGTGAGGACGGTTGGGATTAACATATCCCGGTGGCTGAACCATATAGATTTCTTCCTCAAGATGACCATGAAGAAAGGCATTGCTGACGTCTAGCTGATGAAGCGGCCAATCATAGTGAAGAGCAAGAGACAAGACCAGACGAATAGTCTGTTGCTTAACAACAGGGCTGAAGGTCTCCTTATAATCCACACCATACTCCTGATGATACCCTTTTGCAACCAGACGTGCTTTATAGCGAGAAAGAGATCCATCTGAATTTCGTTTGATGCGAAACACCCATTTGCACCCAATAGACTTTCGGTTACTAGGCAGAGGTACCAAATCCCATGTACGTTGTTCATTCAGAGCCTGAAATTCCTCATCCATAGCTTGGCACCAGAAACTATTTTTGGAGGCTTGGTTGTAGGTAGTAGGCTCAGTTGTGGGATGTGCATCAAAGGGTATTTGAGTGTGGTAGGCTTTGGGTTTGAAGGTACCGGCCTTGGCTCGGGTTGTCATAGGATGAGTGTTGAGTGGAGGGTGATTAGGAAGGGGTGGTGGAGTTGTATGATGTGTGGGCGGGGGTTGGGTGGGGCTGCCGTGGGAGCTGGGATGTGCAGCGGTGGATGGGGTGGCTGTATGTGTGTTAGGAGTATGATGTAGGGAAGTGGTGGGTTGTGTGGCAGTCGGCTGGGTGTTCGGGTGGGAGGTTTGGGGTTTCGGGTGGGTAGTGGTGTAGTGGGGTACCGGGTTAGGTGCCGAGTGAGCCGGAGCATGAGCGTGAGAAAAGGACGGAAATAATGGCACAACGCCAAGTGGATTGGGGGAGTATGGAGTAGAGGAAAGACTTGTGTAAGGAAATTGTTCCTCCACAAAACGAACATGACGGGAAACATATGTTTTCTGAGATACAGGATCGAAACATTTGTAACCTTTGATAGTGGGATGATAGCCTAGAAAGACACAAGGGGTGGACCGAGGTTGAAGTTTATGTTGAGTGTGCGGACGCAACCAGGGATAAACTAGACACCCAAACGGGCGGAGATGGATATAGTCGGGTGGATGATTGTAGAGACGGGCATATGGAGTGGAGTTGGAGAGAGTGTGAGTGGGCATGCGATTTATGAGGTAGTTGGCAGTAGCAAGGGCATCAACCCAAAAGGAAACAGGTAAGGTGGAATCATGGAGGAGCGCAACAACTGTTTCTATTAGGTGACGGTGTTTGCGCTCAGCAACGCCATTTTGTTCAGGGGTATATGGACATGAAGTGTGATGAAGAGCCCCTAGATTTTGAAGAAAAACACCAAATGCATTGTTGACAAATTCTTTGCCATTGTCACTTCGAAAAATTTTGATTTTGGCATTAAATTGATTTTGAACCATTCGGTCAAAGTTTACAAAAATAGTATAAGCTTCGGATTTAAATTTCAGAGGATAAAGCCAAGTGAATTTACTGTAATCATCAACAAAACAGATATAATAACGAAAACCTTGAACAGAAGGAACTGAGGTTGGACCCCAAACATCAGAATGAATTAATTGAAATGGCGCAGTGGCCTTGTGTTCAGACAGTGAAAAAGGTAAACGACAAGATTTAGACACTGAACAGGACTCGCAATGTAATTTTTCTGAAAAATTAAAACCTAAGGAAGATAAAATGGATTTGGTGATGGCGGATGATGGGTGCCCAAGCCGGCGATGCCAGGTTGACGAGAGAATGGCTTGACTCACAACAGACGGAGACCTGGATGGAAGAGTGTATAGCCCATGCTCACAGCGGCCCGTGTACCGCACCCGGTTCGTGGTATTGTCCACTATCTGGAAATTGGTGTCATTAAAAATGAGGGTGCAGTTATTTTCTTTAGTAAAGCGATAAACAGATAAAAGATTGGATGTGAGGGAAGGGACGTGGTGAAGGGTTGAGAGATGAAATTTACCATTTGGGGTATAGACATACCCAGAGCCGGTGTTTGTGATGGGAAGGGATTGACCATTGCCTACTGTAATAGTTTCTGAGCCATGATACGGATGAGGAGCTTGAAGTTGTGAATAATCCGACGTCACATGGGTGTTAGCACCTGTGTCTAGATACCAATCGCCAGATTGAGCGTTTGTGGACGCATGCATCGCCCTTGATCCTCCGGACTGGCTATTTACATTCTGCGAGTCATCATAACGATACCAGCAATTAGCCGCAGAATGGCCCCGTTTAGCACAAATTTGGCACGTCGGAAGATCTCGTGTGGGCATCCGCTGGTTTCCTCGTCCCTGTCCGCGGCCTGACTGGAAGCCGTCCCTCGGTGGAGGCCCGCCTCTGCCTTGCTGCCCGGTGTTTCGACGGTCACCGCCGCCGCTGCCTCGCCCTTGGTTACGGCGATCGTCACCGCGACCCCTGGCCGAGCCTCCGCTGCCAGCCGAGTAAAGAGCCGTGACGCCAGGGGTGGAACTGGCTTCTCCGAGCAGTAATTTGTGTTCCATGTCTAGATTCAATTCTTCTGCATTAAGCCATCCAGACAGTTGATTCAGAGTGATTTCGACAGGCGAGAGGCGAATATGCTGTTTGAGAGAGGAATAGCCAGCCGGAAGACCACGTATCACGGCATTCACCACGTCTCGTTCAGGAATAATCTCGTTCACAGCATCTAGGTCAGACAGAATAGAGGCCACATCATCAAGGTATTGAGTCATCGTCTTCGTTCCCTTCCGAAGAGTATGCAATTTGTCACGCAACTGAAAAATATGAGCCGTGGACACAGAGTTGTACCTTGTGGCTAGTGCGTCCCAAAGTGAAGCCGATGTGAGAAAACCCCGGGCGTGTTTGTGCACAGAGGGGCTAATAACTGCGAGAAGACAGGCTCGGATCTGAGTGTCTACGATCATCCACGGAAGGTAGTCGGGATTTGGGAGCTTGACGCCGTCCTTCTCGGCTGTCTCGGGCTGCGGCTTCTCCGCACCGTCAATCCATCCGAGCAGCAAGTTGGCTGCGAGGGCGGTGCGGACGTTAAGTGCCCAGGCCGGGTAGTTGTTGTCAGATAATTTTTCGGGGATGAGATTGTGGAGATTCCTGAGCAGTAATTTTACTCCAGACGGTAATTTTGACAGAGGATCAATAACCTTGTCCATGGCGCCGACCTACGGCGGAGGAGGGAGGCCGTGCGGCGTGGTGTAGACGGTGGCGGCGGCGCACACACGTCGGAAAAGAGGAGAGATTAGGGTTTGGGCGGAAGAAGAAACCCTAGCTTTGATACCATGATACAGATTTAATAATAATTGATCTCTTTTGATATTGAAGGGGTTACAGCTGTATATATAGAGAACTGAAGAATAACTAATTACAGAATAACCCAGATGTATTTAATAATTATATATGTAGTCTATTAATACCAAACACACCCTAAAAGGATTTGACCACCTAAGCGGGACCAAGTGTGTTGCCTCCAAAAGCATAAACCCGTATTTCTTCTATATAATCTCCTAATTGTTCCAGAGTAACTAGAAAGAGATCCTTTAACACAGTTTTAGTATACAATATTGCTGAGAAAATGTCAATGTAGAATTTTATTAAGTTTATTGTGAAATTCAGTTAGTTCACTTGATTGCAAGCGTTCCTATGGATGTCATTTCCATTTGTAATGAATGATCTATAGACAAGTCAGAGCTCAAGACTATACAATTTGTTTGAATTATTTGATCCACTTAACAAGGAGGTAGTTTCTGCTACTTGGTGTGCAAATATATTTGTATCCGTAGTAGAGAGTGTATTGGAGTATTATTCGATATATTTTTTTTTTAATGTCAAGAAGGTAAAAGTTGTTTAAATGATGGTGTAAACATTAATGGATGAACTTATTAGGAAAGATGGTTCGGCATGTCAAAAGAAGATATACAGATGCCTCGGTGAGAAGATGTGATGATTAACACTGAAGGTCTTGAGGAGGAAAAGAGATAGCCTGCAAAGCATTGATGAGAAGTGATTAGATATAATATGATTTGTTTATCGAGATATATAACTCTTGATAAGAAAGTGTTAAAATAAAGATACTCCCTCCTTTTTATTTTAGGTGTCGCCTTTTGATCGAATACTGAGTTTAAGAAATAAGTGATGACTTTATAAAGTTTACAAAATTTTCCCTTTTAAATTTGTTTTAATATTTACTCCCTCCGTCCCATTTTACCCGTCCCAAATTGGGATGACACAACTATTAAGAAAACAATGATTGATAATGTAACTTTACCATTTTGCCCCTCTTAATTGTGTCTTATTGTTAGTTTCAATATTGATGGATGGGTAATATCAAAGCACCATTTATATTCTTAATGATGTACTCTTAATGATATTCTTCTTTGCAACATTTTTCAAGAATGCTAATAATAAGGAGTAATCAATTAAACTAAGTGTATAATGCGGAAAAAAATTATCTTGTCTTGATAAGTAAAAAAGGACAAGTAAAATGGGACAACAAATTAGGAAATTTGGGACGAGTAAAATAGAACGGAGAGAGTACTTTTTAGTTGTATTTTCTTCTTAAGTGGGACTAGTAAAAATAAAATAGAAATGATGCCATTAAATAATTACCAAATAAGAAAATATGACTCTTTTGGAACGGATCAAAAGAAAATAACAACACATAAAATAAGACGAAGGAAGTACCTTTTTCTCTTCCTTACAAAGGCTTCTAATAAGCGCACATATAAGTACGTCAAATAAATCGGTCAAAATGATTATATAAATTAAGTAGGCATTTGATCATGTAAATTAAAATTTTTGAAATTGAAGTTAAATTAGAGTTGTGTTTGATCATTAAAATAATTTAAACTTCTTTTTGACTTTTAGTGAGAGAACACATTTTTACTTTTTTTAAATACAATTTCAAATTATATTTGAAGTTCTTATGACACAAACACTATAATTTTCATTAACCTATAACAATTTTTTAAAAAATAAATAAAAAATCTCATAGCCTAATGGGCTCTAATTTTGGATAAATACCTGAAATAGTCAAACATAATGATTATTTATAAAAGTCCTCGTAACTTTAAGGGAAAAGACATCATTTTCACTCAATACTATACAAGAAAAGTCTAAGACACACCTAAATTATATAAGTGACCTATTACACACCTTAACTATATAAAAGTGATATTATTACCTTCCCGCGACCCCCATTTTAAGGCGCGTGTGTTACACTTATTTTAGGCGCGTCCAGCCTATTAAATAACAAAAGTAAAAGGCTAAAAACATTAAGCGAAAAGGCATCGTTTTCACCCCAAACTATAGTCGAAAAGTCGAATCCACACCTAAACTATATAAGTGACCTATTACACACCTTAACTATAAAAAAGTGATACTTTTTACTGACGTGGTGCTGACGTGGCAGCGCGTGTAAAACACTACACCACATGCAAGTGGTGATAGCCTGACAGGGAGTAAATAGTTTCACTTTTTTATAATTTAGGTGTGCAATAGGTCACTAGTATAGTTTAGATATGACTTCGACTTTTTGAGTGTAGTTTGAGGTGGAAACGATGTCTTTTCCCTAACTTTAAAATAACATTAAAACATCTCAGGGTTTTGTTAAACTCACATGTCTCTTAGATAAAGATACATCTTCCTCTTTTGTTAAACTCGGGTATATTTGAAGGTCTATCTAAATCTTCTTCTTGTGAGATTTGAGTTGTGTATTTAAACAATTGATATTATGTAATAGCTTTATAATTCAGATACATTTGAAATTTAAATTGTATATCCGAATAATTATTTCGATATGTAGTAATAATAACTGTGTATTTCAAAAACATTTAAAATTTAAATTATATATTTAAATAATTACTTTAATAATATCTTGTAATTATTTCAAAAACTTTAAAATAGCATATAGTTAAAAACTAAACCTTCTGTATTTTTGTTATTTTCCTTATTAGTGAACGTATCATAATTCAATTCGTTCACAATTTATCAGAAACAAAACATGCAACGGATCAATGGCAACCAACTTCATAAATTAACATACATAGGGTTGGCTAACTATTGAAACGTGTCAAGTCGTCAACAAATCTTAACTTCCTTACTAATCAACGTGGCAATACTTCATTCTTCCTTGCAAAGGTGGATCACTCTTATTGTCTTGAATAAATAAATTATATAAATAATAAAAAAATTATAAAAAATTTAATATAAATTTATAACATCAAAAATATAGTAATATTTTAATATTAAAATTTTAAAAATTAAATTAATAAAGTTTAAATACTGAATCCGATGTATGCTTCAAAAAATGCCAACGAAGACCCTAGATGTTTCTCTTGTTTTCTACCTCTTGCAAATAATTAGAGGACAAATTATAAATTCTACTTATTGACTTTAATGGATAAGCTCTGGTTTGTACCAACATATTTTTGACAGGCAGAAAGAATGAGTACAAGGGACCCTTTAAAGAAAGAGATGGCAACAGAGAAGAAAGATGACAAGAAAACTGCTGCTGAGTTGAACAATAGAGAAGCCATGGACCAAAATGCAACTGCTAGGTATGCATAAAACACATTAAAATTATTTTTTTATGATTTTAAAACATATATTTATCGTTAGTAGAAATGTTTGCACCGATCATGTCAGGTAACTTTGATTTATTTTTAATATTAAAATTGTGGCTTACAAGTTACATATAGATATACTAGTGTAATGTCTTTTACACTAGTAGGATATATACTAGTGTAATGCCTTATAAAGTTTGAGTTAGTTGTATTTGGACCTAATTTAACATGGTATCAGACCTCTCTTTGAGCTAGCTAGCTTTTGCGAGTGAATAATTTTCTTAAGAACATATTGTGAATTTTAGTGGACTTGAATTTTTCAATCTTCATCACTCTTTAAACGTTTGATTTTGCTATTTTTCAGAAAATAGTTTGAGCTTCATCTCGTCGATGTTCATAAGTTGGGTGTTGAACTTTTTGTTGAAGTTCGAAGTTGTGAATACAGAGTTAAAACACTTCATTTTTTTGTTCATATGTTTGAAGTTAATTGTTGAAAAATACAGATTAGAGTTTACTGAACCTATTTTATGTGATTACTTTCTTTTTTCTTCTAAAGGATTATGACTCTTTCTAAATTTGACATTGGCAAGTTATGTTTACTGAACCTATCAATTGTACCTTCCAACATAAGTAGTCAAGTTATGTTCATTTCCTTGGAAATATATATTACCATTTACTATATATGTGAGTCCTATCATCCTCCTCTTAATTGGGAGTTGAATATTTCTCAACTCAATTAATAATGGTATTATTTCAGAATATAACTTTCTTTGTTGTTGGAAAAATTGGAATTAGAAGAAAGTTAATCTTAGTGACATAATAATAATTATTAGTTGAGTGATCGTTGAAATAAATTCTACTTGCTTAACTAGAATTTTTAATCACTAAAAAGACAAAAGTATAAAATAAAAACATGATAAACAAATGAATACACTACAACTGTCTTATACAAATACATTGTGCACATGGATGGTAACTAAAAAGTTGAAACATATCATTTTTCATAGTTTTTCTAGCCAGCAGAATTGTAGTAGTGAAGCACATTCACTCTCCAGAGATATGGCCAATTCTCGAAATGAACGTCCAACCATTGGCCTTTGATTGATTTTCCATCTTCTGATCTAGAAAAACAAAACATCAATAGTAAGGCAGAGAACATTTTTATTATGTCAAAACTAGTGTTTTTTTTTTTTTTTAATAACCGCATTGTTCGGGCCAATGTTGCGCTTTTCTTTTTGGAACAGCCGACAGTGTTTTGCTGATGTTTCTAATCAAGCTTTTATTATGACAGATATACCATACTTTTTCCCCCATTGCTAGTAGGTTTATGGATTGCACGTCCAATACACATGTTTTGTCCTTGTGTGTCCCAAAGCTCAAAATAGGTAACCTAATGGTCGCCGTCCGACTAAACATACCAACAGTCACCAGGATCATATGAGCTGATAAGGAGTAAACAATGATCTGTGTGTTTTGGCCTTGTGTGTCCCATGGCTCCAAATAGGTAACCTAATGGCTGACGTCCGACTAAACATACCAATATTCACCAGGTTCATATGAGCTAATAAGGAGTAAACAATGATCTTCTTAAGATCAATCTGCCTTAAAGTGGCCGAGGAAGTGTATATTATAGCAACAACGCATGCTGAATAATTCCATGGAATACGTGTCACCTTCCAGCAAAGTAACTCTGTCCACCAAGACTGGAATAGATAGGAAAAAAACACCTAGTGTTTTGTCTCTACACGCGCCCAACTATTTCGTTGACAACTAGAACACACCCTTCTTGTCAAAACTAGTTTTTTACAAGATTTTATAGGAAGCAACTATTATACATTATCACAGCTTTGTTGCTCTAGTTGTGGGCAACCTATCCATGTTTCTTGCATATCAGACAGCTGAAATTACACGTGTGCATATTTAGGCAATCTTAAATCTGTGCTATTGACAATATCTTGTGCATTGGCAGATATATAGAGAAACGCCATCAATTAGTATCCAATTTTATCTGATATCTAACATGTATATTGAACAAATAGGTTCACATACTGGTTTAACCAATGTCTATGGGACCTTACAACCTATACATACATTTGACAAACATGGAGTACTAGCAACATAGGAAACATACTAAGATACCTCCAACTCGTAATTATTCTACTCAAGCCGTTCTGTGTTGAAGCGTGTGTTTGTCTCATTTAAAAGCTTAAGCTTTTAGAGAAAGCACTTCTATTATTTTAGTTATATTCTCAACATTCTGGGCTTCACGAGATAGTCAAAGGATCAAAGCAGAAATCACCACACAAGAAAAAAACAAAAAAAGGGAACTACAGAATATTACCGCTACTCCAGTCCATTGGGATGAGAGAATCACTGGTGACGAATCATGACTTTGATTTCTCAGCTTCCACGATTTCCTTCTCAAGCTTCATTTTATGCAAAGAACAATGTTACGTTACTAGACAAGTAATGCAACTTCTACTAGTATTACAATAGAAAGCAAAAGTGCAAGAAACGATTAGATCGACTATCATATAAAACCTCCTCTGAAATTGAGTGGTTTAGACTTAATTAACAAGAGGAGAAAATACGCATAAAATTCATATTTATCATGACTGGCCTCCTAACAAAGCTTATTCACTTAAAAGACAAAAATTGGTAACCTCAGGTTCCATGTACTCTTTTACTGCACTCAAAAATGGAACACCAGAGAAGTAGTAACTTATCAAGTATCTCATAGTGCTGCGACCGAGATAACTATCATTTATTACATAGGTTCTATATAATTCTCTTTGAGTTAAAAAGGTTAGTCCAAGATACTGTTGAAGACCTGAGTTGTTTGTGTTGAGGTTTGAATATTGAAGGCTAAAAAAGTCACAGGAAAAGCAGGGAAAAACAGTTGTACAGTTAAGATGTCCTAAAGTTAGTTAACATAGTGAACAAGTTAGAATAACTTAAAATCAGCTACTACACTAGTTGATCATCTGATGCTATATATACACGACTATGTATTACTACATGATTATTTAATTGAATACAACTATCAACTACAATGATTCACTCATCTTCTTCCTCTTCCACTTCTCTTTGCTTTGAGTTCTCCTTCTTCTACTACTTCTTACTCCTCTGCATTTCCTATTCTGAGTGTAATTACTCCATTATTCTTCATGGTATCAGAGCTTACTAAATTGAATCGGTACTCATTTTCGATCCTACCTCTCAGTGGAATCTGTATTACTTCTTGAATTCAAGAAGTCAGAATCTGTTAAATTTTCTGCAATTCATCTCTACTCGATGGAAATGGCTGATGGTTTGGATGGCATTGGGACTTCAGCTCCACCTCCTGTGAATGCCAACAATGGTGGTTCTACTTTTCAGTTTACATCAACTCCTTGCAATTCATCTCTACTCGATGGAAATGGCTGATGGTTTGGATGGCATTGGGACTTCAGCTCCACCTCCTGTGAATGCCAACAATGGTGGTTCTACTTTTCAGTTTACATCAACTCCTCTGGATACTAATCAACCACGATATCTATCTACTGCTGATATTTCAGGTACTTCACTTGTTTCATTTCAATTGAAAGGAAGTGAAAATTATGTTGTGTGGAGTAAAGCGGTAAGAATTGCATTGTTAGGTCGAAATAAGTTTGGTATGGTTTATGGTTCCTGGAAAAAAGTGAATTTCTCTGCTGAATTATGTAATTAATGGGAAAGAGTTAATGCAATAGTATTGTCATGGCTTATGAACTCAAGTGTCTAGTGATCTTCTTGGAGGGGTAGTATATTCTTCTAGTGCCCTAGATGTTTGGTATGACTTAAAAGAGAGATTTGATAAAATCAATGGATCTAGAACTTTATAATCTGCATCAAGAAATTGCATCTTTATCACAAGGAGCTCAATCAAAGTGTGTCTACTTCTCTAAATTAAAGGATTTGTGGGATGAGTCTGAATCCTTAGTGCCCTCTCCTGCTTGTAATTGTGAAAGGTCAAGAGACTTCTTGGCATATCTATAGAGAAAAAAGTTGCACCAATTTTTTATGGGGTTGAATGACACCTATTCTCAAGCAAGACGTCAAATCTTGCTTATGACACCCGGCTTCTGTTAACATGGAATATTCAATGCTAATGAGTGATGAGAGTCAAAAGAATGTGGCTCAATCTACTATGACTACAGTCTTATTGGGGGCTACTCCTAGTGGTCATGATACATTAGTCATTTACTTTAAGACTAGTGCTATTGGTGGTGGTTATCATAAAGGGAAAAGAAGTTTTGTCTCAACATACAATCCTAATGATATCTGTGACTTCTGCAAATTGAAGGGTCACTATAAGGTGGATCGTTGTAGGTTAGTGAGGTATCCACCAAGTCATCCCAAACATGGTGATCAAAAGGCTAGTGAGAAAAGAATGAACAACGACCCTAGAGGTGGCTATGATAACAAATTCAAGCAGAGAAAGCTTGCTTGTAGTGCTCATAATGCTGCTGTTGAGGATTGGCAGTTGCAGCCTCAACAGGCTTAGTCACAAGATGCTTACCAGACATCAAAAGGCCTACCAAATGTTGGGATGATAATACCAAGGTTTACACATGAGCAATATGACCAAATTTGCAAAATGCTGGAACAACAGAATCAAGTCTCAACATACATGCCCTTTACCAGTGCAACAAACATGTCAGGTATTAGTAGTTTCCTGTTGGTCCGCAATAAACCACATGAGAGGATTATTGACACAGGTGCTACAAATCACATGACTGCAGCCATTGGCCTCCTAAATAAAGGTTCAATATCTGAGTCAGTGAATTCTCAAAGAGTAACATTAGCTAATGGTGATATGTCACTTGTTACACACACTTGCTCTAGTAATATTTCTGATAATAGCAATGTACATGTCGAATGAGCTGGCAGATTGAGGCAGAATCTGCTTCACAAATCAACAAGCAAATTTGGCTGTAATCAGCTCCTGTAAATATGAGATAGCATATATATTCGAAAAATATATTTGTTGTTATTCTTGGAAATAGATTAGGGGAAATCCCTTGATTCAAGTATCTCCCAAGAATCAGGGATTGATTAGTTTATAAATAATGTACAATTCTATGAATAAAAAATATACTTTGCAGTATCTGAACTTTCATGGTATTAGAGCGGGACGTTTTCTCTAGTATCACATGGAAAGAACACCTTTCCAAGGAGATCATCTTTCTGGAACATCAAAAGAAGAAACTCTATAAGTTCCTACATAAAATATGATGACTCAAGGAGGCAATGTTTCTCACATGTTCTTCCATTTAACTTCTCATCAATTAAACAGGAAAAACTACTTGGAATGGGCACAGTCCGTAAATCTTGCAATTGATGGTCGCGGAAAGTTAGGACATTTGACCGGAGAGACGAAAAAGCCGAAAGTAAGAGAACCAAAGATCAACACCTGGAGATCAGAGAATTCACTCTTGATCGCCTGGTTAATAATTCCATGAAACCAGTCATAGGTAAACCTTATCTGTTTTTACCTATTGCTAAGGATGTGTAGGAAGCCGTAAGGGAGACATATTCTAATGTAGAAAATGCTTCTCAAATATTTGAGTTGAAAATTAAACTATGGCAGGCTAAGAAGGGTGACAAAGAAGTCACTGCTTATTATAACGAAATGGTGTCTTTGTGGAATTAGTTAGACCAGTATTATAATGATGAATGAGAGTGTTCTGAGGATAGTGTTAAAGCAAAAAAAAGGGAAGAAAATGAGAGAAATCACCTTTTTTAGCAGGATTAAATCGCGAGTTTGATGAGATTAGGTCACGAATCCTAGGAAAAAAAATCCTTTTCCCTCACTTCGTGAAACCTTTTCTGAAGTCAGGAGAGAAAAAAACTAGGAGGAAAGTTATGTTAAAACCTGATTTAAATGTTGAACTAAAACCTGCTATAGACTCGTCAACTTTTGTGACAGTGAAAAATGAAGATAATAGAAAGAAAAGGCCATGGTGTGATCATTGCAAAAGACACTGGCACACCCGTGAAACATGTTGGAAGATTCATGGGAAACCAACAAACTAGAAGCAGAAGGGAGTTGATAATCATGTCTTCAAATATCAACATGGTCAAGACCTCCAAACAACTCATTTTGAGCAGGAGCAGCAACCTCCTCCGGATTCGTCTCCATTTACAAGGGAACAACTAGAGATTCTGCACAAATTCCTTCAATCTCCCCAGTTCTGTGCAAATGCACCTAATCCTTCTTGTTCTTTTGCTCTTTTGCTGAAACGGGTATCGTACCATCTGCTTTTCTAAGTGGCAACTACAATAAAAAAGATTCTTTTCTAACTGCGAACTACAACCAAAAAGATTCTTGGATCATAGATTCAGGAGCTACTGATCACATGACTGGAAGTTCGCATGATTTCTCTACTTATACTCCTTGTGCAAGGAATAATAAAATCAAGATAGTTGATGGTTCTTTCTCCGCAATCTCTGGAAAAGAAATTGTTAAACTATCACAATTCCTCGCACTTCATGATACTCTTCATGTTCCAAAACAGTCTTGTAATCTGATTTCTATCAGTAAATTAACCCGTTCTCTTAATTATCATACTAATTTTTACTCTGATTCCTGAGATCAGGAAAAGATCTCGGGAAAGACGATTGGCAATACTAGATAATATAGAGGTCTTTATTTTCTTGACAATGGGGACAACTCTCTAAAACTGAATCCTACTTGTTTGAACTCTATTTTGAATAAAGTCATGCTTTGGCACTATAGGCTTGGACATCCAAGTTTTTATTATTTAAGAAATTTGTTACCTCGGTTATTTGAAAATAAAAATCTGTCCTTGTTCCAGTGTGAATTTTGTCAATTGACTAAGCATCACCGATCTTTTTTTCCTCTCAAAAGTATCAGTCTTCTAAACCTTTTATGATGATTCATAGTGATGTTTGGGGACCATCTAGAATTTCAACAATGTCTGAAAAATAGTGGTTTGTAACTTTATAGACGATCATACTAGAATAAGTTGGGTTTTTTTATTGAAGGACAAATCTGAAGTTAAAAATGTGTTTGAGACTTTCAATGTAATGGGAGAAACACAATTTAGTGAGAAAATTAAGATTTTTCGAAGTGACAATGGTCGTGAATTTTTGAATTAATAATTAGGAAGTATTTCAAAAAAATCGGGATAGTACACCAAAGCTCTTTTCCGAATACACCTCAACAAAATGATATCGCAGAAAGAAATAAGGCACCTGTTAGAGGTAAGTAGGGCCTTACTGTTTACCAGTAAGGTTCCACAGTACCTTTGGGGAGAGGCTTTCTTGATTGTTACTTATCTTATTAATAGGATGCCATCTCGTTGTTGTGGATCCGTGGAAGTCAATTAATTAAATATATAATTATATTTTAGTGATTTTATTTATTATTCTAGAATAGGGTTTTATATTTCTTACTTTCATAAGGATTAGACTTTCTAGATTAGGGTTTTATGTTTCCTACTTTCATAAAGATTAGACTTTTTAGAATAGGATTTTATTTTTTCTACTTTGCTAAGGATTAGACTGTTGATGTAATACTCCTATTTAAATTAGTCACACTACGGCAAATTGGTAAAGTTGAAATCTATCAACGTCAATTTCAAGAAAAGTTGGCTAGGGCTGGAATTGAAGAAGTGTGTTTTGGTAGGATATGATCCAAATCAAAAGGGATATAAGTGTTATGATCCTCAGTCAATGAGGATAATTGTCACAATGGAAATAACTTTCTTTGAATACCAACTCTATTTTACTGCTCATCTTCAGGGGGAGTAAGATTCGTCTTTTTGGGATATTGAGGAAACTAGAACTCTGACAAATGATAGGCTAGATATTACAATAAATACTGATGTGAGGGATCTTGAAGAAGATATGAATAGGTGTGATGCAAGAGATGAAAAGAATAGTGATTCGATAGATGATAGGGACTTAAGTGACTTAAATGATAAAAACTTTGATATTGAACCTGTGGAGCCTTCAAATGACAAAAAATAAAAATGGAAATAGAGAACAAACAAAACAAATACAAGTGTATTTGAGAAGGAATCAAACTCAAGAAAAAAAGATTGACGATCCTCAACACTGTCAAAAGTCAACTTCGCAAGACCTTCCTGGAATTCAAGGTAATCTTTCAGCTGATTCTGTTTGTAATTCTTGTCAGATATGGACCTACCTATTCCAAAACACAAAGGTGTTAGAAATGTTTCTAAATATCCTATTTCTATATTTGTTTCCTATAATAACTTGTCTCCTAGTTATTCAACCTTTATTTTACAACTTTCTAGTATGGAGATCCCAAAAAATATGCAGTATGCTCTACAAGTTCCCGAGTGGAAGGAGGCTATTTTGGAGGAATTGCGGGCTCTTGAAAAAAAGACATGGGAGTTGGTAGATTTTCCTGAGGGAAAGAAACTAGTAGGATGTAAATGGATGTTCACCACCAAATTTAAGCCAGATAGATCCTTGGAGAGGTATAAGGCCTACCTAGTAGCTAAGGGGTTCACAAAGACATATGACATTGACTATCTTGAGACGTTTGCTCCAGTATCTAAGCCAAATTCAATTAGAGTTCTATTGATAATCGTGGTAAAACTTGACTGGTCTCTTCAACAATTGGATGTGAAAAATGCTTTCTTGAATGGGCAACTAGATAAAAAAGTCTATATGGATCCCCCAACAGTTTTTGAAGAGAAGTACAAGTCAAAGATATGCATACTTAGCGGATCTCTTTACAGCCTAAAATAGTCTACAAGGGCTTGGTTTTAACGGTTTACTCAATTTGTAAAAAGGCAAGGATATGTGCAAGGATAAGCAGAGCACACAATGTTCACTCGGCATTTACTCGAAGGAAAAATAACAGTTCTTATGGTGTGTGTTGATGATATCATCCTCATAAGAGATGATGTGGTTGAAATAAAAAACCTAAAGGAGCATCTAGCCACACAATTTGAGATAAAAGACTTAGGCCCCCTTGAAGTATTTTCTTGGCATGGAGGTTGCACCATCAAAATAAGGAATTATAGTGTCATAAAGAAAGTATGTTCTTGATTTGTTAAAAGAAATAGGAATAAGTGGTTGTAGACTAGCTGAAACTCCAATTGACCCGAATCTAGAGTTTGCGAAGGATGGAAAATCAATTGATAGGGTCCGATACCAGGTAGGGAAGTTGATTTACTTGTCACATAATAGGCCTTATATTGCCTTTATTGTGATCCTAGTTAGTCCGTTCATGCATTCTCCACGAGAAGAACATCAAGAAGTTGTGTATCGAATCCTAAGGTATCTAAAGAGTTCTCCTGGAAAAGGGTTGTTCTTTAAAGAGAATGAACAAAGAAGTGTTGAAGCTTATACAGATGTGAACAGAGCTGGTTCTTTTATTGATAGAAAGTCTACGTCCAGATATTATACATTTGTTTGGAGAAATGTAGTGACATGGAGGAGTAAGAATCAAAACGTGGTGGCTCAAAGTAGCGTTGAAGCTGAGTATCAATCCATGGCACATGGAATTTGTGAAATGTTGTGGCTCAAGAGATTTTTGAAAGAACTAAGAAGACCTATGAGTTTTTCAATGAAGTTGTACTGTGACAATAAAGCTGCCCTAAGCATTGCTCATAATCCAGTTCAATGCGACAGAACAAAACATGTTGAAGTGGACAAACACTTTATTAAAGAGAAGATTGAAGATGGAAGTGTGTGCATTTCTTTCATTCTAAAAATTGAACAAATAGCAAATATTTTCACAAAAGGTCTTGTCAAAACTACCTTTGAGTCATTTGTTAGAAAGTTGGGCAAGTTCGATATTTACATGCCAACTTGAGAGGGAGTGTCAAATGAGCCGGTAGATTGAGGCAGAATCTGCTCCACAATGACTGACAGATTTCAATCAAATTTGCTCCACAAATCAGCTAGCAAATTTGACTGTAATCAGCTCCTGTAAATATGGGATAGCATGTATCTTAGGAAAATATATTAGTTGTTATTCTAGGAAATAGATTAGGGGAAATCCCTTGATTCAAGAATTTCTCAAGAATCAGGAATTGATTAGTTTATTCTGATCTTACTTTTCTCTTATAAATAATGTACAATTCTATGAATAAAAGATATACTTTGCAGTATCTGAACTTTTAGTACAGAATTTGTTCCATTTACCTCAATTCAAATATACCTTGTTATCAGTTTCACAGGCTACTAAACAACTTAAATGCTTCACAACATTCTTTCCTAACGTTTCTGTATTTCAGGATCTTTGGAATGGGAAGATGGACATTCGTAGAGAAACGAATGGACTATACTGAGGCAAAGACTTCTAGGACATAGAAGAGTAGCCGATTGTGTATTAAATGATGATATAACCGATAAAATAGATCTAAAACTTTGACATAAGAGACTTGGACATGTGTTGAAAATATGTCTCATAAATAAAGTAGAAGTAGATAACTATTAGTAGTTTTAAATTATTAGAGTTCTATGTGGCTTATACTTAGGAATTAGTTATCCCTTTGTTATTTGAATAGAAATTAGCTATCCCTTTGTTATTTGAATTTGAATTGAAGTTTAGTTAGAAATTTAGATATAAAAATATGTCTTTGAATTATTAATAAAACAATTCTCTTTGACAATACAATTGCAGTATTTTTTTTCTCTCCAAGTCTTTCTTTGTTATTTCTTTAATTTCAAAGCTAAAAACCAACAATTGGTATCTAGATCCATTTTCTTGAGGGATCTGTGAGTGAGAAGAATTCTGAAAACAACTTTTTCCAAATAGATCCTCCTGTCTTTGATGGTGATAATTACCAACTCTGGACAATAAGAATGGAGACTTATGTTGAGGCTTTAGACCTTTGAGAGATCGTGGAGGAGGATTATGATATTCTTCTGTTGCCCAATAATCCCAGGTGGCCCAGATCAAAAGCTAAAAGGAAAATCAAAGGCAAAAGCAACTTTGTTTGCTAGTATGTCTCCAATAATTTTCATAAGAATTATGACCCTTAAATAAACAAGAAGTTATGATTATCTGAAGGAAGAATACACAGGAGATGAAAGAATACGAGGCATGAAGGTGTTGAATATAATAAGGAAATTCGAATTGCAAAAGATGTAGGAATCTGAGACCGTCAAAGAGTACTCAGGCCGACTTCTTATCATTGTCAACAAGGTAAGATTGCTTGACACAAAATTTAAAAATTATTGAAAAAAATCTTGTTACAGTGCCTGAAGATATGAAGTATCAACTACCTTGGGAAACACAAAATACCTGTTCAAGATTGCCTTAACAAAATTGTTAAATACATTGCAGGCACAAAAGCAAAGGAGGCTTATGAGACAGGGTGGTATGGTTTGATACAAGAATAATCATGGAGATGAACTTATGAGAGTGCGCGTCGAACCCGAGACTCGAAGCGTGAAAGTAAAGTGCAAAGGAACACCATATCACACACCAAGAACGGGTCATACACTACACTCCATAGGCACCTTTTGTCTTCCCTTCATTAAGGGCTTTTGGGATATTTCACTTATGTTTGTAATAAGTCTATAAATAGACTAGTTTTAGGTCTTTTGTTCTTTAGTTGTTGAATGATATTGAAAGACTATTCTCTAGAGAGAGTCAGTTGTAACCGAAACTAGGGCAAGAACAAGTGTGGTACTCACTTGTGTTGCAAAATTGGCTAGAAATGTTGGTGCTTGAGTGGTGTATTCCCTCTTGTATCTTCGTAGGAGTGGTGTTACTATTGTAAGTCTTATAGGTCCTTGTATTTGAGATATCCTTGGGTTCTTTGGTCTTGTAATAGTGTATATTTCACTACCTATCTTTACTTTTATGTACTAGTTTGTTCTTGTTTTAGTGATAACCGTTGGTTCTTGTTATCTTTGTGTTGTTATTCCTCTTGTTATATTGTGTTGTCCTTGAGTTTGTGGGATGTTCTTGTATCATTTGGTATCAAAGCAAGGTTTGATTTTGTTCCAACAAAATCAATCTTGGGATTGTTATCTTGAAAATAAAAAAAAAGTGAAAAAGAAGAAAAAACAAAAAAGTTACTGTTAAGGTCTTTCAAAAAACTTGATTTTTGTGTGTTTTGTGTGTTTTGTGTGTTTCTAGTGTTAGATCTTTGTTCTCTAACACTATCAGAGTCTAGAAATTGAAAATCCCAACAAAAAAGAAGTGTCAAAATCGAAAATGTCAAAAAAAATACTAAACCCGTTTTTGACCCTAGGTCAAATTTTGAGTTTTTGATTTTGTGTTTTTCTTGTGTTTTTAGTGTTAGATTTGTGTTCTCTAACACTATAGGAGTATTGGGTTCGAATTTGAGCTAAATTGGAGGTTATTTGAGCCATCCACCATTGTTGAGCTTGAGTTTGAAGAAACTTGAAGGGTTATTTTCGGTACAACCCCCATGGAACCCTAGGCTTCAAATGCACAAACAATAGACAATAATGCCATCAATCTCATTTTGGTTCACCTTGATTCTATGTCCCGAGACCTTGCTAGGGCGAATGTGGGTCTTGAAAAAATTGGCTCGTATGTGGTAACTATGAGTGAGAGGTTGGATCGAATGGAGAGTCGAAGGAACTCTCGTGATTTCCCGAAACTTTACTTCCAATGATCAATCCTCCAAGACCATCACCTAATTCCGCAAGCCAAGATCCAAATAGCCCTTAAAATCGAGACATAACTAGGCCCATTTTCCCACAATTCGATCAAGTCCAACTAGGACTTGGACGCCAAATGCCTACACTAAAATTGAACCCTTCCATCCAAGATCCACTTAACCAAAGGCATCAACTTTCACCAATTCAAATTCCTTCTGTCCAAGCTCCACAACCGAAGATCCACTTCACTAAACCAACCCTCTTGACCGAAGATCCACATTACCAAAACTGATATGTCCATGTAGAAGAGAATGGTAGAAAGGAACATGAAGGATATGAGGTCTACGACAATGATTGTATGATGGTAGGAGACTTGAATCGGATGAGATTGAAGGTAAAGCTCAGGATAGAGAGAAAGCCAAGATTCAAAATGAAGATGTCGGCTGAGATTTGTTGTTATTGAGCTTGTGGGTTCTCCATGTTTTGCGGACTCTTTTGAGTGGCTTCCTTTAAGTGGTCAATTGAATGAGGTGAAGCCATGAATTTGTGGGAAAATTCCTCTCAAGATGGAGAGGATGATACAAGAATAATCTTGGAGATGAACTTATGAGAGTGCACGTCCAACCCGAGACTCGAAGCGTGCAAGTGAAGTGCAAAGGAAAACCATATCACACACCAAGAACGGGTCATACACTACACTCCATAGGAACCTTTTGTCTTCCCTTCATTAAGGTCTTTTTGGGATATTTCACTTATGTTTGTAATAAGTTTATAAATATACTAGTTTTAGGTCTTTAGTTCTTTAGTTGTTAAATGATATTGAAAGACTATTCTCTAGAGAGAGAGTGAGTTGTAACCAAAACTAGGGAAAGAACAAGTGTGGTACTCACTTGTGTTGCAAAATTGGCTAGAAATGTTGGTGCTTGAGTGGTGTATTCCCTCTTGTGTCTTTGTAAGAGTGTGGTGTTACTATTGTAAGTCTTAGGGGTCCTTGGATTTGAGATATCCTTGGGTTATTTGGTCTTGTAATAGTGTATGTTTCACTACCTATCTTTACTTTCATGTACTAGTTTTTCTTGTTTTGGTGAAAATCGTTGGTTCTTATTATCTTATGTTGTTATTCCTCTTGTTATCTTGTGTTGTCCTTGAGTTTGTGGGCTGTTCTTGTATCATGGTTGAAGGAGCTTTGGAAGCCAACCACAAGATTTAAAGCAAGGGTAATAATTCAAGAAAAAACTACCCAACTTGCCAACACTGTGGCAAAATAGGTCATCCTCCATTTACATATTGGAAGAGACCAGATGCACAATGCAAGATTGCAATCAACTTAGCCATGAAGCTATGATTTGCAAAACACAAATCTCAAAAATATGAAGCAGATGCCCAAGTCACCAAAGAAGAAGAAGATCACTTATTTGTGGCAACATATTATTCAATCAAGAAATCTGATTTTTGGATGATTGACATTAGTTGAACAAATCACATGACATATGACAACTCTTTTGAAAAGTTTTTTCCTTTGAAAAATAAGAAAATCAGAATTGGGAATGGTGACTATATTCATGCACAAGGAAATGAAAATGTTGCAATCAAAATAATTTAAGGTACACAAATAGTTTCGAATGTCTTTTATGTGTCTCATATTGATAAAAGTTTATTTAGTTTTGGCCAGCTAATGAAAGAAGGATTTAAATTATTATTTGGAGAAAAATATTGTCGAATCTTTGATTCCACTAATCATGAGATTTTATAAGTCGATATGAGAGCAAAAGTTTCTTATTTAATCCAACAGAAGATGCACACAAGCCTTGCGGGACCAAAGATGAATTGGTAGATTTATTCAACAGGTCAAATTTAGCCGAGACTGCAATCTACAATTTTTGATCCATGGAGGAGTGTTGAAAATATATCACAAATAAAGTAGAAGTAGATAACTATTAGTAATTTCAAATTATTAGAGTTCTATGTGGCTTAAACTTAGGAATTATTTATCCCTTTGTTATTTGAATAGAAATTAGCTATCCCTTTTTTATTTGAATTTGAATAAAAGTCTAGTTAGAAATATAGCTATAAATATGTCTTTGAGTTATTAATAAAACAATTCCTTTTGACAATACAATTGTAGTATTTTTTTCTCTCCAAATCTTTCTCTGTGATTTCTTAAATTTCAAAGCTAAAAACCAAAAACATGTTCCATTTAGGATACTGTGTAAAATGTTCCATAGTAAAAGTAGTTTTCTAGATGACAATATAAATAAATGTAGTGTTTGTCCATTTGCTAAGCAAACCAGATTAGCATTTCCTACTAATATTACATCTAGCTTTAAACCTTTTGATCTACTATATATGGACCTCTGGGGTCTATATAATGTTCTTATTTGTGATGGTCACAAATCATTCTTAACTATTATAGATGACTTTACTAGAATGACATGAATACATCTGCGTAAATTCTTATGGATTGAAACAAGCACCAAGATAACAGAATGCAAAATTTTCTCAAGCATTAATCAACTGCAAGTTTAGGGAAAGTCAATATGATCAGTCATTATATATCAAGGAAATCGGTGATGGAGTAATTTTTGTACTAGTATATGTGGATGCCATACTAGTAACTGGGGATAAGCTAGATTAGCTAATTGAAACCAAGGAAGATCTTCACAAAACTTTCAAGATGAAAGACTTAGGAAAATTGTAATACTTCATAGGAATTGAGTTTGCAAGGTCTAAACAAGAGATTATGATGCCATAAAGAAAGTATACACTTGATTTCAAAAAATGGTCTTAGTGCTACTAAACCAGCTCCTCAGATCCCACACCCTTTGATACTAAAAAAAACTAACAACTAGAGACTTTGATCAACATGTCCCAGGAGCTGTAAGACCTAATGATGAGGAACTAGATTATCAGAGAATGAATCAAAGAATAATAGGAAAGCTGTTATATCTTACAGTCTCAATACCAAACATAGCTCACACGTTGAGTTAGTTTTTGCAGAGTCCAAAACAATCTCACATGAGTGTAACACTCAGGGTTATCAGATATATAAAAGAAAATCTAGGAAAAGGGCTTCAAATGTCTAGTGCAAGGAAAGATGTTCTTGCAGCTCATTGTGATGCTAACTGGGATGCATGTGCCTTTTCTAGAAATTCTATTACTAGTTTCACTATCAAACTAGGTGATTCATTAGTGTCTTGAATGTCAAGGAAACAATCAACCGTCTCAAGAAGTTTAGCTGAATCAGAGTACATAAGTATTGCCTCAATAATTGCAGAACTTACTTGGTTAATTGGTTTAATCAAGGACCTAAATATTCAACTGCAACTACCAGTAACTATCTTTAGTGACAGAAAAGCAGCATTACACTTGGAAGAAAATCTTGTTTATAATGAAAGGCCCAAACATATAGTAATAGATTGCCACTTTGTGAGGAAGAAGATTCAATAAGGACTTACCAAAACTGAATACATAGCCACTCATGATCAACTTGTAGATGCTTTCTACAAAGGTTTAACTAAGGTTCAACATGAGTATCTGATGTCCAAACTTGGCTTTATGAATCTTTTTTTAGTGCCAAGTTTAAGGGGGGATTGTTGAGATCTGAATATTGAAGGCTAAAGATGTCAATGGAAAAGGAGGGAAAAACAGTTGTACAGTTAAGATGTCCTAAAGTTAGTTAACATAGTGAATTAGTTAGTTAGAATAACTGAAAAGAAGTTACTACACTAGCTGAACATCTGATGCTACATATACACGACTATGTACTACTACATGATTATTGAACTGAATACAACTATCAACTACAATGATTCACTCATCTTCTTCCTCTTCCACTTCTCTATTTCTCTGAGTTCTTCTTCTTCATCTTCCTCTTCTACTTCGTACTTCTCTATATTTCCTATTTGGAGTGTGATTGCTCCATTATTCTTCAGTTTTGCTTTTAGTTGTAGTTAATTTCATGATAAGAATAGCTGAAAAAAGAAAAAGGATCTACTCCATCTGCAAGAGGCTGATAGTGATAGGTATGAGGAGAGGTAGAGGTATACCGAGAAAAAATTGGAAAGAGGTGATTAGATAGGACATTACATATCTCTAGCTCATCAAGGAAATGACCATACATACGAGATCATGGACGGCGAGGATTGTCGATTAGTGGGTAGTTGAGTACTTTCCCCTTTCCCTGTGATAGACCGGGGTTCCAATCTGGTGCATCTATATATTTCCTTACTATTATTATTATTTGTATGCTAGCATTATCTTAACCTTTGATTTTATTACTACTGTTGTTTCATTTATTTTGGCTATCTGCGCTCTTTTACTGTTTTCTTCGTTATATTCATCACTTACTTTCACTCTTGCTCTTCTTTTAAGCCCGTCCTTGAGCTAAGGGTCTATTGGAAACAACCTCTCAATGGTAGTGATAAGGTCTACGTAAACCTCATCCTCCCTAGACCCCATCTGTGGGACTATACTAAATATGTTATTGTTTTGTGCTCTCTCTAACAGTTTAAGTTTTCTGATGAAATGGTCGTACACTTTAAAAAGAGAAAATGTTGAGATGATTGTGTGGAAAAAAGAGACATGGATCTGTGTCAGAAGCAATTTGATAGATTATTAAATAAGTTTACGAAAATCATATTAAGCTTTGAAAACTTTCACCAAAAAGTCTAATACAAATCTTGGTTAAGCTACATTGAACAGAGAAGGAGGAGGAAGAGAGAAATTTTATTAACTATCAAAATCTATGCACTGTTACAACTTGCACCTATATATAGATGCATATATTCTAGAACCTTATCATTAAATTACACACTTAACTTTCCAGCTCATCACACAACTCATTAACCACCTAACAAAGTAACAAACTCACTTGCACTAGTAAGCTCACGTGCACTAGCAGCCAACTCATGTGCAAAGTGAACCAATGTGACATTACACAAATAATGATCATACTTGTAGTGTGATCGTAGACTTTCCAATACACTCCCACAAGCCGAAGGGTGCATAATATTAAGCACACCAAGTTTTCTCAAGAGTTTAGAATGTTGATCATGGCCTAGCCTTTATTCAGTATATCAGCCACCTGTTGTTGGGAAGAAACATACAGGGTCTGCACTAAATCACTCTTGATTTTGTCACTGATAAAATGACAATCAATCTCTATATGCTTTGTTCTCTCATGAAAGATCAAATTAGCTCCTAACTGTATGGTAGACTTTTTATCACTGAGAACTGTGATAGGTTTGGGAACCAGCACATTTAAATCTGCAAACAATCCTTCTAGCCAAGTGAGTTCTGCTATAGTTGAAGCCATAGTTCTGTATTTAGCTTCAACTGAGCTTCTAGATATTGTATGCTATTTTCTTACTTCTAAGATATTAAAGAACCACCAAACTGCACCATGTACCCAGTCACTGACCTTCTACTGTGGGAAAAAGTAGCCCAGTCTGAGTCATACCAACAAACCAAATTAGCATTAGTGTGTTTCTTCACTCCCTGACCTACTGAACCTTTCAAGTATTTGATCACCCTGTAAGCTACTTCCAAATTAAATCTTTTGGACCTTTGCATGAAATTACTCAGTTTTTGAACATAGCTGATATCTTGTCTAGTTATAGTGGCATACATAATTTTACCCACTACCCTTTGATAATAAGTTGCATCTCTCAAAATAACATCACATGTACAACCTGTGATTTTATCATACTCGACTGATGTCAACCTAGCATTGGATTCTAAAGGTGTAGATGGTGGCTTTGCATCAGCTAGACTAACTTCTGAGATCAACTCCAGAAGATATTTTCTTTGATTCAAAATGACTCCCTGTGAAGACCTCAAAACTTCAATTCCCAGAAACTACTTGAGCTCCCTTAAGCCTTTGAGATTGAACTGCTTATGTAATATTTGGTTGGTTTTAGAAACCATACTTTCATTATCCCCAGTGATCAGCAGGTCATCTACATAGACTAAGACTATCACCATTCCTTCTGTCTTCTTCCAGGTAACAATGAGTGGTCATATACACTCTGAGTAAATACTTCATTTGTGAGAGTTTAAGTCAGCTTGATATGTCATTGCCTAGAGGCTTGTTTAAGTCCATATAAATACTTAATCAACTTGCATACCTTACTATGCCCTTTCTATTGAAAGCCTTCAGGTAGTTACATATACACGTCTTCATCTAAGTCCCCTTGTAGAAAGGCATTATAGACATCCATTTGGTACAAGGACCATCCCCTTGATACAACAAGTGCAATACCAAATCTAACAGTCACTATCTTTGCTACAAGTGAAAAGGTATCTTGGTAGTCCAATTGTTCTGGTGTCTATAGCCTTTAGCTACCAGTCTTGCTTTGAATCTCTCAACATCCCCATTTGCTTTATATTTGATCTTGAATATCCATTTTGAGCCAATGAAACTCAACTATTTCCCATGTGTTGTTGTCTTCAAGTTCTTTAATCTCTAACTTCATGGCTTCTATCCATCCATCATCTCTGATAGCTTGACTGAAATATCGAGGCTCAACCAGGTCTGAAAAACTACTCACATAGCATTGATAATTAGAAGTAGTATTCTTATAGGATAGGTAATTTGATATTGGGTATCTTGTACCCTTTATCTTCCCAAGTGTAGTGTAGTCTTTCATCCAAATAGGTTCCTTATCCACTCTTGATGTTCTTCTGTAAGTGATAGGTTCTGCATTGTCTGTGCATGAGGGAGTTGGCTCAATAGGTTGAACAGTTGGCTGACCTTCTTCTTTTGCACCCATTGATGGATCAGGCATTGAAGTACTTTGAGGTAATTCTCCTACACCTGATTTTAGATCATCAGTAACATCTGCTAAATCAACTGATTCTTCATCGCCACCACTTTTTTTGTATATGACCCAAAAGGATGTGTGGATTGGTTCTTACCTTCGGTTTTAGCAAAAGGAAAAACATCTTCCTAAAATGTAATATCTCTGCTAACAAAAAACTTATTAGAGATCATATCCAATAATAAGTATCCCTTTTGTGTGGTGGAATACCCCATCAACACTGCAGTTTTGTCCCCTTCAGATAAGTTATCACCTTTAGGTAATATTGAGGCATAGCATAAACAACCTAGTACCCTCATGTGTGATCAGGAAGGTACCTTGGAAAACAATACCTCAAATGGTCTCTTACCACTAATAGAGGATGAGGGTAGTCTATTCATCAAGTAGACAACAACCTTAACAACTAAACCTCAATATCTGATAGGCATTTGTGATTCAAACCTGATAGCTCTAGCAATGTTCAGGATTTGTCTTTGTCTTCTTTCTACAACACCATTCTGTTGTGGTGTATAAGGATAACTGCTTTGATGCAACACACCTAAAGTTTTGAACAAATGATTACACTGAGTGTTGAAGAACTCAGTGCTATTATCAGTTTGTATGACCTTCACATTAGTTCTGAACTGAATTTTTACCATCAATATAAAGTTTTAAGAGAAACAATGGTCTCAGACTTAAGGTTCAACAAATGTATCCAAGTATATCTACTACAATCATCCACAATGGTTAACAAGTAGAACCTTTTATCAAAAGTAGGTATTTTATAGTGTCCCCACAGATCCATATGTACAATATCAAAACATATGGTAGACTTAGTTTCACTGCTAGGAAAAGGAAACCTTGTCTGCTTGGCTAAGGGACATATATGATATTTATTTAATAGATCAGAATCCTTACAAGGACTCAACAAGTCTAGTGACTTCAACACTTATGTGGATGGATGTCCAAGTCTCTTGTGCCACCGACTACTGCCATGCATTATTATGCCTGCTACTGGCCTTTCTTTATCTTCATATGTATTATTCCTTCTATGTACACCTTGAAGAATGTATAATCCTCCTTTTTCCCTATCAACCCCCTCACCTTGACACTGTAAACATCCTGAAATACACAGAAGTCAGGGTAAGAGGATACAAAACAAGACAATTATCCAGTAACCTTGGACATGATAGCAAATTCAGCTTAAAGTCGGGGACAAATAGTACATCCTTTGCAGTTTTATTTTGCAAAACTAGTGTCTTTCCACTGTGAGATATATAGTGTCTTTCCACTGTGAGATATATCAGGCTTGGCTCCATTAGGTAGATTCACCTTATCCCCTCCTTTATCTACTTTACTTCTTGTGGAAAACATGTTATTGTTTGATGCAATGTGATGAGTGGCACTAGAATCAACTACCCATTCTTGTTTCTCAACATGAGAAAATAAATAGGTAGCTATACCCGACATATTAGTATGTTTTGTCTCTTGTTGATCCCCGTTGAGAAGTTCCATAATTTGCTTGTATTCCCCATCAGTGAAGGCTTGGCCTTTTGCCAACATTGTATTATTGATTTCCTTGGGACCACCTTGACTAGTTGAAACATTTTGACCTGTATCTCCACCAACACTCTGTCCATTGCAATTACTAGATAAAAAAGTGAGTATCAACTTGTTTTGCATATTGGTTCCCAGGATATCTATTGGCATTGAATTTTCCAGTGTCGTAATTCATCTTCTTCCTTGATTTCCTAGCAGTAGAATATCCTATCAGCTTGTAGCAATTCTCTCTTGTATGTCTAGTAAAGTGGCAGTAGTCACGTTTCTTCCTCTTGTAATTATGATTTCTATGACTTACTTCTGAACTTCTATTCACCTGCATTGTAATAAGATCTGATTTCTCACTTGTGATGGACGAGTAGGCAAGTTGTTGCAACTCATCTTCCGCTATCATAGCATATGCCTGATTGAGAGAAGGTGTCACTCCCTTCAGCAGAATCTGTCTCCTAGCTGGTCATATGAATCATTCAATCCTCCTAGAAACTCTATCAGTCTCATTTGAGCAAGATGATCTGCATAGTCTTTAGACCTTGGGCAATCAGATGAAGGGGCAGGGATGACAATACATACTCACTCCATAGACCTTTCAATTTGGTAAAATAAGTAGCTACTGAATCAGTACCTCCTGACAGTGTGTTGGTTTCTCTGTGTAATTGGTATAATCTCATTCGATTCACCTTGTCAAACCTTTTCTTCAGATCTTCCAAAACTTCTCGTGCTTTTGTGGCATATACAATCCCATTCGACAACTCAGAACTCATTGAGCTCATTAATTATGACAGCACTATTGCATTACATGTTTCCCATTGTTCATGTAACTCTTCTCTATACATCTCCTCATTGCATGCACCAGTTACAAATCCAAATTTTTGTTTCCCCAATAATGCAATCCTCATTGATCTACTCCACACCCTATAATTTTCAGATCCAATAAGCTTGACTGGAATCAGGGTAGCTCCAAACACATTTGATATGCCTATGAACATGGGATCACTGGGATCTATCTTAGGTTCCATTCTCCACACTTCAACAAGCAAGCAAATAGATGTAGGGATTGAAAACCACCAGCAACTACCACACAAAAAACAGCTAAAAATAAAGATAGATCTACTGCCACAATTCAGAGTGCAAGCAAAAAAAAATTGTGATTCAAGTTGAGTCAACTACAGAAATTGAAAACTCTACCAAAATGGAGATCTAAACTCCATAGATTGTTTCTCATACTCTACGATCGAACTGGAGCTCTGATACCATGAAAGCTTTCACCAAAAAGTCTAATACAAAGCTTGGTTAACCAAGCTACATTGAACAGAGAAGGAGGAAGAGAGAAATTTTATTAACTGTCAAAATCTATGCATTGTTACAACTTGAACCTATATATAGATGCATATATTCTAGAACCTTCTCTTCTTGAACCTTCTCACTACACTACACACTTAACTTTCCAGCTCATCACACAACTCATTAACCACCTAACAAACTAACAAACTCACGTGCACTAGTAAGCTCACGTGCACTAGCAGCCAACTCGTGCACGGTGAACCAATGTAACAGTGCACAGATAATGATCATACTTGTAGTGTGGCCCTAGACTATCCAATAAGCTTCTTTAGATATACTCATGAAAGGCCTTACTTCTACATTTGTTATATAGATTTATGTTTACTGTTAGCAAAATGTGCTGAGGTAAAGCAGATGTAAAAGAACATCAAGATCAGACTTTTGTCTTACTGTCTCTGGAAGGAAAGGCTATCACAACACTAATTTAAAAGAATAGGTGTATATGTAAGTCAGAAATGTTATTCCGCATGAAGAAGTCGACCAGTAATACCAAATGACACATGTTAAAATATCACAAGCAACTTCAAGTAAATGTAAGCATGATGTTATGGTACCTTCATGAAAGTTTTTGTTTTGCTACGAAAAACACGACATTCTTGTTTGATGTCTTTTAATGCCCACAGACACCTACAGAGACAAGGGAAAAGGTTTTGTCAGATAATCTAAAATCTCCGTGATATTAGCTAATTATATGATCAAAAAGATGATTCTCACCAAGAGTGATTAAGGATTTCTTGTTAGAGGAAACAGATGATTGAACAGTCATGAAATTCTAACCGCAATAAGAAAATTTAATGATGAAGAATTCTACGTCGGAGAAAAAAAACAAGCAATAAGGTTAGTAAAGTTCTGATCATTGCTAAAGGATTAGTGCACATCCTCTTACACAGTCTGCAAGTTTATTCCCCAACTAATGTGGGACTTCCAACCCACTCTAACACCCCGCTTCATGCCAAGGGCCCAACTAACGCGTGCACTGGTAGCCCAAATGGGGATATGACACCTGCGCCTAACTCAACCACAAAAACTAGCTTATGAGAGGAGGATTCCCCAAGTTCATATAAGCGAATCATTAGTCCATTCCCCAACTAATGTGGCGTTTTAACCCACTCTTAACAAGAAGGAAGAATATTAAAGAGTTAAATGGCCGTAAAATGAAAGGAAACTCATTTTTCCTTTGCAGTGAAGTGTTAGTATTACTAAAAAAATTTGCATGTTTTAAGAAAAGGGAATGTACTCTAAAGTGCCTAGCTAAATAGAAGCAAATGTTAATCAAATAGTTGATCTTTGTTGTGGAAAAGTTGACTTTGAGATCAACAAGGACATGCATTAAGCATTTCCCGAATCAAACAGATTGCCTATCAAGCAAGTGAACAGTAAAACCTTTTAAACAACAAGCAGTAGAAAAATTCTAGCTAATGTAGCAAGAACCATACTCAATCTTGGACTTCTTGTCAACTCCTGCGATAAAGGGATCACATGCCTTCTTAAGCTTACAAGCTCCAATGCTGCAAGAGAAGTTGAGAAGAATCATTATGATCTTTCTTGTGGCAAGTAATTATAAAAAGGAATGGCGAACCTAAGATTCCAACTGTTGTATATTCAAAGGAAGATTTGATGATACAATTTTCAGGGAATTTTTTGAGGAAAAAGTGCACAAGAAAAGAAAAATCAGTTAAGATGTGAAGAGATACTAAACGTTTAGATAAAGCAAGTACGAAGTAGCTGCTTTCTACTAAAACAACATGACCCCAGTGTAATCCCAAAAAGTAGGGTCTGGGAAGGGCATTGTGTATGCAAACCTTACCCCTGCCTTGAGAGGCAGAGAGGTTATTTCCCGTAGATCCTCGGCTCAAGTAAAAGCATTACAAACCAGTTCGAAAGAAAAACAATGGGAGTGAAGAAACCAAGACAAAATGCTAAAGATGGCATGACAAAGCACACTAAATCAATCAACTATTCTCAACGGCAAACTAGTTAAGGTTGGATGCATGAATCCTCCCTGCACATTCCACTTTTAAGGTGCAATCCTATAATACTGTTCATTGGTAACACTATATGTAAGACTACATACCAAATATCAAATATCTACTTAAACTTAGCGAAGATAAATTCTTATGGCTACTTTAAGAAATAACAACTCACCATGCAGCACTTCCTTTCAGCTTGTGACATTGCACATTTAAGATATCAAAGTCCACAACCCATGACTCACTAAAATTAATGAAAGAACAAAACACGAATCAACAACCAAAGTAAAAACAAAAATAATTTGTGCATAACAGCAACAGAAAAACATACAGAACATAGGTCAGGTTTCGCATAACAGCGCGAGCATCACGTAGAAAAGTAGGAAATAGATCCAGGAAGAAAGAAGAACCACACTCCTCCTTCAATGAGTAGGCGATCCGGAAATCTTTATTAACCAAACCCTGCAAAAAACATCTAAGTGAATGATATTCCTTTTACACATCCATATCATATAGTAATAGGAAAATTCATCACAAACATCTCGAAGAAGGATCTCTATCTTTACATGAACATTGAAGAAAATAAATGACTCAACTACAACAAAAGAATTACTTGACACAAGTGTTGTTTTATGGTGTTCGGGTACAAGAATCTGTATACATGCAACACCAACTTCAAATCTAGTTCAAGTCTAAGACAAGAACACTTTTGAAGTTACTTAACACCTTCAACACTAGATTATGAATAATCTATCTAAGAAGTGTGTTTATTTTCAGAAAATAGATGAAATAGAATTTGTAAGGCCAAGTCTCCCGACATCACGGAGTGTCCTTAAGGAATAATTCCCCTCACTGTACCTGGGTTATGGAATCTTCCTTCCAAGATAAAATGGCCTTCAATTCGAACAATAGCGGTACCTCAAATTGTTGGATTCGACGAACTCACTCAACAGTTTGATTGATCACACATAATGTTTTGAAGACAAGAAGAGAGTTTGTAATTCAGAAAAATTCGTGTCTAAACCTGTGGATGAAAGCAGGTTTATATAGCCTTCATATGCCTCTTCTGAAAAGTGAAAATGGTTCACTTAAAAGGTGTGACCTTTCTTGAAAAATCATGTTTGTTCGTCAAAAGATTGCATCTTTTTCGAACAGGCAGACCATTTCATGAATCAGTGTTTTGAAACATCAGTTCAAAACAGTGCATACTTCTGAAACATCATTTTGAAATAGTGTATCCTTTTGAAGCATCAGTGCAAAACACTGCATGTATGCATATAACTGGAAGATCAAAACACAGAAAAAATTTACTGCATTTATAATTTCCCTTCGAATTAAATTTCTGTCAAATAAATTTTGTCGAAAAAGATAGATCTCATCGATCGATCGTTTGACAAATCCAAATCCAAATCCAAATTTGAAGCCGAGTCGAGCGAGCGACGACGACAACGGCGCGAGGTATCTCTTATTTTTTGCCTCACTTACCAAGTGGAATAAGTTTCTTAATATAAACACTTAAAAGTCACATTCTCCCACCAATGTGGGAGAAGTAGTATACTTTTCATTTTAGAGTACACTTTCCATTTTAGTGTTTTCTTCTCTATTTTTCCTTCCACTTGGTTTCCTCCATTTTCATTCATACTTTTCATATAATTTGAACCCAACAATCCCCCACATAAATGAAAAATGGCTATTTTTCATAAAAAAAAAATTGTGGGCAAGTATGTGATCATCAAGCAAAGACTGATTGCATCTGGATAAGTGGGTTTTCCTTTGAACTTTCCATAGTGAACATGCATCGGATGCACTCGGTCAATTGGTAGATTTGATATCTTTGAACCGTTGAGCTTTAATGAACACCTAGACAACACATGTCACACAACCAACCTTTTACCATTTATGGTTCTGGCAATTTTATTCTTTTCAGCCATGAACACGTCCCGATTTCATGAGAGCTTAGAGAATAGGCCTTTACTAATATTCTCCTTGAAGTGTCTTCCACTTCTCCCTCACATAGGTGATTTTTAAACGTTCAATCCTATAGATTAAACTATTTGGTCAAATCTGCCAAATTTAGATAATCATTAAAAGACTTTTCACCTTAAATCTTATCCTTGTTTACTAAAAATTATCTACATCATGAGAATGGGTTGGGTAATTGACAATGTTGAACCTGTCAGACACAACTTTGTTTGATATCCTTGAACCTAGCTCTTGGGATCTCCAGTCTGCTAGGTAGAGTTACAGCCATGCTGACTTGTCCTAGGCCTTAAACCCATTTCCTTGGATGTCCTTTCCACTCCTTCTCTAGATAGGCCTTTTGTAAGTGGATCCGACACATTATCCTTTGACTTTACATAGTCAATAGTGATAATTCCACTAGAGAGAAGTTCCCTAACGGTATTATGTCTCCATCGTATGTGATGAGATTTGCCATTGTACATCGTGCTCCCTGCCCTACCTATTGCCTCTTGGCTATCACAGAGTATACATACTGCTGTCACTAGTTTGGGCCAATAAGGAATATCTTCCAAGAAATTTCGGAGCCATTCTGCTTCTTCACCGGCTTTATCTAATGCGATAAATTTAGATTCCATTGTAGAGCGAGCAATACAAGTCTCTTTGGATGATTTCCAAGAGACTTATCCTCCACCGATAGTAAATACATATCCACTTGTGGATTTTACTTCATTTGATCCGGTGATCCAATTTGCATCACTATATCCTTTGAGTACCGCGGGATATTTATTATAATGCAAGGCATAGTCTTGAGTGTATTTAAGATAACCCAAAAATCTTTTCATTGCCATCCAATGAGTTTTGCTAGGATTACTCATGTACCGACTCAATTTACTAATAGCGCATGCTATGTCTGGTCGTGTACAGTTCATTATATAGATTAAACATCCCAATACTTTTGCGTACTCCAATTGTTAGTCACTTTAACCTTCATTCTTTCAAAGTGCAAAGCTTACATCCAATGGAGTCTTGGCAATACCGAATTCCATATAATTGAATTTTTTAAGTACGTTTTCGATATAATGAGACTGTGACAATGCCAACCCTTGTGGAGTTTTATGGATTCTTATTACTAAGATCACATCCGCAACTTCAAGGTCTTTCATATTGAACTTACTCTCGAGAATTCATTTTGTTGCATTTATGTCAGAAATGTCTCTACTGATGATCAACATATCATCCACATATAAAAAAACAATGAATTGGTGATTTGGAGTGTCTTTAATATAAACACATTTATCACATCCATTTATATTTATCTTGAACCCGTTTGCCAACATGGTTTGGTCAAACTTTGTATGCCATTGTTTAGGTGTTTGCTTTAGTCCATACAACGACTTAATAAGTTTACACACCTTATTCTCCTTTCCTGGAACCACAAAAACCTCAGGATGTTCCATGTAAATTTCTTCCTCCAATTCTTCATTTAGGAATGTGTTTTCACATCTATTTGGTGGATTTCAAGATCATATACCGTCGCCAAGGCAATTAACATTCGAATCGATGTTATCCTTGTTACTGGCGAGTATGTATCAAAGTAAGCAAGGCCTTTTTTTTTTTGAAGACTTTTACTACAAGTCTTGCCTTGTATTTGTCAATAGTACCATTCGCCTTCATTTTCCTTTTGAAGATCCATTTAGAACCTAAAGGTTTATTTCCTAGAGGAAGATCAACCAATTCCCACGTATGGTTTCTTAAGATTGAATCAATCTCACTGTTGACTGCCTTTTTTCTAAAAGGATGAGTCTGACGATGACATCGCTTCTTTAAATGTTTAAGGCTCATTTTCTAAGAGAAATCTTACAAAATCTGATCCAAACGAAGTAGACGTTCTTTGACGTGTACTACGTCTTGGATTCTCTTCATTATGTACATTCTCACTTGGTTCATCTCGAGGTCATTTAGATCCTCCACTAGACTATTCATGTCTAATTTTATATGGGTAAATATTTTCAAAGAATTAAGCACTATCTGATTCAATTACCGTATTTTTATTTATATCCGGATGTTCGGATTTATGAACCAAAAAACGACATGCTTTACTACTTTTAGTATATCCTATGAACATGCAGTCCACAGTTTTAGGTCCTATCTTAACCCTTTTAGGCATAGGAACATGGACCTTTTTTATCTTTTTCTCTAACTAATTTTCTACTTCAGTTTTGTATTGCCTAAATGCATCTATTGCTTCATCCTTACAATTTAGAAAGTAGACATAAGAATATCTAGTGCAATCGTCAATAAAAGTTATGAAATACTTTTTCCCACCACGTGATGGTGTTGACTTCATATCACAAATGTCAGTGTGTAGTAAGTCTAAGGGATTGAAATTCCTTTCAACAGACTTATAAGGATGCTTTGCATACTTTGATTCGACACACGTTTGAAACTTTGATTTATTGCACTCAAAGTTTGGCAAAACCTCTAAGTTAATCAGTTTTCATAACGTTTTGTAATTAACATGTCCTAAACGTTCATGCCACAAATTATAAGACTCAAGTAAGTAAGAGGAATTTGAACTTTTATTGATTTCAACATTCATTACATTCATCTTATAAAGGCCCTCGATGAGATAGCCTTTTCCTACATACACTTCTCTTTTGCTAATTACAATTTTTTCAGAAATGGTTACACAGTTGAATCTGTTCTTGTCTAGAAGTAAAACAAAATCAAGTTCCTATGTAATTTCGGAATGTACAAGACATTGTTAAGTGTCAAGACCTTTCCTGAAGTCATTTTCAAGCCCACTTTTCTTGTTCCTTCTACCTTAGCCGTAGCAGAGTTAGCCATGTAGATCATTTCTTCTACTTAAGCCGTAGCGAATAATGAAAACAACTCTTTGTTGGCACAAACATGGTGGGTGGCACCGGAATCCATCCACCACTCGAGAGGATTCCCCACCAAGTTGCATTATGAAAACATAGCACACAGATCATCACATTCTTTTTTGGACTCAATCATATTTGCTTGGTCCCTTTTCTTGCCTTTCTTAGGGGCACGACAATCCGTGGACTTATGACCAATCTTTCCATAGTTAAAACACTTTTCCTTAAATTTCTTCTTGGGTTGATTGCTTTCTTTTTTAACTTTATTCCTTTTCTTAGAATTGTTTTGGTCATCTTCTACAATATGTGCTCCATTAATTGTAGAATTCCCTTTTGACATTCTCTCGGCAGCCCTATTATCCTCTTTAATATGCAGTCGGACAATAAAATCTTCGATATTCATCTCCTTGTATTTGTTCTTCAAGTAGTTTTTGAAGTCTTTCCACATAGGTGGTAGCTTCTCTGATCGCTGTTACTTGAAATACATCATTACAATTAAACCTAAAAAATAGTTTATGTGAGTACTAAGCACATTTTCAATTTGTTAAACTAAGGTATTTTTCAAAGATATACCTTCCGCTAGGAGATCGTGGATAATTACTTGTAATTCCTGCACTTGAGAGACAACCGATTTGCTATCTATCATTCTAAAGTCTAGGAACCTTGCAAGAAAGAATTTCTTAATTTCCGCATACTCTGTCTTGTATTTTCGTTCTAGTACCCCCCATAATTCCTTCGATGTCTTAGTTCCACTGTAAACATTATAGAGGTCATCTTGGAGACGACACAAGATATAATTCCTGCAAAGGAAGTCTGAGTGTTTCCAAGCCTCTACAATTATGAAACCCTCTTTGTCTGAGGTTCCCTCGGGCACCTTAGGAGCATCCTCACTAGTGAACCTTTGAAGACATAGTTTTGTGAGGTAGAAGAACATCTTCTGCTACCATCACTTAAAGTCAATGCCTGTAAATTTTTTAGGCTTCTTCGTAGGTGCCATTGGTTGCGGATCATTTGCTCGACTTGTTGAGGAAATACTAGTTTCTCCCACAGTCGTAGCCCCATCTTTCATTTGACTTTCGTTAGTCATTTTACTTGTCACCACAAGACAATAAAATTTAATATTTTCAGAATACTACTTACAAAGTTAAGCAACTTTCAACTCTTCTTCTTGTTTCTAGTTAACGATAAAGTTTTTATGAATTCCAATCGTCAACCGAGTGATCTTTAACTTGTGATGATGATTTTATGTCTTCGAATCACTAGTTAAGTTCAAACGGAGTAGAAAGCTTAAAGCTTTAATCTCCAAAAACAAGCAATACAAATTCTACAAATTATTCATTAAGATTGTTATTTTATGGTGTTCGGGTACAAGAATCTGTATACATTTAACACCAACTTCAACTCTAGTTCAAGTCTAAGACAAGAACACTTTTGAAGTTACTTAACACCTTCAACACTAGATTATGAATATTCTATCTAAGAAGTGTGTTTATTTTCAGAAAATAGATGAAATAGATTTTGTAAGGCCAAGTCCCCCGACATCACGGAGTTTCCTTAAGGAATAATTCCCCTCACTGTAACCGAGGTTATGGAATCTTCCTCCCAGGATAAAATGGCCTTCAATCGAACAACAACGGTACCTCAAATTGTTGGATTCAACGAACTCACTCAACAGTTTGATTGATCACACATAATGTTTTGAAGACAAGAAGAGAGTTTGTAATTCAGAAAAATTCGTGTCTAAACCTGTGGATGAAAGCAGGTTTATATAGCCTTCATATGCCTCTTCTGAAAAGTGGCAATAGTTTACTTAAAAGGTGTGACGTTTCCTGAAAAATCATGTCTATTCGTCCAAAGATTTCTTCTTTTCCATACAGGCAGACCATTTCATGAATTATTGTTCCAAAGCATCAGTTTGAAATAGTGCATCCTTTTGAAGCATCAGTTCGAAACACTGCATGCATTCATATAACTAGAGGATCAAATCACATAAAAAATTTACTGCGTTTATATTTTCCCTTCGGATTAAATTTCGGTCAAATAAATTTTTTCCAAAAAGATAGATCTCATCGATCGATCATTTTTCAAATCCAAATCAAAAGCCAAGTCGAGCGAGCGATGACGAAGGAGGCGCGAGGAATCTCTTATTTCTTGCCTCACTTACCAAGTGGAATAAGTGTTTCTTAATATAAACACTTAAAAGTCACATTCTCCCACCAATGTGGGAGAAATAGTATACTTTTTATTTTAGAGTACACTTTCCATTTTAGTGTTTTCTTCTCTATTTTTCCTTCCACTTGATTTCCTCCATTTTTCATTCACACTTTTCATATACTTTGAACCCAACAACAAGTTCTTTGACCAAATGTTGCAAGTTCTAAGAGGACAAGCATTGGCACAAGAATGAGTTACTCGGGGAGCATTTGGCCATGATTTTTTTTTAAAAATGTTTACCACGAAATTTCTTTATTTTTTCTCAGGAATTTGAAAGCACCAAAAAGTTCACTTTTTTCACTCACACAAAAATTCAAAAACAAATCAAATTGGCATTCATGACCAAACATAACTTCAATATTGTTAAAAATAGTTAGTGAGTTGTACATATATTTTCCTTCCATTTACAGGTTGTTGGGTTCTATGAGTGTGTGAATGAAAAATGGAGGAAAAATAGTGAAGGGACAGAGAGACACTAAAATGGAAAGTGTATTCTTTTTGGAAAGCTTACTAAATTCTCCCACATTGGTGGGAGAAAGAAGCTTTAAGGTATTTATATTGTGGAACACTTACTCCACATGGTAAGTGAGGCAAGAACCAAGAGATGCCTTGCACCGTCGTCACTCACTCGGCTTCGAATTTGGATTTGTCAAATGATTGATCGATGAGATCTATTTTTTATACAAAATTTATTTGAATCTTGATGAACAAGTGAAATTTTAATCCAAAAATCTGATGGAATTGTCTTTCTCCATGTGCGGGTGTATTTCGGACGCCATTTAAACGCATACGCAATGCATCTCAAAGGGATACGATCCTTCAAGGTAAAAGGCACACTGTTTCGTGCTATAGGGTGATTTGCGCGCGCACTTGGACAACCTGCGGGTGCAGGTGCAGTGCAGATAGTCACTTGAATTTGAACAGTGTCACCTGTGGCTGCAGGTCCAGCACAGGCTGAGCACAAGTGACGTGACTGTACTGAATTGGTGTCTTTTTGTTGAACCAATGCATCCTTTATGAAATGATACTTAAAGGCTATTAATACCTAACGTATTCCTCAAGTATTAACATGATTTGCTGACAGCAAAAACACTCTTTATATCTTGAAAAACTCATTGTGATCATCAACTGTTGAGTGAGTTCGAAGAATCCTGCAATTTGAGGTACCACCATTGTCTGATTGAAGACCATTTTATCCTGGGAGGAAGATTTCATAACCTCGGGTACAGTGAGGGGAATTATTCCTTAAGGACACTCCGTGAAGTCGGGGGACTTGGCCTTAAAAATTCTATTTCATCTTATTTCTAAAAATTAACATACTTCTTGGAAAGATTATCCTTAATCTTGTGTTGAAGATGTTAAGCAACTTCATAGGTGTTCTTGTTTTTACACATGAACTTAAGTTAAAGTTGTTGTGCCTAAATACAGATTCTTGTACCCGAAAATATTGTAAAATAACAATCTTAAGGAATAATTTTTCGAAATCGTTATTGCTTGATTTCTGGAGATTAAAGCTTTAAGTTTTCTACTCTGTTTAAACTTAACTAGTGGTTTGGAGAAATAAAATCTTCATCACAAGTTAAAGATCACTTGGTTGACGATTGGAAGTCATAAAAACTTCATCGTTGAACTAGAAACAAGAGGTGTTTATAGTTGTTGGAACTTTATTAATAGTATTTGGATATACTAAAGTTACTGTCTTGTTGTGACAGAAAAATGACTACCGATAGTCAAGTGCATGATGCAGGAACGACTATGGCAGCAACTAGTATTTCCACGTCGAGTCATACTAATGCTCCACAAGCTATGGCACCAACGGAAAAACCAAAAAAATTTGCGGGTATTTACTTCAAGAGGTGGCAGAAGAAAATATTTTTCTACCTCAAAACTCTTTATCTTCAAAGGTTCACATTTGAGGAAGCTCCGAAGGTGCCCGAGGGAACCTCTGAACAAGAGTGATTTGTGGTTGTGGAGGCTTGGAAACACTCAGATTTCCTTTGCAGGAACTAAATTTTGAGTAGTCTCCAAGATGACCTTTACAATGTGTATAGTGGAACAAAGACAACAAAAGAGTTATGGGGAGTGCTAGAATGGAAGTACAAGACAGAGGATGCCAAAACTAAAAAGTTCTTCGTTGCAAGATTCCTGGAATATAAAATGATAGATAGCAAGTCGGTTGTCTCCCAAGTGAAGAGACTGCAAGTGATCATCCATGATCTCCTAGTGGAAGGTATGATTTTGAAAAATACCTTTACTGAATAGTTTGAAAATGTTCTTAATATTCACATAACCTTTATTGTAGGTTTGATCGTGAATGAAGCGTTTCAAGTAGCAGCAACAATAGAGAAGCTACCACCTATGTGGAAAGACTTCAAAAACTATTTGAAACACAAAAGTAAGGAGATGTCCGTCGAAGATCTAATCGTCAGATTGCGCATTGAAGAAGACAATAAGGCTGCAGAAAGAGGTCAAGAGGAAATTCAACAATGAATAAAGAAAATATTGTATAAGATGACTACAACTCCAAAAAGCGCAAGAAAGTTGGACATGAAAGCAATCAACCCAAGAAAAAATTCACGGGAAAGTGTTTTAACTGTGGCAAAATTGGCCACAAGTCCACTGATTGTTGTGCCCCTAAGAAAGGGATGAAGAAGGACCAAGAAAATGTTGTTGAGTCTAAGAAAGAAGTCAATGACCTATGTACTGTGATGTACGAATACAACATGGTGGGAAATCCTTATGAATGGTGGACGGATTCCGGTGCCACCCGCCATGTTTGTGCTAATAAGGAGTTATTTGCTGCTTTTGCTCCGGCTCAAGGAGAAGAAAAAATCTACATTGCAAAATTCGCTACTGCAAAAGTAGAAGGAATAGGAAAAGTGTGCTTGAAAATGACTTTGGGTAAAGTGTTGACACTCAACAATGTCTTGTATGTTCCAAAGTTAATAAAGAACTTGATTTCTGTATCACTTCTAGACAAAAACGGATTCAAATATGTATTTGTTTCCAGAAAAATTATACTTAGTAAAGGTGAAGTGTATGTAGAAAAAGGCTACCTCAATGAGGGTATATTTAAAATGAATGTAACGAATGTTGAAATCAATAGACGTTCTACTTCTTCTTACTTGCTTGAGTCTTATGATTTATGGCATGAACATTTAGGACATGTCAATTATAAAACTTTGTGAAAACTGATTAACTTAGAAGTTTTGCCAAACTTTGAGCGCAATAAATCTAAGTGTCAAACGTGTGTGGAATCAAAGTATGCTAAGCATCCGTATAAGTCCATTGAAAGCAATTCCAATCCCTTACACTTAATACACATTGACATTTGTGATATGAAGTCAACACCATCACGTGGTGGGAAAAAGCATTTCATAACTTTTATTGATGATTGCACTAGATATTGTTATGTCTACTTGCTAAATAGTAAGGATGAAGCAATATATGCGTTTAGGCAATACAAAACTGAAGTTGAAAATTAGTTAGAAAAAAAGATCAAAACTATAAGAAGTGATAGGGGCAGAGAATATGAATCTCCCTTCGCCGAAATATGTGTAGAGAATGGAATTGTCCATCAAACTACAACCCCGTATTCACCTCAATCTAATGGAATTGCAGAAAGAAAAAACCAAATTTTGAAGGAAATAATGAATCCCTTACTTATAAGTTCAAGTTTGCTGCAAAACTTGTGGGGGGAAGCTATTCTTACGGCTAACCAAATACTCAATAGAGTGCCCCATAGTAAGACACAATCAATTCCATATGAAAAATAGAAAGGAAGGAAACCCAACTTGAAATATTTCAAAGTGTGGGGGTGTCTAGCGAAGGTCCAAGTTCCTATGCCTAAAAGAGTAAGGAGAGGACCTAAGATGGTGGATTGCGTGTTCATAGGATATTCTAAAAGTAGTAAAGAATGTCAATTTTTGGTTCATAAATCCGAACATCTAGATATCAATAAAAATACCGTAATTAAATCAAATACTACTGAATTCTTTGAACACATTTATCCGTATAAAATTAGACATGAACCGTCTAGTGAAGGGTCTAAATGACCTCAAAATGAACCAAGTGAGAATGTACATAATGATGAGAATCCAAGACGTAGTACACATCAAAGAACAGAAACTTCGTTTGAATCAGATTTTGTAATATTTCTCTTAGAAAATGTGCCTCGAAAATTTTAAAAAGCGATGGCATCTTTGGACTCATCCTTTTGGAAAGAGGGAGTCGATAGTGAGATTAATTCAATCTTAAGAAACCATACGTGGGAGTTGGTTGATCTTCCTCCAGGAAATAAACTTTTAGGTTCTAAATAGAACTTCAAAAGGAAAATGAAAGCTGATGGTACTATTGACAAATACAAGGCAAGACTTGTTGTAAAAGGCTTTAAACAAAAGGAAGGCCTTGATTACTTTGATACATACTATCCAGTAACAAGGATAACGTCAATTCGAATGTTAATTGCCTTGGCGGCAGTATATGATCGATCTTGAAATCCATCAAATGGATGTGAAAATAGCATTCCTAGAGGAAGAAATTTACATGGAACAACCTGAGGATTTTGTGGTTCCTGAAAAAGAATATAAGGTGTGTAAACTTGTTAAGTCACTTTATGGACTAAAACAAGCACCTAAACAATGGCATACGAAGTTTGACCAAACCATGTTGCAAACGAGTTCAAGATAAATGAATGTGATAAATGTGTTTACATTAAAGACACTCCAAATAACCAAGTCATTCTTTGTTTATATGTGGATGATATGTTGATCATCAGTAGAGACATTTCTGACATAAATGCAACGAAAAGAATGCTCAAGATCAAGTTCGATATGAAAGACCTTGGAGTTGCGGATGTGATCTTAGGAATAAGAATCCATAGAACTCCACAAGGGTTGGCATTGTCACAGTTTAATTATATCAAAAAGGTACTTGAAGGATATAGTGATGCAAATTGGATCACTGGATCGAACAAAGTAAAATCTATGAGTGGATATATATTTACTATTGGTGGAGGAGCGGTCTCTTGAAAATCATCCAAACAGACATGTATTGCTCACTCCACAATGAAATCTGAATTTATCGCATTAGATAAAGTCGGTGAAGAAGAAGAATGGCTCCAAAATTTCTTGGAAGATATTCCTTATTGGACCAAACCAGTGGAACCAGTATGTATACACTGTGATAGCCAAGCAGCAATAGGTAGGGAAGAGAGAATGATGTACAACGGTAAATCTCGTCACATAAGACGAAGACATATACCATTAGAGAATTTCTCTCTAGTGAAATTATCGTTGTTGACTATCTAAAGTCAAAGCATAATATGTCAGATCCACTTACAAAAGGCCTGTCTAGATAAGGAGTTGAGAGGACATCCAAGGGATTGGGTTTAAGGCCTAGGACAAGTCAGCATGGCGGTAATTCTACCTAGCAGACTGGAGATGCTAAGATCTAGGTTCAAAGAAATCAAATGAAGTTTTTTCTGACAGGTTCAACATTGTCAATATACCAACCCATTCTCATGATGTAGACAATGTTTAGCAAACAAGGATAAGACGTATGGTGTGAAATTTTTTAATGATTATCTAAATTTTTTAGATTGACCAAATAGTTTAATCTATAGGATTGAGCGTTTAGAAATCACCTATGTGAGGCTGAAGTGGAAGCCGATTCAAGTAGAATGTTAGTAAAGACCTATTCTCTAAGCTCTCATGAAACCAAGATGTGTCCATGGCTAAAAAGAACAAAACCGTGAGAACAATAAACGGTAAAAGGCTAGTTGTGTGACATGTGTTGTCCGGGTGTACATTAAAGCTCGACGGTTCAAAGATATCAAATCTACCAATTGATCGAGTGCATCTGATGCATGTTCACTATGAAAAGTTCAAAGGGAAACTCACTTATCCATATGCAATCAGTCTTTGTTAAATGATCACATGTTTTTCCGTAAATTTTTCAAAAGATAGACATTCTCCATTCATGTGGGGGATTGTTGGGTTCTATGTGTGTGTGAGAATAGAAAATGGAGGAAAAATAGTGGAAGGAAAGAGAGACACTAAAATGGAAAGTGTACTCTTTTTGGAAAGCTTACTAAATTCTCCCACATTAGTGGGAGAAAGAAGATTTAAGGTGTTTATATTGTGGAACACTTAATCCACATTGTAAGTGAGGCAAGAACCAAGAGGTGCCTCACGACGTTGTCGTCGTCGCTCGGTCAACTCGGCTTCGGCTTCGGCTTTGGATTTGGATTTGTCAAATGATCGAATGTTAGTAAAGGCCTATTCTCTAAGCTCTCATGAAACCGGGACATGTTCATGGATGAAAAGAACAAAATTGTGAGAACCATAAATGGTAAAAGGCTGGTTGTATGACATGTGTTATCTAGGTGTACATTAAAGCTCGACGGTTCAAAGATATCAAATCTACCGATTGACCGAGTGCATCTGATGCATGTTTACTACGGAAAGTTCAAGGGAAAACCACTTATCCAAATGCAATCAGTCTTTGTTAAATGATCACATGTTTGTCCGTAAATTCTTCAAAAGATAGTCATTCCCCATTCATGTGGGGGATTATTGGGTTCTATGTGTGTGTGTGTGAAAGAAAAATGGAGAGAAAATAGTGGAGATCAAGAGAGACACTAAAATAAAAAGTGTACTCTTTTTGAAAAGCTTGCTAAATTCTCACACATTGGTGGGAGAAAGAAGCTTTAAGGTTTTTATATTGTGAAACACTTACTCCACATTGTAAGTGAGGCAAGAACCAAGAGGTGCCTCACGCCGTCGTCGTCGTCGTCACTTTCTTGGATTCGGATTTGGATTTGTCAAATGATCGAATGTTAGTAAAGGCCTATTCTCTAAGCTCTAATGAAATCGGAACATGTTCATGGATGAAAAGAATAAAATTGTGAGAACCATAAATGGTAAAAGGTTGGTTGTGTGACATGTGTTGTCTTGGTGTACATTAAAGCTCGACGGTTCAAAAATATCAAATCTATCGATTGACCGAGTGCATCCGATGCATATTTACTACAGAAAGTTAGAAGGAAACCCATTTATCCAGATACAATCAGTCTTTGTTAAATGATCATATGTTTGTCCATAAATTCTTCAAAAGATAGTCATTCCCCATTCATGTGGGGGATTGTTGGGTTCTATGTGTGTGTGTGAATGAAAAATGGAGAGAAAATAGTGGAGAGCAAGAGAAACACTAAAATGGAAAGTGTACTCTTTTTGGAAAGCTTACTAAATTCTCCCACATTGGTGGAAGAAAGAAGCTTTAAGGTGTTTATATTGTGGAACACTTACTCCACATGGTAAGTGAGGCAAGAACCAAGAGGTGCCTCGCGTCGTCGTTGTCTCTTGCTCGGCTCAGATTTGGAAAATGATCGATCGATGAGATCTATTTTTTAGAAAAAAATTATTTGAATCTTTATGAACAAGTGATCAGGCGCAGGTCCAGCACAGACTGGGTGCAGGTGACGTGACTGTACTGAATAGGTGCCTTTTTGTTGAACCAATGCATCCTTTCTGAAAGGACACTTAAAGGCTATAAATACTTGACGTATTCCTCGGGTATTACCATGATTTTTTGACAGCAAAAACACTCTTTATAACTTCAAAAACTCATTGTGATCATTAGTTGTTGAGTGAGTTAGAAGAATCCTGCAATTCGAGGTACCGCTATTGTTGGATTGAAGGCCATTTTATCTTGGGTGGAAAATTCCATAACCTCAGGTACAATGAGGAGAATTATTCCTTAAGGACACTCCGTGAAGTCGGGGGACTTGGCCTTAAAAATTCTGTTTCATCTTATTTCTGAAAATTAACATACTTCTTGGAAAGATTATCCTTAATCTTGTGTTGAAGGTGTTAAGCAACTTCATAGGTGTTATTGGTTTTACACATGAACTTGAGTTGAAGTTGTTGTGCCTAAATATAGATTCTTGTACCCGAAAATATTGCAAAATAACACAGGCGACTCAATTATAGGAGCAAATCATAGGGATATTCTCTTTTAATATTGTTTGGATTAGTTCCTTAGATAGCATCTTACATGGTATTAGAAACAAGTCCATCTCCGTTTGGGCTCCCAATCCATGCGCCATTTTGGCCCTGAGTGTGAAGGGAGTGTTAGAGCGTGTGAAAGTCCCACATTGGTTGGGGAATGAACTGGTGGTTTGGTTCGAAATCTCTTTGGATAGAATTCTAGCTCGTTTGTTTTTAGAAGTGTTCCGACGCTTTGTTTTATTTGGGTTTCTCTTATCAGTTGGGTTCTCAGTTTTATTGGACATTAATATTTGTGAAGAAATTCTCTTTATCCTGACTGGCTGTCTATTCAATCTATATATTTGGACTGTTGATTAGTTGGAGAAAATGATTTGACAGTATCAAAGGAGGAAATAGTCAGAGAAAACAATTTTGGTCTCAGTACAATTTGCAAAATTCATTCAGTAGCAAGAATCACTAATAGAATCTGAGTATAGAGTCATGGATCTTTCAACATGTGAGCTAATGTGGATCCATCATCTTTAAACAGAAATTGGGTTGAAACATTTTGCTCCATCAAAACACTGATGTGACAATCAAGCTACGCTCTATAATGCCTCAAACCCAATGTATCATGAAAGAACCAAACATATTGAAGTTGCCTGTTATTTTGTCCGAGAGAAAATTCAGGAGAATTTGATTTCCACTAGCTACGTGAAGACAGGTGAGCAACTAGTTTATTTGTTAACAAAGACATTGAATGGAACTCGAGTTGATTATCTTTGTAACAAGCTAGGCATGATCAATAATTCAGCTTGAGGGGGAGTGTTACAGAATAATTAGTGAGTTGACATATATTTTCCTTCCATATATAGGTGACTCAATTATAGGAGCAGATCATCAGGATATTCCTTTTTAATTGTTTTGATTAGTTTCCTTAGATAGCATCTTATACAAATGTATAAATACATTGGGTTCATGAATAGAAGATATACCTTCCTTATTTCAAATATCATTTTCCACTTTGCAAACAAAAACTACTTTTTTTCAAATGCGGCCTCAATATCTCAAATAGTGACATGTGAGTGCACAAATTTGAGGCATGAAAGAAGTATTTGCATTAATGTAAGACAATACTGCATATGTTATTCATCGACTCTCCCCTTAGCCACACTAATCAAGGAGCATTTTAAGCAAGAGGTAACAAAATATGTTGCTCAGATTCATCAAAAATGTCATTTTCGTTTCACATCCTTCAAAAGTAATGTGTTTTTGAAAGATCTCTTGGCCTAGGGAAAACTTCAGGTACTGATAAAGAAATGGACCTTGGGTCTAACTCAACCTCAAAAGCTAGATTATGAGGGGAAGATTGTCCAAGACAATATAAGGAGACCAAGGACCCTTTAACCCACCGATGTGGGACTCCAACACCCCTGCACGTCTAGAGCGTGGACAATATAAGATGGGGGTCCAACATCGGAATCGAAAACAAATGAATTGGGTGAACCTGACTCTGATAACATGATAAAGAAATAGACCTTGGGCCTAACTCAACCTCAAAATCTAGCTCATGAGGGGAGGATTGCCCAAGACAGGGGTGGAGCCAGGCCTTGTTAGGGGGTTCGTCCCTACGACGAAAAAATACACCATTTATACACGGTTAAAATTATTTTTATGTATCTATAGTAGGTGTTGAACCCCCTTCGGCTAGGTTTTCTTCGAATATTAAATCCCCTTAGTTGAAATCCTGGCTTCGCCTCTAACCCAAGACCATGTAAGGAGACCAAGGAACCTTTAACCCACTGATGTGGGACTCCATCAGGTACAAAAAGAAGTGAACAAAACAAATTATGGTAAGATACTAGGAAGTGCAACATCATACGTATACCTCATCCTCAAGTGACTGAATGTGATCAAGTTGTTGTTGATTGAGTGCACTTATATGCATTTCCAGGCTATCGGAAACCTAGAAATTGAAAAGAAAAAATGAGATCGGAAACCTAAGAGAAGATTTCTTCAGCAGATAAATATAGGAGAATAGAGTTTCTCTATATGGAGGATTTTTTCAGCACATGTTTGTGGCACCGTAACGGACACATAATTGCAAAAGGAAGACCGCATACCTATACATCTACTCTCTCCTTACTCACCCTGGTAGTGGAGCCAGAATTTTCACCATGATGATTTAAAATAGCGTTAATGGTCAAAAACATACCTAAAATATCCCAGTTTTTCTAGTTTCATACATTCTTCCTTAACTTGTTTAACTATTTATCAAAAAACAGTTCACCTATCAATTGTTCACTTCTCCTACCTACCTGAACAATAGCGAACAATGAAGAACTTTTAGTAATAATGTGAGTCCACAACTTTGAAGCATAAATGCAAGACAAGGCTGTCAATGTTATTCATCCACCCGCCCATTAGCCGCACTAACCAAGCAGCAGTTTATGCAAGAAGTAATTAAATATGTTACTCGATCAGACTCTTCCAAATTGTCGACAAGGTGTTTGTCGGATTCTTTAAAAGTAGTGCATTTTTTAAAGATTCGACACAGGTGCGACAAACATCATTCATCGAGAGTCCAAGCAACGTAATTTAAACCAGTAGAAAATTTAGGTACAAAATGAACAAAGCAAACAATGGTAAGATACAACATCACAAGTATACCTTATCCTCGAGGGACTGAATGTGATCAAGTTGTTGTTGATTGACTGTACTCTGAGGCATTTTATGGCTATTGAAAACCTAGTAAATGAAGAGAAACGACGAGATTTGCTGTGAAAGTAAATTGACAAACACCCAAGAAGAGGATTTTTTTCAAACATTGAAAAACAGAGTTGTTCTATGCATCACTTGTCAATCACATGTTTGAGGTACCATAAGGCCTGCACGAATAAATGCATAGTGAAGGCTGCATGACTGTATATCCACTCTCCCCTTACCCACCCGGTAGCAGATCCAAAATTTTCACCAAGAGGTTTAAAATACTAAAGTATCCTGGCTTTTTGAGTTTTCATACTCGAAATATCACCAACTATTATATTTCTGAAAATTTCTATTTTCACTTTTTTCAGGAAATTTGGAAAACAACAAAAAAATATTTTCATTTTTTTTTCACTTCAAATCACTAACAAAATTTCAAAAACAACTCCAATTAATTTTCATAGCTAAACACAACTCCAATTGCTATGCTAAATACATAAAGTGGTTGGGCATGCATAATTCTCTTCTACGAGTCTACGACAAAAAAACTCAAAAGGAACTTGTTTCAAGAAGGTGATGGCAAATCCAAATACTTTCACAGTATTCTAAGGGACAAAAGAAGATGACTACAATTGAGCAAGATCAATAATCACAGACGGAGATGGATCCACGGCAACAAAATAATTACCAAAGCAACTGTTTAACTAGCCACAGTATCCTTTTAATCCCAGCTATGAGGTTAATGATATGCTCACCAGTCATCCTGATGAAATAGAGATCAAGTAGGCTGTTTTTGGTTTAAGTGCTGATTCTAGTGCTGGGTCAGAAGGTTATTATTAAGTGCTGACTCTAGTGCTGGGTCATCTGCTAGTTTCTCAGATTTGAGGCCTAATAGTCTCAGCATTTGGCCATGAAAAAGTGTTTGAAACAATTAGTTTTTGTTTTCAAATTGACAGATGATATCTGAAAATCGGAGTTGTGTTTGTCCATGAATACCAAATGGAGTTGTTTTTTGAATTTTGAGAGTGATTTGGAGCGGAAATAACTATTTTGTGTTTTTCAAATTTCCGAAAAAAGTGAAAACAGTTGATTTCTGGAGTTTTCAGAAATGCAAGACAAAGCTGCAGATGTCATTCATCCACTCTATCGTTACCCACACACTAATCAAGGAGCACTTTATGCAAGATGTAATTAAATATGTTGCTCGGAAATGTCGACGGGCATGTGACGAATACTTCAAAAGTAGTGCATTTTTTGGAGGATCCAACCTGGGTGCGGCATCATTTTTGGGAGTCCAATCAGCATAATGAATTCAGGTGCAAAAATAGTAACAAAATAAATTACGGCTACTGCAAAGTGGGCATATAGGCATACCTCATCCTCGAGGGACTGAATGCGATCAATTTGTTGATCGAGTGCAGTTTCATTTGTATCCATTTTATGGCTATTGAAAACCTAGAAATTGAAGAGACAAAATGAGATTGGCTGTGAAAGTAAATGAAAAGAACATCTAATAAGAGGATTTCTTCAGCAAATGAACATCGATGAACAGAGTACTTGCTCTATACATAACTTGTAGATCACTTGTTTGCGAAACCCTAATTGCCTTCACGCATAAATGCAAAGTGAAGGCTGCATACCTATACATCCACTCTACTCATTCCCACCCGGAGTGGATTCAAAATTTTCACTAAGTGGGTTTAAAGTAGAGTTAATGGTCAGACACACACCTAAAGTTTCTCTATCTTTTTAGTTTCATACATGAACTATTAGGAATGTGATTTTTCAACCCGAACTATCACCAACTATTTATTAACACAAACCTCAACTATCAAATTTGATAAATTGACATTTTTGTATGAAACTCACACACCTGATCGTCAGGTATGACTACTCAAAAGATCAGGATGTTTTAGATGTGTTTTTCACCATTCACACTTCAAAATATGAAAAATAAACACACCAATCAAGGAGTATTTTATGAAAGAAGTGATTAAATGTGTTGCTTGGTCTCTTCAAAGATGTGGTTCAATATAAACACAAGCCAATGATTTTTGTTCCATGTTTCAGAATAACGTTAGCGGGTGTGTCTCAGATCCCTTAGAAGTAGTGTCTTTTTGAAGGATCCGACACAAGTGCGGCATCATATTTGAAAGTCCTAGCAATATAAATTAAACCAGCAAAGAAATCAGGTACAAGAAGTGTAACAAGATAAATCCTGGTAAGATACTAGGAAGTGCAACATCATTGGTAGACCTGATCCTCGAGGGACCGAATGTGATCAAGTTGTTGTTCATTGAGGGTAGTTTCATGAATTTTATGGCTATCGAAAACCTAGAAATTTAAGAAAGAAAATGAGATTGGCTGTGAAAGTAAATAAAAAGAACACTTAAGAAGAGGATTTCTTCAGCAGATAACACTGAAGGACAAAGTTGTTTTATACTTAACTAAAAGATCACATTGTTGAGGCACCGTAACGGCCTTCACGCATAAATTCAAAGGGAAGGATGCATGCCTATACATCCACTCTCCCCTCACCCAACAACACACCTAAAGTATTTTGACTTTTAGTTTCACATAATGGCCAGAATTTTCACTAAGAGGATTGAAAATAAAGGTAAGGGTCAAAAATACACCTAATGTAGCCCGACTTTTAGTTTCAGACTTTCTGCCTGAACTATAACAACAACTATTTATCAAAAAAGAGTTCAACTATCAAATGTTCACTTTTCCTTCCTGAAAGGTGGTGAACATTGAAGAACTTTTAGTAAACCAAAAACAATGGACTCTTAACTAAAACAAAAGAATTAGTGACACACCAAATTCTATAACCAAATACTGCAAGTTTCTTAGAGTACAAGCATTGGCACAAGATTGAGTTACTCAATGTCTCAATTAGTAATATGTGATTCCACAAGTTTGAGGCATAAATCAAGACAAGGCTGTAGATGTTATTTATCCACTCTCCCCTTGGCCACACTAATCAAAGTCACTTTATGCAAGAAGTAATTTAAATTGTTGCTCAGACTCTTTAAAATGTTGACAAGGTGTGTGTTGGATCCTTCAAAAGCAGCGCACTTTTTAAGATCCGACACAAGTGTGGCATCAATCACTTTTGGAGAGTCCAAAAAACGTAATTTACACCAGTAGAGAATTCAGGTACAAAAAATGAACGAAATAAATTATGCTAAGATACTAAGAAGTGCAACATAATAAGTATACCTCATCCTTGAGGGACTGAATGTGACCAAGTTGTTGATTGAGTACACTTTCACTTGTATACATTTTATGGCTACAGAGTAACTAGAAATTGAAAAGAAGAAATGAGATTGGCTGTGAAAGTAAATAAAAGAACAGTTAAGAAGAGCATTTCTTCAACAGATGAACATTGAAGGCCTTCATGCATAGATGCAAAGAGAAAGCTGCATGTCTATACTGTTATTTTTTCAATGCTTTCGGGTGCACAGAATCTGTAATTCGACAGAATAACTTCAACACTAGTTCAAGTATAAAACAAGAACACTATGAAGTACAACAACACCTTCAACACAAGATCAAAGTGATCTTACTAAGAAGTGTGTTTTTCAGAAAAATAAGATGAAACAGAAATGGCCAAATCCTCCAAATTCACGGAGTGTCCTTAAGGAAATAATTCCCCTCAAGTACTCGAGGTTGTGGAATTTTCCTCCCAGGATAAAACGACCGAACAAACCAACTGTAGCGGTACCTCAAACAATTGGAATCTCTTCGAACTCACTCAACGATAAGATGATCACACAGAATGTTTTTGACGACAAGAAGTGTTTGTATATTCAGAAAATTGTCATATCTAAACTTGTGGATAAAAGCAGGTTTATATAGCCATCAGGTGCCCCTTCCAAAAGGTGGCAATGGTTCACTAAAAAAGTGTATCCCTCCTGAAAAATCATGTCTACTCATTCCAAAGAGTGTCTTTTTTCGAACAGTCACAACTATCCAAATGGGCATATCATTTCACAAATCAGTGTGTCTTTTCGTCAAAGGGTTGCATCCCTTCCGAAATAGCATTTCGCATTTTGCACTGCATTTCAAAACAGTGTTACTTCATGCATGCACATTAATGGAGGATTAAAAATACACAAAAATTTCAGTTTCTGTTACATTTTTCCCTTTGTTTTTTCGGATCAACTTTCTGTCAAATAAATTTTGTCCAAAAAGATAGATCTCATCGATCGATCATGCTAAGCTGAGCGAGCGACGAAGAAGGCGCGAGGCACCTCTTGGTTCTTGCCTCACTTACCATGTGGAGTAAGTGTTTCTTAATATAAACACTTAAAAGTCACAGTCTCCCACCAATGTGGAAGAGTTAATAGACTTTCCAATTTTAGAGTACACTTTCCATATTTGTGTTTTCTCATTTTTTTTCCCACCACTTGGTTCCCATCATTTTTCATTCACACTTTTCATATTGAACCCAACATATACATCCACTTTCCCCTTACCCAACCTGTAGCGGATTCAAAATTTTCACGAGGAGGATTTAATTAAAATAGAGTTAATGGTCTAAAACACACATGAAGTATCTCGATTTTTTGACTTTCATACTTTCTACCTGAAGTAGAGATAACCATCCAATACCCTTCGAACTAAGGCCAAAGTTGCTACGACACACTCCAACTTCACAGGGGTCTTATTACCCCTTAACTCAATTTTAGCGTATTTTTGTCACCCTTTTGTGCTGACATGACAACTTTTTTATATAAAATAGCGCCCACATCAAAGGTTCCATGTCAGACAAAAGAGTTGACAAAAGGTGTCACGTTAGCACAAAAGGATGACAAAAATACGCTAAAATTGAGTTCAGGAGTAATAGAATCCCCCGTGAAGTTGGAGTGCATCGTAGCAAATTTGTTCATAGTTCAAGGGCGTACTAGCTGCTTTACTCCCTGAACTATACCAAAGCTACTTATCAAAAAATAGTTCAGCTATCAATTGTTCACTTTTCCTAATTTTTTTTGACTTTTATACTTTCTACCTGAATTATACCAAATATTTATCAGAAAACAGTTCAACAATCAATTGTTCATTTTTCTTACCTGAACGATGGTGAACATAAAAGAACTTTTTAAAATATTGCTCATTTTAAGGATCCGACACGAGTGGAGCTCATTTTTGTAGAGTCCAAGTAACATAATCTAAACCAGTCGATAATTCAGGTCAAATATTGAACAAAATGAATGATGTTAAGATACTCAGAAGTGCAGATGAACACTGAATAACAGAGTTGCTCTATGTTTAACTTGAAAATCACATGTTTCATGCATAAATGCAAAGGGAAGGATGCATATCCATGCATCCACTCTCCCATTTTCTACCCATGGTGAAGTCAGAATTTTTATTAAAAGGGTTTAAAATAGAGTCAATAGTTAAAAACATATTTAAAGTATCTCGATTCTTGAGTTTCATATCTAAACTATCATGTGCAACGATTTTTTATCTGAACCATCAACGATTATTTTTCAAAATACTCCATCAACTATCATTCACATTTTCTACTGGAATATCACTATCTTTCGGATAGGTATAGTCAACAATTGACAGTTAACGCGTGTTTCAATAAATAGTTGGTGATACTTCATATAATAAACTCATATACTTATAAAGTTGAACTATGAAACTCAAAAATCTCGAGATACCTTGGGTGTGTTTTTCACCCGTACCTCTTTAAAGTATGCAAAGTAAACACACAAATAAGACATTCAGACTCAACATCTATCATACAAGTAAGTAAAAATAATTTTAATTTCAACCATATATAAGTAATAGAATTTTTCGCTGAAAAGAATAGAAAATTCACTTTCGAAATACTGAATTACCGCGAGCCGTGAATGTGTGATACACAAGAATCATGGCAGGAATTAAGTCCAAGAAACTTCAGGTGACATAATTAAAGCCGGGCTAGAATTTTGAGTTTATAATTAACTCGACATCCTATAAAATTCTACTTTGACATTTGCAAAATAAGTGTTATTTTAGCAAACTAATCTTGCAAAACGTCGCCTTAGAAATTTTGATAATAACTCCTTTTTATTTTACTTGACCCCTTTATAAAAAATAGTTATTTTAATTTATTTGTTTGTAATCAATAGGATTTTATTATACTTTTCCCTTCTACCTTTGTATTAAATAATTATAACCCTTTTGTCCCATATTAGTTGGTTGTTTTCCTTTTACTTAATATACTAAAAAATCATAAATAAGAAGGTAATTTTACTAATTCACCCCTTAAAAAACTTCTTGGGAATTTTATAAATAAGTGTAGACACTTTTAAGAAGAACTTAAGGGTACTATGAGAAAAAATTAATTAATGCTTTTTTGATTTAGTAAGGTGAACAACTAATGTGAGACAACTATTTTTAGTAAGATGACCAACTAATATGGAATAGAGGAAGTTTAAAATAATAGTGTCAAATTTAAAATTTCAAAACATTATTAATAATGTTACTTTCATAATTTAAGTACTCTCTCTATTCATCTTTTACTTGTCCACTTCAATTACTAATTAGTTAAATTATGTTTTGATGACGCAATAATGGTGTTGACAATGACAGTAGTGGAGAAGTGTTGATGTAGGTGGCTACAAATGATGAAAGAGAGAAAAAAAGCATAGATATAAATTTCGGGTCGTGGAAGATTTGTAGAGCTTTATCAGTGTGAAAATAGTGGTTGTAGTGATCACCATTGTTGAAAGACATGAAGTTTGTGGCCGTTTGATGATAAGATAGAAATAAAAATAAATTTAAAAAATCATAATATAATTTCTCACTCTCTCAAAATGTATTTCACTTTCTCGGCCATGCCAACATATGAGAGGCTAGGGGTGGCAAACGGACGGATTTGATTGGATTTGGACGGGTTAAATATGGATCGAGCAAAAATGGTTTGGATTGCAATCCGCCCATGTAAATACGGGTAAATATGAATTTGATCAAATATGGATTGGATAAAAATGGTTTCAATCCACTTTAACTCCTAAGTCAAAAACTTAAAATTTCTATATCATATTAACTTGATTTTTTTTCCATTTCTTTTTTTTTTTTAGTTATTTCTTTTTAGTTTTTTTTACCACCTCTTCTATGTGTAGCCTCTAGTTTTTTTTTTTTCTTTTTCATTTTTTTGTCATTTTTTCTCTCTCTCTCTTCTATCTCTACCCTCTACCCTCTACCCTTTGTTTCTCTTTCTTTTTTCTTTTTTTTTCTTTTCTTTTTTTCTATTTTTTATTTTTTTGTTTTTACTTCTTTCTCATTTTTTTATTTTTTGGTTGGTATTTTATGTTTTATATTTTTTTTACTTTCGAAGAACATGGTTAAGTTGAGTACAAATTATGGATGATGACTAAAATATCGTAACCACTCAGCATATTTGTTTTCACCATCATCTTTTTTCTTTTTCCTTTTTTCTTTTTTCATTATTTTTTCTTTTTGATTTTTTTTGTATTTTTTTCTTCAATTATTTCTTTACGTTTTTTTCTCTCTTCTATCTCTAACTTCTACCTCTCTTTCTATTTATTTTTTCTATTTTTGGTTTCCTTCTTTTTTTATGATAACGAAAATACCATAAGCGCATATTGATTTATATTTGCCCAACATTTATAATTCGAGGGCTATGTGGATCCTCAGCCATATATATTTTAGTCTCAAGAAAATACAATTAATTCATATATTTTTTTTTGGTTTTTCATCCGGTGTCCGGTGCCTGCATTGGAGCCCCGACTAATCTGGATAGGGCGTTGCTGGGCCCATTAAGGTAGCAGCGCTCCCAACAGAGTTTTCTCCATAACCAGGGTCGTACCCTCGACCTCTGGTTAAGGGTGGAGCAGCCCCATCCACTGCACCACAACCCATGTTGATTTTAATTCATATACTTATTTGTATATAAATACAAATGATAAATTGCACATATTGACAACTAAACTATTCAAATACAAATAATAAATTTATTTGAAATATATAGTATGATACAAATAAATTTAACGTAAAAATATAAAATGCAATGACAAAAAAAAAGATGAAGAAAAGAATATAAAAAAATAAGAAAAATGACAAAAATGACGAACCAAGAATTAAAAAGGGGGAAACAGAAATACAAAAAAAAAGAATGCAAAGAAATAAAATTGAAAAGGAAAAAAGTGATGAAAAAGAAGAAAGAAAAAAAGTGTAAGAAACGAGTAAAAAATAAGTGGAAAAAATGAAAAAGAAAAAAAAGTAAATTAAAGGAAAAAATAAAGAAAAAAATAGTAAATTAAAAAAAAAAAGAAAAAGGAAAGAAAGAGAAATAAAAGATAGAAAAAAATAATAATAAAGGAGTGAGACTATGGATTATATTTAATTGATAAGAGATGTTATGAATTATATAGGCTAAATGGGATAATTAGAAGCTTATATTTATCAACTCATGTAGGTCTCAAGCGAATACGAATGATGAAATAAGAATGAGAAAGAGGAAAAAAAAAAAAAAGAATACAAAGAAAAAAAAAATAAAAATAAAAAAATAAAAAATAGATGAAAAAATGAGAAAGAAAAAAAAGAAATTATAAGGAATGAGTAAAAAAATTAAAAAAAATGAAAAAGAAAAAAAGTAAATTAAAGGAAAAAAGAAAGAAAAAAAGAAGAAGAAAAGAAACTAGAAAAGAGAAAAAATTGAAACTTTAAGCATAGCTAGGTGATCTCTGTGTTTAAATGGGTACTCATATTTTACCTATTTTATCCATATTTGTATGAGCTTTTAAAATGAGTTGAAGTCCATATTTATCTATTTGAAATATGAGTGATCCAATTCACTAAATATGGATTAAATGGACTCTTTTCACAAATATGGGTTGCAATTGCCACCCCTATGAGAGGCATATATTTTACATTAAAATAGTATAGGGGGTCATAGGCCCTCCACAAAATTGAGACATGTTACAAATTTTTTTTATCAAAGATTGTGTATATTTCGGATCTGTTTCCCTCATTTTAATTGTGTGGATAACTATTAAGTAATATGGGGTAGAGGGAATAGATGCCTATACCTTGTAGTCTTTAAATTTGTCAAATGATATGTTAGGAATTGAGAAACTTACTTCCTCCTTTCCAAATAAGTGTAATCCTAATACTCTCTCTATTTATTTTTACTTGTTCACTATACTAAAAGTTAAATGTTTAATAATATTTGTACAGTTTGAAAAATCGATGGATAATTTACTTATTTCTATCCATTTTACCCTTATTTATTAATTATAGTTTTACCCACTATATTTCTCAAAACATTGAATTAATTATATTCAAAGGTTGATGTGGTAAATTACCCGCATTATTTATTATTTATTAACCTATATATCAAGTAAATAGTGGACAACTATTAATGAATGGAAAGAGTAAAAATTATGTTTGTTAATAAATACAATATCTAGTGTACTAAACTATGTATATTTATTTAATACTAATAAGTGTGTCTTGAAAATGGAACATTATAAGAAGTGGGAGTTCGATTTATACTATTTTGGAATTAATAGGTAAGTAAATAGATGAATATTAAAGAATTAATAAGGAATGCATTAATCAAATCATACTTATAATTTTATTTTTTTTAAAGTTGTGCAAAATTTATACATGTCAACTGTTCAAATACGAAAGTAGTAATGATTAACTTTAGTGTAGTAAAATGAATATGCAACGACTATCCAAGAAACTAACCATTAATTTAACTTTAAAGTTTCAATTACATATTCTCTCTATATTTTTATTTGTGCAGTATACTAAAAATAATCATCGAACTTTACATATTTAAATTGAAAAATCAAGGGATAATTATTTTTATTGAGTCTACCGATCCTTTCTTTCAATTAATATTTATTTTTCAACATTTAGATGGCTTATAATTTTTTTTGATAATAAAATGTAAATATTACCACTACCGATAAAAATTTACACCTAAAGAGCATTCAGCTGCCATTGCTCTAGCCAGGCATGTTGAACCTTGAATTTGTTTCTAATTACATATTCTCTCGATGAATTTCACACTTTCTCGCCTTTTTCGCTCCTGCTAACAAGATCACTCTCTCCCTAATCACTACTTGCACTTGTTGTACCATGAAGCTTGTATTCCCTTGATGGTTCTTGAAGATTTTCCCATTCCTATCTAGCCATATATTATACACCATAGCTCCATTAGCTACAACTACAGTTTCCTTCTGAAATTTGGTCAATTGCTTTCTTCTTATCTTCAAGATAGTAGTTTGAACTTCCTTCAGCTGCACATTCACTCCTACCCAGCTAAAAATTTGAGCCCACACAATATTTGCTATGTTGCATTCTACAAACAAAAGTGTGTGGCATTCTCTTGTTGATGTTGATCACATAATTCACATTCTGCCTTGTCGCATTGCCAACCAAATCTGAGCATTCTTTCTTTGGTTAACAACTTTCCCTGCATTGCCAACCATAAAAGGAACCTGTGTTTTGGTAGTACTACCCTACTCTATACCAACTCGTATCCTCCCCAGTAGCTCTTAGAAATTAAAATTTGCCTGATTCTATAAGCAGGTATCTATTTGAGACATACCAAGCCCACATCCTTCTCTTTACTTGTTGAGTTGTATCAAGTACCAGCTGCAATCTTGGGGGGAAGGGGGGTTAGTGTGTCCATATATCCTCTCCTTCTTTCATATATACTATGAATCCATTGCACCCACAATATATACTTTCTCTGATGCATCCACCATATCAATTTGTCCACAGCAACAACATTTCATAATCTATAATTTTTGACATTAAAGTCTCCTTGAGCTACAGATATGCCACCATTTAACCAGTGTCGCTTTCTTCCTTTTCTCTATTTCTTTCCATAAGAACTTCCTGCATTGTGCAACTACCAGTTTAACCATACTTTGGGGGACGATTAATGCAGAACCCTAGAAATTTTGTAGTGCAAATATCACTGAGTTTACTACTTGTAATCTACCAGCATAAGACAAATGTTTTGTTGAAGTAGTTTTTAAGTTTTCTATGATCCTGAAGCTTAATTGTTAATAATCTAATTTGGACCATTTTCTGTGGGATAATGGCAAGCCAAGGTATCTAATAAGGAGTGCTCAATATTGAAATCCAGTGAGCTCAAGTAATCTTCTTTGTACCTCTTGATTCACACCAGCTATGAAGAGGTTAGATTTATTTGAATTTTCTGATAACCTAGTAGTCTCAAAAAATTGCTTTACAACCTCCATAATTCTCTGTACCGAAGCTTCAGTTCCTTTACAGAAGATCGTTAGGTCGTCTGCAAATGTAAGGTGGGTTATCTGTTGACCCTTGCATATGGGGTGAAAGCAAATCAGGTAGTTTGCACATTCTGCTCATGACTCTTGTGAAATATTTCGTTGCCATTACAAACAACAAAGGAGACATAGGGTTCCCCTATCTTAGTCCTTTCTTACCTGGAAAAAAACCACATCCTACTCCATTGATCTTAACAGTGTGTGTGGTGGTTGTGAGTTGTAACACATGTCATGATTAAGTGAATAAACTTGGGGGGAATCCATAACCATACAATATTTCTTCCACAAACTCCCATCTCATCATGTCATATTCCTTTCTCAGGTCTATCTTCATGAGGCACCGAGGGGAGGTTTTCCTATTTTAGTGTCTCATCATGTCTTGACACATTAGCACATTTTGAATGGGTGATCTTCCTTGGACAAAAGCAGCCTGTGATATGTTCACTAACACTGAAACACCCTCTTTAAGCTATTACATATCAACTTTCAAATACACTTGTACAGTGTGTTGCAGCAAGAAATAAGCCTGAACTGACTTGTTCTTCTGGTTTTTCAACTTTTGGGATTAGAGTAATCATAGTGACATCAGTTGTTTCAGTAACTTCTAATTCTGAAAGAAGTTTAGGATAGCAAAGCCTTTATCTTTACCTATAACTTCCCAAGCAGTTCTATAGAAACCTCCACCATAACAATCTGGTCTAGGGCTCTTGTTTATGTTATACTCCATTAACCTTCTTGATTTCTTCAATTGTAATCGGCTCCAATAGTTGCAGTTGCTGCTCCTTTTTTAATCTTGGGCCTTGCTCATAGATCTGGTTGCTAAATTTAGTCTTGATCCTATCTGCATAGCCTGGTAAAGTTTGGTAATAAGCTACCAGAATTAATTCTAGAAATCTGGCATTGGTCATGTTTCATCTGGTTAGCTTCATCTTTGAGTTGGGTGATAAATTGTTGAATCTTCTTTCTCCTTAGTATTGAGGAGAAGTAGTTTGTGTTATCATCCCCTAGTCTTAACCATGTGACTTTACTTCTTTGCATCAACATAATCTCTGCTTGATAAAAAATCTTTTGCAAGGCTTATAATTAATAAGAGTGATATAATAAAATTACCATTTTATGTATTCTCTCTATTCCAAAATAATTGAATTATTGTGATATGGGACTATCAGAATAAGTGCAGCAGTTAGTGGAAGTTAAACCTACACAGTTAGTTAACAACACCCACTTACATTGCCTAGCTGTCACTTAGCTGGATAAGAGTAGTTATCTGGTGAGGTGCAGTATATGTGAAGCTTGTATTGGTGCACTAGTATAAATAAAATAATGTACTGATCAATTGAACATAATAAGAAAATATCTTCTTCTAATTCTCTCAATCTGTAATTCTTCTCTCTAAGCTGCTTAGCAGCATGAGCTCAACAGATTGAGCATTTTATCATTCCATTCCATAAGTTTCTCAGGGTATCAAAGCAGAGATCTCTGTGATGAGTTAGTCTTCTGCGTAGTAAACTTTTTCTCTCTCAATTCGAGGATTTATCAATGGAAGATCTGATAGTTTCTACCTTAGAGCACAATCATCCATTGTACTTGCAATCTACGGATACACCTGGTGTTGCTTTGATTGCAGTTAAGCTCATCGGACCAAAAAACTATGGGTTATGGAGTAGGTCAATGAAGCTGGCGTTATTGGCAAAAAACAAATTAGGTTTTGTTGATGACACCTGTGTTCAAAGTTCGTACAAAGGTGAACTACTTGCTCAATGGGAAAGATGTAATGCTGTCGTTTTGTCATGGATAAGCAGCACTGTTGCACCAAATTTGTTGACTACTATCATATATGCTTCGAATGCTCGACGTGTCTGGGAGGACTTCAAGGAGCGTTTTGATAAATCCAATCTCACTCGCGTTTACTAGTTATGGACTGAAGTTGTTGGGCTTAGACAAGGTACTGATTTTGTTACTGAGTATTATTCAAAATTGCGTGATCTGTGGGATGAATTGGATTTGTTGGTTCCTTCTCCCGTGTGCAATTGTGCTGAAGCTAAGCCTTATATTGAACATTTGTAGCAACAAAGGTTATTAATGTTTCTAATGGGATTGAATGAGACATTTAGTTATATGTGCAGTGATATTCTTCTAAAACTAGAAGCATTTAGTATTAATCAATCTTATTCGATTGTAGTTCAAGAGAAAAGTCAGAGATTGTTAGGTGTAGCGGGATCTAGCAAGGAACCTTTTACCATGTTAGCAGGTAAGGTTAATACTTTCAGAGGTAGAAAGAAGCCACAATCAGGGAGAGCTTGTGAGATTTGTGGATACAGAAACCATGTAAAACCTGACTGTTATAGACCAGTAGGTTTTCTACCTGATTTTAGGAGCAAGAAGAAATTTCCCATGTCTGGATGACCACATGCACCAGCTTATCCCAATGGAGTCAATAACTCTAGAACAGGAAATTACAACCATGATGGACCTTCAAGCTTCAGGTCGTACGCAAATAATGCAACAACAACAAATAAAAGAGAACAAGAACTACATGAGCTCACTATTAATGATATGGAGCAGGTGCACAATTTGAAGCACAATAAAGATGCAAATGACTGCAAAGCTAATCTAGCAGGTAATGTTTCTTTGAACAATGACCGTGGTATACAAAATTGGATTATTGGCTTAGGAGCTACTCGCCATATTACATCATGTAAAGACTTTTTAACTCATATAAAGGAACTAACAATCACAGAAACAGTACAGATGCCCATAGGAAAGAAGGCAATGGTTGAACATTTTGGAGAAACTTCTATTCTGGGAAATTTGCAGTGAAAAATATCCTACATGTCCCTTACTTCAAGTTTAATCTACTTTCAGTAGCAAGGCTGACTAAGGACTTATCTTGCAGTGTCAGTTTCTTCCTTGATTTCTGTGTCTTGCAAGGTCTTTACAGTGGCAAGGTGATTGGGACTGGTAGAGAACACAATGGTTTGTAATGAAATAAATGCATTTGTTAGCTCAACAATAAAGGAACATAATCAAACTGACTTGTGGCATGCTAGACTGGGTCACCCTTCTTATCAATCTATGCAGCATATTTCAGCACTCAGAGGTCACATTGATAGAAGGCAACTTAATTCTTGTCAAACTTGTCCTATAGCTAAGAAAAGTATATTAGTATTTCCTGATAGTCAAAGTAAGTCCACACATTGCTTCCAACTTATTCATGTAGATGTTTGGGGGCCATACAAAACCCCTACATATGATAGAAAGCAATACTTTGTTACAGTTGTTGATGATTGCAACAAATTTACTTGGATATGTCTAATTTAATGTAAAACTGAAGTATATGGAGTTTTAAGGGATTTCTTGACTATGGTACAACACAGTTTGATGTCAAAGTGCAGGTTATAAGAACAGATAATGGTATAGAGTTCTTCAATATGTAATACTTTATTTTCTTCTCTTGGTATTGTTCATCAAAGTTCCTGTTCTTATACTCCCTAACAAAATTGGGTGGTCTAGAGAAAGCACAGGAACATCATGAACACTTCTAGAGCACTGAGATTTCAATGTGAGATGCCTATAAAGTACTAGGGTCATTGTGTTAAAACAACCACTTACTTGATTAATAAGATGCCTAGTACAGTGTTAAATGGAAGATCAATATATGAAGTTTTATACTGGCAAGAACCTGATCTCAGTCACCTAAGGATTTTTGGCTATTTATGCTTTGCATCTGTGTTGCCTAGGGTGGATAAATTTGCTCCAAGAGCAAGGAAAGCAGTATTGATGGGGTATTCAGAGACTCAAAAGGGGTATAGGTTGCTGGACCTAGAGAATTGCCTCATTTTCATTAGTAGAGATGTTACTTTTATGGAGAATATTTTTCCCTTCAAACATGACTCAACAGACTCTCCAGACTTGTTTTTCCCAGTCCTAGACTAGCCTGAGTTGTTGATAGCTGCTTGTGATACTCATGCTCCACCTATTGGTGCCACTGACTCAGTTCCTAATGACCTACCCGTTCAACAGGAACCCACTGAAGTTATTGTAGATTATGTCATTGACCAGCCTGCAGATATCCTAGAGGTTGTACCTGCAGATATCCATGATGAAAAACCTGTTATTACTCCTAGTCTAAATATACAAGTGAGGGAGTCTGCAAATATTATAAGGACTGCTAGATCATCTAAACCACCCTTGTGGCACAAGGATTATGTTCTGTCCAAAAGAACTAATGTTGCTTGCCTCTACCCCATTGATGATTACATAACTTATGCTGGTATGAGTGACTCTTACAACTCCTATGTTACAGCATGCTCTACACAGGTAGAACCTTCTTCATTCAAGGAAGCTTCTACTTGTCCTCACTGGATTGAAGCCATGAAAGCTGAAGTTCAAGCCTTGGAACAGAATAAGAAATGGATATTGGTTGATTTACCTGTTTGTAAAAGATATATTGGTTTCAAGTGGGTGTATAAGGTAAAATATAAAACAAATGGTGAAGTTGAAAGATATAATGCTAGGTTTGTAGCCAAAGGCTACAACCAATAAGAAGGACTGGATTATCATGAGACTTTCTCACCTGTTACCAAAATGGTAACTGTGAGAACTATCATCAGTATTGCTGTATCTCATAACTGGCCATTATTTCAAATAGATGTTCACAATGCATTTCTCCAAGGTGATCTTACTAAGTATGTTTACATGGAGTTGCCTCAGGGTTTCCAGAGACAGGGGGAGAATTAAGTATGTAAACTTCTTAAATCTTTGTATGGACTCAAACAAGCATCTAGGCAATGGAATCTTAAACTTACTAAAGCTCTAACAAAAGCAGATTATGTACAAAGTGCCTATGACCACTCTTTGTTCATTAAGAGAAATAGAGATGAGATAGTTGTGGTATTGATTTATGTAGATGATCTACTTATCACAGGAAACAACAACACATTGATTCAGGAGGTTAAGATTGCACTACACAACAGTTTTAATATGAAAGATCTTGGTGATCTCAAGTATTTCCTTGGGATTAAGGTGCTGAGGTACAAGACAGGAATACTAGTTTGAGTGTGCCAAGCCAGTTGCTACACCTCTAGAGGCTAACATCAATCTGACTATAGTTGAACTAGATGAGTGCACTGGCAACATAGGTGACTCAATATTTAGAGACATCACTGCATATCAGAGACAAATTGGGAGATTGCTATACTTAACCACCACAAGATCTGACATAAGCTTTGTTGTACAATTACTATCACAATTTATGCAGAAGCCAAATGTGTCACATTGGGAAGCAACCATGAGATTAGTGAGGTATATCAAAGGTTGTCCAGGACAAGGAATATTACTAAGTGGGATTCCTAGTACACAGCTTCAAGCATTCTATGACTCAGACTGGGCAGTATGCCCTAACAGCAGAAGATCAGTGACTGGATATATGGTGAAAATAGGGAGGTCACTCCTATCATGGAAGTAAAAAAAGCAACACACTATAAGTAGAAGTTCAGCTGAAGCTGACTATAGAAGTATGACAGTTGTTGTGTCTGAAGTAACATGTCTTACAGGGCTCTTGAAAGAGTTGAATGTGAACATTGAAACACCTTTCAAGGTGCATTGTGATAGCAAGGCAAAAATCCAAATCAGTGCTAATCCTATCTTTCATGAGAGGACTAAGCACATTGAGATAAATTGACATTTTGTTAGGGAAAAAATCAAAAGGGGTTCGATCAGTACAGAACATATTGGCACTAAGGAACAACTTGCAGACTTGCTTATGAAAGGACTAGGTGTTTCACAACATCATGCACTTTTGAGCAAGCTGGGAGTACTGAATGTATACACAGACTCCAGCTTGAGGGGGAGTATCAGAATAAGTGCAGCAGTTAGTGGAAGTTAAACCGACATAGTTAGTTAACAACACCCACTTACATTGCTTAGCTGTCACTTAGCTGGATAAGAGTAGTTATCTAGTGAGGTGCAATATGTGTGAAGCCTGTATAGGTGCACTAGTATAAATAAAGCAATGTACTGATCAATTGAACATAGTAAGAAAATATCTTCTTCTAATTCTCTCAATCTGCAATTCTTCTCTCTAAGTTGCTTAGCAGCATGAGCTCAATAGATTGAGCATTTTATCATTCCATTCCATAAGTTTCTCAGGTACATCCTTTAAGAAAAATCTTTTAGGACATAAGTTGTAGTTTCTACTATTACCCTTTTAATTGTTCTTAAATTACTCTTCTAGAAAATGTGAAGTATTTAAGAACCTCATTAAATAAAAGGGAAAAATTGGAACAAATTTTCAACATTTCTTTTGAAGAATGAACAATTTATTTATTTTGGAAATTGAAAAATAGCTCAACAATTCATTTATTTTAGAATGGAGGAGTATTAGTATTTCTTAAGGAGTTTAAAGTTAAACATAAATGAGTATAAATGAACGGATGGAGTAACTAATTGTTTGTACTCAACTAAATTGAAAAATAAATATAGTAAGGTAAATTTGAACTAGTAAATGAGGGTTTTTCCCCTTCGTATAAAATAAAGAAACCTACCAACAAATTAATTTACATATAAGTTGTGCTAACTTTCTTAAAAGGCCCGATGCCACTGATGTACCAATGGGGAAGGAAATTAAAAAGTGTAAATCGAATCTGTGCCAATACAGTAAACTAAAGTTTAGAAATTAGATAATCAATTAATTGAACTACGAAAACTTTTTGTCATTAACGTACCTCGTTATCGAGAGACTGGCAGATTTCAGATAGTCGTTTGCTTAAATCCGAATTGTTCACTTCCACATTGTCGTCCATTAGCTGCACATAAAAAGTAAATGTATCTACTAAGTGTAATTTTAGACATAAATACGGAGTTTGAATAAAAACTAAGATGCTCCATTGAAACTGTAAAGTGAAAATGTGACTCCGCCCCTTAGTGCCATTGACGTACCACTTTCTCAATGTAAAGCAAACTTCGATAGAGTGGTTCATTATCCATTTTCGTGAATTAGAAACTCAGAAATCGCAGAGGAAATGGACGTTCAGTAATGTATTACTTTTTTTTTTTGCATCAACTTAGTTGTCCAAATATATTTTAACACAAAAGATTTAATGAATAGTTTGGATTTTGGTAAGAAATTGAAGGTTGTAATATGAAGGAAATAAAAAGCTTATTCACAAAATCCTAAATCGTTGGCTCTCTCCAACAACCTATTAAGTACTTATTTTCCTTTCAAAAAGACAAAATTGATTTCATTTAAATGCTTGAACTAAGTATTATTTAATTGAACATGTTAATTCTAAATAAAGTGTTTTAATTAAATATTTTTCACTCAAATTTAGAAAAGAAAAATTATGTGTGTTTTATTCATTTAATAGATATATAGTGTTAAGGGAACCATAAATTACATTTTTAGTAACAGTATGTAAATTCATCTCAGTAAGTCATAAAACCCTAATCATTTTTTATTTGAGATTAATATATATAATTAAAGTAAATAATATATTTTATGGAGTTAATAGTATATTTAATAGACGAATGAAAACACACGCAATGGTTTTTTCAATATTTAAATCAAAAGTGTCTCATTAGAATATTTTATTAGGAGTTGAGATGTTTAATTGAAAGAAGATTTAATTTAAGTGTATAAATGAAATTGTCTAACAAGTTTAAGAGATTGGCTATGCTATAAGTCTTATTTTATTTCATCAAACTCGTTACCATGATTAATTTCCTTTTATTTTTTTCTTTTTATTTCTCTCAACCTTGTTTCAATAACTATTTTTCTTTTTTGGATTTACTCACTTGTTTGATTTGAAATGACATGATGCTTAACATATGTGTACTGGAGTTTGTTTAGGAAAGGAAGCCAAGTGAAATCACCCAGCCATGCATTTGATGCATGACAATGCAGAAAAGCATAATCTGCTTTATGTTTTTCATGAAGCTATTACAGCTACTAAGGTATTCATGATGATATGTGATGCATGCTTTGACTTTTAAGTCTTGACATGTTCTTTTGGTCAACTTTTATTTGATTGTCTTAACCTAATCGAATTTGAGGTCTTATTTTTTTTTGTGTCTAATATTTATTTAGGTGTGAAGAACCTAAGTGGTTTAAGTTATTATATTTCAAGGTTACTCTCCATTTCCACTATGGATGCAATAGAAGCTCTTAAAGCAATATCTGATGGTGAAGACATTTTTGTTGCTACAATTGGAGTTGACGATATATACTAGTATTTTTTCTAGTATAAGAATTGTTGGAAGAACCAGCTATTCAAGAGGAGAGGGGTGAATTGACCACTTTTTGTTTAAGCGATACTATAGTCGATCGTTCTTTCTCAATAGTCAATTTTGAACCTGCAAAAGGGTTAGTGAATAGAACAAGAAATAATTGAATTTTAAGTAAATGTGAAAATGTAAGAGAGTCAGAAATTTATACTCCTCCTTGCGTTAATCACTAACTTGTCACCTTCCTAGCCGCCTTATATTCCTCCGTATTTTTCTATTTCTCCTCCTCCGTTGTACTTTCCACCAACTTCTTGTAAGCCCCTTTCTTTGCCTACATCATCCCTAATACTTCTCCATTCCACCACCAGTCCCTTTGACAGCCATTAAATTGACCTCTCAATACAACCTACACCTCTCTAGCCATTTGCTTATGCAACTGCCAGTCTTATCCACATATTGTCTGCATCCCCACTACTCTTTCAAGCCCCCATATTCATTAACTTCTCCTAGATCTCCAGAGCACTAGCCATCGTCAAGCTACCCCATTTGATCCTAGGTCAATCATCAAAAACCCTCTTTTTCCTCATCTTATTGATCTTCAAATCCATTCATCACGGAAAGCCTACGTTGAGTCAAAAGATTCTCTCTTGGGATAACCATACAGTCTTTACAAAGACCTTTATCCCCCTTCGTAAGGAGAAAAAAATCAATCTGCATTGAACTACAGAAGGTAACCAAGTGTTACTCCTTCTTGGGAAGCCTGAATTCGCTACCATCAACCCAAAGACACTTGCAAAATTCAAAAGTTAAGCTCCTCCGTCATTTCTCTCCCCCAAACCAAAACCTCCATACACATCATTATAACCCCTCGGTAATGACCAGATGTGCCCATTGAAATCACCTCTTAAGAAAATATTCTCGATGAGTGGCACACCTCTCACCACATTAGATACGTCCACATTAATTTTCCTTCTGTGGCTTGTTTGCTTTCTTCGGTTTTATCTCTTTCCTGGTACTCTTCAAGTCGTCTTCTTTGTGTTTTAATTTACTCTATATTGATCTCCTTTGATGTTGAATCTTCCTTGATTGTTGGATTTTCCTTGATCAATGGGCTGATTTTTACTATTTCCTTTTGCATTTGTTGCTGCCGAGCTTCTCTTTTTTTCTTGGCTAATTTCTTTTTTCTACTTACGTACGTAATAAATTTAACAGGATAAATTGTCATTATCAAAACATATATGGGCTAACAATCTCTCCTTTTTGATGATGACAACCAAAAAAGAGATAGAGGGAGTTTACTTCCTTTTTTGTGTTATGTTCCCCCTTAGTGTATGCTCCCTCATGATGTATGCCATGTATAAGAGTTGACTCGTATTCTCTTGTGGTCTTCTCCACCTTTTACTACATGGAGTTATGTAGTGGAGTCATAGCTTATCTTGTCGAATGGAAGTAAGTTATAGGTCATCCCATAATGGACGTACCAAGTTCTAACAATCAAAATAAAGAAAAAGTGCACAAGAAACAGAAGATAGATAGTAATAGTTCTAGATAAGAAAAGCAAAAGAGAGTTAGGGGATTAAGATTCCCCAATAACAACCCAACAAAAACATAGTGATGCATATGTGCATTCACCTCAATAAGTCCTAAAATCCTAATCATTTTCTGCATGGGATTAATATATATAATTAAAGTAAATAATATACTTTATATAGTTAACTTAACAGTATATTTAATAAACCAATAAAAATATGCACAAAGTTTTTTGCAATACTTGAATCAAAACTGTCTTATTATTAGAGTATTTTATTAGGAGTTCATGTGTTTAACTGAAATAGTCTAACAAATTTAAGAGATTGATTATGTGTTAAGTCTTTTTTTATTCTATCAAACTTGTTACCATAATTATTTTCCTTTTCTTTTTTATTTTTATTTCTCTCAACCTTGTTTCCATAACTATTTTTTTTTTTAGATTTACTCGTTTGATTTGAAATGGCATGATGCTTAACCTAATCGAATTTGGGTTCATTTGGTTGACTTTTATTTGATTGTCTTAATAACCTAATTGAATTTGGGGTCTTATTTTTTTACGTGTCTAATATTTATTTAGGTGCGAAGAACCTGAGTGATTTAAGTTATGATATTTCAAGGTTGCTCTCCATTTCGGCTATGGGTACAATAGAAGCTCTTAAAGCAATATTTGATGGTGAGACATTTTTGTTGCTACAATTAGAGTTGACGATACATATTAGTATTTTTTCTAATATAAGAATTGTTGGAATAACCCGATATTCAAGAGGAAAGGGGTGAATTGACCACTTTTTATTTAAGCGACACTATAGTCGATCGTTCTTTCTCAATAGTCAATTTTGAACCTGCAAAAGGGTTAATCAACTGAATAAGAAATAATTGAATTTTAAGTAAATGTAGAAATGTAAGAGAGTCAGAAATTTATACTCCTCCTTGCGGTAACCACTAACTTAGTCTCCTTCCTAGCCACCTTATATTCCTCCCGATTTTCCTGTTTCTCCTCCTCGATTGTACTATCCACCAACTTCTTGTAAGCCTTTTTTTTTTAGCCTACATCACCCCTAGTACTTCTCCATTCCACCAGCAGTCCCCTTGCCGCCTGCAAAATTGACCTCTCAATACACCCAACACCTCTCTAGCCATTTTGCTTATGCAACTGGCAGTCTTATCCTCATATTGTCTGTATCCCCACTACTCTTCCAAACCCCATACCCATCAAATTCTCGTATATCTCCAGGGAACTAGTCATTGTCAAGCTACCCCATTTAATCCTTGGTCGATCATCAAAAACCCTCTTTTTCCTTATCTTCTTGATCTCCAATCAATCCATCACCAACGACCAATGTTGGGTCGAAAGATTCTCACTTGAGATAACCTTACAATCTTTTCCAAAACCTTTATCCCCTTCCTAAGGAGCAAAATATCAGTATGTGTCATGGCCACCGAACTGCGAAGTTCACCAGGTGTTCCTCCTTGAGAAGCTCGAATTTGCTACCATCAACCAAGGCTCTTGCAAAATTCAAAAATGAAGAGATCCTCCGTCATTCCTCTCTCCAAAATCAAAACCTCCATACACATCATTATAACCCCTCGGTGATGACCTGATGTACCCATTGATATCACTTCCTAAGAAAATCTTCTCGATGAGCAGCACACCTCTCACCACATCAGATACGTCCCCATTAATTTTCCTTTTGTAGCTTGTTTGCTTTTTTCTGTCTTGATCTCTTTCCTTGTACTCTTCAAGTCGTCTTCCTTATGTTTTACTCTGTATTGATCTTCTTTGATTGTTGAATCTTCCATGATTGTTGAATTTTCCTTGATCAATTGGATGATTTTTGACTATTTCTTTTTGCATTTGTTGCTGCGAAGTTTCTTTCCTTTTATTGGCTAATTTCTTTTTTCTACTTACATACGTAATAAGTTTAAAAGGATAAATTGTCATTATCAAAACATATATGGGCCAACAATCTCCCCCTTTTGATGATGACAAGTTATGTAGTGGAGCCATAACTTATCTTCTTGTATGGAAGTAAGTTATAGATCTTCCCAAAATAAAGAAAAAGAGCACAACAAACAGAAGATAGCTAATAATAGTTCTAGATAAGAAAAGCAAAAGAGAGTTAGGGGATTAAGATTCCCCAATAACAACCCAACAAAAATATAGTTTTAACAAGGAACAAATTGCCCCAAAAACATATGAAATCATATATAAACCAAGTAGTGCATGAGGGTTCTTCTTCAGTCATCCTTCAGAAGCTCAGCAGCTGAGTCTGTAGATACATTGGTAGTCTTGGGTTGCTCACTCTTAACTTTTCCAGAGTCCTTTTAAGAAGAATAGAGTTAATGATCAAAAATATACTTATAGTATCTCGATTTTTTGAGTTTCGTACCTGAACTATTAGATGTTCGATTTTTCTACTAGAACTATTACCAACTACTTACCATAAACATCTCAACTATCAATATTTTCAGGTAACAAACTCAAAAAAACAAGATATTTTAGGTGTGTTTTCACCCTTCACTCATTAAAATATGTAAACACACAATCAAGTAGCAGTTTATGCAAGAAGTAATTAAATATGTTGCTCGGACTCTACAAAAATGTCGCTCGATAAAAGGATAAGCAAATGATTTTTTTTCGGTATGTCGGAATATAGTTGATGAGTGTGTATCAAATGCTTAAAAAGTAGTGAATTTTTTAAGAATCTGACACGAATACAACATATTTTTAAGAGTCCAAGCAACACAATATAAACCAGTAGAAAATTCAGGTATAAAAAATGAACAAAATAATTCAGATAGAAAACTCAAAAAAACAATATATATTATGTGTTCTCACCCATCACTGTTTAAAATATGTAAAGCAAATGTACAATCAAGAAGCAGCTTATGCAAGAGGTAACTAAGTATGTTGCTTGGACTATACCAAAATGTCGCTCGCTAAAAGGATAAGAAAATGATTTTTTTTCCGTGTTTCAAAATATGGTTGATGAGCGTGTATCAGATCCTTCAAAAGTAATAAATTTTTGAAGGACCGGACTTGAATACGACAAATTTTTGAAGAGTTCAACCAATATAATTTAAACTAATAAAAAATTTAATTTAAAAAAATAACAAAATAAATTATGGGTGAGATATTAGAAAGTGAAATACCTCATCCTCGAGAGACTGAATGTGATCAAGTAGCTGTTGATTGAGTGCACTTTCATTTATATGGTTAGCAACAACCATACTGAAGAGTGAAAAAAATGAGATTGACTGTAAAAGTGAATAAAAAGAATAATTAAAACACAGCTCAGTATTAATTGTTCACTTTTTCTTTATATATAAAATTAAAATAAAAAATCAAAATAGTACTTTAGGTATATTTTTTCAACCTTCCCCTAAAATATGAAAAGTAAATGAAGGAAGAAGTCAATTGAGGTTCAATATCTATAACACATGCCTAAAAAATAATAATTATATATAAATAGTATAATATATTTTGATGAAATTACTGTAAAAAGGTTGAGTAAAATGTGCGCAGTGCCATTGACATACCTCGATGTCGACAGACTGATACATTTCAAATAATTTTTGGTTAAAGGCGATTCAACAACTTTCCCAGAGTCCTTAACCTGCGCATGTATTATTCTCTTAATATGCTAAAATAAATAAGTAAAAATATAAATACATTTTAGTATAGGAGATAAAGTGAAATTAAATAATGGACTGAATGTTTCAGACAATTGTTTCAAAATTTTGCAATGTCTTCAACATACTAAACAAAAAGGGCATGAATTTAACGATAACTTGTGGTGTTATAAAATGAATCTTCACGCTACTGTTTAACCTGTCATCTTACTAAAAATAGATCCATGATATTTTTTATTTTATAAGATTAAGATATAATTAGTTGTTTGTTTTAAGATTTATTCATAATCATAAATATGGAGAGATATTAATATGGTGCAAATAAAGTATTGAATAAAATAGATGATACAACAACAACAACAACAACAAATCCAGTAGATTCCCACATCGTGAGGTCTGGGGAGGGTAGAGTGTACACAGACTATACCACTACCTCTAACAAAGTAGAGAGACTGTTTTCGATAGACTGCCGGCTCAAGAAAAAGGACAGTATATAAAAATATCAATATCATGGAACACGATAAAAAAAACATAGATACGTCATCCACAAAAATATGCAACACTGCCAAACAAAAGACACTCAAGCCCTCCTACCTACTGACTACGACTCAACCACCCACCTTAACCCTCTATCCTAATGTTTTTCCTCCATACCTTCCTATCCAGGGTTATGTCCTTAGTCAACTGTAACTGCTCTATGTCACGTCTAATCACTTCCCTCCAGTATTTCTTAGGTCTACCCCTACACCACTTGAAACCATCCAAGGTCAACCTCTCACACCTACGAACCGGGGCATCCGCGCCCCTCCTCATCACATGGCCAAACCATCTCAACCTCACTTCCTGCATTTTATCCTCCACCGACACCACTCCCACCTTCTCCTGAATAATTTCATTCCTAATCCTGTCAGCCCTAGTAAAACCACACATCCAACACAACATCCTCATTTCCGCCACCTTCAATTTTTGGATATGAGAATTCTTAACCGGCCAACACTCAGCTCCATATAACATAGCCGGCCTGACTGTAACTCTATAGAATTTTTCCTTCAGCTTGGGGGCACCTTCTTATCCCATAAAATTTCCGAACCGAGCCTCCATTTCATCCAACCTACCCCAATACGGTGAGAGACATCCTCATCTATCTCTCCATTCCCCTGAATCATCTACCCAAGATACGTAAAACTATCCCTCTTACAAACCGTCTGGGAATCCAACTTCACTACCACCTCGTCCTCTTGCCTCGAGTCACTAAACTTGCACTCCAAGTACTCCGTCTTGGTCCTACTCAACCGAAAACCTTTAGACTCCAGGGCTTGTCTCCAAACCTCCAGCCTATCAGTAACACCTTGTCGGGACTTATCAATCAAAACTACATAATCTGCAAAAATCATACACCAAGGCACCTCGCTTTGTATACTCCGCGTCAACACATCCATCACCAAAGGGAATAAAAAAGGGTTAAGAGTTGATCCCTGGTGTAACCCTGTCAAGACTGGAAAATGCTCGAAATCTCCTCCTACCGTCCCCACCCTAGTCTTCGCCCCCTCATACATGTCCTTAACCTCTCGAATGTACGCCACAGGGACCCCCTCGCCTCCAAGCATCTCCAAAGAACCTCCCTAGGGACCTTGTCATACGTCTTTTCCAAGTCAATAAACACCATGTACAGATCCCTCTTCCTCTCTCTATACTGCTCTACCAGTCTCCGCACTAGGTGAATTGCCTCAGTTGTGGAGCGACTAGGCATAAACCCAAATTGATTCTCAGAAATAGACACAATCTTCCTCAGCCTCTGCTCCACCACCCTCTCCCAAATCTTCATCGTGTGACTCAACAACTTAATACCCCGGTAATTGTTGCAACTCTGAATGTCACCCTTGTTCTTATATAAAGGAATCATCGTGCTCCATCTTCCCGCCTCGGGCATCTTTGCGGACTTGAAAATGTTGTTGAATAAGTTGGTCAGCCACCTTAACCCTGCCCCGCCAGAAAACTTTTAAAAATCTACCGGGATCTCGTCGGGCCCCGTCGCCCTGCCCCTTCGCATCTTACGGATAGCCTCTCTTACCTCCTCAACCTTAAAACGCCGACAATAGCTAAAATCGCGATATTTTAACTAATTTAACCTTTATCTATTTAATATTTTTTTAAGGGATGTCCAAAAAAGACATGACAAGTAAAATAATTCGGAATAAACTTTAACTTATGTCTAAAGTTTCAATGACACAATTAATTTTTTGTGCTCAACTGAATTGAAAAATAAATAAAATTCCTATTAAAGATAAATTTGGAGAGGTTTTTTACCATGTATATAATAAAGAAACCTACCAAAACATTATGTCATTGACGTACCTCATACTCAAGAGGCTGGTAGATTTCAGAGAATCGCTGTTGATTTGGTGCCGAATCATCCACTTTCTCACTGACTACATGCTGCATGTCAAACGTGAATGTGTATCACAAGAAGAATCATGATGGAAGGTTCTAGAAACATCAAGAGCCGTAATTAGTGTCAATCTAAAATCTAAACTTCATAGGTTCAAAACCCTAGAAATTGACTTCTTATTGAAATATTAATAAATTATTTTCTACTTCTTTTCTATAGTTCAAATTCTAAAACGCTTGTTTTGTCATAAAATTTATCCAAAATTTCATTGAATTTTGAAATTGAAAAACATCAAAAAGTTCTTTTCATTGCAAATCACTCACTAAAGTGCAACAATAACTCAAGTTTGTCTTTGCAATCAAACACAATCCAATCTATATTTTTTTATTTCTAAAAACTCACTATTTTTTTTTTCTTTCAAATTAAGGGACACTGTACTAATTAAGGGGGCATTTGGCCATGAAAAATTCACTTTTTTTGAATTTAAACTCCAGAAATAACATTCGGTCATAAAATCAATTCTAAAATTCAACTTGCAATAAATTCTGTAACTTTTAATACTTCAAAACTCAATAGAAAGTTATTTTCATTTGAAATAACTCATTAAAATTCAAAAACAACGCATATTTGTATTAATGATCGAAAACAACTTCAATTTTCAAATAACATTTTCTACTTCAAAATCATAACTATTTTTTTCCAAATTTCACAATTTTCATGACCAAAGAAATATTTGTGCATAACAATTATATTTTAAACATATATACATAGTTTAAATTAAAATTATTGAATTTTGCCAAACTGTAAATCAAAAGTGTAGCTCTCTGAGGTGTCGAAGTAAATTTTGCTTGCATGGTTCATTATTCATTTTCATGAATTAGAAACCCAGCAATTGCAGAGGAATTCAAATTGAGTAATGTATTATACTACTACTTTTCTTCCATCAACATTATAAGCTTAATTGTCCAAAAGTAAATTTTGACTCATAGATTTTATGAATACTTTGGATTATGGTAAGAATATTTTGACTAATTATTTTATGACTAAAAATAATGGTTCATTTTCCATTTCTGTTTTGTCTTTTACCCAAATTGTTGACTCTATGCAACAACTTACTAAATATTTATTTGCCTTCCAAAAAGTTTAAACTAATCAAATCTCTCTTCTTTGTTTTTTTTTTTTTTTAAAATCCACTTATTACTCTCTCACTTGTTTCCATGATATTTTTGTGCTTAATACATTGTTGTTTCAGGTACACAAAATTTGTATGTTAGTTCAGTAAACTTCAACACAAGTTCAAGACGTTTCAAGAACACTTATGAAGTTTTTCAACACCTTCAACACAAGTTCACTATGAACTATCAAAGAAGTGTGTTATATTATTAAGAAATAAGATAAAACAGAATAAGCTAAGTCCTTCAAATTCACGAAGTGTCTTTAAGGAAATAATTTCCCTCAAGTACCCGAGGTTGCGAAATTTTCCTCACAGGATAAAATGGCTTCAAAATAAGAAAGTAGTGGTACCTCAAACATTTTGGTTTTCTTCGAACTCACACAACGGGAGATGATCTCACGGAGTTTTTAAGAAGACAAAAAGTATTTTAATATATAAAATTTTTGTACTAAACCTGTGGAAAAATGCAGGCTTATATAGTGTTGGGTACGATGTAGTTTTGATGATTGACAAACTGACAAAGTGATATGAAACATATAGTTGAAACTTGTAGCAAATAAACTTAACGAAATAAACATGTGCTAATTTGTAGAAGTTGAATTTGATTTAAATACTTGATGATAAGGGAAAGAAAAATTGAGTTGAAAAAGGAGTCCTATGGAAAGAAGGAGTTTCACTTCTGAGCATATCCTGAAGAGTCCTATGTGTAGAAGGAGAAAGATTCTGCAGATTAAAGAAGTCTACACAAGATAGGAAACATACAAATTGAAGGACTCTTTGTTAGATCAATGAAGTTTCTGATGATTGACACATGAATGGACCATGTTACTTGAGTTGGTCCAAGCATAGGAAGACAGGTTTCAGGTTTCACTGATAGATGCAGACAAATATTGCTTAAAGGAAGGAATGAATGGCCAAGCCTAATTCTAATATACTCAAGTTACTGATCACGTGAGAAATTGAAGAAGTTGTGGTTGAGTAAAATACTTGAAGATAAGTTGATTTAAAGAGTTGAAGTTTGACTACAACACTAAGGAGACAAGAGTTGGAATTGAAGAAGGAGTCTCGCTTGAAGTAGAACTCTATGTAATGATGTTCTGATTAAAGGAGGAGTTTGAAATAAAGAATGACACTTTGAAGAGCTGTGCTTAAATAGAAGATGCATCAGTCAGAATAACTTACGCACTTACAAAGAAGGAAAGCACAATTGACAGATTGATTTCACGAAGTGCTACTCAATCACTGAAGAAACACATTGAAGAACCTGGTCCTAAGTATAGAATCCAGCTAAGAGTTTTAGCATTAATTTTTAGAGTTGTTCATTGTGTTTGAACTATTGATGTAATATTAGTTTTAGTGTGTTATAAACTGAACTAGGAGCTAGTCTTCGAGTTGGGGAAAACTCAGAGAAGTTGGGAACGCATACCTTGGGAGGTGTGTGTATAGTTAGAAATTAGAGTTTATAATTTCTAGTCGTTGAGTTAAAGGAATTAGAGTTTATAATTCCTATTTATTGGTTACAAGAGTTTTGTAATCAGTCGTTGTTGAGGCTCAGATTTATTTAGTGAAGTTGGAGTTAAATCCTATTAAGGTGTAGGTCGTAATTTTTTACACCTTTTGAGCCGGGTGTTTTCCACATAAAAATTATTGTGTTCTTTACTTTTTGTTTTACTATTTCCTTGGAACACGTCAGGCAACCCGTTCAATCGATAGGCAACAGTTAGGCAAAAATTCAATAATTCATAGGGCACGTACTCTAACAAGTGGTATCAGAGTGAGGTTGTCTTAAAAAGGGTTAGCACCTAAGAAAATATTAATATAATAAATTCTGCACCACCTACTGGTCACAGTGAAGTTCAATCCACTATTAGACCTCCACTCTTTGATGGGTCTCACTTCATTTGGTGGAAAGCTAGGATGGAAATGTTTCTTCAAAGTGTAGATTATGAATTATGGGACAAAAATATTGATGGACCAACAATTCCCATGAAGACAGTGGATGGAGAACAAGTGAAAAAGGTAAGGAGTGAATTCACCCCGGAAGATCTTGTTGCACTACAAGAGAATGCAAAAGCCAAAAATATTCTTGTTTATGGTCTTGGTCCAGCTAAGTACAATAGAGTGTCTAATTGCAACACTGCTAAACAAATCTGGGATGCATTGGTGAATACACATGAAGGCACTAGCCAAGTGAGAGAATTTAAAATTGCATTACTTTTCACTGAATATGAGGGTTTCAAAATGGAGAAAAATGAGTCACTACAAGAAATGATAACTAGGTTAACTTTGTTGGTAAATGAGTTATCATATTTAGGAAAGGTTTTATCTACTGAGGAACAGGTAGAGAAGGTCTTGAGAGTGCTACCAAATTCTAAGTGGAATGTCAAAGTTACAGCCAAAAGAAAAGCTAAGGATCTCACTAGAATGTCCCTTGATGAGTTAGTTGGTAATTTGAAGACCTATGAGATGGACATAGAAGATCTAAATAGGGCATCTGAAAGTGATGAATCATATGGAGAAGAAGATGATGAAACTGCTCTCATTGCCATTGGAGATTCAGATATAGAAGAAGATGATGGAAACTCTGAGGTAAGTATTCTTGAACTCAAAGAGAAGTTGCATTTATTTTCTAAAAAGTAACTTGTTTCCTTAATGACTGCTCTAATTGATGATTTTGCAATAATTAACTTCTGATAGGTATGAGTTATTCAAAAATCTTGTAAGTTTAAAGTTTGATTTTATTGATGTAGAAACTTGTAAGAACACTGTTGTAAAGGAAAACTGCACTCTTAAGGAACAGGTTAGCAGACTTAATTCATCAAAACTGACCCTTAAATCTGAAGTTCTAAAACTATCTCTTTCTGAAAAAGAAAAAAAGGTCAAGAGTGAGAAACAAGAAAAGATTGAGCCAGAATTGACTAATATTAAACATGAATAATTTTGTGAAAAAGAAAAGGTTAGTCAACTAAGTCACGAAGTTTCTAAATTAAACTTTATCTTAAGAGAGCTAATAGATGAACACATTCTTCAAGACTTGCTCATAATCTAGGTCAAATAACTCACAATGAAAAGGTTGGGTTGGGCTTTTATAAAAGTTCTAATGCTATTAAAGATTTGTGTTATATTTGTGGTAACTTGGGATATCCAACCACTGAATGTCCAGTTACAACAAAAAGAAAATCAAGAAGCATAAGCATTGCAAAAGATTCTTGTTCTATGTTAGCACAAGCTAACAAGAAAGTCAAAACTGGTCAGAGAAACAGGTAACATAACATGTTGCCTCGATGGGCTATAAGGAACTTCATACATTATTTTTCTCATAAGAAAGGATCCAAGCTTGTCTGGGTTCCTATAATTAACCTCTAATTTTTTTGAAGGTGAAGTGAAATGAGGAAAGTAAAATTAGTACATGGATAGAGCTTTCTCAAGACATAAGACTAGAAGCAAATAAAATTTCTTTCACTTACCATATTTAAAGGGGGAATGGATCTTTTGGAGATGGTAAAAAGAGCACCATTACTAGAGTTGAAAAGATTGGGAGAACTAAAACAATTTTTTTTTAAAATGGCTAGATTTGGAGTGCTCGTGTAAATGGCTAGAAACTGATGAGCATGCACAGGAACATGTTGTACTACCTGGTCCAACTGTTGTACAAACTGCGGGCATATTGACAGGGGGAACAACAAATAAAGAAATAGATGCATCAATATAACCAACACAAACTGCTGGTAATTTTGTTGGTAGGTCATAAGAATTGGTGTTGTCAAAAGAATCTTAAGATATCCCATGAGAATCAATGTCTTGAGACCATGGTATCCAAAGAAAAACAATTTCACTCTTGAGGGCTATAAAAATGTTGACTATGTGAGTTACTTAATTGACTGGAGAAGCACCAAGCACCAAAGGCACTAAGTAGAGAGCATTTTGAAAGGAATAGGTTAGACTTGAGGATGATTAAAATTGCATGAACTCCCCTTAATGATTGACTAGAATAACCATTTTTTTTCTTAATCTTATTAGCTAAAATGTTATTCGATTCAGTCTGGCACATTTAGTTGTGTGTCCCAATTCCAGATTTTTGACTCTTCTAACCTAATTTGTATTAGATTGTGCAGAAAAATACGTACAAAAAATCAATTGTGACCATAAAGTTCTTCTTATCAGGTATGTTCTACACTGACATAAGTATAGGCTGTCTAAGTTGAAATATTTGAGCACACCTGTTCAATTCCTCACACTTCATCCTCTCCTTGTCCTATAATATTGATGAATTGGTTGACCAAACTTTCTTTGATTCTCTCCAAATGGTTGTGCACAAATGTGTTAATTCTACACCAAAAATTCCTTCTTCTATATTAACCAAAATATCAGTTTTTGTACCATGATTTGCCAAATTTGATCATCAATCACATACAACATATATTTCTGAAGAATGAAAAGGGACATGTTTACCCTTTTAGTTTCTAATTGGTTATTTTTTAGGACTTCTCAATTCTAGTTCAGGTTTGACCTATAAAGCAACAATAGATATTCTTGAACATATGAATCATGTTGCTCTAACTGTTTCAATAAGGAGGGCTAACACTCATTTAAAAATTTTTTTTTTTTAATTTAGCTAAAAAAAATAATTTAAACTAGAAGCTGCACAAGACAGTCATGAAGTTGAATAAGAGTTCCTTAAGGCTAGGTTCATCACTTTGAAGCTTGACCTTGATTAATAGAGGTATGAAAATATTGAAATCATTCATCAATTGACACAGTTGATATCATCTGTTCCATTTTCCTCATCATCTCTTCACTATTTGTATCGTTAGCCAAGTACCACTTTTATACCATATTTTTTTTATTGATGCTCAGTTGTTTTACTTTGTTCAGTACTAGCTTAGGTTTAATGTGGAACTTGCTCTGTCAGTTAAATGGAATGGTTATCTTTGCTAAATTGACTCCTATTTTTGCTCTCTTTAATACATTACTATATTGGCTAAAGTCTTTGTCTGATTTTTTTGGTGATAGCCCTAGTGGACATAAATACCATAACAAATAAATTTGGCTAGTATATTATTGCATTGAAATAGTTTTTTGATGATGCTAAAAGGGGGAAGATAAGGTTGTGCAATGTTTATAACCCATTGACTAAGTTGTTTCATTCTAGAGATTTATACTTTAGTGCCTATAGGTGAAGATGTTTCAATGCACAAAGACAAGAGGTTTGTCATCATCAAAAAGGGTAAATTTGTTGGGTACGATGTAGTTTTGATGATTGACAAACTGACAAAGTGAAATGAAACGTGTAGCCTAAACTTGTAGCAAATAAACTTAAATAAATAAACATGTGCTAATTTGTAGAAGTTGAATTTGATTCAAACACTTGATGATAAGGGAAAGCAAAGTTGAGTTGAAAAAGGAGTCCTACGAAAAGGAGTATCACTTCTGAGCATATCCTGATGAGTCCTATGTGTAGAAGGAGAAAGATTCTGCAAATTGAAGAAGTCTGCACAAGATAGGAAACATACAAATTAAAGGAATCTTTGTTAGATCAATGATGTTTTTGATGACTGACACATGAATGGACCATGTTACTTGAGCAGGTCCAAGCATAGGAAGACAGGTTTCAGGTTTCACTGATAGATGCAGACAAAGATTGCATAAAGTCAGGAATGAATGAGCATGCCTAATTCTAATATACTCAAGTTACTGATCACGTAAGAAATTGAAGAAGTTGTGGTTCAGTAAAATACTTGAAGATAAGATGCTTTAAAGAGTTGAAGTTTGACTACGACACTAAGAAGACAAGAGTTGGAATTGAAGAAGGAGTCTCACTTGAAGTAGAACTCTATGTAATGAGAGTTCTTATTAAAGGAGGAGTTTGAAATAAAGAATGACTCTTTAAAGAGCTGTGCTAAAATAAAAGATGCATCAGTCAGAATAACTTACACACTTACAAAGCAGAAAAGCACAATTGACAGATTGACTTCACGAAGTGCTATTCAATCACTGAAGAAACACATTGAAGAACCTGGTCCTAAGTATAGAATCCAGCTAAGAGTTTTGGCATTGATTTTTATAGTTTTTCATTGTGTTTGAACTATTGATGTAATATTAGTTTTAGTGTGTTAGAAACTGAACTAGGAGCTAGTCTTCGAGTTAGGGAAAGCTCATAGACTTTGGGAACGCGTACCTTGGGAGGTGTGTGTGTAGTTAGGAATTAGAGTTAGCTGTTGAGTTAAAGGAATTAGAGTTTATAATTCCTATTTGTTGGTTACAAAAGTTTTGTAATCAGTCGTTGTGGAGGCTCAGAGTTATTTAGTGAAGTTGGGGTTAAATCCTGTAGAGCTACAGGTCGTGGTTTTTTATGCCTTTTGAGCTGGGTGTTTTCCACGTAAAAATGATTGTGGTCTTTACTTTCTGTTTTACTGCTTCTTTGGAACACATCAGGCAACCTGTTCCATCAATAGACAACAGTTAGGTGAAAATAAGATTATCAGTAGGGCACATACTCTAACATATAGCCATGAAGTGCCTTTTCGGAAAGGAGGCAACAGTTCATCGAAAATGTGTATCTTTTCTAAATAGTCATGTCTGTCCATTCAAAACAGTGTGTCTTTTTCAAACAGCCACAACCATCCAAACAAGTCATACCTTTTTCCAAAATAGTGTGTCATTTCAAAACAACATTTCGTGTTTTTGCAATTATTAGTCACTGCATGCATGCACGTTAATGGAGGAAAAAAATTTGTTGGATTTTCGAACTATGTAAATAAATTTTGTGTACAAATTTAATCTCATCTATCAATCCAAATCCAAATCCAAATCCAAATCTGAAGACGAGCGAGCGACGACGATGACGGCGCGAGGTACCTCTTGGTTCTTGCCGCACTTACCATGTGGAGTTTTTGTTTCTTAATATAAACACATGAAATTTTCATTCTCCCACCAATATGGGAGAATTAGTAGACTTTTCTTTCTTTTGAGTACACTTTTCTTTTTTAAGTGTTATCTCAATTTTTCCTCCTCTTAATTCCCTCCATCTTCTGTTCACACTTTTAATCTTGAACCCAAAAATCTCCCACATGAATGGGGGATGAATATTCTTTGTAAAATATTATGGACAAGTATGTGATCACTAAGCAAAGATTGATTTTATCTGAATAAGTGGGTTTTACTTTGAATTTTTCATAGAGAAAATGCATCGGATGTACTCGATCAATTGGTAGATTTAATATCTTTGAACTTTCGAGCTTTAATGTATACCTAGACAACACATGTCATACAAACAACCTTTTACCATTTATGGTTCTCACGGTTTTATTTGTTTTATCCATGAACACATCTCAGTTTCATGAGATCTTAGAGAATAGGCCTTTACTAACATTCTCCTTGAAGCGGCTTCTACTCCGCTCTCACATTGGTGATTTCTAAGCGTTTCAATCCTATAAATTAATCTATTTGGTCAAATTTGCCAAATTTAGATAATTATTAAAAGAATTCACTCCATAAGTCTTTTCCTTGTTTACTAAACATTGTCTACTTCATGAGAATTGGTTGGGTATATTGACTATGTTGAACATGCCTGAAACAACTTTGTTTGATCTCCTTGAATCTAGCTCTATGGATCTCCAGTCTGCTAGGTAGAGTTACTGCCATGCAGACTTGTCCTAGGCCTTCAACCCATTCCCTTGGATGTTCTCTCAACTCCTTCTCTAGATAGGCCATTTGTAAGTGGACCTGACACATTATCCTTTGACTTTACATAGCCAACAGTTATAATTCCAATAGAGAGAAGTTCTCTAATGGTATTATGTCTCCGTCTTATGTGATGAGATTTATTGTTATACATCATGCTCCCTGCTCTACCTATTACCGTTTGACTATCACAGTGTATACATACTAGTGCCACTAGTTTGGGCCAATAAGGAATATCTTCCAAGAAATTCTGGAACCATTCTGCTTCTTCACCGGCTTTATCCAATGCGATAAACTCAAATTTCATTATGGAGCGAGCAATACATGTTTGTTTGAACAATTTTAACTAAACTTCTCCTCAGCCTATAGTAAATATATCCACTCATGGATTTTACTTTATTTGATCTGGTGATCCAATTTGCATCACTATATCCTTCAATTACTGCTGGATATTTATTATAATGCAAAGCATAGTCTTGAGTGTATTGAAGATAGCCCAAAACTCTTTTCATTGCCATCCAATGAATTTTATTAATATTACTCATGTACTGACTCAACTTACTAATAGCACATGCTATGTCTGTTCGTGTACAATTCATGATATTCATCAAACATCCCAATACTTTTGCGTAGTCCAACTGTGAGTCACTTTTACCTTTATTTTTTGAAGTGCAGAGTTCACGTCCAATAGAGTCTTGGAAATACCAAATTCCATATACTTGAACTTGTCAAGTACCTTTTCAATGTAATGAGGCTATGACAAAGCCAACCCTTATGGAGTTCTATGGATTTTTTATTGCTAGGATCACATTCGCAACTCCAAGATCTTTCATATCAAACTTGCTCTCAAGCATTTATTTTGTAGCATTTATGTATGAAATGTCTCTACTGATGATCAACATATCATCCATATACAAACAAACAATGTCCTTGTGATTTGGGGAGTCTTTAATGTACGCACATTTATCTTATTCGCTTATCTTAAATATGTTTGCCAACATGGTTTGGTCAAACTTCGCATGCCACTATTTAGGTACTTATTTTAGTACATAAAGAGACTTAAAAAGTTTGCACACCTTATTTTTTTTCTAAAAACACAAAACCCTCAAGCTATTCTATGTAAATTTCTTCCTCCAATTCTCTATTTAGGAATTTTGTTTTCACATCCATTTGATAGATTTCAAGACCATATACCATCACCAAGGAAATTAACATACAAATTGACATTATCCTTATTACATACGATTATGTATCAAAGTAATCAAGGTTTTTCTTTTGTTTAACGCATTTAACTACAAGTCTTGCCTTGTATTTGTCAATAGTGCCATATGCTTTCATTTTCCTTTTGAAATTCCATTTAGAACATAAAGGTTTATTTTCTGAAGGAAGAACAACTAACTCCCATGTAAGGTTGATAAATATTGAATCTATCTCACAATTGATTGCATCTTTATTAAAGGATAAGTCTGAAGATAGCATCGCTTTTTTAAATGTTTGTGTCTCATTTTCTAAGAGAAATATTACAAAATCCGATTCAAATAAAGTTGACATTCTTTTACGTATACTACATCTTGGATTCTCATCATCATGTACATCCTCACTTAGTTTATCTTAAGGTTGTTTAGACCCTCCACTAGAGTGTTCATGTCTATTTTTGTGCTTAATACATTGTTGTTTCAGGTACACAAAATTTGTAAGTTAGTTCAGTAAACTTCAACACAAGTTCAAAATGTTTCAAGAACACTTATGAAGTTTTCCAACACCTTCAACACAAATTCACTATGAACTATCAAAGAAGTGTGTTATATTATTAAGAAATAAGATGAAACAAAATAAGCCAAGTCCTTCAAATTCATGAAGTGTCTTTAAGGAAATAATTTCCCTCAAGTACCCGAGGTTCCAAAATTTTCCTCCCAGGATAAATGGCTTAAAAATCAGAAAGTAGTGGTACCTCAAACATTTTGGTTTTCTCCAAACTCACACAACGGGAGATGATCACACGGAGTTTTTAAGAAGAAAAAAAGTATTTTAATACAGAAAATTTTTGTACTAAACCTGTGAAAAAATGCAGGTTTATGTAGTGTTGGGTACGATGTAGTTTTGATGATTGACAAACTGACAAAGTGATATGAAACATGTAGTTGAAACTTGTAGCAAATAAACTTAACGAACTAAACATGTGCTAATTTGTAGAAGTTGAATTTGATTTAAACACTTGATGATAAGGGAAAGCAAAGTTGAGTTGAAAAAGGAGTCCTATGGAAGAAGGAGTTTCACTTCTGAGCATATCCAGAAGAGTCCTATGTGTAGAAGGAGAAAGATTCTGCAGATTGAAGAAGTCTACGCAAGATAGGAAACATACAAATTGAAGGACTCTTTGTAATATCAATGAAGTTTCTGATGACTGACATATGAATGGACCATGTTACTTGAGTTGGTCCAAGCATAGGAAGAAAGGTTTCAGGTTTCACTGATAGATGCAGACAAAGATTGCTTAAAGGCAGGAATAAATGACCAAGCCTAATTCTAATATACTCAAGTTACTGATCACGTGAGAAATTGAAGAAGTTGTGGTTGAGTAAAATACGTGAAGATAAGCTGATTTAAAGAGTTGAAGTTTGACTACAGCACTAAGGAGACAAGAGTTAGAATTGAAGAAGGAGTCTCGCTTGAAGTAGAACTCTATGTAATGATGTTCTGATTAAAGGAAGAGTTTGAAATAAAGAATGAATATTTGAAGAGCTGTGCTTAAATAGAAGATGCATCAGTCAGAATAACTTATGTACTTACAATGAAGAAAACCACAATCGATAGATTGACTTCATGAAGTGCTACTCAATCACTGAAGAAACACATTGAAGAACCTGGTCTAAGTATAGAATCCAACTAAGAGTTTTAGAATTGATTTTTAGAGTTGTTCATTGTTTTTGAACTATTGATGTAATATTTGTTTTAGTGTGTTATAAACTGAACTAGGATCTAGTCTTCGAGTTGGGGAAAACTCAGAGAATTTGGGAATGCATACCTTGGGAGGTGTGTGTGTAGTTAGAAATTAGAGTTTATAATTCCTAGTCATTGAGTTAAAGGAATTAGAGTTTATAATTTCTATTTATTGATTACAAGAGTTTTGTAATCAGTCATTGTTGAGGCTCAAAGTTATTTAGTGAAGTTGGGGTTAAATCCTATTAAGGTTTAGTTCGTGATTTTTTACACCTTTTGAGCCGGGTGTTTCCCACATAAAAATTATTGTGTTCTTTAATTTTTGTTTTACTGTTTCCTTGGAACACATCAGGCAACCCGTTCCATCGATAGACAATATCTAGACAAAAATAAGATAATCCGTAGGGCACGTACTCTAACAAGTGGTATCAGAGTGAGGTTGTCTTAAAAAGGGTTAGCACCTAACAAAAAATTGATATAATGAATGCCGCACCACTTACTAGTCACACTGAAGGTCAATCCACTATTAGACCTCCACTCTTTGATGGGTATCACTCTATTTGGTGGAAATCTAGGATGAAAACGTTTTTCCAAAGGTAGATTATGAATTATGGGACAGAAATATTGATGGACCAACAATTACCATGAAGACAGTGGATGGAGAACAAATGAAAAAGGTAAGGAGTAAATTCACCCCGGATGATCTTGTTGCACTACAAAAGAATGCAAAATACAAAAATATTCTTGTTTGTTGTCTTTTTCCAGCTGAGTACAACAAGGTGTCTAATTGTAACACTGCTAAACAAATCTGGGATGCATTGGTGAATGCACATGAAGGAACTAGCCAAGTGAGAGAATTCAAAATTGCATTACTTTTCACTGAATATGAGGCTTTCAAAATGGAGAAAAGTGAGTCACTACAACAAATGATAACTAGGTTAACTTTATTGGTAAATGAGTTATCATCTCTAGGAAAGGTTTTATCTACTAAGGAACAGGTAGAGAAGTTCTTGAGAGTCCTACCTAAGTCTAAGCGGAATGTCAAAGTTACAGCCAAAAGAAAAGCTAAGGATCTCAATGGAAGATCTAAATAGGGCATCTAATAGTGATGAATCAGATGGAGAAGAAGATAATGAAACTGCTTTCATTGCCATTGGAGATTCAGACATGGAAGAAGATGATGGAAACTCTGAGGTAAGTATTCTTGAACTCAAAGAGAAGTTGCATTTATTTTCTCAAAAGGAACTTGTTTCCTTAATGAGTGCTCTAACTGTTGATTTCCAAGAATTAAATTCTGATAGGGATGAGTTTTTGAACAATCTTGTAAGTTTGAAGTTTGATTTTATTGATCTAGAAACTTGTAAGAACACTGTTGTAAAGGAAAACTGCACTCTTAAGGAACAGGTTAGCATACTTGATTCATCAAACCTGACCCTCAAATCTGAAGTTCTAAAACTGCCTCTTTCTGAAAAAGGAAAAAAGGTCAAGATTGAGGAACAAGAAAAGATTGAGCCAGAATTGACTAAGATTAAACATGAATACTTTTTTGAAAAAGAAAAGGTTAGTCAACTAAGTCAAGAAGTTTCTAAATTGAAACTTGATCTTGAAAGAGCTAATAGATGGACACATTCTTCAAGACTTGTTCATAAGCTAGGTCAAAGAACTCACAATGAAAAGGTTGGGTTAGGCTTTTATAAAAGTTCTAATGCTATTAAAGAACTATGTTATATTTGCGGTAACTTGGGACATCCAACCACTGAATGTCCAGTTGCAACAAAAAGCAAATCAAGAAGCATAAGCCTAGCAAAATATTCTGGTTCTTTGTTAGCACAAGCTAACAAGAAAGTCAAAACTGGTCTGAGAAATAGGTCACATAACATGTTGCCTCGATGGGCTACAAGGAACTTCATACATCATTTTTCTCATAAGAAAGGATCCAAGCTTGTCTGGGTTCTTAAAATTAACCCCTAATTTGTTTTGCAGGTGAGAGTGAAAGGAGGCAAGCAAAATTAGTACATGGATAGAGCTTGCTCAAGACATAAGACTGGAAGCAAATAAAATCTCTTTCACTCACCACATTTAAAGGGGGAATGGATCTTTTAGAGATGGTAAAAAGAGCACCATTATTAGAGTTGAAAAGATTGGGAGAACTAAAACAATTTTTCTAAAAAAATGGTCAGATTTTGAGTGCTTGTGTAAGGGGGAAGAAAGGGAGATTCTCTTCAATAAAAAAATATAAAAAAAGGATGACAGTGAAACTGATGAGCATGCACAGGGACATGTTGTACTACATGGTCCAACTGTTGTATAGACTGAGGGTATATTGACAGGGGGAATAACAAATAAAGAAATGGATGCATCAATAAAACGAACACAAGCTACTGATAATTTTGTTGGTAGGTCATAAGAATTGGTGTTGTCAAAAGAATCTTGAGATATCCCATGAGAATCAATGTCTTGATACTATAGTATCCAAAGGAAAGCAATTTCACTCTTGAGAGCTATAAAAATGTTGACTATGTGGGTTACTTAATTGACTAGAGAAACACCAAGCACCAAAGGCACTAAGTAGAGAGCATTTTGAAAGGAATAGGTTAGACTTGGGGATGATTAAAATTGCATGAACTTCCTCAATGATTGACTAGAATAACCATTTTTTCCTTAATCTTATTAGCTAAATGTTATTCGATTCAGTCTTGTACATTTAGTTGTGTGTCCCAATTCCAGATTTTTGACTTTTCTAACCTAATTTATATTAGATTGTGCAGAAAAATAGGTACAAGCAAGCAATTATGACCATAAAGTTCTTCTTATCAGGTATGTTCTACACTGACATAAGTATAGGCTGCCTAAGTTGAAATAGTTGAGCACACCTGTTCCATTCCTCACACTTCATCCTCTCCTTGTACTATAATATTGACGAATTGGTTGACTAAACTTTATTTGATTCTCTCCAAATGGTTGTGCACAAATGTGTTGATTCTACACCAGAAATTCCTTCTTCTCTATTAACCAAAATATCAGTTTTTGTACTATGATTTGCCAAATTTGATCATCAATCATATACAACATATGTTTCTGAAGAATGAAAAGGGACATGCTTTTCCTTTTAGTTCCTAATTGGTTATTTTTTAGGGCTTCTCAATCCTAGTTCAGGTTTGACTTATAAAGGAAAAATAGATATTCTTGAACATATGAATCATGTTTCTCTACCTGTTTCAATAAGGAGGGCTAACACTCATTTAAAAAAAATTGAAAAAAAAATTAATTTAGCTAAAAAAAAATTTAAACTAGAAGTTGTAGAAGACAGTCATGAAGTTGAATAAGCAGTCTTTAAGGCTAGGATCATCACTTTGAAGCTTGACCTTGATTGATAGAGGTTTCAAAATATTGAAATCATTCGTCAATTGACACAGTTGATATCGCCTGTTCCATTTTCCTCATTAGTTCTTCACTATTTGTATCCTTAGCCATGTCCTAATTTTATACCGTATTTTTTTAATTAATACTCAGTTTTTTTGCTTTGTTCAGTACTAGCTTAGGTTTAGTGTGGAATATGCTCTGTCAATTAAATGGAATGGTTATCTTGCTAAATTGACTCAGATTTTTGATCTCTTTAATACATTACTATGTTGGCTAAAGTCTTTCTCTGATTGTTTTGGTGGTAGGCCTAGTGGCCATAAATAGCATAACAAATCAATTTGGTAAGTATATTATTGCATTGAAATACTTTTTCGATGATGCCAAAAGGAGGAAGATAAGGTTATGGAATGTTTATAACCCATTGACTAATTTATTTCATTCTAGTGTTTTATACTTTAGTACCTACAGGTAAAGATGTTTGAATGCACAAAGACAAGAGGTTTGTCATCATCAAAAAGGGAAAATTTATTGGGTACGATGTAGTTTTGATAATTAACAAACTGACAAAGTGATATGAAACATGTAGCTGAAACTTATAGCAAATAAATTTAATGAATAAACATGTTCTAATTTGTAGAAGTTCAATTTGATTCAAACACTTGATGATAAGTGAAAGCAAAGTTGAGTTGAAAAAGGAGTCCTATGGAAATGAGTTTGACTTTTGAGCATATCCTGATGAGTTCTATGTGTAGAAGGAGAAAGATTCTGCAGATTGAAGAAGTCTGTACAAGATAGGAAACATACAAATTGAAGGACTCTTTTTTAGATCAATGAAGTTTTTGACGACTGAACATGAATGGACCATGTTACTTGAGCTGGTCCTAGTATAAGAATACATGTTTCAGGTTTCACTATAGATACAGACAAAAATTGCTTAAAGTCAGGAATGAATGAGCAAGCCTAATTCTAATATTCTCAAGACACTGATCACATGAGAAATTGAAGAAGTTGTGGTTGAGTAAAATACTTGAAGATAAGCTGATTTAAAGAGTTGAAGTTTGACTACAACACTAAGGAGACAAGAGGTGGAATTGAAGAATGAGTCTCACTTGAATTAGAACTCTATGTAACGAGAGTTCTGATTAAATCAGGAGTTTTAAATAAGGAATGAATCTTTGAATAGCTGTGCTTAAATAGAAGATGCATCAGTCAGAATAACTGACGCATTTTTAAAGCAGAAAAGCACAATTGACAGATTGACTTCACGAAGTGCTACTCAATCACTGAAGAAACACATTAAAGAACCTGGTCCTAAGTATAGAATCCATCTAAGAGTTTTAGCATTGATTTTTAGAGTTGTTCATTGTGTTTGAAATATTGATGTAATATTAGTTTTAGTGTGTTATAAACTGAACTAGGAGCTAGTCTTCGAGTTAGGGAAAACTCAGAGACTTCGGGAACGCATACCTTGGGAGGTGTGTGTAGTTAGGAATTAGATTATATAATTCCTAGTTGTTTAGTTAAAGGAATTAGAGTTTATAATTCCTATTTGTTAGTTACAAGAGTTTTGTAATCAGTCGATGTAGAGGCTCAGAGTTATTTGGTGAAGTTGAGGTTAAATCCTGTAGAGGTGCAGGTCGTGGTTTTTTACACCTTTTGAGCCTGGTGTTTTCCACATAAGAATCATTGTGTTCTTTACTTTCTGCTTTACTGCTTCCTTGGAACACGTCAGGCAACCCGTTCCATCGATAGACAATAGTGCGAAAATAAGATAATCAGTAGGGCACGTACTCTAACATATAGTCATGAAGTGCCTTTTTGTAAATGAAGCAATAGTTCATCGAAAATGTGTATCTTTTCTGAATAGTCATGTCTGTCTACTAGAAACAATGTGTCTTTTCCGAACAGCCACAACCATCCAAACAAGTCATACCTTTTTTTGAAATAGTGTGTCATTTCAAAACAACATTTCACATTTTTGCAATTGTTTCTGCACTGTATGCATGTACGTTAATGGAGGAAAAAAACTGTTGGATTTTCGGACTATGTAAATAAATTTTGTCTTAAAATTTAATCTCATCGATCAATCCAAATCCAAATCCAAATCTAAATCTTAAGCCGAGTGAGAGACGACGATGACGACACGAGGCACCTCTTGTTTCTTGCCTCACTTACCATTCGGAGTTTTTGTTTCTTAATATAAACATATGAAAATTTCATTCTCCCACCAATATGGAAAAATTAGTTGACTTTTCTTTCTTTTGAGTACACTTTTCTTTTTTAAGTGCTATCTCATTTTTCCCTCCTCTTAATTCCCTCTATCTTTCATTCACACTTTTAATCTTGAACCCAAAAATCTCCAACATGAATGAGGGATGGATATTCTTTGTAAAATATTATGATAAGTATGTGATCATCAAACAAAGACTGATTTCACCTGAATAAGTGGGTTTTCCTTCGAACTTTACATAGTGAACATGCATCGGATGCACTCGATCAATTAGTAGATTTAATATCTTTGAACCGTTGAGCTTTAATGTATACCTAGACAACACATGTCATACAACAAACCATTTACCATTTATGGTTCTCACAGTTTTATTTGTTTCGTCCAGAAACACATCCCGGTTTCATGAGAGCTTAGAGAATAGGCCTTTACTAACATTTTCCTTGAAGCGGATTCTACTCCGCTCTCACATAGGTGATTTCTAAGTGTTTCAATCCTATATATTAAACTATTTGGTCAAATTTTCCAAATTTAGATAATTATTAGAAGACTTCACACCATAAGTCTTTTCCTTGTTTACTAAACATTGTCTACTTCATGAGAATGGATTGGGTAAATTGACAATTTTGAACCTGTCAGACACAACTTTGTTTGATCTCCTTGAATCTATATCTATGGATCTCCAGTCTGCTAGGTAGAGTTACCGCCATGCTGACTTGTCCTAGGCCTTAAACTCATTCCCTTGGATGTTCTCTCAACTCCTTCTATAGATTGGCCTTTTGTAAGTGGATCTAACACATTATCCTTTGACTTTACATAGTCAACAGTGATAATTCAGCTAGAGAAAAGTTCTCTAATGGTATTATGTCTTCGTCTTATGTGATGAGATTTATCGTTATACATCATGCTCCGTGCTCTACTTATTACTGTTTGACTATCTCAAAGTATACATACTGGTGCCACTGGTTTGGAGCAATAAGGAATATCTTCCAAGAAATTTTGGAGCCATTCTGCTTCTTCACCGACTTTATCCAATGCGATAAACTCAGATTTCATTATGGAGCGAGCAATACATGTCTGTTTGAATGATATCCAATAAACTGCTCCTCGACCTATAGTAAATACATATCCACTCATGGATTTTACTTCATTTGATCTGGTGACCCAATTTGCATCACTATACCCTTCAATTACCGCAGGATATTTATTATAATGTAAAGCATAGTCTTGGGTGTATTTAAGATACCCCAAAACTCTTTTCATTGCCATCCAATGAATTTTATTAGGATTACTCGTGTAATGACTCAACTTACTAATAGCACATGCTATGTATGGTCGTGTACAATTCATGATATACATCAAACATCCCAACACTCTTACGCAGTCCAACTGTGAGTCACTTTCACCTTTATTTTTTGAAGTGCAGAGCTCACGTCTAATAGAGTCTTGGAAATACCAAATTCCATATACTTTAACTTGTCAAGTACCTTTTCGATGTAATGAGGCTATGAAAAATCCAACCCTTGTGGAGTTCTATGGATTCTCATTCCTAAGATCACATTCGCAACTCCAAGATCTTTCATATCAAACTTTCTCTCAAGCATTCACTTTGTAGCATTTATGTATGAAATATCTCTACTGATGATCAACATATCATCCATATACAAACAAATAATGACCTTGTTATTTGGGGTGTCTTTAATGTAAGCATATTTATCGCATTCGTTTATCTTAAATCTGTTTGACAACATGGTTTGGTCAAACTTTGCATGCCACTATTTAGGTACTTGTTTTAGTTCATAAAGAGACTTAACAAGTTTGCACACCTTATTTTATTTTCCCAAAACCACAAAACCCTCAGGCTGTTCTAGGTAAATTTCTTCCTCTAATTCTTTATTTAGGAATGTTGTTTTCACATCCATTTGATCGATTTCAAGACCATATACCGCCACCATGGCAATTAATATCCGAATTGACATTATCCTCGTTACATACAAGTATGTATCAAAGTAATCATGGTCTTCCTTTTGTTTAACTCCTTTGACTACAAGTCTTGCCTTGTATTTGTCAATAGTGCCATATGCTTTAATTTTCCTTTTGAATTTCCATTTAGAACATAAAGGTTTATTTTCTGGAGGAAGATCAACTAACTTCCACGTATGTTTGCTAAAGATTGAATCAATCTCACTATTGATTTCCTATTTCCAGAAGGCTGAGTCTGAAGACAGCATCGCTTCTTTAAATGTTTGAGGCTCATTTTTTAGTAGAAATATTACAAAATCCGATCCAAATGAAGTTGATGTTCTTTCACGTATACTACATCTTGGATTCTCATCATTATGTACATCTTCACTTAGTTCATCTTGAGGTTGTTTAGACCCTCCACTAGATTGTTCATGTCTATTTTTGTGCTTAGTACATTGTTGTTTCGGGTACACAAAATTTGTATGTTAGTTCAGTAAAATTCAACACAAGTTCAAGACATTTCAAGAACACTTATGAAGTTTTCCAACACCTTCAACACAAGTACACTATGAACTGTCAAAGAAGTGTGTTATATTATTATGAAATAAGATAAAACAGAATAAGCCAAGTCCTTCGAATTCAAATGGCTTCAAAATCACAAAGTAGTGGTACCTCAAACATTTTGGTTTTCTTCGAACTCACACGATGGGAGATGATCACATAGAGTTTTTAAGAAGACAAAAAGTATTTTAATACAGAAAATTTTTGTACTAAACCTGTGGAAAAATGCAGGTTTATATAGTGTTGGGTACAATGAAGTTTTGATGATTGACAAACTGACAAAGTGATATGAAACATGTTGTTGAAACTTGTAGCAAATAAACTTAACGAAATAAACATGTGCTAATTTGTAGAAGTTAAATTTGATTCAAACACTTGATGATAAGGGAAAGCAATGTTGAGTGGAAAAAGGAGTCCTATGGAAAGAAGGAGTTTCACTTCTGAGCATATCCTGAAGAGTCCTATGTGTAGAAAGAGAAAGATTATGCAAATTGAAGAAGTCTACGCAAGATAGGAAACATACAAATATAAGGACTCTTTGTTAGATCAATGAAGTTTCTGATGACTGACACATGAATGGACCATGTAACTTGAGTTGGTCCAAGCATAGGAAGAAAGGTTTCAGGGTTTACTGATAGATGCAGACAAAGATTGGTTAAAGGCAGGAATGAATGACCAAGCCTAATTTTAGTATACTCAAGTTACAGATCACGTGAGAAATTGAAGAAGTTGTGGTTGAGTAAAATACTTGAAGATAAGCTGATTTAAAGAGTTGAAGTATGACTACAACACCAAGGAGACAAGAGTTATAATTAAAGAAGGAGTCTCGCTTAAAGTAGAAATCTATGTAATGAGAGTTCTTATTAAAGGAGGAGTTTGAAATAAAGAATGACTCTTTGAAGAGATGTGCTTAAATAGAAGATGCATCAGTCAGATTAACTTACTCACTTACAAAGAAGAAAAGCACAATCGACAGATTGACTTCACGAAGTGCTACTCAATCACTGAAGAAACACATTGAAGAACCTGGTACTAAGTATAGAATCCAACTAAGAGTTTTAGTATTGATTTTTAGAGTTGTTCAATGTGTTTGAACTATTGATGTAATATCAGTTTTAGTGTGTTATAAACTGAACTAGGAGCTAGTCTTCGAGTTGGGCAAAACTCAGAGACTTTAGGAACACATACCTTGGGAGGTGTGTGTGTATTTAGGAATTAGAGTTTATAAATCCTAGTCGTTGAGTTAGAGGAATTAGAGTTTATAATTCCTATTTATTGGTTACAAGAGTTTTTTAGTCAGTCGTTGTTGAGGCTCAGAGTTATTTAGTGAAGTTGGGGTTAAATCCTATAGAGGTGTAGGTCGTGATTTTTTACACCTTTTGAGCCGGGTGTTTTCCACGTAAAAATTATTGTGTTCATTACTTTCTATTTTACTGTTTCCTTGGAACACATCAGGCAACCCGTTCCATCGATAGACAACAGTTAGGTGAATGTAAGATAATCAGTAGGGCACATACTCTAACAAGTGGTACCAGAGTGAGGTTGTCTTAAAAAGGGTTAGAACCTAAGAAAAGATTAATATAATGAATTGCGCACCATCTACTGGTCACAGTTAAGGTCAATCCACTATTATACCTTCACTCTTTGATGGGTCTCACTTCATTTGGTGGAAAGAGAGGATGGAAACGTTTATTCAAAGTGTAGATTATGACTTATAGGACAGAAATATTAATGGACCAACAATTCCCATGATGACAGTGGATGGAGAACAAGTGAAAAAGGTAAGGAGTGAATTCACCCCGAAAGATCTTGTTGCACTACAAAAAACTGCAAAAGCCAAAAATATTCTTGTTTGTGGTCTTGGTCTAGCTGAGTACAATAGAGTGTCTAATTGTAATACGGCTAAACAAATCTGGGATGCATTGGTGAATGCACATGAAGGCACTAGCTAAGTGAGAGAATTCAATATTTCATTACTTTTCACTAAATATAAGGCTTTCAAAATGGAGAAACATGAGTCACTATAAGAAATGATAACTAGGTTAACTTTGTTGGTAAATGAGTTATCATCACTAGGAAAGGTTTTATCTACTGAGGAACGGTACAGAAGTTACAGCCATAAAAAAAGCTAAGGATCTCACTAGAATGTCCCTTGATGAGTTAATTGGTAATTTGAAGACCTATGAGATGGACATGGAAAACCTAAATAGGGCATCTAAAAGTGTTGATTCAGATGGAGAAGAAGATAATGAAAATGCTCTCATGGCCATTGGAGATTCAAACATGGAAGAAGATGATGGAAACTCTGAGGTAAGTATTCTTGAACTCAAAGAGAAGTTGCATTTATTGTCTAAAAATAAACTTATTTCCTTAATGAGTGTTCTAATTGATGATTTCCAAGAATTAACTTCTAGTAGGGATGAGTTATTCAACAATCTTGTAAGTCTGAAGTTTGATTTTATTGATCTAGAAACTTGTAAGAACACTGTTGTAAAGGAAAATTGCACTCTTAAGGAAGAGGTTAGTAGACTTGATTCATCAAACCTGACCCTCAAATCTGAAGTTCTAAAATTGTCTCTTTCTGAAAAAGAAAAAAAGGTCAAAAGTGAGGAACAAGAAAAGATTGAGTTAGAATTGACTAAGATTAAACATGAATACTTTTGTGAAAAAGAAAAGGTTAGTCAACTAAGTCAAGAAGTTTCTAAATTGAAACTTGATCTTGAAAGAGCTAATAGATGGACACATTCTTCAAGACTTATTCCTAAGATAGGTCAAAGAACTCACAATAAAAAGGTTGGGTTGGGCTTTTATAAAAGTTCTAATGATATTAAAGATTTTTGTTATATTTGTGGTAACTTGGGACATCCAACCACTGGCTGTCCAGTTGCAGCAAAAAGCAAATCAAGAAGCATAAGCCTTGCAAAAGATTTTGATTCTCTGTTAGCATAAGCTAACAAGAAAGTCAAAACTGGTCAAAGAAACTGATCACATAACTTGTTGCCTCAATGGGCTACAAGGAACCTCATACATCATTTTTCTCATAAGGAAGGACCCAAGTTTGTCTGGGTTCCTAAAATTAACCCCTAATTTGTTTTGCAGGTGAGAGTGAAAAGAGGTAAGCAAAATTAGTATATGAATAGATCTTGCTCAAGACATAAGACTGGAGGCAAATATAATTTATTTCACTCACCATATTTAAAGGGGGAATGGATCTTTTAGAGATGGTAAAAAGAGCACCATTACTAGAGTTGAAAAGAATGGGAGAACTAAAACAAAATTCTTTTTAAAATGGTCAGATTTGGAGTGTTGGTGTAAGAGGGAAGCATGGGAGATTCTCTTAAAAAAATATAATAAAAAAAGGATGATAGTGAAACTGATGAGCATGCACAGGAATATGTTGTGCTACCTGGTCTGACTATTGTACAGACTGAGGGACTATTGAAAGGGGGAACAACAAATAAAGAAATACATGCATCAATAAAATAAACACAAGCTGCTGGTAATTTTGTTGGTAGGTCATAAGAATTGGTATTGTCAAAAGAATTTTGAGATATCCCATGAGAATCAATGGCTTGAGACTATGGTATCCAAAGGAAAGGAATTTCACTCTTGAGGGCTATAAAATGTTGACTATGTGAGTTACTTAATTGGCTGGAGAAGCACCAAGTACCAAAGGCACTAAGTAGAGAGAATTTTGAAAGGAATAGGTTAGACTTGGGGATGATTAAAATTGCTTGAACTTCCCTCAATGATTGACTAGAATAACCATTTTTTTTCTTAATCTTATTAGCTAAAATGTTATTCGATTCAGTCTTGCACATTTAGTTGTGTATTCAAATTCCAGAATTTTGACTCTGCAGACACGTAAAATTTATTGGGTCAAATTGATACAAAATTTGGATTTGATCCATCTTTTATTGGGTCTAAAATCATTTTGGGATATAAGAATAATAAGCCCATTTTATTCCTCATCAAGGACTTCAAGGTCCATTACACTTGGAAGCCCAAACCCATCAAGTGACGTGGCAGCCCAGTCAAATCCAAGACCAATGAGATGCCGCCACTTGTACAAATTATATGGAAATCTCATTCAAATTCAAGAACCAGTCAAAAGTCACCAAGTGTCAAAGTGACATGTTTCGGCCAATCACAAGCAACTAGGCCTACCACCTACAACTATAAATATGGGGTAACATGACATGCTAAAGGATTCGGCAATCATTGGAGGAAGCTTCTGCATTGACTACATATGTCTTCAACAAATCGACTAACAGAGTTCTGCCCGAAGGTCAACTCGACAAGATGAAGTGCTGTCAGACAATTCCTGGAGATCTAAATGCATTTCCAGGAGGCTCAAATCATCCTACATTCGAGAATCACGCTGCGAAGGCCCTCGAATCACGGAAAAACTTAGGAGAGAAGAATCGAGAGAATAACGGAATTGTACTCATAATTTTCATCTTAATAAAATTATTATTTTCTTTTATTTATATTTTTGCTTGAAGTTTATTTTCCGCATAAACGAAATTTTGGCACGCCCAGTGGGACAAGTTCTGCTCTCCATCTCTTCTTCCTGCAAATCAAATACAACTGCTGCTATGGACTTCAAAAATATGAAAGATTTATCATGCAAGAACTCTGCTACTGCCACATCTGATGAGCTCAGCTTTATTGGTCCCCTCACTCGATGCAAATTTAAGACCAGTGGTTGAGATGAATCTGAATACTTTACTTCTTTGGAGAAGGCAAAAAAAGAGCAAATCTCATATGACGGCTGAAGCTGCAGCTCCTGGGGGCAATTTGACGTCCTTGCTATGTGTGAATTCTCTGAAGATTCGACTGATTCACCAGCCTCACCAAAGGTCAACGCCTTGATGGCTGATGCAACTGATATGGATAAGAAGTTCACAATAATGGAACAAACCATTAAAGTTTTGAAGAAATCTGTCGAGGATAAAGATCTTCAAATCACTCAACTGATGGAGAAATTGGAGTCCTTCGCCCCTGGAGAATCGAACCATGACCCTGCTTATCCACCTGAATTTACTCCATAAAATAAGGATGTCGTTAAGTTACCTAGCAAGACTAAATCTCAAAAAGAGAAACAGTCTACTTCGGTTACTACTCTAACAGTTCAACAACTACAAGATATGATTACAAATACCATCAAGGCATAATATGGCAGTCCATCACAAAGTTTCGTAGGATACTCAAAGCCATATTCTAAGTGAATCGAGGGCTTATCGATGCCAATTGGATATCAACCACCAAAGTTTCAACAATTTTATGGAAAGGGAAATCCAAGGCAACACATCGCTCATTTTGTTAAGACTTGTAGCAATGCTGGTACACATAGTAATCCTTTTGTCAAGCAATTTGTTCGCTCTTTGAAAGGCAACGCTTTTGATTGGTACACGGAATTGGAGTCTGAATCAATTGATTGTTGGGAGCAACTAGAAAGTCAATTCCTAAATCGTTTCTACAAAACCCATTGTACGGTCAGCATGATGGAGTTGACAAACACAAGACAAAGTAAAGATGAGCCTGTAGTGGACTACATAAATCGTTGGCAAACATTGAGCTTTGATTGCAATGATCAACTTTCTGAAACTTCCGCGGTTGAAGTTTGCATTCAAGGGATGCATTGGGGCCTTGGGTATATCCTCCAAGGAATTAAGCCTCAAACTTTTGAAGAATTAGCTACGCGCGCTCATGACATGGAGTTAAGCATTGCAAGTCATAGAATGACATCGCCTATTTTTTATCCTAAAAAAAGAAGTCACGAAATTCAACTACTAATCAGAGGATCAAATTAGGGAATCTATGGTGACGACTGTGAGTTCTAAGAAGGACTCTACAAGACAAAAACTGAAAGAGAAAGCTCCAAAGCAACAAATGCAAGAAGAAGAAAATCAACCAACCTTGAAAGAGTTACAAGCAAGGGTATATCCTTTTTATGACTCTGATGTTCCTGGAATTATGGACAAGTTGCTAGACAAAAAAATCATTGAACTCCCTAAGTCAAAGCAACCCAAAGAATCAAACACAGTCGATGATTCTAAATACTGTAAATTTCACCGCATTGTTGGTCATCATACCATAAAATGCTTCATCCTAAAGAAAAAGATCAGGACATTAATGCAAGAGGGAAAGATCATCATCGATGATGGCGATACAGTTGATGCAAACCATGTTAGCGCTGAACTGGACCATAAAAAAAATTCAATTTCAAAAGTTCTACAACCCATAAGCTCTGTGGCATCATCAAAAGGTGAGGGAATCATCATGCTAATATTTGGAAGATTTGACCCGATTGGGGTTCCAGCCTTGAAGAAAACAATAAGCAAATACATGCAAAATGACTTCTCCAATGGCGAGAAGGGTGGTACTTGGACACTGATCGCTCGCAAAAGAAAAAAATGTCAAAGGGCTTCTAAACTCCAGTTTTCAAAAGGCGACCCAAGATCAAATGCATATCTGCTTCAACCCATGGGGGCAGTAAATATCAAATTGAAGTCCAACAATACTTCATTACAAAGGGTTGGGAGGAAATTTACATTACAAGTATTCTTCCCCAAGCCGCTCCTTAAGGCATGAGCATAAACTGTACGATGCTCCTCGACGCACGAGCCTAAAATGCAAGTCAAGTCGCTCCTTAAGGCACGAGCATAAACTGCATGATGCTCCTCGACGCACGAGCCTAAAATGCCAGTCAAGCCACTCCTTAAGTCATGAGCATAAACTACATGATGTTTCTCGACGCACGAGCTTAAAATGCAAGTCAAGCCACTCCTTAAGGCATGAGCATAAACTGCATGATGCTCCTCGACGCACGAGCCTAAAATGCAAGTCAAGTCACTCCTTAAGGCACGAGCATAAACTGCATGATGCTCCTCGACACACGAGCCTAAAATGTAAGTCAAGCCTCTCCTTAAGGCACGATCCTAAAACTGCAAGTCAAAATGCTCCTCGATGCATGAGCCTAAACTGCAAGTCAAGATATTCCTTGATACACGATCTTAAATTGCAAGTCAAATCACTCCTGGCCCGCATGAGTATAAACTGTGAATGGATCTATCAAAAAAAAAGTAAAAGAGTAAAATAAGGAAAAGTATGAAGCTTGAATGCATATTTGGAGTTCTTTGAAGATGTCATCTTTAAAGTAAAAGGATTCTTCATTATCTCCAAGCAATGAAGTCTTCTCGACAAGTAAAATAACTTGTGGTACTTTGAATATTGCTCTAGTACGGCCTTCACCAAATTACAGAAGTGATGCATCCCAAAACTTGGAGTAGAAGAAGAAATTCATGAAGTATCCAAATCTGACGAGAAGTAGAGTATCACAAGATTTAGGCTGCAATTTCGAAAAAGAACCTGAAGAAATAAAGAAGTTCAATGATGGTGGTATTCATGTGAATCGTAGATATATGAGTCTAATTTCGAATGCGAATAACGGCACCTGATTCCTATACTTCCACGTCGAGATATGAAATTTCTCGTGACGCTGCTCAAAGTTGAAATAACAAGCGAACCAGGATTAGAAGGCTGTTTTCGGAGAAATATCTGGGAAGATTTGGATGCAACCTAATTATGGTTTCCACGTGAGACGTATCTTTGCAAATCTACTTTTCAATGCAAAAAACGGCACCTGATTTCAACAGTTCTGCGTTGAGATATGAGATTTCTCGTGACGCTACGCAAAGCTGAAATAACAAGCGAACCAGGATTCGAAGGCCGTATTCGGAGCAATATCTGGGAAGATTTGGATGCAATCTGATTGTGGTTTCCACTTAAGATGTATCTATGAAAATCTAATTTTCAATTCAAAAAACGGCACCTGATTTTGACACTTCTGTGTTGAGATATAAAATTTCTCGTGACGCTGCGCAAAGCTGAAATAACAAGCGAATCAGGATTTGAAGGACGTATTCAGAGCAATATCTGGGATGATTCGGATGCAATCTAAGTGTGGTTTCCACGTGAGACGTATATATATGAGTCTAGTTTCCAACGCAAAAAATGTCTCCTGATTTTGATGTTCTTAAGTCAAGATATGAGAGTTTTCGTGAGACTGCACAAAACAAGTAAACAGTGACGAAACAGAACTGAAGGTCTGACTTTGAAACGATACCTGGACAGATCTGGTGATAAAACGAGCGTGGTTTTCGTGTAGAACGTAGACTTGAGAGTCTACTTTCCAACACTACGAGTCAATTGTGATTCAGACACCTCCACGATGAGTTATGAAGCTTCTTCCACAGAGGTGCCAAAGTGTTGAAAGCTCAAAAAGAGGAAAAGAACGTGAGTCGAATTTCTGCTCAGGATAAATTACAATAATTAAAGGGGGTGTTGATGTCCTTTTATAGACTCTGAAAGGCCCCAATTTGATTTCAAAAAGGAATCTGCCGAACAAAGTTGTCTTCTACAAGGACTGGGACGTTTAAGTGTCCACAATAAGTCAAATTCCTAAGCATTTTTGAAGTGGGATAACATCATTAATCAATCCTATTAAGATTTGATATAGGACTAATAGCCGAATCCTATATGATTTGGATATATTTAGTCTTAAACAGAATTTACACTGGATTCACGTTATTCTACCCGAATAATCATGACTTTGAGGAGTCGGATTTTGACAAAATGCTCAAGACGCAAAAAAAAAGGGCTTAGAAAATACTTCATATCTCGTCTCTAATAGGTTCGACAAATCAAACACCTTGACGAGCCTTGAAGTAGGGGGCATCTGTAGACACGTAAAATTTATTGGGTCAAATTCATACAAAATTTAGATTTGATCCATAGTTTATTGGGTCTAAAATCATTTTGGGCTATAAGAATAATAAGCCCATTTTATTCCTCATCAAGGACTTAAAGGTCCATTACACTTGGAAGCCCAAACTCATCAAGTGACATGGCAGCCCAGTCAAATCCAAGACCAATGACATGCCTCCACATGTACAAATGATGTGAAAATCTCATTCAAATTCAAGAACCAGTCAAAAGTCGCCAAGTATCAAAGTGACATGTTTCGGCCAATCACAAGCAACTAGGCCTACCACCTACAGCTATAAATAGGGGGTAACATGACATTCTAAAGGATTCGGCAAGCATTAGAGGAGGCTTTTGCATTGACTACACAGCTCTTCAACGAATCGACTAATGGAGTTCTGCCTGAAGGTCAACTCGACAAGACGAAGTGCTGTCAGTCAATTCCTGGAGATCCAAACGCATTTCCAGGAGGCTCAAATCATCCTATATTCCAGAATCACGCTGCGAAGGCCCTCGAATCACGAAAAAACATAGGAGAGAGGAATCGAGAGAATAACGGAATTGTACTCACAAGTTTCATCTTAATAAAATTATTATTTTATTTTATTTATATTTTTGCTTACAGTTAACTTTCCGCATAAATGAAAATTTGTTACGAACAAACTCTTCTAACCTAATTTGTATTAGATTGAGCAGAAAAATAGGTACAAGCAAGCAATTGTGACCATAAAGTTCTTCTTATCAGGTATGTTCTGCACTGACATAATTATAGGCTGTCTAAGTTGAAACAGTTGAGCACACCTATTCAATTCCTCACAATCCATCCTCTCCTTGTCCTATAATATTGACGAATTGGTTGACCAAACTTTCTTTGATTCTCTCCAAATGGTTGTGCACAAATGTGTTAATTCTACACCAGAAATTTCTTCTTCTCTATTAACAAAAATATCAGTTTTTGTACCATGATTTGCCAAATTTGATCATCAATCACATACAACATATGTTTCTGAAGAATGAAAAGGGACATGCTTTCCCTTTTAGTTCCTAATTGGTTATTTTTTAGGACTTCTCAATCCTAGTTCAGGTTTGACTTATACCTAGACAACACATGTCATACAACCAACCTTTTACCATTTATGGTTCTCACGGTTTTATTTATTTTATCCATAAACACATCTCGGTTTCATGAGATCTTAGAGAATAGGGCTTTACTAATATTCTCCTTGAAGCGGCTTCCACTCCGCTCTCACATAGGTGATTTCTAAGCGTTTTAATCCTATAGATTAAACTATTTGGTTAAATTTTTCAAATTTTGATAATTATTAAAAGACTTCACACCATAAGTCTTTTCCTTGTTTACTAAACATTGTCTACTTCATGAGAATGGGTTGGGTATATTGACAATGTTGAACCTGTCAGACATAACTTTGTTTGATCTCCTTGAATCTAGCTCTATGGATATCCAGTCTGCTAGGTAGATTTACCGCTATCCTGACTTGTCCTAGGCCTTAAACCCATTCCCTTGGATGTTCTCTCAACTCGTTCTCTAGATAGGCCTTTTGTAAGTGGATATGACACATTATCCTTTGACTTTATATAGTAAACAATGAAAATTCCACTAGAGAGAAGTTCTCTAATGGTATCTCTAATGGTATTATGTCTCCATCTTATGTGACGAGATTTATCGTTATACATTATGCTCCCTGCTCTACCTATTATCGTTTGACTATCACAGTGTATACATACTGGTGCCACTAGTTTGGGCCAATAAGGAATATTCCCAAGGAATTCTGGAGCCATTTTTTTTCTTCACCAGCTTTATCCGATGCGATAAACTCAAATTTCATTGTGGAGCGAGCAATACATGTCTGTTTGAATAATTTCCAATAGAATGCTCCTCGACCTAGAGTAAATATATATCCACTAATGGATTTTACTTTATTTGATCTGGTGATCCAATTTGCTTCACTGTATCCTTCATTTACCACGGGATATTTAGTATAATGCTAAGCATAGTCTTGATTGTATTTAAGATACCCCATAACTCTTTTCATTGCCATCCAATGAATTTTATTAGGATTACTTGTGTACTGTCTCTACTTACAAATAGCACATGCTAGGTCTGGTCATGTACAATTCATGATATACATCTAACATCCCAACACTCTTGTGCAGTCCAACTGTGAGTCACTTTCACCTTCATTTGTTGAAGTGTAGAGCTCACATCCAATAGAGTCTTGGCAATACCAAATTCCATATGCTTGAACTTGTGAAGTACCTTTTCGATGTAATGAGGCTGTGAAAAAGCCAAACCTTGTGGAGTTCTATGGATTCTTATTCCTAAGATCACCTTCGCAACTCCAAGATCTTTCATATCAAACTTGCTCTCAAGCATTCATTCTGTAGCATTTATGTATGAAATGTCTCTACTGATGATCAACATATCATCCATATACAAACAAACAATGACCTTGTGATTTGGGGTGTCTTTAATGTTTTAATACTTATATCATATCTTATGAACACACAGTCTACTGTCTTATGTCCTATTTTCACCCTTTTAGCCATAGAAATTTGAACTTTCTCAAGACATCTCCACACTTTGAAATATTTCAAGTTGAGTTTCCTTTCTTTCCATTTTTCATATGGTATTGATAGTGTCTTACTGTGGGTCACTCTATCGATTATTTGGTTAGTTGTGAGGATAGCTTCCCCCACAAGTTTTGAGGTAAACTTGAACTTATAATGTAATACCCTGTACTTTTCCCTAGCTTGAAATCGTCTTAAGAATGTTGGAAGCTTTCTTTGAAAGCTGAATGCACTTTTGTACATGTGGTATTTTTAAGATTTTCACTTTTTGTCAAGTGTGAAATTGAATTAGCTTACCAACAATACCAATTTCATCAAAATTTGACATCGGAGGAGAAAGTTATGGCCAAAAGACGGAAGGCAGTAAAACTGCCCAAGTACGACGGTGAGGCCGACGGACCATCGAACTAGCGATGGACCGCCACCCACGACCATCGCAGCAAGGTAGTGAGAACTACCTTTAGCCTAGGAGAGATGGATCAGGCTGACAGACGGTCGGACTAGCGACGGACCGTTGGTCAGGCCGTTACAAGGGAAACAGTGAGGCCACCTTCTGGATAAGGTGCAACGGTCAGGTTGATGGACCGTCGAACCTAAGATGTACCATTGAACAATACGTCGTATCCAAAACAGTGAGACCCCATTCTACCTAGAAGCAACGGTCAGGGCCGACGGACCATCAACCCAACGACGGACCGTTGCACCCACCGTCACATGTTTTGATTCAGCAAATTAAAGCCATTTTAAAAGGATATTTTGGTCATTTACCACCCACCTATATATATATACCCAATTATATCTTATTTCATCCATTTGGTTCATTATTACTTCATAACCAATACTAGGGTTTCTCTCTAAGATTAATCTCTAAGAACAAAATCCAATCTTCTTCAAGAACTAAGGGATTTCCAATTATTCAAGTTTAAGAACATCAAGAATCTTAACCCAAGTAAGCATAGTTTTCATTCATGGACTCCTTTAATCCATGAAGTCCAAGAATCCTTTTTCCAAATTCAAGTTATGGATTTTCTTTATGATTTTAGGATTGGGTTGTTCTTGTTCACGTTGATAAATGAGAAATTTAATTCTACTCCATGTTGAGTGATAATTTCTATGTGGGTTTAATTATTATAGATATATATTCATGCAAACCTATGACTAAACCCTTGAATGATGAAATTAGAATGTGACCATGATGTTTAATTGTTGTACAATGATGTCTACATATACCATGTCTACAATATGTTTGATTTAATTCCTAAATGAAGGAAAAGTGACCAACTAGCATGTTGTCATGAAATCCCCATGTATGTTCAAACTTATGCCTATCACATGTTTGATGAAATGCTTCAGTAAATGCATTATGGTGATTATTATGTATTTAAGCAAGTCATGCTTTGTCAGTTTCCTTCTATCGAGTACTAGGGGTACTCGTATCCGAATATTAGCTGTGTGCCTAGAGCCATGTCATGTTTTCAAGATACTCTCAGTCAAGCTATGATCCTTAGACTTGAGACAGTCTTATGACTCAATAAATCTCTATGATCTCATGAACTCATTCAGTTGTCAAATATCAGTAGTATTCCGTCAGTCAACGAAAGTCAGTAACTCAGTCCATGTTCAGTTACAGAAAATCATGTTCAGTGTCTATTCAGATGGGAGTAGAAATTAGCACCGAGCAAACCCAAGGGTGGGAACTCACTTGTTATATGAGGGTGTGATTCTTAGAAGCATTTCTTGCATTCCAGAACTATGTAGCCAGCATAGGTTGAGACATCATAGCCTGCTATATGAGGGTAGATGAGGTGGCTTAACCTTCTATGTGAGGGTTCCCACCGTTCTCATTAGAGTTACCTGTTATATTAGGGCCACTCACATGTTGTCCTTACCAAGGGTGCGGTATTGACACATTTCCAATCAGGGCACAGATTGGACCCTAATTCAGCTATAATGCGTTATTTGGGACATGTCGTTAGATGACTATCTCCCACAGTCTCAGTATCAGTCTCAGTAAAAGAACTCAGATAGTTCTTCATTATTCAGGACTGTCAGATATAGTAAACTTAGATACAGTATAGAACTCAGCTAGTTCCATCAGATTCAGGACTGTCAGATAAGTCACTCATGTTATCAGTTATATCAGTTATGTAACGCCCCGCATTTCGGGCTAGAATAAAATATATGACTCTGATGCGTTGATAATCCCCGAGCCTTAAATCCTATGCCAATTTGGCATGTTAATCAAGTTTGTAGTATGTGAATCCATTTGAGCATGAATTTAGACCATAGAAGTTCTTCAACTCAAGGACGAGTTAAAACTATTTCGATCGATTAAGTTTTAGTGGACGTTGTAATTTGTGTCAAATTCTATTGACCATAACTCATTGTATATGATGAACTGGGTGGCCTACTATATACCAAATTGTAGATAATTTAATAAGCTTTCCAATGATACCAAATTCGCCTAAAACGGACACCCGGTGAAGAAGTTATGGCCTTTCAAAGTTGAATGTGTCGCCTATGCACATATAGGCGATGCATAGGGCGGCGCCCACTCCTAAACGGATTTGGGCCTCCGTTTTGAGCTACTTTAAGTGCAAGTTAGTCCTTAAAAAACCCAAAAATCATCCTTACCCACTCCTAAAAGGATTTGGGCCTATTAACAACATTGAAGCATCCTATAAAAACCCCAAGAATCTAATCCTTCAAAAAAGCTTAAGAGAAGGAGCAACTAGGGTTTGAGAAAATAAGCTTGAAGGACCGATCCTTCCGAAACTTCTTCGTGAAACAAATTACAGATTCGGAATCCTCTCGACGTAGGCTTCGATAGACACCAAAAATTCGTGGAGAATAAGGTACGCGGGGTTTTCCTAAAATCTCATGGGCATAGAAATCATGTTTTAAGAATTGGGTTTTCGAATTCATGTACATACTCATGTTTCAGAAGCTTTAATAATATTGTTTTGGCCTTTTGGCTTTCCCCCAAAGTGATTTGAAAGTTATATGTATATATATATATATGCGTTTGTCCTGAAATATGAATTTAGAGCATGATTTTCATGAAACCTCTCTCTTAATGTAAATTTTTCCATATTTCATGTAATATACAATGTTTTGAACACGAAAGAGAGGGTTGTGAATGTTGAATATGCATGTAATGAAAGAATGCATGGTTTTGCCAAAAATGCACATGACCACCATATGTTTGATGAAAGTTTTGCATGGATTTGACTTGAGTTTTTGGAACATGACATCATTAATGCAAATTACATGTTTTGGTGGCCTAAACTATGTTTTGAATGAAATCTCTTGCTTAATACATTATGGCTCAGAAAAATCATGACTTGCAAGTCTTGGTATGACGATACCAACTCAGACTAATGCCATATCAGACTCAGACTCACAGACATTTCAGACTTTCATGATTTTAGACATTCAGAATGTTGCATGTACAGAAAAGGTTAAAAATGGGCATACAGAGATGTTAGGTGGTTCCCCAAAAAGGGCTTGAGTTCAAGCGACTCATTGCCTAAAACCGTAGTTTGCCGACCCGGGTATACTATTATGCGCTGACTTAAATGTCCTATGGCGTATCAGACTCAGACACTCCAACCCTTGCGGCACACTTGGGTTGGGGGCTTCCCCGCCGAGTCAATGGAGGATTCCATACAGCCCGTGGAATATCAGACTTGTAGGGGAATACCACCTAACACAGAAGTAAAACACAGATCATGATTTGAAATGAACAGACAGGTTACATGTTTTCAGAAAGTGCCCATGTATTTTTCAGAAACAGTTTTATACATGATGACTTGATGAAAAATTGCTTTCACTTAATACGTATATATATATATATGTATGATCCATTATACTATTTTTTTAGATTTCTTCGCGTGCCAGTACTTTTGTGCTGACCCCCCTCCTTCCAGGTCCTGAGGCACAGTCTAGGGGTCCAGCTACTCAGTAGACATTCTCGGAATTGCAGACTTGATCTCACAGTGGTGAGCCTTCTATTATTCGGAAGGCCTAATTATGTCAGACACTATCTTATTTATTATGTTTTTGGTTTACTGGGGGCCTTGTCCCAGCTTCTTTTCAGACAAATGTTTATGTTCCTAGTAGAGATTTCGCAGACTGATGTCAGATAGTATTATTCAGAAATGTTGCAGAACTTGACCATGTTTTCCGTATTTAGTTTTAAATTCTGCATTTTATTATGATTATGAATGTTGTGCATGATAACCAGATAGAGAATGGGTGTTCCAGGCCTTCAGGGTTCGGGATGCTCATCACGGCTAGGGCCTAGGCTCGGGTCGTGACAAACTTAATGTAACGCCCTGCATTTCGGGTTAGAATAAAATATATGACTCTGATGCGTTGATAATCCCCGAGCCTTAAATCCTATGCCAATTTGTCATGTTAATCAAGTTTGTAGTATGTGAATCCATTTGAGCATGAATTTAGACCATAGAAGTCCTTCAACTCAAGGACGAGTTAAAACTATTTCGATCGATTATGTTTTAGTGGACGTTGTAATTTGTGTCAAATTCTATTTACAATAACTCATTGTATATGATGAACTGGGTAGCCTACTATATACCAAATTGTAGATAATTGAATAAGCTTTCCAACGATACCAAATTCGCCTAAAACGGACACCCGGTGAAGATGTTATGGCCTTTCAAAGTTGAATGTGTCGTCTATGCACATATAGGCGATGCATAGGGCGGCGCCCACTCCTAAACGGATTCGGACCTCCGTTTTGAGTTACTTTAAGTTCAAGTTAGTCCTTAAAAAACCCAAAAATCGTCCTTACCCCCACCTAAAAGGATTTGGGCCTATTAACAACATTGAAGCCTCCTATAAAAACCCCAAGAATCTAATCCTTCAAAAAAACTTAAGAGAAGGAGCAACTAGGGTTTGAGAAAATAAGCTTGAAGGACCGATCCTTCCGAAACTTCTTCGTGAAACAAATTACAGATTCGGAATCCTCTCGACGTAGGCTTCGATAGACACCAAAAATTCGCGGAGCATAAGGTACGCGGGGTTTTCCTAAAATCTCATGGGCATAGAAATCATGTTTTAAGAATTGGGTTTTCTAATTCATGTACATACTCATGTTTCAGAAGCTTTAATGATATTGTTTTGGACTTTTGGCTTTCCCCCAAAGTGATTTGAAAGTTATATGTATATATATATATGCGTTTGTCCTGAAATATGAATTTAGAGCATGATTTTCATGAAACCTCTCTCTTAATGTAAATTTTTCCATGTTTCACGTAATATACAATGTTTTGAACATGAAAGAGAGGGTTATGAATGTTGAATATGCATGTAATGAAAGAATGCATGGTTTTACAAAAATGCACATGACCACCATATGTTTGATGAAAGTTTTGCATGGATTTGACTTGAGTTTTCGGAACATGACATCTTTAATGCAAATTACATGTTTTGGTGGCCTAAACTATGTTTTGAATGAAATCTCTTGCTTAATACATTATGGCTCAGAAAAATCATGACTTGCAAGTCTTGGTATGACGATACCAACTCAGACTAATGACATATCAGACTCAGACTCACAGACATTTCAGACTTTCATGATTTTAGACATTCAGAATGTTGCATGTACAGAAAAGGTTAAAAATGGGCATACAGAGATGTTAGGTGGTTCCCCGAAGAGGGCTCGAGTTCAAGCGACTCATTGCCTAAAACCGTGGTTTGCCGACCCGGGTATACTATTATGCGCTGACTTAAATGTCCTGTGGCGTATCAGACTCAGACACTCCAACCCTTGCGGCACACTTGGGTTGGGGGCTTCCCCGCCTAGTCAATGGCGGATTCCATACAGCCTGTGGAATATCAGACTTGTAGGGGAATACCACCTAACTCAGAAGTAAAACACAGATCATGATTTGAAATGAACAGACAGGTTACATGTTTTCAGAAAGTGCCCATGTATTTTTCAGAAACAGTTTTATACATGATGACTTGATGAAAAATTGCTTTCACTTAATACGTATATATATATATATATGTATGTTCCATTATACTATTTTTTTGGATTGCTTCGCGTGCCAGTACTTTTGTGCTGACCCCCCTCCTTCCAGGTCCTGAGGCATAGTCTAGGGTTCCAGCTACTCAGTAGACATTCTCAGAATTGCAGACTTGATCTCACAGTGGTTAGCCTTCTATTATTCAGAACGCCTAATTATGTCAGACACTATCTTATTTATTATGTTTTTGGTTTACTGGGGGCCTTGTCCCAGCTTCTTTTCAGATAAATGTTTATGTTCCTAGTAGAGATTTCACAGACTGATGTCAGATAGTATTATTCAGAAATGTTGCAGAACTTGACCATGTTTTCCGTATTCAGTTTTAAATTCTGCATTTTATTATGATTATGAATGTTGTGCATGATAACCAGATAGAGAATGGGTGTTCCGGGCCTTCAGGGTTCGGGATGCTCGTAACGGCTAGGGCCTAGGCTCGGGTCGTGACAAACTTGGTATCAAAGCACGTTTCATGGTCCCAGGGTTTCTACGAAATCGCGTCGGGTAGAGTCTTATTTATGGGTGTGTAGCGCGCCACACTTATTAGAAGGAGGCTACTAGGCGTTTAGGAATGTTTCCCTTCTTTGTGATTTAGTTTGTGCTTCAGAGTCTAAACTGTCCCATTATTGGGTTGATTCAAGTGCAAAAAGTTTAGAGTATACATGATATAGTCCTTTTCGATTACGTTCTATAAGATTTTAAAAATTATGGAAAAACTCGATAGGAGTCTGTTAGTGCATCAATATATGCTGATTCTGATATAAATATTGATCCTGATGGAATTGTGCATTCCAGCTTAAGGTATTAAGTGTATATTTTCCCTCTCAAAATCTTGTTACAGTTGTGGACAATGTATAGCAGAATGTTGGAACTATATTTCTACCCAAATAGTAGCATAAGTTAAAGTGTTGTTGTCATGACCTATTGGTAGTGATATTGGACCAAGAAGTTGGTGATGTAAAGTCACAAAGTTAGAAGTCAGAGTGAGGGTGATTTTGTGTAAATGAATATTTCAGTTGAATAATCGATGTTTGAGGATGATTTACCCCTTTATAGTGATAAACTAATGTGGTAGCTAGCAGCATGTGTGGATTGTATGGTAGTCCATGGAGGAAGTGTTTTACTCATATTTTTATTTATACAGAATAATATGTATATTCTTAGACCATTAAATATTAGGTGTCAATTTTCTATCCCTTGTAATATATAATCTTGTTATCATGATGTTTTTGAAAAAAAAAATAATTTAAAGTCTAGTGAAGCCGTGTGGGGCTCTTTCGATTCACTAGCATAGTTGCCTTGTCATCCATCTCATTTTCTTATTCAAAATACAAAACCAAAGTCTAGTGAAGCCGTGTGAGGCCTGTTTCGATTCACTAGCAACTTGTTGTCCAACTTGTTGTTCTTTCATTGGTTTAATATATGTATGGCTGAATCTGTTTGCATGAGATAGAGTTGGTAATGAAGTGATTCATCCTTGTGTATTATTAGTTGAAGGTAGAGAAGGAGTTGTTGGTCAGGGTGATTTGTTGATTGCTTGAATGTGGAAATGGATATATTAGCGAGTAAGTTATGATTATAGACTCATGGTTGTTTGAGGAATTTGAAGGCAGTCTAAATGTATGAATGAGTGAGTAAGTATGAGGTGAGAAATCCGTATAAGTAGATACAATTGTACAGGGTTATAATATAAGATTAAGGTTGACCATGTCTATTATGAGGCTTTAACCCCCTTGACCCTCTTTTCATTGGTAGTTGTAAACTAGTGCTACTTGTGAGAAGGTATGTAGTAGATTTTTGAGATATTTGGGTAGAATATCCCAATTTGATGGATTAGTGTATTTATATTATGTTGCATTCTTCATTGGTAGTAGATGATTGATACTAAACTATAGGCTTGAATTTAAATGGTGTGGTGGTAAATAGTGGCAAGAGTTTGTTGATGCATATTTTGTGGGATTAATTTAGTAGGCTTGAGGTGCTGAAATAGTACATGCTAACGGAATGATGATAAGGTAAATCGTTAGGTCATGATCGATTATTGTGGATATGAAGTTCTAGTGCACTAGTGTTTCGTGATGTTTACTTATAGTTTCCAAGTAAAAATTTTGTGTAAGGTTGGGTTGTAAGTCATGCATAGCACTAAATATTAAGTTTGAATAGTTGAAGTTCATAAAAGTGGATGTGATGATTTCTTGATCAATGATGTTAGTTATATGAAAGTGATCTAATAGGCTTGAACGGTGTGTGAAATGGATTAAGTTTAAATTGATTCGTAATGAAGTATAATGTTGTGGGTATGGTGTGTAAGTATGCCCAAGGCAATATGGAGTTGTGGCATTTCTCTAAAACTATTACATGTTGTGTGTGACTAGTGGTACCATGGAGTTGCTAGTTGGAAAAAGACTAGTTAGATGATATATGGTGTTCTAGATAGCCAAGTTAAGGAGCCTTGATTGATAGTGTTGAGACTTTTGATGTGATCTCAATTCTCATGGTAGAGAGATATAAGTTTGGAGTAGCAATATTGGTATGCTAGGACGGAAGTGGTATGGTTCATCAAAGGCTTGGTGATATCCATGTTAAGTGTTAGAATCTAAGTTTGAGTTTTGAAGGTTGAACGGATAGAAATAAGTGTGCAAGCGTTATACTTTGACTATTGGTGGCTATGGAAAGATAGAGTGTATCCCAGAAGGTAGTCATTCGGGTTGAGTTCTATGATATGCATGTATTGTCAATTTTTTCAGACCCTAGAGTGCAGTAAGTGTAGTTCAGTTAGAATCTGGTAAGGGATCTCCCAAATACTAGATGATGACTTGAAGCTAAGTGGGAGATAATAGAACGAATAACCAAGTAAGGGTCTCAGATTCTAGTAGTGATGCAGTGTGATTTAGAACATCAGAAAATAAGGGTGAATCTCAACCCATTCCTACCTCAATATTTTTTATTTTTTTTTGTTATCCGGATACTTACTCATGCCTCACGATGCAGTTCCGTGATAATAGTTCATGATTTCGGTATATTATAGAGAGTCACGTACTCTTCCAATTCCAAGATAATGAGTTCTAGTTCATTCAAGTAGTCGGAATCACATTTCTTATGTTATGAACTCTAGTTGAGGTCATGCAACTCATGACGCATGTACTCACTCTTTATAGTGTGCTCAGTCCCATATAAAGATCTTTTTCACGCTTGAGGGTCTTATGTTTTAACCTTTTAGTGACCCTTCCTATGCAATGATAGTGGTGTTGATGTAAATGTTCTTGTTGATGGAAGATCATAGTATGTTTGTTTAGATAAGGCCATAAGTATGAAGTAAGATTTGGGGCCAAGTCTTTGATACATGTGATGGTTAGTGGAAAAGTTTGTGTGTGTATGTTTTTAGGATAGCACGTGGGAGTTATATTGATAGTAGTTTAGAAACTATGTGAAGTATCTACTTATGGGTGTTTGCCTTGAAGTTAACATGTTGTTATAAATTAGGCTTGAACGACGTTTTGGGATTGTAGTGGAAGGTCGCCATATGCATTAGCGACTTCATATTAAGAGTTCAGTGTAGTCATTGAAGTGGTAAGGCATGTTATGCTTAGGATGTGATTTTTAAAAGAGGTATAGAAGGTGGCATCATTTGGTTTAGAATAATAGCGTGGTGTAGCATGTTGTATTTTTGTGATTTAGAGTTAGGCTTGATCGCGGGGTAAGGATTAAGATATTTTAGACATTAGTAGAAAAAAAAACATTATCAATGCTCATATGAGAATTTTAAGCTGAGTTGAATGAATATGATATTTATAGGGAATAGTATAGTTAAGGGATATTCGAGAAGTGCTCTAAGCCTTAAAGTAAGAAGTTGTATTGCCAAAGGTCTGAAAATTCTATCCTAATTTAGGAGTTATATGTCTATATTCCAGACTGTAGAGTAGTGTCAATGTTGTGATTTCCTCAGTGGGATGTTTTGTGTAATCCATACCCAAGATTCATGGTTCCCTATTACTGCTAGAGCTTCCTTAGAGAGAGTGTTGAAGAGAATACTCCAGTTAAGTATGAGGGTGTAGTATAATTCAGTCTGTATGGCCAATAAGTCAGTTTAGCAGTCAGATTCGCATGACTTGTTTTCTTGTCTTTGCACTTATTCATGCTACTTGAAATCTCAGACATGCTACTAGTCGAAGATAGAGTATACCAATAGTTACGAGTATAGCCCAGTTCATGCATCATGCATTAAATTCAGATTCCAAATGTTCAGATCAGTGTATTTTTATTAGAGGACATGTCATGTCCGCGTTATTCCATATATTTAAGGCTTCAACAAGTTCCTACCCATCATTCGAGGACGAATGATCCCAAGGGGGAGATAATGTAACGCCCCACATTTCGGGCTAGAATAAAATATATGACTCTGATGCGTTGATAATCCCCGAGCCTTAAAACCTATGCCAATTTGGCATGTAAATCAAGTTTGTAGTATGTGAATCCATTTGAGCATGAATTTAGACCATAGAAGTCCTTCAACTCAAAGACGAGTTAAAACTATTTCGATCGATTAAGTTTTAGTGGACGTTGTAATTTGTGTCAAATTCTATTGACCATAACACATTGTATATGATGAACTGGGTGGCCTACTATATACCAAATTTTATATAATTGAATAAACTTTCCAACGATACCAAATTCGCCTAAAACGGACACCCGGTGAAGAAGTTATGGCTTTTCAAAGTTGAATGTGTCTCCTATGCACATATAGGCGATGCATAGGGCGGCGCCCACTCCTAAACGGATTTCGGCCTCCGTTTTGAGTTACTTTAAGTGCAAGTTAGTCCTTACAAAACCCAAAAATCGTCCTTACCCACTCCTAAAAGGATTTGGGCCTATTAACAACATTGAAGCCTCCTATAAAAACCCCAAGAATCTAATCCTTCAAAAAAACTTAAGAGAAGGAGCAACTAGGGTTTGAGAAAATAAGCTTGAAGGACCGATCCTTCCGAAACTTCTTCGTGAAACAAATTACAGATTCAGAATCCTCTCGACGTAGGCTTTGATAGACACCAAAAATTCGTGGAGAATAAGGTACGCGGGGTTTTCCTAAAATCTCATGGGCATAGAAATCATGTTTTAAGAATTGGGTTTTCGAATTCATGTACATACTCATGTTTCAGAAGTTTTAATGATATTGTTTTGGCCTTTTGGCTTTCCCCCAAAGTGATTTGAAAGTTATATGTATATATATATATATGTGTTTGTCCTGAAATATGAATTTAGAGCATGATTTTCATGAAACCTCTCTCTTAATGTAAATTTTTCCATGTTTCACGTAATATACAATGTTTTGAACACGAAAGAGAGGGTTGTGAATGTTGAATATGCATGTAATGAAAGAATGCATGGTTTTTCCAAAAATGCACATGACCACCATATGTTTGATGAAAGTTTTGCATGGATTTGACTTGAGTTTTCGGAACATGACATCTTTAATGCAAATTACATGTTTTGGTGGCCTAAACTATGTTTTGAATGAAAGAACTTGCTTAATACATTATGGCTCTGAAAAATCATGACTTGCAAGTCTTGGTATGACGATACCAACTCAGACTAATGCCATATCAGACTCAGACTAACAGACATTTCATACTTTCATGATTTTAGACATTCAGAATGTTGCATGTACAGAAAAGGTTAAAAATGGGCATACCGAGATGTTAGGTGGTTCCCCGAAGAAGGCTTGAGTTCAAGCGACTCATTGCCTAAAACCGTGGTTTGCCGACCCGGGTATACTATTATGCGCTGACTTAAATGTTCTGCGGTGTATCAGACTCAGACACTCCAACCCTTGCGGCACACTTGGGTTAGGGGCTTCCCCGCCGAGTCAATGGCGGATTCCATACAGCCCGTGGAATATCAGACTTGTAGGGGAATACCACCTAACACAGAAGTAAAACACAGATCATGATTTGAAATGAACAGACAGGTTACATGTTTTCAGAAAGTGCCCATGTATTTTTCAGAAACAGTTTTATACATGATGACTTGATGAAAAATTGCTTTCACTTAATACGTATATATATATATATATGTATGTTCCATTATACTATTTTTTTGGATTGCTTCGCGTGCCAGTACTTTTGTGCTGACCCCCCTCCTTCCAGGTCCTGAGGCACAGTACTCAGTAGACATTCTCGAAATTGCAGACTTGATCTCACAGTGATGAGCCTTCTATTATTCGGAAGGCCTAATTATGTCAGACACTATCTTATTTATTATGTTTTTGGTTTACTGGGGGCCTTGTCCCAGCTTCTTTTCAGACAAATGTTTATGTTCCTAGTAGAGATTTCGCAGACTGATGTCAGATAGTATTATTCAGAAATATTGCAGAACTTGACCATGTTTTCCGTATTCAGTTTTAAATTCCGCATTTAATTATGATTATGAATGTTGTGCATGATAACCAGATAGAGAATGGGTGTTCCGGGCCTTCAGGGTTCGGGATGCTCGTCACGGCTAGGGCCTAGGCTCGGGTCGTGACAAGTTATCAGTATGTTATGTTATCACGGTATCAACTTAAGTTTTTATGTATCATGCATATACTCTTATGCTTATGATAGACAGCCTGTTATTATATTTGTTCATGCATATGAATCCCATGCATTCATCCTACCTCACATGCATACCACTACATTCAAAGTACTGGCATATTTGCGCTATGGTGTCTTATAACATAGGTTCAGAGACACAAGTTCCATAGCATCAGTAGATTCCAGTCTCAGCAGTCAGAGTTACAAGTGAGTCCTTATCTTTCGAAGAAATGATCATCATTGTATTAGCTCGTTAATTAGTTTATTAGTTAGAGTTAGTTAGGGACATGCCCCATCAACTCCTTATTCAGACAGTCATATTTAGAGGCTTTTCACACTACAATATGTTCAGATAGCTTATTTCAGTTATGTTTTCGGTATTTCATACCCCATCCATATGTTATGATTTATGTTATGATTTATCAGATCTTATGTTACAATTTTCAACCTTATGGACTTTCACTTTATGTTTCCACATTATACAGTATGTATGCAGTATACATGTACAGATATCAGTCATGGGTTATCTTGTGGTACTTCGGGGTCATGAGCACCATGTAACATTCTGGGTACAATATTCGGGGCGTTACAAACTTGGTATCAGAGCCTAAGGTTCAATAGTGTCCTAGAAAATCTGAAATCCGTATCTAGTAGAGTCTTGTGCATGGGTATGTTGCGCGCCATATTTATGTGCAGGAGGCTATAAGATATTTAGGAATAATTTACCTTCTTTCAATATTTATGTCTTTCCAGTGAGCATAATCTAAAGTCAATCTCTCAGTCTAATCCGCTTCTCCCTTTCTTCTATAGAACATGCCTCCTAAAAGAAGAAATGGGAATCAGCCAGCCCCTCAGCCCGAAGAACCTTTGGGCGAACATGTTTCTCATGCGGAGTTCAGGGCGACATTCACTACTCTTGCTCAGTCATTTGTTACTCAGAATGAATGACCATCTATTATTCCGGCCAAATAGTGGCCAATTCAGCTACAGCCAGGATTTGGGACTTCACCTGAATGAATCCTCCATCCTTTCTTGGGTCTAAGGCAGACGAGGACCCTCAGGAATTCCTAGATCAAGTGTAGAAGGTTACAGACATAATGAGGATTACTCATAGTGAGAGTACTGAGCTAGATGCATATCAGTTGCAGGATGTGGCTCATACTTGGTTCAAGCAGTGGAAATTAGAGAGGCTAGACGATGTAAGGTCAGTTGAGTGGGAGGAGTTTGCTTCAGCATTCCTTGATAGATTCTTTACCCTAGAGCTTAGAGAAGCTAAGGTGCTAGAATTCATCAACCTCAGGCAGGGCAATATGACAGTGAAAGGGTATTCTCTTAAGTTTAATCAATTAGACAGATATGCCCCTCATGGGGTTGTAGATAGCAGGGCAAGGATGAGTAAGTTTGTTTCAGGGGTGAATGATAGCATGGTTAATGAGTGTAGATCCTCCATACTGAATAGTGATATGACTTTAGCCAGGCTTATGAATCATGCTCAGCAGATAGAGGAGTATAAGATTAAGATGAGGAAGAAATAGAATAAGAGAGCGAAGATAGGTAGTTTCAACTTTTCTCAGCCTAAGTCAGAAGGAGGAAACCGTTCTGAGTTTGATCCTAAGTCATCAGTTCCAGTTCCTTCTTCAGCCAGTGCTCCATTTCGTAAGTTCAAAGAGGGTAACAAAGATAGAGTGCCAGGCGCTAAGTCCCAGGGCAGTGTTAGCAGTGCTCGCACCTATCCTCTTTTCCAGACTTATTGCAAGCACCATCAGGGTATTTACAGAGCTGGCAGTGGTATTTGTTTCAGATGTGGCAAGCCAAGCCACAGAGTCAGAGACTTTTCTCAGCCAGGTCCTCAGGGTTAATAGAATCTCTCCTCAGCTCAGTCTGATCGCCCAAATCAGCAGGGTGCCACCTCCAGTGCTACTAGTGGGAAACACCCAAATCATATCTATGATCTTCAGTCCCGATAAGATCAGGAAAATTCTTTTAATATGGTTACCAGTATGTTACAGATCTTTCATATGCATGTTTATGCTTTGCTAGATCCAGGAGATTCTCTGTCTTTTGTCACTCCTATATAGCAGTTGATTTCGAAGTCAGGCCCGAAATTCTAGTAGATCCTTTTCAGTCTCTACCCTAGTGGGTAAAACTATCATAACCTGGAGGGTATACAGGAACTGCCCAGTTATGACATCTCAGAAAGTCACTTCAGCAGACTTAGTCGAATTAGAGATTACTGATTTTGATGTCATTCTCGGCATGGATTGGCTTTATTCCTGCTATGCCACAGTCGAATGCAGAAACCGAATAGTCCAATTTCAGTTTCTGAATGAACCCATCCTTTAGTGGAGGGGTAGTACTTCCGCATTCAGAGGTTAGTTTGTTTCCTACCTTCAAACACGAAAAATGATATCTAGAGGATATGTCTATCATCTTGTTCATGTTAAGTATTCCCGTTCCGAGACTCCCAGTCTTGAATCAGTCCCAGTAGTGAATGAATATTCAGATGTCTTTCCAGAAGATCTTCCAGGAATTCCTCCCGAAAGGGAAATAGACTTCAGTATTGATCTTTTTTTGTATACTCAGCCTATCTCTATTCCACCATACAGAATGGCACCATCAGAACTCAAAGAACTAAAGAGCAGTTGAAAGATCTCTTAGATAAGGGATTCATCAGACCCAGCATTTCCCTATGGGGTGCACCAGTCTTATTCGGGTGCAAGAAAGACGATTCTCTCAGAATGTGCATTGATTACCGTCAACTCAATAAAGTCATGGTCAAAAATAAGTATCCACTTCCCAGAATCGATGAGTTGTTTGATCAACTTTAGGGTGCCAGTTATTTCTCTAAGATAGACCTCAGATCCGGCTATCATTAGCTTAGAGTCAGAGAATGTGACATTTCAAAAACAACTTTTCATACTCGGTATGGTAAATTTAAATTCTTAGTTATGTCATTTGGTCTTACCATTTCCCCAGCCGTTTTCATGGACTTGATGAACCGTGTTTTCAAGAAGTACTTGGACATGTTCGTCATAGTCTTCATAGATGATATTCTGGTCTATTCTCGCAGAGAGCGAGATCATGTAGACCATCTCAGAAAAGTACTTCAGACTCTCAGAGATCATCAACTATTTTTCAAATTTAGTAAGTGCGAGTTTTGGCTAAGGTCAGTAGCATTCCTTGGCCATATCATTTCCGGTGATGGCGTTAGAGTAGATCCTCAAAAGACCAAAACAGTAAGAAACTAGCCTCGCCCTGTCTCTCCATCAGATATTAGGAGTTTCCTGGGTTTGGTTGGTTATAATAGATGGTTTGTTGAGGGATTTTCCTCTATTGCATCCCCTATGTCTAGATTGACTCAAAAGAAAGTCAAGTTTCAGTGGTCAGATCCTTGCGAGAAGAGTTTTCAGGAGTTGATGACTCGACTCACCTCATCTCCAGTTCTAGCTCTTCCAGATGGTTCAGATAGGTTTGTAGTGTATTTTGCTGCATCCAGAGTGGGTTTAGGTTGTGTCCATATGCATCATGGTAAGGTCATAGCCTACGCCTCCAGACAGCTTAAGCCCCATGAAAAGAATTACCCTACTCATGATCTTGAGTTAGCCGCCGTAGTATTTGCCTTGAAGATTTGGAGGCATTATCTATATGGTGTTCATGTAGATGTGTTCTCTGATCATAAAAGTCTTCAGTATGTATTTTCTCAGAAAGATATTAATCTTCATCAGAGAAGGTGGTTAGAGATTTTGAAATATTATGACATGAACGTCCTTTATCATCCGGGAAAGGCCAACGTAGTAGCCGATGCTCTCATTAGACTGTCTATGGGTAGTGTTGCTCATGTCGAAGACAGTAAGAAGGAGCTAGCCCATAAAGTCCATCAGCTTGCGAGACTAGCCGTTTGGTTAGTCGATATAGAGGAGGGTGATATATAGGTTCAGATTAGCTCAGAATTATCTCTAGTTTTCGAGGTGAAAGAAAAGCAAGATAGAGATCCCAGCCTTGTCAAGTTGAAAGATTTAGTTCAGGATCAGAAAGTAGAGGTTTTCTATAAAGGGGGCGATGGTGTTCTGCGTTTTCAGGTTCATCTGTGTGTTCCAGCTATAGATGACTTAAGGCAGCGAATTCTTGTAGAAGCGCATGGTGCGCGCTACTCTGTTCATCCAGGGGCCATAAATATGTACTACGACTTGCGGGAAGTCTATTGGTGGAGTGGGATAAAGAGAGATATTGTAGAGTTTGTGGATAAGTGCTCTACATATTAGTAGGTTATGATAGAGCATCAGAAGCCTAGTGGTCCAATGCAGGAGTTGATTATTCCTACTTGGAAGTGGGAAGAAGTGAACATGGACTTCGTGATGGGTTTGCCTCGAACTCGTCATCATCATGATTTAGTTTGGGTCATTGTAGACAGAATGACCAAATTAGCTCATTTCTTTCCAGTTCATACCTGTTATTCAGCCGAGGATTATGCCAAGCTCTACATCAGAGAGTTGGTCAGATTGCACGTTGTTCCGTTATCAATTATCTCAGACAGAGGTACCCAGTTCACCTCTCATTTCTAGAAAGCATTCCAAAAGGGTCTTGGTACCCAAGTTTATCTTAGTACAGCCTTTCATCCTTAGAAAGATGGTCAAGAAGAAAGGATCATTCAGACTTTAGAAGATATGCTAAGGGCGTGTGTAATTGATTTCAAGGGAAGTTGGGATGACCACTTGCCTTTGATTGAGTTTGCATAAAACAACAGCTATCATTCCAGTAGTCAGATTGCTCCTTTCGAAGCTCTCTATATGGTAGGAGATGTAGATCTCCAATTGGTTGGTTCAAAGTTAGTGAGGCCTCAGTTATAGGATCTAACTTGGTACACTATAAGAATTACAATTTTTTGTGACGACTTTCAGTGGCGACACAAACAGTTGCCACAAAAGCTAGCATTTCTGTGGCGACATATAAGGGTTGCCACAAAAGGTTTACGATTTAGGGGCGACCGTCAAAGTCGCCACTAATAGTGATATATTTAGTGGAGACTATGCGTAGGTCACCATAAAAGGTATATGATTTAAGGACGACCATTAAAGTTTTCCCTAATAGTGACATATTTAGTGGCGACTATGCGTAGGTCGCCACAAAAGGTATAAGAATAGTGACATATTTAGTGGCGACTATAAAGTCGCCACTAATAGTGACATAGGTAGCCACAAAAGGTATAAGAATAGTGACATATTTAGTGGCGACTATGCGTATGTCACCACAAAAGGTATAAGATTTAGGGGCGACCGTTAAAGTCTCCACTAATAGTTACTATATAGTGGCGACTATGCGTAGGTCCCCACAAAAGGTTTAAGATTTAGGGGTGACCGTTAAAGTCGCCACTGATAAGACTCTCAGCTCGAGATATTTTACAACATTAGTTACAAATAAAAATTATTTATGATATTAATAAAAATATAGAATAATTAATTATATAAATTAAAAGGCCGAAAAGTTCAAAATGTAAACCAAATCAAAAGTTCAAATTTTTATTTTGCATTGTTTTTTTCTTAAAAAAAATAAATTAAGTTATTTGTAAATATATTTTGGATATATATTTTATATATAGACAATCCACATTCATGATTTAAAAATGTACAAATTATTCTGGTACTTTTTAGTATCATTTTTTAAAATTTATTAATTCAAATACGATATTTTACATAATTTTATTAATATTTATTAATTTTTTTCACGTAAATGTTCACACTCATAATTTACAAATATATTGTCTATTATTATTATATTTACTATAATTGTTATTGTTCTTGTTATTATAATCGACAGTTTTTATAATAATTTTGATGTAATATTAATTTATTTTAATAGGACGTCTCATTATTATTATGATTATTATATTTATTAAACTAGCAGCCACTTTTATCCAATTTTTCTTTCTTGTGTTCAATTTTTGTAGAGAAGTATTATGTTATTTATTATTTACCTAAATTTTGATGAATACAATTATTATTATTTTTTTGCCATAAATTGATATAGATGAATCTTTCAAAACTCTGATAAAGGGAGTCAATTTTAGCTCAAAACTAGAGATATTGCCCTTGCCAATATCAATTCTTGAGAAAGAAACAAAGATAAAGTCAACACAAAACTTTGATACTGGAAAAAACCCATGCATTACAAGTCATACAACCATAGAATTTCCTAGCATGAACTTTTAAGCCTGCATGTTCCTCTTCTTGACACCTAACTTGGCGACCTTGAGATTCCTGTTCACAGCACTCAACCTTGCGAGGGCTGTCTTCTTCAGGTCTAGCCTGTAGTAGTTGTCTGTAACCTGGTTTGTTACAGCCTTAGCCATTCCACGGAATTCCTTCTTCATCACAGATTTGTTCAGCAATCTTGAAGGTTTGTTTTGCTTCCTGGTCTTTGATGTAGCAAGCAAAATAGCTTTATCTTTGCCCTCAGGCTGGATATTCACAGTTTTCTTGTTTGCTAAGCCAGAGTGCTTGTAAGAGTGAAGGTTGTAGAGATTGTTAGGTTCTTTGCTGAAGACGACGCCGGCGGTACCATTACCGAACTCCTTAACCAAAAAGAATTTGTTCTTCTTCACGATCTCCCATACTATTTTCCCTGGAACGGTTGTCATTTCTACAAAGACAAACAAAAATGGATTCCTAGGGTTTCCTTTTGACGGCGGGAAGAGGATGATGCTGAGAGATTCATGAATATAATTATTGGGTATCTAGTAAAAAATGTTTTCTTTGTCCTACTTTATTAAAATTAGAAAATGGGAAAAAAGGTCAATAACATACAAGAAGAAAATAAAAAGTTTAGTTACAATAGGTAGCAACAAACTCATATAACCTTTTCATTTCATCTACATCCAGAATAAAAAAAAGAGTGGATAAATGGAGATTTGAGAGAGAAATTGAGAAAGAGAGAGGTACAAAGAGAACAGTAAGAGGGGGGAGATCGGAGACATAGAGAGAGAGGGGTCAGAGACCGGCGAGTCTTCGCTTGAATCTGGATGGAAAAGGGGTCATCCACCACCGAGAAACACCACCAGCCCCCTTCCCCACGTTTTCCGATTGAACCATCGCCAGAAACGTCCCTTCCCCAAAATCCAATTAAAACCAGCTTCAATACACTCCAAATTCCCTTGAAAAAATCCCGTCCAATATTCAACAAGAACAGTCACCCCGTTCTTTTTTCAGCGACTATTAATCGAAAATCCATCGGAAAACGACACGGGATGGGTTCTGGTCTTTTTATTTTGTATTTCGTGGTTCCATTTTGGCGAGCCAATGCAAAAGGCGTTAGATCAAAGTTGGATTTGTTCGTTTGGTTGACGTTTGTTCGAGATTCCAGTGGCGACGTCGAACAAGTTGGATTTTAATAAATTGAGGTCCATTTCTTATCTCTCTCTCAATTAATTTTAATTGTTTGATATTTTGATGTGTTAAATTCATAGTGTGGATTTTGTTTTCATTGATTTTGAGATAGTATCATGATAGGTTGAAGTTGGTAGGCAAACGATAGGTCGGGTAGGCAAATATTAAATCTTGCTAATTCATCTCGCTTATACAGATTCTGTTACACAAGACCTACAACCGGATCAAATTATCTTCACAGATGTTGCAATGAAACAAGAGCCTAGCGTTCACTGGACACTGATGGTATCTTAGGTTTGAATGAATTATAATGTATACCTTTTTCTGTCTAACCTGCAGAAAATTATGCCCGCGCTTACATTTCTCGAGCTTAGGAGTTGTGTCCGTTTGCAGTCCTTTATGTGATTTGGGTGTTGTTTGGTTCATTTTTGCATTTGGGGTTTGCTTAGTTTTGGCATATTAAGGCCTAACCACACCATCAAAGTTTTGTTGTTTCTATATTTTTCAGTAAGTATTGTTGAAGTTGTGAGCTTTATTTGATTTGGGTGTTGTTGAGGTTTACTTAGTTTTAGCATGTTAAGGCTTAATCACACCATCAAAGTATTTTTGTTTTTATATTTTCAGCATTAAGCTGTGAACTTAATGGGATTTGGATGTTGTTTTAGTGTTGTTTTGTTCATTTTGTTATGTTGGTTTTGCTTAGTTTTGGTTTTGAACTTTATGTGATTTATTGGGTGTTGTTTTAATGATATCTAGTTTATTTTGGCATGTCGGATTTAGTTATTTTTGGTTGTGCACTGATTCAGTAACTGACCAGAAAAAAAGATAGCATATTATGGTCTAATCACACCATTAAAGTCTTCTTATTTCTATATTTTTTCAGCAGGTATTCTTGAAAGTTGTGAACTTTTTGTGATTTGGATGTTGTTTTAATGTTGTTTAGTTCATTTTGGCATGTGGGTTTAGTTAGTTGGCTACATTACTAATTTCATTGATAAACGGCTTTTGCCTTGGTTCTTCATTGAACAATAGCTTACCTAGAGAAGGCTTAGCTACAAGGCTAATTCTCAGCTCTTCACATCTGCTCTGTTGCTACTGGTTTAGTCTGGAATGAGCAAACCAGAACTTCATTTTTGGTTGCGGTTAGAGGGATGTGGAGGGGCTTCTTATCCTTTGATAACCATATAATTTTCGTTTGCACAGATTGTAAAAGTAAAGCAGATTCATATCTGGTTTAAGAAATTTTCCTCATTTCTGCAATCAATTTGCATAGAACAATATATACACAAATTTTGGTAGCCTAGTCAAGTTTATTTCCCCACTGAGTTTTATCTCGTTTCAATGTAAATAACTCAATACCAAAGAAGATGGATCATGTGTTAATGAAGTGGCAAAAGAGATTTGTGTAAGTACTCTGTTGAGCAATTTTTATCGTTTTAACATTGTGTTGTTGAATCTATAGTCTAGTGAAGCCGTTTGGGACTCTTTCGATTCACTAGCATTGTTGCCTTGTTATTATCTCATTTTCTTGTTCAAAACACAAACTCAAAGTTTAGTGAAGCCGTGTGAGGCCTATTTCGATTCACTGGCATTGTTACATTGTCTTTCATCTAATTTTCTTGTTCAAACACATAAACTCAAAGTCTAGTGAAGCCGTGTGAGGCCTATTTCGATTCACTAGCACCTTGTTGTTCATCTTGTTGTTATAGTGTTGGTTGGAATCTGTTGATTCACACATAGTCTTGTATCAATACGGAATTACAATATCCATTGTTGTAAAGCTTTGAGAAGCGTATTTATATATATTCTGGTTAGCTGACAGATTTTTGATAGGCCTATTTACAAAGGAAACTCTGGTAAATTTTTTTGAAAATTTTGAGAGTTAACAAAATTTTAGGACCACATAGTTGATAAAATGAAGTGGAAGTTAAGTAAATGATCTCATGAGTGTCTTAGATAATTCTTAAGTAAATCCTTAAGAAAAAATGTGTTAGGAATTGATATGCCTAGCATGAATAAGTTTGGTGGTGTTAGCTGAATTGAGATCTTTCTTTTTTACTAGCTAGATCTTTTTTTTTAGTTTCATTGTCCTTTTAGTCTATTTTGGTTTAACTAAGAGTAGTTAAAAAAGAAGTTCATTTCCTGGAAAACAGAAAAGGGCAGAATTTTTATTGAGTCAAAGTTCCTAAGCTTTCTTAATGTAATTCATCATTTGAGGAATTAAAAGTCTTATCAGTTTGGAAGAGCCAGTCTGATAAGTACGTTTTTATCCCCATTTGTAAGATGAGTATTGAGGGAGATTACCACAGGGGTCAAACTAGCTTGTGCATTCTGGAATCTTTAATGTATTCCGTAGTATTTTAATTCAAAGATATTGTTGTCATCTCTTTTACAGAACTACATTAAGATTTCTCAAATTATTTCTTGCATTTTAACAAGTTAGAATTGAAACTTCGCTTTATTTTTTATTTCAGGGACAGGTACTTTCATGATGGAAATTGTTAGCCATGAGAAGTTTGAAGATATTTTGTGATTTTCTTTCTCATATGTATATCACATTGATTTGTTACCCATTAAAAACTATATAATTCTTTTCTGGAGAAATATATTTTAATATCGTCTTTGTACCTTTAAGTACTGTAGTTGTATTATTGGCAACGAAGCAGACAATATATAATTTATATTTTTTTTGGGGGGAAAAAGTGAGTATTAGTGGAGACCCATAGTTGCCACAAAAAAGTGAGTATTAGTGGCAACCCGTAGTCTCCATAAACAGGGAGTTTTAGTGGCGACCCATAGTTGATGCAAAAAGTCATTTTAAAATAAAAAAATAAAATTCAACCTTTTGTGGTGACAAAAAATCGCCACTAAATCATTGTTTTGTGGCGTATTTGCTTGCTTTTTTGTGGCAACATTTATTGCCACAGAATGTATGTTTTGTGGGGACTTACATATGTCGTCACAAAATACTTTTAGTTATGGAAGTAATTGCTACGACCCTAATGTCGCTGCAAAATATATTTAGTGGCGACTTTTGGTTCTTTTGCAGCGACTTTTGTCGCAACTAAAAACCAGATTTCTTGTAGTGGTATTTGACGCCTTAGAGAAAGTCCAGTTGATCAGAGAAAGACTCCGGGCTGCTCAGATTTGACAGAAATTTTATGCAGATATTCGTAGAAAGTATCTCGAGTTCAAGATTAGTGACTATGTCTATCTAAAGATCTCTCGCATGAAGGGAGTGAAGAGGTTCATTAAGAATGGAAAGCTCAGTCCCCGATATGTCGGTCCCTTCAAGATTCTCAGTCACTTTGGCAAGGTAGCTTATGAGGTCGAATTGCCTTCAGATCTAGCCACAGTTCATCCAGTCTTCCATGTCTCTTTGATCAAGAATTGTATAGGTGACCCATCAGTTGTAGTCCCTATTCAGAGCATTGATAGTCAGAACAACCTCTCTTATGAAGAGATTCCATTTGAAACCCTAGACTATCAGACTCGTATACTGAGGAACAAAGAAGTCCCTCTAGTTAAAGTTTTTTTGGCGAAATCATTCTGTCGAGGGAGCTACTTGAGAAATAGAAGCAGACATGAGTACCAAGTATCCTCACCTCTTCTCCGCCGACTCAAATCAAGCTCAAGGTAATAGTTCTCCTTAAGCTTACTCAGTTTCATGTTTAGTGTTCGTTACAAACTTGGTATTAAATACCATTGCATATTCAGTCATGTATTCATGTATTAGCTTAGTTATATAATTATGCATCAGATATGCATTCTCATTGTGAGAAACTTAGTTCATCAGAACACCCAGTCATGCATTCATGAATCAGTAACACATGCATCAGATAAGTATGTTCAATATGATATGTTCAATTATCAGTCATGTCAGTCATGAGATCATGTTCCAGTTGTTCATGTTCAGTATGTACATCGTTTATCTTCTCTCCTCACTCTCAGTCTCATTCGAGGACGAATGTTCTCAAGGGGTAGATATTGTAATACCTCGTACTTTTCCCTAGCTTGAAATTATCTCAAGAATGTTGGAAGCCTCCTTTGAAAGATGAATCCACTTTTGTACATGTAGTATTTTTAAGATTTTCAATTTTTTTTCATGTGGGAAATTGAATTAGCATTCGAACGATAACAATTTCATCAAAATTCGACATCAGAGGAGAAAGTTATAGCCAAAAGACGGAAGGAAGTAAAACCACCCATGTGCGACGGTGAGGCCAACGGATCGTCGGACTAGTGACGGACCATCACCCATGACCATCGCAACAAAGCAGTGAGAACTACCTTCTTCTTAGGATTGACGGACCAAGCCGACGGACCGTCGCTCAGGCCGTTGCAAGGGAAATAATGAGGCCACCTTCTGGATAAGGTGCGATGGTCAGGTTGATGGACTGTCGAACCTGGGACGGATGATCGCACATGTCGTCGCATCAATAATAGTGAGACCTTATTCTACCTAGAAGTGACGGTCAGGACCGACGTACCGTCAACCCAGCGACGGACCATCGCACCCACTATCGCAGGTCTCGATTCAGCAAATTAAAGCTATTTTAAAAGGGTATTTTGGTCATTTACCACCCACCTATATATATACACCCAATTATATCCGATTTCAACCATTTGGTACATTATTACTTTACAACCAATATTAGGATTTCTCTTTAACATTAATCTCCAAGAACAAAATCTAATCTTTTTCAAGAACTAAGGGATTTCCAATTCTTCAAGTTCGAGAACATCAAGAATCTTAACCCAGGTATGCATAGTGTTCATTCATGGACTCCTTTCATCCATGAAGTCCAAGAATACCTTTTCCAACTTCAAGTTATGGATTTTCTTTATGATTTTATGATTGGGTTGTTCTTTTTCACGTTGATAAATGAGAAATTGAATTCTACTCCATGTTGGGTGATAATTTCTATGTGGGTTTAATTATTATAGATATAGATTCATGCAAACCTATGACTAAACCCTTGAATGATGAAATTAGAATGTGACCATGATGTTTAATTATTGTACAATGATGTTTACATGTACCATGCCTACAATATGTTTGATTTATTGCCTAAATGAAGGAAAAGTGCCTAACTAGCATGTTGTCATGAAATCCCCATGTATGTTCAAGCTTATGCCTATCACATGTTTGATGAAATGCTTCAGTAAATGCATTATGGTGATTATTATGTATTCAAGCAAGTAATGCTTTGTCAGTTTCCTTCTATCGAGTCCTGGGGGTACTCGTACCCAAAATATTAGTTGTATGCCTAGAGCCATGTCATGTTTTCACAATACTATCAGTCAATCTATGATCCTTAGACTTCAGACAGTCTTATGACTGAGAAAATCTCTATGATCTCATGAACTCAGTCAGTTGTCAAATATCAGTAGTATTCCGTTAGTCAACGAAAGTCAATAACTCAGTCCATGTTCAGTTTCAGAAAATCATATTCTGTGTCTATTCATATGGGAGTAAAAATTAGCACCGAGCGAACCCAAGGGTGAGAACTCACCTGTAATATGAGGGTGTGATTCTTAGAAGCAATCCTTGCATTCCAGAACTATGTAGCTATCATAGGTTGAGACATCATAGCCTGCTATATGAGGGTAGATGAGGTGGCTTAACCTTCTATATGAGGGTTCCTACTGTTCTTATTAGAGTTACCTTTTATATTAGGGTCACTCATATGTTGTCCGTACCAGTAGCGCGGTATTGACACCCTTCTAATCAGGGCATAGATTGGACCCGATTCATCTATAATGCGTCATTTGGGGCATGTCAGTTAGATGACTATCTCCCACAGTCTCAGTAAAATAACTCAGATAGTTCTTAATTATTCAGGACTGTCAGATACAGTCAACTCAAATATAGTACAGAACTCAGCTAGTTCTATCAGATTTAGGGACTGTTAGATACAGTCACTCATGGTATCAGTTATACCAGTTATCAGTATGTCATGTTATCACGATATCAGCGTCAGTATTTATGTCTCATGCATGTACTCTCACACTCATGATAGTCAGTCTGTTATTATAGTTGTTCATGCATATGAAACCCATGCATTCAACCTACCTCACATGCATACCGGTACATTCAAAGTACAGGCGCATTTGTGCTATGGTGTCTTATACCATAGGTTCAGAGACACGAGTTCCAGAGCATCAGTAGATTCCAGTCTCAGCAGTCAGAGTTAGAAGTGAGTCCTCATCTTTCGAGGACACGATCATCATTGTATTAGCTCAATAATTTGTTTATTAGTTGGAGTTAGTTGGGGACATGTCCTATTAACTCCTTATTCAGAGAGTCATGTTTAGAGGATTTTCATACTACAGTATGTTCAGATAGCTTATTTCAGTTATGTTTTGGGTATTTCATACCCCATCCACATATTATGATTTATCATATCTTATGTTACAGTTTTGAACCGTATGGACTTTCAGTTCATATTTTCGCATTATACAGTATGTATGCAGTATACAGGTACAAATATCATTCATGGGTTATCTTATGGTCTTTCAGGGTCATGAGCACTGTGTAACGTTCTGGGTACCAGATTCGAGGCGTTACGTATAAGTAAGGCATTCATCATTTCCTTTAAGGTTTGATTTTTCCTTTCCGCAATTCCATTAGATTGAGGTGAATATAGGGCTGTAGTTTGATGGACAATTCCATTATCTACACATATTTCCGCAAAGGGATATTCTTATTCTCCACCCCTATCACTTCTTATTATTTTGATCTTTCTCTCTAACTGATTTTCAACTTCTATTTTATATTGCCTAAACGCATCTATTTCTTTATCCTTATTGTTTAGCAAATAGACATAACATTATCGTGTGAAATCATCAATAAAAGTTACAAAATACTTTTTCCCACCACGAGATCATCAATAAAAGTTACAATGAGGGCATCTTCTCAAACCCTAATAAAGCATCTTCCAAATCCATCTGCGCAAGCACAACCCGCATCTTAACCAGCCATAACGAAAATCTGGTGTTGCTATCCAACAATGGAATATCATACTTCATGGTTGTCATCCCTGAGAAAACAATCGAACTGTCTCTGATACCAGTTTGTTATGATTCAGACAGAATAAGCAAACCACAAGTAAAAGAAAACAAGAACAACACACAGATTTACGTGAAACCCTTACGGGAAAAAACACGGGCAGAGGCAGAGGAGGTTTCACTATAATGGAGGGAGAGTACAATGTGGAGAAGGCTGAATTTTCTTAATAATAAAATAACCCACTAAATCACACTTATATATTACGTGGGTACAAATAGGTCCTAGTCCCAAGAACATAAAGGTCCATCAACAAAATTCGGGTCACAACTCTAACAAGTTTGTTTTCATAGATTCAAGATCTCTTTCGCGGAGAATCTTAGCAGCTCAGTTAGTTGATTACTTGAACTTTTTACCTTATTGGTGAGGATTTGATTCCCCACCTTGTTATCCCCTCCCCCATTTTCCCATCTCCTACCCCCTTCATCTAAATTTTGGTTCCAATATTAACGGCATGAATCATTTATAAAAGTTATTAGAAAAACTCCTTTCAATCAATTCGACAAATTAACACTAGGAAAAACAAATATAATTGGACAAACTTTGTGGAAAAATAAATACAATTGAACAAACATTGTGAAAAGAAAAAAAGCAAAAACAATTGGACAAGCATTGAACCATCCTTGCATCTTGAATAGGATGAAGAAGTTGAAATAATGTTGAAAATCTTCTCAAGTTAATCAAAGGCAAATGATAGAGATCATGTTAGTTCACGAAATGACAGTTCCTCCTGATCTCTCCATTACGACCTGTGAGTACATCCAAAGTACCCATGTGAACCATTGCAGCTGCAAACTTTCTAGCCCAAATTGAGCCATATCGAGCATTGTAGTTCACCAGTTTAGCAGTAGTTGGGTGTGACATTAATGTCTGATCAGATACCAATAATCCTTTTTGACTCTTTAAACCCAAGTAATATTTGTTATCCAACTTGTTTGGTGTAAAGACATCAAAGTTAGCGGGGTTAGCAGCTCCCGTCCCATTTGTAAGAGCTTCTGGTGGACAAATGGACTTCAAGAAGTCTGCGTATTCAGGGTCAATTGGCAGATCTTGTTGATTGTTTTGAGGGTACAGACGGTTAGCAAAAACAGCGCAATGTGCAATGCCAATGGAATGCGCGCCAGATAGAGTCACCATTTCATCAACTGACATACCTTTCCTTGCAAAACTGTTGATGAGTTCCTTGACATCGACGAATGGAGAAGGAAGATTGTCCAATGTCTCAGAGTCAATAGAAACACGCCCATCGCGGCATCCAGCTTGGACATCATAGTATATTCTCCCAACTTTATAGGAACTATCCCTAGCAGCAAATGCAAGTATGTCTGCACACGAGACAGTTCCAGGGCAGGCAGCCTCAAGTGCAACTTTTACAGCATCAATCACCTCAAAACCTCGTAAACTGTTCTTGTTGGGAATACCTTCCTTCTCGGAATTTGGTCCATCCAATAACACAGATGCATCACACCCCTAATTAAAGCACACGGCACGTTATTATTATAAGATAATGTAATCATCAAATCAACAAAATAAAAAAGTTAGCATTAAATTTTGTACGTACCCTGACGAAGCAATCGTGAAAATGTAACCTGATAAGGCCAGCAGCAATGCCTGGATTACGAGACACAGCTTTGTTTACAATATTTTGAATAATATATTCAGCATTGGGGCAACTATATCTATAGTAACCTACTCTAATTGTTGGCCAATATGGTGGTCGATAGGCATGGATAGATGATGAAAATGATAAAATCAGGCAAGCAAGAAGTGCTACAATTGAAAAATTGAAACCTTTGGAATCCATTTTTAATTTTGAAACTCAAAATTTGTTGTAGACACTATGGTTTTTTCTTAGTAATTGGCCTTACCTTGAGTGATGGATATAACTTATAAACACATTGGAGCATTTATAGTTTGAGAAATTATTGAAGAAGTCTCTAATTACAAAACATGGTTGCCTGTATAATACCAATTGCATTAATGTTGAAGTATTCTTGAGCTAATTGTCTGACCTTTGATGAATTCCACAGCTACTTCCTTAGTATGTCTTCCCTGAATTTATAGGTTGACAATATTTCTTACCTTAATTTCTACTCCCCCGTTTCATTTTATGTGACACTATTTGAAATTTAAGCCTTTCATTTTACGCTTAATCATCGATTGGATGGATTTTCACTGAAAGAACTCAAAATATAAAGAAGTAAACACATGAAGAAGCTAGACGATGATGATATTTGATCAACATTTACAACTTTACACATATAATGTAATTTTGACCTTGTATTATATACGATACAATTCTTCGATGAAGGGGGTTGGGATGAGCCTCTTGTGCCCCATTAGATCGTATTGTCCGTAGTGATACAGTTTTATAGCCATCGAAATCTCACTACATGTTTAAGTTTAATACTTCTAGTTTCAAAAAATATTCTTAACTTCTTAAATTACATGTCCAGTCAAACACAATCATTTAAACTGAAACAGAGGGTGGAAGTTGTGTCCATAGGCTGGCAGATTGGACTGATTGTATATCAACAATCGTTACTAGTATTGTCATAAACTTGGTGTTTAGTTAAGCTGATAAAATTGAATAGGTAAGTCTAGTTTTTCTATATGGTGTACTTGAAAAAATAAGTTCCACTTGGATATTGAGTTGGCTTGTTTAATTGATTAGTTGGTACCCTGTATGTGTACCAATTATTTGTGATAGCATTCTTAATTTTTGTAAAAAAGAATTTGACTTTTCTCATTCATATGGTTTGTGTTTTGTGCAATTTAGTCCATAAAATCCAATATTACTTTTCTGTAGGACGTAGTCCAGAAAAATGGATATTATGCTAGTACCAAGTAGAAAAAATTAAGTATACATGCAAATTGCATCATCCTATACTATTTTGAGAGTTCTCAACCAGAACACATGTACGAAATACGGAAAAGGGTGATGTTTGTCCGTGTGCTCTCACAAATAAGTTATATTTATCCTAATTTGCTATATTTTTTTAAATATATTTGTTATTTTCATCCAATTTTAGGGTCATTTTTGCGCTTGTTCTAAAAAAAATATTTATCCCCATGACGTTAAATATCCAAATGTAACATTCTGAAAATCCAAGCTAAGATTAGAACCATGCTTCAAGTACATGTAAAAGCAAACATCATATTTTGGTGGTATGAGAAGTGATTTAGATATGTATTAAGGTCACAAGTAACTCCTAGCTCATAGCCAAGTTGAAGCCATCATTATCGGTGGTTTTCTTGCGAAGAATCTCCCTATAGTCAACTTCAAATGAGCATAGCTCCTAGATTGTGGAGTATTTTTGAGCTCAAGATCCATCAAGTTAAAGATGTTTGAGTAATTTCTAATGCATCCAGTTTTTCCTTAATCCAATATCTGAGTACAACGTTGTGGCCATTTTATTGGAGCACTGTCCAGCAATAAAAACCTACGAGCATAGGTATGATCTTGGTGAGATTTACGACCATACAATGCTCTCTTCTGATCGAAACAGTCCCAAACACCTGAAAGTTGACAAGTATATCTTCCAACCATGATAGGGAACCACGACCATGGTTTGAAACCACGATCTTAGGTACAATTGTGAGTCCCAAAGCTTATTCAATTTGAACTTTCAACCAACGAACCAACACACGATTGTTGATGGATCCCACAATCGTATCATGGATCGTCTGATCAAGTTCAGAGAGCCTCAAATTAGCTACCTAACCACGAGGACCACCCACGATCGTAGGTGGGCCCATGATCGTATACGTCCTCCCCTGTAGCTTTTCCAGTTACGTTTTATAAGGGGCGTTCCAATCTTTTTCTACTTTTTAAACCCCTAAATTACGTCGTTTAAGCCACCCAAAGCTGATTATTAGGATTAATATTATCCCGAGTCTCTCATTACTTAGAAAACAATCGACACTTGGTAAAAATAAGAGAAAATAGACAATTTCTCTTCTTCAGGGCAAACTAGGGTGCATCTTCTTCAAGCTCCAAGTTTAAAGATTTCTTCAGGGTTCTTATCTCCAGGTATGTGGGATTTCGTCAATGGGTTCATTCCACCCATTGGGTCTCAAAAGTAACTCAACTCCCCAAGTTAATTCATTGTTCAAGCTTAGATTTCCATGAAAAGAGTGAATTTCAATATCTTTCAATTTCTTGCTATGAATAAATCATGACTATATGTTTCCCTATAAATTTGTGCATCTTTACATTTTTATTACTATGAACCCTCAAAATATTGATAAAATTCTTGATTTTGAGCTTGAGTTATGCAATTACTCATTACGTTCAATTTATAGAATTGTCATTATTAGTTGCATGCTTCTAAGATAGCGGGTTATGAACACTCGATGACCTAGGATATCATGTATTTCAGTTATATACTCAGTCATTCAACTTTCTCCATTTAAAATGTTTTCCGATAAAACACTTACCTTCAGTTTCAAAACATCATTATTGTTGAGCGTTTCAATATATCAGTTTACTTTCAGTTGGGAGTAGTACGTAGCATCGAGAGGACAAGGGTCCAAATAACCCAAGTCCTAAACTATATACCACCATAGGTAAAAGGGTCCTTGCTAGTTGAGAGTGTTTTCCTTTCCCTTAATGAGGTCGTGAGTGAATTCACGCCAATCATAGTCCATACCCTTGGTAAGACATAGAACACCCTCCCAACTTGGGTTATTACAGGTTGGATTCCATGTCGCTCACATGGTCTATATTGGTTACAGAAACCTCCCACAGTCTAGTCTCAAACCTTGCTTGACCTTGTATTTAATTTATTCAGCATCTTATAGTTTTATATGTCTATTACTTGGTTATAACATCAGTTTACAGATTTCAGTCCCATGTTCAGGTTATCATGTCACTTTCAGCATGCTCATCTCACATAGGGTAATGCATATCTCACATGCCCAATACATTCAAAGTACTAATCGTATACTTTCTTTTGTTCTATATTATTTTATAATATAGGTTCCGGCGTTCAATTGTGTTAGCTTGATTCAGCAGTCACTCCAACAATAGTGCTTAGTGAAACCTCATCATTCGAGGACCATTTATCAACATTTTCTTTCAATTTTATTTTAGTTTTAGATAGTTAGAGTTAGTTGAGGCTTGTCCAACTCATCTTAGTGGAGGCCTTCAGATAATCAGTTAGACTTTCAGCAGGATGGTTTTGTAAAAGTTGTGGATTTTGATATTCCATATTGATTTTCTTTTATTATGGTTATTTCTTTTAGCTCAGTTTTCACTTAATATTTATCAGTTTACTTTATTACTCTTAGTGTCATGCAGTGGCGGAGCCAGGATTTTTACCAAGGGGGTTCACAAATCAAAGGAGGTTCGACATCTACTATATATACATAAAAAATAATTTTAATCATGTATATATAGTATAATTTTCTGTCGAAGGGGGTTCGGATGAACCCCCTATCATACATGTAGCTCCGCCCCTGTTCATGCCAAACCATGGGTTAGCTTAGGATCTTTTGTGATTCTAAGCACCACATTATGACTAGGGGATAGTCTCGGGTTGTGAAAAACTTGGTATAAGAACATTAGGTTTAAAATGTCCCAAGGTATCTGAAAGCCGCCTTAAGTAGAGTCTTCTTCATGGGTATGTAGCGCGCTATACGGATGAGTGAGAGGTTATGATATATTTTTGAAAAAGTTTTACTTCTTTCATGTTCATATCTTGCGATAGAGTGTGAACTCTATTAAAATCTTCTTCTAACTCGTGCTCCATGCGTTTACAGAATATGCCTCCTAAGAGAACCAACGAAAGGAGAAATGACAACGAAAGTGGAAACTAGCAAGCACCACTAACTTGAATAGACCCTCTGAATGAACAAAGTCTCCCATCCTGAGTTCAGGGATGCTTTCATGGTGCTAGCTCAGGCCATGCTCATCCAGCCTAACCAGCAAGTTGTTACACTAACCAACCCAGCAGTGAATACGACAGCAACCAGAGTATGAGACTTCACTAGGATGAATCCTACGGTATTCTTTGGGTCTAAATCTGAAGAGGATCCACAGGAGTTCCCGGATAATATTCAAAAATTTACTGAGATCATGGGTGTCTCTCCTACTGAAAGTGCTCTCTTAGCTGCTTATCAGTTGCTCAGACTTGGTACAAGCAATGGAAAGATGATAGACGCGCGCATGCAGAGCCGATAATGTGGGATGAGTTTGTTGTTGCATTTCTGTACAGGTTCTTCTCACTTGATCTAAGGGAGGCCAAGGTGCTGGAATTCATTAATCTAAAGCAGGGTAACATGAGTTTGAAGGAGTATTCTCTTAAGTTTATTCAACTTTCAAAATATGCTTCGGCTGTGATTGCCGACTCTAGAGCATGAATGAGTAAGTTTATGTCAGGTGTTTCTGAGGATATGGTCAATGAGTGTAGGACTGCGATGTAGGTCAAGAAGATAGATATCTCCAGGTTAATGGTTCATGCCCAATAGATTAAGGAGGAGAAGATTATAGAAAAGAAAAGAGAAAATATGAATAAGAGGGCTAGAATAGGGAACTTTGATTATTCTCAAAAATAGTCTGGTGGTGCAAATTGCTCTCAATTTCAGTGGAGGTCTTCTTACCCAACACCATTATTTGCCAGTGTTTCATCTCCCAAGCTAAGCAAGATCAGAAAGGTAGAGCGTCAGGCTCTAAGTCTCATTTTAGGCTCTAACATAAGATGTTTACTCTTATGTTACGCATTGTGATGTTTGCCAGAGGTGCAAGGGTGAAAATGTAGCATACCCCGACCTTCTTCAACCTCTTCCAATTCCTGATAGGATTTGGTAAGACATTACCATGGACTTTATAGGTCTTCATCTAGCTTCTGGTTAGTTAACAGATTGAGTAAAGCTGCTCACTTCATGCCACTTGAGCATCCTTACACAACTTTAGAGATAGCTCAAGCTTTCATGAATGGGGTGTTCAAACTGCATTGTATGCCCAAGACTATAGTATTAGATAGATATCCAGTTTTCACTTGCAAGTTTTGGAAAGAGTTGTTCAAGCTAGAGAAGGTTACATTGTTTACTTCTTCTGCATACCACCCTCAGACAGAAGGACAAACAGAAGTTGTGATTAGGTGCCTTGAGTGTTAACTCAGATGTATGACCTTTGAAAGGCCTAAGGAGTGACCACAGTGGTTGGCCTTAGCTGAGTGGTGGTACAACATCACCTTTCACTCTGCTATCAACATGACCCTTTATGCTGCTGTTTTGTGGACAATCACCTCCTCCCCTTTCGCCTTGCATGCCTTTTGATTCGTAACTTGACATGGTTGATAGGAGTTTGCAAGCTAGAGAGGCTACTTTGAGGTGTCTTAAGTTCTATTTGGGGAGGGCCCAGAATGGGATGAAATCACATACTGACAAAGGTAGAACTGATATATCATATACAGTTGGTGATTGGGTCTACATCAAGCTACAATCTTATATGTAGTTGTTTGGACCCTTTTCAGATTATAGCCATGGTTGGCTCATTTGCTTATACTCTAGAGTTTCCTGCTGATTCTAAGATCACCCTACCTTTCTCATTTCTCAACTCAAGAAAAAGTTGGGATCTCACATTGCTATTGTTACATTGCCTGAGGTTCATTTTGATGTTGGTCATGTCCTATTAATACCTCAGGCTATCTTGGATAGAAGATTGGTCAAGAAGCATGGCAATCCGGCTACTGAGTTGTTGGTGAAATGGCTCAACACTGCTGAAGAAGACAACACCTGAAAAGATTATCAGTCTTTTACCCTCCAGTTTCCCCAATTTAATCGTTGAGGTCAGGGACTATCCAAAGGGGGAGTACTGTTACATGTCAATTGAAAGATGTATTCTTCATATATTCTCAATTTGTAATGTCCATATAGTTGATTTAGCTGTTAGATTGCAAAATTGGGTCAGTCACATGACTGGTTAAAAGTTTGTTAAGAGTCAATAGGCGTACATTTGACTAGTCACTATTACTCGTTCTATTTTTTCTCTATGTCCTATATTCAACTCCTTAGGCAATGCACAAACTCAAAGTCCCTCCTCAATGGCAAGGCACTCCATGCACAACTACTCAAATTTGGGTACCAAAATGCAGGCATTTTCACAAACAATCACTTACTCACAATGTACTTAAAACTCAACCAGCTCAATGATGCCCAACAACTGTTCGACAAAATGCCTGAACGAAACATCATTTCTTGGACGACGTTAATTTCCACCTATGCGCAATTGGGTATGTCCGAAAAATCTTTGGGGTGCTTTAGGTCGATGATTCTTGAAGATGGGTTCGCTCCGAATGGTTATACATATGTAGCTGCTTTATCATGTTGTACTAGTTTAGGTGATGAAAGAATAGGGAAGGAGTTACATGGGAGGTTGTGTAGAACTGAAGGAAGTTTGAATAATTTTGTGAGTAATTGTTTGGTTAACTTTTATGGGAAACGTGGGTTGTTGAAATCAGCTAGGATAGTTTTTGATGGGATTTTGGAGCCTGATGAGGTTACTTGGGCTTCTTTAATTTCTTGTTATTTTCATTGTGGGGAGTATGAGAAAGGATTGGACATGTTCGTGTTGGCGTTGAGGGGAGGACTGATAGTGAATGAGTTTTTGTGTGGGAGTGTTTTGGGTGCTTGTGCTGTGATAAAAAGTTTGCAACTTGGGATGCAAATTCATGGTTTGGTTGTTAAGTTTGGTCTTGGGATGGATCAGTTTGTGTTGACTGGTTTGATTAATTTTTATGTTAAATGTGGTCGATTGGACTTGGCACGTCGAGCTTTTGATGAGGCGGATGGAGCGGAGTTGCATGCTTGGACTGCGATGATTGGAGGGTGTGTGCAGTTAGGGAGTGGAAGAGAGGCTATTAAACTTTTTTGCAAGTTGCTTTCGTCTGGCTTGAAACCAAGTGAGAGAACGTTTTCATCAGTTCTTGGAGCTTTTGCTGATGTAAAAGAAGTTAGAGCTGGGAAACTGATTCATTGCCGAGTTGTAAAATTGGGATTCGACTCATTTAGTTTCGTACGCAATGCTTTGTTGGACTTTTACTGCAAAGGTGACCTGTTTGAGGAATCATTAAAACTCTTCCAAGAAATGAAAGAACGTGATGTTGTTAGCTGGAATACGCTTATTGCTGGATGTGTGAGCTCAGGTCGGTATGAAGACGCTATGAGATTTCTCAGGGAGATGTTGCTTGAGGGTTTCGAACCGAGTCTATACACATACTCTAGCATTTTGAGTATATGTGGAGATTTACCAGCTATTGAATGGGGCAAACAAACACATTCCCGCGTACTGAAGTCTAGATTTGATTCCAATGTGGTTGTTGACAGCTCCCTCGTTGATATGTATGCTAAATGCGGACGACTTGGTTATGCACGTAGAGTTTTTGACATCCTTCCTGCGAGAAACTTGGTATCTTGGAACAGCATGATTGTAGGATATTCCCAACACGGGTTTGGAACAGAAGCTTTAGAAATTTATGATATGATGCAGAGTAATGGGGTCAAACCTAACGATATCACATTTCTTGGAATGTTATCTGCCTGTGGACACGTCGGACTTTTAGATGAGGGACTTCAACACTTTACTAGCATGACTAAGGTGCACGGAATCATTCCAAGGACAGATCACTTGGCTTGTATCGTCAGTCTATTTGCACGCAAAGGAAAAACAAAAGAAGCTTATGGTTTTATAAAGAGCTTTTCAGGGGAACCAAATAAGGTAGTGTGGCGTTGCCTCTTGTCTGGTTGCAAAGCTAACAGAGACTTCATATTGGCAAAATATGCTGCTGAAAAGATTCTAGATATCGATCCAGATGATACTTCAGCTTACATCGTATTGGCAAACATTTACGCTGAGCTACAAATGTGGGATGAAACAGCCAAGATTAGAAAGCTGATCAAGGAGAAGGCGTTAAAGAAGGAAACTGGACATAGTTGGATTGAATTACAGAATAAAATGTACACATTCTCTGCATGTCATATCATGTCTCTTCAAGAAAGTTATCTGCAGCATGTTTTGACTGGTTTGACGACCCAATTGTTAGATTCAAACTATGTCCCTGATCTCATGTTTTTGTTGAATTTTGAGGAGTAAGTATAAAAGAGTGAAGAATCTTCATCCGTGCTTGGATAACTCGTTGTCAAACTAGAATGAATTGACAATGATTTAAAAAAAAAAGACAGTTCAATCAGAGGAAGTTCTTGGCTGAAATATCATTATGTGAGATCAGAGGTCAACAAGGTTAACTCCATGACTTCAATATGTGTCTAGCAAACTCAGTCCAAAGCCCGAATAGAAGAGAAGGATTACAGCCAGTTGACAAGCAGAATGGAGATATTCTAAGTATGACGATCCTCTTTATAGATGCAAGAGGATTCATTTAATCGATCCCAACTACTAGTTTGCTATTAAGACATAGTTACTATTGAGAGGTTAACAAAAAGGGAAAGCTTGATCTAATCCAAAAATGATTAGATTGATGGAATTTGACATGATATCAATATTATATTCCAATCTTTGATCTCAGTATATATTAATTTGACCTCATAAGCGTGATCAAAAGTGTTACCTCCAGATGCATAACCCCGTACTTCTAATGTGTTTGGTATGATGGAAAATATGTTTTCTTGAAAAATAAGTTGCTTTTCTGCTTATTTTCTCATGTTTGGTTTTGGTGAGTGGAAAATATTTTTCAAAAAATATTTTATGGTGTTAGGTTGGTGAGTAAAAAATATTTTTTAGAAAAATATTTTCTAATGTTTGATTGGTGAGTGAAAAAATATTTTTTAGAAAATACTACTAACTGTTAACTAGTATATCAGTGTCTCTAGCAACTCAATAATTCGTAAGAACTAATTTAAGCATAGCAAATAATATTAATATTGAATACTAAAATATTATAATCACTAAAGTTAAGAAACTATTAATTAGCAAATATAGGAGAGACACTTTTCAACATTTTGTCAGGACAATCTCAAGATACTACAAGCAATTGAAATATAACGTAACGACAAGCTTATTCAACCCTGTGAAATAAGTTACATCGATGACAAAATGAAATATGCTATTGAAATATGCAATTAGCAAAAGTAACATAGGTAAGTCTTCCTCTATGCATATGAAAATAACAATACATTCAACGAACATTGGAAAATGAAAAAATTCGGACTTCACTATTTTTTATTTCAAGCAGTGAAAAATTGAAACAAAGCACAGTGAAAAATATTTCCGAGTAATGTAAATTTTTGAGAAATGTGAATTTTTTGAGTGTGAATATGAATGTTGTTAGGGTGGGGAAGAGGGGAGGGGGAGGGCATAAGTCACATTTGTCATTTTTCGAAAAATAACTTTTCTTGGTCCATGAGGGAAGTCATTTTCCCTCAAATAGAGGAAAATGAGCTATCTTGGAAAATGTTTTTCCAATATTTTATTCCAACCAAACAAGGAAAAATAGGAAAATATTTTCCTAAAAACATTTTCCATCATACCAAACACACCCTAAAAGAATTTGACCACCTAAGCGGGACCAAGTGTGTTGACTCCAAAGGCATAAACCCGATTTTCTTCTAGATAATCTCCTAATTGTTCTAGAGTAACTAGAAAGAGATCCTTTAACACAGTTTTAGTATACTATATTGCTGAGAAAATGTCAATGTAGAATTTTATTAAGTTTATTGTCAAATTCAGTTAGTTCACTTGATTGCAAGCTTTCCTATGGATGTCATTTCCATTTGTAATGAATGATCTATAGACAAGTCAGATCTCAAGACTATGCAATTTGTTTGAATTATTTGATCCACTTAACAAGGAGGTAGTTTCTGCTACTTGGTGTGCAAATATATTTGTATCCGTAGTAGAGAGTGTATTGGAGTATTATTCGATATATATTTTTTTTAATGTCAAGAAGGTAAAAGTTGTTTAAATGATGGTGTAAACATTAATGGATGAACTTATTAGGAAAGATGGTCGGCATGTCAAAAGAAGATATACAGATGCCTCGGTGAGAAGATGTGATGATTAACACTGAAGTTCTTGAGGAGGAAAAGAGATAGCCGGCGAAGCATTGATGAGAAGTGATCAGATATAATATAATTTGTTTATCGAGATATATAACTCTTGATAAGAAAGTGTTAAAATAAAGATACTCCCTCCTTTTTATTTTAGGTGTCGCCTTTTGATCGAATACGGAGTTTAAGAAATAAGTGATGACTTTATAAAGTTTACAAAATTTTCCCTTTTAAAGTTGCTTTAATATTTACTCCCTCCGTCCCATTTTATCCGTCCCAAATTGGGATGACACAACTATTAAGAAAACAATGATTGATAATGTAACTTTATCATTTTGCCCCTCTTAATTGTGTCTTATTGTTAGTTCCAATATTGATGGATGGGTAATATCAAAGCACCATTTATATTCTTAATGATATTCTTCTTTGCAACATTTTTCAAGAATGCTAATAATAAGGAGTAATCAATTAAACTAAGTGTATAATGCGAAAAAAAATTGTCTTGTCTTGATAAGTAAAAAAGGACAAGTAAAATGGGACAACAAATTAGGAAATTTTGGATGAGTAAAATGGGACGGAGAGAGTACTTTTTAGTTGTATTTTCTTCTTAAGTGGGACTAGTAAAAATAAAATGAAAATAATGCCATTAAATGATTACCAAATAAAAAAATATGACTCTTTTGGGACGAATCAAAAGAAAATAATGACACATAAAATAAGACGAAAGAAGTACCTTTTTTTTCTTCCTTACAAAGGCTTCTAATAAGCGCACATATAAGTACGTCAAATAAATCGGTCAAAATGATTATATAAATTAAGTAGGCATTTGATCATGTAAATTAAAAAAATTTTGAGTTGAAGTTAAAATTAAAGTTGTGTTTGATCATTAAAATAATTTAAACTTCTTTTTGACTTTTAGTGAGAGAACACATTTTTACTTTTTTTAAATACAATTTCAAATTATATTTGAAGTTCTTACGACACAAACACTATAATTTTCATTAACCTATAATAATTTTTTGAAAAAAAATTAAAAAATCTCATAGCCTAATGGGCTCTAATTTTGGATAAATACCTGAAATAGTCAAACATAATGATTATTTATAAAAGTCCTCGTAACTTTAAGGGAAAATGCATCATTTTCACTCAATACTATACAAGAAAAGTCTAAGACACACCTAAATTATATAAGTGACCTATTACACACCTTAACTATATAAAAGTGATATTATTACCTTCCCACGACCCCCATTCTAAGGCGCGTGTGTTACACTTATTTTAGGCGCGTCCAACCTATTAAATAACAAAAGTAAACGGCTAAAAACATTAAGCGAAAAGGCATCGTTTCCACCCCAAACTATAGTCGAAAAGTCGAATCCACACCTAAACTATATAAGTGACCTATTACACATCTTAACTATAAAAAAGTGATACTTTTTACTGACGTGGTGCTGACGTGGCAGCGCGTGTAAAACACTACACCACATGCAAGTGGTGATAGCCTGACAGGGTGTAAATAGTTTTACTTTTTTATAATTTAGGTGTGTAATAGGTCACTAGTATAGTTTAGATATGACTTCGATTTTTTGAATGTAGTTTGAGGTGAAAACGATGTCTTTTCCCTAACTTTAAAATAACATTAAAACATCTCAGGGTTTTGTTAAACTCACATGTCTCTTAGATAAAGATACATCTTCCTCTTTTGTTAAACTCGGGTATATCATCTAAATCTTCTTCTTGTGAGATTTGAGTTGTGTATTTAAGCAATTGATATTATGTAATAGCTTTATAATTTAGATACATTTGAAATTTAAATCGTATATCCGAATAATTATTTCGATATGTAGTAATAATAACTGTGTATTTCAAAGACATTTAAAATTTAAATTATATATTTAAATAATTACTTTAATAATATCTTGTAATTATTTTAAAAACTTTAAAATATCATATAGTTAAAAACTAAACCTTCTGTATTTTTGTTATTTTCCTTATTAGTGAACGTATCATAATTCAATTCGGTCACAATTTATCAGAAGCAAAACATGCAACGGATCAATGGCAACCAACTTCATAAATGAACTACATATAGGGTTGGCTAACTATTGAAACGTGTCAAGTCGTCAACAAATCTTAACTTCCTTACTAATCAACGTGGCAATACTTCATTCTTCCTTGCAAAGGTGGATCACTCTTATTGTCTTGAATAAATAAATTATATAAATAATAAAAAAATTATAAAAAATTTAATATAAATTTATAACATCAAAAATATAGTAATATTTTAATATTAAAATTTTCAAAATTAAATTAATAAAATTTAAATACTGAATCCGATGTATGCTTCAGAAAATGCCAACGAAGACCCTAGATGTTTCTCTTGTTTTCTACCTCTTGCAAATAATTAGAGGACAAATTATTAATTCTACTTATTGAAAGAGTTATAAAGCAAGTTTATCATAGTAGAAAAAAGAAGAAGAAGAAAATGGAGACAGCTAAAGAGAAAGCAGCTAATATTGCAGCCTCAGCAAAGTCTGGTATGGAGAAGACCAAGGCCATCCTTGAAGAAAAGGTATTTATTTATATCGTCAAATCTTTCTATAATAGCGTCGATTGCAAAATATTACTATAGAATGCACATTTAAATATCTTAATTTTAGCTTTAGATGATAAGTAATTAATCACTCAACTTTAAAAGTCCACGTTTAGACATCTTAACTAGATTTCATCTTAATTTGATTTCAGTTCATAATTAAATACTCTAGCTCATCCTTATTATATCTATTTGGACACCATATATTTTGTCTGACATTTTATATTTACGTGACACGTAAATTTTAGAGGTATTTTAAATTATCATTTTTCATTTATTCAGTGAAGATGAATTGAAATGTGTAGTTTCATAATCAAAGTCATAAAAGATTATGACTCTTTCTAAATATGACATTGGCAAGTTATGTTTACTGAACCTATCAATTGTACCTTCCAACATAAGTAGTCAAGTTATGTTCATTTCCTTGGAAATATATATTACCATTTACTATATATGTGAGTCCTATCATCCTCCTCTTAATTGGGAGTTGAATATTTCTCAACTCAATTAATAGTGGTATTATTTCAGAATATAACTTTCTTTGTTGTTGGAAAAATTGGAATCAGAAGAAAGTTAATCTTAGTGACATAATAATAATTATTAGTTGAGTGATAGTTGAAATAAATTCTACTTGCTTAACTAGAATTTTTAACCACTAAAAAGACAAAAAGTATAAAATAAAAACATGATAAACAAATGAATACACTACAACTGTCTTATGCAAATACATTGTGCACATGGATGGTAACTAAAAAGTTGAAACATATCATTTTTCATAGTTTTTCTAGCCAGCAGAATTGTAGTAGTGAAGCACATTCACTCTCCAGAGATATGGCCAATTCTCGAAATGAACGTCCAACCATTGGCCTTTGATTGATTTTCCATCTTCTGATCTAGAAAAACAAAACATCAATAGAAAGGCAGAGAACATTTTTATTATGTCAAAACTAGTGTTTTTTTTTTTTTTTAATAACCGCATTGTTTGGGCCAATGTGGCGCTTTTCTTTTTGGAACAGCCGACAGTGTTTTGCTGATGTTTCTAATCAAGCTTTTATTATGACAGATATACCATACTTTTTCCCCCATTGCTAGTAGGTTTATGGATTGCACGTCCAACACACATGTTTTGTCCTTGTGTGTCCCAAAGCTCAAAATAGGTAACCTAATGGTCGCCGTCCGACTAAACATACCAACAGTCACCAGGATCATATGAGCTGAAAAGGAGTAAACAATGATCTGTGTGTTTTGGCCTTGTGTGTCCCATGGCTCCAAATAGGTAACCTAATGGCTGCCGTCCGACTAAACATACCAATATTCACCAGGTTCATATGAGCTAATAAGGAGTAAACAATGATCTTCTTAAGATCAATCTGCCTTAAAGTGGCCGCCGAGGAAGTGTATATTATAGCAACAACGCATGCTGAATAATTCCATGGAATACGTGTCACCTTCCAGCAAAGTAACTCTGGCCACCAAGACTGGAATAGATAGGAAAAAAACACCTAGTGTTTTGTCTCTACACGCGCCCAACTATTTCGTTGACAACTAGAACACACCCTTCTTGTCAAAACTAGTTTTTTACAAGATTTTACAGGAAGCAACTATTATACATCATCACAGCTTTGTTGCTCTAGTTGTGGGCAACCTATCCATGTTTCTTGCATATCAGACAGCTGAAATTACACGTGTGCATATTTAGGCAATCTTAAATCTGTGCTATTGACAATATCTTGTGCATTGGCAGATATATAGAGAAACGCCATCAATTAGTATCCAATTTTATCTGATATCTAACATGTATATTGAACAAATAGGTTCACATACTGCTTTAACCAATGTCAATGGGACCTTACAACCTATACATACATTTGACAAACATGGAGTACTAGCAACATAGGAAACATACTAAGATACCTCCAACTCGTAATTATTCTACTCAAGCCGTTCTGTGTTGAAGCGTGTGTTTGTCTCATTTAAAAGCTTAAGCTTTTAGAGAAAGCACTTCTATTATTTTAGTTATATTCTCAACATTCTGGGCTTCACGAGATAGTCAAAGGATCAAAGCAGAAGTCACCACACAAGAAAAAAACAAAAAAAGGGAACTACAGAATATTACCGCTACTCCAGTCCATTGGGATGAGAGAATCACTGGTGACGAATCATGACTTTGATTTCTCAGCTTCCACGATTTCCTTCTCAAGCTTCATTTTATGCAAAGAACAATGTTACGTTACTAGAAAAGTAATGCAACTTCTACTAGTATTACAATAGAAAGCAAAAGTGCAAGAAACGATTAGATCGATTATCATATAAAACCTCCTCTGAAATTGAGTGGTTTAGACTTAATTAACAAGAGGAGCAAATACGCATAAAATTCATATTTATCATGACTGGCCTCCTAACAAAGCTTATTCACTTAAAAGACAAAAATTGGTAACCTCAGGTTCCATGTACTCTTTTACTGCACTCAAAAATGGAACACCAGAGAAGTAGTAACTTATCAAGTATCTCATAGTGCTGCGACCGAGATAACTCTCATTTATTACATAGGTTCTATATAATCCTCTTTGAGTTAAAAAGGTTAGTCCTAGATACTGTTGAAGACCTGAGTTGTTTGTGTTGAGGTTTGAATATTGAAGGCTAAAAAAGTCACAGGAAAAGCAGGGAAAAACAGTTGTACAGTTAAGATGTCCTAAAGTTAGTTAACATAGTGAACAAGTTAGAATAACTTAAAATCAGCTACTACACTAGTTGATCATCCGATGCTATATATACACGACTATGTATTACTACATGATTATTTAATTGAATACAACTATCAACTACAATGATTCACTCATCTTCTTCCTCTTCCACTTCTCTTTGCTTTGAGTTCTCCTTCTTCTACTACTTCTTACTCCTCTGCATTTCCTATTCTGAGTGTAATTACTCCATTATTCTTCATGGTATCAGAGCTTACTAAATTGAATCGGTACTCATTTTCGATCCTACCTCTCAGTGGAATCTGTATTACTTCTTGAATTCAAGAAGTCAGAATCTGTTAAATTTTCTGCAATTCATCTCTACTCGATGGAAATGGCTGATGGTTTGGATGGCATTGGGACTTCAGCTCCACCTCCTGTGAATGCCAACAATGGTGGTTCTACTTTTCAGTTTACATCAACTCCTTGCAATTCATCTCTACTCGATGGAAATGGCTGATGGTTTGGATGGCATTGGGACTTCAGCTCCACCTCCTGTGAATGCCAACAATGGCGGTTCTACTTTTCAGTTTACATCAACTCCTCTGGATACTAATCAACCACGATATCTATCTACTGCTGATATTTCAGGTACTTCACTTGTTTCATTTCAATTGAAAGGAAGTGAAAATTATGTTGTGTGGAGTAAAGCGGTAAGAATTGCATTGTTAGGTCGAAATAAGTTTGGTATGGTTTATGGTTCCTGGAAAAAAGTGAATTTCTCTGCTGAATTATGTAATTAATGGGAAAGAGTTAATGCAATAGTATTGTCATGGCTTATGAACTCAAGTGTCTAGTGACCTTCTTGGAGGGGTAGTATATTCTTCTAGTGCCCTAGATGTTTGGTATGACTTGAAAGAGAGATTTGATAAAATCGATGGATCTAGAACTTATAATCTGCATCAAGAAATTGCATCTTTATCACAAGGAGCTCAATCAAAGTGTGTCTACTTCACTAAATTAAAGGATTTGTGGGATGAGTCTGAATCCGTAGTGCCCTCTCCTGCTTGTAATTGTGAAAGGTCAAGAGACTTCTTGGCATATCTATAGAGAAAAAAGTTGCACCAATTTTTTATGGGGTTGAATGACACCTATTCTCAAGCAAGACGTCAAATCTTGCTTATGACACCGACTTCTGTTAACATGGAATATTCAATGCTAATGAGTGATGAGAGTCAAAAGAATGTGGCTCAATCTACTATGACTACAGTCTTATTGGGGGCTACTCCTAGTGGTCATGATACATTAGTCATTTACTTTAAGACTAGTGCTATTGGTGGTGGTTATCATAAAGGGAAAAGAAGTTTTGTCTCAACATACAATCCTAATGATATCTGTGACTTCTGCAAATTGAAGGGTCACTATAAGGTGGATCATTGTAGGTTAGTGAGGTATCCACCAAGTCATCCCAAACATGGTGATCAAAAGGCTAGTGAGAAAAGAATGAACAACGACCCCAGAGGTGGCTATGATAACAAATTCAAGCAGAGAAAGCTTGCTTGTAGTGCTCATAATGATGCTGTTGAGGATTGGCAGTTGCAGCCTCAAAAGGCTTAGTCACAAGGTGCTTACCAGACATCAAAAGGCCTACCAAATGTTGGGATGATAATACCAAGGTTTACACATGAGCAATATGACCAAATTTGCAAAATGCTGGAACAATAGAATCAAGTCTCAACATACGTGCCCTCTACCAGTGCAACAAACATGTCAGGTATTAGTAGTTTCCTGTTGGTCCGCAATAAACCACATGAGAGGATTATTGACACAGGTGCTACAAATCACATGACTGCAGCCATTGGCCTCCTAAATAAAGGTTCAATATCTGAGTCAGTGAATTCTCAAAGAGTAACATTACCTAATGGTGATATGTCACTTGTTACACACACTTGCTCTAGTAATATTTCTGATAATAGCAATGTACATGTCGAATGAGTTGGCAGATTGAGGCAGAATCTGCTTCACAAATCAACAAGCAAATTTGGCTGTAATCAGCTCCTGTAAATATGAGATAGCATGTATATTCGAAAAATATATTTGTTGTTATTCTTGGAAATAGATTAGGGGAAATCCCTTGATTCAAGTATCTCCCAAGAATCAGGGATTGATTAGTTTATAAATAATGTACAATTCTATGAATAAAAAATATACTTTGCAGTATCTGAGCTTTCATGGTATTAGAGCGGGACTTTTTCTCTAGTATCACATGGAAAGAACACCTTTCCAAGGAGATCATCTTTCTGGAACATCAAAAGAAGAAACTCTATAAGTTCCTACATAAAATATGATGACTCAAGGAGGCAATGTTTCTCACATGTTCTTCCATTTAACTTCTCATCAATTAAACAGGAAAAACTACTTGGAATGGGCACAGTTCGTAAATCTTGCAATTGATGGTCGCGGAAAGTTAGGACATTTGACCTGAGAGACGAAAAAGCCAAAAGTAGGAGAACCAAAGATCAACACCTGGAGATCAGAGAATTCACTCTTGATCGCCTGGTTAATAATTCCATGGAACCAGTCATAGGTAAACCTTATCTGTTTTTACCTATTGCTAAGGATGTGTAGGAAGCCGTAAGGGAGACATATTCTAATGTAGAAAATGCTTCTCAAATATTTGAGTTGGAAATTAAACTATGGCAGGCTAAGCAGGGTGACAAAGAAGTCACTGCTTATTATAACGAAATGGTGTCTTTGTGGAATTAGTTAGACCAGTATTATAATGATGAATGAGAGTGTTCTGAGGATAGTGTTAAAGCAAAAAAAAGGGAAGAAAATGAGAGAAATCACCTTTTTTAGCAGGATTAAATCGCGAGTTTGATGAGGTTAGGTCACGAATCCTAGGAAAAAAAATCCTTTTCCCTCACTTCGTGAAACCTTTTCTGAAGTCAGGAGAGAAAAAACTAGGAGGAAAGTTATGTTAAAACCTGATTTAAATGTTGAACTAAAACCTTCTATAGACTCGTCAACTTTTGTGACAGTGAAAAATGAAGATAATAGAAAGAAAAGGCCGTGGTGTGCTCATTGCAAAAGACACTGGCACACCCGTGAAACATGTTGGAAGATTCATGGGAAACCAACAAACTAGAAGCAGAAGGGAGTTGATAATCATGTCTTCCAATATCAACATGGTCAAGACCTCCAAACAACTCATTTTGAGCAGGAGCAGCAACCTCCTCCGGATTCATCTCCATTTACAAGGGAACAACTAGAGATTCTGCACAAACTCCTTCAATCTCCCCAGTTCTGCGCAAATGCACCTAATCCTTCTTGTTCTTTTGCTCTTTTGCTGAAACGGGTATCGTACCATCTGCTTGTCTAAGTGGAAACTACAATAAAAAAGATTCTTTTCTAACTGCGAACTACAACCAAAAAGATTCTTGGATCATAGATTCAGGAGCTACTGATCACATGACTGGAAGTTCTCATGATTTCTTTACTTATACTCCTTGTGCAACGAATAATAAAATCAAGATAGGTGATGGTTCTTTCTCCGCAATCTCTGGAAAAGAAATTGTTAAAATATCACAATTCCTCACACTTCATGATACTCTTCATGTTCCAAAACAGTCTTGTAATCTGATTTCTATCAGTAAATTAACCCGTTCTCTTAATTATCATACTAATTTTTACTCTGGTTCCTGAGAATTTCAGGAAAAGATCTCGGGAAAGATGATTGGCAATACTAGATAATATAGAGGTCTTTATTTTCTTGACAATGGGGACAACTCTCTAAAACTGAATCCTACTTGTTTGAACTCTATTTTGAATAAAGTCATGCTTTGGCACTATAGGCTTGGACATCCAAGTTTTTATTATTTAAGAAATTTGTTACCTCGGTTATTTGAAAATAAAAATCTGTCCTTGTTCCAGTGTGAATTTTGTGAATTGGCTAAGCATCACCGATCTTTTTTTCCTCTCAAAAGTATCAGTCTTCTAAACCTTTTATGATGATTCATAGTGATGTTTGGGGACCATCTAGAATTTCAACAATGTCTGAAAAATAGTGGTTTGTAACTTTATAGACGATCATACTAGAATGAGTTGGGTTTTTTTATTGAAGGACAAATCTGAAGTTAAAAATGTGTTTGAGACTTTCAATGTAATGGGAGAAACACAATTTAGTGAGAAAATTAAGATTTTTCGAAGTGACAATGGTCGTGAATTTTTTAATTAATAATTAGGAAGTATTTCAAAAAAATCGGGATAGTATACCAAAGCTCTTGTCCGAATACACCTCAACAAAATGATATCGCAGAAAGAAATAAGGCACCTGTTAGAGGTAAGTAGGGCCTTACTGTTTACCAGTAAGGTTCCACAGTACCTTTGGGGAGATGCTTTTTTGATTGTTACTTATCTTATTAATAGGATGCCATCTCGTTGTTGTGGATCCGTGGAAGTCAATTAATTAAATATATAATTATATTTTAGTGATTTTATTTATTATTCTAGAATAGGGTTTTATATTTCTTACTTTCATAAGGATTAAACTTTCTAGAATAGGGTTTTATGTTTCCTACTTTCATAAAGATTAGACTTTTTAGAATAGGATTTTATTTTTTCTACTTTGCTAAGGATTAGACTGTTGATGTAATACTCCTATTTAAATTAGTCACACTCCGACAAATTGGTAAAGTTGAAATCTATCAACGTCAATTTCAAGAAAAGTTGGCTAGGGCTGGAATTGAAGAAGTGTGTTTTGGTAGGATATGATACAAATCAAAAAGGATATAAGTGTTATGATCCTCAGTCAATGAGGATAATTGTCACAATGGAAATAACTTTCTTTGAATACCAACTCTATTTTACTGCTCATCTTCAGGGGGAGTAAGATTCGTCTTTTTGGGATATTGAGGAAACTAGAACTCAGACAAATGATAGGCTAGATATTACAATAAATACTAATGTGAGGGATCTTGAAGAAGATATGAATAGGTGTGATGCAAGAGATGAAAAGAACAGTGATTCGATAGATGATATGGACTTAAGTGACTTAAATGATAAAAACTTTGATATTGAACCTGTAGAGCCTTCAAATGACAAAAAATAAAAATGGAAATAGAGAACAAACAAAACAAATACAAGTGTATTTGAGAAGGAATCAAACTCAAGAAAAAAAGATTGACGATCCTCAACACTGTCAAAAGTCAACTCCGTAAGACCTTCCTGGAATTCAAGGTAATCTTTCAGCTGATTCTGTTTGTAATTCTTGTCAGATATGGACCTACCTATTGCAAAACACAAAGGTGTTAGAAATGTTTCTAAATATCCTATTTCTATGTTTGTTTCCTATAATAACTTGTCTCCTAGTTATTCAACCTTTATTTTACAACTTTCTAGTGTGGAGATCCCAAAAAATATACAGTATGCTCTACAAGTTCCCGAGTGGAAGGATGCTATTTTTGAGGAATTGCGGGCTCTTGAAAAAAAGACATGGGAGTTGGTAGATTTTCCTGAGGGAAAGAAACTAGTAGGCTGCAAATGGATGTTCACCACCAAATTTAAGCCAGACAGATCCTTGGAGAGGTATAAGTCCTACCTAGTAGCTAAGGGGTTCACAAAGACATATGACATTGACTATCTTGAGACGTTTGCTCCAGTATCTAAGCCAAATTCAATTAGAGTTCTATTGACAATCGTGGTAAAACTTGACTGGTCTCTTCAACAATTGGATGTGAAAAATGCTTTCTTGAATGGGCAACTAGATAAAAAAGTCTATATGGATCCCCCAACAGTTTTTGAAGAGGAGTACAAGTCAAAGATATGCATACTTAGCAGATCTCTTTACAGCCTAAAATAGTCTACAAGGGCTTGGTTTTAACGGTTTACTCAATTTGTAAAAAGGAAAGGATATGTGCAAGGATAAGCAGATCACACAATGTTCACTCAGCATTCACTCGAAGGAAAAATAACAGTTCTTATGGTGTGTGTTGATGATATCATCCTCATAAGAGATGATGTGGTTGAAATAAAAAACCTAAAGGAGCATCTAGCCACACAATTTGAGATAAAAGACTTAGGCCCCCTTGAAGTATTTTCTTGGCATGGAGGTTGCACCATCAGAATAAGGAATTATAGTGTCATAAAGAAAGTATGTTCTTGATTTGTTAAAAGAAATAGGAATAAGTGGTTGTAGACTAGCTGAAACTCTAATTGACCCGAATCTAGAGTTTGCGAAGGATGGAAAATCAATTGATAGGGTCCGATACCAGGTAGGGAAGTTGATTTACTTGTCACATAATAGGCCTTATATTGCCTTTGTTGTGATCCTAGTTAGTCCGTTCATGCATTCTCCACGAGAAGAACATCAAGAAGTTGTGTATCGAATCCTAAGGTATCTAAAGAGTTCTCCTGGAAAAGGGTTGTTCTTTAAAGAGAATGAACAAAGAAGTGTTGAAGCTTATACAGATGTGGACAGAGCTGGTTCTTTTATTGATAGAAAGTCTACGTCCAGATATTATACATTTGTTTGGAGAAATGTAGTGACATGGAGGAGTAAGAATCAAAACGTGGTGGCTCAAAGTAGTGTTGAAGCTGAGTATCAATCCATGGAACATGGAATTTGTGAAATGTTGTGGCTCAAGAGATTTTTGAAAGAACTAAGAAGACCTATGAGTTTTTCAATGAAGTTGTACTGTGACAATAAAGCTGCCCTAAGCATTGCTCATAATCCAGTTCAATGCGACAGAACAAAACATGTTGAAGGGGACAAACACTTTATTAAAGAGAAGATTGAAGATGGAAGTGTGTGCATTTCTTTCATTCTAAAAATTGAACAAATAGCAAATATTTTCACAAAAGGCCTTGTCAAAACTACCTTTGAGTCATTTGTTAGAAAGTTGGGAAAGTTCGATATTTACATGCCAACTTGAGAGGGAGTGTCAAATGAGCCGGTAGATTGAGGTAGAATCTGCTCCACAATGACTGACAGATTTCAATCAAATTTGCTCCACAAATCAGCTAGCAAATTTGACCGTAATCAGCTCCTGTAAATATGGGATAGCATGTATCTTAGGAAAATATACTAGTTGTTATTCTAGGAAATAGATTAGGGGAAATCCCGTGATTCAAGAATCTCTCAAGAATCAGGAATTGATTAGTTTATTCTGATCTTACTTTTCTCTTATAAATAATGTACAATTCTATGAATAAAAGATATACTTTGCAGTATCTGAACTTTTAGTACAGAATTTGTTCCATTTACCTCAATTCAAATATACCTTGTTATCAGTTTCACAGGCTACTAAACAGCTTAAATGCTTCACAACATTCTTTCCTAACGTTTTTGTATTTCAGGATCTTTGGAATGGGAAGATGGAGATTCGTAGAGAAACGAATGGACTATACTGAGGCAAAGACTGCTAGGACATAGAAGAGTAGCCGATTGTGTATTAAATGTTGATATAACCGATAAAATAGATCTAAAACTTTGACATAAGAGACTTGGACATGTGTTGAAAATATGTCTCATAAATAAAGTAGACGTAGATAACTATTAGTAGTTTTAAATTATTAGAGTTCTATGTGGCTTATACTTAGGAATTAGTTATTCCTTTGTTATTTGAATAGAAATTAGCTATCCCTTTGTTATTTCAATTTGAATTGAAGTTTAGTTAGAAATTTAGATATAAAAATATGTCTTTGAATTATTAATAAAATAATTCTCTTTGACAATACAATTGCAGTATTTTTTTTTCTCCAAGTCTTTCTTTGTTATTTCTTTAATTTCAAAGATAAAAACCAACAATTGGTATCTAGATCCATTTTCTTGAGGGATTTGTGAGTGAGAAGAATTCTGAAAACAACTTTTTCCAAATAGATCCTCCTGTCTTTGATGGTGATAATTACCAACTCTGGACAATAAGAATGGAGACTTATGTTGAGGCTTTAGACCTTTGAGAGATTGTGGAGGAGGATTATGATATTCTTTTGTTGCCCAATAATCCCAGGTGGCCCAGATCAAAAGCTAAAAGGAAAAGAAAATAAGAAAATCAAAGGCAAAAGCAACTTTGTTTGCTAGTATGTCTCCAATAATTTTCATAAGAATTATGACCCTTAAATAAACAAGAAGTTATGATTATCTGAAGGAAGAATACACAGGAGATGAAAGAATACGAGGCATGAAGGTGTTGAATATAATAAGGAAATTTGAATTGCAAAAGATGTAGGAATCTGAGACCGTCAAAGAGTACTCAGGCCGACTTCTTATCATTGTCAACAAGGTAAGATTGCTTGACACAAAATTTAAAAATTATTGAAAAAAATCTTGTTACAGTGCCTGAAGATATGAATCATCAACTACCTTGGAAAACACAAAATACCTGTTCAAGATTGCCTTAGCAAAATTGTTAAATACATTGCAGGCACAAAAGCAAAGGAGGCTTATGAGACAGGGTGGTATGGTTTGATACAAGAATAATCATGGAGATGAACTTATGAGAGTGCGCGTCGAACCCGAGACTCGAAGCGTGAAAGTAAAGTGCAAAGGAACACCATATCACACACCAAGAACGGGTCATACACTACACTCCATAGGCACCTTTTGTCTTCCCTTCATTAAGGGCTTTTGGGATATTTCACTTATGTTTGTAATAAGTCTATAAATAGACTAGTTTTAGGTCTTTTGTTCTTTAGTTGTTGAATGATATTGAAAGACTATTCTCTAGAGAGAGAGTCAGTTGTAACCGAAACTAGGGCAAGAACAAGTGTGGTACTCACTTGTGTTGCAAAATTGGCTAGAAACGTTGGTGCTTGAGTGGTGTATTCCCTCTTGTGTCTTCGTAGGAGTGGTGTTACTATTGTAAGTCTTATAGGTCCTTGTATTTGAGATATCCTTGGGTTCTTTGGTCTTGTAATAGTGTATATTTCACTACCTATCTTTACTTTTATGTACTAGTTTGTTCTTGTTTTAGTGAAAACCGTTGGTTCTTGTTATCTTTATGTTGTTATTCCTCTTGTTATATTGTGTTGTCCTTGAGTTTGTGGGCTGTTCTTGTATCATTTGGTATCAAAGCAAGGTTTGATTTTGTTCCAACAAAATCAATCTTGGTATTGTTATCTTGAAAATAAAAAAAAAGTGAAAAAGAAGAAAAAACAAAAAAGTTACTGTTCATGTTTTTTGGGTCTTTCAAAAAACTTGATTTTTGTGTGTTTTGTGTGTTTTGTGTGTTTCTAGTGTTAGATCTTTGTTCTCTAACACTATCAGAGTCTAGAAATTGAAAATCCCAACAAAAAAGAAGTGTCAAAATCGCCCAAAAAACTTGATTTTTGTGTGTTTTGTGTGTTTCTAGTGTTAGATCTTTGTTCTCTAACACTATCAGAGTCTAGAAATTGAAAATCCCAACAAAAAAGAAGTGTCAAAATCGAAAATTCCAAAAAAATACTAAACCCGTTTTTGATCCTAGGTCAAATTTTGATTTTTTGTTTTTTTGTTTTTCTTGTGTTTTTAGTGTTAGATTTGTGTTCTCTAACACTATAGGAGTATTGGGTTCGAATTTGAGCTAAATTGGAGGTTATTTGAGCCATCCACCATTGTTGAGCTTGAGTTTGAAGAAACTTGAAGGGTTATTTTCGGTACAACCCCCATGGAACCCTAGGCTTCAAATGCACAAACAATAGACAATAATGCCATCAATCTCATTTTGGTTCACCTTGATTCTATGTCCCGAGACCTTGCTAGGGCGAATGTGGGTCTTGAAAAAATTGGCTCGTATGTGGTAACTATGAGTGAGAGGTTGGATCGAATGGAGAGTCGAAGGAACTCTTGTGATTTCCCGACACTTTACTTCCCGTGATCAATCATCCAAGACCATCACCTAATTCCGCAAGCCAAGATCCAAATAGCCCTCAAAATCGAGACATAACTAGGACCATTTCCCCACAATTCGATCAAGTCCAACTAGGACTTGGACGCCAAATGCCTACACTAAAATTGAACCCTTCCATCCAAGATCCACTTAACCAAAGGCATCAACTTTCACCAATTCAAATTCCTTCTGTCCAAGCTCCACAACCGAAGATCCACTTCACTAAACCAACCCTCCTGACCGAAGCTCCGCATTACCAAAACTGATATGTCCATGTAGAAGAGAATGGTAGAAAGGAACATGAAGGATATGAGGTCTACGAAAATGACTGTATGATGGTAGGAGACTTGAATCAGATGAGATTGAAGGTAAAGCTCAAGATAGAGAGGAAGCCAAGATTCAAAATGAAGATGTCGGCTGAGATTTGTTGTTATTGAGCTTGTGGGTTCTCCATGTTTTGCGGACTCTTTTGAGTGGCTTCCTTTAAGTGGACAATTGTCCAATTGAATGAGGTGAAGCCATGAATTTGTGGGCAAATTCCTCTCAAGATGGAGAGGATGATACAAGAATAATCATGGAGATGAACTTATGAGAGTGCACGTCCAACCCGAGACTCGAAGCGTGCAAGTGAAGTGCAAAGGAAAACCATATCACACACCAAGAACGGGTCATACACTACACTCCATAGGAACCTTTTGTCTTTCCTTCATTAAGGGCTTTTGGGATATTTCACTTATGTTTGTAATAAGTCTATAAATATACTAGTTTTAGGTCTTTAGTTCTTTAGTTGTTAAATGATATTGAAAGACTATTCTCTAGAGAGAGAGTGAGTTGTAACCAAAACTAGGGAAAGAACAAGTGTGGTACTCACTTGTGTTGCAAAATTGGCTAGAAATGTTGGTGCTTGAGTGGTGTATTCCCTCTTGTGTCTTCGTAGGAGTGTGGTGTTACTATTGTAAGTCTTAGGGGTCCTTGAATTTGAGATATCCTTGGGTTATTTGGTCTTGTAATAGTGTATGTTTCACTACCTATCTTTACTTTCATGTACTAGTTTTTCTTGTTTTGGTGAAAATCGTTGGTTTTTATTATCTTATGTTGTTATTCCTCTTGTTATCTTGTGTTGTCCTTGAGTTTGTGGGCTGTTCTTGTATCATGGTTGAAGGATCTTTGAAAGCCAACCACAAGATTTAAAGCAAGGGTAATAATTCAAGAAAAAACTACCCAACTTGCCAACACTGTGGCGAAATAGGTCATCCTCCATTTACATATTGGAAGAGACCAGATGCACAATGCAAGATTGCAATCAACTTAGCCATGAATCTATGATTTGCAAAAAACAAATCTCAAAAATATGAAGCAGATGCCCAAGTCACCAAAGAAGAAGAAGAAGATCACTTATTTGTGGCAACATATTATTCAATTAAGAAATCTGATTTTTGGATGATTGACATTAGTTGAACAAATCACATGACATATGACAAAACTCTTTTGAAAAGTTTTTTCCTTTGAAAAATAAGAAAATCAGAATTGGAAATGGTGACTATATTCATGCACAAGGAAATGAAAATGTTGCAATCAAAATAATTTAAGGTACACAAATAGTTTCGAATGTCTTTTATGTGTCTCATATTGATAAAAGTTTATTAAGTTTTGGCCAGCTAATGAAAGAAGGATTTAAATTATTATTTGGAGAAAAATATTGTCGAATCTTTGATTCCACTAATCATGAGATTTTATAAGTCGATATGAGAGGCAAAAGTTCTTATTTAATCCAACAGAAGATGCACACAAGCCTTGCGGGATCAAAGATGAATTGGTAGATTTATTCAACAGGTCAAATTTAGCCGAGACTGCAATCTACAATTTCTGATCCATGGAGGAGTGTTGAAAATATATCACAAATAAAGTAGAAGTAGATAACTATTAGTAATTTCAAATTATTAGAGTTCTATGTGGCTTAAACTTAGGAATTAGTTATCCCTTTGTTATTTGAATAGAAATTAGCTATCCCTTTTTTATTTGAATTTGAATAAAAGTCTAGTTAGAAATATAGCTATAAATATATGTCTTTGAGTTATTAATAAAACAATTCCTTTTGACAATACAATTGTAGTATTTTTTTCTCTCCAAATCTTTCTCTGTGATTTCTTAAATTTCAAAGCTAAAAACCAAAAACATGTTCCATTTAGGATACTGTGTAAAATGTTCCCTAGTAAAAGTAGTTTTCTAGATGACAATATAAATAAATGTAGTGTTTGTCCATTTGCTAAGCAAACCAGATTAGCATATCCTACTAATATTACATCTAGCTTTAAACCTTTTGATCTACTATATATGGACCTCTGGGGTCTATATAATGTTCCTATTTGTGATGGTCACAAATCATTCTTAACTATTATAGATGACTTTACTAGAATGACATGAATACATCTGCGTAAATTCTTATGGATTGAAACAAGCACCAAGATAACAGAATGCAAAATTTTCTCAAGCATTAATCAACTGCAAGTTTAGGGAAAGTCAATATGATCAGTCATTATATATCAAGGAAATCGGTGATGGAGTAATTTTTGTACTAGTATATGTGGATGCCATACTAGTAACTGGGGATAAGCTAGATTAGCTAATTGAAACCAAGGAAGATCTTCACAAAACTTTCAAGATGAAAGACTTAGGAAAATTGTAATACTTCATAGGAATTGAGTTTGCAAGGTCTAAACAAGAGATTATGATGCCATAAAGAAAGTATACACTTGATTTCAAAAAATGGTCTTAGTGCTACTAAACCAGCTCCTCAGATCCCACACCCTTTGATACTAAAAAAAACTAACAACTAGAGACTTTGATCAACATGTCCCTGGAGCTGTAAGACCTAATGATGAGGAACTAGATTATCAGAGAATGAATCAAAGAATAATAGGAAAGCTGTTATATCTTACAGTCTCAAGACCAAACATAGCTCACACGTTGAGTTAGTTTTTGCAGAGTCCAAAACAATCTCACATGAGGGTAACACTCAGGGTTATCAGATATATAAAAGAAAATCTAGGAAAAGGGCTTCAAATGTCTAGTGCAAGGAAAGATGTTCTTGCAGCTCATTGTGATGCTAACTGGGATGCATGTGCCTTTTCTAGAAATTCTATTACTAGTTTCACTATCAAACTAGGTGATTCATTAGTGTCTTGAATGTCAAGGAAACAATCAACCGTCTCAAGAAGTTTAGCTGAATCAGAGTACATAAGTATTGCCTCAATAATTGCAGAACTTACTTGGTTAATTGGTTTAATCAAGGACCTAAATATTCAACTGCAACTACCAGTAACTATCTTTAGTGACAGCAAAGCAGCATTACACTTGGAAGCAAATCTTGTTTATAATGAAAGGCCCAAACATATAGAAATAGATTGCCACTTTGTGAGGAAGAAGATTCAATAAGGACTTACCAAAACTGAATACATAGCCACTCATGATCAACTTGTAGATGCTTTCTACAAAGGTTTAACTAAGGTTCAACATGAGTATCTGATGTCCAAACTTGGCTTTATGAATCTTTTTTTAGTGCCAAGTTTAAGGGGGGATTGTTGAGATCTGAATATTGAAGGCTAAAGATGTCAATGGAAAAGGAGGGAAAAACAGTTGTACAGTTAAGATGTCCTAAAGTTAGTTAACATAGTGAATTAGTTAGTTAGAATAACTGAAAAGAAGTTACTACACTAGCTGAACATCTGATGCTACATATACACGACTATGTACTACTACATGATTATTGAACTGAATACAACTATCAACTACAATGATTCACTCATCTTCTTCCTCTTCCACTTCTCTATTTCTCTGAGTTCTTCTTCTTCATCTTCCTCTTCTACTTCGTACTTCTCTATATTTCCTATTTGGAGTGTGATTGCTCCATTATTCTTCAGTTTTGCTTTTAGTTGTAGTTAATTTCATGATAAGAATAGCTGAAAAAAGAAAAAGGATCTACTCCATCTGCAAGAGGCTGATAGTGATAGGTATGAGGAGAGGTAGAGTTAGACCGAGAAAAAATTGGAAAGAGGTGATTAGATAGGACATTACATATCTCTAGCTCATCAAGGAAATGACCATACATACGAGATCATGGAGGGCGAGGATTGTCGATTAGTGGGTAGTTGAGTACTTTCCCCTTTCCCTGTGATAGACCGGGGTTCCAATCTGGTGCATCTATATATTTCCTTACTATTATTATTATTTGTATGCTAGCATTATCTTAACCTTTGATTTTATTACTACAGTTGTTTCATTTATTTTGGCTATCTGCGCTCTTTTACTGTTTTCTTCGTTATATTCATCACTTACTTTCACTCTTGCTCTTCTTTTAAGCCCGTCCTTGAGCTAAGGGTCTATTGAAAACAACCTCTCAATGGTAGTGATAAGGTCTACGTAAACCTCATCCTCCCTAGACCCCATCTGTGGGACTATACTAAATATGTTATTGTTTTGTGCTCTCTAACAGTTTAAGTTTTCTGATGAAATGGTCGTACACTTTAAAAAGAGAAAATGTTGAGATGATTGTGTGGAAAAAAGAGACATGGAACTGTGTCAGAAGCAATTTGATAGATTATTAAATAAGTTTACGAAAATCATATTAAGCTTTGAAAACTTTCACCAAAATGTCTAAGACAAATCTTGGTTAAGCTACATTGAACAGAGAAGGAGGAGGAAGAGAGAAATTTTATTAACTATCAAAATCTATGCACTGTTACAACTTGCACCTATATATAGATGCATATATTCTAGAACCTTATCATTAAATTACACACTTAACTTTCCAGCTCATCACACAACTCATTAACCACCTAACAAAGTAACAAACTCACTTGCACTAGTAAGCTCACGTGCACTAGCAGCCAACTCATGTGCATAGTGAACCAATGTGACATTACACAAATAATGATCATACTTGTAGTGTGATCGTAGACTTTCCAATACACTCCCACAAGCCGAAGGGTGCATAATATTAAGCACATCAAGTTTTCTCAAGAGTTTAGAATGTTGATCATGGCCTAGCCTTTATTCAGTATATCAGCCACCTGTTGTTGGGAAGAAACATACAGGGTCTGCACTAAATCACTCTTGATTTATCACTGATAAAATGACAATCAATCTCTATATGCTTTGTTCTCTCATGAAAGATCAGATTAGCTCCTAACTGTATGGTAGACTTTTTATCACTGAGCACTGTGATAGGTTTGGGAACCAGCACATTTAAATCTGCAAACAATCCTTCTAGCCAAGTGAGTTCTGCTATAGTTGAAGCCATAGTTCTGTATTTAGCTTCAACTGAGCTTCTAGATATTGTATGCTATTTTTTTACTTCTAAGATATTAAAGAACCACCAAACTGCACCATGTACCCAGTCACTGACCTTCTACTGTGGGCAAAAGTAGCCCAGTCTGAGTCATACCAACAAACCAAATTAGCATTAGTGTGTTTCTTCACTCCTTGACCTACTGAACCTTTCAAGTATTTGATCACCCTGTAAGCTACTTCCAAATGAAATCTTTTGGACCTTGCATGAAATTACTCAGTTTCTGAACATAGCTGATATCTTGTCTAGTTATAGTGGCATACATAATTTTACCCACTACCCTTTGATAATAAGTTGTATCTCTCAAAATAACATCATATGTACAACCTGTGATTTTATCATACTCGACAGATGTCAACCTATCATTGGATTCTAAAGGTGTAGATGGTGGCTTTGCATCAGCTAGACTAACTTCTGAGATCAACTCCAGAAGATATTTTCTTTGATTCAAAATGACTCCCTGTGAAGACCTTAAAACTTCAATTCCCAGAAACTACTTGAGCTCCCTTAAGCCTTTGAGATTGAACTGCTTATGTAATATTTGGTTGGTTTTAGAAACCATAGTTTCATTATCCCCAGTGATCAGTAGGTCATCTACATAGACTAAGACTATCACCATTCCTTCTGTCTTCTTCCAGGTAACAATGAGTGGTCATATACACTCTGAGTAAATACTTCATTTGTGAGAGTTTAAGTCAGCTTGACATGTCATTGCCTAGAGGCTTGTTTAAGTCCATATAAAGACTTAATCAACTTGCATACCTTACTATGCCCTTTCTGTTGAAAGCCTTCAGGTAGTTACATATACATGTCTTCATCTAAGTCCCCTTGTAGAAAGGTATTATAGACATCCATTTGGTACAAGGACCATCCCCTTGATACAACAAATGCAATACCACATCTAACAGTCACTATCTTTGCTACAAGTGAAAAGTTATCTTGGTAGTCCAATTGTTCTGGTGGCTATAGCCTTTAGCTACCAGTCTTGCTTTGAATCTCTCAACATCCCCATTTGCTTTATATTTGATCTTGAATATCCATTTTGAGCCAATGAAACTCAACTATTTCCCATGTGTTGTTGTCTTTAAGTTCTTTAATCTCTAACTTCATGGCTTCTATCCATCCATCATCTCTGATAGCTTGACTGAAATATCGAGGCTCAACCAGGTCTGAAAAACTACTCACATAGCATTGATAATTAGAAGTAGTATTCTTATAGGATAGGTAATTTGATATTGGGTATCTTGTACCCTTTATCTTCCCAAGTGTAGTGTAGTCTTTCATCCAAATAGGTTCCTTATCCACTCTTGATGTTCTTCTGTAAGTGATAGGTTCTGCATTGTCTGTGCATGAGGGAGTTGGCTCAATAGGTTGAACAGTTGGCTTACCTTCTTCTTTTGCACCCATTGATGGATCAGGCATTGAAGTACTTTGAGGTAATTCTCCTACACCTGATTTTAGATCATCAGTAACATCTGCTAAATCAACTGATTCTTCATCGCCACCACTTTTTTTGTATATGACCCGAAAGGATGTGTGGATTGGTTCTTACCTTCGGTTTTAGCAAAAGGAAAAACATCTTCCTAAAGTGTAATATCTCTGCTAACAAAAAACTTATTAGAGATCATATCCAATAATAAGTATCCCTTTTGTGTGGTGGAATACCCCATCAACACTGCAGTTTTGTCCCCTTCAGATAACTTATCACCTTTAGGTAATATTGAGGCATAGCATAAACAACCTAGTACCCTCATGTGTGATCAGGAAGGTACCTTGGAAAACAATACCTCAAATGGTCTCTTACCACTAATAGAGGATGAGGGTAGTCTATTCATCAAGTAGACAACAACCTTAACAACTAAACCTCAATATCTGATAGGCATTTGTGATTCAAACCTGATAGCTCTAGCAATGTTCAGGATTTGTCTTTGTCTTCTTTCTACAACACCATTCTGTTGTGGTGTATAAGGATAACTGCTTTGATGCAACACACCTAAAGTTTTGAACAAATGATTACACTGAGTGTTGAAGAACTCAGTGCCATTATCAGTTCGTATGACCTTCACATTAGTTCTGAACTGAATTTTTACCATCAATATAAAGTTTTGAGAGAAACAATGGTCTCAGACTTAAGCTGCAACAAATGCATCCAAGTATATCTACTACAATCATCCACAATGGTTAACAAGTAGAACCTTTTATCAAAAGTAGGTATTTTATAGTGTCCCCACAGATCCATATGTACAATATCAAAACATATGGTAGACTTAGTTTCACTGCTAGGAAAAGGTAACCTTGTCTTCTTGGCTAAGGGACATCTATGATATTTATTTAATAGATCAGAATCCTTACAAGGACTCAACAAGTCTAGTGACTTCAACACTTATGTGGATGGATGTCCAAGTCTCTTGTGCCACCGACTACTGCCATGCATTATTATGCCTGCTACTGGCCTTTCTTTATCTTCATATGTATTATTCCTTCTATGTACACCTTGAAGAATGTATAATCCTCCTTTTTCCCTATCAACCCCCTCACCTTGACACTGTAAAGATCCTGAAATACACAGAAGTCTGGGTAAGAGGATACAAAACAAGACAATTATCCAGTAACCTTGGACATGATAGCAAATTCAGCTTAAAGTCAGGGACAAATATTACATCCTTTACAGTTTTATTTTGCAAAACTAGTGTCTTTCCACTGTGAGATATATCAGGCTTGGCTCCATTAGGTAGATTCACCTTATCCCCTCCTGCTTTATCTACTTTACTTCTTGTGGAAAACATGTTATTGTTTGATGCAATGTGATGAGTGGCACTAGAATCAACTACCCATTCTTGTTGCTCAACATGAGAAAATAAATAGGTAGCTATACCCGACATATTAGTATGTTTTGTCTCTTGTTGATCCCCGTTGAGAAGTTCCATAATTTGCTTGTATTCCCCATCAGTGAAGGCTTGGCCTTTTGCCAACATTGTATTATTGATTTCCTTGGGACCACCTTGACTAGTTGAAACATTTTGACCCGTATCTCCACCAACACTCTGTCCATTGCAATTACTAGATAAAAAAGTGAGTATCAACTTGTTTTGCATATTGGTTCCCAGGATATCTATTGGCATTGAATTTTCCAGTGTCATAATTCATCTTCTTCCTTGATTTCCTTGCAGTAGAATATCCTATCAGCTTGTAGCAATTCTCTCTTGTATGTCTAGTAAAGTGGCAGTAGTCACATTTCTTCCTCTTGTAATTATGATTTCTATGACTTACTTCTGAACTTCTATTCACCTGCATTGTAATAAGATCTGATTTCTCACTTGTGATGGACGAGTAGGCAAGTTGTTGCAACTCATCTTCCGCTATCATAGCATATGCCTGATTGAGAGAAGGTGTCACTCCCTTCAGAAGAATCTGTCTCCTAGCTGGTCATATGAATCATTCAATCCTCCTAGAAACTCTATCAGTCTCATTTGAGCAAGATGATCTGCATAGTCTTTAGACCTTGGGCAATCAGATGAAGGGGCAGGGATCACAATACATACTCACTCCATAGACCTTTCAATTTGGTAAAATAAGTAGCTACTGAATCAGTACCTTCTGACAGTGTGTTGATTTCTCTGTGTAATTGGTATAATCTCATTCGATTTACCTTGTCAAACCTTTCCTTCAGATCTTCCAAAACTTCTCGTGCTTTTGTGGCATATACAATCCCATTCGACAACTCAGAACTCATTGAGCTCATTAACCATGACAGCACTATTGCATTACATGTTTCCCATTGTTCATGTAACTCTTCTCTATACATCTCCTCATTGCATGCACCAGTTACAAATCCAAATTTTCGTTTCCCCAATAATGCAATCCTCATTGATCTACTCCACACCCTATAATTTTCAGATCCAATAAGCTTGACTGGAATCAGGGTAGCTCCAAACACATTTGATATGCCTATGAACATGGGATCACTGGGATCTATCTTAGGTTCCATTCTCCACACTTCAACAAGCAGGCAAATAGATGTAGGGATTGAAAACCACCAGCAACTACCACACAAAAAACAGCTAAAAATAAAGATAGATCTACTGCCACAATTCAGAGTGCAAGCAAAAAAAAATTGTGATTCAAGTTGAGTCAACTACAGAAATCGAAAACTCTACCAAAATGGAGATCTAAACTCCATAGATTGTTTCTCATACTCTACGATCGAACTGGAGCTCTGATACCATGAAAACTTTCACCAAAAAGTCTAATACAAAGCTTGGTTAACCAAGCTACATTGAACAGAGAAGGAGGAAGAGAGAAATTTTATTAACTGTCAAAATCTATGCATTGTTACAACTTGAACCTATATATAGATGCATATATTCTAGAACCTTCTCTTCTTGAACCTTCTCACTACACTACACACTTAACTTTCCAGATCATCACACAACTCATTAACCACCTAACAAACTAACAAACTCACGTGCACTAGTAAGCTCACGTGCACTAGCAGCCAACTCGTGCACGGTGAACCAATGTAACAGTGCACAGATAATGATCATACTTGTAGTGTGACCCTAGACTTTCCAATAAGCTTCTTTAGATATATTCATGAAAGGCCTTACTTCTACATTTGTTATATAGATTTATGTTTACTGTTAGCAAAATGTGCTGAGGTAAAGCAGATGTAAAAGAACATCAAGATCAGACTTTTTTCTTACTGTCTCTGGAAGGAAAGGCTATCACAACACTAATTTAAAAGAAAGGTGTATATGTAAGTCAGAAATGTAATTCCGCATGAAGAAGTCGACCAGTAATACCAAATGACACATGTTAAAATATCACAAGCAACTTCAAGTAAATGTAAGCATGATGTTATGGTACCTTCATGAAAGTTTTTGTTTTGCTACGAAAAACACGACATTCTTGTTTGATGTCTTTTAATGCCCACAGACACCTACAGAGACAAGGGAAAAGGTTTTGTCAGATAATCTAAAATCTCCGTGCTATTAGCTAATTATATGATCAAAAAGATGATTCTCACCAAGAGTGATTAAGGATTTCTTGTTAGAGGAAACAGATGATTGAACAGTCATGAAATTCTAACCGCAATAAGAAAATTTAATGATGAAGAATTCCACGACGGAGAAAAAAAACAAGCAATAAGGTTAGTAAAGTTCTGATCATTGCTAAAGGATTAGTGCACATCCTCTTACACAGTCTGCAAGTTTATTCCCCAACTAATGTGGGACTTCCAACCCACTCTAACACCCCGCTTCATGCCAAGGGCCCAACTGACGCGTGCACTGGTAGCCCAAATGGGGATATGACACTTGCGCCTAACTCAACCACAAAAATTAGTCCATTCCCCAACTAATATGGTGTTTTAACCCGCTCTAACAAGAAGGAAGAAGATTAAAGAGTTCAATGGCCGTAAAATGAAAGGAAACTCATTTTTCCTTTGCAGTGAAGTGTTAGTATTACTAAAAAATTTGCATGTTTTAAGAAATGGGAATGTACTCTAAAGTGCCTAGCTAAATAGAAGCAAATCTTAATCAAATAGTTGATCTTTGTTGTGGAAAAGTTGACTTTGAGATCAACAAGGACATGCATTAAGCATTTCCCGAATCAAACAGATTGTCTATCAAGCAAGTGAACAGTAAAACCTTTTAAACAACAAGCAGTAGAAAAATTCTAGCTAATGTAGAAAGAACCATACTCAATCTTGGACTTCTTGTCAACTCCTTCGATAAAGGGATCACATGCCTTCTTAAGCTTACAAGCTCCAATGCTGCAAGAGAAGTTGAGAAAAATCATTATGATCTTTCTTGTGGCAAGTAATTATGAAAAGGAATGGCGAACCTAAGATTCCAACTGTTGTATATTCAACGGAAGATTTGAGGATACAATTTTCAGAGAATTTTTTGAGGAAAAAGTACACAAGAAAAGAAAAATCAGTTAAGATGTGAAGAGATACTAAACGTTTAGATAAAGCAAGTACGAAGTAGCTTCTTTCTATGAAAACAACATACCCCCAGTGTGATCCCAAAAAGTAGGGTCTGGGAAGGACATTGTGTATGCAAACCTTACCCCTGCCTTGGGAGGTAGAGAGGTTATTTCCCATAGACCCTCGGCTCAAGTAAAAGCATTACAAACCAGTTCGAAAGAAAAACAATGGGAGTGAAGAAACCAAGAAAAAATGCTAAAGATGGCATGACAAAGCACACTAAATCAATCAACTATTCTCAACGGCAAACTAGTTAAGGTTGGATGCATGAATCCTCCCTGCACATTCCACTTTTAAGGTGCAATCCTATAATACTGTTCATTGGTAACACTATATGTAAGACTACATACCAAATATCAAATATCTACTTAAACTTAGCGAAGATAAATTCTTATGGCTACTTTAAGAAATAACAACTCACCATGCAGCACTTCCTTTCAGCTTGTGACATTGCACATTTAAGATATCAAAGTCCACAACCCATGACTCACTAAAATTAATGAAAGAACAAAACACGAATCAACAACCAAAGTAAAAACAAAAATAATTTGTGCATAACAGCAACAGAAAAACATACAGAACATAGGTCAGGTTTCGCATAACAGCGCGAGCATCACGTAGAAAAGTAGGAAATAGATCCAGGAAGAAAGAAGAACCACACTCCTCCTTCAATGAGTAGGCGATCCGGAAATCTTTATTAACCAAACCCTGCAAAAAACATCTAAGTGAATGATATTCCTTTTACACTTCCATATCATATAGTAATAGGAAAATTCATCACAAACATCTCGAAGAAGGATCTCTATCTTTACATGAACATTGAAGAAAATAAATGACTCAACTACAACAAAAGAATTACTTGACACAAGTGTTGTTTTATGGTGTTCAGGTACAAGAATCTGTATACATGCAACACCAACTTCAAATCTAGTTCAAGTCTAAGACAAGAACACTTTTGAAGTTACTTAACACCTTCAACACTAGATTATGAATAATCTATCTAAGAAGTGTGTTTATTTTCAGAAAATAGATGAAATAGAATTTGTAAGGCCATGTCTCCCGACTTCACGGAGTGTCCTTAAGGAATAATTCCCCTCACTGTACCTGGGTTATGGAATCTTCTTCCAAGATAAAATGGCCTTCAATTCGAACAATAGCGGTACCTCAAATTGTTGGATTCGACGAACTCACTCAACAGTTTGATTGATCACACATAATGTTTTGAAGACAAGAAGAGAGTTTGTAATTCAGAAAAATTTGTGTCTAAACCTGTGGATGAAAGCAGGTTTATATAGCCTTCATATGCCTCTTCTGAAAAGTGAAAATGGTTCACTTAAAAGGTGTGACCTTTCCTGAAAAATCATGTCTGTTCGTCAAAAGATTGCATCTTTTTCGAACAGGCAGACCATTTCATGAATCAGTGTTTTGAAACATCAGTTCAAAACAGTGCATCCTTCTGAAACATCAGTTTGAAATAGTGTATCCTTTTGAAGCATCAGTGCGAAACACTGCATGTATGCATATAACTGGAAGATCAAAACACAGAAAAAATTTACTGCATTTATAATTTCCCTTCGAATTAAATTTCTGTCAAATAAATTTTGTCCAAAAAGATAGATCTCATCGATCGATCGTTTGACAAATCCAAATCCAAATCCAAATTTGAAGCCGAGTCGAGCGAGCGACGACGACAACGGCGCGAGGTATCTCTTATTTTTTGCCTCACTTACCAAGTGGAATAAGTGTTTCTTAATATAAACACTTAAAAGTCACATTCTCCCACCAATGTGGGAGTAGTATACTTTTCATTTTAGAGTACACTTTCCATTTTAGTGTTTTCTTCTCTATTTTTCCTTCCACTTGGTTTCCTCCATTTTTCATTCATACTTTTCATATAATTTGAACCCAACAATCCCCCACATAAATGGAAAATGGCTATTTTTCATAAAAAAAAATTTTGTGGGCAAGTATGTGATCATCAAGCAAAGACTGATTGCATCTGGATAAGTGGGTTTCCCTTTGAACTTTCCATAGTGAACATGCATCGGATGCACTCGGTCAATTGGTAGATTTGATATCTTTGAACCGTTGAGCTTTAATGTACACCTAGACAACACATGTCACATAACCAACCTTTTACCATTTATGGTTCTAACAGTTTTATTCTTTTCAGCCATGAACATGTCCCGATTTCATGAGAGCTTAGAGTATAGGCCTTTACTAATATTCTCCTTGAAGTGTCTTCCACTTCTCCCTCACATAGGTGATTTTTAAACGTTCAATCCTATAGATTAAACTATTTGGTCAAATCTGCCAAATTTAGATAATCATTAAAAGACTTTTCACCTTAAATCTTATCCTTGTTTACTAAAAATTATCTACATCATGAGAATGGGTTGGGTAATTGACAATGTTGAACCTGTCAGACACAACTTTGTTTGATATCCTTGAACCTAGCTCTTGGGATCCCCAGTCTGCTAGGTAGAGTTATAGCCATGCTGACTTGTCCTAGGCCTTAAACCCATTCCCTTGGATGTCCTTTCCACTCCTTCTCTAGATAGACCTTTTGTAAGTGGATCCGACACATTATCCTTTGACTTTACATAGTCAATAGTGATAATTCCACTAGAGAGAAGTTCCCTAACGGTATTATGTCTCCATCGTATGTGATGAGATTTACCATTGTACATCGTGCTCCCTGCCCTACCTATTGCCTCTTGGCTATCACAGTGTATACATACTGCTGTCACTAGTTTAGGCCAATAAGGAATATCTTCCAAGAAATTTCGGAGCCATTCTGCTTCTTCACCGGCTTTATCTAATGCGATAAATTTAGATTCCATTGTAGAGCGAGCAATACAAGTCTCTTTGGATGATTTCCAAGAGACTGATCCTCCACCGATAGTAAATACATATCCACTTGTGGATTTTACTTCATTTGATCCGGTGATCCAATTTGCATCACTATATCCTTTGAGTACCGCGGGATATTTATTATAATGCAAGGCATAGTCTTGAGTGTATTTAAGATAACCCAAAAATCTTTTCATTGCCATCCAATGAGTTTTGCTAGGATTACTCATGTACCGACTCAATTTACTAATAGCGCATGCTATGTCTGGTCGTGTACAGTTCATTATATAGATTAAACATCCCAATACTTTTGCGTACTCCAATTGTTAGTCACTTTAACCTTCATTCTTTCAAAGTGCAAAGCTCACATCCAATGAAGTCTTGGCAATACCGAATTCCATATAATTGAATTTTTTAAGTACGTTTTCGATATAATGAGACTGTGACAATGCCAACCCTTGTGGAGTTTTATGGATTCTTATTACTAAGATCACATCCGCAACTTCAAGGTTTTTCATATTGAACTTACTCTCGAGCATTCATTTTGTTGCATTTATGTCAGAAATGTCTCTACTGATGATCAACATATTATCCACATATAAAAAAACAATGAATTGGTGATTTGGAGTGTCTTTAATATAAACACGTTTATCACATCCATCTTACAAAATCTGATCCAAACGAAGTAGACGTTCTTTGACGTGTACTACGTCTTGGATTCTCTTCATTATGTACATTCTCACTTGATTCATCTCGAGGTCATTTATATCCTCCACTAGACTATTCATGTCTAATTTTATATGGGTAAATATTTTCAAAGAATTAAGCATTATCTGATTCAATTACCGTATTTTTATTTATATCCGGATGTTCGGATTTATGAACCAAACACCGACATGCTTTACTGCTTTTAGCATATCCTATGAACATGCAGTCCATAGTCTTAGGTCCTATCTTAACCCTTTTAGGCATAGGAACATGGACCTTTGATAGACACCCCCACACTTTGAAATATTTCAAGTTGGGTTTCCTTCCTTTCCATTTTTCATAAGGGATTGATTGTGTCTTACTATGGGGAACTCTATTGAGTATACGGTTGGCTGTAAGAATAGCCTCCCCCCACAAGTTTTGCGGTAAACCGAAACTTATAAGTAAGGCATTCATCATTTCCTTCAACGTTCGGTTTTTCCTTTCCGTAATTCCGTTAGATTGAAGTGAATACGAGGCCGTAGTTTGATGGACGAATCCATTCTCTACACATATTTTGGTGAAGGGAGATTCATATTTTCCGCCCATATCATTTCTTATCATTTTTATCTTTTTCTCTAACTAATTTTCTACTTCAGTTTTGTATTGCCTAAATGCATCTATTGCTTCATCCTTACTATTTAGAAAAGTAGACATAACAATATCTAGTGCAATCGTCAATAAAAGTTATGAAATACTTTTTCCCACCACGTGATGGTGTTGACTTCATATCACAAATGTCAGTGTGTAGTAAGTCTAAGGGATTGAAATTCCTTTCAACAGACTTATAAGGATGCTTTGCATACTTTGATTCGACACACGTTTGACACTTTGATTTATTGCACTCAAAGTTTGGCAAAACCTCTAAGTTAATCAATTTTCGTAACGTTTTGTAATTAACATGTCCTAAACGTTCATGCCACAAATTATAAGACTCAAGCAAGTAAGAGGAATTTGAACTTTTATTGATTTCAACATTCATTACATTCATCTTATAAAGGCCCTCGATGAGATAGCCTTTTCCTACATACACTTCTCCTTTGCTAATTACAATTTTTTCAGAAACGGTTACACAGTTGAATCTGTTCTTGTCTAGAAGTAAAAAAAAAATCAAGTTCCTACGTAATTCCAGAATGTACAAGACATTGTTAAGTGTCAAGACCTTTCCTGAAGTCATTTTCAAGCCCACTTTTCTTATTCCTTCTACCTTAGCCGTAGCAGAGTTAGCCATGTAGATCATTTCTTCTACTTAAGCCATAGCGAATAATGAAAAAAACTCTTTGTTGGCACAAACATGGTGGGTGGCACCGGAATCCATCCACCACTCGAGATGATTCCCCACCAAGTTGCATTATGAAAACATAGCACACAGATCATCACATTCTTTGTTGGACTCAATCATATTTGCTTGGTCCCTTTTCTTGCCTTTCTTAGGGGCACGACAATCCGTGGACTTATGGCCAATCTTGCCACAGTTGAAACACTTTCCCTTAAATTTCTTCTTGGGTTGATTGCTTTCTTTTTCAACTTTATTCCTTTTCTTAGAATTGTTTTGGTCATCTTCTACAATATGTGCTTCACTAATTGTAGAATTCCCTTTTGACATTCTCTCGGCAGCCCTATTATCCTCTTCAATATGCAGTCGAACAATAAAATCTTCGATATTCATCTCCTTGCATTTGTTCTTCAAGTAGTTTTTGAAGTCTTTCCACATAGGTGGTAGCTTTTCTGATCGCTGTTACTTGAAATACATCATTACAATTAAACCTAAAAAATAGTTTATGTGAGTACTAAGAACATTTTCAATTTGTTAAACTAAGGTATTTTTCAAAGATATACCTTCCGCTAGGAGATCGTGGATAATTACTTGTAATTCCTGCACTTGAGAGACAACTGATTTGCTATCTATCATTCTAAAGTCTAGGAACCTTGCAACAAAGAATTTCTTAATTTCCGCATCCTCTGTCTTGTATTTTCATTCTAGTACCCCCCATAATTCCTTCGATGTCTTAGTTTCACTGTAAACATTATAGAGGTCATCTTGGAGACGACACAAGATATAATTCCTGCAAAGGAAGTCCGAGTGTTTCCAAGCCTCTACAATTATGAAACGCTCTTTGTCTGAGGTTCCCTCGGGCACCTTAGGAGCATCCTCACTAGTGAGACTTTGAAGACATAGTTTTGTGAGGTAGAAGAACATCTTCTGCTACCATCACTTAAAGTCAATGCCTGTAAATTTTTCAGGCTTCTTCGTAGGTGCCATTGGTTGCGGAGCATTTGCTCGACTTGTTGAGGCAATACTAGTTTCTCCCACAGTCGTAGCCCCATCTTTCATTTGACTTTCGTTAGTCATTTTACTTGTCACCACAAGACAATAAAATTTAATATTTCCAGAATACTACTTACAAAGTTAAGCAACTTTCAACTCTTCTTCTTGTTTCTAGTTAACGATAAAGTTTTTATGAATTCCAATCGTCAACCGAGTGATCTTTAACTTGTGATGATGATTTTATGTCTTCGAATCACTAGTTAAGTTCAAACGGAGTAGAAAGCTTAAAGCTTTAATCACCAAAAACAAGCAATACAAATTCTACAAATTATTCATTAAGATTGTTATTTTATGGTGTTCGGGTACAAGAATCTGTATACATTTAACACCAACTTCAACTCTAGTTCAAGTCTAAGACAAGAACACTTTTGAAGTTGCTTAACACCTTCAACACTAGATTATGAATAATCTATCTAAGAAGTGTGTTTATTTTCAGAAAATTGATGAAATAGATTTTGTAAGGCCAAGTCCCCCGACTTCACGGAGTTTCCTTAAGGAATAATTTCCCTCACTGTACCCGAGGTTATGGAATCTTCATCCGAGGATAAAATGGCCTTCAATCCGAACAACAACGGTACCTCAAATTGTTGGATTCAACGAACTCACTCAACAGTTTGATTGATCACACACAATGTTTTGAAGACAAGAAGAGAGATTGTAATTCAGAAAAATTTGTGTCTAAACCTGTGGATGAAAGAAGGTTTATATAGCCTTCATATGCCTCTTCTGAAAAGTGGCAATGGTTTACTTAAAAGGCGTGACGTTTCCTGAAAAATCATGTCTGTTCGTCCAAAGATTTCTTCTTTTCCAAACAGGCAGACCATTTTATGAATTATTGTTCCAAAGCATCAGTTTGAAATAGTGCATCCTTTTGAAGCATCAGTTCGAATCACTGCATGCATTCATATAACTGGAGGATCAAAACACAGAAAAAATTTACTGCGTTTATATTTTCCCTTCGGATTAAATTTTGGTCAAATAAATTTTGTCCAAAAAGATAGATCTCATCGATCGATCATTTTTCAAATCCAAATCAAAAGCTAAGTCGAGCGAGCGATGACGAAGGAGGCGCGAGGAATCTCTTATTTCTTGCCTCACTTACCAAGTGAAATAAGTGTTTCTTAGTATAAACACTTAAAAGTCACATTCTCCCACCAATGTGGGTGAAATAGTATACTTTTTATTTTAGAGTACACTTTCCATTTTAGTGTTTTCTTCTCTATTTTTCCTTCCACTTGATTTCCTCCATTTTTCATTCACACTTTTCATATACTTTGAACCCAACAACAAGTTCTTTGACAAAATGTTGCAAGTTCTAAGAGGACAAGCATTGGCACAAAAATGAGTTACTCGGGGAGCATTTGGCCATGATTTTTTTTTAAAAATGTTTACCACGAAATTTCTTTATTTTTTCTCAGGAATTTGAAAGCACCAAAAAGTTCACTTTTTTCACTCACACAAAAATTCAAAAACAAATAAAATTGGCATTCATGACCAAACATAACTTCAATTTTGTTAAAAATAGTTAGTGAGTTGTACATATATTTTTCTTCCATTTACAGGTTGTTGGGTTCTATGAGTGTGTGAATGACAAATGGAGGAAAAATAGTGAAGGGACAGAGAGACACTAAAATGGAAAGTGTATTCTTTTTTGAAAGCTTACTAAATTCTCCCACATTGGTGGGAGAAAGAAGCTTTAAGGTATTTATATTGTGGAACACTTACTCCACATGGTAAGTGAGGCAAGAACCAAGAGATGCCTTGCACCATCGTCGCTCGGCTTCGGATTTGGATTTTTCAAATGATCGATCGATGAGATCTATTTTTTAGACAAAATTTATTTGAATCTTGATGAACAAGTGAAATTTTAATCCAAAAATCTGATGGAATTGTCTTTCTCCATGTGCGGGCGCATTTCGGACGCCATTTAAACGCATACGCAATGCATCTCAAAGGGATACGATCCTTCAAGGTAAAAGGCACACTGTTTCGTGCTATAGGGTGATTTGCGCGCGCAGTTGGACAACCTGCGGGTGCAGGTGCAGTGCAGATAGTCACTTGAATTTGAACAGTGTCACCTGTGGCCGCAGGTGAGCGCAAGTGACGTGACTGTACTGAATAGGTGTCTTTTTGTTGAACCAATGCATCCTTTCTAAAATGATACTTAAAGGCTATCAATACCTAACGTATTCCTCAAGTATTAACATGATTTGTTGACAGCAAAAACACTCTTTATATCTTCAAAAACTCATTGTGATCATTAACTGTTGAGTGAGTTCGAAGAATCCTGCAATTTGAGGTACCACCATTGTCTGATTGAAGGCCATTTTATCCTGGGAGGAAGATTTCATAACCTCGGGTACAGTGAGGGGAATTATTCCTTAAGGACACTCCGTGAAGTCGGTGGACTTGGCCTTAAAAATTCTATTTCATCTTATTTCTAAAAATTAACATACTTCTTGGAAAGATTATCCTTAATCTTGTGTTGAAGATGTTAAGCAACTTCATAGGTGTTCTTGTTTTTACACATGAACATAAGTTAAAGTTGTTGTGCCTAAATACAGATTCTTGTACCCGAAAATATTGTAAAATAACAATCTTAAGGAATAATTTTTTGAAATCTTTATTGCTTGATTTCTGGAGATTAAAGCTTTAAGTTTTCTACTCTGTTTAAACTTAACTAGTAGTTTGAAGAAATAAAATCTTCATCACAAGTTAAAGATCACTTGGTTGACGATTGGAAGTCATAAAAACTTCATCGTTGAACTAGAAACAAGAGGTGTTTATAGTTGTTGGAACTTTATTAATAGTATTTTGATATACTAAAGTTACTGTCTTGTTGTGACAGAAAAATGACTACCGATAGTCAAGTGCATGATGCAGGAACGACTATGGCAGAAACTAGTATTTCCACGTCGAGTCATACTAATGCTCCGCAAGCTATGGAACCAGCGGAGAAACCAAAAAAATTTGCGGGTATTGACTTCAAGAGGTGGCAGAAGAAAATATTTTTCTACCTCAAAACTCTTTATCTTCAAAGGTTCACATTTGAGGAAGCTCCGAAGGTGCCCGAGGGAACCTCTGAACAAGAGCGATTTGTGGTTGTGGAGGCTTGGAAACACTCAGATTTTCTTTGCAGGAACTAAATTTTGAGTGGTCTCTAAGATGACCTTTACAATGTGTATAGTGGAACAAAGACAACAAAAGAGTTACGGGGAGTGCTAGAACGGAAGTACAAAACAGAGGATGCCAAAACTAAAAAGTTCTTCGTTGCAAGATTCCTAGAATATAAAATGATAGATAGCAAGTCGGTTGTCTCCCAAGTGCAGAGACTGCAAGTGATCATCCATGATCTCCTAGTGAAAGGTATGATTTTGAAAAATACCTCTACTGAATAGTTTGAAAATGTTCTTAATATTCACATAACCTTTATTGTAGGTTTGATCGTGAATGAAGCGTTTCAAGTAGAAGCAACAATAGAGAAGCTACCACCTATGTGGAAAGACTTCAAAAACTATTTGAAACACAAAAGTAAGGAGATGTCCGTCGAAGATCTAATCGTCAGATTGCCATTGAAGAAGACAATAAGGCTGCAGAAAGAGGTCAAGAGGAAATTCAACAATGAATAAAGAAAATATTGTAGAAGATGACTACAACTCCAAAAAGCGCAAGAAAGTTGGACATAAAAGCAATCAACCCAAGAAAAAATTCAAGGGAAAGTGTTTTAACTGTGGCAAGATTGGCCACAAGTCCACTGATTGTTGTGCCCCTAAGAAAGGGAAGAAGAAGGACCAAGAAAATGTTGTTGAGTCTAAGAAAGAAGTCAACGACCTGTGTACTATGATGTATGAATACAACATGGTGGGAAATCCTTATGAATGGTGGACGGATTCCGGTGCCACCCGCCATGTTTGTGCTAATAAGGAGTTATTTGCTGTTTTTGCTCCGGCTCAAGGAGAAGAAAAAATCTACATTGCAAAATCCGCTACTGCAAAAGTAGAAGGAATAGGAAAAGTGTGCTTGAAAATGACTTTGGGTAAAGTGTTGACACTCAACAATGTCTTGTATGTTCCAAAGTTAAGAAAGAACTTGATTTCTGTATCACTTCTAGACAAAAAAGGATTCAAATATGTATTTGTTTTCAGAAAAATTATACTTAGTAAAGGTGAAGTGTATGTAGAAAAAGGCTACCTCAATGAGGGTATATTTAAAATGAATGTAATGAATGTTGTAATCAATAAACGTTCTACTTCTTCTTACTTGCTTGAGTCTTATGATTTATGGCATGAACATTTAGGACATGTCAATTATAAAACTTTGCGAAAACTGATTAACTTAGAAGTTTTGCCAAACTTTGAGCGCAATAAATCTAAGTGTCAAACGTGTGCGAAATCAAAGTATGCTAAGCATCCGTATAAGTCCATTGAAAGGAATTCCAATCCCTTACACTTAATACACATTGACATTTGTGATATGAAGTCAACACCATCACGTGGTGGGAAAAAGCATTTCATAACTTTTATTGATGATTGCACTAGATATTGTTATGTCTACTTGCTAAATAGTAAGGATGAAGCAATATATGCGTTTAGGCAATACAAAACTGAAGTTGAAAATTAGTTAGAAAAAAAGATCAAAACTATAAGAAGTGATAGGGGCAGAGAATATGAATCTCCCTTCGCCGAAATATGTGTAGAGAATGGAATTTTCCATCAAACTACAACCCCGTATTCACCTCAATCTAATGGAATTGCAGAAAGAAAAAACCAATTTTTGAAGGAAATGATGAATCCCTTACTTATAAGTTCAAGTTTACTGCAAAACTTGTGGGGGGAAGCTATTCTTACGGCTAACCAAATACTCAATAGAGTGCCCCATAGTAAGACACAATCAATTCCATATGAAAAATAGAAAGGAAGGAAACCCAACTTGAAATATTTCAAAGTGTGGGGGTGTCTAGCGAAGGTCCAAGTTCCTATGCCTAAAAGAGTAAGGAGAGGACCTAAGATGGTGGATTGCGTGTTCATAGGATATTCTAAAAGTAGTAAAGAATGTCAGTTTTTGGTTCATAAATCCGAACATCTAGATATCAATAAAAATACCGTAATTAAATCAAATACTACTGAATTCTTTGAACACATTTATCCGTATAAAATTAGACATGAACCGTCTAGTGAAGGGTCTAAACGACCTAAAAATGAACCAAGTGAGGATGTACATAATGATGAGAATCCAAGACGTAGTACACATCAAAGAACGGAAACTTCGTTTGAATCAGATTTTGTAATATTTCTCTTAGAAAATGAGCCTCGAAAATTTTAAAAAGCGATGGCATCTTCGGACTCATCCTTTTGGAAAGAGGGAGTCGATAGTGAGATTAATTCAATCTTAAGAAACCATACGTGGGAGTTGGTTGATCTTCCTCCAGGAAATAAACTTTTAGGTTCTAAATGGATCTTCAAATGGAAAATGAAAGCTGATGGTACTATTGACAAATACAAGGCAAGACTTGTTGTAAAAGGCTTTAAACAAAAAGAAGGCCTGGATTACTTTGATACATACTATCCAGTAACAAGGATAACGTCAATTCGAATGTTAATTGCCTTGGCGGCAGTATATGATCGATCTTGAAATCCATCAAATGGATGTGAAAATAGCATTCCTAGAGGAAGAAATTTACATGGAACATCCTGAGGGTTTTATGGTTCCTGAAAAAGAATATAAGGTGTGTAAACTTATTAAGTCACTTTATGGACTAAAACAAGCACCTAAACAATGGCATACGAAGTTTGACCAAACCACGTTGCAAACGAGTTCAAGATAAATGAATGTGATAAATGTGTTTACATTAAAGACACTCCAAATCACCAAGTCATTCTTTATTTATATATGGATGATATGTTGATCATCAGTAGAGACATTTCTGACATAAATGCAACGAAAAGAATGCTCAAGAGCAAGTTCGATATGAAAGACCTTGGAGTTGCGGAGGTGATCTTAGGAATAAGAATCCATAGAACTCCACAAGGGTTGGCATTGTCACAGTTTAATTATATCAAAAAGGTACTTGAAGGATATAGTGATGCAAATTGGATCACTGGATCGAACAAAGTAAAATCTATGAGTGGATATATATTTACTATTGGTGGAGGAGCGGTCTCTTGAAAATCATCCAAACAGACATGTATTGCTCACTCCACAATGAAATCTGAATTTATCGCATTAGATAAAGTCGGTGAAGAAGCAGAATGGCTCCAAAATTTCTTGGAAGATATTCCTTATTGGACCAAACCAGTGGCACCAGTATGTATACACTTTGATAGCCAAGCAGCAATAGGTAGGGAAGAGAGCATGATGTACAACGGTAAATCTCGTCACATAAGACGAAGACATAATACCGTTAGAGAATTTCTCTCTAGTGAAATTATCACTGTTGACTATGTAAAGTCAAAACATAATATGTCAGATCCACTTACAAAAGGCCTGTCTAGATAAGGAGTTGAGAGGACATCCAAGGGATTGGGTTTAAGGCCTAGGACAAGTCAGCATGGCGGTAATTCTACCTAGCAGACTTGAGATGCTAAGATCTAGGTTCAAAGAAATCAAATGAAGTTTTTTCTGACAGGTTCAACATTGTCAATATACCAACCCATTCTCATGATGTAGACAATGTTTAGCAAACAAGGATAAGACGTATGGTGTGAAATTTTTTAATGATTATCTAAATTTTTTAGATTTGACCAAATAGTTTAATCTATAGGATTGAGCGTTTAGAAATCACCTATGTGAGGCTGAAGTGGAAGCCGATTCAAGGAGAATGTTAGTAAAGACCTATTCTCTAAGCTCTCATGAAACCGAGATGTGTCCATGGCTAAAAAGAACAAAACCGTGAGAACAATAAACGGTAAAAGGCTAGTTGTGTGACATGTGTTGTCCGGGTGTACATTAAAGCTCGACGGTTCAAAGATATCAAATCTACCAATTGATCGAGTGCATCTGATGCATGTTCACTATGAAAAGTTCAAAGGGAAACTCACTTATCCAGATGCAATCAGTCTTTGTTAAATGATCACATGTTTTTCCGTAAATTTTTCAAAAGATAGACATTCTCCATTCATGTGGGGGATTGTTGGGTTCTATGTGTGTGTGTGAATAGAAAATGGAGGAAAAATAGTGGAAGGAAAGAGAGACACTAAAATGGAAAGTGTACTCTCTTTGGAAAGCTTACTAAATTCTCCCACATTAGTGGGAGAAAGAAGATTTAAGGTGTTTATATTGTGGAACACTTAATCCACATTGTAAGTGAGGCAAGAACCAAGAGGTGCCTCACGACGTTGTCGTCGTCGCTCGGTCAACTCGGCTTCGGCTTTGGATAAACGGTAAAAGGCTGGTTGTGTGACATGTGTTGTCTTGGTGTACATTAAAGCTCGACGGTTCAAAAATATCAAATCTATCGATTGACCGAGTGCATCCGATGCATGTTTACTACGGAAAGTTCAAAGGAAACCCACTTATCCAGATGCAATCAGTCTTTGTTAAATGGTCATATGTTTGTCCATAAATTCTTCAAAAGATAGTCATTCCCCATTCATGTGGGGGATTGTTGGGTTCTATGTTTGTGTGTGAATGGAAAATGGATAGAAAATAGTGGAGAGCAAGAGAAACACTAAAATGGAAAGTGTACTCTTTTTGGAAAGCTTACTAAATTCTCCCACATTGGTGGAAGAAAGAAGCTTTAAGGTGTTTATAATGTGGAACACTTACTCCACATGGTAAGTGAGGCAAGAACCAAGAGGTGCCTCGCGTCGTCGTTGTCTCTCGCTCGGCTCAGATTTGGAAAATGATCGATCGATAAGATCTATTTTTTAGAAAAAAATTATTTGAATCTTTATGAACAAGTGATCAGGCGCAGGTCCAGCACAGAATGGGTGCAGGTGACGTGACTGTACTGAATAGGTGCCTTTTTGTTGAACCAATGCATCCTTTCTGAAAGGACACTTAAAGGCTATAAATACTTGACGTATTCCTCGGGTATTACCATGATTTTTTGACAGCAAAAACACTCTTTATATCTTCAAAAACTCATTGTGATCATTAGTTTTTGAGTGAGATAGAAGAATCCTGCAATTTGAGGTACCACTATTGTTGGATTGAAGGCCATTTTATCTTGGGTGGAAGATTCCATAACCTCGGGTACAATGAGGGGAATTATTCCTTAAGGACACTCCGTGAAGTCGGGAGACTTGGCCTTAAAACTTCTGTTTCATCTTATTTCTGAAAATTAACATACTTCTTGGAAAGATTATCCTTAATCTTGTGTTGAAGGTGTTAAGCAACTTCATAGGTGTTCTTGGTTTTACACATGAACTTGAGTTGAAGTTGTTGTGCCTAAATACAGATTTTTGTACCCGAAAATATTGCAAAATAACACAGGCGACTCAATTATAGGAGCAAATCATAGGGATATTCTCTTTTAATATTGTTTGGATTAGTTCCTTAGATAGCATCTTACATGGTATTAGAGACAAGTCCATCTCCGTTTGGGCTCCCAATCCATGCACCATTTTGGCCCTGAGTGTGAAGGGAGTGTAAGAGCGTGTGAAAGTCCCACATTGGTTGGGGAATGAACTGGTGGTTTGGTTCGAAATCTCTTTGGATAGAATTCTAGTTCGTTTGTTTTTAGACGTGTTCCGACGCTTTGTTTTATTTGGGTTTCTCTTATCAGTTGGGTTCTCAGTTTTATTGGACATTAATATTTGTGAAGAAATTCTCTTTATCCTGACTGGCTGTCTATTCAATCTATATATTTGGACTGTTGATTAGTTGGAGAAAATGATTTGACAGTATCAAAGGAGGAAATAGTCAGAGAAAACAATTTTGGTCTCAGTACAATTTGCAAAATTCATTCAGTAGCAAGAATCACTAATAGAATCTGAGTATAGAGTCATGGATCTTTCAACATGTGAGCTAATGTGGATCCATCATCTTTAAACAGAAATTGGGTTGAAACATTTTGCTCCATCAAAACACTGATGTGACAATCAAGCTACGCTCTATAATGCCTCAAACCCAATGTATCATGAAAGAACCAAACATATTGAAGTTGCCTGTTATTTTGTCCGAGAGAAAATTCAGGAGAATTTGATTTCCACTAGCTACGTGAAGACAGGTGAGCAACTAGTTTATTTGTTAACAAAGACGTTGAATGGAACTCGAGTTGATTATCTTTGTAACAAGCTAGGCATGATCAATAATTCAGCTTGAGGGGGAGTGTTACAGAATAATTAGTGAGTAGACATATATTTTCCTTCCATATATAGGTGACTCAATTATAGGAGCAGATCATCAGGATATTCCTTTTTAATTGTTTTGATTAGTTTCCTTAGATAGCATCTTATGCAAATGTATAAATACATTGGGTTCATGAATAGAAGATATACCTTCCTTATTTCAAATATCATTTTCCACTTTGCAAACAAAAACTACTTTTTTTCAAATGCGGCCTCAATATCTCAAATAGTGACATGCGAGTGCACAAATTTGAGGCATGAAAGAAGTATTTGCATTAATGTAAGACAATACTGCATATGTTATTCATCGACTCTCCCCTTAGCCACACTAATCAAGGAGCATTTTAAGCAAGAGGTAACAAAATATGTTGCTCAGATTCATCAAAAATGTCATTTTCGTTTCACATCCTTCAAAAGTAATGTGTTTTTGAAAGATCTCTTGGCCTAGGGAAAACTTCAGGTACTGATAAAGAAATGGACCTTGGGTCTAACTCAACCTCAAAAGCTAGCTTATGAGGGGAGGAATGTCCAAGACAATATAAAGAGACCAAGGACCCTTTAACCCACCGATGTGTGACTCCAACACCTCTGCACGTCTAGAGAGTGGACAATATAAGATGGGGTCCAACATCGGAATCGAAAACAAATGAATTGGGTGAACCTGACTCTGATAACATGATAAAGAAATAGACCTTGGGCCTAACTCAACCTCAAAATCTAGCTCATGAGGGGAGGATTGCCCAAGACAGGTGTGGAGCCAGGCCTTGTTAGGGGGTTCGTCCCTACGACGAAAAAATACACCATTTATACACGGTTAAAATTATTTTTATGTATCTATAGTAGGTGTTGAACCCCCTTCGGCTAGGTTTTCTTCGAATATTAAACCCCCTTAGTTGAAATCCTGGCTTCGCCTCTAACCCAAGACCATGTAAGGAGACCAAGGAACCTTTAACCCACTGATGTGGGACTCCATCAGGTACAAAAAAAAGTGAACAAAACAAATACTAGGAAGTGCAACATCATACGTATACCTCATCCTCAAGTGACTGAATGTGATCAAGTTGTTGTTGATTGAGTGCACTTATATGCATTTCCAGGCTATCGGAAACCTAGAAATTGAAAAGAAAAAATGAGATCTGAAACCTAAGAGAGGATTTCTTCAGCAGATAAATATAGGAGAATAGAGTTTCTCTATATGGAGGATTTTTTCAGCACATGTTTGTGGCACCGTAACGGACACATAATTGCAAAAGGATGACCGCATACCTATACATCTACTCTCTCCTTACTCACCCTGGTAGTGGAGCCAAAATTTTCACCATGATGATTTAAAATAGCGTTAATGGTCAAAAACACACCTAAAATATTCCAGTTTTTCTAGTTTCATACATTCTTCCTGAACTTGTTTAACTATTTATCAAAAAACAGTTCACCTATCAATTGTTCACTTCTCCTACCTGAACAATCGTGAACAATGAAGAACTTTTAGTAATAATGTGAGTCCACAACTTTGAAGCATAAATGCAAGACAAGGCTGTCAATGTTATTCATCCACTCTCCCATTAGCCACACTAATCAAGCAGCAGTTTATGCAAGAAGTAATTAAATATGTTACTCGATCAGACTCTTCCAAATTGTCGACAAGGTGTTTGTCGGATTTTTCAAAAGTAGTGCATTTTTTAAAGATTCGACACAGGTGCGACAACCATCATTTATGGAGAGTCCAAGCAACGTAATTTAAACTAGTAGAAAATTTAGGTACAAAATGAACAAAGCAAACAATGGTAAGATACAACATCACAAGTATACCTTATCCTCGAGGGACTGAATGTGATCAAGTTGTTGTTGATTGACTGTACTCTCAGGCATTTTATGGCTATTGAAAACCTAGTAAATGAAGAGAAACGACGAGATTTGCTGTGAAAGTAAATTGACAAACACCCAAGAAGAGGATTTTTTTCAAACATTGAAAAACAGAGTTGTTCTATGCATCACGTGTCGATCACATGTTTGAGGTACCATAAGGCCTGCACGAATAAATGCATAGTGAAGGCTGCATGACTGTACATCCACTCTCCCCTTACCCACCCGGTAGCAGATCCAAAATTTTCACCAAGAGGCTTAAAATACTAAAGTATCCTGGCTTTTTGAGTTTTCATACTCGAAATATCACCAACTATTATATTTCTGAAAATTTCAAAAGTCAACTATTTTCACTTTTTTCAGGAAATTTGGAAAATAACAAAAAAATATTTTCATTTTTTTTTCACTTCAAATCACTAACAAAATTTCAAAAACAACTCCAATTAATTTTCATAGCCAAACACAACTCCAATTGCTATGCTAAATGCATAAAGTGGTTGGGCATGCATAATTCTCTTCTACGAGTCTACGACAAAAAAACTCAAAAGGAACTTGTTTCAAGAAGGTGATAGCAAATCCAAATACTTTCACAGTATTCTAAGGGACAAAAGAAGATGACTACAATTGAGCAAGATCAATAATCACAGACGGAGATGGATCCACGGCAACAAAATAATTACCAAAGCAACTGTTTAACTAGCCACTGTATCCTTTTAATCCCAGCTATGAGGATAATGATATGCTCACCAGTCATCCTGATGAAATAGAGATCAAGGAGGCTGTTTTTGGTTTAAGTGCTGATTCTAGTGCTGGGTCAGAAGGTTATTATTAAGTGCTGATTCTAGTGCTGGGTCATCTGCTAGTTTCTCAGACTTGAGGCCTAATAGTCTCAGCATTTGGCCATGAAAAAGTGTTTGAAACAATTAGTTTTTGTTTTCAAATTGACAGATGATATCTGAAAATCGGAGTTGTGTTTGTCCATGAATACCAAATGGAGTTGTTTTTTGAATTTTGAGAGTGATTTGGAGCGGAAATAACTATTTTGTGTTTTTCAAATTTCCGAAAAAAGTGAAAACAGTTGATTTCTGGAGTTTTCAGAAATGCAAGACAAAGCTGCAGATGTCATTCATCCACTCTCTCGTTACCCACACACTAATCAAGGAGCACTTTATGCAAGATGTAATTAAATATGTTGCTCGGGAATGTCGACGGGCATGTGACGAATACTTCAAAAGTAGTGCATTTTTTGAGGATCCAACATGGGTGCGGCATCATTTTTGGGAGTCCAATCAGCATAATGAATTCAGGTGCAAAAATAGTAACAAAATAAATTACGGCTACTACAAAGTGGGCATATAGGCATACCTCATCCTCGAGGGACTGAATGCGATCAATTTGTTGATCGAGTGCAGTTTCATTTGTATCCATTTTATGGCTATTGAAAACCTAGAAATTGAAGAGACAAAATGAGATTGGCTGTGAAAGTAAATGAAAAGAACATCTAATAAGAGGATTTCTTCAGCAAATGAACATCGATGAACAGAGTACTTGCTCTATACATAACTTGTAGATCACTTGTTTGCGAAACCCTAATTGCCTTCACGCATAAATGCAAAGTGAAGGCTGCATACCTATACATCCACTCTACTCATTCCCGCCCGGAGTGGATTCAAAATTTTCACTAAGTGGGTTTAAAGTAAAGTTAATGGTCAGACACACACCTAAAGTTTCTCTATCTTTTTAGTTTCATACATGAACTATTAGGAATGTGATTTTTCAACCCAAACTATCACCAACTATTTATTAACACAAACCTCAACTATCAAATTTGATAAATTGACATTTTTGTATGAAACTCACACACCTGATCGTCAGGTATGACTACTCAAAAGATCAGGATGTTTTAGATGTGTTTTTCACCATTCACACTTCAAAATATGAAAAATAAACACACCAATCAAGGAGTATTTTATGAAAGAAGTGATTAAATGTGTTTCTTGGTCTCTTCAAAGGTGTGGTTCAATATAAACATAAGCCAATGATTTTTGTTCCATGTTTCAGAATAACGTTAGAGGGTGCGTCTCAGATCCCTGAGAAGTAGTGTCTTTTTGAAGGATCCGACACAAGTGCGGCATCATATTTGAAAGTCCTAGCACTATAAATTAAACCAGCAAAGAAATCAGGTACAAGAAGTGTAACAAGATAAATCCTGGTAAGATACTAGGAAGTGCAACATCATTGGTAGACCTGATCCTCGAGGGACCGAATGTGATCAAGTTGTTGTTCATTGAGGGTAGTTTCATGAATTTTATGGCTATCGAAAACCTAGAAATTTAAGAAAGAAAATGAGATTGGCTGTGAAAGTAAATAAAAAGAACACTTAAGAAGAGGATTTCTTCAGCAGATAACACTGAAGGACAGAGTTGTTTTATACTTAACTAAAAGATCACATTGTTGAGGCACCGTAACGGCCTTCACGCATAAATTCAAAGGGAAGGCTGCATACCTATACATCCACTCTCCCCTCACCCAACAACACATCTAAAGTATTTTGACTTTTAGTTTCACATAATGGCCAGAATTTTCACTAAGAGGATTGAAAATAAAGGTAAGGGTCAAAAATACACCTTATGTAGCCCGACTTTTAGTTTCAGACTTTCTGCCTGAATTATAACAACAACTATTTATCAAAAAAGAGTTCAACTATCAAATGTTCACTTTTCCTTCCTGAAAGGTGGTGAACATTGAAGAACTTTTAGTAAACCAAAAACAATGGACTCTTAACTAAAACAAAAGAATTAGTGACACACCAAATTCTATAACCAAATACTGCAAGTTTCTTAGAGTACAAGCATTGGCACAAGATTGAGTTACTCAATGTCTCAATTAGTAATATGTGATTCCACAAGTTTGAGGCATAAATCAAGACAAGGCTGTAGATGTTATTTATCCACTCTCCCCTTGGCCACACTAATCAAAGTCACTTTATGCAAGAAGTAATTTAAATTGTTGCTCAGACTCTTTAAAATGTTGACAAGGTGTGTGTTGGATCTTTCAAAAGCAGCGCACTTTTTAAGATCCGACACAAGTGTGGCATCAATCACTTTTGGAGAGTCCAAGAAACGTAATTTAAACCAGTAGAGAATTCAGGTACAAAAAATGAACGAAATAAATTATGCTAAGATACTAAGAAGTGCAACATAATAAGTATACCTCATCCTTGAGGGACTGAATGTGACCAAGTTGTTGATTGAGTACACTTTCACTTGTATACATTTTATGGCTACAGAGTAACTAGAAATTGAAAAGAAGAAATGAGATTGGCTGTGAAAGTAAATAAAAGAACAGTTAAGAAGAGCATTTCTTCAACAGATGAACATTGAAGGCCTTCATGCATAGATGCAAAGAGAAAGCTGCATGTCTATACTGTTATTTTTTCAATGCTTTCGGGTGCACAGAATCTGTAATTCGACAGAATAACTTCAACACTAGTTCAAGTATAAAACAAGAACACTATGAAGTACAACAACACCTTCAACACAAGATCAAAGTGATCTTACTAAGAAGTGTGTTTTTCAGAAAAATAAGATGAAACAGAAACGGCCAAATCCTCCGAATTCACGGAGTGTCCTTAAGGAAATAATTCCCCTCAAGTACTCGAGGTTGTGGAATTTTCCTCCCAGGATAAAACGGCCGAACAAACCAACTGTAGCGGTACCTCAAACAATTGGAATCTCTTCGAACTCACTCAACGATAAGATGATCACACAGAATGTTTTTGACGACAAGAAGTGTTTGTATATTCAGAAAATTGTCATAGCTAAACCTGTGGATAAAAGCAGGTTTATATAGCCATCAGGTGCCCCTTCCAAAAGGTGGCAATGGTTCACTAAAAAAGTGTATCCCTCCTGAAAAATCATGTCTACTCATTTCAAAGAGTGTGTCTTTTTTCGAACAGTCACAACTATCCAAATGGGCATATCATTTCACGAATCAGTGTGTCTTTTCGTCAAAGGATTGCATCCCTTCCGAAATAGCATTTCGCATTTTGCACTGCATTTCGAAACAGTGTTACTTCATGCATGCACATTAATGGAGGATTAAAAACACCCAAAAGTTTCAGTTTATGTTACATTTTTCCCTTTGGTTTTTCGGATCAACTTTCTGTTAAATAAATGTTGTCTAAAAAGATAGATCTCATCGATCGATCATGCTGAGCCGAGCGAGCGACGAAGACGGCGCGAGGCACCTCTTGGTTCTTGCCTCACTTACCATGTGGAGTAAGTGTTTCTTAATATAAACACTTAAAAGTCACAGTCTCCCACCAATGTGGAAGAGTTAATAGACTTTCCAATTTTAGAGTACACTTTCCATATTTGTGTTTTCTCAATTTTTTTCCCACCACTTGGTTCCCATCATTTTTCATTCACACTTTTTATATTGAACCCAACATATACATCCACTTTCCCCTTACCCAACCTGTAGCGGATTCAAAATTTTCACGAGGAGGATTTAATTAAAATAGAGTTAATGGTCTAAAACACACATGAAGTATCTCGATTTTTTGACTTTCATACTTTCTAAATGAAGTAGAGATAACCATCCAATACCCTTCGAACTAAGGCCAAAGTTGCTACGACACACTCCAACTTCACAGGGGTCTTATTACCCCTTAACTCAATTTTAGCGTATTTTTGTCACCCTTTTGTGCTGACATGACAACTTTTTTATATAAAATAGCGCCCACATCAAAGGTTCCATGTCAGCCAAAAAAGTTGACAAAAGGTGTCACGTTAGCACAAAAGGATGACAAAAATACGCTAAAATTGAGTTCAGGAGTAATAGAATCCCCGTGAAGTTGGAGTGCATCGTAGCAAATTTGTTCATAGTTCAGGGGCGTACTAGCTGCTTTACTCCCTGAACTATACCAAAGCTACTTATCAAAAAACAGTTCAGCTATCAATTGTTCACTTTTCCTAATTTTTTTTTACTTTTATACTTTCTACCTGAATTATACCAAATATTTATCAGAAAACAGTTCAACAATCAATTGTTCACTTTTCTTACCTGAACGATGGTGAACATAAAAGAAATTTTTAAAATATTGCTCATTTTAAGGATCCGACACGAGTGGAGCTCATTTTTGTAGAGTCCAAGTAACATAATCTAAACCAGTCGATAATTCAGGTCAAATATTGAACAAAATGAATGATGTTAAGATACTCAGTAGTGCAGATGAACACTGAATAACAGAGTTGCACTATGTTAAACTTGAAAATCACATGTTTCATGCATAAATGCAAAGGGAAGGATGCATATCCATGCATCCACTCTCCCATTTTCCACCCATGGTGAAGTCAGAATTTTTATTAAAAGGGTTTAAAATAGAGTCAATAGTTAAAAACATATTTAAAGTATCCCGATTCTTGAGTTTCATATCTAAACTATCATGTGCAGTGATTTTTTATCTGAACCATCAACGATTATTTTTCAAAATACTCCATCAACTATCATTCACATTTTCTACTGGAATATCACTATCTTTCGGATAGGTATAGTCAACAATTGACAGTTAACTCGTGTTTCAATAAATAGTTGGTGATACTTCATATAGTAAACTCATATACTTATAAAGTTGAACTATGAAACTCAAAAATCTTGAGATACCTTGGGTGTGTTTTTCACCCGTACCTCTTTAAAGTATGCAAAGTAAACACAGAAATAAGACATTCAGACTCAACATCTATCATACAAGTAAGTAAAAATAATTTTAATTTCAACCATATATAAGTAATAGAATTTTTCGCTGAAAAGAATAGAAAATTCACTTTCGAAATACTGAATTACCGTAAGGCGTGAATGTGTGATACACAAGAATCATGGCAGGAATTAAGTCCAAGAAACTTCAGGTGACATAATTAAAGCCGGGCTAGAATTTTGAGTTTATAATAAACTCGACATCCTATAAAATTCTACTTTGACATTTGCAAAATAAGTGTTATTTTAGCAAACTAATCTTGCAAAACGTCGCCTTAGAAATTTTGATAATAACTCCTTTTTATTTTACTTGACCCTTTATAAAAAATAGTTATTTTAATTTATTTGTTTGTAATCAATAGGATTTTATTATATTTTCCCCTTCTACCTTTATATTACATAATTATAACCCTTTTGTCCCATATTAGTTAGTTGTTTTCCTTTTACTTAATATACTAAAAAATCATAAATAAGAAGGTAATTTTACTAATTCACCCCTTAAAAAACTTCTTGGGAATTTTATAAATAAGTGTAGACACTTTTAAGAAGAACTTAAGGGTAATATGAGAAAAAATTAATTAATGCTTTTTTGATTTAGTAAGGTGAACAACTAATGTGAGACAACTATTTTTAGTAAGATGACCAACTAATATGGAATAGAGGAAGTTTAAAATAATAGTGTCAAATTTAAAATTTCAAAACATTATTAATAATGTTACTTTCATAATTTAAGTACTCTCTCTATTCATCTTTACTTGTCCACTTCAATTACTAATTAGTTAAATTATTTTTTGATGACGCAATAATGGTGTTGACAATGACAGTAGTGGAGAAGTGTTGATGTAGGTGGCTACAAATGATGAAAGAGAGAAAAAAAGCATAGATATAAATTTCGGGTCGTGGAAGATTTGTAGAGCTTTATCAGTGTGAAAATAGTGGTTGTAGTGATCACCATTGTTGAAAGACATGAAGTTTGTGGCCGTTTGATGATAAGAGAGAAATAAAAATAAATTTAAAAAATCATAATATAATTTCTCACTCTCTCAAAATGTATTTCACTTTCTCGGCCATGCCAACATATGAGAGGCTAGGGGTGGCAAACGGGCGGATTTGATTGGATTTGGATGGGTTAAATATGGATCGAGCAAAAATGGTTTGGATTGCAATCTGCCCATATAAATACGGGTAAATATGAATTTGGTCAAATATGGATTGGGTAAAAATGGTTTCAATCCACTTTAACTCCTAAGTCAAAAACTTAAAACTTTTATATCATATCAACTTGATTTTTTTTCCATTTCTTTTTTTTTTTTAGTTATTTCTTTTTAGTTTTTTTTGCCACCTCTTCTATGTGTAGCCTCTAGTTTTTTTTTTCTTTTTCATTTTTTCTCATTTCTTTTTTTTTTCTCGCACTTCTATCTCTACCCTCTACCCTCTACCCTCTACCCTTTGTTTCTCTTTCTTTTTTCTTTTTTTTTTTCCTTTTCTTTTTTTCTATTTTTTATTTTTTTGTTTTTACTTCTTTCTCATTTTTTTATTTTTTGGTTGAATTTTATGTTTTATATTTTTTTTACTTTCGAAGAACATGGTTAAGTTGAGTACGAATTATGGATGATGACTAAAATATCGTAACCACTCAGCATATTTGTTTTCACCATCATCTTTTTTCATTATTTTTTCTTTTTAATTTTTTTTGTATTTTTTTCTTCAATTCTTTCTTTACGCTTTTTTCTCTCTTCTATCTCTAACTTCTACCTCCCTCTCTATTTTTTTTTCTATATTTGGTTTCCTTCTGTTTTTATGATAATGAAAATACCATAAACGCATATTGATTTATATTTGCCCAACATTTATAATTCGAAGGCTATGTGGATCCTCAGCCATATATATTTTAGTCTCAAGAAAATACAATTAATTCATATACTTTTTTTTGGTTTTTCATCCGGTGTCTGGTGCCTGCATTGGAGCCCCGACTAATCTGGATCGGGCGTTGCAGGGCCCATTAAGGTAGCAGCGCTCCCAACAGAGTTTTCTCCATAACCAGGGTCGTACCCTCGACCTCTGGTTAAGGGTGGAGCAGCCCCATCCACTGCACCACAACCCATGTTGATTTTAATTCATATACTTATTTGTATATAAATACAAATGATAAATTGTACATATTGACAACTAAACTATTCAAATACAAATAATAAATTTATTTGAAATATATAGTATGATACAAATAAATTTAACGTAAAAATATAAAATGCAATGACAAAAAAAAAGATGAAGAAAAGAATATAAAAAAATAAGAAAAATGACAAAAATGACGAACCAAGAATTAAAAAGGGGGAAACAGAAATACAAAAAAAAAGAATGCAAAGAAATAAAATTGAAAAGGAAAAAAATGATGAAAAAGAAGAAAGAAAAAAAGTGTAAGAAACGAGTAAAAAATAAGTGGAAAAAATGAAAAAGAAAAAAAAGTAAATTAAAGGAAAAAATAAAGAAAAAAATAGTAAATTAAAAAATAAAAAAAAAGAAAGAAAAAGAAAAGAAAGAGAAATAAAAGATAGAAAAAAAAATAATAAAGGAGTGAGACTATGGATTATATTTAATTGATAAGAGATGTTATGAATTATATAGGCTAAATGGGATAATTAGAAGCTTATATTTATTAACTCATGTACGTCTCAAGCGAATACGAATGATGAAATAAGAATGAGAAAGGGGAAAGCAAAAGAAAAGAATACAAAGAAAAAAGAAATAAAAAAAAAAATATAAAATAGATGAAAAAATGAGAATGAAAAAAAGAAATTATAAGGAATGAGTAAAAAAATAAAAAAAATGAAAAAGAAAAAAAGCAAATTAAAGGAAAAAAGAAAGAAAAAAAGAAGAAGAAAAGAAACTAGAAAAGAAAAAAAACTGAAACTTTAAGCATAGGTAGGTGATCTCAGTGTTTAAATGGGTACCCATATTTTACTCATTTTGTCCATATTTGTATGAGCTTTTAAAATGAGTTGAAGTCTATATTTACCCATTTGAAATATGAGTGATCCAATTCATTAAATATGGGTTAAATGGACTCTTTTCACAAATATGGGCTGCAATTGTCACCCCCATGAGAGGCATATATTTTACATTAAAATAGTATAGGGGTCATAGGCCCTCCACAAAATTGAGATATGTTACAATTTTTTTTCATCAAAGATTGTGTATATTTCGGATCTGTTTCCCTCATTTTAATTGTGTGGATAAGTATTAAGTAATATGGGGTAGAGGGAATAGATGCGTATACCTTGTAGTCTTTAAATTTGTCAAATGATATGTTAGGAATTGAAAAACTTACTTCCTCCTTTCCAAATAAGTGTAATCCTAATACTCTCTCTATTTATTTTTTACTTGTTCACTATACTAAAAGTTAAATGTTTAATAATATTTGTACAGTTTGAAAAATCGATGGATAATTTACTTATTTCTATCCATTTTATCCTTATTTATTAATTATAGTTTTACCCACTATATTTCTCAAAACATTGGATTAATTATACTCAAAGGTTGATGTGGTAAATTACCCGTATTATTTATTGTTTATTAACCTATATATCAAGTCAATAGTGGACAACTATTAATGAATGGAAAGAGTAAAAATTATGTTTGTTAATAAATACAATATCTAGTGTACTAAACTATGTATATTTATTTAATACTAATAAGTGTGTCTTGAAAATGGAACATTATAAGAAGTGGGAGTTCGATTTGTACTATTTTGGAATTAATAGGTAAGTAAATAGATGAATATTAAAGAATTAATAAGGAATGCATTAATCAAATCATACTTCTAATTTTTTTTTTAAAAAAAAAAGTTCTGCAAAATTTATACATGTCAACTGTTCAAATACGAAAGGAGTAATGATTAACTTTAGTGTGGTAAAATGATTATTCAATGACTATCAAAGAAACTAACCATTAATTTAACTTTAAAGTTTCAATTACATATTCTCTCTATATTTTTATTTGTGCAGTATACTAAAAATAATCATCGAACTTTACTTATTTAAATTGAAAAATCAAGGGATAATTATTTTTATTGAGTCTACCGATCCTTTCTTTCAATTAATATTTATTTTTCAACATTTAGATGGCTTATAATTTTTTTTGATTATAAAATGTAAATATTACTATTACCGATAAAAATTTACACCTAAAGAGCATTCAACTACCATTGCTCTAGCCAGGCATGTTGAACCTTGAATTTGTTTCTAATTACATATTCTCTCGATGAATTTCACACTTTCTCCCCTTTTTCGCTCCTGCTAACAAGATCACTCCCTCCCTAATCACTACTTGCACTACTACTTGCAATTGTTGTACCATGAAGCTTGTATTCCCTTGATGGTTCTTGAAGATTTTCCCATTCCTAGCTATCCATATATTATACTCCATAGCTCCATTAGCTGCAGCTACAGTTTCCTTTTGAAATTTGGTCAATTGCTTTCTTCTTATCTTCAAGATAGTAGTCTGAACTTCCTTCAGCTGCACATTCACTCCTACCCAGCTAAAAATTTGAGCCCACACAATATTTGCTATGTTGCATTCTACAAACAAAAGTGTGTGGCATTCTCTTGTTGATGTTGATCACATAATTCACATTCTGCCTTGTCACATTGCCAACCAAATCTGAGCATTCTTTCTTTGGTTAACAACTTGCCCTGCATTGCCAACCATAAAAGGAACCTATGTTTTGGTAGTACTACCCTACTCCATACTATCTCGTATCCTCTCCAGGCTAGTCTCTGTCCTAATAGTGCATAGTAGCTCTTAGAAATTGAAATTTACCTGTTTCTGTAAGCAGGTATCTATTTGAGACATACCAAGCCCACATCCCCCTCTTTACTTGTTGAGTTGTATCCAGTACCAGTTGCAATCTTGGGGGGGGGGGGGGGGTAGTGTGTCCATATATCCTCTCCTTCCTTTATATATACTATGAATCCATTGCACCCACAATATATACTTTCTCTGATGCATCCACCATATCAATTTTCCCACTGCAGCAATATTTCACAATTTATAATTTTTGACATTAAATCCTTCTTGAGCTACAGATATGCCACCATTTAACCAGTGTCACTTTCTTCTTTTCCTCTATTTCTCCCCATAAGAACTTCCTGGATTGTGTTACTACCAGTTTAACCACACTTTGGGGGACGATTAATGCAGAACCCTAGAAATTTTGTAGTGCAAATATCATCGAATTTACTACTTGTAATCTACCAGCATAAGACAAATGTCTTGTTGAAGTAGTTTTTAAGTTTTCTGTGATCCTGATGTTTAATTGTTAATAATCTAATTTGAACCATTTGTTGTGGGATAATGGCAAGCCAAGGTATCTAATAGGGAGTACTCAATATTGAAATCTAGTGAGCTCAAGTAATCTTCTTGCACCTCTTGATTCATACCGGCTATGAAGAGGTTAGATTTATTTGAATTTGCTGATAACCTAGTAGTCTCAGAAAAGTGCTTTATAGCCTCCATAATTCTCTGTACCGAAGCTTCAGTTCCTTTACAGAAGATCATTAGGTCGTCTGCAAATGTAAGGTGCGTTATCTGTTGACCCTTGCATATGGGGTGAAAGCAAATCAGGTAGTTTGCACATTCTGCTCATGACTCTTGTGAAATATTTTATTGCCATTACAAACAACAAAGGAGACATAGGGTCCCCCTACCTTAGTCCTTTCTTACCTGGAAAAAAACCACATCCTACTCCATTGATCTTAACAGTGTGTGTGGTGGTTGTGAGTTGTAACACATGTTATGATTAAGTCAATAAACTTGGGGGGAATTCATAACCATACAATATTTCTTCCACAAACTCCCATCTCATCATATCATATGCCTTTCTCAGGTCTATCTTTATGAGGCATCTAGGGGAGGTTTTCCTATTTTAGTGTCTCATCATGTCTTGACACATTAGCACATTCTGAATGGGTGATCTTTCCTGGATAAAAGCATCATGTGATATGTTCACTAACACTGCAACACCCTCTTCAATCTATTACATATCAACTTTGAAATACACTTGTACAGTGTGTTGCAGCAAGAAATAGGCCTGAACTGACTTGCTTCTTCTGGTTTGTCAACTTTTGGGATTAGAGTAATCATAGTGACATCAGTTGTTTCAGTAACTTCCAATTCTGAAAGAATTCTAGGATAGCAAAGCCTGCATCTTTACCTATAACTTCCCAGGCAGTTCTATAGAAACCTCCACCATAACAATCTGGTCCAGGGCTCTTGTTTATGTTTATGCTCCATTAACCTTCTTGATTTCTTCAATTGTAACCGGCTCCAATAATTGCAGTTGCTTCTCCTTTTTTAATCTTGGGACTTGCTCATAGATATGGTTGCTAAATTTAGTCTTGATCCTATCTGCATTGCCTGGTAAAGTTTGGTAATAAGCTACAGAAATTAATTCTAAAAATCTGGCATTGGTCATGTTGTATCTGGTTAGCTTCATCTTTGAGTTGGGTGATAGATTGTTGAAACTTCTTTCTCCTTAGTATTGAGAAGAAGTATTTTGTGTTGTCATCCCCTAGTCTTAACCATATGACTTTACTTCTTTGCATCAACATAATCTCTGCTTGATAAAAAATCTTTTGAAAGGCTTATAATTAATAAGAGTGATATAATAAAATTACCATTTTATTTATTCTCTCTATTCCAAAATAATTGAATTATTGTGATATGGTACTATCAGAATAAATGCAACAGTTAGTGAAAGTTAAACCTATACAGTTAGTTAACAACACTCACTTACATTGCTCAGGTGTCACTTAGCTGGATAAGAGTAGTTATCTGGTGAGGTGCAATATGTGTGAAGCTTGTATAGGTGCACTTGTATAAATAAAGCAATGTACTGATCAATTGAATATAATAAGAAAATATCTTCTTCTAATTCTCTCAATCTATAATTCTTCTCTCTAAGCTGCTTAGCAGCATGAGCTCAACAGATTGAGCATTTTATCATTCCATTCCATAAGTTTCTCAGGGTATCAAAGCAGAGATCTCTGTGACGAGTTAGTCTTCCGCGTGGTTAATTTTTTCTTTCTTAATTCGAGGATTCATCAATGGCAGATCTGAAAGTTGCTACCTTAGAGCACAATCATCCATTGTACTTGCAATCTACGGATACACCTGGTGTTGCTTTGATTTCAGTTAAGCTTATCGGACCAGAAAACTATGGGTTATGGAGCAGGTCAATGAAGCTGGCGTTATTGGTAAAAAACAAATTAGATTTTATTGATGGCACCTGTGTGAAGAGTTCGTACAAAGGTGAAGTACTTGCTCAATGGGAAAGATGTAATGATGTCGTTTTGTCATGGATAAGCAGCACTGTTGCATCAAATTTGTTGACTACTATCATATATGCTTCGAATGCTCAAGATGTCTGGGAGGACTTCAAGGAGCGTTTTGATAAATCTAATCTCACTCGCGTCTACCAGCTATGGACTAAAGTTGCTGGGCTTAGACAAGGTACTGATTCTGTTACCGAGCACTATTCGAAATTGCGTGATCTGTGGGATGAATTGGATTTGTTGGTTCCTTCTCCCGTATGCAATTGTGCTGAAGCTAAGCCTTATATTGAATATTTGTAGCAACAAAGGTTATTAATGTTTCTAATGGGATTGAATGAGACATTTAGTTTTATGCGCAGTGATATTCTTCTAAAACTAGAAGCACTTAGTGTTAATCAAGATTATTCGATTGTAGTTCAAGAGAAAAGTCAGAGATTGTTAGGTGTAGTGGGATCTAGCAAAGAACAATTTACCATGTTAGCAGGTAAGAGTAATACTTTCAGAGGTGGAAAGAAGCCACAATCAGGGGGAGCTTGTGATATTTGTGGATACAGAAACTATGTAACAACTGACTGTTATAGACTAGTAGGTTTTCCACCTGATTTTAGGAGCAAGAAACAATTTCCCATGTCTGGATCACCACATGCACCAGCTTATCCCAATGGAGTCAATAACTCTAGAACAGGAAATTACAACCATGCTGGACCTTCAAGCTTCAGGTCTTACGCAAATAATGCAACAACAACAAATAAAAGAGAACAAGAACTACATGAGCTCACTATTAATGATATGGAGCAGGTGCACAATTTGAAGCACAATAAAGATGCAAATGACTGCAAAGCTAATCTAGCTGGTAATGTTTCTTTGAACAATGACCGTGGTATACAAAATTGGATTATTGACTCAGGAGCTACGCTTCATATTACTCATGTAAATACTTTTTAACTCATATAAAGGAACTAGCAATCACAGAAACAGTACAAATGCCCACAGGAAAGAAAGTAATGGTTGAACATTCTGGAGAAACTACTATTCTGGGAAATTTGCAGTGAAAAATGTCCTACATGTCCCTGACTTCAAGTTCAATCTACTTTCAGTAGCAAGGATGACTAAGGACTTATCTTGCAGTTTCAGTTTCTTCCCTGATTTCTGTGTCTTGTACGGTCTTTATAGTGGCAAGGTGATTGGGGCTGGTAGAGAACACAATGGTTTGTAATGAAATAAATGTAGTTGTTAGATCAACAATAAAGGAACACAATCAAACTGACTTGTGGCATGCTAGACTGGGTCACCCTTCTTATCAATCTATGAAGCATATTTTAGCACTTAGAGGTCACATTGATAGCAGGCAACTTAATTCTTGTCAAACTTGTCCTATAGCTAAGCAAAGTAGATTAGTATTTCCTGATAGTCAAAGTAAGTCCACACATTGCTTCCAACTTATTCATGTAGATGTTTGGGGGCCATACAAAACCCCTACATATGATAGAAAGCAATACTTTGTCACAGTTGTTGATGATTGTAGCAGATTTACTTGTATATGTCTAATTCAATGTAAAACTGAAGTATATGGAGTTTTAAAGGATTTCTTGACTATGGTACATACACAGTTTGATGTCAAAGTGCAGGTTATAAGAACAGATAATGGTATAGAGTTCTTCAATATGAATTGTAATACTTTATTTTCTTCTCTTGGTATTGTTCATCAAAGTTCCTGTGCTTATACTCCCTAACAAAATGGGGTGGTCGAGAGAAAGCACAGGCACATCATAAACACTGCTAGAGCATTGAGATTTCAGTGTGGATGCCTATAAAGTACTGGGGTCATTATGTTAAAATAACCACTTACTTGATTAATAAGATGCCTAGTACAGTGTTAAATGGAAAATCACCACATAAAGTTTTATACAGGCAAGAACCTGATCTCAGTCACCTAAGGATTTTTGGCTGTTTATGCTTTGTATTTGTGTTTCCTAGGGTGGATAAATTTGCTCCATGAGCAAGGAAAGCAGTATTGATGGGGTATTTAGAGACTCAAAAGGGGTATAGGTTGCTGGACCTAGTGAATCACCTCATTTTCATTAGTAGAGATGTTACTTTTATGGAGCATATTTTTCTGTTAAAAAATGACTCAACAGACTCTCCAGACTTGCTTTTACCAGTCCTAGACCAGCCTGAGTTGTTGATAGCTGCTGGTGATACTCATGCTCCGCCTATTGGTGACACTGACTCAGTTCCTAATGACCTACCCGTTCAATAAAAACCCACTGAAGTTATTGCAGATTATGCCATTGACCAGCCTGCAGATATCCCAGAGGTTGTACCTACAGATATCCATGATGAAGAACCTGTTATTACTCCTAGTCCAAATATACAGGTGAGGGAGTCTGCAGATATTATAAGGACTGCTAGATCAGCTAAACTACCCTTGTGGCACAAGGATTATGTTCTGTCCAAAAGAACTAATGTTGCTTGCCTCTACCCCATTGATGATTACATAACTTATGCTGGTATGAGTGACTCTTACAACTCCTATGTTGCAGCATTCTCTGAACAGGTAGAACCTTCTTCATTCAAGGAAGCTTCTACTTTTCCTCACTAAATTGAAGCCATGAAAGCTGAAGTTCAAGCCTTGGAATAGAATAAGACATGGATATTGGTTGATTTACCTATTGGTAAAAGAGCTATTGGTTCCAAGTGGGTGTATAAGGCAAAACATAAAGCAAATCGTAAAGTTGAAAGATATAATGCTAAGTTGGTAGCCAAAGGCTACAACCAATAAGAAGGCATGGATTATCATGAAACTTTCTCACCTGTTGCCCAAATGGTAACTTTGAGAACTGTCATCAGTATTGCTGTATCTCATAACTGGCCATTATTTCAAATAGATGTTCACAATGCATTTCTCCAAGGTGATCTTACTGAGGATGTTTACATGGAGTTTCCTCAGGGTTTCCAGAGACAGGAGGAGAATAAAGTATGTAAACTTCTTAAATCTTTGTATGGACTCAAACAAGCATCTAGGCAATGGAGTCTTAAACTTACTGAAGCTCTAACAGAAGAAGATTATGTACAAAGTGCCTATGACCACTCTTTATTTATTAAGAGAAAGGGAGATGAGATAGTTGTGGTATTGATTTATGTAGATGATCTACTTATCACAAGAAATAACAACACATTGATTCAGGAGGTTAAGATTAAACTACACAACAGTTTCAATATGAAAGATCTTGGTGATCTAAAGTATTTCCTTGGGATTGAGGTGCTGAGGTCCAAGACAGGAATTTTACCAACTCAGAGAAAGTTTGCATTAGAGCTTATTGCGGAGACTGGTTTGAGTGGTGCCAAGCCAGTTGCTACACCTCTAGAGGCTAACATCAATCTAACTACAGTTGAACTAGATGAGTGCACTGGCAACACAGGTGACTCAATATTTAGAGACATCACTGCATATCAGAGACTAATTGGGAGATTTCTATACTTAACCACTACAAGACCTGACATAAGCTTTGCTGTACAATTACTATCACAATTTATGCAGAAGCCAAAGGTGTCACATTGGGAACTAGCCATGAGATTAGTGAGGTATATCAAAGGTTGTCCAGGACAAGGAATATTACTAAGTGGGATTCCTAGTACACAGCTTCAAGCATTCTATGACTCAGACTGAGCAGCATACCCTAAAAGTAGAAGATCAGTGACTGGATATATGGTGAAACTAGGGAGGTCACTCCTATCATGGAAGTAAAAAAAGCAACACACTGTAAGTAGAAGTTCAGCTGAAGCTGAATATAGAAGTATGACAACTGTTGTGTCTGAAGTAACATGGCTTACAAGGATCTTGAAAGAGTTGAATGTGAACATTGAAACACCTGTCAAGGTGCATTGTGACAGCAAGGCAAAAATCCAAATCAGTGTTAATCCCATCTTTCATGAGAGGACTAAGCACACTGAGATAAATTGTCATTTTGTTAGGGAAAAAATCAAAAGGGGTTCAATCAGTACAGAACATATTGGCATTAAGGAACAACTTGCAGACTTGCTTACGAAAAGACTAGGTGTTGTACAACATCATGCACTTTTGAGCAAGTTGGGAGTACTGAATGTATACACAAACTCCAGCTTGAGGGGGAGTATCAGAAAAAGTGCAACAGTTAGTGGAACTTAAACCTACATAGTTAGTTAACAGCACCCACTTACATTGCTTAGCTGTCACTTAGCTGGATAAGAGTAGTTATCTGGTGAGGTGCAATATGTGTGAAGCTTGTATAGGTGCACTAATATAAATAAAGCAATGTACTGATCAATTGAACATAATAAGAAAATATCTTCTTCTAATTCTCTCAATCTGCAATTCTTCTCTCTAAGTTGCTTAGCAGCATGACCTCAATAGATTGAGAATTTTATCATTCCATTCCATAAGTTTCTCAGGTACATCCTTTAAGAAAAATCTTTTAGGACATAAGTTGTAGTTTCTACTATTACCCTTTTAATTGTTCTTAAATTACTCTTCTAGAAAATGTGAAGTATTTAAGAACCTCATTAAATAAAAGGGCAAAATTGGAACGAATTTTCAACATTTCTTTTGAAGAATGAACAATTTATTTATTTTGGAAATTAAAAAATAGCTCAACAATTCATTTATTTTAGAATGGAGGAGTATTAGTATTTCTTAAGGAGTTTAAAGTTAAACATAAATGAGTATAAATGAACGGATGGAGTAACTAATTGTTTGTACTCAACTAAATTGAAAAATAAAAATAGTAAGGTAAATTTGAACTAGTAAATGAGGTTTTTTCCCCTTCGTATAAATAATAAAATAAAGAAACCTACCAACAAATTAATTTACATATAAGTTGTGCTAACTTTCTTAAAAGGCCCGATGCCACTGATGTACCAATGGGGAAGGAAATTAAAAAGTGTAAATCGAATCTGTGCCAATACAGTAAACTAAAGTTTAGAAATTAGATAATCAATTAATTGAACTACGAAAACTTTTTGTCATTAACGTACCTCGTTATCGAGAGACTGGCAGATTTCAGATAGTCGTTTGCTTAAATCCGAATTGTTCACTTCCACATTGTCGTCCATTAGCTGCACATAAAAAGTAAATGTATCTACTAAGTGTAATTTTAGACATAAATACGGAGTTTGAATAAAAACTAAGATGTTCCGTTGAAACTGTAAAGTGAAAATGTGACTCCGCCCCTAGTGCCATTGACGTACCTCTTTCTCAATGTAAAGCAAACTTCGATAGAGTGGTTCATTATCCATTTTCGTGAATTAGAAACTCAGAAATCGCAGAGGAAATGGACGTTCAGTAATGTATTACTTTTTTTTTTTTTTGCATCAACTTAGTTGTCCAAATATATTTTAACACAAAAGATTTAATGAATAGTTTGGATTTTGGTAAGAAATTGAAGGTTGTAATATGAAGGAAATAAAAAGCTTATTCACAAAATCCTAAATTGTTGGCTCTCTCCAACAACCTATTAAGTACTTATTTTCCTTTCAAAAAGACAAAATTGATTTCATTTAAATGCTTGAACTAAGTATTATTTAATTGAACATGTTAATTCTAAATAAAGTGTTTTAATTAAATATTTTTCACTCAAATTTAGAAAAGAAAAATTATGTGTGTTTTATTCATTTTTTAGATATATAGTGTTAAGGGAACCATAAATTACATTTTTAGTAACAGTATGTAAATTCATCTCAGTAAGTCGTAAAACCCTAATCATTTTTTATTTGAGATTAATATATATAATTAAAGTAAATAATATATTTTATGGAGTTAATAGTATATTTAATAGACGAATGAAAACACGCGCAATGGTTTTTTCAATATTTAAATCAAAAGTGTCTCATTAGAATATTTTATTAGGAGTTGAGATGTTTAATTGAAAGAAGATTTAATTTAAGTGTATAAATGAAATTGTCTAACAAGTTTAAGAGATTGGCTATGCGTTAAGTCTTATTTTATTTCATCAAACTCGTTACCATAATTATTTTCCTTTTCTTTTTTCTTTTTATTTCTCTCAACCTTGTTTCCATAACTATTTTTCTTTTTTGGATTTACTCACTTGTTAGATTTGAAATGACATGATGCTTAACATATGTGTACTGGAGTTTGTTTAGGAAAGGAAGCCAAGTGAAATCACCCAGCCATGCATTTGATGCATGACAATGCAGAAAAGCATAATCTGCTTTATGTTTTTCATGAAGCTACTACAACTACTAAGCTATTCATGATGATATGTGATGCATGCTTTGACTTTTAAGTCTTGACATGTTCTTTTGGTAGACTTTTATTTGATTGTCTTAACCTAATCGAATTTGAGATCTTATTTTTTTGCGTGTCTAATATTTATTTAGGTGTGAAGAACCTAAGTGGTTTAAGTTATTATATTTCAAGGTTACTCTCCATTTCCACTATGGATGCAATAGAAGCTCTTAAAGCAATATCTGATGGTGAAGACATTTTTGTTGCTACAATTGGAGTTGACGATATATACTAGTATTTTTCCTAGTATAAGAATTGTTGGAAGAACCAGATATTCAAGAGGAGAGGGGTGAATTGACCACTTTTTGTTTAAGCGATACTATAGTCGATCGTTCTTTCTCAATAGTCAATTTTGAACCTGCAAAAGGGTTAGTGAATAGAACAAGAAATAATTGAATTTTAAGTAAATGTGTAAATGTAAGAGAGTCAGAAATTTATACTCCTCCTTGCGTTAATCACTAACTTGTCACCTTCCTAGCCACCTTATATTCATCCCTATTTTCCTATTTCTCCTCCTCCGTTGTACTTTCCACCAACTTCTTGTAAGCCCCTTTCTTTGCCTACATCATCCCTAATACTTCTCCATTCCACCACCAGTCCCTTTGACAGCCATTAAATTGACCTCTCAATACACCCTACACCTCTCTAGCCATTTGCTTATGCAACTGGCAGTCTTATCCACATATTGTCTGCATCCCCACTACTCTTTCAAGCCCCCATATTCATTAACTTCTCCTAGATCTCCAGAGCACTAGCCATCATCAAGCTACCCCATTTGATCCTAGGTCAATCATCAAAAAACCTCTTTTTCCTCATCTTATTGATCTTCAAATCCATTCATCACGGAAAGCCTACGTTGAGTCAAAAGATTCTCTCTTGGGATAACCATACAGTCTTTACAAAGACCTTTATCCCCCTTCCTAAGGAGCAAAAAATCAATCTGCATTGAACTACAGAAGGTAACCAAGTGTTACTCCTTCTTGGGAAGCCTGAATTCGCTACCATCAACCCAAAGACACTTGCAAAATTCAAAAGTGAAGCTCCTCCGTCATTTCTCTCCCCCAAACCAAAACCTCCATACACATCATTATAACCCCTCGGTAATGACCTGATGTGCCCATTGAAATCAATTCCTAAGAAAATATTCTTGATGAGTGGCACACCTCTCACCACATTAGATACGTCCACATTAATTTTCCTTCTGTGGGTTGTTTGCTTTCTTCGGTTTTATCTCTTTCCTGGTACTCTTCAAGTCGTCTTCTTTGTGTTTTAATTTACTCTATATTGATCTTCTTTGATGTTGAATCTTCCTTGATGGTTGGATTTTCCTTGATCAATGGGCTGATTTTTACTATTTCCTTTTGCATTTGTTGCTGCCGAGCTTCTCTTTTTTTCTTGGCTAATTTCTTTTTTCTACTTACGTACGTAATAAATTTAACAGGTAAATTGTCATTATCAAAACTTATATGGGCTAACAATCTCTCCTTTTTGATGATGACAACCAAAAAAGAGATAGAGGGAGTTTACTTCCTTTTTTGTGTTATGTTCCCCCTTAGTGTATGCTCCCTCATGATGTATGCCATGTATAAGAGTTGACTCGTATTCTCTTGTGGTCTTCTCCACCTTTTACTACATGGAGTTATGTAGTGGAGTCATAGCTTATCTTGTCGAATGGAAGTAAGTTATAGGTCATCCCATAATGGATGTACACAAAGAAAAAGTGCACAAGAAACAGAAGATAGATTTTAACACAAAGGTTTAATGAATATTTCAGAGTATGGTAAGAAAGTGAAGATTGTAATATGAAGGAGATATAAAGCTTATTCACAAAATCCTAAATTCCTGGCTCTCTCCAACAACCTACTAAGTACTTATTTGCCTTCCAAAAAGACAAAATTGATTTTATTTAAACAATTGAACTAATTATTATTTAATTAAACATGTTAATTCTGAATAAAGTGTTTTAATTAATATTTTTTACTCAAATTTTGAAAAGAAAAACTGCGTGTTTCATTCACTTATTAGAGATATAGTTAAGTGAACCATAAATTATATTCATTTTTAGTTAGAGTAGGCATATGTGCATTCACCTCAATAAGTCGTAAAATCCTAATCATTTTCTGCATGGGATTAATATATATAATTAAAGTAAATAATATACTTTATGTAGTTAACTTAACCGTATATTTAATAAACCAATAAAAATATGCACAAATTTTTTTGCAATACTTGAATCAAAAGTGTCGTATTATTGGAGCATTTTATTAGGAGTTCATGTGTTTAACTGAAATAGTCTAACAAATTTAAGAGATTGATTCTGTGTTAAGTCTTTTTTTATTCTATCAAACTTGTTACCATAATTATTTTCCTTTTCTTTTTTATTTTTATTTCTCTCAGCCTTGTTTCCATAACTATTTTTTTTTTAGATTTACTCACTTGTTCGATTTGTAATGGCATGATGCTTAACCTTATCGAATTTGGGTTCTTTTGGTTGACTTTTATTTGATTGTCTTAATAACCTAATTGAATTTGGGGTCTTATTTTTTTACGTGTCTAATATTTATTTTGGTGCGAAGAACCTGAGTGATTTAAGTTATGATATTTCAAGGTTGCTCTCCATTTCGGCTATGGATACAATAGAAGCTCTTAAAGCAATATCTGATGGCGAGACATTTTTGTTGCTACAATTAGAGTTGACGATACATATTAGTATTTTTCTAGTATAAGAAATGTTGGAATAACCTGATATTCAAGAGGAAAGGGGTGAATTGACCATTTTTTATTTAAGCGACACTATAGTCGATCGTTCTTTCTCAATAGTCAATTTTGAACCTGCAAAAGGGTTAATGAACAGAATAAGAAATAATTGAATTTTAAGTAAATATAGAAATGTAAGAGAGTCAGAAATTTATACTCCTCCTTGCGGTAACCACTAACTTAGTCTCCTTCCTAGCCACCTTATATTCCTCCAGATTTTCCTGTTTCTCCTCCTCGATTGTACTTTCCACCAACTTCTTGTAAGCCCTTTTTTTTAGCCTACATCACCCCTAGTACTTCTCCATTCCACCAGCACTCCCATTGCCGCCTGCAAAATTGACCTCTCAATACACCCAACACCTCTCTAGCCATTTTGCTTATGCAACCGACAGTCTTATCCTCATATTGTCTGTATCCCCACTACTCTTCCAAACCCCATACCCATTAAATTCTCGTATATCTCCAGGGCACTAGTCATTGTCAAGCTACCCCATTTGATCCTTGGTCGATCATCAAAAATCCTCTTTTTCCTTATCTTCTTGATCTCCAATCCATCCATCACCAACGACATGTGTTGGGTCGAAAGATTCTCACTTGAGATAACCTTACAATCTTTTCCAAAACCTTTATCCCCTTCCCAAGGAGAAAAATATCTGTATGTGTCATGGCCATCGAACTGCGGAAGTTCACCAAGTGTTCCTCCTTGAGAAGCTCGAATTTGCTACCATCAACCAAGGCTCTTGCAAAATTCAAAAATGAAGAGATCCTCCGTCATTCCTCTCTCCAAAATCAAAACCTCCATACACATCATTATAACCCCTCGGTGATGACCTGATGTACCCATTGAAATCACCTCCTAAGAAAATCTTTTCGATGAGCAACACACCTCTCACCACATGAGATACGTCCCCATTAATTTTCCTTTTGTAGCTTGTTTCCTTTTTTCTGTCTTGATCTCTTTCCTTGTACTCTTCAAGTCGTCTTCCTTGTGTTTTACTCTGTATTGATCTTCTTTGATTGTTGAATCTTCCATGATTGTTGAATTTTCCTTGATCAATGGGATGATTTTTGACTATTTCTTTTTGCATTTGTTGCTGCGGAGTTTCTTTCCTTTTATTGGCTAATTTCTTTTTTCTACTTACATACGTAATAAGTTTAAAAGGATAAATTGTCATTATCAAAACATATATGGGCCAACGGAGCCATAACTTATCTTCTTGTATGGAAGTAAGTTATAGATCTTCCCAAAATAAAGAAAAAGTGCACAAGAAACAGAAGATAGCTAATAATAGTTCTAGATAAGAAAAGCAAAAGAGCGTTAGGGGATTAAGATTTCCCAATAACAACCCAACAAAATTATAGTTTTAACAAGGAACAAATTGCCCCAAAAACATATGAAATCATATATAAACCAAGTAGTGCATGAGGGTTCTTCTTCAGTCATCCTTCAGAAGCTCAGCAGCTGAGTCTGTAGATACATTGGTTGTCTTGGGTTGCTCACTCTTAACTTTTCCAGAGTCCTTTTAAAAAGAATAGAGTTAACGATCAAAAATATACTTATAGTATCTAGATTTTTTGAGTTTCGTACCTGAACTATTAGATGTTCGATTTTTCTACCAGAACTATTACCAACTACTTACCATAAACATCTCAACTATCAATATTTTCAGGTAACAAACTCAAAAAACCAAGATATTTTAGGTGTGTTTTCACTCTTCACTCATTAAAATATGTAAAGTAAACACACAATCTAGTAGAAGTTTATGCAAGAAGTAATTAAATATGTTGCTCGGACTCTACAAAAATGTCGCTCGATAAAAGGATAAGCAATGATTTTTTTTCGGTATGTCGGAATATAGTTGATGAGTGTGTATCAAATCCTTAAAAAGTAGTGAATTTTTTAAGAATTTGACACGAATACGACATATTTTTAAGAGTCCAAGCAACACAATATAAACCAGTAGAAAATTCAGGTATAAAAAATGAACAAAATAATTCAGATAGAAAACTCAAAAAAACAATATATATTATGTGTTCTCACCCATCACTGTTTAAAATATGTAAAGCAAATGTACAATCAAGCAGCAGCTTATGCAAGAGGTAACTAAGTATGTTGCTTGGACTATACCAAAATGTCGCTCGCTAAAAGGATAAGAAAATGATTTTTTTTCGTGTTTCAAAATATGGTTGATGAGCGTGTATCAGATCCTTCAAAAGTAATAAATTTTTGAAGGACCGGACTTGAATACGACAAATTTTTGAAGAGTTCAACCAATATAATTTAAACCAATAAAAAATTTAATTTAAGAAAATAACAAAATAAATTATGGGTGAGATATTAGAAAGTGAAATATCATTGTTATACCTCATCCTCGAGAGACTGAATGTGATCAAGTAGCTGTTGATTGAGTGCACTTTCATTTATATGGTTAGCAACAACCATACTGAAGAGTGAAAAAAATGAGATTGACTGTAAGAGTGAATAAAAAGAAAAATTAAAACACAGCTCAGTATTAATTGTTCACTTTTTCTTTATATATAAAATTAAAATAAAAAATCAAAATAGTACTTTAGGTATATTTTTTCAACCTTCCCCTAAAATATGAAAAGTAAATGAAGGAAGAAGTCAATTGAGGTTCAATATCTATAACACATGCCTAAAAAATAATAATTATATATAAATAGTATAATTTTTTTTGATGAAATTACTGTAAAAAGGTTGAGTAAAATGTGCGCAGTGCCATTGACATACCTCGATGTCGACAGACTGATACAATTCAAATAGTTTTTGGTTAAAGGCGATTCAACAACTTTCTCAGAGTCCTTAACCTGCGCATGTATTATTCTCTTAATATGCTAAAATAAATAAGTAAAAATATAAATACATTTTAGTATAGGAGATAAAGTGAAATTAAATAATGGACTGAATGTTTCAGACAATTGTTTCAAAATTTTGCAATGTCTTCAACATACTAAACAAAAAGGGCATGAATTTAACGATAACTTGTGGTGTTATAAAATGAATCTTCAAGATACTGTTTAACTTGTCATCTTACTAAAAATAGATCCATGATATTTTTTATTTTATAAGATTAAGATATAATTAGTTGTTTGTTTTAAGATTTATTCATAATCATAAATATGGAGAGATATTAATAAGGTGCAAATAAAGTATTGAACAAAATAGATGATACAACAACAACAACAGACCCAGTAGATTCCCACATCGTGGGGTCTGGGGAGGGTAGAGTGTATGCAGACTATACCACTACCTCTAACGAAGTAGAGAGGCCCAAGACAAAGGACAGTATATAAAAATATCAAAAGCATGGAACACAATAAAAAAAACATAAATACGCCATCCACAAAAATATGCAACACTGCCAAACAAAAGACACCCAAGCCCTCCTACCTTACTGACTATGACTCATCCACCCACCTTAACCCTCTATCCTAATGTTTTTCCTCCATACCTTCCTATCCAGGGTCATGTCCTCAACCAACTGTAACTGCTCCATGTCACATCTAATCACTTCCCTCCAGTATTTCTTAGGTCTACCCCTACACCGCTTGAAACCATCCAAGGCCAACCTCTCACACCTACGAACCGGCGCATCCGCGCCCCTCCTCATCACATGGCCAAACCATCTCAACCTCACTTCCCGCATTTTATCCTCCACCGACACCACTCCCACCTTCTCCCGAATAATTTCATTTTTAATCCCGTCAGCCCTAGTAAAACCACACATCCAACGCAACATCCTCATTTCCGCCACCTTCAATTTTTGGATATGAGAATTCTTAACCGGCCAACACTCAGCTCCATATAACATAGCCGGCTTGACTGCAACTCTATAGAATTTTCCCTTCATCTTGAGGGCACCTTCTTATCGCATAAAATTTCCGAAGCGAGCCTCCATTTCATCCAACCTACCCCAATACGGTGAGAGACATCCTCATCTATCTCTCAATTCCCCTGAATCTTCTACCCAAGATACGTAAAACTATCCTTCTTACAAACCGTATGGGAATCCAACTTCACTACCACCTCGTCCTCTTGCCTCGAGTCACTAAACTTGTACTCCAAGTACTCCGTCTTAGTCCTACTCAACCGAAAACCTTTAGACTCCAGGGTTTGTCTCCTAACCTCCAGCCTATCAGTAACACCGTGTCGGGACTTATCAATCAAAACTACATCATCTGCAAAAATCATACACCAAGACACCTCGCTTTGTATACTCCGCGTCAACACATCTATCACCAAAGCGAATAAAAAAGTGCTAAGAGTTAATCCTTGGTGTAACCCTGTCAAGACTGGAATATGCTCGAAATCTCCTCCTACCGTCCTCACCCTAGTCTTCGCCCCCTCATACATGTCCTTAACCGCTCGAATGTACGCCACAGGGACCCCCTCGCCTCCAAGCATCTCCAAAGAACCTCCCTAGGGACCTTGTCATACTCCTTTTCCAAGTTAATAAACACCATGTACAAATCCCTCTTCCTCTCTCTATACTGCTCTATCATTCTCCGCACTAGGTGAATTGCCTCAGTTGTGGAGCGACCATGCATAAATCCAAATTGATTCTCAGAAATAGACACAATCTTCCTCAGCCTCTGCTCCACCACCCTCTCCCAAATCTTCATTGTGTGACTCAACAACTTAATACCCCGGTAGTTGTTGCAACTCTGAATGTCACCCTTATTCTTATACAAAAGGAATCATCGTGCTCCATCTCCACGCCTCGGGCATCTTTGCGGACTTGAAAATATTGTTGAACAAGTTGGTCAGCCACCTTAACCTTGCCCCGCCAGAAAACTTCCAAAAATCCACCGGAATCTCGTCGGGCCCCGTCGCCCTGCCCCTTCGCATCTTGCGGATAGCCTCTCTTACCTCCTCAACCTTAAAACGCCGACAATAGCTAAAATCACAATATTTTAACTAATTTAACCTTTATCTATTTAATATTTTTTTAAGGGATGTCCAAAAAAGACATGACAAGTAAAATAATGCGGAATAAACTTTAACTTATGTCTAAAGTTTCAATGACACAATTAATTTTTTGTGCTCAACTGAATTGAAAAATAAATAAAATTCCTATTAAAGATAAATTTGGAGAGGTTTTTTACCATGTATATAATAAAGAAACCTACCAAAACATTATGTCATTGACGTACCTCATACTCAAGAGGCTGGTAGATTTCAGAGAATCGCTGTTGATTTGGTGCCGAATCATCCACTTTCTCACTGACTACATGCTGCATATAAAACGTGAATGTGTATCACAAGAAGAATCATGATGGAAGGTTCTAGAAACATCAAGAGCCGTAATTAGTGTCAATCTAAAATCTAAACTTTATAGGTTCAAAACCCTAGAAATTGACTTCTTATTGAAATATTAATAAATTATTTGGACATCATTTGACGATGAATATTTTCTACTTCTTTTCTATAGTTCAAATTCTAAAACGCTTGTTTTGTCATAAAATTTATCCAAAATTTCATTGAATTTCGAAATTGAAAAACATCAAAAAGTTCTTTTCATTGCAAACCACTCACTAAAGTGCAACAATAACTCAAGTTTGTATTTGCAATCAAACACAATCCAATCTATATTTTTTTATTTCTAAAAACTCACTATTTTTTTTTTCTTTCAAATTAAGGGACATTGTACTAATTAAGGGGGCATTTGGCCATGAAAAATTCACTTTTCTTGAATTTAAACTCCAGAAATAACATTCGGTCATAAAATCAATTCTAAAATTCAACTTGCAATAAAATTCTGTAACTTTTAATACTTCAAAACTCAATAGAAAGTTATTTTCATTTGAAATAACTCATAAAAATTCAAAAACAACGCATATTTGTATTAATGATCGAAAACAACTTCAATTTTCAAATAACATTTTCTACTTCTAAATCATAACTATTTTTTTCCAAATTTCACAATTTTCATGACCAAAGAAATATTTGTGCATAACAATTATATTTTAAACATATATACATAGTTTAAATTAAAATTATTGAATTTTGCCAAACTGTAAATCAAAAGTGTAGCTCTCTGAGGTGTCGAAGTAAATTTTGCTTGCATGGTTCATTATTCATTTTCATGAATTAGAAACCCAGCAATTGCAGAGGAATTCAAATTGAGTAATGTATTATACTACTACTTTTCTTCCATCAACATTATAAGCTTAATTGTCCAAAGTAAATTTTGACTCATAGATTTTATGAATACTTTGGATTATGGTAAGAATATTTTGACTAATTATTTTATGACTAAAAATAATGGTTCATTTTCCATTTCTGTTTTGTCTTTTACCCAAATTGTTGACTCTATGCAACAACTTACTAAATATTTATTTGCCTTCCAAAAAGTTTAAACTAATCAAATCTCTCTTCTTTGTTTTTTTTTTTTTTTTTTAAAAATCCACTTATTACTCTCTCACTTGTTTCCATGATATTTTTGTGCTTAATACATTGTTGTTTCAGGTACACAAAATTTGTATGTTAGTTCAGTAAACTTCAACACAAGTTCAAGACGTTTCAAGAACACTTATGAAGTTTTCCAACACCTTCAACACAAGTTCACTATGAACTATCAAAGAAGTGTGTTATATTATTAAGAAATAAGATAAAACAGAATAAGCTAAGTCCTTCAAATTCACGAAGTGTCTTTAAGGAAATAATTTCCCTCAAGTACCCGAGGTTGCGAAATTTTCCTCACAGGATAAAATGGCTTCAAAATAAGAAAGTAGTGGTACCTCAAACATTTTGGTTTTCTTCGAACTCACACAACGGGAGATGATCTCACGGTGTTTTTAAGAAGACAAAAAGTATTTTAATATATAAATTTTTTGTACTAAACCTGTGGAAAAATGCAGGCTTATATAGTGTTGGGTACGATGTAGTTTTGATGATTGACAAACTGACAAAGTGATATGAAACATGTAGTTGAAACTTGTAGCAAATAAACTTAACGAAATAAACATGTGCTAATTTGTAGAAGTTGAATTTGATTTAAATACTTGATGATAAGGGAAAGAAAAATTGAGTTGAAAAAGGAGTCCTATGGAAAGAAGGAGTTTCACTTCTGAGCATATCCTGAAGAGTCCTATGTGTAGAAGGAGAAAGATTCTGCAGATTAAAGAAGTCTACACAAGATAGGAAACATACAAATTGAAGGACTCTTTGTTAGATCAATGAAGTTTCTGATGATTGACACATGAATGAACCATGTTACTTAAGTTGGTCCAAGCATAGGAAGACAGGTTTCAGGTGTCACTGATAGATGCAGACAAATATAGCTTAAAGGCAGGAATGAATGACCAAGCCTAATTCTAATATACTCAAGTTACTGATCACGTAAGAAATTGAAGAAGTTGTGGTTGAGTAAAATACTTGAAGATAAGTTGATTTAAAGAGTTGAAGTTTGACTACAACACTAAGGATACAAGAGTTGGAATTGAAGAAGGAGTCTCGCTTGAAGTAGAACTCTGTGTAATGATGTTCTGATTAAAGGAGGAGTTTGAAATAAAGAATGACACTTTGAAGAGCTGTGCTTAAATAGAAGATGCATCAGTCAGAATAACATACGCACTTACAAAGAAGGAAAGCACAATCGACAGATTGACTTCACGAAGTGCTACTCAATCACTGAAGAAACACATTGAAGAACCTGGTCCTAAGTATAGAATCCAGCTAAGAGTTTTAGCATTAATTTTTAGAGTTGTTCATTGTGTTTGAACTATTGATGTAATATTAGTTTTTATGTGTTATAAACTGAACTAGGAGCTAGTCTTCGAGTTGGGGAAAACTCAGAGAAGTTGGGAACGCATACCTTGGGAGGTGTGTGTATAGTTAGAAATTAGAGTTTATAATTTCTAGTCGTTGAGTTAAAGGAATTAGAGTTTATAATTCCTATTTATTGGTTACAAGAGTTTTGTAATCAGTCGTTGTTGAGGCTCAGAGTTATTTAGTGAAGTTAGATTTAAATCCTATTAAGGTGTAGGTCGTAATTTTTTACACCTTTTGAGCCGGGTGTTTTCCACATAAAAATTATTGTGTTCTTTACTTTTTGTTTTACTATTTCCTTGAAACACGTCAGGTAACCCGTTCCATCGATAGGCAACAGTTAGGCAAAAATTCAATAATTCATAGGGCACGTACTCTAACAAGTGGTATCATAGTGAGGTTGTCTTAAAAAGGGTTAGCACCTAAGAAAATATTAATATAATAAATTCTGCACCACCTACTGGTCACAGTGAAGTCCAATCCACTATTAGACCTCCACTCTTTGATGGGTCTCATTTCATTTGGTGGAAAGCTAGGATGGAAACGTTTCTTCAAAGTGTAGATTATGAATTAAGGGACAAAAATATTGATGGACCAACAATTCCCATGAAGACAGTTGATGGAGAACAAGTGAAAAAGGTAAGGAGTGAATTCACCCCGGAAGATCTTGTTGCACTATAAAAGAATGCAAAAGCCAAAAATATTCTTGTTTATGGTCTTGGTCCAGCTGAGTACAATAGAGTGTCTAATTGCAACACTGCTAAACAAATCTGGGATGCATTGGTGAATACATATGAAGGCACTAGCCAAGTGAGAGAATTCAAAATTGCATTACTTTTCACTGAATATGAGGGTTTCAAAATGGAGAAAAATGAGTCACTACAAGAAATGATAACTAGGTTAACTTTGTTGGTAAATGAGTTATAATATCTAGGAAAGGTTTTATCTACTGAGGAACAGGTAGAGAAGGTCTTGAGAGTCCTACCAAATTCTAAGTGGAATGTCAAAGTTACAGCCAAAAGAAAAGCTAAGGATCTCACTAGAATGTCCCTTGATGAGTTAGTTGGTAATTTGAAGACCTATGAGATGGACATGGAAGATCTAAATAGGGCATCTGAAAGTGATGAATCATATGGAGAAGAAGATGATGAAACTGCTCTCATTGCCATTGGAGATTCAGATATAGAAGAAGATGATGGAAACTCTGAGGTAAGTATTCTTGAACTCAAAGAGAAGTTGCATTTATTTTCTAAAAAGTAACTTGTTTCCTTAATGACTGCTCTAATTGATGATTTCCAATAATTAACTTCTGATAGGTATGAGTTATTCAAAAATCTTGTAAGTTTGAAGTTTGATTTTATTGATGTAGAAACTTGTAAGAACACTGTTGTAAAGGAAAACTGCACTCTTAAGGAACAGGTTAGCAGACTTAATTCATCAAACCTGACCCTTAAATCTGAAGTTCTAAAACTATCTCTTTCTGAAAAAGAAAAAAAGGTCAAGAGTGAGAAACAAGAAAAGATTGAGTCAGAATTGACTAAGATTAAATATGAATACTTTTGTGAAAAAGAAAAGGTTAGTCAACTAAGTCAAGAAGTTTCTAAATTAAACTTGATCTTAAGAGAGCTAATAGATGAACACATTATTCAAGACTTGCTCATAATCTAGGTCAAATAACTCACAATGAAAAGGTTGGGTTGGGCTTTTATAAAAGTTCTAATGCTATTAAAGATCTGTGTTATATTTGTGGTAACTTGGGATATCCAACCACTGAATGTCCAGTTACAACAAAAAGAAAATCAAGAAGCATAAGCATAGCAAAAGATTCTTGTTCTATGTTAGCACAAGCTAACAAGAAAGTCAAAACTGGTCAGAGAAACAGGTCACATAACATGTTGCCTCGATGGGCTACAAGGAACTTCATACATTATTTTTCTCATAAGAAAGGATCCAAGCTTGTCTGGGTTCCTATAATTAACCACTAATTTTTTTTGAAGGTGAGAGTGAAATGAGGAAAGAAAAATTAGTACATGGATAGAGCTTGCTCAAGACATAAGACTGGAAGCAAATAAAATTTCTTTCACTCACCATATTTAAAGGGGGAATGGATCTTTTGGAGATGGTAAAAAGAGCACCATTACTAGAGTTGAAAAGATTGGGAGAACTAAAACAATTTTTTTAAAAAAATGGCTAGATTTGGAGTGCTCGTGTAAGGGGGAAGCAAAGGAGATTCTTTTTTTTTTTTAAAAAAAAAGGATGACAGGGGGAACAACAAATAAAGAAATAGATGCATCAATATAACCAACACAAACTGCTGGTAATTTTGTTGGTAGGTCATAAGTATTGGTGTTGTCAAAAGAATCTTAAGATATCCCATGAGAATCAATGTCTTGAGACCATGGTATCCAAAGAAAAGCAATTTCACTCTTGAGGGCTATAAAAATGTTGACTATGTGAGTTACTTAATTGACTGGAGAAGCACCAAGCACCAAAGGCACTAAGTAGAGAGCATTTTGAAAGGAATAGGTTAGACTTGAGGATGATTAAAATTGCATGAACTCCCCTTAATGATTGACTAGAATAACCATTTTTTCCTTAATCTTATTAGCTAAAATGTTATTCGATTTAGTCTGGCACATTTAGTTGTGTGTCCCAATTCCAGATTTTTGACTCTTCTAACCTAATTTGTATTAGATTGTGCAGAAAAATAGGTACAAAAAATCAATTGTGACCATAAAGTTCTTCTTATCAGGTATGTTCTACACTGACATAATTATAGGCTGTCTAAGTTGAAATATTTGAGCACACCTGTTCAATTCCTCACACTTCATCCTCTCCTTGTCCTATAATATTGATGAATTGGTTGACCAAACTTTCTTTGATTCTCTCCAAATGGTTGTGCACAAATGTGTTAATTCTACACCAAAAATTCCTTCTTCTATATTAACCAAAATATCAGTTTTTGTACCATGATTTGCCCAATTTGATCATCAATCACATACAACATATATTTCTGAAGAATGAAAAGGGACATGCTTTCCCTTTTAGTTTCTAATTGGTTATTTTTTAGGACTTCTCAATCCTAGTTCAGGTTCGACCTATAAAGCAACAATAGATATTCTAGAACATATGAATCATGTTGCTCTAACTATTTCAATAAGGAGGGCTAACACTCATTTAATTTTTTTTTTTTTTTTTTTAATTTAGCTAAAAAAATAATTTAAACTAGAAGCTGCACAAGACAGTCATGAAGTTGAATAAGAGGTCCTTAAGGCTAGGTTCATCACTTTGAAGCTTGACCTTGATTAATAGAGGTATGAAAATATTGAAATCATTCATCAATTGACACAGTTGATATCACCTGTTCCATTTTCCTCATCATCTCTTCACTATTTGTATCGTTAGCCAAGTCCCACTTTTATACCATATTTTTTTTATTGATGCTCAGTTGTTTTGCTTTGTTCAGTACTAGCTTAGGTTTAATGTGGAACTTGCTCTGTCAGTTAAATGAAATGGTTATCTTTGCTAAATTGATTCCTATTTTTTCTCTCTTTAATACATTACTATGTTGGCTAAAGTCTTTGTCTGATTTTTTTGGTGATAGCCCTAGTGGACATAAATACCATAACAAATCAATTTGGCTAGTATATTATTGCATTGAAATAGTTTTTTGATGATGCTAAAAGGGGGAAGATAAGGTTGTGCAATGTTTATAACCCATTGACTAAGTTATTTCATTCTAGAGATTTATACTTTAGTGCCTATAGGTGAAGATGTTTCAATGCACAAAGACAAGAGGTTTGTCATCATCAAAAAGGGTAAATTTGTTGGGTACGATGTAGTTTTGATAATTGACAAACTGACAAAGTGAAATGAAACGTGTAGCCTAAACTTGTAGCAAATAAACTTAAAGAAATAAACATGTGCTAATTTGTAGAAGTTGAATTTGATTCAAACACTTGATGATAAGGGAAAGCAAAGTTGAGTTGAAAAAGGAGTCCTATGAAAAGGAGTTTCACTTCTGAGCATATCCTGATGAGTCCTATGTGTAGAAGGAGAAAGATTCTGCAAATTGAAGAAGTCTGCACAAGATAGGAAACATACAAATTAAAGGAATCTTTGTTAGATCAATGATGTTTTTGATGACTGACACATGAATGGACCATGTTACTTGAGAAGGTCTAAGCATAGGAAGACAGGTTTCAGGTTTCACTGATAGATGTAGACAAAGATTGCATAAAGTCAGGAATGAATGAGCACGCCTAATTCTAATATACTCAAGTTACTGATCACGTAAGAAATTGACGAAGTTGTGGTTCAGTAAAATACTTGAAGATAAGCTGCTTTAAAGAGTTGAAGTTTGACTACGACACTAAGAAGACAAGAGTTGGAATTGAAGAAGGAGTCTCACTTGAAGTAGAACTCTATGTAATGAGAGTTCTTATTAAATAAGGATTTTGAAATAAAGAATGACTCTTTGAAGAGCTGTGCTAAAATAAAAGATGCATCAGTCAGAATAACTTACACACTTACAAAGCAGAAAAGCACAATTGACAGATTGACTTCACGAAGTGCTATTCAATCACTGAAGAAACACATTGAAGAACCTGGTCCTAAGTATAGAATCCAGCTAAGAGTTTTAGCATTGATTTTTAGAGTTTTTCATTGTGTTTGAACTATTGATGTAATATTAGTTTTAGTGTGTTATAAACTGAACTAGGAGCTAGTCTTCGAGTTAGGGAAAACTCAGAGACTTTGGGAACGCGTACCTTGGGAGGTGTGTGTGTAGTTAGGAATTAGAGTTAGCTGTTGAGTTAAAGGAATTAGAGTTTATAATTCCTATTTGTTGGTTACAAAAGTTTTGTAATCAGTCGTTGTGGAGGCTCAGAGTTATTTAGTGAAGTTGGGGTTAAATCCTGTAGAGGTACAGGTCGTGGTTTTTTATGCCTTTTGAGCTGGGTGTTTTCCACGTAAAAATCATTGTGGTCTTTACTTTCTGTTTTACTGCTTCTTTGGAACACATCAGGCAACCCGTTCCATCAATAGACAACAGTTAGGTGAAAATAAGATTATCAGTAGGGCACATACTCTAACATATAGCCATGAAGTGCCTTTTCGGAAAGGAGGCAACAGTTCATCGAAAATGTGTATCTTTTCTAAATAGTCATGTCTGTCCATTCAAAACAGTGTGTCTTTTTCAAACAGCCACAACCATCCAAACAAGTCATACCTTTTTCCAAAATAGTGTGTCATTTCAAAACAACATTTCGTGTTTTTGCAATTGTTTCTGCACTGCATGCATGCACGTTAATGGAGGAAAAAAATTTGTTGGATTTTCGAACTATGTAAATAAATTGTGTACAAATTTAATCTCATCGATCAATCCAAATCCAAATCCAAATCCAAATCTGAAGATGAGCGAGCGACGACGATGACGGCGCGAGGCACCTCTTGTTTCTTGCCGCACTTACCATGTGGAGTTTTTGTTTCTTAATATAATCACATGAAAGTTTCATTCTCCCACCAATATGGGAGAATTAGTAGACTTTTCTTTCTTTTGAGTACACTTTTCTTTTTTAAGTGTTATCTCAATTTTTCCTCCACTTAATTCCCTCCATCTTCTGTTCACACTTTTAATCTTGAACCCAAAAATCTCCCACATGAATGGGGGATGAATATTCTTTGTAAAATATTATGGACAAGTATGTGATCACTAAGCAAAGATTGATTTTATCTGAATAAGTGGGTTTTACTTTGAACTTTTCAGAGCGAACATGCATCGGATGTACTCGATCAATTGGTAGATTTAATATCTTTGAACTGTCGAGCTTTAATGTATACCTAGACAACACATGTCATACAACCAACCTTTTACCATTTATGGTTCTCACAGTTTTATTTGTTTTATCCATGAACACATCTCAGTTTCATGAGAGCTTAGAGAATAGGCCTTTACTAACATTCTCCTTGAAGCGGCTTCTACTCTGCTCTCACATTGGTGATTTCTAAGAGTTTCAATCCTATAAATTAAACTATTTGGTCAAATTTGCCAAATTTAGATAATTATTAAAAGAATTCACTCCATAAGTCTTTTCCTTGTTTACTAAACATTGTCTACTTCATGAGAATGGGTTGGGTATATTGACTATGTTGAACATGCCTGAAACAACTTTATTTGATCTCCTTGAATCTAGCTCTATGGATCTCCAGTCTGCTAGGTAGAGTTACTGCCATGCAAACTTGTCCTAGGCCTTAAACCCATTCCCTTGGATGTTCTCTCAACTCCTACTCTAGATAGGCCATTTGTAAGTGGACCTGACACATTATCCTTTGACTTTACATAGCCAACAATTATAATTCCAATAGAGAGAAGTTCTCTAATGGTATTATGTCTCCGTCTTATGTGATGAGATTTATCATTATACATCATGCTCCCAGCTCTACCTATTACCGTTTGACTATCACAGTGTATACATACTAGTGCCACTAGTTTGGGCCAATAAGGAATATCTTCCAAGAAATTCTGGAGCCATTTTGCTTCTTCACTGGCTTTATCCAATGCGATAAACTCAAATTTCATTATGGAGCGAGCAATACATGTTTGTTTGAACAATTTCAACTAAACTTCTCCTCGGCCTATAGTAAATATATATCCACTCATGGATTTTACTTTATTTGATCTGGTGATCCAATTTGCATCACTATATCCTTCAATTACTGCTGGATATTTATTATAATGCAAAGCATAGTCTTGAGTGTATTGAAGATACCCCAAAACTCTTTTCATTGCCATCCAATGAATTTTATTAAGATTACTCATGTACTGACTCAACTTACTAATAGCACATGCTATGTCTGGTCGTGTACAATTCATGATATTCATAAAAAATCCCAATACTTTTGCGCAGTCCAACTGTGAGTCACTGTTACCTTTATTTTTTGAAGTGCAGAGTTCACGTCCAATAGAGTCTTGGAAATACCAAATTCCATATACTTGAACTTGTCAAGTACCTTTTCAATGTAATGAGGCTATGACCAAGCCAACCCTTATGGAGTTCTATGGATTTTTTATTGCTAAGATCACATTCGCAACTCCAAGATCTTTCATATCAAACTTGCTCTCAAGCATTTATTTTGTAGCATTTATGTATGAAATGTCTCTACTGATGATCAACATATCATCCATATACAAACAAACAATGTCCTTGTGATTTGGGGAGTCTTTAATGTAAGCACATTTATCATATTCTCTTATCTTAAATATGTTTGCCAACATGGTTTGGTCAAACTTCGCATGCCACTATTTAGGTACTTATTTTAGTACATAAAGAGACTTAAAAAGTTTGCACACCTTATTTTTTTCCTAAAACCACAAAACCCTCAAGATGTTCTATGTAAATTTCTTCCTCCAATTCTCTATTTAGGAATGTTGTTTTCACATCCATTTGATAGATTTCAAGACCATATACCATCACCAAGGAAATTAACATACGAATTGACATTATCCTTATTACATACGATTATGTATCAAAGTAATCAAGGTTTTCCTTTTGTTTAACGCATTTTACTACAAGTCTTGCCTTGTATTTGTCAATAGTGCCATATGCTTTCATTTTCCTTTTGAAATTCCATTTAGAACATAAAGGTTTATTTTCTGAAGGAAGAACAACTAACTCCCACGTAAGGTTGATAAATATTGAATCTATCTCATTATTGATTGCATCTTTATTAAAGGATAAGTCTGAAGATAGCATCACTTTTTAAAATGTTTGTGTCTCATTTTCTAAGAGAAATATTACAAAATCCGATCCAAATAAAGTTGACATTATTTTACGTATACTACATCTTGGATTCTCATCATTATGTACATCCTCACTTAGTTTATCTTGAGGTTGTTTAGACCCTCCACTAGAGTGTTCATGTCTATTTTTGTGCTTAATACATTGTTGTTTCAGGTACACAAAATTTGAAAGCTAGTTCAGTAAACTTCAACACAAGTTCAAAATGTTTCAAGAACACTTATGATGTTTTCCAACACCTTCAACACAAGTTCACTATGAACTATCAAAGAAGTGTGTTATATTATTAAGAAATAAGATGAAACAAAATAAGCCAAGTCCTTCAAATTCACGAAGTGTCTTTAAGGAAATAATTTCCCTCAAGTACCCGAGGTTCCAAAATTTTCCTCCCAGGATAAATGGCTTAAAAATCATAAAGTAGTGGTACCTCAAACATTTTGGTTTTCTTCAAACTCACACAACGAGAGATGATCACACGGAGTTTTTAAGAAGAAAAAAAGTATTTTAATACAGAAAATTTTTGTACTAAACCTGTGAAAAAATGCAGGTTTATGTAGTGTTGGGTACGATGTAGTTTTGATGATTGACAAACTGACAAAGTGATATGAAACATGTAGTTGAAACTTGTAGCAAATAAACTTAACGAACTAAACATGTGCTAATTTGTAGAAGTTAAATTTGATTTAAACACTTGATGATAAGGGAAAGCAAAGTTGAGTTGAAAAAGGAGTCCTATGGAAGAAGGAGTTTCACTTCTGAGCATATCCAGAAGATTCCTATGTGTAGAAGGAGAAAGATTCTGCAGATTGAAGAAGTCTACACAAGATAGGAAACATACAAATTGAAGGACTCTTTGTAAGATCAATGAAGTTTCTGATGACTGACATATGAATGGACCATGTTACTTGAGCTGGTCCAAGCATAGGAAGAAAGGTTTCAGGTTTCACTGATAGATGCAGACAAAGATTGCTTAAAGGCAGGAATAAATGACCAAGCCTAATTCTAATATACTCAAGTTACTGATCACGTGAGAAATTAAAGAAGTTGTGGTTGAGTAAAATACTTGAAGATAAGCTGATTTAAAGAGTTGAAGTTTGACTAGAACACTAAGGAGGCAAGAGTTAGAATTGAAGAAGGAGTCTCGCTTGAAGTAGAACTCTATGTAATGATGTTCTGATTAAAGGAAGAGTTTGAAATAAAGAATGAATATTTGAAGAGCTGTGCTTAAATAGAAGATGCATCAGTCAGAATAACTTATGTACTTACAAAGAAGCAAACCACAATCGATAGATTGACTTCATGAAGTGCTACTCAATCACTGAAGAAACACATTGAAGAACCTGGTCCTAAGTATAGAATCCAACTAAGAGTTTTAGAATTGATTTTTAGAATCCAACTAGGATCTAGTCTTCGAGTTGGGGAAAACTCAGAGAATTTGGGAACGCATACCTTGGGAGGTGTGTGTGTAGTTAGAAATTAGAGTTTATAATTCCTAGTCGTTGATTTAAAGGAATTAGAGTTTATAATTTCTATTTATTGGTTACAAGAGTTTTGTAATCAGTCATTGTTGAGGCTCAAAGTTATTTAGTGAAGTTGGGGTTAAATCCTAGTAAGGTTTAGGTCATGATTTTTTACACCTTTTGAGCCGGGTGTTTCCCACATAAAAATTATTGTGTTCTTTACTTTCTGTTTTATTGTTTCCTTGGAACACATCAGGCAACCCGTTCCATCGATAGACAATAGCTAGACGAAAATAAGATAATCCTTAGGGCACGTACTCTAACAAGTGGTATCAGAGTGAGGTTGTCTTAAAAAGGGTTAGCACCTAACAAAAAATTAATATAATGAATTCCGCACCACTTACTAGTCACAATGAAGGTCAATCCACTATTAGACCTCCACTCTTTGATGAGTATCACTTTATTTGGTGGAAAGCTAGGATGAAAACGTCTTTTCAAAGGTAGATTATGAATTATGGGACAGAAATATTGATGGACCAACAATTACCATGAAGACAGTGGATGGAGAACAAATGAAAAAGGTAAGGAGTAAATTCACCCCGGATGATCTTGTTGCACTACAAAAGAATGCAAAATTCAAAAATATTCTTGTTTGTTGTCTTGTTCCAGCTGAGTACAACAAGGTGTCTAATTTCAACACTGCTAAACAAATCTGGGATGCATTGGTGAATGCACATGAAGGCACTAGCCAAGTGAGAGAATTCAAAATTGCATTACTTTTCACTGAATATGAGGCTTTCAAAATAGAGAAAAGTGAGTCACTACAACAAATGATAACTAGGTTAACTTTATTGGTAAATGAGTTATCATCTCTAGGAAAGGTTTTATCTACTAAGGAACAGGTAGAGAAGGTCTTGAGAGTCCTACCAAAGTCTAAGTGGAATGTCAAAGTTACAGCCAAAAGAAAAGCTAAGGATCTCACTAGAATGTCCCTTGATAAGTTAGTTGGTAATTTGAAGACCTATGAGATGGACATGGAAGATCTAAATAAGGCATCTAAAAGTGATGAATCAGATGGAGAAGAAGATAATGAAACTGCTTTCATTGCCATTGGAGATTCAGACATGGAAGAAGATGATGGAAACTCCGAGGTAAGTATTCTTGAACTCAAAGAGAAGTTGCATTTATTTTCTCAAAAGGAACTTGTTTCCTTAATGAGTGCTCTAACTATTGATTTCCAAGAATTAAATTCTGATAGGGATGAGTTTTTGAACAATCTTGTAAGTTTGAAGTTTGATTTTATTGATCGAGAAACTTGTAAGAACACTGTTGTAAAGGAAAATTGCACTCTTAAGGAACAGGTTAGCAGACTTGATTCATCAAACCTGACCCTCAAATCTGAAGTTCTAAAACTGCCTCTTTCTGAAAAAGAAAAAAAGGTCAAGATTGAGGAACAAGAAAAGATTGAGTCAGAATTGACTAAGATTAAACATGAATACTTTTTTGAAAAAGAAAAGGTTAGTCAACTAAGTCAATAAGTTTCTAAATTGAAACTTGATCTTGAAAGAGCTAATAGATGGACACATTTTTCAAGACTTGTTCATAAGCTAGGTCAAAGAACTCACAATGAAAAGGTTGGGTTAGGCTTTTATAAAAGTTCTAATGCTATTAAAGAACTATGTTATATTTGCGGTAACTTGGGACATCCAACCACTGAATGTCTAGTTGCAACAAAAAGCAAATCAAGAAGCATAAGCCTAGCAAAATATTCTGGTTCTATGTTAGCACAAGCTAACAAGAAAGTCAAAACTGGTCAGAGAAATAGGTCACATAACATGTTGCCTCGATGGGCTACAAGGAACTTCATACATCATTTTTCTCATAAGAAAGGATCCAAGCTTGTCTGGGTTCTTAAAATTAACCCCTAATTTGTTTTGCAGGTGAGAGTGAAAGGAGGCAAGCAAAATTAGTACATGGATAGAGCTTGCTCAAGACATAAGACTGGAAGCAAATAAAATCTCTTTCACTCACCACATTTAAAGGGGGAATGGATCTTTTAGAGATGGTAAAAAGAGCACCATTATTAGAGTTGAAAAGATTGGGAGAACTAAAATAATTTTTTTAAGAAAATTGTCAGATTTGGAGTGCTCGTGTAAGGGAGATTCTCTTCAATAAAAAAATATAAAAAAAGGATGACAGTGAAACTGATGAGCATGCACAGGAACATGTTGTACTACCTGGTCCAACTGTTGTACAGACTGAGGGTATATTGACAGGGGGAACAACAAATAAAAAAATAGATGCATCAATAAAACGAACACAAGCTACTGATAATTTTGTTGGTAGGTCATAAGAATTGGTGTTGTCAAAAGAATCTTGAGATATCCCATGATAATCAATGTCTTGAGACTATAGTATCCAAAGGAAAGCAATTTCACTCTTGAGAGCTATAAAAATGTTGACTATGTGGGTTACTTAATTAACTGGAGAAACACCAAGCACCAACGGCACTAAGTAGAGAGCATTTTGAAAGGAATAGGTTAGACTTGGGGATGATTAAAATTGCATGAACTTCCTCAATGATTGACTAGAATAACCATTTTTTCCTTAATCTTATTAGCTAAATGTTATTCGATTCTGTCTTGTACATTTAGTTGTGGGTCCCAATTCTAGATTTTTGACTCTTCTAACCTAATTTATATTAGATTTTGTAGAAAAATAGGTACAAGCAAGCAATTATGACCATAAAGTTCTTCTTATCAGGTATGTTCTACTCTGATATAAGTATAGGCTGCCTAAGTTGAAATAGTTGAGCACACCTGTTCCATTCCTCACACTTCATCCTCTCCTTGTACTATATCAGTTTTTGTACTATGATTTGCCAAATTTGATCATCAATCATATACAACATATGTTTCTGAAGAATGAAAAGGGACATGCTTTTCCTTTTAGTTCCTAATTGGTTATTTTTTAGGGCTTCTCAATCCTAGTTCAGGTTTGACTTATAAAGCAACAATAGATATTCTTGAACATATGAATCATGTTGCTCTACCTGTTTCAATAAGGAGGGCTAACACTCGTTTAAAAAAAATTGAAAAAAATAATAATTTAGCTAAAAAAAAAATTAAACTAGAAGTTGTAGAAGACAGTCATGAAGTTGAATAAGCAGTCTTTAAGGCTAGGATCATCACTTTGAAGCTTGACCTTGATTGATAGAGGTGAAAATATTGAAATCATTCGTCAATTGACACAGTTGATATCGCCTGTTCCATTTTCCTCATCAGTTCTTCACTATTTGTATCCTTAGCCATGTCCCAATTTTATACCGTATTTTTTTAATTAATACTCAGTTTTTTTGCTTTGTTCAGTATTAGCTTAGGTTTAGTGTGGAATCTGCTCTGTCAATTAAATGGAATGGTTATCTTGCTAAATTGACTCAGATTTTTGATCTCTTTAATACATTACTATGTTGGCTAAAGTCTTTCTCTGATTGTTTTGGTGGTAGGCCTAGTGGCCATAAATAGCATAACATATCAATTTGGCAAGTATATTATTTCATTGAAATAGTTTTTCGATGATGCCAAAAGGAGGAAGATAAGGTTATGGAATATTTATAACCCATTGACTAATTTATTTCATTCTAGTGTTTTATACTTTAGTACCTACAGGTAATGATGTTTGAATGCACAAAGACAAGAGGTTTTTCATCATCAAAAAGGGAAAATTTATTGGGTACGATGTAGTTTTGATAATTAACAAACTGACAAAGTGATATGAAACATGTAGCTGAAACTTATAGCAAATAAATTTAATGAATAAACATGTTCTAATTTGTAGAAGTTGAATTTGATTCAAACACTTGATGATAAGGGAAAGCAAAGTTGAGTTGAAAAAGGAGTCCTATGGAAATGAGTTTGACTTTTGAGCATATCCTGATGAGTTCTATGTGTAGAAGGAGAAAGATTCTGCAGATTAAAGAAGTCTGTACAAGATAGGAAACATACAAATTGAAGGACTCTTTTTTAGATCAATGAAGTTTTTGATGACTGACACATGAATGGACCATGTTACTTGAGCTGGTTCTAGCATAAGAAGACATGTTTCAGGTTTTACTATAGATACAGACAAAAATTGCTTAAAGTCAGGAATGAATGAGCAAGCCTAATTCTAATATACTCAAGACACTGATCACATGAGAAATTTAAGAAGTTGTGGTTGAGTAAAATACTTGAAGATAAGCTGATTTAAAGAGTTGAAGTTTGACTACAACACTAAGGAGACAAGAGGTGGAATTGAAAATGAGTCTCACTTGAATTAGAACTCTATGTAACGATAGTTCTGCTTAAATCAGAAGTTTGAAATAAGGAATGAATCTTTGAATAGCTGTGCTTAAATAGAAGATGCATTAGTCAGAATAACTGACGCATTTTCAAAGCAGAAAAGCACAATTGACAGATTGACTTCACGAAATGCTACTCAATCACTGAAGAAACACATTAAAGAACCTGGTCCTAAGTATAGAATCCATCTAAGAGTTTTAGCATTGATTTTTAGAGTTGTTCATTGTGTTTGAACTATTGATGTAATATTAGTTTTAGTGTGTTATAAACTGAACTAGGAGCTAGTCTTCGAGTTGGGAAAAATTCAGAGACTTTGGGAACGCATACCTTGGGAGGTGTGTGTGTAGTTAGGAATTAGATTATATAATTCCTAGTTGTTTAGTTAAAGGAATTAGAGTTTATAATTCCTATTTGTTAGTTACAAGAGTTTTGTAATCAGTCGTTGTAGAGGCTCAGAGTTATTTGGTGAAGTTGAGGTTAAATCCTGTAGAGGTGCAGGTCGTGGTTTTTTACACCTTTTGATCCTGGTGTTTTCCACATAAAAATCATTGTGTTCTTTACTTTCTGCTTTACTTCTTCCTTGGAACACGTCAGGCAACCCGTTCCATCGATAGACAATAGTTAGGCGAAAATAAGATAATCAGTAGGGCACGTACTCTAACATATAGTCATGAAGTGCCTTTTTGGAAATGAGGCAATAGTTCATCGAAAATGTGTATCTTTTCTGAATAGTCATGTCTGTCTACTAGAAACAATGTGTCTTTTCTGAACAGCCACAACCATCCAAACAACTCATACCTTTTTTTGAAATAGTGTGTCATTTCAAAACAACATTTCACATTTTTGCAATTGTTTCTGCACTGTATGCATGCACGTTAATGGAGGAAAAAAAACTGTTTGATTTTCGGACTATGTAAATAAATTTTGTCTTAAAATTTAATCTCATCGATCAATCCAAATCCAAATCCAAATCTAAATCTTAAGCTGAGTGAGAGACGATGATGACGACACGAGGCACCTCTTGGTTCTTGCCTCACTTACCATTCGGAGTTTTTGTTTCTTAATATAAGCATATGAAAATTTCATTCTCCCACCAATATGGAAGAATTAGTAGACTTTTCTTTCTTTTGAGTACACTTTTCTTTTTTAAGTGCTATCTCATTTTTCCCTCCTCTTAATTCCCTCCATCTTTCATTCACACTTTTAATCTTGAACCTAAAAATCTCCAACATGAATGGGGGATGGATATTCTTTGTAAAATATTATGACAAGTATGTGATCATCAAGCAAAGACTGATTTCACCTGAATAAGTGGGTTTTCCTTTGAACTTTACATAGTGAACATGCATCGGATTCACTCGATCAATCAGTAGATTTAATATCATTGAACCGTCGAGCTTTAATGTATACCTAGACAACCCATGTCATACAACAAACCTTTTACCATTTATGGTTCTCACAGTTTTATTTGTTTCGTCTAGAAACACATCCCGGTTTCATGAGAGCTTAGAGAATAGGCCTTTACTAACATTCTCCTTGAAGCGGATTCTACTCCGCTCTCACATAGGTGATTTCTAAGTGTTTCAATCTTATATATTAAACTATTTGGTCAAATTTGCCAAATTTAGATAATTATTAGAAGACTTCACACCATAAGTCTTTTCCTTGTTTACTAAACATTGTCTACTTCATGAGAATGGATTGGGTAAATTGACAATGTTGAACCTGTCAGACACAACTTTGTTTGATCTCCTTGAATCTATATCTATGGATCTCCAGTCTGCTAGGTAGAGTTACCGCCATGCTGACTTCTCCTAGGCCTTAAACTCATTCCCTTGGATATTCTCTCAACTCCTTCTATAGATTGGCCTTTTGTAAGTGGATCTAACACATTATCCTTTGACTTTACATAGTCAACAGTGATAATTCAGCTAGAGAAAAGTTATCTAATGGTATTATGTCTTCTTCTTATGTGATGAGATTTATCGTTATACATCATGCTCCATGCTCTACTTATTACTGTTTGACTATCTCAATGTATACATACTGGTGCCACTGGTTTGGAGCAATAAGAAATATCTTCCAAGAAATTTTGGAGCCATTTTGCTTCTTCACCGGCTTTATCCAATGCGATAAACTCAAATTTCATTATGGAGCGAGCAATACATGTCTGTTTGAATGATTTCCAATAGACTGCTCCTCGACCTATAGTAAATACATATCCACTCATGGATTTTACTTCATTTGATCTGGTGACCCAATTTGCATCACTATACCCTTCAATTACCACAGGATATTTATTATAATGTAAAGCATAGTCTTGAGTGTATTTAAGATACCCCAAAACTCTTTTCATTGCCATCCAATGAATTTTATTAGGATTACTCGTGTAATGACTCAACTTACTAATAGCACATGCTATGTATGGTCGTGTACAATTCATGATACACATCAAACATCCCAACACTCTTGCGCAGTCCAACTGTGAGTCACTTTCACCTTTATTTTTTGATGTGCAGAGCTCACGTCTAATAGAGTCTTGGCAATACCAAATTCCACATACTTAAACTTGTCAAGTACCTTTTCGATGTAATGAGGATATGAAAAAGCCAACCCTTGTGGAGTTCTATGGATTCTCATTCCAAAGATCACATTCGCAACTCCAAGATCTTTCATATCAAACTTTCTCTCAAGCATTCACTTTGTAGCATTTATGTATGAAATATCTCTACTTATGATCAACATATCATCCATATACAAACAAACAATGACCTTGTTATTTGGGGTGTCTTTAATGTAAGCATATTTATCGCATTCGTTTATCTTAAATCTGTTTGACAACATGGTTTGGTCAAACTTTGCATGCCACTATTCAGGTACTTGTTTTAGTTCATAAAGAGACTTAACAAGTTTGCACACCTTATTTTCGTTTCCCAAAACCACAAAACCCTCAGGCTGTTCTATGTAAATTTCTTCCTCTAATTCTTTATTTAGGAATGTTGTTTTCACATCCATTTGATCGATTTCAAGACCATATACCGCCACCATGGCAATTAACATCCGAATTGACATTATCCTCGTTACATACAAGTATGTATCAAAGTAATCAAGGTCTTCCTTTTGTTTAACTCCTTTGACTACAAGTCTTGCCTTGTATTTGTCAATAGTGCCATATACTTTAATTTTCCTTTTGAATTTCCATTTAGAACATAAAGGTTTATTTTCTGGAGGAAGATCAACTAACTTCCACGTATGTTTGCTAAAGATTGAATCAATCTCACTATTGATTTCCTATTTCCAGAAGGCTGAGTCTAAAGACAGCATCGCTTCTTTAAATGTTTGAGGCTCATATTTTAGTAGAAATATTACAAAATCCGATCCAAATGAAGTTGACGTTCTTTCACGTATACTACATCTTGGATTCTCATCATTATGTACATCTTCACTTAGTTCATCTTGAGGTTGTTTAGACCCTCCACTAGACTGTTCATGTCTATTTTTGTGCTTAGTACATTGTTGTTTCGGGTACACAAAATTTGTATGTTAGTTCAGTAAAATTCAACACAAGTTCAAGAACACTTATGATGTTTTCCAACACCTTCAACACAAGTAGACTATGAGCTGTCAAAGAAGTGTGTTATATTATTATGAAATAAGATAAAACAAAATAAACCAAGTCCTTCGAATTCAAATGGCTTCAAAATCAGAAAGTAGTGGTACCTCAAACATTTTGGTTTTCTTCGAACTCACACGATGGGAGATGATCACATAGAGTTTTTAAGAAGACAAAAAGTATTTTAATACAGAAAATTTTTGTACTAAACCTGTGGAAAAATGCAAGTTTATATAGTGTTGGGTACAATGAAGTTTTGATGATTGACAAACTGACAAAGTGATATGAAACAAGTTGTTGAAACTTGTAGCAAATAAACTTAACGAAATAAACATGTGCTAATTTGTAGAAGTTAAATTTGATTTAAACACCTGATGCTAAGGGAAAGCAAAGTTGAGTGGAAAAAGGAGTCCTATGGAAAGAAGGAGTTTCACTTCTGAGCATATCCTGAAGAGTCCTATGTGTAGAAGGAGAAAAATTATGCAAATTGAAGAAGTCTACGCAAGATAGGAAACATACAAATATAAGGACTCTTTGTTAGATCAATGAAGTTTCTGATGACTGACACATGAATGGACCATGTTACTTGAGTTGGTCCAAGCATAGGAAGAAAGGTTTCAGGGTTTACTGATAGATGCAGACAAAGATTGGTTAAAGGCAGGAATGAATGACTAAGCCTAATTTTAGTATAATCAAGTTACAGATCACGTGAGAAATTGAAGAAGTTGTGGTTGAGTAAAATAGTTAAAGATAAGCTGATTTAAAGAGTTGAAGTATGACTACAACACCAAGGAGACAAGAGTTAGAATTAAACAAGGAGTCTCGCTTGAAGTAGAAATCTATGTAGTGAGAGTTCTTATTAAAGGAGGAGTTTGAAATAAAGAATGACTCTTTGAAGAGATGTGCTTAAATAGAAGATGAATCAGTCAGATTAACTTACTCACTTACAAAGAAGAGAAGCACAATCGACAGATTGACTTCACGAAGTACTACTCAATCACTGAAGAAACACATTGAAGAACATGGTACTAAGTATAGAATCCAACTAAGAGTTTTAGTATTGATTTTTAGAGTTGTTCGATGTGTTTGAACTATTGATGTAATATCAGTTTTAGTGTGTTATAAACTGAACTAGGAGTTAGTCTTCGAGTTGGGCAAAACTTAGATACTTTAGGAACACATACCTTGGGAGGTGTGTGTGTATTTAGGAATTAGAGTTTATAAATCCTAGTCGTTGAGTTAGAGGAATTAGAGTTTATAATTCCTATTTATTGGTTACAAGAGTTTTGTAGTCAGTCGTTGTTGAGGCTCAGAGTTATTTAGTGAAGTTGGGGTTAAATCTTATAGAGGTGTAGGTCGTGATTTTTTACACCTTTTGAGCCGGGTATTTTCCACGTAAAAATCATTGTGTTCATTACTTTCTATTTTACTATTTCCTTGGAACACATCAGGCAACCCGTTCCATCGATAGACAACAGTTAGGTGAAAGTAAGATAATCAGTAGGGCACGTACTCTAACAAGTGGTACCAGAGTGAGGTTGTCTTAAAAAGGGTTAGAACCTAAGAAAAGATTAATATAATGAATTCCGCACCACCTACTGGTCACAGTTAAGGTCAATCCACTATTATACCTTCACTCTTTGATGGGTCTCACTTCATTTGGTGGAAAGCTAGGATGGAAACGTTTATTCAAAGTGTAGATTATGACTTATAGGACAGAAATATTAATGGACCAACAATTCCCATGAAGAAAGTGGATGGAGAACACGTGAAAAAGGTAAGGAGTGAATTCACCCCGAAAGATCTTGTTGCACTACAAAAAACTGCAAAAGCCAAAAATATTCTTGTTTGTGGTCTTGGTCTAGCTGAGTACAATAGAGTGTCTAATTGTAACACGGCAAAACAAATCAGGGATGCATTGGTGAATGCACATGAAGGCACTAGCTAAGTGAGAGAATTCAAAATTTCATTACTTTTCACTGAATATAAGGCTTTCAAAATGGAGAAAAATGAGTCACTATAAGAAATGATAACTAGGTTAACTTTGTTGGTAAATGAGTTATCATCTCTAGGAAAGGTTTTATCTACTGAGGAACAGGTACAAAAGTTACAGCCATAAAAAAAGCTAAGGATCTCACTAGAATGTCCCTTGATGAGTTAATTGGTAATTTGAAGACCTATGAGATGGACATGGAAAACCTAAATAGGGCATCTAAAAGTGATGATTCAGATGGAGAAGAAGATAATGAAAATTCTCTCATGGCCATTGGAGATTCAAACATGGAAGAAGATGATGGAAACTCTGAGGTAAGTATTCTTGAACTCAAAGAGAAGTTGCATTTATTTTCTAAAAATAAACTTATTTCCTTAATGAGTGTTCTAATTGATGATTTCCAAGAATTAACTTCTGGTAGGGATGAGTTATTCCACAATCTTGTAAGTCTGAAGTTTGATTTTATTGATCTAGAAACTTGTAAGAACACTGTTGTAAAGGAAAATTGCACTCTTAAGGAAGAGGTTAGTAGACTTGATTCATCAAACCTGACCCTTAAATCTGAAGTTCTAAAATTGTCTCTTTCTGAAAAAGAAAAAAAGGTCAAGAGTGAGGAACAAGAAAAGATTGAGTTAGAATTGACTAAGATTAAACATGAATACATTTGTGAAAAAGAAAAGGTTAGTCAACTAAGTCAAGAAGTTTCTAAATTGAAACTTGATCTTGAAAGAGCTAATAGATGGACACATTCTTCAAGACTTGTTCCTAAGATAGGTCAAAGAACTCACAATAAAAAGGTTAGGTTGGGATTTTATAAAAGTTCTAATGCTATTAAAGATTTTTGTTATATTTGTGGTAACTTGGGACATCCAACCACTGGTTGTCCAGTTGCAGCAAAAAGCAAATCAAGAAGCGTAAGCCTTGCAAAAGATTCTGGTTCTCTGTTAGCATAAGCTAACAAGAAAGTCAAAACTGGTCAAAGAAACTGATCACATAACCTGTTGCCTCAATGGGCTACAAGGAACCTCATACATCATTTTTCTCATAAGGAAGGACCCAAGTTTGTATGGGTTCCTAAAATTAACCCCTAATTTGTTTTGCAGGTGAGAGTGAAATGAGGCAAGCAAAATTAGTATATGAATAGATCTTGCTCAAGACATAAGATTGGAAGAAAATATAATTTATTTCACTCACCATATTTAAAGGGGGAATGGATCTTTTAGAGATGGTAAAAAGAGCACCATTACTAGAGTTGAAAAGAATGGGAGAACTACAACAAAATTCTTTTTTAAAATGGTCAGATTTGGAGTGCTGGTGTAAGGGGGAAGCATGGGAGATTCTCTTAAAAAAATATAATAAAAAAAAGGATGACAGTGAAACTGATGAGCATGCACAGGAATATGTTGTGCTACTTGGTCTGACTATTGTACAGACTGAGGGAATATTGAAAGGGAGAACAACAAATAAAGAAATAGATGCATCAATAAAATAAACACAAGATGCTGGTAATTTTGTTGGTAGGTCATAAGAATTGGTATTGTCAAAAGAATTTTGAGATATCCCATGAGAATCAATGGCTTGAGACTATGGTATCCAAAGGAAAGCAATTTCACTCTTGAGGGCTATAAAATGTTGACTATGTGAGTTACTTAATTGACTGGAGAAGCACCAAACACCAAAGGCACTAAGTAGAGAGAATTTTGAAAAGAATAGGTTAGACTTGGGGATGATTAAAATTGCATGAACTTCCCTCAATGATTGACTAGAATAACCATTTTTTTTCTTAATCTTATTAGCTAAAATGTTATTCGATTTAGTCTTGCACATTTAGTTGTGTATCCAAATTCCAGAATTTTGACTCAGCAGACATGTAAAATTTATTGGGTCAAATTGATACAAAATTTGGATTTGATCCATATTTTATTGGGTCTAAAATCATTTTGGGATATAAGAATAATAAGCCCATTTTATTCCTCATCAAGGACTTCAAGGTCCATTACACTTGGAAGCCCAAACTCATCAAGTGACGTGGCAGCCCAGTCAAATCCAAGACCAATGAGATGCCGCCACTTGTACAAATGATGTGGAAATCTCATTCAAATTCAAGAACCAGTCAAAAGTCACCAAGTGTCAAAGTGACATGTTTCGTCCAATCACAAGCAACTAGGCCTACCACCTACAACTATAAATAGGGGGTAACATGACATGCTAAAGGATTCGGCAAGCATTGGAGGAAGCTTCTGCATTGACTACATATCTCTTCAACAAATCGACTAACAGAGTTCTGCCCGAAGGTCAACTCGACAAGACGAAGTGCTGTCAGACAATTATTGGAGATCTAAACGCATTTCCAGGAGGCTCAAATCATCCTACATTCAAGAATCACGCTGCGACGGACCTCGAATCACGGAAAAACTTAGGAGAGAAGAATCGAGAGAATAATGGAATTGTACTCACTATTTTCATCTTAATAAAATTATTATTTTCTTTTATTTATATTTTTGCTTGCAGTTTATTTTTCGCATAAATGAAAATTTGTTGCGAACAAATTTTGGCACGCCCAGTGGGACAAGTTCTTCTCTCCATCTCTTCTTCCTGCAAATCAAATACAACTGCTGCTATGGACTTCAAAAATATGAAAGATTTATCATGCAAGAACTCGGCTACTGCCATATCTGATGAGCTCAGCCTTATTGGTCCCCTCACTCGACGCAAATTTAAGACCAGTGGTTGAGATGATTCTAAATACTTTACTTCTTTAGAGAAGGCAAAAAAGAGCAAATCTCATATGACGGCTGAAGCTGCAGCTCCTGGGGGAAATTTGACGTCCTTGCTATGTGTGAATTCTCTGAAGATTGACTGATTCACCAGCCTCACCAAAGGTCAACGCCTTGATGGCAGATGCAACTGATATGGATGAGAAGTTCGCAATAATGGAACAAACCATTGAAGTTTTGAAGAAATCTGTCAAGGATAAAGATCTTCAAATCACTCAACTGATGGACAAATTGGAGTCCTTCGCCCCTGGAGAATCGAGCCATGACCCTGCTTATCCACCTGAATTTACTCCACAAAATAAGGATGTCGTTAAGTTACCTAGCAAGACTAAATCTCAAAAAGAGAAACAGTCTACTTCAGTTACTACTCTAACAGTTCAACAACTACAAGATATGATTACAAATACCATCAAGGCACAATATGGCAGTCCATCACAAAGTTTCGTAGGATACTCAAAGCCATATTCTAAGTGAATCGAGGGCTTATCGATGCCAATTGGATATCAACCGCCAAAGTTTCAACAATTTTATGGAAAGGGAAATCCAAGGCAACACATCGCTCATTTTGTTAAGACTTGTAGCAGTGCTGGTACACATGGTAATCTTTTTGTCAAGCAATTTGTTCGCTCTTTGAAAGGCAATGCTTTTGATTGGTACACAGACTTGGAGTCTGAATCAATTGATTGTTGGGAGCAACTAGAAAGTCAGTTCCTAAATCGTTTCTACAGAACCCATTGTACGGTCAGCATGATGGAGTTGACAAACACAAGACAAAGTAAAGATGATCCTGTAGTGGACTACATAAATCGTTGGCAAACATTGAGCTTTGATTGCAAGGATCAACTTTCTGAAACTTCCGCGGTTGAAGTTTGCATTCAAGGGATGCATTGGGGCCTTGGGTATATCCTCCAAGGAATTAAGCCTCAAACTTTTGAAGAATTAGCTACGCGCGCTCATGACATGGAGTTAAGCATTGCAAGTCATAGAATGACATGGCCTATTTTTTATCCTAAAAAAGAAGTCACGAAATTCAACTACTCATCAGAGGATCAAATTAGGGAATCTATGGTGACGACTGTGAGTTCTAAGAAGGACTCTACAAGACAAAAACTGAAAGAGAAAGCTCCAAAGCAACAAATGCAAGAAGAAGAAAATCAACCAACCTTGAAAGAGTTACAAGCAAGGGTATATACTTTTTCTGACTCTGATGTTCCTGGAATTATGGACGAGTTGCTAGACAAATAAATCATTGAACTCCCTAAGTCAAAGCAACCCAAAGAATCAAACACAGTCGATGATTCTAAATACTGTAAATTTCACCGCATTGTTGGTCATCATACCATAAAATGCTTCATCCTGAAGAAAAAAATTAGGACATTAATGCAAGAGGGAAAGATCATCATCGATGATGGAGATACAGTTGATGCAAACCATGTTAGCTCTAAACTGGACCACAAAAAAAATTCAATTTCAAAAGTTCTACAACCCATAAGCTCTGTGGCATCATCAAAAGGTGAGGGAATCATCATGCTACAATTTGGAAGATTTGACCCAATTGGGGTTCCAGCCTTGAAGAAAAAAATAAGAAAATACATGCAAAACGACTTCTCTAATGGCGAGAAGGGTGGTACTTGGACACTGATCGCTCGCAAAAGAAAAAAATGTCAAAGGGCTTCTAAACTCCATTTTTCAAAAGGCGACCCAAGATCAAATGCATATCTGCTTCAACCCATGGGGGCAGTAAATATCAAATTGAAGTCCAACAATACTTCATTACAAAGGGTTGGGAGGAAAGTTACATTACAAGAATTCTTCCCCAAGCCGCTCCTTAAGGCATGAGCATAAACTGTACGATGATCCTCGACGCACGAGCCTAAAATGCAAGTCAAGTCGCTCCTTAAGGCACGAGCATAAACTGCATGATGCTCCTCGACGCACAAGCCTAAAATGCAAGTCAAGCCACTCCTTAAGTCATGAGCATAAACTACATGATGTTTCTCGACGCACGAGCTTAAAATGCAAGTCAAGCCACTCCTTTAGGCTTGAGCATAAACTGCATGATGCTCCTCGATGCACGAGCCTAAAATACAAGTCAAGTCGCTCCTTAAGGCACAAGCATAAACTGCATGATGCTCCTCAACACACGAGCCTAAAATGCAAGTCAAGCCGCTCCTTAAGGCACGATCCTAAAACTGCAAGTCAAAATGCTCCTCGATGCATGAGCCTAAACTGCATGTCAATATGTTCCTTGATACACGATCTTAAATTGCAAGTCAAATCACTCCTGGCCTGCATGAGTATAAACTGTGAATGGATCTATCAAAAAAAAAAGTAAAAGAGTAAAATAAGGAAAAGTATGAAGCTTGAATGCATATTTGGAGTTCTTTGAAGATGTCATCTTTAAAGCAAAAGGATTCTTCATTATCTCCAAGCAATGAAGTCTTCTCGACAAGTAAAATAACTTGTGGTACTTTGAATATTGCTCTAGTACGTCCTTCACCAAATTACAGAAGTGATGCATCCCAAAACTTGGAGTAGAAGAAGAAATTCATGAAGTATCCAAATCTGACGAGAAGTAGAGTATCACAAGATTTAGGCTGCAATTTCGAAAAAGAACCTGAAGAAACACAGAAGTTCAATGATGGTGGTATTCATGTGAATCGTAGATATACGAGTGTAATTTTCAATGCAAAAAATGGCACCTGATTCCGATACTTCCACGTCGAGATATGAAATTTCTCGTGACGCTTCTCAAAGTTGAAATAACAAGCGAACCAGGATTAGAAGGTTGTTTTCGGAGCAATATCTGGGAAGATTTGGATGCAATCTAATTATGGTTTCCACATGAGACGTATCTTTGCAAATCTACTTTTCAATACAAAAAAAGGCACCTGATTTCAACACTTCTGCGTTGAGATATGAAATTTCTCGTGACGCTACGCAAAGCTGAAATTACAAGCGAACCAGGATTCGAAGGCCGTATTCGGAGCAATATCTGGGAAGATTTGGATGCAATATGATTGTGGTTTCCACTTAAGATGTATCTATGAAAATCTAATTTTCAATTCAAAAAATGGCACCTGATTTTGACACTTCTGTGTTGAGATATAAAATTTCTCGTGACGCTGCGCAAAGCAGAAATAACAAGCGAATCAGGATTTGAAGGCCGTATTCAGAGCAATATCTGGGATGATTCGGATGCAATCTGAGTGTGGTTTCCATGTGAGACGTATGTATATGAGTCTAGTTTCCAACGCAAAAAACGTCTCCTGATTTTGATGTTCTTAAGTCAAGATATGAGAGTTTTCGTGAGACTGCACAAAACAAGTAAACAGTGACAAAACAGAACTGAAGGTCTGACTTTGAAACGATACCTGGACAGATCTGGTGATAAGATGAGCGTGGTTTTCATGTAGAACATAGACTTGAGAGTCTACTTTCCAACACTACAAGTCATTTGTGATTCAGACACCTCCACGATGAGTTATGAAGCTTCTTCCACAGAGACGCCAAAGTGTTGAAAGCTCAAAAAGAGGAAAAGAACGTGAGTCGAATTTCTGCTCAGGATAAATTACAATAATTAAAGGGGGTGTTGATGTCCTTTTATAGACTCTAAAAGGCCCCAATTTGATTTCAAAAAGGAATCTGCCGAACAAAGTTGTCTTCTACAAGGACTGGGACGTTTAAGTGTCCACAATAAGTCAAATTCCTAAGCATTTTTGAAGTGGGATAACATCATTAATCAATCCTATTAAGATTCGATATAGGACTAATAGCTGAATCCTACATGATTTGGATATATTTAGTCTTAAACAGAATTTACACTGGATTCACGTTATTCTACCCGAATAATCATGACTTTGAGGAGTCGGATTTTGACAAAATGCTCAAGACGCAAAAAAAGGGGCTTAAAAAATACTTCATATCTCGTCTCTAATAGGTTTGACAAATCAAACACCTTGACGAGCCTTGAAGTAGGGGGCATCTGTAGACACGTAAAATTTATTGGGTCAAATTCATACAAAATTTGGATTTGATCCATAGTTTATTGGGTCTAAAATCATTTTGGGCTATAAGAATAATAAGCCCATTTTATTCCTCATCAAGGACTTCAAGGTCCATTACACTTGGAATCCCAAACTCATCAAGTGACATGGCAGCCCAGTCAAATCCAAGACCAATGACATGCTGCCACATGTACAAATGATGTGAAAATCTCATTCAAATTCAAGAACCAGTCAAAAGTCACCAAGTGTCAAAGTGACATGTTTTGGCCAATCACAAGCAACTAGGCCTACCACCTACAACTATAAATAGGGGGTAACATGACATGCTAAAGGATTCGGCAAGCATTAGAGGAGGCTTTTGCATTGACTACACAACTCTTCAACGAATCGACTAATGGAGTTCTGCCTGAAGGTCAACTCGACAAGACGAAGTGCTGTCAGTCAATTCCTGGAGATCCAAATGCATTTCCAGGAGGCTCAAATCATCCTATATTCCAGAATCACGCTGCGAAGGCCCTCGAATCACCGAAAAACATAGGAGAGAGGAATCGAGAGAATAACGGAATTGTACTCACAAGTTTCATCTTAATAAAATTATTATTTTATTTTATTTATATTTTTGCTTGTAGTTAATTTTCCGCATAAATGAAAATTTGTTACGAACAAACTCTTCTAACCTAATTTGTATTAGATTGTGCAGAAAAATAGGTACAAGCAAGAAATTGTGACCATAAAGTTCTTCTTATCAGGTATGTTCTACACTGACATAATTATAGGCTGTCTAAGTTGAAACAGTTGAGCACACCTATTCAATTCCTCACAATCCATCCTCTCATTGTCCTATAATATTGACGAATTGGTTGACCAAACTTTCTTTGATTCTCTCCAAATGGTTGTGCACAAATGTGTTAATTCTACACCAGAAATTCCTTCTTCTCTATTAACCAAAATATCAGTTTTTGTACCATGATTTGCCAAATTTGATCATCAATCACATACAACATATGTTTCTGAAGAATGAAAAGGGACATGCTTTCCCTTTTAGTTCCTAATTGGTTATTTTTTAGGACTTCTCAATCCTAGTTTAGGTTTGACTTATACCTAGACAACACATGTCATACAACCAACCTTTTACCATTTATGGTTCTCACGTTTTTTTTATTTTATCCATAAACACATCTCGGTTTCATGAGATCTTAGAGAATAGGGCTTTACTAATATTCTCCTTGAAGCGGCTTCTACTCCGCTCGCACATAGGTGATTTCTAAGCGTTTTAATCCTATAGATTAAACTATTTGGTCAAATTTTTCAAATTTTGATAATTATTAAAAGACTTCACACCATAAGTCTTTTCCTTGTTTACTAAACATTGTCTACTTCATGAGAATGGGTTGGGTATATTGACAATGTTGAACCTGTCAGACATAACTTTGTTTGATCTCCTTGAATCTAGATCTATGGATATCCAGTATGCTAGGTAGAGTTACCACTATACTGACTTGTCATAGGCCTTAAACCCATTCCCTTGGATGTTCTCTCAACTCGTTCTCTAGATAGGCCTTTTGTAAGTGGATATGACACATTATCCTTTGACTTTACATAGTAAACAATGATAATTCCACTAGAGAGAAGTTCTCTAATGGTATTATGTCTCCATCTTATGTGACGAGATTTATCGTTATACATTATGGTCCCTGCTCTACCTATTATCGTTTGACTATCACAGTGTATACATACTGGTGCCACTAGTTTGGGCCAATAAGGAATATTCCCAAGGAATTCTAGAGCCATTTTGTTTCTTCACCAGCTTTATCCAATGCGATAAACTCAAATTTCATTATGGAGCGAGCAATACATGTCTGTTTGAATAATTTCCAATAGAATGCTCCTCGACCTATAGTAAATATTTTTCCACTAATGGATTTTACTTCATTTGATCTGGTGATCCAATTTGCTTCACTATATCCTTCATTTACCACAGGATATTTAGTATAATGCTAAGCATAGTCTTGAGTGTATTTAAGATACCCCATAACTCTTTTCATTGCCATCCAATGAATTTTATTAGGATTACTTGTGTACTGTCTCTACTTACAAATGGCACATGCTAGGTCTGGTCATGTACAATTCATGATATACATCTAACATCCCAACACTCTTGTGCAGTCCAACTGTGAGTGACTTTCACCTTCATTTTTTGAAGTGCAGAGCTCACATCCAATAGAGTCTTGGCAATACCAAATTCCATATGCTTGAACTTGTGAAGTACCTTTTCGATGTAATGAGGCTGTGACAAAGCCAAACCTTGTGGAGTTCTATGGATTCTTATTCCTAAGATCACCTTCGCAAATTCAAGATCTTTCATATCAAACTTGCTCTCAAGCATTCATTCTGTCGCATTTATGTATGAAATGTCTCTACTGATGATCAGCATATCATCCATATACAAACAAACAATGACCTTGTGATTTGGGGTGTCTTTAATGATTTAATACTTTTAGCATATCTTATGAACACACAGTCCACTGTCTTATGTCCTATTTTCACACTTTTAGCCATAGAAATTTGAACTTTCGCAAGACATCTCCACACTTTGAAATATTTCAAGTTGAGTTTCCTTTCTTTCCATTTTTCATATGGAATTGATAGTGTCTTACTGTGGGTCACTCTATTGATTATTTGGTTAGTTGTGAGGATAGCTTCCCCCACAAGTTTTGAGGTAAACCTGAACTTATAATGTAATACCCTGTACTTTTCCCTAGCTTGAAATCGTCTTAAGAATATTGGAAGCTTTCTTTGAAAGCTGAATGCACTTTTGTACATGTGGTATTTTTAAGATTTTCACTTTTTGTCAAGTGTGAAATTAAATTATCTTACCAACGATACCAATTTCATCAAAATTTGACATCGGAGGAGAAAGTTATGGCCAAAAGACGGAAGGCAGTAAAACCGCCCAAGTACGACGGTGAGGCCGACGGACCATCAAACTAGCGATGGAACTCCGCCCACGACCATCGCAGAAAGGTAGTGAGAACTACCTTTAGCCTAGGAGAGATGGACCAGGCTGACAGACGGTCGGACTAGCGACGGACCGTTGGTCAGGCCGTTGCAAGGGAAACAGTGAGGCCACCTTCTGGATAAGGTGCAACGGTCAGGTTGACGGACCGTCGAACCTAAGATGTACCATTGAACAATACGTCGTTGCAAAAACAGTGAGACCCCATTCTACCTAGAAGCGATGGTCAGGGCCGACGGACCATCAACCCAACGACGGACCGTTGCACCCACCGTCACATGTTTTGATTCAGCAAATTAAAGCCATTTTAAAAGGATATTTTGGTCATTTACCACCCACCTATATATATATACCCAATGATATCCGATTTCAGCCATTTGGTTCATTATTACTTCATAACCAATACTAGGGTTTCTCTCTAACATTAATCTCTAACACCAAAATCCAATCTTCTTCAAGAACTAAGGGATTTCCAATTATTCAAGTTCAAGAACATCACGAATCTTAACCCAGGTAAGCATAGTGATCATTCATGGACTCCTTTAATCCATGAAGTCCAAGAATCCCTTTTCCAAATTCAAGTTATGGATTTTCTTTATGATTTTAGGATTGGGCTATTCTTGTTCACTTTGATAAATGAGAAATTTAATTCTACTCCATGTTGAGTGATAATTTCTATATGGGTTTAATTATTATAGATATAGATTCATGCAAACCTATGACTAAACCCTTGAATGATGAAATTAGAATGTGACCATGATGTTTAATTGTTGTACAATGATGTCTACATATACCATGTCTACAATACGTTTGATTTAATTCCTAAATGAAGGAAAAGTGCCCAACTAGCATGTTGTCATGAAATCCCCATGTATGTTCAAACTTATGCCTATCACATGTTTGATGAAATGCTTCAGTAAATGCATTATGGTGATTATTATGTATTTAAGCAAGTCATGCTTTGTCAGTTTTCTTCTATCGAGTACTAGGGGTACTCGTATCCAAAATATTAGTTGTGTGCCTAGAGCCATGTCATGTTTTCAAGATACTCTCAGTCAAGCTATGATCCTTAGACTTCAGACAGTCTTATGACTCAAGAAATCTCTATGATCTCATGAACTCATTCAGTTGTCAAATATCAGTAGTATTCTGTCAGTCAACGAAAGTCAGTAACTCAGTCCATGTTCAGTTACAGAAAATCATGTTCAGTGTCTATTCAGATGGGAGTAGAAATTAGCACCGAGCAAACCCAAGGGTGGGAACTCACTTGTTATATGAGGGTGTGATTCTTAGAAGCATTTCTTCCATTCCAGAACTATGTAGCCAGCATAGGTTGAGACATCATAGCCTGCTATATGAGGGTAGATGAGGTGGCTTAACCTTCTATGTGAGGGTTCCCACCGTTCTCATTAGAGTTACCTGTTATATTAGGGCCACTCACATGTTGTCCTTACCAAGGGTGCGGTATTGACACATTTCCAATCAGGGCACAGATTGGACCCTAATTCAGCTATAATGTGTTATTTGGGTCACGTCGTTAGATGACTATCTCCCACAGTCTCAGTATCAGTCTCAGTAAAAGAACTTAGATAGTTCTTCATTATTCAGGACTGTCAGATATAGTAAACTTAGATACAATATAGAACTCAGCTAGTTCCATCAGATTCAGGACTGTCAGATAAGTCACTCATGTTATCAGTTATATCAGTTATCAGTATGTTATGTTATCACGGTATCAACTTCAGTTTTTATGTCTCATGCATATACTCTCATGCTTATGATAGATAGTCTGTTATTATATTTGTTCATGCATATGAATCCCATGCATTCATCCTACCTCACATGCATACCACTACATTCAAAGTACTGGTATATTTGCGCTATGGTGTCTTATAACATAGGTTCAGAGACACAAGTTCCATAGCATCAGTAGATTCCAGTCTCAGTAGTCAGAGTTACAAGTGAGTCCTTATCTTTCGAAGACATGATCATCATTGTATTAGCTCATTAATTAGTTTATTAGTTGGAGTTAGTTAGGTACATGTCCCATCAACTCCTTATTTAGACAGTCATATTTAGAGGCTTTTCACACTACAATATGTTCAAATAGCGTATTTCAGTTATGTTTTAGGTATTTCATACCCCATCCATATGTTATGATTTATCAGATCTTATGTTACAATTTTCAACCTTATGGACTTTCAGTTTATGTTTCCACATTATACAGTATGTATGCAGTATACAGGTACAGATATCAGTCATGGGTTAGCTTGTGGTCCTTCGGGGTCATGAGCACCATGTAACATTCTGGGTACAATATTCGGGGCATTACAAACTTGGTATCAGAGCCTAAGGTTCAATAGTGTCCTAGGAAATCTGAAGGCCGCATCTAGTAGAGTCTTGTGCATGGGTATGTTGTGCGCCATATTTATGTGCAGGAGGCTATAAGATATTTAAGGAACAATTTACCTTCTTTCAGTATTTATGTCTTGCTAGTGAGCATAATCTAAAGTCAATCTCTCAGTCTAATCTGTTTCTCCCTTTCTTCTACAGAACATGCCTCCTAAAAGAAGAAATGGGAATCAGCCAGCCCCTCAGCCCAAAGAACCTTTGGGCGAACATGTTTCTCATGCGGAGTTTAGGGCGACATTCACTACTCTTTCTCAGTCATTTGTTGCTCAGAATGAATGACCAGCTATTATTCCGGCCAAACAGTGGCCAATTCAGCTACAGCCAGGATTTGGGACTTCACCTGAATGAATCCTCCATCCTTTCTTGGGTCTAAGGCAGACGAGGACCCTCAGGAATTCCTAGATCAAGTGTAGAAGGTTACAGACATAATGAGGATTACTCATAGTGAGAGTACTGAGCTAGATGCATATCAGTTGCGGGATGTGGCTCATACTTGGTTCAAGCAGTGGAAATTAGAGAGGCTAGACGATGTAAGGTCAGTTAAGTGGGAGGAGTTTGCTTCAGCATTCCTTGATAGATTCTTTACCCTAGAGCTTAGAGAAGCTAAGGTGCTATAATTCATCAACCTCAGGCAGGGCAATATGACAGTGAAAGGGTATTCTCTTAAGTTTACTCAATTAGATAGATATGCCCCTCATGGGGTTGCAGATAGCAGGACAAGGATGAGTAAGTTTGTTTCAGGGGTGAATGATAGCATGGTTAATAAGTGTAGATCCACCATACTGAATAGTGATATGACTTTAGCCAGGCTTATGACTCATGCTCAGCTGATAGAGGAGTATAAGATTAAGATGAGGAAGAAATAGGATAAGAGAGCAAAGATAGGTAGTTTCAACTTTTCTCAGCCTAAGTCAGAAGGAGGAAACCGTTCTGAGTTTGATCCTAAGTCATCAGTTCCAGCTCCTTCTTCAGCTAGTGCTCCATTTCATAAGTTCAAAGAGGGTAACAAAGATAGAGTGCTAGGCGCTAAGTCCCAGGGAAGTGTTAGCAGTGCTCGCACCTATCCTCTTTTCTAGACTTATTGCAAGCACCATCAGGGTATTTGCAAAGCTGGCAGTGGTATTTGTTTCAGATGTGGCAAGCCAAGCCATAGAGTCAGAGACTTTTCTCAGCCAGGTCCTCAGGGATAATAGAATCTCTCCTCAGCTCAGTCTGATCGCCCAAATCAGCAGGGTGCCACCTCCAGTGCTACTAGTGGGCAACACCCAAATCATATCTATGATCTTCAGTCCTGATAAAATCAGGAAAATTCTTTTAATATGGTTACCAGTATGTTACAGATCTTTCATATGCATGTTTATGCTTTGCTAGATCCAGGAGATTCTCTATCTTTTGTCACTCCTATATAGCAGTTGATTTCGGAGTCAGGCCCGAAATTCTAGTAGATCCCTTTTCAGTCTCTACCCTAGTGGGTAAAACTATCATAACCTGGAGGGTATACAGGAACTGCCCAGTTATGACATCTCAGAAAGTCACTTCAGCAGACTTAGTCGAATTAGAGATTACTGATTTTGATGTCATTCTCGGCATGGATTGGCTTTATTCCTGCTATGCCACAGTTGAATGCAGAAACCGAATAGTCCAATTTCAGTTTCTGAATGAACCCATCCTTGAGTGGAGGGGTAGTACTTCCGTGTTCAGAGGTTAGTTTGTTTCCTACCTTCAAACACGAAAAATGATATCTAGAGGATATGTCGATCATCTTGTTCATGTTAAGTATTCCCGTTCCGAGACTCCAAGTCTTGAATCAGTCCCAGTAGTGAATGAATATTCAGATGTCTTTCCAGAAGATCTTCCAGGAATTCCTCCCGAAAGGGAAATAGACTTCAATATTGATCTTTTTTCGTATACTCAGTCTATCTCTATTCCACCATACAGAATGGCACCATCAGAACTCAAAGAACTAAAGAGCAGTTGAAATATCTCTTAGATAAGGGATTCATCAGACCCAGCATTTCCTTGTGGGGTGCACCAGTCTTATTCGGGTGCAAGAAAGACGGTTCTCTTAGAATGTGCATTGATTACCATCAACTCAATAAAGTCATGGTCAAGAATAAGTATCCTCTTCCCAGAATCGATGACTTGTTTGATCAACTTTAGGGTGCCAGTTATTTCTCTAAGATAGACCTCAGATCTGGCTATCATTAGCTTAGAGTCAGAGAATGTGACATTTCAAAAACCACTTTTCATACTCGGTATGGTAAATTTAAATTCTTAGTTATGTCGTTTGGTCTTACCATTGCCCCAACTGCTTTCATGGACTTGATGAACCATGTTTTCAAGAAGTACTTGGACATGTTCGTCATAGTCTTCATAGATGATATTCTGGTCTATTCCCGCAGAGAGCGAGATCATGTAGACCATCTCAGAAAAGTACTTCAGACTCTCAGAGATCATCAACTATTTTTCAAATTTAGTAAGTGCGAGTTTTGGCTAAGGTCATTAGAATTCCTTGGACATATCATTTCCGGTGATGGTGTTAGAGTAGATCCTCAAAAGACCAAAACAGTAAGAAACTAGCGTCGCCCTGTCTCTCCATCAGATATTAGGAGTTTCCTGGGTTTGGCTGGTTATTATAGATGGTTTGTTGAGGGATTTTCTTCTATTGCATCCCCTATGTCTAGATTGACTCAAAAGAAAGTCAAGTTTCAGTGGTCAGATCCTTATGAGAAGAGTTTTCAGGAGTTGAAGACTCGACTCACCTCAGCTCCAGTTCTAGCTCTTCCAGATGGTTCAGATAGGTTTGTAGTGTATTTTGATGCATCCAGAGTGGGTTTAGGTTGTGTCCGTATGCATCATGGTAAGTTCATAGCCTACGCCTCCAGACAACTTAATCCCCATGAAAAGAATTACCCTACTCATGATCTTGAGTTAGCCGCCGTAGTATTTGCCTTGAAGATTTGGAGGCATTATCTATATGGTGTTCATGTAGATGTGTTCACTGATCATAAAAGTCTTCAGTATGTATTTTCTCATAAAGATATCAATCTTCATCAGAGAAGGTGGTTAGAGCTTTTGAAATATTACGACATGAACGTCCTTTATCATCCGAGAAAGGCCAACGTAGTGGCTGATGCTCTCATTAGACTGTATATGGGTAGTGTTGCTCATGTCGAAGACAGTAAGAAGGAGCTATCCCAGAAAGTCCATCAGCTTGCGAGGCTAGCCGTTTGGTTAGTCGATATAGAGGAGGGTGATATATAGGTTCAGAGTAGTTCAGAATTATCTCTAGTTTTCGAGGTGAAAGAAAAGCAAGATAGATATCCCAGCCTTGTCAAGCTGAAAGATTTAGTTCAGGATCAGAATGTAGAGGTTTTCTCCAAAGGGGGCGATGGTGTTCTGCATTTTCAGGTTCATCTGTATGTTCCAGCTGTAGATGACTTAAGGCAGCGAATTCTTGCAGAAGCGCATGGTGCGCGCTACTCTGTTCATCCAGGGGCCATAAATATGTACTACGACTTGTGGGAAGTCTATTGGTGGAGTGGGATAAAGAGAGATATTGTAGAGTTTGTGGATAAGTGCTCTACATATCAGTAGGTTATGATAGAGCATCAGAAGCCTAGTGGTCCAATGCAGGAGTTGATTATTCCTACTTGGAAGTGGGAAGAAGTGAACATGGACTTCGTGATGGGTTTGCCTCAAACTCGTCATCATCATGATTTAGTTTGGGTCATTGTAGACAGAATGACCAAATTAGCTCATTTCCTTCCAGTTCATACCTGTTATTCAGCCGAGGATTATGCCAAGCTCTACATCAGAGAGTTGGTCAGATTGCACGTTGTTCCGTTATCAATTATCTCAGACAGAGGTACCCAGTTCATCTCTCATTTCTAGAAAGCATTCCAAAAGGGTCTTGGTACCCAAGTTTAGCTTAGTACAACCTTTCATCCTTAGAAAGATGGTCAAGAAGAAAGGATCATTCAGACTTTAGAAGATATGCTAAGGGCGTGTGTAATTGATTTCAAGGGAAGTTGGGATGACCACTTGCCTTTGATTGAGTTTGCATAAAACAACAGCTATCATTCCAGTAGTCAGATTGCTCCATTCGAAGCTCTCTATATAGTAGGAGATGTAGATCTCCAATTGGTTGGTTCAAAGTTAGTGAGGCCTCAGTTATAGGATCTAACTTGGTACACCATAAGAATTACAATTTTTTGTGACGACTTTCAGTGGCGACACAAACAGTTGCCACAAAAGCTAGCATTTCTGTGGCGACATATAAGGGTTGCCACAAAAGGTATACGATTTAGGGGCGACCGTCAAAGTAGCAACTAATAGTGATATATTTAGTGGAGACTATGCGTAGGTCACCATAAAAGGTATATGATTTAAGGGCGACCATTAAAGTTGTCCCTAATAGTGACATATTTAGTGGCGACTATGCGTAGGTCGCCACAAAAGGTATAAGAATAGTGACATATTTAGTGGCGACTATAAAGTCGCCACTAATAGTTATAGTCGCCACTAATAGTGACATAGGTAGCCACAAAAGGTATAAGAATAGTGACATATTTAGTGGCGACTATGCGTATGTCACCACAAAAGGTATAAGATTTAGGGGCGACCGTTAAAGTCTCCACTAATAGTTACTATATAGTGGCGACTAGGCGTAGGTCCCCACAAAAGGTTTAAGATTTAGGGGTGACCATTAAAGTCGCCACTGATAAGACTCTCAGCTCGAGATATTTTACAACATTAGTTACAAATAAAAATTATTTATGATATTAATAAAAATATAGAATAATTAATTATATAAATTAAAAGGCCGAAAAGTTCAAAATGTAAACCAAATCAAAAGTTCAAATTTTTATTTTGCATTGTTTTTTTCTTAAAAAAAATAAATTAAGTTATTTGTAAATATATTTTGGATATATATTTTATATATAGACAATCCACATTCATGATTTAAAAATGTACAAATTATTCTGGTACTTTTTAGTATCATTTTTTAAAATTTATTAATTCAAATACGATATTTTACATAATTTTATTAATATTTATTAATTTTTTTTCACGTAAATGTTCACACTCATAATTTACAAATATATTGTCTATTATTATTATATTTACTATAATTGTTATTGTTCTTGTTATTATAATCGACAGTTTTTATAATAATTTTGATGTAACATTAATTTATTTTAATATGACGTCTCATTATTATTATGATTATTATATTTATTAAACTAGCAGCCACTTTTATCCAATTTTTCTTTCTTGTGTTTAATTTTTGTAGAGAAGTATTATGTTATTTATTATTTACCTAAATTTTGATGAATACAGTTATTGTTTTTTTTTTTGCCATAAATTGATATAGATGAATCTTTCAAAACTCTGATAAAGGGAGTCAATTTTAGCTCAAAACTAGAGATATTGCCCTTGGCAATATCAATTCTTGAGAAAGAAACAAAGATAAAGTCAACACAAAACTTTGATACTGGAAAAAATCATGCATTACAAGTCATACAACCATAGAATTTCCTAGCATGAACTTTTAAGCCTGCATGTTCCTCTTCTTGACACCTGACTTGGCGACCTTGAGATTCCTGTTCACAGCACTCAACCTTGCGAGGGCTGTCTTCTTCAGGTCTAGCCTGTAGTAGTTGTCTGTAATCTGGTTTGTTACAGCCTTAGCCATTCCACGGAATTCCTTCTTCATCACATTGTTCAGCAATCTTGAAGGTTTGTTTTGCTTCCTGGTCTTCGATGTAGCAAGCAAAATAGCTTTATCTTTTCCCTCAGGCTGGATATTCACAGTTTTCTTGTTTGCTAAGCCAGAGTGCTTGTAAGAGTGAAGGTTGTAGAGATTGTTAGGTTCTTTGCTGAAGACGACGCCGGCGGTACCATTACCGAACTCCTTAACCAAAAAGGATTTGTTCTTCTTCACGATCTCCCATACTATTTTCCCTGGAACGGTTGTCATTTCTACAAAGACAAACAAAAATGGATTCCTAGGGTTTCCTTTTGACGGCGGGAAGAGGAGGATGCTGAGAGATTCATGAATATAATTATTGGGTATCTAGTAAAAAATGTTTTCTTTGTCCTACTTTATTAAAATTAGAAAATGGGAAAAAAGGTCAATAACATACAAGAAGAAAATAAAAAGTGTAGTTACAATAGGTAGCAACAAACTCATATAACCTTTTCATTTCATCTACATCTAGAATAAAAAAAAGAGTGCATAAATGGAGATTTGAGAGAGAAATTGAGAAAGAGAGAGGTACAGAGAGAACAGTAAGAGGGGGGGAGATCGGAGACATAGAGAGAATGGGGTCGGAGACCGGCGAGTCTTCTCTTGAATCTGGATGGAAAAGGGGTCATCCACCACCGAGAAACACCACCAGCCCCCTTCCCCACGTTTTCCGATCGAACCATCGCCAGAAACGTCCCTTCCCCAAAATCCAATTAAAACCAGTTTCAACACACTCCAAATCCCCTTGAAAAAACCCCATCCAATATTCAACAAGAACAGTCACCCCGTTCTTTTTTCAGCGACTATTCATCGAAAATCCATCGGAAAACGACACGGGATGGGTTCTGGTCTTTTTATTTTGTATTTCGTGGTTCCATTTTGGCGAGGCAATGCAAAAGGCGTTAGATCGAAGTTGGATTTGTTCGTTTGGTTGACGTTTGTTCGAGATTCCGGTGGCGACGTCGAACAAGTTGGATTTTAAATAAATTGAGGTCCATTTCTTATCTCTCTCTCAATTAATTTTAATTGTTTGATATTTTGATGTGTTAAATTCATAGTGTGGATTTTGTTTTCATTGATTTTGAGATAGTATCATGATAGGTTGAAGTTGGTAGGCAAACGATAGGTCGGGTAGGCAAATATTAAATCTTGCTAATTCATCTCGCTTATACAGATTCTATTACACAAGACCTACAACCAGATCAAATTATCTTCACAGATGTTGCAATGAAACAAGAGCCTAGTGTTCACTGGACACTAATGGTATCTTAGGTTTGAATGAATTATAATGCATACCTTTTTCTGTCTAACCTGCAGAAAATTATGCCCGCGCTTACATTTCCCGAGCTTAGGAGTTGTGTCCGTTTGCAGTCCTTTATGTGATTTGGGTGTTGTTTGGTTCATTTTTGCATTTGGGGTTTGCTTAGTTTTGGCATATTAAGGCCTAACCACACCATCAAAGTTTTGTTGTTTCTATATTTTTCAGTAAGTATTGTTGAAGTTGTGAACTTTATTTGATTTGGGTGTTGTTGAGGTTTACTTAGTTTTAGCATGTTAAGGCTTAATCACACCATCAAAGTATTTTTGTTTTTATATTTTCAGCATTAAGCTGTGAACTTAATGGGATTTGGATGTTGTTTTAGTGTTGTTTTGTTCATTTTGTTATGTGAGTTTTGCTTAGTTTTGTCTTTGAACTTTATGTGATTTATTGGGTGTTGTTTTAATGATATCTATTTTATTTTGGCATGTCGGATTTAGATATTTTTGGTTGTGCACTGATTCAGTAACTGACCAGAAAAAAAGATAGCATATTAAGGTCTAATCACACCATTAAAGTCTTCTTATTTCTATATTTTTTTAGCAGGTATTCTTGAAAGTTGTGAACTTTTTGTGATTTGGATGTTGTTTTAATGTTGTTTAGTTCATTTTGGCATGTGGGTTTAGTTAGTTGGCTACATTACTAATTTCATTGATAAACGGCTTTTGCCTTGGTTCTTCATTGAACAATAGCTTCAATGAATCAGTAACACATGCATCAGATAAGTATGTTCAGTATGATATGTTCAATTATCAGTCATGTCAGTCATGAGATCATGTTCCCATTGTTCATGTTCAGTATGTACATCGTTTATCTTCTCCCCTCACTCTCAGACTCATTCGAGGACGAATGTTCTCAAGGGGTAGATATTGTAATACCCCGTGCTTTTCCCTAGCTTGAAATTATCTCAAGAATGTTGGAAGCCTTCTTTGAAAGATGAATCCACTTTTGTACATGTAGTATTTTTAAGATTTTCAATTTTTTTTCATGTGGGAAATTGAATTAGCATTCCAACGATAACAATTTCATCAAAATTCGACATCGGAGGAGAAAGTTATAGCCAAAAGACGGAAGGAAGTAAAACCACCCATGTGCGACGGTGAGGCCAACGGATCGTCGGACTAGTGACGGACCATCACCCATGGCCATCGCAACAAGGCAGTGAGAACTACCTTCTTCTTAGGATTGACGGACCAAGACGACGGACCGTCGCTCAGGCCGTTGCAAGGGAAATAATGAGGCCACCTTCTGGATAAGGTGCGATGGTGAGGTTGATGGACCGTCGAACCTGGGACGGATTATCGCACATGTCGTCGCATCAATAATAGTGAGACCTCATTCTACCTAGAAGTGACGGTCAGGACCGATGGACCGTCAACCCAGCGACGGACCATCGCACCCACTATCGCAGGTCCCGATTCAGCAAATTAAAGCTATTTTAAAAGGGTATTTTGGTCATTTACCACCCACCTATATATATACACCCAATTATATCCGACTTCAACCATTTGGTACATTATTACTTTACAACCAATATTAGGATTTCTCTTTAACATTAATCTCCAAGAACAAAATTTAATCTTTTTCAAGAACTAAGGGATTTCCAATTCTTCAAGTTCGAGAACATCAAGAATCTTAACCCAGGTATGCATAGTGTTCATTCATGGACTCCTTTCATCCATGAAGTCCAAGAATACCTTTTCCAACTTCAAGTTATGGATTTTCTTTATGATTTTATGATTGGGCTGTTCTTGTTCACGTTGATAAATGAGAAATTGAATTCTACTCCATGTTGGGTGATAATTTCTATGTGGGTTTAATTATTATAGATATAGATTCATGCAAACCTATGACTAAACCCTTGAATGATGAAATTAGAATGTGACCATGATGTTTAATTATTGTACAATGATGTTTACATGTACCATGCCTACAATATGTTTGATTTATTGCCTAAATGAAGGAAAAGTGCCTAGCATGTTGTCATGAAATCCCCATGTATGTTCAAGCTTATGCCTATCACATGTTTGACGAAATGCTTCAGTAAATGCATTATGGTGATTATTATATATTCAAGCAAGTAATGCTTTGTCAGTTTCCTTCTATCGAGTCCTGGGGGTAGTCGTACCCAAAATATTAGTTGTATGCCTAGAGCCATGTCATGTTTTCACAATACTATCAGTCAATCTATGATCCTTAGACTTCAGACAGTCTTATGACTGAGAAAAACTCTATGATCTCATGAACTCAGTCAGTTGTCAAATATCAGTAGTATTCCGTTAGTCAACGGAAGTCAATAACTCAGTCCATGTTCAGTTTCAGAAAATCATATTCTGTGTCTATTCATATGGGAGTAAAAATTAGCACCGAGCGAACCCAAGGGTGAGAACTCACCTGTAATATGAGGGTGTGATTCTTTGAAGCAATTCTTGCATTCCAGAACTATGTAGCTATCATAGGTTGAGACATCATAGCCTGCTATATGAGGGTAGATGAGGTGGCTTAACCTTCTATATGAGGGTTCCTACTGTTCTTATTAGAGTTACCTTTTATATTAGGGTCACTCATATGCTGTCCGTACCAGTAGCGCGGTATTGACACCCTTCTAATCAGGGCACAGATTGGACCCGATTCATCTATAATGCGTCATTTGGGGCATGTCAGTTAGATGACTATCTCACACAGTCTCAGTATCACTCTCAGTAAAATAACTCAGATAGTTCTTAATTATTCAGGACTGTCAGATACAGTCAACTCTGATATAGTACAGAACTCAGCTAGTTCTATCAGATTCAGGGACTGTTAGATACAGTCACTCATGGTATCAGTTATACCAGTTATCAGTATGTCATGTTATCACGGTATCAGCGTCAGTATTTATGTCTCATGCATGTACTCTCACACTCATGATAGTCAGTCTGTTATTATATTTGTTCATGCATATGAAACCCATGCATTCAACCTACCTCACATGCATACCGGTACATTCAAAGTACAGGCGCATTTGTGCTATGGTGTCTTATACCATAGGTTCAGAGACACGAGTTCCGGAGCATCAGTAGATTCCAGTCTCAGCAGTCAGAGTTAGAAGTGAGTCCTCATCTTTCGAGGACACGATCATCATTGTATTAGCTCATTAATTTGTTTATTAGTTGGAGTTAGTTGGGGACATGTCCTATTAACTCCTTATTCAGAGAGTCATGTTTAGAGGATTTTCAGACTACAGTATGTTCAGATAGCTTATTTCAGTTATGTTTTGGGTATTTCATATCCCATCCACATATTATGATTTATCATATCTTATGTTACAGTTTTGAACCTTATGGACTTTCAGTTCATATTTCCGCATTATACAGTATGTATGCAGTATACAGGTACAAATATCATTCATGGGTTATCTTATGGTCTTTCAGGGTCATGAGCACTGTGTAACGTTCTGGGTACCAAATTCAAGGCGTTACATATAAGTAAGGCATTCATCATTTCCTTTAAGGTTTGATTTTTCCTTTCTGCAATTCCATTAGATTGAGGTGAATATAGGGTTGTAGTTTGATGGACAATTCCATTATCTACACATATTTCCGCAAAGGGATATTCATATTCTCCACCCCTATCACTTCTTATTATTTGTATCTTTTTCTCTAACTGATTTTCAACTTCTATTTTATATTGCCTAAACGCATCTATTTCTTCATCCTTATTGTTTAGCAAATAGACATAACATTATCATGTGAAATCATCAGTAAAAGTTACAAAATACTTTTTCCCACTACGAGATCATCAATAAAAGTTACAATGAGGGCATCTTCTCAAACCCTAATAAAGAATCTTCCAAATCCATCTGCGCAAGCACAACCCGCATCTTAACCAGCCATAACGAAAATTTGGTGTTGCTATCCAACAATGGAATATCATACTTCATGGTTGTCATCCCTGAGAAAACAATCGAACAGTCTCTGATACCAGTTTGTTATGATTCAGACAGAATAGGCAAACCACAAGTAAAAGAAAATAAGAACAACACACAGATTTACGTGGAAACCCTTACGGGAAAAAACACGGGCAGAGGCAGAGGAGGTTTCACTATAATGGAGGGAGAGTACAATGTGGAGAAGATTGAATTTTCTTAATAATAAAATAACCCACTAAATCACACTTATATATTACGTGGGTACAAATAGGTCCTAGTCCCAAGAACATAAAGGTCCATCAACAAAATTTGGGTCACAACTCTAACAAGTTTGTTTTCATAGATTCAAGATCTCTTTCGCGGAGAATCTTAGCAGCTCAGTTAGTTGATTACTTGAACTTTTTACCTTATTGGTGAGGATTCGATTCCGCACCTTGTTATCCCCTCCCCCATTTTCCCATCTCCTACCCCCTTCATCTAAATTTTGGTTCCAATATTAACGGCATGAATCATTTATAAAAGTTATTAGAAAAACTCCTTTCAATCAATTCAACAAATTAACACTAGGAAAAACAAATATAATTGGACAAACTTTGTGGAAAAATAAATACAATTGAACAAACATTGTGAAAAGAAAAAAAACAAAAACAATTGGACAAGCATTGAACCATCCTTGCATCTTGAATAGGATGAAGAAGTTGAAATAATGTTGAAAATCTTCTCAAGTTAATCAAAGGCAAATGATAGAGATCATGTTAGTTCACGAAATGACAGTTCCTCCTGATCTCTCCATTACGACCTGTGAGTACATCCAAAGTACCCATGTGAACCATTGCAGCTGCAAACTTTCTAGCCCAAATTGAGCCATATCGAGCATTGTAGTTAACCAGTTTAGCAGTAGTTGGGTGTGACATTAATGTCTGATCAGATACCAATAATCCTTTTTGACTCTTTAAACCCAAGTAATATTTGTTATCCAACTTGTTTGGTGTAAAGACATCAAAGTTAGCGGGGTTAGCAGCTCCCGTCCCATTTGTAAGAGCTTCTGGTGGACAAATGGACTTCAAGAAGTCTGCGTATTCAGAGTCAATTGGCAGATCTTGTTGATTGTTTTGAGGGTACAGACGGTTAGCAAAAACAGCGCAATGTGCAATGCCAATGGAATGCGCGCCAGATAGAGTCACCATTTCATCAACTGACATACCTTTCCTTGCAAAACTATTGATGAGTTCCTTGACATCGACGAATGGAGAAGGAAGATTGTCCAATGTCTCAAGAGTCAATAGAAACACGCCCATTGCGGCGTCCAGCTTGGACATCATAGTATATTCTCCCAACTTTATAGGAACTATCCCTAGCAGCAAATGCAAGTATGTCTGCACACGAGACAGTTCCAGGGCAGGCAGCCTCAAGTGCAACTTTTACAGCATCAATCACCTCAAAACCTCATAAACTGTTCTTGTTGGGAATACCTTCCTTCTCGGAATTTGGTCCATCCAATAACACAGATGCATCACACCCCTAATTAAAGCACACGGCACATTATTATTATAAGATAATGTAATCATCAAGTTATCAAAATAAAAATGTTAGCATTAAATTTGTACGTACCCTGACGAAACAATCATGAAAATGTAATCTGATAAGGCCAGCAGCAATGCCGGGATTACTAAACACAGCTTTGTTTACAATATTTTGAATAATATATTCAGCATTGGGGCAACTATATCTATAGTAACCTACTCTAATTGTTGGCCAATATGGTGGTCGATAGGCATGGATAGATGATGAAAATGATAAAATCAGACAAGCAAGAAGTGCTACAATTGAAAAATTGAAACCTTTGGAATCCATTTTTTATTTTGAGACTCAAAATTTGCTATAGACACTATGTTTTTTTCTTAGTAATTGGACTACCTTGAGTGATGGATATAACTTATAAACATCTTGCAGCATTTATAGTTTGATAAATTATTGAAGAAGTCTCTAATTACAAAACATGGTTGCCTGTATAATACCAATTGCATTAATGTTGAAGTATTCTTGAGCTAATTGTCTGACCTTTGATGAATTCCACAGCTACTTCCTTAGTATGTTTTCCCTGAATTTATAGGTTGACAATATTTTTTACCTTAATTTCTACTCCCCCGTTTCATTTTATGTGAAACTATTTGAAATTTAAGCCTTTCATTTTACGCTTAATCACCGATTGGATGGATTTTCACTGAAAGAACTCAAAATATAAAGAAGTACACACATGAAGAAGCCAGACGATGATGATATTTGATCAACATTTACAACTTTACACATATAATGTAATTTTGACCTTGTTTTATATACGATACAATTCTTCGATGAAGGGGGTTCGGATGAGCCTCTTGTGCCCCATTAGATCGTATTGTCCGTAGTGATACAGTTTTATAGCCATCGAAATCTCATTACATGTTTAAGTTTAATACTTCTAGTTTCAACAAATATTCTTAACTTCTTAAATTACATGTCCAGTCAAACACAATCATTTAAACTGAAACAGAGGGTGGAAGTTGTGTCCATAGGCTGGCAGATTGGACTGATTGTATATCAACAATCGTTACTAGTATTGTCATAAACTTGGTGTTTAGTTAAGTTGATAAAATTGAATAGGTAAGTCTAGTTTTTCTATATGGTGTACTTGAAAAAATAAGTTCCACTTGGATATTGAGTTGGCTTGTTTAATTGATTAGTTGGTACCCTGTATGTGTACCAATTATTTGTGATAGCATTCTTAATTTTTGTAAAAAAGAATTTGACTTTTCTCATTCATATGGTTAGTGTTTTGTGCAATTTAGTCCATAAAATCCAATATTACTTTTTTGTAGGACGTAGTCCAGAAAAATGGATATTATGCTAGTACCAAGTAGAAAAAATTAAGTATACATGCAAATTGCATCATCCTATACTATTTTGAGAGTTCTCAACCATAACACATGTACGAAATACGGAAAAGGGTGATGTTTGTCCGTGTGCTCTCACAAATAAGTTATATTTATCCTAATTTGCTATATTTTTTTAAATATATTTTTTATTTTCATCCAATTTTAGGGTCATTTTTGCGCTTGTTCTAAAAAAAATATTTATCCCCATGACGTTAAATATCCAAATGTAACATTCTGAAAATCCAAGCTAAGATTAGAACCATGCTTCAAGTACATGTAAAATCAAACATCATATTTTGGTGGTATGAGAAGTGATTTAGATATGTATTAAGGTCACAAGTAACTCCTAGCTCATAGCCAAGTTGAAGCCATCATTATCGGTGGTTTTCTTGCGAAGAATCTCCCTATAGTCAACTTCAAATGAGCATAGCTCCTAGATTGTGGAGTATTTTTGAGCTCAAGACCCATCAAGTTATAGATGTTTGAGTAATTTCTAATGCATCCAGTTTTTCCTTAATCCAATAGCTGAGTACAACGTTATGGCCATTTTATTGGAGCACTGTCCAGCAGTAAAAACCTACGAGCATAGGTATGATCTTGGTGAGATTGTACGACCATACAATGCTCTCTTCTGATCAAAACAGTCCCAAACACCTGAAAGTTGACAAGTATATCTTCCAACCATGATAGGGAACCACGACCAGGGTTTGAAACCACGATCTTAGGTACAATTGTGAGTCCCAAAGCTTATTCGATTTGAACTTTCAACCTACGAACCAACGCACGATCGTTGATGGATCCCACAATCGTATCATGGATCTTCTGATCAAGTTCAGAGAGCCTCAAATCAGCTACCTAACCACGAGGACCACCCACGATCGTAGATGGGACCCATGATCGTATACGTCCTCCCCTGTAGCTTTTCCAGTTACGTTTTATAAGGGGCGTTCCAATCTTTTTCTACTTTTTAAACCCCTAAACTACGTCGTTTAAGCCACCCAAGGCTGATTATTAGGATTAATATTATCCCGAGTATCTCATTACTTAGAAAACAATCGACACTTGGTAAAAATAAGAGAAAATAGGCAATTTCTCTTCTTCAGGGCAAACTAGGGTGCATCTTCTTCAAGCTCCAAGTTTAAAGATTTCTTTAGGGTTCTTATCTCCAGGTACGTGGGATTTCGTCAATGGGTTCATTCCACCCATTGGGTCTCAAAAGTAACTCAACTCCCCAAGTTAATTCATTGTTCAAGCTTAGATTTCCATGAAAATAGTGAATTTCAATATATTTCAATTTCTTGCTATGAATAAATCATGACTATATGTTTCCCTATAAATTTGTGCATCTTTACATTTTCATTACTATGAACCCTCAAAATATTGATAAAATTCTTGATTTTGAGCTTGAGTTATGCAATTCCTCATTACGTTCAGTTTATAGAATTGTCATTAGTAGTTGCATTCTTCTAAGATAGCGGGTTATGAACACTCGATGACCTAGGATATCATGTATTTCAGTTATATACTCAGTCATTCAACTTTCTCCATTTAAAATGTTTTCCAATAAAACACTTACCTTCAGTTTTAAAACATCATTATTGTTGAGCGTTTCACTATATCAGTTTACTTTCAGTTGGGAGTAGTACGTAACATCGAGATGACAAGGGTTCAAATAACCCAAGTCCTAAACTATGTACCACCATAGGTAAAAGGGTCCTTGCTAGTTGAGAGTTTTTTCCTTTCCCTTAATGAGGTCGTGAGTGAATTCACGCCAATCATAGTCTGTACCCTTGGTAAGATATAGAACACCCTCCCAACTTGGGTTATTACAGATTGGATTCCATGTCGCTCACATGGTCTATATTAGTTACAGAAACCTCCCACAGTCTAGTTTCAAACCTTGCTTGACCTTGTATTTAATTTATTCAGCATCTTATAGTTTTATATGTCTATTACTTGGTTATAACATCAGTTTACAGATTTCAGTCCCATGTTCAGGTTATCATGTCACTTTCAGCATGCTCATCTCACATAGGGTAATGCATATCTCACATGCTCAATACATTCAAAGTACTGATCATATACTTTCTTTTGTTCTATATTGTTTTATAATATAGGTTCCGACGTTCAATCGTATTAGCTTGATTCAGCAGTCACTCCAACAATAGTGCTTAGTGAAACCTCATCATTCGAGGACCATTTATCAACATTTTCTTTCAATTTTATTTTAGTTTCAGATAGTTAGAGTTAGTTGAGGCTTGTCCAACTCATCTTAGTGGAGGCCTTCAGATAATCAGTTAGACTTTCAGCAGGATGGTTTTGTAAAAGTTGTGGATTTTGATATTCCATATTGATTTTCTTTTATTATGGTTATTTCTTTTAGCTCAGTTTTCATTCAATATTTATCAGTTTACTTTATTACTCTTAGTGTCATGCAGTGGCGGAGCCAGAATTTTTACCAAGGGGGTTCACAAGTGAACATACGAACTAATCAAAGGAGGTTCGACATCTACTATATATACATAAAAAATAATTTTAACCATATACATATAGTATAATTTTCCGTCGAAGGGGGTTCGGACGAACCCCTATCATACATGTAGCTCCGCCCCTGATCATGCCAGACCATGGGTTAGCTTGGGATCTTTTGTGATTCTAAGCACTACGTTATGACTAGGGGTAGTCTCGGGTTGTGACAAACTTGGTATAAGAACATTAGGTTTAAAATGTCCCAAGGTATCTGAAAGCCGCCTTAAGTAGAGTCTTCTTCATGCGTATGTAGCGCGCTATACGAATGAGTGAGAGGCTATGATATATTTTAGAAAAAGTTTTACTTCTTTCATGTTCATATCTTGCGATAGAGTGTGAACTCTTTTAAAATCTTCTTCTAACTCGTGCTCCATGCGTTTACAGAATATGCCTCCTAAGAGAACCAACGAAAGGAGAAATGACAACGAAAATGGAAACTAGCAAGCACCACCAACTTGAATAGACCCTCTGAACAAACAAAGTCTCCCATCCTGAGTTCCGGGATGCTTTCATGGTGCTAGCTCAGGCCATGCTCATCCAGCCTAACCAGCAAGTTGTTACACTAACCAACCCAGCAGTGAATATGACAGCAACCAGAGTATGAGACTTCACTCGGATGAATCCTACGGTATTCTTTGGGTCTAAATCTGAAGAGGATCCACAGGAGTTCCCGGATAATATTCAAAAATTTACTGAGATCATGGGTGTCTCTCTAACTGAAAGTGCTGACTTGGCTGCTTATCAGTTGCTCAGACTTGGTACAAGCAATGGAAAGATGATAGACGCGCGGATGCAGAGCCGATAATGTGAGATGGGTTTGTTGTTGCATTTCTGTACAGGTTCTTTTCTCTTGATCTAAGGGAGGCCAAGGTGCTGGAATTCATTAATCTAAAGCAGGGTAACATGAGTTGGAAGGAGTATTCTCTTAAGTTTATTCAACTTTCAAAATATGCTTCGGCTATGATTGCCGACTCTAGAGCATGAATGAGTAAGTTTATATGTTAGGTGTTTCTGAGGATATGGTCAATGAGTGTAGGACTGCGATGTCGGTAAAGAATATAGATATCTCCAGTGTAACACCCTGTAAAAGTCGTGCATGGATTAGCCTTTAATAGAGTGCCCTTAGACTTAAAAACTTGAAATTTTTTCTAAGTGTAATGAGGACTTTGAGTCATTTTAGCTGGCAATATTCGGGATACAACTTTTCAACCTTCCTGACATCCGCTTTTAGATTTTCAAGTTGTGTTATGATCGGGAAATCTCATAGTACATCTCGGATAAGTTTCAGAATTTTTCGGAACGCATAAGGCTGCGTTTGGATTTAAAAACAGTAGCAAAACGCATAGACTATTGCCCAGTTTTCAGCATTTCAGGATCAATTTAAAACGATCATAACTCCCTGTATATAATGAAATGTGTGAGCTATAATATATCAAACAAAATCTCTTCGAGTCATCTTTCAATTGCAGTTGGTTTCATCCAATTTGAGTATATGAGTAAAAAGTTTTAATCGATTTACTCCAGTCTACCAAACTGTCAACTGAGGGATAGATTTGACCTTAATTGTTCCTTAGGGGTATTTTGGTAATCCTCCACCCCTATATATACCACCAACACGGGATTTAATCCCTCAAACACCATAATACACATACTTTTTCTAAAATTGCTCAAGAACTCTCCCTAGGGTTTCAACATTAAAACCCAAGCAACTCAAGATTCAACCGCGGGTTCGTGAAACAAATTACAGATTTGGAATCCTCTCGACGTAGGCTTCGATAGACACCCAAAATTCATGGAGAACAAGGTACGCGGGGTTTTTCCTAAATTCTCATGGGCATAGAAAAATCATGTTTTAGAATGGGATTTTAAATTATGTATATATATTTATGTATAAGATGTTTTAACATCATTATTTTGGTCTTTTGACCATCTCCAAAGCGATTTGACAGTTTATATACATATATGAATGAATGTGTTTCAATTTTGAATACATGAACTTTCTAAAGACATTTGACCACCAGGTGTTTGATGAAATTTCTGCATGAATTGAACTTTAAGTTTCGGAATATGAAATCCTTTACATCAGTTACATGTTTTGGTGGTCTAAACTATGTTTTGAATGAAATCTCTTGCTTAATACATTATGGATCAAAAAAATCATGACTTGCAAGTCTTGGTATGACGATACCAACTCAGACTAATGCCATATCAGACTCAGACTAACAGACATTTCAGACTTTCATGATTTTAGACATTCAGAATGTTGCATGTACAGAAAAGGTTAAAAATGGGCATACAGAGATGTTAGGTGGTTCCCCGAAGAGGGCTTGAGTTCAAGCGACTGGTTTGCCGACCCGGGTATACTATTATGCGCTGACTTAAATGTCCTGTGGCGTATCAGACTCAGACACTCCAACCCTTGCGGCACACTTGGGTTGGGGGCTTCCCCGCCGAGTCAATGGCGGATTCCATACAGCCCGTGGAATATCAGACTTGTAGGGGAATACCACCTAACTCAAAAGTAAATCACAGATCATGATTTGAAATGAACAGACAGGTTACATGTTTTCAGAAAGTGCCCATGTATTTTTCAGAAACAGTTTTATACATGATGTCTTGATGAAAAATTGCTTTCACTTAATATGTATATATATATATATATATATTTATATATGTATGTTCCATTATACTATTTTTTTGGAATGCTTCGCGTGCTAGTACTTTTGTGCTGACCCCCCCTCCTTCCAGGTTCTGAGTCACAGTCTAGGGGTCCAGCTACTCAGTAGACATTCTCGAATTTGCAGACTTGATCTCACAGTGGTGAGCCTTCTATTATTCAGAAGGCCTAATTATTTCAGACATTATCTTATTTATTATGTTTTTGGTTTACTGGGGGCCTTGACCCAGTTTCTTTTCAGACAGATGTTTATGTTCTTAGTAGAGATTTCGTAGACTGATGTCAGATAGTATTATTCAGAAATGTTGCAGAACTTGACCATGTTTTCCGTACTCAATTTCAATTCCACATTTTATTATGATTATGAATGTTGTGCATGATAACCAGATAGAGAATGGGTGTTCCGGGCCTTCATGGTTCGGGATACTCATCACGGCTAGGGCCTAGTCTCGGGTCGTGACAAACTTAGTATCAGAGCACGGTTCATGGTCCCAGGGTGTCTGCGAAATCGCGTTGAGTAGAGTTCTGTTAATGGGTGTGTAGCGCGCCACACTTATAAACAGGAGGCTACTAGGCGTTTAGGAATGTTTCCCTTCTTTGTGATTTAGTTCGTGCTTCAGAGTCTAAACTTTCCCATTATTGGGTTGATTCAAGTGCAAAAAGTTTAGAGTATACATGATATAGTCCTTTTCGATTACGTTCTATAAGATTTTAAAAATTATGGAATAACTCGATAGGAGTCTGTTAGTGCATCAATATATACTGATTCTGATGTAAATATTGATCCTGATGGAATTGTGCATTCCAGCTTAAGGTATTAAGTCTATATTGTCCCTCTCAAAATCTTGTTACAGTTGTGGACAATGTATAGCAGAATGTTGGAACTATATTTCTGCCCAAATAGTAGCATAAGTTAAAGTGTTGTTGTCATGACCTATTGGTAGTGATATTGGATCAAGAAGTTGGTGATGTAAAGTCACAAAGTTAGAAGTCAGAGTGAGGGTGATTTTGTGTAAATGAATATTTCAGTTGAATAATCGATGTTTGAGGATGATTTACCCCTTTATAGTGATAAACTAATGTGGTAGCTAGCAGCATGTGTGGATTGTATGGTAGTCCATGGAGGAAGTGTTTTACTCAGATTTTTATTTATACTAAATAATATGTATATTCTTAGACCATTAAATATTAGGTGTCAATTTTCTATCCCTTGTAATATATAATCTTGTTATCATGATGTTTTTGAAAAAAAAAATTTAAAGTCTAGTGAAGCCGTGTGGGGATCTTTCGATTCACTAGCATAGTTGCCTTGTCATCCATCTCATTTTCTTGTACAAAATACAAAACCAAAGTCTAGTGAAGCCGTGTGAGGCCTATTTCGATTCACTAGCAACTTGTTGTCCAACTTCTTGTCCAACTTGTTGTTCTTTCATTGGTTTAATATATGTATGGCTGAATCTGTTTGCATGAGATAGAGTTGGAAATGAAGTGATTCATCCTTGTGTGTTATTAGTTGAAGGTAGAGAAGGAGTTATTGGTCAGGGTGATTTGTTGATTGCTTGAATGTGGAAATGGCTATATTAGCGAGTAAGTTATGATTATAGACTCATGGTTGTTTGAGGAATTTGAAGGCAGTCTAAATGTATGAATGAGTGAGTAAGTATGAGGTGAGAAATCCGTATAAGTAGTGTCACGACCCGAGCCTAGGCCCTAGCCGTGACGAGCATCCCGAACCATGAAGGCCCGGAACACCCATTCTCTATCTGGTTATCATGCACAACATTCATAATCATAATAAAATGCGGAATTGAAACTGAGTACGGAAAACATGGTCAAGTTCTGCAACATTTCTGAATAATACTATCTGACACCAGTCTGCGAAATCTCTACTAGGAACATAAACATTTGTCTGAAAAGAAGCTGGGACAAGGCCCCCAGTAAACCAAAAACATAATAAATATGATAGTGTCTGACATAATTAGGCCTTCCGAATAATAGAAGGCTCACCACTGTGAGATCAAGTCTGCAAACCCGAGAATGTCTACTGAGTAGCTGGACCCCTAGACTGTGCCTCAGGACCTGGAAGGAGGGGGGGTCAGCACAAAAGTACTGGCACGCGAAGCAATCCAAAAGTAGTATAATGGAACATACATACATATATATATATTAAGGAAAAGAAATTTTTCATCAAGACATCATGTATAAAACTGTTTCTGAAAAATACATGGGCACTTTCTGAAAACATGCAACCTCTCTGTTCATTTCAAATCATGATCTGTGTTTTACTTCTGAGTTAGGTGGTATTCCCCTACAAGTCTGAATATTCCACGGGCTGTATGGAATCCTCCATTGACTCGGCGGAGAAGCCCCCAACCCAAGTGTGCCGCAAGGGTTGGAGTGTCTAAGTCTGATACGCCACAGGACATTTAAGTCAGCGTATAATAATATACCCGGGTCGGCAAACCACGGTTTTTGGCAAGGAGTTGTCTGAAACTCCCGCCTTCTTCAGGGAACCACCTAAGCTCTCTTTATGCCCTATTTTAGCCTTTTCTGAACATGTATCATTCTGAAATTTCTAAATCATGAGAGTCTGATAAAAAATCTGATTTCTGAACTAGTCTGTGTCTGTTATGGCATTTGTCTGAGTTAGTATCGTCATACCAAGACTTGCAAGTCCTATTTCTGAGCCATAATATATTAAGCAAGAGCTTTCATTCAAAACATAGTTTAGACCACCAAAATATGTAATTTGCATTAAAGATGTCATGTTCCGAAACTCAAGTCAAATCCATGCAAAACTTTCATCAAACATATGGTGGACATGTGCATTTTTGGCAAAACCATGCATTCTTTCATTACATGCGTATTTAACATTTACAACCCTCTCTTTCGTGTTTAAAACATCGTATATTACGTGAAACATGGAAAAATTTACATTAAGAGAGAAGTTTCATGAAAATCATGCTCTAAGTTCATATTTCAGGACAAACGCATATATATATATACATAAAACTTTCAAATCACTTTGGGGGAAAGCCAAAAGGCCAAAACAATATCATTAAAGCTTCTGAAACATGAGTATGTACATGAATTCGAAAACCCAATTCTTAAAATATGATTTCTATGCCCATGAGATTTTAGGAAAACCTCGCGTACCTTATTCTCCATGAATTTTTGGTGTCTATCGAAGCCTACGTCGAGGGGATTCCGAATCTATAATTTGTTTCACGAAGAAGTTTTGGAAGGATCGGTCCTTCAAGCTTATTTTCTCAAACCCTAGTTGCTCCTTCTCTTAAGTTTTTGAAGGATTAGATTTTTGGGGTTTTTATAGGAGGCTTCAATGTTGTTAATAGGCCCAAATCCTTTTAGGAGTGGGTAAGGACGATTTTTGGGTTTTGTAAGGACTAACTTGCGCGTAAAGTAACTCAAAACGGAGGCCCAAATCCGTTTAGGAGTGGGTAAGGACAATTTTTTTGGGTTTTGTAAGGACTAACTTGCTCTTAAAGTAACTCAAAACGGAGTGTTTTCGTCACCTGAAACCATAACTATGCGCCGCCCTTTGCATTGCCTAAATTTACATAGGCGCCGCCCTATGCATCGCCTATATGTGCATAGGCGACACATTCAACTTTGAAAGGCCATAACTTCTTCACCGGGTGTCCGTTTTAGGCAAATTTGGTATCGTTGGAAAGATTATTCAACTATCTACAATTTGGTATATTGTAGGCCACCCAGTTCATCATATACAATGAGTTATGGTCAATAGAATTTGACACAAATTACAACATCCACTAAAATTAATCGATCGAAATAGTTTTAACTCGTCCTTGAGTTGAAGGACTTCTATGGTCTAAATTAATGCTCAAATGGATTCACATACTACAAACTTGATTAACATTCCAAATTGGCATAGGATTTAAGGCTCGGGGATTATCAACGCATTAGAGTCATATATTTTATTCTAGCCCGAAATGCGGGGCGTTACATTATCCCCCCCTTGGGATCATTCGTCCCCGAATGATGACGCGGAAATAGTCACGCACGATTTCAAACAGATTCTTACATAGAAGGAAACATAAAGCAAGAATTGTACCTTTCAATTGGTCTCTTGCTGATTCTAATAGGCTCGGGTATCTCACTTTCATGTCATGCTCCGACTCCCAAGTTGCTTCTTCAACTTTCTGATTTCGCCATAACACTTTAACTGAGACTATCTCTTTACTCCTCAATTTTCTCACTTGTCGATCTAGGATTCCCACGGGCTCTTCCTCGTAAGACAAGGAATCGCTCACCTTGATTTCACCAATGGGCACCACCAAAGAGTGATCTCCGATGCACTTCTTCAACATGGATATGTGGAATACTGGATGAACAGAACCCAAACTTGTAGGCAATTCTAATTCATACGCAACTCCACCTAATCTTCTTATAATCTGATACGGGCCTATATAGCGAGGACTTAGCTTACCCCTCTTCCCGAAACGCATAACCCCCTTCATGGGAGAAACTTTGAGGAAAACCCAATCTCCAATCTCAAACTCTAACTCTCTTTTTCTGACGTCGGCATAGGATTTCTGACAACTCTGAGCTGCCTTTAGTCGTTCCCTAATGAGTTTCACATCCTCCATTTCTTGATGAACAAGATCAGGCCCATACATCTGCATCTCACCTACTTCATACCAGCCTATTGGAGACCTACATCTCCTACCATACAATGCCTCAAAAGGTGACATCTTAATACTAGAGTGGAAGCTGTTGTTATAGGCAAACTCTATCAGTGGCAAGTGATCAACCCAACAACCTTTAATGTCTATCACACAGGCCCTCAACATGTCCTCCAGGGTCTGGATGGTGCGTTCAGCTTGCCCATCAGTCTGAGGGTGGAATGTTGTACTTAGGTTCACCTGGGTACCTAAACCTTTCTGAAACGATCTCCAAAACTAAGAAGAAAACTGCGTACCTCGGTCAGATATGATGGAGACAGGCGCTCCATGCTAATGGACAATTTCTGCAATGAACAGCTTGGCATAATCTTCCCCCGAATAGTTAGTCCTGACAGGCAGAAAGTGAGCTGACTTGGTCAGCCTATCTACAATCACCCATATAGAGTCATACTGATTTCGGGACTTCAGAAGTCATGTAATAAAGTCCATATTGATCATTTCCCACTTCCACAAGGGCAATGCTATTTCTTGGGAAGTACCTCCTGGCCTCAAATGTTCTACTTTCACTTGTTGGCAATTCAAGCACTTAGAAACAAAGTTAGCCACATCTCGCTTCATATTATTCCACCAAAACATAGATTTCAAATCATGGTACATCTTAGTAGAACCAGGATGAACAACATACCTCGAGGTGTGAGCTTCATCAAGAATTTTTTCTCGAAGCCCGTCGACATTCGGAACACATAATCTACCCTGAAACCTCAGGATGCCATCCCCATCAATTTCAAAAGACATCACCTTCTGTTGACCCACATCTTTCTTGATTTGCATCAAGATAGGATCTTCAACCTGCTTCTCCTTCACTTCAGCACAAAGGGATGACTTAGCTAACTCATGAACAACTACCCCTCCATCTTCGGAATCTAACAGTCGCACTCCCATATTCGCAAGGCGGTGAATATCCTTCACTATCTCCTTCTTTTCTTCTTCTACATGAGAAAGGTTGCCCATAGACAACCTGCTGAGGGCGTCGGCCACAACATTTGCCTTGCCCGGATGGTAATGCAGGCTCATATCATAGTCTTTCAGGAGTTCCAACCACCGCCTCTGCCTGAGATTCAATTCTTTCTACGAGAAGACATACTGCAGACTCTTGTGATCAGTGAAGATATCAACATGAACACCGTACAAGTAGTGCCGCCAAATCTTAAGGGCAAACACCACAACCGCTAACTCCAAATCATGAGTAGGGTAGTTCCGCTCATGCACCTTCAACTGCCTAGATGCATAAGCTACCACCTTACCATGTTGCATCAAAACGCAGCCAAGTCCCATACGGGATGCATCACAGTAAACCACAAAACCATCAACACCCTCGGGAAGAGTCAAAACAGGTGCAGTGGTCAGTCTGTCTTTCAACTTCTCAAAAATATTTTCGCATAAATTAGACCACACAAACTTTACCTTTTTCTGAGTCAGTTTAGTGAGTGGAGCCGCTATGGATGAAAAACCCTCTACGAATCTTCTGTAATAACCTTCCAAACCCAAGAAGCTCCGAATATCGGTTGGAGTCGTGGGTCTGGGCCATCTTCTCACTGCCTCAACTTTTTGGGGATCCACTCTAATCCCGTCACTGGACACAATATGCCCTAAGAAGGCAATAGCATCTAACCAGAACTCATAATTGGAAAATTTGGCATACAACCGATGATCCTTAAGGATCTGAAGAATGATTCGGAGGTGATCGGCATGATCCTCCTTACTCTTAGAATAAATCAGAATATCATCAATAAATACAATGAAAAATGAGTCAAGAAACTGACGGAAAACTCTGTTCATAAGATCCATGAAGGCTGCAGGGGCATTAGTTAACCCGAAGGACATGACGAGAAACTCATAGTGACCATATCGGGTTCGGAAAGCTGTTTTGGGAATGTCTGTCTCCCTAACTTTCAACTGATGATAGCCCGAACGAAGGTCTATTTTTGAAAAACATCTAGCACCTTGAAGCTGGTAAAAAAGATCATCAATCCTCGGAAGAGGATATTTGTTTTTAATTGTGACCTTGTTCAACTGACGATAATCTATGCACATACGAAGGGAACCGTCTTTCTTACGCACGAAAAGTACAGGTGCACCCCAAGGAGATACACTGGGGCGTATAAATCCCTTATCTAGGAGGTTTGCTAGCTTCTCTTTCAACTCCTTTAGTTCTGCGGGAGCCATTCTATATGGCGGAATAGACATGGGACGGGTATCTGGCAACACATCAATACTAAACTCTATCTCCCTATCAGGGGGTACCCCTGGGAGATCTTTGGGAAAGACTTCTGGAAATTCATTCACCACAGGGACAGACTGAAGAGGAGGATTTTCAACTTTAGAGTCCTTGACTCGAATAAGGTGATACAAGCAACCCTTAGAAATGAGTTTTTGGGCTCTGAGATAAGATATAAAGTGCCCCTTGGGTGCTAAAGAATGTCCCTCCCATTCTATCATTGGTTCATTCGGGAAAGAAAAGGTAACTCTACGGGTCCTACAATCCAATATGGCGTAGCATGAATGGAGCCAATCCATCCCTAAGATAGCATCAAATGCAACCATGTCCAACTCTATAAGGTCTGCCACCGTATCCCGACTACCAACAGTCACCACACAACCCCTATATACCTTTCTAGCAACAACAGAATCCTCCACCGAGGTAGAAACAGAAAAGGGTTCAGAAATCACACTGGGCTCAAACCCGAAACCAATAGCCACATAAGGGGTCACATAGGATAAGGTGGATCCGGGATCAAGTAACACACTAACATCACGGGAAAAGATTTGTAACGTACCGGTAACAACATCTGGGGAAGCTTCCGCCTCCTGGCGGTTGGTCAAGGCATATAACCAGTTGCGACTATTCCCGGCAGCTGATGTGGTGCCCTTCTGAGATGGGGATGGCGCTGTGGATTTTCCCTGAAAGTTCGCACCACCAGAACTCATCCTAGCAGCTGGACAGTCCCTCTGAAAATGGCCTGACTGACCACATGAATAACATACAAGTGTGCCCAACTGACATTTCCCCGAATGATTCTTACCACAATTTTCACATCGTGAGTAAGTGCGATGCTGCTGAGCCACACTACCCTGCGACTGAGTATCTGGTGCTCTAGATCCATGAGGAGTCTGAAAGCTCTGAGTCTGTCTATTTGCAGGAGGTCTGGGCGCTGGGCGCTGGGGCGCTGGCCGCTGACTGTGTATTATTCCAAAACCTCGTCTTCTTCGACCACCTATTTCCCCAATTATCACTCTACAGCTGACTCTGGTGCCGATCCGCAGATTTGACTCTCTTGGCCTGTCTGTCCTTCTCTCTAGATTCAGCGATCTTTCTCTTCTTCTCTTCCATCTGCTGCATGTGGACTGTCAGTCTAACAAAGTCTAACTCCCTATTCAGCATTGCCACCTGGCACTCAAGTATCAGGTTATCAGCAAGGCTGGATGCAAATTTCCTCATCCGGGCTCTCATATTGCTAGTCAATTCTGGTGCATAGCGGGCTAGTTGGTTAAACTTCAAAGTGTACTCCTGTACACTCATACTGCCCTGCTTCAGATTCATGAACTCTTCTGCTTTGGCCTCCCTCAACTCCAGATGAAAGAATCTGTCAAGAAAAGATTCTACAAACTCACCCCAAACTGTGAGCTCAGCACTCTCACCTTTTTTATTTTCCCAGTCTGCATACCACTGATTTGCAACATCCTTAAGCTGATAAGTTGCCAATTTCACTCCTTCAATCTCATCTACATGCATTACCTTAAAGATCTTCTCCATTTCATCCACGAACTCCTGTGGATCTTCCTCCACCTTTGTACCAATGAACTTAGGTGGATTCATCTTCATAAAATGCCCGACTCTAGTAGCCTCAGACGTAACGGATGCAGACCCAATATCTTCCGATCGTTGAGCTTGGTTAGCTACCAGCTGTGTCAGCATATGGATAGACCGCCTGAACTCTGCATTTGAGATATCTCTCTGAGCAGTTGGTGGACGTTTGACATTAGTCCGCGGAGACCGAGGTGGACTTGTTGGAACTGGAGAGACTCCCAGAGTAGGGACAAGTTCTGGCGTGGAAGCTCTATTACGGGTCCGCATCCCATAGGTGGGACGGACCACATCTGCCTGAGCACTCTGATCGATGTTGTGACGGGGAGGCATAGTCGTGTTTCACTGTAATACAAGAGATCATTGATTAGGGGACAGTTAAGACTCTGAAGCACAAACTAAATCACAAAGAAGGGAAACATTCCTAAACGCCTAGTAGCCTCCTGTTTATAAGTGTGGCGAGCTACACACCCATAAACAAGACTCTACCCGACGCGATTTTGCAGACACCCTGGGACCATGAACCGTGCTCTGATACCAAGTTTGTCACGACCCGAGGCTAGGCCCTAGCCGTGACGAGCATCCCGAACCATGAAGGCCCGGAACACCCATTCTCTATCTGGTTATCATGCACAACATTCATAATCATAATAAAATGTGGAATTGAAACTGAGTACGGAAAACATGGTCAAGTTCTGCAACATTTCTGAATAATACTATCTGACATCAGTCTGCGAAATCTCTACTAGGAACATAAACATTTGTCTGAAAAGAAGCTGGGACAAGGCCCCCAGTAAACCAAAAACATAATAAATATGATAGTGTCTGACTTAATTAGGTCTTCCGAATAATAGAAGGCTCACCACTGTGAGATCAAGTCTGCAAACCCGAGAATGTCTACTGAGTAGCTGGACCCCTAGATTGTGCCTCAGGACCTGGAAGGAGGGGGGTCAGTGCAAAAGTACTGGCACACGAAGCAATCCAAAAGTAGTATAATGGAACATACATACATATATATATATTAAGGAAAAGAAATTTATCATCAAGACATCATGTATAAAACTGTTACTGAAAAATACATGGGCACTTTCTGAAAACATGCAACCTGTCTGTTCATTTAAAATCATGATCTTTGTTTTACTTCTGAGTTAGGTGGTATGCCCCTACAAGTCTGAATATTCCACGGGCTGTATGGAATCCGCCATTGACTCAACGGGGAAGCCCCCAACCCAAGTGTGCCACAAGGGTTGGAGTGTCTGAGTCTGATATGCCACAGGACATTTAAGTCAGCGAATAATAATATACCCGGGTCGGCAAACCACGGTTTTTGGCAAAGAGTTGTCTGAAACTACCGCCTTCTTCAGGGAACCACCTAAGCTCTCTTTATGCCCTATTTTAGCCTTTTCTGAACATGTATCATTCTGAAATTTCTAAATCATGAGAGTCTGATAAAAAATCTGATTTCTGAACTAGTCTGTGTCTGTTATGGCATTTGTCTGAGTTGGTATCGTCATACCAAGACTTGCAAGTCCTATTTCTGAGCCATAATATATTAAGCAAGAGCTTTCATTCAAAACATAGTTTAGACCTCCAAAACATGTAATTTGCATTAAAGATGTCATGTTCCGAAACTCAAGTCAAATCCATGCAAAACTTTCATCAAACATATGGTGGACATGTGCATTTTTGGCAAAACCATGCATTCTTTCATTACATGCGTATTCAACATTTACAACCCTCTCTTTCGTGTTCAAAACATCGTATATTACGTGAAACATGGAAAAATTTACATTAAGAGAGAGGTTTCATGAAAATCATGCTCTAAATTCATATTTTAGGACAAACGCATATATATATATATACATAAAACTTTCAAATCACTTTGGGGGAAAGCCAAAAGGCCAAAACAATATCATTAAAGCTTCTGAAACATGAGTATGTACATGAATTCGAAAATCCAATTCTTAAAACATGATTTCTATGCCCATGAGATTTTAGGAAAACCCCGCGTACCTTATTCTCAACGAATTTTTGGTGTCTATCGAAGCCTACGTCGAGGGGATTCCGAATCTATAATTTGTTTCACGAAGAAGTTTCGGAAGGATCGGTCCTTCAAGCTTATTTTCTCAAACCCTAGTTTCTCCTTCTCTTAAGTTTTTGAAGGATTAGATTTCTGGGGTTTTTATATGAGGCTTCAATGTTGTTAATAGGCCCAAATCCTTTTAGGAGTGGGTAAGGACGATTTTTGGGTTTTTTAAGGACTAACTTGCGCGTAAAGTAACTCAAAATGGAGGCCCAAATCCGTTTAGGAGTGGGTAAGGACGATTTTTTTGGGTTTTGTAAGGACTAACTTGCGCTTAAAGTAACTCAAAATGGAGTTTTTTCTTCACCTGAAACCATAACTATGCGCCGCCCTTTGCATTGCCTAAATTTACATAGGCGCCGCCCTATGCATCGCCTATATGTGCATAGGCGACACATTCAACTTTGAAAGGCCATCACTTCTTCACCGGGTGTCCATTTTAGGCAAATTTGGTATCGTTGGAAAGCTTATTCAATTATCTACAATTTGGTATATAGTAGGCCACCCAGTTCATCATATACAATGAGTTATGGTCAATAGAATTTGACACAAATTACAACATCCACTAAAACTTAATCGATCGAAATAGTTTTAACTCGTCCTTGAGTTGAAGGACTTCTATGGTATAAATTCATGCTCAAATGGATTCACATACTAAAAACTTGATTAACATGCCAAATTGTCATAGGATTTAAGGCTCGGGGATTATCAACGCATTAGAGTCTTATATTTTATTCTAGCCCGAAATGCGGGGCGTTACAAGTAGATATAATTGTACGGGGTTATAATATAAGATTAAGGTTGACCATGTCTATTATGAGGCTTTAACCCCCTTGACCCTCTTTTCATTGGTAGTTGTAAACTAGATCTACTTGTGAGAAGGTATGTAGTAGATTTTTGAGATATTTGGGTAGAATATCCCAATTTGATGGATTAGTGTATTTATATTATGTTGCATTCTTCATTGGTGGTAGATGATTTATACTAAACTATAGGCTTGAATTTAAATGGTGTGGTGGTAAATAGTGGCAAGAGTTTGTTGATGCATATTTTGTGGGATTAATTTAGTAGGCTTGAGGTGCTGAAATAGTACATGCCAACGGAATGATGATAAGGTAAACCGTTAGGTCATGATCGATTATTGTGGTTATGAAGTTCTAGTGCACTAGTGTTTCGTGATGTTTACTTATAGTTTCCAAGTAAAAATTTTCTGTAAGGTTGGGTTGTAAGTCATGCATAGCACTAGATATTAAGTTTGAATAGTTGAAGTTCATAAAGGTGGATGTGATGATTTCTTGATCAATGATGTTAGTTATATGAAAGTGATCTAATAGGCTTGAACGGTGTGTGAAATGGCTTAAGTTTAAATTGATTCATAATGAAGTATAATGTTGTGGGTATGGTGTGTAAGTATGCCCAAGGCGATATGGAGTTTTGGTATTTCTCTAAGACTATTACATGTTGTGTGTGACTAGTGGTACCATGGAGTTGCTAGTTGGAAAAAGACTAGTTAGATGATATATGGTGTTCTAGATAGCCAAGTTAAGGAGCCTTGATTGATAGTGTTGAGCCTTTTGATGTGATCTCGATTCTCATGGTAGAGAGATATAAGTTTGGAGTAGCAATATTGGTACGCTAGGACGGAAGTGGTACGGTTCATCAAAGGCTTGGTGATATCCATGTTAAGTGTTAGAATCTAAGTTTGAGTTTTGAAGGTTGAACGGATAGAAATAAGTGTGCAAGCATTATACTTTGACTATTGGTGGCTATGGAAAGATAGAGTGTGTCCTAGAAGGTAGTCATTCGGGTTGAGTTCTATGATATGCATGTATTGTCAATTTTTTCAGACCTTAGAGTAAAGTAAGTGTTGTTCAGTTAGAATCTAGTAAGGGATCTCCCAAACGCTAGATGATGACTTGAAGCTAAGTGGGAGATGATAGAATGAATAACCAAGTAAGGCTCTCAGATTCTAGTAGTGATGCAGTGTGATTTAGAACATCAGAAAGTAAGGGTGAATCTCAACCCATTCCTACCTCAATATTTTTTTTTTGTTATCCGGATGCTTACTCATGCCTTACGATGGAGTTCCGTGATAATAGTTCATGATTCCGGTATATGATAGAGAGTCACGTACTCTTCCAATTCCAAGATAATGAGTTCTAGTTCATTCAAGTAGTCGGAATCACATTCCTTATGTTATGAACTCTAGTTGAGGTCATGCAACTCATGACGCATGTACTCACTCTTTATAGTGTGCTCAGTCCCATATAAAGATCTTTTTCACGGTTGAGGGTCTTATGTTTTAACCTTTTAGTGACCCTTCCTATGCAATGATAGTGGTGTTGATGTAAATGTTCTTATTGATGGAAGATCATAGTATGCTTGTTTAGATAAGGCCATAAGTATGATGTAAGATTTGGGGCCAAGTCTTTGATACATGTGATGGTTAGTGGAAAAGTTTGTGTGTGTATGTTATTAGGATAGCGCGTGGGAGTTATATTGATAGTAGTTTAGAAACTATGTGAAGTATCTACTTATGGGTGTTTGCCTTGAAGTTAACATGTGGTTATAAATTAGGCTTGAACGACGTTTTGGGATTGTAGTGGAAGGTCGTCATATGCATTAGCGACTTCATATTAAGAGTTTAGTGTAGTCATTGAAGTGGTAAGGCATGTTATTCTTAGGATGTGATTTTTAAAAGAGGTATAGAAGGTGGCATCATATGGTTTAGAATAATAGTGTGGTGTAGCATGTTGTATTTTTGTGATTTAGAGTTAGGCTTGATCGCGGGGTAAGGATTAAGATATTTTAGACATTAGTAGAAAAAAAAACATTATCAATGCTCATATGAGAATTTTAAGCTGAGTTGAATGAATATGATATTTATAGGGAATAGTATAGTTAAGGGATATTCGGGAAGTGCTCTAAGCCTTAAAGTAAGAGGTTGTATTGCCAAAGGTCTGAAAATTCTATCCTAATTTAGGAGTTATATGTCTATATTCTAGACTGCAGAGTAGTGTCAATGTTGTGATTTCCTCAGTGGGATGTTTTGTGTAATCCATACCCAAGATTCATGGTTCCCTATTACTGCTAGAGCTTCCTTAGAAAGAGTGTTGAAGATAATACTCCAGTTAAGTATGAGGGTGTAGTATAATTTAGTCTGTATGGCCAATAAGTCAGTTTAGCAGTCAGATTCGCATGACTTGTTTTCTTGTCTTTGCACTTATTCATGCTACTCGAAATCTCAGACATGCTACTAGTCGAAGATAGAGTATACCAGTAGTTACGAGTATAGCCCAGTTCATGCATCATGCATTAAATTCAGATTCCAAATGTTCAGATCAGTGTATTTTTATTAGATGACATGTCATGTCCGCGTTATTCCATATATTTAAGGCTTCAACAAGTTCCTACCCATCATTCGAGGACGAATGATCCCAAGGGGGAGATAATGTAACACCCTGTAAAAGTCGTGCATGGATTAGCCTTTAATACAGTGCCCTTAGACTTAAAAACTTGAAATTTTTTCTAAGTGTAATGAGGACTTAGAGTCATTTTAGCTGGCAATCTTCGGGATACAACTTTTAAACCTTCTCGACATCCGCTTTTAAATTTTCAAGTTGCATTATGATTGGGAAATCTCATAGTACATCTCGGATAAGTTTCGGAATTTTTCGGAACGCATAAGGCTGCGTTTGGATTTAAAAACAGTAGCAAAACGCATAGACTATTGCCCAGTTTTCAGCATTTCAGGGTCAATTTCAAACGATCATAAATCCTTGTATATAATGAAATGTGTGATCTATAATATATCAAACAAAATCTCGTCGAGTCCTCTTTCAATTGCAGTTGGTTTCATCAAATTTGAGTATATGAGTAAAAAGTTATAATCAATTTACTCCAGTCTACCAAACTGTCAACTGAGGGACAGATTTGACCTTAATTGTTCCTTAGGGGTATTTTGGTAATCCTCCACCCCTATATATACCACCAACACGGGATTTAATCCCTCAAACACCATAATACACATACTTTTCCCAAAATTGCTCAAGAACTCTCCCTAGGGTTTCAACATTAAAACCCAAGCAACTCAAGATTCAACCGCGGGTTCGTGAAACAAATTACAGATTTGGAATCCTCTCGATGTAGGCTTCGATAGACACCCAAAATTCGTGGAGAACAGGTACGCGGGATTTTTCCTAAATTCTCATGGGCATAGAAAAATCATGTTTTAGAATGGGGTTTTAAATTATGTATATATATTTATGTATAAGATGTTTTAACATCATTGTTTTGGTCTTTTGACCATCTCCAAAGCGATTTAACAGTTTATATACATATATGAATGAATGTGTTTCAATTTTGAATACATGAACTTGCTAAAGACATTTGACCACCAGGTGTTTGATGAAATTTCTGCATGAATTGAACTTTAAGTTTCGGAATATGAAATCCTTTACATCAGTTACATGTTTTGGTGGTCTAAACTATGTTTTGAATGAAAGCTCTTGCTTAATACATTATGGCTCAGAAAAATCATGACTTGCAAGTCTTGGTATGACGATACCAACTCAGACTAATGCCATATCAGACTCAGACTAACAGACATTTCAGACTTTCATGATTTTAGACATTCAGAATGTTGCATGTACAGAAAAGGTTAAAAATGGGCATACAGAGATGTTAGGTGGTTCCCCGAAGAGGGCTTGAGTTCAAGCGACTCATTTCCTAAAACCGTGGTTTGCCGACCCGGGTATACTATTATGCGCTGACTTAAATGTCCTGTGGCGTATCAGACTCAGACACTCCAACCCTTGCGGCACACTTGGGTTGGGGGCTTCCCCGCCGAGTCAATGGCGGATTCCATACAGCCCGTGGAATATCAGACTTGTAGGGGAATACCACCTAACTCAGAAGTAAAACACAGATCATGATTTGAAATTAATAGACAGGTTACATGTTTTCAGAAAGTGCCCATGTATTTTTCAGAAACAGTTTTATACATGATGTCTTAATGAAAAATTGCTTTCACTTAATATGTATATATATATATGTATGTATGTTCCATTATACTATTTTTTTGATTGCTTCACGTGCCAGTACTTTTGTGCTGACCCCCCCTCTTTCCAGGTTCTGAGGCACAGTCTAGGGGTCCAGCTACTTAGTAGACATTCTCGAATTTGCAGACTTGATCTCACAGTGGTGAGCCTTCTATTATTTGGAAGGCCTAATTATGTCAGACATTATCTTATTTATTATGTTTTTGGTTTACTGGGGGCCTTGTCCCAGTTTCTTTTCAGACAGATGTTTATATTCTTAGTAGAGATTTCGCTGACTGATGTCAGATAGTATTATTCAGAAATGTTGTAGAACTTGACCATGTTTTCCGTACTCAATTTCAATTCCGCATTTTATTATGATTATGAATGTTGTGCATGATAACCAGATAGAGAATGGGTGTTCCGGGCCTTCATGGTTCGGGATGCTCGTCACGGCTAGGGCCTAGGCTCGGGTCGTGACATCCAGGTTAATGGTTCATGCCCAATAGATTAAGGAGGAGAAGATTATAGAAAAGAAAAGAGAAAATATGAATAAGAGGTATAGATTAGGGAACTTTGATTATTCTCAAAAATAGTCGGGTGGCGCAAATTGCTCTCAATTTCAGTGGAGGTCTTCATACCCAACACCATTATTTGTCAGTGTTTCATCTCCCAAGCTAAGCAAGATCAGAAAGGTAGAGCGTCAGGCTCTAAGTCTCATTTTAGGCTCTAACATAAGATGTTTACTCTTATGTTAGGCATTGTGATGTTTGCCAGAGGTGCAAGGGTGAAAATGTAGCATACCCCGACCTTCTTCAACCTCTTCCAATTCCTGATAGGATTTGGTAAGACATTACCATGGACTTTATAGGTCTTCATCTAGCTTCTGGTTAGTTAACAGATTGAGTAAAGCTGCTCACTTCATGCCACTTAAGCATCCTTACACAACTTTAGAGATAGCTCAAGCTTTCATGAATGGGGTGTTCAAACTGCATTGTATGCCCAAGACTATAGTATTAGATAGATATCCAGTTTTCACTAGCAAATTTTGAAAAGAGTTGTTCAAGCTAGATAAGGTTACATTGTTTACTTCTTCTGCATACCACCCTCAGACAGATGGACAAACAGAAGTTGTGATTAGGTGCCTTGAGTGTTACCTCAGATGTATGACCTTTGAAAGGCCTAAGGAGTGACCTGTCACGACCCGAGCCTAGGACCTAGCCGTGACGATAATCCCGAACCATGAAGGCCCGGAACACCCATTCTCTATCTGGTTATCATGCACAACATTCATAATCATAATAAAATGCGGAATTGAAACTGAGTACGGAAAACATGGTCAAGTTCTGCAACATTTCTGAATAATACTATCTGACATCAGTCTGCGAAATCTCTACTAAGAACATAAACATCTGTCTGAAAAGAAACTGGGACAAGGCCCCCAGTAAACCAAAAACATAATAAATAAGATAATGTCTGACATAATTAGGCCTTCCGAATAATAGAAGGCTCACCACTGTGAGATCAAGTCTGCAAATCCGAGAATGTCTACTGAGTAGCTGGACCCCTAGACTGTGCCTCAGAACCTGGAAGGAGGGGGGGGTCAGCAAAAAAGTACTGGCACGCGAAGCAAACAAAAAAAATAGTATAATGGAACATACATATATATATATATATACATATTAAGTGAAAGAAATTTTTCATCAAGACATCATGTATAAAACTGTTTCTGAAAAATACATGGGCACTTTCTGAAAACATGTAACCTGTCTGTTCATTTCAAATCATGATCTGTGTTTTACTTCTGAGTTAGGTGGTATTCCCCTACAAGTCTGATATTCCACGGGCTGTATGGAATCCGCCATTGACTCGGCGGGGAAGCCCCCAACCCAAGTGTGCCGCAAGGGTTGGAGTGTCTGAGTCTGATACGCCACAGGACATTTAAGTCAGCGCATAATAGTATACCCGGGTCGGCAAACCACGGTTTTAGGCAATGAGTCGCTTGAACTCAAGCCCACTTCGGGGAACCACCTAACATCTCATGATTTTTCTGAGCCATAATGTATTAAGCAAGAGCTTTCATTCAAAACATAGTTTAGACCCCCAAAACATGTAACTGATGTAAAGGATTTCATATTCCGAAACTTAAAGTTCAATTCATGCAGAAATTTCATCAAACACCTGGTGGTCAAATGACTTTAGCAAGTTCATGTATTCAAAATTGAAACACATTCATTCATATATGTATATAAACTGTCAAATCGCTTTGGAGATGGTCAAAAGACCAAAACAATGATGTTAAAACATCTTATACATAAATATATATACATAATTTAAAACCCCATTCTAAAACATGATTTTTCTATGCCCATGAGAATTAAGGAAACACCCCGCGTACCTTGTTCTCCACGAATTTTGGGTGTCTATCGAAGCCTACGTCGAGAGGATTCCAAATCTGTAATTTGTTTCACGAACCCGCGGTTGAATCTTGAGTTGCTTGGGTTTTAATGTTGAAACCCTAGGGAGTGTTCTTGAGCAATTTTGGGAAAAGTATGTGTATTATGGTGTTTGAGGGATTAAATCCCGTGTTGGAGGTATATATAGGGGTGGAGGATTACCAAAATACCCCTAAGGAACAATTAAGGTCAAATCTATCCCTCAGTTGACAGTTTGGTAGACTGGAGTAAATCGATTATAACTTTTTACTCATATACTCAAATTGGATGAAACCAACTGCAATTGAAAGAGGACTCGAAGAGCTTTTGTTTGATACATTATAGATCACACATTTCATTATATACAGGTAGTTATGATCATTTGAAATTGACCCTGAAATGCTGAAAACTGGGCAAAAGTCTATGCGTTTTGCTACTGTTTTTAAATCCAAACGCAGCCTTATGCGTTCCGAAAAATTCCAAAACTTATCCGAGATGTACTATGAGATTTCCCGATCATAATGCAACTTGAAAATCTAAAAGAGGATGTTGGGAAGGTTGAAAAGTTGTATCCCGAAGATTGCCAGCTAAAATGACTCTAAGTCCTCATTACACTTAGAAAAATTTTCAAGTTTTTAAGTCTAAGGGCACTCTATTAAAGGCTAATCCATGCACGACTTTTACAGGGTGTTACATTATCTCCCCCTTGGGATCATTCGTCCTCGAATGATGGGTAGGAACTTGTTGAAGCCTTAAATATATGGAATTACGCGGACATGACATGTCCTCTAATAAAAATACACTGATCTGAACATTTGGAATCTGAATTTAATGCATGATGCATGAACTGGGCTATACTCGTAACTATTGGTATACTCTATCTTCGACTAGTAGCATGTCTGAGATTTCGAGTAGCATGAATAAGAGCAAAGACAAGAAAACAAGTCATGCGAATTTGACTGCTAAACTGACTTATTGGCCATACAGACTGAATTATACTACACCCTCATACTTAACTGGAGTATTCTCTTCAACACTCTCTCTAAGGATGCTCTAGCAGTAATAGGAAACCATGAATCTTGGGTATGGATTACACAAAACATCCCACTGAGGAAATCACAACATTGACACTACTCTGCAGTCTGGAATATAGACATATAACTCCTAAATTAGGATAGAATTTTCAGACCTTTGGCAATACAACTTCTTACTTTAAGGCTTAGAGCACTTCCCGAATATCCCTTAACTATACTATTCCCTATAAATATCATATTCATTCAACTCATCTTAAAATTCTCATATGAGCATTGATAATGTTTTTTTTTCTACTAATGTCTAAAATATCTTAATCCTTACCCCGCGATCAAGCCTAACTCTAAATCACAAAAATACAACATGCTACACCACGCTATTATTCTAAACCATATGATGCCACCTTCTATACCTCTTTTAAAAATCACATCCTAAGCATAACATGCCTTACTACTTCAATGACTACACTGAACTCTTAATATGAAGTCGCTAATGCATATGGTGACCTTCCACTACAATCCCAAAACGTCGTTCAAGCCTAATTTATAACCACATGTTAACTTCAAGGCAAACACCCATAAGTAGATACTTGACATAGTTTCTAAACTACTATCAATATAACTCCCACGCGCTATCCTAAAAACATACACACACAAACTTTTCCACTAACCATCACATGTATCAAAGACTTGGCCCCAAATATTACTTCATACTTATGGCCTTATCTAAACAAGCATACTATGATCTTCCATCAACAAGAACATTTACATCAACACCACTATCATTGCATAGGAAGGGTCACTAAAAGGTTAAAACATAAGACCCTCAACCGTGAAAAAGATCTTTATATGGGACTGAGCACACTATAAAGAGTGAGTACATGCGTCATGAGTTGCATGACCTCAACTAGAGTTCATAACATAAGGAATGTGATTCCGACTACTTGAATGAACTAGAACTCATTATCTTGGAATTGGAAGAGTACGTGACTCTCTATCATATACCGGAATCATGAACTATTATCACGGAACTGCATCGTAAGGCATGAGTAAGCATCCGGATAACAAAAAAAAATATTGAGGTAGGAATGGGTTGAGATTCACCCTTACTTTCTGATGTTCTAAATCACACTGCATCACTACTAGAATCTGAGAGCCTTACTTGGTTGTTCGTTCTATCATCTCCCACTTAGCTTCAAGTCATCATCTAGCGTTTGGGAGATCCCTTACCAGATTCTAACTGAACTACACTTACTGCACTCTAGGGTCTGAAAAAATTGACAATACATGCATATCATAAAACTCAACCCGAATGACTACCTTCTGGGATACACTCTATCTTTCCATAGCCACCAATAGTCAAAGTATAATGCTTGCACACTTATTTCTATCCGTTCAACCTTCAAAACTCAAACTTAGATTCCAACACTTAACATGGATATCACTAAGCCTTTGATGAACCATACCACTTCCGTCCTAGCATACCAATATTGCTACTCCAAACTTATATCTCTCTACCATGAGAATCAAGATCACATCAAAAGGCTCAACACTATCAATCAAGGCTCCTTAACTTGGCTATCTAGAACACCATATATCATCTAACTAGTCTTTTTCCAACTAGCAACTCCATGGTACCACTAGTCACACACAACATGTAATAGTCTTAGAGAAATGCCACAACTCCATATCGCCTTGGGCATACTTACACACCATACCCACAACATTATACTTCATTACGAATCAATTTAAACTTAAGCCATTTCACACACCGTTCAAGCCTATTAGATCACTTTCATATAACTAACATCATTGATCAAGAAATCATCACATCCACCTTTATGAACTTCAACTATTCAAACTTAATATCAAGTGCAACCCTATAAATTTGTGCATCTTTACATTTTCATTACTATGAACCCTCAAAATATTGATAAAATTCTTGATTTTGAGCTTGAGTTATGCAATTCCTCATTACGTTCAGTTTATAGAATTGTCATTAGTAGTTGCATTCTTCTAAGATTGCGGGTTATGAACACTCGATGACCTAGGATATCATGTATTTCTATTATATACTCAGTCATTCAACTTTCTCCATTTAAAATATTTTCCGATAAAACACTTACCTTCAGTTTCAAAACATCATTATTGTTGAGCGTTTCACTATATCAGTTTACTTTCAGTTGGGAGTAGTACGTAACATCGAGAGTACAAGGGTTCAAATAACCCAAGTCCTAAACTATGTACCACCATAGGTAAAAGGGTCCTTGCTAGTTGAGAGTGTTTTCCTTTCCCTTAATGAGGTCGTGAGTGAATTCACGCCAATCATAGTCCGTACCCTTGGTAAGATATAGAACATCCTCCCAACTTGGGTTATTACAGGTTGGATTCCATGTCGCTCACATGGTTTATATTGGTTACAGAAACCTCCCACAGTCTAGTCTCAAACCTTGCTTGACCATGTATTTAATTTATTCAGCATCTTATAGTTTTATATGTCTATTACTTGGTTATAACATCAGTTTACAAATTTCAGTCCCATGTTCAGGTTATCATGTCACTTTCAGCATGCTCATCTCACATAGGGTAATGCATATCTCACATGCTCAATACATTCAAAGTACTGATCGTATACTTTCTTTTGTTCTATATTATTTTATAATATAGGTTTCGGCGTTCAATCGTGTTAGCTTGATTCAACAGTCACTCCAACAATAGTGCTTAGTGAAACCTCATCATTCGAGGACCATTTATCAACATTTTCTTTCAATTTTATTTTAGTTTCAGATAGTTAGAGTTAGTTGAGGCTTGTCCAACTCATCTTAGTGGAGGCCTTCAGATAATCAGTTAGACTTTCAGCAGGATGGTTTTGTAAAAGTTGTGGATTTTGATATTCCATATTGATTTTCTTTTATTATGGTTATTTCTTTTAGCTCAGTTTTCACTCAATATTTATCAGTTTACTTTATTACTCTTAGTGTCATGCAGTGGCGGAGCCAGGATTTTTACCAAGGGGGTTCACAAGTGAACATACGAACTAATCAAAGGAGGTTCGACATCTACTATATATACATAAAAAATAATTTTAACCATGTATATATAGTATAATTTTCCATCGAAGGGGGTCCGGATGAACCCCCTATCATACATGTAGCTCCGCCCTTGGTCATGCCAGACCATGGGTTAGCTTGGGATCTTTTGTGATTCTAAGCACTACGTTATGACTACGGGTAGTCTCGGGTTGTGACAAACTTGGTATAAGAACATTAGGTTTAAAATGTCCCAAGGTATCTGAAAGCCGCCTTAAGTAGAGTCTTCTTCATACCTATGTAGCGCGCTATACGAATGAGTGAGAGGCTATGATATATTTTAGAAAAAGTTTTACTTCTTTTATGTTCATATCTTGCGATATAGTGTGAACTCTATTAAAATCTTCTTCTAACTCGTGCTCCATGCGTTTACAGAATATGCCTCCTAAGAGAACCAACGAAAGGAGAAATGACAACGAAAATGGAAACTAGCAAGCACCACCAACTTGAATAGACCCTCTGAACGAACAAAGTCTCCCATCCTGAGTTCAGGGATGCTTTCATGGTGCTTGCTCAGGCCATGCTCATCCAGCCTAACCAGCAAGTTGTTACACTAACCAACCCAGCAGTGAATACGACAGAAACCAAAGTATGAGACTTCCCTCGGATGAATCCTACGGTATTCTTTGGGTCTAAATCTGACGAGGATCCACAGGAGTTCCCGGATAATATTCAAAAATTTACTGAGATCATCGGTGTCTCTCTAACTAAAAGTGCTGACTTGGCTACTTATCAGTTGCTCAGACTTCGTACAAGCAATGGAAAGATGATAGACGCGCGGATGCAGAGCCGATAATGTGGGATGAGTTTGTTGTTGCATTTCTGTACAGGTTCTTCTCACTTGATCTAAGGGAGGCCAAGGTGCTGGAATTCATAAATCTAAAGCAGGGTAACATGAGTTTGAAGGAGTATTATCTTAAGTTTATTCAACTTTCAAAATATGCTTCGGCTATGATTGCCGACTCTAGAGCATGAATGAGTAAGTTTATGTCAGGTGTTTCTGAGGTTATGGTCAATGAGTGTAGGACTGCGATGTCGGTCAAAAAGATAGATATCTCCAGGTTAATGGTTCATGCCCAATAGATTAAGGAGGAGAAGATTATAGAAAAGAAAAGAGAAAATATGAATAAGAGGGCTAGAATAGGGAACTTTGATTATTCTAAAAAATAATCGGGTGGTGCAAATTGCTCTCAATTTCAGTGGAGGTCTTCATACCCAACACCATTATTTGTCAGTGTTTCATCTCCCAAGCTAAGCAAGATCAGAAAGGTAGAGCGTCAGGCTCTAAGTTTGATTTTAGGCTCTAACATAAGATGTTTACTCTTATGTTAGGCATTGTGATGTTTGCCAGAGGTGCAAGGGTGAAAATGTAGCATACCCCGACCTTCTTCAACCTCTTCCAATTCCTGATAGGATTTGGTAAGACATTACCATGGACTTTATAGGTCTTCATCTAGCTTCTGGTTAGTTAACAGATTGAGTAAAGCTGCTCACTTCATTCCACTTAAGCATCCTTACACAACTTTAGAGATAGCTCAAGCTTTCATGAATGGGGTGTTCAAACTGCATTGTATGCCCAAGACTATAGTATTAGATAGATATCCAGTTTTCACTAGCAAGTTTTGGAAAGAGTTGTTCAATCTAGAGAAGGTTACATTGTTTACTTTTTCTGCATACCACCCTCAGACAGATGGACAAACAGAAGTTGTGATTAGGTGCCTTGAGTGTTACCTCAGATGTATGACCTTTGAAAGGCCTAAGGAGTGACCACAGTGGTTGGCCTTAGCTGAGTGGTGGTACAACATCACCTTTCACTCTGCTATCAACATGACCCTTTATGCTGCTGTTTATGGACAATCACCTCCTCCCCTTTTGCCTTGCATGCCTTTTGATTCGCAACTTGACATGGTGGATAGGAGTTTGCAAGCTAGAGAGGCTACTTTGAGGTGTCTTAAGTTCTATTTGGGGAGGGCCCAGAATAGGATGAAATCACATACTGACAAAGGTAGAACTGATATATCATATACAGTTGGTGATTGGGTCTACATCAAGCTACAATCTTATATGTAGTTGTCCTTAAACGCTCACACTTTTCAAAAACTCCCTGAAAAGTTCTTTGGACCCTTTTCAGATTATAGCCATGGTTGGCTCAGTTGCTTATACTCTAGAGTTGCCTGCTGATTCTAAGATCACCCTACCTTTCTCATTTCTCAACTCAAGAAAAAGTTGGGATCTCACATTGCTATTGTTACATTGCCTGAGGTTCATTTTGATGTTGGTCATGTCCTATTAATACCTCAGGCTATCTTGGATAGAAGATTGGTCAAGAAGCATGGGAAGCCGGCTACTGAGTTGTTGGTGAAATGGCTCAACACTGCTGAAGAAGAAGATTATCAGTCTTTTTACCCTCCAGTTTCCTCAATTTAATCGTTGAGGTCAGGGATTATCCAAAGGGGGAGTACTGTTACATGTCAATTGAAAGATGTATTCTTCATATATTCTCAATTTGTAATGTCCATAATATAGTTGATTTAGCTGTTAGATTGCAAAATTGGGTCAGTCACGTGACTGGTTAAAAGTTTGTTAAGAGTCAATAGGCGTACATTTGACTAGTCACTATTACTCATTCTATTTTCTCTCTATGTCCTATATTCAACTCCTTAGGCAATGCACAAACTCAAAGTCCCTCCTCAATGGAAAGGCACTCCATGCACAACTACTCAAATTTGGGTACCAAAATACAGGCATTTTCACAAACAATCACTTACTCACAATGTACTTAAAACTCAACCAGCTCAATGATGCCCAACAACAGTTCGACAAAATGCCTGAACGAAACATCATTTCTTGGACAACGTTAATTTCCACCTATGCGCAATTGGGTATGTCCGAAAAATCTTTGGGGTGCTTTAGGTCGATGATTCTTGAAGATGGGTTCGCTCCGAATGGTTATACATATGTAGCTGCTTTATCATGTTGTACTAGTTTAGGTGATGAAAGAATAGGGAAGGAGTTACATGGGAGGTTGTGTAGAACTGAAGGAAGTTTGAATAATTTTGTGAGTAATTGTTTGGTTAACTTTTATGGGAAATGTGGGTTGTTGAAATCAGCCAGGATAGTTTTTGATGGGATTTTGGAGCCTGATGCGGTTACTTGGGCTTCTTTAATTTCTTGTTATTTTCATTGTGGGGAGTATGAGAAAGGATTGGACATGTTCGTGTTGGCGTTGAGGGGAGGAGTGATAGTGAATGAGTTTTTGTGTGCGAGTGTTTTGGGTGCTTGTGCTGTGATAAAAAGTTTGCAACTTGGGATGCAAATTCATGGTTTGTTTGTTAAGTTTGGTCTTGGGATGGATCAGTTTGTGTTGACTGGTTTGATTAATTTTTACGTTAAATGTGGTCGATTGGACTTGGCACGTCGAGCTTTTGATGAGGCGGATGGCTTTATAATTCAGATACATTTAAAATTTAAATTATATATCCGAATAATTATTTCGATATGTAGTAATAATAACTGTGTATTTCAAAGACATTTAAAATTTAAATTATATATTTAAATAATTACTTTAATATATCTTGTAATTATTTCAAAAACTTTAAAATATTATATAGTTAAAAACTAAACCTTCTATATTTTTGTTATTCTCCTTATTAGTGAACGTATCATAATTCAATTCGTTCACAATTTATCAGAAGCAAAACATGCTACGGATCAATGGCAACCAACTTCATAAATGAACTACATATAGGGTTGGCTAACTATTGAAACGTGTCAAGTCGTCAACAAATCTTAACTTCCTTACTAATCAACGTGGCAATACTTCATTCTTCCTTGCAAAGGTGGATCACTCTTATTATCTTGAATAAATAAATTATATAAATAATAAAAAAATTATAAAAAATTTAATATAAATTTATAACATCAAAAATATAGTAATATTTTAATATTAAAATTTTAAAAATTAAATTAATAAAGTTTAAATACCGATGTATGCTTCAAAAAATGCCAACGAAGACCCTAGATGTTTCTCTTGTTTTCTACCTCTTGCAAATAATTAGAGGACAAATTATTAATTCTACTTATTGAAAGAGTTATAAAGCAAGTTTATCATAGTAGAAAAAAAGAAGAAGAAGAAAATGGAGACAGCTAAAGAGAAAGCAGCTAATATTGCAGCCTCAGCAAAGTCTGGTATGGAGAAGACCAAGGCCATCCTTGAAGAAAAAGTATTTATATATATAGTCAAATCTTTCTATAATAGCGTCGATTGCAAAATATTACTATAGAATGCACATTTAGATATCTTAATTTTAGCTTCAGATGATAAGTAATTAATCACTCAACTTTGAAAGTACACGTTTAGACATCTTAACTAGATTTCATCTTAATTTGATTTCAGTTCATAATTAATTACTCTAGCTCATCCTTATTATATCTATTTGGACACCATATATTTTGTCTGACATTTTATATTTACGTGACACGTAAATTTTAGAGGTATTTTAAATTATCATTTTTCATTTATTCAGTGAAGATGAATTGAAATGTGTAGTTTCATAATCAAAGTCATAATTTTCAATTGAAACCAAGTTAAAATGTCTTATCTTACATTTATCAACTTTGGTATAAAGAGATGCGACTATATATTGCTTCAGTTGTTTTCAGGCACAATACATAAATAAATCTTTTAATTTGATCTCAGATTATATTTATCAACGTTGGCACTTAAGTTTACTTGAAGTTAAACAATTAGACACATATATTCTATGTGTCCGTCCAACACGGCGTCCTAAGTGTATTATGCCACATAGTGGACGTACATATGTGTTCATTTGTTCAACTTTATACAAGTTATGTCCACTTATTCAACTTTATACAAGTTTAAGTGTCTATTTATGCACACCCAAAGTTGGAGGTCATAGACGTGATCTGAGACCAAGTTAAAGAGCATGTCTATATATTATGCCGCCGTCGTTTTAATTCATGAAACATTCAATTCAACTAATAAGTACTTGGCATTAATGACTACAAAAATTTGACCTTAATGGATAAGCTCTGGTTTGTACCAACATATTTTTGACAGGCAGAAAGAATGAGTACAAGGGACCCTTTAAAGAAAGAGATGGCAACAGAGAAGAAAGATGACAAGAAAACTGCTGCTGAGTTGAACAATAGAGAAGCCATGGACCAAAATGCAACTGCTAGGTATGCATAAAACACATTAAAATTATTTTTTTATGATTTTAAAGCATATATTTATCGTTAGTAGAAATGTTTGCACCGATCATGTCAGGTAACTTTGATTTATTTTTAATATTAAAATCGTGGCTTACAAGTTACATATAGATATACTAGTGTAATGTCTTTTACACTAGTAGGATATATACTAGTGTAATGCCTTATAAAGTTTGAGTTAGCTGTATTTGGACCTAATTTAACATGGTATCAGACCTCTCTTTGAGCTAGCTAGCTTTTGCGAGTGAATAATTTTCTTAAGAACGTATTGTGAATTTTAGTGGACTTGAATTTTTCAATCTTCATCACTTTTTAAACGTTTGATTTTGCTATTTTTCAGAAAATAGTTTGAGCTTCATCTCGTTGATGTTCATAAGTTGGGTGTTGAACTTTTTGTTGAAGTTCGAAGTTGTGAATACAGAGTTAAAACACTTCATTTTCTTGTTCATATGTTTGAAGTTAATTGTTGAAAAATACAGATTAGAGTTTACTGAACCTATTTTATGTGATTACTTTCTTTTCTTCTTCTAAAAGATTATGACTCTTTCTAAATATGACATTGGCAAGTTATGTTTACTGAACCTATCAATTGTACCTTCCAACATAAGTAGTCAAGTTATGTTCATTTCCTTGGAAATATATATTACCATTTACTATATATGTGAGTCCTATCATCCTCCTCTTAATTGGGAGTTGAATATTTCTCAACTCAATTAATAATGGTATTATTTCAGAATACAACTTTCTTTGTTGGAAAAATTGGAATCAGAAGACAGTTAATCTTGGTGACATAATAATAATTATTAGTTGAGTGATCGTTGAAATAAATTCTACTTGCTTAACTAGAATTTTTAACCACTAAAAAGACAAAAGTATAAAATAAAAACATGATAAATGAATACACTACAACTGTCTTATGCAAATACATTGTGCACATGGATGGTAACTAAAAAGTTGAAACATATCATTTTTCATAGTTTTTCTAGCCAGCAGAATTGTAGTAGTGAAGCACATTCACTCTCCAGAGATATGGCCAATTCTCGAAATGAACGTCCAACCATTGGCCTTTGATTGATTTTCCATCTTCTGATCTAGAAAAACAAAACATCAATAGAAAGGCAGAGAACATTTTTATTATGTCAAAACTAGTGTTTTTTTTTTTTTTAATAACCGCATTGTTTGGGCCAATGTGGCGCTTTTCTTTTTGGAACAGCCGACAGTGTTTTGCTGATGTTTCTAATCAAGCTTTTATTATGACAGATATACCATACTTTTTCCCCCATTGCTAGTAGGTTTATGGATTGCACGTCCAACACACATGTTTTGTCCTTGTGTGTCCCAAAGCTCAAAATAGGTAACCTAATGGTCGCCGTCCGACTAAACATACCAACAGTCACCAGGATCATATGAGCTGATAAGGAGTAAACAATGATCTGTGTGTTTTGGCCTTGTGTGTCCCATGGCTCCAAATAGGTAACCTAATGGCTGCCGTCCGACTAAACATACCAATATTCCCCAGGTTCATATGAGCTAATAAGGAGTAAACAATGATCTTCTTAAGATCAATCTGCCTTAAAGTGGCCGAGGAAGTGTATATTATAGCAACAACACATGCTGAATAATTCCATGGAATACGTCCGGAATAGATGGGAAAAAAACACCTAGTGTTTTGTCTCTACTGGTATTTAAAGTTGAGGCCTCAAAGCGCCCAACTATTTCGTTGACAACTAGAAACACCCTTCTTGTCAAAACTAGTTTTTCACAAGATTTTACAGGAAGCAACTATTATACATCATCACAGCTTTGTTGCTATAGTTGTGGGCAAGCTATCCATGTTTCTTGCATATCAGACAGCTGAAATTACACGTGTGCATATTTAGGCAATCTTAAATCTGTGCTATTGACATTATCTTGTGCATTGGCAGATATATAGAGAAACGCCATCAATTAGTATCCAATTTTATCTGAGATCTAACATGTTTATTGAACAAATAGGTTCACATACTGCTTTAACCAATGTCAATGGGACCTTACAACCTATACACATTTGACAAACATGGAGTACTAGCAACATAGGAAACATACTAAGATACCTCCAACTCGTAATTATTCTACTCAAGCCGTTCTGTGTTGAAGCGTGTGTTTGTCTCATTTAAAAGCTTAAGCTTTTAGAGAAAGCACTTCTATTATTTTAGTTATATTCTCAACATTCTGGGATTCACGAGATAGTCAAAGGATCAAAGCAGAAATCACCACACAAGAAAAAACAAAAAAAGGGAACTACAGAATATTACCGCTACTCCAGTCCATTGGGATGAGAGAATCACTGGTGACGAATCATGACTTTGATTTCTCAGCTTCCACGATTTCCTTCTCAAGCTTCATTTTATGCAAAGAACAAATGTTACGTTACTAGACAAGTAATGCAACTTCTACTAGTATTACAATAGAAAGCAAAAGTGCAAGAAATGATTAGATCGACTATCATATAAAACCTCCTCTGAAATTGAGTGGTTTAGACTTAACAAGAGGAGCAAATACGCATAAAATTCATATTTATCATGACTGGCCTCCTAACAAAGCTTATTCACTTAAATGACAAAAATTGGTAACCTCAGGTTCCATGTACTCTTTTACTGCACTCAAAAATGGAACACCAGAGAAGTAGTAACTTATCAAGTATCTCATAGTGCTTCGACCGAGATAACTCTCATTTATTACATAGGTTCTATATAATCCTCTTTGAGTTAAAAAGGTTAGTCCAAGATACTGTTGAAGACCTGAGTTGTTTGTGTTGAGGTTTGAATATTGAAGGCTAAAGAAGTCACAGGAAAAGCAGGGAAAAACAGTTGTACAGTTAAGATGTCCTAAAGTTAGTTAACATAGTGAACTAACTAGAATAACTTAAAATCAGCTACTACACTAGTTGATCATCCGATGCTATATATACAAGACTATGTATTACTACATGATTATTTATTTGAATACAACTATCAACTACAATGATTCACTCATCTTCTTCCTCTTCCACTTCTCTTTGCTTTGAGTTCTCCTTCCTCTACTACTTCTTACTCCTCTGCATTTCCTATTCTGAGTGTAATTACTCCATTATTCTTCATGGTATCAGAGCTTACTAAATTGAATCGGTACTCATTTTCGATCCTACCTCTCAGTGGAATCTGTATTACTTCTTGAATTCAAGAAGTCAGAATCTGTTAAATTTTCTGCAATTCATCTCTACTCGATGGAAATGGCTGATGGTTTGGATGGCATTGGGACTTCAGCTCCACCTCCTGTGAATGCCAACAATGGTGGTTCTATTTTTCAGTTTACATCAACTCCTTGCAATTCATCTCTACTCGATGGAAATGGCTGATGGTTTGGATGGCATTGGGACTTCAGCTCCACCTCCTGTGAATGCAACAATGGTGGTTCTACTTTTCAGTTTACATCAACTCCTCTGGATACTAATCAACCACGATATCTATCTACTGCTGATATTTCAGGTACTTCACTTGTTTCATTTCAATTGAAAGGAAGTGAAAATTATGTTGTGTGGAGTAAAGCGGTAAGAATTGCATTGTTAGGTCAAAATAAGTTTGGTATGGTTGATGGTTCCTGGAAAAAAGTGAATTTCTCTGCTGAATTATGTAATTAATGGGAAAGAGTTAATGCAATAGTATTGTCATGGCTTATGAACTCAGTGTCTAGTGACCTTCTTGGAGGGGTAGTATATTCTTCTAGTGCCCTAGATGTTTGGTATGACTTAAAAGAGAGATTTGATAAAATCGATGGATCTAGAACTTATAATCTGCATCAAGAAATTGCATCTTTATCACAAGGAGCTCAATCAAAGTGTGTCTACTTCACTAAATTAAAGGATTTGTGGGATGAGTCTGAATCCTTAGTGCCCTCTCCTGCTTGTAATTGTGAAAGGTCAAGAGACTTCTTGGCATATCTATAGAGAAAAAAGTTGCACCAATTTTTTTATGGGGTTGAATGACACCTATTCTCAAGCAAGACGTCAAATCTTGCTTATGACACCCGACTTCTGTTAACATGGAATATTCAATGCTAATGAGTGATGAGAGTCAAAAGAATGTGGCTCAATTTACTATGACTACAGTCTTATTGGGGGCTACTCCTAGTGGTCATGATACATTAGTCATTTACTTTAAGACTAGTGCTACAGGTGGTGGTTATCATAAAGGGAAAAGAAGTTTTGTCTCAACATACAATCCTAATGATATCTGTGACTTCTGCAAATTGAAGGGTCACTATAAGGTGGATCGCTGTAGGTTAGTGAGGTATCCACCAAGTCATCCCAAACATGGTGATCAAAAGGCTAGTGAGAATGAACAACGACCCCAGAGGTGGCTATGATAACAAATTCAAGCAGAGAAAGCTTGCTTGTAGTGCTCATAATGCTGCTGTTGAGGATTGGCTGTTGCAGCCTCAACAGACTTAGTCACAAGGTGCTTACCAGACATCAAAAGGCCTACCAAATGTTGGGATGAAAATACCAAGGTTTACACATGAGCAATATGACCAAATTTGCAAAATGCTGGAACAACAGAATCAAGTCTCAACATACATGCCCTCTACCAGTGCAACAAACATGTCAGGTATTAGTAGTTCCCTGTTGGTCCGCAATAAACCACATGAGAGGATTATTGACACAGGTGCTACAAATCACATGACTGCAGCCATTGGCCTCCTAAATAAAGGTTCAATATCTGAGTCAGTGAATTCTCAAAGAGTAACATTACCTAATGGTGATATTTCACTTGTTACACACACTTGCTCTAGTAATATTTCTGATAATAGCAATGTACATGTCGAATGAGCTGGCAGATTGAGGCATAATCTGCTTCACAAATCAACAAGCAAATTTGGCTGTAATCAGCTCCTGTAAATATGAGATAGCATGTATATTCGAAAAATATATTTGTTGTTATCCTTGGAAATAGATTAGGGGAAATCCCTTGATTCAAGAATCTCCCAAGAATCAGGGATTGATTAGTTTATAAATAATGTACAATTCTTTGAATAAAAAATATACTTTGCAGTATCTGAACTTTCATGGTATTAGAGCGGGACATTTTCTCTAGTATCACATGGAAAGAACACCTTTCCAAGGAGATCATCCAAGATACACAAAGGATTAGTAATTGAGATTATGGAAGTTATCCAAGAGGATATTTCTGTACATAAAAGGAATTCGAATTGGGGCTTTGCGTTTGTAGAAATGATCAAGAAGTACTCCCCATGATTCTGATCCAGACTATGTTCCTATCCACTTAGTAAGTAAATAACTATCAAGAACGAAGTAATCTTTTACTTTGGTTTCCTACATAAAATATGATGACTCAAGGAGGCAATGTTTCTCACATGTCCTTCCATTTAACTTCTCATCAATTAAACAGGAAAAACTACTTGGAATGGGCACAGTCCGTAAATCTTGCAATTGATGGTCGCGGAAAGTTAGGACATTTGACCGGAGAGACGAAAAAGCCGAAAGTTGGAGACCCAAAGATCAACACCTAGAGATCAGAGAATTCACTCTTGATCGCCTGGTTAATAATTCCATGGAATCAGTCATAGGTAAACCTTATCTGTTTTTACCTACTTCTAAGGATGTGTAGGAAGCCGTAAGGGAGACATATTCTAATGTAGAAAATGCTTCTCAGATATTTGAGTTGAAAATTAAACTATGGAAGGCTAAGCAGGGTGACAAAGAAGTCACTGCTTATTATAACGAAATGGTGTCTTTGTGGAATTAGTTAGACCAGTATTATAATGATGAATGAGAGTGTCCTGAGGATAGTGTTAAAGCAAAAAAAAGGGAAGAAAATGAGAGAAATCACCTTTTTTAGCAGGATTAAATCGGGAGTTTGATGAGGTTAGGTCACGAATCCTAGGAAAAAAATCCTTTTCCCTCACTTCGTGAAACCTTTTCTGAAGTCAGGAGAGAAAAAACTAGGAGGAAAGTTATGTTAAAACCTGATTTAAATGTTGAACTAAAACCTGCTATAGATTCGTCAGCTTTTGTGACAGTGAAAAATGAAGATAATAGAAAGAAAAGGCCATGGTGTGATCATTGAAAAAGACACTGGCACACCCGTGAAACATGTTGGAAGATTCATGGGAAACCAACAAACTAGAAGCAGAAGGGAGTTGATAATTATGTCTTCCAATATCAACATGGTCAAGACCTCCAAACAACTCATTTTGAGCAGGAGCAGCAACCTCCTCCGGATTCGTCTCCATTTACCAGGGAACAACTAGAGATTCTGCACAAACTCCTTCAATCTCCCCAGTTCTGTGAAAATGCACCTAATCCTTCTTGTTCTTTTGCTGAAATGGGTATCGTACCATCTTCTTTTCTAAGTGACAACTACAATAAAAAGATTCTTTTCTAACTGCGAACTACAACCAAAAAGATACTTGGATCATAGATTCAGGAGCTACTGATCACATGACTGGAAGTTCTCATGATTTCTCTACTTATACTCCTTGTGCAAGGAATAATAAAATCAAGATAGTTGATGGTTCTTTCTCCGCAATCTCTGGAAAAGAAATTGTTAAACTATCACAATTCCTCACACTTCATGATACTCTTCATGTTCCAAAACAGTCTTGTAATCTGATTTCTATCGGTAAATTAACCCTTTCTCTTAATTGTCATACTAATTTTTACTCTGATTCCTGAGAATTTCAGGAAAAGATCTCGGGAAAGACGATTGGCAATACTAGATAATATAGAGGTCTTTATTTTCTTGACAATGGGGATAACTCTCTAAAACTGAATCCTACTTGTTTGAACTCTATTTTGAATAAAGTCATGCTTTGGCACTATAGGCTTGGACATCCAAGGTTTTATTATTTAAGAAATTTGTTACCTCGGTTATTTGAAAATAAAAAGCTGTCCTAGTTCCAGTGTGAATTTTGTGAATTGGCTAAGCATCACCGATCTTTTTTTCCTCTCAAAAGTATCAGTCTTCTAAACCTTTTATGATGATTCATAGTGATGTTTGGGGACCATCTAGAATTTCAACAATGTCTGAAAAATAGTGGTTTGTAACTTTATAGACAATCATACTAGAATGAGTTGGGTTTTTTTATTGAAGAACAAATCTGAAGTTAAAAATGTGTTTGAGACTTTCAATGTAATGGGAGAAACACAATTTAGTGAGAAAATTAAGATTTTTCGAAGTGACAATGGTCATGAATATTTTAATTAATAATTAGGAAGCATTTCAAAAAAATCGGGATAGTACACCAAAGCTCTTGTCCGAATACACCTCAACAAAATGACATCGCAGAAAGAAATAAGGCACCTGTTAGAGGTAAGTAGGGCCTTATTGTTTACCAGTAAGGTTCCACAGTACCTTTGGGGAGAGGCTTTCTTGACTGTTACTTATCTTATTAATAGGATGCCATCTCGTTGTTGTGGATCCGTGGAAGTCAATTAATTAAATATATAATTATATTTTAGTGATTTTATTTATTATTCTAGAATAGGGTTTTATATTTCTTACTTTCATAAGGATTAGACTTTCTATAATAGGGTTTTATGTTTCCTACTTTCATAAAGATTACACTTTCTAGAATAGGATTTTATTTTTTCTACTTTGCTAAGGATTAGACTGTTGATGTAATACTACTATTTAAATTAGTCACGCTCCGGCAAATTGGTAAAGTTGAAATCTATCAACGTCAATTTCAAGAAAAGTTGGCTAGGGCTGGAATTGAAGAAGTGTGTTTTGGTAGGATATGATCCAAATCAAAAGGGATATAAGTGTTATGATCCTCAGTCAATGAGGATAATTTTCACAATGGAAATAACTTTCTTTGAATACCAACTCTATTTTACTGCTCATCTTCAAGGGGAGTAAGATTCGTCTTTTTGGGATACTAAGGAAACTAGAACTCAGACAAATGACAGGCTAGATATTACAATAAATACTGATGTGAGGGATCTTGAAGAAGATATGAATAGGTGTGATGCAAGAGATGAAAACTTAAGTGACTTAAATGATAAAAACTTTGATATTGAACCTGTAGAGCCTTCAAATGACAAAAATAAAAATGGGAATAGAGAACAAACAAAACAAATACAAGTGCATTTGAGAAGGAATCAAACTCAAGAAAAAAAGATTGACGATCCTCAACACTGTCAAAAGTCAACTCCGCAAGATCTTCCTGGAATTCAAGGTAATCTTTCAGCTGATTCTGTTTGTAATTCTTGTTAGATATGGACCTACCTATTGCAAAACACACAGGTGTTAGAAATGTTTCTAAATATCCTATTTCTATGTTTGTTTCCTATAATAACTTGTCTCCTAGTTATTCAGCCTTTATTTTACAACTTTCTAGTGTGGAGATCCCAAAAAATATGCAGTATGCTCTACAAGTTCCCGAGTGGAAGGAGGTTATTTTGGATGAATTGCGGGCTCTTGAAAAAAAGACGTGAGAGTTGGTAGATTTTCCTGACGGAAAGAAACCAGTAGGCTGCAAATGGATGTTCACCACCAAATTTAAGCCAGATGGATCCTTGGAGAGGTATAAGGCCTACCTAGTAGCTAAGGGGTTCACAAAGACATATGACATTGACTATCTTGAGACGTTTGCTCCAGTATCTAAGCCAAACTCAATTAGAGTTCTATTGACAATCGTGGTAAAACTTGACTGGTCTCTTCAACAATTGGATGTGAAAAATGCTTTCTTGAATGCGCAACTAGATAAAAAAGTCTATATGGATCCCCCAACAGTTTTTGAAGAGAAGTACAAGTCAAAGATATGCATACTTAGCAGATCTCTTTACAGCCGAAAATAGTCTACAAGGGCTTGGTTTTAACGGTTTACTCAATTTGTAAAAAGGCAAGGATATGTGCAAGGATAAGCAGATCACACAATGTTCACTCGACATTCACTCGAAGGAAAAATAACAGTTCTTATGGTGTGTATTGATGATATCATCCTCATAAGAGATGATGTGGTTGAAATAAAAAACCTAAAGGAGTATCTAGCCACACAATTTGAGATAAAAGACTTAGGCCCCGTTGAAGTATTTTCTTGGCATGGAGGTTGCACCATCAAAATAAGGAATTATAGTGTCATAAAGAAAGTATGTTCTTGATTTGTTAAAAGAAATAGGAATAAGTGGTTGTAGACTAGTTGAAACTCCAATTGACCCGAATCTAGAGTTTGCAAAGGATGGAAAATCAATAGATAGGGTCCGATACCAGGTAGGGAAGTTGATTTACTTGTCACATAATAGGCCTTATATTGCCTTTGTTGTGATCCTAGTTAGTCCGTTCATGCATTCTCCACGAGAAGAACATCAAGAAGTTGTGTATCGAATCCTAAGGTATCTAAAGAGTTCTCCTGGAAAAGGGTTGTTCTTTAAAGAGAAAGAACAAAGAAGTGTTGAAGCTTATACAGATGTGGACAGAGCTGGTTCTTTTATTGATAGAAAGTCTACGTCCAGATATTATACATTTGTTTGGAGAAATGTAGTGACATGGAGGAGTAAGAATCAAAACGTGGTGGCTCAAAGTAGTGTTGAAGCTGAGTATCAATCCATGGCACATGGAATTTGTGAAATGTTTTGGCTCAAGAGATTTTTGAAAGAACTAAGAAGACCTATGAGTTTTTCAATGAAGTTGTACTGTGACAATAAAGCTACCCTAAGCATTGCTCATAATCTAGTTCAATGCGACAGAACAAAACATGTTGAAGTGGACAAACACTTTATTAAAGAGAAGATTGAAGATGGAAGTGTGTGCATTTCTTTCATTCTAAAAATTGAACAAGTAGCAAATATTTTCACGAAAGGCCTTGTCAAAACTACCTTCGAGTCATTTGTTAGAAAGTTGGGCAAGTTCGATATTTACATGCCAACTTGAGAGGGAGTGTCAAATGAGCCGGTAGATTGAGGCAGAATCTGCTCCGCAATGACTGACAGATTTCAATCAAATTTGCTCCACAAATCAGCTAGCAAATTTGACTGTAATCAACTCCTATAAATATGGGATAACATGTATCTTAGGAATATATATTAGTTGTTATTCTAGGAAATAGATTAGGGGAAATCCCTTGATTCAAGAATCTCTCAAGAATCAGGAATTGATTAGTTTATTCTGATCTTACTTTTCTCTTATAAATAATGTACAATTCTATGAATAACAGATATACTTTGCAGTATCTGAGCTTTTAGTACAAAATTTGTTCCATTTACCTCAATTCAAATATACCTTGTTATCAGTTTCACAGGCTACTAAACAGCTTAAATGCTTCACAACATTCTTTCCTAACGTTTCTGTATTTCAGGATCTTTGGAATGGGAAGATGCAGATTCGTAGAGAAACAAATGGACTATACTGAGGCAAAGACTGCCAGGACATAGAAGAGTAGCCGATTGTGTATTAAATGTTGATATAACCGATAAAATAGATCTAAAACTTTGACATAAGAGACTTGGACATGTGTTGAAAATATGTCTCATAAATAAAGTAGAAGTAGATAACTATTAGTAGTTGTAAATTATTAGAGTTCTATGTGGTTTATACTTAGGAATTAGTTATCCCTTCGTTATTTGAATAGAAATTAACTATCCCTTTGTTATTTGAATTTGAATTGAAGTCTAGTTAGAAATTTAGATATAAAAATATGTCTTTGAATTATTAATAAAACAATTCTCTTTGACAATACAATTGCAATATTTTTTTTCTCTCTTTCTTTGTTATTTCTTTAATTTCAAAGCTAAAAACCAAAAATTGGTATCTAGATCCATTTTCTTGAGGGATCTGTGAGTGAGAAGAATTCTGAAAACAATTTTTTCCAAATAGATCCTGCTGTCTTTGATGGTGATAATTACCAACTCTAGACAATAAGAATGGAGACTTATGTTGAGGCTTTAGACCTTTGAGAGATCGTGGAGGAGGATTATGATATTCTTCTGCTGCCCAATAATCCCAGGTGGCCCAGATCAAAAGCTAAAAGGAAAAGAAAATAAGAAAATTAAAGGCAAAAGCAACTTTGTTTGCTAGTATGTCTCCAATAATTTTCATAAGAATTATGACCCTTAAATAAACAAGAATTTATGATTATCTGAAGGAAGAATACACAGGAGATGAAAGAATACGAGGCATGAAGGTGTTGAATATAATAAGGAAATTCGAATTGCAAAAGATGCAGGAATCTGAGACCGTCAAAGAGTACTCAGGCCAATTTTTTGTCATTGTCAACAAGGTAAGATTGCTTGACACAAAATTTAAAAATTATTGAAAAAAATCTTGTTACAGTGCCTGAAGATATGAAGTATCAACTACCTTGGAAAACACAAAATACCTGTTCAAGATTGCCTTAGCAAAATTATTAAATACATTGCAGGCACAAAAGCAAAGGAGGCTTATGAGACAGGGTGGTATGGTTTGATACAAGAATAATCATGGAGATGAACTTATGAGAGTGCGCGTCGAACCCAAGACTCGAAGCGTGAAAGTGAAGTGCAAAGGAACACCATGTCACACACCAAGAACGGGTCATACACTACACTCCATAGGCACCTTTTGTCTTCCCTTCATTAATGGCTTTTGGGATATTTGACTTATGATTGTAATAAGTCTATAAATAGACTAGTTTTAGGTCTTTTGTTTCTTTAGTTGTTAAATGATATTGAAAGACTATTCTCTAGAGAGAGAGTCAGTTGTAATCGAAACTAGGGCAAGAACAAGTGTGGTACTCACTTGTGTTGCAAAATTGGCTAGAAACGTTGGTGCTTGAGTGGTGGATTCCATCTTGTGTCTTCGTAGGAGTGTGGTGTTACTATTGTAAGTCTTATAGGTCCTTGGATTTGAGATATCCTTGGGTTCTTTGGTCTTGTAATAGTGTATATTTCACTACCTATCTTTACTTTTATGTACTAGTTTGTTCTTATTTTAGTGAAAATCATTGGTTCTTGTTATCTTTGTGTTGTTATTTCTCTTGTTATATTGTGTTGTCCTTGAGTTTGTGGGTTGTTCTTGTATCATTTGGTATCAAAGCAAGGTTTGATTTTGTTCCAACAAAATCAATCTTGGGATTGTTATCTTGAAAATAAAAAAAAGTGAAAAAGAAGAAAAAACAAAACAGTTACTGTTCATGTTTTTTGGGTCTTTCAAAAAACTTGATTTTTGTGTGTTTTGTGTGTTTCTAGTGTTAGATATTTGTTCTCTAACACTATCAGAGTCTAGAAATTGAAAATCCCAACAAAAAAGAAGTGTCAAAATCGAAAATTCCAAAAAAAATAGTAAACCCGTTTTTGACCCTAGGTCAAATTTTGAGTTTTTGATTTTGTGTTTTTCTTGTGTTTTAGTGTTAGATTTGTATTCTCTAACACTATAGGAGTATTGGGTTCGAATTTGAGCTAAATTGGAGGTTATTTGAGCCATCCACGATTGTTGAGCTTGAGTTTGAAGAAACTTGAAGGGTTATTTTCGGTACAAGCCCCATGAAAACCTAGGCTTCAAATTCACAAACAATAGACAATAATTCCATCAATATCATTTTGGCTCACCTTGATTCTAAGTCCCGAGACCTTGCTAGGACGAATGCGGGTCTTGAAAAAATTGGCTCGTATGTGGTAACTATGAGTGAGAGGTTGGATCGAATGGAGAGTCGAAGGAACTCTCATGCTTTCCCGACACTTTACTTCCAATGACCAATCCTCCAAGACCATCACCTAATTACGCAAGACAAGCTCCAAATAGCCCTCAAAATCGAGACATAACTAGGCCCATTTCCCCACAATTCGATCAAGTCCAACTAGGACTTGGACGCCAAATGCCTACACTAAAATTGAACCCTTCCATCCAAGATCCACTTAACCAAAGGCATCAACTTTCACCAATTCAAATTTCTTCCGTCCAAGCTCCACAACCGAAGATCCACTTCACTAAACCAACCCTCTTGACCGAAGCTCCACATTACCAAAACTGATATGTCCATGTAGAAAAGAATGGTAGAAAGGAACATGAAGGATATGAGGTCTACGACAATTATTGTATGATGGTAGGAGACTTGAATCGGATGATATTGAAGGTAAAGATCAAGATAGAGAGGAAGCCAAGATTCAAATGAAGATGTCGGCCGAGATTTGTTGTTATTGAGCTTGTGGGTTCTCCATGTTTTGCGGACTATTTTGAGTGGCTTCCTTTAAGTGGCCAATTGAATGAGGTGAAGCCATGAATTTGTGGGAAAATTTCTCTCAAGATGGAGAGGATGATACAAGAATAATCATGGAGATGAACTTATGAGAGTGAACGTCGAACCCGAGACTCGAAGCGTGCAAGTAAAGTGCAAAGGAACACCATATCACACACCAAGAACGGTTCATACACTACACTCCATAGGCACCTTTTGTCTTCCCTTCATTAAGGGTTTTTGGGATATTTCACTTATGTTTGTAATAAGTCTATAAATATACTAGTTTTAGGTCTTTAGTTCTTTAGTTGTTAAATGATATTGAAAGACTATTCTCTAGAGAGAGAGTGAGTTGTAACCAAAACTAGGGCAAGAACAAGTGTGGTACTCACTTGTGTTGCAAAATTGGCTAGAAATGTTGGTGCTTGAGTGGTGTATTCCCTCTTGTGTCTTCATAGGAGTGTGGTGTTACTATTGTAAGTCTTAGGGGTCCTTGGATTTGAGATATCCTTGGGTTCTTTGGTCTTGTAATAGTGTATGTTTCACTACCTATCTTTACTTTCATGTACTAGTTTTTCTTGTTTTAGTGAAAATCGTTGGTTCTTATTATCTTGTGTTGTTATTCCTCTTGTTATCTTGTGTTGTCCTTGAGTTTGTGGGCTGTTCTTGTATCATGGTTGAAGGAGCTTTGGAAGCCAACCACAAAATTTAAAGCAAGGGTAATAATTCAAGAAAAAACTACCCAACTTGCCAACACTGTGGCAAAATAGGTCATCCTCCATTTACATATGGGAAGAGACCAGATGCACAATGCAAGATTGAAATCAACTTAGCCATGAAGCTATGATTTGGAAAAAAAAAATCTCAAAAATATGAAGCAGATGCCCAAGTCACCAAAGAAGAAGAAGAAGATCACTTATTTGTGGCAACATATTATTCAATCAAGAAATCTGCTTTTTGGATGATTGACATTAGTTGAACAAATCACATGACATATGACAAAACTCTTTTGAAAAGTTTTTGCCTTTGAAAAATAAGAAAATCAGAATTGGAAATGGTGACTATATTCATGCACAAGGAAATGAAAATGTTGCAATCAAAATAATTTAAGGCACATAAATAGTTTCGAATGTCTTTTATGTGTCTGATATTGATAAAAGTTTATTAAGTTTTGGCTAGCTAATGAAAGAAGGATTTAAATTATTATTTGGAGAAAAATATTGTTGAATCTTTGATTCCACTAATCATGAGATTTTATAAGTCGATATGAGAGGCAAAAGTTTCTTATTTAATCCAACAGAAGATACACACAAGCCTTGCGGGACCAAAGATGAATTGGTAGATTTATTCAACAGGTCAAATTTAGCCGAGACTGCAATCTACAATTTCTGATCCATGGAGGAGTGTTGAAAATATATCACAAATAAAGTAGAAGTAGAAAACTATTAGTAATTTCAAATTATTAGAGTTCTATGTGGCTTAAACATAGGAATTAGTTATCCCTTTGTTATTTGAATAGAAATTAGCTATCCTTTTTTTTATTTGAATTTGAATAAAAGTCTAGTTAGAAATATAGCTATAAATATATGTCTTTGAGTTATTAATAAAACAATTCCTTTTGACAATACAATTGTAGTATTTTTTTCTCTCCAAATCTTTCTCTGTGATTTCTTAAATTTTAAAGCTAAAAACCAAAAACATGTTCCATTTAGGATACTGTGTAAAATGTTCCCTAGTAAAAGTAGTTTTCTAGATGACAATATAAATAAATGTAGTGTTTGTCCATTTGCTAGGCAAACCAGATTAGCATTTCCTACTAATATTACATCTAGCTTTAAACCTTTTGATCTACTATATATGGACCTCTGGGGTCTATATAATGTTCCTATTTGTGATGGTCACAAATCATTCTTAACTATTATAGATGACTTTACTAGAATGACATGAATACATCTGCGTAAATTCTTATAGATTGAAACAAGCACCAAGATAACAGAATGCAAAATTTTCTCAAGCATTAATCAACTGCAAGTTTAGGGAAAGTCAATATGATCACTCATTATATATCAAGGAAATCGGTGATGGAGTAATTTTTGTACTAGTATATGTGGATGCCATACTAGTAACTGGGGATAAGCTGGATTAGCTAATTGAAACCAAGGAAGATATTCACAAAACTTTCAAGATGAAAGACTTAGGAAAATTGTAATACTTCATAGGAATTGAGTTTCCAAGGTCTAAACAAGAAATTATGATGCCATAAAGAAAGTATACACTTGATTTCAAAAAATGCTGGATTAGCTAATTGAAACCAAGGAAGATCTTCACAAAACTTTCAAGATGAAAGACTTAGGAAAATTGTAATACTTCATAGGAATTGAGTTTGCAAGGTCTAAACAAGAGATTATGATGCCATAAAGAAAGTATACACTTGATTTCAAAAAATGGTCTTAGTGATACTAAACCAGCTCCTCAGATCCCACACCCTTTGATACTAAAAAAAACTAACAACTAGAGACTTTGATCAACATGTCCCAGGAGCTGTAAGACCTAATGATGAGGAACTAGATTATCAGAGAATGAATCAAAGAATAATAGGAAAGCTGTTATATCTTACAGTCTCAAGACCAAACATAGCTCACACGTTGAGTTAGTTTTTGCAGAGTCCAAAACAATCTCACATGAGTGTAACACTCAGGGTTATCAGATATATAAAAGAAAATCTAGGAAAAGGGCTTCAAATGTCTAGTGCAAGGAAAGATGTTCTTGCAGCTCATTGTGATGCTAACTGGGATGCATGTGCCTTTTCTAGAAATTCTATTACTAGTTTCACTATCAAACTAGGTGATTCATTAGTGTCTTGAATGTCAAGGAAACAATCAACCGTCTCAAGAAGTTTAGCTGAATCAGAGTACATAAGTATTGCCTCAATAGTTGCAGAACTTACTTGGTTAATTGGTTTAATCAAGGACCTAAATATTCAACTACAAGTACCAGTAACTATCTTTAGTGACAACAAAGCAGCATTACACTTGGAAGCAAATCTTGTTTATAATGAAAGGCCCAAACTTATAGAAATAGATTGCCACTTTGTGAGGAAGAAGATTCAATAAGGACTTACCAAAACTGAATACATAGCCACTCATGATCAACTTGTAGATGCTTTCTACAAAGGTTTAACTAAGGTTCAACATGAGTATCTGATGTCCAAACTTGGCTTTATGAATCTTTTTTTAGTGCCAAGTTTAAGGGGGGATTGTTGAGATCTGAATATTGAAGGCTAAAGATGTCAATGGAAAAGGAGGGAAAAATAGTTGTACAGTTAAGATGTCCTAAAGTTAGTTAACATAGTGAATTAGTTAGTTAGAATAACTGAAAAGAAGTTACTACACTAGCTGAACATCTGATTCTACATATACACGACTATGTACTACTACATGATTATTGAACTGAATACAACTATCAACTACAATGATTCACTCATCTTCTTCCTCTTCCACTTCTCTATTTCTCTGAGTTCTTCTTCTTCATCTTCCTCTTCTACTTCTTACTTCTCTATATTTCCTATTTGGAGTGTGATTGCTCCATTATTCTTCAGTTTTGCTTTTGGTTGTAGTTAATTTCATGATAAGAATAGCTGAAAAAAAAAAAAGGATCTACTCCATCTGCAAGAGGCTGATAGTGATAGGTATGAGGAGAGGTAGAGGTAGACCGAGAAAAAATTGGAAAGAGGTGATTAGATAGGATATTACATATCTCTAGCTCATCAAGGAAATGACCATACATACGAGATCATGGAGGGCGAGGATTGTTGATTAGTGGGTAGTTGAGTACTTTCCCCTTTCCCTGTGATAGACCGGGGTTCCAATCTGGTGCATCTATATATTTCCTTACTATTATTATTATTTGTATGCTAGCATTATCTTAACCTTTGATTTTATTACTACTGTTGTTTCATTTATTTTGGCTATCTGCGCTCTTTTACTGTTTTCTTCGTTATATTCATCACTTACTTTCACTCTTGCTCTTCTTTTAAACCCGTCCTTGATCCAAGGGTCTATTGAAAACAACCTCTCAATGGTAGTGATAAGGTCTACGTAAACCTCATCCTCCCTAGACCCCATCTGTGGGACTATACTAAATATGTTATTGTTTTGTGCTCTCTCTAACAGTTTAAGTTTTCTGATGAAATGGTCGTACACTTCAAAAAGAGAAAGTGTTGAGATGATTAAGTGGAAAAAAGAGACATGGAACTGTGTCAGAAGCAATTTGATAGATTATTAAATAAGTTTACGAAAATCATATTAAGCTTTGAAAACTTTCACCAAAAAGTCTAATACAAATCTTGGTTAAGCTACATTGAACAGAGAAGGAGGAGGAAGAGAGAAATTTTATTAACTCTCAAAATCTATGCACTATTACAACTTGCACCTATATATAGATGCATATATTCTAGAACCTTATCATTAAATTACACACTTAACTTTCCAGCTCATCACACAACTCATTAACCACCTAACAAAGTAACAAACTCACTTGCACTAGTAAGCTCACGTGCACTAGCAGCCAACTCATGTGCAAAGTGAACCAATGTGACATTACACAAATAATGATCATACTTGTAGTGTGATAGTAGACTTTCCAATACACTCCCACAAGCCGAAGGGTGCATAATATTAAGCACACCAAGTTTTCTCAAGAGTTTAGAATGTTGATCATGGCCTAGCCTTTATTCAGTATATCAGCCACCTGTTGTTGGGAAGAAACATACAGGGTATGCACTAAATCACTCTTGATTTTGTCACTGATAAAATGACAATCAATCTCTATATGCTTTGTTCTCTCATGAAAGATCAGATTAGCTCCTAACTGTATGGTAGACTTTCTATCACTGAGCACTGTGATAGGTTTGGGAACCAGCACATTTAAATCTGCAAACAATCCTTCTAGCCAAGTGAGTTTTGCTATAGTTGAAGCCATAGTTCTGTATTTAGCTTCAACTGAGCTTCTAGATATTGTATGCTATTTTTTTACTTCTAAGATATTAAAGAACCACCAAACTGCACCATGTACCCACTCACTGACCTTCTACTGTGGGCAAAAGTAGCCCAGTCTGAGTCATACCAACAAACCAAATTAGCATTAGTGTGTTTCTTCACTCCCTGACCTACTGAACCTTTCAAGTATTTGATCACCCTTTAAGCTACTTCCAAATGAAATCTTTTGGACCTTTGCATGAAATTACTCAGTTTTTGAACAACATAGCTGATATCTTATCTAGTCATAGTGGCATACATAATTTTACCCACTACCCTTTGATAATAAGTTGCATCTCTCAAAATAACATCACATGTACAACCTGTGATTTCATCATACTCGACTGATGTCAACCTAGCATTGGATTCTAAAGGTGTAGATGGTGGCTTTGCATCAGCTAGACTAACTTCTGAGATCGACTCCAGAACATATTTTCTTTAATTCAAAATGACTCCATGTGACGACCTCAAAACCTCAATTCCCAGAAACTACTTGAGCTCCCTTAAGCCTTTGAGATTGAACTGCTTATGTAATATTTGGTTGGTTTTAGAAACCATACTTTCATTATCCCCAGTGATCAGTAGGTCATCTACATAGACTAAGACTATCACCATTCCTTCTTCCAGGTAACAATGAGTGGTCATATACACTCTGAGTAAATACTTCATTTGTGAGAGTTTAAGTCAGCTTGATATGTCATTGCCTAGAGGCTTGTTTAAGTCCATATAAGGACTTAATCAACTTGCATACCTTACTATGCCCTTTCAGTTGAAAGCCTTCAGGTAGTTACATATATACGTATTCATCTAAGTCCCCTTGTAGAAAGGCATTATAGACATCCATTTGGTACAAGGACCATCCCCTTGATACAAAAAGTGCAATACCACATCTAACAGTCACTATCTTTGCTACAAGTGAAAAGGTATCTTGGTAGTCCAATTGTTCTGGTGGCTATAGCCTTTAGCTACCAGTCTTGCTTTGAATCTCTCAACATCCCCATTTGCTTTATATTTGATCTTGAATATCCATTTTGAGCCAATGAAACTCAACTATTTCCCATGTGTTGTTGTCTTCAAGTTCTTTAATCTCTAATTTCATGGCTTCTATCCATCCATCATCTCTGATAGCTTGACTGAAATATCGAGGCTCAACCAGTTCTGAAAAACTACTCACATAGCATTGATACTTAGAAGTAGTATTCTTATAGGATAGGTAATTTGATATTGGGTATCTTGTACCCTTTATCTTCCCAAGTGTAGTGTAGTCTTTCATCCAAATAGGTTCCTTATCCACTCTTGATGTTCTTCTGTAAGTGATAGGTTCTGCATTGTTTGTGCATGAGGGAGTTGGCTCAATAGGTTGAACAGTTGGCTGACCTTCTTCTTTTGCACCCATTGATGGATCAGGCATTGAAGTACTTTGAGGTAATTCTCCTACACCTGATTTTAGATCATCAGTAACATCTGCTAAATCAACTGATTCTTCATCACCACCACTTTTTTTGTATATGACCCGAAAGGATGTGTGGATTGGTTCTTACCTTCGGTTTTAGCAAAAGAAAAAACATCTTCCTAAAATGTAATATCTCTGCTAACAAAAAACTTATTAGAGATCATATCCAATAATAAGTATCCCTTGTGTGGTGGAATACCCCATCAACACTGCAGTTTTGTCCCCTTCAGATAACTTATCACCTTTAGGTAATATTGAGGCATAGCATAAACAACCTAGTACCCTCATGTGTGATCAGGAAGGTACCTTGGAAAACAATGCCTCAAATGGTCTTTTACCACTAATAGAGGATGAGGGTAGTCTATTCATCAAGTAGACAACAACCTTAACAACTAAACCTCAATATCTGATAGGCATTTGTGATTCAAACCTGATAGCTCTAGCAATGTTCAGGATTTGTCTTTTGTCTTCTTTCTACAACACCATTCTGTTGTGGTGTATAAGGATAAATTCTTTGATGCAACACACCTAAAGTTTTGAACAAATGATTACACTGAGTGTTGAAGAACTCAGTGCCATTATCAGTTCGTATGACCTTCACATTAGTCTGAACTGAATTTTTACCATCAATATAATGTTTTGAGAGCAACAATGGTCTCAGACTTAAGCTGGAACAAATGTATCCAAGTATATCTACTACAATCATCCACAATGGTTAACAAGTAGAACCTTTTATCAAAAGTAGGTATTTTATAGTGTCCCCACAGATCCATATGTACAATATCAAAACAACTAAACCTCAATATCTGATAGGCATTTGTGATTCAAACCTGATAGCTCTAGCAATGTTCAGGATTTGTCTTTGTCTTCTTTCTACAACACCATTCTGTTGTGGTGTATAAGGATAACTGCTTTGATGCAACACACCTAAAGTTTTGAACAAATGATTACACTAAGTGTTGAAGAACTCAGTGCCATTATCAGTTCGTATGACCTTCACATTAGTCTGAACTGAATTTTTACCATTAATATAAAGTTTTGAGAGCAACAATTGTCTCAGACTTAAGCTGCAACAAATGTATCCAAGTATATCTACTACAATCATCCACAATGGTTAACAAGTAGAACCTTTTATCAAAAGTAGGTATTTTATAGTGTCCCCACAGATCCATATGTACAATATCAAAACATATGGTAGACTTAGTTTCACTGCTAGGAAAAGGTAACCTAGTCTGCTTGGCTAAGGGACATACATGATATTTATTTAATAGATCAGAATCCTTACAAGACTCAACAAGTCTAGTGACTTCAACACTTATGTGGATGGATGTCCAAGTCTCTTGTGCCACTGACTACTGCCATGCATTATTATGCCTTCTACTGGCCTTTCTTTATCTTCATATGTATTATTCCTTCTATGTACACCTTGAAGAATGTATAATCCTCCTTTTTCCTTATCAACCCCCTCACCTTGACACTGTAAAGATCCTGAAATACACAGAAGTCAGGGTAAGAGGATACAAAACAAGACAATTATCCAGTAACCTTGGACATGATAGCAAATTCAGCTTAAAGTCAGGGACAAATAGTACATCCTTTACAGTTTTATTTTGCAAAACTAGTGTCTTTCCACTGTGAGATATATCAGGCTTTGCTCCATTAGGTAGATTCACCTTATCCCCTCCTTTTTTATCTACTTTACTTCTTGTGGAAAACATGTTATTGTTTGATGCAATGTGATGAGTGGCACTGGAATCAACTACCCATTCTTGTTGCTCAACATGAGAAAATAAATAGGTAGCTATACCCGACATATTAGTATGTTTTGTCTCTTGTTGATCCCCGTTGAGAAGTTCCATAATTTGCTTGTATTCCCCATCAGTGAAGGCTTGGCCTTTTGCCAACATTGTATTATTGATTTCCTTGGGACCACCTTGACTAGTTGAAACATTTTGACCCGTATCTCCACCAACACTCTGTCCATTGAAATTACTAGATAAAAATGTGAGTATCAACTTGTTTTGTATATTGGTTCCCAGGATATCTATTGGCATTGAATTTTCCAGTGTCGTAATTCATCTTCTTCCTTGATTTCCTAGCAGTAGAATATCCTATCAGCTTGTAGCAATTCTCTCTTGTATGTCTAGTAAAGTGGCAGTAGTCACATTTCTTCCTCTTGTAATTATGATTTCTATGACTTACTTCTGAACTTCTATTCACCTGCATTGTAATAAGATCTGATTTCTCACTTGTGATGGACGAGTAGGCAAGTTGTTGCAACTCATCTTCCGCTATCATAGCATATGCCTGATTGAGAGAAGGTGTCACTCCCTTCAGCAGAATCTGTCTCCTAGCTGGTCATATGAACCATTCAATCCTCCTAGAAACTCTATCAGTCTCATTTGAGCAAGATGATCTGCATAGTCTTTAGACCTTGGGCAATCAGATGAAGGGGCAGGGATCACAATACATACTCACTCCATAGACCTTTCAATTTGGTAAAATAAGTAGCTACTGAATCAGTACCTTCTGACAGTGTGTTGATTTCTCTGTGTAATTAGTATAATCTCATTCGATTCACCTTGTCAAACCTTTCCTTCAGATCTTCCAAAACTTCTCGTGCTTTTGTGACATATACAATCCCATTCGACAACTCAGAACTCATTGAGCTCATTAACCATGACAGCACTATTGCATTACATGTTTCCCATTGTTCATGTAACTCTTCTCTATACATCTCCTCATTGCATGCACCAGTTACAAATCCAAATTTTCGTTTCCCCAATAATGCAATCCTCATTGATCTACTCCACACCCTATAATTTTCAGATCCAATAAGCTTGACTGGAATCAGGGTAGCTCCAAACACATTTGATATGCCTATGAACATGGGATCACTGGGATCTATCTTAGGTTCCATTCTCCACACTTCAACAAGCAAGCAAATAGATTAGGGATTGAAAACCACCAGCAACTACCACACAAAAAAAAGCTAAAAATAAAGATAGATCTACTGCCACAATTCAGAGTGCAAGAGAAAAAAAATTGTGATTCAAGTTGAGTCAACTACAGAAATCGAAAACTCTACCAAAATGGAGATCTAAACTCCATAGATTGTTTCTCATACTCTACGATCGAACTGGAGCTCTGATACCATGAAAACTTTCACCAAAAAGTCTAATACAATGCTTGGTTAACCAAGCTACATTGAACAGAGAAGAAGGAAGAGAGAAATTTTATTAACTGTCAAAATCTATGCATTGTTACAACTTGAACCTATATATAGATGCATATATTCTAGAACCTTCTCTTCTTGAACCTTCTCACTACACTACACACTTAACTTTCCAGCTCATCACACAACTCATTAACCACCTAACAAACTAACAAACTCACGTGCACTAGTAAGCTCACGTGCACTAGCAGCCAACTCATGCACGGTGAACCAATGTAACAGTGCACAGATAATGATCATACTTGTAGTGTGACCCTAGACTTTCCAATAAGCTTCTTTAGATATACTCATGAAAGGCCTTACTTCTACATTTGTTATATAGATTTATGTTTACTGTTAGCAAAATGTGCTGAGGTAAAGCAGATGTAAAAGAACATCAAGATCAGACTTTTGTCTTACTGTCTCTGGAAGGAAAGGCTATCACAACACTAATTTAAAAGAATAGGTGTATATGTAAGTCAGAAATGTAATTCCGCATGAAGAAGTCGACCAGTAATACCAAATGACACATGTTAAAATATCACAAGCAACTTCAAGTAAATGTAAGCATGATGTTATGGTACCTTCATGAAAGTTTTTGTTTTGCTACGAAAAACACGACATTCTTGTTTGATGTCTTTTAATGCCCACAGACACCTACAGAGACAAGGGAAAAGGTTTTGTCAGATAATCCAAAATCTCCGTGCTATTAGCTAATTATATGATCAAAAAGATGATTCTCACCAAGAGTGATTAAGGATTTCTTGTTAGAGGAAACAGATGATTGAACAGTCATGAAATTCTAACCGCAATAAGAAAATTTAATGATGAAGAATTCCACGTCGGAGAAAAAAAACAAGCAATAAGGTTAGTAAAGTTCTGATCATTGCTAAAGGATTAGTGCACATCCTCTTACACAGTCTGCAAGTTTATTCCCCAACTAATGTGGGACTTCCAACCCACTCTAACACCCCGCTTCATGCCAAGGGCCCAACTGACGCGTGCACTGGTAGCCCAAATGGGGATATGACACTTGCGCCTAACTCAACCACAAAAATTAGTCCATTCCCCAACTAATGTGGGGTTTTAACCCGCTCTAACAAGAAGGAAGAAGATTAAAGAGTTCAATGGCCGTAAAATGAAAGGAAACTCATTTTTCCTTTGCAGTGAAGTGTTAGTATTACTAAAAAATTTGCATGTTTTAAGAAATGGGAATGTACTCTAAAGTGCCTAGCTAAATAGAAGCAAATCTTAATCAAATAGTTGATCTTTGTTGTGGAAAAGTTGACTTTGAGATCAACAAGGACATGCATTAAGCATTTCCCGAATCAAACAGATTGCCTATCAAGCAAGTGAACAGTAAAACCTTTTAAACAACAAGCAGTAGAAAAATTCTAGCTAATGTAGAAAGAACCATACTCAATCTTGGACTTCTTGTCAACTCCTTCGATAAAGGGATCACATGCCTTCTTAAGCTTACAAGCTCCAATGCTGCAAGAGAAGTTGAGAAAAATCATTATGATCTTTCTTGTGGCAAGTAATTATGAAAAGGAATGGCGAACCTAAGATTCCAACTGTTGTAAATTCAACGGAAGATTTGAGGATACAATTTTCAGAGAATTTTTTGAGGAAAAAGTACACAAGAAAAGAAAAATCAGTTAAGATGTGAAGAGATACTAAACGTTTAGATAAAGCAAGTACGAAGTAGCTGCTTTCTATGAAAACAACATACCCCCAGTGTAATCCCAATAAGTAGGGTCTGGGAAGGACATTGTGTATGCAAACCTTACCCCTGCCTTGGGAGGTAGAGAGGTTATTTCCCATAGACCCTCGGCTCAAGTAAAAGCATTACAAACCAGTTCGAAAGAAAAACAATGGGAGTGAAGAAACCAAGACAAAATGCTAAAGATGGCATGACAAAGCACACTAAATCAATCAACTATTCTCAACGGCAAACTAGTTAAGGTTGGATGCATGAATCCTCCCTGCACATTCCACTTTTAAGGTGCAATCCTATAATACTGTTCATTGGTAACACTATATGTAAGACTACATACCAAATATCAAATATCTACTTAAACTTAGCGAAGATAAATTCTTATGGCTACTTTAAGAAATAACAACTCACCATGCAGCACTTCCTTTCAGCTTGTGACATTGCACATTTAAGATATCAAAGTCCACAACCCATGACTCACTAAAATTAATGAAAGAACAAAACACGAATCAACAACCAAAGTAAAAACAAATATAATTTGTGCATAACAGCAACAGAAAAACATACAGAACATAGGTCAGGTTTCGCATAACAGCGTGAGCATCACGTAGAAAAGTAGGAAATAGATCCAGGAAGAAAGAAGAACCACACTCCTCCTTCAATGAGTAGGCGATCCGGAAATCTTTATTAACCAAACCCTGCAAAAAACATCTAAGTGAATGATATTCCTTTTACACTTCCATATCATATAGTAATAGGAAAATTCATCACAAACATCTCGAAGAAGGATCTCTATCTTTACATGAACATTGAAGAAAATAAATGACTCAACTACAACAAAAGAATTACTTGACACAAGTGTTGTTTTATGGTGTTCGGGTACAAGAATCTGTATACATGCAACACCAACTTCAAATCTAGTTCAAGTCTAAGACAAGAACACTTTTGAAGTTACTTAACACCTTCAACACTAGATTATGAATAATCTATCTAAGAAGTGTGTTTATTTTCAGAAAATAGATGAAATAGAATTTGTAAGGCCAAGTCTCCCGACTTCACGGAGTGTCCTTAAGGAATAATTCCCCTCACTGTACCTGGGTTATGGAATCTTCCTTCCAAGATAAAATGGCCTTCAATTCGAACAATAGCGGTACCTCAAATTGTTGGATTCGACGAACTCACTCAACAGTTTGATTGATCACACATAATGTTTTGAAGACAAGAAGAGAGTTTGTAATTCAGAAAAATTCGTGTCTAAACCTGTGGATGAAAGCAGGTTTATATAGCCTTCATATGCCTCTTCTGAAAAGTAAAAATGGTTCACTTAAAAGGTGTGACCTTTCCTGAAAAATCATGTCTGTTCGTCAAAAGATTGCATGTTTTTCGAACAGGCAGACCATTTCATGAATCAGTGTTTTGAAACATCAATTTAAAACAGTGCATCCTTCTGAAACATCAGTTTGAAATAGTGTATCCTTTTGAAGCATCAGTGCGAAACACTGCATGTATGCATATAACTGGAAGATCAAAACACAGAAAAAATTTACTGCATTTATAATTTCCCTTCGAATTAAATTTCTGTCAAATAAATTTTGTCCAAAAAGATAGATCTCATCGATCGATCGTTTGACAAATCCAAATCCAAATCCAAATTTGAAGCCGAGTCGAGCGAGCGACGACGACAACGGCGCGAGGTATCTCTTATTTTTTGCTTCACTTACCAAGTGGAATAAGTGTTTCTTAATATAAACACTTAAAAGTCACATTCTCCCACCAATGTGGGAGAAGTAGTATACTTTTCATTTTAGAGTACACTTTCCATTTTAGTGTTTTCTTCTCTATTTTTCCTTCCACTTGGTTTCCTCCATTTTTCATTCATACTTTTCATATAATTTGAACCCAACAATCCCCCACATAAATGGAAAATGGCTATTTTTCATAAAAAAAAAATTGTGGGCAAGTATATGATCATCAAGCAAAGACTGATTGCATCTGGATAAGTGGGTTTCCCTTTGAACTTTCCATAGTGAACATGCATCGGATGCACTCGGTCAATTGGTAGATTTGATATCTTTGAACCGTTGAGCTTTAATGTACACCTAGACAACACATGTCACATAACCAACCTTTTACCATTTATGGTTCTAACAGTTTTATTCTTTTCAGCCATGAACATGTCCCGATTTCATGAGAGCTTAGAGAATAGGCCTTTACTAATATTCTCCTTGAAGTGTCTTCCACTTCTCCCTCACATAGGTGATTTTTAAACGTTCAATCCTATAGATTAAACTATTTGGTCAAATCTGCCAAATTTAGATAATCATTAAAAGACTTTTCACCTTAAATCTTATCCTTGTTTACTAAAAATTATCTACATCATGAGAATGGGTTGGGTAATTGACAATGTTGAACCTGTCAGACACAACTTTGTTTGATATCCTTGAACCTAGCTCTTGGGATCTCCAGTCTGCTAGGTAGAGTTACAGCCATGCTGACTTGTCCTAGGCCTTAAACCCATTCCCTTAGATATCCTTTCCACTCCTTCTCTAGATAGGCCTTTTGTAAGTGGATCCGACACATTATCCTTTGACTTTACATAGTCAATAGTGATAATTCCACTAGAGAGAAGTTCCCTAACGGTATTATGTCTCCATCGTATGTGATGAGATTTACCATTGTACATCGTGCTCCCTGCCCTACCTATTGCCTCTTGGCTATCACAGTGTATACATACTGCTGTCACTAGTTTGGGCCAATAAGGAATATCTTCCAAGAAATTTCGGAGCCATTCTGCTTCTTCACCGGCTTTATCTAATGCGATAAATTTAGATTCCATTGTAGAGCGAGCAATACAAGTCTCTTTGGATGATTTCCAAGAGACTGATCCTCCACCGATAGTAAATACATATCCACTTGTGGATTTTACTTCATTTGATCCGGTGATCCAATTTGCATCACTATATCCTTTGAGTACCGCGGGATATTTATTATAATGCAAGGCATAGTCTTGAGTGTATTTAAGATAACCCAAAAATCTTTTCATTGCCATCCAATGAGTTTTGCTAGGATTACTCATGTACCGACTCAATTTACTAATAGCGCATGCTATGTCTGGTCGTGTACAGTTCATTATATAGATTAAATATCCCAATACTTTTGCGTACTCCAATTGTTAGTCACTTTAACCTTCATTCTTTCAAAGTGCAAAGCTCACATCCAATGGAGTCTTGGCAATACCGAATTCCATATAATTGAATTTTTTAAGTACGTTTTCGATATAATGAGACTGTGACAATGCCAACCCTTGTGGAGTTTTATGGATTCTTATTACTAAGATCACATCCGCAACTTCAAGGTTTTTCATATTGAACTTACTCTCGAGCATTCATTTTATTGCATTTATGTCAGAAATGTCTCTACTGATGATCAACATATTATCCACATATAAAAAAACAATGAATTGGTGATTTGGAGTGTCTTTAATATAAACACATTTATCACATCCATTTATATTTATCTTGAACCTGTTTGCCAACATGGTTTGGTCAAACTTTGTATGCCATTGTTTAGGTGTTTGCTTTAGTCCATACGACTTAATAAGTTTACACACCTTATTCTCCTTTCCTGGAACCACAAAAACCTCAGGATGTTCCATGTAAATTTCTTCCTCCAATTCTTCATTTAGGAATGCGTTTTCACATCTATTTGGTGGATTTCAAGATCATATATCGCAGCCAAGGCAATTAACATTCGAATCGATGTTATCCTTGTTACTGGCGAGTATGTATCAAAGTAAGCTAAGCCTTTTTTTTGAAGACTTTTACTACAAGTCTTTCCTTGTATTTGTCAATAGTACCATTCGCCTTCATTTTCCTTTTGAAGATCCATTTAGAACATAAAGGTTTATTTCCTGGAGGAAGATCAATCAATTCCCACGTATGGTTTCTTAAGATTGAATCAATCTCACTGTTGACTGCCTCTTTCTAAAAGGATAAGTCTGACGATGACATCGCTTCTTTAAATGTTTGAGGCTCATTTTCTAAGAGAAATCTTACAAAATCTGATCCAAACGAAGTAGACGTTCTTTGACGTGTACTACGTCTTGGATTCTCTTCATTATGTACATTCTCACTTGATTCATCTCGAGTTCATTTAGATCCTCCACTAGACTATTCATGTCTAATTTTATATGGGTTAATATTTTCAAAGAATTAAGCATTATCTGATTCAATTACCGTATTTTTATTTATATCCGGATGTTCAGATTTATGAACCAAAAACCGACATGCTTTACTACTTTTAGCATATCCTATGAACATGCAGTCCACAGTCTTAGGTCCTATCTTAACCCTTTTAGGCATAGGAACATGGACCTTTGATAGACACCCCCACACTTTGAAATATTTCTAGTTGGGTTTCCTTCCTTTCCATTTTTCATAAGGGATTGATTGTGTCTTACTATGGGGAACTCTATTGAGTATACGGTTGGCTGTAAGAATAGCCTCCCCCCACAAGTTTTGCGGTAAACCGAAACTTATAAGTAAGGCATTCATCATTTCCTTCAACGTTCGGTTTTTCCTTTCCGTAATTCCGTTAGATTGAAGTGAATACGAGGCCGTAGTTTGATGGACGAATCCATTCTCTACACATATTTTGGTGAAGGGAGATTCATATTTTCCGCCCATATCATTTCTTATCATTTTTATCTTTTTCTCTAACTAATTTTCTACTTCAGTTTTGTATTGCCTAAATGCATCTATTGCTTCATCCTTACTATTTAGAAAAGTAGTCATAACAATATCTAGTGCAATCGTCAATAAAAGTTATGAAATACTTTTTCCCACCACGTGATGGTGTTGACTTCATATCACAAATGTCAGTGTGTAGTAAGTCTAAGGGATTGAAATTCCTTTCAACAGACTTATAAGGATGCTTTGCATACTTTGATTCGACACACGTTTGACACTTTGATTTATTGCACTCAAAGTTTGGCAAAACCTCTAAGTTAATCAATTTTCATAACGTTTTGTAATTAACATGTCCTAAACGTTCATGCCACAAATTATAAGACTCAAGCAAGTAAGAGGAATTTGAACTTTTATTGATTTCAACATTCATTACATTCATCTTATAAAGGCCCTCGATGAGATAGCCTTTTCCTACATACACTTCTCCTTTGCTAATTACAATTTTTTCAGAAACGGTTACACAGTTGAATCTGTTCTTGTCTAGAAGTAAAACAAAAATCAAGTTCCTACGTAATTCCGGAATGTACAAGACATTGTTAAGTGTCAAGACCTTTCCTGAAGTCATTTTCAAGCCCACTTTTCTTGTTCCTTCTACCTTAGCCGTAGCAGAGTTAGCCATGTAGATCATTTCTTCTACTTAAGCCATAGCGAATAATGAAAACAACTCTTTGTTGGCACAAACATGGTGGGTGGCACCGGAATCCATCCACCACTCGAGATGATTCCCCACCAAGTTGCATTATGAAAACATAGCACACAGATCATCACATTCTTTGTTGGACTCAATCATATTTGCTTGGTCCCTTTTCTTGCCTTTCTTAGGGGCACGACAATCCGTGGACTTATGGCCAATCTTGCCACAGTTGAAACTTTCCCTTAAATTTCTTCTTGGGTTGATTGCTTCCTTTTTCAACTTTATTCCTTTTCTTAGAATTGTTTTGGTCATCTTCTACAATATGTGCTTCACTAATTGTAGAATTCCCTTTTGACATTCTCTCGGCAGCCCTATTATCCTCTTCAATATGCAGTCGGACAATAAAATCTTCGATATTCATCTCCTTGCATTTGTTCTTCAAGTAATTTTTGAAGTCTTTCCACATAGGTGGTAGCTTTTCTGATCGCTGTTACTTGAAATACATCATTACAATTAAACCTAAAAAATAGTTTATGTGAGTACTAAGAACATTTTCAATTTGTTAAACTAAGGTATTTTTCAAAGATATACCTTCCGCTAGGAGATCGTGGATAATTACTTGTAATTCCTGCACTTGAGAGACAACTGATTTGCTATCTATCATTCTAAAGTCTAGGAACCTTGCAACAAAGAATTTCTTAATTTTCGCATCCTCTGTCTTGTATTTTTGTTCTAGTACCCCCCATAATTCGTTCGATGTCTTAGTTTCACTGTAAACATTATAGAGGTCATCTTGGAGACGACACAAGATATAATTCCTGCAAAGGAAGTCCGAGTGTTTCCAAGCCTCTACAATTATGAAACGCTCTTTGTCTGAGGTTCCCTCGGGCACCTTAGGAGCATCCTCACTAGTGAACCTTTGAAGACATAATTTTGTGAGGTAGAAGAACATCTTCTGCTACCATCACTTAAAGTCAATGTCTGTAAATTTTTCAGGCTTCTTCGTAGGTGCCATTGGTTGCGGAGCATTTTCTCGACTTGTTGAGGCAATACTAGTTTCTCCCACAGTCGTAGCCCCATCTTTCATTTGACTTTCGTTAGTCATTTTACTTGTCACCACAAGACAATAAAATTTAATATTTTCAGAATACTACTTACAAAGTTAAGCAACTTTCAACTCTTCTTCTTATTTCTAGTTAACGATAAAGTTTTTATGAATTCCAATCGTCAACCGAGTGATCTTTAACTTGTGATGATGATTTTATGTCTTCGAATCACTAGTTAAGTTCAAACGGAGTAGAAAGCTTAAAGCTTTAATCACCAAAAACAAGCAATACAAATTCTACAAATTATTCATTAAGATTGTTATTTTATGGTGTTCGGGTACAAGAATATGTATACATTTAACACCAACTTCAACTCTAGTTCAAGTCTAAGACAAGAACACTTTTGAAGTTACTTAACACCTTCAACACTAGATTATGAATAATCTATCTAAGAAGTGTGTTTATTTTCAGAAAATAGATGAAATAGATTTTGTAAGGCCAAGTCCCCCGACTTCACGGAGTTTCCTTAAGGAATAATTTCCCTCACTGTACCCGATGTTATGGAATCTTCCTCCCAGGATAAAATGGCCTTCAATCCGAACAACAGCGGTACCTCAAATTGTTGGATTCAACGAACTCACTCAACAGTTTGATTGATCACACATAATGTTTTGAAGACAAGAAGAGAGATTGTAATTCAGAAAAATTTGTGTCTAAACCTGTGGATGAAAGCAGGTTTATATAGCCTTCATATGCCTCTTCTGAAAAGTGGCAATGGTTTACTTAAAAGGCGTGACGTTTCCTGAAAAATCATGTCTGTTCGTCCAAAGATTTCTTCTTTTCCAAACAGGCAGACCATTTTATGAATTATTGTTCCAAAGCATCAGTTTGAAATAGTGCATCCTTTTGAAGCATCAGTTCGAAACACTGCATGCATTCATAAAACTGGAGGATCAAAACACAGAAAAAATTTACTGCGTTTATATTTTCCCTTCGGATTAAATTTCGGTCAAATAAATTTTGTCCAAAAAGATAGATCTCATCGATCGATCATTTTTCAAATCCAAATCAAAAGCTAAGCGAGCGAGCGATGACGAAGGAGGCGCGAGGAATCTCTTATTTCTTGCCTCACTTACCAAGTGGAATAAGTTTTTCTTAATATAAACACTTAAAAGTCACATTCTCCCACCAATGTGGGAGAAATAGTATACTTTTTATTTTAGAGTACACTTTCCATTTTAGTGTTTTCTTCTCTATTTTTCCTTCCACTTGATTTCCTCCATTTTTCATTCACACTTTTCATATACTTTGAACCCAACAACAAGTTCTTTGACAAAATGTTGCAAGTTCTAAGAGGACAAGCATTGGCACAAGAATGAGTTACTCGGGGAGCATTTGGCCATGATTTTTTTTTAAAAATGTTTACCACGAAATTTCTTTATTTTTTTCTCAGGAATTTGAAAGCACCAAAAAGTTCACTTTTTTCACCCACACAAAAATTCAAAAACAAATCAAATTGGCATTCATGACCAAACATAACTTCAATTTTGTTAAAAATAGTTAGTGAGTTGTACATATATTTTCCTTCCATTTACAGGTTGTTGGGTTCTATGAGTATGTGAATGAAAAATGGAGGAAAAATAGTGAAGGGACAGAGAGACACTAAAATGGAAAGTGTATTCTTTTTGGAAAGCTTACTAAATTCTCCCACATTGGTGGGAGAAAGAAGCTTTAAGGTATTTATATTGTGGAACACTTACTCCACATGGTAAGTGAGGCAAGAACCAAGAGATGCCTTGCACCATCGTCGCTCACTCGGCTTCGGATTTGGATTTGTCAAATGATCGATCGATGAGATCTATTTTTTAGACAAAATTTATTTGAATCTTGATGAACAAGTGAAATTTTAATCCAAAAATCTGATGGAATTGTCTTTCTCCATGTGCGGGCGCATTTCGGACGCCATTTAAACGCATACGCAATGCATCTCAAAGGGATACGATCCTTCAAGGTAAAAGGCACACTGTTTCATGCTATAGGGTGATTTGCGCGCGCACTTGGACAACCTGCGGGTGCAGGTGTAGTGCAGATAGTCACTTGAATTTGAACAGTGTCACCTGTGGCCGCAGGTGAGCGCAAGTGACGTGACTGTACTGAATAGGTGTCTTTTTGTTGAACCAATGCATCCTTTCTGAAATAATACTTAAAGGCTATCAATACCTAACGTATTCCTCAAGTATTAACATGATTTGTTGACAGCAAAAACACTCTTTATATCTTCAAAAACTCATTGTGATCATTAACTGTTGAGTGAGTTCGAAGAATCCTGCAATTTGAGGTACCACCATTGTCTGATTGAAGGCCATTTTATCCTGGGAGGAAGATTTCATAACCTCGGGTACAGTGAGGGGAATTATTCCATAAGGACACTCCGTGAAGTCGGGGGACTTGGCCTTAAAAATTCTATTTCATCTTATTTCTAAAAATTAACATACTTCTTGGAAAGATTATCCTTAATCTTGTGTTGAAGATGTTAAGCAACTTCATAGGTGTTCTTGTTTTTACACATGAACTTAAGTTAAAGTTGTTGTGCCTAAATACAGATTCTTGTACCCGAAAATATTGTAAAATAACAATCTTAAGGAATAATTTTTCGAAATCTTTATTGCTTAATTTCTGGAGATTAAAGCTTTAAGTTTTCTACTCTGTTTAAACTCAACTAGTGGTTTGAAGAAATAAAATCTTCATCACAAGTTAAAGATCACTTGGTTGACGATTGGAAGTCATAAAAAATTCATCGTTGAACTAGAAACAAGAGGTGTTTATAGTTGTTGGAACTTTATTAATAGTATTTTGATATACTAAAGTTACTGTCTTGTTGTGACAGAAAAATGACTACCGATAGTCAAGTGCATGATGCAGGAACGACTATGGCAGCAACTAGTATTTCCACGTCGAGTCATACTAATGCTCCGCAAGCTATGGCACCAACGGAGAAACCAAAAAAATTTGCGGGTATTGACTTTAAGAGGTGGCAGAAGAAAATATTTTTCTACCTCAAAACTCTTTATCTTCAAAGGTTCACATTTGAGGAAGCTTCGAAGGTGCCCGAGGGAACCTCTGAACAAGAGCGATTTGTGGTTGTGGAGGCTTGGAAACACTCAGATTTCCTTTGCAGGAACTAAATTTTGAGTGGTCTCTAAGATGACCTTTACAATGTGTATAGTGGAACAAAGACAACAAAAGAGTTATGGGGAGTGCTAGAACGGAAGTACAAGATAGAGGATGCCAAAACTAAAAAGTTCTTCGTTGCAAGATTCCTGGAATATAAAATGATAGATAGCAAGTCGGTTGTCTCCCAAGTGCAGAGACTGCAAGTGATTATCCATGATCTCCTAGTGGAAGGTATGATTTTGAAAAATACCTCTACTGAATAGTTTGAAAATGTTCTTAATATTCACATAACCTTTATTGTAGGTTTGATCGTGAATGAAGCATTTCAAGTAGCAGCAACAATAGAGAAGCTACCACCTATGTGGAAAGACTTCAAAAACTATTTGAAACACAAAAGTAAGGAGATGTCCGTCGAAGATCTAATCGTCAGATTGCCATTGAAGAAGACAATAAGGCTGCAGAAAGAGGTCAAGAGGAAATTCAACAATGAATAAAGAAAATATTGTAGAAGATGACTACAACTCCAAAAAGCGCAAGAAAGTTGGACATGAAAGCAATCAACCCAAGAAAAAATTCAAGGGAAAGTGTTTTAACTGTGGCAAGATTGGCTACAAGTCCACTGATTGTTGTGCCCCTAAGAAAGGGAAGAAGAAGGACCAAGAAAATGTTGTTGAGTCTAAGAAAGAAGTCAACGACCTGTGTACTATGATGTACGAATACAACATGGTGGGAAATCCTTATGAATGGTGGACGGATTCCGGTGCCACCCGCCATGTTTGTGCTAATAAGGAGTTATTTGCTGCTTTTGCTCCGGCTACTGCAAAAGTAGAAAGAATAGGAAAAGTGTGCTTGAAAATGAATTTGGGTAAAGTGTTGACACTCAACAATGTCTTGTATGTTCCAAAGTTAAGAAAGAACTTGATTTCTGTATCACTTCTAGACAAAAAAGGATTCAAATATGTATTTGTTTCCAGAAAAATTATACTTAGTAAAGGTGAAGTGTATGTAGAAAAAGGCTACCTCAATGAGGGTATATTTAAAATGAATGTAATGAATGTTGTAATCAATAAACGTTCTACTTCTTCTTACTTGCTTGAGTCTTATGATTTATGGCATGAACATTTAGGACATGTCAATTATAAAACTTTGCGAAAACTGATTAACTTAGAAGTTTTGCCAAACTTTGAGCGCAATAAATCTAAGTGTCAAACGTGTGCGAAATCAAAGTATGCTAAGTATCCGTATAAGTCCATTGAAAGGAATTCCAATCCCTTACACTGTATACACATTGACATTTGTGATATGAAGTCAACACCATCATGTGGTGGGAAAAATCATTTCATAACTTTTATTGATGATTGCACTAGATATTGTTATGTCTACTTGCTAAATAGTAAGGATGAAGCAATATATGCGTTTAGGCAATACAAAACTGAAGTTGAAAATTAGTTAGAAAAAAAGATCAAAACTATAAGAAGTGATAGGGGCAGAGAATATGAATCTCCCTTCGCCGAAATATGTGTAGAGAATGGAATTTTCCATCAAACTACAACCCCGTATTCACCTCAATCTAATGGAATTGCAGAAAGAAAAAACCAAATTTTGAAGGAAATGATGAATCCCTTACTTATAAGTTCAAGTTTACAGCAAAACTTGTGGGGGGAAGCTATTCTTACGGCTAACCAAATACTCAATAGAGTGCCCCATAGTAAGACAAAATCAATTCCATATGAAAAATTGAAAGGAAGGAAACCCAACTTGAAATATTTCAAAGTGTGGGGGTGTCTATCGAAGGTCCAAGTTCCTATGCCTAAAAGAGTAAGGAGAGGACCTAAGATGGTGGATTGCGTGTTCATAGGATATTCTAAAAGTAGTAAAGAATGTCAGTTTTTAGTTCATAAATCCGAACATCTAGATATCAATAAAAATACCGTAATTAAATCAAATACTACTGAATTCTTTGAACACATTTATCCGTATAAAATTAGACATGAACCGTCTAGTGAAGGGTCTAAACGACCTAAAAATGAACCAAGTGAGGATGTACATAATGATGAGAATCCAAGACGTAGTACACATCAAAGAACGAAAACTTCGTTTGAATCAGATTTTGTAATATTTCTCTTAGAAAATGAGCCTCGAAAATTTTAAAAAGCGATGGCATCTTCGGATTCATCCTTTTGGAAAGAGGAAGTCGATAGTGAGATTAATTCAATCTTAAGAAACCATACGTGGGAGTTGGTTGATCTTCCTCCAGGAAATAAACTTTTAGGTTCTAAATGGATCTTCAAAAGGAAAATGAAAGCTGATGGTACTATTGACAAATACAAGGCAAGACTTGTTGTAAAAGGATTTAAACAAAAGGAAGGCCTTGATTACTTTGATACATACTATCCAGTAACAAGGATAACGTCAATTCGAATGTTAATTGCCTTGGCGGCAGTATATGATCGATCTTGAAATCCATCAAATGGATGTGAAAATAGCATTCCTAGAGGAAGAAATTTACATGGAACATCCTGAGGGTTTTGTGGTTCCTGAAAAAGAATATAAGGTGTGTAAACTTGTTAAGCCACTTTATGGACTAAAACAAGCACCTAAACAATGGCATACGAAGTTTGACCGAACCATGTTGCAAACGAGTTCAAGATAAATGAATGTGATAAATGTGTTTACATTAAAGACACTCCAAATCATCAAGTCATTCTTTGTTTATATATGGATGATATGTTGATCATCAGTAGAGACATTTCTGACATAAATGCAACGAAAAAAATGCTCAAGAGCAAGTTCGATATGAAAGACCTTGGAGTTGCGGATGTGATCTTAGGAATAAGAATCCATAGAACTCCACAAGGGTTGGCATTGTCACAGTTTAATTATATCAAAAAGGTACTTGAAGGATATAGTGATGCAAATTCGATCACTGGATCGAAGAAAGTAAAATCTATGAGTGGATATATATTTACTATTGGTGGAGGAGCGGTCTCTTAAAAATCATCCAAACAGACATGTATTGCTCACTCCACAATGAAATCTGAATTTATCGCATTAGATAAAGTCGGTGAAGAAGCAGAATGGCTCCAAAATTTCTTGGAAGATATTCCTTATTGGACCAAACCAGTGGCACCAGTATGTATACACTTTGATAGCCAAGCAGCAATAGGTAGGGAAGAGAGCATGATGTACAACGGTAAATCTCGTCACATAAGACGAAGACATAATACCGTTAGAGAATTTCTCTCTAGTGAAATTATCACTGTTGACTATGTAAAGTCAAAACATAATATGCCAGATCCACTTACAAAAGGCCTGTCTAGATAAGGAGTTGAGAGGACATCCAAGGGATTGGGTTTAAGGCCTAGGACAAGTCAGCATGGCGGTAATTCTACCTAGCAGAATGGAGATGCTAAGATCTAGGTTCAAAGAAATCAAATGAAGTTTTTTTCTGAAAGGTTCAACATTGTCAATATACCAACCCATTCTCATGATGTAGACAATGTTTAGCAAACAAGGATAAGACGTATGGTGTGAAATTTTTTAATGATTATCTAAAATTTTTAGATTTGACCAAATAGTTTAATCTATAGGATTGAGAGTTTAGAAATCACCTATGTGAGGCTGAAGTGGAAGCCGGTTCAAGGAGAATGTTAGTAAAGACCTATTCTCTAAGCTCTTATGAAACCGAGATGTGTCCATGGCTAAAAAGAACAAAACCGTGAGAACAATAAACGGTAAAAGGCTAGTTGTGTGACATGTGTTGTCCGGGTGTACATTAAAGCTCGACGGTTCAAAGATATCAAATCTACCAATTGATCGAGTGCATCTGATGCATGTTCACTATGAAAAGTTCAAAGGGAAACTCACTTATCCAGATGCAATCAGTCTTTGTTAAATGATCACATGCTTTTCCGTAAATTTTTCAAAAGATAGACATTCTCCATTCATGTGGGGGATTGTTGGGTTCTATGTGTGTGTGAATAGAAAATGGAGGAAAAATAGTGGAAGGAAAGAGAGACACTAAAATGGAAAGTGTACTCTCTTTGGAAAGCTTACTAAATTCTCCCACATTAGTGGGAGAAAGAAGATTTAAGGTGTTTATATTGTGGAACACTTAATCCACATTGTAAGTGAGGCAAGAACCAAGAGGTGCCTCATGACGTTGTCGTCGTCGCTCGGTCAACTCGGCTTCGGCTTTGGATTTGGATTTGTCAAATGATCGAATGTTAGTAAAGGCCTATTCTCTAAGCTCTCATGAAATCAGGACATGTTCATGGATGAAAAGAACAAAATTGTGAGAACCATAAATGGTAAAAGGCTGGTTGTATGACATGTGTTATCTAGGTGTACATTAAAGCTCGACGGTTCAAAGATATCAAATCTACCGATTGACCGAGTGCATCTGATGCATGTTTACTACGGAGAGTTCAAAGGAAAACCACTTATCCAAATGCAATCAGTCTTTGTTAAATGATCACATGTTTGTCCGTAAATTCTTCAAAAGATAGTCATTCCCCATTCATGTGGGGGATTATTGGGTTCTATGTGTGTGTGTGTGAATGAAAAATGGAGAGAAAATAGTGGAGATCAAGAGAGACACTAAAATGAAAAGTGTACTCTTTTTGAAAAGCTTGCTAAATTCTCACACATTGGTAGGAGAAAGAAGCTTTAAGGTTTTTATATTGTGAAACACTTACTCCACATTGTAAGTGAGGCAAGAACCAAGAGGTTCCTCACGCCGTCGTCTTCGTCACTTTCTTGGATTTGGATTTGGATTTGTCAAATGATCGAATGTTAGTAAAAGCCTATTCTCTAAGCTCTGATGAAATCGGAACATGTTCATGGATGAAAAGAATAAAATTGTGAGAACCATAAACGGTAAAAGGCTGGTTGTGTGACATGTGTTGTCTTGGTGTACATTAAAGCTCGACGGTTCAAAAATATCAAATCTATCGATTGACCGAGTGCATCCGATGCATGTTTACTACGGAAAGTTCAAAGGAAACCCACTTATCCAGATGCAATCAGTCTTTGTTAAATGATCATATGTTTGTCCATAAATTCTTCAAAAGATAGTCATTCCCCATTCATGTGGGGGATTGTTGGGTTCTATGTGTGTGTGTGAATGGAAAATGGATAGAAAATAGTGGAGAGCAAGAGAAACACTAAAATGGAAAGTGTACTCTTTTTGGAAAGCTTACTAAATTCTCCCACATTGATGGAAGAAAGAAGCTTTAAGGTGTTTATAATGTGGAACACTTACTCCACATGGTAAGTGAGGCAAGAACCAAGAGGTGCCTCGCGTCGTCGTTGTCTCTCGCTCGGCTCAGATTTGGAAAATGATCGATCGATAAGATCTATTTTTTAGAAAAAAATTATTTGAATCTTTATGAACAAGTGATCAGGCGCAGGTCCAGCACAGACTGGGTGCAGGTGACGTGACTGTACTGAATAGGTGCCTTTTTGTTGAACCAATGCATCCTTTCTGAAAGGACACTTAAAGGCTATAAATACTTGACGTATTCCTCGGGTATTACCATGATTTTTTTACAGCAAAAACACTCTTTATATCTTCAAAAACTCATTGTGATCATTAGTTGTTGAGTGAGTTAGAAGAATCCTGCAATTTGAGGTACCGCTATTGTTGGATTGAAGGCCATTTTATCTTGGGTGGAAGATTCCATAACCTCGGGTACAATGAGGGGAATTATTCCTTAAGGACACTCCGTGAAGTCGGGGGAATTGGCCTTAAAAATTCTGTTTCATCTTATTTCTGAAAATTAACATACCTCTTGGAAAGATTATCCTTAATCTTGTGTTGAAGGTGTTAAGCAACTTCATAGGTGTTCTTGGTTTTACACATGAACTTGAGTTGAAGTTGTTGTGCCTAAATACAGATTCTTGTACCCGAAAATATTGCAAAATAACACGGGCGACTCAATTATAGGAGCAAATCATAGGGATATTCTCTTTTAATATTGTTTGGATTAGTTCCTTAGATAGCATCTTACATGGTATTAGAGACAAGTCCATCTCCGTTTGGGCTCCCAATCCATGCGCCATTTTGGCCCTGAGTGTGAAGGGAGTGTAAGAGCGAGTGAAAGTCCCACATTGGTTGGGGAATGAACTGGTGGTTTGGTTCGAAATCTCTTTGGATAGAATTCTAGTTCGTTTGTTTTTAGACGTGTTCCGACGCTTTGTTTTATTTGGGTTTCTCTTATCAGTTGGGTTCTCAGTTTTATTGGACATTAATATTTGTGAAGAAATTCTCTTTATCCTGACTGGCTGTCTATTCAATCTATATATTTGGACTGTTGATTAGTTGGAGAAAATGATTTGACAGTATCAAAGGAGGAAATAGTCAGAGAAAACAATTTTGGTCTCAGTACAATTTGCAAAATTCATTCAGTAGCAAGAATCACTAATAGAATCTGAGTATAGAGTCATGGATCTTTCAACATGTGAGCTAATGTGGATCCATCATCTTTAAACAGAAATTGGGTTGAAACATTTTGCTCCATCAAAACACTGATGTGACAATCAAGCTACGCTCTATAATGCCTCAAACCCAATGTATCATGAAAGAACCAAACATATTGAAGTTGCCTGTTATTTTGTCCGAGAGAAAATTCAGGAGAATTTGATTTCCACTAGCTACATGAAGACAGGTGAGCAACTAGTTTATTTGTTAACAAAGACATTGAATGGAACTCGAGTTGATTATCTTTGTAACAAGCTAGGCATGATCAATAATTCAGCTTGAGGGGGAGTGTTACAGAATAATTAGTGAGTTGACATATATTTTCCTTCCATATATAGGTGACTCAATTATAGGAGCAGATCATCAGGATATTCCTTTTTAATTGTTTTGATTAGTTTCCTTAGATAGCATCTTATGCAAATGTATAAATACATTGGGTTCATGAATAGAAGATATACCTTCCTTATTTCAAATATCATTTTCCACTTTGCAAACAAAAACTACTTTTTTTCAAATGCGGCCTCAATATCTCAAATAGTGACATGCGAGTGCACAAATTTGAGGCATGAAAGAAGTATTTGCATTAATGTAAGACAATACTGCATATGTTATTCATCGACTCTCCCCTTAGCCACACTAATCAAGGAGCATTTTAAGCAAGAGGTAACAAAATATGTTGCTCAGATTCATCAAAAATGTCATTTTCGTTTCACATCCTTCAAAAGTAATGTGTTTTTGAAAGATCTCTTGGCCTAGGGAAAACTTCAGGTACTGATAAAGAAATGGACCTTGGGTCTAACTCAACCTCAAAAGCTAGCTTATGAGGGGAGGATTGTCCAAGACAATATAAGGAGACCAAGGACCCTTTAACCCACCGATGTGTGACTCCAACACCCCTGCACGTCTAGAGCGTGGACAATATAAGATGGGGTCCAACATTGGAATCGAAAACAAATGAATTGGGTGAACCTGACTCTGATAACATAATAAAGAAATAGACCTTGGGCCTAACTCAACCTCAAAATCTAGCTCATGAGGGGAGGATTGCCCAAGACAGGTGTGGAGCCAGGCCTTGTTAGGGGGTTCGTCCCTACGACGAAAAAATACACCATTTATACACGGTTAAAATTATTTTTATGTATCTATAGTAGGTGTTGAACCCCCTTCGGCTAGGTTTTCTTCGAATATTAAACCCCCTTAGTTGAAATCCTGGCTTCGCCTCTAACCCAAGACCATGTAAGGAGACCAAGGAACCTTTAACCCACTGATGTGGGACTCCATCAGGTACAAAAAGAAGTGAACAAAACAAATTATGGTAAGATACTAGGAAGTGCAACATCATACGTATACCTCATCCTCAAGTGACTGAATGTGATCAAGTTGTTGTTGATTGAGTGCACTTATATGCATTTCCAGGCTATCGGAAACCTAGAAATTGAAAAGAAAAAATGAGATCCGAAACCTAAGAGAGGATTTCTTCAGCAGATAAATATAGGAGAATAGAGTTTCTCTATATGGAGGATGTTTTCAGCACATGTTTGTGGCACCGTAACGGACACATAATTGCAAAAGGATGACCGCATACCTATACATCTACTCTCTCCTTACTCACCCTGGTAGTGGAGCCAAAATTTTCACCATGATGATTTAAAATAGCGTTAATGGTAAAAAACACACCTAAAATATCCCAGTTTTTCTAGTTTCATACATTCTTCCTGAACTTGTTTAACTATTTATCAAAAAACAGTTCACCTATCAATTGTTCACTTCTCCTACCTGAACAATCGTGAACAATGAAGAACTTTTAGTAATAATGTGAGTCCACAACTTTGAAGAATAAATGCAAGACAAGGCTTACAATGTTATTCATCCACTCTCCCATTAGCCACACTAATCAAGCAGCAGTTTATGCAAGAAGTAATTAAATATGTTACTCGATCAGACTCTTCCAAATTGTCGACAAGGTGTTTGTCGGATTTTTCAAAAGTAGTGCATTTTTTAAAGATTCGACACAGGTGCGACAACCATCATTTATGGAGAGTCCAAGCAACGTAATTTAAACTAGTAGAAAATTTAGGTACAAAATGAACAAAGCAAACAATGGTAAGATACAACATCACAAGTATACCTTATCCTCGAGGGATTGAATGTGATCAAGTTGTTGATTGACTGTACTCTCAGGCATTTTATGGCTATTGAAAACCTAGTAAATGAAGAGAAACGACGAGATTTGCTGTGAAAGTAAATTGACAAACACCCAAGAAGAGGATTTTTTTCAAACATTGAAAAACAGAGTTGTTCTATGCATCACGTGTCGATCACATGTTTGAGGTACCATAAGGCCTGCACGAATAAATGCATAGTGAAGGCTGCATGACTGTACATCCACTCTCCCCTTACCCACCCGGTAGCAGATCCAAAATTTTCACCAAGAGGCTTAAAATACTACAGTATCCTGGCTTTTTGAGTTTTCATACTCGAAATATCACCAACTATTATATTTCTGAAAATTTCAAAAGTCAAATATTTTCACTTTTTCCAGGAAATTTGGAAAATAACAAAAAAATATTTTCATTTTTTTTTCACTTCAAATCACTAACAAAATTTCAAAAACAACTCCAATTAATTTTCATAGCCAAACACAACTCCAATTGCTATGCTAAATGCATAAAGTGGTTGGGCATGCATAATTCTCTTCTACGAGTCTACGACAAAAAAACTCAAAAGGAACTTGTTTCAAGAAGGTGATAGCAAATCCAAATACTTTCACAGTATTCTAAGGGACAAAAGAAGATGACTACAATTGAGCAAGATCAATAATCACAGACGGAGATGGATCCACGGCAACAAAATAATTACCAAAGCAACTGTTTAACTAGCCACTGTATCCTTTTAATCCCAGCTATGAGGATAATGATATGCTCACCAGTCATCCTGATGAAATAGAGATCAAGGAGGCTGTTTTTGGTTTAAGTGCTGATTCTAGTGCTGGGTCAGAAGGTTATTATTAAGTGCTGATTCTAGTGCTGGGTCATCTGCTAGTTTCTCAGATTTGAGGCCTAATAGTCTCAGCATTTGTCCATGAAAAAGTGTTTGAAACAATTAGTTTTTGTTTTCAAATTGACAGATGATATCTGAAAATCGGAGTTGTGTTTGTCCATGAATACCAAATGGAGTTGTTTTTTGAATTTTGAGAGTGATTTGGAGCGGAAATAACTATTTTGTGTTTTTCAAATTTCCGAAAAAAGTGAAAACAGTTGATTTCTGGAGTTTTCAGAAATGCAAGACAAAGCTGCAGATGTCATTCATCCACTCTCTCGTTACCCACACACTAATCAAGGAGCACTTTATGCAAGATGTAATTAAATATGTTGCTCGGAAATGTCGACTGGCATGTGACGAATACTTCAAAAGTAGTGCCATTTTGGAGGATCCAACATGCGTGCGGCATCATTTTTGGGAGTCCAATCAGCATAATGAATTCAGGTGCAAAAATAGTAACAAAATAAATTACGGCTACTACAAAGTGGGCATATAGGCATACCTCATCCTCGAGGGACTGAATGCGATCAATTTGTTGATCGAGTGCAGTTTCATTTGTATCCATTTTATGGCTATTGAAAACCTAGAAATTGAAGAGACAAAATGAGATTGGCTGTGAAAGTAAATGAAAAGAACATCTAATAAGAGGATTTCTTCAGCAAATGAACATCGATGAACAGAGTACTTGCTCTATACATAACTTATAGATCACTTGTTTGCGAAACCCTAATTGCCTTCACGCATAAATGCAAAGTGAAGGCTGCATACCTATACATCCACTCTACTCATTCCCGCCCGGAGTGGATTCAAAATTTTCACTAAGTGGGTTTAAAGTAAAGTTAATGGTCAGACACACACCTAAACTTTCTCTATCTTTTTAATTTCATACATGAACTATTAGGAATGTGATTTTTCAACCCAAACTATCACCAACTATTTATAAACACAAACCTCAACTATCAAATTTGATAAATTGACATTTTTGTATGAAACTCACACACCTGATCGTCAGGTATGACTACTCAAAAGATCAGGATGTTTTAGATGTGTTTTTCACCATTCACACTTCAAAATATGAAAAATAAACACACCAATCAAGGAGTATTTTATGAAAGAAGTGATTAAATGTGTTGCTTGGTCTCTTCAAAGATGTGGTTCAATATAAACATAAGCCAATGATTTTTGTTCCATGTTTCAGAATAACGTTAGAGGGTGCGTCTCAGATCCCTGAGAAGTAGTGTCTTTTTGAAGGATCCGACACAAGTGCGGCATCATATTTGAAAGTCCTAGCACTATAAATTAAACCAGCAAAGAAATCAGGTACAAGAAGTGTAACAAGATAAATCCTGGTAAGATACTAGGAAGTGCAACATCATTGGTAGACCTGATCCTCGAGGGACCGAATGTGATCAAGTTGTTGTTCATTGAGGGTAGTTTCATGAATTTTATGGCTATCGAAAACCTAGAAATTTAAGAAAGAAAATGAGATTGGCTGTGAAAGTAAATAAAAAGAACACTTAAGAAGAGGATTTCTTCAGCAGATAACACTGAAGGACAAAGTTGTTTTATACTTAACTAAAAGATCACATTGTTGAGGCACCGTAACGGCCTTCACGCATAAATTCAAAGGGAAGGCTGCATGCCTATACATCCACTCTCCCCTCACCCAACAACACACCTAAAGTATTTTGACTTTTAGTTTCACATAATGGCCAGAATTTTCACAAAGAGGATTGAAAATAAAGGTAAGGGTCAAAAATACACCTTATGTAGCCCGACTTTTAGTTTCAGACTTTCTGCCTGAACTATAACAACAACTATTTATCAAAAAAGAGTTCAACTATCAAATGTTCACTTTTCCTTCCTGAAAGGTGGTGAACATTGAAGAACTTTTAGTAAACCAAAAACAATGGACTCTTAACTAAAACAAAAGAATTAGTGACACACCAAATTCTATAACCAAATACTGCAAGTTTCTTAGAGTACAAGCATTGGCACAAGACTGAGTTACTCAATGTCTCAATTAGTAATATGTGATTCCACAAGTTTGAGGCATAAATCAAGACAAGGCTGTAGATGTTATTTATCCACTCTCCCCTTGGCCACACTAATCAAAGTCACTTTATGCAAGAAGTAATTTAAATTGTTGCTCAGACTCTTTAAAATGTTGACAAGGTGTGTGTTGGATCTTTCAAAAGCAGCGCACTTTTTAAGATCCGACACAAGTGTGGCATCAATCACTTTTGGAGAGTCCAAGAAACGTAATTTAAACCAGTAGAGAATTCAGGTACAAAAAATGAACGAAATAAATTATGCTAAGATACTAAGAAGTGCAACATAATAAGTATACCTCATCCTTGGGGGACTGAATGTGACCAAGTTGTTGATTGAGTACACTTTCACTTGTATACATTTTATGGCTACAGAGTAACTAGAAATTGAAAAGAAGAAATGAGATTGGCTGTGAAAGTAAATAAAAGAACAGTTAAGAAGAGCATTTCTTCAACAGATGAACATTGAAGGCCTTCATGCATAGATGCAAAGAGAAAGCTGCATGTCTATACTGTTATTTTTTCAATGCTTTCGGGTGCACAGAATTTGTAATTCGACAGAATAACTTCAACACTAGTTCAAGTATAAAACAAGAACACTATGAAGTACAACAACACCTTCAACACAAGATCAAAGTGATCTTACTAAGAAGTGTGTTTTTCAGAAAAATAAGATGAAACAGAAACGGCCAAATCCTCCGAATTCACGGAGTGTCCTTAAGGAAATAATTCCCCTCAAGTACTCGAGGTTGTGGAATTTTCCTCCCAGGATAAAACGACCAAACAAACCAACTGTAGCGGTACCTCAAACAATTGGAATCTCTTCGAACTCACTCAACGATAAGATGATCACACAGAATGTTTTTGACGACAAGAAGTGTTTGTATATTCAGAAAATTGTCATATCTAAACCTGTGGATAAAAGCAGGTTTATATAGCCATCAGGTGCCCCTTCCAAAAGGTGGCAATGGTTCACTAAAAAAGTGTATCCCTCCTGAAAAATCATGTCTACTCATTTCAAAGAGTGTGTCTTTTTTCGAATAGTCACAACTATCCAAATGGGCATATCATTTCACGAATCAGTGTGTCTTTTCGTCAAAGGATTGCATCCCTTCCGAAATAGCATTTCGCATTTTGCACTGAATTTCGAAACAGTGTTACTTCATGCATGCACATTAATGGAGGATTAAAAACACCCAAAAGTTTCAGTTTATGTTACATTTTTCCCTTTGGTTTTTCGGATCAACTTTCTGTCAAATAAATGTTGTCTAAAAAGATAGATCTCATCGATCGATCATGCTGAGCCGAGCGAGCGACGAAGACGGCGCGAGGCACCTCTTGGTTCTTGCCTCACTTACCATGTGGAGTAGGTGTTTCTTAATATAAACACTTAAAAGTCACAGTCTCCCACCAATGTGGAAGAGTTAATAGACTTTCCAATTTTAGAGTACACTTTCCATATTTGTGTTTTCTCAATTTTTTTCCCACCACTTGTTTCCCATCATTTTTCATTCACACTTTTTATATTGAACCCAACATATACATCCACTTTCCCCTTACCCAACCTGTAGCGGATTCAAAATTTTCACGAGGAGGATTTAATTAAAATAGAGTTAATGGTCGAAAACACACATGAAGTATCTCGATTTTTGACTTTCATACTTTCTAAATGAAGTAGAGATAACCATCCAATACCCTTCGAACTAAGGCCAAAGTTGCTACGACACACTCCAACTTCACAGGGGTCTTATTACCCCTTAACTCAATTTTAGCGTATTTTTGTCACCCTTTCATGCTGACATGACAACTTTTTTATATAAAATAGCGCCCACATCAAAGGTTCCATGTCAGCCAAAAAAGTTGACAAAAGGTGTCACGTTAGCACAAAAGGATGACAAAAATACGCTAAAATTGAGTTCAGGAGTAATAGAATCCCCGTGAAGTTGGAGTGCATCGTAGCAAATTTGTTCATAGTTCAGGGGCGTACTAGCTGCTTTACTCCCTGAACTATACCAAAGCTACTTATCAAAAAACAGTTCAGCTATCAATTGTTCACTTTTCCTAATTTTTTTTGACTTTTATACTTTCTACCTGAATTATACCAAATATTTATCAGAAAACAGTTCAACAATCAATTGTTCACTTTTCTTACCTGAACGATGGTGAACATAAAAGAAATTTTTAAAATATTGCTCATTTTAAGGATCCGACACGAGTGGAGCTCATTTTTGTAGAGTCCAAGTAACATAATCTAAACCAGTCGATAATTCAGGTCAAATATTGAACAAAATGAATGATGTTAAGATACTCAGTAGTGCAGATGAACACTGAATAACAGAGTTGCTCTATGTTTAACTTGAAAATCACATGTTTCATGCATAAATGCAAAGGGAAGGATGCATATCCATGCATCCACTCTCCCATTTTCCACCCATGGTGAAGTCAGAATTTTTATTAAAAGGGTTTAAAATAGAGTCAATAGTTAAAAACATATTTAAAGTATCCCGATTCTTGAGTTTCATATCTAAACTATCATGTGCAGCGATTTTTTATCTGAACCATCAACGATTATTTTTCAAAATACTCCATCAACTATCATTCACATTTTCTACTGGAATATCACTATCTTTCGGATAGGTATAGTCAACAATTGACAGTTAACTCGTGTTTCAATAAATAGTTGGTGATACTTCATATAGTAAACTCATATACTTATAAAGTTGAACTATGAAACTCAAAAATCTCGAGATACCTTGGGTGTGTTTTTCACCCGTACCTCTTTAAAGTATGCAAAGTAAACACAGAAATAAGACATTCAGACTCAACATCTATCATACAAGTAAGTAAAAATAATTTTAATTTCAACCATATATAAGTAATAGAATTTTTCGCTGAAAAGAATAGAAAATTCACTTTCGAAATACTGAATTACCGTAAGGCGTGAATGTGTGATACACAAGAATCATGGCAGGAATTAAGTCCAAGAAACTTCAGGTGACATAATTAAAGCCGGGCTAGAATTTTGAGTTTATAATAAACTCGACATCCTATAAAATTCTACTTTGACATTTGCAAAATAAGTGTTATTTTAGCAAACTAATCTTGCAAAACGTCGCCTTAGAAATTTTGATAATAACTCCTTTTTATTTTACTTGACCCTTTATAAAAAATAGTTATTTTAATTTATTTGTTTGTAATCAATAGGATTTTATTATATTTTCCCCTTCTACCTTTATATTAAATAATTATAACCCTTTTGTCCCATATTAGTTAGTTGTTTTCCTTTTACTTAATATACTAAAAAATCATAAATAAGAAGGTAATTTTACTAATTCACCCCTTAAAAAACTTCTTGGGAATTTTATAAATAAGTCTAGACACTTTTAAGAAGAACTTAAGGGTAATATGAGAAAAAATTAATTAATACTTTTTTGATTTAGTAAGGTGAACAACTAATGTGAGACAACTATTTTTAGTAAGATGACCAACTAATATGGAATAGAGGAAGTTTAAAATAATAGTGTCAAATTTAAAATTTCAAAACATTATTAATAATGTTACTTTCATAATTTAAGTACTCTCTCTATTCATCTTTACTTATCCACTTCAATTACTAATAAGTTAAATTATTTTTTGATGACGCAATAATGGTGTTGACAATGACAGTAGTGGAGAAGTGTTGATGTAGGTGGCTACAAATGATGAAAGAGAGAAAAAAAGCATAGATATAAATTTCGGGTCGTGGAAGATTTGTAGAGCTTTATCAGTGTGAAAATAGTGGTTGTAGTGATCACCATTGTTGAAAGACATGAAGTTTGTGGCCGTTTGATGATAAGAGAGAAATAAAAATAAATTTAAAAAATCATAATATAATTTCTCACTCTCTCAAAATGTATTTCACTTTCTCGGCCATGCCAACATATGAGAGGCTAGGGGTGGCAAACGGGCGGATTTGATTGGATTTGGATGGGTTAAATATGGATCGAGCAAAAATGGTTTGGATTGCAATCTGCCCATATAAATACGGGTAAATATGAATTTGGTCAAATATGGATTGGGTAAAAATGGTTTCAATCCACTTTAACTCCTAAGTCAAAAACTTAAAACTTTTATATCATATCAACTTGATTTTTTTTCCATTTCTTTTTTTTTTTAGTTATTTCTTTTTAGTTTTTTTTGCCACCTCTTCTATGTGTAGCCTCTAGTTTTTTTTTTTTCCATTTATTTTTCTCTCTTCTATCTCTACCCTCTACCCTCTACCCTCTACCCTTTGTTTCTCTTTCTTTTTTCTTTTTTTTTTCCTTTTCTTTTTTTCTATTTTTTATTTTTTTGTTTTTACTTCTTTCTCATTTTTTTATTTTTTGGTTGTATTTTATGTTTTATATTTTTTTTACTTTCGAACATGGTTAAGTTGAGTACAAATTATGGATGATGACTAAAATATCGTAACCACTCAGCATATTTGTTTTCACCATCATCTTTTTTCTTTTTCCTTTTTTCTTTTTTCATTATTTTTTCTTTTTGATTTTTTTTTGTATTTTTTTTCTTCAATTCTTTCTTTACGCTTTTTTCTCTCTTCTATCTCTAACTTCTACCTCTCTTTCTATTTTTGGTTTCCTTCTTTTTTTATGATAACGAAAATACCATAAGCGCATATTGATTTATATTTGCCCAACATTTATAATTCGAGGGCTATGTGGATCCTCAGCCATATATATTTTAGTCTCAAGAAAATACAATTAATTCATATACTTTTTTTTGGTTTTTCATCCGGTGTCCGGTGCCTACATTGGAGCCCCGACTAATCTGGATCGGGCGTTGCAGGGCCCATTAAGGTAGCAGCGCTCCCAACAGAGTTTTCTCCATAACCAGGGTTGTACCCTCGACCTCTGATTAAGGGTGGAGCAGCCCCATCCACTGCACCACAACCCATGTTGATTTTAATTCATATACTTATTTGTATATAAATACAAATGATAAATTGCACATATTGACAACTAAACTATTCAAATACAAATAATAAATTTATTTGAAATATATAGTATGATACAAATAAATTTAAAGTAAAAATATAAAATGCAATGACAAAAAAATGATGAGGAAAAGAATATAAAAAAATAAGAAAAATGACAAAAATGACGAACCAAGAATTAAAAAGGGGAAAACAGAAATACAAAAAAAAAAAGAATGCAAAGAAATAAAATTGAAAAGGAAAAAAATGATGAAAAAGAAGAAATAAAAAAAGAGTAAGAAACGAGTAAAAAATAAGTGAAAAAAATGAAAAAGAAAAAAAAGTAAATTAAAGGAAAAAATAAAGAAAAAAATAGTAAATTAAAAAAAAAAAAAAAAAAAAAGGAAAGAAAGAGAAATAAAAGATAGAAAAAAATAATAATAAAGGAGTGAGACTATGGATTATATTTAATTGATAAGAGATGTTATGAATTATATAGGCTTAATGGGATAATTAGAAGCTTATATTTATTAACTCATGTAGGTCTCAAGCGAATACGAATGATGAAATAAGAATGAGAAAGGGGAAAGCAAAAAAAAAAGAATACAAAGAAAAAGGAAATAAAAATAAAAAAATAAAAAATAGATGAAAAAATGAGAAAAAAAAAAGAAATTATAAGGAATGAGTAAAAAAATAAAAAAATGAAAAGTAAATTAAAGGAAAAAAGAAAGAAAAAAAGAAAGAAAAAAAGAAGAAGAAAGGAAACTAGAAAAGAAAAAAAACTGAAACTTTAAGCATAGGTAGGTGATCTCAGTGTTTAAATGGGTACCCATATTTTACCCATTTTGTCCATATTTGTATGAGCTTTTAAAATGAGTTGAAGTCTATATTTACCCATTTGAAATATGAGTGATCCAATTCACTAAATATGAGTTAAATGGACTCTTTTCACAAATATGGGTTGCAATTGCCACCCCTATGAGAGGCATACATTTTACATTAAAATAGTATAGGGGTCATAGGCCCTCCACAAAATTGAGACATGTTAGAATTTTTTTTATCAAAGATTGTGTATATTTCGGATCTGTTTCCCTCATTTTAATTGTGTGGATAAGTATTAAGTAATATGGGGTAGAGGGAATAGATGCGTATACCTTTTAGTCTTTAAATTTGTCAAATGATATGTTAGGAAATGAAAAACTTACTTCCTCCTTTCCAAATAAGTGTATTCCTAATACTCTCTCTATTTATTTTTACTTGTTCACTATACTAAAAGTTAAATGTTTAATAATATTTGTACAGTTTGAAAACTTGATGGATAATTTACTTATTTCTATCCATTTTACCCTTATTTATTAATTATAGTTTTACCCACTATATTTCTCAAAACATTGGATTAATTATATTCAAAGGTTGATATGGTAAATTACCCGCATTATTTATTGTTTATTAACCTATATATCAAGTCAATAGTGGACAACTATTAATGAATGGAAAAAGTAAAAATTATGTTTGTTAATAAATACAATATCTAGTGTACTAAACTATGTATATTTATTTAATACTAATAAGTGTGTCTTGAAAATGGAACATTATAAGAAGTGGGAGTTCGATTTGTACTATTTTGGAATTCATAGGTAAGTAAATAGATGAATATTAAAGAATTAATAAGGAATGCATTAATCAAATCATACTTCTAATTTTTTTTAAAAAAAAAAAAGTTGTGCAAAATTTATACATGTCAACTGTTCAAATACGAAAGGAGTAATGATTAACTTTAGTGTAGTAAAATGATTATTCAATGACTATCAAAGAAACTAACCATTAATTTAACTTTAAAGTTTCAATTACATATTCTCTCTGTATTTTTATTTGTGCAGTATACTAAAAATAATCATCGAACTTTACTTATTTAAATTGAAAAATTAAGGGATAATTATTTTTATTGAGTCTACCGATCCTTTCTTTCAATTAATATTTATTTTTCAACATTTAGATGGCTTATAATTTTTTTTGATAATAAAATATAAATATTACTATTACCGATAAAAATTTACACCTAAAGAGCATTCAACTACCATTGCTCTAGCCAGGCATGTTGAACCTTGAATTTGTTTCTAATTACATATTCTCTCGATGAATTTCACACTTTCTCGCCTTTTTCGCTCCTGCTAACAAGATCACTCTCTCCCTAATCACTACTTGCACTTGTTGTACCATGAAGCTTGTATTCCCTTGATGGTTCTTGAAGATTTTCCCATTCCTAGCTATCCATATATTATACACCATAGCTCCATTAGCTGCAGCTACAGTTTCCTTTTGAAAATTGGTCAATTGCTTTCTTCTTATCTTCAAGATAGTAGTCTGAACTTCCTTCAGCTGCACATTCACTCCTACCCAGCTAAAAATTTGAGCCCACACAATATTTGCTATGTTGAATTCTACAAACAAAAGTGTGTAGCATTCTCTTGTTGATGTTGATCACATAATTCACATTCTGCCTTGTCGCATTGCCAACCAAATCTGAGCATTCTTTCTTTGGTTAACAATTTGCCCTGCATTGCCAACCATAAAAGGAACCTATGTTTTGGTAGTACTACCCTACTCCATACTATCTCGTATCCTCTCCAGGCTAGTCTCTGTCCTCATAGTGGCTCTTAGAAATTGAAATTTGTCTGTTTCTGTAAGCAGGTATCTATTTGAGACATACCAAGCCCACATCCCCCTCTTTACTTGTTGAGTTGTATCCAGTACCAGTTGCAATCTTGGGGGGGGGGGTTAGTGTGTCCATATATCCTCTCCTTCCTTCATATATACTATGAATCCATTGCACCCACAATATATACTTTCTCTGATGCATCCACCATATCAATTTTCCCACTGCAGCAATATTTCACAATTTATAATTTTTGACATTAAATCCTCCTTGAGCTACAGATATGCCACCATTTAACCAGTGTCACTTTCTTCTTTTCCTCTATTTCTCCCCATAAGAACTTCCTGCATTGTGTTACTACCAATTTAACCACACTTTGGGGGACGATTAATGCAGAACCCTAGAAATTTTGTAGTGCAAATATCACCGAGTTTAATACTTGTAATCTACCAGCATAAGAAAAATGTCTTGTTGAAGTAGTTTTTAAGTTTGTTGTGATCCTGATGCTTAATTGTTAATAATCTAATTTGGACCATTTGTTGTGGGATAATGGCAAGCCAAGGTATCTAATAGGGAGTGCTCAATATTGAAATCCAGTGAGCTCAAGTAATCTTCTTGCACCTCTTGATTCATACCAGCTATGAAGAGGTTAGATTTATTTGAATTTGCTGATAACCTAGTAGTCTCAGAAAAGTGCTTTATAGCCTCCATAATTCTCTGTACCGAAGCTTCAGTTCCTTTACAGAAGATCATTAGGTCGTCTGCAAATGTAAGGTGCGTTATCTGTTGACCCTTGCATATGGGGTGAAATCAAATTAGGTAGTTTGCACATTCTGCTCATGACTCTTGTGAAATATTTTATTGCCATTACAAACAACAAAGGAGACATAGGGTCCCCCTACCTTAGTCCTTTCTTACCTGGAAAAAAACCACATCCTACTCCATTGATCTTAACAATGTGTGTGGTGGTTGTGAGTTGTAACACATGTTATGATTAAGTCAATAAACTTGGGGGGAATTCATAACCATACAATATTTCTTCCACAAACTCCTATCTCATTATATCATATGCCTTTCTCAGGTCAATCTTCATGAGGCACCTAGGGGAGGTTTTCTTATTTTAGTGTCTCATCATGTCTTGACACATTAGCACATTCTGAATGGGTGATCTTTCCTGGATAAAAGCATCATGTGATATGTTCACTAACACTGCAACACCCTCTTCAATCTATTACATATCAACTTTGAAATACACTTGTACAGTGTGTTGCAGCAAGAAATAGGCCTGAACTGACTTGCTTCTTCTGGTTTGTCAACTTTTGGGATTAGAGTAATCATAGTAACATCAGTTGTTCAGTAACTTCCAATTCTGAAAGAATTCTAGGATAGCAAAGCCTGCATCTTTACCTATAACTTCCCAGGCAGTTCTATAGAAACCTCCACCATAACAATCTGGTCCAAGGCTCTTGTTTATGTTTATGCTCCATTAACCTTCTTGATTTCTTCAATTGTAACCGACTCCAATAATTGCAGTTGCTTCTTCTTTTTTAATCTTGGGCCTTGCTCATAGATATGGTTGCTAAATTTAGTCTTGATCCTATCTGCATTGCTTGGTAAAGTTTGGTAATAAGCTACAGAAATTAATTCTAAAAATCTGGCATTGGTCATGTTGTATCTGGTTAGCTTCATCTTTGAGTTGGGTGATAGATTGTTGAAACATCTTTCTCCTTAGTATTGAGAAGAAGTATTTTGTGTTGTCATCCCCTAGTCTTAACCATGTGACTTTACTTCTTTGCATCAACATAATCTCTGCTTGATAAAAAATCTTTTGAAAGGCTTATAATTAATAAGAGTGATATAATAAAATTATCATTTTATTTATTCTCTCTATTCCAAAATAATTGAATTATTGTGATATGGTACTATCAGAATAAGTGCAACAGTTAGTGAAAGTTAAACCTACACAGTTAGTTAACAATACTCACTTACATTGCTCAGGTGTCACTTAGCTGTATAAGAGTAGTTATCTGGTGAGGTGCAATATGTGTGAATCTTGTATAGGTGCACTTGTATAAATAAAGCAATGTACTGATCAATTGAATATAATAAGAAAATATCTTCTTCTAATTCTCTCAATCTGTAATTCTTCTCTCTAAGCTACTTAGCAGTATGAGCTCAACAGATTGAGCATTTTATCATTCCATTCCATAAGTTTCTCAGGGTATCAAAGCAGAGATCTCTGTGACGAGTTAGTCTTCCGCGTGGTTAATTTTTTCTTTCTTAATTCGAGGATTCATCAATGGAAGATCTGAAAGTTGCTACCTTAGAGCACAATCATCCATTGAACTTGCAATCTAAGGATACACCTGGTGTTGCTTTGATTTCAGTTAAGCTTATCGGACCAGAAAACTATGGGTTATGGAGCAGGTCAATGAAGCTGGCGTTATTGGTAAAAAACAAATTAGGTTTTGTTGATGGCACCTGTGTGAAGAGTTCGTACAAAGGTGAACTACTTGCTAAATGGGAAAGATGTAATGATGTCGTTTTGTCATGGATAAGCAGCATTGTTGCATCAAATTTGTTGACTACTATCATATATGCTTCGAATGCTCAAGATGTCTGGGAGGACTTCAAGGAGCGTTTTGATAAATCTAATCTCACTCGCGTCTACCAGCTATGGACTGAAGTTGCTGGGCTTAGACAAGGTACTGATTCTGTTACTGAGTACGATTTGAAATTGCGTGATCTGTGGGATGAATTGGATTTGTTGGTTCCTTCTCCCGTATGCAATTGTGCTGAAGCTAAGCCTTATATTGAATATTTGTAGCAACAAAGGTTATTAATGTTTCTAATGGGATTGAATAAGACATTTAGTTTTATGCGCAGTGATATTCTTCTAAAACTAGAAGCACTTAGTGTTAATCAAGATTATTCAATTGTAGTTCAAGAGAAAAGTCAGAGATTGTTAGGTGTAGTGGGATCTAGCAAAGAACAATTTACCATGTTAGCAGGTAAGAGTAATACTTTCAGAGGTGGAAAGAAGCTACAATCAAGGGGAGCTTGTGAGATTTGTGGATACAGAAACTATGTAACAACTGACTGTTATAGACTAGTAGGTTTTCCACCTGATTTTAGGAGCAAGAAAAAATTTTCCATGTCTGGATCACCACATGCACCAGCTTATCCCAATGGAGTCAATAGCTCTAGAACATGAAATTACAACCATGCTGGACCTTCAAGCTTCAGGTCTTACGCAAATAATGCAACAACAACAAATAAAAGAGAACAAGAACTACATGAGCTCACTATTAATGATATGGAATAGGTGCACAATTTGAAGCACAATAAAGATGCAAATGACTGCAAAACTAATCTAGCAGTTAATGTTTCTTTGAACAATGACCGTGGTATACAAAATTGGATTATTGACTCAGGAGCTACTCTTCATATTACCTCATGTAAATACTTTTTAACTCATATAAAGGAACTAGCTATCACAAAAATAGTACAAATGCCCACAGGAAAGAAAGTAATGGTTGAACATTCTGTAGAAACTACTATTCTGGGAAATTTGCAGTGAAAAATATCCTATATGTCCCTGACTTCAAGTTCAATCTACTTTCAGTAGCAAGGCTGACTAAGGACTTATCTTGCAGTGTTAGTTTCTTCCCTGATTTCTGTGTCTTGTAGGGTCTTTATAGTGGCAAGGTGATTGGGGATGGTAGAGAACACAATGGTTTGTAATGAAATAAATGTAGTTGTCAGCTCAACAATAAAGGAACACAATCAAACTGACTTGTGGCATGCTAGACTGGGTCACCCTTCTTATCAAGCTATGCAATATATTTTAGCACTTAGAGGTCACATTGATAGCAGGCAACTTAATTCTTGTCAAACTTTTCCTATAGCTAAGCAAAGTAGATTAGTATTTCCTGATAGTCAAAGGAAGTCCACACATTGCTTCCAACTTATTCATGTAGATGTTTGGGGGCCATACAAAATCCCTACATATGATAGAAAGCAATACTTTGTCACAGTTGTTGATGATTGTAGCAGATTTACTTGTATATGTCTAATTCAATGTAAAACTGAAGTATATGGAGTTTTAACGGATTTCTTGACTATGGTACATACACAGTTTGATGTCAAAGTGCAGGTTATAAGAACAGATAATGGTATAGAGTTCTTCAATGTGAATTGTAATACTTTATTTTCTTCTCTTGGTATTGTTCATCAAAGTTCCTGTGCTTATACTCCCTAACAAAATGGGGTGGTCGAGAGAAAGCACAGGCACATCATGAACACTGCTAGAGCATTGAGATTTCAGTGTAGGATACCTATAATGTACTGGGGTCATTATGTTAAAACAACCACTTACTTGATTAATAAGATGCCTAGTACAGTGTTAAATGGAAAATCACCACATAAAGTTTTATACAGGCAAGAGCCTGATCTCAGTCACCTAAGGATTTTTGGCTGTTTATGCTTTGTATTTGTGTTTCCTAGGGTGGATAAATTTGATCCATGAGCAAGAAAAATAGTATTGATGGGGTATTCAGAGACTCAAAAGGGGTATAGGTTGCTGGACCTAGAATCACCTCATTTTCATTAGTAGAGATGTTACTTTTACGAAGCATATTTTCATCAGTGTCTCCAGACTTGCTTTTACCAGTCCTAGACCAGCCTGAGCTGTTGATAGCTGCTGGTGATACTCATGCTCCGCTTATTGGTGACACTGACTCAGTTCCTAATGACCTACCCGTTCAATAAGAACCCACTGAAGTTATTGCAGATTATGCCATTGACCAGCCTGCAGATATCCCAGAGGTTGTACCTGCAGATATCCATGATGAAGAACCTGTTATTACTCCTAGTCCAAATATACAGGTGAGGCAGTCTGCAGATATTATAAGGACTGCTAGATCAGCTAAACCACCCTTGTGGCACAAGGATTATGTTCTATCCAAAAGAACTAATGTTGCTTGCCTCTACCCCATTGATGATTACATAACTTATGCTGGTATGAGTGACTCTTACAACTCCTATGTTGCAGCATTCTCTGCATAGGTAAAACCTTCTTCATTCAAGGAAGCTTCTATTTTTTCTCACTAGATTGAAGCCATGAAAGCTGAAGTTCAAGCCTTGGAACAGAATAAGACATGGATATTGGTTGATTTACCTATTGGTAAAAGAGCTATTGGTTCCAAGTGGGTGTATAAGGTAAAACATAAAGCAAATGGTAAAGTTGAAAGATATAATGCTAGGTTGGTAGCCAAAGGCTACAACCAACAAGAATGAATGGATTATCATGAGACTTTCTCACCTGTTGCCAAAATAGTAACTTTGAGAACTGTCATCAGTATTGTTGTATCTCATAACTGGCCATTATTTCAAATAGATGTTCACAATGCATTTCAACAAGGTGATCTTACTGAGGATGTTTACATGGAGTTGCCTATTGAAATCAATTCCTAAGAAAATATTCTCTATGAGTGGCACACCTCTCACCACATTAGATACGTCCACATTAATTTTCCTTCTGTGGCTTGTTTTCTTTCTTCGGTTGAGTAGTGCCAAGCCAGTTGCTACACCTCTAGAGGCTAACATCAATCTGACTACAGTTGAACTAGATGAGTGCACTGGCAACCCAGGTGACTCAATATTTAGAGACATCACTGCATATCAGAGACTAATTGGGAGATTTCTATACTTAACTACTACAAGACCTGACATAAGCTTTGCTGTACAATTACTATCACAATTTATGCAGAAGCCAAATGTGTCACAATTGGAAGCAGCCATGAGATTAGTGAGGTATATCAAAGGTTGTCCAGGACAAGGAATATTACTAAGTGGGATTCCTAGTACACTGCTTCAAGCATTCTATGACTCAGACTGAACAACATACCCTAACAGTAGAAAGACCAGTGACTGGATATATGGTGAAACTAGGGAGGTCACTCCTATCATGGAAGTTAAAAAAAGCAACACACTGTAAGTAGAAGTTCAGCTGAAGCTGAATATAGAAGTATGACAGCTGTTGTGTCTGAAGTAACATGGCTTACAAGGATCTTGAAAGAGTTGAATGTGAACATTGAAACACCTGTCAAGGTGCATTGTGACAGGAAGGAAAAAATCCAAATTAGTGTTAATCCCATCTTTCATGAGAGGACTAAGCACATTGAGATAAATTATCATTTTGTTAGGGAAAAAATCAAAAGGGGTTCAATCAGTACAGAACATATTGGCACTAAGGAACAACTTGCAGACTTGCTTACGAAAGGACTAGGTGTTGTACAACATCATGCACTTTTGAGAAAGCTGGGAGTACTGAATGTATACACAATCTCCAGCTTGAGGGGGAGTATCAGAATAAGTGCAATAGTTAGTGGAAGTTAAACCTACATACTTAGTTAACAACACCCACTTACATTGCTTAGCTGTCACTTAGCTTAGCTGTCACTTAGCTGGATAAGAGTAGTTATCTGGTGAGGTGCAATATGTGTGAAGCTTGTATAGGTGCACTAATATAAATAAAGCAATGTACTGATCAATTGAACATAATAAGAAAATATCTTCTTCTAATTCTCTCAATCTGCAATTCTTTTCTCTAAGTTGCTTAGCAGCATGACCTCAATAGATTGAGCATTTTATCATTCCATTCCATAAGTTTCTCAGGTACATCCTTTAAGAAAAATCTTTTAGGACATAAGTTGTAGTTTCTACTATTACCCTTTTAATTGTTCTTAAATTACTCTCCTAGAAAATGTGAAGTATTTAAGAACCTCATTAAATAAAAGGGCAAAATTGGAACAAATTTTCAACATTTCTTTTGAAGAATGGACAATTTATTTATTTTGGAAATTGAAAAATAGCTCAACAATTCATTTATTTTAGAATGGAGGAGTATTAGTATTTCTTAAGGGGTTTAAAGTTAAACATAAATGAGTATAAATGAACGGATGGAGTAACTAATTGTTTGTACTCAACTAAATTGAAAAATAAAAATAGTAAGGTAAATTTGGACTAGTAAATGAGGTTTTTTCCCCTTCGTATAAAATAAAGAAACCTACCAACAAATTAATTTACATATAAGTTGTGCTAACTTTCTTAAAAGGCCCGATGCCACTGATGTACCAATGGGGAAGGAAATTAAAAAGTGTAAATCGAATCTGTGCCAATACAGTAAACTAAAGTTTAGAAATTAGATAATCAATTAATTGAACTACGAAAACTTTTTGTCATTAACGTACCTCGTTATCGAGAGACTGGCAGATTTCAGATAGTCGTTTGCTTAAATCCGAATTGTCCACTTCCACATTGTCATCCATTAGCTGCACATAAAAAGTAAATGTATCTACTAAGTGTAATTTTAGACATAAATACAGAGTTTGAATAAAAACTAAGATGCTCCGTTGAAACTGTAAAGTGAAAATGTGACTCCGCCCCTAGTGCCATTGACGTACCACTTTCTCAATGTAAAGCAAACTTCGATAGAGTGGTTCTGTATGCATTTTCGTGAATTAGAAACTCAGAAATCGCAGAGGAAATGGACGTTGAGTAATGTATTACTTTTTTTTTTTGCATCAACTTAGTTGTCCAAATATATTTTAACACAAAAGATTTAATGAATAGTTTGGATTTTGGTAAGAAATTGAAGGTTGTAATATGAAGGAAATAAAAAGCTTATTCACAAAATCCTAAATTGTTGGCTCTCTCCAACAACCTATTAAGTACTTATTTTCCTTTCAAAAAGACAAAATTGATTTCATTTAAATGCTTGAACTAAGTATTATTTAATTGAACATGTTAATTCTAAATAAAGTGTTTTAATTAAATATTTTTCACTCAAATTTAGAAAAGAAAAATTATGTGTGTTTTATTCATTTATTAGATATATAGTGTTAAGGGAACCATAAATTACATTTTTAGTAACAGTATGTAAATTCATCTCAGTAAGTCGTAAAACTCTAATTATTTTTTATTTGAGATTAATATATATAATTAAAGTAAATAATATATTTTATGGAGTTAATAGTATATTTAATAGACAAATGAAAACACGCGCAATGGTTTTTTCAATATTTAAATCAAAAGTGTCTCATTAGAATATTTTATTAGGAGTTGAGATGTTTAATTGAAATAAGATTTAATTTAAGTGTATAAATGAAATTGTCTAACAAGTTTAAGAGATTGGCTATGCGTTAAGTCTTATTTTATTTCATCAAACTCGTTACCATAATTAATTTCCTTTTCTTTTTTCTTTTTATTTCTCTCAACCTTGTTTCCATAACTATTTTTCTTTTTTGGATTTACTCACTTGTTTGATTTGAAATGACATGATGCTTAACATATGTGTACTGGAGTTTGTTTAGGAAAGGAAGCCAAGTGAAATCACCCAGCCATGCATTGGATGCATGACAATGCAGAAAAGCCTAATCTGCTTTATGTTTTTCATAAAGCTACTAAGCTATTCATGATGATATGTGATGCATGCTTTGACTTTTAAGTCTTGACATGTTCTTTTGGTAGACTTTTATTTGATTGTCTTAACCTAATCGAATTTGAGGTCTTATTTTTTTACGTGTCTAATATTTATTTAGGTGTGAAGAACCTAAGTGGTTTAAGTTATTATATTTCATGGTTACTCTCCATTTCCACTATGGATGCAATAGAAGCTCTTAAAGCAATATCTGATGGTGAAGACATTTTTGTTGCTACAATTGGAGTTGACGATATATACTAGTATTTTTTCTAGTATAAGAATTGTTGGAAGAACCAGATATTCAAGAGGAGAGGGGTGAATTGACCACTTTTTGTTTAAGCGATACTATAGTCGATCGTTCTTTCTCAATAGTCAATTTTGAACCTGTAAAAGGGTTAGTGAATAGAACAAGAAATAATTGAATTTTAAGTAAATGTGAAAATGTAAGAGAGTCAGAAATTTATACTCCTCCTTGCGTTAATCACTAACTTGTCACCTTCCTAGCCACCTTATATTCATCCCTATTTTCCTATTTCTCCTCCTCCGTTGTACTTTCCACCAACTTCTTGTAAGCCCCTTTCTTTGCCTACATCATCCCTAATACTTCTCCATTCCACCACCAGTCCCTTTGACAGCCATTAAATTGACCTCTCAATACACCCTACACCTCTCTAGCCATTTGCTTATGCAACTGGCAGTCTTATCCACATATTGTCTGCATCCCCACTACTCTTTCAAGCCCCCATATTCATTAACTTCTCCTAGATCTCCAGAGCACTAGCCATCGTCAAGCTACCCCATTTGATCCTAGGTCAATCATCAAAAACCCTCTTTTTCCTCATCTTATTGATCTTCAAATCCATTCATCACGGAAAGCCTACGTTGAGTCAAAAGATTCTCTCTTGGGATAACCATACAGTCTTTACAAAGACCTTTATCCCCCTTCCTAAGGAGCAAAAAATCAATCTGCATTGAACTACAGAAGGTAACCAAGTGTTACTCCTTCTTGGGAAGCCCGAATTCGCTACCATCAACCCAAAGACACTTGCAAAATTCAAAAGTGAAGCTCCTCCGTCATTTCTCTCCCCCAAACCAAAACCTCCATACACATCATTATAACCCCTCGGTAATGACCTGATGTGCCTATTGAAATCAATTCCTAAGAAAATATTCTCTATGAGTGGCACACCTCTCACCACATTAGATACGTCCACATTAATTTTCCTTCTGTGGCTTGTTTTCTTTCTTCGGTTTTATCTCTTTCCTGGTACTCTTCAAGTCGTCTTCTTTGTGTTTTAATTTACTCTATATTGATCTTCTTTGATGTTGAATCTTCCTTGATTGTTGGATTTTCCTTGATCAATGGGCTGATTTTTACTATTTCCTTTTGCATTTGTTGCTGCCGAGCTTCTCTTTTTTTCTTGGCTAATTTCTTTTTTCTACTTACGTACGTAATAAATTTAACAGGATAAATTGTCATTATCAAAACATATATGGGCTAACAAGCTCTCCTTTTTGATGATGACAACCAAAAAAGAGATAGAGGGAGTTTACTTCCTTTTTTGTGTTATGTTCCCCCTTAGTGTATGCTCCCTCATGATGTATGCCATGTATAAGAGTTGACTCGTATTCTCTTGTGGTCTTCTCCACCTTTTACTACATGGAGTTATGTAGTGGAGTCATAGCTTATCTTGTCGAATGGAAGTAAGTTATAGGTCATCCCATAATGGATGTACCAAGTTCTAACAATCAAAATAAAGAAAAAGTGCACAAGAAACAGAAGATAGATAGTAATAGTTCTAGATAAGAAAAGCAAAAGAGATTTAGGGGATTAAGATTCCCCAATAACAACCCAACAAAAACTTAGTTTTAACAAGGGACAAATGGCCCCAAAAACAGATAGGTCTGGGAGGAGTCACAAAAACATATGAGATCATATATCAACCAAGTAGTGCATGAGGATGTTGATGATCTTTAACATTCTTCAGTCATCCTTCAGAAGCTCAGCAGCTTAGTCTGTAGATATATACATTGGTTGTCTTGGGTTGCTCACTCTTACCCTTTCCAGAGTCCTTTTAAAGTGAAACCGTAAAGTGAAAATGTAACTTTGCCCCTAGTGCCATTGACGTACCTCTTTCTCAATGTAAAGCAAACTTTGATGGAGTGGTTCATTATCCATTTTCATGAAATAGAAACTCAGAAATCACAGAGGAAATGGACGTTCAGTAATGTATTACTTTTTTTTTTTTTGCGTCAACAAAGTTGTCCAAATATATTTTAACACAAAGGTTTAATGAATATTTCAGAGTATGGTAAGAAAGTGAAGATTGTAATATGAAGGAGATATAAAGCTTATTCACAAAATCCTAAATTCCTGGCTCTCTCCAACAACCTACTAAGTACTTATTTGCCTTCCAAAAAGACAAAATTGATTTTATTTAAACAATTGAACTAATTATTATTTAATTAAACAAGTTAATTCTGAATAAAGTGTTTTAATTAATATTTTTTACTCAAATTTTGAAAAGAAAAACTGCGTGTTTCATTCACTTATTAGAGATATAGTTAAGTGAACCATAAATTATATTCATTTTTAGTTAGAATATGCATATGTGCATTCACCTCAATAAGTCGTAAAATCCTAATCATTTTCTGCATGGGATTAATATATATAATTAAAGTAAATAATATACTTTATGTAGTTAACTTAACAGTATATTTAATAAACCAATAAAAATATGCCCAAAGTTTTTTGCAATACTTGAATCAAAACTGTCTTATTATTAGAGCATTTTATTAGGAGTTCATGTGTTTAACTGAAATAGTCTAACAAATTTAAGAGATTGATTATGTGTTAAGTCTTTTTTTATTCTATCAAACTTGTTACCATAATTATTTTCCTTTTCTTTTTTATTTTTATTTCTCTCAACCTTGTTTCCATAACTATTTTTTTTTTTAGATTTACTCGTTTGATTTGAAATGGCATGATGCTTAACCTAATCGAATTTGGGTTCATTTGGTTGACTTTTATTTGATTGTTTTAATAACCTAATTGAATTTGGGGTCTTATTTTTTTACGTGTCTAATATTTATTTAGGTGCGAAGAACCTGAGTGATTTAAGTTATGATATTTCAAGGTTGCTCTCCATTTCGGCTATGGATACAATAGAAGCTCTTAAAGCAATATTTGATGGTGAGACATTTTTGTTGCTATAGTTAGAGTTGACGATACATGTTAGTATTTTTTCTAGTATAAGAATTGTTGGAATAACCCGATATTCAAGAGGAAAGGGGTGAATTGACCACTTTTTATTTAAGCGACACTATAGTCGATCGTTCTTTCTCAATAGTCAATTTTGAACCTGCAAAAGGGTTAATGAACAGAATAAGAAATAATTGAATTTTAAGTAAATGTAGAAATGTAAGAGAGTCAGAAATTTATACTCCTCCTTGCGGTAACCACTAACTTAGTCTCCTTCCTAGGCACCTTATATTCCTCCCGATTTTCCTGTTTCACCTCCTCGATTGTACTATCCACCAACTTCTTGTAAGCCTTTTTTTTAGCCTACATCATCCCTAGTACTTCTCCATTCCACCAGCAGTCCCCTTGCCGCCTGCAAAATTGACCTCTCAATACACCCAACACCTCTCTAGCCATTTTGCTTATGCAACTGGCAGTCTTATCCTCATATTGTCTGTATCCCCACTACTCTTCCAAACCCCATACCCATCAAATTCTTGTATATCTCCAGGGCACTAGTCATCGTCAAGCTACCCCATTTGATCCTTGGTCGATCATCAAAAACCCTCTTTTTCCTTATCTTTTTGATCTCCAATCAATCCATCACCAACGACCTATGTTGGGTCGAAAGATTCTCACTTGAGATAACCTTATAATCTTTTCCAAAACCTTTATCCCCTTCCTAAGGAGCAAAATATCTGTATGTGTCATGGCCACCGAACTGCGGAAGTTCACCAAGTGTTCCTCCTTGAGAAACTCGAATTTGCTACCATCAACCAAGGCTCTTGTAAAATTCAAAAATGAAGAGATCCTCCGTCATTCCTCTCTCCAAAATCAAAACCTCCATACACATCATTATAACCCCTCGGTGATGACCTGATGTACCCATTGAAATCACCTCCTAAGAAAATCTTCTCGATGAGCAACACACCTCTCACCACATGAGATACGTCCCCATTAATTTTCCTTTTGTAGCTTGTTTCCTTTTTTCTGTCTTGATCTCTTTCCTTGTACTCTTCAAGTCGTCTTCCTTGTGTTTTACTCTGTATTGATCTTCTTTGATTGTTGAATCTTCCATGATTGTTGAATTTTCCTTGATCAATGGGATGATTTTTGACTATTTCTTTTTGCATTTGTTGCTGCGGAGTTTCTTTCCTTTTATTGGCTAATTTCTTTTTTCTACTTACATACGTAATAAGTTTAAAAGGATAAATTGTCATTATCAAAACATATATGGGCCAACAATCTCCCCCTTTTGATGATGACAAGTTATGTAGTGGAGCCATAACTTATCTTCTTGTATGGAAGTAAGTTATAGATCTTCCCAAAATAAAGAAAAAGAGCACAACAAACAGAAGATAGATAGTAATAGTTCTAGATAAGAAAAGCAAAAGAGCGTTAGGGGATTAAGATTCCCCAATAACAACCCAACAAAAATATAGTTTTAACAAGGAACAAATTGCCCCAAAAACATATGAAATCATATATAAACCAAGTAGTGCATGAGGGTTCTTCTTCAGTCATCCTTCAGAAGCTCAGCAGCTGAGTCTGTAGATACATTGGTAGTCTTGGGTTGCTCACTCTTAACTTTTCCAGAGTCCTTTTAAGAAGAATAGAGTTAATGATCAAAAATATACTTATAGTATCTCGATTTTTTGAGTTTCGTACCTGAACTATTAGATGTTCGATTTTTCTACCAGAACTATTACCAACTATTACCATAAACATCTCAACTATCAATATTTTCAGGTAACAAACTCAAAAAACCAAGATATTTTAGGTGTGTTTTCACCTTCACTCATTAAAATATATAAAGTAAACACACAATCACCTTCACTCACACCTACGAACCGGCGCATCCACGCCCCTCCTCATCACATGGCCAAACCATCTCAACCTCACTTCCCGCATTTTATCCTACACCGACACCACTTCCACCTTCTCCCGAATAATTTCATTCCTAATCCCGTCAGCCCTAGTAAAACCACACATCCAACGCAACATCCTCATTTCCGCCACCTTCAATTTTTGGATATGATAATTCTTAACCGGCCAACACTCAGCTCCATATAACATAGCCGGCCTGACTGCAACTCTATAGAATTTTCCCTTCAGCTTGGGGGCACCTTCTTATTGCATAAAATTTCCGAAGAGAGCCTCCATTTCATCCAACCTACCCCAATACGGTGAGAGACATCCTCATCTATCTCTCCATTCCCCTGAATCTTCTACCCAAGATACGTAAAACTATCCTTCTTACAAACCGTCTGGGAATCCAACTTCACTACCACCTCGTCCTCTTGCCTCGAGTCACTAAACTTGCACTCCAAGTACTCTGTCTTAGTCCTACTCAACCGAAAACCTTTAGACTCCAGGGTTTGTCTCCAAACCTCCATCCTATCAGTAACACCGTGTCGGGACTTATTAATCAAAACTACATCATCTGCAAAAATCATACGCCAAGGCACCTCTCTTTGTATACTCCGCGTCAACACATCCATCACCAAAGCGAATAAAAAAGGGCTAAGAGTTGATCCCTGGTGTAACCCTGTCAAGACTGGAAAATGCTCGAAATCTCCTCCTACCGTCCTCACCCTAGTCTTCGCCCCCTCATACATGTCCTTAACCGCTCGAATGTACGCCACAGGGACCCCCTCGCCTCCAAGAATCTCCAAAGAACCTCCCTAGGGACCTTGTCATACTCCTTTTCCAAGTCAATAAACACCATGTACAAATCCCTCTTCCTCTCTCTATACTGCTCTACCAGTTTCCGCACTAGGTGAATTGTCTCAGTTGTGGAGAGACCATGCATAAATCCAAATTGATTCTCAGAAATAGACACAATCTTCCTCAGCCTCTGCTCCACCACCCTCTCCCAAATCTTCATCGTGTGACTCAACAACTTAATACCCCGGTAGTTGTTGCAACTCTGAATGTCACCCTTGTTCTTATACAAAAGGAATCATCGTGCTCCATCTCCACGCCTCAGGCATCTTTGCGGACTTGAAAATGTTGTTGAACAAGTTGGTCAGCCACCTTAACCTTGCCCCGCCACAAAACTTTCAAAAATTCACTGGAATCTCGTCGGGCCCCGTCGCCCTGCCCCTTCGCATCTTGCGGATAGCCTCTCTTACCTCCTCAACCTTAAAACGCCGACAATAGCTAAAATCGTGATATTTTAACTAATTTAACCTTTATCTATTTAATATTTTTTTAAGGGATATCCAAAAAAGACATGACAAGTAAAATAATTCGGAATAAACTTTAACTTATGTCTAAAGTTTCAATGACACAATTAATTTTTTGTGCTCAACTGAATTGAAAAATAAATAAAATTCCTATTAAAGATAAATTTGGAGAGGTTTTTTACCATGTATATAATAAAGAAACCTACCAAAACATTATGTCATTGACGTACCTCATACTCAAGAGGCTGGTAGATTTCAGAGAATCGTTGTTGATTTGGTGCCGAATCATCCACTTTCTCACTGACTACATGCTGCATATAAAACATGAATGTGCATCACAAGAAGAATCATGATGGAAGGTTCTAGAAACATCAAGAGCCGTAATTAGTGTCAATCTAAAATCTAAACTTTATAGGTTCAAAACCCTAGAAATTGACTTCTTATTGAAATATTAATAAATTATTTGGACATCATTTGACGATGAATATTTTCTACGTCTTTTCTATAGTTCAAATTCTAAAACGCTTGTTTTGTCATAAAATTTATCCAAAATTTCATTGAATTTCGAAATTGAAAAACATCAAAAAGTTCTTTTCATTGCAAATCACTCACTAAAGTGCAACAATAACTCAAGTTTGTATTTGCAATCAAACACAATCCAATCTATATTTTTTTATTTCTAAAAACTCACTATTTTTTTTTTCTTTCAAATTAAGGGACACTGTACTAATTAAGGGGGCATTTGGCCATGAAAAATTCACTTTTTTTGAATTTAAACTCCAGAAATAACATTCGGTCATAAAATCAATTCTAAAATTCAACTTGCAATAAATTCTGTAACTTTTAATACTTCAAAACTCAATAGAAAGTTATTTTCATTTGAAATAACTCATTAAAATTCAAAAACAACGCATATTTGTATTAATGATCGAAAACAACTTCAATTTTCAAATAACATTTTCTACTTCAAAATCATAACTATTTTTTTCCAAATTTCACAATTTTCATGACCAAAGAAATATTTGTGCATAACAATTATATTTTAAACATATATACATAGTTTAAATTAAAATTATTGAATTTTGCCAAACTGTAAATCAAAAGTGTAGCTCTCTGAGGTGTCGAAGTAAATTTTGCTTGCATGGTTCATTATTCATTTTCATGAATTAGAAACCCAGCAATTGCAGAGGAATTCAAATTGAGTAATGTATTATACTACTACTTTTCTTCCATCAACATTATAAGCTTAATTGTCCAAAAGTAAATTTTGACTCATAGATTTTATGAATACTTTGGATTATGGTAAGAATATTTTGACTAATTATTTTATGACTAAAAATAATGGTTCATTTTCCATTTCTGTTTTTTCTTTTACCCAAATTGTTGACTCTATGCAACAACTTACTAAATATTTATTTGCCTTCCAAAAAGTTTAAACTAATCAAATCTCTCTTCTTTGTTTTTTTTCTTTTTTTAAAAAAAAATCCACTTATTACTCTCTCACTTGTTTCCATGATATTTTTGTGCTTAATACATTGTTGTTTCAGGTACACAAAATTTGTATGTTAGTTCAGTAGACTTCAACACAAGTTCAAGACGTTTCAAGAACACTTATGAAGTTTTCCAACACCTTCAACACAAGTTCACTATGAACTATCAAAGAAGTGTGTTATATTATTAAGAAATAAGATAAAACAGAATAAGCTAAGTCCTTCAAATTCACGAAGTGTCTTTAAGGAAATAATTTCCCTCAAGTACCCGAGGTTGCGAAATTTTCCTCACAGGATAAAATGGCTTCAAAATAAGAAAGTAGTGGTACCTCAAACATTTTGGTTTTCTTCGAACTCACACAACGAGAGATGATCACACGGAGTTTTTAAGAAGACAAAAAGTATTTTAATATATAAATTTTTTGTACTAAACCTGTGGAAAAATGCAGGCTTATATAGTGTTAGGTACGATGTAGTTTTGATGATTGACAAACTGACAAAGTGATATGAAACATGTAGTTGAAACTTGTAGCAAATAAACTTAACGAAATAAACATGTGCTAATTTATAGAAGTTGAATTTGATTTAAACACTTGATGATAAGGGAAAGAAAAATTGAGTTGAAAAAGGAGTCCTATGGAAAGAAGGAGTTTCACTTCTGAGCATATCCTGAAGAGTCCTATGTGTACAAGGAGAAAGATTCTGCAGATTAAAGAAGTCTACGCAAGATAGGAAACATACAAATTGAAGGACTCTTTGTTAGATCAATGAAGTTTCTGATGATTGACACATGAATGGACCATGTTACTTGAACTGGTCCAAGCACAGGAAGACAGGTTTCAGGTTTCACTGATAGATGCAGACAAATATTGCTTAAAGGCAGGAATGAATGACCAAGCCTAATTCTAATATACTCAAGATACTGATCACGTGAAAAATTGAAGAAGTTGTGGTTGAGTAAAATACTTGAAGATAAGTTGATTTAAAGAGTTGAAGTTTGACTACAATACTAAGGAGACAAGTGTTGGAATTGAAGAAGGAGTCTCGCTTAAAGTAGAACTCTATGTAATGATGTTTTGATTAAAGGAGAAGTTTGAAATAAAGAATGACACTTTAAACAAGAACATATTGTACTACCTGGTCCAACTGTTGTACAGACTGTGGGCATATTGACAGGGGAAACAACAAATAAAGAAATAGATGCATCAATATAACTAACACAAGCTGCTGGTAATTTTGTTGGTAGGTCATAAGAATTGGTGTTGTCAAAAGAATCTTAAGATATCCCATGAGAATCAATGTCTTGAGACTATGGTATCCAAAGAAAAGCAATTTCACTCTTGAGGGCTATAAAAATGTTGACTATGTGAGTTACTTAATTGACTGGAGAAGCACCAAGCACCAAAGGCACTAAGTAGAGAGCATTTTGAAAGGAATAGGTTAGACTTGAGGATGATTAAAATTGCATGAACTCCCCTCAATGATTGACTAGAATAACCATTTTTTTTCTTAATCTTATTAGCTAAAATGTTATTCGATTCAGTCTTGCACATTTAGTTGTGTGTCCCAATTCCAGATTTTTGACTCTTCTAACCTAATTTGTATTAGATTGTGCAGAAAAATAGGTACAAGAAATCAATTGTGACCATAAAGTTCTTCTTATCAGGTATGTTCTACACTGACATAAGTATAGGCTGTCTAAGTTGAAACATTTGAGCAAACCTGTTCAATTCCTCACACTTCATCCTCTCCTTGTCCTATAATATTGACGAATTGGTTGACCAAACTTTCTTTGATTCTCTCCAAATGGTTGTGCACAAATGTGTTAATTCTACACCAAAAATTCCTTCTTCTATATTAACCAAAATATCAGTTTTTGTACCATGAATTGCCAAATTTGATCATCAATCACATACAACATATATTTCTGAAGAATGAAAATGGATATGCTTTCCCTTTTAGTTTCTAATTGGTTATTTTTTAGGACTTCTCAATCCTAGTTCAGGTTTGACCTATAAAGCAACAATAGATATTCTTGAACATATGAATCATGTTGCTCTAACTGTTTCAATAAGGAGGGCTAACACTCATTTAAAAAAATTGATTTTTTTTCTAATTTAGCTAAAAAAATAATTTAAACTAGAAGCTGCACAAGACAGTCATGAAGTTGAATAAGAGGTCCTTAAGGCTAGGTTCATCACTTTGAAGCTTGACCTTGATTAATAGAGGTATGAAAATATTGAAATCATTCATCAATTGACACAGTTGATATCACCTGTTCCATTTTCCTCATCATCTCTTCACTATTTGTATCGTTAGCCATGTCCCACTTTTATACCATATTTTTTTTATTGATGCTCAGTTGTTTTGCTTTGTTCAGTACTAGCTTAGGTTTAATATGGAACTTGCTCTGTCAGTTAAATGGAATGGTTATCTTTGCTAAATTGACTCTTATTTTTTCTCTCTTTATTACATTACTATGTTGGCTAAAGTCTTTGTCTGATTATTTTGGTGATAGCCCTAGTGGACATAAATACCATAACAAATCAATTTGGCTAGTATATTATTGCATTGAAATAGTTTTTTGATGATTCTAAAAGGGGGAAGATAAGGTTGTGCAATGTTTATAACCCATTGACTAAGTTGTTTCATTCTAGATATTTATACTTTAGTGCCTATAGGTGAAGATGTTTCAATGCACAAAGACAAGAGGTTTGTCATCATCAAAAAGGGTAAATTTGTTGGGTACGATGTAATTTTGATGATTGACAAACTAACAAAGTGATATGAAACATGTAGCCTAAACTTGTAGCAAATAAACTTAAAGAAATAAACATGTGCTAATTTGTAGAAGTTGAATTTGATTCAAACACTTGATGATAAGGGAAAGCAAAGTTGAGTTGAAAAAGGAGTCCTATGGAAAAGAGTTCCACTTCTGAGCATATCCTGATGAGTCCTATGTGTAGAAGGAGAAAGATTCTGCAAATTGAAGAAGTCTGCGCAAGATAGGAAACATACAAATTAAAGGAATCTTTGTTAGATCAATGATATTTTTGATGACTGACACATGAATGGACCATGTTACTTGAGCAGGTCCAAGCATAGGAAGACAGGTTTCAGGTTTCACTGATAGATGCAGACAAAGATTGCATAAAGTCAGGAATGAATGAGCACACCTATTTCTAATATACTCAAGTTACTGATCACGTGAGAAATTTAAGAAGTTGTGGTTCAGTAAAATACTTGAAGATAAGCTGCTTTAAAGAGTTGAAGTTTGACTACGACACTAAGAAGACAAGAGTTGGAATTGAAGAAGGAGTCTCACTTGAAGTAGAACTCTATGTAATGAGAGTTCTTATTAAAGGAGGAGTTTGAAATAAAGAATGACTCTTTGAAGAGCTTTTCTTAAATAAAATATGCATCAGTCAGAATAACTTACACACTTATAAAGCAGAAAAGCACAATTGACAGATTGACTTCACGAAGTGCTATTCAATCACTGAAGAAACACATTGAAGAACCTGGTCCTAAGTATAGAATCTAACTAAGAGTTTTAGCATTGATTTTTAGAGTTTTTCATTGTGTTTGAACTATTGATGTAATATTAGTTTTAGTGTGTTATAAACTAAACTAGGAGCTAGTCTTCGAGTTGGGGAAAGCTCAGAGACTTTGGGAACGCGTACCTTGGGAGGTGTGTGTGTAGTTAGGAATTAGAGTTAGCCGTTGAGTTAAAGGAATTAGAGTTTATAATTCCTATTTGTTGGTTACAAAAGTTTTGTAATCAGTCGTTGTGGAGGCTCAGAGTTATTTAGTGATGTTGGGGTTAAATCCTGTAGAGGTACAGGTCGTGGTTTTTTATGCCTTTTGAGATGGGTGTTTTCCACGTAAAAATCATTGTGGTCTTTACTTTCTATTTTACTGCTTCTTTGGAACACATCAGGCAACCCGTTTCATCAATAGACAACAGTTAGGTGAAAATAAGATTATCAGTAGGGCACGTACTCTAACATATAGCCATGAAGTGCCTTTTCGGAAAGGAGGAAACAGTTCATCGAAAATGTGTATCTTTTCTAAATAGTCATGTCTGTCCATTCAAAACAGTGTGTCTTTTTCAAATAGCCACAACCATCCAAAAAAGTCATACCTTTTTCCAAAATTGTGTGTCATTTCAAAACAACATTTCGCGTTTTTGCAATTGTTTTTTCACTGCATGCATGCACGTTAATGGAGGAAAAAAATTTGTTGGATTTTCGGACTATGTAAATTAATTTTGTGTACAAATTTAATTTCATCAATCAATCCAAATCCAAATCCAAATTTGAAGACGAGCGAGCGACGATAATGATGGCGCGAGGCACTTCTTGGTTCTTGCCTCACTTACCATGTGGATTTTTTGTTTCTTAATATAAACACATGAAAGTTTCATTTTCCCACCAATATGGGAGAATTATTAGACTTTTCTTTCTTTTGAGTACACTTTTCTTTTTTAAGTGTTATCTCAATTTTTCCTCCACTTAATTCCCTCCATCTTCTGTTCACACTTTTAATCTTGAACCCAAAAATCTCCCACATGAATGGGGGATGGATATTCTTTGTAAAATATTATGGCCAAGTATGTGATCATCAAGCAAAGACTGATTTTATCTTAATAAGTGGGTTTTACTTTGAACTTTTCATAGCGAACTTGCATCGGATGTACTCAATCAATTGGTAGATTTAATATCTTTGAACTGTCGAGCTTTAATGTATACCTAGACAACACATGTCATACAACCAACCTTTTACCATTTATGGTTCTCACGGTTTTATTTGTTTTATCCATGAACTCATCTCAATTTTATGTGAGCTTAGAGAATAGGCCTTTACTAACATTCTCCTTGAAGCGGCTTCTACTCCGCTCTCACATAGGTGATTTCTAAGCGTTTCAATCCTATAGATTAAACTATTTGGTCAAATTTGCCAAATTTAGATAATTATTAAAAGAATTCACTCCATAAGTCTTTTCCTTGTTTACTAAACATTGTCTACTTCATGAGAATGGGTTGGGTATATTGACTATGTTGAACCTGTCTGAAACAACTTTGTTTGATATCCTTGAATCTAGCTCTATGGATCTCCAGTCTGCTAGGTAGAGTTACTGCCATGCAGACTTGTCCTAAGCCTTAAACCCATTCCCTTGGATGTTCTCTCAACTTCTTCTCTAGATAGGCCATTTGTAAGTGGACCTGACACATTATCCTTTGACTTTACATAGCCAACAGTTATAATTCCAATAGAGAGAAGTTCTCTAATGGTGTTATGTCTCCGTTTTATGTGATGAGATTTATCGTTATACATCATGCTCCCTTCTCTACCTATTACCGTTTGACTATCACAGTGTATACATACTGGTGCCACTAGTTTGGGCCAATAAGGAATATCTTCCATGAAATTCTGGAGCCATTTTGCTTCTTCACCGGCTTTATCCAATGCGATAAACTCAAATTTCATTATGGAGCGAGCAATACATGTTTGTTTGAACATTTTCAAATAAACTTCTCCTCGACCTATAGTAAATACATATCCATTCATGGATTTTACTTTATTTGATCTGGTGATCCAATTTGCATCACTATATCCTTCAATTACTGCTGGATATTTATTATAATGCAAAGCATAGTCTTGAGTGTATTTAAGATACCCCAAAACTCTTTTCATTGCCATCCAATGAATTTTATTAAGATTACTCATGTACTGACTCAACTTACTAATAGCACATGCTATGTCAGGTCGTGTACAATTCATGATATTCATCAAACATCCTAATACTTTTGCACAGTCCAACTGTGAGTCACTTTTACCTTCATTTTTTGAAGTGCAGAGTTCACGTCCAATAGAGTCTTGAAAATACCAAATTCCTTATACTTGAACTTGTCAAGTACCTTTTCAATGTAATAAGGCTATGACAAAGCCAACCCTTATGGAGTTCTATGGATTTTTTATTCGTAAGATCACATTCGCAACTCCAAGATCTTTTATATCAAACTTGCTCTTAAGCATTTATTTTGTAGCATTTATGTATGAAATGTCTCTACTGATGATCAACATATCATCCATATACAAACAAACAATGTTCTTGTGATTTGGGGAGTCTTTTATGTAAGCACATTTATCACATTCACTTATCTTAAATATGTTTGCCAACATGGTTTGGTCAAACTTCGCATACCACTATTTAGGTACTTATTTTAGTACATAAAGAGACTTAAAAAGTTTGCACACCTTATTTTTTTTCCTAAAACCACAAAACCCTCAAGCTATTCTATGTAAATTTCTTCCTCCAATTCTCTATTTAGGAATGCTGTTTTCACATCCATTTGATAGATTTCAAGACCATATACCGTCACCAAGGAAATTAACATACGAATTGACATTATCCTCATTACATACGATTATGTATCAAAGTAATCAAGGTTTTCCTTTTGTTTAACGCATTTTACTACAAGTCTTGCCTTGTATTTGTCAATAGTGCCATATGCTTTCATTTTCCTTTTGAAATTCCATTTAGAACATAAAGGTTTCTTTTCTGAAGGAAGAACAACTAACTCCCACGTAAGGTTGATAAATATTGAATCTATCTCACTATTGATTGCATCTTTATTAAAGGATAAGTCTGAAGATAACATCGCTTTTTTAAATGTTTGAGTCTCATTTTCTATGAGAAATATTACAAAATACGATCCAAATAAAGTTGACATTCTTTTACGTATACTACATCTTGGATTCTCATCATTATGTACATCCTCACTTAGTTTATCTTGAGGTTGATGTAGACACCTAATTTCGTCCCTCCCCGATATCGTTTTTACCTATTATTTACCTTATCCTACCGTGTACCCTCACCCGTGTGATAATCCCTCCACAACATGACAAAATAACAGCCCCCTAACTAATTTTGGTTTATCCTAATATTCTAACAACCCACCCAATAAAAAAATAACACCTCACCACTACCCCTCTACCCCAAGTGACCCCACCTACCCTACCCCAATACCCACCCACGTGGACCTCACAATAAAAACACACACAGAGAATTTTTGGGCATTATCAGTAACCAAAAAAAACAATAACATACAACACTCAGCACCATCTTTTGGATCCTCACATTACACACACGTTACACCAAGAACATGCACAAACCTCACACACTCACTCTCCATCACCATATTCACAATCCTAACCATATACACACACACACATCAACGGGAGCCCACCGATTGACCTAAACCACCCTTCACCATCAATGGAAACGTGAACAGTGAGAGAAGAGAGTGAGGTGAGAGAGGAAGAGAGAATCAATAATGAAGAGAGCTAGAGAGATCTTTGAGAAAGAGAGAATCAGTAACAAAGAGAGATAGAGAGATCCGCGAGGAAGAGAGACTCAAGGTTGAATTTTAGGTTGTTCTGGGATGGGTTTTGTGAAGTTCGGTCACTGTTCCGGTGAGGCTACACTGATTCAGAGCTCTGGTGAGTTGCCAACGGCAACCCAGTTGCGATTCGGTTACGATTGGGGGAGAGAATAGTGAGAGGGTCGACAGTGATCGGAAATTGAGAAAGGGTGATGGAATCAGTAAAAAATCTGGCTGGTTTGGAGTTTTTCCGGTGAATTTCTCGCCGGAATAAGCTCTAAATCGTAAAATCAATTCGCCATGGTCCCGAAAGTCCCTTAAAACGTCTTTGTCTCTGATTTCTCCGCCAAAATCTAGCCGGAGAGATCTATTTTTAGTGATTACGTGTTCGGCCGGAGCTCCGACGTCACCAAAATCGATGACTAGTAGCACCAGTTCACACCTCCATTTAAGTTTTTTGTTTGTTTGTTTGATTGATTTGTTGATCGAGATTTGCGAGTTTAGTTTGGGATTGAGGTTGTTGGTCGAGTTTGGGTCCGATTCGAGGTTCTTTGGCATGTGGACTCATCTTCTTGTTCTTGATCGACTGATATTTGGAATAAAATCATCACTGAGGTCCATTTCTTCTACCGATCTTTATTTTATCTTGACTTTTTTTAATGTTGTGGGTGTGGATGATTTATTTGTTGTGTGTTTGGTTTGAATCTTAGTTGTTTGTGTTTGTCTGATGATTGTGATGTGGTGATAGGTTTCAATATTATGTTGGAGAAATTGCGATTACCGTGGTCGATTTGATTGAGACTAATTTAATCACGTTGGTTGAAATAAATTTGGGGACGAGAATCAAAAATTGATAAAAGTGAATATTATGATATTTTTGATACATTGTTGATGTTGAATGCGATATGTCGTCGAGCGGGTAGGCAAGTTTAGGATTGGTGTAGTGTTGGAATGATTGAAATATTGGTTGAATGTTTTGTTTATCGTATTTGGAAAGTGTATTTATTTAATCGGGGAATGCCCCGAGGTAATTTGTATTTACTCACCGGGGAATGCCCCGAAGAATTTTGTATGCTAAGGATGCTCGTGATCAAGGCTCGAGGCATCGGGTAAAGCATGGTTTAGGACTAGTGTAGGTTATTTCAGTATTTTATTTTGGGTTGTAATAATTGGACTGGACTTTACATTGTTGTTTTGTTTTGTTATTGTCTGATTATTTTGCGTGCTTTTGTGTGGTTTATACATTTCGTAATGCCAAAATTGTTGATACACATTACCCAAGCAACCGTGGTTGAACCACGGGATCGAGGGGTGCCTAACACCTTCACCTCAGTCAATAGAATTCCTTAGCCGGAATCTCTGTTCGCAAACCAATTTAAGAGTCAAATGGTTTCGAAAAGGATTTTCCAAAGGTGACTTGGCACACCGGATTAAGCCAAGTGGCGACTCTGAATAAAAAATATAAATAATCCTTTTCCGAAACAAATTTTCATTTTTTGTCACTTTAGTAAAAGCCCTTTCAAAACAAAAAAAAATTCAATCTTTTTTAGGAGTTGAAAAAAAGGGGTGTGACAGCTCTGGCGACTCTGCTGGGGACTATTTCAGAATCCGAGCTTTTTTTTTGGAGTCATATCGGCTTTGTTTGGCATTACGAGTGTATAAGCATTGTTTGTGATTTTGGTTTGTGTTTTCACTTTTGTGCGTTTTCGTGCTCTTTGTTTACAGTATTTATCCTATGTGTTACCGCTTTATATCTGGCATCATTTGCGTAACCCGAGTCAATTCTTTCCGCAACAAGTCTCGGAGCGCACGTTGTGAGCACGAACTCTAGTTGAGTCATCTTTATTTTAGAGAGGGAGCCGTTGGATGTATGAAGTAGGTGGAAAGCAAAGAAGCCACTATCGACCATATGCTCCCCCGAACGGCCTTGTTAGTAAACCACAACGTAGGTCAGCCTTTAGTTCATTCTTATGTGCATCATATTGAGACCTAGCGGGGCCCACACGGTCCTTTGTAGGAGACTCACCTTTAAAGCATCCCTACGTGCTAAATGTTGCATCTTTGAGAGTAACGTGGTCATTTGATGGACCGATTTGGGGAAAACATGTGTTAGAAGTACAGTGTGAAAAAAAAAAGTGAGTCGAAAAGAATGAATCAAAAGGAGTGTCGTAGTTTATTTTAGAGTTCTTTATGACTTTTGTTCTTCACGATCCAAAACTCAAAAAGAATTTTTTTACGTTTTGCATTTATCTTCTCAAAGTACCGTAAGTTCAACAAAAAAAAATGAAAAAAAAAGGGTTTTGTTTGCCTTTTCTGCTTATTTGTCAAAAACAAAATACCAAAAAGATTTTTTTTTATAATTGGTGGTGTCAGTCTTAGTTGAAATGTCTAGTTGAAAATCCAAAAAGTTTTCATTCGTTTATTTTTGGTTGTCTCTTAAGTTAGGGTCAATTTATTAGTTAATCGTTAAGTGTCCAATCTGGACGAACTACGCACCCCTGATTCTCCTCTCTCGGAAGTGAGATACGTAGGCAACCTATTGTGGGTTCGGGGATCTTATTTAAAAAATCCAAAAAGATTTTCTTCACTCTTTATTTAGAGTAGGTGTTTCATACATATCTTGAAAAGAAAAATACAAAAAAAAATAAAATAATTTTCCTCAATAGTCGTAGGTTTCATTTTTTGTTGATCTTATTTCAAAAATTCAAAAAGATTTTCTTCACTCTTTATTTAGAGTAAGTGTTTCATATACATCTTTAAAAGAAAACTACAAAAAGATTTTTCTTTAATAGGTTCAAGTTTCATTTTCATATGAAATTCAAAATCGAAAATCCAAAATAAAGATTTTTCTTTGGTAATCATAGGTTTCATTTTGTATAGGAATTTTAAACGTGAAAATGCAAAAAGAGTCTATTCTTTTGACAATTTGTTATTTTCTTCTCTTTTTAAAGTTTCAAGAAAAGAAAAAAAGAAAGGAAAAAGTTTAATTGGCCATTTTGGCAAAACTTCACGAACTACGCACACCTGATTCTCCCCTTTCGGGGGTGAGATACGTAGGCGCCCTTCTTGGGTTCGGTGATCTTTTCAAGAAAAAAAAGAGGTTTTGAAAAACTGTTGAACTCTAACCATTTGCTATCTCTTGAGCTAGTTTAAGGTGGTTGGTTTGTGGCATTTTGGCTGGTCCTCCATATTGTTCTAAGTCACAGAGGAAGTTATGGCCAACAAGGATACCGAGTTAGTTGTCACTAATCAAATAGGGAGTTCGGGGAATGAGAATGTAGAAGATAATGAAGAGATTCGGAAATTAAGGTGGCAAATAATAGAAATGCATCGAGCTTGGGTTAATGGGTTGCCGTCTCCTCCAGTTCCTACGGATAATCTGGAATATCTTTCTAGCTTGCCTCCCGTGTCATATGCACAATTTCCTATTTTTGTTGATATGACCCAACATGCATCAGGATCGACTCCGGGGTAATAATATCCAACCACTTCCAATGTTCATTTCCTCACTCCCCAATCAAGACCCGCTGCTCAGCCAGCTCCACCGACCACACCGGTATTCGTGGCTCCGCCACCACCTGAAGCTCCCTCATATGTTGTGCGTCCGATAATGGGGCTTCCTCGGTCTGCCAGTGAGCCAGTATTGCAGGTTCCAGATAGTCAGTATTATGCCCCGGAGCCGACTTTGAGAATGAATGAACCGTATGGGTACACTCAGCCACCTGCATTTCCATTTGATTCAGAGAAACCTGTCGCAACAGAGGAACAAGAAGTCATAGCGCGGAAGTTGAAAAGTTTAGAACAGGCCATGAGGAATTTGCAGGGAATCGGAGGTTATAAGAGTGTTTCTTATAAAGATCTGTGCATGTTCCCAGACATCAACCTTTCTCTCGATTTTAAAATACCTAAGTTCGAGAAGTATGTAGGACATGGTGATACCGTGGCCCACTTGAGATGCTATTGCAACCAGTTGAGGACTGCAGGAAGAAGGGAAGAGCTGCTCATGGCTTTCTTTGGCGAGAGTCTTTCTGATCTGGCTTCAGAATGGTTTATCGATCAAGATATCGATAAATGGAACAGCTGGGATGATTTAGCTTCTGAATTTGTTCAATATTTTCAGTATAACATCGACCTGATTCCGGATGAAAAATCCTTGGTCAACATGAAGAAAAAGAGAACTGAAGGTTTTAGGGAATACGCGATAAGGTGGCGTGAACAGGCCTCCAGGGTAAAGCCTCCAATGAAAGAAAGTAAGTTGGTAGAAGTTTTCATTCAGGCGCTGGATGAGACCTATTTTCAACATTTACTTCCGGCAATGGGAAAGTCTTTTATGGAAGTCCTTAAAATGGGGGAGATGATAGAGGACAGAATTAAGACCGGCCGAATAGTGAGTTTTGCCGCATTAAAAGCCACCACACAAGCGATTCAACGTGGATCTGGCACATTTGGAGGTAAAAAGAAGAAAGAGGACGTGGCGACTGTCATAGCTGGAACCCATTCCTATCCCAAAAGACCACCTCGCTCCTATCCCCAATCTCAAGCCCAAGTCTATGCCCAAGCTACATATATTCCTTCCCACCATTACTACCCTACATAAAACCCTTTATATTCCATTCCACCACCCCCGTACCCAGTATATAGCGCGCAGCCATATGCCCAAACCCCTTCTTACCCGCAGTGGCGCGCGCAAGCCCCACAAAATTGCTCATTCGCTCCACCAAATTACCAAAACCCTTCCAGACCCAGTTTTCAACCTAGGACCGAGTATAGGAAAGAGAAGGCAGTCAAAAATCAATTCACACCTCTTGGGGAGTCATATGCTATCTTGTTTGATAGGTTGAGAAAGTTGAAGGTCTTAAGCCCAATTCAAGGAAGGCTTTCAAATCCACCGCCGAGGAATCTCGATTATTCTTTAAGGTGTGCGTACTATTCTGATATGCCAGGCCATGATATCGAGAAATGCTGGCATTTAAAGAGAGCTGTCCAAGATTTAATTGACACAAATCAGATGCTGGTCCAGGCCCCGGAGGGTCCAAACATTAACACGAATCCACTGCCAACCCATGCTGAAGCTAATATATTAGAATTGATATATGATGGGAAAGATTCTTCGAGGGGTTATAAGCCTATTGTCAAGATACAGACCATTGAGGAGAAATCAGTGAACGTAGCGGAGTCTTTGAAAGCAATGTCATTGAACCGGGAAGGAATGAGAGAAAATAAAGCCCAAGAAAGCACAAAGAAACCCCTGATCACAGTACAAGGCACCAGAAGGTATGTTGATTTGAGTCAGGATAAACCTAAGTTGACAGTGGTGGGAGCTTTGAGTCAGCCCATCTTGACGATGAAAGGAGCACTGGCAGCGCCTATTGTCCTCAAACTGGTGACCCAACCTCCGATAGTTAATACGAAAAGGATTCCCTGGAATTATGGGTGGACCGTGATGACCTATCACGGGAAAGAAGTAGTGGAAGATGTAGATGAGGTAAGGGGTTTGACTAGGTCAGGAAGATGCTTTGTTCCTGAAATCTTAAGAAAGTCCAAGCCAATGATGAGTGGATCGTCATCTATCAAAAAGCCTATCACCGAAGAATAAACCGAAGAATTTTTGAAAAAGATGAAGTTGCCAGAGTATTCAATAATAGACCAGTTGAAGAAAACCCCTGCTCAAATTTCCCTTTTATCTTTGTTGTTGTACTCCAAGGAGCATCGTGATGTTTTACTGAAGGTATTAAATGAAGCATATGTTCCTGGGGAGGTTACAATCAACCAGCTTGAGAAAATGGTCGGAAAAATCTTTGAGGTCAATCGGATCAGCTTTTCTGATGATGAAATGCCTGTTGAAGGTACAAGGCATAACCGGGGCCTTTACATTACAGTGAAGTGTGAGGATTTCTATGTCACTCATGTTATGATTGATGGAGGTTCAGGTGCAAACATTTGCCCTATTTCTACTTTGCAAAAGCTGAATATTGGTGCAGAGAGGATCAGGCCCAACAATGTATGTGTCAGGGCTTTCGATGGTGCAAAATCAAATTCCATTGGCGAAATAGAACTAATGTTGACCATAGGGCCTGTTGAATTCGCTATAGAGTTTCAAGTACTGAATATAGACTCCTCTTACAATCTGTTGTTGGGAAGGCCATGGATCTATAAGGCCAAGGTGGTTGCATCTACACTGCAACAAATGATTAAGTTTGAGCATGACAGGCAAGAAGTGGTTATTCATGGTGAAGGAGATTTGTACTCCTACAAAGATTCTCCCTTGTCTCTTATTGAAGCAAATAACGTAGAGGAGACATTCGTCTATCAAATTTTTGATACAGTGCCAGTGAATCGTAATCTTGAATGTCAGGTTATGCCGGGACCACAATTGTCTTCCGCTTCTATCATGATGGTGAGTGAACTTTGGAAATATGGATTTGAGCCAGGAAAGGGTTTGGGAGCGTCTCTGCACGGTATAGTTTGTCCCATATGTACAAGTGAGAATGTGGGCACGTTTGGTCTGGGATTTGAGCCTACGGATGAAGATCTGAAGAAAACCAAGGGAAGGAAAAGGAAACATGGTCACTCCCTCACCCAATGCCACTACTCAGTGAATCATTTGTTAAGAGCGGTGTCACGAAGCATGTGGAATTTGAAGTTGAATTGGTTGATGACTTCCAGAACCTTTTTATTAAAGTTGATATGGTCGAAGCAGGAGAAGGTACCAGTATGGCAGACGTGCAACTCATAGGTCCAGCTGTCCGGCTCAATAATTGGGAAGTCACTCCTCTCCCCGTTAGGAGGGAGTTTTGGTAGTTTATTTTATTTTTCTTTCTGTTTATCCGAGCTATTTCAGGGTTGTAATTCGGATTTTAGTTTGTTTATGTTATGTTGGCATCTATGTTTAAACCCTCCTATCTTTTTATTTAATGAAATGCAATGTCCCTTTTGTTTCGTGTCTAATATATTTTTTGTTTTTCTTTTCTTACACAGTTCTCTTTATGCTGATTCTAATGACATGACATGCAAGCGGAATTTTTAGCCTGACCTTAAAATCCAAACCAATCAAGATGTAATGAAGAAGGATGGGGAATATTATGAAGAAAAAGCACTAGAAGAAATAAGCAAAGAGTTGGAACAATTTGAAGACAAACTGAATCCTAATTTGAATGGGACTGAGCCAATAAATCTAGGGGATCAAGAAGATGTTAGGGAAACTAAAATCAGCGTACATGCTTTGCCACAGCTAAAAGATGGAGTGATTCAAGCATTAATTGATTAGAAGGATGTTTTTGCATGGTTTTATGATGATATGCCTGGTTTAAGCACTGAATTAGTGGCTCACAAATTGCCAACTGATCCCGTATTCCCTCCTGTCAAACAGAAGTTGAGAAAGTTTAAGACGAATGTAAGTATTAAAATTAAAGAGGAAATCATGAAACAACTTGAAGCCAAAGTAATTCGAGTAGCTCGCTATCCCATGTGGTTATCCAATGTTGTTCCCGTACCAAAGAAAGATGGCAAAATTCGAGTGTGTGTTGATTACCGTGATTTGAATAGAGCAAGTCTGAAAGATGATTTTCCACTGCCCAACATTCATATTTTGTTAGACAACTGTGCTAAACACGAGGTTTCCTCTTTTGTGGATTGCTATGCCGGATATCACCAGATCATTATGGATGATGACGATGCAGAGAAAACATCTTTTATCACACCATGGGGAACTTATTGTTATCGAGTGATGCCGTTCGGTTTGAAGAATGCTGGAGCAACATACATGAGAGCCATGACCACTATGTTTCATGATATGAAGCATAAATGAGATTGAGGTCTACGTGGATGATGTGATTATTAAGTCAAAAAGTCAGGCCGACCATGTTAAAGATTTAAGAAAGTTCTTTGAAAGGCTTCGCAGGTATAATCTCAAACTCAACCCGACAAAATATGTATTTGGAGTTCCATCTGGAAAGCTGTTGGGGTTTGTAGTCAGCCGTCGGGGAATTGAATTGGATCCCTAAAAAATCAAAGCCATTCAGGATTTGCCCCCACCCAAGAATAAAATGGAGGTGATGAGTTTGCTTGGTAGACTGAACTATATTAGCAGGTTTATTGCTCAACTCACAACCACTTGTGAGCCCATATTCAAGTTGCTGAAAAAGAGTACCGCGGTAAAATGGACTGAAGAATGTCAGGAAGCGTTCGATCGAATCAAAAGATATTTGTCAAATCCGCCCGTGCTGGTACCCCCCGGATCCTGGTAGGCCTTTGATCTTATATTTATCAGTCATGGACAATTCTTTCGATTGTGTCCTGGGTCAACATGATGTCATAGGCAAAAAAGAGCAGGCTATTTATTATCTTAGCAAGAAGTTCACCACATATGAGGCCAGGTATACTCTTCTTGAAAAGACGTGTTGTGCCCTAACTTGGGTAGCACAGAAGTTGAAGCATTAACTCTCATCCTATACTACTTATCTCATCTCCCGCATGGATCCTTTGAAGTATATCTTTCAGAATCCTATGCCAACAGGTCGATTGGCAAAGTGGCAAATATTTCTTACCGAGTTCGACATTGTATATGTGAATCGAACCTCCATGAAAGCCCAAGCCTTGGCAGATCATCTTGCTGAGAATCCCATTAATGAAGAGTACGAGCCATTGAAGACATATTTTCCTGACGAAGAAGTGTCGTGTGTCGATGAAGTCGTTATATATGCTGATCCAGGTTGGAAGTTGTTCTTCGATGGAGCTGTTAATATGAAAGGAGTCAGAATAGGTGCGGTTCTTATCTCTGAATCGGGACAACATTTCCCGGTAACAACACAACTTTGATTCTACTGTACTAACAATATGGCAGAGTATGAAGCCTACATTCTTGGTTTGAGGTTAGCTGTTGATATGGGAGTCCAAGAATTATTGGTGTTGGGAGATTCGGATTTGCTCGTCCATCAAATTTAACGCGATTGGGAGACGCGAGATTTGAAGCTCATCCCGTATCGACAATGCTTGCAGGAGCTATGTCGACGATTTATGTTAGTAAAATTTAGCCATATTCCAAGGATTCATAATGAAATTGTTGATGCTTTAGCCACTCTGTCTTTAATGCTCCAACATCCTGATAAAGCCTACATCGATCCAGTGCATATACAGAGTCGTGATCAGCATGCTTACAGTAATGCGGTTGAAGAAGAGCTCAATGGAGAACCATGGTTCTTGGATATCAAGCAGTACATTCAGTTAGGAGAATACCCAGCATATGCCACCAACGATCAAAAGAGGTCTATTAGGCGTTTGGCTAATGGATTTTTCTTAAGTGGGGGAATCTTATATAAGAGAACCCCAGATCTGGGACTTTTGAGGTGTGTAGATGCAAGAGAAGCCTCGGCAATCATGGTTGAAATACACTCTGGAGTATGCGGGTCGCATATGAACGGTCATTTCTTGTCAAAGAAGATTCTTTGAGCAGGTTATTACTGGCTTACTATGGAGAGGGATTCTATTCAATTTGTTCAAAAGTGTCATCAATGTCAGGTGCACAACGATCTGATACGTTATCCTTCTGTTGAGTTACATGCAATGGCCGCTCCATGGCCGTTCGTGGCTTAGGGAATGGATGTGATTGAACCGATTGAGCCGAAGGCATCAAATGGACATAGATTCATTTTGGTAGCCATTGACTACTTTACAAAGTGGGTAGAAGCAGTAACTTTCAAGTCGGTGACAAAGAAGGCTATGGTAGACTTTGTTCATGCCAATATCATTTGTAGATTTGGAATTCCAATGATGATTATTACAGAAAATGCTGCCAATCTCAATAGTCATTTGATGCAAGAAATATGTCAACAGTTTAAGATCGCACATCGAAATTCTACTCCATATCGCCCAAAGGCCAATGGTGTTGTAGAAGCCGCCAATAAGAATATAAAAAAGATACTGCGAAAAATGGTACAAATGTCTAGACAGTGGCTAGGTTATCGCACCACTGTTCGCACTTCAACAGGGGCAACTCCATATTTATTAGTGTATGGGACAGAAGTAGTCATCCTTGCAAAAGTTGAAATTCCCTCTCTTCGAGTCATTGTAGAAGCAGAGATTGATGATGACGAATGGGTAAAAACCAAACTGGAACATTTGAGTTTGATTGAGGAAAAAAGGCTAACGTCTGTGTGTCATGGCCAGTTGTATCATAGGAGGATGGCTCGAGCATATAACAAAAAGGTCTATCCCAGGAATTTTAAAGTTGGTCAGTTGGTATTAAGACGTATCCTTCCTCACCAGGTTGAAGCGAAAGGCAAGTTCTCCCCTAACTGGCAAGGTCCCTTCGTTGTGAAGAAAGTGTTGCCTAATGGAGCCTTATATTTGACAGATACTGAAGGCAAAATGGCAGAAATGGCTATCAATGCTGATGCGGTCAAAAGATATTATGTATGATATTTGATCCTTTGTTGATTTTATTGCATGTTTAGTACTTGCATTTTTTGAAGATTGATATGATGAAGGCATTTTGTTCTTCTATCCAAACATTGTGTCATCCTTTGTTTACCCGTTTGAGATTCATTTTATTTTTCTTTCATATCCCTCTTTTGGAATCAAAATAGAGTCAAAGATAAATGTCAAGAAAATAAGAATAAAAGAAAGAGTTCGGAAATAAAAGAAAAAAAATCATATCAAACAAAGAACAAGCTGATGGAACTATGTACGACCTGATTCTCCTCTCTCGGGAGTGAGATACGTAGGCTGCCCTATTTCGGGCTCGGTCCCACCAAATAAAGATCTAACATTCACCCAGTCAACAAAACTGGGGCATGATTTAATGTGTTGTTTGAGTCGATTCCAAAGGTTGTAAGTCCCACCCCCCACTTCAAGTGTCGTTTGAACCCCTTGCCAACCTTTTCTAACCCATCCAAAGGCCAAGTTACAACCAAAGAAAGTCCTTCAGATCAATTTTTGATAATTTTAAGGCGAAGCATGCAATGGATATGATGATACATTGTGAGGTACCACTTGTCTCCCTCAGCATAAGAAATCAAAAAAATAATAATACAAAAATGAGAGAGTCTTATTGGTGAAAACCCCCGTGGGCATCATAAGGCGATGGTGAGTTGAGGAAATGAAAATGAGAGAGTCTTATTGGTGAAAAACCTCGTTGGCTCCATAAGGAGATGGTGAGTGGAGATAAATAAAAATGAGAGAGTCTTATTGGTGAAAACCCTCACGGGCACCGTAAGGCGATGGCGAGTTCAAGAGAAAAGTGAAAAGTGAAAAGTGAAAAGAAAGAGATTTGTGGGCGAAAGTCTTTTAAGATGTCGTCAATCGAATGTAATGTATGAGTCCAATGGATTGGAAGAAGCGGCTCAGCGGCAAAGGCACAAACTCAACGACAAATGAGGAGTTTGGATAGGAAGATCAGGCAGTTTAATCCAAAATACATGTCATACTTATTAGAGTTGGTTGTCGTATTCAGATAAGTTTTCTTTTGGAATATGGGACATTGCCCTTTTATTTCATTTACATATTCAAGCTTTTTTGTCTTTTTATGTCATTTATCAAAATAAAAGTCACCATCATTTCTTTACATTTTAAAGTCAAGTCTGTGACAAAACAAGTGAGAAAGGATTTCAAAATTTACTACCGTTCTTTCCAATTATATGAGGAAAAGCCAAGGAACAGCACAGGAAGGAAATATGATCGTAATTCAACACGAAGCAAAGGAAGTCTATCAACCGACAGGATATTGAATTCGTGGAAGCATTCAGATTTGGGAAAAGAGTGCACCTCAGGGGTATGGTAAAATGGAAACCCATTGTTTGAGACAGAACTCATTTCCCTCAATCAGGATCCGGGTCGATGGTGCAGCAAGACAGGGAAGGTGTTAGTGATTTAGAACAAAGATGAAAGGAGTGAGTGCTGGGGCAGATACCTAAGAACCCAAGAGCTGCAAGCCACCACTAAGTTTTTAACTGACAAATTTTCTTTGTTGAAATAGGGGAAGATTCGCTTCACTTAATTCAGCTACCATTGGAAATACACATCCGTGAGAATTTACTTTCAATTCAGGACCCTCCTGAAAAATGGGATTTTACCTTATGTTCAGGACCTTCCTGAAAAATGGGATTTTACTTTATGTTTAGGACCCTCCTGAAAAATGGGATTTTACTTTATGTTCAGGACCCTCCTGAAAAATGGAACTTTACTTTATGTTCAGGACCCTCCTAAAAAATGGGAATTTATTTTATGTTCAGGACCCTCCAAAAATAGGGATTTTACTTTATGTTCAGGACCCTCCTGAAAAATGGGAATTTATTTTATATTCAGGACCCTCCTGAAAAATGGGACTTTACTTTATGTTCAGGACCCTCCTGGAAAATGGGACTTTACTTTATGTTTAGGACCCTCCTGGAAAATGGGACTTTACTTTATGTTCAGGATCCTCCGGGAAAATGGGATTTTACTTTATGTTCAGGACCCTCCTGAAAAATGGGATTTTACTTTCTGTTCAGGACCCTCCTGGAAAATGGGATTTTACTTTATGTTCAGGACCCTCCTGGAAAATGGGATTTTACTTTATGTTCAGGACCCTCCTGAAAAATGGGATTTTACTTTCTGTTCAGGACCCTCTTGAAAAATGGGATTCTTACTTTCTGTTCAGGACCCTCCTAAAAAGTGGGACTTTACTTTCTGTTCTGGACCCTCCTGGAAAATGGGACAACGCTCTCAAAAATGAAATACTACTTTATTATAATTCTTGTTTGGGATAATTTTCGTTCTAGTTTTAATTTTGGGTTTCAGGAGCCCGCTTGAAGAACAGGGTGATAAAATAACAAGTCAGGAGCCCGCCTGGAGAATAGGGTGAAGAAACGAAAAGTCAAGCAATAAAGCGAAGCAATTGAAAGCCAAGCAACAAGTTGAAAGAAATTGCAAGTCAGGAGCCCGCCTGAAGAATAGGGTGATGAAAGTCGAGTCAAGAACCAATAGAAGCTGTATAGATAGGATTTTTGTAATTTTATTTATATTTTAACTTGTAATTTTCATTTTTTTTGATGTAATGACGGATCCGCGGACCGGAACCTCGATGGAACCTCACTCGACTCTCCAACTCGGTATAGTCCATTTCCTTACAAAAGTTGAGATACTTGTCACTCGATCCTCTCATAATGTGAGTAGGTGGGATGTCTTAAGTCAAGACCCGGTTGTCCTTCTTCCTTCTGTTTCTTTCTTTGAATAATGGTCGGGTCAAAATTTGGTCTCGCTGTCTACTTCTTTGCCAGAAAACACTTCGTGTTTACATTCAAAGGGGGCATGATGTAGACACCTAATTTCGTCCCTCCCCGATATCATTTTTACCTATTGTTTACCTTATCCTACCGTGTTCCCTCACCCGCGTGATAATCCCTCCACAAAATGACAAAATAACAACCCCCTAACTAATTTTGTTTTATCCTAATATTCTAACAACCCACCCAATAAAAAAACAACACCTCACCACTACCCCCTACCCCATATGACCCTACCTACCCTACCCCAATACCTACCCACGTGGCCCTCACAATAAAAACACACACATACTCTCACCATCAGAGAATTTTTGGGCATTATCAGTAACAAAAAAAACAATAACATACAACACTCAGCACCATCTTCTGGATCCTCACATTATACACACGTTACACCAAGAACATGCACAAACCTCACACACTCACTCTCCATCACCATATTCACAATCCTAACCATATACACACACACATCAACGGGCACCCACCGATTGACCTAAACCACCCTTCACCATCAATGGAGACGTGAACATTAAGAGAAGAGAGTGAGGTGAGAGAGGAAGAGAGAATCAGTAACGAAGTGAGATAGAGAGATCTACGAGGAAGAGAGAATCAGTAACGAAGAGAGATAGAGAGATCCGCGAGGAAGAGAGACTCGAGGTTGAGTTTTAGGTTGTTCTGGGATGGGTTTTGTGGAGTTCGGTCACTGTTCCGGTGAGGCTACACTGATTTGGAGCTCTGGTGAGTTGCCAACGACAACCCTGTTGCGATTCGGTTATGGTTGGGGGAGAGAATAGTGAGAGGGTCGACGGTGATCAGAAATTGAGAAAGGGTGATGGAATCAGTAAAAAATCTGGCTGGTTTGGAGTTTTTCCGGTGAATTTCTCACCGGAATAAGCTCTAAATCATAAAATCGATTCGCCATGGTCCCGAAAGTCCCCTAAAACGTCTTCGTCTCTGATTTCTCTGGCAAAATCTAGCCGGAGAGATCTATTTTTAGTGATTACGTGTTCGGCCGAAGCTCCGGCGTCACCAAAATCGATGACCAGTAGCACCAGTTCACACCTTCATTCGAGTTTTTAGTTTGTTTGTTTGATTTGTTGATCGAGATTTGCGAGTTTAGTTCGGGATTGAGGTTGTTGGTCGAGTTTGGGTCCGATTCGAGGTTCTTTGGCACGCGGACTCATCTTCTTGTTCTTGATCGACTGATATTTGGAATAAAATCATCACTGAGGTCCATTTTTTCTACAGATCTTTATTTTATCTTGACTTTTTTTTGATGTTGTGGGTGTGGATGATTTATTTGTTGTGTGTTTGGTTTGAATCTTCGTTGTTTGTGTTTGTCTGATTATTATGATGTGGTGATAGGTTTCGATTTTATGTTGGATAAATCGCGATTACCATGGTCGATTTGATTGAGACTTATTTAATCATGTTGGTTGAAATAAATTTGGGGACGGGAATCGAAAATTGATAAAAGTGAATATTATGATATTTTTGATACATTGTTGATGTTGAATGCGATATGTCGCCGAGCGGGTAGGCAAGTTTAGGATTGGTGTAGTGTTGGAATGATTGGAATATTGGTTGAATGTTTTGTTTATCATATTTGGAAAGTGTATTTATTTAACCGGGGAATGCCCCGAGGTAATTTGTATTTACTCACCGGGGAATGCCCCGAAGAATTTTTTACGCTAAGGATGCTCGTGATCAAGGCCCGAGGCATCGGGTAAAGCATGGTTTAGGACTAGTGTAGGTTATTTCAGTATTTTATTTCGGGTTGTAATAATTGGACTGGACTTTACATTGTTGTTTTGTTTTGTTATTGTCTGATTATTTTGCGTGCTTTTGTGTGGTTTATACATTTCGTAATGCCAAAATAGTTGATACACTTTACCCAAGCGACCGTGGTTGAACCACGGGATCGAGGGGTGCCTAACACCTTCCCCTCGGTCAACAGAATTCCTTAGCCGGAATCTCTATTTGCAAACCAGTTTAAGAGTCAAATGGTTTCGAAAAGGATTTTCCAAAGGTGACTTGGCACACCGGATTATGCCAAGTGGCGACTCTGAATAAAAAATGTAAATAATCCTTTTCCGAAATAAATTTTCATTTCTTGTCACTTAAATAAATAAAACCCTTTCGACCCTTAAAACATTAAATTTTTTGGAGCAAGTACGAAAAAGGGGTGTGACAGCTGTTTAGACCCTCCACTTGAGTGTTCATGTCTATTTTTATGCTTAATACATTGTTGTTTCAGGTACAAGAAATTGGTAAGTTAGTTCAGTAAACTTCAACACAAGTTCAAAACGTTTCAAGAACACTTATGATGTTTTCCAACACCTTCAACACAAGTTCACTATGAACTATCAAAGAAGTGTGTTATATTATTAAGAAATAAGATGAAACAAAATAAGCCAAGTCCTTCAAATTCACGAAGTGTCTTTAAGGAAATAATTTTCCTCAAGTACCCGAGGTTCCGAAATTTTCCTCCCAGGATGAATGGCTTAAAAATCAGAAAGTAGTGGTACCACAAACATTTTGGTTTTCTTCAAACTCACACAACGGGAGATAATCACACAGAGTTTTTATGAAGACAAAAAATATTTTAATACAGAAAATTTTTGTACTAAACCTGTGAAAAAATGCAGGTTTATGTAGTGTTGGGTATGATGTAGTTTTGATGATTGACAAACTAACAAAGTGATATGAAACATGTAGTTGAAACTTGTAGAAAATAAACTTAACGAACTAAACATGTGCTAATTTGTAGAAGTTGAATTTGATTTAAACACTTGATGATAAGGGAAAGCAAAGTTGAGTTGAAAAAGGAGTCCTATGAAAGAAGGAGTTTCACTTCTGAGCATATCCTGAAGAGTCCTATGTGTAGAAGGAGAAAGATTTTTTAGATTGAAGAAGTTTACGCAAGATAGGAAACTTACAAATTGAAGGACTCTTTGTTAGATCAATGAAGTTTCTGATGACTGACACATGAATGGACCATGTTACTTGAGCTGGTCCAAGCATAGGAAGAAAGGTTTCAGGTTTCACTGATAGATGCTGATAACGATTGCTTAAAGGCTAGAATAAATGACCAAGCCTAATTCTAATATACTCAAGTTACTGATCACGTGAGAAATTGAAGAAGTTGTGGTTGAGTAAAATACATGAAGATAAGCTGATTTAAAGTGTTGAAGTTTGACTACAACACTAAGGAGACAAGAGTTAGAATTGAAGAAGGAGTCTCGCTTGAAGTAGAACTCTATGTAATGATGTTCTGATTAAAGGAGGAGTTTGAAATAAAGAATGAATATTTGAAGAGCTGTGCTTAAATAAAAGATGCATCAGTCAGAATAACTTATGCATTTACAAAGAAGAAAAGAACAATCGATAGATTGACTTCATGAAGTGCTACTCAATCACTGAAGAAACACATTGAAGAACCTGGTCCTAAGTATAGAATCCAACTAAGAGTTTTAGAATTGATTTTTAGAGTTGTTCATTGTTTTTGAACTATTGATGTAATATTTGTTTTAGTGTGTTATAAACTGAACTAGGATCTAGTCTTCGAGTTGGGGAAAACTCAGAGACTTTGGGAACGCATACCTTGGGAGGTGTGTGTGTAGTTAGAAATTAGAGTTTATAATTCCTAGTCATTGAGTTAAAGGAATTAGAGTTTATAATTTCTATTTATTGGTTACAAGAGTTTTGTAATCAGTCGTTGTTGAGGCTCAGAGTTATTTAGTGAAGTTGGGGTTAAATCCTATTAAGGTTTAGGTCATGATTTTTTACACCTTTTGAGCTGGGTGTTTCCCATATAAAAATTATTGTGTTCTTTACTTTTGTTTTACTGTTTCCTTGGAACACGTCAGGCAACCCATTCCATCGATAGACAATAGCTAGGTAAAAATAAGATAATCTGTAGGGTACGTACTCTAACAAGTGGTATCAGAGTGAGGTTGTCTTAAAAAGGGTTAGCACCTAACAAAAAATTAATATAATGAATTCCGCACAACTTACTAGTCACAATGAAGGTCAATCCACTATTAGACCTCCACTCTTTGATGGGTATCACTTTATTTGGTGGAAAGCTAGGATGGAAACATTTTTTCAAAGGTAGATTATGAATTATGGGACAGATATATTGATAGACCAACAATTACCATGAAGACAGTGGATGGAGAACAAATGAAAAAGGTAAGACGTAAATTCGCCTCGAATGATCTTGTTGCACTACAAAAGAATGCAAAATTCAAATATATTCTTATTTGTTGTCTTGTTCCAGCTGAGTACAACAGGGTGTCTAATTGCAACACTGCTAAACAAATCTGGGATGCATTGGGGAATGCACATGAAGGCACTACCAAGTGAGAGAATTCAAAATTGCATTACTTTTCACTGAATATGAGGCTTTCAAAATGGAGAAAAGTGAGTCATTACAAGAAATGATAACTAGGTTAACTTTATTGGTAAATGAGTTATCATCTCTAGGAAAGGTTTTATCTACTAAGGAATAGGTAGAGAAGGTCTTGAGAGTCCTACCAAAGTCTAAGTGGAATGTCAAAGTTACAGCCAAAAGAAAAGCTAAGGATCTCACTAGAATTTCCCTTGATAAGTTAGTTGGTAATTTGAAGACCTATGGGATGGACATGGAAGATATAAATAGGGCATCTGAAAGTGATGAATCAGATGGAGAAGAAGATAATGAAACTGCTTTCATTGCCATTGGAGATTCAGACATGGAAGAAGATGATGGAAACTCTGAGGTAAGTATTCTTGAACTCAAAGAGAAGTTGCATTTATTTTCTTAAAAGGATCATGTTTCCTTAATGAGTGCTCTAACTGATGATTTCCAAGAATTAACTTCTGATAGGGATGAGTTTTTGAACAATCTTGTAAGTTTGAAGTTTGATTTTATTGATCTAGAAACTTGTAAGAACACTGTTGTAAAGGAAAACTGCACTCTTATGGAACAGGTTAGCAAACTTGATTCATCAAACCTGACCCTCAAATATGAAGTTCTAAAACTGCCTCTTTCTGAAAAAGAAAAAAATGTCAAGATTGAGGAACAAGAAAAGATTGAGTCAGAATTGACTAAGATTAAACATGAATACTTTTTTGAAAAAGAAAAGGTTAGTCAACTAAGTCAAGAAGTTTCTAAATTTAAACTTGATCTTGAAAGAGCTAATAGATGGACACATTCTTCAAGACTTGTTCATAAGCTAGGTCAAAGAACTCACAATGAAAAGGTTGGGTTAGTCTTTTATAAAAGTTCTAATGCTATTAAAGAACTATGTTATATTTGTGGTAACTTGGGACATCCAACCACTGAATGTCCAGTTGCAACAAAAAGAAAATCAAGAAGCATAAGCCTAGCAAAATATTCTTGTTCTATGTTAGCACAATCTAAAAACAAAGTCAAAACTGGTCAGAGAAATAGGTCACATAACATGTTGCCTCGATGGGCTACAAGGAACTTCATACATCCTTTTTCTCATAAGAAAGGATCCAAGATTATCTGGGTTCTTAAAATTAACCCCTAATTTGTTTTGCAGGTGAAAGTGAAAGGAGGCAAGCAAAATTAGTACATGGATAGAGCTTGCTCAAGACATAAGACTGGAAGCAAATAAAATCTCTTTCACTCACCATATTTAAAGGGGGAATGTATCTTTTAGAGATGGTAAAAAGAGCACCATTATTAGAGTTGAAAGATTGGGAGAACTAAAACAATTTTTTTAAAAAAATGGCCTGATTTGGAGTGCTCGTGTAAGGGGGAAGCAAGGGAGATTCTCTTCAATAAAAAAATATAACAAAAGGATGACAGTGAAACAGATGAGCATGCACAGGAACATGTTGTACTACCTGGTCCAACTGTTGTACAGACTGAAGGTATATTGACAGGGGGAACAACAAATAAAGAAATGGATGCATCAATAAAACGAACACAAGCTGCTGATAATTTTGTTGGTAGGTCATAAGAATTGGTGTTTTCAAAAGAATCTTGAGATATCCCATGAGAATCAATGTCTTGAGACTATGGTATCCAAAGGAAAACAATTTCACTCTTGAGAGCTATAAAAATGTTGACTATGTGGGTTACTTAATTGACTGGAGAAACACCAAGAACCAAAGGCACTAAGTAGAGAGCATTTTGAAAGGAATAGGTTAGACTTGGGGATGATTAAAATTGCATGAACTTCCTCAATGATTGACTAGAATAACCATTTTTTCCTTAATCTTATTAGCTAAATGTTATTCGATTCAGTCTTGTACATTTAGTTGTGTATCCCAATTCCATATTTTTGACTCTTCTAACCTAATTTGTATTAGATTATGTAGAAAAATAGGTACAAGCAAACAATTATGACCATAAAGTTCTTCTTATCAGGTATGTTCTACATTGACATAAGTATAGGCTGTCTATGTTGAAATAGTTGAGCACACCTGTTCCATTCCTCACACTTCATCCTCTCCTTGTACTATAATATTGACGAATTGGTTAACCAAACTTTATTTGATTCTCTCCAAATGGTTGTGCACAAATATGTTGATTCTACACCAGAAATTCCTTCTTCTCTATTAACCAAAATATCAGTTTTTGTACTATGATTTGCCAAATTTGATCATCAATCATATACAACATATGTTTCTGAAGAATGAAAAGGGACATGCTTTCCCTTTTACTTCCTAATTGGTTATTTTTTAGGACTTCTCAATCCTAGTTCAGGTTTGACTTATAAAGCAACAATAGATATTCTTGAACATATGAATCATGTTGCTCTACCTGTTTCAATAAGGAGGGCTAACACTCATTTAAAAAAAATTGAAAAAAAAAATTAATTTACCTAAAAAAAAATTTAAACTAGAAGTTGCAGAAGACAGTCATGAAGTTGAATAAGCAGTCCTTAAGGCTAGGATCATCACTTTGAATCTTCACCTTGATTGATAGAGGTATGAAAATAGTGAAATCATTCGTCAATTGACACAGTTGATATCGCCTGTTCCATTTTCCTCATCAGTTCTTCACTATTTGTATCCTTAGCCATGTCCCAATTTTATACCATATTTTTTTTAATTAATACTCAGTTTTTTTACTTTGTTCAGTACTAGCTTAGGTTTAGTGTGGAATATGCTCTGTCAATTAAATGGAATGGTTATCTTGCTAAATTGACTCATATTTTTTATCTCTTTAATACATTACTATGTTGGCTAAAGTCTTTCTCTGATTGTTTTGGTGGTAGGCCTAGTGGCCATAAATAGCATAACAAATCAATTTGGAAAGTATATTATTGCATTGAAATAGTTTTTCGATGATGCCAAAAGGGGGAAGATAAGGTTGTGGAATGTTTATAACCCATTGACTAATTTATTTCATTCTAGTGTTTTATACTTTAGTACCTATAGGTAAAGATGTTTGAATGCACAAAGACAAGAGGTTTGTCATCATCAAAAAGGGGAAATTTATTGGGTCCGATGTAGTTTTGATAATTAACAAACTGACAAAGTGATATGAAACAAGTAGCTGAAACTTATAGCAAATAAATTTAATGAATAAACATGTTCTAATTTGTAGAAGTTGAATTTGATTCAAACACTTTATGATAAGGGAAAGCAAAGTTGAGTTGAAAAAGGAGTCCTATGGAAATGAGTTTGACTTCTGAGCATATCCTGATGAGTTCTATGTGTAGAAGAAGAAAGATTCTGCAGATTGAAGAAGTCTGTACAAGATAGGAAACATACAAATTGAAGGACTCTTTGTTAGATCAATGAAGTTTTTGATGGCTGACACATGAATGGACCATGTTACTTGAGCTGGTCCTAGCATAAGAAGACATATTTCGGGTTTCACTATAGATACAGACAAAAATTTCTTAAAGTCAGGAATGAATGAGCAAGCCTAATTCTAATATACTCAAGACATTGATCATATGAGAAATTAAAGAAGTTGTGGTTGAGTAAAATACTTGAAGATAAGCTGATTTAAAGAGTTGAAGTTTGACTACAACACTAAGGAGACAAGAGTTGGAATTGAAGAATGAGTCTCACTTGAATTAGAACTCTATGTAACGAGAGTTCTGATTAAATCAGGAGTTTGAAATAAGGAATGAATCTTTGAATAGCTATGCTTAAATAGAAGATGCATCAGTCAGAATAACTGACGCATTTTCAAAGCAGAAAAGCATAATTGACAGATTGACTTCACGAAGTGCTACTCAATCACTGAAGAAACACATTAAAGAACCTGGTCCTAAGTATAGAATCCATCTAAGAGTTTTAGCATTGATTTTTAGAGTTGTTCATTGTGTTTGAACTATTGATGTAATATTAGTTTTAGTGTGTTATAAATTGAACTAGGAGCTAGTCTTCGAGTTGGGGAAAACTTAGAGACTTTGGGAACGCATACCTTGGGAGGTGTGTGTGTAGTTAGGAATTAGATTATATAATTCCTAGTTGTTGAGTTAAAGGAATTAGAGTTTATAATTCCTATTTGTTAGTTACAAGAGTTTTGTAATCAGTCGTTGTAGAGGCTCAGAGTTATTTGGTGAAGTTGAGGTTAAATCCTGTAGAGGTGCAGGTCGTGGTTTTTTACACCTTTTGAGCCTGGTGTTTTCCACGTAAAAATCATTCTGTTCTTTACTTTCTGTTTTACTGCTTCCTTGGAACACGTCAGGCAATCCGTTCCATCGATAGACAATAGTTAGGCGAAAATAAGATAATCAGTAGGGCATGTACTCTAACATATAGTCATGAAGTGCCTTTTCGAAAATGAGGCAATAGTTCATCGAAAATGTGTATCTTTTCTGAATAGTCATGTCTGTCTACTAGAAACAATGTGTCTTTTCCGAACAGCCACAACCATCCAAACAAGTCATACCTTTTTCTGAAATAGTGTGTCATTTCAAAACAACATTTCACATTTTTGCAATTTTTCTACACTGTATGCATGCACGTTAATGGAGGAAAAAAACTGTTGGATTTTCGGACTATGTAAATAAATTTTGTCTAAAAATTTAATCTCATCGATCAATCCAAATCCAAATCCAAATCTAAATCTTAAGCCGAGTGAGAGACGACGATGACGACACGAGGCACCTCTTGGTTCTTTCCTCACTTACCATTAGGAGTTTTTGTTTCTTAATATAAACATATGAAAATTTCATTCTCCCACCAATATGGGAGAATTAGTAGACTTTTCTTTATTTTGAGTACACTTTTCTTTTTTAAGTGCTATCTCATTTTTCCCTCCACTTAATTCCCTCCATCTTCCATTCACACTTTTAATCTTGAACCCAAAAATCTCCAACATGAATGGGGGATGGATATTCTTTGTAAAATATTATGACAAGTATGTGATCATCAAGCAAAGACTGATTTCATCTGAATAAGTGGGTTTTTCTTTGAACTTTACATAATGAACATGCATCGGATGCACTCGATCAATCGGTAGATTTAATATCTTTGAACCGTCGAGCTTTAATGTGTAACTAGACAACACATGTCATACAACCAACCTTTTACCATTTATGGTTCTCACAGTTTTATTTGTTTCATCTAGAAACATATCCCGGTTTCATGAGAGCTTAGAGAATAGGCCTTTACTAACATTCTACTTGAAGCGGATTCTACTCCACTCTCACATAGGTGATTTCTAAGTGTTTCAATCCTATATATTAAACTATTTGGTCAAATTTTCCAAATTTAGATAATTATTAGAAGACTTCACACCATAAGTCTTTTCCTTATTTACTAAACATTGTCTACTTCATGAGAATGGATTGGGTATATTGACAATGTTGAACCTGTCAGACACAACTTTGTTTGATCTCCTTGAATCTAGATCTATGGATCTCCAATCTGCTAGGTAGTATTACCGCCATGCTGACTTGTCCTAGGCCTTAAACCCATTCCCTTGGATGTTCTCTTAACTCCTTCTATAGATTGGCCTTTTGTAAGTGGATCTAACACATTATCCTTTGACTTTACATAGTCAACAGTGATAATTCAGCTAGAGAGAAGTTCTCTAATGGTATTATGTCTTCGTCTTATGTGATGAGATTTATCGTTATACATCATGCTCCATGCTCTACTTATTACTGTTTGACTATCTCAATGTATACATACTGGTTTGGAGCAATAAGGAATATCTTCCAAGAAATTTTGGAGCCATTCTGCTTCTTTACCGGCTTTATCCAATGCGATAAACTCAGATTTCATTGTGGAGCGAGCAATACATGTCTATTTGAATGATTTCCAATAGACTGCTCCTCGACCTATAGTAAATACATATCCACTCATGGGTTTTACTTCATTTGATCTGGTGACCCAATTTGCATCACTATACCCTTCAATTACTACAGGATATTTATTATAATGTAAAGCATAGTCTTGGGTGTATTTAAGATACCCCAAAACTCTTTTCATTTCCATCCAATGAATTTTATTAGGATTACTCTTGTAATGACTCAACTTACTAATAGCACTTGCTATGTATGGTCATGTACAATTCATGATATACATCAAACATCCCAACACTCTTGCGCAGTCCAACTGTGAGTCACTTTCACCTTTATTTTTTGAAGTTCAGAGCTCACGTCTAATAGAGTCTTGGCAATACCAAATTCCATATACTTGAACTTGACAAGTACCTTTTCGATGTAATGAGGCTATGAAAAAGTCAACCCTTATAGAGTTCTATGGATTCTTATTCCTAAGATCACATTCGCAACTCCAAGATCTTTCATATCAAACTTTCTCTCAAGCATTCACTTTGTAGCATTTATGTATGAAATGTCTCTACTGATGATCAACATATCATCCATATACAAACAAACAATGACCTTGTTATTTGGGGTGTCTTTAATGTAAGCATATTTATCGCATTTGTTTATCTTAAATCTGTTTGACAACATGGTTTGGTCAAACTTTGCATGCCACTATTTAGGTACTTGTTTTAGTTCATAATGAGACTTAACAAATTTGCACACCTTATTTTCTTTTCCCAAAACCACAAAACCCTCAGGCTGTTCTATGTAAATTTATTCCTCCAATTCTTTATTTAGGAATGTTGTTTTCACATCCATTTGATCGATTTCAAGACCATATACCGCCACCACGGCAATTAACATCCGAATTGACATTATCCTCGTTACATACAAGTATGTATCAAAGTAATCAAGGTCTTCCTTTTGTTTAACTCCTTTGACTACAAGTCTTGCCTTGTATTTGTCAATAGTGCCATATGCTTTAATTTTCCTTTTGAATTTCCATTTAGAACATAAAGGTTTATTTTCTGGAAGAAGATCAACTAACTCCCACGTATGTTTGCTAAAGATTGAATCAATCTCACTATTGATTTCCTATTTCCAGAAGGATGAGTCTGAAGATAGCATCGCTTTTTTAAATGTTTGAGTCTCATTTTTTAGTAGAAATATTACAAAATCCGATCCAAAAAAAGTTGACGTTCTTTTACGTATACTACATCTTGGATTCTCATCATTATGTACATCTTCACTTAGTTCATCTTGAGGTTGTTTAGACCCTCCACTAGACTGTTCATGTCTCTTTTTGTGCTTAGTACATTGTTATTTCGGGTACACAAAATTTGTATGTTAGTTCAGTAAAATTCAACACAAGTTCAAGACATTTCAAGAACACTTATGAAGTTTTCCAACACCTTCAACACAAGTACACTATGAACTATCAAAGAAGTGTGTTATATTATTATGAAATAAGATGAAACAGAATAAGCCAAGTCCTTCGAATTCAAATGGCTTCAAAATCAGAAAGTAGTGGTACCTCAAACATTTTGGTTTTCTTTGAACTCACACAATGGGAGATGATCACACAGAGTTTTTAAGAAGACAAAAAGTATTTTAATACAGAAAATTTTTGTACTAAACCTGTGGAAAAATGCAGGTTTATATAGTGTTGGGTACGATGAAGTTTTGATGATTGACAAACTGACAAAGTGATATAAAACATGTTGTTGAAACTTGTACCAAATAAACTTAACGAAATAAACATGTGCTAATTTGTAGAAGTTAAATTTGATTTAAACACTTGATGATAAGGGAAAGCAAAGTTGAGTGGAAAAAGGAGTCCTATGGAAAGAAGGAGTTTCACTTCTGAGCATATCCTGAAGAGTCCTATGTGTAGAAGGAGAAAGATTATGCAAATTGAAGAAGTCTACGCAAGATTGGAAACATAAAAATATAAGGACTCTTTGTTAGATCAATGAAGTTTCTGATGACTGACACATGAATTGACCATGTTACTTGAGTTGGTCCAAGCATAGGAAGAAAGGTTTCAGGGTTTACTGATAGATGCAGACAAAGATTGGTTAAAGGCAGGAATGAATGACCATGCCTAATTTTAATATACTCAAGTTACAGATCACGTGAGAAATTGAAGAAGTTGTGGTTGAGTAAAATACTTGAAGGTAAGATGATTTAAAGAGTTGAAGTATGACTACAACACCAAGGAGACAAGAGTTGGAATTAAAGAAGGAGTCTCGCTTGAAGTAGAACTCTATGTAATGAGAGTTCTTATTAAAGGAGGAGTTTGAAATAAAGAATGACTCTTTGAAAATATGTGCTTAAATAGAAGATGCATCAGTCAGATTAACTTACTCACTTACAAAGAAGAAAAGCACAATCGACAGATTGACTTCACGAAGTGCTACTCAATCACTGAAGAAACACATTGAAGAACCTGGTACTAAGTATAGAATCCAACTAAGATTTTTAGTATTGATTTTTAGAGTTGTTCATTGTGTTTGAACTATTGATGTAATATTAGTTTTAGTGTGTTATAAACTGAACTAAGAGCTAGTCTTCGAGTTGGGCAAAACTCAGAGACTTTAGGAACACATACCTTGGGAGGTGTGTGTGTATTTAGGAATTAGAGTTTATAATTCCTAGTCGTTGAGTTAGAGGAATTAGAGTTTATAATTCCTATTTATTGGTTACAAGAGTTTTGTAATCAGTCGTTGTTGAGGCTCAGAGTTATTTAGTGAAGTTGGGGTTAAATCCTATAGAGGTGTAGGTCGTGATTTTTTACACCTTTTGTAATTGGTAATTTGAAGACCTATGAGATGGACATGGAAAACCTAAATAGGGCATCTAAAAGTGATGATTCAGATGGAGAAGAAGATAATGAAAATGCTCCCATGGCCATTGGAGATTTAAACATGGAAGAAGATGATGGAAACTCTGAGGTAAGTATTCTTGAACTCAAAGAGAAGTTGCATTTATTTTCTAAAAATAAACTTATTTCCTTAATGAGTGCTCTAATTTATGATTTCCAAGAATTAATTTCTGGTAGGGATGAGTTCTTCAACAATCTTGTAAGTCTAAAGTTTGATTTTATTGATCTAGAAACTTGTAAGAACACTGTTGTAAAGGGAAATTGCACTCTTAAGGAAGAGGTTAGTAGACTTGATTCATCAAACCTGACCCTCAAATCTGAAGTTCTATAACTGTCTCTTTCTTAAAAAAAAAAAAAAGGTCAAGAGTGAGGAACAAGAAAAGATTGAGTTAGAATTGACTAATATTAAACATGAATACTTTTGTAAAAAAGAAAAAGGTTAGTCAACTAAGTCAAGAAGTTTCTAAATTGAAACTTAATCTTGAAAGAGCTAATAGATGGACATATTCTTCAAGACTTGTTCCTAAGATAGGTCAAAGAACTCACAATAAAAAGGTTGGGTTGGGCTTTTATAAAAGTTTTAATGCTATTAAAGATTTGTGTTATATTTGTGGTAACTTGGGACATCCAACCACTGGCTGTCCAGTTGCAGCAAAAAGAAAATCAAGAAGCATAAGCCTTGCAAAAGATTTTGGTTCTCTGTTAGCATAAGCTAACAAGAAAGTCAAAACTGGTCAGAGAAACTGATTACATAACCTGTTGCCTCAATGGGCTACAAGGAACCTCATACATCCTTTTTTTCTCATAAGGAAGGACCCAAGTTTGTCTGGGTTCCTAAAATTAACCCCTAATTTGTTTTGCAGGTGAGAGTGAAAGGAGGCAAGCAAAATTAGTATATGAATAGAGCTTGCTCAAGACATAAGACTGGAAGCAAATACAATTTATTTCACTCACCATATTTAAAGGGGGAATGGATCTTTTGGAGATGGTAAAAAGAGCACCATTACTAGAGTTGAAAAGAATGGGAGAACTAAAACAAAATTCTTTTTAAAAATGGTCAGATTTGGAGTGCTGGTGTAAGGGGGAAGCATGGGAGATTCTCTTAAAAAAATATAATAAAAAAAAAGGATGACAGTGAAACTGATGAGCATGCACACGAATATGTTGTGCTACCTGGTCTGACTATTGTACAGACTGAGGGCATATTAAAAGGGGGAACAAAAAATAAAGAAATAGATCCATCAATAAAATAAACACAAGCTGCTGGTAATTTTGTTGGTAGGTCATAAGAATTGGTATTGTCAAAAGAATCTTGAGATATCCCATGAGAATCAATGGCTTGAGACTATGGTATCCAAAGGAAAGCAATTTCAATCTTGAGGGCTATAAAAATGTTGACTATGTGAGTTACTTAATTGACTGGAGAAGCACCAAAGGCACTAAGTAGAGAGAATTTTGAAAGGAATAGGTTAGACTTGGGGATGATTAAAATAGCATGAACTTCCCTCAATGATTGACTAGAATAACCATTTTTTTTCTTAATCTTATTAGCTAAAATGTTATTCGATTCAGTCTTGCACATTTAGTTTTTTATCCAAATTCCAGAATTTTGACTCTGCAGACACGTAAAATTTATTGGGTCAAATTCATACAAAATTTGGATTTGATCCATATTTTATTGGGTCTAAAATCATTTTGAGATATAAGAATAATAAGCCCATTTTATTCCTCATCAAGGACTTCAAGGTCCATTACACTTGGAAGCCCAAACTCATCAAGTGACGTGGCAGCCATGTCAAATCCAAGACCAATGAGACGCCGCCACTTGTACAAATGATGTGGAAATCTCATTCAAATTCAAGAACCAGTCAAAAGTCACCAAGTGTCAAAGTGACATGTTTCGGCCAATCACAAGCAACTAGGCCTACCACCTACAACTATAAATAGGGGGTAACATGACATACTAAAGGATTTGGCAAGCATTGGAGGAAGCTTCTACATTGACTACATAACTCTTCAACAAATCGACTAACAGAGTTCTGCCCGAAGGTCAAACCGACAAGATGAAGTGCTGTCAGACAATTCCTGGAGATCTAAACGCATTTTTAAGAGGCTCAAATCATCCTACATTCGAGAATCACGCTGCGAAGGCCCTCGAATCACGGAAAAACTTAGGAGAGAAGAATCAAGAGAATAACGGAATTGTACTCACAATTTTCATCTTAATAAAAATATTATTTTCTTTTATTTATATTTTTGCTTGCAGTTAATTTTCCGCATAAATGAAAATTTGTTGCAAACAAATTTTGGCACGCCCAGTGGGACAAGTTTTTCTCTCCATCTCTTCTTCCTGCAAATCAAATACAACTGCTGCTATGGACTTCAAAAATACGAAAGATGTATCATGCAAGAACTCTGCTACTGCCACATCTGATGAGCTCAGCCTTGGTGGTCCCCTTACTCGACGCAAATTTAAGACCAGCGGTTGAGATGAATCTGAATACTTTACTTCTTTGGAGAAGGCAAAAAAGAGCAAATCTCATATTACGGCTGAAGCTGCAGCTCCTGGGGGAAATTTGACGTCCTTGCTATGTGTGAATTCTCTGAAGATTCGACTGATTCACTAGCCTCACCAAAGGTCAACGCCTTGATGGCCGATGCAACTGATATGGATGAGAAGTTCGCAATAATGGAACAAACCATTGAAGTTTTGAAGAAATCTTTCGAGGATAAAGATCTTCAAATCACTCAACTGATGGACAAGTTGGAGTCCTTCGCCCCTGGAGAATCGAGCCATGACCTTGCTTATCCACCCAAATTTACTCCACAAAATAAGGATGTCGTTATGTTACCTAGCAAGACTAAATCTCAAAAAGAGAAACAGTCTACTTCGGTTACTACTCTAACAGTTCAACAACTACAAGATATGATTACAAATACCATCAAGGCACAATATGGCAGTCCATCACAAAGTTTCGTAGGATACTCAAAGTCGTAGTCTAAGTGAATAGAGGGCTTATCGATGCCAATTGGATATCAACCGCCAAAGTTTCAATAATTTTATGGAAAGGGAAATCCAAGGCAACACATCGCTCATTTTGTTGAGACTTGTAGCAGGGCTGGTACACATGGTAATCTTCTTGTCAAGCAATTTGTTCGCTCTTTGAAAGGCAACGCTTTTGATTGGTACACGGACTTAGAGTCTGAATCAATTGATTGTTGGGAGCAACTAGAAAGTTAGTTCCTAAATCGTTTCTACAGCACCCGTTGTACGGTCAGCATGATGGAGTTGACAAACACAAGACAAAGTAAAGATGAGCCTGTAGTGGACTACATAAATCGTTGGCAAACATTGAGCTTTGATTGCAAGGATCAACTTTTTGAAACTTCCGCGGTTGAAGTTTGCATTCAAGGGATGCATTGGGGCCTTGGGTATATCCTCCAAGGAAATAAGCCTCAAACTTTTGAAGAATTAGCTACGCGCGCTCATGACATGGAGTTAAGCATTGCAAGTCATAGAATGACGTCGCCTATTTTTTATCCTAAAAAAGAAGTCACGAAATTCAACTACTCATCAGAGGATCAAATTAGGGAATCTATGGTGGCGACTGTGAGTTCTAAGAAGGACTCCACAAGACAAAAACTGAAAGAGAAAGCTCCAAAGTAACAAATGCAAGAAGAAGAAAATCAACCAACCTTGAAAGAGTTACAAGCAAGGGTATATCCTTTTTCTGACTCTGATGTTCCTGGAATTCTGGACGAGTTACTAGCCAAAAAAGTCATTGAACTCCCTAAGTCAAAGCAACCCAAAGAATCAAACACAGTCGACAATTCTAAATACTGTAAATTTCACCACATTGTTAGTCATCATACCACAAAATGCTTCATCCTGAAGGAAAAGATCAGGACATTAATGCAAGAGGGAAAGATCATCATCGATGATGGCGATACAGTTGATGCAAACCATGTTAGCGCCGAACTGGACCATAAAAAAGATTCAATTTCAAAAGTTCTACAACCCATACGCTCTGTGGCATCATCAAAAGGTGAGGGAATCATCATGCTACAATTTGGAAAATTTGACCCGATTGGGGTTCCAGCCTTGAAGAAAAAAACAAGCAAATACATGCAAAACGACTTCTCCAATGGCGAGAAGGGTGGTACTTGGACATTGATCGCTCACAAAAGAAAAAAAATGTCAAAGGGCTTCTAAACTCCAGTTTTCAAAAGGTGACCCAAGATCAAATGCATATCTGCCTCAACCCATGGGGGTAGTAAATATCAAATTAAAGTCCAACAATACTTCATTACAAAGGGTTGGGAGGAAAGTTACAATACAAGAATTCTTCCCTAAGCCGATCCTTAAGGCATGAGCATAAATTGCACGATGCTCCTCGACGCACGAGCCTAAAATGCAAGTCAAGTCGCTCCTTAAGGCACGAGCATAAACTGCATGATGCTCCTCGACGCACGAGCCTAAAATTCAAGTCAAGCCACTCCTTAAGTCATGAGCATAAATTACATGATGCTCCTCGACGTACGAGCTTAAAATGCAAGTCAAGCCACTCCTTAAGGCATGAGCATAAACTGCATGATGCTCCTCGACGCACGAGCCTAAAATGCAAGTCAAGTCGCTCCTTAAGGAACGAGCATAAACTGCATGATGCTCCTCAACACACGAGCCTAAAATGCAAGTCAAGCCTCTCCTTAAGGCACGATCCTAAAACTGCAAGTCAAAATGCTCCTCGATGCATGAGCCTAAACTGCAAGTCAAGATGTTCCTTGATACACGATCTTAAATTGCAAGTCAAATCACTCCTGGCCCGCATGAGTATAAACTGTGAATGGATCTATCAAAAAAAAAAAGTAAAAGAGCAAAATAAGGAAAAGTATGAAGATTGAATGCATATTTGGAGTTCTTTGAAGATGTCATCTTTAAAGCAAAAGGATTCTTCATTATCTCCAAGCAATGAAGTTTTCTTGACAAGTAAAATAACTTGTGGTACTTTGAATATTGCTCTAGTACGGCCTTTACCAAATTACAGAAGTGATGCATCCCAAAACATGGAGTAGAAGAAGAAATTCATGAAGTATCCAAATCTGACGAGAAGTAGAGTATCACAAGATTTAGGCTGCAATTTCGAAAAAGAACCTGAAGAAATACAGAATTTCAATGATGGTGGTATTCATGTGAATCGTAGATATACAATTCTAATTTCCAATGCAAAAAACAGCACCTGATTCCGATACTTCCACGTCGAGATATGAAATTTCTCGTGACGCTGCTCAAAGTTGAAATAACAAGCGAACCAGGATTAGAAGGATGTTTTCGGAGAAATATCTGGGAAGATTTGGATGCAATCTAATTATGGTTTCCACGTGAGACGTATCTTTGAAAATCTACTTTTCAATGCAAAAAATGGCACCTGATTTCAACACTTCTGCGTTGAGATATGAAATTTCTTGTGACGCTGCGCAAAGCTGAAATAAATAGCGAACCAGGATTCGAAGGCGGTATTCGGAGCAATATCTGGGAAGATTTGGATGCAATCTGATTGTGGTTTCCACTTAAGATGTATCTATGCAAATCTAATTTTCAATTCAAAAAACGGCACCTGATTTTGACACTTTTGTGTTGAGATATGAAATTTCTCATGACGCTGCACAAAGCTGAAATAACAAGCGAATCAGGATTTGAAGGCCGTATTCGGAGCAATATCTGGGATGATTCGGATGCAATCTGAGTGTGGTTTCCATGTGAGACGTATATATATGAGTCTAGTTTCCAACACAAAAAACGTCTCCTGATTTTGATGTTCTTAAGTCAAGATATGAGAGTTTTCGTGAGACTGCACAAAACAAGTAAACAGTGACGAAACAGAACTGAAGGTCTGACTTTGAAACGATACCTGGACAAATCTGGTGATAAGACGAGGGTGGTTTTTGCGTATAACGTAGACTTGAGAGTCTACTTTCCAACACTACAAGTCGTTTGTGATTCATACACCTCCACGATGAGTTATGAAGCTTCTTCCACAGATGCGCCAAAGTGTTGAAAACTCAAAAAGAGGAAAAGAACGTGAGTCGAATTTCTGCTCAGGCTGAATTACAATAATTAAATGGGGTGTTGATGTCCTTTTATAGACTCTGAAAGGCCCCAATTTGATTTCAAAAAGGAATCTGCCGAACAAAGTTGTCTTCTACAAGGACTGGGACGTTTAAGTGTCCACAATAAGTCAAATTCCTAATCATTTTTGAAGTGGGATAACATCATTAATCAATTCTATTAAGATTCGATATAGGACTAATAGCCGAATCCTACATGATTTGGATATATTTAGTCTTAAATAGAATTTACACTGGATTCACGTTATTCTACCTGAATAATCATGACTTTGAGGAGTCGGATTTTGACAAAATGCTCAAGATGCAAAAAAAAGGGGCTTAAAAAATACTTCATATCTCGTCTCTAATAGGTTCGAAAAATCAAACCCCTTGACGATCCTTGAAGTAGGGGGCATCTGTAGACACGTAAAATTTATTGGGTCAAATTCATAGAAAATTTGGATTTGATCCATATTTTATTGGGTCTAAAATCATTTTGGGCTATAAGAATAATAAGCCCATTTTATTCCTCATCAAGGACTTCAAGGTCCATTACACTTGGAAGCCCAAACTCATCAAGTGACATGGCAGCCCAATCAAATCCAAGACCAATGACATGCCGCCACATGTACAAATGATGTGAAAATCTCATTCAAATTCAAGAACTAGTCAAAAGTCACCAAGTGTCAATGTGACATGTTTCGGCCAATCACAAGCAACTAGGCCTACCACCTACAACTATAAATAGGGGGTAACATGACATGCTAAAGGATTTGACAAGCATTGGAGGAGGCTTTTGCATTGACTACACAGCTCTTCAACGAATCGACTAATAGAGTTCTGCCTGAAGGTCAACTCGACAAGACGAAGTGCTGTCAGTCAATTCCTGGAGATCCAAACGCATTTCCAGGAGGCTCAAATCATCCTATATTCCAGAATCACGCTGCGAAGTCCCTCGAATCACGGAAAAACTTAGGAGAGAGGAATCGAGAGAATAACGGAATTGTACTCACAAGTTTCATCTTAATAAAATTATTATTTTATTTTATTTATATTTTTGCTTGCATTTAATTTTCCGCATAAACAAAAATTTGTTACGAACAGACTCTTCTAACCTAATTTGTATTAGATTGTGCAGAAAAATAGGTACAAACAAGCAATTGTGACCATAAAGTTCTTCTTATCAGGTATGTTCTACACTGACATAATTATAGGATGTCTAAGTTGAAACAGTTGAGCACACCTATTCAATTCCTCACAATCCATCCTCTCCTTGTCCTATAATATTGACGAATTGGTTGACCAAACTTTCTTTGATTCTCTCCAAATGGTTGTGCACAAATGTGTTGATTCTACACCAGAAATTCCTTCTTCTCTATTAACCAAAATATCAATTTTTGTACCATGATTTGCCAAATTTGATCATCAATCACATACAACATATGTTTCTGAAGAATAAAAAGGGACATGCTTTCCCTTTTAGTTCCTAATTGGTTATTTTTTAGGACTTCTCAATCCTAGTTCAGGTTTGACTTATACCTAGACAATACATGTCATACAACCAACCTTTTACCATTTATGGTTCTCACGGTTTTATTTGTTTTATCCATAAACACATCTTGGTTTCATGAGATCTTAGAGAATAGGGCTTTACTAACATTCTCCTTGAAGCGGCTTCTACTCCGCTCTCACATAGGTGATTTCTAAGCGTTTTAATCCTATAGATTAAACTATTTGGTCAAATTTTCCAAATTTAGATAATTATTAAAAGACTTTACACCATAAGTCTTTTCCTTGTTTACTAAACATTGTCTACTTCATGAGAATGGGTTGGGTATATTGACAATGTTGAACCTGTCATACATAACTTTATTTGATCTCCTTGAATCTAGCTCTATGGATATCCAGTCTACTAGGTAGAGTTACCGCTATACTGACTTGTCCTAGGCCTTAAACCCATTCCCTTGGATGTTCTCTCAACTCCTTCTCTAGATAGGCCTTTTGTAAGTGGATATGACACATTATCCTTTGACTTTACATAGTAAACAATGATAATTCTACTAGAGAGAAGTTCTCTAATGGTATTATGTCTCCATCTTATGTGACGAGATTTATCATTATACATTATGCTCCCTGCTCTACCTATTATCGTTTGACTATCACAGTGTATACATACTGGTGCCACTAGTTTGGGACAATAAGGAATATTTCCAAGGAATTCTGGAGCCATTCTGTTTCTTCACCAGCTTTATCCGATGCGATAAACTCAAATTTCATTGTGGAGTGAGCAATACATGTCTGTTTGAATAATTTCCAATAGAATGCTCCTCGACCTATAGTAAATACATATACACTAATGGATTTTACTTCATTTGATCTGGTGATCCAATTTGCTTCACTATATCCTTTATTTACCACGGGATATTTAGTATAATGCTAAGCATAGTCTTGAGTGTATTTAAGATACCCCATAACTCTTTTCATTGCCATCCAATGAATTTTATTAGGATTACTTGTGTACTATCTCTACTTACAAATAGAACATGCTAGGTCTGGTCATGTACAATTCATGATATACATCTAACATCCCAACACTCTTGTGCAGTCCAACTGTGAGTCACTTTCACCTTCATTTTTTGAAGTTCAGAGCTCACGTCCAATAGAGTCTTGGCAATACCAAATTCCATATGCTTGAACTTGTCAAGTACCTTTTCGATGTAATGAGGTTGTGACAAATCCAAACCTTGTGGAGTTCTATGGATTCTTATTACTAAGATCGCATTCGCAACTCCAAGATCTTTCATATCAAACCTTCTCTCAAGCATTCATTCTATAGCATTTATGTATGAAATGTCTCTACTGATGATCAACATATCATCCATATACAAACAAACAATGACCTTGTGATTTGGGGTGTCTTTAATTTTTTACTACTTTTACCATATCTTATGAACACACAGTCCACTATCTTATGCCCTATTTTCACCCTTTTAGCCATAGAAATTTGAACTTTCGCAAGACATCTCCACACTTTGAAATATTTCAAGTTGAGTTTCCTTTCTTTTTATTTTTAATATGGAATTAATAGTGTCTTACTGTGGGTCACTCTATTGATTATTTGGTTAGTTGTGAGGATAGCTTCCCCCACAAGTTTTGAGGTAAACCTGAACTTATAATGTAATACCCTGTACTTTTCCCTAGCTTGAAATCGTCTTAAAAATGTTGGAAGCTTTCTTTGAAAGCTGAATGCACTTTTGTACATGTGGTATTTTTAATATTTTCAATTTTTGTCATGTGTGAAATTGAATTATCTTACCAATGATACCAATTTCATCAAAATTCGACATCGGAGGAGAAAGTTATGGCCAAAAGACGGAAGACAGTAAAATCGCCCAAGTACGACGGTGAGGCCGACGGACCATCGGACTAGCGATGGACCGCCACCCACAACCATCGCAGAACGGTAGTGAGAACTACCTTTAGCCTAGGAGAGATAGACCTGGCTGACAGACGGTCGGACTAGCGACAGACCGTTGCTCAGGCCGTTGCAAGGGAAACAGTGAGGCCACCTTCTGGATAAGGTGCAACGGTCAGGTTGACGGACCGTCGAACCTAAGATGGACAATTGCCCAATACGTCATAGACAAAATAGTGAGACCCCATTCTACCTAGAAGTGATGGTCAGGGCCGACGGACCATCAACCCAATGACGGACCGTTGCACCCACCGTCACATGTTTTGATTCAGCAAATTAAAGCCATTTTAAAAAGGTATTTTGGTCATTTACCACCCACCTATATATATACCCAATTATATCCGATTGCAGCCATTTGGTTCATTATTACTTCATAACCAATATTAGGGTTTCTCTCTAACATTAATCTCCAAGAACAAAATCCAATCTTCTTCAAGAACTAAGGGATTTCCAATTATTCAAGTTCAAGAACATCAAGAATCTTAACCCAGGTAAGCATAGTGTTCATTCATGGACTCCTTTAATCCATGAAGTCCAAGAATCCCTTTTCCAAATTCAAGTTATGGATTTTCTTTATGATTTTAGGATTGGGCTGTTCTTGTTCACGTTGATAAATGAGAAATTTAATTCTACTCCATGTTGAGTGATAATTTCTATGTGGGTTTAATTATTATAGATATAGATTCATGCAAACCTATGACTAAACCCTTGAATGATGAAATTAGAATGTGACCATGATGTTTAATTGTTGTACAATGATGTCTACATATACCATGTCTACAATATGTTTGATTTAATTCCTAAATGACGGAAAAGTGCCCAACTAGCATGTTGTCATGAAATCCCCATGTATGTTCAAACTTATGCCTATCACATGTTTGATGAAATGCTTCAGTAAATGCATTATGGTGATTATTATGTATTTAAGCAAGTCATGCTTTATCAGTTTGCTTCTATCGAGTACTAGGGGTACTCGTATCCGAAATATTAGTTGTGTGCCTAGAGCCATGTTATGTTTTCACGATACTCTCAGTCAAGCTATGATCCTTAGACTTCAGACAATCTTATGAATCAAGAAATCTCTATGATCTCATAAACTCATTCAGTTGTCAAATATCAGTAATATTCTGTCAGTCAATGAAAGTCAGTAATTCAGTCCATGTTCAGTTACAGAAAATCATGTTCAGTGTCTATTCAGATGGGAGTAGAAATTAGCACCGAGCAAACCCAATGTTGGGAACTCACTTGTTATATGAGGGTGTGATTCTTAGAAGCATTTTTTGCATTCCAGAACTATGTAGCCAGCAGTTGAGACATCATAGCCTGCTATATGAGGGTAGATGAGGTGGCTTAACCTTCTATATGAGGGTTCCCACCATTCTCATTAGAGTTACCTGTTATATTAGGGTCACTCACATGTTGTCCTTACCAAGGGTGCAGTATTGACACATTTCCAATTAGGGAACAGATTGGACCCTAATTCAGCTATAATGCGTTATTTGGGGCATGTCGTTAGATGACTATCTCCCACAGTCTCAGTATCAGTCTCAGTAAAAGAACTCAGATAGTTCTTCATTATTCAGGACTGTCAGATATAGTAAACTTAGATATAGTATAGAACTCAGCTAGTTCCATCAGATTCAGGACTGTCAGATAAGTCACTCATGTTATCAGTTATATCAGTTATCAGTATGTTATGTTATCACGGTATCAACTTCAGTTTTTATGTCTCATGCATTTACTCTCACACTTATGATAGACAGTCTGTTATTATATTTTTTCATGCATATGAACCCCATGCATTCATCCTACCTCACATGCATATCACTACATTCAAAGTACTGGCATATTTGCGTTATGGTGTCTTATAACATAGGTTCAGAGACACAAGTTCCATAGCATCAGTAGATTCCAGTCTCAGAAGTCAGAGTTACAAGTGAGTCCTCATCTTTAGAAGACATGATCATCATTGTATTAGCTCGTTAATTAGTTTATTAGTTGGAGTTAGTTGGGGACATGTCCCATCAACTCTTTATTCAGACAGTCATATTTAGAGGCTTTTCACACTACAATATGTTCAGATAGCTTATTTCAGTTATGTTTTGGGTATTTCATACCCCATCCATATGTTATGATTTATCAGATCTTATGTTACAATTTTCAACCTTATGTACTTTCAGTTTATGTTTCCATATTATACAGTATGTATGCAGTATACAGGTACAGATATCAGTCATGGGTTAGCTTGTGGTCCTTCGGGGTCATGAGCACCATGTAACATTCTGGGTACCATATTCGGGGCATTACAAACTTGGTATCAGAGCCTAAGGATCAATAGTGTCCTAGGAAATCTGAAAGCCGCATCTAGTAGAGTCTTGTGCATGGGTATGTTGCGTGCCATATTTATGTGCAGGAGGCTATAAGATATTTTAGGAACAATTTACCTTCTTTCAGTATTTATGTCGTGCCAGTGAGCATAATCTAAAGTCAATCTCTCAGTCTAATCCGCTTCTCCCTTTCTTCTACAGAACATGCCTCCTAAAAAAAGAAATGGGAATTAACCAGCCCCTCAGCCCGAAGAACCTTTGGGCGAACATGTTTCTCATGCGGAGTTCAGGGCGATATTCACTACTCTTGCTCAGTCATTTGTTTCTCAAAATGAATGACCAGCTATTATTCCAGCCAAACAGTGGCCAATTCAGCTGCAGCCAGGATTTGGGACTTCACCTGAATAAATCCTCCATCCTTTCTTGGGTCTAAGGCAGACGAGGACCCTCAGGAATTCCTAGATCAAGTGTAGAAGGTTACAGACATAATAGGGGTTACTCATAGTGAGAGTACTGAGCTAGATGCATATCAGTTGCAGGATGTGGCTCATACTTGGTTCAAGCAGTGGAAATTAGAGAGGGCAGACGATGTAGGGTCAGTTGAGTGGGAGGAGTTTGCTTCAGCATTCCTTGACAGATTCTTTACCCTAGAGCTTAAAGAAGATAAGGTGCTAGAATTCATCAACCTCAGGCAGGGCAATATGACAATGAAAGGGTATTCTCTTAAGTTTACTCAATTAGACAGATATGCCCCTCATGGGGTTGCAGATAGCAGGGCAAGGATGAGTAAGTTTGTTTCAGGGGTGAATGATAGCATGGTTAATGAGTGTAGATCTGCCATACTGAATATTGACATGACTTTAGCCAGGCTCATGACTCATGCTCAGCAGATAAAGGAGTATAAGATTAAGATGAAGAAGAAATAGAATAAGAGAGCAAAGATAGGTAGTTTCAACTTTTCTCAGCCTAAGTCAGAAGGAGGAAACCATTCTGAGTTTCATCCTAAGTCATCAGTTCCAGCTCCTTCTTCAGCCAGTTCTCCATTTCATAAGTTCAAAGAGGGTAACAAAGATAGAGTGCCAGGCTCTAAGTCCTAGGGTAGTGTTAGCAGTGCTCGCACCTATTCTCTTTTCCAGACTTATTGCAAGTACCATCAGGGTATTTGTAGAGCTGGCAGTGGTATTTGTTTTAGATGTGGAAAGCCAGGCCACAGAGTCAGAGACTTTCCTCAGCCAGGTCCTCAGGGTTAATAGAATCTCTCCTCAGCTCAGTCCGATCGCCCAAATCAGTAGGGTGCCACCTCCAGTGCTACTAGTGGGTAACACCCAAATCATATCTTTGCTCTTCAGTCCCGATAAGATCAGGAAAATTCTTTTGATGTGGTTACCGGTATGTTACAGATCTTTCATATGCATGTTTACGCTTTGCTAGATCTAGGAGCTTCTCTGTCTTTTTTCACTCCTATATAGCAGTTGATTTCGAAGTCAGGCCTGAAATTCTAGTAGATCCCTTTACAGTCTCTACCCTAGTGGGTAAAACTATCATAGCCTGGAGGGTATACATGAACTGCCCAGTTATGATATCTCAGAAAGTCACTTCAGTAGACTTAGTCAAATTAGAGATTACTGATTTTGATGTCATTCTCGGCATGGATTGGCTTTATTCCTGCTATGCCACAGTTGAATGTAGAAACTAAATAGTCCAATTTAAGTTTCTAAATGAACCCATCCTTGAGTGGAAGGGTAGTACTTCCGCGTTCAGAGGTTAGTTTGTTTCCTACCTTCGAACACGAAAAATGATATCTAGAGGATATGTCTATCATCTTGTTCATGTTAAGGATTCCCGTTCTGAGACTCCCAGTCTTGAATCAGTCCCAGTAGTGAATGAATATTTAGATGTCTTTCCAGATGATCTTCCAGGAATTCCTCCCGAAAGGGAAATAGACTTCAGTATTGATCTTTTTTTGTATACTCAGCCTATCTCTATTCCACCATACAGAATGGCACCAGCAGAACTCAAAGAACTAAAGAGCAGTTGAAGGGTCTCTTAGATAAGGGATTCATCAGACCCAACATTTCCCTGTGGGGTGCACCAGTCTTATTCGGGTGCAAGAAAGATGGTTCTCTCAGAATGTGCATTGATTATCATCAACTCAATAAAGTCATGGTCAAGAATAAGTATCATCTTCCTAGAATCAATGACTTATTTGATCAACTTTAAGGTGCCAGTTATTTCTCTAAGATAAACCTCAGATCCGGCTATCATCAGCTCAGAGTCAGAGAATATGACATTTCAAAAACAACTTTTCGTACTCGGTATGGTAAATTTAAATTCTTAGTTATGTCATTTGGTCTTACCATTTCCCCAGCCGCTTTCATGGACTTTATGAACCGTGTTTTCAAGAAGTACTTGGACATGTTCATCATAGTCTTCATAGATGATATTCTAGTCTATTCCCGCAGAGAGCGAGATCATGTAGACCATCTCAGAAAAGTACTTCAGACTCTCAAAGATCATCAACTATTTTTCAAATTCAGTAAGTGCGAGTTTTGGATAAGGTCAGTAGCATTCCTTGGCCATATCATTTCCGGTGATGGCGTTAGAGTAGATCCTCAAAAGACCAAAACAGTAAGAAACTAGCCTCGCCCTGTCTCTCCATCAGATATTAGGAGTTTCCTGGGTTTGGCTGGTTGTTATAGATGGTTTGTTGAGGGATTTTATTCTATTGCATCCCCTATGTCTAGATTGACTTAAAAAAAAGTCAAGTTTCAGTGGTCAGATCCTTGAGAGAAGAGTTTTCAGGAGTTGAAGACTCGACTCACCTCAGCTCCAGTTCTAGCTCTTCCAAATGGTTCAGATAGGTTTGTAGTGTATTTTGATGCATCCAGAGTGGGTTTAGGTTTTGTCCATATGCATCATGGTAAGGTCATAGCCTACCCCTCCAGACAACTTAAGCCCCATGAAAAGAATTACCCCACTCATGATCTTGAGTTAGCCGCCGTAGTATTTACCTTGAATATTTGGAGGCATTATCTATACGGTGTTCATGTAGATGTGTTCACTGATCGTAAAAGTCTTCAGTATTTATTTTCTCAGAAAGATCTCAATCTTCATCAGAGAAGGTGGTTAGAGCTTTTGAAATATTACGACATGAACGTCCTTTATCATCCGGGAAAGGCCAACGTAGTGGCCGATGCTCTCATTAGACTGTCTATGGGTAGTGTTGCTCATATCGAAGACAGTAAGAAGGAGTTAGCCCATAAAGTCCATCAGTTTGCGAGACTAGCCGTTTGGTTAGTCGATATAGAGGAGGGTGATATATAGGTTCAGAGTAGTTCAGAATTATCTCTAGTTTCCGAGGTGAAAGAAAAGCAAGATAGAGATCCCAGCCTTGTCAAGTTGAAAGATTTAGTTCAGGATCAGAAAGTAGAGGTTTTCTCCAAAGGGGGCGATGGTGTTCTTCATTTTCAGGTTCATCTTTGTGTTCCAGCTGTAGATGACTTAAGGCAGCGAATTCTTGCAGAAGCGCATGGTGCGCGCTACTCTGTTCATCCAGGGGCCATAAATATGTACTACGACTTGCGGGAAGTCTATTGGTGGAGTGGGATAAAGAGAGATGTTGTAGAGTTTGTGGATAAGTGCTCTACATATCAGTAGGTTATGATAGAGCATTAGAAACCTAGTGGTCCAATGCAGGAGTTGATTATTCCTACTTGGAAGTGGGAAGAAGTGAACATGGACTTCGTGATGGGTTTGCCTCGAACTCTTCATCATCATGATTTAGTTTGGGTCATTGTAGACAGAATGACCAAATCAGCTCATTTCCTTCCAGTTCATACCTGTTATTCAGCTGAGGATTATGCCAAGCTCTACATCAGAGAGTTGGTCAGATTGCACGTTGTTCCATTATCAATTATCTCAGACAGAGGTACCCAGTTGACCTCTCATTTCTAGAAAGCATTCCAAAAGGGTCTTGGTACCCAAGTTTAGCTTAGTACAACCTTTCATCCTTAGAAAAATGGTCAAGAAGAAAGGATCATTCAGACTTTAGAAGATACGCTAAGGGTGCGTGTAATTGATTTCAAGGGAAGTTGGGATGACCACTTGCCTTTGATTGAGTTTGCATAAAACAACAACTATCATTCCAGTAGTCAGATTACTCCATTCGAAGCTCTCTATATGGTAGGAGATGTAGATCTCCAATTGGTTGGTTCAAAGTTAGTGAGGCCTCAGTTATAGGACCTAACTTGGTACACTATAAGAAATACAATTTTTTGTGACGACTTTCAGTGGCGACACAAACAGTTGCCACAAAAGCTAGCATTTCTGTGGCGACATATAAGGGTTGCCACAAAAGGTATATGATTTAGGGGCGACCGTCAAAGTCGCCACTAATAGTGATATATTTAGTGGAGACTATGCGTAGGTCGCCATAAAAGGTATATGATTTAAGGACGACCGTTAAAGTTGTCCCTAATAGTGACATATTTAGTGGCGACTATGCGTAGGTCGCCACAAAAGGTATAAGAATAGTGACATATTTAGTGGCGACTATAAAGTCGCCACTAATAGTGACATAGGTAGCCACAAAAGGTATAAGAATAGTGACATATTTAGTGGCGACTATGCGTATGTCACCACAAAAGGTATAAGATTTAGGGGCGACCGTTAAAGTCTCCACTAATAGTTACTATATAGTGGCGACTATGCATAGGTCCCCACAAAAGGTTTAAGATTTAGGGGCGACCGTTAAAGTCGCCACTGATAAGACTCTCAGCTCGAGATATTTTACAACATTAGTTACAAATAAAAATTATTTATGATATTAATAAAAATATAGAATAATTAATTATATAAATTAAAAGGCCGAAAAGTTCAAAATGTAAACCAAATCAAAAGTTCAAATTTTTATTTTGCATTGTTTTTTTCTTAAAAAAAATAAATTAAGTTATTTGTAAATATATTTTGGATATATATTTTATTTATAGACAATCCACATTCATGATTTAAAAATGTACAAATTATTCTGGTACTTTTTAGTATCATTTTTTAAAATTTATTAATTCAAATACGATATTTTACATAATTTTATTAATATTTATTAATTTTTTTTCACGTAAATGTTCACACTCATAATTTACAAATATATTGTCTATTATTATTATATTTACTATAATTGTTATTGTTCTTGTTATTATAATCGACAGTTTTTATAATAATTTTGATGTAACATTAATTTATTTTAATAGGACGTCTCATTATTATTATGATTATTATATTTATTAAACTAGCAGCCACTTTTATCCAATTTTTCTTTCTTGTGTTCAATTTTTGTAGAGAAGTATTATGTTATTTATTATTTACCTAAATTTTGATGAATACAATTATTGTTTTTTTTGCCATAAATTGATATAGATGAATCTTTCAAAACTCTGATAAAGGGAGTCAATTTTAGCTCAAAACTAGAGATATTTCCCTTGCCAATATCAATTCTTGAGAAAGAAACAAAGATAAAGTCAACACAAAACTTTGATACTGGAAAAAACCCATGCATTACAAGTCATACAACCATAGAATTTCCTAGCATGAACTTTTAAGACTGCCTGCTCCTCTTCTTGACACCTGACTTGGCGACCTTGAGATTCTTGTCCATAGCACTCAACCTTGCGAGGGTTGTCTTCCTCAGGTCTAGCCTGTAGTAGTTGTCTGTAACCTGGTTTGTTACAGCCTTAGCCATTCCACGGAATTCCTTCTTCATCACAGATTTGTTCAGCAATCTTGAAGTTTTGTTTTGCTTCTTGGTCTTCGACGTAGCAAGCAAAATATCTTTATCTTTTCCCTCAGGCTGGATATTCACAGTTTTCTTGTTTGCTAAGCTAGAGTGCTTGTAAGAGTGAAGGTTGTAGAGATTGTTAGGTTCTTTGCTGAAGACGACGCCGGCGGTACCATTACCGAACTCCTTAACCAAAAAGGAGTTGTTCTTCTTCACGATCTCCCATACTATTTTCCCTAGAACGGTTGTCATTTCTACAAAGACAAACAAAAATGGATTCCTAGGGTTTCCTTTTGACGGTGGGAAGAGGAGGATGCTGACAGATTCATGAATATAATTATTGGGTATCTAGTAAAAAATGTTTTATTTGTCCTACTTTATTAAAATTAGAAAATGGGAAAAAAGGTCAATAACATACAAGAAGAAAATAAAAAGTGTAGTTACAATAGGCAGCAACAAACTCATATAATCTTTTCATTTCATCTACATCCAGAACAAAAAAAGAGTAGATAAATGGAGATTTGAGAGAGAAATTGAGAAAGAGAGAGGTACAGAGAGAACAGTAAGAGGGGGGAGATCGGAGACATAAAGAGAGAGGGGTCGGAGACCGGCGATTCTTCGCCTGAATCTGGATGGAAAAGGGGTCATCCACCACCGAGAAACACCACCAGCCCCCTTCCCCACATTTTCCGATCGAACCATCGCCAGAAATGTCCCTTCCCTAAAATCCAATTAAAACCAGCTTCAACACACTCCAAATCCCCTTGAAAAAACCCCGACCAATATTCAACAAGAACAGTCACCCCATTCTTTTTTCAGCGACTACTCATAAAAAATCCATCGGAAAATGACACGGGATGGGTTCTAGTCTTTTCAGTTTGTGTTTTGTGGTTCCATTTTGGCGAGGCAATGCAAAAGGCGTTAGATCGAAGTTGGATTTGTTCGTTTGGTTGACGTTTGTTCGAGATTCCGGTGGAAACGTCGAACAAGTTGGATTTTAAATAAATTGAGGTCCATTTCTTATCTCTCTCTCAATTAATTTTAATTGTTTAATATTGTGGTGTGTTAAATTCATAGTGTGGATTTTGTTTTCATTGATTTTGAGATAGTATCATGATAGGTTGAAGTTGGTAGGCAAACGATAGGTCGGGTAGGCAAATATTAAATCTTGCTAATTCATCTCGCTTATACAGATTTTGTTACACAAGACCTACAACCAGATCAAATTATCTTCACAGATGTTACAATTATCTTAGGTTTGAATGAATTATAATGTATACCTTTTTTCTGTCTAACCTGCAGAAAATTATGCCCGTGCTTACATTTACCGAGCTTAGGAGTTGTGTCCGTTTGCAGTCCTTTATGTGATTTGGGTGTTGTTTGGTTCATTTTTGCATTTGGGGTTTGCTTAGTTTTGGCATATTAAGGCCTAACCACACCATCAAAGTTTTGTTGTTTCTATATTTTTCAGTAAGTATTGTTGAAGTTGTGAACTTTATTTGATTTGGGTGTTGTTGAGGATTACTTAGTTTTAGCATGTTAAGGCTTAATCACACCATCAAAGTATTTTTGTTTTTATATTTTCAGCATTAAGTTGTGAACTTAATGGGATTTGGATGTTGTTTTAGTGTTGTTTTGTTCATTTTGTTATGTGAGTTTTGCTTAGTTTTGGCTTTGAACTTTATGTGATTTATAAGGTGTTGTTTTAATGATATCTAGTTTATTTTGGCATGTCGGATTTAGTTATTTTTGGTTGTGCACTGATTCAGTAACTGACCAAAAAAAAGATAGCATATTAAGGTCTAATCACACCATTAAAGTCTTCTTATTTCTATATTTTTTCAGCAGGTATTCTTGAAAGTTGTGAACTTTTTATGATTTGGATGTTGTTTTAATGTTGTTTAGTTCATTTTGGCATGTGGGTTTTAGTTAGTTGGCTACATTACTAATTTCATTGGTAAACGACTTTTGCCTTGGTTCTTCATTGAACAATAGCTTACCTAGAGAAGGTTTAGCTACAAGTCTAATTCTCAGCTCTTCACATCTGCTCTGCTGCTACTGGTTTAGTCTGGAATGAGCAAACCAGAACTTCATTTTTGGTTGCGGTTAGAGGGGTGTGGAGGGGCTTCTTATCCTTTGATAAACATATAATTTTCGTTTGCACAGATTGTAAAAGTAAAGAAGATTCATAGCTGGTTTAAGAAATTTTCCTCATTTCTGCAATCAATTTGCATAGAATAATATATACACAAATTTTGGTAGTCTTGTCAAGTTTATTGCCCCACTGAGTTTTATCTCATTTCAGTGTAAATAACTCAATACCAAAGAAAATGGATCATGTGTTAATGAAGTGGCAAAAGAGATTTGTGTAAGTACTCTGTTGAGCAATTTTTATCGTTTTAACATTGTGTTGTTGAATCTATAGTCTAGTGAAGCCGTTTGGGACTCTTTCGATTCACTAGCATTGTTGCCTTGTTATTATCTCATTTTCTTGTTCAAAACACAAACTCAAAGTCTAGCGAAGCCGTTGATAACGCTCAATCTACAGCTCTCGTTTGAGTGTAAAGCGGTCGTTAGCAAATATAGAACCCAACCTGGGTTGGGTGTCGATCCCACAGGGAATAGCTTGGCCAACAAGTAAGTAAAATTACTAAACTTTTGGTGCAAGTCTCGTAAGAAGGGGGGATTCTTGTTTTGCAAGTAATAAAAGCTGAAAATAATAAAGTAAAAAGAGAGAGATTGTTACGTTGGTTGTAAACAATGAGAATTGAAGCGTTGGGGTTATGTCCACCTTCTGAGGTATACGTCTCTATTGGCTATGAGTGTGTAGAATTCTGACATGCAATTGCTTATAGAGGATTGTAGTCGATGGTAAATCCAAGCGTCTCTCGACCTAAACAAGGACTATTTCACTTTAACTCTCTCGAGCTTAAAGCATGTCTAACGGTACGAATTCTCCAAGAGGTTAGTCCAGTTACGACACTAGTTTTTAGTAGGAAAGGGTGTCCTACTACCTTGACATTATCTCTTTTCCAGACAAATAACTTTTCTCTCGAACAAGTTAAATGTTAGACTGGCGTATTCTTGCATTTGCAACCGCAAAGAATGTAGATTAAGATGAAGAGAATAATGATATAAGCAATATACGTGCCTCGAACTCACAAACTCACAGCAATAGATAGTAACTCATTCGGTTTCCATAACCCCAACAGAGAAGTTTAGTTACCCATGAATGCGAAGGAAATCACGATTGACATTGTTATTATATCACGATATTGAGTAATGGCGTGTAGATCAAGTGATAGGCGTGAGGCGTGATTCCTTAGCAAGTAACGATTCTCTTGTTGTGGAGTTTAAGAATAGAAGAGTAGATTAGAAGTGTTTGTAGTGGAAGATGAGAGGGATGGAAGAAAATTAATTATTGAATGATGAATGTCCCCTCCATAAATCTCTAGCATGATAGGGTATTTATAATACCCATATCCTACTCCTACTAAGCTAATGAAATAAATAACCAAATCCTACTAGACTAATGAAATCCTTAACCCAAATGTACTAGGTTAAGGTAACATTATCATAATCCACATAAAATAATGAAATACATAACCTAATTGCAATAGGTTAATGTATCATTGTCAAAATCCAGCTTTGTGTCTGTAAGTCCCCAAAGTCTTCAGAATTGTTGTTTTAGCCCGGGACAGATTTTCCATGCAGCAGTTTTGGTCCTTTAGGCGTCCCACTTCCTTCTCCTTCGTTCGTGAGCTTTCTTTTGCGTCAAGTTAGCCATAAAATACTGTATTTTGCATCATTTATACCTGAAACTTTCCTAGTCATGTTTGTTAGCTCATTTACGGGAAAAAGGACTAAAAGTGCATGAAATATATAATTTGTTCTCAAAACTAGGCTAAAATATGGGCAAAATATATTGATATAGGCGTGTAAATCCGCCTATCATCAACACCCCACACTTAGAGCTTTTGTTCATCCTCGAACAACATATCATGTCCTTCTAAGCATCAACTTAAGGTTTTTACAGCAACAGCACAAAACATTTATTAAGACAAGCACAACGATTATCAACCAAGAGTTGCTTTCCGATTATAAGTAGAAACAATTTAACCTCAAGTATAGACTCGTGATGGTGATCAACTCGCATGCAAACGTTAAAGTGCATAGAATAATATACAACTATCCAAAACTCATCAACCATGTGTGTCTCACCATATAGTACCCATAATCACTCACAAATATAGCATATTTTTCAAACATGGGTATCAAAATGTCCTTGCTCTCACTCTCACAAAGAATTCATATGTAGCGACTGATGACCATAGGCTTGCCCTTAATGTAATACTCTACTAAATGTTGGAATGTTAAGATTAGGATCAAGTAGGTCTTTTGATGGTTGTAATGTAGGCCAAGGGACGGGTAGGACTATTTTGGCCAGGAATAGTGACTAAGTTCCTAAGCGCTTTAATACATCACTTTGTATCATTGACACTTTTTTCTTTCAACCTCTCTTCTTTCTTTTGTTATACCACCCTTGTTCTCCTCTTTTGTTTTTCAATTTTAAGCACAACTCGCTTTTCAGCTTTCTTTTCCTTTTTCTTTTCACAACATACCTCTTATGATAATGCTTTCTTTTTCATAACACATTCAAGATCCACTACAATTTATAGCATCATACTCACCCAATTTCCTCTTATGTTGTCACATGACTTTTTCACTTTAAAGCACTTAGGAGTTTGGATCAAATTACGGTCTTGAAAGAAATGGATTAGGCTTACATACAAGGTTGTCAAAGAAATAGGCTAAAGGCTCAAAAGGGTTTAACTAGGATGATGTCCATGGGTAGGTAAAACTGAAGGTAAACAAATATGGGTTGCCAAAGAAATGCCTAAATCATATCCTAAACTTACACTCCTTATTTTCGCTTTGCATACATACCAGGCAAGTTCTAGCATCAGCCACACACATAGATTATATGATTATCTCACACACACAAGGCACATGGTCGACTTGATTGGGAGTAGTATAGACTCTCGACCCAACAAGTGAAGGAATTGAATCACAATATCACATAATGAGTCACAACTAGGGCCTAAACGTCTTAATAGTCACAATTGTAGCACATCCTCTTGTTATAATCTCATGCTGCCTATCAAAATAGTTTCATGCAAAGCTAGAAAAAATAACAAAAACAAAAAACTAAAACACGAAAAAAACAACAAAAAACAACAACAAAATAAACAAACATAGATGCGATAGAGAAGTATAGCATACGATACCGCCACCCCACACTTAAACGGGACACTTCCCTCAGTGGAAAATAAATACGAGGAACCTGGTTAGTCGGACTCTTCCTCAATTTCGGGGGTCATACCCCCTTCTTCGGAATCATCATAAGAGTCGTCGTCAGAGTTCTCCTCCTCGTCAGAGTCTGGCAAGCGTCGATCGTCATCAGTCGGCACATCATCATCTAGAGGTTCCTCAAAGTATGTACCTACTCCACACATCTCCCGTGCATGAATATTCATTGGATAGTCATGGTCCAGCTGTTGGAGCTCTGCAGCAGTGGGAACACGACCTCCGCTCATCATTGTAAACCTCATCATGCCGTACATATGGCGGGAGAAACTCTCATCCCGAGCATGTCTCTCTGTCGTAGTAAGGTTGATACCATGTGTTGATTCAGCATCTTTGACCTTTGTGAGGTCAACCTTCTTTGGATTGTGTGGGAGTTTATGATCAGCTGGTTCCTCTTCGATATCCTCCTTCCGCAAGATTGTTGTCAACAAATTGCCAAATGTGAAATGGGACCTTTTGTGGAGTCTGGCCTTCCTCATGGTAGATCGAATGATTGCCCCAAAGTTGATAGGGACATTCGTCATCAAAGCATAGACCAAACACACTCTATCTCTCGATATCTTGGTGTATTGAGTCCCAGGAATAAGACATGAGTTGACAATGCGCATCCAGATTCTTGTTTCCCTATTTAGTGGATCATAGGGGAAGGTGTTGTGTCGGCCGGTTTCTTTATGTCTGCCCCACCTTGCCATCGATATGCTTCCACAAAGCGTGTGTCGTATTGCTCTATAAGGAGGCCTGCTGTACAACTCTTTGAATGGTGCTGTGTCGACCGAAGGTAAGCCAAGAAAAGAGTTGATCCAGTCCACGGTGAGCTGTAACACTTGGCCCCGAATTTTGACTTCATTGCCTGTTGTGTTCGGCGACCAGTTGGCATAAAACTCTCTTGTTAGATCAAGATTACACTCTCCCATGTCGCGGAAGATGAAATCCAACTTCAAAGCCATTATTTTTGCCAACATACGCGGCTCCTTCTTTGCTAAGGTATCCTTGTTGATCAAGTCGACGTGCACATATTTTCTTTCTTTGTTGCTGCTGTACCATGCTTTGTCTTCTTCCTCAAGAACCCATTTTATTCCGAACATTCTGCGTGGTAGTTGTGCTGAGGATGATTCTCCTTGGTCTTTTCAACTTCTCTTCTTTCCCTTTTGGGAAGTGGTCGCCTTCTCCTTGCCTTGCCTCGCTTTAGGTGCCATTGTACCTGAGACTAGAAATAGTGTTAGTTGCAGCACAGTCTCACTTGATACAATCTATAAGAAAGCATTAGGGATACCACCCCATACTTAGTTTTGTTAACACAAATCAGTGAGGTGAAAGTAGTCGATTTACTCATATTTCATCGAGATACGTTTTAGGATTGTATTCCGACAAGAAAATCAGCAATGCATCACTTACTTGCAGCCATTGGACTACTTTCATGGTAGATATAGCAACACTACTACATAGGGGTTACCACATTGAATCGTTATTCTTACAACAATCACAACCTCCTAAGTCGGTAGGCACTATAAGTCTTATCCCGATGGCCGGGATAGTCTAACATGTAAGTATCCAAACAACAATCTTAAGCAATATTCATAGCCATAGAAATTCCGCAAATATCATAACAATGCTATTGAAACCAAATTCAAGTCGGAAACAAGTCAAGATTTTCCTACGTATATGTTCACTCACATGATTTTGCAACAACAATCCAAACACATGAACATCACCAACAATCTTATATAATTTAGCAATTCATAATAGCCATAGCAACGTAGTACTTACGAGAAATAAATGAAGAATAAGAGAGTACTTACTTGCTTGAAACTTGTGGAGATGGTTTTGTGAATTGAAAGAGCAAAATAAGAAATTTTGAGAAGATTTGGAAGAGTATGCGGCGCCTTTAGGGTATTTTCTATTGTGGTTGTGTTATAAAACTAAGTCCCCTTTATATAGGAAGAGTATGGGTCGGGTTATGACCCATTTACACTCGGTTTTGGAGACAAAAATCCTACATATGCGGCGCATAATACTCGGCATATCAATGACATATGCGGCGCATTGTCTATGGCATAATGGGACATATGTGCCGCATAGTCTATGGCATTTGTAGACATATGCGCCGCATAGTCTATGGAATATGAGATACTGAGACCAAATGCCATAGCATAGGCGGCGCATAGTCAAAAGCATACCTAGGAATAGGCGGCGCATAGTGTATAGCACACTAGATTCCGAGACCTTAGGCTATAGGATAGGTTGTGCATCGTTCGTGGCCTAGTTTTACCAAGGCCTAGCCTTCCTCGAAGCCTATTTTGGCGTGAGAAAGACTCAATCCATAGCCTTATGCATCACCCTTCCTAACTTACCAACTTTACCATACAATGCGTCCAAATCGTCAATTGAAATCAATCTCCTCGTTGACTACTTCTTGCACCTATATTCGCTCAAACAAATAAAAACTATTAGTACGATGGGTTGCCTCCCACCAAGTGCCTTAGTTTTGGTCGTGGCACAACTCTTATTTTTGGATTTTTCATTTATCAAAATCAAATCAAGTACTAGAATGAAAGAAAACGATAAACGATAAATGAAAAACGATAAACGATGGGTTGCCTCTCATCTAGTGCCTTATTTATTGTCGTGGCACGACGTAGTAATCTCGAGTACTTAGACTTCGTCGAGATAAGTGATGGCCATGTCATTCATCGAGTCAAGAGGACCGATATAAGGCTTAACACGTTGGCCATTCACTTTGAAGACAACACCCTTATTGCCTTCCAATTCGACTACTCCAGACGAGTAGACTTGGATAACTTTAAATGGACCAGACCACTTAGATTTTAACTTACCTGGGAAGAGCTTAAATCTGGAGTTGAAGAGTAGTACCATATCACCCTTTTGGAAGTTTCGTCGAACAATCCGCTGATCATGATACTTCTTCATCCGCTCCTTGTATAAATCAGATCTTTCATATGCATGGAGACGGAACTCATCTAATTCGTTCAGCTGCTCCAACCTCAGATTCTTCACATCATCCCAATTCAGATTCAAGTGCTTCAATGCCCACAATGCCTTGTATTCAAGCTCGATGGGTAGATGACAAGCCTTCCCATAAACTAGTTGATAAGGAGACATGCCAATGGGTGTCTTGAATGCAGTCCTATATGCCCATAGTGCATCATCTAGCTTTCGAGACCAATCCTTCCTATTTGCATTAACCGTCTTTGCAAGGATTTGCTTAATCTCGCGATTGGAAACCTCTACTTGTCCACTAGTTTGGGGATGATAAGGCGTAGCTACCTTGTGTTGCTTGACACCATACTTGGCCAATACAGATTTGAATAGCTTGTTGCAAAAGTGAGATCCTCCATCACTTATGATAGTACGAGGTACTCCAAAGCGAGAGAAGATATTCTTCTTTAAGAATGCTACAACACGCTTTCCTTCGTTGTCTTCCAATGCTACAGCTTCAACCCATTTCGAAACATAATCCACAGCAACCAAGATGTACTTCATTCCAAACGAATTCACGAATGGACCCATGAAATCAATACCCCACACATCAAAGAGTTCTACCTCTAGAATTTTGGACATGGGCATTTCATGGTGTTTTGAAATAGCACCTTGACGTTGGCATTGGTCACACCTTCTCACATAGTCGTATGCATCTCTGAATATCGAAGGCCAATAATAACCACTTTGCAATACTTTTCTTGCCGTTCGATTGCCTGCATGATGTCCTCCAACTTGCAAAGTGTGGCATGCTTCCAATATAGTAGGCACTTCTTCATGGGATATACATCGTCGAATGATCCCATCCGCGCATCTTCGAAACAAATAAGGTTCATCCCAATAGTAGTGCTGAACGTCATGCATAAACTTCCTCCTTTGGTGGTAAGATAAATTGGCAGGTAGCACATTACTCACTACGAAATTTGCAAAGTCGGCATACCATGGTAATTTCTCCATTTTTGTCGCTAATATCTCCTCGTCAGGGAATGCATCATCAATCTGAATTTCAGGTTGCGCCACATGTTCATTCTCAAGTCTAGATAGGTGATCAGCCACTTGGTTCTCGCAACCTTTTCTATCTTTGACTTCGAAATCAAACTCTTGCAGCAGCAATACCCATCGAATCAACCTTGGTTTTGCATCCCTCTTCGTCATTAGATACCTAAGAGCTGCATGGTCTGTATGGACGATCACCTTAGTACCCAATAGATAGGCACGAAACTTCTCAAACGCATACACAACCGCTAGGAGCTCTTGTTCAGTAACAGTGTAGTTCCTTTGGGCTTCATTTAGGACCTTACTCGCATAGTAGATAGGATGAAATAATTTCTCCTTTCTTTGTCCAAGAACAGCACCAACGGCTACACCACTAGCATCGCACATGACCTTAAATGGGAGCGTCCAATCTGGTGCTACCATGATAGGGGCTTCAATGAGTTTTCCTTTAAGGCATTCGAATGCCTTTAAGCAATCTTCATTAAAGTCAAACTTCGCATCTTTCTCCAATAGTTTGCACAATGGACTAGAAATTTTGGAAAAGTCTTTGATGAATCTACGATAGAAACCAGCATAGCCAAGAAAACTACAAACTCCCTTCACCGAAATTGGAGGCGGTAGCTTCTCAATTACCTCTATTTTTTCTCGATCAACCTCTATTCCTCTTTCAGAGATCTTGTGCCCAAGAACGATTCCTTTTTTTACCATGAAGTGGCACTTCTCCCAATTCAGCACAAGGTTGAACTCTACATATCTTTGTAATCCCATGCTCAAGTTTGCCAAACATGCTTCAAAAGACTCACCGACAACTGAAAAGTCGTCCATAAATACCTCCAAAGTGTCTTCAACCATATCAGAGAAAATAGACATCATACAACGTTGAAAGGTGGCTGGTGCATTACACAACCCGAATGGCATGCGTTTGAAGGCAAACGTACCATATGGGCATGTAAACGTTGTCTTCTCTTGGTCTTCGGGAGCAATACAAATCTGATTATAACCTGAATAACCATCCAAGAAGCAAAACCATCCTTTCCCCGCTAATCGATCTAGCATTTGGTCCATAAATGGCATGGGGAAGTGATCCTTGAGTGTCCAAGAATTCAGCTTGCGGTAGTCCATGCATACTCTCCATCCAGTAACGGTCCTAAGTGGAATAAGCTCATTCTTTGCATTCGTGACCACCGTCATACCTCCTTCCTTGGGAACACATTGTACAGGACTTACCCATGTACTATCAGAGATAGGATATACAACTCCTGCGTCTAACCACTTGATAATCTCCTTCTTCACCACTTCTTGCATAGGTGGGTTTAAACGCCTTTGATGTTCAATGGTGGGTGTGCACTTTTCTTGAAGCTGAATTTTATGTGTGCAAATCCCGGGTGGAATACCAATAATATCCGCAATGGTCCATCCAATGGCTCTAATATACTTGCGTAAGATCGCAATAAGAGCTGCAACTTGTTGCTCACCCAAATCGGCTGCCACTATGACTGGAAGTGTGTTTCCGCTTCCTAAGAATGCGTACTTCAAATGACTTGGCAGCTCCTTCAATTCTAGTGTGGGTGGTTCTTTAATAGATGGCTTGGCTGGTGGTATGGGTCGATTCTTGAGATCAAGATCCAGCTTCTTAGGAGTATAGCGATATGTCCCTAATCCCGATAGATCACAAATAGCTTCTTCAAAAATTTCAGCATCCTCATTCTCTCCTTTCATGAGCAAAACCTCCAAAGGATCATCAAGAATTTTCTCTTCTTCAAGTCGTTCTTTCTCATCATCAAAGACAACATCAGCCACAGAAAATACACTCAGATCTTTGGGTTGCTTCATTGATTTGCAAACATCAAATCGAACCACTTCGTCATTTATTCGGAATGAAAGTTCATTAGCTCTCAAATCAATGAGCACACTTCCTGTAGCAAGGAAAGGGCGTCCCAAGATTATGGGAACCTCTGAATCTGATTCACAATCTAAGATTACAAAGTCTGCTGGAAAGATAAATGAAGAAACCTTTACCAAGACATCACATAGAATACCAACCGGTCGTTTTACCGACCTATCCGCCATAACAAGCCTCATATTAGTTGGTGTAGGATCTCCTAACCCCAACTTCTTGTAGATCGATAATGGCATCAAGTTGATGCTGGCTCCTAGGTCACATAATGCTTTGGCAAAGTTCAAAGATCCGACGGTGCAAGGAATAGTGAAAGCTCCGGGGTCGGCCTTCTTCTGAACTATCGTTCGGGTAGCAATTGCACTACAATGATGCACATCATCCTTCAGCTCATAACTTGCTGTCCTCTTCTTAGTCAAAAGATCTTTCATAAACTTCGCATACCCAGGCATTTGTTCAAGTGCCTCTACCAATGGAACATTAATGGTCAGCTGCTTCAACATAGTCATAAATTTGCTGAACTTAGTGTCATCCGCCACCTTCTTCAATCTTTGGGGAAAAGGTGGTGGTGGGTATGGAAGTGTTCTCTCCATGGCTTTATTCTCCTCTTGCTTCCATTTTTCCATTTTTTCAGGCTGCACGTCACTGGGCGTGACATCCTTGACGTCAGGACTGGTTGTTGCGGCATCTTCTCCTTTTGCGTTATCATCCATGTCCGCTACTTCGTCAACCACTTGCTTGCCTTTTGCTGAAGGTTCCAGCACCTTACCACTTCTGGTAGTGATGTCCATGCATGACCCATCATTCCTTAGGTTTTTCACAGTATCGCTAGGTAGAGTGCCAGCCTTTCTTTGATTGAGTGCTGCTGACAGTTGGCTCAATTGCTGCTCTATTTGCTTGATTGAAGTGGAATGAGAATCAACTAGTTGTTTCATGGAGGACAAATCATTAATTACCTCAGTAACTCCCGCGCTTGTAGCTTCCACTCCTTTCAATAATTTAGCCATCATGTCTTCCATACTTCCAGAATTAGATGTGGTGGTATCACGTCTACCAGGGGGAACGTACAAACCACTTTTTTCATTCTTGTTCTTCCAACTACCTTGGTCCATGTTTCCAGATTTACCATAATAGTTCCGACCTTGGTTTCCTTGGGTATTGCCTCGGAAACCCCCCTGATTATTCAAGTAGTTGGCTTCTTCTTCCGAATCAGATTCGTCTCTTCCTTTTAGCGCCACAGGTTTCACTTTTTCGGTCTTCCCTGATAATAAATGCTTTGTAAGAAGATCCATCTGTGTTTTCATGTGCGCCATATCTTGATCACGTTCTTCTTGTCTTCTCATTTGGTCTGCAGTCATGCCTATAGATAAAGTGGGGCTTGCTACCTCGGAATCCCTGGTATGCCAAGCTCTACTTTGTTTCGTCATGCAATCTAGCATATTGCTTGCTTGACCAAAGGTGAGGTCCATAAATGATCCTCCAGCCGCATTATCCACCACTGGTTTAGTTATTGAATTCAAGGCTCTGTATAGTATCTCCATTAGGTGAACATTAGTCATATGATGGTTTGGACACCTCGCTAGCTTTGTCTTGAACCTCTCCCATGTTTCATGAAGAGCTTCAGTGGGAAGCTGACGAAAGTTGCTGATTTCATCTCTCAATTATGCTCTTTTGGATGGCGGAAAGAATCTTTCTAGGAAAGCGTCTCTCAATTGCCTCCAATTTGTAATAGAATCAGGAATCAGCCCATTCAACCATAGTGTTGCCTCCCCAGACAGAGACAATGGAAATAGACGTAATCGAATCGCATTCTGACCAACACCAAGATTGTCAAAAGACTTGCATGTAGAAATAAAGTTGATGAGATGCATATTCGGATCATCGCCTGCTAGTCCACCAAATAATCCCTTGAGTTGCAATAACTGAATCATGGTGCTTGTGATGTTGAACTTGGTTCCGGGCGCTAATGGTGGTAGAATTATAGCTCCAGTGGCTCCGGCACCATCAAGATCATCATCATCATCATCGAATGGTATTTCACGTTGTGCATCCATTGATGCACTGAACAAAAACCTGCAGTAAACAAAAACAAAAACTAAAAGTAAAAGTACGAGAGTCTTCGACCAAAGGGTCTAGTAATTATTACGAACTTAATTGACACTTGTATTCCCCGGCAACGGTGCCAATTTTTGATAACGCTCAATCTACAGCTCTCGTTTGAGTGTAAAGCGGTCGTTAGCAAATATAGAACCCAACCTGGGTTGGGTGTCGATCCCACAGGGAATAGCTTGGCCAACAAGTAAGTAAAATTACTAAACTTTTGGTGCAAGTCTCATAAGAAGGGGGGATTCTTGTTTTGCAAGTAATAAAAGCTGAAAATAATAAAGTAAAAAGAGAGAGATTGTTACGTTGGTTGTAAACAATGAGAATTGAAGCGTTGGGGTTATGTCCACCTTCTGAGGTATATGTCTCTATTGGCTATGAGTGTGTAGAATTCTGACATGCAATTGTTTATAGAGGATTGTAGTCGATGGTAAATCCAAGCGTCTCTCGACCTAAAAAAGGACTATTTCACTTTAACTCTCTCGATCTTAAAGCGTGTCTAACGGTACGAATTCTCCAAGAGGTTAGTCTAGTTACGGCACTAGCTTTTTAGTAGGAAAGGGTGTCCTACTACCTTGACATTATCTCTTTTCCAGACAAATAACTTTTCTCTCGAACAAGTTAAATGTTAGACTGACGTATTCTTGCGTTTGCAACCGCAAAGAATGTAGATTAAGATGAAGAGAATAATGATATAAGCAATATACGTGCCTCGAACTCACAAACTCACAGCAATAGATAGTAACTCATTCAGTTTCCATAACCCCAACAGAGAAGTTTAGTTACCCATGAATGCGAAGGAAATCACGATTGACATTGTTATTATATCACGATATTGAGTAATGGCGTGTAGATCAAGTGATAGGCGTGAGGCGTGATTCCTTAGCAAGTAACGATTCTCTTGTTGTGGAGTTTAAGAATAGAAGAGTAGATTAGAAGTGTTTGTAGTGGAAGATGAGAGGGATGGAAGAAAATTAATTATTGAATGATGAATGTCCCCTCCTTAAATCTCTAGCATGATAGGGTATTTATAATACCCATATCCTACTCCTACTAAGCTAATGAAATAAATAACCAAATCCTACTAGACTAATGAAATCCTTAACCCAAATGTACTAGGTTAAGGTAACATTATCATAATCCACATAAAATAATGAAATACATAACCTAATTGCACTAGGTTAATGTATCATTGTCAAAATCCAGCTTTGTGTCTGTAAGTCCCCAAAGTCTTCAGAATTGTTGTTTTAGCCCGGGACAGATTTTCCATGCAGCAGTTTTGGTCCTTTAGGCGTCCCACTTCCTTCTCCTTCGTTCGTGAGCTTTCTTTTGCGTCAAGTTAGCCATAAAATGCTGTATTTTGCATCATTTATACCTGAAACTTTCCTAGTCATGTTCGTTAGCTCATTTACGGGAAAAAGGACTAAAAGTGCATGAAATATATAATTTGTTCTCAAAACTAGGCTAAAATATGGGCAAAATATATTGATATAGGCGTGTAAATCCGCCTATCATCAGCCGTGTGAGGCCTATTTCGATTCACTAGCATTGTTACGTTGTCTTTCATCTAATTTTCTTGTTCAAACACATAAACTTAAAGTCTAGTGAAGCCATGTGAGGCCTATTTCGATTCACTAGCACCTTGTTGTTCATCTTGTTGTTATAGTGTTGGTTGGAATCTGTTGATACACACATAGTCTTGTATCAATACGGAATTACAATATCCATTGTTGTAACGCTTTGTGAAGTGTATTTATATGTATTCTGGTTAGCTGACAGATTTTTGATAGGCCTATTTACAAAGGAAACTCTGGTAAATTTTTTTAAAAATTTTGAGAGTTAACAAAATTTTAGGACCACATAATTGATAAAATGAAGTGGAAGTTAAGTAAATGATCTCATGAGTGTCTTAGATAATTCTTAAGTAAATCCTTAAGAACAAAATGTGTTAGGAATTGATATGCCTAGCATGAATAAGTTTGGTTGTGTTAGCTGAATTGAGATCTTTCTTTTTTACTGGCTAGATCTTTTTTTTAGTTTCATTGTCCTTTTAGTCTATTTTGGTTTAACTAAGAGTAGTTAAAAAAGAAGTTCATTTCCTGGAAAACAGAAAAGGGCAGAATTTTTATTGAGTCAAAGTTCCTAAGCTTTCTTAATGTAATTCATCATTTGAGGAATTAAAAGTCTTATCATTTTGGAAGAGCCAGTCTGATAAGTACGTTTTTATCCCCATTTGTAAGATGAGTATTGAGGGAGATTACCACAGGGGTCAAACTAGCTTGTGCATTCTAGAATCTTTAATGTATTCCTTAGTATTTTAATTCAAAGATATTGTTGTCATCTCTTTTACAGAACTACATTAAGATTTCTCAAATTATTTCTTGCATTTTAACAAGTTAGAATTGAAACTTCGCTTTATTTTTTATTTCAGGGACAGGTAATTTCATGATGGAAATTGTTAGCCATGAGAAGTTTGAAGATATTTTGTGATTTTCTTTCTCATATGTATATCACATTGATTTGTTACCCATTAAAAACTATATAATTCTTTTCTGGAGAAATATATTTTAATATCGTCTCTGTACCTTTAAGTACTGTAGTTGTATTATTGGCAACGAAGCAGACAATATATAATTTATATTTTTTTTGGGGGGAAAAAGTGAGTATTAGTGGCGACCCATAGTTGCCACAAAAAAGTGAGTATTAGTGGCAACCCGTAGTCTCCACAAACATGGAGTATTAGTGGCGACCTATAGTCGCTGCAAAAAGTCATTTTAAAATAAAAAAATAAAATTCAACCTTTTGTGGCGACAAAAGATCGCCACTAAATCATTGTTTTGTGGCGTATTTGCTTGCTTTTTTTGTGGCAACTTTTAACTCCACAGAATGTATGTTTTGTGGGGGCTTACATATGTCGTCACAAAATACTTTTAGTTATGGAAGTAATTGCTACGACCCTAATGTCGCTGCTAAATATATTTAGTGGCGAATTTTGGTTCTTTTGCAGCGACTTTTGTCGCAACTAAAAACCAGATTTCTTGTAGTGGTATTTGATGCCTTAGAGAAAGTCCAGTTGATCAGAGAAAGACTCCGGGCTGCTCAGAGCCGACATAAGTTTTATGCAAATATTCATAGAAAGTATCTCGAGTTCAATATTAGTGACTATGTCTATCTAAAGATCTCTCTCATGAAGGGAGTGAAGAGGTTCATTAAGAATGGAAAGCTCAGTCCCCGATATGTCGGTCCCTTCAAGATTCTCAGTCACTTTGGCAAGGTAGCTTATGAGGTCGAATTGCCTTCAGATCTAGCCTCAGTTCATCTAGTCTTCCATGTCTCTTTGCTCAAGAATTGTATAGGTGACCCATCAGTTGTAGTCCCTACTCAGAGCATTGATAGTCAGAACAACCTCTCTTATGAGGAGATTCCATTTGAAATCCTAGACTATCAGACTCGTATACTGAGGAATAAAGAAGTCCCTCTAGTTAAAGTTTTTTTGGTGAAATCATTCTGTCGAGGGAGCTACTTGAGAAATAGAAGCAGACATGAGTACCAAGTATCCTCACCTTTTCTCCGCCGACTCAGATCAAGCTCAAGGTAATAGTTCTCCTTAAGCTTACTCTGTTTCATGTTTAGTGTCCGTTACAAACTTGGTATTAAATACCATTGCATATTCAGTCATGTATTCATGTATTATCTCAGTTATATAATTATGCATCAGACATGCATTCTCATTGTGAGAAACTTAGTTCATCCGAACACCCAGTCATGCATTCATGAATCAGTAACACATGCATCAGATAAGTATGTTTAGTATGATATGTTCAATTATCAGTCATGTCAGTCATGAGATTATATTCCAGTTGTTCATGTTCAGTATGTACATCGGTTATCTTCTCCCCTCACTCTCAGTCTCATTCGAGGATGAATGTTCTCAAGGGGTAGATATTGTAATACCCCGTACTTTTCCCTAGCTTGAAATTATCTCAAGAATGTTGGAAGCTTCCTTTGAAAGATGAATCCACTTTTGTACATGTAGTATTTTTAAGATTTTCACTTTTTTTTCATGTGGGAAATTGAATTAGCATTTCAACGATAACAATTTCATCAAAATTCGACATTGGAGGAGAAAGTTATAGCCAAAAAACGGAAGGAAGTAAAACCACCCATGTGCGACGGTGAGGCCAACGGATCGTTGGAATAGTGACGGACCATCACCCATGACCATCGCAGCAAGGCAGTGAGAACTACCTTCTTCTTAGGATTGACGAACCAAGCCGACGGACCGTCGCTCAGGCCGTTGCAAGGGAAATAATGAGGCCACCTTCTGGATAAGGTGCGATGGTCAGGTTGATGGACCGTCGAACCTGGGACGTATGATCGTCCATGCCATCACATCAACAATAGTGATACCTCATTCTACCTAGAAGTGATGGTCAGGACCGACGGACCATCAACCCAGCGACAGACCATCGCACCCACTATCGCAGGTCCCGATTCAGCAAACTAAAGCTGTTTTAAAAGGGTATTTTGGTCATTTACCACCCACCTATATATATACACCCAATTATATCCGATTTCAACCATTTGGTACATTATTACTTTACAACCAATTTAGGATTTCTCTTTAACATTAATCTCCAAGAACAAAATCTAATCTTTTTCAAGAACTAAGGGATTTCCAATTCGTCAAGTTCGAGAACATCAAGAATCTTAACCCAGGTATGCATAGTGTTCATTCATGGACTCCTTTCATCCATGAAGTCCAAGAATACGTTTTCCAACTTCAAGTTATGGATTTACTTTATGATTTTATGATTGGGTTGTTCTTATTCACGTTGATAAATGAGAAATTGAATTCTACTCCATGTTGGGTGATAATTTCTATGTGGGTTTAATTATTATAGATATAGATTCATGCAAACCTATGACTAAACCCTTGAATGATGAAATTAGAATGTGACCATGATGTTTAATTATTGTACAATGATGTTTACATGTACCATGCCTACAATATGTTTGATTTATTGCCTAAATGAAGGAAAAGTGCCTAACTAGCATGTTGTCATGAAATCCCCATGTATGTTCAAGCTTATGCCTATCACATGTTTGATGAAATGCTTCAGTAAATGCATTATGGTGATTATTATGTATTTAATCAAGTAATGCTTTGTCAGTTTCCTTCTATCGAGTCCTGGGGGTACTCGTACCCAAAATATTAGTTGTATGCCTAGAGCCATGTCATGTTTTCACAATACTATCAGTCAATCTATGATCCTTAGACTTCAAACAGTCTTATGACTCAGAAAATCTCTATGATATCATGAACTCAGTCAGTTTTCAAACATCAGTAGTATTCCGTTAGTCAACGGAAGTCAATAACTCAGTCCATGTTCAGTTTCAGAAAATCATATTCTGTGTCTATTCAGATGGGAGTAGAAATTAGCACCGAGTGAACCCAAGGGTGGGAACTCACCTGTAATATGAGGGTGTGATTCTTAGAAGCAATCCTTGCATTCCAGAACTATATAGCTAGCATAGGTTGAGACATCATAGCCTTCTATATGAGGGTAGATGAGGTGGCTTAACCTTCTATATGAGGGTTCCTACTGTTCTTATTAGAGTTACCTTTTATATTAGGGTCACTCATATGTTGTCCGTACCAGTTGCGTGGTATTGACACCGTTCTAATCAGGGCACAGATTGGACCCGATTCATCTATAATACGTCATTTGGGGCATATCGGTTAGATGACTATCTACCATAGTCTCAGTATCAGTCTCAGTAAAATAACTCAGATAGTTCTTAATTATTTAGGACTGTCAGATACAGTCAACTCAGATATAGTACAGAACTCAGCTAGTTTTATCAGATTCAGGGATTGTTAGATACAGTTACTCATGGTATCAGTTATATTAGTTATCAGTATGTCATGTTATCACAGTATCAGCGTCAGTATTTATGTCTTATGCATGTACTCTCACACTCATGATAGTCAGTCTGTTATTATATTTGTTCATGCCATGAACCCCATGCATTCAACCTACCTCATATGCATACCGGTACATTCAAAGTACAGGCGCATTTGTGCTATGGTGTCTTATACCATAGGTTCAGAGATACGAGTTCTAGAGCATCAGTAGATTCCAGTCTCAGCAGCCAGAGTTAGAAGTGAGTCCTCATCTTTCGAGGACACGATCATCATTGTATTAGCTCATTAATTTGCTTATTAGTTGGAGTTAGTTGGGGACATGTCCTATTAACTCCTTATTCAGAGAGTCATGTTTAGAGGATTTTCAGACTACAGTATGTTCAGATAGCTTATTTCAGTTATGTTTTGGGTATTTCATACCCCATCCACATATTATGATTTATCATATCTTATGTTACAGTTTTGAACCTTATGGACTTTCAGTTCATGTTTCCGCATTATACAGTATGTATGTAGTATACAGGTACAAATATCATTCATGGGTTAGCTTATGGTCTTTCAGGGTCATGAGCACCGTGTAACGTTCTGGGTACCAGATTCGAGGCGTTACATATAAGTAAGGCATTCATCATTTCCTTTAAGGTTTGATTTTTCCTTTACGCAATTCCATTAGATTGAGGTGAATATAGGGTTGTAGTTTGATGGACAATTCCATTATCTACACATATTTCCACAAAGGGATATTCATATTCTCCACCCCTATCACTTCTTATTATTTTGATCTTTTTCTCTAACTGATTTTTAACTTCTATTTTATATTGCCTAAACGCATCTATTTCTTCATCCTTATTGTTTAGAAAATAGACATAACATTATCTTGTGAAATCATCAATAAAAGTTACAAAATACTTTTTCCCACCACGAGATAGTGTTGACTTCATATCACCAATGTTAGTGTGGATTAAGTCTAAGGTTTTGAAATTCCTTTCAACGGACATATACAGATGCTTAGAATACTTTGATTCCACACACGTTTGACATTTTGATTTACTGCACTCAAAGTTTGACAAAACTTCTAAGTTAATAAGTTTTCACAATGTTTTGTAATTGAAATATCCTAATCATTCATGCCACAAATCATTAGACTCAAGCAAGTAAGAAAAAAATGAACTTTTATTGATTTCAACATTCATTTTGAATTGGCCTTTTCCTACGTACACTTCTCCTTTGCTAAGTATAATTTTTTTGAAAATAAATACACATTTGAATCCATTTTTATCTAGAAGTGATACAAAAATTATGTTTTTTTGTAACTCCGATACATAAAGTACATTGTTCAAAGTCAGTACTTTGCCTGATATCATTTTCAGGCAAACCTTTCCTGCTCCTTCAACTTTTGCAGTTGCGGAGTTTGCCATATAGATCTTCTCTTTTCCTTGAGATGGAGTAAATGCAACAAACAACTCCTTATTTCCACAAACGTGGCGGGTGGCACTAGAATCCATCCACCAATCTCAAGGATTTTCCACTAAGTTGCATTAAAAACAGCATGGCACATAGATCGTCTATTTCTTTCTTGGATTCAATCATATTTGTTTGGTCCTTCTTTTTTCCTTTCTTTGGGGTACGACAATCTATCGACTTGTGGCCAATCTTGCCACAATTGAAGCATTTTTTCTTGAATTTCATCTTAGATTGATTGCTTTCTTGTTCATCTTTCTTTCATTTTTCTGAGTTGTTGTGGTCGTCTTCTACAATGTTTGCATCGCTCATTGCAGAATTTCTTTTCGACTTTCTTTCCACAACTTTCTTGTCTTCTTCAATGTATAGTCTCACAATGAGATCTTTGACTGTCATCCCCTTTTGTTTATGTTTCAAGTAGTTCTTAAAGTCATTCCACATAGGTGGCAACTTCTTTATTATTTCCGCGACTTAAACGCCTCGTTCACAATCAAACATATAATAAAGTTTATGTGAACATTAAGAACATTTTTAACATGTTCAATTAAGGTATTTACTAAAATCATACCTTCCGCAAGGAGATCGTGGATGATAAATTGTAGTTCCTGTATTTGAGACACAACACACTTGCTGTCAATCATTTTAAACTCAAGAAATCTTGAAAAAAGAACTTCTTGGTTCCAACATCCTCAGTCTTGTATTTTCTTTCCAGTACACTCCACAACTCTTTTGATATTTTCATTCCACTGTACACGTTGTATAGGTCATCTTGGAGTCCACTTAGAATGTAATTCCTGCATAGGAAATCAGAGTGTTTCCACGCCTCCATAATGACAAATTTTTCCTGGTCTGAAGTTCCTTCGGGCATCTCTGGAGCTTTTTCAGATGTAAATCTTTGAAGACACAATGTTTTATGGTAGAAGAATATCTTCTATTACCACCTTTTAAAATCAACACCCATGAATTTTTTGGGTTTCTCCGTTGGTGCCATTGCCTGCGGAACACTCGTACGACTCATTGTGGCAACATTAGTTGTTTCCATACTCGTCCCAGCATCATTCATATGACTGTCAGTAGTCATTTTCCTATCACAAAAAGATAGTCAACTTTAGTATATCGAACTACTACTAATACAGTCGTAGAAACTTTAAACACCTCTTGTTTCTAGTTTAACGATGAAGTTTTTATGACTTTCAATCGTTAACCGAGTGACATTTAATTTGTGATGAAGTTTTTATGACTTCAAATTACATGTTAAGTTCAAACAGAGTGGAAAGCGTAAAGCTTTAATCTCCAGAAATCAAATATACAGATTCTGGTTATTTTCTTAAGATTGTGGTTTTCGGTACACAAAATCTGTATGTTAGTTCAGTAAACTTCAAAACAAGTTCAAGACATTTCAAGAACACTTATGACGTTTTCCAATACCTTCAACACAAGTTCATTATGAACTATCAAAGAATTGTGTTATATTATTAAGAAATAAGATAAAATAGAATAAGCCAAGTCCTTCGAATTCACGAAGCGTCCTTAAGGAAATAATTCATCTCAAGTACCCAAGGTTGCAGAATTTTCCTCCCAGGATAAAATGACTTCACAACCAGAAATTAGCGGTACCTCAAACGTTCTGGTTTTCTTTGAACTCACTCGACGGGAGATGATCACACGGTGTTTATAAGAAGACAAAAATTGTTTTAATACAGAAAACTTTCGTAATAAACCTGTGAAAAAATGCAGGTTTATATAGCCATGATCAAGTGCCTCTTCGGAAAGGAGGAAATGGTTCATCGGAAAGGTGTATCTTTTCTAAATAGTCATGTCTATCCATTTGAAACAGTGTTTCTTTTCCGAACAGCCACAACCATCCAAATAGGTCATACCTTTTCCCAAAACAGTGTGTCATTTCATTGAAGGGTTGCATCCCTTCTGAGGAAGCATTTTGCGTTTTTACAGTTGTTTCTGCACTGCATGCAGGCACATTAATGGAGAAACAAAAACTGTTGGATTTTTGGAATATGTAAATAAAGTTTCTCTGAAAAATTAATCTCATCGATCATATGAAGCCGAAGCCGAGCGAACGACGACGACGATGGCACGAGGCACCTCTTGGTTCTTGTCTCACTTACCTTGTGGATTTTGTGTTTCTTAATATAAACACATGAAAGTTTCATTCTCCCACCAATGTGGGAGAATTAGTGGACTTTCCTTTCTTTTGAGTACACTTTCCTTTTTTAAGTGTTATCTCAATTTCTCCTCCACTTAATTCCCTCTATTTTTCATTCACACTTTTAATCTTGAACCCAACATGCATAACCACCACTTTAAATTTATCAGATATTTTATTTAAATACTCAAATTAAATCTTATTACAGTTGAACACCTCAATTTTTAATAAAGTGTTTCAATTAAACTTTCGATTTAAATATTTGAAAAAAAAATCACGTGTATTTTCATTCATCTATTATATAATTAAGTTAAATGCGTAAGATAAGCCACTTTTTTAATTATATGTATTTACCTCAATAATGTGTAGAACTTCAATCATTTTCTACTTGATATTGATACATATAATTAAAGGAGGTGATATATTGTATATGGTTAAGACGAATGAAAACATGCATAAATTTTTTCAAAACTTGAATCGAAAGTGTCTAATTAAAACACTTAACAAATTTAAAGTTGAAATGTTTAATTTTAAAAAAATTTAATTCAAGTATCTAAATGAAATATCTTGATATATTAACTCCTATTTAACTTTATTTTATTCCATCAAATTATTTTCCTTTTCTAGATCTTATCTCTCAAACTTGTTTCCATAATTATTTTCCTTTTCTATATCTTATTTCTCAAACCTCGTTTCCATAATTATTTTTCCTTTTTTGGCTTTACATAAGTAAAGGAAAGTGGACACCACACCAAATTGAGAATTGAGAAGTATTACTTCGGTTAATTTTATTTGTCAAATTTGAATTTTTTATGCCTTGATGGTTTATACGAATTCATAATAATAATTAGGATCTAATTTGATACTTGGTTTTAGTATGAGATAAACGAAGAACAACATGAACATAAAGTAAAATGCAATAAAAGTAAAGATACAAGATGTTTAATGTGGAAACCTTCTTATTCAAGAGAGTAAAACCGCAATCTTATCTCAGTAGGATTCACCAACAACTTCACCAATCACCAAGCAACGATTTTGATTACAACTCTATGAAATCTAGGAATTAAACTCGTAATCCCTACTCACTAGCAATACCTCCATTACTACACCTATTTCACAGTACTACTAGAAAGACTCCATTGTTTGTTATTGTTTTTCTCTTTTAGTCGTTGTTAGTGTTTTAGTTGATCGAGTCTTTAGCAAATTAGTGGTTTGTTGAATAAAAATAGCTGAATCTTTTGAGCCTATTAGTAGCTGAGTAATAGTAGGAGTTAATGGATTGCTTTCTTTAGTAAAAACTCTATCTAAAGAGATCAATTGTTATGCTTCAGATGAATGAGAATCTTAGCCAATTGAATAGAGTCCTATCATTCTTTTACTCTCCTAAAGTTTAGTCTTTTTCATCGGTGGTCTCAGCACCAGTTTTATGAGAAAAACGCATAAGAAAATTACAGCAGCATCGTGAACCTATGGCTTCAAAAAACTTTGTGCAGGCATCCATTCCTCGCTTTAATGGTCACTGTGACCATTGATCATATTGATAGATAATTTTCTAAGATCAAAGGAGTACTGGCAAGTGGTTATGATGGCATGCCAGAACCCGCAGAAGGCATAACAGTGTCAGACGCACAAAGAGCAGAAGCAGAGGCAACAAAGTCGAAGGACCTCAAGGCGAAGAATTATCTTTTCCAAGCAATTGATTAGTCAATCATGGAAACTATTCTTTATAAAGACACCTCTAAGCTGATTTGGGACTCCATGAAGAAGAAATATCAAGGATCATCAAGGGCAAAGAGGCAACAGCTTCAAGCACTTCGTTCAGAGTTTGAAAATCTTCGAATGAAATCTGAAGAGTCCGTTACTGACTATTTTTAATGGGTGATGATAGTCATCAACAAGATGAGGATCCACGGTGATAAGTCAAATGAAGTTATAATTGTTGAAACGATTCTTCGATCAATGACACCAAAATTTAACTTTGTCGTTTGTGTTATTGAAGAGTCTCATGATATTGATACGCTTTCAATTGATGAATTACAAAGTTCTTTGTTGATCCATGAGCAAAAAATCACTCAACAAGAAAAGGAGGAGGTGGCGTTGAATGCCTCAACATATGATTGTTCCGAAGGACAACAAAGGTAATAGTAGAGGCAAAGGCAGAGGTAGATGCCGAGGCAATAGTGTAAATCATCAGTGCATCACTACCATGATAATCAAGGCAGAGGAAAGGGAAGAGGTGGCTATAACTCAAAGTCATCAGACAAGTCTAAAATTGAATGTTACAGATGCCACAAGTTCGGTCATTATTAATCAGAATGCCGAACAAATTTGTCTAATCTGCGTGTAGAGGAATCTAATTTTTCCGAACAGGAGGAGGAACAGATATCTTTGTTGATGATTTGCCACATGAAGGAGAAAATAAATAAGAATTTATGGTACCTCGACTCTGGATGTAGAAATCATATGAGTGGAGATAAGTCAGTTTCTCTGCCTTGGATGAATCTTTCGAGATTGTGTGAAGTTCGGGAACAACTCCAAAGTTGCAGCCATGGGAAAAGTGCAGGTTCTAATTCAAACCAATAGAGATTTCAGCCAGACAATTGCTAATGTTCTTTTTGTTCCAGATTTGAAGACCTATCTTTTGAGCTTTGGCTAATTGCAAGAGAAAGGGTATGAAATATGCATAAAAGATTGAGTTTGTAGAATTTTATATGCCAAACTTGGACTAATTGCTCAAGTTAAAATGACTAGAAATAGAATGTTCCTTCTCTATCTCCACAATGTTCATCATACATGTTTTTCTGCTAAATTAAAGGATGAGGCATGGTTGTGGCATTTTCGTTATGGGCACCTTAATTTTAACACACTGAGAACGCTAAATCAAAAGAACATGGTGAACAGTCTTCCTTAAATTGTAGCTCCTTCAGGAACTTCTGAAAGTTGTGTTGTTAGCAAACAACCTCGCAGTCAATTTCCACAAGGCAAATCTTGGAGAGCAAAGGCATTGCTGGAATTGGTGCGCTCGGATGTATGTGGACTAATAAATCCAAATTTCAATGGTGGTAAAAGGTACTTCATAACCTTTATTGATGACTTCAGTCAGAAAATATGGGTGTATTTTTTACAAGAAAAGTCCGAAGCATTTGAAGTTTTAAAATGTTTTAAAGTACTTGTTGAGAAAGAAGTTGGTAGTCAATTGAAAGTTCTTCGTACTCATGGAGGAGAGTTCAATTCTCAGGAATTTATAAAATTCTGTGAGGAAAATGGAATCAGGAGGCAACTTACTACAACTTACACACCTCAGCAAAATGGTGTTTGTGAGCGGAAGAATCGCACAATCCTCAACATGGTGCATAGAATTTTGACAAGGAGCGGTGTCTCAAATTTTTTTTGGCCAGAAGTTGTTGACTGGAGTATTCATATTTTAAACAGAAGTCCAACTTTCTCTATTCAAAATATGACTCCGGAGGAGGCATAGAGACGACAAAAACCACAAATTGACCATGCCAGAATCTTCGGATGTATGGCTTATGATTATGTTCCAGATCAAAAAGGATCAAGCTAGATGATAAAGGAGAAAAATGATTTTTTCTTGGCATTAGTAATCATTCTAAGACTTATAAGTTATATAATCTTAACACCAAGGAAATTGTCATTACCCATGAAGTAATCTTTGATGAAGATGCCACCTGGTCATGGAAGGACAAAGGAAATCATCAGCTTGTTCCAGTAGCTTCTGAAGAGGAAATACTACAACTGGAGGAGACAAAACAGTCGACAAATTTAGATCCTATTTAATCACTAGTTTCAGCTCCTACACAACAAGAGGAGAGACCTCAACGATCAAAAAGAAGACCCACATGGATGACAAATTTTGAGGTAACTGGAATTAATCAATCGGAAGATCCACTCATTCATTTTGCCCTATTTTCATATTGTGATCCTACTAGTTTTGAAGAAGCTGTCAAAGATGCAAAATGGTGAAAGGCAATGGTTGAAGAAATCATCGCAATTGCTAGAAATGACTCTTGGGAATTGACTGAGCTTCCAGAAGGGCATAAGAAAATTGGTGTTAAGTGGATATACAAGAAAAAGATGAACAAGGAAGGTGAAGTTGAGCAGCACAAAGCACGCTTAGTAGCTAAAGGCTATAAGCAAAAGTTCGGTGTGGACTACAGGGAAGCTTTTGCTCCGGTGGCACGACTTGACACTATCATATCATTGATAGCTTTGGTTTCTCAACACTCATGGCCTATTTTTCAAATGGACGTTAAATCAGCCTTCGTACATGGGGACTTGGATGAACAGGTATTTATTGACTAACATCCTGGTTATGCCAAGGTTGGAGAAGAGCATAAGGTGTGTAAATTAAAGAAGGCATTATATGGACTATAACAAGCTCCACGAGCTTGATATAGTCGTATAAATGCTTATTTTCTAAGGAGGGATTGAAGAAATGTCGATATGAGCACACACTCTTTATAAACATTGATGATAAAGAAAAAATGCTCATTATTTGTTTTTATGTGGATGATTTGATTTACATTGAAAATGATATCTCCATGGTTGAAAGCTTTAAGAAGTCCATGAAGGTTGAATTTGATATGACTGATATTGGAATGATGCATTACTTTCTTGGCATTGAAGTTGTTCAATCTGCTGATGGGATTTTTATCACACAAAAGAAGTATGCTCAAGAGATTTTGGATAGGTTTCAGATGAAGGGTTGCAACTCTACCAACAGTTCCACTGAGTTTGGTTCGAAGCTCACTAAAGAACCTGGAGGAAGAAGAGTTGACAACACTCTCTACAAGCAAATAGTGGGAAACTTGATTTATTTAACGGTCACAAGGCCTGATATTATGTATTCTCTAAGTCTTATTAGCAGATACATGGAAAGTCCCAAAGAGGTGCATCTTCTAGCCGCAAAGAGAACTTTTCGCTATTTTCAAGGAACTACTAATTATGGTCTGTTCTATGCGAAAGGAGGAAAGTCAGACTTGGTTGGATTTACTGACAGTGATTATGCTAGAAATTTGGATGATCCGAAGAGTATGTTTGGTTATGTCTTTACAATGGGGTCGGGAGCAATTTCATGGTCTTTAGAAAAGCAATCAATTGCAACTTTATCAACTACAGAAGCTGAATATGTAGCAGCAGCATGTGCCTATCAAGCAATTTGGATGCGCAAGGTTCTTGAAGAAATTAATTTCAAGTAAAATGGCTCTATACTATCATTTAGTGTGACAGCAAGTTCAGCAATAAAGCTCTCCAAAAATTCTATTCAGCATAGGCGAAGTAAACATATTAATGTCAAATTTCATTTCCTAAGGGACCTTATAAAAGATGGAGTAATTGATCTCATTTTGTCCAGAAGTGAAAATCAGATTGTTGATGCGTTTACTAAATCTCTCAAGTTGGCATCCTTCCTGAAGTTCAGAAAATTACTTGGTGTTTGCAATTTGGAAAATCACATTTGAAATGTGTTGTCTATTGTAAGGATGTTATACTGACAGTGTGACTTTCAGTTTAAGGGAGAGATTGTTGGTTATTGTTTTTCTCTTTCAATCATTGTTAGTGTTTTAGTTGACCGAGTCTTTAGAAAGTTAGTGGTTTGTTGAATAAAAGTAGTTGAATCTTTTGAGTTTGTTATTAGTTGAGTAATAGTAGGGTTAGAGGACTGCTTTTTTTTTCTTTTTAATTTTACGTTTGTAAAAACTCTATCTAAAGAGATCATCAATTGTTGTACTTCAGATGAATGAGAATCTTAGCCAATTGAATAGAGTCCAATCATTCTTTTACTCTCCTGAATTTTAGTCGTTTTCATCATCCATTAGCTAACTCTAGCTAAAACAACATTTCAATATAAAATTAAGAGAAATATCCATGAGAATCTCTAATTGAGAAGCGATTTACAATTGGAACAAAGACTCAATTAACCTAGAAACAAAGGCATATTCAACTATGAACAAAAAGTTTCTAAGTTGTTAAATATTTGTACTATCAGAATACAAATTCAGCTTTTGCTTAAGAGAATGTTCCTTTGATATTTGCAAAAACTAAGCTTCTTCTTCAAGATGATGTGTGTATATATAATGAGTAATGGGAGAGAATGCTTCTCATTAGAGGACACGAAAAGAACTACTACAGTGTGCATTTCATTACTCTGTTGTAACTGCCAGAGCCGTACGAGAACAATTGACATATGTCACAATCCGAGACGAGGCTTTGGCCGTGACGAGAATCCCAATCCTATAAAGGCCAAAGATAACCCCTTAGCATTACATCATAAGCATAGTCATAAAAAAAAGTTCTAGAAATAGGCCCATAAGATATGAAGTTCATAGTACATAATTAGGAATCCAATTCTTGAAAAACGACATGAAATGTATGTCTAATTCGGTCTATGAAGCCTCTAACAATGTAAATGAAAATCCTATGACGAAACATGGCCCTGACAATATCATAAATAATATAATCAAAGTTCTACTAAATGAAACATAGACCTTGTGAAAGATGGATGACTCACCACTTGCTAGTAGTTGTCCCAAAAGAATCCTAGTGCTGAGCAGGGTCATGGGAGACTGCTTTGGAACCTACATCATGAAAGGATGTAGCATTTGGGGACCGTTAGTACGATGAGTAATGATGAGTATTGATATGCGACCCAAGGAGAGAGACAAGTAATTTACAAGTTAAAATGTAATGGCATAACTATTTGAAACAATAAGCCTAAACTGTATAGTTTGCACTGACATCTAGTAACCCATGAACTATATGGGTATGATATTCGCCCAATCAGTGGGACCCACAATCCATGTTTGCCGCATAAACTGAGATCACATAATTTAGCCATCATAATATTGTCATTTAGGACTAACATCATAAGGTTGTCCAATTATGGAACGAGCCACTCCAACATCGGCAAAACATAGGTTTCGGGCGTTGGGTCATGAGGACTTACACCTTCTCGTTAGACTATAAAATTTTGTTTAAGCCCAAATTAAAACATCATTTGAAATCATTTATTCATAGAATCTTTCATCAAGACATTCACATTTTGATATCGTCATACCAAGACTTGCAAGTCATCTATACCATGTCGAATCATTATCGTAAAACATTATAGATTCTTAATTCCATCATTTAGAAAAGAACCATAAACATTATTATCGTTAAGTTTATATAAGAATCTCAAAGAAAGTCATAAAATTCAACACTTTCGATATTTCAAAAGAATGGGGTGGCATTTTCATTCATTCTTGAAATCCAAAGCTTTTCGAAAGGCTTAAAGGTCATATTTTCAATCATTTATAACATTTAAGATTTTTATTTCGTATAATGAAACCGACCTTTCCAAATATTATGTTCAAGTCTTATAAACCCATTTTTAATAATTAGAAAATCATTCGTAAAATGAAGGAAAATCAATAGCAAGATTTTCGCAATAAAATCCTCAATCCTGGTCTCAGTTTATCATTTAGAAAGTTCTAATAGCATTGAAATAAATACCTTGTATGAGCAGTTTGAAATAGGGGATGTTCAAACATATTTTTTTACAGAAAGAATTTGAGAAAAGCTTGACTTTGGAGCTTAGAATCTTGAACCCTAGTGATTTTTGAGGAGAAGTGGGTTATGCTTTTGAAGGATGAAAAATGCATCAAGGGGTTTGGCATCGTTTAGTAAAGGGGTAGGGGGGGGGGGGGGGGGTTCCTAAGTGTAATGACCAAAATGCCCTTAAAACAGTGTTCAAAATGAAGTTCCATTAATGAAACAGAGGGGGTGTGGTGCACATCCCATCATGCGACTCTTCCCTGTGCGGCCCAAGGCCAGTCCCGGGGCCTCCCCCCTTGCGGAGCATGGCCTGTCATGAGGGTGGTCCATTGGACTCTTGTGTCGGGTTTTGCAATGCGGGGGCCATGGCATGGCTTCCCTCGTGCGACGCACGACACGTTTCCTCGTCCTAAATTTTTCCCAACACTTTTAAACTCATCCCAAAACATTTTCTACTCATTATAGGCTCGTTTAAGGCTCTAATAAGGCATGCAAACATATGGGGTGTTACAGCATAGCAGACAAAAGTTGTATAGTTATTATTTGAAGACACCAGTTGATGCAACTAATCCACTCACTAAATTTGTCAATCATCAAAACATTGAAAGACAAAAAAGGACCAACAATATTTTATTACAATGCCCATATTAATTGACATTTCTTCTTAAAATTTGTAAAACAACTTGAAAAATAAGTAATAAATAATTTTAAAAAGAAGGAGAATATTTTTTTTCTTTATATGATAAATGTGGTAACTAAAAGTAAAAGTAAAAATATTAATTGTATAATGAATACGTAAAAATAAAGGGATCAAGTACTTTAGATAATTCGTTTCAAAATCTTTTCCATGTCAACATACTTTACAAAAGTGCATGAATTGCCTCTTCCGTAGTGATAACTTTAAAGTGTAAATAAAATGAATATTTAATGACTATCGAAGAAATTAACCATTAATTTAAGTCTAGAGTTTCAGTGACATAACTAATCTTTTGTGCTAAATAAAATAAAAATAGTAACATAGATTTGGAATAGTAAGTGAGGCAAAAAGATTATGATCATTATTATACGCTTGATCGACCTAGAGGGACAAAACTGTAATCTAGACTGATAACATTTTTACCTCGTATAGAATAAAGAAATCTACCTACAAATTGTTTAAAATTTATGTTGTGCTAGCTTTCAATAGCGTCAAGAAAAAGTAAAATAAGTGAATTTTTATTTATTTTTTAATCGTTGATCAGTTAAAAAAAGTAAAATAGGGGTTAAGCAAAATACTATGAAAATTGGGGTTCGAGGGTGGAGGGGGTAGGTGTTGGGTTGTGGAGCCTGATTAATATGTGATGTACTGTCATATATTAATGTTCACGCGGTCGGGGTAGTGCCCCAAACCAAATTTTAGGCTATACCTTTTATTCTCATTTCTCTGTGTAACTGTACATACTCTGAATCATCAATATAATTAGCCCATCCGGCGTGGAGTTTACCAACGGGTGTTACCACGTAATTCATTCTTACACATCTCTTTCTCTCTCCTCACAAACTCTCTCTCTCGTTTTCTTCATCCTCTCCGTCGATTTAGTGTGTGTGTACGTGAATCGATCCTAACAACTCGTATCAAAGTTTAGGAGATTCATCACGATCACTGAAGATGGAAGGATTGAAGCTTGGAATCGAGAAGTTTGATGGATCTGATTTCAATTTTTGGAAGATGCAGATTGAAGACTATCTGTACCAGAAAGATCTTCATGAACCCTTGACCGGGGTGAAGCCGGTGTCCATGAAGGAGGAGCAGAGGAAGCTCAAAGATCGGTAGGCTCTAGGGCTGATCCGGTTGACTTTGACGAGAAATGAGGCATTCAACATAGTCAAGGAGAAGACCATGTCTGATCTGTTGAAGGCGCTATCAAATATGTACGAAAAACCATCTGCAATGAACAAGGTATATTTGATGCGTAGATTGTTCAATGTACAAATGTCTGAGAATGAATCTGTTGCTAATCATATAAATGAGTTCAATATGATTGTTAGTCAACTGTGTTCTGTAGATATTAATTTTGAAGATGAAATTAATGCATTAATTTTGATGTCATCTCTGCCCGAGTCTTGGGATACTGTTGTTGGTGCGATTAGCAGTTCTCGTGGATCTGATAAGCTGAAGTTTGATAAAATTCGAGATTTTTTTCTTAGCAAAAGCATTTGCAAATGAGAAATTATGGAGTCATCGGGTAGTGCTCTCAGAATTGATCGAAGGGGGAGAGAAAAATCGAAGGGTCAGAACACACATGGCAGATCAAAATCGAAGAATCATAGAAAATCTCCACAAAAACCCAACGTGACATGTTGGAATTGTGGAGAGAAAGGACACTTTCGAACAGATTGCAAGAAACCCAAGAAGAAGTAGAATAAAAAATCTGGAGATGATAGTGACTTTGTTAATTCACCAAAAGACATTATGGATGCTTTAATCCTTAGTGTGGACAACCCAGTTAAATATTGGATATTGGATTCTGGTGCATATTTTCATTCATCTCCAAGCAAGGAATTGTTCCAAAATTTCTAGTCTGGAAATTCCAGAAAGGTGTATCTTGGTGATAACAATCCGTTGGTGATTGAAGGAAAAGGGGATGTTTGCATAAAAACTCCAGCAGGAAATGAGTGGACATTAGGATGCCAGATATATTCCTGGTCTCAAGAAGAATCTAATCTCTGTTGGTCAATTGGATAGCACAGGCTATGCAATAGAGTTTGGGAAAGGTTCATGGAAGATTGTGAAGGGTGCTATGGTTGTAGCACGTGGCACAAAATCTGAAACTTTATACACCACTGCAGGGTGTATAAACATAGATGCTATTGCTGAGGGTACTTCCGGTTTATGTCTGTGGCACAACAGACTTGGGCACATGAGTGCTAAAGGAATGAAGATACTGGCTGCAAAAAGAGCTTTAGAGAGGCTGAAATCTGTTGATATGGGTCTTTGTGAGAGCTGCGTTATGGGCAAACAGAAACGACTAAGATTCACGGAGACTGCAAAAGAACCGAATAAAGTACGGTTTGAAATGGTCCATACAGATGTTTGGGGACCATTTCCAGTTTCATCACTTGGTGGATCCAAATTCTATGTCACCTTCATTGATTGTTCCAGTAGGAAGGTATGGGTTTACTTCTTGAAACATAAGTTAGATGTGTTTGCTACTTTCAAGAGGTGGAAAGCTGAAGTTGAAAATCAGACTGATTTGAAAATCAAATGCCTGAGGTCAGTCAATGGAGGAGAATATTACAAGTTAGAATTCAAACAATTCTGTGCAACTGAGGGAATCAGATTGATGAGGACAATTCCAAGGAAGGCAACGCAGAATGGAGTTGCTGAAAGGATGAACAGAATATTGAATGAGCGTGCAAGGAGAATGAGGATACACTGTGGGATGCCTAAGATGTTTTGGGAAAATACTATGAGCACAACTGAATACTTGAACAACAGGGGACCATCAGTTTCTCTGGGGTTCAAGATTTTGGAAGAAGTATGGATAGAAAAAGAACTCACGTATTCTCACTTGAGAACTTTTGGTTGCACTTCTTATGTTAATGTTGATCCATAGAAGAGAGATAAGCTTGATGCTAAAGCTATAAAGTGCTACTTTATAGGTTAGGGTTCTGACATGTTTGGGTACAGGTTTTGGGATGACAGAAACAAGAAGATCCTAAGACATTGTGATGTGACATTTGATGAAAATATCCTGTAGAAGGATAGAGAGTAAAAGGTTCAAGAGACTACAAAGCAAGTAGGAGTTGAGCTTCAGTTGCCAAAGAGTACACCCAAAGATGTTAGAGCAAAAACTCAACAAACTCCAGAGACTGTCGTTGAAGAACTGGAGGTGGAGCAGGTGACAGCTGAGCAGGTTTTGAGGAGATCATCTAGGACCACTAGAGCACCAGATAAGTATTCACCATCATTACATTATCTGTCGCTAACTAATGAAGTGAACCAGAGTCTGTTGCTGAGGCCCTACAGGTTAAAGATTCAATCAAGTGGGAGCAAACCATGGATGATGAGATGAGCTCACTTGAAAAAAATAACACGTGGATGTTGACTGAGTTACCTGCAGGGAAGAGAGCCTTTTTTAACAAGTGGGTGTTCAGAATCAAGGCAGAACTAGATGGCAAAAGAAGGTTCAAGGCTCTGTTAGTAGTTAAAGGATATTCACAAATGAAAGGTATTGATTATGCTGAAATATTTTATCCTATTGTGAAATTAACTACTATCTGGATTTTATTGACTACTGTCGCATCAGAGAGTTTGCATCTTGAGCAAATGGATGTAAAAACTACATTTTTACATGGAGATTTGGATAAGGAAATCTATATGCAGCAACCAGAGGGGTTTGTAGTTCTAGGAAAGGAACACATGGTGTGCAAGCTCAACAGGAGCTTGTACGGGTTAAAGCAAGCACCTAGACAGTGGTACAAGAATTTTGACTCCTTTTTTAGCAAGAGTGGTTTCCACAGGAGTGAAAAGGATCAGTGTTGCTACTTTAGAAAATACACTGATTCTTATGTATTTTTACTCATGTATATGGATGATATGTTAATTGAAGGATCCAGTATGAAGGAGATAAGCTCTCTGAAGGCAAGTCTGTCTTCTAAGTTTGAGATGAAAGATTAAGGTACAACGAAGCAGATTCTTGGGATGAGGATTTCTCGGGATAGATCTATTGGCACTTTAAATCTATCCCATGAGTAGTACGTTGAGAAGGTGTTGGCCAGATTCAGAGTTAATGATGCTAAACCCAGTACTACTCCATTGGTAAATCACATAAAATTATCAAATGAGCAATCACCGAAGACATCTCAGGAGCGGGAGCACATGGCACTTGTTCCATATGCTTCTACAATTGGAAGTCTGATGTATGCTATGGTCTGCACTAGACCTGACATAGCACATGCAGTGGGAGTTGTTAGCAGGTACATGGAAAAACCCCGGGAAAGAGCATTGGGAAGCTGTGAAGTGGCTTCTAAGATATCTGAGAGGTACATCCAGTACTTCACTTTGTTTTGGCAATGGCAAAGTGATTCTGTAAGGTTTTGTTGATGCTGATCTTTGTGGGGATGTGGACTCGAGCAAGAGTAGTTCTGGATACATTTACACCATAGGTGGTACAATAGTAAGTTGGATGTCTAGGCTTCAGAAATGCATTGCTCTTTCATCTACTGAGGCTGAGTATGTAGCAATAGCTGAAGCTGGAAAGGAGATGATATGGCTGGCAGATTATCTGGAAGAACTGGGCAAGAAGCAGCATGAGAATATTCTTTACACAGATAGACAGAGTGCCATAAATTTGGTGAAGAAGTTGGTCTATCATTCGAAGACGAAGCACATTAGAAGACGGTACCATTTCACTCGCAGGGCAGTAGAAGAAGGTGATATATGTTTGGAAAAGATAGAGGGTGAATCCATCAGACATGTTGACAAAATGTGTTGATGTTGGTAAACTAATGTTGTGCAAAACCTTAGTTGGTCTTCTGTAGTTGTGTCTACAGATATTGTTGTGCGGCGAACATATTGATGATGGAGGAATATTTTTTTTTTTTTTGAGAATGTAATTCTTGGATGACAGAATCAGTCTCCAAGTGGGAGAATTGTGGGGTTGTGGAGCCTGATTAATATGTGATGTACTTTCATATATTAATGTTTACGCGGTCGGGGCTGTGCCCCGACCCAAATTTTAGGTTGTACCTTTTATTCTCATTTCTCTGTGTAACTGTACATACTCTAAATCATTAATATAAATAACCCGTCCGCCGTAGAGTTTACCAATGGGTGTTACCACATAATTCATTCTTACGCATCTCTCTCTCTTCTCACGAACTCTCTCTCTCTCTCTCTCATTTTCTTTATCCTCTCCATCGATCTAGTGTGTGTATGCGAATCGATCCTAATAGTAGGGAATGGAGTGGATGGTCAAGTGGTGGGGTTAAGGGTGTTAAGTGAGAGGATTGGGAGATAATGAACTTGAAATATCGGTTATGAAACTTGTTTTTTCTATTTTCATTAAGTCATTTGCCAAAATAAAAAAGCCATTAACGTTTCTAGGATTTAGAGCTTATAAATTTTAAATTTTAGCTCGAAAATAATTGGATCTTGATGTTTCTTGAACCTTCCATCACGATTCTTCTTGTGATAAACATTCACGTAATGCAGCTTGGAGTCAATGAGAAAGTGAATGATTCAACACCAAACCAACAACGGTTCTCTGAAATCTATCAAGTCTCTGGAGAATGAGGTACGTCAATGACATAATATTTTGGTAGGTTTCGTTATTTTATACATGGTAAAAAACCTCACTTAATTTATCTTTACTAGCAATTTTATTTATTTTTCAATTCAGTTGAGCGTATACGTATTTATTATCTAGTTGAATCTACGCACCTAATCCGCACCCCCCTCAAAATCGTATCAAAGCGCAGTTATTTAAAAAATACAGAAGTAGTATATATGTTTGAGTTTATGTTTTTATGAATTTAGATCGGATTTACTTAACATGGAGTTAATCAATATTAATTATGAGGAGACCATTTAAAAACAGAGAAGCTTTTAGAAAAATAAAAGAATCTTTAATTAGTAATTATTCAGAATATATAAGTCTAAATAAAATAAAAGAAAACCCACAAAGATTACCTTACCTAATTACCTTAATATCTAGTATTGAAGCAAAATTAATAATCCATTTAAAATCTAGAAGAATGAGACATATACCACTTAATTATGATAAAATTAGATTTAGATATCCACCAAAGTACTATAAATATTGTTTGAATGAATAAAATACAAAAATACAAAAATACAAAGAACTAAAACAAACTATATCTGAAAAACGTAAAGAATTAAAAATAAGAATAGAAAGATTAAATTATAATATATTTGTCGGAGTTAGTAAAAACTCAATAAATGCACAAAAAGATGAAATATTAAATTTAGAATCACAAATAGATAGTTTAGAATATATATATATCAACATGAACTATTTACAATAAAATGAACAAAGAAGAATTTATAATAGACGAAAAAATATATGAAAATCACGAAAGATTAAAAATAAGAATAGTATTTTCTAATTTAGAAAGAAGATATAAGAAAATAGGCGAACATTTATATTTAATGTTAGAAAAAAGAAGAATTAAAATTAGAAGATAAATTGACAGCTATGGTAAGAATAGAAAGAGAAAACGAAGAAATAGATAGAAAATAGGAAATAGAAAAAATAAAACAACAAACTACAGAAGATATACGAAAAATAGAAGAAACTAAAAATAGTAGGATTGCTGAATTAGAAAAAGAATTACAAATGTTAAAAGATCTGTATGAAAAAAGACAGAAAGAAAAAGAAGAAAAAGATAAAGAACAAAAATTATTAAACGAGATAAATCAATTTAAAGAAAAAATAGAAATAGACGATAAAGAAATAAAAAACAAGGAATTAGAAATAAATAATATAGATGTTGAAGAAACAGATAATTATGATTCAGAAGATAGTGAAACATATACAGAAATATTAACAAATACAAAAAATTTAGAAATCAATGAAAAACAAGAAGTAATTAATGAAGAAAACTTAGAAAATATCAACACAGAAATAAATACTCTTGATAAAAAAGGAGATCAAAATATAATACCTAGTACATCAGAAATAAGGAAACCTACATATTATAAGAATAATTTTAAAAGATATAATCTAAAGAATGAATATGACAAATGGACACCAAAACAAATAGTTAATAAAAATTATAACTTTTTAGACTTAGATTGTGTAATAGATACAGAAAAAACGATACAATTATGGATAGGATATATGACAAAACAATTATTAGATAATAATATAAGTGTAACAGATGGACCAGAATATATAGAAAGAACACTAATAGGAACAGTGAAATTATGGTTTTTAAATCTAACTGAAAATAGTAAAAGAATATTAAGAACTGACAAATCTACAGAAGGAACAATATTAACACCTATAGAATTATTAAAAAAATATGAAACAGCTATAAAAGACGAATTTAGTAGCATGACAACAACAGAAGAAGAACAAAATGAAGAGAAAGATATAAATAGGAATTTAATGTTAAAATTAGCAATATGTAATATGTGCTACATAGATGAATATACTTGCGCATTTAAAGAATATTATTATAAAGGAACATATAATATAGAAGAAAGTAAAGAAATAAGAAAATTATATTTTAATAAATTACCTGAACCATTTAGTTCAAAAATAATAAAAAGTTGGGATGGAACAAAAATAGTAGATACTCTAGGAGCAAGAATAAAATTTTTACAACAATGGTATAGAAACCTATGTGAAAAATATAGAGAAGAAATAAAAATGGAAAAAACATTAATAAGAAATTTAGCATGTTGCAAAGATAAGATAGCACCTCAATTTGGATGCGAAGATAGATATTATAAGAAAAGAAAAAGGCATAAGAAATATAAGAAATACAAAAAATCAAAATATAAGTATAAGAAACCAAGAAAAAGATATTATGTAAAAAACTATAAACATAAAAGACCATATAGGAAAAAGAAATCTATAAAGGAATGTACTTGTTATAATTGCGGAAAAATCGGACATCTAGCTAGAGATTGTAAATTACCTAAAAACCCAAAAAATAAATAAATATCAGAAATAAAAATAGAAAACACAGAATATATGCAGATAGATTACATAGATTACGAATTAGAAAGTGAAGACAGTATATATGAAATTTCAGAGAATGAAACAGATAACGAAATAGATAGTGAATTAGACGAATTAAATGACTGAAGAAGATATAAAAATATTAACAAAAGAAGAATATTTAAATGACGAAGGAACAGATCAAAAAATAATATTTGATAACAATGTATTTGATGAAATAAAAGGAAAAGAGTTAGACTTAAGTGTAGAAAAGATATTTAAAATACCAACAATAAAAAATATATTTACTAGAAAAAAGGAAGAATATTATGTAGTAAGTCAAAAAGAACATGTAATAGACTGTAGATATGCAAAAGGTAAAGTCAGTATACCACTAGTAACAAAAAGAATAATTAATAAAGAGATAAACGATATAAAAAGTAGAGACCCAATAAAATATGTACACCTTGGAGGTACAGAAATATTAATAAAAGCATGTTTTAGAGAAGGAATAGATACACCAATAGAATTATAATTAGCAGATGATAGAATTATAAAACCTATAGAAAAAAGTATAATAACTGTCATAAAAGGAAATTTAATATACCAAAAATTTAAATTTATAATAAGTGCAAATTATTCAGTAGCAGTAACAGATAGAAATATAGATAAATCACTAGTATTGTATTGGAAGATATCAGGAATAGAATTAACCCCAGAAAGTAAAATATTTACAGCAAGATGCAAAAATTTATATGTATTAACAACAAAACATAAAATAACAGGAAAAAATAAAATTAACAAGATACAAATAGATAGCCCATTTGAACAATTTGTAAAACAATAGATTATAATGATTATAGCTATAGAGACATAGATGTAGAAGAAAATCTAGAAATAATAAATGATAGAATAAGTACAACAAAAAGAACAGCTTATGATAATCCGGAATCATCAAGCTCATCAAAAAGAATAAGTTATGAAACAAGTTCAATAGATAATTCAAACCAATATTACATAACAGGAAAGGTAAATGAAAAAGAATATTTAATACTCTTAAATACAGGACAAGAAGAAAATTATATAGCAAAATATCTAGTAAAAAATGAGGAAATAAAAACCGACAATAATATATGCCCAGATCTACCAAGAAGTTTAATAAACACTAAAAATATAGCAGAAAAAGAAATAATAATAGGAATAAGAAAAATAAAAATAGAATTTGAAGTAAAAGAAGAAATGCAAAAAACAGACATAATATTAGGAATAAAATAGTTAGAACAAGTAAAACCATATAATATAGAACATACACAATTAACTATAACATATAACAGAGAGAAATTATTCTTAAGAAGAGCATTAACATAAAATGAAAATATATGTATTAATGAAGATAGTAGTAGAAGGATATTACAGTAGATATTATACGCCTATGATAGATACAGGAGCAGAAGCTAATTTATGTAGATATAATTGCTTACCAGAAAGTAAATGGGATAAATTAAAAACACCAATAATAGTTAAAGGATTTAATAACGAAGGAAGTTTAATCACTTACAAAGCTAAGAATGTAAAAACACAAGTATGGGATAAAATATTATAAAAACACAAGTATGGGATAAAATATTAACAATAGAAGAAATTTATAATTATGAACTAACATCAAAAGATATACTGTTAGGAATGCCGTTTTTAGATAAATTATACCCACATATAATAACTAGAATATACTGGTGGTTTACAACACCATGTAAACAGAAAGTAAGAGCAAAAAGAGTTAATAATAAAATAAGAAAGAAAACTGATTGGATAAAAGGAAATGAAAAAATTACCCAAAAGTTAGAAAATATAAAAAATACTGAAGATACAATAGAACTAGTCGTATTTTCGATAAATAAAACAAAAATAACTATATTTTCAATAAATAAGATAGAAATAGTTAACAGAAAATTAGAACAATTATATAGTGAAGATCCATTAAAAGGATGGGAAAGACATAAAACTATTATAAAAATTGAATTAATAGATAAAAATAGCATAATAACCCAGAAACCATTAACATATAATTTTGATGATTTAAAAGAATTTAAAATGCATATAGATGAATTATTAGAAAAACAATATATACAAAAAAGTAATAGCAAACATAATAGCCCAGCATTTATAGTAAATAAACATAGTGAACAAAAAAGAGGAAAAAGTAGAATGGTTATTGATTATAGAAATTTAAATGCAAAAACAATAACTTATAATTACCCAATACCAAATAAGATATTAAAAATAAGACAAATACAAGGATATAATTATTTTAGTAAATTTGATTGCAAATCAGGATTTTACCATCTATAGTTAGAAGAAGAATCTAAGGAATTAACCGCATTTACGGTACCACAAGGATTTTATGAATGGAATGTACTACCATTTGGATATAAAAATGCACCAGGTAGATATCAACATTTTATGGATAGTTATTTTAAACAACTGCCTAATTGTATAAATATATATAGACGATATACTATTATATACAAAGACCAAAGAAGAACATTTAAAATTATTGGAACAATTTACGGATATAATAGAAAAATCGGGAATAAGTTTAAGTAAAAAGAAAGCTGAAATTATGAAAAATCAGATAGAATTTTTAGGAATACAAATAGATAAAAGTGGAGTAAAAATGCAACAACATATAGTACAAAAAATAATAAATTCGAAAGAAGAATTAGATACGAAAAAGAAATTACAATCATTTTTAGGATTAGTAAACCAAGTAAGAGAATATATTCCAAAAATAGCAGAAAACTTAAAACCACTACAGAAAAAACTAAAAAAGGACATAGAATATAACTATAATGAAGAAGATAAAAAACAAGTTCAAAAAATAAAAATACTTTGTAAAGAATTACCAAAATTATAATTTCCAGATGAAAATAGAAAATTTATATATATAGTAGAAGTAGATGCAAGTGAATATAGTTACGGAGGAGTACTTAAATATAAATATGAAGAAGAAAAAATAGAACACCATTGTAGATACTACTCAGGTACGTTCAACGAGACAGAAATAAAATGGGAAATAAATAAAAAAGAATTATGTTCATTATATAAATGTTTGTTAGCATTTGAGTCATATATTGTATATAACAAATTTATTGTGCGAACAGATAATACACAGGTACGCTGGTGGCTAACAAAGAAAATACAAAATTCAGTTACAAAAAAAGAAATTCGGAGACTAGTATTGAATATATTAAATTTTACATTTACAATTGAAGTAATTGGTACTAATAAAAATGTTATTGTAGATTACATATCAAGACAAAGCTACACAGACTGATATCATAGAAGAAGATACTCTAGAAAAAATACTCAGCACCCTAACTACGCTTTCAATAAAAGTGGACAGTATAGGTAATGAGATAGAAAAGCTAAAGACTAATGAAGATAAACTGAAGCCTATAGCTACAAATCAACTAACTCAGCAGTGTGCAGAGCTATGTCGATCGGAAGACAGTAAAATTCCAGAGCTAGAAGGAGACGTTGGGACACTCCATAAAACCCATAACGTTTATCTATCTACTTCTGCAGGTACAAGCAAAGGAGTTAGAAAAAATATGAACCTAAATAATCTATTTTTAAAACCATATACCCCAAATACATCAAAAGATCCCATGTTTATACCCCCACAAGTTACCACATACCGAGATAGTCTAAACCAAGACAAAAAGACCTACAACTACACAGCCCGTACATACATAGAAAATATCTACAATGTACAAACCTTTTTAAATAGCAACCCCAAAGCTACAAATATCCAAGAACCAGATACAAACTATATAACCCAGAGATTGACCGAATATAATAAACTAATTGCTTTACCTAAAACCAAACCAAACTTAGTTAAAACTTGCTACGAATATGGACTACTTAGTACTATATATACCACGGACGGAACTGAGATATCCACTATACCAGAGATATATGAAGCATTTATCACTTTTAAAAGAATAACCAAAGGTACCTTGTTTTTTATAAAAATTTACACGGCACCAGCAGAGATATTATTTGATGAAGTTAAAAAAACTATACAAGTTGTAAAGATAGGAATGACACGAGATATGATTATACCACAAGATATTATTTCACAACCAGAGATACCTAGAATCGAGATACCAAAATTTTATGCAAACAAGAGGATTATCGGACTATCTACAATTTTACAAGAGCTAGCAAATACATATTGCAAACAAAATCCCATATGGAGCTACTATTCAAGAAATCATGTACTAATATATTCAAATTCAAATGAGTTACGAGAAACAGATATGGAAACTATTAGGCAATGGATTATCACGTTGCTTAAACCAGAAACAGAACCTATTGCCAGAGCTATCAGAGAAAAATTTATTTCGGAAGAATTATTGACCAGATACTGCAAGACTATTGGACATAAATATCCAGATCACAAATGTTCAAAATGTAATGGAGGAGATAATGATGTCCCAGCAGTTCATCTAGAATAAAAAGAGATAAAGACGCCAGCTGGAAAGATAAGACCAGGGCAATAATGGAGATACAACAGATATGACAAAATAGACGGAAGACTTATTGTAAATTGGTTTACGTAAAGATAGTAGATGACAGCATCATTTAATGTAAATTTAATGTAAATCTTGAATTTTTAGCCTTATAGGCTTAGGGTAGGTAGAATGGAAGACTTTTTAGTCTTTCTTTAATAGTTTTTGTTTGTTTTTTAGCGAACAGATGTAAAAATGTAAAGATGTATTCTTTCTATAAATAGAAGATGAGGAAGGCATTGCAAAGGGCAAGCCTTCATGCGTTGAAGCACAAAAAACTCTCTCTTGTCTACAACAAATATTTTTGCTTAGTTATTAAAAACAGGTATATTTCAATGGAAAAATCTATGGAGGAACAAAGCTCAGAAATATCAAACCTACCCGAACAGGTATATTTATTTATGATTATGAATAGCTAAATTCATAATTCCCAACAATCATGATATGATAAAATAAATTCATGTTAGTTACTTTATAGTAGAATTATTCGAAGAATAATATGTTAAGAAGTTTATTAGCAAAGTGGAAAAGGAGAAAAATCCCTAAGAACTATGTCATCCTAAAGGTGAAACCAATAAGGCAAGAAGCCGTGGTGGGGAGTAACCAGAGTAGAGGCGCTGTTTAAGGGAAAATATCCAGATTACCATGCTAATAGTGACCGAAGAACATGTTATTTAAGAATAACCTAGTATATAGTAATCTAAGATGACCATATTTTGTTATGAACATGGTTGAAGGGAATATTTTGAAAAAAGCAATTTTATGAAAATGAATAATTATTTATCTATTGTGATGGCAGATAAATTTAAAATACTTATTTTTTATGCACTTAAAGATATAAAAGTAGTAGATATAAGAAAAATCATATTAGAAAAAACATTTGGTAAATATTACATGACTAGAGTAAAATATAAATCATACCTACCTAACTACTCTTACAAATACTTAGCATGATAAATTACATAGAATTTTTAGAAAAAGATATGAGAAATATACAGTTACTAGAAAAACAGATGAAAATAAATATAGACAAATACATGGAAAATAAAAAAAAAATTATATAAAATCTCTTAATAAAAATATGCAAGAACTACTATGGCTAAAACAAACAATTATAAAATATCAATTTTAGAAAATAGATCATTTAGACTACCTTAAAGTTTTAATCTTATATATACTTAAAGACATAGAAATTATAGATATTAAGAAAATAATATTAGAAGAAGTAATAAACTACGAAATTGAAACAATAAATGCGTTAGAACAGATATATGAAGACATTTACCCAGAAGGCTATTATTCAGATCAAGACTGTGGATGTTAGAATATATTAGAAAAACTAGGGAAAACCAAGATAGTCTAAATAATGAAATTAATTACAGAAACCGAATTAAAAAAAATAATGGAAGATCTAAATGAAAAGTTAATATGGATAGAAAAAACCTTAGAAAATTTAGAAAAAAGTACATGTGATAGTTTACATAATTTAAAAAACTCACTACGAGAAGAACAACAAAAGATAATAAATGACATAGAAAATCTAGAATTAGATATATACTACAGTACAGATAGGATAAATTATTTTACAGAAATTTGTAACTCTGCAGTTACTACAGGATAAAATAATAAACCAAATAAATTAATGAATACATCTCATGAAAAGAATAAATCATTAAAAGAAATAGAAACTCAACTATATAGTTTATACCTAGAATACAAAAGATTACATATTACTAACGAGGATCCTAAAACACTAGATAATCTAATCACGATAATATCTAATTTAGAATATGAATTAATAAAACATCTTAAGTTAAGAAGATAAAAATGAAAATTATTCCAATCAATAATATTCATTATAAAAATAAATACATACGTATTTATTATCTAGTTGAATCTACGCACCTAATCCGCCTACCATTTTGAGGGGGGTGCGGATTAGGTGCGTAGATTCAACTAGATAATAAATACGTATGTATTTATTTTTATAATGAATATTATTGATTGGAATAATTTTCATTTTTATCTTCTTAACTTAAGATGTTTTATTAATTCATATTCTAAATTAGATATTATCGTGATTAGATTATCTAGTGTTTTAGGATCCTCGTTAGTAATATGTAATCTTTTGTATTCTAGGTATAAACTATATAGTTGAGTTTTTATTTCTTTTAATGATTTATTCTTTTCGTGAGATGTATTCATTAATTTATTTGGTTTATTATTTTATCCTGTAGTAACTGCAGAGTTACAAATTTCTGTATAATAATTTATCCTATCTGTACTGTAGTATATATCTAATTCTAGATTTTCTATGTCATTTATTATCTTGTGTTGTTCTTCTCGTAGTGAGTTTTTTAAATTATGTAAACTATCACATGTACTTTTTTCTAAATTTTCGAAGGTTTTTTCTATCCATATTAACTTTTCTTTTAGATCTTCCATTATTTTTTTAATTCGGTTCCTATAATTAATTTCATTATTTAGACTATCTTGGTTTTCCCTAGTTTTTCTAATATATTCTAACATCCACAGTCTTGATCTGAATAATATCCTTCTGGGTAAATGTCTTCGTATATCTGTTCTAACGCATTTATTGTTTCAATTTCGTAGTTTATTACTTCTTCTAATATTATTTTCTTAATATCTATAATTTCTATGTCTTTAAGTATATATAAGATTAAAACTTTAAGGTAGTCTAAATGATCTATTTTCTAAAATTGATATTTTATAATTGTTTGTTTTAGCCTTAGTAGTTCTTGCATATTTTTATTAAGAGATTTTATATAATTTTTTTTTTAATTTTCCATGTATTTGTCTATATTTATTTTCATCTGTTTTTCTAGTAACTGTATGCTTCTCATATCTTTTTCTAAAAATTCTATGTAATTTATCATGCTAAGTATTTGTAAGAGTAGTTAGGTAGGTATGGTATATAATTTACTCTAGTCATGTAATATTTACCAAATGTTTTTTCTAGTATGATTTTTCTTATATCTACTACTTTTATATCTTTAAGTGCATACAAAATAAGTATTTTAAATTTATCTACCATCACATCAGATAAATAATTATTCATTTTCATAAAATTGTTTTTTTCAAAATATTCCCTTCAACCATGTTCATAACAAAATATGGTCATCTTAGATTACTATATACTAGATTATTCTTAAATAACATGTTCTTCGGTCACTATTAGCATGGTAATCTGGATATTTTCCCTTAAACAGTGTCTCTACTCTGGTTACTCCCCACCACGGCTTCTTGCCTTATTGGTTTCACCTTTAGGATGGCATAGTTCTTAGGGATTTTTCTCCTTTTCCACTTTGCTAATAAACTTCTTAACATATTATTCTTCGAATAATTCTACTATAAAGTAACTAACATGAATTTATTTTATCATATCATGATTGTTGGGAATTATGAATTTAGCTATTCATAATCATAAATAAATATACCTGTTCGGGTAGGTTTGATATTTCTGAGCTTTGTTCCTCCATAGATTTTTCCATTGAAATATACTTGTTTTTAATAACTAAGAACAAATATTTATTGTAGACAAGAGAGAGTTTTTTGTGCTTCAACGCATGAAGGCTTGCCCTTTGCAATGCCTTCCTCCTCTTCTATTTGTAGAAAGAATACATCTTTACATTTTTACATCTGTCCGCTAAAAAACAAACAAAAACTATTAAAGAAAGACTAAAAAGTCTTCCATTCTACCTACCCTAAGCCTATAAGGCTAAAAATTCAAGCTTTACATTAAATTTACATTAAATGATACTGCCATCTACTATCTTTACGTAAACCAATTTACAATAAGTCTTCCGTCTATTTTGTCATATCTGTTGTATCTTCATTATTGCTCTGGTCTTATCTTTCCAGCTGGCGTCTTTATCTCTTTTTATTCTAGCTGAACTGTTGGGACATCATTATCTCCTCCATTACATTTTGAACATTTGTGATCTGGATATTTATGTCCAATAGTCTTGCAGTATCTGGTCAATAATTCTTCCGAAATAATTTTTTCTCTGATAGCTCTGGCAATAGGTTCTGTTTCTGGTTTAAGCAACGTGATAATCCATTGCCTAATAGTTTCCATATTTGTTTCTCGTAACTCTTTTGAATTTGAATATATTAGTACATGATTTCTTGAATAGTAGCTCCATATGGGATTTTGTTTGCAATATGTATTTGCTAGCTCTTGTAAAATTGTAGATAGTCCGATAATCCTCTTGTTTGCTTAAAATTTTGGTATCTCGATTCTAGGTATCTCTGGTTGTGAAATAATATCTTGTGGTAAAATCATATCTCGTGTCATTCCTATCTTTACAACTTGTATAAGTCTTTTAACTTCATCAAATAATATCTCTGTTGGTGTCGTGTAAATTTTTATAAAAAACAAGGTACCTTTGGTTATTCTTTTAAAAGTGATAAATGCTTCATATATCTCTGGTATAGTGGATATCTCAGTTCCGTCCGTGGTATATACAGTACTAAGTAGTCCATATTCGTAGCAAGTTTTAACTAAGTTTGGTTTGGTTTTAGGTAAGGCAATTAGTTTATTATATCCGGTCAATCTCTGGGTTATATAGTTTGTATCTGGTTCTTGGATATTTGTAGCTTTGGGGTTGCTATTTAAAAAGGTTTGTACATTGTAGATATTTTCTATGTATGTACGGGCTGTGTAGTTGTATGTCTTTTTGTCTTGGTTTAGACTATCTCGGTATGTGGTAACTTGTGGGGGTATAAACATGGGATCTTTTGATGTATTTGGGGTATATGGTTTTCCAAATAGCTTATTTAGGTTCATATTTTTTCTAACTCCTTTGCTTGTACCTGCAGAAGTAGATAGATAAACGTTATGGGTTTTATGGAGTGTCCCAACGTCTCCTTCTAGCTCTGGAATTTTACTGTCTTCCGATCGACATAGCTCTGCACACTGCTGAGTTAGCTGATTTGTAGCTATAGACTTCAGTTTATCTTCATTAGTCTTTAGCTTTTCTATCTCATTACCCATACTGTCCACTTTTATTGAAAGCGTAGCTAGGGTGCTGAGTATTTTTTCTAGAGTATCTTCTTCTATGATATCAGTCTGTGTAGCTTTGTCTTGATATGTAATCTGCAATAACATTTTTATTAGTACCAATTACTTCAATTGTAAATGTAAAATTTAATATATTCAATACTAGTCTCCGAATTTCTTTTGTTGTAACTGAATTTTGTATTTTCTTTGTTAGCCACCAGCGTACCTGTGTATTATCAGTTCGCACAATAAATTTGTTATATACAATATATGGCTCAAATGCTAACAAACATTTATATAATGAACATAATTCTTTTTTATTTATTACCCATTTTATTTCTGTCTCGGTGAACGTACCTGAGTAGTATCTACAATGGTGTTCTATTTTTTCTACTTCATATTTATATTTAAGTACTCCTCCGTAACTATATTCACTAGCATCTGCTTCTACTATATATATAAAATTTCTATTTTCATCTGGAAATTGTAATTTTGGTAATTCTTTACAAAGTATTTTTATTTTTTGAACTTGTTTTTTATCTTCTTCATTATAGTTATATTCTATGTCCTTTTTTAGTTTTTTCTGTAGTGGTTTTAAGTTTTCTGCTAATTTTGGAATATATTCTCTTACTTGGTTTACTAATCCTAAAAATGATTGTAATTTCTTTTTCGTATCTAATTCTTCTTTCGAATTTATTATTTTTTGTAATATATGTTGTTGCATTTTTACTCCACTTTTATCTATTTGTATTCCTAAAAATTTTATCTGATTTTTCATAATTTCAGCTTTCTTTTTACTTAAACTTATTCCCGATTTTTTTATTATATCCGTAAATTGTTCCAATAATTTTAAATGTTCTTCTTTGGTCTTTGTATATAATAGTATATCGTCTATATATACTATACAATTAGGTAGTTGTTTAAAATAACTATCCATAAAATGTTGATATCTACCTGGTACATTTTTATATTCAAATGGTAGTACATTCCATTCATAAAATCCTTGTGGTATCGTAAATGCGGTTAATTCCTTAGATTCTTCTTCTAACTTTAGATGGTAAAATCCTGATTTGCAATCAAATTTACTAAAATAATTATATCCTTGTATTTGTCTTATTTTTAATATCTTATTTGGTATTGGGTAATTATAAGTTATTGTTTTTGCATTTAAATTTCTATAATCAATAACCATTCTACTTTTTCCTTTTTTTTGTTCACTATGTTTATTTACTATAAATGCTGGGCTATTATGTTTGCTATTACTTTTTTGTATATATTGTTTTTCTAATAATTCATCTATATGCATTTTAAATTCTTTTAAATCATCAAAATTATATGTTAATGGTTTCTGGGTTATTATGCTATTTTTATCTATTAATTCAATTTTTATAGTAGTTTTATGTTTTTCCCATCCTCTTAATGGATCTTCACTATATAATTGTTCTAATTTTCTGTTAACTATTTCTATCTTATTTATTGAAAATATAGTTATTTCTGTTTTATTTATCGAAAATATGACTAGTTCTATTGTATCTTCAGTATTTTTTATATTTTCTAACTTTTGTGTAATTTTTTCATTTCCTTTTATCCAATCAGTTTTCTTTCTTATTTTATTATTAACTCTTTTTGCTCTTACTTTCTGTTTACATGGTGTTGTAAACCACCAGTCTGTTCTAGTTATTATATGTGGGTATAATTTATCTAAAAATGGCATTCCTAAAAGTATATCTTTTCATGTTAGTTCATAATTATAAATTTCTTCTATTGTTAATATTTTATCTCATACTTGTGTTTTTACATTCTTAGCTTTGTAAGTAATTAAGCTTCCTTCGTTATTAAATCCTTTAACTATTATTGGTGTTTTTAATTTATCCCATTTACTTTCTGGTAAGCAATTATATCTACATAAATTAGCTTCTGCTCCTGTATCTATCATAGGCGTATAATATCTACTGTAATATCCTTCTACTACTATCTTCATTAATACATATATTTTTATTTTATGTTAAAGCTCTTTTTAAGAATAATTTTTCTCTATTATATGTTATAGTTAATTGTGTATGTTCTATATTATATGGTTTTACTTGTTCTAACCATTTTATTCCTAATATTATGTCTGTTTTTTGCATTTCTTCTTTTACTTCAAATTCTATTTTTATTTTTCTTATTCCTATTAATATTTCTTTTTCTGCTATATTTTTAGTGTTTATTAAACTTCTTGGTAGATCTGGGCATATATTATTGTCGGTTTTTATTTCCTCATTTTTTACTAGATATTTTGCTATATAATTTTCTTCTTGTCCTGTATTTAAGAGTATTAAATATTCTTTTTCATTTACCTTTCCTGTTATGTAATATTGGTTTGAATTATCTATTGAGCTTGTTTCATAACTTATTCTTTTTTATGAGCTTGATGATTCCGGTTTATCATAAGTTGTTCTTTTCGTTGTACTTATTCTATCATTTATTATTTCTAGATTTTCTTCTACATCTATGTCTCTATACCTATAATCATTACAATCTATTGTTTTTACAAATTGTTTGAATGGGCTATCTATTTGTATCTTGTTAATCTTATTTTTTCCTGTTATTTTATGTTTTGTCGTTAATACATATACATTTTTGCATCTTGCTGTAAATATTTTACTTCCTGGGGTTAATTCTATTCCTGATATCTTCCAATATAATACTAGTGATTTATCTATATTTCTATCCGTTACTGCTACTGAATAATTTGCACTTATTATAAATTTAAATTTTTGGTATATTAAATTTCCTTTTATGGCAGTTATTATACTTTTTTCTATAGGTTTTATAATTCTATCATCTGCTAAATATAATTCTATTGGTGTATCTATTCCTTCTCTAAAACATGCTTTTATTAATATTTCTGTACCTCCAAGGTGTACATATTTTATTGGGTCTCTACTTTTTATATCGTTTATCTCTTTATTAATTATTCTTTTTTTTACTAGTGGTATACTGGCTTTACCTTTTGCATATCTACAGTCTATTACATGTTCTTTTTGACTTACTACATAATATTCTTCCTTTTTTCTAGTAAATATATTTTTTATTGTTGGTATTTTAAATATTTTTTCTACACTTAAGTCTAACTCTTTTCCTTTTATTTCATCAAATACATTGTTATCAAATATTATTTTTTGATCTGTTCCTTCGTCATTTAAATATTCTTCTTTTGTTAATATTTTTATATCTTCTTCAGTCATTTAATTCGTCTAATTCACTATCTATTTCGTTATCTGTTTCATTCTCTGAAATTTCATATATACTGTCTTCACTTTTTAATTCGTAATTTATGTAATCTATCTGCATATATTCTGTGTTTTGTATTTTTATTTCTGATATTTGTTTATTTTTTGGGGTTTTAGGTAATTTACAATCTTAGCTAAATGTCCTATTTTTCCGTAATTATAACAAGTACATTCCTTTATAGATTTCTTTTTCCTATATGGTCTTTTATGTTTATAATTTTTTACATAATATCTTTTTCTTGGTTTCTTATACTTATGTTTTGATTTTTTGTATTTCTTATATTTCTTATGTCTTTTTTTTTTCTTATAATATCTATCTTCGCATCCAAATTGAGGTGTTATCTTATCTTTGCAACATGCTAAATTTCTTATTAATATTTTTTCCATTTTTATTTCTTCTCTATATTTTTCACATAGGTTTCTATACCATTGTTGTAAAAATTTTATTCTTGCTCCTAGAGTATCTACTATTTTTGTTTCATCCCAACTTTTTATTATTTTTGAACTAAATGGTTCAGGTAATTTATTAAAATATAATTTTCTTATTTCTTTACTTTCTTCTATATTATATGCTCCTTTATAATAATATTCTTTAAATGCGCAAGTATATTCATCTATGTAGCACATATTACATATTGCTAATTTTAACATTAAATTCCTATTTATTTCTATCTCTTCATTTTGTTCTTCTTCTGTTGTTGTCATGCTACTAAATTCGTGTTTTATAGCTGTTTCATATTTTTTTAATAATTCTATAGGTGTTAATATTTTTCCTTCTGTAGATTTGTCAGTTCTTAATATTCTTTTACTATTTTCAGTTAGATTTAAAAACCATAATTTCACTGTTCCTATTAGTGTTCTTTCTATATATTCTGGTGCATCTGTTACACTTATATTATTATCTAATAATTGTTTTGTCATATATCCTATCCATAATTGTATTGTTTTTTCTGTATCTATTACACAATCTAAGTCTAAAAAGTTATAATTTTTATTAACTATTTGTTTTGGTGTCCATTTGTCATATTCATTCTTTAGATTATATCTTTTAAACTTATTCTTATAATATGTAGGTTTCCTTATTTCTGATGTACTAGGTATTATATTTTGATCTCCTTTTTTATCAAGAGTATTTATTTCTGTGTTGATATTCTCTATAAGTTTTCTTCATTAATTACTTCTTGTTTTTCATTGATTTCTAAATTTTTTGTATTTGTTAATATTTCTGTATATGTTTCACTATCTTCTGAATCATAATTATCTGTTTCTTCAACATCTATATTATTTATTTATAATTCCTTGTTTTTTATTTCTTTATTGTCTATTTCTAATTTTTCTTTAAATTGATTTATCTCGTTTAATAATTTTTGTTCTTTATCTTTTTCTTCTTTTTCTTTCTGTCTTTTTTCATACAGATCTTTTAACATTTGTAATTCTTTTTCTAATTCAGCAATCCTACTATTTTTAGTTTCTTCTATTTTTCGTCTATTATAAATTCTTCTTTGTTCAATTTATTGTAAATAGTTCATGTTGATATATATATTCTAAACTATCTATTTGTGATTCTAAATTTGATATTTCATCTTTTTGTGCATTTATTGAGTTTTTACTAACTCCGGCAAATATATTATAATTTAATCTTTCTGTTCTTATTTTTAATTCTTTACGTTTTTCAGCTATAGTTTGGTTTAGTTCTTTGTATTTTTATATTTTATTCATTCAAACAATATTTATAGTACTTTGGTGGATATCTAAATCTAATTTTATCATAATTAAGTGGTATATGTCTCATTCTTCTAGATTTTAAATGGATTATTAATTTTGCTTCAATACTAGATATTAAGGTAATTAGGTAAGTTAATCTTTGTGGGTTTTCTTTTATTTTATTTAGACTTATATATTCTGAATAATTACTAATTAAAGATTCTTTTATTTTTCTAAAAGTTTCTCTGTTTTTAAATGGTTTCCTCATAATTAATATTGATTAACTCCATGTTAAGTAAATCCGATCTAAATTCATAAACACATAAACTCAAACATATATACTACTTCTGTATCTTTTAAATAACTGCGCTCTGATACCATTTTGAGGGGGGTGCGGATTAGGTGCGTAGATTCAACTAGATAATAAATACGTATAGAAAAACAATATATACAAAAAAGTAATAGCAAACATAATAGCCCAGCATTTATAGTAAATAAACATAGTGTAAATTTAATGTAAAGCTTGAATTTTTAGCCTTATAGGCTTAGGGTAGGTAGAATGGAAGGCTTTTTAGTCTTTCTTTAATAGTTTTTGTTTGTTTTTTAGCGGACAGATGTAAAAATGTAAAGATGTATTCTTTCTATAAATAGAAGAGGAAGAAGGCATTGCAAAAGGTAAGCCTTCATGCGTTGAATCACAAAAAACTGCGTTCTGATACCATTTTGAGGGGGGTGCGGATTAGGTGCGTAGATTCAACTAGATAATACGTATTTATAATCTAGTTGAATCTACGCACCTAATCCGCACCCCCCTACAAATGGTATCAGAGCGCAGTTATTTAAAAAATACAGAAGTAGTATATATGTTTGAGTTTATGTGTTTATGAATTTAGATCGGATTTACTTAACATGGAGTTAATCAATATTAATTATGAGGAGACCATTTAAAAACAGAGAAGCTTTTAGAAAAATAAAAGAATCTTTAATTAGTAATTATTCAGAATATATAAGTCTAAATAAAACAAAAGAAAACCCACAATGATTAGCTTACCTAATTACCTTAATATCTAGTATTGAAGCAAAATTAATAATCCATTTAAAATCTAGAAGAATGAGACATATACCACTTAATTATGATAAAATTAGATTTAGATATCCACCAAAGTACTATAAATATTGTTTGAATGAATAAAATACAAAAATACAAAGAACTAAAACAAACTATAGCTGAAAAACGTAAAGAATTAAAAATAAGAACAGAAAGATTAAATTATAATATATTTTCCGGAGTTAGTAAAAACTCAATAAATGCACAAAAAGATGAAATATCAAATTTAGAATCACAAATAGATAGTTTAGAATATATATATCAACATGAACTATTTACAATAAAATTAACAAAGAAGAATTTATAATAGACGAAAAAATATATGAAAATCACGAAGGATTAAAAATAAGAATAGTATTTTCTAATCTAGGAAGAAGATATAAGAAAATAGGCAAACATTTATATTTAATGTTAGAAAAAGAAGAATTAAAATTAGAAGATAAATTGACAGCTATGGTAAGAATAGAAAGAGAAAACGAAGAAATAGATAGAAAAAAGGAAATAGAAAAAATAAAACAACAAACTACAGAAGAAATACGAAAAATAGAAGAAACTAAAAATAGTAGGATTGCTGAATTATAAAAAGAATTACAAATGTTAAAAGATCTGAATGAAAAAAGACAGAAAGAAAAAGAAGAAAAAGATAAAGAACAAAAATTATTAAACGAGATAAATCAATTTAAAGAAAAATTAGAAATAGACGATAAAGAAATAAAAAACAAGGAATTAGAAATAAATAATATAGATGTTGAAGAAACAGATAATTATGATTCAGAAGATAGTGAAACATATACAGAAATATTAACAAATACAAAAAGTTTAGAAATCAATGAAAAACAAGAAGTAATTAATGAAGAAAACTTAGAAAATATCAACACAGAAATAAATACTCTTGATAAAAAAGGAGATCAAAATATAATACCTAGTACATCAGAAATAAGGAAACCTACATATTATAAGAATAAGTTTAAAAGATATAATCTAAAGAATGAATATGACAAATGGACACCAAAACAAATAGTTAATAAAAATTATAACTTTTTAGACTTAGATTGTGTAATAGATACAGAAAAAACGATACAATTATGGATAGGATATATGGCAAAACAATTATTAGATAATAATATAAGTGTAACAGATGCACCAGAATATATAGAAAGAACACTAATAGGAACAGTGAAATTATGTTTTTTAAATCTAACTGAAAATAGTAAAAGAATATTAAGAACTGACAAATCTACAGAAGGAAAAATATTAACACCTATAGAATTATTAAAAAGATATGAAACAGCTATAAAAGACGAATTTAGTAGCATGACAACAACAGAAGAAGAACAAAATGAAGAGATAGATATAAATAGGAATTTAATGTTAAAATTAGCAATATGTAATATGTGCTACATAGATGAATATACTTGCGCATTTAAAGAATATTATTATAAAGGAGCATATAATATAGAAGAAAGTAAAGAAATAAGAAAATTATATTTTAATAAATTACCTGAACCATTTAGTTCAAAAATAATAAAAAGTTGGGATGAAACAAAAATAGTAGATACTCTAGGAGCAAGAATAAAATTTTTACAACAATGGTATAGAAACCTATGTGAAAAATATAGAGAAGAAATAAAAATGGAAAAAACATTAATAAGAAATTTAGCATGTTGCAAAGATAAGATAGCACCTCAATTTGGATGCGAAAATAGATATTATAAGAAAAGAAAAAGACATAAGAAATATAAGAAATACAAAAAATCAAAATATAAGTATAAAAAACCAAGAACAAGATATTATGTAAAAAATTATTAACATAAAATACCATATAGGAAAAAGAAATCTATAAAGGAATGTACTTGTTATAATTGCAGAAAAATAGGACATCTAGCTAGAGATTGTAAATTGCCTAAAAACCAATAAAATAAACAAATATCAGAAATAAAAATACAAAACACAGAATATATGCAGATAGATTACATAGATTACGAATTAGAAAGTGAAGACAGTATATATGAAATTTCAGAGAATGAAACAGATAACGAAATAGATAGTGAATTAGACGAATTAAATGACTGAAGAAGATATAAAAATATTAACAAAAGAAGAATATTTAAATGACGAAGGAACATATCAAAAAATAATATTTGATAACAATGTATTTGATGAAATAAAAGGAAAAGAGTTAGACTTAAGTGTAGAAAAAATATTTAAAATACCAACAATAAAAAATATATTTACTAGAAAAAAGGAAGAATATTATGTAGAAAAGTAGCGACCCAATAAAATATGTACACCTTGGAGGTACAGAAATATTAATAAAAGCATATTTTAGAGAAGGAATAGATACACCAATAGAATTATATTTAGCAGATGATAGAATTATAAAACCTATAGAAAAAAGTATAATAACTGCCATAAAAGGAAATTTAATATACCAAAAATTTAAATTTATAATAAGTGCAAATTATTCAGTAGCAGTAACGGATAGAAATATAGATAAATCACTAGTATTATATTGGAAGATATCAGGAATAGAATTAACCCCAGGAAGTAAAATATTTACAGCAAGATGCAAAAATGTATATGTATTAACGACAAAACATAAAATAACAGGAAAAAATAAGATTAACAAGATACAAATAGATAGCCCATTCGAACAATTTGTAAAAACAATAGATTGTAATGATTATAGCTATAGAGACATAGATGTAGAAGAAAATCTATAAATAATAAATGATAGAATAAGTACAACGAAAAGAACAGCTTATGATAAACCGGAATCATCAAGCTCATCAAAAAGAATAAGTTATGAAACAAGTTCAATAGATAATTCAAACCAATATTACATAACAGGAAAGATAAATGAAAAAGAATATTTAATACTCTTAAATACAAAACAAGAAGAAAATTATATAGCAAAATATCTAGGGAAAAATGAGGAAATAAAAACCGACAATAATATATGCCAAGATCTACCAAGAAGTTTAATAAACACTAAAAATATAGCAGAAAAAGAAATAATAATAGGAATAAGAAAAATAAAAATAGAATTTGAAGTAAAAGAAGAAATGCAAAAAACAGACATAATATTAGGAATAAAATGGTTAGAACAAGTAAAACCATATAATATAGAACATACACAATTAACTATAACATATAACAGAGAGAAATTATTCTTAAGAAGAGCATTAACATAAAATGAAAATATATGTATTAATGAAGATAGTAGTAGAAGGATATTACAGTAGATATTATACGCCTATGATAGATACAGGAGCAGAAGCTAATTTATGTAGATATAATTGCTTACCAGAAAGTAAATGAGATAAATTAAAAACACCAACAATAGTTAAAGGATTTAATAACGAAGGAAGCTTAATTACTTACAAAGCTAAGAATGTAAAAACACAAGTATGGATTAAAATATTAACAATTGAAGAAATTTATAATTATGAACTAACATCAAAAGATATACTTTTAGGAATGCCGTTTTTAGATAAATTATACCCACATATAATAACTAGAACAGACTGGTGGTTTACAACACCATGTAAACAGAAAGTAAGAGCAAAAAGAGTTAATAATAAAATAAGAAAGAAAACTGATTGGATAAAAGGAAATGAAAAAATTACACAAAAGTTAGAAAATATAAAAAATACTGAAGATACAATAGAACTAGTCGTATTTTCGATAAATAAAACAGAAATAACTATATTTTCAATAAATATGATAGAAATAGTTAACAGAAAATTAGAACAATTATATAGTGAAGATCCATTAAAAGGATGGAAAAGACATAAAACTATTATAAAAATTGAATTAATAGATAAAAATGGCATAATAACCCAGAAACCATTAACATATAATTTTGATGATTTAAAAGAATTTAAAATGCATATAGATGAATTATTAGAAAAACAATATATACAAAAAAGTAATAGCAAACATAATAGCCCAGCATTTATAGTAAATAAACATAGTGAACAAAAAAGAGGAAAAAGTAGAATGGTTATTGATTATAGAAATTTCAATGCAAAAACAATAACTTATAATTACCCAATACCAAATAAGATATTAAAAATAAGACAAATACAAGGATATAATTATTTTAGTAAATTTGATTGCAAATCAGGATTTTACCATCTAAAGTTAGAAGAAGAATCTAAGGAATTAACCGCATTTACGGTACCACAAGGATTTTATGAATGGAATGTACTACCATTTGGATATAAAAATGCACCAGGTAGATATCAACATTTTATGAATAGTTATTTTAAACAACTGCCTAATTGTATAGTATATATAGACGATATACTATTATATACAAAGACCAAAGAAGAACATTTAAAATTATTGGAACAATATACGGATATAAGAAAGCTGAAATTATGAAAAATCAGATAGAATTTTTAGGAATACAAATAGATAAAAGTGGAGTAAAAATGCAACAACATATAGTACAAAAAATAATAAATTCGAAAGAAGAATTAGATACGAAAAAGAAATTACAATCATTTTTAGGATTAGTAAACCAAGTTAGAGAATATATACCAAAATTAGCAGAAAATCTAAAGCACTTACAGAAAAAACTATAAAAGGATGTAGAATATAATTATAATGAAGAAGATAAAAAACAAGTTCAAAAAATAAAAATACTTTGTAAAGAATTACTAAAATTACAATTTCAAGATGAAAATAGAAAATTTATATATATAGTAGAAGCAGATGCTAGTGAATATAGTTACGGAGGAGTACTTAAATATAAATATGAAGCAGAAAAAATAGAACACCATTGTAGATACTACTCAGGTACGTTCAACGAGACAGAAATAAAATGGGAAATAAATAGTAAAGAATTATGTTCATTATATAAATGTTTGTTAGCATTTGAGCCATATATTGTATATAACAAATTTATTGTGCGAACAGATAAAACACAGGTACGCTGGTGGCTAACAAAGAAAATACAAAATTCAGTTACAACAAAAGAAATTCGGAGACTAGTATTGAATATATTAAATTTTACATTTACAATTGAAGTAATTGGTAGTAATAAAAATGTTATTGCAGATTACATATCAAGACAAAGCTACACAGACTGATATCATAGAAGAAGATACTCCAGAAAAAATACTCAACACCCTAATTACGCTTTCAATAAAAGTGGACAGTATGGGTAATGAGATAGAAAAGCTAAAGACTAATGAAGATAAACTGAAGTCTATAGCTACAAATCAGCTAACTCAGCAGTGTGCAGAGCTATGTCGATCGGAAGACAGTAAAATTCCAGAGCTAGAAGGAGACGTTGGGACACTCCATAAAACCCATAACATTTATCTATCTACTTCTGCAGGTACAAGCAAAGGAGTTAGAAAAAATATGAACCTAAATAAGCTATTTGAAAAACCATATACCCCAAATACATCAAAAGATCCCATGTTTATACCCCCACAAGTTACCACATACCGAGATAGTCTAAACCAAGACAAAAAGACATACAACTACACAGCCCGTACATACATAGAAAATATCTACAATGTACAAACCTTTTTAAATAGCAACCCCAAAGCTACAAATATCCAAGAACCAGATACAAACTATATAACCCAGAGATTGACCGGATATAATAAACTAATTGCCTTACCTAAAACCAAACCAAACTTAGTTAAAACTTGCTACGAATATGGACTACTTAGTACTGTATATACCACGGACGGAACTGAGATATCCACTATACCAGAGATATATGAAGCATTTATCACTTTTAAAAGAATAACCAAAGGTACCTTGTTCTTTATAAAAATTTACACCGCACCAGCAGAGAAATTATTTGATGAAGTTAAAAAACCTATACAAGTTGTAAAGATAGGAATGACACGAGATATGATTATACCACAAGATATTATTTCACAACCAGAGATACCTAGAATCGAGATACCAAAATTTTATGCAAACAAGAGGATTATCGGACTATCTACAATTTTACAAGAGCTAGCAAATACATATTGCAAACAAAATCCCATATGGAGCTACTATTCAAGAAATCATGTACTAATATATTCAAATTCAAAAGAGTTACGAGAAACAGATATGGAAACTATTAGGCAATGGATTATCACGTTGCTTAAACCAGAAACAGAACCTATTGCCAGAGCTCTCAGAGAAAAAATTATTTCGGAAGAATTATTGACCAGATACTGCAAGACTATTGGACATAAATATCCAGATCACAAATGTTCAAAATGTAATGGAGGAGATAATGATGTCCCAGCAGTTCAGCTAGAATAAAAAGAGATAAAGACGCCAGCTGAAAAGATAAGACAAGAGCAATAATGGAGATACAACAGATATGACAAAATAGACGGAAGACTTATTGTAAATTGGTTTACGTAAAGATAGTAGATGAAAGCATCATTTAATGTAAATTTAATGAAAATCTTAAATTTTTAGCCTTATAGTCTTAGGGTAGGTAGAATGGAAGACTTTTTAGTCTTTCTTTAATAGTTTTTGTTTGTTTTTTAGCGGACAGATGTAAAAATGTAAAGATGTATTCTTTCTATAAATAGAAGAGGAAGAAGGAATTGCAAAGGGCAAGCCTTCATGCGTTGAAGCAAATATTCTCTCAAATCCACAAAAAATATTTTGCTCAGTTAATTAAAAACAGGTATATTTCAATGGAAAAATCTATGGAGGAACAAAGCTCAGAAATATCAAACCTACCCGAACAGGTATATTTATTTATGATTATGAATAGCTAAATTCATAATTCCCAACAATCATGATATGATAAAATAAATTCATGTTAGTTACTTTATAGTAGAATTATTCGAAGAATAATATGTTAAGAAGTTTATTAGCAAAGTGGAAAAGGAGAAAAATCCCTAAGAACTATGCCATCCTAAAGGTGAAACCAATAAGGCAAGAAGCCGTGGTGGGGAGTAACCAGAGTAGAGACGCTGTTTAAGGGAAAATATTCTGATTACCATGCTAATAGTGACCGAAGAACATGTTATTTAAGAATAATCTAGTATATAGTAATCTAAGATGACCATATTTTGTTATGAAAATGGTTGAAGGGAATATTTTGAAAAAAGCAATTTTATGAAAATGAATAATTATTTATCTGATGTGATGGTAGATAAATTTAAAATACTTATTTTGTATGCACTTAAAGATATAAAAGTAGTAGATATAAGAAAAATCATATTAGAAAAAGCATTTGGTAAATATTACATGACTAGAGTAAAATATATACCATACCTACCTAACTACTCTTACAAATACTTAGCATGATAAATTACATAGAATTTTTAGAAAAAGATATGAGAAATATACAGTTACTAGAAAAACAGATGAAAATAAATTTAGACAAATACATGGAAAATAAAATTTTTTTTATATAAAATCTCTTAATAAAAATATGCAAGAACTACTAAGGCTAAAACAAACAATTATAAAATATCAATTTTAGAAAATAGATCATTTAGACTACCTTAAAGTTTTAATCTTATATATACTTAAAGACATAGAAATTATAGATATTAAGAAAATAATATTAGAAGAAGTAATAAACTACGAAATTGAAACAATAAATGCGTTAGAACAGATATATGAAGACATTTACCCAGAAGGATATTATTCAAATCAAGACTGTGGATGTTAGAATATATTAGAAAAACTAGGGAAAACCTAGATAGTCTAAATAATGAAATTAATTACAGAAACCGAATTAAAAAAATAATGGAAGATCTAACAGTAAAGTTAATAAGGATAGAAAAAACCTTAGAAAATTTAGAAAAAAGTACATGTGATAGTTTACATAATTTAAAAAACTCACTACGAGAAGAATAACACAAGATAATAAATGACATAGAAAATCTAGAATTTGATATATACTACAGTACAAATAGGATAAATTATTATACAGAAATTTGTAACTCTGCAGTTACTACAGGATAAAATAATAAACCAAATAAATTAATGAATACATCTCACGAAAAGAATATATCATTAAAAGAAATAGAAACTCAACTATATAGTTTATACCTAGAATACAAAAGATTACATATTAATAACGAGGATCCTAAAACACTAGATAATCTAATCACGATAATATCTAATTTAGAATATGAATTAATAAAACATCTTAAGTTAAGAAGATAAAAATTAAAATTATTCCAATCAATAATATTCATTATAAAAATAAATACATACGTATTTATTATCTAGTTGAATCTACGCACCTAATCCACACCCCCCTCAAAATGGTATCAGAGCGCAGTTATTTAAAAAATACAGAAGTAGTATATATGTTTGAGTTTATGTGTTTATGAATTTAGATCGGATTTACTTAACATGGAGTTAATCAATATTAATTATGAGAAGACCATTTAAAAACAGAGAAACTTTTAGGTAAATTAAAGAATCTTTAATACAGGACAAGAAGAAAATTATATAGCAAAATATCTAGTAAAAAATGAGGAAATAAAAACCGACAATAATATATGCCCAGATCTACCAAGAAGTTTAATAAACACTAAAAATATAGCAGAAAAAGAAATAATAATAGGAATAAGAAAAATAAAAATAGAATTTGAAGTAAAAGAAGAAATGCAAAAAACAGACATAATATTAGGAATAAAATGGTTAGAACAAGTAAAACCATATAATATAGAACATACACAATTAACTATAACATATAACAGAGAAAAATTATTCTTAAGAAGAGCATTAACATAAAATGAAAATATATGTATTAATGAAGATAGTAGTAGAAGGATATTACAGTAGATATTATACGCCTATGATAGATACAGGAGCATAAGCTAATTTATGTAGATATAATTGATTACCAGAAAGTAAATGGGATAAATTAAAAACACCAATAATAGTTAAAGGATTTAATAACGAAGGAAGCTTAATTACTTACAAAGCTAAGAATGTAAAAACACAAGTATGGGATAAAATATTAACAATAGAAGAAATTTATAATTATGAACTAACATCAAAAGATATACTTTTAGGAATGTCGTTTTTAGATAAATTATACCCACATATAATAACTAGAACAGACTGGTGGTTTACAACACCATGTAAACAGAAAGTAAGAGCAAAAAGAGTTAATAATAAAATAAGAAAGAAAACTGATTGGATAAAAGGAAATGAAAAAATTACACAAAAGTTAGAAAATATAAAAAATACTGAAGATACAATAGAACTAGTCGTATTTTCGATAAATAAAACAGAAATAACTATATTTTCAATAAATAAGATAGAAATAGTTAACATAAAATTAGAACAATTATATAGTGAAGATCCATTAAAAGGATGGAAAAAATATAAAACTACTATAAAAATTGAATTAATAGATAAAAATAGCATAATAACCCAGAAACCATTAACATATAATTTTGATGATTTAAAAGAATTTAAAATGCATATCGATGAATTATTAGAAAAACAATATATACAAAAAAGTAATAGCAAACATAATAGCCCAACATTTATAGTAAATAAACATAGTGAACAAAAAAGAGAAAAAAGTAGAATGGTTATTGATTATAGAAATTTAAATGCAAAAACAATAACTTATAATTACCCAATACCAAATAAGATATTAAAAATAAGACAAATATAAGGATATAATTATTTTAGTAAATTTGATTGCAAATCAGGATTTTACCATCTAAAGTTAGAAGAAGAATCTAAGGAATTAACCGCATTTACGGTACCACAAGGATTTTATGAATGGAATGTACTACCATTTGGATATAAAAATGCACCAGGTAGATATCAACATTTTATGGATAATTATTTTAAACAACTACCTAATTGTATAGTATATATAGACGATATACTATTATATACAAAGACCAAAGAAGAACATTTAAAATTATTGGAACAATTTAAGGATATAATAGAAAAATTGGGAATAAGTTTAAGTAAAAAGAAAGATAAAATTATGAAAAATCAGATAGAATTTTTAGGAATACAAATAGATATAAGTGGAGTAAAAATGCAACAACATATAGTACAAAAAATAATAAATTCGAAAGAAGAATTAGATACGAAAAAGAAATTACAATCATTTTTAGGATTAGTAATCCAAGTTAGAGAATATATACCAAAATTAGCAGAAAATCTAAAGCACTTACAGAAAAAACTAAAAAAGGATGTAGAATATAATTATAATGAAGAAGATACAAAACAAGTTCAAAAAATAAAAATACTTTGTAAAGAATTACCAAAATTACAATTTCAAGATGAAAATAGAAAATTTATATATATAGTAGAAGCAGATGCTAGTGAATATAGTTACGGAGGAGTACTTAAATATAAATATGAAGCAGAAAAAATAGAACACCATTGTAGATACTACTCAGGTACGTTCAACGAGACAGAAATAAAATGGGAAATAAATAGTAAAGAATTATGTTCATTATATAAATGTTTGTTAGCATTTGAGCCATATATTGTATATAACAAATTTATTGTGCGAACAGATAAAACACAGGTACGCTGGTGGCTAACAAAGAAAATACAAAATTCAGTTACAACAAAAGAAATTCGGAGACTAGTATTGAATATATTAAATTTTACATTTACAATTGAAGTAATTGGTAGTAATAAAAATGTTATTGCAGATTACATATCAAGACAAAGCTACACAGACTGATATCATAGAAGAAGATACTCCAGAAAAAAATACTCAACACCCTAATTACGCTTTCAATAAAAATGGACAGTATGGGTAATGAGATAGAAAAGCTAAAGACTAATGAAGATAAACTGAAGTCTATAGCTACAAATCAGCTAACTCAGCAGTGTGCAGAGCTATGTCGATCGGAAGACAGTAAAATTCCAGAGCTAGAAGGAGACGTTGGGACACTCCATAAAATCCATAACGTTTATCTATCTACTTCTGCAGGTACAAGCAAAGGAGTTAGAAAAAATATGAACCTAAATAAGCTATTTGAAAAACCATATACCCCAAATACATCAAAAGATCCCATGTTTATACCCCCACAAGTTACCACATACCGAGATAGTCTAAACCAAGACAAAAAGACATACAACTACACAGCCCGTACATACATAGAAAATATCTACTATGTACAAACCTTTTTAAATAGCAACCCCAAAGCTACAAATATCCAAGAACCAGATACAAACTATATAACCCAGAGATTGACCGGATATAATAAACTAATTGCCTTACCTAAAACCAAACCAAACTTAGTTAAAACTTGCTACGAATATGGACTACTTAGTACTGTATATACCACGGACGGAACTGAGATATCCACTATACCAGAGATATATGAATCATTTATCACTTTTAAAAGAATAACCAAAGGTACCTTGTTCTTTATAAAAATTTACACCGCACCAGCAGAGATATTATTTGATGAAGTTAAAAAACCTATACAAGTTGTAAAGATAGGAATGACACGAGATATGATTATACCACAAGATATTATTTCACAACCAGAGATACCTAGAATCGAGATACAAAAATTTTATGCAAACAAGAGGATTATCGGACTATCTACAATTTTACAAGAGCTAGCAAATACATATTGCAAACAAAATCCCATATGGAGCTACTATTCAAGAAATCATGTACTAATATATTCAAATTCAAAAGAGTTACGAGAAACAGATATGGAAACTATTAGGCAATGGATTATCACGTTGCTTAAACCAGAAACAGAACCTATTGCCAGAGCTCTCAGAGAAAAATTTATTTCGGAAGAATTATTGACCAGATACTGCAAGACTATTGGACATAAATATCCAGATCACAAATGTTCAAAATGTAATGGAGGAGATAATGATGTCCCAGCTGTTCAGCTAGAATAAAAAGAGATAAAGACGCCAGCTGGAAAGATAAGACCAGAGCAATAATGGAGATACAACAGATATGACAAAATAGACGGAAGACTTATTGTAAATTGGTTTACGTAAAGATAGTAGATGAAAGCATCATTTAATGTAAATTTAATGTAAAGCTTGAATTTTTAGCCTTATAGGCTTAGGGTAGGTAGAATGGAAGACTTTTTAGTCTTTCTTTAATAGTTTTTGTTTGTTTTTTAGCGGAGAGATGTAAAAATGTAAAGATGTATTCTTTCTATAAATAGAAGAGGAAGAAGGCATTGCAAAGGGCAAGCCTTCATGCATTGAAGCAAATATTCTCTCAAATCCACAAAAAATATTTTGCTCAGTTAATTAAAAACAGGTATATTTCAATGGAAAAATTTATGGAGGAACAAAGCTCAGAAATATCAAACATACCCGAACAGGTATATTTATTTATGATTATGAATAGCTAAATTCATAATTCCCAACAATCATGATATGATAAAATATTTTCATGTTAGTTATTTTATAGTAGAATTATTCGAAGAATAATATGTTAAGAAGTTTATTAGCAAGTGGAAAAGGAGAAAAATCCCTAAGAACTATGCCATCCTAAAGGTGAAACCAATAAGGCAAAAAGCCGTGGTGGGGAGTAACCAGAGTAGAGGCTGTTTAAGGGAAAATATCCAGATTACCATGCTAATAGTGACCGAAGAACATGTTATTTAAGAATAATCTAGTATATAGTAATCTAAGATGACCATATTTTGTTATGAACATGGTTGAAGGGAATATTTTGAAAAAAGCAATTTATGAAAATGAATAATTATTTATCTGATGTGATGGTAGATAAATTTAAAATACTTATTTTGTATGCACTTAAAGATATAAAAGTAGTAGATATAAGAAAAATCATATTAGAAAAAGCATTTGGTAAATATTACATGACTAGAGTAAAATATATACCATACCTACCTTACTACTCTTACAAATACTTAGCATGATAAATTACATAGAATTTTTAGAAAAAGTTATGAGAAACATACAGTTACTAGAAAAACAGATGAAAATAAATATAGACAAATACATGGAAAATAAAATTTTTTTATATAAAATCTCTTAATAAAAATATGCAAGAACTACTAAGGCTAAAACAAACAATTATAAAATATCAATTTTAGAAAATAGATCATTTAGACTACCTTAAAGTTTTAATCTTATATATACTTAAAGACATAGAAATTATAGATATTAAGAAAATAATATTAGAAGAAGTAATAAACTAAGAAATTGAAACAATAAATGCGTTAGAACAGATATATGAAGACATTTACCCAGAAGGATATTATTCAGATCAAGACTGTGGATGTTAGAATATATTAGAAAAACTAGGGAAAACCAAGATAGTCTAAATAATGAAATTAATTACAGAAACCGAATTAAAAAAATAATGGAAGATCTAAAAGAAAAGTTAATAAGGATAGAAAAAACCTTAGAAAATTTAGAAAAAAGTACATGTGATAGTTTATATAATTTAAAAAACTCACTACGAGAAGAACAACACAAGATAATAAATGACATAGAAAATCTAGAATTAGATATATACTACAGTACAGATAGGATAAATTATTATACAGAAATTTGTAACTCTGCAGTTACTACAGGATAAAATAATAAACCAAATAAATTAATGAACACATCTCACGAAAAGAATAAATCATTAAAAGAAATAGAAACTGAACTATATAGTTTATACCTAGAATACAAAAGATTACATATTACTAACGAGGATCCTAAAACACTAGATAATCTAATCACGATAATATCTAATTTAGAATATGAATTAATAAAACTTCTTAAGTTAAGAAGATAAAAATTAAAATTATTCCAATCAATAATATTCATTATAAAAATAAATACATACGTATTTATTATCTAGTTGAATCTACGCACCTAATCCGCACCCCCCTCAAAATGGTAGCATGAAAAATTCACTTTTTCTGGAGTTGAAATTCAGAAATTACGTTTGGTCATAAAATCAATTTTAGAATTCAACTTGCAATTAAATTCTAAAACTTGCAATACTTCGAAACATAACAAAAAATTATTTTCACTTCAAATAACTCACAAAAATTCAAAAATAATTCATATTTGTATTAATGGTCAAACACAACTTCAATTTTCAAATAACATTTTCTACTTCTAGATTATAACTAATTTTTTCAAATTTCACAATTTCCATGATCAAAGAAATATTTGTACATAACCAGTACATTTTAAACACACAAAGCTTAAATCAAGATTAGTGAATTCTCCCAAATTGTAAATCAAAAGTGTAGCTCTCCATGGTGTCATACATACCTCTTTATCAATGTAATCACATACATTTTGCTTGAGTGGTTCATTTTCCATTTTCATGAATTAGAAACACAGAAATTGCTGAGGAAGTTAAAATTGAGTAATGTATTTATACTACTAATTTTTTTTTCCATCAACACTATAAGCTTAATTGTCCAAAAATAAATTTTGACTCATAGAATTTATGAATACTTTGGATTATGGTAAGAATTATTTGACTAATTATTTTATGACTAAAAATAATGGTTCATTTTCCATTTTCTGTTTTATTTTTTTCCCAAATTGTTGACTCTATGCAACAACTTACTAAATATATATTTGCCCTTCCAAAAAGCTAAAACTAATCAAAACTCTGTTCTTTGGCTTTTTTTTTCTTAAAAAAGAGTCCACTTATTACTCTCTCACTTGTTTCCATGATATTTTTGTGCTTAATACATAACCAACCCTTTAAATTTATCAGATATTTTATTTAAATACTCAAATTAAATTTTATTTTAGTTGAACACCTCAATTTTTAATAAAGTGTTTCAATTAAATACTTTCGACTTAAATATTTGAAAAAAATTATGTGTCTATTCATTCATCTATAATATAATTAAGTTAATTGTGAAAGATAAATCACTTTTTTAATTATATGCATTTACCTCAATAATGTGTAGAACTTCAATCATTTTCTACTTAAGATTGATACATATAATTAAAGGAGATGATATATTGTATATGGTTAAGATGTATGAAAGCATGCATAAGTTTTCTAAAACTTGAATCGATAGTGTCCAATTAAAACACTTAACAAATTTAAAGTTGAGATGTTTAATTTTAAAAAAAATAATAATTTAAGTATCTAAATAAAATATCCTGATAATTCCTATTTAACTTTATTTTATTCCATCAAATTATTTTCCTTTTCTAGATCTTATCTCTCAAACTTGTTTCCATAATTATTTTCCTTTTCTATATCTTATTTCTCAAACATTGTTTCCATAATTATTTTTCCTTTTTTGGCTTTACATAAGTAAAGGAAAGTGAACACCACACCAAATTGAGAAGTTCTACTTCGGTTAATTTTTATTTGTCTAATTTGAATTTTTTGTGTTTTGATGGTTTATACGTATTCGCCATAATAATTAGGATCTAATTTGATACTTGGGTTTTAGTATGACATAAACGAAGAACAACAAGAACATAAAGCAAATTGCAATAAAGTAAAGATATAAGATAAAATGGAAGGAAAGGTGTGATTTGAGTCTTGAATGAAGAATTTATGACATTGACCAACTTAAAGGGTCAAACATAATTAGGAAACTTGACTAAGTAAAATGTGGAGTTGATTAATAGTTTCAAAACTTTCTAATCTTTAAAGAAATACAAATCAAATCACACCCCTCTCCTTTCCAAATCAACCGTTTGTCTCCTCTCTCTCGACAGTTTTTCTCAACTCTCTCCCAACCAACAGTTTTGCAAAATTTCTCCCTTCAATCCCCGACGACTTCAACCTCCGGCGACAAATAGTTGGGCGAGTTCCTTTTCGACTTTCAACCGTCAATCGATGTGACAGAAGTGTTCTCCGGCGACAACAACTTCGAGTTCTTCGTCATCCCATTTCTTCTTTAATAGGTAAAAAATTATGTCTTTGTAGTTATGAAAAAAAGAGAGGAACTTGATCCAACTTCTCTTCTAGCATTGGTTAATAATTTCAATATTTCTTGCTTAAATTTGAAATATGGATTGAAGAAAGCCCGAATTTATGATATTTCTTCTCAACTCTTTCTGGTGTGAAATAATTTTTTTTGTAGTTATCATAGTTCTTGTTGTCTAACTGTTGATTCGATTTGTTGGTGTCTGTTGACTTTTTTGAAGTTTAATTTTTGTTTTTTTTGTGTTTGTACAAACGTAAAACCATAATGTTGGTGATTTTTTATCACCGTTGATGTTCTTAGTATGTGTGTTGTGTTAATTTATTGTTTTTCTTGATAAAATAATGTATTTGATATTAAACGGTGATAATATTGTCGTTTTATCGAATAAAATCCTGATACTATTTTTTCTATAATAGATGAACTATCAGATACAACAGATGAACTATCTAATGCAACAGATGAACCATATGATGCAACAAATAAAAATATAATGCGATAGATGAAAATCTGATGCAACAGATGAAAATCTAATGCAAGAATGAAAATCTGATGCAAAAGATGAACAATCTAACAGATTATTCATCTGTTGCGACAAACGACTTTTCTTTTTGGAAGAAATCTAAACAATATTGACAGTTGATAACAGTTCCAACAAATAACTCATTTGGCAACAAATGAGTGATCTGTTTTTATTGTTTTCAATGGATTACTCATCCGTTGTAACAAATTGGTTATATGTTGCAATAGATAACCTATCTAGTGTAATAGATGAGTGATCTTTTTTAGTGTTTCCAATAGATTACCATCCATTGCAATAGATTGGTTATATGTTACAACAGATAACATACCTGGTGCAATAGATGAATGATCTGTTTTAACAGATGAGTGATTTATTTTTATTATTTTCAACAGATTACTCATCCATTGCAATAGGTTGGTTATATGCTACGATAAATAACCTACCTTGTGCAACAGATGTGTGGTATGTTGGAACTGTTATTTTACTATTGTGCATGTTAGATTTATTGTTATTCTTTTTTAACAATGCATTAATCAATTATAATCTATTTTATATTCCTGTTAATTTTAGATAATATGGTTCTCAAAAGAAAAGAAACCAAATCAAGTCCAGTAAAGGAAAAAATGAAGCATCTAGGCTACATCCACAACTCTATGAGCTTGCTTTACAAGCATTATCTCAACCAGGAGCAGAAGATAATGAATATGGGGAGGAGGAATATTTCAAAAGAGATGGTCCAAATGCTAATATCACTTCCACCAAAGAGTTGGTCAAAAACCTCAGCATCGATAGTTATCCTATGAGAATGCAGTGCGATGGTGCCACAAATTTAACTCATAATTTCGTGGTTAAGTCAGCTATGGGAAAATCTTTCGACGCCTTCAGAAAAATACTTTGAGAACAAAAATTGGATGCTTATTTCAGGAACAACTGCTTTGGGCAATATCTTGATTTTCAGGAGGACAACAATGTTCATTTTTAAATAAAAATGGTATATGATCTTCTCAAGCGTAGGTTTATGTATGAAAACAAAGATAAGATGGATGAGATATGGATAAATTACTATGGCATGCCTGTTTGTTTTGGTTAGAGGGAGTTTGTCATAGTTACTGGTTAAAATGTTATCCTCCATCTCTTTCTCAAGTTATACCTATTCTAACCCCAAAAAATCACCCCACACACCCAAAAAAAGCAAAGGCAAGTTGAGTGATCAAGATGACCTGGTGTCTCTTATTGGTCCAAGCATCAAAAACATAAATTTGATAGAAGCTTTGAAAGGTAAAATACTTTTAAAGAAGCACAAGTAATCATTGTGCTTGATTTGGGTTGTACATAATATTCTTTGAGCTAGAGACGTTAACAACAACATACCACTTCATTTAATAAAGCTCTCCTAGGGTCTTGAGGCATTTAACAGCTATACTTGGGGTTATGAAAGCTTCAAAATAACTATCAAATATTTGTTGACTCCGTTAATGCCAAAGACAGTCAACTCTTATGTCTTTTCATGGTAAGTTATGGTAAATATTTTTTTTATTATGATATGTTTCTTTTTTTTCTTTAATAATATTTTTGATTTATTGGCGTTATTTTATAGGCTTGGGCGTTTGAACCCACTCCGTATTCGAGACAACAAGTGAACTATGAGGAAGAAGTTTCCTGTCCTAGAATCCCGAGATGGTTGTTGGCCAAAATAGATAAAAATGTAAAATTTCTTGATCTCTTCAACCCCCGAAGAAAGTAGTAAGTCTAATTTTGATTAAGTTTTTATTTTAATAAATTATTTTTTTTGAATGATTTCATCATCATTAATATATATATATACTGATTTATTTTAGATTATCCATCTGTGGCTTATTTCGACTAATAGAGTTGAAGATATCATTTTTTCTTACTTTACGGTCTGTGCAAACTTTATCGGACCCTAAGGTCATTGATAAAATAAAAAAGAAATTATTTGGAGCAATAATCATCACAAGAAAAATAATTCTGGAGGGTGGGCTTGTTGTTGTTGTTGATGGTAATGGTAGTAGTGGTGGTAGTGGTGTTGCTGTTAGGGTTAATGATGCTCCTCTTACAGTTTTTTGAAACAAAAGACCATTATGATTATGATCATACTGGTTATACAAAATTTTCAACTTCTAGCGAATGTTCTGGATGCAAATGTCAAGACTGCAAGGCGAAACATAATGTAGTGATTAATGCTATTAATGCATTAACTGCTTCTGTAAAGAAAATGACATCTAAGAGGGGTGTCATTACATTAAAGAGGATTTCATATTCATACACTCCACTAGAGATCAAGGTGGCTGAGAGGAGAAGGAAAATTTTTTCCAAGGCATCATCAAGCATCGAAAAAAGCAAACTTACAACTCTTCCATCTTTTTCTTGCATCTTTATCAATGTACAAGGGCCATAAGAGAGAAGCATGAGCTAAAGAAGGTGAATATATCATCTGTTCCAACAAACAAATAGACACATATCTATTTCAACAAATGATACATCTGCTGAATATTATCAAACAGATATATACATATGTTGTAACTGTTGTCTAACCTATTGAATCAGATGCATTATCTGTTTCAACAGTTATCTTACTTATTGTATCAGATGTATTATCTATTGTAACATATGTCCTTCTGTTTTAGCAAATCAAATAGGACTTCGTACTATTTTAATTTGTACCAACAAATGAGTCATATGTTGCAATAAATGGGTCATCTGTTCAAATTATTGTACAACTCTATTTTACCTGTTTGAATTTGTCCTAATAGTGATCCATCTATTACAACAGATAGATAATCTATTGTATATTTGTGATTAGCATTGACAATTCAGGCTTTTCAGGTGGATGTCACAGTAGAAGCTACTGCTGAACAACATAATATTATAGTTGATAATCGATCAACTGCTTTAAGGAAGAATAAAAAGTAGAGCCTATAAGTTTGGGAGAACTGAAGAATTACCCATTTAAAGAGTTCAACATCTCGGACGAGGCTCCAAAAAACTAACAAAGTTGATTAACGACTGTTCAGAATGGATTGCTGATGGATTGTTAAAGCATTATGTCGGCAGTTACATAAATCATTTTTAAAGATATTGATTTATACAATTCTTGTTGTAAAAATATGACATTAACACATAAATCATGTAGAAAATAAAATGACGAATACTACAAAGTGAACAAATCGAGTCTTGATTTTTATATGTTTGACTTTGTTGTTGCATATCCCAAAACGAAGGATTGGTTCTATTTGATGTCACATCCCCAAACTTGCTAGAATAATAAGGTTTAAATGTCATACATATTACTATTAATTAATACTTTATTTAATTGCATCTGTGTACTAATTTTATCGTCACTAAATTTGAAATGTTTGATAATATGTGCAGCACATTAATGTCATTTTTTACTACCTCCGAAAGAAGGCCAAGTTGCAAATACAAGAATAGTACAAATACACGTAATTGTTTGTTCAAAGTTTACATTAATAATGCCTACGATTGGTATTGTCAAAAACAGCCGAAAGTTTTCCGAAATAAGAAATGCTTAATCAATATCATTAAAGGTTTTAGCATTCCAGCCGACTTACCTTTGCATTTGGTCGATGAAGTTTACATCCCAATCAATTATTATGATGAATTCTATTGGGTGTTGGCTGTCGTCGTTCTAAAAGAGAGGTGCATCCGAGTTTATGACTCGATGTCTTGAAGAAGACATTCTGGGCCGTCGTCTGAGATACAAAAGTTGGCCAAAATATTTCCTACTTATCTTGAGATGAGTGGCTTTTTGTACCAAAAGATTCGTAGTGATTGGTCGATGATTCAAGCATATCGGGATAAAATGAATTATCCATTTGATGTAAAATATGTTTAAGGAATTGCTCAACAACCCATTGGTAGCCTGTAAGTATCATGATTTATTTTCATTTCATAAATTTCACAATGTTTACAGGAATTCCAAGATATGGATTATCTATTTTTTTTAAAAATGCAGGAATTGCGGTCTTTTTGTTGCCGCTTACATCGAGTATTTGAACAATGGATTTCAAGTACCAAAGGATGGCCTTGATGCCGCATTAATCCACAAAAGATATGATTCTCTTTTATGGAAATACGGAGAAGCAACAGAGCAGAAACCATACACAAGCAACATTAAAGATCCATGATTACCGAAGCCGAATTCCATAACACCGAATGAAGAATAAATTTTCCATATTGAGTAGATATTTATCTCTTAAGTCTATCAAAGTAATAATATCTCCTTATGATTTATTGGAACCAAAGGTTAAATTGTTGATTTATTTGTAGAGTAGTTGCAACAGATAGACAATATGTTGCAACCGATTGTATATCTGTTGTGACAGATAGATAAAAACATCTGTATAATACAATAGATGAACAACCTATTGCAACAGATAATCAATATATCACAACAGATAGACTAGATGTTACAACATATAGACAATCTATTGCATTATAAAAAATTCAACTTTCATCAAACATAAAAAATTGGCACTGCATGTAAAGTGAAGTGACTTGAAATAAAAAATTGTTATGGTGTTTGTCTTTGTACATCTTCTTCTTTATATAAAGGCTCCAAACATCTAGTTAGTACCCTATAAGACCATACCTCTTGCATCTTTTCTAAAATGCCGTCGCACATAGCGGCCATTTCTGTGCTGGTCAGCAAACATTTGATGTATGCAAACACGTATGACCTACACGTGGCACTAGTTTTATTTTTTTGAAGGTTCATGTCCTTGTTTCGAACTTCAAAATCCTATGATTTATTCATCAAGACTTTCGCTGGCAAATGATCCATCAGTTTACTCTGCCTCAACAAGCTGGGGAACAACTCCAACAGTGGCTACATGTGCGTAAAAAAATATCGGCGTCAAAGACAGGTAAGTTGCAGTCATAAACCTTAATATTTACCTCCTTGTGTAGTATCTCAATAGCGAGAAAATATTTGACTTCTACATTCATGACTACTAGAATTCTCTTACCCTTGGTCCAGCTATTGTCGTGTGGAAATATCCTCTTCCCCCTAACATAGTTAATCATATCTTCATCTCATTCACACGTAGAAACTAACCTATCGAATACTAGGGCACCAGGAGTGTCAGCTAGCCTACTGAGCTCATTATGACCATTCATGAAATTATTGTAGAAGTTGAGGTCCAATATCCTATCGACATCATCATAAGCATCTGGATACGAAAATTGCCTGCCCCTCATGAGGCAGAGAATTTCATCAACATACTGTTATATAAGAAGATAATTTTTAAATAAGTTAGTAATTGTAAAGAAGAACAACATAAGGGAAAGATACAATGGATGGTTGTAACACCCTGAGTCTGTACCCCGGATGCTACACATTGCTCATAATCTCAAAGGACCACAAGCTAACCCATGACTAGTACCTTCTGCAATAACTAAATAATAACACTGTAAAGTATGCAGAAATTAGGAAAAAATTGGCCATAAGGTTCAATACTGTAAATAAATACTGTATACTAAAATCTGAATACTGAAAACAACTGTCTGAAATACTCTAGTCTGAAAAGCCTCTACTGTCTGAATCATGGAGTTGATGGGACAAGTCCCCAACTAACTCCGAATACTAAAATAAACTAAAATACTAAGATAAAAACCATTTCCTCGAACTATGAGGACTCACTACTAAGTCTGACTGCTGAAAATCTGAACTGCTAAGTATGATAGGGAGCCCATGAGTCTGAACCTATGATATAATGCATCATAGCACAAGAAAAAGTATGCATTAGTACTTTAAATGTATTGGTATGCTAAGTGAGGTAGGCTGAAATGTATGGGTTCATATGCATGAACAATACTGACTGAGTGACATGAATATAACTGAATGAGAGTACATGCATGAGTACATAAACTATAAATGAGGTCGTGATAATACTGGATACTGAGTTCTGAATATTAATTAACTGATATCAAGGTTTACTGATACTGTATTACTGATAACTGAATCACTATATCTGATATTCTTAATTCTGTGGAACTATGTTGAGTTCCATACTGAGTTAAGCGACTATGTCTGACAGTCCTGAATCTGTAGAGCTGAACTGAGTTCTATACTGAGACTGAATCTAAAACTGAGACTGTGGGAGGTATTCATCTAACTGACATGCCCCAAATAATATAATTGAGTTGGGGTCCAATCTGTAACCCCAATTGAAAGGGTGTTAGTACCGTGCCATGGGTAAAGACAACTAGCTGTGGGGTCAGTCCTAATCTAACGGGTGACCCCTAAGATTAGTCCTAAACTAGCGGGTGATCCCTGAGTATGTCAGTCCTATCTAACGGGTGACATCTCATAATCTACACTAGCTATGTAGTTTGGGAACTTAGGGATTGCTTCTAGGGACCCATTCCTAGCTAATGGGTGAGCCCCCATCCCTAGGCTCGCTCGGTGCTGAATCCTACTCCCAACTGAATAGACACTGAACTTATTCCTAGTTTATACTAGGCTTGACTCAAATATTACTAATTATACTATCTAGATGAACTGAACTGAGTTCACTGAGTTTTGTTGACTGACAAAATACTACTGGATTCTATTAATTGACTGAATCTACTGAGTTCTGTTAGCTGACCGAGTTTACTAAGGTCGGAACTGAATACTGAACCGGACTAGACTGATTCTGAGTTCTCTGAGTACTGAGTTGATTATTGACTGAATTCTGAACTAAATACTATTGGGTTCTGAACTGAATACTACTATGTTCTGAACTAAATACTGAACTGAGACTAATTACTGAGTACTACTGAATTTTCCTGAGTCTTGTAACTGACTGAGAGTACTACTGATAATGAAATGACTGAGATTATTCTATAACTGACACTATCTCTAGGTAAATAGAAAAATTATCAGGTATTAAATACCCCCAGGACTCGATAGCATGAAAAGTAGAGCATAACATAGTCATAAAAGTCATAACAATGTATGCTAGTCTATAGTTCATTCATAGAGACATTTACTCAAACACTTGTAATGCATTCACTTGTACATGAATGGGGAATGCATGTTAGCATGATATAATTTCATTATTCAACTCATATGAACAATTCATCAAACATTTGGAGGGTATAGTACATGCACATAACACTAGACAACATGCGAGCATCACAATTTCAACACCAAATTCACAATCCCAAGGCTTTAGAATGAATTTACATGACACTACACATATAATAAATGATTTCACATGAATTTTGCAACTAATAATGGATTAGAAAACCCCATCCACATAATAATCACGAACATAGTCAAATTCAACCATGAACTTCATCAAACTCATAAACTTGTCGTAAAAAGAGGTTCTTGAACTCCAACGGTGGAAGGAAACCCTTGGATGAACACTTGACATACCTTGGATGTTTAATTCTTGAATAACAATGGCAAACTTTTTAGTCTTGTCTTTGAAATTAAATCACCTAGGGTTTTTATTCTTGAGAAATTTGAGAGAAAATGAGTGTACATTTCTTAATAAGGGCTGAATCCTATGTTTTAGGGCTGAATAGGGGTGGGATGAAAGATATGCATGGTGTATTCTTGTACAGGTTTCGTGGAATTCGTGGTACTTCACAGTTCGTTCCTCTCTTCATCTCTAAGTGTCGTGTTTATGTCCACCTTCTTCAATGGCCCTTGAACTTCTACAACTTTTGGAGAGGGAGGAGTTGCAATTTTTTTTTGTTTTCAGATTGGAGAGTATTTGTCTAATTTTTCTATTCTTCCTCCTAACCTCAACTGTAGGAGTGTATGGCTCTCTCACCTTCTTGGATGATATGACACCCCTCTTGGATTTTAATTCCTTGGCAGCTTCAGTGATAGCCTCTAGTTTTTCAGGGAGTTTATCCTATCTGTCCTTGCACACTTTTCATTTGCAATGAGAACATGAGGGTGAAGAGGGGTGAGAGGGACCACTGTAAGGGTGGAGGGACCACTATATGGATGAGAGAGACTAGTGTAAGGGGTGATTTCAAATATATTTATATTTCTTGAGCGTCAACATACTCATCAACACGACTGGTAGTGGCATCAGCCTCAGGACTGTTGCCATCAACATCAACAACTCCACCAGCAACACCCCTAGAAGAAGCACCTGGATCTGTTGCAGTAGGTTGGTCATGAAGAGCCTCAACATTAGGATGACCTTGCCTAACTTCTCCTCTTAGGGCTGGTGCTCCAGCCAATTCTTTCTTTATTGACTCCACTGTTGGATATGTTATAGTATCAACAAGATCTAGAGTAATAAGTGAAGTCATCCCCAACTCCTGCTCAGTAGGCACGATCCATGGATGCACAACCTATAAAAAAGACAGATATATTTAAATCATATAATAATTTGTAGTAAGTTGGGTTACATGTTAACACAAACAACTTATACAACAGATGATCTATCTATCACAACAACTAATTTGTCTGTCGCAATAGATTAACAATATATTCCATTAGATTACCCATCTGTTGCATAATTTGCAGTAGATGGGTAATCTATTGAGTCGGGTTCAGAGAACCAAAGCAACAGATGGGTAATCTATTGCAAAATATAGATCGTCTATCGTAATAGAATACCCATCTGTTTCACCAGTTGCAGTAGATGGATAATTTATTGCAATAGATAACCCATCTTTTTCCCAAAAAAGGGACATCTACTTTAATATCTTTCTGAGTAAAATTATTTTACTAAAAAATGACGTACTACATCATCCGGAGGGTTAAAGAGTGACCTCCTTAATTCTTATATTGCTCTTTGTAGCCAACCATATAAGGATCCTTGGATGAGAAACCGCATATGGATAGTCCTTACCTGCTTTCAGAGGTGAGGAATGGCTTCAAATGCCCAAGCCTAAAATATGTAAATAGGAAGCAAGCAAAGAAAGTCATAATAATTATTCAATATAAATTAATGGATGAGTAAACAAATAATGATTAAATTTACCATGAAAGCCCAAGAAAATCCGTATAATGTGATCGTCTTTGGGGATAGCTTTGTCAGTAAATATTTGAAAGTCAAGTTGTAGTTGTCATATCCCCAGGGATAATGGTTGAATTTTTGAAAATCCTCAGCAAGTGCAAATAAATCATCTTCTATGACTTTGTTGATGTCTCTTGCCAATATAATGGAATTGGCAAACCAAACCAAGAACAATTTCTCCCTGTACTGCTTTGGTATGATTTTATCCTTGACCTCTTCTATCAAATCTGCTGCTTTGTAGCTATGTCCCGTAATGTCGAACAACCCATCTATTTTTTCATTGCGTTTGTTTCTTTTGTTTGGTGGTTTCTTGGACAATGCCTTTCCTTTATTTGATGGTGGTGGTTTGGCTGTCCTGCTTTCCTTGGACTCTTTACGAGGCATTTCCATGATGAGAGGTTCTTCTGGATGATTGCATTTCTAGCCTGTCACCATGGCAAACTATTTCAAGCCAAAACAAATCTTCATGCCACAGTAGTTGATCCTGATTTCATCCATCTTTTTGCCCCCCTCTGTCGAATCTTTATCATCCCCCACATACTTGATCCTGTACTTGAGAAGATCACATACTATTCTCATTTGGGAACATGCCCTATGGTCCTCAGGCAGATTAAGAAAGCGTCCCAAGCATCTCTTCTTATAAAATTCATCTATGTTTTCATTCTTCATAATATTCCTAAATTCATCAAAAGGTTTCCCCAACTGACATTTAAGTACAAGATCACTAGTTAGTTCTGCAGGGTCATCTATCGGCATCGTAACTTTAAACCTGTCAATACTAATAGTTTTGACAGGATATGATACATGATAAACAAGGAAGTATCAAAAAACACTCCAAATCAGTCCACTAATCTTAAGGATCCGAGGACATTTTTGGAGACCACTCTCGGATTCACTGCCAACAAGGCGAACACAAGATTCAATGATGTATATAACACCCAAAACAACATCAACACGTGAAGAACAAGAGGACTACACTAACAATAAACAATGGTTATAACAACACAAGAAACAACAACAAAGATTACACTAGACAAAGGGATAGATAGATAGACTACTTGAAGGCATAATCTTAAGAAACCAAGAGCTTATTCCACTCTTGGACCCTTAACACCACACACAACAATCCACCTATATCTTAGGTTGGCACAAGAGGGACCTCGATCTCCCAAGAATCCAACGTTTCCAAGCTTGAATCTAACACAAATGATTCCACACTCAAGTTGAAACCTAGTTACAATTTCGGCCAAGGAAGGCCTTTCTCTCAAGAGAAATGTTTCTAAGTGTTACACTTTCATATTCATCAAAATCTAAGGAGTAATGACCTAACATATTCTATTTATAGTAGGTTAAAAAATAGTATGAAATGTCCAAAAGACCCCTTAGTCAAATGCTTCACTTTAGGTGCCCTTGGTGTGTAGAATGTGGACTATTTCGGAGCCTTTTTAGGCCCTCCTTTACACTTAATTTGTACACACCAAGTATTGGGTCCAACATACGCCCTCATAAGTCCATTTATGTAATCATACTTGTATCAAGATCATTCTAGGATTTTGATCTTAATTCACGCCCCATTGGTGATGCATCATTATGTTGATCAACATCCTCTTTCTCACTTTCTACTTCTTTCTCTTCATGTTTATCTTTTTCTTTCTCCTCACTTTTATTTTCTTTACCAGCCTCTATATACCCTTCTCCATCTACCTTGTCATAAATTTTCTCAGCTTCTTTTATCTTCAGGAAGTTCCTCCGAATCCATCTGTACTCTAGCATTTTTTATTAGGTGATCAGAAGTTGATCCACTTTCAGTTTCTTTTTCTTTGGGAGACATCTTTTAACTACAAACAACAGAAAAATAAAAAAATACATTACATTTGATGTCTGCATAATTTTTAAAAAAAGGTAAGACAAATTTCAATAAATTATTATACGCCATATTGCAATTTTTTTTTTTGCAAAAGATACCCCATCAGTTGGAATAGATGGAGAATCTATTTGAAGGCCTATTTAATATCATCCAACAGATGTTCCACCTATTGCAATAGATAGACCACCAATACCACCAATTCCACCAACAATGCCACCAAGACCACCATCAACACCACCATCAAGACCACCACCACCACCAATGCCACCAATACCTGTACCAAGAATGCCAATACCACACTATTTCCACCAATACCACCACCAAGACCACCGACACCACCACCAAGACCACCATATACTGACATAACAAACAATACCACAAACACCATTTAATAATACCATGACAGTCAACGAAACACTATGACAAAAACTGGGTTTTTTTGGGTTCTTTCTATGGTTTTTAGCATCAAATCTCTAAATTGTTAACCCATTCTCAAAGGTAATAAAACTAAAATTCTTCTTTTTGATCATTAACTAAAAACCCCTAATTTTTTGAATAAAGAACAAATTTAGAACTCTTTTTGAACTCTATTACCTGTGAAGACAGAGAAAACAATGGATACAAGAAAAAATAAAGTAAAAAATAACAACCATGTGGTCGAAAATAGGAAGAAAATCGATCTATTTTAAAGGGTTGAGCAAAATGTTTAGTAGTTGTTCTCTATATTGATGAGAGAGAAAGAAAAGAGAGACAACTCGAGATTTGAAATGATGAAATATTTTTCCCGCAAATGGATCATTTGTATGGTTTATTTGTATTTCTGAAAAAGAATGACAAGTTTTGAAATCGTTAATTTGGTCTGAATTGATCATAATTATTATTTTTGATTTTAAAAGATATAATTTTTAACCATTCCATCATAATAAAGTGTATTAAGTGGAACACTAATGAATTTTAGGTATTAGCTTAATAATAAGTTAATAAGAATCATTTCAACTCAGAATGATCGATCGACGACTCGGGTCGGGAGGAGCGCAATACCAATATCATGAAATTGCAAAGACTCAATTAAAATTGTAGTTGACCCGATCAACTAATCCATAGTTATAGCTAAATCAATTTATGTATTATCTTGATAATAAGTTAATAATAATTGCTTCAACTCATAGTGATCGATCGACGACTTGGGTCGGGAGGAACGCAATACCAATATCATGCAATTTCAAAGACTCAATTGAAGTTGTAGTTGACCCTGTCAACTCATCCCTAGTTGTAGATAAATAAATTTAGGTATTATCTTAATACTAAGTTAATAAGAATCGTTTCAACTTAGAGTGATCGATCGGCGGCTCAGGTCGGGAGGAATGCAATACCAACATCATACAATTGCAAAGACTCAATTAAAGTTGTAGTTGAACCTATCAACTCATCCCTAGTTGTAGCTAAATCAATTTAGTATTATCTTAATAATAAGTTAATAGGAATCGTTTCAACTCAGAGTAATCGTTCGATGACTCAGGTCGAGATAAACACAATACCAACATCATGCAATTGCAAAGACTCAATTAAAGTTGTAGTTGACCCGGTAAACTAATCCCTAGTTATAACTTAATCAATTTAGGTATTATCTTGATAATAAATTAATAAGAATCATTTCAACTGAGAGTGATTGTTCGACGACTCAGGTCGGGAGGAACGTAATACCAACATCATGCTATTACAAAGACTTAATTGAAGTTGTAGTTAACCCTGGCAACTCATCCCTAGTTGTGGCTAAATTAATTTAGGTATTAAATTAATAATAAGATAATAGGTATTATTTCAACTCAGAGTGATCGATCGATGACTCACGTCGGGAGGAGCGAAATACCAACATCATGTAATTGCAAAGACTCAATTGAAGTTGTAGTTGACCTTATCAACTCATCCCTAGTTGTAGCTAAATCAATTTTGGTATTATCTTAATAATAAGTTTATAAGAATTTTTTCAACTCACAATGATCTATCAACGACTCAGATCGAGAGGAATGCTATACCAATATCATATAATTGCAAAAACTCAATTAAAGTTATAGTTGACCTTGTCAACTCATCACTAGTTGTAGCTAAATCAATTTAGGTATTAGATTAATAATAATTTAGGCATTGCAAAAACTCAATTGAAGTTGTAGTTGACCCTATAAACTCATCCCGAGTTCTAGCTAAATCAATTATAAAGAAATCTATTTGTAATGGCCCATATACTAAACACCGGATTCTACACAGTGCTTATGACCCCGAAGGACCACAATCTAACCCATGACTAATATCTGTAACTGAGCACTGAATAATATATTGTGAAATTATGGAAAACTAGCTAAAAATTTCCATAAGGTCCAATACTTAAATAAAACTGAATAAAGTATAATAATACCAAAACTAAAACAACTGTCTGAAAATACTCTAGTCTGAAAAAGCCTCTAAACTGTCTGAAATATGGAGTTGATGGGACAATCCCCCAACTAACTCTATCTACTAAAATACTGAATCTAATGCACTACTGATATAAGGAACATCCTCGAACGATGAGGACTCACTGCTAAGTCTACTGCTGCTGGATAAGTCTGAACTGCTAAGGATGCTCTAGAGCTCATGCTTCTAAACCTATGGTATAAGACACCATAGTGCAAGAGAAAAATATGTGTTAGTACTTTGAATGTACTGGTACGCTAGATGAGGTAAGGCTAAATGCAAGGGTTAGTATGCATGAACAATACCAACTGAATGCACGAGTATTTTGAATGAGGATACATGCATGAATTCATAAACTATAACTAAAATCATAGTAACACAGATTACTGAGTTTACTAATACTGAGATACTGAATAACTGGGTCTACTGATAACTTATATCTGAGGTTACTGATACTACTTGATTATATCTGAGATCTGGCCTATCTAGTGAGTCATATCTAAATCTACTGATAGTGAATATAATTGACTAAATATGAGATCAAGCCTATCTAACGGGTGATATCTAAATCTTTGGAACTATCTAACTTCTTTACTGAGCTGAGTGACTGTATCTGACAGTCTTGATTTTTGTAATACTAATCTGAGTTCTATTCTAAAGACTGAGACTGAAACTAAGACTGTGGGAGGTAGTCATCTAACCAACATACCCCAAATATGAACTGGTGGGGTCCAACCTGTAACCCCAGCTGGAATGGTGTCAGTACCGTTCCACGGGTAAGGACAACTACTATAGGGTTAGTCCTAATCTAGCGGGTGACCCCTGAGATCAGTCCTGTACTATTGGGTGATCCCTGAGTATATCAGTCCTATCTAATGGGTGACATCTCATACCTACACTGGCTACGTAGTTTTGGAACTTAGGGATTGATTCTAGGGATCTCAGTCCTATCTAATGGGTGAGCCCCCATCCCTAGGCTCGCTCGGTGCTGAATTCTACTCCCAACTTAAAGACTCTGAACTGATTCTTAATATATACTAGGCTGAGCTGAATCTGTTACTGATCGTACTGATTAAATGAACTAAACTGAGTTCACTTGGTTCTGTTGACTGACAGAATACTACTGAGTTCAGAATTGATTACTGAACTGAAGCTGGAATGCTAATGATACTGAGATCACTGAGATTTCTTAAGTTCTGTAACTGTCTGAGTTCTACTGATTAGCACGACTAAGATTATCATGAAAATTGACATTAGCTCTAGACAATCAGCTAAATTGTCGGGTATAAATACCCCCAGGACTCTCTACATAAATAATACAAGACAAGACCACTTGTACATAATATGGCAATAGGCTATCATTCATAATACAATCAATGAGGCAACTTCTTCAAGCACTTGGAGGTCTTAAACATATAACTGTATAGAGAGGCATGTTGTGATCTCATAACCCATTCAATAAGGAATACACATGAATAGAAATGCATTTAACATATCATAATTTATTCACTAAGGCTTTTCAATGAACACTTGGCATGTATGAACTTATACATAATTGGGGTTTCTTGTCAACATGCTATAATGACCCTATTTCCTTCACAAAAGCATTTTATCAAACATATGGGAAACATACTTTAGTCATACAATATTCAATACACCTAATTAACATAGTTACATCAATCAACATGCATCTTGTAGTGTTTAATGAATATCATGAAATTCACCTCATACTAGGACCAAAGTTTGGAACTTTTTAACCAAAACATGAATTAAAAGTCAACGCGATCATAAACTTCAATCTCAATTCACATAAATCATGAAAACTCATAAATAACAATCTTTATAATTTTAAAAAGGATTATTGAACTTCTTGGGCGGAAGGAACCCAAGAATCAACATCTAACATACTTGAAAATCTAGATTCTTGAAGTTCTTGAAGACTATTGGAAGGATTCTTGAGATTGCTTTTGAAACTTGGGGGCTAGGGTTTTCTATCTTTGAGAGAGAATGTTTTTGTTCTTGAGGAATAGTGAAAATAAATGAGCAATTTTGTCTATTAAGGGTTTAAATCTCGTGTATAGACTTATTGGGGATTTAGGGAAATTACTAAATGGTCCCTGAAATTAAATAACGGAATTTGAAAATCTTGATTTTTCATGCTGGCACCACGCGGTGAAATCATGCCAGCTCACTGGAAACTAGATAATTGGGAAACTGGTTGGTGGAGAGACACAGTGGAAATCGTGTTGCCACTTTGCTTGCAAACTGGAAAGGCACCGCGATGCGGTGGAATAGCTTTCGTGCACTGAAAATTGATAACTCTAAAATTGAGCCTTGGTGCAACGCACTCTAATTGTGTAGGCTCACTTGATTTTGACGATTGCCATTTTGGCTAGCTCCGTGACGTACTAAAGTACCAGGTGGTACACTGTCTCACTAAAATGGCTCTAACTATTCGCCCGAGTGTCAGATTTGGGCGAATTTGATATCGATGGAAAGCTTATTCAATTTTCCATATGATTAAAATTCAAAATCTTGAAATTACCATAGGTAATAAAAGGCATTCATCTATGAAGAAAGATCTTTGATGTTCTAGGGACGAATCAAAGCTAGATAGAAATACGGGGTATTACACTATTACAATAGACAACTGAACTTTTGGAAATTATCAAATAGATATTGAGATATGTTTCAGTATATTACATATCTATTTTAATTATCAAATAGATATTTGCATCTGTTGCGACAGATGATTGAACTGTTAGAAATTTTCAAATAGCTATTGATATCTGTTGCAACAGATTACATATCTGTTTGAAAGTCTTTTTTTATTCTAAAGAAATTTTTAGTCCAAAATAAAATAGATAAAATACTAAAGAGGTAAAAAATATTACTTGGATAACTCAAAAATCTTCTCCTTGAGTAGTCTTATCTTGTCTTTTCAATGCCACCCGTCTCCTCGTGCCCCTCAAAGTTATTAATGAATATTAATTCATCTATCTAATTTTTATTTCTCTCCTATTTAGGGTATCATAACTGTCTCCTTTTTTTCCCTCTTTTCTTTTCTCTTTCTCATAAGGATCCTTTCGGATCTCAACCGTTCTATATATTTTCTCGACTGAAATTGTTGATCTGATCCCCTACTTTTGACATTGCAGGTCTGGTTCACTATTGCTCTTTCATTCTTGCCTTTTTCCTTGCAAGTTATTTAAATTAGTTATTTTCATATATTTTTTATTAAATTACCCTTTACCTATATCCTATTTATTTAAAAAATTTGAAGAAACGGTGACTTTTACATGTAAAATCCATGTTGGCTGTATCATTTTTTTGTATGTATTTTATTTGTTTCTTTGTTATTGATGTTATTAATAATGCTGTTATTGATAGTGTTGGTGGGTTTGGTGTTATTGGAATTTTTGGTATGGTGTTATTGAAGGTGCTGGATCAAATGTTGTTGTTTCTATGTTGTTGATGTTGAACAAACTCAACATGAGCAACTGTTGGAATAAATTAAACCACTAGCAAGGCTAGTTTGATGTATTCTAATAGATTACACATCTATTGTAACAAACTCCATATCTATTGCAACAAATGCGTAGCCTACTATAACAGATTGCCCATCTGTTCAGGAATCTATTGCAATAGATATGGAGTCTATTACAACAGATGTGTAATTTGTTGGAAAGCATAAAACCAACCTTGTTATTGGTGTGATTTGTTCCAACAATTGTTCATATGGAGTATGTTGCAACATATATGTAATCTATTACAACAGATGGGTAATATGTTGCAAAAGATTGACAATCTATTAACAGATGGGGTAGCTGTTGAATAGATGTTGAAATATGTTGTATTTATTCAATTTTGTGTTACCTTTTTTAAAATTATGCATACATCAATTGTAATGTTCTTCTTGTTCTTCTCTTGTTTGACATCAATTGTTTTTCTCTTATTTGTAAATATAAAGAAATTAAAGTTGATCAACTTTTGCCCGACTAACATAAAAGGCTATAGTAAAGATGAGTTTAGAGGAATAAGTTGCTTGCAGATGGAACCACTTTATATGTGGGAGGCATGTATTATTGATCATCTTATCGTGAAAACACACATAGAGTACACTGATTTTGTGAATGTTGTCTTTTACCGATTAGAGATTGATCATTCAAATAAGATATATATAATTTTATAGTTAAGTTTGCTAGGTCCAAACTGATAAGGCTGAGGGACCATGAACATGGTTCCGATTCCTTGTTAAGATTTAATGGCGATTTTTGCCATGTTTAAGTGTCAAGGTTTGTGAAGGGATCAAGTTTTGGTTTCATTGTAAAAATATTAAATAGCGATTGCACTAACATTTAGGGTGCATTGGACTTTGAGAAGGCCTTTGAAGCCTCCCATTGCTTCAACCAAAAATGAAAATCACTATAGTTATTTTCCAAGCCTATTTTTTTATGGTTGGGTTGTTCAGGGTCATGATTATACTCCATAAGGTGCAGTAGGAGAATACCTGCAAGGGGAAATGGAAGTTCATGAAGATTATATCATCTGAGAACTAATTGAAGATGAAACATAGGATATGAGGGAATTTGTAGCAAATCTGGCCAACTAAATTAACTCAAAACGTGAGAAATCTGAATCAAGTACAAATATGAAGGTTGGTTGAACAAGCTACATTGAACAACGCTCGAGAAAGTGAGTTGTTTAACTATTAGGACCACTTCTTGAGTATGCATCAACACATTGAGTGTGCATCAACACATTGGCCTAAAACAAACATAGCGACCCTCCATGTATCATTTAAGACTTCTGAAGAAAGTGTTCTGGAAGCCTTTTGAAGGCCTTCTACAATGCCGCACCTTCGAAGAAAGTGTTCCTCATTGACGAGCTCACAAAATACCAAGAACTCTATACTAACCTCAAAGACAACAACGACAAACTTGAATACCGAATTAGCAAGCTGAAGGAAAGCTTGAAAATTATCGGGATTCACATACTACAAGAAGCCTCTGATCTTCTCCAAGATATGTTGAAAGCATGATAAGGAAATAAAACACAATAAATTATATCCATATGGCTGATACTCAATCTGCCTTTCATTCTTGTTTGTGGTTCCGATTAGGTCAATAGCAGTGGATCTAATCGGAACAACAAACAACAAGTCGTGGGATGCAATTTAAAATTCAGAAACTGCCGCATTCGCTTAGATTTCTTATTTTAACTATAGTTGTTCTTGGTATAAGTTTTTTTGACTTAATGTACATCATAACATCCCTTGGTGTTCGTAAAGCTGCTTTCTTAGTGTTCTATTAATTTCTCTGTAGGTGATCATCCCGATCATACTATCTAATCGTAGCTCCCTTGCAAAGTATCCATTTGCACTATTTTTTCTTTGAGAGAGACAACAGACAAATTTTCATTACTGGATATTTTCACTTGATTCAGATTTCTCAGGTTTTAGTTTAGTTTCATTGGCCAGATTTGCTAGAAGTTCCTTGCTACTCTATGTTTCCTCTTCAATTAGCTTTCTGATGATATAGTATTTCATCAACCACCCTTTCCCTCACAGGTATTCTCCTATGGCTGCTTCTTACATATAATCATCTTCTTGAACAACCTTTCCATATATATTTGGGACAGGGAAATTTCTATTGTTTTTTCATTCTTGTTTGATGCAGTGCGAGGCTTCGAATGCCTTCTCAAATTCCAATGTACACTTAAAGTTAAGTCCAATCGCTATTGGATCTATGCAATGACACTAATTATTGACCCTTTCTGAAAACTTTGACATGCATAAACATGAGCAAAAACCATCATTAATTCATAACAGGGAATCAACACCATCTTAATGGGCCCCTCGACCTTATCAATTCGACCCTATCAAACTTAACTGTATAATACAGGATCTTATTTGGATGATCAATGCCTAATTGGTTAAGAACAACATTCACAAAAAAATTATTGTACTTTATGTGTGTTGTATCGATGACCTTATCAGTACTATATAACTCCCACACATGAAAGTGGATCCATCCATCTGCACGCACCTTATTCTTCCTAGACCATCTATGACTTAATTTGAATAAAAAAATGACTAACCTATTGCAACAGATAACACATCTGTTAAAATTATCAAACAATTATAGACATCTATTACGACAGATGATCAATCTGTTGCAACATATGACTTATCTGTTTGAAATAATCAAAAAGATATATGCATCCATTGCAATAGATTGTCAATATGTTGTAAATTATCAAACAGATAGAATATATTTTGCAACAAATTACCCACCTGTTAGATTTATTTTAAAGCAATTTTCTTTTCTTTCTGAAATACAATAAGATAAAATGTTGTATTTAGATCCATTTTTTTAATTTATATTTTTGAAAAGTCACCAGTTTTATTTAATTAAGGGATGTAATTATACATAACTCCACTTCTAGATATGGCTACCCGGATTTGGACAAGGTAATTTTGCGCGACTCCTTGCGAGAACTTGAAAGGCAGATTCATGAACTCTAGTGGGAGTCGGGCGACATGACAGCGAGGCTGAGGAGGGCCCTGCTGCTACCAGATGATGATTGGCTAGTTGACAACAACAACAACAATAATAATAATAATAATAATAATAATAATAATAATAATGATAATAATAATAATGATAATAATAATAATAATAATAATATAATAATAATTAAGTTATATTTTTTTCCTTTTAGCGTATGTATTTTCTTTTATTATATCGGATCTACCTAAGGGAGGAACCTAATATATGTTTTGTTTATTGTATGTTTGTATATAATGGATTAAGAAATCTATGTTTGATCGACTTTGGATTTTTAATTCTTATTTAATATTTAATTTTTATTTTGTCTATTCCTTATTCTCAACATGTCGACGGTTGGATCATATGTTGCAATAGACAATTATTAATAAAAAAAGTTATTGTTATTTAGAGGGTGAAAAGTCATGACTTTTTGATTATTTAATATGAAAAATGGTTGGTAAATAAATAATAAGGAAATAATGATAAACACAATTTATAACCGTAAAAAATGGTTATTTAATTTTAATAATTGATGTTAATATTAAATAGGCGTGAATTTTTGTCTCACACATTCGAAACAGCTGATGAATCAAATTCTCCATCTATTGCGAATGATGAATCAACTGTTAGAAGAAATAAAAAAAGCTTCTTCAACAGATGGTCGATTGTTGCAACAGATGGTATATCTGTTGCAACAGATGGATTATCTGATGCAACAGACGTACAATCTGTTGCCACAACTCAATAAAAATTGTTATTATTTTATTAAAAAAACAGTTTGAAAAGGTGAGAAGTCTTTGATTATTTAATTGAAATGTTATTTAAATTTGTGAACTTATTAAATAATAAGCTGAAAATTCATGACTTGTCACAATAAAAAAAAATCACCAGCTTGATTTAAATTAAGTCATTTCTTTTCATTGAAAACAATAAGAAAATATATGATAAACACAATTTATAACCGTAAAAAAATGGTTATGTAATTTGAATAATTGATGGTAATATTAAATAGGCGACAAGTAGTTTAAATCTCTTTTTTAATTTATATAATAAATAATAAAAAAGAAAATAATTTCGATTAATGAAAGTATATGATTATGATTATTATTAAAATATTAAGATTATATATTGCAACTGATAGATTATTTGTTGCAACAGATTATAGATTTATTACAACAGATAGTATATCTGTTGCAACTGATGGGTTATCTGATGCAACAGATATACAATCTGGTGCCACAACTTAATAAAATAGTTATTATTTTATTATTAAAAGAAACGTTTATTGAAAAGGTGAGAAGTCTTTGATTATTTAATTGAGAAAAATATTATTTAAATTTAAGAACTAATTAATAATAATAAGCTGAAAAGTCATGACTTATTACAATAATAAAAAAGGCAACAACTTGATTTAATTAAGTCACAATTTTTCACACTAATTAAAAAGTCATCGGTTATAACTTTGTTTGAATGTAATTAACAAAATGGAGGTGAATAGTCTCGCTTTTTTGCCTAACTCATTCAAATTCAATTTTCTATAAATAGGTCCCTTCTTACTCGTTCATTCCACTACTACACTCTATTTATTTCATGCATCTTCTCTTTCATATTACACCTTAACCACTCTCTCTTCAAAGACTAGATACCAGATACCTTTTAAATATACCCAATTGGAAGTATGTGTTGTATTACATTCAGACTCTTTTCTTCACTTGTGTTTTTACTTTTTTTTTGTCAATTCACCCGTATTCTAGATATGGCTGATCCTATTTGGGACATTGCTTTTTTGTAAGACATCGTGTGAGAACTTCGGAGGCAGGTTCATAACCTGCAGTGGGAATTAGGCGCCGTGAAAGCAAAGATGCTCCGAGAGATTCACAGTCTAAGGAGGGCCCTACTGCTGCCGATTGACGATTGATAGGCTAGCAATAATAATAATGATGATGATGATAATAATAATAATAATTAGGTTATGTTTTTTTATTTTAACGTATGCATTTTTATTTTTATTTATATCCCAACTACCTACCTATTGTATTTTATTTTTGTTTAATGAAAAATTTATGTTTCTGTCTATTTCTTCTTCTCAACAAACATGCGGACAATTGGACGCAAGGATCAATTTTGAATCCAGTAGCAATAGCAAGAGTTTTGAAACATATTGGTTATCTGTTGGGTTTGTGGAAGGAGTTATTTTGTGTTAATTCAAATAAATTACTCTTCTGTTGCAATAGATAACTTGTCTATTGCAACAGATAACTCATTTGTTGCACTAGATGACCCGTATGTAGCAACAAATGACCCATCTGTTGCAACAAATAACCCGTATGTAGCAACAGATGACCCATCTTTTCGATTCATATTACAGGCACTCTATAGAACCATAAACATAAATCCAACATATGAGTCTTCCATTACAATAGATTACTTATCTGTTGCAACAGATGAGTGATTTGTTTAAATAGATGGCTCTTATGTTGGATTCATGAATATGTTCTATTCATTGTTAAAAAAACAGCAGTAGCAGTGTATCCAGATGACAAATTTAACTAAAAATCATAATTTTACTTACCAAAGTCACCTATGAAGTAATAACAAAGTGGAAAATAATGTACGAAACAAAATTTGACCTAAAAAGTTGTTCAAGTAGCAGCAGTAGCAGTAAAAACAATAACAATGGTCGACAATAAGAAGATGAAGATGATAATGAAGTAGAAGATGTTGATAATGAAGTTGAATATGATGAAAATAAAGCAAAAGATGATGAATAAAGCAACAACAAAAATGAACAACAAAAATTACAAAGAGAGAGAAAACAACAACGGATGAGAGGAGAGAGAAACACTCTTTTTTCCCTCCGTTTCCTGTTATATTAAGTAATATTTAAATCAAAGTATAAATTTAAAAACTTGAGGGCTATTTTCAAACTTTCACAACTTTCTTAATCCATAATAAAGTAATTGTCACCTTCACTCTATTATTAAGACTTGAGTCACCTACACCTCATTTTCAAACTCTTTTGTCACTTGTAACAAAATGCCCCAAGATACAGGATTTTTAATAAGGAAACCTTCTTATTTAAAAGAGTAAAACCGCGATCTTATCTCAGTAGGATTTCACCGACAACTTTACCAATCACCAAGCAACGATTTTGATTACAACGCTATAAAATCTAGGAATTAAACTCGTAATCCCTACTCACTAGCAATACCTCTATTGCTACACCTATTTCACAGTACTACTTGAAAGACTCCATTATTGGTTATTGTTTTTCTTTTTTAGTTGTTGTTAGTGTTTTAGTTGAACGAGTCTTTAGCAAATTAGTGATTTGTTGGATAAAAGTATCTGAATCTTTTGAGTATGTTAGTAGTTGAGTAATAGTAGGAGTTAGTGGATTGATTTCTTTAATTTATGTTAGTAAAAACTCTATTTAATGAGATCTATTGTTATATTTCAGATGAATGAGAATCTTAGCCAATTGAATAGATTCCTATCATTCTTTTACTCTCCTAAATTTTATTCTTTTTCATTAGTGGTATCAGAGCACGTTTTATGATAAAAACACAAAAAAATTACAGCAACAACGTGAACCTATGGCTTCAGAAAACTTTGTGCAGATATCCATTCCTTGATTTAATGGTCACTATGAGAATTTGAGCATATTGATGGAGAATTTTCTAAGATAAAAGGAGTACTGACAAGTGGTTATGGATGGCATACCAGAACCAGCAGAAGGCACAACAGTGTCAGACACACAAAGAGAAGAAACACCGGTAGCAAAGTCGAAGGACCTCAAGGCGAAGAATTATCTTTTCCAAGCAATTGATCTTTCAATCTTGGAAAATATTAATTCTAAAGCCACCTCTAAGTAGATTTGGGACTCCATGAAGAAGAAATATCAAGGATCAACAAGGGCAAAGAGGCAGCAACTTCAAGCACTTTGTTCGGAGTTCGAAACTCTTCGAATAAAATCTAGAGAGTTGGTTATTGACTTTTTTTCACGGGGAATAACAGTCGTCAACAATATGCGGATCCACGGTGATAAATCAAATGAAGTTATAATTGTTAAAAAGATTCTTCGATCAATGACACCAATATTTAACTTTGTTTTTGTGCTATTGAAGAGTCTCATGATATTGATACACATTCAATTAATGTATTACAAAGTTCTTGGTTGATCCACGAGTAAAAATTCACTCAACAAGAAAAGGAGAAGGTGGTTTTGAATGCCTCAATAGATGATCATTTCAAAGAACAAGGGTGCAATAGAGATAATTATAGTGGCAGAGGCAGAGGTAGAGGACGAGGCAATAGTGTAAATCATCAACGCGTCACTACCATGATAATCAAGGTAGAGGAAAGGGATGAGGTGGATATAACTCAAAGTCATCAGACAAGTCAAAAAGTGAATGTTACAGATGCCAAAAGTTTGGTCATTATAAAATAGAATGCCTAACAGATTTGTCTGATGTACGTGTGAAGGAATCTAATTTTGCTGAACAATAGGAAGAAAAGATATCTTTGTTGGTGGTTTGCCACATGAAAGAGGAAATAACTAAGAATTTATGGTATCTCGACTCTAGATATAGCAATCATATGAGTGGATATAGGTCAGTTTTCTCTTCCTTGGATGAATCTTTTTAAGATCGAGTGAAGTTCGGGAACAAATCTAAAGTTGCAGCCATAGGAAAAGTGCAGGTTCTAATTCAGACCAATAGAGATTTCAGTTAGAAAATTATTGATGTTCTTGTTGTTCCAGATTTGAAGACTAATCTTTTGAGCATTGGCCAATTGCAAGAGAAACGGTATGTGATACAAGAAAAACAAGGAACTCACAAAGTGGCTCAAAATAGTCCACAAACACACTCCAAAACGGTCCACAAACACACTCTAAACCATGGACCAATTGGAGACCTCTCTTGGATTCACAACAAAATACTAGAATTAGAAGATAACAAGGTGTTTGACACCTATTTCATCCAACCCAAACTATCTTAACAACGTATAAAATCAAGAATAAGAAGGCAACGATTTCAGCCAACAAGAACATACACAAACCGAGAGTAGAGAACAAGAACAACACAACAAATTTGCAAGAATAAAAAGGATAGATAGTGAGACAAAGATTATTACAAGATTATGAACCAAGTGTATTTCAACACTAACCCCTAATGAATGTAATAATCAACCTCTACTTTTTCTACTCTAGAATTACCACCTTGCATTCCTTTACTTCTCTCAATCTTTTACGTCTCACAATAATTTGGATTGGAGTAGGTAGGCATTTCTCTTTGCAGCTTGGGAAGCAAGTAAGTCATGAGGAGATTCCCCCATTGGTCTCTTACAATATTAGGCCAATTTTGCACGTTAGGAACTTGATGCCATGCAAACCAATCGGATCCTAAGTATACATGAACGTAGGCTAAGGGAAGAATATTGTACCACACCTCCTCATGGTATTCATATTGGGAGAATACAACTTTTACCTTATCGGTAACCTTGAGCCCATCTACGAAGTATGGAACAAGTAAAGGCTCATGAAACAACCCCAAGTAGTCAACCATGGATGGAATGATGTAGTTTCTATAGTACCTATCATTTAACACAACGAAGTATCCTGATATCCCACATATGGGCACCTTTCCAGATTGTACACTCCTTCTCGGATCAACATTGTAAGGCACACGAGTACCCCTTAGTTTTGGTGATGCATACCCTCTTCTTCTCATTGGACAACCTCCACAAGAGCTAGTATAACCATCCACACTATATTGACCTTGATAAGAAGTACTACAAGGTGGAGAATATGAATCTTCACACTCCTCACGTGTACTCACATCATAGCTCTCATAAGCTTTGTAAACGAAAGGGTTACACCAAATCTAGGTTCGGAGTGAGAATCATAAGACTCCTCACATGCCCCAATGACATTATAAGACCTATCACGAGGTCCTACATCATGTCCAAGTTCACCATAAGCACTAGGCACTTTATTCACCTCATTTTCTCCCTCAAAATCGTAACTCTCGAATCTTCTTAAGTTTTGATCATGGATATTTTCATAGCTTCTGCAATCTCCCTCAACTTTGTAGCCACAAAACCCCTCACTACAATCATAGTTTACCATGTTGTAGTCATAATAATCCCCGTCTATCGAAGACATGTTACCCTTATATCACCTTTGTACCTACACAATGAACAAACAAGATTAGTAGTAAAAACTCCTCATCAACATTCGTATACATTCACCTTTGTGATTATCACAATTGGAGCGGCGAATATTGAAAGTTGCTTATACTCCGGTAGGCAATAGGATGTCAATTCTACTTGGTGTCCGAAATAGATTCTTCTTTGATAGACTTAAGACACAAGAACAAAATTCACTTACGAACTTGAAAAAAAGAAGTTACTATGAGTTAAAAATGAGAAAAGCACACAAATAACAAAGACACAAAAGAAAAAGATTCAATAATTAATCTACAACTAAGTAGGTGATTACTAGTTGTTAATAATTCTAGAATCAAGACAAAAAACCAATGAAACAATAAAATGAAACTAAAAATCTAAAATTTAAGCTTAATTAAAGTTGCATGAACAGTAAAATGATGACATGGCAGCCATGTATTGGTTTTGGTTTCTTCAATTTTATTTTCCAAAGTCCAAGTCTTGAACTATTTTTAATTTGGATTGGTGTAATTTTCTTTAAGGAGGGAAGAATAAGTCTTGGAGCCTTTTTTCAAGTTTCAAATTTCTAGATTTGACTTTTGTAGTACTTTCCTTAAAGCATGGACCCTTGTATCATGGAAAGTTGTTGGAAAATGGTTGATAACTTCTTTGGTGGTTATAGTGTCTTTCAAGACTAATGTAACACCCCAAATCTGGTACCCAGAACGCTACACGGTGCTCATGACCCCAAAGGACCACAAGCTAACTCATGAATGATATCTATACCTGTATACTGCATAATATACTGTATAATGTGGAAACATGAACTGAAAGGCCATAAGGTTCAAAACTATAACATAGGATCTAATAAATCATAACATATGGATGGGGTATGAAATACCCAAAACAACTGAAATAACTAACTGAACATGATAGTCTGGAAAGCCTCTGATAGACTGAATGGTCTGAATAAGGAGTTTATGGGACGTGTCCCTAACTAACTCCAACTAATAAATAAATTAATGAGATAATAAAGTAATGATCATGTCCTCAAAATATGAGGACTCACTTCTAGCTCTGACTGCTGAGACTGGAATCAACTAATGCTTTGGAGCTTGTGTCTCTGAACCTATGGTATAAGAAACCATAGCGCAAATGCATCAGTACTTTGAATATACTGGTATGCATGTGAGGTAGGCTGAATGCATGGGATTCATATGCATAAACAATACTGGCTAACTGACTAATATGAACATGAGAATACACGCATGCATACATAGTAACTATATCTAAAATCATGATAACATGAGTTTACTAATAACTTACATGACTAATGACTGAGTTCTGATAACTGATAACATGAGTGACTATATCTGACAGTCTGAAATCTGATGAAACTAGTTGAGTTTTGTACTATATATGAGTTGACTGTATCTGACAGTCCTAAATTCTGTAACATGAAACTGTGGAAAGTAGTCATCGAACTGACATGCCACAAATAATGCATTATAGCTGAATTGAGGTCCAATCTGTGACCTGATTGGAAGGGTGTCAATATCGCACTACTGGTAAGGAGACATGTGAGTGAACCTCGACTAGAAGGTTACTCTAATGAGAACGGAGGGAACCCTCAACTAGCAGGTTAAGCCACCTCATCTACCCTCAACTAGTAGGTATGATTTCTCAACCTACACTGGCTACGTAGTTCTGGAATACAAGGATTGCTTCTAAGAATCACACCCTCTACTGGCAGGTGAGTTCCCATCCTTGGGTTCACTCGATGCTAATTTCTACTCCCATCTGAATAGACACTGAACATGATTAACTGATCTGAGCATGGACTGAGTTTACTGAATTTCGTTAACTGACAAAATACTACTGATATCTGAAAACTGATCGAGTTTATGAGATTACTGAGGTTACTAAATTACTGATCTTTCCCGAGTCACATGAATGACTGAGTTCTATGGATCATGGCTTGACTGAGGATATCATAAAAACATGACACTGGCTCTAGGCATACAACTAAATTGTCGGGTACAAGTACCCCCAAGACTCGATGGAACAAAACTGACAAAGCATGACTTATTGTATACATGACCAAACATCACAAACCACAATTCATTTATTGAGGTAATTCATCAAACATGTTATATGCATAAGCTTGTACTTAATTCGGGATTTCATAATATCATACTAGATGGGTACTTTTCCTTCACATAGGTATTTAATCAAACATATGGTATGTATAGTATATGTAGACAACATTATATAACCAATAAACATGATGATTCAACTGAAATTTCATTAGCCAAAGGTTTAATCAAAGGTTCACATGAATCTACATCTATAAAAATCAATTCCACATAAAATTGATCACCCAACATAGATTAGAATTTAATTGATCATTTTCAACATGAACACAAAAACAAACCCAACATGAAATTCATAAAGAAATCCATACACTTGAATTTTGAAAAGAGATTCTTGGGATTCATGGACGAAAGGAGTCCATGAATGAACATTATGCATACCTGGGCGGAGTTTCTTGAAGTTCTTGAACTTGAAGAATTTGAATCTCTTAGTTCTTGAAGAAGATTTGAATTTTGTTCTTGGGGATTAATCTTAGAGAGAAAACCCTAATTTTGTTGTTGTAGATGGATAATGAATTTCCGAGCTTTGGTAGGATATAACTAGGTATATAAATAGGGGTTAAAATGTAACACCCCACATTTCAGGCTAGAACAAAAACCATCATTTCTATGTGTAGATGATCCAAAAGCAATAAATCCTATCAAAATATGTCATGTTAATCATTCTAGTAGTGTGGGGAATTGAATGAGTTTTCCGTCGACATAATATTCATCCAAAACGAACACTCGGTGAAGTAGTTATGGTTAATTTAAGTCCTAGTCGTAAAACACCATCATTCCTATCCTTGGAGCATCGCAGAGAGGGTTTAAATGATGATAATTAATTTCCAGTGAGACTACGCGATGGTGGCGTGATGCGGAGTAGGCCAAATTCCGACTCGTCAATTTCTAGTGAGCCACCGTGATAGTGGCGCGTTGCGGTGGCCCATAAGATCGGGTTCCCAGTTTAAAATTTTCCAATTTTGTTCAGAAGTTAACAAGGGTAGTTTGGACTTTTTCAAGTCTCTTAAAATGTCCAAACAGGAGATTTAGACTTCTACAAGCATAATATACGACTTTCTCAAGACTTCCCTCAAAACAAAAAACCTAGTTCATACACTTCTCCTCCAAGAAATTGATTAGAGATTTGGAATCCCCAAATTGTAGGATTCAAGGATCAGCTGTTATTCTTCATAATCGAGGTACACGGGGTTTTCCTAAAATCTCATGGGCATAGAAATCATGTTTTTAAGAAAAAGGGCTTTCGGATTTATGAATAAATTCATGTTTTAGGAGTTTTGATGGTATTATTTTGGTCTTTAGGCCTTCCCCCAAATTGATTTGAATTGTATATATGTACGTATGCATTGAAAACTGTGAATTGTGAATCGAGACCATGAAATATCTAATCTCCCTCTCCCATTACTTTATTATTTGATTTATAAGTTATGAATCCTTACATTTCATGGTTTACTGAATGATTCAAGATATTATTTGTCTTATGTGAAATTCATGATGATTAATAATGGGAGAGAGGAATGCTTTAATGATTTTAAATGTTGAGATTGATAAAAAAAGAAACTTCAGGAATGTTTTTTGAGAAGTTGGCCACTACTTATTGAAATTGTTGAATGAATGGAAAGCCTTTTCATGATTTTTGACTTATGATTTGAGATATGACTCTTCTTACACTATATGTATGCTCAAGTGACCTGAAAATTATTTTAGAATGAAATAATCATATATGGCTCAGAATAACGACTCACAAGTCTTGGTATAAAGATATCAAATCAGATAATGCCATAACAGAGACACACTAATACAGAAATCAGACTTTCATGTTTTAAAATTTTAGAATAATGCATGTTCAGAAAATGCTAAAATGCGACATAAAGAGATGTTAGGTGGTTCCTTGAAGAGGGAACGAGTTCAGATAACTCATTGCCCAAAACTGTGATTTACCGATTCGGGTATATTATATTACGCTAGCCTAGTGTCGTGTGGTGTATCAGAATCAGAGACTCTAACCCTTGATGCATACTTGAGTTGGGGGCTTACCCACCGAGTCAATGACAGATTCCATATAGCCCGTGAAATATCAGAGTTGTAGGGGAGTGCCACCTAACTCAGAAGTAATACAAAGAATAGACAGTGCATTGAAAAGAATGACTTATGATTTTCAGAAAGTGCCCATGTGTTTTGAGAACTGTTTATGCATGAATTTTTAACAAATTGATCTCCACTATTTTACTTATATAAAAGTTTTATTTTGGATTACTTTGTGTACCAGTACATTTGTATTGGCCCCCCTCCTCCCTTCAGGTTTTGAGGCTCAGTCTAGGGATCCAGAAAAATAATAGATTTTATCAGATAGAGTTGCAGTGTCCAGTTGGTGAGCCTTCTTTATTCCAGAAGGCCTGTTTACTTTTAGACAACTATTATTAGATATGGTTTTTGTCTACTGGGGCTTTGTCCCAGTTTTCAGAACAGTTTTGAGATGTAGTAAAGATTTCACAGACTGAGTCAGATCTTATTCAGATGTTTTAAATTGTAACTTTCATTCTCATGTCTTGAAACTCAGAGTGTATGACCATGTTTCTGTATTAGATTATATTTCTGCATTTTCTTTATGATATGAATGTTGTGTATAATTACAAGATTAGATAGAGTTGGACGTCTGGGCCTTCATAGTTTGGGATGTCTATCACGGCCAGGCCCTAGTTCGGGTCAAGACAAACTTGGTTTCAGAGCATGGTTCATGGTCCCACGGTGTCTGCGAAATTGCATCGGGTAGAGTCTTATTTATGGGTGTGTAGTGCACCACACTTATAAGAAGGAGGCTACAAGGTGTTTAGGAATGTCTTTTTTTTCATGTTCTAGTTCGTGAAATAGAGTCATAATATTCCTCTTTCATACTCTAATTCGTGCTATGGTGTGACCCATACGAAAGTAATAGTCATCCCAATTCTTTCCCTACTCTGATGTTCTCAGACATGTCTCATTATTGGGGTTATTCAAGTATTGAAGTTCAGAGTCTAAATGATATGGTTCTTTATGATTGAGCCATATAAGATTTTGAAATTATGCAAGGACTTGTGAAGATTCCGTTAGTGCCTCAGAGTGTATTGATTCTAGTGTGAACTTTGATTCTGATGAAATCATGCTTTTCATCCTACTGTATTGAGAGTATTCATTCCTTTTTAGAATTTATGTTTTTGACTTCACGCTTAAGAAGGATGATATATAGCAGAATGTTGGAGCTGTATTTCCACCCGAGTAGTAGTATAAGTTAAGTGTCGATGTCATGACCTATTGGTAGAGATGTTGGACCAAGAAGTTGGTGATGTGAAGTCACCAAGTTAGAAGTCAGAGTGAGGGTGACTTTTGACTAAATAATTATTTTACTTGAATAACCGATGTTTGAGGATGATTTACCCCTTTTTAGTGATAAACTAATGTGGTAGCTAGTAGCATGTGTGGATTGTATGGTGTCTGTGGGGGAAGTGTTTGACTCAATTTTTTTTTATTTATACAGAGTAAGATATGTATCCTTAGATCATTGATTATTGTGTGTCAAGTTTTTGTCTTTTGTAATCTTGGTATCATTGTGTTGTTGAAACTCAAAGACTAGTGAAGCCGTGTGAGGCCTATTTCGATTCACTAGCAACTTATTGTCCATTTTGTTAATTCTTGTGTTGGATGGAACTGGGGGTTTAAAGGCAAAATGGTAAGAAAAGTAGTAAGGGCGATTTAGTGAATATATGTATAGCCAAATCTTTTGGCATGAGATTGAGTTGGTATTTATGTCATACGTCCTTGTGTGTTAGTTTAGTAGAAGGTAGAGAAGGAGTTATTAGCTAAGGTGAGTTGTTGTTTGCTCGAAGTATGAAAATGGCTAGATTAGCCAGTAAGTTATAATTATAGACAAAAGGTTGTTTGTGGAATTTGAAGGTAGTCTAAATATACGCTTGGGTAAGTAAGTGTGATGTGAGAAAGCCGTACAAGTAGATAAGATTTTATGGGGTTATAATATAAGATTAAGGTTGACCATGTCTATTATATGACTCTACCCCTTGACTTTCTTTCCTTTGGTAGTTGTAGACTAGTACTACTTGTGAGAAGGTATGTAGTAGATTTTGAGGCATAGCATTGATGTCATGAAGGTGGGTGTGATTATTTCTTGGTTAATGATACTAGTTTTATGGAAGCGATCTAATAGGCTTGAACAGTGCATGCAAGAGCTTAAGTTTATTTGGTTCGTAATGAAGTATGATGTTGTATTTATGAAGTAAAAGTATGCCAAGGTGATATGAGGTTGCAGTTATTTTCTAAGGCTATTACATGTTGTGTGTGGCTAGTAGTTCCGTTGAGTTGCTAGGTGGAGAAAGACTAGTTAAATTGTATATGGTGTTCTAAATAACCAAGTTAAGGAGTTTTGATTGATAATGTTAAGCCTTTTGATATGATCTTGATTCTCATAGTAGAGAGATATAAGTTTGGAGTCGTGATGTTGGTAGACTATGACAAAAGTGCTATGGTCCGACAAAAGTTTGGAGATAACCATGTTTAGTGTTAGAAGAATCAGAGTTGGTGAATGTTTAAGCTGTTATATGATGACTTTTGAGGATATAGAAACCTAAGGGTTGAATCCTAGAAGTAGGTATTAGCATTGATTGTTATACGTGAAGATACCGTCTTACAGGGTAAGTTTAGTTTTATGTGTATTGTTATATCCCCGACTCTAGAGTAAAGTAATTTCAGTTTATACCAAAGTGTATATAGTGGTTCACAGACTTCGAGTAGTGGCTTAAATCTAAGGGGGAGATGATAGAATGAGTAAACAAGTCAATTTTTTGGATGATAATAGATGTGCCAGTAAGTTATGGAATTGGCCGTGATAAAGAATGATGCTCAATCTATTCTTATTTCAGCAGTTTACTTCAGTTATTCTGATACATACTCATGCTTTATGTCCAGCTTCATGATCATAGCGCGTGTTCAGGCATATGATAAGGAATCATGTACTCTCCTAGTTCCTAGTATGATGAGTTCCTAGTTTGTTTAGTAGTCAGAATCACTTTTCGTAAGTTATGAATTCCAAAAATTCAGATCATGCAGTTCATGACTCTTGTGCACATGTGATACTCTTAACGATAAGTGAAAATTCAGATTTATATCAGGTATGTCCTCATATTAGATCTTTTCAATGAGTCCATGCCGTGAGTGCTCTATTCCTCACACCTCAGTAGGGCATCCAGTTACGCTTAGTACTCCTCTCCTGTTCCAAATTCCGGTATTCTATTTTTTCAGTGACCTTTTCCCTTAGGTCGAGATAGTGATGATGAACAGTTGTCTAGATGGTAAAGAGTAAACATTTCTTATTGATGAAAGATGGTTGTGTGCTTATTTGAGTTAAGGCAGTAATTGCGGAGTAAGATTGAGGCCAAGTCTTTGATACATGTCAAGGTTAGTTGAAGTTTTATGTGTTATATTTGGGAAAAATTGTTGTGTGCTATTTTTATGTAAGTCTATAAGTTGAAAGAATTTTGGGGTGAAGTCTTGTGTATGGCTTGGTTAGTTGAGGATATTTTATGTGTATCATCTGAATAGTGCAGAGAAGTTGTTATGGATAGAAGTATTAGAGAATATGAGAAATATACTTTATGAGTGGTTCTTTAGGAGTGCACATGTGGGTATGAAGATAGGCTTGAATGTCATGTTTGTATGCATATGGATGGATGCCTTGAGTGTTTATAAATGTCTAATACGAAGTTGAAGGTGATTGCTGGAGTGGCAATAAGAATTATGCAGGAGATGAGGAATTGTGAAATGTAGGGTGTGCTAAATTCATGATTCAGACTAGTACTACAGTATTATGTGGCACGTCTTGTGATTTTGAGTTAGGCTTGAAGATGATGAGGGGGTTTAGTGTAACACCCCAAAAACGGGTCCCGGAGTGTCACACGGTGCTTGAGGCTACGAGTAGCCCCAAGCTAACCCTTTGAGTCATTTTCATTTAGTTCAACACAAATCAACGGGGTTTCCATAAATAACCCTCAAATATCAACAGAATAATCATCATCCAAGAATAAAAGAATTTCAGAAAGATAACAAAATACGACTTATTAGTCAACTCCCAACATCTATACTAGTCTGACAAGCCTCTAAGAAAATCAATAAAACCAGCGAGCCATTGAGAGATGCCCCAACTGACTCATACTCAGTTATCAGATGTAAACAATTCCGTGAAACCAATATCAGACATCACGTCCTCGGAACATGAGGACTCACCACAATAGAGGATGTAGAATAACGTGCCCTAAGAATCACTGTCGAACCTGGAACTGAGCACCTGAACCTACATTCCGAGAAAATGCATCCCACATCCGAAGATGTGGGTCAGTACCATGGAAAGGAACCGAGTATATGGGGGTGTATACAGTTGTATAAACATTATCATCATAAATATTTATAAGAAATATGCAGGATGTATGAAAGACTCACATAGCCCGAAGAAAATCATCATAATCATGAGAGGATGAAATAAGTATTATAACACATGTGAGTCATCATATAATTTGTCAATCACTTTCAGTTCATCAAGACTATCAATTCTCATAATGTAAATATCATTTAAATCTTTTGAAAGAATAACTTTCACAATTCCACTTTCAAATCACTTCACCGTTCACCATAGACACAAGGAAACACACACACACTGGGAGATCCTATAACCGACATAAACCATATGAGCTACATGGAGTCCAATGTACAACCCATGTTGGGGAGAGCCGTCCTATCCTTTCCATCGGAGTAGGACTATCGATATCAAATCCACACAAACTAGTGATCACTATATAAATCAGCATCAGGCTCACTCCTACGGGGGCACGTAGTTCTAGGGAAGTAAGTTCACTTTATACCTCCCACTCGGTGCTAAAGATTTCTCCCAGACTTAGCTCAGATCATTTCAAAGACAATCCATAACAAAACAATTTCAGTAATATATAAATATACATCGGGAGACATCATGCTTCCCATCTATCAAAATCAACCACGTTGTGGATTTCTTTCACACTCGAGTTCAAAACAACTCCATTAAGACCAAAAGGTCAAATCATTCGAAATATCTCAAATATTCAACATCAACGTGCTTATAACACCCACTTTCTAAAAAAAAACACAATTTCCAATGGGGATTCACGACCCAAATAGCAAAATCATGTAAATATCGTTCAAGATTCATGCTTTATATCACCACACATGTAAATTCATCTTTCTAAATCATAAACATCAAGATTTCATAATAATCATCATAAGATATGGGTTCATGCTTCAAATTCATAAAAATCAAATAAAAATCATGCCTTTGTAAAGAAAATTACTTTTGGGCACAAGAACGAAAGAGAGTTCTTGTTGAAAAACCCCACATACCTTGAATGATGAACTTTAGATCGATACTCATTTTTGAGATGTTAATTGTGCCTTTGAATGATGGTCCTTGGAGTTCTTGAACTAGGAACTTGGAATCTTGAATAAATTTGCAGAATTAATGGTGAACTTTGGAGGTTCTTGAAGTTGGATGTAGGATCTTAGGGTTTTCTTTTTGAACGAAAGAGAGTTCTTGTTGAAAAACCCCACATACCTTGAATGATGAACTTTAGATCGATACTCATTTTTGAGATGTCAATCGTGCCTTTGAATGATGGTTCTTGGAGTTCTTGAACTAGGAACTTGGAATCTTGAATAAATTTGCATAATTAATGGTGAACTTTGGAGGTTCTTGAAGTTGGATGTAGGAGCTTAGGGTTTTCTTTTTGAGGGAATTTGATGAAATATAACATATAATGCTTCTAATAGGCTTTAATATAGGGTTTGGACGGATTTTGGGTGAGCGGGAATGACCAAAATTCCCCTAAATATTAAATAATTCTCGAATCTGTCCTTTGGTGGACTGTTTTGATAGTCTGAAGTAGATCAACCATAACGTTTTACTCTGATATCCAAATTGGATGAAACTAATTTCATTAGAAAGAGGACTCTCATATTTTTCCGTTGATATATAGTATCTCACCCATATCATTGTGTATGAGGATTTATGATCGTTTGAAATTGACCCAAAAATTCACTTTTGATAGGCTGAAGTAGATCGACCATAACTTTTTGCTCCGATAGACAAATTGGATGAAACTAATTTCATCGGAAAGAGGACTCGTATATATTTCCGTTGATATATAGTAGATCACCTAGATCATTATGTACAAGGAGTTATGATCGTTTAAAGTTTGAGCAAAAATACGCCAGCCCTCAGTACTTTTTTTTCCTACACATTTTGCTGTTCACTACTATTCACGGTTCGATCGGAATGTTCATAACTCGTCGCTCGGGTGTACGTTTTGGATGATCCACATATAGTTGGAAATGTTATTTGATACTCTACGTAATGGTGGGTCATAATCTAAGACATTCCACACGGAAAATTAATAGTTCATTCTAGAAGATAGAACCCAACACGTTTACGCATAAAATTTCAACGAATAATTTCCTGGGGTATTACATCATCCCCCCTTGGAAACATTCGTCCTCGAATGACACTAGACATGCCAAGATTAGATAGGGAATAGAGCATACAGCTGAAACCATTCGTTAGACTCATCACCACATCATTTCTCACTCTGAATGCAACATAGAATGCTTAAATTTAAGAAACTACAGCTGAACACATAATAAATGACAGCTGAATTGCTGCAACTTTTATCAAAAGTGCATGATTTAGGAAAGAACGGTACCTTCGGCTTGATTGGAGTTCGCGGAAAATAGGTGCGGGTACTTGGATCGCATATCCGCCTTAGCTTCCCAAGTTGCACCCTCAACAGATTGGTTTCTCCACAACACCTTGACCAAGGGAACTTCTTTGTTCCTTAGTCTTCGGACACTGAAATCAAGAATCTCAACAGGAATCTTATCAAAAGAAAGATTTTCTTGAATGTCATCACTAACAGAGGAATCCACTACCACAACATTGCTAATATGCTTTCTAAGCATGGAGACATGGATGATTGGATGAAAAGAGGACAACTCGGAAGGAAACTGGACCTCATAAGCTACCTTACCAACACGGATAAGAATTTTGTAAGGACCAACATAACGGGGACTAAGCTTCCCCTTCTTTCCGAACCTCTTCACCCCCCTCATGGGTGAAATTTTCAGATACACTAGGTCACCAACTTCAAACTCAAGGTCTCTCCTTCTAACATTCGCATATGACTTCTGACGAATCTGCGCAGTTTTCAACCTTTCCCTAATCAGCTTAACTTTTTCTATAACCTCAAATACCGAATCAGGACCACTCACAGCCGCTTCACCCACCTCGAACCAACCTATGGGTAATCTACACTTCCACCCATATAAGGCTTCAAACAGAGCCATGCCAATACTAGAGTGGAAACTGTTATTGTAAGCAAACTCTATCAACGGTAAGTGATCATCCCAAATTCCCTTAAAGTCAAGTGTACAAGCTCTCAACATATCCTTTAAGGTCTGGATGGTCCACTCAACCTAACCATCGGTCTGCGGATGAAAAGCAGAACTCAAAAGCACTTGGGTACCAAGACCCTTCTGAAAAGCTTTCCAAAATTGCGAAGTGAACTGAGTACCCCTACCCGAAATGATAGACAAGGGAACTCCATGCAGTCTGACTAGCTCTCGGATATACAATCTAGCATAATCCTCAGTAGTATATGAAGTATGAACAGGCAAGAAATGAGCAGACTTAGTCAATCTATCAACCACAACCCAAATGGAATCATGATGGCGTCGGGAAGGAGGCAAACCAATCACGAAGTCCATATTTATCTCTTCCTACTTCCAGGTGGGAATACTAAACTCTTGCATCATACCACCAGGTCTTTGGTGTTCAACCTTAACCTGTTGGCATGTTCTACACTACAAATGATGCTATATCTTTCTTCATGCCACTCCACCAATAGATTTCCCGCAAGTCTCGGTATATCTTGGTGGCACCAGGATGAATAGAATATCGCTCCCCGTGTGCTTCAGCCATAATCCCCTGTCTTAGATCATCAACATTTGGGACACACAATCTACCCTGCAATCTCAACATACCATCTCCCCCTTGGAAGAAAACCTCTACTTTTTTATCCTTGACTGACTCCTTCAGTCTGACCAAACTAGCATCTAAGTATTGCCTTTCCTTCACTTCTGAAACCAAGGAGGATTCGGAACTACGTTGAACCCCTATACTACCTTCAGCAGAGTCAAACAACCTAACACCCAATCTAGCCAAACGATGTACATCACGAGCCAACTTTTTCTTACCTTCTACCACATGCGAAACACTACCCATGGACACTCTACTTAGGGAATCCACCACAACATTGGCCTTGCCCGGATGGTATAACACACTCATATCATAGTCCTTTAATAATTCTAACCATCATCTCTGCCTAAGATTCAATTCTCTCTGGGTAAACACATATTGCAGACTATTATGATCAGTGAAAACATCAATATGGACACCATACAAATAGTGTCTCCAGATTTTCAAAGCAAACACAACAGCATCCAACTCAAGGTCATGGGCGGGGTAATTTTTCTCATGGGATTTCAACTGTCTAGAAGAATAAGCTATCACCTTACCCTTCTGCATCAATACGCAACCCAACCCAACTCTCGAAGCATCAAAGTACACCACAAAATCGTCAACACTATCAGGCAAAGTCAAAACAGGGGCTGAAGTGAGTCGAGTCTTCAACTCCTGAAAACTCTTCTCACAAGATTCGGACCATAATAACTTCACTTTCTTTTGGGTCAACCGAGTCATAGGAGACACAACTTTAAGCACGATAGACTTTTGAAAGAAAGAATCACACTTTTTCCTAAAACGTCTTGTAGCCTCTTGCTCATAGATGTGGCGCGCTACACACCGATGATCAAGACTCTACTTAACGCGGCTTGTCAGACTCCCTAGGACACCTTAAAACCTTAAGCTCTGATACCAAGTTTCTAGCGCCGCGAAAATGGGTCCCAGTCCCGGAGCATCACACGGTGCTTGAGGCTATGAGTATCCCCAAACTAACCCTTTGAGCCAGTTTCATTCAGTTCAACACAAATCAATGGGGTTTCCATAAATAACCCTCAAATATCAACAGAGTAATAATCATCCAAGAATAAAAGAATTTTAGAAAGATAACAAAATACGACTTATTAGTCAACTCCCAACATCTATACTAGTCTGACAAGCCTCTAAGAAAATCAATAAAACCAGCGAGCCATTGAGACATTCCCCAACTGACTCATACTCAGTTATCAGATGTAAATAATTCCGTGAAACCAACATCAGATATCACGTCCTCGGAACATGAGGACTCACCACAATAGAGGATGTAGAATAGCGTGCTCGAAGAATCACTGTCGAACCTGGAACTGAGCGCCTGAACCTACATTTCGAGAAAATGCATCCCACATCCGAAGATGTGGGTCAGTACCATGGAAAGGAACCGAGTATATGGGGGTGCATGCAGTTTTATAAACATTATCATCATAAATATTTATAAGAAATATGCAGGATGTATGAAAGACTCACATAGCCCAAAGAAAATCATCATAATCATGAGAGGATGAACTAAGTAAAATAACACATGTGAGTCATCATATAATTTGTCAATCACTTTCAGTTCATCAAGACTATCAATTCTCATAATGTAAATATCATTTAAATCTTTCAAAAGAATAACTTTCATAATTCCACTTTCAAATCACTTCACCGTTCACCATAGACATAAGAAAACACACACACACTGGGAGATCCTATAACCGATATAAACCATGTGAGCTACACAGAGTCCAACATACAACCCACATTGGGGAGAGCCGTCCTATCCTTTCCATCGGAGTAGGACTATCGATATCAAATCCACACAAACTAGTGATCACTATATAAATCAGCCTCAGGCTCACTCCTACGGGGGCACGTAGTTCTAGGGAAGTAAGGTCGCTTTATTCCTCCCACTCGGTGCTAAAGATTTCTCCCGGACTTAGCTCAGATCATTTCAAAGACAATCCACAACAAAACAATTTCAGTAATATATAAATATACATCGGGAGCTATCATGCTTCCTATCTATCAAAATCAACCATGTTGTGGATTTCTTTCACACTCGAGTTCAAAACAACTTCATTAAGACCAAAAGGTCAAATCATTAAAAATATCTCAAATATTCAACATCAACATGCTTATAACACACACTTTCTAAAAAAACACAATTTCCAATGGGGATTCACGACCCAAATATCAAAATCATGATAAATATCGTTCAAGATTCATGTTTTATATCACCACACATGTAAATTCATCTTTTAAAATCATAAACATCAAGATTTTATAATAATCATCATAAGATATGGGTTCATGCTTCAAATTCATAAAAATCAAATAAAAATCATGCCTTTGTAAAGAAAATTACTTTTGGGCACAAGAACAAAAGAGAGTTCTTGTTGGAAAACTCCACATACCTTGAATGATGAACTTTAGATTGATACTCATTTTTGAGATATTAATCGTTCCTTTGAATGATGGTTCTTGGAGTTCTTGAACTAGGAACTTGTAATCTTGAATAAATTTGCAGAATTAATGGTGAACTTTGGAGGTTCTTAAAGTTGGATGTAGGAGATTAGGGTTTTCTTTTTGAGGGAATTTGATGAAATATGACTTATAATGCTTCTGATAGGCTTTAATATAGGGTTTGGATGGATTTTGGGTAAGGGAGAATGACTAAAATGCCCCTAAAAATCAAATAATTCTCGAATCTGTCCTTTGGTGGACTGTTTTGATAGTCTGAAGTAGATCAACCATAACGTTTTACTCTGATATCCAAATTGGATAAACCAATTTCATTAGAAAGAGGACTCTCAATATTTCCATTGATATATATTATCTCACCCATATCATTGTGTACGAGGAGTTATGATCATTTGAAATTGATCCAAAAGTTCACTTTTGATAGGCTGAAGTAGATCGACCATAACTTTTTGCTCTGATAGACAAATTGGATGAAACTAATTTCATTGGAAAGAGGACTTGCAGATCTTTCTGTTGATATATAGTAGATCACCCAGTTAATTATGTACAAGGAGTTATGATCATTTAAATTTTGAGAAAAAATACGCCAGGCCTCAGTACTTTTTTTCCTGCACGTTTTACTATTCACTACTATTCACAGTTCGATCGGAATGTTCATAACTTGTCGCTCGGGTGTCTGTTTTGGATGATCCACATATCGTTAGAAATCTTATTCGATACTCTACGCAATGGTGGTTCATAATCTAAGACATTCTGCACGGAAAATTTATAGTTTATTCTAGAAGATAGAACCCAACACGTTTACGCACAAAATTTCAAAAAAAAATTTCTCAAGGTATTACATTTAGTTTAGTTTAGACATTAGTAGATGGAAATACCAGAGGCCATGTGAGAAAAATAAGTGAAATCAATGAGAATTGTGTTTAAGAGAAAAGTATCTTTGAAGTATGGCTAAACTCGAAAGTAAGAAGTTGCATTGCTTAAGGTTTGGTAGTTATATCCTAGTTTATGAGTTATATGTCTATATTCCATGCTATAGAGTAGTGTCATTGTTGTGATTCCTTAGTTGGATGTCTTGTATAACTCATGTTAGAGATTCTTTTCTCCCTGATGCTACTAGAACTTCTTTATAAAGAGTGTTGAAGAGATACTCCAGTTAAGTATAAGTGTCCCATATAATTCAGTTTAGCAGTCAGGCAGACAAGTTACTGTGGTTTTCCACCTTTTCACCCAGTCCTACTATCTGAAGTCCAATGCGTATGACCATCCCAAAAGATAATATATTCAATCTGTGTAACTTGCGAACTTAGTTCAGTCCAAACATCATGTTTCAGATTCAGTTATTTAGTCATGACTCAGTTCATAAGAGTTCAACACATAATCTCAAATTTTTCCAGCTATTTTAGCTCAGACAATGTAATACCTTTATACATTCTAAATCTTGTTGCCTCATGATTCTTACTTACCTAAGTTATCACTTCCAAATCCAATGTGTGTGATTTGAGCATAAACTCTTCGGGAGAGGGGGGTATCCTAAACCCTCAAATGAATCAACTCCTTAAAATAAGTAAGGGCAAGTCAGCTCAGAATTCAGTTTCGTGATAGAAGTTTAAATGTTTCAGATCAGTTATATCCTTTCTTAGAAGACACATCAGGTCTGTGTTATTCCATACCTTTAAATTTCAACGTTCCTACCCATCATCCGGGGATGAATGATCCCGAGGGGGAGATAATGTAACATCCTGGATTTCGAGCTAGAATAAAAACCATCATTTCTATGCGTAGATGATCCAAAACCAATAAATCCTATGCAAATATGGCATGTTAATCATTTTAGTAGTGTGGGGAATTGAATGAGTTTCCCGTCGACATAAGATTCGTCCAAAATGGACCCTCGGTCAAGGAGTTATGGTTAATTTAAGTCCTAATCGTAAAACTCCGTAATTCCTGTGCTTGGATCATCATGGAGAGGGTTTAAATGATGATGGTCAATTTTCAATGAGACTCCGCGATGGTGGCGTGATGCAGAGTGGGCCAAATTCCCATTTGTCAATTTCTAGTGAGCCACCGCGATAGTGGCGCGTCGCGGTTGCCCATAGGATCGGGTTCCCAGTTTAAATTTTTCCAATTTCATTCAGGAGTTAAGAAGGGTAGTTTGTACTTTTTCCAAGTCTCATAAAACATCCAAATAGGAGATTTAGACCTCCACAAGCCTAATATATGAAATTCTCAAGACTTTCCTAAAAAACACCCTAGGTTATATACTTCTCCTCCAAGAAACTCAAGATTCAACCGTGGGTTTTCAAAATTGATCGGAGATTTGGAATCCCCAAACTGTAGGATTCAAGGATCATCCATTATTCTTTATAATCAAGGTACACGGGGTTTTCCTAAAATATCATGGTCATAGAAATCATGTTTGTAAGAAAAAGGGCTTTCAGATTCATGAATAAATTCACGTTTTAGGAGTTTTGATGGTATTGTTTTGGTCTTTAGGCCTTCCCCCAAATTGCTTTAAATTTTATATATGTAAGTATGCATGAAAAACGTGAATTGTGAATCGATAACATGAAATATATAATCTCCTTCTCCCATTACTTTATTATTTGATTTACAAGTTATGAATCCTTAGATTTCATGGTTTACAAAATGATTCAAGATACTATTTGTATTATGTGAAATTCATGATGATTAAGAATGGGAGAGAGGAATGCTTTAATGATTTTATATATTGAGATTGATTAACAAAGAAACTTCAGGAATGTTTTTGAGAAGTAGGCCACTACTTATTGAAATTGTTGAATGAATGGAAAGCCTTTGCATTATTTTTGACTTATGATTTGAGATATGACTATTCTTACACTATATGCATGATCAAGTGGCCTGAACATTGTTTTAGAATGAAATTATCATATATGGCTCAAAATAACGAATCACAAGTCTTGGTATGATGATACCAACTCAGACAATGCCATAACAGAGACAGACTAATACAGAAATCAGACTTTCATGTTTTAAAATTTCAGAATGATGTATGTTCAGAAAAGGCTAAAATAGGGCATAAATAGATGTTAGATGGTTCCCTGAAGAGGGCACGAGTTCATATAACTCATTGTTCAAAATCGTGATTTTCCGATCCGGGTATATTATATTACACTGGCCTAGTATCGTGTGGCGTATCAGAATCAGAGTCTCTAACCCTTGCAGTACACTTGGGTTGGGGCTTCTCCGCCGAGTCAATGGAGGATTCCATATAACCCGTGGAATATCAGAGTTGTAGGGGAGTTCCACCTAACTCAAATGTAAAACAAAGAACAGACAGTGCATTGACAAGAATGACTTATGATTTTCAGAAAGTGCCCATGTGTTTTGAGAACTGTTTATGCATGATGTTTTAACAAATTTCTCTCCACTATTTTACTTATATAAATGTTTTATTTTGGATTACTTTGCGTACTAGTACATCTGTATTGACCTGTAACACCCTAATTTTCTGAAATGGAATGCTACACGGTGCTCATGACCCCGAAGGACCATAAGCTAACCCATGACTGATATCTGTACCTGTATACTACATAATATATCATAAAATACAGAAACATGAGCATGAAAGGCCATAAGGTTCGAACTGAATAAATGTCTGATAATAAAATGTCTGAAAAAGGTATAACAATACCCAAACAATTCATAGATACTGAAAATAATGAGATCTGAATATCTAATCTGACATCTAGTCTGAAAGCGTCTAATTGAACTGAATAAGGAGTTGTAGGAACATGTCTCCAACTAACTCCATCTAGTAATTGAATAGTAAATGTAGCAATAATCATATCATCCTCGAATGAGAAGGACTCACTCCAAACTCTGAACACTGGAATGCTACTGCTGATCTGGAGCTCATGCCTCTGAACCTATGGTGTAACATAAGAGAAAGATCCATAGCGCAAATGCATCAATACGTCTGAATGTACTGAGTATACGAGTGAGGTAGGTTAAATGCAAAGGGTTATATGCATGAACAATGCTGACTAATATGAATGTGAGAATACATACATGCATACATAATTGTAACTGAACTCGTAGAGATACTGACTACTGAGTCTGAATACTGACAACTTGAGTGTACTGATACTGAGATACTGAATAGATGAACGACTATTTTTAACAATTTGAATTATGAAGAACTATTCTGATTGACTGTGTCTAACAGTCCTGAAACTGAGTAATGATAGTATAAGTTCTAAGAACTAGTAATAATTATAACATGAGTGACTGTATCTGACAATCATGAATCTGATGGAACTATCTGAGTCCCGTACTGTATCTAAGTTGACTGTATCTGACAGTCTTGATAAACTAAAATCTGAAGAACTATCTCATTCTTTACTGAGACTGGGTGACTGTAGCTGACAGTCCTAAAATCTATAACTGAAACTGTGGGAAGTAGTTGTTTAACCGACATGCCTCAATAATATATATAACTCAGTTGGGAGCCAGTCTCTTCCCAAACATGAGGGGTGTTAATACCGCGCCACTGGTAAGGACATCTATGAGTGACCCTTATCTTGCAGGTACTCAAATGAGAATGGTGGGAACCCTAAACTGACAGGTTAATCCACTTCATCAACCCTAATCTGACAGGTTAAGATGTATCAACCTACGCTAGCTACGTAGTTTTTGAACACAAGGATGAATTCTAAGAATCACACCCTGAACTGGTAGGTGAGTTCCCATCCTTGGGTTCACTCAGTGCTAAATTCTACTCCCATCTGAAGGACACTGAATTGAATAACTAAGCTGAACTGAATAACTGAACTGAATAACTGAACTGAACTGATTAGCTGAACAGATACTGATCAACTGGACTGATACTAGTGGTATTGTTTAGCGGAGCTAAACTATGATTACTGGATTCTGATGATGGATGGAATATAATGAGCTCTGAGGACTTATTAAGAGTACTGAAGCTACTGAGATTTACTGTGATTACTGAGGTTACTGAGCACTGAGATTACTGAGAATACTGAACTACTGAGATTACTGAGTTTTCCTGAGTAACATGACTGGCTAATTTCTATAGATCATGGCTTGACTGAGAGTATCGTGAAAACATGACATGGCTCTAGGCACACAACTATATTTTTTGGGTACAAGTACCCCCAGGACTCGATGGATGGAAACTAACACACATGACTGACTTTATCATAAGAGTAGAGTCTATTATCCACAATATCATAAATAAGGGATTTCATACTAAGCATGGTTCTCAACAATCTATTTCATGGAAGGGAATTTCATATAACATGTATATACATTCATAGCTTTCAATATCATGCTCATTATAGATTACAACCACAATCCATAATATCATAACTTGGAGAATTTCATGAAGTACATGGGTATTCTATATCTTGTACATGAGTGAGTTTTGCAAGTAAGCATAGCATAATTCCATAAGACTAGTTCATGAGTAATCCAACAGTGTTCACAAGACACATTATCAACATGGATGACATTTAATCGTAGAGTCCTATCATGAATCCTTCCCTTAGTCACAATTTAGCTATAATGCATAATTTCTAATCTCTTAGGTATTTTATCAAACACCTTACATGTACAACTTAGTCATAGGTGCAAATCATACAATTACTCATCATAAATAATCAAACTTACATGTTTTCAACTCATATGATGTCATGGATTCATAATAACACATAAAGATTCTATATTGGCATCATTTAACACATAAACATGATCAAAAATCCATTCATAAGATGAAAACCATAATATATAGTTTTAGAAAAGGGTTCTTGAACTTCATGGACGAAAGGAGTCCATGAATTAACACACACATACCTTAAAGCTAGATCTTGAAAGAGATCTAATGTTTCTTGAAGGTTCTTGAAGAAATCCTTAGGCTTTCTATTGATTTTTCTTGACTAGGGTTTAACCCCTTTGGGAGAGAATGTTCTTGTTCTTGAGGAGATGATCCTGAGAGGAAACCCTAATCTTGTGGTTGAAAGTGTATGAGAGAGATTTTTGAGATGTTTAACTAAAGAGAATGGAAGATAATACATTCCTTGAGGGTTATAAGTCATGGGAAGTGAATGTAAAAGACCAAAATACCCTTACTAGAACGTCCCTAAAGTTCTAGAAAGAAAACCTGACGACAATTTTGACATGGCATCACAATTGTGACAGGCCATCAAATATGTCATCACACAAAAGCTGTATTCTGTTTGAGGCTGATGAATTTAATTATAGGGAATCAGAAATGTGGTAATATACTATGAATGACATCACTTACAAGCTATTTTCTGCCTAAGACTGACGACCTTCGTGATAGGGCATCACAAATGTGGTAAGCTACCACGAATGTCGTCACTTAGGAGATGGTTTCTACCTAAGGCTAGCGACCTTCGTGATAGGGCATCACAAATGTGGTAACCTACCACGAATGTCTTCACTTAGGATCTGGTTTCTGCCTAAGGCTAACGACCTTCGTGATAGGGCATCACAAATGTGGTAAGCTACCACAAATATCGTCACTTAGGAGCTGGCTTCTGCCTAAGGCTGACGACCTTCGTGATAGGGAATCACAAATGCGGTAAGTTACCACGAATTTCATCAATTAGGATCTGGTTTATGCCTAAGGCTGACGACCTTCTTGATAGGGAGTCACAAATGTGGTAAGCTACCACGAATGTCGTCAATCTATTTCCAGCCTGACATGCTGGAGTAAAATAGGAATAACTCATTGCTACGATATCGGATTTAGGTGAAATTGTTATAGTTGGAAAGATAATTCAATTATCTATTATTTGATAGGTCATGAGCTCAAAAATTCCAAGTATAATATGAGATATTCTCATTTGAAGTTGACTATACCAATATCCTTCTCAAGATTTCAATCGGTAAGGAATGTTTTTATTCTTCTGATAGCTGGGATTTATTTGAAACCTTAATATACATATAAATTAATCATAAAACTATAAAATAACCATGATGTACTATGCATGAGCTTTGTACATGGCTCTAATACTGTTTGGGATTTTTTGGGGTATTATAATATCTCCCCTTGGAAACATTCATCCTCGAATGATGACTGCTTGAGAGGGGAGAAAAGATAAAATGACACATATATAGCATTAATGACTGATCATGATTTCATGGATGATATGACTGACAACTGAGCATATCATACTGTATATGCATATCTGATGCACGGGTAGCTGATTTATGAATGTAGCACTGAGTGTTCTGATAAACTGAGTTTCTCAAACTGAGAATGTATATATGATGCTTAACTGATAAGGTGAATCCATGCATATATGATGCATGATTATATGACTGACATGATACGTGAATGCATGATTGAAAGTACTGATAAGCTGACCATGCATATCTGATGTGTGAATACATGACTGAACTTACTTATGAACATGTGACTGAATATGTAATGGTAAAGATACCAAGTTTGAACTGAAAACTAAGCATGGAACTGAATACCAAGTTTTTTACTGAAATCTGAACATGAGAATGAGTAACTTTAAGGAAGGCTATTACCTTGAACTAAACATACCGATGAGTCTGAGATTGATTAATCAATACGCATGAGCGGAGACATAAGAACATAACTGAGTCTGGACATGATACATGAACTGAATTGAGTCTCTAATGTGTGACATGGATAGAGTATCGTATTATGGCTACACCGAGCCACTGAGTACATAGTTTACTACTGAGTTTTGAAGCTAGAGGGTTGGCTCATAAGTAACACTTCCTCCAAGATAGATTCATCAAAGAAAATGACATGTATAAATCAAGGAAGTTTGGGGGCTATAGTATATCTCTCCCTGGGGATACTATGTCCCTTGAAGGATGCTGGATTGATCTTTCTGAGATATTGAGGAAGTTGAGGTGATGCACGAGGCACCTAGGTACAAAATCGTGACTGATTATCAGAGATCTAAAACTGAAGCGTGATGCACGAATGCATAGACATACTGACTTATCTGATTAACTGAGTAACTAGTAACTAAATGTTGTGTATGCAAGACTAAATTATACTTAATCTGAGTAGCCGGGCTGAGGACATAGAGTATTATGCATATGAGAAGGGACTGATTGAGTAACATGAGGTAACTGATCATGGATTTCATGATAGATATATTGTCTGAAAATGCAGGACCAAGCGTATTACATGATTTGGAAACATTCCATAGACTGAGGTATTGGAATACCTATAACTGAGTAGTTGATAACTGTATGCTATGGTCAAGAAAGTCTAAAACTAAACTGAATTTCGGAGCTGAATACAGATCTGAAGCTGACACTATAACTTAAGACTGTTACTGGGATCCAAACTGGAACTAAATGCTGGGTCCCGATAACTGAATACTGAAACTGAGGTTTTGACTGGTACTGAAGTTCTTAATTCTAGACTGAGCACTAATTACAGAGTGTTAAGTACTGAAACTATAACTGAGATGGTAACTGAGTTATGATAGTAGCACCATGAAGGCTGACATAAGTCAAGGATCTGAATATACATTCACACTCTGAATTTTTTTTTTCCAATTTCTAAGTACTACCTCTTGCTATCCCTTTGCTTGCATACTAACAGGATATTCAAGCCTATCTTCATATCTACACTCTCGTATAAAACATGCACACAATAATCTGTTCTTAACATAAAACATTAACTCTCTCCGATCTAAGTGACTACTCACCACTACACTATTCCACAAGGAGAACTTACTGAAGGATTAAATCAGGAGGACCTGAAGCATGAATGGAGACTGACTGAATTTTACACATGACTGAAACCTGAGGAATAGAATATCAACAACATGGATTTACCAAAAAGGTCTAAACGGAGTATATTGGGGAGCATGATATGGGTACATGAGTCATGAGCTGTATGACCTGAGTCTGGAATTTCTGAGTTCGTGGAACATGATTTGTAACACTGAGTAATCTAGGACTAAATTCCCTATACTGGGAATTGAAAGTACACACAATTCTATGGAATGTGTGTGAATGCAAGCAGTATTTATGGAATCTGAGACATAAAGCATGCATAGGCATTATGCCAACTAAAGTACGAAGCTTTACACTGAGATAAGGATGGGTCGGGCATCGTCTTCCCTAACTGCTTTTCTATACATACTGACACTACTACTGGAATATGAGAGACTGACTTGGTTACTTGATCTATTATCTTTCCCTTAGCTTTAAGACATCATCATATGTCTGTGAACACTAAACTAATCTCTGAACAAAACTGCAATCATCATCACATACTTACACTCTGATTAACACATGCTTGCCTTACTAAACACATCATCTGCCCCTGTTTTCCCTCACATACTACTAGTATCACATTTACACCTTCATGCTTAATTTTGAGTCAATAAACTTAAATTTCTAACTCACACTGTTCAAGCCTACTGACTCATTCTGGAACAACTATCCCCATGAATACATAGTCTGTTCAATCAGGATATCATTATCCCAACTCTACTGCTGCTAAAATCCTGGGTTCATTCTTATAACTCTAGTCATATGCTATCATAGGATTTTGAGAAGTGATCTACTGGCATATCTAAATCTAGGTTCGAGAATGAGTTCTCATGATCATGAATGAGATTCGTACAACTTTGGGACATAACTGAACTGATGGGATACTGTCGAGCATGAGGGAAATCCCATAACTATCTGTAGGGACTATTTGAGAAATCCCAATCTGTAGGACTTGATCTTTACCACTTCTGTTACCTTGAAAGTAAGGTAAAGTTGACATGACTAAAGCATGATAAGAATCTGGATGAGTTTTCTTAGAGAACCTTTCTATAGCATGATCTGAGACATGAAAGAGGGGAAACTGTTCCTAAAACATCTCATAGCCTCTTGCACATAAGTGTGGTGCACAACACACGCATGTACAAGACTCTACTAGATGCGACTTTTAGACTTCCTAGGACTCTATTGAACCTTAGGCTCTAATACCAAGTTTGTAACATCCCGATTTTCTGAACCGGAATACTACATGGTGCTCATGACCCCGAAGGATCACAAGCTAACCTATGACTGATATCTTTACCTGTATACTGCATAATATATCATAAAATGCAAAAACATGAACATGAAAGGCCTTAAGGTTCGAACTGAATAAACGTCTGATAACAAAATGTTTGAAAAAGGTATAACAATACAAAAACAAGTCATAAATACTGAAAATAATGAGATCTGAATATCTAATCTGACATCTAGTCTGAAAGCCTATAACTGAACTGAATAAGGAGTTGAAGGAACATGTCTCCAACTAACTCCATCTAGAAACTAAACAGTAAATGTAGTAATAATCATATCATCCTCAAAAGAGAAGGACTCACTGCAAACTCTGAACATTGGAATGCTACTGCTGATTTGGAGCTCGTGCCTATGAACCTATGGTGCAACATAAGAGAAAGTACCATAGCGCAAATGTGTCAGTACATCTGAATGTACTGAGTATATGAGTGAGGTCGGCTAAATGCAAAGGGTTATATGTATGAACAATGCTGACTAATATAAACGTGAGAATACATACATGCATACATAACTGTAACTAAACTCGTAGAGATACTGACTACTGAGTGTGAATACTGACAACATGAGTGTACTGATACTGAGATACTGAATAGATGAACGACTATTTTTGACAGTTCAAATTATGAAGAACTGGTCTGATTGACTGTGTCTAACAGTTCTGAAACTGAGTACTGATAGTATAAGTTCTGAGAACTGGTAATAATTATAACATGAGTGACTGTATTTGACAATCATGAATCTGATGGAACTATCTGAGTCCCGTACTGTATCTAAGTTGACTGTATCTGACAGTCCTGATATACTGAAATCTGAAGAACTATCTGAGTTCTTTACTGAGACTGGATGACTGTAGCTGACAGTCCTAAAATTTGTAACTAAAACTGTGGGAAGTAGTTGTTTAACCGACATGCCCCAATAATGCATATAACTAAGTTGGGGTCTAGTCTCTACCCCAATCGGAGGGGTGTCAATACCGCGCCACTGGTAAGTACAGCTATAAGTGACCATTATATGGCAGGTACTCAAATCAAAATGGTGGGAACCCTAAACTGACAGGTTAAGACACCTCATCAACCCTAATCTGATAGGTTAAGATGTCTCAACCTACGCTGGCTACGTAGTTATGGAACACAAGGATGACTTCTAAGAATCACACCCTGAACTGGTAGGTGAGTTCCCATCCTTGGGTTCACTCGGTGCTAACTTCTACTCCCATTTGAAGGACACTGAACTGAATAACTACGTTGAACTGAATAACTGAACTAAACTGATTAGCTGAACAAATACTGATTAAATGGACTAATACTAGTGGTATTGTTTAGCGGAATTAAACTAAGTTTACTGGATTCTGATGACGAATGGAATATAATGAGTTTTGAGGACTGATTAAGAGTACTGAAGTTACAGAGATATACTGTGATTACTGAGGTTACTGAGCACTGAGATTACTGAGAATACTGAACTACTGAGATTACTTAGTTTTCCTGAGTCACATGACTGACTGATTTCTATAGATCATGGCTTGACTGAGAGTATCATGAAAACATGACATGGCTCTAGGCATACAACTATATTTTTTGGGTACAAGTACCCCCAGGACTCAATGGAAGGAAACTGACACACATGACTGACTTGATCATAAGAGTAGAGTCTATAATTCACAATATCATAAATAAGGGATTTCATACTAAGCATGGTTCTTAACAAACTATTTCATGGAAGGGAATTTCATATAACATGTATATACTTGCATAGCTTTCAATATCATGCTCATTACATATTACAACCACAATCCATAATATCATAACTTGGGGAATTTCATGAAGTACATGGGTATTCTATATCTTGTACATGAGTGGGTTTTGCAAGTAAGCATAGCATAATTCCATAAGACTAGTTCATGAGTAATCCAACAGTGTTCAAAAGACACATTATCAACATGGATGGCATTAAATCATAGAGGCCTATCATGAATCCTTCCCTTAGTCACAATTTAGCTATAATGCATGATTTCTAGTATCTTAGGTAACTTATCAAACACCTTAAATGCACAACTTAGGCATAGGTTCAAATCATACAATTACTCATCATAAATAATCAAACTTACATGTTTTCAACTCATATGATGTCATGGATTCATAATAACACATAAAGATTCTATCTTGGTATCATTCAACACATAAACATGATTAAAAATTCATTCATAACATGAAAACAATAATATTTAGTTTTAGAAAAGGGTTCTTGAACTTCATGGACGAATGGAGTCCATGAATGAACACACATATGTACAAAAGTGGATTCATCTTTCAAATAAAGCTTCTAATATTCTTGGAACAATTTTAAGGTAGGAAAACGTATGGGGTATTACAACTAACAAGTCACATACCTTTATCCTTCACCTTTATGGATATAAATTTCACTTTATCTTAAAAAATATATGAAGGTGGTGATGAACATCATGAACAACAACAACATCCACCAAGAACAACAACAACAATCTTCAAGAACAACAACAATTTCACACGGCCACTTCTAAATTCCACAACAACAATATCTTCAACACTTGGCCAAGACAACTACAACTTCAAGAAAATGGTTCTTAGGCCACAAAATTAACAACAAAATCACGTGGTCAAGCCTATAAAAACAACAAGGTGAATACCACACGGGCAAAGTGAAGCCACAACAACAAAAACGTCAAAAACACTTTCAAGTTTTCAAGTTCACAACAACATCAATAATGTAAGCTCGAACTTAGATTTAGACTCAAAGTATTAGTGAAGGATAAAACTAACACTAGAAACACTCAACACAAGTAAAAATATCGGCCAAGACACAACAAGAACACATGTTCGGCCAAGAAAACAAGAAAGGACAGATTTGCTTCTTTTTTGATTTTTCAGATTTCAACACTTTTTTTTTCAACTAACAAGCCCAAGATTGATCTTGTGGGAACAAGATCAAGACATGATTTGATACCAACTGATACAAAAAAAAACAAGAAACTCATAAAGTGACTCAAAACAGTCCAAAAACACACTCCAAAATAGTCTACAAACACACTCCCAACCTTGGACCGATTGGAGACCTCTCTCAGATTCACAACACAACACTAGAATGAGAAAATAACAAGGTGTTTGACATCTATTTCATCCAATCCAAACTAGATTAACAACACATAAAATAAAGAATAAGAAGGCAACAATTTCAGCCAACAAGAACAAACACAAACCGAGAGTAGAGAACAAGAACAACACAACAAGTTTGCAAGAATGAAAAGAATAGATAGCGAGACAAAGATTATTATAATATTAAGAACCAAGTTTATTTTAACACTAACCCCTAATGAATGTAATAATCAACACCACACTCTTATGGTGACCACCAAGGGAACCAACGCACCTCAAGATCCACCATTTTCAAGCAAAGGTTAATACTAGCTTTTCCAAGCCCTAAACTACAATGGCTATTCCAAGCCCTAAACTACAATGGTTATTCCAAGCCCTAGCTAAGACTAAACTGAGGTGTTCTACTCTTAAAGAGAGGACTTTCAATGTTTTAATATTTCATCATTCATAACCTCATAAGAAAAGACCTAAAATATTCTATTTATATTATTACAAAACAAGACAAAAATGACAACAATACCCTTAATGGGAGGGGTGGCCATGGAGCGCATTTGGGCCAAGTGAAGTGTCCAAAATACCCTTAATGAGGTGACTAAATTGTGAGCCATTAAGTGTTATCCAAATCCATGAGTCCTCAAGTCTTCAATGCTCCAAGCAATCTTCCACTCACGACCATGTTTATGCTCAAAACGAGTCCTCCATGCATGTCCATGTGTCCTCGAGGTGACCATGTCTTGATTTTCTAGGTATTGGCCTCTAAAGATGTCATCAAAAGATAAGACGGTCATTTGACTTGTATCAGTATGAAATATCTACAAAAGGTGGAGTTTGTAGAATTCTATATGCCAATCTTAGACTAATTTCTCAAGTAAAATGACTAGAAATAGAATAATCCTTCTCTATCTCCACAATTTTCATCATACATATTTTTCTGCTAAATTAAAGAATGAGGCATGGTTGTGGAATTTTTTATATGAGCACCTTAATTTTAACAGACTGAGAACACTAAATCAAAAGAACATAGTGAACAGTCTTCCTCAAATTGTAGCTCCTTTAGGAGTTTGTGAAGGTTGTGTTGTTAGCGAACAACCTCGCAGTCCATTTCCACAAGGCAAATCTTGGAGATCAAAGGTGTTGATGGAATTGGTGCACTCAAATCTATGTGGACCAATAAATCAAAATTCCAATGGTGGTAAAAGGTACTTCATAACCTTTATTGATGACTTCAGTCGGGAAACATGGGTGTATTTTTTATAAGAAAAGTCTAAAGCATTTGATGTTTTTAAATGTTTTGAAGTACTTATTGAGAAAGAAGCTGATAGTCTATTGAAAGTTCATCGTACTCATGGGGAGATTTCAATTCTCAGGAATTTACAAAATTTTGTGAGGGAAATGGAATCAAGATTCAACTTACACACATCAGCAAAATGGTGTTTGTGAGCGAAAGAATTGCACAATCCTCAATATGGTGCATAGAATTTTGTCGAGGAGCGGTGTCTCAAAATATTTTTGGCTAGAAGCTATTTTTGGAGTATTCATGTTTTAAACTGAAGTCCAACTTTCTCTGTTCAAAATATGACTCCGTAGGAGGCATAGATCCTGCAAAAACCAAGTGTTGACCATTTTAGAATCTTCAGATGTGTGGCTTATGCTTATGTTCCAATCAAAAAGGATAAATATAGATGATAAAGGAGAAAAATGCATTTTTCTTGCCATTAGTAATCAATCTAAGTCTTATAAGTTATATAATCCTAACACCAAGAAAATTGGCATTAGCCGTTATGTAATCTTTAATGAAGATGCCACCTGGTCATAGAAGGACAAAGGAGTTCATTTGCTTGTTCCAGTAGCTTTTGAAGAGGAAATACTATAACTGAAGGAGACAAAACAGTTGACAAATTCAGATCTTGTTCAATCACCAGTTTTAGATCCTACACAAGAAGAGGAGTGACCTCAACGATAAAAAAGAAGACCCGCATGGATGACAGATTTTGAGGTAACTAGAATTAATCAATCGAAGATGCACTCATTCATTTTGCCATATTTTCAAATTGTGATCCTACCAGTTTTGAAGAAGCTGTTAAAGATGCAAAATTGCGAAAGGCAATGGATGAAGAAATTATTGCAATTGCTAGAAATGACACTTGGGAGTTGACTGGGCTTCCAGAAGGGTATAAGACAATCAGTATCAAGTGGATATACAAGAAAAAGATTAACAAGAATGGTGAAGTTGAGCAGCACAAAGAACACTTACTAGCTAAAGGCTATAAGCAAGAGTTCAGTGTAGACTACAGGGAAGTTTTTCGTCCAGTGGAATGACTTGACACTATCATATTAGTGATAGCTTTGGCTGCGAAACACTCATGGCCTATTTTTCAAATGGACGTTAAATCAGCCTTCTTACATGGGGCTTGGATGAATAGGTATTTATTAATCAACCTCCTGGTTATGTCAAGGTTGGAGAAGAACATAAGGTGTGTATATTAAAGAAGACATTATATGGACTAAAACAAGCTCCAGAAGCTTGGTATAGTCGTATATATGCTTGTTTTTCTAAGGAGGGATTTATGAAATGTCCATATGAGCACACACTCTTTATAAAGATTGATGATAAAGGAAAAATGCTAATTATTTGTTTATATGTGGATGATTTGATTTACATAAGAAATGATATCTCCATGGTTGAAGGTTTTAAGAAGTACATGATGGTTGAATTCGATATGACTGATATTGGAATGATGAAAGACTTTCTTTGCATTGAAGTTGTTCAATCTACTTATTGGATTTTCATCACACAAAATAAGTATGCTCAAGAGATTTTGGATAGGTTTTAGATGAAGGGTTGCAACTCTACCAGCGATTCAACTGAGTTTTGTTCGAAGCTCACTAAAGAACGTGGATAAAGAAGAGTTGACAACACTCTCTAAAAGAAAATAGTGGGAAGCTTGATGTATTTAATTGCCACAAGGACTGATAATATGTATTCTCTAAGTCTTATTAGCAGATACATGGAAAGTCCCAAAGAGGTGCATCTTCTAGCCAAAAAGAGAACTTTTTGCTATTTGCAAGGAACTACTAATTATGGTCTATTCTATGCAAAAAGGGAAAAGTCAGACTTGGTGATTATGCTGGAGATTTGGATGATCGGAAGAGTACGTCTGGTTATATCCTTATGATGGGGTCGGGAGAAATTTTATGGTCTTCACGAAAGCAATCAATGTGACTTTATAAACTACAAAAGCTGAATATGTAGCAGCAACATGTGCCTATCAAGCAATTTGGATGCACAAAGTTCTTGAAGAAATTAATTTCAAGCAAAATGCCTCTACTACCATTTATTGTGATAGTAATTCAGCAATAAATCTCTCCAAAAATACTGTTCAGCATGGGCGAAGTAAACATATTGATGTCAAATTTCATTTCCTAAGGGACCTCACAAAAGATGGAGTAATTGATCTCATCTTCTACAGAAGTGAAAATCAGATTGCTGATGTGTTTGCTAAATCTCTCAAGTTGGCATTCTTCCTGAAGTTCAGAAAATTACTTAGTGTTTGCACTTTGGAAAATCACATTTGAAATGTGTTGTCTGTTGTAAGCATGTTAAACTGACAGTGTGACTTTCAATTTAAGGGAGGGATTGTTGGTTATTGTTTTTCTCTTTCAGTTGTTATTGGTGTTTTAGTTGACTGAGTCTTTAGCAAGTTAGTGTTTTGTTGAATAAAAGTAGTTGAATCTTTTGGTTCTGTTAGTAGTTGAGTAATAGTAGGAGTTAGTGGATTACTTTTTTTAATTTTATGTTAGTAAAACCACTATTTAAAGAGATCAATTGTTGTACTTCAGATGAATGAGAATCTTAGTCAAATGAATAGAGTCCTATCGTTCTTTTACTCTCCTAAATTTTAGTCATTTTCATCATCCATTATCTAACTCTAGCTATAACAACATCTCAATATAAAATTAAGAGAAATATCCACAAGAATCTCTAAACGAGAAGCGATTTACAATTGTAAGAACACAGACAAAGACTAGATTAACCTAGAAACAAAGACATACTCCACTATGAGCAAAGAGTTTCTAAGTTGTACTATCAGAAAGCAAATTCAGCTTTTGCTTAAGAGAATGCTCCTTTGATATTTGAAAAAACCAAGTGGAAGGAAAAAATTAAGAAGAAAAACACTAAAATAGAAAGTGTACTCTAAAATGACAAGTCTACCAATTCTGCCACATTGCTGGGTTAATATGACTTTCAAGTATTTATATTAACAAAAACTTATTCCACTTAGTAAGTGAGGCAACAAATAAGGGATGTGTCGCGCCGTCGTCGTCGTCGCTTGCTCGGCTCGGCTTCGGCTTCGGATCGATCGATGAGATCTATCTTTTTGAAAAAAGTTTATTTGACAGAAATTTAATTAAAAAATTCCAAAGGGAAAATGCAACTTTTTTGTGTTTTTTTATCCTCCATTTATATTCATGCATGCAATGGCTGACACTATTTCAAAATGCAATGCAGAAATGAAGTGATGCTACTGAGGGGATGCAACCCTTCAATGAAATGACACACTGTTTCGTGAAATGGTATGCCTGTTCATAAAATACACATTCTTTGGATGAACAAAAATGAATTTCCAGAAAGGTCACACCTTTTAAGTGAATCATTGTCACCTTTTCGAAGCGGCATCTGATAGGCTATATAAACCTGCCTTCATCTACAGGTTTAGATACAAATTTTTTGAATTCAAAACTCTCTTCTTGTCTTAAAAAACATTCTATGTGATCAATCAAATGGTTGAGTGAGTTCGTTGAATCCAACAATTTGACGTACCGCTATTGTTCGGATTGAAAGCCATTTTATCCTAAGAGGAAGATTCCATAACCTCGGGTATAGTGAGGGGAAATATTCCTTAAGGACACTCCATGAAGTTGGGGTACTTGGCCTTAAAATTCTATTTCATCTCTTTTCTAAACATTAACAACTTCTTAGATAGATTATTCATAATCTAGTGTTGAAGGTATTAAGGAACTTCATAAGTGTTCCTGTCTTGGACTTGAACTAGTGTTGAAGTTCGTGTTGCTTATGTATAGATATTTGTACCCGAATACATACTAAATAACAATCTTAAGGAATAATCTTTTAGAAAAAAATTATTTTTCTTGCTTATTTGGTGAAATTTTCTTTTCACTAAAGTTCTTTTTTTTCCGAATCTGTATTGCTTGATTTCTAGAGACTAAAGCATTTAGGTTTCTATTCCGTTTGAACTTAACTATTGATTTGAAGACATAAAATCTTCATCATAGTTTAAATATCACTCGGTTGACGATTGGAAGTCATAAAAACTTCATCGTTAAAGTAGAAACAAGAGGTGTTTAAAGTTGCTGCAAATTTATTAGTATTATTTTGACATACTAAAGGTTTTGTCTTGTGATGACAGGAAAAATGATGAATGATAGTCAAATGCATGATGCTATGACTATGGTGGCAACTACCATTGCCATGAAAAGTCGAGTAAAGGCTCCACAACCTATGGCACCTGCGGAGAATCCTGGAAAATTTGCGGGCGTTGACTTCAAGAGATAGCAGCAAAAGATGTTCTTTTACCCCACCACTCTATGTCTGCAAAGGTTCACTAGTAAGGATTCTTCTGAGGTGCCCAAGGGAACCTCGGACAAAGAACATTTCATAATAGTAGAGTCTTGGAAACACTCAGACATCTTTTGCAGGAATTAAATCTTGATTGGTTTCCAAGACGACCTCTATAATGTTTACAATGGAACTAATACATCGAAGGAATTATGGGGGGCACTAGAAAGAAAATAAAAAACAGAGGATGCAGGAATTAAGAAATTCTTCGTTTCAAGGTTCCTGGACTTTACAATGATAGATAGCACGTCAGTTGTCTCTTAAGTGCAGGAACTACAAGTAATCATCCATGATCTCCTAGCGGAAGGTATATCTTTGAAAAATACCTTTGTTGAAAAAAATTAAAATGTTCTTAGTACTCATATAAACTCTTTTGTAGGTTTGATTGTGAATGATGCATGTCAAGTAACATCAATAATTGAGAAGCTACCACCTACGTGGAAAGACTTCAAATACTACTTGAAGCACAAACGCAATGAGATGACTGGCGAAGATCTTATTATCCGACTACGTATTAAAGGGGATAATAAGGCTTCCGAGAGAAGGTCAAAAGGGAATTCTACAATTAATGGAGCACATACTGTAGAAGATGACCAAAACAATTCGAAGAAAAGGAAGAAAGTTGAACATGGAAGCAATCAACCCAAGAAGAAATTCCAGGAAAAGTGCTTCAACTGTGGCAAGATTGTCCAAAACTTGTAAATCCCCGAAATTTGGGTCCCGGGACATCACACGGTGCTTAGGGGTGCAAGTGACCCCAAGCTAACCCTCCTACTAGTTTAACTCATAAACAACTGGATAAAATGCTTAAATCTATATAAAGTTAGCAAAAATATAGAACTTCTCTGAACTTGATCAATATAAACATGAACTTTACAAGATTACAACTATACTTTTACAAATAAAACTGAAACTGAATACATCAACTTCTACTAATTATCTACGAAGCCTCTACTGGTACTGACTTCAGATAGATGGGTCATGACTCCCAAATACCCAATCTCAAAATGATTAAAGTAAGAAAAATACAACACTTCTCAAAATGTATAATTGACTCAAGCCCTCGACTCAAAAGGACTCATCACCTGCTGACTGGAAGCTGTGAACTGACTGAATGTGGTATCTGCGCTATAACTTGTACCTACATTATAAGGCACTGTAGCATATAGAAATATATGGGGGTCAGTACTTTAAGGAATGTACTGAGTAAGTGGGGGTGCAATGCAACATTATAAATAATATCATAAATAATTATGAAACTCATGCATGCTGACGATAGCAACTTTCTTCGCTTGAATTAACTGAAATATATTCCTTGTAAATCATCAATAGTAATACAAGCATTATAAATCTCATAAATCATTATACTTAACTCAAACTCTTTAAATCATGACTTAGAGTGACTCGGTAACTCATGAAACTTGAACTCTTATGGACTTGGGAGTTTTTTATAACCGACATAACTACACCATGTGAGCCGCATGGGGTCCAACGTTTTTCCCTCCTAAGGAGAGAACCCCACATTAGTGGGGGTGTCATACTCTTGCCAAGGAGTACAACCTCAATTTCTTAATCACAATTCCATACTTGGCCTATGGCCCACAATCACCAATATCAATACTATGGTGGCACGTTGTTTTGGGGAAATACCACATTTTCCACTCGGTGCTAAATATTCCTCCCAAACTCAGCTCAGAACGCATTAGGAAATCAACCTTAATCAATATCAATTCGTGGGTCCATTATAAAGACCAAAACATAAATATATATCTCATCGGTAAATCATATTCAACTATGGATTCCTAACTCGACTCAAAATCAAAAAATCTTTCTCAACATCAAGATGTATCAATTCATTTAGTCATGACAACATCAATAACTTTGAGGAAATATCAAGACTCATTATAACAACTCAATCTTATGAATCAATATACTCAATAATCCAATTTGTCATAAGGAAGCTTAAATCTTGACACATGTCTTGAAAGCACTTGAAATACCAACTCATGGTAGAACATGAAATTCACAATATTAAATATCAAGTCATAATTTGGAAGTTGTAAAATAATCATGTATCAAAAACTTCAAGAAAACATCATAGAACTCATTCTTGACTCTCAAGCTCAAATATCAATATATATCTATATTCAATAATAAAAATTCTCATAGAAAAGTTTAAATCATGACTCTTATCTCAAATCATTCGTAAATCATCAACTCATAACAATAATTTTCAACTCATGACATAAGTTCTCAATTTAAGAAATAAAATAATGAAATAGTCATGTGTATCGGTCTTGAATAGCTCAAATATCATAAATCATTAATAAAGGAATTTGGGTGTAAACCCACTTTGCAAAATCATGGATTTCAATAGTAGAAATTAAATCTTTGGGCACAAGAACGAAAGAAGTGTTCTTGTTCAAACCCCACATACCTTGATTATGAATTTGAATGAAGAAGCTTGTTATAGACTCCTTTTCCACTTCTTGAGTTAGGGTTCTTGATACTTTTGACTTGGGTACCTTGAATCTTGAACCAATTTATAAAATCTATGGTTGGATTCTTGATGTTCTTGGGAAATTTGTATTGGATTTTTGAGAGAGAAACCCTAGTATTCTTGATGAAATGGAAGAATAATGAAGTTTTCTTCTTTTCTTGGATATATATAGTGGGTCAAATGGGTGGAAAAGACCAAAATACCCTTTTAAAATTGCCCCTTAATTGCTGAAAAAAATGGCTGACGACATCCGTGATAGGCCGTCAGACCCGTGATAGGTCGTCACGAAATGTCATCACAAAAGGGTAGAATTTTTTATTTTCTGCCTAAGGATGACGACGTCATCAGAAATGTCGTCAAAAAGTGACGACGTCATCAGAAATGGCGTCTGAAACGTGACGACGTTGTCAGAAATGGCGTCAGAAACGTGACAGCCCGTCAGAACCGTCGTCACCTTTTTCCAGCTTGACCATGTTGGAGTAAAATGGTCATAACTCTTTGCTCCGCTATCGGATTTTGGAGAAATTGGTATCGTTGGAAAGATAATTCAATTATCTATATGTTAATAGGTCATGAACTCAAAAATTCCAACTATAATGAGAGATATCCTTGTTTGAAGTTGACTATACCAATATCCTTCCCAAGAACTCAATCGGTAAGGAATGTTTTCATTCGCCCAATCGTTAGGACATATTTAAGGCCTTAATACACCCAATCGTTAGGATATATTTAAGGCCTTAATACACACCATCCTTGATTAGAAAACAACCAAAGCACTATAATTTATTTCTCAAGAGCTTGATTTATGGTTTCACTATTGGTTAGAGTCTCGGGGAATTACAAAATGGCTCTAACTTCCTCACCGGGTGTCCGATTCGGGTGAATCTTATGTCGATGGAAAGCTTATCGAATTCTCCACATGATCAAGAGTAGAATTTAGGGAAATACAACATGAGATAAATAAAAACCAATTTGGAAGTCATCCATATTCACTCAAAAGATGGATTTAGGCTTAAGAAACGATCGGGGTATTACAATATCTCCCCCTTGGAAACATTCGTCCTCGAATGTTGCTTTTTGCCCAAAAATATAGAGAAAACTTAAGACACACAGCTGAAACAACTTGCAAATCTAAATCTATATCTTTCTAAAATTTGAAGTACTTTGTTGAATGTATAAACTCATGATGAGAATAACTATACAGCTGGATCCGAGACTGGAAAAAAAATAGATAGAGGACAACTGTAATTCTCAACTGAATCTGAGCTGATTTGCCTTCTTCCTATACTAAAGAGCGGGCTCATACTGAGAGTTTAGAATTCACTTGATGTGATAAGGGTGCAATCGTACTCATAGACGGCGAAGAGAGAATTTCTGTAGGCATAGGTCATGAGAAACAAGGATAAGACTACACAATGGGTATTACATTGTCTGGACTAGAATACTTGGAAAACAAAGATTGTTCGTTGAATGCTCACAGACTAAATCACAATTATATATCTGAATTTGAAACTGATGCCTGATACACATACTGAACTGAATTCATAGATTTTGGGAGCGAGCAACTACTTATCGAATTGCTCATACCTATGAAATTTTGAGTGGTAAGAGCAGACTAGTTCAAAAAAAATTGGAAGAGAATCGAAATCTATCTGCCAAATTTTAAAAACTGGGTTGGTAGCTATGCAAACTGAATCGTACTAGATACTTATACTTAAGTAGAGGATTTCTTCAACACCCTCCCAAGGAATTCTAATGGTCTGAAGGAGCAAAGAACTTTAGGCAAGATCTAAACAAGACATCTGAATCAGAGATCATAAAATTACCATAATCCCATAACTTGAAACCTAAACCTATGAATCATAAGTTAGGATAAAAGTACTAAGCTTCAAGCAAGGCAACTCCGTAGTCTCAACTCAACCACACTTCTCAAACACTCTCTTGACCATACTATACCCTTATGATACTATATTTGATCGATTCGACTTACAATCCTCACATAACACCGATACTTCCATCTACTCACATCCCTTTGAACAAAACCCCCTCATCATTTTCATGCGTAACCTAGAACCATAAGATTTTCCACATAACCCCATTCTGAATCATGAGATCCCACACATCTATATTCTTACAACCTCTCACTTCAAGAGTAATTCTCATTACCTCTTCGACAACTCAAATCCACCTAGCAATAGCCATTTACTAATGTGCAAGGCACCCATCCGCATGCACACAAACACGACATTTAAGCCTATCTTCATAACCACATGCGCATTCCTAATCAAACACTGATAAAGCCTCTTCTTCATAACCTACACACCTCTTATCAAGAAAATTTCCATACACTCACCTCAAGCACACCTGACATACTCCTTGCTAATCGAGTCCTACACAAATGCTTCACTCCAATATTCCTTCCAACTCATGGAATTACAACTCATGGAATTACACCAAATGAACACACCACAATCTTCCCAATCATAACACATTAAACTTCAACTAATTATAACATGTATCAAAGACTTAGCCTCAATCTTACTTCACATTACCGCCAAGCCAAAGTAGGCATGACACCCTCTATTGTTGATAAGGAAATATCTCTTCTCTCCCGACTAAACAACTATTCACCACCACTATATTGGGTAAAGAAAGATAACTAAAAGATTAGAGCATGAGGATATCACACATGAATAGATACTATGAATAACTTGCACTCAACTGAGGCTTGAGGAATAGAGGATTAAACATCATAAACCCATCAAAGAAATACGGCCAGGGGACATGCACGGTATGAATGTGAATTTCTTTCTTGCTGATCATTAAAAGTAGTGCCTGAACATTGGAACTAAACATATCACAAAGCTTGAATACATAAGCCATGTGTTGCATGATCTAAATTGGGAATTCATAACTATGAATTGTGATTCAACCAGTAAAAGGTCTGAGACTCCGCATTTCGGTAACTAAGTGAGGACAGGATTTTTTTATAGCATGCCTGGACATGAATCATGATCATGGAATCAAAATGCAAAACATGAATAAATACAAGAATGACTGAAAATACTAAAATAAAAATGGGTCGAGCAGTATCCCTTCTCACAGCTGTTCCACAACTTATTGGCATAACCACTAGAACCTGACAAACTAACCTGGTCACTTGTTCTACTATCTCCCCCTTAGACCAAAGCCATCACACTTCTTTACTCAATTATTAGGAACATCGTTCATTTCCTAACTAGTCTTCCTCCACCTAGCAACTCCACGACACTTACTAATTACGCCACATACAATGACCCTAGAAAAAAAATAAAGTAGCCCCACAAAACCTTGGGCAAAATTTCTCACCAAGAACACAAAATCAAACTTAATTACAAGTTGATCAAACTCAACCTCTCGCATACACTGACCAAGCCCATTAGATCACTTCCCTATAACTAGCACCATTAACCAAGAAATCATCACATCCACCTTCATAGCCACCATTAATCCAAGATTAATTCCTAGCGCTCAGCATAACTTACAACTCCACCTCACACACACCATTCTCACTCGAAAACTATAAAACAAAACGTCAATAAACACTAGTTCACTTAAACCCCCTAATAACAATAATTGGTCATAATCATATGGCCTCTCTCATTTATAATCCATCAACACGCCCTTCTTATACCCATCATTACTATTTATCCTTCATACACAACTTAACTTAGTTCATAACTCTCTAAGCCTCAACTTAACTTTCCCTTGCAATCTCAGGAGCATCTAAGTTAACAACACTCATCCACTAAGTATCATCATCCGTAACTTATACTTATCTTGTGCAACACACCGTCAACAACTCTTTTCATACCTTAAGCAAACCATTATTTACCTCCTCCAATAACACCTTCTCTTTCTTCCATGAGCTGACACACAAGAATAATATCACTTCATCACTAACTCGATCACATGCAAAAGGCTTAGCTATACATACTTTCAATAAATAACACTTTCCACCCTTTCTTGCCACAACACCTCTAAACCAGTTCTAACCAGAACGAGGAAACATGATACACAAGGAGTCACTAGTGAATCAAAATAGGCCTCACCCGGCTTCACTAGTCTTTGATTTGCATTTTGAATTTTTTTTTGAGATGGATAACAAAGAAATTATGCTAGTGAATGGAAAGAGCCCCACATGGCTTCACTAGACTTTCAGTTCCAACATCATGAAGATAACAATGTTACAAGAGATAGAAACTTGCCATACAATATTTGATAATCTAAGAATACACATCTTACTCTGTCTTAACTGAAAGAATCATAATGGAGAGGGCATAACATTGAACTTAGGAAACTTATAACATGTTGGTAAGCTCTTCTTAGGGCACTTTGTAAGACTTCTGAAATTTCTCTCTTGTAAGTCTAAAAGCATTATTAGAGGGAGAAAATTGGAACTCTCTGATCGTGTTACCTCAGGAATAGTACATAGATAAGGAAGTATAAATTATCAATATGGATTTTGAGAAGGAAATCTGGAAGCGCAACTGACTTGGGCTTCTTGCACAATTTATAAACAAAGCATGATAAGGCACTAATATGGTACTTTCTAGCTCATTTACAACTTCATAACTATCTGTGGGGACTGTTTAAGAAAGTACTATCTACAAAGAATTGAGTTTGACTGTTTCTAATACCTTAAAAATAAGCGGGGATGCCCCGAATAGGGTAAGATGAGAATTTGTATAAGTTTCTCAACGAACCTCTCTATAGCACAATCTAAGAATTGAAAGAATGGAGACCTTTCCTAAATGTCTTGTAGCCTCTAGAACAAAAGTACAGACGTCTCCGTACCGTTCTGCAAGACTCTACTAGACACGGCTTCATAAACACCCTAGGACCCTTCAACTCTATTCTCTGATACCAAGTTTGTAACACCCCAAAATTTGGGTCCCGAGACGTCACACGGTGCTTAGGGGCGCAAGTGACCCCAAGCTAACCCTCCCGCTGGCATAACTCATAAACAACTGAATAAAATACTTAAATCTATATAAAATTAGCGAAAATATAGAACTTCTCTGAACTTGATCAATATAAACATGAACATTACAAGATTACAACTCTACTTTTACAAATGAAACTGAAACTGAATACATTAACTTCTACTGACTGTCTATGAAGCCTATACTGGTACTGACTTCAGATAGATGGGTCATGACTCTCAACTACCCAATCTCAATACGACTGAAGTAAGAAAAATACAACACTTCTCAAACTGTATAACTGACTTAAGCCCTCGAATCAAAAGGACTCATCACCTGCTGATTGGAAGTTGCGAACTGACTAAATGCGGTATCTACGCTATAACTTGTACCTACATTATAAGGCACTGTAGCATATAGAAATATATGGGGGTCAGTACTTTGAGGAATGTACTGAGTATGTGGGGGTGCAATGCAACATTATAAATAATATCATAAATGATTATGAAAATCATGCATGCCGACGATAACAACTTTCTTCTCTTGAATTAACTGAAATATATTCCTTGTAAATCATCAATAGTAATACAAGCATTATAAATCTCATAAATCATTATACTTAACTCAAACTCTTTAAATCATGACTTAGAGTGACTCGGTAACTCATGAAACTTGAACTCTTATGGACTTGGGAGTTTCTTATAACCGACATAACTACACCATGTGAGCCGCATGGAGTCCAACGTTTTTCCCTCCGAAGGAGAGAACTCCACATTGGAGGGGGTGTCGTACTCTTTCCAAGGAGTACAACCTCAATTTCTTAATCACAATCCCATACTCGGACTATGACCCACAATCATCAATATCAATCTTACGGTGGCACGTTGATTTGGGGAAATACCATATTTACTTCTCGGTGCTAAATACTCCTCCTAGACTCAGCTCAGAACGCATTAGGAAATCCACCTAAATCAATATCAATTCGTGGGTCCATTATAAAGATCAAAACATAAATATATATCTCATCGATAAATCATATACAACTGTGGATTCCTAATTTGACTCAAAATCAAACAATCTTTCTCAACATCAATATGTATCAATTCATTTAGTCATGGCAACATCAATAACTTTGAGGAAATATCAAGACTTATTATAATAACTCAATCTTATGAATCAATATACTCAATAATCCAATTTGTCATAAGGAAGCTTAAATCTTGACACATGTCTTGAAAGCACTTGAAATACCAACTCGTGTTAGAACATGAAATTCACAATATTAAATATCAAGTCATAGTTTGGAAGTTGTAAAATAATCATGTATCAAAAACTTTAAGGAAACATCATAGAACTCATTCTTGACTCTCAAGCTCAAATATCAATATATATATATATTCAATAATTAAAATTCTCATAGAAAGGCTTAAATCATGACTCTTATCTCAAATCATTCGGAAATCATCAACTCATAATAATAATATTCAACTCATGGAATAAGTTCTCAATTTAAGAAATAAAATGATGAAATAGTCATGTGTATCGATCTTGAATAGCTCAAATATCATAAATCATTAATAAAGTAATTTGGGTGTAAACCCACTTTGCAAAATCATGGATTTCAATAGTACAAATTAAATTTTTGGGCACAAAAATGAAAGAAGTGTTCATGTTCAAACCCCACACACCTTGATTTTGGATTTAAATGAAGAAACTTGTTATAGACTCCTTTTCCACTTCTTGAGTTAGGGTTCTTGATGCTTTTGACTTGGGTACCTTGAATCTTGAACCAATTTATAAATCTATGGTTGGATTCTTGATGTTCTTGGGAAATTTGGATTGAATTTTTGAGAGAGAAACCCTAGTATTCTTGATGAAATGGAAGAAGAATGAAGTTTTCTTCTTTACTTGGATATATATAGAGGGTCAAAATGGGTGGAAAATACCAAAATACCCTTTTAAAAATGCCCCTTAATTTATGAAAAATATGGCTGACGACATCCGTGATAGGCCGTCAGACCCATGATAGGCCGTCACAAAAAGTCGTCACAAAAGGGTCAAATTTTTGATTTTCTGACTAAGGGTGACGACATCGTTAGAAATATCGTCAGAAAGTGACGACGTCGTCATAAATGGCGTCAGAAACATGACAACCCGTCAGAACCGTCGTCACCATTTTCTAGCTTGACCATGTTGAAGTAAAATGGGCATAAGTCTTTTCTACGATATTGGATTTTGGCAAAATTGGTATAGTTGGAAAGATAATTCAATTATATATCTGTTTATAGGTCATGAGCTCAAAAATTCCAAGTATAATGATAGATATGCTCATTTGAAGTTGACTATACCAATATCCTTCCCAAGAACTCAATCGGTAAGGAATGTTTTCATTCGCCCAATCGTTAGGACATATTTAAGGACTTAATACACACCATCCTTGATTATAAAACAATAAATCACTATAATTTATTTCTAAAGAGATTGATTCATGGTTTCACTATTGGTTCGAGTTTCGGGGAATTACAAAATGGCTGTAACTTCCTCACCGGGTGTCTGATTCGGGTGAATCTTATGTCGATGGAAAGCTTATCCAATTCTCCACACGATCAAGAGTATAATTTAGGAAAATACAAAATGAGATAAATAACAATCAATTTGTAAGTCATCCATATTCACTCAAAAGATGGATTTAGGCTTAAGAAACGACCGGGGTATTACAAAACTCTACAGATTGTTGTGACCCTAAGAAAGACAAGTAAAAAGACCAAGCAAATATGATTGAGTCCAACAAAAAATATGATAACCTGTGTTCTATGCTTTCAGAATGCAACTTAGTGGGGAATCCTCGCGAATGGTGGATGGATCTAGTGCAACCCGCCATGATTGTGCCAACCCAGAGTTGTTTTCGATGTTCGTTCCGACTCAAGTTTGTGCCAACCAAGAGTTGTTTTCGACATTCGTTCCGGCTCAAGTAGAAGAAACTATCTACATGGATAACTCTGCTACTGCAAAAGTAGAAGGAACTGAAAAGGTGTTCTTGAAGATGACTTTCGACAAAGTGATGACACTTAACTATGTCTTGTATGTTTCGGAGTTAAGGAAGAACTTGATTTCTGTTTCACTTCTAGAAAAGAACGGATTCAAATGTGTTTTTTTTTCCGGAAAAATTGTACTTAATAAAGAAGAAGTGTATGTAGGAAAATGCTACCTCACTGAGGGTTTATTCAAAATGAATATAATGAATTTTGAAATCAATAAAAGTGTAAATTCTTCTTACTTACTTGAGTCTGATGATTTGTGGCATGAATGTTTAGGCCATGTTAATTACAAAACATTAAGAAAACTGATTAACTTAGAAGTTTTGCCAAACTTTGAGTGCAATAAATCAAAGTGTAAAACGTGTGTGGAATCAAAGTATGCAAAGCATCCTTATAAGTCTGTTGAAAGGAATTCCAATCGCTTAGACTTAATACACACTAACATTTGTGATATGAAGTCAACACCATCACGTGGTGGGAAAAAGTATTTCATAACTTTTATTGACGATTGTGCTAGATATTGTTATGTTTACTTGCTAAATAGTAAGGATAAAGCAATAGATGTGTTTAGACAATACAAAAATGAAGTTGAAAATCAGTTAGAGAAAAAGATAAAAATAATAAAAAGTGATAGGGGCAGAGAATATGAATCTCCCTTCGCCGAAATATGTATAGAGAAAGGAATTTTCCATCAAACTACGGCCTCGGATTAACCTCAATCTAATGGAATTGCGGAAAGGAAAAATCAAACTTTGAAGGAAATGATGAATGACTTACTTATAAGTTTAGGTTTACCAAAAAACTTGTGGTGGGAGGCCATCCTTACAGACAATTGTGTACTCAATAGAGTTCCCCATAGTAAGACAATCAATTTCTTATGAAAAATGGAAAAGAAGGAAACCCAACTTGAAATATTTCAAAGTGTGGGGGTATCAAGCAAAGGTCTAAGTTCCTATGTCTAAAAGGGTTAAGATAGGACCTAAGACGGTGAACTGTGTTTTTATAGGATATGCTAAAAGTAGTAAAGCATGTCGATTTTTGGTTCATAAATTTGAACATATGAATATTAATAAAAATATAGTAATTGAATCAGATAATGCTGAATTCATTGAAAACATTTATCCATATAAGACTAGACATGAACAGTCTAGTAGGGGTCTAAACGACCTCAAGATGAACAAAGTGAGAATGTACATAATAAAGAATATCCAAGACATGGTACTCGTCAAAGAACGTCAACTTCGTTTTGTTTGGATTTTGTAACATTTCTCTTAGAAAATGAGCCTCAAATATTTAAAGAAGCGATGTCGTCATCAGACTCATCCTTTTAGAAAGAGGCAGCCAATAGTGAGATTGATTCAATCTTAAGCAACCATACATGGGAATTGGTGGATCTTCCTCCAGGAAAAATACCTTTAGGTTCTAAATAGATCTTCAAAACGAAAATGAAAGAGAATGGTACTATTGACAAATACAAGGCAAGACTTGTAGTAAAAGACTTCAAACAAAAAGAAGGCCTTAAGTACTTTGATACATACTCGCCGGTAACAAGAATAACATCGATTCGAATGTTAATTGCCTTGGCAGCGGTATATGGTCTTGAAATCCATCAAATGGATGTGAAAACCGCATTCCTAAATGAAGAATTAGAGGAAGAAATTTATATGGAACAACCTAAGGGTTTTATGGTTCTAGGAAAAAAAACAAGGTGTGTAAAATTGTTAAGTCACTTTATGGACTAAAACAGGCACCTAAGCAACATCATAGAAAGTTTGACCAAACCATGTTTGCAAATGGATTCAAGATAAATGAATGTGATAAATGTGTTTACATTAAAGACACTCCAAATCACCAAGCCATTATGTGTTTATATGTAGATGATATGTTGATCATCAGTAGAGACATTTCAGAAAGAAATGCAACAAAACAAATGCTCGAGAGCAAGTTCGATATGAAAGACCCTGGAGTTGCGGATATGATCTTAGGAATAAGAATCCATAGAACTCCACAAGGATTGTCATTATCACAGTTTTATTATATCAAAAATGTACTTCAAAAATTCAAGTATATGGAATTCGGTATTGCCAAGACTCCATTGGATGTGAGCTTTGCACTTCGAAAGAATGAAGGTTAAAGTGACTCACAATTGGAGTACGCAAGAGTATTGGGATTTTTAATGTATATAATGAACCGTACATAACTAGACATAGCATGCACTATTAGTAAATTGAGTCGGTACACGAGTAATACCAACAAAACTCATTGGATGGAAATGAAAAGAGTTTGGGGTATATTAAATACACTCAACACTATGCCTTGCATTATAATAAATATCCCGCGGTACTCGAAGGATATAGTGATGAAAATTGGATCACCAGATCGAACGAAGTAAAATCCACAAGTAGATATGTATTTACTATCGGGTGGAGGAGCTGTCTCTTAGAAATTATCCAAACAGACTTGTGTTGCTTGCTCTACAATAGAATCTGAATTTATCGCATTGGATAAAGCTGGTGAAGAAGCAGAATGGCTCTGAAATTTCTTGGAAGATATTCCTTATTGGACCAAACTAGTGGCACCAATATGTTTACACTGTGATAGCCAAGCAACAATAGGTAGGAAAGGGAGCATGATGTACAACGGTAAATCTAGTAAAATACGATGGAGACATAATACCGTTAGGGAACTTCTCTTTAGTTGAATTATCACTGTTGACTATGTAAAGTCAAAGGATAATGTATCGGATCCACTTACAAAAGACCTATCTAGATAAAGAGATGAAACAACATCCAAGGGAATGGGTTTAAGGCCTAGGACAAGTCAGCATGGCCGTAACTCTACCTAGGAGACTGGAGATCCCAAGAGCTAGGTTCAAGAAGATCAAACAAAGTTGTTTCTGACAGGTTCAACATTGTCAATTACCTAACCCATTCTCATGACGTAGACAATGTTTAGTAAACAAGGATAAGACTTAAGGTGAAAAGTCTTTTTATGATTATCTAAATTTGGCAGATTTGACCAAATAGTTTAATCTATAGGATTGAACATTTATAAATTGCCTATGTGAGGGAAAAGTGGAAGCCTCTTAAAGGAGAATATTAGTAAAGGCCTATTCTCTAAGCTCTCATGAAACCGAAATGTATTCATGGATGAAAAGAACAAAACCGTGAGAACCATAAATGGTAAAAGGCTAGTTGTGTGACATGTGTTGTCTAGGTGTACATTAAAGCTCGATGGTTCAAAGATATCAAATTTATCGATTGACCGAGTGCATCCGATGCATGTTCACTACGGAAAGTTCAAAGGGAAACTCACTTATCCAGATGCAATCAGTCTTTGCTTGATGATCACATACTTGTCCGTAAATTTTTTATGAAAAATATCCATTCCACAATCATGAGGGGGATTGTTGGGTTCAATGTATATAAAAAAGTGTGAATGAAAAATGGAGGGAACCAAGTGAAAAGAAAAAATAGAGAAGAAAAACACTAAAATAGAAAGTGTACTCTAAAATGGCAAGTCTACTAATTCTCCCACATTGGTGGGAGAATGTGACTTTCAAGTGTTTATATTAAGAAAGACTTATTCCACTTGGTAAGTGAGGCAAGAAATAAGAGATGCCTCACGCCGTCGCCGTCGTCGCTCGCTCGGCTCGGCTTCGGCTTTGGATCGATCGATGAGATCTATCCTTTTGGAAAAAATTTATTTGATAGAAATTTAATCCGAAAACACCAAAGGAAAAATGCAACTTTTCTGTGTTTTTTTATCCTCCATTTATATGCATGCATGCAGTGGCTGGCACTGTTTCGAAATGTAATGCAGAAAAGAAGTGATGCTATAGAGGGGATGCAATCCTTCAATGAAATGACACACTGTTTCGTTAAATGGTATGCCTGTTCGTAAAAGATACATTCCTTGACCGAACAGACATGAATTTCCAGAAAGGTCACACCTTTTAAGCGAACCATTGCCAGTTTTTCAAAGAGACATCTGAAAGTCTATATAAACTTGCCTTCATCCACGCGTTTAGATACGAATTTTTTGAATTAAAAAATCTCTTCTTGTCTTAAAATATATTATGTGTGATCAATCAAATCGTTGAGTGAGTTCGTTGAATCCAACAATTTGAGGTACCACTATTGTTCGGATTGAAGGCCATTTTATCCTGGGAGGAAGATTCCATAACCTCGGGTACAGTGAGGGGAATTATTCCTTAAGGACACTCCGTAAAGTCGGAGTACTTGGCCTTAAAATTCTATTTCATCTCTTTTCTGAACATTAACACACTTCTTACATATATTATTCATAATCTAGTGTTGAAGGCGTTAAGGAACTTCATAAGTGTTCTTGTCTTGGACTTGAACTAGTGTTGAAGTTTGTGTTGCTTATGTACAGATTCTTGTACCCTAATACGTACTAAATAATAATGCATAGGTCCTGTTGGGCAAAGCCCTGACCTCCTCAAATCAATATGAGCAAGAAATGGTCAATGGAGCAAGAAGTGTCAAAGGAGTTGAAAAATAATCACAAAGAAATGAAGGAGATGAAAATTTTACCAAGTGACAAGAGTGAAGTATACAGACAGTGCAAGTAAAAGCCATAAGGGAGCAAGGTGGAAGACGACCCAAAGGTGGCAAACACTGATCAGTAGGGAATTTTGCCGACAATAAAACGGCAACATGCTTGAAAAGCAGCGCAGATGGAGGGGATGTTAGACGGAAGATTGGAACAGAGGTAGCTGCTCTTTTATAGTAGGTTTTTTCGAACTTGGGCCATTTATTGGGCTTAGGTCCTTTCATTTCTGAATATTTTTGTAACTTTGGATTGATATTTGGAATAAAATGGTCCTCGGACCTAAAAGTTAATTAAAAAAAAAAACTCAATAAAATGCAAAAAAAAACTCAAATTTGTATTTGTAATCAAGCATGATTCTACTTTACAACAATCATTTTTCATTTCCGAAAAAAACTATTTTTTTTTTCAAATTTCATATAAAGGGAAAAGGGACATTAATTAAGGGGGCATTTGACACAAAAATTCATTTTTTCTGGAGTTGAACTTCAGAAATAACGTTTGGCCATAAAATCAATTTTAGAATTCAACTTGCAATTAAATTCTGAAACTTTCAATACTTCGAAACACAACAGAAAGATATTTTCACTTCAAATAACTCACAAAAATTTAAAAATAATTAATATTTATATTAATGGTCAAACACAACTTCAATTTTCAAATAACATTTTCTACTTCTAAATCATAACTATTTTTTTCAAATTTTACAATTTTCTTGATCAAAGAAATATTTGTACATAACCAGTACACTTTAAACACAAATACAAAGCTTAAATCAAAATTAGTGAATTCTCCCAAATTGTAAATCAAAAGTGTAGATCTTCATGGTGTTATACATACCTCTTTATCAATGTAATCAAATACATTTTGTTTGAGTGGTTCATTATCCATTTTCGTGAATTAGAAACTCAGAAATTGCAAAGGAAATTAAAATTGAGTAATGTATTTATACTACTATTTTTTTTTTGGCATCAACACTATAAGCTTAATTGTTCAAAGTTTATGAATACTTTGGATTATGGTAAGAATATTTTGAGTAATTATTTTATGACTAAAAATAATGGTCCATTTTCCATTTTCCGTTTTATCTTTTTTCCCAAATTGTTGACTCTATGCAACAACTTACTAAATATTATTTTCCTTCCAAAAAGCTAAAACTAATCAAAACTCTCTTCTTTGGCTTTTTTTTTAATTATTTAAAAGATTCCACTTACTACTTTCTCTCTTGTTTCCATGATATTTTTGTGGCTTAATACATTACCACCCCTTTAAATTTATCAGATATTTATTTAAATACTTAAATTAAGTCTTGTTTCTGCTGAACACCTCAATTTTTATTAAAGTGTTTCGATTAAATACTTTCAACTTAAATATTTGAAAAAAATTATGTGTGTTTTCATTCATCTTTTATATTATTAAGTTAATTGCAGAAGATAAGTCACTTTTTTAATTATGTGCATTTACCTCAATAATTTATATAACTCCAATCATTTTCTACTTGAAACTGATACATATAATTAAAGGAGATGATATATTGTATATGGTTAAGATGAAGGAAAATATGCTCAAGTTTTTTCAAAACTTGAATCTAAAGTGTTTAACTGAAATACTTTACATATTAAAAGTTGAGATGCTTAATTTAAAATAAAAATAAAAATTTAAGTATCTAAATAAAATATCCTAATAAATGTAAGGAGTTGGCTGCATATTCAACCTTATTTTATTCCATCAAACTTGTTACCATAATCATTTTCCTTTTCTAGATCTTATCACTCAGTCTTGTTTCCATAATTATTTTCCTTTTCTGTATCATATTTCTCAACCTTGTTTTCATAATTATTTATTCTTTTTTGGCTTTACATAAGTTAAGGAAAGCGGACACCTTTAGAACTGAGAAGTACTGCTTCGATTAATTTTTATTTGTAATTTGAATTTTTTATGCCTTGATGGTTTATACGAGTACATCACCACTATTAAGATCTAATTTGATACTTAGTTTTTGTATGAGATAAACGAAGAACAACAAATATGTTGTTGTTCAACATTTTCAGATATAAGAATCTATAATTTCATACAATAACTTCAATACTAGTTCAATTTGTCTTAGTCCCGCCGGTAGGGAGTTCGGAAAGTCGGAAGTAGGTTGTAAAACCATCTTTCAAAGGCATTAAGTACTTGTTGTATGAGGACTTTCAAATGCGGAAACCCCAATCAGGATGATTGTTCTCGCGGCTACTGGCTTATTAAACAAGAACACTATGAAGTACAACAACACCCTCAACACATGATCAAGGTGATCTTTCTAAGAAGTGTGTTTTATATTTTTTTTCAGAAATTAAGATGAAACAAAAATGTAAAGCCAAGTCCCCCGACTTCACGGAGTGTCCTTAAGAAATAATTTCCCTCACTGTACCCAAGGTTTTGGAATCTTCCTCCCAGGATAAAATGGCTTTCAATCCAACTATAGTGGTACCTCAAATAATTGGATTCGTCGAACTCACTCAACGATTTGATTGATCACAAGGAATGTTTTTTTAAGACAAGAAGAGTTTTATTTCAAAAAAAAAAAATTCATTCCTAAACCTGTGGATAAATGCAGGTTCATATAGCCATCAAGTGCCCCTTCCGAAAGGTGGCAATAGTTCATCCGAAAAGGTGTATCCTTTGAAAGAGTCATGTCTGTTCATTCGAAACATTGTGACTTTTTCTAAACAAACACAACTATCTGAATAGTCACTCTTTTTCCAAAACAATATGTCTTTTCCTCAAAGATTGTGTTCCTCCATTTTCCATTCACACCTATTGAATCCAACAATCCACACATGAATGGGGAATGATTATTCTTTGTAAAACTTTATGGACAAATATGTGATCATCAAGCAAAGACTGATTGCATCAGGATAAGTGGGTTTCCCTTTGAACTTTTCGTAGTGAACATGCATTGGATTCACTCGGCCAATCGGTAGATTTGATATCTTTGAACCGTCGAGCTTTAATGTACACCTAGACAACACATGTCACACAACCAACCTTTTACCATTTATGGTTCTCACGGTTTTATTCTTTTCAGCCATGAACACATCCCGATTTCATGAGAGCTTAGAGAATAAGACTTTACTAACATTCTCCTTGAAGTGGCTTCCACTTCGCCCTCACATAGGTTATTTCTAAACATTCAATCCTATAGATTGTACTATTTGGTCAAATCTGCCAAATTTAGATAATCGTTAAAAGACTTTTCACTTTAAGTCTTATCCTTGTTTACTAAACATTGTCTACATCATGAGAATGGGTTGGTATTTTGACAATGTTGAACCTGTCAGACACAACTTTGTTTGATCTCTTTGAACCTAGCTCTTGGAATCTCCAGTATGCTAGGTAGAGATACCACTATACTGACTTGTTGATACAGAAATAATCACGGATATGGACTTATGGGAGTGCATGTTGGGTCCGAGACTTGGTGTGTTCAATTGAAGTGTAAAAGGGAACTAAGTGCACTAAAAATCAGCAAACATAGTACACTTGATGGGCACCTAAGTCTCTAAGGGGCCTTTTGGTCGTTTTGTATTTTTTTTGTAACCTAGTATAAATAGAACATTGTAGGGATTTTAGACTTAGTTTATTGATGATGTTGTAAGTCTTAATACATTGGAAAACAGAAGCCCTCTCTTCTCTTTGGAGGCAAAACCGAAACTAGGATACAACAATAGGGTGGATTCTTTTTTGTTGTTGTTTTCTTGGAAACATTGATGATTGGGAGGTGGATTCCGATCTTGTGTCTTTGTAAGAGATAGGTTTATTGTTGTGTGTAGTGTTAAGGGTCCAAGATTGTTCATTCTTGGGTTCTTAAGATTATACCTTCATGTGGTCTATCAATCTATCCTTTTACTTTCTTGTAATCTTGTTTATTGTTTATGTTGTAATCTTGTGCTCTTGTTGTTATTGTTAAATCCGAATCTTGTGTCTTCTTTTTTATCATCTTGTGTTCATATTGTTCTTGTTGTTGTTGCTGTTTCGGTGTTAAAATACACATTGTATCTTGTATTCTTCTTGTTGATAGAGAATCCGAGAGTGGTCTCCATCTTGGTCCTCAGATCCTTAAGATTGTGGACTGATTTGGAGTGTGTTTTTTTCCTTCCATTGTTATTCTTGTATCATTTGGTATCAAATAATGACTTTATCTTGTTCTCACAAGATCAATCTTGGGCTTGTTAGGGGAAAAAAAAAGTGTTCAAAACTGAAAATTTCTGAAAAAATAGCAATCTGTCCGTGTTGTATTCTTGGCTGAAAAGTGTGTTCTTGTTGTGTCTTGGCCGAGTTTTTTACTTGTATTTGTTATATCTAAGTGTTAGTTTTGTTCCTCACTAACACGTTGAGTCTATATCTAGATTTGAGCTTTAAAAATTGATGTTGTTGTTGTGAACATAAGACTTGGCCGAATTGTTGTTGAAACATTATTTTGGTGGACTGTTTTGGCCTTGTGGTCTTCATCTTGTTGTTTTTATAAGCTTTTACACGTGGTATTTTGGCTCATTGGTGTCCTAATAACCATCTTGTTGAAGTTTTAGTTGTCTTGGCCAAGTGTTGAAGATATTGTATTGTGAAAATTAGAAGTTGGCCGTGTGAAAATTGTTGGTGTTCTTGGAGATTGTTGTTGGTTGTTCTTGGTGATTGTTGATGTTGTTCATGGAGTTCTTCACAACCTTCATAGCTTTTTAAAATAAAGTGAATCTTAGATCTATAAAGGTGAAGGGAAAAAGGTAAAACTTTATTAGTCTTGAAAGACTTACCATCACTCACCAACTAGTCAATCACATCTCAACCACTTTCCAACAACTTTCCATGATTCAAGAATCCATGTTTTAAGGGTAGTACAAGTCGAGTCAAAGACATTGGAGTCTTGAATTTTTAATTGAAAAAAGATCCAAAGACTAGTTTGTATTTCCCTCCATTGAACAAGTTCTACCAAAGGTCCCAAATTGAAAATTGACCAAGACTTGAACTTTTGAAATTAACAACTTGATAAAACCAAATCAATACGTGGCTGCCACATCACGTTTTAATGTTCACATGAAAAAAATTTTAAGCTCAAATTTTGATCTTTTAGTTTCATTGTGTTGTCTCTTTAGTTTCGTTTGTTGATTCCATTACTAACTTACGAGCTAGTACTAGATTGTAAGTTAGTTTTGAAATCGTTCTTCATGTTAACTTTCCTTTGTGTGTCTTAATCCTTTGAGTCATTGTAACGTCCTTGTGTTTTTTTCCTTACTCTTTGGAGTTGTTTTCAACGTTGGATTCACCTCTCAACACCTCTCGGAGTACAAGAAAGCTTTCAATACTTGTGAGATTAAGTGTGAGGGATCCGATAGACCCGAAATAAAAGAGAGAGTGAGGATGTTTTGTATAACTAACGTGTTTTCTATTTTGTAGGTAACTTCTTTGCCACAATGGATACCATTTTAGTCCACCTTGATGCTATTGCCCGAGAAATAGCTAAGGCGAATGCGGGTCTTGACAAATTGGGCTCGGATATGTCTACTATACTTGAGAGGTTGGATCGAGTGGAGATTCGAAGGAATTCTCGTGATTCTACTTCCGAAGCTTTACCTCAAGCAATCAATCCTCCTAGACCACCACAAAATGACATAGACATAATCCAAGCCACCAAATATCCTTCAACCCGAGACCTACATAGGTCAATCCCTACTCCATTCAATCAAGTCCAACAAAAAGGACTTGGAAGCCAAATATATCCCGTCCAAGATCCACAACCAAAGCTCCACTTTACCAAATCAATCCTCTCAACTGAAACTCCACTTCACCAAAGATGACATGTCCATGTAGAGAAGAATGGTAGAAATGAACATGACGTATATGGAGTCTATGAAGATACTTGTATGATGGTAGGAGACTTGTTTCGGATGAGATTGAAGACAAGGCTCAAGATGGAGAAGAAGCCGAGATTCAAAATGAAGATGTTGACCGAGACTTGTGTTAATATTTTGCGGGCTATTTTGAGTGGTTTATTTTAAAATGGCCGATTGAACGAGGTGAAGCGGTGAATTTGTCGGCAAATTCCTCTCATGATGGAGAGGATGATAGAGAATAATCACGGATATGGACTTATGGGAGTGCATGTTGGGTTCGAGACTTGGTGTGTGCAATTGAAGTGCAAAAGGGAACTAAGTGCACTAAAAATCAGCCAGCATATTACACTTGATGGGCACCTAAGTCTCTAAAGGGCCTTTTGATCTTTTTGTATTTTATTTGTAACCTAGTATAAATAGAACATTGTAGGGATTTTAGACTTAGTTTATTGATGATTTTGTAAGTCTTAAGACATTGAAAAACACAAGTCCTCTCTTCTCTTTGGAGGCAAAACCGAAACTAGGATACAACAATAGGTTGGATTCTCTTTTGTTGTTGTTTGCTTGGAAACATTGATGCTTGGGAGGTGGATTCCGATCTTGTGTCTTTGTAAGAGATAGGTTTATTGTTGTGTATAGTGTTAAGGATACAATATTGTCCATTCTTGGGTTCTTAAGATTATACCTTCATGTGGTCTATCTATCTATCCTTTTACCTTCTTGTAATCTTGTTTATTGTTTGTGTTGTAATCTTGTTCTCTTGTTGTTATTGTTAAATCCGAATCTTGTGTCTTCTTTTTTATCATCTTGTGTTCATCTTGTTCTTGTTGTTGTTTCTGTTTTGGTGTTAAAATACACATTGTATCTTATATTCTTCTTGTTGATAGAGAATCCGAGAGTGGTCTCCATCTTGGTCCTCGGATTCTTAAGATTGTGGATTGATTTGGAGTGTGTTTTGTCCCTTCCGTTGTCATTCTTGTATCACTTGTCCTTGGCCTTAAACCCATTTCCTTGGATGTTCTCTCAACTCCTTCTCTAGATAGGCCTTTTGTAAATGGATCCGACATATTATCCTTTGACTTTACATAGTCAATAGTGATAATTCCACTAGAGTGAAGTTCTCTAACGGTATTATATCTTCGTCTTATGTGATAAGATTTACCATTGTACATCATTCTCACTACCCTACCTATTTCCGCTTGCTATCACAGTGTATACATACTGGTGCCACAATAATAAAGGACAACAAATAGGATGCATGAAAGAAATGAAAGCAATACAGAAGGAACAAACTAGATTTAGGAGAGAAATCCTAGATAGAGTGATGCATCGATCCTGTTAGGCAAAGACCCAACCCCCGGGAATCAGTATGAGCAAGAAATAGTCAATGGAGCAAGAAGCGCCAAAGAAGTTTAAAAATAATCACAAAGAAATGAAGAAGATGAAGATTTTACCCAGTGACAAGAGTGAAGTAGATAGACAGAGCAACAGTAAAATCCATAAGGGAGAAAGGTTGAAGACGACCCAAAGGAGAACACTGATCAACTGGAAATTTTGCCGAAAATAAAGCGGCAACATGCCTGAAAAGTGGTGTACTTGGAGGAAATGTAAGAAGGAAAATTGGAAGAGATGTAGCTGCTCTTTTATAGTAGGTTTCTTTGAACTTGGGACATTAGTTGGGATCAGGTCCTTTTCATTTCTAAATATTTTGTAACTTTGGGTTGATATTTGGAATAAAATAGTCCTCAGACCTAAAAGTTCATTAAAACTAAAAACTCACAAAAATGCCAAAAAAAAAACACTCAAATTTGTATTTTTAATCAAGCACGATTCTAATTTACAACTATCATTTTTTTTCTCCGAAAAAGCACTAGTGTTTTTTTTCAAATTTCATATATAGGGCGTAAAGGGACACTTGTACTAATTAATGTTGGATTATTGAGTATTTTCCCTTCCTATGTGGATAAATGAAGTCCAATTTGGACCAATTTACTTTTGTCCATAGGCCCATTACTATGGGAAATATATATTGATCTTTTTAGGTCTTATTCACCATCACAAAAAGAGAGTTTTCAGCAGCCAAAGAGAATAAAAAAGTGCTGATTTTCGGACCTAAATTCCAGCCACAGCTGTCAACTTCAAATTGCGATTCCTGCTTCATTTCTTGTCCGATTGAGATGATTTTGTACCGTTTGTTCCTCTCATCTCAATATTTGATTAGGAAATGACGGATCTTGATTTGGTGGTCTGTAGCTCCTGTTCTTCATTCCTTAAAAGTAGCTGCATTTTTTGTGCTTTCACTCCTTTATTTCTCTAGTGTTTGGTGTTGTGGTTTATGCATTGTCTCTTGTTGTTTGGCACTTGTTTTGTGGCCATTTTGGAGAATAATATTTTAACTATTTGGTGATTACAGTGGAGGTTTGGTCCCGTGGTTCTTTACTCTTCACACCGAAGGGTTTTCCACGTAAATTTGGTGTCTTGTGTGATTGCCTTTATTCTTGACCTATTGTATTTGTGTGGTAATTCATTTGCTGCCATATTAATTTGTTTTTCTTGATTTTCTTGTCTCATCTTAGTTCAAATTGGAAGGAAAAGTTTAGACTTGGGTATTCTTCCGCTGCTACCCTGTCAGGCTCTTTCATAGTGCCCTCTATCTTTCCCAATAAAGTGGTATCAAATCCATGTTGTTATTGATTGTTGATTTGAATGATGGAGGCATATATGAGCAAGATGGTTTGTTTGAATTGTAGTAACTATCATACTTGGAAAGGCAAGATGAAAGATCTTCTAATTGTCAAGAAAATGTATCTACCTGTGTTTGCGTCTACTAAGCCTCAATCTATGATAGATGAGGATCGAAAATTTAAGCACTTATAGGTTTGTGGTTATATAAGACAATGGGCTGAGGATAATGTTAGAAATCATATTGTGAATGAGACACAAGCTAGAAGTTTGTGGGACAAGCTCGAGAAACTTTATGCTTCAAAGACTGGCAATAACAAGTTCTTCCTACTTAAGCAATTAATGAATATCAGGTATAAAGAAAGCAATCCTATTTCTGATCATATAAATAATTTTCAGGGTATCCTTGACCAGCTATCCGGAATGGGTGTAAAGTTAGATGAAGAAATTCAGGGACTTTGGCTTCATAATACTCTGCCAGACACTTGGGAGACTCTTAGAGTTTCTTAGACTAATTCTGCTCCCGGTGGTGTTGTAACTATGGAATATGTTAAGAGTGGTGTCTTGAATAAAGAGATGAGAAGAAGATCTCAGGCCTCATCTTCTTCATCTTTACACTCTAATGTTTTGGTTACTGAAGAGAGGGGGAGAAATAAGTCCAGAGGTCCAAATGATAGAGATAAAACTAGAAGCAAGTCAAGGTCCAAATTGAAGAATGTTACATATGACTATTACAACAAAAAAAGGGAATATCATAAAATATGGTTGCAAGTATAAGAGAGCTATGAGACGGTAAAAGAACGAAGGAGATAATGAAAATTATGTTGTAGTTGTTACTAATGATGATCTTCTTGTTTCTTGTGGTGAGAATGCCATCAATATTGTTCATGATGAGTCTAGCTGGTTTGTGGATTCTGGTGCTATTTCTCATGTTACGCCAAAGAAGGAATTATTTTCTTATTATACTCCAGGTAATTTTGGAATGTTGAAAATGGGCAATAATGATGAAGTTAAAGTACTTGGCATTGGCGCTGTTTGTTTGGAAAGTAACAATGGTTCCAAACTAGTTCTCAATAATGTTAAGCATGCTCCAGATGTTCGCTTGAATTTGATTTCTTTAAGGAACCCCGATGATGAGGGTTATGTTAACACCCTTGGTGCAGGCCAGTGGAAGCTTACTAGAGTTTTGATGATTGTGGCTCGAGGTGACAAGTTGTCTAACTTGTACATATTTCAGGGCTCTACTTCTAAAGGCTTGATAAACTTAGTGGAGAATGATACTTTATCAGAGATGTGGCATAGAAGGTTGAGTCATATGAGTGAGAAGATGATTGATAGTTTGGATAAGAAAAATTTTCTTTCTGGAGTGAAACAAGCAAAGTTGAAGAAGTGTGTTCATTACTTAGCCGGTAAATAGAAAAAAGTTTCTTTTCAGAGTCATCCGCCTTCAAGAAATCTTAATTTGCTGGAGTTGGTGCATTCTGATTTGTGTGGTATTTCAAAGTAAGGTCTCATAGTGGTGCACTTTAGTTTGTGACTTTTATTGATGATCATTCTCGCAAACTCTGGGTATTGCCTTTAAAGTTCAAGGATCAAGTACTTGACATGTTCAAAGATTTCAGGCCTTGGTTAAGAGATAGACAAGGAAGAAATTGAAATACATCCGTTCAGATAATGGTGGTGAGTATATTTATCCTTTTGATAGATATTGCAAAGAGCAGGGTATTCGGCATCAGAAAACTCCTCCAAAAACTCCTCAGTTGAATAATTTAGCAGAGAGGATGAACAGAACTCTAGTTGAGAGGGTTAGATGTATGCTTTCAGATGCTAAGCTGCCAGATTCCTTTTGGGCAGAAGCACTTAATACTACTGCTTATGTTATCAATTTATCTCTTACTATTGCTTTGGATGGTGATGTCCCTGACAAAGTTTGTTCTGGTAAGAATGTTTCTTATGATCATCTTAGAGCCTTTAGGTGTACAAATTTTGTGCATGTTCCTAAGGATAAAAAGTCAAAGTTGGATGTTAAAACTAGGCAGTGTATCTTCATTGGTTATGGTCAAGATGAATTTGGCTATCATTTCTATGATCCAGTTGAGAAGAAACTTGTTAGAAGCCATGATGTTATGTTCTTTAAAGAACAAACAATTGAAGATTTTGACAAATTTGAGAAGGTTGATTCTCAGAGTAGTGAGAGTCTATTTGATGTTGATCTAGTTCCTTTGACTACTACTCCCGAAGAAAATCTTTATGATGATGAAAATCAAGTTGATAATGAAGATGATGATCATGTTCATAATGACCAGCATGATGTTGTTGATGCTGCAGTGCAAGTTGATATGGTTGATCATCAACCAGTTGTTGATGTTCCAGAAAGTTCTCTCCAATGATCTACTAGAGAGAGAATACCTTCATTTCGTTATTCTCCCAATGAGTATGTATTCTTATCTGATGGGGGAGAACCTGAGAGTCTTGATGAGGCCATGGAAAGTGAAGAAAAAGAAAACTGGTTTAATGCTATGGAAGATAAAATTAAATCTTTTTATGATAATCATACCTTTGATTTGGTTAAGCTGCCTAAAAACAGAAAAACATTGAAAAATAGGTGGGTTTTTTGGGTGAAGCATGAAGATGGTAACCCAGTTCCACGGTACAAGGCTAAATTGGTTGTGAAGGGATTTAACTAGAAAAAGGGAGTTGATTTTGATGAGATATTCTCTCCAGTTGTAAAGATGTCATCCATTCATGTGGTTCTAGGCTTAGTTACAAGTCTATATTTAGAGGTTGAGCAAATGGACGTTAAAACTGCTTTTATCCATGGTGACTTAGATGAAGAAATTTATAAGGAGCAACCCAAAGGTTTTGAAGTCAAGGGAAAAGAGAATTATGTTTGCAAATTGAAGAAGAGCTTGTATGGTTTGAAATAAGCTCCTAGGCAGTGGTACAGAAAGTTTGGTTCCTTTATGAGTCTGCAGGGTTTCAAGAAGACTACTTTAGACCATTGTGTTTTTGTGCAAAAATTCTCTGATGGTGACTTTATTATTGTGTTGCTTTATGTTGATGACATGCTTGTTGTTGGTCATAATACTTGCAGGATTCAAAAGTTGTAGCAAGAGTTGAGTAAGTCTTTTTCTATGAAAGATATAGGACCAGCAAAGAAGATTCTTGGCATGCAGATTGTCCGTGACAGAAAGGCCAAGAAGTTTTTGTTATCACAAGAGAAGTACATTCAGAAAGTAATTTGAAGGTTTAACATAGACAACGCTAAGGTTGGCAGTACACCTTTAGTTATATACTTCAAGTTGAGCACGAAGCAGTGTCCTTCCAGTGATGATGAGATGAAAGATATGAAGAAAGTTCCTTATGCTTCAGTTGTTGGTAGTTTTATGTATGTAATGGTTTGCGCAAGACCGGATATTTCTTATTCTGTTGGTATTGTTAGTCGTTTTCTTTCTAATCCGGGAAGAGAACATTGGAATGTTATGAAGTGGATTATGAGATATCTTTGTGGAATTTCTAGTTTGAGTTTGTGTTTTGGTATAGGGAAGCCTATTCTTTGTGGTTATACTGATTCAAATATGGCCGGTGATGTTGAAACTCATAAGTCTACTTCAGGGTATTTCGTTACTTTTGCAGGGGGAGCTGTGTCTTGGCAATCTAGGTTGCAAAAATGTGTTGATCTATCTACTACAGAAGCAGAGCTTATTGCTGCCGTTGAAGCTTGTAAAGAATTGCTTTGGATGAAGAGATTCTTGGGGAAACTTGGTTGTGCTCAAAAGAGGTATGTGCTTCATTACGGTAGTCAAAGTACCATACATCTTGGCAAGAATTCAACATTTCATGGTCGGTCTAAACACATAGATGTGAGATACCATTGGATTTGGGATGTGTTGGATTCTAAGTTGCTTGAACTAGAGAAGATTGATACGGATGATAATGGTTCCGACATGATGACTAAAACTTTGCCAAGAGGGAAGTTTCAAGAATGTTGCATGATCGTTGGGATGGTGGTCTCCTCCACATAGTTGGGAGGGGGAGAACTGTTGGGTTATTGGGTTTTTTTTCCTTCCTATGTGGATAAATGAGGCCCAATTTGGACCAACCCACTTTTGCCCATAGGACCATTACTATGGGGAATATATATTGATATTTTTAGGTCTTATTCACCATCACAAAAGGAGAGTTTTCAGCAGCTAAAGAGAAAAAAAAAGAACTGATTTTCGGACCTAAATTCCAGCCACAACTGTCAACTTCAAATTGCGATTCCCGCTTCGTTTCTTGTCCGATTGAGATGAATTTTGGAATTCATATTTCTATCATATCAATCTTTGATTAGGAACTAACGGATCTTGATTTCGTGACTTGTATCTCCTGTTCTTCATTCCCGACCAGTAGCTATATTTTTTGTGCTTTCACTCCTTTATTCTCTAGTGTTTGGTGCTGTGGTTTATGTATTGTTTCTTGTTGTTTGACACTTGTTTTGTGGCCATTTTGAAGAACAATATTGTAAATATTTGGTGATTATAGTGGAGGTTTTTTCCCATGGTGTTTTACTCTTCACACCGAAGGGTTTTCCACGTAAATTTGGTGTCTTGTGTGATTGCCTTTATTCTTGACCTATCGTATTTGTGTGGAAATTCATTTGCTATCATATTACTTTATTTTTCTAGGTTTTCTTGTCTCCTCTTAGTTCAAATTGAAAGTAAAAGTTTAGACTTGAGTATTCTTCCGCTGCTACCCTGTCGGGCTCTTTCATAGTGTCCCTATCTTTCCCAACAATTAAGGGGGCATTTGGCATGAAAAAATCACTTTTTTCTGGAGTTGAAATTCAGAAATTACGTTTCGTCATAAAATCTATTTTAGAATTCAACTAGAAATTAAATTCTGAAACTTGCAATACTTCGAAACATAAAAAAAAAGTATTTTCACTTCAAATAACTCACAAAAATTCAAAAATAATTCATATTTTAATGGTCAAACGCAACTTCAATTTTCAAATAACATTTTCTACTTCTAAATCATAACTAATTTTTTCAAATTTCACAATTACCACGATCAAATAAATATTTGTACATAACCAGTACATTTTAAGCACATATACAAAGCTTAAATCAAAATGAGATAATACCCAATTACCCCCCCCCCCCCCGAACTATATCCAAAAAGGCTATGACACACCTCAACTTAAAGAGGTTTCTATTACCCCTGAAATAATTAAAAGTATAATTTTGATACTCTTAGTGCCTACATGGCACATACGTGGCACAACACACTGAAGTGACCATGTAGGCACACGTGTGTAACACGTAGGCACTAAGGGTGCCAAAATTACACTTTTAATTAGTTCAAGAGGGTAATAGGACCCCCTTTAAGTTGAGGTGTGTCATAGCCTTTTTGGGTATAGTTCAGGGGGTAATTGAGTATTTTCCCAATAAAAATTAGTGAATTCTCCCAAATTGTAAATCAAAAGTATAGCTATCCATGGTGTCATACATAACTCTTTATCAATGTAATCAAATACATTTTGCTTGAGTGGTTCATTATCCATTTTCGTGAATTAGAAACTTAGAAATTGCTGAGGAAGTTAAAACTGAGTAATGTATTTATACTAATAAATTTTTTTCCATCAACACTATAAGCTTAATTTTCCAAAAATAAGTTTTGACTCATAGATTTTATGAATACTTTGGATTATGGTAAGAATTTTTTGACTAATTATTTTATGACTAAAAATAATGGTTCATTTTCCATTTTCTGTTTTATCTTTTTCCCAAATTGTTGACTCTATGCAACAACTTACTAAATATTTATTTGCCTTCCAAAAAGCTAAAGAGCCAACTTATTACTCTCTCACTTGTTTCCCATGATATTTTTGTGCTTAATACATAACCAACCCTTTAAATTTATCAGATATTTTATTTAAATACTAAAATTAAATCTTATTTCAGTTGAACATCTTAATTTTTAATAAAGTGTTTCAATTAAATACTTTCGACTTAAATATTTGGAAAAAAAATTATGTTTATATTCATTCATCTATTATATAATTAAGTTAATTGTATAATATAAACCACTTTTTTAATTATATGCATTTACTTCATTAATGTGTAGAACTTCAATCATTTTCTACTTGAGATTGATACATATAATTAAAAAAGATAATATATTGTATATGGTTAAGACGTATGAAAGCATGCATAAGTTTTTTTAAAACTTGAATCGAAAGTGTCTAATTAAAACACTTAACAAATTTAAAGTTGAGATGTTTAATTTTTTTAAAAAAATTAATTAAAGTATCTAAATGAAATATCCTAATAAATTAACTCGTATTTAACTTTATTTTATTCCATCAGATTATTTTCCTTTTCTAGATCTTATCTCTCAAACTTGTTTCCATAATTATTTTCCTTTTCTATATCTTATTTCTCAAACCTTGTTTCCATAATTATTTTTCCTTTTTTTGGCTTTACATAAGTAAAGGAAAGTGGACACCACACCAAATTGAGAATTGAGAAGTACTACTTCGGTTAATTTTTATTTGTCTAATTTGAATTTTTTGTGTCTTGATGGTTTTTACGAATTCATCATAATAATTAGGATCTAATTTGATACTTGGGTTTTAGTATGAGATAAACGAAGAACAACAAGAACATAAAGTAAATTGCAATAAAGTAAAGATACAGGAGAAAATGGAAGGAAAGGTGTTATTTAAGTCTTGAATGAAGGATTTATGACATTGACTAATTTAAAGGGTCAAACATAATTAGGAAATTGATTAAGTTAATTGTGGACTTGATTAATATTTTTAAAAATTTCTAATCTTTTCAAAAATGCAAATCAAATCACACTCCTCTCCTCTCCAAATCAACCGTTTGTTTCCTCTCTCTCGACAGTTTCTCTCAACTCTCTCCCAACCAATAGTTCTGCAAAATTTCTTCCTTCAATCCCCGGAGACTTCAACCTCTGGCGACAAATAGTTGGGAGAGTTTCTTTTAGACTTTCAACCATCAATCGACGTGACAGCAGTGTTCTCCGGCAACAACAACTTCTAGTTCTTCATCGTCCCATTTCTTATTTAACAGGTAAAAAATTATATTTTTTTAGTTATGAAGAAAAAGAGGAACTTGATCCAACTTCTATTCTAGTGTTGATTAACAATTTTAATATTTCTTGCTTAAATTTGAAATGTGAACTGAAGAAAACCCTAAGTTCTGATATTTCTTCTTTACTCTTTCTGGTGTGAAATGTAATTTTTTGTAGTTATTGTAGTTCTTGTTGTCTAACTGTTGATTCGATTTGTTGGTGTCTGTTGACTTTTTTGAAGTTTAATTTTTATTGTTTGTGTTTGTACAAATGCAAAACCACAATGTTGATGATTTTTGGTCACCGTTGATGTTCTTAGTGTGTGTGTTGTGTTGGTGTTGCTAGGTTGATTTGTTGTTTTTCTTGATAAAATGGTGTATTTGATATTAAACGTTGATAGTTTGTTGTTTTATCAAATAAAATCCTGGTACTATTTTTTTCTGCAATAGATGAATTATCTTATGCAATAGATGAACCATCTGATGTAACAGATGAAAATCTAATGCGATAGATGAAAATATGATGCAACAAATGAAAATCTAATGCAACAATGAAAATCTAATGCAACAGATGAACAATCTAATAGATCATTCATCTGTTGTGACAGATAACTCTTCTTTTAGGAAGAAATCTAAACAATATTGACAGTTGATAATAGTTTCACCAAAATAACTCGTTTGGAAACAGATGAGTGGTCTGTTTTTATCATTTCTAATGGATTACTCATCTTTTGAAACTGGTTGATTAGATGTTGCAATAGATAACCTATCTGGTGCAATAGATGAGTGATTTGTTTTAACAGATGAGTAATCTTTTTAATTATTTCCAACGGATTACTCATCTGTTGCAACAGGTTGATTCTATGTTCAACAGATAACATACCTGGTGCAATAGATGAATGATGTGTTTCAACATATGAGTAATATGTTTTTATTATTTCTAATAGATTACTCATACATTGCAACAGTTGTCTATATGCTGCGACAAATAACCTACCTGGTGCAACAGATGTGTGGTCTGTTGGAACTATTATTTTACTATTGTGTATGTTAGATTTACTGTTATCCTTTTTAACGATGCATTTAATCAATTATAATCTATTTTATATACCTGTTAATTTTAGATAATATGGCTCCCAAAATAAAAAAAAAATCAAGTCCAAATAAAGGAACAAATGAAGCAGCTAGGCTATATCCACCACTGTATGAGCTTGCTTTATAAGCGTTATCTCAATCAGGAGCAAAAGATAATGAACATGGGGAGGAGGAATATTTCAAAAGAGATGACCCAAATACTAATATCCCTTCCACCAAAGAGTTGGTCAAAACCCTTAGCATTGATAGTTATCCTGTGAGAATGCAGTGCGATGGTGTCACATATTTAACTTGTGATTTCGTGGTTAAGTCAGCCATGGGAAAATCTGTCAACGCCTTCATAAAAATACTTTGAGAATAAAAATTGGATGCTTATTTTAGGGATAACTTCTTTGGACAATATCTTGATTTGCAGGAGGACAACAATGCTCGTTTTCAAATGAAAGTGGTATATGATCTTCTCAAGCGTAGGTTTATGTATGAAAATAAAGATAAGATGGATGAGGTGTAGATAAATTATTGTGGCATATCTGTTTGTTTTGGTTGGGGGAGTTTTCCATAGTTACTGGTTAAAATGTTATCCTCTTTCTCCTTCTCAAGTTATACCTATTCTAACCCAAAAAAGCACCCCACACAATCAAAAAAGACAAAGGCAAGTCGAGTGATCATGATGACCTGGTGTCCCTTGTTTGTCCAAGCTTAAAAAACATAACTTTGATAGAAGCGTTGAAAGGTAAAAGACTTTCAAAGAAGCACAAGCAATCATTTGCTTGGTTTGGTTTGTGCATAATATTCTTTGGGCGAGAGACATTAACAACAACATACCACTTGTCTTATTAAAGATCTTCGAGGATCTTGAGGCATTTAACACCTATACTTGGGATTGTAACAACTTCAAAATGACTGTCAAATATTTGTTAACGCCAAAGACAGTTAACTTTTATGGATTTTCATGGGCTTTCATGGTAAATATTTCTTTTATTATGATATGTTTATTTTTTTTATTCAATAATGTTGTTGATTTATTGGCATCATTTTATTGGCTTGGGCGTTTGAAGTCATTCCTTATTTGAGACAACAAGTGAACTACGAGGAAAAAGTTTCCTGTCCAAAAATCCTGAGATGGTTGTTGGCCAAAACTAATAAAAATGCAAAATTTCTTGATCTCATCAACCCCTCGAAGAAAGCAGTAAGTCTAATTTTGATTAAGTTTTTATTTTAATTAATAATTTTTTTTGAATGATTTCATCATCATTTTAATATATATACTGATTTATTTTAGATTATCCACCTGTGGCTTGTTTCGATCAATCGGAAGTTGAGGATGCCATTTTTTCTTACTTTACGGTCTGTGCAAACTTTATCAAACCCTAAGGTCATTGATAGAATAAGAGAAAATTGTTTGGAGCAATAATCATCACAAGAAAAAAAATTCTGGAGGGTGGGCTTGTCATTGTTGATGATGGTAGCGGTAGTGGTGGTGGTAGTGGTGCTGCTGTTAGGGATAATGATGCTCCTCTTACAGTTTTTGAAACAACAGATCATTATGATTATGATCATACTGGTTATATAGATTTTTTCACTTCTACCGAATGTCCTGCATGTAGATGTCAAAACTGCAAGGCGAAACATGATGTAGTGATTAATGCTATTAATGCATTAACTGCTTCTGTAAAGAAAATGACATCTAAAGGAGTGTAATTCCATCAAATAGAATTTCATATTCATACACTTCACTAGAGATCAAGGTGGCTAAGAGGAGAAGGATAAAAATTCTCAAGGCATCATCAAGCATAAAAAAAAGCAAAATAGCAACTCTTTCGTCTTTATCTGGAACCTTTGATAAATGTACAAGGGTCATAGGAGAGCAACATGAGCAGAAGAAGGTGAATGTATATCATCTATCCCAACAAACAAACAGACACATCTATTTCAATAAATAATACATTTGCTGAAAATTATCAAACAGATATATACACTGTTGCAACTATTGTCTAACCTGTTGCATCAGATACATTATCTGTTGAAACAATTGTCTTACTTGTTGCATCAGGTGTGTTATCTGTTGCAACATATGTTCTTCTATTTTAGCAAATCAAACAAGTCTTTGTACTATTTTAATTTGTACCAATAGATGAGTCATATGTTACAACAGATGGTCCATCTGTTCAAAATTATCGTACAACTCTGTTTTACCTGTTAGAATTTGTCCCAATAGTGATACATCTATTGAAAAAGATAGATAATATATTGTATATCTCTGATTAGCATTAATAATTTTGGCTTTTCAGGTGGATGTCACAATAGAAGTACTGCTGAACAGCATACTATCATAGTTGATAATCCATCAATTTCTTTAAGGAAGAAAAAAAAGTGGAGCATGTCAGTTTGGGAGAACTAAAGAATTACCCGTTTGAAGGGTTCAACATCTTGGACGTGGCTCTAAAAAACTAATAAAGTTGATCAACAACTATTCAGAATGGGTTGTTGATGGGCTGTTAAAGCATCATGCCAACAGGTACATAAATCATTTTTAAAGATATTGATTTATACAATTCTTGTTGTAAAAATATGACATTAACACATATAACTATGTAGAAAACAAAACGACAAACACTACAAAGTGAACGAATGAGTCTTGGTTTTGATATGTTCAACTTTTTTATTGAATATCCAGGAATGAAGGATTGGTTCTATTTGATGTCACAATCCCAAACTTGCTGGAATAATGAGGTTTAAATGTCATACATATTACTATTAATTAATACTTTATTTAATTGCATATGTGTACTAATTTTACTATCACGTAACTGAAATGTTTGATAATATGTGTAGTACATCGATGTCATTTTTTACTACCTCGGTAAGAAGGCCAAGTTACAAACACAAGAATAATACAGATACACGCAATTATTTGTACAAAGTTTACATCAATAATGCCTATGATCAGTATTATCAACAACAGCTGAAAGTTTCCAAAAATAAGGAATTCTTAATCAACATCATCAAAGGTTTTAACATTTCAACTATCTTACCTTTGCATTTGGTCGATGAAGTGTACATCCCAATCAATTATGGTGATGAATTCGATTGGGTGTTGGTTGTCATCATTCTAAAAGAGAGGTGCATTCGAGTTTATGACTCGATGTCATGAAGGAGACATTCCAGGCCGTTGTCTGAGATACAAATGTTGACCAAAATATTTCCTACTTACCTTGATATGAGTGGCTCTTTGGACCAAAAGGTTCGTAGTGATTGGTCGACGATTCAAGCATATCGGGATAAAATGGGCAATCCATTTGATGTAGAATATGGAGAAGGAATTGCTCAAAAACCCATTGGTAGCCTGTAAGTATCATGATTTATTTTCATTTCATAAATTTCACAACGCTTACATGAATCGTAAGATAAGGATTATCTATTTTTTTAAAATGCAGGGATTGTGATTTTTTTTTTGCCGCTTACATCGAGTATTTGAGCAATGAATTGCAAGTAACAAATGATAGCCTTAATGACGCATTAATCCATAAAAGATATGATTCTCTTTGATGAAAATACGGAGAAGCAAAAGCCCAGAAACCATACGCAAGCAACATTAAATATCCACGACGACCAAAGCCGAATTTCATAGCACCAGATGAAGAATAACTTGTCCATATTGAGTAGATATTTATAGCTTGAGTCTGTCAAAGTAACCTCTCCTTAGGAATTGTTGACACCAAAAGTTATATTGTTGATTTATTTGTAGAATAGTTGCAACAAATAGACAATATGTTACAACAAATTGTATATCTGTTGCGACAGATAGATAGAAACATCTGCATAATACAACAAATAACCAACCTATTGCAATAGATAACCAATCTATCACAACAGATAGACTATATGTTACAACAGATAGACAATCTGTTGTATTATAAAAAATTCAACTTTCATCAAACATAAAAAATTTCCACTGCATGTAAAGTGAAGTGACTTGAAATAAAAAAAATTGTTATGGTGTTTATCTTTCTACATATTCTTCTTTATACACAGGCTACAAGCATCTAGTTAGTACCCTATAATACCATACCTCTTGCATCCTTTTCACAAAGCCATCACACAGAGCGGCCATTTCTGTGCTGGTCAGCAAATATTTGATGTATGCAAATGCGTATGACCTGCACATGGAACCGGTTTTATTTTTTTGAAGGTTCATATCCTTGTTTAGACTTTCAAAATCCTATGTTTTCTTTATCAACACTTCTGCTAGAAAATGATCCATCAGTTTACTCTGCCTCAACAAGATGGGGAACAACTCCAACAGTGGCTACATGTGGGTTAAAAAAATGTCATCGTCGAAGATAGGTAAGTTACAGTCATAAACCTTAATCTTTCCCTCCTCATGTAGTATCTCAATAGCGAGAAATTGTCTGACTTTCACATTCATGACTGCTAGAATTCTATTTTCCTTGGTCCAACTATTGCCGTATGGAAATGCCTCTTTCCTGTAACATAGTTAATCATATCTTCATCTCATTCGAACGTAGAAACTAACCTATCAAATCCTGGGAAACCAAGACTGTCAGTTAGAATACTGAGCTCATTATACCTATTCTTGAAATTATTGTTGAAGTTGAGGTCCATTATCCTATCGATATCATCATAAGCATCCTATTATGCTAATTGCCTGCCCCTCATGAGGCAAATGATTTCATCAACATACTGTGATATAAGAAGACAATTTTAAATAGGTTAGTAATTGTAAAGAAGAACAACATAGTGGAAAGATACAACGGATGGTCCATCTGTTGTAGATGGTTCTATGAATCTATTCACAAATTACCCATCTAACGCAACTTATGCAACAGATGGGTAATCTATTGCAACAGAACCACCACCAGTTGCACCAAAATACCTAGCTGTTACAATAGATGACACATCTGTTCTGTAGCTTCTTCTTCATGGAGTACATTAGAAGACTAGGTTAGGAAAAGTAAACTTACCCAATCCACGAACTACTTACGCATACTTGTTATATTCTTGAAGTCTTGGGTGTGAAAGATATGCATGGTGTATTCTTGTGCAGGTTTCATGGAATTTGTGGTCCTTCACAGTTCCTTCTTCTCTTCGTCTCCAAGTTTCGTGTATATGTCCACCTTCTTCAATGGCCCTTGAACTTCTACAACTTTTAGAGAGGGAAATGTTGCAATTTTTTTTTTCAGATTAGAGAGTACTTGTCTAATTTTTCTTCTTCCTCCTAACTACCACTATAGGAGTGTATGGCTCTCTTACCTTCTTGGATGGAATGAACCCCTATTAGATTTTAATTCCTTGGTAGATTTAGTGATAGCCTCTAGTTTTTCAAGGAGTTTATCCTATCTGTCCTTGCACACTTTGCATTTGTAATAAGAATATGAGGGTGAAGAGGGGTGAGAGGGACCACTATAAGGGTAGGAGGGACCACTGTATAGATGAGAGGACCGGTGTAAGGGGTGATTTCAAATATATTTATTTTTTCTTGAGCATAAACATGCTCATCAACATGACTGGCAACAGTATCAGTCTCTAGATGGTTGTCATCAACTTCAACAACTCCACCATCAACACCCCCAGAAGAAGCACCCGTGTCTGTTGCAGTAGGTTGGTCATGAAGATCCTCAACATTAGGCTGACCTTACCTAACTGCTCTTCTTAGGGCTGTTGTTCTAGCCAATTCCTTCTTTATTAACTCCACTGTTGGATCTATTATTGTATCAACAAGACCTAGAGTAATAAATGAAGTCATCCCCAACTCCTAATCAGTAGGCACGATCCATGGATGTAAAACCTCTGAAAAAGGACAGATATATTTAAATCATATAATAATTTACAGTCAGTTGGGTTACATGTTAACACAGACAACTTATGCAACAAATGATCTATCTGTCGCAACAGCTGATCTGTTTGTCATAATAGCTGATCTGTCTATCATAATAGATTAACAATATATTGCATTAGATTACCCATCTGTTGCATAATTTGTAGTAGATGGGTAATCTATTGAGTCAGGTTCAGAGAACCAGAACAACAAATAGGTAGTCTATTACAAAATATAGATCATCTGTCATAATAAAATACCTATCTGTTGCACCAGTTGCAGTAGATGGGTAATTTATTGCAATAGACGACCTATCTTTTTCCAAAAAAAGGCACATCTACTGCAATATACTTCTGAGTCAAATTATTTTACTTAAAAGAAAACATACTACATCATCCGAAAGGTTAAAAATATCAGCCTCCTTTATTCTTGTGTTGCTCTTTGTAGCCACCACATAAGGATCCTTGGATGAGAAACCTCATCCCGGTAATCCTTGACCTACTTTTAGAGGAGAGGAATGGTTTCAAATGCCCAAGCCTAAAATATGTAAACAGGAAGCAAGAAAAAAATCATAATAATTCTGCAATATAAATTAATGGATGAGAAAAAAAATATTGTTAAAATTTACCATGAAATTCCAAGGAAAGTCGTATAATGTGATCGCTTTTGAGGATAGCTTTTTCAGAAAAATATTTGACAGTCAAGTTGTATCTATCATATCCCCGGGGATAATTGTTGAATTTTTCAAAATCCTCAGCAAGCGTAAACAAATCATCTTCTATGACTTTGTTGACGTGTCTTGCCAATATAATGGAATTGACAAATCAAACCAAGCATAATTTATCCCTGTACTGCTTTGGTATGGTTTTATACTTGATATCTTCTATCAAATCCTCTACTTTGCAGCTACGTCCCTTAATGTCGAACAACCCATTTATTTTTTCATTGTATTTGTTGCTTTTATTTGGTGGTCGCTTGGAAAATGCCTTCCCTTTATTTAATGGTGGTGGTTTAGTTGTACTACTTGCCTTGGAATTTTTGTGGGGTGTTTCCTTGATGAGAGGTTCTTCTAGATGATCGCATTTCAAGACTGTCACTATGGCAAACTCTTTCAAGCCAAAACAAAATGGCATGCCATAGTAGTTGATCTAGATTTCATCCATCTTTTTGCCCCCCTCTGTCAAATATTTATCATCCCCAACGTACTTGATCCTGCTCTTGAGAAGATCATATACCATGCTCATTTGGATACAGGCACTGTGGTCCTTAGGCAACTTAAGAAAGCATCCAAAGCAGCTCTTCTTAAAAAGTTTGTCTATGTTTTCATTCTTCATAATGTTCTTAAATTCATCAAAAGGTTTTTCCAACTGACATTTAAGTACAAGATCACCAGTTAGTTCTGTAGGGTCATCTATCGGCATCGCAACTTAAAACCTGTCAATACTAATAGTTTTGACAGGATCATGCTAGGAGTTAGATATTAATTCACGCCCCATTGGTGATGCATCATCATGTTGATCAACATCTTCTTTCTCACTTTATAATTCTTCCTCTTTTAGTTTATCTTTTTCTTTCTCCTTACTTTTATTTTCTTCACCAGCCTCTATATACCCTTCTCCACCTCCCTTGTTATAACTTTCCTCAGCTTCATTTATCCCTGACTGAGATTGTTCAAGAAGTTCCTCTGAATCCATTTATACTCTATCCTTTTTTATTAGGTGGTCAAAAGTTCATCTACTTTCAGTTTCTTTTCCTTTGGGAGACATCTTTTAACTACAAACAACATAAAAAACAAAAAATACATTACATTTGATGTCTGCATAATTTTAAAAAAAGGTAAGACAAATTTCAACAAATTATTATACGCCATATTACAAAGAAAAATTGCAAGGATACCTCATCAGTTGGAAAAGATGGGGAATCTTTTTGAAAGTCTATTTAATATCTCCCAACAGATGTTTCACCTATTGCACCAGATGGACCACCAAGACCACCATCAAGACCACCAACAATGCCACTAAGACTACCAATACCACCACAAAGACCACCATCAACACCACCACCAAGACCACTGCCACCACCACCAATGCCACTAATACCTGCACCAAGACCACCAATACCACACCAATGCCACCAATACCAACACCAAGATCACCGATACTACCACTAAGACCACCAATACCGACACAACCAACAACACCATCTAATAATACCACGATAATCAACGAAACACTATGACAAAAACTAGGATTTTATTTGGTTCTTCCGCTGTTTTTTAGCATCAAAACTCAAAATAGTTAACCCATTCTCGGAGGTAATACAACTAAAATTCTTCTTTTTGATCATTAACTAAAAAAACCTTAATTTTTAAAATAAAAAACAAATTCAGAACTCTTCTTGAACTCTGTTACCTACGAAGACAGAGAAAATGATAGATACAAGAAAGAATGAAGTCAAAATTATGGTCGAAAATGGGAAGAAAATCGATTTGTTTTAAAGGGTTGAGCAAAATGTTCAATAGTTGTTTCTGTATTATTGAGAGTAAAATAAAAGAGTGAGAACTCGAGATTTGAAATGATGAAATATTTTTCCCGTAAATGGATCATTTGTATGGGTTAATTTGTATTTCTGTAAAAGAATGACAAGTTTTGAAATCATTAATTTGGTCTGAATTAATCTTAATTATTTTTTTAAATTTTAAAAGCTATAATTTTTAACCGTCCCATCATAATAAAGTGTATTAAGTGGAACACTGATGAATTTTAGGTATTAGATTAATAATAAGTTAATAAGAATCATTTCAACTCAGAGTGATCGATCGACGACTAGGGTCGGGAGGAACGCAATATCAATATCATGCAATTTCAAAGACTCAATTAAAGTTGTAGTTGACCCTATCAACTCATCCCTAGTGCTAGATAAATCAATTTAGGTATTATCTTAAGAGTAAGTTAATAATAATTGTTTCAACTCAGAGTGATCGATCGATGAATCGGGTCGGGAGGAACGCAATACCAACATCATGCAATTTCAAAGACTCAATTAAAGTTGTTGACCCTGTCAACTATCCCTAGTTTTAGATAAATCATTTTAGGTATTATCTTAATAATAAGTTAATAGGAATCATTTCAAATTAGAGTAATTGATTGATGACTCGGGTCGGGAGGAACGCAATACCAAAATCATACAATTGCAAAGACTCAATTGAAGTTGTAGTTGACCCTGTCAGTTCATCCCTAGTTTTAGATAAATTAATATAGGTATTATCTCAATAATAAGTTAATAATAATCTTTTCAACCCAGAGTGATCGATCGACGACTCAGGTCGGGAGGAATGCAATACCAACATCATGCAATTGCAAAGACTTAATTGAAGTTATAGTTGTCCCTGTCAACACATCCCTAGTTTTAGATAAATAAATTTAGTATTATCTTAATAATAAGTTAATAGGAATATTTTCAACTCAGAGTGATCGTTTGACGACTCATGTCCGGAGGAACACAATACCAACATCATGTAATTGCAAAGACTCAGTTGAAGTTGTAGTTGACCCTGTTAACTCATCCCTAGTTATAGATAAATCAATTTAGGTATTAAATTAATAATAAGTTAATAGGAATTATTTTAACTCAGAGTGATCGATTGACAACTCAGGTCAGGAGGAACGCACTACCAATATCATGCAATTGCGAAGACTCAATTGAAGTTGTAGTTGACCTTATCAAATCATCCCTTGTAGATAAATTAATTTAGGTATTATCTTAATAATAATTTAATAAGAATCATTTCAACTCACAATGATCGATCGACGACTCAGGTCGAGAGGAATGCAATACAACATCATGAAATTGCAAAACTCAATAGAAGTTGTAGTTGACCCTGTCAGCTCGTCACTAGTTATAACTAAATTAGTTTAGGTATTAGCTTAAAATAATTTAGGTATTGAAACGACTCAATTAAAGTTTTAGTTGACCCTATCAACTCATCCCGAGTTCTAGCTATATAAATTGTAAAGAAATTTGTTTCAACAAACGACTGAACTATTAGAAATTGTCAAATAGATTTTGAGATCTGTTGCAATAGATTACCTATCTATTTTAATTATCAAATAGACATTTGCACCTGTTGCGACAGATGACTGAGCTGTTGGAAATTTTCAAATAGTTATTGATATCTATTGTAACAGATTACATATCTGTTTGAATTTTTTTTATTTTAAAGAAATTTTTAGTCCAAAATAAAATAGATAAAATACTAAGGAGGTAAAAGTTATTTCTTGTATTGCTCAAAAATCTTCTCCTTGAGTAGTCTTAGCTCATCTTTTCAATGTCACCCATCTCCTCGTTCCCCTCAAAGTATTAATGAGTAATAATTCATCTCTCTACTTTTTCTTTCTCTCCTCTTTAGGGTTATCACAACTGTCTCCTTTTTTTCTCTCTTTTCTCTCCTCTATCTCATGAGGATCCTTTTAGATCTCAACTGTTCTATATCTTTTCTCGACTGAAATTGTTGTTCCGATCCCCTTGCTTTTGACATTGCATGTATGGCTTACTATTTCACTTTCATTCTCGTCTTCTTCCTTGCAAGTTATTTAAATTAGTTATTTCCATCTGTTTTTTATTTAATTACCCTTTACCCATAATCTATTTATTTAAAAAATTTGATGGAACGGTAACTTTTATGTTTAAAAACCATGTTGGCAGTATAATTTTTTTGTATGTATTTATTTATTTCTTTGTTATTGATGTTGTTATTAATGTTATTATTGATATTATTGGTGGGGTTGGTGCTATTTGAATGTGTGGTGTGGTGTTGTTGAAGGTGTTGGAACAAATAGTGTTGTTTCTATGTTGTTGATGTTGTTGTTGATATTGTTGTTGATGTTGCAACAGACTCCACATAAGCAACTGTTGGAATAAATCAAACCACTAGCAAGGATGGTTTGATGTATTCCAATAGATTACATATTTATTGGAACAGACTCCACATCTATTGCAACAGATGTGTAGCCTAGTATAACAGATTTTCCATCTGTTCAAGTATCTATTGCAACAAATGTGGAGTTTGTTACAACAAATGTGTAATTTTTTGGAATACATCAAACTAGCCTTGCTATTGGTTTGATTTGTTCCAACAGTTTCTCATATGGAGTTTGTTGCAATATTTGTGTAACCTGTTGCAACAGATGGGTAATATATTACAATAGATGGACAACCTATTGTAACATATGGGGAAGATGTTGAATAGATGTTGAAATGTGTTGTAGTTATTCAATTTTGTGTTACTTTTTTAAAATTATACATACATCAATTGTAATGTTCTTTCTGTTCTTTTCTTGTTTGACAACAATTGTTTTTCTCTTGTTTGTAGATATAAAGAAATGAAAGTTGATCAACTTTTTCCCGACAAACACAAAAGGCTATAGTAAAGATGGGTTTGGAGTAATAAGTTGCTTGCAGATGAAACTACTTCATATATGGGAGGTATGTATTACTGATCATGTTATCATGGAAACACACATAGAGTACACTGGTTTTGTGAATATTGTTTTTTACTGATTAGAGATTGATCATTCAAATAAGATATCTGCAATTTTACAGTTAAGTTTGATAGGTCCGAACTGATAAGTCTAAGAGATCATGAATATGGTTCCGATACCCTGTTAAAATTTAATGGCAATTGTTGCTCATGTTTAAGTGTCAAGATTTGTGAAGGGATCAAGTTTTGGTTGCATTGTAAAAAGATTAAATAGCGATTGGACTAACTTTTAGGGTGCATTGGACTTTGAGAAGGCCTTCGAAGCCTTCCACTGCTGCAACCAAAAATAAAAATCAATATAGTTATTTCCCTAGCCCAATTTTTTATGGTTGGGTTGATCAGGGTCATGATTATATGCCATAAGGTGCGGTAGGAGAATTCCTGCAAGGGAAAAAGGAAGTTGATGAAGATTATATCATTTGAGAACTAATTTAAGATGAAACATAGGATAGGAGGGAATTTGTAGAGAATCTGGCTGATTAAATTGACTCAAAACATGAAAAATCTGAATCAAGTACAAATATGAAGGTTGGTTGAACAAGATGCATTGAACAACGCTCGATAAAGTGAGTTGTTTAACTATTGGGACCACTTCTTGAGTATGCATCAACACATTAGCCTAAAACAAACATAGCGACTCGCCATGTATCATTTAAGCCTTCTGAAAAAGTGTTCTAGAAGCCTTCTGAAGGCCTTCTACAATGCCATGTCTTCAAAGAAAGTGTTCCTCATTGACGAGCACACAAAATACCAAGAAATCTATACTAACCTCAAAGACAGCAACGAGAAACTTGAATACCGAATCAGTAAGCTGGAGGCAAGCTTGAAAATTATCAAGATTCAGATACTACAAGAAGCCTCTGATCTTCTCCAAGATATGTTGAAAGCATGCTAAGGAAGTAAAACACAATCAATTATATCCATATGTCTGATACTCAATATGCCTTTCATTCTTGTTTTTGGTTTCGATAAGGTCAATAGCAGTGGACCTAATCGAAACAACAAATAACAAGGCATGGGATGCAATTTAAAATTCAAAAACTATCGTCTTCTCTTAGATTTCTTATTTTAACTACAGTTGTTCTTGGAAATTTTTTTTTTGACTTACTGTACATCATTACAACCCTTGGTGTCCACAAAGCTTCTTTCTTAGTGTCCTGTTATTTTCTATGTAGGTGATCACCCCGACTATACTATCTAGTCGCAGCTCCCTTGCAAAGTGTCCATCTGCACTATTTTTTATTTGAGAGAGACAACAAACAAATTTTCATTACTGTATACACTTTCATAGTTGCACTTGATTTAGATTTCTCATAATTTAATTCAGTTTCATCGGCCAGATTTGCTAGAAGTTCCTTGCTACCCTATGTTTCCGATTCAATTATGTTTAAGATGATATTGTATTTTATCAACTCCCCTTTCCCTTGTAGGTATTCTCCTATGGCTTATTCTTGCATATAATGATCTTCTCGAACAACCCTTTCATATATATTTGGGCCAGGGATATTTCTATTGATTTTTCGTTCTTGTTTGATGTAGTGCGAGGCTTCGAAGGCCTTCTCAGATTCCAATGTACACTTAAAGTTAAGTCCAATCGTTATTGGATCTCTACAATGACACCAAATATTGATCCCTTATCAAAACTTGACTCGCATAAACATGAGCAACTACCATCATTAATTCGTAACAGGGTATCAGCACCACCTTCATGGCCCCCTCAGCCTTATCAATTCGAACCTATCAAACTTAACTCTACAATGCAGGAGCTTGTTTGAATAATCAATGCCTAATCGGTTAAGAAATGCATTAACAAAAAAATCAGTGTACTTGATGTGTATTGTATCGATTACCTTATCAGTAATATATAACTCCTACACATAAAAGTGGATCCATCTATCTGCACGCCCCTTATTCGTTTTAGACCATCTATGGCTTAATTTGAATAAACAGATGACTAATCTATTGCAATAGATGACACATCTATGAAAATTATCAAATAATTATAGACATCTATTACGATAGATGATCAATCTGTTGCAACATATGACTTATCTGTTTGAAATAATCAAAAAGATCTATACATCTATTGCAACAAATTGTTAATATGTTGTAAATTATCAAGAAAATAGAATATATTTTGCAAAACATTAACCATTCGTTAGATTTATTTTAAAGCAATTTTTTTTTTTTTTCTGAAATACAATAAGATAAAATGTTATATTTAGATCAATTTTTTTAATTTACATATTCGAAAAGTCACCATTTTTATTTAATTAAGGGATGTAATTATACATAACTCCACTTCTAGATATGACTGTCCGAATTTGCACAAGGTAATTTTGCACGACTCCTTGCAGAAACTTGAAAGGTAGATTCATGAACTCCGGTGTGAGTTGGGCGACATGAGAGCAAGACTGAGGAGGGCCCTGCTTCTACTGAATGACGATTGGCTGGTTGACAATAATAATAATAATAATAATAATAATAATAATAATAATAATTAGGTTAAGTTTTCTTTTAGCGTATGTATTTTTTTTTTATCGGATCTACCTAAGGGAGAAACCTAATATATCCCTTGTTTATTGTATATTTGTATATAATGGATTCAGAAATCTATGTTTGGTCGACTTTGGATTTTTTAATTCTTATTTAATATTTAATTTTCATTCTGTCTTTTCCTTATTCTCAACATGTCGATGGTTGGAGGTAGGGATTGAGCATTTGTGGCAATGGATGGTTAATCTGGTGTGATAGATGAATCATATGTTGGAATAGACGGTTATTAATAAAAAAAGGTTATTGTTATTATGAGGGTAAAAATTTATGACTTTTTGATTATTTAATATGAAAAATGGTTCGTAAATAAATAATAAAGAAATAATGATAAACACAATTTATAACCATAAAAAATGGTTATTTAATTTTAATAATTAATGTTAATATTAAATAGGCATAACTTTTTGTCTCACACATTCGAGACAGTTGATGAATCAAATTCTCCATCTGTTGCGACTGATGAATCAGCTGTTACAAGAAATAAAAAAAGCTCCTTCAACAGATGGGTTATCTGATGCAATTGACGTACAATCTGTTGTCACAATTCAATAAAAATGGTTATTATTTTATTAAAAGAAATGGTTTGACAAGGTGAGAAGTCTTCGATTATTTAATTGAGCAAAATATTATTTAAATTTATGAACTAGTTAACAATAATAAGCTAAAAATTCATAACTTGTCACAATAATAAAAAACTCACCAGTTTGATTTAAATTAAGTCATTTCTTTTCACATAAAAAAATAAGGAAATAAATGATAAACATAATTTATACCCGTAAAAAATTGGTTATGTAATTTGAATAATTGATGTTAATATTAAATAGGCGACAAGTAGTGATTTTTCACCATTTTTGTTTTTAAATATCTTTTTAAATTTATATAATAAATAATAAAAAAGACACCAGTTTGGATTAATGAAAGTATATGATGATTATTATTATTAAAAAAGATAGATTATATATTGCAACTGATAGATTATTTGTTGCAATAGATTATAGATTTGTTGCAACAGATAGTATATCTGTTGCAACAGATGGGTTATCTGATGCAACAGATGGGTTATCTGATGCAACAGATATACAATCTGTTGCTACAACTTAATAAAATGGTTATTATTTTATTATTAAAACAAATGTTTATTCAAAAGGTTAGAAGTCTTCGATTATTTAATTAAGAAAAATGTTATTTAAATTTAAGAACTAATTAATAATAATAAGCTGAAAATTCATGACTTATCACAATAATAAAAAAGGCAACAACTTGATTTAATTAAGTCACAACTTTTCACAGTAATTAAAAAGTCACCAGTTGTAACTTTGTTTGAATGTAATTAACAAAATAGAGGTGAACAATCGCGCTTTTTTGCCTAACTCATTCAAATTCAATCCTCTATAAATAGGTCCCTCCTTACTCGTTTATTCTACTACTACACTCTATTTATTTCATGCATCTTCTCTTTCATATTACACCTTCAATCACTTTCTCTTCAAAGAATAAATACCAGATACTTTGTAAATATACCCAATTGGTAGTATACGTTGTATTACATTCAGACTCTTTTCTTCACTTATGTTTTTACTTTTTTTTTGTCAATTCATTCGTGTTCTAGGTATGTCTGATCCTGTTTGGGACGTTGTTTTTCTGTAAGACGTCGTGCGAGAAATCCGGAGGCAGGTTCATAACCTGCAATGGGAGTTAGGTGCCGTCAAAGCAAGGATGCTCCGAGAGATTTGCAGGCTGAGGAGGTCCCTGCTGCTGCCGATTGATGATTGATCGGCTAACAATAATAATAAAGATGATGACGATAATAATAATAATAATAATAATAATAATTAGGTTATATTTTTTCTTTTAGTGTGTGACTTTTTATTTTTATTTATATTCCAACTTTTTTTAAAATCAAAAGTCCCAAATGGACCACATTTATTTATATTCTGACTACCTACCTATTGTATTTTATTTATGTTTAATAAAAATTTATGTTTTTGTCTATTTTTCTTCTCAACAAACATGTCGACAAGTGGACGTAAGGACCAATTTTGAATCCAATTTAATAGCAAGAGTTTTGAAACATATTGGTTATCTCCAATCAATATTTAATATTTACACTGCCACCAAAAACTTAAACCCTTCTCCAAATTTCACACATAAACATAAGCAAAATCTTTATTAAACCATAACAGGGAATCGACACCACTACTTGGTCCCTTAGCCTTATCAGTTCGAACCTAATAATCTTAATTGTAGAATGCAATATCTTGTTTAAATGATTAATGCCTAATATAGGTAAAGAACCAACATTAATAAAATCAGTGTACTGTATGTGTATTTTTATGGTTGATCAGTAATACATACCTCCAACATATGAAGTGGTTCCATCTGCAAGCAGCTTATTCCTCCAAACCCATTTTTACTCCAGCCTTTAATGCTGGTCAAGCAAAAGTTGATCCACTTTAACTTCCTTTAATCTGTAAATAAGATAAAAACATTTAATGTCAAACAAGAGAAGAACAAAAAGAACATTACAAAAAGGGTAACATAAAATTGAATGAATACAACACATTACAACAAGGGTTCCAACAGATGGCTCATTTGTTGCAATAGATTGCCCATCTGTTAAATAGATGAGTCATCTGTTAGAACAGGCGATGCATATATGGCAACAGATGTCTAACATATTGCGACACATGGGACATCTTTTTGAATATATCAAACCAGCATTGCTACTGGTTTGATTTCTTCCAATAGTTGCTCCATCCGTTCCAACAGCTAATTCAGTAGTTGCAAAAGTTGAGGACCATCCCCTTGATACAACAAGTGTAATAACACATCTAACAATAACCATCTTTGCCATAGGTGGAAAGGTATCATGGTAGTCTAGTCCTTCCTATAGGTTGTATGCTTTAGCTACCATTTTTGCTTTGAATCTCTTAACATCCCCATTTGCTTTATATTTGATCTTGTATACCCATTTAAAGACAATGGAATTTTTTCCAGGGGGAAACTTAACTATTTCCCATGTGTTGTTGTCTTCAAGTGCTTTAATCTTTAACTTCATGACTTCTATCCATCTATCATCTCTTATAGCTTGACTAAAATACTGAGGCTTAACCAGGTTTGAAAAACTACTCACATAGCATTGATACTTAGATGTAGTATTCTTGTAGGACAGGTAAATTGATATTAGATAACTTGTACCCTTTATCTTCCCAGGTACAGTGTAGTATTTCATCCAAATAGTTTCCTTATCCACTCTTGAAGAATGTATTCCAGCTACTGGCCTTTCTTTATCTTCATATGCATTCTTCATTCTATGTACACCTTGAAGAGTGTATAATCCTCATTTTTCCTTACCAACCCCCCTCACCTTGCCACTGTAAAGATCCTGAAATACACAAAATTAGGGGTAAAAAATACAAAATAAGACAGTTATCTAGTATCGTTGGACATTGATAGCAAATTCTTCTAAAAGTCAGGGGAAAATAGTACATCCTTTACATTTTTATTTTTTAGAACTAGTGTCTTTCCACTATAAGATATATCATCCTTGGTTCAATTTGATAGATTCACCTTATCCCCTTATGCTTTATCTACTTTACTTCTTGTGGAAAATATGTTATTGTTGGATGCAATGTGATGAAGGGCACCAAAATCAACTACCCATGCTCAAGATGAGAAAATAAATAGGTATCTATACCTGACATATTAGCATGTTTCATCTCTTGTTATCCCCATTGAGAAGTTCCATAATTTTCTTTATTCTCCATCAGTGAAGGCTTGACCTTTTGCCAACATTGTATTATTGATTTCCTTGGGACCACCTTGACTAGTTGAAACATTTTGACCTGCATTTCCCCCAGCACTTTGTCCATTGAAATTACTAGGTGAAAAGTGAGCATCAACTTGTTTTGCATATTGGTTACTAGGATATCTATTGGCATTGAATTTTACAGTGTTGTAATTCATCTTTCTCCTTGATTTCTTGTCAGTAGGATATCCTATCATATTGTAGCAATTCTCTCTTGTATGTCCACTAAAGTGGCAGTAGTCATATTTCTTCCCCTTGTAATTCTGATTTCTATGACTTACTTCTGAACTTCTATTCACCTACATTGTAATAAGATCTGATTTCTCACTTGTGATGGACAAGCAGGAAAATTATTGTAACTAATCTTCAGCTATCATAGAATATGCCTGATTGAGGGAAGGTGTCACTCCCTTCAGCAAAAGCTGTCTCCTAGCCTGGTCATATGAATCAATCAATCCTACTAGAAACTGTATCAATCTTATTTGATCAAGATGATCTATAGAGTCTTTATACCTTGGACAATCTGATGAAGGGGCAAGGAGCACAACATATACTCACCCCATAGACCTTTCAGTTTGGTAAAATAAGTAGCTACTGAATCAGTACCTTGTGATAGTGTGTTGATTTCTCTACGTAATTGGGATAATCTCATTCAATTCACCTTGTCAAACCTTTCCTTCAAATCTTCCCAAAGTTCTTGTGCATTTGTGGCATATACAATCCCATTCAACAATTCAGAACTCATTGAGCTCATTAACCATGACATCATTATTGCATTACATGTTTCCCATTTTTTATGCAACTCTTCTCTATACATCTACTTATTCAATGCACCAGTTACAAATTCAAATTTTCCTTTCCCCAATAATGCAATCCTCATTGATCTACTCCACACACTATAATTTTAAGATCCAATAAGCTTGACTGGAATCAGGGTAGCTGATAACGCTCAAACTACAGCTCTCGTAAGAGTGTAAGCGGTCGTTGTCAAATATAGAACCCAACTGGGTTGGGTGTCGAATCCCACAGGGAATACTTGGTCACTAAGTATGCAACGATTAGTATACTGTTGATCGAAAATTCTACGAAAAAGGGGGGATTTAATTGTAGCGTGAATTAAGAGTATCAAAGTAACAAAGAAAAATTGAATGTTTAGTAGGTTTTAATCAATGAGAATTGTAAGTTAGGGTTATGTCCACCTTATGAGTTTTACATATCTATTGGCTATGAGTTATGCGGAATTCAGACATGCATGCGCTTATAGAGATTCGTATTCTATGGTAAATCCTAGTGTCTTTCGACCATCAAAGATTATATCACTTTAACTCTTTCGAGCTTAAAGCGTATACTAATGGTACGAATTCTCCAACAGGTTAATCCAGTTACGGCACTAACTTTTAAACAGGGGTTGGTAGCCCTATTTCCTTGTCATTCTCTCTTTTCCAGACATGTAACTTTTCTTTTGAACAAGTTAATGCTATACTGGTGTATTCTATATGTTTGCAACCACAAGAATTCAATTAAGATGAAGAGAGTAATGATATAAGCAGCATACGTATCAAGAATTCACAAACTCATAGCAATAGATAGTATCTCATAAGACTTTCATAACCCTAACAGAGAAGTTTAGCTACTCATAATTGTGAAGGAAAACCACGAGGATATCATCATACCAAAGCAATAACAATATCACGATAAGGAAGTATTGGCGTCACTTGTGGCGTGAATTCCTTGCTAGTAGCGTGTCTCTTGTCGTGAAAATTAAAAGTCGAATAGAAGAGAGTAAGAATGAATTGAAAGAGAATGAGTGAGAATAATAAAAAGCTTGCTGAATAATTCAGCAAATAGGGTTTTTATAACATCCTTGTCCTAGTCCTACTGACATAGGGTTTTTATCCTTGTCCTAGTCCTACTGGGTTACTGCATACTTGTCCTAATCCTACTAAGTTACTGCTGATCCCCCAAGTCTTTAGAAATGCTGTTTTTTCCCGGGACAAGTTCTCCATGCATCACTTTTAGTCCACAAGCTTCCAGAAGCTGCCTTCCTTCTTACGTGAAGTTTCATTTGGCGTCCAATAGTCCATAAAATGCTGAAATCTTCATCATTTATTCCTGAAAACATGCTAATCACGTTGGTTAGCTCACTTACAGGAAAAAGGACTAAAAGTGCAGGAATTATATACTTTGTCCTTTAAAACTTAACCAAAATATGGGTAAATTAAGGTGCTTTAGGCGTGTAAATACGCCTAACATCAGTAGCTCCAGACACATCTAATATGCCTATGAACAAGGGACCACTGGGATCTATCTCAGGTGTCATTCTTCACACTTCAACAAGCAAGGAAATAGATTTAGGGATCGAAAACCACCATCAACTACCACATAAAAAAACATCTAAAACAAATATAGATCTACTGCAACAATTTAGAGTGCAAGCAAAAAAAAATTGTCATTCAAGTCGGGTCAACTACAGAAATCAAAAAATCTATCAAAATGGAGATCTAAACTCCATAGATTGTTTATTGTACTCTACGATCAAACTAGAGCTCTGATACCATGAAAACTTTCACCCAAAATTTCTAATGCAAAGCTTTGTTAACCAAATTACATTGAACAGAGAAGGAGGAAGAGAAAATTTTTATTAATTGTCAAAATCTATGCATTGTTACAACTTGCACCTATATATAGATTCATATCTTCTAGTACATTCTCTTCTTGGACCTTTTCACTACACTACACACTTAACTTACAACTCATCACACAACTCATTAACCACCTGACAAACAAACTCACATGTACTAGTAAGCTCACATGCACTAGCAGCCAACTCATGTGCACAGTGAACCAATGTAACAGTGCATAGATAATGATCATACTTGTAGTGTCACCCTAGACTTTCCAATAAGCTTCTTTAGTGTACTCATGAAAGGCCTTACTTCTATATTTGTTGGATAGGTTGATGTTAACTGTTAGCAAAATGTGCTGAGGTAAAGCAGATGTAAAACAAGATCAAGATCAGACTTTTTTCTTACTGTCTCTGGAAGAAAAGGCTATCGTGACACTAATTTAAAAGAATAGGTATATATGTAAGTCAAAAATGTAATTCTACATGAAGAAGTTGACCAGTATTACCAAATGACACATGTTAAAATGTCACAAGCGCCTTTAAGTAAATGTATGAATGATATTATGGTACCTTCATAAAGGTTTTCGTTTTTCTATGAAAAACATGACATTCTTTTTTTATATCTTTTAATGCCCACAGACACCTACAAAAATAAGGGAAAAGGTATAGTCAGATAATCTAACATCTTCGTGATATTAGCTAATTAGTATGATCAACAATATGATTCTCACAGAGAGTGATTAAGGATTTCTTGTTACAGGAAATAGATGATTCTCAACAGTCATGGAATTCTAACTACAATAAGAAAATTTAATGCTGAACAATTCTACGTCGAAGAAAAAAAATAAGCAATAAGGTTAGTACATGTCTGATCATTGCTAAAGGATTAGTACACACCCTCTTACACAGTCTACAAGTTCATTCCCCGACCTATGTGGGACTTCCAACCCACTCTAACAACCTGCTTCATGACAAGGGCCCAACTGACGTGTGCACTAATAGCCCAAATGGGGATATGACACCTACGCCTAACTCAACCACAAAATCTAGCTTATGAGGGGAGGATTTCCCAAGTTCATATAAGCAAACCATTAGTATATTCCCCAACAAATGTGGGGTTTAACCCACTCTAGCAAGAAGGAAGAAGATTAAAGAGTTCAATGGCCATAAAATGCAAGGAAACTCATTTTTCCTTTGTTGTGATGTTTTAGTATTACTAAAACATTTCTATGTTTTAAGACAAGGGAATGTACACCAAAGTGCCTAGGTAAATAGAAGAAAATGTTAATCAAAAAGTTCATCTTTGATGTGGAAAAGTTGACTTTGAGATCAACAAGGACATGCATTAAGCATTTCCCGGATCAAACAGATTACCTATCAAGCAAGTGAACGGTAAAACCTTTAAAACAACAAGCAGTAAAAGATTTCTAGGTAATGTAGAAAGAATCATTCTCAATCTTGTACTTGTTGCCAACTCCTGCGATAAAGGGATCACATGCCTTCTTAAGCTTACAAGCTCCAATGCTGCAAGAGATGTTGAGCAGAACTATTATGATCTTTCCTGTGGACAGTAATTATGAAAGGAATAGAAAACCTAAGATTCCAACTATGATACAAGAAGCACAAGGAAAACATGAAACACACACTAAAATCAGTCCACAAACTCAAGAAACCGAGGACCTCTTTGGTGACCAACTCTTGGATTCAACAATTCAATACAATAAAAAGATGAACAAGGTGTTTAGAACACCAAAATAGCCAACCCAAACTAATATTAGAAACACAATATGATAAACAAGATGAGCAACCATTCAGCCAACAACAACAAACACAAATCGAGAGTAGAGGACAAGAACAAACACAATAATAATACAAGAAAGAAAAGGATAGATAGTGAGAGCAAGATTATTACAAGATAAGAACCAAGTTTATTTCAACACCAACCCCTAATGAATGTAATAAAATTAAAACCACACTCTTACGGTGTCCGCCAAGGTAATCAACTTACCTCAAGATCCACTATTTCCAAGAAAAGATCAATACTAGCTTTTCCAAGCCCTACACTAAGGTGGATTTTCCAAGCCCTAACTAAGAACTACTCTAAAGTGTTGTACTCTCAAGAGAGAGGATTTCAATGTTTCATACATTTATTATTCATAACTAATGAGAGAAGACCTAAAAAGTCCTACTTATAGTATATTACAAAAGAAGGAAAAAAAGACTACAATACCCCTAATGACCAAGGGTGGCCTTGGTGTGTTAGAAAACAATATGAAATATCCAAAATTCCCTTAAGTCTAAGTGACCAAAATGCCCTTAATAAAGAGAACCAAAACTGTGAACCAACAAAGGTTGTCCAAACCCGAGAGTCCTTAAGTCTTCAAGGCTCCAAGCAATCTTCCACACTTGGGTTTGATCAATGGTAGGCTCAAAATGTCCCCTCCAAATATGATCCCGTTCCCTCCATGCGACCAAAGCTTGATTCTTCACATAGTGACTTTGAATGATTTCGTCGAAAGCTAAGACGGCCATCATTTTTGTATCATCTTCCCCTTCTTGAAAAGTATTCAACCTCGAATCCAAACCTTGAAAAAACGAAGAGAGGGCAAACAAATACAAACTTCTCATGGCATGAGGGTTAGGGTTAGCAAAACAAATCATCTCAACATGCCAAGGTTGCACATATTTTCAATATAACCAAGGATCCTTTGAATTAAATATTAAAAAATCAATAAAAGGTGCACAAAGGATTTGGTTACGGGAATCACCAAGAGATAAAGAAACTACATAGGTCCTAATGGCATCAAATAATCCACAAATTAGAACTTCCTTCATCTTATGAGCCGTAATACACCATTGCTTCTTTATTGCATCAAAAGACCACAACAAGGGGGTGTTTTGATTGGTTCTAAAGTCCATAAAATCCATAAAGCATTATCACGCACATACATGGACATACCAACAAACTTCCTACCTCGACATAAAACAAATCCAAAACTAGCATGGACATCATCATAGGAAAAGAGGTAGTATATGAAAGAATCATGTGAAAAGGCATTCACGGGTGAAGAATTAGAATTTAAACACATACACATTCTTTCATTCAAATAACTAGACAACTTGGCATCTACAAGTTGGAATTCATGCAATTTAGGCACAAATGTGTCAAACAAGGATGAACATTTAGGAACATTACCCCAAGGAGTCAATGACACCTTTTCCCTCGGGTTTTCAAGAAGAACTACACATTTATTACCCTTAAGAGTACTCACATCTATCAAAAAAGAGATTTCCATCTTTAGGAGGAATATTGTCACACCATAGTGGGTTAGCATATCGGCTATAGCCTTTAAGGCAATCTATACCATCATTCTCACCACTAGGTTCATTAGGAGTGTTTAAATCATCTTCAAACAAGACATTATACCTAAAGAGAGAATGATCTATTTCCCGGGAAGATTTTGAACAAACACGTTCATCACTCTCTAAAAGATCAATATCATGTTTCAAAGAGATTTCAAGCATAAGATCGTCCAAAGAATGGCTCTCGGGTTCACTCCCATTTTGGTGATAAATATTTTAAAGTAATTCACTCACTTGAGTTCTATTAATCAAATCACACACATACTCAAGTGGTTCACAAATAAGTTGATCAACACCAATTACACAAGATGATGTACTTTAGTTTAACATATAGGCTTCAACACTAGGTGGACATAAATTAATCTTACAAGAAGAGTCAATTTGGTCATCAATAAGATCAACTGGTGTCTCCACACTCACAACATGTACATCATCAACAAAAGGAAAAGAACCATTAGAATCACAAGTAACTAAGCTACTACTAACACTCAATGGGATACTAGCCACACAATCATCATTTACATGCACAAAAGTGTAAGAGTTAGCTATTTTACCTTGAAGTTCTTGAGTAGACTCTCCTTTGTCGTGTTGTGAAGGTCCTCCACAAGCTTGGGTAGCAAATCGAAATTTCTCTCCTTCGCTTTCCATGTCGGTACCTACATAAATATCCTTAGAAATAGAAGGACAAACAATATTAGCTCGGTTTGGTGGAAATCCCCTCACTTCACTATACACAACGTCTCCTTTTTTCGCTCTCAGATTACCACCTTGCACACCCTTACTCCTCTCAATATTTTGTCTTTCATAAGCATTCGGATTGGAGTATGTATTCACTTCTCCTTGCGGCTCAGGCAACATGTAGGTCACGAGGTGATTTCCCCACCGGTCTCTTATAATATTAGGCCAATTTTGCATATTTGGAACTCTATGTTGTGCAAAACAATCAGCACCTAAGCATACATGACCGTATGTCAAGGGAAGAATATCGCACCACACCTCCTCATGGTATTCAAATTGGGAAAAGACATCTTTGACCCTCTCGGTAACCTTAAACCCATCCAAGAAGTATGGAACAAGTAAAGTCTCATGAAACAACCCCAAGTAGTCAAACATGGATGGAAGAACGTAGTTCCTATAGTACCTATCATTTAACACAATGAGTCAGCCCGATATCCCACAAATGGTAACCTTTTCGGAGTGTACACTCCTCGGATCAAAATTGTAAGGAAAATGAGTACACCTTAGTTTTGGAGATGCATACCCTCTTCTTCTTATTGGAAAACCTCCACCGGAGCTAGTATAACCATTCACATTATATTGACCATTATAAGAAGTACTACAAGGTGGAGAATTTCACTTATGTTTGTAATAAGTTTATAAATAGACTACTTTTAGGTCTTTAGTTCTTTCGTTGTTGATTGATATTGAAAGTTGTAACACATTAACCAAACTCTCTCTAGTGTTAGGAGTGTACCACCTTAGTTTAGGGATTGGAAAAGCCACCAAATCCAAAATGAGGGTGATGCTAGGGTGGAATTTCTAGTATTACGAAATATTGTTAGAAACCTTGGTGCTTGACTGGTTCACACCCTCTTGTGTCATTGTAAGAGTATTGGTGTTTCCTATTACAATTATTAAGGGTCTTAGTGTGTGACATACACTTAGGTTCTAAGTTCTTGTGAGAGTTGAGGTCTCACTTCCTATCCTTACACTTCTTGTAATCATGTTTGTGTTCTTATTCTAGTAAAGTTGTGTATTGTTGTTATATTGTTGTTGTTGTCTTATCATCTCATGTTTATATTGTTGTTGTCTATTTTTGGTGTAAAATACACCTTTTATCATCTTGTTCTTGTGGTATTATTGTTGGCTGAGACTTGTTCTCCTTTTGGTCCTCGGTTTGTCTTATGTTTTGTGTCTTGTTTTCGTGTTGTAAGTTGATTCTGTTATCATTTGGTATCAAAGATAAGGCTTGTTTTATTCCTAAACTATCAATCTTGGTCTATCTAAGTCGAAAAATCAAAAAAATAAGCGTTGAAAATCTGAAAATTCCAAAAAGAAGCAAATTTATCCATTCTTGTTGTCTTGGCTGAAATTGTGTCTGGTTGTTGTTTTGGGCCAAGCTTCGTGTCTAGATTTAAGTGTTTTTTTGTTGTTTTAGTAGTTTCTTGTGTTATCTTTTTGTTCACTAACACCCCTTGAGTCTAAAGTCCAAGATTTGAGCTCTTGTCAATGTGTTGTTGAAGGGTGGACGGCTAAGTGGTTGTTATTGTTCATATTGTTCTTGTTGTTGTTCATATTGTTCTTGAAGTGGTGTTCAACAAAAGGAGTTGTTTGATTTTCAAAATATAAGAGATATATAAGGCTTTGTGTTTTTCTTGAGAATACTTTCAAGACAACACCAAAGTGGTAAAGAAACAAAGGGCATCCAAAAAACATAGTTACTAAAAAGGTGACAAACACTTTTCAAAAATAGCCAAAAGAGGAAAGAGACAAGTCTACAACAAAAAGGTGTTTTTCCAAATTAGTGCAAGTTGGTGAAAAGTTGATGGAAGCCTTTGACTCTTGAAAAGAGAGCCCAAAGCCTTGTCCACCTACAATACAATCGAAAATTCATCATCAAGGAGAGAGATTGAAAAACTAAAGATTGAAAAAAATCATACTTCAACTACAACAAAAATACTAGTATAATTTGTGTGGTATTGTCATTTGCGGTTCAAGACTTGAACCTTTTTTGCTTTTGTTGTGTGTGACATTTTGGGACTGTTTTTGTATCCTTTGTTGGTTGTTTTTGTGACATTGTGGACTGTTTTGGAGCAATGGAACCTGAGACCTCATCCCCTCAACCCACGGTGGACCACAATGCTACAAGTGCCATTTTTTCCCTCCTTGATGCTATGTCCTGAGACCTTGCTAGGGCGAATGCGGGTCCTGAAAGAATTGGCTCGTATGTGGTAACTATGAGTGAGAGGTTGGATCAAATGGAGATTCGAAGGAACTCTCGTGCTTTTACTCCCGACACTTTAATTCCAATGACCAATCCTCCAAGACCATCACCTAATTCCGCAAGCCAAGCTCTAAATAGACCTCAAAACCGAGACATAACTAGGCCTAGTTCCTCACAATTCAATTAAGTCTAAAAAAGACTTAGACCCCAAATGCCTACACTAAAACCGAACCCACCCATCCAAGATCCACTTAACCAAAGCCATCAACTTTCACCAATTCAAATTCCTTCCGTCCAAGATCCACAACCGAAGCTCCACTTCACTAAACCAACCCTCTTGACCAAAGCTCCACTTTACCAAAACCAATATATCCATGAAGAGAAGAATAGTAGAAAGGAACATGCAGAATATGGGGTCTACAAAAATTCTTGTATGATGGTAGGAGAATTGAATCGGATGATATTGAAGGTAAAGCTCAAGATGGAAAGGAGGCCAAGATTCAAAATGAAGATGGCGACCAAGACTTTTTGTTATTGAACTTACGAGTTCTCCATGTTTTTTGGACTGTTTTGAGTGGATTCTTTTAAGTATCCAATTGAACGAGGTGAAGCCATGAATTTGTGGGAAAATTCCTCTCAAGATGGAGAGGATGATACAAGAATAATAACGGAGATAAAATTATGAGAGTGCACGTCGAACCCAAGACTTGAAGTGTGCAAGTGAAGTTCAAAGGAACACCATATCAAACACCAAGAACCGTCCATACACTACACTCCATAGGCACCTTTTGTCTTCCCTTCATTAAGGGCTTTTGGGATATTTAACTTATGTTTGTCATAAGTCTATAAATAGACTAGTTTTAGGTCTTTAGTTCTTTAGTTGTTGATTGATATTGAAAGTTGTAACACTTTAACTTAATTCTCTCTAGTGTGAGGAGTGTACCACCTTAGTTTAGGGCTTGGAAAAGCCACCAAATCCGAAATGAGGGTGATTCTAGGGTGGAATCGCTAGTATTACAAAACATTGTTAGAAACCTTGGTGCTTGACTGGTTCACGCCCTCTCATGTCATTGTAAGAGTGTTGGTGTTTCCTATTATAAGTATTAAGGGTCTTAGTGTGTGACATACACTTAGGTTCTTAGTTCTTGTGAGAGTTGATGTCTCACTTCCTATCCTTATACTACTTGTAATCGTGTTTGTGTTCTTGTTCTAGTAAAGCCATGTATTGTTGTTATATTGTTGTTGTTGTCTTATCATCTCGTGTTCATCTTTTTGTTGTCTTTTTTGGTGTAAAATACACCTTGTATCATCTCGTTCTTGTGGTATTATTGTTGGCCGAGACTTGTTCCTCTTTTGGTCCTCGATTTGTCTTGTGTTTTGTGTCTTGTTTCCATGTTGTAGGTTGATTCCGTTATCAACCACCGATGGTGAAAACATATCCTATAAGGGATCTTATTTTATCATGGTCTCCTACAAAATAAGAATCAACATACCCAATTACTCCATCTCTATTTCTCCCAACTACAAACAAACATCAGTAGATCCATGCAAGTATCTGAAAATCCACTGAACTGCTTTCCAATGTTCGTTGCCAGGATTTTCCATGTATATACTAACTGCAGTGATATCATATGATAAATATGGTTAGGAACACACCGTCGCATACATAAAAAACCCGATGGCACTAGAGTATGGAACTCAAGACATATGATCACTCTCATCATTATCTATCTTTGGAGATAAAGTGGCAAAGAATTTGATGTGAGCTGCCAATGGAGTACTGACAGGCTTGGCATTTTGAATACTGAACTTGTGAATCACTTTCTCAATATAACTTTTTTGACTCAAGTATAACTTACACTTCTCTCTATCCCTTATAATTTCCATGCCAAGAATCTTCTTTGTTGCTCCTAAATCCTTCATTTCAAACTCCTTGCTGAGCTGGGCTTTAACTTTTATTATCTCTCTCATATTTTTTGCTGCAATGAACATATCATCAACATACAAGAAAAGATGCACGAACGAACATCACTTACTTCCTTGAAGTAGACACAGCTATCATAACTACTCCTCTGAAACATATGAGAAGTCATAAAAGAGTCAAACCTCTTATACCACTGCATGGAGGACTATTTTAAGCCATGAAGAGACTTTCTCAGCAAGCATAAATAGTTCTCCTTTCCTAAGACTACAAAACCCTCTAGTTGATGCATATAGATGTCCTCCTCAAGTTCCCCATGTAAGATTGCAGTTTTGACATCCAACTGCTCAAGCTTAAGATTATGCATGGCCACAATAACAAGCAAGGCTCAAATCGAACTATGCTTTAAAACTAGAGAAAACACATCTGTGAAGTCAACACCTGGAACCTGATTGTATCCTTTAGAAACTAGTCTTGCTATGTTCCTAACATCTTCAAATCCCGATATTCCTTCTTTCTTTTTAAATATCCACTTGCAACGGAAAACTTTATTATCTTTAGTCAATCTTACCAAATCTCATGTGCCATTCTTATAAAGTGATTCCATCTCCTCCTGCATAGAAAACATCCATCGGTCAGAAGCATCACAACTAATAGCCTCTGAGTAAGAAGAGGGTTCTTCACCAAAATCAATACCTTCTACTACATTCAATGCATAACCAACCAAATCAGCTGAAACATACTTCTTAGGAGGTCTAACATCTCTCATAGGCCAGTCTTTAGAAATAGAATATTGTGGCACCACTACTGGTGAAGAAGAAATAGAATCACTCTGTATCTCTGGGATAGACTGAGAAGTAGGCACTGGTGTAGACTCTACTCCAATCTGTAATTCAATGCATGTGCTTGACTTTTGTTGAGTCATGTCACTAAGATCATCTAGGGGTGAAGAACTAGATTCAAAGAAAGACCGAAGCATGGCAGTTTCATCGAACACAACATCTCTGCTAATTATAATATTTTTGCTTTCTAGACACCAAAGCTTATATCCTTTAACACTAGGTTTATAACCCATAAATAAGCACTTGACAGATCTAGGTTCCAACTTTCCATTATCAACATGAGCATAAGCAGGACATCTAAATATCCTCAAATCAAAATAACTAGCAGGAGTACCAAACCATACCTCTTGTGGAGTCTTTTTATCAATCGCGACTAAGGGAGAGCGGTTAATAAGAAAACAATTTGTGGAAGAAGCTTCGGCACAAAAAGATTTGAGTAAACCAATATTAGAGAGAATACAATGTACCATCTCCATTATAGTCCTATTTATTCATTTGACCACACCATTCTTCCGCGGAGTCTGACGAACTGTCAAGTGCCTCGCAATTCTTTCTGACTTACACAGAGCATTAAATTCATTAGAACAAAACTCTAAACCATTATCAGTCCAAAGTCGTTTTACCTTCTTCTTTGTTTGGTTTTCAATCATAGTCGTCCACTCCTTAGGCAACACATCATTCTTTTGCTTCAGTAAAAACACCCAAACTTTTCTAGAATAGTTATCAATAATAGTCAACAAGTAATTCGCACCTCCTCTAGAAGGACCCCAGAGATCAGAATGAATGTAATCAAGTGTGCCTTTAGTAGAGTGGATACCTTTAGTGAATCTGACTCTCTTCTGCTACCCAAAAATGCAGTGCTCACGAAACTCTAATTTAGTAATACTCTGCCCATCACAAATTCCTCTCCTACAAAGTTCAGCCATCCCATTTTCACTCATATGCCTAGGCACATATGCCAAAGTTTAACAATGTCACTTTCTGATAGAGAGGAGGTAGAAATAGTTGCATCACCTGTAATCGTAGAATATTGCAAGACAAACAAATTTTCAAACTTTCTCTTTCCCTTCATCATAATAATATCACCTTTAGTAACCTTCAGGACTCCACCTTCTCTAGTGTACCTATATCCATTTTAATCAAGGGTACTCAAGAAAATAAGATTTCTCTTCAGGTTTGGGACATACCGCACATCACCAATTGTTATCACAACCCCATAAAACATCTTAATTCTTATTGTTCCAATATCATCTATCTTATAAGGTGTGTTATTTCCCATCAACACAACACCTTTAAAGATTATTTCATATGTTGTAAACCAATCCTGATTGCAACACATATGAAATATGTAAGTTGAATTAACAATCCAATATTCATAGGGTTTGGAGTTACAATCAGAAACTACCAAGAGTTCTCCATCACTACTGCCATTTTCAACAAAACTAGCTTCACTGAACTTCTCTATTTGGTTTTTCTTTGATTTTGGAGCTTTTCTTTTCTCTCTATTCTGTAACTTTCAACACTCGGATTTGATATGACCCTTTTTCTTGCAGTAATTATAGGTTTTGTTTCTATTTCTGTCATCACCCCTAGAGTTTCTCTCACGATTCCTTCCTTGAACAATGAGACCATCCGCTTCAGTCTTCGATCCATTCACAAGATGCTTCATCTTCTTTTTAGGGAACATTACATCATAGACTTCATCTATCGTCAGGGTATCACGACTATATAAAATTGTATCGCTAAAGGTCATGTATGATGCAGGCATCAAACACAACAAAATCAACACACGATCTTCCTCATCGTACTTAACCTCCAGAGTCTCTAAATCAGAGATGATTTCCTTAAATACAGATATATGATACTCCAAGGATGCACTCTCATGCATGTGATGGGAATAAAGTCATTGTTTGAGATGCAAATTACTTGTTGGGCTCTTCATCATTCACAACAATTCCAGTTTCAACCATAACGTAGCAGCATTGGTCTCCTTCAAAATATCCTGTAGAATCTGATTAGATAAATAAAGGTGGATATGAGATAGAGCCTCCCGATCCTTACACTGTTTGTCTTTATCCACCCACGATGAAGGCATCTTATCAAACCCTAATAGAGCATTGTCCAAATCCATATGTATGAGCACAACTCACATCTTAACCTGTCATAATAAAAATTTGGTATTGCTATCCAATAGCGGAATATCATACTTCATGGTTGTTATCCCTGATAAAAAAATCGAACAGGCTCTGATACCAATTTAATATGATTCAAACAGAATAAGCAAACCACAAGCAAAAAATAAAGTAAACAAAGGAATCTTAACTAAAACAAAAGAATTAGTGACGCACCAAATTCTATAACCAAATACTGCAAGTTTCTTAGAGTACAGGCATTAGCACAAGATTGAGTTACTCAATGTCTCAATTAGTAATATGTGATTCCACAAGTTTGAGGCATAAATCAAGACAAGGCTGTAGATGTTATTTAGCCACTCTCCCGTTGGCCGCAATAATCAAGGGCACTTTATGCAAGAAGTAATTTAAATATGTTGCTCAGACTCTTCAAAAAGTTGACAAGGTGTGTGTCTGATCCTTCAAAAGTAGCGCACTTTTTAAAATCAAACACAAGTGTGGCATCAATCACTTTTGGAGAGTCCAGGAAATGTAATTTAACCCAATAGAGAATTTAGGTAGAAAAAATGAACTAAATAAATTATGCTAAGATACTAAGAAGTGCAACATAATAAGTATACCTCATCCTTGAGGGACTGAATGTGACCAAATTGTTGTTGATTGAGTGCACTTTCACTTGTATACATTTTATGGCTACAGAGTAACTAGAAATTGAAAAGAAGAAATGAGATTGGCTACAAAAGAAAATAAAAGAATAGTTAAGAAGAGCATTTCTTCAATAGATGAACATTGAAGGCCTTTATGCATAGACGCAAAAAAGAAGGCTGCATGTCTATACATCCACTTTCCCCTTACCCAACCTGTGGCGGATTTAGAATTTTCACGAGGAGGATTTAAAATAGTGTTAATGGTCAAAAACACACATGAAGTATCTCGATTTTTTGACTTTCATACTTTCTACCTGAACTAGAGATAACCATCCAATACCCCTCAAACTATGGCCAAAGTTGCTACAACACACTCTAACTTCACAGGGGTCTTGTTACCCCTTAACTCAATTTTAGAGTATTTTTGTCACCCTTTTGTGCTGACATGGCAACTTTTTTACATAAAATAGCGCCCATATCAAATGTGTCATGTCAGCCAAAAAAGTTGACAAAAGGTGTCATGTCAGCACAAAAGGATGACAAAAATTTGTTAAAATTGAGTTCAGGAGTAATGGAATCCTCGTGAAGTTGGAGTGCATTGTAGAAAATTTGGTCATAGTTCAGGGGCGTACTAGATGCTTTATCCCTGAACTATACCAACTACTTATCAAAAAATAGTTCAACTATCAATTGTTAACTTTTCCTATTTTTTTTTACTTTTATACTTTCTACCTGAATTATACCAAATATTTATCAGAAAACAGTTCAACTATCAATTGTTCACTTTTCTTACCTGAACGATAGTGAACATAGAAGATCTTTTTAAAATATTGCTCATTTTAAGTATCCGACACGAGTGGAGCTCATTTTTGTAGAGTCCAAGAAACCTAATCTAAACCAATCGATAATTCAGGTTAAATATTGAACAAAATGAATGATGTTAAGACACTCAGAAGTGCAGATGAACATTGAATAACAGAGTTGCTCTATGTTTAACTTGAAAATCACATGTTTCATGCATAAATGCAAAGGGAAGGATGCATAGCCATGCATCCTCTCCCATTTTCCAAGCATGGTGGAGTCAGAATTTTTATTAAAAGGGTTTAAAATAGAGTTAATAGTTAAAAACATATTTAAAATATCTCGATTCTTGAGTTTCATATCCAAACTATCATGTGCGGCGATTTTTTATCTGAACCGTCACCGATTATTTATCAAAATACTCCATCAACTATCATTCACATTTTCTAGTGAAATATCTCTATCTTTTGGATAGGTATAGTCAACAATTGACAGTTAACGCGTGTTTCAATAAATAGTTGATGATACTTCATATAGTAAACTCATATACTTATAAAATTGAACTATGAAACTCAAAAATCTCGAGATACCTTGGGTGTGTTTTTCACCCGTACCGCTTTAGAGTATGCAAAGTAAACACACAAAGAAGACATTCAGACTTTTTAAAGTATTCAGACTCAACATCTATCATACAAGTACGTAATCATATATAAATATAAATGATACAATTTTTGTCTGAAAAGAATAGAAAATTCACTTTCGAAATACTGAATTACCGTAAGACGTGAATATGTGATACAGAAGAATCATGGCAGGAATTAAGTCCAAGAAACTTCAGGTGACATAATTAAAGTTGCGCTAGAATTTCGAGTTTATAATAAACTCGACATCCTATGAAATTCTACTTTGACTTTTGCAAAATAAGAGTTATTTTAGCAAACTAATCTTCCAAAATGTCGCCTTATAAATTTTGATATTCCCTCCTTTTTATTTTACTTGACCCCTTTATAAAAAATAGTTATTTCAATTTATTTGTTTGTAATCAATAGGATTTTATTATATTTTTCCCTTCTACCTTTGTATTAAATAATTATAACCCTTTTGTTTCATATTAGTTGTTTATTTTCTTTTTACATAATATATTGAAAAATCATAAATAAAAAGGTAATTTTACTAATTCACTCCTTAAAAAACTTCTTGGGAATTTTACAAATAAGTGTAGATACTTTTAAGAAGAACTGATTGTAAGGGTAGTATGATAAAAATTTAATCAATGATTTTTTTGATTTAGTAAGGTGAATAACTAATGTAAGACAACTATTTTTAGTAAGATTACCAACTAATATAGAATAGAGGAAGTATAAACTAATAGTGTCGAATTTAAAATTTCTAAACATTATTAATAATGTTACTTTCATAATTTAGTACTCTCTTCATTCATCTTTACTTGTCCACTTCGATTACTAATTAGTTAAATTATTTTTCGATGATGCAATAATGTAGTTGATAATGACAGGGCTGGAGAAGTGTTGATGTAGGTGGTTACAAATGATGAAAGAGAGAAGAAAAGCGTAGTTATAAATTTCGGGTCGTGGAAGATTTGTAGCTATATGAGTGTGAAAATGGTGGTTGTAGTGGTCACCATTGTTGGAAGACATGAAGTTTGTAACCGTTTGATGATGATATAGAAATAAAAATAAATTTAAAAAATCATAATATAATTTCTTATTCTCTCAAAGTGTATTTCACTTTCTCGGCCATGCCAACATATGAAAGGCATATATTTTACATTAAAATAATATAGGGGTCATAGGACCCCACAAAATTGAGATGTGTTATAAAATTTTTTATCAAAGATTGTGTATATTTCGGATCCTTTTTCCTCACTTTAATTGTGTGGATAAGTATTAAGTAATATGGGGTAGAGGGAACAGTTATGTATATCTTGTACTCTTTAAATTTGGCAATTGACATGTTGGAATTGAAAAACATACTTCCTCCTTTCCAAATAAGTGTAATCTTAATACTCTCTCTATTTATTTTTACTTGTTCAGTATACTAAAGATTAAATGTTTAATAATATTTGTACAATTTGAAAAACTAATGGATAATTGACTTATTTCTTTCCATTTTACCCTTATTTATTAATTATTGTTTTACCCACTATATTTCTCAAAAAATTGAATTAATAATATTCAAAAGTTGATGTGGTAAATTTTTCATATTATTTATTGTTTATTAATCTATATATCAAGCCAATAGTGGACAACTATTAATGGACGGAAAGAGTAAAAATTATGTTTGTTAATAAATACAATATCTAGTGTACTAAACTATGTATATTTATTTAATACTAATGAGTGTGTCTTGAAAATGGAACATTATAAGAAGTGGGAGTTCAATTAGTACTATTTTGGAATTAATAGGCAAGTAAATAGATAAAGATTAAAGAATTAATAAGGAATATATTAATCAAATCATACTTCTAATTAATTTTTTTTTAGTTGTGCAAAATCTATACATGTTAACTATTCAAATACGAAAGGAGTAATGATTAACTTTGGTGTAGTAAAATGAATACTCAATGACTATCCAAGAAATTAGAGAAATTGAAGGAAATGTGTCTTTTAAGTCTTGAATGAAGGATTGGTGACATTGACCAACTTAAAGGGTCAAACATAATTAGAAAACTTGATTAAGTTAATTGTGGATTTGATTAATATTTTCAAAACTTTCTAATCTTTTCAAAAATACAAATCAACCCACACCCCTCTCCTCCAAATCAACTGTCTCTCTCCTCTCTCTCTCAAGACAGTCTCTCAACTCTCTCCTAACCAACAGTTCTGTAAAATTTCTCCCTTCAAGCTCCAGTGATAAATAGCGGGGCGAGTTTCTTTTTTACTTTCAACCGTCAGTCGATGTGAAAAATCAGAGGAACATGAGCCAACTTCTCCAGCGACAACAACTTCTAGTTCTTCGTCGTTCCATTTCTTCTTTCACAAGTAAAAAATTATGACTTGAGCCAACTTCTCTTCTAGATTGGTTAACAATTTTAATATTTCTTGCCTAAATTTGAAATGTAGACCGAATAAAATCCTAATTTCTTGCATTTCTTCTCTACTCTTTCCAGTGTGAAATATAATTTTTTGTTGTTATTGTAGTTCTTATTGTTAAACTGTTTATTCAATGAAATGTGGACTGAATAAAACCCAAATTTCTGGCATTTTTTCTTTACTCTTTCTGGTGTAAAATATATTTTTTGTTGTTATTGTAGTTCTTATTGTCGAACTGTTGATTCGACTTGTTGGTGATTTTTTATCACCGTTGATGTTCTTAGTGTGAGTGTGTTGTGTAGGTGTTGCTAGGTTGAATTGTTGTTTTTCTTGGTAAAAATAGTGATGTAATAAATTAACCCTATGATTCAATAAATTAACCATCTGATGCAACAGATTAACCATCTAATGCAATAGATTAATCATTTGGTGCAACGGATTAACAATCTGATGCAACAGATAAACCATCTGATCCAATAGATGAAACATCTGATGCAACAGATGAACACAACAAATCATTCATCTGTTGTGACAGATGACTCTTCTATTTGAAAGAAATCTAAGAAATATTGATCCAACAGATAACTCATTTTGCAATAGATGAGTGATCTGATTCAACAAATGTGTGGCTTTTTTTTATTATTTCCAATGGATTACTCATCCGCTACAACAAGTTACTTATATGCTGCAATAGATATCCTACCTGGCGCAACAGATGAGTGATCTATTTTTACTGTCTCCAATAAATTACTCATCCGCTACAACAGATTGGTTATATATTGCAATAGATAACATTCTTGGTACAACAGATGAGTGATCTGTTTTAATTGTTTCCAGCGGATTACTCATCCGTTGAAATAGATTACTTATATGCTGCAATAGATATCCTACCTGGTGCAATATATGAGTGACCCATTGAAAATAATAAAAATAGATCACTCATCTGTTGCACCAGGTAAGATATCTATTGCATCATATAACCAACCTGGTGCAACAGATGAGTGATCTGCTATAATTGTTTCCAATGGATTACTCATCCGTTGCAATAGGTTGGTTATATATTACAATAGATAACATTTCTGGTGTAACAGATGAGTGATCTGTTTTTATTATTTTCAATGGATTACTCATCCACTGCAACGAGTTGGTTATATGTTGCAATAGATAACATTCCTGGTGCAACAGATGAGTGATCTATTTTTATTATTTCCAACTGATTACTCATCCGTTGTAACAGGTAAGTATATGTTGCAATAAATAACCTTCCCAGTGCAACAAATGAGTGATCTATTTTTATATTTTTCAATGGTTTACTCATTTGTTGCAATAGGTCAGTATGTTGCAATAGATAACTTACCTGCTGCAATAGATGTGTCATTTGTTGGAACTGTTATTTTACTGTTTGGATGTTAGATTTACTATTATTCTTTTTAAAGATGCATTAATCAATTATAATCTATTTTATGTTCCTGTTAATTTAAGATAATATGGCTCCCAAAAAAAATGAATCATGTCTAAGTAAAGGAACAAGTGAAGCAGCTAAGCTACATTCACCACTCTATGAGCTTGCTTTACAAGCATTATCTCAATCAGGAGCAGAAGATAATGAACACCGGCAGGAGGAATGTTTTAAAATAGATGATCCAAATGCTAATAGCCCTTCCACTGAAGAATTGGTCAAAAGCTTCAGCGTTGATCATTATCTTGTGAGAATACAGTGTGATGGTGCCACAGACTTAACAGATGATTTGATGGTTAAGTCATCCATGGGAAAAACTTTCGACGCCTTCAAAAAAATACTTTGAGAACAAAAATCAGATTCTTAGTTCAAAGAAAGCTGCTTTGGGCAATATCTTGATTTGCCGGAGGACAACAATGCTCGTTTCCAAATGAAAATAGTATATGGTATTCTCAAGCGTAGGTTTATGTATGAAAACAAAGATAAGATTGATGAGGTTTGGATAAATTAATATGGCATGCCTATTTATTTTGGTTGGAAGGAGTTTGTCATAGTTATTGGACTAAGATGTTATCCTCCCCCTCCTTCTCAAGTTATACCTACTCTAACATTAAAAAAAGTACCCTGCACACCAAAAAAAGGCAAAGGCAAGTCGAGTGATCGTTATGACCTGGTGTCCATTATTGGTCCAAGCTTCAAAAATAAAAATTTGATAGAAGTGTTGAAAGGTAAAAGACTTTCTAAAAAGCACAAGCAATCATTGTGCTTTGTTTGGTTTGTACATAATATTCTTTGGGCAAGAGACGTTAAAACAACATAAGCCTCAGTTTAATAAATCTCTCCGAGGATCTTGAGGCATTTAATAACTATCCTTGGCATTATGAAAGCTTCAAAATAATTGTCAAATATTTGTTGACTCTGTTAACGCCAAAGACAGTCAACTTATATGGCTTTCCGTGGGCTTTCATGATAAATATTTCTTTTATTATTATATGATTCATTTTTTATTCAATAATACTTTGGATTTATTGGAATTATGTTAGAGGCTTGGGCATTTGAAGTCATTCCTTATTTGAGACAACAAGTGAACTACCAGGAAGAAGTTTTCTTTCTAAGAATGCTGAGATGGTTGTCGACCAAAACTGATAAAAATACAAAAAAAAATTATCTTTTCAATCCCCCGAAGGAAGCAGTAAGTCTAATTCTAATCAAGTTTTGTTTTAATTAATGATTATTTTAAATAATTTTATCATCATTCTAATATATGTACTGATTTATTTTAGGTTGTCTATCTGTGGCTTGTTCTGACCAATTGAGAGTTGAAGATGCCAATTTTTCTTACTTTACGATCTGTTCAAACTTTATCGGACCCTAAGATCGTTGATAGAATAAAAATGGAATTATTTGGAGAAACAATGTCACGACCCAAACCAGGGCCTGGCCGTGACGAGCATTTCAAGCCAAGGAGTCTCGAAACACCCCTATCTGTCTGGTAATCATGCACCTAATTCATATGATCAAAGTAATGTGGAAGAAACACAATAACTCGGAAACATGGTCATAAATATGAAAAGAAACGATAACGGGGAGATAAGGTTCCCCCAACATCAATCAATCTCTAAACAACTGTCTGCGAAAATCTCTAACAAATGACTGAGTCAAGTAACCGTATATAAACTGGGACAAGGCCCTCAGTAGACCCCAAAACTAAATATAATATAAAAGGACTGCAGGACATAAGACCTTCCTAAACATAGAAGGCTCACCACTTTTCTCTGCAACTCTTTCTGAATGATCTACTGATTCTCTTGACCCCTAGACTGGGCCTCTGAACCTGAGAGGTTGGAGGGGAGAGGGGGTCATAACAAAAGTACTGGCATGCAGAGATATCAAAACAAAACATAATATTTTTACAATAAATAGTTGAGAGCCATTATAAAGCAAATTCCGTATCAAATCATTTAAAAACACATGGGTGTAATGCAATAGTTTCTCAACAACAATGAAATGCAACTGAACTAGGTGGAATACCCTACATAATTTACACCAACTGTCAAACCTCGATTGCTGCCGAGATTAGAGTATAAGTGAGGGAGACACACACAAGACCACACAGCATGGTGTCTCGACCCAATGGTAGTGCCCAAGATCACTTGGCTCGGGCTCCTACCTATAGTACCAATTTGGGAATGACACGAAGTCAAGTACACAAGATCACTTAGCCTGGTACTAATATTTCGTGTCGGCAAACACGTTCTTCCAGCGATGTGCCCTTGTGTCTCAAACGCCTTCTTTGGGCATCCACTTTTCTCATGTAAAATCAATGCATTCAAATTTTATCTTATTCAATCACATATCGTATTCTGAAGGGTATCGTCATACCCGACTTGCAATTCATCAATATCACATCCACATATGCATATTCATGTAAAACCCAAGGTGCTTCATCATTTACAAGTGGTGAACAATATTTATTTCAAATTCATGCTCTTTTTTGTTGATCACAATATGATATGGAGTATCGAAACATTATCATGGGAATTTGAAAACAATTTATCACTCATATTTATCAAATTTCCATGGAAAATCTCAAATCACATATGCATGGTTTCAACCATTGAAGTATATAGGCAAACAATTCCCATGACATAAAGAAAATGACTTAGAAATCATATTGAAAGCAAAATATTAGCATTTGATTGAAAACCCCCATTTAAAAGCATGCATGTTCATAAAACTACAACCATGAGATTTTTGGATAACCCCACGTACCTCTATTTCCAAGGATAATAGATGTTTCTTGAAGCTTGCGGATTGGTGATTCCAAATATGTAATTATCTTCGAAAACCTACGGTCGAATCTTGAACTATTTGGGTTTTTATTTTGAAACCCTAAGGAGAGTTCTTGAGCACTTTTGATGAATAAATATGTATTTTGGGGTCCTTGAAACTAAATCTCGTGTTTTAGGGCTAAGTGAGGGTAGAAAAGGACCACTTTGTCCTCAACACGGAGTGTTTAAATCACTAGAATCCCTTACATAGGCGCCGCCCATCCCATTGCCTATCTTCACATAGGCTCCTCCTAGGCTATCTCCTATGTTTACATAGGCTCCGCCTAGGCTATCTCCTATGTTCACATAGGCGCTGCCTAGGCTATCACTTATGCTTTCCAGTGGCCATGGGTGATTGGGTAGGCGACGCTTATCACTTTGAAAGGCCATAACTTCTTTCTCGGGTGTCAGATTTTAGCCAAATTGGTATCGTTGAAAAGATAACTCGAATACCTATCATTTGACACATAGTAGGATTCCTAATTCGACATATACAAAGAGTTATGGTCAATGGAAGCTGACACACTTTACAACATCCACTAAAACATAGTCGATCGAAATAGTTTCAACTCGTCCTTGAGTTGAAGGACCTCTATGGTCTAAATTCAAGATTGAGTGGATTCACATGCTACACAATAATTAACATGCTGTATTGGCATAGGATTTTATGGCTTCGGTATGAACAACGCATCGAAATCATGGCCTACATTGTAGCCCAAATTGCGGGGCGTTACAAACAACCATCACAAGAAAAATATTTTTGGGGGGTGGTCTTGTTGTTGATGATAATGTTAGTGGTAGTGGTAGTGGTGCTGATGTTGGGGATAATGATGCTCCTCTTACAGTTTTTGAAACAACAAGCCATTACTATTATGATCATACTAGTTATATAAATTTTGCCACTTCTAGTGAATGTTCTGCATGCAAATGTCAAGACTTCAAGGTGAAAAATGATGGAGTGATTAATGTTATTAGTGCACTAACTGCTTCTATAAATGAAATGACATCTAAGAGAGGTGTCATTCCACCAATAAAGATTTCATATCCATAAACTCCACTAGAGATCAAGGTGGCTAAGAGGAGAAGGAAAGACATTTCTAGGGCATCATCAAGCATCGAAAAAAGTAAAATTACAAATCATTTGTCTTTGTCTTGAACCGCATTTCAATGCACAATGGCCATGGAGAGTAGCATGAGCTGAAGAAGGTGAATGTATATCATCTATTCCAACAAAAAAATAGGCACATATCTTTTTCAACATATGATACATCTGCTGAAAATTATCAAACAGATATATACATCTGTTGCAACTGTTGTCTAATTTGTTATATGAGATGCGTTATCTGTTGCAAAATATGTCCATCTATTTCAGCAAATCAAATAAGTTTTCGTACTATTTTAATTTATACCAACAGATGAGCCTTATGTTACAACAGATGGATCATCTGTTCAAAATTATCGTACCGCTCTATTTTACCTGTTTGAATTTGTCCCAATAGGTGATCCATCTGTTGAAATGTAAAACTCATCTATTGTAACAAATAGACAATTTATTGTATATCTATAATTAGCATTGACAATTCTGTCTTTCCAGGTGGATGTCACAGTAGAAGCTACTGTTGAAGAGCATAATATCACAGTTGATAATCCATCAACTGCTTCCAAATAAGAAGGAAAAGTAGATCCTGTTAGTTTGGGAGAACGAAAGAATTACCCATTTGAAGGGTTCAACATCTTGGACGAGGCTCCAAAAAAACTAATAAAGTTGATCAACGACTATTCAGAATGGATTGTCGATGGGTTGTTAAAGAATCATACGGGCAGGTACATAAATCAATTTTAAAGATATTGATCGATACAATTCTTGTTGTAAAAACATGACATTAACACATATAAATCATCATGTAGAAAATAAAGGGATGAACACTACAAAGTGAACTAATTGAGTCTTCGTTTTGATATGTTCGACTTTATTATTGCACATTCCGAAATGAAGAATTGGTTCTATTTGATGTCACATCCCTAAACTTGCTGAAATAATGTGGTTTAAACAACACACATATTACTATTAATTTATACTCTATTTAATTTCATCTATGTATTAATTTTTTCATCCCGTTATCTAAAATATTTGATAATATGTGTAGCACATCGATGTCATTTTTTACTACCTTCAAAAGAAGACCAAGTTGCAAACACAAGTACAATACAGATACACAACATGCAATTGTTTATTCAAAGTTTACATCAATAATGCCTACGATAGGTATTGTCAACAACAGCCGAAAGTTTCCCAAAATGAGTAATACTTAATCAAGATGGCTTACCTTTGCATTTGGTCAACAAAGTGTACATCCCAATCAATTGTGGTGATGAATTTCATTGGGTGTTGGTTGTCGTTGTTCTAAAAGAGAGGCGTATCCAAGTTTATGACTCGATGTTTCAAAGGATATATTTCGGGCTGTCATCTGACATACAAAAGCTGGCCAAAATACTCCCTACTTACCTTGATATAAGTGGCTTTTTAGACCAAAAGGTTCCTACTGATTGGCCGACGATGAAACATACTGGGATAAAATGGGTAATCCATTTAATGTACAATATGTTGAAGAAATTACTCAACAAACCATCAGTAGCCTGTAAGTATAAGTATCATGATTTAGTTTCATTTCATAAATTTCACAATGCTTACATGAACTGCAAGATAAGGACTATCAATTTTTTTTAAATATAGGGATTGTGGTCCTTTTGTTGCTGCTTACGCCGAGTATTTGAGCGATGGGTTACAAGTACCAAATTATGGCCTTTATGGATTACTCCACAAAAGATATGTTGTTCTTTTATGAAAATACGGAGAAACGAAAGCTCAGAAACCATAGGCAAGAGACATTAAAGATCAACGACGACCAAATTCGAATTCCATAGCACCGAATGAAGAAAAACTTGTCCATATTGAGTAGATCTTTATATCTCAAGTCTGTCAATGTAATAACCTATCTTCCTTGGTTTAACTTGTTGATTTATTTTTAGAGTAGATCATTTGTACCAATAATAAATTTTTTACATTTCATTTATTTGTTGAGTTATTTCATGTAATTTTCGAAGACATCGATTTATTTTATGTTGTCTATGAATATAATTTAATCCTTAGTTTTAAACATGTTAATTTAAATGGAATACTAGATTCAAAAATCATAACAGATAATCCATCTGCTGTAACACACGACATATCTTATGAAATAAATTTAGACATATGTTGCAACATGTAGGTCATCTGCTGGAAATTATATAACAGGTCTTCCTACTTTTTTGATTTGTTCCAACAGATTACCTATCAGTTGCAATAGATAGATTATATGTTGCAACAGATAATATATCTGTTGCGATAGATAGATCGGAAGATATATGCATAATGTAACAAATGACCAACCTATTCCAATAGATATTCATTCTATCACAAAAGGTATTATATCTATTACAAAATATAGACAATCTGTTACATTATAAAAATTCAACTTTCGCCAGACATAAAAAATTGCCATAATATGTAAAGTGAAGTGGCTTGAAATAAAAAATTGTTATTGTGTTCGTCTCTGTCTTTGTACATATTCTTCTTTATACAAGGGATTCAACCATTTAGTTAGGTCATATATTGGAAATTATATAATAGGTCTTTCTACTTTTTTTATTTGTGCCAACAGATTACCTATCAGTTGCAATAGATAGATTATATGTTGCAACAAATTTTATATCTGTTGCGACAGACAGACTGGGAAATATCTGCATAATGCAACAGATGACCAACCTATTCCAACAGATAATCAATCTGTCATAACAGGTATTATATTTGTTGTAACAGAGACAATCTATTACATTATAAAAAATCAACTTTCTCCAGACATAAAAAATTGCCACTACATTTAAAGTAAAATGAAGTGGCTTGAAATAAAAAATTATTATCATTTTTGTATCTCTCTTTTTACATATTCTTCTTTATACACGGGATCCAACCATTTAATTAGTACCCCATAAGCCCAGACCTCTTGCATCTTTCCCACAATGGAGTCACACATACCGACCATTTTTGTGCCAATCAGCAAACACTCGATGTATGCAAGCGAGTACAGCCTTCACCCTGCATCGGTTTTATTTTTTGGAGGCGGGTGTTCTTATTTTGACCTTAAAAATCCCATGATTCCTTCATCAAGACTTCCGCCGGCAAATGATCCATCAGCTTACTCTGCATCAACAACTCGTGGAACAACTTCAAGAGTAGATGCATGTGGGTTAAAACGTGTCTTTGTTGAAGACAGGTAAGTTGTAGTCATAAACCTTAATCTTTCCCTAGTCGAGTAGTATCTCAACGGTGGAAAAATATTTAACTTCCACGTTCATGGCTGTAAAGGTTCTCTTTGCCTTAGTCCAACTCTTGCCGTGTGGATATGGCCTCTTCCCTCTAACATATTTAATCATGTCTTTGTCCCATTTGAATGTAGAAACTAACTTATCAAATCTCCAGCCACCGGTAACAGCTCACCTACGGAGGTCATTGTATCTATCCTTGAAATTATTATAGAAGTTGAGGTCCATTATCCTATCGGTCACATCATAAGCATCCGAGTACACTAATTGCCTGCCCCTCATGAGGCAGAGACTTTCATCAACATACTGTGGTATTAGAAGATAATTTTTAAATAGGTTAGTAATTGTAAATAATAAAAACATAGTAAAAAGATTCTGTTGTAGAGGGTTCTCTGAATTAGTTCACAGATTGCACATCTAACACAACTTTTACAATAGATGTGTATTATGTTGCAACAGAATACCCAGCTGTTGTTATAGATTACACATCTGTTGTGTAGCTTCTACTTCATGGAGTAGATTAGAAGACTAGGTCAGAAAAATTAAACTTATATTGTCCATGTACCACTCACACATATTTTTCATACTCTTAAAGTCGTTCACGGCAAAGAAATGCATGATATATTCTTGTGGAGGTTCCGTCTTGTCCGTCGTTATTTTTTTCAGTTCTTTCTTCCCTTCGTCACCAAGTGTCGCATATATGTCCACCTACTTCAACGTCCCCTGAACTTCAACAACTCTTGGAGCGGGAGGAGTTACAATTTTGCTATATTCAAAATGGAGAGTATTTGTCTAATGTTTCTTCTCTTCCTCCTAACCGCCACTGTAGGAGTGTATGGATCCCTCACCTTCTTGGATGGTATGAAACCCCGCTTGGATTTTAACTCCTCGGTAGCTTCAGCAATAGCCTCTAGTTTTTCAAGTAGTTTATCCTTTTTGTCCTTTCACACTTTGCATTTACAATGAGAACATGAAGGTGAAGAGAGGTGAGAGGGACCACTGCATAGGTGAGAGGGATCGGTGTAGGGGTGAGAGAACCTATGCAAGGGGTGTTTCCAAATGTATTTATTTTTTCCTTAGCACCAACATACTCATAATCACGACTGGAAGCATTAGCAGCAGCAACATCAGGATGGCTACCACCATCATCAACACCACCACCAGAAACACTCCCAGAATAAGCACGCAGATCTATTGCAGTTGGTTGGACATGAAGAGCTTCAACATTAGGCTGACCTTGCCTAACTGCTCTTCTTATGGATATTTCTCCAACCAATTCCTTCTTTATTAACTCCACTATTGGGTATAATGTTGTATCAACAAGACCTAGAGTAATAAAAGAAGTCATACCCAACTCCTGCTCAGTAGGCACGATCCAAGGATGCACAACCTATAAAAAAAGGACAGAAGGAATTTAAATTATATCATATACTAATAATTTATAGTCAGTTGGGTTACATGTTAGCACAACCAACTTATGTAACAAATGATCTATATGTCGCAACAGATTGATAATATGTCGCATCAGATTACACTTTTGTTGTATAATTTACAGTAGATGGGTAATCTGTTGAGTCGAGTTCAGGGAACCAAAGCAATAGATGGTTAATCTGTTGAGAAATATGGATCATCTATCGCAACAGATTACCCATTTGTTACACTAGTTGCAGTTGATGGATAGTCTATTGTAATAGATGAACCATCTGTCATAATATATTAACCATCTGTTTCACTATATTTCTTTAAGAAAAATTATTTTAGTTGAAAGAAGATGTACTGCATCATCCGAAAGGGTTAAAGTGTAATACCCCAAAAAATCGAAACCAATATTAGAGCCATGTACCAAGCTCATGCAAAGTAAATCATGGTCATTTTATAGTTTTATGATTAAGTTAGATGTATATTAAGGCTTCAAATAACTCCCATCTATCAGACGAATCAAAAAATTCCTTACCGATTGAATTCTTGAGAAGGATATTGGTACAGTCAACTTCAAATAAGAATATCTCTCAGTATACTTGGAATTGTTGAGATCCTGACCTATCAATAGATAGATAATTTAATTATATTTCCAAAAATACCAATTTCTCCTAAATACAATATCGGAACAAAGAGTTATTCCTATTTTACTCCAGCATGTCAGGCTGGAAATAGTGTCTCGACATTCGTGGTAGCATACCACATTTGTGACGCCTTATCACGAAGGTCGTCAGCCTTAGGTAGAAACTTCCTCCTAAGTGACGACATTCGTGGTAGCTTACCATATTTGTGATTCCCTATCACGAAGGTCGTCAGCCTTAGGTAGAAACCAGCTCCTAAGTGACGACATTCGTGGTAGCTTACCACATTTGTGACGCCCTATCACGAAGGTCGTCGGCCTTAGGCAGAAACCAACTCCTAAGTTACGACATTCGTGGTATCTTATCACATTTGTGATGCCCTATCATAAAGGTCTTCAGCCTTAGGCAGAATCTAGCTTCTATGTGACGATATTTTTGACGGCCTATCACATTTTTGACGCCTTGTCATAAATGTCACTAGGCTTAGGTTAAAACCATCAATTCCAGCTCCTGTGTGACGACATTTTTGATGGCTTGTCATATTTTTTGATGCCTTGTCATAAATGTCATCAGCTATGATTTTCAGCAATTGGAAATTTATTTCATAATGATATTTTTGTCATTTCCTTCACCTTCCACTACTTATAACCCTAAAGAGGTGTAATTTTTCCAATTTATCTTTAGTTAAGCATCTAAAAAACCCATGATTACGCTCCCAACCACAATATTAGGGTTTCCATCAAACTTAATTAAGAATTAAGTTTCCCAAATCCAAGAACTCTCCAGAAAATCATCAAGGTTTCCTTTCTAAGGTATGTGTAGTGTTCATCCATGGGTCCCTTTAATCCATGGAGCTCAAGAATCATGTTTTAAATTATAAATTGTGATTTCCTTGTTGTTTTATGACTATATTCATGTTGATGATTGTTGTTTGGATTCAAGGTTGTATCTTGATGTATTTTTCAAGATTCATATGAATAGGTTAGTTGGAAACCCATGAATTTGGGTGGTTCAAGATTTCTAAATTTATTAAGTACATCTATGCTCAATATTATGCATGCAAGGTGTTTGATAAAATGCATAGGATGCCAGAAATTCATGTTTACATGGTTCCATGATATCTAAATGACCAATCCATATTAGTTATATACTTCATTATAAACTCCATACTATTGATGTGTTGCTATTGTTGTGGTTTATGAAGCATGTATAATAATGAAGATATACTATATGTACATGAAATATATCCATGCACTCCCTACCATGCTTAAGATGTTGAAGAACTACATGAAGTATAATATCCCCTACTTATGACAATGTGAATTGCGGAATCCAATCTTATGATCAAGTCAGTCATGTTTTGTCTGTTTCCTTCCATCGAGTCCTGGGGGTATTCGTATCCTAAAATATAGTTGTGTGCCTAGAGCCATGTCATGTTATCACGATACTCTCAGTCAAGCCATGATCTATAGAATTCAGTCAGTCATATGACTCAAGAAAATCCAGTAACCTCAATAATCTCAGTAGTTCAGTAATCTCAGTGATCTCAGTAATCAGTAATATTTGTAACCTCAGTATTCAAAGTCAATCTCAGTAACTTGAGTATTCTCAACCAATCCTAAGAACACAGTATATTTTGTCAATCATCAAAATCTAGTAAACTTAGTTTAGCTTCGCTAAACAATACCACTTGTATCAGTCTAGTTAATCAGTATCAGTTCAGCTAATCTTTTCAGTTCAGTTATTCAGTTCAACCCAGTTATTCAGTTCAGTGTCTTTCAGATGGGAGTAGGATTCAACACCAAGCGAACTTAGGGATAGGGGCTCACCCGTTAAATAGGACTGAGATCCCTAGAAGCAATATCTATGTTCCAAAACTACGTTGCCAGTGAAGGTAAGAGATGTCTTTACTGGTGGCGCGGTACTGACACCCTTCCAGTCAGGGCAGAGATTGGACCCCAGTCAGCTTAGCTGAGGGCATGTCGGTTAGTTGAACACATCCCACAGTTTCAGTTACAGATTCAGTACTGTTAGATACAGTCAATGCTTATCAATTGTAAATAGACTTCAAGATCACCCATTAGCTAGGACTAATCTCAACTATGATTAATTAGTATCAGAATCGTTAGATTTAAAGATCACCCACTAGACAGGACTGATCTCAGACTAAGTCAAATCATCCTTATTATCAGTATACTTATGATCACCCGCTAGATAGGACTGATCTCAGATTTAGTTACTCTAAGTAGAACGGAACTCAGATAGTTCCATCAGAACTTAGAATGTCAGATACAGTCGCTCAGTATCAGTTACATCGGTTAGGCTGATCATCACAGTTATATCAGTTATATCAGTTTTTTAAACTCATGTATCAGTCATATCAGTTATCCGAATTCATGATATCAATATCCAGTTTCAGGACTGTCAGACACAGTCAACCAGACCAGTTCTTCATAATTCAAACTATCAGAAATAGTCATTCATCTATTCAGTATATCATTATCAGTACACTCATGTTGTAAGTATTCAGACTCAGTAGTCAGTATCTCTACGAGTTTAGTTACAATTATGTATGCATGTATGTATTCTCATATTCATATTAGTCAGCATTGTTCATGCATATAAAACTTTGCATTTAGCCTACCTCACTCGTATACTCAGTACATTCAGACGTACGGACACATTTGTGCTATGGTGATTTCTCTTATGTTACACCATAGGTTCAGATGCACAAGCTCCAGATCAGTAGTAGCATTCCTGTGTTCAGAGTTTACAGTGAGTCCTTCTCATTCGAGGACGATATGATTATTGCTACATTTACTATTCAGTTGCTAGATGGACTTAGTTGGAGACATGATCCTTCAACTCCTTATTCACTTCAGTTAGAGGCTTTCAGACTAGATGTCAGATTAGATATTTAGATCTCATTATTTTCAGTATTTATGACTTGTTTTGGTATTGTTAGACCTTTTTCAGACATTTTGTTATCAGACGTTTATTCATTACGAACCTTATGGCCTTTCATGGTCATGTTTCCGCATTTTATGTATATTATGCAGTATACAGGTACAAATATCAGCCATGGGTTAGCTTATGGTCCTTCGGGGTCAAGAGCACCGTGTAGCATTCCGGTTTAGAAAATTGGGGTGTTACAAACTTGGTATCAGAGCCTAAGGTTCAATAGAGCCCTAAGAAGTCTGAAAGTCGCAGATCAGGAGGCTATGAGATTTTTTAAGAACAATTTTCCTTCTTTCATGTCTCAGATCTTGCTATAAAAAGGTTCTCTAAGAAAACTCATGTAGATTCTCATCATGCTTTAGTCATGTCAACTTTACCTTACTTTCAAGTTAACAAAAGTAGTGAAGCTTAACTTCTACAGATAGGGCTTTCTCAAATAGTCCCTACAGATAGCTATGGGATTTCCCTCATGCTCAACAGTATCCCATCAGTTCAGTTATGTCCCAAAGTTGTACGGATCTCCTTCTTGATCATGAGACCTCGTTCTCGAACCCAGATTTAGATATGCCAGCAGATCACTTCTCAAAATCCTATGATAGCATATGACTAGAGTTAGAAGCATGAACCCAAGAGTTTAGCAGGAGTATAGTTGGATTATAATATCCAGATTGAACAGACTATATATTCATGGGGATAGTTGTGCCAGAATGAATCAGTAGGCTTGAACAGTGTAAGTTAGAAATTTAAGTTTATTGACTCGAAATTAAGCATGAAGGTGTAAATGTAATACTAGTAGTATGTGAGGGAAACAAGGGGAGAAGATGTGTTTAGTAAGGCAAGTATATGTTAATCATAGTGTAAGTATGTGATGATGATTGCAGTTCAGTTCATAGTTTAGTATAGTGCTCACAAAATTATGACGATGTCTTAAATCCAAGTAGGGATGGTATATCAAGTACCCAAGTCAGGTTCTCAGATTCCCGTAGTAGTGACAGTATGTATAGAAAAGCAGTTAGAAAAGACGATTCCCGACCCATCCTTATCTCAACGTAAAGCTTCGTACATTAGTTGGCATAATGCCTATGCATGCTTCATGTCTCAGATTCCATAAATGCTGCATACATTCACATGCATTCCATAGAATCGTGTGCACTTTCAGTTCCCAGGATAGGGAATTTAGTCCTAGATAACTCAGTGTTACAAATCATGTTCCACGAACTCAGACATTCCAGACTCAGGTCATACAGCTCATGACTCATGTACATATATCATGCTCCCCAGTATACTCAGTTTCCATGACTCATGTTATGCCTCCGCTGATCAGATAAATCAAGACTATGTCATGTATATCCTTAGTTCATCTCATGCATTATGCATTAGTTTCAGACTCCTAAAATTTAGTTATAATCTAATTCGTAGATGCCCTGTGCATCACCCAGTATCTTCTTAGAGGGACATAGCGTCCCAAGGGGGAGATACACCACCTTCTCTTAACGCTCTCATGTCTTAGATCTTTTAGTTTCTCCTTGCATAACGAATACAGTCTAGAATAGAGGGTACTCATAAGTTGACCCTCAAGTTAGAACTCAGCTGTAAGTCAAGTATTCAGAGGTTCAGTTCACTTCATGATGTTCAGTCCATATGTGACGTAGAAAACTCAGTCATGTTCTCATGTTTCATTTCAATCTTAGTGACTTTATCATTGCATTTTCAGTCGCTTGTTCATGAGTCAGTTCAGTCATGTATTCACGCATCAGATATGCATAGTCAGCTTACCAGTACTTTTAGTCATGCATTCACGTATCATGTCAGTTATATAATCATGCATCAGATATGCATGGATTCAACTTATCAGTTAAGCATCAGATATGCATTCTCAGTTTTAGAAACACAGTTTATCAGAACACTCAGTCCTACATTCAAAAGTCAGCTACCCATGCATCAGATATGCATGTACAGTATGATATGCTCAATTTTCAGTCAAGTCAGCCATGAAATAATGATCATTCATTCATGCTATATATACATCATTTTATATTTTCTCCCCTCTCAAGAAGTCATCATTCGAGGATGAATGTTTCCAAGGAGGAGATATTGTAATACCCCAAAATATCAAAACCAATATTAAAGCCATGTACCAAGATCATGAATAGTATATCATGATTATTTTATAGTTTTATGATTAAGTTAGATGTATATTAAGTCTTCAAATAACTCCCAGCTATCAGACGAATCAAAATATTCCTTACCGATTGAATTCTTGAGAAGGATATTGGTATAGTCAACTTCAAATGAGTATATATCTCACTATACTTGGAATTTTTTATCTCATGACCTATCAACAGATAGATAATTGAATTTTATTTCCAATGATACCAATTTTTTCTAAATACAATATCGGATCAAAGAGTTGTTCCTATTTTACTCCAGCATGTCAGGATGGTAACAGTGTGATGACATTCGTGGTAGCTTACCATATTTGTAATGCCCTATCACGAAGGTCGTCAGCCTTAGGCAGAAACCAGATCCTAAGTGATGACATTCGTGGTAGCTTACCACATTTGTGATGCCCTATCACGAAGGTCGTCAGCCTTAGGCAGAAACCAGCTCCTAAGTGACGACATTTGTGGAAGCTTACCACATTTGTGACGCCCTATCATGAAGGTCATCATCCTTAGGTATAAACCATCTCCGAAGTGATGAAATTCATGATAGCTTACCATATTTGTGATTCCCTATCACGAAGGTCGTCAGCCTTAGGAAGAATCCATCTTCTGTGTGATGACATTTTTTATGGCTTGTCATAGTTTTGACGCCTTGTCATAAATGTTATCAGGCTTAGGCAGAAACCATCAATTCCAGCTCCTGTGTGACGACAGTTTTGATGGCTTGTCATATTTTTTGATGCCTTGTCACAAATGTCGTCAGCTATGATTTTCAGCAACTGTGAATTTATTTCATAAGGGTATTTTGGTTATTTCCTTCACCTTCCACGACTTATAACCCTAAAGAGACGTAATTTTTCCCATTTTTCTTCAGTTAAGCATCTCAAAAACCCTCTTTTACTCTCTCAACCACAAGATTAGGGTTTCCATTAAACTCATCTCTCAGAAGTAAGATTCAATCTTTTTTCCAAGATAATTGAGAAATAAGTTTCCCAAATCCAAGAACTCTCTAGCAAATCATCAAGGTTTCCTTTCTAATGTATGCGTAGTGTTTATCCATGGGCCCTTTTCATCCATGGAGCTCAAGAATCATGTTTTAAATTATAAATTATAATTTTCTTGTTGTTTTATAACTATATTCATGTTGATGATTGTTGTTTGGATTCAATATTGTATCTTGATGTGTTTTTCATGAATCATGTGAATAGGTTAGTTGGAAACCCATGAATTTGGGTGATTCAAGATTTCTAAATTTGTTAAGTACACCTATGCTCAATATTATGCATGCAATGTGTTTGATAAACTCCTTTAGATGCTAGAATTAATGTTTACATGGTTCCATGATATCTAAATGACAAGTTCATATTATCTATATACTTCAATATAAATTCCATGTTATTGATGTGTTGCTATTGTTGTGGTATGAGGCATGTATGATAATGGAGATATACTAAATGTACATGAAATATATCCATGCAATCCCTACCATGCTTAAGATATTGAAGAACTACATGAAGTATAATATCCCCTACTTATGACAATGTGAATTGTGGACTCCAATTTTATGATCAAGTCAGTCATGTTGTGTCTATTTCCTTCCATCGAATCCTGGGGGTATTCGTACCCAAAAATATAGCTGTGTGCCTAGATCCATGTCATGTTATCACGATACTCTCAGTCAAGTCATGATCTATAGAATTCAATTAGTCATATGACTCAGGAAAATCTAGTAACCTCAGTAATCTTAGTAGTTCAGTAATCTCAGTGATCTCAGTACTCAGTAATATTTGTATCCTCATTGTTCAAAGTCAATCTCAGTAACTTCAGTACTCTCAACTAGTCCTCAGAACTCAGTACATTTTGTCAGTCATCGGAATCCTGTAAACCTAGTTTAGCTCCGCTAAACAATACCACTAGTATCAGTATAGTTAATCAGTATCAGTTTAGCTAATCAATTCAGTTCAGTTATACAGTTCAGCCCAGTTATTCAGATCAATGTCTTTCAGAAGGGAGTAGGATTCAGCACCGAGAGAACCTAGGGATGGGGGCTCACCAGCTAAAATAGGACTGAGATCCCTAGAAGCAATCCCTAAGTTCTAGAACTACGTTGCCAGCGTAGGTACGAGATGTCACCCATTAGATAGGAATGACATACTCAAGGGTCACCCATTAGCACATTTATATGTATAGGACTGATCGCAGGAGTCACCCGCTAGATTAGGACTGACTCAACAGTAGATGTCTTTACTAATGGCACGGTACTGACACCCTTCGAGTCAGGGCAGAGAATAGACCCCAGTCATCTTAGCTGAGGGCATGTCGGTTAGATGAAAACTTAGCTGAGGGCATGTCGGTTAGATGAACACATCCCACAGTTTCAGTTACAGATTCAGTACTGTTAGATACAGTCAATGCTTATCAATTGTAACTAGACTTCAAGATCACCCATTAGCTAGGACTGATCTCAACTATGATTAATTAGTATCAGAATCGTTAGATTTAAAGATCACCCACTAGATAGGACTGATCTCAAACTAAGTCAAATCATCCTTATTATCAGTATACTTATATATGATCACCCGCTAGATAGGACTGATCTCAGATTTAGTTACTCCAAGTAGAACGGAACTCAAATAGTTCCATCAGAACTTAGACTATCAGATACAGCTGCTCAGTATCAGTTACATCGGTTAGGATGATCATCACAGTTATATCAGTTATATCAGTTTTTTGAACTCATGTATCTGTCATATCAGTTATCAGAATTCATGATCAATATTCAGCTTCAGTACTGTCAGACACAGTCAACCAGACCAGTTCTTCATATTTCAAACTGTCAGAAATAGTCGTTCATCTATTCAGTATCTCAGTATCAGTACACTCATGTTATTAGTATTCAAACTCAGTAGTCAGTATCTCTACGAGTTTAGTTATAGTTATGTATGCATATATGTATTCTCACGTTCATATTAGTCAGTATTTTTCATGCATATAACCCTTTGCATTTATCCTACCTTACCCGTATACTCAGTACATTCAGACGTACTGATGCATTTGCGCTATGGTGCTTTCTCTTATGTTACACCAAAGGTTCAGAGGCACGAGCTCCAGATCAGCAGTAGCATTCCAGTGTTTAGAGTTTGTAGTGAGTCCTTCTCATTTGAGGATGATATGATTATTGATACATTTACTATTCAGTTGCTAGATGGACTTAGATGGAGACATGTTTCTTTAACTCCGTATTCAGTTCAGTTAGAGGTTTTCAGACTAGATGTCAGATTAGATATTCAGATCTCATTATTTTCAGTATTTATGACTTGTTTTTGTATTGTTATACCTTTTTCAGACATTTATTCAGTTCGAACCTTATGGTCTTTCATGTTCATGTTTCCGCATTTTATGTATATTATGTAGTATACAGGTACAGATATCAGTCATGGGTTAGATTATGGTCCTTCGGGGTCATGAGTGCTCTGTAGCATTCCGGTTCAGAAAATCGGGATGTTACATAAAGATATCAGCCTCCTTAATTTTTGGGTTGTTCTTAGCAACCAACCAGCTAAGGATCCTTAGACGAGAAACCTCATTTGGGTAATCCAATACTTGCTTTCGGAGGAGGGGAATGACTTCAAATGCCCAACCTAAAAAATGTAAATAGGATGCAAGAAAAAAAGTCATAATAAAACTATATTCAATAAATTAATGGATGAGTAAAATAGTGATGACTTTTACCATGAAAGCCTAAGGAAAGCAGTATAATATGATTGTCCCTATGGATAACTTTGTCAGTAAATATTGGAGAGTCAAGTAGTAGTTTTCATATCCCCAGGGATAATCGTTGAATTTATCAAAATCATCATCAAGCGCCAACAAATCATCTTCTATGACTTTCCTCACGTCTCTTTCCAATAAACAGAATTGACAAACCAAACTAAGCATAATTGCTCCCTGTAGTGCTTTGGTATATTTTTATCCTCGAGATCTGTGATCAAATCCCCCATTTTCTAGCTACGTCATCCAACAATGACCAACAAACCATCTTTTTTTCCCTTGCATTTGTTGGAGGGTGTTACCTTGATGAGAGGTTCTTCTGGATGATCGCATCTCAAGCCCGTCCCTATGGCAAACTCTTTCAATTCCAAACAAACCGGTAGGCCACAGTAGTTGATCCAAATTTCTTCCATATTTTTTCACCCTCCTTCAGATATTTATCATCCCCCTCGTACTTGATCCTGCTCTTGAGAAGACCATATACCATGCTCATTTGGAAACGAAGAGTGCAGTCCTCAGGCAACTTAAGAAAGTATGCAAAATAGCTCCTCTTGAAAATCCCATCTATGTTTTCATTCTTCTCAATACTCTTAAATTCATCAAAATGTTTCCCCAATTGACATTTAAGTACAAGATCACCGGTTACTTCTTCAGGGTGATCCATCAGCATCGCAACTCAAAAACTATCGATACTAATGGTTTTGATAGGATCAATATGGGTATTTGATATTAATTCATGCCCTTTGGTAAGAAAGAGTTCTCACTTTTCTCAACTTCATTTTTCCCTGACTGAGATTGTCAAGAAGTTCCTCCGAATATATCTGTATTCTAGCATTTTTTATTTGGTGGTCAGAAGTTGATCCACTTTTAGTTTCAATTTCTTTTCTTTTGGAAGACATTTTTAACTACAAAAAATATCTAAATAAAAAATACAAAACATTTGATGTCTGTATAATTTTTTAAAAAAAGGTAAAATAAATTTTAATAAATTATTATACGCCACAGTACAAAAAAAATACTCCAATAGATAACCCATCAGTTGGAACAGATGGGGAATCTGTTTGAAGACCTATTTAATATTTCCCAACAGATCTTCCACCTATTGCAACAGATGGACCACCAAGACCACCACCAATGCCACCAATACCAACAACAATACCAAGACCGCCAACACTACTACCAATGCCACCAATACAAAAACCAAGACCACCAATACAACCACCAAAACCACAAATACCAACACCACTAATAACAGCCACCAACAATACCACAAACACCATCCAACAATACCACGACAGGCAACAAAACACTGGGGTAAAAACTAGGGTTTTCTCGGGTGCTTCCTATGTTTTTAGCATCAAAACTCAAAATTGTTAACCCATTCTCGAAGATGATACAACTAAAAGTCTTCTTTTTCATCATTAACTAAAAATCCCCAATTTTCAGAATAAAGAAAAAATGTAGAACTCTTCTCGAACTTTGTTACCTGTGAAGACAGAGAAAGTAATGGATACAAGAGAGAATGAAGTCAAAAGTAACAACTATGTGGTCAGAAATGGGAAGAAAATTAATCTATTTTGAAGGGTTGAGCAATATGTTGAGTAGTTATTGTCTGTATTGTTGAGAGAGAGATAGAAGAGAGAGAACTTGAGATTTGAAATGAGAAAAAGTTTTTCCCGAAAATAGATGATTTGTATAGGTTGCTTTATAATTTTGGAAAAGAATGACATGTTTTGAAATTATTGATTTGGTCTAAATTGATCTTAATTAAATTTTAAAATATTAATTTAATGAGAATCTTTTCAACTCAGAGTGATCGATCGACCACTCGAGTCAGGATGAACGCAATACCAACAACATACAATTGCAGAGACTCAATTGAAGTTGTAGTTGACCCTATGAACTCATCAATCCCTAGTTCTACCTAAATCAATTTAAGTAGTATCTTAACATTAAGTTAGTGAGAATCTTATCAATTCAGAGTGATCGATCGATGACTCAGGTCAGGATGAATACAATGCCACCACCATGTAATTGAAAAGACTCAATTGAAGTTGTAGTTGGCCCTAAGAACTCATTCATCCCTAGTTATACCTAAATCAATTTAGGTGGTAGCTTAACATTAAGTTAATAATAATCTTTTCAACTCTGAGCGATCGATCGATGACTCGGGTCGGAATACGCAATACTAACACCATGCAATTGCAAAGACTCAATTAAAGTTGTAGTTGTCCCAATGAACTCATTCATCCCTAGTTCTACCTAAATCAATTCAGGTGGTAGCTTAATACTAAGTTAATGAGAATGTTTTTAACTCATAGTGATCATTCGATGACTCAGGTCAGGATGAATGCAATACCAATACTATGTAATTACAAAGACTCAATTGAAGTTGTAGTTGTCCCTGTGAACTCATTCGTCCCTAGTTATACCTAAATCAATTTAGGTGGTAGCTTAACATTAATTTAATAAGAATATTTTCAACTCAGAGTGATCGATCGACGACTCGGGTCGGGATGAATGCAATACCAATACCATGCAATTACAAAGACTCAATTAAAGTTTTAGTTGGCCCTATGAACTCATTCATTCCTAGTTCTACCTAAATCAATTTAGGTGGTAGCTTAACATTAAGTTAATGAGAATCTTTTCAACTCAGAGTGATTGATCGATGACTCGGGTCGGGATAAATGCAATCCCAACACCATGCAATTGTAAAGACTTAATTAAAGTTGTAGTTATCCCTATGAACTCATTCATCCCTAGTTCTACCTAAATCAATTTCAAGAGAATCTGTTGCAACAAATGACTGAGCTTTTGTAAATTTTCAAAAAGATATTCATATCTATTGCAACAGATGACATATCTGATTTAATTATCAAATGGACATTTGCATCTATTGTGACAGGCGACTGAGCTGTTTGAAATTTTCAAATAGATATTGATATCTGTTGAAACAGATGACATATATGATTTAATTATCAAATGGACATTTGCATCTATTGTTACAGATGACTGAGCTGTTGGATTTTTCAAACAGATATTGATATTTGTTGCAACAGATGACATATCTGTTTGAAAATCTTTTTTTTATCTTTTAATTTTAAAGCAATCTTCAGCTTCTGTCCGAAATAAGAAAATATAGATAAAATAGTAGTACTACTAAAGGCGGTAAAATATATTTCTTGGATAACTCAAAAATCTCATTGAGTAGTCTTGTCTTGTCTTTTCAATGTCACCCGTCTTCCTCGTGCCCCCCAAAGTTATTAATGAATATTTACCCATGTCTCCTTCAGCCCTAAATTTATTTTATTCATCTCTTATCTTTTTTCTTTTTTCTTTCTCTCCTCTTTAGGGTTATCAAAGTCTTTTTCTCTCTTTTCTCTCCTCTTTCTCATAAAGATCCTTTTGGATCTAAACCCATCCATATCTTTCCTCGATTGAAATTGTTGTTTTGATCCCCTTTTGACATTACAGGTAAGGTATGATTCACTATTGCTCTTTCATTCTCGTCTTCTTCTTTGCAAGTTATTTACATTTATTTTTTTATTTAATTACCATTTACCCATATCATATTTATTTTTAAAAATTGAAGGAACTTTTAAGTGTTGAATAAATGAACAAAGAATTTTTATAACAATAGGCGAAAAAAGATATTTGTTGGGACAAGTTTAAAATACTTGTTGGCAGTATTATTATTTTTTTTATCTATTTTGTTTGTTTCTTTGTTGTTGATGTTTTTATTGATGTTGTTGGTGGGGTTGGTATTGTTGGAACTGGTTGTGTGGTGTTGTTGATGGTGTTGGAACAAAGGATGTTACTTTTTCGTTGTTGATGGTGTTGGAACAAAATGATGTTTTTTATTTGTTGTTTCTTTGTTGTTTATGTTGTTGTTGATGTTGCAACAAATGGAGCAACTATTGGAACAAATCAAACCACTACTAAGGAAGGTTTGATGTATTCCAACATACTCCACATCTGTTACAATAGATGAATAATGTTCTTTCTGTTTTTCTCTTATTTGACATCAATTTTTTTCCTCTTCATTTTAGATATAAGGAACTGAAAGTTGATAAACTTTTGCCCGAACAACACAAGAAACTGTAGTAAAAATGGGTTTGGAGTAATAAGTTGCTTGCAAATGAAAGCACTACATATGTGGGAGGTATGTATTACTGATAATGTTATTGTTAAAACACACATAGAGTTCACTGATTTTGTGAATGTTGTTTTTACCATTTAGTCATTGATCATTCAAACAAGATATCTGTAATTTTACAGTTAAGTTTGATAGTTTCGAACTGATAAGGCCGAGGGACCATGAATATGGTTCTGCTACCCTATTAAGATTTAATGTTGGTTATTGCTCATGTTTATTTGTCAAGCATTGTGAAGGTATATAGTTTTGGTGTCATTATAAAGAGATTCAATAGAGATTGTACTAACTTTTAGGGTATATTAGACTCTGAGAAGGCCTTCGAATCCTAGCACTACATCTGACAAAAATGGAAAACCAATATAGTTATTGCCTAGCCCAAATTTATATGGTTGGGTTGCTCAAGGTAATGATTATACGCCAGAAGGTGTTGTAGGAGAATGCCAACGTCGGAAAAGGGGATTTGATGAAAACTATATCATTTGAAGGCTAATTGAAGATCAGAAATAGGGTTGAAAGGAACTTCTAGTGAATCTGGCAGATGAAACTGAATTAGAACATGAGAAATATGAATCCAGTGCAAATATGAAAGTGTATCCAGTAATATAAATACGTGTGTTGTTTCTATGAAAAATGAATAGTACAAATGGACATATTTCTAGGGAGGTGCAACTAGGTAGCGAGGTCAAGATGATCACCTAGATAGAAAATAACATAAGACTAAGAATGCAGCCTCGCGAGCATCGAGGGTTGAAATGATGTACAGTAAGTCGAGAAAATTTGCGCCAATAACAACTGCAGTTCAAATAAGAAATCTTAGACAAGGCTGCAATTTCTTAATTTTAAATTGCATCCCATGCCTTCATGTTTGTGGTTTCAATTAGGTCCACTGTTGTTGACCTGATCGGAATGACAAACAAGATTGAAAGGCAAATTGAGTATCACTTCTTCCTTAGAAATATGGATAAAATTGATTGTGTTTTCTATCCTTAGCATGCTTTCAACATATCTTAGAAAAGATCAGATATTTGTTGTAGTATGTAAATCCCAATAATTTTCAAGCTTGCCTCTAGCTTGCTGATTTGGTATTCAAGCTTGTCGTTGCTATCTTTGAAGTTGGTATAGAGTTGCTGGTGTTTTGTGAGCTAGATCAGGAACACTTTTTTTGAAGTTGTGGCATTGTAGAAGGCCTTCAGAACACTTTATTCAGAAGCCTTAAATGATACATGGAGGTTCGCTATTTCTTTTTTAGGTCAAAATGTGTTGATGCACACTCAAGCAGTGGTCCCAACAGTTGAATAGATCACATTTTTCGAGCGTTGCTCAATCCAGCTTGCTCAACCAACCTTTAAGGGATTTGATAAATTAATTAGCAAGGAGTTACGTAACGTTTGACCTAAACTGACTCTACTAAGCCTAGCAAATGTTACGTATTGATACCAAACGGTATCTAAATGAGCACAAAACAGCCCACAATCTTCACAAAATAGTCCACACGATAAGACACCAAACGAAAACAACAAACACAAACTTAAACTAAAAATAATATAGGTAACTTGACACAAGGAGAACACATAATGTAGCAACTAAAGAGTATATTAAACTCTAAAACCTCTACAAAACACGGTAACAAGCACTAAGATCTTATGGTGACCGCTGAGATCCACCGTTTCCAAGCAAAGAACAAATTTGGCTTTTCCAAGTCCTAAACTACAATGGATAATCCAAGCCCTAACTAAGAACTACACTAAGTTAGTCTACTCTCAAGAGAGAGGATTTTCAATGTCTCATATTTTCATTATTAAACAACTTATGAGAGAAGACCTAAAAAGTCCTACTTCTAGTATATTACAAAAGAAGACAAAAATACCACTTTGCCCTTAATGAGACGGGCTTCCATGGTGTGTAAATACACAATTTACAATGTCCAAAATACCCTTAATGAAGCGGTGGCCAAGGTGTGTTGGACTTGAATGAATGGTGCCTCTACAATGCTCTCAAAATCGAGGATGGTTTATACTTCAAAGCTTGTGGTTCTCAGGTTAACAACAATGTAAGCATCCAAGAAACCTTCCACACGCGGTATTTCTTTAATTCATGCTCAAAACGGGCATTCCTTGCATATACTTGTGCACTTGGGGTGACCTCCTTGTGCACTCGGGGTGACCAAGTCTTGAGCCTTTAGGTGCTGGCCTCCAAAGATATCATCAAAATCTAAGGCGGTCATTCGACTTGTATCATCCTCCCCTCCTTAAAAAGGATTCAACCTCGAATCCATACCTTGAAAAATGAGAGAAAGAACAAACAAGCAAAACTTCCTCATGGCATGAGGGTTAGAGTTAGCACAATAATAAATATCATCATACTAAGGCAGAACATACTTGAAATATAACTATGAATCCGTTGTGTTAGTAATGAAAATCTTAGCAAAAACATCACAAAGGGCATAGTTATGACAAGTATCAAGAGATAAAGAAACTACAAAGGACTCAACAGTATCCCTAAGTGCCAAAGGTAAGACTACCCGTAACTTAGGGATCATAAAGCACAATTGTTTCATTACCCCTTCAAGTAACCTCATCAAATGTGGTGCCACTATTGGGTTTAAAGTCCACCAAACACACATGGCATAGTCATTAGAACAAGTGGACCAACCAACCAGTTTCCTACCTCTACATAATACAAATCCAAAAGTAGCATGGATGTCATCATAGGCAAAGAGGTAGTATAGGAAAAAACCAAGTGTAAAGGTATACACGGGATAAAATAAAGCATTTAAACACATACACATTCTTTCCTTCAAGAAAATAGGAAACTTGTCATCCTCAAGTTGGTAGTCATGCAATGTAAGCTTAAGTGTGTCAAGCAAGGATGTAAATTTAGAAACATTACCCCAAGGAGTCAATGACACCTTTGCCCTCGGGTTTTCAAAAAGGACTACACATTCCTTACCCTTAAGAGTACTCTCATCTTTCATAAAGAGATTTCCATCTTTAGGAGAAATGTTGTCACACCATAGTGGATTAGCATATCGGCTATAAACTTCAAGGCAATCTATACGATAATTTTCTCCACTAGGTTCCTTAGGAGTGTGTATATCATCTTGAAAAAAGACATTATACCTAAAGAGAGAATGATCTATCTCATGGTCAGATTTAGAACTAGCAAATTCCTTATTCTCTAAAAGCTCAATATCAACTTTTAAAAAGGTTTCAAGTATAAGATTGTCCCAAAAATGGATCTCGGGTTCACTCCCATTTTGTTGACCAACATTTTCAAGTATTTCACTCACTTAAGTTCTATTAATCACATCACACACATACTCAAGTGGTGGATAAGTTTCACAAATAAGTTGGTCAACACAATTTTCATAGGATGATGTACTTTCATTCAACGCAATAGCTTCAACACTAGGAGGACATAAGTGAATCTTACAAGAAGAGTCAACTCGGTCATCTATAGGATCAACTAGTGTATCCACTCGCACAACATGTACATGATCCATAAGTGGCAAATAATAGATATACTCACATGTAGGTAGGCTATTACTCACACTCAATGGCTTATTAGCCACATGACCATCATTCACATGCACCAAAGTGTAACAGTTAGCTATTTTACCTTGACGTTTCTGAATATGTTGGTCATTACCTCAGTGTGAAATTCCGTCACAAGATTGGGCAGCAACTTCCTTCGGAAAACTCTCATCGCAAGTTGTTTGGACAATTGGATTTTGAGGGAAGAGTTTGGGTAACAATTGGCATATAATTTCAATGTTCTGTTGCATATCTTCAAGATCTTCATTGATGTGATCACACGTGGCCTTGAAATTATGGGTAGCCATGGTACCTAACAAAAAAAAAAAGAAAGACAACAAAAAACAAAATAAAACAAACAATATTAGTAATAAAAATCTCCTCACTAACACTCGTATACACTCACCTTTGTGATTCTCACAATTGGAGCGGCGAATATTGAAAGTTGCTTATACTTTGGTAGTCAATAAGATGTCAATCCAACTTGGAGGCCGGAATGGATTCTTGTTTTGATTGACTCAAAACACAAAATAAAATTCACGTACGAACTTAAATCAAGAAGTTACTACGATTTACAAACAAAAAAAGAACACAAATAACGAGGACACGAAAGAAACATATTCAAAAACTAATTTACAACTTAGTACGTATTTTCTAGTTGCCAATTAGTGTAAGAATAAAAAAAATGAAACTAAGAATAAACAACAAGAAACTAAGAATCCAAGATTTTGAGCCCTAATTTTCAATTTTGTACAAAAATTGGTGATGTGGCAATCTAGGATTGGTTGCGGTTTTTGAAAGGTTCTTATTTTTTCAACTTTGAAATTTTGGTTCAATTTTCAATTCTTGAAGAAGTGTATTTCCTCCTTGGGGAAGAAAAATATCAAGATTGGTGCACTTTTTCACATTCAAAAAACTTTGACTTGTCTTACACCTTTTGGGCAAAACACCTTTTTGAATGGTTGGTGGCCCTTTCCTCTTTTAGACACCTAGAAAAGTGTTCTTTTCCTCTTTTGGTACCAAGTATTTTTTAGATCTTTTGTCCCCCTTACCTTTTGTTAAGTCTTTGGGAATTTTTTTCAAGACTAACAAAGGCCTCACTTCTTTCTACTTGTATTTTGGATCAAACAACACTATTGAAGAGCTTTTTTGCAACTAGACATGAAGATAGTCTAGAACAACAACAACTTTCAATAGAAGTTTGAAAACCTATCCTCACATTGAAACTCCAACGATCAACAACACCTTTTACAAGTTTAAAAACCACAACAAAATACCAACAACTTGAGCTCAAACTACACCTTCAAGTTTCGGTCCACACAACAACACCACAATGTTCAAGTTCTTGAAACCGTAACATCAATACCAACAACAATGTTCAAGATCAACTTGGATCTAGACTCAAATGTGTTAGTGAAGACAAAACTAACACTTAGAAACAGATAAGACAAGTAAAACACACCTACATCTAGAAACAAATCTCGGCCAAAACAACAAGAAGAAGAAGACAACAATTTCAGCCAAGAACATAAAAAAATGGACAGATTTGCCTCTTTTTGATTTTTCAGTTTTCTAACACTTTTTTTTTATTTTCAAGTTAGGAACCCAAGATTGATCTTGTGGGAACAAGATCAATCCATGATTTGATACCAAATGATATCAAACGGTATCTAAATGAGCACAAAACAGCCCACAATCTTCGTAAAACAGTCCACACGACAAGACACCAAACGGAAACAACAAACACAAACTTAAACGGAAAAGAAGATAGGTAACTTGACACAAAGAGAACACATAATGTAGCAAATAAAGAGTATATTAAACTATAAAACCTCTGCAAAACACATTAACAAGAACCATGTTCTTACGTTAACAACAAGGGAATCAACTCACCTCAAGATCCACCGTTTCCAAGCAAAGAGTAATATTGGCTTTTCCAAGCCCTAAACTACAATGGCTAATCCAAGCCCTAACTAAGAACTACACTAAGGTGGTCTACTCTCAAGAGAGAGAATTTTCAATGTCTCATATTTTTATCATTAAACAACTAATGAGAGAAGACCTAAAAAGTCCTACTTATAGTATATTACAAAAGAAGAAAAAAAGACCACTTTGCCCTTAATGAGAGGGGCTTCCATGGTGTGTAAATACACCATGTACAATGTACAAAATACCCTTAATGAAGGGGTGTCAAAGGTGTGTTGGACTTGAATGAATGGGCCTCTTCAATTCTCTCAAAATTGAGGATGGATTATACTTCAAGGCTTATGGTTCTCGGGTTAACAACAATGTAAGGATCCAAGAAACCTTCGACACGTGGGGTTTCTTTAAGTCATGCTCAAAACGGGCCTTCCTTGCATATCCTTGTGCTCTCAGGGTGACCAATTCTTGATCCTTTAGGTGTTGGCCTCCAAAGAAGTCATCACAAGCTAAGGCGGCCATTCGACTTGTATCACGTAACTCCAGGCTCATTACCCTATCAAAAACCTTTACCCAAGTTAGTGCACAAATCAAACAAGCTCAATCTCTCATCCTTCCTGCTGGTCTCTCTCATCCTATATAGAGGACAACATATCCACCATGCAAAAGTCTACAACGTCTCCAGAAATTATGGCCATAGTGAAAGTCTTGAGAAGGCTTGACTAGTAATCTCTCAATATCACTTTTATGACTTCTTGATGTCTTTTGCAATTATATTGGAATGAAAAAAACAAACTAAGAACAATTTATCGCTATGTCCATTCTAATATAATTGCAAGAGATGTCAAGAAAGTCAGAAAATTGATATTGAGAGATTACTAGTCATGCCTTCTCAAGACTTTTGTTGTGGCAAGAATTTCTGGCGATGGTGTAGACTTTTGCATGGCGGATATATTGTCCTCTTTATGGGATAAGAGATATCAGAAGATAGGCTAAGATATTGAACTCGTTTGATTTGTGCACTAACTCAAGCAAAGGTTTTGATAGGGTAATGAGCCTGGAGTTACGTAACATTTGATAGGCTTGGTAGAGTCAGTTTAGATCAAATGTTATGTAACTCCTTGATAATTAATTTATAAAATTCCTTGAAGGTTGGTTGAGCAAGTAGCATTGAGCAACGCTTGATAAAAGTGAGCTATTCAACTATTGGGACCACTGTTTGAGTGTGCATCAGCACATTTTAAGCTAAAACAAACATAGCGTCCCTCCATGTATCATTTAAGGCTTCTGAATAAAGTGTTCTGAAGGTCTTCTACAATGTTACAACTTTGAAAAAAGTGTTCCTGATCGATCTCATAAAAGACCAGCAACTCTATACCAACTTCAAAGATGGCAACGACAAGTTTGAATACCAAATCAACAAGCTGGAGGCAAGCTTAAAAATTATTGGGGTTCACATACTACAGCAAGCATTTGATCTTCTCCAAGATATATTGAAAGAATTCTAAGGAAAGAAAACATAATCAATTAATCCACATTGCTAAGGAAGTAGTGATACTCAATCTGTCTTTCAATATTTTTTGTGGTTCCGATCAGGTCAACAGTAGTGGACCTAATCGGAACCATAAACAAGAAGGCATGGATGCAATTTAAAATTTAGAAATTTCAGCCTTCTCTTAGATTCCTTATTTTAACTGCAGTTGTTATTGCCGCAAGTTTTCTCGACTTACTGTACATCATTTTAACCATCGATGCTCGCAAGGTTTCTTTCTTAGTCTTCTGCTATTTTCTATCTAGGTAATCATCCCGACCACTCTACCTAGTCACATCTCCCTAGCAAAGTGTCCATTTGCATTATTTTCTTTCAAAGAAACAACAGACGGATTTACATTACTGGATACACTTTCATATTTGCACTTGATTTAGATTTCTCATGTTTTAATTCAGTTTCATCGTCCAGATTCGCTAGAAGTTCCTTTCTACCCTATTTCTCCTCTTTAATTAGCTCTTAGATGATATAATCTTTCAATAACTCCCCTTACCATTACAGGCATTCTCCTTCGGCTCCATCTTTTTGAACAACCCTTCCATATAAATTTGGATCAGGGGAATTTCTATTGATTTTCCATTCTTGTTTGATGCAGTGCAAGGCTTCAAAGGCATTCTCAGAGTCCAATGTACACTTAAAGTTAAGTCCACTCGCTATTGGATCTTTGCAATGACACCAAATAGTGATCTCTTCTCAAAACTTGACATGCGTAAACATGAGAAACAACCTTCAGTAATTCATAACAGGATATCAACACCATCATCATGGGGCCCTCAAACTTATCAATTCGAACCCATCAAACTTAACTGTATAATGCAGGATCTTATTTGAATGATTAGTGCCTAATCGGTTAAAAAATGCATTCACAAAAATATTATACTATATGTGTGTTGTCCCGATGACCTTATCAGTAATACTTAACTCCCACACATGAAATTAGATTCAACCATCTGCATGCACTTTATTCTTCCTAGCCCATCTATGGCATAAATTGAATAAATAGATGACTAATAAGTTGCAACAGAGCCATAGTTTATGAACTGCAAGATAAGGACTATCTATTTTTTTTAAATATAGGGATTGTGGTCCTTTTGTTGCTGCTTACGCCGAGTATTTGAGTGATGGGTTACAAGTACCAAATTATGTCCTTTATGGATTACTCCACAAAAGATATGTTGTTCTTTTATGAAAATACGGAGAAACGAAAGCTCAGAAACCATAGGCAAGAGACATTAAAGATCCAAGACGACCAAATTCGAATTCCATAGCACCGAATGAAGTAAAACTTGTCCATATTGAGTAGATCTTTATATCTCAAGTCTGTCAATGTAATAACCTATCTTCCTTGGTTTAACTTGTTGATTTATTTTTAGAGTAGATCATTTGTACCAATAATAATTTTTTTACATTTCATTTATTTGTTGAGTTATTTCATGTAATTTTCGAAGACATCGATTTATTTTATGTTGTCTGTGAATATAATTTAATCCTTAGTTTTAAACATGTTAATTTAAATGGAATACTAGATTCAAAAATCATAACAGATAATCCATCTGCTGTAACACACGACATATCTTATGAAATAGATTTAGACATATGTTGCAACATGTAGGTCATCTGCTGGAAATTATATAACAGGTCTTCCTACTTTTTTGATTTGTTCCAACAGATTACCTATCAGTTGCAATAGATAGATTATATGTTGCAACAGATAATATATCTGTTGCGATAGATAGATCGGAAAATATATGCATAATATAACAAATGACCAACCTATTCCAATAGATATTCATTCTATCACAACAGGTATTATATCTATTACAAAATATAGACAATCTATTACATTATAAAAATTCAACTTTCGCCAGACATAAAAAATTGCCATAATATGTAAAGTGAAGTGGCTTGAAATAAAAAATTGTTATTGTGTTCGTCTCTGTCTTTGTACATATTCTTCTTTATACACTGGATTCAACCATTTAGTTAGGTCATATATTGGAAATTATATAATAGGTCTTTCTACTTTTTTTATTTGTGCCAACAGATTACCTATCAGTTGCAACAGATAGATTATATGTTGCAACAAATTTTATATCTGTTGCGACAGACAGACTGGGAAATATCTGCATAATGCAACAGATGACCAACCTATTCCAACAGATAATCAATCTATCATAACAGGTATTATATTTGTTGTAACAGAGACAATCTATTATATTATAAAAATTCAACTTTCTCCAGACATAAAAAATTTCCACTACATTTAAAGTAAAGTGAAGTGGCTTGAAATAAAAAATTATTATCATTTTTGTATCTCTCTTTGTACATATTCTTCTTTATACACGGGATCCAACTATTTAATTAGTACCCCATAAGCCCAGACCTCTTGCATCTTTCCCACAATGGAGTCACACATACCGGCCATTTTTGTGCCAATCAGCAAACACTCGATGTATGCAAGCGAGTACAGCCTTCACCCTGCATCGGTTTTATTTTTTTGGAGGTGGGTGTTCTTATTTTGACCTTAAAAATCCCATGATTCCTTCATCAAGACTTCCGCCGGAAAATGATCCATCAGCTTACTCTGCATCAACAACTCGTGGAACAACTTCAAGAGTAGATGCATGTGGGTTAAAACGTGTCTTCGTTGAAGACAGGAAAGTTGTAGTCATAAACCTTAATCTTTCCCTAGTCGAGTAGTATCTCAACGGTGGAAAAATATTTAACTTCTACGTTCATGGCTGTAAAGGTTCTCTTTGCCTTAGTCCAACTCTTGCCGTGTGGATATGGCCTCTTCCCTCTAACATATTAAATCATGTCTTCATCCCATTTGAATGTAGAAACTAACTTATCAAATCTCCAGCCACCGGTAACAGCTCACCTACGGAGGTCATTGTATCTATCCTTGAAATTATTATAGAAGTTGAGGTCCATTATCCTATCGGTCACATCATAAGCATCCGAGTACGCTAATTGCCTTCCCCTCATGAGGCAGAGACTTTCATCAACATACTGTGGTATTAGAAGATAATTTTTAAATAGGTTAGAAATTGTAAATAATAAAAACATAGTAAAAAGATTCTGTTGTGGAGGGTTCTCTGAATTAGTTCACAGATTGCACAGCTAACACAACTTTTACAATAGATGTGTATTATGTTGCAACAGAATACCCAGCTGTTGTAATAGATTACACATCTGTTGTGTAGCTTCTACTTCATGTAGTAGATTAGAAGGCTAGGTCAGAAAAATTAAACTTATATTGTCCATGTACCACTCACACATATTTTTCATACTCTTAAAGTCGTTCACGGCAAAGAAATGCATGATATATTCTTGTGGAGATTCCGTTTCGTCCGTCGTGATTTTTTTCAGTTCTTTCTTCCCTTCGTCACCAAGTGTCGCATATATGTCCACCTTCTTCAACGACCCCTGAACTTTAACAACTCTTGGAGCGGGAGGAGTTGCAATTTTGCTATTTTTAAAATGGAGAGTATTTGTCTAATGTTTCTTCTCTTCCTCCTAACCGCCACTGTAGGAGTGTATGGATCCCTCACCTTCTTGGATGGTATGAAACCCCACTTGGATTTTAACTCCTCGGTAGCTTCAGCAATAGCCTCTAGTTTTTCAAGTAGTTTATCCTGAGAGGGATCACTGCAAAGGTGGGAGGGATCGGTGTAGGGGTGAGAGAACCTATGCAAGGGGTGTTTCCAAATGTATTTATTTTTTCCTTAGTACCAACATACTCATAATCACGACTGGAAGCAGTAGCAGCAGCAACATCAGGATGGCTACCACCATCATCAACACCACCACCAGAAATACTCCCAGAATAAGCACGTAGATCTATTGCAGTTGGTTGGACATGAAGAGCTTCATCATTAGGCTGACCTTGCCTAACTGCTCTTCTTATGGCTATTTATCCAACAAATTCCTTCTTTATTAACTCCACTATTGGGTATGATGTTGTATCGACAAGACCTAGAGTAATAAAAGAAGTCATACCCAACTCCTGCTCAGTAGGCACGATCCAAGGATGCACAACCTATAAAAAAAGGACAGAAGGAATTTAAATTATATCATATACTAATAATTTATAGTCAGTTGGGTTACATGTTAGCACAACCAACTTATGTAACAGATGATCTATATGTCGCAACAACCTAATCTGTATGTCGCAACAGATTGATAATATGTCGCATAAAATTACACTTTTGTTGTATAATTTGCAGTAGATGGGTAATCTGTTAAGTCGAGTTCAGGGAACCAAAGCAACAGATGGTTAATCTGTTGAGAAATATGGATCATCTATCGCAACAGATTACCCATTTTTTGCACTAGTTGCAGTTGATGGATAGTCTATTGTAATAGATGAACCATCTGTCATAATATATTATCCATCTGTTTCACTATATTTCTTTAAGGAAAATTATTTTAGTTGAAAGAAGATGTACTGCATCATCCGAAAGGGTTAAAGTGTAATACCCATAAAATCGAAACCAATATTAGAGCCATGTACCAAGCTCATGCATAGTAAATCATGGTCATTTTATAGTTTTATGATTAAGTTAGATGTATATTAAGGCTTCAAATAACTCCCATCTATTAGACGAATCAAAAAATTCCTTACCGATTGAATTCTTGAGAAGGATATTGGTACAGTCAACTTCAAATAAGAATATCTCTCAGTACACTTGGAATTGTTGAGCTCCTGACCTATCAATAGATAGATAATTTAATTATATTTCCAACAAAACCAATTTCTCCTAAATACAATATCGGAACAAAGAGTTATTCCTATTTTACTCCAGCATGTCAGGCTGGAAATAGTGTCTCGACATTCGTGGTAGCATACCACATTTGTGACGCCTTATCACGAAGGTCGTCAGCCTTAGGTAGAAACTTCCTCCTAAGTGACGAAATTCGTGGTAGCTTACCATATTTGTGATTCCCTATCACAAAGGTCGTCAGCCTTAGGTAGAAACCAGCTCCTAAGTGACGACATTCGTGGTAGCTTACCACATTTGTGACGCCCTATCACGAAGGTCGTCGGCCTTAGGCAGAAACCAACTCCTAAGTTACGACATTCGTGGTATCTTATCACATTTGTGATGCCCTATCATGAAGGTCATCAGCCTTAGGCAGAATCTAGCTTCTATGTGACGATATTTTTTACGGCCTATCACATTTTTGACGCCTTGTCATAAATGTCACTAGGCTTAGGTTAAAACCATCAATTCCAGCTCCTGTGTGACGACATTTTTGATGGCTTGTCATATTTTTTGATGCCTTGTCACAAATGTCATCTGCTATGATTTTCAGCAACTCGAAATTTATTTCATAATGATATTTTTGTCATTTCCTTCACCTTCCACTACTTATAACCCTAAAGAGGTGTAATTTTTCCCATTTATCTTTAGTTAAGCATCTCAAAAACCCTCTCTTACGCTCTCAACCACAAGATTAGGGTTTTCATCAAACTCATCTCTCAAAAGCAAGATTCAAGCCTTTTTTCAAGATAATTGAGAATTAAGTTTCCCAAATCCAAGAACTCTCCAGAAAATCATCAAGGTTTCCTTTCTAAGGTATGTGTAGTGTTCATCCATGGGTCCCTTTAATCCATGGAGCTCAAGAATCATGTTTTAAATTATAAATTGTGATTTTCTTGTTGTTTTATGACTATATTCATGTTGATGATTGTTGTTTGGATTCAAGGTTGTATCTTGATGTGTTTTTCAAGATTCATATGAATAGGTTAGTTGGAAACCGATGAATTTGGGTGGTTAAGATTTCTAAATTTTTTAAGTACACCTATGCTCAATATTATGCATGCAAGGTGTTTGATAAAATGCATAGGATGCCAGAAATTCATGTTTATATGGTTCCATGATATCTAAATGACAAGTCCATATTAGTTATATACTTCATTATAAACTCCATACTATTGATGTGTTGCTATTGTTGTGGTTTATGAAGCATGTATAATAATGACGATATACTATATGTACATGAAATATATCCATGCACTCCCTACCATGCTTAAGATGTTGAAGAACTACATGAAGTATAATATCCCCTACTTATGACAATGTGAATTGCGGAATCCAATCTTATGATCAAGTCAGTCATGTTTTGTCTGTTTCCTTCCATCGAGTCCTTGGGGTTTTCGTATCCTAAAATATAGTTGTGTGCCTAGAGACATGTCATGTTATCACGATACTCTCAGTCAAGCCATGATCTATAGAATTCAGTCAGTCATATGACTCAAGAAAATCCAGTAACCTCAGTAATCTCAGTAGTTCAGTAATCTCAGTGATCTCAGTAATCAGTAATATCTGTAACCTCAGTATTCAAAGTCAATCTCAGTAACTTCAGTATTCTCAACCAATCCTAAGAACACAGTATATTTTGTCAATCATCGAAATCTAGTAAACTTAGTTTAGCTTCGCTAAACAATACCACTTGTATCAGTCTAGTTCAGCTAATCAATTCAGTTCAGTTATTCAGTTCAGCCCAGTTATTCAGTTCAGTGTCTTTCAGATGGGAGTAGGATTCAACACCAAGCGAACCTAGGGATGGGGGCTCACCCGCTAGAATAGGACTGAGATCCCTAGAAGCAATCTCTATGTTCCAAAACTACGTTGCCAGTGAATGTAAGAGATGTCTTTAATTGTGGCGCGGTACTGACACCCTTCCAGTCAGGGTAGAGATTGGACCCCAGTCAGCTTAGCTGAGGGAATTTCGGTTAGATGAACACATCCCACAGTTTCAGTTACAGATTCAGTACTGTTAGATACAGTCAATGCTTATCAATTGTAAATAGACTTCAAGATCACCCATTAGCTAGGACTGATCTCAACTATGATTAATTAGTATCAAAATCGTTATATTTAAAGATCACCCACTAGACAGGACTGATCTCAGACTAAGTCAAATCATCCTTATTATCAGTATACTTATGATCACCCGCTAGATAGGACTGATCTCAGATTTAGTTACTCTAAGTAGAACAAAACTCAGATAGTTCCATCAGAACTTAGACTGTCAGATACAGCCGCTCAGTATCAGTTACATCGGTTAGGCTGATCATCACAGTTATATAAGTTTTTTAAACTCATGTATCAGTCATATCAGTTATCCGAATTCATGATATCAATATCCAGTTTCAGGACTATCAGACACAGTCAACCAGATCAGTTCTTCATAATTCAAACTGTCAGAAATAGTCATTCATCTATTCAGTATATCATTATCAGTACACTCACATTGTAAGTATTCAGACTCAGTAGTCAGTATCTCCACGAGTTTAGTTACAATTCTGTATGCATGTATGTATTATCACATTCATATTAGTCAGCATTGTTCATGCATATAAACCTTTGCATTTAGCCTACCTCACTCGTATACTCAGTACATTCAGACGTACGGACGCATTTGCACTATGGTGCTTTCTCTTATGTTACACCATAGGTTCAGATTCACAAGCTCCAGATCAGTAGTAGCATTCCTGTGTTCAGAGTTTACAGTGAGTCCTTCTCATTCGAGGACGATATGATTATTGCTACATTTACTATTCAGTTGCTAGATGGACTTAGTTGGAGACATGTTCCTTCAACTCCTTATTCACTTCAGTTAGAGGCTTTCAGACTAGATGTCAGATTAGATATTTAGATCTCATTATTTTCAGTATTTATGACTTGTTATCAGACGTTTATTCAGTACGAACCTTATGGCCTTTCATGGTCATGTTTCTGTATTTTATGTATATTATGCAGTATACAGGTACAAATATCAGTCATGGGTTAGCTTAGGGTCCTTCGGGGTCAAGAGCACCGTGTAGCATTCCGGTTTAGAAAATTGGGGTGTTACAAACTTGGTATCAGAGCCTAAGGTTCAATAGAGCCCTAAGAAGTCTGAAAGTCGCATCTAGTAGAGTCTTGTACGTGCGTGTGTTGTGCACCACACTTATATGCAGGAGGCTATGAGATTTTTTAAGAACAGTTTTCCTTCTTTCATTTCTCACATCTTGCTATAAAAAGGTTCTCTAAGGAAACTCATGTAGATTCTCATCATGCTTTAGTCATGTCAACTTTACCTTACTTTCAAGTTAACAAAAGTAGTGAAGATTAACTCCTACAGATAGGGCTTTCTCAAATAGTCCCTACAGATAGCTATGGGATTTCCCTCATGCTCAACAGTATCCCATCAGTTCAGGTATGTCCCAAAGTTGTACGGATCTCCTTCTTGATCATGAGACCTCATTCTCGAACCCAGATTTAGATATGCCAGCAGATCACTTCTCAAAATCCTATGATAGCATATGACTAGAGTTAGAAGCATGAACCCAAGAGTTTAGCAGGAGTATAGTTGGATCATGATATCCAGATTGAATAGACTATATATTCATGGGGATAGTTGTGCCAGAATGAATCAGTAGGCTTGAACAGTGTAAGTTAGAAATTTAAGTTTATTGACTCGAAATTAAGCATGAAGGTGTAAATGTGATACTAGTAGTATGTGAGGGAAACAAGGGCAGAAGATGTGTTTAGTAAGGCAAGCATATGTTAATCATAGTGTAAGTATGTGATGATGATTGCAGTTCAGTTCATAGTTTAGTATAGTGCTCACAAAATTATGACGATGTCTTAAATCCAAGTGGGGATGGTAGATCAAGTACCCAAGTCAGGTTCTCAGATTCCCGTAGTAGTGACAGTATGTATAGAAAAGCAGTTAGAGAAGACGATTCCCGACCCATCCTTATCTCAACGTAAAGCTTCGTACTTTAGTTGGCAAAATGCCTATGCATGCTTCATGTCTCAGATTCCATAAATGTTGCTTACATTCATATGCATTCCATAGAATCGTGTGCACTTTCAGTTCCCAGGATAGGGAATTTTGTCCTAGATAACTCAGTGTTACAAATCATGTTCCATGAACTCAGACATTCCAGAATCAGGTTATACAGCTCATTACTCATGTACATATATCATGCTCCCCAGTATACTCAGTTTCCATGACTCATGCTATGCCTCCGCTGATCAGATAAATCAAGACTATGTCATGTATATCCTCAGTTCATCTCATGCATTATGCATTAGTTTCATACTCCCAAAATTTAGTTATAATCTAGTTTGTAGATGCCCTGTGCATCACCCAGTATCTTCTTAGAGGGACATAGCGTCCCAAGGGGGAGATACACCACCTTCTCTTAACGCTCTCATGTCTTAGATCTTTTAGTTTCTCCTTGCATAACGAATTCAGTCTAGAATAGAGGGTACTCATAAGTTGACCCTCAAGTTAGAACTCAGCTGTAAGTCAAGTATTCAGAGGTGCAGTTCACTTTATGATGTTCAGTCCATATGTCACGTAGAAGACTCAGTCATGTTCTCATGTTTCATTTCAATCTTAGTGCCTTTATCATTGCATTTTCAGTCGTTTGTTCATGAGTCAGTTCAGTCATGTATTCACGCATTAGATATGCATGGTCAGCTTACCAGTACTTTTAGTCATGCATTCACGTATCATGTCAGTTATATAATCATGCATCAGATATGCATGGATTCAACTTATCAGTTAAGCATCAGATATGTATTCTCAGTTTTAGAAACACATTTTATCAGAACACTCAGTCCTACATTCATAAGTCAGCTACCCATGCATCAGATATGCATGTACAGTATGATATGCTCAATTTTCAGTCAAGTCAGCCACGAAATAATGATCATTCATTCATGCTATATATACATCATTTTATATTTTCTCCCCTCTCAAGCAATCATCATTCGAGGATGAATGTTTTCAAGGAGGAGATATTGTAATACCCCAAAATATCAAAACCAATATTAAAGCCATGTACCAAGATCATGCATAATATATCATGATTCTTTTATAGTTTTATGATTAAGTTAGATGTATATTAAGTCTTCAAATAACTCCCAGCTATCAGACGAATCAAAACATTCCTTACCGATTGAATTCTTGAGAAGGATATTGGTATAGTCAACTTCAAATGAGTATATCTCTCACTATACTTAGAATTTTTTAGCTCATGACCTATCAGCAGATAGATAATTGAATTTTATTTCCAATGATACCAATTTTTCCTAAATACAATATCGGATCAAAGAGTTGTTCCTATTTTACTCCAGCATGTTAGGATGGTAATAGTGTGATGACATTCGTGGTAGCTTACCACATTTGTAATGCCCTATCACGAAGGTCGTCAGCCTTAGGCAGAAACCAGATCCTAAGTGATGACATTCGTGGTAGCTTACCACATTTGTGACGCCCTATCACGAAGGTCGTCAGCCTTAGGCAGAAACCAGCTCCTAAGTGACGACATTCGTGGTAGCTTACCACATTTGTGACGCCCTATCATGAAGGTCATCATCCTTAGGCATAAACTATATCCGAAGTGATGAAATTCATGATAGCTTACCATATTTGTGATGCCCTATCACGAAGGTCGTCAGCCTTAGGCAGAATCCATCTTCTGTGTGATGACATTTTTTATGGCTTGTCATAGTTTTGACGTCTTGTCATAAATGTCATCAGGCTTAGGCAGAAACCATCAATTCCATCTCCTGTGTGACGATATTTTTGATGGCTTGTCATATTTTTTGATGCCTTGTCATAAATGTCGTCAGCTATGATTTTCAGCAACTGTGAATTTATTTCATAAGGGTATTTTGGTTATTTCCTTCACCTTCCACGACTTATAACCCTAAAGAGACGTAATTTTTCCCATTTTTCTTCAGTTAAGCATCTAAAAAACCCTCTCTTACTCTCTCAACCACAAGATTAGGGTTTCCATTAAACTCATCTCTCAGAAGTAAGATTCAATCCTTTTTCCAAGATAATTGAGAAATAAGTTTCCCAAATCCAAGAACTCTCTAGCAAATCATCAAGGTTTCCTTTCTAATGTATGCGTAGTGTTCATCCATGGGTCCCTTTCATCCATGGAGATCAAGAATCATGTTTTAAATTATAAATTATAATTTTCTTGTTGTTTTATAACTATATTCATGTTGATGATTGTTGTTTGGATTCAATATTGTATCTTGATGTGTTTTTCATGAATCATGTGAATAGGTTAGTTGGAAACCCATGAATTTGGGTGGTTCAAGATTTCTAAATTTGTTAAGTACACCTATGCTCAATATTATGCATGCAATGTGTTTGATAAAATGCTTAAGATGCTAGAATTAATGTTTACATGGTTCCATGATATCTAAATGACAAGTTCATATTATCTATATACTTCAATATAAATTCCATGTTATTGATGTGTTGCTATTGTTGTGGTATGAAGCATGTATGATAATGGAGATATACTAAATGTACATGAAATATATCCATGCACTCCCTACCATGCTTAAGATATTGAAGAACTACATGAAGCATAATATCCCCTACTTATGACAATCTGAATTGTGGACTCCAATCTTATGATCAAGTCAGTCATGTTGTGTCTAATTCCTTCCATCGAATCCTGGGGGTATTCGTACCCAAAAATATACCTGTGTGCCTAGATCCATGTCATGTTATCACGATACTCTCAGTCAAGTCATGATCTATAAAATTCAATCAGTCATATGACTCAGGAAAATCTAGTAACCTCAGTAATCTTAGTAGTTCAGTAATCTCAGTGATCTCAGTACTCAGTAATATTTGTAACCTCATTGTTTAAAGTCAATCTCAGTAACTTCAGTACTCTCAACCAGTCCTCAGATCTCAGTACATTTTGTCAGTCATCGGAATCCTGTAAACCTAGTTTAGCTCCGCTAAAGAATACCACTAGTATCAGTATAGTTAATCAGTATCAGTTTAGCTAATCAATTCAGTTCAGTTATACAGTTCAGCCAAGTTATTCAGATCAATGTCTTTCATAAGGGAGTAGGATTCAGCACCGAGCGAACCTAGGGATGGGGGCTCACCAGCTAAAATAGGACTGAGATCCCTAGAAGCAATCCCCAAGTTCTAGAACTACGTTGCCAGCGTAGGTACAAGATGTCACCCATTAGATAGGAATGACTTACTCAAGGGTCACCCATTAGCACATTTATATGTATAGGACTGATCGCAGGAGTCACCCGCTAGATTAGGACTGACTCGACAGCAGATGTCTTTACTGGTGGCGCGGTACTGACACCCTTCCAGTCAGGGCAGAGAATAGACCCCAGTCATCTTAGCTGAGGGCATGTCGGTTAGATGAAAACTTAGCTGAGGGCATGTCGGTTAGATGAACACATCCCATAGTTTCACTTACAGATTCAGTACTGTTAGATACAGTCAATGCTTATCAATTGTAACTAGACTTCAAGATCACCCATTAGCTAGGACTGATCTCAACTATGATTAATTAGCATCAGAATCGTTAGATTTAAAGATCACCCACTAGATAGGACTGATCTCAGACTAAGTCAAATCATCCTTATTATCAGTATACTTATATATGATCACCCTCTAGATAGGACTGATCTCAGATTTAGTTACTCCATGTAGAACGGAACTTAAATAGTTCCATCAGAACTTAGACTGTCAGATACAGTCGCTCAGTATCAGTTACATCGGTTAGGCTGATCATCACAGTTATATCAGTTTTTTAAACTCATGTATCAGTCATATCAGTTATCAGAATTCATGATCAGTATTCAGCTTCAGGACTGTCAGACACAGTCAACCAGATCAGTTCTTCATATTTCAAACTGTCAGAAATAGTCATTCATCTATTCAGTATCTCAGTATCAGTACACTCATGTTATTAGTATTCAGACTCAGTAGTCAGTATCTCCACGAGTTTAGTTATAATTATGTATGCATATATGTATTGTCACGTTCATATTAGTCAGCATTTTTCATGCATATAACCCTTTGCATTTATCCTACCTTACTCGTATACTCAGTACATTCAGACGTACTGATGCATTTGCGCTATGGTGCTTTCTCTTATGTTACACCAAAGGTTCAGAGGTACGATCTCCAAATCAGCAGTAGCATTCCAGTGTTTAGAGCTAGTAGTGAGTCCTTCTCATTTGAGGATGATATGATTATTGATACATTTACTATTCAGTTTCTAGATGGACTTAGTTGGAGACATGTTTCTTCAACTCCGTATTCAGTTCAGTTAGAGGTTTTCAGACTAGATGTCAGATTAGATATTCAGATCTCATTATTTTCAGTATTTATGACTTATTTTTGTATTGTTATACCTTTTTCAGACATTTTGTTATCAGACATTTATTCAGTTCGAACCTTATGGTCTTTCATGTTCATGTTTCCGCATTTTATGTATATTATGTAGTATACAGGTACAGATATCAGTCATGGGTTAGATTATGGTCCTTCGGGGTCATGAGCATCGTGTAGCATTCCGGTTCAGAAAATCGGGATGTTACATAAAGATATCAGCCTCCTTAATTTTTGGGTTGTTCTTAGCAACCAACCAGCTAAGGATCCTTAGACGAGAAACCTCATTTGGGTAATCCAATACCTGCTTTCGGAGGAGGGGAATGACTTCAAATGCCGAACCTAAAAAATGTAAATAGGATGCAAGAAAAAAAGTCATAATAAAACTATATTCAATAAATTAATGGATGAGTAAAATAGTGATGACTTTTACCATGAAAGCCCAAGGAAAGCCGTATAATATGATTGTCCATATGGAAAACTTTGTCAGTAAATATTGGAGAGTCAAGTAGTAGTTTTCATATCCCCAGGGATAATCGTTGAATTTATCAAAATCATCATCAAGCGCCAACAAATCATCTTCTATGACTTTCCTCACGTCTCTTTCCAATAAACAGAATTGACAAACCAAACTAAGCATAATTGCTCCCTGTAGTGCTTTGGTATATTTTTATCCTCGAGATCTGTGATCAAATCCCCCATTTTCTAGCTACGTCATCCAACAATGACCAACAAACCATCTTTTTTTCCCTTGCATTTGTTGGAGGGTGTTACCTTGATGAGAGGTTCTTCTGGATGATCGCATCTCAAGCCCGTCCCTATGTAAAACTCTTTCAATTCCAAACAAACCGGTAGGCCACAGTAGTTGATCCAAATTTCTTCCATATTTTTTTCACCCTCCTTCAGATATTTATCATCCCCCTCGTACTTGATCCTGCGCTTGAGAAGACCATATACCATGCTCATTTGGAAACGAAGAGTGCGGTCCTCAGGCAACTTAAGAAAGTATGCAAAATAGCTCCTCTTGAAAATCCCATCTATGTTTTCATTCTTCTCAATACTCTTAAATTCATCAAAATGTTTCCCCAATTGACATTTAAGTACAAGATCACCGGTTACTTCTTTAGGGTGATCCATCAGCATCGCAACTCAAAAACTGTCGATACTAATGGTTTTGATAGGATCAATATGGGTATTTGATATTAATTCATGCCCTTTGGTAAGAAAGAGTTCTCACTTTTCTAAACTTCATTTTTCCCTGACTGAGATTGTTCAAGAAGTTCCTCCGAATATATCTGTATTCTAGCATTTTTTATTTGGTGGTCAGAAGTTGATCCACTTTTAGTTTCAATTTCTTTTCTTTTGGAAGACATTTTTAACTACAAAAAATAGAAAAATAAAAAATACAAAACATTTGATGTCTGTATAATTTTTTAAAAAAAGGTAAAATAAATTTTAATAAATTATTATACGCCACAGTACAAAAAAAAATACTCCAATAGATAACCCATCAGTTGGAACAGATGGGGAATCTGTTTGAAGACCTATTTAATATTTCCCAACAGATCTTCCACCTATTGCAACAGATGGACCACCAAGACCACCACCAATGCCACCAATACCAACAACAATACCAAGACCGCCAACACTACTACCAATGCCACCAATACAAAAACCAAGACCACCGATACAACCACCAAAACCACAAATACCAACACCACCAATAACAACCACTAACAACACCACAAACACCATCCAACAATACCACGACAGGCAACAAAACACTGGGGCAAAAACTAGGGTTTTCTCGGGTTCTTCCAATGTTTTTGGCATCAAAACTCAAAATTGTTAACCCATTCTCGAAGATGATACAACTAAAAGTCTTCATTTTCATCATTAACTAAAAATCCCCAATTTTCAAAATAAAGAAAAAATGTAGAACTCTTCTCGAACTTTGTTACCTGTGAAGACAGAGAAAGTAATGGATACAAGAGAGAATGAAGTCAAAAGTAACAACTATGTGGTCAGAAATGGGAAGAAAATTAATATATTTTGAAGGGTTGAGCAATATGTTGAGTAGTTATTGTCTGTATTGTTGAGAGAGAGAGAGAAGAGAGAGAACTTGAGATTTGAAATGAGAAAAAGTTTTTCCCGAAAATAGATGATTTGTATGGGTTGCTTTATAATTTTGGAAAAGAATGACATGTTTTGAAATTATTGATTTGGTCTAAATTGATCTTAATTAAAATTTAAAATATTAATTTAATGAGAATCATTTCAACTCAGAGTGATCGATCGACCACTCGAGTCAGGATGAACGCAATACCAACAACATACATTTGCAAAGACTCAATTGAAGTTGTAGTTGACCCTATGAACTCATTCATCCCTAGTTCTACCTAAATCAATTTAAGTAGTATCTTAACATTAAGTTAGTGAGAATCTTATCAATTCAGAGTGATCGATCGATGACTCAGGTCAGGATGAATACAATGCCACCACCATGTAATTGAAAAGACTCAATTGAAGTTGTAGTTGGCCCTAAGAACTCATTCATCCCTAGTTATACCTAAATCAATTTAGGTGGGAGCTTAACATTAAGTTAATAAGAATCTTTTCAACTCTGAGCGATCGATCGATGACTCGGGTCGGAATGCGCAATACTAACACCATGCAATTGCAAAGACTCAATTAAAGTTGTAGTTGGCCCAATGAACTCATTCATCCCTTGTTCTACCTAAATCAATTCAGATGGTAGCTTAATACTAAGTTAATGAGAATGTTTTTAACTCATAGTGATCATTCGATGACTCAGGTCAGGATGAATGCAATACCAATACTATGCAATTACAAAGACTCAATTGAAGTTGTAGTTGTCCCTGTGAACTCATTCGTCCCTAGTTATACCTAAATCAATTTAGGTGGTAGCTTAACATTAATTTAATAAGAATATTTTCAACTCAGAGTGATCGATCGACGACTCGGGTCGGGATGAATGCAATACCAATACCATGCAATTACAAAGACTCAATTAACGTTGTAGTTGGCCCTATGAACTCATTCATTCCTAGTTCTACCTAAATCAATTTAGGTGGTAGCTTAACATTAAGTTAATGAGAATCTTTTCAACTCAGAGTGATTAATCGATGACTCGGGTCGGGATAAATGCAATCCCAACACCATGCAATTGTAAAGACTTAATTAAAGTTGTAGTTATCCCTATGAACTCATTCATCCCAAGTTCTACCTAAATCAATTTCAAGAGAATCTGTTGCAAAAAATGACTGAGTTGTTGTAAATTTTCAAAAAGATATTCATATCTATTGCAACAGATGACATATCTGATTTAATTATCAAATGGACATTTGCATCTATTGTGACAGACGACTGAGCTGTTTGAAATTTTCAAATAGATATTGATATCTGTTGTAACAGATGACATATATGATTTAATTATCAAATGGACATTTGCATCTATTGTTACAGATGACTGAGCTGTTGGATTTTTCAAACAGATATTGATATTTGTTGCAACAGATGACATATCTGTTTGAAAATCTTTTTTTTATCTTTTAATTTTAAAGCAATCTTCAGCTTCTGTCCGAAATAAGAAAAGATAGATAAAATAGTAGTACTACTAAAGGTGGTAAAATATATTTCTTGGATAACTCAAAAATCTCATTGAGTAGTCTTGTCTTGTCTTTTCAATGTCACCCGTCTTCCTCGTGCCCCCCAAAGTTATTAATGAATATTTACCCATGTCTCCTCTTTAGGGTTATCAAAGTCTTTTTTCTCTCTTTTCTCTCCTCTTTCTCATAAAGATCCTTTTGGATCTAAACCCATCCATATCTTTCCTCGATTGAAATTGTTGTTTTGATCCCCTTTTGACATTACAGGTAAGGTATGATTCACTATTGCTCTTTCATTCTCGTCTTCTTCTTTGCAAGTTATTTACATTTATTATTTTATTTAATTACCATTTACCCATATCATATTTATTTTTAAAAATTGAAGGAACTTTTAAGTTTTGAATAAATGAACAAAGAATTTTTATAACAATAGGCGAAAAAAGATATTTGTTGGGACAAGTTTAAAATACTTGTTGGCAGTATTATTATTTTTTAATCTATTTTGTTTGTTTCTTTGTTGTTGATGTTTTTATTGATGTTGTTGGTGGGGTTGGTATTGTTGGAATTGGTTGTGTGGTGTTGTTGATGGTGTTGGAACAAAGGATGTTACTTTTTCGTTGTTGATGGTGTTGGAACAAAATGATGTTGTTGATGTTTTTTATTTGTTGTTTCTTTGTTGTTTATGTTGTTGTTGATGTTGCAACAAATGGAGCAACTGTCGGAACAAATCAAACCACTACTAAGGAAGGTTTGATGTATTCCAACATACTCCACATCTGTTACAACAGATGAATAATGTTCTTTCTGTTCTTCTCTTATTTGACATCAATTTTTTTCCTCTTCATTTTAGTTATAAGGAACTGAAAGTTGATAAACTTTTGCCCGAACAACACAAGAAACTGTAGTAAAAATGGGTTTGGAGTAATAAGTTGCTTGCAAATGAAAGCACTACATATGTGGGAGGTATGTATTACTGATAATGTTATTGTTAAAACACACATTGAGTTCACTGATTTTGTGAATGTTGTTTTTTCCATTTAGTCATTGATCATTCAAACAAGATATCTGTAATTTTACAGTTAAGTTTGATAGTTTCGAACTGATAAGGCCGAGGGACCATGAATATGGTTCTGCTACCCTATTAAGATTTAATGTTGGTTGTTGCTCATGTTTATTTGACAAGCATTGTGAAGGTATATAGTTTTGGTGTCATTATAAAGAGATTCAATAGAGATTGTACTAACTTTTAGGGTATATTAGACTCTGAGAAGGTCTTCGAATCCTAGCACTACATCTGACAAAAATGGAAAACCAATATAGTTATTGCCTAGCCCAAATTTATATGGTTGGGTTGCTCAAGGTGATGATTATACGCCAGAAGGTGTTGTAGGAGAATGCCTACATCGGAAAAGGGGAGTTGATGAAAACTATATCATTTAAAGGCTAATTGAAGATCAGAAATAGGGTAGAAAGGAACTTCTAGTGAATCTGGCCGATGAAACTGAATTAGAACATGAGAAATATGAATCAAGTGCAAATATGAAAGTGTATCCAGTAATGTAAATACGTCTGTTGTTTCTATGAAAAATGAATAGTACAAATGGACACATTTCTAGGGAGATACAACTAGGTAGCGAGGTCAAGATGATCACCTAGATAGAAAATAGCATAAGACTAAGAATGCAGCCTCGCGAGCATCGAGGGTTGAAATGATGTACAGTAAGTCGAGAAAATTTGCGCCAATAACAACTGCAGTTCAAATAAGAAATCTTAGACAAGGCTGCAATTTCTTAATTTTAAATTGCATCCCATGCCTTCATGTTTGTGGTTTCAATTAGGTCCACTGTTGTTGACCTGATCGGAATGACAAACAAGATTGAAAGGCAAATTGAGTATCACTTCTTCCTTAGAAATATGGATATAATTGATTGTGTTTTCTATCCTTAGCATGCTTTCAACATATCTTAGAAAAGATCAGATATTTGTTGTAGTATGTAAATCCCAATAATTTTCAAGCCTGCCTCTAGCTTGCTGAATTGGTATTCAAGCTTGTCGTTGCTATCTTTGAAGTTGGTATAGAGTTGCTGGTGTTTTGTGAGCTAGATCAGGAACACTTTTTTCGAAGTTGTGGCATTGTAGAAGGCCTTCAGAACACTTTATTCAGAAGCCTTAAATGATACATGGAGGTTCGCTATATTTTTTTTAGGTCAAAATGTGTTGATGCACACTCAAGCAGTGGTCGCAACAGTTGAATAGATCACATTTTTCGAGCGTTGCTCAATCCAGCTTGCTCAACCAACCTTTAAGGGATTTGATAAATTAATTAGCAAGGAGTTACGTAACGTTTGACCTAAACTGACTCTACTAAGCCAATCAAATGTTACGTAATGATACCAAACGGTATCTAAATGAGCACAAAACAGCCCACAATCTTCACAAAATAGTCCACACGATAAGACACAAAACGAAAACAACAAACACAAACTTAAACTAAAAAGAATATAGGTAACTTGACACAAGGAGAACACATAATGTAGCAACTAAAGAGTATATTAAACTCTAAAACCTCTACAAAACACGGTAACAAGCACTAAGTTCTTATGGTGACCGCTGAGATCCACCGTTTCCAAGCAAAGAATAAATTTGGCTTTTCCAAGTCCTAAACTACAATGGATAATCCAAGCCCTAACAAAGAACTACACTAAGTTAGTCTACTCTCAAGAGAGAGGATTTTCAATGTCTCATATTTTCATTATTAAACAACTTATGAGAGAAGACCTAAAAACTCCTACTTCTAGTATATTACAAAAGAAGACAAAAAGACCACTTTGCCCTTAATGAGATGGGCTTCCATGGTGTGTAAATACACAATTTACAATGTCCAAAATACCCTTAATGAAGCGGTGGCCAAGGTGTGTTGGACTTGAATGAATGGTGCCTCTTCAATGCTCTCAAAATCGAGGATGGTTAATACTTCAAAGCTTGTGGTTCTCAGGTTAACAACAATGTAAGCATCCAAGAAACCTTCCACACGCGGTATTTCTTTAATTCATGCTCAAAACGGGCATTCCTTGCATATACTTGTGCACTTGGGGTGACCTCGTTGTGCACTCGGGGTGACCAAGTCTTGAGCCTTTAGGTACTGGCCTCCAAAGATATCATCAAAATCTAAGGCGGTCATTCGACTTGTATCATCCTCCCCTCCTTAAAAAGGATTCAACATCGAATCCATACCTTGAAAATGAGAGAAAGTACAAACAAGCAAAACTTCCTCATGGCATGAGGGTTAGAGTTAGCACAATAATAAATATCATCATGCTAAGGCGGAACATACTTGAAATATAACTATGAATCCGTTGTGTTAGTCATGAAAAGCTTAGCAAAAACATCACAAAGGGCATAGTTATGACAAGTATCAAGAGATAAAGAAACTACAAAGGACTCAACAGTATCCCTAAGTACCAAAGGTAAGACTACCCGTAACTTAGGGATCATAAAGCACAATTGTTTCATTACCCCTTCAAGTAACCTCATCAAATGTGGTGCCACTATTGGGTTTAAAGTCCACCAAACACACATGGCATAGTCATTAGAACAAGTGGACCAACCAACCAGTTTCCTACCTCTACATAATACAAATCCAAAACTAGCATGGATGTCATCATAGGCAAAGAGGTAGTATAGGAAAAAAACAAGTGTAAAGGTATACACGGGATAAAATAAAGCATTTAAACACATACACATTCTTTCCTTCAAGAAAATAGGCAACTTGTCATCCTCAAGTTGGTAGTCATGCAATGTAAGCTTAAGTGTGTCAAGCAAGGATGTAAATTTAGAAACATTACCCCAAGGAGTCAATGACACCTTTGCCCTCGGGTTTTCAAAAAGGACTACACATTCCTTACCCTTAAGAGTACTCTCATCTTTTATAAAGAGATTTCCATCTTTAGGAGAAATGTTGTCACACCATAGTGGATTAGCATATCGGCTATAAACTTCAAGGCAATCTATACGATAATTTTCTCCACTAGGTTCCTTAGGAGTGTGTATCTCATCTTGAAAAAAGACATTATACCTAAAGAGAGAATGATCTATCTCATGGTAAGATTTAGAACTAGCAAAAGCTCAATATCAACTTTTAAAGAGGTTTCAAGCATAAGATTGTCCCAAAAATGGATCTCGGGTTCACTCCCATTTTGTTGACCAACATTTTCAAGTATTTCACTCACTTAAGTTTTATTAATCACATCACACACATACTAAAGTGGTGGATAAGTTTCACAAATAATTTGGACAACACAATTTACATAGGATGATGTACTTTCATTCAACGCAATAGCTTCAACACTAGGAGGACATAAGTGAATCTTACAAGAAGAGTCAACTCGGTCATCTATAGGATCAACTAGTGTATCCACTCGCACAACATGTACATGATCCATAAGTGGCAAATAATAGATATACTCACATGTAGGTAGGCTATTACTCACTCAACGGCTTATTAGCCACATGACCATCATTCACATGCACCAAAGTGTAACAGTTAGCTATTTTACCTTGACGTTTCTGAATATGTTGGTCTTTACCTCAGTGTGAAAGTCCGTCACAAGATTGGGCAGCAACTTCCTTCGGAAAACTCTCATCGCAAGTTGTTTGGACAATTGGATTTTGAGGGAAGAGTTTGGGTAACAATTGGCATATAATTTCAATGTTCCGTTGCATATCTTCAAGATCTTCATTGATGTGATCACACGTGGCCTTGAAATTATGGGTAGCCATGGTACCTAACAAAAACAAAAGAAAGACAACAAAAAACAAAAGAAAACAAACAATATTAGTAATAAAAATCTCCTCACTAACACTCGTATATACTCACCTTTGTGATTCTCACAATTGGAGCGGCGAATATTGAAAGTTGCTTATACTTTGGTAGTCAATAAGATGTCAATCCTACTTGGAGGCCGGAATGGATTCTTGTTTTGATTGACTCAAAACACAAAATAAAATTCACGTACGAACTTAAACCAAGAAGTTACTACGATTTACAAACAAAAAAAGAACACAAATAACGAGGACACGAAAGAAACATATTCAAAAACTAATTTACAATTTAGTAGGTATTTTCTAGTTGCCAATTAGTGTAAGAATAAAAAAATGAAACTAAGAATCAACAACAAGAAACTAAGAATCCAAGATTTTGAGCCCTAATTTTCAATATTGTACAAAAATTGGTGATGTGGCAGTCTAGGATTGGTTGCGGTTTTTGAAAGGTTCTTATTTTTTCAACTTTGAAATTTTGGTTCAATTTTCAATTCTTGAAGAAGTGTATTTCCTCCTTGGGGAAGAAAAATATCAAGATTGGTGCACTTTTTCACATTCAAAAAACTTTGACTTGTCTTACACCTTTTGGGCAAAACACCTTTTTGAATGGTTGGTGGCCCTTTCCTCTTTTAGACACCTAGAAAAGTGTTCTTTCCCTCTTTTGGTACCAAGTATTTTTTAGATCTTTTGTCCTCCTTACCTTTTGTTAAGTCTTTGGGATTTTTTTTCAAGACTAACAAAGGCCTCACTTCTTTCTACTTGTAGTTTGGATCAAACAACACTATTGAAGAGCTTTTTTGCAACTAGACATGAAGATAGTCTAGAACAACAAGAACTTTCAATAGAAGTTTGAAAATCTATCCTCACATTGAAACTCCAACGATCAACAACACCTTTTACAAGTTTAAAAACCACAACAAAATACCAACAACTTGAGCTCAAACTACACCTTCAAGTTTTGGTCCACACAACAACACCACAATGTTCAAGTTCTTGAAACCGTAACATCAATACCAACAACAATGTTCAAGATCAACTTGGATCTAGACTCAAATGTGTTAGTGAAGACAAAACTAACACTTAGAAACAGATAAGAAAAGTAAAACACACCTACATCTAGAAACAAATCTCGGCCAAAACAACAAGAAGAAGAAGACAACAATTTCAGCCAAGAACATAAAAAATGGACAGATTTGCCTCTTTTTGATTTTTCAGTTTTCTAACACTTTTTTTTTATTTTCAAGTTAGGAACCCAAGATTGATCTTGTGGGAACAAGATAAATCCATGATTTGATACCAAATGATATCAAACGGTATCTAAATGAGCACAAAACAGCCCACAATCTTCGTAAAACAGTCCACACGACAAGACACCAAACGGAAACAACAAACACAAACTTAAACGGAAAAGAAGATAGGTAACTTGACACAATGAGAACAAATAATGTAGAAAATAAAGAGTATATTAAACTATAAAACCTCTGAAAAATACATTAACAAGAACCAAGTTCTTACGTTAACCACCAAGGGAATCAACTCACCTCAAGATCCACCGTTTCCAAGCAAAGAGCAATATTGGCTTTTCCAAGCCCTAAACTACAATGGCTAATCCAAGCCCTAACTAAGAACTACACTAAGGTGGTCTACTCTCAAGAGAGAGAATTTTCAATGTCTCATATTTTTATCATTAAACAACTAATGAGAGAAGACCTAAAAAGTCCTACTTATAGTATATTAAAAAACAAGACAAAAAGACCACTTTCCCCTTAATGAGAGGGGCTTCCATGGTGTGTAAATAAACCATGTACAATGTACAAAATACTCTTAATGAAGGGGTGTCAAAGGTGTGTTGGACTTGAATGAATGGGCCTCTTCAATTCTCTCAAAATCGAGGATGGTTTATACTTCAAGGCTTATGGTTCTCGGGTTAACAACAATGTAAGCATCCAAGAAACCTTCGACACGTGCGGTTTCTTTAAGTCATGCTCAAAACGGGCCTTCCTTTCATATCCTTGTGCTCTCGGGGTGACCAATTCTTGATACTTTAGGTGTTGGCCTCCAAAGAAGTCATCACAAGCTAAGGCGGCCATTCGACTTGTATCACGTAACTCCAGGCTCATTACCCTATCAAAAACCTTTACCCAAGTTAGTGCACAAATCAAACAAGCTCAATCTCTTAGCCTTCCTTCTGCTCTCTCTCATCCTATATAGAGGAACACATATCCACCATGCAAAAGTATACAACGTCTCCAGAAATTATGGCCATAGTGAAAGTCTTGAGAAGGCTTGACTAGTAATCTCTCAATATCACTTTTATGACTTCTTGATGTCTTTTGCAATTATATTGGAATGAAAAAACCAAACTAAGAACAATTTATCGCTATGTCCATTCCAATATAATTGCAAGAGATGTCAAGAAAGTCATAAAATTGATATTGAGAGATTACTAGTCATGCCTTCTCAAGACTTTTGTTGTGGCAAGAATTTCTGGCGATGGTGTAGACTTTTGCATGGCGGATATGTTGTCCTCTTTATGGGATAAGAGATATCAGAAGATAGGCTAAGATATTGAACTCGTTTGATTTGTGCACTAACTCAAGCAAAGGTTTTGATAGGGTAATGAACCTGGAGTTACGTAACATTTGATAGGCTTGGTAGAGTCAGTTTAGATCAAATGTTATGTAACTCCTTGCTAATTAATTTATAAAATTCCTTGAAGGTTGGTTGAGAAAGTAGCATTGAGTACCGCTTGATAAAAGTGAGCTATTCAACTATTGGGACCACTGTTTGAGTGTGCATCAGCACATTTTAAGCTAAAACAAACATAGCGTCCCTCCATGTATCATTTAAGGCTTCTGAATAAAGTTTTCTGAAGGTCTTCTACAATGTTACAACTTTGAAAAAAGTGTTCCTGATCGATCTCATAAAAGACCAGCAACTCTATACAAACTTCAAAGATGGCAACGACAAGTTTGAATACCAAATCAACAAGCTGGAGGCAAGCTTAAAAATTATTGGGGTTCACATACTACAGCAAGCATTTGATCTTCTCCAAGATATATTGAAAGAATTCTAAGGAAAGAAAACATAATCAATTAATCCACATTGCTAAGGAAGTAGTGATACTCAATCTTTGTTTCAATATTTTTTTTGGTTCCGATCAGGTCAACAGTAGTGGACCTAATCGGAACCATAAACAAGAAGGCATGGATGCAATTTAAAATTTAGAAATTTCAGCCTTCTCTTAGATTCCTTATTTTAAGTGCAGTTGTTATTGGCGCAAGTTTTCTCGACTTACTGTACATCATTTTAACCATCGATGCTCGCAAGGTTTCTTTCTTAGTCTTCTGCTATTTTCTATCTAGGTAATCATCCCGACCACTCTACCTAGTCATATCTCCCTATCAAAGTGTCCATTTGCATTATTTTTCTTTCAGAGAAACAACAGACGGATTTACATTACTGGATACACTTTCATATTTGCACTTGATTTAGATTTCTCATGTTTTAATTCAGTTTCATCGGCCAGATTCGCTAGAAGTTCCTTTCTACCCTATTTCTCCTCTTTAATTAGCTCTTAGATGATATAATCTTTCAATAACTCCCCTTACCATTACAGGCATTCTCCTTCGGCTCCATCTTTTTTAACAACCCTTCCATATAAATTTGGATCAGGGGAATTTCTATTGATTTTCCATTCTTGTTTGATGCAGTGCAAGGCTTCAAAGGCCTTCTCAGAGTCCAATGTACACTTAAAGTTAAGTCCACTCGCTATTGGATCTTTTCAATGACACCAAATATTGATCTCTTCTCAAAACTTGACACGCATAAACATGAGAAACAACCTTCAGTAATTCATAACAGGATATCAACACCATCATCATGGGGCCCTCAACCTTATCAATTCGAACCCATCAAACTTAATTGTATAATGCAGGATCTTAATTGAATGATCAGTGCCTAATCGGTTAAAAAATGCATTCACAAAAATATTATACTATGTGTGTGTTGTCCCGATGACCTTATCAGTAATACTTAACTCCCACACATGAAAGTAGATTCAACCATCTGCATGCACTTTATTCTTCCTAGCCCATCTATGGCATAAATTGAATAAATAGATGACTAATAAGTTGCAACAGATGCCACATCTTTTTAAATTGTCAAACAATTATAGACATCTATTACAACATATGATCAATCTGTTGCGACATAGGACTTATCTATTAGAAATATCAAACAGGTATATGCATTTGTTGCAATAGTTTCAATATTTTGTAAATTATCCAACAAATAGAATGTATTTTGCAACAGATTACGCATCTGTTAGATTTATTTTAAAGCAATTTTCTTTTCTTTCCAAAATACAATAAAGATACAATGTTTATTTAGATCTATTTTTTAATTTACATATTCAAAAAGTTGACAGTTTTATTTAATTAAGGGATGAACAGTCGTGGCTTTTTGACTAACCCCTTCCTTTATAAATAGGTCTCTCCTTACTCATTCATTCTACTACTACACCTTCAGATATGGCTGATCCAGATTCGTACAATAAAATTTATATCGAGTCCTTTTGAAAACTTCAAAGCCAGTATGATAAACTCTAAACGGATTTGGCCAACTTCAGAGCAAGGTTAAGGAGGGTCCTGCTACTGCTAGATGAAAATTGTCCTTCAGACAATGAAAGTAGTAATAGTAATACTTATAATAATAATAATGATAATAATAATAATAATAAATAGGTTATGTTTTTCCTTTTAGCGTATGTATTTTCCTTTTTTATATCGAATCTACCTAAACAGATGGATCATATGTTGCAACAGGCGATTATTAATAAAAAGGGTTATTATTATTATTATTGAGAGGGTGAAAAGTCTTTAGTCATGACTTTTTTCATATGAAAAAGGGTTTGTAAAATAAGAAAATAAATAAGAAACACAATTTATAACTGTAAAAGAACAGTTATTTAATTTTAATAACTGATCGTGATTCTTCGACATATTTGTTTTTAAATCTTTTTTTAAAATTTACATAATAAAAAAAGTCACCAAATTTTGGATTAAAGATAGGATGATTATTTAAAAAGATAGCTTATATGTGCAACAAATAGATTATCTGATGCAACAGATTATCGATTTATTGTAACAAATTGTATATTTGTTGTCACAGATGGGTTATCTGATGCAGCTGATATATAATTTATTTTCACAACTCAATAAAAACGGTTACTGAAAAGAACTTATAAAGTCATAATTTTTCATAGTAATCAAAAAGTCACCAGTTTGAATGTAATTAATAAATGGAGGTGAACAATCACGCCTTTTTATTTTTGAATCTGTTTTTTTAATTTATACGATAAAAAATTCATCAAATTTGGATTAAAGATAAAGATATGATGATTACTAAAAAAGATATATGTTGTAATAGATATATTATCTGATGTAACAGATTGTAGATTTGTTGCAACAAATGTTATATCTGTTATCACAGATGGGTTATCTGATGCAACGGATATATAATTTGTTGCCACAACTCAATAAAAATGGTTACTAAAAAGAACTAATTAAGTCATAACTTTCCACAGTAATCAAAAAGTCACCAGTTTGAATGTAATTAATAAATGAAGGTGAACAGTCGCGCCTTTTGCCTAACTTATTCAAATTCAATCCTCTATAAATAGGTCCCTCCTTACTCGTTCATTCTACTACACATATCTATTTATTTCTTGCTCTTGTCTTTCATATTACACCTTCAACTACTTTCTCTTCAAGGACTTGATAGCTTTTCCCTGTCTCCGGTAAGTTTTTTTTTCTTTTTGTGTAAATATATGTTGTATTACTTTTGGATTCTTTTCTTTACTTTTATTTTTGCATTTTTTGTCAATTTATGTGTGTTCTAGATATAGCTGATCCAGTATGGGATGTTGTTATTTTACGAGATGCCATATGAGAACTGCAGAGGTAGGTTTATAACATACCGTGGGAGTTAGCCACTGTCAGAATAAGGATGTTGTGGGAGATTCGCAGGACGAGGAGGACGCTGCTACTGCCGGTTGAAGATTGGCCGGCTAGAAATAATAATAATAATAATAATAATAATAATAATAATAATAATAATAATAATTAGATTATTGTTTTCTTTACCTATGTATAAATGTATTTATATTTATTTTGTTTAATAAAAAATTTATATTTCATCCACTTTGACGTTTTATTTTCTATTCTATCTATTTGTTTTTCTCATCAAACATGTCTACGATTAAGGAATAATTTGAATCCTATTATCAATAGCAAGAGATCAACACACGGGTTATTTGTTGGGTTTGTGAGAGGAGCTATATTGTGTTGTTTGAAACAGATTATTCATCTGTTGCAACATAATTATAATATGTTGCAACAGATTACTAATCTGGTGCAACAGATTAATTATCTGTTGGAACACATTACTAATATATCGCAACAGAATACCCATATGTTCAATTCATGTTACGGGTACTATAGAACTATAAACATGAATCCAACATATGAAATATTTCTTTTACCTATGTATTTTTATTTTATTTGTTTAATAAAAAATTTATGTTTCATCCACTTTGTCATTTTACTTCTTATTTAATTTTTATTCTTTCTATTTCTTCTTCTCAACAAGCATGCCTACAATTAAGGAATCATTTGAATCCACTATCAATAGCAAGAGATCAACATACGGGTTATCTATTAGGTTTGTGACAGGAGCTATATTATGTTGTTTGAAACAAATTATTCATCTGTTGCAACAAAATTATAATATGTTGCAACAGATAAATATTCCGGTGCAATAGATTAATTGTCTGTTGGAATAAATTACTAATCTGGTGCAACGGATTAATTATCTATTAGAACAGATTACAAATATGGTACAACAGATTAGCCATCTGTTCGATTCATGTTAGAGGCACTATAGAACCATAAACATGAATCTAACATATGAGTCTTATGTTGCAATAGAATATCTATCTGGTGCAATAGATGATGAATATGTTTAAACAAATGACTCTAATGTTGCATTCACATTCGTGTACTAGCTATTATTGAAAAATAGCACACTAGCAGTTACCCAAATGACAAATTCAACTAAAAAGCATAATTTGACTTACCAAAGTCTCCTATCAAGTAAATGCCAAAGTCAAAAGTAATGTACGAAATAAAATTTGACCTAAGAAATTGGTCAAAGAGCAGCAGTTGCGGTAACAACAATAGTGACAACAAGAAAAATATGAAAAGGATAATGAAGTATAAAATGATGATAATGAAGAAGATGATGATGAATAAAGCAGCAGCAACAATGAACAATAAAAATTGCAAAGAGAGAGAAGACAACAACGGATAAGAAGAGAGAGAAACGTGCCCTTTTTCCCTCTGTTTCCTGTTATATAAACTAACATTTGGATCAAAGTATAAATTTTAAAACTTGTGGGTTATTTTGAAATTTTTTCAACTTTCTTAATCCATAATAAAGTAATTGTCATTTCCACTCAATTATTAAGATTTGTGTCACCTACACCTCATTTTAAAAAATTTTTATCACCTACATCACAAAACCCCAAGAAACTAACCATTAATTTAACTCTAAAGTTTCAATTACAAATTCTCTATGTATCTTTACTTGTGCAGTTACTAAAAATAATCATCCAACTTTACTTATTTAAATTGAAAAATCACGGGATAATATTTTTATTGAGTCTACCGATCCTTTCTATCAATTAATATTTATTTTTTAACATTTTAGATGGATTATAATTATTTTTTTGGCAATAAAATGTAAATATTACCATTACAAACAAAAAATTACACCTAAAGAGCATTCAGCTACCATTGCCCTGGCCAGGCATGCTGAACCTCGAATTTGTTTCTAATTACATATTCTCTCAATGAATTTCACTCTTTCTCACCTTTTTCACTCCTGCTAATATAATCACTCTCTCCCTAATCACTACTTGCACTTGTTGTACCATGAAACTTGTATTCACTTGATGGTTCTTTAAGATTTTTCCATTCCTGGCTAGCCACATATTATACACCATAGCTCCATAAGTTGTAGCTATAGTTTCCTTCTGATATTTGGTCCATTTCTTTCTTCTTATCTTTAAGATAGTAGTTTGAACTTCCTTCAGCTGCACATTCACTCCTAACCAGCTAAAAATTTGAGCCCACACAATATTTTCTATGTTACATTCTACAAACAAGTGTGCGGAATTCTCTTGTTGATGTTGATCACATAATTGACATTCTGCCTTGTTGCATTACCAACCAAATTTGAGCATTCTTTCTTTGGTCAGCAACTTTCTCTGCATTGCTAACCATAAAAGGAAGCTATGTTTTTTGTAGTACTACCCTACTTCATACCATCTCATGTCCTCTCCAGGCTGATCTCTGTCCAATAGTGCATAGTAGCTCTTAGAAATTGAATATTTGCCTGATTCTGTAAGCATGTATCTATTTGAGTCATACCAAGCCTGCACCCCTCTCTATACTTTGTTGAGTTGCTTTCGGTACCAGCTACAATCTTGGGGGGGAGGGTTGAGTGTGTCCATATATCCTCTCCTTCCATCATATATATACTATGAATCCATTGCACCCACAATATATCCTTTCTCTTATGCATCCACCATATCAATTTGCCCACTACAGCAACATTCCAGAATCTACAGTTTTTGACAGTAAGGCCTTCTTGAGCCTTTGAGCTACAGATATGCCACCATTTCACCAGTGGCACTTTCTTCTTTTTCTCTGTTCCTCCCCATAAGAACTTCCTGCATTGTGCATCTACCAGTTTAACCACACTTTACAGGAGGTAGAACCCCAGAAATTCTGCAGTGCAAATATCCCTGAGTTTACTACTTGTATTCTACCAGCATAAGACAAATGTCTTATTGAAGTAGTTCTTAATTTTGCAGTGATCCTAAAGCTTAACTGTTGACAATTCAATTTGGACCATTTCTTGTGGGATAATGGCAAGCCAAGGTATCTAATAGGGAGTGCTCCCAATTAAAATCAAGTAATTTTCTCTGCACCTCTTGATTCACACCAGTTATGAAGGGGTTAGATTTGTCTGAATTTGTTGATAACCCAGTAGTCTCAGAAAAGTGCTATATAGCCTCCATAATTCTCTGTACAGGAGCTTCAGTTCCTTTATAGAAGATTATTAGGTCGTTTGTAAATGTAAGGTGGGTTATCTGTTGACCTTTGCACATGAGGTGAAACCGAAAATCACGTAGTTTGCACATTCTACTCATGACTCTTCTAAAATATTCCATTACCATTACAAACAGCAAAGGAGACATAGGTCCCCTTGCCTTAGTCCTCTCTTACCTGGAAAAAAAAACACATCTTACTCCATTGATCTTAACAGTGTATGTGGTGGTTGTGAGTTGTGACACATGTCATGACTAAGTGAATAAACTTGGGGATAAATCCATAACCATACAACGTTTCTTCCATATATTCCCATCTCACCATGTCATATGTTTTTCTCAGGTCTATCTTCATGAGGTACCTAGGGGAGGTTTTCCTATTATAGTGTCTCATCATGTCATGACACATTAGCACATTATAAATGAGTGATCTTTCCAGGGAAAAAGCAGCCTGTGATGTGTTCACTAACACTGGCAGCACCCTCATCAATCTATTACATATCAACTTTGAAATACACTTGTACAGTGTGTTGCAGCAAGAAATAGGCCTGAACGGACTTGCTTCTTATGGTTTGTCAACTTTTGGGATTAGAGTAATCATAGTGGCATTCAGTTATTTCAGTAACTTCCCATTCTTAAAGAAGACTAGGATAGCAGAGCCTGCATCTTTACCTATAACTTCCCAGGCAACTCTATAAAAACCTCTTCCATAACCATCTGGTCCAAGGCTCTTGTTTATGTTTATGCTCCACATAACCTTCTTGATTTTTTCATTTGTAACCGGCTCCAATAGTTGCAGTTGCTGCTTCTCATTCAATCTTGGGCCTTGCTCATAGATTCTCTTGCTAGATTTAGTCCTGATCCCATCTGCATTGCCTAGTAAAGTTTTGTAATAAGCTACCAGAATTCTAGAAATCTGGCATTGGTCATGTTGCATCTGGTTAGCTTCATCTTTGAGTTGGGTGATGGATTGTTGAAGTTTCCTTCTCCTTAGTATTGAGAAGAAGTAGCTTGTGTTGTCATCCCTAGTCTTAACCATGTGAATTTACTTCTTTGAATCAACATAATCTTTGGTCGATAGGAAATCTTTTGAAAGGCTTATAATTAATAAGAGTGATATAATAAAATTACCTTTATTTACTCCCTCTATTCCAAAATAATTGAATTATCGGGATATGGCACATTCTTTAAGAAAAATCTTTTAAGACATAAGTTATAGGTCACTTTTCACTATTATCCTTTTTTGTTCTTAAATTACTCTCTTAGAAAATGTGAAGTACTTAAGAACCTCATTGAATGAAAGGCCAAAATTGGAATAAATTTCCAACATTTCTTTTGAAGAATGTACAATTTATTTATTTTGGAAATTGAAAAATAGCTCAACAATTCATTTATTTTAGAATGGAGAGAGTATTAGTATTTCTTAAGGGGTTTAAAGTTAAACATAAATGAGTATAAATGAGCGGATGGAGTAACTAATTGTTTGTGCTCAACTAAATTGAAAAATAAAAATAGTAAGGTAAATTTGGACTAGTAAATGAGGTTTTTCCCCCTTCGTATAAAATAAAGAAACCTGCCAACAAATTAATTTACATATAAGCTGTGCTAACTTTCTTAAAAGGCCCGATGCCACTGATGTACCAATGGGGAAGGAAATTAAAAAGTGTAAATTGAATCTGTGCCAATACAGTAAACTAAAGTTTAGAATTTATATAATCAATTAATTAAACTATGAAAACTTTTTGTTATTAACGTACCATGTTATCGAGAGACTGGCAGATTTCAGACAGTCGTTTGCTTAAATCTGAATTGTCCACTTTCTCATTGGCGTCCATTAGCTGCAAATAAAATGTAAATGTATCTACTAAGTGTAATTTTAAACATAAATATGGAGTTTGAATAAAAATTACTATGTTCTAGTGAAACCGTGAAGTGAAAATGTAACTCCGCCCCTAGTGCCATTGACGTACCTCTTTCTCAATGTAAAGCAAACTTTGATGGAGTGATTCATTATTCATTTCCCTGAATTAGAAATTTAGAAATCGCAGAGGAAATGGACGTTGGGTAATGTATTACTATTTTTTTCATCAACTTAGTTGTCCAAATATATTTGGACACAAAGATTTAATGAATATTTTGGATTATGGTAAGAAATTGAAGGTTGTAATATGAAGGAGATAAAAAGCTTATTCACAAAATCCTAAATTGCTGGCTCTCTCCAACAATCTACTAAGTACTTATTTGCCTTCCAAAAAGACAAAACTGATTTCATTTAAACACTTGAACTAAGTATTATTTAATTGAACATGTTAATTCTGAATAAAGTGTTTTAATTAAATATTTTTCAATCAAATTTCGAAAAGAAAAATTATATGTGTTTTATTCATTTATTAGATATATAGTTAAGTGAACCATAAATTATATTCATTTTTGGTTAGAGTATGTGCATTCACCTTAGTAAGTCGTAAACTACATGAGATTAATATATATAATTAAAGTAAATAATATACTTTATGTAGTTAATTTAACTGTATATTTAATAGACGAATAAAAATAAGTGCAAAGTTTTTTTCAATACTTGAATCAAAAGTGTCGTATTGGAACATTTTATTAGGATTTGGATTGGCTATGTGTTAAGTCTTATTTTTTTTCTATCAAACTTGTTACCATAATTATTTTCCTTTTCTTTTTTATTTTTATTTCTCTCAACCTAGTTTCCATAACTATTTTTATTTTTTAGATTTACTCACTTGTTTGATTTGAAATGGCATGATGCTTAACATGTGTATTGGAGTTTGTTTAGGAAAGGAAGCCAAGTGAAATCACTCAGCCATGCATTTGATGCATGACAATGCAAAAAAGTATAATATGCTTTATGTTTTTCATGAAGCTATTATAGCTAATAAGCTATGCATGATGATATGTGATGCATGCTTTGACTTTTAAGTCTTGACAAGTTCTTTTGGTAGACTTTTATTTGATTGTCTTAACCGAATCCAATTTGTGGTCTTATTTTTTTGTATGTCTAATATTTATTTAGGTGTGAAGAACCTAAGTGGTTTATGTTATTATATTTCAAGGTTGCTATCCATTTACACTATGGATGCAATAGAAACTCTTAAAGCAATATCTGATGGTGAAGAAATTTTTGTTGCCACAATTGGAGTTGACGATATATACTAGTATTTTTCTAGTATAAGAATTGTTGGAAAAACCCAATACTCAAGAGGAGAGGAGTGAGTTGACCACTTTTTGTTTAACCGATACTATAGTCGATCGTTCTTTCTCAATAGTCAATTTTGAACTTGCAAAAGGGTTAGTGAACAGAACAAGAAATAATTGAATTTTAAGTAAATGTGGAAATGTAAGAGAGTCGGAAATTTAAACTCCTCCTTGTGTTAATGTCACGACCCGAGCTGGAGCCCTGACCGTGATGGTCATCCCGAACCACGAAGGGCCAAGATACCTCTGTAACTCCCGAACCCACTAGTGATATTATCCGCTATGGACCCAGGGTAGTTTAATAGTACCCCAAGAATTGACGGGGGAAAAGAGAAAATCCGTTACCATCATTACTTATGTAAGCTTCGAAATTGTACCTTGGAAAGGCAAACCTAGCTATTACACCATTAAGAATCTATTGGTGTAATAGTTTGCCTTTACAAGGTACAATTTGGAAGTTTACATAAGTAGTGATGGTGACAGCTTTCTCTTTTCCCCCGTCAATTCTTGGGGTACTATTAAAGTACCAACAACATTTTGCAATTGAGAAAATATGTTAAAATTTCATTGCTATTAAAGAAAAAAAATGAGAATCTATCTCTAATTTTCAAAACCACTACTAAGTAAATAATATTGTGAGTAAAATATGAAGAAAGTGTTGAAATTAATATATAAACACACCACAAATTCGCATAAACCAAGAACACCTATAAGTAATGGAATATGAGAGAGAAAAGGTGTGTACCTTTGTCCACCATTTCTTACACGTAATCAAACACGAACTAGGTTGAGTCTTCCTGTCCTTTGCTTATGACGGCTGACAGCTTATGGGAATACGTCTTATGAGAAAGCCAAGAGAGGGGACCTAACCTTATATTTATAGAGACTTAGAAGCCTTAACCTAGTGCACCCCCCATTATGGGCTCACAGGTCTACTACAGATCTACACTATTGCCAGCCCACACCAATAACATGAAATGGATACAGACCCATATGGAATCCGCATGAATACACGACCTGTGTATTGTTCACCAATTAATAACATCAGCCCGTTTTACTTTAATGTAATTAAAGTTAATGTGAAGTCTACATAAAATAAATAATTCTAACATTCTCCCACTTGGACAACGTTAACTTTTAAAGAAAAGTTTTGAAAAAATTATTTTTATGAAAATCACTCGGGCTGAGTAGACAGTGGCCATAAATATTTAGTGGTGGAATGTCATCCCCAACATAGTTCAGTCAAGCAAAAATATCACTGTTGAACTGCAGCAGTACTTGCATCAACCAACGATACAAGACCAGTCTACAATTACTAACACTGAAGTTTTGTAGACATAAACTAAATTATGATATGGTAGTGTAGCAAGAAATAGCCAAAATGGACTCCAAATCGAGGCTATTTCATTGTTAGTCCTTCAAATAATTTTTCATATCAACATGTACACTTAAAATCAACATGCGTACCATAGAAAAATCTTCACCGTGATTTTTTGTTACAACATGTGTGAGCACCAAAACAACACGTGCTCCACCAGAAAATCTTAATTTTCAAGTTTCAACATGTCCAACATATTACAAGGTGCAACAGCCAGAAAATCCACAAGGTAGAATGATATATCATATATGTCTCCAAAAGAAAGATCCAATAAAACAATAATATGATCTTATCAATATGAGACATAGCCAACACGTAAGGTAAAAAGCCTTAATATAATAAAATAATATTAAAGTGTGCACAATAATAATCAACAACATAAATGATAGCAAAATCTACCATAACATAAATGTCAATTCAAGAGATAATATCACCATAAGTCTGAAACAATAAGGTGAATAGTCTAATGACAAATGAATAACAATAGTAAATACTCCCACTAAACCAACAAATCAAATGACTCAACAACACTCATATTCTAAACATGTTGCATAAGAATTATGGGTCTTAGCCCCTTGGTTAGTGGATCAGCAATCATTAAATCGGTAGGTATATGTTCAATCACATTGTCCTCCCCTTAACCATATCTCTCACAACCAAATATTTTATTTCCATATGCTTAGAAGCTAAAGAGGATTTATTATTTTTTGAGCAAAACACAGTTGCCTTGTTGTCACAATAAATCTTCAAGGGCATAGAGATGGAATCAACTACCACAAGCCCCGAAATAAAATTCTTAAGCCAAATGGCTTGTGTAGCTGCACCATAACAAGCTAAGAATTCTGCTTGCATGGTGAAAGATGTTGTAAGAGTTTGCTTCACTCTCTTACAATATATCATACTCCCTACAAACATAAAGATAAAGCCAGAAGTGGACCTCAAATCATCAGGACACCAACAAAGTCTGAGTCTGTTTAACCAATTACATCAAGATCGCCAACCCTCTTGTACACTAACATATAATATCTTGTCTTCTTCAAGTACCTCATTACTTTCTTAGAAGAAACCCAATGACTTCTTTCTGAATTAGTTTGATAACATTCAAGAGCATTGCCAATGAAAGCAATGTCAAAACGAGTGCAAACTTGTGCATACATAAGACTTCCAACAACACTTGAATAAGGCACATCTTTCATAGAATATTTCTTAAGATCACTTTTGGGACACAAGTCTAGGATTAACTTATCACCTTTCATAACAGGGACATCACCGAGCTTATAATTTTCTATTTGGAATCTTTTCAAAATACGACCAATATAGATTTTTTGTGAAAGCCCCAATAACTTACGAGATCTATCTCATCGAATCTTAATTCCCAGAACAAATGATGCCTCTCCTAAATCTTTCATATCAAACATTTTGTTCAATGAATGTTTAGTTTCATGCAATAGTCTCAAATTATTACTAGCAAGTAAAATATCATCAACATAAAGAGTGAGAATGATGAACTTACTTTCACTGATCTGGAGATAGATGCAATGATCAATATTGTTCTCCACAAACCCCATAGAAGTGATAATTTCCTCAAACTGCAAGTACCATTATCGAAAAACTTATTTCAATCCATAGATAGATTTCTTCAATTTATACATAAAATGCTTACTGCCTTTACCAATAAAACCTTGGGGTTGTTGAATGTAAATCTCTTTATTAAGATCACCATTCAAAAAGGTTGTATTTACATCCATCTGATGTAGCTCAAGATCAAAATGGGCTACCAATGCCATAATGATCCTAAAAGAATCCTTAGATGATACTGGTGAAAAGGTTTCATTGTAATCAACCCCTTCTCGTTGTGTGAATTCTTTAGAAACTAATCTCGTCTTGAATCGTTCAACGTTTCCATTTGAATCCTTCTTGGTCTTAAAAATCCATTTACATCCAATAATCTTCTGGCCTTTAGGAAGCTCTGAAAGCTCCCACACATCATTTCTACTCATGGATTTCATCTCTTTAGACATGGAATCAAGACACATCTTTGATTGAGAACATGATAAAGCTTCAGAAAAGGTTACAGGATCAACAATGTCACCTTCAGCTAGGTATACTAAATAATCATCTGGGAGCGGTGATCGTCTTGGTCTACTTGATCTCCTTAAATTCTGAACCTCTTGATCAACAAAAGAAGGTGCCTGAACTACTTCTTTAATAATAGGAACTTGAATTTCTGCAGGTACAAAATCATCAGCTTGCCCATGTATATGAGTTTCATCATGTATAGGTGCAGACACAAATGATTTTGAGTTAATAGTAAGAGAAATTCTGACAGATTTAATACTTTTAGTTGGCTCATGAGCAATATGCTGAGATCAATTCTTATCTGCAATATCAAATTCAAGAATTTGAGATTTAACTATTCTTGTTCCCCTTGTATGGTAGTAGAACTTTATCCTTTAGAATGAACTGGATAATCGATGAAAAAATAACGTGAGGTTCTAGGTTCAGTTTTCTTTTCTGAAGGATTATATATCTTTACCTCCTCAGGACATCCCTAAACTTAAAAAAGATTTAAACTGGGTTTTCTACTGGTCCACAACTCAAAGGGGTTTTTAGGAACTGACTTGGAAGGGACACAATTAAGAATATACATGGAGGCTTTAATAGATTCACCCCAAAGGAACTTAGGTAAGTTAGATCTACTCATCATACTTCTCATTATATCTTTTAAAGTACGGTTTCACCTTTCGGCTATACCATGTTGGCCTAGATTGTCAGGCATGGTGTACTGGGCAACTATGCCACAATCTTGTAGATATTTGGAAAAGGGTCCCATCTGTTACCTAGTTTCAGTGTATCTACCATATTAATCACCCCCACAATTAGACCACACTATCTTAATGACCTTTCCCAGTTGTTTCTCTACTCCAGTTTTAAACACTTCGAACATTTCAAGAGAATCTGATTTTTCTTTAATAAGAAAAATATAACCATACCGAGAAAAGTTATTAATAAAGGTGATAAAATAACTTGAACCACATATTGTAGTAGAATACAGATCACTTATGTCTGTGTGAATGATTTCCAACAAGCTAGAACTACGAGTAGCATTCTTTTTTCTTGTTTTAGTCAACTTTTCTCTAATGTAATCAATACATGTTTCTATGTCCCCAAAATTAAGAGAAGGTAAAATATTAGACTTCAGGTAAAATATTAGACTTAATCAATCTATCAACTCTATCTTTAGAGATATGACCTAAACACCTATGCCACAACATGCCCAATTTTTCATTTAATATTGGTCGTTTAGACCCAGCAATTTCAAAATTAAAAGAGTTGTATTCAAAATCAGAAGTCAAGGAAATTTTAAACAAACCATCAGATAGGATTCCATGACCAACAACTCGGGAGTTCAAAAGAAAATTAATTTTTCCATTAAAAAAATTAAAACCATAATCAAATCTGTCTAAAACTAGAATAGAAATCAAATTTCGTCTAAAAGATGGTACATAAAGAGTGTTTCAAGAACAAGCTTATAGCCACTTTCTAAGTCTAAAACTACAGTTTCTATGAACTCTATTTCAACTTGGACATCTTTGGCGACTCTAATTCTTTACTCCGTTTTCTTTGGCTTCCTTTTATTTTTGAACCCCTGCAAGAAAATGGCAACATGAGAAGTAGATCCATTATCAAACCACCAAGAATTAATAGTGACATCTACAAAGTGTGACTCAAAATAAACAAGATGTAGGTGATTACCTTCTTTTGACTCTTTTTTTATCCAAGAATAAAATTTAGTGCAATCTCTCTGCTTGAGACCAGGTTTCTTACAAAAGAAGCAATTATTATTTTCTTAGAAACCACGTTATTGGTCCCAAGATCAGTTTGATCTTTATCATGTCTTTTATTGTCCTGACCCTTCTTAAAATTATGATTATTATATCTTTCAAACTTCCTAGGTCCCTTGTTACAGCTTGCTTTGGAATCATGAGAAGCTAACATGGCAACCTCACCCTTCTCCTTTTTAATTTTTCCCTTTTCAATAACACATTTATAGATGAGATCATTGATTGACCAAGATTTATCTTGAGTATTATAGGCAGTTTTCATTTGGCTAAACTCAACAGGTAAAAAGTTAAGAGCAGAGCGAACAATATAAGTATTAGGAAGAGTTATTTCAAAAGTTTTCAATTTGGACTGAATGTGGACCATCTTAAGTATGTAATCTCCAACGCCCCCAGTAAAGTCACATCTCATCCCTTCAAGTTTATTCATTAGATCTCCAGTCTCAGCCTTATTGGATACAAGATACCTTTATTCCTCTTGGGCAAGAAACTTTTTGGCATTTGTAGTTTCAGGCAAGCCACTTTTGATATGCTCAGCAATTGACCTCCTAAAGGCAAGGATGCATAGCCTATTAGATCTCTCCCACTTAGCATAAAGTTCTTTTTCAGCAGTTGTACTAGAATCAGTGAGAGGTGGAGGATCATCCTCATTCAAGGCTTGATCTATGTCAGCCATGCCCAAAGCAAATTCAAGATTTTCTTTTCATTTATTAAAGTTAGAGCCCGACTGAAGCACAACTTCAGCATTGTTATTGTTCAAATAAATGGTAACTGTTCACAACACAACATGAATGAATTTATCAAAATAGCAAGCATAAGAATAATAATCTTATCACAACGATGAGTCCCACAGCATCAACAACTAGCCCCCCCTTTTGGCAAGGCACAAAAATATTGTCAATATTAGAAATCTATCCCCTTTAGGCAGATAAATTTACTAAAATAAAAATGTTTTCACATAATTGGGCTCGTCACAATACTAATTTAAAATACATAATAAATGTCCTTTGGGAAGATCATTGAATGTTCTAACTTAGTGATATCCCTACAAATGAATTAAACAAGTCTCATAAAGCAAAACAAATAGGTCACTTTGGTGTACACTATTTACCCTAATTTACAAAATAAATTCAATCTCAGGGATTCAACATGCCATTGCTTTGTTTGTTCATGTGACACAGCACGTAACCACACAATTTAAAATATTATAAATAAAATTAACACTTTATTATCGAGAAACGCAGCGAAAAAGAAAATTAAATTAGTGATAATATTAAACAAATTTTAAAACTTAATCATGTTGAGGTTATCATAAAATACATAATAGTATTCAGTCATAGGGTTCAAGATCTATGTGAAAAGCTCGGATACCAAGTGTTGAAATTAATAGATAAACACACCACAGATTTACATAAAGCAAGAACACCTATAAGTAATGGAATATGAGAGAGGAAAGGTGCGTACCTTTGTTCTACATTGCTTACACGTAACCGAAGACGAACTAGGTTGAGTCTTCCTCTCCTTTTCTTATGACGAATGACAGCTTATGGTAATACGTCTTATGTTAAAGCCATGAGAGGAGACCTAACCTTATATTTATAGAGGCTTAAAAGCCTTAACCTAGTTCACCCCCCTTTATGAGCTCACAAGTCTACTACAGGTCTACACTATTGCCAGCCCACACCAATAACATGAAATGGATACAGACCCATATGAAATCCGCATGAATACACGGCCTGTGTCTTGTCCACCAATTAATAACATCAGCCCGTTTTACTTTAATGTAATAAAAGTTAATGTGAAATTCACATAAAATAAATAATTCTAACAGAAAGAACATATATTTTTATTTTAACATTATAAAAATAACAGATAAAAATATAAATACTGAAAGTAAATGGGCTCAATATTTTAGACAATTGTTTCAAATTATTTGCAATATAATGTCTACAACATACTAAATTGTTCTTTAGTTATAACTTGTGGTGTAATAAAATGAATATTCAATGACAATCCAAGAAATTAATCTCTCGAGAATGGTTTACTTGTCATCTTACTAAAAATAGATTCACGAGATATGTCCTATGAAAAAATTAAGATATAATTAATTGTTTGTTTTAAGATTTATCCAGAATCATAAATCCAGAGAGATATTAATAAAGGGCAGCCCGGTGCACTAAAGCTATCGCTATGCGTGGTGTACGGGGAAGGACCCCACCACAAGGGTGTATCATACGCAGCCTTACCTTGCATTTCTATATAATATGGTGCAAAAAAGGTATTGAATAGAATATATAATAAATAAGAATCGTTTAACTAAACTAACCTTTATCTACTTAATGTTTTTAAGTGATGTGCAAAAAAGACATGATAAGTAAAATGATTCGAAGGGAATAAACATTAAGTTATGGCTAAAGTTTCAATGACATAATTAATTTTTTGTGCTCAACTGAATTGAAAAATAAATAAAATTGCTAGTAAAGATAAATTAGGTGAGGTTTATTACCATGTATAGAATAACGAAACCTACCAAAATATTATGTCATTGACGTATCTCATTCTCATGAGACTGATAGATTTTAGAGAATCGATGTTGGTTTGGTGCTGAATCATTCACTTTCTCATTGACTCCAAGCTGCATAACGTGAATGTGTATCACAACAAGAATCATGATGGAAGGTTCTAGAAACATCAAGAGCCAATTATTGTCGAGCTAAAATTTAAAATTTATAATTTCTAAATCCTAGAAACGTTAATGGCTTCTTTATTTTGACAAATGACTTAATGAAAATAGGAAAAACAAGTTTCATAATCGATATTTCAAGTTCATTATCTTCCCATCCACTCACTTAACACCGTTAACCCCACCACTTGACCATCCAGTCCGTCCCCTACCCCCTCCACTCTCGAACCCCTATTTTCATAGTACTTTGCTCGTTACGTATAAATACTTTTTTTTTACTTATCAAAGATTAAAAATAAATAAATAAATTACTTATTTTACTTTTTCTTGACACTATTGAAAGCTAGCACAACTTGTATGTAAAAGAATTTGTTGGTAGGTTTCTTTGTTCTATACAAAGTAAAAAAGTTATCAGTCTAGATTGCACAGTTTTGTCCACCTAGATCAATCAAGCGTATAATAATGATCATAATCTTTTTACCTCACTTACTATTCCAAATTTATGTTACTATTTTTATTTTAGTTAGCACAAAATATTAGTTATGTCACTGAAACTCTAGACTTAAATTAATGGTTAATTTGTTCGATAGTCATTAAATATTCATTTTATTTACACTTTAAAGTTATCACTAAGGAAGAAGCAATTCATGCACTTTTTTCAAGTATGTTGTGGACATGGAAAAGATTTTGAAACGAATTATCTAAAATACTCGCTCCCTTTATTTTTACGTATTCATTATACAATTAATATTTTTACTTTTACTTTTAGTTACCACATTTATCATACTAAGAAAAAAAAATTCATGCTTTTTAAAATTATTTATTACTTATTTTCCAAATTCTTTAACAAATTTTAAGAATAAATATCAATTAATATGAGTATTATAATAAAATATTGTTGGGTCCTTTTTTGTCTTTCAATGTTTTGATGATTGACAAATTTAGTGAGTGGACCAGTTGCATCAACTGGTGTCTTCAAATAATAACTGTACAACTTTTGATTGTTACGCTGTAACGCCCCATATGTTTGCATGCCTTATTAGAGCCTTAAACGAGCCAATATAACCCTCAGAATGAGTAGAAAACGTTTCAGAATGAATTTGAAAGTGTTGGAAAAAATTTAGGACGAGGAAATGTGGCATACGTCACACGAGGAAAGCCATGCCATGGCCCCCGCATCGCACATCTTGGCTCTCGCGACAGTCCATGCACCACAAGGGGGAAGGACCCGTGATTGGCCTTGGGCCGCATAAGGAAGGGTCGTACGATAGGGTGTGCACCACACCCCCTCTGTTTCATTAACGGGACTTCATTTTGAAAATTGTTTTAAGGGCATTTTGGTCATTACACATAGCCCTCATCCACCCCCACACTGATGTGGAGGACAACGTGGCAGCCACAGTGGACAAGAATAATTCTCAACCTAGAAGGAGCAAGAGCGTGACTATTTCCTCTAAAAGATTTACTGATTTTGTTGTGGGACCAGTAACAAAAATGTGAAGAGCAAGTTGGTGCAAGGCAGTGTGTAATGAGTGTAATTTTGTCTTAAATAGCAGTGAGTCGGTATAGCAAAGGCACACTATTTTGTGTGGAGTTTTCTATCTTCTCATCCTCTATCTTTCTCTGTATCTCATCCCCATTTCTTCTCTGTTTTCAATATCAGTTTAGTGACTAATTCCTTGTAGTTCCAACTAGTGAGTTCAATATTACAACAACTTCCTTGGTTATTATTGAGTTGTGTTACATTGGTGCTTTCATCCAGAGGTTTCTCATGGAGGACCAAAGACTCAAGGCTTTCGTCGATGAATCGATTACGGAGGTGAAGAATCACTTTCCAAAAATATTGCAGACATTCGCTATATGTTACAGGAGGTTGTCCAGAAGTCCGTTCCGGCAGGACCTCAAACTCGAGATCCAACAATAGAGATCACTCGTCCTCATCACGAGAAGGACACCCCTAAAACACCCACGCTCCGTCATAGACCAGCTCCGGTGGAATTGGGACAATTTCATGGAGAAAATCCGGAGGCATGGATTTTCCAAGCTGAACACTATTTTGATTTCTATGGAATTGCAGAAACACACAAGTTGTCCTTGGTGTCCTTTTATCTTGATGGTGAAGCTTTGGAGTGGTATCGGTGGTTATTCAGGAACAAGCAATTGGCAGGATGGAATCATTTTGCTAAGAAGGCACGGGTCCATTTTAAGCAAAAGGGGCCTGAGCCAGTGATAACGCTCAAATTACACTATTGAATGGGTGTAAGCGATTGTTGTCAATATAAAATCCAACTAGATTGGGGTCGAATCCCACAGGGAATAGGGTGCGAACGTCAATTTGTTTACGAAATGCTTTACTGATAGTTTACCGTTTCCGAAAGATGGGGGTTTAAGGTTTGCAATGAATCAATTTTTACTTTCTAAACTTTAGTGTTGTAATCAATATAAATGGGAAACCAGAGCTATGTTCACCAAGGGTTTCAGAAATTGACAGATACTAGGTAATGCTAGAGATTCTCGGAATGAGTAGAACAACAAAATATCCCTGACGATTATACTATCTGACTTATGTCTCGACCTCACCAGACAATTTATTATCTAATTCTCTCGAACTTAGATAACTTAACTCTTTCTAATAGAATGTTATCTCAGGTAGATTAATCCAATTACGGCATTAATCATTAAACAGAAGGTTGGTAGCTTCCGAGTCCCTGTTGATAATTCACGTCCTCTAGTCCATTTCTCCGTTAGAAGCAAATAAAACCTAAGGCATAGTCTAATATTTGCAACCACTAGATTTCAGTTAAGACAACAGAATTTCAAGATGTTCTACTACTCTTTGAATCCGTTAAACACCTAGTATCGTATCAAACCCTAATCCATGGATCCCATAACCCCGGCTAATGGAATTAGCCGCTCATGATTTGATGAACGAAATCACAAGTTAAATTCATAATATTAAGGATAACTTACTATTAGATGGAAAACAACGAGTAATCTCTTCAGTTAAAATCACAAAGTAGAAACCCCAAAAAAATAGTTGATAAGAACAACTAAGAATAATTGATAAAAGAAAACAATGTGTGTCTCTCCCTTCTCCCCAGTAAAATTATTCAGATAGATGAATTATGAATGAATCAAAAACCTTAAAATATGATATTTATACTAAAGCCTAATTAAGGAAAATAAAATAACAATATTAATAAAATTGTTCGGAATAGGTGACTCCCAGGATGACGCCGCGTTAAGAAGTTGACGCCCTATCACGGATGGTGTCGGAGAGGCTTCAGTTGACTTCAGGTCCTATCTTAGGCTGACGATGTGGCTGACGCCGCATCAGGGATCTGATGGTGTATCACCAACGTCGTCAGATATCTTCTTCCTATGTTAACTTTCTTCTTAAGGCTAACACCATTCTTGACGCCTTATCATGACTTTGACGCCATGTCACCGGCATCGTCAGAACTTTTCCTCAAATTGCAACTCCCTGGTTATGGCTGACGCCAATGCTGATAGGCTATCACGAGGTTGATGACTTATCACGGAGGTCGACGGCCATGTTTTCTTCTATTTTGCTCAGATTTTCAACTCTTTTGCTCCATTATTGTTTATTCTCATTTCTTCAGCCGTTTTATGCAATATCATGAGCAAACATATCAAAACAACAAGAGTTGCTTCAGAATTCACAATTATTTTGATCTAAAAAGCATTAAATGTGTTAGCTTTTGCTCACACATCAACACCCTCAACTTAAAACAATTGCTTGTCCTCAAAAAACAACTAACTAAGAGAATACAATGAACATTCAGCAGTCAACAACCTATTTAGCTTAAAACACAGTTTACCATCTCCAAGGTCAACCAACTCAAAATTACTGTGCAATTTATTGAAAAGCAACAATGAAACACAAAGGCTTCTACCCATGGCATCAACTAAGTACCGACAATCATGCATGTATCAATGTACACTACCCAAATAAGTAAGTAACGTAGCAAGATACTAGTGTGCCCTCACAACAAACAAATTCCCCTTTTTTTCTCATATCAGACATCAAAAATATAAACACAGGGATCCTCACAAAAACACTCACTCTCAGAATGAAGTTCAAACCAGTGTATGCCAAATACCATATGCTTTCCCTTATCGTCATTACCAAGGTTTCCAGATAGGTACGCTGGGATCACTATAGGTCTTTCTTCGGCTTGTAACGTAGGCTAGGGCTGGTATGATATTATACGACATTTAGAGTGACTAACCTCCTTGACACTACCTTAACTTGTGGGGGCCACTTATTAACCTCTTTTTCTCTCTTTTTCTTGCTTTTCTTTTTCTCTTTTTCTACTTTTTTCACTTTTTCTATTTTCTTGATCACACATTCAGGATGGGTGCACTTCTTTTCATTTAAGCAGAGTTTCTTTTATTGCTCTTTTTCACCAACACCCAACCTTTTATTCTTTTTATTTGATTCTTTCTCTTCTACTCTACCCTTCTTCATACCCAACTTATATCACGCACCCTTATGATAGCCACTCTCAACTTAAGTTGTTTGCCTACGTTAAGGTGCATAGTTTCCAAGGAGGAACAGGGTCAAAAAAGGTTCATTATGATTTAAAAAGGGAAGGTGATAGGTATCATAGAAAAAAATGGTCAATTAAGGCTCAAATCGGGATCAAGGGATATCATGCATTAGAGGAAGGTCATTTAGGCTAATAGTGACTTAAATTTAAAAATGGCCTATGATCCTTTCCTAACCCCTATCTTTCAACTATGGTAAGACAAACCGGGCAAGTTCTAGATTTGACACTACAAAGAGAACTCGGTATAGTCTCACACACCCATGGCACACAAACAATATCACTAGTTACTACCTATCTGGTTCATGCAATTGTTCAGCAGTGATGATCAGGTAACTAAACTAATGCCATGACAAGATTCACAGTGGTCACACTAAGGTGTAATTCATACAGTCATGCAAAATAAACCTTCGGAGAGGTGTTCTAAATCACAAAATTAGTTAACTGCCTACAGAACTTGCACTACTCCTAGTTATTTACAGAATATGCTACAACAACATGCTAACCTACACCCTCAACTTAAAATCAAAATAAACTGAAACTAAGGGTTAGGGCATACCTGGAGTCAATCAAGTCTCAAATCATGGGTCCTCAACCCTGCAGCAGTGTTATCCTCGTCTGGATCTTCTCTTTGCTCCGGTTCGACTATTCTGCTAGATGAGGCTCCTATAGCTATCGCTCATAGTGCTTCTTCCTATTTCTAGTTGTCCTCTCGGGACGCTTGCGTTGCCCTTTTCAGATCCACTTTCTCCTGTTCTGTCAACTCATCATCTGCCTGCAGTGTCTTCTCTGCCTTCTTTTTCTTCTTTACCTCTTTCTCGGCCTTTCTCTCATTCTCATCATCTTCTTGTCTCTTTCTCTTACCTTTTTCATCTTCTTTGTTTTTCTTTTTTTATTTTTCACTAGCTCCGCAGTGAGATCAAGGATTGGAGGTTCATCGTTAGATTCCTCCGTTGTCTACCCTACAGGCATCATAAACTGGTGTTGTTGTACTACCACTATCTCAGCTTTTACCTTTTCTAGGGCCACTATGAATTCAGCAAGCTCTGCTCCAGTCAGCTCTTGTGCCCTTGCATCAAAATGGTTCTCCAGATCTGCAACCCATGCAGGCAAAGTTGAAAAGGGCTCAAGATCATCCCTAATTCTTTTATCTACAGCAACAACAAATTTCTCAGCAAATACACGTAGCTGGGTCTCACACCATCTGGCCTGTTTGGCCACTTTTCTAATATCAATAGGCTGGGATACAACTTTCGCTGATGCTGTAGGAACTGATGGACCTGATTCATCATCAAGAACTGAGTCTGCCTGAGCAGCCTCAGAAGCTTGCACCTCAACTTCAGGTACTGAACTAGGGCCTGCAACTGATGGTTTCACCTCAACCCTCACCCCTCTATCAAATGTTAGCCTTGGCTGATTTTCCTCATAGCAAATAGGGTTGTGGGTCTTAGTGGCATACAAAGTCTCATCAATCCCAGCAATATGTGGTACCCCTGACTCTGTGCATAGCCTGGTAATTAGATAAGGGAACAAATAAGCTGTGTCAGACCTCGTTACCCGAATCTTGATCTCTTCAGCAATAATCTCCCCAAAATTCAGCTTAAGGTTGGCCACAAGACGTGAGACCAATATTGCTCGATCATCACCCGGAGTATTATCTTCGTCGGTCGGCATCAAAGGGGTGCGCACAACACCCCACCATAATTTTTTCTCTTGAGTCAAAGAAGCCTTGTAAATATGCTCACTGGGACGATTCATCCATAAAGGGTCTCCCTCAGCTATAAGTGTAGCTAACCAAGTACGTTGGTCATCCTTACTCTTCAGGCGATGGTAGAATGCAGGATTTGTGACTTGAGGATTGAAGTTAGGTCCATGTAGAAACCTGTTGATAGTCGTATCAGAAATATCTATATTTACCCCACGAACTGGAACTTTGGTCAGCAAAGGCTGGTCTGTTGTGGTCTCTCCACTCTTGCACATGCTCTCTAATCTAGCCTAGTAGTTCCCATAGAACTCCCAGACTACTGTAGGGAAAAACAGTTTACCTCCCTTATTAGTCCATCCCAGCCCATAATCTCTGAATTTTTTCTCAACTGCAGGATACCCAGGCAATCCTGTGATGATGACTCTCTTCTCTGGAAACACCGGTTGTTTGGTAGACCTTCTTTTTGTTCTAATCAACCCTTTGAGGAAAATGTCCTCTGCTTCGGGGATTTTCCATCTAGCATTCTCTCGAATCTCCGGATTCTTACATTTTATCAAAGTTCCCCGAGCTGGGGGTTTCTTCTCATCTTGAATCTTAGTTGCGGGAGTTTCAGAGGATGTTTCCTTAGAATCATCCTTCTCATACTCAGACTGTTCGAACTCAGTTTGATTAGAACCTTCTTTCTCAGAAGATTCACTCTCAGCTGGGGTGGTAGTCTCAGTATCATCACTATCCTCCACCGCAATAGATTTAGGTGGAGGAGGTGCCTTTGTACTGGGTTTCTTTCTCCTCCACCTGAGCAGTGGTTCTTCATCTTCGTAATCAGAGTCTTCATCAATAATCTTTCGAACCACTTTAGGCTTGGCAGCTTTCTTTGGAGTGTTAGGATTCTTACTTTTAGGTGCCATTACAATGTTCCTCGACCATAATACAAACACAAGTTAATGATCAAGGTATAACATTCAAAACATGATATTCAAGTTTACTTAGCATTATCATCTAACTTGTGACGACGTGGCTGATAAGGCGTCACATTTGTGATAACCTATCATCTATGTCGTCATCCTTAAACAATATTGGCATACTTTTTTCAAACTTATGATGACATTCCTGATAAGGCTTCATAATTGTGACATCCTATCAGGTAGGTCATCAGCCTTAAACAGTGAATGCTCCCTTTTTCAAAGTTACTGATGATGTAGTTGATAAGGCGTCACACTTGTGATAGCCTATCAGCAACGTCGTCAGCTCAGAATTTCCCCCCCACTCAGTTTGTATTCATAATTTTGGGACCAAATTCTTCGTATAATCACATGGAATTTTTATTTTTGTACTTAGGGTTTTCAAATTTTTGCAATTTAGGCACAACTTAACCCTAATTTATGATTTCCATGCTATTACAACTTGAACTCAAGTTTCTTCCTTTAGAGCATCATGTTTTCAACAACTTTACCACTTCAATGACAGGAGAACAAAGTTATGAGCATACCTGATTAGTTGACTCCACTTGATTACGCGCGAGAGAAGAAAAGATGAGAGATAGACTCTGATTTTCCTTACAATCCCTCAACTATCAGGAAGGAGGTTTCCTTGTATACTTAGGATTTTTTTGAAAGGAAGTAAATATCCTACTAAGGAAATAAAATAATACTTAAAGAAGGAAATAAAATAAAGCGGGAACCTGAGGGGTTTGGATCTGGGCTGGGTCGGATTCGGGTCAATTTGGGCCCAGATTTTCAAAAACAAAATGATGGATGAAGAAAACTTGTGATAAGCTGTCACAAATGTGATTGCCTATCATGGAGGTCATCAGCCTAAATAGAAAAGGTCTCCATTGTTGGTCTTTCTGACGACATTGGTGATAAACTGTCACAGTTGTGATAGCCTATCACGAATGTCGTCAAGACCACTTGGCTTGCATTCTTCAGTTTTTACCTTTACCTTTTTGTCCTTCTTTAGTTCCTTCCTATTACTACCTAAATGAATAAAAACAAAATGCATGAAAATAAAATTTTGGGTTGTCTCCCAATAGCACCTGATTTAGTGTCGCGGCACGACTTGGTTATCTTGACTACTCAGACTTCGTCAAGATGCCGTATCACTACCTCATTACCACATTCCTGGAATACATCCACAACCGAAAAGATGTTCATCTCCTCCAACTGCTTCATAGGAGGTTGCATTTTGAATCTGGCCTCCTTTTTTCCATACCTGAATTTGAGCTCATTGAGCTCCATATAAACCAATACTCTTCCCATGGCTAATAATGGTCTACCCAAAATGATGGGTACCTCAAAATCAACATCACAATCCAATATCACAAAATCTGCAGGTAAAATAAAGTCATCCACTTTTACCGGCACATCATGCAATACACCTACTGGTTTTTTAACCGATCTGTCTATCATAACAAAACGCATCGTTGTGGGAGTAGGATCCCCCAATCCAAGTTTTTTGTAGATATAAAGCGGCATCAGATTTATACTTGCTCCTAAGTCACATAAAGCTTTGGTAAACTTCATGGACCCAACTGTGCATGGTGTAGTAAATAGTCTAGGATCAGGCTTTTTCTGCACTAAGGTTTGTGAAGAAACGACACTACAGTGGTGGATGTTGTCCACCGGCTCACAGCTTACCTTCCGCTTCTTTGTTATCAATTTCTTCATAAATTTAGCATAGTTTGGCATTTGCTCAAGTACCTCCATCAGTGGTACGGTCACTATCAATTGTTTCAGTATTGCCATGAACTTGCTAAATTTCTTGTTATCTTTTTTTTTTTTAATCTGTGAGGAAATGGAGGTGGTGGTATTGGCATTTGTTTCAATACCACTTCCCCTTTGTTTTCGTCTTCTTTCTCTGAAATATCAACAATGTCATCCATCTTCTCAGACTCCACTGGATTGCATCCTTCTGATTCATCAACACTTACCTCTTTCTCCAAAGCTTTTCCCGTAGAAGGGCTAGATAACACCTTACCACTCCGAGTAGTAATCATCAAACAAGAGCCATCAGTCTGTGGGTTCTGAAATGTATCACTAGGTAAAGTACCAGCTTTTCTCTGGTTCAGAGTAGCCGAAAGTTGGCTCATCTGCTGCTCCAACTGCTTAATAGATGAAGAGTGTGAGCTAACCAACTGACTGAGGGTAGAAAACTCACTTTTCATATTAGTTACCCCCTAGTTGGTTGCCTCAACTCCCTTCAATAACTTTTCCATCATGTCCTCCATGGACATCTTGCTAGAACTAGTTGTCGCAGTATCCCGACTTCCAGGAGGAATATACAAACCACTCATGTCATTATTATTTTTCTAATGTCCCTGCTCCCTATCTTTATAATCAGGCTTGTCATAGAAAGTCCGACCTTGGTTCCCTTGGCTATTGCCTCGGAAACCCCCCTGATTACTCGCATAGTTTGCCTTAGCCTCAGCACTTGTAGACACAGTACCCCGAGATTCCACAGCCTTAACTATCTCAGTCTTGCCTATTAGCAAGTGCTTTGCCAGAAAGTCCATCTGCGTCTTCAAGTGGGCCATGTCCTGATCTCGTTCCTCATCCCTCCTACGTTGCTCCATAATAATACCACCAGCAACAATCGGGCTAGCCACTACAGAATCCCTAGTGTGCCAAGCTCGACTCTACTTGGTCATTCTATTCAGCATGTCGGAAGCATCCAAAAAAGAGAGGTCAATGAATGAACCACCTGCAGCGTTGTCCACAATAGGCTTTGTCACAGAGTTGAAAGCTCTATAAAAAGTCTCCATCAAGTGCAAGTCCATCATATTGTGGTTCGAACATTGTGCAAGTTTCTTCTTAAATCTTTCCCAGGTTTCGTGCAGTGCTTCAGTCGGAAGCTATCTAAAGCTGCTAATTTCTTTCAATAACTGTACCCTTCTGGAGGGTAGAAAGAACCATTCTAGGAATGCATCTGTCAACTATCTCCAGTTGGTTATAGAATCAGGCTCTAACTCATTCAGACGCATTATTTCCTCCCCAGACAGAGACAAAGGAAACAATCTCAACCTGATCGCATTCTGGCTTACCCCCGTATTGTCAAAGGATTTGCAAATGGTGATGAAGTTCACCAAATATATATGCGGATCATCACCAGGAAAGCCTCTAAATAACCCCTTTAGATTCAGGAGTTGGATCATGGTACTTGTTATGCTGAACTTTGCACCTGGTGCCAACGGTGGTGGAATGATAGCACCTGTTGCACCAGCTCCATCCATTCCTTCATCATCTTCATCATCCTCATATTGTATAGGCTTTTGATCATACCTTCCTCGGACTGGATAATTTCTATTGACGTTTCGCTGCACTGGTGCAGCAACTTGCTCAACTCTCCTTGGGTTTTAAGGATTCAACAATTACTCATCACCCAAGTATTCATCATCAGTGTTTTGGTGACGTGCTTGTTGACCCAAAATTTGCAAATTCATATGAGCCCTGGCTAAAGCAGCTAGTCTTTCTACTTCCTGTTGTTCAGCCATTCTTCCAATTAGTTGAGGTTCCGGATTGATTGGTAGTAGAGGTTCTTCGGAACTTCTTGTTCTTGGCATAAACAACACAGTACCTACAATAAAAAACAACAACAAATAAATGTAAATCACAGAAACTTAATTATCAGCAAATTTTTGCACACAAAATTTTCAGTCTACAACCGTATTCGCCGGCAACGGCGCCATTTTTGATAACGCTCAAATTAACCTCTTGAATGGGTGTAAGAGATCGTTGTCAATATAAAACCCAACTAGGTTGCTATCGGATCCCACAGGGAATAGGGTGTGAACGTCAATTTATTTACGAAATGCTTTACTGATAGTTTACCATTTCCGAAAGATGGGGGTTTAAGGTTTGCAATGAATCAATTTTCACTTTCTAAACTTTAGTGTTGTAGTAAATATAAATGGGAAACCAGAGCTATGTTCACCAAGGGTTTCAGAAATTGACAGATACTATGTAATGCTAGAGATTCTCGAAATAAGTAGAACAACAGAATATCCCTGACGATTATACTATTTGACTTATCTCTCGACCTCACCAGATAATTTACTATCTAATTCTCTCGAACATAGATAACTTAACTCTTTTCAATAGGATGTTATCTCAGGAAGATTAATCCAGTTATGACATTAATCATTAAACAGAAGGTTGGTAGCTTTCGAGTCCCTGTTGATAATTCACGTCCTCTAGTCTATTTCTCCGTTAGAAGCAAATAAAACCTAAGGCATAATCTAATGTTTGCAATCACTAGATTTTAGTTAAGACAACAGAATTTCAAGATGGTCTACTACTTTTTGAATTTCAAGATGGTCTACTACTTTTTGAATCCTGTAAACACCTAGTATCGTATCAAACCCTAATCCATGGATCCCATAACCCCGGCTAATGGAATTAGCCGCTCATGATTTGATGAATGAAATCACAAGTTGAATCCATAATATTAAGGATAACTTACGATTAGATGAAAAACAACTAGTAATCTCTTCAGCTAAAATTACAAAGTAGAAACCCAAAAAAAATAGTTGATAAGAAAAACTAAGAATAATTGAATATGAGAAAACAATGTGTGTCTCTCCCATCTCCCCAGTAAAATTGTTCAGATAGATGAATTATGAATGAATCAAAAACCCTAAAAGATGCTATTTATACTAAAGCCTAATTAAGAAAATAAAATAACAAAATTAATAAAATTATTCGGAATAGGTGACGCCCAGGCTGACGTCGCGTCAAGAAGTTGACGCCCTATCACGGATGGTGTCAGAGAGGCTTAAGTTGCCTTCAGGTTCTGTCTTAGGCTGACGATGTGGCTGACTACATGTCAGGGATCTGACGGCGTATCACCAACGTCGCCAGATATCTTCTTCCCATGCCAACTTTCTGCTTAAGGCTGACGCCATTCATGACGCCTTATCACGACTTTGATGCCACATCACTGGCGTCTTCAGAAATTCTCCTCAAACTGCAACTCCCTGGTTAAGGCTAACGCCAATGCTGATAGGCCATCACGAGGCTGACGACTTATCACGGAGGTCGTCAGCCATATTTTCTTCTATTTTGCTCAGATTTTCAACTCTTTTGTTCCATTATTGTTTATTCTCATTTCTTCAGCCGTTTTCTGCAATATCATGAGCAAACACATAAAAACAACAAGAGTTGCTTCAGAATTCACAATTATTTTGAGCTAAAAAGCATTAATTGTGTTAGCTTTTGCTCACACATCAGTCAACAGAGGGACTTTTGGCAAAGCTCCAACAGGTGACTACAATATCTGAGTATCAGGATACTACCACTTGACCATACAGTCTATCCTCTACCCCCTCCACCCTTGAACCCCTATTTTAATAGTACTTTGCTCGTTACGTACAAATTTTTTTTTTGACTTATCAAAAGATTAAAAATAAATTAAAAAATCACTTATTTTACTTTTTCTTGACACTATTGAAAGCTAGCACAACTTGTATGTAAAATAATTTGTTGGTGGGTTTCTTTGTTCTATACAAGGTAAAAAAGTTAATCAGTCTAGACTTGCACAGATTTGTCCCCCTAGGTCATTCATGCGTATAATAATGATAATAATCTTTTTACCTCACTTGCTACTCCAAATTTATGTTATTATTTTTATTTTATTTAGCACAAAAGATTAGTTATGTCACTGAAATGCTAGACTTAAATTAATGGTTAATTTCTTCGATAGTCATTAAATATTCAGTTTATTTACACTTTAAAGTTATCACTAAGGAAGAAGCAATTCATGCACTTTTGTCAAGTAAGTTGTAGACATGCAAAAGCTTTTGAAACGAATTATCCAAACTACTCGCTCCCTTTATTCTTACGTATTCATTATACAATTAAAATTTTTACCTTTACTTATCATATTTATTATATTAAGTAAAAAATTATTTTCAGGCTTTTTAAAATTATTTATTACTTATTTTTCAAATTCTTTAACAAATTTTAAGAATAAATATCAATTAATATGGGTATTGTAATAAAATATTGTTGGGTCCTTTTCTGTCTTTCAATTTTGATGATTGACAAATCTAGTGAGTGGATCCAGTTGCATCAACTGGTGTCTTTAAATAATAACTATACAACTTTTGTCAGTTATGCTGTAACGCCCTGTATGTTTGCACGCCCTATTAGAACCTAAAACGAGCCTATATAACCCTTAGAATGAGTAGAAAACGTTTTGGGATGAGTTTTGAAGTGTTGGAAAAAATGTAGGATGATGAAACATGGTGTGTGTCGCAAGAGGGAAGCCATGCCATGACCCTAGCGTTGCACAACCCGGCACGAGAGTCCAATGGATCACCCTCACGATAGGCCATGCACCACAAGGGGGAGTGCCCCGTGATTGGCCTTGCGCCGCATAGGGAAGGGTCGTGCAATGGGGTGTGCATCGCACCCCTCTGTTTCATCAGCGGGACTTCATTTTGAGAACTATTTTAAGGGTATTTTGGTCATTACACTTAGGAACCTCCCCCCCCCGAACCCCAACCCCAACCCCATCTTTACTAAACGATCCCAAACCCCTTGATGCATTTTTTATCTTTCAAAAGCATAACCCACCTCTCCTAAAAAATCACTAGGGTTCAAGATTCTAAGCTCCAAGGTCAAGCTTTTCTCAAATTCTTAAAATAGTATGTTTGAACACACCCGATTTCAAACTACTCATACAAGGAATTTATTTCAATGATATTAAAAATTTGTAAATGATAAATTGGGACTAGGGTTGAGGATTTTATTGTGAAAAGCTTGCTATTGATTTTCCCTCATTTTACGAATGATTTTCTAATTATTAAAAAAGGGTTTATAAGACTTGAACATACTATTTGGAAAGATCGGTTTCATTATACGAAATCAAAATGTTAATTGTTATAAATGATTGAAAATATTACCTTTAAGACTTTCGAAAAGCATTGGATTTCAATGATGAATGAAAATGCCACCCCATCCTTTTGAAATATCAAGTGTGCTAAGTTTTATGACTTTCTTTGAGATTCTTATGTAAACTTAATGATAATTATGTTTATGTGTAATACCCCCTACTATTCTTAGCTCAGTTCAGCTTTTAGTTGCATGTATAAGGGGCTTAAGGCTTGAAATTTTCACCAAGTGTTGGAGACTTGGTCATTTTTAGGCCTCTAAACTTTGAAGATTTTTGTTTTGGTCCTTTTGACCCCGAGACATTGGTTTTTGAGTTAATTCATGTTCAGGAAAGTATGAAGTATGTCTCAGGGGAGTTTGAGATTTTTCGGAAAAGGTTTGGAGCATGTTTGGATCGTCAATCCAGTGGCTCACCGCGAAAATATCGCATCGTGGCCTTAGTCCCGAAATCACACTCACCACTTTGCGGTAAGCGAAATCAACACAACGATTTGGACCGCGTTGCGGTGATATTATTGCGTCCATTTCTGATTTAATACTTGAGGGGCAATTGGGTCTTTTCTTCCTAGACCCAAATTGTCCATAGCACGAATTGGGACATCTATTAGGGCATTTTTTGATCTTCTTCTCTAATTCACTCTCAAGAAAACCCTCCTCTTTTCCCAAGAACAAAAATTCAACTCCTTTTTCCCCAAGTAATCTAGAATTCAAGCCCTCCAAGCTCAAGAACCTTGAAGAAGCATCAAATTAGGGTTTCATTCCCAAGTTAAGAAACTTAAGATATGTGGGACGATCCTAAACCTCATAGGTGTATTGTATTATTTTTAAGAAGTTTTTTAAGTATGGAATTATGTATATAAGAAAGGTTTTTGAGAACATTTTGAAGTATATGTATCATGAACCCATTTTGATGAGATTTTCATGAAGTTTTCCATAGATTTGATTGATATACATGTGTTTGAATGTTGTGTGACTTTCGAGAATTAGCATGAAAGCATGATTCATTAAACCTCCCCTCAATGTGGATTATGTTTGATTTACACGATATGGGTTATTTAATTGCATATCTTGAACTATGAGTCAAATGATTTATGATCAATCATGGATTTGACGTTGGTTATGAATTCATGAGAGGGTGTTTTCTTGATATAACTATACTTTTTTTATTAAATAAAAGAATTGCATGTGATGAAATGATTGAAATGACCACCACATGTTTAAGTCCCGAGAAAGAGTGTGTTTGCATAAGATCTCATGTGTTTTCAAAATGAGAACTCTCTTGTGATGTTATAAATCCTTTGGTAGTCATTTGTATATTTTGAATGAGAAGGGCTGTAGATTTGATATGAAATGAATGACTTGAAAGTCTGGGTATGACGATACCCTGTGATGATATGCCCTTTTACATAATAAGCACTAAATATTTTGAGCATGAAGTATGATTTTAAATCACTAAAATTGGGCTTAAAGAGAGTTAGATGGTTACCCGAAGAAGGTTTGAGTCCCGATAACTTGTAGCCCAAAATTGTGTTTTGCCGATACAAAAATTATGATATGTTATCCTACATGAAAGGATATTTAGGATATCTCACATGGGGGGGTTCCTACAGTATGTTTACTTGAGGAGTATTACCAATTTTATGAACTCCAATCTTTGCGGAAAACTTAGATTGGTTGCTTGGTTACCGAGTTAAGGGCGGATTCCATATAGCCTATGGGATCGTATAAATGTAGGGTATACTATCTAGCTTAGGAGTAGAACAAAGAGTGAGTCATGATTACTAGAATATGTTTTGAAACTCATCAAACTATGCGCATGTATTTTCATTTATCTTATGTTAAATGTTTTATGAAATGCTCTCACCTATGTTATATAATAACATGTTATTTTGGATTGTTCTACATGCCAGTACCTTTATGTATTGGCCCCCTATATTTTAGGTTGTGAAGCCCAATCCCGTGGTCCCGCTACTCAATAGATCATTATCGTACATTTGGAGTTTGTGAGACTCCCTTATTTCACAAGGTCTTTTTCCCATGTGTTGATTTCATTTGTTTTTAGTTCATGGTACGACTAAGGGCCTTGTCCCAGATTCAGATAGATTGTTGTTTTTAGTTTAGTAGAGACTTCATAGACTAGTTATATATGGTTATGGGTTTTCGTATGGACTTATGTTCCACATTGTTAAGTTGAAATAAATGAACTACCATGTTCTAGTTTACTTCCGCATTATTATAATAGATGGGTTTTTCTTATGATAACAAGCTAGGAGGTCTCTCGGGCCTTCATGATTCGGGATGCCCGTTGAGGCTATGGTCTCAGCTCGGGTCATGCATGCTAATGAGGTTGAAGGAGTTGAGTTGGCAGCCTATCAACTGAAGGATGTAGCTAACCAGTGGTACAATGAGTGAGAAAATTTAATGGGTAAAGATCCTGAACCTGTTGTGTGGGGTGAGTTTGTAGAGGCCTTCCTGGATCGTTTCTCCCTCCAGGAGCTAAAGGAAGCAAAATCTGAAGAATTCATGAATCGAAAACAAGGAAAGATGAGTGTTAAAGAATATACATTAAAGTTCACCCAACTATCCCATTATGCTCTAGAGTTGGTGGGCAATACGAGGGATCGCATGAGAAAGTTTGCATATGGTCTTTCGGATGACCTGGTATTAGAATGTATGAGGGAAATGCTGAACAAGGACATGGATTTCTCCAAGTTATCAGTGCATATGCAACAGGTAGAAAAGGAGAAGAAGAGGCAGACAAAGGTAAGGGAAAGGGAGAGGCAGGCTAAGGGAGTTAGGTCTGCAGATTAGAATGTCAGTCAGTAACAAGGTGGAAATTGGGGTAAGAAATAGTATATGAAGAAATTTTGGAGCAATGCTTAGTCCTCAGCTAATGCACCTGCACCCATGCCTTCGGGTGAGCAGCGGTTCTAGTCAGGAGATAGACCTAAAGTTTGGGGTACTCAATACTAGAGGAGTATGATTCAACCTATTAGTTCATACCCTCACTGCAGTAATTATGGAAGGAATCTCCTAAAGAGATGATATTTCAGTGAGAAAGTGTGTTACGCGTGCGGTCATCCTGTTCATCTTTAAAGGTACTTCCCCTCAGCTAAAGGAGATATTGGAGATGTGAAGTCCCAAACTAATACCACAGACCTTCCACCTAAGGGTACTATTTTTTTATACTGGAGGTGGTCACAATCGGTTATATGCTTTGTCTACTCGCAAGGATTCTGAGGCTTCGCCATATGTTGTTACGGGTATGTTACAAATCTTCTCCCATAATGTGTATGTGTTACTTGATCCCGGGTCTACCTTATCTTATGTAACCCCTTATGTGGTAGTTAGTTTTGTTTTTTAGCCCAAAAATATTCTGAAACCCTTTTCTGTTTCCACTCCTATTGGTGATTCAATTGTGGCTAGGAGAGTTTATAGAAATTGTGTGGTGTCTATTTTTCATTGTGATACTTTGTCCATTCTTATAGAACTGGACATGATTAATTTTGATGCTATTCTGGGAATGGATTGGCTCCATTCATGTTATGCTACCTTAGACTGTAGAACCAGAAAGGTCACCTTATCTTTTCCTAATGAGTTAGTGATAGAGTGGGAGAGATATTTTCTTACACCTAGAGGGAAATTCATATCTTACCTTAAAGCCCATAAGCTCAAATCTAAGGGTTGTTTGTGTCATCTTGTTCTGGTGAAAAATTCTAGTACCGAAAGTCCTTCCATCTAGTTTATTCCTGTAGTTAATGAATTCTTGGAAGTCTCAACGACATTCCTATGATACCACCTGATAGGGAGATAGATTTTGGCATTAACCTATTGCCAGACACCCGACCTAATTATATTTTTCCATACAGAATAGCTTTTGATAGAATTGAAAGAGTTGAAAGAAAAGTTAGAGGACCTTCTTGACAAAGGATTTATTCATCCTAGTGTCTCTTCCTAGGGTGCTTTGGTGCTCTTCGTGCATAAGAACAACGACTCCCTCCGCATGTGTAAAGATTACTGTTAACTGAACAAAGTCACAGTTAAAAATAAACACCCTCTTCCCAGAATTGATGATTTCTTTGACCAACTCCAAGGTGCAAAATATTTTTCCAAAATAGACCATCATTTAGGGTACCATCAGTTGAAAGTTAGAGAGGAAGACATTCCCAAAATGACTTTTCAAACTCGATATGGTCATTATGAATTCTTAGTTATGTCCTTCAAACTAACTAATTCCCCCACAATATTTATTGACAAAATGAATAGGGTGTTTCACCATTTTCTAGATCTATTCATCATAGTCTTTATTGATGACAACTTGATTTACTCTAAGAGTGAGGAGGAACATGCTAATCACCTCCAAATCATCCTTTAGACTCTTAAGGATCATGAGTTAAATGCAAAGTTTTCCAAGTGTGAATTCTGGATTAGTGTTATTTCTTTTTCGGGGCATATTATTTCTAGTGAGGGAATTAAGGTTGACCCCCAAAAGGTTGAGGCAATGAGAAAATAGACCAGACCCACGACTCCAATTGACATCTAGAGCTTATTGGGTTTGGTAGGGTATTACCGAAGATTTGTGGAGAGTTTTTCATCCATAGATTCTCTACTTACTATATTGACTCAGAAAAAGGTGAAATTTTTGTGGTTTGACTCTTGTGAGAATAGTTTTGAGAAACTAAAAGACAAGCTAACTACTGCACCAGCTTTGACCCTTCTAAGGGTACAGAGGGATTTGTGGTTTACTATGATGCGTCCCAGATAGGACTTGGGTATGTACTTATGCAGCATGGTAAGGTGGTGAATTATGCATCTAGGCAATTAAAGGTGCATGAGAAAAACTATCCCACCCATGACCTAGAGTTAGCGGTGGTGGTTTTTGTACTAAAGATTTGGCAATATTATCTTTATGGGGTGCATGTTGATATATTTACTAATCACAAAAGTTTGCAGTATGTTTTCACACAGAAAGAACTGCACCTCAGGAAAAGGCGATAGTTGGATTTGTTGAAGAATTATGACATGAGCTTGCATTATAACCCAGGTAAGGACAATGTGCTGGCTGATACCCTTAGAAAATTGTCCATGGGTATTCTTTCTCTTGTGGAGGAGGAAAGAGAAACATGATAAAGGATATTCACCATCTTTCTAACTTGAGAGTTCGACTTCTGAATTTTGAAGAGGGTGGAGTGTTCGTACAAGAGGTAGCAAAATCTTCCCTATGTACAAAAGTTAAGGAAAAGAAAACCAAGGATCCCATTTTGATGTAGATTAAGGAAGATGTTGGTCAACAAAAAGTAGTAGCATTTGATTTTGGAGGTGTGGGGTTTTGAGGAATCAAGGTCATTTATGTGTGCCAGATATGGATGGGTTGCAGGATAGGATTCTTGACGAAGCTCATATTTCCAAGTATATTATTCACCCCGGCACTACAAAAATGTATCATGATCTTAAGGAGATCTACTGGTGCAATAACATAAAAAGATATGTTGCTAACTTTGTGGCTAAGTGTTTGAATTGTCAACAAGTTAAGGTGGAACATTTGAGACCAGGTAGCACTTCCCAAAAGATAGATTTGCCTTTTTGAAAAGGGAGATGATCAACATGGACATTATTATAGAATTTCCGAGGTCCCAAAACCAAAGTAATTCCATTTAGGTGATGGTGGATATGATAACCAAGTCTACCCATTTTCTTTTAGTGTGTACTAATTATTCAGGGGATGATTATGCTAAGCTGTATGTTCAAGAGATAGTTCGTTTGTATGGGGCTTCAGTGTTTATTATATCTGATCGAGGTACACGATTCTCTTCTTAGTTTTGGTGGTCTTTTTAGAGGGGTTTAATTACCTAAGTAAACCTTAGTACCGCCTTCAACCCTCAAATAGATGGGCAAGTAGAGCGCACCATTTAGACCTTAGAAGATATGTTGAGGGCTTGCGTCATAGACTTTAAACGTAGTTGGGTGGATCATTTGTCGTTGATAGAGTTTGCCTACAACAATAACTACCACTCTAGCATCCAGATGGCTCCGGTTGAGGCTCTTTATAATAGGAGATGTAGGTCATCGATTGGGTGGTATGAAGTGGGTGAAACTTATTTTTTTGGGCCTGACCTTGTTCATCAGGCAATGGAGAAAGTGAAAGTCAATAAAGAGAGACTTAAGATAGCTCAGAGTTGCTAAAAGTCTTACGCCGGTGTTAGAAGGAGAGAGTTGGAGTTTGAGGTTGATGATCGGGTATTTCTAAAAGTCTCCCCTATGAAGGGAGTTATGCGATTTAGAAAGAAAGAAAAACTTAGTCCACGTTACATAGGTCCTTATCATATTACGAGAAAGATCGGTGGGGTTGCTTATGAGTTAGATCTGCCCTCAAGTTTATCTTCTGTTCATCCTTTATTTCATGTATCAATGCTGAAGAAGTGTATTGGAAATTATTTGTTGGTGTTGCTGGTGGAGGAGATTGGTGTAAAGGACTCGTTATCGTATGAAAGAACCCGTAGCTATTTTAGGTTGCCAAGTTCAAAAATTGAGATGTAAGGAGATAACTTCGGTTAAAGTATTGTGGAAGAATCATAATATGGAGAAAGCTACTTGGGAGCCAGACAATGACATGCGTGCATAATATCCAACTCTCTTCAAATTCGAAGATGATGATATGGAAGGTATTAGTCATATCCTACTCATTTTAGTTCATGTAATTCTCTAAATCATGCTTAATGTGCTTCAAACTATCATTCGGGGATGAATGATTCCAAGGGGGGGATAATATAATACCCCATACTATTCTTAGCTCAATTCAGCTTTTAGTTGCATGTATAAGGGGCTTAAGGCCTGAAATTTTCACTAAGTGTTAGGGACTTAGTCATTTTTAGGCCTCTAAGCTTCGAGGATTTTTATTTTAGTCCTCCCTACCTCGAGAATTTAGTTTTTGAATTAATTCATGTTCAGGGAAGTATGAAGTATGTCTCGGGAGAGTTTTGGATTTTTCGGACAAGGTTTGGAGCATCTTTGGATCATGAATCTAGTGGGTCACTGTGATAAGATCATGTCACGGACTTATTCCCTACATCACACTCACCGTATCACGGTGTGGGAAATCAAACTACCGCAATTTGGACCGCGTTGTGGTGACGTTGTTGTGTACAGTTCAGATTTAAATGGTTGAGGGACAATTACATCTTTTCCCCCTCAACCCAAATTGTCCATAACACAAATTAGGTTTTCTATTAGGGCATTATTTGCCCTTTTCTCTAATTTAGTCTAAAGAAAACCCTTCTCTTTTCCCAAGAACAAAAATTCAACTCCTTTTTCCCCAAGTAATCTAGAATTCAAGCTCCCCAAGTTCAAGAACCTTTAAGAAAACATCAAGATTAGGGTTTCATTCCCAAGTTAAGATACTTAAGACATATGAGACTATCCTAAACCTCATGAGCATATTGTATTATTTTTAGTAAATTTTGAAAGTATGGAATTATGTATATAAGAAAGGTTTTTGAGAACACTTTGAAGTATATATATCATGAACCCATTTTGATGAGATTTTCATGAAGTTTTCCATAGATTTGAATGATATACATGTGTTTGAACATTGTGTGAATTTTGAGAATTAACATGAAATCATGATTCATGAAACATCTCTCTCAATGTGGATTTTGTTTGATTTACACGATATGGGTTATTCAATTGCATGTCTTGAAGTATGAGTCAAATGTTTTATGATCAATCATGGATTTGACGTTGGTTATGAAATGATGAGAGGGTGTTTTCTTGTTATAACTATACTCTTTGCATTAAATAAAATAATTACATGTGATTAAATAATTGCAATGGCCACCGCATGTTTAAGTCCCGAGAAGAGATTGTGTTTGCATAAGATTTCATGTGTTTCAAAATCAGAACTCTCTTGTGATGTTATAAATCTTTTGGTGTTCATTTGTATGTTTTGAATCAGAAGGGATGTAGATTTAATATGACATGAATGACTTGCAAGTTTGGGTATGACGATACCCTGTGATGATATGTCCTTTTACAAAATAAGAACTAAATGTATTGAGCATGAAGTATGATTTTAAAGCACTAAAATTGGGCTTAAAGAGAGTTGGATGGTTACCCGAAGAAGGTTTGAGTCCAGATAACTTGTAGCCCAAAATCGTGTTTTGCTGATACAAAAATTATGATATGTTATCCTACATGAGAGGATATTTAGGATATCTCACATGGGGGATTCCTACGGTATGCTCACATGGGAAGTATTACCAATTTTATGAACTCCAATCTTTGCGGCAAACTTGGATTGGGGACTTGATCGCCGAGTTAAGGGAGGATTCCCTATAGCCCACAGGATCATAGAATTGTAGGGTGTACCATCTAGCTCAAAAGTAAAATAAAGATTGAGTCATGATTACTAGAAGATGTTTTGAAACTCATCAAACTATGCCCATATTTTTTCATTTATCTTATGTTTAATGTTTTATGAAATATTCTCACCTATGTTGTATAATAACATGTTATTTTGGATTGTTCAACATACCAGTACCTTTGTTTATTGATCCTCTATATTTTAGGTTGTGAAGCCCAGTCTCATGGTCCCGCTAATTAGTAGATCGTTATCAGATATTTGGAGTTGGTGAGCCTCCATTATTTCAATAGGTATTTTTCCCATGTGTAGATTTCATTTGGTTTTAGTTCATGGTCTAACAGGGGGTCTTGTCCCGGACTCAGACAAATTGTTTCTTGTTCCAGATTCAAACAAATTATTCTTTTCAGTTTAGTAGAGACTTCGTAGACTTGTAATATATGGGTATTAGTTTTGTTATGGACTTACGTTCTGCATTGTTCAGTTGAAATAAAAAAACTCCCATGTTCTAGTTTACTTCCACATTATTATAATTGATGGGTTTTGCTTATGATGATAAGCTAAGGGGTCTGTCGGGCCTTTATGGTTTAGGATGCCTTCCGTGTCCAAGGCCTCAGCTCGGGTTGTGACATTATGATTCTTCTTCTAAATTATGAAATTAAGAATTATAATGTTTTACGATAATGATTCGAGGTGGTACGAATAACTTGCAAGTTTGGTAAGAAGATATCAAAATGTTAAGGTCTTTATGAAAGACTCTATGATTTAATGTTTTCAAATAATGTTTTAATTCAGGCTTAAAGTGAAATTTATTATCTATCAAGAAGGCGTAAGTCCTCGTGACCCAACTCCCGAAACCTATGTTTTTTCGATGTTGGGGTGGTTCATTCCTTAATTGGACAACCTTATGATGTTATTCCTAAATGACGATATTATGATGGCCAAATTATGTGATCTCCGTTATGCAACAAATATGGATTGCGAGTCACTCCGGTTCGGCGAATATCAGATCCATATAGCCCATGGGCTACTAGATATCGGTGCAAACTACACAGTTTTGGCTTAATGCTTCAAATTGTTATGCCATCACATTTTAACTTGCTTTCCTATATACTCCTATTTCTACTTATGTTATGAATATTATAAACTACTTTTATAAATTATGTATCACTCTTCTTAGATTGCATATCATTACTCACCCTGTTAATGGTCCCTGGACACTAAATACTTTCATGATGTAGGTTTCGAAGTAGTCCCCCGTGACCCTAGTCAGCACTAGGATTCTTTTAGGACAACTACCAGCATGTGGTGAGCTATTCATCTTTCGAAAGGTCTATGTTTAATTCAGTAGAACTTTGATTATTTTATTTTATGGTATTGTCAGGGTCATGTTTTGGGATAGAATCTTCATTTCCATTGTTAGAGGCTTCGTAGATCGAATTAGGCATAAATTTCATGTCGTGTTTCAAGACTTGAATTTTTAATCATTATGTACTTTGAATGTCATATCTTATGGGCCTATTTCTATAATTTTATTTATGACTATGCTTATGATGTAATGCTAAGGGGTCATCTTTGGCCTTCATTGGTTTGGAATGCCCGTCACAGGCTGAGCCTCGACTCGGATCGTGACATATGCCAATTGTTCTCATACGGCTCTGGCAGTAACAATAGAGTAATGAAACGGTTTTTTTTGTGTCCTCTAATAAGAAGGATTCTCTCCCATTGATCATTATATATATATGTCACCTTGCAGGAGAAGCTTAATTTTTGCAAATATCAAAGGAAGGTTGTCTTAAGAAAAATCGGAATTTTTTTTCTGATTGTACAAAGATTCAACAACTTAGAACTCTCTTGTCATAGTGAAATATGTCTTTGTTTCTAGGTTAATCGATTCTTTGTCTTGGTTCTTACAATAGTAAACTCGCTTATCGATTAGAGATTCTTATGGATATTTCTTTTAATTTTATGTTGAAATGTTGTTTTAGCTAGAGTTAGCTAATGGAGTCTTTCAAGTAGATTTACTGTGAAAGAGATGTAGCAATAGAGGTATTGCTAGTGAGTAGGGATTACGAGTTAATTCCTAGATTTCATAAAGTTGTAATCAAAATTGTTTCTTGGTGATAAGTGAATTTGTTGGTGAAATCCTACTGAGATAAGATCGTGATTTTACTCTCTTGAATAAGAAGGTTTCCACTTCAAACATCTTGTATCTTTACTTTATTGCAATTTACTTTATGTTCTTGTTGTTCTTCATTTATCTAATACAAAAATGAGGTATCAAATTAGATGCTAATTATTGTGTTGAATTCCTATAAACCATCAAGACGTAAAAAATTCAAATTAGAAAAATAAAAATTAACCGAAGCAGTAATTCTCAGTTCTCAAATTGTTGTGGTATCCACTCTGCTTTACTTATGTAAAGCCAAAAAAGGAAAAATAATTATGGAAACAAGGTTTGAGAAATAAGATATAGAAAAGGAAATTAATTATGGAAACAAGTTTGAGAGATAAGATCTAGAAAAGGAAAATAATTTTATGGAATAAAATAAGGTTAAATAGGCAGTCAACTCCTTAAATTTATTGGAATACTTCATTTAGATACTTGAATTAATTTTTTTCTCAAATTGAGCACCTCAACTTCAAATATGTAAAGTGTTTTAATTAGACACTTTAGATTCATGTCCCTCCATCCTACAAAGATATCATAATAGGATCTATTAAATCCCCACTATCCTCATTGGGGATAGAATCTTCAGAGGAAGGCGAGTCAATGGAACATGTCGGTAATTCGATTAATCTATCTGCAGAACATAAACAACATCCTTATGCACCTTGGAGCCATTCAATCATCATCAAAGCAGTAAAATCAAAGTTCAACCACCAGTATCTAAAAAGGAAACTGGAAGATCTTTGGAATACTTCCGAGCCCCTGTGCCTTATAAATCTAGGAATGGGTCTCTTCACCATAAAATTCACTCAACTGAAAAACCAGTCAATAACCCTCCACTACGGACCTTGGTATATTGTCAAAAGTTTCATCCCAGTGAATAAATGGGACCCCAACTTTGTGCCAAGTGAGTCTAAGATAGACTCAACCGCGATTTGGGTCAGGCTACCGCACCTACATGCGGAGTTCTATGAGGCGGTAATCCTTCATTGGATTAGAAGGAAAATAGGGAAGTTATTGAAGGTAGAATCTTGTACTTCAGCTACCGATCGTTAAAGTAAAAACCTTTGATGCAGTGTCAGGTAAGTTTGTGAACCCTTCCTCACCGGATTCCTCTCCGGAAGGATCCACTCTACCCATCCCGATGGGACCTCAGGTCGATGGGACAACCTATCTCGTGAAACCTAAACCTTTTAGAGCTAAGGCCCAAGGCAAAGATACTATTGCGCTGCTAACTAATCTGGTCTTGGAGACCCATATTATGGATCTCCAAAATACTGATCCAAAAGAAAAGAAGGCCCACCAACCTAGGAAAGGGTCTTCTCCAACAAAGGCCCATAAATTAACTAATGGCCTAGGAAACTTGGGAGTTCAATCTGTTAATAAAGTTTCCAACTCTCAACCTTTAATTCAATAATATTCTAATATTTTTTCCCCTCTTAACACTCTTGGTTTAAAAAGAAAAGATCCTTTGGATGAGGGACCCTATAATGGCCACCTAGACATAGGCAATCATTAGCTTAAAGCCCCGACGGCGGGTAACTTTTCCACTCCCTATAGGGATGTGATGGAAAATGGCCAAAGCATGGACAATGCATTAAATGTAACTGCAGTTCCTGATGGTGAAACTCTTCAGCTTCCTACTAATGAAACCTCTAAGGTTATATACCTTGAGGAAGTTATGGTTGATTTTAAAAAAAACAAAAATCATGAACTCCTCATCATGCCCCAATATGATAACCATAACAACGGAACCACTTCCACCAACTCACCAACCTGCCTTTTGGCTAGAGATTTGTCTATCAAACCAAATAGTCCCTCTCCCCCTGGAATGAGAGTGAAGGAAAGTAACCATTCTAATATAGGATCCAAGGTATTTGGCTCACGTAGAAATGAAGTGCCTAAACCATGGGCTTCTGACCTACAGGTCCTATGTCTGGATGGCAACTCTATTTTAGGTGATCAATTCATCCTACCAGGAGGAACTGATACCTACTTCTCTATCTATAATCATGAACCAACTCAATCTCATCCTACCCTTCTTCCCACCCCCAATCCATCGCTAATGCTCAAGGGGCTAGTTTTTGTGAAGCCCAATAGGGGAAACAAGGGACCCTCCAGTCCAACTTAGATGTTACCCCTAACTACAACCTCTCCCCACCTAACACTGGAGAAAATATAAAGGGAGAATACTCTAGAGGCTCTGAGAGTAAGCAACAGAGAAATGAAGGAGATATTATCCCAGTTGAGAGTCCCAATAACAAAAACTCTAACCCCTGAAGGACCCATAAATCTAGAGTTCATAGAGCTTTTCCAGGAAATGATGATTGTTTTACTGCCTCAAGAGTTGACCAACCTAGGTCTAAGGATAAATATTCCAAACCCTATGATAGAAGAGAAATTCTCAGTCAGAGTATCCCCTCTAACCAAGAAGAAGAATGCATCAGAAATGAAAGAAACCTCCAACCCCATAGGGAAGGGAAACTAGATTGTTACAGAACCCCCTAGTCTTTAAAAAAATCCATGATGATGAATTGTATCATATGTAATGATAGGGGAAAAATGTAGAATTCAGGAAGCATTGCAAATCCATGGTCAACATTCACCAGCCATTGCCAAATATAGTCTGCAGCAGTGGGAAATTCTGGTAGGTTAGTTATTACGTGGAAAAAAGACTCCATATCTATTGACACTGTCTCTATCTCCTCCCAGGCTATCCATGCCTCTGCTAAAGTTAGATACTCTCTTCGTCTTTGTTTATTAGTATTATGTATGCTAGTACTGATTTTCATTCTAGATTAGGAATCTGGGACCAGCTGTCCTCCTTCCCTGGGGGTAAAAATTGGTTGGTAGGGAGAGACTTCAATGAAATTCTTAGAGTTGCTGAGAAATTTGGTGGCACTAGAATCAGTCAAAATAGATCCAACCTCTTATGTAACTGTATTAACTATTGTAAGTTAATTGACCTTGGGTTCAGAGGGAGTAAGTAAACCTGGTCTAATATGAGCTACAGGAACAAGCAGAGTCTGATTCTTGAAATACTTGATAGGTTCCATGACAATGACTATTGGATCTATTTGTTCCCTGAGTCCTTTGTTACTCACCTCCCAGAACCTACTCTGCCACTCCCCTATGCTCTTAAGTCTTGGCTCCCCCCTCAAAACCATAATAGACTCTTCAGGGTGAAGTCCAATGGCTTAGTCATACTGACTTCCCCAACTTAGTAAAAGCCTCCTTTAATAACTGTGCTAATATCACAAATGCCACATCTAATTTTGAGGATAAGGCTAAAGAGTGGAATAGAGACACTTTTGGAGACCTTTTCCACAAAAAAAAAAGAACTTGCTTGCAAGGTTAGCTAGAATCCAAGATTCCCAGAACTACCCCACTAGCCTATTTCTCCATAGTCTTGAACAAACTCTATTAAAAGAGTTCAATCTCATACTCACTATGGAAAATGAGTTCTGGAAACTAAAGTCCAGAATTAGCTGGCTTGTGTAAGGGGATTCTAACACTATGTTCTTTCACACCTCCACTCTCAACAGGAGAAGAAGGAACATAATTAACTATCTCACTGATGGAAATGGTAAATGGTATTATCAACAAAGGGATCTTTCCAATACCATTTCCAATTTCTACAACAATCTCTACTCTACTGAGCATACCTTGGGACATCTGAGAACACAACTCAACCTCTCTTCCTCTAGATTCATTAACTCCTCCAATCATGTCATCCTGGAATCAATCCCCATCCTAGAGGAGGTTAAAAGAGTTATGTTCTCTCTTAAACCCAACAAGGCTCTTAGCCTTGATGGAATGCACCCTTTCATATACCAAAATTAGTAGGACATCCTAGGAGCTCCTCTTGTTAAATTCTGCTAGGAAACCTTTTCATCAAACACTATGGTTCATAAGGTAAATTCCACCTACCTCTACCTCATTCCAAAATACAAGAATGTCGTCCCCCTAAAAAATTTCAGACCCATTAGTCTCTGCAACACCCAATACAAAGTCATCACTAAAATAATAATTAGTAGATAACCCTTCCTTGTTGATATCATTGGCAAAACCAAAGATATTTTTCTTTCTAAGAGGAGGACCTCAAACAATGCTATTATTTTCCAATAATATATTAGTCACTTCTAAAAACTAAAAGGGAAAAAGGCTAATATGATTCTCAAAATTGACCTTGAGAGAAATGATCCTTTATTAGGTAGGCCCCCTCATTCTTCAATTTCCCTCCCCATCTCATCAACCTCATTCAATCTTGCATCTCCATATCTAGTATCTCTATCCTAGTCAATGGGGGTAAAACCCCTCTTTTTTCCTTCTAGGGGAATCAGACAAGGAGACCCTATGTCATCCTATCTCTTTATCCTTTGTATGAAGCTTCTTTCCAGAAGAATCAACTCTGAGGTGGACACTCCTTAATGGTATCTAATTTTCATCTCTAGGAGGGCCCCCTCTATCTCTCACCTCTTCTTTGCAGATGAACTAACCCTCTTTGCTAAGGTTGACCTGAGGAATTATCAAACTATCGACACAATCCTTTAAAGCTTCAGCTCTCATTCTGGTCAAAAGATCAACTTTTCTAAATCTAAAGTTCTATTCTCTAAGAATTATAGTAGGGAAGACCAAAGCCACCTCTTCTCTAACTTAGGGATCCATCCTTCTAACTCTTTTGGCAAATATCTGGGATTCCTTATTTTTTACAAAAAATCTAAGAAAGGGACTTTTGAATTCATCCTTGACAACCTCAATAGTAAGCTAGTTGGCTGGAAAATCAGGTTCCTCAACATGGCTAGCAGGATCACCTTATCCAAATCTTTCTTAGGAAGCATACCTAATCATGTCATGTAATATATCAATATCCCCAGTAGTGTCCACCACCACATTAAAGAAACCCAGATGAACTTAATCTGGGTACCACTGATACCAAAAAAAAGATGCATATGATAAAGTGGGACACCATTACTAAGCCTAAAAGAGATGGAGGCCTAGGAGTGCAACAGACAACCATAAAAAATGATTCCCTACTCTGCAACCTTGCCTGGAGAATGCACACTAATCCATCCTCTCAGTGGGCCACCATTCTCACCTCCAAATACAGGACTGAGGGTAGTCCCAAAAAGAATGGGTCCATAACCTGGAATGGTATTCACAGATACTGGAACCTCTGCAAGAATGTCATTTTTTTGCCATCAGAGATGGGACCAAGTCTAATGCTTGGAAGGATCTAATGGGACCAAAGCTAATTCTTGGAAGGACAGGTGGATTCCTGGAATACTCTTCTTAGCTAGTATCCTTCATGGTCCCCACCAGATCCCTAAATACCTGCTTATGGTAAAGGACATTTGGAAAGATGGGGAATGGGACTTTAGAGGTCTTCACTATGAAATCCCTCCCAAATCTCCCATAGCATCCAAAACTTCTTCATGCCCAACAAATTCCTTTGCCAAGACACCCCCCTTTAGAGGTTAATGGGAAATGAAATTTTCTCCTGTAAAAGTGCTTACTACCACATAAGAAACCTCTCAAATTCTACCTCCAGGAACCCAACTTCTTCCAGCTGGATATGGCACTTAGCATTCCTAACAAAATCAAAACCTTCATATGGTCGATGCATCATAATAGCCTCCCCACCAAGGTCACTCTCTTACAAAGGGGTATCATTATCTCCACCCTTTTCCACTGCTGTGGCCAAATTTTGGAGGATCAATATCAGATCTTCTTTGGATGCAGTTACTCAAAGCCCCTTCGGATGGACTTAATCCAAAAATCTGAGGAAAATAACCAACTCCAACTTTCCATGTTCAACACTATGAACTGGTGCAGTACCTGGGGAATTCTTAAGTGGGAATGGTTCAACAAAAACATTATCTAGGAAACCCTCTTCCCCTACTGTCTTTATCATATCTGGAAAACCAGAAACTCCAACAACTTCAACAATTCCCACACCCAACACTGTTTTAGCATTCCTTATGCTAAAGAAGTTGAGTACCACCACCTCTGAAGCTCTAGGCCCATCACTTCAAGGTATACCATTTCTATTAAGTGGCTTCCCCTAGTGCTAACCACTTCAAGCTGAACACAGACGGTTCTTCTTTGGGTAATCATGGAAGGGGTGGGATTGGAGGTGTCATTAGAAATAGCAGAGGAGACTGGGTTATTAGCTTCATCAAAAGCTTCATTCATGCCACCAACAACCTCATGGAGCTTCTTGCCTTGAAACAAGGCCTCAAACTTGCCTTAGACCACAATCTCCGTCCCCTTGAAATCTGCATTGATTCCCAGGAAGTTATTAACATGCTTCAACATGGTAATTTATTTTATGATCCAGCTATTGTTGAATGCAGGTCACTACTAAGGAGCTTGGGAGGACCACCAGTCCAACATAGCTACAGTGAACAGAATAGGGTGCCGAACTTGATGGCCAAGAAGGGAGCTGAGATGAACTTTTTTGACAAACTTCATGTCTCTGTTACCTTATCAGCAAGCGTAGGAGTAGTTTTTGGGAGGGTTTTGCTGGAAAAATGTACAGCAGGACAGTGCGTAATAGCTGGGAATCTGTCCCGAAACCCACGCTATGCATGTTTTTGAGCTGGACTAAGGTTGTTTGTATAAGTACCTTAACTTACTTTATTTAATGCATTCTGGTTTACCCAAAAAAAAAAAAACAATTTTTCCCAAATATTTTAGTCAAAAGTATTTAATTGAAACACTTTATTAAAAATTGAAGTGTTCAACTAAAACAAGAGTTAGTTCGAGTATCTAAATGAAATATCTCATAAATTTAAAGGGGTTGTTATGTATTAAGCCACAAAAATATCATGGAAACAATATAGAGAGTAATAAGAGGATTTTATTTTTATTTTAAATGCCAAAGAAAAAAGTTCTTGTTAGTTTGAGCTTTTTGGTAGGCAAATAAATATTTAGTAAGTTGTTGCATAGAGTCAACAATTTGGGAAAAAAACAAATTAGAAAATGAAAAATGAACCATTACTTTTAGTCACAAAATAATGAGCAACAGTTTGGGAAAAAACAAATTAGAAAATGGAAAATGAACCATTATTTTTAGTAAAAAAGATAATGAGTCAAAATATTCTTACCATAATCCAAAGTATTCATAAAACCTATGAGTCAAATTTTATTTTTTGGAAAATTTAGCTTATAATGTTGATGAAGAAAAAATAATAGTATAATACATTACTCACTTTTTATTTCCTCTGCAATTTCTGGGTTTTCAATTTACGAAAATGGATAATGAACCACTCAAGCAAAATGTATTTAATTACATTGATAAAGAGGTATGTATTACACTATGGAGAGCTACACTTTTGATTTACAATTTTGGCAGAATTCAGTAATTTTAATTTAAATTTTGTATTTATATTTAAAATGTACTAGTTATATATAAATATTTCTTTGGTCATAAAAATTGTGATATTTGAAAAAAATACTTATGATTTAGAAGTTGAAAATGTTATTAGAAAATTAAAGTTATGTTCGACCATTAATATAAATAAGTGTTGCTTTTAAATTTTTGTGAGTTATTTGAAGTGACAATAACTTTCGATTTTGTTTCAAAGTATTGAAAGTTCCAAAATTTAATTGTAAATTGAATTATAGAGTTGATTTTATGGCCAAACGGTATTTCTGGAGTTGAACTCCAGAAAAAGTGAATTTTTCATGGCCGAATGCGAACTTAATTAGTACATGTGTCCCTTTGCCCTATATATGAAATTTGAAAAAAAAAAAAAAAAATTGGAAATAAAAAATGGTACCTGTAAATTGGAATCGGGTTTGATTACAAATACAAACTTGAGTTATTTTTGCACTTCAGTAAGTGATTTACAATGAAAAAAACTTTTTGATGTTTTTCAATTTCGGAATTCAATGAAATTTTGAAAAAAAATTCATGGCTAAACAAGAGTTTCAGAATTTAAATTCTAAAAATGAAGTAGAAAATTTTCATCGTCAAATGGTGTCCAAATAATTTATCAATATTTCAATAAGAAATCATTTCTAGGATTTAGAACTTAGACGCTAATTACGGCTCTTGATGTTTCTAGAACCTTCCATCATGATTCCTCTTGTGATACACATTCACATTTTATATGTAGCTTGTAGTCAATGAGAAAGTACATGATTCGACACCAAATCAATAACTCTCTGAAATCTATCAGTCTGTTGAAAATGAGGTATGCCAATGACATAATATTTTGGTAGGTTTATTTATTCTATACATGGTAAAAAACCTCACGAAATGTATCTTTACTAGCAATTTTATTTATTTTTCAATTTTGAGCAAAAAAAATTAATTATGTCATTGAAACTTTAGACATAAATTAATGTTTATTCCCTTAGAACCATTTTACTTATTATATGTTTTTTTGGTACATCCCTTAAGAACAGCAAGTAGATAAAGGTTATTTAGTTAAATTATCCTTATTTATTATCTATTTTATTCAATGTCTTTTTTGCATCATATTAATATTTTTTTATATTTATGATTATGAATAAATCTAAAAACAAACAAGTAATTATATCTTATTTTTATAAAATAATAAGTATCATAGATCTATTTTTAGTAAGATGAAAAATAAAATGATCTCGAGGGAGTAATTTCTTGGATTGTTAATTTTTTTACAATACTTAGTTCCTACACTTCCTACTGTTGTCAGCACTAAGTTTATTTAATAAAAACACCAAAGGAATTAACAAAAAGGTTGGGCTCCCTGCTATGAGCATCTTTAATGTTTCCTTAGCTAGTATGTTCGCTACCTTGTTCCCCTCCCTATACACAGGGACAGCTCAAGCTTGTTAGTGGCCTAAAGTCAAAAATAAATTGGAGATCTTAAGATTTTGAAAAAAACTAATATTTTTTTTAAAAAAAAATTAAAGTCTATTTCTTAAGATGTAAAGTTGTTAATGTACTTCATACCAAAGTATTATGAGAATTTCTTTTGTTTTAATTTGTATATCTATTTTTATTTGACACGGTATTTGGAGTTGATAGAGTAAAGAATCGTATCTTGTATCTTAAACTAAAGATATATCGAATATACGAAAACTTTCTTTAATATTATTTTCTAAAACATGTCTTGTGAAAAAATTGAAACTAAAAAGTTGACAAAAACAAATCTTTTTTTAGTGAACTAAACATTAAAAAAATAGTACAAAATATTTCCTTTAGAAAATATTCTAAAATAAATTTATTATTGCTAAAAAAAATGAGGTCCTCAAATTGGGGGTTCAAGCGGTTGCCTTATTTTCTAAGGCATAGAGTCGCCCCTGTCTGTACACATGCATTGATAGAGCTGCTTTCAAGTTGATTATGGTAATAAGATATAATAAAAAGGAAGGTTGTGATATACACATTAACATTTTATAAGCAGGTTAAGGACTCTGAAAAAGTTGTTGAATCGTCATTAACCAAAAAACTATTTGAAATGTATCAGTGTGTCGACATCGAGGTATGTCAATCGAACTACGTGCATTTTACTCAATCTTTATACAGTAATTTCATCAAAAAAATTATACTGTTTATAGTAAATTTTTTTAAGGTATGTGTTATAGATGTTGAACCTCAATGGCTTCTTCCTTCATTTACTTTTCATATTTTTAAGAGGAAGGTTGAAAAAATATGCGTAAAGTACTATTTTGATTTTTTTGAATTTTATAATTGAAGAAAAAGTGAACAATTGATAACTGAAATGTATTTTAACTATTATTTTTATTCACTTTCACAGTCATTCTCATTTTTTTCACTCTTCAATATGGTTGTTGCTAACCATATAAATGAAAGTGCACTCAATCAACTACTTGATCACATTCAGTCTCTCGAGGATGAGGTATACCAATGATAATTTCAGTTTCTAGTATCTTACCATAATTTTTTTTTTTTAAAGTGAAATTTCTACTAGTTTAAATTATGTAGCTTAAACTTTTAAAAAATATATTGTATTCGTGTTAGGACCTTCAAAAATTCACTACATTTGAAGGATCTATACACACTCATCAACCATATTCTGAAACACGGAAAAAAAAAATCATTTTCTTATGTTTTTACTGAGCAATATTTTTGAAGAGTTCATGCAACATATTTAATTACCTCTTGCTTAAACTATTACTTGATTGTGTGTTTACTTTACATATTTTAAACAATGAAGGGTGAGGACACATCTAAGATTGTGTTTGGCTATAGATTCCCAACTCATTTTGGCCAGTAGTTTTTGATTGAAGTTTCATCATGTGTTTGGCCATAGTATTTGAAAAACATATTTCACTTTTAAAAGTTTCCAAAAAAATGAAATTTAGCTCAAATACTAGTTTTTTTTTTTTTCTAATATTTGGAAATTTGTATTATTTATAAAAAATATTTTTTGCCAAATAATGGCAAATTCAGTGACCGAACACTATTTGCCATTTTTTTCCAAAAAAACACTTGTAAAATCTATGGCCAGATGGGTCTTTAAAATATATTGATTTTTTGAGTTTCCTATATGAATTTATTTTGTTCATTTTTGTACCTGAATTTTCTACTGATTAAATTATGTTGTTTGGACTCTTAAAAATATGTCGTATTCATGTCAGAACCTTCAAAAATTTGCTATTTTTTAAGGATCTGATACAGACTTATCAACCATATTTTGAAACAAAGAAAAAATTCATTTGCTTATCTTTTTATTGAGCGACATATTTGAAGAGTCCAAGCAACATATTTAATTACTTCTTGCATAAACAGTGCGTGTTTACTTTACATATTTGAAATATTGAAGGGTGAAAACAAATCTAAATATCTTGATTTATCGTAAATAGTTGGCGATATATACTTCAGTTAGAAAAACCAAACACCTAATAATTTATGTATGTAACTAAAAAACTCGAGATACTATAAGTATATATTTGATCATTAAATCTATTGTTTTAAAAGGACTCTGGAAAGGTTGAGACTGAGCAACCCAAGACAACTAATGTATCTACAGACTCAGCTTTTGAGCTTCTGAAGGAGATGATTGAAGTTAAAGGCAGGGTCAACTCTATCAACAAAGGAGCACGTCGTTAGCTCATCTGTTAGAGATATGAAGTTTTGATGATTGACGTATGTGAATGAAACATGTTATTCATGCTGGTCCTCACATGTGAAGAACATAGAAGTGGTTGCAAGGCTGATGATAAACGAATACGTGAAGTCAGGAGTGGATAAGCAAATAAATTCAGATATGCTTTCAACATGTATCACGTGCAGAAAAGAGGTTGAGAGGATGATAAACACAACACTGGAAGATTAAGTAAATAAGGTAATCCTATCCAGACAAGGAGACACAATGCAACAAGGAGTGTAACTAACTGATAGAGTCCTATTGAAGAAAGAAGATTATATTATTTGAAGGACTTTATCAGAGTTGGCTTAAATAGAAGAAACTATCTCAAAGAGTTTCACTCAAGCACTAACAAGAAAAACATCAACCATCAAATTCGTTCACTAACTTGAAGAAGAATATGTTCCTTTACTTAGAGAGTAGTAGACTTTGTGTAATTGGTTGGTTCTTTGAGTTGTAATGAGCTTTAATTCTAGTCTCAGTGAAATATAAACTGAGTTAGGAGTTGTGTCTTCAAGTTAGGGAACTCGAACACTTGGGAACACTTATCTTGGGAGGATTTATGTTATTGTAGAAATAGGAGTTAAAGTTTAATTTCTAGTTTACAAGAGTCTTGTAATTTGTTGATTGTTGAGGCTCAAGAGTTTTAGTGAAGTTGAGTTAAATACTGTAGAGGTACAGGTCGTAGTTTTTTACACCTTTCTTGAACCGGGTGTTTTCCACATAAAAATATTATCTTCTTATTTACTCTACATAAGTGAACCACGTTAGCTTACTTGTTCTATTGATAGGCAACAAATAGAGTAAAACAATAAAATCAGTAGGGTACATACTCTAACAAGTGGTATCAAAGCGAGGTTGTCTTAAATAAGGTTAACACCTAACAAAAGATCACTATGGTGAATTCCGCACCTCCTACTGGTCACAGTGAAGGTCAATCAACTACTAGACCTCCACTCTTTAATGGTTCTCACTTCATCTGGTAGAAAGCTATGATGGAAATGTTCATTCAAGGAGAAAACTACGAATTGTGGGATAGGATCACTGATGTTCCTATTATCCCAATGAAGCTAGTTGATGGTGAACAGGTCAAGAAAGTAAGAAGTGAATTTACACCTGATGACTTTCTAGAATTAAAGAAGAATACTAAGGCTAAGAACATCTTAGTATGTGGATTAGGGCCAGCTGAGTACAACAGAGTACCAAACTGTACCACTGCTAAGCAAATTCGGGATTCCCTGGTCAATGCACATGAGAGGACCTCTCTAGTAAGGAAGTTTAGAATTTCCCTTCTTTTTACTGAATATGAAGCTTTTAAAATGAAGGAGAATGAATCACTTCATGAAATGATGACCAGACTTACTGCCCTAATAAATGAATTGACCTCTTTGGGAAAGGACATTTCTGTGGAGGAACAAGTTGAAAAAGTGTTAAGGGTATTTCCTAAGTCTAAATGGGATGTTAAATTCACTGCTATCAGTGAAGCAAAGGATCTCACTCAAATGACATTAGATGAACTAGTAGGTGATCTTAAGACCTATGAAATACAAATTGATAGGATCAAGAAAGAAGTGGTATCCCCTGAGAGAACCTTGGCATTGAAGGCACCAGACAGTGATGAAGAAGTTGAACTTGATGAAGAATAGGTTGCCTTCATAACTAAGAACTTCAGCAAGTTCTTTTAAAAAAATAAGGAACAGGTAGCAAGAAATGACCCAATGACAATCCAAATGGATACTACAAGTATGGTAAGACTGATCATCATATTAGAGACTGTCCTGTATGGGAAATAGAGTGGAAGAAGGAAAAAGTTAAAAAAGAATTAAAAGAAAAAGCTAAAAAGACGGAGGAGTATGCTATGGTAGCCACTTGGGGATCTAATTCAGATGAGTCAGAAGATGAAGAAATTGATAAGACTGCACTCATGGCCATTAGAGGTTCAAACTTGGAAGAAGAAGATGGTACTTCTAAGGTAAGCATGCTTGAGCTTAAAGAAAAACTACACTTATTTTCTAAAACAAAACTTATGTCCTTAATGATTGCTCTAATTGATGATTTCCAGGAATTAACTCCTTATAGGGATGAGTTATTCAACAGCCCTGCAAGACTCAAATTGATTTCATTGATTTAGAAGCTTGTAAGAATACTGTTGAAAAGGAAAACAACACTCTTAAGGAACAGATTGTACAACTTGACTCTTCAAATGCTACACTCAAAACTGATGTCTTAAAACTGACACTTATTGAAAAAGGAAAAAAAGGTAGAAGCATGGAACATGAAAATGTTGAACTTGAGTTAATCAAGTGTACAGACAAGAGTGCAGTGATGCAAAAGAAATCATGAATAATCTGAGTCAAGAAATTACTAAACTAAAGCTTGATCTTGAAAGAGCAAACAGGTGGACAAATTCTTCAAGAATTATTCATAAACTAAGTGAGAGAAGTCATAGTGAAAAAGATGGACTGGGCTTTTACAAAATCTTTGATATTACTCAAGATCTGTGCTACATATATGGAAATTCAAGTCATCCAACTACTGGATGTCCTGTTGCTACAAAAAGTAGGTTTAGGAGTATAAATCTGGCACATAAACCAGCTTGAACCAATATAAGGAAAACAAAAACTGTGAAAAGAAATAGGTTGTGTAACTTGTTGCCTACATGGACTAGAAGAAATTTGATTCATCTTTTCACTTATAAAAAAAGGCCCAAGCTTGTCTGGGTTCCTAAATCTAACCCCTAAGTTACTTTTGCAGGTGAGAGTGAAAGGAATCAAAAATCACTGTTACCTGGATAGTGCATGTTCAAGACACATGACTGGTAATAAAGAAAAATTCATTTCACTCTCCAAAATAAGTGGGGGTGGAGTTTCATTTGGTGATGGCAAAAAGGAAATCATTACAGGAGTTGGAAAGATTGGTACATCTGAATCAAGGGCATTGAGAAATGTCTATCTTTTGGAAGGATTGAAGCACAACCTACTCAGCATATCACAATTGTGTGATAAAGTTAACAAAGTTGTTTTTACTTCTGCAGGAGTCAAAGTCAAAAAGATAGACACCAAAAAGGTTGTACTCACTGCAAGAAGACACAAAAATGTATACAAAGATGATATAATGATAATTCCAGGAACAAAACTGACCTGTTTGAGTGCTATAGAAAATGATCCCCTCCTTTGGCACAAGAGACTTGGTCATGCAAGTCTGAAACAATTAAACAAACTTTCTTCCAAGGATATGGTACTGGGTTTGTCCAAAACCAAGTTCAAGGAAGAAAAGGTTTGCAATGAATGTGTAAGGGGGAAGCAGGTAAAATCTTCTTTCAAGTCAAAGAACCATGTCAGTACAAGTAAGTGCTTTGACTTGATTCATATAGATCTGTGTGGGCAAATAAGACTGTAAAGTAGAGGTGGAAAGAGGTATGTTTTTATGATTGTTCATAATTATTCTAGATTTATATGGGCATTGTTTCTATCTTCCAAAAAAGATGCTTTTGATGTCCTTACTATTTTCATTAAGAAAATTGAAAAGAAACTAGGCACTTCCCTAATTTCCATAAGATCTGACCATGCTATAGAATTTGACAATATCAAGTTTTTAAATTTTTGTTCTGCAAATAGTATTGATCGCAATTTATCTGTTCCCTAAACACCTCAACAAAATAGAGTATTCAAAAGGAAAAATAGGACTTTGGAAGATATGGCTAGAACAATGATGCTTGTAGGAAATCTTGCTAAAAAATTTTGGGCTGAGACAATTAGTACTACTGCATATATCATAAATAGATGCATGATCAGACCTATTCTAGAGAACATTCTCTATGAATTAATAAATGGAAGAAAACCAAATATCTCTCATTTTAGAACTTTTGATTGTAAATATTTCATTCATAATAAAGGGAAGGATCAATTGGGAAAATTTGATGCAAAGAGTGATGAGGGAATCTTCTTAGGATATTCACATCATAGTAAGGCATATAGGGTTCTAAACAGTAGAACACATTGTGTTGAAAAAAGTGTGCATGTAGTTTTTGATGAATCTTGTGCTGAGACTAACTTGCAAGAAGGGAGTGATTCTAAGGAACAGGTTACTCAACATGTTCCATCCATTGAAGTTACCAAACATGGAGCTACCTCGACAGGGAGAACTGAGTCTAGAGGCATATTGATAGGGGGAACTGAATAACCAACTACCCCAGTTCAGAATAATTACAGTAATCATAGTAGTTCACTAGGATTGGTCCCAAAAGGATACAAGTATCAAGGATCACATCCTATTGAAAATATACTCACTGATCTCATATCTGGGATCACCACAAGGTTTGGGTTGAGAAGCATGTGTTCCTTCAAAGCATTCTTGTCAGAAATTGAACCAAAGAAAGTAAATAAGGTGCTCCTTGATGCTTTTTGGATCATAGCCATACAAGAAAAGTTAAATCAGTTTGAAAAAAGTAAAGTATGACACTTAGTTTCTCTTCCAAAGGATAGGACAGTGATTGGAACTAAGTGGGTGTATAGAAACAAGGTTGATGAACATGGAACAGTTACAAGGACCAAGGCAAGATTCGTGGTCCAAGGATATAATCAAGAAGAAGGCATAGACTTTTATGAGACCTTTGTTCCTGTTGCTAGAATTAAATCAATAAGGCTTCTTGTAGCTTTTGTTGCTTATATGGAGTTCATTCCTTATCAAATAGATGTTAAGAGTATTTTTTTGAATGAAATTCTTAAGGAAGAGGTGTATGTCAAACAATCACTAGGTTTTGAAAGTAAGGAGTTCCCTGATTATGTATACAGGCTTGACAAGGCCTTGTATGGCCTAAAACAAGCTCCAAGATCTTGGTATGAAAGATTTTCAAAGAATTTCTTGGAGCATGGTCATACTATAGGTAAAATTAACAATACACTTTTCTTGAAAACTAATAGAAAAGATCTGTTGGTTCTGTAGGTATATGCTGATGATATTATCTTTGGCTCCACAAACATGAACATGACTCATGACTTTGCAAAACTCATGAGTTGTGAATTTGAGATGAGTATGATGGGGGAGCTAAATTATTTCTTAGGACTACAAATCAAGCAAACAGCCTCTGGAACCATGATTCATCAACAAAAGTATATCAAGGTACTTCTTAAAAGATTTCCCATGAAAGAAGAAAAAGAGATCAACACTCTTATAGACACTACCACAAGACTTGATATGGATCAAACAGGTTCTGATGTGGAGTAAAAACTATATGGAGAGATGATAGGATCATTACTGTATATCATAGTGATCAAACTTGATATTATATTCAGTGTAGGACTATGTGCAAGGTTCCAAGAAAATCCTACAGAATCTCATTTGAAATCTGTGAAGAGAATCTTTTGATATCTCAAAGGAACAAGTGATCTTGTCCTATGGTATCTAAAGGTAGTAATTTTAACTTGGTGGGTTATTTTGATGCTGACTATACAGGTTATTTAGTGGACAAGAAGAGCACCACAGGTATGGGACACTTCCTTGGATCATGTCTAATTACCTGGTCCACTAAGAAACAAAACTCAGTATCTTTATCTACTACTGAGGCTGAGTATGTTGCTGCTGGATCTTGTTGTGGTCAGTTGTTATGGATTAAACAACAACTCATGGATTTTGGTGTGGATGTGGGTTGTGTTCCTATTTTTTGTGACAATACAAGTGCCATTAATATTAAAAAGAACCATGTCCAACATAAAAGAACTAAACATATTGATATCACATCACTTTCTTTGAGATAATGTTAAAAAAGGTCTTATATCAATCAAGTTCTATTCTACTAAAGAACAAATTGTTGATATATTCACTAAGGCTTTAAGCAAGGAACACTTTGAAAAGAATAGGTTAGCCTTGGGGATGATTAATATTGCATAAATCTCCCTCAATGATTGACTAGAAAACTTGATGTGCTCTTGAGTTTTTATTGATTAATCCAGTCTTGCACATTTAGTTGTGTGTCCTAATTCCAAAATTTTGAGTAACCTAACCTTCATGTGTTTAATTTTTATAGTGATGTTGGAACACTTAAAGAAATTTTGTTCAAAATGTTCACGAGTTCAGGTATGATTATCATCTTATCTAAAATTGACTAAGGAGAAACAGGTTTGCCCTTTTGGTCCTTTATATTTTTCTAAACCGCCAAATCCCAAGAGTTCAACAAATTCAAAAAGCTTCCACAACAATCCCATCACCACTGTAACTTTTCATCATTATCCTTCTACCTATCAAATCCCTTTCCTTTACGTTTCAACTTCTTTTCCTCTTCTTATATCCGTTTCTCTCTCTCTCCCACCTCATTCATTCACCATCCCACAAGTAAGAACAACTTAATGTTTCTTCCTCACCATGGCATTCTCGTCTTCAGCTCCATCTTTTGACTTTTCTATCTCTCATTCTACAACCATCACTCTTTATCCCACTGCCAACACAACACCTCCCACCCCACCTACCATTCCTATTAATTTATCTGATTTCACTGCTTAGACAATCTTAAAAACCCCTTTGCTCAATTTTTCTCCAGTCCTCAATTCTCTCACAATCCCACTCCACCAACTCTAGTTTCTCTACAAATTGTTGGCCATGATGATATTCCCATTGCCAATTTGATTCCCAGAAAGTAAACATCTCAATCAAAAAGAAAACATTCTTCCTCCATCATTGTTGTTGAAGACCATGATCTTGCTGAAACTCGTCATGTTGTGCCTACCTCTAGAACTCCTCATACTCGTCGAAAAAAATTACAGGAACAGGCATCCCTTGTTGAATCTCTTTAATCTAGCAAGAGGAAGCGTGTGAATACACCTGCTCCTCCTCCTTGTTCTTCCTCTCCAGATATATTTCTTCGCTCTGTACATAAATTCAAGACGGCGAAACACACTATTCCAAAACCCTCTACTTTTTGTACACCTTCAACTAAGCCAAAGTCCACCCCTACTTCAAAGTCTTCATCATCTTCCAAACCCACACCACAAAAATCCTCCACATATTTAAAGAAACAGGTTAACATACCTGTTGCCTCCAATTCTTCTGAGTTTGTGTAACGCCCTAATTTTCTGAATTGGAATGCTACACGGTGCTTATGACCCCAAGGGACCATAAGCTAACCCATGCCTAAATTTGAGTGTAAATCCAAAAGCCTCTAAGTACTGTCTGAAATAAGGAGTTGAAGGAACATGTCTCCAACTAACTCTGTAAACTAATAACTAGCTAAAATAATAATGAATAAATCAAATCATATTGTCCTCGAATGAAGAAGACTCACTGAATCTCTGCGACTGGAAATGCTACTGCTACTGCTGGTCTGGAGCTCGTGTCTCTGAACCTATGGTGTAACATGAAAAGAAAGAACCATAGTGCAAATGCGTTAGTACAACTGGAGTACCGAGTATATGAGTGAGGTAGGCTAATGCAAAAGGTTTATATGCAGGAATAATGCTAATTGACTGACTGATATGAACGTAAGAGTACAAACATACATACATAGTAACTGAGATCGTGAGTACGTGGTAGTTAAATCTGTATGCTAATACATGACTGGAAATGTAGTTCTAATAACATGAGTGACTGTGTCTGACATTCCTGAATCTGGTAGAACTCCCTGAGTTCTGTGTTATAACTGAATTTGACTGTATCTAACAGTCCTGGTATACTGTATTTGAAGAACTGTCTGAGTTCTTTTACTGAGACTAATACTAAAACTGTGGGAGGTAGTTGTTTAACCGACATGCCCCATCTGTGCCATTATGGATAAGATGGGGTCCAATCTCTGCCCTGACTGGAAGGGTGTCAATACCATACCACTGGTAAGGACAACATATGAGCAACCCTCATATAACAGGTAACTCTAGTGAGAACTGTGGGAACTCTCATATAACAGGTTAAGCCACCTCATCTACCCTCATATAACAGGTTGTGATGTCTCAACCTATGCTGGCTACATAGTTTAGGAATGCAAGGATAACTTCTAAGAATTGCACCCTCATATTCAGGTGATTTCTCATCCTTGGGTTCACTCGGTGCTAACTCCTACTCCCATCTGAAGAGACTGAACATGATTTAACTGACTGTACATAAGTGGAACTTACTGAATTTCATTGTCTGATGGAATACTACAGATATCTGATAACTAACTGAGACCATGAGGTTTCCTGAGTCACATGATTGACTAAATTCTACTGAATCATGGATTGATTTTGTATATCGTGAAACATGACATGGCTCTAGGCACACGGCTATAGTTTTCGGGTACGAATACCCCCAGTACTCGATGGAAGGAAACTAACACAACATAACTGACTTGATCATAAGATTGGAGTCCACAATTCACATTATCATAAATAGAGGATATTATACATCATGTAGTTCCTCAACATATTATGCATGGTAGGGAGTGCATAGCTATATTTCATGTGCATATTGTATATCTCCATTATCATACATGCTTCATACCACAATAATAGCAATACCTGAAAAGCATGGAATTCATATTAAAGTATATAGCTAACATGGACTTGTCATTTAGACATCATGGAACCATATAACACGAATTTCTAGCATCCTAAGCATTTTATCGAACACCTTGCATGCATTCTTTAAGGCATAGGTGTGCTTCATAACTTGTACTATTTTACACCATCTAAAGTTCATAGTTTTCAGCTAACAAGCATATATATTCCATGAAAACACCTCTAGATATCATCTCGATACTTAAACAACAATCATCAATATGTGCATGCTTATATCACCACAAAAAGTTCACAAAATAGTATTTAAAACATGGTTCTTGAGCTCTATGAATGGATTGGATCCATAGATGAACACTATGCATACCTTAAAGCTTGATCTTGAAAGAGATATAATATTTTTGAAGGTTCCAAAAGAAATCCTTAGGCTTTCCCTTGATTTATCTTGACTAGGTTTAACCCCTTTGGGAAAGAATGTTCTTGTTCCTGACGAGATGATCTTGAGAGAAAACCCTAATATTGTGGTTGAAAGTGTATAAGAGAGATTTTAGAGATGTTTTAACTAAAGATAATTGAATATAATACGTTCCTTGAGGGTTATAAGTCATGGAAAGTGAAGGGAAAAGACCAAAATACCCTTATGAAATAAATTCCCAGTTGCTGAAAATAGTAGCTGACAACATTTGTGACAAGGCGTCAAAAATGTGGTAAGCCGACAAAAATATCATCACACAGAAGATGGAATTGATGGTTTCTACCTAAGTATGACGACCTTCATGGTAGGGCGTCACAAATGTTGTAAGCTACCACGAATGTCGTCACACAGGAGCTAGATTCTGCCTAATGCTGATGATCTTCGTGGTAGGGCGTCAAAAATGTGGTAAGCTACCACGAATGTCGTCACACAGAATATAGATTCTTCCTAAGGATGACGACCTTCGTGTTAGGGCGTCACAAATGTGTTAAGCTACCACTAATGTCGTTACACTGTTTCCAGCCTGGCATGCTGGAGTAAAATAGGAATAACTTTTTGCTCCGATATCGGATTTAGGCAAAATTGGTATCGTTGGAAAGATAATTCAATTATATATCTATTTATAGGTCATTTTATCAAAAATTAGATATATAATGAGATATATTCTCATTTAAAATTAACTATACCAATATCCTTCTCAAGAATTCAATCAGTAAGGAATGTTTTGATTCGTCTGATAGCTGGGAGTTATTTGAAGCTTTAATCTACATATAACCTACTCATTAAACAATAAAATAACCATGATGTACTATGCATGATCTTGGTACATGGATCTAATATTTGTTTGGATTTTTTTTTGGAGTATTACAATATCTCCCCCTTGTAAACATTCATCCTCGAATGATGACTACTTGAGAGGGGAGAAAGGATAAAACGATGCATACACTTATCATGGCTTAACTGGCACATGATTTTAGGACTGAATTGAATTCTAAACTGAATATATCCCAACTGGACATGCATATCTGATGCATGACTGATAAGTTGAACTTATGAATGCATGATAAGCTATGCACTGTTACTTAATACCAATTTTATACTGGATTTTTGAACATGTAACTGAATAAGCTTAAGAAAAATGGTTACCTCGAGCTAAGTCTGAATTAGCAGATAAAAAATGAGGGTACTTGGTTCGCATGTCTGCTTTTACTTCCCTAGTAGCTCCCTCTATGGACTGATTTCGCCAAAGAACCTTGACTAGAGGGACTTCTTTGTTCCTCAGCCTACAAGTCTGATAGTCGAGGATTTCGACTGGAATCTCTTCATAAGAAAGGCTATTCTGAATGTCAATGCTCTGAATAGGGACTACAACTGCTGGGGCACCTATGCACTTCATGAGTAAAGAGACATGGAAGAATGGATGAACTGAGGCTAGATCTAAAGAAAATTCGAGCTCATAAGCTACCTTGCCGAAGCGACTGAGAATCCTGAAGGGAACGACATATCGGGGATTTAGCTTTCCCTTCTTGATGAATCTCTTCACTCCCTTCATGAGAGAGATCTTGATATAGACATAGTCATCGACCTCGAATTTGAGATCCTTTCTACGAACATCCGCATAAGATTTTTGTCGGCTCTGAGCAGCTCGGAGTCCTTCTATGATCAACTAAACTTTCTCAAAGGCATCAAATACTAAGTCAGGCCCTATGACTACGCTCTCACTAACTTCAAACCAACCGATCAGAGACCTACATCTCCTACCATAGAAAGCTTCGAATAGAGCCATCTGAGTACTGGAGTGATAGTTGTTGTTGTATGCAAACTCAGTCAAAGGCAAGTGGTGATCCCAACTTTCCTTGAAATCAATTGCACATGCCCTTAGCATATCTTATAGAGTCTGAATAGTCCTTTATGCTTGACCATCTATCTGAGGATGAAATGTTGTACTGAGATGAACTTGGGTACCAAGACACTTTTGGAATGCTTTCCAGAAGTGAGAGGTGAACTGGGTACCTCTGTATGAGATGATAGATAGTGGAACACCGTGTAATCTGACCAACTCCCTGATATAGAATTTTGCATAATCCTCGGCTGAGTAAGAGGTACGAACTGGAAGGAAATGAGTTGACTTGGTCATTCTGTCTACAATGACCCAAACTGAATCATGCTGATGACGTGTTCTAGGAAAACCCATCATGAAGTCCATGTTCACTTCTTCCCACTTCCAAGTAGGAATAGTGAACTCCTGCATGGAACCACTAGGTTTTTGATGCTCTATCTTAACCTGCTGACATATAGAGTACTTAGCCACAAACTCTGTAACATCCCTCTTCATCCCACACCACCAATAGATCTCCCATAAGTCGCGCTACATCTTTGTGTCCCCTGGATGAATAAAGTACCGCGCATCATGCACTTCTATAAGAATTTTCTGCCTCAAGTCATCTATACTGGGAACACACAGACGACCCAGACAATGAAGAACACCATCTCCCCCATGGGTGAAAACCTCTACTTGCTGACTCAGAACTAACTCTTTTAGCTTTACAAGGCTAGGATCCCTGTCTTGTTTCTCTTTTACCTCGGAAACTAGAGATGACTCTGAACTACTCTGAACACATACACCACCCTCTGAAGAGTGGACTAAGTGATTGCCTAGTTTGGCAAGCTGATGAATCTACTAAGCTAATTTCTTCTTACTATCCTCAACATGGGAAACACTGCCCATGTACAGTCTACTGAGTGTGTCGGCTACTACATTGGCCTTGCCAGGATTATAAAGGACACTCATGTCATAATCCTTCAATATCTCTAACCACCTTCTCTGATGAAGATTGAGATCTTTCTGGGAAAAGACATAATGAAGGCTCTTATGATCTCTAAAGACGTCTACATGAACACCGTATAGATAATGCCTCCAAATCTTTAAGGTAAAGACAACTCCTGCTAACTCAAGGTCATGAGTAGGATAATTCTTCTCATGGGGCTTTAACTATCTGGAGGCATAGGCTATGACTCTACCATGCTGCATGAGTACACAACCTAAACCTACTCTGGATGCATCACAATATACAACGAATCCATCGGAACCGTCGAAAAGTGCTAAAATTAGAGCTTAGGTAAATCAAGTCTTCAACCCCTGAAATCTCTTATTTCAAGGTTCTGACCACTAAAACTTGACCTTCTTCTGAGTCAATCTGGACATAGGAGATGCAATAAAATAAAATCCCTTGAAAAACCATCGGTAATAGCCAGCCAAACCTAAAAAACTCCTAATATCTGATGGAGAGACAGGGTGAGGTCAGTTTCTTACCTCTTCGATTTTCTGAGGATCTACTCTAATTCCATCAACGGAAACAATGTGTCCAAGGAATGCTACTGATCTTAGCAAAAATTTGCACTTACTGAACTTAGCGATCAACTGGTGATCCCTAAGAGTCTGAAGAAAAATTATGAGATGGTCTTAATGATCACGCTCTGTGTGAGAATAGACCAGAATATCATCTATGAAGACTATGAAGAATATGTCCAAGTACTGCTTGAACACCCGATTCATCAAGTCCATGAAAGCTGAAAGGGCATTGGTAAGACCAAAGGACATGACTAGAAATTCAAAGTGACCTTACCGAGTATGAAAAGCTGTCTTCGGAATGTCACATTCTCTAACTCTGAGATGATGATAGCCAAATCTGAGGTATATCTTGGAGAAATAACTGGCACCCTGAACCTGGTCAAAAAAGTCGTCTATCCTAGGCAGCGGATACCTATTCTTGAATGTGACTTTGTTGAGCTGATGGTAATCAATACACATTCTGAGAGAACCGTCTTTCTTGCGCACGAATAATACTGGCGCACCCCATGGGGATACACTGGAACTGATGAATCCCTTATATAAGAGATCCTTCAACTAATCTTTTATTTCCTTGAGTTCTGCTGGTGCCATTCTATAGGGTAGAATAGAAAGTTGTTGAGTATCTGGGAGAAGGTCTATGCCAAAGTCTATTTCCCTTTCAGAAGGAATGCTTGGAAGATCTTCGGGACAGACGTTTGAATATTCATTAACCACTGGGACTGATTCGAGACTGGGATATTTGGAACTGGAATCCTTAACATGCACGACATGATACACACATCCCTTAGAAATCATTTTCCTTGCCCGAAGGTAGGAAACAAGCTGACCCCTGAAAGATAAAGTGGTACCCTTCCACTCTAGGATGGGATCATTCGGGAACTGAAACAGAACTATCCTATTTCTTCAGTCGACTATGGTATAGAAGGAATGAAGCCAATCTATGCCTAGAATGATATCAAAATCAGTCATCTCTAACTCAACTAAATCTGCTGACGTAGATTTCTGAAATATCATAACCGGGCAGTTCCTATATACCGTTGAGCTATGATGGTTTTACCCACTGGGCTAGAGACTGAAAAGGGCTATGCTAAAATTTCGGGACTGATTCCAAAATTGCCTACTATGTATGGAGTGACAAAAGACAAGGATGCACCTGGATATAGCAAAACTTAAACATGAACATGGAAAATCAGTAATGTACGAGTTATGACATCAGGAGAATTTTCCTAATCCTGTCGATTCTGAAGAGCATAGAGTCTATTTGGGTGTTACCCACTAGTAGCACTGGAAGTGGCACCCTGCAGGTTCGAGCGACCGTACTGAGTTGTATAACGATTTTGCTGACCCTGAGGGCCTGGCTGAGGACACTCCCTAATCCTGTGGCTTGGATTACCACAACCAAAATAGACATCACTACCGGATCTCTGCAAATACCCTTGTGGTTCTTACCACAAGTCTGACAAAGGGGGTTTGTTCGGGCACTGCTAACACTGCCCTGAGATTTAGAGCCTGGTGATCTGTCTCTGTTGCCGTCCCTGATTTTAGGCACTGGGGCACTAGCAGAAAAAGGGGCTGGAACTTCTGACTTAGGATAAAACTACGAATGATTTTCTCCCTCTAATTTGGGCTGAGCAAAACTGAAACTGCCTGCTCTTGCTCTCTTGTTTTGCCTCTCCCTAGTCTTAACATTCTACTCCTCTATCTGTTGATCATGGGTCATGAGTCTAGCTAAGGTCATATCACTATTTAGTATTACAGATCTACACTTATTCACCATGCTATTATTCACCCCTGACATGAACTTGCTCATCTTAGCCCTATTGTCTACAACCATATGAGGGGCATACCTGGATAGCTAAGTAAATCTGCGAGAATACTCCCTAACCATCATATTTCCCAGCCTGAGGTTGATGAACTCAAGAACTTTGGCTTCTCTCAGCTCTTGGGGAAAGAATATGTCTAAGAAAGCCAAGAGAAATTCTTCCCACTCAATAGGATGTGCATCCTCTAACCTTTCTGCTAACCACTACTTGTACCAAGTATAAGCGACAACCTGCAATTGGTATGCGGATTTCGGCACTCTGAGAAGAAATGACTCCCATGATATCAATGACCTTCTAGACTTAGTCAATGAATTCCTGAGGATCCTCGTCTGGCTTAGACCCAAAGAAGAAAGGAGGGTTCATGCGGGAAAAGTCCCAAATCCTAGATGCTACTGAATTGGACACTTGGTTGGTGGGAACGGCTACTAGTCATTCATTTTGGGCAGCTACAGACTGACTAAGAGCGGTAAATGCGGTCCTGAACTCCGCATGAGAAACATGTTCGCCCAAAGGATCTTCCGGCTTAGGAGATGGCTGATTTCTTCTCTTTGGAGGCATGTTTCTGAAATAAGAGAAGAGCGGATTAGACTGACAGAATGACTTGAAATTATTCTTACTAGCATGACATGAATACTGAAGAAAGGGAACAGTTCCTAAAACATATCATAGCCTCCTGTACAAAAATGTGGAGCACAACACACCCATGTACAAGACTCTACTAAAAGCAGATTTCATATTTCCTAGAACTCTATCGAACCTTGGGCTCTGATACCAAGTTTGTAACGCCCCAATTTTCTGAACCGAAATTTTACACGGTGCTTATGACCCTGAGGGACCACAAGAAAACCCATGACTAATATTTGTACCTGTATACTACAATTTATGACATAATAATTTGGAAAACATGCACAATAGGACATAAGGTTCAACAGAAATAATATAACATCTATATGGGCAAGAAAAAATACCCAAAACAATTGAAAACTGAATTCAAAAGCTAAATCGAGCGTAAATCCAAAAGCCTCTAAGTACTGTCTGAAATAAGGAGTTGAAGGAACATGTCTACAATTAAATCCGTAAAATGATAACGGCCTAAAATAATAATGAATAAATCAAATCATATTGTCCCCAAATGAAGAGGACTCACTAAATCTCTACGACTAGAAATGCTACTGCTACTGCTGGTTTGGAGCTCGTGTCTCTGAACCTATGGTGTAACATGAAAAGAAAGAACCATAGCGCAAATGCACCAGTACAACTGGAGTACTGAGTATATGAGTGAGGTAGGATAATGCAAAGGGTTTACATGAAGGAATAATGCTAATTGACTGACTGAAATGAACGTAAGAGTACAAACATACATACATAGTAACTGAGATCTTGAGTACGTGGTAGCTAAATCTGTATGCTAATACATGACTGGAACTATAGTTCTGATAACATATGCGACTGTGTCTGACAGTCCTGAATCTGGTAGAACTCCCTGAGTTCCATTCTATAACTGAATTTGACTGAATCTAACAGTCCTGGTATACTGATATCTGAAGAACTATCTTAGTTCTTTTACTGATACTGATATTGAAACTGTGGGAGGTTGTTGTTTAACCAACATGGCCCATCTGTGCCATTATGGATAATATGGGGTCCAATCTCTGCCCTAACTGGAAGAGTGTCAATACCACGCCACTAGTAAGGACAACATGTGAGCAACCCTCATATAACAGGTAACTCTAGTGAGAATGGTGGGAACCCTCATATAACAGGTTAAGACACCTCATCTACTCTCATATAACAGGATGCGATGTCTCAACCTATGCTGGCTACATAGTTCTGGAATGCAAGGATGACTGCTAAGAATTGCACCCTCATATTCAGGTGAGTTCCCATCCTTGGGTTCACACGGGGCTAACTCCTACTCCCATCTGAAGAGACTAAACATGATTTAACTAACTATACATAAGTGATGCTTACTGAATTCCATTGACTGATGGAATACTACTGATATCTGATAACAGACTAAGTCCATGAGATTTCCTAAGTCACATGACTGACTGAATTCGACTTAATCGTGGCTTGATTTTGTATATAGTGAAACATGACATGGCTGTAGGCACACAACTATAGTTTTTGGGTACGAATACCCCCAGGACTCAATCGAAAGAAATTGACACAACATGACTGACTTGATCATAAGATTGGATTCCACGATTCACATTATCAAAATAGAGGATATTATACATCATGTAGTTCCTCAACATATTAAGTATGGTAGGGAGTTCTTAGCTATATTTCATGTGCATATTGTATATCTCCATTATCATACATGTTTCATAACACAACAATAGCAACACATGAAAAGCATGCAATTCATATTAAAGTATATACCTAACATGGACTTGTCATTTAGACATCATGATACCATATAAACATGAATTTCTAGAATCCTAAGCATTTTATAGAACACCTTGCATGATTCTTTAAGGCAAAGGTGTGTTTCATAACTTGTACCATTTTACACCATCTAAAGTTCATAGTTTTAAACTAACAAGCATATATATTACATGAAAACACATCTAGATATCATATTTAAACTTAAACAACAATCATCAACATGTACATGCTCATATCACTACAAAAAGTTCACAAAATAGTATTCAAAACATGGTTCTTGAGCTCTATGAACGAATTGGATCCATAGAGGGACACTATGCATACCTTAAATATTGATCTTGAAATAGATCTAATGTTTCTGAATGTTCCTGAAGAAATCCTTAGGTTTGCCCTTGATTTTTCTTGACTAGGGTTTAACCCCTTTGGGAAAGAATGTTCTTGTTCCTAAGGAGATGATGTTGTGAGAAAACCCTAATCTTGTGGTTGAAAGTGTATGAGAGAACTTTTTGAGATGTTTTAACTAAAGAGAATGGAATATAATATGTTCCTTGAGGGTTATAAGTCATGGGAAGTGAAGGTAAAAGACCAAAATACCCTTATGAAATAAATTCCCAGTTGCTGAAAATAATAGCAGACGACATTTGTGACAAGGCGTCAAAAATGTGGTAAGCCATCAAAAACATCATCACACAGAATCTGGAATTGATGGTTTCTGCCTAAGTCTGACGGCCTTCGTGGTAGGGCATCACAAATGTGGTAAGCTACCACGAATGTCGTCACACAGGAGCTGGATTCTGCCTAAGGCTGATGACCTTCGTGGTAGAGCGTCATAAATATGGTAATCTACCATGAATGTCGTCACACAGGAGTTGGATTCTTCCTAAGGCTTACGACCTTTGTGGTAGGGCATCACAACTATGGTAAGCTACCACGAATGTCGTCACACTATTTCCAGCCTGACATGCTAGAGTAAAATAGGAATAACTCTTTGCTTCAATATCAGATTTTGGCAAAATTAGTATCGTTGGAAAGATAATTCAATTATATATCTGTTAATAGGTCATGAGGTCAAAAATTCCAAGTATAATGAGATATGTTCTCATTTAAAGTTGACTATACCAATATCCTTCTCAAGAATTCAATCGGCAAGGAATGTTTTGATTTGTCTGATAGCTGGGAGTTATTTGAAGCCTTAATATACATATAACCTACTCATAAAACTATAAAATAACCATGATGTACTATGAAAGATCTTGTTACATGGCTCTAATAGTGATTTGGATTTTTTTGGGGGTATTACATTATCTCCCCTTTGGAAATATTCATCCTCGAATGATGACTGCTTGAAAGGGGAGAAAAGATAAAATGATGCATACACTGTCCATGATCAACAGGCACATGATTTTAGGACTGAATTGAATTCTAAACTGAATATATAGCCCAACCGAATATGCATATCTGATGCATGACTGATAAGTTGAACTCATGAATGCATGATAAGCTATGCACTGTTACTTGATACAAATTTTAAATTAGAATTTTCAACATGTAACTAAATAAGCTTAAGGAAAATGGTAACCTAGAGATAAGTCTGAATTAGCGGAGAAAATATGAGGGTACTTAGTTTGCATGTCTTCTTCTGCTTCCCAAGTAGCTCCCTCCATGGACTGATTCCGCCAAAGAACCTTGACTAGAGGGACTTCTTTGTTCCTCAGCCTATGAGTCTGATAGTCGAGGATTTTGACTGGAATCTCTTCATAAGAAAGTCTATACTGAATGTCAATGCTCTGAATAGGGACTACAACTGCTGGGTCACCTATGCACTTCTTGAGCAAAGAGACATGGAAGACTGGATGAACTGAGGCTAGATCTAAATGCAATTCGAGCTCATAGGCTACCTCACCGAAGTGACTGAGAATACTGAAGGGACCGATATATCGGGGACTGAGCTTTCCCTTCTTGCTGAATCTCTTCACTCCCTTCATGGAAGAGATCTTGAGATAGACATAGTCATCGACCTCAAATTCGAGATCCTTTCTACGAACATCTGCATAAGACTTTTATCGGCTCTGAGCAGCCTGGAGTCTTTCTCTGATCAACTGAACTTTCTCTAAGGCATTGAATAATAATTCAGGCTCTATGACTACAGTTTCACTAACTTCGAACCAACCGATCGGATACATATATCTCCTACCATAGAGAGCTTTGAATAGAGTCATCTTAATACTGGAGTGATAGCTTTTGTTGTATGCAAACTCAATCAAAGGCAAGTGGTTATCCCAGATTCCCTTGAAATCAATTACACATGCCCTTAGCATATCTTCTAGAGTTTGAATGGTCTTTTCTTCTTGACCATTTGTCTATTGATAAAACGTTGTACTGAGATAAACTTGGGTACCAAGACCCTTTTGGAATGCTTTCCAGAAGTGAGAGGTGAACTGGATACCTCTATCTGAGATGATAGATAGTGGAACACCGTGTAATCTAACCAACTCTATGATATAGAGTTTGGCATAATCCTCGACTGAGTAAGAGGTACAAACTGGAAGGAAATGAGCTGACTTGGTCATTCTTTCTACAATGACCCAAACTGAATCATGCTGATGACGTGTTCTAGGCAAACCCGTCACGTAGTCCATATTTACTTTTTCCCACTTCCAAGTAAAAATAGTGAACTCCTGCATAGAACCACTAGATTTCTGATGTTCTATCTTAACCTACTGATATGTAGAGCACTTAGACACAAACAATGCAACATCCCTCTTCATCCCACTCCACCAATAGATCTTCCGTAAGTTGCGGTACATCTTAGTGGCCCTTGGATGAATAGAGTATCGCACACCATGCACTTCTACGAGAATTCCCTGCCTCAATTCATCTACACCGGGAACACACAGGCGACCCTGACAACAAAGAACACTATCTCCCCCTTGGGTGAAAACCTCTACTTCCTAACTCTGAACTGACTCTTTTATCTTGACAAGGCTAGGATCCCTTTCTTGCTTCTCTTTTACCTCAAAAACTAGAGATGACTCAGAACTACTCTGAACACATACACCACCCTCTGAAGAGTCGATTAAGAGAACGTCTAGTATGGCAAGCTGATGAATCTCCTGAACTAATTTCTTCTTACTATCCTCAACATGGGAAACACTACCCATGGATAGTCTGCTGCGTGCGTCGGCCACTACATTGGCCTTGCTAGGATGATAAAGGACACTCATGTCATAATCCTTCAAGAGCTATAACCACCTTCTCTGACGAAGATTGATATCTTTCTGGGAAAAGACATACTGAAGGATCTTATGATCTATAAATATGTCTACATGAACCCCGTATTGATAGTGCCTCCAAATCTTTAAGGCAAAGACAACTGTTTCTAACTCAAGGTCATGAGTAGGATAATTCTTCTTATGGGGCTTTAACTGTTGGAGGCATAGGCTATGACTCTACCATACTGCATGAGGACACAACCTAAACCTACTCTGGATGCATCACAATATACTATAAATCCATCAGAACTGTCTGGAAGTGCTAAAACTGGAGCTGAGGTGAGTCGAGTTTTCAACTCCTGAAAACTCTTCTCGTAAGGTTCTGACCACTGAAACTTGACCTTCTTCTGAGTCAATTTTGACATAGGAGATTCAATAGAATAAAATCCCTCGACAAACCATCGGTAATAGACAGCCAATCCCAAGAAACTCCTGATATCTGATGGAGATACAGGGCGAGGCCAGTTTCTTACCGCTTTGGTTTTCTGAGGATCTAGTCTAATGCCATCACCGAAAACAATGTGGCCAAGGAATGCTACTGATCATAGCAAAAATTTGCACTTACTGAACTTGGAGAACAACTGGTGATCCCTGAGAGTCTGATGAACAATTATGAGATGGACTGAATGATCACGCTCCATGCGATAATAGACCAGAATATCATCTATGAAAACTATGATGAATGTGTCCAAGTACTTCTTGAACACCCAGTTCATCAAGTCCATAAAATTTGTAGGGGCATTGGTAATACCAAAGGACATGACTAGAAATTCAAAGTGTCCATACCGAGTACGAAAAGCAATCTTTGGAATGCCACATTCTCTAACTCTTAGCTGATGATAGCCTGATCTGAGGTCTATCTTAGAGAAATATCTGGCACCCTGAAGTTGGTCAAACAAGTCGTTTATCCTAGGTAGCGGATACCTATTCTTGACCGTGACTTTGTTGAGATGACGGTAATCAATACATATTCTGAGAGAACCGTCTTTATTGCACACGAATAAGACTGTCGCACCCCATGGGGATACACTGGTCCTGATGAATCCCTTATCTAAGAGATCCTTCAACTTATCTTTTAGTTCCTTGAGTTGTGTTGGTGCCATTCTGTAGGGCGGAATAGAAATAAGCTAAGTATCTGGGAGAAGGTCTTTGCCGAAGTCTATTTCCCTTTCGGGAGGAATGCCTGGAAGATCTTCGGAAAAGATATCTGAATATTCATTAACCACTCAGAATGATTTGAGGCTAGGAGATTCAAAACTGGAATCCTTAACATGCACGAGATGATACACACACCCTTTAGAAATTATTTTCCTTGTCCGAAGGTAGGAAACAAGCTGACCCCTGAAAGACGAAGTGGTACCGTTCCACTCTAGGACGGGCTCATTCGGGAACTAAAACTGAACTATCCTATTTCTGCAGTCGACTATGTCATATCAGGAATGAAGCCAATCCATGCCGAGAATGACATCAAAATCAGTCATCTCTAACTCGACAAAATCTGTTGACATAGATTTCTGAAATATCATAACCGGGCAGTTCCTGTATGCTCACTGAGTTATGATGGTTTTACCCACTGGGGTATAGACTGAAAAAGGCTCTGCTAAAATTTTAGGACTGATTCTGAAATCGCCTGCTATGTATGGAGTGACAAAAGACAAGAATGCACCTGGGTCTAGCAAAGTGTAAACATGAACATGGAAAATCTGTAACATACCAGTAACGACATCAGGAGAATTTTCCTGATCCTGTCGGGTCTAAAGAGCATAGAGTCTATTTGGGCGTTGCCCACTAGTAGCACTGGAAGTGGCATCCTGCAGGTTTGGGCGATCGGACTGAGATATGGAACGATTCTGCTGACCATGAGGGCCTGTCTAAAGACACTCGCAAATCCTGTGTCCTATCATACCACAACCAAAACAGACATCACTACCGGCTCTACAAATACCCTTGTGGTTCTTACCACGAGTCCGACAAAGAAGGTTTGTTCGAGCACTGCTAATACTGCCCTGAGATTTAGAGCCTGGTGCTCTGTCTCTATAGCCGTCCCTGAACTTTGGCATTAGGGCACTAGTGGAGGAAGGGGCTGGAACTGCTTACTTAGGATAAAACTGCGAACAATTTCCTCCCTCTAATTTGGGCTGAGTAAAACTAAAATTGCCTACTCTTGCTCTCTTGTTCTGCCTCTCCTTAGTCTTAACCTTCTGCTCCTCTATTTGTTGAGCATGGGTCATGAGTCTAGCTAAGGTCATAACACTATTCAGCATCGTAGATCTACACTCATTCACCATGCTATCGTTCACCCCTGACATGAACTTTCTCATCTTAGCCCTATTGTCTGCAACCACATGAGGGGCATACCTAGCTAGCTGAGTAAATCTAAGAGAATGCTCCCTAACCATCATATTTCCCTGCCTGAGGTTGATGAACTCAAGAACTTTGGCTTTCCTTAGCTCTTGGGGAAAGAATCTGTCTAAGAAATTCGTGACAAAGTCTTCCCACTCAACAGGACTTGCATCCTCTAACCTTTCTGCTAACCACTGCTTGTACCAAGTATGAGCGATATCCTGCAATTAGTATGCGGCTAACTCGACACTCTGAGAAGAAGTGACTCCCATGATATCAATGACCATCTGTACTTGGTCAATGAATTCTTGAGGATCCTCGTCTGGCTTAGACCCAAAGAAGTACGGAGGGTTTATTCGGGTGAAGTCCCGGATCCAAGCTGCTGCTGAATTGACCACTGGGTCGACCAGAACGACTACAGTTTGTTCATTATGGGTAGCTACATACTGAGCAAGAGCGGTAAATGTGGTCATGAACTCCACATGAGAAACATATTTGCCCAAAGGATCTTCGGGCTGAGGAGATGGCTGATTTCTTCTCTTTGGAGGCATATTTCTGAAATAAGAGAAGAGCGGATTAGACTGAGAGACTGACTGGAAATTTTTCTTACTTGCACAACATGAATACTGAAGAAAGGGAACTATTTCTAAAACATATCATAGCCTCTTGTACATAAATGTGGCGTGCAACCCACCCATGTACAATAATGCTAATTGACTGACTGATATGAACATAAGAGTACAAGCATTCTGGTCTATGACTGAAGGAATACTACTAATATCTGATAACTAACTAAGTCCATAAGGTTTCCTGAGTCATATGACTGACTGAATTCTACTGAATCATTGCTTGATTTTGTATATCGTGAAATGTGACAAGGCTCTAGGCACACATCTATAGTTTTCGGGTACGAATATCCCCAGGACTCGATGGAAGGAAACTGACACAACATGACTGACTTGATCATAGATTGGAGTCCACAATTCACATTATCATAAATAGAGGATATTATACATCATATAGTTCCTCAATATATTAAGCATGGTAGGGAGTGCATAGCTATATTTCATGTGCATATTGTATATCTCCATTATCATACATGCTTCATACCACAACAATAGCAACACATGAAAAGCATAGAATTCATATTAAAGTATATAGCTAACATGGACTTGTCATTTAGACATCATAGAACCATATAAACACGAATTTCTAGAATCCAAAGCATTTTATCGAACACCTTGCATGCATTCTTTAAGGCATAGGAGTGTTTGATAACTTGTACCATTTTAAACCATCTAAAGTTCATAGTTTTCAACTAACAAGCATATATATTCCATGAAAACACATCTAGATATCATCTTAAAACTTAAACATCAATCATCAACATGTACATGCTCATATCACCAAAAAAAGTTCACAAAATAGTATTTAAACCATGGTTCTTGAGCTCTATGAACGGATTGGATCCATAGATGAACACTACGCATACCTTAAAGATTGATCTTAAAAGAGATCTAATATTTCTGAAGGTTCCTGAAGAAATCCTTAGGCTTGACTTTGATTTTTCTTGACTAGGGTTTAACCTCTTTGGGAAAGAATGTTCTTGTACCTGAGGAGATAATCTTGAGAGGAAACCCTAATCTTGTGGTTGAAAGTGTATGAGAGTGCTTTTTGAGATGTTTTAACTAAATAAAATGGAACATAATACGTTTCTTGAGGGTTATAAGTCATAGGAAGTGAAGGGAAAAGACCAAAATACCCTTATGAAATAAATTCCCAGTTGCTGAAAATAATAGCTGACAACATTTGTGACAAGGCGTCAAAAATATGGTAAGCCGTCAAAAATATCGTCACACGGAAGCTGGAATTGATGGTTTCTATCTAAGTCTGATGACCTTCGTGGTAGGGCATCACAAATGTGATAAGCTACCACGAATGTCATCACACAGGAGCTGGATTCTTCCTAAGGATGACGACCTTCGTAGTAGGGCGTCACAAATGTGGTAAGCTATCACGAATGTCGTCACACAAGAGCTGGATTCTGCCTAAGGATGACGAACTTCATGGTAGGGCGTCACAAATATGGTAAGCTACCACGAATCTTGTCACACAGGAGATGGATTCTGCCTAAGGCTGACGACCTTCGTGGTAGGGCATCACAAATGTGGTAAGCTACCACGAATGTCGTCACACTGTTTCCAAACTGACATGCTGGAGTAAAATAAGAATAACTCTTTGCTCTGATATTGAATTTAGGTGAAATTGGTATAGTTGGAAATGTTATTCAATTATCTATCTATTGATAGGTCATGAGATCAAAAATTCCAAGTATAATGAGAGATATGCTCGTTTAAAGTTGACTATACCAATATCCTTCTCAAGAATTCAATCGGTAAGGAATGTTTTGATTCGCCTGATAGCTAGGAGTTATTTGAAGCCTTAATATACATCTAACCTACTCATAAAACTATAAAATAACCCCGATGTACCATGCATTATCTTGGTACATGGTTTTAATATTGGTTTGGATTTTTTTGGGGTATTACAGTTTGACTCACTTCCTGATACTCCTGTTGAGTTAGGTCCAGACTTTGAGCTTCATGAATCATCAGCCAATATTGACTCTCTTGTAGACCATCTTCTGCACTTTCAAAAGTACAAGATGACTAGAGGATGTGTTATTAGTGGGTTTGGGGATGCTGATATGGATGTGTTGTTAACCAAATTTTAGGACCAGGGGTGTTCACACTTGTTTCTTTAAGGTGACTTACAAAGGAAGTTTGAAAATTCTAAGGTTTATGAGTTCTATACAAATGGGGTCTCTATTGGAGAGATATTTTCTACCACTGTCAGAGGAGTCATTATAAATCTTTATACTGCTGACATTGCTAGAATTCTAAACATTCCTTTGCTAGAAATCCTCAACTAGTCAATCATCGTAGGTCTCTCAAGAGAGAGATGTCTCATCTTCATCATCTCTATTTTGATGTTGTTCACAAGATGACCACTCCTAGGAAGGAAAGCAGGACTATGGCAAATTTTCTTGATCTCACTCTCATGGAGTTGCTTGATACTGAAGTGCAAATTGTTCTGCCTAGGATTATTCTACAACATATGCAAAGGGTTCTTCTCAATGATGTGAGTGGTCATGCTCTCCAATATGAATTCTGCCTCACTCCTATATTTGAAGAGTTTTGGGTGCCTGTTCAAGTGTAGTATTTGCAGACCACCAAAGATGTTATAGGGATAGTGAACCATATAAAACTACCTGTTTCAATGAGGGGTACTGATAATCCTATGCAGCATTTGAGGAATGCTCTTGATGTTAAAATTCCTAAGTTAGAGTCTACTCAAGTTGAACTGGAGGCTGATCAAGCAACACATGATACTGAAAAACTGGCACTTCAATCTCAGATTGCTTCTCTTTAAGCTACCATTGAGAGTGAAAGATCTTCTAATGCTGAAATTATGGGAAAATTGACTACCCTTATTCCCTCTTCTTCTTCTCCTTAGTTCCCTTCTTAGTACCTAGTATTGCCCTTGTTTTTGCCTGGTTCATCTTTATCAATTTTTGGTACTCTGAATTATATCTTGCTTCTGAATTAAATGGACTTAATTGCTTCCTGTGTTTTTCTCTTGTTCTACTTAATGCATTATGGTATTTTTCTCTAAATTTTGATTATTTTAGTGATAGCCCCTATGACCGTAGATTATTAAACAATATATTTCTGACTTTAGGCCTTTCTTTTTTATGATGTCAAAAGGGGAAAGAATAGATTGTGCAATGTTTAAAACTCATATGACTAACCTATTTCATTCTAGTATCCTTGTATTTAAATCCTTTGTTGAGTATGTCAGGATTTTAAGGAGGATGTTGTTTCATTGTGATGCTATGAAGCATGTACTTGGTTTTTCATCATCAAAAAGGGGGAATTTGTTAGAGATATAAAGTTTTGATGATTGAAGTATGTGAATGAAACATATTATTCATGCCAGTCCTCACATGTGAAGAACATAGAAGTGGTTGCAAGGCTGATGATAAAAGAATGCGTGAAGTCAGGAGTGGATAAGAAAATAAATTCATATATTCTTTCAACATGTATCACATGCAGAAAAGAGGGCGGAAGGATGATAAACACAACACTGAAAGATTGAGTAAATAAAGGAATCCTATTCAGACAAGGAGACATAATGCAACAAGGTATGTAACTAACTGATAGAGTCCTATTGAAGAAAGATAATTAGATCATCTAAAGGACTTCATCAGAGTTGTCTTAAATAGAAGAAACTATCTCAAAGAGTTTCACTCAATCACTAACAAGAAAAACATCAATCAAGAAATTTGTTCACTAGCTTGAAGAAGAACCTGTTCCTTTACTTAGAGAGTCATAGACTTTGTGTAATAGGTTGGTTCTTTGAGTTGTAATGAGCTTTAGTTCTAGTCTCAGTGAAATATAAACTAAGTTAGGAGTTGTGTCTTCAAGTTAGGGAACTCGAAGACTTGGGAACTCTTATCTTGGGAAGATTTGTGTTATTGTAGAAATAGGAATTAGAGTTTAATTTCTAGTTTACAAGATTCTTGTAATTTGCTGATTGTTGAGGCTCAAGAGTTTTAGTGAAGTTGGGTTAAATCCCGTAGAGGTACTAGTCATGATTTTTTACACCTTTCTTGAGTCGGGTGTTTTCCACTTACAAATATTATCTTCGTATTTACTCTATATAAGTGAACCACATTAGCTTACTTGTTCCACTAATAGGCAATAAAGAGAGTAAAATAGTAAAATCAGTAGGGTACACATTTTAACATCATTGTAGACTGACATTGCGGTGGCAGTCCATACTTCTGATTCCAACCTTGCTCGAAATGTTGATGGATCCTAAAATTCATTCTCTCAAAGTATCTCATATGTTTTTGTGACTCCTCCCTGACTATCTATTTTTGGAGCCATTTGTTCCTTGTTAAAACTGTTTTATTGTTGGGTTGTATTTGGGGAATCTTAATCCCCTAACTCTCTTTTGCTTTCTTATCTAGAACTATTATTAGCTATCTTCTATTTGTTGTGCTCTTTTTCTTTATTTTGATGGCTAGAACTTGGTACATCCATTATGGGAAGATCTATAACTTACTTCCATACAAGAAGATATATAAGTTATGGCTCTCAGAGGAGGACCCACATGTATAGGTGGGGGTGCACATGCACATGTTAAACGTAAAAAAATAATTGTGTGTATATATATATGTATATATCTCTATCTCTATTATATTAAAAGTGTGAAGAGCCTTATAAATCACGTTTGAACTTTTTGCCTTTCATTAAAAGTCTCCCTTTTAGAGAAAATCGTCTTTTCGCATATTCTATTTAAATTACATATAATCGTCCTTCCTTTTTAAAAAAAAATAAATTATTATATTAAATATATAAAAAGAATAAATGGAAAGAGTCCTAACATATATTTGAATTAAATTTCAACAGGAGTATATTAAAGACACGAAGAGTTCTAATTAGGTTAAAATCTGATTATCTACGGCATAGTCCGGCTAAAACTCTGTAATTTTTTTCTATATTTATACCAAAATTTCTCAAAATCAACCAAAGATGATGATGAGCGTAGATCATGTTAGTTTTTTTGGTGGTATTATTGATATGCTACTGCTTCTATTTCTTCATACTGCAACTTATGATTTTGAATGTTAAAAGTGTTTATTGTTTAAGTTGATGGAACTTTGTAAATTGAGATTGTTGTTCTCTTCTCTATCAAATCAGTTCGAGTTATTGAATGAATTGAGTGTTGATAGTTTGATTTTGTGAAATTTATTCTGCTAAATTTTAAGCATATTACAGGAGCAATAAGTATCTATTTCGTGGTAAATTTGATTGCACACACTATACAGGGATTTCCCTTGAGGGAGCACATGTGAGATACCAAAAATAAGAAGGACCATGATGCTTAAAGCTATGATTGTACATTGACATGATTTACTTGAATAATACTTGTTGTAACCTTTTTACCATTTTGGAGTGAGATCTGCAGGTTTGATACATAGTTGATCAATCTTCACATCCTCAAGTACCAGACTAGGTTAGCTAAAACACATGCCAATTTAGTTTAAGCATATGTGCATGTTAAAGATGTGGCTTTAGCTCACAGACTTCTCTATGAGACCCCTTCAACATCTTGCCGTTACCTTTACACGGATAGTGTGCTTCATTGTGGCCGATGACGTTGTTGAAATTCTTTTCAGAATATCCCATCCCCACCAAGTAAGTTCAATTTCCTAATCTATCAATTTCTGAATCTATCGACATAATTACGCCATTATGTGAAGTATGCATACATGAATTATTATAATTATACATATACTATTATCTTAAATAAGTATTAAAGTTGTGAAGGATCAACAGATTGGATAAAAGAACAATGGTCGTGGAAATGAAAGAAAAAGGTTTCTAATAATGTGGTTCGATAATATTGTGCTAGGATTTGGAGGTTCAATAAGATAGTGCTAGGATTTGGACTCCACTTCCGTTTTATTCAAAAGGTCATGTGTTAAAGGCTTTTAGTTTGTACTCAAATACAAAAGCAAAATCTTCTAGAAAGTCTTATTTGCATTGAATGTTCTTTAGTTTGTCCATTAAATAGTTCTCTTGTGGTCAATTTTTAATATTGTAAAATATTGTATCATGAATGCTCGTGGTCTTAACTATCAAGACTTCAATTAAATATCTCTATATGGTTAGGGACATTTACAAAGAGAGTCTAATGTGTTTGTCATTGATAAATATCTCAAAAAAAATATTTAGCAGCAATTAAGCTATCTCCGTTAATTAATTGCTACTAGAGATCATTTTTGATGTAGTGATAGGATAGAATATGTTTTTCACGATAGGATTAGAATAAAAACATGAAATGCATATTGAAATGCGTACAGATGGCACTTGATCTTAATTCTTATACATGAGGCAGGTTTAGACTACAACTTAGGATTAGAGAAATAACGTAAGCTAGCTAATTAAAAATGTTAACTTGGATGAGTTCGTAACACACATGGTGTAAGTAGAGTAACTAAACTTAGTGTTGGCATCTCATGCGACAAATCAACTCTCTTTATATTCTTCATAGCCTATGCCTATTTAGGATGTGCTAAAATTGAATGATATATCCAATGAAATTTATAAAGTGGGATCTAGAGACGGTAAAATATTTGACGTAGATTTGAATCGTTAAACTTTGTGATTCTCTAAGTATTTATATTCCTCATTCTATGTAAGGAAGAAATTGAGTTGTAATGTGATCTCTCGGATCATTTTTGGAAGTAGTTATGAAGAAGGTAGAAAGATATTTGAGCTTCAAAGGAAATAAGCTCAACATCTTACCGAAGCTGTCCAATCAGTTTATATTCTAAGATGAAGATAAATTAATTTTCTTAAGAATTGGAAAATTGTAGCCAAATTACAGACTATAATTTTTTTTTCTAGAAATGCACATTGCTTCCCTTAGTCTTTCCTATCTAATACATGTCGTTTTATTTATTTATGTAATACTAATTCAACATTTTTCCCAATAGAGAGGAACATAAGAATGAAGGAAATAAAAAAGGACAAGGACATCGGAATGAGCAAGCCATTGGAGAACGCAAGCTATTCGCAAAAACTACATTAGTGTTGCTCCTATAGAGTCTGTTGTGGTTGAGTAGATATCAAGATTGGCAAGGGTCAAAGAAGAAGTTTTGTAAATGTTGGAAAGTTAAAACTCAAATTTTGATGGATTAAATCGTCTAAAAGTTGTAACTATTTTTTTTAAATTTCATAAAAAATTCACAACCTTGCAAACCCCACCAAAGATATAAACCACATTTTACAAAAAATTCACAACTTCACAAACTACATCGAAGATGCAAACCCTATTTAGTTTGACCTATATAAACTTCTAAAATCTAACCTAATACACAAAATAAACATAAAGATGCCAATGCATTTTTCCAAAAAAAGGAAATTTTATTTTAAACAATTAATCATCAATGGAAACTCTAATGAGGAAGACCTTCACATACATGTACGACACTTTAATATTTCAAGAGGTACTTATATATTATAAATTCGTTAACTATTTTTTGATTAATTTTATGTTCTTTTTGTCAAATTTAAGAGTTTTTTTGGTGAGTGTATGATTTATTTTTGAGAAAATACCCAATTACCCCCTGAACTATACCCCAAAAGGCTATGACACACCTCAACTTAAAAGGGGTGCTATTACCTCCATGAACTAATTAAAAGTGTAATTTTGACACCCTTAGTGCCTACGTAGAACACACGTGTGCCTACGTGGACACTTCAGTGTGTTGTGCCACGTATGTGCCACGTAGGCACCACATAGGCACTAAGGGTGTCAAAATTACACTTTTAATTAGTTCAGGGGGTAATAGGACCCCCTTTAAGTTGAGGTGTGTCATAGCCTTTTTGGCTATAGTTTAGGGGGGTAATTGGGTATTATCTCTAAAACTTTTGTTAAATAAGTTTGATAAGTTAAATAGATCTATTTATCAAAAAAAAAAAAAAAAATTAATGACATGACATTTCAAGTAGGAGAGAGAAGGTTTTTGAGGTGTTAAGTATATTTTAAGGAAAACAAAAAGAGTTGAGTGATATTCTTATCCTAAATGAAACAAAAGTAATATTTGTAGGCAATTTCCCAAATATGGGTGACCATATGGGGAATTTACTAGATAATTGCAAGGTCAATTTTGCGCAACTTCCGACTATTCACATTGATAAAAATGATAATCAATAGATCTTTAAGTTGTTCAATTTTTAGCAAATTTATTTATAGAGATTAATTATTTTTTTCCGAATGCATTGATATTCCTTTTTTTCGTTGTTGTCATCAGAAGAAATGAAAAAAATTAAGAGACCCAAAATGAATCCTTAGTAATTGAGCTTTACACCATTTTTTTTTATATAAAAAAAAGATTAAATACCTGAATTTTAGTTTTTGTTCTATTAAGGCTTATAACTATTTCCTCTGGCTCATATTAATTTTTTAATCATAATTAGAATTTTTTTGGTGGTAATTGTTTTCTTGTTGAAAATTATCTGTCATATTTGGAGGAAATTTTTTTGACTTTTATAAATTACTTCAAATTTTTAAGAAAAAACTAAAATTTTGTATTTACCTATTTAATAGGATTTATGATTTTTTTTTTTATAAATATATATCTAATTTTGTAAGAGTACTTCACTTTACAAGCCGTTTTATGTTAATAAATTTATTAAATATTTGTATTAATGCTAATCTTATCATCTTCTTTTTTTTCTATAAGAATGACTTAGTGTTATTTGAAAATTTAAAATTTTGAATTTTTGCCGATTTAATGGGATTAAACATTTTTGCCTACAAATAAACTTTTGCTGAAAAAATCTCCTCTGACAATTATAAGCACCTCGGTCAATTGAAAAAAATATCAAAATTTTAAGTTGCGTTGATTTTTTTTTACAAGGGACACGGACTCTCAAAGACAGAAGAAAAATGACTCATACAAGATTTATACATGTGAATGATTTTAGAATTTAATTATCAAAATTTCTTGGCATATTAAGGGAATAACTAAGTATCTATTTATTAATATATATTAAGAAATAAAATCAATCTATTTATGTGAAATTTATAAGAGTAAAAGAGACTAACAATAATTTGCTGAGGGCCAATATATTTTTGTTTACACTTATTCTAACAAATGAGAACTTTTAATTTTGTTTTATATGTAAGTTATTTCACCTCAAAATGATTTTTTTTAATTTTATTTAGCAATAAATTAGTAACGAATTATCAAAAAAATAAATCACGTGTGAATTTATTGATGGATTATTAGTGATGCTCATGGATAAGTTAATTTTTACTATGGTGTTGATCATGCGTAAAATGCTTAATAATGAATTATCAAACAAGTTCTTGATTTTACAAATTAGCTATCATTGTGTACTTCAATCCATGACTTGTATACAAGTTAGTCAGATCTACCAAAAAATAAAAGAGATTAAGAAGAAGAACAAAAATGAGGTGGAAGAAAGATTGTGGAGGTTGTTATGAGGGAAGTGAGAAAAGAGGGGCCTTAGAGAAAGAATAAGGTGTTTTTTTTTGTCGAGTTACAAGGAGATTGCAAAGCAAAGTTGATTGATTTATTAAATATTTTCTTACATAAATTAAGTAAAAAAATATTATTAATATTTAGAATTTTAAAATTAATTATTTACTACATAATATTTATTTATATCATTTATTAAATAGATATAACATTTATTTTAATTTTTTTTTTGATAATTCATTTATGTTAATGTAAATTGCTAACTTTTAACTATTAGTTTTTTATATACAATTTTAGTGATTAGCACGAAATACATGTGCACGCACATATTCTAAAACTAGTACCTTGAAAAATTGGAATATAGTTAATAGTGCACCCAAAAAATAATAAATTTATAACATCAAAATTGCTGGATTGGGATTCGAACCCGCAACAATCCTATATGTTGAACCCACCTTGACCATTAAGCTACCAAAATTGATGGTTCAAAAAGGTTAAAAGTCAACATATTAGTTGAACTTCATATTATAAGAAAGTAAAATTATTAGCTTAGAACTCATATTTGTTCTATATATGTATTTTTCAGTACTGTTCATGTCATTGGTAACCAATCGAATATGATAATCCCTTAACTGACACTGGAAGTTTTTCTAACATTTACGCCAGGATAATATTGGTGCACCACAGTATTATCAAAAGTAAAAAGGGCGAAAAAGTTTTAAAGTTTATTGTGTTTAACCACAAAGTATAAATAAAGCGTGAGATTTAAAAAAAAAAGACATAAACGGAAAAAAATATAAATATATATCTAGTCTAAGACTAATAATATAAACATGAATGAAAAATATATTAACAAAGAAATTGATTTTTTTGATAAAGTAAAATATCAATTGTTTAGTGTCCGTCTCTTCAGAAAAGCCTCATTGACAAGGGAAAGTATGTTTTAGAAATTAATACCTAAACTGCACAATAAGCGAGGCGAGAGCTCAACACATTTTGAGTCTTGCTTCAAGGCTTATGCGCACCTTTAACAACACAAATGCACCCACAGACTTCAAATTATGAGTTCGCCGCTGATGGCTCCACTACATAACTTTTCATCATCAAAAGGGGAGATTGTTGGACCATGTATGTTTTGATGATGACAATTTATCCTTTTAAACTTATTACATACATAAGTAGAAAAAATAAATTAGCCAATAAAGAAAAGAAACTCGGCAGCAACAAATGCAAAAGGAAATAGTTGAAAATCAGCCCATTGATCAAGGAAAATCCAACAATCAAGGAAGATTCAACAATCAAAGAAGATCAATACAGAGTAAAATACAAGGAAGACAACTTGAAGAGTACAAGGAAAGATATGAAGACAAAAAATGTCAAACAAGTCACCAAAGGAAAATTAATGGGGACATATCTGATGTGGTGAGAGGTGTGCCTCTCATCGAGAAGATCTTCTTAGGAGGTGATTTCAATGTGTACATTGGGTCATCACTGAGGGGTTATAATGATTTGTTCGGAGGTTCTGATTTTAGGGAGAGGAATGACGGAGGATCTTTACTTTTGAATTTTGCAAGAGCCTGGGTTGATGGTAGCAAATTCGAGCATCCCAAGAAGGAGGAACACTTGGTAACCTTCCGTAGTTTGGTGGCCACGACGCATATTGATATTTTACTCCTTAGGAAGGGGATGAAGGTTTTGGTAAAGATTGTAAGGTTATTCCAAGTGAGAATCTTTCGACTTAATATAGGCTTTTGGAGAGAGATGGATTCAGAGATAAACAAGATTAGCAAAAAAAAAGAGTTTATGATGATCGACCTAGGATCAAATGAGGTAGCTTGATGATGACTAGTGCCCTTGAGATCTATGAGAAGTTGATGGGTATGGAGGTTTGGAAGAGTAGTAGGGATGCAGACAATATATGGATAAGACTGCCAATTGCATAAGCAAAATGGGTAGAGATCTGGTGTAGGGTGTATAGAGAGGTCAATTTTGTGGAAGGCATGGGGACTCGTGGTGGAATGGAGAAGTACTAGGGATGATGTAGGCAAAATGTAATGACCCTTCAAGTTATTTTTTACATTTATGCTTATCTTCACCATTTGAGCTTCTCTATAGATTCTCAAAGTTATTTATGACTTGCGGGGACCGATGGTTCGGTTACCGAGCAGTTTGTTTGGTTTTAAGAGCCAATTCCCTATTTTAAAGCCTTCGCTAGTTCCAAATGTCCTCCGAGAGAAAACTTCAGTGAAATGATCTCGGATGTGAATTTTGACTGTGACAGTAGATTCAAAATATTAAATGTAATCTAGATAGATCCTTGGTTTAGGTTCCAAGGCTTCCGAACTTATTTTAGGCTATTGAGTGTATTTTATAAAAAAATAAAACTATAGGTATGGGCCCCACTTTTTGCCGAAATTATCTTGGATAAAAGGTTTGGTGATTCCAATGAATTTGAAATGTGGTTTACACTCAAATTCACTTTTGTATCGTATATTTTTTATTCCAAATGAGTTTTGAGGGTCAAAAATAAGTTTTTGACTTTGCTGGTGGCTCAGACAGCGACTGTGGCATCTCTAAAGCTAGTAGGGGTTTTTAAGCACCCTATAGGCCGCATTTTAACCATTTTGACTCATTTTTGAAAGCCTAAAACCCTAAATGGGTATGATAACTCAAAATTGAGTCTTATGGGTGTCTAGGGAGCTTGGTAAACATCTTTTATCATGATAATCATTCGGATTAAGGTAAGATTTTATCACTTTATTAGTGAATTCTTAGTTCTTGACCCAAAACTCCAATCTAGCTTAGGGCTTGATTTAGCCCTAAATTTGGTTTGTTTTTACCCATTAATTGAGGGTTATGATCCTTAGTAATGTATGAGCATTGGGTTGACCTCGAAAATGCAATTTTCGTACGTTGGACCCACTTGGAGTTTTTGGTGTTGTTTTTGGACCGAAAGCACTACAGTGCAATATAGGTATCGTTAGAATCGTATTGATGAGTAGATTATATTTTTGATAGTGTGATGACATTTTGGGGATTGTGAAGTGAAGACAAGCATGTGATGCTTAAAGTTTGATTTTACGATTTAGCCTTGAGGTAGGCTCCTGTCCAATTTCCTTCATAGATGATGTATGATACGTATTGCGTGTGGATATGAATGTTAGGATTGATTATGTTTATGATAGTTTATCCTTGATTATTGATGTTTTGGGAAATTAGATTATGGTCATGGGCCCGTAAGATAGTATGTTCATAACCCTTTTGAATCTTATTACTTTCCCTCTCTAGTTTAGATTTATTGTAGCGTAGTTATTATGTAAACCTATGTTTGGGATATGGTTTTAGAATTTGAAGCATGATTTGTATATTTGAATTATTTGGACTAGTGTGGTAATCTTGAAACCGTAATTTTGGTAGAGTTGACTTAAGTACCCTTGTTTCTAGTCGAAGTTGTTATCATAGGCTTGAATATGAATTACTTGAAATATAGAAGATGAACTAGATACCTTAGCCTATTTTGGGGGCATAGTGTGCCTAATTATGGAAATTAGGGATTAGGAGTGGGATAATCCGACCCACTTAGGCCTAAACTTGTGTTAAGTCTTGTGGACTTAGTTGGGGATATTAGACATAAATGAGGCTACTAAACCTTAGAATTGGATTACTTTGTAACTTGGCAACTTGTAATGTTGTTCCCGGAATGTTGCTTTTGAGTTATGGTTTTGATACTTCTTGTGGAAGTGATATTGAGCATTTAGAGATGATATTCCTCCTAGATACGTTATTTGGCCTATAGGGATGCTAATTTCTCTTAGACTTAATGATTGGACTATAGAGTTGCTATTTCCTTTAGTCATGATTATTGGACTTATAGAAATGATGTTCCTCTTAGATATGCAAATTATCCTAGAGAGGTGATATTTCTCGTAGTCATGATGTATGAGCTATCAATATAAGATATCCTATAGACAATTACATGTCTATCTACATTATGACTCTAATATGTGAGATACCTCCTATATGTTAAATGATTAGAGATATTCTACGGTTTATAAATATGATTATTGATATGAGTTTCGGATATGTATATGGGCCTAAGGCCGTGATTACGTTGTTGTGACTATTTAGGATAAATTAATAGGCCAAGGGTCGTATTATGATAATGATTAAATATCAGAGGAGTTCTTATCAGTCTAAAGGATACGATTACAGTTTATGAATGCATATATATTTTTATATACATCTGTCCGGTATGGAATGGAGGAAGATACTGTATGTTGGTTACGACTTTATTGATGGGATAGGGGTGATGGAATGCATAGATATGGTACATTCATGAGTATTATATCGATAATTTATGTGATTGTAGCTGAAATATGATCTTATGACTATTCTTCCTAATTATGGTATAATCTACGTGGTAACTAGTTGGCTATTAGGTGACTATAGTACTTGATGCTTAGAATTATCAATACATTAGTTAATGATCCTTGATTAGTAATATTATATCTAACGACTAGGGTTGATATGTGGCTATAAAGTTAGGTTTATCGATGGTAGTGATACGTGGCTATTGATAACAAGTTATAATTCTAATTATTTGTTAAGTGAGGATAATGTGGTCAACATTACTAGGTGTTAAAGGATGCTAGTGATAATGATGCCTTGTTAATAGTGATGCTGACTAGCTAATAACGAGGACTATTTAATAATGAGGAGTAGTTGGTAAAAAATATTAGATATTGATTGGTATTAGTTAATAAAAGATGTTTAGTGGATAAATGATGAATAGTGAATAGATGGAGATTATGGTTTAATGGTAAACCTTTACTAGATGTTACATTGGCTAATTATTGATTAAGGGTTAGTTTCTATTTCATGACTAATGATTATGTGAAGAATCGGTTAGATTGATAACTAGAGACATGTGATGACTAGTAAACTAGAGGTATAATAATGAGTCTTGGTTAGTTAATAATGAGCAGATAGAATATAATGCTAAGATCATTATCTTTGCGATATTATGATTATGGTTGCGAGTATATTATCTTGAGTCTGTGAACCTATTATATACCTATATTTATGCATTGATGACTAGGATGATATATTGATGTCCGGCAAGGCTGGAGGATACTTTTATGATATATTGATACCCAACAAGGTTGGAGGATACTATGATGATATATTGATACCCGACAAGGTCGGAGGATACTGTTGTTTTGATATTGATACCCGTCAAGGCAAGATGATATTATTGTGATGATGTTGATACCCGAAAATACCGGAGGATACTATTGTGATGATATTGATACCCGGCAAGGCTGAAGGTACTATTGATGATGTGTTGATACCCGAAAAGGCCGGCGGTTGATTACGATGATGATGGTCCTAATTAGGACAATTATGATGAGTTACGAAATTGATTGTGTACTTTGCATTCTTTCCTACATGTGCATCATCTATCACTAGTAAGCGCCTATATTTATCAGCCGGTATGGGACAATTGCATATATATGGGTGAAGAATATACCTTGTGTTATTGTATGTTGATTAAACCTTTCGAGTTTTGGGTGGTGGGGATACGCATAGGCTCTGCTAGGTATTTGGTTGTCCAGAGTAGCCGATTATTTACGATTTTATTGATATTGTTATTATCATTGTTATGATCATTATTATGGCTAGCCTACGACAGATTGTTCATTGATCTGGTATTGAGATTGAGGTATGTCTTCGGCCTTAGCTATCTTATGATTGCATTACTATGCACGATTATTCTATGTCTAGCCATATGGATTAGAAATCCTGAGTATGTTAGTATTGAATCCTGAAAGTATTATAATGAGGTTTTAAAATGAGAACATGATGATCTAGGTTATGTTTGAGATGACCTCCCATCCTTATGTATTATATATATATATATATAGCTATATGAAGCTATGGTACTATCAGATATCCCTTCCTTCGTTGTTTATATTGTATAGTCATTCCTTCACCTTGTATATTACAATATATCTTTCTTTTGCTGTTTATTTGTAGATTGACCTGGGATATATGGTATAGCATTGGCATATATTGAATGGAGCTGGAATAGTATAGTTCACCTTGATACTTCCTTAGTCTTATTATGTTAGAGTCTTGGACATGAATAGGATAGTTGTCCCTTGTTATTCTCATTGACTTATTACATTATTTATGGACTCTTGGTTGTAGTTTCCATTCTGTTTATATGTTGTATATATCTACTTTTTATTTAGAGCTCAGTTGACAGCTGCCTACTAGTACCGTTTGTTTGGTACTCATACTACACCTCTGCAGCCTGCAGATCATAGTATGGGTTATCACCGTTAATTTCTGCATCGTGTGGAGTAGCCCTAATTCAGAGACTTAGAGTGAGCTCCTGACGTTCGGAGTATTACTTATCTCTCTTCTATATATTAGACTAGCTTCTAAGTTGTATTCAAAGGTAAGTTGAATCAGTGTATTTCTCCTTGATATATAACTTTTGTACTCTTATTATGTTTAGAAGCTCTTGTACTGATACCACCAGGTTTTGGGATTCGTCTATGTATTGATCTTTATTTCATATATTCCGCATACTTTTCCTTATGTTATTGAGTAGTCCATTACTAGCCATTCCGGACTACAGGTTGGCTTGCCTACTGGTGGGTTATGGTAGGCTCTATCATGACCTGAAAAGTTGGGTCGTGACATTAGTACAAGAGCTATGTGTTAGTAGAGTCCTATAGATCGGGGCAGACACATTCATAACCTATCTTCGGGGGGCTATAGGGACATTTTAGGAAATTCACTTCTTGACTCCTTATCGTGTGTCCATATTTCTTTGAACCTCAAACATATTCTTTGACTCTATTCTATCCATGAAGGATGACACGACATTGTCGACAGATGCGTACTAGACTTCACCATGTGTTTCCAGAGTGTTAGTGTAGTATTGGTGATACAAGACTAAGTGTGTATCATGAGATTCCAACCAACAGAAGAACAACAAGAAGAACAACAAAGTGCTAGCGAATCAAAAATGGCCACACACGGCTTCACTAGGCTTGCAACACTTGTTTGAACTAGAAAAAATGAGTTTATGAACAAGAACAACAAATAAAATAATGCTAGTGAATCAAAATAGCCCCATACGGCTTCACTAGACTCTTACATTCAACAACAGAATATTAACAAGATTACAAAAAAAAAGATAGAAACTTGACATACAATATTCAATGATCTAAGAACCCTAACAATGAGAAAGGACCCCAAGACTAATGAATATCAACACCAAGTTCTTACTTAGACCAAGAGGAACTCAAAGAACCCCAAAAATCCTAGTTTCTAGCCAAGATACAACACTAGTATTACTCTACTAGTGAGTTTCAGTTTTGGCCTCTCCAAATGAGAATGAGAATTCACAAAATATTACAAATATTTGTTGTCTTTAATAATATGAATAAACTAAAGAGGACTATCCCTAACACATGGCTTATATAGTCAACTACAAAGGAGGGACAAAATACCAAGACACCCTTGGCATTAAGTGGGCGGGTTTGGGGTGCTTTAGTGGGCCTCTTCATACTTTAATAAGTATAGTCCCTTAGATGGGCTCACAAGGGACTCACACACGTCCAAGGATGTGAACAAGGCTTGGAGTCATTGCAACTCACGTTCTTAGCTTCGTGTGAAAGGTCTCAAGCTAGGAATTCCCATATCATCCTCTCCATCTTGAAAGGAATTTGTCCTCAAATTCAAATTATTGCTATCCTCCACCGTTTCTACCTGAGTGATGTCACACACGTAGAAAGTATTGTGCACTTGATATTCCGGGGGTAGATCAATCTCGTAGACATTTTTATTGATCCTTTATAATACTTGGAATGATACATCACCCCGCGTCATCCACTTAGCATTCCTTTGAGACGGGAATCGATCCTTCCTTAGGTGCACCCACACCCAATCTCCCGATTCAAGAATGAGCTTTCTTTTTCCTTTGTTGGCTCTCCTTCCAACTTCTTGGTTTTTCTTCTCTGACCACAACCTCACCTTCTCATGTAGCTTCTTCTTGGCCTCGACCCATTTTCTTCCATCTAAGCTTATCATAAGATCACTTTTCAAAGGGGTTAAATCCAAAAGGGTGAGGGGTTGATGCCGTATACACACTCAAAAGGTGTCATCCCCGTTCTTGAGTGTATAACACAATTATAAGCAAACTAAATCAATGGTAAGTCCTACTCCCAAGAAGTCATTTTTCCCTTAACCATGGACCATAGAAGAGACCATAAAGTCCTATTTACTACTTCCGTTTAGCCATCGGTTTGTGGGTGGCGTAAAGTCAAAAATAACAACTTAGTACCAAGCCTACCCCATATGGACTTCCAAAAGTGGCTTTGGAATTTAGAATCCCTATCAGTCACTATGGTCCTCTAAACACCATGAAGTTTCACAACATTATCAACAAACAAATAGGCTACATTAGGTGCACAATCACATTTAGAAAAAGGAATAAAGTGAGCCATCTTGGAAAACCGATACACCACGACAAAAATACTATTTTTCCCCTTTCTAGTCCTCTACAATCCCAACATAAAGTCCATTGATTTGTCAATCCAAGGATGTAAAGGGGTGGACAATATGGTGTACAACCCATGGGGTTGGGGACGTGACTTATCTCATTTGCACTCAACACATTGGCCGTAAGTCTGGGATACATCCTTGTGCATTCTAGGCTAATAAAATTGTTCTTCCAAAATTCTGAGGGTTTTCTCGACCCCAAAATGGTCCATTAGACCACCATTGTGTGATTCTCTCACAAACAACTCTCTCCACAAACTTGAAGGAACACACAATCGTCTACCCTTAAACAAGTATCTATCAAATATGGTATAAGGATGGGAACCCCTATCCGTAACCCACCTATCCCTATCCAACTCTTCACTTTCCCTATAGATAGGAGAAAAGTGAGGGTCCTCGGGATATAAATACTTGAGGATTTCAAACCCCATCAACTTAGATGACAAAGTATACACAAGCACATATTTTCGGGACAAAGCATCAGCAACCACATTATCTTTACCCTTCTTGTAATTAATAACATAAGGAAAAGTTTCAAGAAATTTAATCCATTTGGCATGCCACCGGTTAAGCTTGTATTATACCCGTAGATTTTTCAAGGATTCGTGATCCGTTTGGATCATGGATTCTTTAGGCCATAAATAATGTTGCCAAGTGGTCAAGGCTCTAATCAAGGCATACAACTCTAAATCATACGTAGAGTAGTTTAGAGTTGCTCCTTTGAGCTTTTCACTAAAGTAGACAATAGGCTTTAATTCTTGCATTAAAACCGTGCCTATGCACTTTTCTAGCATCACATTTGACCTCAAAAGTCTTGTAAGAATTTGGAAATTGTAGCAACGGGGCCAAGATAAGCATAGATTTCAAGTCCTCGAAGGACTTAGCTTGTTCATCTCCCCTCTTGAAAGGCTGATCCTTTTTAATCACTTCGGTCAAGGGGTGACAATGGTGTTAAATCCATTGACAAAACATCTATAAAAACTAGACAACCCATGGAAGCTTCTCACTTCACCCACGGTTTTGGGAGTTCGCCAATTTTTAATGGTGTCAATCTTAGATTTATCCACTTTGACCCCACTTGAGATCACCACAAACCCAAGAAATACAACCTCATGGATACTAAAAGAACACTTTTCTAGATTATCATATAACTTCTTCTTTCGGAGGATATCAAACGCACAATGTTATTACTTTACATGCGCATCTAAGGACTTATTATACACCAACACATCATCAAAGTAAAAAACAACAAACTTTCTAATAAATGGCTTCATCACATGGTTCGTTAGCCTCATGAAAGTACTTGGACCATTTGTTAAGACAAATGGCATAACCTTCCATTCATAGAGACCGAATTTGGTGTTGAAGGATGTTTTCCATTCATCACCCGATTGCATACGGATTTGGTGATAGCCACTTCTCAAATCAATTTTAGAAAACAAACACAAACCACTCAATTTATCAAGCATATCATCTCTCCTAGGAATAGGGTGATGATATTTTACCGTTATTTTATTGATGGTTCAAAAATCAACGCGCATACGCCAAGTTGCATCTTTCTTGGGAACTAGTAGCACCAAGACCGCACAAGGGCTCATACTTTCCTTGATGTACCCTTTGTTGAGAAGTTCCTTAACTTGGCATTGCAATTCCTTGGTATCCATTGGATTGTATCTATAAGTCTTTTTGTTGGGCAATGTGATCCCGCCATAAAATTAATTTGGTGCTCAATGCCCCCAAGTGGAGGCAATTCTTTCGGAAATTCCCATCCTCATAATCTCGCAAAACATGAGAAATAGGAAGATAAATGGAAAATTTAGCGGGGTTAGTATTAAAGAAATGATCCAACAGGAGCATAGAAGTTTCCTTGTCATGATCACAAATAGTTCCTTCCTCCTAGCCATCATTACCATGCTCCCGTGCCCCTTAGAATTTAGGGACCCCTTGGCTTCCCCTATTCCCTCACTCTTGGATTCCCCTTCTTTACCCTCACTCTCAGCCTTTTTTTCCCTTTCCCTTCAATTTCCACATCTTTTGGTGTAATTCATTCACTTGGAAAGGCAATAATGGATAAAGAGCGACCTTTCAGCTATCCTTCTCAATTGTATACCGATTGGACCTTCTATCATATTTGTTCGACCTATCATATTTCCAAGTCCTTCCTAACAATAAGTGATAAGATTGCATTGGTATCACATCACAAAGAACCTCGTCATAGTAGTTGGCTACCTTAAAATGTATCACACATTGCCTTGTGACCTTCAAATCGCCGCATTCATTTAATCGTTGCAACTTGTGAGGACTAGTGTGAGGTTTAGTCGACAATTTTAAGAAGTTCACCATTGCAACACTAACCACATTCACACAACTTTCACTATCTATCACCATAGTGCACACACTTCCCTTCACAAGACATTTAGTATGGAATAGATTCTCCCGTTGTCTAGGATTATCTATCTCCTTACTAATCATGGCATGCCTCACTACAAAGTTTGGAACAACGCTCTCTCCTTATTGAAGATAAGCATCCTCATAATCATCATCATAATCATGTGGATCCCTCTCGACCATCTCATCTTGAGGATCGGCCTCAGTTTCATTACCCTTAATGCCGACTTTATCCCCAAGGAAATACAATTTACCTTCTCGTAGGATTACATTGCATTGGTTAGGACATTCATTGGATTTATGCTCCTAACCTTGGAACTTGAAGAATTGGAACTCTTTAGGATTAGGATTCATAAGAGTTTCTTGCCTCGGAGGAATTTTGTGGATGGTTTTGTCCTCAGAAAGCCTTGTAATAGAGGGTTAGTCCTTGATTTTGGGACAACCAAAGGGGATTGAACCATACCCTTTCTCCTCAGCCAACCCAAGGTTGATGGTCCCTTTGATTTTAACGATGACCTCTCTTTAAGTTCCTTTTCAATCTCAAGAGCCGTTTGGAAAATACCTTCAAAGGTATCAAACTTGTGAAGTGTCAAATGAGTGGAGATCTCTTTGTTCAACCCATACTTGAACCAAATAATGGCATGGCCAATTTTTTCTCCCCGATGATCAAGCTTCAATATGAGTTGTTAAAACTCATCATAGTATGCCATAACACTTCAATCCCCTTGTCACAAATTGTACAATTTTGCAAGCAACTCATGACGATAACTTTTGGGAAAATATCATTGTCTCATTAGGTACCTCAACCGAAACCATGGTTGTGGTTTCCCCTCTACCAACTCGTTGCCAAAATTCTTGATGTATTTTCACCAAGTGTTATCATAGCCTTTAAAATTAGATATGGCATAACAACTCTTTTTTTCTCTTTCAAGATATCATTCACTTGAAATACTTTTTCACACGCCGACTCCCAAGCAAGATATACCTCAAGGTCACTTTTATCCTTAAATATAGGTAGGATCAATTTGATGGTATTGATGACTACGTCTCTCTCTTGGTGTTGGTTTCCCCTTTCTCCATACCTTCGGTATTTTCTTGGATACACACATCCCTCTCTCATCCTATTCTCCCTCATATAAACATCATAAAAGGCTCTATACCCTTCATAATCCTCTCTATCATATTCCTCAAAGTGTATGGGATGGTTTTGGATGTTTGGAACTTTATTTGGAGAGATTGGATCTTGTAGAGGTGGTGGCCTTTGGTTTAGTGGATCTTGGAAGGGAGAGTTTAGATTTAGTGGAGGTATTGGACGCCCAAGTCCCTCTTGCTGAACTTGAGGAGTTTGGTAATGGGTTGGTCTATTGGAGTCTCGGTTTAAGGGGTTATGAGTGGTTTGGCCTGCGGCATTTAATAAAGCTAGTGAAGGATTTGGCAGTTGTATCCATGTTTTAGGAGTAACAGTGGCGAAGGAATTTCTATCATGTCCCCTTGATGAAACATTTCATTGAGTACAAGGGAGAGAGTTTTTTTTACTCTCCAGTTGTTCTAAACTCCCACTAATAGTCATCACTTCTCCCCTTATGGCTCGTACTTTCGTACTCAACCTTTCAAGAGTTTGGGTCATAGCCTCAAGAGTGACCCTTATATTCTCCATTTTATTAGAATACATGATTTGGGATGTGGTTCCCTCTATTGTCAAGGTATCACCTACACAAGCAACAAACAAGTTAGTTTAAAACCTCTCTCCCCACTTACACTCTCTTGGTTCACTCACACTCAAGCTCCAAAAGTGTTGTAGATTGGCTAGTAACCCATGAATCCTTAAGGTATGAGTATCTCTTGTCCGGAATGGATTCTTGTTTTGAAACTCAAAGAATTCTCATTGTACTATAGCTAAGAATTACAACGTATTCAAATAACAAAAGCATACAAACAAAGTTGACACGAACACAAGGCTTTATAGGACTAATTGACAACTTAGTAGGAATGTACTGGCTTGTTAATTTAGTTCTCAAATCAATTTAAAGGAAACTAAGAGTCAATAATTAGAAACTAGAAAATCCAAATTTGAGCTTAATTAACATTGTGAACAGTATTTAAGGTGATGTGGCAGTGTGGTATTGGTCACGGGTCCATACGTTTGATTATCAACTTGAAGTCTTAGCCCTTTTATATCATTTTACAATGGATGACTTGTTATTGGAGGGAAACATATAGTCTTGTAACTTTTTCAATTTTTAAATCTCAAAAGGTGATTTTTGAATTTACTAGTTCCACAAGACAAGGTTTCTTATTTTAAGGAAAAGTGGTTGCAAGTCTAGAAAGGTGATGTTGGCAAGTATTCTCACAAATAACTTTTCAATTTTGTCTTACAACCTTTTAGGATCTATTGCTCTTTTAAGGCATAGGATGAAGAGAAAATTTTAAGATGCACAACATTAACACCTTCAAGAACAAAACAACAATACACCACAATGGGCACTCCAACATCCAACACAAGTCACCACACGGCCAACCTCAAGTTTTCATAACAACAATTCACTTTTTTAAAGCTCAACTTTAGATTTAGACACTATTGTATTTATGAGAAAGAAACCAACACAAGAAACAAACTAAACAAGTAAAACCTTTGTAGATCTACAACCAACTTTCGGCCAAAATATTCAAGAACACACTTTTGGTAAGAGCTCCTCAAGATTGGATTTGTAAGAAAAAGACCAATCCTTGAGCTCTGATACCAAATTATACAAGAATAAGTGTGTACCAAGAGATTTCAACCAACTCAAGAACAACAAGAAGAACAACAAAGTGCTCGTGAATAAAAAATGGTCACACACGGCTTCACTAGGCTCACAACACTTGTGTGAACTAGAAAAAAATGAGTTTATCAATAAAAACAACAAAGACAATAATGCTAGTGAATCGAAAGAGCCCCACTCGGCTTCACTTGACTTTTAGATTCAACAACACAATGTTAACAAGATTACAAAAAAAAAGAGATAGAAATTTTTCATACAATATTCAATGATATAAGAACCCTAACAATGAGAAAGGACCCTAAGACTAATAAATATCAACACCAAGTTCTTACTTGGACCAAGAGAAACTCAAAGAACCCCCAAGATCCTAGTTTCTAGCCAAGATACAACACTAGTATTATATTACTCTACTAGTGAGTTTCGGTTTTGGCCTCTCCAAATGAGAAAGAGAAGTCACAAAATATTACAAGTGTTTGTTGTCTTCAATAATATGAATGAGATAAAGAGGACTAGCCCTAATACATGGCCTATATAGTAAATTACAATAGAAGGGACAAAAGACTAAGACACCCTTGGCATTAAGTGGCCGGTTTTGGGGTACTTTGGTGGGCCTCTTCACACTTTAATGAGTATAGGACCTTATATGGGCTCACAAGGGCCTCACACATGGCCAAGGATGTGAGAAAGACTTGGATTCATTTCAACTCACGTTCTTGGCTTTGTGTGAAAGGTCTCGAGCTAGGAATTCCCATATCAATTGGACTAGAGAGTTAGAGATTGATATCGAAGATCTTTAGCGGCATCCAAAAAATATGTTGGCCAGCTTAGGATTCTTTGTAGCTCGTGACTACTTCAGCCTTTGATGTTCAACATTGGGAATACAAATCATGTTGTAGATCTCTCTCTGTGAAGGATGATGTTTAATTCATCAAGCATTTCTCAGACCATAGTTGGGTCTATTGGTATTCATCAGGGTTCTTTATCAGTTTTGAGTATGAAATTAGAGTTCTCGTATGGTATAGGCATTTTTATATATTACATCTATCTGAGATGGACAATGGTTCATGGATGTGTTAGAGGATTAGTATTGTCACTCCGTTTGGCATCGAAGTACTTGATAGTAGGCAAATCTTCCTTCCCCCAGGTTGTCGATTATGAGATGACCATAGAGAGCATAGAGACTTATGGAAATGATAGAAAGAGGCATGTTATCAGCATAGTGCTATTGATATATTATATGAGAGTAAGTATTCTTCCGGTAGAGTTTAGCCTTAACTTCTACCCATTAGCTCTACGCAGACAGTATTACATACTATAATTAGTTCTTAGATTATTTATGATGATCATAGTGGGTAGAGTCCCCATGAAACTTATAGAGTATGGTATGGTTCTTAGGGACATAATAACCATTTTGGATTATGAGGGAAAGTATCTTGAAGTATTCTAGGATTTTGGTATTGTTGTATCATGTTGAGACGCTAGTTCTGAGAATGCCCTAGGTATGAGTTAGATGATCAACTAGAGTTAGCACATCTTCCCCACCATCCAAGAGTTCCTGAGACAGGCTATGATTTTAGAAGTATGGACATAATTTTGTAAATTTCTCTCAGCGTCAGTTTCCCAACCATTTGAGTCAATTGGTGTTCTCTCCATATTGATGCTTCAGGAGTTTCTACGACTATAGAGAGACTGACTACTAGTCTAAGGAGTATCCCTGACATGAGACTCCAGTCATTTAGCTTATTTAGATCAGCTTGTAATATTGTAACATCTTTAGTTAGAGATAATGTGCTTGGCACCTCAGTTGATGATTCATTCGGTCGATCCAATTTGGACCCGTTCAGATTTATTTTCTCTATGCCTATTAGGCATGTGATTGTGGATATCACCATAATTGGTGTGTTTTTATTTCCTATATTTGTCTCTTTTATGTGTATTGGGGTTTTTATACCCATTAATGATTATATGCCTTGATGAATTTATATCGGTTATTATGTGCCTTATTATTAAATTTATAATTATGTTACTACTTCGTTGTTTATTTCTTTTAGTTGTGGATGGAGTAGATCTAGATTCATGTTTTACCCTACGAGTGTGGTCTTGGGTTTGAGTCCTATTATCTTTGCTCATTAGCCCCTTTGATGCCCTTAAGTAGTACATGATATTGATGTTCATTGTGGTACAGCCTATTCAGTATGTTGATATTGATATTGCTATTGTTGTTGCTACCACTGTGTGAGATTATTGATATTACTTGATATTGTTACATGATGAATTTTATCCTCGCTGGGTAGCTGTATAGACTAATGTTATCTAGTTAAACTTTCATTTTCTTATGATATTATTTGATGGCTTGAGTAGATATAGCCCGATTTGATAACTTTTTCCCCTAGCGCGGCAAGGTTGACTGTGTTCCCTCTTGGTTAGCTGTATTAGATTGATTTAGGGATGTGTGGTGATATCAAAGCTAAGTTGACCATCCGGCAATTTAGTTATGTCTCTCATTTTTGAGTTTAAGATCCTTAGACTTTCCTCTTGGGTTGCAAAGGATTTTGTTTTGGCTATCCCTTTTGGTATAACCCATTTGTGAGATTGAATAGTTTGAGGTACGTTCTTCATTTGTGGCTATTTTATCTTCCGATAGAAATTTTGATATTTGATGTGGAGATATCATGGATTAATCTCATAGGTATGTTGGGTTCATTCTCTTGGGATGGTTTTCCCTGTTGTTAGTATAGAAATTGGATGCTTCTTTCTTGATTTGACATGGTTTTGTCTAGTGGAGTTGGAAAGTTAGAGGTAGGTGGCCTTTCCTGTGATCGCCTCTCGAGTTGGCATATTAGAAGTTCTTTATCTCAAATTGTTGACTTTCTGGTGGTGATTTTTCTCTCCTGATACTTCTCAACTGTGGCTTGGTATGATTTATCTCAGATATGTTAGATTTTGATACTAAATTTGATTTGAGATAGAGGACATTGATGTAGCCTTATTGGCCTAGTTTTGGATTTGACTCCTTGGAATGATGATTTGCAAGTATGATAGATTTGGAGTGTTAGTGCCTACTTATTTTTAGTTTTGATTTAGATATTTGAGATCGAGCAATTCAGCCTTGGTATTGAGATTTAACCTTGGTGTTGTAGAGCTTGCGTACAACTTTTGTTTTAGACTTGTCCTTGTTCAGATTTCATTTGTAGGCTAGTTGATCCCACTCCATGGTTGCCTATTCAGTCTTCTAGAATTTGGTTAGTTATAGTTGATAAGTGTTCAGATGATAGCCCATGGGGCCCATATCGGTTATTTTAGTTTCGACCTTTAGTTTCAGTTTTCTTTGGGAATTTTAGATGATTTAATCAGTGGGAGTAATATACTCAAGTTGGATTTAGTATACCTTTATTCTCGATTGATGGGATATCTTGAAGCAAAATATTCAGTCATAAGTAGTTATACCTTGGGCTTTGGGATTTCAGTTTGACTTTCATCCGGACTGGTTGAAGTATTGGCATTGATTGCATTCCTTGATTATCTCTATTTGTGTGCCAGATAGCAATTTATGAGTTTATTCTCATGTTTCTTGTATGGACTTTCGGTGGATCAGATTCAGTTCTTTGAGTTCTCTGTGATGAGATTGTGTGGATGAGACACGTGATTTTTCTCCTGGCTTGGAGTAGATAGCATGTGCAAAATGGTAAAGAAAGGTTATTTTGGGATTTAGAGTTGATTTTATGACTCATGTATTGGTTTTCTTTAGTCTTGGATGAGCCTTTATTGATTTATATGGGTATAGAAATGGTATCAGCTATTGTGATTGATGTTACGCGTATTTACACGCCTAAAGTACTATAATTTACCCATATTTTAGCTAAGTTTTAAGGACAAAATATATAATTCCTGCACTTTTAGTCCTTTTTCCTGGAAGTGAGCTAACCAACGTGATTAGCAAGTTTTCAGGTATAAATGATGAAGATTTCAGCATTTTATGGAAATTGGACGCCAAAGGAAACTTCATGTAAGAAGGAAGGCAGCTTCTGGAAGCTTGTGGACTGAAAGTGATGCATGGAGAACTTGTCCCGGGCAAACACAGCATTTCTAAAGACTTGGGGATCAGCAGTAACTTAGTAGGATTAGGACAAGGATAAAAATCCTATTTCAGTAGGACTAGGATAAAAACCTTATTTCAGTAGGACTAGGACAAGGGTGTTATAAAAACCCTTATTTGCTGAATTTTTCAGCATTCAATTCATTCTAATTCTCATCACTCAAGCATTACTACAATTAAAACAATTCTCTTTCAATTAATTCTTCTTCCCTTCTCTTCATCTATTCAACTTTTTAATTTTCACGACAAGAGAAACGCTATTTGCAAGGAATTAACGCCACAAGCACTACCAAAGCATACTTCACGTTAGACTCTTATTTTGGTATAATGATAATGTCTATTGTGATTTCCGTTGCACTCATGAATAGCTAAACTTCTCTGTTAGGGTTATGGAAGCCTTATGAGATACTATCTATTTCTATGAGTTTGTGAATTCTCGACACGTATGCTGCTTATATCATTATTCTCTTCATCTTAATTTAAATTCTTGTGGTTGCAAACATATAGAATACGCCAGTATAGCATTAACTTGTTCAAAAGAAAAGTTACAAGTCTGGAAAAGAGAGAATGTCAAGGAAATAGGGCACCAACCCCTATTTAAAAGTTAGTGCCGTAACTGGATTAACCTCTTGGAGAATTCGTACCATTAGATACGCTTTAAGCTCGAAAGAGTTAAAGGGAAATAATCCTTGATGGTCGAAAGACGCCTGGATTTACCATAGAATACGAATCTCTATAAGCACATGCATGTCTAAATTCCGCATAACTCATAGCCAATAGATACGTAAAACTCATAAGATGGACATAACCCTAACTTACAATTCTCATTGATTAAAACCTACCAAGCATTCCGTTTTTACTTTGCTATTTTATTTTTATTACTTAACATCATGCTCCAATCCCCCCTTTTTCACAGAACTTTCACCAAAAGTCGACTAATCGTTGCATACTTAGTGACCGAGTATTCCCTGTGGGATTCGACACCCAACCCAGTTGGGTTCTATATTTGACAACGACCGCTTACACTCTTACGAGAGCTGTAGTTTGAGCGTTATCAAATTTTGGCGCCGCTGCCGAGGAATACAGTTGTCAACTAAGTTTGTGATAATTACTAGACCCTTTGGTCAAATATTCTCGTATTTTACTTTTAGTTGTTGTTTTTGTTTTATTCAGGTTTGCTTGAGTGCATGCCAAACACTTGAAGTTCAGGTCAACCGTTATTCCCTATCAATCCTGAACCTCAACTTATTGGCATAATGGATGCACAACGTGACATTGACAGAAGGGCGGCTCAACAGGAGCAGGCTAGATTAGCTGCGTTGGCAGCTGCTCAAGTGCATCAACAGAATATTGATAACCTAGGTCGGTCAACAAATCCTGATGATGAGGACCTGGGTGATGAGGAGTTACTTAATCCACGGTGTGCAGATGAAGTGGCAGCACCTATGCACAGGAGGGATCGTCAAGCTAGAAATATACCTGAACGCCGAGCAGTGCAGGCTCCTTTTGATGATGATGATGATGATCTGGATGGAGCTGGTGCCACAGGGGCTATTATTCCTCCACCCTTGGCACTCGGAGATAAGTTCAATATCACTAGCACCATGATTCAGTTACTGCAACTCAAGGGGTTATTTGGTGGACTCGCAGGAGATGATCCGAATATGCATCTGATTAACTTTATTTCAATATGCAAGTCGTTTGACAATCCAGGAGTTGGGCAGAATGCAATTCGGCTGCGCTTATTTCCATTGTCTCTGTATGGGGAGGCAACTCTATGGCTGAACGGGCTAACTCCTGATTCTATTACTAATTGGAGGCAACTGAAAGACGCCTTCCTAGAAAGATTCTTTCCGCCATCCAAGAGAGAACAGTTGAGAGATAAGATCAGTAATTTCCGACAGCTTCCAACTGAAGCTCTCCATGAAACATGGGAGAGGTTGAAGAAGAAGCTTATGCGGTGCCCAAATCATCAGATGACCAACATCCACTTGATGGAGATATTATACAGGGCTTTGAACTCAGTGACTAAGCCAGTGGTTGACAATGCTGCAGGTGGGTCATTCATGGACCTTACTTTTCTTAAGGCAAGTGATATGCTAGATCGTATGACAAAGCAGAGTAGATCTTGGCATATCAGGGATTCTAAGGTAGCAAGCTCTACAGTATCTATTGGCTTGACTGCAGAGAAGAGGCGTAGACAAGAGGAACGTGACCAAGATATGGCTCACATGAAAACGCAGATGGATCTTCTGACCAAGCATTTATTATCAGGGAAGACCGAAAAGGTTAAGGCCATTGTATCACAAGGAAGAGATGAATCCGACTATGAGGAAGAAGCGAACTACTTGAATAATCAGGGGGGTTTCCGAGGCAATGCCCAAGGAAACCAAGGTCGGAACTATTATGATAAAGCTGGATACAAGGACCGCGATCAAGGTGGTTGAAAGAATAAGACTGATAGGAGTGGTTTACATGTTCCTCCTGGAAACTAAGAGGCTGTGTCATCTGGCTCTGGGAAGAAGTCGATGGAAGATATGATGGCGAAGCTGTTGAAGGGAGTAGAGGAAACTAATACGGGAGTGAATGAGGTGAAGAACGATTTGTCTTCAATAAATCAATTGGTTGACTCGCATTCTACTGCAATAAAGCAACTAGAGCAGCAATTGAGTCAACTTTCAGCGGCATTAAATCAAAGAAAAGCTGGAACACTACCTAGTGACACAGTGCAAAATCCAAGGAATGATGGATCGTGTATGACTATCACCACCCGAAGTGGTAAAGTGTTGGAAAATCCATCCAAAGGCAAGCAGGTGGTTGATGATATAGAAGATAGTGAGATCATTGCAGAACTAAAAGATGCCGAAGCAACTGATGAGGTTGTTCGTGACGTCACCTCTCAACGTCCACAGCCTGAAAAGATCGGCGAACTGAAGAAAGATGAAAAGGAAGCGGTGGAGAAAACTATTCCCCTTCCACCACCACCTTTTCCTCAAAGATTGAAGAAGAAAGCTGACGATACCAGGTTTAATAAGTTTATGACTATGTTGAAGCAGCTAAATATTAATGTTCCTTTGGTCGAGGCACTGGAACAAATGCCTGGGTACGCAAAATTTATGAAGGATCTTTTGACAAAGAAGCGGGCAGCAAGTTATAAGTTGACGGATACTGTTCATCATTGCAGTGCAATCGCTACCAGATTACTAGTTCAGAAGAAGGCTGACCCCGGTGACTTCACTATTCCTTGCACTGTCGGATCTTTGAATTTTGCCAAGGCATTATGCGATTTAGGAGCCAGCATCAATTTGATGCCGCTATCTATTTACAGAAAGTTGGGGTTGGGTGATCCTACTCCAACCAATATGAGGCTCGTGATGGCAGATAGGTCGGTAAAACGAGCTGTTGGTATTTTATATGATGTATTGGTGAAGGTTTCTTCATTCATCTTTCTAGTAGACTTCGTTATTCTGGACTGTGAGGTGGACTCTGAAGTTCCCATAATCTTGGGGCGCCCTTTCCTTGCAACAGGGAGTGTGCTTATTGATTTAAGAGCGAATGAGCTTTTATTCCGAATGAATGACGAAGTAGTCCGCTTTGATGTATGCAAATCTATGAAGCAACCCAAAGATCTGAACGTGTTCTTGGTAGCTAATGTTTATTTTGATGATGAGAAAGAATTATCCATAGAGGAGCAGCTTATTGTTGACCCATTGGCGGCTGTGCTTATGAATGTAGAGCGTGAGGATGCTGAAAATTATAAAGAAACTATTTGTACTCTAACAGGAATAGGGTAGTATCCTTATGCTCCCAAGAAGCTGGACCTCGATCTCAAAAATCGGCCTACACCACCAGCTAAACCATCCATTGAAGAGCCACCAATGTTAGAATTGAAGGATCTACCCAGTCATCTAAAGTACGCATTCTTGGGAAGTGGAAACACCCTCCCGGTTATTGTGGCGGCTGACTTAGGTGAGCAGCAAGTTGCAGCTCTCATTGTTGTTCTAAGAAAATACATGAGAGCCATCAGTTGGACCATCGCTGATATTATTGGTATTCTGCCTGGGATATGTATGCACAAGATTCAGCTTGAAGAAAATTGCATACCCACTATTGAGCATCAAAGACGTTTGAATCCACCTATGTAAGAGGTGGTGAAGAAAGAAATTATTAAGTGGTTAGATGCAGGGGTAGTGTATCCAATCTCTGACAGTAAATGGGTGAGTTCGGTACAGTGTGTGCCCAAGAAAGGGGGCATGACGGTTGTTGCAAATGAAAGGAATGAGCCAATTCTACTCAGACATGTCACAGGGTGGAGAGTATGCATGGACTACCGGAAGCTGAATTCATGGACGCTTAAGGATCACTTCCCAATGCCATTCATGGACCAAATGCTTGATCGATTGGCAGGGAAAGGATGGTTTTTCTTCTTAGATGGTTATTCCATCTATAATCAGATCTGTATTGCTCCCGAAGACCAACAGAAGACAACGTTTACATGCCCATATGGTATGTTTGCCTTCAAACGTATGCCATTTGGGCTATGTAACGCACCCGCCACTTTTCAGCGTTGTATGATGTCCATTTCTTCCTATATGGATGAAGACACCTTGGAGGTATTTATGGACGATTTTTTAGTTGTGGGTGAGTCATTTGAATCGTGCTTGGCGAACCTAAGTATGGCATTACAGAGATGTGTTGAATTCAACTTGGTGCTAAACTGGGAGAAGTGCCACTTTATGGTTAAAGAAGGTATTGTTCTTGGGCATAAAATTTCCGAAAGAGGAATTGAGGTGGATCGAGCTAAAATTGAAGTCATCGAGAAACTACCACTTCCAATCTCTGTAAAGGGAGTTCGTAGTTTCCTCGGGCATACAGGCTTTTATCGAAGGTTCATTAAAGACTTTTCCAAGATTGCTAGTATGTTATGCAAGCTTTTGGAGAAGGATGCAAAGTTCGACTTCGGTGAAGATTTCTTGAAGGCATTCGAATGCCTCAAAGGAAAGCTAATTGAAGCTCCTATCATTGTAGCACCTGATTGGTCCCTACCATTTGAAGTTATGTGTGATGCAAGCGGAGTAGCTTTGGGTGCTGTACTTGGCTAGAGAAGAGAAAAGTTATTTCATCCAATCTACTACGCGAGAAAGGTCTTGAACGGAGCCCAGAAGAACTATACTGTCACGGAACAAGAGCTTCTAGCAGTTGTTTATGCTTTTGAAAAGTTTCGTGCTTACCTGTTCGGGACTAAAGTGGTAGTTCATACCGATCATGCAGCCCTGAGATACCTAATAACGAAGAAGGATGCAAAGCCGAGGCTAATTCGATGGGTGTTATTGCTGCAAGAATTTGATTTCGAGGTAAAAGATAGAAGAGGTTGCGAAAACCAAGTGGATGATCACCTATCTAGACTTGAGAATGAGCACACAGCACAGCCCGATCTTGAGATTAATGATGCATTCCCCGATGAAGAGATCCTAGCCACGATGGTGGAAGAATTACCATGGTACGCAGACTTTGCAAACTATGTGGTAAGTAATGTGATACCTGAACATCTGTCTTTTCATCAAAAGAGGAAGTTCATGCATGATGTAAAACACTACTTCTGGGATGAGCCATATTTGTTTCGACGATGCACGGATGGTGTTATCAGGCGATGCATATCTCATGTGGAAGTGCCGAGTATCTTGGAAGCAAGTCATGCTTCCCAAGTTGGGGGAAACCATGCAGGTGGTCGAACAGAAAGGAAGGTATTGTAAAGCGGCTATTATTGGCCTTCGATAATTAGAGATGCCTACGAATTTGTGAGAAGATGTGACCAATGTCAGAGACAAGGCACGATTTTGAAGCACCATAAGATGCCCATGTAAAAAATTCTTAAAGTAGAATTGTTTGATGTGTGGGGTATTGATTTCATGGGCCCATTCGTAAATTCGTTTGGGATAAAATATATCCTAGTTGTTGTCGACTATGTATCCAAATGGGTCGAAGCAGTAGCGTTGTCCGATAATGAAGGAAAGTGTGTTGTAGCATTCTTGAAGAGAAATATCTTCTCTCGTTTTGGGGTACCACATACCATCATAAGTGATGGAGGATCACACTTTTGCAACAAGCTGTTCAAATCCATGTTGGTGAAATATGGGGTCAAGCAACATAAGGTAGCCACACCTTATCACCCACAAACTAGTGGACAGGTAGAGGTTTCTAATCGAGAGATCAAGAAGATCCTTGCTAAGACTGTAAATGCTAATAGGAAGGATTGGTCTCGGAAGCTGGATGATGCACTATGGGCTTATAGGACTGCATTCAAAACGCCAATTGGCATATCCCCGTACCAACTAGTTTATGGGAAGGCTTGTCACTTGCCCATTGAGCTCGAGCATAAAGCATTATGGGCGTTGAAGCGACTGAATTTGAATTGGGATGATGCCATGAATATGAGATTGGAGCAGCTAAACGAGATGGATGAATTCTGTCTACATGCGTATGAAAAATCAGACTTCTACAAAGAGCGGATGAAAAAGTATCATGATCAACGTATTGTTCAATGAAACTTTCAAAAGGGTGATATGGTACTTCTTTTAAATTCTAGACTGAAGATATTCCCAGGGAAGTTAAGGTCCAAATGGTCTGGTCCGTACAAAATTAGCCAAGTCTACTCGTCTGGAGTAGTTGAGCTAGAAGACAATAATGGTGTTGTCTTTAAGGTGAATGGCCAACGAGTAAAACCATATATCGGTCCTCTTGACTCGATAAAATGCATGGCCACCATCTATCTCGACGAAATCTAAGTAGTCGAGGTAACTATGGCGTGCCGCGACAATAAATCAAGCGCTAGATGGGAGGCAACCCATCATTTTTCATTCTTTATTGTTTTACTAAGAGTTTGCTTTTTTAAAAATAAAAAAAAATCCAAAAAGAAGAGTAGAGCCACGACCAAAACTAAGGCGCTAGATGGGAGGCAACCCATCGTTCTAATAGTTTGTGTTGTTTTTGAATAAGTGTAGGTGCAAGAGGTGTAAAGGAGGAGATTGGTTTCAAATTTTGATTTGGAAGTATTGCATGTTGAAGGTGGTAAGTTGGGAATGAAGAAGTAAAAGGCTATGAGTTAGGCATTGCCTATGAAAATCTAGGCAACGAATAAGGCAAGGCCTATGCTATGGCCTAAGCTCTCTGAATCTAGAGTGCCATGGCATAGGCGCCGCCTATGCCTAACAATGCCATAGCATAGGCGCCGCCTATGCAAAAGCCCTTTGTCTCTGAATCTAGAGTGCCATGGCATAGGAGCCTCCTATGCCTAACAATGCCATAGCATAGGCGCCGCCTATGCTCAACTAGGCTTTGCAAAAGGCGCCGCCTATGCCAAGCATAGGCAAAGCATTAGGTGCCGCCTACGCTCACTTTTTGGTCTCCTAATTCAATTCCAAATGGGTTAAAACCCGACCCAAGCTTGCCCTATAAATAGAACCGTAGTCTTAGAACAAAAATGCATTGCAAATTCAACCTAAGCGTCGCCTACCTCTCCAAAATCTCTCAAAAATTTTCTTTTTGCTCTTTTAACTTTGCAAGAACATCTTCCAAGGCCATCAACCAAGTAAGTACTTCTTTGCTCTTCTTTTATATTCCATAAGTATTACAATACTACGCCTATAATAAGTTGTTAAATCTTGAAGTAGTGTTGGTGATTTGAATGTGGTTGACTTGTTGTGATACAACTAAGTGAGTGAAAGAATACGTATGGGTGTTCTAGACTTGGTTCCAACCTGAATTTGATTTTGATACATTGTCATACTTTTGCGGAATCAACATGGTTAAGATAATTGCATAATGTTGTAACTCGAAATCTTGTATGTTTGAATGACTTGTCCATCGAGATGAAAATCATGGTTAACTACAAACATGAGATGTTGTGATTATTTCTAAGCCATAAATTGATACGATATCTATGTAGTAGTTTTGTTAAAAGAGATGCATTAGTCCAAACATGAAAACATAGTTAAGAGTACATGAAAAAGAATTGAAAAGGATAGTGAAGATGACAAGAAAAGTATGACTGCGCTGAATATATTGTTGGAACATAACACCTAAATGTATGGAAATGAAGTCTGAGTAAGTGACATCGTTCACTTAATCAGTTTGTCACAACAAATTAAGTGTGGGGTGGTGCCTCTACTGCTTGTTTGTTGACTGTATCCACCGAGATGAAGCTAACATGATTATTATTTTAATCTCAGGTACAATCAATGTCACCAAAAGCAAGACAAGGAAAAGAAAAAACAACCACTTCACAAAAAGGCCAGAAAAGGGGACAAAAAGAGCAAGGTGAATCCTCCTCGCTGCAAATACCTCGACGCATGTACGGGATAAAATGGGTCCTAGAGGATGAAGGAAAGGAGTGGTACAAGAACAATAAAGTAAAAAAATATGTTCATGTGGAGTTGATACAAAAGGAGAGCCTAGCAAAGAAAGAACCCCGTATTTTGGCTAAAATCATGGCGCTACCTCTTGATTTCATTTTCCAAGATATGGGAGAATGCAATCTTGATCTAACACGAGAATTCTATGCCAATTGGTCCCCAAAGACTACCGGAAGTGAAGTGAAGATTCGGGGCCAAGTCTTGCAACTGAATGCGGAGTTCTTCAACTCTTTTCTGGGTCTTCCATCTGTGGATCCATCACCGCTCAAGGAGCTCTATCGCAGACCTCCATACAGTGCAATCAGACACACACTATGCGGAACAAGATCAATGGCATGGTGGAGTCGTCACAAGGATACCGGTCGGCACAATACCATCCCGTATGCCTCCTTGAACAGAGAAGCTCGGATATGGTTGCGGATAGTCAATTATTGCCTGATTCTAGGGTCACAGTACACAAAGATCACACGTGATAGAGTGTGCTTGGTGTACGCTTTGATGACGAACATCCCCATTAATATTGGGGCGATTATTCGATCTTCAATGCGTAAGGCCAGGCTGCACAAGAGGTCCCACTTCCGCTTTGGCAATCTGTTGACTGCGATATTAAGGAATGAGGACATCGAAGAGGAACCTGCAGATCATAAGCTTCCACACAACCCGAAGAAGGTTGACCTCACAAAGGTTAAAGATGTTGAATCCGTGCATGGCGTCAACCTAACCACTGCAGAAAGACATGCTCGCGATGAAAGCTTCTCCCGCCATTTATATGGCATGATGAAATTTACCATGATGAGCGGGGGTCGTGTTCCAACTGCTGCAGAGCTCCAACAGTTGGATTATGACTACCCAATGAATGAGCATGCGAGGGCAATGTGTGGAGTAGGTGTATATTTTGAGGAACCTTTTGATGACGACATGCCAACCGATGATGATCGACGAATGCCAAACTCCGACATGGAGGAGAACTCTAATGACAACGACTCTGATGATGATTCCAATGTAGGGGGTATAACCCCAGACATAGAGGATGAGTCCGACTAATCAGGTTCTTCTTATTTATTTTCCACTGAGGGCAGTGTGTCCCGTCTAAGTGTGGGGTGCTGGTATTTGTATGCTATACTTCTTTGTCTGCATTTGCATTTATTCTAGTTCTTGTTTGTTTTAATTAGTCGTAATTAGTTAGTTTAATTTTAAATTTTTTAGATTTTGCATGAAATTGTTCTGATAGACGGCATGGTAGTATAACAAGAGTTTGTGCTAAATCATTACTATTGAGACATTTAGGCTCTAAATGTGACTCACTGTGTGATAATTGTGTGGTTTAATTCATTCATCTGTTGGGTCAAGAGTCTATACTGCTCCCAATAAAGTTGACCATGTGCCTTGTGTGTGTGAGGATATAGTATATTCTGTGTTGTGACTGATGCTAGAACTTGCCGGGTGTGTGTGTAAAGCGAAATAAAGAGTGTGAGTTTAGAAGATGATTTAGGCATTTCTCTGGCAGCCTGTGATTGTTTACCTTCTGTTTACCTACCCGTGGACATTATCCTAGTCAACCCTTTTGAGCCTTTATGCCATTTTCTTTGACAGCCTCATATGTAAGCCTAATCCATTTTTTTTCAAAACCATAATTTGATCCAAATTCCTAAGTGCTTTAAATTGTGAAGTCATGTGACAAAATAAGAAGAAATTGGGTGAGAGTGATGCCTTAAAGTGAATTGGTACTTGAATTTGTTATAAAAAAAAGTGGCTATCATAGAGGTGTGTTAAAAAAAAAGAAAAAAAAATAGAAAAACAAAAAGATAAATTGTGTTTATGATTAAATAAAAAGATAGTTATGCTTGAATGGCAAAATAGGTGAAAAGGGGTGATAGATGAAAGAAAGGTAGCAGGGTTGATTAAAAGAGAGTGTTAATGGCATAATGTGATGTATTAAAGCGCTTAGGAACATAGTCACTATTTCTGGCCAAAATAGTCCTACCCGTCCCTTAGCCTACATTACAACCTGTAAAAGACCTAATTGATCCTAAGCTTAACATTCTGATATTAGTAGAGCATTACGCTAAGGGCAAGCCAATGGTCATCAGTTGCAACATATGAATTCTTTGTGTGAGTGAGAGCAAGGAAAATCTTATACCCATGTTTTGAAAAAGGAAATACTTGTGAGTAATTATGGGTGATATATTGTGCGACACACATGGTTGATGAGTTTTGGGTAGTCTTGTATGATTCTTTGTGCCTTAACTTTTGGATACGAATTAACCATCATCACGAGTCTATGTTGGAGGATGAATTGTTTCTAGTAGTGATCAGAAAACTACTCTTTGTTAATAATTGTTGTGCCTGTCTTGATGAATATTGTGTGTTGTTACTGTGAAACCCTAAGTAGATGTTTATATGGACATAATATTTTGTTTGAGGGCGAACAAAGCTTTAAGTGTGGGGTTTTGATGTTAGGCGTATTTACACGCCTAAAGTACTATAATTTACCCATATTTTAGCTAAGTTTTAAGGACAAAATATATAATTCCTGCACTTTTAGTCCTTTTTCCTGTAAGTGAGCTAACCAACGTGATTAGCAAGTTTTCAGGTATAAATGATGAAGATTTCAGCATTTTATGGAAATTGGACGCCAAAGGAAACTTCATGTAAGAAGGAAGGCAGCTTCTGGAAGCTTGTGGACTGAAAGTGATGCATGGAGAACTTGTCCCGGGCAAAAACAGTATTTCTAAAGACTTGGGGATCAGCAGTAACTTAGTAGGATTAGGACAAGGATAAAAATCCTATTTCAGTATGACTAGGATAAAAAACTTATTTCAGTAGGACTAGGACAAGGGTGTTATAAAAACCCTTATTTGTTGAATTTTTCAGCATTCAATTCATTCTAATTCTCATCACTCAAGCATTACTACAATTAAAACAATTCTCTTTCAATTAATTCTTCTTCCCTTCTCTTCATCTATTCGACTTTTTAATTTTCACGACAAGAGAAATGCTATTTGCAAGGAATTCACGCCACAAGCACTACCAAAGCATACTTCACGTTAGACTCCTATTTTGGTATAATGATAATGTCTATTGTGATTTCCGTTGCACTCATGAATAGCTAAACTTCTCTGTTAGGGTTATGAAAGCCTTATGAGATACTATCTATTGCTATGAGTTTGTGAATTCTCGACACGTATGCTGCTTATATCATTACTCTCTTCATCTTAATTTAAATTCTTGTGGTTGCAAACATATAAAATACGCCAGTATAGCATTAACTTGTTCGAAAGAAAAGTTACATGTCTGGAAAAGAGAGAATGTCAAGGAAATAGGGCACTAACCCCTATTTAAAAGTTAGTGTCGTAACTGGATTAACCTCTTGGAGAATTCGTACCATTAGATACGCTTTAAGCTCGAAAGAGTTAAAGTGAAATAATCCTTGATGGTCGAAAGACGCCTGGATTTACCATAGAATACGAATCTCTATAAGCACATGCATGTCTGAATTCCGCATAACTCATAGCCAATAGATACGTAAAACTCATAAGGTGGACATAACCCTAACTTACAATTCTCATTGATTAAAACCTACCAAGCATTCTGTTTTTACTTTGCTATTTTATTTTTATTACTTAACGTCACGCTCCAATCCCCCCTTTTTCACAGAACTTTCACCAAAAGTCTACTAATCGTTGCATACTTAGTGACCGAGTATTCCCTGTGGGATTCGACACCCAACCCAGTTGGGTTCTATATTTGACAATGACCACTTACACTCTAATGAGAGCTATATTTTGAGCATTATCAGTGATTCAGATGTGCGTGCATCAGCCTTCGTTGCTCAGTTTGAGGCCAGTTAGCGATTAAGTTAAGTTTTGGCTATTTTGGAAGTAAAATGAGAGTTCTTGTTGAAAAAAGGATACTTGTGGTAAAATCCCTTAGAAGTGTATTCTCCCTACGGAGGTTATCTAGGATATAATGCTTGGAGTATGTGGGCCCAGTACCTCATCCTTTCAAGCTTTTGAAATTCTTTCTATCAATTGACTTTCGAGGATGAAAGTCCTTTTATTAGTGGATAATGTAAAGACCCTTTAGGTCATTTTTCATATTTATGCTTATCTTCACAGTTTGAGATTCTCCATAGCTTCCCCAAGTCATTTATGACTTGCTGGGACTGACGGTTCGGTTACCGGATAGTTTGTTTGATTTTTAGAGCCAATTCCCTGTTTTGAAGTCTTCGCTAGTTCCAAATGTCCTCCAAGCGAAAACTTCAGTGAAACTTCAGTGGACGTGTGGGTGTTGCAAGGTTATTGTTTTGTTTTTGTAATAAAAATATAGTATGTTCCTGATGTCTCCGTTCTTAAGTTTTTATTATTAAGACTTCTTTTTCTTTTCCTTTTTTAACATTAAACAGAGACTTATCCAAAATGATGTTGTCCATCAAAATTGGAGCAAAAAGCCTCACCCCAATTGTAACCTAATGGAATGGAATATCTTTATTTATTTTTTTCCCATTGCTTAATAGGTTTGACGATACATGTCAAGTTGGCTTTGACGTCTCCAAATGAAAATGCAAACGACAACACGCAAAGAAGTTGGCAAATTTTGATTGATTTTTGTATCATGTTCATGCTTCATGAAGGAAACAAATATCCTGAGCCAAGTGAGTCTTGAAGGTTTCTACACCCCATTTTATGCCAGCTTTTCCTCGAGGTCATCATATATATTGGATTACCAATGTAAATGCAAATTAATCGAAGAAAGTTGGTTTGGAAGTCGGTCCAAAAATCGGAGTCCAGAGGTCGATATGTGACCAAACTTAGATAAAAACACTTCCATCAACATCAATATGTACCAACGAGGCAACATCAGCACAATCATGTGTCGTTACTCATATTTCTCTTTTTCAGTCTCAGATACGAATTTTGATTATGCCAGTAGATTCAAAATACTAAATTTAATCTAGATAGACCCTTGGTTCAGGTCCCAAGGCTTCTGAACTTATTTTGTACTATTGATCGAATTTTATGAAAAATGAAACTAAAGGTGTGGGCCCTACTTTTTGCTGAAACAATCTTGGATGAAAGTTTTGGCGATTCCAATAATTTTGAAATATGGTTAACACTCAAATTTCACTGTTGGATCATATATTTTGGATTTTGATAGAGTTTCGAGGGTCAAAAATAAGTTTTTGACTTTGTTGGTGCCCAGATAGCGACTGCGGCATATCCAAAGCTGGTAGGGGTATTTAAGCACACCCTATACGCCACATTTTCCACCATTTTGACTCATTTTTGAAAGCCTAAAACCTTAAAAGGGTATAATAACTCAAAATTGAGCCTTGTGGGTGTTTAAGGAGCTTGGTAAACATGTTTTATCATGATTATCATCCGAATTAAGGTAAGATTTTATCACTTTATTGGTGAATTCTTAGTTCTTGATCCAAAATCCAATTTAGCTTAGGTCTTGATTTAGCCCTAAATTTGTTTTGTTTTCACCTATTAATTGAGGGTTATGATTCCTTGGTGATGTATGAGCATTGGGTTGACCTCAGAAATGCGATTTTCGTACGTAGGACCCACTTGGGGTTTTTGGTGTCATTTTTGGACCCGAAACACAATAGTGCAAGATGGGTATCGTTAGACTCATATTGATGAGTAGATTATAGTTTTGATAGTGTGATGACATATTGGGGATTATGAAGTGAAGACGAACAACTTGTGCTTGAAGTGTGATTTAGCGGTTTAGCCTTGAGGGAAGCTCCTGTCCACTTTCCTTCATTGATGATGTATGATATGTATTGCGAGTGGATATGAATATTAGGATTGATTATGAGTAAGATAGTTGTAATACCCCGTACTTCTACCTAACTTAAAATCATCCCAAAAATGTTAAGGACTTACTTTAAAAGATGAATCCACTTTTATACATGTAAAATTTTCAAGATTTTAACTTTTTGTTGTGTGGGAAATTGAATAAGCTTTCCATCGATACCAAATTCTCCAAAATTCGACACCCGGGCGAAGAGTTAGAGCCATTTTAGTAAGTCAGTGTGCGACTTGAGACATCTACGCATCGCGAAGAAGGCCAAAATGGCAATCGTCAAAATCCAGTGAACCTCCGCGATTATGGCGTGTCGTAATAGGGCTCAAATTCAGAATAGTCCTTTTTCTAGTGTCTCAACACGATACTACCGCATCGCGGTGGGCATCCAGGTTCCATCCAGTATTGCAACACGATTTCACCACGTTGCGCCACAATGCAATTTCCCAGTAGTCATTTTCCAGAGACATGGCACGATAGCGCCGTGTCGCGCCAGGTGCCCAAATTGGGATTTCAGTGATGAAAAGTAAAACTTTCTAAGGGTAGTTGGGTCTTTTTCTATGACCAGGATCAGCCTTTAACCACAAAATTATGCCCTAAAAACCCTATTACATCACTTTTTCTCACTTTCTCTCAAGAACAAAATCCTTCTCTCTCAAGAGGCAAAAACCCTAGCTCAAGAAATCAAAACTCAAATTCAAGAATCTCTCCGTCAATCTTCGTAGAATCAAGAACTAAGGTATGCACAGTATTCATTCACGGATTCCTTTCATCCATGAAGCCCAAGAATCAAGTTTTAAATCTTGTATTATAAATATTTTGTTGTGAGTTGATTATGCTCACGTGATTATGGTTGTATGATTCCCAAGTTGGAATATTTATGTGTTGTTCATGAACCTATGCTAGTATGTGGTCTGAAATATGTTAAATTGAGTTGAAATTTGGAGTTTTGTTGTATTGATTTGATGGTCATGCCTATTCCCTAAGTCATGCATCCTAGGTGTTTGATAAAATGCCTAAGAGAATAGAAATTATGCATTATAGCTTAATTGTGACCCAAGTGATAGATGCATACTTTACCCTATGACCAAGAATGACTTCCTTGATATTTTGTGCATTATGAATGGTTGAGGGAATGTCCATGAGATTAGGTTGATGAAAGTATGATATGTTTATATGCAATTCCATTCATGTACAAGACTATGATAACCATGTGCTTCATTAAATCCCCAAATTAATGTATTGTGAATTGTTGATGTTGGTCATATGTACAAAATGTGTCATGTCCTGTCAGTTTCATGCTATCTAGTCCTGGGGGTACTTGTATCAGACAATTTACCTGTGTGCCTAGAGCCAGTGCCATGTTTTCATGATACTATTAGTCAAGCCATGATTAGTAGAATTTAGTCAGTCATATGACTCAGGAAAACTTAGTAAACTCAGTATTAGTCCAGTCTTACTCAGTAATCTCAGTAATCTCAGTCAGTTATCAGATTTCAGTAGTATTTCATCAGTTAATGGAATTAGTGAACCCAGTCCAAATCAGTCAAACAATATGATTAGTAATAGTTCAGTTTAGTGTCTCTTAAGTTGGGAGTAGGATTCAGCACCGAGTGAACCCAGGGATGAGGACACACACTGTCAGTCAATAGAGGGTGTTATCCTTAGAAGCAATCTTTGCATTCCATAACTATGTAGCTATCATAGGTTGAGATGTACCCTACTAGTTTTGGGATTAGACACCTCATTTGAGTTTTTCTACTACAAGGGGTTGACGGAAGAGCTCCCTGTCAGAGAGAGTTTACTCACAACTTGTCTTTACCCATGGCACGGTACTGACACCCTTCCATCTAGGGTTATAGGTTAGACCCCACTAGTTCAATTTCGGGGCATATCGGTTAGATGATTACCTCCCATAGTCTCAGTTTCAGATTCAGTCTCCGTAATAGAACTCAGTTTAGTTCTACAAATTTTAGGACTTTCAGTTACAGTCGCTCAGCTCAGTATAGAACTCAGCTAGTTCTATTAGGATTGTCAGACACAGGCACTCTGTTAATAGTATATTAATTATTTGAAACTCATGTTATCAGTATTCAGTTTTAGGACTGTCAGATACAGTCAATCAGACCAGTTCTTCATAATCAGAACTATCAGAAATAATCATTCCTTTATTTGTAATATGACATCAGTTCCTCAATACTCTATAGACTAAGCTATTCAGTATCCTAGTATTAACACTCAGATATCAGTAAATCCATATTATCAAAATTCATGAGTCAGTGTTATCGCGATCTAAGTTACAGTTACATATCCATTCATGTATTCTCACGTTTATGTTATACAGTCAGTTAGTAATGTTCATGCATATGAACCTCATATATTCATCCTACCTCACTTGCATACCAGTACATTCAATCGTACTGGTGCATTTGTGCTATGGTGTTTTATACCATAGGTTTAGAAGCACGAGCTCCCGATCATTCTTAGTAGATCGGACGTTCAGCAACCATACTAATAGTGAGTCCTCATCATTTAAGGATAGCATGATTATTCTATTACTTTATTATTTCAATAGTTTGGAGTTAGTTGAGGACATGTCCCATCAACTCCACAATTTTTAGATAGTTTATAGACTTTCAAACTACAAAATATTTTTAGATAGTTTATTTCAGTTTTGGGTATTGTTATACCCCATTATAGGCATTGTTTTATATTCAGTATTAGTTTAGTTTTGAACTTTATGGCCTTACAACTTATATTCTGCATATTACAATATATTATTTAGTGCTCTGTTATAGATATCAATCATGGATTAGCTTGTGGTCCTTTGGGGTCATGAGCACAGTGTAGCATTACAGGTACCATATTCGGAGCGTTACAAACTTGGTATCAGAGCCTAAGTTCAATAGATTCCTAGGAAGTATAAAAGCCGCATCTAGTAAAGGCTTGTGGATGGGTGTGTTGTGCAACACACTTATGTGCAGGAGGCTATGATATATTTTAGTAATAGTTTCCCTTCTTTCAGTATTCATGTCGTTCCAGTGATCATAAGATTTAATGTTTTTCTCTCTCAGTCTAATCCATTATCCCTTCCGTTTACAGAACATGACTCTCAAATAGACTAACGAAAAAAAAACAAAAAATCAGTCATCACCTCAACCCATTCAGGCAGATCTTCTGGATGAGCATGTCTCTCATTCTGAATTTAGGACTCCATTCACTACTCTAGCTAATTCAGTTGCAGCTCAGAATAAATGGCCAGCTGTTGTTCCATCCAACCAAGTGGCCAATTTTGCTGTATCCAGGATTCAGGACTTCACCCGAATGAATCCTCATCTATTCTCAGGTTCTAAGTCTGAAGTGGATCCATAGGAGTTCCTCGATCAAGTTCAAAAAGTCACAGATATCATGGGAGTGGCTTCCAGTGAGAGTGCAAAGTTAGCTGCCTATCAGCTACAAGATGTAGCCTATACATAGTTTAAACAGTGGAAGAAAGATAGGGCTACAGATGTAGAGCCCATAGGATGGGAAGAGTTCGCTATGACTTTCTTAGATAGATTCTATCCCCTAGAGTAGAAAGAAGCTAAATTTTTAGAATTCATAAACCTTAGACAAGGTAGCATGAGCGTAAAAGAGTATTCCCTCAAGTTTACTCAGTTAGCCAAGTACGCTCCCCATGTAGTAGCAGACAGTATATCCAGAATAAGTAAGTTTGTGTCTGGGATATTAGGTAGAGTGGTTAAGGAGTACAAAATTGTGATGTTGATTAAGGAGATGGACATATCTAGGCTTATGGTCCATGCTCAGTAGATTGAGGAGAAGAAACTTAAGAAGAATGAGATGGAAAACAAGAGAGCAAGGACTGGTAGTTGTAGTTTTTCTTAGCCAGGGTCGCAGGGTAGTAACCGTTCTCAGCATAGATAGAAGTTTTCAGCCCCAGTTCTATCTTTAGCTAGTGCACCAACACCAAAGTTCAGAAATAACCATAGAGATAGGGCGCCAGGCTCCAAGGACCAGGGTAGTGAGAGTAGGGTTTTTACTCATCTGCTTTGCAAAGAGTGTGGTAAGCATCATAAGGGTGTGTGTAGATCTGGTAGTAATGTGTGTTTTGGATGTGGTAAGACAGGTCACAAAGTCTGATATTGTCCTAGGCCTGTTCCTCAAAGTCAGCACAATCGTCCTTCAATTCAGTCCAGTCGCCCAAATCAGCAGGGTGCCACTTCCAGCGCTATCAGTGGTCAACTCCCAAATAGTCTCTATGCACTTTTGTCCTAACAGAATCAGAAAAGTCTTCCTGATGTAGCCACTGGTATGTTATAGATCCTTTATTTACATGTTCACGCTTCTTTAAATTTAGGAACTTCTTTTTCTTTTTTAACTCCTTGCATAGCAGTCAACTTTAAGGTCATATTAGATGTTAATAGGACCTTCTCAGCCTCTATCAAGTGGGTAAAACAATCATAGGCCAATGGGTATACAGGAACTATATGGTTATGATATCTCAGAAAAACAAGCCTTCAGGTTCTAGTAGTAATGCCAGTATGTGTAGAAAATCAATAAGGGAAGATAATTCCTGACCCATTCCTACCTCAGTGCAAAGTTTTATACTGTAAACCTCCCAATACTTATGCATGCTTTACGTTTCAGTCCCACGACTACAACTTATATCCATGAACTTTTCATAGAATAGAGTATGCTTCAAGTTTCTCGTATGAGGAGTCCAAGTTCATCTAGTATTGCAAGTCATGTTCCATGAATTCAGCAATTTCAAACCCAATTCATGCACCTCATGACTCATCCATTCATGTCATTCTTTACATTATGCTTAGACCATACGATTCATGACTTCACTCCTAGTGTCTAGTCAAACTCAAATTATGTCATGTATACTCTCAGTTTAAATACCTCAGTGAATCTGTGATATTGATGTTACATCCCGTAGGCCTCAATTACAGCGTTAGTTCAGTAATCAATATTCAGTAAAGGACTCAGTAGTCCTACAGAACCATGGCTTTCAGCTATTAGTTATTTAGCCATCAGAATTCAATGATCCCGTACCAGTCTAAACCCCAGTCATAGAAAACTAGAATTTAGTCTCAGTTATAGTCTCAGTTATGGTTATAGTCTTAATTACCATCTTAACTATAATCTCAGTCCCAGTCCTAAGTCCAGTAGTCAAATCAACAACTCAGTTAGTTTCAGAATTACCCAACCCTGGCATATATCCATCAGTTACTCAGATATTAGTATTTAAGTACCTCAATTTATAGAATGCTCCTGAATTATGTTAGATGTCTGGTCTTGTGTTCTTAAGGTAATACAGTTTTCCCTTACTCATGCTTAGCTACCTCATGTTACCCAGTTAGTCATTACCTTCTATGTATAACACTATATAGTTTCAATCCAGCTATCCCGAACCAAGTGCAGTTTAGTTTTACACATCCAGTATTCAACTATCCATCATTCAGTTAATCAGATAAATTAGTATATTTATGCATTTGCGCTCAGTGCCCATGTGAATCTTTTAATAATTTTGATTATAGTGCATAAGGTCTAGTCAATTTATCTTAGACGATGTCTCATAGGCCTTACTGGCGATCTCCTATTCAGATTTCCTGCTCAGACCAGACCAAGATTTGCTTTCTCCTTACAGTCACTAGAACTCTATAGAAAGAATGTCATAGAAATGATACTGTCGAGTATAAGTATTCAGCATGAGTTAGTCCGCAAAGCCAGTACTTCAGTTTAGCAGTTAGATGGAAAAGTTTGGATGGTGTGGTTTCCCCATCTTTCCATCTATTTACACTATTCGGAATCTCATAAATGTGATCATTCTAAGATAGACCAACTAGGTAGTTGTGTGTTCAACTTGGTTCATGTATCATGCCTTAGTTTCATATTCCAGGTATTCAGTCACGATCCAATCCGTAGGTTCTTTGTGCACCACCTCAGTTTTTCTCAATATCTCAGTAAGGTCAAGTTAGTATTCTTTGGGGTAATAGTGTCCCAAGGGGGAGATGCTCTATAACCCCCGAGCAATCATGTCCTAGACCCTCCAACTTTTCTTCATGTAATGAATCCAATTTTGGAGTAGTGGGTACCCATAGGTTGACCCTCTAACTCCAATCTCGGTCGTATGCCATGTACTCGAGGACTTAGTTCAGATCACGATATCCAACCCATGTATCACATTTCAGACTCAGCCTAATATAATAGCTTTCCTTAAGTTCATTCATCTTATAGTTCGAATTTCAGTTACAAACTATGCTCAATTTTTGTTTCAAACTTGGTATCTTTACCCTTACATGTTCAGTCACATATTTATGAGTCAGTTCAGCCATGTATTCACTCATTAAATATGCATGATCAGCTTATCAGTACTCTCAGTCATGCAGTCATGCATTAACTCAGTCATAAAATCATGCATCAGATATGCATGCTCAGTATGAATTTCAGTAATGTCAATCATGTAGTTATGTTTCAGTTGTTCATGTTCAGTATGTACTTTAGCTTATTATTTCTCCCATTTCAATCAGTCTCATTCGAGGACGAATGTCCCCAAGGGGGAGATATTTTAATACCCAGTACTTCTACCTAGTTTAAAATCATCTCAAAATTGTTAAAGATTTACTTTAAAAGATGAATTCACTTTTATACATATAGAATTTTCAAGATTTTGACTTTTTATTGTGTAGAAAATTAAATAATCTTTCCATCGATACCAAATTTGCACAAATCCAACATCCGGGCGAAGAGTTAGTGCCATTTTAGTAAGACAGTGTGCCACCTGAGCCATCAACGCATTGCGGAGCAGGCCAAAATGGAAATCGTCAAAATCCAGTGAACCTCCGCGATTATGGCACATCACGCCAGGGCTCAAATTCAGAATTGTCCTTTTTCCCGTGTCTCAATGCGATACCACCACGTCGTGGTGGACTTCCAGTTCCTATCTAGTATTGCAATGTGATTTCACCGCATCGCACCATGATGCAATTTCCCAGTAGTTATTTTCCAGAGACACGGCGCGATAGCGCCGCCTCGCACCAAGTGCCCAAATCAGGTTTTTAGTGACAAAAAATAAAAACTTTCTAAGGGAAATTGGATCTTTTTCCATGACCAGGATCAACCTTTAACCATGAAATTATGCCCTAAAAACCCTATTACATTACTTTTTCTCACTTTCTCTCAAGAATAAAATCCTTCTCTCTCAAGAGGCAAAAACCCTAGATCAAGAAATCAAGACTCAAATTCAAAAATCTCTCCGTCAATCTTCGTAGAATCAAGAACTAAGGTATGCATAGTGTTCATTCATGGATTCTTTTCATCCATGAAGCCCAAGAATCAAGTTTTAAATCTTGTATTATAAATATTTTGTTGTGGTTTTATTATGTTCATGTGATTATGGTTGTATGATTCCCAAGTTGGAATCTTTATGTGTTGTTCATGAACCTATGCTAGTATGTGGTCTGAAACATGTGAAATTGAGTTAAAATATGGAGTTTTGTTGTATTGATTTGATGGTCATGTCTATGCCCTAAGTCATGTATCCTAGGTGTTTGATAAAATGCCTAAGAGAATAGAAATTATGTGTTATAGCTTAATTATGACCCAAGTGATAGATGCATGCTTTACCGTATGACCAAGAATGACTTCCATGATATTTTGTGCATTATGAATGGTTGAGGGAATATACATGAGATTAGGTTGATGAAAGTATGATATGTTTATATGCAATTCCATTCATGTACAAGACTATGGTAACCATGTGCTTCATGAAATCCCCAAATTAATGTATTATGAATTGTTGATGTTGGTCATGTGTTCAAGAAGTGTCATATCCTATCAGTTTCATGCTATCGAGTCATGGGGGTACTTGTACTCGATAATTTAGTTGTGTTCCTAGAGCCGGTGTCATGTTTTCACGATACTCTCAGTCAAGCCATGATCAGTAGAATTCAGTCAGTCACATGACTTAGGAAAACTCAGTATTAGTCCAGTCTTACTCAGTAATCTCAGTAATCTCAGTCAGTTATCAGATTTTAGTAGTATTCCATCAGTCAATAGAATTTAGTGAACTCAATTTAAATCAGTTAAATAATACAATCAGTAATAGTTTAGTTTAGTTTAACTCAGTTCAGTTTAACTCAGTTCAGTGTCTCTTCAGTTGGGAGTAGGATTCAGCACCGAGTGAACCTAGGGATAAGGACACACACTGTCAGTCAGTATAGGGTGTGATCCTTAGAAGTAATCCTTGTATTCCAGAACTACGTAGCCAGCGTAGGTTGAGATTTACCCTACGAGTCTGGAATTATACACCTCATTTGAGTTTTTCTACTCAGAGGGGTTGACAGAAGAGCTCCCTATCAGAGAGGGTTTACTCATAACTTATCTTTACCCATGAAATGGTACTGACGCCATTATATCTGGGGCTATAGGTTGGACCCCACCAATTTAGTTTTGGGGCATGTCAGTTAGATGATTACCTCCCACAATCTTAGTTTTAGATTTAGTCTCCACAATAGAACTCACTTTAGTTCTACAGATTTTAGGACTGCCAGTTACAGTTGCTCAGCTTAGTACAGAACTTAGCTAGTTCCATCAGAATCAGGAATATCAGACATAGTCACTCAGTTAACAGTACATTAATTATACGAAAATAATATTATCAGTATTTAGTTTCAGGACTGTCAGATATAGTCAATTAGACCAGTTCTTCATAATCAGAACTGTCAGAAATAGTCATTCCTTTATTTGTAATATGAAACCAGTTCCTCATTGCTCTATAGACTCAGTTATTCAGTATCCCAGTAGTAGCACTCAGATATCAGTAAATTCATGTTATCAGAATTCATGAGTCAGTATTATCGCGATCTCAGTCACAGTTACATATTCATGCATGTATTCTCACATTTATGTTTTTCACTTAGTTAGTATTTTTCATGCATATGAACACCATGCATTTGGCCTACCTTACTTGCATACCAGTACATTCAATCGTACTAACGTATTTGCGCTATGGTGTTTTAAACCATAGGCTTAGAAGCACGAGCTCCCGAGCATCCTTAGTAGATCAGACATTCAGCATCCAGAATAACAGTTAGTCCTCATCATTCGAGGATAGCATGATTATTCTATTACTTTATTATTTCAGTAGTTTGGAGTTAGTTGGGGACATGTTCCATCAACCCCACAGTTTTCAGATAGTTTAGAGGCTTTCAGACTACAACATATTTTTAGATAGTTTATTTCAGTTTTGGGTATTGTTATACCCCATTACAGACATTCTTTTATATTCAGTATTGGTTCAGTTTTGAACCTTATAGCCTTACAGCTTATATTCCACATAATTACAGTATATTATTCAGTGCTTAGTTATAGATATCAGTCATGGGTTATCTTATTATCCTTCGAGATCATGAGCACCATGTAGCATTCTGGGTACTAGATTCGAGGCGTTACAATAGCTTAGCCTTTATTATTGATGTTTTGGAAAATTAGACGATGGTCTTGGACCCGTAAGATAGCATGTTTATAGCCCTTTTGAAATCTATTGCATTCCTCTCTAGTTTAGATTTATTATAGAGTAGTTATGATGTAAACCTATGTTTGGGATATGGTTTTATAAATTGAAGCATGATTTGTATATTTGACCTATTTCGACTAGTGTGGTAATCTTGAAATCGTAATTTGGGTAGAGTTGACTTAAGCACCATTTTTTCTTGTCAAAGTTGTTATCATAGGCTTGAATATGACTTACTTTACATCTATAAGATGAACTAAATACCTTAGCCTATTTTGGGACATAGTGTGCCTAACTATGGAAATTAGGGATTAGGAGTGGGATCGTCTGACCCACTTAGGCCTAAACTTGTATTAAGTCTTGTGGACTTATTTGGGGATATTAGACATAAATGAGGCTATTAAACCTTAGAATTGGATTACTTTGTAACTTGGTAACTTGTAATGATGTTCCCAAAATGTGGCTTTTGAGTTGTGGTTTAGATACTTCTTGTGGAAGTGATATTGGGCATTTAGAGATGATATTCCTCCTAGATACGTTATGTGTCCTATAGGGATGCTATTTTCTCTTGGAATTAATCATTGGCCTATAGAGTTGCTATTTCCTTTAGTCATGATTATTGGACCTATAGAGACGGTGTTCCTCTTAGATATGCAAATTTACCTAGAGAGGTGATATTCCTTGTAGTCATGATATATGACTTATCGATATAAGATATCCTATAGAAAATTACATGTTTATCTACATTATGCCTCCAATATATGAGATAACTCCTATATGTTAAATGATTAGAGATATTCTACAGCTTATAAATATGATTGTCAATATGAGTTTCGGATATGTATATGGGCCTAAGGTCGTGATTATGATGTTGTGACTATTTCAGATAAATTAATGGGCCAAGGGTCGTATTATGATAATAATTGAATATTAGAGGAGCACTTATCAGTCTAAAGGATACGATTGTAGTTTATGAATACATATATATTTGTATACACATCTCTCGGGTATGGGACGAAGGAAGATGCAGAATATTGCTTATGATTTTATTGATGGGATACTGGTGATGGCATGCATAGATATGGTACATCGAGTATTATATTGGTAATTTATGTGATTGTAGATGAAATATGATCTTATGACTATTCTTCCTAATTATGGTATAAGCTACGTGGTTACTAGTTGGCTATTAGGTAACTATAGTGCTTGATTCTTAGAATTCTAAATATATTAGTTAATGATCCTTGATTAGTAATATGATAGCTAACAACTAGGATTGATATGTGGCTATGAAGTTGGGTTTATCGATGGTAGTGATATGTGGCTATTGATAACAAGTTATAATTCCAATTAGTTGTTAAGTGAGGATAATGTGGTCAACATTGCTAGTGTTAAGGGATGTTAGTGATAATGATGCCTAGTTAATAATGATGCTTAGTTACTGATGCGTACTAGCTAATAATGAGGACAAGTTAATAATGAGGATTAATTGGTAAACAGTATTAGATATTGATTGGTGTTAGTTAATAAAAGATGTTTAGTTGATAAATGATGAATAGTGAATAGATGGCAATTATGGTTTAATGGTGAACCTTGACTAGACGTTAGGTTGGCTAATTATTTATTAATGGTTAGTTGTTATTCCATCATTAATGATTATATGAAGAATCGGTTAGATTGATAACTAGAGATCATGTGATGACTAGTAAACTAGCGGTATAATAATGAGTCTTGGCTAGTTAATAATGAGCAGAAAAAATATAATGAAAAGATTGTTATCTTTGTGATATTATGATGATGTTTGATAGTATATTGTCTTAAGCCTGTGCACCTATTATATACCTATATTTATACATTGATGTCTAAGATGATATATTGATGTCCGAAAAGGCCGGAGGATACTTTTATGATATATTGATACCCGGCATGGCTGGAGGATACTATGATGATATATTGATACCCATCAAGGCCAGAGGGTACTATTGTTATGATATTGATACCCGGCAAGGCTGGAGGATACTGTTGTGATAATGTTGATACCCGGCAAGGCCGGAGGATACTATTATGATGATATTGATACCTGATAAGGATGGAGGTACTATTGATGATGTGTTGATACCCGGAAAGGTCGTAGGTTGATCATAATGATGATGGTCCTAATGAGGACAGTTATGATGATTTGCGATATTAATTGTGTACTTTGCATTCATTCCTGCATTTGCATTGCCTATCACCAGTATACACCTATATTTATTCGCGGATATGGGACAGTTGCATATTTATGGGTGAAGAATATGCCTTGTGTTGTTGTATACTGATTGAACCTTCTGAGTTTGGGGAGGTGGGGGTACGCATAGGCTAGGTTACTATTTGGTTATGCAGAGTAGCCGATTATTTACGATTTTATTGATATTCTTATTATCATTGCTATGATCATTATTATTGCTAGCCTATGACAGATTGGTCATTGATCTGGTATTGGGATTGAGGTATGTCTTCGGACTTTGCTATCTTATGATTGTATTACTATGCACGATTATTCTATGTCTAGCCATTTGGATTAGAAATCCTGAGTGTGTTAGTATTGAATCCTGATAGTATTATATTGAGGTCTTAAAATGAGAACATGATGATCTAGGTTATGTTTGAGATGACCTCCTGTATTTATGTATTATATATATATATATATATATATATATATATATATATATATATGAATCCATGGTACTATTGGATATTCTTTAATTTGTTGTTCATATTGTATAGCCATTCCTTCGCCTTATATATTACAATATATCTTTCTTTCTCTCTTTATTTGTATATTGACCTGGGATATACGACATAGCATTGGCATATATTGAATGTAGCTGGAAAAGGATATTTCACCTTGATACTTACTTATTCTTATTATGTTAGACTCTTGAACATGAATAGGATAGTTGTCCCTTGATATTCTCATTGACTTATTACATGATTTATGAATTCTTGGTTGGAGTTTTTGTTTTGTTTATATGTTGTCTATATCTACTTTATCTTTGGATCTCAGTTGGCAGTTTCCTACTAAGTACCATTTGTTTGGTACTCATACTACACCTATGCAGCCTGCAGATTATAGTATAGGTTATCGGCGTTGATGTGTGCATCGTGTAGAGTAGCCGTGATTCAGAGACTTAGAGTGAGCTCCTGACGTTCGGAGTATTACTTATCTCTCTTCTATGTATTAGACTAGCCTCTAAGTTGTATTCAGAGGTAAGTTGAACTAGTGTATTTCTTTTTTATATATCACTTTTGTACTCTTATTATTTTTAGAAGCTCTTGGATTGATACCACCAGGTTTTAGGATTCGTCTATGTATTGATCTTTATTTCATATGTTCTGTATTCTTTTTCTTATGTTATTAGTCTTTTACTAGCCGTTCCATAGTACATGTTGGCTTGCCTACTGGTGGGTTATGGTAGGCACCATCATGACCTGAAAAGTTGGGTCGTGACACAAAGAAAGGGGCTTACAAGAAGTTGGTCAAAAGTACCATCAAGGAGGAGAAATCAAAAAATATGGACGAATATAAGGGGGCTAGGAAGGAGACTAAGTTAGTGGTTAACTGTCACGACCCGAGCTAAGACCCTGGCCGCGACGAGCATCCCAAACCATGAAATCCCGAGTGCCCTTCACTTTCTGTACATCATACACATGTTCACATACTTTAGAAGACAATGTGAAAATACATATCAATACAGAATCATGGTCAAATAATATAATTCAAAGGAACAATTCAAAATGGAATTCTATAACTTCTAACAACATCTAACAACAGTTTGTGAAATATCAAATACATAGAAACCAATATCTTGTCTAAAACTTGGACAAGGCCCCCAGTAGACCATAAACTGAAGAAAACAACAAAATCTAAAAATTAGACCTTCTGGAATAGAGAAGGCTCACCAACTAAAACTTTTGACGCACTCAAGCCTATTGCTGGATGGGACCCCAGGACTGTGCCTCAGATCTTGAGATAAAAAGGGTCAATACATATGTACTGGTATGAAGAGCTCGAATCTTGATTTGTTCCTTGGAAATCTTGGACTTAAGGAGTGATTTTCTTGATTTCTTGTTCTAGGAGGAAACCCTAGTTTGATATTTTTAGGAGTGAAAAGTGGATTTTGATGTTGTATAACTGATAATGATTGAATAATAAAAATTATAATATAATTTAATTCATGTGAGAAGTTTCTGGGGAGGAAAAGTACAAAAAACCCTGTTAAAAACACATTTCTTGCGCGATTCGGCCTCAACTGACGGTTTGGTTGACGGACTGTCAGTTTGGTGATGGACCGTCACTCCAACCATCATTTATAGTTCAAAACATGAGCTTAGTTCTTAAGTCTTGATGGGAAATTTGATGGGCCGTCACTGGCTTGATAGTTCGTCGGTCTGTCCGTCGCACCTCAGCAGACTGACACCTCTCAGTAAAATGGGCATAACTTTTTTTCCCAATGTCAGATTAAGGCGAAACTAGTGGCGTTAGAAAGAGGACTCAGAAATTTCATTTGATAAAGAGTATTCCCCCTAATTTTTTATATACAAAAAGTTATGGTCGATGGAAGTTGACCTAAGTTTAGACGCTCACTAAAACTCAATCGATAGGAAAGTTTTCAACTTGTCTTTAAGTTAAGGGACCTCTATGATTTCAATTCACGCTCAAATAGATTACCATACTACATAATTTATTAACACACTTAATTTTCATAAGATTTATTGGCTATTGGAACTATTATGCATAGGAATGACAGTTTACATACTAGCCCGAAATGCAGGTTGGTACATTATCCCCCCTTAGGATCATTCTTCCCCGAATGATGACTCGGGACACAACAAGCATGATTATAAGAACTAAAAGGAAGAAAAAAAGTAGTATAGGATTTGTAACTTATAAATCATCATCCATGTCTTCGAAAAGAGTTGGGTACCTCTCACACATATCATCTTCTGACTCCCAAGTAGCTTCATTGGCCTTTTGATTCCTCCATATCACCTTAACTGAAACTATTTCCTTGATCCTCAACTTCTAAACTTGGCGATCCAAAATGGAAACAGGTTTTTCTTCATATGAAAAGGAGTCATTTTCATTGATCTCCTCTACAGGTAATACTAGGGAATGATCTCCAATGCACTTCTTCAACTTGGACACATGGAATACTTGATAAATAGAAGCCAGGTTGCGGGCAAATCTAACTCATAGGAAATCCCATCGATCCTCTTCAAAATATAATGTAATGAGGACTAAGCTTCCCTTTCCTTCTAAAATGCATGACTTCCTTCATAGGGGAGACTTTGAGAAACACCCAATCACCAACCTCAAATTCTAACTCCCTTCTCCTAACATCGGTATAGGATTTTTGATGACCTCGAGCTATCTTAAGTCACTGTCTAATGATCTTCACCTTCTCTATTGCCTGATAAACAATATTAGGCCCGAACAATTGGGTTTTACCTACATCATACCACCCAATTGGTGATCTAAATCTCCTGCCATAAAGTGTTTCAAAAGGAGCCATTTGAATATTGGCATGGTAACTACTATTGTAGGTGGACTCTATCAATGGAAAATGATCTACCCAACTATATTTGAAGTCAATTATGCAGGCTCTCAACATGTCTTTAAGTTTCTGAATAGTGCGTTTAGCTTGCGCATCAGTCTAGGAGTTGAAGGCAGTACTCAGGTTCACTTGGGTACCTAAACCCCTCTAAAAAAATTGCCAAAACTACAAAGATAATTGTGTACCTCTATCATATATAATGGATACTGGTTCCCCATGTAAGTGAACTATTTCCTCAATGTACATCTTGGCATAATCATCTCCCGAATAGTTAGTCCTTACAGGCAGAAAGTGAAACTTGGCCATCCGATCTACAATCACCCAAATGGAGTCATATTAGTTTTGGGATGTTGGAAGCCCTGTGATGAAATCCATATTTATTATAGCCCATTTTCATATAGGCAATGCTATCTCCTGGGAAGTACCACCTGGTCTCAAATATTCTACTTTGACTTGTTGACAATTCAAACAGTTAGAAACAAAATCAAAAACATTAGGTTTCATATTGTTCCACCAATAGATTGTCTTAAGATCATGATACATTTTTGTAGATCTTTGGTGAACAACATACCTTGAAGTGTGAGCCTCATCAAGAATTCTTTCTCGCAATCTATCCATATTTTGCACACATATCCTACCCTGATACCTTAAAATTCTATCACCTCCAATTTCAAAAGCCATCACCTTCTGTTGACCAACATCTTACTTAATCTGCATCAAGATGGGATCTTTGACTTATTTTTCCTTAACTTCAACACATACAAAAGATTTATCTATCTAATGAACAATTACTTCTTTATCTTTGAAATCCAAAATTCGAACCCCTAGTTTGGTAATCCGGTGAATATCTTTCACCATCTTCCTTTTTCCTTCCTCAACATGAGCAAGACTACCCATTGACAACCTTCTAAGGGCGTCGGCCACCACATTTTCCTTTCCCGGATGATAGTGCAGGCTCATATCATAATCCTTCAATAGTTCCAACCAACGCCTTTGCCTGATATTCAAGTCTTTCTGTGAGAAAATATATTGTAAACTTTTGTTGTCAATAAATTATCAACATGTACCCCATAAATATAATGTGCCAGATTTTAAGTACAAACACCATAACCTATAACTCCAAGACATGGGTGGGGTAATTTTGCTTGTGCACCTTTAACTAACTAGATACATAAGCTACCACCTGTCTATGCTGCATAATTACATACCCAAGTACCACTCGGGATGCATCACAGTACACAACAAAACCCTCTGTACCCTTAGGAAGGGTCATAATAGGTGCAGTAGTCAACTTGTCTTTTAATTTCTCAAAACTATTCTCACAGGAGTCAGACCACACAAATTTTACCTTTTTCTGTGTCAACCTGGTAAGTGGAGCAGCTATGGAAGAAAAACTTTCTACAAACCTTCTGTAATACCCTACTAAACCTATGAAGCTCTGAATATCGGTTGGAGTCGTGGGTCTGGGCCATTTTCTCACTGCATCAATCTTTTAGGGGTCAACCTTAATTCCCTCACTAGAACAATATGCCCCAGGAAAGCGATAACACTAAGCCAGAATTCAGACTTGGAAATTTTTGCATATAATTTATGAACTTTGAGGGTCTGAAGGATGATTTGGAGGTGACTGGCATGATCTTCCTCATACTTAGAGTAAACCAAAATATCGTCAATAAAGACTATGAAAAACAAATCTATAAATTGATGGAACACCCTATTCATTAGGTCCATGAAAGTTACAGGGGATTTAGTCAATCCGAAGGATATGACTAAGAATTTATAATGTCCATATCAGGTTTGGAAAGCTTTCTTAGGAATATCAACCTCCCTAACCTTCAATTGATGATACCCCGAATGAAGGTCTATCTTTGAGAAACATTTTGCACCTTGGAGTTGATAAAATAAATCAATTCTGGGAAAGGGGTATTTGTTCATAACTGTAACCATATTTAGATGGTGATAATCTATACACATATGAAAGGAGCCATCTTTCTTATGTACGAAAAGTACAGGTGCTCCCTAGGGAGAAACACTAGGACAGATAAAGCCTTTATTTAGAAGATCTTTCAGCTGTTCTTTTAACTCTTTCAATTCTATAGGAGTCATTCTGTATGGAGGAATAGAAATAGGATGGGTATCTGGCAATAAGTCAATGCTAAAATATATCACCCTATCAGAGGGTATACCTAGGAAATCATTGGGAAAGACTTCTGAGAATTCATTAACTACAGTAACAGACTAGAGGAAAGGACTTTCAGCACTGGAATCTTTGACCCGAATAATATGATACAAACAACCATTGGAAATATGCTTATAGGATCTAAGATAAGGTATGAATTTCCCCTTAGGTGCTAAAGAATACCCCTCCCATTCTACCACTGTTTCATTCAAAAAAGAAAAAGTAACTTTTAGGGTTCTAGAATCTAGGGTGGCGTAGAATGAGTTGAGCCAATCCCTTCATAAAATAGCATCAAATACAATCATATCAGGATCTATAAGGTATTCCATATATCATGATTACAAATAGACACCACAAAATTTTTGTACGCCCTTCTAGCCACAATAGAGTCACCAATAAGAGTGGAAATAGAGAAAGGTTCAAGACTATATTTAGGTTCGAAACAAAAACCAACGGACACATAAGACAAGGTAGACCTAGGATAAATTAACACATACACATCATGGGAGAAAATTTATAACATACCCATGACCACATTTGGTCATGCCTCTACATCCTGGTAATTGGATAGAGCATACAGTCAGTTACGGCCGCTCCCGATCGCTGAAGTATTTAGTACCTCCAAAACTCCCTCTAGCAGAAAAACAATCATTCTGATTTTGTCCTATCTGGCCATAAGAAAAACACACTAACCTGCTAAACTAGCACTTCCCTGGATGATACTTCCCACATAAGTCTGTAATACCCCATATTTTTGGGCTAGTCTTTGAACCGTCGTTCCTACGTGAATAAGATAAGATCTAAATGATTCCCATGTAAATATGAGTTTTATGATCTTATCCTCATGTTTGATTTTCTTTTGAGGTGAAAAATGTTCATAAGAATCACTTAGAACAAAGTTGAGTTTAGAGCCTTTGATTCGTCCAAAGTTTGGCATTTGATTCTATAAGGGTCTATTTTAAATGTGTATAACTTTTTATTTATGTAGAATTTTATATCTCAAGACCCACCAAATTGTAGATGACTGAATTAGCTTTCCAACGATACAAATTTTGCCAAAATCTGATATCCGAGCAAAAAGTTATGGTATTTTCCGTGTGAGGCAGTAAGCCGATGCGCCGGCCAGTGCGTTACGGAACTGTTTCACATGCTAATTCAGTTTCTTAAGGGTCTATAGGCACTTTGGTCACTTCCCCTCACCCAAATACGCTCATAACACTTAATTTCATCCCCCAAAAGAAATATATACTCAAATATTCATCTTTTCTCTCAAAAGAAATCCTAGTCTCCTCAAGAACACCAAGAACTTCATTAATTTTTCTTCAAGAAAAGCAAGAACTCAAGTTTCCCGATTCAAGTATGCTTTTAATATTGTGTTTATCCTTCAAGATTAAATCCTTAAGGTATGTGGTAGTTCATCCATGGGTCCTCTTTCACCCATGGAGCCCAAAAACTCTTTTTGTTTAATTCAAGAATGAATTTTCCATTATTATGGTATTTTGTATGTTCAAGAAAGATTGAATTTCATGTTTTCATGGCGGTTTTAATTCAAATCAGCTAATATGTGATTCCATGCAAGATTTTAAATTTCTCATGCTATAAATTTAAATTTCCCATGCTTTAGTCAAGTAAATTTCATGATAGATCCTAAATTCATGATGTTTAGCAATATTCCATGTTTTAAATTCATGTCTTCCACATGTTTGATGAAATTTCCATATCATCTTAAGTCAATTTCAAGATGAATCCTCAAGTTATGAATTTTGCCATGGAACCTTTTTGTTCTCTCATGTTTAAGACATCCTTACGTTCAAGCTATGAACTTTACATATTTTGATGAAATGCCCATATCTTATTTCAAGTGAATTACATGTGAATTCCTCAATTCATGATTTTAGTTATGTCACCATGATATGCTCTCATGTTTAAGATATTCCCATGTCCAAGTTCATGATTCCCATGTGTTTGATGAATTGTCCCATGTTAAAGCCTTAATTGGAAATTCTTAATATTGAATTCATGTTATTGCTACATGTCTAAAACTATCCCCATGCTTAGTTTAAACCATGAAATGCAAGTGTTTGATGAAATGCCCAAGTGATGAGGGTACCACCATTCTCATTCAGAGCACCTGCCAGATGAGGGTGAAACTTCAGCTTGTCTTTACCCGTGGCACAGTATTGACACCCTTCCAACTGGGGTTATAGGTTGGACCCCAATCAGTTTAGAGAGGGGCATGTCGGATAGATGAACTCTCCCACAGTTTCAATTTTAGCTTTATACTCAGTATGGAACTCAGTTTAGTTCTACAAAATCAGGACTGTCAGAAAAAGTCACCCAGCTCAGTACAGAACTCAATTTAATTCTATAGAATCAGGATTGTCAAAAATAGTCACCCAGTTATCAATAACTCAGTTATTAGTAATTGCAGTTATCACTTACTCAGTTATTAGAACTTAGTATTCAGTCTCAGTTATAGTCTTTATAGCATCATCAATTATAGTCTCAGTTATCATCTTAGTTATAGTCTCAGTCACAGTCTCAATCAAGTAATTAGATCAGAAACTCAGTTTAGTTTTAGGTTTGCTTCACCATAATGTATAGTTATCAGTTATTCAGTTATCAGTATTTCGGTATCTTAGTTTACAGACTATTTCAGAATCATGTTATACGCTTGGTCTTACATTCCCAGATAATATAGTTTTCACAAATTCATGCTTAGTTATCTCATGTTACTCAGTCAGTCCCTTTCTTATATGCATAATACTCTACAGTTTCAGTCCAGTTATTCAGACTAAGTACAGTTCAGTCTTACATGCCCAGTATTAAGAAATCAGTCATTCAGTTAATCAGATAAGTTAGTATGTTTATGCATTCATGACCAGTGTAATAGTATATTTAGATCCTCAATCTATGTTAGTCTCCATCATGTAGTTTCAGACCCAGTATTCATACAGTACCTATGTTTTATCATATCCCAGCTTCAGTTATACTTATATAATTAAAGTAAAGTTTTACAAAAACTTAGTGTAGAGATTCACCATTTTATTAGATAATGTTTGTCAATCATGCTTTAAGATATTTTAATTTTCAGTTTATTCCAGCCTATTGGTAAGTCTACTTACACTTAACATTCATGTTTTATGATTATGTATGAAATTAGTTTTACTTATTGCATTCACCCCTACATACTCAGTATATTTCTGGAGTACTGATCCACATATACGTCTATGTGGCTACATAGTTTCATAATGTAGGTACTAGTTGTAGCCAACACATCACGATTAGATAGTTGTAGATTCCAGCCAACAGGTGATGAGTTCTCTTACTTTGGGAACTCCAGACAGTTTTATTTTATGTACAGTTCATTTACTCTCATTTTTATTGATTAGTGATAGTTGGAGGCATGTCCTAGCCATCTATAGTCAGAATAGTAGAGGCTTCATCGATGTCAGTCAGAGTCAGTCATGTAATTTCAATTTCATCCTTCAAATTTATCATATTATAAAGCTTTATCAGTATTGTATCTATTTTACATTTCAATATGATTATGTTTCCACACAGCAGAATACTATTTATTATGTTATAATTTAGTTGGTTAACAGTATGTTAGTTCATGGGTTAGTTGGGGATCACTTATGGTTCCAAGCACCGTGTGATGACTAAGGGGTAGTCTCGAGTCATTAAAAACTTGGTATCAGAGCACAGAGTTCAAGTGTCCAAGGGTGTCTATGAAGCCGTGTCTAGTAGAGTCTTACGAAATGGTACAGAGATGTCTGAACTTTTCTTTGAGAGGCTACAAGGAATTTAGGAAATGTTTCCCTTATTTCAAGTCTCAGATCATGTAGTAAAAGTATTATCTAAGAAATTTATGCAAATCCTCATCTTGATCTATTCATGCTAACTCTGCCTTAGTTTTGAGGTGATGGAAATAGTGAAGCTTAAGTCCTTACAGACGATGTTTCCTTAGCCATTCTCTATAAATAGTTATGGGATTGCATATTAGCTCAAAAAGTATCCCATCAGTGCCCTTATGTCCTAAATTTTGAAATATATCATTCATATTTATGAAAGTTATGCATTAAGCCAAAGTCAGATATTCTTTCAGATGTCCTTCTCGGAATCCTTTTTTCAGTATGTGATTTAGAGTTAGAAGTATGAACCTAGAAGTTTAGCAGTAGTAGAGTTGGTATAGCATTATACAGATTGATTAGATTATATATTCATGGGGCTAGTTGTACAAAAGGTGAATCTGTAGGATTGAATAATGTATGTAAGAATTTAAGTTTGTTGATTCGAAATTAAGTATGATGGTGTAGATGAGGTTATCATTCATGTGTATTATTATACCCCAGACTCTAGAGTAAAGTGATTGCAGTTCAGTTTAGAGTTTAGTAAAGTGGTCACAGACTTAAGATGATGGCTTAAAGCTAAGGCGGTGATGATAGAAAGAGTAACCAAGATAGGCTCTCAGATTCTAGTAGTAGTGCCAGTGTGTGTAGAAAAGTAGTAAGGGAGGATGATTCCCAACCTATTCTTATCTCAGTGCAAATATATTAGCCATCACGATATCTACTCATGCCTAGCATGTCAGATCCATCATCACAGCTCATATCTGTGCTCTTAATAGAAAATCATGTACACATCCAGTTCATAGTATAAGGAGTTTCAGTTCACTCCGCAGTACGAATCATATTCCATGACATCATGAACTACAAACTCAGGTCATGCAGATCATGACTCATGAACCCATGCCTTATGGTATGTTCATTTCCAGGTGCTCATGCTACACCTTTAATGATTAGCAAAATTCAGTTTATGTCATGTATGTCCTCAGTTTAGACCTCTCTGATGAATTCATGTCATTGATACTTTATTCCTTAGGCCTCAGTTGAGTGTTAAAGTTATTCTTTCATGTTTCAGGTCCTCATATTCTAACTTTTAGTGACCTCTCCTTATGTCATGATTAGTTTAAATTCTATATGTGTTTCTTGGGCTAGTGCATAAAAGTTTTAAGGATAGGGGTTTAGAGAAAATGAGAAAAATAATTTTGTGGCGGTTTGCCTACAAGTTCATGTGTGGTTATGAAGATATGATTGAATGTCATAGTAGTGTACAAGTGGAATGTATAGTTGAGTATATGCTTTTAGTATAATTCAGTCTATATAGCCGTCAATCCAGTCCATCTTTCCATTTAGTCACACTATTAGAAATTCTCATAAATATGGCTATTCTAAGAGGTAATTCATTTGCATCCATGTAATTTGTGAATTCAGCTTAGTTCATGCATCATGCACCAGTTTTATACCCCAGATATTCAATCATGATTCAGTCCATAAGTTTCACGTGCATCACCTTATTCTTTCTGTGGTATCTTAGTCAAGTCAGTACCATTCGGAGGATGAAGTATCCCATGGGGGATATGTATTGTAATACCCCAAGTATTCATGTCCTAAACCTTTCATTTCTCTTCACGAAATAGGATCTAGCTTGAAGTAATGGTTACTCATCAGTTGACTCTCTCATTTCTATCTCAGCCTTATAATAATTCTCATATCATTGCATGTATTTAAGAAATCAGTTCAGTATATGAAATTCAGTTCATGTATCATATTTAAGAATCTGTTATGCAATCATGTTCTAAGTCATTATGTTTAAAATATGATTACAGTTACCTTCGTAAAATACTCTCAGTCTAACCAGTTTCATTCGAGGATGAATGTTCCCAAGAGGGAGATAATGTAATACCTCGCATTTTTGGGCTAGTCTTTGAACTGTTGTTCCTACGTGTATAATCTATGATCTAAATGATTCCCATAGAAATATGAGTTTCATTATCTTTATCCTCATGTTTTATTTGCTTTTGAGGTAAAAAAATGTTCATAAAAATCACTTAGAACAAAGTTGAGCTTAGAGCCTTTGATTTGTCCAAAGTTTGGCATTTCATTCTATAAGGGTCTATTTTAAATGCGTATAACTTTTTATATATGTAGAATTTTCCATATCAAGACCCACCAAATTGTATATAATTGAATTATCTTTCCAACGATACCAATTTTGCCAAAATCCGATATCTGAGCGAAAAGTTATGGCATTTTCCGTGTGAGGTAGTAAGTCGGCGCGATAGCGATGCGACGCGTCGGCCAGCGTGTTACGGAACTATTTCACGTGCTAATTCAGTTTCTAAAGGGTCTAGAGGCACTTTGGTCACTTTCCCTCACCCAAATATACCCATAACACTCAATTTCAACCCCCAAAAGAAATATACACTCAATTATTCATCTTTTCTCTCAAAGAAAAACCGTAGCTTCCTCAAGAACACCAAGAACTTCATCAATTTTTCTTCAAGAAAAGCAAGAACTCAAGTTTCCTGATTCAAGAATGCTTTTAATATTGTGTTTCTCCTTCAAGATTAAAGCCTTAAGGTATGTGGGAGTTCATCCATGGGTTCACTTTCACCCATGGAGCCCAAAAACTCTTTTCGTTTAATTAAAGAATGAATTTTCCATTATTATGGTATTTTGTATGTTCAAGATAGATTGAATTTCATGTTTTCATGGTGGTTTTAATTCAAATCACCCAATGTGTGATTTTGTGCAATATTTTAAATTTCTCATGCTATGAATTTAAATTTTTCATGCTTTAGTCAAGTAGATTTCATGATAGATCCTAAATTCATGATGTTTAGCAATATTCCATGTTTTAAATTCATATCTTCCACATGTTTGATGAAATTACCATATCATGTTAAGTCAATTTCAAGATGAATCCCTAAGTTATGAATTTTTCCATGGAACATTTTTGTTCCCTCATGTTTAAGACATACTTACGTTCAAGCTTTGAACTTTACATGTTTTGATGAAATGCCCATGTCCTATTTCAAGCGAATTACATGTGAATTTCTCAATTCATGATTTTAGTTTTGTCACCATGGTATTCTCCCATGTTTAAGATATTCACATGTCCAAGTTCATGATTCCTATGTGTTTGATGAATTGTCCCATGTTAAAACCTTAATTGGCAATTTTTAATAATGAATTCATGTTATTGCTATATGTCTAAAACTGTCCCCATGCTTAGTTTAAATCATGAATTGCAAGTGTTTGATGAAATGCTCAAGTATGGTCCTGATGTTATTGTTATTGAGTCCTGGGGATATTTAATACCCAAAAATCTAGTTATTTAACTAGAATTACAGTAACTTCAGAATAGTCTAAGTAATGTCACGAACTGTAGTACTCTGTCAGTTATAGAGCTCAGTGAACTCAGTGCAGTTCAGCCAGTTAACACGATCAGTAACAGTTCAGTCCAACCTAGTACATTTTAGAAATTAGTTCATTCTATTCAGTTGGGAGTAGGATTCAGCACCGAGTGAACCCAAGGATGGAGACTCACCTTCCATTAGAGGGTGTGATCCTTAGAAGCAGCCCTTGTGCTCCAGAACTACGTAGCCAGTGTAGGTTGAGATATCAACCTACCTGTTGAGGGTTGATGATGTATTTTACCTGCCAATTGTGTAACACCCCGCATCATCCATGTGTTAGCTCATGGTAATATGCTCTTAGAGTTAAAGATTTATTTAGTGTCAGAGAGACTTAGTCTCATTTTCTTGACTTACAAAGTGAGTAAAGTTTAAACCATGTATATAATTTTCCTAATTTCAAATTTTCATCACATGGGAAATCTGATAAGGTTTCCACTAATTTAAGATTCACCCAAATCCGATACCCAGACAAGAAATTATGGATAATTTAAGTCCTAGTTGAAAAACACCGTCATTTTATACTTGGCGCATCGCGGAGGGGGTCTATTTAACAATTGTCAAATTCCAGTAGCCTAGCGCGATTTTGGTGCGTCGCACTGGTGTTACAGGTCCAAACCAGTGGGACAACGTGATAGATCCATGTCGCGGTGACCCTAAGAATCCAATTCGTCCATTTCCAGTGAGCCACCGCGATTGTGACGCGTCGCGGTAGCCCAGAAAATCTGGCTCCTAGTTATATTTTAATTCATCTCATTAAGGGTATATTAGGTATTTTTCACCCCCTTATCAGCTTAAACATGGGATTATACTCCCAAGTGACCACATTATTCATACTTTCTTCAAAAATTCACAAGAACACTCTCTAGGGTTTCAAACTAAAAACCCAATTAACTAAAGATTCAACTGTGGGTTTTTAAAACTGAGTGAAGATTTAGAATCCCGAAACCTTAGGCTTCAAGAATCATCCATCAAATTTCTAAATTGAGGTACGTGGGTTTTATCATAAATCTACATGGGCTTGTTGAAAACTCCCAATTATGATTTTAAAAATCATCAAGCATGAATTTGTTAAAGGGGTTTTGAGATCCATGATTTTATTATGATTTATACATGTTTAATGATATTGTTGTTTTGGCCTTTAGGCCTTATCCCTTTAAATTGATTTACACATATAAGTATATGTATGAAACTTGAAATTGAAGATTTGTTTGAGAGCACAAATAATGAAAATCCCTCTATTGTGATAACCTTATGTTTATGATCTTATGGTGATTGATTCAAATGCATGATTCATGGCTTTAAAATAGTTTACTCAAATTCCATAGTATTTTGAGCATGATTTATAGATTTATGTGAGGTATTTTCTTGATATAAAAATATTTTATTAAAAGAGAAAGATTTGCATGATATCAAGAGGTTTGACATGGCCACCTTGCATCATTGAAAGTTTGACAAAGAGAGTTTTATATATGTGTTTACATGATTTTTAAAGAAATATTTCTTTGAAATGATTTATTTATATGGTGGTCTCGAAGTTATGTTTTGGAAACAGAGAGAGTAATATGCCACTAATGGCTCAGAGATGTGACTTGCAAGTCAATGGTATGATGATACCATAAGTATGTATGACATAACAGAGTATGTTTTTCAGAGTTTGATTTCAGAGAATGCATATTTTAAAGAGTTAAAACTGGGCTTAAAGTGTGTTAGGTGGTTACCCAAAACAGGTTTGAGTTCAAGTAAATCTTAACCTAAAATCGTGATTTGCCAATTCGGGTATATTATTTTACGCTGGCGATGACCGTGTGGTGTAGCAGAGTCAGAGACTCCAACCCTTGCGGCACACTTGGGTTGGGGGCTTCCCCACCGATTCAATGGCGGATTCCATATAGACCGTGGAATTTCAGAGTTGTAGGGTATACCACCTAGCGCAGAAGTAAAACAAAGAGTGTCACAGAGTTCAGATGATCTTACAAAGTCTTTTAGAAATGCCCATGAGATTTCTTACTATATGATTTGTTTATGAAATGTTTTAAATTTCTCTCATCTATATTGAATATAAATTATTATATTGGATTTGCTCTGTGTACGAGTACAATTGTATTGACCCCCTACCTCCCAGGTTCGGAGGCTCTGTCTAGGGGTCCGACTAATTAATAGAGTATCTAGGGAGAAGTGTCCGTGCAGTGGTGAGCCTTCTTTATTCCAGAAGGCCTGTCATTTTAGATTATGTTATTCCTTTGTTTTGGTCTACTAGGGGCCTTGTCCCAGCTTTTCAGATAGTTATCTTTAGATCATGCAGTACATATTTTGCAGACTGTTCCAAAAGTTGTTTAGTTGATTTGGATTTAATTTTGTATGGTTAAACTGAATCCAGAGTATGACCATGTTTCCATATTAGATTATAAATTCATATTTTTTTTTATTATATGAATGTTGTGCATGATCACCAGACCAGATAGAGTAGGACGTCAGGGCCTTCATGGTTCAGGATTTCCGTCATGGCCATGCCCTAGTTTGAGTCATGACAAACTTGGTATCAGAGCACGGTTCTTGGTCCCAGGGTGTTTGCGAAATCGCATCGGGTAAAATCTTATTTATGGGTGTGTAGCATGCCATACTTATAAGCAGGAGCCTACTAGGCATTTAGGAATATTTCTCTTCTTTGTGGTTTACTTTGTTCTTCAGAGTTTGAATTGTCCCCTAATCAATGGTCTCTTATGTTTCATAAAAACAATCATGCCTCTCCATCATACTATCGATCAGAATGCATAGACAGATATGGTCCGTCCTACTCATGGGATGAGGACCTGAAACAGAACTCAAAATTCGGAGATTGATGCTACTCCAGGGGTCCCACCTACTCAGACCAATCCACCTTGGGCACCCAGATCTCCTTGGATGGGGACTTACCACACTCAGCCTCGCGAGAGAGAGGTATCTAATGCAGAATTCAGGCAATCCATTCACATAATTACACAGTTGGTAGCCACACAGACTCAATAATCGGAAGATATTATGTCTGTATCTGTTACGTCTGAGGCTACAAGAGTGGGTCAGTTCATGAGAATGAACCCGCCCAAGTTTACTGGTACTAAGGTAGAAGAGGATCCACAGGAGTTTGTGGAAGAGATGGAGAAGATCTTTAAGGTGATGCATATAGATAAGGTAGAGAGAGTTGAGTTAGTATCTTACCAGCTTAAGGATATAGCAAACCAATGGTCTAACGAGTGGGAAGATTCAAAGGGTGAGAGTGTTGAGCCCACAGTTTGGGCCGAGTTCGTGGAAGCCTTCCTCGATTAGTTCTTTCCTCTCAAGCTGAGAGAGGCCAAATCTGAAGAGTTTATGAAGCTAAAAAAGGGAAAGATGAGTGTCCAGGAGTACACTCTGAGGTTCAACCAACTATCCCATTATGCTCCAGAGATGACTAGTAACATGAGATCCCGATTGAGGAAATTTGCATACGGCTTTTCAGATGACTTAGTGCTTGAACGTAAGAGAGCAATATTGAACCGGGACATGGATTTTGCCAGACTATCAGTCCATATACATCAAGTTGAGGAAAAGAAAAAGAAAATTGCTGAATTTAGAGAGAAGGACAGGCAGGAAAAGAGAGACAAAACAGCAGACCAGAGCCACAGTCAGCAGCAGAGTGGGAATTGGGGTAACAAATGGAAGAAGAAGAAGTTTTGGGGTAATGCACAGTCTGTAGCCAGTGCTCCAGTGTCCAGACCCTAGTTGAACAATGCCTCCGAGATTTTCAGTCCATGAAAGGGTCGAGAATGCAGGGTTCATAGTCTCAATAAAGTATATCTCAAACCTTTAGGACATACCCGCGCTATGAGAGATGTGGGAGGAATCATCCAAGGAGTTGTCAGTTTGGCGCTATGGTGTGTTATTCGTGCAGCCAGCCCAGCAATATCTAGAGAGATTATCCAGCAGCAAAGGGTAATATTGGTGGAGCCAAGTCACAGGCTAATTCTTCTGTACCACCACCACCTCAGAAGGGTGCCACTTCAGCTTCCGAAAGCGGTCGCAACCGGTTGTATGCCTTGACCAACCGCCAGGAGGCAGAGGCCTTACCAGATATAGTTACTGGTACGTTGCAAATATTTTCCCATGATGTATATGTTTTACTTGATCCCGAGTCTACCCTGTCTTATATGACACCTTATGTGGTTGTTAGTTTTGGGTTTGAGCCCGATGTAATTGCCGGATCTTTTTTTGTTTCTAATCCGGTGGGAGATTCTGTTCTGGCTATGAGGGTGTATAGAAATTGTGTGGTGACTATTTATGGATGGGATACTATGGCAGACCTCATAGACTTAGACATGGTTGATTTTGATGCTATCCTAGGGATGGATTGGCTCCATTCATGTTATTCCATGTTAGATTGTAAAACCTAAAAGGTTACTTTTTCCTTTCCGAATGAACCAGTAATAGAATGGGAGGGACATTCCTTAGCACCTAGATGGCACTTTATATCTTACCTTAGATCCCATAAACTCATTTCTAAAGGTTGTTTGTATCATCTTATTCGGGTTAAAGATTTGAATACCGAAAGCCTTTCTCTTCAGTATGTCCCTATGGTGAATGAGTTCCCTAAAGTTTTTCTTGATTATCTCCCAGGCACACCACCTAATAGGGAGATAGATTTTGGTAGTGATTTGTTGCTTGATACCCGTCCCATCGCTATTTCTCCATATAGAATGGATCCTAAAGAACTGAAAGAGTTGAAAGAACAACTAGAAGATCTTCTAGACAAAGGTTTTATCCATCCTAGTGTTTCTCCCTGGGGTGCACCTGTCCTCTTCGTGCGAAAGAAAAATGGTTCCCTTTGTATGTGTATAGATTATCACCAGTTGAACAAGGTCACTGTTAAAACTAAATATCCTCTTCCTAGAATTGATGATCTTTTTTACCAGCTTTAAGGTGCTAGATATTTTTCAAAGATAGACCTTCGTTCGGGATACCATCAGTTGAAAGTTAGAGAGTCAGACATTCCCAAAATAGCTTTTTGAACCAGATACGGTCATTATGAATTCTTAGTCATGTCCTTCGAGTTAACTAATGCCCCTGCCGCCTTCATGGATCTTATGAACAGGGTGTTCAGTCAGTTTCTAGATTTGTTTGTTATAGTTTTTATTGATGATATCCTGATTTATTCTAAGAGTGAGAAGGATCATGCCAATCACCTCCGAATCATCCTTTAGACTCTCAAAGATCATAGATCGTATGGAAAGTTTTCCAAGTGTGAATTCTGGCTTAATGGTATTTCTTTCATCGGTCATATTGTGTCTAGTGAAAGGATTAAAGTTGATCCCCAAAATGTTGAGGCAGTGAGAAAATAGCCCAGACCCACGACTCCAACCGACATTCAGAGTTTTTTAGGTTTGATAGGGTATTATAGAGGGTTCGTAGAGAGTTTCTTTTCCATAGCTGTACCACTCACTAAGTTGACGCAGAAAAAGGTGAAGTTTGTGTAGTTTGACTCCTGTGAGAATAGTTTTGAGAAATTGAAAGACAAGTTGACCACTGCACCTGTTCTGACTCTTCCAAAAGGTATAGAGGGTTTTGTTGTGTACTATGATGCATCCCGAGTGGGACTTAGGTGCGTACTTATGCAATACGGTAAAGTGGTGGCTTATGCATCTAGGCAGTTAAAAGTGCATAAGTGAAATTACCCCACCCATGACTTGGACTTAGCGGCTATGGTGTTTGCACTTAAAATCTGGCGGCATTATCTTTATGGTGTATATGTTGATATATTTACTAACCATAAGAGTTTACAGTATGTTTTCTCACAGAAAGAATTAAACCTTGGGCAAAGACGATAGTTGGAGCTTTTGAAGGATTATGACATGATCCTGCACTACCATACGTGCAAGGTAAATTGGTAGCCAACACCCTCAACAGGCTATCTATGGGCAGCCTTTCGCATGTTGAAAAGGGGAAGAGGGAGATGGTGAAGGATATTCGTCGACTTCCAAATCTAGGAGTGTGACTCTTGGATTTCGAAGATGGGGGAGTGGTTGTTCATGAGGTAGCTAAGTCTTCCCTTTGTACTGAAGTTAAAAAAAAGTAGATTGAAGATCCCATCTTGATGCAGATCAAGAAAGATGTGGGTCAACATAAGGTGATGTCTTTTGAAATTGGTGGTGATGGAATTTTGAGACATCAGGGTAGACTATGTGTGCCAGATGTAGATGGGTTATGAAAGAGGATCCTTTATTAACCTCACACTTCGAGGTATGTTGTTCACCCAGGCTCTACTAAGATATATCATGATCTGAAAACCATATACTGGTGGAATAATATGAAGCATGATGTGGCTAACTTTGTTGCCAAGTGTTTGAATTATCAACAAGTGAAAGTAGAGCATATGAGGCCAGGTGGTACCTCCCAAGACATAGATTTTCCCTTATGGAAGTGGGATATGGTCAATATGGACTTTATCACAGGACTTCCGAGGTCCCGAAACTAGTATGATTCTATTTGGGTAATTGTAGATCGGCTGACCAAGTATGCCCACTTTCTACCTGTGAGAACCAACTATTTGGGAGATTAATATGCCAAGTTATACATCAAAGAGATAGTCCATTTGCATGGAGCACCTGTATCCATCATATCTGACCGAGGTACGCAATTCTCTTCACATTTTTGGAGATCTTTTCAGAAAGGTTTAGGTACCCAAGTGAACCTGAGTACGGCTTTCCACCCTCAGACGGATGGACAAGCCAGATGTACTATTCAAACCCTTGAAGATATGTTGAGATCTTGTGTGATTGACTTCAAAGGTAGTTGGGTAGATCACTTGCCATTGATAGAGTTCTCTTATAATAACAGCTACCATGCCAGTATTAAGATGGCTCTGTTTGAAGATTTGTATGGAGAAGATATAGATCATCGATAGGGTGGTATAAAGTGGGTGAGACTCAATTGTTTGGTCCTGATCTTGTTCATCAGGTGATGGAGGATGTGAAAATTATTAAAGAACGACTTAAAAAAGCCCAGAGTAGACAGAAATCCTATGCCGATGTTCGGAGAAGGGAGCTAGAATTTGAAGTTGGTGATTGGGTATTTCTCAAAGTCTCCTCTATGAAGGGATTTATGTAATTTGGGAACAAAGGTAAGCTAGGTCCCTCTCTATATAGGGCCATACCAGATTTTGAGAAGGATAGGTGGGGTTGTGTATGAGTTAGAGTTGCCTTCAGGTTTGGGTTCTGTTCATCCGGTATTTCATATATCTATATTGAATAAATGTATTGGAGACCATTCATTAGTGTTTCCTGTAGAGGAGGTCAAAGTGACAGACCCCTTCACCTATGAAGAGGAACCTATTGAAATATTAGATCGTCAAGTTAGAAAGTTGAGGAGCAAAGAGATAACTTTGGTTAAAGTGTTGTGGAAAAATTAGAAAGTTTCTCGCAACTTGGGAATCAGAATATGACATGAGAGATAGATACCCAGACTTATTTGATCTGATGAATGACGAAATGGAAGGTACAATCCTTGTCTTATTCTTTTATGGCCTTAGTATGTTTAAAATCGTGCTTGTATGTGTTCCGCGTCATCACTCAGAGATGAATGATCCCAAGGGGGATAATGTAACGCCCCGCATCGTCCATACATTAGCTCGTGGTAATATGCTCTTAGAGTTAAAGATATTTTTTTTAGTGTTAGAGAGACTTAGTCTCATTTTTTTTACTTCCAAAGTTAGTAAAGTTTAAACCATGTATATAATTTTCCTAATTTTGAGTTTTCATAGTATGTGAAATTTGATAAGCTTTCCGGCGATCTAAGATTCGCCCAAATCCGATATCTGGGAAAGAAATTATGGCTAATTTAAGTCCTAGTCAAAAAATACCGTCATTTTATGCTTGGCGCATCACAGAGGGGGTCTATTTAACAATTGTCAAATTCCAGTAGCCTAGCGTGACTTTGATGCATCGCGCTGAAGTTACAGGTCCCAACCAGTAGGACAACGTGATGGCACCGCGTCGCAGTCACCCTAAGAATCCCATTCGTCAATTTCTAGTGAGCCACCGCGATTGTGGCGCATTGCGGTGGCCCATAAAATCGGGCTCTTAGTTATATTTTATTCCGTCTTATTAAGGGTATATTAGGTATTTTCCACCCCCTTATCATCTTAAACACGGGATTATACTCTCAAGTGACCACATTATTCATACTTTCTTCAAAAATTCACAAAAACACTCTTTAGGGTTTCAAACTAAAAACCCAATTAACTAAAGATTCAACCATGGGTTTTTGAAACTGAGTGAAGATTTGGAATCCCCAAACCGTAGGCTTCAAGAATCATCCATCAAATTTCTAAATTGAGGTACGTGGGGTTTATCCTAAAACTACATGGGCTTGTTGAAAACACCCAACTATGATTTTAAAAATCATCAAGCATGAATTTGTTAAAGGGGTTTTGAGATCCATGATTTTATTATGCTTTATACATGTTTAATGATATTGTTGTTTTGGCCTTTAGGACTTATCCCCTTAAATTGATTTACACATATAAGTATATGTATGAAACTTGAAATTGAAGATTTGTTTGAGAGCACAAATAATGAAAATCCCTCTCTTGTGATAACCTTAAGTTTATGATCTTATGGTGATTGATTGAATTGCATGATTCATGGTTTGAAAATAGTTTACTCAAATACCATAGTATTTTGAGAATTATTTAGAGATTTATGAGAGGGAGTTTCCTGATGTAAATATATTTTATTAAAAGAGAAAGATTTGCATGAGATCAAGAGCTTTGAGAGGGGTATGTCGGATAGATGAATACTCCCACAGTTATAGTTTTAGCTTTAGCCTCAGTATTGAACTCATTTTAGTTCTACAAAATCAGGACTGTCAGAAATAGTAACCTAGCTTAGTACAAAACTCAGTTTAGTTCTACAGAATTAGGACTGTCAGAAATAGTCACCCAGTTATCAGTAATTGCAGCTATCAGTTACTCAGTTATTAGAACTTAGTATTCAGTCTCAGTTATATCCCCAGTTACAGTCTCAGTTACCATCTTAGTTACAGTCTCAGTCACAGTCTCAATCCAGTAATCATATCAGTAACTCAGTTCAGTTTTAGGTTTTCTTTACCATAGCGTACAATTATCAGTTATCAGTATTTTAGTACCTCAGTTTACAAACTATTTCAGAATCATGTTATACGCTATGTCATGCATTCTCAGATAATATAATTTTCACAAATTCATGCTCAGTTTTGTCATGTTACTCACTCAGTTCCTTCCTTGTATGCATAATACTCTACAGTTTCAGTCCAGTTATTTATACTAAGTACAATTTAGTCTTACATGCCCAATATTCATCTATCAGGCATTTAGTTAATCAGATAAGTTAGTATGTTTATGCCTTAGTGCTCAGTGTGATTGTATATTCAGATCCTCAATCTACGTTAGTCTCCATCACGTAGTTTTAGACCCAGTATTCATACAGTATCCATGTTTTATCATATCCCAGCTTCAGTTATTCTTATATCATTAAAGTAAAGTTTTACAGAAACTAAGTGTTGAGATTCACCATTTTATCGGAGAATGTTTGTCACTCATGCTTTAAGATATTTCAATTTTTAGTTTATTCCAGCTTATTAGTGAGTCTACTTACACTTAGCATGCATATTTTATGATTACATATGAAATCAGTTTTACTTATTGCATTCACACCTACATACTCAGTATATTTCAGGAGTACTGATCCACATATACATCTATATGGCTACATTGTTTCATAATGTTGGTACCAGTTGTAGCCCGCAAATCACGATCAGACAATTGTAGATTCTAGCAAGCAGGTGATGAGTTCTCTTACTTTGGGAACTCCAGACAGTTTTAGTTTATGTACAGTTCATTTACTTTCATGTGTATTGATTAGTGGTAGTTGGAGGCATGTCTCATCCATCTATAGTCAGTATAGTAGAGGCTTCATAGATGTCAGTCATGTAATTTCAGTTTCATCCTTCAAATTTATCAGATTATAAATCTTTATCAGTATTGTATCTATTTTAGATTTTCAGTATGATTATGTTTCTGCACAGCAGAACAACTATTTAATATGTTATAATTCAGTTACTTAACAGTATGCCAGTTTATGGGTTTGCTTGGGATAACTTGTGGTTCCAAGCACCGTGTGATGACTAGGGGGTAGTCACGGGTCATTACAGAGTCACATCAAGGGTATGACCTAGCAGGATGGGTCGCACTTCCTTGTGACCACGTACCCTGTACTCCCAATCCCAGATTAGGCTGAAATTTTTGAAACCACCAATCAAATGGAGATCTAGGCATTGGGACGCTGACTGATGATTGAGCATGACTCCAAAACTTTTTTTTCGACCATCTATTGCCTCAATTATTACCACCTTGGTGCAAACAGTTATTCAGGTCCATAGATCTGGCTCTCTTAGCCTGCCTGTTTTTTTTTCTTGCTTCAGCAACCTCTCCTTCTGCTCCTCAACCTATTGCATGTGAACAGACAATCTGGAGAAATTCATATCTCTGTTCAGCATTGCCCCTTTGCATTCCAACATCAACTCATCCGAGAGACCGAATGCAAACTTTCTCATGCGAGCCCTCATGTTACCTACCAATTCCGGAGAATAACGTGATAACTGGTTGAATTTCAGGGTGTACTCCTTAACACTCATCAGGTTCATAAACTCTTCAACCTTGGATTCCCTCAATTCCTGAGGAAAGAATTGATCCAGATAGGCTTCCATAAAATCACCCCACACCGAAGGCTAAACATAACTATCCCTCGAATCCTCTCACTCATTATACCATTGATTTGCCACATCCTTCAGCTGATAGGATGCCAAATTCACACCTTCAACCCCATTCACGTGCATAAGTCTGAAAATCTTCTCTAACTCATCACTGAACCCTTGAGGGTCCTCCTCAACCTTTGTGCCAGCAAACACGGGTGGGTTTAGCCTCATAAATTGGCCAACCTAGGTAACCTCAGATGAACCAAATACACAACCCACATCTTCAGACCAATGAGTTTGGGAGGACACCAGCTGAGCTATTATATAAATGGACTGTCGGAATTCAGCATTTAAAACTTCCCTCTGAGGAGGCTAGGGATGGTTAAAACCTGTTTGGCGAGCTCAAGGCGGACTGTTCGGAACTGGAGGAACTCCCGAAGTAGGAACAAACTCTGAGGTGCGAGCTCTGTTATGGGGTCCACATCCTACAAGTGGGATGGACATCCTCAGCCTAAGCATTTTGGTCATTGGTTCTGCAGGGAGGCATGTTAACTTTTTAAAGTATAACAAATCACTGAATAAAGGACATACAGACTCTATAGCATGAACTACATCTTGAAAAAAAAGGGACATTCCTAAATGCCTTGTAGCCTCTTGATTATAGATGTGGTGCGCTACACACCCATAAACAGGACTCTACCCAACGCGATTTTACAGACACCCTGGGTCCATGAACCGTGCTCTGATACCAAGTTTGTCACGACCCAAGTCGAGACCTTAGCAGCGACAAGTATCCTGAACCATGAAGGCCCGAGCGCCCTTCACTTTCTAGACATCATACACATGTTCACATATTATAGAAAATAATGCGGAAATACATATCGATACGAAATCATGGTCAAATAATATAATTCAAAGGAATAATTCAAAATGGAATTCCATAACTTCTAACAACATCTAACAACAGTTTGCGAAATCTCTAACATAGAAACCAATATCTTGTCTAAAAATGGGACAAGGCCCCCAGTAGACCATAAACTAAAGAAAACAAAAAAATCTAAAACTCAGGCCTTCCGGAATAGAGAAGGCTCACCAACTGAAACTTCTGACGCACTCAAGCCTATTGTTGGACGGGACCCTGGAACTGGGCCTCAAATCCTAAGATAAAGGGGATCAATGCATATGTACTGGTACGCAGAGCAATCAAAAATAATGTACTTTAATAAATTACATAAGTGAGAGCATTTCACTAAAACCTGATGTATGGAATGATTTTAAAACATATGGTCAGCTTCATATGATCTTAAGGAAATTATGTGAGTGCAATCCCTTTTCTCTGTTTTACTTCTGAGCTAGGTGGTACACCCTATATATCTAAAAGTATCCCACGGGCTATATGGGATCTTCCCTTAACTCGGCGGCCAAGCCCCCAACCCAAGTTCGCTTCAAGAGTTGGAGTAGCTGAATCTGATACGCCACAGGGCACTAGGCCAACGTATAATCCCTCGTTTGAGATATAATAAACCCGTAATGGCAAAACATGGTTTTGGGAATGAATCGTATGACTCATGCCTACTTTGGGTAACCACCTAACTCTCTTGGTGCCCATTTTTAACCTATTCTAAACATGCATCTTTCTGAATTCAAAATTTGAAAATCTGAATGAGATCTGACTTATGTTCTATTCTGAGTCTATTATGGCATTATTTTATTTGGTATCGTCATACCAAGACTTGCAAGTCATATTTCTCAGTCATACATTATCAAGTTATAACTCTTTTCAAGCAAAATAATGTTTAGACCATCAAATCAATTAAACAATGCAAGAGAGTTCTTATTTTCAAAACGTATTTCAAACTATGCAGAGATTGCCTCTTTTTAACATTTCATCAAACATGTGGTTGTCGAATATTTTGTGACAAACCATGCAACTTTTTAAAATCATCACTTATCCTTTATATAAACAAGAAACAAACTCCCTCTCTTCAGTTCATAACAAAAGAAAAGTCTCAAACAACATTAAACACACTTGTATCATGCTTCTCAATATGCATTCGAAATAATTTATACCGTATGGAAAAAATGGGGATTCATTGCAAGAAAGGGATTCTATATGCTCATGCTCTCAATTCAATCTTCAAATTCAATTACATATATACTTATATACGAATACAAATCAAATTTAGGGGAAAGGCCTCAAGACCAAAATATTATATCATTGAAAGAATTCAAAATGCATGATTTTTAATATAATTCAAAACCCTTCATGAACTCATGATTTCTCAACATTCAATAGTTATTAAAATGTTTTTCACCATGCCCATGTAGTTTAGGAAAATCCCACGTACCTTATATTACAAGGTTTAAAGAGTAGAACTCGAATCTTGATTTGTTCCTTGGAAATCTTGGACTTAAGGAGTGATTTTCTTGATTTCTTATTCTTGGAGGAAACCCTAGTTTGATCTTATTTTTGAGAGTGAAAAGAGGATTTTGATGTTTTATAACTGATAATGATTGACTAATAACATTTAAAATATAATTTAATTTGTGTGAGAAGTTTCTGGGGAGAAAAACTACCAAAATACCCCGTTAAAAACACATTTTTTGGACGATGCGGCCTCAACTGACGGTTTGATTGACGGACCATCATTCTGGTGATGGACCATCACTCCAGCTATCATCTCTTGGCCATAAAATAAGCTTACTACTTAATTCTTGATGGGAAACTTAACGGTCCATCACTGGCTTGACGGTCCATCAGTCTGGTCCTTGCACCTCAACAGACTAACACCTCTTAGTAAAATAGGCATAAGTTTTTACCCCGATATTAGATTAAGGAAAAAATAGTGAAGTTAGAAAGAGGACTTATAGAACTTTCATTTGATATATAGTAGGACCCTTAATTCGTTATATACAAAAAGTTATGGTCGATGAAAGTTGACCTAAGTTTAGATGCTCACTAAAACTCAATCGATAGGAAAGCTTTCTACTCGTCTTTGAGTTAAGGGACCTCTATGATCTCAATTCATGCTCAACTTGATTTCCACACTACATAATTTATTAACATACTTAATTTCATAGGGTTTATTGTCTTTTAGAACTATTATGTGTAGGAATGACGGTTTACATTCTAGCCAGAAATGCGGGTTATTACATTTATATGTAACACTCCAACTTAGGAAGGAGTCCCACATCGGCAAAACACAGGAGAGATGTTGGGCATATATGTAAGAAATCCTTATTCCCTAGTGATGCTATTTAAATTCGTGCAGGCCTGGGCCTAGAGCAGACAATATCACTAGTGGATTGGGGAGTTACAGGGGTATCTCGGGCCTTCATGATTCGGGATGCCCGTCGCGGTCAGGGCCCCAGCTCGGGTCATGATAGAATGGTATCAGAACCGCTCTTGTGTCATCCCAGTTGATGTGGGCCATAGTTTAAACTGAGTGTAGGTGAATCCCGATAAGGCAGAGCAAACCTCAGTCCTGAGTATAGGAAAATCCCATTCGGTGGGGCAAACCTCAGCGAGGACGCTGAGTCCATAAGAGGGGGTGTATGTAACACCCCAACTTAGGAAGGAGTCTCACATCGGCAAAACACAGGAGGAATGTTGGGTATATATGTAAGAAAGTCTTACTCTCTCGTTTTAAAGTCGTTCGGTAAAATTCTCAATTGAGAAAATATATTAAAACTTCATTGCTATTAAAGAAAAAAATGAGAATCTATCTCTAATTTTCAAAATCACTGCTAAGTAATTAATATTATGAATAAAATATGTAGAAAGAATATATATTGTAATTTTAATATGATAAAAATAACAAGTAAAAACATAAATATATTTTAGTATAGGAGATAAATGAAAGTAAATGGGCTAAATATTTTAGACAATTGTTTCAAATTTTTTGCAATGTTTACAACATAATAAACAAAAAAAGCATGAATTTGCTTGTTCTAATAAATGAATATTCAATGACAATCCAATAAACTAATCCCTCGGATTGGATTCCAAAATAAATATTAAAATTCTGAAATTCTTGTTTAGCCATGAATTTTTTTTTCCAAATTTCATTGAATTCCAACATTAAAATACTTCAAAAAGTTTTTTTTCTTTGTAAATCAAAAAGCTAAGAGATCATGCTCCAACTATCAAAAAACTTCACCAAAACAAAAGGATAAAAAGGTTCTTCAATCAGAGGAGGGTGCAATAACCAGATCTACAAGCTTGAAGTGGGAACAGTCCAAAAATCAACTGAAAAAAAGGAGAAGCACGAGGAAAACAACAATAAAGGACAACAAATGGGATGCATGAAAGCAATAGAGAAGGAATAGACCAGATTTAGGAGAGAAATCCCAGATAGGGTGATGCATTGATCCTGTTGGGCAAAGCCCCGACCCCCTGGAATCAGTATGAGCAAGAAATGGTCAATGGAGCAAGAAGCGTCAAAGGAGTTGAAAAATAATCTCAAAGAAAAACAACAATAAAAGTCCTAAGGGAGTAAGGTGGAAGATGACCCAAAGGAGAACACTGATCGGCTGAAAATTTTGCCGACAATAAAGCGGCAACATGCTTGAAAAGCGGCGCACTTGGAGGAAATGTAAGAAGGAAAATTGGAAGAGATGTAGTTGCTCTTTTATAGTAGATTTTTTCGGACTTGGGTCATTTGTTGGGCTCAGGTCCTTTTCATTTCTGAATATTTTGTAACTTTGGATTGATATTTGGAATAAAATGGTCCTCAGACCTAAAAGTTAATTAAAAAAAAAACTCAAATTTGTATTTGTAATCAAGCACGATTCTAATTTACAATAATCATTTTTTAGTTTCGAAAAAGCACTAGTTTTTTTTTTTCAAATTTCATATATAGGGCAAAGGGACTCTTGTACTAATTAAGGGGACATTTGGCATGAAAAAATTACTTTTTTTGGAGTTGAACTTCAGAAATAACGTTTGGTCATAAAATCAATTTTAGAATTCAACTTGTAATTAAATTCTGAAACTTTCAATACTTCGAAACATAACAGAAAATTATTTTCACTTTAAATAACTCACAAAAGTTTAAAAATAATTCATATTTGTATTAATGGTCAAACGCAACTTCAATTTTCAAATAATATTTTCTACTTCTAAATCATAACTATTTTTTTCAAAATTTATAATTTTCATGATCAAAAAAATATTTGTACATAACCAATACATTTTAAACAGAAATACAAAATTTAAATCAAAATTAGTGAATTCTCCCAAATTGTAAATCAAATGTGTAGCTCTCCATGGTGTCATACATACCTCTTTATCAATGTAATCAAATACATTTTGCTTGAGTGGTCCATTATCCATTTTCATAAATTAGAAACTCAGAAATTCCGGAGGAAATTAAAATTGAGTAATGTATTTACACTACTATTTTTTGTTCCATCAAAACTATAAGCTTAATTGTACAAAAATAAATTTTGAATCATAGATTTTATGTATACTTTGGATTATGGTAAGAATATTTTGAATAACTATTTTATGACTAAAAATAATGGTTTATTTTCCATTGGATTATGGTAAGAATATTTTGACTAATTATTTTATGACTAAAAATAATGGTTCATTTTCCATTTTCTGTTTTATCTTTTTCCCATATTGTTGACTTTATGCAACAACTTACTAAATATTTATTTGCCTCTAAAAAACTAAAACTAATCAAAACTCTCTTCTTTGGCTTTTTTTTAAAAAAGATTCCACTTATTACTCTCTCACTTGTTTCCATGATATTTTTGTGGCTTAATACATAACCACCCCTTTAAATTTATGAGATATTCTATTTAAATACTCGAATTAAGTCTTGTTTCAGTTGAATACCTTAATTTTTAATAAAGTGTTTCGATTAAATACTTAAATATTTGGAAAAAATAAATTATGTGTATTTTCATTCATCTATTATATAATTAAGTTAATTGCATAAGATAAGTCACTTTTTAAATTTTATGCATTTACCTTAATAATTTATAAAACTCCAATCATTTTCTACTTGAGATTGATACATGTAATTAAAGGAGATGATATACTATATATGATTAAGACGAATGAAAATATGCACAAGTTTTTCAGAACTTAAATCGAAAGTGTTTAATTGAAATACTTTACATATTAAAAGTTGAGATGTTCAATTTGTAAAAAAAAAAAAAAAGAGGACACCTTTAAGAACAGAGAAGTACTGCTTCAATTAATTTTTAATGTTTAATTTGAATTTCTTGTCTTGATGATTTATACGAGTTCATCACAACATTAAGAATCTAATTTGATACTTAGTTTTTGTATGAGATAAACGAAGAACAGCAAAAACACAAAATAAATTAGAATAAAATAAAGATACAGGATGTTCACGTGAAAATCTCCTTAATCAAGAGAGCAGGGGCAGACCCACGTGCTTTTTTTGGGTGATCCGGCATCCACTAAACTCAACATAGAATAGGTATAATTATATAAGAAACAGTAAAAAAATGGTATAATCTATATCTATAATCTATATCTATATCTATAATATATTAAAAGTGTCAACACCCTTAGAAAAGTGATCTGAACATTTTGCCCTTCATTAAATGTCCTCGCTTGATACAAAATCATTTTTTCACCTTTTTTCTTAAATTATTATAATATTAAATTATTTTTCTAATATTTAGTATTTTAAAGTTAATTAGAATTCTTTTTTATTAAGGTATGAAATCATATTATTTAACATTTTTAAATCAGTTTAAATTTACCTTATATAATAAAGGGTTCCTATAATTTTATTAAAATAATATTTATTGAACAAAGAGGAAAATAAAAGTGCCAAAATTAGAGGAATCCGTAGGTTGGGGGGTTTGGGGGGGGGGGGGGGGGGGGTCATGTACCTAAGAGAATTAAATTTGCTAAATTTTTAGCTGGAAAAAAGAGTCCTAACAGCTATTTACGTAAAAAGCTATACATGGAAAGGAATAAATTTATAACCAAAATAATAAAAAAGTTTTAAATGGAAATAAAAACAAATTAAGAAGCAAATATGAGAAAGTATAATAATTATTCTAATATTTAAAACTTTCAAATTAATTAAAATGAGGTAGGTAAGAAATTATAGTTTAATATTTTTAAATTAATTAAAATTTTACCTTATATAAAAAAAAATGTCTATAAATTATTATGCTTTTATGTTTTCTTCTTATTTTGATATGTCTATAAATTGTTGTGCTTCTACATTTTCTTCTTATTTTGATATTTGATATTTTGATTGATGGTTTATTAAAGTTTTCTTCTTGCATCCCTTATTATCATTCTTTTTTTCTTCTTCATCTTTTTAGTTAATAAAATTTAAATATTATATATGTATTATACATAATTGACAAGGGGTTTTCCCTTTTAATAATTTCTCATGTTTCTCATTCAGTTGAAAAATCATATTAAACAAGTATGTTGCTGCTGAATGAAGTAGCAGAAAAAATCGAAGGTTTCTCTCTTCCCTTTTCAACTACTTTTTACGGGAGTTGTATTTCTCCTTCCAACTACTGCAAGTTTTATTCCTTTCATATTTATTTGATAGTTTATAAATATATTTGTTATATATTTCGATAATGTGTAGTGCTAAATTTTTCAAAACAACATTATATAGCACTATTATTATAGTGATTTCAATTGATTCAGTTATTATTTTTCTCATTTTTCAACAGATTTTTTATGCACTGTTTGTTTGTTGTATCCTATAATTCATGTTGAAATATTTTGTTGACAAACTTTAATGTTTCTTTGGTAAAATTCTTTCCTTAGCATATTTGTTTTTCTTATAATAGTAAAGATATTAATTTGTTGCCCTCTAACACTTCTAACAACATATGAATTGCCCCATATGTCATATCGAGAAATTTTTTTAAGCATTTTTTGTCGTCCTATAGCCATTATAGTTTTTCTTAATTTAGTTTAAAGTGCTTTTAAATGCTTTTATATGATTTTGTATGTATATATTAATTTTCTATTTAAGTATTTTTCATATTTAATAAAATCATCAATTTAATTTTAATCAAGATATATTTTCTTTTATAATATTATAAAATTGAACTCATTGAAGCGAGGTACACGCGCAGAGCGCGTACTCTAAACTAGTATATAAAAAAGCACCTAGAGAACAAAAAAATGGTTGGGGTGCTTTTGCTTTAGATGTAACTTCCGTGTCTCCCATCCTAGGTTCGAATCCCTGCAGCTACGCTACATTTTTTAATAAATTTTTAAGCTACATTAAAGCACCCATAACCTTTAAATCCTGGGTCCGCCACTGCAAGAGAGTAGAACCACGATCTATTTTAGTAGGATTTTACCAACAACTTCACTTATCACCAAGCAATGATTTTGATTACAACTCTATGAAATCTAGGAATTAAATTCTTAATCCCTACTCACTAGTAATACCTCTATTGATACACCTCTTTTACAGTAACTCTACTTTCAAAACTCCAATAGCTAACTCAAGCTAAGACCCAAGACAAATACTCGATTAACCTAAAAACAGAGACATATTTCACTATGAGTAGAGATTTCTAAGTTGTTGAATCTTTGTACTATCAGAAATCAAATTTCGTTTTTGCTTAAGAGAATCCTCCTTTGATATTTGCAAGAACTAAGCTTCTCTCCATAAGATGATATGTGTGCATGGGGTATATGTATATATGTATGTATGTATATATATATATATATATATATATATATATGCAGGTAAAAATGCATCCAGATAGTATAAAATGGACAGCATTCACCTGTCCAGAGGGACATTATGAGTGGCTTGTTATGCCATTCGATTGTAAAGTTTAGAATATCTATTTCTTTAAAATGAGCAATGGGAGAGAAGTCTTCTCATTAAAGGATATATGTTGACAATGGTGATACTGATGCTACAAATATTGAGGATAAAGAGAGAACTTTGTAACTTTCTTTTATATACATTTAGGATAGAATATAAGTAATTATTAGTTTGTTACAGGAATAGACAGTTGTACATACATTGTATCGCTGAACATACACTGTAGGAAGTAGACTGTAGGAAGTTTCTATTTCTTCTCATGTAACCTAATCCTATCTTGTATAAACTATGACATAAAGAATAAACAAATCACTCAGAAAATTCTCCAATACTTTCTCTTCAAGTTTCAACATGGTATTAGAGCGGTTAATCTTTTGAGTCCAATTTTTTTTTTGTCTTTCCTTCTCTCTTCTCATCCATGGCAGATCCTACAGTTATAACCACTCAAACTCTACTTGTCGCTCCAGTTTCCTCTGTTCTAGATCAGAGCAGTCCCTTCTTTTTGCACCTTTCTGATTCTCCAGGGTCGCTCCTCGTTCAAACTCCTTTTGATGGAACTGTTAATGGAGCTTGGAGGAGATCCATGCTCATTTCTCTTTCTGCTAAGAATAATCCATGATATATTGATTGATCTTCTCAGGTTCCTTCATCTTTTTCTCCTGATTTTAACCTTTGGAATAGGTGTAATGATATGGTAACCTCTTGGGTGCAGAACTCTTTGTCCAAAATCATTGCTGGAAGTGTATTATATTCCAGTTCAAATCGAGCTTTATGGAAGGATCTTGAAGATAAATTTGTACAAACTAATAGAGCTCAACTCTATCACCTACAAAAACAAATCAATGATTTAACTCAAGGGACCTCAGATATTGCAGGTTATTTCACTAGGTTCAAAATGATTTGGAATGAGATTGACACCTTGTATAACAAGGTTACCTTCTCCTACACGTGTACCTGTGTAGGAAAGGAGAAGATGTTAAAATCTCAACAGGATTAGAGGTCGATTCAATTCCTCATGGGGTTGAATGATGCTTATGCACCCATGAGAAGCAACATTCTTGTCATGAACCCTATTACCAGTATTAATCTTGATTTTTTTTTATTCTATAAAATGAAACACAGAGGAAAGCATACATGAATCCATCTTTTCCAGGAGAACCCTCTTCTTACTTGGTTACTCACCAAGTCAGTCATCAGCATAGCACAAGGTTCACTTATCCTAAATTTCCTCAACTATTGACTCAAAGGCAAGAAAGAATTTGTTGTGCTCCCATTGCAAGAAGACAGGACACACAATATAAAAGTGCTATAGAATCATAAGATTCCCAGCAGATTTCAAATTCACAAAAGGTTCCAAGGCACATGGACATTAAGAGGGAATGTTGTGATGACCCCTGAATTTGTATCCATTTAGATAACCCTTCTCAGGTTTCTTCCATCTCTCAAGATCAATTCACCCAGCTTGTCAAGCTTCTTCAAAATGTTTAGATCAGTGACACGGGGATCTCAAATTCAACTATTCATGCTAATGTCCTCCAGTGTGATGGTAACATCTTTCATAATCCTATAGCATATTCAACCTATGTTAATTCCTCATATTGGAACATTTATTCTGGGGCTTCACAACATATGTCCTTCGATCCTATATTTTTCACCTCTCTCACTCTTTTATCTTCACTATTTTTTGTCAATTTACCTAACTCTTTCAGGGTAAAGGTCACACATATTGAATCTTTTAGTCTATTTCCTGACCTTGTTCTACATGATGTACTTCTCCTTCCTTCATTCAAAATTAATCTTATCTATTGACACCTAATTTTTTTCCTCCACAACTAAATTTAATCCTGAATTTCTTTAATTTTAAATAAAAGTGAAATATTTATTTCATCCAGAAAAATGCACTCTAAAATATTTATTTAGATTAATTTTGTCATTTAAGTGATGATTAGATATTTTTCATAGTCATATATACGAGATTGTATAAATTTTGTTACTTGAATGAATATTTTTATCAAAGTTTGAGTTTTTACGGAGATAAGCTTGAAAATTATTTTGAACGGATAAAGTCTTGATTTAAATATAATTTACTCTCAAAAATAATTTATTTGGATGAATATATGTTTGATTTTATTAAATCAAGAAGGTTGGTATTAAAGAAAGTATTAATTCGTATCGAATTTCAATTTAATTTAGCCAATCTATTAGATTTTTCCATAATTGAAATCAAATTGGCCATAATTACAGTGCAATCCACCAATTGATTTTTAATTTGGTCAAAACTAAATAAATTTGGCTAAATTTTAAATCTCAATTGGGGTTATATTTTAAATAACCCCAAAATTCCCAAAAACACTCATAACTTCTTCCCAATTCCCACAAAAAATAATTTTAAATTTGAAATTCAAATTTTTGTACTAGATTATACAATTCCTCCTCAAAGTCCTTTTGCCAATTTTGAAATTCAAAAATTATACTACATTGTACAATTTTTCCCCACCTTATCTTCCATCTCATCTTATCTTCAATTTTAAAATTCCAAAAACACTCCTAAATTCTTTCTCCCACATTGGTGAATGAAAAGAATTGAATCTACATTCTTTCCTATAAATACTACCATTATTTTGGTAGAAAGCAAGTCAAAAGAGTCTCAAGGTTGGAAAAAAGAAAAAACTTTGAGCAACGAAGTTTTTTTTTTTAAGTAAAAAATTTTCTTTTTAGTGAAATTCACAGACTAATTAAAGTTCTCGAGTTGAACGCATTCCGATGGTGATATAGACTCCAAAGAAAGCTTGTAGTTTCATTTTGCTGCCCTAAAAAAAGTAAACACACCTTTCCCCTTTTTAAATTTTATTATCATTTTCTTTTTTATCTTTTTCTTTTTCGTAGTTCGTAGTTGTATTTTTTTAGTTTTATTTATCATTTTATTCTTCATTATTTTCTTCTTCGTAGTTCGTAGTTGTAATTTTATTTGCTGAAATTGTTTGTTGTAGACGGCCTTGAAGGCCATAGGACGTTATGGTATCATTAGGGCCATTTTCATAATCATGGTATAAAAATGAGTTGGAATAGTTTGAACGTATTTTTTGATTTTATTCTTTGATTATTATGGATAAAATTTTGATCTTTGCTTAAAATGTGTACTCATACTTTGTTTAAATTCATTGTTGGCGTGTATGTTTGCTTTTGGCATGTAAAGTTGTTTCCTTTATGTTGAAAAAAAATAGTTAATATTGATTGTTTTTTCCTTTTGGCTTTAATCTTTGATTATTATAGGTAAAGTTTTTATCTTTGCTTAAAATATATACTCATGCTTGTTTAAATTCATTGTTGGCATATACGTTTGCTTTTAGCATGTAAAGTTATTTTCTTTATGTTGAAAAAATAGTTAATATTGATCGTTTTGCCTTTTGACTTTATTCTTTGATTATTATAGGTAAAGTTTTTATCTTTGCTTAAAATATGTACTCATATTTGGTTTAAATTTATTGTTGGCTAATATGTTTGTTTTTAGCATGTAAAGTTGTTTCCTTTATGTTGAAAAGAATAGTTAATATTGATTGTTTCACCTTGTGGCTTTATTCTTTGATTATTATGGATAAAGTTTTGATCTTTGCTTAAAATGCATGCTCTTTCTTTGGTTAAATTCGTTATTGGTTGATATTTTTCCTTTTAGTATGTAAAGTTATTTCCTTTATGTCGAAAAAGAATGGTTACTATTGTTAAGGGTTTGTGAAATTGTTTCTCAATTTGAAGTAGTAAGTTACTTATTTTCGTGTTAAAAATTGTCTTTGATTTTCTCTTGTTTAGATTAAAAAGTTGTTAGGGTTATAAATTTTGTTGAAATGGTGTAGAGCTAAAATAGGTGTTGGCATAATTGATACTTTTTCTTAGAATTAATCTTTTACTATTTCTCCTATCTTGTCTTCGAATATCATTTCTCAAATATGCTTAATATATGTTATTTGCTTCACTTTGCTTATTGATTTACTTCTTAAAGTGTTTAGACATACCATTGTTATTCACATGCTATAATGATTTTTTTTTCTTCTAAGTAATAGGTATGAGCAAATATGTATTAATCTATTTGTCCAAATTTTAAGCAACTATGCTTGTGGATTTATGTCTTCTTTTCAAGGGGCAAAACATTATCTCTGTGCAAAAATTTTGCAAACAGTTGCTTTGTCATCTTACATTTTTCCCCACATGTTGTGTTATGCAGGCCGTTTCAATGAAGATCCCTCTGGTGCTTGGTGAAGCAAGAACAGGAGTCTACATCCTTCATACAACAAGTTCTCAATCATACTTTTTCTTCAAGTCTCAATTAGATCCTAGTTCTAGTATTTCCAACCCTGTTTCTAGCACAACTTCTGGACCTGTAAAATCCCATTCTATTGTGGCATTATGGCATAATAGATTGGGACATCTACCTTTTCATGCAATGAAAACATTGAGTTTTATTTCTTCTCTAGTAAATGAAAATTGTTATTGTGGTGTGTGTCCTTTGGCTAGGCAATCTAAGCTACTATTTCCCCATAGTTCTATTAAAACTTCAGTTGCCTTTGATTTGATACACCTGGACACTTGTGGACCTTACAAATCACCCACTCATGATGGTTACAGATACTTTCTCACCATAGTCGATGATTTTAGTAGAATGACTTGGACATATCTTTTAACCACTAAAAGTAATATTTTCCCTGTTTTAAAATCGTTCATAGCTCTGATTGAAAGATAATACAATGCTAAGGTAAAAATTGTAAGGTCTGTAATGCTTTAGGGCTTGGGGGCGGTTCTCTTCTTGCTGAATTTTTTACCACTACTGGTATAATACATCAGACTTCTTGCACTGCTTTCCCTCAACAAAATGGAGTTGTTGAGAGGAAGCATAGACACATCCTAGAGACTTCTAGAGCTCTACTACATTAGTCTAATCTTTCCATATGCTATTGGGGGGAATGTCTACTTACTGCTACCTTTCTAAATAATAGATTTCCCTCATCTGTTCATCATAAAAAACACCTTTTGAGCTATTTTTTGCAAAGCCACCTACATATGATCGATCACCTTAAAAGCTTTGGTTGCCTATGTTTTACTTCTACCCTTGCATATAATAGAGCTAAATTTGGCCCCAAAGTTATCCCTTGTTCTTTTCTAGGCTATCCACCAGATAAAAAAGGGTATAAACTACTGGATTTGAAAACCACGGTTGTATTTGTTTCCAAGCATGTGATATTCCAGGAAAATTTGTTTCCATTCCTCTTATATTCCACACCATCCATTTTCTCAACAAATCCTTCATCTGCAACTGATGACTTACCCTCCACTACTGTGTCACCACATTCCATACAACCTAATATAGCTTCACCTACTCCTGATCAACAACCTCCTAATCCTAGTCCTTCTAGTTCCGACTCTTTTACTCATGTTCCTGCCGAAAGGCAACACAAGGTACCAAGCTATCTTAATGACTATATTTGCAATTTTGTTTACTTGACTGATGTTACCTCAGCCTGCTTTACCACTTCTTCTAATCCTACTTTTCTTTCTTTTACTTATTTATCTACCCCTAATCAGCATCTCTTAAACTCTCTCTCTAGAATTTCTGAACCCCAAAATTTTAACCAAGCCATCATGCACCCTGGTTGGCAGAAAGCAATGGAAGCTGAGTTTGGGGCCCTTGAGTCCAACCACACTTGGGATGTCATTGAATTACCAGTTGATAAGAAGGCATTGCCATGTAAATGGGTCTATAAAGTTAAGAATAGGTCAGATGGTTCAATTGAGAGATTGAAAGCTCGACTAGTGGTTGAGGTGATATTCAAAGAGAAGGGATTGATTTTAATAAAACATACTCACCTGTAGTCAAAATGACCACCATTATATGCCTTTTGGAAGAGGAATTTAAGAAGAACTGGGATTTAAATCAGCTTGATGTTAATAATGCTTTCTTGCATGGGGATTTGCAAGAAGAAGTTTATATGAAATTTCCCCAGGCATGTCCTCTCCCAGTCCTAATTATGTTTGCCGACTAAGGAAGTCACTATATGGAATGAGGCAAACCTCAAGGCAGTGATATGCTAAATTGGCTGCAACACTACAATTCAAAGGCTACACTTCTTCCTTAAATGATTACTCACTATTTTTTAAAACATAATGGTAATCTGATCTCTATCCTAGCTGTGTTTGTAGATGACATACTTGTCATAGGGAACGATGTTGCAGAGTTACACAGTCTCAAGATATTCCTTAGCACAGAATTCAAAATTAAAGATTTGGGTACCTTACATTACTTCCTAGGTATGGAAATCCTTCAAGAATATCAAGGTTTGATCATTTCCCAAAGCAGGTTCACCCCTGACCTCCTATTAGAATTCAAATATAACCATTTATCTCTGGTTTCACATCCTTTGGACTCTCCTTTCAAATCAAGTGTTGATTCAGGGGATCTCTTACTCAACCCCACCATCTATCGGAGGATAATTGGTCATCTCAACTATCTCATCCACATATGGCCAGATATTTCCTTTGTCGTTAAACATCTCTCTCAGTTTATGAACTCTCCTCGTACACCTCACTACAATGCTTCTTGCGGGTTCTTCAGTATTTACACCTTGAATCTAGTCAAGGTTTACTCATATCGTCGTATCTCTCTTTTTATATACTTGGTTTTTTTATGCTGGCTAGGCATCATGTATTGACTCCTGTCGCTCAGTCAGTGGATTCTTCATCATTTTAGGAGGGTCTCCAATTTCTTAGAAATCTAAAAAACAAGTCTCTATTTCTTTTTTTTTACTGAAGCAGAGTACCAATCTATGCGTAGATTGGTATCTGATCCCACTTGGCTTCATCGTCTCCTTTGAGATCTATATCTCATGCCTGAGATGCCTATACCAATTTACTCGGACAGCAAAACCTCCCTCCATATCGCTAAAAATCTGGTCTTTTACAAGCATACAAAACATGTGGAAATTAATTGCCACTTTGTCAGGCAACAATTTATCTCCGATCTCATTTCCCTAAATTTTGTGCCCTCTTCTTTTCAAATGGAAGATATTTTTACTATTATCGGGACCTTCTCATTTCTCTGTACTTCTCAAATTGGGTTTGTCTTCTACACCCTCCAACTTGAAGGGGATGTTGACAATGGTGATACTGTTGCTACAAATATTGAGGATGAAGAGAGAATTTGTAACTTTCTTGTATATACATTTGGGATAGAATATAAGTAATTGTTAGTTTGTTACAAGAATAGACAGTTGTACATACAATGTATAGCTGTACATCCACTGTAGGAAGTTTCTATTTCTTCTCCTGTAAGCTAATCCTATCTTGTAAAAATCATGACATAAAGAATAAACAAATCACTCAGAAAATTCTCCAATACTTGCTCTTTAAGTTTCAACAAAGGACACGAAAAGGACCACTACAGTGCCCATTTCATTACTCTACTATTACTGCCAAAGCCATACGAGAATAGCTGGCATATGTCACGGTCCACGCCGAGGCTCTGGCCGCAATGGGCATCCCAAATCAATGAAGGCCCGAGATGACTCCTTAGCATTACATCATAAGCATAGCCATAACTAAAGTTGTAGAAATAGTCCCATAAGATATGAAGTTCAAAGTACATAATGATTAAAAATTCAAGTCTTGAAACACGATATGAAATATATGTCTAATTCAGTCTACGAAGCCTCTAACAATGTAAATAAAAATTCTATGTCGGAATATAGCCCCGACAATACCATAAAATAAGATAATTAAAGTTCTACTGTATTAAACATAGGTCTTTCAAAAAATGGATGGCTCACCACTTGCTAGTAGTTGTCCCAAAAGAATCTTAGTGTTGAGTAGGGTCACAAAGAACTGCTTCGGCTTCGGAACCTACATCATGAAAGAATATGGCTCCGAAAATAATTAATATGATGAGTACTGGTATGCGACCCAAGAAGGAGGGACAAGCAATTTATAAAAGTAGTTTATAACATTTATAACATAAGGTGAAATAGGAGTATATGGAACAAGCAAGTTAAAATGTAAAGACATAACCATTTGAAACATTAAGCCTGAACAATGTAGTTTGCACCGACATCTAGTAATCCACGAGAGAATTATATGGATCCATATTCGCCCAACCGGCAGGGCTCCTAATCCATGTTTGTTGCATGAACTGAGATCACATAATTTGGCGATTATAATATCCTCATTTATGACTAACTTCATAAGGTCGTCTAATTAAGGAATGAACCACTACTACATTGTCCAAACATAGGTTTCGAGCATTGGGTCACGCGCCTTCTGGACAGACTATACAATTTTCTTTCAGCCCAAATTGAAACATCATTTGAAAATATTTATACATAGAGTCTTTCATTAAGGCATTCATATTTTAGTATCGTCAGACCAAGACTTGCAAGTAAACCATACCATATAGAATCATTATCATAAAATATTATTGACTCTTAATCCCATCATTCATAAAAAGAACCATAAACATAATTAGCGTTAAGCTTACATAAGAATCTCAAAGTCATAAAATTCAGCACTTTTGATATTTCAAAAGGATGGGATGTCATCTTCATTCATCATTGAAATTCAACGTGTTTTGAAGGCTTAAAGGTCATATTTTTAGTTATTTATAACATTTAACATTTCGATTTCGTATAATGAAATCCACCTTTTCAAATAGTATGTTCAAGTCTCAAAAATCCTTATTTAATAATTGAAAAATCATTCGTAAAATGAGGGAAAATTAATAGCAAGTTTTTCACAATAAAATCCTCAACCCTAGTCTCAGTTTATCATTTGGAAAGTTCTAATAGCATTGAAATAAATACCTTGTATGAGTAGTTTGAAGTAGGGGTGTTCAAATATACCTGTTGAAAAGAATTTAAGAAAAGCTTGACCTTGGAGCTTAGAATCTTGAACCCTAGTTTTTGCTTCTAGGAGTTTTGAGGAGAAGTGGATTACGATTTTGAAGGATGAAAAACGTATTAAGGGGTTTGGATCGTTCAGTAAAGGTTGGGGGAGAGGCAGTTTCCTAAGTGTAAGGCCTAAAATACCCTTAAAATAGTGTTCAAAACAAAGTCTCATTGACGAAATAGAGGGGGTTGCTGCGCACACCCCATCACGCGACCTTCCCCCGTGCATCACAAGGCTAATCGTTGGGCCTCCCCCTTTGTGGCGTATGGATTGTCGCGAGGGTGGTCTAGTGAACTCTCGCACCGTGTTCTGTGATGCGAGGGCTATGGCATAGCTTCCCTCATGCAATGCATGGCACGTTCCTCGTCCTAAATTTTCATCCAGTACTTTCAAACTCATCCCAAAAAGTTTTCTACTCATTCTAAGGGTTATATAGTTTCGTTTTAGCCTCTAGTAAGGCATGCAAACGTACATGTCATTACAACATAACAGACAAAAGATGTACGATTATCATTTGAAGACACCCGTTGACGCAACTAATCCGATTAATAGATTTGTCAATCATCAAAAGAGATAATATCCAATTACCCCCCTGAACTATACCCAAAAAGGTTATGACACACCTCAACTTAAAGGGGGTCCTATTAACCCCCCCCCCTTCTAAACTAATTAAAAGTGTAATTTTAACACTCTTAGTGCCTACGTGGCACATACGTGGTACAACACACTGAAGTGTCCACATAGGCACATGTGTGTTCCACGTATGTGCCACGTAGGCATTAAAGGTGTCAAAATTACACTTTTAATTAGTTCAGGGGTAATAGGACCCTATTTAAGTTGAGGTGTGATACGATACAAATTTGGTACGTATCAAAAATAAGCCAAAAATAGTCCACAAACAAAGGGTAACCCGAGAGCTCAACAAACACCAAATCTCGGTTCCAACAACATCAAGAAACAAGGTGTAAATGACACCAAAAGCACTAACAACAACAAGAGATAAACAATAATAACGAGAGGAACAAGACTACAATAACAACAATCCAACGGTTACAAGATTACAAGAACAACAAGAACCAAACGGTTCACTAGACTACACAACTAGTACATGATATGTAAAGATAGGAAGTGAGACATACACTATTACAAGGTTAAGAACCCAAAGATGTATTAAATCTAAGGACCCCTAAGACTTACACTAGCAACACCACACTCTTACGTGAAACAAGAGGGATTCCACCGCTCAAGCACCAACATTTCCAAGCAACACACAATCACAAGTGAATCCACACTTGTTCATGTCCTAGTTTAGGCCTAGAGACCCTCTCTCTCAAGAAATGTGTTCTTTCAACAATATCCAACAAAAACTAATGAACTAAAACCCTATATTGTTCTATTTATAGTACTTTACAAATAAAAAGATAAAATGACAAAAAGGTCCTTTAATGACCAAGTAGGCAAATAGGCACCCATGGAATGTTTTTAGGGGTGGTTTGAAGCCCTTTTTAACATTTCAACTCGTACACCTCCGAGGTTACATTCAAAATACTCAAAAACGTTCATCTTCATGATCGTGCTTGTATCAAGGTGTGTCATAACCTTTTGGGTATAGTTCAGGGGGGTAATTGGGTATTTTCTCATAATATCCATATTAATTGATATTTAGTCTTAAAATTTGTTAAAGAATTTGAAAAAATAAGTAACATATAATTAAAAAAAAATGTGAATTTTTTTTTATCATGATAAAAGTAATTAGTAAAAATGAAAATATATTAATTGTATAATAGATACATAAAAATAAACGGAGGGAGTATTTTATTGTTTCGAAAGATTTTGCATGTCTACAACATACTTGACAAAAGTGCATGAATAGCTTCTTCTTTAGTGATAACTTTTAAGTATAATAAAATGAATATTTATTGACTATCAAAGAAATTCACCATTAATTTAAGTAATTGTTTGAGCTAAATAAAATAAAAACAGTAATATCTATAATCTATAATCTATAATCTATATCTATATCTATAATCTAAACGTCAAAGAAAGCTTGTAGTTTCATTTTGTTGCCCCCAAAAAAGTAAACACACTTTTCCCCTTTTTTAATTTTATTATCATTTTCTTTTTTATCTTTTTCTTCTTCGTAGTTCGTAGTTGTATTTTTTTAGTTTTATTTATCATTTTCTTCTTCATTTTTTTCTTCTTCATAGTTCGTAGTTGTAATTTTATTTGTTGAGATAAAGCTGGTGATGGGACAATGCACTATTTTTTTTTTGAATTTTCGTGTATATGTTTTGCAAAACTTTTTATAAAACGTAATAGTTTATTACATTTTGCCAATTTTTTTCTAAAATGTAATAATTTATTCATTTTACATGATTTGACATAAAGCTGGTGATGGAACAATATACTATTTTTTTAAAAAAATTGTAAAACGTAATAATTTATTACGTTTTACAAAAAATTATATACTATTCATCTCCGTTACTTCACCGTTAAAAGAAGAGATAAAATAATTCCTTTAAAACGTTATAAATTGAGATGCACGTTAAACTAGAGAAGAAACTGGTTTACTTATTGCGAAAATATGATTGATGTTTATCTAACTTGATTCGGTTGCTTGTCTAGATTGATGTATGCTTAATTTTCCAACTCTAACCTTCTTCACTATTTTTATCAACATAATAGAATTCAACGTGTGTGTGTGTATATATATATATATATATATATATATATATATCTTCTTTATTTTCATTCAAGTCATTTTTTAGTGTCAAAATTTTTGCTCAGACAAGAATTATTTTCATCAAAACTGAAGTTGTGTGATCACTATTATATTATTTTGTTGTAGTTTACAGATCGTAGACGAATTTACAGGTAGTAGATGAATGTCGGTCGGTTTTAAAGAATATTTTTAGGTAAAGGTTAGGTTTAATTGTATTATTTTTATATCTCTGTTTTGAGAATTCTTTTTTGTGTAAAGGAAGAGTTTAGTTGTATTATTTTGATATCTCTATTGTCGTATTATTTTTTTATAGTTCACAGGTGGTAGATGAGTGTCAGACGATTTTGAGGAATTTTTTTGTAAAAGTTAGATTTATGTATATTATTTTGATGTCTCTATCATCGTATTATTTTGTTGCAGTTTACAGGTGGTAAATGAAAGTCGATTGGCTTTGAGAATTTTTTTTGCTTAAGGTTAGATTTAATTAAATAAATTCTTCAAAAGATATTGAATTTAATTATTGTATTCATATTTATTATTTAAATATATATCCTATTTTGTGCAATGTTTGAATTCAATAAAGTAAGATACACGTGCAAAACGCGTACATCTAAACTAGTAAATTTGGAATAGTGAGGTAAAAAGATTATTATTATTATTATAATGCGCATGAATGACCTAGGGGGACAAAACTGTGCAATCTTGACTGATAACTTTTTTACCTGGTATAGAACAAAGAAACCTACCAACAAATAGTTTTATATATAAGTTGTGCTAGCTTTCAATAATGTCGAAAAAATAAGAGGTTTGTTTACTTATTTTTAATTTTTGATAAGCAAAAAAAATATTTACACGTAATTAGCAGAATACTATGAAAATAGGGGTTCGAGGGTGGAGGGTGGAGGGTAATAGACTACATATATAATTATTAAATACATCTGGGTTATTCTGTAATTAGTTATTCTTCAGTTCTCTATATATACAGCTGTAACCCCTTCAATATTAATGAGATTAATTATTATTAAATCTGTATCATGGTATCAAAGCTAGGGTTTCTTCTTCCGCCCAAACCCTAATCTCTCCTCTTTTCCGACGTGTGTGCGCCGCCGCCACCGTCTACACCACGCCGCACGGCCTCCCTCCTCCGCCGTAGGTCGGCGCCATGGACAAGGTTATTGATCCTCTGTCAAAATTACCGTCTGGAGTAAAATTACTGCTCAGGAATCTCCACAATCTCATCTCCGAAAAATTATCTGACAACAACTACCCGGCCTGGGCACTTAACGTCCGCACCGCCCTCGCAGCCAACTTGCTGCTCGGATGGATTGACGGTGCGGAGAAGCCGCAGCCCGAGACAGCCGAGAAGGACGGCGTCAAGCTCCCAAATCCCGACTACCTTCCGTGGATGATCGTAGACACTCAGATCCGAGCCTGTCTTCTCGCAGTTATTAGCCCCTCTGTGCACAAACACGCCCGGGGTTTTCTCACATCGGCTTCACTTTGGGACGCACTAGCCACAAGGTACAACTCTGTGTCCACGGCTCATATTTTTCAGTTGCGTGACAAATTGCATACTCTTCGGAAGGGAACGAAGACGATGACTCAATACCTTGATGATGTGGCCTCTATTCTGTCTGACCTAGATGCTGTGAACGAGATTATTCCTGAACGAGACGTGGTGAATGCCGTGATACGTGGTCTTCCGGCTGGCTATTCCTCTCTCAAACAGCATATTCGCCTCTCGCCTGTCGAAATCACTCTGAATCAACTGTCTGGATGGCTTAATGCAGAAGAATTGAATCTAGACATGGAACACAAATTACTGCTCGGAGAAGCCAGTTCCACCCCTGGCGTCACGGCTCTTTACTCGGCTGGCAGCGGAGGCTCGGCCAGGGGTCGCGGTGACGATCGCCGTAACCAAGGGCGAGGCAGCGGCGGCGGTGACCGTCGAAACACCGGGCAGCAAGGCAGAGGCGGGCCTCCACCGAGGGACGGCTTCCAGTCAGGCCGCGGACAGGGACGAGGAAACCAGCGGATGCCCACACGAGATCTTCCGACGTGCCAAATTTGTGCTAAACGGGGCCATTCTGCGGCTAATTGCTGGTATCGTTATGATGACTCGCAGAATGTAAATAGCCAGTCCGGAGGATCAAGGGCGATGCATGCGTCCACAAACGCTCAATCTGGCGATTGGTATCTAGACACAGGTGCTAACACCCATGTGACGTCGGATTATTCACAACTTCAAGCTCCTCATCCGTATCATGGCTCACAAACTATTACAGTAGGCAATGGTCAATCCCTTCCCATCACAAACACCGGCTCTGGGTATGTCTATACCCCAAATGGTAAATTTCATCTCTCAACCCTTCACCACGTCCCTTCCCTCACATCCAATCTTTTATCTGTTTATCGCTTTACTAAAGAAAATAACTGCACCCTCATTTTTAATGACACCAATTTCCAGATAGTGGACAATACCACGAACCGGGTGCGGTACACGGGCCGCTGTGAGCATGGGCTATACACTCTTCCATCCAGGTCTCCGTCTGTTGTGAGTCAAGCCATTCTCTCGTCAACCTGGCATCGCCGGCTTGGGCACCCATCATCCGCCATCACCAAATCCATTTTATCTTCCTTAGGTTTTAATTTTTCAGAAAAATTACATTGCGAGTCCTGTTCAGTGTCTAAATCTTGTCGTTTACCTTTTTCACTGTCTGAACACAAGGCCACTGCGCCATTTCAATTAATTCATTCTGATGTTTGGGGTCCAACCTCAGTTCCTTCTGTTCAAGGTTTTCGTTATTATATCTGTTTTGTTGATGATTACAGTAAATTCACTTGGCTTTATCCTCTGAAATTTAAATCCGAAGCTTATACTATTTTTGTAAACTTTGACCGAATGGTTCAAAATCAATTTAATGCCAAAATCAAAATTTTTCGAAGTGACAATGGCAAAGAATTTGTCAACAATGCATTTGGTGTTTTTCTTCAAAATCTAGGGGCTCTTCATCACACTTCATGTCCATATACCCCTGAACAAAATGGCGTTGCTGAGCGCAAACACCGTCACCTAATAGAAACAGTTGTTGCGCTCCTCCATGATTCCACCTTACCTGTTTCCTTTTGGGTTGATGCCCTTGCTACTGCCAACTACCTCATAAATCGCATGCCCACTCACACTCTCTCCAACTCCACTCCATATGCCCGTCTCTACAATCATCCACCCGACTATATTCATCTCCGCCCGTTTGGGTGTCTAGTTTATCCCTGGTTGCGTCCGCACACTCAACATAAACTTCAACCTCGGTCCACCCCTTGTGTCTTTCTAGGCTATCATCCCACTATCAAAGGTTACAAATGTTTCGATCCTGTATCTCAGAAAACATATGTTTCCCGTCATGTTCGTTTTGTGGAGGAACAATTTCCTTACACAAGTCTTTCCTCTACTCCATACTCCCCCAATCCACTTGGCGTTGTGCCATTATTTCCGTCCTTTTCTCACGCTCATGCTCCGGCTCACTCGGCACCTAACCCGGTACCCCACTACACCACTACCCACCCGAAACCCCAAACCTCCCACCCGAACACCCAGCCGACTGCCACACAACCCACCACTTCCCTACATCATACTCCTAACACACATACAGCCACCCCATCCACCGCTGCACATCCCAGCTCCCACGACAGCCCCACCCAACCCCCGCCCACACATCATACAACTCCACCACCCCTTCTTAATCACCCTCCACTCAACACTCATCCTATGACAACCCGAGCCAAGGCCGGTACCTTCAAACCCAAAGCCTACCACACTCAAATACCCTTTGATGCACATCCCACAACTGAGCCTACTACCTACAACCAAGCCTCCAAAAATAGTTTCTGGTGCCAAGCTATGGATGAGGAATTTCAGGCTCTGAATGAACAACGTACATGGGATTTGGTACCTCTGCCTAGTAACCGAAAGTCTATTGGGTGCAAATGGGTGTTTCGCATCAAACGAAATTCAGATGGATCTCTTTCTCGCTATAAAGCACGTCTGGTTGCAAAAGGGTATCATCAGGAGTATGGTGTGGATTATAAGGAGACCTTCAGCCCTGTTGTTAAGCAACAGACTATTCGTCTGGTCTTGTCTCTTGCTCTTCACTATGATTGGCCGCTTCATCAGCTAGACGTCAGCAATGCCTTTCTTCATGGTCATCTTGAGGAAGAAATCTATATGGTTCAGCCACCGGGATATGTTAATCCCAACCGTCCTCACTATGTTTGCAAGCTTCGCAAATCACTGTATGGCCTGAAACAGGCCCCTCGTGCCTGGTACACACGTCTCTCTACTTTTCTGCAGGGTCTTGGTTTTCGCACCTACCATCATGACAACAGCCTCTTCACCCTTCACTGTTCTCGAGGGACAGTCATCATTCTTATCTATGTGGATGATATTGTTATTACAGGCAGCTCGTCGTCACTCATCACTGAAATTACTGAAGCTATGCATCGTGACTTCAAACTTAAGGACCTCGGTCCTCTGGAGTTCTTTCTTGGCCTCGAACTCATCCGCAAATCGGGAACCATATTGATGCATCAGACAAAATATACCCTTGAACTTCTAAATCGGGCTGGAATGACAGACTGCAAACCCGCGGTCACTCCCATGGCAGTCCGCCAATCCCCAGGGCCGAATACTCCCTTTGCCGATCCTACACTATATCGGAGCCTCGTCGGTGGACTTCATTATCTTGCTGTTACTCGTCCGGACATCCAATATGCAGTCAATCGAGTCTCCCAATCAATGCATGCTCCCACAGAACAACACTTTCAGGCCTTGAAACGCATTCTGCGCTATCTTCAAGGTACTCTTCACTGTGGAATTTTATTTCAAAAGGGCTCGTTTGATATATCTGTTTTTTCTGATTCGGATTGGGCTAACGACAAAGATGATCGAAAGTCCACTACTGGATATATTGTTATGATGGGACCGAATCTGATTTCCTGGTGCACCAAGAAGCAAACGCGAGTGTCCCGTTCCTCCACAGAAGCAGAATATCGTGCCATGGCTGCGGGTGTTGCTGAAGCCATGTGGTTACGATACCTTACGGATGCACTTGGCATTCCCCCCACGAAACCACAGATTTATTGTGACAATCAGTCCACTATTTGTGTTACCAAAAATCCAGTCCTTCATGATCGTATGAAGCATGTTGGGTCTGACTGTCACTTTGTTCGCGATGAGGTACTTGCAGGAGCGATGGCCACGCACTATGTCCCATCTACTGATCAGCTTGCTGATATTCTCACCAAGCCTCTTCCGTTACAGCCTTTTCAGTCTCTCTGCTCCAAGCTGCCCCTCGTTACCGCTGATCAGCTTGCGGGGGGATAATAGACTACATATATAATTATTAAATACATCTGGGTTATTCTGTAATTAGTTATTCTTCAGTTCTCTATATATACAGCTGTAACCCCTTCAATATTAATGAGATTAATTATTATTAAATCTGTATCAGAGGGGGTAGGGGACATGGGCGGACCTACACATAAATTTTGGGTGCTCCGACACTCACTAAACTCGACGCAGAATAGGTATAATTATATAAGAAATATATGAAAATGGGTATAAATTATATAAAAACACCCACTAAACAAGAAGTTAATTAGGTGCACTGGCATTTAGGTTGATCTTAAGGCTCTCCATTGGTAGGTGTGGTCGGGTTCAAACCTAGTTGAGGTGATTTTTTATTTTATTTTGTTGTAGTAAGCACCCACTCTACTTAAATTCTGGGTCCGCCACTGATAGAGGATGAACTTGAAATGTCGGTTATGAAACTTATTTTTTCTAATTTCATTAGAAAAGTCATTTTTCTTCATATTAAGGAATTTATTTTCTAGAAAAAATATTTTTCAAAATATTTTGATCATCAAACACACCCTATTAGTAATTACTTTGCTTTTTAGGAATTTATTTTGGAGTCTGATTAATCCGAATTCGTGCGTTACAAATTTTATTTCTATGGAACAACGCTTTTAACTAGTTACATGTCATTGTAAATAACTTAACAGTATAAAAAATAATAATTATAGCCAATGCTCGAAAAATAAATTCTTAAAGAATAAAACATCATTAATAATAATCTACATAATCATCATCATCATTAGATGAGACAATGTCTCTAGTACTGTTGAAATTTTGGGGAATATGAGGTGGGGTTGTACATCTCAATAGTGCCCAATTTACCCCATCAAAGAAAGGATGTTGTTTGATTGTTGTGGCCCCCATCATGGACCCCATTCTCATAGTAGGGTCCTTGACCAAAAGTTGGGTAATCAAATCCTTAGCCATAGTTGGGACGATTGGCTCCTTAGGGAACTCAAAGGCTCGAGCGACTATGTTAGATAGGGTGAACTCGTTGTCAAGTCCTCTAAAAGGTGTCACACCATAAAGCAACTCGTACATGAAAATCCCTAGCGTCCACCAATCCACGGCATTCCCATGACCTTCCCCCGACACGATTTCCGGGGCCAGGTACTCGTGTGTCCCAACAAACGACATTGATCGAGCCTCGATAGGCTCAGCTACCAACCTCAGTGGTCTTCGAGAACCCACTCCTCCTCTTCTCCATCTTCGTCTGTGTTTAGAGTACCAGCACGAGACATGTGGTACGATACAATTGGGTAGAATACACGAAGACGTAGAACTATACGGAGGCGAATGATTGGAGGATTGATCATTTGAATTATGACCTAGCTTGGGACTAGTAATACCCTCATCATGAACAAGTTGAGGCATTACTATTGAACCATCACATTTTAGTGAGAGATCAAAATCAGTTAACATAATATGACCATCTGATCTTACTAACACATTTTCTGGTTTTAAATCACGATAAATTATTCCCATCATGTGTAAGTACTCTAAAGCAACCACCACTTCTGATGTGTAAAACCTGTTACATCAAATAGACAAAAGCACATGTTACATTAATTTAATTTTGGTCATGATCAATAAGTTTGAGCTAATAATAGAAAGCACATAATTAATAGTAGGGCACATACAATTAATATCATGTTGTAATACTAAGATTTATCCCTACATTCTGTTAGAAGTCTACCAATGTGGCCCATTGGCGAACTGGACAAAAATTCACATTGACTACGTCAATCACTCAAGACATATAGTAAATATATAGTTGGAATAATAATGGTAGAGGTACTACCAATGAGTGTAGTGATTGGGATGGATGGAATTCCTTAGACCTAATAAATCAAAGCACTAAGGTTCGAGCCCTGAAATCCTGGAAACAAACTTCTAACTGGAAGCTTTCTCCGTTTTTTGAGGTTACGTTCTATATGGCACGTATTTGATCACTATATAAAATGGCAAATTTGTTGTTGATCTATCAAGAAAACATAAGTCGTTGCTAACATGATTTTTTTTATCACTTATCGCTAATATGTTGTTAAACAAGATTAGTGACAAAAGTTATTTGTTACTAACTCCTTTTTTTCTAGTGAGTTAGTCATACGTACAGTAAGATTCAGATTACAACAGATGGTTAAACAGAAAAGACATAACGGTAGATGGAGAAGAACTAACCGGACTGCAGCTTCATCGAATCTTTTCTCCGGCAGCCGCTGCCGGAGAACATGAAGATCACCACCAGGGCAATACTCAGTTAACAAAAGAGACCATTTATCAGTGTCCAAAGTAGTGTAAAGGGTAGGTAAAAAAGGGTGATCCAACATATCCAATATTTCCATTTCTATCCTTGCTCTACCTTCTTTACTCCTACTAACCAATTCCTCTTTATCCATCACTTTAGCTGCAAACAAACACCCTTTATTACTATGTCCCTTCAACTCAACAAGATAGACAGAGCCAATGTCACCACTCCCAAGTTTTTGGATGAAGCAAAAGTCATCAAGGCTCAAACTCAAAACTTCTGATTGGACACGTCGCATGGCGTTCCAGCATGGATCGCTAGACGTTGCATGGGGCTTTGTAAAGGATGAAAATGAGGTATGAGCATTGTATATGCTTGTTTCCACTTCCGTGTCCATGCTAACACGAACTTCCCCTACCTCTAACGTGGTCGAGCTGACAGCTGGAGATGCTGAGGAGCTAGCGCACTCATGGACCGGAGATGTTAACATGGTTTTTTGTGAGAGAAGAAGAGAAAATATTGGAGAAAGAAGGTAATAAGATGATGGAAATTTTGTATGGTGAGTTATAATGAAAGGGAGTAAGGGGAAAAAACCATAGTGTTTTGAAGGGTAGTTAGAAGGAACAAAAAGATGTAGATCTTTGGGCCGGCAAAATTGTTGTGGGTCATATTGCCGGCACTAGTACGGGCCCATATATGGCCCAAGACAGATTCATTCTAAAAATTACACAAATACACAACTTATGTTTCCAATATTACAAAAAATCTCAACTCCCTAAACATATTATAAAAATTTCAACATATACACAGAATGTTATGTATATGTCGGCTATGTTATGTATATTAATAGGGAGAGAGTAAAGTAATTAAAAAGGTGGGAGAGAGTGTAATTACTTCCAAAAGGGTTGGTATTTATGTTATTTATACTTAATTATTCTAAAAATATAGGGTTGGGAGGGTTGGGGGTTGTTGGGAGAGAGTGTAATTACTTCCAAAAGGGTTGGTACAACAATCTTTGTACTTCTGAAAGTATTTTGTGTTGGTCTTTAATTTATGTCGTCGATCATAACGAACAACTTCTTCGTGGGGTATAACATATTTTCGTATTAGAATATCTCATAAGTTATGCTCAAAACTGGAGTGGGATTGTGGGTGTGGATCATTTGCACTTCTGTCACTATTGTGGGTTTGTCTTTAATCTATATACTGCTGGGTATAATATATTTTCATATTATAATATCTCATAAGTTATGCTCAGACTTGATTTTAATTTCTAAAGAATTCATGTCCCACTAGGCATACGTTTCGCTTGCTAAAGGATAAAAAATAAAGAAAAGTCTATTTGAAGAGAAAATCAAAGATTAGCCTATTTGAAGAACAAAAATTAAGACCGACCCATTTAAATAGTAAAACATGAAATTTTATATATAATTAAGTTTAATTTTCTGCTACTACGTATGACATTTGGTACTATGTATAGATCAATTTTCTGGTACATCTTTGGTGACATATTAACTATAGTTTAATTGTCGTATCTTAGCCATCTAGGATACAGATATTTGAAAGCTACATATATTAAAACAATTTACCTATATTGTTCTTAGGGAATATAGTGACATCCTGTAGGGTTCTTCCAGAAGAAACTTATTCGAACATAGCTTGTACATTAGTGACAGAGTCAAAATTTTTATTAAAAATTTTAAAATATATGGAGTAAATACAGCTTGCGCCCTCTATCTCCGGCCTTGTATACACCAAGAAAATTTACAAAAGGTGCATTCACATAACTTTTATTAAAACGATACGTATTCGCATTTTAATTTGTGAATCTTATGATTATATTGCTTAAGTTGTTATAAACACCGGATGGCGGATGCGGATAAATATTTTTTTTCCGGTTCTTCCTTCACTTGATATGATTTCAAGTCCCTTTACTTATGTTAGACTATAACTTGTTTGTCCCCTAGTGTTTGTAAGTTTTAAAGATCAAATGATTCAGGCTTCTCTACTTTGGTCTATTCTTTTGTAATCAAGAACTTGGAATATTGACCTACACCACCTAGAATATTTGACAGTGCACAAAGCATTCCGCTAACACAGGGTCTGAGGATGAGGCGCACCTAAAAGGATTAATGTATACAGCCTACCCTAATAAAAGTATTAATGGCCATTATCATGGCCTGAACCCGTGACCTATAGGTCCTATACATAATACTGTTTTTTTGTTTTTCATATCAATGCTTTCTAAGCAGATTCGACACAAGTACAGTGTCAAGAGAATAACTATTGTATTACAATATTACATAGGAATAGGTAGAAAATGTCCAAATCTATAAAATAAGGCCTCTTCCAGACTGGCTTCTCCCAGTAATACAACAACAAAATTTATGCAAAAAACAATTTTAGGCACCTTCCATATGGAGAACTATGAGATAAATGCGCAATGTACCATTTAATATTCAGGCATCAACAACGCTTGTCCCGAGGTAGAAGCTACTTAATATTAATATTGACTGCAATGTGATCCCATAAGTGCGGTCTTGGGAAGGGTAAAGTGGACGCAGACGTTACCCCTATTTTTCAGAGGTAGAGAGGCTGTTTCCGATAGAGTTGGTATATTGTTTACAGAAGAACACTATATTATAAGCTGAAATGTTAATAGTATTTCAGCTTGTGAACACCAGGCAAAACAATTATATGTAGAATTATCACACTTTGACTGGCTCAATGAATAGACATAGAAGAATGCCTATGACCAATATAAGTCAATCAACAACTGTACATCCAATAATTTGTGGGGTTGTGGGTGATCTCATACTATGTAGGTCTTCTGGGAACTTTTTGGACCGCGCTTTTTTCTTCTGGGATTAGAACTGATAGCACAAGAGAAGGCGTTGAGAAGCTCGGAGTCTTCTTTAGTAATGAGAATATTTGCGGAGCTTGGATTGGCAAGTAGAAGTTTGGCAACAAGGTATCCAGCTATTGACCAAGTCTGGAAAAGGCGAGCTTGTTTCCCTATGAACCTCGCCTTTTTAGTATCGTAATATTCTGGCCATTTGTCTCGCGATATGCGTTTCTCTGCAACTTCAACAGCTTTTGCAGCAATCTCTGGTCTATTCATCTTAATACAAGCAACAGCCAGCTACAAAAGTTTCAAAATATACCACGTTAACCTCGAATTCCTCCTGGTTGATTCTATACAATATCTTAGAGAAACTAATTCAATTATTGATCAAACGATGAGCAAACCTCTGACGATACTACATACATGAACAGTATTATATGTCACCAGTGAAATAAGTTCAAAAACTTTCTACACTATCTTTCTCTATCTTATAAACAAACTTGTGTAACTTCACTCTACGCGTTATGATATAAGAAATAGGATGAACGACGAGATGCCCAAGATAAAAACTGGAATAGGAATGCACCGCAATTCAAGTCATTCTTTGTAACCGAATTGTCGATTAATTAATGAGACACAACACGAAACAGAGATGTAAGTTGTAACAATATGTCAAATGAGAGAAACACCATGCATTGCAACAAAATATCAGGTCGGGAAGGTATAATCTTCCAACCAAAGATAAGACGGTTACAAGCACCAAATTCCTAATTCAAGACCGAGAGACAGATGTTACCTGCCAGAGTAAAGTTGGCCAGGAACCTCCATTATGGTAGGACCAAGGCCTGCATAAGAAACAAGAAGATAATGTGAGATGAAGAAAGATAATGTGCCAGCTATAAGACGAAGTGAGTGTTCTTGGGATCAGTCACATGCTATAAGAAAGATAATGTAACCGAGGTAGAAAATTACGTGTTCTTGGGATCACATCCCGTTATAATCTTCCATTCCTGACCCTCAAGAGCAGGGTAGCATATTTTAAAAGGCATATCAGCTACCAGATCTGTCCACTTGGCCTCAATAAGATCCAATATAGCATGTGACTGATCATCTGTTGTAAGACTGCAGACTATAGACCACAAGTTTCCTAGAGAAAAGAATCGAAAATCCATGTGAGCAGGTTGCAAATTTCCAATCAAATATCCTCCTTTGCTCGGCATCCAGTCCACCAACCAAGGAGAAATCTGATCTGGGTAGATATTGAACTTGTTAACTGCATCATAGGAGTACTCCTCCGTCTGGTACCGGTAAATCTCATTTAACTTTTTCATATCAATCCAATAGTATTCTCTAATATGAAATGATAAGGCAACAAGACGATTATTTAATGCTCGGATAAGGTCAGCTGATCCATCTTCTGGTGCAAGCATTTCTCGTGCACAAAGCAGTGCTGAATGGAACAGTGACTGCAACAAATTAAAATGTGGTCTTAAATAACATTCTTAGGGAGCAAACTAAGATAGCTGGTTCATTAAGTTTTCAGCTAAAGAACAAATACCTCTAACAGCATACAAGATCAGCACACATGAGATGAGAAATACAGAAGATATGCACTAACAAGAATGATTCTGAAAAGGAAGAAGGGCAGAATATTTCATAAAAGAATATACATACTCTTTAATGTTCTAATTAATCATTCAACCACTGCTGCATTAAACACTAAAAGGAAAATCCTTGGATTTGATTGACTTGGTGAGATACTCATGGGTTGCAGCATAACAGTCTTCCATGAAATGAAGGCACTACATTCTTGTAAGACAAAATTTGAACTTAAGAAACTCATATTTTCTATTCTAATATTCAAACTTCAATGACCTTGAAGACACATACCTATGAATATGGACTTCCTATTTCAGATGAACTAAGCTGTAAATCTGTTCTTTCCCATCCCCAGCATCTATTAAATGAGTGAAGTCCACTAAATTTCCAAAACCCCATAGAAAGTAATCAACCGAAAACGCCTTTATTAAATCTCAGACCTCAGACTGAATAAACAACACCACGAGTATCTTTTGGACTATACAACAGTTTTATTTGCCGACATTTGTTTACTTATCTACTGAGGAAATAGAAGGAACACGTGCAATCTTCATTCTGTTCGTCCCAATTGCAAGTAGCTTCATAGGTACTTAACAGGAAAAAATCTCACTAGCACGGTGCAGAAGAAGAAAACTTAGAATTACTCTAAAGTGGAGAATAGGCTCCAAAGATTTGCAACTGATCAATATTCTCAAATCTAGTAAAGGACTAAACCATCCACAATTGATTCAACTATTTTCCATCCCATTTAAAGACTAACCTGCCAGGTATAACAGCTCTTTTATTACAGAGACTGAAATCAAACCTGAATCTCCAAAGGGTGACCATGAATTCCCATGCGGCGATCTATCATGCATGAACCATCAGTCACCAACAATGTTGGAAACATATCAAAGCCATCAGCAAGACATAGTCTTAGTATCATTTTTATTCCAGTCTGAACATCAATTCTCTCCTGAACCGAGAGATCGCCAGAGGACTTCCCATATGCACGTAACAAAATAATCCACCATAGTCCTGGGATTAACAGTTACAGTAGATAGAGATCTCTGTAAGCACAGGAATGATAAAGTAAAGAAAACAAAAATAAACAAACTTACTGTGTTTTTTTTCGAGAGTGATCCTTTTTCTTACCGGAATCAACAGGGGCAACTCGGCCAATTGCTGCCTCTCCAAAGTCTGGATCCAGTACCTCTTCTGTTGCAGAGTCATCACCATCCAATGGGACTGTACGGACTTTAAAACTAGCAGGCATCAGCCCTTGACCAGGACTATGACAATCCATAGTTTTCTCCCAGCTCTGCAGAATAATGTCATATCAGCTATCATTCTATATTCTTTTTCCCATGAAATCTGAACCAGATATTTGACCATACAGATTTACTCTGAATTTTTACATTGACGGTTAATTTACCACAACCCTCTTCATTTATCTGATACCCTCTATACTTTTCAACTCTCGCATAAGCGTAGTTGTACTTTTTACTAATGCCAATATCACAAAAACAAAAATTGCAAAGATGCGCACTCCATACTTCCATGTACGGAGGAGTAGTCGTCACTAGCATGAGAACATTAACAGGAGACACAAAACAGTTTCCATAACCATGGATTCACATTAGGGATCGGTATTAGCCCATACTTATTTACCCTAGTGATGGATCAGCTAACCAACACAATACAAGATGAGATCCAGCAATATATGCTATTCTTTGACATATTGTGTTGATTGACAAAACCAGCAAGGATATCAACCAAAATCTTGAACTATAGTGAGAACCACTTTAGAGAGTAAGGGTTTTAGGATAACTAGAAGTATGACTATATGCACGACAAATTCAGTCAACAAAGGACAATTGATAACAAGGTGAGATTACACAGCAGTATGGTGCATAAATGCAAACAATTCAAAGACTTAGGCTCGTTCTTCAAAGGGAATGAAATAAAAGATGAAGATGCTATACATAGAACCAAAATCGAATGATTGAAATGGAAAAGTGCTATGGGTTGTTGTGATAGAAGGATGTCTAAGTTGTATCGAATATTTATTAGACCAGCAATGTGATAGGTGAGTGAACATTGGCCGCTAAAGTTGAACACATCCACAAGATGAGCATCGCAGAGATGTGGATGTTAAGATGGATGTCTGGTGATACAAAAATAGACAAGATTACAAACCGCTAAACGCTTGCAAGTGAATGTCCGTCACATTTTTTTATAATGATGGTAAGTGGACCAGCGTGAGCGCACCTGATTAACCCACCAGGTACCTACTACCACCCACCAGCACATGCACCGGGTAACGCTGCCCACCAGGCTTAGGCAGATCAGAAAAAATCACCTAGCGTCTTTAGCTTTACTAGGATTTGAACTGTAGTCTCCCAGAACCTTTTCCCACTTCAATAGCCATTAAGCCACACCTTGGGTGCCCTAGTACATTATAAATGAAGAGTTATCAAAGAGGAATACCATTTTCCAGATTCCCCTGGCTTTCTTAATCATCTTTACCTCTAGGGGTGTCGTACACCTATCTGCAACTAGCTCAGATAATCATTGGAAAGGCACATTTCAGCCACCATTAATCCAATAATGCTGGCATTTTCTGAAACAGTCTTGTGATATACTGTTCAAGTTACTCCAAAGAATCTTACAAGAGGTATCTCAGTGAAACAAAAGGAACTGTAGATGATAAACAACCTCATAAAGAATTTCTTCATCTATAAGTTATTCCAAATAAGTGCTGACAATATTGATGTAAGTGTTAGGGATTTCTCTTCCACTTCCTCTTTGTATAAGAACATCCAATAAGCAAATAAGGCAGTCATCAATTAGTTTAATCACGCTACTATTATTACCTTGATACATCAGAAGCAGAATACCTACCAAATTAAAGGTCTTTGAGTCTAGTTTCCGATGCATGAGACACAACAAAATAATCTAAAATTAGTTATTTTAACTTGAGGTAGAAAAGCAAAACCACCAGAATGCTGAGGGACGTACTACAGCAGAAAATGAAAAAACAGTGATCTAACTGTTGGCAGACATAAAACATAGTAGGTGTAACCCATATTACAATTATCTCACCAAGCTGAATGTTTTTAAGAGGAAATATCACTATCCAACCATTAATTCTAGAAGATTAGTAAAACCAAAGTTGCATCCTAGCATACATATCCAGTGACTAACATGAACATTCCCAAGGAATCCATTCCTCAATGTAACAATAACAAAGTGGTAGCCTATCACAGTAATCTATTCCTGCAACCATTAATACAGCTGTAGAGGAACATTCATAACAAGATTGCTCAATGAGATAAGAAATTAAACGATGAGATTCAAGCAAAAAGGAGAATGCAATCAACAAATGTATCCCCATACGAAAGAAAATATCAGAAAATGATCTTTTTGCAAAGAAGACAAACATGTGTGCAAGTTAAGTAGCATCATACCTGCAGCTGAAGAGTATGAAGGATGAAGTTGCGAACAATCTCATATTCTCCCTTCAGCAGGAAAGCAATACCTGAAGGTATAAAGTCACGGATAAAGACCTGATCATAGTTTAGAACATTCGTAGTGGAACTAGTTGGGTCCTTAGCAGCAATTGTTCCTACAGGGCTACCACAATAATAAACCATAGACTCTCGTAGTAGTTCCCATGCTTCATCTTCAATGGAGTTTTCAGCTGTTTTATTCAAGGCATCTTCTGCTAAACCATTAGGAGGTAAGCTCCCATTGGATTGAAAGTCCTCCTGTCCGACTTTAAGCTCTCTTACATTATCAAACTGCAGAACACTTTGTGTATTACCATGAATTGAATCGAAGCTCTGGCCATTATCAACATACCATGACCCATTTCCCTTTTCTGATGCAGTACTGCTCGCACTGTCAGCTTGCTGGCATTTGCAGTTCACAGATCTTAAATAGGAATGAGCAATATCTCCATGCAAAGGTCGTCTGGTGCTCAGAAAGTGATTTACCTTAATAGCATGGTATGATGTGTTTGAACAGTTGATAAAATTCACATACTTTGGACCCCTCTTCTTTCTGCATCTTATGAATGATCTGGAGGTACATGGCGATCCCAATTCCCTAAAAGAATGATCAGATTCAAAAAGACTTGGTAGTGAACCACCTAAGACTTGCAAAACTGCTTCAGAAGTGGCCATCAATCCTAATGTTGAGGCAAGGAACAGTTTCTACACCCAGAATCCTTATCAAGAATCCAATACCGCCAATTCCAATGGGAAATACCTAATGATACTGGACATTCATAGAAGGGTTACTATCGGAATGAAATGAATCTTTAAAAATAGTCCATCAAACCGGTACCATACATATCAAGAATCATTAAAATCAAAAAAGAATTTACAGGTAACTGATTATGATTGTCACACGTCAAACTACCGGTAGAATCTTGTATTTTTCGGCTCTACAGAATCATTTGCTGTCAACTAAAAGAGATTGGCAGCAATGACGAAGTAGATGTAGTAATACAAGACTTGCCGATTTATAAAGTAAATAGAATAAAAATCTGAGCTTTAGCTTTTTCCTTCTCATTGCATCCCATTGGGAGCATAATTCTCCAAAAATCTACTCTACGGTATTCTTTATGTAGCTAAAACAGTCTACTAGATATTGATAAAGTGCACTATTCGAAAAAGGGAACGAATTACTCACAACTACTTGAACATAGGAAGACATTGGTTCATCATACAACCAAATCAATTTGAATTCAAAATGTCAATTATAAACTCAATACTTCTGCAGAATTTAGCATTTCCTTTTATCTGGATCATAAGAAATAAGCTATAATACTTAAACTTGGTCTCAGCTGGCAATTAGACACTCCAACTTTGAGAGTACACATCTGACACCTCAACTTGGTCTTAACTGACAACTAAACACTCCAATTTATCCCCACTGTGTCTAGTGGACACCCGACGCTAACATGTCACATAAATTTTGGAGGTGTCAAATGATCATTTTGTAAGTTGGAGTGTTCAACTAACACAATGGAGACGAGTTGAGGTGTCTAGACGTGCATACTCAAAGTTGGAGTGCTTAGAGGCGAATCCAGGATTTAAGTTTTATGGGTTCAACATGCAAGATTCTTAGCATTAAACCTATTATATCTTTAAGGTTACGGGTTCATAACTACTATTTGTTGTAATTTCGTGAATTTTTAAAAGTAGACTTATGCTCTACATCGAAAGTACAGGGTTCAAATGAACCCCGTGTTAGTATGCTACATCCATCTCTGCAGTGTTTACTCGGCTATTGATGCTACGTTTGAGTGTCTGTCTACGTATTATGAAACAAATAAAAGAGCATAAGATCTGAACTCAGTCAAGCTCCTATAACTGCTGATGTACAATAAATCAAAACTACCATTTTTACCTTTCCATCTTTCCTTCTAAAATTTATCCATGCTAAAATCTTCAAAAGGGCAGCTCGGTGCACTAAAGCTCCCACTAAGCGAAGGGCCGGACCACAAGGGTCTATTGTCCACAACCTCACCTTACATTTCTGCAGGGGTTTGTTTCCACGGCTTGAACCCGTGACCTCCTAGTCACATGGCAACAACTATACGAGTTACTCCAAGGCCCCCTTCATCCAAACTAAAATATTGATTAAAAAAATTCACTCATACTAACATGAGATCAACAGCAAATCATCCAAAAATTCCAACTTCTCAATCAATTACTCATGCCCCAACCAACAATATATACACCATTCCATAACACAAACATATGCCCAAAAAAAAAAAAAAATCACTTAATTTCCAAGTGGTATACTGTAAAAACAAAAATTCTTAAGCAATATGACTATTTGATGAACCCCACGTGGAATCTTGAAATACTGCAATAACCCATTTGATATTCAGTAAATAAAATGAAAACAACAACCTTAAAGTTTCAAACTTTGAGCAATTAAAGGTAAAAAAATAAATCAAATTTCATAAAATTAAAATTAAAAAAAGTTCAAATTTTATATTTGATCAATTACCTGATATCTGTTACTAGCTCGAGCATAAAATATCCAATCAATTTAATCCAAGTGAACAAAAGTTGATTCAAATACCACCATTATTAAAAGGAAATATGCAGTGGAAAGAAAGCGGGATAAATATCGGAGATTCAGTTGTTTATAAATCTCCGATATTTAGCTTAGTTGCAATTTGTCAACTTCTAGAAACGTGACAAACTTTTCTTTTTTGATGTTCAAATAAACGTGAACTAATTTATGGGAACAATCTATGGTTATTTCTCTCTCTACGTCATTTCATTTTCTTTTCTTCACTTTTTTTTTTTTTTTTTTTTTTGTTAATTTGATGTTCGATATTCATATTAAAATTTGATAAATTTGCATAGGGTTATTTGGGAAAAATATTTTCTACCAATAATTTTTTATATTCAACAACAACTCAGTATATTCTCAATTAATTTTAAATCTTTTGTGATATTTGTAAATCTTTTGTGCACCTCAATTAATTTTATAAGATATTTATCATTTTTCATCATTACTACGTATTAGATAACTCTATTCATTAAACCTAGAAAAGATGTGAAAAAATTACTTTATACTTATTGTCTTGGTTGCTGAGATTTAAACACGAGACGTCATGTTATTGCCTACTTTATTGATCACTTCTTTAGCAGAAGTGATACAGTATTTAATAGCTAGTTGGAAAGATATCTTATACTATAGTTACTTGTAATGTTATGTATATTTTCACTTAGGTCAATGAGAATAAGTAAGGTTTGAAGTTTGAACAGTATAGTCCTAATCAACATTGAATCTTCAACTTTGAATATTTTTTTTTTTTTACATAAATTATATAGCTTAGCTTAAAGTTTTAAAATGTAAAAAAAAAAAAAATGTGTTTCAAATTCAAACAAACAAATTAAGTTATAAAGAAGTATGTATGATTTCAACTATAAATTGGACATTCGTTTGGGAAATAAAAATAAAGAATATCACATCGAAAACTTTATTAGTATTATTAGTATTAAAGTTAACTTGCAAATTATTGGCATGTAGAACATTCTTTCATCAGAAGTTATGGCCCCTGAAATATTATCTACCACGTCCCTTTCAAGTTTCAACTATTTACAAGTCTCCACGTCTCAAATGTTTTCTTTTTAAAAATTTTACTTATTATTTCGTATTTATTTTAGAGCCGACTAATTTAAATTGTACCAAAAAATCTCTCTACTAAAGAAGATTATACACTCGAACTTGAAGTCGAGATATTAATTAGAAACGAAGAAATATATGTCTCTACGTCGTAACCTTCAATAATCAAGTTTCAAAAGTTATCATATGAAAATTATATTATTATTTGATAAAAGTATTCCGTATTGTAGATGATTATATATCATTTTCTAGATCACCAACTTCAATCAAGTATAAAGAAATGGGAAAAGGGTCAAATATGCCCTCAAACTTTGTGAAAATATTTAGATATACCTTCCGTTAAAACTTAAAAGTTCAGCTTATCAATGTTCTTGTTGTCCAAGTTTTGGTATATATCCCTGTTGTTAAGTTTTGGATCATATATAACCCCTGTTGTCAAGTTTTGGGCTATATATACCCCTGTCGCTGTTAATTGTTTTGCTGAAATTTTTTAACCCACTTTTTCTTTTTTTTTTCCTTAAAAAATTATATTTTTCACATCATTTTTTATTGCAACATCACATATAATTAAATTCACCCCTTCTTCTACACACTAAACGTTCGCCAAATGCTCTCATATACCTCACAATTTCTTTGGATTTTCTCTAATTTGTCGAAACCCTATTGTTGTATTTTCATATTCTTGCATAACAGTTCCTCTTATAGGAAAAAAGTATCGTTTCCACCCTAAACTATACCCGAAAAGTCTAAGCCACACCTAAACTATACTAGTGACCTATTACACATCTTAACTATAAAAAAGTGATACATTTTACACCCTGTCAAGCATTACACCACTTGCATGTGGTGTGGTGTTTTACACGCGCTGCCACGTCAGCGCCACATCAGCACCACGTCAGTGCCACGTCAGCATCATCCGAAAAAATAATTAATTTATTATTTTCATAAATTCTTCTTTTTTCTTTTTAATTTAAATCCTTTTTCTTCTTCTTCAATGCCCAAACACTTCACCATTTTCTCTTCTCTCCATTTCAACTTGCCCACCATATTCTATTGTGTTAACTACACTTGCCAATGCGCCACCAACAATTCCTATCATGGCTGCCCAAGATCCATGAGGAGAATGACCTGACAATGCAGAACCAATTACTGCTAGGCCCGTGAGCAAAGGACCGGACATGGCTAAAAATTTGTTCAATTTTAAGGCCTTCTCCCCCAGCCTAAGATACTCTTCTTGGTCTTTTCTGTCGAATACTTCCAATATTTCTCTCATTTCTTCCTCTTGTTTGCCATTCCATCCGTTCCAATTGTTTTCATTGTCACCAAAACTTTTGGCCTGCCTTCTACGTGAGGGATATTATTAGTTAGTGAAGTTGTTGGGCCAAGGTCAGTGATACGCTTGTCCTACTACTTGTCGATGGTTGAATTGAATTGGGGGAAGAAGAAGAAGAAGAAGGAATTTCACCCACTGTTAATCGTTCAAAATTCATTAGCAACGTGGAATTAAAATTGAATTTTTCAGTTTAATTTGGGAATTTTTGAATTTGGAGAAGAAGAAGAAGAAGAAGCTGTATGGTGGGGCTTTTTGAATTTGGAGAAGAAGAAGAAGAAGATGGATGTTTTGAATTTGGATCTTTTTTTCAGTTTGGGAATTTTTTATTTTGGAGAAGAAGATGGATGTTTTGAATTTGGATTTATTTTTTTTCAGTTTGAGAATTTTTGGTTTTGGAGAAGAAGAAGAAGAAGGAGGAGATGGATGTTTTGAATTTGGATTTTTTTCCAGTTTGGGATTTTTGATTTTGGAGAAGAAGAAGATGAATTGGAACTGGAATTTTCAGTTTTAACTTTTTTTAGTGTTATTTATAATTTTAGACGCGCCTTTTTTTAATTAAATTATTTTTTCCACGTCAGATTTAGGGTGTAAAAAATTGCACTTTTAAGTAGTTTAAGTGTGTATTAGGTCACTCCAATAGTTTAGGTGTGACTTAGACTTTTCGGGTATAGTTTGGGGTAGAAACGATGCCTTTTCCCTCCTCTTATACATACATACATACATACGTACGTACGTACGTACGTACAAAAGATATCCTCTTAATTGACAATTTATTTTTGTTGTCTCTGTATGGAGTGCCTCTTTTACACTTCTACATCCCAATTTCTCACTTGGGTTCTCCTTATTCTTCTTATTTTTTATGTTGGAATTGATAGTAGTGTGAAAGATGAAGTCGGTAGATATGATACTAAAATAATTTGCAATTGGTAATTATTTTAATTCTTGATTTTTATCGTAATTGTGCATTGAGATTTTTATGGGGTGTTCTTGACTTTTTTCATTTTTTACTTGATTATTCTTGGGGTTATGCAAGCATCGAAAAACACAACAAAGATATTTCGGCAAGTTAGAGAAAATTCAAAGAAATTATGAGGTAGATGAGAGCATTTGACGGATGGTTAATGTGCAGAAGAAGGGTGAATTTAATTATATGTAATATAACAATTAAAAATTGATGTGGAAATATGCTTTCTTAAAAAAAAAGAAAAGGAAAAAGGAGGTTGAAATTTTTTAACAAAGCAATTAACAACAATAAGGGTATATAGGACCTAAAACTTGATAACAGGGGTATATATAACCCAAAACTTGACAACATGGGTATATATGACCCAAGACTTCGACGACAAGGGCATTTGTGAGCTAAAATTTTAACGGAGGGTATATCTGAATATTTTTGCAAAGTTTAAGGGCACATTTCACCCTTTTCTCTAAAGAAATTAAGCAATTGTAGCTTCTAGTTCATCTGGGGATGAAGTTAAGAAGAGATAATTGAGAGAAAATATCTCACTTTTATAAAACTTAAATCTCTCAATCACAAACAACAATATACACCTGTATTTATACAGTACAACCTCCACTAACTACTCACAACTAGCTGACCTAATAATTATAACTAACTGTATTTTCCTAATTACAAAACTATCCCTGAACTTTTACTGCTAAGTCACTCCTATTTCTTCATCCCGCCCCCTCAAGCTGGCAGGTGCAAATACATTGAACACTCCCAGTTTGCTAACCAAAATTCATGTTAAGCTCTTGACAAATCTTTTGTCAATATATCTGCTATTTGTTTCTTCGTTCTAACATGTTTGGTTTCCACCAATCCTTCTTGAATCTTTTATCTAATGAAGTGACAGTCAATTTTAATATGTTTCGTTCTCTCATGAAACACCAGATTTGCTGCAATTTGTAATGCAGTCTTGCTATCACTAAACAGTTGTTGCATCAATTCAATTCCCAGCTCCTTCATCAATGTTGTAATCCATACTATTTCTAAAACGACATTGGTTATACTTCTATACTTAACTTCAGCTGAACTCCTAGATACCGTAGTCTATTTTTTTTATTTCCAAGAAATTGGTGTGTCTCCATGCTTAACTATGTAACCTGACACTAATCTCCTAGTATTTGGGCAAGATGCCCAATCTGCATCACAATAGACCGTGGGATTATTGGATTTGTTGGTGCTCATTAGAATCCCCAGACCTGTGTAACGCCCCGAGTCTGTACCCCGGACGTTACACAGTGCTTATAATCTCGAAGGACTACAAGCTAACCCATGACTGGTACCTGCTGTAATAACTGGAAAATAATACTAAAATATGTGGAAATTAGGAGAAAATATACCATACGATTCAATACTAAATAAAATCTGAATATGGTATAACCATACCAAAACTGAAACATCTGTCTGAAAATACTCTAGTCTGAAAAGCCTCTAAACTGTCTGAAATATGGAGTTAATGGGACAAGTCTCCAACTAACTCCGACTACTGCAATAAACTTAAATGCTAAAATAATAATCATGTCCTCGAACTATGAAGACTCACCACTAACTCTGACTGCTGAAAGTCTGAACTGCTAAGGGTGCTCTAGAGCCCGTGCGTCTGAACCTACGATATAAAACATCATAGAGCAAAAAAAAGGTATGCGTCAATACCTTGAATGTACTGGTATGCAAAGTGAGGTAGGCTAAAATGCATAGGTTCATATGCATGAATAATACCGACTGAATGACATGAATATAACTGGATGAGAGTATATGTATAAATATATAAATTGTAACAAAGATCGTTATAACACTGAGTACTGAGTCTAAACATTGATTAATTGATATCTGAGTATACTGATGCTGATTTACTGATAACTGAATAATTGTATCTGGCATTCCTGATTCTGTGGAATTATACTGAGTTCCGTACTGAGCTGAGTGACTATGTCTGACAGTCCTGAATTTATAGAACTGAACTGAGTTCTATACTGAGACTGAATCTGAAACTGAGACTGTGGGAGGTAATCATCTAACCGACATGCCCCTTTTAGAATGGATTGGGGTCCAACCTATAACCCCAGCTGGAAGGGTGTCAGTACCGTGCCACGGGTAAATACAAGTTGTGTCACCCTCAACTGGCAGGTGCTCTGAATGAGAACGGTGGTACCCTCAACTGGCAGGTAGGACACCTCATCAACCCTCAACTAGCAGGTTGATGTCTCAACCTACGCACGTAGTTCTGGAATGCAAGGACAACTTCTAAGGCTCACACCCTCTACTGGTAGGTGAGTCCCCATCCTTGGGTTCACTCGGTGCTGAATCCTACTCCTAACTAAATAGACACTGGACTGAGTTCTAAACTGTACTAGGATGGACTGAACTGTTACTGATCTTACTGTCTAACTGAACTGAACTGAATTCACTGAATTCTGAACTGATTACTAACTGAGTTCAGAATTGATTACTGAACCACTTATCGTGATATGACTGGTACTATTCTATAACTGACACTGGCTCTAAGTATATAGCCAAATTATCGGGTATTAGATACCCTCAAGACTCAATTACATATAATTACAAGACAACACAATTTTGAAACATGATAACTAAAATACTTGATCACCATTCATTCATTGGGGCATTTTGACAAACACTTGCATGACATGAAATGGTGTACATGCTAACATGATATAATTTCACTATTCAACTCACATGTACAATTCATCAAATATTTGGAGGGCATAGTATATGCATATAATACTAATCAACATGTGAGCAACATAATTTCAAATACCAAATTCATAATTTGGAGGCTTTAGCATGATTTCACATGATACTACACACATATTTAATAACTTCACTTATATCTTGCAACTAATCATGGATTAGGAACCCCATTAACATGCTAGTCATGAACACAATCACATTAAATCATGAATTTCATCAAATCCATAAACTTGAATTTTGAAAAGGGTTCTTGAACTCCAAGGGTGGAAGGGAACCCTTGGATGAACACTTAACATACCTTGGTTGTTAAATTCTTGAAGAATGATGGTGAAATCTTGAGTCTTGAATTTAAAATTTGATCTCCTAGGGTTTTTGTTCTTGAGTGTTTCGAGAAAAAATGCATATAATTTGCTAATTGACGTCTAAATCTCATGTTATGGGGGTTGAAGGGCGTGGGGAAAAGACCCAATTACCCCTAAAGGTGCGGCTTTTTAATGACTAAAAATTGAACCATCGACGCGCAGATTGACATACCGCATCATTGTCGTCGACGCAATAGCCAACGCGCCGCGTCGAGTCCGCATCGGTTCACTGAAAATTGTCAGTGGGAGCAAAGAAAAATATTGATCAACGCGATGGCCGCCGCGCCACACCGAGATCACATTGATACACTATTTTAGATTCCCAAACATGGTTCAAACGAGGTCCGAAAAATCCAAAACTCATTCGGGAACACCTACTGGCATTCTTGATCATGAATCAACCTATAGATTGACATTTTAAGGTCATATAGGTCGTGAAATAGAGTTGCCAACTTACGAAGGCCAAAATAATACTAAGTCTGAATACTTAGCTGGAATTTTCTAAGTCTGGACCCCTTAGCAAGCTTAAAAGACTGAGTTGAGCTTAGGATTTCGCGGGGTCTTACAATATCTCCCCTTTGGGAACATTCGTCCTCGAATGAAACTGAATAAGCTGAGAATACTGATGGACTGTATTTAGACACTGGATATGCATAACTGAAACATGATTCCATGACTGAGATTACTGATATACTGAATTATCATACTGAACATACATATCTGATGCATGCGTACATAGCTGAACATGATTCATGAATGCATGACTGGGATTACTGATAAACTGAGCTTATATACTGGACATGCATGTCTGATGCATGATTATATGACTGAACTGATTCGTGAATGCATGACTGAGTATGCAATGTTAATTGATACTACGATGGTAGCTATATCTGACTATGAGACTGAGTAAATTCAAAGAAAAACTGTTACCTTGGGCTGAGTCTAAGTTTGCAGAGAAAAGGTGAGGGTACTTGGTCCGCATGTCTGTTTCTGCTTCCCAAGTAGCTCCCTCAATGGACTGATTCCACCAAAGAACTTTGACTAGAGAAACTTTTTTGTTCCTCAATCTGCGAATTTGATAGTCAAGGATTTTGACTGGGATCTCTTCATAAGAGAGACTGTTCTGAATATCTATGCCCTCTATAGGGACTACAACTGCTGGGTCACCTATGAATTTCTTAAGCAAGGAGACATGGAATACTGGATGTACTGAAGCTAAGACTGAAGGCAACTCAAGCTCGTAAGCTACCTTTCCGAAACAGCTGAGAATTCGGTAAGGACCGACATATTGGGGACTAAGTTTCCCCTTCTTGCCAAACCTCTTCACTCCTTTCATAGGAGAGATTTTCAAATACACAAAATCACCAATCTTAAACTCGAGATCTTTTCTGCGTACATCTGCGTATGATTTCTATCGGCTCTGAGCTATCTTAAGTCTTTCCCTGATCAACTGAACTTTCTCTAAGGTATCAAATACCAAGTCAGGACCTACCACTGCGACCTCACCCACTTCAAACCAACCAATGGGAGACCTTCATCTCCTATCATAAAGTGTCTCAAATGGAGCCATCTGAATGCTGGAATAATAGTTGTTGTTATATGCGAATTGAATCAAAAGTAAGTAGTCATCCCAACTACCTTTAAAGTCAATCATACATGCTCGCAGCATATCTTCTGTAGTCTAAATGGTCCTTTCTGGTTGACCATTTGTCTGAGGATGAAAGGTTGTACTGAGGTGAACTCGGGTACCAAGACCTTTTTGGAATGCTTTTCAGAAATGAGAGGTCAACTGGATACTTTTATCTGAGATAATGGACAACGAAACACTGTGCAACCTGACCAACTCCCTAATATATAGTTTGGCATAATCCTCGGCTAAATAAGAGGTATGGACTAGTAGGAAATGAGCTGATTTGGTCATCTTATCTACAATGACCCAAACTGAATCATGCTGGCGACGAGTACGAGGCAAACCCATCATAAAGTACATGCTCACTTCTTCCCATTTCCAGGTGGGAATGCTGAACTCCTGCATGGACCCACTTAGCTTCTGATGCTCAATCTTAACCTGCTGATATATTGAGCACTTAGCCATAAACTATGCAATATATCTCTTCATCCCACTACACCAATAGATCTCCCGCAAATCACGGTACATCTTAGTGTCCCCTGGATAAATAGAGTAGCGCGCGCCATGCACCTTTGCATGTTTCGCTGCCTTAAGTCATCTACACCTGGCACACATAGTCGACCCTAACAACGCAACACACCATCTCCCTCCTTGAGATAAAACCCCTACTTTCTGATCTCTGACTAACTCTTTTAACTTGACTAAAATGGGATCTCTGTCCTGCTTTTTCTTCACTTTGGAAACCAGAGATGATTCTGAACAACTCAACACCCATACACTAAGTTTTGATGAATTGACTAAGAAAACACCTAGTCAGGCAAGTTGGTGAACTTCCTGAGCTAATTTCTTCTTACCATCCTCTACATGAGCAACACTACCCATACACATCCTACTGAGAGCATCAGCTACTACATTGGATTTACCCGAATGATACAAGACGCTCATGTCATAGTTTTTCAATAACTCCAACCACCTTCGCTGATGGAGGTTTAGGTCTTTATTAGAGAACACATACTAAAGGCTCTTATGGTCTGTGAACAAATTAACGTGCACCCCATACAAATATTGTCTCCAAATTTTTAAGGTAAACACTACTACTGCTTACTCAAGATTATGAGTAGGATAGTTCTTTTTATGGGGCTTAAGCTGTCTAGAGGCGTAGGCTATGACCTTATCTCTCTGCATCAAAACACACCCCAAACCGACTCTGGAGGCATCACAATATACCACAAACCCATCTAAACCATCTGGTAGGGTCAAAACTAAAGTTGTAGTGAGTCGAGTCTTCAATTCCTGAAAAAACTTTTCACAAGAATCTGACCACTGGAATTTGACCTTTTTCTGAGTCAATCTGGACATAGGGGATGCAATAGACAAAAATCCCTTAATAAACCATCGGTAATATCCAACCAAGACCAAGAAACTCCTGATATCTGATGGAGAGATAGGTCTAGGCCAGTTTCTCACTGCTTCAATCTTTTGGGGATCAACTCTAATACCATCACCAGAAATGATATGGCCGAGGAAAGCTACTGACCTTAGCCAAAATTCACACTTACTGAATTTGGTGAAGAGTTGATGGTTTCTAAGAGTCTTTAGTACTATTCTGAGATGGTCTGCATGATCATGCTCACTGCGGGAGTAGACAAGAATGTCATCTATGAATACTATGATGAACATGTCTAAGTACTGCTTAAACATACGGTTCATCAAGTCCATGAAGGCTGCAGGGGAATTGGTAAGATCAAAGGACATGACTAAGAATTCAAAGTGACCATACCGAGTTCTGAAGGTTGTCTTCGGGATATCACATTCCCTGACTCTGAGCTAATGATAGACTGATCTGAGGTCTATCTTGGAGAAGTAACTGGCACCCTGAAGTTGGTCAAATAAGTCATCAATTCTGGGAAGAGGGTACTTGTTTTTTACTGTAACATTATTTAGCTGACGGTAATCAATACACATTTTGAGAGAATCATATTTCTTATGCACGAATAAAATTGGTGTGCCCCATGGGGATACACAGGGTCTGATAAATCCCTTATCTAGGTGATCTTTCATATTTTTTTTTTAATTTTCTGAGTTCTACAGGTGCCATTTTGTATGGAGGAATAGATATGGGATGAGTATTTGGAAGAAGGTCTACCCCGAAGTCAATTTCCCTTTCGAAAGAAACTACGGAAAGGTCTTCAAAAAACACATCTGGGAATTCACATGCTACTGACACTGATTCAAGAGTAAGGGTTTCTGAACTAGAGTCTTGGACTTGAACAAGATGGTAGACACATCCCTTAGATATCATTTTCCTTGTCCGAAGGTAAGGAACGAGCTGGCCCCTAAGTGCTAAAGTACTACCCCTCCACTCAAGTATGGGTTCATTCAAAAACTGAAACTAGAAAATTTTGTTTCTGCAGTCGACTGAGGCATAGCAAGAATAAAGCCAATCCATGCCGAGAATGACATCAAAATCAGTCATCTCTAATTCGACTAAGTCTGCTGAAGTGACTTTCTGAGATATCATAATCAAAAAGTTCTTGTATACCCGTCGGGCTATGATAGATTTACCCACTGGGGTAGAGACTGAGAAAGGCTCTGCTAGAATTTTAGGACTGACTCTGAAATCAACTTCTATATATGGAGTAACAACGGACAAAGAAGCTCTTGGATCTAGCAAAGCATAGACATGTAAATAGAAAACTTCTAACGTACCAGTGACCACATCAGGAGAACTTTCCTGATCCTGTTGGGAGTGAAGAGCATAGATTCTGTTTGGGCGATCGGACTAAGCTGGGGGATGGTTATACTGACCTTGAGAACCTGAATGGAGGCAATCTCTGACTTTGTGGCCTGGCTTGCCACACCTGAAACACACCACTACCTGCTCTGTAGATACCCTGGTAGTTTCTGTCATATTTTTTATAAAGAGGATTGGTTTGGGCGCTGCTGACACTACCCTGGGGTTTAGGGCCTGACGCCCTATCCCTGTTGCCGTCTCTAAATATCAGAACTCGAGCACTGGCTGAGGACAGAGCTGGAAATGAAGATTTCGGGCAGAATTGAGAACGATTCCCACCCTCTGACTTAGGCTGAGCGAAGTTGAAACTACCTGGTCTCGTTGTCTTGTTCTCCCTCTCCTTCTCCCTATTCTTAGCCTCCTCTATTTGCTGAGCATGGACCATGAGTCTGGATATGTCCATCTTCTTAACCAATATTGCGGTCCTACATTCCTTGACCACACTACTAGACACCCCTGACACAAACTTACTCATCCTGGATCTGTTATCTACCACCACATGAGGAGCATATCTTTCTAATTAAGTAAACTTAAGAGAATACTCTTTCACTTTCATGTTTTCCTGCTTCAGATTTATAAACTATAAAACCTTTGCTTCCCTCAACTCCAATGGGAAGAACCCATCCAGAAAAGCAGTGACAAACTCTTCCCATTCTATGGGCCCTGCATCTGCGGCCCTCTTTGTTTTCTTCTATTTAAAACCCGAGTGAGCCATATCCTGCAACTGATATGCGGCCAACTCAACACTCTCAACAACAGTTACTCCCATAATATCAGTAACTTTCTGTACCTGATCAATAAATTCCTGAGGGTCCTCATCTGACTTAGACCTTGTAAAAGATAGAGGGTTCATTCGGGTGAAGTCCCGAATCCTGGTAACAACAGTATTGGATACTGGGTTAGCTGGAACAGTAGCTGAACGTTCATTCTAGGCTGCCACAGAATGAGCTAGGGTGGTAAAAATTGCTCTGAACTCAGTGTGGAAGACATGTTCGTCCAAAGGATCTGACTGGACGGGATGGGGTTCTGGCTGGTCTCCCGTTCCTCTTTCCTTAGTTCTCTTTGAAGGCATATTCTGTAAATGGAAGAGAAATTTGGATTAGATAGGGAGTTCAACTGGAGCTCATGCTCACTCGCACAACATGACTACTGAAAGAATGGAAACTTTTCCTAAAACATCTCGTAGCCTCCTGTCCATAAGTGTGGTGCACTATACACCCATACACAAGGCTCTATTAGATGCGACTTTCAGACTTTCTAGGACTCTGTTGAACCTTAGGCTCTGATACCAAGTTTGTAATGCCCCGAGTATGAACCCCGAACGCTACACGGTGCTCATAATTATGAAGGACCATAATCTAACCCATGACTAGTACCTGTTGTAATAACTGAAAAATAATACTCCCTTCATTTAAAAAGGAATGACCTACTTTCCTTTTTAGTCCGTTTAAAAAAGAATAACCCATTTTCCTTTTTATCAACTTTTTAATTTTAACTTTCCATAAGGCATGTTTAAGACCACAAGATTGAAGGGCATTTTGGTACATTTGACATATCTTTAATTTAACACCACAAGATTCAAAAGTCTTTTTTATTTTCTTAAACTCCATGCCAAGTCAAACTAGGTCATTCTTTTTTAAACGGAGAGAGTACTGAAATATGCAGAAATTAAGTGAAAACATGCCATAAGGTTTAATACTGAATAAAATCTGAATATCGTATAACCATACAAAAACTGAAACATCTGTCTGAAAATACTCTAGTCTGAAAAGCCTCTAAACTGTCTGAAATATGGAGTTAATGGGACAAGTCCCCAACTAACTCCGACTACTGCAATAAACTAAAATGCTAAAATAATAATCATGTCCTTGAACTATGAAGACTCACCACTAACTCTGACTGCTAAAAGTCTGAACTGCTAAGGTTTCTCTAGAGCCCGTGCGTCTGAACCCATGATATAAAACATCATAGAGCAAAAGAAAGGTATGCGTCAGTACTTTGAATGTACTGATATGCAAAGTGAGGTAGGCTGAAATGCATGGGTTCATATGCATGAATAATATTGACTGAATGAAATAAGTATAAATAGAAGAGAGTACATGTATGAATACGTAAATTGTAACTGAGATCATGATAACACTAAGTACTGAGTATGAACACTGATTAACTGATATCTGAGTATACTGATGCTGATTTACTGATAACTGGATTCCTGTATCTGACAGTCCTAATTCTGTGGAACTATACTGAGTTTCGTACAGAGTTGAGTGACTGTGTCTAAAAGTCCTGAATTTGTAGAGCTGAACTGAGTTCTATACTGAGACTGAAACTGAAATTGGGCCTGTAAGAGGTAATCATCTAAACGACATACCACTTTCTAAATGGATTGGTGTCCAACCTGTAATACCAGTTAGAAGGGTGTCAGTACCGTGCCACGGGTAAAGACAAGCTGAGTCACCCTCAACTGGAACATGCTCTGAATGAGAATGGTGGTACCCTCAACAGGAAGGTAGGACACCTCATTAACCCTCAACTGGAAGGTTTATGTCTCAACCTACGCACGTAGTTTTGGAATGCAAGTACAGCTTCTAAGGGTCACACCCTCTACTGGCAGGTGAGTCCCCATCCTTGGGTTCACTCGGTGCTGAATCCTACTCCCAACTAAATAGACACTGGACTGAGTTCTAAAATGTACTAGGATGGACTGAACTGTTACTGATCGTACTGTCTAACTGAACTGAACTGAATTCACAGAATTCTAAACTGATTACTAACTGAGTTGAGAATTGATTACTGAACCACTTATCGTGATATGACTGGTACTATTCTGTAACTGACACTGGCTCTAAGTATATAGCCAAATTATCAGGTATTAGATACCCTCAAGATTCAATTACATATAATTACAAGACATAGCATAATTTTGAAACATGATAACTAAAATACTTGATCACCATTCATTCATTGAGGCATTTTGACAAACACTTGCATGACATGAAATGGTATACATGCTAACATGATATAATTTCACTATTCAACTCACATGTACAATTCATCAAAAATTTGGACGGGATAGTATATGCATATAATACTAATCAACATGTGAGCAACACAATTTCAAATACCAAATTCACAATTTGGAGGCTTTAGCATGATTTCACATGATACTATACACACATTTAATAACTTCACTTAAATCTTGCAACTAATCATGGATTAGGAACCCATTAACATGCTAGTCATGAACACAAACACATTAAATCATGAATTTCATCAAATCCATAAACTTGAATTTTGAAAAGGGTTCTTGAACTCCAAGGGTGGAAGGGAACCCTTGAATGAACAGTTGACATACCTTGGTCGTTAAATTCTTGAAGAATGATGGTGAAATCTTGAGTCTTGAATTTGAAATTTGATCACCTAGGATTTTTGTTCTTGAGTGTTTTAAGAAAGAATGAATATAATTTGCTAATTGACGGCTAAATCTCATGTTATGGGGTCTGAAGGACGTGGGAAAAAGACCCAATTACCCCCAAAGGCGCGGCTTTTTAATGAATGAAAATTAAACCATCAACGTGCAGACCGATGCACTGCATTGTTGGCATCGACGTGATAGCCAACACGCCGTCTTGAGTCCGCATCGGTTCACTAGAATTTGCCACTGGGAGCCAAGGAAAATATTGAATGACGCGATGGCCGTTGCGCCGCATTGAGATAGCATCGATACATTATTTTAGATTCCAAAACGTGGTTCAAACGAGGTTCGAAAAATCCAAAACTCATTCGGGAACACCTACTGGCAATCCTGATCATGAATCAACCTAAAGATTGACATTTTAAGGTCCTAGAGGTTGTCAAATAGAGTTGCAAACTTACGATGGCTAAAATCGTACTAAGTCTAAATACTTAGCTGAAATTTTCTAAGTCTGGGACCCCTTAGCAAGTTTAAAAGACTGAGTTGAGCTTACGATTTCGCGGGATCTTATAACCTGGTTGCCTCTTAACATATCTAATGACTCTCATAGTTGTATTTCAATGAGAGTACTTAAGTTGTTGTAAGAATTGGTTGTGAGTCTGTACTGAGAAGGTTATATCAGTCCTTGTTAATGTCAAATATAATAGCGAATGTGGCCCTGAGCTTGGTCGCAAGTCTCATTTTGGCCCATAAAAAATTGCATCAGTTTCTGTCTCTGCATGTGATCTGTTGTGTCCTTAAAAGTAAGGCAGCCACACGGTGGTGGTATCATACTGTCAAATTTATCTCATAGATCTCCAAGCTTCAATAAATAGGTTGAAATATTATCTGTACCTTGCATAATTTTTGTAATTGCGCGATAGAGCTGATAAATTTGATAAGCATTTACTTTATCAAAACGCTTTCTCAAGTCATCCCAAACAGTTTGAGCATACTTTGCATACACGATTCCCATTCATAACTCTTTAGCTACTAAACTCATGATCCATCCATGTGTAGTCGCATTACAACGATCCCAGTTGTGGATCAGATCTTTGTTGAATTTCTCTTTTGTCCATGTGCCGTCAACTAACCCCAATTTGTTCTTTCCTAACAATTGGATTAGCATTGTCTGACTTCAAATAGAGTAATTCTGTGAACCTTTCAACTGAATTGAGATGATCGGAGCACCTGTAGTGTCGGCTGGATGAAGATACAACGGATGATCATGATCAAAATCTACTTTCACCATTGTTAAATCCTTCATCATTGTCAGACCTTCAAGGGTAAATCAAATTCTAGAGCTAACGCCTCAATCGGATCGAAGAACAAACACACAATTGTGGTTGCTATGCTCTGATACAATAAAGAAATTAAGCAATTGTAGCTTCTAGTTCATCTAAGAAAGAAGCTAAGGAAAGATGATTGAGATAAAATATCTCACTTTTGTAAAATTGAATTCGATCAATCACAATCAACAATGTACAACTATATTTATACAGTACAACCTCCACTAACTTCTCACAGATAGCTAACCTAATAATATAATTAACTACATTTTGCTAATTACAAAACTACTCCTGAACTTCTACTGCTAAGTCACTCCTATTTCTTCAAAGTAGACAGCTTATAATTAGCTCAATTATTATCGTATTGTTATAAACTAATAAAGAATTATTATAAACTAATAAAGAATAAAGAAAAAGAGTAGAGAGAATAGAGAGTAATTCTTATTTCTCTTTAGGGATGAATTACAATGAAGGAAAACCCTTTTATTTATAGGTAAAAACTAACCTTGGGGTTTGTAACTTTTTCATAATAGACATACACAATATATGATAAGTAGGTATTCACTATATATGGTAAAGTAGACATTCACTATATATAGTACATTTATAATACTCTCCCTTGAATGTCTAATTGATAGATAATGTGTCTAGTTAAAACCTTACTAGAAAAAACTCAGTGGAAAAAAATCTAGTGAAGGAAAAAGAGTACACATCTCTAACAATACACATATAAGCTGCCTCATTAAAAATCTTACAAGGAAAATCTAGTGGGATAAAACCTCATAAGGGAAAAAAGTACAGCGCGTATTAACTCCCCTAATGAGAACATCCCTGAACCTTTGCATCCCGATCTTAAGCACCATATTTTTGAAAGTTACAATTGGAGGAGACTTGGTGAATAAATCAGTCACATTGTCACTTGAACGAATCTATTGCACATTAATATCAACATTCTTTTGTAGCTCATCTATGTATAAAAGCTTTAATGAAGTGTGCTTCATTCTATCTCCTTTTATGAATCCTCTCTTAAGTTGTGCTATGCATGTTGTATTATCTCCATATAAAATTGTGGGTACATTATCACATTTCACACCATATTTTTCTCGAATAAGATGTATCATGGATCTCAACCATACTTATTCTCAGCTTGCTTCATGAATATCTATTTTCTCAGCATGGTTCAATGAAGTGGCTAGATAGACTACTTTGTATATCTCCAAGATATAGCAGTATCCCCACATGTGAACTTATAGCTTATTTGAGATTGAGCTTTATACGGGTCAAATAAGTACCCAACATCAGCATAACCAACAAGATCGGGACTACAATCTTTAGAGTAAAATAAGCTCATATGTTTGATTTCATTCAGATATCTCCTAGCAGGAGTAGAACTATACCTTGCTAACAAATTGACCAGAAAAGGCTGTGTCATGCCTTGTAATATTTGCAAGATACATTAGTGCACTAATTGCACTAAGATATTTGACTTCATAACAAAGGAGTTCCTTATTTTTTTTTCTTGAGGTCGGAATGACTCCTTATTCAATTATGCATGTTTCTCATTTAAGAAAATATTCTATTGCTTTTGAAAACTCTCCAAGAGTTTTAATAATTCTCAAGCTATAAACTTATACAATATAAGGATTCTAAATAAGTTTCCCAGAAAATTTTATATGCTTCAAACATTTTGAATCCTTAGAAAGTTTTCATTTAAATTTTGTCAAGTGACAATATTCAACATTTCATATGTGACATCTTCAAGTGTCTGGACTGCAAATCAAATAAGTTTTACATTTATCAAGATGCATCCTTTCATGTCACATGATAAATATTTCTACGTCACCATGCTTAAATAAATATAGAATTTAGATCCTCGTAATCTTTTGCAATATTACATCAATATTGTATTAAAGATATCGTCGACGGTTTCTCATTTTGTATCGGTTCGCAATGTGACATAACATTTTGAGATCTCATCACTTTATTATTTTCAGGTACCTGAACCTTTCGATCATAAGGTTTCATGAAGTGTTATGTCATAAGCTCTTCAAGAGCACATTTCCTTCTTATTATGATTATTTTCTCCTTATCCTTTTCAAGGATTATTTCATTTGGAACCGATTAGTCTACCACACTTCATGCATGCGTAGACTTTGTCCTTTAAGAACGCAAAATAGGAGCACTTGTAGCTTAAATATGATACTAAATTTGAGTCAACAGATGCTTCTGGTATTTGACTTGAATTATCTTTTGAATGAGGATCTGATGATAATTCCTAACATATTTCATAGCTACTTATAATCTCCCCCTTATGTTAGGAAAACTAACATTTATCCTCCATTTTTATTGAGGAATCAATCTTTGTGCATCATGGTATATTATTAATTGAATACCGCACATCAAAATTATTAAATGGAATAGTTGGTTCTTGACCTTGAACCAATTGAGAGGGAAAAAATAATCATAATTTATTGGTCTAATGCATACAAGTGTAATTGTATGTAACATATCATATTTCAGACCAACACATGAAGCTTTGTTCTCATTAACAATGGTTTAGCTATTTATCGAAGGTATTCAATGTCAAACCATCATCATCAAGATTGTCTTGATTACACAATCTAAAAGTTATGCTCTTAACTCAATTTTATTGAGCAAGAAACTTTATGAATGTCAAACTGCAGGTTGACAATGAATGTACATGTGATCATCTTATATTGATGCATCTTAATAAATCACATGATTGGTGAACGGGCCCATATTCATCTTTTAGATTTTTCAGATTTTGAGGAATCAAATCTCAACATTAGTTGGTCCAACCAATATGTCATGAGAACAAGCAACATAAACAATTCTTGAAGAATCTTTTAGTTCTTCAACATATGTCTAATACTCAATATGCACATCTTTATGATTGCAAATCGTTTATGTCAATAGATTAAATGATTTGTATTTGTAACTCCAAGTTATCATAACATGTGCAAAAATTCTTTAGTAAACATCAGGTTTACTATTGCATGAATTTCGTATCAATAAACAATAAACTCTTAGTTTATTATGGCATGTGATTCCATCATGCTTGGGTAAATTTTCACATTCGTGTTTCTTATCATAGTAACTTGAAGATATTCAATCTTCTAATTATTCTACCTCTTTTAGAGGTGGATTGTGATATCTTCACAATAAAGAATACGTTCGAGTGTATATACAGTCATATTCACCCCAGGGTATAGATCTGTATTTATAATAATCGAAATTCTCATTCCCATGAATGAAATATAATCATACCTTAAGCATTTCCATTCCCAGGAAGAATGAAATATAATCATGCCTTAAGCGTATCAAATTATGATAGCTACTACAAAAGCAAATTGAGACATACATATGACTTATTGATACCACATTCGATTCAAGGAATGGAGCATATTTAATGGGACATGTTTCATCACTTTTTATCAAATACCCATTATTTTGCCTTAGCCATCATAATATCATCAATATGGTGCATTGAGATTCAAACTCAACATCTTCTCCATATAAAGGCGTCTTAGGCATAAATCGATGGTATTTGAACCCAACATATTATCATTGCTTTTGATAATATCGTTCTTGAAGAATAAATTTAAAACATAATGGTTCCAAACCAATTATTTTTCCTCAAATCCAACAATAATTATATTATTAGTAGCAAAAGATAGATAACATAAGGAATTACTAACCTTGAAATTACCTTTAGATTTATAATCTTATCTTGTTTGACAGAGTCTCATGCTGATAACATGTTATAAACTAATAAAAAATAAAGAAGAAGAGTAGAGAGAATAGAGAGTAATTCTTATTTCTCTTTAAGGATGAATTACAATGAAGGAAAATCCCATTATTTATAGGGGAAACCTAACCTTGGGTTTGTAACTTTTCCATAAATAAACATACACAATATATGGTAAAGTAGATATTCACTATATATGGTAAAGTAAACATTCACTATATATGATACATTTATAATACGTATATTTTTATTAATATTTCATACAAATGTTTCTTCTTTATTGTTCTTCATTTTCTCCTTTTTGTGTGGTTGTAATGGCTTGTGGATATCATTGAATAATTGTTCGACCCTATTTATGAGTTATGAGTTCTAATGCTAGACATTATTTTTTTCTTTTTCCAAAATAAATTTTAGAAAATTACGTATTCATTTTCCCATTCAACTTTGGAAGAAATGAACTGTTAGTCAATTTTAATCCTCACTTTCAAATTATAGTTGCAGTGTGTCATTTTTTATAAGTTCTTTTAATTTTCAATATATATGATTAAAGTTACACAAATATGCGTTCGAAATTATAAATCTTACTTGATGTTTGACATATCGCTCATGTAAGTAAACTGCAGAAAAAAAGTGTCAGAACTCGAAAGTCTAGATATTTATTTACACCTAAATTTCATATATTTATACCTAAAATTTCATATATTTATACCTAATATAAGTATTTGTGCCTGAAGTTCATGCCTTTGTGCCAAAAATTCAAACATGTATACATGAAGTTTTGAAGTAGGTTTATCATTATGATTCCTAAATTAAAAAAAAAATCTCAACTAAGACTTTCGTACATACTTTAAAAATCATTATTCAATTTTCTTTGTATTTCAATATAAATTTCTAAAGTTATAATTAATATATGTTCTGCAATCGTAAATAGAATTATCCCGATTTGTCATATATACTACAAAGAATGTTATGAACCGATAGGGAATACTATTCTGACACAATATGAAATCGTGTGAACATCAAATTAGCAGGTATATAATTGTTCGGATGCCCAACTTTGTGAGAAGTTAGACAACACTGGTTAAAACTTCAATAATTTGAAAAAATGGATGTAAATTAAATGGGAGCATCAAATTGGCTTCCCCATGAAAATTTTACTTCCATTTTGGGCCCACATTTTACGGGCCCAGACGCCCATAATAATAATTAAGCATGTATTAAGTTAGAAAAAAAAACGTCATGATACTTTGTTTACTAATCCATGACCAATTTGTTAGAAAAAAAAAGATAATCTGAAATAAAATTAATAAATATTTCCATAAAATAGAAAGAAAGTGAGTTTTTGGATCAATTAGAATATGAGGATCCATTTTGATTTTATTGTCAACAGCCTAAAAAATGATATAAGAGATTTCAGTGTCAATGCAACTTGTAATCCTAAATGTAAAAATAATGACTAATGCATCAGTCAACAGAGAATAATGAGTAATGATCAACTGTTTTTTCTGTTTTCGATTTGTTTAATGTCAAGATTCAATCTTCTATCTCTTTATTTATGCAGTTACATATGACTTTACACGAGGCTTACAGAATAAGTAAACAATGCACTTTTCTTTTTTAAAATAACAAGAATGCCCTTGGTCATCTCACCTACTCACTCTTCTACATAATATAATAATAAAAATAAATAATAATATATAAAAAATAAAAAATAATTTAGCCGACCGAATATATTGTGCAAAAACAATGGCCGATTGGCCATTTAAAGTAAAAAAAGTGAGTTATTTTTTCTGTAAAAATTTAATTCAATGAACATTTTATGTAATTTTTCCTATACATAATTGTTTGGGCTCTGTGATCTTATGGGCCTGTTAAGGTTCCAAATTCAAGCACCCACAAGATCGGGTATGGGCGTCTGGGCCCGTAAAATGTGGGCCCAAAATGGAAGTAAAATTTTCATGGGGAAGCCAATTTGATGCTCCCATTTAATTTACATCCATTTTTTCAAATTATTGAAGTTTTAACCAGTGTTGTCTAACTTCTCACAAAGTTGGGCATCCGAATAATTATATACCTGCTAATTTGATGTTCACACGATTTCATATTGTGTCAGAATAGTATTCTCTATCGGTTCATAACATTCTTTGTAGTATATATGACAAATCGGGATAATTCTATTTACGATTGCAGAACATATATTAATTATAACTTTAGAAATTTATATTGAAATACAAAGAAAATTGAATAATGATTTTTAAAGTATGTACGAAAGTCTTAGTTGAGTTTTTTTTTTTTAATTTAGGAATCATAATGATAAACCTACTTCAAAACTTCATGTATACATGTTTGAATTTTTGGCACAAAGGCATGAACTTCAGGCACAAATACTTATATTAGGTATAAATATATGAAATTTTAGGTATAAATATATGAAATTTAGGTGTAAATAAATATCTAGACTTTCGAGTTCTGACACTTTTTTTCTGCAGTTTACTTACATGAGCGATATGTCAAACATCAAGTAAGATTTATAATTTCGAACGCATATTTGTGTAACTTTAATCATATATATTGAAAATTAAAAGAACTTATAAAAAATGACACACTGCAACTATAATTTGAAAGTGAGGCTTAAAATTGACTAACAGTTCATTTCTTCCAAAGTTGAATGGGAAAATGAATACGTAATTTTCTAAAATTTATTTTGGAAAAAGAAAAAAATAATGTCTAGCATTAGAACTCATAACTCATAAATAGGGTCCAACAATTATTCAAGGATATCCACAAGCCATTACAACCACACAAAAAGGAGAAAATGAAGAACAATAAAGAAGAAACATTTGTATGAAATATTAATAAAAATATACGTATTATAAATGTACCATATATAGTGAATGTTTACTTTACCATATATAGTGAATATCTACTTTACCATATATTGTGTATGTCTGTCTATTTATGGAAAAGTTACAAACCCCAAGGTTAGGTTTTCCTATAAATAAAGGGATTTTCCTTCATTGTAATTCATCCTTAAAGAGAAATAAGAATTACTCTCTATTCTCTCTACTCTTCTTCTTTATTTTTTATTAGTTTATACCACGTTATCAGCATGAGACTCTGTCAAACAAGATAGAGTGGCTTCCGATCCTTCTCATTTTATATGGCACACTTTTCTTTTTAGTCTGCCCCAAAAAAAATGTTATCTTACTATAATTAGAAACAAGACGAAATGGTCTATTGAACTCTTGTACTTGTCCTAATTTGTAAAATGAATATCTCTACTTAGACATTTGTCATTTGAATCTCTCAACTCATCAAAACACAAGATTTTAAACTCGTCGTATCATGTGTGTTAACTCACTCGCACTAATATAAATGAGACTCAAATCCGCATCACATAAATCAATAACATGTAATAATTATCTTTATTAATTATTTTTTAAAATTATCAATCAATAATATTAAATAAAAAATAAGGACGAAGAAGAGAAGCGGGTAAACAGGAAAGAGTATAAGTTAGCTAGGAAGGAGGCTAAGTTAGCAGTTACGGCGGCTAAGACGGCAACATTTGAGAGCTTGTATGCGGGGTTACAGGAGAAAGAAGGGGAAAAAGTTGTTTAGACTCGCTAAGGCTAGAGAGAGGAAGGGTCGTGACCTCGATCAGGTGAAGTGAATTAAGGGAGAGGACGGTATAGTGTTGGTGGAGGACGGCCACATTAAGAATAGATGGCAGTCGCATTTTCATAGGCTCTTGAATAACGAAGGGGATAGAGCTATTGTGTTAGGGGAGCTGGAGCACTCAGAGGAGTGTTGAGATTTTAGTTATTGTAGACGTTTTAAGGTAGAGAAGGTTAGAGAGGTTGTTCGCTGGATGTGAAGGGGTAGGGCGACGGGGCCTGATGAGATACCGGTGGATTTTTGGATGTTTTCTGGCGAGGCTGGTTTAAGGTGGTTGACTGGATTGTTTAACTGAATTTTCAAGATGATGAAAATGCCCGAGGCTTGGAGGTGGAGTACTATGATCTCTCTTTATAAGAACAAGAGTGACATTCAGAGTTGTAATAACTATAGGGGTATTAAGTTATTGAGTCACACTATGAAGATTTGGGAGAGAGTGGTCGAGGTGAGGCTGAGACAGATAGTGTCTATTTCGGAGAATCAGTTTGGATTTATTCCTGGTCGCTCGACGACAGAGGCAATTCACCTGGTGCGGAGGCTGGTGGAACAGTATAGGGAAAGGAAGAAGGACCTGCACATGGTATTTATCGACTTGGAGAAGGCATACGACAAAGTCCCCAGGGAGGTGCTTTGGAGATGCTTGGAGGTGAGTGGAGTCCTGGTGACATATATCAGAGCAATTAAGGACATGTATGATGGATCTAAATCCTAGGTGAGGATGGCGGGAGGAGACTCAGAGCATTTCACTGTCTTGACAGGATTGCATCAACAATCTACTCTTAGTCCCTTTTTTTTTGCTTTGGTGATGGATGTCTTGACGCGGCGTATTCAAGGAGAGGTGCCTTGGTGTATGCTTTTTGCAGATGATGTAGTTTTGATTGATGATACGCGCGGGGGGAGGGGGGTGAATGATAAATTAGAGGTGTGGAGACAAACTCTCGAGTCTAAAGGGTTCAGGTTGAGTAGGAGCAATACAAAGTATTTGGAATACAAGTTTAATGACGTGAGGCTGGAGAATGAGGTGGTAGTGAAGTTACAATCACAGGTTGTATGTAAGAGGGATAGTTTCAAGTATCTCGGGTCCGTGATTCAGGGTAACGGTGAGATTGACGAGGATGTCTCGCACCGTATTGGGGCGGGATGGATGAAGTGGAAGCTCGCTTCGGGGGTGTTGTGTGATAAGAAGGTGCCGCCCAATCTTAAAGGCAAATTCTATAGGGTGGCAGTCCGTCCTTCCATGTTGTATGGAGCAGAGTGTTGGCCAGTTAAGAACTCCTACATTCAAAAAATGAAGGTAGTAGAAATGTGGATGTTGCGTTGGATACGTGGGATGACTAGGGGGGATAGAGTTTGGAATGAGAGTATCAGGGAGAAGGTTGGTGTGACTCTAGTGGAGAATAAAATGCGGAAAGTCCGATTGAGATGGTTCGGACACGTGATGAGGAGGGGTATGGATGCCCCGGTTCGTAGGTGTGAGAGGCTAGCTTTGGATGGTTTTAGGCGAGGTAGGGGTAGGCCGAAGAAGTACTGGGAAGAGGTGATTAGGTGAGACATGGAACAGTTACAGCTCACTGAGGACATGACCCTAGATAGGAAGATCTGAAGGACGCGAATTAGGGCAGAAGGCTAGGGTCAGTTTAGGTCGCTAGTGTAGGGCATTACTTGGTGGGGGTATTATTCTTGTTATGATACCTTGCTTCATGCTTTATTACGAATCTGTTTACTTTTCTCTGTTTACTATTACTTGTGGGTGTCGTATTTATGTTATGCCATCTTGTTTCATGCTTTACTATGAATTTGTTTATTATTCCGTGTCTCGAGCCGGGGGTCTATCGGAAACAACCTTTCTACTTCTTTAGAGGTAGAGGTATGGACTGCGTACATCTTATCCTCCCCAGACCTCATTATGTTGGAATACACTGGGTTTGTTGTTGTTGTTGTATTTTCCTCCATCTCTCCCAACCCACAACCACCATCTCCACCTCTCCCAGCCCAGAGCCCACCCACAACCTTCCACCACTACCATACTCCCTCATACCATTTTTCTTTTCTTTTCTCTTCCACACAACAATTAGAACAACAATCAATACTTCATCCATTAACAATATCAAAATCACCCAACTCCAATTTTATCTTTTTCATTACTCATCAACATACACCGCCAACCACTACAGTCAGTGACTGGTGAACTAACTCCATCCAAATCAACCGACCCACCATCCAAATCAAAAAGTGAGTTTCTTATTTGGGTCTGTCATCAAGGCTCTTCCTTTATTCAATGTTATTTTTCATATATTAATTGAAATTTTTGAAGGTGAAAAATGAGAAAAATTGGAAGGGTGGGGTAAAGGAAAAGGATTTGTGGAGTAAAGAAGAACGAATATTAAATTTCTCTTCTTTTTTAAAAAATTAAGAAGGATTGTAGCAACATGTAGAAAAAATATTGTCATGGTAGGGGATATGTTGAAGAACGTGGTAAGATTTAGGGAATATATACGGTTAATATTGTTTGGTTCCATCGATGTTGAGTAGGTCAACACAGTGGAATTTGTGTACTTGTTGACTAATGAGATTGAAAAAATTAATATTTTTTCTGTGGAAAATGAAAAGGATTTTGTTATTAAAAGAAAGTGATGCAAAATTCAAAAGAAGATTTTTCAAGTCTGTTCGTGTAAATTATTTCTTCGTGGAGCTTTGTTTTATTTTTATGGAGGATTTTTTGTATAGTGATAAAGACAACAACAAAAAAATAATGAAAAAAAATTGGACCAAAAAAAATTGAAAGGAGTAGAAAGGTCAAGAGAAAAATTCCTTTCTTGGTTCAATAATGGTGAATTAAAATACAACAATAACAACAACAACAAATCCAGTATATTCTCACAAAGTGGGGTCTGGGGAGGGTAGAGTGTACGCAGTCCATACCACTACCTCTAAAGAGGTAGAGAGGCTATTTCCGATTGACCCCCGGCTCAAGATTAAAGACAGTATCCAAAAGCATCAAAAGCAAGGAACATGATAAAATAACATAAGTACGACATCCACAAAAGATTGTACATTGCCAAACAAAGAACACCAAAGTTCACCTAATTACTGGCTACGACTCATCCACACCCTTAGCCCTCTATCCTAATATTTTTTTTCCATACCTTCCTATCCAGGGTCATGTCCTTAGTCAACTATAACTGCTTCATGTCATGCTTAATCACTTCTCTCCAGTATTTCTTCGGTTTACCCCTACCCCGCTTAAAAACTTTCAAGACCAACCTCTCACACCTACGAACTGGGGTATCTGTACCCATTCTCATCACATGACCAAACCATCTCAACCTTACTTTCCGTATTTTTTCCTCCACATATACCACTACCATTTCTCCCGAATAATATCATTCCTAACCCTGTCAGCCCTTGTGAAACCACACATCCAACGCAACATCCTCATTTTCGCCACTTTCTACTTCTGGATATGAGAATTCTTAACCAGCCAACACTCCGCTCTATACAACATAGAAGGCCATATTGCAATTCTGGTGAATTAAAATAGAAGAAGATAATTCTTAACTTGAGTCAAGAAAATGATATTTGGTGGAGTTAATTCTAGTTTTGATCAAGGTAAGAGAAAGACACCTCTCTAAAAATCCCCAAATGTCATCGCCGACTGAATCGCAAAACCCTGACCCATCTGCATCATTACTACTGTCGGACCCACCAGACCTAACACCGGCCAAAATGGAAGAAGACCCCTCAAGTAAATAATTTTATAACGAAGCAGTAGAAGAGAGATGTAAGCATAGCTTTGGAACTGATGAACCAACCATGACCTTCAACAACTTGAAAAATATAGATATCGAATCTGATGAAGACCCCATTCAACTATCAGATGAGGATAAGGAAAGACTATATAATCCATGAAAAAGATCTATAATTATCAAGTGTGTGGGAAGGAAACTAAATCACCAATACCTCCGCTCCAAGCTGACTGATTTATGAAAATTACAGGAAAATGTGGTCCTCATCGATCTAGGGGAGGACTTCTACACAGTGAAAATTAATCTAGAAGAGATTCAAAAAAAGATCTTGCTAGAAGGGTCATGATTTTTGGTGGGCTTATATGTTTCAATCAGAGTATGGGAACCGAATTTTGTACCCCCCAAGTCCAAAATTGCTTTCACAACAATCTGGGTAAGACTTCCTTCATTGCCGACTGAGTTTTACGACAAAACCATCCTGGAGAAAATTGGCAGACGAATCGAATGCTTATTGAAGATAGACGCATGCACATCTTCATCGCTCAGAGGTCGATACGCATGAATTTGTGTTCAAATCTAAATAGAGAAACCAGTGCGTACATCCATAAGGATTGGGCATCATAAACAACCTATATGCTACGAAGAAAAGGGCATTTTATGTACCGAATGTGGACTATTATGACACACAATCCGAACATGCAACTTCAGTTCGAGTGTTAGTGAAAACAAAACCACAAAAAAGATGAATCATCTTCCACTAGAAGGGACAACATCAGAATGACGGATAATTTTCTTTGCCAAAAAAGGTAACAAGTCTTTGAGAAAGAGGAAGATCCCAGTTCAGGTACGAAATAATTCGACAACTCCAACGCCAAGATCAAGTCCTTTAACTCCAAGTCAGGTAATTTTCTTTATAACCAACACCAAACTTAAAATCCTTCAGCGGCTACCTCAGGTGGAATCGCATCGGGTAAGAATAAAGGCAAAACGAAGGTGGACTCGGTGAATGCAGATCAGACCAATACAACCCAAAATGGAAAAAGGCCCTTTTATCCACTTACAAATATGGGTTGCAATTTGAGTCCTATATCCCTAATGCACACGGGAAATATGCTTGGGCCAAATGAATAAAGCCCACATTCCTAATCAGGCGCCCCAACCCGATAAGCTTTATCCCAATAAATTAAAAAGTTCCCCAAAACTCACTAATTTTAATAGTAAGTCAACGGGGGCCAACTCTAACAGCTTTAATGCTCTCAAATATCTTGAGACCACCCCTTCTCAGAGTGACATGACCAAATTCGGTCAAATCAACCAGGCCAACTGCTAGACGACACAGACTGAGCCCTCTGAATCTACCATTTTCCTTACCCCCGGGAAATCCTCTCATCATCACCGCCCAATACCTTGTGAAAAGAACTATGACTACTCATGAAATTTTTTTTTTTACTAAAAAAATAACTTTATGCTCAAAAGTTTCCTCCCACCTTCAAGACTTGGTCCAAAATTGCTCCACAATGAGCTATTTATAGAAAAAGTTATAAGGGAAAATTTTTGGAGCTCAACCGATGTGGGAAAAATTGGAATGGGGGTAATTTCGGAATCCTAGATTGAGATTTTTCCAAAATTTTTGAATGATAACTGAATTTCTCCCTCAATCTTCTACTGATTTTGGATTTTTTCAGAGGATTTTGAATGGATTTAATCAATGAAAATTGGGGGAAAGAAATAATCCCCCAAAACCAATAGAATTCGTACAAGTGTGTACGAATTCGTACAATTCTATTCCAAGAATAACAAATTTGAAAGTTGGCGGAGGACACCTAAGCTATTTTTTAGAAGATTCGAGGTCCTTCCTCGTTGTACTATCACGTGAGATGCGTGTGTATAAGGTCGGGTCGGGTTTCTCTTGATGTGGTCATCGGAGTTGGAATTGGGTTAGGTCATCGGGTTTTTGGCGGGTTACGAATGGAGTTGGGTCTGGGGTCGGGTCAGTGCCGGCTAACCCATTTCATCGCTGTTGTCGTTGTTCGCGTACTGTTGTTGTTGAAAACATCAATTGTTGCTGGTAATTGTTGTTGCTATGTTCGGCTGTTCTTATTGATTATTGAAGGATGTTTACATTATGTTGAAGAGAGAGAGGAGGAGAAAATGACTGGGCTGGGTCGGAGCTGGTTTTGGGTTGGTGGAGTTGTTATATATTGGGCTGGTAATATTTAAAGAGAAAAAGAAATGGGTTGCTTTGGGTCAAATTGGAATGGGTTAATGTAGGTTGGGCTGGGGTTATATTAGAAGGGTTACTGAATTTGTTGTTATGTTGGGCAAATTTTTGTGGCCCAAATGAAAGTGGTAGATATTTGGCCATTTAAAAAATGGCCAATTTAGATAAAAATTTTAGTCAATTTATTTAATTGCTAACCAAATTAAATATCAATTGACCAATTGCATTGCAATCGCGGTCAATTTGATTTTAACTATGGGCAATTTAAATAAATCGACTAAATTGAATCAATGTTTGAAATAAATTAACTACCAATTTAATCCTGAGTTTCTTGATCAAATAAATATATTTTTAAATAAATTATTTTCAAGAACAAATGACATTTAAATCAAGATTTTAATTATTATATTTATTTTCAAAATAATCCTTAATTAAAATCTAATATTCCATAGAATAAATATTTAAGTAATCAAATTATATAATCTCAAATAGTTGAACACGATAATATATAATCACTACTTAAAATGACAAAATTATGTACAAAAATATTTTGACCAATTTTTATTCTGATGAAATAAATATTTTGATTTTATTAAAAATCAAAGAAATACAGGATTAAATTTAGTCGTGGGGGACAAAAATTAGGTGTCAACAACTGCCCCCTCTCTAATCCTGGGCAAAGGGAGGTTGACGTTTCTAATTTTTGTCTGACCATAAATTCAAATTTTAAAAAGTTAAGCTTTCGCACGAGTTTTATAGAGTTATGGCCGGACCTCGGTATCAAGGTTCCTACATAAATCAGGTTACATGAGAATTCAGGCCACTTGTAGTTCATAAAGCTTGGTTTTAAGCACGATTTTCAAGAAAATTCATAAGCTATCTCGATTTTAGAGTTTTTAATAAAGGGATTTGGGGGAGGTTGGAATGCAATCGAGTTTTCAACAAAGAGATCAGCCTATATATCTCTGAGACTCAGTGAATCAGACAACTTATAGTTCGACTCAATCGGTAGAAAAGATAGTCTTTTATTTTAGACGATCTTTGGCTCAGGATGAGTGACAAGTTGATCGAGTTGTGGAAAAGATTGTTGTAACCTCTTAACCATGAATGTGGGATCCTTCACATCCATAGGCAAGAACTTACCTGGACATAGTTTTCAAAAAACTCTAGGTGTCCTATCACTCAAATTTGAAAGAAAGAGTAGTTTACCCTCGGCATGAGTTTAGAAATATCCCGAAGGTGAAGCTGAAACTAGAATACTCACATTACTTCTAATAAGGGTGTGGTTGGATGGTGGTGGTGATCATTCTTTAGCTCACGTCCAGAGAGTTTAACGTCCCTCTCTAGACTATAGCCCATTTTGCTGCCAAGAAAAAGTTTCACGTTGTGCTGTGTCCTTTTTGGAGTCGTCCGCACCTGTGATTTTGATTTGATATTTTTATCCTCTCAGAATCTCTCGATAATATCTCAAAAAAACTCGTTAGTGCTAAACATAATTCACAAAATAGGTATATTATCTTTACCATATCTCCGCGTGAGTTGTCACCTAAAAAGCTAAGTCATCCTTTCATGTACCTGTTTGGAAGAAAATAACTTGCAACAATAGACACAACAGCCCTCTTGGTTGTTACATAATTAGTCATTTGTCAGTTGAATATGTCTTTAAAGTGTGGTGTCTCTTTTGGACACCGACGACACTTTATGAAGAACAGTCCCTGCAACCGTGTAATCTTAGGCTGATGCGGCAATCCTTTTGGTCACCTATAATGCTTGTTGTATGATAACCTGTTCGTTTATTACCAATGATTCTTTGCATATGATCTCGGGTAAGTCTTGCACATCTTTTGTATCGATACAACTTATAGATTTTCCTTGAATTATCAATCTTTGGATAATCTTGCGCATTATTTGATGTTGGATACGAAGCGACTTACAGATATCCTTTGAATTGCTAGCCTTACGGTAATCCCGCATATTATCTGACCTTGGATTAGATATTGCTTACAGATATCACTTCAATCACTAGCTTTCAGGTATTCCAGCACTTCATCCGACCTTGGATACAATATGACTTATAGATATCTCTCAAATTGCTAGTCTTTGGGTAATCCTGCACATAATCAATCTTTGAATATGATGTGTCTTATACAGAACCCTTGAACTTATCAATTTGATAATCTCGCATATTCTCTGATAAGGATTTAGTTTTGGCTTATGGATAACCTTCGGACTATCAATTTTTGGGTAACCTTGTACACTATCTGATTAGGATGTTATTACGGCCTATGGATGACCTATGGGCTATCAAATCATAGGTAATCTTGCACACTATATTTCAAATAATATGACTTATAGATGACCTTCAAATTGTCAATTTCTAGGAAATATCATATATCATTCATCTTCAGATAGCGACTTAAAGGTGTCCCTTCAAATCACGTGCTCTTGATGCATCCAGATGTGGATTCATAAAATAATGAGATGTCCTCAATGCTAGAGTATTCTATATTCATGTGTCAGCATATGTTAAATGTTATGATATCCTCGACGCCAGCATATGTTATCTCACGTGTCAAAAAATATTAAATGTTGATCATATCCTCGGCGCCAGTGTATGCTATCTCGCGTGTCAATAGATATTAAATGCTGATATATCCTCAATGCCAGCGTATGCTATCTCGCGTGTCAAAAGATATTGAATGTTGATGATATCCTCAACGCCAACATATGCTATCTTACATGTCAATAGATATTAAATATTAATGATATCCTCAATGCCAGTGTATGCTATCTCGCATGTCAACAGATATTGAATACTGATGATATCCTCAACACCAGCGTATGCTATCTTGTGTGTCAACAAATATTAAATGTTGATGATATCCTCGACGCCATCGTATGTTATCTCACATGTTAACAAATATTAAATACTGATGATATCCTCGACGCCAGCGTATGCTATCTCGCATGTCAACAGATATTAAATGTTGATGATATCCTCGATGCCAGCATATGTTATCTCACGTGTTAACAGATATTAAATATAATGGACCTCTCGATAATGAAATTAGATTAAATGGACCTCTTACTTTTGACAATAAGATGAAATAGCCCTCTTGGTAATGAGATGATATGGAATGACCCCCTCGGCATGGCATAAAATAGCCCTCTCAGCGAAGATATGAAATAGCCCTCTCGGCAATGGCATGAAATGACCCTCTTGACAATGAAATGGCCTTTTCGGCAATAAGATGATATAAAATAGCCTTCTTGGCATGGCATAAAATGGACCTCTCGGTGATGATATGCAATGTCCCTCTCGACAATGGCATGAAATATCCCTCTCAATGATGATATGCAATGACCCTCTCGGTAATGACATAAAATGGCCCTCTCGGGGATGATATGTACTCGACAATACATAAAATGAAATGGCTCTTCTGGTGATTTGAAAATAGTTTCACTTGAGTTTGTTTGTCTGTGTTTTGCTTTCTACATGCACCTGTACTTAAGGTAGACAGTTAGTAGACACAATATTGCCCTCACTGGTGACCACAGTCAAGCTTTATGACAGTTTAATGACGAGTACTGAGCACCATGATTTGAATGACTTGTTTCTCTCTTAATCTTCTCTTTTTTTAAGAAATAATTAAATAAAAAATCCATCGGATGCAAGTAAATAGGGGAAAGTCCTTGTTTGGGGATTACTCAAATACTGTTTGCTTCACTTCAAGGAAAATTTTGAGGATGACTTTCTGTTCTTCCTCCTATTGAGCGATCCTTTTGATTGTCGTATTTATTGTGCCGACTCCCTTGAATGCACCTGCGCTCAAAGTATATATTTAGTAGACATAAAGTCATTTTTTCTAACAACTATTTTAGGAAAATTCTAAATACAATATTCATAAAGAAGATAGGGCTCTTTTGTTTGTCTTTCATGGTCTCAAGCAATGAGATAGCAAATTCAAAAGGTCCTCGATAAATGGGTATTAAACCCGTCTTTGGGGCTACCCAAAAATACCATTCTTGAGCATTATATTCTTTGGTGTGGATCGCAACCAGCTTGGTGCTTTTTTTGAAAAAAGATTTCTATCTTTTGTGTACTGATCCCTGCATCCACAAAAAAATAATTAGTTTTTGAGTGGAACTCTTCCGTGTTGACATTCTTCGATCCTTGGTTTTCTCCTCGCCATCTTTCGAACGCTCCGTCATGTTAGGATTTCCACCCTGACTCCCCGTCCTAATATATGCTTAGGCAATCACTAAGTAAAAATATTTTCATAGATTTTTAAAAGTACTCTTAATTTTTAAAACCTAGTTTCAAAACATCTGTAAAAGATTTAGGAAATCTCTTTCAGTCATGTCATGCACTAGCTCAACAAACATATTTCTCTTAGTTCTGACTGTATCCGATGTACGACGAAGGAATTATAGGGATTCATCATCGTCGCTAAGGTTTTCTATCAAAAGTTATGTCATAGCCGGAGATTTAGTCAACCTAAACTTTATCACAATTGGTGATTTCTAAAGCTTGACTTTGACCTAAAATGCTGGGGAATTTAAAATATTTTCCAGTGTTTTGTGGAAATTTTGAGGCCTTCCTCAAAATTTCTGCCCCAATTTAAAGTTGTTTGAGATGATCTCAGCTTGAGAGGATCCGAAATCTTTGTTGGTCTCTGTTCTCTTTGTTGCATGATGATCTTCATCATTGTGAATTTTCGAGATTCCTTCTCATAAATTCTGCCGCAGTTTACTACTATTTGAGATGATCTTGGATTGAGGAGATCTGAAGTCTTTGCTGATCTTTATTCTCTTTACTGGATGATGATCTTCCTCTTGTGAATATACGAGATTCCTTCTCCAAAATTCTGCTCTAGTTTCCATCTCCTGGGTTATATGACCGAGCCATTGGGGCGCCTACGTATCCCGCTGAAGTAAGAATCAGGTCAAATGTAGTTCAAGACTACACTAGGGATATATATATAAAATTCTAATGGGTTGACCAAAGCCGACATAGACCGCCTACGTATCTCATTCTTGAGAATTCAGTTCATCACGTAGTTCATACATAAAAAGGAAGGGATAAATTATCCTAAGGGGTTGACCGAAGCCGACTTAGGCCTCCTACGTATCCCTTTTTTGGGAATTCAGGTCAAACATAGTTCGTACATAAAAGGAAAAGGATTCTAGGAAATTACACATCATAAAACAAATACTATCATAAAGGCAATTACAAATAAACCAAGGAAATACAACTAAAACATCATTCAAGGAAATACAACTAAAACATCATTCAAGGAAATACAACTAAAACATCATTCAAACATAGTATCTCTTTACCGCATCAGAATAGTGCATTCTTCTGCTAAGTGATCACTAACACTTGTGTTTTTTATTTCATCATTATCTCCCAAGTTGACTACTCCAGTTTTGTCCAAGCTGGGCTTCTCTCAATTTTTTTTTCAGATTCCTCTATATCTTCCACTAATTGCTCCTCATCACCTTTTTTTCTATTCATCATCATTCCTCTCGCTTTGTTCGTCTAACCCTTAACATGACATGACATCGGAAGGCTTTAAATTATTGCTACTGAAACAAATCAAGTTAGATTATAACAAGATAATAAAAGATAATAACATAATCATATTTCAAAATAACTTCTTAAATAAAAGGAGGCCTTTTGGGGAAATAAATACAAACTATGGCTCATGACGCGCGAAAATGCGGGCCCATGCCTTTTTTGAAAGCAGTAAAACATGAAAAGAAAATTTGAGACATAAAAAAATGGATCACGGGGCCTTCTCCGGATAATCATCAATTTTAAAAACTACTAGTAATTTCCCTTTCATCTATCATGATGGGCGACAAGTTATGAATGGAGTGGAGGTCCAGTTTTGGAATGCCTATCCTAGTGCAACCTTCCTCACCCCACCAGAATTCGGGAAATCCTCGGATATGACATTTCATCCCGTGAACAGATTTTCCATCCCATCCCCAAGACCATCATCTTTTGACATTTCGCACACAAGAAATGACCGGTACAAGAGTGGCAATGGTTTAGACTAATTCATCTTGGAGTTATCTTCAATCTCATCTTACTTTCTTGGCTGGTACTCTATCCCATGCTTAGATGTTTTTTCTAGGACTGTAATGGGATTAATAATTACTTTTAAATTCTTAAGACACTCAAGGCAACCACACTTTTTCTATCATTTCCACTCCTTCTGTCTTTTTGGAATTTTGCGAATCCACCTTAGTAATAGTCTTGCTTGATACCCATTCGCCTGCTCTTTCAATCATGCTAATCGTGGCTCTCCCGTAATTAGGCAATGGGTTACTGGTGACATTTGGTGTCGGCGCTTGAAAAGTGATGATCTTCTGATCAATCGAGTCTTGGTTCTTGTGTTTCAGGTTTATGCAATCTTCAGTATTGTACCTGGGCGCTCCTGAATGATAAGCACAGACTTGATCGGCCTGAAAGAATCGGGAATTGAGATTGGTAGGCTTTGGTGGAATAGGCTGTAAATAACCACCTTTCATCAATCTTTCGAAGAGCTGGGTACAACTTTCAGCCAATAGAGTGAATTTTCTAGAAGGTTTCTTTTCGAGGGTTATACGTGAGGGGTTACACTAATTTTGATTAGCGGGAGGAGGTACTTGATGATAGTTTAGAGGTGCTTGGACATTTATTTGGTTGTTTGAAAGAGTAGACGAATAATTTGGCTGCTGAACTTGATACTAGGTAAAATATTTGGAAAGGGAGCTGTATTGGGGTTGAATATTTGGAAGTGGAGCTTGGTACTTGGATTGGGCATAGAATACAGGTTGAAAACTTAATGATGGAGGAAAGGAAAGAATATTCCTTGACTTGAATTTCTTCTTCAATTTATCCACATAATTAGTAGAGACCGCAGTCACATCCTCTCTTTTCTTCTTTGAGAATGTAGGAGATTCAGATGATGTTGGGGTTTTGTTAATTTTTCCCATTCGGACGCCTTCCTCTAATGATTCCCCAATCTTTACCAAATCTGCAAAAGTTTCTAAAACCGTGGATACCATCCTAGTATAGAATTCTCTCTCCTGGGCGCGAGAGAAGACCGATGCCATTTCTTCTTCAGACATAGGTGGTTGTACTTTGGCAACTTCTTTTCTCCAACAGAAGGCATAATCTTGAAAACACTCATCATTCTTCTGCTTGATCCGATTTAGTGAGTATCGATCAGGGATTATCTCAACGTTAAATGCAAATATATCGAGAAAACTTTTAGCCAACGTCTTCCAGCTAGACCATCTTTTCAGTTCTTGTGACGTGAACCAATCTAAGGCTTCACTGCTTAAGCTTTGGCTGAATAAGCGCATTAATACCGCCTCATTTCTTCCTATCCCAATTATTTGATCACAATACTTTCTCAGAAGAGCCATTGGATTTCTGGTACCATTGAACACTTTAAATTTTGGGATCTTGTACCCTTCTAGTAGATCTACTCTGGGGTGCACACACAGATAGTCGTACCCTAAAGAATCATTATCACCTGCCCCATGAGATTCCTTAATCCTCATGATCTCTTCATTCATAGCTAGCAATTTCTTTTCATGCTCGGTCCTTCACTCCTTTTCTTTCTCCTCGTAATGGTCTGCCTCGGGATTGGAAAAGGGATTGTAGACGTAAGGGGATATGATGACATGATAAAAATTTGGAATAGTATCTTGAATTTGAGGATGAGAGGAGTTTGGGTGGTAGGGAGGGAAGAGGTTTTGGAAATTGATGGTGCTTTGTAGAATTTGAGAATAGTTTGGTGGAATCTGAGAGAGATTTTGTGGACTTGGAAATGAGTTTTATGGATTTTGAGATGGATTTTGTGGATTTGGGAACGGATTTTGTAGGTTTGAGAGCGGATTTTATGGATTTGGGAGCGGGTTTTGTGGGTTTGAAAATGAGTTTTGGGGATTCGGGAATGAATCTTATGGATTTGAAAACAATTTTTCTGTGGTTAAGGATGAATTTTGTGGATGGAAAGCATTTGAGTTATTTTCTCGATTATTGTTTTGGACAAGTTGAGGAGCGGAGGTGGACGGTATGTTATTTGGCTGGTCCCCAAGAATAGGCGTACTGAGGGGAGGGATTTGGAGAAGAGACTCGTGTCTTCCTGGGGCAGCAGCATTAACAGTGATGGCCAAATTAGCCAAATCTCTAGTACGGTTCATCTCCTCCTAAAGCATTTCCAATTTTCTCGCGAGTGCAACAATAATCTCACTTTGTTCCGCTATTACATTGTCCCTGATGGTCAATGCATATTCTTCGTCATTTTCAGTCATATTTGAATGATGGTTAGGGGATGGGATCTTATGCACTTTTGACCGGGTGAAGTAAGGATGTTCTGCCAGCTTATTTTAACACAGAGTAGTTTTTTATTATCTGTAAAGTAAAATAACTCAAAGACAGATGTGTTAGATCCCATATATGATAAATAATACAAGATACTTTATAAAAAATAACCACATAGAGTTGTTTGTGTCATTGCCAAACTGATCCATAGGAGCATAGTGGATAAATTTGTCTTTGATTCAAACAAACGCACATAAACACATAAGACAGTTATATCACATAAAAACATTGTAATAATGCGTATCCTAATTGGGGTGACCCTTTTGGGCCAAGGGTTTGGGCCTAACAAATTTTGAAGAAAATATACGCCTTTTAAAGCCGATCCATTATCCCTCAAAACCTTTATAGGTGTATATAAATGACATAAATGCCTACAAAAATTACACAAAATGGATACAATCTTTAGGTAAAGGGAAAAAATAACATGAGAAAAGAACAATGTCCCGCGCAGGGTATAGGAAATACTAGTTCCTGAATGCTTTTCTATCAGCTTTCTCCCTCTTAGCTTTGTCCACTTCTTGTCATTGCCGACATCTATGATGATCAAGAAATTTTTGTATAACTGTGCTCTAGTTGCAACCATCCAAAACGATCAAATTCTTGCTTGGCTTGCTTCAATTCCTCCCTCAATTAGTGTATGATTGAGGCATCCTTACACGAAAGTGAGCAAAACAAGCCTTCTCCCGACCCCTAAAGGATAATGAATTGGATTAAACAAACATATATTTCTTCAACACATAAATATGATTCGTCTGTAATTAACTCGGAGTCAATAGACGCAGGAATTTTTTTTAATGGGCCCAATACCCCCTTGAGTATTGGGTCGTCCTAGGCTCATGCCTAAAATAGGATTTTGGTTTTGCTCTATCCTAGGTGTCTAGAGTAGGTTTGAACCAGGTTCCCAAGCGGACGACTTGAGTTTGAAAATATGAAAAACCATCAGACGCCTCACGTGCTAATAAAATGTCGTAGTTCCAACACTTTATTTGGAGTTGAACAACAGAGGCTGGGACATCCACGAAACCCCAAAATAATTTAATAATCAATGCGGGATTATGCTATGAGATGCAATATTTAAATTTCACAAAGTCGAAGCATATAAACACGTAAGCAATTTAAACAGTCAGTCAAATGATAAATTCAATCATTTAGTTAGAACCTAGTTAAATATCCCCAGCAAAGTCGTCATTTCTATTTTGCGAAAATTTTAACTTTAGAGTCCCCAATTAATTTATTGAAAAAATTAAGAAAACCTTTAAATGATTCAAACAAAAAAATCATTCAAGTTTAGAGATTCTAGGTAAGCGGTTCCTATTAACATTTTAGGAAGGTTTTACAGCACCTAAAATGTCCGCTAACTTGCGGTTATCCGGACTGTTTGAAAAATAATTTTCTTTTGAATAGCTTGTAAAAAAGTCGATTGTTGAAAAAAAGTTGATTAAGGAATATTTTTTGAAAGTTTTTTGCAAAATCAGTTTTGTAACGACTTAGTTAGGAGTTTAACTAGGTTCACAAGAACACAAAGTAAACAACATAGAAAAAAGGAAGGAGGAGAAGAAATAAATTATCTGAGCTCTCAAGTCCAAATCCCTCACCCTCTCCTAGTCTAAACATTGGGATTTTAGCCCATAAACTGTCTTGAACCATCTTTTTGGACCTTTTAGCCCAAAACCTGCTTCACCTGTATTAGTTTACAACTTTAGCTTCGAGACCCCAAATGAATGAATAAGCAAATAACTAAAGGACTAAATTAAAAGACGACAAATAAATAATAAAATAATGAGACTTTCTAGGTCTCTTAGCCACTTCAAAAATGGGATTTTGACCCATTATACTTCTTCCATCTTCTTGCACCGACACATCATAGGACCAACATTTAGGCTTTCTTTCGAAGTAGACTCAATAGAGGTGGTGGGCCTCAATGGACCATGAGGGAAATGCAAAGAGAAATTGAGTCCGTTGAACTCAACCATGAGGGGTCCATGCAAAAGAAAAATGAGAGAATTAGTAAATTACTTTTAAACTCAAGTAAAAGCGACACGTGATTGAATCTAGGAATATTATTCAAAAAGAAACCAAAATGAATAGCAAAGATCTCACAAAAGATATATTACACTTTTTTTTTAAATCGAACAAACTTCTTTTAGAAATATATTCTTAGTGTTTAAAATATATTCTTGCAAGCCTAATAAAAGATTAAAAAAAAGTCACCTTTTATTTACACACCCAGGCATTGTTGATTATGTAAAAAGAAATTAATCCAAATCACATCATAAGGACACAGTCCACTGTAAAGAAACTTAGGCTAAATGCACACTTTAAAGAAGTCTTTTTAATAAAGCATGAACATACATGAGAGGTAGAAACTATCAGATTTATAGCCCTTAAGACAAACAATCATAGCTTTGAACTAGCTTCTTCCTCTCCTAGACAGATTATATTGAACCAAAAGTCAAGAGATCATTAATAAATACTAAATTGAACCATTCCTATACATTGTCTAGTTCACTAGTTCTTTGGTTGTTAGGAATCCAACAATATTTTATGGACTGAATGTATGCAAAATCGAAGAGACGAAACAAATCTGTAAACGAGGCACATACTAGTGTTCGGATAGGGAGGAGAATAAATTTTTTAGCTCAATTCCCAAGTAGAAAAAAGGAAACAAAGAAACAGACGATATTCTCTTTGACGAGTTAAACCCCACACATCCCAAAGGTGATCAAGCCAGACGACATCAATAGATCATAATTGCGCAGAATGACGACAATATAGGCAAGGTGAAATAATGTAGTCATCTCTGTATCCTTAAACTAGTATTCAACGACAAAAATAAACCCAAACCCCAAAAAGAGAGACCAACCAACATAGCTTCGGCATGCAGTTTTTAAGAGAAAGTGGGGAAATTTCAGTGAGTTATACTATATCAAAAGCAGATTTTAATATTTTTTAGGCAAATGACCAAGATTATTATTGAAAGCAAGGATATAATTTGGACGAAAGGAGAAAACCAGAAGGAGACGATAAAGAAAACAAACTGACGAACCTGGACTTGACATAAGCTATCTAAGAATATGGTTTCCAATCAAAATCAAATTATCAACAGCAAATTTGGAAAGGAAACCCAAACAAATATCACATGAATACATTTTCATCCCCCCTTTTTTTAGCTATTCACTTAAAACCACAAGCTTGAGGACAATCGAGGATTCATAAAGGGGGGGTGCTTATTTGCTATAACGAATAGAAACAAGAAGAAAATTCATATTTAGCGAGAGAAATTCACACACAGACCAAAGAAATACAAAGAATAGCTAAGAACAGAGATTAATATCATTCATATATTAAAAAAACTTTCTGCATTGTTGAACATGGGAACAAAGAGCAGAATGCTATTTTCTTGAATACGCCCTTACAAAGTTCTAAACTTTTCAGCTTATAAATAAAAACCAGACCACGCCAAACCAACATGAGATTGTAGATTAAAGTTGAATCAAACAAAGAAATGAAACCAAGAACAGAAAATTATACACCTAAAAAAAATCACAACAGTATAATAGATCCTTCTTCCATCATACAAAACTTATGGCCTTCATAGCCTCTACAACGAACATCCCAGCACTTAAGATTATTAAAATACTACGTCTATAGAACGATGAAATGGAGAAAAAATGGAACCGAAACTAAATGAGATGGAGTGTTACCTATTTTTGAGTAGCAAAACGGGACTCAAATCATCGTCGGAATCTCCTCACCACCACCGAAAGACTTATGCAACTCCGAGAACTCGTGACTTTCTCATGAATTTTTTTTTTTACTAAAAAAATGACTTTTTGCTCAAAAGTTTCCTTCACCTTCAAGACTTGGTCCAAAATTGCTCTACAATGAGCTATTTATAGAAAAAGTCATAAGGGGGAATTTTTGGAACTCAACCGATGTGGGAAAAATTGGAACGAGGGTAATTTCAGAATTGTAGATTAAGAATTTTCCAAATTTTTTGAATGATAACTGAATTTCTCCCTCAATTTTCTACTGATTTTGGATTTATTCGGAGGATTTTGAATGGATTCAATCAATTAAAATTGGGGGAAAAGGAATAATCCCCCAAAACCAATAGAATTTGCACAAGTGTGTATGAATTCGTACGATTCTATTCTGAGAATAACGAATTTGAACGTTAGGGGAGGACACCTATGCTGTTTTCTCGAAGATTCGAGGTCCTTCCTTTTTGTACTATCGCATGAGACGCGTGTGTACAAGGTCTGGTTGGGTTTCGCTTGATGTGGTCATCAGAGTTGGAATCGGTTTGTTGGCGGGTTACAGATGGAGCTGGGTCTGGGGTCGGGTCGGCGTCGGCTGACCCGTTTCATCGTTGCTGTCATTGTTTCGTTGTTCGCGTACTGTTGTTGTTGAAAACATCAATTGTTGTTGGTAATTGTTGTTGCTATGTGCAGCTGTTCTAGTTGATTATTGAAGGATGTTTATGTTATGTTGAAGAGAGAGGAGGAGAAAAGAACTGGGCCGGGTCGGAGCAGGTTTTGGGCTGGTGGAATTGTTATATGTTGGGCTGGTAACATTTAAAAAGAAGAAAAAATGGGCTGCTTTGGGTCAAATTGGAATGGATTAATGGTTGTTAGGTTGGGGTTATATTGGAAGGGTTGCTAAATTTGTTGTTATGTTGGGCCAATTTTTGTGGCGCAAATGAAAGGGGTAGAGATTTGGCCATTTAAAAAATGATCAATTTAGATTAAAATTTTAGTTAATTTATTTAAATGCTAACCATATTAAATATCAATTGACCAATTGCATTGCAATCGTGGTCAATTTGATTTTAATTATGGTCAATTTAAATAAATCGACTAAATTGAATCGAAGCTTGAAATAAATTAACTACCGATTTAATCTCGAGTTTCTTGATCAAACAAATATGTTTTCAAATAAATTATTTTCAAGAACAAATGACAGTTAAATCAAGATTGTAATTATTATATTTATTTTCAAAATAATCCTTAATTAAAATTTGATATTCCATAGAATAAATATGTAAGTAATCAAATTATATAATCTCGAATAATTGAATACGATAATATATAATCGCTACTTAAAATGACAAAATTATTTACAAAAATATTTTGATCAATTTCTATTCGGATGAAATAAATATTTTGATTTTATTAAAAATCGAAGAAACTCAGGATTAAATTTAGTCGTGGAGGGCAAAAATTAGGTGTTAACACCCCCACCACAATGGACAGTAGGGAATTTCCAATAAACAACCGATCATCCCTCACTCTAATCTCACAACCCTTCCTTCTAGACCATACTCCAACCTCATGGTTGGAAATGCGCCTACAGGAAATGACAGTAACAGTACAAGGGGAAATAGAGGGGAGAGAAGTGAAAGTAATACTCCACAACCCAGAGTACTCTGCTCTTCTAGTAAAAGAACCTCTGAACCAAAACTTAGCCAACTATGGCAACAACCTTTGGATGTCAACACTAATGTCCATTGCACACTAGAATCCATAGGAGACTCTGTCATCAGAGACTCTAACTCAAACACTCAACAGGTTACTCAGACTTTCCCTTTCTTCCCACCACCAAATCCATACTTCCTTCTGAATGCTCTATTCTCACTACTAGTGGAGACTTCACCTTCTCAAGTGGAAACCTTCCAAGCCTAAGTTACGCCTTCAGAGATCTGGGAAAGAAGAAAAACTATGGAAATGCTAAAAGTAAACAATTGAGAAATGGAAGCTCTTCTAGTATTCATAAGGGTCCCAATAACATAGGCAGCCAACTTACACAAGCAAATAGGACCAAAATTCAGAGAATTGGTCAACGAGATGTGGATAATCCTGATTCCATAGAACTTAACCAAGTTCACAATGGACATTAAATTACCAAGCATCGTGATAGGGGGAACTTTGTGATCTCACTGACCCTCTGAAGACTATGATCAACGTCAACTTACCTTAGTCACCCCTGGGATCTTGGGGCAAAGGGAAATAAGTGACAGTGAATTAGTACCCATCTCAAAACAAATTAATGATGGACCTAATAATATGGAATGATAGGGGAGCGAACAATGCAAAGTTTCGCCGTCACTGCAATGCTATGATAGGTCTCCATAAAACTGCCATGCTAGCTCTGTTAGAAACTTGAATGAGTGTCCACCACCAGCTTACTCAAGAACTTAGGTATGACTGCCAGATCCAATCTTTTGCTATTGGCATGTACGGTGTGTTAGTTTTAATGTGGAAATAAGACTTGTTCAACATCATTGACATCTCTATCACTCCTCAAAGCATCCATGTGGCTATCAAGGTTATTTCTTCCCCTTCTTCTTGGTTCCTCAGTATTATTTATGTTAGCAATTGTCTAGATACTAGGAAATTCCTTTGGGACCAACTATCTCTTATGACTGACACCATTGCAAGCCATAATAACACTAATTGGCTGGTAGGAGAGGACTTTAATGAAGTCCTCTCAGCCCAAGATAAATTTAGTAGAAACCCTATTAAAAGAAACATAGTCAATTTATTCTGGAATTATGTCAATCACTATAACCTGGTAGACTTAGGTTTCAAAGGAAGTAGGTATACGTGGACAAATACGAGGCATGAGAATAGAAACAACCTTATTCTGGAAAGAATTGATAGATGCCTAGCTAATGTGCAATGGATTCATCTATTCCCAGAATCTTCTGTAACCTACCTCCTAGAACACACTTTGATCACTGCCTCATTTTGGAAAAGTTTGAGAAGTACCTTTACTTTAAGTAAAAGCCTTTTAGGATGGAGCCCATGTGGTGTTCCCATTCTGACTTTTCTGCAAAAATTAATCAATCTTTTTAAAACAGTGATGGACTTACAAACTCAATAAAATCCCTCAAATCCATCATCATTCCTTGGAATAGAGAGGTTTTTGGCAATATTTTCTCTAAGAAAAAAAGACTCTTAGCTAGACTGGCTGGGATTCAGAAAAGCACCCATTATCCCACTATCTCTTTCCTTTATAACCTTGAGTATTCCTTACTTGGTGAGTACAGGGAGATCCTCAGGTTAGAATGTGAGTTCTGGAAAATCAAATCTAGAGTTAATTGGATTTATGAGGGTGATGCTAACACCAGGTTTTTTCACACTTCTACTCTAAAAAAAAGAAGCAAAAATAGAATTATCTCCCTCAAAGATGAGAAAGGTAACTGGATATACTCTCAGGAAGACATTGAAGGCTCTATCATATCTTTTTATAAGACCCTTTACACAACTGAACACTCAAGCTCTATCAATAATTGCCTCACAAACCCTTCTTCTAGAGGCTCTATCCTAGAGACCTCCCACAATCTCTTGGATAGCATTCCTACCACCTCTGAAATAAGGAAAGTTGTCTTCAAATTCAAAGATACCAAATCCCCTGGACCTGATGGTCTCCATCCCCCCCTTCTTCTAAAAAATTTGGGATTCCATAGATCCTCAACTTACCTCCTTCTGCACCAAAGTATTCTTTTTTGGTACCACGGAGAAAGAGGTTAATACTACTTACCTCTACCTCATTCCAATATGCCAGAATGCTGTAACTTTTAAGAAATTCATACTCATTGGGCTCTGCAATACTAAGTATAAGATCATAATCAAAATCATTACTAATAGGATCAAACCTTTTTTGTCCAAAATAATTGGTCCTACACAGGAAAGCTTCCTTCCTAATAGAAGAGCCTCTGAAAATGCTATCATTTTTCAGGAATTCATCAATCATTTCTCTAAAATGAAAGGCTTGAAAGGGAACATGATTCTTAAAACAGACCTTGAAAAAGCCTTTGATATGATAGAATGGTCTTTTATTAGACAAGCCCTTTACTACTTCAAATTCCCTCCTATTCTCTCAAAGTTAATCATGTCATGCATTTTCATATCCTCTATTGATGTTCTTATAAATAGAGCAAGAACCCTCTTCTTCCAATGTTTAAGAGGAATATGATAGGGGGACCCCATATCACCTTACATATTCATCCTCAGTGATGTGTGAGCTGATGCTATAACATATTTGAGGCTTTTAACTGAGAATAATTGCAAAGTATTAAGCAAATTTTGTCGTTTTTTATTGTTTTATCTTTGATTTTGCAGTAGAAGCTAATATGCTAGAGAACCAACAAGGATGGAAGCAAAAAAGTTAAAATCTGAAGCGAAAAGAAGAGAAGTGTGGCTGACGACATTCCTAATAAGTCGTCATCCCTGTGATAAGTTATCAGCTTTATCTTCAGCCTTAGACAAAGAATAGACCTGAGTTGAGAGTTGTGATGATATTTTATGATAAGCCGTCAAGGAGCTGATAGGTCATCAAAATTGGCGTCAGCCTAAGACAGAACATGAGAGATAAGGTAGAGACGCGATGATATTTGTGATAAGTCATCAAGGAGCTGATAGGTCGTCAAAACCGTCATCAGCCTAAGGCAGCGAATACCAAAAGCAAAGAGGAGCTGACAACATTTGTGATAAGTCGTCAGCCTCCTGATAAGGCGTCACGAATGGAGTCACCTGTCCGAGAAATTGCTTCACTCTATGATTTTATTTCCATAATTAGGGTGAACTATTTAAAGCATTATTTAGGGTTTTCTAAGGGGGGGGCGAACATCTTTGGGAGACACGTATTTTGATATTTTCTCTCTCTAGTTATTGACTTGAACAAGAAATTATTTTGAAGAGATTATCATCATTATTTTGGGATTACTATTGTGATTTAATCTGAGAATCTCTAGTTTTTATTCATCTTGTGTGAAGTTTATCTTTCAAATCATGAATATAACTAGATGTTTCGATTATTACATCATGAGCGGCTAAATTTATTTAACCTGAATTATGGAATCTAGGGTTAAGTCTTGATAAGGTGTTGAGTGTTCAAAATTCAAAAAGTGGTAGGACTCCTTGCTAATTTTGAGGTTTTAATTTTCGTCTAGTGGTTGCAAGCGATAGATAACACCTGCTTTGATTTGCTTGAGAAAGAAATCAAATATAGTGGAAAGTGAATTATTAACAGGGACTTGGAAGCACTAAAAACTTCCATTTAATAATTGACGTTGCAACAAGGTTGATTAACTTGAGGTAAAATCTGGTCATGAATATAAATTCCCTAAGTCAGAGAGGATTAGGTAATTAAATGCTTAAGTAAGTCGAGAGACATTTAGACATAACTTCGATAAAGATAACTTGTTGTCCTACCTACTATGAGAATCTTGAACCACCATTAGCATTTGTCAAGTAACAAAATCCCAAGTGAACATAATTCTAGTTTTTCCATAAACTCTTGATTACAAACACCAAAGCTAAAGTGACCAATATTTATTGGCTAATCTCCAAAAACCCCATTTTATCTTTTCGTATCATCTGTTTGAATTAAACTTGTAGCTATAGTTTCAAATTAGTTCAATCTCCACTCACATTATTCCCTGTGGATTAGACCACGACTCCAAAAGTTGGGTAAATATATTGACGACGACCGCCTTGCACTAAATTGACGCGTAAGTTGAACGTTATCAAAAATGGTGCTATTGCCGGGGAATAATTTGGCGTATTGAGTTAGTTTGGAATTTTAGTTTTCTTGATTGAATTCAAACTTGTAAATATTTGTTTAGTTTATTTTTTAATTTTCTTTTATTTTTATTTTTCTCACATCTTTCTTGAGAAGTCACCCTGGATAGATGGTTTTTTGAGTGATGACGATTCTTGTTATTATTGTGAGGAGCCATATTTTGAGGCTTGCTGTCCAGATTTACCTGGAAGTGCATGGACTGGACCTTCACAATATGATGTGGATACTGTCCTACTTACTGTAACTTGGTGTTTGGCTTGTGGTCAAAGTGATCATATTGAAGATATATGTGCTATCATGATTCAAGCAAACAAATTGATTAAACGAATTTTAGAGAATCAAGAGCAGCTGTGGGCAGAGCTAAAGGAGTTACCGCTCCCACCATGTATACGGTGGATAAAAAAAAAAATATGAGGGGGACATTAGCCAATTTGAGGAGAAAACTCAAGAATCACAACCACTCGATTGTCATCTAGATCACGAGACTGACATTGAGAAGGTGAATAAAAGTGAGTGTGTAGTAGATAGTGTAAATTTTGAAGTAGAATTAGTTGGGCCTCACTCGAAGTATTTTTCCACATTATGTTTAGATGATATCTTGTCTGTGGAATCATCTAAAATAGTGGAAGAGTGTGAAGATGAGGAACAAAAATCCTATATTCTTTATTTTACACTTGATAAACAACATAAAAACACACCTCACTTTAAGGCAGAGTGGTTTACCACACTCAATCCATTACTCGACTTCTTAATTTTTGTACCACCCCCTATGATCGAGGCAAGAAGATGGACTCTAAATTGGGGGTGAAATTTAAATCGTCTAAGTGGAGGGATAAAGTATGAAGCACTTTTAAGGTATCTTGATGAATTCTGAGTAGTCAAGATAACCTAGTCGTGCCGCGACACTAAATTAGGTGCTTCTTAGGAGGCAACCCAAGGTATTTTGTTGTTTGTATTCGTATTATGTAATTGACATCAGATCTTTGCACCCATGGTGCCACAGGTATGTTTCTGACTCTCTTGTTTTGGTTTGACGCATTGGGGACAATGTATGATTATAAGTTGAGGGTGGAACTACTAGTGGGTGTTGATGTCCTCTTGGGTTTTTTGTTGTCGTGCCTCTTTTCTCCGAAGTCTTGTTCCTAGTAGAGCCGGTATGTTTAGGCGTATTGTGACTTTTTGTAAAATATTGTAGTTGACTAGGAGAAATACAAGTACCTTAGGCAGTTAACATGTTTTTGTGATTTTTGAGCACCACTCCAATGGAATGAGTATTTAACTGTGTGAATTCCATCTGATTGTGACCACTGTGCATCTTTGTATGGCATTAGTTTTAGTGACGCAGTAATCATTGCTAAACAGCTGCATGAACTGAATGACTAGTAGTTTGTGATATACTTATGTGCCAAGTGCGTGTGAGATCTTACTCAGTTCCCGTTGTATGTTGAAATCCAGAACTTGCCCGGTTAGTCTTACCTTGGTTAGAGGATAGGGGTTAGGAAAGGATCATAGGTCATTTTGATATTAGCTCACTTTTATCCTAAACAACCTTCCCTATATGTAGAATATCCCTTGATCCCTGCTTTGAGCCACATTACCCTATTTCTTTTTATGACACCTATCACTTTTCCAGTTTATATCATAATGAACCTATTTTGGCCGTTGTTCTCCTTCTACACTATGTACCTTGACTTAGGCAAATGGCCTAAGTTGAGGGTGGATATCATAGGGGTGCGTGATGGAAAATAAGTAGGAAGAAAGGTAGAGTAAAAGAAGAGAATAAAAAGTTAAGTGTGGTAGAAAAGAGCAAGAAAAAAAAGTAGTGAAAAAAAGTGATTGTAGAAAAGACCACACCCATCCTGAATAAGTGTGATCAAGAAAAAATAAGAATAGAAAAAGGCTAATGAGTGAAACCCCAAAAAGCTAGTGTAGTTTCACGGAGGTTTAGTCACTTTAAATATCATCGAGTATCATACTAGCCCCTAGCCTACATTAAAAGCCAAAGAGAAGACCTATAGTGATCTTAGCTGACCTGTCTGACGATCTGGGTAATAAAAATAAGGGCTAGCCTATGGTACTCGGCATACATTGATTGGACCTTTATTCTGAGAGTGAGTGTCTTGTGATTGTCCCTATGGTTATATATGTGATGTCTTATATGAGATAAGGGGGATTTCTTTGTAGTGAGGGCACACTGGCTACATCGCTAGTTATTGACTTATTTGGATAGTGTAAACTTGATGCTTGCATGGTTGTGTTGCTGAGTTGGTGTCATATCTTGATTCATGTGTGTTGCATTGTTGTTCTTCAATAATATACACAATTGTTCTTGAATTGACTGACCTTGGAGATGGTGAAGATGTTTGAGATGATATAGATGATTGACTGCCAAATGTACTATGTATTCTCTTAGTTGTGTTTAGGTTGCTTGAGGACAAGCAATTGTTTTAAGTTGAGGGTGTTGATGTGTGAGCTGATGCTAACACATTTGAGGCTTTTAACTGAGAATAATTGCAAAGTTTTAAGAAACTTTTGTCGTTTTTAATTATTTTATCTTTGATTTTGCAGTAGAAGCTAAGATTCTAGAGAACCAAAAAGGATGGAAGCAAAAGAGTTAAAATCTGAAGCGAAAAGAAGAAAAGTGTGGATGAAGACATTCCTGATCAGTCGTCAACCCTGTCATAAGTTATCAGCTTCATCGTTAGCCTTAGACAGAGAATGGACCTGAGTTGAGAGTTGTGACGACATTTTGTGATAAGCCGTCAAGGTGTTGATAGGTCGTCAAAATTGACGTCAGCCTAAGGCAGAACATGACAGCTGAGGTAGAGACGTGATGACATTCGTGATAAGTCATCAAGGAGCTGATAGGTCATCAAAACCATCGTCAGCCTAAGGCAGCGAATACCAAAAAAAAAAGAGTTGACGACATTTGTGATAAGTCGTCAGCCTCCTAATAAGGCGTTACGAATGACGTCTCCTATCCGAGAAATTACGGCACTCTATGATTTTGTTTCCATAATTATGGTAAACTATTAAAGCATTTTTTAGGTTTTTCTAGGGGGAGGGGCGAACATCTTTTGCGAGACACGTATTTTGATATTTTCTCTCTCTAGTTTCTTGACTTGAACAAGAAATTATTTTGAAGAGATTATCATCATTATTTTGGGATTACTATTGTGATGCAATCTGAGAATCTCTAGTTTCTATTCATCTTGTGGTAAGTTTATCTTTCAAATCATGAATATAAGTAGTTGTTTTGATTATTACATCATGAGAGGCTAAATTCCTTTAACCTGAATTATGGGATCTAGGGTTAAGTCTTGATAAGGTGTTGAGTATTCAAGATTCAAAAAGTGGTAGGACTCCTTGATAATTCTGAGGTTTTAATTATCGTCTATTGGTTGCAAATGATAGATAACACCTGCTTTGATTTGCTTGAGAAAGAAATCAAATATAGTGGGAAGTGAATTATTAACAAGGACTTGGAAGCACTAAAAACTTCCATTTAATAATTGACGCTGTAACAAGGTTGATTAACCTGAGGTAAAATTTGGTCATGAATATAAATTCCCTAAGTCCGAGAGTATTAGGTAATTAAATGCTTAAGTAGGTCGAGAGACATTTCTACATAACTTCAATAAAGATAACTTATTGTCCTACCTATTGTGAGAATCTTAAACCACCATTAGCATCTGTCAAGTACCAAAATCCCTAGTGAACATAATTCTTTTTTTTCCATAAACTCTTTATTATAAACACCGAAGCTAAAATGACCAACATTTATTGGCTAATCTCCAAAACCCCCATTTTATCTTTTCGTATCATCTGTTTGAATTCAACTTGTAGCTATAGTTTCAAATTAGTTTAATTGCTACTCACATTGTTCCCTTTGGATTAGACACCGACTCCAAAAGTTGGGTAAATATATTGACGATGACCGCCTTGTACTAAATTGATGTGTAAGTTGAGCGTTATCACTCAGCATGGAAGTTCTCTCCAGAAGGATTGAATATGAGGTTGATGCTCTTAACTGGACCCCCATTGATATTAGAAGAAAAGGCCCCAAACTTTCTCATCTGTTCTTTGCTGATGACTTAACCTTTTTCATTAGAGTAGATGATAGAAATAGTGAGACTGTTAAAAGGGTCCTTGACTCTTTTAGTTCTTTCTCGGTTCAAAGAATTAATAGGACTAAGTCCAAGATTATCTTCTCCAAAAACTGCTCCAATACTATCACCAACACCATTGCCTCTAACTTAGACATTCCAGCAAGAAATAATTTTGGGAAGTATCTTGTAATACCTCATATTAAACTTAGTTTAGTTCATCTCCTAGTGTTTGCATAAGAGGCTTAAAGTCAAATTTAACTAAGTGTTGAGGACTTAGTCTTATTTTTTACCTCTTAACTTTGAGGATTTTTATGTTGACCTTTCGAATTCTGAGACGATGGTTTTTGAGATAATTCATGATTAGGGGTGTATGGAGCATGTATCCGGTAAGTTTTGGAATTTTTGGATGAGGTTTGGGCCATGTTTTGATTTCGATTCCAGTAGCTCAATGCCATTGCATTTCATCACATCGTGTATACTGATGGACACATCATCGCATCATGCTAGGCCTCCAATCTGCATTTCAATTACGAAATTAATCCCCTGAGGCTAGTTAGGTCTTTTCCCATCACCCTAAGTCGTAAAAACACAAGATTAAGCATCGGTTAAGGCATTGTTGCCCATTCTCCTTCAATTTTCTCCCAAAAAAACCCTAACATCCTCCTAAGAACTTCATAACTTCATTACTTTCTCTTCAAAATAAATATGAATTTAAGATTCCTAATCCAAGAAGTTCAAGAAAGCTTTCAAGATCATCTCCAAGGATTTCAAAGTCAAGTTTTCTACACCAAGTAAAGCCTATCAACGTATGTGGGGTTATGAACAAGGGTATCCTTTCACCTTTGTGCCCAAATTGTATGATTTTAAGATTCAATTTACTTGTTTTGAATTAGGGTTCATACCCAAGTTTCTATATTCTTGAAGTACGTGATTATCATGACATTTAATGCTTTGAGTATATCAAGAATTGCTTATGTTTATGTTTTAACTTATAAAATTTATATTATGAATGATATTGCACTATGTTGATTTGATATTGTTGAAGTATTTCAAGATTGTTATTGAGCATGGAGTGTTGTTATGAATCACAATGATTTTAAGCACAAATTTCAAGCCCTAAGTTTAAGTGTTGAGATTTGAAGAAAATTATATTCTTAAGTTCTTCTTTGATAAGTTTATACCAAGATTTTAAAAATGAAGTGATCTTTTGATCCTAAGGTAAGATATGAAATCCACATTTGTTCATCTTAAGTTTGAATTATCACAAAGAGAAGTATAACTGGTTTTTTATTCTATAAACTCTTATGCTATTTTAAGGTGGATTTCCTAAAGTATGAGCATATAAGTAATAAAGGGGTAGTATTTATCACCGAGATGGGTATGAGTTCAAGGTCACATGCCCCAGAACTACGAGCCAACGTAAGTTAAGCTTATTTCCAATATGGATGAAGTTAAATATAGTGATCACTTAAGTTAAGGTTCTATTCCAATGGAAAGGGTAGAACAGCTCTCCCCAACGTGGGTAAGACGTTGGAATCCATGATAGCTCAGATGGTTTATGTCGGTTAGAAGAACCTCCCACAAGAAAGAGTAAAAATAAAGATTTTAGAACTAAGTGTTAGGCTCACAAAGTTTATCATTTTGTTTTATTACTCATGAGTATTATTTTGCCTTTTTGGTTTTATTCAAGACCAAGGTGAGTCATTTACACTTAGCATGCATTATTTGAAAGTCCAAATGCATGTTGAGTTATTGTTTTACTTATACATTCACCCCCACATACTCAGTACATTCCAGAAGTACTGATCCACATATATGTGTTTATGCTACATTATTTCATAATGTACGTTCTGATGCTCAGTTCTAGCAGTGTGATTGACTACGAGCATCTCCATCCACATCTCGACGCTTGGTGAGTCCTCATAGTTCGAGGACCTATTTTATCAGACTTTGATATTGATGAAGTATTCTAGTTATTTGATTTTAGTTTAAGTTGGGTCAGCTGGGGCTTGTCTCAGTGGCTCTCTAGTTAGAAGTAGAGGCTTGTCCGACTAATTTCTGTTTTAGATTTAAAAGTGTTTGTTTTTAAGATTTCTAAGTTTAAGGCTTTCAGTTAAGATATCAATCCAGTTTCAGTTAAGATATTAATTCAGTTTCAGTTAAGATTTTGTATGTCAAGTTTACTTTTGTTATGAGTTTCGAAGTTGTTAGAAGGCTTAAAGGGTTAGCTTGGGACTACTTGTAGTCTTGAGCACCGTGTGACATCTAGGGTGTATTTTTGAGGCATTACATATCTGGGTTTTCCTATCTTTCACAGCCCTCCCACCAAGGCATCCAGTTCATCATTGATAGGATAAAGGCTAAACTTTCTGGTTGGAAAACAAAAATGCTCAATCATGCTGGCAGAACCACCCTAACAAGAGCCACTCTAAATAGTATTCCCAACCATTCCGTGCAATTCATAGCCCTTCGTTCTAAAGTTACTAAGTAAATTGACAAGATCCAATAAAAATTCATCTGGGGCACTACTGATATAAAGAGAAAAATGCATATGGTCAACTAGGAGACTGTGACTAGACCTAAACACCTAGGAGGCCTAGGAATCTAGTAGGCTAGTCACAAAAACACTACCTCTGTTACTGCTCTAGCTTGGAGACTAACAAAAAAAACCCAATTCCTTTGGGCGAGGATTTTAACAAATAAGTTTTCCAAGGGCAATACCATTCCTAACAATCCCAGACAAGGTGTTTCTAAAACTTGAAAAAGTGTGACCAAGGGTTTCAAAATCTGTTCTGAAGCTTCTATGTGGATCATTCACCATGGAAATAATGTTAATTTTTGGTCAGGCAGATGGCTCCCCAAGGCTGAGCCCCTCAAAAACATTATTATGGGCCCATGCCGAACAATCTAATGGATAAGAAAGTTTTTGACCTCTGGGTTAATGGTTCTTGGGACTTCTCCTCTCTCCCTTTGGAACTACCTCCTTCAATCATTCATGAGATCAATCATAGCTTCTTCCCTGATGCTACCAAAAATTTTGACTACCCCATCTGGTTCTTATTGGTCAGGATACATTTACCAGTGGGAGTGCTTACAAATTGATCACTTCAACAACGCATCCCATTCACTCCCATAAAATTTTTAATTAGATTTGGTCCTTAAAAGTTCCCAATAAGATCAAGAATTTTTTGTGTCTCCTTAACCACAACAAACTCCCTTGTAGCTATACCCTTAATAGGATGGGAGTACATGTTGGTCCTCTACAAAAAACATTGTGCCAACCAAGATGAGGATATCCCACATATTTTCTGGCTCTGTCCTCATGCAAGTGCTCTCTGGAATAAAATGTTTCAAACACTCAACTACCCCACCCCTCATATTCCTAATCTTAATGGAGATAAATTTTGCAAATGGTGCGAAACTGGTCCCATAACATAATGGCTGACCAGCATATCAGCTAGCAAATACTGGTTATTTTTTGCCTTTGGGAAATCTGGAATTGTAGGAATGAAAACTTGTTCAACAATGTAAATTCCTTCCCTTATTTCCAGAATGCTTATGCTAAGGCCATGGAATACACCTATATGGCACCTCTATCTTCTAACCCCACTCAAGACTCCTTCATCTCAGTCCACTGGATTCCACTTTCGCAGGAATCTTACAAAATAAACACTGATAGAGCTTGTTTAGGCAATCCGGGAATAACGGTTATAGGAGGAACCACAAGAAACCATAAATGCAAATGGGTTCTTGGATTCTTAAAGGGCTTTCCTCACTCTACTAACAACCAAATGGAGCTTATGGCCCTCCTTGAAAGGCTTAAACTCATTCAGGATCACAACCTGTTCCCGGTTGAGATAAATATAGATTTCATGAAGGTAATTCATATGTTGAAATTTGGTAATCTTCACTATTACCTCATTCTTGAATATTGTAGGTGTGTGCTGAGAAGGGTGGGGCATCCACCAGTGATACATTGCTTTAGAGAGCAAAACCAGGTCGCAGATTGTTTAGCTAAGGAAGGAGCGAGAAGAAAACTTTTTGGACAAACTAACATTTTGGAAGTTCCTCCAGTGTATGCATTACAACAAGTTTGGGCAGACATTCTAGGAATAAAGCTGTTAACGGGGCCGAGCCGGGTCAACCCGAAACTGGCTCATCAAATTTAAACGGGTTGTGGGTCGGTCTGGTTCTGGGCCAGGTTTAATGGTCCGATCTGATTCCGAACCCAATTGTAAATTTTCAATAAACAACCTGGGACCGGCCTACTACACCTAACCCGGTCCAACCCGATCAAAATCAGTCCAAAATTTGGTCAAAACCGATCAAAAAAAAATTTAAATTTTTTTTCAAAAATATACACTAGATATACCCACCTATATACATTTTAAATACGTTAAATAGTATATATACACTCATTATATAGTATATACTACATTAGAATTTTCAAAACATATGCACATATACATAATTACACATGTAATCGTGTATACGACTATACGTTAGTTAAATATATATATACTACTTTAAATAAAACATATACTACAAGATTTATACTACAATATATATACTAATTTATAAAACATATACACATATATACGTACCATTCAATATATATGTACTACTTTAAATAAAACAAATACTACAATATATATACTACAATATACACACACACACTATATATATAGTTATATACTAATTTATAAAACATATACACGTGTATACGTTAAATATATACTACTTTATAGTCTATAGAAATTATACACACATATATACGTACCATTCAATATATGTACTACTTTAAATAAAACATATACTACAAGATATATACTACAATATATATATATATACTAATTTATAAAACATATACACATATATACGTTAAATATATACTACTTTAGAGTCTATAGAAAATATATACACATATATATGTACCATTCAATATATGTACTACTTTAAAAAACATACATACAGCATATAAACACTATATATAGACTAATTTATAAAACATATACACATATATATGTTAAATATATACTACTTTAGAGTCTATAAAAAATGTATACACATATATATGTACCATTCAATATATGTTCTACTTTAAAAAATATACATACAACATATAAACACTATATATATACTAATTTATAAAATATATACACATGTATACGTTAAATATATACTACTTTAGAGTCTAGAGAAAATATATACACATATATACGTACCATTCAATATATATGTACTACTTTAAATAAAACATATACTACAATATATATACACACACTATATATATAGTTATATACTAGGTTATAAAACATATACACATGTATACGTTAAATATATACTACTTTAGAGTCTATAGAAAATATATACACATGTATGCGTACCATTCAATATATGCAATACTTTAAAAAATATACATATACTACAATATATATACTAATTTATAAAATATATACACATGTATACGTTAAATATATACTACTTTAGAGTCTTTAGAAAATATATACACATATATACGTACCATTCAATATATGTACTACTTTAAAAAAATGTTACTTAATATAATAAATTAATAATACTTGATACTAAATTAGTAATATATTAAAATTAAGTATTTAATTTAAACTAGAAATTCAATTTAAATCATTAAATGAAAAAAAAATACAAAGTAAGGAGTGAATGAATGTTATATTTTATTGATTGCAAAATGCAAAATAATTCAAAATTTATAATGTACATGAATGAAAAATCTACAAAGTTTTCATCATTTTTTCCAACTCATCCATGTTAACATTAACGGGAACTTGTATAGGATAGTCAAAGTCAATGGGGGCAAAACCATGCATTGGACTTGATTGTTGAAGTCATAATTTCTTCAAGATTCTGTTCGTCTTTCGGCTCCACCTCCATTCCTTGATTTCTTCGTTCTTCTGTAATTCAATCTCTAAGGTAAACTAGAACATTCAGAACATTGCTTCCTAATGAGTGTCGGTTGTCTCCAAGCTTTTGTCGTCCCTGGCTAAAAGCGCTCTCCGATGCAACGATTGACATTGGAATATTTAATATATCTCTAGCTAATCTTGAAAGCACAGGATATTGTGTTTCATTATTCTCCCACTAATTCAACGCGTTGATCCGTCATCTACGATCCTCTATCGGCATTCAAAGATAATACTTAAGCTGTTCCCGAGAAGCTGTTGTGCAAGTTCCCTCCTCAAAACTGTTCCAAATATTTAAATCATAAAAGTAATCAGGAAAACCACTATGTGCCGGCCTTTTAGAAGATGATGGATCCTCGAGAGGATGAGGAGCGACAGTTAGAGTGATATTTGTCGGTACACCTAAATCAAGTAAATCAGCATAATGGTTATATAATTTATCTATGTAAATGTTCTCATCACTTATAGCCGTATACAAATCTGATTGTTCTGGTTTTTCATCATCAGAAGCATTGTTAATATTATATCTAAGTTAGAATAAATAAGAGTACTAAAGTGGCACATAGTAGTATATTTCATATATGGATTTAGTATAGCACCAACCAAGTAAATAGGGGGAATCGAAAAAAATATTTTTAAATTTTACAAACATAGTACCAATAGCTTCTTTGTAACCTTCTTTATTCTTATATTCTTTGAGAAAAATAGAAATATCGGCTATATATGCTAAAATATTACAAATAATAGGATAATAAGCACCGAAAAATTCAACCGTAGCTATATAATTTTTTTCCAAAAATTTAACAAGATCATCAATTACAGCCCAATCAGAATCATGTAGCATACATTCAATCGAATCAGCAAATGAACCACAATGTTGGTTAAAAGTTAGTGTAATAGGAACTCTATAAGCATGACAAGTTTTTAAATAATCATACGTAGCATTTCATCTAGTATCACATTCTTCAGGCATCAATATCGGTCTAAGTCCATTTCTTTTACATTTAACTTTAAATTCTCTAATTCTTTTTCTTCGATTGTTTCCTTGAATAAAGCCAATATCAAGACGGATATTTTCAATATAAAGCTCAAAATATTCAAGACCATCTCTTACAATTAAATTATATATATGACAAGTACACTTAACATGTTCAGGTAACGGCTGAGAGAGCTTAGCTTTTAACTTTGTAATAGCAGTCTTGTTGTTAGAAGCATTATCAAAAACAATACATAAGACATTTTTTTCAATACCATAAAATTCTGCAACTTTACTAATCGAATCAGTAATAAATTCTCCAGTATGTCTACAATCTTCATCATACAAAAAAGCAAGAATAAGTTTTTGCATAACATAATTACTATCTATCCAGTGATAAGTAATGATTAAATAATTATTTTATTAACAACACGATCAAGATCAGAAGTTAGAGTCATTCTACATTGAATATTTTTCAACAATGTATATAAATAAAAAATATATTGTGAATGAAGTCTAAAAATATCAGCCCGACAAGTACTTCTAGGAATACCATTAAACATAGGACTATAAATTGCTTGAATATAATGAATAAATGTATTCGAAGAAGGAAAACTGAAAGACAAACAACCCACAACTACCATTTTTGCTATTTCTTTCTGGTCCCTATATTTATTATAATTCGTAATTACCTGACCGGTTGCTAAGTCCATTATAGTTTGTGTTGGCCCACCAACATCCTCACCACCTTGTGCAATAAATAACTCTCTTTCGTGATTATCAGTTATATGTCTCATTAACGTACTCGTACCCCCTTGCTTGCCTCCACTTTTATGCTTATATACTTTTTGACAAATATTGCATTGTACTCCAGTATCTCCTATATGTGTAAAAATTGTCATGCAATACTAGTTGTTCTACGAGCTCTTGAGGCATGGGGAGGACGGGGAGGGCGATTAACCGATTCAGATTTAACTTTAGCATTTCCAACTGCGGGTGTCTCACCAATATTTTCATCATCTTCATCTAAATCAACCACATCTACTTCATTTTCTTCTTTTATGCCATAATTTTTCTAAGCTTCTACATAATCCATATCGTGAGCACCTACACCTACTTCTTCCTCAAAAGGTTGACTAAGCGGTACTGGAGGCACACGGGTATATCTACTACTTGAACTACCTCTACCGCTAGTAATTCGCTTTTTACTAACACTACCACTTCCGGGACAAAAAATTTTGACACTTTTACTGGCGAGGTTTCTTAATTTATCCATAATATAAATCAAACTAAAAAAATCTAAAATTCACAAATATAATAAAATTAAATATTCAACAATTAATACACTAATTGAAAATTTAAAGTAAGAGATGGAACAACAATACCAAATTTTGAAAGTATCCGAAAGTTGTGACTTTAGAAACTTCCACTCGTACTTTGTAATCGCAAAATTAAAAAATTAAATTAAACACTTTAGAAAATATATAGAATATTTGAGAATTGAGATTTGAGAGAATGAAAATTGTGTCAAAAATGATTTGAAAGTGTAGGGTATTTATAGGATTTTTTTTGGGTTTAAAAAAATATTTTAAATGATTTTTTTTAATTAAAAAGGCCAAAGTAGCCGTTTTTAGGTCCAAACGGCCATATAGCCGTTGGGCCCAACGACTACTTTGTCCCAACGGTCAAAAAGTCCATCAAAAAAAAATAATTCGGGCTGGGTCGGTCCGGTTAACCGACGAGCCTGGACCGATTTTGGTCCGGGCTGGGTTAATCGGGCCCAATAATAAAATTGACCCAGCCCGAGACCCGGTACCCTACAGTTCGGGGGCTGATCGGGCCGAGTCAAACCAAGCCGGATCGGGCCAGGTCAAACCGGCCTGTTTGACACCTTGGCTAGGAACTCAATATACTAGGAAAATTAAGCCTTGTACTAATAATTAGGACCCTGATAATCTTATTTTTGTACCCGACTTGGAAGTCAGCCTGTACTAAACTTTGTTTCTATTAATATGTATATTCATGCTTACCAAAAAAATAAAAAAATTTGGTGCCTTTTCAAAAGGTTTCACGCTCCTTAAACAAGTGTATTACACACACTTTCATCAAATACGTCACATAGAATGTCATGTCAAAAAAAATATTTAAAATATTGTATTATGATGGATTGGAGGGTTCAGATGACAAATTAAAGGTCTAAGTAGGGATATCCACTTTACAAATTCGAACAAGTATAGGGGTCCATCTGATCATTTCGCCTAGAAACAATTAGCTTCAAAGTTCCTCTCCATCCTTGATGAAGTAATTTACAACCACACAAATTTGTAAGAATTGTTTTACACCACAAGTTTCAAAACTCATCCTTTTTTCTTAAATATTGTGCCACATAAAAGAGGAAGTAAAGTTTACAAATATAAAGTTCTTTATGATTTGGGCCTGCACTCAACACGGGCCAAATGCAACTAGTAACTATACATAAGAGAGAATGTTGAACTTTAAATAGCTCTCACAAGTTTTATGGTGCAAAAAAATAATTACACATGCATATTATTTTTTTCTTTTATTTATTAGTTTTGTCTCCATGTATTATTTTATAATATTTTTATTTGAACTTTTATAATTGAATTATACATGATAATAATTTTTTATAAATCTCTTTTTGTTCCTTATTAAATTCCTTATACATGGTAGTTTATTTATTTAGTGTGATCTTTAATTTATAACGACCCCCAAACATAAAGTTGGGGTATTATTTGTATTATGTAATTCAAAAGACCAAAGCTTTGATCAATGCATTATAAGCTTGAAAGCATCATTGTGACTCTCCACAACATATTAATAACCTAAGTTGCTCGGACTTTTCAAAAAAATTATCGTACCAATGTTGGATCCTTCAAATATACACTACTTTTGAATGATACGAGGCATGTCTGATGATATTATGAAGAATCCGAGCAACATCGCTCGTAATCGAGTCTACCAACGTAGCCCTGAAATTCATCAAACTCGTCTTGTGGAACTTGTATGCCAACTAAAATATTTGCACCAATTTCTCCTTTTTCAAAGCAATACGAAAATGGATCAAAGTACTTCAAAATAATAGTAACAGACTAGATTCTACTAATTGAGTTTGAGTGATATTCTTTCTGCTGATTTAGAATACCAATTCTAAAAGTTGTTGATATAAATACTGTTATTTTATGGTATTTTTGGGTACAAGAATCTGTATTTAGGCACAACAACTTCAACACTAGTTCAAATTTAAAACAAGAATACTATGAAGTACAAAAACACCCTCAACACAAGATCAAAGTAATCTTTCTAAGAAGTGTATTTTATTTTTTCCAGAAATTAAGATAAAACATAAATATAAAGCCAAGTCCCCCAACTTCACGGAGTGTCCTTAAGGAATAATTTTCCTCACTGTACCCGAGGTTTTGGAATCATCCTCCCAGGGTAAAATGGCTTTCAATCAAACTACAGTGGTACCTCAAATAATTGGATTCATCGAATTCACTCAACGATTTGATTATCACAAAGAATGTTTTGAAGACAAGAAGAGTTTTTATTTCAGAAAATTTTTCATTCATATATAAACCTGTGGATGAAAGCAGGTTTATATAGCGATCAGATGCCTCTTCTGAAAGGTGGCAATGGTTCACTTAAAAGGTGTATCCTTTGGAAGAGTCATGTCTGTTCATTCGAAACATTGTGTCTTTTTTTGAACAGACACAACTATCTGAACAGTCACGCCTTTTCCAAAATAATATAACTTTTGCCCAAAGGTTGTGTCCCTCCATTTTTCATTCACATCAATTATACCCAACAATTCCCCACATGAATGGGGAATGGCTATTCTTTGTAAAACTTTACGGACAAGTATGTAATCATTAAGCAAATACTGATTGCATCTGGATAAGTGAGTTTCCCTTTGAACTTTTCGTAGTGAACATGCATCGGATGAACTCGGGCAATCGGTAGATTTGATATATTTGAATCGTCAAGCTTTAATGTACACCTAGACAACACATATCACACATCCAGCCTTTTACCATTTATGGTTCTCACAGTTTTATTCTTTTCAGCCACGAACACGTCCCGATTTTATGAGAGCTTAGAGAATAGGTCTTTACTAACATTCTCCTTGAAGCGGCTTCCACTTTGCCCTCACATAGGTGATTTCTATACGTTCAATCCTATAGATTTAAACTATTTGGTCAAATCTGCCAAATTTAGATAATCATTAAAAGACTTTTCACCTTAAGTCTTATCCTTATTTACTACACATTGTCTATATCATGAGAATGGGTTGGGTAATTGACAATGTTGAACCTGTCAGACACAACTTTGTTTGATCTCCTTGAACCTAGCTCGTGGGATCTCTAGTCTACTAGGTAGAGTTACCGCCATGCTGACTTGTCTTAGGCCTTAAACCCATTCTCTTGGATGTCCTTTCCACTCCTTCTCTAGATAGACCTTTTGTAAGTGGATCCGACACATTATCCTTTGACTTAACATAGTCAACAGTGATAATTCCACTAGAGAGAATTTCTCTAATGGTATTATGTCTCCGTCTTATGTGATGAGATTTACCATTGTACATCATGCTCTCTGCCCTACCTATTGCCGCTTGGCTATCACAGTGTATACATACTGGTGCCACTAGTTTGGGACAATAATGAATATCTTCCAAGAAATTCTGGAGCCATTCAGCTTCATCACCGGCTTTATCCAATGCGATAAATTCAGATTCCAATATAGAGCGAGCAATACAAGTCTGTTTGGATAATTTCCAAGAGACTGCTCCTCCGCCGATAGTAAATACATATTCACTTATGGATTTTACTTTGTTCGATCCGATGATCCAATTTGCATCACTATATCCTTCAAGTACCGCAGGATATTTATTATACTGCAAGGCATAGTCTTGAGTGTATTTTAGATACCCCAAAACTCTTTTCATTGTCATCCAATGAGTTTTGTTTGGATTACTTGTGTACCGACTCAACTTACTAATAGCGCATGCTATGTCTGGTCGTGTACAATTCATTATATACATTAAACATCCCAATACTCTTGCGTACTCCAATTGTGAGTCACTTTTACCTTCATTCTTTCGAAGTGTAAAGCACACATCCAATAAAGTCTTGGCAATACCGAATTCCATATACTTGAATTTTTCAAGTACATTTTTGATATAATGAGACTGTGACAATGCCAACCCTTTTGAAGTTCTATGGATTCTTATTCCTAAGATCACATCCGCAACTCTAAGGTCTTTCATATCGAACTTACTCTCGAGCATTCGTTTCGTTGCATTTATGTTAGAAATGTCTCTACTGATGACCAACATATCATCCACATATAATCAAACAATGACTTGGTGATTCGGAGTATCTTTAATGTAAGCACATTTATCACATTCATTTATCCTGAACCCATTTGCCAGCATGGTTTGGTCAAACTTCGCATGCCATTGTTTAGGTGCTTGCTTTAGTCCATACGACTTAATAAGTTTACACACCTTATTCTCCTTTCATGGAACCACAAAACACTCAGGTTGTTCCATGTAAATTTCTTCCTCAAATTCTCCATTTAGGAATGCGGTTTTCACATCCATTTGATGGATTTCAAGACCATATATTGCCGCCAAGGCAATTAACATTTGAATCGATGTTATCCTTGTTACTGGAGAGTATGTATCAATGTAATCAAGGCCTTTTTTTTTCTTGAAGCCTTTTACTACAAGACTTGCCTTGTATTTGTCACTAGTACCATCCGCTTTTATTTTCCTTTTGAAGATCCATTTAGAACCTAAAGGTTTATTTCCTGGAGGAAGATCAACCAATTCCCATGTATGGTTGCTTATGATTGAATCAATCTCACTATTGACTACCTCTTTCCAAAAGGATGAGTCTGACAACGACATCGTTTTTTTGAATGTTTGAGGCTCATTTTCTAAGAGAAATATTACCAAATCTGATCCAAACGAAGTAGACGTTCTTTGATGTGTACTACGTATTGGATTCTCTTCATTATTTACATTCTCACTTGGTTCATCTCGAGGTCATTTAGATCCAATTATACGGGTAAATGTTTTCAAAGAATTCAGCATTATCTGATACAATTACCGTATTTTAATTTATATCCGGATGTTAGGATTTATGAACCAAAAAATGACATGCTTTACTGCTTTTAGCATATGCTATGAATACGCAGTCCACAGTCTTAGGTCCTATCTTAACCCTTTTAGGCATAGGAATTTGGACATTTGCTAGACACCCCCACACTTTGAAATATTTTAAGTTGGGTTTCCTTCCTTTCCATTTTTCATAAAGAATTGATTGTGTCTTACTATGGGAAACTCTATTGAGTATACGATTGGCTGTAAGGATAGACCCCCCCCCCCCCCCACAAGTTTTGCAGTAAACCAGAACTTATAAGTAAGGCATTCATCATTTCCTTCAACGTTCAATTTTTTCTTTCCGCAATTCCATTAGATTGAGGTGAATACGGGGCCATAGTTTGATGGACGATTCCATTATCTACACATATTTTGGTGAAGGGATATTCATATTCTCCGCACCTATCACTTCTTATCATTTTTATCTTTTTCTCTAACTGATTTTTTACTTTAATTTTGTATTGCCTAAACACATCTATTGCTTCATCCTTACTATATAGCAAGTAGACGTAACAGTATCTAGTGCAATCATCAATAAAATTTATGAAATACTTTTTCCCACCACGTGATGGTGTTGACTTCATATCACAAATGTCAGTGTGTACTAAGTCTAGAGGATTGGAATTCCTTTCAATGAACTTATAAGGATGCTTTGCATACTTTGATTCCACACACATTTGACACTTTGATTTATTGCACTCAAAGTTTGGCAAAACTTTTAAGTTAATCATTTTTCATAACGTTTTGTAATTAACATGGCCTAAACGTTCATGCCATAAATTAAAAGACTCAAGCAAGTAAGAAGAATTTGAACTTTTATTTATTTCAACATTCATTACATTCATCTTATAAAGGCCCTCGGTGAGATAGCCTTTTCCTACATACACTTCTCTTTTCCTAATTATAATTTTTCTAGAAATGGTTACATATTTAAATCCGTTCTTGTCTAGAAGTGAAACAGAAATCAAGTTCCTATATAATTCAGGAATGTGCAAGACATTGTTAAGTGTCAAGACCTTTCCTGAAGTCATTTTCAAGCCCACTTTTCCTGTTCTTTCTACCTTACCCGTAGAAAAGTTAGCCATGTAGATCAATTCTTCTACTTGAGCCAGAGAAAATGACAAAAACAACTCTTTGTTGGCACAAACATGGCGGGTGGCACCAGAATCCATCCACCACTTGCGAGGATTCCCCACTAAGTTGCATTCTGAAAACATAGCACACAGATTATCACATTCTTTGTTGGACTCAATAATATTTTCTTGGTCCTTTTTCTTGCCTTTCTTAGGGGCACGAAAATCCGTGGACTTATGGCTAATCTTACCACAATTGAAGCACTTTTTCTTGAATTTCTTCTTGGGTTGATTGCTTCCTTGTTCAACGTTCTTCCTTTTCTTAGAATTATTTTGGTCATCTTCTATAATATGTGTTCCATTAATTGTAGAATTCTCTTTTGACCTTCTCTCAGTAGCCTTATTATCCTCTTCAATACGCAGTCGGATAATAAGATCTTCGACAGTCATCTACTTGCGTTTGTGCTTCAAGTAGTTTTTGAAGTCTTTCTACATAGGTGGTAGCTTCTCAATGATCGCTGCTACTTGAAATGCATCATTCACAATCAAACCTACAAAACAGTTTATGTGAGTACTAAGAATATTTTCAATTTGTTCAACTAAGGTATTTTTCAAAGATATACCTTCTGCTAAGAGATCGTGAATGATTACTTGCAATTCCTGGACTTGAGAGACAACCGATTTTCTATCTATTATTTAAAGTTCAGGTACCTTGCAACAAAGAATTTCTTAATTCCCACATCCTCTGTCTTGTATTTTCGTTCTAGTGCCCCCCACAATTCCTTTGATGTCTTAGTTCCACTATAAACATTATAGAGGTCGTCTTGGAGACCACTCAAGATATAATTCCTACAAAGGAAGTCTGAGTGCTTCCAAGCCTCTACAATCATGAAATGCTCTTTGTCCGAGGTTTCCTCGGGCACCTCAGGAGCATCCCCACTAGTGAACCTTTGAAGGCATAGAGTGGTGAGGTAAAAAAATATCTGTTGCTGCCATCGCTTAAAGTCAATGCCCTAAATTTCTCGGGCTTCTCCGCAGGTGCCATTGGTTGCGGAGCATTTGCTCGACTTGTTGAGGCAATACTAGTCACCCCCACAGTCGTAGCCACATCTTGCATTTTACTTTTATTAGTCATTTTTCCTATCACCACAAGATAATAAAATTTAGTATTTTCAGAATACTACTTATACAAGTTGCAATAACTTAAACACCTCTTGTTTCTAGTTAACAATGAAGTTTTTATGACTTTCAATTGTTAACCGAGTGATCTTTAACTTGTGATGATGATTTTATGTCTTCAAATCACTAGTTAAGTTCAAACGGAGTAGAAAACTTAAAGCTTTAATCTCCAAAAATAAGCAATACAGATTCTGCAAAGGTTATTCCTTAAGATTGCTATTTTATGGTGTTTTCGGGTACAAGAATCTATATTTAGACAGAATAACTTCAACACTAGTTCAAGTTTAAAACAAGAACACTATGAAGTACAAAAAAACCCTCAACACAAGATCAAAGTGATCTTTCGAAGAAATGTGTTTTATTTTTTCAGAAATTAAGATGAAACAGAAATATAAACCCAAGTCCCCCGACTTCACGGAGTGTCCTTAAGGAATAATTTCTCTCACTGTACCCAAGGTTTTGGAATCTTCCTCCCAGGATAAAATGACTTTCAATCTAACTATAGTGGTACCTCAAATAATTGGATTCATCGAATGCACTCAACGATTTGATTGATCACAAAGAATGTTTTGAAGACAAGAAGAGTTTTTATTTCTGAAAATTTTTCATTCATAGCTAAACCTGTGGATAAAAGAAGGTTTATATAGCCATCAGATGCCTCTTCTAAAAGGTGGCAATGGTTCACTTAAAAGGTGTATCCTTTGGAAGAGTCATGTCTGTTCATTTGAAACATTGTGTCTTTTTCTGAATAGACACAACTATCTGAACAGTCACACCTTTTCCCAAATAATATGTCTTTTGCTCAAAGGTTGTGTCCCTCCATTTTCCATTCAGACCAATTAAACCCAACAAATACTTCTACGATTATTAAAATGACAATACAAGTAACAAGATTTGATGAAAGATTAGTAGTGTGCATTTTTGTTGATCCCGCCCTCTCTATCAGTGCTTCAAGTTCCCATTTTGTTAGAAGAGAAACCCTGCAGATCAAACAGAATACAAGATTTTGAATATAAGATCTCCACTGTACAGAATTTCATACATCAAAAAGAGTCAAGTCTGTTAAAATGAGCCAACTTCTCGTTAAAAGATCAAAAACCTTGTCTGTAAAGCACTAGAGCTTTCTTATTGCGAAAATCATATTTGCACTTGAGTTCAGTAAACTTCATCATTGGTGCGACCTATGATCCAAGTCAATTTTTCAGGGAGAGACAACAGATTTAGTGATCAAAATGTAATGTTAACCTGCTCTATGTGTGACCTATTCACAGAATTATTTGAAGCTTCCTAGATTTTCTGGCAAAAAAGTAGCTAGCATAGCTTTCTACTAGTATCTGTAAGATCAATACAGTCTATCAAAGTTTATATTGGATCAACTTGTTATTGCGACTAAATTTTCATCCTTAGTAGTTGCAGTATGCTTCATCTCCTGCAAGAGCAAGTGCACCTGCAGGCTCTAATATGCTCCATTTTTCTTCAAACATGTCTTATTCAAACGAAACAAGATACTGTCATGTCTGATAAACTAAAATTCAGATAACAAACTAGTTATCTATTAGTTCAACATTATTATGAAAATGGTTTATTATGTGACTAATATAATTGAGGTACTATTAGGTACGATGTAGTTTTGATGATTGACAAACTGACAAAGTGATATGAAAAATGTCAGTCAAGCTGGTTCACAGACACACAGTCTCATGTAGCTGAAACTTTTAGCAAAATCACCGATGATTAAACACAAGCGTGCAAAAATCAAGGAAGGACCGGATGGGTGGCTAATTCAGATAAACTCAAGGAAATAAACATGTGCTGATTTAAAGAGTTGGAGTTTGACTACAACACTAAGGGGACAAGAGATGGAATTGAAGAAGAAGTCTCACTTGAAGTAGAATTCTATGCAATGAGAGTTCTGATTAAAGGAGGAGTTTGAAATAAAGAATGACTCTTTGGAGAGTTGTGCTTAAATAGAAGTATTATTCAGAATAACTTGCACACTTATAGAGAGAGAAAAAGATAAACACAAGAAAATTGAGAAAGTTCATAATTGAGAGAATTCTGGCCGAAGATTCAAGTGTTGCTAGTACAAAGGAACAAATTGACGAACCTGTTTCACAGGACAGAACTTTACAGTTCATGAGTCAGTTTAAGTGTGTTATTCTTATTGAGTTGTAATTTATTGCTTTCCTAGATTGATTATTTAGGAACAATACTGAGCTGAGTTAACTTCAAGTTTAGGATAACTCAAAGTGGGTTCAACAGTCAAGGGTGATTATTGAGTTATAGGAATTAGAGTTTATGATTCCTAGTTGTTGAGTTATACGAATTAGAGTTTATGATTCCTAGTTATTGAGGTATAGGAATTAGAGTTTATAATTCCTAGTTGTTGGTTACAAGAGTTTTGTAATCAGTCGTTGTTGAGACTCAGAGTTAGTTAGTGAAGTTGGGGTTAAATCCTGCAGAGGTAGAGGTTGTGATTTTTTACACCATTTTGAGCTGGGTGTTTTTCACGTAAAAATCATTGTGTTCTTTACTTACTATTTTACTTCTTCCTTGGAACACGTCAGGCAACCCGTTCCATCCATAGGCAACTCTTACGTTAAAGTCATTAGTCAATAGGGCACGTACTCTAACAATTGGTATCAGAGTGGGTTATCTTGTGAAGGATACACCTTAATATAAGATCAAAGATGAATTCTACACCACCTACAGGCTACTGCGAAGGACAAGACATCAATAGGCCTCCATTGTTCAATGGATAGTACTACTTAGGATGGAAAGAAAGAATGCAAGATTTTCTTCAAGATATTGACTACGAACTCTGGAATAGAATTATTGATGGACCTCAATACCCCATGAAGAAGGATGCTGAAAACAAAGATGTATTAAAAGATAAGAGTGAGTATGATAAGGCTGACTTTAAGATGTTTGTAAAGAATGCAAAATCTAGGTATATTCTTATTTGCGGTCTTGGACCAGATAAATATAATAGGATCTCAGGTTGCACCACTGCAAAACAAATTTGGGAGACTCTTGTGAACGCATATGAGAAGAACATAGATACCTTAGAGAAAAATAAAGGAACTAACGATAAGTCAATAGCACTAAAAGAGTCTGATAGCGTAGAATCAGATATGGATAATAGAAAGCTTACCAAGAATTTCAAAAGGTATTTTAAGAAAATAAAGCGCTAGAACAAGAGATGAACGAGTAGTAGGTGTTATTCCAACTATAAGTGTAAGACCCCATAAAGTTTCCTCGTCATCAAAGCCTTCGAAGAAAGTTAAAAGAAGCTTAAAACTTAGAATTTTAGCTAAGTGTTCCAACAGTTAGTTCATTTTTGAGCCCTCGAACTTTGATGAATTATTTCGTGACCTTCCCGACCTCTGTTTCTTTATTTTATTATTGCGTTGCGATGGGTCAAGGTCGTAAGGTATCTCGGGTGAGTTTCGGAATTTTCGGAATCCATTTAGGGCACGTTTTGGGTGCCAAACCAGTAGCTAAGGGCTATTAAGGAGAGCCTCCTAGCTTAGTTAAGGCTCTCGGCAAGGCTTCGCCCACCTTAGCAAAGGCTCTGGGAAAGGCGCCGCCTAGGCCATAGCCTTTGTGCCCTATTTTTAGCTTCTTTTCTCCATCTCATTAAGGGTAAAGTTGGTATTTTCCCACCCTTTATCATCCTTAACACGAGATTACACCCAAAAAATACCATATTATTCATACTTTCATAAAAAAACACCAAGAACATAGCTTAGGGTTTCTACACAAACTTCAAGAGAACTCAAAAGTTAACCGTCGGTTTTCAATAATTTTTTGAGAATTGGAATCCCCATTCCGAGGGCTACAAGAAGCATCCATTAATTTCAAGAATAGCAACCCAAAGTCAAGAACTCACTCAAATTTTTAATTTCAAGGTATGTGGGGTTTGAACAAGAACACTTTTTCGTTCTTGTGCCCAAAAAATTTAGATTTTCTTAAAGAATTTCGTATTTCCAAGATGAATTCATATTATTTTGCTATATTTCAAGTTTATGAGATTATGGAATTGTTCAAGTCTTGAATTTCAAGATTATTTTGTTCAATAATGATCCAAATTGAGAGTTCATGATATAAATTGGATATTCCTATAATTATATCATGTTTCCAAGAATTTCCAAGAGTTATTGTCAAGAGTTGAACTTTATGTGAAATTGTGAGTCTTTGAGGATGAATTATTGATACTTCAAGAAGTGTACTTATATTTCTATGTTTTTGAGATTTGAAAACTTTGATGAAAATTCTATCCAGATTTCAAGAAAAGAATTGAGTTTTGATCTTAAGCTAAGAGAGAAATCCACATTATTTGTTTGATTTGAGATAAAGGGGAATCATATTGGCTCCGATTACATATTGTTGAATTGTTTAAGGTGGATTTTCTTAAAGTTCTGAGCTAAGTAAGTGAGTAGTATTTAGCACCAAGTTAAGCTTGATTTTGAGGTCTCATGCCCCAGAACTACGTGCCCCCGTAGGTTTCTGATTTACCCTAAGTAGGTTAAGCTAGTGATCACTGAAAGTTAAAAGTTCTACTCCAATGGCAAGGATAGAACATCTCTCCCTAATGTGGGAAAGATGTTGGAATCCATGTAGCTCACAGAGTTTATGTTGGTTAGAAAAAACTCCCAAAGTTATATAATCCTGAGTCCCAAGTGTCTCAAGTGTCCCAAAGTCTCTTAAGTTTTCTAGAGTCTCAAGTCTTAAAGTTCCTACAGTATCAAGTTCTTGAGTTTTAAAGATATTTTACTATCCTTAAGCTAAAAGTGTAAGTTTGAAGGCATATTGATTTTGAAGGATATGACCATATGATTCCTAAAGTTTTCAAGTGTCATGATTATTAAGTTCCCAAGAAGTTTCTTGCTATCATGAGATTATACGTTATGTCCTGAAAGTTGATATTTTAAGATTTCATCTAATTTACAAGTTGAGAACAAAGAAAGAATACAGGTCCAGAATAAAGTGAAATGACTCACGTGATTTCTATTATCTATTTCCTAACCATAACTTATGAGAATTTTATTCAAGCTATGTGAGTCAGCTATTATAGCATGCATGTTTTCTATTAAGACTTGTGATACTGATTATTTATTTGTATACACCCCCACATGCTCAGTACATTACCAAAGTACTGATCCACATATACGTTTATGTGCTACATTGTCTCATAATGTAGGTTCAGGCACTCCGTCCCAGCCTCGTCAGTGATCCCCGAGTGCCTTTATCTACATCTCCATAGTGGTGTGTCCTCATGGTTCGAGGACTGGTTATATTCAAATATTCAGTTTATCTAGTAGTTGTTCATTTCTTTTTAGTTGAGTATGAGTCCGTTGGGGACCTGTCCCAATGGCTCTCTAGTTCTTGAGTAGTAGAGACTTTGTCAGACTAGTTGTCAGATTGTTAGTATGTCGAGATTTCCAGTATTATAGTTGTTCGAACGAAGTATTTTCATAGTATTTCTTATGATTTGATATAATCGTGCCTGTGATTTGTCTATTTCATCTTTAAGAAAGTTACTATGTGATGTAGCAGGCTCAAAGAGTTAGCTTAGGGCTACTTATAGCCTTAAGCATCGTGTGACGCTTCGGGACCTATTTTTGGGGCGTTACAAACTTGGCATCAGAGCCTAAGGTTTAAGGAGTCCTAGGGAGTCTGACAAGCCACATTAAGTAGAGTCTTGATCATCGGTATGTAGCGCGCCATATTTATGAGCAAGGGGCTACGAAATGTTTAGGAAAAACTTGTTTCTTTCTTTCAGAGTCTATCGTGCTTAAATATGTATCTCTTGGCTATTAATTCATGCTCTTTTATTTCAGAAAATGCCTCCTCGTCGAGCCTGCAAAAACAACAATGATCAGTAACCTCAGCCTGCCGATCCCTTGAATTAAAATGTGTCCCCTGCTATGTTCTGGGTAGCTTTTTAGGCACTATCCCAAGCAGTCACTGTGAATGTTTTGGCCAATAACTAGGCCGCAGCTCTACAACTGCAGGGAGCTAATTTAGCTGCTGCCAGGATTCATGATTTCATGCGGATGAATCCGCCAGAGTTCTATGGGTCCAAGGCAGGTGAGGACCCACAGTTATATATTGAAGAGGTGAGAAAGATCACGTAGGTGATGGATGTGTCTGAGGAAAAAAGTGTAGAGTTGGTGTCTTACAAGTTGAAGGACATTGCTTATGACTGGGTTGTTACATGGAAGAAGAGTAGAGGAGAAGATGATACCTCTATTACTTGGTAGGCATTCCAAGATGCGTTCTTGGATAAGTTCTTTCCTTTAAAGATGAGGGAGGAAAAAGTAGAGGAGTTTATAAACTTAAGGCAGGGCTCCATGACTATTAAGGAGTACTGCCTGAAGTTCAACCAGTTAGCAAAATATGCTCCTGACTTGATTGCTGACCCCACTCTAACATGAGCAAGTTCGTGACAGGTGTTTCTGGTTTAGTGTTGAAAGAGTGTGAAACTGCTATGTTAAATAGGTATATAGATCTGTATAGATTGATGATACATGCATAACAGATAGAAGTGGATAAGATAAGGGAAAGAGATAGGGTAAGGGGAAATAAGAGAGCTAGATCGGGGCAGCATTAGTATGGTCAGTCTAGGTCCCATGGAGGGAACCGACCTCAGTTACAGAGCCATTTGTCCATGCCAGCACCTTCATCTGCTAGTGCTCTCACACCCAGAGGCAGGTAGGAGCAAGGGAGCAGGCCTGCTGTGTCTAGATCCCAAAATAGTGTGAGTAACAGGCCTAATTTTCCTTTTTGTGCTAAGTTTGGTAGGACCCATCCTGGTGAGTGTTTGGCTGAGCAGAGAGGATGTTTTGATTATGGAAATATAGGCCACATACTTAGAGAGTGCCCACATGCCAGACAGGGGAGCAGAGATACCTGACCATAGGCGCAGGCCACCAGTGCACCAGCTCCTGCAGCCCGTCCAGCTCCTCCACAAGGCACTTCTTCTACAACTGCTGGCGATCAGCGCCAAAACGGATTCTATACCTTACCTTCTCGTCATGAGCAGGAGGATTCTCCCAACGTTGTTACAGGTATGCTCCGCGTATTTCACTTTGATGTTTATATGTTGTTGGACCACGGGTCAAGTTTTTCTTATGTGACACCATTGGTTTCTGTGAATTTTGAAATGAGTCCTGAAAATATCCCTGAGCCTATTCTAGTTTCTACTCCAGTAGGAGAGTTCGTTGTTTCTAGGCAAGTGTATACAAAGTGTCCTATAATTATCCTTCATAGAGTCATATTTACTGATCTGATAGAGTTAGATATGGTTGATTTTGATCTCATTCTGGGTATGGACTGGCTTCACTCTTGTTATACATCTATAGACTACCGTACCCGTGTGGTTAAGTTTCAGTTTTCTGATGATCCAGTCTTTGAGTGGTCTGGAAGCTCAATATCTCCCAAAAGTCATTTTATTTCTTATCTCAAAGCCAGAAAACTTATATCCAAAGGTTGCATCACTAAGTCCGAGATTTCCACTATTTAGTCAGTCAACATTGTTAATGAGTTTCCTGATGTTTTTTCGAAAGATCTCCCAGGGGTACCTCCTGATAGAGAGATAGAATTTGGGATTAATCTTTTTCCCGACACTCAACCTATTTTTATTCCTCCCTACCGTATAGCACCCGCAGAGCTTAAGGAGTTAAAAGAGCAACTCAAAGATCTTTTAGACAAAGGTTTCATAAGGCCCAATGTATCTCCTTGGGGCGCACCCGTCCTATTCGTGTGGAAGAAAGATGGTTCTTTGCGATATGCATTGACTATCGTCAGCTTAATAAAGTCACAGTCAAGAAAAAATACCCTTTTCCTAGAATTGACGACTTATTTGACCAACTCCAGGGTGCAAGTTATTTCTCCAAGATAGACCTTAGATCCGATTATCACCAACTCAAAGTAAGGGAGTGTGACATCCTGAACATAGCTTTTAGAATCCGTTATGTTCACTTTGAGTTTCTTCTCATGTATTTCATACTAACCAATGCTCCCGCAGTCTTCATGGACTTCATGAATTGAGTGTTCAAGTAGTATCTTGATATGTTTGTCATTATTTTCATAGATGATATTCTTGTGTATTCCCGAAGTGAGGTTGACCATGCGGATCATCTTAGAATTGTCTTGTAAACTCTTAGAGATCACCAGTTGTTCTCCAAATTCAGCAAGTGTGAGTTCTGGATAAGGACCATAGCTTTTCTGGGTCATATTATTTCAGCCGAAGGCATTAGAGTTGATCCCAAAAAAACAAAATGTATAAGAAATTGGCCTAGACCTATCTCTCCATCTGGCATTAGGATTTTCTTGGGTCTAGCTATCTATTACCACCGTTTTATTGAGGTTTTCTCTTCTATTACATCTCCCATGACCCGGTTGACCCAAAAGAAAGTTAAGTTTCTTAGGTCAGATTCCTGTGAGAAGAGTTTCCAGGAGTTGAAGACTCGACTCACCTCAACCCCTGTGTTGACTTTGCTTAATGATTTTAATGGTTTTGTGGTGTATTATGATGCTTCTAGAGTTGGTTTGGGTTGTGTGTTAATGCAGAGAGGTAAGGTTATATCCTATGCCTCTAGATAGTTGAAACCGCATGAAAAGAATTACCCAACCCATGATCTTGAATTAGCTGTTGTGGTCTTTGCTTTGAAAATCTGGAGACACTATTTGTATGGTGTTCATGTTGATGTATTCACTGATCACTAAAGCCTGCAGTATGTGTTTTCTCAAAGGGAGTTGAATCTTAGGTAGAGGCGATAGTTAGAGCTGCTAAAAAATTATGATATGAGTGTGTTGTATCACCCGGGCAAGGCTAATGTAGTGGAAGACGCCCTTAGCAGATTCGTCTATGCGCAGGATTGCTCATGTAGAGAAGGGTAAAGAAGAGTTAGCCCGTGATGTGCATCGTTTGGCAAGATTGGGGGTTAGACTGCTTGATTTCGCTGAGGGGAATGTCTTGGTGCAGAGTAGTTCTGAATTCTCTTTAGTTTCGGAAGTGAAGAAGAAGCAAGACTTAGATGCTAGTTTGGTCAGACTGAAGGAGTCAGTTAAGGACCAAAAAGTAGACGTTTTCTCTCAAGGGGGAGATGGTATGTTAAGATTGCTGGTTAGATTGTGTGTTCCTTGTGTTGATGATATGAGATATAGGATCATGGCAGAGGAGCATAGCGTGTGATATTCTATTCATCCTGGCGCTACCAAGATGTACCGTGACTTGTGAGAAATCTATTGATAGAGTGGTATGAAGAAGGATATAGCAAAGTTTGTGTCGAAGTGTGAAACTTGCCAACCGGTTAAGATAGAGCATCAAAGGCCTGGTGGTGTGATACAAGAGTTAAGTATCCCCACTTGGAACTGGGAAGAGATAAGTATGAACTTTGTGACTGGTTTAACTCTTTTGCGTCATCATCACGATTCTATTTGGGTGATTGTGGATAGGCTGACTAAGTCAGTATATTTCTTGCCTGTGCACACATCTTATGCAGCTGAGGACTATGCTAGATTATATATTTGGGAGTTAGTCAGATTGCATGGAGTTCCCTTGTCTATTATTTTAGATAGGGGTACTAGTTCACTTCTCAGTTTTGGAGAGCTTTTCAGAGGGGTCTTGGTACCCAGTTCATTTGAGTTCCACTTTTCATCCGCAGACAGATGGTCAGGCTGAGAGAACCATCCAAACTTTAGAAGATATGTTAAGAGCATGTGCTCTTGATTTCAAAGGTAGTTGGGATGAGCATCTACCATTGATTGAGTTTGCTTATAACAATATTTATCACTCTAGCATCTGGAAGGTACCATTTGAGGCTTTGTATGGTAGAAGGTGTAGGTCACCCATAGGTTGGTTTGAAGTGAGTGAAGCTGCTGTGATTGGACCTGATGCAGTGTTTGAGGCTATGGAGAAGGTAAAGTTGATTAAAGAAAGGTTGAAGACAACTCAGAGTCATCAAAAGTCATATGCAGATGTGAGGAGAAGAGACCTTGAGTTTGAAGTTAATGATTTGGTGATTCTGTTGTTATAGATCCTTCGGAAAGAACTCATATTGGGGATAGTCTTTCTTTTGATGAGGTTCCAGTTGAAATCCTAGACTACCAAGTCCGAAGACTAAGGAACAAAGAAGTTCCCTTGGTCAAAGTTTTGTGGCAGAACCAATCAGTTGAGGGTGCCACTTGGGAAGCAGAAGCAAATATGCGATCTAAGTACCCAAAACTCTTCTCCGCAAGTTCAGATCAAGGCAAAGGTACTATTCTTTCTTAATTCAGTCCCCTTGTAATCAAAGTTGCAGATATATAGCCATTCTTATCATAAGCTTATGTATTCTATGAAGTATCCGAAGGTTTAGAATGAAGTAAAGTCAGTTTAGCCAAATATTTCAGTTGTGTATCCTTCATTTTCTCTACATTCTGAACATATCTATCTATATTCGAGGACGAATGTTATCAAGGGGGAGATATTATAAGACCCTGTAAAGTTTCATCGTCATCAAAGCCTTCGAAGCAAGTTAAAAGAAGCTTAACACTTAGAATTTTAGCTAAGTGTTCCAACACTTAGTTCATTTTTGAGCCCTCAAACTTCGATGAATTATTTCGTAACCTTCTCGACCTCCATTTCTTGATTTTATTATTGCATTGCGATGTGGTAAGGTCGTAATGTTTCTCGGGTGAGTTTTGGATTTTTCAAAATCTATTTAGGGCATGTTTGAGGTGCCAAACCAGTAGCTAAAGGCTATTAAAGGGCGCCGCCCATCTTAGCTAAGGCTCTCTGCAAGGCGTCGCCCACCTTAGCAAAGGCACTGGGCAAGGCGCCGCCCAGGCCATAGCCTTTGTGCCCTGCTTTTAGCTTTTTTTCTCCATCTCATTAAGGGTAAATTTGGTATTTTCCCACTTCTTTATCATCCTTAACACAAGATTACACCCAAAAAATACCATATTATTCATACTTTCATCAAAAACCATCAAGAACATAGCTTAGGGTTTCTACGCAAACTTCAAGAGAACTCAAAAGTTAACCGTCAGTTTTCAATAATTTTTCAAGAATTGGAATTCCCATTCTGAGGGATACAAGAAACACCCATTAATTTTAAGAATAGCAACCCAAAGTCAAGAACTCACTCAAAGTTTTAATTTCAAGGTATGTGGGGTTTGAACAAGAATACTCTTTCGTTCTTGTGCACAAAAAATTTAGATTTTCTTAAAGAATTTCGTATTTCCAAGATGAATTCATATTATTTTGCTATATTTCAAGTTTATGAGATTATGGAATTGTTCAAATCTTGAATTGCATGATTATTTTTTTCAATTATGATCTAAATTGAGAGTTCATAATATAAATTGCACATTCCTATATTGATATCATGTTTCCAAGAATTTCCAAGAGTTGTTGTCATGAGTTGAACTTTATTGTGAAATTGTGAGTCTTTGAGGATGAATTATTGATACTTCAAGAAGTGTACTTATAATTCCATGTTGTTGAGATTTGAAAACTTTGATGAAAAGTCTATCAAGATTTCAAGAAAAGAATTGAGTTTTGATCCTAAGCTAAGAAAGAAATCCATATTATTTGTTTGATTTGAGATAAAGGGGAAGCATATTGGCTCCTATTACATATTGTTGAATTGTTTAAGGTGGATTTTCTTAAAGTTCTGAGCTAAGTAAGGGAGTAGTATTTAGCATCGAGTTAGGCTAGATTTCGAGGTCTCATTCCCTAGAACAACGTGCCCCTGTAGGTTTCTGATTTACCCAAGTGGGTTAAGCTAGTGATCACTAAAAGTTAAAGGTTCTACTCCGATGGTAAGGATAGAACAACTCTCCCCAACGTGGGCAAGACGTTGGACTCTATGTCTCTCACATGGTTTATGTCGGTTAGAAGAAACTCCCAAAGTTATATAATCCCGAGTCCCAAGTGTCTCAAGTGTCCCAAAGTCTCTTAAGTTTTCTAGAGTCTCAAGTCTTAAAGTTCCTAAAGTATCAAGTTCTTGAGTTTTAAAGAAGTTTTACTATCCTTAAGCTTAAAGTGTAAGTTTGAAGGCATATTGATTTTGAAGGCTATGACCCTATGATTTCTAAAGTTTTCAAGTGTCATGATTATTAAGTTCCAAGAAGTTTCTTGCTTTCATGAGATTATAGCTTATGTCCTAAAAGTTTATATTTTTAGATTTCATCTAATTTACAAGTTGAGAACAAAGAAAGAATACAGATCCAGAATAAAGTGAAATGACTCACGCGATTTCTATTATCTATTTCCTAACCACAACTTATGAGAATTTTATTCAAGCTATGTGAGTCATTTATTATAGCATGCATGTTTTCTATTAAGACTTGTGATACTGATTATTTATTTGCATACACCCCTGCATGCTCAATACATTCCCAAAGTACTGATCCATATATATGTCTGTGTTCTACATTATCTCATAATGTAGGTTCAGGTGCTCTGTCCCAGCCTCGTCAGTGATCCCCGAGTGCCTTTATCTACATCTCCATAGTGGTGAGCCCTCATGGTTTGCAGACTGATTATATTCAGATATTCAGTTTATAGTAGTTGTTCATTTCTTTTTAGTTGAGTATGAGTCAGCTGGGGACCTGTCCCAGTGGCTCTCTAGTTCTTGAGTAGTAGATACTTTGTCAGACTAGTTGTCAGATTGTTAGTATGTCAAGATTTCTAGTATTATGGTTGCTTGGACGAAGTATTTTCACAGTATTTCTTATGATTTGATATAACTGTGCCCGTGATTTTTCTATTTCATCTCTAAGAAAGTTATTATGTGAAGTAGTAGGCTCAAAGGGTTGGCTTGGGGCTACTTGTAGCCTTAAGCACCGTGTGACGCTTTGGGACCCATTTTTGAGGCGTTACAATAAGTCTCCAGCTGATTGTTTCAAGTATGAAGATACTGATCATATGATCAAGGATTGTCCATTGTGGGAAATTAAGCAAAAAAATATAAGAGCTTAAAAAGAGTTGAAGCTAAAAGAGAAATCTTACTCAAAAAGAAAGGAATCATTTGCTACGATGGCTGCATGGGGATTAAGCTCAGAAGAATCTGATGATGATGGAGTTGATGAAAGTGAACTTATGTCTATAGGTGACTCATACATGGAAAAATAGGAAATAAAATTTGAGGTAAGTCTACTTGATCTTAAAGATAAATTGCATCTGTGTTCTAAGAAAAGACTAATTCCCTTGATGAACGCAGTGATTGATGATTTTCACGAGCTCACATCTGAAAGGGATCAGTTATTCAATGCTTTTGCAAGTCTAAAGTATGATTACATTGATCTTGAGACTTTCAAGAATGTCACTGATACAGAAAACTGCACCCTAAAAGAATAGGTCAGTCAACTTGGTTCATCAAACCTAGATCTAAAATCAAAAATCTTAAAGTTGTCAATTACTGAAAAAGAAAAAGGAGCCATGAGTGAAAATCATCAAGGAATTGAGTTTGAACTTAAACAAAGAAAAGATGAATTGTTTTATCAAAGAGAAAAGGTTAGAAAGCTAACTCAAGAAAACTCTAGGATAAAACTTGATCTTGAAAGAGCTAACCGATGGACCAAGTCATCTAGAATTGTTAATCATCTAAGTAGTAGAACTCAAAATGAGAGGGTTGGCATAGGTTTTCACAAAGAAACTATTTCCTATAAAGATTTATGTTATATTTGTGGAAAACTAGGACACCCAACCACTGAATATCCTGTTACTGCCAAAAGTAGATCCAGCAGTCTAATCTGACAATCAGAGAAACAAGTCACGTAACCTATTGCCTGCATGGGCTAGAAGAAATCTGATTTATCCATTTACTCATAAGAAAGGACCCAAGATTGTCTGGGTACCTAAAGTTAATCCCTAATTGGTTTTGCAGGTGAGAGTGAAAGGAGGCAAGAAAAATTTATACATGGATAAATCTTTCTCAAAGTGTAAGACCAGAAGAAAATAAAGTTTCTTTCACTCACCACATTTAAAGGGGGAATGGATCTTTTGGAGATGGAAAAAAAAGTATGATAGTGAAACTGATGAGCATGCACAGGAACATGTTGTACCACCTGGTTCAACTGTTGTACATACTGAGGGCATATTAACAGGGGGGACAACAAATCAAGATATTGATGCATCAATAACACCAACACAAGCTGATGATAATTTTATTGGTAATTCATAAGAATTGGTGTTGTCACAAGAATCTTGAGATATATCATGGGAATCAATTGCTTGAGACTATGGTATTCAAATAAAAGTAATTTTACTCTTGAGGGCTATAAAAATGTTGACTATGTAGGTTACTTAAATGACTGGAGAAGCACCAAAGGCACTAGAGAGCATTTTGAAAGGAATAAGTTAGATTTGGGGATGATTAAAATTGCATGAACTCCCCTCAATGATTGACTAAAATAACCATTTTTAATTTAAATCTTATTAGCTTAAATGTTATTCGATTCAGTCTTGCACATTTAGTTGTGTGTCCCAATTCTAGATTTTTAACTCTTTTAACCTAATTTTGTATTAGATTGTGCAGAAAATAGGTACAAGCAAGCAATTGTGACCACAAAGTTCTTCTTATCAGGTATGCTCTAACTGACATAAGCATAGGTTGTCTAAGTTGAAACATTTGAGCACACCTGTTCCATTCCTCACACTCCATCCTCCTCTTGTCCTATGATGCCGACGAATTGGTTAACCAAATTTTCTTTGACTCACTCCAAATGGTTGTGCACAAATATGTTAATTTTACACCAGAAATTCCTTTTTCTCTCTCAACCAAAATATCATTTTTTGTATCATAAATTTTCCAAACTTGATCATCAATCACATGCAGCATATGTTTCTGAAGAATGAAAAGGGACATGCTCTCCCTTTTAGTTTCTAATTGGCAAATTTTTTGGGGATGTCTCAATCCTAGTTCAGGTTTGACTTATAAAACAATAATGGATATTCTTGAGCAAATGAATCATGTTGCTATACCTGTTTTAATAAGGAGGGCTAACACTCATTTGAAAAAAAAATTGATAATAAAGAAATGATTAGCTAAAAAAAATCTGAACTAGAAGTTACACAAAGCAATCATGAAGTGGAATAAGAGATCCTTAAAGCTAGGATCATGACTTTGAAGCTTGACCTTGATTGATAGAGGAATGAAAATGTTGAAGTCATTCGTCAATTGACACAGTTGATATCACCTGTTCCACCTTTCTTATCAGCTCCTCACTATTTGTATCCTTAGACATGTCCCACTTTTATACCATATTCTTTTTTGATTAATGCTGAGTTATTTTGCTTTGTTCAGTACTAGCTTAGGTTTAATTTGGAATATGCTCTGTCAGTTAAATGGAATGGTTATCTTTGCTAAATTGAATCATATTTTTTCTCTCTTTAATACATTACTATGTTGGCTAAAGTCTTTGTCTGATTGTTTTGGTGATAGCCTCAGTGGTCATGAATAGCATAACAAATCACTTTGGCTAGTATATTATTGCATTAAAAATGGTTTTTCGATGATGCCAAAAGGGAGAAGATAAGAGGGGTGCAATGTTTATAACCATTGACTAACTTGTTTCATTCTAGTGTTTTATACTTTAGTGCCTACAGGTGAAAATATTTGAATGCACAAATACAAGAGGTTTGTCATCATCAAAAAGGGAGAATTTGTTGGGTACGATGCAGTTTTGATGATTGACACTGGTTCACAGACACATTATCTCATGTAGATGAAACTTGTAGCAAAATCATCGATGATTAAAGACAAGCGTGCAAAAATCAAGGAAGGACCAGATGGGTGGCTAATTCAGATAAACACAAGGAAATAAACATGTGCTGATTTAAAGAGTTGGAGTTTGACTACAACACTAAGGACACAAGAGTTGAAATTGAAGAAGGGGTCTCACTTGAAGTAGAATTCTATGCATTGAGAGTTCTGATTAAAGGAGGAGTTTGAAATAAAAAATGACTCTTTGAAGAGCTGTGCTTAAATAGAAGATGTATTATTCAGAATAACTTGCGCACTTACAGAGAGAGAAAAGGCTAAACACGAGCAAATTCAGAAAGTTCATAATTGAGAGAATTCTGACTGAAGATTCAAGTGCTGCCAGTACAAAGGAACATATTGACGAACCTGTTTCATAGGACAGAACTTTACAGTTCATGAGTCAGTTTAAATGTATTGTTCTTATTGAGTTGTAATTTATTGCTTTCCTAGATTGATTGTTTAGGAACAATACTGAGCTGAGTTAACTTCAAGTTTGGGATAACTCGAAGTGGGTTCAATAGTCAAGGGTGATTGTTGAGTTATAGGAATTAGAGTTTATGATTCCTAGTATTTGAGTTATAGGAATTAGAATTCATAATTCCTAGTTATTGAGGTATAGGAATTAGAGTTTATAATTTCTAGTTGTTGGTTACAACAGTTTTGTAATCAGTTGTTGTTGAGGCTCAGAGTTATTTAGTGAAGTTGGGATTAAATCCTATAGAGGTACAGGTCGTGATTTTTTACACCTTTTTTAGTCGGGTGTTTTCCACGTAAAAATCATTGTGTTCTTTACTTCCTGTTTTACTGCTTCCTTGGAACACATCAGGCAACCCGTTCCATCCATAGGCAACTCTTACGTTAAATTCACTGGTCAGTAGGGCACGTACTCTAACAGGTACAGATTTTGTGGTTTTATGTCATGTTAGGATCAATATAATCGCTAACTATCATGCCAAAAGTTATAACTAATAGCAAGAGCACAACTTTATTTGTTAACCGAGCCCACCAAGCAAGCTGTCATATTTGATCATGACTCCGACCTTGGCCACCCTAGCCCCCGTAGCTTGTGGATCTTGCCATAGACAGGATGTTGGTGTTACCCAACATGTCATTTGTAACAAACAGACATGCAATAAAGGAAGAGAAAGTGGTGTTCAAGTTTACAACACTCTAAATTAAGGACCCTTTTATATACAGAGAGATATTAACCAAAATTGCAATGGTCACTCGAAGTGACAGCGCACAAACTAAAGGTGTTGAAATATCTATTCAATGTATTCACAAGAAATTGTAATTGATAGACTTTTTCAGAAGGTGTGAATTTGGGTAAACTTGAAAAGATAAAATTTATACTTTTCTGATTATATGAAATATCACTTATTTTAGATCAAATAAAACCTTAAAAACATCAAATAATATGAACCACAGTAAATAAAAAGATCACGTCTAATCAAGACATAAGAATCCATCATCCATTTGATGTTTTGGTAGGGTATTGCGTATGGAATTGTCCCAAATTGGAAAGGGTAATTTGCAAGGCATGCCAACCATTCTTGTACTTCATTCAAGTAGTACTCTTATTTCTTTCTATTTTATCATAAAGTTTTCTTAAAGCCATAATCCACTACTCCAATTTTTCAATGTCATCCTTCTCTTATTTATATGTATTATTGTCACCTTCTTTGTTTATTGTTCTAGCCAGAAAAAAAAAATGAATTTCAAGGCCATATATTTTCCAAGTTTCATAGCAATCATTGCTGTTTTGGCATCAACTCATTTCTTGAATCCTCCCCAAACGTACTTCAACTGCATTCTTGATCGCTTCTCTACAGCTTTATTGTTCAGTATTGTTAATCGTCATCACCATCATGGTCATCATCGTCATGACACTGACGAAGATAAGGCAAAACAATCACCCTGTGACAAATTTTCACCCAATTTCCCCACTATAGACCCTAATACTACGTCAATTCTATGCGTTGATCGTAATGGATGTTGCAATTTCACCACAGTGCAAGCTGCAGTTGATTCTGTTGGGAATTTTAGTACCAAAAGAAGCTTAATATGGTTAAACAATGGCATTTATTTGTAAGCAGTACCTCTTAATTTGTTGCTCCTTCCTTCCCATTTTGAATACAAAGTATATTTTACTAAGTTACCCTAATAAAAGTATATTGATCTATTCTTCGTAGATACTATGTTATTAATAGTATAATTGAAAATCATTACTAATTTTAACCTTAAATTTCTTAATAACCATTATTTTGAAATAATTTTCTTGAACTAAAATGACTCTTGTTTTATTATGTAACGGATTTTTGTTTTATTTGATTAAATTATGCAGTGAAAAAGTAATTATTCCAAAAACAAAACCTAACATCACATTTCAAGGGCAAGGGTATACGACCACAGCTATCGTATGGAATGACACAGCCAATTCTGCAAATGGCACATTTTACAGTGGCTCTGTCCAAGTTTTCTCCAACAACTTCATTGCCAAGAATATAAGTTTCATGGTATATAAATATAGCACGATCAATCCTTCTCTCTCTCTTTCATTTTTCACGCAGAAAAAAAGCATAACTATTTATTTCACTACTTGTGATTCCATTGTCCGCAATACTTGCATCAAATGACAGGTCAGGAATTACAACAAGGAGATTCAAAAAAAAAATAACTAATTTCTAAAGTACACACTAATCTTGTGAACTAAGTTTATGACAACCTTTGCCACTACATTTAGATACTTTCCTTCTGTCTCAATAATTTATATATGTACACGAAATTCAACAATTGATTTGCATATCATAATTTTTGGACGAATGAAGTTCACTTGACTATCATTAATTATACATAGGTATGTTTTCTCATGCTCGCACACCCATACATATTTTTAAGTTTTTCAATAAATACAGAATGTAGCTCCAATGCCGATGCCAGGGGCGGTAGGAGCACAAGCAGTGGCGATTAGGATAGCCGGAGATGAGGCTGCCTTCTGGGGTTGTGGATTTTTCGGAGCTCAGGATACTCTACATGATGATAGGGGTCGTCATTACTTCAAGGATTGTTACATTCAAGGTTCCATCGACTTTATTTTTGGCAATGGAAAAGCACTTTACGAGGTACATAAATTTAATTTCACATAATCATGTCACGGGTACAAAAAAAAGTATTACTTATGACTTCAAAGCATATATGCTTTCTTTAGGAATTTAGTTTTAAGTGCATGTAGACAGGGCAGATGTAGCATTGGTGGAGGGGGTTTCCGGGAACGTCCAAACATTTTAGGATACCTTGTAATTACATTAAAAATCTATGAAGGGAAAAGACTCAAATATGTCACTGAACTATCAGAAATGACTCATTTATGACATCAGTTCAAAGTTGAGCTCATTCATGCCATCACCGTTATAAAACTAGATCATCCATGCCATTACTTTTTATCGGTGATTTTCGAAAACAACTTTGCCACGTGGCCTTTTATTAGAGGTCCACGTCATTAATTAAAATAGACAAAAAGGTTTAAATATGCCATTGAACTATCATAAATGGCTCATTTATGTCATCAATTTAAAGTTCGGCTCATTTATGTCATCACCGTTATAAAATCAACCCACTCATGCCATTACTTTTTAATGATGGATTTTTAAAAATATTTTTGTCACGTGGTCTTTTATTAGAAGTTCACGTCATTAATTAAAAAGAAATCAATATTAATTTCAAAATATCTGAAATTAATTGGTATCGGGATTATTTATCTGAAATGATTTTTCAATAATGTATACTTCCCTAATTCGTGATGGGAGAATGGAGAAGTTGTATTAGTACGCCTCTTTCTTTTTCTTGCTTGCCCTAATCGTTCATTGACTTATTTTCTTGCAACTTCGGAGTATATATTGGAGTCACTGAAATTTAAACTAATCAATTACTATAGGATAGAATCTTTGAGGTTTCTGTTAAGCGTAACATTTATAATGATTTAGAATAAACTAGAAATAGCCAAAAGATATACATTAATCACTATTTTTTCTGATTAGAAAAATAGTTGTTGTTGTAGGAAAAAAAATACTTTAATGGATTTGGGTCGGGTTATATTAAATGAATCGGTTGTTTTTAATGGATCTAAGATATTTTAAAATTAATATTGATTTATTTTAATTAATGTCGCGGACCTTTAATAAAAGGCCACATGGAAAAACTATTTTTGAAAACCCACCATTAAAAAGTAATGACATGGGTGAGCTGATTTTATAACGACGATGACATAAATGAGCTGAATTTTTAACTGATGGCATAAATGAGTCATTTCTGATAGTTCAGTGGCATATTTGAGCCTTTTTCCTCATTTTAATTAATGACGTGGATCTTTAATAAAAGGTCACGTGGCAAAGCTTTTGAAAGCCAGCGTTAAAAATTAATGGCATGGATGAGCCGATTTTGTAATGGCAATGACATGAATGAGCCAAACTTTTAACTGATGGCATAGATGAGTCATTTCTGATAGTTCAATGGCATATTTGAGCCTTTTCCCATCTATTAAATATATAAATATTATAAGTGAGTGTAGGATCGTGAATTCTGGATAGTGCGAAATTAAACAAAGTAATCAATTAAAAGGCAATAACAAAGACGATAATAACGATAAGTTGAGAAAATAAAGGAAGCACAAATTTAACGTGGTTCGGTCAACTTGACTTACGTCCACAACCAAAAGGAGGAGCAACTTTACTAAACAACAATGGAACAAAAGAGAGTACAAAAACACAAAAGAGAGTTACAATATTAGAGTAATTAAATACTCTTATATCCCAAATACCCAAGAGAATAACCTCACAAATCTCACTCCAAAGAAGAGGTTCACTCAAAATATTTTCCAACACAACTCTCTTACAAATACTCTCTACAAAGAAGAAAACAAACACAACTAAATCTTCTCAAATGTTGGTGTTCTTCTCAAAATGGTGTGTTATGAATGAGAAAGAGGGTTTCTATTTATAGAGATAAAAATGAGGTTGTTGATGTCATCCATGATGTTAATGGAAGATGTAAATTTCAACATTTGCATGTGAATGAGAGAAATTTACAACAAAATTTTTGGTAGCAACTTTGTTTGACCAACAAATAATCTTCCAAAAGTCTTTGGTAGCAACTTTGTTTGACAAATTCAAAATTAATCTTTCAAAAGTTTTTGGTAGGCTTTTACCAAATGTGAACAAAAGAAGAAAAAATAAAGGTCACATTACAGTGAGAAATCAACAAAGTTGTTAGTTGGATTATGGTTCAAAAGGAACTTGAAGAAGTATTTCATATGCTATACCTGAGTTCAAATCCCTTTGGAACGGCCACTTTTAACTTCTTTTGGTATATTATTTATTTTATTGGGAATCCTCAAGCTTAAAATCTTGGATCCACCTCATGCAGAACTGCCAATTGATATCAATAGCAAGCCCAGTAGCCGCAGGAGTGAAATCAATAAATGGTGCAGTAACAGCACATGGAAGAGCTACCAAAGACGAAAATAGTGGCTTTGTATTCGTGAATTGCACTTTGGGAGGCACTGGTCGGATTTGGTTGGGGCGTGCATGGAGGCCCTACTCTACCGTCGTCTTTGCTAACACTTTCATGACAGATATCGTGGCTCCCGAAGGCTGGAACGACTTCAACGATCCTTCAAGAGACCAGTTAAGTCATCGTATAATCATTTCATCTAAAAATTTAAATCATAGAAATATATGACAATGACGTTTAATTGACCAGAATGATTACTATATGCAGGACAATCTTCTATGGGGAGTACAATTGCACTGGAGCAGGATCCAATATGGCACTGAGGGCGCCATATGTGCAAAGACTAAATGACACACAAGCTCTCCCCTTCCTCAACTCCTCTTTTATTGATGCTGATTTGTGGCTCCAATCTTTCTCCTCTTAGCAACTCTTCCTTCTCCTTCTTCGTACCTTTTCTTTCTAATTATAACTACATGTCTGTGCACACGATCACATAAAATTTTAGTATTGAACAAGATTGTTGTAATATTATTTCGGATTTGTCTTATATAGAAATCCACTGACACTAATATAAATGAACTTATACTTAATTATCAGTGTTTTAATTTAATTTGTTGTATAGAAGATCATTTATCTTATTTTTCAAGTTATTAATTCTACTAACTATAGAAATATAGTTATCCTTAATTACCTTTAAAGTGTACACTATTGAATGTGAAGAAGTTAAACACAATATTATATATTATCAAAGAACATTTCTGATTAAGCAACGTGAAGATAATTTGACGAAGAATTTTATTCTATTATATTATCCCTAATTGATACGAGAATAATTACGGATATGGACTTATGAGAGTGCGTGTTGGACCCGAGCCTTGGTGTGTGCAATTGAAGTGTAAAAGAGGCCCAAAATGCACCAAAATCAGTCCATAACTTACACTTGATGGGCGCCCACTCTTTGAAGGGCCTCTTGGTCATTTTAGTTTCTATTACGTAATGTACTATATAAGGAACATTGTAGAATTTCTTTAGTCAGTTTTTATTGAATATTGAAGTTGTAAACACTTAGAAAGACAAGTCCACTCTCCTTTAGGAGGCTTGGCCGAAACTAGGGCAAGATCTAGTGTGGAATCACTAGTGATTGTATTTTGCTTGGAAACGTAGATGCTAGAGAGGTGAAATCCGATCTTATGTCAGGTAAGAGATAGGTGAATCATTGTGTGTGGTGTTAAGGATCCAAGAGTGGAATAGGCTCTTGGGTTCTTAAGATTATACCTTTGTGTAGTCTATCTATCTATCCCTTTTCTTTTATTGTAATTCTTGTAGTGTTTGTTCTAATTCTTGTAATTCGTAACTTGTTGTTCTTGTTATAACATTGTTGTTGTTCATCTTGTCTTCATATTGTTGTTGATAATCATAGTTTGGATGGTTGTTTTGGTGTTAAAGCACACCCTTCATCTCGTTATTGTTGTTGTCATTTTTGAATCCGAGTGTGGTCTCCAATCAGTCCAAGAATCCCTTTGATTAGTGGACTGTTTTGGGGTGTGTTCGTGTGTTTCTTATTTTTCTTGTATCACTAATTAATCTAAAAAAGAAAGGAGTTCTCTTACTCATGTTTATCATAGTTCGTAGCTTGTCTTCTGCTCCCTTTAATAAGTGTTAACTGGGAACTTTTTAAGATAACTAAAACAACCATACCATATAAAAAGCAAAAAGTGCAAGAGGTGCTTTCTCCAAGATAATATTGTCCCACATATTTAAAATTTCAGATTCAGGGTAATAGTACTTTAATGATGAAATACGTGCAGTTTATGTGGAGTTGAAATTCAAAGGGGGGGGGGGGGGGTCTAGTCCTGCAGCTTATTATAAGCGATAAACTTGAGATAAATTTAAAGGCAGGAAATAAAGTATGAGGAAAGATGGAGAATTTCATACTAATTCAGATCATCAATGTGGTGTCTATTTCAGTCCCTTTGGGTGCAAGGATTTCCTTTAGATCTTGACGTGAAATTTGAGTTACAACGTAAATGGACAAGTCCTAGACCTGAACTTAACATTGTCCAGTTCTTGTAACAAAGCCTTAACTAGTATAACCAAGGACTGACTCTATCTTTTTCTTTCTGTAAGTATTGTAAATTGAGAGAATTACAAAACTTAAGAAGATTTAAAAGATGAGACAAAATTGTAGTTCTAGTGAAATTGCGTGGTGATTCTTCTGTTCCAGTGAAGTTACAAAGCTTGCGTGGGATAATCTCAGTTAGCTGCGTGATTTTACGATTTGAAAATTGGCAAACATGAAAATGATACTTGTAATTCTAACTCAAAAGTGAAATTACCCAAGTATATAATGAGATTGTAGTATTCGAAAATCGGCATGCATCTTGGTCTACACAGAGCTGTTACATGATAATTTTTGTTATGGTATTCAATGATATGGTGATCAGTTATTTTTAAAATATATTATATTAATCTTTTAATTATTACGTTATTGTGCATGATTTTTTTAATTTAGACTTTTTAAAATTGTCCCAATCATCTTATTCTTTGAATGACGATATGGCTCAGTAAATTTTTTATATTTTTCTCAAACATTATCTTAGAGTTGCATTATCATTACAATGTCCAATTCATTTTGTAAAACAATAACAAACTTATATATGTAAAATATATAAAATTCTCATGATCACACGAGACTGATATGGTTCTAAACTGCTCATGTCAATAAGAAATTAATAGGGAATTGGCCAAACTTTTTAATATGGTTTACAATATCAATTACTAAAGTAATAACATGAAAATTTCTTTTACATGAAGAAGAATGTTGGGCAGTTAAGAATTTTTACATTTAAAAGTTGAAGGTGGCGAAAATAAAGATATTAAGATGAATGTGTAGACTTACCAAGAATAGGATTAGAAATGAGATTATTCAGGAGTAGGTGGGAGTGGCTCCGGTGGAGGATAAGATGCGAAAAGTGAAATTGTGATGGTTAGGACATGTGATAAGGCGGGCAACCGATGCTCCAGTACGGAGGTGTGAGAGACCGGTTGTGAATGATTTTAGGCGGGGTACAGGTGTTAGGATATACTATAAACCATGCAGTTTTGATGTAGTATTATGTATTGCACGATTATTTATTTATTTATTCAGTTTAATAAATCGTTACATTAAATAGATCATTGTCATCTATGTGTCCTCAACTTATATAGTAGATGATTTGGTATATAGAGTTTTAGCTTATACACAGAAGATTAAATCATTGGTTCTTATAAGTTAAAGTTATAGTTCACAATCGTATATGGATTTGGATAAACCATTAGAATGATTGTAGCACGAGACTAAAGGTAATTTATCTTGATTACGAGAACGGTGTAGTTCTAACTACTCGTGCTAGTACATTTTATATGTATTGAACGGGATCGAGTAGAGATAGTTGTTTTGGACTGACTGATAAAAAATATATTCTCTAAACTGTTAAATTTACTTATATTCTCAATCCTAATATAACTATTATGATATATATATAATATTTATCATTTTGATTTATTAAAAAGTGAGATTCTGAGATGAGTCAATATTCCTGGTAGGTTGGATGATAATAATATATATTGGTGAAATAATAAGTTAGTTGATGGAATTCATGTCACGGTATAGAGATTGATGATACACCTTTTATGAGAAGCTTATAAGCTTTCATGTGTAAACCTGATTGGTGGATTTATGAATCTGACATGTGAAATAAGTTAAGCATTGCTCTAAAGAAAATTAATCATTATATTAAATTCGTCAGTAATTTAATTTATTGATTAGTATCTGTAATCTTAACATGGGAAATTACATAAGTGTTTAATGTGGAATTACGAAATAAAAATAAAGGAGTGCAATTACAAATTTTTAATAAAATAATTTATATTTTACTATGGTAAGAGTAATTAAAATTGATATTTTGAATTGTTTCCATAAAAGGAAGCTTCAGTAATTAATTTCGTGGTCCATACAGTGTCCATATTACACTAGAACTCTAAATTCTATTTTCTATGGGAAAATGAGAAGTCACCGCCTGTTCTTGTTCAAGTAGAAATAAGCGTGTGTTTTTCTTTCCTCCTTGAATTGGGAGAGTATCTCTATTAATAGGGATTTTCCTATCATAGAAATTGAACAACAAGAACAAGAAATTTTTTTGGGTATTCTATTCAGTACTTGCCCACCCAAGTATTGAGAGAGCTTGGTTGTGTATTTGGGATCACTAGAAGACCGCAATTCGAAGATGGATTCGCTTGAAGATATTTGTTCACCGCTTCAAAAGGTATTTCTGATTATTTTTAAGTAGCCAATGTGTGAACTATGTTTTTATGTTGATTGTCTATACTACATGCAAGTAACCCTGCTTATTTTCTTCTTCTGTGTGTGCCTAATTTTTCAACAAGAGGTAGACCGAAGAAATATTGAAGGGAGGTGATTAGGCATGATATGGAACAGTTACAGCTTATGGAGGACATAACCCTTGATAGGAAGGCGTAGAGGACGCGGGTTAGAGAAGAGGGTTAGTAGGTAGGAGTACGTTCGTAATAGTAGGGAAGAGTGCTTTGTTTGTTTCTGTTCCTGTTGTTTCATGTAGTCTCTTGTTCGTGGTATTTTAGTGATGTCTATGATTTCAAATAGTTTGATTATAGCATTACCTTGTGGGTGTCTTATTTTTTATTATCTAGCGGTATGATATCTCTTTTTTTATTTGCTTTTATTTATTTTCTTATACTGTTATCTGTCCTGAATCGGGGGTCTATATTGAAAACAACCTCTCTACTTCATCTGAGGTAGTGGTATGAACTGCGTACATTTTATCCTCCCCAAACTCCACTTTGCGTGAATACACTGAATATATTATTATTGTTGCTTCTATTGGCATTTTACAAAATGTGGAAAATACATAACTTAGGCCATTAAATTCAACGTAAATCTTATAAATTTTGAACATTTTACAGTCATAAATTCTTTGGCAATTTACATAAGTGTTTGTATCGTTATATTAGTAGTACTATTATCAAAGAAAGTTACACTTGAGGTCCAATGATAGGTTTGGATATTTCATGGTGGTTTCTATCTCAATTGTATTCTTTTTGGTGAAAAGGATGGTTATCATTTATAAGTTAAGTAGTAGCATCGGTAGCAATATTAGACAAAGTGGGAGGTTCGAGGTCGGCCCTTGAAATGCTTTGGGCTGATATATCAACAGATAAAAGACTATTACAAATTGCAACTTTCCTAGGGAAAGCATTTCCTAGTTTGTCTATTGTTAAGGCTTCAGCTGCACACATAGGAGGAAACGTCAAAACTTGCAATTGACCAAAAATTGCATCTCCATCCCCTGACTTTGCTAAAGCGTCTGCAACTCTATTCTGTTCCCTGCATGTGTGCTTCAAGATTGGGGCCCTAGTCTATAGATTAAGGACTTGTACTCAAGAAGTATATTGCAATAGATAAGGTGGTTAGTGGTTAGCATATTTAAAATAGTGGAGGAGTCGCAGTTGATTTCAAGGGGAATTAAGTTTTTGTGAGCTGTTATTATAAGGCCCTCCAGGATAGACATAAACTCAACCTGTTGAGCATTAACGTTGGACATGAACTTGATGTATCCAAGGCCTCAATCTCCCTTGTAATCTCTAAAGACGCCCGCTAACTTGCCAGGGTCCAGTTGATGCATGACACTAACGTCAGTGTTGAGTCTAAACATGCCCTGGGTGGGAGATTCCTATTTGAGGTAAATAGTGGTGGTTGGATTAACCAAACCCAAGTTTTCCTCTACAAGCATGGCATACTTATTGGCAAAAGCAATGGTTTGTTTAGCAGCGATAGCTTTACCATTGATGTTAAACAGGTAAGCATTTCTGTTAAGCCAAATATTCCACATGCAGAAAGGGAGAATGGTGTGCCAATTGTACCACTCATTAAAACTTTTATCCTTAATAGATTCTCAAGTGTTGACCCAGTTGTTAGAGTTGAGAGTGGTTGAGTCAAGAGTGGATATGGTTTTACTATGGAGAGAAATGCTACTCCAAAAAGTGATAGATTTGGGGCATTTGAAGAAAATATGGGAAATGTGTTCTTGATGATTAGAGCAGTGCTTACAGGTAGGGGACACATCGAATCCTACATGGTTCAGGAAGCTTCTAGTGGGTATCCTTTTGTGGAGGATTAGCCATAGAAAAATTTTGATCTTGTTAAGCATACTCAGCTTCTAGATCCAAAGAAAGTCTTCTGTAGAAGTTTCCTGGTTGATGCACCAAGCTTGAATAATTTTGTAGGCACTGCTCATGGTAAACTTTCTATCCTAGGAATAGTCCCAAATGAGTTTATCTTAAAGATTAGCATGAGGAGGAATATAAGAGGTAGTGATAGTATCAATGAGATCAGCAGGTAAGATGAAGGTGATGGAATTAAGGGACCAGTTCCCTTGGTTATAGATGTCAATGACAATTAAAAGATCTTTCCCCTTATTAAGAGGTCTTTCTATGAGGCTCATATTAGAGGGGAAGTTCGAAATCCATTTATCCCCAAAGAATTTAACTCTATTACCTTTGTAGACAATCCATCTATGGCCAAGAGAGCATACCTTCTAACCCTCCTTGATACATTTCCAGGTTCTAGAAATAATTCTTTTCTTTGGTTCTGTAGGGTAAGGTCTACAGTACTTGTAGTAGAGAGTTTTTGCCCAGAGGTCTTGGGTGTTATTGTAAAGTTTCCATGAGAGGCTATCATAAGCACCTTTGTTCCTGAGGTTACTTCTTTGAATACCCAGACTCCCTTATTCTTATGAGTGGTGATTCTATTCCAACTAAGGAGGTAGGTTTTCTTCTTCTCATCAACACTTCCATAAATAAAGTTCCTTTGGATTTGGTTAGTGGTACTGTGGATTTTATGAGGAAGTTTAATATACTGCATGACATGAGAGAGGACACTACAAAGGATAGACTTCACCAGGACAGTTCTACTAGCCATGTTAAGCATTTTAGTTTTCCATCCAGAAAGCTTAGTTTGCATGTTGTCTAAGATGAATAAGAAATCAGCATTAAAGGTTTTGGTATGGAATATTAGGAAGCCAAGATACTTACCAAAGGTCTTTATAGCACTAATATTCAGAGCATTATAGTATGTTGAGGAAGTCTCAGGGGTGCAGTTGGAGAAGAAGACCACTTTAGATTTAGCTCTATTGAGTTTTTGTCTAGATTTGAGACAAAAGTCAGAGATAGTGTTGTTAATGACTTCACAGTCTTCAGGTCTGGCTCTAGAGAACAGGGTTTGATCATATCCAAAGAAGAGGTAGGATATGGAGGGGCCTTGATTGGAGATGCTGATAGGTTTCCAGATATTTGAGCGGGTTTTTGCATCTATGTCTCTAGAGAGTCTTTGCATACATAGATGAAAAGGTAGGGGGAGATATGATCTCGTTATCTGATTCTTCTTGAAGGTTGGAAGCTTGATGTTTTGGACCCATTCACAAAGATAGAAATAGAGGTTGTGGATACACAAGACATATTCAAATTGACTAGATTTAAGGGAAAGTTGAAGAAGATAAGGGAATCTCTGATGAAGGACCGTTCAAGCCCGTCAAAAAGCTTTTTCAAGGTCAATTTTCAAAATCATGCTCCTATTTTTCCCTTTTATTTTACTGAAGTAGGTTATGAACTCTTGGAAAATAATTGTATTCTCAGAGGCTCTCCTGTTGGATAGGAAACTGGCTTGACTAGGGCCAATTAGTTTAGGTAGGAAGGGCTTAATTCTGTGGATAATGATTTTTATGATCAGCTTGTAGAGAGTATTATACAGGACAATAGGTCTGAAATTCTTAATATGGCAAGTATTAGCACATTTGGGGATGAGGTAGAAGAGGGTTTCATTCATAGTGAGGTCCATGACATCATTCTGAAAAGTGTCCCTACAAAATAGGGTCACCTTACTACCCTCAATGTGCCAGTATTTTTGTAAGAAAATGGGATGTATGCCATCAAGTCCTGAAGCCTTAATTGGCCTGAAGGATTTTAAGGCACTGATAATTTCAGAGTCTCTTAGGGGCTTCAAGGAGGCTAGCTTCAGAATCGCTGAGGTAGAGGTTATGGTTGTGAGTTCGGGACTAGATATGATGGTTTTTAGTAGAAAAAAGGTGGTCAGGCTAGAGTAAAAAACAATAATGTGGTTGGTGATGTCAGCCTGGTGAAAGATCCAATTCTCATAGGCATCCTTCAAGGAAAGAATTCTGTTTCTTCTCCTTCTGTTAAGGGTCGAAACATGAAAGAATTTTGAATTCGAGCCACCATCCAAAAGCCAGTTTATCCTAGATTTAATTCTCAGAGATGGTTATATTCTAGGACCAACTCAGACTCAAGATTTTGTAAGAAATGGTTGTATAGGTAGTGGGGAGAATTTGAATCCCCTCAATCTTGGCCAACATTCTTTTTATGTTATGGAAGAGGTTTCCAAAGGATTTCATGTTCTCAGTAGAGGAACTATACCAAAGACTAAGGATGACATTCGTAATGTTATTGGGAGGGTCGAAAGAAGAATGGACCACTCTTTCAATGGTGGGGTGTTTACACTACATGTGTTCCATTCTACAGGGTATGCAAGGTATGGAAGGGATTTGATTTGGGATGCTGACAAATAAGGGGCAATGGTCAGAGTGGGTACATGGCAGGTGGTTGATATTGGCTTCAGGGTATCTTAACCAAAGGTTATTAGTAAGGCAGTTGTCCAGTCTCTCTAGGATGAGACTGCTCCTATTTCTATACCTTTTATTACTCCAAGTGTATTTACTCCCTTTATAGCCTAATTCAACTAGGCCACACTAGTTGATATAGCCCCAAAAGAGGTTGTCTCTTTTATTATTTATTCTATTCCTACCAAATTTTTCTCTGGCTTAGAGGACTTCATTAAAGTTACCTCCTAGCAACCATTCTCCATGGTGGCTCTGGGACATGGCTATAAGGTTGTCCCAGAGTTTACTTCTAAGGTGGAAGTCAGTGCTAGCATAAGTGACAGAGAAATTTTAAGATAGGAAAGTGTGGATTACCTTAACCATGGTATGGATGGCCTGAGGGGTGATGGATACGTCTTACAGCTTGAGGTTATTGTCCTTCCATATGATAACAATGCCTTCAGATCTTTCCACATCAGGGAATTGGATTTGGTCATCAAAGCCTAACTCAGCAGTGATTTCTCTATGCTCAACTATTCTAGTCTCCAACAAAACTATAGAAGGTTTATGAATGTTAACCAGGGTGGTGCACTATATTTTGAAGGTAGCACTATTTTCCCCTCTCATATTTCAGATGATGAACTTAAGCATTGGGTTCATTTGGAGTAGTGGGGATGGGATAACAATTTTCCCTTTCCCTGGGTTTTTAAAGGGTTTGATCATTTGAGTTATAGAAAGAGTTACAGTAGATGGTAGTTGGTCCATCTTGTTCCTCAGGTTTAGAGAGAACTTCATTAGTTCCTTGGGACGAAGCACAGTAATAGCTTCTCTCAGTGGATCTTTGAATTCTTTCTAGAAGGTGCTCTCTAGTGGGAAGATATCTGGATTTTGATCCCCAAGTTTTTCCAAGATTGTTTGTAGGTCCTAGTTGCACTGTTTGAATATGTCTAGATTTAAGATTTCTTCCTCTCCTAGGTCTTTTAACTAACCTCCTAGGGATGGAGGTTGGATCTGGTGGAGAAGACGCCCCTTGAGATTTCATGGAATAAAAAAGAGTCCCACTAGAGTTGCATTAGAGGTTTAGGGAGGGAAAAAGGGCAGGCTTTGGAAGATTTGATTTAGAAAAAGGTTGTGTTCTTGTGTGGATAGGTGCACTGGGTCCTTTAAAAATTAGGCTTAGATGAGAGAATGCATCCACGTTTTTCTCCCTAGTTGGTGGAATGAGTGGTCTATTGCTTCTTTCACCACATTGGTCAGATAGTGTGGATCCTAAAGGAATAGAACCACTAGTTGAGCCCTAATGTTGGCATTTAGGGTCAGTGTTAGGTCCCTAAGGAGTAGTTCTAGCCACAATTCTGGTACATGATCTAGTGGTGGAAGGGCAGTCACCAGAAATATTGGCGGTTTTGGGTGAGTGTTCAGTTTTTTCTAGATCTCCATTTCTATTTAGAGAGTGACCAGTTGTGGGAGAATGGGGTTTAAGATTACCATTTTTGGTAGTAAAATAGTGTCTGGTTGGGGGAGAGTTAGTTGACATGACCTCAATAGTCATGTCAACTGCAGAAGTCGGCTCCAAACCTTCTTTCTCAGGGCAAAATGGAGTAGCATTTAAGGATTCCTGTCCATCCCAACTAGCAGGGGATTTAATTGAAACGACCTCCATGGTCATTCCATTTGCAGTTCCTTTATGATTATTATTTTTCTCAGGGATGTTCTGACCAGTATGAAGCCAAGTATTACTACAGTTATGGTGAAGGAAATGTTGTGGGGTCTTAAAGGAGCCTTCTTTGGGATTTAGATATTTTGGTGGGGATGGTACTCTGGCAATAGGCATTGCTACGTTATCCCTACCTAGGTTACTTGGTTTTCCCACCTTAGTATTTACCAAATCGCAAAAGGTGAAGGGAGATTGGGGTGAGGTTGGTTAGTTAACTTACCTGGGGACCTTCAGATGATATTACCTGGTTGCGTCTGTGGGCATGTGACCAAGTACTTCTTTTTAGGTAGGTCACAAGTTTCCATATACTCTTTGGTGGTGCGGTGTTGTGGGCTTTGGTAGTTGAAGATTCCGACACTTGCAAAGGGATTGGGGGTGGGGATTCTGTACAACTTTTAAGGGTATGCCCTAATCTGCCGCATTCTGTGCAGAGTATTCCATCTCCCTCGTATTCTATTTCTTGGATATGGTCACCAATAATGACCTTCCTTTTGATTGGTAGGTATAGGGGCACTGTACATAGATGTGTGTGTATCTTCCTCGAGGCGCAGCTATAACACCTCGTATTTTCTTAGCATAGATTAACCCTCAGTACATGGGTTATCCTAGAAAATTTTTTGAAATACTCAGTAATTTTCAGATTTGGGCCTGCCATTGCACTGGAAATTCAATTAACTTTCCAACGATATAAAATTAGCCTAAATCCGACAACCGGGTAAGAAGTTATGATGATTTTAAGTTTCAGTAGTTAAACATCATCATTCAGGCCAGTAGCGCATCGCAGAGTGTGTTAGAATAGCAATTGTCAATTCCAGTGTTGTTCCACGATATTGGCACGTCGCGCCATAGACCCAGTTCACAATTGTCAATTTTCAGTGTACTAACGCGATTCCACCGCGTCGTAGTACACTTTCAGTTCACAAACAAAGTGGCAACGCGATACCACCGCGTCGCTCTACCATGTAATTTCCCAGTTGTCATTTTACAGTGGCTTGGCGCGATAGTGGCGCGTCGCGCCAGGGGTTCAGATCAGGAAAATTTTACAAAAAATTAAAGTTGCGCCCAGGGTTTAACAGTCTTTTCCCATGATTTTATTCCGTCCAGATGTGGGATTTAAGCCCTAAAAATGTGTAAAACCTTCATTATTCACTTTTCCCCAAAATCAAAAGGTAATTCCCTCTCAAGAAAACAAACTCTAGCTCTCAAGAATCAAGGTCAATCCTAAGAATCTCACAAATTAAGGTATGTTTGATGTTCATCTATGGGACCTTTCCACCCATGGAGTCATAGAATCTATTTTTTTTAAAGCTTCAAGAATTATGATTCATGATTTACATGTATGAAATTAGTTTGTCTTCATGTTTTGACATTTATTGAGTTTCAATCCATAATTAATGGTAGATTCCATGAAGTGGTATAGTATGTATGTTGAATTGAGTAATCCCCATGTTATAATCTATGAATTTGCAAGTTGATTGTTGTATCCATGTTAACCCTAAGTGTTTATGATTTAATGAACCAAGTATGCTTCCCATGTGTTTGATAAATTGTCTATGAGAATGAAATAATGCCATTATAACATCCTAACATGTATTCCTCATTCATGTACAAGTTAATGCATTACAAGTGTTTGATGAAATGTCTCTATGAATGAATTGTGACCAAGTGAACATTGTTAAGTTATTCAAGATTATGCTTTTCTTTACTTTTCATGCTATCGAGTCCTGGGGGTATTTAATACCCGACAATCTAGTTGTTACTTAGAGCCAGTGTCAGTTATAGAATAGTATCAGTCATGTCAGGATCAGTAGTACTCTCAGTCCCTTACAGAATTTAGTAGAATTCAGTCAGTTACAGAACTTAGGAAAACTCAGTAATCTCAGTATCAGTCCAATCTAGTTCAGTATACTCGGTACAATGTCTTTCAGTTGGGAGTAGGATTCAGCACCGAGCGAGTCCAAAAATGGGGGCTCACCTGCCAGCAGAGGGTGTGATCCTTAGAAGAAATCCTTTCACTCTAGAACTACGTAAACAGCGTAGGTTGAGACATCAAACCAGCCAGTAGAGGGTTGATGAGGTTCTCTACCTGCTAGTAGAAGGTACCACCATTCTCGTTTAGGGAAGCTACCATAAAAGGGTTACTCTTCAACTTGTCTTTACCCGTGGCATGGTACTGGCACCCTTCCAATTAGGGTTATAGATTGGACCCCTATTAGTTCAGATTGGGGCATGTTGGTTAGATGATTACCTCTCACAATTTCAATTTCAATTTCAATCTCAGTCTTCAGAATAGAACTCAGTTCAGTTCTACAGAATCAGGACTGTCAGATCAGTCATTCAGTTATCAGAAATTTAGATTTTTAGTGATCTCAGATTATCTGTATATTTAGTTATCATTTATCAGATTCAGTTCCAGTATACTCAGTTACTTTATGCACAGTATGATTAGTAGTTACAGATCCTCCATGTATACTAATCCATCTCTTGCATATCATTTAGTCAGTTATTGTTCATGCATATGAACCCCTGCATTCAACCTTACCTCATCTAGCATACCAATACATTTAACACATACTTTCCTACGCTATGATATTTCATATCATAGATTCGGATGCTCAGGTTCCTGACCGCGCTTAGCCAGATTTAGCCAGCAGTAGCAGATTTAGCTGTGAGTCCTCATCTATCGAGGATATGCTTTCATTTTAGTACTTCAGCTTAGCAGTATTTTAGTAGATGGAGTTAGTTAGGGGATTGTCCCATCAACTTCACTTTCAGACAGATTCAGTTAGAGGCTTTTTAGACTAGAATGTTTCAAATAGTTGTTCAGTATTTCAGTATCTTATTTAGTTTTGATTATAGTATTTTGAACCTTATGGCATTTTAGCCTATTATTCTACAATTATTTCAGTACTATTGTTCAGTGCTCACAGTAGATATCATTCATGGGTTAGCTTGTGGTCCTTCGGGGTCACAAGCATCGTGTGATGACTAGGGGGTAGTCTAGGGTCATTATAAACTTGGTATCAGAGCCTAAGGTTCAATAGAGTCCTAGGAAGTCTAAAAAGCTGCAACGCGTAGAGTCTTATGCATGGGTGTGTAGTGCACCATATTTATGGATAGGAGGCTATGAGATGTTTTAGGAAAAGTTTCCCTTCTTTCAGTATTCATGTCGTGCGAGTGAGCATGAGATCAAGTTAATATCTCAGTCTAATCCGCTTCTTCCTTTCGTTTACAGAACATACCTCCCCAAAGGACTAACGAAAGAAGAACCAAAAATCAATCATCCCCTCAGCCCGTTTTGGAATATCCTCTAGACGAACATAACTCTCATACAAAATTCAGAGTTGCATTCACTACTCTAGCGAATTCAGTCGTAGCTCAGAATGAACAGACAACTGTTGTTCTAGCCAACCTAGTGGGAAATACTGCTACAACCAAAATTTGGAACTTCACCTAGATGAATCCTCCTTCCTTTATGGGATCCAAGTCTGAAGAGGATCCACAGGAGTTCCTCGATCAGGTTCAGAAAGTCACAAACATCATGGGATTGACTTCCAGTGAGAGTGCTAAGTTAGTTGTCTATCAGCTACAAGATATAGCCCATACATGGTTTAAGCAGTGGAAGGTAGACAGGGGTATAGGTGTTGAGCCCATGGAGTGGGAAAAGTTTGCTACTACCTTCCTAGACAGATTCTTTCTCTTATAGCTGAGAGAAGCCAAAGTGTTAGAGTTTATCAATCTCAGACAAGGTAGCATGAGCGTAAAAAAGTATTCCCTCAAGTTTACTCAGTTAGCCAAGTATGCTCCCCATGTAGTAGCAGACAATAGGATCAGAATGAGCAAGTTCATATCTGGGGTGTTAGATAATGTGGTTAAGGAGTGCAGGACAACGATGTTGATTAAAGAGATTGACATATCTAGGCTTATGGTCCATGCTCAACAGATTGAGGAGCAGAAACTTAAGGAGAAAGAGAGATAAAATAAGAGGACGAGAACAGGTGGCTTTAATTTCAATCAGCCTAAGCCAGACGGGGGTAACCATTCCCAATTTCATCTAAATTCTTCAGTTCCAGCTCTGTCCTCTGCCAGTGTACCAATGACCCAGGATAGCGTAAGCAATGGTCGTACTAATCCATTTTGTTGAGAGTGTGGTAAGAATCATAAGGGTGTGTGCAGAGCTAGAAGTGATGTTTGTGTTGGGTGTGGCAAGCCAGGCCACAGAGTCAGAGATTGTCCTCAGTCAGGTTCTTAGGGTCAATATAGTCGTCCTTTAGCTCAGTCAGGTTGCCCGAATCAATAAGGTACCGCTTCCAGTGTCACCAGGGGGCAACGCCTAAATAGGTTTTACGCACTTTAGTCCAGACAAGATCAGGAAAGTTCTCTTGATGTGGTCACTGGTATGTTACAGATCTCCCATTTACATATTTATGCCTCAGTTTCAGATCCCAGATACTTAGTCACGATTTAGTTCGTGGGTGCCCCGTGCATTATCTCATACTTTTTCTTAGTATCTCAGCCAAGTCAGCATTCTCGAGGGATAGTGTCCCAAGGGGGAGATGCACTATAATCCCCAAGCTATCACAATCTAAACCTTCCATTTTCTCTTCACGTAGCAAATCCAGTCGAAGTAATGGGACCTCATAGTTGACCCTCAAGTCCTAATCTCAGTCGTATGACTATTCCCCTGTCATGACACGTATCCAAGAAATCAGTTTAGTTTATGTATCATAATTCAGACTAAGCCATGTCTTCATATTCTCGTTCATGCATATTTAGTCACGTATTCATTAATCCATTCAGACATGTACTCATGCATCAAACATGTGTGTTCAATATGTAAACTCAGCTTATCAGTATTTTCAGTCATGTATCTCGTGCATCAGATATGCATGTTCAGTATGTAAGTTCAGTCTATCATACCAGTCACGTAATCATGCTAAAGTTGTGCATGTCTAGTTCAGTACATAAAATTTAGTCTGCCAGTATTCTCCCAGCTTAACTAACCACATTCGAGGACAAATGTTCCCAACGGGGAGATATTGTAATACCCTGTATTTCCCTAGCCTAGATTAACCCTCAGTACATGGGTTATCCTAGATAAAAATTTTGAAATACTTAGTAATTTTCATATTTGAGAATGCCATTGCATAGGAAATTCAATTATCTTTCCAACGATATAGAATTAGCCTAAATTCGACAACCGGGTAAGAAGTTATGGTGATTTTAAGTTTCAATCATTAAACATCGTCATTAAGGCAAATAGCGCATCGCAAAGTGTGTTAGAATAGCCATTGTCAATTTCCAATGTTGCTCTGTGATATTTGCGCGTTGAGATATAGACCCAGTTCACAATTGTTAATTTCCAGTGTACCAACGCGATTCCACCGCGTTGCGGTGCATTTCTAGTTCACAAACAAAGTGGCAACACGATACCACTGTGTCACGCCACCATGTAATTTTCCAGTTGTCATTTTTCAGTGACTTGGCGTGATAGTGGCGCGTCGCGCTAGGGGTTCAGATTGGAAAAATTAAAGCTGCGCTCAGGGTTAAAACAGTTTTTTCCCATGATTTTATTCCGCCCAGATGTGGGATTTAAGCTCTAAAAACGTGTAAAATCCTTCATTTTTCACTTTTCCCCAAAATTAAAAGGTAGTTCTCTCTCAAGAAAACAAACCCTAGCTCTCAAGAATCAAGGTCAATCCTAAGAATCTCTCCAAGAACTCTAAGAATCTCACGAATTAAGGTGTGTTAGATGTTCATCTATGGGTCTCTTCCACCCATGGAGTCAAAGAATCCATTTTTTTAAATCTTCAAGAATTATGATTCATGATTTACATGTACGTCATTGGATTGTGTTCATGTTTTGACATTTATTGAGTTTCAATCCATGATTAATGGTAGATTCCATGAAGTGGTATAGCATGTATGTTAAATTGAGTAATCCCCATGTTATAATCTATGAATTTACAAGTTGATTGTTCTATCCATGTTAACCCTAAGTGTTTATGATTTAATGAACCAAGTATGCTTCCCATGTGTTTGATAAATTATCTGTAAGAATGAAATAATGCCATTATAGCATGCTAACATGTATTCCCCATTCATGTACAAGTTAATGCATTACAAATGTTTGATGAAATGTCTCTATGAATGAATTATGACCAAGTGAACATTGTTATGTTATTCAAGATTATGCTTTTCTTTACTTTTCATGCTATCGAGTCCTGGGGGTATTTAATACCCGACAATCTAGTTGTTACCTAGAGCCAGTGTCAGTTACAAAATAGTATCAGTCATGTCATGATCAGTAGTACTCTCAGTCCCTTACAGAATTCAGTCAGTTACAAAACTTAGAAAAACTCAGTAATCTCAGTATCAGTCCAGTCCAGTTCAGTATACTCAGTTCAGTGTCTTTCAGTTGGGAGTAGGATTCAGCACTGAGTGATCCCAAGGATGGGGGCTCACCTTCCAGAAGAGGGTGTGATCCTTAGAAGCAATCCTTGCATTTCAGAACTACGTAGCCAGCGTAGGTTAAGACATCAAACCAGCCAGTTGAGGGTTGATGAGGTTCTCTACCTGCCAGTAGAGGGTAACACCATTTTTGTTTAGGGAAACTGCCAGTAAAGGGTTACTCTTCAGCTTGTCTTTACCCGTTGAATAGTACTGACACCCTTCTAATTGGGGTTACAGATTGGAACCCTATTAGTTCAGATTGGGGCATGTCGGTTAGATAATTACCTCCCACAGTTTTAGTTTCAATCTCAGTCTTCAGAATAGAACTCAGTTCAGTTCTACCGAATTAAGACTGTCAGATATAGTCATTCAATTATCAAAAATTCAGATTTTTAGTGATCTCAAATTATCAGTATATTCAGTTATCAGTTATCAAATTCAGTTCCAGTATACTCAGTTACAGCATGCACAATATGTTCAGTAGTTACAGATCCTCCATATATGTTAATCCAGCTCTTGCATATCATTTAGTTAGTTATTGTTCATATATATGAACCCTTGCATTCATCCTTACCTCATCTATCATACCAGTACATTCCCACGTACTGACGCATACTTTTCTGCGCTATGATATTTCATATCATAGGTTCGGATGCTCAGGTTCCTGACCGCGCTTAGCCAGATTTAGCCATCAGTAGTAGATTTAGCAGTGAGTCCTCGTCTATCGAGGATATGCTTTCATTTCAGTACTTCAGCTTAGCAGTATTTTAGTAGATGGAGTTAGTTGGGGGATTGTCCCATCAACTTCACTTTCAGACAGATTCAGTTAGAGGCTTTTCAGACTAGAATGTTTCAGATAGTTGTTCAGTATTTTAGTATCTTATTCAGTTTTGATTATAGTATTTTGAACCTTATGGCATTTTAGCCTATTATTCTGTAATTATTTCAGTATTATTGTTCAGTGCTCATAGCAGATATCATTCATGGGTTAGCTTGTGGTCCTTTGGGGTCACAAGCACGTGTGACGACTAGGAGGTAGTCTCGGGTCTTTACAGTAGCTGACGTGCATGCATCAATTTTGAGAAGTGCCCCTAATTTTCTTCCATTTTTTTAGAATATGTTGGGCATAGAACTGGTAGGTAGTTGAGGGAGCCTGACCCAAATGGTTGTGTGTCTAATTGTGGATTCTTGGGGCATAAAATTTGACTTCCATTTTGTAACTGAGAGGAACCCACCCACTACGAACCAGGGGCCCTCTTGCAGTGCCCGATCCATATTTTCTGTCTTGTAGAATTTTGCAATGTAAAAAACTTGCCCAAAATCAATGAGGGTCAGTGTTTCAGAGGGCTTCCATAGCTCTGTGATTTTTTATTTCAGAAATTGATGGGAAACTTTTCTTCCCATTAATTTCACTATCACTGAGAACCTCAATGGCTGGAAGATTCTAGCCTTATCTTACTTCAATAGGGTTATAGGGTCGTCGGTTCGCCCGATCTCTTCTTGTGTGGTTGCCCAGCTTTTTATTTGGTAAGATCCATTCAGACTTGCATGTTTGTCTGTGAAGACATTCTTGAAAGACTGTTTTGGAGCTTCATCCTTCTCTATGGCAGCATTGTTGGAGGGCAGTGGATCTGGTGCTCTTGCAGAGTTGTGCCCTATGTACTGGTGGTCCAGTTCCCCACAGTATTCCTCAATTATTGGCCAATTTCTCATTGTTGATCACATTTTTTGTAAAATAATTACTCCTTATCCTATATCAATTGTATTGAACATATAGTAGATAATTTTAAGGCCCATAGACGGGCTAATGTTTAGAAAAAGTTTAATATAAATTATGATATTGCATTTTGATCAATATTCTACTGGTACTAACTAAAATATTAGCATAAATAAAATACTATATGTAAAGCTACCTAACTCACAAATATTTTCAAGTATTATTGGTATCTATTATGAAAACATTCATTTCTTATTGTTCTAAAGCACTAATGTTCTAAAATTTAATTTGCTTTTCAATATCGCATAATGACATAAATTTATTGAGATTTAAAATATAATTTTATTTGTTAGGTTGAATTGAATTATACGTGAAATATGCTTTATTTAAGAAAGTCAAAAATCACATCGCATATTTAATGAATTTTCTACAGTGTTTCTAACTCCTTTATTTTCTTTGAAAGATCTATTAAGAACATGGTTCTAGTACTTCTTTCTTCATTATTCTTTGCAGATAAATTTTTGCTCATACAATATTATTAATTATTAAAATAATATTAAGTTTTAATTAATACAACAACATATCCCATATAATTTTACAAAATAGTTTTGAGAATGGTAGAATGTACATAAGCATTACCTCCACTCTCAGAGATAGAAAGACTATTTCTGACAGACAATTAAGTATTAATTGGTATCTTAAAATAAGAAAATTAGAAAAATAATTTACTATGGCTAATTAAATGTCGATTTAATAAATTTTAAAATATAAGGATATTTTTTTCTTGGTTTTACACTCAGTGTCTGATACTCGCATTGAAACCCCGACTAATTCGAATAGCGCTCTGCAGGAGGTGGCTCTCCCAACAGAATTTTCTTCACTCTCAAGGCTCAAATCTGAGACTCTGATAAGGGTGGAGCAATCCCAACACTGCACCACTATTCACGTTGATAATCTAAATATATTCTATTATCAATACACATTAATTGAACTCAAGAATACTTTATTCTTTTTATCAAATTTGATCGGCAACTCAAAATTAAATCAAACTTACATTAATTCAACTATTTAAATTATTTTCTAATATTTAAAATAGAAAAATACAAACTTGATTCTCTATTTAGATGAAGATCTACGGTTTTTAAATTTAGGAAATACTCTTAGGATCTGTTTGATCATAGTATTTTGGAAATGAGTTTTTTTGAAGTTAAAATATAAAAACTGAAAACAAATTTAATTTTCTTTAGAGTTTAATGAAAATTGAGTTATTTTATGAAAAAAAAAATTATTTAAAAAAATAAAATAAAATAAAAAGTACAAAAAGTTAATTCAAAAATATTGGAACACCTCTTGAGGTGTTTTTCAAAAATCCAAAAATAGTGAAAAAGTATTTTGAAATACTTATTGCCAAACAAATATTCTAAAATAAAGTGAAAATGTATTCCAAAATACTCTGAATAATATTTATGGCCAAACGCTTGCTTAGTTTGTTTTAAATTTCAAGTATTCCATCTGATTCATTTATTTGTCTTGATATTTTTATGCTCTATTAAATATTAAAAATAGTAATTCAGTAAATTATTTTTATTTCATTTTAACATATACTATTTGTTTTTATCACACTAATTTCATTCAATTTTATTATATTAAAGGAAAAATACAATTGAAAAATAATTTATTTATTTATTTTCTAAAATAATAAATAGTTTATACTCACATCAGTTATGTTATGAATTAAAATAAAGCAATTGCAAAAAGTAATTAGATTAAATCTCGAATTAATTTAAAAGAGGAAAAAAAGTGTATGGTATTGAATATTACCTTTTGAAAGAAAAATTTCTCTGATAAGGGTAATAATTAATGACCATTTGAAGATAAAACTTGAGTCCATATTTTTACACGTACAGAATGTTTTTGTTGCTCCAATGTGATGTTTCCACATGTCCATTAGAATTTAATACAACTTGAATGACTTTTGAGAAATTTAATGTAATCTTTGCTTGTTGTACAACTGCTTGAAGCTGGATTATGTTGTTAAATTTTGAAATTATTGAAAGAACATTTTTATCCTTGATCGTCATTCAACTCATCTTTCTATATAATAAAATAAAATATAATAAAAATAGGTTAGTATGTGTTCACGATACGTAAGAATGTATTTCTATCCCATCCGATTTTAAAGTCCATCAATTTTTTATGTATCTAAGAGATTAACGTGTTCATGATATATATGAATGTATATGTGCACAGTTGTATACACATGTCTCTAAGTTTTTACTTTGTTGGATACATCAAATTAATAATAGATACATTAAATTAATAAATTTAATATTTAAATAAAAATAAAATTAAATTAATCAAATTACATAACCAAGATATATATATTGTTGTCTTATATTAATGAAATTAATTAATTTATTATTCAAAGAGTAATAAAATGAAATTAATCAAACACAGATATATTACTTGATTTCCGCATTATATTAAAGGATTTGATAAATTTAAATTTTTAAAATTAGTTGGTCATGGATCAGAAATCACAATATATCCATCTACCTTTTTATGTAATATTGTAAAGTTGTGAGAGAGAAAATAATTAGCTTCTACGATTATAAAATTTGTGCAAGCTGCTCAAAAATTATTTACATCCTCAAATTTACTTTAAAAATTAATGTTTTCTCAATTTAAATAGTAGACACTTTCTCTCTTTTATCTTAACTTTTAAAAATATCTATTTGCCCTTACATTGCTAATCTTTTTCGTTTTTACTTCTTTAAATCGTGATTTTTTTTAAATAATTTATATAACAAATCTCTATAGGGAAAAATAAGCATTATTGGTTATACAAAAAAAAGAAAAGTGTGAAATAGTAACTTAAGTGCATACATTATTGATATTTAATAATGAAATGAATGAACAAAATTAAAAAAAAAAATTATTACAAAAACTTTAATATTATTATAAATGTATTTACATTATAGTGAATGTCTATTAAGAATATAGATAAGATCTATCAAGATCTAATAAGATCGAGTTGATATCTATCAGGATTTGAAGTATTTGTCTTTTAGTCAGAAACTAGGAGTATTATCTCCTATAAATAGAGGGGCTTTGTTCATTGTATTCTCAATCTGATGATCTCGCATCACTCCAGAGAAATAAAGAGGCCTAATCTCTTTTCTCTCTATTTATTCTTGTTGTTCTTTCTTTTATATTTTATAACACGTTATCAGCACGAGACTCTACCGTCTCAAATTTGAAGACTAAGATATTATTTTCTTTATTTTCATATTGTTATTCATAATCTTACAAAATCTGGGTTCGTTGTCTCGAGCAAGAACTACCTTTCATGGGTTTGAATGTTGAAATCTATTTATATCCTGAAATCTACTTAGATGTTATAGGTCTTGGAGACGCCATACAGAAAGAAAATACAACATCTAATAAAAATCGTGCTAAGGCTATGATTTTTTTGCGTCATCATCTTGACGATTCTGAAAATTGAATACCTTTACTACTAAGGATCCAGTTATTTTGTGGAATAGCCTAAAAGAAAGATTTGACCACTTAAAGATGGTCATATTGCCAAAAGCACCATATGAATACATGCACCATGGAAATAAGATATTGGGTCCAGTCCCATTGATTTATGCCTAAGACGTCTTTATATGGATAAGACATTGAGTTTGAATCTCAATGCACCATATTGATGATAAAATGATGGCTAAGGAAAAATAATGTGTTTTTGATGAAAAGTCATAAAACTTGTCCATTGAATATGCTCCATTCTATGAAGTGAATGTGGTAGCAATATATGATAGGTCTGAAAGATGACAATTTTCTCCATTCTTAAAGTGAATGTGGTAGCAATATATGATATACTTTGAAAGATATGTATGTCTCGATGTACAATATCATGAAAGAGGTTATAAGCTATCAGAATTTGATAGGCTTAAAGCACGATTAGATTCTATTTCTATGGGGAATGACAAGCTTATTAATGCAAACGTGCACTTGATTGTGATGGTATCATAACTCACCTCCAAAAGAGGCTGAATAATTGAGAAGAGTTATTTTGAAATCTACTTCTAAAATAGTAAATCTAAAATTTACTAAAGAAAAAAAATACATATCATGATAAACTTGTGCTCTACTATAAATGAGTCATAAGTTGATATGAACGATTGTGACATCTCAAAGATGTGCATATTGAGTATTAGACATGTATTGAAGAACTAGAAGATTTTTCAAAAAAAAATTATGTCGCTTGTTCTCATGATAAGTTGGTTTGACCAACTAATATTGGGATTGGATCCCTTAAAATCTAAAAAATATAAAGGGTGAATAAGGGCCCGTTCACCTATCATGTGATCTATTAAGATGTATCGATATAAGATGATCACTTATACGTTTATTGTAAACCTGCAGTTTGACATTCTCAAAGTTACTTGCTCAATATAAATTGAGTTAAGAACATAAGTTTCAGATTGTGTAATCAAGACAATTCATCTTGATGATGATGGTTTGGCATTGAATACCTTCGATAAATAGCTAAACCATTACTAATGAGAACAAAGCTTTATGTGTTGGTCTGAAATATGATATGTTGCATACAATAGCACTTGTGTGCATTAGACCAATAAAAATAATTATTTCTTCCCTCTCAATTGGTTCAAGGTCAGAAACCAACTATTTCGTCTAATAATTTTGATGTGCGGTATACGATTAATGAATATACCATAATGCACAAATTCCTCAAAGAATATGGAAGATGTATGTTAGTTTTCCTAACATAAGGGGGAGATTATAAGCTGCTATGAAATATGTTAGAAATTATCATCAGGTCCTCATTAAAAAGATAATTCAAGTCAAATGCCAAAAGCATATCATATTTAAGCTTTAAGTGCTCTTATTTTGTGTCCATAAAGGACAAAGTCTATGCATGCGTGAAGCGTGGTAGATCAATCGGTTCCAAATAAAATAATCCTTGAAAAGGATAAGGAGCAAATAATCATAATAAGAAGGCAATGTTCTCTTAAAGAGTCTTCGACATAACACTTCATGAAACCTTATGACACGTTTAGGTACCTGAAAATAATGAAGTGATGAGATGTCAAAATGTTATGTCACATTGTGAACCGATACGAAATGATATATCATTAATATCTTTAATACAATATTGGCGTAATATTGTAAAAGATTACGAGGATCTGAATTCTACGTTTATTTAAGTATACTGACAAAAAAATATTTATCAAGTGACATGAAATGATGCATCTTGGTAAGCATAACACTTATTTAATTTGTAGTCTAGACACTTGAATATGTCATACATATTGATATTGTCATTATCAATATGTGTCACTTGATAAAAATCCATATAAAAATTCCTAAAGGATTCAAAATGCTCGAAGCATATAAAGTTTCTGGGAAACTTGTTTATTATCCTTATAAGGGATAGATTGATGGTCTAAATATTGTTGAAACTCTTGGAGAGTTTTCAAAAACAATAGATTATTTGTTGGAATGAGAAATATGAAGTACCACATCTTAGTGCAATTGGTGCACAACACTAATGTATCTTGCAAATACTACAAGGCCTGATATAGCCTTTTCGATTAATTTGTTAGTAAGGTATAGTTTTGCTCCTACTAGAAGACATCGAAATAGATCAAACACATGATCTTATTTTATTCTAAAGATTGCAGTCCCAATATCATTGATTATGCTGATGTTGGGTATTTATTTAACCTGCATAAATCTCGGTCTCAAGCATGCAGTGTGTTCACATGTGGGGATACTGCCATATCTTGGAGATATACAAGCAGTCTATCTAGCCACTTCATCGAACCATGCTGAGATAAAAACTATTCATAGAACTTCTTAATGGAGGATTCATAAAAGGAGATAGAACGAAGCACACTTCATTAAAGTTTTTCTATACACATGATCTACAAAAAGAATGGTGATAGTAACGTGCAACAAATTCGTTCAAATGACAATGCGACTGATTTATTCACTAAGTCTCTTTCAACTACAACTTTTAAGAAGATGGTGCACAAGATCGGGATGCAAAAGTTCATTAATGTTCTCATCAAGGGGAGCAAATATGTGTTGTACTCTTTTTCCCTTTCAAGATTTTGTCCCACTGGGTTTTTCTTGTAAGGTTTTTAATGAGGCAATCGAAATGCATATTGTTAGAGATGTGTACTCTTTTTCCTTCACTAGATTTTCTTTCTCACTGGGTTCTTGAATGTCTATCAAGGATATAGATAAGATCTATCAAGATCTAATAAGATCTAACAAGATCTAGTTGATATCTATTAGTCAGAAACTAGGAGTATTTGCCCCTATAAATATAGGGGGTTTGTTCATTTTATTCTCAATCTGATCTCTCATCCCTCAAGAGAAATAAAGAAGCTTCCTCTCTTCTCTCTCTATTTATTCTTGTTTCTCTTACTTTATATTTTATAACAAATATCTATATATACAGGTAAAAATCATAGAATGTGACAGTTTTATAGATATATTTTAATATAAGTAATTAAAATAATTAATAAAAAAATAGAGGTATATTTTATAATGAATTCTTAAAAGATAATCTATTTATATTGTAATTAAATTATAATTTAGAAATAATAATTAATGACAATACTCGTTTATCTGTATAGACAATTAAGAATAAGAGATAAGTAAAACTAAAATATACATATATACTTAATACATGTAATATTTAAAAAAATAGCATTAGATTTTGTAATAAGTTCATAAAAAATATTTTACTTATAAAATTAATAAACTTAAATAAAATCTGTAAATACCTAGAAATGGTGAAAGAGAGCAAAGAAGATGAGACTTCTAGAATTGTGTTGAATTTCAAAATCATCGAATTACATAAACAACTCAAACAAATAATTATATAAATATAAAACAATAAAAATTAAATACTTATAACCACATTTAACAGATCTAAGCTTAAAATTCCTCCAAAAAAATAATTTTAAATTATTTTTTAAGGAAATATTAGCCTTAACCCAGTAACTGAAACTGAGAGCTCCTGGTCACAACAACATTCAATCAATTTGTAATTTTCTTTAAATTTTTCATCCAAAAAATACCCCAGCTCTAATTTTCTACCCAAAAAAATTTACAAAAAATATATGGTCATATAGAAAAATTAAACCCTAAATTATATAGTGTTGAAAAATTAATTAACTCAAAATACAAATGAATCTTCTTTTTATGTTTTTCATATTTTTTTTCTAATTTGGGTATGACAAATTCAGATAAAAAAAGATCGGATAAAAACACGAAGCTTGAAAAAAATAATTTTGTAATTTACGTTGGAGTAAAAAAAATTATGAAATAATAATAATAATAATAATAATAATAATAATAATAATAATAATAATAATAATAATAATAATAATAATAATAATAATAATAACAACAACAAATATAATGAAAGACGGATCCTAAACACTATAATAAAACGGTATGGTACGTTAAAACTCTCATTTTTACTTTGAAATTCAAATATTATGTCAATATAATATATAGTATCATATTACCTCAATGTCAGATGACATTACACACATTTCATTCTTATACTTTATTTTATACACCTTTCTTTTAATCAACTAGTTTAGGTGTATGCGTCTCGCACATGTACCTCACTTTATTGAGTTCAAACGTTACACTAAATAGGTTATTTGTTTAAATAATAAAGATGAATACAATAATTAAATTCAACATCTTTTGGAGAATTTATTTAATTAAACATAACCTTTATCAAAAAAAAAATTCAATGCCGATCAACATTCATCTACCACCTGTGAACTGAAACAAAATAATACGATGATAAGGACATCAAAAAAATATAATTAAATCTAATCTTTACACAAAAAATTCCTCATATTCGTCCGCCACTCATCTATCATCTGTAAACTATATCAAAATAATACGACAATAGAGATATCAAAATAATACAACTAAACTTTACCTTTACACAAAAAAAATCTCAAAACAGAGATATAAAAATAATACAATTAAACTTAACATTTAATTACCTAAAAAATTGTCAAAACCGGTCGACATTCATCTACCACCTGTAAATTCATTTACGACCGGTAAACTACAACAAAATATACAATAGTGATCACAAAGCTTCAGTTTTGATGAAAATAATTCTTGTCTGAGTAAAAATTTTGACACTAAAGAATGACTTTCATGAAAACAAAGAAGATATATATATATATATATATATATATATATATATATACATACACACACGTTGAATTCTATTATGTTGCCAAAAATAGTGAAGAAGTTGAGGGTTAGAAAATTAAGCGTCCATCAATCTAGCCATGCAACCGGATCAAGTTAGATGAGCATCAATCATATTTTTTAAATAAGTAAATTAGGTTTTTTCTCTAGTTTAACGTGCATCTTAATATTTATGGAAGTATTTCCTTAATAGAGTCCTATTTTAGGAGTATTTTTCTATTCTATTTTACGAGTATTTTTCTAATTGATCAGTACAAAGAAAAATATTAATTGATTTTCCTTCCATATATTTTAGGAGTCCTACATATTTTAGGAGTCTAGTTAATATAATAAAAATAATTAAATGATGAAAATAGTGAAAAAACAATTTTGTCTAAAGAAGAGTATTTTAATGAAGGACAAAAAGTTCAAATCACTTTTCTAAGGGGATTTACACTTTTAATATATTATAGATGTAGAACTCACTGCATCGCACGTAGAGTCCATTGTTGTTAGTTTGATGGTGTTTTATCATGTTTTTCTTTAAGTAAACTATTTGTCTTAGAACTTTATGTTGTTGTTTTTGAAAAAAAATTATACTCATAACATAAAGTACACACAATAATATTTTGTTTTGATATACATTTATTATTAGTTAACATGATATACAGGTGCAAAAATAACTATACAAAATTTAAAACATTAATAATCAAACTCCTTGTGATCACAAAAGTGGAGTCTGATAAGGGTACAATATAAACATACCTTACTCCTACCTCAAAATCATCAAATCACATAAACAACAACAATAACAACAATAATAAATCAAATGTAATCTTACAAGTGTAGTCTGGCGAGAATACAATATTTGCACATCATATTCATACCTCAAAATCATCGAATCACAACAACAACAACAACAAACTTAGCGTAGACACGTCATTTTGTCCTTTTCCAAAAATATTTTAATCTTTTTTATTTTTTATTTTTTATTATTTTTATTTTTATTTTTATTTTATTCACCTTGTCATACTTTTGTTTAATTGATAATTTCTCCCCCAAAAAAAGAATTGAAAATAATTAAATACATAGCATCTTTGCCACCTCAACACCTCACTTTCCATTTTTCATTGGATACATGCAAAAGGCACACACCCTACTCATTTTTCCATACGTCACCCTCATCTTTCCACATGCCACACTAACTTTTCCACATGCCACACACTTATTCCCACAAGCCACCAATTATATGTTTCCACATAGGATAATAAATAAAGAAAAAAAAACAAATAAAAAATATAAAAGGAAGATTCTAAAAGGGAAAAAAAGAGGCTCATTCTTTCATCATCACCTTCTCCACAATAACAACAATCACCAAATCATCTTCCTCACAAGAAGAACAAAAAAAATCGAGGGAGAGAAGAGAGAATCGCGAGAGAGAGAGAAAACCAATTGAGAAAGAAACAGTATCGTGAACAGAGTTGTGAACAGTACCATGAACAGTACGTGAACAGTGTCGGTTTTCGGGTTCGATTGGATTTACGGAGCTTCAGTTTTGGGTCTTAAATTTTTCAATACGGAGTTGGAGTTCGTCATTGTTGAGGTCCTATTAGGAATTCTATAGTCCGGGCTTTCTTGATTTTATCATCAATGAAATCGATTCTTCAAAGGTCCATCTCTCAACTCTACTTTTTTATTATATCAAAGTTGGTTAATATCGTGATTTTGTGGTGCGGTTTTGAATATTTCGAGCAAAATATTAATTTTTGTTGTGGATATGAATGATTGGTATGATTAAATGTTTGAATCTTCGTAGGGGTATGGGTTGTTGGTTTCGGATTTTGAAAAGTGATTTGATAGTCGAATTGGTTTAATAATGTGGTTAAAAATGGATTTGGGGGATGAAATTGAGAAATTGATAAAAAGTTGAATTTAGATTAACTTTGGTTTATTGTTGTTTTGTTTAATTCGTAATGAGCATGAATATTGTTGGAATGTGATAAAATTATGATATGTTGAAATGGATAGGCGAATGTTGGTTCGGGTAGGCAAAAATTTAGGAATAAGTTTTCTTGTTGAATGTTTGAATGTGGAATTTGAGCTGAACGGCTTGGTTTTAGTTCTTGCATTTGGAAATGTATTCATTTAATCGGGGAATGCCCCGCGATCACTTGTATTTATTCGCCGGGGAATGTCCCGAAGTATTTTGTATTTGGAGGACGTCTGTGATGATGGCCTGAGGCATCGGGTAGCATGGGAGCGTAGTATAAAATTAGTGTAGAGTAGAATAGGATTTACATTTTCGCATTCTTTTTTTATTTTGGACTGTATAATTGGACTGGACATTGTTTTTGGATCTGTTTGCTTGATTGATCGTTTTATTTATGTTAGGTGTGTTTTATACATTCATAGTGTTCAAATTAGCCGATATACTCCACCAAGCGGTCGTGGTCGAACCACGGGATCGAGGGGTGCCTAACACCTTCTCCTCAGTCAACAGAATTCCTTAGTCGGAATCGTTGTTCGCGGATCAGCTCTATAAAGTCAAAACCATTTTGAAAAAGGATATCCACGGATGACTTGGCACACCTGATTTATGCCAAGTGGGGACTCTGAGTTTAAATGTAAATAATTCTTTTCGAAACAAAACCATTTTCTTTTGTCACTTAATAATAAAAATCCTTTCGAATTTAAAATATAATCTTTTTCAGGTTAAAAAGGGGTGTGACAGCTCTGGCGACTCTGCTGAGGATTTTTTAGAATTCGAGCTTATTTTTGGAGTTGTATCGTTTTAGTTTGACATTATGGGTGTATAAACATTATTTGTGTTAACGTTTGTTGTTTATTTTATCATTGTTCAGTGCTACGTGTTTACAGTTTTTCTCTTGTGTGTTACCGCTTTATATCTGGCATCATGTGCATAACCCGAGTCTATTTTTTCTGCAACAAGTCCCGGAGTGCACGTCGTGCGCACGAACTCTAGTTGAGTCACTCTTATTTTAGGAGGGGGGCCGTTGGATGTATGGAGTAGGTGGAAAGCAAAGCAGTCACTATCGACCATATGCTCTCCCGAATGGCCTTGTTAGTGAACCACAACGTAGGTCAGTCTTTAGGTCATATTTATCTGCATCATATTGAGACCTAGAGGGACCCACTTGGTCCTTTGTAGGAGACTCACCTCTGAAATATCCCTACGTGCTAAATGTTGTATCTTTGAGGGTAATGTGGTCATTTGATGAACTGATTTTGGGAAAAACATGTGTTGGAAGTAAGGTGTGTAGGCTTGAAAAAAAAAAGAGAATTTTGTAGTTTATTTTTAGAGTTGTTTATGGCTTTTGTTCTTCACAATCAAAAATTCAAAAAGATTTTTTTCACCTTTGCGCTCATTTGTCAAAAACAAAAACATAAAAAAGATTTTCCTTTTGTTCCTTTACCTTGCATTCATATTTCGAAAATTTCAAAAATATTTTTTTTTAATTGGAGGTTTTTATAAAAAAAAATGCAAAAAAAGATGGTAGAAGTTTTGTACATTTCATATAACGAAAATGTCAAAAAGATTTTTTTCTCTTTCATAGTTGTTGGTGTCAGTTTTATGTGAAGTGTCTAATTGAAAACTCAAAAAGATTTTATTTCTCATCGTCCGTCTGTAATCACGTCTCTCAAGTCAAGTCTTAGTTCGTTTTAATCCTTAATTTTCCAATCTGGACAAACTACGTGTTTTGCAGAGAAATTTTGACTTTTTGAGAGTCGCCACTTAATTTTGCAAAGGAATTAAGAAACCTTTATAGAGTTACTTCAAACGATTCAAAACAGGAAAATCATTTTAAGTTATAGACTCTAGATAAGTGGTTCATATTAACATTTTAGGAAGGTGTTAGGCACCTAAAACGTCCGCTAACTTGTGGTTATCTGGACTGTTTGAAAATCATCTTTTGATTAACTTCGAAAAGATTAATTTTTGAAAAGAAAGCAATTTTAGAAATATTTTGGTATTTATGCAAAACCAGTTTTTAGCGACTTGACTAGGAATTCAACTAGGTTCGCAAAGCACGTAAAACAAATAAGCAAAAGGGAAAGAGGAAAGGGGAAAAGTAGTGATTTTGGCTTTTAAGCCCAAACCGTCGATCCTGTCCTAATCTAGTTGGGTTTTTGACCCATTTTTCACCTGTCCTAATTCTATGTTTCTGAGCCCTTTTCGGCTCGAGTCTTCTCCAACTGTATTAAATATAACTTTGGCTTCTTGACCCGAATGAATGAAATAAAATAAATAACTAAATAAATAAAGACAACAATAATAAATGACTAAATAAATAAATGAATGAAATGGAAATCAAGACTTTCAAGTCTCTCAGCCGCTTCAAATGTGGGTTTTTAACCCGTTATTCCTCTTTCGACTTCTTACATCCGTATGTCATGTGATCATTTTTTGGGTCTTCAAATTCAATTCAAGACTAAGTAGGCCTCAATGGCCCGCAAGGAACATGCAAAGGGAAAGAGAGTCCATGCAAAGAACTCGAGCGTATCCACATGCAAAGGGAGAGTAGAGTAATTAATAAATGTCCTAACACTAATATCCAGATCAAAATGCTAGAATATCACGTATCTTATTTAATAGCAGGTAGGTAATATAAAAAGGGACATGTTAACTTAGCAAAAGTAATGTCACGTGAAAGAGAAAAATAGTGTCGATCTGGATGATTGGCATGCATGCTCAAGAAGTAAAAAGCAGAAATTTGACATCAAAATGCAAAAGAAATCCAAACATGTCCAGAATACAGATAGAGAAAAAAAATGATTAACGCATTCAAAAGCTACTAACTAAATACTACCTTATTCAAAATCAATTTGGAAAGTAAAAGTGTCAAATGATATCTCGCAGCATCCTTCTACTATGACCATTTAAGGCATCCAAGTTTCGAGAACTTCATGCCCAAGTATAACCACAAGACCTAGTCGAGAGACTGAATAAACACAAAAAGAAGTGGAACTAACCTATAAACCCAAGTCCCATTTAACAGTATATATTCAAAGAGATAGACAACTGTGACGCTCCATTCCCATAATGAAAACGACAGACAATTTTCTCTAAATAGACATACTCAGATATACGATTATCGCATTCATCTCCCTAACCCGACCACATATTGGCAGCAAGTTCAAGAGACGAAGAAGGATAAAAAATTTCAAATCCACGCAAGAAAGACATAGCAAATAAAGCTAAAAAGGAAATGGTGGGGCACTATTATCAACCTCGTCCTCTTTCAAACAAACTCAAAACGAGTTTTAATAGCCAAAATGGTCATTGAGGAATCATGGGAACGATCGAAGCATGAGACTTTAACATAAAGTAAGCTAAGACAGTACACTATCAACTCAAAAAAATGACTAAAGCATAAAACTTTAACACAAAGTCAGTTAAAACAGGGCACCATCAGCCCGAAAACAATCGAAGCATGACGCTTTATCGTAAAATCAACCATAAGAAAATACTATCAGTTCGAGAGCTAAAAATGGAACTTTAACATAAGGACAGCTCTACAAACCTTAAGCAGTTCACAAAAAAAGCACGTATTAAATCGGAAATCCACCAACAACGTTGTTCAGATCACATAACATACCATAAATCAAAGGAAGAAACAATTCATAGGTAAAAATAATGACTTTAAAGTGTTTTAAGGAAGAACGTGCCCTTAAAAATACTAAACAATAGCATCTTATTCGTTGATTCCAATATAGACATGACATTAACTATCGTGAGCGTAACCTATGGCTCTCAAAGCCATCTACCAGCAAACAACCTAGCATACAATCATACTAAAAATTTATTCACGACTATAGAAGATCGAGATGAAGCAAAAACAGAAGAAGCTTAAATGGAAAAGGGTATTACCTTTTAGGGAGCAGCAAAACAAGACTCAAGCTATCACCGGATTCGTCACCACCGGAAAAAGTCTTAGCAGCTACTTCGAACAATTCCGACGAGCTTCAAATTTTTACTACAATAAAAGGATTTATCAATTTTTCTCAGAATGGATCACTTTTTTCCCCCTCTTTAGACCTAGTTTTTCTAAGAAATCCCCCAATCCAAATTTTCTCAACCCCCTCGATTTTCGAATCCCTTTTTTCTGAGATTTTGAACCCATAAAGGAGAGGCCAGTCCCAAAAAAAAAAAATCCGCCCAATTTTGAACCCTCGAAAGACCATCCAAAATTTCGAACCCCAGAACCCCCAACCTAGGAAGAAGAGAAATCCCCCTTTTTAGCTCAATGAATGAGCTTCTTATAGTCACAAGAATGAGGTTCCTCCCTCGATGGCCTTCGTACACGGTGCCCCCATTTTTTGGATTCTTCTAAAACGGATTGAAAATCGTGGACCAAGAGAAAAGAGAAACAAACGAAATACACCCCTAAACCAATGAGAATCCTCCAAACGTGTATGAAATCGTACATATTATCTCGAGAATCACGGGGTTGAACTGTTAGGGGGGACAACTCATCGAATTCTAGAAGCTTCGAGGGTTTTCTCGCATGAGACGCATGAGGAGGCTACGAACTGGTTGATTTTGGGAGGATTTTAAGCTGGTAGGGTCGGGTTCGATTAGATTCGGGTTGAGGGTTGTTGAGATCGCTGGTGTTGAGATTGTTGGTTGAAGTTGGTGCGTATGGTCGGTGTTCGTTGTTTGTTGATATTGAAGAAGGTATAAGGTGGACCGGGTTGGGTTATTTTTGGTGTTGGGCTGGTGGTTTTAGTGTTGGGCCTATTTAATTAAAAGGGAGAAATGGGCTGCTGTTTTAAGAAAATATAAAATGGGCTCATGTGTTTGGCAAAATTGGGTTTAAAATTGGGATGGATAGTTTAGAAAAATAGTTTCAATTAGCATTTAACCCATTCTAATTAAATTTTGATCAAATTAAAGGCTAATTGGCCAAATGTATTGTGATTGTGGCCAATTTAATTTCAATTTATGATCAAATTTAATAGATTGATTAAATTGAATTGAAATTAAATACGAATTAATACTTCTTTTAATCCCTAGTTTCTTGATTTAATAAAACCAAACAAGTATTTCTCCAAATAGATTATTTGTGAGAATAAATTATATTTAAATCAAGAATTAATTATTTAAATTTATTTTCCAAATAATCCTTAATTTAAAGTCCAATTTTGATGAAAATGTTCATTTAAATGACATCATTTATACAATCTCGTATATGCAAATACGAAAAAATATATAATTATCACTTAAATGACAAATTTAGCCCAAATACTTATTTTAAAATGCACTTATTTGGAAAAAATAATTGATGTGATTTTATTTGAAAATTGAAGAAACTCGAGATTAAACGTAGTTGTGGAGGGCAAAAATTAGGTGTCAACACTACGTACCCCTGATTCTCCTCTCTCGGAAGTGAGATACGTAGGAAGCCTATTGTGGGTTCGGGGATCTTATTTAAAAAACTCAAAAAGATTTTCTTTACTCTTTATTCAGAGTAGGTGTTCACATATGCCTCAAAAAGAAAACTATAAAAAAGATTTTTCTTAGTAGTTGTAGGTTTCATTTTTGGTTGATCTTATTTCAAAAATTCAAAAGTATTTTTCTTCACTCTTCATTTAGAGTAGGTGTCATATGCATCTTCAAAAGAAAACTACAAAAATATTTTCCTTTAATAGGTTCAAATTTTATTTTTGTATGAAATGCAAAATTGAAAATCCAAAAAAAAAATTCTTCTTTGGTAATCATAGGTTTCATTTTGTATAGGGATTTAAACCTAAAAAACGCAAAAAGTTTTTCGTCAATTCTTTTGACACTTTATTTCAAGAAAAAAAAAGAGTTTATTTGGCTATTTTGGTAAGACTTCACGAACTACACACACATGATTCTCCTCTCTCGGGGGTGAGATACGTAGGCGCCCTTTTAGGGTTCGGTGATCTTTTTAAGAAAAAAAAAGATTTTTTGAAAAATTGTTGAACTCTAACGCATATGCTATCTCTTGTTCAGTTAGTTTAAGGTGGTTGGTTTGTGGCATTCTGGTTGGTCCTTCATATTTCTCCAAGTCACAAAGAAAGTTATGGCCAACAAGGATACCGAGTTAGTTGTCACTAATCAGATTGGGAGTTCGGGGAATGAGAATGTAAGAGCTAATGAGGAGATTCAAAAATTAAGGCAGCAAATGATAGAAATGCATCGAGCTTAGGCTAATGGGTTGCTGCCTCCTCTATTTCCCGCTGATAATCTGGAATATTTTTCTAGTTTGCCTCCAGTGTCACATGCACAATTCCCTATTTTGGTCGACAAGCCACAACATGCATCAGGACCTACTCCGGGGCAACAGTATCCAAACACTTCCAATATTCATTTTCTCACTCCTCAATACAAAATTACCACATGCTCGGCTCCGCCTGCTATTCGTGCTTTTGTAGCCCTACTCCCGTCTGAAGCTCCTGTTTTTAATGTCAATCCAACAGTTGTGATTCCTCACTCTACAAGCGACCCTGTATTGAATATTTTTAGTGATCAGCATTATGCTTTCGAGCTAACATTTAAGTCAACTGGTCCTTACGACTGTCCTCAACTACCTGAATTTCCTCCTAACACTGAGAAGCATGTTATGACAAAAGAACAAGAGGAAATGGCCAGAAAATTGAGAAGTTTGGAACTGACTATGAAAAACTTGCAAGGACCTTGGGGGTACAAAAGTGTCTCATATAAAGATCTGTGCATGTTTCCAGGTGTACAACTTCTTCTTGGTTTTAAAATGTCGAAGTTTGAGAAGTATAATGGACATGGCGATCTTGTAGCACATTTGATACGTTATTGCAACCAGCTAAGGGGTGTTGGAGGGAAGGAAGAACTACTCATGGCTTATTTCGGGGAGAGTCTTTCAGGCCTAGCTTCGGAATGGTTTGTTGACCAAGTCATCCACAAGTAGATTAGTTGGGATGACCTAACTAATGAATTTGTGCAACAATTTCAATACAATGTGGAGTTTATCCATGACGAAAAATCCCTAACTAGTATGAAGAAGAAGAATACTGAGAGCTTCAGAGAGAATGCGATCAGATGGCGCGAACAAGCTGCTAGAGTGAAACCGCCAATGTAAGAAAGCAAAATAGTGGAGATGTTTATTCAAGCGCAGGATGAAACATATTATCAACACTTGTTACCTGCATTGGACACATTTATTGAGGTCCTTAAAATGTGGGAGATGATAGAAGAGAGAATTAAAATTGGTCGCATTGTGAGTTTTGCAACATTGAAAGGGACTACTCAAGCAATTCAAAAGGGTTCAGGAAGTGTTGGGGAGAAAAAAAATGAGGAAGATGCATCTGCTATTATAGTTGGACAACAGGAAAGGTCAAGAAGACCACGTCGTCGTCACTCTCAGGCACAAGCCCAAATTCATGCCTAAGCTTCACATAATCACTCCCAAAATCCATTATACTTTGCTCCACCCCCTCCATATACAGTATATAATGCACAACCACATATTCAACCCCCATCTTACCCACAGTGGAACACACCAACTCCTCAGAGTTATCCTCTAACTCCACAAACATACCAAAACCCTTCTAAGCCTGATTTTTAATCCAAGTCAAACGATGAAATGAGGCAAAAGTCGAGAGATAGCTTCACACCAATTAGAGAGTCGTATGCCAGTTTATTTTAGAGATTGGTACAATGGGGCATGATCACTTCTCTCCTTGGGTGCACTCTTAATCGGCTTCAATAAACTTTGATCCTAATTGTGATGTGTGTATTATTCTGATGCTCAGGGTCATAGTATTGAAGATTGTCAAGATTTGAAAAGAGAAATTGAAAAGATGATTCAAGATGGATCAATTATGGTGCAGAACGTTGGCAGTGAGGGAAGTTCTAGTCATGTTGATATGCAAACCAGTGGCTAAGTCGTCAGGCTGAGCAATTGAGAAGTCGCCCCTCTCCTTACTAAGAAGAGATCTGGTAGTTTGTTTTGTCTTTTTTTCTATTTTTTGGATTATTTCAGGGTTATAGTTTGGGATCTATCTTGTTTTGTCCTTTTGTCATTTATGTTCAAACCCTTCTATCTTTTGTTTCAACTAAATGAAGTGTCCTATTTTCCTTTGTGTTTTAAATGTATTGTTTGTTTGTTTTCTTTACATAGTACATTTTATGTTGACTCTAGTGATATGACATGCTAGTAAAATTTTCAGCCAAATCTTAAAATCTAGTTTAAGCATAAACATTGAATCAGAGGTTTAAAGTTACAAAAAAAAGCGTCTGAGAAAATAGATAGAGTGTTGGGGCATTTGGTGATCAAGTTGAAGCCTTCTTTGAAAATTAAGGCAATTATTTTGAGAATCGTGAGAATAACTTGGTCAGTATTTGAAAGACATGTCTCAATTAGGTCAAATAGTGGATGTGTGATCCTACATCAAAAGGAATAGAAAAATTAGTTCCACGAAAGCATGAGGAATGTACAACAAAGATGGAGTTTGCAGAAGAAGTAGCGACGCACAGTCTCAGTTAAAATTAGTTCTGTAAAAAAATCACAAATGATCTTCATCTCTCACTTTCATATTGTATGATATGTACTTGCATTTTCAAGGATTGATATGGCGAAGGCATTTCATTCTGCTATCCAAACATCGTGTCATCCTTTGTTTACCCTATTTGAGTTTTAGTCCTATTTTCTTTCATACCCTTCTTTTGGAATCAAGATAGAGTCAACAAAGCTCAAAAGAAAAGTGTCGAGCAAAACAATAGAGTCAGAAAGTTTCAAAACGAAACTAGAGAAAAAATGTGTCCAAAAGAAGGAAAAGAAAAGAGCGTCAAGAAAAAAATATAGTCAGAAGGTCCAAAAAAGAAAAAAAATCAATAAAAGAGTCAACAAAAGAAAAAAAAAGAGAAAAAAGAAAAAAAGAAAGAAAAGAAAAAATCAGAATCAAGCAAAAGAACAAGCCGCCAGAATTACGCGTGACCTGATTCTCCTCTTTTGGGGGTGAGATACGTAGGCTGCCCTACTCAGGGCTCGGTCCAATCAAATAAAATTTAAAATTACCCAGTCAAAAGAAACTGGGGCATGAGTTGATCCTCATTGTTTGAGTCGATTCCAAAAGTTGTAAATCTCACCCCATTTCAAGTGTCGTTTGGGCCTCATGTCATCCTTTCTTTCTAATTCTTTCCAAAAGCCAAGTTACAACCAAAGAAAGACCTGCAGATCAATCTTTGAGGATGTTAAGGATAAGCATGCAAGGGATATGATGATGCATTTGGGAACTACTTGTCTTCCTCAGCATAAGGAATCAAGAGAGAAATAAAAATGAGAGAGTCTTATTAGTGAAAACCCTCACGGGCACCATAAGACAATGGTAAGTTGAGAGATATAAAAATGAGAGAGTCTTATCAGTGAACACTGTAAGACAGCTGAGAGTTGAGAGAAATAAAAATAAGAGAGTCTCATTGGTGAAAAACCCTCACGAACACCGTAAGGCAATGGTGAGCTAAAAAAAATGAGAGAGGCTTGTTGGAGAAAATCCTTCAAGGTGTCACTAGCTAAATGAGGTATTAAAGGCAATTGACCTAAGGAAACAACCCAGTTTCAAGCCCAGTTAACTCAAGAACAATTGGTAGAAAGTTTGGATGAAAAGATCAGGCAACTTAATCCAAAATGCATGGCATAATCATTAGAGTTGACTGTCATTTTTAGATAAATTTTTACTTCTTTGTTTCAAATGGGGACATTCATCGTCTTTTCTTTCTTTTTTATTTTTATTTTCTTGAGTCGGTTATCCAAATAAAAATTATGGTCATTATTTTTCTCTTGTCTTTGAGTCTAGTCCGGGTCAAAACAAGTGAGAAAATATTTAAAAACTGGCTACCAGCTTTTTTAATTGTACAAAGCAAGACAAACGGCCAGCACATGAAAGATACAAGATTGCATGTCAGAACAAGGGGTGCAGAAGGTTGTTTTTAATAGAAAATTTGGGGAAATTCGAGGAAATACCAAGGTTTAAAGGGATTGTATGAGACACATAGCAAAACAGAAATATTGTGTTTGTTTCAGAGTCACTCTTAATCATCTGAGTTTGAGTCAATGAAGCAATAAGTCAATGGCATATGCTAAGGATTGGAATCAAGATCAAAGTGACCAGCGCAAGAGCGATCATCGTGAAATATAAAGCCACAAACCAGTCACCATGTTTTTAAACTCACAGCCTTTCTTTGTATGAAACAGGAACACATGTTACCTTCAAATTAAGAATTTCAAAGCCTAAACTTCAAGGCCCATAATTTCTCACTTTTACAAATACAGGAAGCAATGTTGCTGCATAGGTTTGATAGTCAAATCATGGTAAAAATTTATCATCTTATATCCCTCGGAGACACACTTTCTTGTCCAGGGATTTCAGTTTTCATTTTCTGGGTGATACACTTCTTAAATTGAACCTTCACTCCTAGAATACATTCCTTTTAGTCGAGTCATTCCCCTTGATTCCTAGAAGACGTACCTTTTAGTCGAGTCATTCTCTTTGATTCCTATAAGACGTATCTTTTAGTCGAGTCATTCCCTTTGACCCCTAGAAAACGTACCTTTTAGTCGAGTCATTCCCTTTGATTCCTATAAGACGTACCTTTTAGTCGAATCATTGTCTTTGAATCCTATAAGACGTACCTTTTAGTCGAGTCATTCCCTTTGATTCCTATAAGACGTACTTTTTAGTCGAGTCATTTCCTTTGACCCCTAAAAGACGTACCTTTTAGTCGAGTCATTCCTTTTGATTCCTATTAGTCGAGCCATTTTTTTTTACCCATAGAAGACGTACCTTTTAGTCGATTCATTCCCTTTGATTCCTATAAGACGTACCTTTTAGTCGATTCACTCCCTTTGGCCCCTAGAAGATGTACCTTTTAGTCGAGTCATTCCCCTTTGATTTCTATAAGATGTACCTTTTAGTCGAGTCATCGCCCGTGATTCCTATTAGACGTACCTTTTAGTCGAGTCATCACCCTTGATTCCTATAAGACGTACCTTTTAGTCAAGTCTTCACCCTTGATTCCTATTAGACGTACCTTTTAGTCGAATCATCTCTTGATTCCTATAAGACGTACCTTTAGTCGAGTCATTCTACTTGATTCCCATAATGATGTGACTTGAACAAAAGTCCTTTGATGATAAACTAAGGCAACATTTAGTTCTTGTGTTTGGAACTTCACTTTTCTAGCAAATGAAATTTCTTTATAAAATCTTTGTTTGGGATAATTTTCTTTTTAGTTTTGATGTGATTTCAGGAGCCCGCCTGAAGAACAGGGCGAATAAATGAAAATTCAAGCAACATGGTGAAAAAGTTGAAAGTCAAGTGACAAGGTGAAGAAATTAAAAGTTAAACAGTTGATGAAATAACAAGTCAGGAGCCCGTCTGCAGAACAGGGTAAAGAAATTGAAAGCATAGCAACAAGTTGATGAAATAGCAAGTCAGGAACCCGCATGAAGAACAGGGTGAAGAAATTTAAAACCAAGCAACAAGTTGAAGAAATTGCAAGTCAGGAGCCCGCCTGAAGAACAGGGTGATGAAATTCAAGTCAAAAGTCCAACAGAAGCTGTATAGATAGGATTTTGTAATTTTATTTATGTGTTAACTTGTAATTTTCATTTTGATGTAATGACAGAGCCGCGGAACGGAACCTCGATTGAACCTTACTCGACTCTCCAACTCAGTATATTCCATTTCCTTCCAATCCTTTGAGACACCGTCACTTGATTCCTCCATAACTTGGGTGGGTAGGATGGCTTAAGTCAGAACTCAGTTGTTCCTCTTCTTTCTGTTTCTTCCTTTGAATAATGGTCGGGAAATAATTCTGTCTCGTTGTCTACTGCTTTGTATGAAAACACCATGTGTTTACATCCAAAGGGGGCATGATGTAGACACATAATTTTGTCCTTTTCCGAAAATATTTTAATTATTTTTATTTTTTTATTTTTATTTTTATTTTATTCACCTTACCATACTTTTGTTTAATTGATAATTTCTCCCCAAAAAAAAGAATTGAAAATAATTACATACATAGCATCTTTGTCACCTCACTATGCCACCTCAAAACCTCACTTTTCATTTTTCATTGGATACATTCAAAAGGCACAAGCCCTACTCATTTTTTCACACGCCACCCTCATCTTTCCGCATGCCACACTAACTTTTCCACATGTCACACACTTATTCCCACAAGCCACCAATTATATGCTTCCACATAGGATAATAAATAAAGAAAAAGAAAAACCAAATAAAAAATATAAAAGGAAAATTCTAAAAGGAGAAAAAGGAGGTTCATTATTTCATCATCAACTTCTTTACAATAACAACAATCACCAAATCATCTTCCTCACAAGAAGAACAAAGAAAAAACCAAGGGAGAGAAGAGAGAATCGCGCGCGAGAGAAAAAAAATTGAGAGAGAAACAGTGTCGTGAACAGTGTTGTGAACAGTACCGTGAGCAGTGTTGTGAACAGTACCGCGAACAGTGTCGGTTTTTTGGTTCGATTGGATTTACGGAGCTTCAATTTTGGGTCTCAAATTTTTCAATACGGAGTTGGAGTTCGTTATTGTTGAGGTCCTATTAGGAATTCTATATTCCGAGCTTTCTTGATTTTATTATCAATGAAATCGATTCTTCAAAGGTCCATCTCTCAACTCTACTTTTTTATTATATCGAAGTTGGTTAATATCTTGATTTTGTGGTGCGGTTTTGAATATTTCGAGCAAAATGTTAATTGTTGTTGTGGATATGAATGATTGGTATGCTTAAATGTTTGAATCTTTATTGGGGTATGGGTTGTTAGTTTCGGAATTTGAAAAGTGATTTGATATTCGAATTGGTTTAATAATGTGGTTAAAAATGGATTTGGGGGATGAAATTGAGAAATTGATAAAAAAAAGTTGAATTTAGATTAGCTTTGGTTTATTGTTGTTTTGTTTAATTTGTAATGAGCATGAATATTGTTGGAATGTGATAAAATTATGATATGTTGAAATGGATAGGCGAATGTTGGTTCGGGTAGGCAAAAATTTATGAATAAGTTTTCTTGTTGAATGTTTGAATGTGGAATTTGAGCTGAACGGCTTGGTTTTAGTTCTTGCATTTAGAAATGTATTCATTTAATCGGGGAATGCCCCGTGATCACTTGTATTTATTCGCCGGAGAATTCCCCGAAGTATTTTGTATTTGGAGGACGTTCGTGATGATGACCTGAGGCATCGGGTAGCATGGGAGCGTAGTATAAAATTAGTGTAGGGTAGAATAGGATTTACATTTTCGCATTCTTTTTCTATTTTGGACTTTATAATTGGACTGGACATTGTTTTTGGATTCGTTTGCTTGATTGATCGTTTTATTTATGTTTGGTGTGGTTTATAGATTCATAGTGTTCAAATTAGCCGATATACTCCACCAAGCGATCGTGGTCGAACCACGGGATCGAGGGGTGCCTAACACCTTCCCCTTGGTCAACAGAATTCTTTAGGCGGAATCTTTGTTCGCGGATCAATTTTGTAGAGTCAAACCCGTTTTGAAAAAGGATATCCACGGGTGACTTGGCACACCTGATTTATGCCAAGTGGCGACTCTGAGTTTAAATGTAAATAATCCTTTTCGAAATAAAAATTTTATTTTTTGTCACTTTAATTATGAAAACCCTTTCGAACTATAAATCTAATCTTTTTGGAGTTAAAAAAGAGGTGTGACACTTAGTATAATTTCACAAGTAGAGTATGATGAGGATACAATATTCTCACACTTTACTCATACCTCAAAATCACCTATACAACAACAATAATAAACCCAAAATAATTTCACAAGTAGAGTTTGACGAGGATGCAATATTCACACACTTTATTAATACCTCAAAATCATCGAATCACAACAAGAACAACAAGAACAACAATAATAAACTTAACATAATCTCATAATTAGAGCCTAACGAGGATACAAAATTCACACACCTTGTTCATACCTCAAAATATCAAATTACACCACCACCACCACCAATAATAACAAACTCAATATAATCTCACAAGTATAGTTCGACACGAGAGTACAAATACAATGTATACCGACCTTACCCCTATCTTGAAATCATTGAATCACATAAACATCTCAAAGAAATAATCATATAAATATTAAAAAATAAAATCAAATAAAAAATCAGATATTTATAAACAAACTCAACAGATCTAAGCTTAAACTTCCCCAAAAATTTTAATTTAATTTATTGTTTAAATAAATACTAATCTTAACCCAGCAATTGAAACAAAGAGCTCCGGATCACAAAAAAAAAATTAATCAACTTGTAATTTGCTTTGAATTTTTCACCCAGAAGATACCCAAACTCTAATTTTCAACCACAAATTTTTTATAACAAATATATGGTCATAGTGAAAAATAAAACCCCAAATTGTAGATTGTTGAAAAAATGAATCAATCTAAAATACAGATGAACTTTTTTTATATTTTTCATATTATTATTTTTTTCTAATTTGGTTAAGACAAATTCAGATAATAAAGATCGAATAAAGGTGTAATGCTTGAAAAAAGTAATTTTGTAATTTACCTTTGAATGAAAAAATATGAAATAATGATAATAATATAAGTAGTAACAAATATAATTAAAGAAGAATCCTAAATGCTATAATAGAATGGTAGGGTGCACTAAAACTCTCATTTTTCATTTGAAATTCAAATATTATGTCAATGTAATATATAGTATCATATTTACCTTAATGTTGGATGACATTACACATATTTCATTCATATTCTTTATTTTATACACCTTTATTTTAATCAATGTTGAACTCATGTGCAACACACGTAGAGTCCATTGTTGTTAGTTTGATGACGAGTTATCATGTTTATCAATCGCAATTTATTTTTATCATTCTTTCACTTATCACCTATCTTCTAGGTTCTCAAACAAGTTAGTTCAATGATCTCAATTTTATGGAATATACAACTATGAAATGAAGAAATCATGGCGAAAGGGGTAGAGTAGAGAAAGGAGAATTGGTCTTTAAAGAACGTAAAATAGTTTTCGAGATATATGTTAGACCTAAAACTCTGATACCATGAAGAAGATTATCGAACTATATTAAGTGTGAAAATAAAACTATTTTTATGTTTCTAGTCCTACCTCTCTATTTATATAGTCATGCTTTCGCTAATTAATTGGGATTGAAATTTACTATAAAATTTCGATGTTAGTAGTTTAATTAATCCTCAGTAATGTCAAAGTTTAAATAGTTATCTTAAGTTAATTAGGTCTTAGTTGGACAAATTTTGTCTATCACCGTCGCGTTTGAAATTTATCTCCTTCTTTGGATCACCCTATATTTCATTCAAAACTAAAGATTTTTGGTTGTAATGAATCGTGACAAAAATTGATCACATGAACGCATTTCATACTTATAGACCGTAAATGATCTCTTTTCATTAAAACACACACAACTTAATACAAGATACAAACTTAATACAAGATACATAAAGGATTAATGTGTCACAACTTATTTAATGTGTCAAATAGCTACTATTGGTCAACAACACAAAATTATAAGTTACTCTTTTAACAGAGGCAACACTTTATTTAATTTTCACTACTAAAAAATGGCCAAAAAGCGACGCAAAAAAAAAGCGACGAACTGTCTCGCTTTAAAAAGTAACGAGAAAAGCGGCACTGTCCGTCGCTTTTTTAGTTTAATTTAATTTTTATTTATTTTTTATTAAAATCGACGGCCAACGTCTTAATATCCGTCGCTTTTTTTCGCGGATTATTGTGCCAACTAATTAAAAAATATTTTATAATTTTTTTTAATAAATGCGACGGATAGCTTCGTAATTTATTTACAAATAATAATAATTAATTTTTGAAAAGTGACGTAGTCCGTTGATTTTTAACTTTAATTTTTATTTTTTTTTAGTTTTATTAAAAGCGACGGACAACGTTGCTATAATTTTTATTTTTTAAAATATTAATTCTAGAAAAGCGACGTTGTCCGTCACAATTTATAATTATTTTTAATTTTTCTTTATTTTTACAAAAAGAGACGGACAACATATGTATACGCTAACTGAATCTATAATGATGTATAAATACGTATCTCTCGTATAATGATGTACATAGTAGTTAAAAGCTAGCTAACTAAATCTATATATCCAAATATTTTGAATAATACGTTAACATCATATGATCGAGGTAATAATGCACTATTGAAGTTATAATAATGAAGTCAACTGTCGACAATTCATCATATTAATACGTTGTATTAACGTAATCAAAATCTCCAATTCAATCTTTTTTAAACCAATTTCTAATCCCAATTTGACTCATCTCCTCAATTTTAATCTCAATCGTTCATCATATTTGATCAACGTCAATATTAAAATCAATTTTCACTATTTTTTTCTTGAAATTAGTGGTGTGCATCGGTCGGTTCGGTTTGATTTTATATATTATCGGTTTGGTTTATCGGTTATCGATTTTTAAATAAGTTGAACCAATAATAAAATCAATGAGGTATTTTTTTATCGGTTTTTAGTTTATTGATTTTTAGTTCTTAACGGTTCGATTTTCGGTTTAACCAATAAGAAAATATGCATAAAATAGAAATAGTAGCAACTATTTAACAAGAAAAAAAAACAAAATCTCAATTGCAGCAAAAATTCTACATGATGTATTTTATTTTACAAGAATCTTCAAGCTTGAATAGGTTTTCGAGAAGGTTTGTGTACAATGTACCCTCCACGGACCTAATTTGTGGGACTAAATCGGTTTAGTTGGGTTGACACCCAATTTTGACCTCACGATACCCCTCTCAGGCTGCTATTTAATATAGTAATTTTACGTAACATTAATTCTTACATGCTTAGTTTATTTTAATATCGACGTCTTATTATTTTTCTCGTCTTTTTCACATTTATTAAATTATCATTTTTCACAATTTGTTAATTCAAATTCGACATTTTACATAATTTTTATTAATATTTATTTATTTTTACGTAAATGTGCACACTCACAATTTACAAATGCATTGTCTTTATTATTACTACTATTGATAATTTTATATAACATTAATTTTTACATGCTTAGTTTATTTTGATATCGATGTCTTATTATTTTTTTCATCATTATCACATTTATTAAAATAGCGGGCCTAATTCAATTCAATTCAATTTCTCAATGTGTTTATTTTTTAGTCATCTTATACACAATTAATGTCAATTTTAACCAAATTTCTCAATGTGTATTTTCTAGCCATCTTGTACCCTTACAATTTGGTTAAAATTGACATTAATTCCATTTTTTACCCCCTTTTAAAGTAATTTTAATCTCAGTCGTTGATCAAAATTGATCCAACGGCTAATGTTGACACCCAATTTTGACCTCCCGATACTACTTTTAGGCTGCTATTTTATCAAAATTATTTTATTTCAATTATTAATATTTTTGTACACATCATTCTTATATTAAATACATATTAACGTGTCACATTCATAATTTAGAAAAAATGCACAAATTATTCTAGTACCATTTTCTATAATTTTTAAACTCAAATACGACAATTTACATAATTTTATTAAATTATTTTTTGCACGCAATGGTGCACACTCATATTTTTTGAAAATATATTATCTAATTTTTTTATTTTTTATTTTTTATTATTATTATTATTATTATCTATAACATCTATTTAAATAATAGCCTAAATTAAATCAGTTTATCTGATCTATTTATTTTATGATCAATTTTTACCATAATATATTAATTTTAGCCTATTTTATTTAATTTAGTACAATGATAGTTAATTTGTGACTCAATTGAAAAATTTATGTAAATTTTGATCAAATTTTCAACCTTTAAATCCCAGCCGTCGATCAAAACTGATCCAATGACTGAGATTAAAATACCTTAAATTTCCTTTTAAAACACATAAGCAAACTCTAAGCCCCCATTTTTTCCATCAACAGTCGCACAAAGGCTCTCCTTCCCCTATATTCTCTCTCTCTAGAAGACTCCCATAACAGACGGCGAACCGCCACCGGTGGACTGACCAACAACGGTGCCTCCTCCCTCGCCTTCTCCTTCTCCCCGTCGTGTCGCCATGATCAACGGACCAAACCGCCGCTTCGCCATCTACCGCTGGTGGACCACCAGCCGCTGTGCCAACGTCACCCCCACTTGCTCCCTCTCTCTCCCTCGATCGCTACTTCTCCAACTAACCGGGCAGCCTCAAAGCCAGCGCCGCCACCACGAACCGCTCTCAGCAGTCGCGATGTCAGCCGGTAAAGCACCAGTGGACGCCGCCATCGAGATAACGTCGGAGTTTTCACCGGCGAAAAGCCACCTGCATCAGTCGTCCCGCTGCTGCTCCGCTCTCCTTCATTCTTCTCTCCGTTAGCTCTCTTACCTTGATTGATTTCTAGTTGCTGCTTTATTATTTTTCGTTATTTTAAGTTGTGCTTGATGAACACTAAAAGCAAAAGAATGGCTGATAAAGAAGCAACGTTTGAAAAGAATAAGTTCAAAGTCATACTTTTCTGGTTCTTTAGAGTAATTTATAAGTAGAAATATGGCGTAAGGTAATATAAATTAATCACCAGAAAGAGGATTTCTTTGTCCTTCAAGAGTTAAATAACTGACTAGTTAATCTTGGAGTCAAAATAGCAATGCAGCTTAAAATAAAATTGCATTTTTAAAAACTTGTTGCTTAGTAAGAAATACTTACAAAATTAGCCGGTGAAAAGGGTAGGTGGGTATCATTAAAAGCTTCGAACGAAATCAACACTTTTACGTTCTTCCTAGTGGATTTATTTAATGTGAATTCAAAAATTATATCGACAAATTTTAGATATTCTTTTCCTAAATAAAAGAACAATCATTTGACAAACTTAATTTTTTCTTTTAAAAAAAACATTTTAAGTTACTATTATAAGAATGAGTCCAATAAATGTTTGGTTGATTGGCCCATGGGTTTTCATTGCATAATAGTCACTTGAGAAGTGGATTAGCGACTTGAAAATGATTCAATGTAGTTACTTGAAAGGTGAACTTGTGTTTTGAAATTAGTTAAGTGTAATCACTTGAAAACGTGAATTCATGACTTGAAATTGATTTAGTGTTGATACGTGAAATGTGAATTCATGACTTAAAAATGATTAAGTTTAGTCACTTGAAATGTGAATTAGGGAGTTGAAAATGGTTAAGTCTAGTGTTTTGAAATGTGTACTAGTCACTTGAGAAGTGGATTAGACTTGAAAATGATTTAGTGTAGTTCTTGAAAGGTGAACTTGTGTTTTAAAATTAGTAAAGTGTAATCACTTGAAAATGTGAATTCATAACTTGAAATTGGTTTAGTGTTGACACTTGAAATGTGAATTCATGACTTAAAAATTGTTAGGCTTAGTCACTTGAAATGTGAATTAGAGAGTTGAAAATGGTTTAAGTGTAGTGCTTTGAAATGTGTACTAGTCACTTGAAAAGTGGATTAGCGACTTAAAAATGGTTTAGAGTAGTTCTTGAAAGGTGAACTTGTATTTTGAAATTTGTAAAGTGTAATCACTTGAAAGTGTGAATTCATGACTTAAAATTGATTTAGTGTTGATACTTTAAATGTGAATTCATGACTTGAAAATGGTTAAGTTTAGTCACTCGAGAAGTGAATAAGAGAGTTGAAAATGGATAAATGTAGTGTTTTGAAATGTGTACTAGTGACTTCAAATTAATCAAGTGTAGTCACTTGAGAAGTGAATTAGTGACTTGAAAATGGTTTAATGTAGTTACTTGAAAGATGAACTTGTGTTTTAAAATTAGTAAAGTGTAACCATTTAAAAATGTGAATTTATGACTTGAAATTGGTGCACCTCCTCCTGTAGAAGAAGATATTGAGGGCATCATGCCATAATTGTTAATCTTAACAATAATAGATAAGATCGTAAGGATAATGATTATAGATGTTGATAATGATAATGTAAGAGTCCTAATAAGGACTCAATTATACAAGCTTACAAGGAGTATTCTACTAGAACTTGTATAGCTACTTTGTTTCGATTCTTAGAACTCTCATTTGGCCTATCTATTCTTCTTGCCATAATTGTTAATCTTAACAATAATAGATAAGATCGTAAAGATAATGATTATAGATGTTGATAATGATAATGTAAGAGTCCCAAACTTACAAGGAGTATTCTACTAGAACTTGTATAGCTACTTTGTTTCGATTCTTAGAACTCTCATTTGGCCTATCTATTCTTCTTGAATCATTCTCATTTGTACATGGGTTATGAGTTTTGAAAATTGATAGGAGAGCATACCTTACAAAATTTTCTCTCTTATTGTGAAATCCATTGTCTTAATATGTTGTGGATTGTTAAATTGCATGATTAAACAACTTGAATTAAATATTACATTATTAATTGTTGATTTGCATTGCTTTATGATTCTATGGAAGGGTGTTTTATCAATTTGTAAATGCTTTGTGTCCTAATAGAAAATCACATGCGTTTGATGATAGAGATGACCACCCTATGTTGAGGTACTACAAAGGAAGTATCTTGCATGAGTTTTACATGTTTTCAAATAAGAACTCACTTAGAATGGTTAAATGTTTTGGTGGTCCAATAATATGCTTTTCGATTGAAGAGACTAAGATATGATATGATATGGCTTATACGATTTGTAAGTTGTGGTATGACGATACCAAATCAGACAAATGTCATAACAGACTCAGACCTGACGAGACCACAAACCTTTCAGTTCAGACTAGGTTTTGAGAAAGATGAATGTTTTAAAACGCTAAAAAATGGGTTCTAAGAAAGTTAGATGGTTACCTGAAGAAGGCATGAGTTCAGATAACACATTTTTCAAAATCGTGCTTTGTCGATACGAAATTTAATGTGCCCTGAAAGAGGGGATTATACGTTGGTCATGTGCCCTTTTTTTAATATCAGAATCAGAAAACTTCAACCCTTGCGGCAAACTTGGGTTGGGGGCTCGGCCGCCGAGTCAAGAGAGGATTCCAAATAACCCGTGGAATTTTAGAATTGTAGGGTGTACCATCTAGCTCAGAAGTATAACAAAGAGTTGAGTCATGACTTATAGGAATGTTTTGAAGCTCATTGATTTTGCCCATGTGTTTCTATATATATTATGATAAATTGTTTTCATAATGCTCTCACTTATTTTACATGAAGTATGTGTTATTTTTGGATTGTTTTACATACCAGTACTTTCGAGTATTGACCTCCTATATTTCAGGTTCTGAGGCACAGTCTCGTGGTCCCGTAAATCAGTAGATTATTTTCAGGCTTTCAGAGTTGGTGAACCTTCCTTACTTCGGAAGGCATCTTTTCCACGTGTTGTTCCCTTTTTTAGTTTTATGATCCGGTCGGGGGCCTTTTTCCGATTTAGGTAGACTAGTATGTTCAGTTCAGTAGAGGATTCGTAGATTGTCTCAGATGGATTTGGGTCTTCTTATGAGTTGATGTAGAAAAGTTTTAATAATGATTATGGCACCACTATATTTCCAGCTTATCTTCCGCACTTTTATTTCATATGAATTATGCTTATGATAGTGTGCTAAGGGGTCTCTCGGATCTTGATGGTTCGGGATGTTCGTCGCGGTCAGGATCTCATCTCGAGTCGTGATAAAAATAAGGCATAATTCTCAAGTTGTCAAAATAAGTCATATCACTTGATCGGAAATCTGAAATATGTCTCTTTGCATTTGTTCTCATGCAAGAATTATGTATTCAGCTTTGGTTTGATTTTCGGATTATGTTTTGGTTTTGTGTTTGTTTTGAGAAACTCTTATTTATATTCTTGTTCCGAGCTCGAGACCTGTTTCCCTTTTTTTTTATAATTCTCTTTGTCATGAAATATTAATGGAATTGTGATGAATTTTGTTTGTACTAAAGTTTGGATATAACTGATTTTTTTTCAAAATATAAAGAAAAAGAGATTTTGTGCCCGTGACATCAAATTACAATTCCAAGTAGCCATTTCTGGATGTGTTGTATTTGTTAGAGTTTGATTTTATATAAAAGCAGTATAGTAAACTAATTACTAGTGTCCTTTCTTTTAGAATTTGTTAAAAGTTTGATTACAAGTAGAAACGTTTTACCACACTTTGATATTTAGTTGCTTCTTTTTGGTGTTTAGTCATGTCCTTATTTTTTCTTAGTTAAAATGTATAATTTGTTCAGAGTATCAACTTCATATTTTGCATGTTTTTTTTACTAATCCTTATCTTTTATTTATTTTTACATGTAAACTCGGGATTTGGAATTTCACAACGGAATTCGTTTTGACCCAACTATTGGATCAACCGTCACGAGGATTGCAAGAGCCTCGGAGTCACGAGAAAATAGAAATTTAAACTCCTTTAGGAGTCTAGTATCTCCTAGTCCTAGCCTTACTCTTTTACTTTATTATATTGTCATGTTCCTTAGAAACTCCAATTAATGGTATTATTGTTGCACTTGATTTACATTAGTTGTTTATCATATTTATATTGATTTTTGTTTGTGAACATTCTTAAGAAGGGTTAATATTCTCACCCTTTCGCGAATAAAACACGACTAATCAGTTCTATAAAAGTTGTAAATTTTACCAGTATGATACTTGGCTAGTTTTTTTAAAATTAACTTTCGCCTCAAAATATATTTTTATGAAATTAACGTAGTAATCTCCATGTCTCACTTATAATAAAACATAAAATTTCAAAACTAAATTTAATTGGAAAGCAAATCGCTAAAAACTCAAGTTTAAAAATATATTTTGAGGCGAAAGTTAATTTTAAAAAAACTAGCCAAGTATCAGAATGGTAAAATTTATATCTTTTATAGAACTGATTAGTCGTGTTTTATTCGCGAAAGGGTGAGAATATTAACGTAGTAATCTCCATGTCTCACTTATAATAAAACATAAAATTTCAAAACTAAATTTAATAGGAAAGCAAATCGCTAAAAACTCAAGTTTTTCGAAAGAGCTTATCCGTCAATTTCAATTTATTTTCACAAGTTGAATAATCCTAACATTTTTAATTGTCAATGCTTGTTTGAATTATTTGTGATTATGTGCTAGTTAATTAATGATATTTCTGCAATAGTGAGTATTTATTAATCCTCCAATATACACGTTATTTAACATTCAAGTGAAAACAAAACATTCTTGTTAACCCTATAGCTACCTACTCTACAAATTGTGAAAAAATGTTGGAATTGAAATAACAAGTCCAATTAATCCTTAGCAACGTCAACATTTAATTAGTGATCTTAGGTTAATTAGGTCTTACTTGGACACATTTTTTCTATCGCGGTTCCGTTTGAAATTTATCACCTACTTTGGATCACCTTATATTTCATTCAAAACTAAAGATCTTTTCTTGTAATTAACCGTGAGAAAGCATACATTTCATACTTACGGACCGTAGACGGTCTCTTTTCATTAAAACACACAAAACTTTATACAAGATACATAAAGGATTTATGTTTCACAACTTATTTAATGTGTCAAATGGCTACTATAGGCCAAGAACACAGTATTGTAAGTTACCCTTTTAGGAAAGATAACACATTATTTAATTTTGTGTGACACTAAATCCATAATCAGACTTAATTACAGCCCGAGAATCACTTCTTCAAGCAATTGTGCTTCGAGAGTTTTAGCATCCTGAACCAAAATAGTTCCAACATCATTAGGAATATTGTCAAATACACAAAACTTAGTGCATAGGCACTTCCTTTGGAGTTTGCTACAATGACCATCTTCAAATTTATCCTCCTCGATACAAACTTTTCTACATTTAGAGTCGGCCCAACATAATCCTTTAAAATGTTTGCTTGTTATTTTGCAAATGTTTTTTCGACCTTGCACCCCTACAATCAATCATAAGTTGTTACAAATGTTAGAAAAGAAAGACACATAATCGAATGAAATATATACAAACAATTTTAAAGTGTGAATCAACTCACTGTTCCTAAAGAAATATTACTTCGAATAATACACATACAAGTTTCATCAAGATTAATTAGCCACTAGACTATAGAAGAGAAGACCACGTCTGAAAATGTACGTGGTGATTTATCAAACAAATAAATTGTTTGAAAGAATCAGCAAAAATATAACTTTGTAACGTTATAGTAATTTAATTCCAACCAGACCAAACACTATTTTAGTCTCGTGTCTTTTTTAAATGGTTTTTGTCTATTTAATTACATGTTTTTATAAAGATTTCATAATAGACCTAGAGAATAAAAAAAAAATCATTATATTATTTGAGGCTTTAGAAAATAAAAGGTGAAGACAAACCATTAGCAACAAAGAGTGTCACTGCCAAGACAAGAAATGCCATGAAGTAAATGGAACGAGCCATAGTCTCTTTGATTAATAAAAAAGACTGCAAATATTTTTCTAATAATAAGAAAGATTGCAATTTTGAGTTGTGAATGAACACCAGCACAATGGAGGTATTTATAGGCACTGAAATAAGAGTAAAACCAAAAAAGAAAGTATTTAGTGGGGTCAATAAATAGGGAAAAATTTCCCACACTCATTACATGGAACTGGAAGAATAAAATATGGAAAGTACTCATTAAATGATCAAAAGACGCCAAATGAAATTACAAAAAAAAAACATATGTTTAACTTTAACATCATCCATGCTTTCTTCATAATTATTCAAATGGACGGACCCAAATGGTTAACCTTTATCTATTACCAAATAACAGAATCACACGCTAGTAGTACTTAGAATTTAAATTTTCTTTTAGTACATTAAGTAATGATTTTAACATTCAAGATTAAAAAACGAGGAGAAGAAGAAAGGGGGAGGATATGATAATTCAGGTTATAAAAGTTTATTCGATAATTTATTTTATTTTTGGATTTTCTTAATGTCTGATATTTAATTTTGAATTCATTTTTTAAGACAAGCTCTCAATAGATTATTTTTATTTTCGAAGGTCTAAATCAAAATCGTTACTTAAGAATGGGGGATTCCAATCATTTATCACAACTTATGTTGGTGAACTATATTACTTGTTGCACCCTTATGTCTCACCTTATTTAACATTATTTTACTTGGCAGAAAATTTAAGGCTTGTTTGGCGGTACAATATGAAATCATAATTTGATTAAAAATCAAGACTTTTGAAATTTGTGATTATATACTCTCTATGTCTCTCTGTTTCATATTTGTTTACCTGTTGACTTTACAATCCTTTAAGAAAACTTTAACTAGAGGTATACTTTACTAAATTTACCTTATAAATGATGATTTGAAATTCTAAATTTGACTACTATTACTATGTAGTTATTTAATATGTAGGGTACTACAAAAAAATATAGTAATTAAACTAAATGAACAAGTAACTTGAATCTCAAGTAACACGAAATAAAGTGACTATACCATAACATTCATGTTGTTGCATAATCTTTAAAACTATAACATTTTAATGTCATTAAAGGAATACAAAAATGTATCTTTTTTTCCAAATAAATTAAATTTTTAGTGTCATCCAAATGGTCCTAACTTAATAATGTCATTCAAAAAAAATTTCTTCCCATTTTATCAATCACAGTTTATTTTCATCATTCTGTTCATTTATCACCTATCTTTTAGGTTCTCAAACAAGTTAGTTCAATGATTTCAATTTTATGGAATATACAACTATGAAATGAAGAGATCATGGCGAAAGGGGTAGAGTAGAGAAAGGAGAATTGGTCTTTAAAGAACATAAAATAGTTTTCGAGATATATGTTAGAGCTAAAACTCTGATACCATGAAGAAGATTATCAAACTATATTAAGTGTGAAAATAAAACTATTTTTATGGAATAATACTCACAAAAATACCTGAAGTTTGACCGGATTTTCAATTGAGCATATTGAACTTTGCAGGGGTCCTATTACTCCCCTAGACTTCTTTTTTTCGTATTTTAATGGCATATATCTGTCCACTTGAACAAGTGTGTGTAATTCACTCGCATTGGGCGCGTGATAGTGATAAAAAATTGTTATAAACTTTTTTTTTGGTCAGAAATCCCCTCAATTTATTTTATATATTTTCCATTAAATTCCTTACCTCCTTTCTTCTACTCTTCTCTAATTTCCATCTCCCTTGTTGAAGGTTTCATATTCATTGTTAAAGGTAAGATTTTTTTCGTTTTCTCAACAATTCCATCCACAATTCTCAAAAAAAAAATAAAAAAATAAGGCGATGGTGAGTGCAATTTTTGATGAACTATGATAAAGTGGAGGACATTAAGAATGTAGATTAAAATTGATTATGGTGTCGAATAATCCATTGTTGAATGTAAGATTTTCTTCGTTTTCTCAACAATTCCAGCCACAATTCTCGAAAATTTAAAAAAATTCAGGTGATGGTGAGTGTAATTTTTGACGAACTATGATAAAGTGGAGGACATTAAGAATGGAGATTAAAATTAATTATGATGTCGAATAAGAATAAGAAATGTGTAATGGTTTCGAGTTTTGGGTTCTGTGTAGTGAGATTTAGAGTGAAATGGCTAGTGGGTGTGGTTTATTTTTTGTTAATTTGATCTGGGTTGCAATCTTTTTTAAGAAAAAAAAATTCAAATGGGTCATCTTCAACGCAACCTCATTTTCAATTTTCCATTTTCTTCTCATGGTAATTCACTATGAAACCTGAAAGAGCCATTGCCATTGAAAATGAAGAAGAAAAATAATGCCCTGTTACTGCCCACCAAACGTTTGATGAAATGCCAAGCTCAAATTTGACTTACAAAAGTGTGGAGCAAAATGGGAAATGATTGTTGCTGAAGAAGAAAATGGAGCAAAGTGGAGGATGGGGCAATCAAATTTCAAACATTATGAATCAAGATTTTTGGTGAAAAAATGATAAAAAAAATAAGAATGGAAAAGAAATTAAATAAAAAATACACGTGTCAATATGTCATTGGCGCATGTATTACACTTTCTACTCCAAAATTGGGTATAGCATTTTGGGGGGAAATTAATTCCACTTTAAAAAAGTCCAGGGGGGTAATAGGACCCCCGCAAAGTTCAGTATGCTCAACTGAAAATTCGTTCAAAGTTTAGATATTTTTGTGAGTATTATCCCTTTTATGTTTATGTTCCTACCCCTCTATTTATATCGTCATGCTTTTGCTAATTAATTGGGATTGAAATTTACTATAAAATTTCGATCTTAGTAGTTTAATTAATCCTCAGCAATGTCAAAGTTTAAATAGTAATCTTAAGTTAATTAGGTCTTAGTTGAACAAATTTTGTCTATCACCGTCGTGTTTGAAATTTATCTCCTTCTTCGGATCACCCTATATTTCATTCAGAACTAAAGATTTTTGGTTGTAATGAATCGTGACAAAAATTGATCAGATGAACACATTTCATAATTATAGATCGTAAATAATTTCTTTTTATTAAAACACACACAAATTTAATACAAGATGCATAAAGGATTGATGTATCACAACTTATTTAATGCGTCAAATGGCTACTATTGTCCAATAACACAACATTATAAGTTACTCTTTTAACAAAGACAACACTTTATTTAATTTTGTGCATGTGACACTAAATGCATAATCAAACTTAATTACGCCCTGGGAATCTCTTTTTCAAGCAATTTTGCTGTGAGAGTTTTAGCATTGTGAACAAAAATAGTTCCAGCATCATTAGGAATATTGTCAAATACACATATCTTAGTGCATAGGCACTTCCTTTGGATTTTGCTACATTGACCATCTTCAAATTAATCCTTTTCTACATGAAGAGTCGGTCAAAGATAACCCTTTGTAATATTTTCTTGTTATTTTGCAAATGTTACAAACTTTAAAGTGTGAATCAATTCACTATTCCTAATGAAGTATTACTTCTAACAATACATACAAGTTTCATCAAGATTAATTAGCCACTAGACTATAAAAGAGAAGACCACATTTGAAAATGTATGTGGTCATTTATCAAACAAATAAATTGTTTGAAAGAATTGACAAAAATTGTTAATGCAAACCCTATTTTAAGTTTTTATGTCTTTTATAAATGATTCTTTGTCTATTTTGTTACATATTTTTAGTGTGATTTCATAATAGACCTAGAGATCCTAGCCCCATTCTTCTTCTTCTTCTTCTTCTTCTTCTTCTTCTTCTTCTTCTTCTTCTTCTTTCTCCTCATCTTCCTCCTCTTCTTCGTTTTCTTCTTCTTCTTCCTCTTGTTCTTATTATTTTTTTTTTAAAAGGAAGCAAACTGGTGTAGTTAAATAATTGTACAACAGGAAATAAAGTAATATTCTGACTAAAAAAAATTAGAGTAATACTATAGATTATATTATTTGAGGTTTCAGAGGAATAATAGATGAAGACAAATCATAGGCAAGTGATCCAATAGGCACGTTTTTAACATTCAAGTGAAAAAATAAAACATTCTTATTAACCCTAGTTACCTACTCTATAATTTGCATAAATTTGTAGGAACTGAAATAACAAAGGCATCATGCCATAATTGTTAATCTTAACAGTAATAGATAAGATCGTAAAGATAATGATTATATATGTTGATAATGATAATGTAAGAGTCCTAATAAGGACTCAATTATACAAGCTTACAAGGAGTATTCTACTAGAACTTGTATAGCTACTTTGTTTTGATTCTTAGAACTCTTATTTTGCCTATCTATTCTTTTTGAATCATTTTCATTTGTACATGGGTTATGAGTTTTGAAAATTAATATGAGAGCATACCATACAAAATTTCCTCTCTTATTGTGAAATTCATTGTCTTAATATGTTGTGGATTGTTAATTGCATGATTAAACAACTTGAATTAAATATTACATTATTAATTATTGATTTGCATTGCTTTATGATTCTATGGTGGGTGTTTTATCAATTTGTAAACGCTTTGTGTCCTAATGAGAAATTGCATGTATTTGATGATAAAGATGACCACCCTATGTTAAGGTACTACAAAGGAAGTATCTTGTATGAGTTTTACATGTTTTAAAATAAGAACTCACTTATAATGGTTAAATATTTTGGTGGTCCAATAACATATTTTTTGATTGAAGAGACTAAGATATGATATGATATGACTTATATGACTTGTAAGCCGTGGTATGACGATACCAAATCAGACAAATGCTATAACACACGCAGACCAGACGAGACCACAAATCTTTCAAACTTCAAACTAGGTTTTGAGAAAGATGAATGATTTAAAATGCTATAAAATGGGTTCTAAGAAAGATAGATAGTTATATAAAGAAGGCATGAGTTCAGATAACACATTACTCGAAATCGTGTTTTGTCGATACGAGATTTAATTTGCACTAAAAGAGGGGTTGTGCCCTGAAAGAGGGGATTATACGCTAGACATGTGCCCTTTTTTTTATAGCAGAATATAAAAACTCCAGCCTGTAAGACCCCACAAAATTTCTAGCTTAATTCAGTCCTTTATGCTTGTCAAGGGGTCCCAAACTTAGATAACTATAGCTAAGTTTCCATACTTAGTTTATTTTTAGCCTTCGAAAGTTGACAATCTAATTTCGCGACCTTAATGTCCTTTAATGGTCTATATTTTTGTTAATTCGTGATCAGGAAGATCAATAGGTGTTCTCGGATAAATTTTAGATTTTTTGGACCTCGTTTAGAACACGTTTGGAGTCCCAAAATAGTGGACCAACGCAATCTTAGCGCGCCGTATCTCCCATCACGTTAGTTAATATTGTTCCAGGTTACCAGTCAAAAGTACTAAGACATGGCGCGATGCGTCGAGTACCGCATCGATGCCATCGATGCACCGCGTCGCCGAATGCATTAGTGGCCATTTTCAGTCATTAAATAACCGTGGTCATAAGGGTAATTAGGTCATTATCCCCCGTCCTTTAACCCTCATAACACAAAATTTAGCCCTCTTTTGGGTAAATACATTCATTATTTCACAAGTGCTCAAGAACAAGAAAGCCTAGGTGATTAATTTTAATTCAAGAACTCAAGCTTTCTTCCATCAATCTTCAAGAAATTGTCAACTAAGGTATGTAAAATGTTCATCCAATGGTCCCTTTCACCCTTGGAGCTCAAGAAACCCTTTTCAAAATATGAATTTTGAATTCCATGTTGTGAGTTTGATTGTACACATGTTTATGTTGTGATATGATTTCTAAGATTGAATCTTTATTGAATTCTCATGACTTCATGTCAGTATGTGGATTGAAATCCTTAAATTGGAAGTGCTTGATGTGGCCATGATGTATTAGTTGCTGATTCATGCCTTAGAAAAGGTTATGTCTTCCATGTGTTTGTTAAAATGCCTAAGTGAATAAGAATTGTGCATTATGACCTATTTGTGAGCTATATGATGAACTTATGATGTATCCACAAGTTCAAATTGACTCTCATGCTATAGATATGTCTTGTAATGATTTGGTGGAATGCTCATAAGTATGGACTTGTGAAATTATATTACGTTAGCATGTATTCCCATTCATGTGTAAGCTTATGACTTGTGAATGCTTCATGAAATCCCTCAATGATAGTATTATGAATTGTTGACTATGGTCATGTGTTCAAGTAGTGTCATGTCTTATTTATTTTCATGCTATCGAGTCCTAGGGGTATTCAATACCCGATAATTTAGCGGTGCACCTAGAGACACTGTCAGTTTTCAAGATAATCTCAGTCAAGCCACGATCAGTAGAATTCAGTCAATCTCAAAACTTAGGAAAAACTCAGTAGTATTCAGTTCAGTCCTCAGTAGATTAGTCAGTTATCAGAATTTAGTAATATTCTATCAGTCAACGGAACTCAGTCAAGTTCAATCCAGTATACTCAGTTCAGTGTCTATTCAGATGGGAGTAGGATTCAACACCGAGTGAACCCAAGGATGGGAACTCACCTGCCAGCAAAGAGTGCAATTCTTAGAAGCAGTCTTTGAGTTCCAGAACTATGTAGCCAGCATAGGTTGACACATCAAAACCTGTCAGATGAGGGTTGATGAGTTGGATTAACCTGTCAGATGAGGGTCTCACCATTCTCATTAGAGTACATGATAGATGAGGGTCACACACAACTTGTCCTTACCAGTGGCGCGATATTGACACCCTTCTAATTGGGGATACAGATTAGACCCCAACTCAACTATATTATCTTATTTGGGGCATGTCTGTTAGATGACTACCTCCCACAGTCTCAGTCTTAGTCTTCAGTAAAGAATTTAGATAGTTCTTCAAATTTCAGGACTGTCAGATACAGTCAATCAGCTTAGTAAGGAACTCAGCTAGTTTCATTAGAATCAGGACTGTCAGACACAGTCACTCAGTTATCAGTTATATCAGTTATCAGTAATTCATGTTATCAGTAAACTCGATATTCAGAATCCTTATGATTTTAGTTACAGTTATGTATTCATGCATGTATCCTCACGTAGTCATGTTCATGTTATTCAGTCAGTTTAATTTATGCATATGAACCTTTGCATTCAGCCTTACCTCACTTTGCGTACCAGTAAATTCTCATAGTCTGTGGTGAGTCCTCATATTTTGAGGACATGATTATTTCATTCTTTCAGTATTTCAGTACTTAGTTATTTTCAGTAGATAGAGTTAGTTGGGGACATGTCCCATCAACTCCACGGTTCAGACAGTTTAGAGGCTTTCAGACTATAGCATGATCAAACAGTTATTTTAGTCTTGGTATTATCACACCTTGTTCAGGCATTGTTTTATTCAGTATTGTTTAGTATTTGAACCTTATGGCAAGTTTTCTGCCAGATTTTTGCATTTATTTCAGTTATGTAATTATTATAATATTATTATTATCCAGTGCTCAGTTATAGATATCAGTCATAGATTAGCTAGTGGTCCTTCGGGATTGTTAGCACCGTGTAGCACCCGGGGTACCAGACTCGGGGCATTACAAACTTGGTATCAGAGCCTAAGGTTCAACAGTGTCCTAGTAAGTCTGAAAGCCACATCTTATAGAGTCTTATGCATAGGTGCGTAGCGCGCCACATTTATGTGCAGGAGGCTATGAGATATTTTAGGTACAGTTTCCTTTCTTTCAATATTCATGTCATGCGAGTGAGCATGAGCTCCAGTTAAACTCTCAGTCTAATCTTGTTTTCTCTTCCATCTATAGAAAAATACCTCCAAAGAGGACTCAAGAAAGTGAAAAAGGAGATCATCCAGCCCCCCATCCCAATCAGCCTAATCCTTTAGGCAAACATGTCTCCCATGCAGAATTTAGAGTTGTATTCACTACTCTTGTTCATTCAATTGCTTCCCAGAATGAATATCCAGTTGTCGTTTCGGCCAACCCAGTGGCCAATTCTGCTGCAGCTAGGATTCGTGACTTCACCTGAATGAATCCTTCTTCTTTTTCTGGGTCTAAGACAGATGAGGACCCTCAGGAATTCCTTGATTAGGTGCAGAAGGTTACAGATATCATGGGGGTAACTTTTAGTGAGAGTGTTGAGCTAGCTGCATATCAGTTGTAGGATATGGCTCATACATGGTTCAAGTAATGAAAAGCAGAGAGGGTCGCAGATGCAGGGTCTATTGAGTGGGAGGAGTTGCCATCGCTTTTCTAGATAGATTCTTTCCCCTAGAGCTGAGAGAAGCTAAGGTGTTAGAATTTATTAACCTCGGGCAGGGAAACATGACAGTGAAAGAGTATTCTCTCAAGTTTACTCAACTAGCTAGATACGTTCCTCGTGTAGTGGCAGATTGCAGAGTTAAGATGAGTAAGTTTGTGTCTGGAGTGAATGATAGTATGGTCAAGGAGTGTAGGACCGCAATGTTAATTAGTGAGATAGACTTGGCTAGGATCATAATCCATGCTCAGCAGATAGAGGAGCAGAAGAATAAGGAGAGAGAAAACCAGAATAAGAGAGCTAGAACAGGTAGCTTCAATTTTAGTCAGCCTAAGTCAGAGGGTGGGAATCGTTATCAGTTCCACCCAAAGTCCTTAGTTCCAGCTCCTTCCTCAGCCAGTGCTCCAGTTTCTAAGTTCAGGAATGGTAACAAAGATATGGCGCCAGGCTCTAAGTCTCAGAGTAGTATTAGCAGTGGTCGAATTCATCCTCTTTGCCAGACTTGCGGCAAGCACCATCAGGGTATTTGCAGAGCTGACAGTGATATTTATTTTGGATGTGCCAAGCCAAACCATAAAGTCAGAGATTTTCCTTAGTCTGATTTTCAGGGTCAGCCTAACCGTTCCTCAGCTCAGTTCGGTCGCCCAAATCAGCAGGGTGCCACTTCCAGCGCCACTAGTGGGCAACGCCCAAACAGACTTTATGCTCTTTAGATTGATAAGACCAGGAGAATTCTCCTGATGTGGTCACTGGTATGTTACAGATCTCTCATATACATATTTATGCTTTTCTAGATCCAGGAGATTTCTTATCTTTTGTTACTCTTTATATAGCAGTTGATTTTGGAGTCAGTCCTGAAATTCTAGAAGAGCCCTTTTCAGTCTCTAACCCAGTGGGTAAAACTATCATAGCCCAGTGGGTATACAGAAACTATCCGGTTATGGTATCTCAGAAAGTCACTTCAGCAGACTTAGTCGAATTAGAGATGACTGATTTTGATGTCATTCTCGACATGGATTGGCTTCATTCCTGCTATGCCACAGTAGACTGCAAAAATAGAATTTTCCAGTTTTAGTTTTTGAATGAACCTGTCCTAGAGTGGAAAGATATTACTTCAGCATTTAGGGGTCAGCTTATTTCCTATCTACGGGCTAGGAAAATGATATCTAAGGGATGTGTCTATCATCTTGCGCGATTCAGAGAATCTTGTTCCAAAACTCCCAGTATTGAATCAGTTCCAGTTGTGAATGATTCTCAGATGTCTTTCCCAAAGATCTTCCCAAAATTCCTCCTGAAAGAAAATAGACTTCGGCATTGACCTTTCCCTAGATACTCAACCCATATTTATTCCGCCATACAAAATGGCACCAGCAGAACTTAGAGAATTGAAGGAGCAGTAGAAGGATCTCCTAGATAAGGGATTCATCAAACCTAGTGTGTCCCCGTAGGGTGTACCAGTTCTATTTGTGCGCAAGAAAGACGATTCTCTCAGAATATGTATAGACTACCGTCAGCTTAATAAGGTCATAGTCAAGAACAAGTATCCACTTCCTAAAATTGATGACTTATTTGACCAACTTCAGGGTGCCAGTTACTTCTCTAAGATAGAACTCAGATCAGGCTATCATCGTCTCAGAGTCAGAGAATGTGATATTCTGAAAATAACCTTCCGTACTCGGTATGGTCACTTCGAATTCTTAGTCATATCATTTGGTCTTACCAATGCTCTAGTAGCTTTCATGGACTTGATGAACTGTGTGTTCAAGCAGTACTTGGACATGTTCGTCATAATCTTCATATATGACATTCTTGTCTATTTCCGCAGTGAGCATGATCATGCAGACCATCTCAGAATAGTATTGTAGACTCTCAGAAATCATCAGTTATTCGCCAAATTTAGTAAGTACGAATTTTGGCTAAGGTCAGTATAATTCCTTGGTCATATCATTTCCGGTGATGGCATTAGAGTTTATCCTCAAAAGACTGAGGAAAAGAGAAACTGGCCTAGACCCATCACTCCATTAGATATCATCAGTTTCTCAGGTTTGGCTGGCTATTACAGACAGTTTATTGAAGGATTTTCATCTATTGCATCCCCTATGTCCAGATTGACTCAGAAAAAAGTTAAGTTCCAGTAGTCAGATTCATGCGAGAAGAGTTTTCAGGAGTTGAAGACTCGACTCACCTCAGCTCCAGTTTTAACTCTTCCAGATGGTCTAGATGGGCATGTCATGTACTGTGATACATCTAGGACAGGTTTGTATTGTGTCCTCATGCATCATGGTAAGGCCATATCCTACGCCTCCAGACAGCTTAAGCCCCATGAGAAGAATTATCTGACTCATGATCTTGAGTTAGTAGCAGTAGTCTTTGCCTTAAAGATTTGGAGGCACTACATGTATGGGGTACATGTAGATTTGTTCATAGATCACAAAAGCCTCCAATATATGTTCTTATAGAAAGATATTGATCTCCGTCAAAGAAGGTGGTTAGAGCTCTTGAAGAATTATGACATGAGTATCCTTTATCATCCGGGAAAGGCCAATATAGTGGATGATGCTCTCAGTAGACTATCTATATGTAGTGTTGCTCATGTTGAGGACAGTAAGAAGAAGTTAGCCCAGAAAGTTCATCAGTTAACCAGACTAGGTGTCCGCTTAGTCGATTCAGCAGAAGGTAGTGTGTGGGTTCAGAACAGTTCAAAATCATCTCTAGTTTCCGAGGTGAAGGAAAAGTAGGATAGAGATCCCAGTTTTGTCAAGTTGAAGAAATTAGCCAAATATCAAAAGGTAGAGGTTTTATCCAAAGGGGAAGATGGTGTTTTCCATTGTTAGGGTCGTCTGTGTGTGCCAGGTGTTAATGACTTAAGGCAGCGAATTCTTGCAGAAACATATGGTGCACATTAATCTATTCATCCAGGGGCCACCAAGATGTACCGCGACTTGTGGGAGATCTATTGGTGGAGTGGGATGAAGAGAGATATTACAGAGTTTGTGGCTAAGTGCTCAACATGTCAGTAGGTTAAGATCGAGCATCAGAAGCCTAGTGGGTCCATGTAGGAGTTTAGTATTCCTACTTGGAAGTGGGAAGAAATGAACATGGACTTTGTGAAGGGTTTTCCTCGCACTCGTCGTCAGCATGATTCATTTTGGATCATTGTAGATAGAATGACCAAATCAGCTTATTTCCTTCCAGTCCATACCTCTTATTCAGCCAAGGATTATGCCAAACTCTACATTAGAGATTTGGTCAGATTACATGGTGTTCCGTTGTCTATTGTCTCAGATAGAGGTACCCAGTTCATCTCTCATTTTTGGAAAGTATTCTAAAAGGGTCTTGGTACCCGAGTTCACCTCAGTACAACCTTTCATCCTCAAACCAATGGTCAAGCAGAAAGGACCATCCAAACTTTAGAAGATGCTGCGAGTGTATGCAATTGACTTTAAGGGTAATTGGGATGACCACTTGCCTTTGATTGAGTTTGCATATAACAACAGTTATTATTCTAGTATTCAAATGGCTCCATTTGAATCTCTCTACGGTAGGAGATGCAGATCTCTAATTGGTTGGTTTGAAGTCGGTGAGGCCGCAGTAGTAGGTCCTGACTTAGTCTTCGATACCTTAGAGAAAGTTCAGTTAATTAGAGAGAGGCTCAAGACAGCTTAGAGCCGACAGAAATCGTATGCAGATGTACGCAGAAAAGATCTCAAATTCGAGACTGGTGATTATGTGTACCTAAAACTCTCTCCCATGAAGGGAGTGAAGAGGTTCGACAAGAAGAAAAAGCTCAGTCTCTGATATGTCGGTCCCTTTAAAATTCGCAGTCGCTTCGGCAAAGTAGCTTATAAGCTCGAGTTGCCTTCAGATCTAGCTTCAGTGCATCCAGTGTTCCATGTCTCCTTACTTAAGAAGTGCACAGGTGACCCAGCAATTGTAGTCCCTGTTGAGGGCATAGGTATTCAGAACAGTCTCTCTTACGAAGAAATTTCAGTCAAAATCCTTGACTATCAGACCCGCAGACTGAGGAACAAAGAAGTCCCTCTAGTCAAAGTTCTTTGGCGGAATCAGTCCATTGAGGGAGCTACTTGGGAAGCAGAAGCAGACATGCGGACCAAGTATCCTTACCTCTTCTCCGCTAATTCAGACTCATCCCAAGGTAATAGCTTTCTTTAAGCTTATTTAGTTTCATGCTCCATTTTCCATTTCAAACTTGGTATCCTTTACCATTGCATATTCAGTAGCATGTTCATGAGTCAGTTCAGTTATGTATTCATGCATCATATATGCATGATCAGCTTATTAGTACTCCCAATTATGCTTTCATGTATCAGCTCAGTCATGAAATCATGCATCGGATATGCTTGCTCAGTATGAATCTCAGTAAATCAGTAATGTCAGTCATGTAATCATGTTCCAGTTGTTCATGTTCAGTATGTAATTCAGCTTATCATTTCTCCCATCTCAGTCAGTCTCATCCGAGGATGAATGTTTTCAAGGGGGAGATATTGTAATACCCCACAAAATTGTTAGCTTAATTTAGTCCTTTAAGCTTGTCAAGGGTCCCAGACTTAGAAAATTCTAGCTAAGCTTCCCATACATAGTTTATTTTTAGCCTTCGAAAGTTGGCAATCTTATTTTGCAACCTTAATGTCCTTTAATGGTCTATATTTTTGTTAATTCGTGATCAGGAAGGTCAATAGGTGTTCCCGGACAAGTTTCAGATTGTTTAGACCTTGTTTAGACCACGTTTGGAGTCCCATAACAGTGGACCAACGCAATCTTAGCGCGCCGCGTTGCCCATCGCGTTTGTTAATATTGTTCCAGGTAGCCAGTCAAAAGTACTGAGACATGGCGTGATCATGGCGCGACGCGTCGAGTAGTCGATGCCATCGACACGCTGCTTCGCCAAACGCATTAGTGCCCAATTTCAGTCATTAAATGACCGTGTCCTTAAGGGTAATTAGGTTATTTTCCCCCGACCTTAAGCCCTCATAACACAAAATTTAGCCCTTTTTTGGATAAATACATTCATTATTTCACAAGTGCTCAAGAACAAGAAATCCTAGGTGATTAATTTTAATTCAAGAACTCAAGCTTTCTTCCATCAATCTTCAAGAAATTATCCACTAAGATATGTAAAGTGTTCATCCAAGGGTCCCTTTCACCCTTGGGGCTCAAGAAATTCTTTTCAAAATATGAATTTTGAATTCCATGTTGTGGGTTTGATTGTACACATATTTATGTTGTGATATGATTTCTAAGATTGAATCTTTATTTAATTCTCATGACTTCATATTAGTATGTGGATTGAAATCCTTAAATTTGAAGTGCTTGATGTGGCCATGATGTATTTGTTGTTGATTCATACCCTAGAAAAGGTTATACCTTCTATGTGTTTGTTAAAATGCCTAAGTGAATAAGAATTGTGCATTATGACCTATTTGTGAGCTATATGATGTACCCACATGTTCAAATTAACTCTCATGCTATAGTTATGTCTTGTAATGATTTGGTGGAATGCTCATAAGTATGGACTTGTGAAATTATATTACGTTAGCATGTATTTCGATTCATGTGCAAGCTTATGACTTGCGAATGCTTCATGAAATCCCTCAATGATAGTATTATGAATTGTTGACTATGGTCATGTGTTCAAGTAGTGTCATATCTTATTTATTTCCATGCTATCGAGTCCTGGGGGCATTTAATACCCGATAATTTAGCTGTGTGCCTAGAGCCACTGTCAGTTTTCAAGATAATCTCAATTAAGCCACGATCAGTAGAATTCAGTCAATCTCAAAACTCAGGAAAAACTCAGTAGTATTCAGTTCATTCCTCAGTAACTCAATCAATTATCAAAATTTAGTAATATTCCATCAATCAACGGAACTCAGTGAACTCAGTCCAGTTCAATCCAGTATACTCAGTTCAGTGTCTATTCAGATGGGAGTAGGATTTAGAACCGAGTAAACCCAAGGATGGGAACTCCCCTGCCAGCAGAGGGTGCGATTCTTAGAAGCAGTCCTTGCGTTCCAGAACTACGTAGCCAGCGTAGGTTGGGACATCAAAACCTGTCAGATGGGGGTTGATGAGGTGGCTTAACCTGTCAGATAAGGGTCCAACCATTCTCATTAGATTACCTGACAGATGAAGGTCACTCACAGCTTGTCCTTACCAGTGGAACGGTATTGATACCTTTCTAATTGGGGTTATAGATTGTACCCCAACTTAGTTATATTATCTTATTTAGGGCATGTAAATTAGATGACTACCTCTCATGGTCTCAGTCTCAGTCTTCAGTAAAGAACTCAGATAGTTCTACAGATTTCAGGACTGTCAGATAAAGTCACTCAGCTTAGTACGGAACTCAGCTAGTTCCATTAGAATCAGGACTATCAGACACAGTCACTTAGTTATCGGTTATATCAGTTATCAGTAATCCATGTAATCAGTAAACTCAGTATTCATAATCCTTGTGATTTCAGTTACAGTTATGTATTCATACATGTATCCTAGCATAGTCATGTTCATGTTATTCAGTCAGTTTAGTTCATGCATATGAACCCTTGCATTCAGCCTTACCTCACTTTGCGTACCAGTACATTCTTACGTACTAACACATACTTTTCTCTTATGCTATGGTGTTTTATACCATAGGTTCGGTCGCTCAGGTTCCCAATCGTGCTTAGCAGCTCAAATATCAGCAGTCAGAGTCAGTGGTGAGTCCTCATACTTTCTAGGACATGATTATTTCATTCTTTCAGTATTTTAGTACTTAGTTATTTCCAGTAGATGGAGTTAGTTGGGGACATGTCCCATCAACTTCGCACTTCAGACAGTTTAGAGACTTTCAAACTATAACATTATCAAAAAGTTATTTCAGTCTTGGTATTATCACACCTTGTTCAAACGTTGTTTTATTTAGTATTATTTAGTATTTAAACCTTATGATAAGTCTTCCGCCAGATTTCTGTAATTATTTCAGTTATGTTGTAATTACAATATTACTATTATCAAATTCTCAGTTACAGATATCAGTCATGGGTTAGCTAGTGGTTCTTTGGAATTATTAGCACCGTGTAGCGCCCGGGGTACCGAACTCGGGGCGTTACATAGCCCTTGTGGAAAACTTGGGTTGGGGGCTTGGCCGCCGAGTCAAATAAGGATTCCATATAACTCGTGGGATTTTAGAATTGTAGGGTGTACCATCTAGCTCAAAAGTAAAACAAAGAGTTGAGTCATGACTTATAGGAATGTTTTGAAACTCATTGATTTTGCCCATGTGTTTCTATATATTTTATGATAAATTGTTTTCATAATGCTCTCACTTATTTTACATGAAGTATGTGTCATTTTTTTATTGTTTTACATACCAATACGTTCGAGTATTGACCTCCTATATTCAGGTTCTGAGGCACAGTCCCGTGGTCCCGTAAATCAGTAGATTATTTTCAGGCTTTCAGAGTTGGTGAGCCTCCCTTGCTTCAGAAGACATCTATTTCACGTGTTGTTCCCTTTTTTAGTTTTATGTTCCGGTCGGGGGACTTGTTCCGGTGTAGATAGACTAGTATATTCAGTTCAGTAGAGACTTCGTAGATTGTCTCAGATGGATTTGGGTCTTCTTTTGAGTTGATGTAGAAAAGTTTTAATAATGATTATGGGACCACTATATTTCTAGCTTAGCTTCCGTACTTTTATTTCATATGAATTATGCTTATGATAGTGTGCTAAGGGGTTTCTCGGACCTTGATGGCTCTATTAGGATTTTCCCTGAATTTTCTACTTTATTTGATTTCCTACCATAATTAGAATTACCTTTTTTGTTAGAAAGAAGTTTCCTTGTTGGAAAAGATCTCTTTCCTATTATATTTCTATTAGGTTTTTTCTATTAGATTTCTATTAGGTTTATTCTTTATATAAGGGTTTTGTAACTCTATAAACAGGATATCTCTTTTTTCAAGACAAAACAACACAATAGCATCCACAATGTAGTCTTTTAAGAGTTTCATTTAGGGAAAGAGATTTTCTCTCTCATTAGTTTTATTCTTTTTAATATTATTTTTAATATTAGATTTTATATGTAGGCCAATTGGCCAAATCATATAATAATATTATGTTTTTAGTATTGTTTTCTTTGTTGTCTGACTTATCATCTCATAGTTTACAACTAATAGCTTCCGCACGACGCCCTCTCGATTTCGAACCCAACAAGTGGTATTAGAGCCTATGTTTCAGATTAAGGACATGTTGAGATCAAAATTGCAACTAATTTGATGATAATAAAGATCTTTGTCTGGCTACATGTGGAGAAAAGTTTCAAACAATGTTCACCAATCCTGCTCCTAATCCATCTTTAAAACCAAAATCAATTTTCAACCCATGTTTATGGGCTCTAATTTTCAACCCATACTTGTTGGGTTATTCTCAAATATAGACTCAAATTAGGGTTCCTTTCAAACTTTAGCCCCAAATAAAAAGGCTTTGTTAAAATAGCCTTAACTTGTTAAGGTATATTTTCTTGGACGAAAATACCCTCCTTCAAGCTGTTAAATCTCTTTTTTCCAACTTCAGCTTATATTTGAGAATAACCCATTTCTTCCAAATTCCAGAACCAACCTCTAAAATATTCGTTATTAAATCTCTTTCTTCCAAATTCCAGAATCGGATTTCAAACATTCGCAGTCGCCTTTAGCTGTAAGGGTTCTTCAGGTATGAATTTCATCATCAAAATTCATTGTGGTAATTTTAGCTTATTGATGCATTGCGATAATTTTAGCTCGTTATATAATTAACATATTGATTTGATTTTTGGAGAGGCGAACGCAAGCTGAAGTTGGGCTATGTTGTTGTTGTAGTAACATATTATTCATTGAGGAATTGTGTCGAACAGGTTTTGGGGAGTTTGTTATTACGGTTATAATTATGTTTGAGTAGTTGTGGGGGGTTGGTCTTGGAGGAAAAGGCCGTTAATATGAGATTTAACATTGATCGCAATATTTTTTGAAAAGGCCAAACGTATAAGGTCAAGGTGGTACAAGAAATTAGTTCCAAGTATTTCAAAATAGTGGTATAATTAGCATTAGAAGATGATGAGGAATTGTTAGAAGATAATGAGGAATTGTATCGTACAGGTTGTGGGGAGTTTCTTATTGCGATTATAATTATATTTGAGTAGTTGCGGGGGTTTGGTCTTGGACAAAAAGGCTGTTAATATGGGAGTTACATTGATCGCAATATTTTTTGGGAAGGCCAAATGTATAAGGTCAAGATGGTACAAAAATCAAAACGTGAGGAAGCCAAAAGATATTGTGACTTAAAACAAATAGAATCCTAGATGAATATTTTAAACATAAACATAAAGGTGGAATACGATTGAAAGTGAAAAGAAAATAAAAGGTAATGTCTTTACAACATCAAATTATGATGATGTTTAGTAATGTTGAAGTAAAAGTCATTATGAGAAGAAGTTTTCCTAGAATTATTTCTAATTTCTTTGAATAAGTAAGAGTTGACATATTAAACCAGTAAATTCTCACCAGTCTAATATCCTGGTGGCTCATACGGACTGTTATACTGAAAATTTCACATTCCTTTGTAGTTTACAGCGATTTGCAAAGAAATATATTTTTTTCCGTATAACTATTTGATTTCATGAGCTACTAATAGTAAACTTATTGGCTTCGCCATTCCCTTTGCTTAGCAGTTAACTGCTCATTGCTTTTTACTGCTATATTACAGATACTAGCAAGGAATTTTTTCAAAAAGTAACTATTAGCTACAAGGAAGCAAGATCCAATGGTGAGATTTCATTATGCAGTATGTTGTTTATGTTAGGGATATATTTTTTGAATAAACCAATAGTTATCCAGTTGGACTTGAGCTTTGCTCCTTCAGCGGCTTCTGCCTGTAAGCGAGCCACATTTAAATCAATAATAACGATATTTTTTATACTCCAATTGGGGTAATTCGTAAGTATATCCTAGTTTCTTTGTTGTTCCAAAACTTCAGTAGTCTAATCTATTGAAAAAGTTTTAATCTTTACCACTTTTAGCTGTCATGAACACTCAAGTTTGCCATGTATCAGTAACATCAGATTTCTAGTTGGTAATTTGATTTTCGCATAGTTCTTATTGTTCTCTGTGTCTCTACTTGACAGGATCAGTTGCTTAACAGACAATGGCTCAACATTAGAGATTAATGAAGAGACATCTTCATTTGACTAACCCCAATTCACTTCAACGTGTGAAAATGATTTTAATATTTTCACCATCTTTAATACTATAGGATTTTTGAACATAGAAAAATAAATTTCCTTTAAAGATTGATCATCATTCAATCGATGTGTAATGACATGTAATCAGTGTTGATCTAAATTATGTATTTCTTTCTCCAGGAGATTTGTTAGTTTGAAAATTAGACTCAATAATTCTGTAAGATTGTTTGAATTAGTGCTACAATGAAATAATGAGGCAGTGTTGATTAATGTTGAATGTGTCAGAGATACTTGCTCATTGGTATGTTTCACAATATTTTTTGTGTTAAGTATTGACCAGTCTGGAATATACCTGGTCTAACTGAGCTCTATGCAATACGTCTGAAACATGCAGCATATCTTTCTTCAATGTCCCAACATTCAAAAGTTCTGGAATCAAATGCACCTTCTCCCACATATCCAGTCAATCGTGACCTCTAACCTAGCAGACTAGTTATGAATCTGTAGCAAAATCCATGCACCTCCAGTAAATAATTTAATAGCCTGTAAAGACGTCTTTCCCTTTTATATGTGGAATATATGGCTTATTAAAAACCACAACCTTTACAACAACTCGAAAATTAATATCCCTCTTTCCATCCCGTTTGCATGAGTTGTGGAATTCATCTTCCTGGCTACGAACCCTCCTCATGTAGGCCCAAAACCACACACAACTTTAAAACCCCCTGATAAAGGCCTAAAACTAAATTTTGATGGTTCAGATAATCACTTAACTAAGGTTGGGGTGTTGGGGGATTTTTTGTGACTCACTTGGATCCTGGGTGAATGGTTAGAGTGCTAGAATTAATGCCCATTTACCTCTAGAAGCCGAACGCACCAGTATATTCTTTGTCCTTATTATTGCTACTAATATGTAGGTCTCTTATCTGGAAATTACCACGGATTCCCTAGAGTTAATCAACTCTTTGGGTCCACTCACACAAACTAACAATAACTTAACCCTCTCTTGTAGGGATCTTCTCCTCAGTCTGGGGAGCCCAATGATGTTGCATGAATCTAGGAGACACAACAGTGTAGCTGATAAGCTTGCGAAGCATGGGCAAAAGTTGACTACAAGTCGTTGTTTTGAAGTATGAAATGAACCACCGAATTTTATTAACTTTGTAATGAACGAAGACAGTGAAGGGAGAATCTCAAAAATAGACCCAAATCAGGGTGGCTTTCAAATTTGAACCCCAAATAAAAATATTTTGTAACTTTATGAAATGTGTCGTAAATCTGAAGCTTATATTTTGAGATTAATTTTTTTGTAGTTTTGTGAAATGTGTCGTAAATTCAAAGCTCAAGCTTTGAGATGAAATTATTTTGTAGCTTTAAGAAATTTATCGTAAATTTGAAGCTCAAGCTTTGAAACAAAAAAAAATTGTAGCTTTATGAAATTTGTCGTAAATTCAAAGCTCAAGATTTGCAAAAGGTAAATATATTTCTAACTTTATTTTTTTGGTACAAAATGTACTATATTAATCCGACGATTTCGAGCTTTGAGATAAAATTTGTCTTGCCTTTAGCTTTGTGCAGAGGGTAAATGTATTTTTAACATTTTTTTGGTACAAAAATGTATTTTTAACTTAAACTTGGTGCAAATAAATTATGTCATTTAAAAAACTAATTTTTAATAAAATAATATATCTTAAATTGTGCCTCATGGGCAAACGTTAACACTATTAATCTGAATTAAATTATCTAATGTTCTGCAAGAGGAAAACTTAAACCCAACAAAATAAGTTATGCCATGCGGGTAAGAGTAGACATTATTAGTTTGTATCGACCTAATTTAATAATGTCTAACTTATGATGTCTAGTTTTACAATGTGTAACATAGAGTCCACCCAGATAAAAGTTGTGTCCAATGGGTAAGAGTTGACTTTGCCTTAATTAAGTCTGTAATGATTTGGCAGATGATCTATAACTCTTGCCATAGAGGCATGACTTTTGAATCACAAAAGAACAAGTTGTGCCCCATGGGCAAGAGTTGACTTTGCCTTAAGTTTGTTATAATTTGACAAATGCTTTCTAGAGGCAAGACTTTTAAATCACAAAAGAAAAAATTGTGCCCCATGGACAAGAGTTGACTTTGCCTTAAGTCTGTAATGCTTTGGCAGATAATCTACAACTCTTGCTCTAGAGGCAAGACTTTCAAATCACAAAAGAACAAGTTGTGCCCCATGGGCAAGAGTTGACTTTGCCTTAAGTCTGATTTGGTAGATGATCTATGACTCTTGCCCTAGAGGCAAACTTTTAAATCACAAAAGAACAAGTTGTGCCCCATGGGAAAACGCTTTGAAGCTTGACATAAATCTGGGAACCAGTTTCAAATTTGACTTCATCTTCAAGAATAGGCACATCTTGTTCCTGCATTTCATTCACCCCCTTGAAATTCGCAATGCCCACTCCTCTCCCATTACATGATTTATGTAATCCTTGAATAAGCTCCACAATAGAATCACACTTGGATTCTAGAGACTATATCAAAAAAAAAAAATATATCAACAATACAATCAACACAATTATTGATATAATGATGTTATTTCTATTGAGTAAAAAATCTAATGTGAAAATTACCATAATACGGCTCATAATCCCATCTAAAGAAGTATCGAGATGAGTCTTAATAGAAGATATCACTCTCTGCATGAAAATTACAAAAAAAAGGATTACTAAAGTAAGTTACAAACTCAACATTGAATTATGATTTAACAGTAAAATAATAAATTCTCATGGTTTTGATATCTATTGAATCATCATGGATCAATTCACCAAATCTTCCAATTTTTTCATATTTAGATTTTTTACACTGTAGAGAGATTGGAACATATCTATATTCGAGAGGTGGTTCATCTGCACAAAGTGCCCACGTCCGTTATTTCAGATGGAGGTTCTCATTTTACTTCTAGCTTCTAGATGACATTTCAGGAGGATTTGGGTACCTAAGTTGACTTTAGCACCGCCTTTTATCCCCAGATTGATAGGCAGTCAGAGAAAACTTTTAAAGTCTTGAAGGATATGGTTTGTGCTTATGTCTTGGATTTTGGAGGTTAGGGGGACAAATTTTTAGCCTTGGTGGATTTTGGGCATAATAACAACTTTTATTTGACTATTCAGATGGTTCCATTTTAGGAATCGTATGGTAAGTGAAGTCAGTGTCTGATTGTTTGGTTTGAGCCCTCAAAATTAATGTATGCACATGATATAGAAAGAATGTAAGAACCCATACTATGTAATCACCCTCCCTCAACATTAATGTAAGCACCTATACCATGTTACGATAATGTATGTGTATAGAAAAAATGTCCTGATTGTGCAAACAAATTTTGCACGGTATGCCTTTTTCAGCTTTGAAACTAAGGCAGTAACCTGCTTGCTACAGTACATACATAAGTAAGATGACCTTATAGTATAGTTTACTGATGATATATATGACTTATATTATTTCATTAATATCCAGGCATCGGAATTAAGTAACCAGGAAGAAGGGCGGGTGGTGTGCGTGTGTTTAAGAAGAAGAATTACCATAAGGCTCTTAAGAGTCCTCAGAACTCATCAGCAGCACTCTCCAGAAGTATAATTATTCAGAAATCAAACAACGATGGTGTTCTTGATCAAATACTAATGAACATGGGAAGGTCGGCATGCAAACAACAAGACTTTGAAAACAAACACAATAACAACCTTTATTCCAATGAAATGCATTGTTCTTGATCTTCCACATATTGTTGCAAACATGCCACAGACTGAAAATTTAAGCTCTGTGGGAAGGGATATGTTTTAGTCTATTCCCCATGTTGATGCTATTTTGCTTAAGGTATGCACAAAATTTTTATTCTTAACTTGTCCTTCAAAGTTCTATTTTGCTTCATGCTAAAGGTATTCAAAATAGAAAAAGTAAACACATGAAAAAGCTAACGCGATTCAACATCTACTATATAAAAATAAAATACGATTTTGATCTTGTATATATAGTGTAATTTTCTAATGAACTCTTGCAGAGCTGAATATTTCTAGTTTGTATATTAGAGACTATAGGTCATTGATTATGATGTTTGAGAAAATATGACTTTTTGTAGCTAGTTATGCATAATTGGAGAGACAAAGATTGTGTGAAGATACTACAGAGATGCAGAGAAGCTAGCACGTATAACGATGAAGGAAGAAAAGGAAAGGTCCTTATCATTGACATGGTATTGAATAGAGATGAAGATGAAGCAGCCATGACTGAAGTGAAGCTCTTTTTTTATGTACTGATGATGATGTTTCTTGCCGGGGGGGCAGAGAACTGAGAAAGAATGGGAAAGGCTATTCCTTGAGTCTAGCTTCATGAGCTACAAGATTATTCTTTTTCTTTGTCTAAGATCCCTCATTCAAGTTTTTCTTTAAAGCCTATACACTCATGGGTCGTTTAGTACGGTGCACTAGTAATGTTGACATTATCTTTTATTGACGGTTTGATTTTTTATATTTGACGAATAGGTTGTGTTAGAATAAGAATAGTACTTAATAGGGCTTATTTGAATAAGAATAGTACTCCTGTTGTTAATGTCGTGATTACTATGTATAAAACTAGTAGGAACACTAAATATGCCGTATAATTACATGTACTACTTATACATAGGATTAAGTAAGTAGAAACGATTAAGTTTTTTCTATCAAATGATTGACTTTAATAGAAATTCATAAAGTCTTTAATTAAAAACTGAACTACCGAAAGCAACTGCGATGGGATAACAAATCAAAACAACAATCTGCATTTCAACAACAATAAAAAATCCAGAGTAATCCCACAAGTGCGAAAATCGAAACAAAAATGTGCATTTCATCAAAAGAAATCGAACCATCATCTAAGAGTCAAAATAAAGATATCCACATTGCAAAGGCCTATTACAAGACCTCCAACTTGACACAATAGAAATTACATATTACGAGTAGAAATTATCAAAGATCTCAAATCTAGTAACACAAAACTTTTTTGGTTCAATTGGCGATTGGGTATTACAAGATGAAAAACTGAACCCTCACCAACAAGGTGAAAGTTTCGCCAACCAACCAACTGAGCTGCTAAGGTTTCCTGCTAGCACAAAGTTCAGGTAAACCAACTAAGCTACTGAGATTTTTCAATAGCACAAAGTTCAAATAGTCAATCAACCGAGCTACTAAGATTTTCTAGTAACATAAAATTTTTAATTTCAATCAAGATTTATTATTTCCATGAAATCAAGAATGTGGAGTTATTCAAAATTCACTTAGTAACACACAACTAACAAAATTAAAACTTCTTAATTATACAACCACCAATCTGACAAATCCCTAAACATAACTCCCAAAAATACAACAACTTTATATTATGAGCTAAAACCTTAAACGTAAGCAACAAAAAAAGATTCAAACACCCAATTCAAAAATAACAAAAAAAAAAAAAAAACAAGATAAATTACATGTAAATGATAAATTGAATTTAGTAGAAACTTACATCAACAATGATGTCAATTAAGTTTGAAGGCAAAAGTCCCGAAGAATTGGAAGCAACATCCACTGAGAGACACTCTATTTCTTCATCAGAAGTAACATCCATTTTTTCTGTTAATCGAGTTTGAAAATTTGAGAGAAATCGGATTAAGAGAAAGAGGAGCAAGAGAAAGGGTATTTGAGAAATGAGGGGAAAAAATGAACGAGAATGAATATCTAAGGAAAATTCTGGAAAAAAAAAGAGAAATAATAAAAACTCTAAATAAAGGTTAAAGACAATTAAATTTAAAAAATGAAAAAATGAAGAAATAGATAATGGTTGAGAAAAAAAATAAAGGTTGAGACAATTAAATTAAAACATGAAAATAAAGTTAAAGGAAAAAGTAAAAATTAAAAATAATAAAAATCACAATAATAAATTTAAAGTAAAAAAAAAGAGTGAAAAAAGTAGAATAATAAAAGTAAAGGAAAAATTAAAAAGTGAAAATAATAAAAAATAAAATTTGAGAGATAAATGAGTATGAAAAGTTTAAAAATATATTTGAGGTGTAGAGGGGTAAAAGGGTACTTTTAGTATATTAAAAAATAAGGAAGGTTATTCTTCAAAGACATTCTTATTTGGGGTCAAATATCTAAAGCCACCCATATTTGGGTCTATGGCATACAATTTTCTGATACTTGCTTTAACGCTTGGGCTCCTTTAACTCGTGTATTTATTTTTAACACATGAGTTTCACTCTTAACCTGTGCTCACTTTCAATGCACAAGGCTTCACTTTCAATCTTATCAACCCGTTCTTTTATTTTTTAATACATAGGGCTCCAATTTTAACCCATATTAATTTTTAATCATGGTAAGCAGCATGTGATATATGAAGATTATGTGAAGAAGAAGATCAAGATTGATTTGCCAGAAAATTCAGGCCAAGAGAAGACTTGTTGGGATTTTCCCTGAATTTCCTACTTTATTTGATTTTCTACCATAATTAGAATTACTTTTTTTCGATAGAAAGAAGTTTTCTTATTGGAAAAGATCTCTTTCCTATTAGATTTCTATTAGGTTTTTTCTATTAGATTTCTATTAGGTTTATTCCTTTTCTAGAGGTTTTGTAACTCTATAAAGAGGATATCTCTCAAGACAAAACAACACAATAGCATTCACAATGTAGTTTTTTAAGAGTTTCGTTTAGGGGGAGAGATTTTCTCTCTCATTAGTTTTATGTTTTTAAATATTATTTTTAATATTAGGTTTTATATGTAGACCAATTGGCCTAATCATATAATAATATTATGTTTTTAGTTCACAATGTAGTCTTTTAAGAGTTTCATTTAAGGGGAGAGATTTTCTCTCTCATTAGTTTTATGCTTTTTAAAATATTATTTTTAATAGAGAAAATGGCCAAATACCCCCCCCCCCAACCTTTATCCCAAATCCCAACTACACACTTATACTTTGAGGGGGTCCTATGACCCCCCCTGAATTATTTTAAAGTGGAATATTTACTCCCTGACTATTTTAAAGTGGAATATTTATCCCCCTAAAAGCTCATGCCCAGACATTGTTTCAGGCAGTGAGCTGCACTCGCTGCCATGTCATCGCCACGTTATTTTTTCTTGCCACGTCATTAACACGTCATTTTTTCTTTTTTTTACTCTAAAAATTTAATTATTTAAAGAGAGTGAACCCCACTTCTCTTTAATTATTTAAAGAGAGTGAAACCCACCAAATTCTCTTTGTTTCCTGGACTTCCATAAAGAAACAGATAGTGGATCATGGAATTTTTTTTCTAAAATCTTTAAGCCTCTATTTTTCATTGAGGAGCAGAAAAATAAAGTTTTATCAGTCCATGTTTATCAATCCAAGAATAGCTATTGTTGAAGAGAGACATTGGTGTTGGTTGTGAAAAAATTTGGTGTTGATTTTGATTATGGTGTTGATTTGATTATTTCAATTTCAAGGCATTGTTGGAAGTTTATGTTTCATTTCATGAGAACGATGATTCTTGGTATGGTAATTTGGTTAATGAGTATGTAAGTTTGATAAATTAATTTTGCATTGGATGCCATTGTTGAGTTCTTGAAGAAGAAGAAGAAAGAGGAGAAGAAGGAGGAGAAGGAGGAGGGGGAGGAGGAGGAGGAGGAGGAGAAGAAGAAGAAGAAGAAGAAGAAGAAGAAGAAGAAGGAGAAGGAGGAGGAGGAGGAGGAGGAGGAGGAGGATGGGGAGGAGGAGGAGGAGGAGGAGGAGGAGGAGGAGGAGGAGGAGAAGAAGAAGAAGAAGAAGAAGAAGAAGAAGGAGAAGAAGGAGAAGAAGGAGAAGAAGGAGAAGGAGGAGTAGGAGGAGTAGGGGGAGGGGGAGGGGGAGTAGGAGGAGGAGGAGGAGGAGGAAGAAGAGGAGGAAGAGGAAGAGGAGGAAGAGGAAGAGGAAGAGGAAGAAGAGGAGGAAGAAGAGGAGGAAGAGGAAGAGGAGGAAGAGGAAGAGGATGAGGAAGAAGAGGAAAAGGAAGAGGAGAAGGGGGAGGAAGAGGAAGATAAGGAGGAGGAGGAAGAGGAGGAGGAGGAAGAAGAAGAAGAAGAGGAAGAGGAAGAGGGGGAGAAAATTAATAAAGAAAATAAAGAAATATTTGGTCATGTCACTCTCTTTAAAGAGAGTGAAACCCACTCTCTTGAAGAGGAGGAGAAAATGAATAAACAAAATAAAGAAATATTTGGTCATGTCACTCTCTTTAAAGAGAGTGAAACCCACTCTCTTGCCATGTCAGCGTTCAGAGGGGTAAATATTCCACTTTAAAATAGTTCAGGGGGTTGATAGGACTCCCGCAAAGTATAAGTGTGTAGTTGGGATTTGGGGTAAAGGTTGGGGGTTATTTGACCATTTTCTGTTTTTAACATTAGGTTTTATATGTAGACCAATTGGCCTAATCATATAATAATATTATGTTTTTAGTATTGTTTTCTTTATCGTCTGACTTATCGTCTCATAGTTTGCGACTAATAGATTCCGCATGACACGTCTCGATTTCGAACCCCACAGGCTCGGAATGCCCGTCGCGGCCAGGGTCTCAGCTCAAGTCGTGATAAAAATAAGGCACAACCCATAACAAAATCTTGTTGGTGTAAAGTTTAGCCATATGGACGCCTACCATATATGTTAAAAGAATTTACTTTAAGATATTATTTCAATGGTCTTCTTCTTTTGTTCAAAAGAGAAAGTATACATGTGGGATTATTGAACAAAAAAATTGTGACAAAAGTCATCAGATGAACACAATACACAATAAAGTAATAGATTATTTGGAATTCGAACCCAAATGACAATTGGCTCAACAAGGACAAGGGGCTTGAAAGTGTTAAAAGACCGTAAAGATAATGAGCAATTCTTAAGTTGTCAAAATAAGTTATATCACTTGATCCGAAATCTGAAATATGTCTCTTTGCATTTGTTCTCGTGCAAGAATTATGTATTCAGCGTTGGTTTGATTTTCTGATTATGTTTTGGTTCTGTGTTTGTTTTGAGAAACTCTTCTTTATATTCTTGTTTCGAGCTCGAGATCTGATTTTTTCTTTTTTTTATAATTCTCTTTGTCATGAAATAGTAATGGAATTGTGACATGGGCGGACCTACATTCAGTTTTGGAGTGTTCCGGCATCCAGTAAATTCGATGCGGAATAGGTAAAATTACATAAAAAATATATGAAAATAGGTATATAATATATAAAAGCACCTACTAAAATAAAAGTTGGTTGGGTGCATTGGCATTTAAGTTGAACTTAAGCTTCTCCATTGGAAGGGATGCCTAGGTTCGAACCTCATTGAAGTGATTTTTATTTTTTAAGCACCTACTATCCTTAAATTCTGGATCCGCCACTGAATTATGATGAATTTTGTTTGTACTAAAGTTTGGATAACTGATTTTTTCAAAATATAAAGAAAAAAAGATTTTGTTCCCGTGGCATCAAATTACAATTCCTAGTAACCATTTTTGGATGTGTTGTATTTCTTAGAGTTAGATTTTATATAAAAGCAATTTAGTAAACTCATTACTAGTGTCCTTTCTTTTAGAATTAGTTAAAAGTTTGATTACAAGTAGAAACGTTTTATCACACTTTGATATTTAGATGCTTCTTTTTGGTGTTTAGTCATGTCCTTATTTTTTCTTAGTTAAAATGTATAAATTATTTAGAGTATCAACTTCATATTTTGCACGTTTTTTTGTACTAATTCTTATCTTTTATTTTATTTTACATGTAAATTCGGGATTTGGAGTTCCGCAATGAAACTTGTTTTGACCCAACTATCGGGTCAACTATCACTAAGATTGCAAGAGCCTCGGAGTCGTGAGAAAATAGAAATTTGAACTCCTTTAGGAATCTAGTATCTCCTAGCCTTACTCTTTTGCTTTATTATATTGTCATGTTCCTTAGAAACTCCAGCTAGTGGTATTATTGTTGCACTTGATTTACATTAGTTGTTTATCATATTTATATTGATTTTTATTTGTGAACATTCTTAAGAAGGGTTAATATTCTAACCCTTTCGCAAATAAAACACGACTAATCAGTCCTATAAAAGATATAAATTTGACCATTCTGATACTTGGCTAGTTCTTTTAAAATTAACTTTCACCTCAAAATATATTTTTATGAAATTAACGTAGTAATCTCCATGTCTCTCTTATAATAAAACATAAAATTTCAAAACTAATTTAATAGGAAAGCAAATCGCTAAAAACTCAGGTTTTTCGAAAGAGCTTATCCGTCAATTTCAATTTATTTTCACAAGTTGACTAATCCTAACATTTTTAATTGTCAATGCTTGTTTGAGTTATTTTTTCAGATTTCGAAAAATTGAATACAAGGCATATTTATATATATGTGCTATAATATACAAGGTATTTCTAATCATTATTCATCATTTATCCCATTTACACCTTATTTTCATTGTATATCCATATTTTCCTATTAAATTTATTTAATTATTGTTAACACCTAATTTTTTCCTCTATGACTAAGTTTAACCCTGAGTTTCTTCGCTTTTAAATAAAATTATAATATTTATCTTATCCAGATGAAAAATTCTTTCAAGTATTTATCTAGGTAATTCAGTCATCTTAAGTAACAAATATATGTTTTTGTATCCATACATACGAGATCGTGAAATTTTGTTACTTAAATAATTATTTTATAAAAAATTAAATTTTAATCAAGGGTTCCCTTGAAAATTGATTCAAATGGTTAACATCCTAATTTAAATATAATTTAGTCTCAAAAAAAAAATTATTTGATTTTATTAAATCAAGAAACTCAGAATTAAACTAATTGTTAATTTATCTCAAATTTTGAGTCAGTTTAGTCGACTAATTGAATTTGCCCATAATTGAAATTAATTATATTACAATTGTAATGCAATTGACAGCCTAATTTTTTTTTTGGCTAGATTTTAAATTAAATTGACTAAATTAAATAAACGAAAAATTACACAAATACACAACTTATGTTTTCAATATTACAAAAAATCTCAACTCTCTAAACATATTACAAAAGTTTCAACATATACACAGAATGTTATGTATACGTCGGTTATGTTATGTATATTAATAGGGAGAGAGAGTAAAGTAGTTAAAAAAGTGGGAGAGAGTGTAATTACTTCCAAAAGGGAGAGTGTAATTATTTTCAAAAGAGTTGATATTTATGTTATTTATACTTAAATAAATACCCAAAAAATAACCTAATCTATCCAACCACCCCTTTCTTTCTTTTGGGTTAGCTTGCCCAGCTGTACAGCCCAGCAACAACCACCCTCAGCCCAACAAGCAATAAATCCAGCCCCAGCCCATTACATCTCAGTCGACCCGGGCCCAACTCCCTTTCCCCTTTCTTTTTAGGAAAAATTATAGAAAGTAACATACTTAAGATTATCTATATCTATAATATATTAAAAGTGTGAAGCCCCTTATAAAAGTGATTTGAACTTTTTGTCCTTCATTAAAAACTCTTCTTTAGACAAAATTGTCTTTTCACTATTTTCTTCAATTTAATATTTAATTCTTTTTATTATATTAACTAGACTCCTAAATATATAGGATCCTAAAATACATGGGAGGAGAATCAATTAATTCTTAAATTAAAAGTCCTAAAATATATGGTAAGAGATTCTAGATTTGTTCAATTCACTGTGTGTTCGATGTTTGTCACACCCCTTTTTCGCCCGAAGGGATCGGAGTCTAAGGGTTTTCCAATTAAAGTGACGGTATTGAATAGGGAATAATTTTTAGCATTTTCAGAGTCGCCACTTGGAATTGAGTTATGGTGTTCCAAGTCACCTTATTGAATCCCTAATCAAAAGGAAATGACTCTTTGTTGGTCTGCGAAAACAGAAGATTGGGTAAGGAATTCTGTTGACCTAGGAGAAGGTGTGAGGCACCCCTCGAGTCCTGTGGTTCTAACACGGTCTCTTTTATTGACTTATCTTGACTAAAACTATTTTTATAATTATGTTTGTAGGCCTAGATTCACTCATTTTTAATATCTAAAATTTGTTTATAACTCTTGTATTTAACTAGTGAAAGTCAATTATTTTTAAAAAAATCTTTGCCAAGATGCATAGCTGCATCCTTGATTTATTTTTAAATATCTCAGAAACATGTGTGCGCCGCATTCTTAATTGAGACGAATATTAAATATGTCTAAAGCTTATCTATTGTTGAAAAACATTTGTTCGTCTCTTATAAACTCAAGACAATTTATCTTATCCATTTTACCCTCTCTTCTTTTAACAGTAACGACGGGTCTTGAATTAATTCACAATCCGTCAATCGAGTTTAAACAAAATCTAGGATACTTGAGATTATTCACCCCAACTAAATCATCTTCCAAATAAGTTAATTTTACGCATCCTTGAATAAAATTCAATCCAAAAAAAAATAAAAAATTAAAATACTTAGAGGGAGACTATCACATAACATAAAACAAAATTATCAAAACACATATTTTTTTACATATCATCCTAATGAAACAAAATAAATAGATAAATAAATTTAATCGAAACTAAAAATATTAAAATTTTTACACAAAGAAAATTTGTTAGGCTTATATAGTTATTTACTTTTAGAATACATATGACATAGGGAACTAACTCTTGACATACTTAACACGTTTTTAAAAAAAAAAAATCATGGAAGACTCATTCTCACGTGATACTAGAAAACAAAATGAACTTTAATTATTTCATACTCATCTAATATTTAAAAGCAATTAATATATTATTATGTTTAATTATTACTGAACCTAAACAAGTTTTCTAATGTCCCCTTAATTAAATTTACGGGAAACCAATTATTCTAGTTTCATAAATTCTCGTCAAGATAATTATCGTCATATATGAAAAGTCAACTCAAATATTTGAAATACACATAAAAAATTTTAAAAAAGTAAATAGCAAAAGATAGCTATTATCCAAGCCTAATGCATGAAGTTTGAATTTTTAACATGAACATAAATTGATGTTAAAATTTTATTAGAGAGATTAACTGCTAATAACTTCAAGTTAAAGAGATAGCACATGACCGAAAGAATTCATATTTATTCTTTAAAAAAAATTCAAGGTATTGAAGTTTATTCTTGACATTTAATAATCCTAAGAATTTAGTGCAACATGAATTTAACAAGAGAATTAGTTCTAAACAACTTTATAATTACTTAGTAACCATTAAAACAAAAGAATAATTAAGTATTCATCTTCACCATTGAACTGTTGCAATGGCCGTACAAGGTAAATTTAAAGATAATAATGAAAATGGTAAGAAACGGACTTTCTAATAAATAATGAATCTTTACATACCAACCAACAAATGAAATCATTTAAATAACCTAAAACATGTTTTGGTAACAAAATTATAATTGTAATAAAATAAATACGAAGGAACTAAATAAGAACCTGGCTAATTCAAATATACAAATAGGAATGTCGTTATCGAAAACTGCAAGCGGAATCCTAGAACTTCAACTTCACACTCTTTACTCTTTTTTTTTATCTGATATTTTGGAGTGTTTCACTCTGTCTTTTGCTTTCTCTCTATTTTTCTCTGATGTTTTTTTTTATCTGATCAGTATCTGGTAGTCTGTAGGAATAATGTACATAGGTTTTTCTCTGGGGGTTGAAGGAATTCCTTAAAAAGGAGAGAGGGAAACAGTTAGGTCAAGATAGGATTGAGGGAGGTTGAGTAGTTTATTAGGATAAGGTTTTTTTTTTTAAAGAAAAAGATAAGATTAAAAAAAAAGGGATAAAATAATATTAAAATATTAATTAATTATGTTTTTAGATTAATAAAAAATGCAAAAAAAATTATAATTATCCTAAAATAAAATATAGTTAAAAATATTAAAATTACTAGCTTATTTATCAAAATTAAGAGAAAAAAAAAATTTGATTCTTTTTTATTAAAAAAAAAATCTCAAAAATGTAACTTTATTTATTTATTTTCAACTAAAACTTATTAAAAATGAAATAAGAATTAAAATAATATCGGATCAAATATAAATATTTAATATCGAAATATATATATATATATATTAAATTCGGAAGGGTCAAAAATTACATGTCTACATTTTGCCCCTCTTTATTTGAAATCTCAAAGAGTTTTCATATAAAGAAGTAGACAAAGAGATAATTTTTGACTCTCCGATTATTAAAAAGTGAAAAAAGGTACGTCTTATAGAAATCAAGGGTAATGACTCGACTAAAAAGTACGTCTTATAGGAATCAAGAGAAATGACTCGACTAAAAGGTACATCTTATAGGAATCAAGGGGATGACTCGACTAAAAGGTACGTCTTATAGGAATCACGGGGAATGACTCGACTAAAAGGTTCGTCTTATAGGAATCAAGGGGATGACTCGACTAAAAGGTACGTCTTACAGGAATCACGGGGAGTGACTCGACCAAAGGTTCGTCTTATAGGAATCAAGGGGATGACTCGACTAAAAGGTACGTCTTACAGGAATCACGAGGAGTGACTCGACTAAAAGTTTCATCTTATAGGAATCAAGGGGATGACTCGACTAAAAAGTACGTCTTATAGGAATCAAGGGGATGACTCGACTAAAAGGTACGTCTTATAGGAATCAAGGGAGTGACTCGACTAAAAGGTACGTCTTATAGGAATCACGGGGGATGACTCAACTAAATGGTACGTCTTATAGGAATCAAGGGGAGTGACTTGACTAAAAAGTTCGTCTTATAGGAATCAAGGGGATGACTCGACTAAAAGGTACGTCTTATAGGAATCACGGGGAGTGACTCGACTAAAAGGTTTGTCTTATAGGAATCAAGGAGATGACTCGACTTAAAGGTACATCTTATAGGAATCACGAGGAGTGACTCAACTAAAAGGTTCGTCTTATAGGAATCAAGGAAAATGACTCGACTAAAAGGTACGTCTTATAGGAATCACGGGGAGTGACTCGACTAAAAGGTTCATCTTATAGGAATCAAGAGGATGACTCGACTAAAAGGTACGTCTTCTAGGAATCACGAGGAGTGACTCTACTAAAAGGTTCTTCTTATAGGAATCAAGGAAAATGACTCGACTAAAAGGTACGTCTTATAGGAATCAAGGGCGATGACTCTACTAAAAGGTACGTCTTATAGGAATCAAGGGGGTGACTCGACTAAAAGGTACGTCTTATAGGAATCACGGGGATGACTTGACTAAAAGGTACGTCTTATAGGAATCAAGGGGATGATTCGACTAAAAGGTACGTCTTATAGGAATCACGGGGATGACTTGACTAAAAGGTACGTCTTATAAGAATCAAGGGAATGACTCGACTAAAAGGTCCGTCTTATAGGAATCAAGAGGAATGACTCGACTAAAAGGTACGTCTTATAGGAATCAAGGGAGTGACTCGACTAAAAGGTATGTCTTATAAGAATCACGAGGAGTGACTCGACTAAAAGGTACATATTCTAGGAGTGAATGTTCAAGTTAAGAAGTGTTTCACTTAACAAATGAAAACTGACTTATTCAGACTAGGAAGTGTGTCTCCTAGGGGTTAAATGAAATGATTTGACTAGAAAGTGCGTCTTCTAGTAGTGAATGTTCAAGTTAGGAAGTGTTTCACCTAACAAATAAAAACTGACTTATTCAGACTAGGAAGTGTGTCTCCTAGGGGTTGAATTTACCATAATTTGATTATCAAACTTGTACAACAACATTATTTCTCACATCTGTGGAAACGAGGCATTGCAGCCCTTGATATTTATGGTCTAAAGTCCTTAATTTGAAGGTAACATATTTCCTATTTCATCAAAGAAAACTTGTGAGTTTAAAAATATGGTGGCAGGTTTGTGGCTTTAGCTTCCGTGGCAATCACTCTTGCCCTCGTCACATTTAACCTTACTTCCAACCATTAGAATCTGTCACCGACTTGCTGCATTGTTGACCCAAACTAAGACTATTAGAAGTGACTCTGAAACAACACAGTATCTCTGTTTTTCCATGCTTTTCAAATAAACCCTTTGAACCTTGGTATTTTCATGAGTTTCCAAACTCGTCTGTTGACAAAACTTTCTGCATGCCTTATTTCGGCTCACAATTATGTCACTTTTATGTGTTGGCTTTTTGTCTTGCTTTGTGTAATTGAAGAAGCTGGTAGCCAGTTTTGACATCTTTTCTCACTTGTTATGACACGGACTCGACTCAAAGACACGAGAAAAATGACAATAATTTTTATTTGATGACAAAGATACCAAAAATCAAAAATAGAAAAAAAAAAATAGAAAAACAATAGGCATTTTTTTTTTAAATGACAGAAGAAAAATTATTTGGGTGTGGTAGCCGATTCTAGCAATCATGATATGTATTTTGAATTAAATAACTTGATCTACCCACACTAATCATTATAACTCTTGTCCACTTATTGAGTTTGAAATGGAATCAATCTTGAATATGCTCCCTCTAGATCACAATCCTCTTTCGGCTAGTGGCACCTCAATGGGTTTTTGCCAACACCTATCTCATCTTCATTTCTTTCTCAACTCATTGTCGCCTTATGGTGCCCAAAAGGGTTTTCACCAATAAGACTTTCTCATTTTTACTCATTCATTTTTTTTATTCATTTTTTTTTTGAAAATATTACCCAACATACGAAACATCATTCACCCACAACATTTTTAGCCTTGACATTCTCAAAGATCGATCTGAAGGTCTTTCTTTGGTTGTAACTTGACTTTTGGAAAAGGTTATAAAGAAAGGGAGGCATGTGGCTCAAAAATTTACATAATATTGGGTGAAACATACAACTGTTGGAATCGACTTTTTTAAGAAAATAACATTTTCCCCAGTTTCATTTCATTCTGGGTAATTTGAATTTTCTTTTGGTTGGACCGAACCCCAGAGTAGAGCTGCCTACATATCTTGTCATAGCAAGAATCAGGTCAAACGTAGTTCAGGAATCTTGTTCTTTTGCTTGATTTTTTTTATTCTTGTCTTTTCTCTCCTTTTCTTCTTTTTTTTAGAGAGAGAGAGATTTTTTCCGACTTCATTTTTTCTTGACACTTTTTTGACACTATTTTTTTTCTTGACACTTTTTTTCTGACTCTATTTTGATTCCAAAAGAGGAATATAAAAGAAATAAAACAAAAGCTCAAAGGGGATAACAAAGGATGACAGAACATTTGGATAGTAGAATGAAATGTCTTTGTCATATCAATCCTTAAAAACGCAAGTACATAACATGCAATCTAGGAATGGAACATGGAGATCATAAGCATTTTTTTAATATTGACCGTGACTAAGCACATGCACGTGTGTCACTTTTTTTAAACTTGTAAACCATACAAGTCTATTTGTATTGTACTTTCCTCACAACAGATGACTCTTTTCTTTTAAGCTAACTTCCTTTTGCTTCTTCTGACAATAGAAACTATATATCCTCTGGTTGATCTCATTCAAAAATGCTTGAGTTGAACCTTCTCATTGAAGATCAAGTCATTTTTTATTCGCAAAGTGATTGCCTCAAAACATTCAAGTGAGGATGTAACTAGGTCCCCAAAACATCTCAACACTTTACTTATTTTTCTTACATTTGTTTTTTTCAACTCTAGGTTCTTGATTGAATGTTTCAGCATTAGATTGGGTTTAAAGATCTAGCTTAAATTCAATATGCTTATCATAATACTAGAATCAACATAGAAAGAGCTCTTTGAAAAAAAAAGATATATATTGAGAAATAAAAACAAAAGGGACACACATTTTGTTGACAGAAAAATAGAAGAGTTTGAACAAAAACGATAAGAAAATCAAACAAGATAGGTCCTAAACTACAACCCTGAAACAATTCGGGTAACAGAAAAGAAAAGAAAACAAACTACTAGACCTATTCCTAGAAGGGAAAAGAGTGACTTCCCAATTGCTGAGCTTGACCTCTTAGCCACCAATTTCCATACTAGCATAACTAGAGCTTTCCTTTCCTCATTGTCAATGTTCTGCACCATAATTGATCTATCTTGAATCATCTTTTCAATTTCTCTTTTTAAATCTTGACAATCTTTAATACTATGAACCTGAGCATCAGAATGATACGCACATCGTGCATTAGGATCAAAATTTCTTGAACGGGGATTAAGAGTATGCCCAAGGAAAGGAGTAATTATGCCCTCCTATACCAATATGTTAAATAAACTGGCATATGACTCTCCAATTGGTGTGAAGCTATCTCTCGACTTCTGCCTCATTTCATTATTTGGTTTGGACCGAAAATCGGGCCTAGAAGGGCTTTGATATATTTGTGGAATTGGTGGATGACTCTGAAGAGTTGGTGTATGCCATTGTGGGTAAGATGGGGGTTGAACATGTGGTTGTGCATTATACATTAGATATGAAGGTGGGGGACTAGAGTATAATAGACTTTGGAGGTGATTATGTGGAGCTTGGGCATGAACTTGGGCTTGAGCCTGAGAGTGATGACGACGTGGTCTTCTTGACCGCTTCCGCTGTCCAACTATAATATTAGATGCACCTTCCTCATTCTTATTCTCCCCAACACTTCCTGAACCTTTTTGAATTGCTTGAATAGTTGCTTTTAATGTTGCAAAACTCATAATGCGACCAAACTTAATTCCATCCTCTATCATCTCTCCCATTTTGAGGACCTCAATAAATGGCTTGCCTAATGCAGGTAACAAATATTGATAATATGTTTCATTCTGCGCTTGAATAAACACTTTCACTATCTTGCTTTCTTTCATTGGCGGTTTTACCCTAGCCGTTTGTTCACGCCATCTAATTGCATACTCCCTGAAATTTTCATTGTTCTTCTTCTTCATATTCGTTAGGGATTTCTCATCAGGAATCATCTCGACATTGTACTGAAATTGTTGCACGAATTTATTGGCCAAGTCATCCCAACTACTCCACTTGTCAATGTCTTGATCCACAAACCACTCTGAGGCTAAACTCGAAAAGCTCTCACCGAAATAAGGCATGAGTAATTCTTCTTTACCTTCGGCACCTCTTAGTAGGCCTAGATTCACTCATTTTTAATATCTAAAATTTGTTTATAACTCTTGTATTTAACTAGTGAAAGTCAATTTTTTTTACAAAATATCTTTGCCAAGGTGCATAGCTGCATCCTTGATTTATTTTTAAATATCTCAGAAAGATGTGTGCGTCACATTCTTAATTGAGACGAATATTAAACATGTCTAAAGATTATCTATTGTTGAAAAGCATTTGTTCGTCTCGTATAAACTCGAGACAAATTATCTTATCCATTTTACCCTCTTCTTGAATTAATTCACAATCCGTCAATCGAGTTTAAACAAAATCTAGGATACTTGAGATTATCCACCCCAACTAAATCATCTTCCAAATAAGTTAATTATACGCGTCCTTGAATAAAATTCAATCCAAAAAAAAAAACATATTTTTAAAATACTTAGAGGGAGACTATCACATAAAATAAAATAAAATTATCAAAACACATATTTTTTTACATATCATCCTAATGAAACAAAATAAATAAAGAAATAAATAAATTTAATTGAAACTAAAAATATTAATAATTTTACACAAAAAGAAAATTTGTTAGGCTTATATACTTATTTACTTTTAGAATACATATGACATAGGGAACTAACTCTTGACATACTTAACACGTTTTTTTAAAAAATAAATAAATCATGGAGGACTCATTCTCACGTGATACTAGAAAACAAAATGAACTTTAATTATTTTATACTTATCTAATATTTAAAAGCAATTAATATATTATTATGTTTAATTATTAATGAACCTAAACAAGTTTTCTAATGTCCCCTTAATTAAATTTACGGGAAACCAATTATTCTAGTTTCATAAATTCTCGTCAAGACAATTATCGTCATATACGAAAAGTCAACTCAAACATTTGAAATACACATAAATTTTTTTTAAAAAAAAGTAAATAACAAAAGTGATTAGAATATAGCTATTATCCAAGCCTAATGCATGAAGTTTGAATTTTTAACATGAACAGAAATTGATGTTAAAATTTATAGAGAGATTAACTGCTAATAACTCCAAGTTAAAGAGATAGCACATGACCGAAAGAATTCGAATTTATTCTTTAAAAAAAAATTCAAGGTATTGAAGTTTATTCTTGACATTTGATAATCCTAAGAATTTAGTGCAACATGAATTTAACAAGAGAATTAGTTCTAAACAACTTTATAATTACTTAGTAACCATTAAAACAAAAGAATAATTAAGCATTCATGTTCACCATTGAACTGTTGCAATGGCAGTACAAGGTAAATTTAAAGATAATAATAAAAATGGTAAGAAACGGACTTTCTAATAAATGATGAATCTTTAGATACCAACCAACAAATGAAATCATTTAAATAACCTAAAACATGTTTTTGTAACAAAATTATAATTGTAATAAAATAAATACGAAGGAACTAAATAAGAACCTGGCTAATTCAAATATAGAAATAGGAATGCCGTCATCGAAAACTGCAAGCGGAATTCTAGAACTTCAACTTCACACTCTTTACTCTCTTTTTTTTATCTGATATTTTGGAGTGTTTCACTCTCTGTCTTTTGCTTTCTCTCTATTTTTCTCTGATATTTTTTTTTTGTCTGATCAGTTCTGATAGTCTGTACGAATAATGTACATAGTTTTTTCTCTGGGGTTGAGGGAGTTCCTTAAAAAGGGGAGAGGGAAACAGTTAGGTCAAGATAGGATTGAGGGAGGTTGAGTAGTTTATTAGGATAAGGTTTCTTTTTTTTTTTTTTTAAGAAAAAGATAAGATTAAAAAAAGGATAAAATAATATTAAAATATTAATTAATTATGTTTTTAGATTAATAAAAAATGCAAGAAAATTTTATAATTATCCTAAAATAAAATATAGTTAAAAATATTAAAATTACTAGCTTATTTATCAAAATTAAGAGAAAAAAATATTTTTGATTCTTTTTTATTAAAAAAAAATTCTCAAAAATGTAACTTTATTTATTTATTTTCAACTAAAACTTATTAAAAATGAAATAAGAATTAAAATAATATCGAATCAAATATAAATATTTAATATCAATATATATATATATATATAATATATATATATATATTAAATTCGGGAGGGTCAAAAATTACGTGTCTACAATGTTCTCAATATGATCATGGAGAAGTTTTCTCCCGGACAATAGCAAGTGAAAAAAAAAATGGTAGATCAACTTTGGTGCAAACTAGAATATGTTTACCAACTATTTTAATTCATTTTTTTTAGTTTAGTGCAAGAGTTTTAGGGATTAGATCTCTCTTCCGCTATTACTTTTTTAATTAATCTTCAATAGACGTATTTGATATCTGTCATGCGAATAAAAGATCTGAAATTGTTTTATTGTTCATCATAAATTTCTTTAATGATAATGTTTTTTTACAATTTCTTACTATTGAAGTTATTGTAGGACAAGGAGAAGATAAAGTGCACACAAATCTTATTCCTATCTCACGAAGATAAAGAGGTTGTTTTTGAAAGATCCCGAATCAGGTAAAATTGAGTTTGCGTAGTTGCATCTCAAAATTATTTATAATGATAGTAAACTTGGTGTCTTATTCCACTCATCCCTGAGATGGATCGTACTCCCCAAAATCACAAAATTGACCAATGTAACAGAGAAGCTACAAGCATTTCCACAAAATTGCACAAAAATATTCTTATGTTTGAACATGCCTCACATCAAGTTTCAAAAGCTCAATATAAATCAAAATGGAAAAGAAGATTTTCCAAACTAGCAATATGTATCTACGCAATATGAATTCAGATCAGAAACCATATTTGAGAAAAGAAGTAAAATTGTTGAGTATATTACGAAAGAGAGAGCCTGTCTGTGGCAATAGCTGAGCCCCTGCAGACATTCAAGAATATATACAGTAGCTGGAGGATTAGGTTTGTTTTGTTTTCTAAGTGTTAGTTTTACTGTATCGATGTAGAAGAGGTGAGCAAGCTACACAACTTTGGTCAATTTTTGTTAGTAATATTTACATGCACTTACCATTAAATATGTGGAAGAAAATTCACTTGATATGACTATTATTTTTATAAGATTCATGTATTTAGTGTTATGAATGTTATAAACTCTATTTGGGTGAGTAGACAGACGATGAAGGGGGTTCAATTGAAAAATTATAATATTTTCTTCTTAATAGTTACATTTCACTTTTTTGAGAGTCGATTTGATTAGTTTTTATTACTATAGCAGGGGCGGCTCAAGCACTCCGGTGGCCTAAGACGAAAATTGAAAGTAGGCCTTAAATTTTTAAGAAAAAATAAATATATATTTTTATGAAGTCTATATTTTAAATATTTTGAGATGCAAAGTTGTTAATACTTTTTTGAAGTTGATTTCTTCTAATAATTCTTTTTTCGTTAATATAGCTAATGCATTTAATCTTTCTTGAAACAGTACTTTAAAATTTAAATACATCAAACTTCTAATAATTCTTTACTTTTATACATGAAGTTTATTTTTCCTACTAATAGTACTTCATAATTTCTTTTACAAAAAGCTTATAATATATTACTATTAAAAATAAATAAATAAATAAATAAAGCCCCTTAAATTTAGGGGCCTAATGCGATTGTCTATTTTTTCAACGAGTAGAGCCGCCCTGAACTATAGTTATTTTGATATTCTAAAATCAAATAGGTATCCTAATACATTTCGGAAAGTACTATAATAAATTGTAATTGTTCTCTAATCAATATGAATTGTTGAATTTTTTTTCACCTAAAAATGCATCTTAAAAGATTTAAAAATAAGTTTTCTGCATGTATATAAATTGCTGAATTCTTTTCACATGCATAAGATTTCTTGTTATTTTTTCATTAGAATTTCTAACTCCACCTACTAAATTTAATTCTAGACCAATATGCCAATATATAGGAGCAACATTAAATCTGAATTTTATAAAAAAAAATAAAAAAATAAAAATCAGTGTTTAGGACGCCTAAATATTTAATTGGCATTGAATACGACTTTCAGTGCACAATTATTTATTAAAGGTATAAAAATTCCCATCAAAATATTTGTCTCATACACTATTTTTTCCTCCAAATTAATTTAAATAATGATTAGGGATCAATGTGCAACGCACTTAAAAGTGTTGTTTTAGAAAAAAAAAATCATTTTTTCACCATTTTCTTATTTTTAAAAGTTAAAAATTAATTAAATATTATAGTAAAACCTTTCTTTATTAGAAGTCATCTGAATGAGTGACAACTAATACCTTTTTCATTAAATTTAGAATTCTAAATCAACTATAGTTGATTTTAAAAATATTTGAAAAATCTAGAAATAAATATGAAATTGTTAGAATAACAAAAATACAATAAGTACCAAATTTTAAAAAGTTTTGAGTAAGAATCAAAAAATTTCTAAAGAATTAACTTTACAAATAAGGAAAGATTTTAAATATAGAATTTTTTTAAAAAAATAGTCGTATTACAAAAATGGTTCAAATTGATGCATCTCTCTCAACCTCTAGCAACAAAAAAAAGAGGTACTGCGTGACAAACACAAAAGTGACAATTCATCAACCACTTGAATTTTCTGGTGATAATATATATATGTGCTTACAATAAAATATATGTTATGTTAACATTATTCTATTAAAGTGTGAAAGAACTTTGAAAAGTGATTTAGACTTTTTCCACTTTATTAAAAACTTCTGCAATAGATATAATTATCTAATTTTAAATAATTAAATATTACACATGCGATACACACATACTCCTAATTTCTTCAAATTATTATTTAATTATTTTTATTACATTAACTAGACTACTAAAATATATAGGACTCCTAAAATATATGAAGGAGAATCAATTAATATTTTCCTTTGTACTAATTAATTAGAAAAATACTCCTAAAATAGAATAGAAAAATACTCTTAAAATAGAACTCTATTATGGAAATACTTCTATAAATATTAAGATCCACGTTAAACTAGAGAGGAAACTGGTTTCCTTATTGAAAAAATATGATTGATGCCCATCTAACTTGATTCGGTTGCATGTCTAGATTGATGGATGCTTAATTTTCTAACCCCCAACTTCTTCACTATTTTGGTCAACATAATAGAATTCAACGTGTGTGTATATCTTCTTTGTTTTCATTCAAGTCATTCTTTAGTGTCTAAATTTTCCCTCAGACAAGAATTAATTTTATCAAAACTGAAGTTTTATAATCACTATTGTATTATTTTATTGTAGATTATAAATCATAGATGAATTTACAAGTGGTAGATGAATGTCGGTCGACTTTGAGAAATATTTTTAAGTAAAGGTTATGTTTAATTGTATTATTTTTATATCTCTGTTTTGAGAATATTTTTTGTGTAAAGGTAAAGTTTGGTTGTATTATTTTGATATCTCTATTGTCGTATTATTTTGTTATAGTTTACAGAAGGTAGATGAGTGACGGACGACTTTGAGAAATTTTTTGTGTAAAGGTTAGATTTAATTATATTGTTTCGATGTTCCTATCATCGTATTATTTTTTGTTGCAGTTTACAGGTGGCAGATGGATGTTGATTGGGTTTGAAATTTTTTTTTAGTAAATATTAGATTTAATTAAATAAATTCTCCAAAAGATGTTGAATTTAATTATTGTATTCATCTTTATTATTTAAACAAATATCTTATTTAGTGTAACGTTTGAACTCAATAAAGTGAGGTAAAAAAATATTTTTATATTTAGCTAAAAATATTTGAAAATTTATTTTTGAAAAAATATAATTTGACTCTCCAAATATTAATGATACTAAATAATAAAAAATGAGAGTAATTCTTTTTCACACTTTTTGATAATGATTTTTTTTAACAAAAAATGAGATTATCAATATTTTATGGAATTTAGAATAAAATAAGTAATTTAACAAGAAATATTAGAGATTCATACACATTTAAGAAATATTTTATTTATGAATATATTAAACGTTAAATTTATTTGAATAATTATTATGTTTATTTATATATTTTAATTTTTCTAAAAAATAATAAAAATGTCGACTCTATTGTTAAATTACATATTTTAAATTAAATATTTTTTTAATCACTTAAAAATTAATATTTTATATATCAATTAAAATGAATTTTAATATTCTATATTATATGAGTGATATGTATTTAAATGAAGTGACATAAACAACAAATCATCTTTTACTTTAATAAACTTAAGTTGAAAATTTTTATTTCAAACTAAATAAGATGTAGTAAGATCTCCCTCTCTCTATATATAAAAGCAAAACATAAGCAAGACAAGATGCCACGTGTCAAGCTATTAAAATAGCTATGTGACAATTTTTAAGATAATATTAAAAAGTATTTTAAGACAAAGTTAAAAATATGGTAATAAAAATTTTGAATTGAAAAATTAAGTATTTGAATTTCAATAAATTATCCTTTTACAAAAAAGATTTTCATTATCTTAAAAATAGAAACTAATAATTAAAGAGTTCTAATAGATATAAACTATTTCAAACTTATCTCTTATAAAATTTAAATATTATAAAATATATTTAAATATAATTTATTTATATATTAGGGAAAGATAAAAAAACTATTAAAATAATAATAATAATAATAATTAATAGTAAGTCTAAACTCTAATAATGAAGAAAAAATAAAGAAAGAAAGAAAAAGTAAAGGAAAAATAAATAAAACGTGGGGAACAAACAGAATATTAAAAAATAAAGAAGACTAACAAATTGGTCTTCTTTTATATTTTATTATTTACTATTATAAATATTTGAATAGATTTCAAAAATTTCTCTCAATTTCAATTTTAGATTATATAGGATAAATATGTATGGTATTTGAAAAAAATATGGATAAGAAAGAATAAAGCAAAATCTTTTAGCAATTTGGTAAGAGATTCAAATTTGAGCAATTTGGTGAGAGATTCAAATTTGAATTTAAACAGAATTGAAAATGGAATAGAATTTCAACTTTTAAATTTTTCTTATATATCTTACTCTAGCATTGAAGAGTTTTAAATAAATTATAACTATTTCATAATCATAACAATCAATAAATAAATAATAGTGTATTGTAGTAATAATTTAGTAGTATATACGTGAGAATCTACTATAAATTTATTTAAAAGTATTATACTATTTATTTAAATTTAAAAATAAATATTAAAATTTCAAAATAAACCAATTCTACATATTTTGAGGTGTGACTTTTTTGAGAGTATTCTATATTTTTTTTATAGTTTTAAATTGCATATACAAAAATATAGAGTTTATTTTAATTAGTTTAAAGATTAAAATAAAGTTTGCTAAAAAAATATTTAGTTTGAAATTGTTTAAAATATTTTTTATATTTTAAAATTGAAACTATAAAAGGATAAATATTATTTTTAGAGATATAAATTATTTAAAGTGGTAGTCGTTAGATAAAGATAAATTTGCTGAAAATTAGTTTGTTGAATTAGTCTTAAATTTTTGAATTTTGAATTTCAAATGAAAGTTAGGATTCTTTTAGCTTTTGAATTGAAAACAAACTCCATACTAGATAAAGTTGAATTTGAATTAACTCTCTCTATATAAACTAAATTTTCAATCGTACTTCTCATTTCATTCTTTAAATTCTTTTCAACGTATTCTTTAATATTGAAATGATTCTATCAAATTCATTTATTGCTTATGCTACATTCCTGATTAGCAATATGCTTACTTTAATATATCTATACACAATTTGTATATTATTTAAAGTTTGATTTTAGATTATTTTATTATTATTTGTAATAATTTGTGTTATTTTTTATTATATAGAATTTCTATCATGGACAAAGAGTCCATAAGATCACGTATATAATATTTTTAAAATAATTACCAAGGTAATTAAAGAAAACATCACAAAAGTGTGAAATGAATATCTAAAAAATTAACAAATATAATTAAAAAATTATTTATAAATCTTAAACAGAAGAGATTGGCGGGGGGGGGGGGGGGGGGGGGGGATAAACAATATATTAAAGCAAAACATGAGACAAAAGCTTTTTGCAATTACATATTATTTTTACTCATAGTATAAGATTTGATTAGAAGAGGGAAGAGGGGAGGGGAGGGAGAGAAGGGAGTAATTAAGAATGTATATCTTTAAATTGTGAACAATATTCTTAAAAAGGAATAAAACATAAAAGTTGTTTTTCCAATTATATGAATATTTTTTTGTATAGATTTTATTAGAGATTGGGGAAGGAATGAAAGGGAGGGGGTGAGGGGTGGAGATGGAAGTGAGGGTAGGGGGTAAAGGGTAGTTTTTTTTTTTTTTTTTAATAATTGAGATATAATATGGTAACTGTTGTTGAATGTTTAAGGTAATATGATTTATCAGGGAAGAGGATAATTAAGAATCTATATCTTTAAATTGTGAACAATATTCTTAAAAAAATTGAAACATAAAAATTATTTTTACAATTATATAATTATTTTTCGTATAGATTTGATTAGAGGTGGGGGAAGGATGAAAGGGAAGGGGGGGGGGGGAGATGGAGGTGAGGGTGGGGGTAGTTTTTTTTTTTTTTTTTTTTTTTATAATTGAGATATAATATGATAGTTGATTTTTTTTTTATATAAGGTTGTTGCTGAATGTTTAAGGTAAATATGATTTTACCACGAGAAAGAGGTATTCGATATCAAATATTTCATCTGCGCATCGCGCGGGTACGTATACTATTTTTTTTTAAACACACACGGCATAATCATGGGAAGGCATACGCAAAAAAATTAAAGCTAAACTGAATTATCGAACCGAATAAAAAAATTTGGTAATTGATATTCAGTAATTTGGTATTTGGGATGGTATTTGGGTGTAAAATTTTAAATTACGGTATTTGGGTTCGGAATTGGTAAAAAATATTACTACCATTTGGTATTTGGTATTTTTCGAATATCTAGTTATAGTTAAGTGATCCATATGCCACATACCTAGTCCACACTCCAAAGGCCACATACTTATGTGAGTATTGCTCAAGCAAATTTTGAACTGTTAAACATAGTCATAAAGTAGACTCTTAACTTTACACAACAGACTTTCTTGCAACCAACATATGACAACTTTTGAAGAAAATATCACGCTAAGATTGAAAATTAGGGAGTGGAAGGGAACAATAGAAAAAAAGTCTTCATGACATGATACATAACTCCATTGCTGTCTGCACTTGCCCAACTCTAATGTTTCTAACATAGGTCGGAATATGGCTTTAACCAAGAGCATTTGGTCAAGCCTTCTTAATTCTTGCGTTCACATGTCAACAACAGATGGAAGCAAACTCAGCACTTGGCAGACAACGTAACATATTTTACTCTCCATCATATTTATAAGAAGTAATATTATGACTTTACAGTTCGTTATATCCAGTTTTTGTTACATCCAATTTGATGTAAATGTTATTCGTGTTACATCCAGTTCTCCCCTTCTTGGAGCTGGATCAAACTTCAATAACATAGGTTTTAAGGTGTTTCATTAATTGAGCCATACGTATCAACGTGTAACAAGATCAAACAAAATTGATTTTTTCTGATGTAAAACTGTGTATTCAGAGGTGTAAAACTATCAAACAAAATTGATTTTTTCTTAAAACGTTGGTTGGAGATCACCACTATTATCACCAAATAGGATCACTACAAGCATGTCCAACTTTAATATGGTAATACCAAATTTCGTACCGAACCAAAATTTAATTTACCAATTATCGAACCAAATTTAATGGTATGGAATCTACGATTATCGAATTACCGAATCCGAATTATGAAAATACCGAACCGAATACCGAATGCCCACCCCTACCTACTAGGGTTAAAGCAATTTTCTCCAAATCAAAGAAATCAATTTCTTGTGATTTTTCTTTACTTTCCATAATCGATAAAATACTTTTAACACGATATTTTCTTAACATTCTTCAAATGTGTTATTTATAGAAAAAGCGATCTTTTTTGTAAATAATAATAATAATAACAACAATATTAATTAGGTAGTTTCTTTTTTATCATAAAAAATAAACTTATTTCCTCCTTGAGTCCAAGTATGCAACATAGTTTAAATGAGTTTTTTCTTTAATTAAAACATTTCGTAATTTTTCTTAAAATAATTATGAGTTAAGTAAAATTTTCTCAATTAAAATATTTTTTGATTTTTTAAATTTATTTTTCTCTCAAATTCTAATTTGTCGCAATTAATTATGAATTAAGTAAAATATTTCTCAGGTAGAATGTTTTTTTGTAATATTTCTAAAAAAAATAATAATCATAAATTAGGCGAAATATTTCATAATTCTTTAATATTGGATTAAGTGAAACATGATGTAACTTTTTCTAACTCAAGTAGACTGTTTCTTGTTTGAATAAACAAATGCCAACTTTAAATATATAAATAAATGATTGTATAAAAGCATCCTTTCGTAAAGTTAGTCATCCTTTCAAGTTAGTCAAAAAATGATCTTTTGGTGAATCGTTTTAAAACGAACGCTCCTAAGTGCCTTAAAAACTTTCTTATGACGTTAATTGAACTCTTACTCAGTTTTTCTAATTCCAAAGATTTATTTCTATTTTTGAATCTTTAAAATTTGCTCAATTTTTTCTTGATATTTTTCTATAAAAATCAAGTGGAGACTCTGTGAAATATTATTTTGGATTTTTTACTTTTTTATAAAAAATAGGTTGAAAAAGTCAAAACCATTTTCTTTCAAACAAAATTCGAAAAGGGATAAAACAATTTTGTTTAACCATTATTTTTAAATCTTGCAATAAATAAATATTACCATGTCTTTTACACACAACACTCTATTTTAATCAAGAATTAATTCATCTTGACGCTATATATATTTCTACTTCACAAATGAATTTACTTTCGAACATAAATTACTTTTCATATTTCAGGTAGGCATAATAATATTTATAAGAAATAAATTTTCACTGTCCCTTAAAATTATAATTTTTTACTAATTCATTGATATATCTAACCCTAAGTGTTAATAAACTTAAAATTCCCACAAAGTTATCTAACCTTAAGTGTTAATAAACTTTAAATTCCCACAAAGTTACGCCATTGAATTTTACAGAATACCATTTCCCTTCTTCAATTTTCATGCATACATATTTTGCAATAGATTATATCCTTGTATATTGTAGTAGTGTATTTTTCCTATACTTCAAAATTATTCTCTTTTCCGAAACAACAAAAGAACTTTTATCACTATTTTAGCAAATAATGAAATAATAATTTTTCTAAATATTTTTTTAAATTGAGCTTAAGGACTATCTTCGAATAGGCTCTGAAGGGTGCCTAACACCTTCCTCTCAAGTAACCAAAACCCATACTTGAAATCTTAAAAAAATTTCGAAAGACCAAAACAGAGTTTTCTACATAACAAATGGTTTTTTTCTAATTTTTCTAAAAAGTTCGGTGGCAACTCTAAAAAACATAATTTTCAAAACCAAGAGTCACGACAAGCCACCACGTGTTGTGTGCTGTTTCGACCGGTTCGAAATGAGGCACGACACCTGGAGATCATCGAATCATAACAACAACAACTGCAACAATAAACTCAACATAATTTCACAAGTGAAGTCTAGCGAGGATTCAATATTAACATACCTTATTCATACCTCAAAATCATCGAATCACACTACCACCACCACCACCACCAACAGTAATAAACCCAATGTAATCCCCCAAGTATAGTACGACACAGGGGTATTAATACAATGTACTTCGACCTTACCCCTACCTCGAAATCATCGAATCACATAAACAACTCAAACAAATAATCATATAAACATAAAACAATAAAAATTAAACCAAAATCAAATATTTGTAATCAAATTTAACAGATATAAGCTTAAACTTCCTAAAAAAAAATTCATTTAAATTATTTTTGTTAAAATAAATACCACCCCTAACCCAGTAACTGAAACAAAGAGCTCCTGGTCATAACAAAATTTAATCAACTTGTAATTTGTTTTAAGTTTTTCATCCAAAAAATACCCAAATTTTGATTTTCTTACCAAAAATATTTATAACAAATATATGGTCATAGTGAAAAATTAATCAGTAAATTATAAATTGTTAAAAAAAAATAATTAATCTAAAATAAAGATGAATCTTCCTTTTTATGTTTTTCATATTTTGTTTTTTAAAAATTTGGGTAAGACAAATTCAGTTAATAAAGATTGGAGAAAGGTATAACCCTTGAAAAATTTAACTTTATAATTTATCTTTGAGTGAAAAAAAATATGAATTAATGATAATAATAGTACTAAATATAATGAAATAAGAATACCAAATACTATAATAAAATGGTACGGTGCATTAAAACTGTCATTTTTATTTTAAAACTCAAATATTATGTCAGAATAATATATAGTATATCATATTTACCTCAACGTTAGATGACATTACACATATTTTATTCTTATTCTTTATTTTATACACTTTTGTTTTAATCAATATAGAACTCACGTGCAACGCACGTAGAGTTCATTGTTAGTTTGATTATGAATTATCATGTTTTTCTTTGAGTAAACTTTTTATTTTAGAACTTTATGTTGTTTTCTTGTTGAAAAAATTGTACTTTACATAATGTACACACAATAATATTTTCTTTTGATATATATTTATTATAAATTAACGTGATATACACGTGCAAAAATAACTATACAAATTTAAAAGAATAATAATCAAACCCCTTGTGATACAAGTGGAGTTTGACAAGGATACAACGTAGGCATACCTTATTCCTGTCTCAAAATCATCAAATCACACAAACACCAATAATAAATCAAGTATGATCCTACAAGTATAGTCTGATGAGGATATAATATTCACACATCTTATTCATACCTTGAAATCATTGATTCACAACAATAACAAAACAATAATAAGCTTAGTATAATTTCACAAGTGGAGTCTGGTGAGGATACAATATTCTCACACCTTACTCATACCTCAAAATCATCGAATCACAACAATAATAATAAATCTAATATAATTTCACAAGTGGAGTTTGAAGATGATGCATTATTCACACACTTTACTTATACCTCAAAATCATCGAATCACAGCAACAACAACAATAAACTCAATTTAATTCGAGAAGTGGAGTCTAACGAGGATCCAATATTCACACATCTTACTCATACCTCAAAATCACCGAATCATGCCACCGCCGCCTCCACCACCACCAACAACAATAACAAACTCAATGTTATCCCACAGGTGTAGTTTGACACGAGGGTACAAATACAATGTACACATACCTTATCCCTACCTCAAAATCATTGAATCACATAAACAGCTCAACGAATAATCATGTAAATATAAAGCAATAAAAATCAAACAAAAAATCAAATATTTATAATCAAATTCAACAGATCTAAGCTTAAATTTCTCAAAAAATTAATTTGTTTTAAATAAATACCAACCCTAACCCAGTAACTAAAACGAAGAGCTCCCAGTCACAATAAAATTTAATCAGCTTGTAATTTGCTTTGAATTTTTCACACAAGAAATACTCAAACTCTGATTTTTCACCCACAAAATACCCAGACTCTAATTTTCTACCAAAAAAAATTATAACAAATACATGTTCATAGTGAAAAATTTAGAGGAAAAGTACAGAAATGGTACTTCAGATCAAATAAATTTCACGAAAATGATCATGAAATTTAAATTTTATTTTCTAGCCATTTCGATTTGTTGGCTAATTCTATATAGTTTCTACACACTTTCTATACAGTTTCTATATATTATCTTATACACATACATATTCTATATAAAAAATTATACAATTTTGATATACAATTTATACAATAATTATACAATTTTTTACTCATTTTATACAAAAATAATATAATTTTTATACACATTCTATACAATTATACATATACATATTTGATAGAACTATAAAATTTCTATACATATATCTTATATAAATACATATTCTATATAACAATTATATTATTTTTATACAATTATATTTAATTATTAGTTTTAAACATAAAAAAAAAACTAAAATGTTTTAGTAAAGGGCCGAGTGGCCCAAGTTGGATAGGCTGAAAATGGCCCAATGGCCATAAAGTGACAATTGTTTTGCCGACAGGACACATAATGTCCATATGCCCAAACTTGGGCTATATTTTTAAAAATAAAAAATTACATACTATAGACAGAATACTATATTAATTACATGGTATGATTGATGTTTTTAAAAAATTATAATTCATAGTCATTTGGTAGTTTAAAATTAGTTTTTTTTTGGAGCCCTATATACAAATATATTAAGATTTGTATATATCAAATTCATCTCTCATGTATTTAGTTTTGGTATTTTTTTTAATTCTCTCTCTATTCTATTGACTCAAAAAACAGCAATAATGGGAACATCAAAACACACGATTATTGAAGATATCTTCTTCAACTTTTTTCTCCTTATTTTTCTCTCAAAATCACTCCAATTCTTTGATTTTACATTGAAGAAACGACAACATTGGCAACATCATAATACACGATTCTTCAAGAGATCTTCTTCAACTTTTTTTCTCTCAAAATCACTCTAATATAAGAAAATATCATCCTTGATTTTACTTTGAAGAACCTTTTTTGCGAATTTGTCATCACATAAAATTCGTTTAGGATATTTATTGAAGATTTGAGGTAATCTTTTAGTATTTTTGATATTAGATTTAGTTTTTTTTTTTATATATATATATATAGTATGTAAGTGAGTCGATAAATATTTCGTTGTTCATCTATTTTGCATTGTTTATTAGGATTTCATGTTATCAATTACTTATTGTTTCAAATGGATGAAGAAACACCTAATAGGAGATAGACAAGAAGTATTAAACATGTACCCACGATTAATTATTAATTATGGCGATCCATAATTTGATTTGGATGTTTCTCAATTAGATAGTGAAAATGCAGATTTTTTCGCGGAGTTGGAAGTGGATAAGTTGAGAGCAGAATCACGAACAAAAAAGGCAATGACCATGTCAATAATTACAACAACATGGTGCATTCACAGTCAAGAGATGATTTAATGGACACTTTCAAAATATTGATGATTGATTTATTGACAAAAAGAAAAGAAAAGAATTTTGCATCTTCTAGCAAGGAGGAAAGGGCAAAATGTTCTAAGGTATCCCAATCTAAAAGGGGAGCAATGAAGTTGACAATGATTATGATGTAGTTTCGTATTTATTTTCATGAAACAAAATTGTTGTTCAATATATATTTTTTGTTTCAATATACTTATATACATATATTTTTTGTAGAATAATGCATATGCATATATATACAATTTTAGAGTGCATATATGTATATACAGTTTTTAGAATGTGATGTATGTGACCTATCTTTTAAAGAATTTTTGTTGTATAAGTGATTTTGTTGACAATATGCCTCTATGCCTCAAGTTGATTCTGTATGCTTGAATTGTGAAATCCGGGGCATAACTGAAAAGTGACGGGGACTTAAATGTAAGAATTTGGCAAACTAAAATAGTCATCTTAGTTGAATTTTTACTTGAAAAGTCTGTTTAGAGGTCGTGTGATGCAACTATGGAATGTGACGGTAGTGAATATGCTTGATTGAATTAAGTTCATATGTTTTTGGGAAGTAATTACATGAGAGAGAAATTTGGTATATTCAAATCTTAATATTTGTATATAGGGCTCATAAGAAGTCTTCTTATTTGTTCCTTTTGAGATCTACACAGATAAGAGTTTGCCCCTACTGACATGGTGATCAACTTTGAACTTTTGAACAGTGAGATTTGAGACAAGAAATGAAAGAATAGTTATATCAACATTGGGTATTGGTTATTCTGTCATTCAATGACAAATGTTTATATGTGTATGACTTTTACAGGTCTACTCGTCATAATGCATCTGTAGCGCATGAGATAAGAAAGCTTTCAGAATTGATATCTACATATCTAGCAAATTCAAATTTCTACAGAAAAAAGATATTGATTTCTCCTCTTATCCAAAGTACATTGATCGCGAAGAAGAATCATTTCTAGATGTGGTATATATGGATGATTTACCACAACTGTTGCCAGAAAGCTTGTAAGTTGATATATCACATATTTTAAGTTTATTATTTAACATCATTACAATCTCATAGTTTTTCATTTAATTTACTACTTACTATAAAAAAATATGAATATGCAGGGATTGTGGAGTCTTTGTGGCTACATATGCAGAGTATATTAGTCATGAAAAAAGTGTACCACCAGGAGTGTTTGACGTTGAAGCTTTATGCACCTGGTATGCTGCCCTTTTATGGCATCATGGGATATAAAAAATTGAGGACAATGCCGTGAGTGATGATGAGAGTTCAGACAGGCCAATGGGGCCACAGTTTGATTGTGATAATACAAACATGATTGTTATTCCGTAGACAGTTTAATTGATATTCTTAGACTAGTTTATGAATTTTTTTTTGTATAGCAATCTGTTCCTGAATCCAACTTTTGGTATAACAAGTTTATTTTGAATTTTAATTTTGCTATAGCAAGGTGTTTTTGAAGCTGATTTATTATAACAATTCTGTGATTTGGATACTTTTTTTTTTAAACAACATAGTGTTATTTTGCAGTTGTTTTTAATATATATACAATGTTTTGGTATCAACTAATATGAGTCACATACAATGAATGCATTTTTTAAATTTTATGTGTTGTTCACCAATATTTTCGTATGAAGGAAAGTATACAGAAAATTTGTGTATTTGTATTTGTATACAATATACAGAAAGTTGTGTATGTATATACTTATGTTCATATACAATAGTAACACGTTATATACTTATATTCATATAAAAAGGACAACTACATAAATACATAATACACGTTATATTCTTATATTCACATATAATTATATAAATACAAATAAAGAAACTAAATATGTTACAGTACCATGTAATTTGCATTCACCAGTTAATATAACTTTTCATAATGAATAACTAACATTTGTATAAATAAATTATAGTTTAACACAAATATATATTTATGGTCATATACAATATGTATACAGAAAGTTTGTGTATTTATATTTGTATTTGTATTTGTATACAGTAGACAGAAAGTTGTGTATGTATATACTTATGTTCAAATACAGCAGTAACACCTTATATACTTATATTCATATAAAAAGGACAACTACATAAATACATAATACAAATACATAATACACATTATATTCTTATATTCATATACAATAGTATAAATACAAATAAAGAAAATACATTTCAACTTATATACAAATTAACTAAATACTTTACTTTATAATGTAATTTGCATCCACCAGTTAATATAACTTTTCATAATGCATAACTAACATTTGTATAAATAAATTATCGCCGAACACAAATATATATACACACAAAATGGTTAACTTATGATATAATTGTATACACGTATAATAGAAAAAAATATTAAAATACAAAAAAACGTATGTGTTTACATATAATATGCTTACAGATACCTCATCTCCTATAATAACTTTTGCACATGTATATAACTAAAAGTGAAGTTATAAGTTATGCACATAGAAGTTCAAAAACTGCATATATAAATAAATAGAAAATTAACTTAATACATAACACCTCATGTTTTTAATAAGTACTTCGAAATAATTAATGACATAAATCATAACTGATACTTATCGATTGTTTGAAATAAAATAAAAGAAACATGAATTAACTGAAAGGTAAAAAAACTATTCAACCCGACGCACTTTTCTACACGAACGCCTATTGTGTCCCCTTAACCCACAAGCACTGCATGAATTTGTGGACTTAGTCCCGTAAAATTCTCCCGCGGACTTTTCTCTTTCTCTTTTCTTTGGCCTTTTAGGGGGACGTCTGTATTTTGACGGAAGAACAGTTTCGCTCAATATATAATCTGATATCTCCCATGTAGATCTATCAGGCAGAGGCAATATTAGAACCTCATACGTACCCAACATCGATACTGGATTGTATAAGTCAGAGTAATAATCATCAGGTTCAAAATGTTTGTTCTTTAACACTGCATAAGCATGAGCACACAGAAGTTCATAAATTTGAAATCTATGGCAAGAACATATCTTCTTCTCTAGGCAAACAATAAAACGTCGATCTTCATGAAGCACAAAATAAACGTAGTCTGTTGCCGACACAACCTGCAATGAATCTATACTTATATATATACGTATTCCAAAATAACAAATGCATCATGTACTTTTAATAAAATACTTACCCTCATTCGCGTACTCTTGGCCTCGTTAAACTCAAGGAGTTCATTATATTTTTTGCATATAAGTGTGCGTGTGAATGTTCGAACCTACCGATTGCTGTGATGCCATTTGCCAAACATCTTTCTAACTTCCTCTAAGAAATCATATATAGGCAGTTCCATGGCTTTCTTAAGATGCTTGTTAATGGTTTCAGCGATGTTTGATGTTAGAGTGAACCCCCGATTAAAACAGTTGCATACACCCTAGTCCACTTGTTATATCCGATCGACTGCAATTAATTTTTCACCCTAGTATCTCTCTATTCAACCTTTTTCATTAGACTGTTGAATTCAGAAATTGTATATGCTTTTGCCATTGCATAAAACACTTCTGACAATTTAGCATGTGACTTTCTGAAATTGGTTACCACATTTTCCCACAAATGTCAGATGCAAGCATACTGTACAACACCATTATATACTGTTGACACAACCTTTATAATACTCTCATTCCTATTGGACACAACACACATATTTAATTTTATACCACGAGCTTCTTTCAATCGCTCAAAAAAATAACTCTATGCCGTATAATTCTCAGAATCCAATATTCCATAAGCTAGTAAAAAAATATGTCCTGCATACATCATGTTTGACATATAACGTTTACGAAATATATTTTTTTCATAGAATGTACTCCCACCGTCCCAAATTATGTGTCATCATTTCCTTTTTAATTCGTCCCAAAATAAGCGTCGCCTTTCCTTATTTGGCAACTTTTTAAAGGCACAATTACCCTTTTACCCTTATTGGTCCCACTTAATTAAAAAAAATAAATATTGGCACATTTTTTGATAAAGGATAATTTGGTAAACTTTACCATGTCTTCCCTTATTTCTTAAATTCCGTGCCCGGTCAAATGACGACACATAAAATGGAACGGAGAGAGTATTTAAGATAATGTTTTCATTTCTTTAAACATATATGTATATATGTATATGTTTAATAGAATATAATTAATACTAAAAAAATTTCATATTATTATATGTATTTATTACCATATATAATACTGGTAAAAAAAAAAAAATAGTAAGTAGCGTAAAAGTCTGCTCCATCAAATGTACTTGCTGACATGAAAGTTTCATTATATGTTCTCCTTAGGTGACGGCCATCTACAACAAAAATCGATCGACATGAATCAAACCCTTTAGTTTAAGAGCAGAGCAATATAAACACGTAAAGGAATTCATCATCTGGTGTTTTTTTCATTTGTATATGTGAACCTGGGTAAGTCTTTTAGCATGTATAAATATCCCGCAGTCTGTTGTAGAATGCATATGTTGTCCCCCTCAATAAAATCAAAGCTTTTTCTCTAGCCCTCCAGGCCATTGCATAAGTTAAATCCAACCAAGCTCATTCTTAATATCCTCCAGCATGTGTTTCGCCGTATACACTCTTTTATGATTGGATAACTTCTGTTTCACAATGCTACCAATCAATGCACTACTAACATGTTTCTGCTCGTACACTCTATCCTTTAAAGGACAAGTATATTCATATCAAAACTTTTAAATCTTAACGAAATCGATATTTTTATTACTAGATGTCATTGGAAATTAACTACATTCCTTCAATTTACACACCAAAGTATACCTGATATGAAATAGTTATCTATTAATAATTTTCACAAATAAAACAAACATAATTATTAAAAAATAATTCAATTAAACGTATGAAACCTACATTCTGTACCGACAATATAGAACCTATATACTCATTATATAAAACTAGTTTTTTGAAAGCTTACAAATATACTAACACACTAAACATATGTATACAACTATACATAAATACAAATATATCATTAATATATAAACATAAATATCGATATACAAATAGCAGATATACAAATACTCAATTTTTTTTTTGTAAACTTAAAAATCAGATATACAAATACAATTATAAACTTATGTTTACAGATATACATAAATTTAAATATATTAATAATAGATATACATAAAAATAGATATACCAAATCTATGTAAACTAAAAAAACGTATACAAATACAAATATATCAAATAAGTTTATACAGTTATACAAATACAGATATACCAAACTTATTTATATAGTTACACATAAATATCAATTAATAAAAAATATTCAAAGACATTCAATAGGTATATTATGAAATATACAATTAGAGTAATGAACAAATAGATATGATTTTTAGACATCCATTACAGTAACTAAATAAATTTTTTTATTTTGAAATAAGAATACATACATGTACAAATATATAAAAATAAATATAATAATATAAAACAGTCACTTGCCCGTTTCCATTGAATTTTTTTGTATTGAATTAAAATCTTTTCCTGATTGCATACTGGGTCATCACCAATTTTAAAGTGGCTTTGTCCTTAGACACTTGATCAATAAGCACCTCGCTATGATTTGGGTCAGAAATAATTGTTTGTTCTTGATCATTTATATCAATAACTTCAATAAGGTCACAAGAATTTGGACTAATTTTACTCTTTTTTTCATCAACATAGTTTGCAAACATGTCCAACTTTTGATCGAAAACAAAACTCTCTCCTTCTTCCTTCAAACATCATTCATCATTTTTCAAAGATCTATCAAAAACAAAAACGCATAACTGATAGTTTCTGAAGCCTTTCTCTTCTTTCCGTATCATTACGTACACTGTCATCCCCATGTCATTATGAATCTCCATTCTTTTACTGGTACAACCAACTTTATATTCTATTTTCACCATTGTCAAACTAAAGTCAATACAAAGTTGCTTACCAATCAAGTGAAGCAAATCATCGTAGTTTTCAATTTTATCAATTGCAATTGAGTCGAGCTGGTATTGTTCATACTCATTATCTATATTTCATACGCCTGAATGCTTCAATACAATTGGCAATAGCCTCATTTTTTGGTATATAATCTGTTGACAAAATACATACCATACAAATTGAAATTACAAATGGGATTCAGAAAAAAAAACTAACATAAACAAGGATTATAACCTTTTAACAACTTCTGTGTAAAAATTCATAATTACGAAAATTGAAATTGAAATTGAATATGAAAATAAGAATTACAATTGAAGTTATTGTATACAAAAATATCCATAATTACGAAAATTGATAATTTGAAATTGATTCAAATTTGTATTGTGAATTTGATTTCAGAAATCAAATCCAAACCAATAATAGAATCGATTTTCGTATTGTGAAACTGAATCAATTTTGTATTGCGTATTACATTCCAAAAAGAATTTCAGTAAATAAATTCAAATTCATTTTCGTAAATTATATTTACCGAAATTTTGTATGCATGAATTACCTGTAAGTAATTTGGTGTTGATTTTCTCCTTCTGCAAATCACCATATTTTTAAAAAATATTATCAATTTTTGAGAGAGTGATTAATGCATAAATCCATATTAATTGATTTGTTATACCAGAGAAATAAGTGGAAAGTTGGAGAAGATTAAGAAAATTTATTGCATTAAAATTTCCTTTTTTATCTCTATTTGTTGTTATGGACTTTTCATTTTTTTTTTTTGTATATATATCTATAATATATTAAAAGTGTGAAGACCCTTAGAAAAGTGATTTGAACTTTTTGTCCTTCTTTAAAAAATTGTGCAATATACAAAATCGTATTTTAACTATTTTTCTTAAATAATTATTCAACTATTATTTACTATTTAGTACTTTAAAATTAATTAAAAACTCTATTTAATCTAGGTGAGAAATCATACCATTTAACACTTCTAAATTAATTATAATTTTACCTTAAATAGATAAGAATTTCTAATTTTATTTAAGTTATATTTTGGCAATAATATTCTTTGCTTAATGTGCCATAGGTTATTAAGGTATGCCGAAGAATTCAAGAGCTAAAACAATTGAAGGTGATCTAGAAGAAGCATTATATTTGGAGCGGTAGAAAAGAGATACTGACTATTTGATCAAGAAGAGGGATTGAAGTGGCATAAAATCTGCAAGTCAATTTTTGGATGGAACCAAGTCAAATTATGCAACTTTATGAATTATCAAGCACCAATCATCGGCTTACTGAGACACCAATCGTAATTTAAAGGGTTAGTGATGTATTTCACCTTCCTCATTTGTATCTTAGATATTTATAACTGTTATATAACTAATTAAATTAATTCTCCATCTTTACATGTCCAAAAGATGTTGAATTTAACTATTGTATTCATCTTTATTATTTAAACAAATACCTTATTTCGTGTAACATTTAAACTCATTAAAGTGAAGTACACACGCGAGGCGTGTACACCTTAACTAGTATATATACATATAACTGTCACTTATTTTGTGTATAAATTGTAAATATTGAAACTTAGACTAGGAAGTTAGTTGGGGGTTTGAGCTGTAGGTAACAAAAGAGTTTTAAAATGAGGTGTAGGTGACACAAGTCTTAATAATTGAGTGGAGGTGACAATTACTTTATTATGGATTAAGAAAGTTGGGTAAGTTTGAGAATAGCCTAGAAGTTTTTAAATTTATACTTTGATCCAAATGTTTACCTAATATAACGAGAAACAGAGAGAAAAAGGAGTGTTTCTCTCTCTCTTTCATCCATTGTTATTTTCCCCCTCTTAGCGATTTTTGTTGTTCATTGTTGCTACTGCTTTATTCATCATCTTCTACTTCATTATCATCATCTTCTACTTCATTATCATCTTCATATTATTCTTGTTAACCATTGTTGTTGTTTTTGTTACCTCTACTGTTGCTATTTGACCAATTTCTTAGGTCAAATTTTGTTTCCTACATCACTTTCCACTTTGGCATTACTTTATAGGAGACTTTGGTAAGTCAAATTATGATTTTTAGTTGAATTTTTTATCTGGGTAAATGATATTGTGCTATTTTTTCAACAATAGATAGCACGCGAATATGAATGCAACATAAGAGCTATCTGTTTAAGCAGATCAATCATTTGGTGTGACAAATGAGACATCTGTTTCAACGAAAGACTCATATATTGGATTCATGTTTATGGTTCTATAGTGACGTAACATGAATCGAACAGATGGGTTATCTATTGCAATATTTGACCCATCTGTTATAACAGATTAGTTATCTGGTGCAACATGATAAATATTTGTTGCAACAGATTAGTAACCTGAACTCGATTCCAACAAATGTGTTGTCTGTTGCAACAGGGTAAATATCTGTTGCAATATATTATTAACCCGTTGCAACAGAACCTGAACTCAATTTCAACAGATGGTAAATATCTATTGCAACATATTAGTAACCTGTTGCAATAGAACCTGACCTCGATTCCAATAGATCATCGTCTATTGAAATAGGTAAGTCACCTATCGCAACAGGTTAATTATCTGTTGCAACATGTCACTCATCTGTTGGAATCAACTTCAAAGGTGCCTTAGTACTGTAACATCTATCCCAATAGGTGCTTCATCTATTGCAACAGATATATAGTCTATTGCAACATATGATTCACCTGTTATAATATATGACTCGTCTGTTGAAATCAGCTTCAGAAGCGTAACATGAATCCCAACAGGTAAGTAATCTGTTGCGACTGATCACTTACCTATTGCAACAGATTACACATCTGTTGGGATTCATTTATGGCACTATGAAATCACTATTAACTTTTTAAAAAAATGACTTTATTTAGGTACCACTAATGGAGGGATCAATAACAATAGGGATGGATTTTCATGGTCAATGGATCGAGAAGAGCAATCGATATGTATGGCGTTGGAAGGAGGGTGAAATGCTAGAGATGATAGCTATGATAGTTCAAAGTGATATTTCGTATGATGATTTTGTGAACTTAATCATCAGCTATTGTGGACTAAATTGTCAACCAGAAGAACTCGTCATCAGCTACATGCACAACTCCTTTGAAAATCAGAGGGTACTACTTTTTAATATAACCAATTAGGTTCGGTTGCGTGCTTATCTTAGTGACTCATCCAGGTCGGTGTTAAGGGTGTATGTGGTTGAAAAGACGAGAGATAATGAGAACCAGAACATAAAAGAAGAACAACAACAAGACATCTTTGATGATAGGTTGGATGATATAGACATGAATATTCCAAATGATGATCAAACACCTACACCCGTTGATGCGACCAATACGGTGGGCAGTTCTTCTTGATCGACACAGTCTAGCAATCTTCAAGAAGATAGGATCGACTTTTTCAATGGAATTTCATTCAAGGACAAGAATGAACTATCTACCACTTTGTTTATTTCTTGCATGAAAAAAAATTTCAGAATAAAGAAGGTGATTAATTCGAGCAGTGTCTTTTGCTATAAATGTCCCAATCCAAACTGTAAGTGGTGGTTGAGAGCAGCAAAGTATGTAAGTTCTGACATATTCGTCATTCATAAATATGAAAAGCATCACACATATGGTTCGGAGCACATCTCGGGACAAAATCCTCACGCCACGACAAAGGTCCTCGGTGAATATTTCAAGAGTAGTTTCCCCGATGGCAAAGCCCTTCTACAAAGGTTATGGACAATTAACTCCTTATGGAATTGGGTGTCCTGGTCAGTTATTGGAAGATATATACGGCCATGGGGATTGCCAGGGACTTGATTAGGGGGACACACGAGCATGGGTATACAGTCCTGGATGCCTACCGTTACATGATTGAGTTCACAAATCCCAAAAAGTAAGACAGCATTGCATGTTGATGAAAATGGAAGGTTCAATTACTTTTTTGTATCCTATGGTGCTTGGATTCAAGGTTTTTGACATTTGAGAAAAGTCATAGCCGTCGACGGTACCTTTTGAGGAGCAGGTATAATAGAGTTTTACTAGCGGCGGTGGCACAGGATGTGGAGAATCACATCTTTCCTATCACTTTTTGTGTAACGGACAAGAAATGTGACACCTCTTATGGATTTTTTTTGAACAACTGCGAAGCTGCATTAAAGATACCAAAGAGTTGTGTTTTGGTTCAGATAGGCATCCAAGTATTCCAAATATGGGTTCAATTTTGTTCACTTCAGCTTTCTTTAGTTGTTTTATTAGTCATCTTAGAGAGAACATTCGAACCAACTATCACAACGAAAGGGTCCTGACCCTTTTTTATAGAGCAGCTAAAGCATGTAGTAGAGAGGAGTTTTTAGGCCATTTCAATCAAATAACGGATGTGCATCCCAAGATAGCAGAACTTCTCGTACGTATCGGTTTTGAGAGATGGAGCCGAGCATTCTGTCCGGCAGATAGGTACATTCTTATGAATTTAATGTCTTGTTTGAGTTACAAGTTTAGTATGATGTCGTACTAAGTGATTATTTTGTACAATGTTATGACATCGAACATAGCTGAATCGGTGAATTCATTTTTTGGCACTGAAAGAGAATTTCCCATCAAGGCTCTATTTGAAATAATAAACAAGAAGTATGGACGATTTTTTAATGAAAGGCATGTGCAGCTTGAGGGCCCAAGAAGAACCCCATTTGTTCTAGAAATTGAAAAAATAATATCAATGAACATCAGTTTGGGGAATAGGTTATTATCTCATAAAATAGCAGATTATAAATTTAGTATCACCAGTTATGGTGACGTTGCCATGGTCGATCTTCAAACAAGATCTTGTACGTGCAGAGTTTTTGACTTAGACAAAATACCCTGTCCACATGCTATGACAGTGCTTCGAGCTCAACACGGTCAAAAATATGGACCTAAATTTTACGAGCACTCCTCTCAATATTATTCGGTTGAAAAATATGAAATAACATATAGTGGGCATATTACTTCAGTGCCTCCCGAAGAATCTTGGGTTGTTCCTGCAGAGCTTTTGGGGAGATTAATACCTCTTCCATATATTGACCCAAACACTATCAAACCGAGAAGAAAGTCATATAAGAGGAGGCGTGGAGTCAGAGAATTATTTTCATCAAGAAGAAACAAGTGCTCTGTATGTAAGTGCGGTAGCCACAAAAGAACTACATGCCTGGATCGTAATCCACCATGATCGTTGTAATTGAAAAAACTTGTGTTGTTTTTTGTTGTGGACTTTTATATATTTAACTCATTATTATGAACGTAATGTTATCATTTATTATATATATAATATCTTTTTAAATAACCTGTGCATCAATAAAATGAGGAAAAACATGAACTAAATAATACAACAGACCATAATTATTTTTAATAGATTACCCATCTGTGGCAACAAATGGACATTAGGTGGAAGAACACAACACAGTTCCATCAAACTGGAATGTATTCCTCCAACAGATGACAAATCTATTGCAACAGATGGATAATCTATTGACAGAAACCTAACTGATGATCAATCTGTTCTAACACATGGTCCATCTATTAAAAGAACTCAAAAGCCAAAATTGGTATTGCTACTGAATTCACAATTACTCCTTACCTCCAACCCTCGACATGTTAACATATATGTTTAGAAGAAATAGACAGAATGGAAATTTAATAAGAATTAAAAAGCCAAAGTCAACTAAAAATAAATTTTTCATTAAACGAAAAATAAAATACATTAGGTATACATCCGATATAGAAAAATTAAAATACTTGCGCTAAAAGAAAAAACACATTCTAATTATTATTATTATTATCATCATCATCATTAATGACAACCGGTCAATCAAATCGTAGCAGTAGGGCCCTCATCAGCCTCTGCATCTCTCTGAATATGGTTGCTCTCACGCAGCCAACTCCCTCTGTAGGTCATTAACCTGTCTCTGAAGTTCCCGCATTGTGTCACACAGAATAGTAGTGTCCCAAACAGGATCATCCGTATCTAGAACACGCATGAATTGACAAATGTAAAGAAAAGAGTCCAAATATAATACAACGTATACTACCAACTGGTAGATTTACACCCGAAAAAACTGACCTTAACAAGAAAGAAATATGCTCTTTGAAGAGAAGTGGTTGAAGATGTCACATGAAAAAAAAATGCAAGAAATAAATAAAGTTGAGTTGAATAAAGATTAAGGAGGGACCTATTTATAGAGGATTAAATCTGGATATTGTAAGACCCCGCAAAATCCTAAGCTTGATTTAGTCCTGTAAAAGCTAGTAAGGGGTCCAAGACTTAGAAAAAATTCAGCTAAGTATTCATACTTAGAGTTATTGTAGCCTTTGTAAGTTGGTGATCCTTTTTCAGGACCCTTATGACCTTTAAATATTGATTTTTAGGTTAATTCATGATCAGGAATGTCAGTAGGTGGTCTCGGACAAGTTTTGAATTTTTTGGACTTCGTTTGAGGCACGTTTGGAAGTCCAAACCAGTAGATCAACGTAATCTGGATGCGCCACGTCACCCATCGCGTCGATGAATATTTTTTCTCCAGCTCTCAGTGCAAATTCCGGTGAATCGACGCGAACTCGACGCAGTGCGTCAATCTGCACGTCGCTAAATCAGTTTTTAGTCATTAAAAAGCCGCGTCCTCAGGGGTAATTGGATCTTTTCTCACCTTATGTTAGTCCCAAAACACGAGATTAAGCCCCTTTAGAGGAAAAATTCATTCATCTTTCTCAAAATTTCTCAAGAAGCAAACCCCAGGACCTATAATTCAAGATCCATCCTTCAAGAACACTCCATCATTCTTCGTAAATTTGAATACCAAGGTATGTGAAGTGTTCATTCAAGGGTTTTGTTCCACCCTTGGAGTTTAGGAGACCTTTTTTTAAATACAAGTTGATGGATTTAATGAATTTCATAATTTGATTTGAATGTGTTAATAACTATCATGTTAATGGAGTTCTTGATCCATGATTACTTGCAAGATTCATGCCATATTATTTATTGTGTATGTAGTATCATGTGAATTCATGCTAAAACCATCAAGTTGTGAATGTGATATTTGAAATTGTGATGCTCTCATGCTGTTTAGTAGTATGTGCCTATACTATGCCCTCCAAGTGTTTGATGAATTGTACATGTGAGGTGCATAGTGAAGTTATATCATGTTAGCATGCATACCCCTTCATGTCATGCAAGTGTTTGTCAAAATGCCCCAATGAATGAATGGTGATCAAGTAATTAGTTATCATGTTTCAAGATTTTTCTATTTCTTGTAATTTTATGCTATCGAGCCCTGGGGGTATCTAATACCCAATAATTTAGCTGTATACCTAGAGCCAGTGTCAGTTATAAAATAGTATCTCATATCACGATCAGTGGTTCACTCATTGATTTCGAACTCAGTCAGTAACCAGTTCAGAACTCAATTAGAAATCAGTTCAGAACCCAGCGAACTCAGTTTAGTTCAGTCAGTTAACAGAGTTAGTAATGATTCAGTCCATCCTAGAACAGTTTAGAAATCATTCCAATGTCTATTTAGTTAGGAGTAGGATTCAGCACCGAGTGAACCCAAGGATAGGGGCTCACCTGCCAGTAGAGGGTGTGATCCTTAGAAGCAGTCCTTGCATTCCAGAACTACATAGCCAATGTAGGTTGAGAAATCAACCTGAAAGTTGAGGGTTGATGAGGTATTTTAACCTGCCAGTTGAGGGTACCACCATTCTCATTCAGAGCACCTACTAGATGAGGGTAACTTAGCTTGTCTTTACCCGTGGCACGATACTAACACACTTACAGCTGGGGTTACAGGTTGGACCCCAATCAGATTAGAGAGGGGTATGTCGGTTAGATGATTACCTCCCATAATCTTAATTTCAGTTCCAGTCTCAGTATAAAACTCAGTTCAGTTCTACAGAAAATAGGACTGTCAGACATAGTCACTCAGTTTAGTACAAAACTCAAAATAGTTCTACAAAATCAGGACTGTCAGACACAGTCACTCAGTTAACAATAATATAGTATCAGTAAACTTAGATAATTGTACGTCAGTAATTCATAATTTAGTATCCAGAGTTATCATGACCTCATTTACAGTTTATCTATTCATGCATGCACTCTCATTCAGTTATGTTCATGTTATTCAGTCAGTTATTGTTCATGCATATGAACCCTTGCATACCAGCCTACCTCACTTAGCATACCAGTACATTTAAAGTACTGACGCATACTATTCTTTTGCGCTATGATATCTTATATCATAGGTTCAGACGCATGGGCTCTTGACCATACCTAATAGCCTGGACCTTTCAACAACAGATTAGTGGTGAGTCCTCATAGTTTGAGGACATGATTATTATTTCAGTATCTCAGTTTTATTAGTTTTCAGTAGTCGGGGTTAGTTGGGGGCTTGTCCCATCAATCCCTTATTCAGACAATAGAGGCTTGTCAGACTAGAGTATTTCAGACAGATGTATCAATATTCAGTTTTCAGTATTCAGTTTTTACTTTCAGTTTTGAACCTTATGGAAAGTTTTAACCTAATTTACGCATAATTATAGTATTATTATTTAGTTATTGCAGCAGGTAGCAGTCATGGGTTAGATTGTGGTCCCTCGGTATTATGAGCACCTTGTAGCATTCGGGGTACAGACTCGGGGAATTACAGATGTGACGGACAAAAGACACGACTGTTCAGATCCATTGCATTAATTACATTCAAACTAGTAGCATTTTGTTTTTTGTGAAAAGTCGCAACTTTTTTTCTATATTAATACTTCTCACCTTTTCAAAATGGTTTGAGACTTGATAACAATCATTATTATTGAGATGTTGCAACAGATCATTCATCTATCACAACAGATTTACCATCTGTTGCAACAGATGGTCTGTCAAATAGAATTTACCATCTGTTGTAACAAATGGTTTGTATATGTAACAGATACATCTGTTACAACATATGTATTATCTGTTGCGGCAGATGGACCATCTATTGGAGGATATATTTTGATTTCTTCTAATAGTTGTTCATCAGTTGTAACAGATGGAGAATTTGATTCATTAGCTGTTTTGAATGTGTTAGATAAAAAGTCACGACTCTTCACCTTTTTTTAATAGTCATCATATGCGTGCAGATGAATAAAATTTTCTGGTTTGTCACAATAGATTTACCATCTGTTGCAACATCTATTGCAATGTATGTATTATCTGTTGAGACAGATGGACCATCTGTTGGAGGAGATGTTTTGATTTCTTCTAACAGCTGATTCATCAGTCGCAATAGATGGAGAATTCGATATGTCGACTATTTTGAATATGTTAGATAAAATTCATGACTTTTCACCTCTCTTTTAATAGTCATCACATACGTGCAGATGAATAAATACTTTCTGATATGTCTTGATGGGGTAGGAAAAATAAGGTGCGTGCAGATGAATGGATCCAATTTCATACGTGGGAGTTATGTATTATTGATCAGGCTATCGTGACAGACATACATAAAGTACAATGATTTTATGAATGCAGTTTTTTACCGATTAGACATTGATCCTTCAAACAAGAAACTTTATTGTACAGTTTAGTTTGATAGGTGCGAACTGATAAGGCCGAAAGGTTCTAAGATGGTGGTGTCGATACCCTGTTACAATTTAATGACTGTTTATGCTCATGTTTTTGTGTCAAGTTTGGGGAAGCGTTTAAGTTTTTGGTGGCAGTGTAAATATCCAATAGTGATTGGATCGATTTTAATAGCGCAATAGACTTCTTGAAAGGCCTCCGAAGCCTCACACTACAGCAAACAACGATGGGACCAATAGAAATTCCCCTGGTCCAAATTTATATAAATGAGTTGCTCAAGGAGGTTATTATACAACAGAAGGTGCTTGGGAGAATACCTGTGCGAGATGGGGGAGATGGAGAAGACCATACATCATCTCAGACCTTGTTTAAAAGGAAACACAGGGAAGTAAGTAAAAAACTTCTAGTGAATCTGGTCAATAAAATTGACATGAGAAAAAAAAACTGAATGAGCTTCAAATGTGGAAGTGTATCCAAATATAAAAATCTATCAGTCATTGAAGAAAAAAAAGAATGGTAAAGAGGATTGGAGCTGGTCACTTTGCTAGAGACTGCAACTGGCAAGCGTGGCCTCAATAAAAAGTGCAGGACCAGAACTCTAAGGAAGAAGTTTCGCGAGCACAGGAGATTGGTAAGATTTTCAGTCAAGAATGAAACTTGAACCAATAAGTCCAGAAGCAAAAATAAGAGAAGCCAAGGCGTTAATTTCTGAAGTCTAACTTGCATGCCATGCCTTCTGTTTGTGGCTATGATTATGTCAATGGCAGTAGAAACAAAATGATCTGAAGTTGGGCAGAAATCCCATGACTTGTTGTTTCCACTGCCTTTGACCTGACCAGAGCCATAAACAGGAGGCATGGGATAGAAGTTTGACTTGCGAAATTGTCACCTTGGTTTGATCCCTTACTTTTAATTCAGGAGTAGTTGGTTCAGGTTTTAATTTTGATCGACAATCTTACCATCTTTCGTGCTCACGAATCTATTTCCATAGAGTTTTGGTCCTATATTTTGTGGGTCCTCCATTAGGCCACACTAGCTAGTTGCAGCACCCTAATAAAGTGCACAGCTCCAGTTTATTTGAGCATTTTTCTTTTTCAAGAATGACTAATGGATTTTCATTTTTTGGATACAATTTCCTATTCACAGCTCATTTAATTTTTTCATTTTCATGTCAATTTCATCAGCCAGTTTTGCTACACTTCCCTTCCTACCCTATGTTTCTTCTTTAATAAGGTTTAATTTGATATATGGTCTTCTCCACCTTCACTTTCCCACACATGTTTTCTTACATTAACCTTCTACTGTATAATAGTCTTCTCGAGCAATCTATCCATATAAATTTGGACCAGAGCAATAACTATATTCATTTCCATTCTTGTTTGCAGCAGTACGAGGCTTTGGAGTCCTTTCAAAAGTCCATTGAACCCTTAAAGTCAGTGCAATCGCTATTTGAATGTTTACACTACCTCCAAAAACCTTAACCCTTATCTCTAACTTTGACACATAAACATTAGCAAAATCTTCATTAAACCATAACAGGGTATCGACACTACCTACTTGGTCCCTCAACCTTACCAGTTCGAACCTAACAATCTTAACTGTAAAATGACATATCTTGTTTGAAGTATTAATGCCTAATAGGTAAAGAATCAATATTCACAAAATCATTGTTCTAGATGTATGTTTTCACGATAGGTTGATCATTAATACATACCTCCTACCTATGAAGTGGTTCCATCTGCAAGCAACTTATTCCTCTGAACCCATCTTTACTCTAGCCTTTAATGCTGGTCGGGCAAAATTTGATCCAGTTTCACTTCCTTTTATCTGCAAACAAGAGTAATACATCTGATGTCAAACAAGAGAAGAACAAAAAAATATTACAAAAGGGTAACACAAAATTGAATGAATCAATAGATGACCAATCTGATACAACAGATTCCCCATTTATTCAACTGATGAGGCATCTGTTGTAACAGATGGATGACATGTTGCAAAAAATGGGTCATCTATTTGAATAAATCAAACCAGTCTTGCTACTGGTTTGATTTCTTCAAATAGTTGCTCCGTCTGTTCCAACAACTGATTCATCGATTGCAACAGTTGAGGAAACTGTTGCACCACCACCACCAATAACATTAACAACAAAAAAACAACACCATATGTTCCAACACCATCAACAACACAAACATCATATATTCCAATACCACCACCACCCCCAACAACAGCACCATCAAAGTAACAAACAAAAGACATAAAAAACTATACTAATAACAAGACTTTTTAAGTTCTCACAGAAGATGACTTTTTTTTGCATATTTTTATAAAAACAACTATTCATTCATTCAAGACTTAAAAGTCACCTTTCCTTTAATTTTCTCAATAAATAGTAAATTATTAATGGGTAAATCATTAATAGAAACAAGTGTAAATATCTAATTTAAATAACATACAAAGAAGAAGATGAGAAGGAATAGCAATAGTGAATCATACCTGCAATGTCAAAAAAGCAAAGGGGTCAAAACATCCAGTTCAGTTGAGAAAAAATAATGATAGGTTGAGATCTGAAAGGATCCTCATCCGAAATAAGAGATAAAAAAGAGGAAAAAAAAGAAAGAGAATTGAGAATAAAGAAAAGAGAAAGAGATGAGTTGAGTTTCTCGTCTCGAGTTTATGGCTGAAGGAGAGAGTATTCTACTCCCTTCGTTTTATATTATTTGAGTTGGCCCCTATAGACTTGGCACATCCATTAAGAAAAATATTTATTAGGGGTTTATTTACCAAATTACCCTTATTAATTATGCTTTGAAAATATAAATTTTAATGTATACAACTTGTTTAGTCATTTAATGATAAGGATATTATTGGAAGAACATATTAAAATCCACTTGATTTCATCATTGGGACAATTAAATTGAATTGAAACAAATATTTTTAGAAAGAGGGTCAACTAAAATAAAATGGAAGGAGTAGATATGGGTTTTAAATATTCATCGATTTTTGGGAGGCACGGGGAGACAGTGACAATGAAAAGACCAGATAAGCCTACTCACTGAGGAGATTTTTGAGTTATCCAAGTAATATTTTTTACCGCCTTAGTATTTTATCTTTTTTATACCGGACAGGAAATACCTAAATTACTTTAGAAAAAAAATCTTAAAAAATCAAAGTCATACTTTGCAACAGATGACAATTTCTGTTTGAAAATTTCCAAAGCTCGGTCATCTGTCGCAACATATGATTTACAAAATATGGGTAATCTGTTGCAACCGATGACTTAATTTGTTTGATTAATTTTAATAGATGGGTCATCTGTTGTAATAGGTTGAGCATTTGTTTTTATATAATTTCAATTGAGTTCATATGTTCAACTAATGCCTTAATTGATTAATCTAGGACTAGGGCTGAGTTCTCATAGGGTCAAATACAACTTCAATTGAGTCTTTTGGCAATCTCATGATGAGACGGTATTGCGTTCCTACCGACCAGAGTCTTCAATCAATCAATCTGAGATGAATCTATTCTTATTACCTTATATGTTCAACTAATACCTAAATTGATCAATATAGGACGAGGGGTGAGTTCTCATAGGGTCAACTACAACTTCAATTGAGTCTTTTGGTAATTTTATAATGAGACGGTATTGCGTTCCTCCCGACCAGAGTCGTCGATCGATCACACTGAGATGAATCGATACTTATTACCTAATATGTTAAACTAATACCTTAATTGATCAATCTAGGACTAGGGGTGAGTTCTCATAGGGTCAACTACAACTTCAATTGAGTCTTTTAGCAAATGCATGATGAGACGATATTGCATTCCTCTCGATCAAAGTCGTCGATTGATCTCTCTGAGGTGAAGCGATTCTAATTACCTAATATGTTCAACTAATACCTTAATTGATAATAGGGTCAACTATAATAGATGGTAGTGCCTATTTGATAATTTACAACAGATGGGTAATTTGTTGTAACAAATGACTTAATTTGTTCGATTAATTCCAACAAATGGGTAATCTGTTGTAACAGATGACTTAATCTGCTTGATTAATTTCAACAAATGGGTCATCTATTGCAATAGGTTGAATATTTATTTTAATACAATTTTAATTGAGTTCATATGTTCAATTAACGCCTTAATTGATTAATCTAGGTCTAGGGGTGAGTTCTCATAGGGTCAACTATAACTTCAATTGAGTCTTGTGGCAATCACATGATGAGACGGTATTGCGTTCCTCCCGACCAGAGTCGTCGATCGATCACTCTGAGTTGAATTGATTCTTATCACCTTATATGTTTAACTAATACCTTAATTAATTAATATAGGACTAGCGGTGAGTTCTTATAAGGTCAACTACAACTTCAACTGAGTCTTTTGGCAAATGTATGATGAGACGGTATTGCGTTCCTCCCGACCAGAGTCGTCGATCGGTCACTCTAAGGTGAAGTGATTCTTATTACCTAATATGTTCAACTAATACCTTAATTGATCATAGGGTCAACTACAATAGATGACAACACCTATTTGATAATTTACAACAGATGGGTAATTTGTTGTAACAGATGACTTAATCTGTTTGATTAATTCCAACAGACGGGTAATCTACTGCAACAGTTGACTTAATCTGTTTGATTAATTTCAACAGATGGGTCATCTATTGCAATAGGTTGAATATTTATTTTTATACAATTTCAATTGAGTTCATATGTTCAAATAACGCCTTAATTGATTAATCTAGCACTAGGGGTGAGTTCTCATAGGGTCAACTACAACTTCAATTGAGTCTTTTGGCAATTGCATGATGAGACTGTGTTGCGTTCCTCCTGACCAGGATCGTCGATCGATCACTTTGAGATGAATCAATTCTTATTACCTTATATGTTCAACTAATACCTTAATTGATCAATATAGGACTAGGGGTGAGTTCTCATAGGGTCAACTACAACTTCAATTAAGTTTTTTGGAAAATGCATGATGAGACTGTATTACGTTCCTCTCGACCAGAGTCGTCGATCGATCACTCTGAGGTGAAGCAATTCTTATTACCTAATATGTTTAACTAATACCTTAACTAATCATAGGGTCAACTACAACAAATAGCAGCGCCTATATGATAATTTATAATAGATGGGTAATCTATTGCAATAGATGAATTAATCTATTTAATTAATTTCAACAGATGGGTAATCTGTTGCAAGACTTAATCTGTTTGATTAATTTCAACAGATGGGTCATCTGTTGTAACAGGTTGAATATTTGTTTTTATACAATTTCAATTGAGTTCATATGTTCAACTAATGCCTTAATTGATTAATCTAGGACTAGTGGTGAGTTCTCATAGGGTCAACTACAACTTTAATTGAGTCTTTTGGCAATCGCATGATAAGACGGTATTGTGTTTCTCTCGACCAGAGTCGTCGATCAATCATTTTGAGCTAAATCAATTCTTATTACCTTATATGATCAACAAATACCTTAATTGATCAATCTAGGACTAGGAGTGAGTTCTCATAGGGTAAACTACAACTTCAATTGAGTCTTTTGGCAAATGCATGATAAGACGGTATTACGTTCCTCCCGACCATAGTCGTCGATCGATCACTCTGAGGTGAATTAATTTTTATTACCTAATATGTTCAACTAATACCTTAATTGATCTAGGGTCAACTACAACAGATGGCAGCACCTATTTGATAATTTACAATAGATGGGTAATCTGTTGCAACAGGTTGAACATTTGTTTTTATACAATTTCAATTGAGTTCATATGTTCCACTAATGCTTTAATTGATTAATCTAGGGCTAGGGGTGAGCTCTCACAGGGTCAACTACAACTTCAAATGAGTTTTTTGGCAATCGTATGATGAGAGGGTTAAAAATTACACATATTTTTTATAATTTTAAAAAATAATTAAGATCAATTCAGACCAAATTAACATTTTTAAAACTTGTCAATCTTTTCCAAAATACAAATCAACCCATACAAATCATCCATTTGTGATAAAAATGTTTCATCATTTCAAATCTTGAGTTCTTGCTCTTTTCTCCCTCTCCACAATATAACAACTACTCAAAAAATTGCTCAATCCTTCATAACAGATCAATTTTCTTCTTATTTTCATCCACATAGGTGTTATTATCGACTTCATTCTTTCTTGTATCAGTCATTTTTTCTATCTTCATATGTAACAGAGTTTGAGAAGAGTTCTATATTTGTTATTTTTTCTAAAAAATAAGGGATTTTAAGTTAATAATGAAAAAGAAGACTTTTAGTTGTATTATCTTTGAGAATGGGTTTACAATTTTGAGTTTTGACGATAAAATAGTAGGAAGAACTCGAGAAAACCCTAGTTTTTGTCACAGTGTTTCGTTGACTATTGTGGTATTGTTGGATGGTGTTTGTGGTGTTGGTGGTCGTGATGGTGGTTTTAGTAGTCGTCGTGGTGGTAGTGGTGGTGTTTGTAGTGGTTGTTGGTGGCATTAGTTGGTGGTGTTTGTGGTGGTTGTTGGTGGTGTCGGTATTCATGGTGTTTGTGGCATTAGTTGGTTGTGTTTGTGGTGGTGGCTGTTGGTGTGTCGGTATTGGTGGTGTTTGTAATATATTTTTTAAAATTTATGCATACATCAATTATAATGTAATTTTTTTTCTGTTTTTTGTAGGTAAAACATGTCTCCCAAAAGAAAAGAAAGTGAAAGTAGATCAACTTCTGACCACCCAATAACAAAGGCTACAGTACAAAGGGATTCGGAGGAACTTTCTGAACAATCTTAATTAGGGAAAAGTGAAGTTGAGGAGAGATATGAAAATAATATTGAAGGAGGTGGACAAGGGTCTGTAGATGGTGATGAAGAAAATAAAAGTGAGAAAGAGGAGGAATTAGAGAGTGAGAAAGAGTATAATCATCAACATTATGATAATGGATCACCAATGGGGCGCGAATTAATATCGACATCCCAGCATGATCTTGTCAAAACTATTAGTATTGACAGGTTTAAAGTTGCGATGCCGATAGATGACCCTGCAGTAGAACTAACTGGTGAACTTGTACTTAAATGTCAATTGCGGAATTTTTTTAATTATTTTAGGAATATTATAAAGAAGGAAAACATAGACGGACTTTTTAAGAGGAGAGGCTTGGACGCTTTCTTGAGCTGCCCGAGGACCCCCCTGCTCATTTCAAAATGAGGATGGTATATGGTCTTCTCAAGCACAGGATCAAGTATGTTGGGGATGATAAAGATTCGGAAGAGGGGGGCCAAAAATAATATGGATGAAATCTGAATCAACTACTATGGCATACCAGTTTATTTTGGCTTGCGAGAGTTTTCCATAATGACGGGCTTGAGATGCGATCATCCAAAAGAACCTATCACCAAGGCAAGCAAGACAACCAAACAACCCAGAAAAACTAACAAACGCAAGAAAAAAATAGATGGGTTGTTGGACATTGCTGGACGTGGATACAAAGCATCGAATTTGATGATAGATCTCAATGATAAAACCATACCAAAGCAGTACAAGGAGCAATTGTGCTTAGTTTGGTTTACCCATTCGATTATATTGGCAAGAGACGTCAACAAGGTCATAGAAGATGATTTGTTGGCTCGTGCTGAGGATTTGGATAAATTCAACAATTATCCCTGTGGATATGACATCTTCTACTTGGTTGTCTAATATTTATTGACAAAGCTATCCCCAGGGACAACCATATTATACGACTTTCCTTGGGCTTTCATGGTAAAATTAATCACTATTTTTTCTCATCTATTAATTTATATTGAATATAGTTATTATGACTTTTTTTTGCTTGCTTCCTGTTTACATTTTTTAGACTTGGGCATTTGAAGCCATTCCTCCCCCCCAAAAGAAGGTAATGGATTACCAGATGAAGTTTCTCATCCAAGGATGTTTAGGTGGTTTGCTGCAAAGAACAACACAAGAATTAAGCAGATTGATCTCTTTAACCCTCCGAATGATGCAGTATGTCTTCTTCAAGTAAAATAATTTGACTCAATGAAACATATTGAATAGATATTACATCTGATGCAATAGATGTTATATCTGATGCACCAAATGGGAAATATGTTGTGACAGATTACCAATCCTATGCCAACTGGTGTAACAGATGGGTAATTTGTTACGAGAGACGATTGATAGCTTGCATCAGATTACCCATCTGTTGCTTTGGTTCTCTAAACCCGACTCTTAATAGATTAACCATCTACTGCAAATTATGCAACAGATGGGTAATCTGGTGTAACAAATTGTTAATTTATTGTGACATACAAATCATCTGTTGTATAACATGTAAACCAACAGATTACCCGTCTTGTTGGGTTGGTGCAACAAATTAGTAATCTGTTGTGACAGATGATTGATGTTTTGCATCAGATTATCCATCTGTTGCTCTAGTTCTCTGAACCAGACTTAAACAGATTTAACCATCTACTGCAAACTATGTAACAGATGTGTAATATGATACAACATATTGTTAATCTGTTGTGACATACAAATCATCTGTTGCATAAGTTGTCTATGTTAATATGTAACCCAAATGTGAAAATTATTATATTATATAATTTAATTGTATCTATCCTTTTTTATAGGTTGTGCATCCATGGATCTTGCCTACTAAGCAGGAGTTGAGGGTGACTTCTTTTATTATTCTAGGTCATGTTGATACTATAGCAGACCCAATAGTGGAGTTAATAAATAAGGAATTGGATGGAGCAACAGCTATAAGAAGAGCAATTAGGCAAGGTCAGCCTAATGTTGAGGCTCTTCATGACCAACTTACTGAGGTAGATTCAGGTACTTCTTCTGGTGTTGTTGGTGGTGGCAGACATGCTAATACTTCTACCACTTATGATGATGAGCATTTTGAAGCTCAAGAAAAAATAAATATATTTGAAAACACCTTTTTCATAGGTCCCCCTCACCCTTACACAGGTCACTCTCACCCTTACACCGGTCCCTCTCACCCCTCTTTACCCTCGTGTTCTCGTTGTAAATGCGAAGAGTGCAAGGACAGCTAGGATAAACTATTTGAAAAGGTAGAGGCTATCACTAAAGCTATCAAGAAATTCAAATCCAAGAGGGGTGTCATACCATCCAAGAAGGTAAGGGAGCTATACACTCCTACAACATCAGTTAGGAGGAAGAAAAGAGCAATTAGCGACGTACTTTCAAGTCGAAAATAAAAAAATATTAAAGTCCAGGGTCCACTGAAGAAGGTCAACATATATACAAAACTTGGCGCCAAAGAGAAGAGGGATTTGTGATGGGAAAATAATGCATATCAAGGCGTACTAGATTACCCCAGGCCTCCCTTTCCCCCCAAGACTTCCATATTATGATAGATATATGTATGCGGTACGAAGACAAGGTAAGTTTACTTTTTCTAACCTAGCTTTCTAATCTACTGCATGAAGAAGAAGCTACGCAACAGATGTGAAATATGTTGCAACAGCTGGGTATTCTGGTCTAATTAGTAGTGGTTCTGTTGCAACTTATTATTTGTTGCATAAGTTGCATTGGATTATTGATTCAGAGAATCCTATGCAACAGATGGACCATCCGTTGCATCTTTACAATTACTAACCTATTTAAAAATTGACTTCTTATATCATAGCATGTTGACAAAATTCTCTGCCTCATGAGGAAAAGGCAATTAGCGTACCCAGAAGCTTATGACACTGTCGATAGGATAATGGACCTCGACTTCTAAAAGAAGCTCAAGGATAAGTACGATAAACTCAATGATCCAGAATCATACTGTGGCATGGGATTTGATTCATAAGTTTCTACGTTGGACTGGATGAAGAAGAAATGATAAAATATGTTAGAGGACAGAGGCCAAATCCATACGGCAAGAGATGGACCGAGGCAAAGAGGATTATTGCAGTCATGAGTGTGACGACATACATTATCGGGATGTTGAGATCTACTCTAGGGGGGAAAGATCAATGTTTATGACTTCAATGAACCTGCCATAGACGAGGTTATTTTTTTTATCCACGTGCAGCCACTGATGGACCTGTTCCCCATCTTGTTGAGGAAGAGTAAACTGATGTATCATTTGCCAGAGAAAGTATTGATGAAGAAATCATGGGATTTTGAAGGTCAAAACAAGGGCATGAACCTTCCAAAAAATGATACCAGTTTTGTGTGCGGCTCGCACGCACTTACACACATCATATATTTGCTGACCGACACAAAAATGGATGAGCCAACGACCTTTCTGTGCGACAACACTATGGAAGACCTGCAAGAGGTCTAGACTTATGGGGTACTAACTGGACGCTTGGAGCTTGTGTATAAAGAAGAGCCTGTGAAATAATAATTTTTTATTTCAAGTCACACTTCACTTTACATTACATGTACATGTAGTGGCAATAATTTATTTCTGATGAAAGTTAAGTTTTTTATAATGCAATAGATTGTCAATCTGTTGTAAAATATATTCTATCTGTTTTGGCAGATAGTTTATCTGTTGTAATAGGTTGGTCATCTGTTGCATTATGTCGATGTTATTTCTATCTAATCTAAGTCTAATCTATTGCAACAGTTGGAAGGCCAGTTTGATAATTTCAAATAGATGACCTAAATTTTGCAATATATGCCTAAATCTGTTTGATATTTTCCAACAAATTATGCTTGAATATCCATGTGCTCGACAACACCAAACCAGTAGCAAATACACTACCATTAAAATTTCAGCAATTAGGCTTGAATATTCATATGACCAATACCACTAAACCAGTAATAATAATGACAACAATGTAGTATCTTCTTGCTCGATTTTGTTTCTATTCAGAAGCCTTGACTTTCTTCAACAAACCCCAGATTACACGATTTGCTTGTAAAGGGTGTCATTCTTCATACCAATCAAAGTAATTGCATCCACCCAATTTCTATAAAAATAAGAACACAATTACAAAACAATTACAAGTCAATAATTAATCAACTAATTATATAAAAAATATTATATTTGAAATCTTACAAGTAAAAAACCTACGATCTGGATTTTGTTGAGTCCAAAAAATCTTCAATAGAGCTTCATGACCACACTTATAATATCAAAAATCTTTGTCACAAAAAATAGTGGAAGATGAACTCGACATTATCAAGCTCGGTTGGAAAAAATATAAAAATTACGCAAAAAAATACAAGTAATTGAGATAAATTTGGATAGAGAAAAAAAGATGAAGAAGAAAAAGAAGCTTTGAGAATTTAGGGTTAAATTTTAGGAAGAAGATGAATATATAAGACAATGGGAGAAAAATAACCGTTGAGGGCCAAATCAATAAAAATGGGGATTCAACGAGCCTTGGCTGCGTGAATTATACGCGAGCAGCCAACAGGGCAAAAAGTGACAAACTGACACATTTGATGCCTATTTTATTTTACGTGTTTAAAATGAACACTGTCTACTTGATGCATATTTTATTTAGGTGTTTAAACTGAACACTGACCATGGGTTTCGCCTTTTTTATTTTAAGTCACTTTCACTTTTTACATGTAGTGGTAATTTTTTATGTCTAATGAAAGTTGAATTTTTATAATGCAATAGATTGTCCATCTGTTGTAACAAATATTCTACCTGTTCTGACATATAGTTTATCTGTTGTAATAGGTTGGTCATCTGTTGTAATATGTCGATGTTTCTATCTAAGTCTATTTGTTGCAATAGTAGAAAGACCTGTTTGATAATTTCCAACAGATTACCTACCTGTTGAAATATATGTCTGAATCTGTTTGATATTTTCCAATAGATGTGTCGTCTGTTGCAACATATACATTATCTGTTGTAATATTTGAATCTAGTATTCCATTTCAATTAATAAGTTCAAATCTAAGGAAAAAATAAAATTCATAAACAAAATAAAATAAATCAAAGCCTTCAGAAATTAGCTGAAATAAATCAACAAATAAATAAATGTAAAAAAAAAAATTTGGGGTCTCAACAAATACATCAATAATTTAAGTATTGATGCCAAGATTTTCTAAGGAGGGGTGAGGTTATTACTTTGACAGACTCAAGCTATAAAGATCTACTTAACATGGACAAGTTGTTCTTCACCCGGTGCTATAGAATTTGGCTTTGGTCATTGTAGATCCTTATTGTCACTTATGTATGGTTTCTGCGCTTTCTGTTCTCCATATTTCTATAATAGGAGTAGCAAATTGTCAATGTTGTTCAGCAGTAGCTTCTACATCCACCTGGAAAGCCAGAATTGGTCAATTCTAATTACGGGGATACAACAAAATGAAAAGGATAACTCATTTGTTCTAGCAAATCAAACAGGTCTTCCTCCTATTTTAAATTGACTCAAACAGATTATATTTCTATTACAACAGATGAATCAATTGTTGGGACAAATTTCTACATGAGGAAGACATGTATGGTAATTTCCAACAGATGAACCATCTGTTTCGACAGATGAACCATCTGTTGCAACAAATGACTCTTCTATTGTAGTAGATAGTTCATCTGTTGGTACAAAGAAAAGCGGTACAAAGAGTTGATTGATTTTCTAAAATAGATGAGACACGTGTTGCAACAGATACTTTATTTGATGCAACAAGTTAGTCAACTGTTGCAACAGATGTATATATCTGCTTGAAAATTTTTAGTAGATGTCTTATCTGTTGAAACATATATATGTCTATTTGTTAGTTGGAACAGACATATATATTCACCTTTTTTAGCTCGTGCTGCTCTCCTTTGACCATGGTACAATGCTCAATGCAAAGCACGAAGAGAGGAGTTGTAATTTTGTTTTTATGGATGCTTGATAATGCCTTGGAAATTACTTTCCTTCTCCTCTTAGCCTTAATATCTAATAGATTGGATGGATATAAAATCCTCTTTGATGGAATGACACCCCTCTTATATGTCAATTCCTTTACAGAAGCAGTTAATGTATTAATAGCATTAATCATTACATCATGTTTCGCCTTGCAGTCTTGACATTTGCATCCAGAACATTCGCTGGAAGAGGCAAAATCTGTATAACCAGTATGATCATACTCATAATGGTTTATTTTAAATACTGTAAGAGGAGCAACATTAGCACCAACAACAGCACCACTACCACCACCAATAGCTCCATCACCAAAAAGACCATCAACAACAACAATCCCACCCTTCAAAATTATTTTTTCTTCTAATGGTTGTTGCTCCAAACAATTCTATTTTTATTTTGTCAATGACCTTAGGGTTCGATAAAGTTTACATAGACCCTAAATTGAAAAATGGCATCTTTAACTCTGATTAGTCGGAACTAGCGATGGATGCACAATCTAACATAAATCATTACATATATTAGAATGATGATTAGACCATTCAAAACAATCATTAGTTAAAATAAAAACTTAATTATAATTATATTTACTGCATCTTTCAGAGGGTTGAAGAGATCAAGAAATTTTGAATTTTTATCAATTTTGGCCGACAACCATCTCAAGATTCTTGGACAAGAAACTTCTTCCTGGTAGTTCACTTGTTGTCTCAAATAAGGAATGACTTCAAACGCCCAAGCGTATAAAATAATGTCAATAAATCAAAACCATTATTGAGTAAAAAAATGAATGATATCATAATAAAGAAAGAAACATTTACCATGAAAGCCCATGAAAATCCATATAAGTTGACTCTCTTTGGCGCTAACGGAGTCAACAAATATTTGACAATCATTTTGAAGCTTTCATAACCCCTAGGATAGCTGTTAAATGTCTCAAGATCCTTGGAGAGCTTTATTAAACCAACACTTATGTTGTTTTTAATGTTTCTCGCCCAAAGAATATTATGTACAAACTAAACCAAGTACAATGGCTTCTTATGCTTCTTTGAAATTCTTTTACCTTTCAACGCTTCTATCAAATTTTTGTTTTTGAAACTTGGTCCAACAATGGACACCTGTTCATCATGATCACACGACTTGCCTTTACTTTTTTTGGGTGTAAGGGGTATTTTTTTTTAGGTTAGAATAGGTATAACAAGAGAAGGAGAAGGAGGATAATATTTTAGTCCAGTAAATATGTCAAACTCCTTCCAACCAAAACAAACAGGCATGCCACAATAATTTATGCATACCTCATCCATCTTATCTTTGTTTTCATACATAAAGCTACGCTTGAGAAGTTCATATACCATTTTCATTTAAAAATGAGCATTGTTATCCTCCGACAAATCAAGCTATTTTCCAAAGCAACTGTCCCTAAAATAAGCATCCAATTTTTGTTCTCAAAGTATTTTTCTGAAGGTGTCAAAAGATTTTCCCATGGCTGACTTAACCACAAAATCACCCATTAAATCTGTGGCACCATCGCACTGCATTCTCATAGGATAACAATCAATGCGCAAGGTTTTGACCAACTCTTTGGTGGAAGGGCTATTAGCATTTGTATTATCTCTTTTGAAATATTTCTCCTCCTCGTGTTTATCATATTCTGCTCCCAATTGAGATAACACTTGTAAAACAAGCTCATAAAATAGTGGATGTAGCCTAGCTGCTTCACTTGTTCCTTTACTTGGACTTGATTCAGTTTTTGTTCTTTTGGGAGCCATATTATCTAAAATTAACAAGAACATAAAAAAAAATATTATAGTTGATTAATGCATCGTTAAAAAGGGATAACAGTAAATCTAACATGCAAAATAATAAAATACTTCCTCCATCTCATTTTATGTGTCGCCATTTGACCGGGCACGGAGTTTAAGAAATAAGGGAAGACTAGATAATATTTACCAAATTGTCCTTTATCAAAAAATATGTTGCTATCTTTTTTTTAATTAAGTGGGCCCAATAAGGGTAAAAGTGTAATTGTGTTTTTAAATATTTACCAAATAAAGAAACATGACATTCTTTTTGGGACAGATTAAAAAGGAAATGATAACACATAAAATAGGACGGAGGGAGTAACAGTTGCAATAAATCACACATCTGTTGCACCAGGTAGGTTATCTATTGCACAAAATAACTAACCTACTGCAACGGATGAGTAATCTATTACAATAATACAAAATATATCACTCATATTTTAAGACATATGAATTTCTGTGCAACAGATCACACGTCTGTTGCAACATATGAGTGATCTATTGGAATAGTTAAATAACCCGTTATAACAGATGAGTAATCTGTTGTGACAATACAAAACATATCACTCATCTATTAAGAAAGATGAATGGTCTGTGCAACAGATCACACATCTGTTGCAATATATGAGTGATCTCTTGGAACAATTAACTAACTTGAAGCAACGTCTGAGTAATTTTTTACCATAATACAAAATATATCACTCATCTATTGAGAAAGATGAATGGTCTGTGCAACAGGTCACACATCTGTTGCAACATATGATTGATCTGTTGGAATAGTTATCAATGGTCAATATTGTTAAGATTTCTTCCAACAGAAGGGTCGTCTATCGCGACAGATGAATGATTAGTTGGAAAAATCAAGTCTTAGTCATGTCCTGTTGGAAGAGTTGATAGGATTTTATCCAACAGGAGGTTCATCTATTGCATCAAATCATTAATTTGATGGTTCCTCCATTGCATCAAATGGTTAATCTGTTGCGTCAAATTTTTAATCTGATGGTTCCTCTGTTACATTCGATAGTAAATCTGTTGCATCAGATCATTAATCTATTGTAACATATTCTTAATCTGTTGCATCAGATGGTTAAATTATTGCATCATATGCTAAATCTATTGCATCAAATTTTTTATCCGATGGTTCCTCTGTTGCATCAGATGATTAATCTGTTGCATCAGAATTTTAATCTGATGGTTCCTGTGTTGCATTATATGATTGATCTATTGCATCATATGCTAAATCTATTGCATCAAATAGTTAAAATGTTGCACCAGATGGATATACTGTTGGAGAAAAAAATAGTAGCACAATTTTGTTCAACAAAATAACAACAATATCACCATTTTTTCCAAGAACAAGAACAAATCAACCGAGAAATGGGCACAACAAATTAAACTTTGAAATCAAACAACAAAAGAGAAGAGAAGAAAAGAGAAGAGAAGAGCAGAGAAGAGAAGAGATGAGAAGAGAAGAGAAGAGAAGAGAAGAGAAGAGAAGAAATATAAAAAATTAGGGTTTTATTCAAACCGCATTTCAAATTAAAGCAACAAATATTGAAATTGTTAACCAATACTATAAGAGAAGTTGGCTCAAGTTCCTCATTTTCCTCAAAACTAAAAAGGCCATAATTTTTTACCTGTGAAAGAAGAAAAGAAACGGTGAAGAATTCGAAGCTGTTGTGGCCGGATAGCAAAGCTGTCATGTCGATTGATGGTTGAAAAAAAGGAACTCAAAGCCCAACTATTTGTCATTGGAGTTTGAAGTCGTCGGGGATTCAAAGGAAAAAATTTGCAGAACTATTGGTTGAGAGAAGTTGTCGAGAGAGAGGAGAGAGACAACCGATGATTTGTATTGAAAAGGGGTGTGGGTTGGGTTGATTTGCATTTTTGAAAAGATTACAAAGTTTTGAAAATATTAATCAAGTTCACGATTAACTTAATCAAGTTTTCTAATTATGTTTGACCCTTTAAGTTGGTCAATGTCACCAATCCTTCAACCAAGACTTAAAAGACATATTTCCTTCAATTTTCTCAAGTTAGTTATAGGTATTCTAATGAGACTATATGTGAATTTTTTCCTTTTAAAAAAGGGCTATACCATATTTTTTTTCCAAAATTTAATCCTAAATTATAGATTGTTGAAAAAAATTAATCAATCTAAAAATACATTTGAATCTTTCTTTTTATGTTTTCCAATTTTTTTTCCTAATTTGGATAAGACAAATTCAGATAATAAAGATCGGATAAAGGTATGACACTTGAAAAATTTAATTTTGGAATTTACCTTTGAGTGAAAAAGTATGAAATAATGATAATAATAATAGTGACAAATATAATGAAAGAAGAATCCTAAACACTATAATATAACGATATGGTGTATTAAAACTCTCGTTTTTTACTTTGCAATTCAAATATTATATATTTTTATGTTCGGACAGAATAAGCAACACCATAAAGCAAAAGAAAACAAGAAGAAGACACACAAATTTACATGAAAAATTTTAACGGGAAAAACCATGAACAGAGACGGAGGAATTCACTATAAGGGAGAGGAATACAATGAGGAGACGAAAGTCTCAATGACGTATGTTAAAATCCATCCAAAATAACCCACTAAATTACACATATAATGCGTGCATACAAATAAATCCTAGGCCTAAAAACATACAGGCCCATACGCACGCTACCACCACAGACCCCACAAAAAATCACAAATATGGATAGTATCGCGAACTTTTCAGGACTGAATCAAAAAAATTTGGGACACAAACTCTAATATATATATATATATAAATATAGAGAGAGAGAGAGAGAGAGAGAGATTATCATACTTACCTCAACGTAGGATGACATAATAGAAATTTTATTCTTATTATATATATATATATATATATATATATATAGTATCATATAGTATCATATTTACCTCAACGTCGGATGATATAATAGATATTTTATTCTTATTTTGTTATGAAATATAAAGCAAAGAAGAAGAGTAGAAAGAGAATATAGAGTAATTCTTATATCTCTTGAGGGATTTCTTGATGGGTTAATTACAATGAAGGAAAACCCTTTTATTTATAGGGGAAAACTAACCTTGGGGTTTTCAACTTTTCCATAAATAGACATTCACTATATATGGTAAAGTAGATATTGACTATATGGTAAAGTAGACATTCACTATATATGGTAATATATTTATAACACTCCCCCTTGAATGTCTAATTGATAGATAATGTGTCTCATTAATACCTTACCAAAAAAATCCACTGGGGAAAAAAATCTAATGAAGGAAAAAGAGTACACATCGTTAACAATACGCATATAGGCTGCCTCATTAAAAACTTACAAGGAAAATTTCGTAAGAAAAAAAGAGTGCAACGCTTATTAACTCCCCCTAACGAGAACATCCTTGAGCCTTTGCATCCCGATCTTGTGCACCATCTTCTCAAAAGTGCACTTGGAGGAGACTTGGTGAATAAATCATCTACATTGTTACTTGAACCGATCTGTTGCATGTTAATATCACCATTCTTTTAGAAATCATATGTATATAAAAGCTTTGGAAAAATATGCTTCATTATATCTCCTTTTATGAATCTTCAATTAAGTTGTGCTATGCATGCTGCATTATCTTCATAAAAAATATGGGTACTTTGTCACATTTCAAACCATATTTTTCTCGAATGAGATGTATCATGGATCTCAACCATACACATTCTCGGCTAGCTTCATGAATAGTTATTATCTCAGCATGATTCAATTAAGTGGCTAGATAAACTATTTTGTATATCTCCATGGTATGACAGTGTCCCCACATGTGAACACATTGCATGTTTGAGACTAAAATTTATGCGAGTTAAATAAATACCCAGCATTAACATAATCAACAAGATCGGAACTGCAATCTTTAGAATAAAATAAGATCATGTTGATCCTATTTCGATATCTCTTAGTAGGAGTAAAACTATACCTCGCTAACAAATTAACTGAAAAAGGTTATATCAAACCTTGTAGTATTTACAAGGTACATGAGTGCACCACCTGCACTATTATATGGTACTTCATAACCAATCCAAATTGATATATTTCTCATTTTAGTAAATAATCTATTGCTTTTGAAAACTCTCCAAGAGTTTCAATAATTTTCAAGATATAAGCTTATACAATATAAGGATTATAAATAAGTTTCCCAAAAACGTTTAAATGCTTCAAACATTTTGAATCCTTAAAAAGTTTCCATATAAATTTTGTCAACTGAAAATATTCAACATTTCATGTGTGGCATCTTCAAGTGTCTGGACTACAAATCAAATAAGTTTTATGCTTATCAAGATGCATCCTTTCATATCACTTGATAAATGTTCTATGTCAGCATGCTTAAATAAACATAGAATTTAGATTCTCATAATCTTTTAGAATATTGCGCCAATATTGTATCAAAGAAATTATCGATGATATATCATTTTGAATCAGTTCACAATATGACATAACATTTTGAGATCTCATTACTTCATCATTTTTAGATACCTGACCCTCTCATAAGGTTTCATGAAGTGTTATGTAGTAGGCTCTTCAAGAGCACATTGTCTTCTTATTATGATCATTTGCTCCTTATCCTTTTTAAGAATTATTTTATTTGGAACCGATTGGTGTACTATGCTTTATGCGTGCGTAGACTTTGTCCTTTAGAACACAAAATAGGAGCACTTGCAACTTAAATATGAGAAATGTTCGGCATTTAACTTTAATTATCTTTTGAATGAGGATCTGATGATAATTTCTATCATATTTCATAACTGCTTATAATCTCCCCCTTATGTTAGGAAAACTAACATACATCCTCCGTCTTCTTTGAGAAATCCATCCTTGTGTGTTATGGTAAATTCATTAATCGTATACCATACATCAAAAATATTAGATGAACAATGTGTGGTTCTTGACTCAAAACCAACTTTGAGGGGCGTTAATCACAATTTATTGGTTTGATGAATACAAGTACTTTTGTATGTAATATATATTATTTCAAATAAAAAAAAATGAAACTTTGTTCTCATTAGCTATGGTTCAACTATTTATTGAAGACATTCAATGTTAAACCATCATCATCAAGATAAATTATCTTGATTACATAATATAAAAATTATATTCTTAACTAAATTTATATTAAGCAAACAACTTTATGAATGTCAAACTGCAGGTTGATAATAAATGTACATGTGATCATTGATCTGAGGTGGTTTTATACACTTTTGTATCATTATTCTAGCTTATTTTGCATTGTTTTGAGAGAAATTTGTGTGCTTAACATGTTCATATTAATATAAATAAGCATTTAAATGTCCAAGTATGTAATTACAAGGTTCAAGTTATTTTTCAAACAAGGTTGTGCTTAATTGAGTAATTTAGAGTTTAACTAGGAAAAATAGTTTTACTAGCTTGAGCTAGGTGTGTGTCTAGTTAGCTTCGTTGGATTTTAATGTGTTTAATTTGTTCCAAATAATTTAAATGTGTAATTATGAGTGGAATAACTTATTTGTAATGTGCAAAGTTTAATTTGATTAAGTCAAGAGTCGAAATAATAAGTGGAAGATCATTGTGAATTTGCCTTATCTTAGCTCTTGTTTTGATTCGTCTTTGTGAATATTGTATTGTTTTAATCTTTAATATGAGTTGTGTGATATTGTAGGAGGCTTTGTAAGGTGAATACAGTGATATATTGATGATTTAAAGGCCGAAAAGTCATTGAAAATACACTACAAAAGGCATGGAAAAAGGATAAGACGTTCAACACTTAACAAAAATTTTAGAAGCAAATTCCAGTGTGTCGACACATCGCATCGACATTTCCAATCCAACTAGTCCATCGACGCGTTCATTGATGCGTTGTGTCGATGCAATTAAACATTGCAGAAGCAAGTCAGCGCCGACACGGAGACCAGTAATAATACAATTGCATGTTGGAATATAAAAAGAATCTTTGAGGGTATCTTATGGGATTCGTGTCCATGTCTAATCCCACTTAAATTTGGAATACAATAATATACACACAGACCCTCCCCTCCCCAGACCCCATCCTGTGGGAATATACTGGGTTTGTTGTTGTTGTTGGTGGTGGTGGTCAAAATTGGATTACAGCTGGACACAACATTATTTAAAGCTTGGACCATATTAATTTGGTGGACACGTACAGGAACACCTGGATACGGTATTGGAGAAATTTCGGTGGCTGCACTTCTTTTAATTAGGTTTATAATTTTTTATTTAGTCTTTAATTTTTTATATCATGTATTCAATTAATTGGATCGTGATTATAAATATTATCGGCTAAAAAACCTCTTTCTGAGGTTAAAGCCAAGAACATGATTACTATTATTTTGGATTAATTTTGATTAATTTTGCTAATCATAGTTGGTTGTTTGTTTATTCTTGTTTTAATTATTTTAAGAATTCGCGACCCTTAGAATACATATATTGTCGACCTTTTGATCTCGGGAGAAGGAATAGGGAGATAGAACATGGAAATACACAAAGTTTGGGTTTTTATTCTTTTATAAAATAAAGAATTTAGCGTAGCGTCTAGGACTGGGATGTACTTAGATGCCTTACTTGATTCAAATGTAGGATGATAGCTTTAATTAACTTAATTGGATTATTACATCCCCGCTCAACGATGTAGTTGTAATGTCCATATTAGGTAAATGATTAAAGGTTGGAAAACCATGATCATGCCATTAATCCTACGAATCAACAACCAAGATAAGCAAGTTAACGAGTGAAATGCAATAACATAGTATGATTGTTCGGAGTGCTTTAACCCGGGACTTTCTCCATTGATTGTTTCAAGAATTTAATTTTTGCATTGTTTACTTTATTTTTAATTTACAATTTTTCAAACTCTTTTTGGTTACTTTTGCACTAAATTAATCTAGACTATGAACTAAAATTAAATCGTTGTTAAATCAAGTCTCTATGGGATTGATACTTGACTTTAATTAGGACACTTTACTACTTGGTAGACCACGTACACTTGCGTGTGTGCTTGGGTTCTGTCAAGTTTTTGGAGCCGTTGTCAGGGACTTGTATTTTGGCAATTGTTTATTTTAGTTTTACTTTTAGATTTATTTGGTGTTTTTATGCTTGGTCTTGCTTTTGTGGTTGCAGGAGACAAGCTTCTAAGTTTATAAGTTGGCAAGGGATCGGGAGTTAGTAGAACCAACCCCGAAACCCGAGCAACTTTATCATCAAAGCAGGAGAAAAGAAATCCTTCTCCCCAGAATTCCACAAATCCAAGAAGACCAAGAGAACACTGTTCCTATGACAGAACAACAAGCAACCGGTAGGAAGGTTAGGGAAGTGGCAGTCCCACTTCCAATGAACTTGACTTTCCTAATTTAATGACCAGCAGTTGGGGGGAATTTCGAGTTTAAACAAAATATGGTGCAGTTTCTTATCAGTAGTGGACAGTTTGCAGGGCTTTCACACAAGGATCCATAAGTTCACTTGCAAACCTTCATTGACCTTACTGATACATTCACTCCTACTGGGGTGACTCCAGATTATGTGAGGCTAACATTGTTTCTCCATTCACTTTTGGGGGAAACTAAAAGGTGGTTGAATGCGGAGCCGGACAATTCAATCACATCATGGGACAACTCATCCATAAAGTTCCTCATCAGATTCTTTTCATCAGGCAAGACTGCGAGACTTTGCAGTGAGATAGTGAGCTTCAAACAGAAGCCTGATGAAAACCTCTATTATTCTTGGGAACACTTCAAGGTTCTTCTTCGGGATTGTCCACATCACCAACAATCTAATAAGGTACTTGCTCATACTTTTGTAGAAGCTCTTAATCACAATACAAAGATTTTTCTAGATTCAGCCGCAGGTGGTCAAGCGCTGGAATTGACTTATGATGAGCTGTACATATTGCTGAACCACATAGCACAAGGAAGTCCAGATTGGCATGCAGATTCTAGAAGTTCCACACAAAAAATTGCGGGTGTATTGAAGGTGGACCAATTCACGGCCTTATCATCATAGGTATTTGTCTTACAAAATTTGATCAACACTTATTTCAATGGCATAAAGTTGGGAGCAACACAACCAACAACCACAGTCAATTCCATCCAATAAGTTGTAGGTTGGTGTGAAGTATGCGGAAATAGTGGTCATGCGGCTACCAAGTGTGCATCAAATCTGAAATCTGTGATGTATGTAGGCAATGCTTAAAGGCCGAATTATGGTAATGCCTACAACATGAAGTGGCAAACTCAACCACCAAATCATACATAGAATACCCCACAACCGCAGACCAAATTAAATCAGTCAACAAGCAACATGGAAGAGATGTTGAAACAACTCTTAGCTGGGAAAGCACAACTATTTGCGGATATGAAAAGTCAATAGGCAGAATTACAGAATCAAAAAGTGTCCCAGAGAAGCTTAGAGTTGCAAGTGGGCCAATTATCACAGGTACTGAATACAAGACCACAAGGTGGGTTGCCAGCAGATACAGAAAATCCAAAGTAGGTTATGGCAATCACCTTAAGAAGTGGTAAAGATCTTCAAGGAGAACCTCCAAAGGCAACAAAAGAGGTTGATGCTGATATGGTGACCAAACAAGTTCCCGAAAAAGTTACTAAAAATTTAAGGAAGTCTGAGTACTTGAGACCAAAAGTTGTTGAACTAGAAGTGAAGAAGACACTGCCATTGCCCTTCTCTCAAAGGCAAATAAAAGCGAAGGAGGATGCCCTGTTCAAAAAATTCATTGATACATTCAAAGAGCTTCATATTAACTTACCTTTGCTAGATATTTTGCAGAGTATGCAAAGTATTTGAGGGATGTGGTGGCAAAAAAGGTGAAATTTCATGATGTGGGGCAATAACACTTACTGAAGAGTGTAGTGCGGTAATGACACGGAAAATACCCAAGAAATTGAAAGATCAAGGGAAATTTGCTTTCCCTATTCAAATTAGAAATAAAGCGGTCCATGTACTGAGTGATTTAGGGGCAAGCATAAACTTGATGCCCCTATCATTGGTTAAAAAATTGGGCTTGGGAAAGCCAAGATTAACCACATTAGTTTTGCAGCTCGCAGACGGATCCATAAAATATCCAGAAGGAGTAATAGAGGACGTCCTCATAAAGGTTGGTAAATTCATTATACCTGCTAACCTTTTTGTTCTTTATTTTAAGGAAGACGAATAGGTACCAATCATCTTGGGGCATACATTCTTAGCAACTGGAGGGTTTTGATTGATGTTAGAGAAGGAACACTTAAAATAAGGATAGATGCTGAAAAAGTGGTATTTGATGCTTAAAATAAGGATAGATAATGAAAAAGTGGTATTTGATGCGTACAAAACACCCACAGTAAAACACCAAATTAAAGATTTTTGTGTGATAAATGCTATTGAAGGAGAAAAGGGTGGGTTATTTAGTCCACCAAAAACCTCTTTGGATTACCTGATTGAGTGGCCTAAGATGAAATCACTATGTCCCAACATGATAAAGGTTGATGTGAAGAGAGATGGTGACTTTGATAGTGCAAACTCAAGAGGTCTGAAATGAATGAAAAAATGACTCCTAAAAGGGAGTAAAAGGGTGAAGGAATATGATTGAGTTGGTTGGATCGTGCCGCGACACTAAATCAGGCGCTGCTTGGGAGACAACCCAAGTTAATTATGTATGTTTTCTTTTTATTTTTATTTTAGTTTTTATTTCACGTAGTGTTGTTTTTGGTTGAGTCACAGGTTAATGAGAAGTCTGAGTACCATAAACTTGAGCTTGGAGCATGGCAAAGATTGAGTGTGGGGTCCCATGGATCCCATTTATGTGTGAAAATGCTACTAGTTAGTCCAAGAGGCCTTAGGGAGTATTTCTATCTCTTACTTTAAAAGTTCACTTTGAGAACAAAGTAGATTTTTAAGTGTGGGGTGGGACAATTCTCAAATTTTGGAAAAAATTGTGTGAGATATTCTTGCTTGTGCTATTTTTATTGCATGGTGCAAGTGGTTTGTTAGGTAAAATCATGTTGAATGAGTGAATTACTACTTTTGAGACTCTTAGGCTCATTTTTGTGACTCTTGTACTTGTTGGCTTAAATTTAAATTTGTGCTATTGTTTGGTTGGGAATCTATGATGATCCAATATGAGTTGAGCATGTGCCATGCGTGTGTGAGGTATTTTATATATTCCTTATTGCATGTGATGTCTAGAACTTGCCCAGTGTGTGTGTGAAGCAAAATAAAGAATGTGGGTTTAGGAGATGATATAAGCATTTCTTTGATAGCCTTGTTTATACCTTCTATTTGTCCTACCTTTGTGCATTATCCTAGTTAACCCTTATTGAGCCTTTAGCTTTATCTTTGGTAGCCTCATATGTAGCCTAATCTCCTTCTTTGATAGACCACAATTTAATCCAAAAAGATCCTAAGTGCTTGAATTAAAAAATGATTGAGAAAGAAGTTGAGAGATTGAAGAAGAAAAAGGTGAAATTGATGCCCCAAGGTAATAGTCATTGGTGTATAATTGTTGTGTGGTGGATGGTTGTGATATAATTTATGCTAAAAATATTGCCATGATTGTGAAAAAAAAAATTGATTCTTGTGGTAGTAAACTATGTGTCCACCAAGTGTTTGTGAAAATGCTTAAAAGAGATGGGGCTAAAACAAAAGGTATGGGTAGATGAAAAAGTGTAATTTAGTTGTTGAAGATTGGTTTTAAATGTATAATGTAGTGTATTAAAGTGCTTAGAGAGATTAGTCACTATTCTCAAATAGTTCCTACCCGTCCCTTATCTTACATTACAACCCGGAAAAGACCTAATTGATCCTAAACTTTACATTCGACTATTAGTGAAAAATTATACTAAGGGCAAACCTATAGTTCATTGTGTGTAATTTGTGAATTCTGTATGAGAGTGAGTGTTATTTGATTCTTGTACCCATTATATTACAAATTATATTATTGTGAGTGATTATGGGTAACTCTCTTGTTGTGAGGGGCACATGTTTGATGAATGTGAGTGATTTGTAAGATGTCCTTGATTGAATGATAAGCATGAGTTTGCTACTTAGGTGAGTCAATTATTGAGGCTAGGATATTTTGGAGTAGTATTCATGAGCTTTCAATTGTGTAAATAACATGTTGTGTAGAAACTTGCATTTGGTGTAATCATTGCAGCACTATCTTGAGTGTCCTTATTTTAGTAGAAGTGTAGCATCATCTCAGATTTTTATGCTTAGATTAAAGAGTTGTTCGAGGACGAACAAGAGTTTAAGTGTGGGGTGATGATCTGAGGTGGTTTTATACACTTTTGTATCATTATTCTAGCTTATTTCGCCTTGTTTTGAGAGCAATTTATGTGCTTAACGTGTTCATATTGATATAAATAAGCATTTAAATGTCCAAGTATGAGATTACAAGGTTCAAGTTTTTTTTCAAACAAGGTTGTGCTTAATTAAGTAATTTAGAGTTCAACCCGGAAAACTAGTTTTACTAGCTTGAGCTAAGTGTGTGTCTAGTTGGCTTCGTTGGATTTTAATGTGTTTAATTTATTTCAAATGATTTAAATGTGTAATTATGAGTGGAATAACTTATTTGTAATGTGAAAAGTTTAATTTGATTAAGTCAAGAGTCGAAATAATAAGTGGAAGATCATTGCGAATTTGCCTTATCTTAGCTCTTGTTTTGATTCATCGTTGTAAATATTGTGTTGTTTTAATCTTTAATATGTGGTGTGTGATATTGTAGGAGACTTTGTGAGGTGAATACGGTGATATATTGATGATTTAAAGGCCGAAAAGTCATTGAAAATACACTACAAAAGGCATGGGCAAAGGAAAGGATGTTCAACACTTAACCAAAATTTTAAAAGCAAATTCCAGTGAGGCGACGCGAAGTCGACGCATCGCGTCGATATTTCCAGTCCAACCAGTCCAGCGACGCATTCGTCGATGCGATGTAATTAAACATTGCAGAAGCAAGTCAGCGCCGACACGGAGATTAGTAATAATACAATGGGCAAAATTCAGAAATAGCATATTTATCCCTTTAATTATGAGTTACATAGCAACAGTTTCATAATTACATAATATAGCAAGTTGTATTTTGTATTTTTACAAACTGTTGCTATAAAAATATAAATTCATATGATTTTTACTGCCCTTATGATCGATATGTATTTTGTATTTTTATAATCTGTTGCTACAAAAATACAAATACATATGCTACAAAATATAATTTGATAAAAGTATTGCTATTTTTTGTAATTTAATACTTAAATATGTTACTTTATGTATTTTTTCCTAATACAATTGCATGTTGGAATAGAAAAGGAATCTTTGAGGGTATCTTAGTGGGATTCGCGTCCATGTCTAATCCCACTTAAATTTTAAATACAATATATATACACACACGTGGTCAAAGTTGGATTACAGCTGGACACAACATTATTTAGAGCTTGGACCATATTAATTTGGTGGACACATACAGGAACACCTGGATACGGTATTGGAGAAATTTCGGTGGCTGCACTTCTTTTAATTAGGTTTATAATTTTTTATTTAGTCTTTAATTTTTGATATCATATATTCAATTAATTGAATCGTGATTATAAATATTATCGGCTAAAAAACTTCTTTCTGAGGTTAAAGCCAAGAACATGATTACTATTATTTTGGATTAATTTCAATTAATTTTGCTTATCATAGTTGGTTGTTTGTTTATTCTTGTTTTAATTATTTTAAGGATTCACGACCATTAGAATACATATATTGTCGACCTTTTGATCTTGGGAGAAAAAATAGGGAGATAGAACGTGGAAATACACAAAGTTCAGGTTTTTATTCTTTTATAAAATAAAGAATTTAACTTAGCGTCTAGGACAAGGATGTATTTAGATGCCTTACTTGATTCAAATGTAGGATGATAACTTTAATTAACTTAATTCCATTATTACATCCCTTCTCAATGATGTAGTTGTAATGTTCCTATTAGGTAAAAGATTAAAGATTGGGAAACCATGATCATTCCATTAACCCTACGAATCAACAACTAAGATAAGAAAGTTAACGAGTGAAATTCAATAACATAGTATGATTGTTTGGAGTGCTTTAACCCTGGGTTTTTCTCCATTGATTGTTTCAAGAATTTAATTTTCGCATTGTTTACTTTATTTTTAATATACAATTTTTCAAACTCTTTTTGGTTACTTTTGCACTAAGTTAATCTAGACTATGAACTAAAATTAAATCGTTGTTAAATCAAGTCTCTGTGGGATCGGTACTTGGCTTTAATTAGGCCACTTTACTACTTGGTAGACCACGTATACTTGCGTATGCACTTAGGCGATGTCAATCATCTTATTGGTGCGTCATTCGAAACATATCACATGATAGATGAACGGGCCCTTATTCACCTTTTATACTTTTCAGATTTTAAGGGATCCAATCCAAAAATTAGTTGGTCCAACCAACTTATCATGAGGACAAGCAACATTCAAAGTACATGAAAATTTTTCTAATTCTTCAACATATGTTTAATATATGCACATCTTTGAAATGTCGTAATCATTCATGTCATGTCGTAATCGTTCATGTCATGTCGTAATCATTCATGTCAACTTATGAAATTTTATACTAATAAACTCCAAGTTTATCATGATATGTATTTTTTTACTTTAGTAAATTTCAAATTTACTATGATATGAATATATTTTAGCTTTACTACTTCAGAAGTAAATTTTAAAATTATTCAGTCTCTTTCGAAGGTGAGTTGTGATACCATCACAATCAAACGCTATATTAATAAGTTTTACTAAATATCATCATATTCACCTTAGGGAATGAATCTGTACTTATAATAGTCGAAATTCTCATTCCTCAGGAATGGAATATAACTGTGCCTTAAGCGTATCAAATTATGAAAGCTTAGAACCTCTTTCATGATATTGCTACTTCAAGAGTAAATCGAGGCATACATATAATGTCGAGAATTTTTCTCTAACATATCTTATAATCATAATAAGCGTGTGAAAATATTATCACTTTTGATAATAATTATCAAATTGTTCCACCACGCTTATATTCGTACATTCAATCACTTGTCTCTTTCAGACATATTATGCACTGCTACCACATTCACTTCAGAGAATGGAGAATATTCAAGGGGACATCTCTCATGACTTTTCATCAAAAACACATTATTTTGCCTTAGCCGTCATAGAATCATCAATATGGTGTATTGAGATTCATACTCAATAGCTTATCCATATAAAGGCGTCTTAGGCTATAACTCGACGGGACTTGAACCCAACATCTTATCATCATGGTACATTGGACTTTTAATCTAATGTCTTACTCTCTTAATGAGATGAGATTTAATTCATCATCATATGTTTTATTAATATTGTTCTTCATGAACAAATATAAAGCATAAGCGGTCTCAAATCAATTATTTTTTTCTCAAATCCAACAATAATTATGTCATTAGTAGCAAAAGACAAATAACATAAAGAATTACTAACCTTGAAATTACCTTCAAATTTATAATCTCACCTTGTTTGGCTGAGTCTCGTGCTGATAACGTGTTATGAAATATAAAGCAAAAAAGAAGAGTCGAGAGAGAATAGAGAGTAATTCTTATTCCTCTTGAGGGGTTTCTTGATGGGTTAATTACAATGAAGGAAAACCCCTTATTTATAGGAAAAAACTAACTTGAGGTTTCCAATTTTTTCATAAATAGACATTCACTATATATGGTAAAATAGATATTCACTGTATATGATAAAGTAGACATTCACTATATATGGTAATATATTTATAACACTCACCCTTTATTTTATGTCTTTCTTTTAATCAATGTAGAACTCACGTGCAATGCACGTAGAATCCATTATTGTTAGTTTGATGGTGACTTATCATGTTTTTCTTTAAGTAAACTTTTGATGGTAGAATTTTATGTTGGTCTTTTATAAAAAAAATATATTTATTGCATAACATAAACACAACAATATATTCCTCTGACATACATTTATTATTAATTAATGTGCTATTAAAATAACTATACAAATTTGAAACAGTAATTTACAAAAAATTCTGTGTTCTACACCATTTGCTGATGCATTTTGTCCCTATTAGAAAATTCATCCCCCACCCCACCCCCACCCCTGCTCAAAAAAAAAATTGAAAAATTTTTAACCAACCAAGATTTACCACTTAATAAATCTCACCACATCCATATCCAAAATCTTACAATTTTTTCAAACTAATTTGATGTTCATGATCTATTTATTTTAATCTATTATAGTATCCTGCATAAGTGTTTGCCAACTTCAAAATATTAGAAAAACTAACCCTAATCAAGCACTATGTCCAGATAATAAGTATGAAGATAAATGGTCTATCTCGCTGCTATGGATTTGTACGTAGTATTTATATAACTTTTTCCTTTTCTTGATTGTGCTCAATATTCAATTCTTATAAATAATGAGTTAAATTTTTGGATTGGTTAAATTTTTGTAAAAGATAAGTGTCAAAATTTTGAAAGACAATAGAAGGATTAAGGGATTAATGTTGTTATTTATTTACAAGATCCAACACACAGTTCAAAATATACAAGTTCACAAAATGATGTTAATCAGACCGTATATTCGTGAAAATGTAACATGTACTTTCGCTGTTACAAATCAAGCAAGAAAAAAGAGTTGGTACAGAAGTCTCTATAAATATGTGCTGAAGTTCTGGTTGAGAACAACGCAAATTTTTGAAACACTTCTAATTTACCTGATATAGGTGTTGGAGAGGGAATGAACTTAGATTTTTTTATCTTTGATGTCGCCTTCCTTCAGTGAGTTGCTTCCAACTTCCTCCGTGGCTGGAGGCAAAATATCATCTTCCATGTTATATTCCCTTGAGAAACATCGGCATTCTCTTGTATGAGAAACATCGGCATTCTCTTCCTCTTCCTCTTCATCTTCCTCTTCCTCTTCCTCTTCTTCGACTGTTTCTATACCATAGCCAAATTTATCATCTGTGGTTATGGTTACCAGAGTTAGTTGGTATGCTTCCGCTGAGACTTCCTTCTCATCCAAGACATTATAGACTTCTCGGTGGAAAGAACCTGGTAGCCTTTTCTCTCGCCAGAGATTGTTGCTAATAATCCAATAAGATTTGTTGCTTTCATTTGTCTGTGACTCCCATGTTTTAATTTTCTTGAAATCACTAATCATATTGCTCCAACATTTTCTGCATTGAACAGGTCCTCTGTCTTCTCCATGTTGCATGCAGTAAGAGGAGACCGAGTCCCATTTGGGTTTCGGCTTGTCTGAACCAAAAATGGAATTGGATCTACGCCCCCTATGAGCTTCTTCCTCTGCAACCTTGTTCCCTTGTATGAGAACAAGTGTTTCTTGCCTGGTCCATCACGAGTGCATAGGTATTTTATATTTTCCATCTTCAGTTGTTTTTTTATGTCCATTAGCTAACGGTGTGGTGTTACCATTCATCTCTGCTGATCCTAATATCATTGAATTTTATTTCAGAAGTGAATTAGGTTGAGATAAAATTGTACAAAAAGAGAAAATATAAAAAGCTTTGTGAATGGGTGTATTGATGGAAACAATATTATGGCCTATTATGGCTCCATAAATTGGGTCTTCTACATTGTTGGAGGATATTTACTTGTTTAGGAGACTTACCAAGTTAATTGGTGATTGACTTTCAAAGAAAGATAAATTCTTTCTGTAGGCATTGAATTTTTAAAGGCTTTTTTATTTTAGCAAAAAAAAAAACAAATGTTAACCAGACCATTTGACACACAAGTATAGCATATGATCAACAATTAAATGAAAGCAAAAGCAAATAGAAATATCTATACCAATAAATCCGTTGGAAGAGACTCGAGCCTTGACTCTGTTGTGCACTCAAATGCACCAGGTGTCTTTGGTGTCCTTTGCAATTTATTCTGCTTAAATACATCAATGGGTGTATTCCCAGAATCATAACAAAATTTCATGGGTAATAAAAATATGGGACTTTCATCAATAACATCATTTTGAACTGCAGCTTGATCCTTTGTTTCATCTGAAGTTATTACAACCACCCTTTTCTTTCCAAGATCCGTACAAGTTTTAGCAGCGGCTACCTTAGTGTAACGTAGTTGTGCCAAAGTACCTGGTCTCAAATACTTTCCCTTTGTACTCCTCGACTGTTTTGGAGTCTTGGATTGACCATTATTGAGTGACACTTTACCAATATAATTCTGATTTTTACTTTCTATTTTTCAATCAGTTGAATTAATTCATCACCTAACTTCTCAAGGTCTCGAATTCAACCATTTTCCTTGCTTATTGGTTACTTTCTACTTTTCAAACAGTTGAATAAATTAATCACCTAACTTCTCAAGGTCTCGACTTTAACCATTTTCCTTGCTTATTTACCAAATCTGACTCAGATTATCCTTCAGCATTGACAAAATAGAAAAGATCCAACTTTAAAGAGATCAACTGACACAACTCAAAAAAAATCAAAAATCATAACAAATTTATGATATAATTAACTTCTTCAAAGTTAGAACAACAGCATCAGGGTGAAATATAATATCCAATCTGAAAACAGAAACCAAGAGAACATCCATTTACTTAAGCATACATCATATAGCACATGACAAACACACATAAAGAACTTCAAAAATCGTCCGTACAAAGACATTCAAATCTCAAACATCAATTTCCCTTGCTTATTTATCAAACCAAGATCAAATCTAGCCCATCTTACCCTTCAATGTTTCCCTGAAAAATAGAAAATTTCCACAAAATACCCATCAAAACTGAAAAGACTCCAGCTTTTAATAAACCAACAAACAACACAACACATAAAAATCAGAAACCACAAAAAATTTATGATATAATTAACTACTTCTGAGTTACAACAACAGGATCGGGGCGAAACAGAACATCCAATCCAAAAGTAGAAACCAAAACTCACAGCTAAACCCAATTGAATATCTAATACTTACGCATACATCATTTCACACATGACAAAAAGTACATATATGCAAATCTCAAACATCAATTTCTCTTGATTATTTATCAAATCAAGACCAAATCTAACTCATATTACCCTTTAACTTTGACCTTAAAAGTAAAAAAAATTCCACGAGATACCCATCAAAACTGGAAAGATTCCAGCTTTTAATAAACCAACTAACAATAAAAAGCACTAAAAGTACTAAAATTATAATTTTTCTCATATCAATATAATAAAAAAATAGTTAAATTAACATATTTTGATGCTTGAAAAAACACATAAAAACTAACTTGAAATAGGATGATGTATTACTGTCGGAGAAGGTCGACTCACTCAACAATCAAATTTCTTCATTCGGTCATTTAGTCTAATTTGCTGATTTGTGAAGTTTTATTGCTAATCCAATCTTTAACTCTTTATCGTTATAGAACATGAACAATTTCTAAGGATTAATGGTTGTTGGTGAGAGAAGAAGGTGAACAAGAAGTATTTTTTTAAAAACGGCAAAAATTGTGTACGCTATTTCTGTGTGGTTCAAATGCTATTTGTGATAACAATAAATGACACTTAAATGATTTATTAAAGAAAAACCAACGAAAATTTAAAGAAAATAATTAAAATGGAACAAAAGCTCTAAAAATCAGAAAAAAGATAAATATGAATTGTGGCTTTAGAGGCATGCCACATCAACAGCCTTGTGTTCTTCCTTTATATATATATATATATATATATATATTAGCATTAAATAAATAGTAGCTTAACAATAATTAAAATTCTGATAATTCCCTATTTCACAAATTAGCTTGTTAGTTAGTAAAGATATTGATTTTATAATTACTTCCTCCGTCCAACCAACGATAGTTGTCGACTTAACACACATATTGAGAAACAATAAATAATAGAGGTAATTTTAAATATAATAAATTTGATGTCTTGAAAAATGATTGGTTGATGCATAATATTTATTACAGTACTATAGCAAACATAAAATGAGTAGAAAAGAGTGAATTATCCATTATTTTTTCAAACTGAACAACTAGTTGAATATTTACTTTTAATATAGTGGATAAGTATTGTTGAACGGGAGAGCGTATATGAAACATATGATCACCCAAATTTACAGAAAAATTAAAGATGGAGTACTAGCCATGCATTGTCGTACACCAAAGGTCAATTAAAAAAATTAAAAGACACATCTATATACAATAGTCTTAGTTTGTTTTTCCCCGTTTGGTCATGAAAATATAATTTTATGGAGTTAAAAATAAAATTGAAGTTGGAGTTGGAGTTGTGTTTGACCATGAATATAAGTAGCCGTTCGGTCATGAATATTTTTTCACTTTTTTCCGAAAAATTATTTCACTTTAGTGAAAAAAGTGAAAATCACAGTATTTGGCCAAACAAACACTAAAGTGAAAATTACAGTGTTTGGACAAAAAGTAAAAATCACAGTTTTTTTTTTTTTTGTAAGAGAAGTAGGAGTGAAATTTCATGGCCAAACACTATTGTTTCACTTTTTTCACTCAAGTGAAATAATTTTTCGGAGAAAAATTAAAAAATACTCATAACCAAATGGCTACAATTTTAGCTTTTTCATCCCCCCTCCCCCCCCTCCCCCGTGAATTCTCTAATCTTACATTATTTGTTTTGAAAAGATATTTTATCCAGTTCATGTTATATATTTAATTAGACCTACTACAATTATCTATATAATATATTAAAAGCGTGAAGATCCTTACCAAAGTGATTTTGAACTCTTTACCCTTCATTAAAAGACTTCACTTTAGACAAAATCGTCTTTTCACTATTTTTTTATTTTAATAATATTAAATATTAACTATAATTAAAAATAAAAACTTTTCCTAAAATAAAATTTGGCAAAAAGAAAATCTTTCTCAACTAAAATAGGCTTGGTATAAAAAAAACAAAAATACTATTTTCAGATTTCAAAAGAAATTTGAAAAAAAACTTTCCCAGATAAAATAGGATTTTATATAGTTTTTTCCAATTTATAAAAATCATTCTAATTAAATATTTTTCTTCATCACAATTTTATCTTAATTTTAATATTCTCGAAAGGGTCATATATAATCAAGAAAACCAAACCCGATTTAATTCATAATCATGTTATATTTATTTAAATAAAAATTCATTAGTGATCATGATTATCCATAATTTTTTAATTTATATTGAATATTGTGTGCATGGGTTAAGAAATTAGTCAAATAATTATGTTTTTGTTGACATCTACTAATTTCAGGATACTTATTTTTAAATTATTAATGGGGCAGCAGTATTTATTCCTTTCAATTAGTTATAAATATACTGAGGTTGTATACATGCTTTATTTATAATATTTTCTTTGCATCAACAAAAATGTTAATTAAGCTCAATATGCACACTTTGCTCGCCATGTGCGAACTTGAGCTAATAATTAGTATTGATCTAAGTTAGTTTTGGTTTATTTGAGCTAGCTGTGCGTATTTGAGTTTAATTTTTATCCAATCACTAATTAATTCATTTTGATTACCTTCGTTTAGTTTTTGCTTCTGCTTGAATAGATTGTTCGGTGTATTCCATACTGTACTTGGGATAAATTTTATAGATAGTAGATGTTAAGAAAAAGTAATTAAAGATAAAAATTTGTATGTTGGTACATGATACAAGATCGACAAGGAAGACACTAACACACACCAAAACAGTCCATGATTTGAAGAACCGAGGACCCTTTCTGGTGATCCCTCTCGGATTCACTACACAATAACAATACAAGTACGATAACAACAAGATTCTAAGGTGTTCAACACCTATAATCAGCGAGCCACAAACTAAGATTACAACACAATAACAAGAACAAAAATGACACAACAAGATCTCGGATTTGGACTCCTAAAACCGAGAATGAACAAAACAACAATAATAAGATAGAACGATAGATAACTTGACACACAATGCACAAACACTATGAATCAAAATTTATATTGAACACTAAGACCCAAGAATTCATACAAATAACATCAAGTTCTTACGATGACCTCAAGGGAACGGAATCCCCAAGCAACCAACGTTTCAAAACAAGCAACCAACACAAATGATTCCACACTTGTCACAAGTGATATCCACACTTGTATGAACACTCTCAAAGAACTCTCAAAATATCATCTAAGTTATGATAAGATGACCTAATATGTTCTATTTATAGCCTAGTTTACAACTTATTACAAAATGATTAAAATGCCCTTAATGAGCCAACACTCCAAAGCTTGTTCCATTAGTTGGTCAGTCACCCGAGCACGAGTTCTTTACGTATTGATCCACAATCACGATCGTAATCATATCATTCTCCCCTTCTTGAAAAAAGATTCGACCTCGAATCCGAACCTTCAAAACAATAGAGGAGACAAAAGAACACATATTCCTCATGACATGAGGGTTAAAGTTAGCATAATCAACAAAAAAATATCAAGCAACGAGTGTACATTCTACACATGCCGTGGGAACTTAGGGAATAAGATACCCTTCTAATTACCAAAAGAAATACTTGTCTATCCACCTAAGCGTGACAAAAAACAAGACAAAAAGAAAAGTGTACTTCCTTGGAGAAAGGACCATAGTGTACTCTCGGGTTCTTCATCATCAAGATGTCAAAGTGGAATCAAGACCTCACCTTCTTCGGGCAAAGCATCATCATGAGGTGTTCTCCTCATAAATCCTCAAGGCATATTAACTTTCCCTTCTTCCACCACCATCTCGGGTTCACCATCATCTCCATCATCCTCTTGAGGGGTTCCTTCACTAACATCATTTTTGGTCACTTTATCCTCAACAAAATAAGGATCACCCTCCACTAGTACAATGTTCTTTCAGTTTGGGCACTCGCTAGCTTTATGACCCCAACCTTGACATTTGAAATAAACGATACCCTTAGGATTAGGAGTGGAAGAATTAGTACCTTCAAGCCGTGGATACCTTTGGATTATTTTATCAAATGGCTTCTTCTCAAAGGGTTTGTAGGACTTGTCCCACCCGAAGGTCTTCTTAGCATGATTGTTTCTTTCAACTTCAATGGCCGCTTCTGCAAGGTCCTCAATTCGGTCAAACTTGTGTACAACTAATTGAGAAACAACTTCATAGCACAAGCCACCCTTGAACCAAGCTAGATAATGATTTGGAGGTTCGACTATGTCAAGACATAGTATCAAGTTTTGAAACTCATCATAATACTCCTCCACACTTCTATCTCATTGCCTCAAGTTGTAGAGCTTTGTTAGTTGCTCTTGTTTGTACCTTTCTGTGACACATCTCTCCCTCATAAGATCTTTCAATTCATCCCAATTCGGAAGGTCAAGATTGTCATTCCTTATCCGTTGCAACCGCTTTGTCTCCCACCAAGTAGATGCATAACCTTGAAATTGAGTAATGGCATGTGCGGCTGAGTTAGAAAATCCGATTACATTGTAACTCCCAATAAAGATAGAGAGATAGATCACTAGTCCCTTTGAAAGAAGAAAAAGTGATCTTAATAGAATTTAGGCCCGTGTCTCTACCCACATTGCCTCCTTGGTCCACTAGACCTTCTTGAACATGAGGTCGGTGTCCTAAGTTACCCCTACCATGAGGATCCGGTCTAACTCTTCCCCCTCGGCCTCTATGTCCCCCGCCATAAACACTTCTTCTATTACGCATGAATTCCGCAAAGAGAGTTGCTTCATCTAACCCCTCACCTACATAAAGACCTTCACCTTCCACATCATCAATTTGGATTGGTTGGTTTTGGTTTAGTGGTGCTCTCGGCATATCAAGGGGGTCTCGAATTTGGGAATCTTCTTGATGGAATTGACTTTAGTATTTTGGATAAGTAGGGACTTGGTGGATGGGTTCATGGGTTGGTCTAGGTGGATTGAGCAATTGGGGAAATGTATCCGGGGTGGTAGCATGTCCCCTAGTCGAGGCGTGGTAGTGTTTCGGACTTGAATGGTTGGAATCTAAACGAACTTCCAATGTATCCATTCTCCTTGAAAAGGAACCCTCAATCTCGTCCATCCTTCCCTCCATCCTCTCTATTCGACCACTAAGATCATGTTTCACGCTCATTATGGCCGCCAACAAAGCATCCATGGTTACCTCTCTCGAGGCTCTTGGACTACCTTCACCCGAAGCCATCGTACCTAATAAGAAATACTAAACAAAACACAAACAATAACAAGTTAAAGTTAGCAAAAATCACCCTCACTAACTCTCAAGATCACACTTTTTCAAGTATCACTCAATTGGTCTCACAAGTGTTGGTACACCCTTTTTACTCCAATGAAGTTACTTGGTCCCACTTGCGGCTTAAGGTCGCATTGGATTTTTGTTTGCAACGACTCAAAATAAATTTGTACTCACTTGAATCAAAAGTCTACAATGAGTTTTCGAAAAGATAAAAGCACACAAAGAAACGTATACACAAAGAAACGAACCCAAAACTAATTTACAACCTAGTAGACAATTACTAGTTTGTTAATTAGCAATAGAATCAACAAAATGCAACTAAGAAACAAAGATTAGAAACTAATAAATCAAAAAATTCGAGCTTACTTATGTTGCGTGAACAGTAAAACGTGATGACGTGGCAGACACGTAATTGGTCGCGGTCCCACACAATTTTTTGTTAATCACCAATTTGAAGTTTTTGTCTTGATACAATTTGAAATGGATGAGTTTGTCTTTTGGTGAAAAAATTCAAGTCTTAGAAACTTTTTCAAATTCCAACTCAAAAAGTGAGACTTGACTTTACTATTCCCACAAAACAAGGTCCTTGAAATATGGAAAAGTGGTTGACAAGTCTTTGAAGTGATGTGTACAAGTCTCTTCACCAACAACTTTTCAACTTTATCTTATACCTTTTTTGGATCTATGTTATACTTTATATTGATTACGAGATGTCAAGATGTGAAGAAAAACAAGATCTCAACAACAATTTCTCAAGAACACCACCAACATTCACCTCCAAGTCCATAACAATTGCAACACACGGCCAAGATCAACAATATCAACACACGACCAACTTCCAATTTACATCAACAAGGTCAACAACATAAGCTCAAACCTTTAGATCTAGACACTTTAGTGTTGATGAGAAAGAAACCAACACTAGAAATAATCTAAACAAACAAAAGACTACAGGATCTAGCCACAAAGAAACATGTCTCGGCCAAGAACAAGAACAACTTCTACACTTTTTTTTTTTTGCATTTTTAAGCTAGCTAGCCCAAGATTGATCTTGTGAAAACAAAATCAAGCCATGCTTTGATACCAAATGATACAAGATCGACAAGGAAGACACTAACACACACCAAAACAGTCCATGATTTGAAGAACCGAGGACCCCTTTTGGTGACCCCTCTCAGATTCACTACACAATAACAATACAAGCACGATAACAACAAGATTCTAAGGTGTTCAACACCTATAATAAGCGAGCCACAAACTAAGATTACAACACAATAACAAGAACAAAAATGACACAACAAGGTCTCGGGTTTAGACACCCAAAACGAGAATGAACACAACAACAATAATAAGATAGAATGATAGATAACTTGACACACAATGCACAAACACTATGAACCAAAGTGTATATTGAACACTAAGACCCAAGAATTTATACAAATAACATCACGTTCTTACGGTGACCTCAAGGGAACAGAATCCCCAAGCAACCAACGTTTCAAAACAAGCAACCAACACAAGTGATTCCACACTTGTCACAAGTGATATCCACACTTGTATGAACACTCTCAAAGAGCTCTCAAAATATCATCTAAGTTATGAGAAAATGACCTAATATGTTCTATTTATAGCCCAGGTTACAACTTATTACAAAATGACTAAAATACCCTTAATGAGCCAACACTCCAAAGCTTGTTCCATTAGTTGGTCAGTCACCCGAGCACGAGTTCTTTACGTATTGATCCACGATCATGATTGTACTCATATCAGTACATAACCTAGATGTGAGAGGTTGAATATAATTGGTACAAAGAGAAGTAGAAGTAGGCCGAAGAAGTATTGACAGAGCTTTAACTTCTTTTTAAAAATGCTTATAGTAATGTGTCAAACGTTGTTTATAATATACATATATATGTGTGAATATTAGTCTTTTATAAAGCTTTCTAATGATAATCACAAACTACACGTGAAAAGAATCTCAAAAGATGACTAACAAGGGGGTTGCATAAAAATAAACTTAAGGGTGTATAACCTTTATACATGAAACTTACTAATTAAGCAGAACAACTAAGTTTGATTCAAAAAAATAAATAGAACAACTAAGTACTAAGTATCAATTTATGTCTTGAGTTCATATTCTTTTTTAAAACTTCACTGTTGATTTAAACGAAAGTAAATTGAAATTAATTTACGTAGTATGATTTTGTATTACTTAAATTTCTATAGCTTAATTATCAATTGACGTTATACACACGTGCAAAACACGTATACTAAACTAGTTAAGAGTAGAGAAATACTGTAATACCTAATATTAAGAGACCTAGCACATTATTTTATGCTTCTTTTTTACAAAAGCCACATTGATCGTAAATTGGGACGCATGAGAAGTAGGTTTAAAGGATTATGTCATTGCTTGTATATGATGTAAGATAGGGATAAATATTTATACGCAAAAAAGGATTGATAATTATTTTGGTTGGTAAGTTCATGTGTTAGACTCAATCCATACACTAATCAGTTAAAAAATAATTAATTATGTATTAGAATTAGCATAAATAGTAGTATTATGTTTGACAGTATTTTAGTAGTTATTAGTTTAGGTGTACGCATCTTGCGCGTGTACCTCACTTTAATGAGTTCAAACATTACATTAAATAGGATATTTGTTTAAATAATAAAGATGAATATAATAATTAAATTTAATATCTTTTGAGTATGTAAAGACCGAGAAATTATTTATTAAACCTAATCTTTACCAAAAATATTTTTAAAAGTCGATCGACATTCATCTATCATCTGTAAATTGCAACAAAATAATACAATGATAGAGACATCAAAATAATACAATTAAATCTAATTTTTATACACAAAAATTTTCTCAAAGTCGTCTGAAACTCATCTACCACCTATAAATAATAACAAAATAATACGATAATAGAGATATCAAAATAATATAACTAAACCTAACCTTTACATAAAAAAATTTCTCAAAGCCGACCAACATTTATCTATCACCGGTAAACTGTAATAAAATAATACGATAAAAGTGATATCAAAATAAAACAGTTAAACTTAAATTTTACACACAAAAATTTCTCAAAACCGATTGATATTCATCTACGAACTGTAAACTATCACAAAGTAACAAACTAATAGAGATATTACGATAATACAATTAAACCTAACCTTTACCTAAAGAAAATTTTCAAAGTCAACCCACATTCATCTAGTATCTGTAAATTAAAATAAAATATTAAGATAATAAAGATATCAAAACAATACAATTATACCTAACTTTTACACAAGAAATTCTTTAAAGTCAACCGACATTCATCAACGACCTGTAAACTATATAAAAAAAATAGAGTAAATACATAATTATCCCTGATGTTGGCCGGAATTTTCAAAAAAACACCTAAACTTTGAATTCGACCTATTACCCCACGATTCTTACTTAATTCGTTTCAAATACACCATTTTTCGCTGAATCTTAGTCACAACAAAGAGAGTGAACATACGCACCAACCAGGTGCTGCCACGTGTTAAATATATTTAATTTCATATTTTTTTTAATAAATCTTTCCTTTTTATTTAATTTATCACCCACCCCACCCCCTCTTCCCCCACCCCACCTTATCCAGCATCCCCCCGACGTCCAGCAGCTCCCCTCCACCCCCATCCCCATTCAGCACCCCCACCCTCCATCCAACACCCCACCTTGTCAGCATCTCCCCCTAACCCCCCACCTCCACTCCATCAAAATCTCTCTTCCCGTCCATTTTTTTTTGTTCAAATTAATTCAAAAAATCATTTTATGATTGAATTGAGTTTTAAGGAATGAAGATTTATTGGAGGAGCTTTAATGGAGTTTTAAAGATATTTAAAAAAAAAAAAACTTCAATGGACCTTTAATGGAGGAGCTTTAATGGTGTTGAAGAAGATATTGTGTTGAAAAAAACATTGTGTTGAGCTTTAATGGAGTTTTAATGATATTTTAAAAAAAAAAAGCTTCAATGAAGCTTTAATTGTGTTGAAGAAGAAAGAGTGGGTTGGGAGGGGAGGAGGGTGCCGGATAATTTAAAAAATAAATAAATATTAATTTTTTTCCTTTACAAAAAATAAGAATATAGATTATATATTAATTATTTACACGGGGCAACTTTTTATTGATAAAAAAAAGTCAATTTTGAGCCCTTTCACGCGCCTGTGGCGCGTGTATATACGCAGAGGTCCAAAATGGTGTATTTGGAACGGAATAAAAAAGAACGTGGAGTAATAGGTCGAAGTTAAAGTTTAGGTGTCTTTTTGAAAATTTCGGATAACATCAGGGGGTAATTATGTATTTACGCAAAAAAATATAATACTGATCACAAAACTTCGATTTTGATCCAACTAGTTCTTGTCTGAGCGAAAATTTTGACTTTAAAGAATGATTTTGAATGAAAACAAAGTAGATATATATATACACACATGTTGAATTCTATTATGCTGACAAAAATAGTGAAAAGTTGAGGATTAGAAAAATCAAACATCCACCAATCTAGACATGCAATCGAATCAAGTTAGATGAGCATCAATCATATTCTCCCAATAGGCAAACCGGTTTGTTCTCTAGTTTAACGTACATCTCAATATTTATAGAAGTATTTCCTTAATTGAGTCCTATTTTTCTTATTGAACAGTAGAAAGGAAAATCTTAATTAATTTTCCTACCATATATTTTAGGAGTCCCATATATTTTAGGAAGTCTAGTAGAAAGAAAAATATTAATTAATTCTCTTACCATATGTTTTAGGAGTCCCATATATTTTAGGAAGTCTAGTTAATATAATAAAAAATAATTAAATAATAAATTCAAAAAATAGTGGAAAGACAGTTTTGTCTAAAAAAAGTCTTTTAATGAAGGACAAAAAATTCAAATAACTTTTCTAAGGATTTTCACACTTTTAATATATTATAGATATAGATTATAGATATAAATTATAGATATATATTATAGATTATAGATATAGATATAGATAGATTATAGATATAGATATAGATAGATTATAGATATAGATATAGATATAGATAGATTATAGATATAGATATAGATTATAGATTATAGATTATAGATATAGATTATAGATTATAGATATAGATATAGATTATAGATTATAGATTATAGATTATAGATTATAGATTATAGATATAGATATAGATATAGATTATAGATTATAGATTGTAGATATAGATTATAGATTCATAAAATTAAACAAACCAAGTAAATGTTTGTTTATCAATTGAAATCTTTTATACTTGATCAGCAATTTAACAAATAAATGGCGAGGATATATCTGTAATTAATGAAGTTCATTAATGAGTAATTTGAAAGAGGCAAGACTGCATGAGAATATTCATGTATATCACTATGGGGTCGTTTAGTAGAAAGTACAAGACAATACTGAATATGATCGTATTAGTAATGTTGGGATTAGCAATGTTGGAATTAGTAATCTTGAATTGATAATGTTGAAATTATTTTTTATGTAGCGTTTAATTTGATGTATTGAAATATTATGTATTGTTATATTTTAAAAATAATTTTATTTGCTTGCAAGAATATCCTCAACATACTTTAACTTTGCGTATTTTCTCTACAAAGCTTTATTATTTAAAAAAAAAATAAAAATCAACAATATAACTAATAACTTACTTTGAAATTTTAAGATTTAATCATTCACTTGCAGAAATTATTTTATTTTCTTATCTTTTCTTTATTTGTTCATCATTTGTTTGTTGTTCCCACTTTGTGGTGTTCTTAAGTTGAAGGGAGGTACGTGTAACTTTTGAATGAGATAATAGAATCGTTATTAACATAAAATTGTGTTCCGTAGAGTGTTAAAGCTAAATAAAAAAAATTATTTTTATTTGTGAGATATTCTATTTACAAATTAAAGCTTGATGAATCATGCAATTTATTTTCGAGTTTTGACCAATACGTATTTTTTAAGTTAATGGAGTAGTTTTTTGTATGACTAAAATTATTTAGAGGGATATTATCATTTTGATAAATTGAAAAGAAATAATTGTCATTGAATAAATTTAAAAAGATTTAGAGAAGATTTAAAGAAATTTGAGGACATTTTTATCTTTACTTTTATTTATCCATGAATTGTAATCCATGGATTACTAACAACAACAAATTTTGTGTATTTACACACAGTGGGGTTTGGAGAGGATAAAATGTACGCAATCCATACCACTACCTCCGGAGAGGTAGAAAGACTGTTTTCAATAGACCCCCGGTTCAAGACAAAGAATAATAAACAAATTCATAATAAAGCATGAAACAAAATGGAATAACAGAAATAAGATACCCACACAGTAATACCCTATACTAACGAACCAAAGGAACCCCCATCCTAAAGCTCTCCTAACTACTAACTACGACCCACCCACATGCACTAGCCTTCTATCCTAATTCGTGTCGTCCAAACCTTCCTATCTAGGGTCATGTCCTCAGTAAGCTGTAACTGCTCCATGTCACGTCTAATCCATGGATTACTAATCCCTCTCAATTGGTGTATTGCACTCCATGAATTACTAATCCCTTCAAATTGAGTGTATTATAATCCATGAATTACTAATACTATGTAGGGTGTATAACTAATTCATATATTACTTATACATTGCTCCAAATTTGCTATATATTTAACGGAAACGGTATAAATATACCCCCGAACTTTAATAAATGATACAAACATACCCTATGTCATACTTTGGATACAAATATACCCTTGTTGTTAATAAGAAACTATAAATATGCCCTCCAACTTTAATAAATGTTACAAATATACCCTCCGTCATACTTTGGGTACAAATATATCCTTGTTGTTAATGAAAATGTACAAATATACCCTTCTAATTAACGACAAGACACGTGTCAGCATCGTACTGGTTGACCCTTTTTAATTTATTTTATTTGTGAATAATTAAATCTGTCCTAAATTATAACTCATACCCGATCCAAATAACCCGACTCAATCTGTGTAATAAAGAAGCTTCAAGAGACACATCACGCGTGTTTTTTTCTTTCACTCTCTCACACTCACACTCTCTCACTAACCCAAAGAAACCCTAACAAACGCGTCAGTTCGATTCATGTTTCGATCCATCTATCATTCAGAATCGAGTAGAGATTTGTTTAATATTGTGATGTTGTTTAATTTTCTGATGTTAGATTAATATTCTGATGTTGTTTAATGTCTCTCATGAACGATTGTTGTTTGTTTTTTCTAATTCATGAACGTCGATGAATCAGAAATTATTTCTAATTCATGGCTATTGTTACCTGCTTTAAATTCATTGTTACACCATTCTTCACCAACTTCAAAGAGTGAACAAGAAGACAATATTTTAAGAACAGAAACATGAAAAAAACTTACAAAGATTGGACATTCCTCGGCCAAATCAAGGTCCTCATTGTATCATAGGTCGGATCAGGTTATTTAAATCGGGTATGAGTTATAATTTAGGATGAATTAAATTATTCACAGATAAAATAATTAAAAAGGATCAATCAATACGATGCTGACACGTGTCCCGCCATTAATGAGAAGAGTATATTTTGTATCTTTTCATTAACGATGAAGGTATATTTGTACCCAAAATATGATGGAGGGTATTTTTACCATTTATTAAAGTTAAAGGATATATTTGTACCTTTTCATTAATGTAAATTGTATATTTGTACCCAAAATGTGACAGAATATATTTATACAATTTATTAAAGTTCAGGAAATATTTGTACATTTTTCGTATATTAAATAAGACCACACTTTAGTATACAATTATCAAAGTACTACTTCCTCCGTTTCATTTTAGTTGGCCTTCTTTCTAAAAATATTTGTTTCAATTTAGTTGTTTCTTTGATGAAATCAAGAGAATTTTATTATATTCTTCCAATACTTCCCTTAATATTAAATGGCTAAATAAAGTGTATCTACGCAAATTTATATTTTTAAAGCATAATTAATAGAGCTAATTTGATAAAATAAACCCTCTAATTAATATTTTCTTAATGGGTGTGACAAGTCCATAGGGGTCAACTAATATAAAATGGAGAGAGTACACCGTACGACTCCTAAGTGAAAAAGATATGTATTCTGCTTATAATATAATATTAGTTTAGTCGCACGTGCCTCGCACGTATAATTTTTGCTAATTTAAAATTAGACGATTTCATCTATTACGAAGTTTTTTAATGAAGTGCAAAAATAAAAAAGACATAACAAACAGTTTTGTAAAATAAATAAATCTAGTCTTAATTCTATACAAAACAAAAATAATATACATCATAAATAGTAGTAACACGTGCTATAAAAATATTTGGGCAATTTTGCAAAAACAAAATTTGTAGCTAGATGTAGATTTAGATTTATAATTTTTTTTTAAAATCAAATTTAGTTAATTTAGATTTTTTAAACTAAGAAAAAAAGTATTAGTTGTCATTAATTCGGTAACTTATTCATAAATATATGTAATTAATTTTCAATTCTTAAATATTAGAAAAAAATAGTGAAAAGATCTAAAAGAAAGACTTTTAATAAAGGGTAAAAACTTCAAACACATTTCTAAAGTCCTTCACACTTTTAATATATTATATATTATAGATATAGATATAGATTATAGATAATCAGTGGCGGATTAACCTTATCATAAGGGTTACGAACCCCTTCAACGAAAAATTATACAATTTATATATAGTTAATTTTTTATATATATATATATATATAATTGATGTCGAACCCCCTTCGGTTAGTTCGTATACATGTTTTTTTCGTTTTTAATTCATTAGTGAAAATTCTGGCTCCGTCACTGAATATAATATAGTAAAACAATACCAACCAACCATAGATGATGTTGTGGGGTTATTACCTGGAAATGTGTTGCTACTTGCTAGAGTTAACGAGAAGAAGAATACGAGTTTGTAGCTTGTTGTTATCAAGTCATACATCCATAGATCCAACCAGGTAGATATGAGAATTTGGATAGGCAGATATCGATTCCCTTGGTGTATGAATGAGTAAACATGCTTTGTTTATCAAGCTCGGGCTCGACACTTGTCCTGTTTACGCTACAAATCTCATTGCTGACTATGTTTCCTCCAACTCCCTTACCATTGCCCACAAGGTGTTCGACCAAGTGCCTCTTAAAGACATGCCCTTATGGACTGCTCTCATCTCAGCCTATGCTCGCTCCAATCGACCCCACAATGCCCTTCACCTCTTCTCCACCATGCTTCAACAATCTCAATCTCACCCTCCTAATCACTTTGTCTTCACAGCTGTTGCTCGCGCCATTGCTTCTTCCGCTCCACAACACCTCAATTTGGGACAAAACTTGCATTCCCACGTCATAAAATCTGGATTTCTGTCCAGAAATATCATTGTTCAGACTTCCTTTTTGGATTTGTATTCGAAATGTGGGGTCATGGAGTGTGCCCGGATGTTGTTTGATGAAATGCCTATTAGAAATTTGGTGACCTGGAATGCTGTTATTTCTGGGTATGTTCAGAATGGACAGGAATGTCAAGGGTTAGAGTTGTTTTATCGAATGAAATGCAGAGAATTTTACGTGCCTGATGAGTACACCATTGCCACCGTTTTATCTGCCTGTGGCTATGTGCAAGATTTACTTTTGGGCATGCAGGTTCATGGTTATGCATTTGTTAGTGGGTTAGACTCAAGTTGTAGAAATTCACTTGCCAACATGTATTTCTATACCAGTAGCGTTGCATCAGCAGAGAAAGTTTTTGTTGAGAGTGACCTTGTTTCCAAGCTTGTAATGATACGGGGTTATGTATTTAATCATCTGTATGCTGATGCTTTGAAGTACATTTTGTCTACGGAGAATGCTGTTGAAATTTTAGTTATGGATCAAACTATTTTCGTGCCTTTGCTATCTACTTGTGCCAAGTTGCAGTTGCTTAATGCTGGGAAGCAACTCCATGGTCTCTTTATCACTTTGGTGGATTCATATAACACTGCTCGTTTATTAAAAGAGAGCAGAACGATTATTGGAAGTACACTCATAGACATGTACAGCAAGTGTAGTGATATTGGCAAAGCGCGAAAAGTTTTTGAAAGTTGGCAAATACCTGAACGATATGTTCCAGTGTGGAATTCTTTGTTGTCTGGTTATATTTATAATGGACTCATTGAAGATGCGAAGGCACTTTTTGAGGATATGCCCGAGAAAACTATTGTTTCTTGGACTAGCATGATGACTGGGTATCTGCAAAAGGACTTACCCGAAGAAGGCTTAAATTTATTGGCTACGATGTATTCGGGAGAAGAAGGATCCAGGATAGAAGGAAACTGCTTGACTTTTGTGGTGGCACTTGAAGCATGTTCCCGTCTAACAGTTTTGGACAAAGGAAAGCAAATACATGCGAAAATTATTAGAGCATTACCAGATGCAGATGGCAATGTGGCTGTTGGTACAGCTTTAGTTGACATGTATTCAAAATCAGGTTACTTGTGTTACACGCTCCGACTTTTTGATGCAATGAAAGCGAAAAATGTTGTTTCGTGGACTTCTGCAATCATGGGATTTGCTGTTCATGGATTTGCCTTGCAAGCCCTTGAACTTTTTCAGCGTATGGTAAACATGGGAATTAATCCCAATGAAGTGACATTTACTGCAGTATTAACTGCTTGCAATCATTGTGGTTTAGTAGACGAGGGTATGCAATATTTTACGCAAATGAGGAAGCGGTATGGTTTGACCCCCAAAGAAGAACATTATACATGTGTAATTGATTTATTGGGGCGTAATGGAAGGCTTGAGGAAGCATGGCATTTGGTGGAGGGAATGGAAGAGAACCATCTAAGTGATGGATGCTCTACTGGTGCCATTTGGGCTGCACTTTTAGGGGCCTGCCAGTTGCATGAAAACGTAGAAATTGGAAAGAAGGTAGCTGAAAAGATGATGGAAAAGGAGAAACAGATTTCTACTGCTTCTATTGCGCTATCTAATGTTTTTGCAGCAGCTGGGATGTGGAATGAAGTGTACGGAGTAAGAGATAGTTGGAGAAGAAAAGGTCAGGCTGATCGAGAGCCTCCTGGTCTTAGCCGCGTTTTCTCACAATCTCGTTAATACGAAATTCTTAGCCCATTAAGAATTCTGTGCAAGCTGATTCCCAGATTTTTTGAAATATATATATCATGATAGCTTCACAAAATAATGAAGCATCAGCTTTCTACAAAAGTTTCAACACAATATGTTACACTCACTGCCCAATATGCCTCGGATCACAAACTACCAACCAGTTACGAGCATTACTGGCAAATTTTCTGTAATTTAGTTGCGTGTTTGTGAACCTCGAATCCTCGATTATCTTATCTGTTGTTGATATGAGTTGATTTTCCTCCCCGGCCAGCGGCCAGCTCACTCTCTTTCTAACAGGAAAACAGAAAAGTTTAGCAATAGACAAGTTAATGTATATATGTTACAGGATCCTTTGGTTCACATTATATTCTAGTACTAGAATAATAGCAGGTTCCTATTCCTGCCACTGACGCATCATTGTTAGGCATTTGGCAGTAGACAGACTTCTTGTATTCATGCCATGTAAATTTCTTGTACAAACTTTCTTCTCCTTCATCTATCAAAGAGGATAATGGTGCTTATTTTCACTTAAAAGGGGTTCCACTAAAATAAATTATTCACAATTTTGAATTTATGCTGTTTGCTAAGACTCTGTTTTACACTCCTAAAGTCTTGTTTGACCATGAAAATTATAATTTTTTGGAGTTGGAGTTGGAGTTGGAGTTGGAGTTGTGCTTGGTCATGAATATAAATTAGAGTTGTTTTGGAAATTTTGAGAGCGAAGTAGAAGTGAAAAAAGTGAAATTTCACTTTTTCAAATACAATTCCAAGTTGTATTTGAAATTCTCATAGCCAAACACTACTGTTTTCACCTTTTTAATTAATGTGAAATAACTTTTCAGAAAAATATAAAAAAATTCTCATGGTCAAACGGGTACTAAGTCTTCCATTAGTCATTGCCTACTATAAAAACACACATAACATATTAAAATAAATCCAAAATCATAACTAGAGAGAAATATCTCCTAACTACTAGCGAATATGTTATCGGGCCAATTTTTTTCTATTTTTTCTTTTAAAAACTTTTTAGTTGTTTTTCCTGTTGTGTTTTTTTTTTTTAAAGAACTTTTCATTGTTTAATTTTTTTATTGCTCTGTTTTTAAAATCTTTTTTTCTTTTCTAATTGTTTCACTTCTTCGGTAAAAAAAAAAGAAATATTATGTTGTTTTATTATTTTTTATTTAGGTTTTATTTATTAAGGTGGGAACACGATATTGATACATTACATAATTATTTGGGGTTAGGAATGATGAGGGAGCTGCTCTTTTGGATTTTGCGAGGGCCTTTGGGTTGGTGGTGGTGAATTCAAGCTTTCCGAAGAAGAAGGATCACCTGGTTACTTTTCGTAGTAGGCTAGCTAAGATCCAAATTGACTTTTTGCTGCTTAGGAAGGAGGACAGAGTTTTGTGGAAGGATTGTAAGGTCTTCCCAAATGAGAATCTTGTGACACAACATAGACTTCTGGTGATGGATTTGGTTATTAAGAGGGGCAAGAAGAGGAGGGGTGGGGAGGGCCGGCATAGAGTTAGGTGTGGTGGCCTGACTCCGGCCAGTGCTTTGGAGATAGGAGAGAAGTTGGAAATGATAGGGGTGTGGGAGTGTAGGGGGGACGTGGATAGTATGTGGGATAGGGCCACAGGTTGCATCAAGGATACTGCTAGAGAGGTTTTGGGTGTTTTAAAGGGATGGTCTGGCCGGCAGCGGAGAGATTGGTGGTGGAATGAAGAAGTTAAGAAAAAAGGTGAAGACGAAAAAGACGGCGTACGTTAAGTTGGTTGAGAGTAAGGATAAAGAGGAGAAACGGGTGAGCAGAGAAAAGTACAAGTTAGCTAAGAAGGAGGCTAAGTTGGCTGTTACGTCTGCTAAGACAACAACTTTTGTGAGTCTATATAAGAGGTTAGAGGAGAAAAGTGGGGAAAAGAGGTTGTTTAGGCTTGCCAAGGTTAGGGAGCGGAAGGGTCGGGATCTGGACCAAGTGAAGTGGATTAAGGGAGAGGATGGTAGAGTTTTAGTGGAAGACACCCTCATTAAGAAAAGATGGCAGTCGTAGTTTCATAGGCTCCTGAATAATGAGGAGGACAGGGGTATTGTGTTGGAGGAGTTGGAGCACTCTGAGGAGTGTCGCGATTTCGGCTTTTGTCGGCGTTTTAAGGTAGAGGAGGTTAGCGAGGCTATTCACAAGATGCAAAGGGGCAGGGCGATGGGGCCCGACGATATTTCGGTAGATTTTTGAAAGTTTACTTGTGGAGCAGGGTTGAGGTGGCTCACCAACTTGTTTAACATAATTTTCAAGTCTGCTAAGATGCCTGAGGCGTGGAGATGGAGCACGACGATCCCTTTATATAAGAACAAGGGTGACTTTCAGAGTTGCAAAAATTATCAGGGTTGTTGAGTCACACCATGAAAATTTCGGAGAGGGTGGTGGAACGGAGGTTAAGGAAGATTGTGTCTATCAATTTGGTTTTCTACCTGGTCGCTCCACGACTGAGGCAATTCACCTAGTGCGAATATTGGTAGAGCAGTATAGAGAGAGGAAGAGAGATTTTCACTTGGTGTTTATTGACTTGGAAAAGACGTATAACAAGGTCCCTAGGGAGGTTCTATGGAGATGCTTGGAGGCTGGAGGGGTCCTTGTGGCGTACATCGGAGCAATTAAGGACATGTATGAGGGGGCGAAGACTCGGGTAAGGATAGTGGGAGAAGATTCCGAGCATTTCTCGATCTTAACTGGGTTGCACCAGGGATCGACTCTTAGTCCGTTTCTTTTTGCCGTGGTGATGGATATGTTGACGAGGAGCATACAAGACGAAGTGCCTTGGTGTATGCTTTTTGCGGATGATGTAGTTTTGATTGGTGAGTCGCGACAAGGTGTTAATGATAATCTAGAGGTTTGGCGACAAACCCTGGAGTCTAAAGGTTTTCGGTTGAGTAGGACTAAGACGGAGCACTTGGAGTGCAAGTTTAGTGACTCGAGGCAAAAGGAGGAGGTGGTAGTAAAGTTGGATTCCCAGGCGGTTTGCAAGAGGGATAGTTTTAAGTATCTTGGGTCAACTATTCAGGGGAATGGAGAGATAAATGAGGATGTCTCTCACCATATTGGGGCACGTTGGATGAAATGGAGGCTCGCTTCGGGAATTTTATGCGAAAAGAAGGTGCCCCCCAAGCTGAAAGGCAGATTTTATAGAGTTGCATTCCGGATGGCTATGTTATATGGAGTAGAGTGTTGGTCAGTTAAGAATTCTCATATCCAAAAGTTGAAGGTGGTGAAAATGAGGATGTTGCGTTGGATATGTGGTTTTACAAGGGCTGACAGGGTTAGAAATTAGAGTATTCGGGAGAAGATGGGAATGGTGTCGGTGGAGGATAAATTATGGGAAGTTAGGTTGAGATGGTTTGGCCATGTGATGAGGAGAGGCACGGATGTCCCGGTTCGTAGGTGTGAGAGGTTGTCCTTGGACGATTTCAAGCGGGGTAGGGGTAGACTGAAAAAATACTGGAGGAAAGTGATTAAACGTGACATGGGGCAGTTACACCTGACTAAGGACATGACCCAGGATAGGAAAGTATGGAGGAAAAATATTAGGATAGAGGGCTAAGGTGTGTGGTTGAGTCGCAGACAGTAGGTAATAGGTCTTTGATGTCCTTGTTTGGTAGTGTTCAATATTTTTGGTGGATGTCATACCTATGTTATTTTATCATGTTCCAGGCATTTTTTTTTTCTATATATACTGTCCTTTGTCTTGAACCGGGGGTCTATCGGAAACAACCTCTCTACTTTCTTAGAGGTAGAGGTATAGACTGCGTACACTCTACCCTCCCCAGACCCCACGATGTGGGAATATACTGGGTTTGTTGTTGTTGTAATATCGATATATTATATACCTATTTATACAATATTGATACACGTTTATAAATACACATTTATAAATTATCTATACAATATTGATACATGCTTATATATCATCTATACAAGTCGATACATTACATAACTATTTATACATTAGAGATACACGTTTATACATTATTATGCAATATCAATACATTACATATATACTACATAACTATTTATATAAAAGAAAAGACATAAAGTAACCATCGAAGTTGTATCGAATTTTTAAAACTAAAAATTACATGTATACAGAAGGTAACTTTACCTTATTACATAAAATCCCATATTGAAAAACGAATTACAAAAATTTCAAATTAATTACTCAAATCCCTACCTTTTTTTACCTTCTCTCTCTTCCTTCTTATACATCCCAAACCACCGTATTTTGCTCCAAATTGTGCTCCTTATTTTCCTCCTAAAATCTTGCTACCTTTTATCTCCAATTATCTATCTCCATTAAACCTTCTTATTATCTCTCCACACCCACAAATTCTGGCGATCTATAATAATCTCTCTCCAATTTCATCACACATCCGCACACACAAAAATCTCCTCATTGTTTCAAGTTGACGTAAGAAAAGAAAGTAAGCTGATCCAGTTATTATATGGGTAAATTTTTTATCTGAAAATTAATATTTGTTTCTTTTGTTGTTCACTTTAATGAGTCCTGTTGTACAAGGAATGGATTCAAACATATATTCTGTTGCTATCACCTTTTTCAATTCATAATTGTGGATTTACAGTGTCTCAAATGGATCCGGAAGCTGCACGAGATTCACTGGATCTGTTATTTAAGCATTCTCAAATTTCATCAAGCACCTAGAGATGTTAAACAATTACAACACTAATTAGTTTTTTATGTTGGTTTGGATTCTTAGTTTTTATTGTTTTATTGAAACTGCTTATACATACATATGTTATGTATAGTCAGCAACATCGTTTACTAGGGTCGTGTTTCGATTTTAATTCAATGTATTGCAATGACGTAAAATCTGTTGTATAGGTACTTCTCAGTCATTAGAAAGTTAATACTATCTATGTTTGCAACTAATACAATAAATTGTCGTTTATATCTAACGTATAATAAACATTTATACACTTAAGCGTTTAATATTTGTAACGTATGACAAATAATTATACACTAAGTTGCATGTCAGATATCGTTATATTTTCAACTATTGAAATCTCATATCTTTAAATATATGTATAATAAAATTATACATTCATTACATCATCATACATTTAAATATATGTATAATAAATCCTAATACAATAAATATTATAACGCAAACTAATAAACAACATTATAATATATAAAACAGTTATATATGAATCAGTTTATATATATGTAAGTAACAAAACTTAATCTAAATACTTAACCAATATTTTTTCAGATTCCATACTTCGAATACATTAATAATCTTTTTAACCATTAAATGAGATATGATTATACATTACTATGTCATCATACTTTGCAATACATGTATAATAAACCCTTATACAATTATATATTACAACGCAATGCATAAAACAATATTATAATATATAAAACAGTTATGTATGAAACAACTTATACATATGTATGCACCATAATTAAATCTAAATAATTAATCAATATTTTATCGGACTTCATACTTCGGATGCATTATTAATATTATATAGTAATTACATATGTCATAACATTATATAGTTAGGATATTTTTTGAATTTGAATTTTATCGGACTCCGTACTTCGAATATAAAGAATATCAAACTGCCAAAACCCCGAATGCCTCAACAATATAGTGATGTTCATATTGATTTTGGGAAACGAAAGAAAACATTTTTTTTTTTTCAAATTGAATTTCAAATCGCAATAACAAAAAAAAATTGTAGTGATGTTTCAAGATATTTTTTGAATTTGAATTACAGTTACTATGTTTAAGCATCCATAAAATCAGAACATTAATTACTGCTCTTATTAAGGTAAAAGAATAATTGAATATGATTTTATTTCCATAATTTTAGGTAAAACAGTTTCCGCATACATTGTAGTTATGTATGAGGCACTTCGACATGTATATTTCCAAATCTGGGAGAGAGAAAGTCAATCCGGGATCTTATGTAATTAGTTTCATTTAAGATGGGATTTATGTTGTTTATACATAATAAAAAGACACTTAAATTTTACGGACGACCAATTAACCCACAAAAATTATATAGACTGTTATAAATGGGTCATTTTGATTGATTTTGAGCCTGTGTTTGCATTCACGCAAATAAGACACGTGAATCTGTAAATTTTACTACAACTCCCAATTAAAAATTGTCACGTGCAATTTACTTTTTTTTAATTATTTTGAAAACCTATCTTTCTCATTGAAAATCTCATCATCTCTAATTTCCTCCATTAAAATAGTCACGGAGCTTTAAAAAAAAAGTTCTTCTCAATAAAATTGATTTCATAATGCTTGTCAATCAAAATGTCAAGAATTACGTTTACAAATCACTACAAATATTTTTTTTTTCCAAAATTCACAAATGTATGAACGAAAAATACATGATTTAAGAAAGAAAGACAGAAAATTTATTTAATAGGTAGGTCGGATTAGAGATGGACATCAAATTTAGCAGATTATCCAAAGGTTTGTTGCAAATACAACCTTTCAACAAAAAATCAAAACTAAAATTAGATGAATAATCATATTCGAACCCTAAATCTGAGCTCGAAGTCTTAAAATCGAACAACGATTGGCGACCTCAATTAAACTCTAAATTCAAATCTCAACCTATATCACTTGATCGACTGAAATAATTATTTTCGAAGTTGCTTTTGTTGGATGTTGTCTTTGGAGAATTGAGGTAGTTATTGGATTGAGGTCTGTTTGTTAGTGAAATTTTTCGGCGAGACAGAAATGAAGGGAGTTAGAGATGGTGCGGTGATTAGAGTTTAGGTGTTGGGGATTGGTGGTTATTATTTTGGGTGTTAATGGCAGTGCATGGTGTTAATGACCATGGAGGTTGGAGGAGAAAAATGGAAGAGAAGTTAATTAAATTAAATTAATTAATTTTTCCAAAAAAAAGTGACTTGGACACGCCTAAAATTAGACTAGGATTGAAGATAAAATCGATCAAAATGATGTATTTGTAATGGCCTGCATTAATTTTGTGAAGGTAATAGATCGCTCGCAAAATTTAAGTGTCTTTTTAAAAATTCGGACAACTTAAATAATTACTTTATGATTTTTCTCTTTATATAATATCAATACATTATATATAAACTTTATAACTATTTGTACATCATACAGATATAATTTTATATTATTTATCTAATATTATTATATTATATATATACTACATAACTATTTATATACTATGAATGACCGTTTATATAATGAAAAAATAAAATGAATGGCAGGACCCCTCCATGGATGACATGGTGGTCCACCAGCTACCACTACTACTGCCAACACTATCCTTTCAACTTTTGTCTTACGTCGGCTGCTTTGGTTGGAAATATCAAGTACGTCGTTTTGGCTATTTTTTTTTGTAAATAAAAAGTGGGCTATTTTATTGTAAGTTTTTTATTCTTTTACATATAAATAAAATTCTCCCTTATATATATGGTTAGCTAGATCTCGTAAATTTTGTATATAATAATATAGAGAAAATACATAATTACATCACTGATATTGTTCGAGATTTTTAAAAAGACACTTAAACTTTCATACCACCTATTACCTCACGATTCTTATTTAATCCCTTGTAAATATACCATTTTGACGCTTAAACTTTCAATACCACCTATTACCCCACACTTGAAAATATTCATTAAGAACATGAGATTATGTTACGGATAACAAAGGATATTATTGCAGGGCTAAACCCCCGTAGATAGAAAATTACATTATATATTTAAGATTATGTTATAAACTAATAAAGAATAAAGAAGAAGAGTAGATAAAACAGAGAGATTATTTGTTATTTCTCTTTTAGGGATGAATTACAAAGAGGGAAAACCCCTTTATTTATAGGAAAAAACTAAGCTTGGGGTTTGTAGCTTTTCCATAAATAGACATGCACAATATATGATAAAGTAGGTATTCACTATATATGGTAAAATAGACATTCACTATATATGGTACATTTATAACACTCCCCCTTGAATGTCTAATTGATAGATAATATGCATATATGTTGCCTCATTAAAAACCTAACAAGAAAAATCCAGTGGGATAAAACCTCGTAAGAAAAAAAGAGTACAACGTGTATTAACTCTCCCTAATGAGAACATCCTTGAATTTTTGCATTCCGATCTTGTGAACTACCTTTTTGAAAGTTGCAATTGAAGGAGCCTTGGTGAATAAATCAGCCACATTGTCACTTGAACGAATCTGTTGCATGTTAATATCACCATTCTTTTGGAGCTCATGTATGTAGAAAAGCTTTGACGAAATGTGCTTCGTTCTATCTCCTTTTATGGATCCTCCCTTAAGTTGTGCTATGCATGCTAAGATATGGTACTTCATAACCAAGGAGTTCCTCATTCTTTTCTTGAGGTTGGAATGGATCCTTATTCAATTTTGTATGTTTCTCATTTAAGCAAAAATTCTATTGCTTTTGAAAACTCTCCAATAGTTTCAATGATACTCAAACCATCAAATTATCTCTTATGAGGATAATAAAAAGTTTCTCAGAAACTTTATATGCTTCAGGAATTTTGAATCCATTAGAGATTTTCATATGGATTTTTGTCAAGTGACAATATCCAACATGTCAAGTGTGACATCTTCAAGTGTTTGGACTACAAATCAAATAAGTTTTATACTTACCAAAATGCATCCTTTCGTGTCACTTGATAAATATTTCTATGTCAGCATGCTTAAATAAACGTAGAATTCAGATCCTCGTAATACTTTACAATATTGCGTCAATATTGTATCAAAGATATTATCGATGATATATCATTTTGTATCGGTTCACAATGTGACATAACATTTTGAGATCTCATCACTTCATTATTTTCAGGTACCTGAACCTCTCATAGGTTTCATGAAGTGTTATGTCGTAGGCTCTTCAAGAGTACATTGCCTTCTTATTATGATTATTTGCTCCTTATCATTTTCAAGGATTATTTCATTTGGAACCGATTAGTCTACCATGCTTCATGCATGCAAAGATTTTGTCCTTTAAAAATGCAAAATAGAAGCCCTTGCAGCTTAGATATGAGATTAAATTTTAGTCAGTAAATGCTTCCGACATATGACTTGAATTATCTTTTGAATGAGAATCTGATGATAATTCCTAACATATTTCATAGCTGTTTGTAACCCCTTATGTTAGGAAAACTATTATACATCCTCTATTTTTTTTTAGGAATACATCTTTGCGCATCATGATATATTTATTAATTGTATACCATACATCAAAACTATTAGATGAAATAGTTGGTTCCTAACCTTGAACCAATTGAGAGGGAAAAAATCATAATTTATTGGTCTAATGCATGCAAGTCTTATTGTATGCAACATATCGTAATTCAGACCAACACATGAAGCTTTGTTCTCATCAGCAATGGTTTAGCTATTTATTGAAGGTATTCAATGCCAAACCATTTTCATCAAGATGAATTGTCTTGATTGCACAATCTGAAAGTTATGCTCATAACTCAATTTTATTGAGCAAACAACTTTATGAATGTCAAACTGCAGGTTGACAATGAATGTACATGTGATCATCTTATATCGATGCATCTTAATAGATCACATGACTGGTGAACGGGCCCATATTCACCTTTTATATTTTTCAGATTTTGAGGGATCAAATCCCAACATTTGTTGGTTCAACCAACTTATCATGAGAATAAGCAACATAAATAATTCTTGAAGAATCTTTTATTTCTTCAACGTATGTCTAATACTTAATATGCACATCTTCATGATGGCAAATTGTTTATGTCAATAGATTAAATGATTTGTATTTGTAACTTCAAGTTATCATAACATGTGAAAAAATTCTTTAGTAAACATGAATTTCGTATCAATAAACAATAAACTCTTAGTTTATTATGACATGTGATTTTATCATGCTTGGGTAAATTTTCACATTTGTGTTTCTTATCACAGTAACTTGAAGATATTCAATCTTTCAATTATTCTACCTCTTTAAGAGGTAGATTGTGATATCTTCACAACAAAGCATACGTTCGAGTGTATATACAGTCACATTCACCCCCAGGATATAGATCTGTATTTATAATAATCGAAATTCTCATTCCCAGGAATAAAATATAATCATGCCTTAAGCATATCAAATTATGATATCTACTACAAAAATAAATTGAGGCATACATATAATTTATTGCTACCACATTCAATTCAAGGAATGAAACATATTTAATGGGAATGTTTCATCAGTTTTCACCCAATACCGATTATTTTGCCTTAGCCATCATAATATCATCAATATGGTGCATTGAGATTCAAACTCAATGTCTTATCCATATAAAGGCGTCTTAGGCATAAATCGATGGGACTTGAATCCAACATATTATCATCCCTTTTGATAATATTGTTCTTGAGAAATAAATTTAAAACATAATGGTTCCAAACCAATTATTTTTCCTTAAATCCAATAATAATTATATTATTAGTAGTAAAAGATAGATAACATAAGGAATTACTAACCTTAAGATTACCTTTAGATTTATAATCTTGTTTGGCAGAGTCTAGTGTTGATAGCGTGTTATAAAACAAGAAAGAATAAATAAGAAGAGTAGAGAGAGTAACTCTTATTTCTCTTGAGGGATGAATTACAATGAGGGAAAACCCCTTTATTTATAGGGAAAAACTAACCTTGGGGTTTGTCACTTTTCCATAAATAGACATACACAATATATGGTAAAGTAGGTATTCGCTATATATGGTAAAGTAGACATTCACTATATATGGTACATTTATAACAGATTAAAGTTATTTTCATATATATATGATAGATATTAAATCTTCTTAACTTCTCCGTGTATTTATATCGTTGACCTCCTTAATGATCGTACTTTTGGGTTAGGGTATTGATCTACTGTAATACCCCGTACTTCTACCTAGCTTAAAAATCATTCCAGAAATATTAAAGACTTGTTTAAAAGATGAATCCACTTTTATACATGTGGTATTTTCAAGATTTTTACTTTTTATCATGTGAGAAATTGAATAAGCTTTCCATCGATTCCAAATTCTCCCAAATCCGACATCCGAGCGAAGAGTTAGAGCCTTTTTAGTAAGGCAATGTGCCACCTAAGCCATCAACGCATCGCGGAGCAGGACAAAATGGCAAACGTCAAAATCCAGTGGGCCTTCCCGATTATGGTGCGTCGTGCCAAGGCTCAAATTCAGAATTTGTCCTTTTTCCAGTGTCTTAGCGTGATACCACCGCATCACGGTGAACTTCTAGGTCCCATCCAGTATTGCAACGCGATTTCACCACGTCGCACCATTATGAAATTTCCCATTTTTCACTTTCCAGAGACACGACGCGATAGTGCCGAGTCGCACCAAGGGTCTAGGTTGGGAAATTTTCTCAGAATTAAAATACGCGTCCAAGGTTTAAAAGGGTCAATTTCTCACCCCTATGTATACCCAATAACACGTGATTCAGCCATATTTCACCCAAAATGAGTTTTCAATTGGGGATTCATATCCAAGACTCAAATTCAAGAATCTCTCCGTCAATCTTTGTAGAATCAAGAACTAAGGTATGCACAGTATTCATTCATGGATTCCTTTCATCCATGAAGCCCAAGAATCAAGTTTTAAATCTTGTATTGTGAATATTTTGTTGTGGGTTGATTATATTCATGTGATTATGGTTGTATGATTCCCAAGTTGGAATCTTTATATGTTGTTCATGAACCTATGCTAGTATATGGTATGAAACATGTGAAATTAAATTAAAATATCGAGTTTTGTTGTATTAATTTAATGGTCATGCCTATGCCCTAAGTCATGCTTCCTAGGTGTTTGATAAAATGCCTAAGATAATAGAAATTATGCATTATAGCTTAATTGTTACCCAAGTGATAAATGTGTGCTTTACCCTATGTTTAAGAATGACTTCCATGATATTGTGTGCATTATGAATGGTTTAGGGAATGTCCATGAGATTAGGTTGATGAAAGTATGATATGTTTATATGCAGTTCCATTTATGTACAAGACTATGATAACCATGTGCTTCATGAAATTCTCAAATTAATGTATTATGAATTGTTGATATTGATCATGTGTTCAAGAAGTGTTATGTTCTATTAGTTTCATGCTATCGAGTCCTGGGGGTACTTGTACCCGATAATTTAGCTGTGTGCCTATACCCATGTCATATTTTCACAATACTCTCAGTCAAGCCATGATCAGTAGAATTCAGTCAGTTATATGACTCAGGAAAAATCAGTAAATTTAGTACCTATCAGTTCAGTCCTACTCAGAAATCTCAGTAGTCCAGTAATCTCAGTGATCTTAGTACTCAGTAATCTCAGTAACCTCAGTATTCCCAGTTATCTCAATAACTTCAGTAATCTCAGTCAGTTATCAGATTTCAGCAGTATTTCATCAGTCAGCGAAATTTAGTGAACTCAGTTCAAATCAGTTAAACGATACGATCATTAATAGTTCAGTTCAGTTTAACTCAGTTCAGTGTCTATTCAGATTGGAGTAGGAATTAACATCGAGTGAACCCAAAGATGGAAACACATACTGTCAGATGAGGGTGTGATTCTTAGAAGTCATCCTTGCATTCCAGAACTATGTAGCCAACATAGGTTGAGACATCAACACTGTTAGATGAGGGTTGATGAAATGGATAAGCATTGTCAGATGAGGGCCCCACCATTCTTTTTTGGGGACACTGTCAGATCAGGGTCACTCACAGCTTGTCCTTACCAGTGGCGCGGTATTGACACCCTTCCAATTAGGGTTACAGATTGGACCCCAACTCAGCTATATTGCTATATTCGGGGCATGCCGGTTAGATAACTACTTTCCACAGTTTTAGTTACAGAATTTAGGACTGTCAGATACAGTCATTCAATCTCAGTAATAGAACTCAGATAGTTCTACAGAATTCAAGACTGTCAGATACAGTACGAAACTCAGCTAGTTCCATCAGTATCAGGACTGTCAGATACAGTCACTCATGTTATTATTACTCATACTCAGTAATCATGTTATCACAAACTCAATTAATAGTATATTAATTATACAAACTTCATGTTATTAGTATTCAATTTCAGGACTGTCAGAAACAGTCAATCAGACCAGTTCTTTATAATTAGAACTGTTAGAAACATTTTTTCCTCTATTAGTAAAATAACATCAGTCTCTCAGTACTCAGTAGACTCAGTCATTCAGTATCCCAGCATTAGTACTCAGATATTAGTAAATCCACCTTATCAGAATCCATGAGTCAGGGTTATCACGATCTCAGTTATAGTTACGTATTCATGCATGTATTCTCACGTTCATGCTATTCAGTCAGTTAGTATTGTTCATGCATATGGACCATTGCATTTAGACTACCTCACTTGTATACCAGTACATTCAACGTACTGGCACATTTGTGCTATGGTGTTTTATACCATAGTTTTATAAGCACGAGTTTTCGAGCATCCAGAGTAGATCAGACGTTCAGCAACCAGACTAGCAGTGAGTCCTTATCATTCAAGGATAGCATGATTATTTTATTACTTTACTATTTCAATAGTTCGGAGTTAGTTGGGGACATGTCCCATCAACTCCACAATTTTCAGACAGTTTAGAGGCTTTCAGACTACAACATGTTTCAGACAGTTTATCTCAGTTTCAGGTATTATTATACCCCATTACAGATATTATTTTATATTTAGTATTTGTTCAGTTTTGAACCTTATGGCCTTAAAGCTTACATTCCGCATATTTACAATATATTATTCAGTGCTCAGTTACAGATATCAGTCATGAGTTAGCTTGTGGTCCTTCGGAATCATGAGCACTGTGTAGCATTCCGAATACCAGATTCGGGGCGTTGCATCTACCCTATCAGTCAGGGCACTGACTTAAATTAAAATACTAATTTTAATCAGTTCAATAAATTTGACAATTAATTCAAGTAATGAGCTGTATAGCATAATTACAAAGGGGGAATGGTTCGGGATCCTTTTCGTTCTGAAACAGAGGGTTTGAGCTCTCAGAAATGAAAAATATCTTATTGGAAGCAGTGAACTAGGAAAATAACTCTATATTGTTTGATGATCTGAATTTTCTTTTTCCTGGTAACTGAATTAGACCTACTAGGTAGCTATATTTGACATCCTTTATTTTTCTTATTAAAGTGAAATTGGTTACAAATTTATTAAGTTTGTGGTCTGATGGGGTAGGGCGACGGGGCCTGACGAGATTCCTGTGAATTTTTAGAAGTGTACTGGCGGGGCCGATTTAAGGTGATTGACTGAGTTGTTTAACGACATCTTTAAGACTAAAAAAATGTCCGAGGCTTGGAGATAGAGTACCATGATTCCTTTATATAAGAAAAAGGGTGACATCCAGAGTTGCAACAACTATAGGGGTATTAAGTTGTTGAGTCACACTATGAAGATTTGGGAGAGAGTGGTCGAGCGGAGGTTGAGGAGTATAATGTCTATTTCGGAGAACTAGTTTGGATTTATGCCCGGACACTCGACGACAGAGGCAATTCACCTGGTGCGGAGACTGGTGGAGCAGTATAGGGAGTCCGAAACCAAAATATGTCATTAAGCTAAAAAAAGTACCAAAATATATCATGTTTTTAAAGTGATACCATAATATGCTTAAAAAGAGAGTTATATGCATTATTTTTAACGGAAATGAGCAAATAGAGTTAAGTTTCAGAAAATGTACATAACTCATTTAATAAGTGAGTCATGCATTTTTTAACATAACTCTCTTACAAAGAGAGTTATGTAAGAGAAGTTACATAACTCTATTAAAAAGAGAGTTATGCATTTTTTTTTACATAACTCACTTAAAAAGTGAGTTATGTAATAGAAGTCACACAACTCTCTTAAAAAGAGAGTTATGCATTTTTTTCTACATAACTTACTACGGGAGTTATACATTTTTTTCTACATGACTTACTTAAAAAGTGAGTTATATAATAAAAGTTACACAATTTACTTTTTTCCTCTACGTAAATATAATAAAAATTATGTAACTCACTTTATAAAAACTTACATATTATGTGAACAATTAATTTATCTTTTAAAGTTTTATTTTTTAGAAAGAAGGCTAACTATTACGAAACGGAGAGAGCAAAACTCACTGATTATGTGAGTTATTCAAATATAAAATAAGTTAAAAATATGAGTTATCCATTGAATATAACCCTTAAAATATGTGTGATAAGTGCATAACTTTATTAGTGATATGAAATATGAATATGGTGCGAAAAATATATGAGTTATGCAAAAAGTTGACATGTTCATAAAAAAAACGTTTGTCAGTCATAAAAGTACCATTAGAAAAAATGTAAAATTCACAAAACATTGAGTTATCCTTCTTATTTCTATAAAACTCTCTCTCTCTCTCTCTCTCTCACACACACACACACACACACACATACACACACACACACACACATATATATATATGTGTGAGTTATGCAAAAAGTTGACATGTTCATAAAAAACGTTTGTCAGTCATAAAAAGTACCATTAGAAAAAATATAAAATTCATAGAAAAATGAGTTATACTCACATTTTTAGGGGCTTAACTCCGCGTGACGGGAATAATATATATATATATATATATGTATATATATATATATATATATATGAGTGTGAGAGAGAGAGAGAGAGAGAGAGAGAGTTTTAGAGAAATAAGAAAGATAACTCATTTTTTTGTGAATTTTTTATTTTTTTAATGGTACTTTTTATGACTGACAAACATTTTTGATGAACATATCAACTTTTTGCATAACTCATATATTTTTCGCATCATATTCATAATTCATATTACTAATAAAGTTATGCACTTATCACACATATTTTAAGAGTAATATTCAATGGATAACTCATTTTTTTTAACTTATTTTATATTTGAATAACTCACATAATCAATGAGTTTTGCTCTCTCCGTTTCGTAATAGTTAGCCTTCTTTCTAAAAAAATAAAACTTTAAAAGATAAATTAATTGTTCACATAATATGTAAGTTTTTATAAAGTGAGTTATATAATTTTTATTATATTTACGTAGAGGAAAAAAAATAAGTTACGTAACTTTTATTATATAACTCACTTTTAAGTAAGTCATGTAGAAAAAATGAATAACTATAGAAAAAAATCCATAACTCTCTTTTTAAGAGAGAGGTGTGATTTCTATTACATAACTCACTTTTTAAGTGAGTTATGTAAAAAGAAATGCATAACTCTTTTTTTAATAGAGTTATGTAACTTTTCTTACATAACTCTCTTTTTAAGAGAGTTATGTTAAAAAAAATACATAACTCGCTTAATAAGTGAGTTATGTACATTTTCTGAAACTTAACTCCGTTTGCTCATTTTCGTTAAAAATAATGCATATAACTCTCTTTTTAAGAGAGTTAAGCTTATTATGGTACCACTTTAAAAACATGACATATTTTGATACTTTTATAGTTTCATGGCATATTTTGGTTTCGGACTCCAGTATAGGGAAGGACCTTCACATGGTGTTTATCACCTTGAGGAAGGCATACGACAAAGTCCCTAGGGAGGTTCTTTGGAGATGCTTGGAGGTGAGTGGATTCCCGGTGGCGTACATCATATCGATTAAGGACATGTATGACGGAGCAGAGACTCAGGTGAGGATGGAAGGAGGAGATTCAGAGCATTTTTCTGTCTTAACAGGGTTGCATCAGGGATCGACTCTTAGCCCGTTTATGTTTGCGTTGGTGATGAATGTGTTGACGCGGCGTATTCAAGGAGAGGTGCCTTGGCGTATGCTTTTTGCAGATAATGTAGTATTGATTGATGATACGCGGGGAGGTATGAATGATAAATTGGAGGTTTAGAGACAAACCCTTGAGTCTAAAAGGTTCAGGCTGAGTAGGAGCAAGACTGAGTATATGGAATGCAAGTTTAATGACTTGAGACATGAGGACGGGGTGGTAGTGAAGTTGGGTTCCCAGGTTGTGTGTAAGAGGGATAGTTTTAAGTATCTCGGGTCGATGATTCAAAGGAATGGTGAGATTGATGAGGATATCTCCCACCGTATTGGGGCAGGATGGATGAAGTGGAGGCTCGCTTCGGGAGTGTTATATGATAAGAAGGTGCTGCCCAAACTTAAAGGTAAATTCTACAGAGTGGCAGTCCGATCGGCCATGCTGTATGGAGCGGAGTGTTGGCCAGTCAAGAACTCTCGTATTAAAAAACTGAAGGTAGCGAAAATACGAATGTTGCATTGGATGTATGGGCTTACTAGGGGTGATAGGGTTAGGAACGAGACTGTTCGAGAGAAGGTTGGTGTGGCTTCGGTGGAGAACAAGATGCGGGAAGTTCGGTTGAAATGGTTCGGGCATGTGATGAGGAGGGGCACGGATGCCCCAGTTCGTAGATGTGAGATGTTAGCTTTGGATGGGTTCAGACGGGGTAGGGGTGGACTGAAAAAATATTGAAGAGAGGTGATTAGACGCGACATGGAGCAGTTACAGCTTACTGAGGACATGACCCTAAATAGGAAGGTTTGGAGGACACGAATTAGGATAGAAGGCTAGTGCATGTGGGAGAGTTGTAGTTAGTAATTAGGGGAGCGTCGGGGTGGGAGTATGAGGGTGGGGGTTCCTTTGGTTCGTTAGCGTAGGGTATTACTTTACAGGTGTCTTATTTCTGTTGTTTCATCTTATTTCATGTTTCATGTTTTTATTATGAATTTGTTTATTACTCATTGTCTTGATCTGGGGGTTTATCGGAAACAACCATGCTACTTCTCCGGAGGTAATGGTATGGACTGCTGGATTTATTGTTGTTGTTGTTGACTTTTTTTTTTCTTTTTTTGTAGGGATATATCGTAAACTCGTATAATTAAATTAAGGTTTTATCTTCCTCGTGTAACTTTTTTATTCCAAAAATAATGAGGTCCCAGCTCAATTTTAAAATATAAATGCGGTCCAAATTAAAAGAAAAGATATACATTAAAACAAATAATTATTGCATCTGAAGAAAAGTGATAGTTAAAAAAAAATTGCAATAACGTGCATCTTCTTGAAACATAATTTTTCCGTTAAAGAAAAAATCGATAATATTTCTTTTATGCATATCTTTTTTGTGGACCGCTAATCTTTTTTATATCGTTTCAATTTTATCAGATGTCCCAAAGAGACTTGTTCTGGAAACATGCATGATTTAATTAGATTAAATTTTTGTTCGATGATTTTATATATATATATATATATAAATACTAGTTTAATTGCACGTGTCTTACACGTGTAACGTTTGATTATTTAAAATTAAATGATTTTATTTATTGTGAAAATTTAAAAACGTAAAAGTTTAAATCACTTTTTAAAAATTCTTCACACTTTAATATAATAATGTAAACATATATATATATATATATATATATATATATATATATATATATATATATATATGTTTATTAGTGTAAGCACATGTATATTTTACCATTAGAATTTCCAAGTTACTGATGGATCATCACTTTTACGTTTGTCATGCATTACATTTTTTTCATGGTGCAGAGGCTAAGAAAGACACATCAATTTGAATCATATTCGTGGTACGGTTATTTATCATTTTTTTCTATATTTAAAATTTTTTCTTGTTTTTAAAATCAAATCTTTACAAAATCATTGATTATATTCTTATTACGTACTTAAAACTTTTAAAATTTGATAATTCTTAATTTTTTCTTATATTAACTTTTATATTTTTTCTAGATTTTTCAAATTTTCTTAAAATCAAATTTAGTTGATTTAGAATTCTTAAACTAATGGAAGAAGTATTAGTTGTCATTAATTCTGATTTTACTTCTAATAAGAAAAGATTTTACCATAAATATATTTAATTAATTTTTAATTCTTAAATATTAAAAAAATAGTGAAAAGACGATGACTTTTAATGAATGACAAAAGTTCAAACAACATTTTTAAGACCCTTCACACTTTTAATATATTATAAATTATAAATATAAATTATAGATATAGATAGATTATAGATTATAGATTTTTTTTATATACCACAAATTACAATAATTATTACAATTGAAAAAAAAAATGAAGAAAATAAATAATCTTCTTTTTGGCTGAGGCGCGAATATCTCGCTTTCTTTAAGGAGATTCAAGCCCATTGCGGCATAATTTACACTGATCCAGCAGTATATTTCGTGACTTGTCCCTTTCAGGATACAACAGCCCATCAACGATGTCTAACTCAAGCAACTCCGGATTAGTTGAAGAGTCCAAAGCTCACCTTCCTTCAATATATGAAACTCTCTTTTTAAATAGTGAATATAGTTAAAGACTTAAAATATTTTTTTTGTCTCAACTCTATCTTTCACTAGTATACTTACTCTATTTTGTACAGTGAATATAGTTGGAGACTTAGAATATTTTCTTTATCTCAATTCTCTCTTTCACTAATATAATTTTCACACTTATCATTTTTTCTACTTCATACAAGACTATGGAAGACCACCTCTATTTATATGAGAGGTATTCATCCTTGTCTTGAATGAGATGAATGAGGGGTAATAATGTAGGCAGATGAATAATTTGAATGTCACATGAGTTACTAGCATAATGAGCAAATAAAGATTTAGTGGTTACAAGAGTTTCAAGAAAACTTATGATCACATTCCTCCACTAACAAATGTGAGTAATAATACTCATAATGCATCATTTATATCCACTAACATATGCACTTAATATATTAATTTAATAATAAAATGCATATATACCAACAATATATATATATATATATGTGTGTGTGTGTGTGTTATTATCCTAAACTTGATTAATTAAGCCGGCATGTACATCTAATTAATATATATATATAATATATTAAAAGTGTGAAGGCCCTTAGAAAAGTGATTTGAATTTTTTGCCCTTCATTAAAATATTTCGTAATAGATAAAATCGTCTTTTTACCTTTTTTTTCTCAATTAAAATTATTCTATAATTAAGGAATCCTAAAAGATATAGTAGAAACTAGGAGGAAATCCTATTCTATTTGGGTTAGAAAAGCTTGATTTTTGTATTTTATTTTCTCTATGTTAAGGTAAGTTACCGTTCGTTTGTTTATAACAAAATAAAGTTTTCATGAGCATTCTATTAGCAAAAGCAAGATGGGTGTCAAAGATTAATATTTTATTGAATATTTGATATGTTACTATTTATATTTTTTATTCTCTATTTTTCCTTCATAAACGTTTTTGTGTTCTTCTATCCATGGGATCGTTTCGTAAATATGAATTTCCTAATGTTTCAAGTCATCTAAAACATGACAAGAGGTTGAAGCATCGCTTTAAGCTGGTAAGTTGATCAGACTTCTGATTTTCAATTTGCAACATTGATTTTTTTTTAAAAAAATTCTTTTAACATTGTATTGTTATTTTTGGGGATAAGAACTTGAATCACTTGGTCATCTAATCTATATCTATAATCTATAATCTATATATAATATATTAAAAGTGTGAATATTATTTGAACTTTTTACACTTCATTAAAAGACTGCTCTTTAGACAATCGACTTTTCACTATGTTCCTTAGGTAGTTATTTAATTTTATTAGGTTAATATAGTTTAATTTTCTTTCATATATTAAGGATCGGAATTTGTTTAGGTTTAGAATTCATGTGATATTCTTTAAATAAGACCACGTTCTATATTTTACATATTATGACTCTTAATTTTTCCTTTCATAGTATTTTCTTTCATGATTTATGAATAATTAGAATTGGTTTAAAATAAATTTCTTTGGGGAGCAGATTCGTTTTTAATGTTATTGTGATATTGGTATTTGTTGGATGGCTTTTCGTATGGATAATATAATGTTACCTACAAAAGCTTACAAAAATTCATACCTAAAAGTTTATGATTAAGGGCTATCATAGGATTAGATTTGTTATAGCAATACTCGATTAGTGCACCACCATGGAGCTAGCAACTGCTGAGAGTTGTGCAACCATGCACGTGCGTCCAGGAAGCAACTTTCATTATTGCAAGGTCCATGTATATTTATTAATAGATTGTTTTAATTTAATGTAGTAGTTTTTTTTATATCGATAAAAAATATTGATTAATATTTAAGTTGTTTTACACTAATTTTGTAGGTATCTTGAAAACGGATGAACAATGATAATATCAACATTATTGATGAACAAAATTTTGAAGGCATATTAATTTTAGAGGTCTTCTTCTTTTTAATTAGTGCTACGTACGTTGAAGTTTAAGAATCTGAGACAACCGATTAAGGATGGATGGACTTCAATGATTCCACCACAACTTATATTGATTTGCGACTTATGAATTTATCAATATGATCCGGAGACTCAATGTCAAACCTGGAAAGCATTTGAGTGTTTACATATGATAAAGACTAAGATGAATAAATGTTCTAATGAAAGAATTTTCTCTCTTTTTTAGTCTTGATCGAATTATTTGCTTATCTTTTTATGTAAAAAATTTGCTTGAGATCTTGATGTTCAGGTAAGAAAATTTATGCTATTGAGGCAGACATCAATTATTTAAAAGATCAATTTTAGATAAACAAGTTTAGTCATAAATTTTGGCAAAGACCAGATATGTTGACATTCAAATTGATTATATTATTTATTTGAACATCAGTTTTTATTTTTTTACTTTTTTTTTTATATAATTTTATTTCTCGATGATAGATACACACGCAAATTATGTATACTAAGACAAAAATAAATATAATATATTGACATGATATACACGTGCAAAGCACTTACAATTGACTAGTATATATATATATGTTATCCTAAACTTGATTAATTAAGCCGGCATGTACATCTAATTAATTATATTTCTTATTATTGACAAAAAGCTAAAAGTAAAGATCTAATGAATATATTGTAAAATTTTGTCTTTCTTCCCCCAACTTTAGGCAGTGTTGCGTTATTTAGGTCCCATGCAAGATGTAACTAAAGACCATAATCCATTTTTCACCTTCCATTTGAATTAGTCAAATTTTAATTACATCCGAATTTATCGAAAATAACTTCTCTATTTTGAATAATGGTTAGGTTTGTGTATACTCTATTCTCCCCAGATCAGGATATATGGAACCACATTGAATATGTTGTTGTTATTATCCCGATGGTACAGAATAATCCTCAAAGTTCAAGTTTACACTCATATTCACTTGTGCCGGCATGACTCACTGATTTGTTTTCAATAGGTGCATCAAGCAGCGCAATCCAATTCTAGTTATAGAGATGATACCAAATCATGAATAAAATTAGGTATGACTTGTAAACAATTGAACAAAATAGGGTAAAGTAGTTTCAAGATGTATAAATTTAGTAATTAGTGTAACTTGTGAATAAATTTAATAAGATAGGTAGAATGAAGAAAACATATATCAAATTGTACCAGTTTGACATGAACAAATAAAATGGAAGATCTATTATACCAAGTCATAACAATTAGGTACAACTTAACTACTATAACAAAATAGATAGAAGGAAGATAATATCAAATCATATTAATCCCTCATCACTTGCAAATTACAATTCTGAAATGAAGTTTTTCCTATCTCCATTGTATCTTTGTAATCATGTTAAGTGAATATGATTTATGAGTAGTTCAATAAGATAGTTAGGTTGAAAATAATTAATATGAAGTCATGACTTGCATACCAACCCCAAATATTATTTTGTGCAAATCCCATACAAATTCATGTTGCAGGCTAAAGAATAAAGATGAATTGACCATGTCCATAGTTGCAATGGTGAGAAAACGATATTCAATTAACTCATGTGAGACATAATAACTAAGTATTATATTTAATTTCTTAACTTATATACTGATATTATTGAAAGGACAATTTTACCAATTGGCATTGATTAGTACCATTTTGGTGAAAAAAAGACACAAATCAAATAGAAACAAGAAACTAAAATCAGACAAAATAATGAAACTACAAATACATCAAACAAGATAGAACATACAAAGTTGCAGAATTTGTTGATACTTCTTTTTACTAACTTTTCTGTACATATATAATAGTGGTCGAATAGGGTTAAACCGGAGGTTTGTCACTTCCCACCAGCAACAGGTACCAAGTAACTTTATCGAGAAGAAATCATGATCTAGTGCTTTAATCTTTACTAGTTTAGTTTAGGTGTACGCGCAAGACCTCACTTTAATGAGTTCAAACATTACATTAAATAGGATATTTGTTTAAATAATAAAGATGAATATAATAATTAAATTTAATATCTTTTGAGTATGTAAAGATGGAGAATTTATTTATTAAACCTAATCTTTATCAAAAATATTTTTGAAAGTCGATCGACATTCATCTACCATTTCTAAATTGCAACGAAATAATATAATGATAGAGACATCAAAATAATACAATTAAATTTAATCTTTACACATAAAAATTTTCTCAAAGTCGTTCGACACTCATCAACAATAACAAAATAATACGATAATAGAGATAGCAAAATAATACAACTAAACCTAACCTTTACATAAAAAAATTCCTCAAAGCCGACCAACATTTATCTATCACCTGTAAACTGCAACAAAATAATACGATGAAAGTGATATCAAAATAATATAATTAAACTTAAATTTTACACACAAAAATTTCTCAAAGGCAATCGAGATTCATCTACGAGCTATAAAGTATTTCAAAATAACAAACTAATAGAGATATTAACGATAATACAATTAAACCTAACCTTTACCTAAATTTTTTTTTTAAAGCCGACCCACATTCATCTAACATCTATAAATTAAAATAAAATAATAATATAATAAAGATATAAAAATAATACAATTAAACCTAAATTTTACACAAGAAATTCTTCAAAGCCAACCGACATTCATCTAGACCTGTAAACTATAAAAAAATATAATAGTGATCACACAGCTTCGATTTTGATCCAACCAATTCTTATAGAAAATTTTGACTCTAAAGAATGATTTTGAATGAAAACAAAGAAGAGATATATACACAAACATGTTGAATTCTATTATGCTGAAAAAAATAATGAAGAAGTTGAGGGTTAGAAAATCAAGTATTCACCAATCTAGACATGCAATCGAATCAAGTTAGATGAACATCAATCATATTCTCCCAATAGGCAAACCTATTTGTTCTCTAGTTTAACGTACATCTCAATATTTATAGAAGTATTTTCTAAATTAACTATTTTAGGAGTATTTTTCTAATTGAACAGTAGAAAGAAAAATAATAATTAATTCTCTTACCATATATTTTAGGAGTCCATATATTTTAATAAGTCTAGTAGAAAAAAAATTCTCCCTCCGTTTCGGAATAAGTGAATTGTTGGGATATTTATTAGTGTTTCAAAATAAGTGAATCGTTGAATTTTTTTTCAAATTTATCCTTATGATTTGACAGCCAATTAATTTTTGAAAAGGTATTACAAGGTCAACTTTTTTTTTTTTTTTGGGGTAAAAATGGAAAGTTTAGTTAAATTTATGTCTTTAATGTTTTTTCCTTAATCTGTGTGTCAAAATTCAACAATTCATTTATTATGAAACAGAGAGAGTATTAATTAATTCTCCTACCATATATTGTAGGAGTCCCACATATTTTAGGAAGTCTAATTGATATAATAAAAAATAATTAAATAATAAATTAAAAAAATAGTGAAAAGACAGTTTTGTCTAAAAGAGAGTCTTTTAATGAAGGACAAAAAATTCAAATCACTTTTATAATTAGTGTCTTCACATTTTAAAGAAGAGTGTTTTAATGAGGGTAAAAAGTTCAAATCACTTTTATAAGGATATTTACACTTTTAATATATTATTATATATTATTATTATTATTATTATTATTATAAATTACTAGGGTTTGAAGCTGAGATCTAGTGGTTCTCGACTAACTTCATTGACCATCTAGCCACGGTGGTCTTCCGTAAGTGTATAATATATTTCCTAGACTATTTCATATTTTATAATTTTAGACATTTAATTCTTTTAACAAGTACTCCCTCCTTTTGTTTTACTTGGTCTCTATATTAAAATAGTTATTTCAATTTATTTGTTCAATTTATGATATCAAAGAGAATATTTTTATATTTTCTCCTTTCCATCCTTGCTATTAAATACCCATATAAACTAATAATAGTCAAATTTAAAGTTTCAAATATTATTTATAAAGTTATTTTAATAAAATTCACCACTTATTAAAGTGTGTCAAGTGAACAACAATGTAAGTCAACAAAGGCAAAATAATATAAAACGAACTGAGTAGTTAGGTACAATGATCTGACCAAAAAAAAAAAGTTAGGTACAATAAGGATTATGAGAATTTGGAGGGTCAAAGATACAGAGAGAATTAAGGAAAACATATTATTGACATACTATTAAATTTTTAAAACATCATATTAATGTATTTGCAACTTAAATTTTATTTACAGTAACCAAAACGTCCTGCTAATAAATCATGTTCCTTTTTTCTTGGATTGTTTGTTTTACTATCTAGACGTGAAGAATTATTCTACTACTACTGTAATTTTACACCAATTAGAACTCTTTAACAAAATATAGCCAAACCAAACATAAAATAACAAAAAGGTATGTACTTTTTGGCACTTCTCCAATAAAACCAAACAACATAAAGTTATATGTATAAAGTACGTAAAAGATTGAATTATAACCAAATTGTATTTCTGCCGCCTTTGATACCTTTTTGAATCCAACTAGAGTTCTAGCTACCAATTCAATAGTATTAATTAATAGCTATTTTATGAGTATGTTATATTTATAAATTCGAAATTATGGATCAATCTCTACTTGTTATTGCACTCATTGTTGTCACATAATGTGGAGCTATGTGGTTCATCAAGGTATTCAATTGAATCTCTTTCGTCGAATAAGTATATGGTGCAAACAAATTTTAATATAACTTTGTGTTATGTATATAAGTTGTTTGATTTGCTTCTTCTTATGTAAGTAAAGTTTCTACTGTATAATGGAGGTTTTGAACATTCATTATTTTCCTATTGTACTCATTGCCTTATTGAATTTCTTTCGTCAAATAAGTATATAGTGCAAACAGATTGAATTAACTTTTTGTAATGTGTAAAAATTGTTTTATTTGTTTCTTTTTATGTAAGTGAAGTTTCTAGTGTAGTAAGTAGTGAAGCAAATTTACATATAATTAATGGATGTTTAAGCATTCATTATTTTTATATAGAGATGGAAAACTAAATTGCATAGGTAATAGATTTGAATGCATTATGACAATTTCTTAAAATACTTTTTAACAGATTTTCTGAGTGAAGGTTATTCCACTTTAGAGGTAAATTTAACGTGTAACATATCGATTTAGCTGAATTCAGTAACTTCTGTTCATACTTGTATAAATTTTAAATAATTGATTTAATATTCATAAATATTCAGTTATAAACTGTTGGATAGAGTTACTTGTATCTGTTGCTAGTGGTGCTGGCCCGGACTAATTTAGCGGAAATTTAGCTCACACCTAGTTTTGATGACCCCCACCCCCAAATTTAGGAAGAAAAACTGCAGTGTCAAAAAGATGACTTTTAATTGAAATTGTTTGAAAATTCCTTATAATTCTTTTTTACTGGTACATTTCTTGGTTTGTTGCATAATCTTCAATAAGTTCTTTATAGTTTTTCTTTAAACTGTTCCATCAACTTTCTTGATTTTTGTGGCAGTAGCTGATGTAGTGTTACATTTTCGATGTTGAACATAAATTTATGTGTAAAAATTAACGAATGGTACTGAATTAAATGTATTGAATAATAAGAACTTTAAAGGTTGAATAGATAGAGTTTAAATTATGGATTCACATCCATTATTTTCTTGAGATATTGAATTTTCCTATATTGAGTTTGTTTTCTTATTTATGCTACTTGGATTTTTGTTGGAAGTTAGAGAATTGGAGTAATGTGTTATGTTAACAAAATTGTTGTAGAGGGACTCTTTCACACAAGTAGTTGGATTGATTTACTGTTAACGTTTTTCTAGCCGGTATACGCAAATTATGCATTGATTATACATGATCATACACATTGTACATGAAGTAAACATATATTACACATTCGTCGGCTATTTTTAGTTTAATCAGTCGGTGAATGACTATTTAGGTTAATTCTTCTTGTTTTTCTCTGTTACAGGTTTGATCAAGTGAGTTTCGATCTTTTGTGTGTGCCAGAAAGTTCATTGCAACAGAGGATTTAAAGGGTATTTTTGTGTTTTTTGAGGTTATTGGAGAGGGTAAAAATGGATGCAACGTTAGGCCGGGATGAGCTGGCCAAGTCACTAAGCCGGCGGTCCATGAGTAAGAGCGAAAGGAGGCCGAGTTTTCGATCAGTAAGTTCAAGGAGTTGGGCATCAGCTAGTGTTAGAGAAGTAATGTTTACTGCACCAGGAGGTGATGTTTTTCAGAAAAGTGCAAGAGAAAACGACGACGAACAAGAGCTAAGATGGGCTGCTATTGAGAGACTTCCTACGTATGACAGGCTAAGGAAAGGGATTTTGAGACAAACATTGGATGATGGAAAGATTAATTATCATGAAGTTGATGTTGTTCATCTTGGATTACAAGACAGGAAACAGATATTAGAAAATATTCTTGAAGTTGTCGAGGAAGACAACGAGAGGTTTCTTAGAAGACTCAGAGACAGGACTGATAGGTGAGTATGAAAATAAAAAAATGTAGTAAGAAATTTCATTGATCTTAGTACAATTATGTGTTAATCATGATATATATTGTATGTATGGAGCAGGGTTGGAATTGAGATTCCGAAAGTTGAAGTTCGGTTTGAGCATCTTTGTATTGATGGAGATGCATATGTTGGATCTAGAGCATTGCCTACTCTCTGGAATGCTTCCATCAATTTTGTAGAGGTACTATCTGATTGTTTCTTTTGCTTATTTGTCTTATGATCTTGCTGTTGTTACTCTGTTATTGCTGATTCTTTTTCATCTCTCCTCGAGTCGAGGGTCCATCGAAACAACCTCTCTACCATCACAAGGTAGGGGTAAGGTTTGCTTACATACTACCTCCCCCGACCACCTGCAGGATTATATCAGTTTTTCTTTTTCTTTTTTTGTTGTTGTAGTTTGAAGTTTATTGACAACAATTCCTTTGTTTCCTTTAGTTCTGTTGTACTTGTTCAAGTTTTATTTTTTTCAACTTTTTTCTTCGTTGTACTTGTGCAAGTTTAGCTGATATAATTTGATACTTGTACTGGTGAATTCATTTCTTTTTTATATTCGAATTTCATAGGGGTTTCTTGAAAAGATCAAGATTGTCCCTTCAAAGAAAAGGGTTGTCAACATACTGCGTGATGTGAATGGAATTGTAAGACCCTCAAGGTATGTTCGTCAAACTACAGTTGCATTTAGAGTTGACTTATGAATTCTAGGTATATCTCATTTAGTTTACCATTGGGTACAATTACAGTATATTACATTATTTAGTATGGTCTGGCCGGGCATTATGGAGATTGGAACTCCTATATTGATTCTGTGGTTCTTGGCGTTTTATAGGATGGCGTTACTTCTTGGGCCTCCTGGTTCTGGAAAAACAACATTGCTAAAGGCACTTGCTGGGGTGCTAGACAAGGATCTAAGAGTGAGCGACTTTTGAACTTTCAATATGTGGCCTGGAAGTTTTAATAAAGTTATGTGACGATGTGCTCTTTTAGGTGAACGGAAGAATCAGTTACTGTGGTCGTGAACTGTCAGATTTCATCCCACAAAGGACATGTGCTTATATTAGTCAGCATGACATTCATCATGGAGAGATGACAGTTAGAGAGACTTTGGATTTTGCAGGACGTTGTTTAGGAGTTGGAACAAGGTATGACCTCCTTACTGAATTGTCAAGGCGTGAAAAGGATGCAGGAATCAAACCTGATCCTGAAATCGACGCCTTTATGAAAGCTACAGCTGTTGTGGGCCAAGAATCTAGTCTTGTCACAGATTATGTTCTTAAGGTTAGACTCCTGGTTGAACTCGTAATCATTCCTGCATGTACAAACTCAACTAGAACTGATTATTGAAGTGAATTACAGATACTTGGGATGGATATATGTTCTGATATAATGGTTGGTGATGAAATGAGAAGGGGTATCTCTGGTGGACAGAAGAAGCGGCTCACAACAGGTATGTAGAATTGTCACGTCAATCAAAGGAAGATCATCATATGACATTTGTTATCCTGCTTGCCGAGTTTCCTTTGACAACATCTAATGTGCAGGAGAAATGTTGGTCGGCCCTGCTAAAGTTTTCTTTATGGATGAAATATCAACTGGCCTTGACAGTTCAACCACATTTCAAATTGTGAAATTCATGAGGCAGATGGTCCATATCATGGATGTAACCATGATAATCTCTCTTCTTCAACCTGCACCAGAAACCTATGATCTTTTTGATGACATTATATTGCTTTCTGAGGGAAAAATTGTCTACCAAGGTCCACGTGAGAATGTCCTGGAGTTTTTCGAGAGTGTTGGATTCAAATGCCCGGAAAGGAAAGGAGTTGCTGACTTTCTGCAAGAGGTTACTTCTCTTAAGGACCAAGAACAATATTGGTTCAGGAAAAATGAACCTTACCAATATATTTCAGTGGCTGAATTCGCAGAACGCTTTAGCAACTTCCATATCGGGCAGCAACTTTTTAATGACCTTGGAGTTCCTTATGACAAAAGCAAAGCCCATCCTGCTGCACTGGTTACCGAGAAGTATGGTATCTCCAACATGGAACTCCTAAAGGCATGCTTATCGAGGGAATGGCTATTGATGAAGCGGAATTCCTTCCTATACATATTTAAGACATTCCAGATCACTGTAATGTCAATTATTGCCTTCACAGTATTCTTTAGGACAGAGATGAAAACTGGTCAGATCGCAGATGGAGGCAAATTTTATGGTGCCTTGTTTTTCAGCCTCATCAATGTGATGTTTAATGGTACAGCAGAGCTTGCACTTACCGTTTTCAGACTTCCCGTGTTCTTTAAGCAGAGAGATTCTTTGTTTTACCCAGCTTGGGCTTTCGCTCTACCCATTTGGCTTTTAAGAATTCCCCTTTCTTTTATGGAGTCACTGATATGGATCGTACTTACTTACTACACCATCGGGTTTGCTCCTGATGCTACTAGGTATGTTCTTAGCTCAATCCTAACAGCCAAAATATTTTGTGGCGAAATGTGGCTTATTTGTTAGGCTGTTCAGTCATGAAATTTGGTCAATGTATATTCATGGTGCACATATGACAATTAGTTTAGATTATATGAATTCAATCTTACATTCTTGTACCTACAACATTTTCAGGTTTTTTCGCCAATTCTTGGTATTTTTTGCTTTGCATCAGTCGGCTTTATCTCTATTCCGTTTTGTTGGTGCACTCGGAAGGACTCAAGTAGTTGCTGGCACTTTTGCAACTTTCACAATACTGATAGTCTTTGTGCTTGGTGGTTTCATCGTCGCAAAAGGTTAGTTTTCAATTGCACTCTCGGAATTTGGAAACTTCTCTGTTCTGTTACAGAGAGTTTTTCTTTTTATAGTCTAGGACTATAGGTGCACAGGAGATCTTCAAAATTGACAATTTCACACGACCCGCAAGGGTGGCCGAGTTGGTTGAGCAGGGGATCTCTCAAATTGTGGCTCTGAGGTTCAAAACACCCTGCATGCTTTTTCGGTCAAGCTCATCGCACGAGACGTGCCTAGTGTGGTTTATCTCTCCTGTGTGGTTTGGGACTATTGCACTGGAGCGATATTTACCCTATGCTCCCCTGATGGGTGGCGGCTGCGGTTGTCATAAAAAATTGACAATTTGACATGGCATGTCCAATATTTTGAATGCATTTTTATGTACTGGTGCAGATGACCTGGAACCATGGATCAGATGGGGCTACTACATATCTCCTATGACGTATGGACAGAATGCCCTGTCCATCAATGAGTTTCTGGACGAAAGATGGAATACTGTAAGCTCTACCATTTCACAAAAATAGCAGCATATATTGGCTTAACTTCTTTCATCAACATTAATTATCTTGACACATTCTATCCATATTTGCAGCCCAACAATGACCCGAGATTTTCTGAGCCAACAGTCGGCAAGGTTCTTCTCAAGGCAAGGAGCATGTATACAGAAGACCGTGTTTTCTGGTTCTGTGTTGTTGCCCTATTTGCGTTCTCATTTTTGTTCAACTTTTGCTTTATCCTGGCACTGACATATATCAACCGTAAGTCCCAGATTTTCCACACTATTTAAAGTTTTAAATTGGCTTTGGTTCTGATCAGTTCTTGTACGAAAAATGCAGCATTTGGAGATTCTAGATCAGTTATTTCAGATGATGACAAAAGTAAGAAGAAGAAGCGCATGCAATGGAGTTCAGCATCTACAGCTCCAATGACTGAAGGTCGAGACTACTGATTTTTTCTAGTTCTCATGTTTACAGCTTTTATTTGTACAAAATGGTTTTGTTTTTAATAATTGTCTTGAAGGTCTGTAAACTATCTCGCAAGTTCGCGATTCTGGTGTTGGCTATACACTTTGTAAGTATTCTGAATACCCTGAATAATTATTACAGGTATAATTATGGATGTAAGAAACACTAACAGCTCAAGTATTGAAGAAGCCAAGAGAAGAGGAATGGTGCTTCCTTTCCAGCCACTGTCCCTTGCATTTAATCATATCAATTATTATGTCGATATGCCAGCTGTAAGTAATATTTCTTGGTATTTAAACGTTAACTTTGTTATGATTTGTTTTTTACTAATTATCTGGCAATCAAGAATAGTTGCTTCCCAAGGTATTTAAACGTTAACTTGTTAATATATACTTGTTTTAAATCTTAATGTTGTTTTAAAGCTTAATGTTTACTAACAGGTTGAAAACACCTGCCTGTTAGTTAACTACTGTTTTAGACATACAAGCCAACTTCTCCAGTCTGAATGAAAATGGTGATACAACAATAACACGTCATGTTTGTAAGAACTACTTGATTTCCATTATTAGTCACATGTACTAATTCAGAGAATTTTCTAGAGATTCTGATCAAAGTTCCTAAACTAATAAGCTTTCTTGAGTTACCAAACAATCTGTTATGACAGCCTGTGGCTTAATATGGTTCTAATACTTATTCAGGAAATGAAAGCCCAAGGAGTTGACGAGACTCGTCTCCAATTGTTACGAGATGTCAGTGGTGCTTTCAGGCCTGGAGTCCTAACGGCCTTAGTTGGTGTGAGTGGTGCTGGAAAGACCACATTGATGGATGTCTTAGCAGGAAGGAAAACAGAAGGCTCCATTGAAGGAAGCATCAACATTTCTGGTTATCCAAAGAATCAATCAACTTTTGCTCGCATAAGTGGTTATTGTGAACAGAATGACATTCATTCTCCACATGTTACTGTTTATGAGTCATTGGTATACTCAGCTTGGTTGCGTCTCTCTCCAGACGTAAAAGAACATACGCGGAGGGTGTGCTCTCTTATCTTATCCTTTTACATCGTATTATTAATGAAGTCTTGCTTTGTACTTCGGATTATCCTCCTAAAAAATTCTGACAGTTTTCATAGAAAAGGTTGTCAAGGACTGACTTCAAGTTTTGTTCATGTTTAGAATTTTGTTGAGGAAATAATGGAGCTAGTTGAGTTGAATCCACTGAGGGATTCCCTCGTAGGCCTTCCAGGGGTAGATGGTCTCTCAACTGAACAGCGGAAGAGGCTTACTATAGCTGTAGAGCTGGTAGCAAATCCATCTATTATTTTCATGGATGAACCGACATCAGGGCTTGATGCTAGAGCTGCAGCAATTGTGATGCGAACTGTGAGAAACACTGTGGATACCGGCAGAACTGTTGTCTGCACTATCCACCAACCAAGCATAGATATCTTCGAAGCATTTGATGAGGTAATTACTGCAAGCAATGTTGGACTTCATAACTTATGTTCTGTGGATGCCTGTTTGTTGTCATAATTATTTCTACTGATTTTCTTGCAGCTGTTATTGATGAAAAGAGGAGGACAAGTCATATATGCAGGGCCTCTTGGTCATCATTCTCACCTACTGATCGAATATTTTCAAGTGAGGATCATGTCTTTATCAGATTATGGGTGCGGGGGACTATTAGGACAAATCAACAACTAAACAACTTTTTTTTTCTTAGTCTATTCCAGGGGTTCCTGAAATCAAAGAAGGCTATAATCCTGCTACTTGGATGTTGGATATCTCGGCTCCGGCTGTTGAGACTCAACTTCAAGTAGATTTTGCTGACATTTATGCCAACTCTGATTTGTATAGGTGATTTAGAAGATTGAGTAGTATTTTTATTTTTACTTTCTGGTTTGGTATTACTAACCCTTCGACCTACATTACTCGGTTTTGCAGGAGGAATCAAGAACTTATCAAAGAACTAAGCACTCCCGCCCCAGGATCCAAAGATCTTCACTTCCCCACGGAATACTCCCAGTCGTTTTTTGAACAGTGCAAGGCTTGCTTTTGGAAACAACACTTGTCCTATTGGAGGCATCCACAGTATAATGCCGTTCGGTTTGCTATGACAACAATGATTGGAGTAATATTCGGAATCATTTTTTGGAACAAGGGGAACCAACTGTGAGTAATCTTCTTCGACTCCCAAAACCAACACTGCACAATAAAATTTTGCTATTTCTGTCATCACTTTTTATCTCATAGACTAATCGTGACAACAGGTCCAAACTACAAGACCTGTTAAATATAGTTGGAGCTATGTATGCTGCAGTTATGTTCCTAGGTGGAACTAATACTTCAGCCGTACAGTCTGTTGTTTCTGTAGAAAGGACAGTCTTTTATCGGGAAAAAGCTGCAGGAATGTATTCTGCACTCCCTTATGCATTTTCTCAGGTAAGAGTATCATCAACTAAACATGTACTGTAATATTTTCTAGAATATCAATTGGCCGTTGAGATGTAATTTGTACTTATGCCGTATGCAGGTGGCAATAGAGACTATCTATGTCGCGATTCAAACTTTAGTTTACAGCCTAATTCTTTATGCAATGATTGGGTTCCACTGGACAGTTGGAAAGTTCTTTTTGTTCTACTTCTTTGTTTTCATGTGCTTTGTCTACTTCACGATGTATGGTATGATGCTTGTTGCACTCACTCCGAACTACCACATTGCTGCTATCGTAATGTCTTTCTTCCTCAGCTTTTGGAACTTGTTCTCCGGTTTCCTCATTCCAAGAACGGTAAGTATACACCAAGCACTACATGATGAAAATAGTAACTTAAAAAGAATCTTTCTCTCACACATTTTTTCTGATAAAATCATGATTACATATGCAGCAAATTCCGATATGGTGGAGATGGTATTATTGGGGTTCTCCAGTGGCATGGACAATATATGGCCTTGTAACGTCTCAAGTAGGCGACAAAATCAACCCCATTGAGATTCCAGGAGGCGGCGAGGTATCATTAAAGTTGTATCTGAAGCAGAGCTTTGGTTTTGAGCATGACTTCCTGGGAGTTGTTGCTGCAGTGCATGTTGTATGGGCAGTTTTCTTCTGTTTTATTTTTGCTTATGCCATCAAGTTCTTGAATTTCCAAAAGAGATAAAGTGAAACTTGAGAAGTCAGAATAGAATATGTAGCCTACGCACAGAAATGTGCATAAGCTAGGCAAATAGAATTTGTCACAGAATTATAGCTACAAAGTATATTGAAATCCCAATTTTTTTTTATGTAAAAAGAATCCAGAAAGTCACCAGGCTTTAAAGGATATACTGAAATTTCCGCTTCTGCTTCGTCCACCCAAGGGCGGCCCAATGAAATTGGTGGCCTAAAACCCCTCAAGTACATTGAATAAAATTAGTATATGCGGATGTTACGTTGCATCTTGTGTGTCATGCGCATTACAGGTGTATCTCATATCAATATGTGTAGTACCCTCTATACAGGTATTATTTCATTTCACTTGGTATGTTGTAAGTGAGAAATGGATAAATTTCAAGAGTCTTTGACCTTTGTCCATTAAGGCGATAAATCAGATGACAAAGAAAAACATACTAAAACGAATATTATTTGATAAGATTTGATCAGTGACCTACATATTATGAAAGTTAATGTTAAAAAGCATAAAAATTACTTGAGAGAAAATCTCCCCCAAGCAATACTCTTAAATGACACACCAATTATAGCAGAATTCAAGTAAATTAGAAAATTCAGAACAAATTATAATACTTTGTTCATTGAGTTGAAAAGAATGAATAAACGCATACATGTGCATGAGGTATACAATAAAATTAAAAAGAAAAAAAATGATGAAGGATGATTGTTTTTCCTTCGACTTGATAGATGAACTCATCCACATTCATTAAAATACAAGTTTGTTATATAACGCGTGATTTTGCAATAGTGTATGTTTCACCAAAAACAAGTTTGGTGAACTATTTTTGAAACATACACTATTTTTGAAAGTTTCCCATTACTTTGTAACTTTAAGATAATAACATATTTGCCTAAAAAATTGCTTAGATAATAGATTTGAATGCATTATGACAACCTTCTTAAAACCTTTTAAACAGATTTTATGTGTCAAGGTCATTTCACTTTCAAGGCGAATAACGCGTAACATATAGATTTAGCTGAATTCAAATTATTTATTAAATGTTCATAAATTGTTAGATATAAAGTTACATGGTATCTGTTGCTGACATGAGTTGACAAGTAAGCTGACTCGAAAATTTTCAGTTATAGAAAACATTATAATTATAAACTAATACTATGTATTGTTGTACATTAGTACTAATTTTGCAGAAATTAGCTCACACATATTTCTATGACCCCCACTCCCAAATTTAAGTAGAAAAAACTGCAAGTATCAAAAAGTTGACCTGTGATTGAAAGTTTAGAACTTTTCTGGACAGAAGTTAAGAAATCTAAAGTACTTTATATGATGGTCAATGTTGTTGCCGAAAGTGATTAGTAGAGGGCAGTGGTCAGATGCAACTCTTGGAAGATGATGAACATTACAATGGGAGACGCTATCATTCCAAGAGTTATTGCAAACCATTCTCTCTAATCTCTTCCAGATAATACTTTGTTCTTTTCGCTCATTACACCAGGTGAAGCTACTACCAGTATAGCCAATATCAGTAAGAGAAAAGTCATATAAGCACTCCATAAAAGGGATACTCTTGCCAAGTTTATGGGGTTTGCCCCCTAATTTTTCTTCCGCACTTAGTATACTATTAAAATCACCAATAACCGCCCAAGGAGAACTGATAGTAGTAGCAAAGGCTCTCATGTACATCCATAAATCCTCCCTACCCAAAGTAGTTGATTTAGCATACACTATTGATAGAAAAAAGTAATGGCCTTCCCATAAAATCCTACCAGTAGTCATTTGATCTTCACTAGAGTGGATCGAACAATCCAAGCCATGTTTCCAGAAGATCCAAATCTTGTTGCTACAATTTGCAAAACAATTATGCATATCCAAAGTATTCTTGTACTTCTCAATTTTTGTCTCTTTAACAAAAGGTTCCTGAATCGCAACTAAAGAGATATTATGACTATCAATCAAGAATCTTAACCTCTCTGTTGAGGCTTGAGACTTCATGCCCCTTATGTTCCAATTGAGAGCTCTAATCATTGAAAGATTATTTAGAATTTTTTTTTCTTGAGATCCCGTTCTTACTCCTTGTGTTATGAATACCCGTGACATCCTGCTCACTTTTGTATTTAAGAGTTTGCCTTAATATAACTTTCTTTCCTTTATCTTTCACTGTTTCACTATTATCTTTCCTTCCAATATTTGTGCATAATTTCTCTTTATCTGGTATATCTCCTTCCTCTCCTGAAGACTCCTTAGAAGTGTCCTCTTCTTCGGATGAGGTTCTGTCGGCCCATTCATCTTGGGATTTGGAGTCTTCATCATCTGTAACATTTTCCTTTTTGTTGTTACCTTTTGGCTTGGACTTACCTGTGCTAACCAATTGTTCTTCTTCTTCCTCCATTAGCTCATCAAAGCTGTTTTGCGTGATAGCAGCAATTGCTTCCTCCTCACTTATTTCCCCAGGTTCTTGCGCCCTTCCACGAGATCCAACTTTCCTTCCTAACTTCTTGCTTTTTTCACTTCCCACTTCTTCCCAATTAATCATCAAGAATGTCTATTTGGAGTTCCTGGTTGTTTTTGATGGTTATCGTGTTATTTGGTTCTGGAACTGTAGGCTCTTTTTGTATTCCAGCTTCATCATTGATATTGTTGCTATTGTCCTTTGCAAGATCCTTTCCTCCTTCATACATAGCAATATTGGATTTGTCTTTTGGCACTTCATGTGTCATAATTTGTTTGTTGGCTTGTTCTTGATTTTCCTCGACGTTATTCAATTTTGTGATGCCCTCTTGGTTGACAAATCCAGCTAATGAAGTAGGATGAGGCTTATCAATCCCAAATATGTTCCCAGTTGGCAGGTAAGTCCCTTTAGGGGGTTCACTCCTTCCTCTAAAACTTCTTTTTGAGGGGGCATTGTTAATCGACGCATCTCTTCCCCTATTTCGAGTTTCTTGATGCTCATTTGGATTGTTTTGTAGCTCATCGTGATTGTTTGTAATACTCTTGGGTTGTTCTGTAAAAGTTTGATCAAGTCCATGTTGAGCTTTCTCTTGTGTCTCTTTCTTTTCTGTTTCCTTCTTCTTTTCCAGAATATGATGATTTTCAAAACATTGTTAGAGATAGTTGGGATATTCAGATTAATGGCACTATTTTTTGGTAGGTACATCAGAAAATGAAGCATACTAGCAGAGCATTGAGTATTTGGTCTAAACTCAATATTGGCAATATTTTTGAGAAAACTCAACAGTTTGAAAAAGCGGTGTCACAAAGTGAGGAAAAATACATGACCACACTGGACCCGACTGACAGAATGAATATAAATAGAACCAAGGCTGAATTGATCATCCAACACAAATATGTTGATACATTCTGGAGACAAAAGGCAAATCTCAAATGGAATCCGGAGGGAGATGAAAACACTAAATACTTTCACTCTATTGTCCAAGGTCGAAGAAATTTTCTTCAAATTCATAGAATCAAGGTTGATGATGACAAATGGATAGAGGGTGAAGAAGAGATAGGCAAAGCTTCTGCAAAATTCTACTAACATCTTTTTTTCCCAGGGAAATATTATGGTGGACAACAGTGTTCTGGATCCTATTCCTCAATGTATTAAAGAAGAAGACAATCAAACACTGGTTATGGAGCCTACTGATGAGGAGATTAAAGAGGCATTGTTTGGTATTAATCCTAATAGTTCTCCGGGGCCAGATGGTTTCAGTGCACTTTCCTTTCAAAGAGACTGGGATATCGTTGGAGAAGACATTATTCAACTAGTCAAAACAGTGTTCTATGGTGCTCAAATGCCTAAATACTTTACCAACACATGTCTGGTTCTACTTCCTAAAGTAGAGTCACCTCAAACTTTCTGTGATTTTAGGCCTATTAGTCTTAGTAATCACCCTGAAAATTGTCTCTAAAGTCATGAACCACAGGCTCACTCACATTCTCCCAAAGATCATTTCTCAGAATCAAAGCGGTTTCATCAAAGGAAGAGCAATTGGTGAGAATGTTCTACTGGCACAAGAGATAATCCATGAGATTAAAAGAAAGAACAAAGGGGGAAATGTTGTCTTTAAGATTGATATGAATAAAGCTTATGATAGGATCTCGTGGCAATTTATCTGTACAGTTATGAAAAGGATGGGATTTGATGATAGATGGATACACAATGCGTGGAATGTCTTATCAAATAATTGGTATACTGTCATCATCAATGGCAAAAGACATGGTTTCTTTCAATCCCAAAGAGGAGTCAAACAAGGAGATCCTATATCACCTTCTCTTTTTATAATAGCTGCAGAAGTCCTTTCTTTAATGCTTAATAAACTCTTTGAAAATCCTTTTTTCAATGGTTCCACTATGAATACCATTGGACCAAAAATTAATCATGCTGATGACTTAATTATCTTTTGTTCAGGTAAAACCAAAACGCTAGAGTTGATCACAGATTGCCTAAAGAAATATGAGTAGAGCTCTGGACAACAAATAAATAGAGAAAAGAGTTGCTTCTTAATGGACATGGACATATCTGCTAAAAGGATCAATATAGTGTCTAGAATCCTTCAGGTGAAGAAGAAAGAATTTCCTATCACCTATTTGGGTTGTCCTTTGTTTGCAGTCACAAAAAAGATTGAGTACTTTGCAGATATAGCTACAAGAATCCTCAAAAAGATAGGAACATGGCAATGTAACAGGTTGTCAACAGGAGGTAAGATAATATTAATCAAACATGTATTGAATACTATGCCTGTATATGTCACGACCCGAACCGGGCCCTGGCCGTGACGAGCATTCCAAACCATGAAGGCCCGAAACACCCCTATTTGTCTGATAATCATGCACATAACTTATATGATAAAAGAAATGTGGAAGATAAACAATATTACGGAAACATGGTCAAGAATCATATGAAATCAATAATGGGGAATAATGTCCCACAATCTCAACATAACATCTCTATAACGTTTGCGAAATCTCTACTACATGACTGAAACAAATATCTAGCTGAAAACTGGGACAAGGCCCCCAGTAGACCCAAAACTTATAAATGATAAATGAAACTGCCAGATATCAGACCTTCCGAAATATAGAAGGCTCACCAAGTGACTCTGCAAATTTGTTTGAGGAATCTACTAATTTTTTGAACCCCTAGACTGTGCCTCCGAACCTGGGAGGGAAGGGGGTCAATACAATTGTACTGGTATGCAGAGATACCAAAACAAAACATAATATTTTTACAAAATATAGTTGAGAGCCATTATAAAGCAGTTTCATATCAAATCATTTGAAAACACATGGGCGATATGGAATACCCTACATATCATATTTACACCAACTGTCAAACCTCGACTGCCGCTGAGATTAGAGTATAAGTGAGGGAAAGTCACACAAGATCACACAGCAGGGTGTCTCGACCCAATGGTAGTGCACAAGATCACAAAGCAGGGCTCCTAACCATAGTCCCAACTTGGGAATGACATAAAGTCAGGTACGCAAGATCACAAAGAAGGGTACCAAATTCCCATGTCGGCAAACACGGTTTCCAGCGATGAGCCCTTACACTCAAATGCCTTCTTCGGGCATCCACCTATCTCATGTAAAATCAATGCATTCAAATTTCATCTGATTCAATCACATATCATATTCTGTAGGGTATCGTCATACCCGACTTGCAAGCCATCAATATCACATCATTCTTCTCATTCAACCATTGTATTCAACATGTTTCAACACAAATAGCCCTATCGTTTTCAAGTCAAAATCATATCAATTCTCAAAACATTTCATGTCATACTTTTCAAGATGTTTTCAATCAATTTACATCATATGAATATTTAAAACAAACTCACATCAAGACAGAGATTTCATATAATTCATGCTCTTAAATTAACACCTTTTCGAAACACATGCATATACATAGATAATATGTCAAATCACTTCATAAATAGGACTAAAGACCAAATCAATATTATAGAAACGTTCAAAACATGATTATATTCGTAGTTTTAAAACCCCCATTGTAAAACATAAATTTAAAGGCCCATGAGATTTTAGGATAACCCCACGTACCTCTATATGCAAAGTTGATAGGTGTTTCTTGAAGCCTACGTTCTGGGGATTCCAAATATGCAATTAGTTTCAAAAACCCATGGTTGAATCTTGAGTTGCTTGGATTTTTATTTTGAAACCCTAAGAGAGTTCTTGAGCAATTTTGATGAATGAAGGTGTATTTTGGGGTATTTGGGGACTGAATTTCATGTTTATGGCTAAATAAGGGTGGGAAAAGGACCATTTTGCCCCAAAAATGGAGTGTTTAAGTCACTTGAGTAGTAATGTATGCGGCGCACACCTAATCACATAATATAGGTTGTGCGGCGCACTCTTTATCGCACAAATTAGGTTGTGCGGCGCACACCTTATGGCATAAGTTAGGGTGTGCGTCGCACACCTTATGCTGCACGACACACTCTACTTTGCAAAGCCATAACTTCTTTCTCGGGTGTCGGATTTTTGCGAAATTGGTATCGTTCGAAAGATAATTAGAAGGCCTTTAATTTTATATATAGTAGGAACTCTAATTCAATATATACAAAGAGTAATGACCAATTGAAGTTGACCCAAGTTTTGACGCTTACTAAAACTCAATCGATGGAAAAGCTTTCAACTCGTCCTTTCAATTCATGCTCAACTAGATTTATATACCACATAGTTGATTAAAAAACTATATTCACAATAGATTTATGGTTTTTGGAATGTGTACAAGTAGAACTGACAATTTACGTTCAAGTCTGAAAGTATGGGGTGTTACATTATCTCCCCCTTGGGATCATTCGTCCTCGAATGATGGGTAGGAATTTGTTGAAGCCTTAAAGGTATGGAATAACGCGGACACAACATGTACTCTAATAAAGAATACACTGATCTGAAACATGGCCATATGGCTGGAACTATTCATATTCTGAATTCTTATATCGGACATGCATATCTGATGCATGGAATACACGACTGAAGCTACTCATAAGCTGAGTTCTCATAATGAACATGCATACCTGATTCATGGATTTGTTACTGAGTTGTTCTCATGAACGCAAAACTGAATACACTGATAAGCTGAACTTTTTCTATTGGATATGCATTTCTAATGCATACTTATTTGACTGAACTGACGTATGAACGTATGACTGAATACGCAATGATAACTGGTGCGGGGCTTGTAATAAGAATATATGCATGCAACTTAATGGGGTATATCCCCCTTGGGACCCTATGTCCCTCTATGAATGCTCAATTCACTAGGATGCTCAGAAAACTGAGGCGATGCACTAGGCACCCACAAATTTAACCATATCTGAACATCTGGAATCTGAATCTAGTACATGACGCATGAATTGAGCTATACTTGCAAATACTAGTATACTCTATCTTGGAATAGTAACATATCTGAGATTTTGGGTAGCATGATTCAATAAAGAGACGAGAAAACAAGTCATGTGAATCTGACTGCTAAACTGATTTGCTGGCCACATAGACTGAACTATACTGGAAACTTATACTCAATCTGGAGTATTTCTTCAATACTCTCTCTAAAGAAGTTATAGCAGTAATAGGGAGCCACGAATCTTAGGTATGGATTACACGAGACATCCAACTGAGGAAATCACAACATTTACACTACTCTGCAGTCTGGAATATAGACATATAACTCATAAATCAGGATAGAATTACCAGGCCTTAGTTAATGCGACTTCTTACTTTCAATCTTAGCACACTTCTCGAGTATCCCTTAACTTACTATTCTCCTTAATTACCATACTCATTGATTTAAGTTATAATCCTTATAAATCTTTTTACTATTGTCTAAAGTAGCTTAAATCCTTTTACGGTGATCAAGCCAAATTTTAAATCACAAAATACAACATGCCACACCACGATACTAGTCTAAACCATATGATTCAGTCTTCTGTATCCTCTTTAGAGATCACACCCTAAGCATAACGTGCCTTACCACTTCAACGACTAGCTCTGAACTCTTACTATGGATTTACTAGAGTATACTGTGGCCCTCCACTTAAAATCCCAACATGTCATTCAAGCCTATCTTTATAACCACATATGACCTCCAAGGCAAATACCCATAAGGACACACTTCACATATTCTCTAAACCACTATCAATATAACTCCCACGCGCTACCCCAAGAATATACACACATAAATTCTCACTAACCATCACATATATCAAAGATTTGGCCCCAAACTTACTTAACACTTAAGGCCTTATCTAAAACAAGCATACTATGCTTTTTATCAAAAGAAAAACATTTACTCCTCACAACCATCCTCACATAAGAAAGAGTCACAAAAGGCTAAAACATAAGATTTTGAAACATTGAAGGGTATTATATGAAACTTAACACTTAACTGAGGCATGAGAAATAGCAAATCAACATTCGGGATTTATCAAAGCACTCTGAATTTAGGGTATTCATGGCTATAACCTGAATCTCGCCAATCATTTGGCGTAAAACATGAGTTATGGAGACTGAGCATACTAAAGGGCGCAAACATATATTTCATGAGCTGCATGACCTCAATTTGGAGTTTGTAACATATGGAATGTAATTCCAACTACTGAATGAACTGGAACTCTTCATTTTAGAACTGGAAGAGTACATGATTCGCTATCACAAGCATGATCATGAACTACGATTATCGAACTGACATGTAAGGCATGAGTATGTATTGGGATCAGTGAAAAATACTGAGATAAGATTGGGTTGAGTCTCGCTCTCACTTTCTAATGTTCTATGTCGTTATGACATCACTTCTAGAATCTGAGAGCCTGACTTGGTTATTCGTTCTATCATCTCCCCCTTGGCTTTAAGCCATTATCTTAAGTTTGGGAGATCCCTTACTAGACTTTAAAGTTAACCGCACTCACTGCACTCTACTTAGATTCTAACACTTAACATGGATATTAATAAGCCTTTGATGAACCATACCACTTCTGTCCTAGCATACCAATATTGCTACTACAAACTTATATCTCTCTACCACGAGAATCGAGATCACATCAAAAGGCTCAACACTATCAATCAAGGCTCTTTAACTTGGCTATCTAGAACACCATATACCATCTAACTAGTCTTTTTCCAACTAGCAACTCAACGGTACCACTAGTCATACGCAATATGTAATAGTCTTAGAGAAATGCCACAACTCCATATCGCCTTGGGCATACTTACACACCATACCTACAACATTATACTTCATTATGAATCAACTTAAACTTAAGACATTTCATACACCGTTCAAGCCTATTAGATCACTTCCATTACCATATAACTAGCATCATTAACCAAGAAATCATCACATCCACCTTCATGGACTTCAACTGTTCAAAACTTAAGGTCTAGTGCTAAACATGATTTTTCAACCCAACCTTACGCGTGATTCTTACTTGGAAACCATGAAATAAACATCAAGAAACACTAGTACACTAGAACTTCATAACCACAATAATCAATCTTGACCTTACTGTCTTTCTTATCATAACTCATTAGCACGTACTATTTCAACACATCAAGCCTACTAAATTCAAAACATACATCATTAATCTCATACCACTATTTTTACCACCACATTCTACACTTGAATTCAAGCCTATAGTTTAGCGTCAATCGTCTACCACCAATGACGAGTTCAACATAATATACTAATCCATCAAATTGGAACATTCTATCCAAATACCTCATAATTTGCTACATACCTTCTCATAAGTAGTACTAGTTTACAACTACCAACGAAAAAAGTCAAGGGGTAAGGTCACATAATAGACATGATCAACCTTAATCTGATATTATAACCCCATACGATCTCATCTACTTATGCGGATTTCTTACCTCATACTTACTTACTCAAGTATACATTTAGACTGCCTTCAAATTCCTTAAATAACCATGAGTCTATAATCATAACTTACTCGCTAATATAGTCATTTTTCACATTCAAGCAACCAACAAATCACCCTGACTAACAACTCTTTCTCTACCTTATACTAAACTAACTCACAAGGACGAATCACCTCTTTACCGACTCAATCTCATGCAAACAGATTCAGCCATACATATATTAAACCAACAAAAGAACAAGAAGTTGGACAACAAGTTGCCAGTGAATCGAAATAGGCCTCACACGACTTCACTAGACTTTGGTTTTGTATTTTGAACAAGAAAATGAGATGGATGACAAAGAAACTATGATAGTGAATCGAAATAGCCCCACACGGATTCACTAGACTTTAATTTTTTTCCAAAAGCACCATGATAACAAGATTTCATATTACAAGAGATAAAAAATTGACACATAATATTTAATGGTCTAAGAATACACATCTTACTCTGTATAAATAAAAATCTGAGTAAAATACTTCCCCCATGGAATACCCTACCATCCACACATGCTACTAGCTACCACATTAGTTTATCTCTATAAAGGGGTAAATCATCCTCAAACATCGGTTATTCAACTGAAATATTCATTTACACCAAAAATCACCCTCACTCTGACTTCTAACTTTGTGACTTCACATCACTAACTTCTTGGTCTAATTTCATTACCAATAGGTCATGACAATAACACTTTAACTTATGCTACTATTTGGGTGGAAATACAGTTCCAACATTCTGCTATACACCATCCACATTTGTCCCTCTCAAGATTTTTGAGAGGGACTAGATGCACATAATACTTTAAGCTGGAAAGCACGATTCCATCAGGATCAATGTTTACATCAGAATCAGCATATATTGAAGCACTAACAGACTCCTCTCGAGTCTTTGCACAATTTTTAAAATCTTATATGGTTCAATCGGAAAGGACTATATCATGTAGATTCTAAACCTTTCGCACTTGAATCACCCCAATAATGGGACATGTATGAGAACATCAGAGTAAGGAAAGAATTTGGGATGACTTTACCTTCATATGGGCGACACCAAAGCACAAATGACAGTACGAAAGAGGAACATTTTGAGTCTATTGCACGAACTGGAACATGAAGAAAGAGAGACATTCCTAAATGCCTAGTAGCCTCCTGCCTATAAGTGTGGCACGCTACACACCCATAAACAAGACTTTACCCGATGCGATTTCGCAGAAACCCTGGGACCATGAACCGTACTTTGATACCAAGTTTTTCACGACTCGAACCGGGGTCCTAGCCGTGATGAGCATTCCAAACCATGAAGGCCCGAAACACCCCTATTTGTCTGATAATCATACACATAACTCATATGATAAAAGAAATACGGAAGATAAATAATATTACAGAAATATGGTCAAGAATCACATGAAATCAATAACGGGAAATAATGTCCCACAATCTCAACACAACATCTCTATAACGTCTGCGAAATCTCTACTACATGACTGAAACAAATATCTATCTAAAAACTAGGACAAGGCCTCCAATAGACCCAAAACTAATAAATGATAAATGAAACTGCCAGATATCAGGCCTTTCAAAATATAGAAGGCTCACCAAGTGGCTCTGCAAATCTGTCTGAGGAATCTACTAATTTTCTGGACCCCTAGACTGTGCCTCTGAACCTGGGAGGGAAGGGGGTCAATACAAAAGTACTGGTACGCAGAGATACCAAAACAAAACATAATATTTTTACAAAATATAGTTGAGAGCCATTATAAAGCAGTTTCATATCAAATCATTTGAAAACACATGGGCGTAATGTAATTATTTTCAACAATAATGTAATGTAGCTGAGCTAGGTGGAATACCCTACATATCACATTTACACCAACTGTCAAACCTCGGTTGCCGCCGAGATTAGAGTATAAGTGAGAGGAAGTCACACAAGATCACACAGCAGGGTGTCTCGACCCAATGGTAGTGCACAAGATCACAAAGCAGGGCTCCGAACCATAGTCCCAACTTGGGAATGACATAAAGTTAGGTACGCAAGATCACAAAGTAGGGTACCAAATTCCCATGTCGGCAAACACGGTTTCCAGCAATGAGCCCTTACACTCAAACGCCTTCTTCGGGCATCCACCTATCTCATGTAAAATCAATCCATTCAAATTTTATCTAATTCAATCACATATCATATTCTGTAGGGTATCGTCATACCCGACTTGCAAGCCATCAATATCATATCATTCTTCTCATTCAACCATTGTATTCAACATGTTTCAACACAAATAGCCCTCTCGTTTTCAAGTCAAAATCATATCAATTCTCAAAACATTTCATGTCATGCTTTTCAAGATGTTTTCAATCAATTTACTTCATATGAACATTTAAAACAAATTCACATCAAGAGAGGAATTCCATATAATTCATGCTCTCAAATTAACACCTTTTCGAAACAAATGCATATACATATATAATATGTCAAATCACTTCGAAAATAGGCCTAAAGACCAAATCAATATTATAGAAACGTTTAAAACATGATTATATTCATAGTTTCAAAAACCCCATTGTAAAATATGAATTTAAAGGCCCATGAGATTTTAGGAAAACCCCACGTACCTCTATATGCAAAGATGATAGGTGTTTCTTGAAGCCTACGTTCTAGGGATTCCAAATATGCAATTAGTTTCAAAAACCCATGGTTGAATCTTGAGTTACTTGGGTTTTTATTTTGAAATCCTAAGGAGAGTTCTTGAGCAATTTTGATGAATTAAGGTGTATTTTGGGGTATTTGGGGACTGAATTTCGTGTTTATGGCTAAATAAGAGTGGGAAAAGGACCATTTTGCCCCAAAAATGGAGTGTTTAAGTCACTTGAGTAGTAATGTATGCGGCGCACACCTTATCGCATAATATAGGTTGTGCGGCGCACTCTTTATCGCACACATTAGGTTGTGCGTCGCACACCTTATGGCATAAGTTAGGGTGTGCGTCGCACACCTTATGCTGCACGACACACTCTACTTTGCAAAGCCATAACTTCTTTCTCGGGTGTCGGATTTTTGCGAAATTGGTATCGTTGGAAAGATAATTAGAAGGCCTTTCATTTTATATATAGTAGGCACTCCAATTCAATATATACAAAGAGTAATGAACGATTGAAGTTGACCCAAGTTTTGACGCTTACTAAAACTCAATCGATGTAAAAGCTTTCAACTCGTCCTTGAGTTAGGGGACCTCTATGATCTCAATTCATGCTCAACTAGATTTATACACCACATAGTTGATTAAAACACTATATTCACAATAGATTTATGGTTTTTGGAATGTGTACAAGTAGAACTGACAATTTACGTTCAAGTCTGAAAGTATGGGGTGTTACAGTATATATGCTCTCTATTTGTCAGCCCCCAAAGACTGTTATATACCAAATGGAGAATATGTTTGCCAACTTTCTATGGGGAAGCAAAGAGGGGAAGCCGAAATATTATTGGGCAGCTTGGGATAAGTTATATTATCCTAAAGAAGAGGGTGGTATTGGCATAAGATCAACATTGGACATTTCTAAAAGCTCAAGCGCCAAGATTTGGTGGCAGTTTAGGACCAATGAAACTCTTTGGACTAAGTTCATGAAATCCAAATACTCTAAAAGAATTCACCCAGTGGCTAGGAAGTGGAGTTATAAGCATTGTCATAGTTGGAGAAGAATGATGAAGATCAAGAATGAAATAGACCATTTGATATATTGGAGGATTAACAAGGGCAATTCCAACTTTTGGTGGGACAATTAGACAGGTATTGGTAGACTTTCTCAAATTTTTAATGTCTCTACTTCCATTAGAATTAAAGTTTCAGATTTCATGCATAATGGAGAATGGAATATTAACAAACTTAACCAAGTTCTTCCTGTTGACTTTGTAATTACCATTAAATTTTCCAATCTCGAGGACGTTCCAATATGGAAAGTCAACTCAGATGGAAAATTTACTAGTAAATCTGCTTGGAATTTCTTAAGGAAAAGAGGTAATACCTCTCTAGTTAATAGAATGGTTTGGCATAACAAGAACCATTACAAGATTTCCTTTTTCCTATGGAAAGTGTTACATAACAAGGTGGCAGTGGATCTAAACCTTACAAGATTCAAAGTCCACCTTCCTTCTAGATGTTGTTGTTGCAGGTCTTATGAGCAGGAAAATGTGGAACACTTGTTCTACAATGGACGTATAGCACAATATATATGGAAACACTACAACAGACTTTTTGGTGTAAACCGGAGACATAGCAATTTTAGGTTGCTGTTGATGAATTGGTGGTTCTCTGAGGGAATTAATCCTGTTCAAAAGATGCTGCTACAGATTCTACGTAGTGTCATTATTTGGCAGATATGGAAGGCTAGGTGCAAACATAGATTCGAGGACATTCATATGAATACCAGGAGCATTATTGTACACATCAACATTCAGACAGTGATGATTGCTCATAAACAATTCAGCGACATAAATCCATTTAAGTCATGGGAGCAATTTTACAATATTTCAAAGAATGCCAAAGAAAAGACCATCTACATTCCTATCACATGGAATAGACCAAAGGCTAATTTTTACAAACTTAATACAGATGGTTGTTCGAAAGGAAATCCAGGTCCGAGTGGAGGAGGTGGCATAGTTAGAGATGAGTATGGCCATATGAAGATAGCTTATGGAGTTTCTCTAGGTATTCTCACTAATAACATGGCTGAAATACATGCCTTGGAAATTGGTCTACAATGGTGTGTAACCAATGGTATCAAGAACTTAGAAATAGAGGTTGATTCCAAGCTCTTGATGGATTGGATTAGTAATAATATTGATATTCCATGGAACCTGTGGAACAAGATTTCCAGCATAAAGGATATGTTGATGCAACTGGATAATTGGTGCATACAACATTGCTATAGAGAAGGGAATAAAGTAGCTGATTGCTTGGCAAATTGCGGCCTGCAATATGAAAATATTATATGGATCACTCGCCATCACAATTTGCCAACAGAAGCCAGAGGAGAGGTTAATATGAATAGGATGGGCGTTCCATCCCTTAGAACGATTACCAAAAAGAACTCTATCTCTATGGGAAGAGACATGTATAGCTTTTATACTTTTGATGTCCCCTGAGGGTTATGTATAGAAGAGGTCTTATACCTCCTTATGATTTTGGGAGCTTATTAGAAATCCTACTTTACCATAGAATGGGGAGTGTCCCATTCTTAGTAGGTGCAGGGAGGCTTTCCTCTTTTGTTTGTAATTTTTGATTTTAATCAAAGGCATCCACTCTCAATAGAGTTGGATGGAAAATAAAAAAAGTTCAAAACTTTTCATGCATTAACTATTTGCCTATCCAAATTTATTTCTTTTTTCAACCCCACAAGCCCCACTACCATGCCAACCCTATATAGTAGATATATTTATACACAAAACACTTTTCCGCATATAGTAATATAAGTTTTAATGCATAAATGGTGTATCCAAAAGTTGTTCATTCCATGAAGTGTTTGAAAATTCCTAATACTTCTTCTATACTGTTACATTTCTTGGTGTGTTCTTCATATTTTTTCTTTTAAAGTTCCATCAACTTTCTTGATTTTTGTGCTAGTGGTGGATGTAGAGTTACATTTTTGACGCTGAACATATATTTATGTGTAAAAATTAACGAACGGTACGTCTGAATTAAATGTGTTGACTGATAAGAACCTTTAAGGTTGAACAGAAAAAGTTGAGTTTGTTTTCTTATTTATGCTACTTGGATTTCTGTGATAAGTTAGAGAATTGGAGTAATGTGTTATGTTAACAAACAGTTGGAAGATTTACTGTTTACTTACTCTAGTCGATACATATAAATCATACATTGATTATACATGATCATACACATATTGTACATGAAGTATACATATATTATACATTCGCTTGCTACTTTTAGTTTAATCAGTTGGGTGAACGACAGTTTAAGTTTTATTCTTTTTGTTTTTCTCTGTTTACAGGTATGATCAAGTGAATTTCGATCTTTTGCGGGTGGCAGAAAGTTCATTGGAACAGAGAATTTAAAGGGAATATTTGTTTTTGAGTTCTTAGAGAGAGTAAAGATGGATGCAACATTAGGCCGGGATGGGCTGGGAAGCCGGCGGTCCATGAGTAAGAGCAAAAGGAGGCCGAGTTTTCGATCAGTAAGTTCAAGGAGTTGGGCATCAGCTAGTGTTGGAGAACTAATGTTTACTGCACCAGGAGGTGATGTTTTTCAGAAAAGTACAAGAGAAAACGACAACGAACAAGAGCTAAAATGGGCTGCTATTGAGAGACTTCCAACATATGATAGGCTAAGGGATTTTGAAGCAAACATTGTATGTTGGGAAGACTAATTATCATGAAGTTTATGTTGTTCATCTAGGATTACAAGACAGGAAACAGATATTAGAAAATATTCTTAAAGTTGTCGAGGAAGATAACGAGAAGCTTTTTAGAAGACTCAGAGACAGGATTGATAGGTGATTGCGAAAACAAATATATGTAGTGACAAATTTCATTGATCTTAGTGAATTATGTGTTAATCATGTATGTATATGTATGTATGAACCAGGGTCGGAATTGATATTCCGAAAGTTGAAGTTCGTTTTGAGCATCTTTGTATTGATGGAGATGCATATGTTGGATCTAGAGCATTGCCTACTCTCTGGAATGCTTCAATCAATTTCGTAGAGGTACTATTTCATTTCAGTTTAATCTTCGATAATTTAGGAGTATAAGTTTTATCTCTAAGTTGCTTATTCGTAGATCTTTAGTTCTATCTGATTGTTTCTTTCTTATTATCTTGTTGTTGTTGCTGTCTGTTATTACTGCCTCTTTTTCATCTCTCCTTGAGTGGAGATAGGGGTAAGGTTTGCGTACATACTACCTTCTCGGACCCCATCTGTGAGATTATACCGGGTTAGTTGTCGTTGTTGTTGAAGTATATTGACAACAATTCCTTTGTTTCCTTTAGTTCTGTTGTGCTTGTTAAAACTTTTTTTTGTAACCTTTTTCTTCGTTGTACTTGTTAAAGTTTACCTGATATAGTTTGGTACTTGTACTGGTGAATTCATTTTTTCCCCGTATTCAAATTTCATTGGGGTTTCTTGAAAATATCAAGATTGTCCCTTCAAAGAAAAAGGTTGTCAACATACTGCGTGATGTGAATGGAATTGTAAGACCGTCAAGGTATGTTCGTCAAACTACAGTTGCATTTACAGTTGAACTCATGAATTTATATTATGGACACTGAAGAATTCTAGGTATATCTCAAGGGTAAAAACACAATATATTACTTTATTTAGTCTTATGGAGATAAGAACTTCCATTGATTCTGCAGTTCTTGAATTATATAGGATGACGTTACTTCTGGGGCCTCCTGGTTCTGGAAAAACAACATTGCTAAAAGCACTTGCTGGGGTGCTAGACAAGGACCTAAGAGTGAGTGACTTTCGAACTTCCAATATGTGGCCTGAAAGTTTTAATCTAAGTCGTGTGACAAAATGTGTTATTTTAGGTGAACGGAAGAATCAGTTACTGTGGTCATGAACTATCAGACTTCATCCCTCAAAGAACATGTGCTTATATTAGTCAGCATGACATTCATCATGGAGAGTTGACAGTTAGAGAGACGTTGGATTTTGCAGGACGTTGTTTAGGAGTTGGAACAAGGTATGAGCTCCTTACCGAATTGTCAAGGCGTGAAAAGGATGCAGGAATCAAACCTCATCCTGAAATAGATGCATTTATGAAAGCTATAGCCGTTGAAGGACAAGAATCTAGTCTTGTCACCGACTATGTTCTTAAGGTTAGACTTATGCTTTCACTCGTAATCATTCCTGCATGTACAAACCACCTAGAGCTGATTATTGAAGTGAATTACAGATACTTGGGATGGACATATGTGCTGATATAATGGTCGGTGATGAAATGAGAAGGGGTATTTCTGGTGGACAGAAGAAGCTGCTCACAATAGGTATGTAGAATTGTCACGTCAATCAAAGGGGGGAGATCATCATATGACATTTGTTATCGCGCTTGCCGAGTTTATTCTAGTACATGTGCCTTGTGACCACATTTAATGTGCAGGAGAAATGTTGGTAGGCCCTGCTAAAGTTTTCTTTATGGATGAAATATCAACTGGTCTTGACGGTTCAACCACATTTCAAATTGTAAAATTCATGAGGCAGATGGTCCATATCATGGATGTAACCATGATAATCTCTCTTCTTCAACCTGCACCTGAAACCTATAATCTTTTCGATGATATTATATTGCTTTCTGAGGGAAAAGTTGTCTACCAAGGTCCACGTGAGAATGTACTGGAGTTTTTCGAGAGTGTTGGATTCAAATGCCCGGAAAGGAAAGGAGTTGCTGACTTTCTGCAAGAGGTTACTTCTCTAAAGGACCAAGAACCGTATTGGTTCAGAAAAAATGAACCTTACCAATATATTTCAGTGGCTGAATTTGCAGAACACTTTAGCAACTTTCCTGTTGGGCAACAACTTTTTGATGACCTTGGAGTTCCTTATGACAAAAGCAAAGCCCATCCTGCTGCGCTGGTTACTGAGAAGTATGGCATCTCCAACATGGAACTCCTCAAGGCATGCTTATCGAGGTAGTGGCTATTGATGAAGCGGCATTCCTTCTTATACATATTCAAGACATTCCAGATCACTGTGATGTCAATAATTACTTTCACAGTATTCTTTAGGATAGAGATGAAAACTGGTCAGATCGCAGATGGAGGCAAATTTTATGGTGCCTTGTTTTTCAGCCTCATAAAAATGATGTTTAATGGTACCGCAGAGCTTGGTCTTACCGTATCCAGGCTTCCTGTGTTCTTCAAACAGAGAGATTCTTTGTTTTACCCAGCATGGGCTTTCGCTCTTCCCATTTGGCTTTTAAATATTCCCCTTTCTTTTGTGGAATCGCTCATATGGATCACACTAACTTATTACACCATCGGGTTTGCTCCTGATGCAAGTAGGTAGGTTGTCAGCTCACTCCTAACAACCAAAATATCTTGTGTCAAAATGTGGCTTATTTGTTAGGCCGATCAGTCATGATATTTGGTCGATGTGAATTCATGGTGCTCAAATAGAATTTAGTTTATACTATATGAATTCAAACTCACATTCTTGCACCTACCAAATTTTCAGTTTTTTTTGCCCATTCTTGGTATTTTTTACATTGAATCTATCTGCTCTATCTCTATTCCGTTTTGTTGCTGCACTTCGAAGGACTCAAGTAGTTGCTAACACTTTTGCAACTTTCACAATGCTGATAGTCTTTGTGCTTGGTGGGTTCATCGTTGCAAAAGGTTAGTTTTCTATTACACTCATAGAAATTGGAAACTTCTCTGTTCTGTTGGAGATAGTTGCTTATACTCTTGAACTATAGGTGCAAAGAGGCTGAGTTGGTTGAGCATGAGATCTCCCAAATTGGGGGTCTCAGGTTTGAAACCTCCTGCTTTCTCATTAAATCTCGTCGCACGGGGCTTGCCTAGTGCGGTTTACCTCTCTTGTGTAGTTTGCGGTTATACTTGAACGGAGTTAACCCTGTGCGCATCCAAAGGGTAGCGGCTGCGGGTTCCGTTTGTCATACAAAAATTGACAATTTCACATGGCATGTCCAATATTTTGAATGCATTTTTATGTAATGGTGTAGATGACCTGAGACCATGGATGAGATGGGGCTACTACATATCTCCTATGACATATGGACAGAATCCAGTTGCCATCAATGAGTTTCTGGACGATAGATGGAATACTGTAAGCTCTACCATTATGGTTCATAAAAAAGGCAACATATATTTGTTTAACTTTTCCATCAACATTAATTATCTTGACGCGCCCTATCGTTGCTCTTTGCAGCCCAACAATGACACTAGATTTTCAGAGCCAACAGTCGGCAAGGTTCTTCTCAAGGAAAGGAGCATGTAAACAGAAGACCGCGTTTTCTGGCTTTGTGTTGTTGCCCTATTTGTTTTCTCCTTTTTGTTCAACTTTTTCTTTATCTTGGCACTGACATACCTAAACCGTAAGTCCCAGATTTTCTACACTATTTGAAGTTTTAGAACTGGCTTTTGGTTCTGCACAGTTCTTGTAAGAAAAATGCAGCACTTGGAGATTCTAGATCAGTTATTTCAGATGATGGCAAAAGTAAGAAAAAGAAGCGAACACAATGGAGTTCAGCATCTTCAGCTCCGATGACTGAAGGTCAAGACTCTTGTATTTTTCTAGTTCTCATGGTTACAGCTTTTATCTGTCCAAAATGGTTTTCTTTTTCATAATTTTGTTAAAGGTCCGTAAACTGTCTCTCAAGTGCGCGATTCTGGTGCTGGTTATACTCTGGTAGTTGTATGACCATGTATATGATCATAGCTTCATATTATGCATCAACGTTTAGACAATATCATGATATAGGAGGCGTTACATCCTTTCTTTACTCTTACCCTTTGTAAATATTCTGACTACTTGAATGATTATTACAGGTATAGTTATGGACGCAAGGAACACTAACAACTCAAGTATTGAAGAAGCCAAGAAAAGCGGAATGGTGCTTCCTTTCCAGCCACTGTCCCTTGCATTTAATCATATCAATTATTATGTCGATATGCCAGCTGTAAGTAACTTTTCTTGGTATTTAAACATTAACTTTGTTATGATTCAGTTCCTACTAATCATCTGGTAATCAAGAATAGATGCTTCCTAAGAAATTCCTAACAAGCATACGGAAGCTAGATTTTGGGAAAACACTACATGTTAGTCAACTACTATTTTATACTTATAAGACAGCTTCTTCGGTCTGAATGAAAACTCTGATACAACAATAACAGTCATGTTTGCTAAGAACTGACGACTAGGGTTATTCGGAACTTTCTAGTTGATGTCCATGTTCTAATGATGATGCTAACTACTGGGAGAGGCTTTCTTGAGTTACCAAACAATCTGTCGTATTCTTGAGTATTGTTTGGGCAGGGGAGGGATGTAATATGACAGCCTGTGTCTTAATACAGTACTAATATCAGGAAATGAAAGCCCAAGGAGTTGACGAGACTCGTCTCCAATTGTTACGAGATGTTAGTGGTGCTTTCAGGCCTGGAGTTCTTACAGCCTTAGTTGGTGTGAGTGGTGCTGGAAAGAAGGAAGGAAAACAGAAGGCTACATTGAAGTAAACATCAACATTTCTGGTTATCCAAAGAATCAATCAACTTTTGCTCGCATTAGTGGTTATTGTGAACAAAATGACATTCATTCTCCACGTTACTGTTTATGAGTCATTGGTATACTCAACTTGGTTGCGTCTCTCTCCAGATGTAAAAGAACATACACGGAAGGTGTGCTCTCTTGTCTTATCCTTTTACCTCATCTTATCAGTGAAGTCTTGCTTTGTACTTCTGATTATCCTCCTGAAAAATCCCAACAGTTTTCGTAGAAAAGGAGGTCAAGGACTGACTTCCATTTTTGGTCTTGTTTAGAATTTTGTTGAGGAAATAATGGAGCTAGTCGAGTTGAATCCACTGAGGGACTCCCTAGTAGGCCTTCCAGGGGTAGATGGCCTCTCAACTGAAAGAGGAAGAGACTGACTATAGCTGTAGAGCTGGTAGCAAATCCATCTATTATTGTCATGGATGAACCGACATCAGGGCTTGATGCTAGGGCTGCAGCAATTGTTATGAGAACTGTGAGAAACACCGTGGATACTGGGAGAACTGTTGTCTGCACTATCCACCAACCAAGCATAGATATCTTTGAAGCATTTGATGAGGTAATTACTGCAAGCAATGCTGGATTTTATAACTTGTGATGCAACTGTTCTCATAATCATGTCAAAAAATTTCTTGCAGCTGTTATTGATGAAAAGAGGAGGACAAGTCATAAATGGAGGGCCTCTTGGTCATCCTTCTCACCTACTGATCGAGTATTTTCAAGTGAGAATCAATGAATGATATCTTTATCGGACTAAGGGGGTGGAAATCAATTAGAAGAAATCAGCAACTAAAGAGCTGTTATTTTCTGAGTCTATTCCAGGTGTTCCTGAAATCAAAGAAGGCTATAATCCTGCTACTTGGATACTGGACATCTCGGCTCCGGCTGTTGAGGCTCAACTTCAAGTAGACTTTTGTTGAAAGTTGCTTTAAGAATGCAGACAATTTTTCCTTTTTTCTCCAGTTTTTCTTTTACGTACAAATCCTAGTTAAATTAGGAGTCCTATCTTTGGTAAGAAACTAATTAGTTATTTTAATTTGGTAGAAATATGTTTTCTTTGTCCTATTTTTAGTTGTAATAGCAACTATTTAAGTGGCTAATTGATGATCAATAACATACGGCTTTTACAAGAAAAAATCAACTGCTCTGCGTATTCTCTTCTTTAAACTCCCACCTCTGTTTCAGCGGCCAACTTTTTGACTATTGAATTCCTGTGTTATTTTCTTTTAAAGGTTTTAAAACCAACAATTGGTATCAGAGCTTTAATCTTAAGGGACCTGTGAGTGTTTGCATCAATTTGATCCAGTGGATACCACGAACGGAGAAATAAATTTTTCTTCAATGGCACCACCAACTTTCGATGGTGAAAGTTATCAAATATGGGCAGTAAGAATGCGAATATATCTGCAAGCTTTGGATCTATGGGAAGCTGTTGAAGATGAATACGAGATAGCTCCCTTGCCGGATAATCCCATGGTGGCGCAGATTAAATCTCACAAGGAGAGGAAAACCAGGAAATCAAAGGCACTAGCATGCTTATTTACTGCAGTTTCATCTAATATTTTCGCTCGTATCATGTCTCTGCAATCAGCGAAAGAGGTATGAGATTATCTCAAGAATGAGTATGAAGGAGATGCAAGGATTCGAGGAATGCAAGTGTTGAATCTTGTGCGTGAGTTTGAGCTGCAAAGGATGAAAGAAAGTGAAACCATACAGGAGTACTCTGACAGACATCTTAATTTAGCAAACCGCATCAGATTGTTGGGTTCCACTTTCAATGACTCAAGGATCGTTGAGAAAATCCTAGTAACGGCACCTGAAAGATTTGAGGCTACTATAACAACCTTAGAAAATACTAAGGACTTGTCCAATATCACACTTGCAGAGCTCTTAAGTGCTTTTCAAGTGCAAGAGCAACAACGTGTTATGAGACAAGGAGGAGCTGTCGAAGGTGCCTTACCAGCCAAGCATCATGAGGATGAACGTTCTAAGAAAAAAAGAAAGAATAAGAAGAACCAACCAACTGACGGAGAAGGTGTAGCGCAAAGTAACAAAAACAAAACAGGTTTTTTCAAAGGAAATTACCCTGCTTGTAAGCATTGCGGCAAGCTAGGACATGCACCTTTCAAGTGTTGGAAGAGGCCTGATGCTAAGTGCACTAAGTGCAATCAGCTTGGGCATGAAGCGATTATCTGCAAGAACAAAACTCAACAACAAGATGCAGAGGCTCGAGTTGTTGATGAACAGGAAGAAAATCAACTCTTTGTCGCATCATGTTTTACAAGTAGTGTCTCAAGAGAGCCGTGGCTGATCGATAGCGGATGCACAAATCATATGACTTGCGATAAAGATCTTTTTAAAGATTTGAGGCCTACAAAATTTAAAAAGTTAGAATCGGCCATGGTGGTTATATTCCGGCAAAAGGAATGGGAACCATTACAATTGAAACACAATCGGGTACTAAAACAATTTTTGATGTTCTTTATGTACCCGATTTGGACCAGAACTTGTTAAGTGTTGGTCAGTTGTTAGAAAAAGGTTTCAAATTATATTTCGAAGAAAAATACTGCTTGATCAAGGAAGCATCTGGACAAGACCTATTTAAAGTCAAAATGAGAGGTAGAAGTTTCTCATTAAATCCATCGGAAGAAGAGCAGATGCTGTATTCAGCAAAAGAAAACATTACTGAGTTATTGTGTAGGAGACTCGGGCACTATCATTATCAAGGGCTTGTCAAAATGCACAAATTGAATATGGTGGAGAACTTACCAGATTTGGATGTTAACGCTACTGAATGTCATGCCTGCCAATTCGGTAAGCAACATAGAAGGCCTTTTCCAAAATCTACTTGGAGAGCTTCACAAAAGCTGCAGCTAATTCACACTGATGTGGTTGGACCTCAAAGAACTCCATCACTAAAAGGTAGCATCTATTACGTTCTTTTCATTGATGATTTTACAAGAATGTGCTGAATTTTTTTCTTGAAATTCAAGTCAGAAGTTACTAGTGTATTCTGGAAATTCAAGAAATTGGTGAAAAATCAAAGTGGTTGTACGATTCAAGATTTGAGGTCTGATAATGGAAAGGAATATACCTCAGCAGAATTTGATTCATTCTGTGAGGAGGACGGCATTGTACATCAACTTACAACTCCATACACACCAAAACAAAGTGGTGTCAGTGAAAGAAAAAATAGATGGATAATAGAGATAGCCACGTGTATGTTACATGCGATGGAGTTGCCTAAAACATTCTGGGCAGAGGCAGCAAATACTGCAGTCTTTGTGCAAAACCAACTTCCAATGAAGGCTTTGGAATATAAAACACCATTTGAAGCTTGGTATGGGTTTAAACCTTCACTAAGTTTTCTTAAAGTGTTTGGTTGTGTGTGTTTTGTTCATATTCCTCAGGTTAAACGCGACAAACTTGACAAGAAGACGATTCCTGACATATTTATAGGCTACAATAATGTGTCCAAAGCATATAAGGTCTATCAACCTCAAACGGAGAAAATAGTTATTACTAGAGATGTTCACTTTATTGAAGATCAACACTGGAATTGGGAGAAGCCTGAAAAATATTCATCAGTTACCACTCAATTAGATCCAAAAGATCTAGTTGATGATTCTCCCGTTAGGGGCACGAGGTTGATCTCTGATATCTATCAGAGATGCAATACTGCAATTAGTGAGCCCGCAAGTTATAAAGAAGTAGAAGGGGATGAAAAATGGGTGGCTGCAATGAAAGAGGGGATGATGATGATTGAGAAAAATCAAACCTGGGAGCTTGTTGAGAAACCTCCTGATAGAAAGATCATTGGTGTAAAATGGGTCTTCAAAACAAAGTTGAACGCAGATGGTTCTATCAACAAACACAAAGCGAGGCTTGTGGTGAAGGGCTACGCTCAGATCTTCGGAGTTGACTACTCTGAAACTTTTGCACCAGTTGCTCGCCTTGACACAATCAGATTGCTACTAGCCATTGCAGCGAAAAAAATTGAAAATTTTATCAACTGGACGTTAAGTCAGCCTTTCTCAATGGTCTTCTCCAGGAGAAGATTTATGTTGAGCAACCAGATGGTTTTGTTGTCAACGGACATGAAAATAAGGTTTATTTGCTAAAGAAAGATCTCTATGGTTTAAGGCAAGCACCAAGAGCTTAGTATAGCAGGATAGATGATCATCTGTTAGGCTTGGGTTTCGAAAAAATCTTATCGGAATCCACTCTTTATGTAAAACACAAGGATAATGATATTCTTATTGTGTCTCTTTATGTTGATGATCTTTTGTTAACAGGAAATAATCTAAAGTTGGTTGACGAGTTTAAACATGAAATGATGCAAGTTTTTGAAATGACCGATCTTGATCTTATGTCTTATTTTCTTGGGATGGAGATCAAGCAAAGCAAAAGTGAAGTGTTCATTTTCCAAAAGAAATACGCAAAGGAAATTCTGAAGAAATTTTAAATGGAGGATTGCAAGCCGATGAGCACACCAATGAATCAAAAAAAGAAACTTTGTAAAGAAGATGGAGCCGATAAAGTTGATGAAGGGTATTACAGAAGCTTGATCGGATGCTTAACGTATCTCACTGCGACAAGGCCGGATATTCTATTTGTTGTAAGTCTCTTATCTCGTTTTATGCATTGTGCAAGTGAGATGCATTTAAGAGCAGCAAAAAGAATATTAAGATATATCAAAGGGACGGTTGACTATGGTGTAAAGTTTGAGAAGTCTCAAAGCTTCAAGTTGCTTGGTTTCTCGGATAGTGATTGGGCTGGATCCGTTGATGATATGAGAAGTACTTCAGGACATTGTTTCAGCCTAAGTTCAGGAATCTTTTCATGGTCATCTAAGAAGCAGGAAGTTGTTGCACAATCTACTGCAGAGGCTGAATTCGTAGCAGCAACGACAACAGTAAACCAAGCCCTATGGCTCAAAAAGATCATGTGTGATTTACATATGGAACAGAATGATAGTACTGAGATTCTAGTCGACAACCAGGCAGCTATTGCAATCTCAAACAATCCGGTGATTCACAGAAAGACCAAACATTTCAACGTCAAGTTCTATTTCTTGAGAAAAGTGCAACAAAAGGGAGAAGTGACTCTAATCTACTGCAAGTCTGAAAACCAGCTAGCAGACCAGTTCACTAAGCCACTTCCAGTCATCAAGTTCGAGCTTCTAAGGCAAAGAATTGGTGTTTGCATTTCATAAAGCAAGGAGGAGTGTTGAAAGTTGCTTTAAGAATGCAACAATTTTTCCTTTTTTTCTCCAGTTTTTCTTTTACGTACAAATCCTAGTTAAATTAGGAGTACTATCTTTGGTAGGAAACTAATTACTTATTTTAATTTTGGTAGAAATAGGTTGTTTCTTTGTCCTATTTTTAGTTGTAATAGCAACTATTTAAGTAGCTAATTGATGATCAATAACATACGGTTTTTACAAGAAAAAATCAACTGCTCTGCGTATTCTCTTCTTTAAACTCCCACCTCTGTTTCAGTGGCTAACTTTTTGACTATTGAATTCCTGCGTTATTTTCTTTTAAAGGTTTTAAAACCAACAACTTTGCTGACATTTATGCCAACTCTGAATTGAATAGGTAATTTAGAAGATTGAGTAGTTATAGTTTTTTTTTTTTTTTTTACTTCAGGTTTGGTATTAGTAACAGTTCCACCTACCTTACACGGTTATTGCAGGAGGAATCAAGAACTTATCAAAGAACTAAGTAATCCCACTCCAGGATCCCAAGATCTTCACTTCCCCACGGAATACTCCCAATCATTTTTTGAACAGTGCAAGGCTTGCTTTTGGAAACAACACTTGTCCTATTGGAGGCATCCACAGTATAGCGCCATCCGGTTTGCTATCACAACAATGATAGGAGTAGCATTCGGAATCATTTTTTGGAATAAGGGGAACCAACTGTGAGTAATCTTCCTTGAGTCCCAAAATGAACAATATTTCTTTTTCCATCATCACTTTTTATCTTAAACTAATTACGACAACAGGTCCAAACAACAGGACGTGTTAAATATAGTTGGAGCTATGTATGCTGCTGTCATGTTCCTAGGTGCAACTAATACTTCAGCCGTACAGTCTGTTGTTTCTGTAGAAAGGACAGTCTTTTATCGGGAAAAAGCAGCAGGAATGTATTCTGCACTCCCTTATGCATTTTGCTCAGGTAAGATTAACATCAATTAAATATATACCGTAATATTTTCTACAGCATCAATTGGTCGTTGAGAAGTAATTCATACTTATGCCATATGCAGATGGCAATAGAGACTATCTATGTCGCGATTCAAACTTTTATTTACAGCCTTATTCTGTATGCAATGATTGGGTTCCATTGTGCTTCTGGAAAGTTCCTTTTGTTCTACTTTTTTGTTTTCATGTGCTTTGTCTACTACACGGTGTATGGAATGATGCTTGTTGCACTCACTCCGAACTACCACATTGCTGCTATCGTAATGTCTTTCTTCATCAACTTTTGGAACTTGTTCTCCGGTTTCATCATTCCAAGAACGGTAAGTATACCAAGCACTACATAATCAAAATAATAATAAAAAGAATTTTTTGTTATCACACGTTTTCTAATGAAATCATAAATTACATATGCAGCAAATTCCTATATGGTGGAGATGGTATTATTGGGGTTCTCCAGCGTCATGGACAATATATGGCCTTGTAACGTCACAAATAGGCGACAAGAACAACCCCATTGAGATTCCTGGAGGCGGTGAGGTACCACTAAAGTTGTATATGAAGGAGAGCTTCGGTTTTGAGCACGACTTCCTGGGAGTTGTTGCTGCAGTGCATGTTGTATGGGCAGTTTTCTTTGGCCCTATTTTTGCTTATGCCATCAAGTTCTTGAATTTCCAAAAGAGATAAGTGAAACTTGAAGTGAGAATAGTATATTTAGCCTACAAACGTAAATGTGCATAAGCTTTCAAGGATGATATTCAGGGAAGCGCTCGATGGAAAAGGTGGCCTAAAGCCAACCCTTAAGTAAATACCTCAAGTACATTGAATAAATTAGTATATGCGTGCATCACATGTGCATCCCGTCATCACATGTGCATTATCTCATGTGTCACATGCATGTGAGTTACGTGCCTCATGCGTGCATTTTGTGTTAATTGGTAATTATTTTTAAAAATCATATGTACGTTCTGCAACACCATTTTACTGTGGTGTTCCGACACAAATAATGTGGTATCTCACTATGCCCTCTCTACTGCCAAAATTATTGAACTCTAAGTTGCAAAATTCCAACCCATTGTCTGTGTCTGAAGACGCTTAACTTTTCTTTCGATGTGTCTCTCAACCACCGTCTTCCATTTAACAAATCCCGGAAATGCCTCATCTTTTATTTTCAAAATATACACCCATATTTTTTTATTGAACTAATGGTAAATCATACAGTCACAGAAGATATGTAGTAGCCCCATTGCATCCATGCTTCCAAGTCATCTGCACCAGTACAAAAAAGTGCATTAAAAAAATTTGACATAAACACGTGAAATATTCAATTTTGTAGATCATTCTGCATCTATATTTCAAGACAATAAAACTGACCTTTTGCAACGATGAAACCACCAAGCACAAAGACTGAAATTGGTGGTTAAATCAATCCTTAAAAGTAAATTTCTCAAGTATATTGATTTGTGTGTCTCATGTGCATCACATGTACATTTCGTGTCTCAATTAAATAATTTTTTACAAAATCACATATATATTGTTGAACACGTGCTTGAGGTATACAAAGTTAGTGCATGCTAAATATGTGATGAAATGTTTCTACTAGACACGTTCAGTTCAAATTTTGAAAAGAATTTTTGTGCCTGTTCTTAAACATCTATTAGGTAGTTTAGTTAACTATATAAAATAGTGTCAATATCCTTTCGAAAATTTCATGTAATTCATGTCCATTATGTCACTTTTCTAGCTACCTAATGTGATCACATAAGTTTTAATTATATTAATCCAAATAAATATTGCGGATTAATTTAATTGAATTAATTATTTAAATTCAAATAAATATGGATTTAATTAAAGTTCAATTTCTATTGGGCTAGTTCATTGATTTGACCACAAATGATGAATCATTTTACTAAGCTCGATAGGGAATTCATCATATTTTAGAGGCCCAATTGAACGTCATGTGTCAAATGATATGGCATGCCGAGTCAAATGAAGGAACTAATAGGATCATGTCACACAACAAAATGATGCAGCATGCCAAGCGAAATCAAAAGCCAATAAAAACGCGGTACGCGTATAAGTTGACATGTTTCAACCAATTCAATGTCGTCATGTCACTTCAATCTGATTGGTCGGAAAAAGTTTGTATGATAAAGAACTCAGAATTTAAACAAGAAGCAAGAGAGAGCTTGTGGATCAAACACTGCAGATTCCTCTCCAAGTTACAAATCAAGCATCCAAGTCCATACACAACTCAAGATCAAGACGAAGATTCAAGACCAAGCTAAAAGCCCTTGGATTCAAATTTACAAGTTAATATCAAATTTATCAAATTCACAAATCAAGTTCAAATCCACCTAATTCAAATTTAAGCTCAAAGACCCTTGAATTTATATTTGAAAAGACGATTCATAGAGATTGTAACACTTACATATTGAAATCAATAAAACGGTTATTGCTATAATTTTCTTGTCCCAATTATTATTTTCTTGACTCGAATTTTATTCTCTGCACCTAATTTTTCAAGAAAAGAAAAAAGTACTTTTTCTAGTAATAAATATATTTATTATGTTTCTTGCCATTGAGGCTCTCCCTTTAGTGGGCTGTAAAAATTATGAATTCAAATTAGTGAGGTCAATAAATTTCGAATATCATAAGAAAAATATTACCTTAGAGTAGGATCAAGCTTACTAAACTAATATTCTTAAGAATTGTGACTTGCCTCTTCTACTTAGAAGGATATGCAGAGTGCGCAACAATGTTTTTGAAAAAGCAAAATTAAATATTTTTGCAGATTCAGAAGCACTTCTATTGTTGGATATTCAATCCCAACTCTGTAGTTCCACTCTTTTTTGACAAAAATAAAGGGAAAAAGAAAAATCAATTTTAATCACTTAAATTAACATATGAGAAACCACATTTCACCACCCAGGATTACTGTGGAATTAATAGGATCTCTTCACCATTTACTAAGCATATTTAGACTTTGAGATATGAATATGAAAACAAATTCTGATATGAAGAATTTTCTTCAGCCCAAGTTAGGTGAAATCCACTATGAGCACCGACTTAACGGAAATCATTAAAAAAATAAAGAAGTCTCATCTTGTTTATTCTTATTGATGATGGAATTACATAGCTTTGCAAGGATTATTGTGTAATTAGCATTAAGAAGTTTGTTAAAAGATATTTTTTCAGGTAGTTGGTGACAGTTGTCAAGTTAGGCAGTTAGAGTGAGTTAGTTAGCTAGCTGGTATTAGAAGGTGTGTGTATATATATATGTACTCTTAGATATAAAGATCAGTTTTTCTCAATAATACATCAAAAAATTTCTCTCCAGTTATTCATTTCTGCTAACAAGCTAACTCTCATAGCTTGTGATCTCATACATAGTGTGAAATAGAAGGATTGCAACTTGATAACTTGCAATCAAGGAGAAGAAGAAGATAAACAGAAGTTGAATTTTCATTATTCTCACTCGAAGCTTTACAGTTATGAGTCTATTTATAGACTTGAGTTAAGATGAGCTAAGAATGAGCTAAGAAGTGAATCATGTATCCAGCTCATTGACTGCTCATTGTAACTAACTAATAATGATCTAACAACCTATACAGTTGACTCATCTATCGGCTAACTAACTAACTGACTAACTACCCTATCAGTTTTACACATCAATGGAACAGGTAGTCGTATATGTGTCAGTGTATGTAGTAGTTAAACACCCCCCCTCAAGATGTAGGGTGCAAAATGTTGAGCACACCAAGCTTGCTAAGTAAATTAGTATGTTGAGCAAGGCTCAGGCCCTTGGTAATCAGTCAGTAAGTTGATCACTAGATTGAACATATAGAGCCTTAATCAAGCCATCTTTAATCCTGTCCCTGATGAAGTGACAGTCAATCTCAATGTGTTTGGTTCTCTCATGAAACACAGGGTTATTGGCCAACTGAATGGCTGAATTACTGTCACTGAAGACTGAAATAGGAAGGATGACATAAACCCTGAGTTCCTGAAATAAACCAACCAACCAAGTGAGCTTTGCAACTGCTGAAGCCATGCTTATGTACTCAGCTTCAGCAGAACTCCTGGAAATAATGTGCTATTTTTTTTTATTTTCATGATATTAGTGATTCACCAAAGTGAATGGCATAACCAGTAACTGATCTTCTATTGTTGGGGCAAGCAGCCCAATCTGTGTCACACCAGTAAGTTAAAGTAGTAGCAGGCTTAGCCTTGAACCATACACCTTGACCAACAAAACCTTTAAGGTATCTGACCACCCTAGTAGCTGCTTCCTAGTGAAATTTCTTGGGGTGTTGCATGAATTGGCTGAGAGTTTGAATAGCAAAGTTAATGTCTGGCCTTGTAATAGTGGCATACATAAGTTTTCCAACAAGTCTTTGGTAAGATAAAATATCAGACAACAACTCATCATCTTGTGCACCTGTGGCATGATCATACTCAATTGAGGTTAACTTGGCATTAGATTATAGAGGGGAGATAGCCGATTTAGAACCACTAAGCCCTGTGTCAGCAATCAACTCAAGAATGTACTTCCTTTGGTTCAATATGATACCTGATGCTAATCTTAAAACTTCAATGCCTAAAAGATACTTGAGATCCCCCAAGTCTTTCATTTTAAACAGTTGATACAACTTGATTTTAGTGGCATTGATCAATGATGCACTGCTCTCAGTAATTAGCAAATCATCAACATATACAAGCACTATAACAGTATCAGTACCTTGATGTAAAGTGAATAGGGAGTATTCATGTACATTCTGGGTAAAACCAACATCAAGTAAAACATGAGTGAGCTTCATATTCCATTTCCTGGAGGCCTTCTTAAGACCATACAAGGATTTGATCAACTTACACATCTTGTGCTCCCCCTGTCTTCTAAATCCTTCTGGCCATTCCATGTAAACTTTCTCCTAAAGATCCCCTTGGAGGAATACATTATGCACATCTATTTGATGAAGATTCCAACCTTTAGATGCAGCTACTGCAATCACACATCTAACTGTAACCACCTTAGCCACTGGTGAGAAGGTTTCATGATAATCTAACCCCTCCTATTGGCTATATCCTTTGGCCACTAATCTTGCTTTGAACCTCTCCACTTAACCATTTGCAAGATATTTTATTTTGTATATCCATTTGGAACCAACAATATTATTCCCTTTAGGTAGATCAACAATGATCCATGTGTTGTTAGCTTCCAAGGCATGAATCTTTGACTTCATAGCTTTCACCCACCTTGCATATTTTATAGCTTGTTTATAGTGTTGACGATCAGTCAAAGTAGAGAATTTGGTTAAATAGCACTGATAAGTAGGACTCAGATTTTTGTAAGATAGGCTGTTGGCTAATGGATATTTGCATCTCTAGTTTCTAGAAGTGTCAACATAATCATGCATCCACACTGGTGGTCTGTTTGTTCTTGTTGGTCTACTGGAAGAGGGTTGAGGCAGGGAACAGTCATCTTGACATGTTTCTTCATGAGTGGTGCCAGGTAAATATGCACCAGGTACTGCATCATCAGAAATGCTTTCCTCCTTAATTGGAGCTTCTTCAGTAATACTATCAGTAGCTGTCTCAGGAAATATTTCATCATATGTGGGGATCAAGAAGTCAGTGATATCTTCTTCAGATGAGTAAGCTTGTGTATTTACTAGTGATGAAGCTAAGAGAAATGCATCTTCATGAAACACAACATCTCTACCGACTAATAGTCTCTTTGAGGTGAAATCCAGCAACAAATATCCCTTCTGCGACTCTGAATATCCCACCAATACTATAGGTTTGGCTCTTTCTGTGAATTTATCATCTCTTGTTAGGATAGTGACATAGCATAAGCAACCAAATACCCTGAGATAAGATAGCTTGGGATCCTTGGAAATTATAAACTGAAATAGGCTCTTATCACTCAGAACAGAAGATGGTAACCTGTTCATTAGATATACTGCATCCTTTACACATAGTCCCCAATACTTAATGGGCAAGTGAGACTGAAACTTGAGTGCTCTGGCTATGTTTAATATGTGTCTGTTATTTCTCTCCACAACTCTATTCTGTTGAGGAGTGTGAGGACAACTGGTCTGATGCAGAATGCCCAGGGACTGGAACAATGTCTTACATTGAGAGTTAATAAATTCAGTTCAATTATCAGATCTAATGGTTTTCACCACTATTCCAAACTGAGTTCTAATCATGGAAATAAATGTTTTAATAGCCACTATGGCCTTAGACTTTAACTACAACAGGTGCACCCAAGTGTACCTACTATGATCCTCTACCATAGTCAAGAAATAACATTTGTTGTCAAAAGTAGAAGTTTTATATGGACCCTTTAAATCCATGTGGACAAGTTCAAAACAAGTAGAACATCTAGTAGTACTTATAGGAAATGAAAATCTTATCTGTTTAGCTAGTGAACACACAGTACATTTATTCAACATATTTACATCACTAGGATTCTTCAGAATGTCCAAACACTTGAGAACCTGAGCAGTAGGGTGTCCAAGTCTTTGGTGCCATAAGCTGCAACTGGAAGTTGTGACTTTTGCAATGAATCTACAGGTTTTTGATCTGGACTAATTAGTATCTCCTGTCTAACCATCTTTAAGAACATACAGTCCACCCTCTTGTTTACCAATCCCCTTCACCTTGCCATTGAAGAGGTCCTGAAAAATACAAAAATCAGGATAAAAGGATACAAAGAATGAAAGCTCCTTGGTTATCTTAGAAACAGACAACAAATTGAGTTTGAAGTCTAGAACAAATAGAACATCTTTGATCACATCATCTAAAAAAATGTAAGCTTCTCCAGCGTGTGAGATTGTCACTTCATCACCTGTTGGGAGGTGCAACTTGTCCAAATGTTTAGAGTCTAATCTTATACTTCTTTTCAATAAGTATTTGTGTGCAGACACATAATGTGTAGCACCTGAGTCTACAATCCAACTGTCAGGACATGCTTTGGACAAGAAGCAAGTAGTAATACCTGTCATATTTACTTATTTCATATCTTTTGTATCTTTGCTCAACATGGTCATAATCTGAGTGTACTCCCCTTTAGTGAATGTGTGAGGATTTTCCAGTAGTGCCCGAGTCACTTCAGGACTAGAACTAGCAGCATCAACCTGACCAGCTACCATGGTTGGAGCCTGAGAAGCCTTTTTACCGGTGTTGACAAAGTTGTTACCACTATTATGTGTGTAGAAGATGTTACTTCCAGTATTCTGTGATCTGAAGTTAGAGTTGTAGCCTTGTTTCTTCTTATTTTTCCAGTCATTTGGATACCCTACCAACTTATAACAAGTTTCCTTGGTATGACCCAAGAGATGGCAGTAATCACACTTTCTGTTTTTATAGTTAGTGTTGCTTTGTCCAAAACCATAATTTCGATTCACTTGCATAGTAAGTGGTTCTGATATGTCATTTACAGTCATCATACAAGCTGAATGTTGGATTTCATCCTCTATAAGCATAGCATAAGCTTGGTTAAGAGTAGGAGTCACTCCCTTGAGCAATATCTATCTTCTAGCTTCATCATAGGACTCATTTAGGCCACTTAAAAACTGTAAAAGTCTAAGTTGACACATATGATCTGAGTACTCTCTAGACTTAGGTTAATCACAACTAGGATTTGGAACTAGTACATCATACTCACTCCATAAACTCTTTAATTTGGTAAAATAAGCTGAGATTGAGTCTGTACCTTGAGAGTGCATATTAATTTCATGATGTAATTGATATATACGCATACGATTCACCTTTTCATATCTCTCCTTCAAGTCTTCCCAAACTGTACAAGTATTCGTGGCATAAATTATTCCAGATAACAGACTTTCACTCACAGTGTTTATGATCCAGGAAAGCACAATTTCATTACATATTTCCCACTTCTCATGAAGCTCTTCTCTATACGATTCCTTGCTGCACATTCTAGTGATAAATCCAAACTTTCTCTTCCCTAAGAGAGCAATATGTATCGATCGACTCCATAACTATAGTTTTCTGAACCAGTTAACTTGATTGGAACAAGTACAACACTGGAACTATCAGATGCACTGATAAAAAGTGGATCACTTTGATCAATTGTAGGCACCATGATTGATAGGATGTAACTACAATGTCAATAAAAATTGCGAAGAAGAAGAAACTGAAAAACAGAGATTAAAGATGTACTGAAACAATGATCTCAAATTGCACAAAGAATTAGTAAAATGCGATCGAAAACACACTTAGTGTTGAGCTCGTGGCTCTAATACCATGTGAAATAGAAGGATTACATCTTGATAGCTTGTAATTAAGGAGAAGAAGAAGATAAACAGAAGATGAATTTTCATTATTCTCACTCGAATCTTTACAATTATGAGTCTATTTATAGACTTGAGTTAAGATAAGCTAAGAATGAGCTAAGAAGTGAATCATGTATCCATCTCATTGACAACTCATTGTAACTAACTAATAATTATCTAACAACCTATACAGTTGACTCATCTATCGGCTAACTATCTAACTGACTAAATACCTTATCAGTTTTATATATCAATAGAACAGGTAGTCGTATATGTGTCAGTGTATGTAGTAGTCAAACACATAGCATATCAATGGTGAAATCTAACATGATATAAAATCCCAATGATCAATTTTGGTGATTCATTGATTCTATTTCTTTATCACAAGTTTCAAAATCTAGAGCTTTAGCAATGTCAGTTGACAACACTCTTTCTAAAAATCTAGGTCTCAATCATCCTCTGTATTTGAGTTCAAGTGGTAATTCTGGTTTTGTTGCTGTGTGGAATGATCTTAAGAAGTGCTTTGATAAAATTGAAGATTCTCACATTTTTCAGGCGCATAAAGAAATCACAACTATTCATTAAGATATTGATACTATCTCTATATATTTCTCTAAATTGAGAGCAAAATGGGTGGAATTTGATAATATTGCACCAGTTCCTAGCTGTGAATTTTTGATATCTCATGATTATATTTATTTTTATGTTATGTCTCAAGTTCTTTCAGTTTCTAATGGGCCTTAATGACTCATATGAGCAAGCTCGAGGTTAAATTTTGATGATGATTCCTGTTCCTTCTGTCAATAAAGCGTATTTTATGTTAATAGAGAGGGAAAATCGGAGAAGCATTTTTTCAAACAAATCTACTACTGAAACTAATAAAATTACATCTTTGGTATCACTTAGAAATGTTTCTGCATAGATACAAAAGAGAGATTTTAATTTCTTTTGTGACTATTGAAAGATGAAAGGTCACACAAGAGATGTGTATTATAAATTAATTGGTTATCCTAATGATTCAAAGTTTAAGAACAAAGGTAGACATATGAATCACTCTGGAAACTCTCAAGGAAACTTTCATACTGCTCGTAATGCAGTCACACACTCTTCTTATTTTATCCCCTACTACCTCAGTGCTGACACTTATAATTACTTTAGGGGTAATAGGAGAAATTCCAAAATTGATAAAGGAGAATGAACTTCTAGGTTTGGTGGAAAACTTGAAAGAGGTGAATGCAGTACTTACACTGGTTCTAAAAAATATGATAGTGCTTTAGCTGGCTATGAGAAAGTTGCTTTGTATGGTTTAGGTGCAAACGGAGGATTTACTAGCGAACAGTACAATCAAATTATGCATCTTCTTCACAAGGATGCAGAGCTGTCAGACTCAACACCAAAGGTGAATTTTACAGGTAATTCTATTATTGCTCTTACGGTTGATCATAGCTCAGCTGAGTAAATTATGGACATCGGTGCCACAAACCACATGACACTTCACTCTCATAGACTTACCAACCTTAAGAACACTGAACCCTCACAAAGAAAGGTTCACTTGCCTAATGGTACTTCTACAGATGCCACACATACTGGATCTTGTTCTATTTCTTCAAATACTACCCTTCATAATGTTCTACTTACCCTTGATTTTAAATTTAACCTTCTATCAGTTTTTCAACTAACTAAAGCCTTACATTCTTGGATATCATTCTTTCTTGATTTTTTAATTTTACAGGATCTTTACAATGAGAAGGTGAAGGGGATTGGTAAAGAGCATAAAGACCCTCTTCCTTCTACCTGTTCAATCTCCCAATAGAGTCCCTTCCACTATATCAAAGTCTTTACATGTTCATAATGTTATTGATCCCACTTTAGTCCCACTCACTCTTTAACACCAAAGACTTAGTCACACTTCTACTTCTGTGTTATCTGATCTACTTCCTGTTTCTTCTAAATCTAGTACTCAAGATATTAATAATTTTACTATGTGTCCATTAGATAAGAAATCTATACTTCCCTTTCCTTCTAGTACTTCTGGATTTGCTTATCCATTTCTACTTCTTTATGTTGATGTTTGGGGTCCATATAGTATTCCAACTCATGATGGTAATAAATTTTTTGTCACTATTGTTGATGACTATTCCAGAATGTTATGGCTATTTCTAATCAAATTCAAAAGTGATGCTCTTATTGTTCTTCAAAATTTTCTTACCTTGATCAAAACTCAATTTGGAGCTTGTGTTCATATCATTAGAAGAGACAATGGTATAGAATTTATAAATCAGGAATGCAGTAAATTGTTTAAGTCTTTGGAGATAGTATATCAAAGGACCTACATTCATACTTCATAAAAGAATAGAGTTGCTGAAAGAAAGAATCGACATATATTGGAGGTGGCTAGAGCAACTAGATTTCAGGGTCATGTTCCTCTCAAATTTTGGGGACACTGTGTCTTGACTGCTGCCTACAGCTTAAATAGATTACCCTCTTATGTGTTAAAAGGTATATCTCCCTATGAGGTATTTCAAAAAGTCAAGCCCTCTCTGTGACATCTCAAAGTCATTGGTTGTTTGTGTTTTCCAACAACCATTCCCAGAGGCGATAAATTTCAACCAAAGAGTGTGCCAGTAGTTCATATGGGCTATATTCAGTCCACCAAAGGATACATCTTATATAATTTACTAGACATATATTTCTTTATCAGTGGAGATGTCATCTTTAGAGAACATGTGTTCCCTTTCTCTCAATCATCTTCTACTTTCTTGCATCAATTCTCTGCTTATGAATCTGATGATGTAATGTTTAAACCTCAAGCTCTACCACCTCTTACTCCAGTTGCTGATGATATTCTTCCTCTACTCTCTCAAGTTCTAGCTTCTCAAGTTTATCCTCCTATTATTCCTGATGTTTTCCTTCCTACTAGATAGTCCCAAAGGTGTAGAAGACCTCTAATTTGGCAAAAGATTATATCACTGCCTCAGTTCAGTCCACAACACCTTACTCTATTGATCATCATATTACTTATGCACATCTCTCTCCTGCCTATCAATCATATATTGTAGCAACATCAAATGTGGTTAAACCAACTTCTTATGAGGCATCTTATTTAGATTCTAAATGGGTGTTGTAGACACATAATTTTGTCCCCTTCACAACTTAATTTTATCGTTTACCCCATATTACTGCATATCCTATCCACGTGGTAATTTTTCCACAAGAAAAACAAATAAATAACCACCTCATCTTTCACTTATTTATTTATTTTTATTTTTATCCAAATAACAAATCCTAACTAATTTTGTCTTATGTTAAAGATTCCAACAACCCACCCAATAAAAAATAGACACCTAACCCTTACCCTCCAGTTAAAAAACAACACCTTACCCCTCACCTAACCACCATCACTACACCCTACCCCTACCCCACGTGAACCCCTCATTTTCTTGTCCATAAAGGAAATATACACTCAAAAACTTCCAGGAAAATAGATGACAACAACTTGAAGGGGGGAAAAGATTCCTTCTCTTTATCTTTTTCCAATTTCATATAGAAAATCCATTTTTGGTTTCCAGGGAACAAGAACAATATATAATATTCACCCTTCTTCTCCATCCATACACACATAAAAAAATAGGAGGGACTCCATTGTTCCTTTTTCTTCTTCTTCGAGCACAATTCTTCACGGAGAGGAATGAATACACGCACATCACTCTCACAATTGCGCACTCTATTCTTCCACAACAATATATAATCTTCACTGATCACACACTACATGCACAATAGATCTATTGAGATATGTAAAGGAGGTAAGTAGTGAGAGATTGAGAGTAAAATCTGGCAGGGGTTGAGTTTGCCGATGACTTTTTCACTGGAATCCATTATCTCCATCAGACTCAGGTGTGGCTGACCAAAATCTACCTCTCACCATCGAAAAACCCAAAGTCAGCGGCTAAATCACCCTGAAATCAACCTATTTTGAGTTGATTTCGGTGAAGCTTTACCGAAAATTATTTATGGGTTTCAGGTTGTGCGATTTCTATTTTGGCTTATCCATTCGTGTTTGTAGAATTCTGTTCGAATAATATTCAAGAAGTTTTCGCGATTGAGTTTGTTGATGGTCGAGGTTTGAATTGAGGTTTTTCGGGCGTGGTATTATCTCTAATATATTAAAATCGATATTTGAGGTCCAATTCTTCAACTCCCTCCTTTTGTTTTGTTTCAATTTGATGCATTGATGTATGATTGTGTGTTGTTGGTTGGTGATTAGATGATCTTGTTGATATTCGATATTGTTTAGCCATGAATGATTAATCATGATATGAATTTAATGTTAGCATGAGTTTGGATACTTGTTTTGTATGAATAGTGACGTATAAAAGGAAATTTTGGGTAGAATTGAGAAAATTGATAAAAAGGGTGAATTTAGATTGATTTGGTTTATTGTTGTTTTGTTTACTTTGGAACAAATAGCAAGTTTGTGAACTCGATATGATCATATTTTAGGCCGAAAGCTTAGTAGGCAAAATTTAGGACCGGGTAGGCAAAAGGTAGGTTGGGTAGGCAAAGTTTAGGATCTGTGTTTGTTGAATGATGAAATGTTTGTGGAGTTTTTTTGATTTATGCATTGGGATCTATTGTATTCATTTGTCCGGGGAATGCCCCGAGGAATTTATATTAATTTATTTGGGGAATGCCCCGAAGTATCATGTACTTGAAGACGGCGCATGATCAAGGCCCAAAACGTCGGGTGGAGAAAGCAATGGACCGTAGTTAGGATTATCCTAGAATAGAGTAGGTTTATATTTCCATATTTTTTTATTATTATTTTGGGACTGTATAATTGGACTGAACACTAAATTTTGGATTATTTTATTTTGTTTTGTTTGATTGATTGTTTTGTATGCTTTGTGTGGTTTATACATTCGTAGTGTCAAATTAGCCGATATGCTCCACCAAGAGACCGTGGTTGAACCACGGGATCGAGGGGTGCCTAACACCTTCCCCTTGGTCAACAAAATTCCTTAACCGGAATCTCTGTTGGCAAACCAGTTTAAAGAGTCAAATCATTTTGAAAAGGATCTTTCAAAGGTGACTTGGCACACCCAATTATGTCAAGTGGCGACTCTGAATAAAAAATGTAAATAATCCTTTTTCGAAACAATTTTTCAATCTTTTGTCACTTTAATAATAAAAACCCTTTCGACCTTTAAAATCAATTCTTTTTGAGTTAGAAAAGGGGTGTGACAGATCTGGCGACTCTGCTGAGGATTTCTTCAGAATTTGAGCTTATTTTTTGGAGTTGTATCAGCTTTGTTCGGCATTATGGGTGTATAAACATTGTTTGAGTTATTATTTATGTTATTGTTATCACTTTTGTGCGTCTACGTGCTCTTTGTTTACAATTTTTCTTTACGTGTTACCGCTTTATATTTGGCATCATTTGCATAACCTAAGTCATTCTTTCTGCAACAAGTCCGTAGTACACGTGTGTGCATAACCTATAGTTGAGTCACCCTTATTTTAGGAGGGGGATCCGTTGGGTTGTATGGAGTAGGTGGATAGCTAAAGTAATCTACTATCGACCATACGCTCCCCTGAACAGCCTTTTTAGTATAACCCAGCGTAGGTCAGTCTTTAGGTCATACTTATCTGCATCATATTGAGACCTAGTGGGACCTACATGGCCCTTTGTAGGAGACTCACCTCTAAAGCATCCCTACGTTCTAAATGTTGCATCTTTGAGGGAAACGTGGTCATTTGACGGACTGATTTGGGGAAAGCATGTGTTAGAAGTAAAGTGCGTAGGCAAGAATTGTTGAAAAAATAGAACAAAAGTGAGTCGAAAAGAAAAAAGGAGTGTTTCGTAAGTTTTTAGAGTTCTTTATGGCTTTTGAGTTTTTTTTCACAATCCAAAAATTCAAAAAGATTTTTTTTACCTTTCGCACTCATTTTCTCAAAAACATCAAAAAGATTATCCTTTTATTCCTTTACCGCAATCCATAATTCAAAATTTTCAAAAAAAGTTTTTCCTTTCATAGTTGTTGGTGTCATTTTTGTATGAAGTGTCAAATTAAAAACCCAAAAAGATTTATTTTCATCGCGCAGTCGTGTCTCTCAAGTCAAGGTTTTGTTTGTTCTATAATCCTTAACTGTCCAATCTGGACGAGCTACGCACCCCTGATTCTCCTCTCTCGGGAGTGAGATATGTAGGCAACCTATTGTTGGTTTGGAGATCTTATTTCAAAAAATTCAAAAAAGATATTCTTCACTCTTTATTTAGAGTAGGTGTCATATACTTCTTTAATAGAAAACTGCAAAAAGATTTTTCTTTAATAGTTTTAATTTTCATTTTTATATGAAATTCAAAATTAAAAACCCCAAAAGATTTTCTTTGGTAATCATAGGTTTCATTTTGTATAGGAATTTGAAAAATCCAAAAAGATTTTCTTCACTCTTCATTTAGAGTAGGCGTTTCATATACATGAGAAAAAACTACAAAAAAAATTCTTTAATAAGTTCAAATTTCATTTTCGTATGAAATACAAAATTGAAAACCCAAAAAGATTTTTCTTTGGTAATCATAGGTTTCATTTTGTATAGAGATGTGAAAGCTGAAAAGTTCAAAAAAAGAAGAAGAAGATTTTTCGTCAATTCTTTTGACAAGTTATTATTTTCTTTTGTTCTTAAAGTTTCAAGAAAAAAAACAAAAATGAAAAAAGAATTTAATTGGCCATTTTTGAAAGACTTCACGAACTACGTACACCTGATTCTCCTCTCTCGGGAGTGAGATATGTAGGCGCCCTTCTTGGGTTCGGTGATCTTTTCAAAAGAACAAAAAGAAAAAAAAGAGGTTTTGAAAAAATTTTGAACTCTAACACATTTGTTGTTTTTTATTGTGTCAGTTTAAGGTGGTTGGTTTGTGGCATTCTGGATGGTCCGTCACATCACACCAAATCCAAAGGGTTAGTTGTGTCCAACAAAGATATAGAGAGTGACATCATGGATCAAACAAAGAATCAGGAAAATGAGAGTTTGAAGCAAGATATTAGGAGGCTAAGACAACAAATGGAAAAAATGCATCGATCTTGGGCCAGTGGGTTGCCTCCTCCTCCATTTCTCTTTATTGATCCTACAAATACCTTAAGATTTCCACCAAAATCTCAAAGTCAGTTTTCTACTATTGTTGATGCACCACAACATGACTCAGAATTCATTCCTAGCCAAAAGCATCTCAATACTTCCACCACTTTTCATTAAGGTCCTCAGCATAAGCCTTCTACATTCACAACACCACATGTCATCTGTGATCTTGTTGCTCAATCCTCTACTGGGACTTCCACACTGGCTCGCCCAACGGTTGTACGTCCCCATGCTGCTAGTGAACCTATATTCAATACTCTTGGTGATCATTGTTATACTCTTGAGCCCACTTTTAAGTTAACTGAACCACCAAAATTTCTTAACAAGAAATCTAGTGCACCAGAAGAGTCGGAGAAAATGGTTGAAAAAATGAAGAGTGCAGAAAATACTATGAAAAATTCTCTAGGAACTGCGGCTAAAGAAGATGTTTCATACAAAGACTGGGGCATGCCTTCAAGTTCTAACCTTCCTCCAATCTTTGAGATGTCGAAATTTGAGGAGCAAGATGGGCATGAGGAATTTGTGAAATATTTGGGATAATATTGCAATCAGTTAAGGGAACCTGGAGGGAAGAAGAATGAGAAAGATGACACTGCTATTGTTGTTAGAGAACGGGCACATCCAAGAAGACGATGTCATCATTGCCGTCAGTCTCAAGACCAAGTTCATACCCAAGCTCTTTATAATCACTCCTAAAATCCCATTATACTCTATTTCCCTACCTCCATATCTAGTATATTATGCACAACCATATGTTCAACTCCCTCCTTACCCACAATGGCGTGCACTAACTCCTCAAAGTCATCCTCCAATTCCACAAACATACCAAAGCCATTTTAGGCCCGATGTTTGATCTAAGTTCAACAATGAAATGAGGCAAAAATTGAGGGATAGTTTTACACTAATTGGAAAGTCGTATGCCAGTTTTTCAGAGATTGGCACAATGAGATCACTCCTCTCCTTAGGTATAATCTTGACCCGTATTCAAGAAGTTTGGATCCTAATGTACGATGTGTATATCATTCTGATGTTTAGGGTCACAGTACTGAAGATTGTCGTGCTTTGAAAAGAGAAATTGAAAAGATGATTCAAGACAAGTTAATTATGGTGCAGAACATTGATAGTGAGGAAACCTCTAGTCATGCTGATATGCAAACCAGTGGCTAAGATGTCAGGCTTAGCAATTGAGAAGTAGCCCCTCTCCCTACTAAGAAGAGGTCTGGTAGTTTGTTTTGTTTTATTTTTTGTTATCCAAATAATTTCAGGGTTGTAGTTCGAGATCTATCTTGTTTTGTCCATTTATCATTATGTTCAAACCCTTCTATCTTTTATTTTAATTAAATGAAGTATCCCCTTTTCCTTTGTGTTTTAAATATGTGTTGTTTGTTTGTTTTCTTTACACAGTACATTTTAGGTTAATTCTAGTGATATGACATGCTAGAGGAATTTTCAGTCAGATCTTAAAATTCAATATAAGCATGATCATTGAATCAGAGGGTTAAAGTTAGAAAAAGAAAGCATCTGAGAAAATAGGTAGAGTACTGAGATATTTGGTGATAAGTTGAAGCCTTCTTTAGAAAATTAAGGCAATCGTTTTGAGAATCACAAGAATAACTTGATCATCAATTGAAAGACATGTCTCAATTAGGTCAAATAGTGGATGTGTGATCCTACATCAAAAGGAATAGAAAGAAAATCAGCTCCACGAAGTCATGAGTCCTTCTGCATGAGGAATGTGCAATGAAAGTGGAGTTGTATGTTTGACAAGGGTAGAATAAGAATTGGCACAAATGCTTAGTTAAAGTTAGTGTTGTTAAAGTGTCACAAATGATCTTCATCTTTCATTTCACATTGCATGCTATGTACTAGCATCTTCAAAGATTGATATGACGAAGGCATTTCATTCTGCTACCCAAATGTTGTGTCATTCTGTGTTTACCCCATTTGAGCCTTAGTGTTATTTTCTTTCATACCCCTCTTTTGGAATTAAGATAGAGTTAGCAAATCTCAAAAGAAAAGTGTCGAGCAAAATAATAGAGTTAGAAAAATTTCAAAAAAAAAGAAGAGAGAAGAAAAAGAAGAAGAGAATATGTCCAAAAAGAAAGAAAAAAGAAGAGTGTCAAGAAAAATAGAGTAAAAAAATTTCAAAAAAGAAGAGTCAATAAAAGAAAAGAAAAGGAAATCAAGCAAAAGAATGAGCTGCCATAACTACGTGCGACCTGACTCTTCTCTCTCGGGAGTAAGATACGTAGGATGCCCTACTTTGGGATCGGTCCAACCAAATAAATAATTTAGAGTCACCCAGTTAAAAAAAATTGGGGCATGAGTTAATCCTCATTGTTTGAGTCGATTCCAAAAGTTGTAAGTCCTACCCCACTTCAAGTGTCGTTTGGGCCTCATATCATCCTTTCTTTCCAACCTTATCCAAAAGCCAAGTTACAACCAAAGAAATACCTTCAGATTATTCTTTGAGAATGTTAAGGCTAAGCATGCAATGGATATGATGACACATTTTGGGAACTACTTGTCTTCCTCATCATAAAGAATCAAGAGAGAAATAAAAATGAGAGAGTCTTATCGGTGAAAACCCTCTCGGGCATTGTAAGATGACTGTGAGTTGAGAGAAATAAAAATAAGAGAGTATTATGGATGAAAAACCCTCATGGACACCATAAAACAATGGTGAGTTGGGAAAACAAAATGAGAGAGACTTGTTGGCAAAAATCCATTCAAGGTGCCACTAGCCGATGAGGTCTTAAATGCAATTGACCTAAGGAAGCAACTCAATTTCAATGTCATTAACTCAACAACAATTGGTAGAAAGTTTTGGATAGAAAGATCAGACAGTTTAATCCGATATGCATGTCATAATCATTAGAGTTGACTGTCATTTTCATATAAACTTTTCTTTCATCTTTTTCAACGGGGACATTCATTGTCGTTTCTTTCTTCTCTTTAGTTATATTTATATATATTCTTGAGTTAGTTATCCAAATAAAACAGAAATTGTTGTCATTTTTCTCTTGTCTTTGAGTCAAGTCTATGTCAAAAAAAGTGAGAAAAGATTTCAAAACTGGCTACCAGCTTCTTCAATTACACAAAGAAAGACAAAGGGCCAGCACATGAAAGAAACAAGATTGCAAGTCAGAACAAGGCATGCAGAAATTTTTGTCAATAGACAAGTCTGGAAATAAAATTCCAAGGTTCAAAGGGTTTATCTGAAGAGCTTGGCGAAACAGAGATACTGTTTTGGTTTCAGAGTCATTTCCATGATAAAGCAGGGGTAAGTGACACCAATCTTAAACAAAATGAAGGGAATGAACACTAGAGCAGGTGTAAGGAAAGCCAAGTGCTGCAAACCACCACTAAGTTTTTAACTGAAAAATTTTCTTTGTTGAAATAGGGGCAAAGTAGTTTCACTTAATTCATCTACCATTGGAAATGCATATCCATGGATTTTACTTTCTGTTCAGGACCCTCCTGGAAAATGGGATTTTACTTTCTGTTCAGGACCCTTCTGGAAAATAGGATTTTACTTTCTGTTCAGGACCCTTCTGGAAAATGGGATTTTACTTTCTGTTCAGGACCCTCCTAGAAAATGGGATTTTACTTTCTGTTTAGGACCCTCCTAGAAAATGGGTTTTTACTTTCTGTTCAGGACCCTTCTGGAAAATAGGATTTTACTTTCTGTTCAGGACCCTCCTTGAAATGGGATTTTACTTTATGTTCAGGACCCTCCTGGAAAATTGGATTTTACTTTATCTTTATGTTCAGGACCCTCTTGAAAAATTGGATTTTACTTTATGTTTAGGACCCTCATGGAAAATGGGATTTTACTTTCTGTTCAGGACACTCCTGAAAAATGGGATTTTACTTTCTGCTCAGGACCCTCCAGGAAAATGGGATTTTACTTTTTGCTCAGGACCCTCCAGGAAAATGGGATTTTACTTTATATTCAGGACCCTCCTAGAAAATGGGATTTTACTTTATGCTCAAGACCCTCCTGGAAAATGGGATTTTACTTTATGCTCAGGAACCTCCTGGAAAATGAGATTTTACTTTATGCTCAGGACCCTCCTGGAAAATGGGATTTTACTTTCTGTTCAGGACCCTCCTGAAAAATGGGATTTTACTTTCTGTTCAGGACCCTCCTGGAAAATGGAATTTTACTTTATGTTCAGGACCCTCCTGGAAAATGGGATTTTACTTTATATTCAGGACCCTCCTGGAAAATGAAATTTTACTTTATATTCAGGACCTTCTTGGAAAATGGGATTTTACTTTATGGTCAGGACCTTCCTGGAAAATGGGATTTTACTTTCTGTTCAGGACCCTCCTGGAAAATGAGATTTTACTTTCTGTTCAGGACCCTCCTGGAAAATGGGTTTTTACTTTCTGTTCAGGACCCTCCTGGAAAATGGGATTTTATTTTTTGTTCAGGACCCTCCTGAAAAATGGGATTTTATTTTCTGTTTAAGACCTTCCTGAAAAATGGGAATTTACTTTATGTTCAGGACCCTCATGAAAAAATGAGATTTTACTTTATGTTCAGGACCCTCCTGAAAAATGGGAATTTACTTTATGCTCAGGACCCTCCTGGAAAATGGGAATTTACTTTCTATTCAGGACCCTCCTGGAAAATGAGAATTTACTTTCTGTTCAGGTCCCTCGTGAAAAATGGGAATTTACTTTCTGTTCAGGACTTCCTGGAAAATGGGATTTTACTTTCTGTTCAGGACCCTTCTAAAAAATGGGAATTTACTTTCTGTTCAGGACCCTCATGAGAAAATGGATTTTACTTTCTATTCAGGACACTTCTGAAAAATGGGATTTTTCTTTCTGTTCAGGACCCTCCTGGAAATGAAAATTTACTTTCTGCTCAGGCCCCTCCTGGAAAATGGGAATTTACTTTGTGTTCAGGACCTTCCTGGAAAATGGGAACTTACTTTCTGTTCAGGACCCTCTTGGAAAATGGGATTTTACTTTCTGTTCAGGACCCTCCTAGAAAATGAGATTTTACTTTCTATTCAGGACCCTCCTAGAAAATGAGATTTTACTTTCTGTTCAGGACCCTTCTGAAAAATGGGACTTTACTTTCTATTTAGGACCCTCCTGAAAAATGGGACTTTACTTTCTGTTCAGGACCCTTCTGAAAATGGGACTTTACTTTCTATTCAGGACCCTCCTAAAAAATGGGATTTTACTTTTTGTCCAGCACCCTCCTGAAAAATGGGACTTTACTTTATATTCAGGACCCTCTTGAAAAATAGGAATTTGTTTTATGTTCAGGACCCTCCTGAAAAATGGGACCATACTTTCAAAAAAGAAATCCTTCTTTATTATAATCTCTGTTTGGGATAATTTTCATTCTAGTTTTGGTTTTGGTTTCAGGAGCCTGCCTGAAGAACAAGGTGATGAAAATTGAAAGTCGAGATCTCACCTAAAGAACAGGGTAATGAATATTGAAAGTTAGGAGCCCGCCTGAAGAACAGGGTGAGGAAGTTGAAAGCCAAGCAACAAGGTGAAGAAATCGAAAGTCGAAAAATAGCAAGTCAGGAGCCCGCCCGAAGCACAGGGCGAATAAATGAAAAGTCAAGCAACAAGGTGAAGAAGTTAAAAGTCAAGAAACAAGGTGAAGAAATTGAAAGTCAACAAATTGAAAAATAGCAAGTCAGAAGCCCACCTGAAGAACAGCGTGAGGAAATTGAAAGTCAAGCAACAAGTTGAAGAAATTGCAAGTCAGGAGCCCGCCTGTAAAATAAGGTGATGAAAATCAAGCCAACAGTCCAAAAAGATGTTGCATAGATAGGATTTTTGTAATTTTATTTAGGTGTTAACTTGTAATTTTTATTTGTGATGTAATAACAGAGCCGCGGATCGGAACCTCGAGGGGACCTCACTTAACTATCCAACTCGGTATAGTCCATCTCCTTCCGAATCCTTTGAGATACCTGTCACTTGATTCTCCCATAACTTGGGTAGGTAAGATGTCCTAAGTCAAGACTCGGTTGTCCTTCCTCCTTTTGTTTCTTCCTTTGAATAACGGCCGGGACAAAATTCTGTCTCGTTGCCTACTTCTTCGTCTGAAAACACCTTGTGTTTACATCTAAAGGGGGCTTGATGTAGACACGTAATTTTGTCCCCTTCACAACTTAGTTTTATCGTTACCCCATATTGCCGCATATTCTATCCATGTGGTAATTTTTCCACAAGAAAAACAATAAATAACCATCTCATATTTCACTTATTTATTTATTTATTTATTTATTTATTTATTTATTTATTTTTGTTTTTATCCAAATAACAAATCCTAACTAATTTTGTCTTATTTTAAAGATTCCAACAACCCACCCAATAAAAAATAGACATCTAACTCTTACCCTCCAGTTAAAAAATAACACCTCCCCCCTCACCTAACCACCCTCACTACCCCATACCCCTACCCCACGTGACCCCCTCCCTTTTTTGGCCATAAAGAAAATATACACTCAAAAACTTCCAGGAAGATAGATGACAACAACTTGAAGGGGGGGGGGGGAATTCCTTCTCTTTATCTTTTTCCAATTTCATATAGACAATCCATTTTCGGTTTCCATGGAACAAGAACAACATATACTATTCACCCTTCTTCTCTATCCATACACACATAAAAAAATAGGGGGGACTTCATTGTTCCTTTTTCTTCTTCTTCGAGCACAATTCTTCACGGAGAGGAACAAATACATGCACATCACTCTCACAATCGCACACTCTATTCTTTCACAACAATACAGAATCTTTACTGATCACACACTACACACACAATCGATCGATCGAGAGATGTGAGGGAGGTAAGTAGTGAGAGATTGAGAACAAAATCCGGCAAGGGTTGAGTTTGCCGGTAACTTTCTTGCCGAAATCTATTATCTCCGTAGGACTCAGGTATGGCTGACAAAAATCTACCTCTCACCATCAAAAAACCCAAAGTCAGCGACTAAATCACCCTGAAATCAGCCTGTTTTGAGTTGATTCCAATGAAGCTTCACCAGAAATCGTATACGGGTTTCGGGTTGTGCGATTTCTGTTTTGGTTTATCCATTTGTGTTCTCATAATTCTATTTGAATCATATTCAAGGATTTTTCGCGATTGAGTTGGTTGATAGTCGAGGTTTGAATTGAGGTTTTCCGGGTGCGGTATTATCTCCGATATATTAAAATCGATATTTGAGGTCCAATTCTTCAACTCCCTCTTTTCGTTTTGTTTTTATTTGGTGCATTGATGTATGATTGTGTGTTGTTGGTTAGTGATTAGATGATCTTGTTGATATTCGATATTGTTTATCCATGAATGATTAATCATGATATGAATTTAATGTTAGCATGAGTTTGGATACTCGTTTTGTGCGAATAGTGATGTATAAAAGGGAATTTAGGGTAGAATTGAGAAATTGATAACAAGAGTGAATTTAGATTGATTTGTTTTATTGTTGTTTTGTTTACTTCGGAACAAATAGCAACTTTGTGAACTCAATATGATCATATTTTAGGTCGAAAGCTTAGAAGGCAAAATTTCGGTCCGGGTAGGCCAAAGGTAGGTTGGGTAGGCAAAGTTTAGGATTGTTGAATGATGAAATGTTTGTGGAGTTGTTTTGATTTATGCATTGGGATCTATTGTATTCATTTGGCCGGGGAATGCCCCGAGGGATTTGTATTGATTTATTTGGGGAATGCCCCAAAGTATCATATACTTGAAGACGACGCACGATCAAGGCCCGAAACATCGGGTGGAGAAAGAAATGGATCGTAGTTAGGATTAGCCTAGAATAGAGTAGGTTTATATTTCTGTATTTTTTTAATTATTATTTCGGGACTGTATAATTGGACTGAACCCTAAATTTTGGATTATTTTATTTTGTTTTGCTTGATTGATTGTTTTGCATGCTTTGTGTGGTTTATACATTTGTAGTGTCAACTTAGCCGATATGCTCCACCAAGAGACCGTGGTTGAACCACGGGATCGAGGGGTGCCTAACACCTTCCCCTCGGTCAACGGAATTCCTTAACCAGAATCTCTGTTCACAAACAAGTTTAAAGAGTCAAATAGTTTTGAAAAGGATATTTCAAAGGTGACTTGGCACACCCGATTATGTCAAGTGGCAACTCTGAATAAAAAATGTAAGTAATCCTTTTTCGAAACAAATTTTCAATCTTTTGTCACTTTAATAATAAAAACCCTTTCGACCTTTAAAATCAATTCTTTTCGAGTTAGAAAAGGGGTGTGACAGGTGTCTACCATGAAGACTGTGATTTCAGCTCTAGAAGTAAATAACACTTGGAGAATTGTTTCTGTTGGTTTTTATCTTTGAAATTGGGGAAATAACATAGAAAGAGTTGGAGAAAAATAAAATACAGAAATAGTATTGTCAAAGGGAATTATTTTATTAATAACTCAAAACATATATTTATAGCTAAATTTCTAACTACACTCCAATTTAAATTGGGATAACTAGTTCCTATTCAAATAATAAAGGAACAACTTATTCCTAAGTAACATAGGACTCTATAATTAAAAACTACTAAAAATATCTATTCCTACTTTATTTCTAAGACATATTTTCAACGCTCCTCCTTGGATCAGAAATTGTCTCGGCTTCGGCTGAATTTGACCTCTTGAATAAATCTGCCAATTCATCTTTGTTCTTGCATGGTTTATGATACAAGAAAATCAAGGAACACACGGAATTGCCTCAAAATAGTCCAAACATACTCCAAAAATAGTCCACTAATTCAAAGAATCGAGGACCCTTTTGAAGACCACTCTCGGATTCAAGAATGAAATACAAGAAGGACAATATAACTAGGTGTTAGACACCTTTTGAAGCCAGCAAAAAACTAAGTTAACAACACAAGATGAAACTCCAATGAGAATAAGAAGAACAACAACAAAAACGGCTTCACAATACAAGATACAAAATGGATACAAGATTACAAAAGAAAAAGGATAGATAGATAGACCACATGAAGGTATAATGTTAAGAACCCAAGAATGGTAACTCTTGTAATCTTAACACTACACACAACAATAAACCTATCTCTTACAAAGACACAAAATCGGAATCCACCTCCCAAGCATCAATGTTTCCAAGCAAATGCAAACACAAGTGATTCTACACTTGTCGAAGCCCTAATTTTGGTTTTGGGTGCCTCAAGGAAAGAGGACTTGTGTTTATTTGTCTTGTAAGACTTACAAATTCATTCATAAACTCAAATAAAAACCCTACAATGTTACTTTTATAGATATAACAAAATATAAGTTAAATGACCAAAAGGCCCTTCAAAGAGTGGGCACCCATCTAGTGTAATTTATGGGCTGATTTGGGTACATTTTGGGCCTCTTTTACACTTCAATTGCACATGCCAAGGCTCGGGTCCAACACGCACTCTCCTAAGTCCATAACTATGATTATTCCCGTATCAGCTTGTATGCATCTTCTGTTGGATTAAATAAGAAACTTTTGCCTCTTATATCAACTGAAATTGTTCTGTTTGCAACATTCCCTTTTCCTTCTGCAGAAATATAGTCACCATTACCATTTCTAATTTTCTTATTTTCCAAAGGCAAAAACTCTTTAAAAAGAGTTTTGTTATATGTCATGTGGTTTGTACAACCACTGTCAATCATCCAAAAATCAGATTTCTTGGTTGAAGATGTTGCCACAAATAAGTGATCTTTTTCTTCTTCTTTGGTGACTTGGGCTTTTGCTTCATATTTTTGAGATTTTTTTTGAAAATCACAGCTTCATGGGCAAGTTGATTACAAATCCTGCATTGTGCATCTGGTCTCTTCCAATATTTAAATGGAGGATGACCTATTTTTTCACAGTGCTGGCAAGGTGGGTAATTTTTTCTTGAATTATTACCATTTCTTTGAGTATTGTGTTTGGATACCAAAGCTCTTTCAACCATACCATCTTGTATCATAAGCCTCCTTTGCTCTTGCGCCTGCAACGTATTTAACAATTCTGCCAAGGTAATCTTGGACAAGTCTTTTGTATTTTCCAAGGTAGCTATTGATACTTCGTATCTTTCAGGGACTGTAACAAGAATTTTTTCAACAATTCTTAAATCTTTAAATTTTGTGCCAATCAATCTTACCTTGTTAACAATGTCAAGAAGACGGTCTGAGTACTCTTTGACGGTCTCAAATTCGTTCATTTTTTGCAATTCGGATTCCCTGATTAGATTCAACACCTTCATGCCTCGTATTCTTTCATCTCCGGTATATTCTTTCTTCAGATAATCCCAAATTTCTTTTGGTGATTTAAAGAACACAATTCTCATGAAAATTGTTGGAGAAACACTAGCAAACAAAGTCTCTTTTGCTTTTGATTTTTTGATTTTCTTTTTCTTTTGACTTTTGATCTGGGCTACCGTGGGATTATCGGGCGGTGGAACAACATCATAATACTCCTCCACCACCTCCCAAAGATCTAAATCCTCAAGATAAGTCTCCATTCTTATTGCCCAAAGATGGTAATTCTCACCATCAAAGACAAAAGGAGCGATTTGGGAAAAGTTGTTTTCAGAATTCATTTCTCACAAATCCCTCAAGAACCTGTATTTGATACCAATTGTTGGTTTTTAGCTTTGAAATTGGAGAAATAACAGAGAAAGAGTTGGAGAAAAATAAAATACGGCAATAGTATTGTTAAAGGAAATAATTATATTAATAACTAAAAACATATATTTATAGCTAAATTTCTAACTACACTCCAATTTAAATTGGGATAACTAATTCCTATTCAAATAATAAAGGGACAACTTATTCCTAAGTCACATAGGACTCTAGTAATTAAAAAATACTAAAAATATCTATTCCTACTCTATTTTTGAGACATATTTTCAATAGTTTCTTTACCTGTTGGTAGATCTGTTGTTGGTTATAAGTGGATATTTAAAATCAAGTGTAACAGTGATGGTTCAGTTGAGAGATTTAAAGCCAGACTAGTGGCTAAAGGCTTCATTAGAGAGAAGGTCTTAACTAATAAGAAACCTTCTCTCCTGTAGTAAAGATGGTTACAGTAAGATCTGTCCTTGCACTTGTTGTAGCTGAGAACTGGCATGTGCATCAAATAGATGTCTCTAATGCCTTTCTTCAAGGTGATATCCATGATGAGGTGTATATGGAATTACCTCTTGGATTTCAAAATCCAATAAAATTTGCTAAGCAGGGGGATAAACTGTGTGCAGTCTCATCAAATCTCTTTATGGATTGAAACAAGCTCTTAGAGAATGGAATGTGAAACTCACTACAACACTGATTAACCTTAGGTTTGTTCAAAGTTAGTTGGACTATTCACTTTACTAAAAAGGTTGGATCAACTCTTATTATACTTTTAGTCTATGTGAATGATATTTTAATCATAAGGAATGATTTTACCAGCATCAACGATACTAAAGTAGTTCTTCACAAGATCCTTATGATCAAAGATTTGGGAGAACTTAGATATTTCTTGGGCATTGAGTTTGTCGGATCAGAGAAGGGCATCATTATGCATCAAAGAGAGTATTCATTGGAGATTATTTCAGAAGCTGATTTAAGTTCAGTAAACTAGCATCTACTCTACTGGATTCTAGCACAAAGCTTACCACCAAAGAATATGATGATTTGGTCAACAATAATAATGATGATCCATTGTTGATAGATATTGAAAAGTACAGGAGATCGATTGGTAAATTCTTGTATGTAATTGTTACCAGACCAAATATATCATTTGTTGTCCAAATATTAAGCCAATTTTTAGATCAATCTAAGAAAGCTCACTAGAATGCTGCGTTAAAGGTTATGAGATATGTAAAAGGATAGACTGGGTTTGGCATTCTATTTTCTAGTAGTATATCCAAGAAACTTACTGTATTTTGTAATGCTAATTGGGCATCATGCCCAAACACAAGAAAATATGTATCTGGCTTTCTAGTTAAACTTGGAAATTTTCTTATTTTATGGAAAGAAAAAAAGTAAAGGATGATGCCAAGGAGCTTAACTGAGGCAGAATATAGGAGCATGTCAAACTCTGGAACTGAGGTAGTCTAGATAATATAACTATTTAAAGAATTGAGAGTTGATATAGATATCCAGTCACTACCTATTGTGACAACAGATCAGCTATGCAAATAGTTTCTAACCCAGTTTTTCATGAAAGAACAAAGCACATAAAACTTGATTGTCACTTTATCAGGGAGAAAATACAACAAGAGAAAGTGGAAACCAAATATATATCAACTAAGGAGAAAGTTGCAGATATACTTACAAAGGGCTAGCTAAGTCACAACATTAGACATTGTTATACAAACTGGGAGTATGCACAATATCTTTGCACATCACATTTTGAGTGGGAGTATTGAAGATGGAATTACATAGATGTGCAAGGATCATTGTGTAATTAGCATTAGGAAGTTTGTTAGAAGATATTTTTTCAGGTAGTTGGTGACAGTTGTTAAGCTAGCTAGTATTAGAAGGTGTGTATAAATATATATACATACTCTTACATGTAAAGATGAGTTTTTCTCAATAATACTTCAAAAATTTCTCTCCAATTATTCATTTCTGCTAACAAGCTAACTCTCATAGCTTGTGATCTCATACATAGCATATCAATGGTGAAATTTAACAATTGCAAATACAGTAATTTTCATCCAGCGTTCAATAATCATGTCATATTAGGTTCGACTAATTTGAATTCGCTCTTGTAAGGCTTATTGTTTCCTAATAATGTTTTTTCATATTTAAGGCACGAGCCTAAGATTTTTTCCATACCTAGGGATGACTCAATGAAATTGGCGGCCTAACATCAACCCTTTAGTAAATATCTCAAGTATAATACATAAAATTAATACATGTGTGCGTCACACGTGCATCACACGTGCATTTCTTGGCAATCAATGCAACAAGATGGGCTTTCATAAGGAACTCCAAGGTCATTAAAAAGTTGTTGCCCAACATGAAAGTTGCTAAAGTGTTCTGCAAAATCAGCCACTGAAATATATTGGTAAGTGTTGATTTAAAACCTTTAAAGGAAAATAAAGAAAGAATTCAATTTAATTGCTGGCCACTGAAACAAAGATGAAAGTTTAAAGAAGAGAATACACAGAGCAGTTGATTTTTTCTTGTAAATCCTTCTGTATTGATCATCAAATTAGCAACTTAAATAGTTGCTATTACATCTTAAAATAGGACAAAGAAACAACCTATTTCTACCAAAATTAAAATAACTAATTAATTTCCTACTAAAGATAGGACTTCTAATTTAACTAGGATGGTACGTAAAAGAAAAACTGGAGAAAAAAAAGAAAAATAGCTGCATTCTTAAAGCAACTTTCAACACTCCTCCTTGCTTTATGAAATGCAAACACCAATTCTTTACCTTAGAAGCTCAAACTTGTAGACTAGAAGTGGCTTAGTGAACAGGTCTGCTAGCTGGTTTTTAGACTTGCAGTAGATTAGAGTAACTTCTCTCTTTTGTTGCACTTCTCTCAAGAAATAGAGCTTGATGTTGAAATGTTTGGTCTTACTATGAAACACCAGATTGTTTGAGATTGCAATAGCGGCCTGGTTGTCGACTAGAATCTTAATACTATTATTCTGTTCCATATGTAAATCACACATGATCTTTCTGAGCCATAGGGCTTGGTTTACTGCTGCCATTGCTGCTATGAATTCAGCCTCTGTAGTATATTGTGCAACAACTTTCTGCTTCTTAGATGACCATGAAAATATTCCTGAACCTAGGCTGAAACAATGTCCTAAAGTACTTCTCATATCATCAAAGGATCCAACTCAATTACTACTTGAGAAACCAAGCAACTTGAAGCTTTGAGACTTCTCAAACTTTATGCCATGGTCAACGTTCCTTTGATATATCTTAATATTCTTTTTGCTGCTCTTAAATGCATCCCACTTGCATAATGCATAAATGAGATAAGAGACTTACAACAAATAGAATATCTGGCATTGTCACAGTGAGATACGTTAAGCATCCGATCAAGCTTCTGTAATACCCTTCATCAACTTTATCGGCTCCATCTTCTTTACAAAGTTTCTCTTTTTGATTCATTAGTGTGCTCATCACCTTACAATCCTCCATTTGAAATTTCTTCAGAATTTTCTTTGTGTATTTCTTTTGGAAAATAAACACTTCACTTTTTCTTTGCTTGATCAACATCCCAAGAAAATAGGACATAATACCAAGATCGGTCATTTCAAAAACTTGCATCATTTCTTCTTTAAACTCAGCAACCAACTTTAAATTATTTCCTGTTAACAGAAGATCATCAACATAAAGAGACACGATAAGAATATCATTATCTTTGTGTTTTACATAAAGAGTGGATTCTGATAAGTTTTTTTTTGAAACCCAAGCCAAATTGATGATCATCTATCCTGCTATACCAAGATTGTGGTGCTTTTCGTAAACCATAAAGAGCTTTATTTAGCAAATAAACCTTATTTTCATGTCCATTGACAACAAAACTATCTGGTTTCTCAACATAAATTTCCTCTTGGAGAAGACCATTGAGAAAGGCTGACTTAATGTCTAGTTGATAAAGTTTCCAATTTTTTTCCGCTGCAATATCTAGTAGCAATCTAATTGTGTCAAGGTGAGCATCTGGTGCAAAAGTTTCAAAGTAATCGATTCCAAAGATCTGAGCGTAGCCCTTTACCACAAGCCTCGCTTTATGTTTTTTGATAGAACCATCTGCGTTTAACTTTGTTCTAAAGACCCATTTTACACCAATGATCTTTCTGTTAGGAGGTTTCTCAACAAGCTCCCAGGTTAGATTTTTCTCGATCATCATCATCTCCTCCTTCATTGAAACCACCCATTTTTCATCCCCTTCTTCTTTCTTATAACTTGCAGGCTCACAAATTGCAGTATTACATCTCTGATAGATATTAGAGATTAACCTCGTTCCCCTAACAGGAGGATCATCTACTGGATATTTTGGATCTAATTGAGTGGTAACTATTGGATATTTTTCAGGCTTCTCCCAATTCCAGTGTTGGTCTTCAATAATGTGAACATCTCTAGTTACAACAATTTTCTCCGTTTGAGGTTGATAGACCTTATATGCTTTGGACACATTATTGTACCCTATAAAGATGCCAGGAATCGCCTTCTTGTCAAGTTTGTCACGTTTAACCTGAGGAATATGAACAAAACACACAACCAAACACTTTAAGAAAATTTAGTAAAGGTTTAAACCCATACCAAGATTCAAATGGTGTTTTATCTTCCAAAGCCTTCGTTGGAAGTCGATTTTGCAAAAATACTGCAGTATTTACTGTCTCTGCCCAGAATATTTTAGGAAACTCCATCTCATGTAACATATACCTGGCCATCTCCATTATCCATCTATTTTTTCTTTCACTGACACTATTTTGTTCTGGTGTGTATGGAGTTGTAAGTTAATGCACAATGCCGACCTCCTCACAGAATGAATCAAATTCTGTTAAGGTATATTCTTTTCCATTATCAGACCTCAAAGCTTGAATCGTACAACCACTTTGATTTTTCACCAGTTTCTTGAATTTCTAGAATACACTAGTAATTTTCCACTTGAATTTCAAGAAAAAATCCAGTACATTCTTGTAAAATCGTCAATAAAGAGAACGTAATAGATGCTACCTTTTAGTGATGGAGTTCTTTGTGGTCCGGCGACATCAGTGTGAATTAGTTGCAGCTTTTGCGAAGCTCTCCAAGTTGATTTTGGAAAAGGCTTTTTGTGTTGCTTACCAAATTGGCAGGAATGATATTCAGTAGCGGTAACATACAAATCGGGTAAGTTATCTACCATATTCAATTTCTACATTTTGACAAGTCCTTGATAATGATAATACCCGAGTCTTCTAAGCCAAACTTAGCAATGTTTTCTTTTGCTGAATACACCATTTGCTCTTCTTCCAATGGATTTAATGAGAAACTTCTGCCTCTCATTTTTAATTTAAATAGGTCTTGTCTAGATTCTTCCTTGATCAAGTAGTGTTTATCTTTGAAATACAATTTGAAACCTTTTTCTAATAACTGACCAACACTTAACAAGTTCTGGTCCAAATCGGGTACATAAAGAACATCAAAAATTATTTTAGTTCCCGATTGTGTTTCAATTGTAATGGTTCCTATTCCTTTTACTGGAATATAACCACCATGGATGATTCTAACTTTTGTAACTCAAGTAGGCCTCAAATCTTTAAAAAGATTTTTATCGCAAGTCATATGATTCGTGCATCCGTTATCGATCAACCAGGACTCGCTTGAGACACTGCTTGTAAAACATGATGCGACAAAGAGTTGATCTTCTTCCTATTCATCAACAACTCGAGCCTCTACATCTTGCTGCTGAGTTTTATTCTTGAAGATGATCGATTCATGCCCAAGCTAATTGCACTTAGTACACTTAGCATCAGGCCTCTTCCAACAGTTAAAAAAGAATATGTCCGAGCTTGCCGCAATTCTTACAAGGAGGGTAGTTTTTTTTGAAACCACCTTCTTTGCTTTTGTTGTTGTGCGTTGCACCTTCTCCATTAGTTGGTTGGTACTTTTTATTCTTCTTTTTCTTTTTAGAACGTCCATCATCGTGATGCTTGGCTGGTAAGGCACCTTTGACAGCTCCTCCTTGTCTCATAACACGTTGTTGCTCTTGCGCTTGAAAAGCACTTAAGATCTCTGCAAGTGTGATCTTAGACAAGTCCTTAGTATTTTCTAAGGTTGTTATGGTAGCCTCAAATCTTTCAGATACCGTTACTAGGATTTTTTCAACGATCCTTGAATCATTGAAAGTGGAACCCAACAATCTGATGCGATTTTCTAAATTATGAAGTCTGTCAGAGTACTCCTTTATGGTTTCACTTTATTTCATCCTTTGCAACTCAAACTCACGCATCAGATTCATCACTTGCATCCCTCGAATCCTTTAATTTCCTTCATACTCAGTCTTGAGATAATCCCATACCTCTTTCGCTGATTGCAGAGACATGATACGAGTCAAGATATTAGATGAAACTACAGTAAATAAGCATGCCATTGCCTTTGATTTCTTGGTATTCTTCTCCTTGTGAGTTTTAATCTGCGCCACCATGGGATTGTCCAACAAGGTAGCTATCTCGTATTCAGCTTCAACAGCTTCCCAGAGATCCAAAGCTTGCAGATATATCCACATTCTAACTGCCCAGATTTGATAACTTTATCCATCGAAAGTTGGTGGTGCCATTGAAGAAAAATTTGCTTCTTCGTTCATTGTATCCATTGGATCAGATTGATGCAAACACTCACAGATCCCTTAAGATTAAATCTTTGATACCAATTGTTGGTTTAAAACCTTTAAAGGAAAATAAAGTAAGAATTCAATTTAATTGCTGACCGCTGAAACAAAGATGGAAGTTTAAAGAAGAGAATACGCAGAGCAGTTGATTTTTTCTTCTAAAGCCTTCTATATTGATCATCAAATTAGCAACTTAAATATTTTCTATTATATCTAAAAATAGGACAAAGAAACAACCTATTTCTACCAAAATTAAAATAACTAATTAGTTTCCTACAAAAGATTGGACTCCTAATTTAACTAGGATTGTACGTAAAAGAAAAACCGGAGAAAAAAGAGAAAAATAGTTGCATTCTTAAAGGCACTTTCAATAGTAAGTTTCATTTTTTCTGAATCAATATTGTTTTTGGTCCTTAAGAGAAGTAGCATCTTGCAGAAAGTCGGCAACTCCTTTTCTTTTTGGGCATTTGAATCCAACACTCTCGAAAAATTCCAGAACATTCTCACGTGGATCTTGGTAGACAACTTTTTCCTCATAAAGCAATATAATATCATCAAAAAGATCATAGGTTTCTGGTGCAGGTTGAATAAGAGATATTATCATGGTTACCATTTGCCTCATGGATTTCATAATTTGAAATGTAGTTGAACTGTCGAGGCCAGTTAATATTTCATCCATAAAGAAAACTTTAGCAGGGCCAGCCAACATTTCTCCTGCACATTAAATGTTGTCAAAAGGTGTATGCACTAGAGGAAAATCGGACAAGGAGATAACAAATGCCATATGATGATCTTTCTTTGATTGACATGACAATTCTACATAGCTGTTGTGAGCCGCTTCCACCCCTTCTCATTTCATTACCGACCATTATATTAGAACAATATCCATTCGAAGTATCTGTAATTCACTTCAACAATCAGTTTTAGTTGAGTTCGTACATGCAGGAATTTAGGGGCGGTTCAACGAATTTGGTCGCCTAAAGCCAATTTTAATCAGAGGTTTCAAGTATATTCAATAAAAATAGCTTTTGTGTGCATCACACATATATCTCGTGTGTTACACGTGCATCTCGTGCAATGTATGTGCATCTCGTGCGACTTATGTCCATTTTGTGCCTCATGCATGCATCCCATTGTCAATTAGTAAAATATGTAGAAAAAATGGGGCCTTCAAAAAGCTGGTGTCCCAAACTATTGCCTTAGTAGCTTTATGGTCGAACCAACCCTGCAAGAATTATTATGAGTTCAACCAATAGTCTAACCTTAAGAACATAGTTTGTGACAAGACTAGATTCTAAATATATGGGCCTATTAATATTATAAATTAATAATTCTTTAAAGTTACAAAAATATCTAAGACAATTTAGTGAAATATGATTCTAGTATATTTTTTTATTTTCGTTAAAATTTAAATCTAATTGAAGCTCATCTCTAATTTTTCTTATTGCATCAAAAAGTTTTGATATTGTCTTTCCGAACTGCACCAAAAAATTGTGAAAAGTTCTAGATGCGATAAGTGCTTCCTTACAAGTAACTGACTCCAAAGGTATTATATCTTCTCCAACTTCACTATTAACACTGTTTTCTTCGATGGTATCCACAATTTTTTCTAAGCTCTGGATCTCTGAACATGTATCATTCTCATCAGGGTAATTCAATTGACTATTGATATCCATTTTATTGTGGTACCAAAATCATTAATCATGACCTTAAGTTCATGAATTTCATTTTCACAAGTTCATAAATTATTAATATACTCAAAATCACTCTTCTACCTTGAATCTTGAAATCACTCTTTAAATTAATAAATATCAATTTATCGATTAAATAATTTCTCTATATAATAATAATATTTCATTTCCCAATAATATAAATTTAGAGAGGTTTCACTGTATAGACTACTAAAAGCAAAAAAAAAACTGACTTAAAAGTTAAATTACTAAAATACCCTTCTCCCATTTAATTACTTAAATACTTTAAAAATTCTACTCTCTCCATCTCATATTACTTAGCATGTTTATCTTTTACACACTTATTAAGTAGAAACTACTAAGAGGTGCAGATTGACTAATATGACCCTATTAAACTCACATTAACTATTATCATTAACTATCTATATATATAATAAAAGAGGATAGTCTAGCCTAAAATCAAGACAAGTGTCATCTTGAGAACTAACTATTTGAATTCTTACAACAAAAAACTTTATTTCATAACAAAAAACTATTTTATTGATTATTTAAATAGTTAATGTATTTCATATTTCATATTTCATATCTATATATATAATAAAGGAGGATACTCTAGCCTAAAATTAAGACAAGTGTCATCTTGAGAACTATCTATTTGAATTCTTACAACAAAAAACTATCATTTCATAACAAAAACTATTTTATTGATTATTTAAATATTTAATATATTTCATATCTATCTATATATATATATATAATAAAGGAGGATAGTCTAGCCTAAAAGTAAGACAAGTGTCATCTTGAGAACTACCTATTTGAATTCTTGAAAAAAAGAAGCAATCATTTCATAACAAAAACCTATTTTATTGATTATTTAAATATTTAATATATTTCATATTTCATATCTATATATATAATAAAGGAGGATACTCTAGCCTAAAATTAAGACAAGTGTCATTCTGAGAACTACCTATTTGAATTCTCACAACAAAAAACTATCATTTCATAACAAAAATCTATTTTATTGATTATTTAAATATTTAATATATTTCATATTGTGGTAAAAAATAATTAAGATTCATTTCTATTGGATGAAACCTATTATGATTTTATATCATTTCATTTAATGTTATTTCATATCTATATATCTATATATATAATAAAGGAGGATACTCTAGCCTAAATTTAGACAAGTGTCATCTTGAGAACTACCTATTTGAATTGTTACAACAAAAAACTATCATTTCATAACAAAAAACTATTTTATTGATGATTTAAATATTTAATATATTTTATATTTCATATTGTGGAAAAAAACAATTAAGATTCATTTCTACTGGATGAAAACTATTATGATTTTATATTATTTTATTTAATGTGATTTCGTATTATAGTAAAAATCAATTAACATTCATTTCTATTACTAGATGAAGACTATTATGATTGTTCAATTATTTCATATTAAGAATAGTAGTTAATTATTTCACATTATTCTATGCTTTTTTGATTATTTATTTGTTTATTTAGTTAATATTATTTCACATTTCATATATATATATATATATATATATATATATATATATATATATATATATAAATTAAGCCAAGTGACATCTTAAGAACTAGCCACTTGACATTTTGACAACAAAAAACTATTTTATGAATTATTAATTATTTCATATTTATTTCATATTGTGGTAAAAAAATAACTAAGTTTTATTTATATGGATGAAAAATATTAAGAGTTAAGGAACATTAAAATATTATAGATTTATTCAAATTTTCATATTATGGTATAAATCAACTAAATTTAACTAATATTGAATGAAACCTACAATTACAGAAAGAGAGATAATTTTGTAATCATTTAAATATAAAAAAATACAGGAGATGTAGTGCACAAAAATAGAAAACTTTAAGTATTTACTTTTCAGCAATTCTATATCAATCAGAATTAAATACAAATATTTACATTTAAATGATTTATACTTAAGTTGTAGGTTAAGAATTATAAACTGCTAATAAAATTATTAATTCGTATTAATTCCCTTTTATAGATAGAGTTTTTTCAACATTTTAGGTTATTCTATAAAACATTTACTATACTGTGTATAATATTACCATAAAAATTAATTTACAAGACACAAAATCTCTTTTTTTGCCATATTAATGAGTTTTAAAAAAATATAGAAGCAAAGGATTTATAGTAAATTTCAATCAATATCGATTATTTCCTTTTTTAGCTAGAAATATTTTGCTAATTCTACCTAAACAATTTATTACTAATTTATTGCTCAAAAATGGTAAATTTCTTACAGATTATAATCTCAATTAATTCTCTTCCATGTAGGGACTCTTTTCCACAAGTAAACAAACTTATTCATTTAAATCACAACCTTTTGCGTGACTGAATTATTTGATCTATTTATTTATGTTTACTTTGTTTAGATTTTTAAGTAAATATTAATATGGAAAAGTTATTTCATATTTTAATTATCACACTAATTATATGAAAGTTATTAATTGATTAACAGTCAAGCAACATTTATGGTAAAATAATATTGTGATTAAGAGTCTATTCTATATAAAAATCCCTATGTAAAATACTATATATGTGAATTCTAACTTCACAATATCAATCTATGAGATTATCTGAAGAAGAAAGCAGAGAAACAACAATTCGCTCGACCAAGGACGAGATTTTATTCAACTTTTAGTTTATTTCAACAGAATAAAGAAAAGACCATTGCTATATATACATACGATTCGATAGAGAATTAGTTTTGAACTTTTTGATTATTTTTCTTTGAATACTATTCACTCACATACTCGAAAAAAATTGAAGGAAAGGTGTCATTTAAGTATTAAATGAAGGATTGCTGACATTGACCAACTTAAATGGTCAAACATAATTAGAAAACTCGATTAAGTTAATTGTGGAATTGATTAGTATTTTTAAAAATTTCTAATATTTTCAAAAAATAAAAATCAACCCACACCCCTCTCCTCTCCAAATGAATCGTCTCTCTTTCTCCTCTCTCTCTCCCAATATAATACCCCGAGTCTGTACCCCAGATAATACACGGTGCTTGCGACTTCGAAGGACCACAAGCTAACCCATGACTGATATCTATAACTGAACACTGAATAATATACTGTAAAAGAAATGCAGAATAGTAGGCTGAAATGCCATAAGGTTCAAAAATCTAAGATACTGAGAAAACATAACATCTGATATTATCTGCAAAACTGTAACTGTCTGAACATCTAGTCTGAAAAGCCTCTAAACTGAACTGTCTGAAAGTGCAGATGATGGGATAATCCCCCAAATAGCTCTATCTACTGAAATACTGAGTCCAATGAAATAATGAAATGAAAGAATATCCTCGAATGATGAGGACTCACTGCTACGTCTACTACTTCTGATTGAATCTGAACTGCTAAGGGTGCTTTGGAGATTGTGCTTCTGAACCTATGGTATAAGACACCATAGCGCAAGAGAAAAGTATGTGTCAGTACGTGGAAATGTAGTGGTATGCTAAGTGAGGTAAGGATGAATGCAAGGGTTCATATGCATGAACTATAACTGACTGAATAACATGAACATGACTTCGTGGGAATACATACATTAATACATAAACTGTAATTGAAATCATAAGGATTCTAAATTCTGAGTTTCTGATAACATAGATTACTGATAATTGATATATTGTTTACTAAGTGACGGTTTCTGATAGTCCTAATTCTGATGGAACTATCTGATTTCCATACTGAGATAAGTGACTATATCTGACAGTCCTGAAATCTATAGAACTATCTGAGTTCTATTATGAAGACTGAGACTAAGACTGTGGCAGGTAGTCATCTAACTGACATGCCCCATACAAGATAACATAACTGAGATGGGGTCCAATCTGTAACCCCAATTGGAAGGGTGTCAATACCGCGCCACTGGTAAAGACAAGCTATGAGTGACCCTCATCTGGTAGGTACTCTAATGAGAATGGCGGGACCCTCAACTGACAGGTTAAGCCACCTCATCAACCCTCAACTATCAGGTTTGATGTCTCAACCTATGTTGGCTACGTAGTTCTAGAACTTAAGGATTACTTCTAAGAATCATACCCTCTACTAGTAGGTGAGTTCCCATCCTTGGGTTCACTAGGTGCTGAATCCTTCCCCCATCTGAATAGACACTGAACTGATTATACTGAACTGAACTGGGCTAGGTTTGCTGAGTCCCATTGACTGACAGAATACTACTGAATTCTTCTAACTGACTGAGTTTACTGAGGATTTAACTGATTACTGAGTAGGACTGGGCTGATACTGAATTTTTTGAATTTTCCTGAGTTTTGTAACTAACTGAATTCTACTGATCATGGCTTGACTAAGAGTACCTTGAAAAATGAAACTTGCTGTAGGCACACAACTAAATTATCGGGTATTAAATACCCTAGGACTCGATAGCATGGATAATATTAAGACATAACAATAGTCAACCATTCACAATACACTCAATGAGGCATTTCATCAAGCACTTGAAAGTCATAAACTTGAACATAGATAAGAATGCATAATAGTGTGTCATGGTTCATTCACTAAGGCTTTTTATCAAACACTTAGCATGCATTCAACTTGTACATAAATAGGGATCTCTTGTCAACATGCTATAATGGCACTATTTCTTTCACTTAGACATTTTATCAAACATATGGTAAGCATGCTTTGGTCACACAAAAATCAATACATCTAATTATCATGGATACATCAATCAACTTGTCAATTGAAGGGTTTATCATGAACATTATGCAAATCCTCACATACTAGGACCAAATTCTTGAAATTTATAGTTTATAACATGAATCAAATACCCAACAACAACATGAACATGAATTTCAATTCAATTAAATCATAAACATTCATAAATACATAACTTTGAATTGAAAGGGGATTCTTGAGCTTCATGGGTTAAAGGGACCCATGAATCAACACCAAACATACCTTAGAACGTGGATCCTTAAAGTTCTTGGAGAAATTCTTGAGCTTTGTTCTTGAATTTTTAAACTAGGGTTCCTTGCTTTTGAGAGAGAATGATGAACTTTGGGGAAACTTAAGTAAATAATGAGATATTTAGGTTATCTAGGGATTAATTTCATGTTTGGGGATGATATAGGTTATGGAAAAAGTCTAAGATGCCCCTAGGATTTAAAATCCCATAACTGGAATGCGAACTAAAGCCTTACCGCGACACGGTGGAGTGGCCATCGCTATGTTCACCGCAATGCAGCCTAATTGCGGTGAGTTACTGGAATTGGACAATTTCTAATGGATCATCACTATACTCACCGCGATACAGTCTTATTGCGGTGACCTACTGATTTTCTGAAATTTGAATTTGATCCAATCCTGGTCCAAAAATTCTAAAACTTACTCGAGACATGCCATTTTCATGCATTTTATAAATCAAATTTCTAATGTCGGAAAGGTCATAAATGAATTCACTGAAGTACGAAGGGCTTAGAAAAGGCTAAGTCCTAATACCTATCTAAAATTTTCTATCTTTGGAACCCTTCAACAAGATTTAAAGACCGAGTTAAGCTTAAGATTTTACGGGGTCTTATAATATCTCCTCCTTGGAAACATTCGTCCTCAAATGAGATGATTAAGATGGGAAAATACTGATAGATTGAACTTACATACTGGACATGAACATCTGAAATATGAATACATGACTGACATTATACCATTACTGATATACTGAAATTTTATGCTGAATATGCATATCTGATGCATGATTTCATGACTGAGCTGACTCATGAATGCATGACTGGAATTACTGATAAGCTGAGTTTCTCATAATGAGAATGCATATCTGATGCATGAATGCATGACTGAACTGACACATGAATGCATATGACTGAACATGCAATGGTATTTGATACCAAGTTTGTAACTAAAATCTGAACATGAAACTGAATAAGCTTAAGGAAAGCTATTACCTTGGACTGAGTCTGAGTTTACGGAGAAGAGGTAAGGGTACTTGGTTCTCATATCTTCTTCCCAAGTAGTTCCTTCAACGGACTGATTCCGCCAAATAACTTTGACTAGAAGGACTTCTTTGTTCCTCAGTCTACGAGTTTAATAGTCAAGAATTTCGACTGGAATCTCTTCATAAGAGAGGTTGTTCTGAATATCTATGCCATCTATAGGGACTACAACTGTTGGGTCACCTATGCACTTCTTTAGCAAGGAGACATGGAGTACTAGGTGCACTGAGGCTAAATTTGAAGGTAATTCGAGATCATAAGATACTTTGCCAAAAGGACTGAGAATTTTGAAGGGACCGACATATTAGGGACTAATCTTTCCCTTCTTGCTGAACCTCTTTACTCCCTTCATGGGAGAGATTTTAAAGTACACATAGTCACCAATATAGAACTCGAGATCCTTTTTGTGCATATTTGTGTACGACTTCTGTCAGCTCTGAGTTGTCCTGAGCCTCTCCCTGATCAACTGAACTTTCTCTAAGGTATCAAATACCAAGTTAGGCCATACTACTGTGGTCTCACCGACTTTGAACTAACTGATTGGAGATCTACATCTCCTATTATAGAGAGCTTCAAATGGAGCCATCTGAATACTGGAATGATAGTTGTTAGTATATGCAAACTTAATCAAAGACAAGTGGTAATCCCAACTACCTTTAAAGTCAATTACACATGCCCTTAGCATATATTCCAAGGTATGAATGGTCCTTTCTTCTTGATGAAAGGCTGTACTGAGGTGTACTCGGGTACTAAGACCCTTTTAGAATACTTTCCAAAAATGAGAGATGAACTGGGTACCTCTATCTGAGATAATGGACAATGGTACACCGTGTAATCTGACCAACTCCCTAATGTAGAGTTTGACATAATCCTTGACTGAATAAGAGGTATGGACTGGAAGGAAATGAGCTGATTTGGTCATCCTATTTACAATGACCCAAACTAAATCATGCTGACGATGAGCATGAGGCAAACCCATAAAAAAGTCCATGTTCAGTTCACCCACTTCAAAGTAGGAATACTAAACTCCTACATGGACCCACTAGGCTTCTGATGCTCGACCTTAACCTGCTGATATATTAGCACTTAGCCATAATCTCTGTAATGTATCTCTTCATCCCACTCCACCAATAAATCTCCAATAAATCGTGGTACATCTCAGTGGCCCCTGGATGAATAGAGTAACGCGTACCATGCGCTTCTGCAAGAATTCGTTGCCTCAATTCATCTACACCTGGAACACACAGACGACCCTGACAACGCAACACACCATCTCCCTCTTGGGAGAAAACCCCTACTTTTTTATATCTGACTGACTCTTTTAACTTAACTATACTGGGATCTCTATCTTGACTTTCCTTCACCTTGAAAACTAGAGATGATTCTGAGCTGTTCTGAATCCACACACTACCTTCTTCTGAATTGACTAAGAAGACACCTAGTCGGGCAAGCTGAAGAACTTCCTGAGCTAACTTATTCTTATTGTCCTCAACATGAGCAACACTACCCATAAATAGTCTACTAAGAGCATCAACCACTACGTTAGCCTTGCCCGAATGATAAAGGACACTTATGTCATAATCTTTCAAGAGCTCTAACCACCTTCTATGATGGAGGTTAAGGTCTTTTCAAGAGAATACATACTGAAGGATTTTGTGATCTGTGAACACATCTACTAAGTAGTGCCTCTAAAATTTTAAGGCAAAAACTACAGCTGCTAACTCAAGATTATAAGTCGGATAGTTCTTCTCATGGGGCTTAAGATGTCTGGAGGCGTAGGATATGACCTTACCATGTTCCATAAGAACACGAGCCAAACCTACTCTTGATGTATCACAGTACACGACAAACCCATCTGAACTATTTTGAAGATTCAAAACTGGGGCTGAGGTAAGTTGAGTCTTCAACTCCTAAAAACTATTCTTGCATGAATCTGACCACTGAAACTTGACTTTCTTCTGAGTCAATATGGACATAGGGGATGTAATAGACGAAAATCTCTCAACAAACCATCTCTAATAGCCATCCAAACCCAAGAAACTCTTGATATCTGACGGAGAGATGGGTCTGGGCCAATATCTCACTGCTTTGGTCTTTTGAGGATCAACTCTAATGCCATCATCGGAAATGATATGACCAAGAAATGATACTGAACTTAGCCAAAATTTGCACTTACTGAATTTGGTGAATAATTGATGATTTCTAAGAGTCTGCAATACTATTCTAAGATGGTCTGCATGATTATGCTCACTGTGGGAATAGATAAGGATGTCATCTATGAAGACTATAAGGAACATGTCCAAGTACTTCTTGAAGACACGGTTCATCAAGGCCATGATGCCTACTGGGGCATTGTTAAGACCAAAGGACATGACTAGGAATTCAAAATAACCATATCGAGTTCTGAAGGCTATCTTCGGGATGTCACATTCTCTAACTCTGAGCTGATGACAGCCTGATCTGAGGTGTATCTTAGAAAACAACTGGAACCCTAAAGTTGGTCAAATAAGTCATCAATTTTGGGTAGTGGATACTTGGTTTATCACTATGACCTTATTAAGCTGACGGTAGTCAATACACATTCTGAGAGAATCGTCTTTATTATGAACGAATAGAACTGGTGCACCTCACAGGGACATGCTGGCTCTGATGAATCCCTTGTCTAAGATATCCTTAAACTATTCTTTTAATTATCTGAGTTTTGTCGGTTCCATTCTGTATGGAGGAATAAATATGGGCTGAATATCTGGAAGAAGGTCTATTCCGAAGTCAATTTCCCTTTCAAGAAGAACTCTGGGAAGATCTTCTGGAAATATATTTGAATATTCATTTAGTACTAGAACTGACTCAAGGTTGGGAGTTTCAGAACTATAGTCCTTAACTCGAACAAGATGATAGAAACACCCCTTAGATATAATTTTCCTAGCCCGTAGTTAGGAAACAAGCTGACCCCTGAGTGCCAAAGTACTACCCTTCAACTCTAGGACGGGTTCATTCGGAAACTGAAACAGGATAATTCTATTTATGTAGTCGACTATGGCATATTATAAATGAAGCCAATCCATGATGAGAATGACATCAAAAATGAGTATGAGGCAAACCCGTTATAAAGTCCATGTTTACTTATTCCTACTTCTAAGTAGAAATACTGAACTCCTGCATAGACCCACTAAGTTTCTGATGCTCGACCTTAACCTATGACATATTGATCACTTAGCCACACACTTTGCAATATCTCTCTTCATCCCACTCCACCAATAGATCTCCCACAAGTCGCGGTATATCTTAGTGGCACCTGGATGAATAGAGTAACGCGTACCATGTGCTTCTATAAGAATTCGTTGCCTCAAGTCATCTACACCTAGAACACACAGACAACCCTGATAACACAACACACCATCTCCCCCTTGGGAGAAAACATCTAATTTCTGATCTATGACTGAATCCTTTAACTTAACTATACTGGGATCTCTATGTTGTCTTTCCTTCACCTAAAAAACTAGAGATAATTCTGAGCTGTTCTGAACCCACACATTATCTTCTGCTGAATCGACTAAGAGGACACCTAGTCGGCCAAGCTGATGAACTTCCTTAGCTAAATTCTTCTTATTTTCCTCAACATGAGCAACACTACCTATAGACAGTCTAATGAGAGCATCAACCACTACGTTGGCCTTTCCCGGATGATAAAGGACACTCATGTCATAATCTTTCAAGAGCTCTAACCACCTTCTATGATGGAGGTTAAGGTATTTCCAAGAGAATACATACTGAAGGCTTTTGTAATCTGTGAACACATCTATATGCACCCCATAAAAGTAGGGCCTCCAAATTTTTAAGGCAAAAACTATAGCTGCTAACTCAAGATCATGAGTCGGATAGTTCTTCTCATGGGGATTAAGCTGTCTGGAAGCGTAGGATATGAACTTACCATGTTGCATAAGGACACAACCCAAACCTAGTCTAGTTGTATCACAATACATGACAAACCCATTTGAACTATTTGGAAGAGTCAAAACTGGGGCTGAGGTGAGTCGAGTCTTCAACTCCTAAAAACTCTTCTCACATGAATCTAACCACTAAAAATTGACTTTATTCTGAGTCAATATGGACATAGGGGATGCAATAGATGAAAATACCTCAATAAACTGTCTGTAATAGCCATTCAAACCCAAGAAACTCCTGATATCTGATGGAGAGATGGGTCTGAGCCTGTTTCTCACTGCTTCGATCTTTTGAGGATCAACTCTAATTCCATTACCGAAAATTATATGACCAAGGAATGCCACAGACCTTAGCCAAAATTTGCACTTACTTAATTAGGCAAATAACTAATGATTTTAGAGAGTCTGTAATACTATTCTAAGATGGTCTGCATGATCATGATCACTGCAGGAATAGACAAGGATGTCATCTATGAAGACTATGATGAGCATGTCTAAGTACTGCCTGAAGACACAGTTAATCAAGTCCATAAAGGCTACTGAGGCATTGATAATACCAAAGGGCATGACTAAGAATTCAAAATAACCAAATCGAGTACTGAAGGCTATCTTTGGGATGTCACATTCTCTAACTCTAAGCTGATGATAGCCTGATATGAGGTCTATCTTAGAGAAATAACTAGCACCCTAAAGTTGGTTAAACAAGTCATCGATTTTGGAAAGTGGATAGTTGTTTTTTTATTGTGACCTTATTGAGCTGACGGTAGTCAATACACATTCTGAGAGAATCGTCTTTATTATGAACGAATAGAACTGGTGCACCTCACAGGGACATGCTGGCTCTGATGAATCCCTTGTCTAAGAGATCCTTCAACTGTTCTTTTAATTCTCTGAGTTTTGTCGGTGCCATTCTGTAAGGCGGAATAGATATGGGCTAAGTATTTGGAAGAAGGTATATTCTGCAGTCAATTTTCCTTTTAGGAAGAACTCTGGGAAAATCATCTGGAAACACATCTGAATATTCATTCACTACTGGAACTAACTCAAGGATGGGAGTTTCGGAACTAGAGTCCTTAACTCTAACAAGATGATAGAAACACCCCTTAGATATCATTTTCCTAGCCCGTAGTTAGGAAACAAGCTGACCCCTGAATGCCGAAGTACTACCCTTCCACTCTAGGATGGGTTCATTCAGAAACTGAAATTGGACAATTCTGTTTCTGCAGTCGATTGTGGCATAGCAGAAATGAAGCCAATCCATGCCGAGAATGACATAAAAAATGAGTATGAGGAAACCCCATCACAAAGTTCATGTTCACATCTTCCCACTTCCAAGTAGGAATACTGAACTCCTGCATGGACCCACTAGGCTTCTGATGCTCAACCTTAACCTGCTGACATATTAAGCACTTATCCACAAACTCTGTAATGTCTCTCTTCATCCCACTTCACTAATAGATCTCCCACAAGTCGCGGTTCATCTTAGTGGCCCCTGGATGATTAGAGTAACATGTACTATGCGCTTCTACAAGAATTTGTTGCCTCAAGTCATCTACACCTGGAACACACAGACGACCTTGATAATGCAACACACCATCTCCCCCTTGGGAGAAAACCTTTACTTTTTGATCTCTGACTGACTCTTTTAACTTAACTATACTGGGATATCTATCTTGACTTTCCTTCACCTCGAAAACTAGAGATGATTCTAACCTATTTTAAACCCACATACTACCTTCTGTTGAATCGACTAAGCGGATACCTAGTCGGGAAAGATGATGAACTTCCTGAGTTAACTTCTTCTTATTGTCCTCAACATAAGCAACACTACCCACAGACAATATACTGAGAGAATCAACCACTACGTTGGCCTTGCCCGGATGATAAAGGACACTTATGTCATAATCTTTCAAGAGATCTAACCACCTTCTCTGATGGAGGTTCAGGTATTTCCAAGAGAATACATACTGAAGGCTTTTGTGATCTGTGAACACATCTACATGCACCCCATAAAAGTAGTACCTCCAAACTTTTAAGGCAAAAACTATAGCTGTTAACTCAAGATCATGAGTCAGATAGTTCTTCTCATGGGGCTTAAGTTGTCTGGAGGCGTAGGCTATGACCTTGCCATATTGTATGAGGACACAACCCTAACCTACTCTAGATGTATCACGGTACACGACAAACCCATCTAAACTATTTAGAAGAGGCAAAACTGGGGCTGAGGTGAGTCGAGTCTTCAACTCCTGAAAACTCTTCTTACATGAATCTGACCACTGAAACTTGACTTTCTTCTGAGTCAATCTGGACATAAGGGATGCAATAGATGAAAATCCCTCAATAAACCATCTGTAATATCTAGCCAAAACTAAGAAACTTCTGATATCTGATGGAGAGATAGGTCTGGGCCAGTTTCTCACTGCTTTGGTCTTTTGAGGATCAACTCTAATGCCATCACCGGAAATGATATGACCAAGGAATGCCACTGACCTTAGACAAAATTTGGACTTACTAAATTTGGCGAATAATTGATGATTTCTAAGAGTCTGCAATACTATTCTAAGATAGTTTGTATGATCATGCTCACTGCGGGAATAGACAAGGATGTCATCTATGAAAACTATGATGAACATGTCTAAGTAATACTTGAAGACACAATTCATCAAGTCCATGAAGGTTGTTGGGGCATTGGTAAAACCAAAGGACATGACTTGGAATTCAAAATAACCATATCGAGTTCTGAAGGCTATCTTTAGGATGTCACATTCTCTAACTCTGAGTTGATGATAGCCTGATCTGAGGTCTATCTTAGAGAAATAACTGGCACCCTGAAGTTGGTCAAACAAGTCATCGATTTTGGGAAGTGGATACTTGTTTTTTTATCATGACCTTATTGAGCTGATGGTAGTCAATACATATTTTGAGAGAACAATCTTTCTTACGCATGAATAGAACTAGTGCACCCCACGGGGACACGCTGGCTCTGATGAATCCCTTGTTTAAGAGATCTTTCAACTATTCTTTTAATTCTCTAAGTTTTGTCAGTGCCTTCTGTATGGAGAAATAGATATGGGCTGAGAATCTGGAAGAAGGTCTATTCCGAAGTCAATTTCCCTTTCAGGAAGAACTCTGGGAAGATCTTTTGGAAACATATCTGAATATTCATTCACTACTGGAACTGACTCAAGGCTTGGAGTTTTGTAACTAGAGTCCTTAACTCAAACAAGATGATAAAACCACCCCTTAGATATCATTTTCCTAGCCCATAGTTAGGAAACAAGTTAACCCCTGAATACCGAAGTACTACCCTTCCACTGTAGGATGGGTTCATTCAAAAACTAAAATTGGACAATTTTGTTTCTACAGTCGACTATGGAATAGCAGGAATGAAGCCAATCCACGCTGAGAATCACATCAAAATCAACCATCTCTAATTCGACTAAGTCTGCTGAAATGAATTTCTGAGATATCATTACTAGATAGTTCCTATATACCCACCAGGATATAATGGTTTTATGCACTGGGGTAGAGACTGAGAAAGGCTCTGTTAGGATTTTGGGACTTACTCCAAAATCAACTGCTATATAAGGAGTAACAAAGGACAAAGAAGCTCCTGGATCTAGCAAAGCATAAATATGTAAATGAAAGATCTGTGATGTACCAGTGACCATATAAAGAGAACTTTCCTGATCCTGTCGGGACTAAAGAGCATAAAGTCTATTTGGGTATTGCCCACTAGTAGCGCTGGAAGTAGTACCCTACTGATTTGGGTGATCGTACTGAGCTGAGGAATGGTTATCCTGACCCTGAAAACTTGACTGAGGAAAATCTCTAACTCTGTGTCTTGGCTTTCCATATCTGAAGCAAACATCACTGCCAGCTCTGCAAATATCCTGATGGTTTTTGCCACAAGTCTGACAAAGAGGATTTGTTTGGGCACTGCCGACACTAACCTGAGACTTAAAGCCTGGCACCCTATCTTTTTTACCATTCCTAAACTTAGAAACTGGAGCACTAAGAATGATTACCACCCTCTGACTTAGGCTGATTAAAATTAAAGCTACCTGTTCTAGCTCTCTTATTCTGCTTTTCTCTCTCCTTAATCTTCTGCTCCTCTATCTGTTGAGTATGGACCATAATCCTGGCTATGTCCATCTCACTAATCAGCATTGCGGTCCTACAAATCCTTGACCACACTATCATTCACCCCAAATACAAACTTACTCATCTTTGATCTATTGTATACCACTACATAAGGAGCATATCTAGCTAGTTGAATAAACTTAAGAGAATACTCTTTCATTGTTATATTGCCCTTCTAGAAGTTGATAAACTCCAATACCTTAGCTTCTCTCAGCTCAAGGGGAAATAATCTATCTAAGAAGGCAGAGGCAAACTCATCCCACTCAATGGACCCTACATCTGCAACCCTCTCTGCTTTTTACTGCTTGAACTATGTGTGACCCACATCCTGTGACTGATATACAGCTAGCTCAACACTATCACTAGCAGGTACCCCCATAATATCTGTAACCTTCTGCACTTGATCAAGGAATTCCTGAGGGTTCTTATCTATCTTAGACCTAGTGAAAGAGGGAGGGCTCATTCGAGTGAAGTCTCAAATCCTGACTGTAGCAGAATTGGCTACTGGGTTGGCCAAAACGACATCTGGTTGTTTATTCTGGGCAGCAACTGAATTGTCTAGAGTAGTAAATGCAGCTTTGAATTCTGCATGAGAGATGAGTTTTTCCAGGGGATCTAGCTGGAGCTGAGGTGCTGACTGATTTTTATTTCTCTTTTCATTAGCCCTCTTAGGAGGCATGTTCTATAAATGAAAGAAAGGGATGGATTAGACTGAGATTTAAATTTGAGCTCATGCTCACTCGCACGACATGAATACTGAAAGAAGGGAAACTATTCCTAAAACATCTCATAGCCTTCTGTCCATAAGTGTGGTGTGAACCACACCCATGCACAAGACTCTACTAGACCCGACTTTCAGACTTCCTAGGATACTGTTGAACCTTAGGCTCTGATACCAAGTTTGTAACGCCATGATTCTGTACCCCGAATGCTACACGGTGCTTGCGACCCCAAAGGACCACAAGCTAACCCATGACTAATATCTATAACTGAGCATTGAATAATATATGTAAAAGAAATAAGGAATAGTAGGCTGAAATGCCATAAGGTTAAAAAATCTGAGATACTGAGAAAACATAACATTGATAGTATCTACAAAACTATAACTGTCTGAATATCTAGTCTGAAAAGCCTTTAAACTAAACTGTCTGAAAGCGGAGTTGATGGGAAAATCCCCCTACTAACTCCATCTACTGAAATACTGAGTCTAATAAAATGAAAAAATATCCTCAAATGATGAGGACTCACTGCTAAGTCTACTGCTACTGACTGAATCTAAACTCCTAAGGGTGCTCTAGATCTCGTGCTTCTGAACTTATGGTATAAGACACCATAACGCAAGAGAAAAGTATGCGTCAATACATGGGAATGTACTGGTATACTAAGTGAGGTAAGGATGAATGCAAGGGTTCATATGCATAAACTATAACTGACTGAATAACATGAACATGACTTTTGGGAATACGTGCATTAATTCATAAACTGTAACTGAAATCATAAGGATTCTAAATTCTGAGTTACTGATAACTGATATACTATTTACTAAGTGACTATTTCTGACAGTCCTGATTCTGATGAAACTAGCTGAGTTCCATACTGAGCTGAGTGACTGTATCTGACAGTCCTAAAATATGTAAAAATATCTGAGTTCTATTCTGAAGAATGAGTTGAGACTATAGGAGGTAGTCATCTAACCAACATTCCCCATGTAAGATAACATAACTGAGATAGGGTCCAATCTATAACTCCAATTAGAAGGGTGTTAGTACCACTCCACTGGTAAGGATAAGATATGAGTAACCCTCATCTGGCAGGTACTCTAATGAGAATGGAGGGACCCTCAACTGACAGGTTAAGATACCTCATCAACACTTAACTATTAGGTTTGATGTCTCAACCTATGTTGGCTACATAGTTATGGAACATAAGGATTGCTTCTAAGAATCACACCCTCTACTAGCAGGTGAGTTCCCATCCTTTGGTTCAGTTGGTACTGAATACTCCTCACATCTGAATAGACACTAAATTGATTATAATACACTGAACTGGGCTAGATTTACTAAGTCCCATTGGCTGACGAAATACTACTAAATTCTGCTAGCTGACTGAGTTTACTGAGGATTTAACTGATTACTGAGTAGCACTGGGTTGATACTAAATTTTTTAAGTTTTCTTGAGTTCTGTAACTGACTAAATTCTACTGATCATGGCTTGACTGAGAGTACCTTGAAAACTGACACTGGCTCTAGGCACACAACTAAATTATCGAGTATTAAATACACCCAGGACTCGATAGCATAGATAATATTAAGACACAACAATAGTCAACCATTCACAATACACTCAATGCGACATTTCATCAAGCACTTGAAATTCATAAACTTGAACATAGATAAGAATGCATAATAGTGTGTCATGGTTCATTCACTAAGGCTTTTTATCAAACACTTAGCATGCATTCAACTTGTACATAAATAGGGATCTCTTGTCAACATGCTATAATGGTACTATTTCTTTCACTTAGACATTTTATCAAACATATGGTAATCTTGCTTTGGTCACACAATAACCAATATATCTAATTATCATGGATACATTAATCAACTTGTCAATTTAAGGTTTTATCATGAACATTATGCAAATCCTCACATACTAGGATCAAATTCTTGAAATTTATAGTTTATAACATGAATCAAAATCCTAACAACAACATGAACATGAATTTCAATTCAATTAAATCATAAACATTCATAAATACATAATCTTTGAATTGAAAGGGGATTCTTGAGCTTCATGGGTGAAAGGTACCCATGAATCAACACCAAACATACCTTAGAATGTGGATCCTTAAAGTTCTTGGAGAAATTCTTGAGCTTTGTTCTTGAATTTTGAAACTACGGTTCCTTTCTTTTGAGAGAGAATGATGAACTTTGGGGAAACTTGAGTGAATAATGAGATATTTAGGTTATCTAGGGATTAATTTCATGTTTGGGGCTGATATAGGTCATGGGAAAAGTCTAAGATGCCCCTGGGATTTAAAATCCCATAACTGGAATATGAACTAAAGCCTCACCACGACGCGGTGAAGTGGCCATCGCTATGTTCACCACGATGCAACCTAATCGCGGTGAGCTACTTGAATTGTACAATTGCCAAAATAGCTCTCATCGCAACGCGATGGATGGATCATCGTTATACTCACCGCGATGCGGTCTTATCACGGTGAGCTACTATTTTTCTAAAATTTAAATTCGATCTAATCCTGGTCTAAAAATTTTGAAACTTACTCGAGTATGCCATTTTCATCCCTGAGTATGACTCAACTTAGAAATCAACTTTTCGATGTCGGAAAGGTCATAAATGAATTCACTTAAGTACGAAGGGCTTAGAAAAGGCTAAGTCCTAATACCTAGATGAAATTTTCTAACTTTGGGACCATTCAACAAGCTTTAAAGACTGAGTTAAGCTTAAGATTTTGTGGGGTCTTACACCTAACCAACAGTTTTGCATAATTTTTCCTTTCAATCCCGATGACTTCAACCTCCGGTGAAAAATAGTTGGGTGATTTCCTTTTCGACTTTCAATTATCAATCGATGTGATAAGCAGTGTTCTCCGACGGCAACAACTTTGAGTTCTTTGTCGTCCCATTTTTTCTTTCACCAATAAAAAATTATATCTTTTTAGTTATGAAGAAACAGAGGAACTTGAGCAAACTTCTCTTCTAGTATTGGTTAACAATTTTAATATTTCTTTCTTAAATTTGAAATGTGGACTGAAGAAAATCCTAATTTCTGACATTTCTTCTCTACTCTTTCTAGTGTGAAATATAATTTTTTGTTATTATTGCAGTTTTTGTTGTTGAACTGTTGATTTGATTTATTGGTGTCTGTTGAGTTTTTTGAAGTTTAATTTTTGTTGTTTGTGTTTGTATAATGGACTACTCATCTGCTGCAACAGGTTGGTTATAAGTTACAACAAATAACCTACCCGGTGCAATAGAAGACTGATCTATTTCAACAGATCTTTTTTTATTGTTTCCAATAAATTATTCTTCCGTTGCAACAGGTTGGTTATATGTTACAACAAGTAACACACCTGGTGCAACAGACCAGTCATCTATTTCAAAAGATGAGTAATCTATTTTTATTGTTGTAGCAAATTACTCATCCATTGCAACATGTTAGTTATATATTGCAACAAATAACCTACCTGGTGAAACAGATGTGTAATATATTGGAACTGTTATTTTACTATTGTACATGTCAGATATACTGTTATTCTTTTTAACGATGCATTAATTAATTATAATCTATTTTATGTTCCTGTTATTTTTAGATTATATGACTCCCAAAAGAAAATAAACCAAATCAAGTCCAAGTAATGGAACAAGTGAAGCGACTAGGCTATATCCACTACTCTGTGATCTTTCTTTTCAAGTGTTATCTCCATTAGAAGCAGAAGATAATGAACATGGGGAGGAGGAATATTTCAAAAAAGATGATCCAAATGCTAATGGCCCTTCCACCAAAGAGTTTGTCAAAAATTTCCACATTGATAGTTAACCTGTGAGAATATAGTGCGATGGTGCCACAGATTTAATGGGAGATTTCGTGGTTAAGCCAACCATGGGAAAATCTTTTGATGCCTTAAGAAAAATACTTTGAGAACAAACTTTGGAAGCTTATTTCAGGGACAACTGCTTTGGGTAATATCTTAATTTTCCGGAGGACAATAATGCTCGTTTCCAAATGAAAATGGTATATGATCTTCTCAAGCGTCGGTTTATATATGAAAACAAAGATAAGATGGATGAGGTATGGATATATTACTGTTGCGTGCCTGTTTGTTTTGGTTAGGGGGAGTTTTCCATAGTTACTGGATTAAAATGTTATCCTCCTTCTCCATCTCAAGTTATACCTATTCTAACCCAAAAAAACAGCCTGCATAACCAAAAAAGTCAAAGGCAAGTCAAGTGATCGTGATGACCTGGTGTCCCTTGTTGGTCCAAGCTTCAAAAACATAAATTTGATAGAAGTGTTGAAAGGTAAAAGACTTTCAAAGAAGCACAAGAAATTATTGTGCTTGGTTTGGTTTGTACATAATATTCTTTGGGCGAGAGATGTTAACAACAACATACCACTTGGTTTGATAAAGCTCTCCGAGGATCTTGAGGTATTTAACAGCCATCCTTGGGGATATGAAAGCTTCAAAATGACTGTCAAATATTTGTTGACTCCATTAACGCCAAAAACAGTCAACTTATATGGCTTTCCACGGGCTTTCATGGTAAATATTTCTTTTATTATGACATTATTTTTTTTTATTCAATAATGCTTTTGATTTATTGATGTTATTTTATAGGCTTGAGCATTTGAAGTCATTCTTTATTTGAGACTGTTGACACCTAATTCTTGCCCTCCACGACTAAATTTAATCCTGAGTTTCTTTGATTTTTAATAGAATCAAAATATTTATTTCTGTTGACATCTAATTTTTTCCCTCCATAACTAAGTTTAATTCCAAGTTTCTTTGATATTTTAAATAAAATTAAAATATTTATTTTATCCGGATAAAAAGCTTTTCAAAATATTTATTTGGGTAAGTTTGTCATTTTAAGTAGCGATTATATATTATCGTATTCAATTATACGAAACTATATATTTTTGTTACTTAAATATCAATTTTTATAAAATATCAGATTTTAATCAAGGTTTGTCTTGAAATAAATTTAAAGGATTAAAATCTTGATTCAAATATAATTTATTCTCAAAAATAATTTATTCGGATAAATATGTGTTTGATGTTATTAAATTAAGAAGCTCGGGATTAAAAGAAGTATTAATTCGTATCGAATTTCAATTTAATTTAGCCAATCTATTAGATTTGGTGATAATTGAAATCAAATTGGCCGTAATAGCACTGCAATTAGTCAATTGATTTTTAATTTGGTCAAAATTAAATAAATTTGACTAAATTTTAAATCCAATTGGGGTTATATTTTAATAACCCCCAAATTCCCAAAAACTTTCATAACTTCTACCCAATTTCCACCAAAAAATAATTTCAAATTGTACTATTTCCCCCAACTTTGTCCTTTCCCAATTTTGAAATTCAAAAATTGTACTATATTGTACAATTCCCCCAAACCTTTCTCCTTTTTTCAAATTTTAATTTTGAAATTCAAAAATTGTACTATATTGTACAATTCCCCCCCCCCACACAATATCTTTCACCTCACCTTATCTTCAATTTTAAAATTCCCAAAACACCCCTAAATGACTTTTCTTCCACATTGGTGGATGACAAAAAATAAATTCTCATCCTTTCCTATAAATACTTTTCTCTCACATTGGTAGAGGAGGGGAAAGAAAACCCCATTCTCTCCTATAAATACTACCACTACTTTGGTAGAAAAGGGGTGAAAAAGTAAAAAAAAAAAAAAGAGGCTAGAAAGGTGGAAAAAATCCTTTTGAGAAAAATAGTTATTTTTATTTAGTAAAAATTTTTGTTTCATAGAATTGGTCGGCTAATCAAAATTTTTGAGTTGCCGGCGACGTTTTTCGATGGTGGTTGATTCCGACGAAGCTCGTAGTCTCGTTTTGCTGCCCCCAAAAAGGTAAACACACCTTTTTTTTAGTTTTATTATCGTTTTCTTCTTCGTAGTTTGTATTTATAATTTTATTTGTTGTAGATGGCCCTGAAGGCCATAGAAAATTGTGGTATTAATATTTAAATTATTTTCATGTTCATGATATAAAAATGAGCTAGCAATAGTTGAACGTGCCTTTTTGACTTTATTCTTTAATTATTATAGATAAAGGTTCAATCTTTGCTTAAAAGATGTACTTATTCTTTGTTTAAATTCATTGTTGGTGGATATATTTGTTTTTAGCATGTAAAGTTATTTTCTTAATGTTGAAAAGAATAGTTAATATTGATTGTTTCGCCTTTTCACCTTATTTTTTGATTATTTTGTATAAAGTTTAGATCTTTTCTTGATAAACATACTCATGTCTTATTTAAACTCATTGTTGGAGGATATGTTTGTTTTTAATATGTAAAGTTATTTTCTTTATGTTGAAAAGAATAGTTAATATTGATTGTTTTGCCTTTTCACCCTATTCTTTGATTATTTTGGATAAAGTTTAGATCTTTGCTTGAAAAACATACTCATGTCTTGTTTAAACTCATTGTTGGTGGATATGTTTATTTTTTTTAGCATGTAAAGTTATTTTTTTTTATGTTGAAAAAATAGTTAATATTGATTGTTTTGCCATTTGACCTGATTCTTTGATTATTTTGGATAAAGTTTAGACTTTGCTTGACAAACATACCCATGTCTGATTTAAACTCATTGTTGGTAGATATATTTTTTTTTAGCATGTAAAGTTATTTTCTTTATATTAAAAAGAATAGTTAATATTGATTGTTTTGTCTTTTGACTCTATTCTTTGATTGTTATGTATAAACTTTTGATCTTTGCTCAAAAGACGAACTCATGCCTTGATTAAATTCATTGTTGGCGAATATGTTTGTTTTAGCATGTAAAGTTGTTTCTTTTATGTTGGAAAAATAGTTATTATTGTTTGTTTCTCCTTAATAAAAATAGTAATTAGTTAGGTAAAAAATTTGTCATTTGTTTGATAATTATTTTAATGGATTTTATAATCTTCATATAAGAGAAGAAGTGTTAGCTTTATTTTCCATCTAAGATGTTTATTCCTCTTTTGCTCGCATGTTGTCTTGTCAAAATGATGAGAAAGTTCGGACTTTTGTGGCTAAATAAAATTATTTGGATATTTTTGACTCATGCATAGTATGATTGTTGAATTATATTCACTTTTAGAGATGCTAAACTTTTATTGATATTTTCTTTCTCCAGATTGTTATATGTGCTCTTTGTGTGTGTAAAGACTTGATTCATGTCTCTCTTTTATTCATAATATCTAAAGAGAATCAATGATGTCTTAAAAATATAAATCATAGTTCGTTAAAAAAATTTCCATAAAATGTTGGTTGTAATTTAGATGTATGAATTTTCGTTAATGTCGCCTTAATTGAAATTTAAAGATTCTCTTTCTTGTAAAGCTAACCTTTATTTTCTTTTGTTACCTGGATTAGTGTCTAAGTTTGTTCAATTTTAGAAGTCATGAGTATTTTTCTTGTTGCCTCATCCCTTTACTCTCGCAAGCTTATGTTGTTTATTTTTCGCATTAATTCATTGAATATGACCTTCTTCCTTTTACCTTTATTCATTCTTAATATGAACATAAGTTATGAGACATGCAAGTGGATGTCTTTGTTTTGCATTTTATCTATTGACTCTCACTCTTATTATACGTGTGCAAGTGTGTATATCGTTGTAATTCAAAAATTGATTCTTGATATTTTCTTTTTCTTTGAAATATGTAACTATTATGTCTTGAACATATATTAATTTCTTTATCTTTTCTTTGCATGCAAAAAATATCTCAAGTCCAAATGGACTCCTCTCCTCTTACATTTCGTAATAGGTTAATGAGGCTCACCTCTTCGAGTCAAGTCCAAAGTTTACACCAAGGTCTACTACATGGCGTGCGGGTGTTAGAAGATAGACGAAGAAGGAAAATGGGTCAAAACCCATTGATGAGGTCACTAAGAGACTTAAAAAGTCTCGATTTTTATTATTTTCTTCTTTTTTTACTTATTCATTTAGTCATTTATTTATTCATTCATTTGGGCTTCGAAGCCAAAGATGTATTTTAATATAGGTTAGGCAAATTTTGGGCCTCAAAGGTCTTAAAACTAGCTCAGGACAGGTTGTGGGCCAAAAACCCAATATTTAGATTAGGACAGGTGCAAGTGAGCCAAAAACCCAATTAGATTAGGACAAGGTCTATTGATTTGGACCCAATGGCCTAAGTCTTTTATTTCCCCCTTTTTCCCTTCTACATGCTTTGTTATTAATTTGTTTAGACTTAGTTAAAATTCCTACAAAGTCGTTCAAATCTATTTTACATAAGTCTTTTCCTAAAATCAATTACTTTTCAATAATCAATCTTTCTTTTTGTAGTTAGCCAAAAGATATTTTCAAACAGTCCGGATAACCGCAAGTTAGCAGATACTCTTGGTGCCTTAACAACCTTCCAAGAGTATTAATAGGAACCGCTTACTCAGAATTTTCAAACTTAAATGATTTTCTTTTATTTTGGATCGTTTAAAGTAATTTATAAAGGTTTTCTTAATTTCTTTTCAAATAAATTAAGTGGCGACTCTAAAAAAAGTCAAAATTTCCACAAAAAAATTTCATGCGATTTTTTTAAAATATTTGTACGTAATTTTTTCATTTTAAATAGTATTTATATATTATCATGTTCAATTAAACGAGATTATATAATTTGATTACTTAAATATTTATTCTATGGAACGGATTTTAATTAAAGATTATTCTTGAAAATAAATTCAAATGGTTACAATCTTAATTTAAACATAATTGACTCTCAAAATAATTTCTTTGGATAAATATGTGTTTGATTTTATTAAATCAAGAAGATCGGGATTAAAAGAAGTATTAATTTATATCAAATTTTAATTTAATTTAGCCAATCTATTAAATTTAGCCATAATTAAAATCAAATTGGCCATAATTCTAATGCAATTGGTCAATTGATTTTTAATTTGGTCAAAGTTAAATAAATTTGGCTAAATTTTAAATCCCAATTTGGGTGTAATACCCCGAATCCCAACCGATAGTAGAACCATGCTTTAAGCTCATGAGAAATAAATTTTAGTGATTTGGTAGTTTGATGATCAAGGTTGATGTATTAAGGCCTCAAATACGTCCTAGCTATTAGGCGAATCAAAACATCCCTTACCGATTGAATTCTTGAGAAGGACATTGCTATAGTCAACTTCAAATGAGCATATCTTTCTTTATATTAAGAATTTTTTAGCTCATGTATGACAAAAATATAGATAATTGAATTATCTTTCCAACGATACCAATTTCTCCAAAATTTGGTATCGGAGTAAGAAGTTATGCCCATTTTACCAGAGAGCTGTCAGCTTGCCAAGGTGCGATGGTCAGGTTGACGGACCGTCAAGCCAGCGACGGCCCTTCAACCAAACCATCACAACTGAGGTAGTAAGCCTGTTTTTTGGCCAAAAACTGACGGTTTGAGTGACGGTTAGTCACCAGAGTGACGGACCGTTGCCCAAACCATCAACCACCTCCGTTTAGCAATTTAAAGACGTTTTTAAAGGGATTTTTGGGTCTTTTTAACCCCTAATTCCATAAAATAAAATAACATAACTCATTCATCCTAAACATCAAAATTAGGGTTTCTTTCAAGATCATTTTCCAAGAACAAGATTCAAACCCTTCTTCAAGAAACTAAGAAATTCAAGTTCTTCAAGTTCAAGAACCATCAAGAAAACATCAAGATTTGTGTTTTCCAATCCAAGAACGTTCAAGAAACGTTAATTCTCTTTTAATATTAAAGCTTTAATGTATGTTAGATGTTCATCTATGGGTCCCTTTCACCCATAGAGTCAAAGAACCCATTTTTAGAACTTCAAGAATTATGATTTATGATTTACATGTATGAAATTGGATTGTGTTCATATTTTGACACTAATTGAGTTTCAATCCATGATTTATGGTAGATTCCATGAAGATGAATAATATGTATATTGAATTGAGTAATCCCCATGTTATAATTCATGATTTTGCAAGTTTGGGCACTGTAATTGCCATGATTATGTGTTATCCATGATTTAGATTCCAAGTTCCCAAGAATTGTTTCTAGTATGTGTTGATTTACATGATATTCATGATAAACCCTTCAAATTACAAGTTGATGGTGGTAACCATGTTAACCCGAAGTGTTTATGATTTAATGAACCAAGTATGCTTCCTATGTGTTTGATAAATTGTCTATGAGAATGAGATAATGCCATTATACCATGCTAACATGTATTCCCCATTCATGTACAAGTTAATGCATTACAAGTGTTTGATGGAATGTCTCTATGAATGAATTATGGCCAAGTGAACATTTATATGTTATTCAACATTATGCTTTGCTTTACTTTTCATGCTATCGAGTCCTTGGGGTATTTAATACTCGACAATTTAGGTGTTTATCTAGAGCCAGTGTCAGTTACAGAATAGTATCAGTTATGTCATGATCAATAGTACTCTCAGTTCATTACAAAACTCAGTAGAATTGAATTAGTTACAGAACTTAGGAAAACTCAGTAATCTTAGTATCAGTCCAGTCCAGTTCAGTATACTCAGTTCAATGTCTTTCAGTTGAGAGTAGGATTCAGCACTGAGCGAGCCTAGGGATCGGGGCACACCTGTTAGTTAGGACTGGATCCCTATAATCAATCCCTAAGTTCCAAAACTATGTAGCCAGCGTAGGTTGTGAGATATCACCCTTTAGATAGGACTGACATACTCAGGGATCACCCGCTAGTTTAGGACTGATCTCAGGGGTCACCCGTTAGTTAGGACTTACTTCACAGCAGTTGTCTTTACCCGTGGTACGACACTGACACCCTTCCAATTTGGATTATAGATTGGACCCCAGCTCAATTATATTATTCGGGGCATGTCGGTTAAATGATACCTCCCACAGTTTTAGTTTTAGTCTTCAGTTCAAAACTCAGCTCAAGTTTATAGAATCAAGACTGTCATATATAGTCAATCAGTATCAGTTAATTAGTTATCTGAATTCAATACTTAGCTTTAGAAAATCTCAGTTACAGTTTATAATATATGTATGTGCAGAGATTACATTCTCAGTACTTACAATAGTCTCAGATTCTCCATATACTCTCATGTTCAGTTACTCTTATTCAGTTGCTTACATTCTCATATATATGAACCCTTGCATTCAGCCTTACCTTATCTAGAATACCAATACATTACCACATACTGACGCATACTTTTCTACGCTATGATATTTCATATCATAAGTTCGAACGCTCAGGTTCCCGACCACGTATTGAAGATTCAGATTCAACCAACAGTAGTGGATTTAGCAGTGAGTCCTCATCATTCGAGGATATTCTACTATTTCATATTTTCAGTAGATGTAGCAGTTCAGTAGATGGAGTTAGTTGGGGGATTATCCCATCCACTCCACTTTCAGATAGATTCAGTTAGAGGCTTTTTAGACTAGTTTTAGACAGTCTTTCAGATTCATATGTTACTAATCATTATCAGTATTTCATATTTTGAACTTTATAATATTTCAACCTTTTATTTCGTATTTATTTCCATATTATTATTCAGTGCTCACAACAAATATCAGTCATGGGTTAGTTTGTGGTCCTTCAGGGTCGTAAGCACCATATAGTGACTAGGGGTTGTAAGACCCCACAAAATTCTCTCGTAGTCTGAACCTTAGAGCATTTTTAGTGAAGTGTTAATCCGGCCCTAAAAGGTTGAGAAGTGTCTTTCCAAGTGAGAAGTATTTTTAACCATGTAGAATTTCCCCAATACCAACTTTTTGTCATGTAGAGAATTGAATAATCTTTCTGTCGATACCAAATTTACCAAAATCCGACACTCGGGAGAAGAGTTAGAGCCATTTTAGTGAGACAGTGTGCCACCTGGCACTTTAGGGCGTCGTGGATCCAGCCAAAATGGCAATTGTCAAAATCCAGTGAGCCTCCAAGATTATGGCGCATCGGGCCGAGGCTTAATTTTAGAATTGTCAATTTCTAGTGCACCAACGTGATTCCACCGCGTCGCGGTGCCTTTCAAGTTCCCAACCAAGGTGGTAACGTGATTTCCACCACATCGCACCATCAAGAAGTTTTCCAATTGTCCAATTTCCAGTGAGCTGGCACGATTAATGCGCATCGCACCAGCATGTAAAATTGGGATTTTTTTAGTTTAATTCCAAGTGCGAAAAAGGGTTTTTTCCCAACCCCTATATATACTCCTTAACACGGTATTTGGACTCATTTCACCCAAACTATCATTGTTTTCTCTCAAAATTGTTCAAGAACAAGAGCTAGGGTTTCTACAAAATCAAAACCCTTCCTTATTCTTCAAGAGAAATCAAGAAATCAAGAATCTCTCCAAAGGCTTTCAAGAAAGAGTTTCTCTAAGGTATGTAGATGTTGATTCTTGGGTCCCTTTCATCCAAGAAGCTCAAGAACCCTTTTTTAAAATTTCAAAGTTTTTTATGTCTATGAGTTTTCATGATTCATGTGAGTTGAAATTGATGTTCATGCTATTATTGAGTTGTGATTTATGTTTGTTTACAAGGTTTTCAATCTTTGACCCTAGTGTATGAAATTCATGTGATGTTCATGATAAACCCTCTTCAAGTTGCTTGTTAAGTGGTGTGTTCACGTTAATTAAGGGCATAAATTGTTGAATAAGCAAAGCATGCTCCCCATATGTTTGATAAAATACTTATGTGAAGGAATTAGAGCCATTCTAGCATGTTGATTAGAAATCCCCAAATGTGTGTAGGCCCATGCATGCCAAGTGTTTGTTGAATAGCCTTAGTGAATGAATTGTGGCATGATTGCATGAAATTCCCCAATTATATGCTCTTTGATACATGCTAAGTGTTTGATGAATGAATTGTAACATGATAGCATGAAGTTCCCCAATTATGTGTTCTCCGGTACATGCCAAGACTTAAATATGTGCGAAGTGATTGATGCAAGGCCTTGTTGAATGGAGTATGATCCAATAGCATGTCCCCCTATGTTATTACATGTTAAGGATTCTTAAATGCTTGAAGTTATGCCTTAATGATTATGACGGTGAATGATTTTCCATGGTTTGGATTATTCAAGAATGGTTATGTTTTACTTTTATGTTATCGAGTCCTGGGGGTATTTATATCCGACAATTTAGCTGTTGTCTAGATCCCGTGTCAGTTTTTATGATAATTCCAATCGAGCCATGATTCTCAGAACTCAGCGAGTTATAGAACTCTGTATTCTCAAGCAGATACAGAACTTAAGAAATCTCAGTAATCTCTGTAATCACCATAATCTCAGTATCACTAGTAATCTAGCCTCGGCTCTGTACCCAGCTCAGATCTAGTAGTATTCAAGTGTTCAGTTCTGACCTCTGTAGTAATCGAGTACTCTATTCAAAGCTCAGTGTCGTTCAGTCAGATAATAAGATTCAGTAGTATTTCGTTAGATACGAAACCAAGTGAATTCAGCTTAACTCGGTCAGATCATACGAGAAATATGATCAGTATCAGATTCAGCTTAGTTTGTGTTCAATTAAGAATCAGTTCAAAGTCTTTCAGTTGGAAGTAGGAGCTAACACCGAGTGATGACAGGGATGGTAGCTCCCCGTCAGAGAGGCAAAGTCATTAGGAGAAATCCTGAAACTCCAGAACTACATAGCCAGTGCAGGATACAGGAGTCACCCGTCAGGAAAGGCTAGTCACCCTTTCGGTAGGCTTGACTATTATATTGCCTTAGGCTTAACTTCCTGTGAGGGTTACCCATCAGATAGGCTTGACCATAGAGGTTTTTACCTGTGGCACAGTATTGACACTCTACCAGCAGGGGTTATAAGTTGGACCCCTCTAATTGAGATTCGGGGTATGTCGGTTAAGTGACTACTTCCCACAAATGCAGTTTCAGTATCAATCTTCCAAAATCAGGACTGTTAGATACAGTCATCTATCTCAGTGAGGAACTCATATAGTTCCATTAATTTTTGGACCACCCGTCAGATAGGCTTGGTCCCATATAAAGTTATTCATTACCAGATCTCAAGATCACCCATCAGATAGGCTTGATCTCAGTTTCAGATTTAGTTGAGTATTCGTGTTATCAGATCCTGAGACCATCCTTTAGATAGGCTTGATCTCAGTCTCATATTCAGTTGAGTAATCTCATTACCATATCCTGAGATCACCCGTCAGATAGGCTTGATCTCAGTCTCATATTCAGTTAAGTAATCTCATTATCGGATCCTGAGATCACCCGTTAGATAGGCTTGATCTCAATCTTAGATTTAGTTGAGTATTCGTGTTATCAAATCCTGAGATCACCCATTAGATAGGCTTGATCTGAGTCTCAGATTTAGTTGAGTAATCTCATTAGCAGATCCCGAGATCACCCGTTAGATAGGCTTGATCTCAATCTCAGATTCAGTTGAGTATTCTTGTTCTCAAATTTGGACATGATCATTTCTTATCATTGATAGTAGACTCTGGAATCATCCGTTTGAGAGGTTTGATCTCTGCTATAGTCAGTTGAGAGTACAAAGCTCTGAATTCAGTCATTGAAGTGAGTATATTTAGTTAATCAGCTTCGGTATCCTTAGATTTTAAGATCCCTTACTAGATAAGACTGATCTCACCTCAGTACTCATTTAACAATATCAGATGATTCAGTTTCTCAGTATTAGTAGTGAGTTCATATATCAGTAATGCAGTACCTGAGTTTTAGTACTCAGAGTCGTGATGATTATGATTATGGTTTGTGCATTCATGCATGTGTTCTCATTTAGTACTCTCATGATTATTCATTTAAGTAATTGTTCATGCATAAGACCTTGTATTTAGCCTTACCTCATCTGCATACTCAGTACATTCCCATACTGATGCATTTGTGCTATGGTATTTTATTTGACACCATAGGTTCAGAGGCATGAGATCCACAGTACCCTTAACAGTTCAGTCCCAGTCAGTAGCATTAGGCATAACAGTGAGTTCTCTTCATTCGAGGATGATCCTTTTATCATTTTTGTATCAGATTTTGTTTATTTTCAATATACAGAGTTAGTTGGGGACATATCCCATCAACTCCACAGTTCAGACAGTTTAGAGTCTTTTCGGACAGATGTATTAGTATTTAGTTTAAAATTTTGAGTATTTTTAGATGTTTTGAACCTTATTGCCAGTTTTGTTATTTATTATCTATATTATACAGTATTCAGGTACAGATATTAGTAGAGGGTTTTCTTGTGGTCCTTCGGGATCATGAGCACCATTTGACGTTCTAGTTCCAAAAAATTGGGTTGTTACAAACTTGGTATCAGAGCCTAAGGTTCAATAGTGTCCTAGGGAGTTTGAAAAGCCACATCTAGTAGAGTCTTGTGCATGGGTATGTTGCGTGCCATATTAATGTACAAGAGGCTTTAAGATATTTTTAGGAGCAGTTTCCCTTTTTTCAGTATCCATGTTGTGCGAGTGAGCGTAAGCTCGAGTTGATCCTTAATCTAATATACCTCTTTCTTCTGTTTACAAAGTATGCCTCCTCGTAGTAATTATGTTTGTAGGGCTGATGACCAGCCCCCTCATCCAGTAGATCCTGAGAATGAGGGTATGTCAAATACAGAGTTTTAGGTAGCTTTTCAGGTGCTAGCCCAAGTTGTGACTAACATTCAGGGTAACCATCAGGTTGTGGCCCTACCTCATCAAGATGGGGGTTCAGCCGCAGCAAGAATTAGAGATTTTATGAGAATGAGCCCACTAGAATTCTTTGGTTCAGTAGCAGGTGAGGACCCACAACTTTATCTAGAGAAGGTGGGGAAGATTACCTATATTATGCATGTTTCTGAGGAGGGGAGTGTAAAGTTGGCATACTATAGGCTAAAAGATATTGCTCATAATTCGGTAGTGATATGGAAGAAGGGTAGAGGGGAGAATGCAGCTCCCATGACTTGGCAAGAGTTTAAGGGTACCTTTTTAGATAAGTTTTTCCCGCTAGAGATGAGGGAATCTAAGGTAGAAGAGTTCATGAACGTAAGGAAAGGATCTATAATAGTGAAAGAGTATTGTCTTAAGATTAACCAGTTAGCTAAGTATGCTCCTCATCAATAGCTGACCCTAGAGTGAGTATGAGTAAGTTTGTGACTGGTGTGTCTCGGTTGGTGTTAAAAAAGTGTAGAACTGCTATGCTTCATAAAGATATGGGCCTTTCTAGAGTGATAATGCATGCACAATAGATTGAGGTAGATAAGGAGAGAGAAAGAGAGAGTGAGTAAGAGATCCAGGACAGGTAGTCATGGTTTCTCTCAGGAAAGGTTCCATGGTGGTAGCCATTTTCATTATTGTCAGAGATTTTCAGTCCTAGCTCCATCCTCAGCTAGTGTACCCGTACCAAAGTTCGGGGATGTCAGTTATGATGGGGTGCTAGGATCCAAAGCCCTGTGTAGTGCTAGTGGTATTCGTACCAATCCAATTTGTAGAGAGTATGGCAAGAGACACCTAGGTATCTATAGAGTCGGTAGTAATGTGTGTTTTGGGTGTGGTGAGATGGGCCAAAGAATGCGAGAATGTAGATTGCTATCTCAGAGGGATAGAGAGTTTCTACTGCAGGGTTCCCCTTTTAGTGCCAGTAGTGGTCAGCGTCAGAACAGACTTCATGCGTTTCAGGCTCTCCGTGATCAGAAAAGGTTCCCTGATATAGATTCGGGTATGTTATGAATCCTTCATCTTTGTGATAAGTATTTCTAGATCCTTTGCTTCCATTTTGAGCTTATATGTCAGCATGAGTCATGTATGAGTTTCATATATAAGTCGGTCAATCAAGACCCAGTTCGTAGGTGCCCCATACACCGCTCCAGTATTTCAGCAAGGTGTTTGTAGAGGGACATAGAGTCCCAAGGGGGAGATACCCAATAATATTGCGATGCTCTCATGTTCTTAGACTTATTCAGTTGCATGTTCAGACTCTCCTTATAAAGTTAACATCAACAATTATTGCATAGCCAGTCATGCTTTTGAGAGTCAGTTCAGTCAGACATTCATGCATTAGATATGCACGATCAGTAGAAAGAGTTCAGTTTTTTAGTGTATTTAGTCATGTATTCAAGAGATCATCCCAGTTACGTATCCATGTATCAGATATGTATGTCTATTATGATAATTCATCTTATGAGTAGCTTCAGTAGAGTATTCCATGCATTAGATATGCATGTCCCAGTATAAGAGCTCAGAATATCAGTAGTTCCAGTTGCATAGTCATGTTTCAGATTCTCCCGTTCCTTGAGTAAGTTTAGTCAATCAGTATTCTTAGCCTATTAAGAAACATTCGAGGATAAATGTTTCCGAGGGGGAGATACTGTAAGACCCCATAAAATTCTCTCATAGTCTGAGCCTTAGAGTGTGTTCAATGAAGTGTTAATCCGGCCCTAAAAGGTTGAGAAATGTCTTCCCAAGTGAGAAGTATTTTGATCCATGTAGAACTTCCCTAATATCGACTTTTTGTCATAAAGAGAATTGAATAAGCTTTCCGTCGATACTAAATTTGCCCTAATCCGACACTCGGGCGAAGAGTAAGAGCCATTTTAGTGAGACAGTGTGCCACCTGGCACTTTAGTGCATCGCAGAGCCAACCAAAATGGAATTCGTCAAAATCCAGTGAGCCTCCATGATTATGGAGCATTACGCCAAGGCTTAATTTTAGAATTATCAATTTCCAGTTCACCAACGCGATTCCACCGCATGGAGGTTCCTTTCCAATTTACAACCAAGGTGGCAACGCGATTTCCACCGCATCTCACCATCAATCAGTTTCCCGATTGTCCAATTTCTAGTGAGCTAGAGCTATTATAGCGCGTTGCGCCAGCATGTAATATCGGAATTTTTTTTTAGTTTAATTCTAAGGGAGAAAAGGGTTTTTTCCCAACCCCTTTATATACTCCTTAACACGGGATTTAGCCTCATTTCACCCAAAATATCATTGTTTTCTCTCAAAGTTGTTCAAGAACAAGAGCTAGGATTTCTACAAAATCAAAATCCTTCATTCTTCTTCAAGAGAAATCAAGAAATCAAGAATCTCTCCAAGGGCTTTCAATAAAGAGTTTCTCTAAGGTATGTAGATGTTGATTCTTGGGTCCCTTTCATCCAAGAAGATCAAGAACCCTTTTTTAAAAATTTCAAAGCTTTTATGTCTATGAGTTTCATGATCTATATGAGTTAAAATTGATGTTCATGCTATTATTGAGTTGTGATTTATGTTTGTTTACAAGATTTTCAAGCTTTGACCTTAGCATGCGGAATTCATGTGATGTTCATGATAAACCCTCTTCAAGATGCTTGTTAAGTGGTGTGTTCGTGTCAATTAAGGGCAGAAATTATTGAATAAGCAAAGCATGCTCCGCATATGTTTGATAAAATACTTATGTGAAGGAATTAGAGCCATTCTAGCATGTTGATTAGAAATCCCCAATTGTGTGTAAGCCCATGCATGCCAAGTGTTTGTTGGAAAGACTTAGTGAATGAATTATGGCATGATTGCATGAAATTCCCCAATTATATGATCTTTGATACATGCTAAAATTTTAATACATGCTAAGTGTTTGATGAATGAATTGTAACATGATAGCATGAAGTTCCCCAATTTTGTGTTCTCCGGTACATGCCAAGACTTAAATATGTGCGAAGTGGTTGAGGCAAGGCCTTGTTGAATGGAGTATGATCCAATAGCATGTCCCCCTATATTATTACATGTTTAGGATTCCTAAATGCTTGAAGTGATGCCTTAGTGATTGTGATGGTGAATGATTGTCCATGATCTTGATTATTCAAGAATGGTTATGTTTTACTTTTATGTTATCGAGTCCTAGGGGTATTTATACCTGACAATTTAGCTGTTGTCTAGAGCACGTGTTAGTTTTCACGATAATTCCAGTCTATCTATGATTCTCAAAACTCAGCGAGTTATAGAACTCTATATTCTCAGACAGATATAGAACTTAAAAAATCTCAGTAATCTTTGTAATCACCGTAATCTCAGTATCGCTAGTAATCTAGCCTCAGTTCTGTACCCAGCTAAGATCTAGTAGTATTCAAGTGTTCAGTTTTGACCTCTGTAGTAATTGATTACTCTATTCAAAGCTCAGTGTCATTCAGTCAGATAACGAGATTCAGTAGTATTCCATCAGATATGGAACCAAGTGAATTCAGCTTAACTCAATCACATCATTCGAGAAACATGATCAGTATCAGATTCAGCTTAGTTTGTATTCAGTTAAGAATCAGTTCAGAGTCTTTCAGTTGGGAGTAGGAGCTAGCACCGAGCAAGGGAAGAGTTGGAAGCTCCCCGTCAGAGAGGCAGAGTCATTAGGAGCAATCCCTAAACCCCAGAACTACATACCCAACACAGGATGCAGGAGTCACCCATCAGGAAAGGCTAGTCACCCGCCAGATAGGGTTGACTATTATATTGATTTAGTCGTAACTTCCTGCGAGGGTCACCCGTCAGATAGTCTTGACCAGAGAGGTTTTTACCCGTGGCACGATATTAACACCCTTCCCACTGGGGTTACAAGCTGGACCTCACCTGTTGAGATTCGGGGCATGTCGGTTAAGTGACTACTTCCGACAGTTCTAGTTTCAGTGTCAATCTTTAAAATTAGGACTGTCAGATACAGTCATCTATCTCAGTGGGGAACTCAGATAGTTTCATTGATTCTTGGACCACCCATCAGATAGGCTTGGTCCCATATAAAGTTATTCATTACCAGATCTTGAGATCACCCGTCAGATAGGCTTGATCTCAGTCTCAGATTCAGTTGAGTATTCGTGTTATTAGATCTTAAGATCACCCATCAGATAGGCTTGATCTCAGTCTCATATTCAGTTGAGTAATCTCATTACCAGATCCTAAGATCACCCGTCAGATAGGCTTGATCTCAGTCTCATATTCAGTTGAGTAATCTCATTATCAGATCTTGAGATTACCCATCAGATAGGCTTGATCTCAGTCTCAGATTTAGATGAGTATTCGTGTTATCAGATCTAGAGATCACCCATTAGATAGGCTTGATCTGAGTCTTAGATTTTGTTGAGTAATCTTATTATCTGATCCTGAGATCACCCGTTAGATAGGCTTGATCTCAGTCTCAGATTCAGTTGAGTATTCTTGTTGTCAGATTCGGACATGATCATTTCTTCTCATTGATAGTAAACTTTGGAATCATCCATTAGAGAGGTTTGATCTACGATGTAGTCAGTTGAGAGTAGAAAGCTCTGAATTCAGTCATTGAAGTGAGTATATTAAGTTAATCAGCTTCAGTATCCTCAGATTCTGAGATCACTCGCTAGATAATACTGATATCACCTCACTACTCATTTATCAGTATCAGATGATTCAGTATCTCAGTATTAGTAGTGAGTTCAGATGTCAGTAATGTAGTACCCAAGTTTCAGTACTCAGAGTCGTGATGATTATGATTATGGTTTGTGCATTCATGCATGTGTTCTCATTCAGTACTCTCATGATTATTCAGTTAAGTAATTGTTCATACATAAGCCCTTGCATTTAGCCTTACTTTGTCTGTATACTCAGTACATTCTCGTACTGATGCATTTGCGCTATGGTGTTTTATTTGACACCATAGGTTCAGAGGCACGAGATCCAGAGTACCCTTAGCAGTTCAGTCCCAGTCAGCAGCAGTAGGCCTAGCAGTGAATCCTCTTCATTCGAGGATGATCCATTTATCATTTTTGTATCAATTTTTTTTATTTTTAGTAGACGGAGTTAGTTGGGGACATATCCCATCAACTCCACAGTTCAGACAGTTTAGAGGCTTTTCGAACAGATGTATCAGTATTTAGTTTTAAATTTTGAGTATTTTTAGATGTTTTGAACCTTATGCCATTTTTCATATTTATTATCTATATTATACAGTGTTTAGGTACAGATATCAGTAGAAGGTTGGCTTGTGGTCCTTTGGGATCATGAGCACCGTGTGATATTCTGGTTCCAGAAAATTGGGTCGTTACAAACTTGGTATCAGAGCCTAAGGTTCAATAGTGTCCTAGGGAGTCTGAAAAGCCACATCTAGTATAGTCTTGTGCATGGGTGTGTTGCGCGCCACATTCATGTACAAGAGGCTATAAGATGTTTTTAGGAGCAGTTTCTCTTCTTTCAGTATCTATGTCGTGCGAGTGAGCATGAGCTCGAGTTGATCCTCAGTCTAATACACCTCTTTCTTCCATTTACAGAGTATGTCTCCTCATAGAGATTATATTCATAGGGCTGATGACCAGCCCCCTCATCCAGTAGATCTTGAGAATGAGGGTGTGTCACATGTATAATTTCGAGCCATTTTTCAGGTGCTAGCTCAAGATATGACTAACGTTCAGGGTAACCATCGGGTTTTTGCCCCACCTCAGCAAGATGGGGGTTCATCCATAGCCAGAATTAGAGATTTCATGACAATGAGCCCGCCAGAATTCTTTAGGTCAGTAGAAAGTGAGGACCCACAACTTTATATAGAGAAGTTAATGAAGATTACCCAGATTATGCATTTTTCTAAGGAGGAGAGTGTAGAGTTAGCATACTATAGGCTAAACGATATAGCTCATGATTGGGTAGTGATATGGAAGAAAGGTCGAGGGGAGGATGCAGCTCCCGTGACTTGGCAGGAGTTTCAAGATGCCCTTTTAGATAAGTTTTTCCCGCTAGAGATGAGGGAATCTAAGGTAGAAGAGGTCATGAACGTAAGGCAAGGATCTATAACAGTGAAAGAGTATTGTCTTAAGATTAACCAGTTAGCTAATTATGCTCCTCATTTAATAGTTGACCTTAGAGCGAGTATGAGTAAGTTTGTGACTGGTGTGTCTAGGTTGGTGTTAAAAGAGTGTAGAACTTCTATGCTTCATAAAGATATGGGCCTTTCTAGACTGATAATATATGCACAACAGATTGAGGTAGATGAGGAGAGAGAGAGAGTGAGTAAGAGAGCCAGGACAGGTAGTTATGGTTTCTATCAGGCAGGGTTCCAGGGTGGTAGCCATTTTCATTATAGGCAGAGATTTTCAGTCCTAGATCCATCCTCAGCTAGTGTACCCGTACCAAAGTTTGGGGATGTCAGTTATGATGGGGCGCTAGGCTCCAAAGCCCTGTGTAGTGCTAGTGGTGTTCATACCAATCCGATTTGTGGAGAGTATGGCAAGAGCCACCTAGGTATCTATAGAGTCGATAGTAATGTGTGCTTTGGGTGTGGTAAGATAGGCCACAGAATGCGAGAATATAGAGTGCTATCTCAGAGGGATAGAGAGTTTCTACAGCAGGGTACCCCTTTTAGTGCCAGTAGTGGTCAGCGTCAGAACAGACTTCATGCGTTTCAGGCTCTCCGTGATCAGAAAAGGTTCCCTGATATAGATTCGGGTATGTTATGAATCCTTCATCTTTGTGATAAGTATTTCTAGATCCTTTGCTTCCATTTTGAGCTTATATGTCAGCATGAGTCATGTATGAGTTTCATATATAAGTCGGTCAATCATGACCCAGTTCGTAGGTGCCCCATACACCGCTCCAGTATTTCAGCAAGGTGTTTGTAGAGGGACATAGAGTCCCAAGGGGGAGATACCCAATAATATTGCGATGATCTCATGTTCTTAGACTTATTCAGTTGCATGTTCAGACTTTTCTTATGAAGTTAACATCAGCGATTATTGCATAGCCAGTCATGCTTTTGAGAGTCAGTTCAGTCAGACATTCATGCATTAGATATGCACGTTCAGTAGAAAGAGTTTAGTTTTTCAGTGTATTTAGTCATGTATTCAAGAGATCAGCCCAGTTACGCATCAATGCATCAGATATGCATGTCTATTATGAGAATTCAGATTATGAGTAGCTTCAGTCGAGTATTCCATGCATTAGATATGCATGTCCAGTATGAGAACTCAGTATATCAGTAGTTCCAGTTGCATAGTCATGTTTTAGATGCTCCCATTCCTTGAGTATGTTCAGTCGATCAATATTCTTAGCCTATCAAGCAATATTCAATGAAGAATGTTTCCAAGGGGGAGATATTGTAAGACCCCATAAAATTCTCTCGTAGTCTGAGCCTTAGAGCATATTCAGTGAAGTGTTAATCCGGCCCTAAAAGGCTGAGAAGTATCTTCCCAAGTGAAAAGTATTTTGAACCGTTTAGAACTTTCCCAATATCGACTTTTTGTTATGTAGAGAATTGAATACGTTTTTCGTCGATACCAAATTCGCCCAAATCCGACACTCGGGAGAAGAGTTAGAGCTATTTTAGTGAGACAGTGTTCCACCTGGCACTTTAGAGCATCGCGGAGCCAACCAAAATGGCAATCGTCAAATTCCAGTGAGCCTCCACGTTTATGGCACGTCGCGCCAAGGCTTAATTTTAGAATTATCAATTTTCAGTGCACCAACGTGATTTCACCGCGTCGCGGTGCCTTTCCAGTTTGCAACCAAGGTGGAAACGCAATTTTCACCACATCGCGCCATCAAGCAGTTTCCCGATTGTCAAATTTCCAGTGAGCTGGCGTGATTATGGCGCATCGCGCCAGCATCTAATATTGGGATTTTTTTCAGTTTAATTCCAAGGGAGAAAAGGGTTTTTTCCCAACCCCTATATATAGTCCTTAACACGGAATTTAGCCTCATTTCACCCAAAATATCATTGTTTTCTCTCAAAGTTGTTCAAGAACAAGAGCTAAGGTTTCTAGAAAATCAAAACCCTTTCTTCTTATTTAAGAGAAATCAAGAAATCAAGAACCTCTCTAAGGGCTTTCAAAAAAGAGTTTCTCTAAGGTAGATGTTAATTCTTGGGTCCCTTTCATCCAAGAAGCTCAAGAACCTTTTTTTTTTTTATAAATTTCAAAGCTTTTATGTCTATGAGTTTTCATGATTTATGTGAGTTGAAATTGATGTTCATGCTATTATTGAGTTGTGATTTATGTTTGTTTACAAGATTTTCAAGCTTTGACCCTAGTATGTGGAATTCATGTGATGTTCATGATAAACCCTCTTCAAGTTGCTTGTTAAGTGGTGTGTTCATGTCAATTAAGGGTAGAAATTTTTGAATAAGCAAAGCCTGCTCCCCATATGTTTGATAAAATACTTATGTGAAGGAATTAGAGCCATTCTAGCATGTTGATTAGAAATCCCCAATTGTGTGTAAGCCCATGCATGCCAAATGTTTGTTGAAAAGCCTTAGTGAATGAATTGTGGCATGATTGCATGAAATTCCCCAATTATATGATCTTTTATACATGCTAAGACTTTAATACATACTAAGTGTTTGATGAATGAATTGTAACATGATAGAGTGAAGTTCCCCAATTATGTGTTCTCCGGTACATGCCAAGACTTAAATATGTGCGAAGTTCTTGATGTAATGCCTTGTTGAATGGAATATGATCCAATAGCATGACCCCCTATGTTATTACATGTTTAGGATTCCTAAATGCTTGAAGTGACGCCTTAGTATTTGTGATGGTGAATGATTGTCCATGTTCTTGATTATTCAAGAATGGTTATGTTTTACTTTTATGTTATCGAGTCCTGGGGCTATTTATACGCGACAATTTAGTTGTTGTCTAGCACCCATGTTAGTTTTCACGATAATTCCAGTCAAGCCATGATTCTCAGAACTCAGCAAGTTATAGAACTCTGTATTCTTAGATAGATACAGAACTTAAGAAATCTCATTAATCATCGTAATCTCAGTATCACTAGTAATTTAGCCTCAGTTTTGTACCCAGCTCAGATCTAGTAGTATTCAAGTGTTCTGTTGTGACCTCTGTAGTAATGGAGTACTCTATTCAAAGCTCAGTGTTATTCAGTCAAATAACGAGATTCAGTAGTATTCCATCAGATACGAAACCAAGTGAATTCAGCTTAACTCAATCAGATCATTCAAGAAATATGATCAGTATCAGATTCAGCTTAGTTTGTGTTCAGTTAAGAATCAGTTTAGATTCTTTCAGTTGGGAGTAGGATCTAGCACCGAGCGAGGGAAGGGATTGTAGATCCTCGTCAGAGAGGCAGAGTCGTTAGGAGCAATCGCTAAACTCCAAAACTATGTAGCCAGCGTGAGATGCAGGAGTCACCCGTCAGGAAAGGCTAGTCACCCGTCAGATAGGCTTGACTATTATATTGCCTTAGGCTTAACTTCCTGCGAGGGTCACCTGTAAGATAGGCTTTAACAGAGAGGTATTTATACATGGTACGGTGTTGACACCCTTCTAGCTGAGGTTACAAGTTGGACCCCACCAGTTGAGATTTGAGGTATGTCGGTTAAGTGACTACTTCCCACAGTTGCAGTTTCAGTATCAATCTTTAAAAATTAGGACTGTCAGATACATTCATCTATCTCAGTGAGGAACTCAGATAGTTCCATTGATTCTGGGACTACCCGTCATATAGGCTTGGTCCCATATAAAGTTATTCATTACTAGATCTCTTGATCACCCTTCAGATAGGCTTGATCTCAGTCTCAGATTTAGTTGAGTATTCGTGTTATCAGATCCCGAGATCACCCATCAGATAGGCTTGATCTCAGTCTCATATTCAGTTGAGTAATCCCATTACCAGATCCTGAGGTCACTCGTCAGATAGGCTTGATCTCAGTCTCATATTCAGTTGAGTAATTTTATTATCAGGTCCCGAGATCACCTGTCAGATAGGCTTGATCTCAGTCTCAGATTTAGTTTAGTATTCATGTTATCAGATCCTGAGATCACCCATTAGATAGGCTTGATTAGAGTCTCAGATTCAGTTGAGTAATCTCATTATCAAATCCCGAGATCACCCATTAGATAGGCTTGATCTCAGTTTCAAATTCAGTTGAGTATTTTTGTTGTCAGATTCATACATGATCATTTCTTATCATTGATAGTAGACTCTGTAATATCCTTTAGAGAGATTTGATCTCCAATGCAATCAGTTGAGAGTAGAAAGCTTTGAATTCAGTCATTGATGTGAGTATATTCCGTTAATCAACTTCAGTATCCTTAAATTCTGAGATTACTCGCTAGATAAGACTGATCTCACCTTAGTGCTCATTAATCAGTATCAGATGATTCAGTATTTCAGTATTAGTTGTGAGTTCAGATGTCAGTAATACAGTACCCAAGTTTCAGTACTCAGAGTCATGATGATTATGATTATGGTTTGTGCATTCATGCATGTGTCTCATTCAGTACTCTCATGATTATTCTGTAAAGTAATTGTTCATACATAAGCCCTTACATTTAGCCTTACCTCATTTGCATACTCAGTATATTCCCATACTGACATATTTGTGCTATGGTGTTTTATTTGACACCATAGGTTCAGAGGCACGAGATCTAGAGTACCCTTACCAGTTCATTCCCAGTTAACAGCAGTAGGTATAGTAGTGAATCCTCTTCATTCGAGGATGTTCCTTTTATTATTTTTGTATCAAATTTTGTTTATTTTCTGTCGACGGAGTTAGTTGGGGACATATCCCATCAACTCCATAGTTTAGATAGTTTAGAGGTTTTTCGAACAGATGTATCAGTATTCAGTTTTAAATTTTGAGTATTTTTAGATATTTTGAACCTTATTGCCAGTTTTTGTATTTATTAACTATATTATACAGTGTTCAGGTACAGATATCAGTAGAGGGTTGGCTTGTGGTCCTTCGGGATCATGAGCATCGTGTGACAATCTGGTTCTAGAAAATTAGGTCGTTACAAACTTGGTATCAGAGCCTAAGGTTCAATAGTATCCTAGGGAGTCTGAAAAGTCGCATCTAGTATAGTCTTGTGCATGGGTGTGTTGCACGCCACATTTATGTACAAGAGGCTATAAGATGTTTTTAGGGTGCGTCATATGTAGAATTTTGGGCAGCTTTTCAGGCGCTAGGCCAAGCCCTGACTAATGTTCAGGGTAACCATCAGGTTATGGCCCTACCTTAGCAAGATGGGGGTTCATCCACAGCCAGAATTAGAGATTTCATGAGAATAAGCCCGCCAGAATTCTTTGGGTCAGTAGCAGGTGAGGACCCACAACTATATCTAGAGAAGGTGGGGAAGATTACCCAGATTATGCATGTTTCTGAGGAGGAGAGTATAGAGTTAGCATACTATAGGCTAAATGATATTGTTCATAATTGGGTAGTAATATGGAAGAATGGTAGAGGGGAGGATGCAACTACCGAGACTTGGCAGGAGTTTTAGGAAGCCTATTTAGATAAGTTTTTCCCGATAGAGATGAGGTAAGCTAAGGTACAAGAGATCATGAACCTAAGGCAAGGATCCATGACAGTGAAAGAGTATTGTCTTAAGTTTAACCAGTTAGCTAAGTATGTTCCTGACTTAATAGCTGACCCTAGAGCAAGTATGAGTAAGTTTGTGACTGGTGTGTCTAGGTTGGTGTTAAAAAAGTGTAGAACTGCTATGCTTCATAGAGATATGGACCTTTCTAGACTGATGATGCATGTACAGCAGATTGAGGCAGATAAGGAAAGAGAGAGAGACAGTGAGTAAGAGAACCGGGATAGGTAGTCATGGTTTCTCTCAGGCAGGGTTCCAGGGTGGTAGCCGTTTTCATTATAGTCAGATATTTTCAGTCCTAGCCCCATCCTCATCTAGTGTACCCACACCAAAGTTCGGGGATGTCAGTTATGATGGGGAGCTAGGCTCCAAAGCCCTGAGTAGTGCTAGTGGTGTTCGTACCAATCCGCTTTGTGGAAAGTGTGGAAAGAGCTACCTAGGTTTATGCAAAGTCGGTAGTGATATGTGTTTTGGGTGTGGGGATACAGGCCACAAAATGCGAGAATGTAGAGTGCTAGCTCATAGGGTAGACAGTTTCTCTAGCTCATGCGAGAAAAGGTTCCCTGATATAGATTTGGGTATGTTATGAGTCCTTCATCTTTGTGATATGCATTTCTAGATCGTTTGGTTCTGTTTTGAGATTATATGTCAGTATGAGTCATGCATGAGTTTTAGATATAAGTCGGTCAATCATGACCTAGTTCGTAGGTGCCCCGTGCACCGCTCCAGTATTTCAGCAAAATATTTGTAGAGGGACATAGAGTCCCGAGTGGGAGATACCCCAATGATATTGTAATGCTCTCATGTTCTTAGACTTATTTAGCTGCATGTTCAGACTCTCCTTATGAAGTTAACAACAACAATCATTGCATAGCCAGTCATGCTTTCGAGAGTCAGTTCAGTCAGACATTCATGCATTAGATATGCACGTTCAGTAGAAAGAGTTCAGCTTTTCAGTGTATTTAGTCATGTATTCATGAGATCAGTAATGTATTCCATGCATCAGATATGCATGTCCAGTATGAGAGCTCAGTATATCAGTAGTTCCAGTTGCATAGTCGTGTTTCAGATGCTCCCGTTCCTTGAGTAAGTTCAGTCAATCAGTATTCTTATCCTATCAAGTAACATTCAAGGATGAATGTTTCCAAGGGGTAGATATTGTAAGACCCTATAAAATTCTCTCGTAGTCGGAGCCTTAGAGAATGTTCAGTGAAGTGTTAATCTGGCCCTAAAATTTTGAGAAGTGTCTTCCCAAGTGAGAAGTATTTTGAACCATGAAGAACTTCTCTAATATCAAGTTTTTTTCTTGTACAGAATTGAATAAGCTTTCCATTAATACCAAATTCGCCCAAATCTGACACTTGGACAAAGAGTTAGAGTTATTTTAGTGAGACAGTGTGCCATCTAGCACTTTAGCGCATCGCGGAGCCAACCAAAATGGAAATCATCAAAATTTAGTGAGCCTCCATTATTATGGTGCATCGCACCAAGGCTTAATTTTAGAATTATCAATTTCCAGTGCACCAATGCGATTCCACCGCATCGCGGTGCCTTTCCAATTTGCAACCAAGGTGGCAATGTGATTTCCATCGCATCGCGCCATCAAGCAGTTTCCCGATTGTCCAATTTCTAGTGACCTGACGCGATTATGGCGCTCGCGCCAACATGTAATATCGGGATTTTTTTCAGTTTAATTCCAAGGGCGAAAAGGATTGTTTGCCAACCCCGATATATACTCCTTACGACGGGATTTAGCCTCATTTCACCCAAAATATCATTGTTTTCTCTCAAAATTATTCAAAAACAAGAGCTAGGGTTTCTACAAAATCAAAACCCTTCTTTCTTGTTCAAGAGAAATCAAGAAACCATGAATGTCTCCAAGGGATTTCAAGAAAGAGTTTCTCTAAGGTATGGAAATGTTGATTCTTGGGTCCCTTTCATCCAAGAAGCTCAAGAACCCTTTTTTTAAATTTCAAAGCTTTTATGTCTATGAGTTTCATGATATATATGAGTTAAAATTGATGTTCATGCTATTATTGAGTTGTGATTTATGTTTGTTTACAAGATTTTCAACCTTTGACCTTAGCATGTCGAATTCATGTGATGTTCATAAAAAACCCTCTTCAAGTTGCTTGTTAAGTGGTGTGTTCGTGTCAATTAAGGGCAGAAATTGTTGAATAAGCAAAGCATGCTCCCCATATGTTTGATAAAATACTTATGTGATGGAATTAGAGCCATTCTAGCTTGTTGATTAGAAATCCCCAATTGTGTGTAAGCCCATGTATGCGAAGTGTTTGTTGAAAAGTCTTAGTTAATGAATTGTCGCATGATTGCATAAATTCCCCAATTATGTGCTCTTTGATACATGCTAAGACTTTAATACATGCTAAGTGTTTTATGAATGAATTGTAATATGATAGCATGAAGTTACCCAATTATGTGTTCTCTGGTACATGCCAAGACTTAAATATGTGCGAAGTGCTTGATGCAAGGCCTTGTTGAATAGAGTATGATCCAATAGCATGTACCCCTATGTTATTACATGTTTAGGATTCCTAAATGCTTGAAGTTATGCCTTAGTGATTTTGATGGTGAATGATTGTCCATGGTTTTGATTATTCAAGAATGGTTATGTTTTACTTTTATGGTATCGAGTCCTGGGGGTATTTATACTCGAAAATTTAGCTGCTGTCTAGAGAACGTTTCAGTTTTCATGATAATTCCAGTCAAGACATGATTCTTTGAACTCAGTGAGTTATAGAACTCTGTATTCTTAGACAGATACAGAACTTGAGAAATCTCAGTAATCACTGTAATCTCAGTAGCGCTAGTAATCTAGCCTCAGTTCTGTACCCAGCTAAGATCTAGTAGTATTCATGTGTTTATTTTTTACCTCTGTAGTAATCGATTACTCTATTCACAGATCAATGTCGTTCAGTCAGATAACAAGATTCAGTAGTATTCCGTCAGATATGGAACCAAGTGAATTCAGTTTAACTTAGTAAGATCATTCGAGAAACATGATCAGTATTAGATTCAGCTTAGTTTGTGTTCAGTTAAGAATCAGTTCAGAGTCTTTCAGTTGGGAGTAGGAGATAGCACCGAGCGAGGGCAGGGATGGCAGCTCCCCATCAGAAAGGCAGATTCGTTAGGAGCAATCCTTAAACTCCAAAACTACGTAACCAGTGTAGGATATAGGAGTCACCCATCAGGAAAGGCTAGTCACCCTTCTGATAGGCTTGACTATTATATTTCCTTAGGCTTAACTTCCTGCGAGGGTCACCTGTCAGATAGGTTTGACCAAAGAGGTCTTTACCCGTGGAACGGTATTGACACCCTTCCACCTGGGGTTACAAGTTGGAACCCACCAGTTGAGATTTGGGGCATGTCAGTTACGTCACTACTTCCCACAGTTTTCAGTTTCAGTATCAATCTTCCAAAATCAGGACTGTCAGATGCAGTCATCTACATCAGTGAGGAACTCAGATAGTTCCATTGATTCTTGGACCACCCTTCAGATAGGCTTGGTCCCATATAAATTTATTCATTACCAAATCTCGAGATCACCCATTAGATAGGCTTGATCTCAGTCTCAGATTCAGTTGAGTATTCATGTTATCATATCCCGAGATCACCCGTCAGATAGGGTTGATCTCATTCTCATATTTAGTTGAGTAATCTTTTTACCAGATCTCTAGATCACCCATCAGATAGGCTTGATATCAGTCTCATATTCAGTTGAGTAATCTCATTATTAGATCCAGAGATCACCCGTTAGATAGGCTTGATCTCAGTCTAAGACTTAGTTGAGTATTTACGTTATCAAATCCTGAGATCACCCATTAGATAGGCTTGATCTGAGTCTCAGACTCAGTTGAGTAATCTCATTATCAGATCCCGAGATCACCCATTAGATAGGCTTGATCTCAGTCTCAAATTCAGTTGAGTATTCTTGTTGTCGGATTCGTACATGATCATTTCTTACCATTGATAAGAGACTCTGGAATCATCCTTTAGAGAGGTTTGATCTACGATACAGTCATTTGAGAGTAGAAATCTCTGAATTCAGTCATTGAAGTGAGTATATTTAGTTAATCAGTTTCAGTATCCTCAGATTTCGAGATCACTTGCTAGATAAGACTGATCTCACCTCAGTACTCATTTAACCGTATCAGATAATTTAGTATCTCAGTATTAGTAGTGAGGTCATATGCCAGTAATGCAGCACCCGAGTTTCAGTACTATGAGTCGTGATGATTATGATTATGGTTTGTGAATTCATGCATGTGTTCTCATTTAGTACTTTCATGATTATTCAGTTAAGTAATTGTGCATGCATAAGCCCTTGCATTTAGCCTTACCTCGTCTGCATGCTCAGGACATTCCCGTACTGATGCATTTGCGCTATGGTGTTTTATTTGACACCATAGGTTCAGAGGCACGAGATCCAGAGTACCCTTAGCAGTTCAGTCCCAGTCAGTCGTAGTACGTGTAGCAGTGAATCCTCTTCATTCGAGGATGATCCTGTAATCATTTTTGTATCAGATTTTGTTTATTTTTAGTAGACAGAGTTTGTTGGGGACATATCCCATCAACTCCACAGTTCAAACAGTTTATAGGCTTTTCGAATAGATGTATCAGTATTCAGTTTAAATTTTTGAGTATTTTTAGATGTTTTGAACCTTATGGCTAGTTTTTGCATTTATTATCTATATTATGTAGTGTTCAGGTACAGATATTAGTAGAGGGTTGGCTTGTGGTCCTTTGGGATCATGAGCATCGTGTGACGTTCTGGTTCTAGAAAATTGGGTCGTTACAGAGGTAGTCCCGGGTTATTACAAACTTTGTAGCAGAGACTAAGGGTCAATAATGTCCTAGGAAGTCTAAAAGCCGCATCTAATAGAGTCTTGTACATGGGTGTGTAGCGCGCCACACTTATGGACAGGAGGCTATGAGATGTTTTAGGAATTGTTTCCCTTCTTTGAATATCCATGTCATGCGAGTGAGCATGTGCTCAAGTTAAAATCTCAGTCTAATCTACCTCTTTTTTTTATAGAACATGCCTCTCAAAAGGACTAACGAAAGAAGAATCGAAAACCATTCAGCCCATTCAGGTAGATCCCCTGGATGAACATGTCTCTCATACAAAGTTCAGAGCTGCATTCACTACTCTAGCTAATTCAATCGCAACCCATAATGAACGGCCAGCTGCTGTTCTGGCTAACCCAGTGGCCAATACTGCTGCAACCAGAATTTGGGACTTCAACCGAATGAATCCTCCTTTTTTTACGGGTTCTAAGTTAGAAGAGGATCCACGGGAGTTCCTCAACTAGGTTTAGAAAGTCACAAATATCATGGGAGTAACTTCCAGTGAGAGTGCTGAGTTATCTGCCTATCAGCTATAAGATGTAGCCCATACATAGTTTAAGCAGTGGAAGGTAGACAGGGGTACAGATGCAAAGCCCATAGAGTGGGAAGAGTTTGCTACTGCCTTCCTGGATAGATTTTTTCCCTTAGAGCTGAGAGAAGCCAAAGTGTTATAATTCTCAGACTAGATAGCATGAGCGTAAAAGAGTATTTCCTTAAGTTTACTCAGTTATCTAGGTATGCTCCCCATGTAGTACCAGATAATAGGTCCAAAATGAGCAAGTTTGTATCTGGGGTATCTGATAGTGTGGTTAAGGAGTGTAGAACTACAATGTTTATTAAGGAGATGGACATATCTAGGCTTATGGTCCATGCTCAACAAATTGAGGAGTAGAAGCTTAAGGAGAAGGAAAAAAGATTAAGAGAGCTAGAACAGGTAGCTTTAATTTCAATCAGCCTAAGCCAGAGGGCAGTAACCGTCCCCAGTTTTATCCAAAGTCATTAGTTCCATCTCCATCCTTAGCTAGTGTGCCAATACCGAGGTTCAAGTGTGATATTCATGATGGGGCACACGCTCTAAAACCCAAAGTAGAGTGAGAAGTAGTCATACCTATCCGCTATGCGAAGAGTGTGGTAAAAATCTCCTAGGCGTGTGTAGAATAGACTGCGAGGTGTGTTTTAGATGTAGTAAGCCAGGTCATAGGATATGAGAGTGTAGAATAATGGCTTGGGGGGGGGGGGAGAATTGCATCAACAGGGTCAGTTCAACCATCCTCCAGTCCCATCTGGTCGCCCAACTCAGCAGGGTGCCACTTCTAGTACCACTAGTGGTCAACGCCCAAATAGATTTTATGCAGTCCAGTCTCGCCATGATCAGGGGAGTTCTTCTAATATAGTTATGGGTACATTATGAGTCTTTCATCTTTATTTTTGTGCTTAGTTAGATCCCGAGGCTTTACTTTCTTTGTAACCCCTATATAGACATCAACTTCGATGTCAGACCCAAAATATTAGCAGAGCTCTCCTCAGCGTCTACCTCAAACTCTAGAAGTAAGGTGGTGATGGTTTAGTTTGGGGTTTATTAGTGACCCACATATTTAGAATAATGGCCTTAAGTTAAGGGGGAGATGGTAGAACAAGTAACCAAGTCGGGCTTTTAGATTTTAGAAGTGATGTCGGTGATGTCAGTACTCATGCCTTACATGTCAGCTCTACGCTTAGTTCCCATGACTTATGTTACGCTCCTAATGATCATCTAAATTCATAGTATGTCATGTGTATTCTCTATTTAGATCCCTTGGTAAACTCATGATGTTGATATTCTATTCCTCAGGCTTCAGAGTACTAAGTTCAGTATAATGTCCATTCATGCTTCAGGTCCCCATGTTTTAACCTTTCAATGAACCCTCCTTAGTGATGAGCAGTTTCTTAGATGGGAGAGAGTAAATGTTTCATGTTAAGGAAAGATTGTTGCATGTTTTTTTTACATGAGGCTTTATTCATGAAGATATGCTTGAATGTCATGTTGATTTGTAAGTGGCTAGATATATTTCGTAGATTTGAGTAGACTTGAACTTAGCAGGAGAATTTAGTTTGGCTCAGACCTCAGTAGGTAGGGTTATCAACGCCCATTTTATAGAATTTTAGCCATGTTGTGGTTTTCTATCCAGATGCCTTATTCAGATTATACCCAGGTTCCTTACTCCCTGAAGTCATTAGAACTCTATAGAAAGAGTATCAAAGAAATGCTCTAGTCGAGTGTAAGTTTTCAATATGAGTCAGTTCGTAAAGCCAGCAATTCAGTTTAGCAGTCATGCGGATAAATTTGGATGGTTTCCCATCTTTCCATCTAGTCTTCCTATCCCAAAATGGAACATCCTAGTAGTTACGGGTTTAGCCCAGTTCATGTATTATGCCACAATTTCAAATCCCAGATATTCAGTCACGACTCAATTTATAGGTGCCCCGTGCATTACCTCATGCTTTTCCTCAGTATCTCAGTCAAGTCAACATTCTTCGAGGGACATAGTGTCCCAAAGAGGAGATGCACTATAACCCCCGAGTTATCATGATCTAAACCTTCCATTTTTATTTTACATAACAAGATCCAACTTGAAATAATGGATACTCATAAGTTGACTCTCTCGTTCAAATCTCATCCTTAAAACCATTCTCATATCATTGCATGTATTCAAGAAAATCAGTTTAGTTCATAATATTCAGTTCATGTATCATGTTACAAACTCATTTATGTGTACATGTTCTCATTCATGCATGTTCAGTATACGATCTCATATTCTTCAATTCTCTCATCTTAACCAACCTCATTCGAGGATGACTATTCCCAAGGGGGAGATATTATAATACCCCAAGAATCCCAACCGATAGTAGAACCATGCTTCAAGATCATAAGAAGTAAATTTTAGTGATTTGATAGTTTTATGATCAAGTTTGATGTGTATTAAGGCCTCAAATACGTCCTAGCTATTAGGAAAACCAAAAAATCCCTTACCGATTGAATTCTTGAGAAGGATATTGCTCTAGTCTGCTTCAAACGAGCATATATTTCCTTATACTATGAATTTTTGAGCTCATGACCCACCAACAGATAGATAATTGAATTATATTTCCAACTATACCAATTTCTCCAAAATTTGGTAGCGAAGTAAAAAGTTATGCCCATTTTACCAAAGAGTTGTCAGCCTGCCGAGGTGCGACGGCCAGGCTAACGGACCGTCAAGCCAGCGATGACCCATCAACCAAACCGTCACAACTGAGGCAGTAAGACCATTTTATATCCAAAAACTGACGGTTTGAGTGACAGTTAGTCACCAGAGTGATCGTCTGTTGCCCAGACCGTCAACCACCTCCGTTTAGCAATTTAAAGACGTTTTTAAAGGGATTTTTAGGTATTTTCCCACCCTTTTAACCCCTAAGTCCATCAAATTAAAGAACATAACTCCTCATTCATCCTTAACATCAAAATTAGGGTTTCTTTTAAGATCATTCCCTAATAACAAGATTCAAACCCTTCTTTAAGAAACTAAGAAATTCAAGTTCTTCAAGTTCAAGAACCATCAAGAAAATATCAAGATTTGTGTTTTCCAATCCAAGAACGTTCAATAAATGTTAATTCTATTTCAAGATTAAAGCTTTAAGATATGTGAGGTGTTCATCTATGGGTCCCTTTCACCCATAGAGTCGAAGAATCCATTTTTAGAACTTCAAGAATTATGATTTATGATTTATATGTATGAAATTGGATTGTGTTCATGTTTTAACATTTATTGAGTTTCAATCCATGATTTATGGTAGATTCCATGAAGTTGAATAGCATGTATATTGAACTGAGTAATCCCCATATTATAATCCATGATTTTGCAAGTTTGGGCATTATAATTTCCATGATTATGTGTTATGCATGATTTAGATTCCAAGCTCCCAAGAATCATTCCTAGTATGTGTTGATTTACATGATATTTATGATAAACCTTTCAAATTGCAAGTTGATGGTGATAATCATGTTAACCCTAAGTGTTTATGATTTAATGAACCAAGTATGCTTCCCATGTGTTTGATAAATTGTCTATGAGAATGAGATAATGCCATTATAGCATGCTAACATGTATTCCCCATTCATGTTCAAGTTAATGTATTATAAGTGTTTGATGGAATGTCTCTATGAATGAATTATGGCCAAGTGAACATTTATGTGTTATTCAAGATTATTCTTTACTTTACTTTTCTTGCTATCGAGTCCTGGGGGTATTTAATACTCGACAATTTAGGTATTTATCTAGAGACAGTGTCAGTTACAGAATAGTATCAGTCATGTCATGATTAATAGTACTCTCAGTCTGTTACAGAACTCAGTAGAATTCAATCAGTTATAGAACTTAGGAAAACTCAGTAATATCAGTATTGGTCCAGTCCAGTTCAGTATACTCAGTTCAGTGTCTTTCAGTTGAGAGTAGGATTCAACACCAAGTGAGCCTAGGGATGGGGGCACACCCATTAGTTAGGCCTGGGTCCCTAGAAGCAATCCCTAAGTTCCAGAACTACGTAGCCAGCGTAGGTTGTGAGATTTCACCCGTTAGATAGGAATGACATTCTTAGGGATCACCCTCTAGTTTAGGACAGATCTCAGGGGTCACCCATTAGTTAGGACTGACTCCACAGTAGTTGTATTTACCCGTGGCACGGTACTGACACCTTTCCAATTGGGGTTACAGATTGGACCCCAACTTAGTTATCTTATTTGGGGCATGTCGGTTAGATGATACCTTCCATAATTTTAGTTTCAGTCTTCCGTTCAGAACTTAGCTCAGCTTTATAGAATCAGGACTGTCAGATACAGTCAATCAGTAACAGTTAATTAGTTATCAGAATTCAATACTTAGCTTCAGAAAATCTCAGTTACAGTTTATATATATATATATGTATGTGCATAGATTACATTCTCAGTACTTACAGTAGTCTCAGATTCTCCATGTACTTTCATGTTCAGTTACTCTCATTCAGTCAGTTATATCCTCATGTATATGAACCCTTGTATTCAGCCTTACCTCATCTAGCATACCAGTACATTCCCACATACTGACGTATATTTTTCTGTGCTATGATGTTTCATATCATAGGTTCGGACGCTCATATTTCCGACCACGCATAGTAGATTCAGATTCATCCAACAACAGTGGATTTAGCAGTGAGTCCTCATCATTCAAGGATATTCTACTATTCCATATTTTTAGTAGATGTAGTAGTTCAGTAGATGGATTTAGTTGGGGGATTGTCCAATCAACTCCACTTTCAGACAGATTTAGTTAGAGGCCTTTTAGACTAGTTTTCAGACAGTATTTCAGATTTGATGTTATTAATCATTAATAGTATTTCATATTTTGAACCTTACGACATTTCAGCCTTTTATTTTGCATTTATTTCCATATTATTGTTTAGTTCTCACAATAGATATTAGTCATGGTTTAGCTTATGGTCCTTCGGGGTCATAAGCATCGTGTAGCGACTAGGGGGTAGTCCAGGTCGTTACATGGGGTTATATTTTAAATTACCCCAAAATTCTCAAAACCTCTTATAACTTCTACCCAATTTCCACCAAAAAATAATTTCAAATTGTACTACATTGTACAATTTCCCCCTGCATTATCTTCCACCTCATCTTATCTTCATGTTTTAAATTTCAAAAATACCCCTAAATGGCTTTTCTCCCACATTGGTGGATGACAATAAATAAATCACCATCCTTTCATATAAATACTTTTCTTCCACATTGGAGGAAGAAAAGAAAAAAAAAATTCTCTCCTATAAATAATACCACTACTTTGGTAGAAGGAGGGGGTGGAAAAGTAAAAAAAAAAAAGGCTAGGCTAGAAAGGAAAAAATTCTTTTGAGCAAAATAGTTATTTTTATTTAGTAAAAAATTTTATTTCATAGGGTTGGTCGGCTAATTAAAATTTTTGAGTTGTCGGCGACGTTTTCTGATGGTGGTTGATTCCGATGAAGCTCTTAGTCTCATTTTTATGGCCCCTAAAAGGTAAACACGCCTTTTTTTTTTGTTTTATTATCATTTTCCTCTTCATTTTTTTCTTCTTCATAGCTCGTAGTTATAATTTTATTTGTTGGGATTATTTGTTGTAGATGGCCTTGAAGGTCATAGGACGTTGTGGTATCGATATTTTAATTATTTTCATGTTCATGATATAAAAAATGAGCTAGCAATAGTTGTACGTGCCTTTTTTTGACTTTATTCTTTAATTATTATAGATAAAGTTTCAATCTTTGCTTAAAAGATGTACTTATGCTTTGTTTAAACTCATTGTTGGTGAATATGTTTGTTTTTAACATGTAAAGTTATTTTCTTTATGTTGAAAAGAATAGTTAATATCGATTGTTTTGCCTTTTCACCTTATTCTTTGATTATTTTGGATAAAGTTTAGATGTTTGCTTGAAAAACATACTCATCTCTTATTTGAACACATTGTTGGTGGATATGTTTATTTTTAGCATGTAAAGTTATTTTATTTATGTTGAAAAGATTAGTTAATATTGATTTTTTTGTCTTTTGACCTTATTCTTTTATTATTTTAGATAAAGTTTAGATCTTTGCTTGAAAAATATACCCATGTCTTGTTTAAACTCATTGTTGGTAGATATGTTTATTTTTAGCATGTAAAGTTACTTCCTTTATGTTGAAAAGATTAGTTAATAGTGATTGTTTTATGTTTTGACTTTATTCTTTGATTGTTTTGTATAAAGTTTTGATCTTTGGTCAAAAGATGAACTCATGCCTTGATTAAATTCATTGTTGGTGGATATGTTTATTTTAGTATGTAAGGTTGTTTCTTTTATCTTGGAAAAATAGTTATTATTGTTTGTTTCACCATAATAAAAATAGTAATTAGTTAAGTCAAGAATTTATCATTTGTTTGCTAATGATTTTAACGGATTTCAAAATCCTCATATAAGAGATGAAGTGCTAGCTTTATTTTCCATCCGAGATGTTTATTCCTCTTTTATTCGCATGTTGTCTTGCCAAAATGATAAGAAAGTTCGGACTTTTGTGGCTAAATAGAATTATTTGAATATTTTTTACTCATGCATAGTATGATTGTTGAACGATATTTTACTTTTAGAGATGCTAAACTTTTATTCTTAGTTTCTTACTCTGGATTATTATATGTTCTCTTTATGTATGTAAAGACTTGATTCATGTCTCTCTTTTATTCATAATATCAAAAGAGAATCAACGATGTCTTAAAAATATAAACCATAGATCGTTACATGTTTTTCCATATAATGTTGGTTGTAATTTAGATGAATTTTCATTAATGTCACCTTAATTGAAATTTAAAGATTCTCTTTCTTGAAAAGTTAATCTTTATTTTCTTTTGTTATATGAATTAGTGTCTATGTTTGTTCAATTTTAGAAGTCATGAGTATTTTTTTTGTTGCCTTATCCCTTTACTTTCACAAGCTTACGTCGTTTGTTTCTCGCATTAATTCATTGAATATGACCTTCTTCTTTTTACCTTTATTCATTCTTAATATGAACATAAATCATGAGTCATGCAAGTGGATGTTTTTTCTTTGTATTTTATCTATTGACTCTCACTCTTATTATACGTGTGCAAGTGTGCATATCATTGTAATTCAAAAATTGATTCTTCATATTTTCTTTTGCTTTGAAATATATAACTATTATGCCTTGAACGTATATTACTTTCTTTATCTTTTCTTTGTATGCAAAATATATCTCGAGTCCAAATGGACTCCTCTCCTTTTGCATTTCGTAATGGATCAATGAGGCTCACCTCTTCGAGTCAAGTCCGAAGTTTAAACCGGAGGTCCACTACATGGCATGCGGGTGTTAGAAGATAGACGAAGAATAAAAATGGGTCAAAACCCATTGATGAGGTCACTAAGAGACTTGAAAAGTCTCGATTTTTTATTATTGTCTTCTTTTAATTTATTCATTTAATCATTTATTTATTCATTCATTTGGGCCTCAAAGCCAAAGTTGTATTTTAATACAGGTGAGGAGGATTTTGAGCCTCAAAGGTTCGAAAACTAGCTTAGGACGGGTTGTGGGCCGAAAGCCCAATATTTAGATTAGGATATGTACAAGTGGACCAAAAGTCCAATTAGATTAGGACAGGGTCTATTGATTTGGGCCCAATGACCTAAGTCTTTTATTTTCTCACCTTTCCCTTTTACATGCTTTGTTATTAATTTGTTTAGACATAGTTAAAATTCCTACTAAGTCGTCCAAATCTATTTTACATGTCTTTTCCTAAAATCAATCACTTTTCAACAATCAATCTTTTTTAAGTTAGTCAAAAGATATTTTCAAACAATCCAGGTAACCGCAAGTTAGCGGACGTTTTAGGTACCTAAAACCTTCCTAAAACATTAATAGGAACCAGTTACTCAAAATCTTTAAATTTTAAACGATTTTTCTGTTTTGGATCGATTAAAGAATCTTATAAAGGTTTGTTAATTCCTTTTCAATATTAAGTGGCGACTCTAAATATGTCAAAATTTTTGCAAAATAAAAATGGCGACTCTGCTGGGGATTTTAACTAGGTTCTAACCAAATGTTTGATTTCATCTATTGATTAACTGTTTAATTACTTATGTGTTTATATGTTTTGATTTTGCAGAATTTAATTATTGCATCTCATAGAATAATCCCGCATTGATTTATTAAATTGTTTTGGGGTTTCGTGGATGTCCCGGCCCCTGTTGATCAACTCTAAATAAAGTGTTGGAAATACGACGGTTTATTAGCACGTGAGGCATTTAATGGCTGTTCATATTTTCAAACCCAAGTCGTCCGATTGGGAACCTGGTTCAAACCCACTCTAGACACCTACGATAGAGCGAAACCAAAATCCTATTTTAAGCATTAGCCTAGGATGACCCAATACCGGAGGAGGTATTGGGCCCATTAGAAAACTTGCCCTGCGTCTATTGACCCTGAGTCAATTACAGGTGAATCATATTTATGTGTGGAAGAAATATATGTTTGTTTAGTCCAATCCATTATTCTTTGGGGGTCGGGATAAGGCTTGCTTTGCTTACTTTCGTGTAAGGATGCCTTAATCATACACCAATTGAGGAGGGAATTGGAGCAAATCAAGAAAAAAAATGATAAATTTGAACGGTTGCATCTAGAACACAGCTATATGGAAATCGCTTGATCATCAATGGATGTCTCCAATTGAAAGAAGTGGACAAAGCTAAGAGGGCGGAGGCTGATAGAAGAGCATTCAGGAACTAGTATTTCCTATCCCCTGCACGGGACATTGTTCTTTTTCTCATGTTATTGTTTTCCCTTTCCCTAAAGATTGTATCCCTCTTTTGTTATCTTTTGTAGGCATTTTTACCCTTTTATATATCCATGAAAGTTGGGGGATAATGGACTAACTTTAAAAGGGCATATATTTTCTTCAAAATTCGTTAGGCCTAAACCCTTGGCTGAAAAGGGTCGCCCCAGTTAGGATACGCGTTATTATAATATTTTTATATGATATAACTACCTTATGTGTTTATGTGCGCTTGTTTGAATCAAAGGCAAATTTATCCACTATGGTCATGTGGATCAATTTGGCTATGACACAAACAACTCTACGTGGTTACTTCTTTTCAAGTATCTTGCATTTCTTATCACGTATGGAAACTAACACATCTTCCTTTGAGTTATTTTACTTTATAGATAATCAAAAACTACTCCGTGTTGAAACAAAATGGCAGAGCATCCTTACTTCACCCAATCAAAAGTTCATAAAATCTCATCCCCTAACCATCATTCAAAAATGACTGAAAGCGACGAAGAAAATGCGTTGACCCATCAGGGATAATGTAATAGCGGAACAAAGTGAGATGATTGCTAAACTCACAAGAAAATTAGAAATGCTTCAGGAGGAGATGAACCGTACTCAAGATTTGGCTAATCTGGCCATCACCATCAATACTCCCACTCCAGGAGAACACGGGACTCCACTCCAGATCCCTCCCCTCAGTACACCTATTCTTAGGGACCATCCAAATAACATATCGTCCATCTCCACTCCTCAACTTGTCCAAAACACCAATCTAGAAAATAACTCGGATGCTTACCATCCACAAAATCCATCTCTAACCCCACAAAATTCGTCTCCAAATCGACAAAATTTATTCTCGAATCCCCAAAACCCATTATCAAATCCACAAAATTCATTCCCGAATCCCCAAAACCCATTTTAAATCCATAAAATTTGCTCCCAAATCCACAAACCCACAAAATCCGCTCCCAAATCCACAAAATTGGTCTCCAAATCCACAAAACTCATTTCCAAATCCATAAAATCTCTCTCATATTCCACTGAACTATTCTCAAATTCTACAAAGCACTATCAATTTCCAAAACCTCCCCCTCCATGCCACCCAACCTCTTCTCATCCTCAAAATCAAGCTATCATTCTAAATCTCTCTCATATCATCATATCCCCTGACATCTACAATTCTTTTCCCAATCCCGAGATAGACCACTATGAGAAGAAGGAAAAGGAGTGGAAGACCGGGCATGAAAAGAAGTTGCTAGCCATGAATAAAAGATCATAAGGATCATGGAATCTCACGGGGAAGATGATAATGATGCTTTGGGGTACGATGATCTGTGCGTGCACCCCAGAGTAGATCTACCAGAAGGGTACAAGGTCCCTAATTTAAAGTGTTCGATGGTACCAAAAATACAATGGCCCATCTGAGAAAGTATTGTGATCAAATGGTTGGGGTAAGAAGAAATCAGGCATTATTAATGCATTTTTTCAGCCGAAGCTTAAGCGGCAAAGCCTTAGATTGGTTCACGTCTCAAGAACTGAAAAGATGGTCTAACTGGAGAGCGTTGGCAAAAAGTTTTCTCAATATATTTGCATTTAACATTAAGATAGTCCCAGACCGATACTCACTAGACTAGATCAAGAAGAAGAATGACGAGTGTTTTCGAGACTATGCCTTCTGTTGGAGGAAGGAAGCTACCAAAGTACAACCTCACATGTCTGAGGAGAAAATGATATAGGTTTTCTCTCGCGCTCAGGAGGGAGAATTTTACAATATGATGGTTTTTGCGGTTAGGGCAACTTTCGCAGATTTGGTAAAAATCGGGGAATCGCTAGAGGAAGGCATTCGAACAGAAAAGATTGTCAAAACCCCAACATCATTTGGGTCTTACATGTTTCCAAAAAAGAAAAAAGAGGATGTGACAGTGGTCTCTACTAATTCTATTGATAAATTGAAGAGGAAATTCAAGCCTAGGAATATCCTTTCCTCATCACCGTCACTAAGTTTCCAGCCTGAATTCTATGCGTAACCCTAATATCAAGTTCCACTTCCAAATATTTTTCCCAGTACCAAGTTTTGTAGCTAAATTATCAGTCTCATGTTCAAGCTACTCTTCAGAACAACTAAATAAACGTCCAAGCATCTCCAAACTATCATCAAGTACCTTCTCCCGCTAATTAAAATCAGTATAACCCCCAACCATAAACCTCAAAAAGAAACCTCCTAGAAAATTTACTCTATTGGCTGAAAGTCGTACCCAGCTCTTCGAAAGATTGATGAAAGATGGTTATTTACAGCCTATTCCACCAAAGATTACCAATATCAATTCCTGATTCTTTCAGGCCGGCCAGGTCTGTAGATATCATTCAGGAGTGCCCGGGCATAATACTGAAGATTGCATCAATCTGAAACACAAGATCCAAGACTTGATTGATCAGAAGATCATCACTCTTCAGGTTCCGACATTAAATATAATCATTAATCCATTGCCTAATAACGACGGAGCCATGATTAGTATAACCAAAATAGTAGGCGAATGGGTATCTGGAAAGGCTATTACTAAGGTGGATTCACGTAAAATTCCAAAAAGACAAAAGGAGTGGAAAAGATAGAGAAAGTTGTGGTTGCCTTGAGTGTCTTGAGTCAGAATTTGGAAGGAATTATTGAGCCCATTATGGTCCCAGGAAAAGAATTTAAGCGTGGTATAGGCTACCAACCAAGAAAGGAAGATACGATTGAAGATAAGTCAAAGATGAGTCTGTCCAAACCTTCACCACTCCTGCACCAGTCATTTTCCGTGCGCGAGATGTCAAATAATAATGGTCTTAGGGATGGGATAGGAAATCTATTTGAGGGATGCAATGTTGTATCGGAAGATTTCTCGAAGTCTAGTGGGATGAAGAAGGTTGCACCATGAGAGGCTTTGCAAAATTGGACATCCACTCCGCTCATAAGTTATCGCCCGTCGGAGTAGATGAAAGGGCAATTACTAGTAGTTTTAAAAATTGGTGATGATCTGGAGGAGGCCCCGTGATCCACCCTCTTATGTCTCAAATTTTTGTTTCATATTTTATAGCTTTCAAAAAGGCATGGGCCGGCATTTACGCGGTTCATGAGCCATAGTTTTTATTTATTATCCAAAAGGCCTCCCTTTATTGAAGAAACTATTTTGAAATATGATTATATTATTATTTTTTATTATCTTGTTGCCATCTAACATGGTTTATTTTGGTAGCAATAATTTAAAAATTTGTCAATGTCATGTCATGTCAAGGGTTAGATGAACAAAGCAAAGAGAATGATGATGAATGGAAAGAAGGTGATGAGGAGCAGTTAGTGGAAGATATAGAGGAATTTAAAAACTGAGAGAAACCTAACCTAGAGGAGCCCTAATCCTACCTGAGATGGATGGTCAAGAGTGGACCAAACCAATCAATTCTGATGTGGTGAAGAGATGCTATGTTTGAATGATGTTGTAGTTTTATTGGTTTATTTGTAATCACCTTTATGATAGTATTTGTTTTATGATGTGTAATTGCCTAGAATCCCTTTCCTTTTATGTACGAACTACATTTGACCTGAATTCCCAAGAAAGGGTTACGTAGGCGGCCTAAGTCGGCTTCAGTCAACCCCTTAGGATAATTTATCTCTTCTTTTTATGTATGAACTACGTTTGACCTGAATTTCCAAGAAAGGAATACGTAGGCAGCCTAAGTCGTCTTCGGTCAAACCCTTAGGATAATTTATTCCTTTTTTTATGTACGAACTACGTTTGACCTGAATTCCTAAGAAAGGGATACGTAGGCAGCCTAAGTCGGCTTCGGTCAACCCCTTAGGATAATTTATCCCTTCTTTTTATGTAGGAACTATGTGATGACCTGAATTCTCAAGAATAAGATATGTAGGCATCTTATGTCGGCTTCGGTCAACCCATTAAAATTTTATATATATCCCTAGCGTATTCCTAAACTATATTTGACTTGATTCCTGCTTTAATGGGATATGTAGGCGCCCCAACAGCTCGGTCATATAACCCCAGAAAATAGAAACTGGGGCAGAATTTTCGATAAGGAATCTCAAAAATTCACAAGAGGAAGATCATCTTCCAAAAACAAAGAGAACGAAGACTAAGAAAGACTTCAGATCCTCACGGGCTGATATCATCTCAAACAACTTTAAACTGGGGCAGAAATTTTAAGGAGGTCCTCAAAATTTCCACTAATATATTGGAATATATTTCAAATCCCCCAGCAATAGAGGTCAAGGTCAAGATTTGGGAATCGCCACCTGTGATAAAGTCTAGGTAGACTAAACCTCCAGTTATGACAGAACTTCTGACAGAAAGCCTCAATGGCGCTGATTCCCTGGAAATCTACCGTTGAAATTCAAATTTATATAGAACCAAGAGGAGGACGTTCATTGATCTAGTACATGACATAAATGGCAGAGATTTTCTAAAGCTTTTACAGAAACTCTCAAAACTATTTTCTAAAATTAAGACTACTTTAAAAAATTTATATAAATCATTTACTTAGTGATTGCCTAGGCATCTATTAGCACAGGGAGTCAGGGTGGAAGTCACAACATGAAGGAGTACCCAAAATATAATGAGGAGCAAATCAAGGATTGAAAGAGGTCAACACAGAGTAGTTTCACTCAAAACTAATTATTTTCATGTGGATGCGGGGATAAGAGCACAAAATGAGAATCTTTTTCAAAATATCCCCAAGTGAGTTACGAGCCACACCAGAGCACATAATTCCCAAGAACGGTATTTTTAGGTAGCCCCAAAAATGAGTTTAATACCCATTTATCGAGGACCTTTTTTAATTGTCTATCTCATTTCTTAAGACCATGAAGGACAAACAAAGACGCCTTATCTTCTTTATGAATATTGTATTTAGAATTTTCCTAAAAATAGTCTCTAGCAAAAGCGACGTTGTGTCTACTAAATATTTATTTTGATTCCAGGTACATTCAAGGGAGACGGCATAATAAATACAGCAATCCCGAGGATCACCCAATAGGAAGAAGAACAGAAAGTCATTCTCAAAATTCTTCTTGGAGCGAAGCAAATGGTATTTGAGTTATCCTCAAACATGGACTTTTTCCCATTTACTTGCATCCGATGGATTTGCTATTTAATTATTTCTTCAACAAGAAATGATTAATAGAAGAATAAGTCATGCAAATCATGATGCTCAGTATTCGCCATTAAACTATCATAAAGCTTTATTGTGGTCGCCAGTGAGAGCGACAATGTGTCTACTAATGGTTTACCTTGAGTACAGGTACATGTAGAAAGTAAAACGTAGAAAAATGAATTCAGGTGAAACTGTTTTCAAATCACCGGAAGAACCATTTCATTCATTTCATTTGTCGAGAGGGCCATTTCATGTCATTGCCGAAAGGGTAATCTCATATCATTACATTTCCAAGAGGGTCATTTCATGTCATTGACAAGAGGGTCATTTCAAATCATTGCCAAGAGGGCCATTTTATATCATTGCCAAGAGGGTCATTTTATGCCATTGCCAAGAGGGCCATTTCATATCATTGCCAAGAGGGCCATTTCATATCATTGTCGAGAGGGACATTTTATGCCATTGCTTAGAGGGCCATCTCATATCATATCATTTCTAAAAGGGCCATTTCATGCGATTTCCAAGAGGGCCATTTTCATATCATTGCCAAGAGGGTCATTTCATATTATTGCCAAGAGGGTTATTTCATATCATTACCAAGAGGTCCATTTCATGCCATTGCCAAGAGGGCCATTTCATACCATCACCAAGAGGTCTATCTAATATTTGTTGACACGTGAGACATAAATACTGACATTGAGGATATCATTAACAATCAATATATGTTGACACGCGAGACATAAGCACCGGCGTCGAGGATATCATCAGCATCTAATATATGTTGACATGTAAGACATAAATGCTAGTGTCAAGAATATCATCAGCATTTAATATCTGTTGACATGCGAGACACAAACACTAGCATCGAAGATATCATCAGCAATCAATATTTTTTAACACGCGTGATAAAAGTCAAATGGCCACCCTAATTTGTGAAGACATGATTGGAGGCCATCACCTAAAGACTCAAGATGTGGTCACCCCGAGGGCACGAGAATATGCAAGGAAGAATCATTTTGAGCCTACCATGGAGCATACTATTCATCAAGGCCGTGAGTGGAAAATTGCTTGGAGCATTGAAGGCTTGAGGCTATACAATTTTGGGCACTTAATGGCTCACGATTTTGGGTCATCTTCATTGAGGGCATTTTGGTCACTCCACCTTGCCCAAAAATGCACTCCATGGTCACCCTTTCATTAAGGGTAGTGTAGTCATTTTATCTTCTCTTGTAAAGTACTATAAGTAGAACCTCTTAGGTATTATTTCGTTGGTTGTTCAATGATTATATTTTGAGACATTGTAAGTTCTCTCTTTAGTTGTAGGGTTTGGAAAAGCCACCAAATCAAAACTAGGGCTACCCAAGTGTGGATATCACTTGTATTGTGATGTTGGCTTGATACGTTGGTGTTTAGATGAGGTAAAGTTCCTCTTGTGTCAACGTAGAAGTTAGGTGTTTGTCGTGTGTAGTGTTAAGGGTCCAAGATTCCACCAAATTCTTGGGTTCTTAAGATTATACCTTCACTTGTCTAACTATCTATCCATTTTATTATTGTAATCATTTGTTTGTTGTTCTTGTACTCCAACCCGTGAGGTGTGGTTATCGTTACTACATTGTTGTTATTATCTTGTTGCTAAAATAGTTTGGGTTGGTACTAGAAAATAGGTGTTAAACACATCATTACATAGTGTTCTTGTTGTGTTCTTGAATCCGGGAGAGGTCACCAAAAGCGGTCCTCGGCTATCTTAGCTTGTGGACTGATTTTGGTGTATGTTTTGTGACTTTTCTTGTGTTTCCAAGTTTTTAGTGTATCAACGCGAGAAAAAAATGTTGGCATCAAGTATATCATCAGCATCTAATATCTGTTGACACACGATACATAAATATTGACGTCGAATGACCTATGGACAACCCACGTGGAGATATGGTAAAAGATTGCATACCTCTTTTGTGAATTATGTTTAGCACTAACACTTTTGCTTGAAACATTGTCGAGAGAATCCAAGAGGATGAAATATCAAATCAGAACCACAGGTGAGGATGACTCAAGATAGGACGCAACATAATGTAAAACTTTTTCTTAGTAGCAAAATAAGACATAGTCTAGAGAGGAACGTCAAACTCTTTGGACGCGAGCTAAAAGATCATTTCCACCACCAATAAAACAACACCCCTGTTAGAAGGCATGTGGTTACTTCGGGATATTTTTGTTTCAGCTTTACCTTTGGGATATTTATAAACTCATATCGAAGGTAATCTTTTCTTCTTTCAAATTCGGGTGACAACACACCTAGAGTTTTGGAAATTATGTCCTGGTAAATTCTTAATTATGGATGTGAAGAGCTCCAAGTTCATGGTTAAGAGGTTACTATCCTCTTTTTCATAACTCAATCAACTTGTCACTCATCTCGAGCCAACGATCATCTGAAATAAAAGACCATCTTTTCTATCGTTTGAGTCGAACTGCAAGCAGTCTGATTCACTGAGTCTCAAGGATATGTAGGCTGGGCTCTATGTAGAAAACTCGACTGCATTCCAACCTCCCCCCAAATCCCTTTATTCTATGACTTTTTGGTTTCATCAAAAACTCCAAAACTGAGATAGCTAGTGAATTTTTGAAAGTCGTACTTTAAATCAAGATTTATGAAATACAAGTGGCCTGAATTCTCATGTAACCTGAGATATGTAGGAAACCTGATACCAGGGTCCGATCAGAACTCCATGAAACTCGTGCGAAAGCCAACCTCTTTGAGATTCGAATTTGTGGTCAGACAAAAATTAGGAACGTCAACTTCCCTTTGCCAAGGGTTACTTGCATCCACCCTACCCAAAGGGAGGGAGCAGTTGTTGACACCTAATTTTTGCCCTCCACGACAAAATTTAATCCTGAATTTCTTCGATTTTTAATAAAATCAAAATATTTATTTCATTCGAATAATTTAAAAAATATATATATATATTTATTTGTACGTAATTTTATCATTTTAAATATCGATTATATATTATCGTGTTCAATTAAAGGAGATTATACAATTTGATTACTTAAATATTTATTCTATGGAACGGATTTTAATTAAAGATTATTCTTGAAAATAAATTCAAATGGTTACAATCTTAATTTAAACATAATTGACTCTCAAAATAATTTATTTGGATAAATATGTGTTTTATGTTTTTCAATCAATAAGCTCGGGATTAAAAGAAGTATTAATTTGTATTGAATTTAAATTTAATTTAGTCAATCTATTAAATTTAGCAATAATTGAAATCAAATTGGCCATAATTGCAATGCAATTCGTCAATTGATTTTTAATTTGGTCAAAGTTAAATATATTTGGCTAAATTTTAAATCCCAATTGGGGTTATATTTTAAATAACCCCAAAAATTTTAAAAACTCTCATAACTTCTACCCAATTCCCACCAAAAAATAATTTCAAATTGTACTACATTGTACTAATTCCCCCCCAACTTTGTCCTTTCCCAATTTTGAAATTCAAAAATTGTACTACATTGTACAATTTTCCCCCACATTATCTTCCATCTCACCTTATCTTCAATTTTTAAATTTCAAAAACACTCCTAAATGGCTTTTCTCCCACATTGGTGGATGACAAGAAATAAATTCTCATCCTTTCCTATAAATACTTTTCTCCCACATTGATGGAAGAAAAGGAAAAAAAAACCCTTTATCTCCTATAAATACTACCACTACTTTGGTAGAAAGGGGGAGGGGGGTGAAAAAGTTAAAAAAAAAAAAAAGGCTAGGCTAGAAGGAAATTTTTTTTTTTAACAAAATAGTTATTTTTATTTAGTAAAAATTTTTGTTTCATAGAGTTGGTCGGCGAATCAAATTTTTTGAGTTTCCGGCAATGTGTTTCAGTGGTGGTTGATTCCGACGATGCTCGTAGTCTGATTTTGCTGCCCCAAAAAAGGTAAACACACCTTTCTTTCTTTTTTTTAGTTTTATTAGCATTTTCTTCTTCGTAGCTCGTAGTTATAATTTTGTTTTCTGGAATTGTTTGTTGTACATGGCCTTGAAGGTCATAGGACGTTGTGGTATCGATATTTTAATTATTTTCATGTTCATGATATAAAAAATGAGCTAGCAATAGTTGTACGTTGCCTTTTTTGACTTTATTCTTTAATTATTATAGATAAAGTTTCAATCTTTGCTTAAAAGATGTACTTATGCTTTGTTTAAACTCATTGTTGGTGGATATGTTTATTTTTAGCATGTAAAGTTATTTTCTTTATGTTGAAAAGAATAGTTAATATCGATTATTTCGCCTTTTCACCTTATTCTTTGATTATTTTGGATAAAGTTTAGATATTTACTTGAAAAACATACTCATCTCTTGTTTAAATTCATTGTTGGTGGATATGTTTGCTTTTAGCATGTAAAGTTATTTTTTTTATATTGAAAAGAATAGTTAATATTGATTGTTTTACCTTTTGACCTTATTCTTTTATTATTTTGGATAAAGTTTAGATCTTTGCTTAAAAAACATACTCATGTCTTGTTTAAACTCATTGTTGGTAGATATGTTTGTTTTTAGCATGTAAAGTTACTTCCTTTATGTTGAAAAGATCAGTTAATATTAATTTTTTTGCCTTTTGACTTTATTCTTTGATTGTTTTGTATAATGTTTTTATCTTTACTCAAAAGACGAACTCATGCCTTGTTTAAATTCATTGTTGGCGGATATGTTTGTTTTAGTATGTAAAGTTGTTTCTTTTATCTTGGAAAAATAGTTATTATTGTTTATTTCGCCTTAATAAAAATAGTAATTAGTTAAGTCAAGAATTTATCATTTGCTTGCTAATTATTTTAACCGATTTCAAAATCCTCATATAAGAGATGAAGTGCTAGTTTTATTTTCCATCCGAGATGTTTATTCCTCTTTTATTTTCATATTGTCTTGTCAAAATGATGAGAAAGTTTGGACTTTTGTGGCTAAATAGAATTATTTGAATATTTTTGACTCATGCATAGTATGATTGTTGAACGATATTTTACTTTTAGAGATGCTAAACTTTTATTCTTATTTTCTTACTCTGAATTGTTATATGTGCTCTTTGTTTGTGTAAAGACTTGATTCATGTCTCTCTTTTATTCATAATATCAAAACAGAATCAACGATATCTTAGAAATATAAATCATAGATCGTTACACATTTTTTTATAAAATGTTGGTTGTAATTTAGATGAATTTTCGTTAATGTCGCTTTCATTGAAATTTAAAGATTCTCTTTCTTGAAAAGTTAACCTTTATTTTCTTTTGTTATATGAATTAGTGTCTATGTTTGTTTAATTTTTGAAGTCATGAGTATTTTTCTTGTTGCCTCATCCCTTTACTTTCACAAGCTTACGTTGTTTGTTTCTCGCATTAATTCATTGAATATGACCTTCTTCCTTTTACCTTTATTCATTCTTAATATGAACATAAATCATCAAGCATGTAAGTGGATGTCTTTGCTTAGCATTTTATCTATTGACTCTCACTCTTGTTATACGTGTGCAAGTGTGCATATCATTGTAATTCAAAAATTGATTCTTGATATTTTCTTTTGCTTTGAAATATGTAACTATTATACTTTGAACGTATATTACTTTCTATATCTTTTCTTTGCATGCAAAAAATATCTCGAGTTCAAATGGACTCCTCTCCTCTTGCATTTCGTAATGGGTCAATGAGGCTCACCTCTTCGAGTCAAGTCTGAAGTTTAAACCCAAGGTCCACTACATGGCATGCGGGTGCTAGAAGATAGACGAAGAAGAAAAATGGGTCAAAATCCATTGATGAGATCACTAAGAAACTTGTAAGGTCTCGATTTTTTATTATTGTATTCTTTTAATTTATTCATTTAGTCATTTATTTATTCATTCATTTGGGCCTCGAAGACAAAGTTGTGTTTAATTATAGGTGAGGCAGATTTTGGGCCTTAAAGGTCCGAAAAATAGCTTAGGACAGGTTGTGGGCTGAAAGCCCAATATTTAGATTAGGACAGGTGCATGTTGGCCAAAAACTCAATTAGATTAGGACAGGGTCTATTGATTTGGGCTCAATGGCCTAAGTCTTTTATTTTGTCACATTCCCCTTTTACATGCTTTGTTATTAATTTGTTTAGATTTAGTTAAAATCTCTACTAAGTCGTCCAAATCTATTTTACACAAGTCTTTTCCTAAAATCAATCACTTTTCAACAATCAATCTTTTTGAAGTTAGTTAAAAGATATTTTCAAACAGTCCGAATAACCGCAAGTTAGCGGACATTTTTAGGTGCCTAAAACCTTCCTAAAACGTTAATAGGAACCGCTTACTCAGAATCTTTAAATTTTAAACGATTTTTTTGTTTTGGATCGTTTAAAGTATCTTATAAAGGTTTCTTAATTCCTTTTCAAAATTAAGTGGCGACTCTAAATAGGTCAAAATTTCCGCAAAACAGAGAGAACAAGTGAACTACATGGAAGAAGTTTCTGTTCAAGAATCCTGAAATGGTTGTCGGCCAAAACTGATAAAAATGCAAAATTTCTTGATCTCTTCAACCCCCGAAGGAAGCAGTAAGTCTAATTCTAATTAAGTTTTTATTTTAATTAATGATTTTTCAAAATGATTTCATCGTCATTCCAATATATGTACTAATTTATTTTAGATTGTCCATCTGTGGCTTGTTCTGACCAATCGAGAGTTGAAGATGCCATTTTTCTTACTTTGTGGTCTGTGCAAACTTTATCGGATCCTAAGGTCATTGATAGAATAAAGAAGGAATTGTTTGGAGAAACAACTGTCACACCCCTTTTTTGCCCGAAGGGTCAAAGTCGAAGGGTTTTTTCCAATTGAAGTGACGGTTATTGAATAGGGATTATTTTTATCACTTTCAAGTTGTCACTTAGAATTGAGTTATGGTGTTCCAAGTCACCTTATTAAATCCCTAGTCAAAAGGAAGTGACTCTTTATTATGATCTGCGGAAACAGAAACCTGGGTAAGGAATTTTGTTGACCGAGAGGAAGGTGTAAGGCACCTCGAGTCCCGTGGTTTTAGCACGACTGCTTTTATTGACTTATCTTATCTTAAATTATTTTAATAAATTATGTTAAGGCCTAAAATCGCTCATTTTATAATTATACCGAAGATGTCTGTCTACACCTCTTATGTTAAATAAATTGGTGAAAATTATTTTTTAAAAATTATTTGTCAAGGTGCAATATTGCATCCTTAAATTTAAAATGCCTCGGAAAGATGCATATGCCACATTCTTAATTGAAACGAACATTTTAATACGTGCCTAAAATTTGTCTAACACTAAAACATTGATTTATCTTTTTTGTAAAAAATATTCAGAACAATTTATCTGTTCAAATTGCTAAATAATCTTAAAAATAAACGTTTAAAGTGATCAATTAATTTTAATAAATAATTATTAAACTTTATTAATGACAATGAATAAAGAATAATAAATAAATAAATAAATAAATAAATAAATAAAAATAATAAAATAGGGAAAAAAATTTATAAAGATACTCATATCATGTTAATTTTATTATAAATTCTTAAAATCTATTTTTTTTTTCAAAAAGATGTATTTATTAATGATAATAGCAGTAACATTAGAACCAACTATTGAAGAATGACAAATACCAATCGAATCACACTCTACTGACACAACATGCTTTCCTCTATATTTTTTCTACTATTTTCTTTAATAATTACTTACAATGACGATCTACAACAACACAAATTAAATCCAAAATTCAAAAATAAGGATGAGGAGAGGGGAGGGGCGACAGTAGCAGTGGGGTGAGGAGACAACGCTGGAGTTGTTTTTGATAGCCAGCGTCGGTGGTTATGGTGACGGGAAAAGGACGGGAGAGGTGGATCTGGTCGGATTCCATGATGGGGGTGGAGATCTGGCGATTCAAAGTCGTTTGGTCGTCAGATTTTTGTTTTTTCGGCGATTTTGGTGGTGGATCAGTGGCGGATGGGGGGAGAAAAAAGGAGAGAGGGGAGCGGCGACAAGGCTGGCTCCGGCATCTGGAACTGTGGGATTGAAGCCGGCGGCAGTTTCTCCGGTTTGCCGGCGATAGAAGCAGTAGTGTGGGGAAAGGGGGTCGCCGGTGGGCCGATTTTAGGGGTTTTCCACTTGATTTCACTCTCCCTTTTCACTGTTTTATCCCCTCGATCTACCTTTTTTATTCTAATGATTTTTACCTAATTTCTACGCGTGTGTGGATCTGTATGTACAGTGCGTAAGTGAACTGTGATTATGTTACTCACCATGATGTGAGTGTGTGAATATGAAATTTTCTCCGGGTACAAATATATCAATATTCAGTAACGTAATTGCATAACATGTAATAACAATAATTCTTAGAATTATTCAACCACACATGCTAATTAATGTACAGTGTTTTCATTCATACTTTTCATAGTGAAATTTATAACATAAAATGATTCAGGTTTGAATAAGAATATGTGATTGATTTAAACGGTGTAATAAAGCAAGAAGCAATCATCACCGAAAATTCAAACATAAATCCAATTTCAACTTCACATTTTTCTCTCTTTATCGTCTAATGTTTTTAAGTGTTTCACTCTCTGTTTTTTTTTCACTCTCTCAGTCTCTGATTGTGTGTAAAAGTAGTTAGTCCTCAGGTTGTTGGGGCAAGGGAAGTCCTTAAATATAGGATATTTTGGGGAACAGTTATAGGCAGATAGATAGAATAGGGATTTGAATTTATTTTTATTTTTTATTTTATATATTTTTAATTATTATTATAGAAAATAAATAATAATAATAATAATAAACAAAAAATAGAAATAAATGAATAAATAAATAAAATAATAACGATAATAACTAATTAATTTTATATTTAAGAAAATCTACAAAAAGCTTATAAATAGTCAAAAATGAATATAATTAAGGTAGTATTAAACCTCCTAGCTTATTTATTAAAATTAAAAGATAAATATATCTTTTTAAATTTTTTGTATTATTTTTAAAACAAAAACAAAATAACAATAAAAAATAAAAATATTCCACAAATGTGATTTTATTTATTTATTTTCAAATAAAATCTATTAAAATGAAAAATAAAAGTTAAAATAAACATTAAACCAAAAATAAATATTTTAATGCCTAAAAATAGATAAAAGTTATGGGAGGGTCAAAATTACTTTTCTACATTTTGCTTTCTTTGTTTGAAATCACGAAGTGTTTTCATACAAAGAAGTAGACGACGAAATAAGTTTTGACCCTCCGTTTATTTAAAATGATAGAAGAAAGAAAAATGAGATGTAACCGAGTACTGGTTTTGGACACCCTATATATCCCGGGTTGTAAGGAAATCAGGTTGCGTGTAGTTCAATGGAGTAAAATTGTGAGACAGTGAGTTAGAGGTCGAGTGAGATTCCGTCGAGTTTTAGATTCACGTTTTTATTTTTTACATCCACATGAATAACAAAAATAAAAATAAAGATACAAGTGAAAGATCCTATCTATTCAGTTTTTCTGAAATCTTGATTTGAAACTTTATGACTTGAACTTGAAAATTCACCCTATTCTTCAGGCGGGCTCCTAACTTGCTTTTTTTCTTCACCTTATTCTTCAGGCGGGCTCCTGACTTGCTTTTTTTTCTTCACCCTGTTCTTCAGGAGCTCAGGCGGGCTCCTAACTTACTTTTTCTTCATCTTGTTCTTCAGGCAGACTCCTAGACTTGTTTTTTCTTCACCCTGTTCTTCAGACAGGCTCCTAGACTTGCTTTTTCTTCACCCTACTCTTCAGGCTGGCTTTTGGACTTGCATTTACTTCACCCTGTTCTTCAAGAGGGCTCCTGAACTTACTTTCTTCACCCTGTTCTTCAGGCGGGCTCCTGGACTTGCTTTTTCTTCACCCTGTTCTTCAGGCGGGCTCCTGGACTTGCTTTTCTTCACCCTGTTCTTTAGGCGGGCTCCTGGACTCATTTTTTCTTTACCCTGTTCTTCAAGCGGGCCCCTGGACTCACTTTTTGTTTACCCTATTCTTCAGGCGGGTTCCTGGACATGCTTTTTCAGGCGGGCTCCTGAACTCAAAATAAATAGTAAAACAGAAAAATAACATCTCATTTTTCAGGAGGGTCCTGAGCATAAAATAAATTCAGAGCATAAAATAAATTCACACTCTTCAAGAGGATCCTGAGCATAAAATAAATTCTCATTCTTCAGGAGGATCTTGAGCATAAAATAAATTCTTATTCTTCGGAAGGGTCTTGAGCATAAAATAAATTTCCATTCTTCAGGAGGGTCCTGAACATAAAATAAATTCCTATTCTTCAGAAGGTCTTGAGCATAAAATAAATTCTCATTTTTCAGAAGGGTCCTGGACATAAAATAATTTCTCATACAACACACATAAAAAAAAAATTGCCCCAGTTTGTACTGGGAAAATTTGTGTGTCACCGAATCTTAATATTTTGAAAAAATTAGTGAAAGGATAAATCAAAGTCTGAAATAGCTTTGGTAAGTACATCTCACGACAAATAAAATTTACCATAACCGAGATCCAGCACCCTGTGCTGTAACCATGCTTCTTGCATTGACAGAAGTGTGAAATTGCATCCTTTATTTGAAAACTTTAACGTGAAAGCAACATCCCTTCTCTGTTTCAAACAAAGAAAATTGTGATTTTTAAAACATGTGGTTAGTTTGTGGCACTCGGCTTTTGAGGTGACTACTCTTGCACTTTCCATGCTCAAATCCTTTTAAATTCTTGATAAATATTCGTCGACTCGTCGTACTTCTGACCTCGAATTTTGACTGCTGAAACTCTTGATTCGAATCATATCTCTCACTTATGATGCCACTGAGTTCAACTTTCAATACACCTTTTATCTTTCTACGAGTCCAAAACTGTTAGATCACAATTATTCTAAGTACCTTACTTTACTTTGAAACATTGTCATTGTGCGTCGACCCTCTGTCTTGCTTTGTACCATTGAAGGAGTTGGTAGCAAGTTTTGAAGTTCTTTCTCACTTTGACTTGACATGAATTTGACTTAAAGACACGCGAAAGATGACAATAATTTTTATTTGATGACAAAGATACCAAAAAATCAAAAATAGAAATAAAATAAAAGAAAGGAAAAGACAATAGGCATCTTTTTTCCAAAACGATAGAAGAAAACTTTTCTGGGTGTGATAGCCAATTCCAGCAATTATGGCATGCATTTTGAATTAAACAACTTGATCTACCCACACTAATCATTACAACTTTTGTCCACTTATTGAGTTTGAAATGGAATCAATCTTGAATATGCTCCCTCTAGATCACAATCCTCCTTCGGCTAGTGGCTCCGCAATGGATTTTTGCCAATGAGACTATCTCATTTCTATTTCTTTCTCAGCTCACCGTCGCCTTATGGTGCATAAAAGGTTTTCACCAATAAGTCTCTCTCATTTTTATTCATTTTTTTCAAAAATAATTCCCAACATACGAAACATCATGAACCCATAATATGTTTAGCCTTGACATTCTCAAAGATCGATCAGAAGGTCTTTCTTTGGTTGTAATTTGTCTTTTGAAAAAGGTTAGAAATAAAGGGCAGCATGAGGCTTAAAAATTTACATAACATTGGGTGAAGCATACAACTTTTGAAATTGATTTCTTAAGGAAATAAACTTTTGCCCCAGTTTTATTTCATTCTGGGTAACTTGAATTTTCTTTTGGCTGGACCGAACTCCAGAGTAGGGATGCCTACATATCTTTTCATAGCAAGAATCTGATCAAACGTAGTTCAGGAGAATCATTCTTTTGCTTGGTTTTGATTTTTTGATTGATTTTTTGTTCATCATTTTTTTATCATCATCATTTTCATTTTTTTCATTTTGAACTTTTGACTTCAATTGATTCCAAAAGAGGGTTATGAAAGAAAAATCAAATCAAAGCTCAAAGGGGTAAGCAAGGGTTGACTTAATATTTGGATAGTAAAACAAAATGTCTTCATCATTTCAATCTTTTTGAAAATGCAAGTACAAAATATACATGACATAATTGTTCATGAATATCATACATAATATCTCTTAACTGTATCAGCATTGACCGGCATTTCTTTCCTTTTGCCTTCAACATCAGTCAGATATAATGCACCATTAGGTAACACTTTCTTCACCATGAACGGTCCTTGCCAATTAGAAGAAAACTTGCCTTTGGCTTTAATCTGATGGGAAAGGATGTGTTCTAGTACTAATTGACCAACTTCAAAATATTTGTGACGCATCTTTTTGTTCTATGCCCGTGACATTCTCTTCTGGTACAGTTGTCCATGGCATACTGACGTCAATCTTTTTTCATCAATCAGGCTTAATTACTCCAATCGAGTCTTGACCCATTTTGTCATCATCAATTTTGGCTTCCACAACTACTCGAAGAGATGGAATTTCAATCTTTGCAAATATAACTGCTTTAGTTCCTTATACCAACGAGTAAGGAGTTGCACCAATTGAAGTCCGAACTGTAGTACGATAACCCAATAGAGTAAAAGGTAATGTTTCATGCCTCTGTTGGGAACCCTGCACCATCTTGCGGAGTATTTTCTTTAGGTTTTTGTTGGCAGCTTCTACAACCCCATTTTCCTTTGAGAGATAATGAGTTGAATTTCATTGCATAATCTTAAATTGTTGGCATATTTCTTGCATCAAGTGACTATTGAGATTTGCAGCATTATCCGTGACAATTATCTTTGGAATGCCAAACCAACAAATGACGTTGGAGTGAACAAAATCAACCACTGCTTTCTTGGTCACTGACTTAAAATTCGCTGCTTCCACCCACTTCATGAAATAATAAATGGCTACCAAGATGAACCTATGTTTCTTCAAGGTCTTTGGTTCAATTGGTCCAATTACGTTCATTCCCTAAGCCGCAAAAGTCCATGGAGCAGACATTGTATCCAACTCAGATGGAGGGAAATGTATCAAGTCCCCGTGTACCTGACATTCATGACATTTACAAATGAAACAGATGGAATCTCGCTCTATGGTGGGCCAATAATAACCTGCTCAAAGTATTTTCTTTGCCAAAACATACCCATTCATATGCGGTCCACAAATTCCAGAATGTACTTCAGACATGATATTTGAAGCCTCTTTAGAATCTATGCACCTTAAAAGTCCCAAATCTGGAGTCCTTTCGTATAAGATTCCCCTACTCAAGAAAAACCCATGATCCAGTCGTCGAATGGCTCTTTTTTGGTTACTATCAACATGTATTGGATTTTTTCCTGCCTGAATATATTCTTTGATGTCATGGAACCAAGTCTCCCTATCAAGTTCTTCCTCAACCACATTACAATATGCGTGTTCATCACAAATCTGTATATGCAAGGGGTCGATATGAGTCTTGTCGGGATATTGGAGCATAGAAGATAAGGTCGCCAAAGCATCAACAATCTCATTATGAGCTATGGAATATGCTTGAACTTTATCGATACAAATCGTTGACAAATATATTGTAAACAACCTCAATATGGTAGGAGTTTTGAATCACGATTCTCCCAATATCCTTGGATTTGGTGGACTAACAAATCTGAGTCTCCTAACACCAATAGTTCTTGGATTCCCATGTCAATGGCTAGTCTCAAACCTAGAATGCAAGCTTCATATTCTTCCATATTATTGGTACAATAGAATCGAAGTTGCGCTATTACAGGATAGTATTGTCCCAATTCAGAAATAAGAACTTCCCATATACCTACTCCTTTTACATTAGCAGCTCCATCGAAGAACAACTTCCAACCTGAGTGGCAATCATCAGAAATAATTTCATCAACACATAATACCTCTTCATCTGGAAAGTAAGTCTTCAATGGCTCATACTCCTCATCAACTGGATTTTTCAGCCAAATGATCCACTAAGTCTTGAGATTTTATTGCAGTTCGCGTCACATAGACAATATCAAACTCTGTGAGCAACATTTGCTATTTTGCGAGTCTGCCTATAGGCATAGGCTTCTTCGAAGCCTTTCAAAGAATTTCCTCTGATCTTTGACAAGGTCAGACTGCTCGTTTGATTTAATGATCACGTCATCCACATAAACTTTAATCTCTTTGTGTATCATGTCATGAAATATTGTGGTCATTGCCTTCATGTAAGTTTCCCCAGCATTCTTTAGTCCGAATGGATGTTGTTTAGAAGACACAATATTTATGTAAAATCCACAAAAGATGCAAGATAATGTTTGGAACAATTATCTAATAAAATATGGATATTGGGAAGTGGAAAATCATTTTTCGGACTTTCTTTAGATCACGATAATCAACACACATCTGAACTTAGCCATCCTTCTTTGGAACAGGGACAATATTTTCCAATCAAGTAGGATATTGGGCCACTCGAATGACTTTAGCCTCAAGTTGCTTCGTGATTTTCTCTTTGATTTTTACACTCATGTTGGTTTTATGGTTCCTTAACTTTTGCTTGATAGGAGGGAAAGTAGTATTAATTGAAAACTTATGAACTACCAAATCAGTGCTCAAACCGGGTATATCATCATAACACCACGCAAAGATATCTTTATACTCAAGCAAAGCTTCAATTATAGCTTTCTTTTGTTATGGTCGAGCATGTACACTTATCTTAGTCTCTTTAATATTTTCATGATCCCCTAAATTAATCGCCTCAGTTTTATCCAAATTGGGATTTGACTTATTTTCAAACTGTTCAAAATCTTTGCTTATTTCCTCAAATACCTCCTCTTCATCGTATTCAACCTCTTTATTCATTATTTCATAATTATATTGGGTTTTAAAATCTAGTTGATAATTCTTCATGCATGTCTTATTATTATAATCGGCATAGAAAGAACTGTATAATAGAAAATAAATAAGTAAATATTAGACACAAAATAAAACAAAGGAAAATTATGCTTCATTAAAAAAAAGATAGACAAAGTTTTAACCTAAAATACGAAGGTAAAAATCTAAATTACAACCCTAGAACGATTCAAATTGCAGAAAGACAAACAAACAAACTACCAAGACTCCTTCATAGTAGGGAGAGGAGTGGCCTCCCAATTATTAAGCTTGACATCTTAGTCACTGATTTGCATATCAGCATGACTAGAACTTCCACCACTGTCCAACACATTTCCTTCAACAAATAAGTTTTGGATCCTCATTCTTAACTCATTTCTTTCCACGTATTGTACATTATCATGTGTTGGTGAAGGATTTTGTGTGACACTCGTAGCGTTAATGTTTTGCACTACAATTAATTTTTCTTGAGTCATCCTTTCTATTTCTCTTTTCAAAGCATGACAATCCTCAATACTGTAACCCTAAACATCAAAATGATATGCACATCGTACATAAGGATCAAAATTTCTTGAATATAGATTAGGAGTACACTCAAGGAGAGAAATGATTATGCCTGACTCTCTCAATCTCTGGAATAAACTGGCATACGACTTCTCAATTGGTGTAAAATTATCCTTTGACTTTCTCCTCTTTACAAACTCTAACCTCGATTGAAACTTGGACTTAGAAGTTTCTTGATAAATATGTGGGGATCGAGGACGATGTTGAGGGACCGGTGCATGCCATTGTGGATAAGAAAATGGATGAGCATACAACTGTACATTGTTCAAAGGATACTGAGGAAGTGGAATGGAATATCTTGGATTTTGCAAAAAAGAACCTTGTTGTAAGTGAGCATGTGGATTTGATGTGAAATCTCGGGATTAAGACTAACAATATTCTTGAGTTGGACCTCTTGAGCTCTGTTTTTCCCTTGTAACGACAATAGGTATGTTTTCCTTCTTCTTTCCCTCAGACCCTTTCAATTGATGGCAATATCGTCCCAAGTGCTTTATAGAATCTTCGTACTCATCATATTCCTCAAATTTCAATATCTCAAGGCTTGGGGGATGGTTAACACTTGAAGACATGCCCTAGTTTTTATATGCAACATCTTTATAATTCGTAATTCCCTAAGAATTTTTCATAGCCTTTTCTGTGCTCTTCAATTTCCTAGCTATTTTCTCATATTGTTCTGCCATGTCAGACTTCTTAATAAGAAATTTTGGTGGTCCAATTAACATAGATGTGGGCTCAGGAGTATAATAGTGATCATCAAGAGTGTTGAACATCGACTCACTAGCAGATTGGGGAAGCATAATCGCCAGACCAAAAGCCAAGGTGGAAACCTTATTAGAGGGTTGAGGAACATAAATAGAGACTATAGGTGGTGTTATCAATATGGTAGATTTATACTGAAGAGCTAGAGAATGAGTGATGAAAACATTGGGATGTTTTTGGCTTGGAGTAGATTTTGAGGCATATTGTGGCGCATAACTAACAGCAGAAAATTGACCTTGCAATTTTGGTGAAAAACTCAAGGTATTTGTAGGGTCAATAGTGGAAAATAGAGGAGGAGGCATCCCACTAGACTAAGCTCGATACATTTCCATCATTTGTTGACTCAAACTCACAATCTTTTGCTGTAAAATCTCATTTTCTTGACTCTTTTTCTGATCTATGATGTCACTCTCTATATTCTTACTGGACATGACTCTCTTCCCTGGACTTGATGTAATATGGAGGACCATCCAAAATACCACAAACCAACCACATTAAACTAATTGTGTAAGAAATAACAAAGGCGTTAGAATGCAACACTTTTTCAAAAAAAAAAATTGTATCTTCTTTTTGAAAAGATAATCGAACCCTAGAAGGGCACCTACGTATCTCACTAAGATGAGAATTAGGTGTGCGTAGTTTGTGAAAATTAGAGATACGAAGAAACATACCTTTTTTTAATTATTTGAATAATGAGAAATAATTTTTTTTATTTTTAAATTTATTAATATTTTTTTATTTTTGAAAATAATTTTTTTTGGTTTAGAAGGAAAGACAACCATTTTTTTAAGATCACCGAATCTATTAAGGACTGCCTATGTATCTTATTAAGATGAGAATCAAGTGTGCGTAGTTCTTGAAAATATATGTCATACAAAACTCAGCCTCAAGACCCTAAAAGTTCAGGGCTGTTAAGATTGATATATATTTTTATTTTGTAAAACTTAGCCTCATGATCCCTAAAGATTCAGGGCTATTAATATATATATATATATATATATATATATATATAAGAAAAATAATTATGAAAGTAATCATATTTTCAAAATATTCCCTAATAAATCTATGAATAATTTTTCAAAAGCCATAGTTGTACCCCGCAAAGGGAATTCCTACGTATCCCACTAAATAATGAGAATCTGACCCTCGTAGTTCATGAAGACCTTATAAAAAACTGCATATATTTTTAGTTTCGTCAAAAAATGATTTATTAAATTTGAGGATAATATACTCTCTTGCATTTCACCAAGTTTCTTAAAAGTCGGTCAACAATGAAATAAGCCTTTCAAAATGTCAAAGAGCACGTAGGATACACATGTTGGTCATTATAAAAGGGACACATGTCCTAGACAGACCCGGCCCCTATGTCGAGTCCCGCTAAGTCAAATGCACATGATGCAAACAAAGTGGAACCTAATGGAGATAACCATATTCTGAGTTTTAGTTCTACTAAGTTTAGCCTGATAGGGATAGATGTCTAGACTAGCTTTCGTAAGCGGACACTGGAGTCGGGAAGGTACAACTTGTTCCGTAGCAGTGCTACTCCGACTTCATTGTTGATCCAAATCCCAGCTAATATGTGTGACTATAATCCTTCACCAGGTGCCTTGACACTCCGATTATCTCAAAAAGAAGTTAAGATGCATGCGTTGTATTCCTTCTATCCTACTTTTAGAGACTCAGAGAGGTGCACGAAACAAGACAATTTATAAATACCGTTCAGCAATATCAAAGTGATAAATGAGAAACAAGTAGCACATTAGGAGAACAAACACAATATCAACGATAATTAAAGTAAGTATAAGTCAATATCAAAAAACTCAGATTCTAATTAAGGTCCCCAGTGGAGTCACCAGAGATGTCACACCCCTTTTATCACCCGAAGGGTCGAAGTGTAATACCTCATACTTTTTCCTAGCTTAGTTTAGCTCCTAGAATGTCAAGGATTAGCTTCAAAAATGAATAAATTTTGATACATGTAGAATTTTCAAGTTCTAGACCCACCAATGTGTAGATAATTGGCTCAGCTTTCCAACGATACCAATTTCACCTTAATCCGATACTCGGTTGAGAAATTATGGCATTTTTAGTAAAACAGTATGACATTTTAAAAAGTACTGCATCGCGGTGAAGGACGATTTCGCAATTTTCAAAATCCAGCGGAGCATTGCGATTATGTCATGTTGCGGTGAAAGTCCAGTTCCTACACGTCTTTTTTCCATAGAGGCGACGCGATTTCAGCGCGTCACGACGATGGACAAAATGGGACTCGTCCCTTTTCCAGTAGCCTAATGTGATATCCCCGCGTCGAATTGATGGACAAAATCGGGCTCGTCTCTTTTCCAGTGAGCCACTGTGATAGTGGCGCATCGCGGTGGGTGGCTAAATCGGAATTTTTTCAGTTCCCAAGTTAAATTTTAAAAGGGAAATTTATTAATTCCCAAGCCCCCAAGTCATGAATAACACAGAATTCAACCTATTCTAAGCATTCTATGCTCACTTTTCATCAATTCTCTCTTAAGAAAACCCTAGAAACTCAAAACCAAACCCCTAAGAAATCAAATTTCCTCCATTCTTTTTCCAAGATAACTCAAAATTAAGGATTTCCAATTCAAGAGACTCAAGAATTCATCTTCAAAAGCACGATTAAGAATTCAAGATCAAGCTTTTTATTCAATTTCATCAATTAAGGTATGTGGGGTTATGAACAAGGATAAATCTTCCATCCTTGTCCCTAAAACGAGTTTTTAATTACAAATTTACATGCTTTTATATGAATTTCAAATTTGGGTTCATACCTAAATGTTGCTATTTTAAAATTATGAGATTTCAAGTGATTTGGATGTTGAATTGCAGGTCTACTTTTACAAATTTATGCATGTGACTATATTTTCTAGATTTTGAGTTGAATTATGAATACTCTCATTATCAAGCATGAATTTTATAATGATTTAATATGAAATTGATGCATGGGTTATCAAGACCTATTTGATTATTTCTATTTCCAGAATGATTATACTTTTAAGCATCTTTATGATATATTTATAGACAGCTTTCAATAAGGAATTGATCTTTTAATCTTTAGCCAAGATATAAAATCCACTTTACAGCTTAAACTCAGTTTTGAATGAGCAGATACACAGTTAGCTTTCAGTATGAAATATTATGACTTTTAAAAGTGGATTTCTTGCAGAATGAGCATATAGATTAAAGGGAGTGGTATTTAGCACCGAGTAAAAAGTGTGGGTTTAGCGCATCCTGCTTTCCTAGAACTACAAGCCAAAATAGGTATAGATTCAGTATGCCCATTTCTATATGGATGAAAGTTACAAATATGATCACTTAGCTCAGGTTATACTCCCTGACAAGAGTATGACATTTCTCCCCAACGTGACGTTTTCCCTTAGGGGAATGAGACGTTGGACTCCATGATAGCTCACATGGTTTATGTCGGTTAAGAGAACCTCCCTAACAGAAAATAATAACAGAAAATCTTTTAGAAACTAGGTGTAAAGGCTAACAATTTAATCAGATATTATCTTACATAGCATATTAGTTACTAGATTTTAGCTTTCAGTTTCAGATGATAATGGTGAGTCCTTTTTACACTTAGCTTGTATGATTTGAAAATAGAACACAAGTAAAGTTTTTAGACTTTCAATGTGATGGCTCACCAGTTTTATACAGTATGTTTTATTGTTCATGATCTATGATTTTCAAATTTCAGTTATTCCAGCCATGTGAGTCGTTACTTATAGCATGCATATTCTATGAATTTTAATATCATTGAGATATTACCTTTACTTATGCATTCACCCTCATATACTCAGTACATCCTCAAAGTACTGATCCACATATACGTCTATGTGCTACATTGTCTCATAATGTAGGTTTAGGTGCTCAGTCTGCAGTGTGAGTAATTTTAGGCATCTCTATCTACATCCCAATAGTTGGTGAGTCCTCATGGTTCGAGGGCCCATTTATCCAGATTTCTAGCTTTCGTAGTATTTGAGTAGTTGCTTTCAGTTTATTCTGAGTCAGTTGGGGGGTTTGTCCTAATGGCTCTTTAGTTTTCTTAGTAGTAGAGGCTTGTCGGACTGCTAGCTATTATAATCAGACTTTCAGTATTAGTTACCCAAACAGTATATTCAGTTGATCTCAGATAGTTTTGATAATTTTCAGTATTCTTAGCATTTCTATCTGATTAAATTACTTTAATTTGAGTTATAAACTTAGTAGCAGGCTTACAGGGTTAGCTTGAGACTACTTATAGTCTTGAGCACCATGTGACGTCTTGGGACTAGGTTTCGAGGCGTTATAAACTTGGTATCAAAGCCTAAGGTTTAGAGAGTCCTAGGGAGTCAAACAAGCCACGTTAGTAGAGTCTTAATCATCGGTGTGAAGCACGCCACATTTATGAGCAAGAGGCTATGGGACATTTTAGGAAATCATCTTTTTCTTTCATAATCTACTATGCTTACATCTATCTCTATATTTTATTAATTCATGTTATTTTATGACAGAACATTCCTCTTTGCAGATCTAATGCCCGTAGAAATGATAACTAGCCACCAGCCTGTTGATCCTTTCAATGAGAATGTGTCTCATACCGAATTTTGGGTTGCCTTTCAGGCGTTAGCTCAAGCTATGAATACTAATGTTCAGGCCAATAATCAGGCTAAAGTTCCATGTCAGCAAGAGAGTGATTTAGCTGATGCCAGACTTTATGACTTCATGAGAATGAATCCACTTGAATTCTTTGGATTAAAAGTAGGTGAGGACCCATAGTTGTATCTTGATGAGGTAAAGAAGATCACCCAAGTTATGCATGTTACTGAAGAGGGGAGTGTGGAATTGGCTTCTTATAGGCTGAAAGATGTTGCTTATGATTGGGTTGTTATGTGAAAGAAAGGTTGGGGTAAAAATGTAGCTCCCATAAGTTGGCAGGTGTTTGATACTTTTCTAGAAAGGTTCTTTCCTCATGAGTTATAGGAATCCAAGATTGAGGATTTCATGAACCTAAGGCAGGGATCAATGACAATGAAAGAGTACTTCATTAAGTTCAACTAGTTGTCTAAGTATGCCCCTGATACGATGGCTGACCTTAGGGAAAGTATGAGTAATTTTGTTACTGGAGTATCTGGTTTGGTAGTCAAGGAGTGTAGTACTGCCATGCTTATTGGAGACATGGATCTTTTTAGATTGATGACTCATGCCCAATAGATTAAGGCAAAAAAGTTGAAGGGGAGAGATAAAAGTAATAAAAAGGCTAGAACTGGGTAGTTTGAGTATGGTCAATCAAGATCTGCAGGGGAAATCATTTACAGTTTCAGAGTCGTACTCTTTTGCCAGCGCTATCTTCATCTAGTACACCCGCACCCAGAACCAAGAAAGAACAGTGGGCTAATACTTCTATTTCTAGATCTCATAATAGTATGGGTGGAAGGCCTAGTTATCCCTCATGTGCTAGATGTGGTAAGAATCATCCTAGTGAATGCTTGTTGGGTCAGAAAGGTTGCTTTGGATGTGGTCAGTTGGGCCATAGTATCAAGGAATGCCCGTATTCTAAGAAAGGAAGCAGGGATATTCCTCTCCAGACTTAGGTTACTAGTACACCAGCTCCTATAGGTCACCCAACCCCTCCTCAAGGCGCATTATCTAGTACCGATGGTGGCCAGTGCCAGAACTAATTCTATGCTTTACCATCCCATCAGGAGTAGGAGAGCTCCTCATATGTTGTTAGTGGTATGTTTTGTGTCTTTAATATTGATGTTTATGTGTTGTTAGACCCCGGGTTGAGTTTATCTTATATGACCCCACTAGTTGTAGTGAATTTTGAAATTGGTCCTGAAAAGATCCCTGAGCCCTTCTTGGTTTCTACCCCAGTGGGTGAGTCAGTCATTGCCAAACAGATCTATAGAAAGTGTCTTATTACTGTCCTTCATAAAATCATGTTAGCCGATTTAATAGAGTTAGACATGGTTGAATTTGACCTTATTCTTGGTATGGATTGGCTTCATTCTTGTTATGCATCCATATATTATCGCACTCGAGTGGTGAAGTTTCAGTTTCCAGATGAGCCAGTCTTTGAGTGGGAAGGTAATTCAGTATCTCCAAAGAGTCATTTCATATCCTACCTTAAAGCTAGAAATTTGATCACAAAAGGGTGTATCTATCATTTAGTTCGAGTCAAAGACACTAAGTATAAGACTCCAACAGTTCAGTTAGTTTGAGTAGTCAATGAGTTTTCTGATGTTTTTCTCAAAGATGTGCCAGGGGTACCTCCCGATAGGGAAATAAAATTCAATATTGACTTTTTCCCAGATACTCAGCCTATCTTTATCCCTCCATATCGTATGGATCCATATGAGATTAAGGAGTTAAAATAGCAACTTAAAGGCCTCTTAGATAAAGGTTTCATAAGGCCTAGTGTCTCTCCATGGAGCGCTCTCATCCAATACGTGCGAAAGAAAGATGGTTCTTTGCGAATGTGCATTGACTATCGTCAGCTGAATAAATTCACAGTCAAAAACAAATATCCTCTTACTAGAATCGATGATTTATTCGATCAACTCCAAGGTGCAAGTTACTTCTAAAAGATAGACCTTAGATCCGGTTATCATCAGCTTATAGTAAGGGAATGCGATATTCCAAAGATAGCTTTCAGAACCCGTTATGGTGATTTTGAGTTTCTAGTTATGTCCTTCGGGCTAATAAATACCCTGGCAGCCTTCATGGACTTAATGAACCATGTGTTCAAACAGTCCCTAGACATGTTTGTCATAGTCTTTATCGATGACATCCTTGTCTATTTTCGTAGTAAGGATGATCATGCAGACCATCTTAGAATTATGTTGCAAACTCTTAGAGATCACCAATTCTTCACCAAATTTAACAAATGTGAATTTTGTCTAAGGTCATTAGCTTTTGTCAGTCGTATTGTTTCCAGTGATGGAATTAGAGTTGATCCCCAAAAGACCGAAGCGGTGAGGAACTGGCCTAAACCCATTTCTCCATCAGACTTCGGGAGTTTTTTGGGTTTAGATAGATATTATAGATAGTTTGTTGAGGGGTTTTCATCCATTGTGTCTCCTATGACCAAATTGACTCAGAAGAAAGTTAAGTTTCAGTGGTTAGATTCCTGCGATAAGAGTTTTCAGAAATTGAAGACTCAACTCACTTCAACCCCAGTTTTAGCTCTACCTGATGGTACAGATGGATTCGTTGTATACTATGATGCCTCTAGAGTTGGTTTGGGTTATGCGTTAATGAAGAGAGGTAAAGTCATAGCTTATGTCTCTACATAGCTTAAGCCTCACGAAAAGAACTACCCTACCCATGATCTTAAGTTAGTTGTTGTTGTGTTTGTATTAAAAATTTGGAGGCACTATCTTTATGGGGTGCATGTTGATGTGTTCATGGATCATAAAAGTTTACAGAATGTGTTCACTCATAGGGAGTTAAATCTTCATCAGAGAAGGTGGTTAGAATTGTTAAAGAATTATGATATGAGTGTGTTGTATCATTCGGGCAAGGCTAATATAGTGGCGACGCTCTTAGTAGATTGTCTATGGGCAGTGTTGTTCACGTGAAAAATGATGAGAAAGAATTAGATTGGGTGTGAGGTTGGTTGACTCAGTTGAAGGGAATGTTTAGGTTTAGAGTAGTTCAAAATCTTCTCTAGTTTTGGAAGTGAAAGAGAAATAGGATAGGGATCCTAGTTTGGTCAAATTGAAGGGTTCAGTTAAAACCAAAAGGTAGAAGTTTTCTCCCAAGGGGGAGATGGTGTGTTGCGTTACCAGAGTAGATTGTGTATGCCATGTGTTGATGATTTGAGGTATCAGATTATGGAAGAAGCATATGGTGTGCGTTATTCCATCCATCTGGGGGCCACCAAGATGTACCGCGATCTGCGGGAAGTATATTGGTGGAGTGGTATGAAGAAGGATATTTCAGAGTTCGTAGCTAAGTTCTCAGTTTGTCAACAGGTTAAAGTAGAGCACCAAAGACCTGGTGGCATGTTTTAGGAGTTTGTTATTCCCACTTGGAAGTGGGAAGAGGTGAATATGGACTTTGTGAATGGATTACCCCATTCACGATGTCAGCATGATTCGATTTGGGTTATAGTAGACCGATTGACTAAATCATCTTATTTCTTGTCGGTTCACACGTCCTACATAGCTGAAGATTATGCTAAGTTGTATATCAGAGAGTTAGTCAGACTGTATGGAATTTCTTTCTCCACCATCTCAGATAGGGGTACTTAGTTTACCTCTTAGTTTTGGAAAGCCTTTCAGAAGGGTCTTGGTACCCAAGTTCATCTCAGTTCATCTTTTCATCCGTAGATAAATGGTCAGGAAGAGAGGACCATTCATACCTTAGGGGATATGTTAATGGCTTGTGTTCTTGATTTCAAAGATAGTTGGGATGAGTATTTGTCGTTGATTAATTTTGCCTATAACAATAGTTACCATGCTAGCATTCGATGGCCCCGTTTAAGGCTCTTTATGGAAGGAGATGTATGTCTCCTATTGGTTGGCTCAAAGTGGGTGAGGCATCTTTGATTGGACCAGATATGATATTTGAAGTTATGGAGAAAGTTCAATTAATTCGAGAAAGATTGAAAGCAGCTCAGAGTCATCTGAAATCATATGTAGACGTGAGAAGGAGAGATCTTGAGTTTGAAGTAGATGACCTTGTGTATTTGAAAGTTTCACCCATGAATGGGGTGAAGAGATTTGGCTAAAAGCGTAAGCTTAGTCCCCGATATGTAGGCCCCTATAGGATTTTGAATTGTGTTGGGAAGGTAGCGTATAAGCTTGAGCTACCCGCAGACTTGTACTCAGTTCATCCGGTGTTCCATGTATCCTTATCTAAGAAGCGCATAAACGATTCACCTATTGTAGTTCCTCTAAAAAGCATAGAAATTGAGAATAGCCTCTCATACGAATAATTTCTAGTAGAGATCCTTTATCATCATAATCGTAGACTAAGGAACAAAGAAGCTCCCTTGGTCAAAGTTCTGTGGCAAAATCAGTCCGTTAAGGGTGCTACTTGGGAAACAGAAGTAGACATGCGTACCAAGCATCTTCATTTCTTCTCCACAAATTCAAATTCAGCCGAAGGTAACAGTCTTCCCTAATTTAGTTATTTCCCAGTCTCATTTTCAGCCATATAGTTATCTCCATGTAAATTCATGTACTCGCAGATTAGTTCAGTGGCTCAACATGTTTAGATTCAGTCATGCGATTTGTTCAGTTGTGCATGTCATCATATATCCTCAGTTCCTCAGTATTTCCAGTCTCACTAACCACATTCGAGGATGAATATTCTCAAGGGAGAGATATTGTAATACCCCATATTTTTTTCTAGCTCAGTTTAGCTCGTAGAATGTCAAGGATTTGCTTAAAAATGAATAACTCTTGATACATGTAGAATTTTTAAGTTCTAAACCCACCAATGTGTATATAATTGGCTCAGCTTTCCAACGATACTAATTTTTCCTTAATTCGATACTCGATTTAGAAGTTATGGCATTTTTAGTAAAACAGTCTGGCATTTTTACAAGTACCGCGTCGTGGTGAAGGATGATTTTTCAATTGTCAAAATCCAGTGGAGCACCGCGATTACGTCGCATCGTGGTGAAAGTCCAGTTCCCACTTGTCCTTTTTCCTGTGAGGCGATGCGATTTCAGTGTGTCGCGGCGATGGCCAAAATGGGACTTGTCCCTTTTCTAGTAGCCCAACGCGATAGCCCCTCATCGCGTTGATGGGCAAAATTGGTCTCATTTCTTTTCCAGTGAGCCACCGTGATAGTTGTGTATCGTGGTGGGTGGCCAAATTGGGATTTTTCCAGTTCCCGAGTTAAATTTTAAAAGGGAAATTTAGTCAATTCCAAGCCCCTAAGTCATGAATAACACAGAATTAAACCTATTCTAAGCATTCTATGCTCACTTTTCATCAATTCTCTCTCAATAAAACCCTAGAACCTTAAAACTTAACCCCCAAGAATCAAATTTCCTCCATTCTTTTTCCAAGATAACTCAAAATTAAGGATTTTCAATTCAAGAAACTCAAGAATTTATCTTCAAAAGTACAATTAGGAATTCAAGATCAAGCTTTTTATTCAATTTCATCAATGAAGGTATGTGGGGTTTTGAACAAGGATAAATCTTCCATTCTTGTGCCCATAGCCAGTTTTTAATTACAAATTTACATGTTTTTATATGAATCAAATTTGGGTTCATACCCAAATTTTGCTATTTGAAAATTATGAGATTCCAAATGATTTGGATGTTGAATTACATGTCTACTTTCGTAAATATATGCATGTGACTATATTTTTCATATTTTGAGTTGAATTATGAATACTCTCATTATCAAGCATGAATTTTATGATGATTCAACATGAAATTAATGCACGGGTTATCAAGTCCTAGTCGATTATTGCTATTTCCAGAATGATTATGCTTTTAAGAATTTTATGATATGTTTATAGACAACTTTACATAAAGATTTGATCTTTTGCTCTTTAGCCAAGATATGAAATCCATTTTATAGCTTAAACTCAGTTTTGAATGAGCAGATACATAGTTAGCTTTCGGTGTGAAATATTATGACTTTTAAAAGTGGATTTCCTACAGAATGAGCATACAGATTAAAGGGAGTGGTATTTATCACCGAACAAAAAGTATGGGTTTAGCGCATCCTACTTTCTTAAAACTACGAGCCAACATAGGTACAGATTCAGTAGTCCACATTTCTATATGGATGACAGTTACAGATGTGATCACTTAGCCCAGGTTATACTCCCTGGCAAGAGTATGAAACCTCTCCCCAACGTGAGGTTTTTTCCTTAGGGAAACGAGACGTTGAACTCCATGATAGTTCACATGGTTTATGTCGATTAAGAGAACCTCTCTAACAGAAAATAATAATAGAAAAGCTTTTAGAAACTAGGTGTAAAGGCTCATAATTTTACTCAGATATTATCTTACATAGCATATTAGTTACTAGATTTCAGATTTAAGTTTCAGATGATAAAGGTGAGTCCTTTTTACACTTAGCTTGCATGATTTGAAAACAGAACACAAGTACAGTTTTTAGACTTTCAATGTGATGGCTCACCAGTTTTATACAGTATGTTTTATTGTTCATGATCTATGATTTTCAGATTTCAGTTATTCCATCCATGTGAGTCATTACATACAACACGCATATTCCATGAATTTTAATAACATTGAGATATTACCTTTACTTATGCATTCACCCTCATATACTCAGTACATCTTTAAAGTACTGATCCACATATACGTCTATGTTCTATATTGTCTCATAATGTAGGTTCAGGTGCTCAGTCTGTAGCGTGAGTGATTTTGGACATGTCTATGTACATCCTGACAGTTGGTGAGTCTTCATGGTTCGAGGGCCCATTTATCCAGATTTCCAGCTTCCATAGTATTTGAGTAGTTTCTTTCAGTTTATTCCAAGTCAGTTGGGGGTTTGTTGCAATGGCTATCTAATTTTCTTAGTAGTAGAGGCTTATCGGACTACTAGCTATTATATTCAGACTTTCAGTATTACTTACCCAGATAGTATATTCACTTGATCTCAGACAGTTTTGATAATATTCAGTATTCTTAGCATTTCTATCTGATGAAATTACTTTAATATGAGTTATAAACTTAGTATCAGGCTTACAGGGTTAGCTTGAGACTACTCGTAGTCTTGAGCATCATGTGACATCTCGGGACTAGATTTCAGGGTATTACACGAAGTCGAAGGATTTTTTCAATTGAAGTGACGGTTATTGAATAGGGATTATTTTTATCACTTTCAGAGTCGCCACTTGAAATGGAGTTATGGTGTTCCAAGTCATTAAATCCCTAGTCAAAAGAAAATGACTTTATTATGGTCTGCGGAAACAAAAAACCGAGTAAGAAATTCTATTGACCGACAGGAAGGTGTAAGACACCCCTCGAGTCTCGTGGTTCTAGCACGATCTCTTTTATTGACTTATCTTGACTTAAATTATTTTAATAAATTAAGTTAAGGCCAAAAATCGCTCATTTTTTAATTATACTGAAAATGTAAGTCTACGTCTCTTATGTTAAATAAATTGGTGAAAATTAATTTTTAAAAACTATTTGTCAAGGTGCATTATTGCATCCTTAAATTTAAAATGTCTCGGAAAGATGCGTATGCCGCATTCTTAATTGAAACGAACATTTTGAAACGTGCCTAAAATTTGTCTAACACTAAAACATTGATTTATCTCTTTTGTAAAAAAACTTGAAACAATTTATTTGTTCAAAATGCTACTTAATCTTAAAAATAATCGTTTAAAGTGATCAATTAATTTTAACAAATCATTATTAAACTTTATTGATTACAATGAATAAAGAATAATAAATAAATAAATAAAAATAATAAAATAGGAAAAAATATATAAAGATACTCATATTATGTTAATTTTATTATAAATTCTTTAAAAAAAAACTCAAAAAGATGCATTTATTCATGATAATAGCAGTAACATACCCACAATTGAAGAATGGCAAATACCAATCGAATCACACTCTACTGACACAACATGCTTTCCTCTATGTTTTTTTCTTTAATAATTACTTACAATGAAGATCTACAACAACACAAATTAAATCCAAAATTCAAAAATAAGGATGAGGAAGGAGAGGGGCGACAGTAGCAGTAGGATGAGGCGACGGCGCCGGAGTTGTTTTTGATGCATGGCGTCGGCGGTTATGGTGACGGGAAAAAAGACGGGAGAGGTGGATCTGGTCGGATTCCATGATGGGGGTGGAGATCCGGTAATTTACATTCGTTTGGTCGGTGGATTTCTGATTTTTCGATGATTTTGGTAGTGGATCAGTGGCGGGGAAGAGAAAAAGGGAAAGAGGGAAGCGGCGGCAAGGCTGGCTCCGGCAGTTGGAATCGTGGGATTGAAGCCGGCGGCAGTTTCGCCGATTTGCCGGTGATAGCAGCAGTGGTGTAGGGAAAGGGGGTCGCCGGTGGGCCGATTTTGGGGGTTTTCCACTTGATTTCACTCTCCCTTTTCACTGTTTTCTCCCCTCGATCTACCTTTTTTATTCTACTAATTCTTACCTAATTTCTACGCGTGTGTGGATCTGTATGTACAGTGTGTAAGTGAACTGTGATTGTATTATTCACCGTGATGTGAGTGTGTGACTATGAAATTTTCATATCAATATTCAGTAACATAATTGTATAACATGTAATAACAACAATTCATATAAATATTCAACTACACATGCTAAATAATGTACAGTATTTTCATTTATGATTTTTCACATTAAAATTTATAACATAAAATGGTTCAGGTTTGAATAAGAACCTATGATTTATTTAAACAGAGTAATGAAGCAAGAAACAATCGTCACCGGAAACTCAAACATAAACTCAATTTCAACTTCACATTTCTCTCTTTATTGTATGATGTTTTTGAGTGTTTCACTCTCAGCTGTTTTTTTTCACTTTGTTTTTTTTTTTTTTCACTCTCTGTGTCTGATAGTGTGTAAACGTACATTAGTCCTTATGTTTTCTTTTGTTGGGGAAGTCCTTAAATATAGGATATTTTTGGGGGGATAGTTATAGGCAGAAAGGTTAGGGATTTCAATTTTTTTTTTTTTTTTTATATATTATATATTTTTAGTTACTATTATACAAAATAATAATAATAATAATAATAATAATAATATAATTATAATAAAAAATAAAAATAAATAAATAAAATAATAATAATAATAACGATAAAAACTAATTAATTTTATATTTATGAAAATCGAACAAAATTTTATAAATAGCCAAAAATGAATATAATTAAGGTAGTATTAAAACTCCTAGCTTATTTATTAAAATTAAAAGAGAAATATATCTTTTTGAATTATTTGTATTATTTTAAAAACAAAATAATAATAAAAATAACAATAAAAAATAAAAATATTCCATAAATATGATTTTATTTATTTATTTATTTTCAAATAAAATCTATTAAAATAAAAAAATAAAAGTTAAAATAAACATTAAACAAAAATAAAGGGATAATACTCACGAAAATACTGAACTTTAATCGAATTTTCAGTTGAGCATACTGAATTTTGCGGGGGTCCTATTACCCCCCTAGACTTTTTAAAGTGGATTTAATTCCCCCTTCCCCCAGAAACCTTATACCCAGATTCGACGCTGGTGCGTGTAATACATGCGCCAAATCTCGTTTTTACACGTGTATTGGTGCGTGTAATACACGCGCCACCTCATATTTACACGTGTCCAAGTGGGCAGATATATGACATTAAAATACGGAAAAAAAAAGTCTAGGGTGGTAATAGGACCCCCGCAAAGTTCAGTATGCTCAACTGAAAATTCGGTCAAAGTTCAGGTATTTTAGTGGGTATTATCCCAAAAATAAATTTTTTAATGCCTAAAAATAGATAAAAGTTATGGGAGGATCAAAATTACGTGTCTACAACAACCATCACAAGAAAAACAAATTTGGAGGGTAGGCTCGTTGTTGGTGATGATGGTAGTGGTAGTGGTACTGATGTTGGGGCTGATGATGCTCCTATTACAATTTTTTAAAACAACAAACCATTATAATTATGATCATACTGGTTATAAAGATTTTGCCACTTCTTGCGAATGTTCAGCATGCAAATGTCAAGACTGCAAGGAGAAACATGATGGGGTGATTAATGTTATTAATGCATGAACTGCTTCTGTAAAGGAAATGACATTTCCATCAAAGAGGATTTCATATCCATACACTCCACTAGAGATCAAGGTGGCTAAGAGGAGAAGGAAAGAAATTTTCAAGGCATTATTAAGCATCGAAAAAGCAAAATTGCAACTCCTCTATCTTTGTCTTGCACCTTTGATCAATGTACAAGGGACACAAGAGAGTAGCATGAGCTTAAGAAGGTGACTATATATTATCTGTTCCAACAAACAAACAGACACATATTTGTTTCAACAAATGATACATCTGCTTAAAATTATCAAACAAATATATACATCTGTTACAACTGTCGTCTAACCTGTTGCATCAAATGTGTTATCTATTGCAGCATATATTCGTCTATTTCAGCAAATCAAACAGTCTGCGTACTATTTTAATTTGTACCAACAGATGAGTCATATGTTGCAACAGATGGGTCATCTGTTCAAAATTATTGTACAACTTTATTTTACCTTTTCAAATTTGTCCAAACAGATGATCCATCTGATGTAACAGATAGATAATCTGTTATATATCTGCGATTAGCATTGACAATTCTGGCTTTCCAGGTAGATGTCACAGTAGAAGCTACTGCTGAACAACATAATATCACAGTTGATAATCCATCAACTGTTTACATGGAAGAAGAAAAAGTGGAGCCTGTCAGTTTGGGAGAACGAAAGAATTACCCATTTGAAGGGTTCAATATCTCGAACGAGGCTCTAAAAAACTAATAAAGTTGATCAACGACTATTCAGAATGAATTTCTGATGGGTTGTTAAAGCATTATGCCGGCAGGTACATAAATTATTTTTAAAGATATTGATTTATACAATTTTTGTTGTAAAAACATGACATTAACACATATAAATCATGTAAAAAATAAAATGATGAATACTACAAAGTGAACGAATCGAGTCTTGGTTTTGATATGTTCGACTTTATTGTTGCACATCCCCGAACGAAGGATTGGTTCTATTTAATGTCACAGCCCCAAACTTGTTGGAATGATGAGGTTTAAATGTCATACATATTACTATTAATTAATACTTTATTTAATTGCACCTTTGTATTAATTTAATTGTCACGTAATCTGAAATATTTGATAATATGTGCAGCACATCGATATTATTTTTTACTTTCTTCGAAAGAAGGCCAAGTTGAAAACACAAGAACAATACAAATACACGATAGGAAATTATTTTTAAAAAGTTTACATCAATAATGCCTACGATAGATTTTGTCAACAACAGCCGAAAATTTCCAGAAATGAGGAATGTTTAATCAACATCATCAAAGGTTTTAGCATTCCAGCTGGATTGCCTTGGCATTTGGTCGACGAAGTGTACATCCCAATTAATTATGGTGATGAATTCCATTGGGTGTTGGCTGTCGTCGTTCTAAAAGAGAGGCGCATCTGAGTTATGACTCGATGTCGAGAAGGAGACATTTCGGGTTGTCGTCTGAGATACAAAAGCTCGCCAAATTATTTCCTACTTGCCTTGATATGAGTGGCTTTTTGGACCAAAAGGTTCATACTGATTGATCGACGATTGATGCATACCGGGATAAAATGGGTAATCTATTTGATGTAGAATATGTTGAAGGAATTGCTCAACAACCCATTGATAGCCTATAAGTATCATGATTTAGTTTCATTTCATAAATTTCACAACGTTTGCATAAATTGCAAGATATGGATTATCCATTTTCTTTTAAAATGCAAGGATTACAGTCTTTTTGTTGCTGCTTACGTCAAGTATTTGAGCGATGGATTACAAGTACCAAATGATGGACTTTGTCCCCGATTACTCCGCAAAAGATATGATGCTTTTTATGAAAATACGGAGAAGCAAAAGCACAGAAATCATACGCAAGCGACATTAAGATCTACGACGATCAAAGCCGAATTCCATAGCTCCGGATGAAGAACATCTTGTCCATATTGAGTAGATCTTTATAACTTGAGTCTATCAAAGTAATAACCTCTCCTTGGAAATTGTTGGCACCAAAGGTTAAATTGTTGATTTGTTTGTAGAGTAGATCATTTGTACCCATGATAAAAATTTTACATTTTATTTATTTGTTGAATTATTTCATGTAATTTTTGAAGGCTTCGATTTATTTTATATTGTCTATGAATATAGTTTAATCCTTAGTTTTGAGCTTATTAATTGAAATTGAATACTAGATTCAAATATCGCAACAAATAATACATCTGTTCCAACAGACGACATATCTGTTAGAAATTATCAAACAGATTTAGACATATGTTGCAATATGTAGGTTATCTTAAACCTGTTAAGTGGGTCGGGCCGGGTCAAACCGGCACCTGCCCGTGAAAATTTATCGATTTTGGGCCGGTTTCGGTATCGGGTCATTGTAAATGGGCTGGTCCGGTCCCGGCCCAAATATTAAAATGTGCTCAAATAGATCGGAATCGGCCCACTTAAGAATTATCCGGTCAAAACCGGCCAAAATTAAAAAAAAATAATCACATTTTCATATTTTTTCAATATATGGACACCTATATACATTTTAAAAATGTTAAATAATATACATACAACATATATACACTAAATATATACTGCTTTAGAAAACATCTACGTGTGTATACTTTAAATAGATACTAGTTTAGATTCTATAAGAAATATATGCACATATATACGTACAATACAATATATATACTATTCTACATAATATACATACAACATATATACACTAAATATATACTACTTTAGAAAACATATACGTGTGTATATTTTAAATAGATTCTAGTTTAGATTCTATACGAACTATATGCACATATATACGTACAATACAATATATATACTATTCTACATAATATGCATACAACATATATACACTAAATATATACTACTTTAGAAAACATATACGCATGTATACTTTAAATAGATACTAGTTTATATTCTATAGGAAATATATGCATATATTGCATATATATACATACAATACAATATATATATATATATATATATATATATATTATTCTACATATATACATGCAACATATATACACTAAACATATACTACTTTAGAAAACATATACGCGTGTATACTTTAAATAGATACTAGTTTAGATTCTATAGGAAATATATGCACATATATACGTACAATACAATATCTATACTATTCTACATAATATACATACAACATATATACACTAAATATATACTACTTTAGAAAACATAGAAAATATATACACATATATGTAGAATATATACTACTTAAATAGCACTTGAAATTTGAAAGATATATACATTACATATTATAGTACTTTAGAAAACACATATACAAGATTACAATATATGCTACTTAATATAATAATAGTTGAAGTTTTGAACATATATTCATTATAAGTTTTCATTGTATTTGAACTTAAAAGATATTTATTTTTTCATTATGCGTATATATGTTTGTTATGTTTATTACTTAGTGTAAAGTTTGATAGTAATATATTAAAAGTAACATATTATACTACTTTAGAAACTTATACACATTAAATATATATTATTTTAGTCTATTGAAATATATAGACATATATGTAGAATATATACTACTTAAAATTCCACTTGAAACAATATACATACAACATGTATACACTATATATATACTTCTTTAAATACCACTTGTGTATATATGTAGAATATATGTGTATATATGTTTGTTATGTTTATTGCTTAGTGTAAAGTTTGATAGTAATATATTAAAAGTATTTAATTCAAACTAGAAATTTAATTTAAATGAAAAAATTACAAAGTAAGGAGTGAATGAATGTTGTATTTTATTGATTGAAAAATGATCCAAAACTTATAATTTACATGAATGAAAAAATACAAATTTCGCATCATTTTTTCCAACTAGTTCATGTTAATATTAACGGGAACTACCATAGGATAATCAAAATCAATAGGGGCAAAACCATGCATTGGACTTGATTGTGTTGAGTTCTCCCTTGAAGCCGAAATTTCTTCAATATTCTATTCGTCTTTTGGCTCCACCTTCATTCCTTGATTTCTTCATTCCGCTCTAATCCAATCTCTAAGGAAAATTAGAACATTCATAGCATTGTTTCCCAACGAGTGTCGGTAGTCTCCAAGTTGTTATTGTCCCTGACTAAAAGCGTTCTCCGATGCAACAGTTAACATTGGAACATTTAATACATCTCTAGATAATCTTGAAAGCACAGGATATTGTATTTCATTATTCTTCCACCAATCCAATGCGTTGATCCTTGCTTTATGATTCTCTGTCGGCTGTCAAAAATAATACCTAAACTCTTTTCGATAATTTGTTTTGTATGTTGTTGACAGAGAAACCCTATCCCAAACACTTAAATCATAAAAGTAATCAGGAAAACCACTATGGGCCGGCCTTTTAGAAGATGATGGCTCCTCGAGAGCTTGAGAAGCGACAGCTGGAGTGATATTTGTCGGTACAACTACATCAAATAAATTGGTATAATGGTTATATAATGCTTCTATGTAAATGTTCGCCTCACTCATAACCTTAAACAAATCTGGTTTTTCTTAAGGCTATCTCTAAGGAATTATAAATAACAGTACTAAAGTTGCACATAGTATTATATTTCATGCATGGATTTAGTATAGCACCAACAAAGTAAATTAGGGGAAGCGGGAAAATACTTTTTAAATTTAGCAAGCATAGCACCAATAAATTCTTTGTAACCTTCTCTATCCTTATATTCATTAAGAAAACAAGAAATGCCAGCTAAATAAGCTAAAATATTATAAACATTAGGATCATAAGCATCGGGAAATTCAACCGTAGCTATATAAAATCTTTTCAAAAACTTAACAAGATCATCAATTGCAGTCCAATCAGAATCATGTAGCATACGCTCAGGAAAAGAACCACAAAATTGATTAAAAGTCATTGTAATAGGAACTTTATAAACAAGACAAGTTTTTAAATAAGTATAAGTAGCATTCCATCTAGTATCACATTCTTCAGGCATTAATATCGGTCTAAGTTCATTTTGTTCACATTTAACTTTAAATTCTTTCACTCTACCTCTTCGATTATTTCCTTGAATAAAGCCAACGGAAAGCCGAAGCTTTTCAATATAAAGCTCAAAAAATTCAAGACCATCTCTTACAATTAAATTATTATATGACAAGCACACTTAACATGAAAAATTTCAGGTAACAGCGGAGAAAGTTTGGTTTTTAACTTGTCAATAGCAGTCTTGTTGTTAGATGCATTATCAAAAGCAATACATAAAAATTTTCTTTCAATACCATAATATTCTGCGACTTTAGTAATAGATTTCGAAATAAATTTTCCAGTATGTCTACGATCTTCATCATATAAAAAAGCTAGAATATGTTTTCGCATGACAAAATTACTATCTATTCAGTGACAAGAAATGATTAAATAATTATTTTTATTAACGGGACGACCAAGATCAGAAGTTAGAGCAATTCCACATTGAATATTTTTTAATAGTGTAGATAAATTATAAACATATTGTGCATGGAGTCTAAAATATCGGTCTAACAAGTACTTCTAGGAATATCATTAAACATAGATTATAAATTGCTTAAATATAATGAATAAAAGCATCAGAAGAAGCAAAAGTGAAAGGCAAATAACCCACAACTATCATTTTTGCTATTTCTTCCCGATCCTTCATTTTATTATAATTTTTAGTTAATTGACGGTTGTTGGGTTCAATCTAGTTTGTCTTGGCCCACCAACAGCCTCACTACTTTGTGCAATAAATAACTCTCTAGCGTGTCTATCTCTTAAATGTCTCATCAACGAACCCGTACCCTTTTTATTGCCTCCGATTTTATACTCATATATAATTTCACAAATATTGCATTTCACCTTACATTCTCCTTCTATTTTCATAAAAAATTCTCATGCAATACTAGTTCTTATATGAGCTCCTGGGGCATGGGGAGTACGGGGAGGACGATTAACCGATTCAGATCTAACATTAGCATTTCCTACAGCGGGTGTCTCACCAATATTATCATCATCTTCATCTAAATTAACCGCGTCTATTTCATTTTCTTCTTTTATACCATAATTTTCCTGAGCTTCTGCATAATCCATATCGTGAGTACCTACATCTATTTCTTCCTCAAAATATTGACTAACCGGTACTGGAGGCACACGGGTATATCTATTACGTGAACTACCTCTACCGGAACCACCACCAATTTGTTTTTTACTATCACTACTACTTTCGGGATAAAAAAATTTGACACTTTTATCGAGGTTTCTTATTTTATCCATATTAAAAAATAAACTAAAAATACTTCAAATATACATAAATAATAAAATAAATATTCAATAATTAATACACTAATTAAAAATTAAAGGTAAGAGATGGAACGACAATACCAAATTTTGGAAGTATCCAAAAGTTGCAACTTTAGAAAACTTCTACTTGTATTTGTAATCGCAAAATTTAAAAATAAAATTGAGCACTTTAAGAGATAATTAGAAGATTTGAGAGAGAATGAAAATTTTGTGGAAAATGATTTGAAAGTGTAGGGTATTTATAGGAAATTTTTTGAATTTAAAAAAACCTTTTTTAATAGTTTGGGCCATATGGCCGTTGGATGCTCCAAATGGCTATAAATTCGTTGGGCCCAACGGTTAATTTTTTAGGAAATTAAAAAAATGCAAATCGGGCTGGGGTGGGAGGTTAACCGGCGAGCATAGTTCGGGTTTGGACCAGGCAAGGTTAATCGATCCAGCCCAAAAAATAGCTTAGGTCGGGGGCTCACCAAGCCGAGTCAATTGGGTTGGGCCACTTAATGGGCCAGGATAAATGGGTCATCTCGGCACGTTTGATAGGTTTAGGTCATCTGTTAGAAATTATCAAACAGGTCTTCCTACTATTTTGATTTGTTCCAATAGATTACCTATCAGTTGCAACAGATAGACTATATATTGCAACAGATTGTATATCTATTGTGACAGATAGACTGAGAAACATCTGCATAATGCAATATATGACCAACCCATTGCAACAGATAATCAATCTGCCACAAAAGATATACTATCTGTTACAACAGTTAGACAATCTGTTGTATTATAAAAATTTAACTTTCGTCAAACATAAAAAATTGCCACTACATGTAAAGTGAAATAACTTGAAATAAAAAATTACTATGGTGTTTGTCTTTATACATCTTCTTTATATGCAGGTTCCAAGAATCTAGTTAGTATCCCATAAGCCCAGACCTCTTGCATCTTTTTCACAATGGTGTCGAACAGACCGGCCATTTCTGTATCGATCAATACATTCGATGTATGCAAGTGCGTACGGCCCGTACGCGGCATCGGTTTTATTTTTTTAAGGTCCATGTCCTTATTTCGATCTTTAAAATCCCATGTTTTCTTCTTCAACACTTCCGTTGACAAATGATCCATTAGCTTACTCTGCTTCAACAAGCTGGGGAGCAACTCCAACAACGGCTGCATGTGGGTAAAAAATTACAGTCGCCGAAGAAAGGTAAGTTGTATTCATAAACCTTAATCTTTCCCAGTTTGAAAAATATCTCAACAATGAGAAAATGTATGACTTCCACATTCATGACTGCAAGAATTCTTTTTGCCTTGGTCCATCTCTTACCGTGTGGATATGGCCTCTTCCCTCTAACATAGTTAATCATATCTTCATCCCATTGGAACCTAGAAACTAATGAATCAAATCCCGAGCCACTGGGATTCGACGCTAGCTTACTGAGATCATTGTACCTATTCTTGAAATTATTGTAGAAATTGGGGTACATTATCCTATCGGCAGCATTATAAGCATCCAAGTACGCTAATTGTCTGCCCCTCATGAGGCAGAGAATTTCATCAACATACTGTGACATAAGAAGACAATTTTTAAATAGGTTAGCAATTGAATAAAAGAAAAACATAGCAGAAAGATGCGATGGATGATCCATCTGTTGCAGAGGGTTCTCTTAATTTGTTCACATATTACCCAACTAACGCAACTTATACAATAGATGTTTAATTTGTTGCAACAGAACCACCACCAGTTGCAACAGAATACCCAGCTATTGCAACAGTTTACACATTAGTTGTGTAGCTTCTTCTTCATGGAGTAGATTAGAAGGCTAGGTTAGGAAAAGTAAACTTACCTTGTCCACGTACCACTCACGCATATTTTTCATATTCTTGAAGTTTTGGGCGTCAAACATATGCATGGTATATTCTTGTAAAGGTTTCTTCTTCTTGGAATACGTGGTCCTTCGTAGTTCCTTCCTCTCTTTTTCGCCAAGTGTCGTGTATATGTCCACCTTCTTCAGTGTCCCCTGAACTTCTTCAACAACATTTAGAGAGGAAGGAGTTGTAATTTTTTTATTTTCAGACTGGAGATTATTTGGCTATTTTTTTCTTCCTCCTAACTGCCACTGTAGGAGAGTATAACTCTCTCATCTTCTTGGATGGTATGACACCTCTCTTGGATTTCAATTTCTCGACAGCATCAGTGATAACCTCTAGTTTTTCAAGGAATTTATCCTGTCTGTCCTTGCACACTTTGCATTTGCAATGAGAATATGAGGGTGGAGAAGGGTGAGAGGGACCAGTGTAAGGGTGAGAGTGTAATACCTCATATATTTCTAAGCTAGAAAATAAACCATTTTTTCAACGTATGAAACCTCCTACCCTTTGATTCATATTTGAGTACATGAATTACAATGAGTATCCTAGTGATAATAGAGATAATTATCTGTTAATCATGTTCATAAGAGTCACTTAGAGTAAGGCAAGCTAAGAGCTTTTGAATCCAGTAAGTTTTAGTGTTTGATTCCGCAAGGGTCATCTTTGAACGAGCATAACTCGATGTATATGTGGTGTTTTGGCAGAATTGTACCCACCAAATTGTATAGAATCGAATTAGCTTTCCAACGATACCAATTTCGCCCAAATCCGACACCCGAGCAAGAAGTTATGGCTTCGCAAAGTAGAGTATGTCGCCTAACATAAGGTGTGCGACGCACAACCTAAAGTGTGCCATAAGGTGTGCGATAAGGTGTGCGACGCACACCCTAATATGTGCGATAAGGTGTGCGCCGCATATGTTATGGACCAAGTGACTTAAACACTCTGTTTTTGGGGAAAAATAGTCCTTTTCCCCCCATATATAAGCTCTCAAACACAGAATTAAGCCCTTATTTCACCAAAACATACTCTTTCTCTCAAAATCCTCTAAAGAACACATTAGCATTTTCAACTGGGGATTCAGGTTCAAGAAAATTTCTCTGTCAATCATTAAGAATATTCCATCTAAGGTATGCATAGTGTTTATCCATGGATTCCTTTCATCCATGAAAATCAAGAATCAAGTTTTAAAATCATGAATTGTGATTATCTTGTTGTGGTATGATTATGTTCATATTGATGGTTGTTATTTGGTATCTTGATGTGTTTTCATGAAGTATGTGAGCATGTTAGTTGAAATCCATGAATTTGGGTGGCTTAAGATTGTTAAATTGATAAGTATACCTATGCCCAAAGTTGTGCATGTAAGGTGTTTGATAAAATGCTTATAATGATAGAAATCATGTATTATAGCTTAGGGATGAACTATATGATAAACTCATGCTAGTCTATTATGTTCAAAGGGCTCACATGTTGTTGCTGTGCAATATATGTGTTAATGGAATGTACAGTCAGTTATCAGATATCAGTAGTATTCCGTCAGTCAATAGAATTTAGTATGCTCAGTCCATGTAGAGTTCAGTTAATCATGTTCAGAGTCCATTCAAATGGGAGCAGAAATTAGCACTGAGTGAACCCAAGGATGGGAATACACATTGTCAGATGAGGATGTGATTCTTAGCAGTCATCCTTGCATTCCAGAACTATGTATCCAGCATAGGTTGAGACATCAACACTGTCAGATGAGGGTTGATAAGGTGGATAAGCATTGTCGGATGAGGGCCCCACCGTTCTCTTTTGGGGACACTATCAAATGAGGGTTACCCACATCTTGTCTTTACCAGTAGCGCGGTTTTGACACCCTTCTAGTCAGGGCAGATATTGGATCCCAGCTCAGCTATAATAGCATATATAGGGCATGTCAGTTAGATAACTACTTCCCACAATTTTAGTTATAGAATCAGGACTGTCAGAGCCAGTCATTCGGTCTCAGTAAAAGGACTCAGATAGTTTTTCTTATTTCAGGACTATTAGATACAGTCAACTCAGATACAGTATGGGACTCAGATAGTTCCATCAAATTCAGGACTGTCAGATACAGTCACCCATGTTATTAGTATTCCTTATCAGGGTTGTCAGATACAGTCACTTATGTTATTATTATTCAGTACTCAGTAATCATGTTATCACAAACTCGGTTAATCGTATATCAATTATACGAAACTCATATTATCAGTTACATAAAACTCAGGTTATCAGTATTTAGATTCAGGATTGTCAGATACAGTCAATCAGTCCAGTTCTTTATAATTTGAACTGTCAAAAATAGTCATTCATTTATTCAGTAATACAGTATCAGTTCCTCACTTATTAGTGGCTTATATATCAATATCAGTAAACTCAGTTATACAGTATCCCAGTGTCAGTAAACTCATAATGTCAGTATTCAGACTCAGTAGTCAGTATGACCACGAGTTCAGTTACAGTTACTTATGTATGTATGTATTCTCACGTTCATATCAGTCGGCATTGTTCATGCATATAAACCCTTTTCATTTAGCCTACCTCACTTGTATACTCAGTACATTCAGTCGTACTGATGCATTCGCGCTATGGTGTTTCATTTCACGCCATAGTTTCAGAGGCACGAGTTCCATAGCAACAGTAGCATTGCAGATTTCAGCAATCAGAGTCAGCAGTGAGTTCTCTTCATTCGAGGGCGATATGATTATCTATTTAGTTTAGTACATTAGTACTTAGACATTTTAGTAGATGGAGTTAGTTGGAGACATGTTCCTTCAACTCCTTATTCAGTACAGTTAGAGGTTTTCAGACTATAGCATGTCAGACAGTTTTATCAGTTTCAGTATTGTTATACTATACATTCATTATTTTATCAATTTTTTTTAGTTTTGAATCTTATGGCCTTTCAGTACATGTTTTCGCATATTCTTATGTTATATTACGCAGTGTACAGGTACAGATATTATTCATGGGTTAGCTTGTGGTCTTTCGAGGTTATGAGCACCGTGTAGCATTTTAGTTTAGAAAATCGAGGTGTTACAAACTTGGTATCAGAGCCTAAGGTTCAACAGTGTCCTAGGAACTCTGAAAGCCACATCTAGTAGAGTCTTGTACATGGGTGTGTTGTGCACTACACTTATGTGTAGGAGGCTATGAGATGTTTTAGGAATAGTTTCCCTTCTTTCATGTCTTAGATCGTGCTATAGAAAGGTTCTCTAAGAAACTCATGTAGATTCTCATCATGGTTCACTCATGTTAATTCCACCTTACATTCAAGGTAATAGAAATAGTGAAGCTCAAGTCCTAAAGGTAGGGCTTTCTCAGACAGTCCCTGTAGACAGTTATAGGATTTGCCACATGCTCGGATAGTATCCCATCAGTTCAGTTTTGTCTCAAAGTTGTACAGATTTCATTCATGAACATAAGAACTCATTCTTGAACCCAAATTTGTATATGCCACCAGATCCCTTCTCAGAATCCTATGATAGCATAGACTTAGAGTTAGAAGCATGAACCCAGGAGTTTGGTAGTAGTAGAGTTGGGATAATATCATCCAGATTGAATAGATTATGTATTCATGGGGATAGTTATACCAAAGTAGATCAGTAGGCTTAAACAGTGCAAGCAAGAATTTAGGTTTATTGACTTAAAATTTGGTATGAAGGTGTGGATGTGATATTAGCATAAAACAGAAACAGATGATGTGTTTAGTAAGGCAAGCATGTGTCATACAAAGTGTAGGTATGTGATGATGATTATAGTCCAGTTCAGAGTTTAGTAAGTGTTTGCAGACTTAAGATGATGGCTTAAAGCCAAGGGGGAGATGGTAGATCAAGTACCCAAGTTAGGCTCTCAGATTTCAGTAGTAGTGCCAGTATGTACCAAAAAGTAGTTAGGGAAGACGATTACCGACCCATCCTCATCTCAGTGCAGAGTTTTGCACTTCAGCTATCACGAAATCCACTCAGGATTTGCATGTCAACTCTATAGTCACGAACCATGCTCATGCATTTTTATATGAATCATGTACAATTTTAGTTCCCAGTATAAGGGGCCCCAGTTTACCCTGCAGTACGAATTAATTCCATGGACATAGCTTACTTTCAAGCACATTCTACAGAATCATGTGCGCTTCCAGTTACAAGCATAAAGAGCTCAATTTTAGCTCCCTCAATATTACGAATCATGCATCACAAATACAGAAACTCCAAACTCAGGTCATGCAGTTCATGACGCATGTACATATATATCATACTTTACAAGTATACTTAGTTTCCATGACTCATGCTACACCCCTACCGATAAGTTATATTTTTTGACTATGACATGCATATCCTCAGTCTAGACCTCTTGATGAATTCATGAATGTTTATATTCTATTCCTAAGGCTTCATTCAAGTGTCAAGTTCAGTGGGTTTCCATCCATGTTTCAGATCCTCCTGATTTAATCTCTTCAGTGAGCTCTCTTTGTGAGAATAGTGTAGTGTTAAGCAGTTGCTTAGATGATAGAGAGTAAATGTTACATGTTAAGAGAATATTTTTCCATACTTGTTTTACACGAGGGTGTAGTTATGAAGATAGGCTTGAATGTCATGTTAATATGCAAGTGAATGGCTAGTAAGAGGCTGTGCTTAGAAATCGAGAAAGTTCGAAGTGTGAGTGTGCATTCAGATCCTTGACTTATGCCAGTCCCCATCGCGTACTATGAAAACACAGTTGCTATCTCAATTACAATTTCAGTATTTAGTACCCAGTAATCAGTATTCAGTTCCAGTAAGAATCTCAGTTACAGTCTTAGTTATGATGCCAGCTTCAGTTCAGTAATCAGACCAGAAACTCAGTTCAGTTTTAGAATTACTTGGCCATAGCATACAGTTATTAGTTTCTCAGTCATTTGTGTTTCATCACCTCAGCTCACAGAATACTTCAAAACCATGTCGTACGCTTGGTCTTGCATTCATAAATAATACAGACTTCATGAATCCATGATCATCCACCTCATGTTACTCAGTTAGTCCTTACCTCTTATGTATAATAATCTATGATTTTAGTTTATTTATTCAGTCTAAGTACAGTTCGGCTTTGCAGACCCGGTATTCAGCTATCAGTCATATAGTTAATCAGATAAGTTAGTAGATTTATGCACTCGTTGCAGTAGTCCCAGATGTAGTGCATGAGACTTAGTCACTTCATCTTAAATGATGTTTGTAGAACTCAACTCCTCTTATCGAATCTTAATCAGGATATGATTTTTCTTACTCAGCTGTCTTATACAAATAATCTCCATCTTTTTGCACTAGCCGAAATCTCATAAAAGAATGTAATCATTCTCAGATAAACTAGCCAAGTAGATTCAGACTCAGCTCAGTTTAGGTATCAAGCCTCAATTTCAGAACCCAAATAATCAGTCATGATTCAATTCCTAGATGCCTTATGCATCGCCTCAGTTTTTCCCTCAGTATCTAAGTTAACTCAGCATTCTTAGAGGGACATAGTGTCTGAAGGGAGAGATGCACTATAACCCCTAAGATTTCATGACATAAATATGCCGCTCTCTTTGCTCGTAACGAATCCCATTTGGAGGAAGGGGTACTCATAAGTTGACCCTCAAGTTCCAACCACAGTCGTACGTCACGTATTTAAGACTCAGTTCAGTTCATGAAATTTAGTTTATGTATCACGTTCTAGACTCAGTTACGTTCTCATGTTTCTGCTCCTGCGTAATTAGTAATTAATCTCAAGCTCATCAGCATTTTCAGTTTAAGGTAATAGCCTCTTTTGGACTCATTTAGTTACATGTTCAGATTTCAGTAACAAACTTGGTATTCAGTTCCATGCTCCGTTTTCAATTCAAACTTGGTATCTTTACCATTGCATGTTCATAAGTCAGTTCAGTTATGTATTCACGCATCAAATAGATGTGATCAGCTTATCAGTACTCTTAGTCATGTATTCACGTATCATGTCAGTCATGTATTCATGCACCAGATATGCATGCTCAGTATGATATTTAGCTCTTCAGTCATGTCAGCCAAGAAATCATGTTTCAGTAGTATATGTCTTGTATGTACTTCAGTTTATCATTTCTCCCATCCCAGTCAGTCTCATTCGAGGACGAATGTTCCCAAGGGGGAGATATTGTAATACCCCGTATATTTCTAAGCTAGAAAATAAACCATTTTTCCTACGTATGAAACCTCCTAACCAATGATTCATATTTGAGAACATGAATTACAATAAGTATCCTAGTCATAATAGAGCTAATGATGTGTTAAGCATGTTCATAAGAGTCACTTAGAGTAAGGCAAGCTAAGAGCTTTAGAATTCATCAAGTTTTAGTGTTTGATTCAGCAAGGGTCATCTTTGAACGAGTATAACATGATGTATATGTGGTGTTTTGCCAGAATTGTACCCACCAAATTGTATAGAATCGAATTAGCTTTCCAAAAATACCAATTTCTCCCAAATCCGATACCCGAGCAAGAAGTTATGGCTTTGCAAAGTGGAGTATGTCGCGTAACATAAGGTGTGCGAAGCACAACCTAAAGTATGCCATAAGGTGTGCGATGCACACCCTAATGTGTGAGATAATGTGTGAGAAGCACACCCTAATGTGTGCAATAAGGTGTGCGTCACATATGTTATGGCCCAAGTGACTTAAACACTCCGTTTGGGGGGCAAAACGGTCCTTTTCCACCCATATATAAGCTCCCAAACATGGAATTAAGCCCTTATTTCACCAAAACATACTCTTTCTCTCAAAATCCTCTCAAGAACACATTAGGATTTTCAATTGGGGATTCAAGTTCAAGCAAATTTCTCCATCAATCATCAAGAATCTTCCGTCTAAGGTATGCGTAGTGTTTATCCATAGATCCCTTCCATCCATGGAGTTCAAGAATCAAGTTTTAAAATCATGAATTGTGATTATCTTGCTTGGTATGATTATGTTCATGTTGATGGTTGTTATTTGGTATCTTGATGTGTTTTCGTGAAGTATGTGAGCATTTTAGTTGAAATCCATGAATTTGGGTGGTTTAAGATTGTTAAATTGATAAGTATACCTATGCCCAAAGTTGTGCATGTCAGGTGTTTGATAAAATGCTTAGAATGATAGAAATCATGTATTATAGATTAGGGATGAACTATATGATAAATTCATGCTAGTCTATTATGTTCAAAGGGCTCACATGTTGTTATTGTGCAATATATATGTTAATTGAATGTACTTCATGATTGGAGAATGGATTCATAGTGTGTCTATATGCATTCCATGTTATGTACAAGATTATGATTATGAAGTACCACATGAGTTATCCCCCAATTATTACAATATGAACTAAATGTTACATGTTTGCCATTCCCTTATGTTTAACCGATTTCCATGCTATCGTTATGAAAGTATATGTTGTCGGAATGCCCATGATATTAGAACATGAGGTTTATGACTTGATTTCAAGCATTTCCATTCATGTTAGATATTATGATGATCATGTACTTCATGAAATCCCTCACTCATGCATTATGGATTATTATTGATGGTCATGTATTCAAGAAAGTCACGTTGTGTCAGTTTCCTTCCATCGAGTCTTGGGGGTACTTGTACCCGAAAATATAGTTGTGTACCTAGAGCCATGTCATATTTTCACGATACTCTCAGTCAAGCCATGATTTATAGAATTCAGTCAGTCATGTGACTCAAGAAAATTTAGTAAACTCAGATAATCTCAGTTAATCTCAGTAACCTCAGTACTCAGTAACTTCAGTAATCTCCATAATTCAGTACTCTCAGAAATCTCATGAACTCAGTACTCAGTAAGATCAATAATCTCATAAACTCAGTCAGTTATCCGATATCAGTAGTATTCCGTCAGTCAATGGAATTTAGTAAGCTCAGTCTATGTACAGTTCAGTTAATCATGTTCAGAGTCCATTCATATGGGAGTAGAAATTAGCACCGAGTGAACCCAAGGATGGGAATACACACTGTCAGATGAGGGTGTGATTCTTAGCAGTCATCCTTGCATTCCAGAACTATGTATCCAACATAGGTTGAGACATCAACACTGTCAGATGAGGGTTGATGAGGTAGATAAGCACTGTCAGATGAGGGCCCCACCATTCTCTTTTGGGGACACTGTCAGATGAGGGTTACCCACAGCTTGTCTTTACCAGTGGCATGGTATTGACACCCTTCTAGTCAGGGAAGAGATTGGATCCCAGCTCAGCTATACTAGCATATATAGGGCATGTCAGTTAGATAACTACTTCCCACAATTTTAGTTATAGAATCAGGACTGTCAGAGCCAGTCATTCGGTCTCAGTAAAAGGACTCAGATAGTTTTTCATATTTCAGGACTATTAGATACAGTCAACTCAGATACAGTATGGGACTCAGATAGTTCCATTAGATTTAGTACTGTCAGATACAGTCACCCATGTTATTAGTATTCCTTATCAGGGTTGTCAGATACAGTCACTCATGTTATCATTAGTCAGTACTTAGTAATCATGTTATCATGAACTTAGTTAATCGTATATCAATTATACAAAACTCATGTTATCAGTTACACGAAACTCAGGTTATCAATATTCAGATTCAGGACTATCAGATACAATCAATCAGTCCAGTTCTTTATAATTCAAACTGTTAGAAATAGTCGTTCATTTATTCAGTAATATAGTATCAGTTCCTCACATATTAGTGGCTTACATATCAATATCAGTAAAATCAGTTATACAGTATACCAGTGTCAGTAAACTCATATTGTCAGTATTCAGACTCAGTAGTCAGTATCACCACGAGTTCAGTTACAGTTACTTATGTATGTATGTATTCTCACGTTCATATTAGTCGGCATTGTTCATACATATAAACCCTTTGCATTTAGCCTACCTCACCCTTATACTCAGTAAATTCAGTCGTACTAACACATTCACGCTATGGTATTTTATTTTACGCCATAGGTTCAGAGGCACGAGTTCCATTGCAGCAGTAGCATTGCAGATTTCAGCAATCAGAGTCAGCAGTGAGTCCTCTTTATTCGAGAGCGATATGATTATCTATTTATTTCAGTACTTTAGTACTTAGACATTTCAGTAGATGGAGTTAGTTGGAGACATATTCCTTCAACTCCTTATTCAGTACAGTTAGAGGTTTTCAGACTATAGCATGTCAAACAGTTTTATCAGTTTTAGTATTGTAATACTATATATTCATTCATTATTTTATCAAATTTTTTATTCAATTTTGAACCTTATGGTCTTTCAGTACATGTTTCCACATATTTTTATGTTATATTATGTAGTGTACAGGTACAGATATCAGTCATGGGTTAGCTTGTGATCCTTCAGGGTCATGAGCACCATGTAGCATTCCGATTCAGAAAATCAGGGCGTTACAGAGAGAGACCTGTGTAAGGGTGATTTCAAACTTATTTATTTTTTCTTGAGCATCAACATACTCATCATCACGACTGGAAGCACCATCAGCATCAGTATGGCTGCCACCAATATCAACAACTCCACCAGCAATACCCCCAAAAAAAGCACCCGAATCTATTACAGTAGGTTGATCATGAAGAGCTTCAACATTAGGCTGACCTTGCCTAACTGCTCTTCTTATGGTTGTTGCTCCAGCCAATTCCTTCTTTATTAACTCCATCATTGGGTCTGCTATTGTATCAACAAGGCCTAGAGTAATAAAAGAAGTCATCCCCAACTCCTGCTCAGTAGGCACGATCCAAGGATGCACAACCTATAAAAAAGATAGATACATTTAGATCATATAATAATAATTTACAGTCAGTTGGGTTATATGTTAACATAGTCAACTTATGCAAAAGAGGATCTATCAGTTGTAACAGCTGATCTGTATGTCGTAATATATTAATAATATGTTATGTCAGATTACCCATCTGTTGCATAATTTACAGTAGATGGGTAATTTTTTAGTCGGGTTCAAAGAACTAGAGCAACATATGGTAAATCTGCTGCGAAATATGGATCATCTGTCATAACAGATTACCCATCTATTGCACCAGTTACAGTAGATGGGTATTCTAATACAACAGATGGCCCATCTATCGCAACATATGGCACATCTATTTCAATATCTTTCTTTGAGTCAAATTATTTTATTTGAAAGAAGACGTACTAAATCATCCGGCGGGTTAAAGAGACCAGCCTCTTTAATTCGTGTGTTGGTCCTTGCAGCCAACCACCTAAGGATCCTAAGATGGAAAACCTCATCAGGGTAATCCTTGACCTGCTTTCAAAAGGGGAGAATGACTTCAAATTCCCAAACCTAAAATATGTAAACAGGAAGCAAGCAAAAAAAAATTCATAATAATTATTCAATATAAAATAATGGATGAGTAAACAAATAGTGATTAAATTTACCATGAAAGCTTAAGGAAAGCCGTATAATATGATTGTCTTTGGGGATAGATTTGTCAGTAAATATTTGACAGTCAAGTTGTAGTTGTCATATCCCCAGGAATAATCATTTAATTTCTCAAAATCCTCAGCAAGAGCCAACAAATCATCTTCTATGACTTTCTTGATGTATTTTGCCAATATAATGGAATGGGCAAACCAAACTAAGCATAATTACTCCCTGTACTACTTTGGTATGGTTTTATCCTTGAGATCTTTTATCAAATCCGCCGCTTTGTAGCTACATCCATCAATGTCCAAAAACCCATCTATTTTTTTCTTGCGTTTGTTGGTTTTGGTGGGTGGTTGCTTAGACAATGTCTTCCCTCTATCTGATGGTATTTGTTTGGTTGTCCTATTTTTCTTGGACCTTTGGTAGGGTGTTTTCTTGATGAGAGGTTCTTCTGGACGATCGCACCACAAGCCTGTCATTATGGCAAACTTTTTCAAGACAAAATAAAACGCATGCACAGTAGTTGATCCAGATTTCATCTATCTTTTTGCCTCCCTCCTTCGGATTCTTTATCATCCCCCAAGTACTTGATCCTGTACTTAAGAAGACCATATACCTTGCTTATATGGAAATGGGCAGTATGGTATTCAGGCATCTCAAGAAAGCGTCCAAAGCAGCTCTTCTTAAAAAGTTCATCTATGTTTTCATTCTTCAAACTACTCCTAAAGTCATCAAAAGGTTTCCCCAACTGACATTTAAGTACAAGATCACCAGTTAGTTCTGCAGGGTCATCTATCGACATGTTAACTTGAAACCTGTCGATACAAATAGTTTTCACAGCCTTATGTTGGGATTTCGATCTTAATTCATGCCCCATTAGTGATGCATTATCATCATGTTCTTTCTCTTCTTGTTTATCTTTTTATTTCTCTTGACTTTTATTTTCCTCACCAGCCTCTATATACCCTTCTCCACCTCCCTTTTCATAAGTTTCCTTAACTTCATTTTTTCCTGAGTGAGATTGTTTAGGAAGTTCTTTTGAATCCATCTGTACTCTAGCTTTTTTTGTTGGGTGGTCAGAAGTTGATCCGCCTTCAGTTTCTTTTCTTTTAGGAGACATCTTTTAACTACAAACAACATAAAAACAAAAAATACATTACATTTGATAGCTGCATAATTTTTTAAAAAAAAGGTAAGATAAATTTCAACAAATTATTATACGTCACATTACAAATAAATACTCCAACTGATTATCCATCAGTTGAAACAGATGGAGAATCTGTTTGAAGACCTATTAAATATCTCCCAACAGATGTTCCACCTTTTGCAACAGATGGACCACCAATACCACAACCAACACCACCATAAATTCCACCAAGACCACCATCAAAACCACCAAGACTACTAAAACTACCACCAACACCACCCCCAATTCCACCAATACCAATACCAACACCACCACCAACACCACCAAAACCACCAGCAATGCCACCAATACCCACACCAAGGACACCAAGACCGCCAATACCACCACCAATGCCACTAATACCAACACCAAGACCACCAAAACCACTACCAAGACAACCAACACCACCAAAAACAGCCACCAACAACACCACAAACACCATCCAAGAATACCACAACAGTCAACAAAACACTGCGACAAAAACTAGTGTTTTCTTGGGTTCTTCCTACGTTTTTAGCATCAAAACTTAAAATTCTTAACCCATTCTCGAAGATAATACAACTAAAAGTCTTATTTTTCATCATTAAATAAAAAGCCCTAATTTTTAGAATAATGAAAAAATGTAGAACTCTTCTCGAACTCTATTACCTGTGAAGACAGAGAAACGATGGATACAAGCGAGAATAAAGTCAAAAATAACAACTATATGGTCGAAAATAAGAAGAAAATTGATCTTTTTGAAGGGTTGAGCAATCTATTGAGTAGTTATTGTCTATATTGTTGAGAGAAAAAGAAAAGAGTGAGAAGTCGAGATTTGAAATAATGAAATATTTTTTTGGCTAATGGATGATTTGTTTGGGTTGATTTATATTTTGGGAAAAGAATGAAAAGTTTTGAAATTTTTAATTTGGTCTGAATTGATCTGAATTATTTTTTAAAATTTTAAAAGATATGAATCATTTCAACTCAGAGTGATCGATTGACGACTCGGGTCGGGAGGAACGCAATACCAACATCATGTAATTACAAAGACTCAATTGAAGTTGTAGTTGACCCTATGTACTCATCCCTAATTCTAGAAAAATAAATTTAGGAAATAACTTAACATTAAGTTAATATGAATCATTTCAACTCAGATTGATCGATCGATGACTCGGGTCGGGAGGAACGCAATACCAACATCATGTAATTGTAAAGACTCAATTGAAGTTTTAGTTGACCTTATGTATTCATCCCTAATTATAGATAAATCAATTTAGGTATTAGCTTCACATTAAGTTAATATGAATCATTTCAACTTAGAGTGATCGATTGATGACTCGGGTCGGGAGAAACGTAATACCAACATCATTCAATTGCAAAGACTCAATTGAAGTTGTAGTTGACCCTATGTACTCATACCTAATTATAGATAAATCAAGTTAGGTATTAACTTAACATTAAGTTAAAATGAATCATTTCAACTCAGAGTGATCGATCGATGACTCGGGTTGGGAGGAACGAAATACCAACATCATGCAATTACAAAGACTCAATTGAAGTTGTAGTTGACACTATGTACTCATACCTAATTATAGATAAATCAATTTAGGTGTTATCTTAACATTAAGTTAATATAAATCATTTCAACTCAGAGTGATCGATTGATGACTCAGGTCGGGAGGAACGCAATACCAACATCATGCAATTGCAAGGACTCAGTTGAAGTTATAGTTGACCCTATGTACTCATCATAAGTTCTAGCTAAATAAATTTAGGTATTATCTTAACATTAAGTTAATATGAATCGTTTCCACTCAAAGTGATCGATCAATGACTCGGGTCGGGAGGAACGCAATACCAATATCATGTGATTGTAAAGACTCAATTGAAGTTGTAGTTGATCGTATGTACTCATCCTTATTTATAGCTAATTCAATTTAGGTATTATCTTAAAAATAAGTTAATATAAATAGTTTCAACTCAGAGTGATCAATCAACGACTTGGGTTGGGAGGAACGCAATATCAACATCATACAATTGCAAAGACTCAACTGAAGTTGTAGTTGACCCTATGTACTAATCCCTAATTACAGATAAATCAATTTAGGTATTAGCTTAACATTAAGTTAATATGAATTATTTCAACTTAGAGTGATGAATCGACGACTTGGGTTGAGAGAAATGCAATACCAACATCATGCAATTGTAAAGACTCATTTGAAGTTGTAGTTGACTCTACGTACTTATACCTAATTCTAGATAAATCAATTTAGGTATTATCTTAACAATAAGTTAATATGAATCATTTTAACTCAGAGTGATCGATCGATGACTCGGGTCGGGAAGAACGCAATACCAACATCATGGAATTGCAAAGACTCAATTGATGTTGTAGTTGACCCTATGTACTCATCCCTAATTCTAGATAAATTAATTTAGGTATTATCTTAATATTAAGTTAATATGAATTATTTCAACTCAGAGTGATCGATCGACGACTCGGGTTGGGAGGTATGCAATACCAACATCATCTAATTGCAAAGACTCAATTAAAGTTGTAGTTGACCTTATGTACTCATCCCTTGTTCTAGATAAATCAATTTTGGTATAAGCTTAACACTAAGTTAATATGAATCGTTTCAACTCAGGGTGATCGATCGATGACTCGGGTCAGAAGAAACGCAATACCAATATCATACAATTACAAAGATGTAATGCCCCGAGTCTGGTACCCCGAATGCTACACAATGCTCATAATCCCGAAGGATCACAAGCTAACCTTTGACTGATATCTGTAACTGAGCACTAAATAACATACTGAAATAAATGCAGAAAACTAGCAAAAACTTGCTATAAGGTTCAAATATCTGGAATAAAACTGAATAATGTTTAATAATACCGAAATTAAAATAACTATCTAAAAAAACTCTAGTCTGTCTGAACATTTAGTTAAAAAGCCTCTAAACTATCTGAATTATGGAGTTGATGGGACAATCCCCCAACTGACTCAATCTACTGAAATGCTAAATCTAATGTAATAATAAAATAAGGAACATCCTTGAATGATGAGGACTCACTGCTAGTCTACTGTTGTTAGCTGAATCTGACCTGCTAAGGGTGCTTTGGATCCCGTGCTTCTGTACCAATGGTATAAGACACCATAGCGCAAGAGAAAAGTATGCGTCAGTACGTAAGAATGTACTACTATGTTAGATGAGGTAAGGCTAAATGCAAAGGTTTACATGCATGAACAATACTGACTGGATAAAATGGGACTGCTGAATGAGGATACATGCATGAGTGCTTAAACTATAACTGAAATTATAGTAACACTGAATACTGAATTCTAATAAATGGACTTCTGATAACTGAGATCCAACCTACCTAGCAGGTGATCTCAGGATGTACTAATACTAATAATGATTGACTAAAGCTGAGATCAGGCCTAGGTAGCGGGTGATCTCTGAATCTACTGATAATGAGAATGATTGATTGAAATCTGAAATCAAGCCTATCTAGTGGGTGATCTCTTCATCTATGGAACTTTCTAAGTTCTTTACAAGCTTGAGTGACTATATCTAATAGTCTTGATTTCTGTAATACTGATTTGAGTTCTATTCTGAATACTGAGACTGAAACTGAGACTGTGGGAGGTAATCATCTAACTGACATGCCCCGAATCTAAATTAGTGGGGTCCAAATTGTAACCCCAGCTGGAAGGGTATCAGTACCTTTCCACGGGTAAAGACAACTTCTAAGACCAGGATGCCAAGCCTAATTTGACGGGTGACACATAGGCAGAGCCAAGCCTAATCTAATGGGTGACACCTGGGAGGTAGTCAAGCCTTAATCTAATGGGTGACTCCTTATCCTATGCTGGCTATGCAGTTCTATAGTACAGGGACTACTACTTACGATTTTTCCTAACTAACGGGGAAGCCGTCATCCCTGCCCTGGCTCGATGTTAAATTCTACTCCCAACTGAAGAGACACTGATTTGATTCTTAGACTGTACTAAACTGAGCTGAATCTATTACTGATTGTACTGATTATCTGAGTTGAGATGAGTTCATTGAGTTCCATTAACTGCCAGAATACTACTGAGTTCTATTAGCTGACTGAATGCTACTGAGTTCTGAATTGATTACTGAATTGGACTGGGATGTTACTAAGATTGCTGAACTTTCCTAAGTCATGAAGCTGATTGAGTTCTACCAAATACTGTAACTGACTGAGAATACTACTGATAGTGACTTGACTTAGAGTACTATAACTGACACTGGCTCTAGGTACACAGCTAAATTATCGGGTATTAAATAACCCTAGGACCCGATAGCATAAAAGTAAAGCATAACGATTCTTGAATAACATGGCAATCATCTATCATTTGTAATACAATCACTGAAGCATCTTTTCAAGTATTTGAGGTCATAAACTTGTAGACGTATAGGCATGCATACTAATGTCTCATAATTCATTCACCAAAGTCTTTTAACAAACACTTATCATACATTAACTTGAACGCAAAGGGGAATTTCGTATTAACATGCTATAATGGAACTACGTCATTCACCTAGGCATTTAATCAAACATATAGGGATCATGCTTTGGTTATACAACCAACAACATATCCAAATAACATGGCTACATCAATCAACATGAAATTTGAAGGGTTTATCATGAACATCATACCAATCATCACCTACTAGGATTAACTCTTGGAATTTGAAATCTAAAACATGAATCAAAACCCAACAATAACATAAACATGAACTTCAATTCAATCATAATCAAGGAAATCATAAATATACAATCTTTGCACTTCAAAAAGGATTCTTTAACTTCATGGTTGGAAAAAACCCATGAATCAATATCTAACATACCTCAAAAGCTTGAATCTTGAAAGAGAATAAATTTTCTCGAGGGTTCTTGAATGGTGACGTTTTGATTCTTGAGTTTTCATGAAGAAGGGTGTGAATCTTATTCTTGGGGATTGATCTTGAAAGAAACCCTAATTTTTATGTTATAGATGAATAAGGAGCTAGGTACTTTGATTTGATGCAATTAGGTTTTAAAAAGGGTGGAAAAAGACCCAAAAATCCTTTTAAAAATGGTTTAAAATTGTTAAATGGAGGTCTGCGACGATTTAGGCGATGAACCGTTGCCCTGGGGACGGACTGTCCCTTCAACCCGTTATTTTTTGGCTATAAAATAGGCTTACTTCCTTATTTGTGACGGTTTGGGCGATGGTCCATTGCAGGCGCGACGGTTCGTCGGCCTTCCCTTCGCACTTTGGCAGCCTGGACAGCTCACTGTAAAATGGCCATAACTTTTTACTCTGATATCAGATTTTGGTGAAATTGGTATTGATGGAAATATAATTCAATTATATATTTTTTGGTGGGTCATGAGCTGAAAAATTCTTTGTATAATGGAAGATATGCTTCTTTGAAGTTGACTATGGAAATATCCTTCTCAAGAATTCAATCAATAAGGGATGTTTTGATTCATCTAATAGCTAGGATGTATTTGAGACCCTAATATACATCAAACTCGATCATAAAACTACCAAATCACTAAAAATTTATTTCTTATGAGCTTGAAGCATGGTTCTACTATCGGTTGGGATTCTCGGGGTCTCACAAAAGACTCAATTGAAGTTGTAGTTGACCCTATGTACTCATCCCTAATTCTATCTAAATAAATTTAGGTATTAGGTTAATATTACATTAATATGAATCATTTCAACTCATAGTGATCGATCGACGACTCGGGTCGAGAGGAACGTAATACCAACATCATGCAATTGCAAAGACTCAATTGAAGTCGTAGTTGACCCTATGTACTCATCCTTAATTCTATCTAAATAAATTTAGGTATTAGCTTAATATTAAGTTAATATGAATCGTTTCAACTCAGAGTGATTGATCGATGACTCGGGTCGGAAGGAACGCAATACCAACATCATGCAATTAGAAAGACTCAATTGAAGTTGTAGCTGACCCTATGTACTCATCCCTAATTCTAGCTAAATCAGCTTAGGTATTAGCTTAACATTAAGTTAATATAAATCATTTCAACTCAGAGTGAGCGATCGACGACTCGGGTCGGGAGGAACGCAATACCAACATCATGCAATTGCAAAAACTCAATTTAACTGGTAGTTGACTCTATGTACTCATCCTTAATTATAGCTAAATCAATTGCAATGAAATCTATTGCAATAGACGACTGAGCTGTTGGAAATTTTCAAATAGATATTGAGATCTGTTACAACAGATTACCTATCTGATTTAATTATCAAATAGACATTTGCATCTGTTGCGATAGATGATTGAGATATTGGAAATTTTCAAACATATATTGATATTTGTTGCAATCGATGACATATCTATTTGAATTTTTTTTAACTTTAAAGCAATCTTCTATTCAAAAGAAGAAAGATAAAATACTACTAAGGCGGTAAAAAATATTTCTTGGATAACTCAAAAATCTCCTCCTTGAGTTGTCTTATCTTGTCTTTTCAATGTCACCCGTCTTCCTCGTTCTCTCAAGTTATTAATGAATATTTAAACCCATCTCTAGAATTTCTCTCCTTCAACCCTAAATTTATTATCTCTCTTTTTTTTTCTTTCCCTCCTCTTTAGAGTTATCATAGCCGTCTTCTTATTTTTCTCTCTTTTTTATACTCTTTCTCATAAGGATCCTTTCGTATCTCAACCGATCTACATCTTTTCTTGACTGAAATTGCTATTTTGATCCCCTTGCTTTCGATATTGCAGGTATAGTTCATAATTGCTCTTTCATTCCCGTCCTCTTCTTTGCAAGTTATTTAAATTAGTTATTTACATATTTTTTGTTTATTTAATTACCCTTTACTCATATCATATTTATTTAAAAAATTTTAAGAAGAGGTTACTTTTAAGTCTTGATTGAACGAACCATCATTTTTATTAAAATATACAAAAAAAGGCACTGTTTGGAGAAGTTTATAAGCCTTATTGGCAGAATTATTCTTTTTGTATGTATTTTGTTTATTTATTTGTTTGTTGATGTTGTTATTGATGTTGTTGGTGGGGTTGGTGTTGTTGGAACTTGTGGTGCGGTGTTGTTAATGGTGTTGGAATAAATAATGTTGCTTTTTTGTTGTTGATGTTGTTTCTTTGTTGTTGATGTTGTTGTTGATGTTGCAATAGATGGAGTAACTGTTGGAATAAATCAAACCACTAGCAAGGCTGGTTCGATGTATTCCAACAGTTTACATATCTATTGTAACAGACTCCACATCTATTGTAACAGGCTCCATATCTGTTACAATAGATTTACAATTTGTTAAACAAATGGGAAGTTGTTGCAACAGATGTGGAGCCTGTTGCAATATATGGATAATGTTCTTTTTGTTCTCCTCTTGTTTGACATCAATTATTTTTCTCTTGTTTGTAGATATAAGGAAATGAAATTTGATCAGCTTTTTTCCAACCAACACAAGAGGCTACTACAGTAAAGATGGGTTCGGAGGAATAAGTTGTTTGTAGATGGAACCACTTCATATGTGGGAGGTATGTATTATTGATAATGTTATCGTGAAAACATACATAGAGTGCACTGATTTTGTGAATGCTATTTTTTACCGATTAGGCATTGATCATTCAAACAAGATATCTGCAATTTTACAGTTAAGTTTTATAGGTCTGAAATGATAAGGCTGATGGACCATGAATATAGTTCTGATACCCTGTTAAGATTTAATGACGGTTGTTGCTCATGTCTATAGGTAAAGCTTTGTGAAGTGATCAAGTTTTAGTGGCATTGCAAAATGATTCAATAGCGATCATACTAAATTTTAGGGTGCATTGGACTTTGAGAGGGACTTTGGAGCCTCCCACTACTTCAACCAAGAATGGAAATCACTATAGTTATTGCCCTAGCCCAAATTTATATGGTTGGATTGCTCAGGGTGATGATTATATGTCAGAAGGTGTGGTAGGAAAATACCTGCATGGGAAAAGGTAGTTGAGGAAGATTATATCATCTAAGAACTAATTAAAGAGGAAATATAGGATAGGAGGGAATTTATAGCGAATCTAGCCAATGAAATTAACTTAGAACACGAGAAATCTGAATCAAGTGCAAATATGAAAGTGTATCCAAAAATAAAAATTCGTCTGTCGTCTCTCTCAAAGAAAAATAGTACAGCTAGGCACTATTTTTAGGAATTATGACTAGGTAGTGTGGTCGAGATGATCACCTACAACAAGGCATGGGATGCAATTCAAAATTCAGAAATTGTCGTCTCTGCTTGATTCTTTATCTTTACTATAGTTGTTCTTGGCGTAAGTTTTCTTGACTTACTGTACATCATTACAACCCTCGGTGTCTTCAAAGATACTTTCTTGGTGTTTTGTTATTTTTATGTAGGTGATCATCCCGACCACGCTACCTAGTCACAGCTTCTTAGCAAAGTGTCCATCTGCACTATTTTTCTTTGAGAAAGACAACAGACAAATTTTCATTACTGGATACACTTTCATATTTGCACTTGATTCAAATTTCTCATGTTTTAATGCAGTTTCATCGACCAAATTCGCTAGAAGTTCCTTAGTACCCTATGTTTTTGCTTCAATTAGCTCTCAGATGATATAGTCTTTCATCAACTCCCCTTTCCCTCGCAGGTATTCTCCTATGGCTCCTTCTGGCATATAATCATCTTCTCAAACAACCCTTCCATATAAGTTTTGGCCAGGGGAATTTTTATTGATTTTCCTTTCTTGTTTGATGCAATGCGAGGCTTTGAAGGCCTTCTCAGAGTCCAATGCACGCTTAAAATTTAGTCCAATTGCTATTGGATCTCTTTAATGATACCAAATATTGATCCCTTCTCAAAACATGACACGCATAAACATGAGCAATAACCGTCATTAATTCATAACAAGGTATCAGCACCATCTTCATGGGCCCTTCGGCCTTATCAATTCGAACCTATAAAACTTAACTGTACAATGCAGGTTCTTTTTTTAATGATCAATTCCTAATCGGTTAAGAACTGCATTCACAAAAAATCATTGTACTTTATGTGTGTTGTCCCGATGACCTTATCAGTAATATATTACTCCCACACATGAAAGTGGATCCATCCATCTGCACGCACCTTATTTTTCCTAGTCCATCTATGGCTTAATTTGAATAAACAGATGACTAACCTGTTGCAACAGATGACACAACAATTATAGACATTTGTTACGACAGATGATTAATCTGTTGCAACATATGACTTATCTGTTGGAAAAATAAAATAGATATATCCATCTGTTGCAATAGTTTGTTAATATATTATAAATTATCAAACAGATAGAATATATTTTGCAACAGATTACCTATCTATTAGATTTATTTTAGGCAATTTTCTTTTTTTTCCGAAATACAATAAAGATAAAAATGTTGTATTTAGATCCATTTTTTTAATTTACATATTCGAAAAGTCACCAGTTTTATTCAATCAAGGAATATAATTATTAAAATAGAGGTAAACAGTCGTGGCTTTTTGACTAACCCATTTAAATTCAATCCTTTATAAATAGGTTTGTCCTTACTCGTTCATTCTACTCTACTTCTAGATATGGATGATCCAAATTAGGTTATGTTTTTTCTTTTAGCGTATGTATTTTCTTTTTTTTTTATATCGGATCTACCCAAGGGTATTTTTTTTATTGTATATATTTGTATATAATGGATTCAAAAATCCATGTTTGGTCGACTTTGGATTATTAATTCTTATTTAATATTTAATTTTCATTTTGTATATTCCTTATTCTCAACATGTCGATGGTTGGAGGTAGGGATTGAGCATTTGTGGCAACGGATGAACCACATATTGCAACAGATGGATCATATGTTGCAACAGGTGGTTATTAATAAAAAAAAAAAAAAGGGTTATTGTTATTGAGAGGGTGAAAAGTCATGACTTTTTGATTATTTAATATGAAAAATGGTTTGTAAATAAATAATAAGAAAATAAATGATAAACACAATTTATAACCGTAAAAGAACGGTTATTTAATTTTAATAACTGATCGTGACTTTTCACCATTTTTTTAAAATATTTTTTTAAAATTATTTATTTATTATATAACAAAAAGTCACAACATTGGATTAATTAAGGTATATGATGATTGTTAAAAAAAAAGGTGAACAGTCGTGACTTTTTGTCTCACACATTCAAAATAGCTGATGCATCAAATTCTCCATCTGTTGCGATTGATGAATTAGTTGTTAGAAGAAATAAAAAAAGCTCCTAAAATAGATGGTCGATTTGTTGCAACAGATATACAATCTATTGTCACAACTCAATAAAAATGGTTATTATTTTATTAAAGAAATGGTTATTGAAAAGGTGAGAAGCCTTCGATTTTTTAATTGAGAAAAAATATTATTTAAATTTAAGAACAAATTAATAATAATAAGTTGAAAAGTCATGACTTGTTATAATAATAAAAAACTCACCAGCTTGATTTAATTAAGTCATTTCTTTTCACAGAAAATAATAAGGAAATAAATGATAAAAATATTTTATAACAGTAAAAAATGATTATTTAATTTGAATAATTGATGTTAATATTAAATAAGAGACAAGTAGTGACTTTTCGCCATTTTTGTTTTTAAATCTGTTTTTTAATTAATATAATAAAAAAGTCACCAAATTTGAATTAATGATATGATGATTATCTAAAAAAAGATATATTATATGTTGCAACAGATAGATTATCTGATGCAACATGTTGTTGATTTGTTGCAACATATGGTATATCTTTGTCACAAATGGGTTATCTGATGCAAAAAATATAGAATCTATTGTTACAACTCAATAAAAACAGTTATTGGAAAGAACTAATTAATAACAATAAGCTGAAGAGTCATGTCTTATCACAATAATCAAAAAGTCAGTCAGCATCTTGATTTAATTAAGTCATAACTTTTCACAGTAATCAAATATGTAATTAATAAATGGAGGTGAATAGTCTCACCTTTTTCCCTAACTCATTTAAATTCAATCCTCTATAAATAGGTCTCTCCTTACTCACTCGTTCATTCTACTACACTATTTATTTCTTGCATCTTGTCTTTCATATTACACCCTCAAACACTTTCTCTTCCCTGACTCGGGTAAGTTTTTTCTTGCTTTTTGTGTAAAGATACCCAATTGGTAGTATACGTTGTATTACATTCAAATTCTTTTCTTTACTTTTGTTTTTATGTTTTTTTGCCAATTCATGTGTGTTCTAGATATGACTGATCCAGTGTGGGACGTTGCTTTTCTGCAAGATGTCGTACAAAAACTTCGGAGGCAGGGTCATGACTTACAGTAGGAGTTTGGCGCCGTGAGAGCAAGGATGCTCCGAGAAATCTGCAGGCTGAGGAGGGCCCTGCTGCTGCCGGTTGAAGATTGACCGACTGTAATAATAATAATAATAATAATAATAATAATAATAATAATTAGATTATTTTTTTCTTTTAGCCTATGTATTTTTATTTATTTTTGTTTAATAAAAAAATTTATGTTTCAGCGGCTTTGACGTTTTAATTCTTATTTAATCTCCATTATGTCTTTCTTCTTCTCAACAAACATGTCGATGATTAAGGAATAATTTGAATTCATTAGCAATAGCAAGAGTCGAAACATATTGATTATCTATTGAGTTTATGGCAGGAGTTGTATTGTGTTGTTCCAAACAGATTACTCATCTATTGCAACAAAATAATTATCTATTGCAACAGATATATAGTCCATTGCAACAGATAAATATTTTGTTGCAACAGATTACTCGTCTTTTGTAATAGATGAGTAATATGTTGCAACAGATTACTAGTCTGTTGTAACAGATAACTCGTCTGTTGCAACAGATTACCCATCTGTTCGATTCATGTTACGGGCACTATAGGACCATAAACATGAATCCAACATATGAGTATTCTATTGCAACAGAATATTTATCTATTGCAACAGACTGAGTGATCTGTTTAAATTGTGGGCTCATATGTTGTATTCATGAACGGGTTCTCAACAGTAGTAGCAATGTATCCAGATGACAAATTCAACTAAAACTCATAATTTTACTTTCCAAAGTCACCTATTAAGTAATGACAAAGTGGAAAGTGATGTACGGAACAAAATTTCACCTAAAAAATTAGTCAAGTAGCAGCAGTAGTGGTATAAACAACAACAATGGTCGACAAGAAGAAGATGAAGATGATAATGAAGTAGAAGATAATGAATAAAGCAGCAGCAATAATGAACAACAAAAATTATGAAGAGAGAGAAAATAACAACAGATGAAAAGAGAGAGAAACGCGCTTTTTTTCTCCGTTTCTCGTTATATTAACTAACATTTGGACCAAAGTATAAATTTTAAAATTTATGGGTTATTTTCAAATTTCTCCAACTTTCTTAATCCACAATTGTCATCTCCACTCAATTAGTAAGACTTTAGTCACCTACACCTTATTTTCAAACTCTTTTGTCACTTTTAGCTCAAAGCTCTCACATACTCACTATCATAATCTATAATGATTAATTATTGGAATATAGTTTCTTCTGCAATTTGTAAAAAAAAAAAAAAGTTAATACTAATTTCTTGAGGATATGTCTTTTGTTTTTAATTTATTTATGAGTTACTGATGATTGCTAGATTATGAACCCAACTGATTTTATTTTCTTATTTAGTGTTGCTATTATTTTATCTTCCAATTAATAGTTGTATTCTCTTTCCTGTATTTTTCATTACTTCGATTTTGTTTACATTTTTGAAATCTTTATTGTTGGTATGATCATTCATTAAACTTAATTGGTATACTTTATCTTTCTATATAGTTTTTGGAAGAAATTAAGATATAAAAAACTAACAGAATTACAAATTGTAGTGTCATTTTGAGAAAGGGTGAATTTTCCTGTTTGATTTCAAATGAGGTTGTTAATGTGTGTGTGTGTGTGTGTATTATAATAAAGGTGTATAGTCTAGCCTAAATTTAAGTCAAGTGACTATCCCCTTTAATTCTTACAATAAAAAAATATCATTTTATAACAAAAAGCTATTTTATTGATTATTTAAATATTTAATATTATTTTGTTATTTCATATTGTGGTAAAAAAATAATTAAGTTTGATTTCTATTGGATGGAAGATATTATGATTTCATACTATTTCATTTAATATTATTTCTCATTGTGGCCAAAAAATAATTAAATTTCATTTCTATTGGATGAAAACTATTACAATTATTCAATTATTTCATATTAAGATTAGTAATTAATTATGTCATATTATTCTATGTTTTTATTGATTATTTATTTATTTATTTATTTAATATTATTTCACATTTCATATTGTGGTAAAATATAAATGATTGTTCAATTATTTCAAATTAAGATTAGTAGTTAATTTATTTATGTATTGTCGATTATTTATTTATTTCATAACCTTCGTACGTTTAAAAAAAGTATGTAATGTTAGTTGTGCAATTACTTAGACATATATGAAAAGACATATTGGGTAACTCAAGATGACGGGGTAATCAATTACTATCAAGAGACATATTTGGAAAAGAAATATTTTAATTGAGATGTTTTAGTTTTAATGGAAGTATGTAAAAGTTTTGAATTCAAATAAAACAAAAATAGGAATTTAATTGAAAGATAGTTAAAATTAGATATTGCCACTATATTGAGACTAATACAACTAATTAAACAATCTTTGTTTGAATTTCAGTAATTACATTTTTGTATAATAGGAAATAGTTAATTGCCAATCTTGAAACAAATATTATCAAATGGAGAATATGATAATATAGATGTCATCCCTCAAAATCAAAATATGTAAATAATATAAATAATGATATTATATTTAAAAATTTATGATTTCATTATAAATGAGTAAATCAAGAAAGTATTACAAGAAAATTTTTTGAATTAATAATCATTTAGCAATCAAACAACTTATATGAAAAAAGTTTAATTGACATTTACAAAAATATTTCAACTTTAATTGCAAATAAGTTTGACCTATTTTTGTAAAACAGTAAATGAATGAATATAAGAAAATCCGTAATTAGGAAAGAAAATAAGTGTTACCTTATTTGAGTGATTAGCAAATTATAAAGAAAATTAAATAATCAATTGACTATAATCAAATTATAATTTTCTAAGAAATAAATCAGTAATTAGGGAAAAAAATAACTGTTACCTTTTTAAAAATTCTTCCCAAAATTATGAAGGTAACTAATATAAATTTAATATAATCAAACTATAAAAAATATGAGAAATTCATGGGATTGAATTTCTGAAATTATAAAGGTAACTAATATCAATTGTTTCCGCATTTGAGTCCTTTATGTAATTGTAGATTAATTAAATATAACCAAGCTATAAAATTAGGACAAATTTATGGTAAGTAGATATTTATAATATTAATAATAATTTTACTGTCATCAAATTAATTAGATTAAGTTGAGGTAAAAATTTGTTAATATTGACAATTATTTTCACAGATAATATATGCAAAGTTTCGTAATTGATATACATATATTGGTAAAAAAAACAATGAACAGTGACTACTACTTTAGCCATAAATATATTTTGAAATTTACAACATTAAATTTGAGGAACTTGAGTTTATATATTATGATCATAAAATTGATTCTTATTAATTGAAATTAATGAGTTGATTGTGTAGTCGTCGTATTACAATTATATTGTACATTATTTATTTAATGGAAATACATATAATTAATTAGCTGATTTTGTGCAATCTACTATGATCTTATTAATTCAAATTAAATAATTTTTAAATGGTAAGTTTGGACTATAAAAAAAAAAAAAAAAAAAAAAGAGAGATTATTTCGTTGAAATTTAAAACTAATATGCATTAATCTATTTTAGTGTGTAATTAGTATTCAAGATCCACACATTTAAATGAAGTAATTGTATGGCTTTAGCATCTCTTATGTATTAAAAAAGATTTAAAAACAAAAAAAATATAGTTCCACAATATTTTTTTGATTATTTAATTCATTTATCACATTTCAAAATGTTGTTTATATCAATTCAGTGATGTTTATATGAAAAAATTAAATTTTGAAAAAAATAAATATCTTATGTTTTATAATTTAAGCTAATTTGTGCTAATATGAAAAAGTTAATTTATAATTTACATTCTATTTTTATTATATGGGTACGTAATTTGACCTCATATGGTTGTATATACCAATTCAGTAACACAGAAATATTGTCACATTTTTCTTCTCTCTCTCTCTCTCTGTTATTGTTATTGATCATTAGCCTTATTCCTATTTATCAAGTTTTTCATTACGAATATGTAGAAATAAGAATTGTCAATAGTTTGCTAAATATTAATTCAGATTTTTCTTCATAAATTTTAGGCTTTAAATATAAAGGTTTCGACATAATAAGAATCACATATATTGATGAAATGTTATCAATATTTCAGAGTGAGAGTTCAGCAAAAGAATATACATATGAGGAGGTTGAACAATGTAATCACAATGTAATATAGGTTTGAAACAAGAAAATCATTTCTTGAAAATGATTTGAATTATTCGTAGTGATTTTTCTTTCTCGGGAAAATTAAGTTTGTTAGTTTTTTAATCTTTTTATACAAATATAAATTTGTACTATGAATAATATAATTTCTTGATTATATATTATTTTCAGTCTTGCAAAATTATGATATAAAAATGATTGATTTTTTTATTTTATTAATCATTATTTAATATCATATTTCGATAAAGTAAAAGACCAGCATGTTGAAGGAGTATTGTCACTAATTAAAAATGAGATTTTAAGAAGAAAAAAACTATGAGAAAGTCACTATGTATTCAAGCAATATAGGTTTGAAACAAGAAAATCATTTGTTAAAAAATGATTTTAATCATTCATAGTGTTTTTCTTTATTGAGAAAAATAAGTTTGTTACCTTAGTGATTCTTTATCCAAATACAAATTTTCGGTAACATAGTCTCACTAAATAATGAATCTATTAATAAAATTAAAAAAATTATATCAATTTTTTTATGCGAATGAAAAAAAAAGAGTTCGAGATCTTTCTTGAGATTATTATGATTTAATAAGCCCACACATCCAATACATACATGCCATGTGTTTGAATTTTTTGATTAGTGGGTTGGTCTATTGTTATAATATGTTGCTTATCAATTATATTAACAACAACAACAACAAGAAAAAACCCAATATATTCCCATAAAGTGGGGGTCTGGGGAAGGTAAGATGTACGCAGTTCATACCGCTACCTCCGAAGAAGTAGAGAGGTTGTTTCTGATAGACCCCGGCTCAAGATAAAGAATAGTAAACAAGGGGATGGATGACATAACATAAATAAGGATTAAGAAATAATAAAATAGAAATCAGAGGAATACGCAATACGAGAAATAAGGGCAACACGAAGTAAAAAAAATAGGAACTAAGAAATAAGAGATAGGACACCCACTTAGTTGTAACATACACTCACATACCACAGACACCTGTGTACACAGTCCTAGGATTACTAACCCGGCTATAAAAGATCTCTCATGACTGCTTGCTACAACCCACACACTAGCCTTCTACCCTTATCCACGCCCTCCACACCTTCCTATCTAGGGTCATGTCTTCAGTAGGCTGAAGCTGCTCCATGTCATGTCTAATCACCTCCCTACAGTACTTATTCGGCCTACCTATACCCCTCTTAAATCCATCTAAAGCTAGCCTCTCACACCTACGAACTGGGGCATCCGTGCCCCTCCTCATCACATGCCCAAACCATCTCAGCCTTCTTTCCCGCATCTTGTCCTCCACCGAAGCCACTCCCACATTCTCTCGGATAATCTCATTCCTAACTTTGTCCTCTCTAGTAAGCCCACACATCCAATGCAACATTCTCATTTTTTTCACCTTCAATTTTTGGATGTGGGAGTGCTTGACTGGCCAACACTCCGCTCCATACAACATGGCCGAATGGACTGCCACTCTATAGAATTTTCCTTTAAGCTTAAAGGACACCTTCTTATCACACAGCACTCTCGAGGCGAGCCTCCACTACATCCAACCTGCTCCAATACGTTTAGAGACATCCTCATCAATCTCACCATTCCCCTGAATCATAGACCCAAGATACTTAAACTTATCCTCTTACAAACATCCTGGGAGTCCAACCTCACCACCACTTTGTCCTCCTGTCTCAAGTCACTAAACTTGCGTTCCAATTACTCCATCTTGGACCTACTCAACCTGAATCCCTTAGACTCAAGGGTTTGTCTCCAAACCTCTAATTTGTCATTCACCCCCTTCCCTCCCCCCCACATCTCATCAATCATCACTACATCATCCGTAAATAGCAAACACCAGGGCACCTCACCTTGATACTCTGCGTTAACACGTCCATCACCAAAGAAAAAAGAAACAGACTAAGAGTCGATCCTTAATGCAACCCTGTCTCGACTGGAAAATGCTCTGAGTCTCATTTCACTGTCCTCACCCGGGTCTTTCCTCCATCGTACATGTCCTTAATAGCTCTGATGTATGCCACCGGGACCCCTCTCAAATCTAAGCATCTCCAAAGAATTTCCCTCGGGACTTCATCATACGCCTTTTCTAGGTCGATGAACACCATATGTAAATCCCTCTTCCTTTCTCTATACTGCTCCACCAATCTCCTCACCAGGTGGATTGCCTCTGTCATTGAGCGACCAGGCATAAATCCAAACTGATTCTCTGAAATGGACACAACCCTCCTCAATTTCCGCTCAACCACTCTCTCCCAAATCTTCATAGTTTGACTCAACAGCTAAATACCCCTATAGTTGTTACAACTCTAAATGTCACCCTTGTATTTATACAACAAAATCATCGTACTTGTAACACCCCAAAATCTTATCCCAAAGCATCACATAGTGCTTAAGGCTACAAGTATCCCCAAGCTAACCCTTTGAGCCTATTACTACATATAATAACTTATTTCAAAATGAAATAAATAAAACACTGGTACTATCATATCAAATGGTAGGAAATACGAAGAAAATACGCGGTCCAAACGACCACAATCTAGAAATATCAATATACTAACAATCTGATAACTAGTCTGACAAAGCCTCTACTACTCAATGACTAGAGAGCCATTGGGACAAGTCCCCAACTGACTCAAACTGAACTGGAAGCAATAATATATCTACTAAAATACTGAAATGTCTGAAGATAGGTCCTCGAACCATGAGGACTCACCACTGTGGAGATGTAGACAAAGGTACTCAGAAATCACTGACGAGGCTGGGACTGAGCACCTGAACCTACATTATAAGACAATGTAGCACATAGAAGTATACGTGGATCAGCACTTGGGAATGTACTGAGTATATGGGGGTGCATGCATTTAAATAAAAATTATCATTACTATTTATAAAATCATGCATGCATATATGAATGACTCACATGTCTTGAATAAATCTGAAATAAAACTCTCATGAATCGTGAATAATGAAACATGAAATATAAATCTCGTGAGTCATTATACTTAACTTTAAAATCTCTACTCTCCTCTTATTCTCAATACTTGAAGGCTAAAGGAACTTTAAACAATACTTTCAAACTCATACTTTTATCTCATGGAGACTAAAACTTCTTTAAGACTTAAGGACTCAGAACTTTTAGGAACTTTCAACACTTGGGAACTCTAGAACTCTTTTAGACTCGAGACACTTAGAACTCAAGATTATATAACTTTAGACACTCGGGAGTTTCTTCTAACCGACAAAAACCATGTGACCTACATGGAGTCCAACGTCTTGTCCTCCTAAGGAAGAAACCTCACGTTGGGGAGAGGCTTCATACTCTTGCCAGGGAGTATAACCTCAACTCAGTGATCACTATCTCGGCCTCGGGCCCATAAATCTCAGTCCTACAGTGACACATAGTTCTGGGGTATAAGACCTCAGAATCATACCCAACTCGGTGCTAATACTACTCCCATACTCAGCTCAGAACTCTTAGGAAATCTACCTCAAAACAACTCAAGGGTTTATAGTGAATACCAAATTATAATTCTCTTAGCTTTAAATCATAAAGACTGAATAATGTGGATTTTTTTCTTAACTCAGGCTCAAAAGTAATCTTTCTTTAAAATCAAAGTTCTTGTTGATTGAATCATACTAAACAACATACTCTTCAAGAAACATCAAAACTCATACTTGATTTAAAACTTATACTCATGCTCAAATAGTCTCCGTCTCATAATAATGCTTAAATCATGACATCAATCTTGGAAATATCAAATCGATACAAGGATGTGAAACTCATAGCATAATTTCTCAATCATGTCATAAAATAGTAAAGGGGAGCCTTGGAGTAACTGGTAAAGTTGTTGTCATGTGACCAAGAGGTCACGGGTCAAGCCTTGAAAACAGCCTCTGGCAGAAATGCAAGGTAAGGCTGCATACGGTACACCCTTGTGGTAGGGCCCTTCCCCAGACACCGCGCATAGCGGTAGCTTTCATGCACCGGGATGCCCTTTTATGTCATAAAATAGTGAAATAATCATGAAAATCAAGACTTGAACAACTCGTAATCTCATAATCTCAAAATAAAGTAATTTGGGTATAAACCCACTTGCAAAAATATGAAATTCTTTAATAAAAATCAACAATTTGGGCATAAGAACCTAAAGAGTGTTCTTGTTCAAACCCTACATACCTCAGGTTATGACCTTGGGTGGATAAACTTGCTTGAGACTCTTTCTCGTACTTTTGGATGAGGGTTCTTGAAGGCCTTGACTTGGGAACCTTGAATCTTGACTCAATTTGGAAAAGCTATAGTGAATTCTTGAGATCCTTGAAAGAGGTTTTGGGGGGTACTTAGGGTTTTTGTTGAGAGAAATCTTGAGAAAAGTCGTATAAGGTGCTTGCAATGACCTTAGATCAGGTGTTTGGATGATTTAAGAGGCGTGAAAAAAGTCCAAAGTGCCCTTTTTAACTTCTGTACGAAGCTGGAAAAATTAAACTGAAAAACCCAATTTTATGGGTCAGCGCGACGCGCCATTATCGTGGTGGCTCACTGGAATTTGACAAATGGGATTATGAGGGTCACCGCGACGCGGTGCTATTGCATTGTCCCACTGGTTGGGACCTGAAACTTCAGCGTGATGCATTGCTATCGCGCAGTTCCACTGGAAATTGACAATTGTCAAATAAACCCTCTCCACGATGCGCCAGCACTAAAATAATGTTGTTTTATGACTAGGACTTAAATTTGCCATAACTTCTTGCCCAGTTATCAAATTTGGGTGGATCTTATATCGTTGGAAAGCTAATTAAATTTCCCACATGATTAAAAGTCTAAATTAGGGAAACCCTATATAGTTTAAAAGTTACACACTTAGGAAGTCATTCCTTAGCCTTCTAGAGACAAAATTAAGCTTAAGGAAAAGTTCGGGGGTATTACAATATCTCCCCCTTTGGAACATTCATCTTCGAATGACACTCGTCAAGATAAGAGTACAGAGGAAACTGAGTATGCATAGCTAAAGCAACTTGTTAAACGGACTCTCTATCATTCTAAACTCTTGAATACTTTGGAGAATGCATGAACTTATATTAAGAATAGCTATATAACTGCAACTTTGATTAGAAAGGGGCTGAATTGGGGAAGAATGATACCTTTGGATTGATCTGAACTTGTGGAGAATAGGTGCGGGTACTTGGATCTCATATCTGACTCGGCTTCCCAAGTAGCGACCTCAACTGACTGGTTTCGCCACAACACTTTGACCAAGGGAACCTCTTTGATCCTTAATCTACGGATCTGGTGATCTAGAATCTCTTCAAATGAAAGGCTAGTCGGGATATCTGGGCTCTCTGAAGGATCCACAGCAACGGAATCACCAATGTGCTTCTTAAGCATGGAGACATGAAAGATAGGATGCACAGCTGACCACTCTGCGGGTAACTCAAGCTCATAGACTACTCTCCCCACACGACTTAGGATTCTATAGGGGCCAACATACCGAGGACTAAGCTTCCCCTTCTTGCCAAACCTTTTCACCCTTTCATGGGAGAGATTTTCAGATACACCAAGTCATTAACTTCAAACTCAAGGTCTCTTCTTCTCACATCTTCATATAACTTCTGACGACTCTGGGATGTCTTTAACCTTTTTCTAATCAACTTCACCTTCTCCATAGCTACAAATACTGCATCAGGTCCAATCAAAGTAGCCTCACCCACTTCAAACCAACCTATGGGCGATCTACATCTTCTACCATACAAAGCCTCAAATATGCCATCTTGATGCTAGCATGGTAACTATTGTTATACGCAAACTCAATCAATGGTAAATGCTCATCCCAACTACCTTTAAAGTCAAGAGCACATGCTCTCAACATATCCTCCAAAGTTTGGATGGTCCTCTGAGCCTGACCATTTGTCTGTGGATGAAAAACGAAACTCAAATGAACTTGGGTACCAAGACACTTCTGGAACTCCCTTCAAAACTGAGAAGTAAATTGAGTACCTGATAACGCTCAACTTACACGTCAATTTAGTGCAAGGCGGTTGTCGTCAATATAATTACCCAACTTTGGAGTTGGGGTCGAATCCATAAGGAACAATGTGAGTGGCGATTAAACTAATTTGAAACTATAGCTATAAGTTAACTTCAAACAAATTATACGAAAAGATAAAATGGGGGGGTTAATGGTTGATACAAGTTTTGACTTGCTTCAGAACTCAAAGCTAAAATTTCAATGGTTCAAATAATGATAGAGAGAAACTCGGGTTATGATCACTATGATTATCAACCCCTTATTGAATAATAGTTGTAGTACTGGATTCTCATGACTTGTGGGAAACACCAAATTATCAGTATTGACGGTCCATCTAAGTGTTTCTCAACCTACCTAGATGTTGTGCTCCCTAATTCTGTCGAACTTAGGAAACCTTGTATTCACACTGATTTTATCTTGAATTGATTAATCTTGTTACAACATTAATCATTAGACGGAAAATTAACCTTCCCAAATACTCATTGATAATTCACTACCTTTAGTTTATTTCTCAGTTCGAGCAAACAAGCATAAAGCTAGATCTATTGCTTGCAACCAATAGAAAACAATCATTACAAAGGAATTATCAAGATATTCCCACAATCACTTAAACCCTAACCAACTATTAAATCCATGAAGGAATAATCATAGATACCATAACCCTAGTTGTGGATTTTAGTTCCACATGAAAGAGAAAGGGATAACAATAATTGAATTCATAATTCAAAGTGATTAAACTTACAAAAGATGTAGTCAGAAATTGATTCTCTTCCCAAATTCAAGAAGAATATCCCACAACTAAATCAAAGAATTGAAAATTGAAATTCAAGTTTACAGACCAAAGAGAAGTAAAGTAGTCTTTGGAATAAGTTCAAGATGTTCCGCCCCCTCTCCTCTTCTTTTTTAGAAAACCCTAACATATTCTTTAAATACTTCATCCTAATTATGGAAACAAAATCACATATCACAGTATTTTCTCGGATAGACGACGACGTGTGTGACGGTTTATCAGGAGTCTGATGCTTATCAAGAATGTCGGCAGATCCTCTTCACATTTAAACAAGTTCTGTCTTCAGCTGATGATGAAGCCTGACAGCTTATCAAACATGTGACGACTTATCAGAATTGTCATCGCTTCTTCACTTCAAGTTATCAAGCACTTCCTAAGCCTGACGACGAGCCTGATGGCTTATCACAACTCTGACAGCCTATCACAGGTTGTCGTCACTTCTTCCAGATAAATCTCATTCTCTGTCTAAGGCTGACGGTAACTCTGATAGCTTATCATAAGGCTGATGACTTATCAGACAATTCGTCAGCTATACTTCCCTCTCTACTTTCTCAGAAATCAACTCTTTTACTTCCATTATTGCTGGTTCTCTTGCATCTTGACTTTTACTGCAATAACAAAGAGAAAATAATTAAAAACGACAAAAGTTGCTTAAGACTTTGCAATTATTCTTAGTCAAAAGCCTCAAATGTGTTAGCATCTGCTCACACATCAACACCCTCAACTTTAAACAATTGTTTGTCCTCAATCAACTAAAACACAACCAAGAGGATACAAAGTACATTCGGCAGTAAACCAACCATATTATCTCAAAACATCTTCACCATCTCCAAGGTCAATTAATTTTAAAAACAACTGTGCATATTATTGAAGGACAACAATGCGACACACAGGAATCAAGATATGGCATCAATTCAGCAACAAAAACCATGCATGTACCAAGATTACAATATCCAAACAAGTTAGAAACTAGCAACTTAACCAGTGTGCCCTTACAACAAAAAGGTCCCTACTCACTTATATGTGAACTCAATCATGTCAATGCGGGGACGGTCAAGAGACACTCACTCTCAGAAAAAAGTTCCAGTCAATGTATGCCAAATACCATAAGCTTGCCCTTATTTTCATTAGCAAAGCTTTCAGATAGTTAAGTTAGGATCACTATAGGACTTTTCTTCAGCTTGTAATATAGGCTTGGGGCTGGTATGATCCACAAAGATATTTAAAGTAACTAAGCCTCCTTGGCACTACACTATTTTTGGGGTGTCACTTATCAACCTTTACCTTATTTCTTCCTTTCTTGATTAAAGCACATTCAAGCTGGGTGCAGTTTTTATTCATTCATTTTCTTTTTTTCACAACTTTTCTTTTCTCATTCTTTATCTACCACACCCAACCTTGCATATTTTTTTTTCTATTTTTATTACCCTTCTTCACACTCACTTTACATCACGCATCCCTATGATAGCCACCCTCAACTTAGGCTATTTTCCTAAGTCAAAAGTACATAATGTCCAAGGAGGACCAAGGCCAAAACAGGTTCATTGTGATACAAATGGAAAGGTGATAGGTAACATAAAAAGAATAGGCATTCAGGCTCAAAATCAGGATCAAGGGATATTATTCACACATGGAAGGTCATTTAGGCTAAAAGTGAACTAATATCAACAACGGCCTATGATCCTTTCCTAACTGCTATCCTACAACCAAGGCAAGACCAACTGGGCAAGTTCTAGATTTAACAAACAACTGGAACTAGGTAGTTTCTCACACACACATGGTACAAAGGTACGTCACAAGCTACTACCCATTCGGTTCATGCAATTGTTTAGCAATGGTTATCATGTCACTAGTACTAATGCCATAACAAGATGCATAGTGGTCACATATAAATGCATATCACACAGTTATAAAATAGACCATTGGAGAGGTATTCAAAAATCAATAAAAATATGTTAACTACCTAAGGTACTTGTATTTCTCCTAGTCAACTACAATATTTTACAACAAATCACAATATGCCTAAACATGTCAGCTCTACTAGGAACAAGACTCCGCAGAAAAGAGGCACGGCAACAAAAACCCTAAGAGGACATCAATACCCACAAGCAGTCTCACCCTCAACTTAAAATCATACATTGTCCCCAATGTATCAAACTGAAATAAGAGAGTTAGAAACATACCTGTGATACCATAGGTGTAGAGATCTGATGTTAACCACATAATACAAATACAAACAACAAAATGCCTTAGCCTCCCAAGCAGCGCCTGATTTAATGTCACGGCATGACTAGGTTATCTTGACTACTCAGAATTCATCAAGATACCTTGAAAGTGTTTCATCCTTTATCCCTCCACTTAGACGATTTGAATCGTTGGCCCATCTTTTAATCTTTACATCTTTTAGGTGTGTTGGGAAAATTTGAGAGCATGATAAGGAAAGTTCTATCACACCACTTCAAAAACTTGAACCGCTTGCCCAATTTTGCATCGAACTTTCGTGTGGGCTCATTTGGCAAAGGTGAGAACCTTAAAAAGATACTAAATGGACATCGATCTTTAAGTTTCTTGGACTTCAAGATTGGGATTTTTTTATACCATTTCGGAAAGAAAAACTCCAAAATGTAGAAATTTTCCTCCTCATTTCCAAAATTCATCATTTTCTAGGGTGATTCGACTTTCATCATATCCACCAAGCATAATGTTGAAAAGTGATTCGAGTGATGTCTTCTCCCTAATTTTGGAGTTGCATCCTTCTCGACCTCGTCACCCCGAATTGGGCTAGATTCTTTATAAGAGATTGGCTTGGTTTCGTCTTTTGCCTCTAGCACCATGTCCTCAATCTTGGCATCATCTCTCATGGTTGGTTCGGTTGGTTGGGAAATTACTGAGGGTTTCTCAACATCAATATAAAGTTCTTGTTCTTCATCTTCACACTCTTCCATTATTTTAAATGATTCCACAGACAAGATATCATCTAAACATAATATAGAAGAATGCTTTGAATGATTGACCTCTATATCCATCTCCTCGTGAATGATTAGCTTCATGTCTTAATGCATATCACATACGATATCATACGTTTCTTTATGGGGATCCAACATTCGTTGAAACATAGCTTCAATGCCACTCTTATCGGTACTTCATTCTTCCTTTTCTTGACCATAAGACCTATCAAACTCATAAGAAGAACTAGAATTTAGGTTAGCACAATAAGGGGAAGGAGCATTTGGGCAATCACTCCAATGTCCATATTGACCACCACATAAAGAACAATCATACTCCTGATAGGATGGAGATGGTGCACACATCTCTCTCTGGGGAACATGTCTACAATCTTGACAAAAGTGAGGTCCATCACAATATGGACATGGATCATCAATATAAGATTTTCAACCACCAAGCTCATGTTCATTCCATGATGCCATAGTAATAAGTAAATTAAAATAAAAATCTACCTAACACAAGAAATAAAAGAAAACTAAAAATAAATATTTACAAGTTTGAATTCAAGCAAGTAGGCTAAAATTCCAAACCAACTCATTATGCCAAATTGTTCCTCGGCAACGGCTCCAATTTTGATAACGCTCAACTTACACGTCAATTTAGTGCAAAGCGGTCATCGTCAATATAATTACCCAACTTTGGAGTTGGGGTCAAATCCACAAGGAACAATGTGAGTGGTGATTAAACTAATTTGAAACTATAGCTACAAGTTAACTTTAAACAAATGATACGAAAAGATAAAATGGGGGGTTTTTTAATGGTTGATACAAGTTTTGACTTGCTTCAGAACTCAAAGCTAAAATTTCAATGGTTCAAATCAATGATAGAGAGAAACTAGGGCTATGATCACTATGATTAGTAACCCCTCATTGAATAATAGTTGTAGTACTGGATTCTCATGACTTGTGGGAAACACCAAATTATCAGTATCGACGGTCCATCTAAGTGTTTCTCAACCTACCTAGATGTTGTGCTCCCTAATTCTCTCGAACTTAGGAAAACCTTCTATTCACACTGATTTTATCTCAAGTTGATTAATCTTGTCACAACATTAATCATTAGATGGAAAATTAAACCTCCCAAATCCTCGTTGATAATTCACTACCTTTAGTTTATTTCTCAGTTCGAGCAAACAAACATAAGGCTAGATATATTGCTTGCAATAAATAAAAAACAATCATTACAAAGGAATTATCAAGATGTTCCCACAATCACTCAAACCCTAACCAACTATTAAATCCATGAAGGAATAATCATAGATCCCATAACCCTAGTTGTGGGTTTTAGTTCCACATGAAAAAGAAAGCGATAACAATAACTGAATTTATAATTCAAAGTGATCAAACTTACAAAAGATGTAGTTAGAAATTGATTCTCTTCCCAAATTCAAGAAGAATATCCCACAACTAAATCAAAGAATTGAAAATTGAAATCCAAGTTTACAGACCAAAGACAAGTAAAGTAGTCTTTGGAATAAGTTCAAGATATTCCGCCCCCTCTCTTCTTCTTTTTTAGAAAACCTTAACATATGCTTTAAATACTTCATCCTAATTATGGAAACAAAATCACATATCACAGTATTTTCTTGGACAGAAGACGACGTGTGTGATGGATTATCAGGAGTCTGATGCCTTATCAAGAATGTCATCAACTCCTCTTCACATTTGAACAAGTTCTGTCTTCAGTTGACGATGAAGCTTGGCAGATTATCAGACATGTGACGACTTATCAGAATTGTTGTCGCTTCTTCACTTCAAGTTCTTAACCACTGCCAAAGCCTGATGACAGCCTGATGGCTTATCACAACTCTGACGGCCTATCACAGGTTGTCGTCACTTCTTTCATCTAAATCTCATTCTCTGTCTAAGGCTGACGGCAACTCTGATAGCTTATCACAAGGCTAGCGACTTATCAGATAAGTCGTCAACTATACTTCCCTCTCTACTTGCTCAGAAATCAACTTTTTTACTTCCATTATTTTTGTTTCTCTTGCATCTTTACTTTTACTACAATATCAAAGAGAAAACAATCAAAAATGAAAAAGTTTCTTAAGACTTTGCAATTATTCTTAGTTAAAAGCCTCAAATGTCTTATCATATGCTCACACATCAGTACCCTAATCTGAGATGATAAAGAAGGGAACTCCATGCAACCTGACGAACTCCTGAATATACAATCTAGCATAATTGTCAACTGTATAGGATGTATGCACGGGAAAGAAATGCACTGACTTAGTCAGCCTGTCTACAACAACCCAAATAGAATCATAGTGACGACGCGAAAGAGGTAAACCAATCACGAAATCCATATTCATATCTTCCCACTTCCAAGTGGGTATACCAAATTCTTCTATTACACCACCAGGTCTCTGGTGCTCTACCTTAACTTGTTGGCATGTCGTACACTTCGCCACAAACTCTGTTATATCCTTCTCCATGCCACTCCACCAATAGATTTCCCACAAATTGCGGTATATCTTAGTAGCGCCAGGATGAATATAATATCGTACGCCATGCACTTCAGTCATAATTCACTACCTCAGATCATCAACACAAAGAACACACAATCTACCCTGCAACCTTAACACCCCATCTTCTCCTTGAGAGAAAACCTCTACCTTTTGGTCCTTAACTGAAATCTTCAGTCTGACCAAACTAGCATCTAAGTCTTGTTTCTCCTTCACTTCCAAAACTAAAAAGGATTCGGAACTACTCTGCACCAAAATACTCCTCTCAGCAGAATCAAGCAACTAACACCCAATCTATCCAGACAATGCACATCACGAGCTAACTCTTTCTTACCCTTTTCTACATGAGCAACACTACCCATAGATAACCTGCTAAGGGCGTCTGCCACTACATTGGCCTTGCTCGGATGGTATAACACGCTCATATCATAATCTTTTAGCAACTCTAACCATCTCCTCTGGTGAAGATTCAAATCGCTCTGACAAAACACATACTGCAAGCTTTTGTAGTCCGTAAACACATCAACATGAACACCATACAGATAGTGTCTCTATATTTTCAAAGCAAAAAACACAGCAGCTAATTCAAGATTATAGGTTGGGTAGTTCTTTTTATGTGGCTTCAACTATCTAGAGGCATAGGTTATAACCTTACCTCCCTACATCAACACACAACCCAAACCAACTCTAGAGGCATCACAATACACCACAAAACTATATGTACCATCAGGCAAAGTTAACACAGGAGATGAGGTGAGTCGAGTCTTCAACTCCTGAAAACTCTTCTTACAGGAATCTGACCAAAGGAACTTAATTTTTGGGTCAAACGGGTCATGGGGGATGCAATAGAAGAGAAACCTTTAACAAAACGGAGGTAGTAGCCAGCTATATCCAAGAAACTCCTAATGTCTGACTAAGAGATAGGTCTGGGCCAATTTCTTACAGCTTTTGTCTTTTGGGGATCAACTCTAATGCCTTCGGCTGAAATAATATAACCCAGAAAAGCTACTGGCCTTAGCCAAAATTCACATTTGCTGAATTTAGTGAACAACTGATGATCTATAAGAGTTTGCAAAACAATTCTAAGATGATTCGCATGGTCATTCTCAGTACGGGAGTAAATAAGGATATCATCTATGAACACTATGACAAATATATCAAGGTACTGCTTGAACACTCGATTCATGAGGTCCATGAAAGCGCTGAAGAATTGGTTAGCCCGAAGGACATGACTAGAAACTCAAAGTGACCATAACAGGTTTGGAAGGCTGTCTTTGGGATATCACACTCCCTTACTTTAAGTTGATGATAGCCGGATGTAAGGTCTATCTTCGAGAAATAACTTGCACCTTGCAACTGATCAAACAGGTCATCAATTCTTGGAAGAGGATACTTATTCTTGACTGTGACCTTGTTAAGTTGACGATAGTCAATGCTCATACGCAAAGAACTATCTTTCTTTCACACGAAAAGAGCAGGTGTGCCCCAAGAAGAGACACTAGGCCTTATGAAACCTTTATCTAAAAGATCTTTGAGTTTCTCTTTCAACTCTTTAAGCTCTGCAGGTCTCATACGGTATGGCGGAATAGAAATAGGTTGAGTGTCGGGAAGAAGGTCAATTCCCAATTCTATCTCTCTATCGGGAGGTACTCTTGGGAGATCTTCCAGAAAAACATCAGGAAACTTATTAACAATGTTGACTGACTGAATAGTTGGAGCCTCAGACTTAGTGTCTTTGACTCTAACTAGGTGATAGATGCAACCTTTGGATATTAGCTTTCTAGCTTTGAGATCAGAGATAAAATGACTCTTGGGAGATACCAAACTCCCAAACCACTCAAAAACTGGTTCATCAGGGAACTGAAACTTGACCACGTGGGTACGACAGTCTATAGATGCATAACATGAATGATGCCAATCCATACCCAGAATAAGGTCGAAATCCACCATGTCCAACTCTATCAAATCAGCAAATATGACTCTATGAAGAACAGTAACAGGACAATCTCTATACACTTGTTTAGCAATAACTGACTCCCCTACTGGTGTGGAAACTAGGAAAGGCTCAGGAATCTTTTTGGGATTCATTTTGAAATGCACAGCTACTAATGGGGTCACATAAGAGAAACTTGACCCGGGGTCCAACAACACAAAAACATCAAAGCAAAAGACATAGAGAATACCAGTAACAACATCGGGAGAATCCTCCTGCTCCTGACGGGATGGTAAGGCATAGAATATGTTTTAGCACTGACTGCCAGCAGTGCTAGATGAAGTTCCCTGAGCAGGGGCAGAACGAGCTACAGGAGCCGGTGCACTAGTAGTCTGTGTCTGAGGTCAGGCATCTCTGTTCTCCTGCCTAGCATGCGGACAATATTTAAGTCTATGGCCCAGCTTGCCACAACCAAAACAACCCCTCTGGTCTGATAAACACTCACTGGGATGATCCCTACCACACTTAGCACATAGAGGATAGCGGGGTTTATTACTTACACTGTTCTGAGACCGGGACATAGAAGACTTATTCCCTTGCTCCTGCCTGCCTCTAAGAGTGGGAGCACTAGCTGATGAAGGCGCTGGCATAGACGAATGGCCCTGGAACAATGGACGGTTCCCTCTATGGGACCTATCCTGACTATACTCATGCTGCTCAGATCTAGCCCTCTTGTTACCCCTCACTCTATCTCTCTCTCTTATCTTGTCTACCTCTATCTGTTGTGCATGTGTCATCAACCTAGACAGATCCATATCCCTATTCAGCATCGTAGTCCTACACTCTTTCAGTACTAAACCAAAAACACCTATCATGAACTTTCTCATACTAGCTCGGGTGTCAGAAATCAAATCAGGAGCATACTTGGCTAACTGTTTGAACTTCAAGCAGTACTCCTTAATAGTCATGGAGCCCTGCCTTAAGTTCATAAACTCCTCAATCTTTATTTCTCTCATCTAAAGCAGGAATAACTTGTCCAAGAATGCATCTTGGAACACCTGCCAAGTCAGAGGAGCAGCATCCTCACCTCTACCCTTCCTCCATAATACAACCCAGTCATAAGCAATATCTTTCAACCTATAAGACGCCAGCTTAATACTTTCTTCCTCAGAAACATGCACCACCTGTGTGATCTTTCTCACCTTCTCAAGGTATAACTATGGGTCTTCACCTGCCTTAGACCCATAAAACTCTGGTGGATTCATCCGTATGAAATCACGAATCCTAGCAGCAGCTAAATCACCTCCTTGCTGATTTGGAATTGCGGCCTGGTTATTGGCCTAAACATTAGCGGTGACTGCTTAGGCTAACGCCTGAAAGGCCGCCCAAAACTCAATATAAGACACAGTCTCATTCAAGGGATGAACAGGATGGGGTTTCTCATTATCGTTTTTGCGAACGTTCGCTCTTCGGGGAGGCATTTTTTGAAATAAGAGAGCATGAATTATTAGATGAGAGGGACAACTGTAGGCACGATAGAATCTGGAAGAAAGAAACAATTTTTTCCTAAAATGACTTGTATCCTCTTGCTCATAGATATGGCGCGCTACACACTGATAATCAAGACTCTACTTAACGCGGCTTGTCAGACTCCCTAGGACTCCTTAAACATTAGGATCTGATACCAAGTTTGTAACGCCCCAAAATCTCATCCCGAAGCGTCACACGGTGCTTAAAGCTACATGTAGCCCCAAGATAACCCTTTGAGCCTATTACTACATATAATAACTTATTTCGAAATGAAATAAACAAAACACTGGTACTGTCATATCAAATGATAGGAAATACGAAGAAAATACTAGGTCCAAACGACCACAATACTGGAAATCTCAACATACTAATAATCTGATAACTAGTTTGACATAGCCTCTACTACTCAATGACTAGAGAGCCATTGGGACAAGTCCCCAACTGACTCAAACTGAACTGGAAGAAATAATATATCTACTAAAATACTGAAATGTCTGAAGATAGGTCCTCGAACTATGAGGACTCACCATTGTGGAGATGTAGACAAAGGTACTCAGAAATAACTGACGAGGCTGGGACTGAGCACCTGAACCTACTTTATAAGACAATGTAGCACATAGACGTATATGTGGATCAGTACTTGGGAATGTACTGAGTATATGGGGGTGCATGCATTTAAATAAACATTATCATTACTATTTATAAAATCATGCATGCATATATGAATGATTCAAATGGCTTGAATAAATCTGAAATAAAATTCTCATGAATCGTGAATAGTGAAACATGAAATATAAATCTCGTGAGTCATTATACTTAACTTTAAAATCTCTTCTCTCCTCTTATTCTCAATACTCGAAGGCTAAAGAAACTTTAAACAATACTTTCAAACTCATACTTTTATCTCATGGAGACTAAAACTTCTTTAAAACTCAAGGACTCAGAACTTTTAGGAACTTTAAACACTTGGGAACTCTAGAACTCTTTTAGACTCGGGACACTTAGAACTCGGGATTATATAACTTTGGACACTCGAGAGTTTCTTATAACTGACATAAACCATGTGAGCTACATGGAGTCCAACGTCTTGTCCTCCTAAGGAAGAAACCTCACATTGGGGATTGGCGCCATACTCTTGCCAGGGAGTATAACCTCAACTCAGTGATCACTATCTCGGCCTCGGGCCCATAAATCTCAGTCCTACGGTGGTATGTAGTTCTAGGGTATGATACCTCAAAATCATACCCAACTCGGTGCTAAATACTATCCCTATACTCAGCTCAGAAATCTTAGGAAATTCACCTCAAAATAACTCAAGGGTTTATAGTGAAGACCAAATTATAATTCTCTTAGCTTTAAATCATAAAGACTGAATAATGTGGATTCCTTCTTAACTCAGACTCAAAAGTAATCTTTCTTTAAAATCAAAGTACTTGTTGATTGAATCATACTAAACAACATACTCTTCAAGAAACATCAAAACTCATACTTGATTTAAAACTTATACTCATGCTCAAATAATCTCTGTTTCATAATAAAGCTTAAATCATGACATCAATCTTGGAAACATCAAATCGATACAAGGATGTGCAACTCATAGCATAATTTCTCAACTCATGTCATAAAAAAGTGAAATAATCATGCAAATCAAGACTTGAACAACTCGTAATCTCATAATCTCAAAATAAAGTAATTTGGGTATAAACCCACTTGCAAAAATATTAAATTCTTTAATAAAAATCAATAATTTGGGAACAAGAACTAAAAGATTTTTCTTGTTCAAACCCCACATACCTCAGGTTATGAACTTGGGCGTATAAACTTGCTTGAGACTCGTTGTCGTACTTTTGGATGAGGGTTCTTGAAGGCCTTGACTTGGGAACCTTGAATCTTGACTCAATTTGGAAAAGCTATGGTGAATTCTTGAGATCCTTGGAAGAGGTTTTGGGTACTTAGGGTTTTTGTTGAGAGAAATCTTGAGAAAAATCGTATAAGTTGCTTGTAATGACCTTAGATCAGGTGTTTGGATGATTTAAGAGGCGTGGAAAAAGTCCAAAGTGACCTTTTTTAAATTCTGTATGAAGCTGAAAAAATTAAACTGGAAAACCCAATTTTATGGGCCACCACGACGCGCCACTATCGCGTTGGCTCATGGAATTTGACAAACGGGATTCTGAGGGTCACCACGACGCGGTGCTATTGCGTTATCCCACTGGTTGGGACCTGAAAATTCAGCGCAATGCGCCGCTGTTGCGGAGTTCCACTGGAAATTGACAATTGTCAAATAGACCCTCTCTGCGATGCGCCAAGCACTAAAATGACGTTGTTTTACGACTAGGACTTAAATTTGCCATAACTTCTTGTCCGGTTATCGGATTTGGACAGATCTTATATCGTTGGAAATCTAATTAAATTTCCCCCATGATAAAAAGTCGAAATTAGGGAAATTCTATATGATTTAAATGGTACATACTTAGGAAGTCATTCCTTAGCCTTCTAGAGATGAAATTAAACTTAAGGAAAAGTTTGAGGGTATTACAGTACTCCATCTCCAAGCCCCAGGCATTCTCTCAGTCTTGAAAATGCCATTAAACAAATCAGTCAACCACTTTAAATAAGCCCCACCAGCATACTTCCAAAAATCCACCGGAATCTCGTCAGGCCCCGTTTCCTTACCCCTCCGCATCCTACGAATAGCCTCTCTGACCTCCTCAACCTTAAAACTCCTATAGTAACTGAAATCACGGCTCTCCTCCGAGTGCTCCAGCTCCCCTAGCTCAATGCCTCTGTCCCCCTTCTCGTTCAAAAGTCTATGAAAGTACTCCTGCCATCTCTTTTTAATGTGAACATCCTCCACCAAAACACTACCATCCTCCCCCTTAATGCACTTCACTTGATCGAGGTCACGACCCTTTCGCTCCCTAGCCTTAGCAAGCCTATACAACCTCTTTTCCCCGCCTTTCACCTCCAACCCCTCATACAAGCTCTCGAACTCTGCTAACTTAGCAGTCATAACTGCTAACTTAGCCTCTTTCTTTGCAACTTTGTAAACCTCCCTATTCACCCGCTTCTCCTCTTCATCTTTACTCTCAATCAACTTAACATACGCCCCCTTCTTAATCTCCACTTTCTTCTTCACTTCTTCATTCCACCACCAGTCCCCCTTATGACGTCCTGCCCTACCCCCTGAAACACCCATCACTTCTCTAGCAGTCTCCGTGATGCAGCTGGTAGCCCTATCCCACATAGCATTCACGTCCCCCTGTACTCCCACACCCCAATACCCTCCACCTTATCCCCTATCTCCGGAGCACTAATTGGCGTCAAGCCATCCCACTTAATTCTAGGACGACCCTCCCCGACCCTTCTCTTCTTGATAGACAAGTCCATCACTAGAAGCCTGTGTTGGGTTGAAAGATGCTCACTCGGAATGACTTTACAGTCCTTATACAACCCCCTATCCCACTTCCTAAGCAGTAGAAAGTCAATCTGCGTTTTGACTATCTCACTTCGCAAGAATATAAAAGATTAATTCTATTCACTGCTAATCGTACAGTTTTCTTTCAATGATAAGGCTTTCAGACGGTAGATGTGATCTTCCACTTAGTAGTAACTTTTCATTTTTGTTAGTAGTTCTCAATCGTTCATTTTTTTATTATTTTAGTTTCTATCTATATTTATAATTCATTGAAGCAAATACTTTATTTTTCGATTAGTATAACTTTTTTGTTGATAAAGTCAAGTTTTATAAATAAAGTACCAAAATGGTACATGAATTAAAACCAGCAATAAAATACCCACCAAACAATATACTGGTCCATATTGTAAACGTGCATTCTTAATTCTAGAAATCTGCATCCTCTTCCCCTCAATGCAAACCATGTAGTCCAGAAAGTACATCTTGAAATTTTTAAGTTTAATTAATTAGTAAAATCTCCATTTTAATGACTTCTTTCAGTAAAATTGTGTACAACATAATTTGATAAACTAGCTAATAACGTTAAACATGTGAGTGAGGTATATAATAAAATTTAAACAAACTCAGTGCAAGCTCAAAATGATGAATGCTAATCTTATTTCAACTACTTGATAGATAAACTCATCTCATTTATTAAAAATACAAATTTTTCATCCAGCGTTAAATACCTATAAGTAAAAGAGAATGGAGAACCATATAAGTTATTCACTCATTTGACTCTGACTTGAAGCGCCACAGTAAGAAATAGGCGTCGCTTGATTGCGGGTTAGAGTTATACGAAATTTAATTACTCATATATTAATTATTTTCTTTTGTATTTGATATATATAGGTTTTCTCGTAATTTATGCATGTATTAATTATTAAACTTGTAAATTGATAAATACTAAATACTATTCTCAATGTGCTCAATTTATTGTGATACTCCATGCATCAATTTTTATTTTTCCAATATTAACTTGATACACTTTTTAAGAAACAATAAATAAAATGTCAATTTTACTATTATATCACCTTTTGAATATAATAAATTCAATGCTTTGAGAAATATATTGTCACGATCCAAACCGGATCCCTAACCGTGACGGACATCCCGAACCATGAAGGCCCGAGAGCCCTTCTAACTTGTAATCATATACACCATTCATATACAAATAGGAAATGCGGAAAAATACATAATGAAACGGAATCATGATCATAAGTGTGAATTCAATTTATAATATAGAAAGTAAAGCCCAACAACAACTAGACAATGTCTGAACCAATCTGCGAAGTCTCTACTACATGATCAAATCAAAGTTGTCTGAAAACAGGGACAAGGCCCCCAGTAGACCAAAACCATAATAAATGATAAATGACTGAAAAAAACTAGGCCTTCTGAAATATAGAAGGCTCACCAACTAAACTCTACACTTCTGCCAAAAGAAATCTACTGCTTATTAGGACCCCTAGATTGAGCCTCAGAACCTTGGAGGGTAGGGGGTCAATACAATTGTACTAGTAGGTAGAGCAATCCAAAATAATGTATTTATATATAACATAAGTAAGAGCAATTCATAAAACATTTTACATATAATATATGAAAACACATGGGCACATTTTAAAGACTTTGAAACATTTCTTTGAAACTATAACTCACTCTTTGTCTTACTTCTGAGCTAGATGGTACACCCTAAAATCTAAAATTCCATGGGCTATATGGAATCCGCCCTTGACTCGGCGACCAAGCCCCCAATCCAAGTTTGCTGCAAGGATTGAAGTATCTATAAGGGAGACACGCAAGATCACACAGCAGGGTGCCAAAATTCCCAATCAAATCAACATGTCATGGTAGTGCACAAGATCACAAAGAAGGACTCCTAACCATAGTCCCAATTTGGAACGACATGAATCAAGGTACACAAGATCACAAAGCATGGTACCATAATTTCGTGTCGGCAAATCACGGTTTCTAGCATAGAGTCCTTCAAATCGTACTTTCTTCGGGTAACCATCTAACTCTATTTAAGCCCATTTTTAAATCTTTTTTTAAACATGCATCTTTCAGGATTCATAATCTGAAAATCTGATTTCAAACATGTGTTCTATTCTGTTCTGAATTACTATGGCTTTAACTGAGTTGGTGTCGTCACACCAAGACTTGCAAGTCCTACTTCTGAGCCATATTGTACCATGCATGATTCTTTCATTAAAACATAATTCAAACCACCCAAACATGCAAATAGTATAAGATATTTCATGTTCCGAAAACTATGCAAAAATTCTGATTCTTTCAATAAATATGTGATGGTCATGTAATCTTTGACAAACCATGCAACTCTTCTCATTATATATTTATATTCAACATTGGTCAACATAAACATTCCTTTCTTTTGAAATTAAAACCATAATTCAATCATAGCATTAATCAAGATATTTCATATCATGTTTTTCAAGATGCATTCAAAATAGTCCATAGCATATGAAAAGTAAAGAAAAATCATAACAAGAGAGGGATTCTTTAGGATTCATGCTCTCAATTGTATATTCATCCTTAAACACATGCATACCTATATATAGAGTTTTCAAATCAATTTGGGGAAGGCCTAAAGACCAAAACAATACTGATCAAGACTTCTAAATCATGCTAGTAATAGTACATTCAAAACCCCTTTCTTAAAAATCATAATTTCTAAACCGTTAGCATGAATTAAAGATGGTTTCTTTGCCCATAAAATTTTAGGAAAATCCCACGTACCTTATTTTATGACTCTTGAATGAACTCGTGCTTTATGGATGCTATTCGAACAATTGATGGGTGCTTCTTGTAGCCCTCACAATAGGGATTTCAAATCTCAAAGAATTATTGAAAATCCACGGTAAAATCTTAAGATATTTTGATCTTTGGGTTGAAACCCTAAGGAGTGTTCTTGGTGATTTTGGGAGAAAATAACCTTATTTTGGTGTTTGGGGGATTTAATACCGTGTTATGGATGAATAGGGGGTGGAAAATACCACTTTTACCCTTAAAATGCGAAAACAGAACCTGGAAATTGGGTGCGTGCGACAGAGCTTGCGTCGCGCGCTAATCGCGCGATGCTACTATCTCAGTCATGAAAATCGCCATAACTTTTCGCTCGGGTATTGGATTTTGGCGAAATTGGTATCGTTGGAAATATAATTCGAAGAGATTTCATTTGATATATAGTAGGCCCTGTAATTCGTTATATACAAAGAGTTATGGCCGATTGAAGTTGACCCAAGTTTCGACGCTCACTCAAACTCAAACGATAGGAAAGCTTTCAACCCGTCCTTGAGTTAGGGGACCTCTATGATCTCAATTCATGCTCAAATAGTTTTTCATACTACATAATTGATTACATGCCAAATTTGCATAGAATTTATGGCTTTTGGATCATCTACGCATAGAAATAACAGTTTTTCGTTCTAGCCCGAAATGCGGGGTGTTACATATATGAGGAAAAACAACCATAATAATAAGGGTAAATTAGGCAAGTGATAAAATATCTCTTGATTTCCTATCTAAAACTGGACAAATAAAAGTGAATATTATTTTTAGTATAGTAAACAAGTAAAAATTGACGAAGAAAGTACTAATTTTAATACACGAATAATTTACATTCGATCATGATAAATGGAATTGATTTAAAATTATGATGAGTCGATATTGGTCGATGGTGTGAAAACACTCCCCGACCTCTCGCCCGGCTATAAAACTTTCGCCGCTGATAAATGTCTCATATCACCCTTCGTGAACAACTATGTCCAAAATAAATTATGCTACATATATATATAGCGTGAATAAGCCACAACTCTATTCCCAACTCGAAATCCATGAAGGACGAACACACATTCTTCGGAGACAAGTTAGGTTGCATGGCTCTAGCAAAACAAACTATATATACTTTGACTAACCCATAATACTGCTTCAAACTTCTAGACTATTTTCTACTAGGAAAAATTGCATAAATTCCCAAACATATCCTTACCATATTAATTACATAATATTTCTTCCGTTCCTTTTTAGTTGACATAATTTTCTTTTTTAGAGTCAAACGATATAAATTTTTAATCATTTTGAGATGTATTCTGATATCATATTGAAAAAAGAAAACTTGCAATTTATTGTATTTTTCATACAGTTTTAGAATATGTAAAATTTGATTTTAAAATATTGAATTAATCTAATGAAATTTATTTTTAAAAATTAATCAAATTGACTCGAAGAAAATTGAAACATGTTAACTAAAAAAGAATGGAGGGAGTATCCCCAATATAACTACAAATATATGTTGTAACCCTCAGATACATGTTATAACCATGCGATGTATCTGTGAGTACAATGTATCCGTATCTACAATATATCAGTGCCGAATACATGTGATATATATCTAATATTGAACCATATATCCTTGTTTACAATGTACCAGTGTCTACAATATATTCACCTCAATATGTAACATTGTAAAGTAATAGGAGAAGTAATTAGCTCAATTTTGTTTATCATGCATTGATTTAATTAATTAATTAAATATATATAAAGCCTAACTAAATTTGTTCTTTCCTTTTTCTTCTGAACCAAATAACCTACTAAAACGCTCTACCAAGTGTTACCACTATATTTAAGTGTGTTCATCTCATCACTAATCAACCACATGAAGTTCTTGAAATTCTTTTTTTGTTTTATTTTTTTTCAAAAAAAAAAAAAAAAAAAACTTTCTCCTGCATTATAGGGGTCTGTTTGATATAGAGAGAGAGAGAGATTAAATAAGTAGAAATGTGAAAATTTTGGTCTAGTTTGCTGTTGCATTAGAACTATATATGCAGTTACATGAAAATAGTTGTATTGGATTAGATAAATATCCCGTTAACATAGGTCATTGAAATGATCTCGGAGACTCAGTAAAATGGGAAAGTGCACGTGGAATCCCATGTGAATTGGCAAGAACAGCTTAATATGAAAAAATAAATGGAACTAAAGGGCCAATAGTACCAATGTAAGAAAACAGCTGATGTTAAAATTGAATAATCATGATGGGATACAATTGAATGCATTTTAATCTTGTATGGGTGGCAGAGAGTTCATTGAAACAAATGATTTAAGGGTACTTTTTTTATTTTTGAGTTCATGGAGAAGGTCATTGAAAGGATCTCGGAGACCCACTAAAGTACGAAAGCATGAATTTCAATACTTTATGGGTGACAGTAAGCTCATTGAAACAAAGGACTTAAAGGGTCTTTTTTGTTTTTGAGTTCTTGGAGAAGGTAAAATCGATTGGATTAGATAGATATCTCGTTAATATAGGTCATTGAAAGGATCTCGGGGACTCGCTTAAGTTCAAAAAAGCTAGTATCTTCCAGAAAAAATGGAATGGAGGAAACATCAAGCAGGGATGAGCAGGCGAAGTCACTGAGCAGAAGGTCCATGAGTAGGGGTGGACCAAGGATGAGTATTGGATCAATGAGTTCAAGGAGTTGGGCTTCAGCTCATCTTCAGGAAGTGTCTACTGCACCAGGAGGTGGTGTTTTTGAGAGAAGTACAAGGGAAAATGACGATGAACAAGAGCTCAAATGGGCAGCCATTGAAAGACTTCCTACTTATGATAGGCTGAGGAAAGGGATTTTGAGACAAACATTGGATGATGGAGAGACAAAGTATCATGAAGTTGATCTGGTCCATCTTGGATTACGAGATAGGAAGCAACTCTTAGAAGGTGTTCTTAAACTCGTTGAAGAAGATAATGAGAGGTTCCTTCGTACGTACAGAGATAGGACCGATAGGTGAGTGAATATAAATATTGTAGCAAATTTCCATGATCTTAGTCAATTATGTGTTGATCAACTTTTGCATCGAACAGGGTTGGAATTGAGACTCCGAAAGTTGAAGTTCGATTTGAGCATCTTTGTATTGATGGAGATGCATTTGTTGGATCTAGAGCATTGCCTACTCTCTGGAATGCTTCCATCAATTTTGTAGAGGTACTATTTCATTTCACTCGAATTACACTGGCTATCCCTATGTTGTTGTAGTTAGATTGATATTATATTGATACACAATGCCTTTGTAGTTTTATTGTACTTGTTAATGTTTCCATTTGATGTTTTGGTCATTGTAATTGTTGAAAATTAGCTGCCAAAATTTGATACACGTACTGGTGAATTGATTTATTTTTTCATATCCAAATCTCACAGGGATTTCTTCAAAATATCAAGATTGTCCCTTCAAAGAAACGGGTTGTCAACATACTACGCGATGTGAGTGGAATCGTAAAACCCTCAAGGTATGTTTATCAGACTCAGTTTCAGTTAGAGTTAAACTTATGGACAGGAAAGATTTTAGGTATATCTCAATAACAATATATCACTTTATATAGTCTTATCAACAAGCATTATGGAGATTGGAGCTCACTTATTGATTCTGTGGTTCTTGCATTTTATAGGATGACACTACTTCTCGGGCCTCCTGGTGCTGGGAAAACTACATTGCTGAAAGCACTTGCCGCGGTTTCAGACAAGGACATAAGAGTGAGTGAATTTTGAACTTTAAATATAAACCCTCTAACTCAACCTCAAAAGCTAGCTCGAGCGGTGAGGATTACCCAAGTCTATTTAAGCAAACTACCAGTCCATTCCCCAACCAATGTGGGACTTTTACCCACTCTAACATGTTTTACTTCAATGTGTTATTCTTGTAGGTGAACGGAAGAATCAGTTATTGTGGTCATGAACTATCACACTTTATACCTCAAAGGACATGTGCTTATATTAGTCAGCATGACATTCATCACGGAGAGATGACAGTTAGAGAGACGTTGGATTTTTCAGGACGTTGTTTAGGAGTTGGAACAAGGTATGATCTCCTTACTGAACTGTCAAGGCGTGAAAAGGATTCAGGAATCAAACCTGATCCAGAGATGGATGCATTTTTGAAAGCTACAGCTGTTGCAGGCCAAGAATCTAGTCTTGTCACAGACTATGTTCTTAAGGTCGGACTCCTGGTTGCACTCGTAATTATTCCTGCATGTAAAAACTCAACTAGAACTGATTATTGAACTGAAATACAGATACTTGGGATGGATATATGTGCTGATATAATGACCGGTGACGATATGAGAAGGGGTATCTCTGGTGGACAGAAAAAGCGGCTCACAACAGGTATGTAGAATCAAGGGAAGAGCATCACCATAAGTGTTGCTTGCATCTTGTCTCCCCAGCATCTATCCGGTTTGCTGTGTTTCGTCTAGTGCATGTGCCTGTGACAACAGTTAATATGAAATTGGCTTTTCACTGAATTCAGGAGAAATGTTGGTTGGCCCTGCTAAAGTTTTCTTTATGGATGAAATATCAACTGGTCTCGACAGTTCAACCACATTTCAAATTGTGAAATTCATGAGGCAGATGGTCCATATCATGGATGTAACCATGATAATCTCTCTGCTTCAACCTGCACCAGAAACCTATGATCTTTTTGATGACATTATATTGCTTTCTGAGGGAAAAATTATCTACCAAGGACCACGTGAGAATGTCCTGGAGTTTTTTGAGAGTGTTGGATTCAAATGCCCGGGAAGGAAAGGAGTTGCTGACTTTCTGCAAGAGGTTACTTCTCTAAAGGACCAAGAACAATATTGGTTCAGGAAAAATGAACCTTACCAATATATTTCAGTGGCTGAATTCGCAGAACGCTTTAGCAACTTCCATGTCGGGCAGCAACTTTTTAATGACCTTGGAGTTCCTTATGACAAAAGCAAAGCCCATCCTGCTGCACTGGTTACTAAGAAGTATGGCATCTCCAACATGGAACTCTTCAAGGCATGCTTATCGAGGGAATGGCTATTGATGAAGCGGAGTTCCTTCTTATACATATTTAAGACATTCCAGATCACTGTAATGTCAATAATTACCTTCACAGTATTCTTTAGGACACATATGAAATCGGGTCAGATGGCAGATGGAGGCAAATTTTATGGTGCCTTATTTTTCAGCCTCATCAATATAATGTTTAATGGTATGGCAGAGCTTGGACTTACCATTATGAGACTTCCTGTATTCTATAGACAGAGAGATTCTTTGTTTTACCCATCTTGGGCTTTCGCTCTTCCCATTTGGCTTTTAAGAATTCCCCTTTCTTTTGTGGAATCACTGATATGGATCGTACTTACTTATTACACCATCGGGTTTGCTCCTGCTGCAAGTAGGTATGTTCTCAGTTCACTCCTAACAACCAAAAAATCTTGTGGCATAATTGTTAGGCTGATCAGTTATGATATTTGGTCAATGTGAATTCAAAGTTACATTCTTGCGCCAATGAAATTTTCAGGTTTTTTCGCCAATTCTTGGCATTTTTTGCTGTGCATCTGTCGGCTCTGTCTCTCTTTCGTTTTATTGCTGCACTTGGAAGAACTCAAGTAGTTGCTAACACTTTTGCAACTTTCACATTACTGATAGTCTTTGTGCTTGGTGGTTTCATCATTGCAAAAGGTCAGTTTTCTATTACGCTCTTGAAAGTTCTTTATAGTCTTGGACTATACGCGCAGGATAATCTACAAAATTGAAAATTTCACATGTCATGTCCTATATTTGAATGCATTTTTGTGCACTGGTGCAGATGACCTGGAACCATGGATTCGATGGGGTTACTACATTTCTCCTATGACATATGGACAGAATGCAATTGCCATCAATGAGTTTCTGGACAAAAGATGGAGTACTGTAAGCTCTACGATTAGGTCATTAAAAAGATGGCATATATTGGTTTGACATTTTCCAACAATATTATATACCTTGACACATCCTAACCATTGCAGCCCAACAATGACACAAGATTTTCTGAGCCAACTGTTGGCAAGGTTCTTCTCAAGACAAGGAGCATGTATACAGAAGACCATGTTTTCTGGATCTGTGTTGTTGCCCTATTTGCATTCTCGTTTTTGTTCAACTTTTGCTTTATCTTGGCACTGACATACCTGAACCGTAAGTCCCAGATAGTCTTCACTATTAAAAGTTTTAGAATCGGCTTTTGGTTCTGATAAAGTCTTGTTAGAAAAAAACAGCACTTGGAGATTCTAGATCAGTTATTTCAGACGATGACGGAAGTGAGGAAAAGAAGCAAACAGATCCGAGTTCACCACATGCAACTCCAATGTCCGAAGGTCAAGACTCTTGTATTTATCTCTTTCTCATGGCTACAGCTTTTATTTGTACAAAATGATTTTCTTTTATATAAGGTAAAGTAATGTTATTGATGTAATAGTACCAAGGAGGTTCAAGCTAAAGTACAAAAAATACCCAAGCTCCCTTCCAGATATCCTTACAGAAGAAAGATGATCCTCATGATGCATAAGGGAATGGTCCTCCAAACATGTATAAATCTTCTGTAAATTCGCTATCGTTACCAAGCTGATAATAGGCATTAAAATCCAGTGGCACTACCCAAGCATAGTTACAATGAAGCAGAAGATGGTTGTTGGAATTTTGTGAATTCACAAGAGTTTCTTATAGTATCTAAAGGATTTCCAAAGAAATTTTTTTCCCCTTCTTGAGCTCTAATACGGAGAAAACGTTTTTCATTAACTTTGTGAAGTGGTGAGTATTTGACCTGTAAGAATCTAGGATGTTATCCCCAAGTGTGTTCCTGCATATTTGTATGCATGAGAAAAAGTTAGAAGAACCATGTCCCGGTACGAGGTTTGTCAATCCAGATTTTAGAATATTCATATCACTGGACTATTCCTCTGCAATTTAAAAGTTCTTTAAAGGTCTTAAATTATCACTCAAATGTGTGATTCTGGTGGTTGTATGATCATCTGCATATGGACGCCCTTCAAAAATTGCAATCAAGGTTTAGACAGTGACATAATATGGGAGATGTCGAATCCTCTCTCTACTTTTACCATTTGTAAATATTCTGGCTACCTGAATGATTATTACAGGTACAGCTATGGATGAAAGGGACATTAACAGCTCAAGAAATGAAGAAGACAAGAAAAAAGGAATGGTGCTTCCTTTCCAGCCACTGTCCCTTGCATTTAATCATATGAATTATTACGTCAATATGCCGGCTGTAAGTAACATTTCTTGATATTCAAACATTAACTTTGTTATGATTCAGTTCTTGACATTTATGATTTAGTTCTTACTTAATATCTTGTATTCAAGAATAAATGCTTCTCAAGGAATTCCTAACACTATTATGGAAGCTGGACTTTGTGAATGTACATTGTACATGTGTGAATGTCTCTCTCTCTCTCTCTCTCTCTCTCTCTCTCTCTCTCTGTGTGTTTGAGTGTGTCGTAAAGTTATGTGTGTGTTTGTTATTCAATTACTCTTAAGACCTACAAGCCAACATCTACAGTTGAATGAAAACTGTGATAGCATGTCATGAATGCAAAGAACTGACTGCTAGGGATATTCGGAACTTTCTATTTGATTTGCATAATTAGTACTATGTTCTAATGATCATTTGGATTACTAGTGGGAAATGTTTCCTAACAGTCTAATAGAGATTACGACCAAAGTTCCTAAAAGAATAAGCTTTCTTGAGTTACCAGACAACCTGTTGAATTCTTGAGTTAATATTCTAAAGGCAGGGGAGGAATGGAACATGAACTTCTGTGGCTTATACGATTGTGGTACTTTATCAGGAAATGGAAGTCCAAGGAGTCGAGGAAACTCGTCTCCAATTGTTACGAGGTGTTTGTGGTGCTTTCAGGCCTGGAGTCCTAACGGCCTTAGTTGGTGTAAGTGGTGCTGGAAAGACCACATTGATGGACGTCTTAGCTGGAAGGAAAACAGAAGGCTCCGTTGAAGGAAGCATCAGTGTTTCTGGTTATCCAAAGAAGCAAACAACTTTTGCTCGCATAAGTGGTTATTGTGAACAGAATGACATTCATTCTCCACATGTTACTGTTTATGAGTCATTGGTATACTCAGCTTGGTTGCGTCTCTCTCCAGATGTAAAAGAACAAACACGGAAGGTGGGCTCTCTTGTCTTAATCATTGTTATCTTCATGAAAAAAAAATTATTCTATTTTCTGTTAAAACTCCAGACATTTGTCATAGAAATAGAGGTCAAGGACTGACTTCGATGTTTTGTTCCTGTTTAGAATTTTGTTGAAGAAGTAATGGAGCTAGTTGAGTTGAATCCTCTGAGAGACTCCCTAGTTGGCCTTCCAGGGGTAGATGGCCTCTCAACTGAACAGAGAAAGAGGCTAACCATAGCAGTAGAGCTTGTGGCAAATCCATCTATTATTTTCATGGATGAACCGACATCAGGACTTGATGCTAGAGCTGCAGCAATTGTGATGCGAACTGTAAGAAACACGGTGGATACTGGTAGAACTGTTGTCTGCACTATCCACCAGCCAAGCATAGATATCTTTGAAGCATTTGATGAGGTAATTAATGCAAGAACTGTTGGATTACATAACTACTGGATACCCGTTTGTTTTGATGCAACGCTTCTTCTCATAATCATTTCTACTGATTTTCTTGCAGCTGTTATTGATGAAAAGAGGAGGACAAGTAATATATGCAGGGCCTCTTGGTCATCATTCTCGCCTACTGATTGAGTATTTTGAAGTGAGGATCATATCTTTATCAAATAACGGGGGTGGGGGCCTGTTGGAACAAATCAGCAACTAAAGAGCATTTTTTGGTCAGTCTGTACCAGGGGTTCCTGAAATCAAAGAGGGATACAATCCTGCTACCTGGATGCTTGAAGTCTCGGCTACGGCTGTTAAGGCTCAACTTCAAGTAGATTTTGCCAACATTTTTGCCAACTCTGAGCTGTATAGGTAATTTAGAAGTTTGAATAGTTGTATTTTAATTTTCTTCTTGGGACATTCTTGCTTTAATGCGCAGAGATGATGATGAGTCATCCTCTCATTTTCGATTTTTCATTGGCATTACTATAGTGGGAGATATGACTAATCCTTCGACCTACCTTACTCTGTATTTGCAGGAGGAATCAAGAACTTATCAAAGAACTGAGCATTCCCGCACCAGGATCCCAAGATCTTCACTTCCCCACGGAGTTCTCCCAACCGTTTTTTGAACAGTGCAAAGCTTGCTTTTGGAAACAACGCTTGTCCTATTGGAGGCATCCACAGTATAATGCCATTCGGTTTGCTATGACAACAATGGTAGGAGTAATATTTGGAATCATTTTTTGGAATAAGGGGAACCAACTGTGAGTAATCTTCCTTGTGTCCCAAATTTAACATTGTGTAACAACAATCCTCCTATTTCTGTCACCACTTTTTTCTTATGGACTAATTATGGTAACAGGTCCAAACAACAAGACCTGTTAAATATAATTGGAGCTATATATGCTGCTGTTATGTTCCTAGGTGGAACTAATACTTCAGCCGTGCAATCTGTTGTTGCTGTAGAAAGGACAGTCTTTTATCGAGAAAAAGCAGCCGGGATGTTTTCAGCACTCCCTTATGCATTTGCTCAGGTAGGAGTAGCTTCAATTAAATATATGCCGTAAAATTTCCAGAAAATCAATTGGTCATTGAAAAGTACTTCATCCATGTGCCATATGCAGGTGGCAATAGAGACTATCTATGTCGCGATTCAAACTTTTATTTACAGCCTTATTCTGTACGCAATGATTGGATTCCAATGGACTGCTGGAAAGTTCTTTTTGTTCTACTTTTTTGTTTTTATGTGCTTCATCTACTTCACGATGTATGGTATGATGCTTGTTGCACTCACTCCGAACTACCAAATTGCTGCTATCGTAATGTCTTTCTTCCTCAGCTTTTGGAACTTGTTCTCTGGTTTCCTTATTTCAAGAACGGTAAGTAAACCAAGCACTGCATGTTCAAAATAATAAGATGAAAGATCTTTACCATCGCGCATCTTTCTCATGAAATAATATTTGCATATATGCAGCAAATTCCTATATGGTGGAGGTGGTATTATTGGGGTTCTCCGGTGGCATGGACAATATATGGCCTCATAACGTCTCAAGTAGGCGACAAGAACAACCCCATTGAGATACCTGGAGGCGGCGAGGTAACACTAAAGTTGTATCTGAAGGAAAGCTATGGTTTTGAGTATGACTTCCTGGGAGTTGTTGCTGCAGTGCATGTTGTATGGGCAGTTTTCTTTGGCTTTATTTTTGCTTATGCCATCAAGTTCTTGAATTTCCAAAAGAGATAAAGTGAAACTTGAAGTCAGAATAGAAAGTTTTGCCTACACATTAAATGTGCATAAGCTACGTAAAGAGAGAATTTTTTACCCAAACTCTGCGCATAGCGAGAGCTTTAGTGCATTGGGCTGTCGTTTTTTATTGCTACTATAATAATTTTCAGATTTTTTGCTCACTGAGCTCATTTCATTCAGAGTACAATCTAGAGTAGCTTTTTTATAGGGTCTAAGACTAGCCTTTTGCCCTGTAAGTTAGCCCTTGCATGGGAGTAAAAGTTGGCTCATTTTTTCTCACTTGTAACAAGCATCTCTTATTCATAAGCTAAATATACTATTTCTCTCTATTAGGATTTATCCTGAATTTCCCACCATTCTACTATAATTGTGTTTTACTTCGGAAAGAATTTGTTAGTGAAAAAGGTTTCGTAAAGGATTTGTTAGTGGAAAAGGTTTTGTAGTAGAAAAAGATTTGTTTTCTATTAGATTTCTATTAGGTTTATTATTTCTTAGACGAAGGTTTTGTAACTCTATGGAACGTCTCTCTTCTCAAGTCATAACACAATAGCATCCACAATATAGTCGTTTGAGAGTTTTTTTTAGAGGAGGTTTTCTCCCAATAGGTTTTACGTTTTCCATTATTAGTTTTTCATATGTAGGTCGTTTGACCGAATCAAATTAATAATATGTCTTTTTAGTATTGTTTTTGTCATTTGTATTATCACCGTTTGCAAATTATGATCTTCCACATGACGCCCTCACGATTTCGAACCCAACACTATCCTCACCTTCCATTTTTTAGGTCTTGATATTATCGAATAATTTTACTTTCATTGACTATTATTATTTCTTGTTCATATCGCTGAATTCTAGCAAAAAAAAAACTCGATCAGACCTAATTCAGTTGCCTTTAACTCTATTTTTACATATTCCAACTTAGTTTATCGCTCTATCAATTCAAGCATTTATATGTAACGGTTCGTACATTTATATGGAACCATTACATATAATCGTGTGCTAAAATAATCGGCATGTTTAAAAAAAAAATTATATGTAATGGTTCACACATTCAAGAGATAATTGGAAATTTATTTTTTTTAACTTTACTCTTAGTAATTGATTGGGAGAGTAATTAACTCCAATAGGTAATGACAATATTTAATATATAAGTTTAATAGGGTCATAGTAGATAATTTGTACCCTTATTAATTTCTCAAGTTATGCAAAAGACAAACGTGTCAAATAATATGACACGGAGGGAGTACCACTACTACTAGGAACTTCAACTACCCTCATGCTTAGGAAAAATTAGCTAAACCCCAAACACCTTTACTTCCCCGTTTCCATATTAGTTGGTCATCTTACTAAAAATAATTTTTTCATATTAATTTATCACCTTACTAAATCAAGAAAGCATTACTTGAATTTTTCTCTTATTGTCCTTGCAATTAATTCTTTTTGAAAGTGTTCACATACACTTGTTTGTAAAGTTGCCAAGAAGTTTTTAAGGGGTGAATTAGTAAAATGATATCCTCATTCTCACATTACTTTAAATTAATTACTGCATAATATTCCATAATAACCTAGTAACCCTCAGATGCATGTTGTAATAACACTATGTATTCACAAAAAAAAACTACTAAAACGCTCTACCATGTGTTACCACTATATTTAAGTGTGTTCATCTCATCACTAACCAACCACATAAAGTTCTTACACAAAAAATGAAAAAAATTTCTCTATCTCCTGCATTATAGGAGTCTTTTAGTTTCTTACTTCTTCTTTTTTTCAGTAATAACGTGAAATTTTTTGTTTAATTTACTGTTGCATTAGAACTATATATGCAATTATATGAAGATAATTGTATTGAATTCAATAGATATCGCGTTAAAAAAATAGGAAAGTGCACGTAAAATCCCATGTGAATCGGCAAGAACAGCTTAATATGATGAAAACAGATGGAAGTAAAGGGCCATATGTTACCAATGTAAGAAAATGACTGATGTTAGAATCGAAGCATCGTCAAGATGTACATCAGAGAGATTTTACCATGGGATACAATCGAATGCATTTCAATCTTTTATGGATGACACAGAGAGTTCATTGAAACAAATGATTTAAGGTGTCCTTTTTTGTTTTTGAGTTCTTGGAGACGGTAAAATCGATAGGATTAGATAGATATCTCGTTAACATAGGTCATTGAAAGGATTTTTGACGACTTATTAAAGTACAAAAAGCTAGGATCTTTCAGAAAAGAACAAAATGGAGGATGATCTGATCAAGTCACTGAGCAAACGGTACATGAGTAGGGGTGGACCGAGGATGAGTTTTGGATCGATGAGTACAAGGAGTCGGGCTTCAGATGGTTTCCAAGAAGCGTTTACTGCACCAGGAGGTGATATTTTTGAGAGAAGTACAAGGGAAATTGACGATGAACAAGAGCTCAAATGGGCTGCCATTGAAAGACTTCCTACTTATGATAGGCTGAGGAAAGGGATTTTGAGACAAACGTTGGAAGATGGAGAGACAAATTATCATGAAGCTGATCTTGCCTATCTTGGATTACATGATAGGAAACAAATCTTAGAAGCTGTTCTTAAATCCGTTGAAGAAGATAATGAGAAATTCCTTCGTACATACAGAGACAGGATAGATAGGTGAGTAAATAGAAAAAAAAAATGTAGTAACAAATTTACTTGATCTTAGTTAATTATAGTGTTGATCAACTTTTGCATCGAACAGGGTTGGAATTGAGACTCCGAAAGTTGAAGTTCGATTTGAGCATCTTTGTATTGATGGAGATGCACATGTTGGATCTAGAGCATTGCCTACTCTCTGGAATGCTTCCATCAATTTTGTAGAGGTACTATTTCGTTTAACTCGGATTACACTGGGTAAGTTGTTGTTGTTAGATTGATATTAGATTGATAACAATGCCTTGTAGTTTTATTGTACTTGTTTATGTTTTCATTTCATGTTTTGTTCGTTGTAATTGTTGAAAACTAGCTAACAAAGTTTGGTACATGTAATGGTGAATTGATTTTTTTTTTTAATTCAAATATCACAGGGGTTTCTTCAAAAGATCAAGATCATTCCCTCAAAGAAAAGGGTGGGCAACATACTACGCGATGTGAGTGGAATCGTAAGACCCTCAAGGTATGTTCATCAGACTACAGTTTCAATTAGAGTTAAACTTACGGACCGGAAAGATTTTAGTAAATCACTTTATATAGTCTTATTTAGTATGGTTGAGACAGGCATTATGGAGATTGCAGCTCACCTATTGATTCTGTGGTTCTTTCATTTTATAGGATAACGCTACTTCTGGGGCCTCCTGGTGCTGGGAAAACTACATTGCTAAAAGCACTTGCCGCGGTTTCAGATAAGGACATAAGAGTGAGTGACTTTTGAACTTTCGATGTAAGGCCTGAAAGTTTTAATTAAGTGGTGTTTTACTAATGTGACATTCTTGTAGGTGAATGGAAGTATCAGTTATTGTGGCCATGAACTATCACACTTTATACCTCAAAGGACATGTGCTTATATTAGTCAGCATGACATTCATCACGGAGAGATGACAGTTAGAGAGACGTTGGATTTTTCAGGACGTTGCTTAGGAGTTGGAACAAGATATGAGCTTCTTACTGAAATTACAAAGCGTGAAAAAGATGCAGGAATCAAACCTGATCCTCAGCTGGATGCATTTTTGAAAGCTACTGCTGTTGCAGCGCAAGAATCTAGTCTTGTCACAGACTATGTTCTTAAGGTCAGACTCCTGGTTGCCCTCATAATAATTCCTGCACGTACAAACTACCTAGAACTGATTATTGAAGTGAAATACAGATACTTGGGATGGATATATGTGCTGATACAATGGCCGGTGATGATATGAGAAGGGGTATCTCTGGTGGACAGAAAAAGCGGCTCACAACCGGTATGTAGAATGTCACGTCAATCAAGGGAAGAGCATCACATAAATGTTCTTTGTGTCTTGTCTCCCCAGCATCTGTCCGGTTTGCTGAGCTTCTTCTAATGCATGTGTCTGTGACAACATTTAATATGTTTTGGCTTTTTGCTGAATGCAGGAGAAATGTTGGTTGGCCCTGCTAAAGTTTTCTACATGGATGAAATATCGACTGGCCTCGACAGCTCAACCACATTTCAAATTGTGAAATACATGAAGCAGATGGTCCATATCATGGATGTAACCATGATAATCTCTCTTCTTCAACCTGCACCAGAAACCTATGATCTTTTCGATGACATTATATTGATTTCTGAGGGAAAAATTATCTACCAAGGACCACGTGAGAATGTCCTGGAGTTTTTCGAGATGATTGGATTCAAATGCCCAGAAAGGAAAGGAGTTGCTGACTTTCTGCAAGAGGTTACTTCCCAAAAGGACCAAGAACAATATTGGTCCAGGAAAAATGAACCTTACCAATATATTTCAGTGGCTGACTTTGCACAATGCTTTAACGATTTTCGTGTTGGGCAACAGCTTTCTGATGACCTTGGAGTTCCTTATGACAAAAGCAAAGCCCATCCTGCTGCACTGGTTACTAAGAAGTATGGTATCTCCAACAAAGAACTCTTCAAGGGGTGCTTATCGAGGGAGTGGCTATTGATGAAGCGGAATTCCTTCTTATACGTATTTAAGACATTTCAGATAACTGTAATGTCAATAATTACCTTCACAGTATTCTTTAGGACACATATGAAACCTGGTCAGATGGCAGATGGAGCCAAATTTTATGGTGCCTTATTTTTCAGCCTCATCAATTTAATGTTTAATGGTCTGGCAGAGCTTGGAGTCACCATTCTCAGACTTCCTGTGTTCTATAGACAGAGAGATTCTTTGTTTTTTCCAGCTTGGGCTTTCGCTCTTCCCATTTCTCTTTTAAGAATTCCCCTTTCTTTTGTGGAATCGCTGATATGGATCGTACTTACTTATTACACCATCAGGTTTGCTCCTGCTGCAAGTAGGTGTGTTCTCAGTTCACTCCTAACAACCAAAACATCTTGTGGCGTAATTGTTAGGCTTATCAGTGATGATATTTGGTCAATGTGAAAATTTATGGTGCCTATATAAGTATTAGTTTAGGAACTATATGAATGCAAAATTACATTCTTGCACCTCTGATTTTTTTCAGGTTTTTTCGCCAATTCTTTGGCATTTTTTGCTCTGCATTGTTCGGCTCTGTCTCTCTTCCGTTTAGTTGCTGCACTTGGAAGAACTCAAGTAGTTGCTAACACTCTTTGAACACTCACATTACTGGTAGTCTTTGTGCTTGGTGGTTTCATCGTTGCAAAAGGTCAGTTTTCTATTACACACTTGAGAGTTCTTTTTAGTCTTGGACTACATGTGCAGGATGGTCTCCAATATTTGAATGCATTTTTGTGTACTGGTACAGATGACCTGGAACCATGGATTCGATGGGATAACTACCTTTCTCCTATGTCATATGCACAGAATGCAATTGCCATCAATGAGTTTCTGGACAAAAGATGGAGTACTGTAAGTTCTACCATTATTGGTTCATAAGAAGGCAGCATACATTCGTTTGACTTTTCCATCAACATTAATTATCTTGACGTGTCCTGTCTGTTGCTCTTTGCAGCCCAACAATGACAGAAGATTTTCTCAGCCAACAGTCGGCAAGGTTCTTCTCAAGGCAAGGAGCATGTATACAGAAGACCATGTTTTATGGCTTTGTGTTATTGCCCTATTTGCTTTCACGTTTTTGTTCAACTTTGGCTTTATCTTGGCACTAACATACCTAAACCGTAAGTCCCAGATAGTCTGCACTATTTAAAGTTATAGAATCGGCTTTTGGTTCTGATCAAGTCTTGTTAGAAAAATGCAGCACTTGGAAGTACAAAATCAGTGACTTCAGATGATGATGGAAGCAAAGAAAAGAAGCAAACGAGTTCACCAAATGCAACTCCAATGCGTGAAGGTTGTTGGAGTCCCACATCGGTGGGTTAAAGGGTCCTTGGTCTCTTTATATGGTCTTGGGCAATCCTCCCCTCATGAGCTAGCTTTTGAGGTTGAGTTAGGCCCAAGGTCCATTTCTTCTTATATTGTCCACGCATCCAGATGTCCAGCCCTGGGCGTGCGGGGGGTGTTGGAGTCCCACATCGGTGGGTTAAAGGATCCTTGGTCTCTTTATATCTTGGGCAATCCTCCCCTCATGAGCTACAGATAATTCTAGTGAGTTCACAAGAGTCTCTTATAGTATCTCAAGGATTTTAAAAAACTAGTTTTTCCCCTTGTTGAGCTCTAATACAGAGAACACCTTTTCATTAACTTTGTGAAGTGATGAGTATTTGACCTCAGTAAGAATCTAGTGGGAGGCCTTGATAGAATCTTAGGTTGTATGCATGAGAAAAAGATATTTAGAACAACCATGTCCTGATACGAGGTTTGTCAATCCAGATTTGAGAATTTCCTATCATTGGAATGTTATCTGCAATTAAAAAGTTCCTTAAAGGTCTGTAAACTATCTCGTAAATGTGCGATTCTGGTGGTTATATGACCATCCTTCATAAATTGCAATCAAGGTTTAGACAGTGACACTATATGGGAGATATTTAATCCTCTCTCTACTTTTACCATTTGTAAACATTCTGGCTACCTGAATGATTGTTACAGGTACAGCTATGGACGAAAGGGAAACTAACAGCTCAGGAGGTGAAGAAGCCAAGGGAAAAGGAAAGGTGCTTCCTTTCCAGCCCCTGTCCCTTGTATTTAATCATATGAATTATTACGTCAATATGCCAGCTGTAAGTAACATTTCTTGATATTCAAACATTAACTTTGTTATCATTCAGTTTTTACTAATTATCGACAAGAATAGATGCTTCTCAAGGAATTCATTGAGTTTGTGAATGTATATTGTGCGTCTTAAAAGCTATGTGTGTGTTTGTTATTCCACTAATCTTTAGATCTGCAAAACAACTTCTCCCATCGAATGAACCTGTGATAACATGTCTTGTTTGCAAAGAACTGACTGCTTGGGCTATTCAGAATTTTCTATATGATTTGCATGATTAGTACTATGTTCTAATGATCATTTAGATAACTAGTGAATAATATTTTCTAATAAGATTACGACCAAAGTTCCTAAAAGAATAAGCTTTCTTGAGTTACCAGACAACCTGTTGAATTCTTGAGTTAATATTACAAAAGCAAGGGAGGAATGCAATATGAACTTCTGTGGCTTATACCGTTGTGGTACTTTATCAGGAAATGAAACTCCAAGGAGTCTAGGAAACTCATCTCCAATTGTTACGAGGTGTTTGTGGTGCTTTCAGGCCTAGAGTCCTAACGGCCTTAATGGGTGTAAGTGGTGCTGGAAAGACCACATTGATGGATGTCTTAGCAGGAAGGAAAACAGAAGGCTCCGTTGAAGGAAACATCAGTCTTTCTGGTTATCCAAAGCAGCAAATAACTTTTGCTCGCGTAAGTGGTTATTGTGAACAGAATGACATTCATTCTCCACATGTTACTGTTTATGAGTCATTGGTATACTCAGCTTGGTTGCGTCTCTCTCCAGATGTAAAAGAACAAACACGGAAGGTGAGCTTGTTGTCTTATCCTCTTACATTGATTTATCAGTGAAGTCTCTGAGCTTCTGAGTAACCTTTTTAACATTGTTATCTTCATGAAAAAATCTATTCTATTTTCTGTAAAGACTCCGGACAGTTCTCATAGAAATGGAGGTCGATTGACTTCCATTTTTGGTCCTGTTTAGAATTTTGTTGAACAAGTAATGGAGCTTGTTGAGTTGCATCCTCTGAGAAACTCCCTAGTTGGCCTTCCAGGGGAAGATGGCCTATCAACTGAGCACAGAAAGAGGCTAACCATAGCGGTAGAGCTTGTGGCAAATCCATCTATTATTTTCATGGATGAACCGACATCAGGACTTGATGCTAGAGCTGCAGCAATTGTGATGCGAACTGTAAGAAACACGGTGGATACTGGGAGAACTGTTGTCTGCACTATCCACCAGCCAAGCATAGATATCTTCGAAGCACTTGATGAGGTAATTAATGCAAGCAATGTTGGATTACATAACTAGTGGATACCCGTTTGTTTTGATGCAACGCTTCTTCTCATAATCATTTCTACTGACTCTCTTGCAGCTGTTATTGATGAAAAGAGGAGGACAAGTCATATTTGCAGGGACACTTGGTCATCAGTCTCACCTACTGATCGAGTATTTCCAAGTGAGAATTATATCTTTATCAAATTATTGGGGTGGGGGTCTATTAGAACAAATCAGCAACTAAAGAGCTGTTTTTTACCCAGACTGTTCCAGGGGTTCCTAAAATCGAAGTGGGATATAATCCTGCTACCTGGATGCTGGAAGTCTCGAATACGGCTGTTGAGGCTCAACTTCAAGTAGATTTTGCGGGCATTTATGCCAACTCTGAGCTGTATAGGTAAGTTAGAAGATTGAATAGTTGTAATTTTATTTTCTTCTTAGGACATTCTTGTTTTAGTACGCGAAGATGGTGATGAATCGTTCTCTCATTTTCGATTTTTCATTCGCATTACTATAGTGGTATTTCAGAAAAATGTTTGATATGACTAATCCTTCGACCTACCTTACTCTGTATTTGCAGGAGGAATCAATAAATTATCAAAGAACTGAGCATTCCCCCACCAGGATCCCAAGATCTTCACTTCCCCACGCAGTTCTCCCAACCGTTTTTTGAACAGTACAAGGCTTGCTTTTGGAAACAACACTTGTCCTATTGGAGGAATCCACAGTATAATGCCATTCGGTTTGCTATGACAACAATAGTAGGAGGAATATTCGGAATCATTTTTTGGAATAAGGGGAACCAACTGTGAGTAATCTTCCTTGAGTCCAAACAATATATATGATGTCTGCAATCACTTTTTTTCTTATAGACTAATTATGATAACAGGTCCAAACAACAAGACGTGATAAATATAGTTGGAGCTATATATGCTGCCGTTCTGTTCCTAGGTGGAACTAATACTTCAGCCGTGCAGTCTGTTGTCGCTGTAGAGAGGACAGTCTTTTATCGAGAAAAAGCAGCAGGAATGTTTTCAGCACTCCCTTACGCATTTGCTCAGGTAGGAGTAGCTTCGATAAACATATTCTGTAAAATTTCCAGAAAATCAATTGGTCATTGAAAAGTATTTCATCCTTGTGCCATATGCAGGTGGTCATAGAGACTATCTATGTCGCGATTCAAACTTTTATTTACAGCCTTATTCTGTACGCAATGATTGGATTCCAATGGACGGCTGGAAGGTTCCTTTTGTTCTACTTTTTTGTTTTCATGTGCTTCATCTACTTCACAATGTATGGAATGATGCTTGTTGCACTTGCTCCGAACTACCAAATTGCTGCTATCGTACTATCTTTCTTCCTCTCCTTTTGGAACTTGTTCTCCGGTTTCCTCATACCAAGAACGGTAAGTATAAACCAAGCACTTTATGATCAAAATAGTAAGTAAAAAGAATCTTGCTATCACACATTTTTCTGACAAAATCATGATTACATATGCAGCAAATTCCGATATGGTGGAGATGGTATTATTGGGGTTCTCCAATCGCATGGACAATATATGGCCTAGTAACGTCTCAACTAGGCGACAAGAACAACCCCATTTCGATACCAGGAAGCGGCGAGGTATCAATAAAGATGTATCTGAAGCAAAGCTATGGTTTTGAGTATGACTTCCTGGGAGTTGTTGCGGCAGTTCATGTAGTATGGGCAGTTTTCTTTGCCCTTATTTTTGCTTATGGCATCAAGTTGTTGAATTTCCAAAGGAGATAAGTGAAACTTGAGCTCAGAACAGAAAGTTTTGCCTATTATAAATTGTAGCTACTATGATAAATTTCAGATTTTGTGCTCAACTGCTCATTGAGCTCATTTCATGGTTGCACAGATATTTCTTTTGTGTGTCAAATTCTGTCCCTGGACAACCTTTGTAACATCCTTAGTCTGACACACATCTAGAGCAGCTTTTTTATAGGGTCTAAGACTAGCCATTTTATGTAAGGGCATATAAGTAAGGGCATGGGAGTAAAAGTCATCTCATGTTTTCTCACTTCTAACAATCAATCTCTTATTCATAAGCCAAATATATTATTTCTCTTCCTCCCCTTCCATTTTATAGTTCTTGATATTATCGAATAATTCTACTTTCATTACCTGTTATTATTTCTTGTTCATATGGCTCAATTCTAGCAGAAAAGAAAGAAAACTCAATCAGACCTAATTCAGTTGCCTCTAACTCTATTTTTACATATTCCAACTTAGTTTATTGCTCTATCAATTCAAGATTTTATATGTAACGGTTCACACATTTCAACAACTAACTCATAACTTAAGTCTCAATGTCCAGCTGCTATAAGACCATGAATCAGGATTACAAGTAGATTAAAAAAAAAAAAAAAAGAATGGCATATACATACATACGACACTCAATATTTGACCTCAGTTGGCAAGAAGCACTTCAACTTTGAATGTGCACATCTAAACACCTCGACTCTTCACCACTATATCAGTTGAACACTCCAAATTATGAAATGGTCATCTAGACACCTCCAAAATTTATGTGTCATGTCAACATCGGGTATCCACGAGATACTGTGGGGATGAGTTGGGAGTGTTTAGTTGCCAGTTGAGATGTCTTGATGTATGCTCTCAAAGTTGGAGTATTTACTTGCTAGTTGAGGGAGAGTTTGAGTGTATGTTTATGTATTAGGCCAAAAGAAAAAGATCACCAGTAGATTATTTTCCAAGTTCAAATTTAAAGGTGATTAAAGCAGGATGCATGCACATTAATGCATGTACATAAGTTTACCAATTTAAAACTTGAGACTTCAAATCTGTCCATAGCAGTAGAAACTTATAAATTTGAACTCTCATTTAATTACAATCAAGAAAAGACAAAAACTTGAATATGTTGGAAACTCCAAAATCTGACAAAGCATGGTATACAAAAAAGTATGATTGCTTGTAAACTCTAATTTAATATACTCATTCATGGCTTTATTATCATCTACATACATAGAAACCTCCACTATATATACTTCCCAACTAAGTTCCTTCAATTCAACCCACGATTTCACCTTTCTCCTCTACAGTTGAAAGCCAGAAATATAAGCAAAAGGGAAAAACAAAAACCAAAAGCTAAAAATCCTTAGATTATAAAGTTACATTCTTTTCATTCAGATTGATTCTATTTCATTCACTGAATTTACTTATGTAAGCTCCCTGATTATTTAGTGTTTTGTTTCACTATGATATATTCCATTGAGAAGTGGCATAGCTGCATAGACCGAAGGGCGGTCAGTTCGTCGGAAAATGATATTGTGCATATAGTTCAAAATATTATTTTTTATAGATATATATATTTTAAAACTTGGACACCCTTGACGAAATTACTTAAACACATTTTTATTTTTACATTGTTGTGTAGAACAGCATTGAGGGAAATATTCAAGAAAACCTTGGACCTGGGCAGGGTGAAAAAACTCTGTAGAGGATAAGGATGGCTGCATCAATGAGGGAAAATGAGCTGGTGAGGTCTATGAGCAAAAAGGCAAGTTTTTCGTCAGCTAGCAGGAGGGGATCATGGGCTTCAGCAAGTCTTCGTGAGGCGTTTGGTGCACCTGGAGGGGATGTTTTCGTGAAAAGTGGGAGGCAAGATGATGAAGATGAACTGAAATGGGCTGCAATTGAGAGACTTCCTACTTATGAGAGAATGAGGAAGGGAATCTTGAAGCAAGTCATGGACAATGGAAGAATTGTTCATGAACAAGTTGATGTAGCTCATATGGGAATGCAAGAAAAGAAGCAACTTATGGATAGTATACTAAATGGTATTGACGAGGATAATGAGAGATTCCTTCTCAGGCTTAAAGATCGTATCGAAAGGTGAAAAAATATACAAACTGCCTTTTTCATCTTTTGATGAAAGAATCAAAGTTCTTATTATTTGGAGTAAAACGTATGAGATAATAAACTTTGTCGAACAGGGTTGGGATCGATATTCCAAGAATCGAAATCAGGTTTGAGCACTTGTCCATTGAAGGAGATGCATATGTTGGCAGCAGAGCTCTTCCAACACTATGGAATTCAACCATCAACTCATTAGAGGTAGCTAAATGTGAATTTTTTTTTGTAAATCTAACACATTGATCTGAAGATACTTAAGTTTGAGGATCACTCTTTGTTTTCTTATGTTTAATAGGGACTTCTTGGGCTTCTTAGGCTTTCGCCTTCTAAGAAGAAATCTGACAAAATACTGGATGACATTTCTGGAATTGTAAAACCATCAAGGTATGAAGTGTTTGTCATAATATTTAGGCCTCCATTATAATATCTTTGACATAGTTAAGTTTCTGATATCATCGTTTTCTGTAAAAAATTTGAACTCTTTTTATTAGGATGACACTGCTTCTTGGACCTCCAGCCTCTGGAAAAACTACATTGTTGAAGGCACTTGCAGGAAAGCTGGAGGAAGATCTTAGGGTGTGTCATTTTCTTTCAGACAGATCATTCTTGGTGTTGTTGTAATGAAAAAACCGATAATCTTGTTAAAACTTGACATTCTTGAACTTTGTTCCTTTTGAATGAATGTAGGTAAAGGGGAAGGTCACCCACTGTGGTCATGAACTTAAAGAGTTCATTCCTCAGAGAACTTGTGCTTATATCTGCCAGCATGATCTTCATCATGGTGAGATGACAGTAAGAGAGACACTGGATTTCTCGGGGCGCTGCTTTGGAGTTGGTGCCAGATATGAACTGCTAGCTGAGCTCTCGAGACGAGAAAAACAGTCAGGAATTAAACCAGACCCTGAGATAGATGCATTCATGAAAGCCATATCAGTGGCTGGGCAAAAGACCAATTTGGTCACTGACTCTATTCTTAAGGTCTGCTTTCCCTCCTAAAATTTGAAGCTCCGTTTATTTTCACTTATGTTAAGGTGACTAACAAGTTCTTTTGCACCAGATACTTGGACTGGATATTTGTTCTGATACAATGGTAGGTGATGAAATGAGAAGGGGTATTTCTGGTGGACAAAAGAAGCGTGTAACTACAGGTATATGATGAGTTAAACTAGCCAAGGTCTAAAGTTGGTTTTGGTTATTCTATTCTCAAGAAAGATCATTACCAAATTCAAATGTGATAACACATGCTTAAAGGTTGTTAATGGATATGATGCAGGGGAAATGTTGGTTGGGCCTGCAAAAGTTTTCTTGATGGATGAAATCTCGACTGGCCTTGACAGTTCAACAACGTTTCAAATAGTCAAATATATGAGACAGATGGTTCATATTATGAATGTGACCATGATAATCTCCCTACTTCAGCCAGCCCCTGAAACCTTTGATCTATTTGATGAGATCATCTTGCTTTCAGAAGGGAAAATTGTCTACCAAGGTCCACGTGAAAACGTTCTAGAGTTTTTCGAGAGTGTTGGTTTTAAATGTCCTCAAAGGAAAGGAGTTGCAGATTTTCTTCAAGAGGTTACTTCCAAGAAAGATCAAGAGCAATACTGGTCCAAAAAGAATGTTCCCTATCGGTTTGTGTCAGTACGTGACTTCGTTGAGCACTTCAAATCCTTCCATGTAGGGCTAAAGCTTTTCAGTGAAGTTCAAGTTCCTTATGACAGAAGTAGAACACACCCTGCAGCATTGGTGAAAGAAAAGTATGGTATCTCTAACAAAGAACTCTTCAAGGCATGCTTGTCAAGGGAGTGGTTGTTGATGAAACGTAACTCGTTCGTCTACATTTTCAAGACTGTCCAGATCACCATCATGGCTATTTTTACATTCACCGTATTCTTTAGAACGAAAATGAAGCACGGTGAAGCAGAAGACGGAGGAAAATTTTATGGCGCACTGTTTTTCAGCCTTCTAAATGTGATGTTCAATGGCATGGCTGAGCTTGCAATGACTATTTTCAGACTACCAGTCTTCTTTAAACAAAGAGATGCTTTATTTTACCCAGCATGGGCTTTTGCTCTTCCAATTTGGCTCCTTAGGATCCCCATCTCACTGATGGAGTCAGGAATATGGATCCTCCTCACATACTACACTGTTGGATTTGCACCTGCAGCTGATAGGTATGTCCACTATAGCCTATAATATTCCAAGTTATGATACAGCAACAGATCCTAGCTTACATTCGGCAACTTTCAAATTCGCTAACAACTTCATCACCTTAATAGGTTTTTCCGGCAGTATTTGGCCTATGTTGGAATTCACCAGATGGCGTTGGGACTCTTCCGTTTCATTGCAGCCCTTGGAAGAACACAAGTTGTGGCCAATACTCTTGGTACCTTCACATTGTTGTCAGTTTTTGTCCTTGGTGGATTTATCATCGCCAAAGGTTAGCAACTGAAATTAGATATATTAGCTAATGTAGTGAGGCTAGTTAATCATTTCAAGATTGAAACTCCATCATACTGTGATTCTGATATATGTAACTGGTTATTACAACAGATGACCTCCAACCTTGGATGAAATGGGCATATTACCTTTCCCCCATGTCATACGGGCAGAACGCAATAGTTCTTGTTGAATTTCTTGATAAAAGATGGAACAAGGTAAATGAGCTTGTATTTACATCTTCGATATTCATTGTTTCTTTCTTATCTTTAGATAATCTAAGAATATCTTACTCTCTTCCAGCCCAATGTGGATCCAACCTTTCCAGGAAAAACAGTTGGAATAGAGCTTCTTAAAGCCAGAGGGATGTTTACAGAGGACATTTGGTACTGGATTTGTGTCATTGCACTATTCGCGTTCTCATTGTTTTTCAACCTCTGCTTCGTTGCAGCACTCACATACCTAAAACGTAAGACATGATACGTGATAGTGAATTTCTTCCTTTGCTGGACACAAGCTTCACTTTTGATCGCCTTTTAAAACTTGATTGCAGCTCTTGGAGTTACTAAATCTATTACGGTGAATGAAGAAGACAGTCAAAACAAGGAAAAGAAGATGAAAGTAATACCGGATGAAGGTTCAAGATTAAGAACATCTTTTTTGTTTTCATGAATTTGAATTATATATCAATGAATGCCGTTGATGTGCCACCAGCTGCTGATTTATCTGTTCTGATGTATCAGGAAAGAACACTTCGGGAGATGTAAATTCAAATGGTGCAGCCAGTGCAACCAACAAAAAGGGCATGGTGCTGCCCTTCCAGCCTTTGTCCCTTTCATTTGAGCATGTGAATTACTATGTTGATATGCCTGCTGTAAGCTGTTCTCTACTTCTAATGGTTTACTATGATTATAAAAAGAATATCTGAATCAGATGTTGCATGTATAGTTTTGTTTGCCACCTCTTTGATAAATCCTCCATCCAGTGTTGCTTATATATAATCAAAATTCCTTACTGGTCAACGAATGATCTCCGAATCAGGAAATGAAGAGTCAAGGAATTGAAGAAACGCGACTCCAGCTACTACGAGATGTTAGTGGTGCTTTTAGACCAGGTGTGCTAACAGCATTAATGGGTGTGAGTGGTGCTGGAAAGACTACTTTGATGGATGTTTTAGCTGGAAGAAAAACCGGGGGATACATTGAAGGGAATATCTGTGTTTCTGGGTATCCAAAGATCCAAGAGACATTCGCTAGAGTTAGTGGCTACTGTGAACAAAATGACATTCATTCTCCACATGTTACTGTTTATGAATCTCTTCTATACTCTGCGTGGTTGCGTCTTCCTTCTGATGTCAACAAGGAAACTCGAATGGTATAGCTTTCTCCTCTTATTTTTCCCGCAAGATTTACTTTTCATCCACTGAGAAATCATTGACAGTCCTCTTGTTTTGTTCAGATGTTTGTGGAGGAAGTTATGGAGTTGGTTGAGCTTACATCGTTGAGAGGATCACTAGTTGGCCTTCCTGGAGTTGATGGATTATCAACTGAACAAAGAAAGCGGCTAACTATAGCCGTGGAGTTGGTTGCCAATCCTTCCATCATCTTCATGGATGAGCCTACATCCGGTCTGGATGCTCGAGCTGCTGCAATTGTCATGAGAGCTGTAAGGAACACTGTGGATACCGGGAGAACTGTAGTTTGCACAATTCATCAACCAAGTATCGACATATTTGAATCATTCGATGAGGTACTAATTCCTTGAATCCAATCCAACATCTACAACTAGTTCATACAATCATCAACTTGAACTTGGATGTATCATGACTATACAATGCCACTATCTGTGCAGTTATTCTTGATGAAGAGAGGAGGACAAGTCATTTATGCTGGAACCCTCGGTCGCAATTCTCAACACTTGACAGAGTATTTTGAAGTAAGATGATTAAAAAGATTTTGTACAATAGCTACCATTCTATTATAAGTCCTCTAGAATCATGCAAATAATCTTTTATATACCAACTGTTTTCAGTCTGTTCCCGGGGTTAGCAAGATCAAAGATGGATATAATCCTGCTACTTGGATGCTTGAGGTCAGTGCTGCATCTGTTGAATCTCAGCTCAGCATAGACTTTGCAGAAACTTTTACCAATTCTGATCTGTATAGGTACGAGAAACAATCAAATTGATCAATTAACATTATTCGTCGTTCTATTCCCTACATCCACGTTTTGAGCATACTAAATCTTATATCAGGAGAAATGAGGAACTAATTAAGAAACTAAGTAATCCAGAACAAGGGTCCAAGGACCTGTACTTCCCTACTAAGTACTCTCAGCCACTGTTGACTCAATTCAAGGCATGTTTCTGGAAACAACATTGGTCTTATTGGAGGAATCCACAGTACAATGTCATCAGATTTTTCATGACAACGGTCATTGGAATTATATTTGGCGTTATTTTTTGGGACAAAGGAGGAAAATTGTGAGTCACTATACCGAGCTTCAAACTTTTTTCCCCCTTGAAACAGATAAAATCATAAACGAACTATTCTTTCCATCAGCGAAAAACAGCAGGACCTTTCAAATCTTATGGGAGCAATGTATGCTGCTGTTCTATTTCTTGGAGGAACAAACACTTCGGCTGTGCAATCTGTTGTGGCCATCGAAAGAACAGTGTTCTATCGCGAAAGAGCAGCAGGGATGTTTTCAGCCTTGCCATATGCTTTTGCTCAGGTATGTGAACTGAACATCTAGTCTAACCCGATTGTAAAGCATCGATTATGTCAAACAAATCGAGTTTATTGTCTGTTCCTTGACAGGTGACTGTTGAAACAATCTATGTCGGGATCCAAACATTCCTTTACAGCCTAATCCTTTACTCAATGATTGGATTCGAGTGGCAAGCTGGCAAGTTCTTCTGGTTCTACTACTACGTGTTCATGTGCTTCGTCTACTTCACACTCTATGGAATGATGCTTGTAGCCCTCACTCCAAATTACCAGATAGCAGCAATTGTCATGTCTTTCTTCCTCAGCTTTTGGAACCTCTTCTCTGGTTTCCTCATTCCTAGGATGGTAAGGGAAATCTTGAAATTCCACAATTGTTCTTCTTTTCACAAACTCTCAAATATAATGTTTGACATCTTATACTATGAGCATGTTTGGCTAAGTTTATAAAAACTTTTTTGACTTATCTGCGCGTTTGGTGAACACTATAAGTTGTTATAAGCCAAACGCTGTCATAAGTTGATCACCTCCAACTCATAGCTTTACAACTTATAAGCAGGGTTGGCTCGACCATAACGCCACTAAAGAAATTGATTTAGGGCCTAAACTTTTTGGGGGCCTAGTTTTTTTTCTAAAAATATGTTCTAAATGTATAATCCTTTAAAAAAAATTATGTATTATTTAATTTCAAGAAAATTTTGGGGGAATTATAAAATAACTTTTGGAGGCCCATTTTCAATAGTTACTAAAAGTAAAGTTAGTTGTTTAGAATTTTTTTTCCTTTTAAGTTAAGCTAAAAGATAGTTCATTGATAGTATACTCACACGCATGTTTAACGATAATATCTATATAATTGTAAATATTTCTACTAATTAACAATGGGATGCACGTATGGTGCACGAAATACACATAAGATGTACATACATAGCACAAGATGCACATGTAACATACGAGATACATGCGTAATGCACACAAAAGCTAATTTTATTGAATATACTTGAAACCACTTATTATGATTTGACTTTAAGCCACCGAATTCGTTGTTACCCCTGCTTATAAGCAATTTTGGTTTGACCAAACTTTTTACAATTTAATCCTAATATTTTTTGTGGTATCTGAAATATTCTTCCTAAAACATAAATTTTAATTATATCTCTGTTCTATTTTCGTCATTCGCTCCTATTATGTAAAAGTACTTCAAATTTATATACTATTGTAAATATCTGTAAGGTCATTTCAGTCATTTTTACACCGAACATAGTACTTGCATATTATCAGTTTCGGAACTAAAATCCAAACATATAACTGCTTATTTATCAGCACTTGATACTTCTCAGCTAACTCGAACGGGCTCTACATGTATATTGCAGCAAATCCCAATATGGTGGAGGTGGTACTACTGGGGTTCACCAGTTGCATGGACAATATATGGTCTTATTGCATCTCAATTAGGAGACAAAACAGAAAAAGTTCATATTCCTAGCCATGATGGTACTCCTATTTATATTGAACTGAAGGACTACCTCAAACAATATTTGGATTATGATTTTGACTTTCTTGGAGCTGTTGCTGCTGCCCATCTTGCTTGGGTGCTTCTATTCTTCTTTGTTTTTGTCTATGCTATCAGGGTCCTCAACTTCCAAAAGAGATAATAAAAGCCAACAAAATAACCAACATGTTGTATTGTTCTTGTTATATATTGCTTTCTTTAGGATAATTCAAGGGAAATAATATATGTAGCATTTATAATCTATTTTTTTTGTTCTCCAGAATTGTAAAGTTTCAATTTCATTCTTCCCAAGTTGTATCAATTGATGTTCTTTTTATGAAATAAAATAACGTTGATCAATTAAGTACCAGTATTGCACCCTTTTTTCTTCTTATTTTATTTACTGTTGTTTGATAAGTAAGCAGAAAATATTATCTAAAAGCATTTATATATACTTAGAATCTGGACACGTATGTTGCACGTACGTTTCTTTATGAATATTCAAACATTCTAAACCTCACAAATATTCGTAAAACTTTTATGTCAGATGTGGAAAAAGCAAATTCAATTAGCGAAAACCGTGAACTAAATATTAACTGCTATATATGTCATCTTTTTGTTTTATATTTTCATCAAACTTTATATAAAGGAAAATATAATAACTAAACCATGCTGGCTTTATTTGATTGTCCCGATATCGGTATCATTTCTTATTTGTTATATTTAGTTTAAAACCATTATTTAGAGGGGTGGGAGTTGGGGTGGGGGAGAAATACACGAAATTGCATGTCATAGACCCAATTATAGGTGATTTTAGATATTTGACCTCAATAAGAAATATCTTTAAAGAATAATCTTTCTTAATTTTTAATTATAATACAAGTACCATTTTGCCCCTCTACACCTCAAATATATTTTTTAAACTTTTCATACTTATTTGTCTCTCAAATTTTATTTTTTATTTTTTTCTTTAATTTTATTATTCTATTTTTTATTATTTTCACTTTTTAATTTTTTTCCTTTAATTTTATTATTCTATTTTTTATTATTTTTACTTTTTATTTTTTTTCTTTAATTTTATTTTCATGTTTTAATTCATTTGTCTCAACCTTTTTTTTCTCAAGCATTATCTATTTCTTTTTTTTCCATTTTTTAATTCATTTATCTTTAATCTTTATTTTTCTTTTATTTTTTATTTTTATCTATTTTCTTATTTTTTTCCTCATTTTCCTCAAACTTTATTTTTATTTTCCTCTCATTTTTTATTTTCTCAATTTTTTTTATTCTTTGTTTTTTTCTTAATCATTATTTTTTTCTTGCCTCTTTCTTTCTCACTCTTTTTTTTTTATTTCTCTATTTTGTTTGATCATTTTTTTCTTTTTTCAGTTTTCTTTTTCCCCTCGTTTTCCTCAAACTTTATTTTTATTTTTCCTCTCATTTTTATTTTTCTCAATTTTTTTAATTCTTCATTTTTTTCTTGATCTTTATTGTTTTCTTTTCTTTTTTTCTCAATCTTTTTTTATTTCTCTATTTTGTTTGATCGCTTTTTTTTTCCTCAACTTCTATTATATTTTGCTAATAAAAAAAAAATGGATAATCCGCAAAGGTGTCTTCTTTTTTTGACATCAAAGCAAATTTAAGGGCATGAATTGTTGTTACGAAGTTCTTTGAAAACTCTTGAGATAAGTCGTGTCTCTAAGGCGAGAGTTATAGAATATGTCATAAATAAAGGCATGATGTGGTAGTGTCAACTCTTACCCGTGGGGCATAGTTTGTCGTTTGAAAATCTTTGAGCTAAGTCTTGCCTCTAAGGCAAGAGTCGTAGAACATTTCATAAATAAAGACATAACGTGGTTGTGTCAACTCTTGCCCGTGGGGCATAATTTGTAGTTTGACAATCCTTGAGTTAAGTTTTGTCTCTAAGGCAATAGTTGTAGAACATCTCATAAATAAAAATATAATGTCATAGAGTCAACTTTTGCATGTGGGGCATAATTTGTAGTTTGAAAGTCCTTGAGCTAATTAAATCTTGTCTCTAAGGCAAGAGTTGTAGAACATCTCATAAATGAAAACATAACATGGTAGTGTAACTCTTGCCCGTGGGGCATAATTTATTGTTTGAAAGTCCTTGAGCTAAGTCTTGCCTCTAAGGCAATAGTTGTAGCACATCTCATAAATGAAAACATAACGTGGTAGAGTCAACTCTTGCTCGTGGTCTATAATTTATTGTTTGAAAGTCCCTGAGCTAAATCTTTCCTATAAGGTAAGAGTTATAAAACATCTCATAAATCAAAATACAATATGGTAGTATCGACTCTTGCCCATGAAACATAACTTGTTGTTTGAAAGTCATAAGTGTTGCCTTTACAATGTAGTAGTGTCAACTCTTACTCATGAAGCATAGCTTATTGTTCGAAAGTCGTAAGTCTTGCCTTTACAATGTGATAGTGTCGACTCTTGCTCATGAGATGTAACTTGAATGGAAGAAATCGAAGAAAAGAATAAAAATAATAAAAACGGAAGAAAAATATTTTTAAAAAAAATCAAAAAAAAAATGTAGAAGTTGAGAGAGAATAGGAAAAAAATAAAGGTTGATAAAAAAAAAGATTAAATAAAAATAAAGGTCGAGAAATTTTTTTAAAAAAATCAAAGAAAAATAAAAAAAAAATATTTTAAAAGTAGACGTTGAAAGGTGTAAAGAAGAAAAAAGTAAGGGTTGAAAAAAATGAAAAAGAACAAAAAGAAGGAGGAAAGAAAAAATAAAAAATAAAAAAAGAAAAAAGAAAAGAAAGAAGTTGAGAGGAAAAAAGTAAGGGTTGAGAAAATTAAAAACAAAAAGAGAAAAGAAAAAATAAAAATCAAAGTAAAATTAAAAAGAGAAAAAAAAATAAAAGTTGAAATATATAAATATGGAGTTGTTATCCATTATGAGGATCATTTGTATAATTTACTCCATTGATCAAGGGCAATTTTGTCCAAAAAAATATTAATTAATAAGTAAAGACTATTTTAAAAAAGCTTTTTTATTTGGGGTTAAAATTTGAAAGTCACCCTAATTTAGGTTTATTTTTTAGATTCATCCGGAGGAATAACATATGTATGGAACATAACATATAATGAAGAGAAAATAATTTACATATAATGAAAAAATTCACATAGAATCATAACATATTAATAGAAAGGTGAGACAAATACTTATTCACATAGGAATATATGGAACATTCACTACTAAAAAGTCTTGTTTTAGCCATGCGATTTAGTGAGGACATCCCTCACTAATGAAGATTTAGTGAGGGCAGCCATCACTACAAGGTGTCTTGCTAATTTGAGTCTTGCTAATTATTTGTGAGGGAGACCCTCGCAAAGTACCAACGGACTCCAACACTCATCCATCGCTATTTTGATCTCACAATTTTTCAAAAAAAATATAATGTAGTGTGGAAAATCCCTTGCTATATTAAAAATATATATAATATTTATTTATTATTTAGTGAGGAACCTCCCTTGCTATATTAAAAATATATATAATATATTTAATATATTATAGTGAGGAACCTCCCTTGCTATATTTAAAATATATATAATATTAATTTATTATTTAGTGAGGGACTACCCTTGGTATGAAAAAAATAATTAAAAATTATAAATTTATATATACTAAGAGGTATACCTTGCTAAGTTAAATTAAAAAATAATTTGATAGTTCAATATTTTGAAAGATATCCCTCCCTAAATTCCTTGCTAATTTGATATTATTTTTAGCATTTTACTGCACCAAAATTAAATATTTCAATAGAAAATCAACGTACAACTAATAACAACTAGCAAAACAATAAGAAAATGCTTCCGAAACAATTCAAACATTAAAATTAAGCAACCAAACTTCACACATATTCATCCAACTTAAATAATATCCAAACAAGTATAAAAAAAGTATGCAAACAAGTAGCAAAACACATTGTTTCAAACTCTCCAAATTATCAGAATCCAAAACTAAAACACTACCTAATAATCCATTTCATCCTCTCCATCATCCTCATCCTCTTCGCCATCATCATCAGAGTTAGGGGGCGGAGAACGAGGAAGCTTGATTAACGTATTTACTTGAGCCTTGAGTTCTTGGACGTCTGACTCAAATGTCGTCCTACGTCGCTCCTCATCCATCCTTCTTTTTCGTTCCTCCTCGTATTCCCTAGCAAGCTCTCGAACTTCCCGTTGCGTCTCCTCAAGCTGCTCATCTAGCATGGTGGCAGAGCCCCCTATACCTTGCATTGCAATCCACACTGAAGGCGATGAAAGTTCTTCTCGGAGCAAAGACCGTATGCCCTTCCCTTATACACGCCACCAACTACATCCAGCCAGCAGGAGAGAGTTTCCTCCTCTGATAGCATGATTGGATTGCCTTGATCATCTATCGGCCGATTCTTTTTTACCTCTTCAATTGCTTGAATGTATCGATTCTACATTAAAAGTAAGATTAGTATATAATAAACGGTATAAAATAAATTATAAGTAAGACTTAAACTACTTTTGAGTTTGAAAGTACAACAAAAATGGAGTTATCCAAATTTTATGTATTTTTGGCAATGATGTCTTTCTTGTTTCTTGTCCCAGTAGTTCGTGGTTGGGGACGTGATAGCCATTAATCTATTTGCAACATTTCTTAGTCAAGAATGAACCTAAAAGTAAAAGAAAAAAGATGATCTTAATATCCTAGAAAGAAAAAATAGCCAACTGTTGGAAGGTCAAGTCGAACTTGATAACTTAGGCTACATATTGGTCAAGGAGGGCACAACAAGTACATCTATGGAAGGTGTATTTGCAGCTGGAGATGTGCAGGTTCTTCCAACAATTTATTATTTTATTTCTGCTATGCCTAAACATCTTATTATGGAATACACTTCAACGTGGAGTCTATTTGGCTGCTACACTTAACCGTATATTCAAATGACAACATGTTGTAATCTCAGAAAACATCTACTACATTATCTCTTGATTTAAAACATTATCGTATTTTAATAATCTTCAACGTAAAAAATAAAAAGTAAAGACTTGAACTTACATAGGTGTCCTCTACCCGTGTCTCAACCCAAACTTCTTTTCCATCTTTAAGTTTCATATGGGTCTTCTTCCATAACTCTTCACGAGTGGCTGGTCTACTAAGAGATGCTTCTTGCAGATGAAATAAACACAGTGAACCATAAGTGTATTAAATAATTTATTACCGTATAAATGTATAAATAATTACCAATTTCCTCTTAGCTGTCCCCATAGACACCGAACCACACGTGTGCAATGAGCCACCCTTCTTGGACTTTCGAGCTGCCTTTGTCTGGTTGCTCTTGTTTTGAAATTCCGGAGACTGCCAGTATACAATCCCAATAATATGACCCAAGCCATCCAGGCCACCGTCCGTTACTTCGAGCTTTAGAAAACATGCATGACAATAGAGAAGATGCCTTCTTCTTAAAATTACTTTGAATAATCCGATCCTCGGAAAGACTCCATGTACAGCTTTTCTGCAAATAAAATATACAGCTTTGAGAGTGCAAGTAATTCAATATGTATGTCAAAAGTTACACTCATTACTCAATGTTCTTGTTCTGAAGTCTGCACTAAAAAAGTTATATTTATAGTGGTTGCTTGCAATATACTTTGTAGGTTAGTTGTCCTACTGGACTATATTTAGTCTCATGTGATAAGGGCCATTTCACATGGTTTTGCAGCATGCTCATATTGCTTATCAACAAATTAAAATACACAACATACCCAATAATTTCCCTGGAAATGACTAATATAATGAGCCCACAATTCCTTAGAAGTTATTGCATAGTGAATTGCTGTATAATACAATATTTTCACAATAGATTTGAATTTTGGTACTTCCTACGGTATACAGTCATAGGAGGTGCAGGTACTTCCTAGGGTATACAGTCATGTGAATTTTGGTACTTCCTACATATTGTCAAGGAGGGCACAAGTAGTACATCTGTGGAAAGTTCCACCTAGGGATGTGCAGGTGCTTGCAGCAATTTATCATTGAAAATAGAAGTACTAGGGTGATTTCAAAGAACAAATTCAAAGAGAAGAAGCCGCTTCAAGTAAAGATGAAGAAATACAGGGGAGTTAGACAACGAAAATGGGCATGTGGGCAGCAGAGATCCGAGACAAAAGAAACAATACTCGACATTGGCTAGGAGGTGTGTGAGGTTAGCCGAGGTGGTCGGACGAGAGAAGTAAGTACAATTATCAAATTCATTGAGAAAAAACAGAAAAATCTTTCACAAATTTCAAAAAACAGAAGTAATTAAGAGCTCCTAAAAACTTTCATCGGCTTCTATACCAGCTACTGCACCATCGAAGAAGAAGCCTGCTGTTGAGGCAAAACCTGCCAGCAAGGCTAAGCCTAAGGCTGTTCCTGCAAAAGCAAAAGGTTACCACTAAGCCAAAGATAACGGAGAAGAAGCCAGCTGAGGTCACAAAGGCGACTACAGAATGACTCCATGTCGGAAACCTTTGCAAAACCCTGTAACAGCCAAAAAGGAGCTGGCTAAAAAGACACCAACTAAGAACGTGAAGTCACTGGTGAAGAAGGCTCCACAAGAATGGGAAGGAAGTGGAAGCTCAAGAATAGAGGATTTGTGTGTAGGGATAGTCCAATAAATTTCCTGAATATTGATAGTTGGCAGACATTGATTGAAAAACAACCCTGTAGATGTACTACTAAATCAGCAAATTTGGCAGTGAGTTTAGAATCCAAAACGTTAAGATATAATTTAATTAGAAAAATTGAAGCAGCACGTGGTAATATGAAAAATGTTGAAAATATCGTTCCGAAGTATACATACCATAAACTCATTGAAGACTTCTTGTTTTGTACAATCGGAAACATCACTCCAAGTCGGATAAAAACCATCATAAAGTTTCTGGATTCCTGCTGAAATTGCATTTGCAGCCGGTCTGGAAGGATAAAACCTGAATTAACAATTAAATTTTTTTAAAAATAGTTAATTTAATAAGCAGAAAATATTATAGGAATTAGAATATAATAAAAAATAAGTTTACCCTTCCCCATCAGCTATAATGCGCACCCTCCGTAGCTGATCTAACTCTCCAGGTGGTGGAAGATCTGGACCGTGAACAGAAGATGCAGTCGAAGAAGGATTAGGAAATGCTTCAGAATCGCACATCTCAGAATTGCTCGCTCCTATATTTGACCTAGAAAGTTGTGGACTAACTGGTTGAATGGCCTTTGACAATGTAGTGTCTGAAGGTGGACGTCGATCCATGGCAGCAAGATAAGATGAATGCGTGCCATGTGTACGTATAAGAGATGGAGGCACTGAGGAACTATCTGGGCTTGGCATATTGTAAAAAGGGGTAGAAGATGACATCCCGTGGTCCTGGGAAGGCATCGAGCTAAAGCCTGGGGGAGGCATCGAGCTAAAACCTGGGGAAGTATTGAGTTATAACCCTGGGGAGGCATACCATAGAAAGAATGTGAAAATAGTGATGGACCTTGTGATGGTGGATGCAATGGTGGAACTAAAGAATGAGATGGACTTGATCTAGACGTGATTTGTTTTACTTTACTCTTAGTAGTATTCTTTCTACGAGAACTACTACTCTGTCGTTGCTCATTATCATAACCTGATGCCATCTGCATAATGAAACATAAGCTATAAAATGAAACACGTAAAATACTAAAATATACAAATCTATATGCATCACTATCTGCTTGTGCATGACACTAACATTATTCTATTTTGGTTAAACACGAAATCTGTCATGAGCAAATATTGTTAATTCGAAATTAAATAAAGAGTTTATATAACAAACTAGCATAAAAAGGGAACGAACATGTTAATCCTCCTCGCTGATTTCATTTTCAGCATGTAATTCTTCCTCTTCACTTTCGCTTGTTTCAATACTGCCCGCTAAATCTTCCTCATCAGAAGAATACTCGTTATATGAAGAGTACCCATCATCAAGAGATAGTTCTTCCTCCTCAATTTCCATCGAAGTTTCTTCCTCGATATCAATTTCTTCAAATATGTGATCAGGATGCTCCAGTTCATTTTCTAATTCTATATCAGCTATTTCTTGAACACTAGAAATATCATTTTGGTACGCTACATCTAAAGCATCCTCAACTTCAACACGACCCACGGGCTTTGTTTTAATAACTACCCACCAATCCAATTTATCCCTACGCAACGAATAAGGAGCATAATAGACCTGTTTAACATTTTGCGCAATGATAAAAGGATCATAACTACCATACTGCCTTGTATGATTAACTTGAACAATTTTGCAATGTGGGTCTACCCTTGTACCGATTTTTGGTGTTGGGTCAAACCACTTACATCGAAAAAGTATCAACTTTTTGTATGGCCAACCAGGAAAATCTAGTTCTAAAATTTCTTGGAGCACACCATAATATCAATATCTCCATCCTTATTGCTAGTGTCTCTTTTAACCCAAACCCCACTGTTATTGCTTTTATAATACTTGGAGCTTTCTTCTGTGTGGAACTTATAACCATTGACATTGTACTTATTCATCGCTTTGACCCAAGGGCTTGGCCCCCAAGCTATATCTTTCAAAAATTGGTTGGTCATGTTATTATTTGGATCATTGACCTATATAGTGGTAAAAAAGAATTAAAAGGTTAGAAAATATTTATAATTTATAGAAAAAAAAAATATATATATATATATATATATATATTTATTTTTGGTAAGTTAACACTTACAGAAAATTTGAACCACTCGCTAAAATGAGAATAAACAGCATCATATCCAGGCAAACTCAAGAACCAACTGTCAAACATATTTAACATTTACACAATAAAATTAATGTTGAATTATTTTGTAAAAAATCAATAATTTAATTTGAAACTTACTTATAATATGATTGAACTTCCAGACAATTCAATAATACATGTGTTGTGGCTGACTTTCTCTCCATATCAGTCAAGAATCTTTTTATGGTAGTTTTAGAACCCTTAACTAGTTGATTGAACATGGATAATGGTGGGGCCAAAGGATCATTCTTACCTTCACTGTGTCGAATTTTCCTATTTCTCAAACACGGTACGTGTTTCTCAAAATAATAAGAACAAAAGTGAGAGGTTTCCGCAACGAGATAGGCCTCACATATAGATCCCTCGATTCTATTGTTTTGTTTCACAGACCGTTTACATTTACCAATTTTCCTGAGTTACATCAAGTTATATGAATATTAAAAGAATGTTTAAACATTCAAAAATTAAATAATTTATACAAAGAATGATTAAACACTCAAAAAATAAATTATCTATTTATAGCACTTACCTTTCCCATGGGTACATCCATCGATATTGAACAGGACCTCCAAGTAGTGCCTCATCTACAAGGTGAATTGGAAGATGTTCCATCACATCAAAAAAAACACATGGAAAAACTTTTTCCAACTTACACAAAGTTACCCGAATGTTTCGCTTCATCAAAAGTAGATCATCTCTCTTTAATGCGTTGGAACACAACTCTTTGAAAAGCAAACTTATCTCTGTAATCGGTTTCCGTATTCTTTCAGACAGGCTACTAAATGCGATAGGAATTAAACGGTGTGACAAAGACTGGCCAACAAGAATATGGTGCAGCTGAGACAGAAAATGGTGTAAATCCATCAGCACACAAACCCAATCGAACATTCCGCGGTTCATTAGCAAAATCTGGACACATTCTATCAAAATGTTTCCATGCTTCTCCATCTGATGGATGACATAAAACACCAGACGGCCTCTTATTTTCATAGTGCCATCTCATATGAGGAGCAGAACTCATTGATGCATACAACCTTTTTAATCTTGGTATAAGAGGTAAATAATGCATCGCCTTGATGGCAACTTTGTTTCCACTTGCAAGTTGTTTAAAACGAGACACACCACAAAATTTGCAATTCTCTAAGTCTGCATCATCCTTATAATACAACATGCAACCTTTTTCACAACAATTAATTTTCACGTAGGAAAGACCTAATTTGGAAACCAATTTTTTGGCTTTATATTAATTATCAGGTAAGTCTAAATTTGGGTTTAGTTCATTCATAAGCCCAATCACAGAGTCCATACCCACTTGAGAAATATTAGCATCTGATTTAATACTTAGCAGTCTGACTGCAACAGACAACTCAGAGTGAGACATGCCTTCACAAAGTGGTTGACTAGCAGACTCTAACTGTGCAAAAAAACGTTGTGCTTCTTCATTGGGAAGTTGAACAACATGTTGGTTTTCACCCTCATTGTCTATCCCAAAAGCATCCATAACCATTTCATGTAACCTAGGATCTCGGCTACTTTCACCAACTACAAAATTATGATTGTGACTATTATCGACAGTACCCTCAATTTCTCCATGGCTAGTCCAAACATAATAATTCTCCATGAAACCTTTACTATAAAGATCAGTCTTAACATCTTCGGGTCTTAACCACTTTTTACATTCACAATCCACACAAGGACACCTAATTGTCCCGTCTGATTGACAACATAAATTGGCCTGTTTAAGAAATTCTTTAGCACCTTGTTTAAATTCATACCGCAACCCCCGCCGATCAGAAAAGCTTCTATCATACATCCATTTACGATGTTCATTTTCCATCTACATGTACAAATAGCAACGAGTAAAAGTTGAATAATAAAGACATGTTGCAACTTAGCACAAAAACACAAGTTTGAGCTTCTGTATTTACTTAGCAAAAACAAATACTTTAAACTTAGCACATCGAGATCTATATTTAATTTAGAAAGAAAAAATATGTCAGGGATTAATGTTCACATCAAGTTGCATTCAACTCATTAAATTATATATGAGTCACTGTCATGAACAAACAAGGGACTACTGGAACAAAACTTATTATCATATACATATGTAAATGTGAGACAATTAATATCAGCTAAAAACAGCACAATGCTTCTAAAGACATGTCTGAACTATGTTTTAAAATATTTTTGGTGATCACTGGTCATGCCATGATAAGAAAAACTTGTCTATGCAACTGGTATGAACAGTCTACATTGAAGGATAACTGGCACTATTGAATTCCTATCCCTGCTTGTGTTTTCTGGCTTACTTGGATGGAGAGAACAATAAAAGTTTTAAGTGACAAAAGAGACAACATTGAACATTGAGCAGGTTAAACCTAGGTGTTTGAAGTGTAGGAAGGCTCCTATGTTTGATTTTGACTCACTATTAGATCTCTTCTACTACTTCAATATTTAAAAGGAATTGTAACTATTACTTTTATTATTACCAAGGGGAACTAACTATCAACTTGCATTCTTTACATGATCACAACTGAAACACATTAATATCACGCTTTTGTATCAAAAGTTTCCCATTAAACTTGACAGTGGTCTATAGTTTTAAACCATAAGCACCAGCAGAACATCAACAATAACAACATAAGCATATAAATCTGATTCTAATTTTATTCACCATCAAAATCATAAAATAAAACATCAAAATTTCAATGAAATTACTCGAGGTACACCAAGGCTGGCCCGAATACCATGATTATAAAAAAAAAAAAATGAAGAAAATGCAGAAAAAACTCACCAAAAGTTAAAAAAATAAAGCAAGTTTTACAAATCAAACAAATAAAAAGGAAAAGGGGACAACCAGATACAATAAAAAAAATAAACAGTTCTTGAGAAATCTAAAAAAGTTCATTATTTAGTAGAGTGAAGGCCAAAAAAGGACATATCTATAATTAATAAAAAATACCCAAAACGGTTAATTACACTGAATGTGAATTTACCGGGATTAAGAGAGAATATAGGGTGGGTGACCTTGAGAGCTTCAGCCGTAGTTCAGAGAGGAAGATGAGAATGAAAGGTTTCCTTAGAAATTAGAATTAAACCTAAATTCTATTGTGAAAAGTTTGGAGGGAAATAATGAGGTTACAGGAAAACAAGACACGGTTTTTTTTTCTTAATTTTACTCAAATCCTTAAAAAAAATTATTTTTACTAAATGGAATAACTATTCTAGCTGATAATTACATTTGTAAAATATAGGTGAATCAATCACCAAAATTAAATAATGAAATAACTATTTAAAATACCACTAAAAATTGGATTAACATTTTAAGATGTATTTTTTCATTATATTAATATGAAAATAATCACATTACATCTTATATAGTATTTTTCGTATAATTTTCTAACTTCTAAATTTTAAATTAAAAAATAAATTACCTCTAAAAATTTGTCAAATTAACTCTTGTAATGCGAAATATGACAAGAAAATTACCTGTGCAGTCTCTTTGATTCATATCTTCTAATTTTGTTTGTTTCTAGCAGTGGTATTAACTCCGATGACTTTAAGTCTGCTGAGAAAATTAACTCTTTGAGTTGTAAAGAGATACCAAATCAAGATCTGCATGTGCCGAGTGGGTGAAATAGTTGCTTCCTGTTGAGTTACCTGCTACACAGAAATGGATTAGGCCATAACCAATTTATAATTATCCTACTAATTCCAGAGATTAATTAGGTAGTGGTGTTAACTTCAATTAAAATTCAACCCACCAACTAAAGGAATATTATAAAAAGGTCAATCTATTGGCAGATTCATCTACAAAACCTAGCAAGTATAGTCAATTTGTAGTTAAATATTTAATTATTTCAATTTCTTTATCAATGTTTAGAACTTAGAGGTAAGGATGCATTTTATTCACAGACTGTAGTGGTCTAGTCATATATAATGTTTTATCGCCAATTATAGACCAATACAATACTGAAATTTAATGACACATCAAAACTTTGGATCTACAACGAACTTCTTGTCTCTACTATTATTGACAACACCACAGTCCCAACTAGCTCAAATGCAACAATACGAAGTAATCGAACTCCACTCGTTAGACCCGATTCTAAAATAGGAAAGTATAGATTGATACTTAGCTTTTTTATTTGGGCTTGTTATTGGGATGAAGGAGATAAAGAGCAGCCCAGTGATCGGAAATGAAGAACTCAGGGGAGAAGTCCATCTGACTCTCTCACTTTTCCTTTAAATATCACATAGTTTAATCACTTTGTGGACCGGGTCATTCCTTTTCTAATTTAATAAAGGGCTGCCAGCCCACTTTAATTTTTTTTAAGAAAAACATTGATATGGTTTAAATAAAAAAAGTATTAAAAATGTAATACTAAAATAAAATAACAAATTAAATCTAGATATTTTAAGTAAATTAAATCTGGATATTTTAAATTAACTTAACATTTTATACGAGTCTCACTTAAATTTTTCACAAATATTTTTTAGAGTAAATTTGCTATATCACTTCTAATTGTAGCAATTGTTATATCATTTAAGCCATATCTGCTAAACTGCTAATTTTACTAGATCACCTTTAATTAATTGTTATGATCATCTAAGCGTTATGCCACTTAAATCATAAAAATTAAAAACTTAAGTCATTTTAAAATAATCATTGACTATTAATGCCACAAAAAATTGAACAAGTAGAGTAACATTTATTATTTTAAAATTACATAAAAATTTATTACAAATTACAGTAATTAAAAACTTAAAAAATATTAAAAAAATTAAATCTATTTTATATTTTAAAAAAATACGTAAATAGGGATAGAAGAAAAGTATTATAAATCACAATAATTAAAAATTTAAATTGTTTTAAAAATTAATTGACTTCAATGCCACAAAAATTTAGACAATAAGAGTAACGTATATTATTTAAAAATTATATATAAAATATTATAAATTACAATAGTTAACAGCTAAAAATATCTCTCAACCTATCATACATACTTACAATTTAGCATCTGTTTGGTGTCAAATTTCGAGTATTTACTTTTTTAACTTTAAAATACTTAAAATGTAATCGATGTTGGGCCCGTGCTAACATGGGGCCTACCTCCCTAGTATGTAAATACATTATTCGCAAATATTTCTTAATGATATCACTAATGTACTTACGGTCAGTATAATTGTCAATGTATAATCTAACCGATCAATAATATCTATATCTATATCTATATTTATATTTATAATATATTAAAAACGTGAAGGGACTTAAAAATATTGTTTGAATTTTTTTCTTCATTAAAAGTCTTTGTTTTAGATAAAAATCATCTTTTCACTATTTTTTTTAAAAATACATAAAAGTTAAAAATTAATTAAGTGTAATTATGGTAAAATCTTTTCTTATTAGAAGTTATCAAAATTAATGAAAGCTAATACTCTTCCATTAGTTTAATAATTCTAAATTAACTAAATTTGATTTTAAGAAGAGTTGAAAAATCTAGAAATAAATATAAAACCGTTAGAATAAGAAAAATTTAAGAAGTACCATATTTTTAAAAGTTTTAGTACGCAATAAAAATGTATCAATCACTAAAATATTCTTCTTATTTTAATTATCACTTTCTAAGCTATTTATTTAATTATAACATTTATATATTTATATAACAGAGAGATAGAGAGAAAGTAATGTAATATAATAGTAAGAATATAAAAAAAAAAAAGTTTTAAAGGATTTATCGAGGGATTAAAAAATTGATGTCATTGCTATTGTTTTTCAGTAAATATTTAATATAGGTATTTATGAAATACTCAATTTTACATATTTAATTTAGTGAGATACTTTCGTTGCTCCATTGGAAAAAAAATCATAAGTAATTATATGTGTCGCATCGAGGGACTCCTTGGGTAATTTATATTTGATTTCTATTTATTTTTTAGTAATACATTGTTGGTACTAACCAAAAAATAATTATCATAATAATATTTAATTATTTTAAATATTAATTTATGTGTTATTATTTAGCAAGGGAGAGTCTGTCGCCATAGTTAATTTAATATCAACTTTTAATTATCATCATCATTTAGCGAGGGACTCCTTGGGTAACTTACATTTCATTTCTATTTATTTTTTATTAATACATTGATGGTACTAACCAAAAATAATAATAATAATATATTTTTTTTTTTGAAATATTAATTTATATGTTATTATTTAGCGAGGGAGAGTTTGTCGCCATAGTTAATTTAATATCAGATTTTTATTATCATCATAATTTAGTGAGGGACTCCTTGGATAACTTACATTTCATTTCTATTTATTTTCTATTAATACATTGTTGGTACTAACTAAAAATAATATTAATAATCTTTATTTTTAAAAAAAATATTAATATATGTGTTATTATTCAGCAAGGGAGAGTCTCTCGCAATAGTTAATTTAATATCAAATTTTTATTATCATCATAATTTAGTGAAGGACTCCTTGGGTAACTTATATTTCATTTCTATTTATTTTTTATTAATACATTATTGGTACTAACCAAAAATAATAATAATAATCTTTATTTTCTTAAAAGAAATATTAATTTATATGTTATTATTTAGCGAGGGAGAGTTTGTCGCCATAGTTAATTTAATATCAGATTTTTATTATCATCATAATTTAGTGAGGGACTCCTTGGATAACTTACATTTCATTTCTATTTATTTTCTATTAATACATTGTTGGTACTAACTAAAAATAATATTAATAATCTTTATTTTTTAAAAAAATATTAATTTATGTGTTATTATTCAGCAAGGGAGAGTCTCTCGCAATAGTTAATTTAATATCAAATTTTTATTATCATCATAATTTAGTGAGGGACTCCTTGGATAACTTACATTTCATTTCTATTTATTTTCTATTAATACATTGTTGGTACTAACTAAAAATAATATTAATAATCTTTATTTTTTAAAAAAATATTAATATATGTGTTATTATTCAGCAAGGGAGAGTCTCTCGCAATAGTTAATTTAATATCAAATTTTTATTATCATCATAATTTAGTGAAGGACTCCTTGGGTAACTTATATTTCATTTCTTTTTATTTTTTATTAATACATTATTGGTACTAACCAAAAATAATAATAATAATCTTTATTTTCTTAAAAGAAATATTAATTTATATGTTATTATTTAGCGAGGGAGAGTTTGTCGCCATAGTTAATTTAATATCAGATTTTTATTATCATCATAATTTAGTGAGGGACTCCTTGGATAACTTACATTTCATTTCTATTTATTTTCTATTAATACATTGTTGGTACTAACTAAAAATAATATTAATAATCTTTATTTTTTAAAAAAATATTAATTTATGTGTTATTATTCAGCAAGGGAGAGTCTCTCGCAATAGTTAATTTAATATCAAATTTTTATTATCATCATAATTTAGTGAGGGACTCCTTGGATAACTTACATTTCATTTCTATTTATTTTCTATTAATACATTGTTGGTACTAACTAAAAATAATATTAATAATCTTTATTTTTTTAAAAAATATTAATATATGTGTTATTATTCAGCAAGGGAGAGTCTCTCGCAATAGTTAATTTAATATCAAATTTTTATTATCATCATAATTTAGTGAAGGACTCCTTGGGTAACTTATATTTCATTTCTATTTATTTTTTATTAATACATTATTGGTACTAACCAAAAATAATAATAATAATCTTTATTTTCTTAAAAGAAATATTAATTTATATGTTATTATTTAGCGAGGGAGAGTTTATCGCCATAGTTAATTTAATATCAGATTTTTATTATCATCATAATTTAGTGAGGGACTCCTTGGATAACTTACATTTCATTTCTATTTATTTTCTATTAATACATTGTTGGTACTAACTAAAAATAATATTAATAATCTTTATTTTTTAAAAAAATATTAATTTATGTGTTATTATTCAGCAAGGGAGAGTCTCTCGCAATAGTTAATTTAATATCAAATTTTTATTATCATCATAATTTAGTGAAGGACTCCTTGGGTAACTTATATTTCATTTCTATTTATTTTTTATTAATACATTATTGGTACTAACCAAAAATAATAATAATAATCTTTATTTTCTTAAAAGAAATATTAATTTATATGTTATTATTTAGCGAGGGAGAGTCTCTCACAATAATTAATTTAATATCGAATTTTTATTAGCATCATAATTTAGTGAAGGACTCCTTGGGTAACTTATATTCCATTTCTATTTATTTTTTATTAATACATTGTTGGTACTAACCAAAAATAATAATAATAATAATCTTTATTTTTTTTTGAAATATTAATTTATGTGTTATTATTTAGCGAGGGAGAGTCTCTTGCTATAGTTAACTTAATATTAACTTTTTATTATCATCATAATTTAGTGAGGGACGTCCCTCTTTACTTTCTCAAAAAAAATTAAAATTAAAATATTTAACTTGTGCAAGGGACAACGTTGCAAAGTACCTTACAATAGTTACATATAATTTGTCTCTCACTAACCTTGGTAGTTAATAGTGAATTTTTTAGTAGTGATTTTTCAAGAACATCCTATGTAATTTTTATGATATAACAATAAACTTATATAGGACTATCTAGAACACATGAAAGGGTGTCATACATTACAAATAAATAATATTGAGTTACAATTTTTATATGAATAGAGATTGAGCAATGGAATTAATGGGAGGGGAGAAGTTGGAAAGGGCCCAAGTTGCGGATAATGATCAATGGACGTGGCCTTATTTTCGAGTTCAATAAATTCACCCAATTCTTTATTAGAGTAGTGGAAAACAATAGTACTCACCCTATTCGATAATAAGTGAATTATTGAAGTAGTGCATATCTATTAAAAAAAATATAAATTAGATATTATTATTATTTATTTTTATCTTTTTAAATTATTGTTAAATTACTCTTGAAAATCTAAAATATTGATATGATAACTATTCCCAATATAATGACTTCCAACAAAATAATTCAAAACAACAAGTAAATAGGAGCAATTAAAGTTTTTGAACTCATCACAATAAGAAATCCAAGACCAAAAGGGTAAAATTGAAAGAAAAGATCAACATTACTCTTGAAGATGAACAATTAAGTTAATTTAAACATTGAAAAATGTTTCAACAATTCATTTATTAAGAAATAGAGGTAGTATCATTTAGTTGAAATATTTTTTAAACTTTTAACATTAGATTAAAGGAGTAATCATTTTAATGTTATCGACTTCACATTCAAAGAGAAGCAAAATGATAAATTGACAGATTAGTGATTGTTAGATTTCTGCACTTAATGCCATGTATTACCTACATTTACAGGGGAAGTTTTCGAAAGGTAAACATTGGCAGATTAAAATGGATTAGTATTAAAATTTAACTATTTAATATTTAGTTAATTAAATATATGATTTAGTGTAAAGACAAATGGCATTTGAACTTTTAACTTAGTCGCTTCCTCCTTTTAGTATAGTATATATTACTCTCTAGTAAGAGGGAAAGGGCAGGAGAAACAAGCAGCTCTTCGTCAACATGCATGCTTCTTCTTCTACTATATTACCTTTAATTAATTATTATAGGTCATTTATTACTCTCTAATATGAGGGAAAAGGCAGAAGAAGCAGACAGCTCTCCGTCAACATGCCTCTTCTTCTTCAACTACTTATTATGTGAATTTACTCTATTACTCTCTAATATGAGGGAAAGGACAGGAGAAGCAGGCAGCTCTCCGTCAACATATCTGCTTCTCCTGTCTGCTTCTTCTTCAGCTGCTTGTTCCGTGGTTTATTATATTATCTTTAATTAATTATTATAGGTCATTTATTACTCTCTAATATGAGAGAAAGGGCAGGAGAAGCATGCAACTCTCCCTCAACATGTCTGCTTCTCCTGCCTGCTTCTTCTTCAGCTGCTTGTTCCGTGATTTATTATATTACTCTCTAATATGAGGGAAAGGGCAGGAGAAACAGGCAGCTCTCCGTCAACATGCTTGCTTCTCCTGCTTCTTCTTCAGCTGCTTATTCTGTGATTTTACTATATCACCTCTAATTAATTATTATAGGTCATTTATTACTCTCTAATGAGAGGGAAAGGGCAGGAGAAGCAGGCAGCTCTTCGTCAACATGTCTGCTCTCCTGCCTGCTTCTTCTTCAGCTGCTTGTTTCGTAATTTTACTCACCTCTAATTAATTATTATAGGTTATTTATGTATTAAAAAATTAATAATATTTAATAAAAAAGTATAATAGACATTTATGACGTGTTTGCTTCAACTTCTTCAATCGTAGTTTTATTAAATATCGCTCTTAATTATTTATTCTGTGTCATCTGAGTATTAAAAAATATATATTTGATAGAAAAAGGTAAAAAAAAATATGAAATGATAAATAAACTATTGATATTTTAAATGAACTTGACGACTTATATGAGGTCCAGTTAAAAAAAATCACAAATATTTTTATAGTAATTTTGCTATATCACTTTTAATTAGTACTTGATTTTATTATATCACCCCTAATTAATTATTATAAGTTATTCACATACTAAAAATTAATAATATTTAATAAAAAAGTAATAGGTATTTATGACATTTCTGCTTCAACTGCTTCAATTGTCTCCGTCAATCTGTTTGCTTCTCCTGCTTATTTCATAAGTTGCTTCCTCTGTGATTTTATTATGTCATCTCTAATTAATTATTATAAGTTATTTATGTATTAGAAAATTAATAATATATAATAAAAAAGTAAAATAGATATTAATGATATGTCTGCTTCAGCTGTTCACCCATAATTTGACTATATCACCCATAGTAAATTATTATAAGTCATCTAAATACTAAAAAATTAATATTAAAAAATTATTATAAAGTCATCTAAGTATTAAAAAAATAATTATATTTAATATTAAATTTACCTGACGTTTTCTATGAGGCCTATTTAAATTTTTTCGCGCAAGTATTTTTGTATAGTAATTTTGTTATATCACTTTTATTTAGACATGTCTGCTTCGTTATTTCAATCGTGATTTTACTATGTCACTCTTAATTAATTATTATGACCATTTACGTATTTTGTCAATTAATAATATTTGAAAAAAAAGGTAAAATAGATATAAAATGATAAATTAACTCTTGATATTTTAAATTAACTTGACGTCTTATACAAGGTCCACTTCAAAAAAAACTCACAAATATTTTTTATAATAATTTTGTTACATTACTTCTAATTAGTTGTTGTGAATCATTAATACATGTCTGCTTCGTTGCTTCAATCGTAACTTTACTATATCACCCATAATTAATAATTATGGTCATCTAAGCATTATGACACAAATTGGAATTGAAGAAAAAAATATTAGACATCACAATAATTTAAAACTTAAATTATTTAAAAAATGTAATTGACTATCAATAGCACAAAAGTTTGAACAACGAAAGCGATATATATTATTTGAAAATTACATAAAACATATTATACATTACAATAGTTAATAACTTAAAATATCTAAAAAATAATATATTATATATTTTCAAAAAATATTATAAATCACAATAATTAAAATAAATTTTTAAAAAGTATTTGGCTCGGGCCATTAGTAACTAGTCTATAGAGATATAGATAACCTTTAAAAAAAAATTACTATTGAGGGTGGGTTGGGGTACGTTGGAGGGTGTAGAGGAAACCATAATAAGTGAGCGATGTTGCTTACCGAAAATGTCCTCGAATTTTTTTTGACCAAATAGAAAATCAAAGAATGCTTTTCTCAATACCAAACACACCCTTACTCTCCTCTACTTTTCTTTCTGCCATAATAAGGTGAACATGTAAGAGACATTTTCAAGATTGTTTATAGATGTTAATCGACATGAGCACAGAAAATAAAGCAAGGAGTAACTGACAAACTCCAGAGTCCAATCCAATCATGCAATCATAAGCAATAATAAGAAGCTTGGCCTCTACCCTGAATGTTACGTGCTTGGTTTGCACCAAAAATTTACAAAGGCACTAATGTAGCAAAAGAACAGCCAATGATAGAGCAAAAACAGAAGCACCATAAGCTAGGTTATAGGTCTTAAAGCTTTATACAAAGCTGTGGATATGAACTGAGTTCTACCCAATTCACAATCCTTCAGTTTACTTTGTACCTTTCTTTCGTCATACTATCTACGTTACTTTCTTCTGTGATTCTTTTCTATGTTCTCAGAAGACAACGGTTGGTGGGGTTCTTCCCACCCCTTAATCTTCCTATACGGATTTGACAGGAGCATCTACAAAATCATGAATCTCCTTCTTGCTCTTGATTAAACTTCTCCTCTTGGTGTCGATATCAACTTTATCCAAGTCTTCAGCAATTCCCATGTAACCATAGAGCAAAAGTTCCTCAACTTTATCCCACTTCACATTTCTGTTGTCGATGCCTTTGCCCTTTGTAGAAGTTACTAGTTCAAAGTCTTTCCTCCCACGCTTTTCTTCCACGAAGAAGTTATGAAGCCTTTCTGCATCCTGAATGCCAGGAATAGTGCCCAAGAACTTCACCAGTAATACAACACTGCCATTACCAGGCTTTCCCATACAAATTTTTATTCTACCACCACTAAAACCTTTACCTGCCGTTGAAGATAACAGAGAAAAAAAGAACAGTCATCAATTACAATGAGATAAAGAGGTAAGCCCTATAAGAAAAATGAAAGAAACTACCTATCCACGGGATATTTTTAAGAATTGCTGACAGTAAACGGAAGTCAAAACAACAGACGCACCTCTCAGAAAGTTCTCAACAGCTTCAGTAGTCGCTTTTTGCCAATCTCGACCAGAAACCAATCGAGAGCAGTTATGTATAACAACAACTGGTGGCCAGAGAATAAGATCTTCTTTCTCGGCTAAAGCATTAGGGGTAGGAACAGCCACCGGAAACCATAATTTGCCAACAGGGGGTGCATCACTGTTCCACCCCATTAGGACACATATTGCCTTGTGAAGACCCAAGTGCTTTGCTTTCAACCCCACCTTTTGTGTCATAAAACAATGTGTTGCCAAGGATCGAGTATCTTTGAACTCTTTCAATTGACTGTAAAAAATAAAACTATTTAGCAGTTGCAAAGATAAAACTAGTACATGGCAAAATATACAATAAATAGATTTAATTAACTAGTGGGCCATGCAAAACTGTCCATGTGAGGTAGAAACAGAAAGTGAAATTCACCAACCTACTCCAGTACTAAAAAAGAAACTTTCAAAAGTCAAGAGGACAACAGGGCATCAAGAATCCTTAGGCTTGATTAGGCGACACCAACATTACCAAGTCAAACTGAGATGGGAATCATATTGACGGCTGTCAAGACTCCAGGGCATGTTCCAACACGAATTCACCTTTAAAATAATCATCTCCTCAGAAACCACACCTATGATGTTTGTTTTTCTTTTCCTTCATTGTACCTTGGCGGCACAGTAACTCCATAACCTTGTACTATTTTATGTGACCTTGCTTGTATTTTATGTATCTTAATAGAATCTGCAGATCCTCTTACAGAGAACGATGCATTCCGCTGCTTATTAAGATAGTGAAACATAAGCACAAGGCGCACTATGCATGTCCGGAAAAATTTGACCACAATTAGAACTAAAATCATGTCCGGAAAAATTTGACCACAATTAGAACTAAAATGTACCCCCAAGTATTTCAATGAACTTTGCCCCTCTTTCCAGAAGAAAAAAGAATTTAACTAAATCTTCAGTTTCAAATTTTATATCGTCTTCCTGCTGCCACTATAATTTTATCTTTTAATCAACAACACATTTCTATCTTTGATAAGGAAACTAGTGCACATTCACACACAAATTTTATCTCTGAAGTAGTCTAGATCATTTGTTCCTTTTCTCCAACATGAAAAAAAAAGAAGGGATGAATCGACTTGCTAAACCGCTTTAACTGCCACCTGTCCAGAGCAGGACAGAGTTTATATTTGAAGTTCAAAGAGCGAAATGTTTTTCTATAGCTACTTTCTATTTTCTGACCAGACTGCCCTACAAGTAAATGTTTTCTACTTTCTAATCAGGTTTCCAGGAGATTTAACATATTTCCAGCCAACCATTTTGAGCTCAACTCATTTTTTTCTAAGTAAAGGTTCTTGATCACTAAGAACTAAATCCTTAATGAACATTCATATAACCCTGTTCAGTTCAAGGAAAATCGAGAGAGGAAAGGCAGGCTTTCAAGAATTCAATATTGAGTTCCTTATCATATAGTATTTGATACTCAATTGACCAATGCATAGAAATGGGTTGAAGCAACTATGATTTATTCATCCTCATATGACTTACAGAATATATGTAACCATGTTACAGTTCTGTTGGATGTTACCACAATTCATCTGCTCAAACAATATCCTATGAATCTTCATAACAAGAACTCAATAATTGGCAGGCACAACATGAATATTTCCTATTCTGGACAGATGTCATAAGTATCAATATTATTGTATTTCCATTTAACAGTAATCCAATTAAGTTATTAAAGGACAGCAAAAACAATTGGCATGTTATTCTTGAACAACCTAAATGACCAGATGCAGCTATATCTTGATAAGAGAGTGAGTGCCACACGTTCAACTACAACCATACTTGATACTGCATGCAGTGCTATCTTGAGAAGCAACTATAAGCTAGTCAAAGAATAGGAAGTCCAAAAAAAAATTCAGAAATGTGATATTTTGAAGCATCCAAATGGCAGCAGATAATACGTAACTAACATCTTATATGGTTAACATTCAAAAATAAAAAGGAGACGGACCTCTTGCCACAAACAATGCAGTATAAGCCACCAGTCATGCCTTGCGCCTTGTATCTTTTCTGAGTTGCAACACTCTCATTCAACTTTTTGGTGCAAGATAGGGAGAAATCATGTACCAGTTGCTTAAATTCAATTGACTCTTCAGGCAACTCAGTTTTTGCACAAGCTACCTGATCCTTTAATTCTTTAACCTCGTGGTCATATGCTTCTGTTTGTTCGTCATCTTTGCTTCTTATCCAAACATTTTTTGTGAGATGGTGTTTTCTGTTACTTTGAATTGAAACATACTGTCTCAGTGATTTGGGATTCTCATGCACCTTTTGTCTTTTACCAGGATTATATGGTCTAGTAAGGTGCCTTTGTCCCTGATTAACTGAACCGTGATATGAAAATAAGCTATCAGTGACAGCAACTCTACCGCAAAGCTCCCCACTGTATGACCTTTCTGCCTTTCCAAACCACTTTTCATCAACGTTCTCCGGAGACAGTAAGCCACTAGCATCTTGATCATCCCACACCTCGTCCCTATAATCTATATCTTGACTGAACACAATCTGCCCAGAATTGTGCCCCATCTTTTCTTCATCTAAGATGTATTTCCTCTTCTCTGGCCTTATTGGATGACCACCACATCCATTTACACCCGATTCAATCCTCTTTAGTCGAACTCTATCTCCAAGCATTTCCATTTCATGTTCAAGCTGGGGTGATCTCCTCCACCTCTCAACATAGAAATTAGAATGTTCATCCTTGCTGCTATGGTAATCCAGTCGCCTTAGAAGAATATCTTCATGACAGGGAACATCCAAATTTTCTATGTCTGATTCTCTTAGATTATGCATATCAACATCAGTATCATCAGGATCCACATAAAACTTACCTTGGCTTGATCTCACTAATGATCTGCCATCAAAAAAACTCATTGAAACTGGTTGTTTGTTCAGAGAATGGTGATCCCCTGAACTGCTGTTAATGATATCTCTTCGAGGAAACTCATTGTCAGTAATATTCACTCTAAGGGGTTCCGAAAGGATCTGAGCCCGAGGACGCCTTTTGTCAAGTAATGCTTGTTCAAGCAAAGTAGTCCCTTCATAAGAAAGACCATAACTAGTATCTCTTGGTCCCCCTTTATGATATACATGATACATATTGTCACCCCTAGGAGAACTAACTTTACCATACTGGTAGCTCGTCAGTTCCTTACGCCCAGCTGCATAATCTTCCAAGGTATTATAACTGTGTTCTTCACCATATTCATTGAGATACAATGGTTGTCTAAGCTTTGTGGAACTCCTTGAATGAATATCCGCAAGAAAATGCATATCATCTTGAATCATAGGGACATAATTCAACCTAGAGGTTCCAGAGGATGTGGCCAAACATTCCTTATACTGAGAGGACACAGCAAGATCCTTAGATCGTGAGGCTGACTCCATGTAGGTCGTAACATCCTTGGGATGAAATCTAGATCTTTCCTCTCTTTCAAGCATTTCAATTGCTGACAATTTATCTAGAAGGAAAGGATCAGGGTAACGAGCAACCTGATCCCTAAGCCTAATCTCTCGGGGTTGCACATGGGGTGATAAAGGACTCTTTGCAGTTGCCACATACTTTGGGACAGATTGAGAATCAAAGGGCAAAATTTGAGCTCCTCGTCTTGACCCATCTTCCAAAGCCAACAGTTTATGTCTGTCTGGCCCATAATGATGCACATCACCCCTTTCTTTATTCACATTGCGGCATTGAACACTTCCAGCGCGGTCATACTCATAATCATAATTCACACCACTGCATGCAGCTTCATATCTGTTCTCATAATCAAAGAGCTCATGTCTTCGCTCTGTCTCATCCCTACTCAAAGAAATCTGATAATGATGTGGAGGTTTTTCATGCATTTGTCGATAAACAGGTGACTTCAACTGAGGCTGCACTATATCATCTCTATAACTAAAATCTTCATCTCTCACCATTAACGCGCTCCTCCTCAACTGGAGTTCCCTTATATCACCTCTATCACTAAAATCTTCATCTCTCACCATTAACCCACTCCTCCTTAAATTGGGTTCCCTTATATCACCTCTATCAACAAAATCTTGATCTCTTTCCATTACCTCCCTCCTCTGCCAACTAACTCGACAAGGCCCTTCCTCTCTCAGAGGGCTCAAACTCCTCTGCCTACGCAAAGACTGTTCCATTATCCCACTATCAGAATCCAATTCAACTCCATGCACTCTTAATCTCTCAGTCCTATACGCTCGCCCTGCATTCACATCACGCTCCTCTGGTCTCATTTCTTCTTTTTTCCTTTTTACCCTTGGACACTACCGAAAACAATAAATGCTCTCCAGCTACTACTACTACTTTTTTTCCCCTTCCACACTACCAAAAACAATAAATGCTCTCCAGTTGGTACTTCTTCCTTTTCTCCCTTTTTTCCTTCAGTACTACAGTAAATAACTAACCCCAAAAATGCTTAGTTACTATTTCTTCTTCTTTTTTTTCCTTCAGTACTCTACAGCAAAAGACGCGCCCCAATTCCACGAATGCTATACAAATACTACTACTACTTCTGTTCCCCTTTTTTTCCTTCAACACTACCATAAACAACTCACCCCGAATCCTCTTCAGTTAGTACACGAACACGAATAAAGAGGAAAAGTAACAGTAACCGTATACCCAAAACAATACTTCAGTAACACAACCACAAAAAAACATAGCCTCCCAAGTATGGAAAAAAACATAGCCTCCCCAGTATGAAAAAACAAATCCCAAATCTCTTCATATGGAAAAATTTCTCTTAAACCAGCATCATCCATTCATTCCTTTCCCTTCTTTTTTTAGTGACCCTTTACACAAAATATCACTTTCAATACCACAATAATAAAAAAGTATCCAATAAAATCACTCCAGAATCAAACAGTAACCACCCATATCTCATTTAAAATCTGTTCATATGCAAATTTCAGTCCCTTTTTTGTCAGTCATCACTGAATATAGAAGGGTCATATCAATCAATTCACTACCACTTCAATTAGTGGATATAGAAAAACAGTAACTAGTACAAATCTACGCAGTCGTCGTTACAGTTATCGATATGGGTACGGGTGTATAGTGAAGGATGACAGTACTATTGCTGTTTATTGTAGCCCTAACCCTACTACTACCATTTTCAACTTTTTGGGTAGTGAAAGGAAAATGTGCATGAAGGATTAAGTAGTAGAGAGTTTTGTTTAGCGGAATTGAGAGAACTATTCAATGTCGTAAAATTGGAACATTCTCACTTTCTGCCTCCTTTTAAACTTAGAAATTATATTCGCCTTTTCGCTTTCCTTCTCTCTCTCTCTTTCCTTTTTCTTATACTCCCTTTTTACCGTTGTACCCTCTGTTTTGCATGGTGATTTTTCATGATATATATATAGTTATTAATAGAATCATTTTTGTTTCGATTGTTTCTTAATACTAGTTTAGGTGTATGCGTGGTACCTCACTTGATGAGTTTAATTTTATAAATAATTGGAGATAAAAAGTATGATTGTTATCACATAATTATTAATAATTTGATTATTGATGTTAATAGTAATAAAAATAAGGAGAAAATGTTAGCTTAGCTATCTAACAAATCTTCTATCCTACACTAAGTTTTTCATAATCTTCTATCAAAGTTCATGTTTTCGATAAACTGAAATTGTGTGATATCCATTCCATACAACATAATCAATCTAACCACCATTCTATAGTACTTATAAACAATCTTTAAAATTATTAACTAAAAGAAATAAAGAAAAACAAAGACAGTGATAATAATTAATGCAAGAAAACGACTTGAATTAAAAAAGCAAAATAAAAATAAAAATAGAAGTGGTAGAAGAAGAAGAAAATTAAATTAGATGAAGCGTTCATATATTAAAGCTTGATCCAAAATATTAAATATAATTGTGGAAATTCTTCTTTTATATGGTAAAAAATCAATCTTCTATCCTAATGCATGACCTCTCTGAACCCTCATATCTAATACACATGTATAAAAAGAAAGCACAAAGTTATGAAAATAAATACATCACGGATGTGCAACAATATTAGAATTAAACAAAGCATAAAAGCTACGACATTATGAAAAACTTAATTTATAAATTAAAAAAAATTTAACCTTTTATTTTAATTTGCGGCTTCTACACCCATCTAATGCACATGCAGATATAAAAAAGAATCACAAATCCTACCTCAAATATCATAAAACTATTGGATATGTAACAAATAAAAAGCCAGATAATAATACTTGATAATTCTCTTTGAGAAAATTATAGAATCTAAAAAAGAAGTAACAAAAATACGAAGAGGAGGAAGAAGCACTAGCAAAAAGTAAGGAGTTTTGTTTCTTCTAATAACATGTAAAAACCAAATATATTCAAAATAATTTTATCATATATAGGATTTGAATTTGTTATTTGGTCCTAAATTATTATTATAACAGTTTAGTTATAGAAGGAATTGATTTGGATCCGTAATTTGATTTTTGTATTCTTAATATTGACACATAAAAAAATTATATTATATTTGATCTTATATATTACTATTATACAATGAATTTTGTGCTTGATTAATTTTTTTTTAAAGACTACCATATTTTTTTTTCCTTACTATTTTAGGAAAATAAATTCGAGTTACCATAGATTTTTTTTCTTTGTAGGAACCTTATGCTAATCTTATCTTTTAATCAAACAAATAATTAATTAATAATTTTTAAAAAATATAAAAAGACCTAAGAAATTGGTCAAATAACAACAATAGCGATAGCAACAACAACAACAATGACAATGGTCAGCAATAAGAAGATGAAGATAATGAAGTAAAAGATGATGATAATGAGGTAGAAGATGATGAATAAAGCAGCAGCAACAACAATGAACAACAAAAATTGCTAAGAGAGAGAAAATAACAATGGATGAGAAGAGAGAAAAAGATGCTTTTTTCCATCCGTTTCCCGTATTAGGTAAACATTTAGATCAAAATATAAATTTAAAAACTTTTGGGCTATTCTCAAACTTACCCAACTTTCTTAATCCATAATAAAGTAATTCTCACCTCCACTCAATTATTAAGACTTGTGTCACCTACACCTCATTTTAAAACTCTTTTGTCACCTACAGCCCAAACCCCCAAGATTCGTGGGGTAATAGGTCGAAAGTAAAGTTTAGGTGTCTTTTTGAAAAAATCGGCCAATATCAGGGGGGACTTTATATATTTTCTCTTTTATTTTTATCATATTAAAGATGTTCATCAGATGTAAGAATAAATATTAAATTATAATTATTTTCATTTAATATATATTATTAAATATAGTGGTAAAATTTAAAAATATTTAATAAAATGATCAATTAAAATAAAATAGTGAAAGTACTAATGCTGCTTAATAATAGTAATCCATTAAGATCAATAAAGATTGTGATGGAGACGTAACTATTCCTTCATTCGTAATTTGAATTTTTGGATTCATGTTTCTTGAATACGAAGTAACTTTTATTAAGGAGTGTTTTAAGCTAATTAGTATCCAGTATAGGTACCGAACATCTGATGGAAACTAAAAAAAAGAACGTTCATAAAGGATTCAAAAGATAAATAATAAGCATCCTCTCATACCTAGAACCACGTGGATATTTTATATTTCCTTTATTTTTTTTTGAGAAACAACATGATTTCATTTCAAAATTTATTTACACAACTTACTTTAGTCCTTTAATTTAACAAACATTTACCCTCTTTAATAACTTTAAAATAAATTACTATCACCCTAATGCTAACGTGATATTTATAAAAAAAAGAAAAAAAACTCATTTTATTAAAAAAGTAGATAGTCCCCCCCCCCCCCCCCCCATATAAACAAAAACAAATTCCACCCTTTTTTAGACCCCTCTCCCAACCCTCACCTTTCATCGCTCTCTAGGGCTGGGCATATTTTGATTCAAATAAAAAAAAAATCAAAATTATATTTTGATTTTAATTTTTTGATTTTTCAAATTGGTTTCGATTTCAAATTTTAGAAATTTGGTTAAACGTTTTCATTTTTGAATTTTCAAAAAAAATAATTCGCTTTTGAAAAATTAAAATTATATAAATACTATATTAATATTTTATTATATTTAAATTACTAGTTTCATGAGGCCTGTGCTGAGCCCGACCCAAACTCAAAGTATAAAAATAAAAATGTCTATCATATATTTTTATTTCATAATTAATATATCTAATGATCTGTTAAATAAATCTTGTTGATAAGTTTTCATAATTATTAGATTTTTTAATCACATAATTGGATGATTTTAAAAAAAAAATATTTATGAGAAATAATATATTATCATAGAATTAGAATATATCAAAAGCTACAAGTAGTTAGATATTTTATATAATGACATAATTTAAAATATTTAATAATTACGCTTTGATGTAGATCATAAATGAAAAAAATGATATTTTTATAAAATTTGTGAGTATTTATTTCTTAAATATAGCTAAAAATAAATTTATTTTGATAGTTATTGATTTTTAATTTCCCTCATAGTTTTAGTGGCAATAGTTTTTGCTAGTTACATTTTTTCATCTTATAAAATCATCTGAAAAAAAAGATAATTTTTTCAAGTTTATATTATAATAATTATAATCTCAATTAATAGCCTTTATATAAATTAACTTAATAAGAATATATAAGGATATTAAATGATAATTGAACTACATTAATAACTTGTTCCCTTCGATCTATTTACTTATTATGTTTATTTTTTACACGCCCTTACAAGAGTAACTTATTCGTCCCATTTTAATTATCATTTTATACTCTGTCATGTCCACAACGAGAAATAATAAATACAAGATATTATTTATTATCCTATAATAATAAAAAGAACTGTGAAGTTGTAGTTGAAATCATTGAAAGTTTTAATTTTGTAGGAAAAGTTAACTTGAAACATTGTTGATTCAAAATGAAAGGAGTTTTAATTAAACAGTAATCTAACATGTGGCAAGAAGAAATCAATTATAAAAATTCAAGTGGATCGGTCTTAACAAAAAAGAATAAGGGCAAAAACGAAAATATGTAATAAAAAACACCATTAATTATCATGTATCGTAATTTCATTTCACAACAAAATTGAAATATCAAAAAGCTCTTGTGAGGACTATCAAAATCTAAAATTCTCTATGCTTTAGTGATAAACAAAGATTGTCTTCAAAAGTTGTTTAAATTTTATCGTTTTATTTTTCAAAAGACAATTTAACTTATTTTGGAGCTAAATTGCGTTATATTAATTTAATAAAATTAGAAATTAGATATTCGAAACTATATGAAAAACAAATATCATAAACTCCAATGATTATATCAACATAATAATATTTTTTTCTTAAAAACATTGATTAAAGTTCATATAATTTGATCCTCAAAAGTGAAATGTGACAAATATATTAAGATGAAGAAGAAAATAATTTAATAAACTAAAAAAAAATAGCCAATTACAAAGGTTCATGTGGGAAATCTTAAAAGGAGAATTATGACAAAACAATGTCACATGTAAGATTTTGGCATAATACATAAATATGACCCTAAACTTGACACCAAATTATAACATTGACCTTAAACTTTGATAGTGCACAAATAGGACTTTTAACTATTCAAAATCCGAACAAATAAATATCCCGATCTTATGTGGCAAAATGTGTGTTGTACAAGTAAAATGATGCTCGTCCGGCTTAAAATATGAGCCTTTCGACGGTAAAAAAACTGGTAAAATGACTATAATGCCCTTATTAATTCCTTTTTATATATTTAAATGACTTTTACCTATTATTTTCAGCTCATTGATGAAAATGTCATCTAATTTCTTTTGTCATTGCGGAAAAAGAGCAATATTGAAGATTTTTTAATTAGGTGGGTCAGCCTCATACAAAAAAATTGCGCGAGTATCTATATAAATTATAAACCAGAGGACAAATTTAAGTTATATAATATATCTAAATATAATTTATTTAAATATTAAATTAAAGATGAATCTATACTAATAATAATAAAAAATTATAGTTTTAATAAAATTTTATTAAATTAACGTTATAAAATGTTATTAATAAAATGTTATTAAGGGCAATAGTAGTAATATATTAAATTAACGTTATTAAATTAATATTATTAAAATTTTATTAATAAAACGTTATTAAGGGAAGTAGTAGTATATTATATTAACGTTATTAAAATGTTATTAAATTAACGTTATTAAATTAATGTTATTAAAACGTTATTAAGGGCAGTAATAGTAGTATATTAAATTAAAGTTATTAAAACGTTATTAATAAAATATTATTAAGATGAAAATTTTATTAAAATATTATTATTATTATTATTATTATTTTTATTATTAGTCGTAGTATTAGTATATTGATAGAAGTAATAGTAGTACGTAATATGTAGAAGTAGTACTAGCAGAATAATAATAATAATAATAATAATAATAATAATAATAATAATAATAATAATAATTATTATTATTATTATTATTATTAGACGTAGTAGTAGTAGTATATTGATAGAAGCAATAGTAGTACGTAATATGTAGAAGTAGTAGTAGTAGTAATAGTATAATAATAATAATAATAATAATAATAATAATAATAATAATAATAATAAGCAAAATAACGTCGTTTTAATTGAAAGACAAAAGTCCTCCCATGTCAACCTTTTTAATGACGTGGCACTGTATGTTTCGATTACATATCCATGTAGGCGCAAGTGAGTTACACGCGTGGAGGTTGCAAAATTAGAGTGTTTATTTGTTCAGGTTCGTATTGTTAAAGGGCTTACTTGTGCACTGTCAAAGTTTAAGGTCAATATTATAATTTGTTGTCAAATTTAGGGTCATATTTATGTATTATGCCTAAGATTTTCATACCACAAACTTTAATGTGAGGACTACCAAAACTTTTATTGTCTCTTATATATAGTTATAATATGAAATTAATTATGAAATAATATTAAATATTTAAATAATCAACAAAATAATTTTTTGTTATGAAATGATTGTTTTTAGTTGTAAGAATTCAAATAGGTATTTCTCAAGATGACACTTGTCTAAATTTTAGGCTTGACTATCCTCCTTTATTATATATATAGATAATTATCATGTGTAGTAATTTCATTTCACGACAAAATTGAAATATCAAAAAGCTCTTGCGAGGACTATCAAAAACTAAAATTCTCTATGCTTTAGTGATAAACAAAGATTGTCTTCAAAAGTAGTTCAAATTTTATCGTTTTATTTTTCAAAAGACAATTTAAATTATTTTGGACCTAAATTGTGTTATATTAATTTAATAAAATTAAAAATTAGATATTCGAAACTATATGAAAAACAAATATCATAAACTGCAATGATTATATCAACATAATAATATTCTTTTCTTAAAAACATTGATTAAGGTTCATATAATTTGATTCTCAAAAGTGAAATGTGACAAATATTTTAAGATGAAGAAAAAACAATTTAATAAAATAAAAAAAAAATTCAACCAATTAATTACAAAGGTTCATGTGAGAAATCTTAAAAGGAGAATTATGACAAAATAATATCACATGTAAGATTTTCGTAGCATAAACTTTAATGTGAGGACTATCAAAACTCTTATATATAGTTAGTTGGATTAATCACATAGATATACACTCTAAAAGTAAATATTACAAAATCTACCACTAATTTTTTTTATTTACAAAGTCTAATTTTTATTTATAAAATCTATCGATTATTCAGTTTTCTTTTTTATAAAAATTTTAATCCAAAAACTCCTTTTGTCTTCTTCCTTTTTTATCTCCTCTCTTGTTTCTTGACTGAAAACCCCAATTAGAAAGATATTTGTAAGCCAACCCCAACTACTTCAAAGTCAACAGGCCCAGTTTCGAGCATATTGCAGCAATTGTCATTGAAATCTGACAATACAAGATGCTAAGAAAAATGAAGAAATTTCGAGACTTCTTGGGTCGGCCAGACGACGAATCAAAATCAATTTCGGTGAAAGTTTCGCCGGAAAAATCTCGGAGAAGGACTGAATCTCTCACCAGTGCACTATTCCGACCGTCCCCTTCCCCTTTTCAGTCCATTTTTGATCTTTTCTCTCTGTTTTTGGCTGTCTCCAGTTTTTTCTCCCTTACAATTTCTCACTCTCGGCCTCTCTTTATTGTGTGTGTATCTGTTTGCCTGTAGTTGTGTGTGTGTGTGTGTGTGTGTGCTGTGTAGAAGAGAGAATCTGTGTTTGGAGTTGTATGGTGAATGAAGGGGAGAAAAAATGGAATCGCTGCTTACCCGTGAATAATGTGTGTATATCTATGCGATGAAATTTTAGAATTGATTATTTAGTATTCTTGTTTATCTCATACATGTATACTTTGACCAGAATCATGGGATCAATGTTGACTGTTATTGGACTGTATGGTTTTCTATGGAGCCTATTAAGAAAGAGACAGAGAAGGAATTTAATAGTAAGACGAACCAGATTGATTTTGAATTGCAATTTTCAGAAAATTCAAATCAAAGGTTCAGTAATGCCTAAAGCAAAATATGATTATTTACTTTACTGTTTGTTAATTAGGATCGGTCAAAAGCTTTGATAATCATGTTGTCAAATTCATTTATCTTTTCTTCCACTTGATAATCAATGTAACTGACTGGCTTAGTCAGCCCAACTACATTCTTACATGTGATTCTCCGGGGGATTTCATCAACAACACACCAGATCTGTTCACAGCAACACACACACACAAAGATACAAAGATTGGGGAAGAGAGAAAAACACGGAGAGAACCCAGAGAGAGAAGGAAAATACGGGCGACGCGTCACTGTTCCGGCAATTAGCACCGGAATCGGTGTCTGTCAGCGGTTATTTTATGGTGCATGAATTATATAGAAATTGGTGTATCATGGTGTATAATTGTATAGAAACTGGTGTATGAATTGTGTAGAAATTGGTATATTACCGGCTGTCGAAAATATATAAAAATTGGTGTATCAATAATTTTATAGTGTCCAAAATTTATAGAAATTGGTGTACTAATAATTTTATGGTGTCTAATTTATATAAAAATAGGTGTATCAATAATTTTATGGTGTATTAGAAAATTTAATATAAAAATTGGTGTATTAATAATTTTATGGTGTTCAAAATGTATAAAAATTGGTGTATCAATAATTTTATGGTGTCCGATCTATATAAAAATAGGTGTATCAATAATTTTATGTTGTATGAAATTTGTATAAGATGTGGTTTGAATCAACCGGAGAATTTACTACATGTTTTCTCCTAAAAAATATTAAAAATTAAGTTCAATTGAATTAAATAAATTAAATTTGAAAACATAAGACAAATATCAAATAAATTTAGTGTTTTTTTGGTTGCCTTATTTATTATTTTTTTAAAAAAAATTGATAAAAAATAAAATATGAGAATTTATAGGATAAAATGTCAACTATTAAGTTGTCCCCTTAAATCATGCTATTTTATTTATTGTCTTTTATTTTTTCTTTTGCCTTATTTGGTAGATTTTGTTATATTTTTATTGTTATACTTTGTAAAATAGAAAATATGGGTAGTTTTTGTAATATTGACTCTTAAAGTATATATTTATGTGATTTGCCCTAGTTATAATATACAAAGCCAATCCAAATATGATCCTAACCCAACAATAGTCCCAAGTCCAACAAGTCCAATACCCCTTATTATATAGAAAAAATTATACAAACCCACAAACCTAAGAGACAATTACCTTTTAAATAATTAATTAAAATTTCGGATTTAATATTTTACTCTTGATACATTTGAACAAAAACTTCATCCTACTTTTACTCCATAATTAACGCCTGCAACCTATGCGTTTTTTTTTTTTTTAATTCACCCCCTAAAATCTCTTCCCAATCATCATCAATTGAGACAACTTCCATCTTTATTACTCTAAAATCTCTCCCTAATTATCATCAATTGAGACAACTTCCATCTTCATTACTGCAACTTCTTCACCAATTTTATTTTCATTTTTTTTTAAATCTTTTTATCAACTTTTATTTTATCAATTTTGATTTTTTTTCAATTTTTAAGTCAATACTCATTAAGGGAAAGAGGAGAAATTGAACAATAAGTTGCTAGATTTTCGACGAGAATGACCAAAGTGGTAGTGATGGTGAGGACAAACGACGGAGGAGGTGAGTAGCCAAGGTGACAATGATGGTGCGGACGAATGACAGAGGAGGTGATGCTGGTGGATTATATGTATCAATCAAAGTATCAAGACATATACATATGTATCAAGACATATAAATATGTATCAAATAAATGTATTTAATACATATATAGATACATATCAAGAACTTGTGTACCCTTTTCATAAATTTAAGGATGATGCATATGTATTTTAGTCATTTAATGGTTTTACCACCTTCATGCAGTTTGAATATTTTTCAATTGATACATATGATATTTTATTTAATTTCGTGATATATTTTATACATGCACCATTGATACATTTTATCCCGTGAGAAACGACATGTGTAACACTGATATAATAGTATAAAAAATACCCCCTCCATTTTAAAATAAATGAATTGTTGAGTTATTGTTCAATGTTCAAAATAAATGAATTGCTCATTTTTCAAGAGAGATGTTGGAAATTTCTTCCTATTCTACTCTTTCATTTAATGAGGTTTTTAAGCATTTCACATTTTCTAGGAGAGTAATTTAAGAACAATTAAAAGGGTAATAGTGAAAAATAAGCTACAATTTATGTCCTAAAAGATTTTTCTTAAGTGGTGTATCATACCCAAATAATTCAATTATTTTGAAATGGAGAGAGTATTTATTGGTGTTGTTAATCAGTTATCAAAAATATATACATTACCAACATAATATATTTGTTGTTGGAATACGGGTGATACAAATGACAAATATTTTGTGATTGTGATTCATATTCTTGATTTATTTATAAATGTTTGATACATTTAACAAATGTTTGACATATTCTATTCTCGCATATTTTCTAATAAATCTTGCAGGAAGAAAAAATTATGGAAAAGAAAGAAAGAAGATATAAGTCAAGGAAGGAAGATACATCCGCTACAAGTTCATCAAAGACTATACAAGGGCAAGAAATATAAAATAATGAAATTCTCATCAAGATCTTTGAATTTCTCATCAAAGTTTCATGACAATATTCATGTCAAAATCTCATCAAGATTGCATGATATCTTTGCATGCAAAATTCTTCTCAAGATCTCATGATATATTGATATTGTATTTGAAATTTTCACCAAAGCCTTCATAGAAATTTTTCTATAAATAGGAAAAATTCTTTCATTGTAAAAAAAATAAAATACACACCATGAAAAAGATTCATTTGTCTTGTTTTCTTTCTGTTCTTTTCTTTTTCTTTAGTAGGGTAATATTTTCTTAGTAGTCTTATGTTTTCTCCATAATGGAGTAATTTCTTTTGGTTGGGATAGTTGATGAATCTCGAATATATATATATATATAATACCATCTCAGTTTAATACATGCTTCGCCTGTAAGTTTGTTTAACACTATCAAAGTGCCCGACAGGATAGCAATGGAAGAATATACAAGTCTAAACTTTTCCTTTCAGTTTGAACCAAGAGGAGACAAGAAATCCTAAGCAAAACAAAGTAATATGATAGAAAATAAATCAACCACACAAATATGGTAAGACAAGAATAACAAGACACCAAATTTACGTGGAAAATCCTTCGATGTGAAGAGTAAAAAAATTATGGGACCAAAACCTCCACTATAATCACCAAGAGTTACAATATTGTTCTCCAAAATGGCCACCAACCAAGTGCCAAACAACGAGCAACAACACAAAAAGATAGCACCAAAACTAGAGAATAAAAAGGAGCAAAAACATAAAAAATGTAGCTGCTGTTTGAAAATAAAAAATAGGAACTAAAGGCCATCAAATACACCTCCGTCAGTTTCTAATCAAAGATTGAGATGAGAGGAACAAGCTGTCCAAAAATCAGCTCAATCAAACAAGAAACAAAGCGGGAATTGCAATTTTAAGTTGAATGCCGAGGCTGAAATTTTAGGTGCGAAAATCTGCACTCTTTTCTCTCTTTTGGCTGCTGAAAACTCTCCGTGTGAATGTAAAATAAGACCTAAAAATATCTATATATATACTAAAAATTACACAAATACACAACTTATGTTTTCAATATTACAAAAAATTCAAACTCCCTAAACATATTACAAAAATCCCAACATATACACAAAATGCTATGTATATATCGGCAATGTTATGTATATTAATAGGAAGAAAGAGTAAAGTAATTAAAAAAATGGGAGAGAGTGTAATTACTTCCAAAAGGGTTGGTATTTATGTTATTTATACATATAAATATGCCCCATAGTAATGGGTCTATGGGCAAAAGTGGGTTGGTCCAAATTGAGTTTTATTTATCCACATAGAAAGAGACAAAGACCCATATCCCAATAAGTTTCACTTACATATATATTCATATTGTGCCAAAATAATAACTTTATCTAATTATTATTTTCACATCTATCTATTTTATCTCTAAGTTATTTTTATATTGATTTTGTAATTCTCGCGGAGCAAAATTAATACATAATGACTAATGAGTAAAATAGTAGATGGAGAGTAATCTTTAGTTATTTATTATTTCAAATCTTTAATTTTGCGTCTTTTAGTCCTAATTCTCGCGGAGGGATTAACTCAAGAAAATTTATTGTTTAATGATCTCTATCTTATTTCTTTTAGTCCTAATTCTCACGGAGGGATTAACTCAAATAAGTTTATTGATTTAGGGAGTCTTTGTCTTATTTCTTTCAGTTCTAATTCTCACGGAGGGATTGATTCAAATAAGTTTATTGATTCAAAGACTAATCTCAAGAGGTCTTTACACCTTTTTAGCACAATTCAGGTAAGAAAATATCTTGATTCAATTGTCACTAGTCTTAAATTATTTAATTGGCATAACCTCACGTAGTATTAATTAATTATTTATTTCTTAGTGAACTAAATACAACTGTATTAGCAATAAACAAGTATTCTTTAGATAAAATATATGTGGAAACTGAGATTTTAATATAAAAATATTATCAAGTGAATTCAACGATTTTAAACTCTTTTTAATTATAAATTTTTAGAGAGTAATTAATTCAAGTTTTAAGTAATCTATATAATTCTAATTTAAACATTCATCATTTTGATTCTCTCAAATAGTAATAAAGATAATACAAATTTGTAGCCTGGGTGGTTCCAATTTTTGTGGGACGTATCTTAAACTATACTAGAATTTGACAGAGTACGAGCAAGAAAATCCTATACATATTGGCCTCGTCACATATGTAAACTATTACAAATATGATATATTTGTTGTTGGAATATAGGTGATACATATGACGGATATTTTGTGATAGTGATTCATATTTTTGATTTATTTATAAATGTTTGATACATTTAACATATGTTTGACATATTGATACAAGAATAACTACAGAAGGCACAAAATAATGTAAAACGTCCCATAAATTTAGAGGAATCCGAGGACCCTTTGAGAGCTACTTCGGCCAACAACAATAACACAAGAATAGCAAAAATAACAAGAGGTGAAACAACAATAAGAGGATGAACAAGATGAACACAAAACACAAGTTTCGGATTCCACAATAACAACAAGATCCCACGGTTACAACAACAAACAAAAGAAATGATTAAATCAAACAAAAAGAAGAAATGATTACATCAAACAAAACGATACATAGTTAGACAAAATGAAGGTATAATCTTAAAAATCCAAGAGCCTATTCCACTCTTGGATGTTTAACACCACAGACAAGAAATACCTAACTCCTACGTTGGTACTAGAGCGACCTAGATCTCCCAAGCATCCAACGTTTCCAAGCTTGAATCCAACACGAGTGATTCCACACTGAAGTTGAATATTCCTAGTTACTATGTTTTGGCCAAGAGGCCATTCTTTCAAGAGAGGGTGTTTCAATGTTACAACTTTCAATATTCTTCAAAAACTAAGTAGTAGATGACCTAGCATATTCTGTTTATAGTAGGTTACAAAAATAGTGTGAAATTTTCAAAAGACCCCTTTGTCAAATGCTTTACTTTATGCGCCCTTGGAGTGTAGAATGTGGACTGTTTTGGAGCCTATTTAGGCCTTCCTTTGCACTTCATTTGCACACTCCAAGTCATAGATTCAATGCATCTCACATATGCCCATCTTCGTGGTCGTACTCGTATCATCTTTCCCTTCTTGAAAAGGATTTGATCTTGAATCCATACCTTGCAAAATCAAAGAGGAAACAAACAAGAATACATCCTCATGGAATGAGGGTTAGAGTTAGCAAAATAAACAATTAGCATTATCATGCCACGGTGGTACACACTTGAAGTACAACCAAGGATCCTTTGTGTTAATTATAAAAAGCCTTTGTACAACCTCACAAAGGAAAGGACTCAGATGGATATCAAGAAATAAGGAACAAAAATTGAAACTACTCCTCTCATACGATGTATATATAACAACACCATGAATATCATAATATTCATATAGGTAGTGAAGAAAGGCACCAAAGACACAATTCTCATTCAAGATGTACTCACAAATAGGAACACACAAAGAGAGAAAGTGACATTGCAAGCACGTAGGACCTCTCTTTTCCAACCACTTCCTGAGGGAAGGAATTCCATTAAGGGAGTCATACCAATAGGGAGAATAGGAAAACTACCATGCAACAATCTAATCCAAGACAAGTAGTTTGCCCAAGAACTCAATTTCTCTATACAAATGATGTTAAGAACTCTCCCAAGAGTCCCACAAAATACTTCAATTTTTCCAACCCCATGAAGGTTACAATAAGCCTTTAACATCCTTGGACCCTTCCACAAACAAGAATACAACTTGGCATCCTCAAGTTGTGGTTCATATAACTTAAGTACAAGTGTGTCAAACATGGATGCACGGATATGAGCAACACTCTAAAGAGATAATGAAACTTTTGCCCTAGGGTCCTCGAGTAGACACAAACCACCATTAATATCAAAGAGATCACAATTCAAGTCACCATATTTGTCAAGAACATGATTAACCCTATGAGCCAAGCAAACATTAGAATCTTTACAACAACATAGGCTCACGGGTTCACTCCCTTTTTCTTGACCAACATATTCAATTTCTTTACTCACTTGAGATTCATTAATCATATTATACATATTCTCAAGTGGTGGGCAGGTTTTACACACAAGTTGGTCAACACAAATTTCACACGACGATGTACTTTTATTCAACACAATAGCTTCAACACTAGGTGGACACAAATAGATCTTACTAGAAGAGTCGCTTCGGTCATCTATAGGACCAACTAGTGTAACCACTCACACAACACGTACATCATCCACAAGTGGTAAGGAATCAATATACTCATATGTAGGTAAGCTACTACTTACACTCAACGGCTTATTAGTCACACATTCATTATTCATATGCACCAAAGTGTAAGAGTTAGCTATTTTACCTTGACGTTCATGAGTATGTTCGTCTTTACCTTGTGTGAAAGTCTTTCACAAGTTTAGGCAGCAGCTTCCTTTGGGAATCTCTCACCGCAAGGTGTTTGGACCGTAGGTTTTGGATTTATTGGGATAAGTATGGTTACCAATTGGCGTAGACTTTCAACGTGCTATTTCATGTCTTCAATATTATCGGTGATGCGGTCAAACGTGGCATCGAGATTGGTAGCAGCCATGGTACCTCACACTTAGTTTCACAAGTGTCGAAAGCCGTCTTGTACTCCGTGAGTGATTGAGGTCGAGTCTACTCTTGTCCGAAATAGATTTTTATTTAAAATTCAAGTGAAATATTGTAGGACTTGAGTCAAGAACTAACAACCAATTTACAAAAGAGAAAAGTACACAAAGAACGTTAACACGAACAAATGGACAGAAAACTAACTTACAATCTAGTAGGAGTTTACTAGCTTGTCAATTAGTGTTCAGACCAATCAAACAAAACTACAGAACAATAAAAAGAAACTAAGAAAATATGAAATTTGAGCCAAAATTATTGCGTGAACAGTAACAATGATGACGTGGTAGCACGTAATTGGTTGCGGTTTCTAACAATTTTTTATTTGGTTCAATTTGAAGTTTTGGTCAATTTACAACTTTGGAATTGTGGAATTTGGTTAATGGAGGGAAATATAAGTCTTGGAGCCCTTTTAAAATTCAAACACAAAAAGTCTTGACTTGACTTGCACTTTTCCTCTAAACATGGGTCCTTGTTTTACGGAAACTAGTTGGGATGTGATTGACTAGTTGGTGAGTGATGGTAAGTCTTTTAAGACTAACAAAGTTCTCACACATTTTCCTTCACCTTTTTAAATCTAACTTTCACTTTATTTTAACAAGGTATGAAGGTTGGAAAGAACATCAAGGACACTTCAACAATCACCAAGATCCACAACACCACCACACGGCCAACTTCAATCCACAACAACAATAGCTTCAACACACGACCAAGACTACTACAACCTCAACAAAATGTTCTTTGTCCACCAATTATCAACAACACCACACGACCAACCTTAGGACAACATTGTTCAACAACACATGGCAAAGGTGAATCTGTAACAGCAAAACCAACAACAATCAACCACACTTTGGTTCACAACAATAACATCAACAATTCAAGCTCAAATCTAGATATAGACTCAAAGTGCTAGTGAACAAGAATACCAACACTTAGAAACAACTAAACAAATAAAAGACTATCAAATCTAGGCACACAACAAGTTTTTGGCCAAGACAACAATAAGATCCAGATTTGACCAAGAACACAAGAACACTTCAACTTTTTTTTTTCAAGTGAGCTAGCTTAAGATTTGATCTTGTAGGAACAATATCAAGCATGCTTTTATACCAAATAATACAAGAATAACAACGGAAGGCACTAAATAACGTAAAACAGCCCATAAAGTTAGAGGAATCCGAGGACCCTTTGAGAGCTACTTCGACCAACAACAATAACATAAGAATAGCAGGAATAACAAGAGGTAAAACAACAATAAGAGGATGAACAAGATGAACACAAGACACAAGTTTCGGATTCCACAATAACAACAAGATCCCACGGTTACAACAGCAAACAAAAGAAACAATTACATCAAACAAAATGATAGATAGTTAGACAAAATGAAGGTATAATCTTAAAAACCTAAGAGTCTATTCCACTCTTGGACCTTTAAAACCACACACAACAAATACCTAACTCCTATGTTGGTACTACAGGGACCTCGATCTCCCAAGCATCCAACATTTTCAAGCTTGAATCCAACACGAGTGATTCCACACTCAAGTTGAATATCCCTAGTTACTATGTTTCGGCCAAGAGGCCATTCTCTCAAGAGAGGGTGTTTCAATGTTACAACTTTCAATATTATTCAAAAACTAAGTAGTAAATGACCTAACATATTCTATTTATAGAAGGTTACAAAAATAGTGTGAAATGTCCAAAAGACCCCTTTGTCAAATACTTCACTTTAGGCGCCCTTGGAGTGTAGAATATGGAATGTTTTGGAGCCTATTTAGGCCCTCCTTTGCACTTCATTTGCACACTCTAAGTCTCGGGTTCAATACATCTCATATATGCCCACCTTCGTGATCGTACTCGTATCACATATGTAAACTATTTATTTTTGTGTGAGATTGAATTTCTAATGGGTATTGAGTAATTTTACCAAATGTATCATTATGATACATCTGGAACCAGATATATTTATACCACGATTTGTGTCTGATTTTATTCCCTGTAATAATTAAAAATTAATTACTTCCTTGTTTAACTAACTACTCAATTACAAATATATCACAATGCATATATATCAAGGATAAAGATATGTATCACAAAAATCAAAATATGAAATATCTTGTAATTTAATAAAGTTATGGTAAAAAGTGTTACAATCCATTACACACCCGGGAGTTATGTAAGTTACCCTATTATATATAACTTATAACCCTTCAACCCTAATTCATTGTTCAATATTTACTTCACAATTCTATATCAGCGACGTCTCACGACCTCACAATCCTAATTTTATTTTGCGATTCTCAGCTCTCACTTCCGTCACTGTACTCAGTAGTCACTAATCCCTTCCTTCAACAAGTATACTATTTTATTAAAAAAATACCCTTTAAGACTAAATGAATTATTTAAGAAAGTAACACAAAGATTTAAGAAAATAATTTTTTTCATACATTAAAGTAGAAAAAAAGGATGAATTGGAAGTCATTACTCGCTTTCAGTCATCACGAAAAAAAAGCTCACCACTTTGTTCTTTAAAATAAAAAAATCAAATTGAATTTGCAGAAATCGAACCAAACTGAATTGATTTTAATTTGATTACGGCTGTCATTTTCGTCAAGCCAAAAATAAAAAATCGAACTGATATTAAATAATCAAACTGAACAAACTGAACAAACTGAACGTTCACCCCTAACCCTCACCCCTCACCCCTCACTTCTTTTTTCTGTTCTTTCTTCTTACCCCCACCCCCACCCCCAATCTCTTTTCTCCTTCTTCTAATCTTCTACCTCTAATTCTATTATACTTCATCAATTTTTTCAAGAAAGAAAAAAATGTATATGAGAAAATTGTGAAATTTAACACATTTTTTTTTAAAAATTCATTATTGAAGAAGAAGAAGAAGAAGAAGAATAAGGAGGAGAAGAAGAAGAAGAAGAAGAAGAAGAAGAAGAAGAAGAAGAAGAAGAAGAAGAAGAAAAAGAAGAAGGAGGAGGAGAAGAAGAAGAAGGAGAAGGAGAAGGAGAAGAAGAAGAAGAAGAAGAAGAAGAAGAAGAAGAAGAAGGAAGAAGAAGAAGAAGGAGGAGAAGGAGAAGGAGAAGAAGGAGAAGGAGAAGAAGAAGAAGAAGAAGAAGAAGAAGAAGAAGAAGGAAGAAGAATAAGAATAAGAAGAAGAAGAAGGAGAAGGAGAAGGAGAAGGAGAAGGAGAAGGAGAAGGAGAAGAAGAAGAAGAAGAAGAAGAAGAAGAAGAAGGAGAAGGAGAAGGAGAAGAAGAAGGAGAAGAAGGAGAAGAAGAAAGAGAAGAAGAAGAAGAAGAAGAAGAAAAAGAAGAAGAAGAAGAAGAAGAAAAATTGTATAACCAATTCAATTTTTCACAAGTCAAACAATTTTCTCAATTTTACGATCTCCGAGACTTAATTTTTTTAATATCTTTTTTTTATTATAAGGATGCTCAATGATTTCTTGATTTTCTTCAAATCTGATACCGTTTCTTGTTTGCTTTGCTTGCGGTGGCATACAACTTGCAGTTCTATTTGTTGATTTTGGAATGATTCTATTCATTGATTTTGGAATGATTCTATTTGTTAATTTTTTTCAAATTGTCGAATTCATGTAAGTTGTGTTAGCTAGATTTTTCAGATTTTGAATTGTAAAAAGGGCGTGTTTGTAGAGGAATAAAAAAAGAATGAATGAGTTTGAAGAAGGTAAGAAGAGAGTCAGGGTTGAGGGGATGGGGTGGGGTTTTGCAAAATGAAAAATAGGGGTGGTGGGTGTGAAGAAGAAAGGAATGGAAGCAAGAAAAATTTTCTTTTTTTAAAAATTTTATTATATAATATAAAAATTAGTGAGGTCATTTTCTTAAAAAATAATAGTTTTAGACGTGGCTCTGATGTAGCAACGACGTTGCACTGATATGTCAATTACATGATGCACGTGTTATTCATTTTTCGTTGTGCACCTGCAATAAGGTGCGAATGGGGTGATATTAATTCACTATAAAGTTGTTAAGGGGGTATGTAAATACCATCAAGTTAAAAATCTATAGTAAATTGTGTGGATAAGTTTAGGAGTGAAATAATGCATGTGTTTTCTCTCCATCTTTGCTTGTCATATTTTAAGCTAATATATTTATCCAAAAATAATAGTTGATATTATTATTTTAGCTCACTACCTGTATTAATTAATATTTAATAGAGTAGTATTAAGTCTTGAAAAATCATTTGATGAATAAGTAAATAATGACAAAGGGAGTAGCAAAAAAAAAAATTTCTTTTTATCTTTGTGAAGTTATTTCTTTTTTTAAGAACAAATTTCATAAAGCATTATAGTTTGGTTGCTACGTGATATGTACATTTGCGCATAGAGGTTGTATGCACGAATATAGTCTGAATAATATTAACATGTAAGAAATTCACGCAGTGTTTCAATAATAGAACACAGACTTCTTTTGTTATTGCATGCATAACAGAGGCAAACTCAGGATTTGAAAATAGCGGGTGCATCATTATTTTTAACATAGTCATGTCAGTTATCAACTACATAATTTGGCATACAACTCTGTCAAACTTAAAAATTGTAAAACAATTATTAGTGGAATATCTATAATATATTAGAGTGTGAATACTCTTAGAAAAGTGATTTGAACTTTTTTCCCTTCATTAAAATACTCTACGATAGACAACATCATCTTTTCACCTTTTTTTCTTCAATTATTATATTATTAAATGAAGAAGTACTCCTAAAGTATATGGAAAGAACCCCGATAATTTAACTATATGAAAAGAAATAAGAATCCTAAACTATGTAAAATATATGAATTCTAAAATATATATAGTTCTAAAATATATGAAAAAAATTTAGCAGTCCTAAAATATATGTAAAGAATCACATTTTATTGTAATTAAATATATGTGCTTGACATATATGTTCCAACCCGAGAAGATCCAAATTCTTTTTTACCCTTTTCCATGTTTTGTTGGTAAAAAATGAGCTTTTCGCTCAGGAGTTTTTGAGATTTGTTTGATGCCTTTTTTTTTTTTTTTTTTTTTTTTTAAAGAAATATCTTCAAAATAAGTTTCTATTCTTTTGTTGTTATACTGTTATTGGTCCTAAGCCGGGGGTCTATCGGAAACAATCTCTCTACTTCTCTTGAGGTAGTAGTATGGTCTGCGTACACTCTACCCTCTCCAGACCTCACTAGGTGGGAATACACTGGATATGTTGTTGTTGTTGTTGTTATTCTTTTGTTGTTGGTTTAAATTAGGTTTAATAAAATTCAAGATCCTTTAATTTTTAAGATGTTCTTTTTCTCATAATCTTAAATATTTGTGTTTGTCTCCATAAATAAATCATTGTTGGTTGATTTTCTAATATAGTTATATAGATGAAGAAAGATTTTTGTGAAGCGTGCGAGCGAGACTTCGTATCGAGTACGAGTGAATTTAAGATATGCTTTTTCTAGTCTAAATTTTATTTATTATTCATATTAGTTTTATTTTTTTGTTAAGGTGTAATTCAAGGTAATACTCTTTTGTCAAAATCATACTTACATAAATAAAAAAAAATTATTGAGAGAAAAATAAAGGCAAAATGACCTTCTGGACCCCTGTACTATGTCGGTTTTGTGAGTTGAACACTTCTACTTACATGGTTGTCATCTGAACCCTTCAACTCAATAAAATTCAACATTTTAAACCCTTTGACCGTTGACTTAATCTATGTGGCATTAAAAATGTTGACTAGGCTAAAACGCGTGTAGTCACGCGCGTATGAGAGAGTGAGGCACATTTTTTCATTTTTTTAAATTTAAAAATAATTTTAATTTTTTTTTTAAAAAAATTTAACATTTTTTCAGTTTTTTAATTTTAAAAATATTTTTAAAAATTTTAAAAATAATATTTATAAAAAATAAAATAAAAAAAACCCTCCCCTCCCCCAGCCCCGTCCAACACCCGACCCGCTCCTCCACCATCCCCCCACTACATGGTTGTCATCTGAACCCTTCAACTCAATAAAATTCAACATTTTAAACCCTTTGACCGTTGACTTAATCTATGTGGCATTAAAAATGTTGACTAGGCTAAAACGCGTGTAGTCACGCGCGTATGAGAGAGTGAGGCACATTTTTTCATTTTTTTAAATTTAAAAATAATTTTAATTTTTTTTTAAAAAAAATTTAACATTTTTTCAGTTTTTTAATTTTAAAAATATTTTTAAAAATTTTAAAAATAATATTTATAAAAAATAAAATAAAAAAAACCCTCCCCTCCCCCAGCCCCGTCCAACACCCGACCCGCTCCTCCACCATCCCCCCACCCCACCCACCAATCCACCACCGCCCCCACCCCATCCACCAGTCCAGTCCACCATCGCCCCCTACCCCATCCACCAGTCCACCACTGTTCCCCACCCCATCCAACACCCTCCCCGTCCCCACCTCGTTCCCCTGTCCTCTACCCTCTCCTCATCCCCCCATCCCGTCTTCCACCCTCCCCAAGCACCACAACCACCACCACACTAGCGTTCCGCTCCCACCCCACCCCACTGCAACATCACAAAAACCATGGAATCAATTCAAACCAAACACCATGAAATTAATTAAAAAAAAAAAAACCCTCAAATTCCAATTTCATTTCAATTTTACCATGGAATCATAATCTACTAACAAAATCTCAAAGACATAAGTTACTCTTAATTTAACTGATCAAACAAATTCAAGAAAACAATACAACCAAAGATGTTCATTACTTTATCATGGAATCATCTGCTAACAAAAAAAATCTAAAATTTCACACCAAATAACTAAAATATTCAGTATATAAAATAGGTATTATGGATCTTGAATTCATATGAATTTTATTTTATAAAATCTAACAATTTTAATTGCATTTTTTGATTCATTAGAAGTAGAATAAAGAAAAGAAGAGAAACACAAGAGAAGAAAAGAAGAAGAGAAGAGAAAAAGAGTAGAAACAGAAGAAGAAAGAGAGAGAGAGAAGGAGAAGAATCGGGGAAAGAGAAAGAAAAAGGAAAGTGAGAGAAGAGAGGAAGAAGGTGGGGGTGGGGGGATTGTTTTTATTTATTTATTTTAATATTTAATATTTTTATATATAAAAATGATGTGTAAGATGACATGACAGCTGACGTGGCGAGAGTGTATTACACTCACCAAAGAAGTGTTTAAAATATTACTTTTTCGTGGGTTCAGGGGTCCAGATGATAAATATGTAAGTAGAGGTGTCCAACTTACAAAAACGACATAGTATAAGGGTCCAGAAGGTCATTTTGCCAAAAATAAAGTGAAAATTGTGATTTGTCGTGATAACAAACAAACTATAGTGACAAAGGAGTATTAAACAAAATCATTAGTTGGATAGAAGATAAAAACAGAATGGGGATTAGATATTTCATGAGTTAGAGAACCAAATTTATATCTGATTCCATTCTTCCATCAGGGTCTAAGAAATGAACGCTACGAATAATGTGAATCGCTTAATTTATATTTTAGTGTCGTCATCAAGACTCTAAAACATATTTTTTCTTTCAAAGTATAATATTAAATAATTGGTATTTCAACATATCATTTTCTTTCTTTTTTGTCCATATATTTGTTTCATAATTTATAATTATTAGTCTTGGATGAGAAGATTCATGACATGGAATATGATTTTAATGTGATTTTACTTGCCTTGACGTGGGTGGTATGGAAAGATAGAAATAGAAGATCTTTTGAAGAGTTAACTTTTCTCTATCAAGAAATTAGCCTTAAGTGACTGTATAAATGGACCCGATTCATAATATCAGGATCATTAAAGGCGGATCAAGTATATTATTCGCTATAAATGATAGTAATTTATTCGTCTATATATATACTTATTAGTATCGTCATAAACACGTGCAAAGAACGTACACTTGACTAGTGAATTTTAAAATAATCAAATATCATTAATTTATTACTAATATAACAAAAGTAGATCATCCTTTTATACTAGACATCGACCTATTTTCATATTCTGAAAACGGTCAATGATTAAATCGTTGCTTATATTTACAAATATATTCTTCTCAATGTAATAAATTTATCGTATGTTGTCGTCAATAACCACAAAATTATAAAGGAAAAAGATAGATTGTAGAAATAGAAGAAAGAAAAATTTGTCTGGGGGGACTTTTGAATTTGGGGAAAATATTTAGAATTTTGGGGGATGGGTGTGGGGTGGGGATGGGGGGGAGAATATTGAATACGGGGATTGGGGAATGCTATATTATCTTTATTTTAAATTAAGGTGGGGACAAATGAGGTGGAACATGTAAAGGGTAAAAAGATACAACATTCGGGCCGGGAATCGAGCCCGCGACGTCGGGTTCCAAAGGAAGCTTAAATCTGAATGTTGAACCAGTGCACCCAAACAAGTTTTGTTATTAAGGCTACACAACTTAATATGTTAACGTTATTAGGGTGTGTGTGTGTGTGTATGTATATATATATATACATATACTAGATATGCACGGCCCGTGCTAGCACGGACCCAATATATATTTTTTTATTTCAATTTATGTGATGAAAATAGAATTTAGATAATTAATCATTAAAATAATTTAAGTTTTAAATTATTGTGTTTATAATATTTTTTCTTCTATTTCAATTTAAGTGACAATGATATAATTTCGAGAGCCAACCAAATATTTAATATTTTTACTTTTTTAAAATTATTAATTATCCGACTTATAATATTTTTTACATAATTTTTCAATAAGATATGAATACTCTCTTCGTCCCAATTTATGCGGCACAGATAAAATTTTGACAATCAATTAATTTTTTAAAATATTTTTCTTAATTATTGTTATTTACAGTACTTTTTATTTCATTTTCAAATAATATATAGTGCTTTATATTTTTATCTATCCCGTTCCAATTATATGACATTAATATAATTTTGATAGTCAATCAAATTTTTAGTTGACATATCATTTTGTTATTCTTAATTTTCTAATACATAAATGACTTTTAATAAGGGGTGGTATAGTAAAATCATCGTTTGAAGGATGACAAATTAATTTAAAACATCAAGAGTTAATTTCACATTTTATGTCTATTTGGTATAGTAAAATCATCGTTTAAAGGACGATAATTTAATTTAAAACATCTAGAGTTAATTTCGCATTGTATGTCTATTTTATCTTTTTATTAAATATTATTTATTTTCTTAATACCTAGATGACTCATAATAATTAATTAAGAGAGATTCATTATGTTACTCCTATAAAAATTAACATAATTTTATCATATCCAAAAGTAATCACCGATAACTCACCGGAGTAGTATATTAATTAAATACGGAATGCTATATTTTGCATATACAAAATATATTATTAAACATTATTGGATAGTGCATTATGTTTATCTCTCATAATAATAAAATTTTTATATATTTTTCTTTATTTCTTTTTTACTTGATACATATTGACCCAACACAAATCTTAAGAAAATATTCATTAGAAACTTATTTTATGAAATTAAATTTATTAATTTTATATTTTAAAAATTTAAAGTTAAGTTTAAATATTAGTATTCTATATAAGAAAAAAATAATTTTTAAAATATAAATTTACTAAAATAAGTAAGTAAAAAAAATTAACTTTGAATATAAAAGTCAATTAAAATAATAAAATTGATTTACTTTAAATATTTAGTTGCAATTAATTAAGATAAAATTATTATATTATTAAATAACTTAAATTTAAGATGCTATATTTTGAATATACAAAATATGACATTCTTAAACATTCTTGGATAGTGCATTATGTTTATCTCTCACAAAAATAAAATTTTATTATATATTTTTCTTTATTTCTTTTTTACTTAATACATATTGACCCAACATAAATCTTAAGAAAATATTCATGAAGAATTTATTTTATTAAATTAAATTTATTAATTTTTTACTTTAAAAATTTAAAGTTAAGTTTAAATATTAGTATTTCCTTATAAGGAAAAAATAATTTTAAAATTTAAATTTACTAAAATAAATAATTAGAAAAAAATTAATTTTGAATATAAAAGTCAATTAAAATAATAACATTGATTTAGTTTAAATACTTAGTTGCAATTCATAAAGATTAAATTATTATATTATTAAATTACTTAAATTTAAGTAATTGAAAAAATTTAAATTTAATAAAATAAATAAGTAAAAAATATTGGCTATGAATATAAAAGTCAATAAAATAATAAAGTTGATTTTACTTTAAATATTTAGTTGCAATTAATTAAGATAAAATTATTATATTATTAAATTTCTTAAATTTAAGATGCTATATTTTGCTTATACAAAATATGATATTATTAAACATTATTGGATAGTGCATTATGTTTATCTCTCACAATAATAAAATTTTATTATATACTTTTTTTTTTTTTAATTCGATACATATTGACCCAACACAAATCTTAAGTAAATATTCATTAAGAATTTATTTTATTAAATTAAATTTCTTAATTTTGTACTTTAAAAATTTAAAGTTAAGCTTAAATATTAGTATTTCCATATAAGAAAAAAATAATTTTTAAATTTAAATCTACTAAAATAAATAAGTAAAAAAGATTAATTTTGAATATAAAAGTCAATTAAAATTATAAAATTAATTTAATTTAAATATTTAGTTGCAATTAATTAAGATAAAATTATTATATTATTAAATTACTTAAATTTAAATAATTTAAATTAAATCTATGCAATTTGGAGGGCAATCTTGTAAATAAATAGAATAAGGTGGCTTTTTTTTAAGAGCATGATCTGTAGTTAAATGAAAGATTGTGGGTATTTCTTAAAGTTATTAATAAGGTACAACTAACATAGCACAAAAGACAAATCATATAAAAAGACAAAAATGCCCCCAACCTTTCATGAAATTCCACCAAGCTGACCTGTCAAAGTCAGCTCTTCTTATGTATAATATAATAATATATATAATTTTTTTTTAAAATCTACCGGGTGCACGTGCACCCTCACGATGCCACGTGGGTTCGCTCTGATGCATAATAAGGATACAAGATTTAAGAACACTGATAGCGCCTAAGCGCACACGTAAGTGTACGTGGTCTTATCAAGTAATATAGTGGCCTCAAAGAAGCTCAAGTATCGATCTCACAGGGGCTTGCGTTCCCCGCCTATACTATTCTAGTTTAACTAATTGAGGAGAGTAGCAAATAAAGTTGTAATTTTTTAAATTAAAACTAATCTAAACTAATGCATAAAATAAAATCTTGGACAATCAATGGAGTAAAGTCCAGGGTTGAGGCATTTCGAACAATCTTACAAATCTCTATTCCTATCGCAGACTAATTGATTATCGGATTGTTGATTCGCAAGGTTTATGCTACGATTTTAGTCTTCCGACCTCAAATCTTTTATCTATTGAACATTGCAACTACAACTCCCGCAGAGATACAACAATTCTTCTATATTTAAAAAGTTATCTTCTTGCAATTGAACCAAACAAGGCTTCTAGGTATATCTCTATCCTAAATGCTAATTCAAACTCCTTATTTCATAAAAGAGTAAGAACCTTGTTCCTTAATTTCTTCATTCTATCCTATGATTCTCCTCCCGAATTCACATAGAAATATAGATTTATTCTAATGGTAGCTAATCATTAAAATAGTAAGCTCAAGAAATCAAGAACAATCCATATGATAATCCAGAATAAAACTACAATAAAGAATATTAAAGAGTACTCATATTCTTGGCCTCAACCCCAGAAAGAGGGTTTTAGCCTTTTATGGAAATATTCATCATCCAATCCCTTGGAATGATGATACAAACTATGAAAAAACTACATTAAAGAATGATAAAACCTAAAAAGAAGTTGTGGTAGCCTCTAATGATGTTCCAAGTTGATCTAAGGTTTCCAAGAGACCCCAAGATGATTAAAACGTGATTTAACACGTTATATTTATAGTAAACAAGTCATAAACCGACTTGGATTGGGTTTCCACACTGTTTTCTTTCAGCTGGGAAGAATTATCCCTATTTTGGGTATCGACGCGACGCGGTGACATGCCCATTCACAATTGTCAAAAAATCTGTCAAATTTCAGTAGCTCGTCGCGATTTTAATGCGTCACGGAGACTCTTTAAACCCCATTATTAGTTGTACGTGCCTATGGGTAAAAACCTTGAGCCTTTTCTGAATCCAATGGTATTTTTCACGCCTTCTTTGGACATATATACAGTCAACACGTGCCCCATACATTTCAGGGGTCTAAAATGCGTCCAGCTTGCGTCTTGTGCTTCCGTGGTCATTTACGAGCCTTTTTGGTTTGTTTACACTTGATTTGAAGCTTGTATATTCTTTATATATCATCATAGTCTATTAAAAAAGCATCCTATATCATTAAAAATAACAATTTAGAACTCAAAACAACACAACATCCTCAACGATGAACTAGAAACACGAGCTAAGCAAAGGCTAATTTCTCATTAAGCTTTAACTCATTGTTTTGACCCTTGGCTTGATTTAATCGACCCTTGAACATTATAAACTGGTTGTTTCACATATAAATACATAATAACAACCTTGGTAACTCATTAAGACGCATTAGAACCCAACACAAGAGACTAGACAACACCTAGCTCAAGCTAGTCACACTAGTTTTCTTAGTTGAACTCTAAATGGTTGAATTGAATCAAAACTTGTGTGAAAACACCATTAAACATTGTGAACACATACTTGGACACATAATTGATCATTTATATCATTATTAACACATATATAATAATAATCATCCTCAAAACAAGGCTAAATAAGCTAGAATAATAACGCTAGAATGCATAAATTCACCCAACATCACCACCCCACACTTAAAGCCTTGTTCGTCCCCGAACAATTATTAACTATAAACACCATGAGCTGAAGAGACTCCAAACTTCTACTACATGCAATACACTCAAGCTAGCACTACAGTGACTACATGAAATGCAAATTTCTACACTAAGCATGTTATGCACAATTGAAAGCTCAAGAATCCTACTTCCAAAACATCCTAGCCTCAAGAATGGACTCCACAAGTAGCAAATTCATGCACATAATTCAGTTAAAAACATCTTACAAATTGCCCATATTCATCAAACATGTGCCTCTCACAACAAGAGAGTTACCCACAATCACTCAAAATAATGCAATTTTTAATGTAATGGGTACAAAAATCAAATTATGCTCACTCTCACAAAGAATTCACAAGTTACACATAATGAACCATAGGCTTTCCCTTAGTGTAGTGTTCCACTAATAGTCGAATGTAAAGCTTAGGATCAATTAGGACTTTTTCGAGTTGTAATGTAGGCCAAGGGACAGGTAGAAACTATTTTGGCCAAGAATAGTGACTGACCTCTCTAAACGCTTTAATACACTACATTATACGTTTAAAACCAATCTCCAACAACCAAATTATACCACTTTTTTCTACCCATCTCTTTTATTTTTTCCCCATCTCTTTTAAGCATTTTCACAAATACTTGGTGGACACATAGTTTACTACCACAAGAATCAATTTTTCTCTTTTTTCACAATCATGGCAATATTTTTAGCATAAATTATATCACAATCATCCACTACACATTAATTATACACCCATAACTATTGCCTTGGGGCATCAATTTCACCTTTTTCTTTTTCAATTTCTCAAACTCCTTTCTCAAATTCATTTTTTTTCCAATTAAAGCACTTAAAAGCCTTTTGGATCAAATTATGGTCTATCAAAGAAGGGATTAGGCTACTTATGAGGTTACCAAAGAAAAATCTAAAGGCTCAATGGGGGTCAACTAGGATAATATACAAAGATAGGTAAAACATACTGTATAAAATAAGGCTATCAGAGAAATGCCTATATCATCTCCTAAACCCACATTCTTTATTTTGCTTCACACACACATCGGGCAAGTTCTAGACTTCACATGCAACAAGGAATATACAAAAATCTCACACGCACATGGCACATGCTCAACTCAATAGGATCATCATAGACTCTCAACCAAACAATAACATAAATTCAAAATTAAGCCACAAAACTGGAGTCACAAACTTGAGCCTAAGAGTCTCAAAATAGCAATTCACTCATTAAACATGTTTTACAAACAAACCCACTTGCATCATGTAATAAAAAATATCACCAACAAGAATATCTCACTTATTCCTAACCTAATTTTTTTCTAAAATTGAGTCAAAATTTGGAAATTTCCCCACCTCACACTTAAAAATCTACTTTGTCCCCAAAGTGAATTTAAAAGTAAGAAATAGAAATACTCCCTGAGGCCTCTAGCCTAGCTAGTAGCATCTTCACATAAAGGAGATCCATGGGACCCCACACTTAATATTTGCCATGCTTCAAGATTAAATTTTCAGTACTCAGACTTCCCATCAACCTGTGACTCAACCAAAAACAAAAATTACGTGAAATAAAAAAAACTAAAAACTGAAAATAAAACATACCTTATCTTGGGTTGCCTCCCAAGAAGCGCCTAATTTAGTGTCGCGGCACGACCTATATCAACTTTTTCCTCCACCTTGAGGATATGAATTTCACCCTCAACTTAGCATCCATCTTCTTGCCTCGCTGATAGAGAGGTGGTATAAAAATTAAGAAGTCGAGTAATGGATTGATCATGGTAAACCACTCGGCGTTAAAGTGAGGTGTGTTTTTATGTTTTTTTCTAGTGTAAAATCAAGAATATAGGATTCTTGTTCCTGATCTTCACACTCTTCTACTGTTTTAAATGATTCCACAGATAAGCTATCATCTAAACATAATGTAGAAAAGTTCTTTGAATAAGGCCCAACCAATACTACTTCAAAATTTACACTATCCTCAACACCTTCACTTTTATTCTTCTTCTCAATATCAGCCTCAAGATAAAGATGACAATCGATTGACTGCAATTCTTGTGTTTGTTCCACAAGTTGGCTAATGTCCTCCTCATATTCTTCTTCCCTTAGCTACTGTAGACATGGTGGCAGTGGTAACTCCTTAAGACTTTTAACAATTTTAGTTTTTGATTACTCAAACTTCCTCGAATTATCAACAACTTTCTCTACAACCGGTTGGATATACTCTTGATCTACAGCCTCCCTATAGTTATTCAGATCTACCAACAATTGTGTTTGAGACACTAAAAGTTGTTTCAGCATCTCTTCCACATGGTTCATTTGAGTTGTGGCCTGCATGTTTAGTTGTTGCTGTTGAAACTGCTGTTGGTTGGTCTGTGATTGAATTTGTGACTGAGTCAACCCTTTTCTATTGTAGTAGTTTATACAATTTTGCAATTGATCATAGCCCACAAACATTAATGAATCGGGATTTCTAGCACACATATCTTCTAAATGAACACTTTGACCACAAACCAAACACCAATTTGCATTCTGTTCCTCAGATAGAACAGCATCCGCATCATATTGTGAAGGTCCCGTCCACACACTTTCATCAAAATCTAGACAATTATCCTCATGATGTGGTCCCCCAAAAAAACAGTAAGAATCGTCATCACTCAAAAACCATCTATCCCAGGCAGACATCATAAGAAAAATGTGAGAAAAAAAATAGAAATAAAGAAAAATAAAAAGAAACTAAACAAAAACTATATACAACTCAATATAGAAAAATTAAAAATAAGATAGTTGCCTAATAACAAGTCCCCGGCAACGGTGCCAAAAACTTGACAATGCCCAAGCGCACATGCAAGTGTACATGGTCTTATCAAGTAATATAGTGGCCTCAGAGAAGCCCAAGCATCGATCTCACAGGGACTTGCGTTTGCCGCCTATCCTATTCTAGTTTAACTAATTGAGGAGAGTAGCAGATAAAGTTGTAATTTTGTAAATTAAAACTAATCTAAACTAATGCATAAAATAAAATCTTGGACAATCATTGGAGTAAAGTCCAGGGTCGAGGCATTTCAAACAATCTTACAAATCTCTATTCATAGCGCAGTCTAATTGATTATCGGATTGTTGATTCGCAAGGTTTATGCTAGATTTTAGTCTCCCAACCTCAAATCTTTTATCTATTGAACATTGCAACTACAACTCCCGCAGAGATATAACAATTCTTCTAGATTCAATAAGTTATCTTCTTGCAATTGAACTAAACAAGGCTTCTAGGTATATCCCTATCCTAGATGCTAATTCAAACTCCTTATTTCATAAAAGAGTAAGAACCTTGTTCCTTATAGTTTCTTCATTCTATCATATGATTCTCCTCCCGGATTCACATAGAAATTTAGATTTATTCTAATGGTAGCTAATCATCAAAATAGTAAGCTCAAGAAATCAAGAACATTCCATATGATAATCCTGAATTAAACTACAATAAAGAATATTAAAGAGTATTCATATTCTTGGCCTCAACCCCAGAAAGTGGGTTTTAGCCTTTAATGAAAATATTCATCATTCAATCCCTTGGAATGATGATACAAACTATAAAAAAACTAAATTAAAGAATGATAAAACCTAAAAGAAGTTGTGGTAGCCTCCAATGATGTTCCAAATTGATCTAGGGTTTCCAAGAGATCCCAAGATGATTAAAACATGATTTAACACGTTATATTTATAGTAAACAAGTCATAAAACTACTTGGATTGAGTTTCCACACTGTTTTATTTCAGATGGGCAGAATTATCCTGATTTTGGACATCGGCACGACGCAGTGACATGCCAATTCACAATTATCAAAAAATCTGTCAAATTCCAGTAGCTCGTCGCGATTTCAATGCGTCACGGAGCCTCTTTAAACCCCATTATTAGCTGCACGCGCCTATGGGTCAAAAACTTGAGCCTTTTATGAATCGAATAGTATTTTTCACACCTTCATTTGCCACATATACAGTCAACACGCGTCCCATACATTTCAGGGGTCCAAAATGCATCCAACTTGCGTCTTGTGCTTCCATGGTCATTTATGAGCCTTTTTGATTTGTTTACACTTGATTTGAAGCTTGTATATTCTTTATATATCATCATAGTCCATTCACCAAGCATCCTATAGCATTAAACACAATAATTTAGAACTCAAAATAACACAACATCCTCAACGATGAACTAGAAACACGAGCTAAGCATAGGCTAATTTCTCAGCTTTAACTCATTGTTTTGACCCTTGGCTTGATCTAGTCGACCCTTGAACATTATAAACTGGTTGTTTCACATATAAATACATAATAACAACCTTGGTAACTCATTAAGACACATTAGAATCCAACACAAGAGACTAGACAACACCTAGCTCAAGCTAGTCACACTAGTTTTCTTAGTTGAACTCTAAATGGTCGAATTGAATCGAAAATTGTGTGGAAACACCATTAAACATTGTGAACACATAATTGATCATTTATATCATTATTAACACATATAGCATAATAATCATCCTCCAAACAAGGCTAAATAAGCTTGAGTAGTAGCGCTAGAATGCAAAAATACACCCAACACCAAACACATATATAGTTTTGGTGGATACAATCAAGATAGATTGTGAGTGTTCACTTAAATTTGTTTTATCAACGCATATAATCACGATAGATTGTATTCTCTCTTTTCCATATAAAGAAAAGAATGAGGAGGAGAAGAAGAAAAAGTAGGAACACTTCGAGCCCATTTGGATAAGCTGAAAAAAAATGGCTTTTAAAAAATTCTTTAAAAGTGTTTTTGAAAGTACTGAAACTTATTTTAAAAATAAACAATTACGTGTATGTATAAAAGTGCTGAAACTGAAAAAAGTTGTTGATGTGTTTGGTAAACAAGTGTTGTAAAGCATTTTTTTTTGTTAAAATGTCTAAAATAACCTTAAAGTTGTTTACAATATGTAGAGTTGATTATTATTAATTTTTATTTTTAAAATGATTCAAATTAAAATTAATATATATATTTTTAATTCATTATATATATATATATATTGTTAATATAATATTCAAATTTAGTGTTTATATATCTATTAATTTTTATTTTAAAGACAAATTTTATGCAACCTTAGTTTTTTCTCCAACTTTTGATAACATTGTACATAGTGATGCAATTTCATAATTAATGACTGGGAGACGTTATAAACGTTTATCAATACAGTTGCAATTTCGTATATATATATATATAATATTTTCATGAATGACTATTAAATTTGTGCGCTAAAATGAATCTTTTTTCTTGGTTAAAAGAGTTTAAATCATCAAATAAAATATATATGTTACTAATCATTATAACTACATTAATAGATAAATAATTGGTCACAAATGATACTATTTGTTTGCTAAAATGACTCTTAATTGAAAAATATATTACTCGTTGATTGAGTAATGACTATATCACTATTAAAATATTGTCGAATACGAATGTTGCGTCGTCAAATATACATGAATCGTTCACTAATCGTTCATGAAGTTGTATATCTTCAGCAAGTGTTCTCCATATATCTTGGTTGGTGAGTTTTTTTCTTAGAGAAATTCATATGTTGTACAATAATAATTGTCCAAATTTAAAGAATATATTAAAGAAGGGGAATAATACATAAAAATTATATTTCATAAATTAGAAGTTTCATACAAAAGAGGTACTAATATGACTCTTAAATACCCTTATAGTTGTTAACATTATATAAAGTTGATTACTATTAAATTTTTAATTTTAAAATAATTTAAATTTAAATTAATTTATATTTTAATTCAATTTCAATATAAACTACTTAATACATTTATTTTTTAAAAAATATTTTCATGAATGAATAAGCTACTTGTGCTCCATTTTTCTTCTTAAAATTGAACAAAAGAGATCCAAAAAGAAGCAACATTTGTTGTTTCAGCTATATGGATCTTTTTTTCTTTGTGAATTTTGCCACACTAATTAAATTTTTGTTTTACGAGATTTTTTTCTTCTGAAAATTGAACCAAAACACTCAAAAAGGAGCAAAAATTATTTTTTCAGCTAAATAGGTTTATCGATTTTCCTTTTTTCTTCAATAAAATTGAACAAAAGTCGCCCCAAAAGAAGTTGAATTGCTAACGATATATACATTAAAATTTGTTGTTTCAATCAAATAAACTATCAAAAAAATAATTCTTCTCAATTCCTCATAAATTTCATAACCATCAAATTATTAGCAACCCATTAAAAAAAAGAAGAGATAATACCCAATTATTCCCCTGAACTATATCCAAAAAGGCTATGACACACCTCAACTTTAAGGGGGTCCTATTCCACTTTTAATTAGTTCAGGGGGTAATAGGATCTCCTTAAAGTTGAGGTGTATCATAGCTTTTTGGGGTATAGTTCAGGGGGCTAATTGGGTATTTTCTCAAAAAAGAAATAAAGACATAAAATGGAGAGAAAAATACAAACATGAAGAGAGAAACACAAAAATAGAGAAAAAACACAAAAATGGTAAAAGAGAATAAATATTTTAGAACAAACATGAAGACAATTTTGAAATATGTGAAAATTACAAGGGATAAATATATCTTTTATTTGGTCAAACTAGAATGGCTTATAAGCCAAAAATTAAAAGTAGGGATAATGGTGCTTTTGGCTTAAAAAAAGTAATTTTTAACCTTTTTTAAGTCATTTTTGAACTTGTCAAACACTTTAAAAAATGAAAAATGGCTTAAAAGCTATTTTGACTAGCTTTTAAGCCCACCCAAATACCCTCGAAACATTGTTTTTCTATCTTCAGCTGTCTTTAGTTTGTAACTGAAAACAATGGTGTGTACAAAACTTTTAATAAGCAGTGTTGATATTTATAGAAGAAAGGATATAAATTATTTATCACCTTCTTAATAACATACATTTTTGACCCATTTATTTAGCATAATATTTAATTAGAAGAGGTCTTGATTCAATCCTACTTAGCCACAATTTTAAAGTAAATTTTCCGAAAAATGCATAAATTTTAATTTTAAAGTAAATTTTGCGAAAAAATGCATAAATTTTATCCAAAAAGATGGGTCAGTCGAGGTTTGAACCCCTAAGCTCAATGACCTATGGAGAAGTCTAAGCCATGGTATTAATATATTTTGTTAAATTTCCCGACCAAGCAGTGCTTCTTGACACCCCTTTAGCCAACATGGGTCCGTCCCTAACTGAAAACACCAAGGTATAGCCTAAGTAAGGCTTATCCATATGTCGTGTCACATCTAATATATACATCAAATTAATGAATGTCTTTTTTTATGCTACTATCCTTATTTCAGTCAAATCAATCAGTTCGATCCAACCCAGTGAACTTAGAGCAAGAAATGTGTACTTTCAGAGTAAGTCTACCGTGTTTACATAGTTCCAATCCATTCTAAGATAAAATTCAAAGAGTACATTAGCAGTAAGCAAATGACAAATTATTTCTGTTAACCACTGATTGAAGGTCTAATTAAATTACAACTATTTTCATTCTCATCCAACTTGAGATTGAATCTTACGTTGAGCAGATAGTAGGAGCAGGAGAAAACGAAGAGTCAAATGTATAGAAAGATACAACATACAATTGACTCAAATCTATGAATAGGTACTTACATACAACATCTTAACTAGATCAGTATACATTTATGGTGCTTTATCTCGAGGTTTTGCATGGAAATTAAGATGCCCTTAGAAATTGTTGGAAAAAATTTCATGTGTTGTTTTCTTTTCTCATTGATAGAAATATTAAAAGTGTGAAGAACGTTAGAAATGTGCGAACTCTCTATCCTTCATTAAAATATTTCGTAATAGACAAAGTAGTTTTTTCACCTTTTTCTTTAATTATAACTTAAAATTTAATTATTAAAAATTAAAGAATCCTAAAATATATGCTAAGAACAAAATAAATAAAGAACTAATATTAGTAGATTTTCTTTTCTCTTATTATACATGAAAAAGGAGTCCTAAATATATGATAAAAAAATATATATCCTTTAAAGTTAATAAAATACATGGGAATAAAAATTAAATATTAAAATATAAAGAAAGAGTCCTAAATTACATGAAAATGACAATGAAATATTACAATACATGAAAAGACTTCTAAAATACATGAGAATAAAAATTAATGTTGATAAATGTATATGAGGTTTTACATGAAAAAAACTCCTAAAATTATGGTAAGTTTCTTATATAAATGTTCGCCTATTTTCTTATATCTTCTTCCTAGATTAGAAAATACTATTCTTATTTTTAATCCTTCGTGATTTTCATATATTTTTTCGTCTATTATAAATTCTTCTTTGTTCATTTTATTGTAAATAGTTCATGTTGATATATATATTCTAAACAATCTATTTGTGATTCTAAATTTGATATTTCATCTTTTTGTGCATTTATTGAGTTTTTACTAATTCCGGCAAATATATTATAATTTAATCTTTCTATTCTTATTCTTAATTCTTTACGTTTTTCAGAAATAGTTTGTTTTAGTTCTTTGTATTTCTGTATTTTATTCATTTTAACTGTATTTATAGTATTTTGGCGGATATCTAAATCTAATTTTATCATAATTAGGTGGTATATGTCTCATTCTTCTAGATTTTAAATGGATTATTAATTTTGCTTCAATACTAGATATTAAGGTAATTAGGTAAGCTAATCTTTGTGGGTTTTCTTTTTGTTAGTGCTGATCACTTCTATTGTAAATGTGAAATTTAATATATTTAAAACTAGTCTCCGAATCTCTTTCGTTGTAACCAAATTTTGTATTTTCTTTGTTAGCCACCAGCGTACTTGTGTATTATCTGTTCGCACAATAAATTTATTATATACAATAGATGGCTCAAACGCTAACAAACATTTATATAATGAGCATTATCTATGTCTCTATAGCTATAATCATTATAATCTATTATTTTTACAAATTGTTCGAATGGGCTATCTATTTGTATCTTGTTAATCTTATTTTTTCCTGTTATTTTATGTTTTGTTGTTAATACATATAAATTTTTGCATCTTGCTGTAAATATTTTACTTCCTGGGGTTAATTCTATTCCTGATATCTTCCAATATAATACTAGTGATTTATCTATATTCCTATCCGTTACTGCTACTGAATAATTCGCACTTATTATAAATTTAAATTTTTGGTATATTAAATTTCCTTTTATGGCAGTTATTATACTTTTTTCTATAGGTTTTATAATTCTATCATCTGCTAAATATAATTCTATTGGTGTATCTATTCCATATTCTTCCTTTTTTCTAGTAAATATATTTTTTATTGTTGGTATTTTAAATATTTTTTCTACACTTAAGTCTAACTCTTTTCCTTTTATTTCATCAAATACATTGTTATCAAATATTATTTTTTGATCTGTTCCTTCGTCATTTAAATATTCTTCTTTTGTTAATATTTTTATATCTTCTTCAGTCATTTAATTCGTCTAATTCACTATCTATTTCGTTATCTGTTTCATTCTCTGAAATTTCATATATACTGTCTTCACTTTCTAATTCGTAATCTATGTAATCTATCTGCATATATTCTGTATTTTCTATTTTTATTTCTGATATTTGTTTTTTTTTGGGTTTTTAGGTAATTTACAATCTCTAGCTAAATGTCCTATTTTTCCGCAATTATAACAAGTACATTCCTTTATAGATTTCTTTTTCCTATATGGTCTTTTATGTTTATAGTTTTTTACATAATATCTTTTTCTTGGTTTCTTATACTTATATTTTGATTTTTTGTATCTCTTATATTTCTTATGTCTTTTTCTTTTCTTATAATATCTTTCTTCGCATCCAAATTGAGGTGCTATTTTATCTTTGCAACATGCTAAATTTCTTATTAATGTTTTTTCCATTTTTATTTCTTCTCTGTATTTTTCACATAGGTTTCTATACCATTGTTGTAAAAATTTTATTCTTGCTCCTAGAGTATCTACTATTTTTGTTTCATCCCAACTTTTTATTATTTTTGAACTAAATGGTTCAGGTAATTTATTAAAATATAATTTTCTTATTTCTTTACTTTCTTCTATATTATATGCTCCTTTATAATAATATTCTTTAAATGCGCAAGTATATTCATCTATGTAGCACATATTACATATTGCTAATTTTAACATTAAATTCCTATTTATATCTTTCTCTTTATTTTGTTCTTCTTCTGTTGTTGTCATGCTACTAAATTCGTCTTGAGAAAATTGAAGGAAAGGTGTCTTTTAAGTCTTGAATGAAGGATTGGTGACATTGACCAACTTAAAGGGTCAAACATCATTAGAAAACTTGATTAAGTTAATTATGGACTTGATTAATATTTTTAAAACTTTCTAATCTTTTCAAAAATACAAATCAACCTGCACCCCTCTTCAATCCAAATCAACCAATCTCGCTCCTCTCTCTCTCTCTCTCAACAGCTTCTTTCAATTCTCTCCCAACCAACAGTTCTGTAAAATTCTCCTTTCAATCCCCAACGATTTCAACCTCCGGTGAAAAATAGTCTGGAGAGTTCCCTTTCGACTTTCAACCGTCAATTGACGTGAAGACTTCTCCGGCGACAACAATTTCGAGTTCTTCGTCGTCCCATTTATTTTTTCACAAGTAAAAAATTATGAAGAAACAGAGAAACTTGAGCCAACTACTCTTCTAGTATTGAAATGTGGACTGAATAAAACCCTAATTTCTGGCATTTCTTCTTCTTGTGTCGTACTGCTAATTCAAATTTGTTGGTGATTTTTATTCACAATTGATGTTCTTAGTGGAGACCCCTTCTTAGTGTGTGTGTGTATGATGTGTTGGTGTTGCTGGGTTGATTTGTTGTTTGTCTTTGTAAAAATGGTGTTGCAACATATGAAACATCTAATGCAACAAATGAAAATATCTGATGCACCATATTAAAATCTGATACAACTATGAAAATATGATGCAACAGATGAATAATCTAACAGATCATTTATCTGTTGCGACAAACGACTCTTCTGTTTGGAAGAAATCTAAATAATATTGATCCAAAAGATAACTCATTTTGCAATAGATAAGTGATAACAGACCAGTGATCTATTTTTATTATTTCCAACGATTTACTCATCCGTTGCAACAGGTTAGTTATATATTGCAACAGATAACATACCTGGTGCAACAGATTAGTGATCAGTTTTTATGGTTTCCAATGGATTACTCATCCTTTGCAACATGTTGGTTATATGTTGCAACAGATAACAACCTGGTGCAACAGATTATTGATTTATTTTTATTATTTCCCACGATTTACTCATCCGTTACAACAGGTCGGCTATATATTGCAACAGATAACATACGTGGTGCAATAGATGTGTGATCTGTTTTTACTATTTTTAATGGATTACTCATCCGTTGCAACAAGTTGGTTATATGTTGCAACAGATAAACTACCTGGTACAAAAGATTAGTGATATGTTTTTACTATTTCTAACGGATTACTCATCCTTGCAACAGGTTGGTTATATGTTGCAACAGATAAACTACCTGGTGCAATAAATTAGAGATCTGTTTTTATTATTTTCCATGGTTTATTTATCCATTTCAACAGATCGGTTATATGTTAGAATATATAACATACCTGGTGAAATAGATTTGTGGTCTATTGGAACTGATATTTTACCATTGTGCATGTTAGATTTAATGTTATCCCTTTTTAACGATGCATTAATCGATTATAATCTATTTTATGTTCCTGTTAATTTAAGATAATATGGCTCTAAAAAAAAAGAAACCGAATCAAGTCTAAGTAAAGGAACAAGTGCAGCAGCTCGGCTACATCCACCACTCTATGAGCTTTCTTTACAAGCGTTATCTCAATCAAGAGCAGAAGATAATAAACACGGGGAGGAGGAATATCTCAAAAGAGATGATCCAAATGCTAATAGCCCTTCCGCCGAAGAGTTGGTCAAAACCTTCAACATTGATCTTTATCCTGTGAGAATGCAGTGCGATGGTGCCACAGATTTAACGTGTGATTTCGTGGTTAAGTCGGCCATGGGAAAATCTTTCAATGCCTTCAAAAAAATTCTTCGAGAACAAAAATTGGATTCTTATTTTAGGGAAAGCTTCTTTGGGCAATATCTTGATTTATCGGAGGACAACAATGCTCGTTTCCAGATGAAAATGGTATATGATCTTCTCAAGCGTAGGTTTATGTATGAAAATAAAAATAAGATGGATGAGGTATGGATAAATTACTGTGGCATGCCTGTTTGTTTTGGTTGGAAGTAGTTTTCCATAGTTATCGAACTAAAATGTTATCCTCTTTCTCCTTCTCAAGTTATACCTACTCTGACTCAAAAAAATACCCCGCATACCCAAAAAAGGCAAAGAAAAGTCGAGTGATCGTGATGACCTGGTGTTGATTGTTGGTCCAAGCTTTAAAAATAAAAATTTGATAGAAGCATTGAAAGGTAAAGGTCTCTCAAAGAAGAACAAGCAATCATTGTGCTTGATTTGGTTTGTACATAATATTCTTTGGGCGAGAGACATTAACAACTACATAAGCGTTGTTTTAATAAAGCTCTTCGAGGATCTTGAGCCATAATAGCTATCCTTGGGGTTAGAAAAGCTTTAAAATGACTGTCCAATATTTGTTGACTCCGTTAATGCCAAAGACAGTCAACTTATATGGCTTTTCATAGGCCTTCATGGTAAATATTTCTTTTATCATGATATGATTCATCATTTTTTATTCAATAATTCTTTTGATTTATTGGCGTTATGTTATAGGCTTGGGCATTTGAAGCCATTTCTTATTTGAGACAATAAGTGAACTACCAGGAAGAAGTTTTCTGTCCAAGAATCCTGAGATGGTTGTCAGCCAAATCGATAGAAATACAAAATTTCTTGATCTTTTCAACCCCCCAAGGAAGCAGTAAGTCCAATTCTAATCAAGTTTTTTGTTTTAATTAATGATTATTTTAAATGATTTCATCATCATTCTAATATATGTACCGATTTATTTTAGATTGTCCATCCGTGGCTTGTTTCGACCAATCGAGAGTTGAAGATGCCATTTTTTCTTACTTTACGATCTGTGCAAACTTTACCGGACCCTAAGATCGTTGATGGAATAAAAATGAAATTATTTAGAGCAACAACCATTACAAGAAAAACAATTTTGAAGGGTGGGCTTATTGCTGTTAACGATGGTAGTCGTAGTGGTGGTGGTAGTAGTGCTGCTGTTGGGGATAATGATGCTCCTCTTATCATTTTTAAAACAACAAGCCATTATGATTATGATCATACTTGTTGTACAAATCACATCTAGCAAATGTTCTGCATGCAAATGTCAAGACTGCAAGATGAAACACGTGGAGTGATTAATACTATTAATGCACTAACTGCTCCTGTAAAGAAAATGGCATCTAAGAGGGGTGTCATTCCATGAAAGAGAATTTTATATCCATACACTCCACTAGAGATCAAGGAGGCTAAGAGGAGAAGGAAATATACTTCCAAGGCATCATCGAGAATCAAAAAAGCAAAATTGCAATGCCTTTGTCTTTGTCTTCACCGATGTTCAGTGGGCAAGAGCCACAGGAGAGCATCATGAGCCAAAGAAGGTGAATTTACATCACCTATTCCAAAAAAAAAATAGGCACATATCTGTTTCAATAGATGATGCATCTGCTAAAAATTATCAAACAGATATATACATTTGTTGCAACTGCTGTCTAACCTGTTGCATCAGATATATTATCTGTTGTAATAGATGAGTCTTATGTTTCAACAGATGGTCATCTGTTTGAAATTATCGCACTGCTCTAATTTACCTATTTGAATTCGTCCCAATAGATGATCCATCTGTTGCAACATAAGGCTCTTCTGTTGTAACAGATAGACAATCTGTTGTATATCTGTAATTAGCATTGACAATTCTGGCTTTTCAGGTGGATGTCATAGTAGAACCCACTGCTAAAGAGTATAATATCACAGTTGATAATCCATCAACTGCTTTCAAAGAAGAAGAAAAAGTGGAGCCTGTCAGTTCGGGAGAGCAAAAGAATTACCCATTTGAAGGGTTCAACATCTCAAACGAGGCTCCAAAAAAACTAACACAGTTGATCAATGACTATTCAGAATGGATTGCCGATGGACTGTTAAAGCATCATGCCGGTAGGTACATCAATCAATTTTTAAAGATATTGATTTATACTATTCTTGTTGTAAGAAGGTGACATTAACACATATAAATCATCATGTAGAAAATAAAATGACGAACGCAACAAAGTGAACGAATCGAGTCTTGGTTTTGATATGCTTGACTTTGTTGTTGCATATGCCGAAATGAAGAATTGGTTCTATTTGATGTCACAGCCCCAAACTTACTGGAATGATGAGGTCTAAATGATATACATGTTACTATTAATTAATACTTTATTTAATTTCATTTGCGTATTAATTTTTCATCACATAATCCAAAATGTTTGATAATATGTGCAGCACATCGATGTCAGTTTTTACTACCTTCGAAAGAAGGCCAAGTGAAAACACAAGAACAATACAGATATAAGACAAGTAATTATTTGTGCAAAGTTTACATCAATCATGCCTACGATAGGTATTGTCAACAACAGCCGAAAGTTTTCCGAAATGAGGAACGCTTAACCATCATCATCAAAGGTTTTAGCATTTCGGCTGACTTACCTTGAAAATTGGCCGATGAAGTGTACATCCCAATCAATTGTGGTGATGAATTCCATTGGGTGTTGGTTGTTGTCGTTCTAAAAGAGAGGCAAATCCGAGTTTATGACTCAATGTCGTGAATGAGACGTTGCGAGCCTTCGTCTGAGATATAAAAGATGGCCAAAATATTACCTACTTACCTTAATATGAGTGACATTTTGGACCAAAAGGTTCGTACTGATTGGTCGACGATTGAAGCATACCGAGATAAAATGGGTAATCCATTTGATGTACAATATGTTGAAGAAATTACTCAACAAACCATCGGTATCCTGTAAGTATAAGTGTCATGATTTAGTTTCATTGCATAAATTTCACAACGCTTGCATGAACTGCAAGATATGGATTATCTATTTTTTAAAACGCAGGAATTGCGGTCCTTTTGTTATCATTTACGCCGAGTATTTGAGCGATGGATTACAAGTACCAAAAGATGGACGTGATGCTGGATTACTCCACAAAAATATGCTGCTCTTTTATGGAAATACATAGAAGGGAAAGCTCAGGAGCCACATGCAAGTGACATTAAAGACCACGACGGCCAAAGCCGAATCCCATAACACCGGATGAAGAACAACTTGCCCATATTGATTAGATCTTTATAGATTGAGTCCGTCAATGTAATAACCTATCCTCCTTGGTTTAACTTGTTGATTTATTTGTAGAGTAGATCATTTGTACCCATAATAATTTTTTTTACATTTCATTTATTTATTGAGTTATTTCATATAATTTTCGAAGGCTTTGACTTATTTTATGTTGTCTATGAATATAATTTAATCCTTAGTTTTGAACATGTTAATTAAAATGGAATACTAAATTCAAATATCACAACAGATAATACATCTTCAAATAGATTTAGACATATGCTGCAACATAAGATACAACACGTAGATCATCTGCTGAAAATTATATTATACGTCTTCCTACTTTCTTGATTTTTTCCAATAGATTACCTATCAGTTGCAGTAGATAGATTATATGTTGTAACAGATTGAATATCTGTTAGACAGATAGACCGGGAAACATCTATTAATGCAACAAATGACCAACCTATTCCAATAAATAATCAATCTATCACAACAGGTATTATATCTATTACAACATATATAAAATCTGTTGCATCATAAAAATTCAACTTGGACAGACCTAAAATTTATTGCCACTACATGTAAAGTGAAGTGGATTGAAATAAAAAATTGTTATCATGTTCGTTTCCGTCTTTGTACATATTTTTTTTTATACACGGGCTCCAACCATTTAGTTAATACCCCATAAACCCAGACCCATTGCATCTTTCCCATAACGGCGTCGCACATACCGATCATTTCTGTGCTGGTCAGCAAACACTCGATGTATGCAAGCGAGTACGGCCCGCAAGCTGCATTGGTTTTATTTTTTGAGAGATCGATGTTCTTATTTCGACCTTCAAAATCTTATGATTCCTTCATCAAGACTTCAGCCGACAAATAATCCATCAACTTACTCTGTGTCAACAACTTGGGCAATAACTTCAAGAGTGATTGCATGTGGGATAAAAATGTGTCCTTGCTGAAGACAGGTAAGTTGTAGTCATAAACCGTAATCTTTCCCTCATAGAGTAGTATCTCAACAGCGAGAAAATGTTTGACTTCCATGTTCGTGACTGCAAGGATTCTCTTTGCCTTGGTCCAGCTCTTGCCATATGGATATGGCCTCATCCCTCTAACATATTTAATTGCTTCTTCATCCCATTAGAGTGTAGAAACTAACTTATAAAATCCCGAGCCACCAGAATCAGCTAGCTTGTGAAGATCAACATACCTATCTTTGAAATTATTGTAGAAGTTGAGGTCCATTATCCTATCGATAACATCATAAGTATCCGGGTACGCTAATTGCCTGTCCCTCATGAGGCAGAGAATTTCATCAACATACTATGTATAAGAATATAATTTTTAAGTAGGTTAGTAATTGTAAAAAATAAAAACACCGTGGAAAGAATCCGATGCAGAGGGTTCTCTGAATCAGTTCATAGATTACCCAACCAACACAACTTATGCAATAGATGTGTATTATGTTGCAACAGAATACCAAGCTGTTGCAATAGATTACACATCTGCTGCATAGATTCTTCTTCGTGGAGTAGATTGGAGGCTAGGTTAGCAAAAGTAAACTTACATTATCCTCGTACCACTCACGCATATTTGTCATATTCGTGAAGTCTTTGGCGACAAATGAATGCATGGTGTATTCTTTTCGAACCTTCATCCTGCCATTCATAATTTCTTGCAGTTCCTTCTTCTTCTCCTTACCAAGTGCCGCGAATATGTCCACTTTCTTCAACGGCCCCTAAACTTCAACAACTTTTGGAGCGGGAGGAGTTGTAGTTTTTGCTTTTTGTCTAATTTTTCTTCTCTTCCTCCTAACCGCCACTGTAGGAGTATATGACTCCCCCACCTCATTGGATGGTATGACACCCGTCCTTGATTTCAACTCCTCGGCAGCTTCAGCAATAGCCTCTAGCTTTTTAAGGAGTTTATTTTCTCTGTCCTTGTACACTTTGCATTTTCAATGAGAACATGAGGGTGAGGAGGGGTGAGATGGACCACTATAAGGGTGGAAGGGATCGGTGTAGGGGTGAGAGGAACATGTGAAAGTAGTGTTTTCGAATTTTTTTTTTTTGCTGAGCACTAATATGCTCATAATCACGACTGGCACCAGTAGCAGCATAAGGATGGCTGCCACCATCATAAACAACTCCACCAGCAACACCCCAGAAGAAGCACCTGGATCTGTTGCAGTTTGAGTTTGCTCGTGAAGAGCTTTAACATTAGGCTGACCTTGCCTAACTGCTCTTCTTATGGATGTTGCTCCAGCTAATTCCTTCTTTATTAACTCCACCTTTGGGTCTTTTTTGTATCAACAAGACCAGAGTAAGAAAACAAGTCATCCCCAGCTTATCAATGGTAGGCACGATCCAAGGATGCACAACCTATAAAAAAGATAGGAGACATTTAGATCATATAATAATAATTTATAGTCAGTTGGGTTACATGGATGTTAACACAACCAACTTATGCAACAGATGATCTAGCTGCCGTAATAGCTGATCTGTATGTCGCAACAGATTGATAATATGTTGCATCAGATTACACATTTATTGTATAATTTGCATCAGATGGTTAATCTGTTGAGTCGGGTTAAGAGAACCAGAGCAATAGATGGTTAATCTGTTGTAAAATATGGATCACCTATCATAATAGATTACCCATCTGTTGCACCAGTTGTAGTTGATGGGTAATCTGTTACAACAGATGACTCATCTGTCTCAATAGATAGAATATCTGTTTCAATATATTTCCTTGAGGTAAATTATTTTAGTTGAAAGAAGACGTATTGCATCATCCAGAGGGTTAAATAGATTAGCCTCCTGCTCCTTAATATTTTTTTTGCCGCCCTTTGCAGCCGCCAACCACCTAAGGATCCTTGGACGAGAAACCTCATCCGGGTAATCCTTGAACTGATTTTGGAAGGAAGGAATGACTTCACATGCCTAAGCCTAAAAAATGTAAACAGGAAGAAAGCAAAAAAAATCATAATAACTATATTTAATATAAATTAATGGATGAGTAAAAATAGTGATCAATTTTACCATGAAAGCCCAGGAAAATCCATATAATGTGATCGTTTTTGGGGATAGCTTTGTCAGTAAATTTTGGACAGTCAAGTAGTAGATGTCATATCCCCAGGGATAGTCGTTAAATTTGTCAAAATCATCAGCAAGCGCCAACAAATTATGTTCTATGACTTTCCTGATGTCCCTTGCTAATAAAACAGAATGGACAAACCAAACTAAGCACAATTTCTTCCCGTAGTGCTTTGGAATGTTTTTATTCTCGAGATCCGCCATCAAATTCTCCCCTTTGTAGATAGGTCCAACAATGCCCAACAACCCATCTTTTTTTGACCTTGCATTTGTTGGACCCTTTGTGGGGTGTTTTTTTTTATGAGAGGTGCATCTGGACGATCGCATCTCAAGCCCATCACTATGGCAAACTCTTTCAATCCAAAACAAACTGGCATGCCACAATAGTTGATCCAGACTTCATCCATCTTTTTTCTGCCCTCTTTCAACGCATACTTGATCCTATTGTAACACCCCGAGTCTGGTACCCCAGACGCTACACAGTGCAAATAATTCCGAAGAACCACTAGCTAACCCATGACTTGTACCTGCTATGAGCTCTGTATAATAGTAATACTGTAATATCAATATAACTGAATAAATGCGAACATCTGTCATAAGGTTCAAACTGAATAATACCGAATAAAACAATGTCTGAACAAGGTATATAACAATACTAAAACTGAAAACAACTATTTGAAATACTCTAGTCTGAAAGCCTCTAAAACTGTCTAAACTGCGAAGTTGATGGGACATGTCCCCAACTAACTCCGACTGCTAAAATAACTAAGTACTAAAATAATGAAAAAATCATGTCCTCAAACTATAAGGACTCACCATTGACTCTGACTGCTGATATCTAAGATGCTAAGTACGATCGGGACCCTGAGTATCCGAACCTATGGTATAAAACACCATAGCATCATAGAAAAGTATGTGTTAGTACGTGAGAATATACTGGTACGCAAAGTGAGGTAAGACTGAATACAAGGGTTCATATGCATGAACTAAAACTGACCAAATAACATGAACATGACTGTGTGAGAATACATGCATGAATACATAACTTTAACTAAAGTCATAAGGATTCTGAATATTGAGTTTACTGTTAACGTGGATCACTGATAACTAATATACTATTTACTGAGTGACTGTGTCTGATAGTCCTGATTTTGATGGAACTAGCTGAGCTCCGTACTGAGCTGAGTGACTGTATCTGATAGACCTAAAATCTGTAGAACTATCTGAGTTCTTTACTGAAGGTTGAGACTAAATTTGAAACTGAGACTGTGGGAGGTAATTATCTAACCGACATGCCCCTTCTCTAATGACTTAGGGTCCAACCTGTAACTCCAGTTGGAAGGATGTCAATACCTTGCCACGAGTAAGGACAAACTATGAGTTAACCCTCTGCTGACAGGGAGCTCTTCCATCAACCCCTCACTAGTAGGAGAACTCGAATGAGATATATTAACCCTAGACTCGTAGGGGTATATCTCAACCTACGCTAGCTACGTAGTTTTGGAATGCAAGGATTTACTTCTAAGAATCACACCCTCTACTGGTAGGTGACTCCCCATCCTTGGGTTTACTCGGTGCTGAATCCTACACCCAACTGAATAGATAATGGACTAATTTCCTAGTTCATACTAGGCTTGACTGAGTTGTTACTGATCATACTGTTTAACTGAACTGATCTGAGTGTACTGAGTTCCGTTGACTGACAGAATACTACTGGGTTCTGTTAACTGACTGAGTTTATTGATGACTGAACTGACTACTAAATGGGACTGGACTAATATTGAATCTATTGAGGTTTTTTGAGTTCTGTAACTGAACTAGAGCACTACTGATTGTGACATAACTGAGATTACTCTGTAACTGACACTGGATCTAGGCACACAACTAAATTTTTGGGTATTAAATACCCAGGACTCGATAGCATAAATAGTAATAAGACATGACAACACTTGCATACTTGACAATAGCCAACAACTCACAATACAATCAATGAGGCATTTTATCAAGCATTTGAAAGTCATGAACTTGTACATGAATAAGAATGCACATTAGTGTGTCATAATTCATTCACTAAGACCTTTCATCAAATACTTAGCTTGCATTAACTTGTACATGAATGGGGATTTCTTGTCAACATACTATAATGACACTATTTCATTCACATAGGCATTTTCTCAATCATATGGGGAGCATACTTTGGTCACATAATAATCAATACATCATATTTCCATGGCTACATCCATAAACTTGAAAATTGAAGGGTTTACCATGAACATCTTGTAAATCATAACATAATAGAATGAATTCTTGTAATTAATAGTTTATAGCACAAATCAAAACGCAACAACAACATAAACATGAAATTCAAATCAGGTAACTCATGAAAACTTATAAATATACAATCTTTGTATTTTGAAAGAGATTCTTGGGCTTCATGGGTGAAAGGACCCATGAATAAACACCTAGAATATCTTAGAATGTTAATCCCTGAAGGTTCTTGAAGGAATTCTTGAGCCTTATTCTTGAATTTTTAAACCAAGGTTTCTTGCCTTTGAGAGAGGATGATTAAATTGGGGAACGATTGAGTGAATAAAGATATATTTAGGTCATGTGGGAAATAATTTCGTGTTTTAGGCTGACCTAGTTCATGGAAAATGTCTAAGATGCCCTTGGGATTTAAAATCCCATAACTGGAATGCGAATTAAAGCCTCACCGCGACGCGGTAGAGTGGCCATCGCTATGCTCACAGCGACGCGACCTAATCGCGGTGAGCTACTAGATCATGATATTTTCTAATTTGAGCCTCACCGCGATGCAACCTAATTGCGGTGGCTACTAAAATTTGCCCAATGCCAAAATGGCTTTCATGGCGACGCGATGGATGGACCATCGCTATACTTACCGAGGTGAGGCCTAATCACGGTAAGATACTATTTCTGAAATTTGTATTCAATCCAATCCCTATCCAAAAAATCTAAAACTTACTTGAGACATGCTACTTCCATCCCTGAATATGAGTCAACTTAGAAATTAACTTTTCGAGGTCGGAAAGGTCATAAATAAACTCACTGAAGTCCAAAGGGCTTAGAAAGGACTAAGTCCAAATACCTAGCTAAAATTTTCTAACTTTGGGACCCATCAATAAGTTTTAAAGGCTGAGTTAAGCTTAGGATTTGTGGGGTCTTACAATATCTCCCCCTTGGGAACATTCGTCCTCGAATGAGACTGACTAAGCTGAGGACATAGATAAATTGAACTTAGTCACTGAGAGTGGACATCTGAAACATGGTTACATGGCTGACATTACTGATAAACTATAATTTCATGCTGGGCATGTATATCTGATGCATGAGTACATAACTGAGGATACTGATAAGCTGAAGTTTCATGTTGAACATGCATGTTTGATTCATGAGTATATGTCTGAAATAATAAATGCATGACTGAATATGCAATGGTAATAGATACCAAGTATAAAATTAAATCTGAATATGAAGCTGAGTAAAGCTAAGGAAAACTGTTACCTTAAGCTAGATTTGAGTTTGCGAAGAAGGGGTGAGGATACTTGGTCCGCAAACCTGATTTTTCTTCCCAAGTAGCTCCCCCAACGGACAAATTCCACCAAACAACTTTGACTAAGGGAACTTCTTTGTTCCTCAGTCTATGAATCTGATGATCAAGGATCTGAACTAGAACCTTTTTGAAAAAGGATCATTCTGAATTTCTAGGCCATCTGTAGGGACTACGACTGCTGGGTCACCTTTGCACTTCTTAAGTAAGGAGACATGGAACACAGGATGGAATGAATCTAGATCTGAAGGCAACTCAAGCTAGTAAGCTACCTTTTCGAATCTTCTGAGAATTCGGTAAGGTTCGACATATCGGGGGCTGAGTTTCCCCTTCTTGCCAAACCTCTTCACCTTATTGTTAGGAAAGATTCTCAAGAATACTGTCGAGATCATTTACTAAACACGCATGCATGGAAATATGAAGACATAACTGAGTCTAGAATATGATATATGTACTGAATATCGTGAGCTGAACTAAATCCCTGAATACATGGGGTCAACCCATGAGTACCCCCATTCCAACTGGATTTGTTATGTGAGGAGAAATTGGAGGGTTTAGGATATGATAGCTTAGGGGTTATAGAGCATCTCCCTCTTTGGACATTATTTCCCCCGAATAATACTGACTTGGCTGAGCTACTGAGGAAAATTGGGATGATGCACAGGGCACCTACGAACTGAGTCAAGACTGGATATTTGGGGTTTGAAACTGAGACATGATACATTAAATGGGATGAACACACAACTATTTGGATACCCCATCCTGGAATAGTTACATTCATGAGAGTTCAGATAGAGCGACTGGGTGGAAAGATAGGATACCATACGAACTTATCTGCCTGACCGCTAAACTAACTTACTGTCTTTACAAACTACTCATGCTGAAAACTTATTCTTAACTATACTCTCCACCTTAGTACGACACTTCACCTGGGACTACTGAAAAGATTCACATGGGCGTTGAGCACGAGTGCACAAATATACTATTTATTTGATAATCTGAATGACTGATAGCTGAATACTGGACATGTAAAGCTAAACTGTATTTAGCCTGAATTGCTAAACTGAAACTGAAAAGAATTATTCTTATAAGGGAAGGATTGACTGAATAACATGTGATAATTAAACATGAATTTGTGAAGACTTTGTTATCGGAGAACGCAAGACCAAGTATATAACATGGTTCTGAAATATTTCATAAACTGAGGTACTGAAATACTAAAAATTTGAGTAACTGATAACTGTATGCTATAGTTGAGAAATCTTGAAACTAAACTGATTTACGGATCTGATACTGGACTGACACTGAGGCGACACAATATCTGAGACTGTAATATTGACTGCAATCGAGATGGTAATGGGGTTGAACACTGTAAGGTATTAGAGTAGTAGTCATGAGCTGCATGACCTAAGTTTGGAGTCCCTATATTCACGAAAAAATTATTTATAACACTGAGTGAACTAGAACTCCTTACGCTGGGAACTGAAAGTGCACATGGTTCTATGTAAAGTGCATGAACATGGTTTGTAACCATAGGGTGGACATGTAAGGCCTGAGTGGGTACCGTGATAGCTGAAGTACAAAACTTTGCACAGAGCTAAAGATGGGTTGGGCATCATTCCCACCCCTTTGCTTATGTATACATACTAATATTACTACTGAAATCTGAAACCTTGACTTTCTGAGATATCATAACCGAACAGTTCCTGTATACCGATCGGGCTACGATAGACTGACCCACTGGGGTGAAGATTGAGAAAGGTTTTATTACTATTTGGTCTGACTTTAAAGTTAGATGCTATGCAAAGAGTTATGAAAGACAAAAAAGCTCCTGGATCTAATGAGGAATAATCATGTAAATAAGAGGTCTGTAATGTATCAGTGACTGTATCAGGAGAACTTTCCCGATCTTTCCTAGACTGAAGTTCATAAAACCTATTTGCCCGCTGCCCGCTGGCAGCACTGGAAGTACCACCCTGCTGATTTAGGTGGTAGGACTGAGCTGAAGGACGACTGTGCTGACTTCTGGACTAGGCTTAGTATAGTCTCAAATTTTATGACTTGACTCACCATATCCAAAATGTATATCACTATCGGCTCTACACACCCACTTATGATTCTTACCACATTCTTCACGAAGTGGATTGGTACAAACACTGCTTGTACTACTCTGGGTCTTGGAGCCTGGCGCCCCATCATGACTGTCATTCCTGAGCTTTGGTATGGATGCACTAGCTGAAGATGGAACTGAGGCTAAAGATTTTAGGCTAAACTGAGAGTGATTCCTACCCTCTGACTTAGGCTGAGCAAAGCTAAAACTACCTGCTCTGGTTCTCTTATTTTTTATCTCTTTCTACTTAAGTTTTTGTTCCTCAATTTGTTGAGCATGGACCATAAGCCTAGATATGTCCATCTCCTTAACCAACATCACAATTCTGCACTCCTTAACCATTCTACCTGATACTTCAGACACAAACTTGCTTATTCTAGATCTATTGTCTGCTACTACATGAAGAGTATACCTGGCTAACTGAGTAAACTTAAGGGAATACTCTTTCACACTCATATTGCCTTGCCTGAGATTGATAAACTCTAACACCTTGCCTTCTTTCAGCTCTAAAGGAAAGAATCTATCTAAGAAGGTCGTAGCAAACACTTCCCATTCTATGGGCTCTGAATCTGCACCCCTGTCTACTTTCTACTACTTAAACCAAGTGTGAGCCACATCCTGCAACTGGTATACAGCTAGCTCAGCACTCTCACTAGCTGTCACCCCTATAATATCAGTAATCTTCTGCACCTGATCAAGATATTTCTGTGGGTCCTCATCTATCTTAAACCCAGAAAAATAAGGAGAATTCATTCGGGTGAAGTCCCGAATCCTGGCAACAGCAGTATTGGCCACTGGGTTAGCCAGAATGGCAGTTGAACGTTCATTCTGGGCTGCTATAGAATGAGCTAGGGTGGTGAATGCTTCTCTAAACTCTGCATAGGAGATATGTTCTCCCAAAGGATTGGACTGGCCGGGCTGAGAGGCTGGCTGATCTTTCATTCCTCTTCCCTGAGTCCTCTTTGGAGGCATTTTCTATAAATAAAAGAGGAGCTAGGATTAGAAAGAGAGCTTAACTGGAGCTCATGCTCACTCACATGACATGAATACTGAAGAAAGGGAAACTTTCCTAAAATATCTCATAGCCTCTTGTCCATAAGTGTGGCGCGATACACACTCATGCACAAGACTCTACTCGATGCAAATTTCAGACTTCCTAGGACTCTATTGAACCTTAGGATCTGATACCAAGTTTGTAATGCCTCGAGTCTGGTACCCCAGACGCTACATGGTTCTAATAATTCTGAAGGACAACCAGCTAACCCATGACTGGTACCTGTTGTGAGCTCTGTATAATAGTAATACTATAATAATAGTATAACTGAATAAATGCAAAAATCTGGAAATAATTTGTCATAAGGTTCAAAACTAAATAATACTGAATAAAAAAATGTCTGAACAAGGTATAAAAATACCAAAACTGAAAACAACTGTCTGAAATACTCTAGTCTGAAAGCCTCTAAAACTGTCTAAACTGCGGAGTTGATGGGACATGTCCCCAACGAACTCCGAATGCTGAAATAACTAAGTACTGAAATAATGAAACAGTCATGTCCTCAAACTATGAGGACTCACCACTGACTCTGACTACTGACATCTGAGCTGCTAAGTGCGATCGGGAACTTGAGCGTCCGAACCTATGGTATAAAACACCATAGTGCAAAAAAAAGTATGCGTCGGTACGTGAGAATGTATTGGTACACAAAGTAAGGTAAGGCTAAATTCAAGGGTTCATATGTATGAACTAAAATATACTAAATAATATAAACATGATTGTGTGAGAATACATATATGAATACATAACTATAACTAAAGCCATAAGGATTCTGAATGCTGAGTTTACCATAACGTGGATCACTGATTACTGATGATATTGATAACTAATATAATATTTACTGAGTGACTGTGTCTGACAATCTTGATTTTGATGGAACTAGCTGAGTTCCGTACTGAGCTGAGTGACTTTATCTGACAAACCTAAAATCTGTAGAACTATCTGAGTTCTTTACTGAAGGTTGAGACTAAATTTGAAACTGAGACTGTGAGAGGTAATCATCTAACCGACATGCCCCTTCCTTAACAGACTTGGGGTTCAACCTATAACCTCAGTTGGAAGGGTGTCAATAATGTGCCACGAGTAAGTACAAACTGTGAGTTAACCCTCTGCTGACTGGAAGCTCTTCCGTCAACCCCTCGCTGGTAGGAAAACTCAAATGAGATATATTAACCCTAGAATCGTAAGGGTATATCTCAACCTACGCTGTCTACGTAGTTCTAAATATAAGGATTTGCTTCTAAGGATCATACCCTCTACTGGTAGATGAGTCCCCATCCTTGGGTTCACTCGATACTGAATCCTACTCCCAACTGAATAGATAATGGAATGATTTCCTACTTCAGACTAGGCTTAACTGAGTTGTTACTGATCGTACTGTTTAACTGAACTGAGATGAGTGTACTAAGTTCCATTGACTGACGGAATATTACTTGGTTTTGTTAACTGAATAAGTTTACTAGGACTAAACTGACTACTGAATGGGACTGGACTGATATTAAATCTACTGAGTTTTCCTGAGTTTTGTAACTGAACTAGAGCACTACTAATCGGACATGACTGAGATTACTTTGTAAATGACACTGGCTTTAGGCACACAACTAAGTTTTTAGGTATTAAATACCCTCAGGACTCGATAGCATGAATAATAATAAGACATGACAACACTTGCATACTTGACAATAGCCAACAACTCACAATACAATCAATGTGTCATTTTATCAAGCATTTGAAAGTCATGAACTTGTACATGACTAGGAATGCACATTAGTGTGTCATAATTCATTCACTAAGACCTTTCATCAAATACTTAGCATGCATTAACTTGTACATGAATAGGGATTTCTTGTCAACATACTATAATAGCACTATTTCATTCACATAGGCATTTTCTCAAACATATGGGGAGCATGCTTTGGTCACACAATAATCAATACATCTTATTTCCATAGCTACATTCATAAACTTGCAAATTGAAGGGTTTATCATGAACATCATGTAAATCATCACATAATAGATGAATTTTTGTAATTAATAGTTTATAACATGAATAAAAACCTAACAACAACATAAACATGAAATTCAAATCAAGTAACTCATAAAAACTCATAAATATACAATCTTTGTATTTTGAAAGAGATTCTTGGGATTCATGGGTGAAAGGGACCCATGAATAGACACCTAGCATACCTTAGAATGTTAATCCTTGAAGGTTCTTGAAGGAATTCTTGATCCTTATTTTTGAATTTTGAAACTAGAGTTTCTTGCTTTTGAGAGAGGATAATGAAATTGGGGAACGATTGAGTGAATAAAGATATATTTAGGTCATATGGGAAATAATTTCATGTTTTAGGCTGACCTAGTTCATGGGAACTATCTAAGATGCCCTTGGGATTTAAAATCCCGTAACTGGAATGCAGATTAGAGCCTCACCACGACGCGGTAGAGTGGCCATCGCTATGCTTACCACAACGCTACCCAATCGTGGTGAGATTCTGGATTGTGACATTTTCTGATTTGAGCCTCACCGCAACACGTCCTAATCGCGGTGAGCTACTAGAATTTGCCAAATACCAAAATAGCTTTCATCGCGACGCGATGGATAGAACAACACTATACTCACTGCGACGCGGTGAGCTACTATTTTTGAAGTTTGTATTTAATCCAATCCCCGTTCGAAAAATTTGAAACTTACCCGAGACATGCTACTTCTATCCCTGAATATGACTCAACTTAGAAATTAACTTTTCGAGATCGAGAAGGTCATAAATAAATTCACTGAAGTTCTAAGGGCTTAGAAAGGACTAAGTCCTAATACCTAGCTGAAATTTTCTAACTTTGGGACCCCTCAATAAGTTTTAAAGGCTGAGTTAAGCTTAGGATTTGCGGGGTCTTACACCTGCGCTTAAGAAGGCCATATACCATGCTCTTTGGGAAACAGAGAGTGCGATCCTCAGACAACTCGAGAAAGTATGTAAAGCAGCTCTTCTTAAATAGCCCATCTATGTTTTAATTCTTCATAATACTCCTAAGTTCGTCAAAAGGTTTCCCCAACTGATATTTAAGTACAAGATCACCAAATACTGCATTAGGGCTATTCATCGGCATCGCAACTCGAAACTTGTCAATACTAATGGTTTTGATAGAATCATGCTGGGATTTTGATATTATTCCATGCCCCATTGGTAAGGAGGAGTTATTACTTTCCTCAGCTTCATTTTTACCTGACTGAGATTGTTCTGTAAGTTTCTCCGAATCTATCTGTACTCTAGCCTTTTTTGTTAGGTGATCAGAAATTGATCCATTTTCTCCACTTTCAGTTTCTTTTCTTTTGGGAGACATCTTTTAACTACAAACAATAGAAAAATAAAAAATACATTGCATTTGAAGGGTTGAGCAAAATGTTGAGTAGTTGTTTGTATTGTTGAGAGAGGGAGACAGAGAGAGGCGAGAACTTGAGATTTGAAATGAGGAAAAGTTTTTACCACAAGTGGATGATTTGTATGGGTTGATTTGTAATTTTGGAAAAAAATGACAAGTTTTAAAATTGTTAATTTGGTTCGAATTGATCTTAATTAATTTTTAAAATTTCAAAAGATATAGTTTTTAAAATATTAAGTTAATGAGAACTCATTTCAACTCAAAGTGATCGATCGATGACTCGGGTTGGGATGAACGCAATACCAACACCATGCAAATGCAACGACGCAATTGAAGTTGTTGTTGACCCTATGAGCTCATTCATTCATCCCTAGTTCCACCTAAATCAATGTAGGTACTACTATTAATCTTAATATTAAGTTAATGAGAACTCATATCAACTCAAAGCGATCGATGGAAGACTTGAGTTGGGATGAACGCAATATCAACACAATACAAATACAACGGCTCAATTGAAGTTGTTGTTGACCCTGTGAGCTCATTCATTCATCCCTAGATCCACCTAAATCAATGTAGGTACTATTATTAATCTTAACATTAAGTTAATGAGAACTCATTTCAACTCAGAGTGATCGATTGATGACTCAGGTTGGGATGAATGCAATACCAACACCATGCAAATGCAACGACTCAATTGAAGTTGTTATTGACCCTGTGAGCTCATTCATTCATCCCTAGTTCCACCAAAATCAATGTAGGTACCATTATTAATCTTAACATTAAGTTAATGAGAACTCATTTCAACTCAGAGCGATCGATCGACGACTCGGATCGGGATGAGCGAAATATCAACACCATGTAAATGTAATGATGCAATTAAAGTTGTTGTTGACCCTGTGAGCTTATTCATTAATCCCTAGTTCTACCTAAATCAATTTAGGTACTATTATTAATCTTAAAATTAAGTTAATGAGAACCCATTTTAACTCAGAGCAATCGATCGATGACTCAGGTTGGGATGAACGCAATTCTAACACCATGCAAATACAATGACTCAATTGAAGTTGCTATTGACCCTATGAGCTCATTCATTCATCCCTAGTTCCACCTAAATCAATGTAGGCACTGTTATTAATCTTAACATTAAGTTAATGAGAACTTATTTCAACTCAGAGTGATCGATCGATGACTCGAGTCGGGATGAACACAATACCAACACCATGTAAATGCAATAATGCAAATGAAATTGTTATTGAACCTGTGAGATCATTCATTCATCCCTAGTTCCACCCAAATCAATGTAGGTACTATTATTAATCTTAACATTAAGTTAATGAGAACTTATTTCAACTTAGAGTGATCGATCGACGACTCGGGTTAGGATGAACGCAATACCAACACCATGCAAATGCAACAACTCAATTGAAGTTGTTGTTGAACCTGTGATCTCATTCATTCATCCCTAGTTCCACCTAAATCGATGTAGGTACTATTATTAATCTTAACATTAAGTTAATGAGAACTCATTTCAACTCAGAGTGATCGATCGATGACTTAGGTCGGGATGAACGTAATACCAACACCATACAAATGCAACGACATAATTAAAGTTGTTGTTGACCCTGTGAGATCATTCATTCATCCCTAGTTCCACCTAAAAATATATAGATACTATTATTAATCTTAACATTAAGTTAATGAGAACTCATTTCAACTCAGAGTGATCGATCGATGACTCAGGTCGAGATGAACGCAATACCAACACCATGAAAATATAATGACTCAATTAAAGTTGTTGTTGACCCTGTGAGCTTATTCATTCATCCCTAGTTCCACCTAAATCAATTGTAATAAAATCTGTTACAATAAACGACTGAGCTGTTAGATATTTTCAAACAGATAATCATATATGTTGCAACAGATGACCTATCTGATTTAATTATCAAATAGAAATTTGCATCTGTTGTGACATATGACTAAGCTATTGGAAATTTCAAATAGATATTGATAGCTGTTGTAATAGATGTCATATCTGATTTAGTTATCAAATGGATGTTTGCATCTATTGTCACAGATGACTGAGCTGTTGGGATTTTTCAAATAGATATTTATAACTGTTGCAGCAGACGACATATCTGTTTGAAAATCTTTTTTTTCTTTGAATTTTAAAGCAAGCTTCTGTCCGAGTAGATAAAGTAGTACTACTAAAGGCGGTAAAAAATATTTTTTGGATAACTCAAAAATCATATTGAGTAGTCTTGTCTTGTCTTTTCAATGTCACTCATTTTCTTCCACGTGCCCCTCAAATTATTAATGACTATTGAAACCCCTAATACTTTCTCCATTTCATATTAGTTGGCTCCTATTGACTTGACACACCCATTAAGAAAATACTATTAATTTGGGGTTTATTTTACCAAATTAGCCTTATTAATTATGCTTTGAAAATATAAATTTGAATAAATACACTTTGTTTAGTCATTTAATATTAAGGGTAGTACATCTAAAAATTAGAATTATCTCATCTCTCCTTCAGCCTTAAATTTATTTTATATGTCTCTCATCTTTTTCTTTTTCTCCTCTTTAGGTTTATCAAAGCCTTTTTTCTCTCCTCTTTCTCATAAAGATCCTTTCTGATACAAATCTATCCATATCTTAGATTCCTCGACTGAAATTATTGTTTTGATCCCCTTTTGACATTAAGGTATGGTTCACTATTGCTCTTCTATTCTCGTCTTCTTCTTTGCAAGTTATTTACAACTATTTTTTTAATTTAATTACTATTTACTCATATCATATTTATTTAAAAAAATTGAAGAAATTTTTAATTGTTAAATAAATGAACAGAGAATTTTTATTACAATATGCGAAAAAAGTCGTCTGTTGGGAGAAGTTTAAAAGCCTTATTTGCAGTATCATTTTTTGTTTGTATTTTTGTTTGTTTCTTTGTTGTTGATGTTGTTGGTGGGGTTGGCATTGTTGAAACTTGTGGTGTGGTGGTGTTGATGGTGTTGGAATATAGGATGTTGCTTCTTTGTTGATAATGTTGTTGGAACAAATATTGTTGTTTTCTTTGTTGTTGATTTTTTTTATTTGCTATTTCTTTGTAGTTTATGTTGTTGTTGATGTTGCAACAGACGGAGAAACTGTTGGAACAAATCAAACCACAAACAAGGCGGGTTTGATGCATTCTAATAGACTCTACATCTGTTGCAACGAACTCTACATCTGTTACATCAGACTCCATATCTGTTGCATCAGACTCTACATCTGATGTAACAGACTTCTTATCTGATGCAATAGACTCCTCATCTGATGCAACAAACTTTACATCTGTTGCAACAGATGTATAATGTTCTTTCTGTGATATTAATTTTTTTCTCTTCTTTGTAGATATAAGGAACTGGAAGTTGATCAACTTTTACCCAACTATCACAAGAGGCTGTAATAAATATGGGTTCAAAGGAATAAGTTGCATCCAGATGGAACCACTTCATATATGGTAGGTATTTATTACTGATAATGTTATCATGAAAACACACATAGAGTATACTGATTTTGTGAATGATGTTTTTATCGATTAGTCATAAATCAATCAAACAAGATATCTACATTTTTACAGTTAAGTTTGGTAGGTCCAAACTGATAAGGCTGAGGGACCATGAATATGGTTTTGATACCCTTTAAGATTTAATATCGGTTGTTGCTGATGTTTATTTGTCAAGCATTGTGAAGAGATCTAGTTTTGGTGTCATTGTAAAGAGATTCAATAGCGATTGGACTAGCTTTTAGGGTGCATTGGACTCTGAGAAGGCCTTCAAAGCCTAGCACTGTATCTAGAAAGAATGGAAAACCAATATAGTTACTGCCCTAGCCCAAATTTATGTGGTTGGGTTGCTCGGGGTGATGATTATATGCTAGAAAGTGTGGTAGAAGAATGCCTTTGAGGGAAAATGAGTGGTTGATGAAATACTATATCATCCGAGAGCTAATTGAAGAGGATACATAGGGTAGAAAGTAACTTCTAGAGAATTTGGCCGATGAAATTATCTTAAAACATGAGAAATTTGTATCAAGTGCAAATATGAAAGTGTATCCAGTAATGTAAATTTATTTGTTGTCTCTCTAAGAGAAAAATAATGCAGATGGTCACTTTGCCAGGGAGCTGCGACTAGGTAGCGTGGTCGAAATTATCACCTAGATAGAAAATAGCAGAAGAACAAGAAAGCTACTTTAAGGGAATTGAGGGTTGAAATATTGTACATTAAGTCTAGAAAATTTCCGCCAACAGCAACTGCAGTTAAAGTAAGAAATCTAAGTAAAGGCGGCAATTTTTGAATTTTAAATTGTATCCCATGCCTTCTTGTTTGTGGTTCCAATCAGGTCCACTGTTGTTGACCTGATTGGAACCACAAACGTGATTGAAAGGCACATTGAGTATCATTACTTCCTTAGTAATATGGTTATAATTGATTGTGTTTTCTAGCCTTAGCATGCTTTCAACATTCCTTGGAGAAGATCAGAGGCTTGTTGTAGTAAGCGAATCCAGATAATTTTCAAGCTTGCCTCCAGCTTGCCGATTTCATCTTCAATTTTGTCTTTGCCGTCTTTGAATTTGGTATAGAGTTTCTGATCTCTTGTGAGTTCGATCAGGAACACTACCTTCAAAGTTGTGGCATTGTAGAAACCCTTCAAAACAGCTTCTTCAGAAGCCTTAAAGGATACATAAAGGGTCATTGTGTATGATTTTAGGTCAAAATGTCTTGATACACGGTTAGGATGTGGTCCCAAAGCTGAATAGCTCACTTTTATCGAGAGTTTCTTAATGCAACTTGCTCAACCAACCTTCAAGGGTTTTGATAAATTAATTAGCAAGGAGTTACGTAACGTTTGATCTAAACTGACTCTACCAAGCCTATCAAATGTTACGTAACTGTAGGTTCGTTACCCTATTAAATCCTTTGCCTGAGTTAGTGAACAAATTAAACGATCTCAATATCTCAGCCTTTTTGCTGATCTCTCTTCTCCCATATAGAGAACAATATATTCGCCATGCAAAAGTCTACACTGTCGCTAGAAATGTTTGCCACAACAAAAGTCTTTAGAAGGCTTGATTATTAGCCTCTCAATATCACCTTTATGACTTTCTTGACGTCTTTTCCAATTATATTGAAACTGACAAACCAAACTAAGAACAATTGCTCGATATTTCCATTCCAATATAATTACAAGAGACGTCTAGAAAGTCATAAAAATGATATTGAGAGATTACTAGTCATGCCTTCTGTAGACTTTCGCTGTGGCAAGAATTTCTGGAAACGGTGTAGACTTTTGCAAGACGGATATGTTGTCCTTATATGGGAGAAAAATGATCAGCAGAAAGGCTGAGATATTGAGATCATTTAATCTGTTCACTAACTCGGACAAAGGTTTGGAGATCTTGCCCCTTCTTGCTTATCTTGTGCCTGCAAATGTGAAAAGTGCAAGGCAAAACATGATAGAGTGATTAATACTGTTAATGCATTAACTGCTGATGTAAAGAAATTGATATATAACAGTAGTGTCATTCGATCAAAGAGAATTTCAGTTTCATTCACTCCATTAGATATTAAGGTTAAGAGGAGAAAGAAAGCAATTTCCAAGGCATTATTAAGTATCCAAAAAAGAAAAATTTTGGATCTGAAAAAGGTGAGAAGATAAAAAGGGGAGGAATAGGAAATAAAAATTGAATACTAGATTTAGTTCATCTTGTGTCGTTATGTCGAGTTACTAAATTACTCCATCTAATTTTGTGAGCTTTTTCTTTTCAGGATGGTGAGGAAGGCAGAATCTCCCCATCATTAGCTAAGACCGGAAGTAAGATATCTGATGTTGTTAAACCACCAAACTATCCTGTGTAGTTTGATAATCCAGAAGACGTCTTTGATCGAGTTAGTCAACAGATTAAACTATCTCAATCACTTGGCTTTTTTGCTGATCAATTTCTCCCGTAGAGGACAAAATATCAACAAAACTGCTTGACACAGCGAAAGCTGATATCGAGAGATTACTAATTTTGTCTTCTTAAGACTTGCTTCTACTAGAAAACTGTTCTGCATTGAGTGCTAAACTATCCATATATGTTGCAGTATCGGATTTTCTAACAGATGTGGCGTTTGTTGTAATTTTCTAGTCATCTATTTATTCAATTTCATCGAGAGCATTAAATTTTTCTAAACACTTCTTGGCCAAACACAATTTTTGTTGTTGGATTGCTTCTCTTTTTTTCTTTGCAAACTTCAAGCTGACCTCCAAACTCAATTTTTGCTCTTGGATTTACATTTTTTTTCTTTTTTTCTTCATAATAACTTGTCGGTCTAAGACGAACAAGTGTTGTAGTATGCAAAATTGTATGACCCCAAACAGAAGTGGGCAACTTAGTTTTTATAAGTAATGGTCTTGCTATCAATTGCAGATATTTAATTAATGACTCGGTAAGACCATTTTGAGTGTGAACACGGGGTACAGGATGTTCCACTCTTATCCCAATTGATAAAAATAGTCATTAAATGCTTGAGGTGAAAATTCTACAGCATTATCAAGGCGAATAGACTTAATCTGATTATTAGGAAACTGTGCCCGTAATCGTATTATTTGTGCCAATAATTTTACAAATACCAAGTTGCGAGATGACAATAGGCACACATGATACCATCTAGAGAAAGCATCTATTAGGACCATAAAGTATCTAAATGACCCACTAGGTGGGTGAATGGGTCCACAAATATCCCCATGTATGCGTTCTGAGAATGCGGGGGACTCAATCCCAACTTTTGTTGGTGATGACCTCACAATTAGCTTGCCTTGATAACAAGCATTACATGAAAATTCACCATTCGAAAGAACCTTCAAGTTTTTTAATGGATGCCCATTTGAATTTTCTATGATTCATTTCATCATTATAGATGCAGGATGTCCAGACGATCATGCCAAAGTACAAAAGTGTTGGAATTATTAAACTTTTGGTTTACTATAGAATGTGCCTCAATTGCACAAATCTTTGTCCAATACAGGCCAGAAGATAAAGCAGGAAACTTTTCTATAACACATGTCTGCCCAGAGACATTCTTGGTGATACTAAGATATTCAAGATTCATCTCACCAAATGTCTTAATATGATAACCATTTTCACGGATATCTTTAAAACTCATCAGGTTTCTCTGAGATTTAGGAAAAAATATAGCATTATTTATGATGAGTTTAGTTTTCTTGGGCAAGATTATAATGGCTTTTCCAAAGACTTCAATCAAATTAGCACTACCGGAAATTTTAGTAACATTAATCTTGCTCATGTTTAGATGAGAGAAATATTTCTCGTCTTTGAATATCGTATGTGTAGTGCCAGAATCAATCAAACAAATATCTTCACAATTGGACAACTTACTTTGAAAATTATCCATATCTTCAAATGAAAAATATACATAAAATATATCATTGACCAAAGTAAAAATCATCAATAAATAATTAATTACCTTTTATTTAAGTAATTAATTACATAATAAACGTAGTATCGTAAGTTATGATTATTTTAAACATAAACAAATTTAATCTTTATGATATTTATATAACACAAAAAACGTGAACCATATCTTAATTTTAGATAATACTATACAAAGATAAAATCACAACAAAAATAACTTTGGATCCACAATTATCAAGTACATGCTATTTATATACAAACAAAATTAATATATTATCAATAGTTATAAGAAAAAAATGTGTGACTATCATTTGCCACAAAATGTCAACAAGTTAAGTGAGATATTTAATAGTGGACTCAAGGTCCTTTTATTTCAATTTAATCGGATCCAGTCAGCCCAAGTACAAATTAATAAAAGGATGACCCAACCCGGCCTCCGCATTCTCCGTCACAGACGATGTTGAGTTCCTTTCCCTTTAATCTTTAGTTCGAGCTCCTACTGTTGTAGGTAATGAATTTCCTTCACTCTGTGTTATCGTCTTACTTCTTTCTCTTGCAGAAGTAAGTGCTTTCCCTTTTTCTTCATCTCTCTCCCTTTTTTTATCACTGATCCATTACCTTTCAGGTGTGTGTTCTGGTGGATATCTTTGAGTTGTGAAGAAACTCACAAGAGAGCTAGAAAAATATCCCTCAGCTTTGTAGAGCTGAGTAAGTATTATGATGTTGGTCCTTTTTCTTTTTTCCTGCTCACTTGCTAACTACTGATTCAGAGCATATAATAGCTATGAGACAGTGTGATCTTTCTTAATCCCCTCCCCATGCTTAGTTGTGTGTGTTGCTTATCTTTCTTGTTTTCACTCTTATTACTGGGATCTGTTGCTTATAATCTTCCTTCCTGTGCTTGGTAGCTGATTGAACTCATCATATTGAATGCTTTTGTTCATGTTCAATAGCTATTTTTTCCATGAAATCTGCTAGCTGATTAGCCTCTCTGTATATGTGACTTATGTGAATGTTTAGCTGCGCACTTAGCTCTCTAATTTCCTCAATGATTTCCTTTAGTGTCCATAGGATTTTCCACTCTCCCCTAATCATCCTTTTTATACCAAAAGAATCCGTCTCTAATTGTATTTGCCTCCAATTCTCACTGAGACAGTAAGAGATAGCCTTTAAAATTGCTATAGCCTCAGCTTCTATGCTTGTTATAATTCCCGCTGTTCGAGCTTCTGCATACATCAAATTCCCTTCACTATTTCTAATGCAAAAAACATAAGAACTCAGCCCTGGGTTTCCTTTGCTAGCTCCATCCATGTTGCATTTAATCCAGCCTTCCTCGGGTTTATTCTATTTCATTATAAGATAGTGAAGTCTTGGTATATAAGCCTTTAGAACTTCTAGCATTCCTTGCCAGTGGTATGGAATATCTTTTATCCATGGAAATCTACTCTTGACAAGATAGAATACATTCTTCAGAAGGTGGTAGTTCATCTTTTCTAAAGTAATTTCCTTTCTGTATCTCCTTGCATTCCTTCGCTTCCACAGCTCCCGTATCAATGTTGATGGAATTGCTTGAATAGTATTCCTCTCTGTTGGGTTTCCTTTATGATTCCACCAAGTATGGATTATTTGTTGAAGAGTGAGACCATCTATGTGAATACCTGCACAATAAGCAAATTGCTTCCACAGCTGTTGAGCTATGGGAGCTGTTAGTAATAAATGTGTCATGGTTTATTGCTTCCTCTCTTCACAATAATTTCACTTGGATAACATTTGAATTTGCATCCTTTTAAGATTATCATCTATGGCAATCCTTTATCTCTATACCCTCCATAAGAAAAAGCAATCTTAAAAGGAATACCTTAATCCAAATGTTCCTCACCCAATTGATTTTCTCCTTTTTGTGTATCATGATATTAAAGGTTGAACTAGCCATGAATTCCCCTTTGGAATTTCCCATCCAGCACGCTTCATCATTGCTCTCCATTCCCACTTGAGGTTTTATGCTCTCTACTATGTGTTCAATTAAATGTTGTGGGAGAAAAATGCTGAGCTTTTCCACATTCCAGACCCCATTCTGAAAAAATTCTTTCACTTCCATTTCTTCCTCTCCCTCATTCTACTCCACCACGTAATAAAGTGTTCCAAACTTTGTCTAGTTATCAAACCAGAAACTGGAGTTTCCCGCCTTGAGCTGCCACCATATTTCATGTTCTACTTCCTCTCTTATCTCTATCATCTTTTTCCAAACATGAGAAGGGCCTGTAGTTCTTGTAATTACTGGATGAAGCTTCTTATAATATTTGTTGCTCATGTAAGAAGTCCACAGTGAATTAGTTGAAACTCTGAGCCTCCACCAAAGTTTAGCAAAAAGTGCTTTAGAAACATCATGAAGGGATCTAAAACCAAGACCTCCCTTTTCTTTTGGATAAAACATATCTTCCCAGGAAACCCAGTGTCTTCTCTTCATTCCTTCGAAACTTCCCCAAAAGAACTTTGCAAATATTTGATGCAGTTGATCAATCACTCTTTTAGGTAGGTTCATGGCTGCTAGAATATAGACTGGCATAGACTGTAGAACATGGTTAATAAGGACGAATCTACCTCCAAAGGAGAGCAACTTGTTCTGCCACATTAAAATCCTCTTTGTCACCTTTCTCAAGAGGTAACCGTAATGATTCTTGTTCTTCCTTCCATAGAAAACCGAACAACCCAGATATGTAAACGGGAAATTTCCTTGTCTTATACCTGTCAATATTCTTAATCTTATTGCCACAATCAACGATGTCTTATCATGCAAATGGAAGAAACTTTTACTTTTATTGATGAGTTGCCCTAAGATAGTCTCGTAATTTTTAAGTGCCTCCATCATCTTCCAAATAGACACCTTGTCTCCAGAATAGAAAAGGATAGTATCATCTGCATAGGAGAGATGATTAATTTTGGAACTCCATTTAGGTAATCCATATCCTTTAAATTGTTCATCCTGTAGTAGTCTATTAAGGCCTCTGGATAACATTTCTGTTGCAATAATGAGTAGGGTAGGTGATAGGGGATCCTCTTGTTTAACTCCTCTTGAAGATTGAAAGAAACCATGAGAATGCCTATTTATCAACACTAAATACCAGTTGTTGGAAATTAGCCTCCAAACCATATCAATAATCACTTCAGAGAATCCAAATTTCCTTAACACCTTAGTGAGAAAAATCCAAGACACCCTGTCATATGTCTTTGTCATGTCCAGCTTCACCACCACGTTGATGTTCTTATTTCTAATGTTGATATCTCTTATGATTTCCTGAGCTAGCAGAACATTTTCCGTAATACTTCTCCCTCTCACAAATCCAGCCTGATTCTGTGAAATAATATTAGGTAGTACCTCCGCAATTCTTTCACGTAGCACCCTGGAAATGATCTTGTTAGTGAAGGTGCTTAAGCTAATCGGTCTAAGATCTGAGAATTCCTTCATTATTTCCTTTTTTGGTAATAAAACCAAATTGGTATGAGTAATGTATATGGGAAGCTCATTCCCATAGAAAAAAGCTCTTACCAACTTGGTGATATTATCTCCAATAATGTCCAAGCAGGTCTGAAAAAATACTCCTGAAAAACCATCTGGGCCGCAAGCACTGTCACCATTGAGTTTAAAAACCACCGTCTTCACCTCATCCTTCTCTGGGAGTGCTATCATGCTCTCATTTTGTTCATCCGAGATCAGCTTTGGTAGACACCGCGATTCCTCCCACTCTTGATTCCATCTTTCTTCTGAAAACTGCTCTTTGAAAAATTCCACATGGAAAAAAAATGGGTGTACTGAACCATATTTCTGATGTGTTTAATTTCTCCCCTGAGCACTCTAAGCACATATAATATACAAAGTTAAAAAGTAATTTTCACTTCTATTCAAACAATATATATCGTTGTTTCCTTTTCCTTTTCTTTCTTTTTTCTTTTTCAATAAATAATGACAGAATTGAAATTCAGTTCAATTCAATAATAAACAACAATAATATAATTAAACTAATCGAAACTAATAAAAAATTAATACTCATGTAAACAACTACTTTTACATGATTTTTTTATTCACTAACTCTTACCAAATAAAAAAAATATTCATTCTTCCATGTTTATGAAACCATCACCAATCAAGTGATCAATTTTTCCTTCAGGGTGCTCGAAAAAGTCTGCTACATTCAAGCATGCGATGTCAACATTATTTTCAGGGAGAAAATTAGCCTCAGAATTTCTCTCTTTCTTCTTTAGCGATGCTTGATAAAGGCCAAATAAGTGCTTGAGAGCACGACAGTCACGTGAATAGTGTCCTTTTTCACCACATCGAAAATAAGTAATTGATATAGGTTTCTCATCTTTTCTCTTTTAATTCGATGAATGATTAACACTCTTTCTTGGTCATCACGACCACGACCACAATCTTTTCCACACCTAGCATGGTGAGCATGCATATCATTCACGTCAGGGAATGGTGCAGATCTAGTAGGCCGATTTTTGTGATTTTTCATCAACAAATCATAATTTTGTCCAGCCACGAGAAGATGAGAACTCAGTTCAGTATATTTCTTGAAACCTTTTTCTCGATATTGTTGCTGTAATAGCACATTTGAGGCATGAAAAGTGGAGAGCATCTTTTCTATCATAGCGTCATCATTAACCATCTCTCCAAATAGTTTCAATTGAGAAGAAATTCTGAACATGGCAGAATTGTACTCATGAACAGACTTATAGTCTTGAAACCTCAGATGCATCCATTCATATCGTGTTTTCGGGAGGATGACGATGTTTAAGTGGTCAAACCTTTCTTTTAGGCTATTCCACAATATGAGTGGATACTTAATAGTAAGGTATTCAATTTTCAGAATTTTGTCAAGATGATGATGCAAGAAAATCATAGGCTTAGCACGATTTTGACTAGATGTTGTATTTTCTTTCTTTACGGCGTCTCCAAGACCCATAGCATCTAGGCGGATTCCAGCATCTAGCACCCATGAAATATAGTTCTTGCCCGAACTTTGAAGGGCAACGAACTCACACTAACTTTGAAGGGCAACGAACTCACACTAGGTAAGATTGTTAGACATGTGAAAAGGGAAGAAAAATAATACCTTAGCTTTCAAATTTGAGACGGTAGAATCTCGTGCTGATAACGTGTTATAAAAAGTAAAGCAGAGAAGAACAAGAGTAGAGAGAGTAATTGTTATTTCGCCCTTCTATTTATAGGGAAATTTATTCCTAGTTTCTGAGTAAAAGACAGATACATCAAATCCTGATAGACATCAACTAGATCTTGATAGATATTCACTACAAATGATATACATCAATATCATAATAAGATTTGTAGTTATATTATTAATTATAAAAAGAGTTCTATTTTACTTGTCCTTTGAAATGACAATGACATAACAAATTAGAAATATCAATCACAAAATTTTTATTCATGTTTGTTATGGTTGTGGGTATAATATATGATTTCAAGCGTGAAAAATTATATATATAATATAGAAGATATCGAAGTCACTGTTGCTAAAAAGAAGTTCATTATCGAAGATGATTGAGGGACATGCTTCTGATTTTGATTCGCGTATGTGCTGCTAGTTCTGTTTCACTATCTATTATTACTGCTCTCCTGTCGGTGTGACAATCTGAGTATGTTGTGCTCTCTTTCCTGCTCAAACGAATTCAGCTAAGTAGAAAAATTTGGGTTAAAAAAAGATAATGAAGGGAATTTCCATACTTATACAGTTGGAGATTATAACATTAAATGGTACCCTTAAGAAAATATTTGTTTGATATACTATATTGAGTTATAATTTAAAAATAAATTAGTTAGGTATTGGAAATTTTTTTCAAAAAATAAAAATAAAATTAAGAAATTAAACTTGGTATGAGTTGGATGAGTTGAGTTGTTACACATTATTTAGCACATTTTAACTCTATTAAATTATCGAATCCACACATTTTAACTTGATCTATTTGGTTCGATTCACCATTTGACACCTCTAGATACTTTTAGGTGATAACCGTGTTTAGAAATGTGATTAGATCAATTTAAAAAATAAGAAAAATACATCATTTCATCTTTAAATCAGTATACATAACTTACTTTATACCCTAAACTATACAGATAATTATATATCCCCCTTAATAACTCTGAAGTAAATTAAATTTAACCCTTCGAAGCCCAAGTGAAGTCACATGTTGCTGGATGTGTTAAATAGATAACTTTGTCTTTTATTTTATTTTTTAAACTAAAATTTTCCTTTTAAATAATGTAACGGTTATAAAATCCCCAAGTTCTCCTAAAAATTCTAATTTACTCTTCTTTCTCAATCTATCCAAAATCTGCTCCATCTACGAAATTTAAGCAAAAATTGAGATTGATTTTTCTTCCAATTTAAAGAACCCTATTTTATTTTTGTAGCACATAATGAGGTCAGTTAATTTGACTAAACTTTGTATGAAAGAAAATGATAATGCTTTGTACAAAGAAGTTCGTTGTAATCATGAATTTTTGTTGCATATGAAGACATCTTGAACTTCGAGGAATTTCGGCAGAAGATATTGGGCATGTCCTTATTATGGGGTAAATATTAATTTTTTTCACTTTTACTAGTTCGATAGATTTGATTAAAGACTAATTCATTCTTTATTTGTCACCATTGAAGGGTCAAAGATCGTGAGACTTTTAGTGTTGGAGGGATAGAGAAGATATTAATTCGAGGTTCAAAGATGTGATTCCTAAACTTATGGAGAAATTAGGTGACCTTGAGAATTTTTTGAGTCTTCTCAATGTATTGACAATCATGTATCGGTTAATGAAGTTGAAAAATTTAAGTTGAATAAATTTGTTGAGGAAGCTTCTCACGAAGTAGACAAGCCCAAAGAATCCAAACAAGATGATAATTGTGTTGATATGAAATTAGAGAAGTTGAAAGAAGAGATTGAGAAGATTAAAGAAAGAGAGAAGAAGTGGAGAATAATTGCCAAATTTATTGTGTATTGTTCTTCTTTACTACTAATAGCTATAAGCTATTGGCTTGGGATGATACATATAAAGAAGGTTCAATGAGGTTTCTTTAGCACTAGGTGGTTGTTAGATTATATGTAGCATATTTTGTATTGAACGGTGCAGCTTCTTTAAGCTTCTTTTGTAATATAATCGGGTTGGTGGTTGTCTCTTGAGCACTAGGTTGTTGTTAGATGATATCTAGCATATTTTGTATTGAATGAAGTAGCTTCTTTAAGCTTCTTTTGTAATGTACTTTAGCTAGTAATTGTATCTTGATATATATGAAGAGAGGTTGTTGAATTGATTGCATTTTAAGCATTTGTTTCTTTTGTAATGGTGCAACTTCTTTTGTAATGAAGTTACCTTAGTACTAGTAAAGCTACACTACACAAACTACTATTAATGATGCAGTCACAACTGTATAAATTCCTCCAACAAATATACTAAAATAGTACAACAACAACTGCTTATAGTTAAATTGTGCAGACACAACTGAATAAATTTCTTAAAAAGACGCATCAAAATGGCACAGTCAAAGCTACTCATATTTTTACAAAAATATGTGATCAAAAGTGCAGTCACATTTGCATAATATAATTACAAATCAAATTAGTGTAGCCATAATTGTATAGTTGAAGTCACTAATCAAATTAGAAATTAGCTAAGTGAAAATCACTATTATTTTAGTACACAATATCAATACACATAAGCAAAAATTAGGATTCTTCTACTGAAAGGTTTATGAACTTTTTAGGCTTAGATGATTCACTTCAGTAGCATTTGACCTTGTCCTTATTCTTTTCTGTGCTCTCATGACTTCAAAATTTTGTTGGGTCACAACTTTCTTTCCTTTTCATTTCACACCTGATGTTGGTTTGTGATGTCCAAGATGTCCAGTCACTTTAGAGGAGTTCATAGGCATTTCAGGCTGAAAAAATAAAATAGAACAAATTACCTAAGACTTTTAAAAAGGTTAACTTTAAACTGGAGAAATTTTATTAAATTTAACTTACATTGAGAATTTTATAACCACTCGTTGTCTGAAGCACCCCCATTCCAACCATTTTAGGTCTTTTAAAGATAGTCCCTCTACTTTTTTCAATACCAGTGACACCATCAACTTCTCTTTCTTTATTAGTACCAGCTTCTCTATCTCTACCAACACCAATAACAATAAAAGTTGCAGCTTCTCTACCTCTACCATTGGTCCATTACCATCAATAGTAGAAAGGGCAGCTCCTCTTCCTCTACCTCTACCAATAACAGTAGAAGTTGCAACTCCTTCACCTTTACCATTACCATCAATAGTAGAAGATGCATCTCCTTTTCCTCTATCAATACCACTCGTAGTAGCAATAACAACAAATTCTTTTCCTCTACTAACACCATCCATAGTAGCAGCAACATCAACTCCTCTTCCTCTACCAGCAGAAGCAGAAACAACAACCTACAACATATAACAAAAAATGTAATAAAATAAAAGAGAAATGAACTAGTAGTAAATGACAAGTCATGTGTTGCCTTTGTAGACCCTTTTGGTCTTCCTCTTTCTCTTTTTGTGCTTGGTGTTGCAGAAGAACCTACACTTGATTTTGTTGAACTTGTAGTCAAATGACAACCCCTCTTATTATAACCCTCGGCATGATATATGTTGCAGCTCATCTCAATATCATTTTTAGACAACTTTCCAGTCTTGTTTTTACTTTGCTTCTTTCTTTTAGATTTGCTAGGTCTGTCTGGCAGATTTTTTATTGTTGGAGGTAAAACATAAGGGTTGGTTGACTTTGACAACATAACATACTAGTAATAGCTGAATGTAGTAACTATTGATCTTGAGGTAGGTTTCCTTGGTATACCAATGTGCAACATAATGAATTGGCTCTAATCTCCTATAATGTAGTGCAACTATGGCATGACAACAAGGTATATTTTTCAACATTCAAGACCTATAAGTACAAGTTCTATCTCTCAAATTCACTATGAAAGTATTGTCCTAGCTATCCTTAACCTCAAAATCAAACTCACCATTCCACTCAAGCTTACGCTTCATTGATTTTGATATGTTATCTTGCAATACTTTTAGTGTCTTTGGGGAAATATTAGTTAATCAAGTATCAACAAACTCTCTCAATTGTCTTATTCTTCTTATCACCTCACCCCTATTTCTTCAAGCATTGTGATGAGTCTTGTGTTTGGGCCCAATATTCATGAATTAAAACTTTCAGTCATGTTGTTGTCAACACTGCCACAATAACTATGATACTTGATGTACACTTTGGCTCACCTTTTAATATTATAATACAATAGGTTTTCACGAATTTTATTCCCTAACAACTTCATGTGATTCAAATTTCTTCTTAGCTTCTGCTCATATGTAGATTTGGCACATCTCTAAAAACAGATTCTCCTTTCAATACCCTTCCAATATTTAAATCAATTAACTAGAATATGTCTTGCACATATTCTTTGTTTAGCATTTGACAATAATTATGTAATTGCATTGTCAAGACCCTTCAATTAATAATAAATGTTAGAGATTATAGTTAAAAATATAAAATATAATTAAAAGAAAAAAAATAAAAATGAACAACAAATACATTATCTTCTGCATATAGTGATAGTAGTTAATTCTGACCCATCTCCCTGCTCAAGATCATTCTTCACAAGTCTAACAAACCATCTCCAAGTAAATTTATTTTCAGCTTCAACCACTGCTCAGGATAGTGATAGCATCTGATTATTCCAATCTTTATAAACAACCACAAATAGTTGACTTTTACAAACACCTTTCAAAAAGCGATCATCAAATCCAATACATCTCCTAGCACCAGCTTTGAATGCTTCTTCAAAGACTCCAAACATATATAAAATGATTAAAATAGATTTTTTCCATCTTCAAAGGTTTCTTCACTAAAACTCACCACACATATGCTACTTGGATTGGTCTTTAAAAGATCTTCTCTATAATTCAAAATCCTTTTAAACTCCTCTACATAGTCACCTATGATCTGTTGCAACACAATATTTCTAGCTTTTTTTGCCACGGTCCTTTCAATATACACCTCTAATTCTTTTTTCATTAAGTTTTGAAGCTGAAAAACTCTAATGCCAGGCTCAGATCTAATCCTGTCCTTGTATCTCTCAGTCAAGTACTTTGAATCACAGGTTTGTTTTTTATTATGTCATTACATATGTGCACTGAATTATACTTCTTCACCTGAAAATCTTCAGTTCTGGAATCATGGCTTCCAAAAAACAACCATGGACAATCATCAATACATTTTACTCTCACCCTTTTTGGTTCATTGACATACTTGTCTAAATTCTACATGTTCTTGCACAACATACATAGTAGTAGCTTTTCTAAATTGCTGAACATTTTCAAAACAAAGACCAAGCTTTCAAACTATTTTTTTACAAGTAAGATAAAAAATAATTTTCGTATAATTTCTTTTTGTTCTTCTTGTTTTTCCTTCTCTTCTTGTAGGTTGTTCTACTTCATTATCCCCATCATTTATATCATCACTATCTATTTCAAAGCTAACATCTACATCAGAATCAAAATATGACTTATCTCCAGCTACTTTGCCTCTAAAGTAGTTTTTTTGTTGGACAAGAACTCATTATATCCTAAGTCAACTTTTTTTTAACTTAAACTAACCCTTTTAGTTCTATGCTTTTTTTTCCTTTTTTTCCCTTCAAATCTCTTCTTTTTGGCAACTTTCTTTTCTTTCCTCAAAATTCTAACCTCCTAATGAACATCACTATCATATTTATCTTCACTTTTATCAAAAAATCATCATAATTAGAATTTATAGAATCATCAGTTTCACTTTCTCAATCAGATGAAATTATTGGAATATTTGATGCAGTAAAAAAGCTAGCCCCACTCAAGTTTTCCTCACCATGAGGAGCAGTACCATCATTACTACCCAATATCTACTCACCAGTAGCAGCAACTCCATCACTATCACGATTCAAGTTCTGCTCAACAGTAGCAACAATACCATCGTCATCAGTGTTTTCCCCAATACTAATAGAGGGTGCACTACCCAAGGCTAAATAATTGTAGCAACATTACTACCCACATTTTCCTCCACACCACCTAACTCCTCACCATTAGAACCAGCAGCATTAAGACCACTCAACTCCCTAATACCACTAGTAGCAGCACCATTATTTAAATTTCACTCACAAAAAACTTTTTAGGTGTTGCAGCCTTTACAAAGCGCTCTTCAAAACTTAGTTTTCACTAGTCTCACGATCTTGGTTGGACATTTTGTTAAAAGAAGTAAAAGATTCTCCACCCATATTGAAATCATATTCAATGACAGGAATCACATGGGGTTCTTCTACTAAATGTGACACATAAAGCTGAACTATATCTCCATTTTTAAGTTAAGGTACAATACCCAAAATATTTCTATCACAAGTCACTTATACAAGATAATTACATTTAGGAGGTCTGATATAGACAATACCCGAGAAAATATTATAACCAATTTCTTTAACATACCCAACAAACTCAAAGTAGGAAAATTTGTCAATACTGACATCAAAACAGTCTGTAACAATACTTCCATGGTACTTTATACGAGGCTTTTGTTGTAACTTTCTGCCATGATGAAACCTCAATGTAATGTACACAAAATTCATAGTTAATTTTAAAAAAAAAATTACGATCTTTAGAACAAAAATCAATTATTACGGAATAAAAAAAATTTAAAATTCAAATACGACAACTGAAATAATTTATACGCGATAAAAACCCTAAAACAAACCTATTTGATCCCAAATTGAGTTGTAGACCATCTGATTTTTGGTGAAATATAGTTGGGAGGGAACCTAAAATTACAATTTTGACTGAAGAAGTAAGAGAAATGACATTTACTAAGGAAATTAGGGGTATTTTGTTAGAGTTGGATCGGGTTTTCATAAGTGTTAGGTTGGATTTAAATATATAATATCATTAAATGACGTGGACGAATTAAAACGTGTGTGTCCAACATTACCTGACCTTAACTGCAGTTAAACTCTGCGGAGTTGAATTTAATTCAGTTCAAAGTTATTAAGGGGGTATATAATTGCCCGTGTAATTTAAGGTCTAAAGTAAATTGTGCGGATAAATTTAGGAGAAATGATATATTTTCTCTTTAAAAATTGATGAATTATAATTTTGAAAGTATATACATGTAAAGTGATGTGATTTTTTTTTAGTATAAATAACATAAATACCAACCTTTTGGAAGTAATTACACTCTCCCACTTTTTTAATTACTTTACTCTCTCTCCCTATTAATATACATAATATAGCCGACATATACATAACATTCTATGTATATGTTGGGATTTTTGTAATATGTTTAGGGAGTTGAGATTCTTTATAATATTGGAAACATAAGTTGCGCATTTATGTAATTTTTAGTATTTTTTATGGTCAACATTTCTCTCTCTCTCCCCTCACACACACAAATTTTCCTCTTTTTTCTAGTGCATTTGTTTGGTAAATTTCAGCCACTAATTTATGGATTAATAAAAATTTTATTTATACAATAAATGTAGCACTCATGCACATATAGCAATGACTAAATACCTTTGAAATAAAATTCAAATAATAATTATCTTAATTAATGAATCATAAAATTGTTTGTAATAAATTTAAATAGCATCAATTTTGTTCCATAATGTAATAACTGATTAATGCCCGTTACAGTCTACTTTCTTTAATGATACTAACTATTTCATAGATTTTGTAGATTAAATATATTTTCTCTAATCATACACATTATAGCAAATGATTAAACTGTAAATTTTGTAGAATATTAAAGATGCATTATTTATTTATTATAATCGTTAATACCATTTAATCCTTATTTAAAGCCTTCTTTGATCCCCTTTTACATTACTACCTTTTTTCCTCTCCATAAAATTATCATTATTTCTCTCTATTTAATTTTCATTAATCCTTTAAGGTTATTTATTTCTTTTCCATAAATCTTTCATACTCCTTTGTTGGCATGTTTGTTTATAATTTACTATCTTCTTGTGCAAAATAGTGCTAGAATGAAGCAATGCTCTAAATTGGTTCATGCATTAGTGACATGTTTTTAAATTCTTTTTCCATATTTTGTTCTACTGTCTGTACTAAAATCGACAGTCTATACCCTTAATCAACCTCAAATTATTGTCATCAATAAAATCATGAAACAGTTTCATAGCATTTGAGCCTCCACCAACACATGCAACAAACACGTTTTGTTTTCCACTCCATTTTTTCAACGTTTCTATTGAAGATTTGTGGAAAAAATAGTAGTGGAGGGGATCAATCCCTAAACCTCATGTACAAAAATATCGAAAAAGAAATAACGAGAGATACGTATTCTAATAATTAAAGACTCAAGAGTACAATCTAAAATAGATCTTTACACTTCTCAAGTCCATTGAACTTGTCCGCTTCTCTTTTTCTGTACAGAATCGAAAAAAAAAAAACAAACATATACGAACATGAAAACTGACATGCATCAATAGAATGAAAAACAAAGAAGGAAGAAAATTCATAAAACTCAAATTACGTAGATTCACTAGACAAATTTGATAAGTAACTGATGAAATTTTATGTAGTATGTTTCTTGTAAAATTTGACCCAAAAATATTACTTGAATTTTATTTTTTTTATATTAGGTAAAATTCTAATTTAGTTAAAAGTTATAAATATTATGATTTCATGAGAATTTTGATTTATTACTAATAGAAAAAAAGAAAAAACATGAAAATATATAAGAGGAATTAACTATATTTTATTTTTAGCATGAAATTCCGTTACTACTTGCATATATGTATTCATTGAAATACTATACAATTCCTTACTCCTAAAAGAAAGTAAATATTAGAAAATTTATTATGGAAACTTTTGACACAGAAAGAGTTCCACGTCTAAAAGAAATTGAACAAAATAGTGTAGTCAATGAAAAAAAGGACTCTTACATGGGAAGAAGATTAAAATTTTAGGATAGAATTAATGTTTATCACAAACTATATTGAGAAAAATGAAGGAAAGGTGTTTTAAGTCTTGAATGAAGACTGTTACATGGGAAGAAGATAAAAATTTTAGGATAGAATTAATGTTTATCACAAACAATATTGAGAAAATTGAAGGAAAGGTGTCTTTAAGTCTTGAATGAAGGATTGGTGACATTGACCAACTTAAAGGGTCAAATATAATTAAAAAACTTGATTAAGTTAATTGTGGACTTGATTAATATTTTCAAAACTTTCAAATCTTTTCAAAAATATAAATCAACCCACACTTCTCTTCAATCCAAATCATCGTCCGTCTCTCGGCAGCTTCTCTCAACCAACAGTTTTGCAAATTTTTCCTTTTAATCCACAGTGACTTCAACCTCCGACAAAAAATAGTTGGGCTTCGAGTTCCTTTTCGACTTCAACCATCAATCGACGTCACAGACTTTCTCTCCAGCCACAACAGCTTCGAATTATTCATCGTTCCTTTTCTTCTTTCACAGGTAAAAAATTATGACCTTTTTAGTTTTGAAGAAAACGAGGAGCTTGAACCAACTTCTCTTATAGTATTGGTTAACAATTTCAATATTTGTTGCTTTAATTTGAAATGCGATCTGAATAAAATCCTAATTTCTGGTATTTCTTCTCTTTTCTTCTCTTTTGTTATTTGATTTCAAAGTTTAATTTGTTGCTTCCCGTTGTTGGGTTGATTTGTTCTTGTTCTTGGTAAAAATGGCGATATTGTTGTTGTTCCGTTGAACAAAATTGTGCTACTATTTTTTTTCTTCAATAGATTATTTATCTGATGCAACATATTAACCATCTGATACAACAGATTTAGCAGATGATACAATAGATCAATCATTTGATGCAATAGAGGAACCATCAGATTAAAATTGTGATGCAACAAATTAAATATTTGATGCAACAGACTAACCATATGATGCAACAGATTAATCATCTGATGCAATAGAGGAACCATCTAATAAAAATCTGACGCAACAAATTTAGCATATGATGCAACAGTTTAACCATCTAATGCAATAAATTAATCATCTAATGCAACAGAGGAACCATCGAATTAAAGATCTAATGCAACAGATGAACCTCCTGTTGGATAAAATTCTATCAACTCTTCCAATAGGACATGTCCAAGACTTGATTTTTTCAACTGATCATTCATCTGTCATGATAGACGATCCTTTTGTTGGAAGGAAATCTAAACAATATCGACCGTTGATAACTGTTTCAACAAATCACTCATATGTTGCAACAGATGTGTGACCTGTTGCACAGACCATTCATCTTTCTCAATAAATGAGCGATATATTTTATATTGTTGTAACAGATTACTCAGTCGCTGCTATATGTTAGTTAACTATTCCAACAGACCACTCATATGTTACAACAGATGTGTGAACTGTTGCACATGTCATTCATCTTTCTCAATAGATGAGCGATATATTTTGTATTATTGCAACAAATTACTCAGTCATTGCTACATGTTAGTTAACTGTTCCAACAGATCACTAATATGTTGCAACAGATGTGTGATCAGTTGCACAGACCATTCATCTTTCTAAATAGATAAATGATATATTTTGTATTATTGCAACAGATTACTCATCCATTACAATAGGTTATTTAACTATTATAACAGATCACTCATATGTTGTAACAGATGTGTGATCTGTTGCAAAGACCATTTATCTGTCTTAAAAGATGAGTGATATATTTTGTATTGTTATAACAGATTATTCATCCGTTGCAATATGTTAGTTATCTGGTGCAATAGGTAACCTACCTGGTGAAACAGATGTGTGATTTATTGCAACTATTATTTTACTATTTTGCATGTTAGATTTACTGTTGTCCTTTTTTAACGATGCATTAATCAACTATAATATGTTTTTTATGTTTCTATTAATTTTAGATAATATGGCTCTCAAAAGAACAAAAACCAAATCAATTCCAAGTAAATGAACAAGTGAAGCAACTAGGCTACATCCATCACTCTATGAGCTTGCTTTACAAGCGTTATCTCAATCAGGAGCAGAATATGATGAACACAGGAAGGAGGAATATTTCAAAAGAGATGATTCAAATGTTAATAGCCCTTCCACCGAAGAGTTGGTCAAAACCTTCAGCATTGATCGTTATACTGTGAGAATGCAGTGTGATGGTGCCACAGATTTAACGGGTGATTTTGTGGTTATGTCAGTTATGAAAAAATCTTTCGACGCGTTTAGAAAAATACTTCGAGAATAAAAATTAGATGCTTATTTCAGGGACAACTAATTTGGGAAATATCTTAATTTACCGGAGGACAACAATGCTCGTTTCCAAATTAAAATGGTATATGAACTTCTCAAGCGTAGGTTTATGTATAAAAAGAAAAATAAGATGGATGAGGTGTGGATAAATTACTGTGGCATGCCTATTTGTTTTGGTTGGAAGAAGTTTGCCATAGTTACTGGACTAAAATGTTATCCTCCTGCTCCTTCTCATGTAATACCTATTCTAACCCAAAAAAAGCACCCCGCATACCCAAAAAAGGCAAAGACAAGTCGTGTGATCGTGATGACCTGGTGTCCATTGTTGGTCCAAGCTTTAAAAATAAAAATTTGATATAAGCGTTGAAAGGTAAAAGAATTTCAAAGAAGCACAAGTAGTCATTGTGCTTGATTTGGTTTGTACATAATATTCTTTGGGCGAGAGACGTTAACAACAATATAAGCGTTGGTTTAATAAAGCTCTCTGAGTATCTTGAGGCATTTAACAGCTATCCTTGGGGTTATGAAAGTTTCAAATTGACTGTCAAATATTTGTTGACTCCGTTAGCGCTAAAGACAGTCAACTTATATGGCTTTCAATGGGCTTTCATGGTAAATATTTCTTTCTTTTATTATGATATCATTCATTTTTTTTACTCAATAATGGTTTTGATTTGTTAGCGTTATTTTATAGTCTTGGGCGTTTGAAGTCATTCCTTATTTGAGACAACAAGTGAACTACCAGGAAGAAGTTTTCTATTTAAAAATCTTGAGATGGTTGTCGGCCAAAACTGATAAAAATACAAAATTTCTTGATCTCTTCAAACCCCTAAAGGATGCAGTAAGTATAATTATAATTAAGTTTTTATTTTAATTAATAACTTTTTTGAATGATCTAATCATCATTCTAATATATGTTAGATTATGCATCTGTCTCTAGTTTCAACCAATTGAAAGTTGAAGATGCCATTTTTTCTTACTTTACGGTCTATGCAAACTTTATCGGACCCTAAGGTCATTACAAGAAAAATAATTTTGGAGGGTGGGCTTGTTGTTGTTGATGATCTTAGTGGTGATGGAACTGCTGGTGGTGGTAGTAGTGCTACTGTTGGTGCTAATGATACTCCTCTTATATTATTTAAAACAAACCATTATGAGTATGATCATACTGGTTATACAGATTTTGCCTTTCCCAGCAAATGTTTTGCATGCAAATGTCAAGACTGCAAGGCGAAACATGATGTAGTGATTAATGTCATTAATGCATTAACTGTTTCTGTAAAAGAATTGACATCTAAGAGGGGTGTTTATATCCATCCACTCTATTAGATATTAAGGCTAAGAGAAGAAGAAAAGTAATTTCCAAGGCATTATCAAGCATCCAAAAAAGCGAAATGGCAACTCCTCTGTTCGTGTGTTGCACTGAGCAATGTACAGTGTCCAAAGAAGAGCAGCACGAGCTGAAGAAGGTAAATATAGATTTCTATTCCACCTAACAGTCATATATTTGTTTCAACAGATGATACATCTACTGAAAATTATCAAACAGATATATACATCTGTTGCAATAGTTGACTAACTTGTTGTATCAGATAAAGTATCTGTTGCGATATATATCTCTTCTGTTTTTAGCAAATCAAATAGCTCTTTGTACCACTTTTATTTGTACCAACAGATGACCTATATACTGCAAAAAAATGAGTCATATGTTGCAACAGATGGTTTATTCGTTGGAAATTATCATACAGGCCTTCCTCATGTAGAAATTTGTCCCAACAGTTGATTCATCTGTTGCAACAGAAATATAATTTTGGGATAATTTAAAATAGGAGGAAGAGCTGTTTGATTTACTAGAATAGATGAGTTATCTTTTTCATGTTGTTGTATCTCCATGATTAGCATTGACCAATTCTGGCTTTCTAGGTGGATGTAGAAGCTACTGCTCAGTAACATTGATAATATGCTGCTCCTTTTATAGAAATAAGGAGAACAGAAAGCGCATAAACCGTACGTAAGCGACAATAAAGATCCATGACGACCAAAGTGGAATTCCATAGCACCGGATGAAGAACAATTTGTCCATATTGAGTAGATTTTTATAGTTTGAGTCTATCAAAGTAATAACCTCACCCCTCCTTAGGAATTCTTGGCATAAATACTTAAATTCATTGATGTATTTCTAAAGGCTTCGATTTATTTTATTTTGTCTATAAATTTTATTTTTTCCCTTAGATTTGAACTTATTAATTGAAATAGACTACTAGATTCAAATATTGCAACAGATAATGTATATGTTACTACAGACGACACATCTATTGGAAAATATCAAACAGATTTAGACATATGTTGCAACAGGTAGGTAATCTATTGGAAATTATTAAACAGGTCTTCCCACTATTGCAATAGATAGACTTAGATAGAAATATCGATATAATGCAACAGATGACCAATCCATTACAATAGATAAACTATATGTCAGAACAAGTAGAATATCTGTTACAACAGATGGACAATCTGTTACATTATAAAAATTAAACTTTTATTAGACATAAAAAATTGCCACTACATGTGACAAAGTGAAAGTGACTTGAAATAAAAAAGGCGAAACCCATCGACAGTGTTCAATTTAAACACCTAAAAAAAAATAGACATCAAGTAGACAGTGTTCAATTTAAACACATAAAATAAAATAGGCATTAAATGTGTCAGTTTGTCACTTTTTGCCCTGTTGGATGCTCGCGTGTAACTCACGCAGCCAAGGCTCATTGAACCCTTATTTTTGATGATTTGGCCTCCAACAGTTATTTTTCTTCCATTGTCTTATATATTCATCTTCTTCCTAAAATTTAACCCTAAATTTCCAAATCTTCTTTTTCTTCTTCATCTTTTTTTTCTATCCAAATTCATCTCAATTATTTGTAGTTTTTTTCTATGTATTTTTTTCATTTTTTCCAACGGAGCTTGACAATGTCGAGCTCATCTTCCACTATTTTTTGTGACAAAAATTTTTGTTATTGTAAGTGTGGTCATGAATATTTATTGAAGACTTCTTGGACTCAACAAAATCCAGGTCGTAGGTTTTTTACTTGTAAGATTTCAAAGGTAATATTTTTTTATTTAATTAGTTGATTATTTATTGACTTGTAATTATGGTCTTGTTTTTGTAGAAGGTGGGTGGATGTGATTACTTTGATTGGTATGAAGAACGACATCCTTCACAAGCAAATTGTGTAATCTGGGGTTTGTTGAAGAAAGTCAAGGCTTTTGAAGAGAAACAAAATCGAGCAAGAAGATATTACATTATTGGCGTTGTTGCTACTGGTTTGGTGGTGTTGGGAACATGGATATTCAATCCTAATTGCTGAACTTTCCATGGTGGTGTATTTATATTTGCTACTAGTTTGGTGTTATTGAGAACATGGATATTCAAGCATAATTGTTGGAAAACATCAAACAGATTTAGACATATGTTGCAACATGCAGGTCATCTCTTGGAAATTATCAAAAAGGTTTTCCCATTGTTTCAACAGATAAGACTATATCAACATAATGCAACAGAGGACCAACCTATTGAAACTGATAAACTATTTGTCAGAACAGATAAAATATATTTTCCAATAGATGGACAATCTATTACATTGTGAAAAATTCAAATATCATTAGACAAAAACATTGCCCCTACATGTGTGTATATGTATGTATGTAATGTAATGTAAAGTATATAAAGTGAAGTGACTTGAAATAAAAAAATTATTATTTCACAGGCTCTTCTTTATACACAGGCTCCAAGCGTCCAGTTAGTACCCCATAAGCCCAGACCTCTTGCATGTTTGCCACAATATTGTTGCATAGAAAGGACGTTGGCTCGGCCATTTCTGTGCCGGTCAGCAAATATTCGATGTGTGCAAGAGCGTGCGACCCGCACGCGACAACGATTTCATTTTCTGGAAGGTTCATGTCCTTGTCTCGACCTTCAAAATCCCATGGCTGATTCATCAACACTTTCATTGGCAAACGATCCATCAGTTTACTCTGCCTTAACAAGATGGGGAACAAATCCAACAGTGGCTGATGTAGGTAAAAAAATTGACTTAGTCCAAGGCAGGTAAGTTGCAGTCATAAACCTTGATCTTTCCCTCCTCAAGAAGTATCTCAACAGCCAGATGATGTCGTCGTCCACGTTCATGACTCCAAGAATCCTCTTTGCCTCGGTCCATCTCTTGTCGTGTGGATTTGGCCTCTCTCCTCTAACATATTTTATCATTTCTTCATCTTATTAGAACCTAAAAAGTAACGAATAAAATCCCTCGCCATCGGGAGTTGACGCTAGGTTACTGTGATAATCGTACCTATCCTTAAGATTCCTATAGAAATCGAGTACATTATCCTATCGGCAGTATCATAAGCTTCCGGGTAGGCTAATTGCCTGCCCTTCATGAGGTTGAGAATTTATTCAACATACTATGATATAAGAAGTCAATTTTTAAATAGGTTAGTAATTGTAAAGAAGGAAAACATAGTGAAAGATACAATGGATGGTCCATCTCTTGTAGAGAGTTCTCTGAATCTATTCACAAATTACCCATCTAACGCAACTTATGCAAGAGATGGGTAATATGTTACAATAGAACCACCACAAGTTGCACTAGAATACACATATGTTGCAACAGATGACAAGTAGATTAGAAGGATAGGTTAGGAAAAGTAAACTTACCCTGTCCACGTACTGTGTACGCATGTCTGTCATACTTATAAAGTCTTCGGTAGAAAAGGTATGGATAGGGTAATATTTTTTACCTTGCTTGGCCCATCGTAGATCCCTCTTACCTTTGGCACCAAGTTCCGCGTATATGTCCACCTTCTTGAATGGCCCCTGAACTTTAACTGCTTTTGGAAAGGGAGTTGTAATTTTTTTGGATTTATGATTGGATAGTACTTGGATAATTGCTCTTTTCTTCCTCCTAACCGTTGATGTAGGAGTGTATGCCTCCCTCACCTTCTTGGATGGTATGACACCCTTTTTGGATTTCAATTCCTCAACAACTTTAGCGATAGCCTCTACTTTCTCAAAGAGTTTATCCTGGCTATTCTTGCACTCTTTGTATTTGCAATGAGAACATGAGGTGAAGCGAGGTGAGAGGGACCGATGTAAGGGTGAGAAGGACCTGTGTAATGGGGAGAAGGACCTATAAGATGTGTGTTTTCAAACATATTTATTTTTTCTCGAGCATCAACATGCTCAAAATCATGACTAGAAATAACATCAACATGCCTGTCATCAATATCAACTCCACCACCAATACCCCTAGAAGAAACACCCAGATCTGTTGCAGTAGTTTGGTCATAAAGAGCCTCAACACTAGGCTGACCTTGCCTAACTGCTCTTCTTAAGGCTGTTGCTCCAGTCAATTCCTTCTTTATTAACTCCACTGTTGGGTCTGCTATAGTATCAACATGACCTAGAGTAATAAAAAGCCATCCCCAACTCCTGCCCAGTAGGTATGATACATGGATGCACAACCTATAAAAAAAGATAGATTCATTTAAATCATATAATATAATAATTTTTCACAGTTGGGTTACATGTTAACACAGACAACTTATGCAACAGATGATCTGTATGTCGATATAAATTAACAATATGTTACATCAGATTACCCATCTGTTGCATAATTTGCAGTAGATGATTAATCTATTAAGGGTCGGGTTCAGAGAACCAAAGCAACAGATGGGTAATCCGATGCAAGATATCAATCATCTATTACAACAGACTATCCATTTGTTGCACCAGTTAGCACATGACGAGTAATTTGTTACAACAGATGTCCCATCTGGTGCATCAGATATAACATCTATTGCACCAGATATAACATCTGTTCAATATCTTTTATTGAGTCAAATTATTTTACTTGAAGAAGATGTACTACATCATTCGTAGGGTTAAAGAGATCAGTCTCCTTAATTCTTGTATTGTTCTTTGAAGCCAACCACCTAAACATCCTTGGATGAAAAACCTCTTTCGGGTAATCCATTACCTGCTTTCGGAGGAGGGGAATGGCTTTAAATGCCCAAGCATAAAAATGTAAACAGGAAAGCAAGCAAAAAAATTCATAATAACTATATTCAATATAAATTAATGGATGAGTAAAAATAGTGATTAATTATACCATGAAAGCCCAAGGAAAGCCGTATAATGTGGTCGTTCCTGTGGATAGCTTTGTCAGTAAATATTGGACAGTCAAGTAGTCATATCCCCAGGGATAATTGTTAAATTTATCAAAATCCTTAGCACACGCCAACAAATTATCTTTTATGATCTTGTTGACGTCTCTTGCCAATATAACCTAATGGGTAAACCAAACAAAGCACAATTGCTCTCCGTACTGCTTTGGTATAGTTTTATCCTTGAGATCTATCATCAAATTCGATGCTTTGTAGCCACGTCCAGCAATGTCCAACAACCCATCAATTCTTTTCTTACGTTTGTTGGTTTTGCTGGGTCGTTTGGCTATCTTGCTTGCCTTAGCAATAGGTTCTTATGGACGTTCGCATCTTAAGCCCGTCACTATAGGAAACTCTCGCAAGCCAAAACAAACCGGCATGCCACAGGAGTTGATCAAGATTGCATCCATCATTTTGCCCCCACCCTCTCCTCCAAATCTTTATCATCTCCTACGTACTTGATCATATGCTTGAAAAGACCATATCTATCCTCATTTGGAAATGGTCAGGGGGGTCCTCAGGCAGCTCGAGAAAGCATCCAAAGAAGCTCCTCTTAAAAAGTCTGTCTATGTTTTCCTTCTTCATAATATTCCTAATAATTAAACTTTTTCCCCAACTGACATTTAAGTACAAGTTCACCAGTTAGTTGTTTTGGGTCATCTATCGGCATCGCAACTTGAAACCTATCAATACAAATAGTTTTGACAGGATCATACTGTAATGTCAATATTAATTCATGCCCCATTAGTGATCCATTATCATCACGTTGATGATCATCCTCTTTCTCACTTTCATTTTATTTATCACTATCTATAGATCCTTGTCCACCCCCTCAATGTTTTTTTCATATCTTTCCTCAGCTTCACTTTTTCCTGACTGAGATTGTTCAGAAAGCTCCTCTGAATCCCTCTATATTGTAGCCTTTATTGTTGGGTGGTCAGAAATTGATCCACTTTCACTTTCTTTTCTTTTGGGAGACATGTTTTACCTACAAATAACAGAAGAACAATAATTACATTACAATTGATATATGCATAAATTTTAAAAAATACATTACAAACACCACTAATACCGATACACCAACAGTCACCACCACAAACACAACCAGCCAATGTCACAAACACCCCGAATACCGACACCACCAACAGCCACCACAAACACAACCAACCAATGCCACCAATAGCCACCACAAACACCACCAGTTCCATGACGATGACGACCAACACCACCACCATGACCACCAACACCACAAACACCATCCAATAATACTACGACAGTCAATAGAACTCTGTGCCAAAAACTAGGGGTTTCTCAAGTTTTTTCTATGATTTTACCATCAAAACTCAAAATTATAAACCCATTCTCGAAGATAATACAACTAAAAGTCTTCTTTTTTATCATTAACTTAAAAATCCCTTTTTAAAAAAAAAATAACAAATATGAAACTCTTATCGAACTCTTTTGCCTATGAAAACAGAGAAAACGACTGATACAAGTAAGAATGAAGTAAAAAATAACACCTATGTGGTCAGAAATAAGAAGAAATCCGATCTGTTGTGAAGGGTTGAGCAATTTTTTAAGTAGTTGTTGTAATTTTTAGAGAGAGTATAGAGCGAGAACTCGAGATTTGAAATGATAAAACATTTTTCTCGCAAATGGATAATTTGTATGGGTTGATTTGTATTTTGGAAAAGAATGGCAAGTTTTGAAAATATTAATTTGGTCTGAATTGATCTTAATTATTTTTTAAAATTATAAAAGAGATGCATAATTTTTAACCCTCTCATCTTGCCAAAAGACTCAGTTGAAGTTGTAGTTGACCCTATGAGAACTCACCCCTAGTCCTAGATTAATCAATTAAGGCATTAGTTGAACATATGAACTCAATTAAAATTTAATAAAAACAAATGTTCAACCTGTTACATCAAATGTCCCATCTATTGAAATTAATCAAATAGATTAAGTTATCTATTGCAACAGATTACCTATCTATTGTAAATTATGAAATAGGTACTGCAATCTGTTGTAGTTGACCCTATGATCAATTAAGGTATTAGTTGAACATATTAGGTAATAAGAATCGCTTTACCTCAGAGTGATCGATCGAAGACTCTAGTCGGGAGGAACGCAGTACCGTCTCATCATACATTTGCCAAAAGACTCAATTAAAGTGTTAGTTGACCCTATGAGAACTCACCCCTAGTCCTAGATTGATCAGTTAAGGTATTAGTTGAACATATAAGAAAATAAGAATCGATTCAGCTCAGAGTGATCGATCGACAACTCTGGTCGGGAGGAACGCGGTACCGTCTTATCATGCAATTGCCAAGAGACTCAATTGAAGTTGTAGTTGACCCTATGAGAACTCACCCCTAGTCCTAGATTGATCAATTAAGGCATCAGTTGAACATATGAACTCAATTGAAATTGTATAAAAATAAATGTTTAACCCATTGCAACAGATGACCCATCTTTTAAAATTAATCAAACAGATTAAGTTATCTATTGCAACAGATTACCCATCTGTTGGAATTAATCGAACAGATTAAGTCATTTGTTACAACAGATTACCCATCTATTATAAATTATCAAATAGGTGATGCCATCTATTATAGTTGACCTTATGATCAATTAAGGTATTAGTTGAGCATATTAGGTAATAAGAATCACTTTACCTCAGAGTGATCGATCGATGACTCTGGTCGGGAAGAACACAGTATCGTCTCATCATGTATTTGCCAAAAGAATCAATTGAAGTTGTAGTTGACCCTATGAGAACTCACCCCTAGTCCTAGATTGATCAATTAAGGTATTATTTAAATATATAAGGTAATAAGAATCGGTTCAACTCAGAGTGATCGATCGAAAACTTTGGTCCAGAGGAATGCAGTATCGTCTCATCATGCATTTGATAAAGACTCAATTGAAGTTGTAGTTTACCCTATGAGAACTCACCCCTTATCCTATATTGATCAATTAAGGTATTAGTTTAACATATAAGATAATAAGAATCGATTTAGCTCAGAGTGATCGATCGACGACTCTGGTCGAGAGGAACACAATACTGTCTCATCATGCGATTGCCAAAAGACTAAATTGAAGTTGTAGTTGACCCTATGATAACTCACCTCTAGTCCTAGATTAATCAATTAAGGCATTAGTTGAACATATGAACTCAATTAAAATTGTATAAAAATAAATATTCAACCTGTTGTAACAGATAACCCATCTGTTGAAATTAATTAAATAGATTAAATCATCCGTTGCAACAGATTACCCATCTGTTGGAATTAATTAAACAGATTAAGTCATCTGTTGCAACAGATTACCCATCTGTTGTAAATTATCAAATAGGAACTATCATCTATTGTAGTTGACCCTATGATCAATTAAGGTATTAGTTGAACATATAATGTAATAAAAATCGATTCAGCTCAGAGTTATCGATCGACGACTCTGGTCGGGAGGAACACAATACAGTCTCATCATGCATTTACCAAAAGACTCAATTAAAGTTGTAGTTGACCCTATGAGAACTCACCTCTAGTCCTAGATTGATCAATTACGGTATTAGTTGAACATATGAACTCAATTGAAATTGTATAAAAATAAATGTTCAAATTGTTGCAACAGATGATCATCTATTGAAATTAATCTAACAGATTAAGTCATCTGTTGCAACAGATTACCCATCTGTTGGAATCATCTGTTGCGACAGATGACCGAGCTTTGGAAATTTTCAAACAGAAATTGTCATCTGTTGCAAAGTATGACCTTGATATTTTAAGATCCTTTTTTTAAAGTAATTTAGGTATTTTCTATTCGAGATAAAAAAGCTAAAATACTAAGGCGGTAAAATATATTACTTGGATAACTCAAAAATCTCCTCAGTGAGTAGTCTTATTTGGTCTTTTCAATGTCACCGCCTCCTCGTGCCCCCCAAAATTTATTAAAGAATATTTAAAACACATATCTACTCCCTTTATTTCATTTTAGTTGACCCTCTTTCTAAAAATATTTGTTTTAATTTAGTTGTCCCAATGATGAAATCAAGAGGATTCTAATATGTTTTTCCAATAATACCCTTATCATTAAATGACTAAACAAGTTGTATATATTCAAATTTATATTTTCAAAGCATAATTAATTAGGCTAATTTGGTAAAATAGACCCCTAATAAATATTTTTCTTAATGGATGTGCCAAATTTATAGGGGTCAACTCAACTAATATGAAATAGAGGGAGTAGAATACTCTCTCCTTCAGCCATAAACACGAGAGGAGAAACTCAATTCATCTCTTTCTCTCTTCTTTATTCTCGATTCTCTTTCTTTCCTTTTTTCTATCTTTTCTCTCTTCTTTCGAATGAGGATCCTTTTGGATCTCAACCTATCAATATCTTTTCTAGACTGAACTGGATGTTCTGATCCCTTTGCTTTTTTGACATTGCAGGTATGGTTCACTATTGTTCTTTCCTTCTCGTCTTCTTCTTTGTATGTTATTTGAATTAAATACTTACATCTATTACAATTAATGATTTACCTACTACCATCTTTCTATTTAATGAGAAAATTGAAGGAAAGGTGACTTTTAAGTCTTGAATGAATGAATCGTTGTTTTTATTAAAATATGTAAAAAATTCATCGGTTGTGAGAACTTAAAAAGCCTTATTGTCAGTATAGTTTTTCTATGTCTTTTGTTTGTTACTTTAGTGGTGCTGGTGTTGGGGATGGTGGTAGTGTTGGAACATATGGTATTTGTGTTATTGATGGTGTTGGAACATATGGTTCTATTTCTTTGTTGTTGATGTTGGTGGTGGTGATGTTGCAATAGTTACCTCAACTGTTGCAACCGATGAATTGGATATTGGAACAGACGGAGCAACTATTTGAAAAAATCAAACTAGTAGCAAGGCTGGTTTGATTTATTTCAACAAATGGCCCATCTATTGCAGCATGTCATCCATCTGTTGCAACAAATGCCTCATCGATTGAACAGATGGGGAATCTGTTGCATCAGATTAGTCATTTGTTGATTCATTCAATTTTGTGTTACCCTTTTGTAATGTTCTTTTTGCTCTTCTCTTGTTTGACATAAAATGTATTTCTTTTGTTTGCAGATAAAAGAAAGTGAAACTGGATCAAATTTTGCCCGATCAGTATTAAAGGCTAGAGTAAAGATGGGTTCAGAGAAATAAGCTGCTTGTAGATGAAACCACTTCATATGTGGGAGAAATGTATTACTGGTCAACCTATCGTTAAAACACACATCCAGTATAATGATTTTGTGAATGTTGATTCTTTACCTATTAGGTGTTAATCCTTCAAATAAGATATGGCACTTTACAGTTAAGATTGTTAGGCTCAAACTGGTAAGGCTGAGGGACCAGTAGGTGTTGTCGATACCCTGTTATGGTTTAATGAAGATTTTGCTAATGTTTATATGTTAAATTTGGAGAAGGGTTAAGGTTTTTGGTGGTAGTGTAAACATTCAAATAGCGATTGCACTAACTTTAAGGGTTTAATGGACTTTTGAAAGGCCTCTGAAGCCTCGCATTGCTGGAAACAAGAATAGAAATGAATATAGTTATTACTCTGGTCCAAATTTATATGGATGGGTTGCTTAAGGAGACTATTATACAATAGAAGGTTATTGTAAGAATACCTGTGCGGGAAGGGGGAGGTGGAGAAGACCATATATCAAATCAAACCTTATTAAAGAAGAAACACGGGGTAGGAAGGGAAGTGTAGCGAAACTGGCTGATGAAATTGACATAAAAAAAGAAAAAACTGAATGAGATATGAATGTGAAAGTGTATCCAAAACATGAACATCCATCAATCGTTCTTGAAAAAGAAAAATGCTCAAGTGGACTGGAGCTGTGCACTTTGTTAGGGGGCTACAACTAGCTAGCATAGCCTGAATGAAGACGCACAAAATATAGGACCAGAACTCTAAGGAAGAAGCCTCGCAAGCATGGAAGGTGGTAAGATTATCAGTCATAATTGAAACCTGAACCACAACTACTCCTGAATTAAAAATAAGGGATCAAGCCAAGTGATGTTTCGACTGTTGACATAACATTTTACATCTTTTTCAAAGGATAATTGTATGTTTTCAAGTAACAGATATTGTATTTAATACTGGATTTTAGTGTTTTCAGGTTAAGGATTTAGATGAAGGGAAGACTTGGAAAACTAGTAAAAAAAAAGCCACTAACAGTCAAACTGGTGGACCGTCAGCCATGCAACGGACCGCCAGGGTGTTTGTCAGAGTAAAATGAGCAATTGAGTGGTCTCTACGATGGTCCAAGTGATGGACCGTCAACCATCTGATGGACCACCAACTTGGCCGTTAGGATGAAATAGAACATGATGTCTTGAAGGATCAAGCGACGGCCCATGCAACAGACCGCCAGTCCAGTGATGTCCCGCCAACGTGACCGTCAACCCTTAAAAGAACCTAACATTTTGGGACCATCAGTGACGGTCCACACAATGGATCATCAGGCTTCCGACGGGCCTTCAACCCGACCGTCAACTTAAACGTGGTTTTTCTGAGTTTGAATTTTAAATCCTCTGTACCTGGGAACATATAAATATCCAGTTTAGGTTTTATTTAGGTATATTTTATCATATATCCATCTCTGAAACTTATTGTAATGTAGTATTCTCTGAGATTCAAGCAAGAATTGTGGATCTAACCACTTTTATTCTCATTGCTACTGAAGATTCAAGAACAATTCTTATGACTTTTGTAAGTAAATTCTAAAGTTATTTATGAAGATCATATTGACTTCTTCTTATTCTTTTATGGAGATGTGTGGCTAAGCTCCCATAACTAGGTTTTTGGAGCCTTTATGTGAATAATTGATTGGGGTTTTGAAAACATTTGATTTCCACGATTAACTGAAGTTGTATAAACTCTTCTTCAAAATAATTACCTTTCTTGGTTGCAAACTTGAAAGGTGAGCCTAAGAATATCACTTGTTCGAATAGAAAAGTGTTTGTTAGGAAAAGAAGAGGTTTACATAGAATCTAAGGGTTTTAACTTTTGGGTTAAAGGTTGATGCCTTAATGGGATCAACCCATACGAGAGAATAGTTGAATAAATTAATGTATCTTTTAAGTTCAAGAGAATTGAAGAATAATCTACTCATTTAGGTTGGGGGACAAATGGGTAAATTATAGGATTTAATAACTCCTACAATTGAAGTGATTAATTAGAAATTCAAAATAATTCACAACCCTAGCTTCTTGAACATCCTGGTGACCATAATGCTAGTTTGTCTACTCTCATTGAATTATTATTTGCAATAAGAATCACTGACTGGAACACTTTCGATTACAAATAGCAAGATACAATTTACAAATCAAAACCCCCCTTTAATTCGGAACCTTTGATCAACAGTCCAGTAACAACCGCAACACTTAGTGAACACATTATTCCCAGTGGGATTTGACCCTAACCTAGTTGGGTTATATATTTGACAACATCCTCTTACTCTCTCGTAAGAGAGGTGTAATTTAGGCGTATCAAATTTTGGCGTCATTTTCGAGAAATACGTTTGTCAATTAAGTTTGTGTTTGTTAGTTAACCTTTGGTTAAGTTTCCCAAATTTTATTTTTCTTTGTTGTTTTTGTTCTTTGTAGGGTAATCATTATGTATGCCAAGTACATAGAGGTCAGGTGAACCGTTATTACCAGTATATCCAGAACCTTAGTTGATCGATAGAATGGTAGACCAACAAGAAGCTGAGTGCTTAGCAACTTTGGCTAATGCGCAAGTTAATCAACAAAATGCTGATAATCCAGGATGAGTGCCTAATGTTGATGATGAAGACTTAGGAGATGATGATTTGTTAGACCCTGCTAACCAAAGGCGTGCAGAGAATGTAGCTGCACCGGTGAACCATAATGTAAACAGAAATCATCCTTTCAGAGCAAGACAAGATCGACAGCTTGTGCAATTTAATCTTGAGGAGGATGAAGACAAAATGGATGGAGCAGGTGCAACCGGAACTATTATTCCTCCACCTTTGGCACCCAGAGCTAAGTTCAACATCCCTAGTACCATGATTTAATTACTTCATCTGAAGGGGCTATTTGGTGGACTTCCGAGTGATGATCCAAACATGTATTTAGTGAATTTTATCACTATTTTCAAGTCTTTTGATAACCCTGGAGTAGGGCAGAATGCCATTCGTCTGTCTCTATTCCTGTTGTCTCTGTTTGGGGAGGCAACACTGTGGCTTAATGGGTTGACTCCTGATTCTTTAACAAACTGGAGGCAGCTGAAAGGAGCTTTCCTAGAAAGGTTCTTTCTGCCATCCAGGATGTTATAGTTGAGGGACGAGATCAGTAATTTCGGGCATCTCCTAACTGAAGCTCTTCATGAGACCTAGTAGAGGTTTAAGAAAAAGCTAATGAAGTATGCCAATCATAAAATGACTGACGTGCACTTGATGGAGACTCTATATAGAGCCTTGAACTCTATTACGAAGCCAGTTGTTGATAATGCCGCAGAAGGAACATTTATGGATCTTACATTTCCAGAAGATTTTGAAATGCTTGATAGGATGACCAAACAGAGTAGAGCTTGGCATACCAGATATTCTGAGGTAGCAAGTTCTACCGTGCCTAGTGGAATAACTACAAAACAACGTAGAAGAGAGGAAGAATGTGACCAATACATGGCTCACATGAAAACCCAAATAAATCTACTTACTAAATATTTATTATCTGGGAACACTAAGAAAGTGAAAGTTGTTGGGGCACAGAGCAGAGCTGATTTAGATTCTGAGGAGGAGGCCAACTATTTAAATAATCAGGGGGTTTTCGAGGCAATATCCAAGGGAATCAAGGTTGGAACTATTACGACAAATATGGTTATAAGGATAGGGAGCAAGGAAGTTGGAAGAACAAGAGTGACACGAGCTGGCAATATATACCTCTTAGAAATTGGGATACTGCAGCTACCAGTTTAGGTAAGATGTTCATGGAGGACATGATGAAGAAACTATTAAAGGGAGTTGAGACAACCAATGCTGGGGTGACGACGATGAAGAGTGATTTAAATTTTATAAGTCAGTTAGTGAATTTGCACTCAACTTCTATCAAGCAATTGGAGCAACAGATGAGCCAACTCTCGAAAGCATTTAACCAGAGGAAGAGCAGTACCTTACCGAGCAATACAGTGTAAAATCCTTGAAATGATGGCTCTTACATGGCAGTTACCAGTCGGAGTAGTAAGGTATTATCGGGGCCATCTGTGGGCAAAGCTGTAATTGAATAAGTGATTAAAGAGGATGTTGAAAATGAAAAAAGTTGTCCAGTGGAGTCTAAGAAGCTGGATGGTAGTGACACCCTCTCTAATCATCACCTAATTGATGAGTTAGAGAAAGAAAAAGAAAAGAAGAATGAAGCATTCGTTACCACTCTCCTAAAACCACCGCCTCTCTTTCTTCATAGATTGAAGAAGAAAGCTAATGATACAAAGTTTAGCAATTCATGGCGATATTGAAGCAGCTGACAGTGAATGTGCCTTTAGTGGAGAATTAGAGCAGATGCCTGGATATGCTAAGTTTATAAAGGACCTTGTTATGAAGAAGAGAATAGTGAGGTACAAACCGGTAGATAACCTTCACCACAGTGGTGCTATTTCAACAAGGTCTTTAGTACAAAAGAAAGCGAACCCAGGAGAATTCACTATTCCTTGTACTATCGGGTCTCTTGATTTTGCTAAGGCCTTGTATGATCTGGGAGCGAGTATTAACCTGATGCCGCTAGTTGTTTATAAAAAGTTGGGTTTGGGGGATCCTACACCCACAAACATGCAACTAGTGATAGCTGACAGGTTAGTGAAACGGCCAGTAGGGATATTGTATAATGTGCTTGTAAAGGTGGCCAGTTTCATATTTCCTGCAGATTTTGTTTTCATGAACTGCGGGGTGGATTTTGAGGTACCCATAATCTTGGGTAGACCTTTTCTCGCAACTGGGAGTGTCCGTATTAATTTGAGGGATAATGAGTTACAGTTTAGGCTTAATGAAAAGGTGGTTTTCTTTGATGTATGCCAATATATGAAGCAATCCAAGGAGATGAGTGTATTTTCCATTGTTGATATTTATTATGAAGATGAGCAAAAGGTTCCAATTGAAGAGAAATTTGTTGTGGAAACTCTGGCTGCAGTCTTGATAAATTTTGACAGTGAAGGTATCGAAGAGTATGAAGATACAGTGTGTGATTTGACGGGAATGGGATCTTATTCATATGCTCCTAAGAAACTGGACTTAGATCAGGAAAATCGACCAACACCTCTGGCTAAGCCATCTATCGAAGACCCACCGGTGTTGGAGTTGAAGGAGTTGTCAGGATATCTGCGGTACATGTTTCTAGGTAGTGGAAACACTTTGCCTGTGATTATTGCTACTGATTTGGCTGAGTACCAGGTTGAGTCACTTCTCTCTGTGCTTAGACAATATAAAAGAGCCATAGGATGGACTATTACCGATATCATTGGTATTTCTCCTGGTATTTGCACTCACAAGATTCAACTTGAGGAAGATTGCACACCAATTAAGCACCAACGTCGTCTTAATCTACTAATGCAAGAGGTGGTTAAGAAGGAGATCGTTAAATGGTTGGATGCGGGAGTTGTATACCCATTTGTGATATTAAGTGGGTAACCCCAATCCAATATATGCCCAAGAAAGGGGGCATGACTGTTATGGCGAATGAGAAAAATGAGTTGATTCCCCTCAGACCAGTGACTGGGTAGAGAGTTTGTATGGACTATCGTAAACTCAACTCATGTACTTTGAAGGACCACTTCCCAATGCCTTTCATGGATTAAATGCTTGATCGGTTGACGGGAAGAGGTTGGTATTGTTTCTAGGATGGGTATTCAGGCTACAACCAGATTTATATTGCTCCAGAGGATTAGGAGAAGACGATGTTCACTTGCCCGTATGGTACCTTTGCTTTCAAGCAGATTCCCTTTGGCTTATGTAATGCACCCACCACGTTCCAATGGTGCATGATATCTATATTCTCCGGCATAGTGGAGGACACCTTGGAGGTGTTCATGGATGATTTTTCAGTGGTGGGTGATTCTTTTGAACTATGCGTAGTGAATCTGAGTAGAGCATTACAGTGGTGTGAAGAATATAATCTTGTGCTTAATTGGGAAAAATGCCACTTCATGGTGAAGTCGAGCTGTTCGATGTATGGGGCATTGATTTTATGGGCCTCTTTGTGAACTTTTATGGGTTGAAATACATATTGGTCGCCATTGATTATGTGTCAAAATGGGTTGAAGCCGTTGTTTTAGATGATAATGAAGGAAAAAGAGTGGTTGCATTCCTTGGGAAGAATATTTTCTCTCACTTTGGGGTGACACGTACCATCATAAGTGACGGTGGATCACACTTTTGCAACCGAGTGTTTTGAGATGCTTTGTTGAAATACAGTGTAAAACAGCATAAGGTTGCTACGCCATATCACCTATAGATCAGTGGGAAAGTGGAATTTTTGAACTGGGATATAAAAGTAATTTTGGCTAAAACGGTGAATGCAAGCAGAAAAGATTGATTTTGAAAGCTCGATGATGCCTTGTGGGCATATCAATCTGCTTTCAAAACACCTATTGGAATGTCACCATACCAGCTGGTCTACGACAATGCATGTCACCTTTCGGTCGAACTAAAGCACAAGGCTTTGTGGGCTCTTAGACGATTGAACTTGAATTGGAAAGAAGCGGCTGAGTTAAGGTTGGGTCAGTTAAATGAGATGGATGAATTTTGTCTTGGTGCTAACAGAAGATTCAATTTGTACAAAGAAAGAATGAAGAACTACTACAACCGAAGAATAGAGAAAAGAGACTTTTAATCTGGCGGCTGGGTATTATTATTCAACTCTCGACTTAGGCTCTTTTCGGGAAAATTAAAATCAAGATGGTCTGGACCGTTCAAGGTAAGTCAAGTTTATCCATCTGGAGTAGTGGAAATTAAAGGTAAAGATGGAAATCTATTCAAGGTCAATGGGTAATGAGTCAAGACCTATACTGGTCCAACCGATGATGTAAAGCTTGAGTCCACTGTGTATCTCGATGAAGTCTGAGTAGTCGAGGTAACCAAGTCGTGCCGCGATAATAAATCAGGCGCTAGTGGAAGGCAACTCACAAAATGTTGTTGTTACCATAGTTAGAATTTATTTGTTGTTTTGTGTAATTTGATGTGTTTGTGAAGTGTGCAGGATTAAGAATGAAGAAGAAAAGGAGTTCTACAGTTGATAAGGGGGCGACGGGAAAACTTACGGACTGTCAAGGGATCGATGGGTCGTCACTAGAACCGCCAAAGCCATGATAAAGAAAATAACATCCTGTATAAGGCTTAATGGTCAAGTTGGTGGACTGTCGCTAGTCCAATGAACCGTCAGTCCCTCCGTCAACCAGAAGCTAAAGCTAGAGGGTACTGGAACAGAGTGATGAATAGGTCGATGGACCGTCGTATTACTGATGGACCGTCGCGTCAGCTGTTGCAGCAAAGCATGATTTATATGTTTTTAGTAAGCTACAACGGTCAACCTGGCGGACCATCGGATACCCGACGGACCGTAAGCTTAACCCTAGTTACGGGTTGGGTCGGGTTAATTTTAAGGCTTATTTAAATTGTTTGTATCTGACCCAAATGTTTTTAAACCGATAAGAAGAGGCGGTTACATACATTGCTAACGTTTCAAGTCCTAATACTATTTAACTTCCTCTGTATTCAAAGTATCTGGGGTCAGTTATTCCCTTGTAAGACGCTCCTTCTTTCTTTTCTCCCCTATTTAAACAACATTCTTCTTCTTTTTTCTCATTAAAACAAAAGTTATCAATTATTGACAAAGGTTTTAAGTTTTCTTTACTTCTGAATTTGCAAGTGAGAAGAGTGAAGTTACTGCACCATCAAAGTATGATCAGAACCTTATTCATCTTCTTTGAATTGCTAAATATAGAGCGAGTAAGTTGTTGTTTGTGAAAGAAAAATTCCTTCTTACTTATGCTTAGTTCTGATTGTAATCTTAAAGACGAACCATGTTGTGCACTGTTCCAGGTGAAGTCTGAGTAACCCATATACTGAAAGTGAGAAAAATGGTGATTAACCACTAAGTTCATGCCAATTGTTGTGTTAAAAAATGGATTGTACACTAGGTGTTCGACAAAATATCGAAGTGAAGTCTGAAACTAAAAACCATTGGTGACGGTCACCTCGGTGGACCACCGAACCTGCGATGGACCATCAGGTAGACCGTAGAAAAGATGCCAAAGTTGATATTCACTGGATAAGCTGTGATGGATGACTTGGCGAACCGTCAGTAACCTGATAGACCATCAGGTCAATCATCGCAAGACTCTGAGATGCATGACTCACTGGTTAAGGCCTGACTGTGAGTTTGGCTGACCATCAAACCTACCGTCAAGCCATATTTTTATTGTTTTAGATTGGCTTTGACTTGCAAACTGATTCTTTGTCCCTTTTTCAGGATTATGGCATGGAACCTTCCTTTAACCAGGGGTGGTGATAGAGCACGAGGAAGAGGCGAGCCAGCTAAGAGTGAGAAGGCACCTGCCTGTAATACTCGACAATTAGACAGGGCAATCCCCATACTCTCCCAGACTAAAAATAAGAGAGTGAGAGCAGCACTAGTAGTACCAGTTCAAGCCCAGATGAGTAAGGGGTCAACACATCTAACCCCAACCCCGTTGAGGAAGAAACTGGCCATGTTGAGACGAAAACTGAGGAGGAAATTATGGTTAAGATCAAGGACCCTCAGATGAGGGAGGCACTCAGGTGGCAAATTAAGGGATCAAAAGACAAGTTCCATGATGGACTAGAACCGATGGCAAGTAGGCCTATCAAAAGGCCAATCTCTGAAGAGTACCAAGTAGTGACGAGTGAGTTTCAGGAATATCAAGAACTGGAGCGATGGTTTAATGAGTATGAGTTGGCCTAGATGAGCAAGCCTCTTGGTTCTTATCAATCGAATCTGGTAAATGATATTTTCGCTAACTATTTGGCACTGATAGAGAAAGATTATCCCCAAGTCACAAAGATCTCAGACTTGCCAAACAGAGAATCAATCTTGGTGAGATGAGTTAACATTAATTTATTGGCTTGAACAATCAACAGGATGTTGTTTGGGCCCGACTATGAGGCACCGGCTGCAGTTCCTAATCTTGAGTATCGTCTAACTTTGGCATTGACTCAAAGGTTGTAGTTGTCTGGGATACTGACTGATGATGGCAACCCTGCTTGGGCAACCAACCCGCATGAGTGTATTGCTAAGTCCACCCTTAGCTTCCGAGCTAAGTTCTGGTGAGCCACTATTCGATTAAGATTGATGCCAAAAGGAGGTGATGCTAATTTGGATAGTCACAGGGTTGTACTGGTGTCTAGTTTGATTGCAGGGATGAAGATTGATTTCGGCCAAATCATTGCTGATGAAATGTTCATGAGGACACACAAAGTGGCAAGAGTACTACCGTTCCCGTATCTAATCACAGAGCTATGCAGGCAGGCTAATATGTCTCTAATTTAAGGAGTTGATAATATAGTTTGGGCTACACATAGGTAAGACATTGAGAAATAAAAAGATGACTCAAAATTTGAGATGCGAGTCTCCAAACCTCCAGCCCACCAAACACAGTCAGTGTCGGCCCCCGATACTTCTAAAATTCCCTCAGGTATACCCTTGCCTATCACTACTTATGTGTCGCCTGACTATGTGCCACCTAGTATATCTGCAGGATCAGAATCTATGCCACCAATGGGTGGGACAGATTATTCAGAGTACAGGTTGACATAAGAAAATGTTGCCAAGTCTGTGAAGCAGCAGAAGAAGTTTAAGAAGCAGCTAGATACATGGGCTTCGCAATTCAAGCCATTTATTGATCAAATTATGACAGAGGCAATTCGTCCATTTCAAAACATTCAGCTTAGGATGGACTATATGGAAGAGCATATCAACAAAAGTCTGGATGCGATGTCCATTCCAAATCTTGCTAAGTTCATGGCAGAATTTAAATAAGCACAGGCAGACATAGCAGAGCTGAAGAGTAAGTAGCCACAGCAGCCCATCTTTGACCCTGCTTTGGTGATAAGTAATGAAGATGAAGGTATTGTTGACTTGATGGGGAATCCATTAAAAGACAAAGGCAAGAATGTAGATGAGAGTGGAGAAAAAACACTGATAGAAAAGTTACCAGAAGAAGAAGGCGAAAAGCAATGACACGGGAAGAGAAAGAAGATTATGATATAAGAAAAGCTACCAAAATATCAAGGAGAGATGAAGAGAAAAGCAGAAAGAAGGCAGAAGATGAAACTGCAGGAGTTTCTACAATTTCTGCCCCAATAAGGGGGGCGAGTTCAAACCCAGTTCGAGATGTGATACCTCCAATTCCAGAGAAATAGATTGTGAGTACCCCTACCACCATAGGGGTCAACGTTGTTGCAGGTGAGGCCACTGGAGCCTCACCACATTTCACTGATGCCTCATCTGAATAAGGGGTTTTACAAGTACTCCCCTCCTCTGTACTTTTTTTATATGCATTGAGGACAACGCATTTATTTTATATGGGGGTAGGTGTACTTGTACCAAGGGGGTTTTTGTTGCTTATGTTATTTTCCTCCCATGTGCTATCTAGTAGAACCGGAATGTCAAGGATTGCATTTTCTTTTCCTAAGTAGTTGTGATATAAATATCCATTGTTGATGTTATCTATTTATGAAAGTGTCTTTTCCTTTAGCATCTTTTTGTATATATGGATGATGTATGACTATGGCATAAGACTATGAACCTGTTTGTACGACTATTTTCTCTTGTCAGTTAGCATATGTTGAACAACCTTTGGTGATTTTGTAATTGGCATCAATATGTAAAATATGTATGATCATGTGATGGAAATCCTAAGAGTAGTAGAATGAGTTTGACTCAGTTGCCTGTGTGTGCGAGTATTTGTGTTAGTTCTTGCATAGTGTAATACATATAACTTACCCGGTTCATTGATGTTGTTTTGGGGTTGATTCGATAGGATAGGATAGCAGTCCTCCTTTTACCTTTAGTCCACTTAGCCTAAATAATTGACCCACCAAAAATATTTTACCATTTTTGAACCCTTTTTGAGCTTATGGTAGTTTTTCTTCATTCCCAATAACTCTAAATTAACTCTCTTTAGGTTGTTGACACCGGACTTTGGACCTGGTCCAACATTGGACATTGTGCAACTTAACTTAGGCAAAACACCTAAGTTGAGGCTGGCTACTATCTAGATGTTAGAAGTTTAACGAAAAGGTGATTTAGTGCTAAAAGGAAGCATTTGGCCCTGATCTATCTAAGATATTGTGCACCTCTACTGACTGCATCAGCATAAGTTGAGGGTGGCTGATGCTTCTAAAAAAAGTGTGAATAAATGATAAAATTGTAAGCGAACTAGTAATGTAGTAACCTTAGTGAGTAGAATTCAAGGGCAAAGAGAGTTAAGTCTGAATGTTGAGTCACTTTTTCTAAAAAATTTCCTCACCTAACCCCGGAGTCTCATTACAAGCCTGAAAAAAACCCGCTTGATCTTTGTGAATCAACCATAAGGGAGCATTAGATGATAAGGGTAAGCCTATGGGTATGTATGTTATGTTTGTAACTTCTTTGATAAGTGTGAGAGTCTTGATTTTTGTCCACAAAATATAATGAGTGGTAGATTTCATTGACTGTGAGGGAAATTTGAGTTACACTTAGTTTTACTGATCTCTGCGGGATATTATATCCATGTTTGTATATATGTGCTGAATTAGAAATAATGCCGGTTATAGATCCTGATGTGTTAAGCTCTTATGAGAAAAACGGAAAGTGAATAGTTGTGTGAAACCTAGTTCAGTAGTTGGTTGCCTGTCATTGTATTGTTCATGGATGGTGCTGAGTTTTTTAAAGACAAACAATTGTCTTAAGTTGAGGGTGTTGATGTTTCGGCTTTTGACAGAATATTTTACATCTTTTTCAAAAGATAATTGTATGTTTTCAAGAAACTGATGTTGTATTTAATATTGTATTTTAGTGTTTTCAGGTTAAGGAGTTAGATGAAGGGAAGAGTTGGAAAAATTGCAAAAAATAGGCCACTGACGGTCAAACTAGCGAATCGTCAGCCATGTGACAAACCTCCAGGATAGTCGTCAAAGTAAAACAGAAGGGAGCAACTAAGTGGTCTCTATGACGGTCCAAGTGGAGGACCGTCAACCATCCGACGGACCGCCAACTGGGCCGTCAGGGCAAAATAGAATATGACATCTTGAAGGATCAAGCGATGTCCCATGTGACGGACCGCCAGTCCAGCGATAGTCCGCCAACATGACCATCAACCCTTAATAGAACCTGAAATTTTGGGACCATCAGTGACTGTCCACGCAATGGATCGTCAGGCTTCCGACGGGCCGTCAGCCTAACCATCTACTTGGACGCAGTTTTTCTGAGTTTGAATTTTAAATCCTCTGTACCTGGAAACATATAAATACCCAGTTTAGGTTTTATTTAGGTATCTTTTATCATATTTCTATCTTTGAAACTTATTGTAATGTAGTATTCTCTGAGATTCAAGCAAAAATTGTGGATCTAACCATTTTTATTCTCATTGCTACTGAAGATTCAAGAACAATTCTTGTGAATTTTGTAAGTAATTTATGAATACATAAGGACTTATTCTTATTCTTCTATGGAGATGTGTGTCTAAGATCCCATAACTAGGGTTATAGAAGCCTTGATATGAATAACTGATTAGGGTTGTGAAAACATTTGATTTCCATGGTTAACTGAAGTTGTATAAACCCTTCTTCACAATAATGACCTTTCTTGGTTGCAAACTTGAAAGGTGAGCCCAAGAACATCACTTGTTCGAATAGAAAAGTGCTTGTTGGGAAAAGAAGAGGTTTACATGGAATCTAAGGGCTTTAACCTGTGGGTTAAGGGTTGATGCCTTAACGGGATCAACCCACATGAGAGAATAGTTGAATAAATTAACGCATCCTTTAAGTTTGGGAGAATCGAAGGATAATCTACTCATTTAGGTTGAGGGACAAATGGGTAAATTATAGGATTCAATAACTCCTACAATTGAAGTGATTAATTGGAAATTCAAAATAATTCAAAACCCTAGCTGCTTGAACATCTTGGTGACCATAACTCTAGTTTGTCTACTCTCACTGAATTATTATTTGCAATAAGAAACACTGACTGGAACACTTACTATTACAAATAGCAAGATACAATTTACAAGTCAAAACCACCCTTTAATTTCGAACCTTTGATCAACAGTCTAGTAACAACCGCAATACTTAGTGAACATAGTATTTCCTATGGGATTCGACCCCAACCTAGTTGGATTATATATTTGACAACGACCGCTTACTCTCTCATAAGAGATGTGTAATTTGGGCGTATCACCAAGGTGAAAATTTCTCAAGTTAAACTTGTATCTCATACCTCCTGTTTATGGCTCTGGTCAGGTCAAAGGTAGTGGAAACAACAAGGCATGGGATTTCTGCACAACTTCAGACCTTTTTGTTTCTACTGCCATTGACCTAATCATAGCCACAAACAAAAGGCATGGCATGCAAGTTAGACTTCAGAAATTAACATCATGGCTTCCCTTATTTTTACTTCTGCAATTGTTGGTTCAGGTTTTATTCTTGACTGAAAATCTTACCAATCTCCTGTGCTCGCGAAGCTTCTTCCTTAGATTTTTGGTCCTGCACTTTGTGAGTCTTCATTGAGGCCACACTCGCTAGTTGCAGTCTCTAGCAAAGTGACCAGCTCCAGTCCTCTTGACCATTTTTATTTTTCTTTAATGACTGACGAATTTTTATATTTGGATACACTTCCATATTTGAAGCTCATTCAGTTTTTACGTTTCTCATGTCAATTTTATTGGCCAAATTCTCTAGAAGTTCCTTACTTGCTTCCTTGTGTTTTCTCTTAAACAAGGCCTGAGATGATATATGGTCTTCTCCATTTCCCCCTTCCTGCGTAGGTATTCTCCCAAGCACCTTCTGTTGTATAATAGTCTCCCCGAGCAACCCATTCATATAAATTTGGATCAGGGGAATTTCTATTGGTCCCATCGTTGTTTGCTGTAGTGTGAGACTTCGGAGTCCTTTCAAGAAGTCCATTGCACTATTAAAATTGGTCCAATAACTATTAAATATTTACACTGCCACCAAAAACTTGAACCCTTCCCCAAACTTGACACAAAAACATGAGCATAAATTGTTATTAAATTGTAACAGAGTATCGAAACCACCATCTTGGAACCCTTCGGCCTTATCAGTTCACACCTATCAAACTAAACTGTATAATGCGGGATCTTATTTGAAGGACCAATGTCTAATCGGTAAAAACATGCATTCACAAAATCATTGTACTTTATATATGTATGTCATGGTAGCATAATCAATAATGCATAACTCCCGCGCATGAAAATGGATCCATTCATCTACACACACCTTATTCTTCCTACCCGATCAAGACATGTCAGGCAGTGTTTGTTCATCTGCACGCATGTGATCACTATTAAAAAAGAGGTGAAGAGTCATGACTTTTTATCTGATACATTCAAAATAGATGATGAACCAAATTCTCCATCTGTCGTAACTGATGGATCAGCTGTTAGAAGAAATCAAAACATCTCCTCCAATATATGGTCCATCTGTCGCAACAGATAATCCATATATTGCAACAGATGTTGCAACAGATGGTAAATCTGTTGCGATAGACCAGACAGTGTTTATTGATCTACACGCATGTGATGCCTATTAAAATAGAGGTGAAGAGTTGTGACTTTTTATCTAACACATTCAAAACAACTGACATATCGAATTTTCTATCTGTTGCAACTAATGAATCAGTTGTTAGAAGAAATCAAAATATCTCCTCCGAAAAATGGTCCATCTGTCGCAACAGATAATACATATGTTGCAATAGATGTCTCATCTGTTGCACATATAAACCATTTGTTGCAACAGATGGTAAATCTGTTTTGACAAACCATCTGTTGCACATACAGACTATCTATTACAACAGATGGTAAATTTGTTACGGCAGATGATAAATCTATTGCGATAGATGGACGATCTGTTGTGACAGCTTAATAATAACGGTTGTTATCAAGTCTCAAACCATTTTTAAAAGGTGAGAACTATTAATGTAAAATAAAAAGTCTCGACTTTTCACAAAAAACAAAATGCCACCAATTTGAATGTAATTAATAAAATGGAGTTGAATAGTCATGCCTTTTAGCCAGACACATCCAGATTCAATCCTATACAAATAGGTCCCTCCTTAATCTTCATTTTGCTCAACTTTATTTATTTCTTGTATTTTTTCTTTTCGTGTGACATCTTCAACCACTTCTCTTCAAAGAGCATATTTTTTTCTCGTTAAGGTAAGTTTTTTTTCTGATGTAAATCTACCAGTTAGTAATATATATTGTATTACATTTGGACTCTTTTCTTTACATTTGTTAATTTATGCGTGTTCTAGATATAACTAATCCTGTTTGGGACATTACTATTCTGCGTGACATAGTGCAGGAACTTCAGAGGTAGGTTAATGACCTACAGAGGGAGTTAGTCTCCATGAGAGAGACGATGTTCAGAGAGATGCAGAGGCTGATGAGGGCCCTGTTGCTGCGAGTTGATTGGTCGGCTGTCATTAATGATGATGATGATAATAATAATAATTAGAATGTGTTTTTTCTTTTAGCGTATGTATTTTAATTTTTCTATATCGAATCTATACCTAAATATTTTATTTTTTGTTTAATGAAAAATTTATTTTTAGTCGACTTTGGCTTTTTAATTCTTATTCAATTTTCATTCTGTCTATGTCTTCTAAACATACATACATGTTAATATAGGAACGGTTGGAGGCAAAGAGCAATTTTGAATCCAATAGCAATTTTAGCTTTTGAGTTCTTTCAATAGATGGACCATGTGTTGGAACAGATTGGTCATCGGTTGGGTTTCTGTCAACAGAATATCCATTTGTTTCGATAGATTTGTCATTTGTTGGAGGAAAATATTCTAGCTTGATAGAACTGTATTGTGTTCTTCCAGTTAATGTCCATCTGTTGCCATAGATGGGTAGTCTGTTGAAAATAATTGTGGTCTGTTGTATTATTTAGTTCATGTTTTATCTCTTTTTATTGATGCACAGGTTATTAAAAAGATATTTTATATATAATAAATGATAAAATTACGTTTACAACATGAGTTAAATATATAAAAGTCCACAACAAACAACAAAACAAGTTTTTGCAATTACAACAATCATGGTGGATTATGATCCGGGCATGTAGTTCTTTTGTGGTCAGCGCGCTTACATACAGAGCACTTATTTCTTCTTGATGAAAATGATTCTCCGACTCCACACCTCCTGACTTTATTCCCAGTTTGATAATGCTTGGGTCAATATATGAAGGAGGTATTAATCTCTTCAAAAGCTCTGCAGGAACAACCTAAGATTCTTCGGGAGGCACCGGAGTAATATGCTCACTATATGCCATTGTATATTTTTTTACCGAATAATATTGAGAGGAGTGCTTGTAAATTTCAGGTCCATATTTTGGACCGTATTGAGCTCGAAGAACTTTCATAGCATGTGGACAGTGTATTTTGTCCAAGTCAAAAACTTTGCACGTACAAGATCTTATTTGAAGATCGACCGTGGAAACATCACCATGACCAATAATACTGAATTTATAATTTGCTATTTGATGAGATAATAACCTATTCCCCAGATTGATGTTCGTTGATATTATTTTTTCCATTTCTAGAACAAATAGGGTTCCTGCATCTTTGAACTGCACACGTCTTTGGTTAAAAAATTGGTCATACTTCTTGTTTATTTTTTCAAAAAGAACCTTGATGGTAAATTCTCTTTCATCGCCAAATAATGAATTCACCGATTCAACTATGTTTGATGTCATAATATTGTACCTATACAAAAGAATCACTTAGTACGACATCATACTAAACTTGTAACTCAAATAAGACATTAAATTCATAAGAATGTACCTATCTGCCAGATAGAATGCCCGGATCCATCTCTCGAAACCGATACGTATGAGAAGTTCTGCTACATTGGGATTCACATCCATTATTTGGTTGAAATGGTATAAAAAATCCTCTCTACTATATGCTTTAGCTACATTGGGATTCACATCCAAGATGCCTGATGCAACAACCAAAGTAAGCTGAAGTGAAGAAAATTGAACCCATCTTTGGAATACTTGGATGCCTATCCAAAACAAAACACAACTCTTCGGTATCTTCGATGCATCTTCGCAGTTGTTCAAAAAATTCTATAAGAGGCATCACATTCCTTGTCCGTTACACAAAAAGTGACAAGAAAGATGTGATTCTCCGCATCCTGAACCACCGCCGCTAGAAAAACTCCATTATACCTGCCCCTCAAGAAGGTACCATCAACGGCTATGCCTTTTCTCAAATGTCGAAAACCTTGAATCCAAGCACCATAGGATATAAAAAAGTACTTGAACCTTTCATTTTCATCAACATGCAATGTTGTCTTACTTCTGGGATTTGTGGACTGAATCATGTAATGGTAGGTATCCAGGACTGCATACCTATGCTCGTGTATCCCCCTAACCAATTCCTTGGCAATCCCCATGGCCGTATATATATTCCAATAACTGACCAGGACACCCAATTCCATAAGGAGTTGATTGGCCATAACCCTTATAGAAGGGCCTTTTCCATCGGGGAAATAACTCTTGAAATATTCACCAAGAATCTTTGTCGTGGCGTGAGGATTTTAGCCCGAGATGTGCTCCAAACCACATGTGTGATGCTTTTCATGTTTATGAATGATGAATTTTTCAGAACTTATGTACTTCACCGCTCTCAACCACCACTTGCAGTTCGGATTAGCACATTTGTAGCTAAAGACACTGCACAAATTAATCACCTTCTTTATTCTGAAATCTTTTTTTAAGCAAGAAATAAACAAAGTGGTAGATAGTTCATTCTTGTTCTTGAATGACATTCCTTTGAAAAAGTTGGTCCCGTCGTCTTGAAGATTGCCAGGCTGTGTCGATCGAAAAGAACAGCGTAGGTGTTTGATCATCATCTGGAATATTCATGTCTAGATCATCCAACCTATCATCAAAGATATCTTTTTGTCATTCTTCTTCTACATTTTGGTTTCATTCTCTCTCGTTTTTTCGACCACGTACACCCTTAACACCAGCCTGTATGAATCACTACGATAAGCATGCAATCGAACCTGATCGGTTATCTTGAAAGGCAGTACCCTCTGATTTTCAAAAGAGCTATGCATGTAGCTGGTGACGAGTTCTTCCGGTTGATAATTCAGCCAATAATATCTAATGATAAAATTCACAAAATCATCATACGAAACATCACTTTGGACTGTCATAGTTATCGTCTCTAGCATTTCATCCTCCTTCCAACGCCATACATATTGATTGCTCTTCTCGATCCATTGACCATGACAATTCACCCCTATTGTTATTGATCCCTCCATTAGTGGTACCTAAATAAAGTCATTTGATAAAAAGTTAATAGTAATTTCATAGTGCCATAAATGAATCCCACAGATGTGTAATCTGTTCTAACAGGTAAGTGATTAGTCGCAACAGATTACTTACCTATTGGGATTCATGTTACGCTTCTAAAGCTGATTTCAACAAACGAGTCATCTGTTGTAACAGGTAAATCATATGTTGCAACAGACTATATATCTATTATAACAGATGAAGCGCCTATTGGGAGTACTAGGCACCTTTGAAGTTGATTCCAATAGATGAGTGACATGTTGCAACAGATAATTAACCTATTGTGACAGATGATTTACCTATTGCAATAGACGATGATCTATTGGAATCGAGGTCAGGTTCTATCGCAACAGGTTACTAATATATTGCATCAGATATTTACTATCTATTGGAATCGAGTTCAAAATCTGTTGCAACAGGTTAATAATCTGTTGTAATAGATATTTACCCTATTTCAACAGACAACACATATGTTGGAATCGAGTTCAGGTTTTGTTGCAACAGGTTACTAATCTGTTGCAACAAAAATTTATCATGTTGCAACAGATGGGCCATATGTTTCAATAGATGACCCATCTGTTTGATTCATGTTACGACACTATAGACCTATAAACATGAATCCAACATATGAGTCTTTCGTTGGAATAGATCTGTTTAAACAAATGACTCGATCTTATGTTGCATTCATGTTCGCGTGCTATCTATTGTTGAAAAAATAGCACAATCGCAGTTACCCAGATGACAAATTCAACTAAACATCATAATTTGACTTACCAAAGTCTCCTATGAAGTAATGCCAAAGTGAAAAGTGATGTACAAAACAAAATTTGACCTAAGAAATTGGTCAAATAGCAACAGTAGCGATAACAACAACAACAACAACAATGGTCAACAAGAAGAAGAAGAAGAAGATGATAATGAAGTAGAAGATGATGATAATGAAGCAGAAGATGATGAATAAAGCATCGGCAATAATGAACAACAAAAATTGCTAAGAGAGAGAAAACAACAATGAATGAGAAAAGAGAGAAAGGCGTCCTTTTTTTCCTCTGTTTCTCGTTATATTAGGTAAACATTTGGATCAAAGTATAAATTTAAAAACTTCTGGGCTATTTTCAAACTTACCCAACTTTCTTAATCCATAATAAAGTAATTGTCACATCTACTCAATTATTAAGACTTGTGTCACCTACACCTCATTTTAAAACTCTTTTGTCACCTACAACCCAAAACCCCAACTATATTAATGTCGTTGATTCTAAGAACATTAATTTGAAAAATAGTTAAAGATGTTCTAAATAAAAAGAAATAATTGATTCATACGTAAAAGCATATCATCTTGATTTAAAATTTAAACTTTTATTTAAATAAAAAATTGAGTAAGTAAGTGAAAAGATAATTTTGTCTAAAGTGAAGTTTTTTAGTGAAGGGCAAAAAGTTCAAATAACATTTCTAAGACCCTTCATACCTTTAATTGATTCTAAGAATATTAATTTAAAAATAATTAAAGATGTCCTACATAAAAGGAAATAATTGATTCATACTTAAAAACATATTATTTTGATTTGAAAGTTAAACTTTTATTTAAATAAAAACATGATAAATAAATGAAAAGACGATTTTGTCTAAAGCAAAGTATTTTAATGAAAAAAAAAAGTTCGAACAACATTTCTAAGACTCTTCACATTTTTAGTATTATATATATATATATATATATATATATATATATATATATATATATATTTCTTCGTGTATTTGCTCATTTTGTTAAAGGCATTTACATGCATTTGTTAATTTTTTAAGTAGGACATGTTCATACAATTAGAGATGGCTAAATACATATACAGGCCCCTTAACTATTTCACTTTTTCCGCATAGGCACCTCAATTAAACCATCTACTTAGTGGACCCTTGGCTCCTTCACAAAATGTGTCAATTGAGCCCAATTGTTGATGTGGCGCTGCCATGGCGTGGCATGTGTAATGCACTCTTCTAAAGGAGAGTGAGAAATCATTTTTAATTAAAAAAATTAAATATAAGCAATTCCAATCAATTAAAAAAAATACATTAAAGAATATTTTTTAAAAAAAGAAGAAAATAACCATCATCTTCTTCTCCATATCTTCTCTCCATCAATGGCTTCTTCAAAAATCATTCACATATAAGTTGAGTGACAAAGCATAATTAATCAACAAAATTAAACATAAAAATCCCCAACCAATTAAAAAAACATATTATAAGGAAATAAAAAATAAGGAAATAGGCATCATCTTCTTCTCCGTATCTTCTTCACCATTAATGGCTTCTTTAAAAATCATTCATATATAAATTGAGTGAGAAACCATAATTAATGACTTCTCGGTATCTTCTTCTCCATTAATGACTTCTTTAAAAAACACATTGAAGAAATAAAAAAAAATAACCATCAATTTTCCTTAATAAGATACAATTTTTTTTTTCTTTCTTGTTCAATCCGCGAAGGGGGCTTGGGGGGAATCAATCGACGAAGGGGTTGTTGTTTGGAAGAGAAGGCTGTTGGGGGTAGGGAAGGGGGCTTGGGGGGGGGGGGGGTTCAATCGACGAAGGGGGGAGGGGTTTTTCGAAGAGAAGTATTGCGGGGGGTGGGAAAGGGGGCTGGGAGGTGTTCAATCGTTGAAAGGGTAAGGGTGTTTGGAAGAGAAGGGCTGGAGGGGGGGGGGATTAATTAGTTTATTTATTTTTAGTTTAGATTAAATTTTATTAAAAAAATTATTTTTATAATTATTTTAAATTAAAATGCCACATGTCGTTATTTAATTCGCCACTTTGCCACATCATCAGCGTGTGTATTACACGCAGTTCATATTTTTTGTCACGTCAGCAAATTGGGCTCAATTAAAACCATTTGTGAAGGATTAAATGGTTCAATATGTACCTAACTTAATTGAGGTGCCTATACGAGAAAAGTGAAATAGTTCAGAGGCGTGTATATGTATTCCGTCATTAGAGATTGTATTATCCTAACTAGGATACATATTTATTGCTTGATTGCAAGTGCATTATTATAAACTTTATTTAATAAATAAAATGTAAATGGGTAAAGTTGATTTTAGCATTTTCTATTTTATGGCTAGATTTTTAAGTATACTAGTTTAGGTGTACGCGCCTTGCGCGTGTACGTCACTTTGATGAGTTCAAACATTACACTAAATAGGATATTTGTTTAAATAATAAATATGAATATAATAATTAAATTTAATATCTTTTGAGTATGTAAAGATGGAAAATTTACTTATTAAACTTAACCTTTACCAAAAATATTTTTAAAAGTCGATCGACATTCATCTACCATCTGTAAATTACAACAAAATAATACAATAATAGAGACATCAAAATAATACAATTAAATCTAATCTTTACACACAAAAAAATTTTCAAAGTCATTTGACACTCATCTACCACCTATAAGCAATAACAAAATAATACGATAATAGAGATATCAAAATAATACAACTAAACCTAACCTTTACATAAAAAAATTGTTCAAAGCCGACCAATATTTATCTATCATCTGTAAACTGCAACAAAATAATACTATAAAAGTGTTATCAAAATAATACAATTAAACTTTAATTTTACACACAAAATGTTCTCAAAGTCGATTGAGATTCATCTACGAACGGTAAACTACCACAAAATAACAAACTAATAGAGATACTACGATAATACAATTAAACCTAACATTTACCTAAAAAAAAAATTCAAAGTCGACCCACATTCATCTAGCATCTGTAAATTAAAATAAAACAATAAGATAATAAAGATATCAAAACAATACAATTAAATCTAAATTTTACACAAGAAATTCTTCAAAGCCAACCTACATTCATCTATGTCCAGTAAATTATAAAAAAAATAATATAATAATGATCACAAAGCTTCAATTTTGATCCAACTAATTCTTGTCTGAGCGAAAATTTTGACCATAAAGAATGATTTTGAATGAAAACAAATAATATATAAATATTTGGGCCCATTTATTAAAAAAAAAAAAAAAAAACTTTAAAAAATATTTTTTAATCCCCAAAAAAAATCTATAAATACCCTACAACTTCAAATCATTTTTCACACAATTTTTCACTCCCTCAAATCTCAATTCTCAAATATTCAATATATTTAATTTCTTAAAGTGTTCACTTTAATTTTTTAATTTTTCGTTTACCAAGTACGAGCGGAAGTTTCTAAAGTCGCAATCTTCGGATACTTCCAAAATTTGGTATTGTCGCTCCATCTCTTACGTTTAATTTTTATTTATTGTATTAATTGTTTAATATTTAATTTTATTATATTTGTATATTTTGAATATTTTTAGTTTAATTTAATTTATATTATGGATAAATTAAGAAACCTCGCTACTAAAGGTGTTAAATTTTTTTGTCCCGGAAGCGGTAGTGGTAGTAAAAAACAAATTACTAGCGGTAGAGGTAGTTCAAGTAGTAGATATACCCGTGTGCCTTCGCCTCCGGTACCGCTTGGTACACCTTTTGAGGAAGAAATAGGTGTAGGTGCTCACGATATGGATTATGTAGAAGCTCAGGAAAATTACGGTATAGAAGAAGAAAATGAAGTAGATGCGGTTAATTTAGACGAAGATAATGAAAATATTGCTGAGACACCCGCAGTAGGAGATGCTAACGTTAGATCTGAATCAGTTAATCTCTCTTCCCGTCCTCCCAGTACCCCAAAACCTCGTAAAAGAACTAGTATTGCATGGCAATTTTTTGAACGTATATCAAATATTGAGGTGCAATGCAATATTTGTCAACAAATATATAAGCATAGAAGTGGAGGCAAGCAAGGGGGTACGGGTACGTTAATGAGACATATAGCTGAAGATCAGAAAAGAGAGTTAAATATTGCAAAAGGTGGTGGGGATGTTGGTGGGTCAACGCAAACTAGAATGGACTCAGCAACCGGTCACGTAGCAAAGAAGTATAATAAATTGAGGGACAGGGAAGAAATAGCTAAAATGGTAGTTGTGGGTTGTTTGCCTTTTAATTTTCCTTCTTCTGATGCCTTTATTCGTTATATACAAGCAATTTATAATCCTATGTTTAATGGTATTCCTAGAACTACTTGTCGGTCTGATATTTTTAGACTCCATTCACAATTTTTTTTTTATTTATCAATATTGTTAAAAAATATTCAATGTAGATTGTCCCTAACTTCTGATCTTGGTCGTGCTGTAAATAAAAATGATTATTTAACCGTTACTTGTCATTGGATGGATAGTAATTTCGTGATGCAAAAACGTATTCTTGCTTTTTTATATGATGAAGATCGTAAACATACTAGACAATTTATTGCTGATTCTATTGTTAAAATTGCCGGATATTATGGTATCGAAAATAAAATTTTATGTATTGTTTTTGATAATGCTTCTAACAACAAGACTGCTATAACAAAAATAAAATCTACGCTATCTCCGTCCTTGCCTGAAATTTTTCATATTAAGTGTGCATGTCATATATATAATTTAATTGTAAAAGATGGTCTTGAGTTTTTTGAGCTTTATATTGAAAAAATTTATCTTGTCGTTGGTTTTATTCAAGGAAATAATCGTAGATCGAGAATTAGAGAATTTAAAGTTAAATGTCAAGAAAATGGACTTACACCGATTTTGATGCCTGAGGAAATTGATACTAGATGGAATTCTACGTATGAATTTTTAAAAACTTGTTATAAATATAGAATTCCTATTACACTAGCTTTTAACCAACATTGCGGTTCATTTGCTGATTCTGCTGATTGCATGCTACATAATTCTGATTGGGTTGTAATTAATGATCTTGTTAAGTTTTTAGAAAAAATTTATGTAGCTACGGTTGAATTTTTCGGTGCTTATTATCCTACTGTTTGTAATATTTTGGCATATATAGCCGATATTTCTGGTTTGCTCAAAGAATATAAAAATAAAGAAGGTTATAAAGAAGCTGTTGGCGCCATGTTTACGAAATTTAAAAAATATTTTTTCCCGATTCCCCCTATTTACTTGGTTGGTGCTATGCTAAATCCGTGCAAGAAATATAATCATATGTGTCACTTTAGTACTCTTATTTATACTAACTTAGAAATAAATACTAACCATGATTCTGAACAAGTACAACCTAATTTGTGGACGGCTACGGCTGATGCAAAGGATTACATAGAAAAATTATATAATCACTATGCTGATTTATTTGATTTGGCCGTACCTACAAATATCACTCCAACTGTCACTCTTCATCCTCTCGAGGAGCCATCATCTTCTAAAAGGCCGGCACATAGTGGTTTTTCTGATTCGTTTTATGATTTAAATTGTTGGAACAGTGTTGATGAGAGAACTTACACATCAACTTATCAGGAAGAGCTGAAATATTATCTTCGGACGACACTAGAGGATCGCAGACGACGGATCAACACGTTGGATTGGTGGAGGAGTAATGAAACAAAATATCCTGTGCTTTCAAGATTAGCTAGAGATATCTTGAATGTTCCAATGTCAACCGTTGCATCAGAGAGCGCCTTTAGTCATAGACGACAGGAGCTTGGAGACAACCGACACTCATTGGGAAGCAATGCAATGAATGTTCTAGTTTGCCTCAGAGATTGGATTAGAGCGGAAAGAAGAAACCAAGGAATGGAACCGGAGCCGAGCGACGAGCTGAAACTTGAAGAAATTATGACTTCACCGGAGAACTCAGCAGAATCAAGTCCAATGCATGGTTTTGCCCCTGTTGACTTCGACTATCCTATGCAAGTTCCCATTAATATTAACATGAATGAGTTGGAAAAAATGATGCATAATTTATAGATTTTTCATTCATGTAAATTATAAATTTTGGATCATTTTGCAATCAATAAAATTCCCCAAATTCATTCACTCCTTAGTCCTTGTTTTTTATTTTTTTTATTTAACGATTTAAAATTTTAAATTTAATTTCTAGTTTTCTACTTTAAATTAAAAAATTACTTCTAATATATTATTAATTTACTACCAAATATTATTAATTTATTATATTAAGTAGCATATATTTTGTATATTTGTGCATATATCTTCTATAGAAGTGTATATTTAACGTATACATGTGTATATGTTTTATAAATTAGTATATAAGTATATCTATACATATTGTAATGTATATATAATGTAGTATATTTTATAAGTAGTAGTATATATACATTGAATGGTGCGTATACACGTGTATATATCTTCTATAGAATTAGTATATAAGTATATCTATATATATTGTAATGTATATATAATGTAGTATATATTATAAGTGGTAGTATATATACATTGAATGGTGTGTATACATAGAATAGAGTGTATATATGTGAATAGATCCTCTATAGACGTGTATATTAAACGTATACATGTGTATATGTTTTATAAATTAGTATATAACTATACAAATATATATTGTAATGTATATACATTATAATATATTTCATTTAAAGTATTACATATACATAGAATAGAGTGTATATATGTGAATGGATCTTCTATAGACGTGTATATTTAACGTATACATGTGTATATGTTTTATAAATTAGTATATAACTATACAAATATATATTGTAATGTATATACATTATAGTATATTTCATTTAAAGTATTACATATACATAGAATATAGTGTATATATGTGAATGGATCTTCTATAGACGTGTATATTTAACGTATACATGTGTATATGTTTTATAAATTAGTATATAACTATACAAATATATATTGTAATGTATATACATTATAGTATATTTCATTTAAAGTATTACATATACATAGAATAGAATGTGTATACGTGAATGGATCTTCTATAGACGTGTATATTTAACGTATACATGTGTATATATTTTATAAATTATATATAACTATACAAATATATATTGTAATGTATATATATTGTAGTATATCTCATTTAAAGTATTACATATACATAGAATAGAGTGTATATATGTGAATAGATCTTCTATAGACGTGTATATTTAACGTATACATTACTTTATGTTTTATAAATTAGTATATATATTGTAGTATATACTTTTTTTAAAGTAGTACATATATATTGAATGGTGCGTATATATGTGTATATATCTTCTATAGACGTATATCTTTAAAGTATACAAGTGTATATGTTTTATAAATTAGTATGTAACTATATATATATATACATATTGTTCTATATATATATATGTATATTGTAGTATATATTTTATTTAAAGTAGTAAATATATATTGAATGGTGCATATATATGTGTATATATCTTCTAAAGTAGTATATATTTAACGTATACATGTGTATATGTTTTATAAATTAGTATATATATATATATATATATATATATATATATATATATATATATATATATATATATATATATATATATATTGTAGTGTGTATATATATATTATACTATTATAGCATATGTTTTATTTAAAGTAGTACGTATAGTCATATATAATTATATATTGAATGGTACGTATATATGTGTAATTGTTTATACTTTATATATTTTTTTAAAAATATATATTGTATATTGGAGCGTATATAGTGTATATTGGAGTGTATATAGTGTATATTGGATTTTTTATTTATTTTTTAAACGGGTTTGACCGGTTTTTAACCGGGTTTTGGTGGGTTTGACCGAATTGGGTTAAGTGGGCCGAGTTAGGGTGGGTTTTAATTTTTTTACTGTTTGGCCCGGACCGGCCCGGCTCGGTTAACGTCAAACCCGGCCCGTAACCGGCACGCAACCCGATATATACGGTTAGAACGTGTGGGAAGGTATATACGGTTAGAACGTGCACAACGGAAGTAATATTTCTACAGGATCAATATTACTTACGTATAATCTAGATAACACAAATCATCAAACGGAATTGAAAAGCTACTTACCTGTTGAAGCTTTCACACAATTCGTTCATTGCTTTGACCTCCACGGCTACAGTCTTCTACTATATCCTGACTAACTTTTGCTATCAAACTTATGTGGACAAGTACATTTTGGATTTAAAGAGAATATGTCAAGAGATGATAATCTTCTGAACAAAAAACCCTTATTTATTCTCATATTTTCTTAAAGAGGGGAAAGCAAGAGGCAAACGTTTTTGTCTTTTTAGTTGTCAAAAACGTTTTCTGCCTCATTATTATCCAAAACGTTTTGTTCCCTTTCATTGTCCAAAACACTTTCTCATTTAAAATCAGAAGATATCTTTTCCTTATAGAAGACCAGTAAATAATATTACTTCTTCTAGTAAGTTCTCTCTTTTTCAAAATTGATTAGTTAATCAGGTATAGCAGGGACCACAGATTTATTAAGTGAGACTTCCAATTATGATATTAATTCGCAAATGAATGAATTACCATATCACAATAAATTATAAATTACTCCACTAAAAATCTGTGATTGCACTCCTCGATTTAATTTCGAAATCTACCATTACATCTTATTTAACTCCCCATGTTAGAATTACAGACACCAATCAATTAAATTGAATTCTTGAAAAATTTAACTCATTGATTAATTTAATCTTATATTTACAATGCTTAACTTATTTCACATGACGGATACAAAATCCACCTGCAGGCTTTTTACGTGAAAACCTATAAGCAACCATAAAGGGGTGTCGTCCATCTCAAGTCCGAGACATGGTTCTATCAACTAATTAATATTTCACTAAGTGATTCATCATCATCCAACCTATTAGGAATATGTTGACTCACAAAAGAGTCTCACATTTTAATAGATTAAAACGACAAAACAAACCACATAGATTATAATAATTATATCAAGATTAAGAGTATAAGTACATGTAATGGACTAGAGAAATCGTTTATTAATATTCAGAACATAAACGAATATCACTAATTGCTCCGTTCAATACATACGAAATGTACTAGCACAAGAGGTTGAAGTATTACCACTCCCATAATTAAGATCAAATTATATTTAATCTTGTGCTACAATTATCAAGATGTTTGTCCTAACTCATCTTTAATTGTGAAAGTTAATGTATTACTTATAAGAACCGACAACTTTAATCTTCCGTGCATGAGTTAAAATACTCCATACACAAAATTGTCTACTATATAAGCAAAGGACACACATGTTAACACAACGATCTACTCAAATAATAATTTTATTAATATAATAAATAGTATTTACATGAGATGATGAAACTATAATACTATAAATTAATGTAGCTTCATTGGAGGTCATCAACATGTTAGACAATGGTCGCTTACCTTAGCATAGTTTAATTCTTGACTCTCCCTTGATGGAAAAGCTAGGAATGCTGGAGCTTTCAATACATGTGTACAAGACGCAAAACAAGGTCGCGAACAAGCTAGCTAGAGAATAAGAGCAAGTATTCTAGTTTTTGGGGACCCTTACCGTTTTAATAGTTCCTCCCATGCTTGTGCTAGAAGCTGCCAATTATGCAAAATTGAAGGAACTACTTTCACTAAAAAAAAATTCAAACTGTAGTTGTAATATTATCGGCCCTTAAGTGGCACCTGGGTGGACATGGTACGGTACGATATGGTATTTTAAACTTCGGTATGATAACTTCAGTTTTAGGTATTTAAAAGAACAATACCATTACCATATCAAATTAATTCGGCATGATTCGATATTTTTAAATTCGATTTTGGTATTTTACAATATGGTAATTTGGTAACCATACTTTATTTGATTTCTAATTACATATATTCATATACAGAAACCATAACTTTAAATTTTAAAAACGTCTCAATCATGTTAGACTAACAACTATCTTTGTTAATCAATTACACAAAAATAACTTTTCAATCACGATTGAATAGTTCGAGATGCAAACTCTGAACAACAGTACCTAAACTTAAGCGTAGTACTCTTAAATAATAAGCTTCCCAAAAAAATTATTTTTGAATAAAAGCTACTTTTGTGTTCAATTGACTAATGAATGATATATAAATATATTTAATAATCTCAAATATAATATATATATATATATATATGGGTTTTATATGTTATTAAAAAACTTCGGTGTGGTATATAGTATTTCGGTATTTATTGCATAAATACCAAATATCAAAATAATTTAAAATTCCTACCAAATACCATAACATTCATACCGTGGTATAAAAAAATTTGATTTCGATCTGGTATTTGGTATATACCATACCATACCCACCCCTACAGCTGACAATGCCCCTCAGGCACATGTACTTTAAGGAATCTTTGGTGTGATGTATAAGAAATAAATAGTCCCAAAATAAAGTGAAGGAAATATTTGTTGTGAGGTATTCGTTAATATCGAAATTATTTATCTCACCATTTACACCATAGTGATAGAATAAGTTATCTCTTATAAATGATGAAATAACTAATTTTGAGATTAATTATCTCGAAATAACTCTTTCTCAACTAAATAATTCCTAATTTTGTTATTTATATATAGTACTTAATATTACAAAAAAAAAAAAATGTATATATGTCAACGTATACTTGCTCTCCGAAGTATTAGTTGTAGAGAGTAAAGTGACGTGTGAATTCGCACAAATACAAAGTGGCAAAGTAGTGTGTATTGGCTGAAATACCCTTTGTAGCTTACAAGGGGTTTACTTATTCATTAGAAGAAAATAAAATTAATACAGATATTTGATTTCTATGTGATACTAATTTTATTTTATACAAGATATAAGGAAGCCTTGGAGAGTGGAGTAAACAAGTAGAGGCGAAGTCAAGATTTAAAATCTATGAGTTTTGAAGTTCAAATCTAACAAGCCAACGATAGTGACGACGAGTGTAAATCATTGTTTGAAGAAACCAAAAGGTTTTTTTTTTTGGGTAAACACGTTTTTTCTTTTTTTAAAAAAAATTATTAGTTTATGTTTCTGTTTTATTTTAATAAAAAAAAAGTGTATAAATTTTGGAAAAGCAAATAAAAATAGTTAAAAAAAAATGCAGTTGGTGACATGGTGTTTAAACACTAAAGAGCAAAAAGGCAAAAATGCTTCCGTTTAGTGGGGTTCAAACCCCCATCTCAAGGACGTAGGGCTTTTACATGTAGCGCACCTACCACTTGACCAATAGGGTGTCTTTGTATGTTGGTTCAGACATATATAATTATATAAATTTTTCGAATATTTTAATTACAAGTATAGGGTCTACGCAAAAGTTAGTGGGTTGGGCCGAACCCCCATAAAGCACTGTAGCTCCGTTCCTTTAAACAAGTAATGTTGTTTTCATGTAATCAGAAGATCATGAGTTCAAGTCGTAGAAAGAGCATCTTATAAGTATATCAGGTAGGACTGCGTATAATTAACCCTTATGATCCAATCATTCCTCGAACCTCGCGCATAATATAAACTTTATGCACCACATTTTGAGCCAGGATCAAAGTCTTCTTTTGACGTTCTTTATTACTTCTTCATTTCATGTTTAGGATTTAATTTTGCAAGCGGTTCAATACAAACGAAGAAATTTCGAACAAAAGGGTTGGAACTTGTTGTATAGAAAGGAGAGAAAAATAAATTAATGTCAAGAACCTCGTCAATTTGTTGTTCATCGATAGACAAAACTCTTTCTCTTTATCATCTCATACCAGATGCAATATCTTATTTCCTTCCTGCGAACCACGGGAGCACCTAGCACCCAGAGGAGCAAACCTCATTCCACTTCTTCCTAAAAAAATACAAGTCTGTGTGAAGAAAAAGACTGAATTAGCTGGCTGTTCACCAAGGAAAAGCATTGGTTTCAAGCAAAAAAGGTGGGAACCTAAGGTCTTCACAAAACCTCATTAACACAAAACAAGTTGATTTTTACATTCTTGTGTGGTTATTCCTTTCATTCGTTCATGATCTCATCTCCCAACAATTTAAGAAGGAGAAAACCATTCCTACGGGTAAAAAAGTCTTATACGAAATAGAAAATAGAATAAATAAAGTATTAATAACTAATATCTACCTAAAGTAATATGTAAATTTCCTAATATAAAAATAAATAAAAATAAATAAATAAATATATATATATATATATATACACACACACACACACACACTCCTCCTTTTTTAAAAAAAAAAGACTTATTTTGCACGAAGTCTTAAAAAATAAAATAAAAATATTCTGTCTTGTGATATTAAATGAAAGTTATATCAAATATATTAAAATATTTTATGACATTAAATATCAGTATATGACACATGAAAAGTTGAAAATAAAATAATTTTTTTTTTTTTAAAAAAACAAGACTAAAATAAATTAAATAGGTGAACTCGGAAGTATATTAATAATAATAATAATGTTATTACTCTCTCTATCCCAAATTACCCGTCCTAAATTAAGATGACACATTGATTAAGAAAAATAATTAATAACATGCATAATTTATCATAATATCCTATTAAATGATGTTTATAATTTAATTTGAAGAAAAAGTAATTAATGCAAATGCTAATAAAATATGGAAGATATTTTTGTCTTATCTTGATTAATGAAAAAAAAAGATAAGTAAGTAAATTTGGGACGGATAATTTAGAACGGAGGGAGTAATGGCCATAGGTACATAACTTTAACCCGCTAATAAATAAATAAGGAAAATTTTCAAAACTAGAAACTATAGAGCCTTAATTATAACTTTTCTAGCTACAGTTTCAAAATTACAAAAAATAGCAATATGTATTTTGTATTTTAGTAAACTGTTGCTAGTTAAATACATATACAACTCAATATTCTGCTCCTAAAATAACGCTAATCAGTTTGAGTTTTTTATTTTTGAAAAACGGTTCCCTGATTTATGGAACAATTAAATGGTAGATTTCCTTACCATTTAAAACTCTTTTTTTTTTTCATTAAACCTTAAACTACAACAAGTAATTCAAATTCAAAAAACATTTTCCATAATCAGAAAATCAAAATCTAATCCAAAAATACAGATTCAAATTCAAAATTTTTTTATTTAACGTTTTTTTTTTCTAATCGACTAGCATTGTAAAGCACATTTTAACTGTGCAATAACGGGTATGGATCAGCAAAGTTTATACTATTTGTGATTTCATTATAATTATAGTCAAATTTTTTTTGAAGAAATTGTATCAAAATGTGTAATTATTCGCGGGATTGAAATTAATGATATAGTATATCAATTTTATCAGAATTCGCTTGGGAGTTTTGTATTAACGAATGTGTTGTTATGTATACTACGTATAAGATATTTGTATTGATTTTTACTATTTTGTAGTTTTGTACAGATTGAAGATGGGAAGCATTACAGTTCTTGTTAAACACTCAGGTAGATGGAATTATGAGCAACAATATGAAGAGTACGTCAGTGATGCGATATTGTTGAGCGTAAACGCTACATATGAACAACTGTACACGGTAGTTTCTTCTCATATTGATGTTGATTTGACGTGCAAATGCATTGAAATCGAATATCAATTAACAAATAATGCAGTGAAAATATGTATACGTAATGATATGGATTTGAAGGTCTACATTATGCAGAAAAAAGAGTTGAAGGATTTGAGTAATTTGCCTTTGTATATAAGTGTTTCTGACAGGGATAATTTCAGCGCATTAGTAAGTTCATCATTATGTAATTCGAAAAGTGTTAGAATGACTGTCAATGCGAGTAACATGGTAAATACAAGTACTAAAAGAGCTTTAATAGTAACTCCTTAAGAAGAATGTTTGGATGTATTTGAAATGGATAAAACGAGAGTTATTATCTCCGATCCACATCACAAACATATTGAGGTTGAACAACTTTATGTCTCAAAAAGAGTACTAAAATATGTTATGAAGGACTATGCAATTCGGGAGAAGTTTCAAACACTAACTGTAAGATCAAGTAAAACGTGGTAAGTGTATTATCCATTTTGTTATTTATTGTTTTCAGTTGGTTGATTGTATTTGAGTATATGTATTTTTTTTTATTTGCAGTTATATATTATTGTGCAAATCTGGTAATTGTGTTTTTTATTTCGTACATCTGGTATTGGTGAATCTGGAATGTTTGAGGTGAGAAAATTTTTACCAGAGCATACTTGTCCGATCAAGGATAAAATTTATCCTAAATTGCATGCTACTAGTAAGTTCATTGGTGGTATAGTCAAACAAAAGTTTAAATGCCACAAATGAAAATACAGTCCATCTGAAATCAAAACTGACATGAAGGAAGACATGGGTATGGATTTAATATATACTATGTGTTGACGAGCCAACGAATAAGCACTTGAAGAGTTAAGAGAAAAACCAGCAGCATCATACGGGAAACTACCTGCATACATGCATGTGTTAAACACTAGTTATCCTGGTTCTCATATAAGAATGAAAAACAATGAAGACAGTGAGTTTTTATATATATTTATAGCACTAACTGCTTTCATTCAAGGGTTCGAGCATTGCAGACCAGTCATAGTTGTTGATGCAAGTTATCTACGAGGATTGGTTACTGAAACTTTCGTAGATGCATGTACCATGGATGGAGCTGGTAAGATATTTAATTATAAATGTATTTGACTTTAAATATGTTCCCAAATATATGTTTTTATAAAATACTCATATATATTATTTATGTAATGAGATGCATTTATTAGTATTGTCAGAAAAATTTATTTAAAATATACATATGAATTAGTTCTAGTTGTTATTTGAAAGTTTAGTAGCTTTCGAGATGTATTTAGAAATAATATTATCAATATGCATTATTTGATGTGTAAAAAATCATGTATGCGTATATGTATTTTTTGAACCCACAGGGTATATATTTCCTTTTTCCTATGGTGTTCTTGATTTCGAAAATGATGCTTCTTAGACTTGGTTCTTTAAAAATATAAAGGAAGCATATGGCGAAAGAAGAAATATGTGTGTAGTTTCTGATTGTAATGCAAGCATCATAAAAGCTGTAGGTGAGGTGTATAATGATGTACCACATTATGCATGTATGTGGCATTTATGGAGAAATGTGAAAAAAAACTTTAGAAAATCACATGATTCATTATCCGATGTGTTCTATACAATGGCAAAATCATATTCAAAGACTGAATTTCACAATTTAATGGAGAAGGTGGAGGCAGTTGATGTTAGAGTGAAGAATTACTTGGAATTAGCGGGATATGATAAGTGGGCTATGTCATATGCATCAGTTCATAGGGGATGGACTTTGACATCAAACATTGCCGAGTCAATTAATGTTACACTGTTATCGGCTAGAGAACTATCAATATATGATTTTCTAGAGGAAGTTAGATTGATGTTTGGTAGATGGAACTGTGAAAACAGACAACAGGCACTGTATACTTTTACGGATCTTATTGGTAAATTTCAACAAATTCTTCAACAAAATAAAGCGGAGTGTACGCGTATAAAGGTATGATGAAATTTATTTATTTATGCTTTATATATATGATTATATACACATTAGAAATTATTTTCTGTAATAAAAATACATATGCATGGCAATACATATGCTGAGATGGTTAAATACATTTGCAAAACTGTTTCTGACATAACTTTGCAGAAAAATACATATGCTGAGATGGTTAAATACATTTGCAAAACTATTTTTGACATAACCTTATAAATGTTATTTATTTTAGTAAATTAATTTTGTTTATTAATTTCAGGTAATACCTTCATCAGAGTATATTTATACAGTCCATGACAAGGAGAAACATTTTATTGTTTGTCTTAAGGAAAAAAAATGTTCCTGCAATGCATTTCAGTTGGATGAGATAACGTGTGTTCATGCTTGTGCAGTTCTTGATAGCAAGAATTTTAAGAAGGGACCATATTGCTCTGATCTTTACAAGCCAAAAACAGTCTTGCGAACATATGATCTTCCAGTTTATCCTTTACCACACAAAGATGACTGGATAATTGCTAAGGAAATTTTGGATGAGGTAGTTCTGCCACCAAAATACAGCGACCCACTGGAAGACCTCCAAAGAAGGATCGTGGAAAGTCCGGAAGAGATATGTTTGGAAAAAAAAATTTATTGTGGTTCTTGTGGATGTAAAGGGCATAATAGGCATTCATGTAGGAAATACAACAAATGATAAGTTGGTTGATGTATTTAGATAATAAACACTTGCAAAAAAATTTTCTTTGATGAAAATATTTAAGAATTTTTAGTTGAAAAAAATGTTTGATGTTATTGAAGTTGTTGTTATTAATATGTTGGAAATTTTTTATTTTATTAAGCTGAATTAAATAAGAATATATTGTAAAATTATTCCATATAACATCTTTGATTTATACATTTTTTTATAGCTACACATAGTAATATGTAATTTGTATATATTATAATTTATAGAATTGCATATATATCGACATAAATACAAAAAATATATATTTGTATTTGCATTTTTGTACATATGTATAACGGTAAATACAAAGTATTTGTTAGTATTACATATTTTTTTTCAAGATAAGAATATACATATGTATATATATATGCATAATGCATATATATAAATGTAATGTATGTATTTAGTGTGTAAAATACATATATACAAATATACAAATCAATAACTATGTAAAATACACATATACATAAGCGTGAAGCATAAATACATATATAAGTATGTGATAAATACATATATACATTTGCCTGTATCTTAAAATACATACTATTTATTATATATGTATATATGCATAATATTTAAAAAATAATTTGTTAACTAAAAATACATATGAATGTTAAAAGTACAATTGTTCACTGGAATAAACATATATATATTAAAAATAAATATGTTCACTGAAAAAAGCTTATGTGTTATTACAAATATACACATACATTATTAAAAAATACATATGAAAAGCTGCAGAATTTTTTTTATAAAGACATATACTAACCATGAAAAATAAAAGATTAAACGATTAAACAATTAAACATAAAAAACTTAACATAACAGCTAAGGAACATTAAAATACCATCTTTGACCATTAAAGTAAAATATGAATCCCAGAAATATTCCAAAAAATAATATTTATCCACCTAAATTTAGCTGTTGTTAACTTCAACAAAATAAAATACAAATCAAATGTCATGCACTTCTATGCCTTCTGTTAATTCAATTTCTCGAAGAGGCTTCATTGGTGCTTCATCATCACTTTATACCTCCGCTTCTACCTTCCTAGTAGCATAATCCCACAACAGTGAAACGTATCTTATGCAAATAAGATCTGAGTCAAAATCAACAGATGAAACACCTTCACCAAAAGTAAAGCACTCGGCATACGTAACCATATATAAGCCACAGTCTCTGCAAATACATAAATTAATAAGTAAGTAGTTGTTACAAGTTTAATGCATATGTATAGCTACAAGTCATATGTATACTCATTACTTACAAGTTGCCACTTGGTTGTTGAGGCACATTCTCCACAACTGAAACACCAAATGGATCTATCTTCTCATTCAATTTGTAATTAGGATGATTGTCAATGTCAATACCCTTATTCTCGTAGAATTTACATGTAATGAGACATATAGGTATAACCTTCGCCAACTTTTCAATTTCGCTAAGCACCACAGCATCATGACCAGCAGCTAACAAAGAATCATATACATATATGCATTTATGATTGAAAGATATAACTGCAAGAACCCAATGATGTTTGGTCTTTACGTGAATAGAAATGAAGATATGATCAACCGTATGCCATGGCACTAAAGCATGCATGCGGAATCCGCTTATGTACCCATGCAAATGGTATTCCTTTCCACCATCATTAAGAGATGCATCATCCACTTTATACACATAAAAAAATCTTCTAACAATGTTTATGAAATTGCAGTCTACAGTGATGAACGTATATGATCTATTGAAATCATACTTGGACTTCTTTTGCAGATAGTAGAAGCATACATCAATTTGTTGCATTAAAAATTAATTTCATAGTTAATAGTAAATAAAAAAATCAAGACTCAAATAATCCAACACTACTTATGTAAATATGATGTACTTATCAGTGAACATGTAACATACTTCATATGTATATTTAAATATACATTTCCAACTATAACAATATAAGCAGTTACAAATATTCATATGTAACACAGGACTAATATTTATTCCAATATACAACTCATCAACCTAATAATACATCCCTTACCTCATCTGACCTTGTCTGTCTAGGAGTACCCATAACGTAGAATCAATTTTTGTCTTCAACAGATAAAATTCCAAAACTGATAAGTGGTATTTTTGTCTTGCCCTTCAAATAATGTTCTTCTTTGTTGTTTCTATTTATTCATTATACATATTAGTAGATCATTTATATAATCTTAAATTACAAAATATAGTACAAATAAGTTGTAACCTATATACCTCTTCGAATGATATTTAAGAAGATCCAATGAAAGCCACGTCATGAACTTGTTGGTGATCTTGGTGTCTTCTATATCATTAACTGGACGAAATATGAAGGGATGTTTCTGATCGAATGTTCTCCATTTCACTTCTGTGCAGAAACAAAAGTTCAATTACTGTCACATATGTAATTATGAAATACATATTAACAAATGTATTTGTTACTATAGACAAGCAATTTTGTCCCTCTGAAAGATTAATTTTCACCTTTTTACCTTATCCTATCGTGTACCCTCAACCATGTAATTACCCCCCATAAAATGACAAAAATAACAACCCCTAACAATTTTTATCTTATCCTAATAAATTCTATCCCATCCTAACCACCCCTACCCCACCTCACCACTACCCTACCCAACCCCCCTACACCTTTACACATTTTTGGACACTATAACAGAATTGGGTACCTTTAGGTATTGGGAGAATTATATACACTGCACATAGAAAGGAACCTTCAAAAAATGACAAAAAAGGAGGGGCCTACTTGAGATATTCCATTTTTCCAAATTCATATAGGGAATAATAGACCAGTACATGGGATTCTCTCAACAATATACAAAGAACACAATACTCTCACAGGATTTTTTTTCACTAACCTCACGCCATAGACATACACATAGGCCTCTCACAATCTCAATTCCCACTCACCTCATCATATACATTAACAATACATAAACCATACAGATCCCTCATCACTTAGGTAATATATATCCACATCACACACAGAGAGAAGAGAGATTTAGAGTAAGAGGTCAAGAAGAGAACAGACCAGAGAAAATATCAAAACAGAAGAGAAAAACTTGAAAATGGATTAGAAATGGGAAGGGAATGATCTGACAATGAGCAGTTTCTGATTGGGTCTGGCCGAAAATTTCAAGTTTTGTCGAAAAATGCAAAAAGCTGGTTCGTTTGGTATTCATTGTTGGTTCGGGGATTTACATTTCAGTTCATCTTAACTCGTTCATTGAGTTCAGTTTTGGGTTTTAATTCCACAATACTGAGTTGGATTCTTGATCGGATTGAGGTTCCTTGTTCGAGGTTTTCAGTTTCAGATTTCTCTATTATCAATGAAAACGAGTTCCATTGAGGTCCACTCCTTTAACCCGCTCTCTTTTTCTTTATTTTGGTTGTTTAAATTGACTATGACTATGTGTTTGTCTAGTCTGATTGTTGGATGTTTGCTGATGTTGTTGATGTTATGATCATGTGCTTGATGATATGATTTCGAGGGTATGAGGAACAAATTTGTTAGTTTTAATTGTGCTATTGATAGGAAAGAATTTGGGGCGCGAATTGAAAAATTGTTAAAATGGATTAGGATTGATTTTGATTTATTGTTATTTTGATTCATTGACGCTATCGATCGGGATAGTGCCATGATGGTCGAGTTGGGTAGGCAAAAGGTAGGTTGGGTAGGCAAAGTTTACTGTGATTTTTTGAACGTGTGAATATTTGTGGAATGGTTCTTTCTATTTTATCGCATTAAAAATGTATTCATTTGGCCGGAGAATGCCCCGAGAGATTTGTATTAATTTATTCGAGAAATGCCCCGAAGTATCATGTACTTGAAAACGACGCACGATTAAGGCCCGGAACATCAGGTGGAGAAAGCAATAGAGCATAGTTAGGATTAGTTTAGAACAAGACAGGTTTATATTTTTGCATTTTTCATTTTTTCAGGATTGTATAATTGGACTGGACTTTAAATTTTGGATTATTTTGTCTTGTTTATTTGATTGATTATTTTTGCTTGTTTTGTGTGGTTTATACATTCTTAGTGTCAAAATAGTTAATACACTCTACCAAGCGACCGTGGTCAAACCACGGGATCGAGGGGTGCCTAACACCTTCCCCTCGGTCAACATAATTCCTTAACTGGAATATCTATTCGCAAACCAGTTTCAAGAGTCAAATTATTTTTTGAAAAGGATTTTTCAAAGGTGACTTGGCACACCTGATTCATGCCAAGTGGCGACTCTGAGTTTTGAACATAAAAGTCCTTTTCGAAACAAATCTTTACTTTTGTCACTTTAATAATAAAAACCCTTTCAAACCTTAAAATCGAATCTTTTGGATGTTGAAAAAGGGGTGTGACAGCTCTGGCGACTCTGTTGGGGAACTTGTTCAGAATTTGAGCTTATTTTGGAGTCGTATTGGCTTTGTTTGGCACTATAGGTGTATAAATATTTTTTTTGTATGTTGTTTTGCGTTATTGTTTTATCATTATGGAATGTTTTCGTGTTCTTTGTGTATAGTATTTATCCTATGTGTTACCGCTTTTATATCTGGCATCATATGTCTACCCCCCGGCCTTCTTTCTGTAATAAGTCTGTAGTACACATTTTGTACACGACCTCTAGTTGAGTCACCCTTATTTTAGAGGGAGATCTGTCGGTGTTATGGAGTAGGTGGAAAGCTATCGCAGCCACTATCGACCATATGCTCCCCCGAACAGCCTTGTTAGTGAACCCCAACATAGGTCAGCCTTTAGGTTATGCTTATGTGCATCATATTGAGACCTAGCGGGGCCCACTTGGTCCTTTGTAGGATACTCACCTCTAAAGCATCCCTACGTGCTAAATGTTGCATCTTTAAGGATAACGTGGTCATTTGACGGATTGATTTGGGAAAAACATGTGTTAGAAGTAAAATGTATGGGTAATGAAAAAAAAAGAAAAAAAAAGAGTTTCATAGTTTTTAGAGCTTTTTATGGCTTTTATTTTTCACAATTCCAAAATTCAAAAGGACTTTTTTACCTTTCGCACTCATTTTCTCAAAAACATCAAAAAGATTTTCCTTTGTCTCGTTTAGCATGCATTCACAATTCGAAAACTTCAAAAAGATTTTTTCATTCATAGGATGTGTTTATAAAAGAAAAATGCAAAAAAAAAGATGTTAGAAATTTTTTACATTTCGTATAACGAAAATACCAAAAAGATTTTTCTTTCATAGTTGTTGATGTCATTTTTCTGTGAAGTATCAAAATGAAAACTCAAAAGATTTTATTAACATGGTTCATCATTTGTCTTTGGTTGTGTCTCTTAAGTCAGGGTCTAGACTGTTATTTAATCATTAATTGTCTAATCTGGACAAACTACGCACCTCTGATTCTCCTCTTTCGGGAGTGAGCTATGTAGGCAGCCTATTGTTGGTTCGGGGATCTTATTTGAAAAATCCAAAAATATTTCTTCACTCTCCATTTAGAGTAGGTGTTTCATATACGTCTTTAAAACAAAACTACAAAAAGATTTTCCTTTAATAGGTTCAAGTTTCATTTTCACATGAAATTCAAAAATCGAAAACCCAAAAAGATTTTTCTTTGGTAATCACAGGTTTCATTTTGTATAGAGATTTAAACCTAAAAAAAATGCAAAAAGATTTTCGTCAATTCTTTTGACACTTTGTTTCAAGAAATAAAATAGAGTTTAATTGGCCATTTTGACAAAACTTCACGAACTACGCACACCTGATTCTCCCCTTTCGGGGGTGAGATACGTAGGCGCCCTTCTAGGGTTCGGTGATTTTTTTCAAGAAAAAAAGAAGAAGAAGAGGTTTTGAAAAATCATTGAACTCTAACGCATTTGCTATCTCTTGTCCAGTTAGTTTAAAGTGGTTGGTTTGTGGCATTTTGGCTGGTCCTCCATAATGCTTCAAGTCACAGAGAAAGTTATGGCCAACAAGGATACCGAGTTTGTTGTCACTAATCAGATGGAGAGTTTAGGGAAAGAGAATGTAGGAGCTAATGAAGAGATTTGGAAATTGAGGCAGCAAATGATAGAAATGCATCGAGCTTGGGTTAATGGGTTGCCGCCTCCTCCATTTCCCGCAGATAATCTGGAATATCTTTCTAGTTTGCCTCCAGTGTCACATGCACAATTTCTTATTTTGGTCGATAGGCCATAACATGCATCAGGACCTACTCCTGGGCAACAGTATTGAAACACTTCCAATATTCATTTCCTCACTCCTCAATACAAAATTACCACATGCTCGGCTCCGCCTGCTATTCATACTTTTGCAGCCCCACTCCCGTCTGAAGCTCCTTCTTTTAATGTCAATCCAACGGTTGTGATTCCTCACTCTATAAGCGACCCTGTATTGAATATTTTTAGTGATCAGCATTACGCTCCCGAGCCCACATTTAAGTCGACTGGTCCTTACGATTGCCCTCAACCACCTGAATTTCCTCCTAACACTGAGAAGCCTGTTATGACAGAAGAACAAGAGGAAATAGCCAGAAAATTAAGAAGTTTGGAACTGACTATGAAAAACTTGCAAGGACTTGGGGGTACAAAAGTGTCTCATATAAAGATCTGTGCATGTTTCCAAGTGTACATCTTCCTCTTGATTTTAAAATGCCGAAGTTTGAGAAGTATGATGTACATGGTGATCCTGTAGCATATTTGAGACGCTATTGCAACCAGCTAAGGGGTGCTGGAGGGAAGAAAGAATTACTCATGGCATATTTTGATGAGAGTCTTTCAGGTCTAGCTTCAGAATGGTTTGTTGACCAAGACATCGACAAGTGGAATAGCTGGGATGACCTGGCTAATAATTTCGTGCAACAATTTCAATACAATATGGAGTTAATTCCTAATGAGAAATCCTTAACTAATATGAAGAAAAAGAGTACTGAAACTTTCAGAGAGTATGCGATTAGATGGCGTGAACAAGCTGCTAGGGTGAAACTACCAATGAAAGAAAATAAGATAGTGGAGGCATTTATTCAAGCACGGGATGAAACATATTATCAACACTTGTTACCTTCATTAGGCAAGCCATTTATTGAGGTCCTCAAAATGGGGGAGATGATAGAGGATGGAATTAAGACTGGTCGCATTGTGAGTTTTACAATATTGAAAGTGACTACTCAAGCAATTCAAAAAGGTTCGGGAAGTGTGGGAGGAAATAAGAATGAGGAAAATGCATCTGCCATTGCTGTTGGACAACAGGCATGGGCAAGAGGACCACACCATCGTTACCCACGGGGTCAAACCCAAGTTTATGCCCAAGCTCCATAGAATCTTTACCAAAATCCATTATATCTCATTCCTCCACCTCCATATCAAGTGTATAATGCGCAACCTTATGGTCAACCTCCATCTTACCCACACTGGCATGCACCAACTCTGCCGAGTCATCCTCCAACTCCACATACATACTGAATCCCTTCTAGTCCTGGTTTTCAATTTAAGCCAAATAATGAAATGAGACAGAAGTCGAGGGATAGCTTCACACCCATTGGAGAGTCGTATGCAATTTTATTCCAAAGATTGGTACAACAGGGCATGATCACTCCCCTCCTTGGGTATACTCCTGACCTACATTCAAGAAGTTTTGATCCTAATGTATGATGTACATATCATTCTGATGTTCAGGGTCACAGTATTGAAGATTGTCGTGCTTTAAAAGAGAAATTAAAAATATGATTCAAGATAAATCAATCATGGTGCAGAACATTGACAGTGAGAGAAGCTCTAGTCATGCTAATATGGAAACCAGTGGCTAAGATGTCAGGCTGAGCAATTGAGAAGTTACACCTCTCCTTACTAGGAAGGGGTTTTGTAGCTTATTTTTTTTTATTTTCTGTTCTCCGAATTATTTCAGGATTGTATTTCGGGATCTATCTTGTTTTGTCCTTTTGTTGTTTATGGTCAAACCTTTCTATCTTTTGTTTCGACTAAATGAAGTGTCTCATTTTTCTTTGTGTTTTAAATATGTGTTGTTTGTTTGTTTTCTTTACATAGTATATTTTGTGTTGACTCTAGTGATATGACATGCTAGTGAAATTTTCAGCCAGATCTTAAAATCCAGTTTAAGCATAAACATTGAATCAGAGGGTTAAAGTTAGAAAAAGAGAGCATATGAGAAAATAGATAGAGTGCTGAGACATTTGGTGATAAGTTAAGGCAATTATTTTGAGAATTACCAGAACAACTTGGTCATCGATCGAAAGGCAAGTCCCAATTAGGTCAAATAGTGGACATGTGATCCCTATATCAAGAGAAAAAAGAAGATAAACAGCTCCACGAAAGCATGAGTCATTTGATGTGAGGAATGTACAACAAAGGTAGAGTTTACATAAGAAGTAGTGACGCACAGACTCAATCTGCTTAAAAAGATGTCGCAAATGATCTTCATCTCTCACTTCCAATTGCATATTATGTACTTGCATTCTCAAGGATTGATATGATGAAGGCATTTTATTCTGCTATCCAAACATTGTGTCATCCCTTATTTACCCCATTTGAGCCTTAGTATCATTTTCTTTCATACCCCTCTTTTGGAATCAAGATAGAGTAAGCAAAGTTCAAAGAATAGTGTCGAGTAAAAAGATAAGTCAAAAAGTTACAAAAAAGAGACAAAAATGTTTTCAAAAAAAAAGAGTGTCAAGAAAAATAGAGTTAGAAAAAAAGAATCGCAAAGTGAAAAGAGCGAATAAAAGAAAAAAAAAGAAAAATCAGATCAAAGCAAAAGAACAAGCTGCCAGAACTACGCATGACCTGATTCTCCTCTCTCGGGGGTGAGATACGTAGGCTGCCCTACTAAAGGCTCGGTCCAACCAAATAAATAATTTAGCGTCACCCAGTCAAAAGAAATTGGGGCATGAGTTAATCCTTATTGTTTGAGTCGATTCCAAAAGTTGTAAGTCCCACCCCACTTCAAGTGTCGTTTGGGCCCCTTGCCATCCTTTATTTCTAGCCCTATCCAAAATCTAAGTTACAACCAAAGAAATACCTTCAGATCAATCTTTGAGAATGTTAAGGCTAAGCACGCAATTGATGTGATGACACATTTTAGGAACTACTCATTTTTCTCAGCATAAGAAATCAGGAGAGAAATAAAAATAAGAGTCTTATCGATGAAAACCCTCACGGGCACCATAAGGCGATGGTAAGTTGAGATAGATAAAAATGAGAGTCATTGGTGAAAATCTTCACGGGCACCATAAAGCGATGGTGAGTTGAGAGAAAAATGAGAGAGGCTTGTTGGCAAAAATCCTTCAATGTGCCACTAGCCGAATGAGCTATTCGAATGCAATGGGTTCAAGCAAGTAACTTAGTTTCAGTGCCATTCACTCAACAACAATTGGTAGAAAGTTTGATGGAAAGATCAGGCAGCTTGATCCAAAATGCATGGCATAATCATTAGAGTTGACTGTCATTTCTAGATAGATTTTTCATTTTTTTATTTCAAATAGGGATATTCATTGTCTTTTCTTTCTTCTCTTTATGTTTATTTTATTTTCTTTAGTCAGTTGTCCAAATAAAATCATTGTCAATTTTTTTCTCTTGTCTTTGAGTCAAGTCCATGTCAAAACAAGGGAAAAAAGATCTCAAAACATGGCTACCAGTTTCTTCAATTGCACAAAGCAAGACAAAATGCCAACACATGAAAGATACATGATTGTGAGCCAAAATAATACAGACAAAAAGTTTTGTCAACCGACAAGTCTGGAAACTCATGAAAAGACCAAGGTTCAAAGGGCTTATCTAAGAAGCATGACAAAGCAGAGATACTATATCTGTTTCAAAGTCACGTTTAGTAATCTGAGTTCGAATCAATGATGCAGCGAGTCAATGACATATGCTAATGATTGAAAGCAAGGTTAATGTGACGAGGGCAAGAGCGATTGCCATAAAAGTCAAAGCCACAAATCGGCCACCATGTTTTTAAACTAACAAGTTTTCTTTGTATGAAACAAGAACACATGTTACCTTCGAATCTAAGATTTCAAAGCCTAAACATCAAAAGTTGCAATGCCTCACTTCCACAAATGCAGGAGATGCACTTCCTTGTTTAGTTAATTCAAGCAACATTTGTAAGGAGATTCATTTCCTTGTTTGGGCAATTCAAGTTACATTTATAAGGAGACGCACTTCCTTGTTTGGGTAATTCAAGTGACATCTGTAAGGAGATGCGCTTTCTTGTCTGGGTAATTCAAGCACCATTTGTAAGGAGACGCACTTCCTTGTTCGGGTAATTCAAGAAACACTTGTTAGGAGACACACTTCTTTGTTTGGACAATTCGAGTAACATTTGTAAGGAGACGCACTTTCTTGTTTGGGTAATTCAAGCAATACTTGTAAAGAGACGGACTTCCTTGTTTGGTAATTCAAGCAACATTTGTAAGGAGACACACTTTCTTGTTTGGTAATTCAAGTGGTATTTGTAAGGAGACGCACTTCCTTGTTTGGGCAGTTCAAGCAACATTGGTAAGGATACACACTTCCTTATTTTGGTAATTCAAGCGTCATTGGTAAGGAGATGCACTTTCTTATTTTAATAATTCAAGCAACATTGGTAAGGAGACACACTTCCTTATTTTGGTAATTCAAGAGGCATTAGTAAGGAGATGCACTTACTTGTTTTAATAATTCAAGAAATATTGGTAAGGAAATGCACTCCCTTGATTGGGTTATTCGAATTTTGCTTTTTAGGTGATGCAACTCCTATCTTAAATTTTGATTCCTATAAGATGTACCTTTTAGTCGAGCCATCTCCCTTGATTCCTATAAAACGTACCTTTTAGTCGAGTCATCCCCCTTAACCCCTAGAAGATGTACCTTTTAGTTGAGTCATCCCCTTTGATTCCTATAAGACGTACCTTTTAGTCGAGTCATTCCTTTTGATTCCTAGAAGATGTACCTTTTAGTCGAATCATCCCCCATGATTCCTATAAGACGTACCTTTTAGTTGAGTCATCTCTCTTGATTCCTATAAGACGTACCTTTTAGTTGAGTCATCCCCCTTGATTCCTAGAAGACGTACCTTTTAGTTGAGTCATCCCCCTTGATTCCTATAAGACGTACCTTTTAGTTGAGTCATTCCCCTTGACCCCTAGAAGACGTACCTTTTAGTCGAGTCATTCTCCTTAGTTCCTATAATGATGTGACTTTCACAAAAGTCCTTTGATCATAAACTGCGGCAAAATTTAATCCTTGTGTTGGAACTTCACTTTTCTGGAAAATGAAACCTCTTTATAATAATCTTTATTTGGGATAATTTTCTTTTTAGTTTTGATGTGATTTCAGGAGCCAGCCTGAAGAATAGAGTGAGGAAATTACAAGTCAGGAGCCCGCCTGAAGAACAGGATAATGAAATGGCAAGTCAGGAGCCCGCCCGAAGCACAGGGCGAATAAATGAAAAGTTAAGCAACAAGGTAAAGCAATTGAAAACCTGGAAACAAGTGATGAAATGGCAAGTTAGGAGCCCGCCCGAAGCACAGGGCGAATAAATGAAAAGTTAAGCAACAAGGTGAAGCAATTGAAAACCAGGCAACAAGTGATGAAATGGCAAGTCAGGAACCTGCCTGAAGCACAGGGCGAATAAATAAAAAGTTAAGTAATAAGGTGAAGCAATTGAAAACCAGGCAACAAGTGATGAAATTGCAAGTCAGGAGCCTGCTTGAAGAATAGGGTGATGAAACTTAAGTCAGGAGTCCAATAGAAGATGTATAGATAGGATTTTTATAATTTCATTTATGCTTTAACTTGTAATTTTTATTTTGATGTAATGACAGAGCCGTGGACCGGAAACTCTATAGAACCTCACTCAACTCTCCAACTCGGTATAGCCCTTCTCCTTCCTTTGGAAGTACCTATGATAGGTGTTTTTCATAACTTGGGTAGGAATGATGTCCTAAGTCAAGACTTGGTTTCCCTCCTTCCTTTTTCTCCATGCTTTCAAATAAAGGTCAGGACAAAATTCTATCTCGTTGTCTATTTCTTTGTCTGAAAACAATGTGTGTTTACATTCAAAGGGGTCATGATGTAGACACGTAATTTTGTCCCTCCGAAAGATTAATTTTCACATTTTTACCCTATCCTATCGTGTACCCTCAACCATGTAATTACCCCCCCCCCCATAAACTGACAAAAATAACAACCCCTAATAATTTTTATCTTATCCTAACAAATTCTATCCCATCCTAACCACCCTACTCCACCTCACCACTACCCTACCCAACCCCCCTACGCCTTTACACATTTTTGGACACCATAACAGAATTGGGTACCTTTTGGCATTGGGAGAATTATATACATTGCACATAGAAAGGAACCTTCAAAAGAGGACAAAAAGAGAGGGGCCCACTTGAGATATTCCATTTTTCCAAATTCATATAGGGAATAATAGACCAGTACATGGGATTCTTTCAACAATATACAGAGAACACAATACTCTCACAGGAATTTTTTTTTCACTAACCTCACGCCATAGACATACATATAGGCCTCTCACAATCTCAATTCCCACTTACCTCATCATATACATTAACAATACATACACCACATAGATCCTTCATCACTTAGGTAATATATATCCACATCACACACAGAGAGAAGAGAGATTGAGAGTAAGAGGTCAAGAAGAGAACAGACCAGAGAAAATATCAAAACAGAAAAGAAAAACTTGAAAATGGATTAGAAATGGGAAGGGAATGATCTGACAATGAGCAGTTTCTGATTGGGTCTGGCCGAAAATTTCATGTTTTGCCGAAAAATACGAAAAGCTGGTTCGTTTGGTATTCGTTGTTGGTTCGGGGATTTAGATTTCAGTTCATCTTAACTCGTTCGTTGAGTTCAGTTTTGGGTTTCAATTCCTCAATACTGAGTTGGATTATTGATCAGATTGAGGTTCCTTGTTCGAGGTTTTCAATTTTGGATTTCTCTATTATCAATGAAAACGAGTTCCATTGAGGTCCACTCCTTTAACTCGCTCTCTTTTTCTTTATTTTGTTGTTTAAATTGACTATGACTATGTGTTTGTCTATTCCGATTATTGGATGTTTGCTAATGTTGTTGATGTTATGATCATGTGCTTGGTGATATGATTTCAAGGGTATGAGGAACAAATTTGTTAGTTTTAATTATGCTATTAATAGGAAAGAATTTGGGGCGCGAATTGAAAAATTGCTAAAATGGATTAGGATTAATTTTGATTTATTGTTGTTTTGATTCATTGACGCCATCGATCGGGATAGTGCCATGATAGGTCGAGTTGGGTAGGCAAAAGGTAGGTTGGGTAGGCAAAGTTTACTGTGATTTTTTGAACGTGTGAATATTTGTTGAATGGTTCTTTCTATTTTATCGCATTAAAAATGTATTCATTTGGCCGAAGAATACCCCGAGAGATTTGTATTGATTTATCCGAGAAATGCCCCGAAGTATCATGTACTTGAAGACGACGCACGATCAAGGCCTGGAACATCAGGTGGAGAAAGCAATGGAGCATAGTTAGGATTAGTTTAGAACAAGACAGGTTTATATTTTCGCATTTTTCATTTTTTCAGGATTGTATAATTGGACTGGACTTTAAATTTTGGATTGTTTTGTCTTGTTTGTTTGATCGATTGTTTTTGCTTATTTTGTGTGGTTTATACATTCTTAGTGTCAAAATAGTCGATACACTCTACCAAGCGACCGCGGTCAAACCACGGGATCGAGGGGTGCCTAACACCTTCCCCTCGGTCAACAGAATTCCTTAACTAGAATCTCTGTTCGTAAACCAGTTTCAAGAGTCAAATTATTTTTTGAAAAGGATTTTCCAAAGGTGACTTGGCACACCTGATTCAATGCCAAGTGACGACTCTGATTTTTGAATATAAAAGTCCTTTTCGAAACAAATCTTCACTTTTGTCACTTTAATAATAAAAACCCTTTCAAACCTTAAAATCGAATCTTTTGGATGTTGAAAAAGGGGTGTGACAGTTACTACTTCATTGTTACATATATAAGCTATCAAACTTCAACATAAAAAATTGTCATCAAAATATAACCATTTCTCATTAAAAACAAATACAGCTAATCCAAAAAAAAATAAAAAACTGAACATCAAAATACAAAGAATACTTCATTATCCATTAAAAAAAAACAATTTCAATATATAAAGTAAACAAATATGTTAACAAAAAAAATTATGTTAAGAGTACTAACCATCTGTTGAACCAAAATTCATTGTGAATAGTCACTCCTTGTATCTAGATGATCGCCTAATCCTTGAAACATGCATTGGCGTTTGTTGTACTTTATTTGTCGATGGATGTACAATTATACTTCGTTTAAGATTGACATACGCATTAAGACTAGGAAGAAGCTCATCAGGAAGAGTGATCTGAGAGTCAGGTAAATCTTGATCAACATTGCTTTCATTATTTACTCCGTCATGAATGTGGACTGGAGTCTTATGTTGCTGATCTAACTTTGATTTATCCACATCATTAACCTCTGACTCATCTTCTGCTGGTTTAGTTAAATTCATCTCGACAGCAGGTTCTTTGTTCTGTATAAATTGTATAAAGATCTGGTAAGGTTGGATTTTCAAATAAATAAATAAAACAAAACAATGCACGTATTGAAGATACCTTGCAGTCAGCATCGACTTCAGCAATGGCTTTATTTATGAAGTCAAGATCAATGCTTCTAAGGACGTCATCTGGAAATGTGAATTGAGATTTTGATACTTGTGCTTCAGCAATACTTCCATCAACCGATTTTGTGTTCTACACAACATGTTCATACAAATTAAATAAAATAATATTTTTTAATTATTGATCAACTAACCTAGATATATTCAGTATACCAGAGAGACACATACATCTCTTGCTTCATGCACTTCTATATCAGTTTTTTCCTTTAAAAAAAGAAACAATAAAAAATTAAAATAATCAAAATTCATCAATAAAAGTATACCTAACCAAAAAAGAAAAAAGATCTACCAGAACATCGTCATTATCCTCATTATACCCATCAATGTCATTATACACATCATTCATACTGTTGCTTTGATTGCCTGCCATCTCTTTGGTCACCTGTTTTAATGTTGTTTTATGTAATTATAAATTAGTATTGTATATAAAAAAAACTTTGCATATAAATGTACGCAATTTAATTACCACTGTGCCTTCAAGATTCTTATTAAACTCGTGATCAAACTTTGGAGTCGCTTGATGGGATGATGTATTGTTAACATTTTCATCCGTTGGTGGCTGGTCAGATTTTGTGTCTTTTGCTTGATTCTTCGCGTTTACAACATGAAAATACAAGTAAAAAACAAATAGTAAACTAACTATTTAGTTTAGCTCTTCATATGTATATATGATTATACATATCACAAATTGAAAAATACATAGTAAATATATGACAAAAAGAATGAATCCAACATATGAAATTATAAAAAGTACAAAATCTGCATGATGAATTTGTATTTAACATAACTAATGTCACATATGACTATGTATTTATTATTTTACTTATTGTCATTTTCAAAAAATACATTTTATCTTAAAAAGTAGACACAACAAACTGTATATGTATTTTCAGGCACAAAAAAATCATATATTGTGTATGTATAAATATTATGTTTTTATTCAACCACAATATACATATTTTTTTAATATGTATTTAACATAGCAAGTGTATATTTTACAAAAATTGTTTACAACAGAATTAATGTACCTTGATTTCATTAATTGCATTCATGATCTGATCACACCTCGACGATAGTAGGCCACGCATATCATTAAACTGTTTCCAAACCTGAATTCAAAGAAATAATTAGAAATGCAAAAATAAATTAATCAAAAACTTAAACAGAAATTACCTTATCACGAAACTTATCAAATACTTTCTTCGAGACAACGACGTCTTCATCTTCGGAACAGAAGGAAGACGGAGTAGGTTACTGAACCGGAATAGTTTTTTTACTATCAGGTCGGTTTATGTCTTTCCTATTTGCACGTATCATAGTTTTTGTTTGAATTGGCTTGTGAATTGGAGTCCTCACAGAAGGCATCTTTGCAGCACGGGGTGAAGGGGTTCTTTTTGGTGTCTGCTCATCTACACCTTTAGAATGTGGCTTTAATTTTTTCTTTGTTGGTGAAGCTGAGGAATCGACTCGATGTATTTTTTTTGTGGTTAACTGTTTTTGTCTTTGTGGAGGATCCTGAAAGTCATCATCCGAATCAATATCATCTTCATTATGACTTGCAGCTCCAGGAACAAGCTTTTTTGGTATTTGAAACGCTGAAATCTCCTTTCTTGTTAGCTCGATATTCTTAAAAAGAACCTACAATGAATAAACAATGATAAATGGTATTTTGTATATATACATATATCAGATGAAAAAATATATTTAAAAAATAATCAACATCACATAAAAAGGATAAAAAGTAAAACTAACCTTGTCATTTGTATCATCAAACATACTTTCCATAAGAGTTTCATATCGTGGACGAGAAGAATTTGTCTTTCAATTCAAAAGACGTGGAATTTGAGAGTCCACCTTGAAAGCAACAGTACGCGGCACATTTGAACAACACTCGTACAACCAAATTTGAATGGCCAGTGGCATTCCAAGAAGCATATAAAACTTTTCTTTCGGCTTCAACTTTTTATTTAAGCTTCTAGCTAATTCTCAAAGGCAACCGATCCCCAGGGATAATCACTGTAGCGACCACTCTTAACCAAATCAAAGTGTAGGCGTGGAATAGCTACGGTATCAACTAAGGATAGTAAGAATATGTGAATAAAATATAAATTAACAAACTTTAGCGCATCTTCATCGTTATCATTCCCCTAAATTTTGTCAGAAACAACCGCAAATAACTCTTTTTTCTGCATAAAACTCTCACCATCAAAATATTGATCAATAATTCTGTTAGGACGCTCCTCGTCAAACACAAAATCATCCCTGTTTGTAATACAATTCAAACCAATAACCAAAGAAAACTCTCTAGGAGTGAAATGAAGAATTGTGCCCTTTGCACGAATGACTATGCAACTTGTAGAACTTTCTTTCATTTCAAGTGACATAATGCATCTCCCTAATTGCGCTTGGACGGCACAATCTTTCTTCTTCATGAAGAAACCAAATATACTTTTAGTACAAAATATCTTGTACTGATTCTTCGTTAATATTGACTTAATACAGTCTTCAATGTCGTTGACCGAATGACATCCTATATGAGGAGCAAATTTGGGCAATACTCGTGTCATGTATATTTGATCACGCATGACCTATGCAACAAAAAAATACAATAATATGTAAAAACAGTATCTTATATGTATTTATGAAATACAGCTTAAATTTATTTTGTACAGATAGTCTTATATGTATTTAAAAAATACATCTTGAGTGAATTTATATATTCTATACATAAATCTATCATATGTATTTTGTGAATACATCACTAGTCAATATCTAATTTATCAAAACATCTAAATTCAAAATTTGTCTAAACCTGATGAATAACAAATACAACTATGTACGTACAAAATACATTTCAACATAGAAGAACTACATATCACATTCAAAATTCAATGACTACCAAATACAACTTAACATCAAATACAATTCATAACTGTAAACATAAAAACACATATCTAAACAGTATGTATTTTCAGAATACATATTACGCTTATATTTCAACATACACATATGTATTTTCTGAATACATGAATTGTACAAATTTAAAATTAACAAGAAAAGATATAACAACACATATACAAATTATATAACAAGTGTATTTTCAGAATACATATACACTTATATAAAACTATATATACAAAAATCTTGCCATTAATTAATACAAGTATCTCACACAAATGTCATATGTATTTTAACATTACATTCACTGGAATGGTCTTATGTATGTAAAATATACATATCAACAAACAAGAACTACATATCACATTCAAAATCTAATAACTATCAAATACAACTTAACATAGAATACAACAAATGTATTTTCATAATACATATTACACTTATATAACAATACATATATAAATTCTTTCTAGTCACAAATACAAATATCTTACACAAATTTTAGATATCAAATACATATTTAAAATATATTGTATGTAACATATACAATTCATATCAATAACAAAATTTTGAAATAGCACCATACCTCCTCGACTTTCTCTTGTTCAGATTCATAATCTGATGCAACGAAACTTGCAATTTTACTGAATTCTCCTTTTTCATCCGACTTTCTTTTTTCCACAGATTTTTGAAATTTTGTGGGATTTGGTGATGAACATTTTGTCAATGCTTTCCTTTTCATTATTTCCACAATCTTTTTCGGATCGTTACGGTGCTTCGATCTCACATTTTCAATGATAACACCTTCCTTAGACAGAATATTAGTAAAACCCATGTTAAAATCTTCGTCTTGTGTTAAATCAAGACTAAATGATGGTACTTCTTTGAAAACTAAATTCTTCGATTGATTTCCTCTAAATGAACAACTACGATTTGCATGTTGAGCCATTATACATTATGTGGTACAATTTCAACACAAAAATAAAAAATTGAACCCAAAAAGATGACTTTCGCAAACTAATATTGAAAAAATGGCGACAAAAAATACTTTAACAGAAATTAAATGGAAAAAAAAATACATTAACTAAAAAAGAAATTATACATTAAGTCGTACAATTTCAACACAAAAATAAAAAATTGAACCCAAAAAGATGACTTTCGCAGACTACTATTGAAAAATTAGCGATAACAAACACCTTAACAAAAATAAAATAAAAAAAATAACATGCATTAACAGAAAAAGAAACTTACCTTAAAAAGTGGAGATTATCTTTATCAAGATGGTGGGAGTGAAAGGCGGAATTTGAAAAAAAATAAAAATAAGAGGAAAGTTGGGGGAAGTGAAATTGGCAAAGTAGAGTAAAAATAGGGATCTGAAAAAATATGGGGAGATTTCACGTGCCTTTTAAAAAAAAATGGTGAAATAATGCTAGTTTTGTTATTAATTGTAATTTTGTCAAACTATTGTTATTAGCTGTAATTAATTAATGTATTGTAATTTTTCCAATAAACGACTACATAAATGAAGTCCAATTGGCAAGTCTAATGTAGTCGGATTCGGATCCATTTCTTTCCTTATATACACGGTGGGGAACATTTTGAGCTCATACGAATTCAGGTGAAAAATGCATTATTGGGTCCGAGCATCTTCCTCAGATTTCACCGGAACTATTCCACAACCTACAAGGTATTATTTAATCTATTATTATTATTATTATTATTATTTTACTCCAATTTGTTTTCATTTGAAGCTAAATCGAATTATTTTGTTACTAAATTAACAGTGGACATACTGCTGCGAACATTGGAAAATCGAAAATTGTGGTGTTCGGAGGATTAATTGACAAGAAGTTTCTTAATGACATTACTGTCTATGATATTGGTATGTGATCATCCTCTCTTAATCACTTATTGTTTCAAGTATAAATTAGTAGTAGTCACTTCTCTGTCCCAATTTATGTGGCGCTATTCGCTTTTCGAGAGTCAAATTGACTTGATTTTGACAGTGTATTTGGATTATGTGGCACTGTTTGTTTTTCTAGAGTCAAACTGCTTGATTATGTGGCAGAGTTTGTTTTTCTGAGAGTCAGATTGCTTGATTTTGACCATGTATTCGGTTATGTAGCACAGTTTGGTTTCTCGAGAATCAAACTGCTTGATTTTGACCGGATGTGGAATCTTTAAGTTTCTTGAGACAAAATTTACATATTTGATAACTTTGAAAAATTTTGTTACCAAATTATCACTGGACATACTGCTGTGAACATCGTAAAATTATCCAAATACAAGTAAAAGTGGACATTTATTTTTAGTGCTATGGAAAGTAAAAGTGGACGGAGGGAGTAGTGTTAAGCATGCCATTTTGAGCAAAATTAGGTTCGTATTTGTTGGAAGTCATTTCAGTTTTGATTAGCATTTGTAGGTCAGTGTTGCAATTAAGGATATTTTGAGGACCTATAGTTAGTTTTCCTTAAGAATTTACATTTCAGTATCGGGATAAGTGTGAGATTCCGGAAACCATTTTGATGGAGTTAGTAGTTTCATTGATGACGTCGGTGTGAAGAGTTCAAAAGGTAATGAGTACAAAAGAGAATGTGTTAGCTCCAATATATTACAGACTATGCTAGGACCAGGGAGCTAACAAAAAACAAAAAGTCTATTAGGGGTATTTACAGGGAATAGATTGCACCAACTAAATAGGCATAAATTACATCACCTGACATTTAATTAATTCTTTACTTGAGTCAAACTTAGTATATTAAGCATGTCATTTTCAGCAAAATTAGGTTCCCTATTTTTGGGTTGCTTTTTCAGTTTTGATTAACATTTGTATGTTAGTATTGGAATAAGTGACAGTTGGAGAATCTATAGTTAGGTTCCATAAGAATTTGCATTTCGGTGTTGGAGTAAGTGCGAGATTTCGTCAATGAGGTTTCAAACTTAGAAGAACAAGCAAGGATACTCAGTTGTAGCATTGGCTCATTCCGCACTACTAACCTAGTCTGCCACTGGGACTAGGTTCAAATCAACTGGAATCTGGAATGCAATCATTGAGGAATTTGAGAAGAGACTTGTCACTTGTCAAATGCAGTGCTTATCTATGGCTGGTAGACTGACACCGATCAATAGTGTATCGGACAACATTCTAACATATTACATGACCCACTTCCCAATACCTAACTCAGTCCTTAAGCTTTGCAAAGTTAGAAAGTCATTCCTGTGGGAAGAAAAGAATCAGAAGCACAAATTTCACGTGGTGAGATGGAACAAAGTTACTCAATCTAAATCACAAAGTGCCTTAGGTATAAGGTACCTTAAGCTCCACAATAAAAGCATTTTATTCCAATGGCTATGGAGATTTGGGCAAGTGTAACGTGGCTAATGGAAGGAGGTCATCACTGCCAAGTAGGGGATCAAAACAACTGTTCACCAAAAGGGTTTCATCAGGCCATGACACTAGCTTATGGAAGCATATCTCTAGCTAAAGGCATGGATTCTTTCAGGACATCTCTTACAAGGTTGGAAATGGAGCTCATGTGAAATTTTGGAAGGAAAGATGGATGGGAAACAATGCATTGTATGACTTATATGCACTAGCTATGATGCCTGCAATCAGGATTCCACTGTCTGAAAACGAAGAGAGGAATGCATGTAACCTCACCTTTAGAAGGTACCTACAAAGACTGGGAGTGTAATAACCTTATAGCTTCAATTGAAGGTAGCAGCATAACAGAATCATAGCTGGACAGAATTTCATGGTGAAGCTCTAGTAAGGGTCTAAACACAGTTAAAGCTGGCAACAACCACCTTTATTATTCTCAAAATGGAAATATTGATCATGGAACTTGGAAGCAGATATGGAGGAGTAACTCCCTATGTAGGTGATCTGCTCTGCCTGGACAGTTCTAAGAGATGCTTGTTTGACTAAAGATAACTTTGACAGAAGGAACATTCCGTTGGTCAATTGATGCTACCTGTGGCAGCAAAGCTTGGAGTATACCAGTCACCTATTTCTTCACTGCACAGTGACAACAGAATTGTGGAATCTCTTCATCTCCATTTTTGGATTATATTCGGTGCAACTCTAGTCACCCAGTCTCAAAAGTAGGTTAAGTAAGTCCTCAAGTTACAATCTTGTACAGATATTGCGGAAACCTTTAGTTAGTTTGATTAGAGATTTGTATTTCATTGTGAATAAGCGTGAAATCTGGAGAATATATAATCAGTTTGATTAGAGATTTGTTTATCATGTTAGATAGTGTGAAAATTGGAGAACCTTTAGTTAGTTTTTCTAGAGATTTGTTTCAGCATAGGAATAACCTTAGGTTTTAGAGGACCTGTAGTTTTACTGGACCGCTAATATCTCTTTCTAAGACAAATTATCGAGTACTTGAATGAAATGGGCATGCATGAAGTTTAACAGACATGTAGAATATTCAAATTGCCAATACCAGCCAGTGCGGGATTGAGGCCTCTTTGGTTGATATTTTCTCTGCTGACATTGCCAAATTCAGCTTCTGGAAGTCAATGTGTTTTCTGTGCATTGGATCAATGCCAGTTGTTTTTATATTCTAAATTCAAATGTCATTAATGTTTCAGAAAACAAATTGTGGTTTCAGCCAGAGTGCACAGGCAGTGGTTCTGATGGCCAAGTTGGTCCTAGCCCACGGGCATTCCATGTTGCTGTTGCAATTGACTGTCATATGTTCATCTTTGGCGGGAGATCCGGCAGTAGAAGGTGAGCAAATGCTATGTAAGTCGTATGTTATATGTTACTATGGCTTCTCAATGCCTTAAACTGAATAACTTTCCTCTTTTTCAGGTTAGGTGATTTTTGGGTTCTGGATACTGGTAAAGTTTGCTTTGTACCATGGCTGTATAAAGAAAATGCATGATCAATTTTTGTTTCCTCTTTTCACCATCAAATGTTTTTGATAAGCCAAAATAATCTCACTGATAGCACACCAAGTTGCATCACTAAACAGTGCGAGTTTACATCAAACCTCCAAAATAAGCTTCTAACTATCTATACAATATTGAAAACACTTTTGCCCTAAAAAATACCTATGATCAAGAAGGAGTTTAAGTCCTACATAGATTTTCAACCACTTCAGAAGAATTCCTTTCCTTTGAAATCAGCCAAAAGACCGAGAGAGTGTTGATTCATCCACAGCTCCTTCTTCCTAACTCCGTCTCTGTCGTGTCTGTGTGGTATGAAATGCAGGGTATGCTAGCTGCATAACTCTGAGTAGAGCTGCAATGCAGCAGTATACAACATCCTCACAAATTACTGTTTGCTTTGCATAAACAACACTTAACTAGCTATTCTTGACTCCTCCTACCCCTCGAGTTATCCATTGTTAGTACGACGTTCTAAGCCATACACCATGTGAAAAAAGTATTTTTCTCCCTCTCGTCAGATTTTAGACTTGATTTATTTTATATTCCCTGTGGTGCTAGATATATGGCAATGGTCAGAGCTGACAAGTTTTGGCGACTTACCTTCTGCAAGGGATTTTGCAGCTGCCTCACCCATTGGAAACAGTAAAATTGTAATGTAAGGTTTCGTCTTGCTTTATGAGGTGCTTATGTGTCCTATCCATCTTTCATTATTGTTTGGCCTTTATATGCATGCAGGTTTGGTGGCTGGGATGGTAAAAAGTGGTTGTCAGATGTTTATATCTTGGACACAAGTACTGCCTTTGATTGTAATTCTAGGTTTTCCTCTCCGTTTTCTATGTCACAAAACAGTTTATCCATAACAGGTGGAATTATTTTGAACAGTGACTCTCGAGTGGAGGGAGCTATCTGTTTTGGGAACTTTACCTCCACCTAGATGTGGACATACTGCTACTATGGTTGAGAAAAGATTGCTTGTCTATGGTGGTAGAGGTAAATATGGATGATAATCATGATTATTTTCTCTTGGAAATATCATGTTCCTTTCCGTAACTTGCTATTCGACTACTTTCATGCATTGCAAATGTTTTATGCTGCTTTGAAGATCTTGATGTCTTGTACTTATTAGATTGAGCAATAGATAAATTTGACAATGGATTTTGTTGAAAGGACAAGATCCTAAAGGTATGAACAAGGTAATCTAACTAAAGCTGGATGGAAATTTTGTATCCGTAGTTCAACCCTTCATCTTTTACTGCACAAGTATCTCTGTCTTTTCCGGATACACCATGCACAAACCTTTATTTGTTATTTCCTTTCTCCCCTTTTATACACTCTGGATTAAAAAATTTATATTGACAAATACTTTTCTTGAGTAAATTTAGTTTACTTATTCCATAAAGGGAAACTTTCAAGGACACCTAATATGGTACATGAAGTTAAGAATTTACTTTCACACCTCTATGCTACATGCTAAATTATTCTGTAGGAATGAAGCTCTTACAAAGTAACTAAAGTAAATGACTCACTGCTCAGAGGATTGATCTAGAAAGATCATATATATAGCCAGGAACATTAATACAAGCGTGATGGCTCTCAGTTACTTGAGAATTAGAAGCCTCTGAGTGAACCTACAACCTTTTGTGACCAAAATATTGCACTACTAGTGAACGCATTAATAACTCAGATAAATTTCCTTATATACAGGATGTGAAAGTCCTTTGAAATATTGGCGAGTTCTTTATCTTATAACTCAGGCATTATAGCTATTATACATGAAACACAAGTTCAAAGTGCTTTAATACCTTTCTTGAGAAATGGTAACTTTGTATTCGCTCAAAATTCATCATCCAAGAGATGATGAATTGGAAACTTCCTACAGAGTGGTAGGCACACCCCATGAGGGTAGTTAGATTACAAGTTTCCAAGGAAATCAACTAAATCTTCCACCTCCCCTACCAAATCTTGTTTACACCAAAAAAATAAAAGGCTAATACAATTCATCTTAATCATCTGGAAGTTAATCTCTAACCCTTCAAAGCACCTAGTGTTCCTTTCTCTCCAGATGGTCCACCATATACATGATGGTATAGTCTTCCACCATTCTTCCTTTCTGCCCCTGCTACCAATTGTGTGCCAACTGTTCAAGACATCCAGAGTGGTCTATGGCATCACCCAGCTAACCCCTAGTATACGTAAGAACATATTCCACAGGTTTGTAGCTGTTTGACTATGTATGAATAGGTGATTTTTTACCTCAATCTCATGTTCACACATGAAACACCTAGAACATATCTGCATTCCTCCTCTTTTTTGTAATGCCTCGTGAATGAGGCATGCCTTTCTGATTAGTAGCCAAGTAAAGCATGAGACTTTTAATGGGCATTTGATCTTCCAAATTAGTTTCCAAGGCCACCTTTCTGCCAACGACCAGTTAGAGTTCATCTCCAGTAACCTGATTTAACGGTGTAGACTCCCTTGCTGTGAATTTTCCACACTGGTTTATTAGTTGTCATACCCATAGCATACCTGGGAATTCATGAAGGGTCTCTAGTAGTTTAGCAACTTCCTCAATTTCCCAATCATTCAATGCCCTTCTGAATAGTAAATTCCAACCTTGTTGACTCCAAACTTGTGCTACAGTGGCATTATTTTGTAGACTCAGGGTATAAAGATGAGGAAATAGACTCCTCAAGTTTTCTTCTCCTAACCAGATTTCATCCAGAAGTTCGTTTTCAACCCATCCCCAACCTTAATGCATATGTTATCGTTGAAATGAGGCCACAATCTTCTGATAGTCTTCCAAACACTGCATCCAAATGTACCCATAACCTCTAAACTGGTTGAGGAGCCCGTACTTGCCAGCTATAAATCTTCTCCATAAATCTCTCTTCTGTACAAAATCTCCATAACCATTTCTGTAGCAGACACTTATTTTGGAGACTGAGGTTCTTCAAACCTAAACCCCATTGAATTCTGCTAAGTGTGAGTGTATCCCACTTCACTAGATTGAATCCTCCTTTCTCCTTGTTGCCTTGCCAGAGAAAAGTTCTCCTTAGCCTGGTAATTTTCTTCTCAATGCTCTTTGGAATTGGAAACAAACTCATCATGTAAGTAGGTAAGCCATCAAGAACTGACTTAATTAGTGTCACTCTACCACCTAGAGATAAGTATTGGCTTTTCCATTTAGCAAGTTTCTTCTCACATTTCTCTATCACCCCATTCCACACTTCTATTTCCTTGTTCTTGGCACCTAATGGAAGCCTCAAATACTTTGTAGGTAGTGTGTCTATCTGGCATCCCAAATTCTCAGCAAGCCCGATTAAGATGTTAACTTGGTTAATAGGGAAGATGTGACTCTTTAACCAGTTGACATGGAGTCCTGAGATAGCCTAAAAAATTGTGAGAATAGCTCTTAGGAGTCTGATCTGTCTCTCATCTGCCTCACAGAATATGAGGGCATCATCTGCACAGAACAAGTGTGTAATTTCTAGGTTCTCTTACACTGAAGCCCCTCACCCAACCATTTGGCTTTGCCTTCCTGAACATATGATTAAGCCCCTCCATAGCTAGTAAGAATAAGAAAGGAGACATAGGATCCCCTTGCCTAAGACCCCTTTGGGATTAAAAAAAAACTTCAGTATTTCCATTTATAATGAGAAAACTTTACAATTGAAATACAAAACTTCACCCAACTCAGCCACTTGTTACCAAATCCCATGTTTTCTAGAATTTTTAGGAGAAAATTTCAATTAACATGGTCATAGGCTAAAAAAAACCTTCAGTATTTCCATTTATAATGAGAGAAAACTTTACAATTGAAATACAAAACTTCACCCAACTTAGCCACTTGTTACCAAATCCCATGTTTTTTAGAATTTTTTGGAGAAAATTCCAATTGACATGGTCATAGGCTTTCTCAATATCCAATTTACATAAAATCCCTAGCTTCTTCTGTTTCACCCTTGAATCAACCAGCTCATTGGCCAACAATGTTGCATCCGTGATTTGCCTTCCTTTCAAAAGTGTCACCTAGTGTTCATCAACCAATTTTCCAATCAGTGTTTTCATCCTCTTAGTTATCAACTTGGAAATGATTTTATAGACTCCTCCGATGAGACTAATAGGTCTGAAATCTTTTAACTCAACAGCTCCGGGTTTCTTTGGGATTAATGCTATGAAAGTAGCATTGAAAGATTTCTCAAACACACTTTTCTGATGGAAGTTCTGGATTGTCAACATTAGACATGCTTTGAAGAAATTCATAGTGAAACCATCAGGTCCGGGTGCTTTGTCTCCATCACATTGTTTGATGATCTGTAACACTTCATCTTCTGTGAATGGTCTTTGCAACCATTCGTTTTCTTCGGTAGTGACTACTGGGCACCCTTCAAACTCAAAAGGTCTCCAAGTTTCAGTTTCTGAATACAGATTGGCATAGAAGTCTATCATGGCTTCTTTGATGTCATTTGGTTCCTGTATTTCTTCTCCCCTCACCACCAACCTATCAATTGTATTATACCTCCTATGAGAAGTTGCTAACCTTTGAAAGAATCTGGTGTTTTTATCTCTTTGCTTCAACCATAATATTCTTGACTTCTATCTCCACCTAGCTTCTTCTTGTTTGGCCAGTACTTCCAACTCTACAAGGATTGTTGCTCTTATCAGCATTTCATCATCATTTAGAGTTCTTTCATTTTGGATCTTTTCCAATTCAGATGGCTCCATAAGCAATCCAATTTTTCTGTTAGTTATTTCAGTACGTTTCCGTTTGCTCCAATCTTTCAACTTGTGTTTTAGCATCTTTAGTTTGCTGCTAAGTAGGTAGTCTGGGCACCCTTCTACCTCGAATCTGTTCCACCAGTCTTGTACCATCTCACTGAAGCCATGAAGCCATCAACATTGAGCCACCAATTTTCAAATTTAAAGTATGTTTGTCTATGTTCCCAATTTCCACTTTCTAGCATAATAGGGTTATGATCAGACCGTGCTCTAGGAAGTGTGCTTTGCTTAATGTTTTTGAAACTTTCCTCCCATTCCGTTGAAAATAGGAATCTGTCTAGTCTAGCAGCACTGTGATGATTATCTCCCGGGAACCAAGTGTATTTCCGTCCAAGCAAACAAGGGTCATGCAGTTCCAAATCTTCTATCTACCGGGAGAAATCTTTCATGACATTAGTGACTCTATTGCACCCTCTTCTTTCCATCATGTATCTCACAGTGTTGAAGTCTCCACCTCTCCACCTGTAACCCAAGGACCTACACATAGCTCCTTCGTTGCAGCCATTTCTTCCCAACATTCGAACTTTTCACTCCTATTACGAGGAGCGTAGACTCCAGTGAAGTACCACAAAAAAGAGTGTTGAGTTGGTTCAAACTTGTGTGCTTTAATACTTTAATCTCTCTTTCTCTCTGTTGGTACTTCATGATAAGATCACACGTCACCTTCTACTTGATAATTTCCTAGGAGGACACTTTCTATGTCATAAAGAAGATGACATTGAAGTCGCCTAACTGTAGCAAAGTTCTATAAGAATGTGATGATAACAGCAGTTCTAGTACATTAATGATTTCTTCTGTTTTTCGCGACAATAAGGTTCTGGTTTGTCTGTTTGGTAAAGAAAGTGAGAAAATCCTTCATCTTATTGAACAAACAAGAGAATTTGTCCTCATCCACTTGTATGTGGAACTTAATCTCTAGCATGATCCTCTTGTAATGAACACACCACACTCTGCTTTCACATATATCTTTCTTTTTGACAAACATCCTAATGCAACTGTTCAGTTATTTGTGTTTGAAGGCAGGTTTATCACAATTACATATATTAGTGATGCTTTTACTCCTTTCCCCCCTTTTGTTGTCCAAGATGGCATTGATGTTTTTAATTGGTTGTACAGTACTTTCATCTATATGTGTTCAGATACTTGATTTCCTTTTTTGAATATTTGAACTGATGTATTTGACTTTACTTTTGGGTAGGAGGAGGAGGGCCAATTATGGCCGACTTATGGGCTTTGAAGGGACTAATTGAAGAAGGTACTTTTTACTTTTGGCTTGAAGCTCCAGTTTTACTCTCTAGAATTCTTTTTTAATTAGTGATGTTTCCTTTGTCTCAAAATTATCTTCGGTTATATGGAAGAGAAAATTTGATTTAACTTCATCATGTTGCTTCTTGAAAAATGGTATGAAAGTTACACATTTTCAGTTAATATTTCCGAGTTGTCTCGCTTAACCTTTCATACTAGTAGTCGTAGTATTACTTGTGAGATTTTCTTGGTGTATTCCATGTCTGTTACTGTTTACTGTTTCTTGCACTTGGATTATCGTAGTAATGTGGTAGTGATTGTTCCATGTTTTAGTATGCTTGTCATGCTTTCTTTAGCATTTTTATTTTGGTTTCTCCACTCCCGCTGTTTTCTTTTTTTGAACTGCTTTGTAATGCTTTTACTTGAGCCAAGGGTCTACTGGAAACAACCTCTCTACCTTGTAGGGGTAAGATTTGTGTACATATTACCCTCCCAAGACCCCTTTTATGGGATTACACTGGGTATTCTATTGTTGTAGTTCATGTGGTTGTGCTTATCCAACCTTTCAGATGTAGGAACAAATTTTCCCAGAAAATATGAGTTTGGCTGCCCTTGACGAAATACGTTAGTTAGTACAACTTGAATTTCTATTTCATTTACTGCTTTCCGATAGCTAGTTGACATCCTTTTGATACATACAAGCACATATTTATATACAATGTATGCACATTGTATTTTGTACCCTATCTTCTCCCGTGGTTACTTTAACATGTTTTTTCTTTCCAGTTCCTTTCTTTCCTTACTTATCCCTGGAAGTTCTATGACTATTCTGTTTTAGCACTTAACTATATCAATATTTCTGATTTTCTGGAAGGAAGAGAATGAGAGCCCTGGATGGACCCAATTGAAACTTCCAGGTCAAGCTCCTACAGCGCGTTGTGGACATACAGTTACATCTGGAGGACTCTATGTAAGTCCATTTCATGGTGAAAATCACTTTATGCAAAATCTATACGATTTAATAGCTGATATGGACATTAAGAATGAATTAACATTGCTCTTGGGGTATTGACGTTTATCTGCTGCGAAGTGTTTTACATCTAGCATCATCTAAAAAAGGGCAGCCCGGTGCACTAAAGCTACCGCTATGCGCGGTGTCCGGGGAAGGGCCCCACCACGAGGGTGTATTGTACGCAGTCTTACCTTGCATTTCTGCCAGAGGCTGTTTCCAAGGCTTGAACCCGTGACCTCCTGGTCACATGGCAACAACTTTACCAGTTACTCCTAGGCTCCCCTTCACATCTAACATCATCTATCTTGTCCGGTGAAGGCATAATTAGCACCTCTCTGACATGCGCAATTTTACTGGTATACCTTTGGGTTTCTTGGGGAGTATAATTTCATTAGAACATAATACCCCTCGGGGATAGGATCCTAAGTTTTTGTTTAACCCACTCTGTGTCATCTGGTAGTAAAAATAAAGTAGCCGAAATCTTTTGTGGTAAATGCATTTTTTGCCACTTTGAAGAGTTCTAAAAGAATATTGGTGGTGAATAATATACGAACTTCTGTAACTACTACCCCATACACTACCTTGTTACTTCTTTCTGAAGTTGTTTCCTGGAGTTGTTCGTGCATATTGATACATATAAAATTCGGAGTTGTTTGTATATATCTCTTCACCTAGGAGGTGTAAGTGCATGCAAGTTCGAGTGTTCAATAGTCCATGAATCCCAAATTGGCAAATGCAAAATTGTGTCTATATCAGCAGTTATAATCGTTGTAAATTATGAGTGCACCGGACTGCCCTTTTTTTTAAAATCGTTATAAATTATGTTGAAATTCTATGTGAACTTGCCCAGGTTGGACTTAAATCTCTATGCAATTTCTGTTGCATTAGAGTATGCAAGTAAGGTTGTTAAATGATTGTTACAATGCTGCTTTATATGTTTTTGGTAATGTAATAATATCCACTTTCCACTTGATATTGTCTACTGCTTTAGCCATTCAAACCTTCCTTCCTTCCAGCAATAAAAAAGATTATGCAAACAGCATACTCACTTACAGTTTTTCTGCAGCTCTTGTTATTTGGAGGGCATGGAACAGGTGGTTGGTTGAGTCGGTATGATGTTTACTACAATGATTGTGTTGTTTTAGACAGGGGTAAGCATGATTGATCGATACTTCCTACAATTGCTATCCCACTCCATATACTGATATAGGCTTTGCAACTTGTACTACATAACAACTTTTGGTTTTCTTCTCATGATTGAGCTTATTTTACATTTTCATTCCATCAGACTCTTGATCTACATTAATATATTTCTATAGCTTGTACAGACAGTAGTAATCTGGCAACCTTGAAGATTTAACCAGATTAACAAATCTCTCCACAATTTATTGGTCTAGGTTTTATATAAGATGGCGGCACATAGTTAAATGACCTGAAAACCATTCGTGATTTTGTAAATAGTCGACAAGGGTATTTTGGTCTAACTTTTTCTGTTTCCAGTGTCTGTACAGTGGAAACGCCTACCAACTACTAATGAACCGCCAGTTGCACGAGCATACCACTCAATGACCTCAATTGGGTCACGATATTTGTTGTTTGGAGGGTTCGATGGAAAATCAACTTATGGTGATCTGTGGTGGTTAGTTCCAGAAGGTATTGAGTCCCATTCAAGTGCATTGGTTTACCTAATCTCTCATTGTTTAGGAGAGTTCGTCTTTTTTTCCAAAAACTTACAACTAACATTTTATTGCATTAACTTAATGTGATTCTCCTTTAACATATTTCTGCTCGCTGTGCCTTTTTTCCTCTGTTGTTTATGTCTTACCTGCATGATTATATGCTATTGATCTGTAATTCTGTTAGATCATTTGCAAAGATATCAGAAGCTTGTTTCATCTTTCCAACTTCCAAATTTTCCGTAGAATTTGCAAATAGCCCTTTTGGGTTGGTCAGTAATGGATTAAAATTTGTCAGGAAAAAAACTTCAATCAAGCAACTGTCACCCATTTAAATTGTCCTAGAGTTGTACCATTTTAACAATGTTGCTCAATTTGACAACAGATAGTTCTAGCTCCAAGCTAATTCATGTCTTTGAGAAGTGAAGAAAGTTCTTTTGTCTTAGAGTTGTGTACGCAACACTTCCATTCTTTCAATTAACCTCGTTTGCGTATGTTTTTTATCTGAATCTTAGATGATCCAATTGCTAAGCGCGTAACAGCTTCTCCTCCCAAGGCCATCCATGAAAACCAGGATGCTTCAATGACAAGTATGGAGAAGGTATAGGGCCCTGAAGTTTCATTTTCCATTAGTGCCTCTCACCTCAAGTATTAAAATATGTTTATGTTAGTACAATATGACATTACATTTTGTTCCTTCCACTGTTATTTGGAATTTGGAGTCTTAACATCTCTGTTGGAAGATGTATCACAGAGTTGGATAAATATTTGCTGCGTTGACTGAATTGATCAGTGGAGTCTCTGCGCAAAGTTAAACATTAAGCAGTGATTATTGAATGATACCCATGGAAAAAGATCCGCATATCCCTGCTTAGAAAATTTGAATCACTTGCACTTCAAAGGTGCTAGTGTTGTCACGGTTATTCACTTGGGGCAGATGGTCATTAGCCCACCCCCTACGGCTAATCCTAATATACTTTGGTGACACCCTAAGGACTTAAGCATTCAATTTTTTTTGAGACTTCTAATGGCATAAGAAGTTGATAATCATATTTGTAAAGCTTTGAGGAGGAGGTGTCAAGAAGCGGAGCCTTGGAGTAACTGGTAAAGCTGCTGCCATGCCCCAGGAGGTCACGGGTTCAAGCCTTGGAAACAACCTCTTGTAGAAATGCAAGGTAAGACTGCGTACAATAGACCCTTGTGGTCGGACCTTTCCCCGGACCCTGGGCATAGCAGAAGCTTTAGTGCCCTGGGCTGCCCCTTTTGAGGAAGTGTCAAACTTGATCTTTTTCTAGAAAAAAAGAAGGTAAAATGTGATGGAGCTCTATCCTTTGGCTCTAAGTTGGAGCTTTGATCAGAAAGAAAGACAGGTCGAGTTGGTGTGGTAGAGAGTGATACTTTCTTTTTTTTTTTTCCTTTATATTCTAGGATTATGGTATGTTTGGCATGGGGGTGGGAACTAGTGCTAGGAAGGCTTGCAGAGCAGCTGGATGCCTCTATGAGATGGTTTTTTTGGGATTGGTGATGAGATGTGGGTTTTACAAATTTGAATAAGAAATTTAATCTACTTTGTTATCTTTGGGTAGGACATTTTCTTCTCAACCATGTAGTCATTCTTTCATAATTAATAACACTTATTTGTTTTATCAAAGAATGAGGTCTCAAACAACTTTCCTAAAGTGAAGCAATGAGAGTAAGAAACCTTTGTTGGGGAGTGTCACAAAGTCAAGATAGTTGTTTATGGTACAATAAAGAGATCCACATTTAGAGGAATCCAACCTTATTCATCTGGGGAAGAATATGAACAAATATTGGTCAACTTGTTTTGCATAGAATTAATCTGATAACCTCAAAGTTGTGGCACCTCAGCTTCACTGTGTTTTCTCTAACCGAGTGATTGCCATACGATACAGTCTATATGCATGCATGTCAGAGAGAGAAAGAGAGAGAGGGGATGATTTAGTGGGTGGCAGTAGTTGATGGTGCTAATTTTACGATTGCCTGTATTTATCAACCTAGTAGTCCTCTTTATTCTGATTATGCTTTGATAGATATGTAGATGAGTGTGTTGATACTGCTTGTATGATGGACAAAGCATCTACTGGTTTAACCCTTTCTTACTATTGAATATTGATAGGAGAGGCAAATGCAAGAAGATGCTGTATCAGAGTTGCAGAAAAGGATAGGAGTTTCAGTACCCGTCTCCAATTCTAATGCGAAGAGAATTGTAGATGTGTTGGAAGATATAGAATTATTAGAATTGGCATCTAAATTCACTGGAGAGGGAGCTCTCAGTAATAAGGAGGTTATAATTTCTTTGTCAGTATATGTTATGCCATTAGTAAATTCTTTGCAATTTCTAATCTAGAATTATTTGATCACAGGCTGTACAAGCACTTCGCGATCAGTGGTCAAAGTCCTCTCCAAAGTCAATTCAATTAAAAGAGCTTAGTCCATTACTTCGCGACTACAAGCGCGGCGTTATGCGCATTAAAGAGTAAGATCACTGTTTTGTACATTTTTGTTGTGTTCATGTCTAGTTAGGTTCTGGTGTTCTTATGAATGTGGTGAAGAACTTACATCTAGAAATGATGATCAAGTTGGACAACTTTTGTGAGTGGTGAAAGTAAAGGAAATTTCTCTAGCGAAGTATAAAGGCTATTGCATTGTTGGTTTATAATACTTCCTCCGTTCTGACTTATGTGGCATACTTTTCTTTTGTCTGTTCTAAAGAGTATGTCTTTTTTAAAAAAAAAATAATCAAGTAAACGTATTTTCATTCATAAACATGGCCAAAAGTCTGGTCGTATACAAGCGATCACCAAAAGGTAAAGAATCTACAAAAGGGAATGATTCTCTACAAACGCCAATCTTCTATACCATTGGGAACTCTACGGGTGCACCAAGAGAAAATAAGGAATCAGAGGCTACTCCTCAATTGGGAAAAGCTCCGACTTTACCCCTCAAACTCTTTCCTATTTCTCTCTCTCTACATCACCCACATTAACGTGAGTAGGACCACGTTTCATGCCCTGCTTCTTCTCTTTCTTCTCCTGCTCTGCTCTTCCAACTGAACATCAACTCTTTCACAGTTTTTGGCATTGCCCAAGAAGTACCAGTCCCACCTAAATGTATTCCAGCATAACCTCTTGGTAAGACCACAATGAAGAAGAAGATGCACCATGTCCTCGCCCACCTCCTTGCACATATAACACCAGCCCAGTCATACGCCACTACATAAATTGGAACAGTGGGAGTGGTATTATAGCACCGGACTGAGGTGTTTCACCGTGCATAAGTGTTGAAAAATAAACTAAATTCATCTCAAGTATATGAATTTTACTTGGTGAGTTAGTCCATGTATTAGGAAATTAATGAGGATGCATGTATGATTTTGTACGTGAACTAGTAAAGATAAAAAGGTTAGGATTAAACTAAGAAACATGTATTTGACTAGGTACATTCTAGAAAAGGTTGATAAATACCTAGGTATTATAGCTATTTTATGTATGCAAGCTGAGTGAAGTAAAAAAAATTTTCCTCACTGTCTTCAAAAGAATGTGAGATTGAGAATTCTCATTCCCTCTGAAATTTCTAAAAATAAGAATCTTAGTTTCCCCAAGTTATTGATAGACTTGTTCGTTAGCAACTATTTTTCTTATGATCTTTTGAAGTTTGTGTGTGTTCTACTGGCGTGAGACTACGCATTGTGGTATTTATACCATAGACTTTTGGATATGATGATGAAATTTCAGAATCTCCTTCCAACCAGTATGACACAAGTGTATTGTCACTGACTTTATTGATGTTTGTCAGGAGTAAGTTATTCATTGATTTCAAATGAATTATATGTCATACTTGCTGTCAAATATAAGTACTTTCTCTGGGAATGTACAACCACACATAAGTACTTTCGTTGGGAATGTACAATCGCACACCTTTTGAAGGAACGGATCTTCCCTGTTAAGGAAAGAAAAAAGAAAATGGAGGGGGGAGGGTGTACCTCAGCCGAAATGTGGTTAACTTTTGATCATGCGGTGTTGTAGGGAAAATCTTGGAGCATTCTTGCAATCCATGAATCCGGAATCTCTGGGGAAAGAGAACTATAGATTCTATCATATCAGGGATGTTAGTCAGGTATGAGTTCTTCAAGGTTCTATATGTTAGTCTTGATGTTATTTACATCTGAACATCTGAATACTTGTTGCTTCACTTCTTTATCATCTCTCATGTCCATTGATCAAGTGTCCTCGGTGCTTAATATTCTGATCTGTTGAGGGGCACCTAGTTTCAGCACAGTCAAAGAACTTCCTTCTTTTTTACTCTTCATAAGACTTTACTGAATTCGTATCTATGTGGTTCATTACCAAAAAGAACTAACTCGTGCTTGTTTCAGAATTAGTGACATAATAATTCTGAAATTATCCTAAAAAGGTTTTGGTGTTGTATTGATACTTTAGGGTCCTTTACCGTTATGTTCTCTATTTAATGCAAACCTCACAAGTCTTTTTTTTTTTTGGATTCCTTGACTAAATAGGTTCCATCAAAAGGTATGGTAATATGCCACATATTTCCATATCACACTGTACCTAATCTTCAAATGTTAACTTTTTGTATACGTGTTCTGTTATTCTCTGAAAAGCATCTACCTCCCCCTTTTTAAAGCAAAACATCTGATTTGTTTTCCAGGAGTGCAATTTGTAACTGCTCTTTACCAAAAGAATTTAAATTATATACGCTAATTGTGTAATGATTTGTTTACACCATCCATGTCAACACCTTTTATATAAGTGAGTATACTCTCAATATAGATGTGCTAAAATTATATAGCTATAAATGGTAAATATTTTCTAAATATGGTATATTTAGGTAAGTTTCCCTATTTGAGATAGGTTGCTTGCCCTTTATTCTAGGCTATCAATCAACACTAATAAATATAGTTATCTAAAATTGTCTTTTTAAGTGACCTGTAGCATCAGTGCATAGAACTTGAACCCTTGCCAAATAATGACTCTGTAGATTGAGGCTTTTCATGTTGTTATATTAATTAGGGGTGTGCATCGGTCGGTTCGGCTCGGTTTTATGTGTTATTGGTTCGGTTTATCGGTTTTCGGTTTTTAAATATGTAAAACCAATAACCAACCAATAAGATATTTTCTTATCGGTTTCGGTTTATCGGTTTTTGGTCCTTAACGGTTCGGTTTTCGGTTTAACCAATAAGAAAATACTCATAAAATAGAAATAGTAACCACAAATCAGGTCTTAGTGTCATCAACTTAGTTTGTATAAACAATAGGGAGCTGTCTATCCCCAAAACATATATCTTTTTTCGCTTCAGATCTGTGACTTTAAATGCTGAATCTTGGTACCGCAAACTTATGGAGTTGCACCATCTGAATTTTATAGAGTTGGGTGTAAACTTCATTCTTTGAATCCTTCTGTATCCTTATACGTTCATCTTTCCTCTCTATTAAATCCTCCTTCATCCCTATCTCCCCAGCTCACTGATGTGAGACAAGACATCATACAGAAAACAACTACACCTCAGCCCCAATGAAGATGTGTCCACTGGGCATAACAAACCCCAGAAGCTAGCTCATGAAGGGAGGATTATCCAAAACTATTTAAGGAGATTCACGACCTATCCCCTCAATTCATGTGGGACTTGACACTCCCCCACATGCTCGTGTTTGGAACTTGAGCGTGGATAACATAAAGCGGAGGTCTAACACTATGAAGCACAACAAGAAATCGATGGGTTTGGATTTGATACCATGTGAAGATATTAAGCCCTTGTTCCCAATTCAACCCCAAAAGTTAGCTCTTGAAAAGGATTGTCAAAGGAGACCGCAGTCCATTCCCTCAATTAATATGAGATTTGACAATCCCAAACAAGATGAAATCAGATACAATCCAAAGTTACCATGTTTTTCCATTTAAATTCATAAAATGCCACCATAACCTACAAGACAATTATGCATATGCTCATATCTATGATCTATTTGTTGCTAGCTCTTCACTTTTATCACCTTTCTGTTTAGTAGTAACAACTCTCGATGTCATTTGCTCCTCTTGATTCATCAGTTTTGAGTTAGAAATTTCTTTTTTGATCTGTAGTTGCGTATGAATGACATCCCACATCTGCTGGCTGAGTACGGACAACTCCCCTTCTGGATTTAGGATCAAGCTAAACACATCAAGTTCGATATCGAGTTTATCGTTGAGATTAATTGTACTACTCTTTCTCAACCCCTATGAATTAGCTAGGACATGCAAAATCTTGAATTTACTCTATAAACTTCCTAGCTTTCTGGTAGTTTGTAAGAGTTATTTTCTGTAATGACTGCTATACCTCAACTGTTTTTGTGTGACTGCGACATTATTAGTAATGAATATATATCATCCTTCACAGTTCATATAGTTGAGAATGCATACCTTGCATTAAGTTTCTCCCTAAATTAATTTATGTAGTTTCATGTATTTCGATTGTTGTATTATTTTGTTGTAGTTACTGTTCCTTTTCCCGAAGTGCTTGTCATGCTTCATATGACACTTTGTTATGGCTTCTTTACTTCCATTATTTCTTTTTCCTTGAGTCGAAGGTCTGTTGGAAACCACCTCTCTACCTCTCAAGGTAGGGGTAAGTTCTGTATGCACTCACTCTCTTTACACCTCACTTATAGGATTACAGTATTACACTAGGTATGTTAACTTCACTTGGAGCTATGCAATTGGCGCTTAAAAAATGCATTTATTAGGACATTTGGGATTCACACGATTGAAATAAACATAATGAAAGACTACTAAACAAAAAGCCAAATAAATCTCACCTTTTTCTTCCTTTTACAATCTCAACAGTGGTGAAAAATCAAATCGAAGGAGGGGTACTTTTGGTACATTATTGAAGGGAATAAAATAAAAGGTAAAATAAATTGGTTTTTATAATATACATAGAAAAATATTTGAGTAATTCTATAGTGTCAACAATGACCAATGATGGAGTTTTGCATTTTTACTAGCGTTTGGAATTTACAACTTTGCTTAGCTCTTCCAGCTTCCCCATTCTGAATTTCTCACTTTCCTTAACCAGCTAAAATATGACAAGACAACAATTAAAAGTCAATTAAATTAGTGATATTTTTTACTAAACATTAAGAATAAAGGAATATATAAAAGAATGGCTATTATAAATTATGAATCTTTACCTCTACAAGAGCGGAGGTTAGCTGAGTTTTTTCATTGTTCTTTTCATTGAAAGCCTCCAACACTTCTCTGTATTCTTTCTCCTATTATCAAGAGGAATATCATTAAACAAGATTTACTTAAAATTACAAACACAATTGTATATTCAATTTATAGCCTGTTTAGCCAATCTATTTAGGGTAACTTACATGAATCCTGAATCTTTAAGTGATATTATATAAAATCTCAACTATTTTGTAAATTACATTTTATCCCAATTTTTGAAATGGTAATACATATGTTATATGGTGATACATATAAAAAATTGATACATTTGAAACTAACAAGATATTTATTTAACGAAATAATAGATTCTTTTTTATTCATTGTATTCTTTTATTTAAGGAAAGATATCTAATTTTTTTCTTTTCTTTTTTAGATTCAATTTAGGTGTTTTAGTTATGTTTCTCTTTTTTCGTCTTTAATTTTATGTAGTTAAGGATTTTGAGTTTTACATAGATAGCAATTCTAATTCAATTCTGCTTTTAGTCTTTTTTTAAAAAAAAATATTATTACTTTTGTTTCCTACACTGACTACACCATTACCTTTCATTAATAACATATGAATCACTCAATAATTGAAATAAATAATTGTATCTACTATCTGAATCACCATAATACCATATATATCACCCATTAATATCATATGAATCACCAAATAATTGAAATAAATAATTGTGTCTACCATATGAATCACCATAATACAATATGTATCACTCATTAATATCATATGTATCACCCGTTAAAATCATACAAAATGTATCTATCGTATGAATCACCATAATACCCATATAATGATATCATATTTACCATTCATATGAATCACCATTAAAAGAATAAACATGTATGAATAACTAAATAAATTTATATATGTATCAATAGATTTTTTTCAAAAAAAAAATGGGAGAGATTTTAAGAGAGAAAAAAAAAGTTTCATGCGTTAATTGAGGAGAAAAATCAGGAAGGAAGATGATTTAAGCGTTAATGGAGGAGAAAAAATCAGGAAGAAAGATGATTTAATTGTTGATAATTAGGGAGAAAAAATAGCTTGAATGAGTTAATGGTGGAGTAAAAATAGGATCTGGAGTTTTGTTGATATAGATCAAGAGTAAAGTTGAAAATCGAAATTTTACATAAATTTTAAAAAATTAAGGAATATTAGATAATATAATCTCTTAAATTTGAAATTTGTGTAATTTATCGATCTATTTATGTAGCAAAAATGCTTTTGTATGTTTCTCTGAAAAGTACTTTTTGAGAGTATCAGTTTGTGTTTAGCTAATCATACTGAAAAATATTTTTGTCAGTATTAGAACAGTGAGTGGTGCTTGGAAGATTTCAAATGTATTATGGGGGGGAAATCTAATTTTGCTCCTATTAAAAAAAATACTAATCCCCCCACACCCCACACCCACCCCCTCCCTCCTCCCCTTTATCAAACACCTTAACCCTCTAAAATAAATAAGGACTTTATTTTTAAAAAAAATAAAAGAAAAACATTTTGGCTTATCAAAACCTTGACCAAATAGGTCCATAAATGTGAAAAGAGCATGAAGAGAAAGATATAAATTGATAGGAAAATAACATATACACCTTAACTTATCATATTTACACAAATCTCCATCGTTATAAAGTAATTATAAAAATCCTAACTAATTATATATCTTCATTGGATATATCCGGAAGTTAATTGTGCATCTCGACAGAACCAAAATTGAAAAAAAAAAATATATCGAGAGCTAATTATGTATCTTTATAAGAAAAAAAATATCTTCATTGAATTTATTATGTATCTCGACATACCCAAAATCGAAAAAGATATATCTTCATTAGATATATCAGGAGCTAATTATGTATCTCGATAGACCCAAAGTCGAATTTTTCATTAATTATGAAAAAATATTGAAATCTTTTTGTAATTAAATTTCAAACTGTCGGAATTTAGTTATTTGCACTAATTGGTACTAGTATACCCAGCAATAGAATAAGTAAATAAATAACAAAGAAAAGCTAAAAAAGCAATAAGAAAGAAAGCAAATTACCTTCTTTTGACATGTTTGTCCAAGTGATTTAATTTCACGATTAATCACATCAATTTTCTTGCGTACCATTGCTACTTCCTTTCTCATTGGATCGGTCAACACTTCAAGCTCCTTCACAAAAATAATCAATGTTAGAAGCAAAACTTTTTTTTTTTTTTCAAATTAGTTGATTGTTGTTTCCTATCTGCATCTCATAATGGGGTTCTTATTACCAAATCACATATTTATGTTTTTCAAAAATCACATGTAGAATTATTTTTTTTTGGTAGGAGAATCACTCAGCGTGAGGTCTCCGTGTGAGGTCAGGTGATCAATGGTCAAAAATTTCGATAGAAAATGCTAATGCAAGAGCTCTTTCCTCCTTATACACTCTAAAAGAAAGGGGTATCCAATTTTTGAACCCTATATTGACATTTAAAAGAGGCATAAATAAAGGGGTCATTTAGATAACAAGTTTATATATAAGAGAGCCATTTCTCTTTTTTATATGATAGCGAAAAAATTTAAAAGACCGATAATATGAATTATATGTCTGTGACGCGAATAAAATGTCAGAATCTTAAAAGATAAATAAAATAAACCTTACCTCCAATATGCATGTGAATCAAATGTCTAGAATCTTAAAAGAAAAATAATTTAAACCGTGCCTCTGACACATGAACTAGACGCCTAAAATAGCCTTAGAGGGAAGGAAATATGAATCATACCTCTCAGACACGAACCAAACACCTAGAATCTTAAAACACATACAATATAAATCTTATCTCCTAGACGTGAAGCAAATACCTGGAACCATCGAAACTTTCATCCAAGATTATTTCAATTAAATGTGAGTCCCACACCTGTGTCTGTTTTAACCAATTTCTATCCACTAGCCCAGTAGGAGATCATAATAGCGCAAAAGAGAGTATGTGATCAGCACTTTAAATGTACTGAGTATGTGAGATAGGGAATAACTAATATAATCTGATCATGATGAAGAATCTTAAAAAACAGATAATATTAACCGTATCTCTCATACACGAACCATGCAGTATCTTTAAAGACAGATAATATTAACCGTACCTCTCATACACAAACCATGCAGAATCATTAAAGACTTAACCGTACCTCCCATACACGAACCATGCAAAATCTTAAAAGATAGATAATATTAACCGTACCTCCCATACACGAACCAAACGCCTTGTTTCTTCCTCAGCACGGCTAAGTTGAGACTCAACTTTGCCTTTCACCTCCATTTTTTTCCTCTCAATTTCTTCTTCTCTTGCTTGAAATGAAGCCAATGCCAATTTTGTCATCTCTTGATCTTCATCATTAATATTATTGTTGTCCTCACTTGTTGATGTTCTTCCACTACTCCCAACACTTTGAAGAGTACTCACCATATCTTCAAATATTTCTCCTAACAATCTTGAATTTTCCTTTCACATTTTGTCCCCTATTAATATTACCATCACATATGCCTTTTACTTCAATTATTTCAACTTCTTTACTTGACTTCAAAACATGAATTCCAAAGGGTACACATATACATTTTTTTTGGTCAAAAAAAGGTATTAAATGACTAAGTCTCATTAGAACTTTAAACATTTTCCCTCAAATGTATTTGCATATATAAATACTTTGATGGGAATGAGTTGTTTCTTTGCTAAGTGGATTGATAAGCAAATGTTAAAAATAGGCTTTTGCTTGAAGGAAAGGGGTAGGCTTATTGGTGGTCTCTTATAGTTTGTTAATTTGTTTCATTCGAGTGTTTGTTACTTCAAATCTTGATGGGGCTGTTTTTGTAATTCTGAATTGACAAGTGATTTAATAATGTCGATTGGTAAATATTTGAAGTGGATTAATTACTTCAAGTACACACTAGCGTTACAGTTTATTGAGGTTAATATGTATAATTAAAAGAGATGACGTATTTGAAGTGATTAACTTATCTACTTAATGAAACATTTGTTCTCAAATGCCTACAATTTTCTTTTAAAAAAACTCGAACCGGAAGTGTCTAATAGGAACACTTTATGACCATGTGTTCAGGTTCAATTGGAACAAATCGTAGTTCGGGTGCAGAGTGCCTAATTATTCGGGTGCTCAACTGAAACAAATCGTAGCTCAGGTGCGAAGTGCCAAAATAAATCCACTAGAAAGTTTAAGAGGTTATCGATGTATCAATGCTTGATATTTATACACAATATTTTCATTTAACTTGGCATCAGTTGACATTTATGCCTTTTAATTTTGTGTTGTGTACAAGTAGACACTTAAACTTATATAAAGTTAAACAAGCAGACACACACGCCGTATGTGACATTTACGACTGAGAATTCATATACATATATCTTTTTACAGTTTTTATTTTTGATTTGTTACATATAAAATGTCAACCACAACTCACACCTACGAGGAAGTGTAACATATGGTTGGTTAATAAGACATCTTCAACAAATTTCCGTATATCTTTGGAGGAATATTCTTAACTTGTACTAAGTAAGAAAAAGGACCCCGTAGCCCAGACCCCGCTGAAAAACGTGAGCAACTTCAGTTAGAAGTTCCGCTCGAGTGGAATGGTTGTTGGTACTCTCTTTCATATCCTCCTCCTGTTGGTGACTGACCTCTTCCTTTCTATTTAGAAAGTGGAACAGAACTAGCAGCAGACAGTTAGCTTGAAAACGAATATCTTTTGCGTTAGCATCTAAAATTTTATTACTTGTACTAACAACAAAGTAAATTGTTTATGAATTATTATGTCATTCCTTGCCTTATGCTGCAGTTTGCAACTCTCATAGGGTTTTCAAAACTTTAAATTATGAATCTGAATTTATCCAATCATGTATACATGTAAAATAGATCATACTAAAAAAAAAAAATAAGAAGTCTGAAATAAAGTAACATTTATCTAAAACAATTTCTTGTATGAATTGATAGTGGCTAAAAGGCAGTTTGTGCACATGCTTTTGAGATAATCGTACGGTTTGTCCCTTAATGAATTAATATTTATTATTTGTCTTTAAAAATAAAATTTATGTCCAATTAAATATAAATTCTTTAAAAGTCTGAAACGTAATTTGTGAAATATAATAATATGAAATTATAAAAGTACACCCAGTAAAAATATTATTTGTCCTAAGAAATAAAAATAAAAGATTAAAACGTAAAGTAGGGGCAAAAGTGCAAATGACCCCCTCTAAGAATTAGGAATTAAAGATTACAACGTAAAGTAGGGGTAAAAGTGCAAATAATCTCATCTAAGAATTAGGAATTAAGGGGTCGTTCGCTCGGAAACATGTTATTTCAGAATTAGTATTTCATCTATGACATGGGACAAAAATGACTATAATTCTAGAATAACTAATTTTAAAATAAGTTATTTCAAATATTTTATCTCAACTAAATATAAAATAAATTCATCTTAAAATTAACCTGATATTAATTATTTCTTATCTCTTGTGTTAGACTTGATCTAGACTTGATCCAACAACACAAAACTCGGGATAAAATAAGAGTTGGGGTTTTCTTTCTGTTGATAAGGCTGAGTTTTGTAGTTTGGACAAATGTGAGAGCATATAAGTTAGTGAAATAAGGGCTCGTTTGGTAAGCCGTATTAGGAAAAATAGTCCATATATTAAGTGTGGTATTAATTAATACTATGTTTAGTAGGATTTTGGACCAATGTATTACTAATACCATGTATTAGTTATACACCCTACATGATATTATAAGGTGTATTACTAATACATTACATATGATGGTATTAGTAATACATGGATTTTAATACCATGGGATTAGCATGTGTAAAGACAAGAATATCCCTCAAATTCTTTTAAACACTTTTTTATTTTTTATATTTTATTTTTTATATTTTTACTAATAAATTTATTCAAATAAATTAGTTTACAAATTTTATTATTATTTACAAAAATGTCCTCAAATTTTTTTAAAAAAATTCTAAATCTTTTCCAATTTATTCAATATGAGTTACTTCTTTTCAATTTATCAAAATAATAATATCCCTCCAAATAATTTTTGTTATAAAAAACTACTCCATTAACTCAAAAAAATATTTATTGGTCAAAATCGAAAACAAATTGCATACAAACTTTAATTTTGTAAATAGGATATTCATAAATTAAAATAATTTTTCTACTTAATTTTAACACACTATAGAATACAATTTTATTTTAATAATGATTTTATTGTCTCATCCAAAAGTTATACGTATCTCTCCCAACTTAAAAATAACACAAAGTGGGAACAACAAGCAAATAATGAACAAACAAAGAAAAGATAATAAAAAAAATAATTTTTGTAAGTAAATGATTAAATCTTAAAATTCTAAAGTAAATAATTAGTTATATTGTTAACTTTTTTTATTCTAAAAAATGAATAATAAACTTTTGCAAAAAAAAAATACACAAAGTTATAATATATTGAGGGTATTTTTGTAAACAAACAATATTCTTTTTAAAATATAACAATACATATTACTTTCAATGCATCAAACCAAATACTGCATAAAAAATAATTTCAGTATTATTACTAATCCCTGCACAACTAATCTCAATATTACTAATACAACATATTCAGTATTATTTTATACATTCTACCAAAATGATCCTTTAAGTGGATGAAATTGGAGGGCTACTAGACAAAAGAAGTTGGGCAACAACGCATTGGTTAACAGACAATAAATTGCATTGATTAAGACAGACACAGAAAAGTGCATTCTACTGACCACAAATTTTTATTTATCTTTATATGGGAGGTTTTAAATTTGAGTCTCCTCAAAGCCTATTATGTTTCAATATGAAATTTTTTAATATAAATTTAAATTTTAGTCTAGCATCGATACGAAAATCAGATATCGAACAAAAATCAAAAGAAAAACTTTTATTGGAAAAATGGATTTGCAGAGCTGAATTTTCAGCAAATTAATATGAATTAGACTATTTTTTTTTTTCAAAAAAAAAACACTATTTAAGGTCTTGTTTTTTCCATTGGCTAGTTGTCTGGGGGTTATTTTAGAGAATTGATGTGTTTGATACGGAGAAAAATATTTTTTTTAGAAAATAAATCAAATTTTTTCATGCATATGTGTTTGACATGGAAGTTTCTTGAGCTGAAAATCTATCGTAAACAATTTTTTATTTTTGAAATAGGAATGAGGTCTGAATATACTTTATCTTGCTCAGATCCTATTTTGTGGGACAAATAATAAAATTATATTTTTCTAGGGTATGCACTTCCTATGTTGTTGTTGTTAGGTATGTAACTAAAATAATATTAATCTTAAAGGAATTTTCATATAATCTAGACGTTAAGACTATGGTAGGGAGGGGGGATAAGGTCATGTGGGTAGTGCAATTAGGACTATCAGGGGGATTAGGGAGGAAGATGAAATGTATTTGAGGACGGGGAGAACACAATTAATGTCGAATGTCACTTGTCGAATTTATTTTTTCTACTTTTACTAGAAAAATTATTATTCATTTTTAAAGAACTTTTTTTTAAAAAAAAAATATTCTCTAAAACTTTGACCAACCGAGCATTAATAAATTAAAATAAGTTGTTCAAAGAGTATTTTCCTCCATACCGATCACACCCTTGGTGTATATTCATTTTCAGTTAATTTATTTACTCTAATCAAAATTAATTTCTCTTTCATATCGAATTAATATAAAAAAAAATTCAATTTTTTCACTCAAGAAAAAGGTAAGTGCAACTCTCACAAATTGAGGTGAGACGTGATAGACACCCAACATGTACTATCCATTGATTGAACCTTAAATTTATTTGTTATGATTATAGTAAACACTACTTTATTTCTTTTCTATTATATATAAGTATAAAGGTTTGGTGTACTACAATTTTGTCTTTTGTGTGGTATTATCAAATCTTTATTTATATATATATATTTTTTACTATTATTATTACTGCTCTTATTATTATTATTATTATTATTATTATTATTATTATTATTATTATTACTACCAAGGGTATTTCGATAATTTCAGTCATCTCAATCTTCACTTATATATAATAATAAATATAATGATTCCACATGTCTATGGACATATATCAATACTGAAATACTTATTGCACCATAAAATTATCAAAATATCCTTGATAGTGATTTAATAAGGAATAAAAGATATTTATAAATGTTATGATATATATCAATTATAGTGAATGTCTATTAAGATCTATTTGATGTCTATCAGGATTTGATGTATCTATTTTTTAGTAAGAAACTAGGAGCAAATTTTTTCTATAAATAGAAGGGCTTCCTTTATCCATCAAGAGAAATAACAATTACTCTCTATTCTATATTCTTCTTTTTCTCTATTCTTTCTTGTTTTATAACACGTTATCAGCATGAGACTCTACCGTCTCAAATTTGAAGGCTAAGGCTAAGGCTAAGGTATTATTATTTTTCTTCCCTTTTTCATATGTCTAACAATCTTACGAAGTGTAAGTTTGTTGCCCTTCAAAGTTCGGGCAAGAACTATATTTCATAGGTGCTAAGGTATTATTATTTTTCTTCCCTTTTTCATATGTCCAACAATCTTACGAAGTGTAAGTTTGTTGCCCTTCAAAGTTCGGGCAAGAACTATATTTCATATGTGCTGGATGCTGAAATTCACCTAGATGCTATGGGTCTTGGAGACGCCATAAAGAAAGAGAATACAGTATCTAGTCAAAATTGTGCTAAGGCTATGATTTTCTTGCGTCATCATCTTGACGAAGTTCGAAAAACTGAGTACCTTACTACTAAGGATCACTCGTATTGTGGAATAGCCTAAAAGAAAGGTTTGACTACTTAAAGATGGTCATCCTCCCGAAAGTACGATATGAGTGGATGCATCTAAGATTTCAAGACTATAAGTTTGTTCATGAATACAATTCTGCCATGTTCAGAATTTCTTCTTAATTGAAACTATGTGGAGAGACAGTCAATGATGATGATATGATGAAAAAAACATTCTCCACTTTTCATGCCTCGAATGTGCTCTTACAGCAACAATATTGAGAAAAAAGTTTCAAGAAATATACTGAACTGAGTTCTCATCTTCTCGTAGCTAAACAAAATAATAATTTATTGATGAAAAATTACGAGAATCAATCTACTGGATCTAAACCATTCCCTGAGGTGAATGATGTACATGCTCACCATACTAGGCGTGAAAAAGGTCACGGCCCTGGTCGTGGTCGTGATAACCAAGAAAGAAACCCTGTTCTGGATGTTAATCATTCATCGAACAAAAAGAAAAAAGATGAAAAAAGTGAAGCAATTACTTGTTTCCGATGTGGTGGAAAATGACATTATTCACGTGACTGTCGTGTTCTCAAGCACTTGGTTGATCTTTATCAAGCATCACTAAAGAAGAAAGAGAGAAATCCCGAGGTTAACTTTCTCTCTGAAAATAATATTGACATCACAAGCTTGGATGTAGCAGACTTCTTTGAGCACCCTGAAGGAAAGATTGATCACTTGATTAGTGATGGTTCCGTAAACATGGAAGAATGAATGATCTTTAATTTTGTTTTATATTTTATTAAGAGTTAGTGAATAAAGAATCATGTAAAAGTAATTGTTTGCATGAGTATTAATTTTTTGTTAGTATTAATTAATTTAATTATATTATTTTTATTTATTATTGAATTGAATTGAATTTCAAATCTGTCATTATTTATTGAAAAAAAATACATTAATGAAAGCAAATGGTAGGCGCTGCAAAAGAAAAAAAAAGGAAAAAGATTGATTGGTGGCCACATAAGTTATTATTGTTTGTTATTTTGCAAAAGAAGAATGAAAAACAGTTTGTATGGATTTTTGGGAGTATTGTAACTGTACGTCATTAGAATGAAAAAAAATTGCAAGTCATTTTTTGTGAACAGTTAAAAGTAATTTAAAAGTGATTTTAGATGGCTATATTATATCTAGCTTCTATTTTAAATTGCTTATTTAAGTAGATTATTTTCTTATTATCCCACACAATTGTTGTTGAATTAAATTCTCATGCGTATAAATCTAAGCAACAAGCACGTACTAATTATTTAAAACTATTTTTTCTCAATGAAGTACTAAGAGCATGAGGTGCCTGAAAATTGTGAGATTTTAAGTTGGACATATTTTTTGTAATTGCTTAGTAAAGTGTAATTACCAATTCCTATATAAGCTTTCACTTTGTACAAAAATTTAATATATATTTTATTTGGTGTATGTCATTTTATTTGAAGATATGGATAATTTTCAAAGTAAGCTGTTCAATTATGAAGATATTTGTTTGATTGATTCTGGCACTACACATACGATATTCAAAGATGAGAAATATTTCTCTCATCTAAACAAATATTACTACAATTTCTGGTAGTGTTAATTTGATTGAAGATTTCGAGAAAGCCATTATAATCTTGCCCAAGGGAACTAAACTCATCATAAATAATGCTATGTTTTCTCCTAAGTCTTCTCCTAAGTCTTGGAGAAACTTGATGAGTTTTAAAGATATCCGTGAAATGGTTACCATATCAAGACAATTGATAAGATGAATCTTGAATATCTTGGTATCACCAAGAATGTCTCTAGCCAGACATGTAATATAGAAAAGTTCCCTGCTTTATCTTCTGGCCTGTATTGGACAAATATTTGTGCAATTGAGGCACATTCTATAGTAAACCGAAAGTTTACTAATTCCAAGACTTTCCTACTTTGGCATGATCGTCTGGGATATCCTGGATCTATAACGTTGAGACGAATCATAGAAAATTCAAATGGGTATTCATTAAAGAACTTGAAGGTTCTTTTGAATGGTGAATTTTCATGCAATGCTTGTTATCAAGGCAAGCTGATTGTGAGGCCATCACAAATAAAAGTTGGGATTAAGTCTCCCGCGTTCTTGGAACGCATACATGGGGATATTTGTGGACCCATTCACCCACCTAGTGGGTCATTTAGATAATTCATGGTCCTAATAGATGCTTCTTCTAGATGGTCTCGTGTGTGCCTTTTGTCATCTCGCAACTTGACATTTGCAAAATTATTGGCACAAATAATACGATTACGGGCACAGTTTTCTGATAATCAAATTAAGTCTATTTGCCTCAATAATGCTGCAGAATTTTTATCTCAAGCATTTAATAACTATTGCTTATCGATTGGGATAAGAGTGGAACATCTTGTACCCCATATTCACACTTAAAATAGCCTTGCTGAGTCATTAATTAAACGTCAGCAGTTGATAGCAAGATTATTGCTTATGAAAACTAAGTTGCCCACTTCTGTTTGGGGTCATGTAATTTTGCATGCTGCAACACTTGTTCGTCTTAAACCGACAAATTATCATAAATTCTCTCTGTTGCAATTGGTTTTGGGTCAAGAGCCTAATATATCTCATTTAAGAATTTTTGGGTGCGGTGTATATGCGCCTATAGCACTACCAAACGGCACTAAGATGGGCCCCAAAGAAGGTTAGGAATTTATGTTGGGTTTGAATCACCCTCCATTATTTGTTATCTTGAACCATTAATGGGAGATATGTTCACTGCTCAATTTATAGATTGTCGATTTGATGAGATAGTTTTTTCAGAATTAGGGGGAGAAGATAGTGACATCAAAAGAGAAATTTTGTGAAAAAATTCATCACTATCTCATCTTGATCCACACATTTCTATTTGTGAGCCAGAAGTACAAAAGATTATTCATCTGCAGAAAATTACAAATCAAATGCCAGACGCATTTACAGTTTTAAAAAGAATCACTAAATCACATATTCCTGCAGAGAATGTCCTAATTCAAACTGATGTCCCTAAAGGACCATCCACTAGTGTCATAACTAATGAATCTAAAACACGCTTGAAGAGTGGTAGATCATTAGGTTCTAAGGATCGAAATCCTAGAAAAAAATGGTCAAGATGACACTACGAAAGATCCTCATATGAAAGTTCAAGTTTTGAGCAATGTTAATATTCCTGAAGGAATTAATGAGCCTGAGACTCAAAAAAATGAGGAATTATCCATAAATTCAAGTGATGTTGAAACTAATTTGAATTGATCTAAAATAGTAGTGGATTATGTCTTTGCATATAATGTTGCAACGAAAATCATGCAAGATAGTGAGGATCTTTGTAAGACCCCGCAAAATTATCTTATAGTCTAAGCCTTAGAACGTGTTCAGTGAAGTGTTAATCCGGCCCTAAAAGGTTGAGAAGTGTCTTCCCAAGTGAGAAATATTTTGAACCATATAGAATTTCCCCAATATCGACTTTTTGTCATGTAGATAATTGAATAAGCTTTCCATCGATTCCAAATTCGCCCAAATCCGGCACTCGGACAAAGAATTAGAGTCATTTTAATGGGATAGTGTGCCACCTGGCGCTTTAGCACGTCGCGAAGCCAGCAAAATGGCAATCGTCAAAATCCAGTAAGCCTCTGCGATTTTGGCGCGTCGTACCAAGGCTTAATTTTAGAATTATCAATTTCCAATGCACCAATGCGATTCCACCACGTCCAATGCTTTTCCAGTTCGCAACCAAGGTGACAACACAATTTCCACCACGTCGCGCCATCAAGCAGTTTCCCAATTGTCCAATTTCTAGTGAGCTGGCGCGTCGCATCAACATGAAAAATTGAGATTCTTTCAGTTTTGGATTTTAATTCCAAGGATTTTTTGGTCTTCTCTCATTCTTTTTCAGCCCCTATATGTACCCGATAAAAGGCTCTCAGCTATATTTCCCATCTTTAACATCAAAACTAGGATTTTACAAAATCAAAACCCTTATTTCTTCTTCAAGCAAAATCAATAGAGATTAAGAGAAATCAAGAAATCAAGAATCTCTCCAAGGGCTTTCAAGAAAAGAGTTTCCCCAAGGTATGTAGATGTTGATTCTTGGGTCTCTTTCATCCAAAAAGCTCAATAACCCTTTTTCTAAAATTCAAAGATCTTGTGTTTATGGGTCTTAATGATTCATGTGAGTTGAAATTGATGTTCCTGCTATGATTGAGTTGTGATTCATGTTGTTTACAAGGTTATCAAGCTTTGACCTTAGTATGTGATACTCATGTAATGTTCATGATAAATCATCTTTAAGTTGCTTGTTAGATGATGTGTTCATGTCAATTAAGTGTAGAAATAGTTGAATAAGCAAAGCATGCTCCCCATATTTTTGATAAAATGCTTATGTGAAGAAATTAGGCCCATTATAATATGTTGATTAGGAAACCCCCAATTGTGTGCAAGTCCATGCATACCCAATATTTGTTGAAAAGCCTTAGCGAACGAGTTGAGACATGATAGTATGAAATTCCCTAATTTCATGCTCTTTGATATATGCTAAGCCTCTAATATATGCCAAGTGATTGACGAGTAAATTGTGACATGATAGTATGAAGTTTTCCCAATCATGTGTTATCCGATACATGCCAAGACTAACCTACGTGCGAAGTACTTGATGCAAGACCTTGTTGAATGGAGTAGGATCCAACAGCATGTTCCCCCTACACTATTATATGTTTATGATTCCTAAATGCTTGAAGAGATGCTTTAGTGATTGTGATGATGAATGAATAACTGAGGTTATGACTAGTCAAGAATGGTTATGTTTTACTTTTAGGTTATCGAGTCCTGGGGATATTTGTACCCGATAATTTAGCTGTTGTCTAGAGTTTGTATCAGTTTTCACGATAATCCTAGTCGGTCCATAATTCTCAGAACTCAGTGAATTATAGAACTCTGTATCCTCAGACAAATACAGGACTTAAGAAATCTTAGTAATCTTAGCAATCTCTGTGATCTCAGTATCGCTAGTAATCTAGCCTCAGTTCTATACACAACTCAGATCTAGTAGTAGTCAATTGTTCAGTTCTAATCCCTGTAGTAAACGAGTACTCTATTAAAACTATGTATCATCAGTCAGATACCGTGATTCAGTAGTATTCCGTCAGATACGAAACCAAGTGAATTCAACTTAACTCAGTCAGATTATTTGAGAAATGTAAACAGTATCAGATTTAGTTTAGTTTGTTTTCACTTGAGAATTCAGTTCAGAGTTTTTCAGTTAGAAGTAGGAGCTAGCATCGAGTGAGGAAAGGGATGACGGCTCCCCATCAAAGAGAGAGGTCGAGTCGTTAGGAGCAATCCCTGAACTCTAGAACTGCGTAGCCAGCGCAGGATACAAGAGTCACCGTCAGTAGAGGATGTCACCCGTAGAGAGAGTTTTGATGATTATATTGCCTTAGGATGACTTTCTGTGAGGGTCAACCACCAGAAAGGCTTGAACAGAGAGGCCTTTACCCGTGGAACGGTATTGCAACCCTTCTAATTGGGGTTACAAGTTGGACCCCACCAATGGGAGGTCAGGGCATATCGGTTAAGTAACTATTTCCCACAGTTGCAGTTTCAGTATCAATCTTCAGAAATTAGGACTGTCAGATACAGTCATCTATATCAGTGAGGAACTCAGATAGTTCCATTGATTCATGGACCCCCCGTCAGATAGGCTGGGTCTCATATACAGTTATTCAGTATCATATCCAGAGATCACCCGATAGATAGGTTTGATCTCAGTTTCAGAATTAGTTGAGTAATCTCATTATCAGATCCAGAGATCACCCGATAGATAGGCTTGATCTCAGTCTCAGAGTTGGTTGAGTATTCTTGTGGTCAGGTTCGAACATGATCATATTTTTATCATTGATAATAGATTCCGGAATCATTCGTTAGAGAGGTTGATCTCCGATTGAGTCAGTCGAGAGTAGTGAGCTTAGAATTCAGTCATTGATATGAGTATATTCAGTTAATCAGTTCCAGTATTCTCAAATTTTGAGATCACTCACAATATAAGACTGATCTCAACTCCAGTACTCAGTTATCTGTATCAGATGATTCATTTGTTCAGTTTCTCAGGCATTAGTAGTAAGTTTGGATGACAGTAAACCAGTATCCGAGTTTCAGTATTTTGAGTCACGATGATTTCGATTATGGTTTGTGCATTCATACATGTGTTCTGATTCTGTACTCTCATGATTATTCAGTTAAGTAATTGTTCATGCATAAGCCCTTGCATTTAGCCTTACCTCATTTTCATACTCGGTACACTCCCGTACTAACACGTTTGCGCTATGATGTTTTATTTGACACCATAGGTTCAGAGGCACGAGATCCATAGTACCCTTAGCAGCTCAGTCCCAGTCAGCAGCAGTAGACATAGCAGTGAGTCCTCTTCATTCGAGGATGACCTTTTATTATTTTGTATTAAATTTTATTTATTTTTAGTAGACAGAATTAGGTTGGGACATGTCCCATCAACTCTATAGTTCAGATAGTTTAGAGGCTTTTCGGACAGATATATCAGTATTCAGTTTTAAATTTTGAGTATTTTTAGATGTTTTGAACCTTATGGCCGGTTTTCTTATTTATTATCTATATTATGCAATGTTCAGGTATAGATATCAGTAGAGGTTTGGCTTGTGGTCCTACGGGATCATGAGCACCGTGTGACATTCCAGTTCTAGAAAATTGGGTCGTTATAATCTTGAACCTCGATCTGTCACAGAATGTCGACAAAGAAATGACTGGCGAAAATAGCAAGAAGCAATTCAATTTGAATTGAATTCACTTGCCAAACGTGAAGTTTTTGGATCTATAACTCAAACACCTAATGGTGTTAAGCCTGTTGGCTATTAATGGGTCTTTGTGCAAAAAGAAAATGTCAAATACAAAGGTATAAGGCATGCCTTGTTGCACAAGTTTTTTCACAACGGCCTGGTGTCGATTATGACGAGACATATTCACCAATTATGGACGTAATAACATTGCATTATCTTATTAGTTTCACTGTCTATGAGAGACTTGAAATGCATTTGATGGATGTGGTAACAACCTATCTATATGGATCACTTGATAATGAAATATACATGAAAATTCCCGAAGGATTTAAACTGTTGAAAGCATATAGTTCAAAGCTACAGAAAATGTATTCCATTAGATTGTAAAGATCATTGTATGGTTTGAAGCAATCTGGACGCATGTGGTTTAACCGTCTTAGTGGATATTTATCTAAGAAAGGTTATACGAATAATGAAATTTGCCCATGTGTTTTCATAAAGAAAACAACGTTAGAGTTTCTAATTTGCCCATGTGTTTTCATAAAGAAAACAACGTTAGAGTTTGTTATACTTGTTGTCTATGTCGATGACATAAACCTTATTGGAATGCCAATAGAGCTTTAAAGAGCAATTGATTACCTAAAGAAAGAATTTGAGATGAAAGATCTAAGAAATACAAAGTTATGTGTTGGTTTGCAAATTGAGCATTTCACAAACGATATCTTTGTCCATCAATCTACCTACACAGAAAAGGTGTTGAAACGGTTCTATATGGATGGAGCACATCCATTAAGTACTCCGATGGTTGTTCGATCACTTGATGTGAATAAGGATCCATTCCGACCTCAAAAAAAGAATGAGGAACTCCTTGGTCCTGAAATACCATATCTTAGTGCAATTGGTGCACTAATATATCTTGCAAATACTACAAGGCCTGATATAGCCTTTTTCAGTTAATTTGTTAGCAAAGTATAGTTCTGCTCTTACTAGGAGACATTAGAATGGGATCAAACACATATTACGGTGTCTAAAAGGGACTACCGATATGAGCTTATTTTATTCTAAAGATTACAGTTCCGATCTTATTGGTTATGCTGATGTTGGGTACTTATCTACTCGTATAAAGCTCGGTCTCAAATTGTCTATGTGTTTATATGTGGGGGTACTGTCATATCTTGGAGATCAACAAAGCAGTCTATCGTAGCCACTTCATCGAATCACACTAAGATTATAGCTATTCATGAAGCAAGCCTAGAGTGTGTGTGGTTGAGGTCCATAATACAACTCATTCAAGAAAAATATGGTTTGAAATATGAAAAAGTACCCACGATTTTATATGAAGATAATGCAGCATGCATAGCACAACTTAAGGGAGGATTCATAAAAGGAGATAGAACGAAACACATTTCGTCAAAGCTCTTCTATACACATGGGCTCTAAAAGATTGGTGATATTGACGTACAACAGATCCATTCAAGTAATAATGTAGCTGATTTATTCCCAAGTATCTTTCAACTGCAACTTTCAAGAAGATGGTGCACACGATCGGAATGCAAAGATTCAAGGATGTTCTTATTAGGGGGAGTTAATACGCGTTGTACTCTTTTTTCCTTACGAGGTTTTGTCCCACTGGGTTTTCCTTGTAAGTTTTTTAATGAGGCAGCCTATATGCATATTGTTAGACATTCAAGGGAGAGTGTTATGATATGTATCAATTATAGTGAATGTCTATCAAGATCTATTTGATGTATCTGTATTTTAGTATGAAAACTAGGAGCAAATTTCCCCTATAAATAGAAGGGCTTCCTTCATTGTAAATCATCTCTCAAGAGAAATAACAATTACTCTCTATTCTCTATTCTTCTTCTTCTCTATTCTTTCTTGTTTTATAACAATAAAAAATTACTACCATGTATAATTCAATTACAAAGGTCTAAATAAATATTATTAAAATAATACATGAGACAAAACTAATAAATATAAGAAAAAAATAATATGCATGTGTAACTATTTTATTGCACCATAAAAATAACGACAAAACTAATAAATATAAGAAAAAAACAATACGCATGTGTAACCTTTTATTGCATCATAAAATTATCGAAATACCCTTGGAGTATAAAAAACCAAATAATTTAATAAGGAACAAAAAGATATTTATAAAAAATTACTACCATGTATAATTCAATTACAAATGTCTAAATAAAAACATTATCAAAATAATACATGAGGACAAAACTAATAAATATAACATAATATGCATGTCTAACCATTTTATTGCACCATAAAAATGAGGACAAAACTACTAATTTATCTATTGTTGTACTACCAAACCTACTATTACTACTGCTGCTGCAGCTGCACTCCTCCACTACCATTACTACTATCACTACCGTCACTTATATATAGTAGTAAATAAAATGATTACACATGTATATGGACATACATCGATTTTGAAATACTTATTGCACCATAAAATTACCAAAATATCCTTGGTAGTATTTTAGTCACCCCAACCGTCACTTATATATAGTAGTAAATAAAATGGTTACACATGCATATGGACATACATCAATTCCAAAATATTTATTGCACCATTAAATTGCTAAAATACACTTGGTAATCATTTAATAAGGAATAAAAAGATATTTATAAAAAATTACTACCATGTATAATTCAATTACAAAGATCTAAATTAAAATATTATTAAAATAATTCATGCGAACAAAACTAATAAATATAAGAAAAAATAATTTTTTTTACTATTACTACTACTACTACTATTATTATTATTGTTATATTATTATTATTATTACTATTATTATTATTATTATTACTATTATTATTATTATTATTATTATTATTATTATTATTATTATTATTATTATTATTATTATTATTATTATTATTACTACTACTACTACTACTATTATTTTATTACTACTACAAGGATATTTTGATAATTTTAGTCACCCAACCGTCAATTATATATAGTAGTAAATAAAATGATTACACATGCATATGGACATACATCGATTCCAAAATATTTATTGCACCATAAAATTATCAAAATATCCTTGGTAGTCATTTAATAAGGAACAAAAAGATATTTATAAAAAATTACTACCATGTATAATTCAATTACAAAGGTCTAAATAAAAATATTATTAAAATAATAATGAGGATAAAACTAATAAATATAAAAAAAAAAGTAATGTGCATGTGTAACCATTTTATTCCACCATAAAAATGACGACAAAACTAATAAATATAACGAAAAAGCAATATTCATGTGCAACCATTTCATTGCACCATAAAATTATCGAAATATCTTTGGGGTATTAAAAACAGGTAATTTAATAAGGAATAAAAAGATATTTATAAAAAATTATTGTCATGTATAATTTAATTAAAAAGATCTAAATAAAAATATTATTAAAATAATACATGAAGACACAACTAATAAATATAATAAAAAAATAATATGCATGTCTAATCATTTCACCGCACCATAAAAATGAGGACAAAACTAATAAATATAAGGAAAAACAATATTCATGTGTAACCATTTTATTGCACCATAAAATTACCAAAATATCCTTGGTAATCATTTAATAAGGAACGAAAAGATATTTATAAAAAATACTATCAGGTATAATTCAATTACAAATGTCTAGATAAAAATATCATTAAAATAATACATGAGGACAAAACTAATCAATGTAAGAAAAACCCAATATGCATGTGTAACCATTTTATTGCACCATAAAAATAAGCATAAAACTAATAAATTACTATTACTATTATATATAAGTGGAGGTTGGGGTGACTACCAAAGGTATTTCGGTAAGTTTAGTCACCCCAACCTTCACCTACATATAGTTGTAAATAAAATAGTTAGGCATGCATATGGGTTTTCCTTATCTATATATATATAAAAGCAAAACTAAAAGCTAGACAAGAAGCCACGTGGCAAGCTATTGAGAAGCCACATGACAATTTTTAGGACAAAGGTTAATATTATTATAATAAAATTTTTGAATTAAAGGATATTAAATATTTGAATTTGAAAATGTATTATCCTTTTAAAAAGAAAAAATCATTAGCTAAAAATAAAAAGTATAGTTAAAGTGTTCTAAATAAACTATAACTATTCATAACTTATCCTTTTTAATATTATAAAATATACTTTAATATTAAATAATTATAATAGTATTAGTAATGATGATGATGATAATCTCTATGTATAATATTTGAGTATGAAAATACATTTTTCTTTTAAGAGGAAAAAGAATCATTTGCTTAAAAATAGAATCTCATTTGAATTTTTAACTAAAAATGTTTAAGTTAATAACTTATCAATTTATCACTTAGTTAAAAATAATAATTAAAAACTAACGTTTAACTATTCTACTTTACATTCATTTTGGGTGAAAAAGTTATTTATAGAATAAAAATACATCTAAAAAAAAAGAACATAAAAGAAAAGGATAAAATAAAAAAAGTGGCCAAATTAAAGAAAAAATATTAATTAACCTAAACCAACTTAAATCCCTTACTCACATAAACTCTTCATTCCCTATTTCCCCATTTTCCTCGAGCAATTATCATGCTCTATTTTTGTAAAAGAAAAATAGCCTTTTTATATTATAAATTTTAATTTAATTTTAATTTTAATGCATTTTGACAGAAAATATTTCAAAAAAAATAAATTCAATAATTGTATTGTATTATTTTCGGCAAAGTTCATGTTCTTCTTATTATTGTATGTTATATTATTTATTTTAATAAAATTTAATTTTAAAGATAATTTTTTTTTAACAAAATACTTTTAGATAAAGTTAGAGTGTGTTGAAAATTAGTTAGTTGAAATTGTGATAAATTTTTGGATTTTGAATTTGAATTGGAAGTAACAGATTTTTCTAAAATTTGAACAAAAAACAAACTCTATACTAGATAAGACATAATTTCAATTAACTTTTCCTATATAAACTCATTTTTCAATCAAAATTGCTTCTTAGTTTATTCTCTACTTTTTTTTTCTTTGAGCTTATTTTTTGATTCTCCAATCAAATTCATTTATTGATATATAATATTCATGACTGTCATATGCTTTTATTATTATATTTGTGCCCAATTTGCTTACTATTTAAAACTTAAGTTTAGATTATTTGATTATAATTTACTAATAATTTGTATTGTTTGGATGTGAAGAATTGGATCAATGATTGTCATGAAATATTTTTATATATTGGACGTTGACCTCTTTTTTTTTTAATTGTACTAGGTTGCTTGGGTTAATAAATATTTTTTATTATTAAATAAAAAGCTTGGTTTCATATATACCTATTTCTAAATAATCAATAAAATTTAAAAATGGCAGGCTAGAGTCAAAAATCTGAAAAGAAGTAACAGAAGAAGCATAAGGTAATTACTTATGGAGATCGCATGGATGCTTTGTTGTTTTTCTTTCAACAATCAACCGTTTGAATCTATTAGTTTGTCACGCTAAATTTTTTCCTTTATAGTGTATTTATTTTAAAAAATATTTTTAACAAGCACATATGTCATTAAGTTTTAAATTTAAATTAAACTTGAATTGAAACTAATGTAATATGTTTCCATTTTTTTAAAAAGAAAAATAATTCGTTTCGTTAATATAAAAGAAAGAAAAGACAAAGTATGCTAGAATTTTATATTTTTAAATATATAAATTGTCTTTCTTTTATCAAAATATTTTCTATAGATATGTTATTGAATTTGAATTCAAAATTAAACTTAAATTAGGATAAATCCTTTTTCTTAAAATTCGCTTTGTTAATGTAAAAGAAAGAAAAAGAACATCATATATATATATATATATATATATATATATAGAGAGAGAGAGAGAGAGAGAGAGTATTTCTAACAAATATGTTATTGAATTTGAATTTAAATTTGTAGGCATTAAGATATTTATAAAGATTCGTGAAAGTATGACGTTTAGTGGAACGTTGCAACTGAAATTTTCTAATAATATTTATTTTAATTTTAAAAAAAGTGTTTCAATAATTAAAATAAATTATGTAGGGGATCGGGGTTAGGGTTAGGTGGGGTAAAAAATAAAATTCTCTAGGGGTTTTGGGTTGGGATGGGGGCGAGTGGATAAGGAAAAAGTTTTAACAAAAATTTAAATAAGTTAAAAAATTATAAAATTTGGCTTGGGTTTTGGTGGGTGGGGGGTGGGGAGATCGGGGTTAGAGGTAGGTGGAGTAAAAAAATATTTTTTTCCTTTAGGGGTTTTGGGTGCGGGTGAGTGGGTGATGAAAAAGTTTTAACAAAAATTTAAATAAGTTAAAAAAGTATAAAATTTGGCTTGGTGGGGGGGGGGGGGGTAATGGTGGTAGATAAAATGTGGGAGATGGGTGTGGGATTTGATTGAGAGATGGGAGTGGGGATGGGGGTATTTTGATAGTAGAATGAGACCTTTTATTTGAATTAATTTAATAGATATAATAATAAATATAATTAAAATATTTAAAAATATTAATGATGAAACTAAACAATAGAACAAAGAATAAAATTTAAAAGAAAATAATAAATATGTACTTACTTTTTGAATTTAGAGTTGTAAAATTTAAAATTTGGAATAAATTTTTTTGTAATTGATACAATTAAGTACTTTAAGTGTTTGAAAATGAATTGAAAGATATTATTTTTAAAATAAAGTGTAATTAACTATTAAAGTTGAATTGATAGACCTAAAAAAATGAAATTCTAAATGAAAAATAAGAATATTATTATACGTCCTAATTGATTAAAAATATAAAAGTAAAAGAATAGCCAAAAAAATAACAATTATTTAATATTTCATATTTTATAAATTTTAAAAATCAGTCAATGGGATATGATTCAAAAATTTATTCATATTGTTCTTTTCATATCAAAATATCTAAAATAATTAAAATTGTGATTAATTATTATATATTTTTTGTAATTTTACTATCAATAATTATTTTAATATTTCAATGATTTTTAAAATAGTTAATGTGATATAACAAAAATTGATTAATTTTATAATTTCAAAATAAACGAGCTAATATTTTCTTAATGAATATTTTTTATAAAAATACCGCGCACCGCGCGGGTATCTATACTAGTATTTATTATTTTAGTCCTCATTTTTATGGTGCAATAAGATGGTTCCACATGCATATTGCTTTTTTACTTTACTTTATTACTATATATAAGTGAAGGTTGGCGAATGGAGCAAACTCTATGGCCAGTTCCCTACCGCTTAGTGTGCTGACCGAGGAACGAAAGATTAGTCTTAAGGCTGTCAGTTGTGGGGATACCTCGGGAAATAAAAAAAAAAGGGTTGGGGTGACTACCAAGTATATTTCGGTAATTTTAGTCAACTCAACTTCACTTATATATAGTAGTAAATAGAATGGTTACTCTTTTATTTTACTCCTATACTAAACAAGTAAAACAAGGCATATTAGTGTTACCAAAATGCATGGGCACGGGTATCTAGTCATAATATAAATAGTCCGTAATATAAATAAGGTTAGAAGGTCAATTTTGGAGTAATTTCTTGCCTACAATTATCACTTTTGTTTCTTTTAGGGCAAGAATATCACCCAATTATCCCTATTTTTCTCAAAAAATATTTGACACTTCAAAAACATTTCTTATCTCCTAGTTTGCATGACATGTCATTAAAATTTCTTTTTTATATATAAGATATAGGAAATAGATCAATTTAACTTATCAAACTTATTTATTTCTTTTAAAAAAATAAATACTCATGATATATTTATTATTGAAGAACAATTTAATTATATACTTTAAATTTTATATTTATTTTGCCTTTCTTACAAAAATAAAAAATAAATTATATTTATTCTTTATTCGATATGAGAAAAATTACATCACATGATAAAAATATTAGATAATCACACAACTTAAAGGAAAATAATTTCTCTGGTAATGCAATGCACATTACTCATCAATGAAGTAGTTGATGTGTCCAAGTGCATACATAAAACTAAAGGATTGAATTATTTTATTTGGTACTTTTCAAAGTTTTTTAAATTTATTTATTTAATCACTTAATAATAATATTTTTAAAACTCAAGGTATTTATATGAATTGGTGCCAATTTAATATTTTTTTTGTTATTTATTTCATATACTAAAGAATCTTAAAATGTAAAAGAAATGAAAATGATGACTTTCAGATTTTCATATATGTATTAAATGTATTATTTTGAAGGAATGCAAAATTATTTAGTCATGAAACAAATTAATTTTTTTAAAAATAATTAAAAAAATCTAATATTACAAATGAATCTTTGAAATAGTACCCAACCAAAGATCGCTTGCTTTTTATGAGTTTAGTATGAGGAAAGGATATAAATTGATGTTTATATAAATAATAAGATAAAATATAGTATAATAAAAATAAAAATAAAATGAAAAAATGAAATTAAAAATAATAAATTTCTATTTTATAAAGTTTTTGCCTTCGTTAACTTTGCAGATTTACTTGATTTGTTTATGAAATTTATTTGGAAAAAATCCGCAAGAAGAATTCTTTTTTTAATCATCTTTTTATCAAAAAGGTCTTGCTTAAAATTTTGCTGGTGATCTACATAAGAATTAAAATTTTCAGGTGATAATTACCTTTAAGATTTTTCTATTGAATTTTGCTTGACAAAAATAATTCTAAGATTTTCTCCTTTAAATTTTATTTTATAGAAAAATTTGTAGGTTTTCCATCAAATTAGTTTGGTTGAAAAACTTGTAGAGAATTAGATTACCGATAAATTTTTTTTTTAAAATAAAATATTATGTAATTTAGATTTTTCTTGTAGTTTATAAGAAGTGGGTTTGAATAAATGAACTTGAAGAATTAAATAGGTTTATAATTAAGAAAAAAAAAATTAACAACATCGCATGCCAAGTAGGAGAGGATAAGTTTTTTAAAGTGTTGAGTATTTTTTTGAGGAAAATAAGAATAGTTGGGTGATATTCTTGTCCTAAAAGTAACAAAAGTGATATTTATAGGCAATTGTGAAAACATGAGTGACTATTCATGAAAATTACTCGTCAATTTTGTGTTTTAATTATTTGAAAGTACGGCACTATTTTGCCATCCATTGGCTTTGGGGACAAAAATGCCCTTACAATTAATAAATAGCTCAAAAATCTTGTCTCTACTAACAGTTACAGTAGTTTGGATGAAAAAGGCTCGATTCTAACTTCGAATCAGTATTTTAAAAGATAGTTTAAGGCTCGCTCCGAAGCAAAGCATAGAAGAAAATGCTCTAAGGCGTTGTGGGAAGATGAAAGTATGGAAAGATGAATGCCTCGAAATATGAGACGTTCGCCTAAGTATTGGGGCATTTGTCTAAGCGTGAGGCGCAAATTAGACATAAACCTAGAAAGTTTACAAAGTAAAATGATTTTTTCCTATTAAATCTCTAATTTAAACTTAATACTAAAATATATGATTGATAAATACTTAAATATTCAAATTAAAAGTAAAAGAAAACTTAAAAGTAACATTTTCAAACATAGTTGTTGGTGGGTGTCGATGACACCACTACTCAAGAAGGTATTGGGTGTACTTTCTTCTTCCTAATTTTTTTCTTTTCTTTCAATTCTTTTCAAGCCGCATAGCGACAAACTTTTAAATTATCTACTTTATTTACTCTCTTTTAAAATACAATATATGATAGACGGATATGTAAATATATTTCATTTCATAAAAACTTACTAGTTAAAAATTAATAAGAAGAGAATTGATTGTATGACAAGATTTTGACAACCATATTGATCTAATTTGAGATGGCTTCTATAATGGATAACGTATATCCATCCTAGTACATCAACTCTATTTAATATTGTTGGTTTCTTTATAATGAAGGCAAATGAATGAATAAATTGTTTCTAATTAAATTTACAGAAAATTGCTAAGATATGCCATTTTTATTAATTTTATCTTTTTAAAAAGGGTATAGATTAGGTGATTTAAAAGATAATATATGTCACCTCAGTTTGTTATAACTTAAGATATTATAGCTATATAAATGTATTCAAATACACGATAATTAGTTATGTGTTATATTTAGAAGTTTCATAGTTTCTTGTATTTTAGATTTTTCTGCTTCTTTGTACTTATTATAGATAGTCTGTATCTGCTCTATAAAGAGCTGTTGTACGTGAATGACACTTATCTTTTTCTTCTACATCTCAAACCTTTATATGGTATCATGAGCTTTTTTTCTCTTCGTAAAGTTCTAAGATCCTTTTTTTGCCCATTCATCATAAATGACTCTCTTTGTTACCAATTCCGATGCAACCAACTCCACCAATATTGTCCAATTTAACTCGGTTACCCATCCAATTAAACTTGCTGGCAGCCATAACTTTTCTTTCTGGAAGGCACACGTATCCATGCTCATGAGAGGACACAATCTTTACGGACATCTAGATGGGCCTATCCCTGCTCCTGCCGTGACTACCATCACAAATAACCAGACAACTGTCAATTCCAATCACTTATAGAAAAAAAGAAAAACTGACCACATGTGATCAATTTTTTTGCATTTGTGATAAAAAACCGCTCAAAATGCCAGATCGGAAAAAACGTGGTAGCTTTTTTAAAACCGACCACGTGTGGTCGTTTTTTTAAAATATATATATATATATATATATATATATATATATTTAAAATTCAATAATATTTAAATAAAAATAAAATTCAAAAGAAACTGGTCGGTTTTTTATTTGATTTAAATAATTAATTTATAAAAAACCGATCACATATGGTCGGTTTTATTTAAATTAATTAATTTATTTATAAAAAATCTACCACAAGTGGTCGATTTTTTTATAAATTAATTATTTAATTTAAATGAAAAACCGACCACTTGTGGTCGGTTTTTTATTTAATAATGTATTCAACTTTCAAATACGTACTATATACATCACATACACGATTTTACTGCCCCATAATAATATACAACGTATTTTACATATACTCAAATGAATTATCGGTTAGTTTATCATATGTCATTAATATACCTTCACTACATAATATGTATATATACTATATATATACCTATACCTATACATACACACACATATGCACACTATCGACTATATCAAGTTCTAAATACGTACTATATACATCACATACGTACACAAGTATATTATCCAATAATATAATGCGACGTATTTCATATACATACTTTGATGAGTTATCGATTAATTTGATTAGCTTACATTAATATAACTTCAACGTACAATATATTATTACTTCTATCGTTTCAAATCAAGGTATTCAATATGTTTGGATAGATTCTACTAATTTTTGACTACATCGTTCATCGATCGATCACTACATCATATATATATATATATATATATATATATATATATCAACTCTTGAATATGTACTATATACATCACATCCACAAGTATATTACCTCATAATAGAGCACATTCATTATATTTTGATGAATTATCGGTTATATATGTACGTTATATTATTATAACTGCAATAGTAGCATCATATCATTACCTCAACTGTATGATATAGACATATTTATTATATAAAGATTATGTTTAACGTCATTTAACGTATATACAAAGGATAATATTTATTTTATATATTGAAACATAAGTAAAAGATAAAGATTATGATTAACGTAATTTATTTATTTTATTTGATATATTTTTTAGTATAATTTCTTTTACAAAATCTAAGTTTGATTTATTATTATTATTATATTAATTATCGATTACGTATGATCAGTGTAATTTCAAAAAATTGTATATTTGATTTTACATACAATTATGTTTTAATAAAAATCGACCACAATTGATCTCTTTTTTAAAATATTTTATTTTTTTTAATAAAAAAGCGACCACAAGTGGTCGGTTTTTATTTTATTTTTATTTTTATTTCTTTAATTCCAAAATTGACCACTTGTTGTAGCTTTTATAAAATATTTTAAATTTAATTTTTAAAATAAAACCGACCACAAGTGGTCGATTTTTTAAAATTATTTTATTTTTTTAATTCCAAAACCGACCACTTGTGGTTGCTTTTATAAAAAAATTTAAATTTAATTTTTAAAATAAAACCAACCACAAGTGGTCGCTTTTTAAAGTAAAATTTTTATTATATTTTTAAATAAAACCGACCACAAGTGTTCGATTTTTTAAAATTATTTTCTTTTTTATTTTTTTAATTCCAAAATCGGCCACTTGTGGTCGCTTTTATAAAATATTTAAAATTTAATTTTTAAAATAAAACCAACCACAAGTGGTTGCTTTTTAAAAATACTCTTTAATATATATTTTTTAAATAAAACCTACCACAAGTAATCGGTTTTTTAAAATTATTTTCTTTTTTATTTTTTTAATTCCAAAACCAGCCACTTGTGGTCACTTTTATAAAATATTTTAAGTTTACTTTTTAAAATAAAACTGACCATAAGTGGTTGCTTTTTAAAAATAATTATTAATATATTTTTTAAATAAAATCGACCACAAGTGGCTGGTTTTTTTAAAAATATTATTATTATTTTTTTAAAATTTCAAAACCGACCACAATTGGTTAGTTTTAAATTTTTTTTTTTTTAAATAATAATTAATATAAAAATTATTAAAATATTTTTTTTGGAATTTTAAAATATAAAAGAGACCACATGTGGTCATTTTAAAAAAAAAAATTATTTTCTTTTAAAAAATAAAAAATCGACCACATGTGGTCCCTTTTTTGCGATCACAAACTGTGGTCGATTTTTTGTGGTTGAAAAAACTATTTTTTTAGGGGATTATGTTAATTGGTTCTGTTAGGACCAATTGATCCAGAATGCAATTTTAACATCTATTGATAAAACTCTTGCTGCCATTGTTGCCGCTGCAACCACTGCCAAAGCAGCCTGGAATTTCCTCCATACTGTTTATGCCAATAAATCGCAAACTTGCATTTTCAGCTTGCGAGATCGCCTAGCTTGTCTCACCAAAGAGAGTTTTCCTGTCACAGACTATCTCAACGAAGTCTGATTTCTCTGTGATGAGCTTGCAACTGCAGGAGCTCCTGTCACTAACACTGAACTCATTGTCAAGGTTCTCATTGGTCTTGGACCAGAATATCGAGAAATTTCAGTAGCAATTCGAGCACGTGACACCAAAATTTCATATGCCGAACTGTTTGAAAAACTTATTGATCACGATTTTTTTTAAACACAATGCTCTGCCTCACTCCACCATAATTACTGTTATTGTTGCTTAAAAGTCCAACTCTCAAATAAGGACCAATGCCACCAACAATAATAGACGTCAAAACAACTACCAGCAATAACATTCTTAGCCAGGGCGTAATCATCGCATCAATCCGCAAGAAGTTAACTTAGTGTGTCAGTTATGTCACCGACCTGGACATTCTACTTACATTTGTCGCTGTTAGTCTCACAATTATTTTTAGATCCGACCAACTTTGCTGAACAAAAAATGTAGCAATCAGTCTCATAGATAGTTGATTCAGGCGATACACACCATGTTGCATCGGATGCCCAAAGTCTCACAAATATTACTGACCACAATGGTCCAGAAGAAATCACTATGGGAAATGATAATACCATATAAATTTCTCACACTGGTAACACTGACTTATCTGCATCTAATTTTAGCTTTTATCAAATGTACTTTGCTCCCCTTTCATTGCCAATAACTTAATTTCAGTTTCTCATCTTTGTTATGGTAATAAAATATCCATTCAATTCTTTCCATTCTCTTACTTGTGAAGGATCTGAGTACGGGGGCATCGCTAGTTTAAGGGCGAAGTAGAGGATGCCTTTATGAGTGTCTGCACACACTGCTTCTTCTTCTCAACCGCAAGTAATATGAATGTGTCATTAGATCTGTGGCATCAGTGCTTGGGGCAACCAACACGTCCCACTCTGGATATATTTTTGAATAAAGTTTTCATTTCTGTTAAAATAAACTCCCCTTATATTTGTAATTCATGCCAATCAAATAAAAGCCACAGACAATCTTTTTCTACGAATTTCTTGCAGAGTTACAAGCCTCTATAAATTATTTACAGTGATGTGTGGGATCCGTCACCAATTTTATCTGTTGATAGAAAAAGATATTATATTTTGTTTGTAGATTAATTCTTAAAATATGTGTGGATCCACATAATTCAAGCCAAACATGAGGTTTTAGATGTTTTCAAAACACTACATCCATTACTCGAATGCCGATTTCAAACAAAAATATCATATTTTTATATTGATGGAGGAGGTGAATTTCAGAGTTTAACTTCTTATTTGAAGTCACAAGGCATTGAACACTTAGTTTCTCCACCTTTTGCTCTACAACAAATTGCTATAGTAGAAAGAAGACACCGTTATGTTGTCGAGACTGCAAACACTCTAATGCACCAAACTTCTTTACCAACCACCTTTTGGAGTTTTGCATGTCATCAAATGACTTTCTTATAAACAGAACGACAACTTCAAATTTAAAATATAAGTGTCCATACGAGGTTTTATTTTAAGAATCACCAAATTATGACAACGTCAAAATTTTTAATTATTTATGTTATCCGTGGCTGAAATCGTATGGACAAAATAAGCTTGATTCAAAATCAAAGCTCTATGTCTATCTATGATTTTCAAACAAACATTATTGCCATCAATGCTTTGACCCGACCACCTTCAAAGTCTATCTTTCGAGAGATGTAGTTTTTTTTAAACTAGTTATCCTTTTACCAATATTTTTTCTAATTATAAAAATCAGAATTTGAAAATTTCTTGGAATGAGTTATCTCCTCCAAAAGAGATGGACATTCATATACCAACAGAGCCACATTATTTTGAACTACCTCAGCCATTGTCTACAGGTGCACAAAGGTCTCTCTGTGTTCCTTCCACAGTGGCGGCGCCAAGCTCAGGTACATCTCCACCTTCTCCCAATAATCCAGCAAGGCAGCAAATATTCATTCTTTTCCATGTTCAACTGCATCAGCTCCTATTCTCCCTTCTCCAACAACAACAACGATGCCACCCATCACCCACACCTATAGCCATCAGACCTCTAAGGTTACTCTATCCGTCCAAGCTCCTCAGATTCCGCCAACCACTGCCTTGCAACCACCACACTTTAATGCCCCTCCACCGCAACTAAAATCAGCCACCCCTTTTCACCCAAAAGTTACCCACTCAAAAATAAATAGTTTGAAATTCAAGAATTTTCTTGCCAAAATTAGTCTCTTGCCACCAGTTTTCTGTTAGGGTTTTTGCCCTGATTTTCTTACTATATTTAAGTTTTATTTTTTCTTATAAAGAAAATAAAAGTTACCATAATTAATTTTACTTTTCCTGAAAGAAAAAAATATAATTCATTTCCATATTTGGCTAACCTCTTTCTTGGAGGAAAGGTTTTGGACATCTATAAATAGAAGACCCCCTTCTCATACCATAACACAATAACACAATAACATCCACAATGTAGTCTTTAAAGACTCTTTGTTTAGGGGAAGATTTCTCCCAATAAGTTTTAGGATTTTCAATTTTATTTTTAATATGTAGGCCATTTGGCCAAACCATATCCAATAATATATTTTTAGTTTAATTTTTTATGTGTTGTCTGATTTATCGTCTTATGGTTTGCAAACTAAAAAGCTTCCGCATGAAGCCCCCTCGATTTCGAATCCAACAAGTGGTCTCAGAACTTTCGGTTCAATGGTCCAATGGTGTGGTGAGACAAGATGAGACAGGTTCAAAGCGGTTTTAAAATCAAGCTGCAACAATTTGGATGATAATAAAGATTTTTGTTGAACTACATGTGGAGAACAAGTTTCAACCATATTTTCAACACGCCTGCTGCTGCATCTTTAAAAATGAAAATAAAATATTACTTTTAAACTAATTTTTAACCATGATATTTTAAATCTTATTTTTAACTATGGCAAGTAGCAGTTATGAAGATTATATCAAGAACGAAGTTCATGCACGTGATATGAAAAGAAGGCGGATCAAGTGAAGAAAATCAAGCCAAAAAGGAGAGATTTATTAGGATTTTTACCCTGATTTTGCTTACTATATTTAAGTTTTATTTTTTCTTAGAAGGAAAATAAAAGTTACCATAATTACTTTTACTTTTCCTGAAAGAAAAAAAATATAATTCTTTTCCATATTTGGCTAACCTTTTTCTTGGAGGAAAGGTTTTGGAAATCTATAAATAGAAGACTCCCTTCTCATACCATAACACAATAGCATCCACAATGTAGTCTTTAAACAGTCTTTGTTTAGGGGGATATTTCTCCTAATAAGTTTTAGGATTTTCAATTTTATTTTTAATATGTAGGCCGTTTGGCCAAACCATATTCAATAATATATTTTTAGTTTAATTTTTCATGTGTCGTCTGATTTATCGTCTTATGGTTTGCAAACTAAAAACTTTCACATGACACCCTCTCGATTTCGAACCCAACATTTTTCGCTCCTACCGTCAAGAACAACTATACCCTTAGTGGTAAGAAGCGATGAAAGCAGAATATGATGTACTAGTCAGAAACCAGACATGAGATTTGGTCCTTAATAATTCTTCCGAAATATTGTGGACTGTAAATGGTTGTTTAGAATTAAACATAAACCTGATCGAAGTATTGATAGGTATAAGGCTCTCCTAGTAGCCAAAGGCTTCACTCAAAGATGCGGGTTAGATTATTATTTCATATTCAGTCCTTTTATCAAGCCTGCAACAATCTACTTGGTCATTGCAATTGCTGCCCAACGTTCCTGGCCTATTCATCAGCTAGATGTTAATAATGCATTATTAAAAGGTAAACTTGAAGAGGAAGTGTAGACAACCTCCTGGTTTTAAGTCCTATCAAAATTCTAAGTACATTTACAAGCTTAAAAAGATCATTTACGGACTTAAGCAAGCTCCTAAGACATGGTACACCGAGCTCACCAACTACTTGACAAGTGTCGGATTTGTTAAATCAAAATCTGACTCATCTTTGTTTACCGTCCATAATTTTGGTGTTACTGTCTATATTCTTATATATGTTGATGACATAATCATTACGGGCAACATTCAGGGAAGTATCATGTCTATAGTTAAATCACTTTTTCAGCGATTCTCTCTCAAAGATCTTGGGCTCTTACATTATTTTTTAGGTGTCGAGGTAATATCCACGCCAACTGCCATATACTTTTCCCAACACAAATATGTCATGGATCTTCAAGATGAATTACATATAGATGACTGCAAGGGTGTTCCAATACCAATGACATCAAACTGCTCCTTCATTGACTCAAAGACCGATTCAGCCATTGATGTTTCACTTTACCGAAGAATCATTGGTAAGCCTCACTATCTACCTTTACTAGGCCTGACATCGGACTTGTTGTGAGCAAGTTGTCTCAGTTTATGGATAATCCCAATGAATCTCACTGGAAGGACACCAAACGCTTGTTGCGCTACTTGAAGCACACAAGCACATTGGGGGCTCAGTTAAGTCAACAATCCACAGATCGTTTGCTTGCGTATTTTGACTATGACTGGGTTAAAAATCCATATGACAGAACAACAACAAGAAGTTATGTTGTCTATCTTGGAAACTCATCAATCTTATGGTCTTTCTAAAAGCAAAAATCTGTCTCACGCTCATCCACGGAAGCCAAGTACCGAGTTGTTGCTGCTGCTATTTCTGAAGTCAATTGGCTCACGAATTTAATCTAGGAGCATCACCTATCAAATTCTTCCCCACCAACCTTCCTCTGTGACAAGCACCATTTTTTATAATAGGATGAAGTATATAACTATTGATTTCCATTTTGTTTGTGAGCAAGTTCAACAAAGGACGCTTAAGGTTCATCACCTTTACTCCGCTGATCAAGTTGCTAACATCCTCACCAAGCCTCTTCCATGTACAACTTTTATGCAACATTTTCACAAGTTGGGGCTTGTTCCAGTCACCCCCCAACTTGCGGGGGCGTATTAACAGATAATATATGTCACCTCGGTTTGTTATTAGCTTAAGATATTATAGTTATCTAAATGTATATAATTATACAGTAGTTAGTAATGTGTTGTATTTAGGAGTTTCATAGTTTCTTAGATTTTAGATTTTTCTGCTTCTTTGTACTTATCAAATAGTCTATATCTGCTCTATAAAGAGTTGTTGTACATGAATTTCTGCATCTCAAACCTTTATTGGTGAAAGCTAAACTTATGAAATTGGTAATAAAAAAAAGTGAATTCTTGCATCATTTGAGCTTGCTATGTATGCATAGAGATGAAGACACATACATACTAACAAATATCTAATTTCTTAATTCACAATTGTTTGGACGTTTTTAAAAATGGAGCGGAGAAGACAATAGTAAGAATCGACTTATATTTATTTCATAAAGAACTCCCACCAATATCACTATAGTATAAGTTTTATTGTCATTTTCATTTTTCGGGCTTCAATAGTTGCACTAAGCATCCATTAAGGTCTGAGAAGACAATTTCAAGAAGATAATTTTATGATAAAGAAGTCAAAAATTGAGATGTAATGTCACGAATTCAAATTTTTATTCCTTTTAGACTTATTTATTGTTCAAAATTATGTCCCTAATTTGTTTCTAATTTTATGGACAAACAGACTTTAATTAAGAAAAAATAATGTATTCTTATTGTTGTATTAATTAGCATGTGTGCCAAATTAGCGATTACTTAGCATCAAGTGAAACTATGTAAGGATTAGGCTAAGGATTAATATAAAACTTACATAATCACCAGAGTTGGCATAGTGGTTTAGTGTTATGTCCCTTAAGCAATGCGTTAACTGAGGAACGGAGGATTAGTGTCACGACAACAAAAAAATATATATATAAAACTTACATACTATTTCAAGTTCCAAACTAAAAGCACAAAATTGTTTACTTTTTATTTTGAGATTCAAAATTTGATCTAACTTTCTAAAATATAGTTTATTTTTATGATATTGATACGAGAAGACTTGCAACTTATAATATTTATCATGCAATTTTTTAATATTTAAATTTGAATTTTAAAATATTAAATATTCTAATACAATTTAACTTAACGAAATAGTCAAATTAATTTTTGAAAAAAAAAAGTCATATAATTTGACAGGGCAGGAGTAATATTTTAAGTTTTCTTTAGTCCAACCAATTCTCTTTGTGGTCAATTCTGTTTCACTTGAAATGGTCAAAGTTTTCTTTATGTATGCATCTTATTATTAGCATAATGATTCTCCTTTTGGTCATGCACCTTTTGTCAATATTTGACTTTCCACATAATTAAACAAAATTAGGAAGGTTCCATGTCTCACCTTTGTAGTGTGTGTTGTTGGTTGGTGGGGTGGGGTGAAGATTCGAGTCGAAGAAGCAATGTCACTTGATCAATAATTATTAAATTGATTGTATTTTTTTTTCGTTTGTAAAAATTTCATCAAAGTGTCTTCTACTTTTAATAGGTCATGAACTATATTGAAATTATCTACAACGAGTTCATAAGAAAGAATAGCTAACACTTTCTTTTTCTAGTTTATGTGATATTTTTTCAATTTTTTTTTTAAAACCAAACTATGTAAATTTTGTTTAATATTTTAAACTATATTTTTTTCTTCATTTGACATGAGAAAAATGCTATTTATAATACTTTTTATATTGTGTTTAAATATTTAAATTTAAATTTTAAAAATATTAAATTAATTTAATTTAATTTAACTTTAAAAATTAATCAAAACTAACTCTAGAATGCAAATAATGCTACAAGGTGGAGAAAGTAAGTAGGTAGCAATGAATTAAATACTAACTTATATTGGGTGAAATTATTTATGTTTTTTTTTTCTTTTTATCTCTTTCCCTAAGTTAATAATTGAAACTTTGGTAGGTCTTCTGGGAAAAAATTTGACATACTTCAAGAAAGAGTTATAGCAAAATCATATTTGTATGATCTTTATGGATAAAACTAGTCTAATTCACAACTGATTCTTTTTTATACTAGTTTCTATAGTTTATATTCTATTGTTGGTTTGATAGAAGAAACAAGGAATAATTTATCTCAAAATTAATTTTATGATGATGTTATTTTATATTTGATTGGAATAAATTCATGAAATAACTCATTTTCAGATTAATTATTTCGAATTTATAGTGTTATTTTTATCCATTCTTGAGTGTGTCATAAGTTATCCCAAAATTCATAATTTTGAGACGACTTGTTCTCCAACCTAATGACCCCTAAAGTAACTAGTTGTTACAACATTGTGAACACAAGTGAACAGTAGAAGCGGAGTCATAATTTTAAGTTTACGGATTCAAAATTCTAGTAATTTTCTTTTTAAAGTTATTAAGTAATTTCTTTTCATCTATCGAAGGCTTCAGTTGTTTTTATTAAGATTCATACGTCTGAATCTGAATGCACATCCGAATGATTAAGATGTTGTCGCTAAATATGAAAAGTGGATGATTAAGACTGTTTGTTTTTCAATATTTGAATATGCAAAAAAATTTTATTTGTATATATAATAAAAAATACAATTCAAAAAAATTTAATTATATATTAGAAAAATATGTAATTTAATACAATAAAATTATTATTTGATTTAAAAAGAAACATTTATGTTTGTTAATGACAGTGAAAATAATTTGTAATGATTGCGGTGAACAATGGCTGATGTTAGTGGTTAGTAATATTGGCGGTGATAATTGTGATGATTGGTATTGTAGTGACTATTATGATGGTGACGATAGTTGTGATGGTTGGTATTGTAGTGATTGTGGTGGCGATTGATAGTGTTAATTGTGATTGTGATGTGAAGTTGGTTGATGTTAGTAGTTGAAGGTGTTGATTATGACGTCTGAAAAATGAATGTATGATGGTTAACGATGTGTTGGTGTTAGTTGGATACGTTGTTAGTTATGATGATGGAGATGGTTGTTAGTAGAGATAAATTGTAGTGATGATAGTGGTTGAAATGGTGGTAGAGGTGGCGACACTCATGACAATGGTAATAGTGGCGGTCGATAAACATGTAGAGGTTGATGATGTATTACTGGTAGTTAGAGGTGGTGCTAGTTGTGATGGATAAGTTTGTCGGTAGTAGGGATTGATCGGTAGTGGTTGATGATGGTGGTGTCGTTGGCGGTGATGGTGGCAGTGGATATAATTAGACTAATGGAGGTGGTAGGTATGGTAGTGGTTGATAATAGTGCTTGGTAGCGATGGTTGTGATGGTGAAGGCAATTGGTGATTGATAATTGTGGGTGGTGGTTGATAATGGTGGCAGTGATAGAGATGGTTAATAATGATGACTGATAATTATGGATAATGTGGTGGTAAATATTATTCAACACAAGAATACCTCTTAATGATATTAAGACTTGGTTCTTGATCTGTATAATTAAGACCTATTCAGAGCTATTAAGAGCTAAAATCTTAATAAAAAAACAAATGCACTTAATAGTCTGAAGTTTGAACCATTCAGATTCAGACCTCCATTACGTGCAAACAAATGAGACCTAAGTCAACCATTAAATATAATTGCATGGCAGTGGTAGGGGTGAACAAAATCGGATCATAAATCGCACCAAATCGTAAATCGAGTCAAATAAAAAAAAATCGACTAGTGATTTGATTTGACTTGATTTGGTGTTGGAAAAAAATCCAACTATAATTGATTTGATTTGATTTTAACTAAAACCAATCAATAAATCGATGCAATCTGATATTACATTTATACAATTTTTAAAACTATTTAATAATATAAATATTTACTATGATATAATTTATAAATATTTCTTAATTTTTTCATTATGTTTATCATTCAACATATTATTTCAAATTTAAACTTAGAATTTTGAATTATCTATAATCTATTTATAATCTATATCTATAATCTATAATCTATAATCTATCTATAATCTATATCTATATCTATAATCTATAATCTATAATCTATCTATAATCTATATCTATATCTATAATATATTAAAAGTGTGAAGGGCCTTAAAAATATTATTTGAACTTTTTGCCCTTTATTAAAAGAATTTGCTTTAGACAAAATAATCTTTTTGTCTTTTTTTTTTATTTTAATAATATTAAATATTGGCTATATTACCCAGAAAAAAAACCTATCCTCGTGAAAATAGGGTTCCTTTTCCACCATCTAAAAAAAACTAACCATATATAGAAACCAAAAAAAAAATTCCTTCCCCAACGTAAAATACAAAAAGTAGTAATAAAAAAAAATCAACGTGAAACCAATCCTCCCCCAAGGTGAAACCAAGAAAATAGTAATAAAAAAAAATCACTCCCAATATGAAACCAAAAAATAATATAATAATGATAAATTAGTAACTAAAAACACCCTCCACCCCTACGTGAAGCCCCCCAAAAAATATAATAACAAAAAAAACTTTATTCTTTCCGAACTTGGTTTTGGCATAACATTTTTTATGCAAAATATGGTTAAAAAAACTCAAAAATCAACAAATGACCATTCCTATCCCATGTAAAATAGGCTTTAACATACCTTTTACCAACTTCTATAAAAGTCATGCTAATTTCTTCGTCAACTCGCCTTAGTTTATTTGTCATAAAATTTTCCGCTTTTTTGGTATGTTGATTGTTGCTTGCTTATTGATGATTTAAACACAATATTAATTGATATGCCGATAATTTTGCTTATATTTTTAATTGATTTAATTTATGTTCTTAATTGATTTTATTTGTATTCTTTGTTGGATCTATTAATAAGTAATGTTCTTCCTCGATTAAATACACGAAAACGACTCACATATTCAAGAACATTATTTACTCAACTCGTCAATTTTTCCCTTCTACATCATGCGTTGCTTTTATAATTCATTTTCTTTAGGCTACTATTTCAATAGACCCAAGGAAAATAGGTGTAGCATGACAAACATAAAGTGATATCCATCAATTACTTGAAACTTTTGGTGGTATAAGATATATGTACTTACACTAAAATAGATGTTTATAGTTACATTATTATATTTAAGTGTTAAGGATCTTTGAAAATTGATTTAAAATTTTTGTACATTATTACAAATCTCCATAATAGATAACATTATTTAATTTTAAATAATCAAACGTTACACGTGCGAGATACGTGTAGTTAAACTAGTACAACAAATTTTGTAGTCCATAGATATGAAAAATATTTGATTAAACATTAGAAACGACATAATGTTGGATATTTATTCTTTGCATAATACATAACCAAAATTTATATTTCTTCTAATATTTAGTATTATTTTTATTAAGAAGCACCAAAGATAGTTGTATCTTGTTAGGACTAAATAATATTTAGTGTTATTTTTGTTAAGAAACACCAAAGATAGTTGTATATTGTTAGGACTAAAGAATATTTGAAGCACAAGTTAATTATATATCTGTATGAACACTTTATTGGAAAAAACACAAAAAAATCTAAAAAATCTGAGAAAATTGAAAAACCCCGAAGTTGAAAAACTCAATTTTTATTGATTTGATTTGGTTTGTATATCAGAAAACCGAATACATATAGTTTGGTTTAACATTTTAAAAATCTAAACCGACTCGATCATGTTCACCCTTAGGCATTGTTGCTGATAGAAAGTAGCAAGTATCCTGTGAGTCGAGATGCACACAAGTTGATAAAGACATAATTGTTATCAATTTTTTTTAATATATATATATATATATATATATATATATATTATAAATTTCTTAAGATAAATATAGAGTTCAGTCGAATTCGTAATCGTAATCTTGCTCAGCCAGTAAGGATCAATTGAAAAGAAGAATAGAATGATTGATTGGTGTAACAATGTCATGTGAATTTTCATAAGCAAATGAATGAAGGTAAAATTAATTTAGCTTATTCTTTTACTGGAAAGAAGAAGAAGATAAATATGGGAGTTAGGTTATAGTGAGATGTGGGATAGAGAAAGACTCCCTCTCTCTAACTATCTTCTTACCCTTTGGCACTAACCACCGCCATGGATCCAACCTTAACACTACCGTTATTACCAAATCCCCCGATACCAAATACCTCTAATGAAATCCTCATGGCAGAGGCCCTCCCCCGTACCCATTCGTATAAGGAGATTACAATGGGCAAAATCATCCCTCCGACTTCGATTATAGAATCGGAGGTATTTGACAAGGATAAGGACATGAGAACCATCTATATAGGCATCCTACCTTTGGAGGAGGATAAACGGAGGTTGTACGCCCCTTAGATCCACTCCGTTATCATCAAACCAATTAAATCAAATTTCAATCATCAATACCTAAAAAGGAAGTTGGAGGATCTTTGGAAACTCCCTGAACCTCTATGTCTCATCAACCTAGGGATGGGTTTCTATACAGTCAAACTCTCCAAAGCCGAAAGCCAAATGTAAATTCTCCAAATTTCATGCCTAGTAAGTCTAATGTGCATTCCACAACCATTTGGATTTGGTTACCCCACCTTCCAACGGAATTATACGATGCCCTCATCCTTCAACGGATAGGCAACCAACTTAGGCTACTGTTAAAGGTTGATGCATGCACGTCGGCGGCGCTAAGGGGGAGATACGCCAGGATCTTCGTCCAAATCCCTCTGGATACTGCTGTAGTAGCTTCAATATCCATTAATACCACACCCAGCCTCCTCTCTAAGAAGGAAAGGGCCTTCTGTGTAAGAATTGTGGCCTTTTAGGCCACATGGCACCCATATAATCGTATACATTCAGATCAAACCAATACGAGAAAAACGAGGAAGGATCATCAACACAAATCACCACCAATGGACTGAAGCATACTAAACCAGTTGAAGATAGCTCCCAGGAGTGACAGACAGTCTACTTCACAAAAAGAAAGAAATTAGACTAAAGGAATCACCACTCCCTCGCCAAGAAAATACCTATCGTCAAGGTTAAAACCTTCGATATGGTGTCAGGTAAGTTCCTAAACCCTAAACCGTCAGAGGCAGCGCCGGAGAAGTCTCTCCCTTCTTCTTCTGAGAACCCTCCCATTGGGCCAGCCCAAGACGAACCTCTAAGGTCCACTTCAGAAAGAACCCCTAGGGACTACCGATATTTGGGTCCAATGTCTGGATGGACACCTTGTTTCAGGTAGTCAACTCACCATTCCAGGAGAAACTGAGCACAGAATCACGAGCCAACATCATGTACCAACTCAGTTTGGGACTACCATTCTTTCCTCCTCACAACCCTGCAATGATGCTTTTGGGACCAAATTTTATGCCTCCCTCTGGGGAGTAGCAGTCCTCTCCCAATCAAGCTCTATCACCATCTCTACCATCAACCTTCCTCCATCTCACCCTGGAGAGGTTGAATGCTCTAGAAGCCCTGAGAGCAAGCAACAAGGACATAGAGGACTTATTATCTCAACTCAGGATGCTAAGAATAGAAATCCTCAATCTGATAGAGCCTCTAAATCTAGAGTTCACAGAGTCAGTCCAGGAGATTGTGATCATCCTGATCCCCCTAGGGTTAGCAGGTCTAGGCATAAGAGTAAATCCAACAAAACCTATGAAAGAAGAGACCCTCAAGGTCATGTTATCCTCACTCAGCAGAAAAAGGAAAACCCCTTCCAGACACCCACCTCCAATCCCAAGAGGAAGGGTAAGGTGACTGCAGCAGAACCTCACCACCCCCTTCAATCAAAGATGAAGAATTATATTATGTGGAACACTAGGGGGCTAAGAATACAAAGTTTAGGAAGCATTACAAAGCCATGTTTAATGTTCACTAACAAAGTATCCTTGCATTTTTAGAAACCAAGATGGCAGACTACCAAGACCTTTGTGAGGAGATGAGATACCATAACCACATCCAATCTGAGGCCAATGACAACTCAGGAAGGATTGTCATCATGATGACGGAAGGAAGATTCCATCTCAATTACATCTGTCTCCATTTCTCCCCAAGCTATTAATGCCAAGGTCAAGGTAAGTTCTCCTCCCTCTTCATGGTTTTTTAGTGTCATTTATGCCAGCACTGACTTTCATTCTAGAATTAATCTCTGGAGCCAGCTCTCTTCCTTCTCAGACCATTATATTTCCCTAGAAGGTAAGAGCTAGCTAGTAGGGGGTGACTTTAATGAGGTCCTTAGGGCCTCTGAAAAGTTTGGCGATTTCAGGATAAACACTAATAGGGCTAACCTTTTTATGAACTGTATTAACTACTGCAATCTTATAGATTTAGGCTTCAATGGTAGTAAATACACTTGGTCCAACATGAGATATAGGAATAGACAGAGCCTCATCCTGGAAAGGCTAGATAGATGCCTTGCCAATGATCTTTGGGTGCATTTATACCCTGAGGCCACCATCACCCACCTCCCTAGAACCCACTCAAACCATTCTCCCTTTCTTCTTAATCTTGGTCATACCCGTAGTAATCAGATAAAGCCCTTTAGAGTGGAATCCATATGGCTCAGTCACCAGGATTTTCCTAACTTGATAAAAGAATCTTTCCTTAAATGTCAATGCATCACCATGACCACCTCTGAGTTTGAAGAGAAGGCTAGGGACTGGAATAGACTTATCTTTGGGAATATCTTCAGTAAGAAAAAATACTTACTTGCAAGGTTAGCTGACATTTAGAACTCTCCTAACTACCCAACTAGCCCCTGTCTTCATGGACTGGAGTCAACTCTTCTGAAAGAGTTCAATCATATGCTCACCATGTGTCACACCCCTTTTTAACTCGAAAAGATTAAATTCTAAGTTTGAAAGGATTTTATTATTAAAGTGACAAAAATGAAGATTTGTTTCAAAAAATGATTATTTACAAATTTTTTTATTCAGAGTCACCACTTGGCATAATTCGGTGTGCCAAGTCACCTTTGGAAAATCCTTTTAAAAACTGTTTGACTCTTTGAAACTGGTTTGCGAACAGAGATTCCGGCAAAGGAATTCTGTTGATTGAGGGAAAGGTGTTAGGCACCCCTCGATCCCGTGGTTTGACCACGGTCACTTGGTGGAGCGTATCGGCTAATTTGACATTATAAATGTATAAACCACACAAAAACACATAAAAACAATCAATCAAACACACGAGACAAAACAAATCCAAAATAATGTTCAGTTCAATTGTACAGTCAAAAATAAGAAAATATGGAAAATAAATCCTATTCTAACCTACACTAATCTTGAACTATGCTCCTGTGCTTTATCCGATGCCTCGAGCCTTGATCACGAGCATCCTCTGGGTACAAAATACTTTGGGGCATTCCCCAACAAATAAACACAACTACCTCGGGGCATCCCCCGGCCAAATGAATATATATGAATTAAATAAGCTAACTAGAAAAATGTTCAAAACACACATTTAAACATTCAAAGCATTCAATGAACACATCACTCCTAGATTTTTGCCTACACAAACCTACATTGCCTATCCAAAACATACTACTATGGTGTTCAACATCATGCACCAAAATTAATCCGAATTCACCGTCATCAATATTCAGTTCAAGTCAAACCAAACAATTTAAATTACTTCATTAGTTTGCGATTCCAATCCCCCACATTTATACATGACAGTTTTTAAACTCGAGCACAATTATCCTTCCATATCATCATCAATTTCATACTAACGACTACTTATTCAGGTAAAACAACATCAATCACCAACAAAAATGTCCAATTAACAAACAATACACTACCACAACATCCACGTACTAAATATCATAACAAGGCTATCAAAGAGTAAGGATTAGAATGGACCTTCGAAGAAACGATTTCGTGATAATATGAGTTAAAAGAGATCCGCACTCGAAACCCCAAATAGAAACCCCAATGACGAACTAACTCAATACAAAAACCAAACTTGAAATCCTATTCAAATACCAAATCCACAAAGCAAGAAACCCCAACGATGAATAACCAAATTAGTATCAAGAAACCCCACCCGAACAGATTTGAAATTCGATGAAAATTCTCAAAATAAAACAACCGACCCAGAATCAAATGCCAACAACAAAAATCTAAACCCAATTTTCGATAGAAAACTGAGGACGAGTACAAATTCAAACTTCGATGAGCTGCCAGCGACAAAAATCAACTAGAATAGAGCAGATTCCAGCTAGATTTTATCGCAAAATCAAGAAGAACAAGAGGATTTAGGGAATTTCAGGATGGAGCAGGCCTAGACGATGAGCTTGACATCAATTCCGATGATATTTCACCAGAATCCAAAGAGAAACGATTAAATAATGAATGGAAAACTAATTCCGCAAGCTAAGTTGCCGGAACAGTGACCAATGACATGAAACCCTCACTCTCTCTCTCTCGATTTTTCACCCTCTCTACTTGATCGACCCCTTACTCCTGTGTATCTTGCGAAAGACATAGAAAAGGAAGAAAAAAAAATGGTGTTTTTTTATTTCTCCTTCTCTCTGCCTCTCTTTTTGCTTTTTCTCCCTTTTTTTTTTCTCTCCGGTGTTATTACTGTGTACGTGTCTATATGGTGTATTCTGTGTGAGTTTCTATGAGTAGAAAATAGAAGATAATGGGGAATCCATGGGTGGTGTCTGTATATTCCTAGTGTGTGCACGTATGTATAACTCTTAAGAGAAAGGAAAGAAAAATGGAAATTGTCTCTAGGGTCCCCCTTTCCAATTCAGTGGGGTGCCCGTTTATTATTTTTTTTGTTCTCTTATGGGATAAACAAAGGAAAAACATAAAGGGGAGGGGTACGTGGGTAGGTGGGGTAGGATAGAGATGGGTGTGAGGTGTCCTCTTTTAATTGGAGAGGTTGTTGGGATATTTAAAACAAGATAAAATTTGTTAGGGATTTTGTAAAGGGTTGTTATTTTTGTATTTTTGTGGGATATAATCACATGGGTGAGGGTACGTGGTGAGGTAAGCTAAAAATGGATAAAATCGGACTTTGAGGGGGACAAAATTAGGTGTCTACATCATTCACCCTTCGAATGTAAACACGAAGTATTTTCAGACAAAGAAGTAGACAACGAGACAGAATTTTATCCCGACCATTATTCAAAAGGAATAAAACAGAAGAAAGGAGGGCAACCGACTCTTGATTTTGGACATCCTACCTACCCATGTGATGAGGGAATTAAGTCATAGGTATCTCAAAGGGTTAAAAGAGAAGTGGACTATACCAAGTTGGAGAGTCGAGTGAGGTTCCATCGAGTTTTCGGTCCACGGTTCTATCATTACTTCAAAATAAAAATTACAAGTTAAAACATAAATGAAATTGTAGAAATCCTATCTATGCAGCTTATTTTGGACTCTTGACTTGAGTTTAATCACCATATTCTTCAAGCGGGCTCCTGACTTGCAATTTCTTCAAGTCCTGAACATAAAGTAAAATCTCATTTTACAGGAGGGTCCTGAACAGAAAATAAATTCCCATTTTCCAGGAAGGTCCTGAACAAAAAGTAAATTCCCATTTTTCAGGTGGGTCCTAAACAGAAAGTAAATTTCTATTTTTCAGGAGGGTCCTGAACAAAAAGTAAATTAATGGATGTATTTTTCCAATGGTAGCTAAATTAAGTAAAGCAAATTTGCCCCTGTTTCAACAAAGAAAATTTGTCAGTTAAAAACATAGTGGTAGCTTGCAGCACTTGGTTGTCCCGACACCTGCTCTAGTGCTCATTTCCTTCATTTTGTTTTGTATTATTGGCACTTGCCCCTGCTTTGTTGTGTCATTGATCCAAACTCAAATTATTAAGTGTGACTCCAAAATAAACACAGTATTTTTGCTTTTTCATGTTTCTCAGATAAACCCTTTAAACCTTGGTATTTTCATGAGTTCCCAAGCTTGTCTGTTGACAAAACTTTCTGCATGCCTTATTCGGCTCACAATCATGTCTCTTTCATATGCTGGCTTTGTCTTGCTTTATGCAATTGAAGAAGCTGGTGGCCAGTTTTGACATCTTTTCTCACTTGTTTTGTCATGGACTTGACTCAAAACAGGAAAAAAATGACAATGATTTTTTTATTATTATTTGGAAAACTGACTCAAGAAAATAAAAATAAAGATAAAGGAAAGAAAGAAACGACAATGAATGTCGCTGTTGAAAAATATCAAAGAAAAGTTTATCTGAAAATGACAGTCAACTCTAATGATTATGACATGCATATCAGATTAAACTGCCTGATCTTTCTATCTAAAACTTTATACCAATTGTTGTTGAGTTAATGACCTCGAAATTGAGCTGCTTCCTTAGGTCAATTGCATTTAAGACCTCATTCGGTTAGTGGCGCCTTGAAGGGTTTTTTCCAACAAGCTTCACTCATTTTTTTCCCCTCAACTCACCATTGTCTTATGGTGTCTGTAAGGGTTTTTCACTAATGAGACTCTTATCTCCGTTTCTCTCAACTCACAGTTGTCTTACGGTGCTCGTGAGAGTTTTCATCGTTAAGACTTTTTTATTTTTATCTCTCTCAACTTACCATCATCCTATGATGCCCGTGAGGGTTTTCACCAATAAGACTCTCTCATTTTTATTTCTCTCCTGATTCCTTATGCTGAGAAAGATAAGTAGTTTCCAAAATGCGTCATCATATCTATTGCATGCTTAGCCTTAACATCTTTAAAGATTGATCTGAAGGTATTTCTTTGGTTGTAACTCGGCTTTTGGATAAGGTAAAAAAGAAAGGATGACATGAGGCTCAAACGACACTTGAAGTGGGGTAGGACTTATAACTTTTGGAATCGACTCAAACAATGAGGATTAACTCATGCCCCAATTTCTTTTGGTTGGGTAATTCTAAATTGTTTAGTTGGTTGGACTGAGCCCAGAGTAGGACAGCCTATGCATCTCACCCCCCAAAAGAGGAGAATCAGGTCACGCGTAGTTCTGGCAGCTTGTTTTGTACGATTTAGACTTTTGATTCTTTTTATTTTATTGACACTCTTTTCTCTTTGGATTTTTCTGAATCTATTTGTCTTGACACTTTTTTTTGGACATATTTTTTTTCTTCATTTTTTTTTTGAAGTTTTTCTGACTCTATTGTTTTGCTCGACACTTTTCTTTTGAGCTTTGCTGACTCTATCTTGATTCCAAAAGTGGGGTATGGAAGAAAATAACACTAAGACTCAAATAGGGTAAACAAAAGATGACATAATATTTGGATAGCTGAATGAAATGCCTTCGTCATATCAATCCTTGAAGATGCTAGTACATAGCATGCAATGTGAAAGTGAAAGATGAAGATCATGTGTGATACTTTTTATAGATTTAACTTTAACTGATCTTGTGCGATGCTACTTCTTTAGCAAACTCCACCTTTTTTGCACATTCCTCATATCGAATGACTCATGCTTTCATGGAGCTGATTTTCTGTTCCTTTTGATGTAGGATCACACATCCACTACTTGACCAAATTGAGACATCTCTTTCAATTGATGACTAAGTTATTCATGTGATTCTCAAAATAATTGCCGTAATTTTCAGAAAAGGCTTCAACTTGTCACCAAATGTCTTAGCACTCTATCTATTTTCTCAAATATTTTTCTAACTTTAGCCCTCTGATTCAAAGTTCATGCTTAAACTGGATTTTAAGATCCGGCTGAAAATTCTACAGGCATGTCATAACACTAGAATCAATATAAAATATGATATGTAAAGAAAACAAACACATATTTAAAATATAAAGGAAAAGGGACACTTTATTTAGTTGAAATAAAAGATAGAAAGGTTTGAACATAAATGACACAGGGACAAAACAAGATAGATCCAGAACTATAACCTTGAAATAACTCAAAAAACAAAAAAGAAAACAAAACAAACTATCAGTCCTCTTCCTAGTAGGGAGAGGGGTGACTTTTCAATTGCTCTGTCTGACAACTTAGCCACTGATTTGCATATCACCATGACTAGAGCTTCTACCACGATCAACGTTCTGCATCATAATTGATTTATCTTGAATCATCTTTTCAATTTCTCTTTTCAAAGTAGGACAATCTTCAACACTGCGACCCTGAACATTAGAATGATACATCATACATTAGGATAAAAACTTCTTGAATGTGGGTCAAGAGTATACCCAAGGAGAGGAGTGGTTATGCCTTGTTGTGCCAATCTCTGAAATAAACTGGCATACGACTCTCCAATTGGTGTAAAACTATCCCTCAATTTCTGCCTCATTTCATTGTTTAACTTGGATCTAACATCGGGCCTATAAGGGCTTTGGTATGTTTGTGGGATTGGAGGATGACTTTGAGGAGTTGGTGCGCGCTATTGTGGGTAAGGAGGGAGTTGAACATATGGTTGTGCGCAATATACTAGATATGGAGGTGGGGAAACATAGTATAATGGATTTTAGAAGTGATTATGGAGATCTTGGGTATGAACTTGGGCTTGAGACGGACGGCAACGACGACGTCGTCTTCTTGGATGTGCCCGTTCTCCAACTACAATAGTAGTGTTATCTTTGTCATTCTTCTTCCCTCCAAGTTCCCTTAATTGATTGCAATATTATCCCAAATGTTTCAGAGATTCCTCATGCCTATCTTGCTCCTCAAATTTCGACATCTCAAAGATTGGAGGAAGGTTATCACTTGGAGGCATGCCCCAGCCTTTGTATGAAACATCTTCTTTACCCGCAGGTCCTGGAGAATTTTTCATAGCATTTTCTGCACTCTTCATTTTTCCAACCATTTTCTCCGACTCTTCTGGCGTACTAGACTTCTTGTTAAGAAATCTTGATGGCCCAGTTAACTTAAAAACAGGCTCGGGAGTATAACAATGATCACCAAGAGTATTGAATATAGGTTCACTAGCAGTATGGGGATGCACAACCGTTGGGCGAGCCAGTGTGGAAGTCCCAGTAGAGGATTGAGCAACAAGATCACAGACGACATGTAGTGTTGTGAATGTAGCAGGTTAATGCTGAGGAGCTAGAGGAAAAGTGGTGGAAGTATTGAGATGCTTTTGGCTTGGAATGAATTCTGAGTCATGTTGTGGTACATCAACAACAGTAGAAAACTGACTCTGATATTTTGGTGGAAAACTCGAGGTATTTGTAGGATCAATAAAGGGAAATGGAGGAGGAGGCAACCCACTGGCCCAAGCTCGATGTATTTCTGTCATTTGTTGTCTTAGCCTCCTAATCTCTTGCTTCAAAATCTCATTTTCCTAATTCTTTGTTTGATCCATAATGTCACTCTCTATATCTTTGTTGGATACAACTAACTCTTTGGAGTTGGTGTGATGTGAAGGACAATCCAGAATGCCACAAACCAACCACCTTAAAATGACTCAACAAAAAAGAACAAATGTGTTAGAGTTCAACACTTTTTTTCAAAACCTCTTTTTCCTTATTTTTTTTTGTTTTTTTGAAAAGATCACCGAACCCAAGAAGGGCGCCTACGTATCTCACTCCCGAGAGAGGAGAATCAGGTGTGCGTAGTTCGTGAAGTCTTGCCAAAATGGTCAATTGAACTCTTTGTTTTTTCTTAAAACTTTGCGAAGAAAATAAAATAACAAATTGTCAAAAGAATTGACGAAAATCTTTTTGAATTTTTAGCTTTAAAATTTCAATACAAAATGAAACCTACGATTATCAAAGAAAAATCTTTTTGGATTTTCAATTTTGCATTCATACGTAAATAAAACTTGAAACTATTAAAGAAAAATCTTTTTGTGGTTTTCTTTTAGAGATGTATATGACACCTACTCTAAATGAAGAGTGAAGAAGATTTTTTTTGAATTTTTTAGATTTCTATACAAAATAAAACTTATAATTACAAAAAAAAAATCTTTTGGGTTTTTCAATTTTGAATTTCATACGAAAATGAAACTTGGAACTATTAAAGGAAAATCTTTTTGTAGTTTCTTTTAAAGATATATATGGAACACCTACTCTAAATGAAGAGTGAAGAAAATCTTTTTTCAAAATAAGATCCCTGAACCAACAATAGGCTGCCTACGTATCTCACTCTCGAGAGAGGAGAATTAGGGGTGTGTAGTTCGTTCAGATTGAACAAATAAAGATTAGACAAACGATTGAACCCTAACCTAAGAGACACGACCATAAACAGACGACAAACAATGTTAAAAAATCTTTTTGAGTTTTCCAAATTGATACTTCACATAAAACTGACACCAACAACAGTGAAAGAAAAATCTTTTTGATATTTTTGATATATGAAATGTACAAAACTTTTATCATTTTTTTTTCATTTAAAAAAAAAAAACTCCTAAAAAAAATCTTTTTGTTTGAATTTTTGAATTTTGAATTTTACTAAAGAAGACAAATAAAAATCTTTTTGATGCTTTTTTTGACAAATGAGTGCAAAAATAAAAAAATCTTTTTGAATTTTGAAAAAAAAAAGCCATAAAGAACTCTAAAACTACGACACTCTCTTTTTCTTTTCGATCTCACTTTTTCTTTCTTTTTTCTTTATTTTTTCTTTCTTTTTTTTTCAAATGTTTTGTCTACACACTTTACTTCTAACACATGCTTTTCTCAAATCAGTCTGTCGAATGACCACGTTACCCTCAGAGATGCAAACATTTAGCATGTAGAGATGCTTTAGATGTGAGTCTCCTACAAAGGGTCCCGCGGGTCCCGCTAGTTCTCGATATGATGCATATAAGCATGACCTAAAGGCTGACCTACGCTGGGATTCACTAACAAGGCTGTTCAGGGGAGTGTATGGTTGATAGTGTCTGCGACAGCTTTCCACCCACTCCATACGTTCGACGGCTCCCCCTCCTAAAATAAGGGTGACTCAACTAGAGTTCGTGTACACGACGTGCACTCCGAGGCTTGTTGCAGAAAAAATTGACTCGAGTTATGCAAATGATGCCAGATATAAAGCGGTAACACATAAAAAACTGTAAACAAAGAGCACATAGGCACTCAACAATGATAAACAATAACACAAAACAACACAAATAAATGTCTATACACTCATAATATCAAACTAAGCCAATATAACTCCAAAAATAAGCTCGAATTCTAAAAAAAAGTCCCCACAGAGTCGCCAGAGCTGTCACACCCCTTTTTAACTCTAAAAAGATTAATTTTAAGGATCAAAATGGTTTTTATTATCAAAGTGACTAAAAATGAAAATTTATTTCGAAAAAGGATTATTTACATATTTTTTTTATTCAAAGACGCCACTTGGCATAATCCGGTGTGCCAAGTCACTTTTGGAAAATCCTTTTCAAAACTGTTTGACTCTTTGAAACTGATTTGCGAACAGAGATTTCGGCTAAAGAATTCTGTTGACCGAGGGGAAGGTGTTAGGCACCCCTCGATCCCGTGGTTTGACCACGGTCGCTTGGTGGAGCGTATCGGCTAATTTGACATTATAAATGTATAAACCACACAAAAACACATAAAAACAATCAATCAACACACGAAATAAAATAAATCCAAAATAATGTTCAGTCCAATTATAGAGTCAAAAATAAGAAAATGCGGAAAATGAATCTTATTCTAACCTACACTAATCTTGAACTACACTCCTGTGCTTTATCCGATGCCTCAGGCCTTGATCACGAGCATCCTCCGGGTACAAAATACTTTGGGGCATTCCCCGGTAAATAAACACAACTACCTCGGGGCATTCCCCAGCCAAATGAATACATATGAATTAAATAAGATAACTAGAAAAACGTTCAAAACACATATTTAAACATTCAAAGCATTCAATCAACACATCACTCCTAGATTTTTGCCGACCCAAACCTATATTGCCTATCCAAAATATACTACTATTGTGTTCAACATCATGCACCGAAATTAATCCAAATTCAGCATCATCAATATTCAGTTCAAGTCAAACCAAACAATTCAAATTACTTCATTAGTTTGCGATTCCAATCCCCCATATTTATACATGACAGTTTTTAAACCTGAACACAATTATCCTTCCATATCATCATCGATTTCATGCTAATGACTACTTATTCAGGTAAAACAACATCAATCACCAACAAAAATATCCAATTAACAAACAATACACTACCACAACATCTATGTACTAAATATCATAACAAGGATATCAAAGAGTAAGGATTAGAATGGAACTTCGAAGAAACGATTTCGTGATAATATGAGTTAAAAGAGATCCGCACTCGAAACCCCAAATAGAAACCCCAATGACGAACTAACTCAATACAAAAACCAAACTTGAAATCCGATTCAAATACCAAATCCACAAAGCAAGGAATCCTAACGATGAATAACCAAATCAGTATCAAGAAACCCCACCCGAACAGATTTGAAATTCAATGAAAAGTCTCAAAATGAAACAACCGACCCAGAATCGAATGCCAACAACAAAAATCCAAACCTGATTTTCTATAGAAAACTGAGGACGCGTACGAATTCGAACTCCGATAAGCTGCCAGCGACAGAAATCGACTAGAATAGAGCAGATTCCAGCTAGATTTTGTCCAAAAATCAAGAAGAACAAGAGGATTTAGGAAATTTCAGGATGGACAGGCCTAGACAATGAGCCTAACGTCGATTCCGGCGAGATTTCACCGTAATCCAAAGAGAAACGATTGAATAATGAATGAAAAACTAATTTCGTGAGCTAAGTCGCCGGAACAGTGACCAATGACATGAAACCCTCACTCCTTCTCTCGATTTTTCACCCTCTCTACTTGATCGACCTCTTACTCCTGTGTATCTTGCGAAAGACAGAGAAAAAAAAGAAAAAGAAATGGTGTTTTTTTCATTTCTCCTTCTCTCTACCTCTTTTTTTGCTTTTGCTCCCCTTTCTTTTCTCCCCGGTGTTATTACTGTGTGCGTGTCTATATGGTGTATTCTACGTGAGTTTTATGAGTAGAAAATAGAAGATAATGGGGAATCCATGGGTAGTGTCTGTATATTCCTAGTGTGTGCAGGTATGTATAGCTCTTAAGAGAAAGGAAAGAAAAATGGAAATTGTCTCTAGGGTCCCCCTTCCCAATTCAGTGGGGTACCCTTTTTTTTTTGTTCTCTTATGGGATAACCAAAGAAAAAATATAAAAGGGAGGGGTACCTGGGTAGGTGGGGTAGGATAGGGATGGGTGATGAGGTGTGAGGTGTCCTCTTATAATTGGAGAGGTTGTTGGGATATCTAAAACAAGATAAAATTTATTAGGAATTTTGTAAAGGGTTGTTATTTTTATATTTTTGTGGGATATAATCACATTGGTGAGGGTACGTGGTGAGGTAAGTTAAAAATGGATAAAATCGGACTTTGAGGGGGACAAAATTAGGTGTCTACACTATGGAAATTGAGTTTTGAAAACTTAAGTCTAGAATCTCCTGGCTTCTATAAGGTGACTCTAACACCAAATTCTTCCACAATTTCACCCTCAATAGGATAAGGAGAATATAATCAATTCCCTCATTGATAACAGTGGTACTTGGCATTACCATCATAAGGACATTGCCAATATGGTCTCTACGTACTATGCAAACCTGTACACTACTGAGCACTCTCCGGGTTACCTTAGAACCCAACTCAACCCCTACTGTGGGAGACATCAACCCTCTTAACCATGACCTCCTTTAAGCAATCCCTTTCTTAGAGGAAGTGAAAAAAGATGTTTTATCTTTCAAGCCCAACAAAGCCCCGGGATTTGATGGTCTTCATCCCTTTCTATACCAAGACTTCTGGGATATCATGGGCCTCCTTGGTTAAATTTTGCTAGGGGACCTTTACTTCTTACTGTATGGACCCTAGAGTAAACTCTACTTATCTTTGTTTAATCCCTAAATGTAGGAATGCCACTTCTTTAAAAAACTTTAGACCCATAGGCCTTTGCAATACCCAATATAAAATCATCACCAAAATCATAGCCACCAGGATGAATCCCCTCCTTGCTAACATCATTGGCCCCAATCAAGCCAATTTCATGGCCAACAGGAGGGCCTTAGACAATGGCATCATTATCCAGGAATATATTAGCCACTTCTCCAAGATGAAGGGAAAGAAGGGCAACATGCTTCTCAAAATTGACCTTAAGAAAACTTTTGATAGACTGGAGTGGTCCTTCATTAGACTAGCCCTAGTCTTCTTTAACTTTCCCTTAAACCTCATCAAACTCATCCTCTCCTGTATCTCTCCATCCTCCATATCTATTCTGGTTAATGGGGGGAAGACACCCTCTTTTACCCTCTCCAGGGGAATTAGGCAAGGGGACCCCATGTTTCTTTATCTCTTCATCCTTTGCATGGAACTGTTGTCCAGGAGAATCAATTATGAAGTTGATACCCTTCAGTGGACACCTTTATCGATCTCTAATAGGGGTCACCCCGTCTTCCACATTTTCTTTGCAAGACCTCACTCTTTTTGCTAAAGCTGATCCTAATAACTTACTCACTATTAGCAGAATCCTCCACAACTTTAGTTCTCATTCTGGGCAAAGGATCAACTTTGTAAAGTCTAAAGTCATCTTCTTTGTAAATTATAAGACTAAGGATCAGGAAAGCCTCTCCACTATTCCGGGCATCCATCCTTCTGCCCAATTTGAAAAATATCTAGGCTTTCCCATCTTCCACAAAAAACCTGAGAAGAGAGACTTTCAATTTCTCATTGACAATCTGAATAGTAAAATGGCTGGTTGGAAAACCAAATTTCTTAACATGACTGGTAGGGTTACCCTAGCCAAATCCTTCTTGGCTAGCATTCGTAATCATGTTATGTAATACATCCAACTCCCCAACAACATTCATAAGCTCATTGACAGAACCCAAAGAAACTTCATCTGGGACACCACTGATACAAAAAAGAAAAAGCACCTCCTGGGATGGGACATCATCACTCTTTCCAGGAAAGATGGTGGGCTGGGCATACAGAGGTCTGACATAAAAAATAAAGTTCTCTTATGTAGCTTGGGTTGGAGAATGTACTCTAACCCAACCTCCCTCTGGGCCAATACCCTTCTTTCCAAATATGGGAGAAAGAGTAAAGTCAGTAAGGTCTCTAGAACTTGGCACAACATCTTAAACTGCCCGAGACTTTGCAATGATGCCCTATTCTGGGCCATTAAGGATGGAACCAAAGTCAGGGTCTGGGAGGATAGATGGGTCCCTGGTATTCCCCCATCTCTATCATCCAAGGCCCAAAACCTTACCCCTCAAACCATATCAAGGTCAAGGATATATGAAAGAAAAAGAGATAAGACTTCACTCCCTTACCCTTTCAAATCCCTCTCAGTATTATCTACAACATTAATTTTTTTTTTTTAAAGCAACCATCTCAGGCACGACACTCCCCACTGGAGACTTACAGGGGATGATACCTTTTCTTGCAAAAGTGCCTACCAGTACATCTACTCCCTAGGAAAGCCCCCCTCAAAACTCATCTGCATTACAACTGGATCTGGCATCTTAGAGTCCCCAACAAGATCAAGACTTTTATATGGATCATGTACCACAACAACCTTCCTACTAAATCCACCCTATCCAGAAGAGGCCCGAACATTAACACCGTTTGCCACTATTGCAATACTAATCAGGAGGACTAGCCCCATATCTTCTTTGGGTGCAAATTTGCCAAGAACTTTTGGCAACATCTTATCTAAAAATACAAAGGGAATATGCATCTCCATATTTCCATGTTTGACACTACTAATTGGTCCACCACTTGGAAATCTCTGAGCACTAATGACTTTGACCCAAACATCCCCTGAGGGACCCTTCTCCCCTTCTGCCTCTGGCATCTCTGGAAGACTAGAAATACTAATAACTTCCAAAACTCCAATTCCCATCCATGCTTTAGCATACCTTATGCTGAAGCTGTGGAATACCACCACTTAGGAAACACTATCAATCACTCTCCCAGAACCAACACCAACATCAAATGGCTTCCCCCCACCTCTAAACTTTTCAAGATTAACACAGATGAGTCTTGTCTTGGTAACCCTGGTAGGGGTGGGATTGGAGGGGTCATTAGGAATAGCAGAGGAAATTGGATTATCGGGTTTAACAAGAGCTTTACCCACGTCACCAACAACCTCATAGAAATCCTGGCCTTGAAAGAGGGCCTCAATCTGGCCCTGGACCAGAACTTAAAGCCTCTAGAATTTGCATTGACTTTATGGAAGTTATTAATATGTTGCACAATGGGAATTTACTTTACAACTCTATTGTTTATGAATGCAGATCTCTACTTCAAAGCTTGGGGAACCCTCCAGTCTACCACACCTCCCGAGAGAAGAATAGAGTAGCGGAATGGATGGCTAAGCAAGGCGCGCAACTAGAGCTGTTTGACAAACTACATGTTTTTGCAACTCCTCCGGCTAGTGTAGGAGTATTTTTTTGGGAGAACTACATGGGAAAATCTTTCTCACGAACTCTATCCTGTAATGGAAATGCCAATCCAAACTGTTATGTTTTTGTGCCTGATTAGGCTTTACCCTGTATAAACTCATCATCTTTACTTATTTTATGCACAACTTTTTTACCAAAAAAAAAAAAGATGTGGGGAATTGTTTTTCGTTTGTTCTCATTCGGACACGTGCTTTTATCTTATTTCTTTCATTATAATTTATGTGAGGTAGTTTGAATCGACAAAGAATTTAAAAGAAAAAAAACTTTTGAAATTTATTTTTGTGTGGCTATAAATTATTTCATTATGAATAAAAATAATATTTTAAAATTAAATTATTACTAAATATAGAAATATATCATTTTTTAAAATTGATTAAAAAAAAGTAAATGATATAAATTGGGATAGAAGAAGTATTATTCTTTTGACATATTGTGATGAGATGTGAAATAGATAGATATGAAGATCATCAAGTAGATTCATAGTGCTTCGAAAAAGAAAGATGCATTGAAGGTCTACAATGTACTAGAATAGAGATTTAAGTAATGGGATGATTACAATTTAACAAGCTAATTGAATATGCAATACAAATTCCTTGGTTTTTAATAGACTACATATATAATTATTAAATACATCTGGGTTATTCTGTAATTAGTTATTCTTCAGTTCTCTATATATACAGCTGTAACCCCTTCAATATCAATAGAGATCAATTATTATTAAATCTGTATCATGGTATCAAAGCTAGGGTTTCTTCTTCCGCCCAAACCCTAATCTCTCCTCTTTTCCGACGTGTGTGCGCCGCCGCCACCGTCTACACCACGCCGCACGGCCTCCCTCCTCCGCCGTAGGTCGGCGCCATGGACAAGGTTATTGATCCTCTGTCAAAATTACCGTCTGGAGTAAAATTACTGCTCAGGAATCTCCACAATCTCATCCCCGAAAAATTATCTGACAACAACTACCCGGCCTGGGCACTTAACGTCCGCACCGCCCTCGCAGCCAACTTGCTGCTCGGATGGATTGACGGTGCGGAGAAGCCGCAGCCCGAGACAGCCGAGAAGGACGGCGTCAAGCTCCCAAATCCCGACTACCTTCCGTGGATGATCGTAGACACTCAGATCCGAGCCTGTCTTCTCGCAGTTATTAGCCCCTCTGTGCACAAACACGCCCGGGGTTTTCTCACATCGGCTTCACTTTGGGACGCACTAGCCACAAGGTACAACTCTGTGTCCACGGCTCATATTTTTCAGTTGCGTGACAAATTGCATACTCTTCGGAAGGGAACGAAGACGATGACTCAATACCTTGATGATGTGGCCTCTATTCTGTCTGACCTAGATGCTGTGAACGAGATTATTCCTGAACGAGACGTGGTGAATGCCATGATACGTGGTCTTCCGGCTGGCTATTCCTCTCTCAAACAGCATATTCGCCTCTCGCCTGTCGAAATCACTCTGAATCAACTGTCTGGATGGCTTAATGCAGAAGAATTGAATCTAGACATGGAACACAAATTACTGCTCGGAGAAGCCAGTTCCACCCCTGGCGTCACGGCTCTTTACTCGGCTGGCAGCGGAGGCTCGGCCAGGGGTCGCGGTGACGATCGCCGTAACCAAGGGCGAGGCAGCGGCGGCGGTGACCGTCGAAACACCGGGCAGCAAGGCAGAGGCGGGCCTCCACCGAGGGACGACTTCCAGTCAGGCCGCGGACAGGGACGAGGAAACCAGCGGATGCCCACACGAGATCTTCCGACGTGCCAAATTTGTGCTAAACGGGGCCATTCTGCGGCTAATTGCTGGTATCGTTATGATGACTCGCAGAATGTAAATAGCCAGTCCGGAGGATCAAGGGCGATGCATGCGTCCACAAACGCTCAATCTGGCGATTGGTATCTAGACACAGGTGCTAACACCCATGTGACGTCGGATTATTCACAACTTCAAGCTCCTCATCCGTATCATGGCTCAGAAACTATTACAGTAGGCAATGGTCAATCCCTTCCCATCACAAACACCGGCTCTGGGTATGTCTATACCCCAAATGGTAAATTTCATCTCTCAACCCTTCACCACGTCCCTTCCCTCACATCCAATCTTTTATCTGTTTATCGCTTTACTAAAGAAAATAACTGCACCCTCATTTTTAATGACACCAATTTCCAGATAGTGGATAATACCACGAACCGGGTGCGGTACACGGGCCGCTGTGAGCATGGGCTATACACTCTTCCATCCAGGTCTCCGTCTGTTGTGAGTCAAGCCATTCTCTCGTCAACCTGGCATCGCCGGCTTGGGCACCCATCATCCGCCATCACCAAATCCATTTTATCTTCCTTAGGTTTTAATTTTTCAGAAAAATTACATTGCGAGTCCTGTTCAGTGTCTAAATCTTGTCGTTTACCTTTTTCACTGTCTGAACACAAGGCCACTGCGCCATTTCAATTAATTCATTCTGATGTTTGGGGTCCAACCTCAGTTCCTTCTGTTCAAGGTTTTCGTTATTATATCTGTTTTGTTGATGATTACAGTAAATTCACTTGGCTTTATCCTCTGAAATTTAAATCCGAAGCTTATACTATTTTTGTAAACTTTGACCGAATGGTTCAAAATCAATTTAATGCCAAAATCAAAATTTTTCGAAGTGACAATGGCAAAGAATTTGTCAACAATGCATTTGGTGTTTTTCTTCAAAATCTAGGGGCTCTTCATCACACTTCATGTCCATATACCCCTGAACAAAATGGCGTTGCTGAGCGCAAACACCGTCACCTAATAGAAACAGTTGTTGCGCTCCTCCATGATTCCACCTTACCTGTTTCCTTTTGGGTTGATGCCCTTGCTACTGCCAACTACCTCATAAATCGCATGCCCACTCACACTCTCTCCAACTCCACTCCATATGCCCGTCTCTACAATCATCCACCCGACTATATCCATCTCCGCCCGTTTGGGTGTCTAGTTTATCCCTGGTTGCGTCCGCACACTCAACATAAACTTCAACCTCGGTCCACCCCTTGTGTCTTTCTAGGCTATCATCCCACTATCAAAGGTTACAAATGTTTCGATCCTGTATCTCAGAAAACATATGTTTCCCGTCATGTTCGTTTTGTGGAGGAACAATTTCCTTACACAAGTCTTTCCTCTACTCCATACTCCCCCAATCCACTTGGCGTTGTGCCATTATTTCCGTCCTTTTCTCACGCTCATGCTCCGGCTCACTCGGCACCTAACCCGGTACCCCACTACACCACTACCCACCCGAAACCCCAAACCTCCCACCCGAACACCCAGCCGACTGCCACACAACCCACCACTTCCCTACATCATACTCCTAACACACATACAGCCACCCCATCCACCGCTGCACATCCCAGCTCCCACGGCAGCCCCACCCAACCCCCGCCCACACATCATACAACTCCACCACCCCTTCCTAATCACCCTCCACTCAACACTCATCCTATGACAACCCGAGCCAAGGCCGGTACCTTCAAACCCAAAGCCTACCACACTCAAATACCCTTTGATGCACATCCCACAACTGAGCCTACTACCTACAACCAAGCCTCCAAAAATAGTTTCTGGTGCCAAGCTATGGATGAGGAATTTCAGGCTCTGAATGAACAACGTACATGGGATTTGGTACCTCTGCCTAGTAACCGAAAGTCTATTGGGTGCAAATGGGTGTTTCGCATCAAACGAAATTCAGATGGATCTCTTTCTCGCTATAAAGCACGTCTGGTTGCAAAAGGGTATCATCAGGAGTATGGTGTGGATTATAAGGAGACCTTCAGCCCTGTTGTTAAGCAACAGACTATTCGTCTGGTCTTGTCTCTTGCTCTTCACTATGATTGGCCGCTTCATCAGCTAGACGTCAGCAATGCCTTTCTTCATGGTCATCTTGAGGAAGAAATCTATATGGTTCAGCCACCGGGATATGTTAATCCCAACCGTCCTCACTATGTTTGCAAGCTTCGCAAATCACTGTATGGCCTGAAACAGGCCCCTCGTGCCTGGTACACACGTCTCTCTACTTTTCTGCAGGGTCTTGGTTTTCGCACCTACCATCATGACAACAGCCTCTTCACCCTTCACTGTTCTCGAGGGACAGTCATCATTCTTATCTATGTGGATGATATTGTTATTACAGGCAGCTCGTCGTCACTCATCACTGAAATTACTGAAGCTATGCATCGTGACTTCAAACTTAAGGACCTCGGTCCTCTGGAGTTCTTTCTTGGCCTCGAACTCATCCGCAAATCGGGAACCATATTGATGCATCAGACAAAATATACCCTTGAACTTCTAAATCGGGCTGGAATGACAGACTGCAAACCCGCGGTCACTCCCATGGCAGTCCGCCAATCCCCAGGGCCGAATACTCCCTTTGCCGATCCTACACTATATCGGAGCCTCGTCGGTGGACTTCATTATCTTGCTGTTACTCGTCCGGACATCCAATATGCAGTCAATCGAGTCTCCCAATCAATGCATGCTCCCACAGAACAACACTTTCAGGCCTTGAAACGCATTCTGCGCTATCTTCAAGGTACTCTTCACTGTGGAATTTTATTTCAAAAGGGCTCGTTTGATATATCTGTTTTTTCTGATTCGGATTGGGCTAACGACAAAGATGATCGAAAGTCCACTACTGGATATATTGTTATGATGGGACCGAATCTGATTTCCTGGTGCACCAAGAAGCAAACGCGAGTGTCCCGTTCCTCCACAGAAGCAGAATATCGTGCCATGGCTGCGGGTGTTGCTGAAGCCATGTGGTTACGATACCTTACGGATGCACTTGGCATTCCCCCCACGAAACCACAGATTTATTGTGACAATCAGTCCACTATTTGTGTTACCAAAAATCCAGTCCTTCATGATCGTATGAAGCATGTTGGGTCTGACTGTCACTTTGTTCGCGATGAGGTACTTGGAGGAGCGATGGCCACGCACTATGTCCCATCTACTGACCAGCTTGCTGATATTCTCACCAAGCCTCTTCCGTTACAGCCTTTTCAGTCTCTCTGCTCCAAGCTGCCCCTCGTTACCGCTGATCAGCTTGCGGGGGGATAATAGACTACATATATAATTATTAAATACATCTGGGTTATTCTGTAATTAGTTATTCTTCAGTTCTCTATATATACAGCTGTAACCCCTTCAATATCAATAGAGATCAATTATTATTAAATCTGTATCAGTTTTCTTGATTTTAGCTCAACAATATTATTTGTAACTAGCTTAGATTAATTTATCTAGTTTTTGAGAAGAGGGATAGTCTTTTGTGTAAGCATAGCATTTTTGGTTGAACCCGCCCAATCCAACTATGGATCTTGGTTCACACTTTATGGCATTCTCCGCTCCTTTTTTTTCGACATAACTATTAAACATAGTAAAAAATAGGACCTAAGGTTTAGTTCATTAATTAGTTTTTTTGAATAAATGTTCTAGCGTTGATGGACATAGTTACTTGATACATATTGTGGGAAAAGATAGTAGGTGTCTCATAAAATTAATCAGGTGTGGGCAAGCTTGTCTAGACACCACAATTATAAGAAAAAGTATATATATTTCTTTGTATGAACAATTTTCTTCCTTCAATTACAATCGTTTAATTGAATGCTTAATTTTGCATATATTTAACTGATTATATCTTTTTTTTTAAAAAAAAAAAAAAACTTTTGTCTTTCTTAATTTCTGCTTTTTCTCCCTATTTTCTATCTAGTGATGGTTGTTGCGTATTATCTTAAATCTCATATTACATTATCATATCATCAACAAGTAAGTTCACGTGATTGGTTTTCCTAACTTGATTGTTTAAGAGACACGTCTTTATTCAGTTGAGATGTATATTAAGTTAAGAGTGTAAGTTATCAATCGTTTCAAATTTAAAGAACTATTTAAATATTTAACTTGTAATATATTAATGATGTGTATTAAAGTAGTGGTTGAAAAGAGAACAAAATTCATTTTGAAATCAAGGGTAAATAATTTAATGAATTTAGCATTTAGGGGTTGTTTTATTTGAAAACAAAGTTATATGAGGATTAATTACTAGATTAGTTTGTGCATTTACTTCTCTGGGAGGATTTGGATTTGTATAAAAGATTAAAGTTTAATAACTTAACTTTGTCTTAAAGCAACCAAAAATAGAGAAAATGAAATCAACGTATTTTCTTCCCCAAGTTATCCCATTTTCATTCGCTATAAAATAAAACACAAAACTTGCAAATAAAGTTGTACGGAAATTTATATACTTGTCAAATTTTATTATTATAAATATTTTGCTAAATTTGATAATCACAGTTAACAACGATATCGCACGAAAAATGAAATACAATTTTTAAAAAGTGTTCCACAAGAGAAGTATGTATAAATTGAAACGAAAGAAGTAACACATTGGAAGGACATGAACCACCAAAAGTCGAATTATCAAATCGAATCAGGATTTACGTGTCAAAGCTTAATGTACCTTACGAAATCGAAGGAAAATTTAATATATGATACTATTTTTAATTACTGATTACTGAATTGTCGAAATTACTGAACTATGAAAATATGAAATACCTACCCCTAATGAACCGTTTATCAATATATGAGTAACATCAATAAATGATTTAGATGTTTTGACTGATCACATGTGATGCTAAATTCATAATGTTGAGACGTGAGAATGACGATCTGACCTCTATATATGATTTCTCTATAACTAACATGTCAAATAGTGGATAAATCAGGGGCGGATCTATAGTATTGGGTGAGCTCGGGAACCCCACCCGCTATCATAGATTTGATAAATATATTAAAAAATATAATAAGTAAATAAAATATTATAGATCAAAACCCATAAACAAAAAGAAATTTTACTTGATGGCATGGAATGGACTCTTGAATTACTTGTTCCCGTTACCATGGGATCGATCCCTATGGGAGTTGTCCTTTTTATTATATTTTTACATATTAATTTATTTTACTGGGAACCCACAAGTTTAAAATTCTAGATCCGCCTTTGGGATAAATTACGCACGTATCTGGTAAAAAAATCTCTCCTTCAATATAAAGTTGACGCTATCAAAATTTGATTTATTGGACCAGACTTTGAAAGTTTGATATTTTCGTAGAATAAGATCTTCCTGAAAAAATAAGTAGATTTCTTACTTATTTTCTATTTTGGTTATTAAGAAAAAAATATCTTCCCAAGACCATTTGCTATGTTTTGACAAATAGTATGACACACGATCTGGCCCCTTGTCGTGACCCCAACCCAAGATCCAACTGGACTCGAGAAATGATCATGACCCTTACCTTGACCCTGGCTCAAGGTTGATCCTCGATCCGAATCTTTTTTTACCATACTATAATTGAGACCGAACAATCAATTCTTGCCATTATCTGGACGCTGACTTGAACCTAACCCAAACCTTGATACTAAAATGAGATAGAAAACTCGACCCTAAGCTGAAATCCCACCTTGACCCCAAGTTGACAGTGGGGTTGAGTTGAGTTTTGAGTTAGGGCGGGTTTAGGAGTTAGGTAGTCAGGTCACATGTTTGAGGTCAAGGAGTAGAAGTCAAGGGTAGGGTGGGGTTCGACATTCGAGTACCCGAGATGGGGTCGGTAGCTGAATCCTGAATCAAGGTTTCGTAGGTGTTGTTGAAAAAGATTATTTGTGAAAAATAATTTCCTTACTTTACGTAGCTAAGTCATTTTTCTTATATTGGAAGAATATACGTCCTTCAGAAAATATTTAATCCAACCAAACATGAGCAATTTTAAAAAAACCATTTTTTAAAAAACATTTTCCTTCATACCACACACACATCTACTTTCAATTACCAAAATCAAAATTTTAAAAATACCAAACCAAAATCCGAACACCCATCCCTGCACCTATTAACATTTTTCACTAAAATATATTTTAATGGAGAATATTTTCAAGTCATACAAAATGGATTTGCTCATTTGTACATGAAACCAAACGTTAAAAAAATAAAAAGAATCTAAAAATATTCCTAAAAAAACAAACATAAAAAGCGTGCATCATTTCATGGGTGCCCTTTCAAGTTTTTCTGGTGGATCAAATTTTTGGAATCAAATATTTCATTATCTTCCCAAAATACCCTTCTTTTATTTTCCCTTTTTTTATTCCTCAAAATATAAATATTTGAATTATTTTCTTTTTTCTTATTTATTAATTTTTCTTCCCTAATGACCAAACCCTAGAACACAAAAAAAAGAATAATTCCATTTTCCCAAATCCAAGAAAATCGAAAAATTCCTTCGATCAGTAACTTCACAAGCTAAATAATTGCATCAATTTCAAGAAAAGGGTATTTAATTTTTATTTATTTTTTGAATTTATTTAACCTAACTTTTATAATTGATTTTAATTTTTTTGTAAAAATTTGGGTGAATTTTTGATGATTTGTTGCAATTAATTTGTAAAGAATTATTTTTTTGTTGTTAATTTTGTTGGGTTTTGTCTAGTTTTGTTTGATTTTGTATACATGTTTCTGATTAGTGCTTACTATAGTTTGTTTCTTGAATTATTATTTTAAAAAAAATCGGTCAATATGATTTCATCAAGATTTTGAAATTTATAGTCCCTTTTGGTTAAATTTATTTTTATATTTTTTTTGGGATTTTTTAAATGTATTTTTTGGTGGTGTATGTGCTTAGAGCTTGTTAGTTTTTGGGGATTTTAGTAGAAATTTGTGGGGGTTGTTGATTATATTTCACTTTGCATTTAGTCAAATATTTGTGATTTAGCTAGCCCAGACACAACGGTTATAAAAAAAGATATGTTGTGATTTAAAGGCTATTTTTGTTCATATGTAGTTATGATCTGATATTGTTTCTACTTGGAAAAGTTTTTTCGGGTTCCGATGTATAACGTTGGTGTTTTGTGTTTTTCTTTGTGAAAATCAGGTGATTATTGGTTGTGGTGTTGAATTATAGAGTCATGAGGTTTAAAAAAGGAAGTAAAGTTGAGGTGATGAACAAGAAGGATTCACCAGTATCTTGGTGTCCTGCGGAGATTGTCTCGGGTAATGGACATACGTACTCTGTAAGATATGATTATTATCTGTCTACGGAAAGCAAAGCGAGGGGTGAGAGGGTCTCGAGGAGGGATATCAGACCATGTCCTCCTCCTTCGGAGGGTGTGGAGAATGGGCAGTGTGGTCAAATCATTGAGGTGTTTGGTGACTGTTCTTGGAGAACTGCGATTATTGTGAAGGTTTTGGATAGAGACTATTATTTGGTACATCCGACTGGATGTTCTCAGGAGATTAGGGTTCATAGATCAAACACCAGAGTGCGACAATGTTGGCAAGACGAGAAATGGCACTTGATTGGAAAGGCAAGTCTTTAATATGGATCTCCCTTTCGTTCTTATTGTAGTGCCCTTATTTGTTCTCCCTTCTATGTTTTGAATTTTGACTTTATTCACGAGTAATTTAAATGAAAGAGTAAATTAAGCATCCCACTCTTCCTCCTATCTCATCTTATTGAATTTTATCAGATAGAAGTTCTTAATGACGTCCGGGAATTTGTTAAGTTCTGTTGTTTGGGAGTTTTTAGAAGGGGAGCTTTGGAATAACAGGTAAAGTTGCTGCTCTATGACCAGGGTGGAAACAACCTCTTGCAGAAATGCAGGGTAAGCCTGACCCTTGTGGTCTGGCCCTTCCCGGAACCTGCGCATAGCGGGAGCTTTAGTGCATTGGGCTGCCCTTTTTTTTGGTTGTTGTTTGGGAATTTTGCCCTTTTAGACAAACCTCTTTATATCCATTTTGCTTCTTGTTGTTTTTTCTTTTCATTGTTAAGGAAATGTCTTAGTGGAAAGATAACCCTTTTTGTGATGCATTTATTGACTCTATGTTGCCTTGAGCCAGGGGTCTATCGGAAGTAGTGGTATGGACTACGTACATCTTACCCTCCCCAGACCCCACTATGTGGGAATACACTGGGTTTGTTGTTGTTGTTATTGACTCTATGTTGGTTTTCACCTTACAGGGATCTGGAACATGTGCGAAACCTGTCCAGCTTCCAACTCAGAAGCCTTCTAAAAAGGTGAGCGTGGTCTTAAGTGCTAGGAATGGATTCCATGTTAGAGATGGAGATTTGGCTGCACAGAGAAGCTTTAAAAGGCAGAAGTATAATGCCAGCTCTTTGGTGTCGCTGAAGACGGTGTCAGACGAATCATCTAGAAACATTCAGGTGGTAGTGGCAGATGACAGAGATTTTAAGAGAAGGAAAATAGTTCCGGCTGCCTTGGAGGGAAAGACCCATGATATTGCCAGGTGGAAAGGAAATAGGATAGATGAAAAGTACGTGAGTGCTTCATTTAACAATTGGTCTGATGGATATTTTGGATTGAACCCTACAAAAAGACGTGGTATCAATGACTATTACCCTGCAAGAATTGGGGAATCTAATGATTCTGATAGTGATGCATGCTCCATCGGTAGTTGTAGTATTAATCATGACAGTCCAAATAAAATTTCTAGTTTTTCAGCTGAAGTTCATTGTCAAGTACCTGATCTTCTGTGCAGTGATGCAGAGTCTTTTCAAAGTTCCGCAGAACAACATGAGGAGGAAAGCTGCCGTCTTTCCTCGAAGCAGAATGTAGCAGCAAATATTCGTGAGTTGGAGTTGCATGCTTATCGTTGCACTTTGGAGGCATTGTATGCTTCTGGTCCGTTGAGTTGGGAACAAGAAGCATTATTGACAAATCTCCGCATTGCACTCCATATTTCAAATGATGAACATTTGACAGAGCTGAGGACTTTAATTTCTTCTGGAACTGGTATTCATGTCAGTTGATAATTAATTTCTCCATTTTGGCTTTCTTTTTAATGGTAGGACCACATCCATGTTTTGACTTGAGTAACTTTGTAAAAGCATGAAAATAGGTGACACATTTGTTAGTTCTCTCTTGGTCGTTAACCTCCACTTTGTAGACAGTTGGCCAATTTGTAACTATGTTGTCATGCCGTATATTCTTGGAAAGAAATCAACTCAATTATTTTTGAATTCATACTTTGAATTTTGTAATGGAAGACTGAAAGGTCTTGTGATATTATTTCTGAAGGAGCTTCTGTGTTTTCCAGTAACAGCATTGAGCTATAAAATCACTTTTGCTTGATTTGTGAACTAGTCAATGACATTCCTCCTATGGAAATGTCGTAGTCTAAATGTTACAATCGAAAATCTTTCTTCAAGGAGGCAGAAAACAGATTAAAGCAGTTAGTTTTTGCTGAATAATTGTTTTCTGAATTGTAAGAATCCAAGAGTGGATGCATGCATAAGAAGACATTTAGCTTTTAGAATGTAATGTACCTATCGATAATATGATGCACAAATAAAACAAATTTGTTCATCTGTTCCTACGTCAGAACCTTCTGATCCAGCATTGAATGTGGTGTATTCGTTGCACCTTGTTGTAACATACTTATGGACTTTATTTACTCATTTCTTTGGTCTCCTTGCAATCTGGAAGCATATAGATTTATTTTCTCAATTTTTATTCATGGAATGTGCATTTTCCAGGGCGACATTTGGATGCATGCATCCTTTGCCTCCTAAAGTCCAAAGATGATGCTTGCATTTGCAGCACCTCTCCTGGCCATAGAGAGGACTCATGCAACGTCTATCTCAGATAAGACAATTCATGGCTTGTTATATTACTGTTTTACAGCTTCATGATTTGTTTTGTCTGGTTAACTTCGACATCTTTAGCCTGGTTTTGCCAAAAGGTAGTGAATTTGTAAGATAATCAAAACTATTCTGTATGATCTTATGATATATGTCTCTGTATTGCAAGCTATCAGATTGAAGTTGTGCTTCTTTTCCCCCTAGCCAATGAACGAACTTCCTGTGCATACAGAGAAAAGTATGTATGGTCTTTCTATAGACATTAGTTAGGGAGATATCTTCTTTTTGTTGGCTAGTATGGGGAGTTTTTACCGAATGGAAGGCGGTTAAAATTATTGTCCATAGCCATAATGCAACTAGCAGTGTTCGTAGCCTTTGTACTAACAGGGATTAATCTACACTGCATATGCAAAAACGTATGCTTTGTGCTGACAATACATTTTAGCATTACTTCTGCCTGTAAATGTATATTTGGAAAATATTTAGTATAGCAAGGGTAAAAGTAAACGTGCTGTTTCCGGATACAGTTCTTTTAGATATTTTATCTTCTTATCCCCGTATTGATTCAAAAATTTGAAGCAAGGCATTACTTGTTATACTTCTATGATTGTGAAGGACTAGTTATTATGATCAAATATAATGGAGATTGTTAATGACCAAAAGTTGCTGCTCATCATCTGAACTTTCTTGAAGAGGTTTCTGCTCGACTTAGGGTGTGTTTGGTACGACTGGAAATATTTTTCAGAGAGCATTCTCAAGAAATTAGTCAATTTTTAGTACAGATGATGATCCTTATAATGTTAAAAAGGAAGGCAATTTTTGTTTTTTGATGTCTTCCCATTATCTCAACTCTTAAACTTTATGTTTCTTCTTTAACTAATATCTAGATGTTATTATCAATTTTTAATATACTCAAGTTTCATCAAAACACTATCCAATTTGGTAATATTATTAACAATCTTTAATATTTTTCACTGAATACCGGAGAACATTTTTCAAGAAAATATTGTCTATTGTCCAGAAAAGAAAGTCATTTTTTGTGAATTATTTTCTGGAAACTGACTTCTGTCATTACCAAACACACCCTTAACGTGATTCTCGCATTATATTATCTCTTCTTGACGTGATTTTTGCTTCTTTGGTCGATGAGGTTACCATGGCAGTCAGTCTGTCCAGGGAGGTTGAAAGTCATGTTTCTGTCTCTGCATGGACTAAAGTACATGGTTCGTCTGGATGAGAGATTCTGTGACAGGTTTTTATAGTTCTGGTGAAAGAGTTTCCTTGCCGGTTCTGTCACTTGTTTGCTATCAAGTGTTGCAGTTGCTGATGCAGAGTTACAAATTCCTCCAATTTTCATGGCTCATACTTGAGGTAAGGAGGAGGTAACCTGTACACACACTTTTCGAATCAACTGTTATGTTATGCTGTATGACATCTGATGTTCATTGCTCTGCTCATTTTTCATTTCCTTTCGGCTCAATGGAAAGGCGCCCCCCTCGGGTAGAGGTGGATTCAAGAGTAAAATTTGATGAGTCCGACCTTTAAATTTACTAACTTTGTCATGTAATATTACTTCAGATATGTTTGAAAAGAGCCATGAAATGAATGAGAATAACAGCCTTTTCCATTATATTCTTTATTTGTTTTCTGTTGCAAGTGAATGCATTATCTTGTAATAATTAATTGGGTTGTTAAGTGGTGTTAGATTAATTAATTTTAGTAGTCAACTATAGTCTACTATAATAAAATAACTAATCCCTTCTTTGGCAACTAGAAACAAGATAACGTATTATAATGAAAAATAAGCATATGTCATCCTTTCATGCCCATGGAGGAAGACATAGAACTATTAAAAATGGCTCATCTATGCCATCTGTTATAAATTTGACTCATTTTTGCCTCTATCATTAAAAGTTTGACTCATCTATGCCACTGTTACAAAAAGCTTCATTCGTATCATTATTTTGTAATGGTGATTTTTGCAAAATCATTTTTGTTAGATAACCTCTTATTAGAGGTCCACATTATCTCAATCAACCAATGTTACTTGAAACAAAAAATTAAAAATCAAATTCATTAGAATAAAATTTGATCCACATAGTTGAAACAAAAATCGGACTTAGTAAGAATAAAACTCGAACTAGTTAAAAATAAAAAGTAAACCCATTAATTATGTCAAATTTTATTTTAATGGGTATGATTTTTTATCTTGATTTAAGTACTATTGGCTGATTTAAATTTGGTGATGTGGACTTCTAATAAGAGGTCATGTGACAAAAATAGTTTTGCAGAAATCACCATTGCAAAATAATGACAAATGATTTTTTTTTGTAACGGCAGTGGTATACATGAACCAAATTTTTTAAAGCGATGGCTTAGATGAGCCAAACTTATAACGGATGACATAGATGATCCATTTTCAATAGTTTGATGGCATATGTCAGCCTTTTTCCTATTTTATACGGTTTTTCATAGACACTCATTTTCAAACAAAAAATAAAATAGTCCAAAACAGTCCGGAAAGATCAGTAGATTGTAATAGAAATCGAAGGATAAAAAATTATGATAAAGAACTACTTTATATATTTATTAATAGAGTTTTAAGTTAAATATACATTATCATTGTAATTTTTTTAAGAATCAGGTCACTTAAATGATATCTATTTGTAATCTTAAATATAAGGTAATTTAAAAGTTTCTTATACCAAAGATATACATAACTCAAACTCATTTTGGTATAGATTTATTGTGTCACTTCTTTTGTAAGATGCAAGATAGGCACTAAGACCTCATTTATCTTTATTAAGATTAGGACGTCTAATCTAAATGTATATCTGAATAATTAAGATGTTTTCTTTAGATTTGAACATTGAATGATTAACAATGTTTGTTTTTCAACTGATGAATGCACATAATTTATTTATTAGTAAACATAGTAAATATATAATTCAAATAAAATTAATTTATTATTAGAAAAATATTAATTTAATAAAACAAAAAATTTGTTTGTTAAAAAAAAATGAAAGATTTATGTTTGCTAGGTGGAGGAGAGGTTGTGGTGGTGGTAATGATTGGTTTAATGGTTAGTATCGATGGTGGTTGTAGTGGAGGTAGTTGATGTTTGTTCTGACAGTCATGATGGTGGTGATTGACAGTGGCGGTGTTGGTGGTTGTGAATTTTGTGATGGTGAAATTGGTCGATGTTAGTAGTTGCAGTGTTGATGTTAGTGGATGAAGAATGTTTGGTGGTTGACGATGTGTTAGTGGTGATGCTAGATGTGATACAGTCACAACCTGCTATTGTGCACCGAGAGAGAGAGGCAATGTGTCTAACGTGCGTTCCCTTTTGATTTGACCATAATTCTGTTTTTCTCTTTCTTCTTACTACCAACAACTAGTCTGTTTTGATTCTTCTTCATGGATCATTAAGGACATATTCGATTATTTTCCAAACTAAGCTTTAGATATGAAAGGATGCAAATCATAAATAAGTACTACCATTTTTGAACTGCTTTCTTATTAAGTACACCAACTTTTATTACATTTATTCTACATAGTTGAAGTACATATAAGTTGATTCAAACATCGTCCATAAAAAGAGAAAGAAAGTAAAAAAGATGAGATTTATTACACAAGGCTTTCTTAGTAAGGTCATGGATTGTAGTAGCCACACCTTATAGTTTTCTTGTAAAGATCAACCAATGCATCCACCACTCCATTTATGTCATTTTCTCCATTTTCTCTCATTCTCTCCTTTAACTCCTTAGCTTTATTCCTCACACTCTCACCACTTTCCTCCAACACCACTTCTCTGATAGTCTTAGCCACTCCTTCTCTCCTAATATTTCCTTCCTCGTCTCTTTGAATTTCCAATCCTACCCCGACATCATTAACCAATAACCTCGTGTTAAGTGGTTGCTCATGTTGCATGGGCATAGCTATAATTGGAACACCACAACTAAGTGCCTCCATTACTGAACCCCATCCACAATGACTCACGAATCCTCCTATGCTCGGATGCTCCAAAATTTTCTTTTGTGGGGCCCAACTTTCAAGTATTACCCCTCTCTCGCACCAAATTCTCTCAAGAAAATTGTCTGACAGAACGTCTGGAATCTCCGTTTCATCTTCCATTGGAAATCTAATTACCCATAGGAAATTCACCATGCTAAGTTCCATCCCTAGTGCCAATTCTTTAAGTTCCTCTTTGGACAAGTAACATTCACTCCCAAAACAAACAAAAATTGTCGAGGATTTTTCTTTCTCATTGAGCCATTCAATGATCTTACCATAACGCATCGCAGCATCATTGTGATCAAATGGTCGAACGAGAGGGCCAACCGGAAGAAAGTTTTTGTTGAACAAAAACGAGTTGTAATCGATGTACTTACCTTCTAGCTCTGTGAAAGTCTTGATCAAGATGATCTCTTTCGATCTCTCAAAGCACCTCGTGACACCATTTTTCTCGTCGATGCCATCATTCTTAAGTGATTTGAACATTTTCTTGATTCTCCTATGTTCATGGTCCCGGAGGAAGATTTCAGGAAAAGGGTATTCATGGTCCCGGAGGATATTGGAAAAATGGGAGGCAATTCTTGGTTTGGTATCTCTAATACGATAGTGATAACTATTTGATGCAGCACTAGTGGTGAGAAACAGGACAGCTGGGATATTCAATGTAGAAGCCATTAATGGAATACATGGAAGGAGGGAATCATAGATGATCAAGTCTGGTTTTAAATCATCAAGAATGCTGTAAAAGTCAGGTTCCCCCTTAAGAAAGGCTTTTTTTAGAGTGTTCACGAGGCGGGGTGAAAGGCCATTTGTGGTGTGAAAGCGAGAAGGAATTTCAGGCAAGTATGGGAGCTGAATTACCTCCAATTTAACGCACCTGATTTCTTCCAGAGAGAGTGTCTTTTTGAAGAAATTTAGATTGGCATGTGTTGAATAGAGGTGAGTTATGAAATTTCTCTTTGCAAGTGCCTTTGCTAGCTCTAGAAATGAGATGATATGACCATGAACTAGCCATGGAAACATCACTATTCTGATGTTTCTCTTTCCTGTTTCCATCAAGATTGAAAGATCCTTGGAGTAATGCTAAAGGGATTTTGAATAAAAAGTGAACTGTTTATAGTAAGAAATCCTATTTCAGTAAGATTTGATTTGAATCGTAGTACAGATTCAAGTTGGAAACATGAGGGTTATCAAATAGGCATGAAAAGTAAATTCTATTTTAGTACGATTTGATCTGAATCATACTTCAGATTCAAGCTGAAAAAATAGGGGTTACTGCATTGGGAAGAAGATGATCCAAAAAGAGAAGGCTTATCCAGCTGAAGGAAGGAGGTATACATATATACATGTAGCTACTTATGGATGCTTAACCATTGATACTAATGAAGTTTATTACGTGGCAAATGCAAACGGAAAATATGGTAACGTGTATGAATTGAATAGAAAGACTGAAGAAAACGACATGGAAAAACAGGGTGGAAAGGAAATAAGATAGGAACTATGACGAGGATATGCGGTGAGGTTCGTTTTTTGTGTAGTTTGTCCTCGAAAGTTTGTTGGAGCTTTGGTTGATGAGAGTAAGTTTTGACACATTCATGTTCTAGTTATAACATGGAAAGAAAAATTTAATTTTCTTTACCAAAATTAGATTGTTAGAGATAAGAAATGATCAAGGATGTTTGCATTATACATGATGCATATGTGATGCAAGAAACAATAACTTACCCAACGTAGTTTCACAAGTCAAGATTGGATAGAGTGGTGTATACGCAACCTTGCCTACCTTGAGAAGGTAGAAAGGGGCAAGAAACAAATAGGAAAAACCTATATTTGTGAAAAGTAGGGAACTTTATCTCTTCCCATCCGTCTCTGTCTTAGATGACAGGGTTACTTGAAACCTATGCTGGCGGGAGGTAGTTGGTATCGTTCATATAGTCGTGGTGTGCACAAAGTGACCAGGACAGGTGACATATGATTGATTGAATTGTTAAGGTGTGTGCAAGTTGATCCAGATGACATCATTATGAGAAAAAGATTCTACCTTCAACATTTCACCGACACACATTCCCCCCTATGCAATTACTAGTTATCTTGTCAAATGGAACTTGTAAAATTTAAGGTTTTGAAACAGAGTTTGTTGTGAATAGTTACTGGAAATCCTGAACTATACACAATTAAAGTCTAAAATTCCAAGAGGATCAAGACAATGACCAGAAACCTATATTATTGATAGCACATATGATATTGCTGTTTTCACTTTAGATAGGAGGGTGTGCTTTAGATAGGAGGGTGTGCTTTAGATAGGAGGGTGTGGAGGACGCACATTAGAGTAGAAGGTTAGTTGGGTAAGAGGATTGTCTTGCTTTTTGAGGGTTTTGACTTGTTGGTGTTTGTCGTGTACTAACCGTAGTATGATAGTTTAGGGTTTAAGCCATAGATGGTAAGGTGAAACTGATCCCTGCTTGTGATATCTATCATAGTCCGTTGTTTATTGTGTTTTTGACTGTCGCAATATTTTGTTGTGGTTTTTGTTTCTTTCTTGTAGACTCTGCATTGTTTTCTTGTTAGTTGCTATATTTCTTCACCGTATCATCCTTCTTTGTACTTGGATTTTCTGCACTTGAGCTGAAGGTGTTTCGGAAACAACCTTCTAGCTCCCCGAGGTGGTGGTAAGGTCTGAATATACTCTACCCTCTTCATACCTCACTTGTGGGATTTTACTGGGTATGTTGTTGTAGTTGTCCAACCAAATTTTGAATTGCACACTAACATAAAGAGATTGATTAATACATTTGTAGTTTTCCTAATTTTTTCCCTTTTCCATTGTGAGGTTTTAGCGTAGATAATTAATTTTCAAATACTTACTCCGGATGATAACAAAGTAACTCATGCAGTTAACAACATAAACACCATGTTGCAATATTCGAAAGGAACTAACGACAGAGCTTCCAAAAAGACTCTGGGAGGTTATTATTTTTCCAGCTCTAATTATTTTGAGTAAAGCATCTATTACCTCTGAACTATGTCAGCTCTAATTATTTTGAGTAAAGCATCTATTACCTCTGAACTATGTCCAAATTCGTTACGACACACTCCAACTTCACGGGGTTCTGTTACCCCCTGAATTATGTTAGTATATTTTTGTCATCCTTTTTAGCTGACGTGGGTTGAGTATCCAATAATGATTTGATTCCTCCTGTCTTGAGTGCTTGGACGCACCATTTAACCTCTCAGATAGCTCAAATGGCATGGCATTCCGCTATTGACCTAATCAACTGCTAGGCTAGGCCTACGCGGTTTTATCCATTAGAGCTCATTGATCTAGAAAGGCACCTATAGTATTCTTTCCAATCCATTTTCTATAGTCTGAAGTTGATGCTCAAAAGTCACCATCTTGGCTCCCAAGTTGACATTTCTTCTTGGCCTTCACAATTCACATGTTATTCTTTCCTTGTGCACTAATATTGAAATCAATGACCGATATAGATTGCTTTGGGTTCAACAATGGGATGCTGGAAAGGCAAACACATTCGGAAAGTTGAAATACACATTGCTTTTCAACTTGCGTTTTCCTTGCATTGTGAAACAAATCCCTTGTGATACAAAAAACCATCAAGAATACTCTAAAGAAAAGATGAAACCTTAAAACTCAGCGTAAGGATGCACACCTTAAACCCAATTTGCAGAATAATTTTGACTAGTCATCCAAACATTTCTCTTGCCATTAGACTGTTCACCCGGGATCAGTATGATCCCCTTCTGAGTTGCGAGCTTCAACAACAGAGGCAGTGTCGAAGGCGCAACTTTCATGTCCTAGAGCCATGGTCTTCCAAAGAGTGTTGTTTTTCTCGGGTATAGTAAAATCTGTATTTTTTCAACAGTAACTTCAAACACATGTTCAAATTAACATATGAACAATCAAATGAAGTTTAAAATTTGTATTTACAACTTTGAACTTTTAATAATAAGTTCAACCCAACTTATGAACAATAAAAAATGAAGTTCAAGCTATTTTCTTGAAAATAGAAAAATCAAATGTTAAGAACTTCAACACAAGTTCAACCAACTTATGAACTATAGTGGGTCGGATTATATTTGAAAAATAGTAAAACCAACTTTAAGAAAAAAGAAGAAGATAGAAACAGAAAGATTCAAGTCCATCGAATTCACGGTGTGTCCATAAGGAAATTATTTTCCTCATGTACCCGATGTTATGAAATATATCCTTCCAGAATAAACTGAATCACTTCGACAGATTATCGGTACCTCAAATTCTATGGAACTACGAACGCACTCAACTGTAGCAAATCACACTAGAGTTTTTTCAAGAAGGAGGAATATTTTTTTACCTTTAAATTTCATGTCTGTACCTGAGAAAAAATTCAGATATTTATAACTATCAAGGTGCATCTTCATGAAGAGAAGCAATGGTTCAGAAAAGTGCACCCCTTCATAAAAGTGTAATTTTTTGAAAAAGATGTAACTCTTTACAAAAGTCACAACCCATTGGAAAGGTCATAACCATCCAAATCGAAATGGTGCCTATTTAAATTTCATCATTTCTCTTGATGTCTTTTAAAAAAAAACATCTATTCATTTACCATTTACACCTCTTACAAACCCAACAATTCCTCACATGAATGGGGAATGACTATTTTAAAAAACTTTATAGGTAAGTGTGTGATTTACAAGCAAAGACTAGTTGCATTTGGATAAGTGGATTTTTCTTTGAACTTTTCTTAGTGAACTTACATCAAATGCACTCGGTCAATCGATAGATGTGATATCTTTGAACCGTTGAGCTTTATTGTACACCTAGATATCAAAAGTCACGCAATCAACATTTTACCGTTTATGGTTGTCACGGTTTTTTCGTTTCGACCATAAACACGTCATGGTTTCTTGAGAGCTTAGATAACATTCTCTTTGAAGCGGTTTCTGTTTTACCCTCACATAGGTGATTCCTAAACGATTAATCCTATAGATCAAATTGTAATACCCCATAATTTTCTTAGCCTAATTTCGCTCCTAGAATGTCAAAGGTTAGCTTAAAAAATGAATACCTTCTTATGCATGTGAAAATTTTCAGATTTAGACCATGCATTATGTAGAAAATTGAATAAGCTTTCCATTGATACCAATTTCGCCTAAATTCGATACTCAAGTGAGAAGTTAAGAGTGTTTTTAGTGTTGATAGAGTGCTACCTGGGCAGTCACCGCGTCGCGGTGAAGGGTGAATTCATAGTTTTCAATTCTAGGGGACCTCCGCAATTGTACCGCGTCGCGGAGAGGTCCAATTTCCTATTTGTCAAAAACTAATAGCCCAACGCGATAGTGGCGCGTCGCGCCAATGACCAAAATGGCATTTCAAAGGGGCACCGCGATGGGGCGCGTCGCGGAGAACGCCCAGTTCTCAATTGTCCTATTTCCAGTGAGCCACCGTGATAGTGGCGCGTCGCGGTGGCCTACCAGTTCAAAAAATATTGCTTTTCCAGTTTCGTTTAAATATTAAAAGGGGTATTTTGGTCAATTCCCAAGGCTCCAAATCCATCCAAAACATAGGATTAAACATATTCAAGGTACTTTATGCCCAAATTCGTCCACTCTCTTAAAGCAAAACCCTAAAGCTCCAAAGCTTCTTCTCCAAGAAATCAAAATCCTCCATGTTTCTCCAAGAAAGCTTAAAATTAAGGATTTCCAAGACAAGATAATCAAGAACTCATTTCCGAAACTCAAATAGGAATCCAAAATTCAAGGTTTCTTCATCTAATCATCAATCAAGGTATGTGGGGTTTATGAACAAGGATCCTCTTCCATCCTTGTGCCCAAAACCAAGTTTTAATTACAAATTCATATGATTTTGAATGTTTATACATGAATTTTAAAATTAGGGTTCATACCCATTATTGCTATTTGCAAGATTTTGAGTTTTGAGATATTTTGAAGATGAACTGCATGTCTATTTCATATTTTTATGCCTATTGCAATAATTTACAGATTTTGAGATGAACTCTCATTGTTTTCAATATCAAACATGATTATTATGATGTTTTGACATGAGATTGATGCATGGTTATTACCCCAAGATTGAATATTATTATTTCAAGAAAGATGATGCTTTAAGCATCCTATTATTAGATTATTTATTGATTTTCAGTAAAGCTTTGATTTTTCGATCATCGGATTAGTTATGGAATTCACTTTTCATATTATTATAGATTACAGAATTCAGATCAACTTTATTTATAGATTTTATCATATAAATGCATAACTTGTTTTGGATAAACCCTTATGCTAGTTTTAAAGTAGATTTTCAACAGAATGAGCATAGCAAATAAAAAGGGATTAGTATTTAGCACCGAACGGAAAGTATGGGTTTAACGCATCCTACTTCCACAGAACTACGTAGCCAACGTAGGTACAGATTATGAGATTATTCCCATTCCAATATGGATGATAGATTTAGCTTATGATCGATCACATGGAAAGTAGGTTATACTCCCTAGCAAGAGTATGACACCTCTCTCCAACGTGAGGTTTCCTCCTTGGGAGGACGAGACGTTGGACTCTATGTTAGCTTACATGGTTTATGTTGGTTAAGAGAACCTCCCTACTAGTATAGAAAAACTTTGAAAGATTTCCCTTGCAAAGCAGTTTAGAAGAATTTTCTCAAAGTTTTTAAGTTTACAACATATCAAAAAAGAATAACAGAAAAGCTTTTAGAAAACTAAGTGTAAAGGCTCACAAGTTTTACTCAGATTATGCTTTACAGAAAGATATTAGCTTTAGATTTCAACTTTCAGATTTCAGATTCAGAGGTGAGCTCTTTTTATACTTAGACAATATGATTTACAGACAGAATACTAGAACAACTTTCAGAATTAAATATTATGACTCACTAGATTTTCAAGTATGATTTGTTATTCATGATTACAGATTTCAGTATTTCAGATATTCCAGCTTATGCGAGTCATTTACATTTAGCATGCATTGTTTTACAAATTATGATAATGAGATGATGTTTTACTTATGCATTTCACCCCTATATACTTAGTACATCCTCAAAGTACTGATCCACATATATATCTATGTGCTACATTATCTCATAATATAGGTATCAGTTCAGTTGTAGCACGCATACCATATTCAAAAAGTTTGCAACTTCCAATCAGCAGGTGATGAGTCCTCTTGATTCAAGGGCTCGAGTCAGTCATATAGTTTGAGCAGTATTTTATTTTTATTTATTCAATCGTATTGATTTGGGATAGCTGGGGGTCATGTCCCGACTACCTATAGTCAATACTAGTAGAGGCTTCATAGACAGTCAGTAGAGTTAATGTATTGATTCTAGTGTTATTTTGTAAAATAAGAGTTATAATTATTTTTAATTTAGTTCTGTATCAATCAGATTCAGAAATGAGTCATCTTCCGCTTATTTTGTTCAGATTTATGTATTTTATTTAGTTGCTTATGAGTTATTCTAGTAGAAGGGTTAACTTGGGATCACTTGTGGTCCTAAGCACTGTGTGACATCTCGGGACCTATTTTTGGGTCGTTACAAACTTGGTATAAGAGCCAAGGTTCAAGTGTCCTAGGGTGTCTATGAAACCGTGTTTAGTAGAGTCTTGCGGAACGGTATGGAGACGTCTGTACTTTTTTTTCGAGAGGCTATAGGGCATTTAATAAAAAGTTTTCCCTCTTTCCTACTCTAGATCTGGCAGTAAAGTTGTTCTCTTAGAATCTTCTATCTATTCGTGCGTTACCCCAAAAGTCCTCATCTATGACTTATTCTTGAGATAACACGATTAGCAAGTTTCAATTTCCTCCTCAGGTAATGCTTTCAGATTTGCTAGCAGAAGTTTCAGAAGTCACACAAAGGGCTTGAGAGGAGCTCCCAAGTATGTCATATGTTCCTCAAGTTGAAAGCTATGTCCTCATCCTTATGAGTTGTTCAGTTGAGACAGAATTAGATATGTATTTAGATTGCCCATTTATCCTTTTAAAATAGATAATGCTCATGAGAAGAGATAGTATGGAGCTAGATTGTTAGATAAAGTGTGCATTCAAGGGATATTATGAACCTCAGTGTTATGATTTATGAATAGTAGAACCTTATTATAGTTTGAAGTATGGGTGTAGAAGAGTAGTGACAAGAAGAGTGAGCATGACTATTGATAGAAGGTATAAAGATAAACTTATGCATGTTATCGAGATATGTTAAGGTGATATGTCCTTGTGTGTTAGTTTAGTGGAGGGTGAAGAAGGAATTATTAGTTAAGGTGAATTGTTATTTGCTTGAAGTATGGAAGGAGTTACTGATGGTATTTATTGTGTTTGAAAGTATAGGATATTAATGAAGTATTTAGTAGTTTAGTATCATTAATTTAGGCTTCCCTTGAAGTTGCAAAAAGGAGTTTAGTTGAAACTTATAGAGCCACGATAGAAATTTAGATGTATAGAAGGATAAATAGTAATGATGGGTAGAAGAAGGATGTGTTAATGGATTGTAGATAAGATAGGCCATGTGATTATGATCGATTATTGTTATTATGAAATTCTGGTGGACTAGTGTTTCTTGATGTTTTATTTTATAGCTTCCAAGTGAGAATTGTATGTAAGGTGGGTTGTTAAATCATGTTTAGCACTAGACATTAAGTTTGAACAATGGATGGTCATCAAGGTGATGTAATGATTTCTTGGTTAGTGTGGCTAGTTGTATGGAAGTGATCTAGTAGGCTTGAACAGTGTATACAAGAGCTTAAGTTTATTTATTCGCAATTTAGTATGAGGTTGCAGGTATGATGTAGAGGTGTACCAAAGTGATATGGGGCTTCATTATTTTCAAAATTTATTAAGTGTTGTGTGGTTAGTAGTACCCTTGAATTGATAAGTATGAATGAGGCTATGTAGTATATGATGTTCTTGTCAGTTAACTTATGGGTTATAGGTTGATGATGTTGGGTATGCTGGTGTAAGTTTAGAGATGTGATATTAGTAGACTATGAAAGATGTTAGTATGGTTCAGCAAGGGTTTGGAGATATCATGTTAAGTGTTAGAATCTAAGTTGGTGAGTGTTTAAGTTGTTATATGATGACTTTTGGGCCTATAGAAATCTAAGAGTTGAATCTCAGAAGGAGGAATTAGCATTGGGAGTTACACATGAAGATACAGTCCTTCCGGGAAAGTTTAGTTTTATATGTATTGATTATATACCAGACTTTAGATTAAAGTAATTGCAGTTTATATTTGAGTTTACTTAGTGGTTCACAGACTTAGAGTGATGGCCTAAAGATAAGGGGGAGATGCTAGAATGAGTAACCAAGTCAGATTCTCAGATTCTAGTAGTGCTGCTAGTGTGGGAGGAAGATGCCCGACTCATTCTTATTTCAGTAGTAGTACTTCAGTCATCACGATGTCTACTCATGACTTACGTGTCATATCCATGATCATAGTTCTATTCATGCATATCATAGAAAATCATTTACTCTCCTAGTCCCTAGTATGAGGAGTTCCAGTTCATTTAACATACGAATCATGTTTCAGGAATTTATGAACTCCAAACTCAGGTCATGTAGATCATGACTCATGTACTCATGCTTTACAGTATATTCAGGTCCAGGTACTCATGCTACACTCCTAATGATCATCGAAATTTAGATTATGTTATGGGTGTCCTCAGTTTTGGTCTCTTTAATGAATTCCTGCGTTTGATACCCTATTCCTCAAGCCTCAGTAAAATAGATGTCAAGTTATGCATAGTATCCCTTCATGTTTTAGGTCCTCATGTTCTAACCTTTTGTTACTTTTCCTTAGGCAACGATACGAATGATGAACAGTTGTCTAGGGGAGAGAGTAAACATTTCTTGTTGATGAAAGATGGTTGTATGCTTATTTTAGCTAAGGCAGTAAGTGTGAAGTAAGATTGAGGTCAAGTCTTTGATACATGTCATGATTAGTTGAAATTTTATGTGTCTTCTTAAGAATAATGCATAGAAGTTGTTCTTGATAGAGGTTTGTAGGATATGTAAAAGATGCTTTATGAGTGTTTGTTTAAAAGTGCATATGTGGTTATGAAGATAGGATTGAATGTCATGTTTGTATATATGTGGATAGATGCATTGCGCGTTAGTGAGTTCCTAGTAAAAGGTTGAATGTTGTTGAAGTGGAATGTACATATGAGTTAACCCATTTAGCCAGTAATTCAGTCTAGCAGCCGTGTAGGCAAGTTTCTATGGTTTTTAATCTTCCCATCTAGTCATATCATTCTAAGAGAAAATTTGTCCGCTTAATGTACTTTGCGAATTCAACTCAGTTCATGCATGATGTATCAGTTTCAGAATCTAGATGTTCAGTGATAATTCAACTCGTAAGTTTTTCGTGCATCATCTCAGTCTTTTCCTAGTATTTCAAGCAAATCAGTATCATTCGGGGACGAATGATCCCAAGGGGAATATGTTGTAATATCCCGAGTTTTCATGTCATAAACCTCTCATCTTTTTCCCTCGAAATCAAATTCAGCCTAAAGTAATGGTTACTCATAAATTGACTCTCTCGTTTCTATCTCAGCCTTATAACCATTCTCGTGTCAGTGCATTTATTCAAAAAATCAGCTCAGTCATGATATTTAGTTCATGTATCATGTTTCAGACTCAGTTAAGAAATCATGTTCCTAGTCAAGCATGTTCAGTATGGGATTTAAGTTCCTTAGTACTCTCAGTTTAACCAGTCTAATTCGAGGATGAATGTTTCCAAGGGGAGATATTGTAATATCCCGTAATTTTCTTAACCTAATTTCGCTCCTAGAATGTCAAATGTTAGCTTAAAAAATGAATACCTTCTTATGTATGTGAAATTTTTCAGATTTATACCTTGCATTATGTGGAAAATTGAATAAGCTTTCCATTGATACCAATTTCTACCAAATTCGATACTCGAGTGAGAAGTTAGGACGTTTTTAGTGTTGACAGAGTATCACCTGGGCAGTCACCGCATTGCGGTGAAGGGTGGTTTCATAATTGTCAATTCCAGTGGACCTTTGCGATTGTACCACATCGCGGAGAGGTCCAATTTCCCATTTGTCAAAAACCAATAACCCAACGCGATAGTGGTGCGTCGCGCCAATGGCCAAAATAGCATTTCAAAGGGGCACCGCGATGGTGGTGCATCGCGGAGAATACCCAGTTCTCAATTGTACTATTTCCAGTGAGCCACCGTGATAGTGGTGTGTCGCGGTGGCCTGCCAGTTCGGAAAATATTGCTTTTCCAGTTATTAAAAGGGGTATTTTGGTCAGTTCCCAAGGTCTTAAATCCATCCAAAACATAAGATTAAACATATTCAAGGCACTTTATGCCCAAATTCATCCATTCTCTCTCAAAGCAAAACCCTAGAGCTCCAAAGCTTCTTCTTCAAGAAGTCAAAATCCTCCATAGTTTCTCCAAGAAAGCTTAAAATTAAGGATTCTCAAAACAAGATAATCAAGAACTCATCTCCAAGAACTCAAATAGGAATCCAAAATTCAAGGTTTCTTCATCTAATCGTCAATCAAGGTATGTGGGGTTTGTGAACAAGGATCCTCTTCCATTCTTGTGCCCAAAACCAAGTTTTAATTACAAATTCATATGATTTTGAATGTTTATACATGGATTTTAAAATTAGGGTTCATACCCATTATTGCTATTTGCAAGATTTTGAGTTTTGAGATATTTTGAAGATGAACTGCATGTCTATTTTCATATTTTCATGCCTATTGCAGTAATTTACAGATTTTGAGATGAATTGTCATTGTTTTCAATATCAAGCATGATTATTATGATGCTTTGACATGAGATTGATGCATGGGTTATTATCCCAAGATTGAATATTATTATTTTAAGAAAGATGATTCTTTAAGCATCCTATTATCAGATTATTTACAGATTTTCAGTAAAGCTTTGATCTTTCAATCATCAGATTAGCTATGGAATCCACTTTTCAGATTATTACAGATTACAGAATTCAGCCTAACTTTATTTATAGATTTTATCAGATAAATGCATAAGTGGGTTTAGATAAACCCTTATGCTAGTTTTAAAGGGGATTTCCAATAGAATGATGTAGCAAATAAAAAGAGAGTAGTATTTAGCACCGAGCGATAAGTGTGGGTTTAGTGCATCCTACTTCCACAAAACTACATAGCTAACGTAGGTACAAATTATGAGATTATTCCCATTCTAATATGGATGATAGATTTAGCTTGTGATCGATCACATGGAAAGTAGGTTATACTCCCTGGCTAGAGTATGACACCTCTCCCCAACGTGAGGTTTCTTTCTTAGGAGGACGAGATGTTGGACTCCATGTTAGATCACATGGTTTATGTCGGTTAAGAGAACCTCCCTACTAGTATCAAAAAACTTTGAAAGATTTCCCTTGCAAAGCAGTTTAGAAGAATTTTCTCAAAGTTTTTAAGTTTACAACATATCAAAAAAGAATAACAGAAAAGCTTTTACAAAATTAAGTGTAAAGGCTCACAAGTTTTATTTAGATTATGATTTACAGAAAGATATTTTCTTTAGATTTCAACATTCAGACTTCAGATTCAGAGGTGAACTCTTTTTACACTTTGACAATATGATTTATAGACAGAATACTAGCACAGTTTTCAGAACTAAATGTTATGACTCACTAGATTTTCCAGTATGATTTGTTATTCATGATTACAGATTTCAGTATTTCAGATATTCCAGCTTATGCGAGTCATTTACATTTAGCATGCATTGTTTTACAAATTATGATAATGAGATGATGTTTTACTTATGCATTTCACCCCTATATACTTAGTACATCCTCAAAGTACTGATCCACATATATATCTATGTGCTACATTAGCTCATAATGTAGGTATTAGTTCAGTTGTAGCACGCATACCATATTCAGAAAGTTTGTAGTTTCCAGTCAGCAGGTGATGAGTCCTCTTGATTCAAGGGCTCGAGTCAGTCATATAGTTTGAGCAGTATTTTATTTTTATTTATTCAGTCATATTGATTTAGGATAGCTGGGGGTCATGTCCCGGCTACCTATAGTCAATACTATAGAGGCTTCATAGACTGTTAGTAGAATTAATGTATTGATTCCAATGTTGTTTTGTAAAAGTAGAGTTGTAATCATTTTAATTCAGTTTTGTATTGATTAGATTCAGAAAGGAGTCATCTTTCGCTTATTTTGTTTAGATTGATGTATTTTATTCAGTTGCTTATGAGTTATGCTAGTAGAAGGGTTAGCTTGGGATCACTTGTGGTCCTAAGCACTATGTGACGTCTTAGGACCGATTTTGGGGCGTTATACAAACTGTTTGGTCAAACCAGCCAAACTTATAAATCCTTAAAAAGATTTAAACCATAAGCCTTATCCTTGTTCTTTGAATATTATCTTCACCATGATAATGAGTTGAGTATATTGACAATATTAAACCGTCAGTCACAACTTTGTTTGATCTCCTTGAACCTAGCTCTTGGGATCTCCAGTCTTCTAGGCAGAGTTACCGCCATGCTGACTTGTCCTAGGCTTTAAATCCATTCCCTTTGATGATATCTTAACTCCCTCTCTAGATAGGCCTTTTGTAAGTGGATCCGACACATTATCCGTTGAATTCACATAGTCAACAGTGATAATTCAGCTAAAGAGTAGTTCTCTAATGATATTATGTCTCTGTTTTATATGACGAGATTTACCATTGTACATCATGCTCCCTGCTCTACCTATCGCCGCTTGACTATCATAATTTATACATACTGGTGCCAAAGGTTTGGGACGATAAGAAATATCTTCCAAGAAATTTCAGAGCCATTTAACTTATTCATTGGCTTTATCTAACGCGATAAATTCAGATTCCATTATAGAGTGAACAATACATGTCTGTTTGGATGATTTTTAAGAGACCGCTTTTTCACCTAAAGTAAATAATACACATCCACTCATAGATTTTACTTCATTCGATTCGATGATCATTCTTCAATTACCACTGGATATTTATTGTAATGCAAAACATAGTCTTGAGTATGTTTTAGATACCCCAAAACTCTTTTCACTTCCATTCAATGAGTTTGATTGGGATTACTCGTGTACCGACTCAATTTACTAATAGCACATGCTATATTTGGTCGCGTACAATTCATGATATACATCAAACTTCCCAATACTCTTCGTAGTCCAACTGTGAGTCACTTTCACCTTTATTCTTTTAAAGTGAAAAGCTCACGTCTAATGAGTCTTGGCAATATCGAAATCCAAATACTTGAACTTGTCAAGTACCTTTTCAATGTAATGAGACTGTGACAACGCCAATGCTTGTGGAGTTTTATGGATTCTTATACCTAAGATTACATCCATAAGTCCAAGGTATTTTATATCAAACTTTCTCTTAAACATTCATTTTGTAGAATTTACGTCATAAATGTCTCCATTGATGATCAACATATCATCCACATACAAACAAATAATGACTTTGTGATTTGGAGTGTCTTTAATGTAAATACATTTATCACATTCATTTATCTTGAAGCTGTTTGCCAATATGGTTTGTTCAAGCTCTGCATGCCACTGTTTCGGTGTTTGTTTTAGTCCATAAAGTGACTTAACAAGTTTACGCACTTTATTTTCTTTACCAGGAACCACAAAATCCTTGGGTTATTCCATATAATTTTTTTCCTCCAATTCTCCATTTAGGAATGCTGCTTTCACATCCATTTGATGGATTTCAAGATCATATACAACCGCTAAGCCAACTAACATCCGAATGGACATTATCCTTGTTACAGGTGAGTATGTGTTAAAATAATCAAGGTCTTCTTTTTGTTTAAAGTCTTTCACTACAAGTCTTGCCTTGTATTTGTCAATAGCACCATCAACTTTCATTTTCTTTGAAAGATTCATTTAGAACCTAAAGGTTTAATTACTAGGGGAAAATCAACTAACTCTCAAGTATGGTTACTCAAGATTGAATTAATCTCACTATTGACTGTCTCTTTTCAAAAGAAAGCGTACGAAGACGCTATCACTTCTTTAAATGTTTGAGGCTCATTTTCAACAAGAAATATTAGAAAATCTGATCCAAAGGATGTTGATGTTCTTTGATGTGTACTACGCCTTAGATTCTCATCATTAAGTACATTCTTTTTTGGTCCATCTCGAGGTTGTTTAGACTCTCCACTAGACTGCTCATGTCTAATTTTATACGAATAAATATGTTAAAGAACTCGATATTATTTGATTTAATTACCGTATTTATTGATATACGAATGTTCGAATTGATGAACCAAAATTTATATGCTTTACTGCTTTTTGCATTTCAATAAACATGCAGTCCACAATCTTAGGTCCTATTTTTACCCTTTTTGGCATAGGAACTTGAACTTTCGCTAGACACCCCACACTTTGAGATATTTCAAGCTGGGCTTCCTTCCTTTCCATTTTTCATATGAAATTAAATGTGTCTTATTATGGGGCATTCTATTGTGTATTAGGTTAGCTGTAAGGATAGCTTCCCCCCCCACCCCCTAGTTTTTGGCAAATTGAACTTAAGAGTAAGACATTCATCATTTTTTTTAATATTCATTTTTTTCTTTCCGCAATCCAATTTGATTGAGGTGAATATGGACAAATAGTTTGATGGACAATTCCATTATCTACACATCTTCGTAAAAGAAGATTCATATTCTCCACCCCTATCACTTCTTATCGTTTTGATCTTTTTATCCAACTGATTTTCAACTTTTATTCTTTTTATCCAACTGATTTTCAACTTTTGTTTTGCATTGCCTAAATGTGTCTATTGCTTCATCCTTACCATTTAACAAATAAACATAACAGTATTTAGTGCAATCGTCTATAAAAGTTATAAAATACTTTTTTTCACCACGAGATGGTGTTGACTTCATATCACAAATATTTCTAAGGATTTGAAATTCCTTTCAACAAACTTATATGGATGCTTGGCATACTATTCCACACATATTTGTCACTTTGATTTACTGCACTTGAAGTTAGGCAACACTTCCAAACTAATCAGTCTTTGCAAAATTTTATAATTTACATGTCCTAAAAGACTATGCCACAAATCATTTGACTCTAGCAAGTAAGAAGAAGCTTGTAAGACCCCGTCAAATTCCGAGTCAAATTAAGCTCCTTAAAGCTATTCAAAAGCTCCAACACTTAGAATATTTTAGCTAATTGTTCAACACTTAGTCTCATTTTAAGCTTTCAAACTTCGAGGATTTATTTGACGACCTTTTCGACCTCCGTTTTTTAATTTCAAGTTGCGTTAAGATGGGACAAGTCAATAGTACATCTTGGGTGAGTTTAAAAAATTTTAGAATAGCGTAAGGTCATGTTTGGATGACCAAACATTAGCTAAAGGCGATAGGCCCGTGGTGCCCTGGAAATCGCCTTGCTCCAGGTAGGGCGGTGCCTTGCTAAGTCCGGCGGACTAGGCAGGGCGGTGCCCTGGGGATCGCCCTGGACCAAAAAAAATTTCTCCATTCCACCTACGTGTTTTGAAGGGAAAATTGGTCATTTTCCCCACCCTATATAAGCCCATAAACATGTAATTCAGTCATTTTGGAGGCAAAATATTGTTGTTTCTCTCAAAAACTTTCAAGAACAAGTTAGGATTTTCAATTAGGGATTCAAATTTAAGAAAAATTCCACCGTCAATCTTCGTAGAATCACAAACTAAGGTATGCATAGTGTTCATTCATGGATTCCTTTCATCCATGAAGTTCAAGAATCAAGTTTTAAATCATGTATTGTGAATATTTTGTTGTGGGTTGATTATGTTCATGAGATTATGATTTTATGATTCCCAAGTTGGAAACTTTATGTGTTTTTATGAATATAAGTTGGTATGTGAATTGAAATCTATGAATCGAGTTGGTTATAATGTTAAATTTGATAATTATGCCTATGCCCTAAGTTGTGCATGCCAGGTGTTTGATAAAATGCCTAAAAGGATAGAAATTTTGTATTATAATTCAATTGTGTTCCAACTGACAAATGCATACTTTACCCTTTTGTTCAAAATGACTTTCTTGTTAATCTTATGTATTGAAATTGTTTGTTGGATTGCTCATGAGTTAGCCTTATGAAATTATGCCATGTATACATGCTATCCTATCCATGTACCAATCTATGATAATCAAATGTCCTTGAAAAATCCCTAACTTATTGTATTATGGATTGTTGATGTTGGTCATGTAATCAAGAATATCATGCTTTGTCAGTTTCCTTCTATCGAGTCCTAAGGGTACTTGTACCCAATAATTTAGCTGTGTGCCTAGAGCCAGTGTTATGTTTTCAAGATACTCTCAGTCAAGTCATGATCCATAAAACTCAGTCAATCATGTGATTCAGGAAAACTCAGTAAACTCAGTAATTCTAGAAATCTCAGAAAGCTCAGTAATTCAGTAATCTCAGTAGTATTTCGTCAGTCAATGAAACTCAATGAAATCAGTCCAGTTCAGTTCAAATAATCATGTTCAGTGTCTATTCAGATGGGAGTAGGATTCAGCACCGAGTGAACCTAAGGATGGGAACTCACCTGCCAGTTAAGGGTGTGATTCTTAGAAGCAATCCTTGCATTCCAGAACTACATAGCCAGCGTAGGTTGAGACATCAACCTGTCAGTCTAGGGTTGAAGGTGTGGCTTAACCTGTCAGAAGAGGGTCCCACCATTCTCATTAGAGTACCTGCCAGATGAGGGTTACTCACAACTTATCTTTACCAGTGGAGTGGTATTGACATCCTTCTAATTGGTGTTACAGATTGGACCCCAACTCAGCTATATTGCTTTATTTAGGACATGTCAGTTAGATGACTACTTCCCATAGTTATAGCCTCAGTCCCAGTCTCAGTAAAAGAACTCAGATAGTTCTTTAGAATCTAGGACTGTTAAATACAGTTAACTCAGAACAGTACGAAACTCAGCTAGTTCCATCAGAACCTAGACTTCAAGATACAGTCACTCAGCATAATTATATCAGTTATCCATAACTCATGTTATTAGTAATCAGACTCAGTAGTCAGTATCATCACGAATTTAGTTACAGTCACTTATTCATACATGTATTCTCACGTTCATGTTATACAGTCGGTTAATGTAGTTCATGCATATAGACCCCTTACATTCAGCCTACCTCACTTGCATACCAGTACATTCAATCATACTGACGTATTTACGCTATGGAGTTTTATACCATAGGTTCAGAAGTACGAGCTCCAGAGCATCCTTAGAAGATTAGACGTTTAACAGCCAGACTAGGAGTAAGTCCTCATCATTCAAGGATAGCATGATTATTTTATTACTTTATTATTTTAGTAATTTAGATTTAGTTGGGGACATGTCCCATTAACTCCACAGATTTTAGACAATTTAGAGGCTTCCAGACTACAGTATGTTCAGACAGTTTATTTTAATTTTTTTGTTTTGGTATTGATAGACCGTACTCTCAGATGTTTTATTTAGTTTTGAACCTTATGGCATGTTTTAGCCTACTATTTCCACATTTTACATGATGTTATGCAGCGTACAGGTACAGATATCCATCAAGGGTTAGATTGTGGTCCTTCACGGTCATGAGTACCGTGTAGAATTTCGAGTACCAAATTCGGGGCGTTACAAAGCCTTAGCTTTCTTTATTTTAACAACCATTACATCAAGTTTAAAAAGGCCCTCATTGAGGTATCCCTTTCCTACATATGTTTCATTCTTACTTATTACAACTTTCTCCGAAACAAATATACACTTAAACTCAATTTAACAAGAAGCTTTATTGACACTAAGTTTTTCCTAATAGTATGTAATACCCCGTACTTTTACCTAGCTTAAAATCGTCCCAAAAATGTTAAAGACGTACTTTAAAAGATGAATCCACTTTTATACATGTGGTATTTTCAAAATTTTCACTTTTTGTCATGTGGGAAATTCAATAAGCTTTCCATCGATACCAAATTCGTCCAAATCCGACACCCGGGCGAAGAGTTAGAGCCTTTTTAGTGAGATAGTATATTACCTGAGCCAGTAGCGCATCGCGGAGCCAGCTTAAATGACAATTTTCAATTTCCAGTGTTGCTCCATGATAGTGGAGCATCACACTAAACTTTCAGGTCGCAAATAGAGTGGCAATGCGATGGCTCTGCGTTGCGCCACCATGCAATTTCCCATTTGTCACTTTCCAAAGACACGATGCGATAGCGCCGCATCGCGCCAGGGGTCCAAGTCGAGAACTTTTAAAAAAATTAAAATACGCATCCAAGGGTTAAAAGGGTCAATTTTGCACCCTATATAAATCCAATAACACGTGATTCAACCATATTTTACCCTAATTATAGTGTTTCTCTCAAGAACAAGCTAGAGTTTTTAATTGGGAATTCAAATTCAATACTCAAATTCAAGAATCTCTCCTTCAATCTTCGTAGAAAAAAGAACTAAGGTATGCACAGTGTTCATTCTTGGATTCCTTTTATCCATGAAGCCCAAGAATCAAGTTTTAAATCTTGTATTGTGTATTTTGTTGTGGGTTGATTATGTTCATGTGATTATGGTTGTATGATTCCCAAGTTGGAATCTTTATGTGTTGTTCATGAACCTATGCTAGTATGTGGTCTGAAACATGTGAAATTAAGTTGAAATATAGAGTTTTGTTGTATCTGATAGACCTCAGTTACGACGTCAGTTCAGTAATCAATATTAAGCAAAAGACTCAGATAGTCCTACAGAACCATGGATTTTAACTATCAGTTAATTAGCTATCAGAATTCAGTGCTCCCATACTAATCTAAACCTCAGTTATCAGAAAACCAGCATTCAGTCCCAGTTACAGTCTTAGTTATAGTTACAGTTACACTAGGTCGATTCAGGATATGTATGATGGCGCAAAGACTTATGTGAGGACGGTGGGTTGTGATTCAGAGCACTTTCTGATTTTGATAGGTTTGTACCAAGGATAGACTCTTAGCCCCTTTTTATTTGTCTTGGTGATGGATGTTTTGACGTGACATATTCTAGGGGAGGTGCCTTGGTGTATATTATTTATTGATGATGTGGTTCTGATTGACGAGACTCGGGGAGGAGTTAATTATAAGTTGGAGATTTAGAGACAGAACCTTGAGTCTTAAAGGATTTCGGTCGCAACATATTCAAGGAGAGGTGCCTTGGTGTATGTTATTTGCTGATGCTGTGGTACTGATTGACAAGGATCGGGGAGAAGTTAATGATAAGTTGGAGATTTGAAGACAGACCCTTGAGTCTAAAGGATTTTGATTGAACAGGACCAAGATGAAGTACTTGGTGTGTAAGTTTAGTGATCTGTTGCAGGAGGCTGACGTAGTTGTAAAGTTGGACTCTCAGGCCATTCAGAGGAGGGAGAGTTTTGAGTATCTGGGGTTTATGATTCAGAGAAATGGTGAGATTGATGAGGATGTCACACATCTTATTGGGGCAGAGATGTTGAAATAGAGGCTCGCATCGGGAGTTTTATGTGCTAAGAAGGTGCCCCCGAAGCTTAAAGTTAAGTTCTATAGAGTGACAGTTCAACTGGCTATGTTGCATGGAGCGGAGTGTTGACCTGTTAAGAACTCCCACATCCAAAAGTTGAAGGTGATAGAGATGAGGATGTTGCGATGGATGTGTGGCCATACCAGAAAAGATAGGGTGATGAATGAGATTATTCGAGAGAAGATGACGGTGGCTTCGGTGGAGGACAAGATACGAGAAATATGGTTATGTTGGTTCAGGCACGCGATGAGGAGGGGCTCTGACGCTCCAGTGCGGAGGTGTGAGATACTGGCTATGAATAGTTTTATGCGGGGTAAAGGTAGGCCAAAGAAATATTAGAGAAATGTGATTAGGCATGATATGGAGCAGTTATAGCTTACGGAGGACATGAGATTAGGGGGTAGGAGTGTGTTGGTTATAGTAGGGAAACATTTTTTATTTGTGTTTAAAGTTTCTTGTTCGTGGTGTTGAGTGATGTATATGATTTCGGATAGATAGTTTTTAGTATTATCTTGTGGCTGTAGTATTATTTTGTGAATAGCAGTGTTAGTTTATTTTGCATACTGTACTAGTCTATACGCATTTATGTTTTGTGATTGCTATATTGTTATCGGTCCTAAGCCGGGGATCTATCGGAAACAACCTTTCTACTTCACTTAAGGTAGTGGTATGGTCTGCATACACTCTACTCTCCCTAGACCCCACTATGTGGGAATACACTGGGTACGTCGTTGTTTCTTAAGAATGTTATTTTTCTCGGGTTTAGTAAAATCTGTTTTTTTTCAACAATAACTTTAAACACATGTTCAAATTAACATATGAACAATCAAATAAAGTTTAAACTCTATATTTACAACTTTGAACTTTTAACGATAAGTTCAACCAAACTTATAAACAATCAAAAATGAAGTTCAAACTATTTTCTTGAAAATAGAAAAATCAAATGTTAAGAACTTCAACACAAGTTCAATCAACTTATGAGCTATCAAAATAAAGTTTCAAGAACTTCAAACACAAGTTCAAACAATTGAAGAACAATTAATATGAAGTTCAAACTGTTTTTTGGAAAAACAGTAAAATCAACTTTAAGAGAAAAAGAAATGACACAGAAGATTCAACTTCACCGAATTCACAGTGTGACATTTAGGAATATTTCCCTCAAGTACGTGAGGTTATGAAATATATCCTCTCATGATAAAATGAATCACTTCGACAGAATATCGGTACCTCAAATTCTGTCGAACTACGAACGAACTCAACAGTAGCAAATGATACTAGAGTTTTTTCAAGAAAGAGGAGTATTTTTTCCATCAAATTTCATGTCTTTACCCGAGGAAAAATTCAGGTACTTTAGCCATCAAGGTGTTGCTTTATGAAGAGAAGCAATGGTTCAGAAGGTTGCACCCCTTCATAAAGGTGCAACTCTTCGAAAAAGTCACAACCAATTGAAAAGGGTTTAACTATTCAAACGAAAAAGGTGCCTATTCAAATTGCATCCTTTCTCTTGATGTCTTTTGGAAAAACACATATTCATTTTCCATTTACACCTCTTAAAAATCCCACAAAAGCGCCATTGTATCTCATATCACCATCTAAAACATAGAATTTAGTTTCCTTGACCATTCCTCTGGCATTGACTGGTATGACGATCTCTTCTCTGGTTGTCATGTTAAATTTCGAGAGTAACCCTTACAGACGATATTTTTCTGTCCATCATCCCAATTTTCTCGACCATTTCCCATCGAATCACATCAGCTGAGCTTACCTGGATCACCTCAAACACGCTTAGCCTAAGAATAGTCAATGTTAATTAACTGTAATTTCCAACCCCTCATCGTGAGCTGAATGGTACCCTCTAAGTCTTTGTCACCAAAGGTGATTGGCTCTTCTTTCCTTAAGAATTCTGGAGGCCTTTTCCCCAGGTTATTCTGGTGAAGCCAGTTTAACGGTTCATCTGCATCTATACGCTGTTGTAATTTTTCCTGGCTCGATCACTCAAGAATTCTCTAAAATGACCTTCTTTTAATAGTCGAGCAACTTCCTCTTGCGAGTGAAGGCAATCCCCAGTAAAGTGTCCATGTGTCCCATGGAAGTCACATGTTAAAGCTTGGATCCCTTTGGTTTGGATTGGACATAATTGGTTTTGGCCACCTTGCATCTTTTACTTGTCTATTACTGGTACCAAACTGACATTGAAGCAATACTCTAGCAAACTCGAAGCCTCAATACTACATTTCTTCTGTATGTCAAACTTGGCTTCCTCAACTCTGGTGTTAGACAAACTCTCTCGTGGTGCCTTGCCTCCGTGTTGGCTACAAGTTTTGAGACCCTTGAGGTGAAGTCCCCGGGGAGCCAATCCAAAAGATTAATCTAATTGGTGGAGTACCCATTCAGCATATTAATCTATTAGCATTTCTCTTTTTATCCAGCGTGGGGCAATTAACAGATAACATCACCAGTGCCAGCAATTATTCAATCGATTTTGTAGCTTCACAGAGAAAAAGTTCTTTAGCAAAGGATTAACTAGAGTCAACACAATACAATTGTCCTTAGCCCCACATTGGCGCCAAACTGATTACCCAAAAAAAGGCATAGTTGAATTTATAATGTGGTTTAAAGGACACGTGGATCAAATTGATCGAGATAATAAAGTAACGATAAGCCAAGTAGAAGTATAGTAAGCAGGCTAAAAGTAATTGAACGGATTAAAGAGTAAACGTATAATTGGACTTCAGCTTCCTTCAACGTATAATTGTTGTTCACTTGACCTTCCATGACCACGTCTTGTCCAAAAATAAAACTCGAAAACATTTTCAAAAGAATAAGAATAATCAAGCCTAGAGATTTCACATTGCTACTAATATTTTGTTTGTTAGATAAGTGCGGAGGACAATGAAATTTATGTTGAGATTTACGAGAGAACAAATTACTAAGTTTATTTATGTATCTTAATTTTACTCCGCACAAATTTTTTAAAAATATTGAAGATTTTTCAATTTTATAATTTTAAATTAAAAATATGCCTGTTCTTTGAATCTATGTTAGTACGTAGATTATTGAGCTTAAATAGTTTGCACTTGTATGCTGTTGAAAATAGATGACACGGGGCTTTGAGCTGTAGGTGATAAAAAAATTAAAAAATGTGGTGTAGGTGACTCAAGTCTTAATAATTGAGTGCATGTGACAATTACTTTATTATGGATTAAGAAAGTTGGATAAGTTTGAAAATAACTCACAAGTTTTTGAATTTACACTTTGATCCAAATGTTAGTTAATATAACAGAAAATAGAGAGAAAAAAAACACATTTCTCTCTCTTCCCATCCATTGTTGTTTTCTCTCTCTTCGTTATTTTTGTTGTTCATTGTTGTTGCTGCTTTATTCATCATCTTCTGCTTCATTATCATCATTTTCTACTTCATTATCATATTCATCTCCTTCTTGTCGACCATTATTGTTGTTTTTACCATTACTGCTGCTACTTAATCAATTTTTTAGGTGAAATTTTATTTCATACATCACTTTCTACTTCGGCAATACTTCATAGGTAACTTTGGTAAGTAAAATTTTAATTTTTAGTCGAATTTGTCATCTTGGTACACAACTATTGCTGTTTATTCAACAACGACTAGAACCCGATCAGGAATCAACATAAGATTCCACAATTTAAACAGCTCAGATGAATAATCTATTGCAATGGAAGACTCATATGTTGGATTCATGTTTATGGTTCTATAGTGCCCGTAACATGAATCGAACAGATGAGTAATCTGTTGCAACAGACTAATTATCTGTTGTAACAGACTTATTATCTATTGCATCAGACTTATTATCTATTGCAATAGAGTATTTATCTGTTGCAATAGACTACTTATCTATTACAACAGATAAGTAATCTATTTAGAACAAAGGCACGACTGTTCACCTTTATTTATTAATTACATTCAAACTGGTGACTTTTTGATTACTGTGAAAAGTTAATGACTTAATTATATCTGATCGCAATATGTTAAGGAAAAAGAAATATAAGAAAAAATAAAATAAAATAAAAATAATAAAAAAATAAAAATGACTTAATTAAATTAAAGCTGTTGACTGACTTTTTGATTATTGTGATAAGTCGTGGTTTTTCAGATTGTTATTATTAATTCATTCTTAAATTTAAATAACCTTTTTCTCAATTAAACCATCTGTATAACAGATAATCTATCTGTTGCAACGTATAATCTATCTGTTGCAACTGATAATCTATATGTTGTAACAGATAACAGATAATCTATAGCTACTGGATTCAAATTATTTCTTAATCATCGACATGTTTGATGAGAAGAAGAAAGAAAGATTTAATAAAAATTAAATAAGAATTAAAACGCCAAAGGCGATCAAACATAATTTTTTTTATTAAACAAAAATAAATAAAAATATATAGGCTAAAATAAAAAAAATATTCTAATTATAATAATAATAATAATAGTAATTATTATTATTATTATTATTGCCAGTCGGTCAATCTTCAACCGACAGCAGTAGGGCCCTCCTCAGCCTGCGGATCTCCCGGAGCATCCTTGCTCTGACAGTTTTCAACTCCCTTTATAGGTCATGAACTTGCCTCCGAAGTTCATTCACGGCGTCTTGCAGAAAAACAACGTCCCATATTAGATCTGTCATATCTAGAACACACATGAATTGACAAAAAATATAAAAACAAAAGTAACAAAAGAATCTGAATGTAATACAACATATACTATAAATTGGGTATATTTACACACAAAGCAAGAAAAAAATTTACCTGAGTCAGGGAAGAGAAAGTGGTTGAAGGTGTAATATGAACAACAAGATGCAAGAAATAAATAGTGTAGTAGAATGAACGAGTGAGTAAGGAGAGACCTATTTATAGAGGATTGAATTTGAATGAGTTAGGCAAAAAGGCGCGACTGTTTACCTCCATTTATTAATTATATATTTTGATTACTGTGAAAAATTATGACTTAATAATTAAATCAATTTGTGATAAGTCATGACTTTTCAACTTATTATTATTAATTAGTTCTTTGCAATGACCATTTTTATTGAGTTGTGGCAACAGATTCTATATCTTTTGCATCAAATAACCCATCTGTGACAATAGATATATCATCTGTTGCAACAAATGGACAACCTGTTGCATCAGATAATCTATCTGTTGCAACATATAATCTATTTTTTTTTAATAATCATCATATCATTAATCCAAATTTGGTGACTTTTTTATTATATAAATAAAAAACAGATTTAAAAATAAAAAATGGTGAAAAGTCACACTACTTGTCGCCTATTTAATATTAACATCAATTATTAAAATTAAATAACTATTTTTTACGGTTATAAATTGTGTTTATCATTTATTTTATTATTATTTTCTGTGAAAAGAAATGACTTAATTAAATCAAGCTGCTGAGTTTTTTTATTATTGTGTTAAGTCATGACTTTTCAGCTTAATAATATTAATTAGTTATTAAATTTAAATAACCTTTTTCTCAATTAAAAAATCGAAAATACCTTTTCAATAACTGTTTCTTTAATAAAATAATAATCATTTTTATTGAGTTGTGGCAATATATTGTATATCTGTTATATCAGATAACCCATCTGTGGCAACAGATAAACCATCTGTTGCAAAAAATCGATCATCTATTTTAGGAACATTTTTTATTTCTTCAAATAACTAATTCATCAGTCGCAACAAATGGGAAATTTGATGCATCAGCAACATTGAATATGTTAGAGACAAAAAGTCACGACTGTTCATCTTTTATTTAACAATCATCATATACCTTAATTAATTCAATGTTGTGACTTTTTTATTATATAATAAATAAATAATTTTAAAAATAGATTTAGAAAATGGTAAAAAGTCACGACCAGTTATTAAAATTAAGTAATCATTCTTTTACGGTTATAAATTGTGTTTATCATTTATATCCTTATTATTTATTTACAAATCGTTTTTCATAATAAATAATCGAAAATTCATGAATTTTCACCCCCTCAATAACAATAACTTTTTTTTTTATTAATAACCGTCTGTTGCATCATATGATCCATCTGTTGCATCATATGATCCATCTGCCACATCAGATTAATCATCTGTTGCAACATATGGTTCATCGGTTGCCACAAGCGCTCAATTCCTACCTCCAACCGTCGACATGTTGAGAATAATTAAATATTAAATAAGAATTAAAAATTCAAAGTCGATCAAACATAGATTTTTGAATCCATTATATACAAATAAATACAATAAAAAAAATACCCTTGTGTAAATTCGATATAAAAAAAGAAAATACATACGCTAAAAGAAAAAAGATTAACCTAATTATTATTACTACTATTATTATTAGTATTAGCATTAGTATTAGTATTATTGTCAACCGGCCAATCGTCATCCGGAAGCAGCAGGGCCCTCCCCAGCCTTGCTCTGAAGTCGCCAAACTCCCTCCGGAGTTCATGAATCTGTCTTTCAAGTTTCCGCAAGGACTCGAGATGAAACACCTTGTACAAATCTGGATCAGCCATATCTAGAAGTGAAGTAGAATGAATAAGTAATGAGGGACCTAGTTATAAAGGATTGAATTCGAATGGGTTAGTAAAAAAGCCAGGACTTTTCACCTTTTTTTAAAATTGGTGACTTTTAAAGCTAATGTAAATTAAAAAATGGATCTAAATATAATATTTTATCTTTATTGTATTTCGGAAAGAAAAGAAAATTGCTTTAAAATAAATCTAACAGGTGGGTAATCTATTGTAAAATATATTTCACTTGTTAGATAATTTACAACATATTGACAATCTGTTGTAACAGATGGATAGGCCTATTTGACTTTTTGAACAGATAAGTCATATGTTGCAACAGATTGATCATCTGTCATAATAGATGTCTATAATTGTTTGATAATTTAAACAAATGTGGCATCTGTGTTGCAACAAGTTAGTCATCTGTTTATTCAATTAAAGCCATAGATGGGCTAAAAAAAATAAGGTACGTGCAGATGGATGGATCCACTTTCATGTGTGGGAGTTAAGTATTACTGATAAGGTCATCGGAACAACACACACAAAGTATAATATTTTTGTGAATGCAATTTTTAACCGATTAGGCACTGATCATTCAAACAAGATCCTGCATTGTACAGTTAAGTTTGATAGGTTCGAATTGACAAGGCCGAGGACCCCATAAATATGGTGCTGATACCCTGTTATAAATTACTAACGGTTGTTGCTCATGTTTATGCGTGTCAAGTTTTGAGAAGGGATCAATTTTTTGTGTCATTGCAGAGATCCAATATTAAAAAGACTGGTGACATTAAAAAGACAAGATAAGACTACTCAATGAGATTTTTGAGTTATACAAGAAATATTTTTACCGCCTTTAGTAGTACTATTATATTTATCTTTCTTCTTTCAGACAGAAGATTGCCTTAAAATTAAAGAAAAAAAGATTTTCAAACAGATGTCATCTATTGCAACTGATACCAATATCTTTTTGAAAAATTCCAACAACTCAGTCATTTGTCAAAACAGATGCAAATGTCTATTTTATAATTAAATCAGATATATCATTTGTTACAACAAATATTACTATATGTTTGAAAATTTCCAATAGCTCAGTCATCTGTCACAGAGATGTAAATGACCACTAGATAATTAAATCAGATATGTCATCTGTTGCAACAAATATAAATATCTGTTTGAAATTTCCAATAGCACAGTCGTCTGTTGCAACAGATTTCTTTGCGATTGATTTATACAGAACTAGGGATGAGTACATAGGGTAAAGTACAACTTCAATTGAGTCTTTGCGATTGCATGATATTGGTATTGCGTTCTTCCTGACCCGAGTCGTTGATCGATCACTCTGAGTCAAAATATTTCATATCAACTTATTATTGAGCTAATACCTAAATTGATTTAGATAGAACTAGGGATGAGTACATAGGGTAAAGTACAACTTCAATTGAGTTTTTGCGATTGCATGATGTTGGTATTGTGTTTCTCCCAACCCGAGTTGTCGATCGATCCCTCTGAGTCAAAATGATTCGTATTAGCTTATTATTGATCTAATACCTAAATTGATTTAGATAGAACTAGGGATGAGTACATAGGGTGAATTACATCTTTAATTGAGTCTTTGCGATTACATGATGTTGGTATTGTGTTTCTCCTGACCCAAGTCATCAATCGATCACTTTGAGTTGAAACATTTCATATTAAATTATTATTGATCTAATACCTAAATTGATTTAGATAGAACTAAGTATGAGTACGTAGGGTGAAGTACAACTTCAATTGAGTCTTTGCGATTGCATGATTTTGGTATTGTGTTCCTCTCGACCCGAGTCGTCGATCGATTACTCTGAGTTGAAACATTTCATATATTTTAAAATTTTAAAAAATAATTAAGATCAATTCGGACCAAATTAATATTTTCAAAACTTGTCATTCTTTTCCAAAATACAAATCAGCCCATACAAATCATCCATTTAGGGGAAAGTGTTTCATAATTTCAAATCTTGATTTTCTCACTCTTTTCTCTCTCTCTCTCAACAATACAAACATCAAATACTCAATAAATTGCTCAACCCTTCACAACAAATCAATTTTTTCTTATTTTCAACCACATAGGTGTTATTTTCGACACTATTCTTACTTGTATCCATAGTTTTATCTGTCTTCATAGGTAACATAGTTCGAGAAGAGTTATATATTTGTTATTTTTTAAAAAATTAGGGCTTTTAGTTAATGGTTAAAAATAAGACTTTTAGTTGTATTATACTCGAGAATGGGTTAACAATTTTGAGTTTTGATGCTAAAAACGTAGGAAGAACCCGAGAAAACCCTAGTTTGTCACAGTGTTTCATTGGTTGTCATGGTATTATTGGATGGTATTTGTGGTTTTATTTGTGGTTGTTATTGGTGGTATCGATATTGATGGTCTTAATGGTGGTGTAGGAAGTCTTGGTGGTGGTTTTGGCGGTTTTGACGTCCTTAGTGCGGGTATTGGCAGCATTATTAGTGGTGTCGTTGGTGGTGTTGATGGTCCATCTGTTGCAATAGATGGAACATTTGTTGGGAGATATTAAATAGGTGTTAAAAAAAATTCTCCATCTGTTCCAACTGGTGGGTTATCCGTTGGAGTATTTATTTGTGATGTGGCATATAGTAATTTATTGAAATTTGTCTTAGCTTTTTTTAAAAAATTATGCATACATCAAATGTAATGTATTTTTTATTTTTCTGTTGTTTGTAGTTAAAAGATGTCTCAAAAAAAAGAAACTAAAAATGGATCAACTTCTGACCACCCAACAAAAAAGGCTAGAGTACGAATAGATTAAGAGAAACTTCCTGAATAATCTCAGTCAGGGAAAAATGGAGCTGAGAAAAGTTATGAAAAGGGAGGTGGAGAAGGGTATATAGAGGCTGGTGAATAAAATAAAAGTGAGGAGGAAGAAGAAGATAAGCAAGATGATAATGCCTCACCAATGGGGCATGAAATAAGATGAAAATCCCAGCATGAGGCTGTCAAAACTATTAGTATTGATAGGTTTCAAGTTGCAATGCCGATAGATGACCCTACAAAAGTAACTGGTGATCTTGTACTTAAATTTCAGTTGGAAAAACCTTTTGATGAATCTTGGAATATTATGAAGAATGAAAACATAGATGGGCCTTTTAAGAAAAGTTGCTTTGGACATTTTTTTTGGTTGCCTGCGGACCACACTATCCATTTCCAAATGAGCATGGTATATGGTCTTCTCAAGCGTAGGAACAAGTACGTAGGGATGATAAATATTTGAAGGAGGGCAAAAAAAGATGGACGAAATCTGGATCAACTACTGTGACATGCCAATTTATTTTGGCTTGAAAGAGTTTGCCATAATGACGGTCTTGAGATGCGATCATCCAGAAAAACCTCTCATCAAGGAAACACTCCCAAAAGGTCCAAGGCAAGTAGGACTGCCAAACCACCACCATCAAATAAACGAGAGGCATTGTCCAAGAAACCACCCACCAAAATGAACAAACAAAAAAATATATGGGTTGTTAGACATTGCTGGACGTAACTACAAAGTAGCAAATTTGATAGAAGATCTCAAGGATAAAACCATCCCAAAGAAGTACAGGGAGAAATTGTGCTTAGTTTGGTTTGCCCATGCCGTCATATTGGCAAGAGACGTCAACAAAGTCATAGAAGATGATTTGTTGAAGCTTGCTGATGATTTTGAGAAATTCAACAATTATCCCTAGGGATATGACAACTATTACTTGCCTGTCAAATATTTACTAACAAATCTATTCCCAAAGACGACCACATGATACCGCTTTCATGGTAAATTTAATCACTATTTGTTTACTCATCCATTAATTTAAATTGAATAATTCTTATGAATTTTTTTTCTTGCTTCCTATTTACATATTTTAGGCTTGGGTATTTGAATGTATTCTTCTCCTCCAAAAGTAGGTCAAGGATTACCCGGACGAGATTTCCCATCCAAGGATCCTTAGGTGGTTGGCTGTAAAGTCATCACAAGAATTAAGGAGGCTGATCTCTTTAACCCTCTGGATGATGCAGTATGTCTTCTTTCGAGTGAAATAATTTGATTCAAATAAAGATATTGAAAAAGATGTGTCATCTATTACAATAGATGGGTCATCTGTTACAACAGATTACCCATCTACTACAAATGGTGCAATAGATGGGTAATCTGTTGTGATAGACGATCCATATTTTTCAATAGATTAACTATCTATTGCTCTAGTTCTCTGAACTCGGCTCAATAGATTACCTATCTACTACAAATTATGCAGATGAGTAATCTGATGCAACATATTATTAATCTGTTGCGACATACAGATCAACTATTATGATAGATAAATCATCTATTGCATAAGTTGACTGTGTTAAAATGTAACCCAACTGACTGCAAATTATTATTATATGATTTAAATGTATTTTTCTTTTTTGTAGGTTGTGCATCCTTGAATTGTGCCTACTGAGCGGGAGTTGGGGATGGCTTCTTTTATTACCCTAGGTCTTATTGATATAATAGCATACCTAATGGTGGAGTAAATAAAGAAGGAATTGGCTGGAGAAAAAAATCATAAGAAGAGCAGTTAGGCAAGGTCAACCTAATGTTGAAGCTCTTCATGACCAACCTACTACAAAAGATCTAGGTGCTTCTTCTAGGGGTATTGCTGGTGGAGTTGTTGATATTGGTGGTAGCCATCCTGATACTGCTGCTGCTGCCAGTCGTGATGATGAGCATATTGATGATCAAGAAAAAATAAATACGTTTGAAATCATACCTTACACAGCTCCCTCTCTCCCATACACCGATCCCTTCTACCCTTACAGTGGTCCCTCTTACCCCTCTTCACCCTCATATTCTCATTGCAAATATAATGTGTGAAAGGACAAATAGGATAAACTTCTTGAAAAACTAAAGGCTATCTCTGACGCTGCCAAGGAATTAAAATCCAAGAGGGGTGTCATACTTTCCAAGAAGGTGAGGGAGACATACACTCCTACAATGGTGGTTAGGAGGAAGAAAAGAAAAATTAGCCAATTTCTCTCCAGTCTAAAAACAAAAAAGATTGCAACTCCTCCCTCTCCAAAAGTTGTTGAAGTTCTGAGGCCACTAAAGAAGGTGGACATATACGCAACACTTAGCAATGAAGAGAGGACGAAATTGGGAAAATCCAAGTATCCCAAGAAGAAAAAACCTGCAGAAGAATAGACCATGTATATGTTTGACTAAAAAGACTTCAGAAGTATGACAGCTATGCATAAGTGGTACGTGGATAGGGTAAGTTTACTTTTCCTTACCTAGCCTTCTAATCTACTCCATGAAGAAGAAGTTAAGCAACAGATATGTCGTCTGTTGCAATAGTTGGGTATTTTGATACAATTGGTGGTTGTTCTATTGTAACAGATTAAACATCTGTTGCATAAGTTATGTTAGCTGGGTAATCTGTGAACTAATTTAGAGAACCCTCTGTAATAGTTGGACCATCCGTTGCATTTTTCCACTATGTTTTTCTTCTTTACAATTACTGACCTATTTAAAAGTTGTTCTTATATCATAGTATATTGATGAAATTCTCTGCCTCATGAGGGGTAGACAATTAGTGTACCCGAATTCTTATGATGCTGCCGAAAAGATAATGGACCTTAACTTCTACAACAATTTCAAGAATAGGTACAGTAGGCTCAAGGATCTAGTTAAAACTTCGGGTGGCCCGGGATTTGATTGGTTAGTTTCTATGTATGAATGGAAGAAAGATATGATTAACTATGTTAGAAGGAAAAGGCCATATCTACACTGTAAGAGCTGGACCAAGGGAAAGAGAATTCTTACAGTCATGAACGTGCAAGTCAAATATTTTCTCTTTTTTGAGATACTTCTCGAGGAGGGAAAGATTAAAGTTTGTGAATGCAACTTATCTGTCTTCAATGACACCATTTTTTTATCCACGTGCAGCCACTGTTAGTGTTGCTCCCCATCTTATTGAGTCATAGTAAGCTAATGGATCATTTGCATGTAAAAGTCTTGATGAAAAAAGCATGAGATTTCAAAGGTCAAAACTAGGGCATGCAACTTAGAAAAAATAAAACTGGTGCCGCGTGTGGGCCGTACTCGCTTGCATACATCGAATGTTTACTGACTGGCATAGAAATGTCCAATCTGTACGATGCTGTTGTGGCAAAGATGCAAGAGATCTGGGCTTATGAGGTACTAACTAAATGTTTGGAGCTTGTGTATAAAGAGGAAGATGTACAAAGACAAACACCATAACAATTTTTTATGTTTGACTAAAGTTGATTTTTTTATAATGCAATAGATTGTCTTTTTGTTGTAAGAGATAGTATATCTATTGTGACTGATTGATTATCTGTTGCAATAGGTTGGTCATCTGTTGCATTATGCACATGTCTCTCAGTCTCTGTCATAACAGATATACAATCTATTGCAACATATAGTCTTTCTGTTGCAAATGCTAGGTAATCTATTGGAACAACAAAAAAATGTAGGAAGACCTATTCGATAATTTTCAATAGATGACCTACATGTTGCAACATATTTCTAAATTTATTTGATAATTTCCAACAGATATGTCTCTGTTGCAACATATGTATTATCTGTTGCGATATTTGAATCTAGTATTCCATTTCAATTAATAAGTTCAAAACTAAGGATTAAATTATATTCACAGACAACATTAAATAAATCAAAGCCTTTAGAAATTACATGAAATAACTCAACAAATAAATGAAATGTAAAAAAAAATATTATGTGTACAAATGATCTACTCTACAAATAAAACAACAATTGGTTCCAACAATTATCAAGGAGAGGTTATTACTTTGACAGACTCAAGCTATAAAGATCTACTCAATATGGATAAATTTTTCTTCATTCGGTGCTATGAAATTTGATTTTAGTTGTGTGGATCTTTAATATCACTTGCGTACACTTTCTGAGCTTTCGCTTCTCCGTATTTTCATAAAAAAACAACATATCTTTTGCAAATTAATCTGGTATCAAGTCCATTATTTGGTACTTGTAATCCATCACTCAAATGCCCAATGTAAGCGGCAATAAAAAGACCGCAATCTCTGCGTTTTAAAAAACCCAGATAATCCATATCTTGCAGTTCATGTAAGCATTGTGAAAATTATGAAATGAAACTAAACCATGATACTTACAGGCTACCAAAGGGTTGTTGAGAAATTACTTCAACATCTTCTACATCAAATGGATTACCCATTTTATCCTGCTATGCTTCAATCGTCAACCAATCAATATGAACCATTTGGTCCAAAAAGCCACTCATATCAAGGTAAGTAGGCAATATTTTGGCCAGCTTTTGTATCTCCGATGATGGTGCCAAACGTCTCCTTCTCGACATCGAGTCATAAACTCAGATGCGCCTTTATTTTAGAACGACGACAACCAACACCCAATGGAATTCGTCACCACAATTGATTGGGATGCACACTTCATCGATCAAATGCCAAGGTAAGCCAGCTAGAATGGTAAAACCTTTGATAATGTTGATTAAGGATTCCTCAGTTCGGGAAACTTTTGGCTATTGTTGACAAAACCTATCGTACGCCTTATTGAAGTAAACTTTGTACAAATAATTATTTATCGTGTATCTGTATTGTTCTTATATTTGAAACTTGGCCTTCTTTCGGAGGTAGTGAAAAATAACATCGATGTGCTGCATATATTATCAAACATTTTAGATTAAGTGACAATAAAATTAATACACATATGAAATTAAATAAAATATTAATTAATAGTAATATGTATGACATTTAAACCTCATCATTCCAACAAGTTTGGGGCATGACATCAAATAGAAGCAATCCTTCATTCCAGGATGTGCAACAACAAAGTCAAACATATCAAAACCAAGAGTCAATTCATTCACTTTTTAGTGTTTGCCATTTTATTTTATACATGATTTATATGTGTTAATATCATGTTTTTACAATAAGAATTGGATAGATCTATATCTTTAATAGCTGATTTATCAACCTATCGGCGTGATGCTTTAACAGACCATCAACAATCCTTTCTGAATAATCATGATCAACTTTGTTAGTTTTTTTGGAGCCTCGTCCAAGATGTTGAACCTTTCAAAAGGGTAATTCTTCTATTCTCCTGAACTGACAGACTCCATTTTTTCTTCTTCTTTGGAAATAAATGATGGATTATCACTGTGATATTATGCTGTTTAGTAGTAGCTTCTACTGTGATATCTACCTAGAAAGCCAGAATTATCAATGCTAATCACAGATATACAATAGATTATCTATCTGTTGCATAAGATGGATCATCTATTGGGATAAACTCGAACAGGTAAAATAGAGTTGTACAATAATTTCAAATAAATGACCCATTTCTTGCAACATATGACTCATCTGTTGGTACAAATTAAAACAGTAGTAACACCTATTTGTTTTTCTAAAATAGACGGACATTTGTTGCAATAGATAATGCATCTGATGCAACATGTTATACGACAGTTGCAACAGATGTATATATTTGTTTGATAATTTTTAGCAGATGTATAGTCTATTGAAATAGATGTGTCTGTTTGTTTATTGGAACATATGATATACATTCACATTATTTAGCTTATGCTGCTCTCCTATGACCCTTGTACATTGATCAAAGGTGCAAGACAAAGACAAAAGGAGTTGAAATTTTGCTTTTTTCAATGCTTGATGATGCCTTGGAAATTTCTTTTCTTCTCCTCTTAGACACCTTGATCTCTAGTAGAGTGTATGTATATGGAATTCTCTTTGATGGAATGGCACCACTCTTAGATGTCATTTTCTTTAAGAAAGCAGTTAATGCATTAATCACTCCATCATGTTTCACCTTGCAGTCTTAAAATTTGCATGCAGAACATTCGCTAGAAGTGGAAAAATCTGTATAACCAGTATGATCATAATCATAATGGTTAGTTGTTTCAAAAACTGTAAGAGGAGCACCATTACCACTACCACTACCATCATCAACAAAAAGAAGCCCACCCTTCAAAATTGTTTTTTTTTTGTGATACTTGTTGCTCCAAATAATTACTCCTTTATTCTATCAATGAATTTAGGGACCAATAAATTTTTCACAGATAAAGTAAAAAAAACTGGCGTCTTCAACTCTCTATTGGTCGGAACAAGCCACAGATGGACAATCTAAAATAAATCAATACATATATTAGATTGATAATGAAATCATTTTAAAAAATCATTAAGTAAAACAAAAACTTAATTAGAATTAGACTTACTGCTTCCTTCATGGGGTTGAAAAGATCAAGAAATTTTGCATTTTTATTAGTTTTGACCGACAACTATCCCAGGATTCTTGGACAAAAAACTTCTTCCTGGTAGTTCACTTGTTGTCTCAAATAAGGAATGACTTTAAATGCCTAAGCCTATAAAATAATGCTAATAAATCAAAAGCATTATTAAGTAAAAAATAAATCATGTCATGATAAGAGAAATATTTACCATGAAAGCCCATGAAAAGCCATATAAGTTGACTGTCCTTGGCGTTAACGGAGTCAACAAATATTTGATAGTCATTTTATAGCTTTCATAACCCCAAGGATAGCTGTTAAATGCCCCAAGATCCTCAGAGAGCTTTATTAAACCAAGTGGTATGTTGTTGTTAACGTCTCTCGCCCAAAGAACATTATGTACAAACCAAACCAAGCACAATGATTGCTTGTGCTTCTTTGAAAATCTTTTATCTTTCAATGCTTCTATCAAATTTATGTTTTTGAAGCTTGGACCAACAAGGGACACCAGATCATCACGATCACTCGACTTTTCTTTATCTTTTTTGGGTGTGCGGGGTGTTTTTTTTGGGGTTAGAATAGGTATAACTTAAGAAGGAGAAGGAGGATAACATTTTAATCCTGTAACTATGGCAAACCCCTTCCAACCAAAACAAACAAGCATGCTACAGTAATTTATCTATACCTCATCCATATTATCTTTGTTTTCATACATAAACCTATGCTTGATTGAGGCTGTGGGATCTTAGGATAGGATTGAGGCTGATGCAGAAGAAGAGGCTAACTATGTTAATAATTAGGGGGGTTTTCGAGGCAATATCCAAGGGAATCAAGGTCGGAACTTTTATGATAAGCCTGGTTACAAAGATAGGGAGCAGGGAAATTGGAGGAATAACAATGACAGGAACGGGCTATATATTCCTCCTGGAAATCATGAGGCTGCTTCATTAAGTTCTTAAAATATTTCCATGGAGTACATGATGTCTAAGTTGTTGAAGGAAATGGAGGCTACCAACTCTGATGTGACCACCATGAAAACTGATCTGACATCCATCAGTTAGTTGGTGCACCGATACTCCACCGGAATCAAATAGTTGGAGTAGAAGATGAAATAACTCTCTGCAATATTCAACCAGAGGAAGAGCGGAACATTACCAAGAGATACAGTCCAGAATCCACAGAATAATAGCTCATGCATAGCTATTACCACTAGAAGTGGTAAGATATTACCTGGCCTTTCTTTGGGCAAACCTGTTGTTGATAAGGTAGTTGTTGATGAATTGGAAGAAGGAGGTCCAGTAGAGTCTAAGAAGCAAGATAATTCTGATGATGCTCCAGAGAAAGGTAAAGAGAAGGAGAAGGAGGTAGTGCTGAAAACTATCCCAAGAACACCACCTCCCTTTCCTCAACGATTGAAAAAGAAAATGGACGAGGCAAAATTCAGTAAATTCATGGAAATGCTCAAGCAATTGACAAAAAATGTGCCTTTGGTTGAGGCACTTGAGCAAATACCAGGATATGCGAAGTTCATGAAAGACCTAGTGACTAAGAAATGGAAGGTTAGCCATGAAAAGAAGGACAATCTCCTTCATTGTGGTGCTATCTCTACAAAGTCTTTAGTGCAGAAAAAGGCAGATCCGGGAGCGTTTACCATCTCGTGCACTATAGGTTTCCTGAATTTCACAAAAGCACTATGCGATTTGGGAGCCAGTATAAACCTAATGCCACTTGTTGTGTACAAAAAATTAGGTTTGAAGGATCCTACTTCGACAAACATACGGTTAGTGATGGCAGATAGGTCTGTGAAGCGGCCTATGGGCATATTACATGATGTCTTGGTTAAGGTGGCCGATTTTATCATACCTGCTGATTTTGTAGTCTTGGCTTTCAAAGTGGACTTTAAAGTGCCCATCATCTTAGGTTGACCATTTCTTACAACTGGGAGAGTGATAGTAGGTATAGAGCTGAATGAGCTGAAGTTCAGGCTCAATGACAAAGAAGCACGCTTCAAAATAAACTCATCCATGACTCAACAAAAAGATATGAGTGTTTTCTTAATTGTTAATGCATTCTATGAAGATGGTAAAGGGGTATCAATAGGTTGTCTTGACGAAGTCTGAGTAGTTAAGATAACCAAGTCATGCCGCGACATTAAATCAGGCGCTATTGGGAGGCAACCCAAAACTTTTATATTCCATTAAATTATTTATTTTTGTAGTAGGTTATAGATCAAAGAAAGTGGAATCGATGTATTCATCCAAGTTCCCCTAATGACATTTTTGACGGGCTTTCATGATTGTGATAAGCTGCCAGATTTGTTGTCAGAGACCTCAGCTCTGAAGAAGGTTCTGTCAAGGCTGACGACATTTGTGATAAGCTATCACAATTGTGATAGCTTATCAAAAATATCATCATAAAAAGCCCAACATTAGCTGAAATTATAGGCCAAATTAAAAAGACCCGACCCGACCCACAACTTGGCCTTTCCACCTTCCCGCTTAGTTTTTAATTCCTTTAAGTTATTTTTATTCCATACTTAGAATATTTTCTTCCCTTCTTTGAACTCTTTCTATGTAAAACAAGAAGCAAGTTTCCTTGTGTGTGGGGGTTTGCAATTTCAAATGGTAAGTGATAGATTGATGACAACCCAAGTTCCCAATAAGATTGAATCAAGTTCAACTTACAAAAAGGGCAAGAAAGAAGTCTGAAAAGGAGAAGATAAAGAATGCAAGGATTGAGTCCTTAGTGAATAATGAGAGATGAGAGGCAGCCATCCGAGCGAGAGCAGTAGGTGCCTCCACTAGTAGGCCTTCAGAGACTAATAGACCAGTTGCACCAGAACAGTTCAAGGCTCCTGATGGAGATGCAGTAGTAGGGTCAGGAACCCATGACCCCTGGGATTGATCCATTCCAGGTATACTCTAACCCTTAGTTTAGATTTTCTTTGATTTTAAGTTGAGGGTGCAGAGTAAATTGTTGTTGTAAAATTTTGTAGCCGATTAGGAGAAATACTTGTACTTGAGGCAGTTGAATTTTTTTGTGATTTTTGTACACCTCTTCAAGTGGTCTACTCTTTTAACTGTGTGATTTGCATTCAAGTGTGACCACTGTGCATCTTTGTATGGCATTAGTTTTACTAACATAATAATCATTGCTAAATAGCTGCATGAACTGAATGAGTCATAACTTTTGATATACATTTGTTCCATGTGTGTATGAGTAACTAGTTAGTTTCCTTTGTATGCTGAAGCCATAACTTGCCCGGTTAGTCTTACCGTGGTTGAAGGATAGGGGTTAGGAAAGGATTATAGGCCGTTTTAATATTATCGCACTTTATCCTAAATGACCTTCCCTATGTGTATAATATCCCTTGATCCTTGTTTTGAGCCTAATTAGCCTATTTCTTTGTATGACACCTGTCACCTTCCTATTTAAATCACAATGAACCTATTTTAGCCCTGGTTCTCCTTGGATACTGTGCATCTTGACTTATGAAAATGGCCTAAGTTGTGGGTGTCTATCATAGGGGTGCATGATATAGAATGAGTATGAAGAAAGGTAGCATAAAAGAAAAGAATAAAAAGCTGGGTGCAGAGAAAAAGAGCAAGAAAAAGAAAAATTGTAAAAAAGATTAAGTAATTGAGAAAAGACTGCACCCATCCTAAATAAGTGTGATCAAGAACAGAGAAGAGTAGAATAGGCTAATGAGTGAAACCCCAAAAAGCTATTGTAGTGTCAAGGAGGCTTAGTCACTTTAAATACCATCGAGTATCATACCGGCCTCTAGCCTACATTAAAAGCCTAAGAGAAGTCCTATAGTGATCCTAGCTGACCTATCTAAAGATCTGGGTAATGAATATAAGGGCAAGCCTATGGTACTTGGTATACACTGATTGGAACTTTGTTCTGAGAGTGAGTGTCTTGATTGTCCCCATGGTTATATATATAATTCCTAATATGAGATCAGGGGGATGTCTTTGCTGTGATGGCACACTAGTTACATTGCTAGTTACTGACTTGTTTCGTTAGTGTAATAATGGTCTGTGCATGGTTGTTATAACTGAATTGATGTCATATCTTGATTATTGTGTGTTGCATTGGTGTTCTTCATTGTTCTTAAATTGAATGACCTTGGAGATGGTGAAAGTGTTTTGAGATAATGTGGATGATTGACTGCTAAATGTGCCTTGTATTCTCTTAGTTGTGTTGAGTTGCTTGAGGACAGGCAATTATTTTAAGTTGAGGGTGTTGATATGTGAGCTAATGCTAACACATTTAAGGCTTTTAACTAAGAATAATTGCGAAGTCTTAAGCAACTTTTGTTGTTTTTGATTGATTTATATTTGATTTTGCAGTTTAAGCTGATATAATAGAGAACCAACAAAAATGGAAGCAAAGAAGTTGAAATCTGAAGAAATCTAAAGACAAGTGTGGATGACGACATTTGTGATAAGTCGTCAGCCCTGTGATAAGTTATCAAGTTCGTCGTCAGCAGTAAACAGAGAATTGGCCTAAGTTGAAAGATGTGATGATATTTTGTGATAAGTCATCAAGGGTAGGATAAGCTGTTAAGAATGTTGTCAGCCTGAGGAACACAGGAGAACTGAAGCAGAGCTTTGACGATATTTTGTGATAGGACATCACGAAGCTGATAAGTTGTCAAGATTGTCATCGGCCTTAAACAGGAAGAGCCAAAACTGAAGAAGGAGCTGACGATATTTGTGATAAGTCGCCAGCCTCTTGATAGGCTGTCACAAATGTCGTCACCTAATCTGAAGGATTTCTGGATTCTATTATTTTGTTTCCATAATTAGGGTGAACTATTTAAAGCCTTGTTTAGGGTTTTCTTAAGAGTTCCGCACATTGAGTTTTGATAATACTTTTGATATTTTCTCTGTAATTTCTTGGCTTGAAAAAGAAAATACTTTAAAGAGATTATTATCATTATTCTGGGATTTTCCTTTGTGATCTAATCTACGATTCACTAGTTATTCTTCTTTTTGTGGTAAGTTTAACTTTCAAAGCATGAATACAACTTGTTGTTTTGATTTTAGCATTATGAGTGGCTAAATTTCTTTAACCTGAATTATGGGATCTAGGTTTAGGTCTTGATAAGGTGCTAAGTGTTCAAAATTCAAAAGGTGGTAGGATTTCTTGATAATTCTGAGGTTTTAATTAACATCTGTTGGTTGCAAATAATATATAACACCTGCTTTGATTTGCTTGATAAGGAAATCAAATATAGTGGTAAGTGAGTTATCGATAGGGACTTGGAAATACTCCGTTTAATAATCAGTGTTGTAACAAAGTTGTTCAACCTGAGGTAAAATCTGGGGAGTGAATATAAATTCCCTAAGTCCGAGAGGATTAGGTAATTAAATGCTTAAGTAGGTTGAGAGACATTTAAGCATAACGTCGATAAAGGTAACTTGTTGTCCTACCTACCTAGAGAATCTTGAACCACCGTTAGCATCTGTCAAGTACCAGAAGCCCTAGTGAACATAATTCTAGTTTTTCAGAAATTCTTGATTACGAACAATGAAACTGACGTAACCAAAAATTGCTTGTTAAACTAAACCCCCCACCCCATTTCTAGAAATATTCAACTATTAGTTGACTGATTTGCAATCGACTTACGTTCACACCATATTTCCTATAGGATTCAACCCCAACCTAGTTGGGTTTTATAGTGACAATGATCGCTTACATTCTTATTGAGAGGTGTAGTTTGAGCATTATCACCTATCTTTGGGAGGCTACAGTGACATTTTATGAAATTCACTTCATGAATCCTTATCGTGTGTCTGTATTCCTATGAACCTTGAACATATTGTTTGACTCTATTCTATCCCCGATAGACGATGCGATATTGTCAACAAATGTAGATAAGAATCCAATACGGGTTTCCAGAATTTTAGCGCAGTATCAAACTAGAGAGTCAACGATAGATATCAAAGATCTATAGTGGTAGCTAAAAATGATTTGGGTTGAGTCCCCATCAGACTATCGGAGTATGGTATGGTTTTTTAGGCCATGGTGACCATTCTGGATTATGAGGGGTAGTATCTCAAAGTATTTTTGATTCTTGGTTTGGTTGTGTTGTGATGAGATACTCATTCAGAGAATGCCCCTGGTATGAGATAAGTGATCAGTTAGAGTTAGCATGTATTCCCCGCCAGCCTAGAGTTCCTAATATAGGTTATGATATAGAAATTTTGGATATAAATTTGCAGATTTCTCTCCGCGTCAGTTGGCCATCCATTTGGGCTTAGTTTGTGTTCTCTCAATATTGATGCTTCAGGAAATACTATGACTATAGAGAGACCGGCTACTAGTCTAGGGAGTATCCCTGACATGAATTCCAGTTATTTAGCTCATTTAGATAAGCTCATGATGTTGTGGCATCTTCAGTTATAGATGGTGCATTTGGCGCCTTAGTTGATGATTCAGCCAGTCGATCCGATTTAGACCCGGTCAAATTTATTTTCCCTATGACCGTTAGTCATGTGACTGCAAATGTTGCCAAGATTGGTGCATTTTTACTTCTCACATTTATCTCTTATTATGTGTATTGGGGTTTTCATACCCATTGATAATTATATGCCTTAATGAATTTATATCGGTCATTATGTGCGTTATTGTTGAATTCATGATTATATTACAACTCCTTGGTTTATTTCTTTTAGTAGTGGATGCAGTAGATCTATATTGATATTTTTTTCCCTATGGGTGTGGTTTTAGGTTCGAGTCCCATTTATATTGGCACATTAGCCCTGCTATGGCCCTTGAGTAGTACATGATATTGATGTTCATTTTGGTATTGCCTGTTTAGAATATTGATCTTGATATTGCTATTGCTACCACTGTGTGAAATTATTGATATTACTTGATATTATTTTTTAATTTGTTATATGATGAATTTGATTCTCGCTGGTTAGCTGTATAGACTAATGTTATCTAGTTAGAGTTTCATTTTGTTGTGATACTAATTGTTGGCTAGAGTAGATATAGCCTAATTTGGTGAGTTTTTTCCCCTAGCCCGGTGAGTTTGACTGTGTTCCCTCTTGGTTAGCTGTATTAGATTTGTTCGGGCACGTGTTATGGTATCGAAGGTAAGTTGACCTTCCATGATTTTTGTAGATTTAAGTCGGCAATTTAGTTATGTTGCCCATTTTGAGTTTGAGATTCTTAGACTTGCCTCCTGGTTTGTGAAGAATTGTGTTTTGGCTATCCCTTCCAATATAACATGTTTGTGAGATTAATTAGTTTAAGGTCCATTCTTTGGTTGTGACTATTTCATCGCCTGATAGTGGTTTTGACATTGATATTGAGGTATCGTGGATTCATCTCCTAGATTTGATGGGTTTGTTTCTTTGTGATGGATTGTCTTGTTGTTAGTGTGGAGATTGGATGCTCTTTTGTCATTGTGATATGGTTTTGTCTAGAGGAGTTGGAAGATAGAGGCAAGTGGCCTTTCCTGTGACTGCTTCTAAAGTTGGAAAATTAGAAACTCTTTAGCTTTAGTTGTTGGTACTCTTGTGATTGTCTTGACTTTGACCGTGGCCTTGAGATTGGTATTTCTTCTTTGATGATGTGGTTCTTGGGTGGATTCAGGAAATCCCCATTTCAGTATTTGTTTGGCCTAGTAAGGCTTGGTGGAGTGATTCTCCTCGATGATATGTGTTTATGGCTATTTCTTTGCCTAGAAGGGGTATTGTATTGGTTAGTTCCATCTTAAATTGCATTTCTCCAAGTTGCTAAAGTGTTTGCTTTCACTAGTATGGTTTTAGGTCTTGAGAAGTTTTTAGTATATTTTGATAGCTCATGCCCTCCAGCAGATATGGGGTGCATTATTTGCACTTTCAGTGGATGATTTACCCTTTTACATGATTTCTGTATTGTGGCTTGGTATGATTTATCTCAGATATGTTAGATTTAGATACTAAAGTCAATTTGAATGGTTGGTAATGATATAGGTTTATCGGTTCAGTTTTGACTTGATGCTTTGGAATGGTGATTGGAAATTATGATAAATTTGGATCATTAATGCCTACCCATTCTTAGTTTTTGTTTAAGATATTTGAGACCGAGCGATTCAGCCTTGGTATTGAGATTTCAGCTCTGTGTTGTAGAGCTTGCGTGCAACTTTTGTTTTAGACTTGTCTTCGTTCAGATTTCATTTATAGGTTGGTTGAGCCTACTCTGTGGTTGTCTATTCGGTCGTCTTGACGTCGGTTGGATTATAGTTGATAAGTGTTCAGACAATAGCCCATAGGCCCCATATTGGTTATTTTAGTTTTGACCTCGAGTTTCAGTTTTCCTTGAGAATTTTGGATGATTTACTTAGTAGGAGTAATATACTTGAGTTGGATTTAGTATGCTTTTTTCTCGATACATGGATCATCCTGGAGCAAAATATTCAGTCATAAGTAGTTATACCTTGGATTTTAAAATTTTAGTTTGATTTTCATTCGGACAGGTTGCAGCATTGGCATGATTGGATTCCTTGAGTATCTCCATTTGTATGCCCAGATAATGTTTTATGAGCTTATTTCCATGTTTTCCTTATGGACTTTCAGCGGATCAGCTTTAGTTCTTTGATTTCTCCATGATAAGATGGAGTCGATGAGACTAAGGAGATTTTCCTCCTGGTTTGGAGTTTAGAGCATGTGTAAAATTGTTAAGAAATGTTATTTTTGGGTTTGGAGTTGGTTTTATGACTTATGTCTTGGTTTGCTTTTGGCTTGGATGATCCTTTGTTGATTTGTATGGATATAGAGATGATATCAGCATGATGTGATTTAGATATGCGTGCATTAGCCTTTCCAGTTCAGTTGGCGGTTAAATTGAGTTGGCTATTTTGGAAGTAGAATAAGAGTGCTTGTCGAAAAAGGGATACTTATGGAAAAATCCCTTAGAAGTGTTTTCTCTCTGTTGAGGTTACCTGGGAAGTCATTCTTGGAGCATGTGGACCCAATACCTCATCCGTTTGAGCTTTTGAGATTCTTTCTATCCGTTGACTTTCGGGGACAAAAGTCCTTTTAGTAGTGGATGTTGTAATGACCCTTCAGGGCATTTTCCATATTTATGCTTATCTTCACCGTTTAAGCTTCTCTATAGCTTCCCCAAGTCATTTGTGACTTTTTGGGACTGACGGTTAGTTATCGGGCAGTTCGTTTGTTTTTTAGAGCCAATTCCCTATTTAGAAGTCTTCACTGGTTCCAAATGGCCACCGAGTGAAAACTTCAATGAAATGATCCCGTATGCAAATTTTGACTATGCCAGCAGATTTGGAATATCAATTTTAGCTTAAGTAGACCTTTGGTTCGGGTCCCAATGCACTGTAGCTCATTTCGAGTCGGAAAGTTAAAAATTTGATTGAATAGGTATGGGACCCACTTTTTATTGAAATGATCTCAGATGAAAGTTTTGATGATTCCAATGAATTTGAAATGTGGTTTACCCTTAAATTTCACTATTGGATCATATATTTTGGTTTCCGAATGAGTTTCAAGGGTCAAAAATAAGTTTTTGACTTTGTTGATGGCCCAGACAGCGACTGCGGATCTCCAAAGCTGGTATGGGTATTTAAGCATCTTATAGCCATGTTTTCACCATTTTTGACTCATTTTTGAGAGCCTAAAATCCTAAATAGGAATGATAACTCAAAATTGAGTTTTTTGGGTGTCTAGGGAGCTTGGTAAACATCTTTTATCATGATTATCATCCGGATTAAGGTAAGATTTTATCACTTTATTGGTGAATTTCTTAGTTCTTGACCCAAAACCCCAATTTATCTTAGGTCTTGATTTAGCTCTAAATTTGGTTTGTTTTTATCAATTCATTGAGGATTATGATTTCTTGGTGATGTATGAGCATTGGGTTGACCTCGGAAATGCGATTTCCATACATGGGACCCACTTGGGATTTTTGGTGTCGTTTTTGGACCTGAAGCACAATAGTGCAATATGGGTATCGTTAGACTCGTATTGATGAGTAGATTATATTTTTGATAGTGTGATGACATTTTGGGGATTGTGAAGTGAAAACGAGCATGTGGTGCTTGAAGTGTGATTTTGCAGTTTAGCCTTGAGGTAGGCTTCTGTCTACTCTTCTTCATGGATGATGTATGATATATATAGTGCGTGAATGTGAATGTTAAGATTGATATTGGATAGAATGACTTAGTATTGATTATACATATAAGTTTGGGGATTAGATGGGGTTTTTAACCCGTAGGTTGAATTACTTAATACCCTTGTAGAATCCTATTGCCTTCTCCCTAGTTTGGGTAAATTTGTAGCATGGATATGATATAATGCTATGTTTGGAATATGGTTTTAGCATTTGAAGAATGATTTGTATATTTAGCCTTATTGGGCTAGTGTGATAGTTTTGGAATCGTAAGTTTGGTAGAGTTGACTTGAGTACCCTTATTTCTAGTCAAAGTTACTATCTTAGGATTTAATATGGCTTGCTTGATATCTAGAATATGAACTAGATACCTTAGCCTAATTTGGGGGCATAGTATACCTAATTATGGAAATTATGGAAATTATGGATTACAAGTGGGATCATTCGACCCACTTAGGCCTAAGCTTATATTAAGTCTTGTTAACTTACTTGCGGATGTTAGACATAGATGAGGCTAGTAAACCTTAGAATAAGGTTACTTCATAACTTGGTAACTTGTATTGATGTTTCAAGATTGTGGCTATTTAGTTATGGTTATGATACTACATGTGGAAGTGATATTAGGCATTTAGAGGTGATATTCCTCCTAGATACATTATGTGGACTATAGAGATGCTATTTTCTTTAGTCATTATTATTGGACCTATAGAGATGATGGTCCTTTTAGATATGTAAATTGGCCTAGAGAAGTGATATTCCTCGTTGTCTTGACGTATGACCTATTGATATATGATATCCTATAGACAATTACACGTCTATCTATATTATGCCTCCTAGATGTGAGATGTCTCTAGTGTGAGAGATGATAACATATTTATTTATTATACCTCCTATATGTGAGATGCCTTCTATATGTGAGATGATTAGAGGTATGCTACGACTTATACATATGATTATTGATATGAGTTCCAAAAATGTATATGGGCCTAAGGCCATGATTATGATGTTGTGATTATTCCGAACAAATTAATGGGCCAAGGGCCGTGTTATAGTACTGATTAAATATCCAAGAAGTGTTTATAGTTGTGAATGATGTGATTGCAATTTATGAATATGAATATGTATATGTTTGTATACACATCTCTTCGGTATGGGATGGAGGAAGATGCAGTATGATGCTTATTATTCCAGTGACTGAATACTGGTATGACATGCATAGGTTTGGTACGTTCATGATTATTTACCATTTTAAATGATGTGATTATAGCTGAAATGTGATCTTATGGTTGTTCTTCTTGTTAGACGGTTAAGCTATGTGGTAACTAGTTGTCTATTAGCTGAATATTACACTTGATGGCTAGGAAGCTAATGTATTAGTTAATGAATCTTGCTTAGTTGGAACATGGTAGTTAACGATGGTCAGTTAATGAATGATGTCATTTAATAAAAGATGGTTAGGCGACAAGTAGTAATGTGTTGTCTAGTAATGATTAACAAAAATAGGATGAATAGTTGATAATAATGAATGGTGGATAAATGACGGTTTTGGTCTAATGATGAACCTAGACTATATGTTAGATGTTGACTATTAAATGAATAGTGGTTAGTTGTTATCCCGTGTGCAAGGATTATGTGAAGGATAATGTTTAGGTTAATAACTAGAGGTTATGTGATGACTAGCGAACTAGCGGTTTAATAATAATAAGTGTTGGTTAGCTAATAACGAGTAGTTGTGATGTATTGATAAGATAAACATCTTTAAGGTTATGAGTATATCGTCTTGTGTCTGTGCACCTATTATATGCCTATATTTATATGTCGAGAGTTATGATGATACATTGGTACCCGGCAAAGCCGGAGGATATTGTGATGACATACTGATACCCGACAAATCCAGAGGATATTATAATGATATTGACACCCAGTTCGAGTCCAGAGGATACTATTAAGATGATATTGATTTTCGACAAGGTCGGAGGATATTATGATGATATTGATACCCGATTCGAGTTTGGAGGATACTATTAAGATGATATTGATTCCCGACAAGGCCGGAGGATATTATGATGATATTGATACCCAATTTGAGTCCGGAGGATACTATTGAGATAATATTGATTCCTGGCAAGGCCACAGGATATTATGATGATATTGATACCTGGTTCGAGTTCGAAGGATACTATTAAGATGATATTGATTCTCGGCAAGGACAGAGGTTAATTATGATGATAATGGTCCTGATGAGGACAGTTACTATGAGTTATGATATTGATGGTATACTTTGCATTCATTCCTGCATGTGTTTTGCCTATCACCAGTATGCACCTATATCTATCATCCGGTATGACACGGTTGCATAGATATGGGGGAAGAATATGCTTGTGTTGTTATATGTTGATTGAACCTTCCGATTTTGGGGCGGTTGGGGTATGTATAGGCTTGGCTAGGTATTTGGTTGTCCGGATTAGCCGGTTATTTACAATGTTATTGATATTGTTATTATCATTGTTATGATCATTATTATGGCTAGCCTATGACAGATTGGTCATGGATCCGGTATTGGGATTGAGGCATGTCTTTGACCTTTGATATCTTATGATTACATTACTATGCATGATTATTCTATGTCTAGCCATATGGATTAGAAATCCTGAGTATATTGGTATTGAATCCTAATAGTATTATAATGAGGTCTTAAAATGAGAACATGAAGATTTAGGTTATGTTTGAGATGACCTCCTGTTTATATGTATTATATATATATAAATATATATATATATATATAGCTGCATGAAGTCATGGTACTATTGGATATCCCTTTCTTCGTTGTTCATATTGTACAGTCGTTCCTTTGCCTTGTATATTACAATATATCTTTATTTCGCTCTTTATATGTATATTGACCTGGGATATACGATATAACTTTGGTAGTTGGAATAAGATAGTTCACCTTGATACTTCCTTAGTCTTATTATGTTAGACTCTTGGACATGAATAAGATAGTTGTCCCTTGTTATTCTCATTGGCTTATTACATGGACTCTTGGTTGTAGTTTCCATTCTGTTTATATGTTGTATATATCTACTTTATCTTTAGAGCTCAGTTGGAAGTTTCCTACTGAGTACCATTTTTTTGGTACTCATACTACACCTCCGCAGCCTGTAGATCATAGTATGAGTTATCGCCGTTGATGTGTGCATCGTGTGGAGTAGCCCTGATTCAGAGACTTAGAGTGAGCTCCTGACGTTTGGAGTATTACTTATCTCTCTCCTATGTATTAGTCTAGCCTCTAAGTGGTATTTAGAGATAAGATGAATCAGTGTATTTCTCATTGATATATCACTTTTGTACTCTTATTATGTTTAGAAGCTCTTGTACTGTTACCACCAGATTTTTGGATTCATCTATGTATTGATCTTTATCTCATATGTTCCGCAATCTTTTCCTTATGTTATTGAGTAGTTTGTTACTAGCCATTCCAGACTAAAGGTTGGCTTGCCTACTAGTGGGTTATGGTAGGTACCATCATGACCTGAAAAGTTGGGTCGTGACACCACTAGATATCAAGGTGGCTAAGAGGAGAAGGAAGAAATTTCTAAGGCATCATCAAGCATCGAAAAAAGAAAAATTGCAACTCTTCTGTCTTTGTCTTACACCTTTGATCAATGTACAAGGGCCACAGGAGAGCAGCATGAGCTGAAGGTAAATGTATATCATCTTTTCCAATAAACAAACAGAAATATATCTTTTTCAATAAATGATACATCTGATAAAAATTATCAAATAGATATATACATCTATTGAAACTACCGTCAAACTTATTGCATCAGATGTGTTATCTATTGCAACATATGTCCATTTGTTTCAAAAAATCAAATAGGTCTTTGTACTGTTCTAATTTGTACCAACAGATGAGTCATATGTTGCAACAGATGGATCATTTGTTCGAAATTACCATACGACTCTATTTTATATGTTTGAATTTGTCCCTATAGATGATCCATCTAATGCAATAGATAGATAATTTATTGTATATCTATGATTAACATTGATACTTCTAGCATTCCAAGTAGATGTCATAGTAGAAGCTTCTGCTGAACAACATAATATCACAGTTGATAATCCATCAACTGCTTCCATGGAAGAATAAAAAGTAAAGCTTGTAAGTTTGGGAGAACGGAAGAATTATCCGTTTGAATGGTTCAACATCTCGGATGGGGATGATCCAAAAAAATTAACAATGTTGATCAATGACTATTCAGAATGGATTGCCAATGGGATGTTAAAGCATCATGCCGGCAGGTACATAAATTATTTTTAAAGATATTGATTTATACAATTCTTGTTGTAAAAACATGACATTAACATATATAAATAATGTAGAAAACAAAATGATGAGCACTACAAAGTAAACGAATCAAGTCTTGGTTTTGATATGTTTGACTTTGTTGTTGCACATCCCAGAATGAAAGATTGGTTATAATTGATATCACAACCCCAAACTTGTTAGAATGATGAGGTTAAAATGTTATGCATATTACTATTAATCAATACTTTATTTAATTGCATTTGTGTATTAATTTTATTGTCATGTAATCTGAAATGTTTGATAACATGTACAACACATCGAAGTCATTTTTTACGACCTTCGAAAGAAGGCCAAGTTGCAAATACAAAAATAATACAGATACACGACAAGTAATTGTTTGTACTAAGTTTACATCAATAATGCCTACTATAGGTTTTGTCAACAAAAACTGGAAGTTTTCTGAAATGAGTAATGCTTAATCAATATCATCAAAGGTTTTAGCATTCCAGCTGGCTTACCTTGGCATTTGATCGATGAAGTGTATATTCCAATCAATTGCGGTGATGGATTTCATTGGGTATAGACTGTAGTCATTCTAAAAGAGAGACACATTCGATTTTGCCATAGTTACTGGATTAAAATATTATCCTTCTTTTCCTTCGCAAGTTATACCTATTTTAACCCAAAAAAGGCATTTCGTACACCCAAAAAAGGCAAAGGCAAGTCGAGTGATCGTGATGATCTGGTGTCCCTTGTTGGTCCAAGCTTCAAAAATATAAATTTGATAAAAGCGTTGAAAAGTAAAAAACTTTCAAAGAAGCACACACAATCATTGTGCCTGGTTTGGTTTGTACATAATATTCTTTGGGCGAGATGAAAGCTTTAAAATGACTGTAAATTATTTGTTGACTTCGTTAATGCTAAAGATAGTCAACTTATATTGCTTTTCATGAGCTTTCATGGTAAATATTCCTTTTATTATGACATGATTTATTTTTTTTATTCAATAATGCTTTTGATTTATTGGCATTATTTTATAGGCTTGGGCATTTGAAACCATTCCTTATTTGAGGCAACAAGTGAACTACCAGGAAGAAGTTTTCTGTCCAAGAATCCTTAGATGGTTGTCGGCCAAAACTGATAAAAATGCAAAGTTTCTTGATCTCTTCAACCCCCAGAAGGAAGCAGTAAGTTTAATTCTAATTTAGTTTTTGTTTTAATTAATGATTTTTAAAAAATGATTTCATCATCATTCTAATATATGTACTGATTTATTTTAGATTGTCCATCTGTTGCTTGTTCTGCCCAATCGAGAGTTGAAGATGTCATTTATTCTTACTTTACGATCTCTGCAAACTTTATCAGACCCTAAGGTTATTGATAGAATAAAGAAAGAACTGTTTGGAGCAACATCCATCACAAGAAAAATAATTTTGAAGGGTAGGCTTGTTGTTGTTGATGATGGTAGTGGTAGTGGTAATGGTACTGCTTTTAGGGCTAATGATGCTCCTCTTACAATTTTTGAAACAACAAACCATTATGATTATGATTATACTGGTTATATAGATTTTGCCACTTCTAGCGAATGTTCGTCATGCTAATGTCAAGACTGGAAGGCAAAACATGATGGACTGATTAATGCTATTGATACATTAACTGCTTCTATGAAGGAAATGAGATCTAAGAGAGGTGTCATTCCATCATAGAGGATTTCATATCCATACACTCCACTAGATATCAAGGTGGCTAAGAGGAGAAGAAATAAATTTCCAAGGCATCATCAAGCATAAAAAAAGTAAAATTGAAACTCCTCTATCTTTGTATTACACCTTTGATCAATGTACAAGGGCCACACGAGAGCAGCATGAGCTGAAGGTGAATGTATATCATCTGTTTCAATAGATGATACATCTGCTAAAAAATATCAAGCAGATATATATATCTATGGAAACTATCGTCTAACCTATTACATCAGATGTTTTATCTGTTGTAACATATGTTCATTTATTTTAACAAATCAAATAGGTCTTCGTACTGTTTTAATTTGTACCAACAGATGAGTCTATGTTGCAACAGATGGGTCATTTGTTCGAAATTATCGTACAACTCTATTTTACCTGTTTGAATTTATCCCAATAGATGATCCATCTGATATAACAGATAGATAATTTATTGTATATCTATGATTAACCTTGGCACTTCTAGATTTTCAGGTGGATGTCACAGTAGAAGCTATTACTAAACATGATAATATCACAGTTGATAATCCATCAACTTCTTCCATGGAAGAAGAAATAGTGGAGCCTATAAGTTTGGGAGAACGGAAGAACTACCCGTTTGAAGGATTCAACATCTCGAATGAGGTTCTAAAAAATGACAATGTTGATCAACGACTATTCAGAATGGATTGCCAATAGGCTGTTAAAGCATCATGCAGACAGGTACATAAATCATTTTTAAAGATATTGATTTAGATAATTCTTGTTGTAAAAACATAACATTAACACATATAGATGATTTAGAAAAAAAATGACAAGCATTACAAAGTGAACGAATCATGTCTTGGTTTTGATTTGTTCGACTTTGTTGTCGCACATCCCAGAATGAAAGATTGGTTCTATTTGATGTCACAGCCTCAAACTTGCTGAAATGATGAGGTTTAAATACTATGTATATTACTATTAATTAATACTTTATTTAATTATATATACGTATTAATTTTACTGTCACATAATCTGAAATGTATGATAATATGTGCAGCACATCGATGTCACTTTTTACTATCTCTGAAAGAAGGCCAAGTTGCAAACACAAAAATAATACAGATGCACGATAGGAAATTGTTTGTACTAAGTTTACATCAATAATTCCTACTATAGGTTTTGTTAACAACAACCGAAAGTTTTTTGAAATGAGGAATGCTTAATCAACATCATCAAAAGTTTTAGCATTCCACCTAGCTTAGCTTGACATTTGGTTGACGAAGTGTATATCCCAATCAATTGTGGTGACTAATTCTATTAGGTATTGACTATCGTCATTCTAAAAAAGAGGCGTATTCGATTTTATGACTTGATGTCACGGAAGAGACATTTTGGACCGTCGTCTGAGATACAAAAGATGGTCAAAATATTTCCTATTTACCTTGATATAAGTTGCTTTTTGACCAAAATATTCGTACTGATTGGCCAATGATTGAAGCATAACGGGATAATATGGGTTATCCATTTGATGTAGAATATATTAAAGGAATTGCACAACAAACTGTTGGTAGCCCGTAAGTATCATAATTTAGTTTCATTTCATAAATTTCACAACACTTACATTAATTGCAAAATATGGATTATCCGATATTTTAAAACACAGGGATTAATTGCAAAATATGAATTATTCATTTTTTTAAAATGCAGGGACTGCGGTCTGTCTGTTGCCGCTTATGCTAATTATTTGAGCAATGGATTACAAGTACCGAATGATGAAATTGATGTTAAATTACTCCACAAAATATATGCTGCTCTTTTATGGAAATACGGAGAAGCGAAAGCGTAGAAATCGTACGCAAGCGACATTAAAGATCCACGACGACCAAAGCTGAATTCCATAGCCCCGGATGAAGAACAACTTGGCCATATTGAGTAGATCCTTATAGCTTGAGTCTGTCAACGTAATAACCTCTCCTTGGGAATTGTTGGCACCCAAGGTTAAATTGCTGATTTGTTTGTAGAGTAGATCATTTGTACCCATAATAATTTTTTTACATTTCATTTATTTTTTGCATTATTTTATGTAATTTCTGAAGGCTTCGATTTATTTTATGTTTTATACGAATATATTTTAGTCCTTATTTTTGAACTTATTAAGTGAAATGGAATACTAGATTCAAATATCGCAACAAATAATACATCTGTCGAAACAGACGACATATCAGTTGGAAATTATCAAACAGATTTAGACATATGTTGCAACATGTAGGTCATCTATTGGAAATTATCAAATAGGTCTTTCTACTATTTTGATTTGTACCAATAGATTACTTATCAGTTGCAACGGATAGGCTATATGTTGCAACAAATTGTATATCTATTGCGATAGATAGACGGAGAAACATTTGCATAATGCAATAGATAACTAACTCATTGCAACAAATAATTAATTTTTCATAATAGATATACTATCTGTCACAACAGATAGACAATCTATAAAAAATCGATTTTCATCAAACATAAAAAATTGCCACTACATGTAAAGTGAAGTGGCTTAAAATAAAAAATTATTATGGTCTTTATCTTTGAGCATCTTCTTTATACACAGGCTCCAAGCATCTAGTTAGCACCTCATAAGACCAGACCTCTTGCATCTTTTCCACAATGGTGTCACACAGACTGGCCATTTTTGTGCCGATCAGCAAATATTTGATATATGCAAGGTGTATGGCCTGCACGCGACATCGATTTTATTTTTTTAAGGTTTATGTCCATGTTTTGACCTCCAAAATCCCATGCTTTCTTCTTCAACACTTCCGCTGGAAAATGATCCATTAGTTTACTCTACCTCAAAAAGATGGGGAACAACTCAACAGTGGCTATATATGGGGAAAAAAATCACAGTCATCGAAGACAGGTAAGTTGCAGTCATAAACCTTAATATTTTCCTCCTCACGAAGTATCTTAACAGTGAGAAAATGTATGACTTTCACATTCATGACAACAATAATTCTCTTTGACTTGGTCCATCTCTTGCCGTGTGGATATGACCTCTTCCCACTAACATAGTTAATCATATCTTCATTCCATTCGTATGTAAAAACTAACCAATCAAATCCCGAGCCACCGGGACTTTTAGCTAGCCTAGTGAGATCATTGTACCTATTTTTGAAATTATTGTAGAAGTTGAGGTCCATTATCCTATCGGCAACATCATAAGTATTCAAGTATGCTAATTGTCTGCCCCTCATAAGGTAGAGAATTTCATCAGCATACTGTGATATAAGAAGATAATTTTAAATAGGTTAGTAATTATAAAGAAGAAAAATATTGTGGAAAGATGCAATGGATGGACCATCTGTTGGGAGTAGGATTCAGCACCGAGTAAACCCAAGGATGGGGACTCACCGGCCATTAGAGGGTGTAATCCTTAGAAGCAGTCCTCCTGTTCCAGAACTACGTAGCCAACATAGGTTGAGACATCAACCTACCAGTTGAGGTTTGATGAGGTGATCTACCTGCCAGTTGAGGGTACCACCGTTCTTATTCAAAACACCTACCAGATGAGGGTGACTCAGCACTTGTCCTTACCCATGGCATGGTATTGACACCCTTCCAGCGGGGGTTACAGGTTGGACCACAAATCAGTTAGAAAGGGGCATGTCGATTAGATGATTACATCCTACAGGCTCAGTCTAAGATTTAGTCTCAGTATAAAACTCAATTCAGCTCTACAAATTTAGGACTGTCAGATACAGTTGCTCAATTCACTTTGAAACTCAGTACAGTTCTACAAATTCAGGACTATTAGATACAGTTATTCAGTTATTGATAATTCAGTATTAGTATACTCAGATATCAGTTAATCAGTATTCAGATTCAGTATTTAGTGTTATCATGATTTCAGTTACAGTATACGTATTCATGCATGTACTCTCATTCAGTCATATTCATAATATTTAGTTAGTATTGTTCATGCATATGAACCCATGCATTTTATCCTACCTCACTGAGCATACCAGTATATTCAAAGTATTGACGCATACCTTTCTTTGTGCTATAATATCTTATATCACAGGTTTGAACGCGCGGGCTCCGAGCACCCTTAGCATTTCAGACTTTCAGTAGTCAAAGTTAGCGGCGAGTCCTCATAGTTTGAGGACATAATTGTTTTATTTCAATATTTTAGTTATCAGATCACTTTCAGTAGTTAGAGTTAATTAGGGGTTTCTCCCTCCACAGTTCGGACAGTTTAAAGAATTTTCAGAATAGAGTATTTTCAGACAGATATTTCAATTTTGGTATTGTTATATCGTATTTAATTCTATTTACAATGTTGAACCTTATGGCCAATTTACATCTACTTTCTGCATATTTACACCATTATTATTCAGTTATTATAGCAGGTACCAAACATGGGTTAGCTTGTGGTCCTCCGGGATTATGAGTACTGTGTAGCATTTGGGGTCAGACTTGGGACATTAAAAACTTAATATCAGAGCCTAAGGTTCAATAGAGTCCTAGGAAGTCTGAAAGCCACATCTAGTAGAGTCTTGTGCATGGGTGTGTTGTGCGCCACACTTACGGACAGAAGGCTATGATATGTTTTAGGAACAGTTTCCCTTCTTTCAGTATTTATGTTGTGCGAGTAAGCATGAGCTCTAGTTAAATCCTCTTTCTAATCTAAGTTTATCTTCCGTTTATAGAATATGCCTCTAAATTAGACTAAGGGAAGAGGAACGGGAGACCAGCCAGAATCCCAACCCGTCCAGCTAGATCCTCTGGATGAATATGTCTTCCTTGCCGAATTCAAAGCAATATTAACCACCCTAGCTCATTCTATGGTAGCCCAAAATGAAAGCTCAGCTGCTGTTTCGGCCAACCCAGTGGCCAATACTGCTGTTGCCAGGATTTGGGATTTCACCTGAATGAACCCTCCATCTTTTTTCAGGTTAAAGTCAGATAAGGACCCACGAGAATTCCTTGATCAGGTGCAGAAGGTTACATATATTATGGGGGTGACTGCTAGCGAGAGCACTGAGTTGGTTTCATATCAGTTGCAAGATGTGGCTCACTCTTAGGCCAAACAGTGGAAAGAGAAGAGAGCCACAGATGCAGTGTCTATAGAATGGGGAAGATGTGGCTCACTCTTGGTCCAGCTCTTGCTGGGTGGATATGGCCTCTTCCCTATAACATATTTAATCGCTTCTTCATCCCACTAGAACATAGAAACTAACTGATCAAATCCTGGGCCACCAGAATCAGCTATCATAGCATCTGGGTACACTAATTGTATGCTCCTCATGAGGTAGAGAATTTCATCAACATACTGTGGTATAATAAGATGAATTTTAAATAGGTTAGTATTTTTAAAGAATAAAAACACAGTGGAAAGAATCCGATGTAGAGAGTTCTCTGAATCAGTTCACAGATTACCTAGCCAATGCAACTTATGCAAGAGATGTGTATTATGTTGCAACAGATTACACATCTGCTACGTAGATTCTTCTTCATGGAGTAGATTGGAAGGCTAGGTTAGAAAAAGTAAACTTACCTTGTCCTCATACCACACACATATATTTGTCATATTCTAGAAGTCTTTGGCGGCAAATGAATGCATGATGTATTCTTTTTTAACCTTCATTTTAATAAATTCTTCCAGTTCCTTCTTTTTCTCCTTGCCAAGCGCCGTGAATATGTCCACATTCTTCGGCAGCCCCTCAACTTCAATAACTCTTAGAGTGGGGAGAGTTGCAATTTTTACTAATTTAAGAACGGAGAGAATTTGTCTAATTTTTCTTCTCTTCCTCCTAACCTTCACTGTAGGAGTGCATGACTCCCTCACCTCATTGGATGGTATGACACCTCTCCTGGATTTCAACTCCTTGGTAGATATAGCAATAGCCTCTAGCTTTTAAAGGAGTTTATCCTCTCTGTCCTTACACACTTTGCATTTGCAATGAGAAAATAAGGGTGATGAGGGGTGAGAGGGACCACTATAAGGGTGAGAGGGACCAGTGTAGGGGTGAGAGGAAGGACCTATGTAAGGGGTGTTTTTAAACATATTTATTTTTTTCTAAGCACCAACATGATCATAATCACGACTAGCAGCAACAACAGGATGGCTACCACCATCACAAATAACTCCACCTGCAACACTCTCAGAAAAACAACCCGGATCTGTTGCAATTTGAGATTGGTCATGAAGAGCTTCAATATTAGGCTGACCTTGCCTAACTGCTCTTCTTATAGATGATTCTCCAGCCAATTCCTTCTTTATTAACTCCACCGTTGGGTCTTCTTTTGTATCAACAAGACCTAGAGTAAGAAAAGAAGTCATACCCAACTCATCAATGGTAAACATGATCCAAGGATGCACAACCTATAAAAAAGACAGGAGGAATTTAAATTATAAATAATAATTTGCAGTCAGTTGGGTTACATGGGGCTCGGGTTACATGGATATTAACATAGCCAACTTATGTAATAGACGATCTCGCTACCGTAATAGCTGATCTATATGTTGAAACAGATTGATAATATGTTGCATCAGATTACCCATCAATTGCATAATTTGCAGTAGATGGGTAATCTGTTGAGTAGGGTTCAGAGAACCAGAGCAATAGATGGTTAATCTATTATGAAATATGGATTGTCTGTCGCAACAGAATACCTATCTATTGCACCAGTTGTAGTTGACGAGTAATCTGTTGCAACAGACAACCCATCTATCGTAACAGATGGAACATCTATTTCAATATCTTTTTTTTTAGGAAAATTATTTTAGTTGAAAAAAAACATACTGCATTATCCGGAGGGTTAAATATATCAGCCTCGTTAATATTTTTTTTTCTGTTTCTCTATTGCAGCCAATTACCTAAGGATCCTTAGATGAGAAACCTTATCCGAGTAATCCTTGAAATGCTTGTGGAGGGGAGGAATGGCTTCACATGCCCAAGCTTAAAAATTGTAAACAAGAAGTAAGCAAAAAATAAAGTCATAACTATATTCAATATAAATTAATGAATGGGTAAAAATAGTGATCAATTTTACCATGATAGCCCAAGGAAAGCCATATAATGTGATCCTCTTTGGCTTTATCTTTTTCAGTAAATATTTGACAATCAAGTAGTAGCTGTTGTATCCCGAGGGATAGTCGTTGAATTTCCCAAAATCATCAGCAAGCACCAACAAATCATATTCTATGACTTTCCTAAATTCTTATGCCAATAAAATGGAATGGACAAACTAAGCACAATTTCTCCCTGTAGTGCTTTGGTATGTCTTTATTATTGAGATCCATCATCAAATCCTCCACTCTGTAGCTAGGTCCAACAATGAACAACAACCCATCCTTTTTACCTTGCGTTTGTTGGACCCTTTGTGGAGTGTTTTCTTGATGAGAGGTTCTTCTGGACGATCACATCTCAAGCCCGCCACTATGGCAAACTCTTTCAATCCAAAACAAATCGGCATACCACAGTAGTTGATCCAGACTTCATCCATTTTTTTGCCCTACTTCGGACCTCCATCATCCCCCACATACTTGATACTACGCTTTAGGAGGCCATATACCATGATCATTGGGAAACAGAGAGGGCGGCCCCCAGATAACTCAAGAAAGTATGTAAAGCAGCTCTTCTTAAAAAGACCATCTATGTTTTTCTTCTTCATAATACTCTTAAGTTCGTCAAAAGGTTTTTCCAACTAACATTTAAGTACAACATCAGAAAATACTACGTTAGGGTTACTCATTGGCATCGCAACTCAAAACCCGACGATACTAATAGTTTTGACAAAACCATACTGGGATTCCGATATAGTTTGTAACGCCCCAAAATCGGGTCCCGAGACGTCACACGGTGCTTAGGATCACAAGTAACCCCAAGCTAACCCTTCTACTGGCATAACTCATAAGCAACTAAACAAAAAGTACAAATCTATACAAATTAGCAGAAAATAACTCTTTTCTAAATATGATAGATACAAAACTAAATTTACAAGATTACAGCTCTACTTTTACAACCAAAAATGAAACGAAATACATTAACTTCTACTGACTGTCTATGAATCCTCTACTAGTACTGACTGTAGGTAGCTGGGTCATGACTCGCAACTAACCCAACTCAATACGACTGAATAAATAAAATACAACACTTCTCGAACTGTATAACTAACTCAAGCCCTTGAATCAAAAGAACTCATCACCTGTTGACTGGATGCCGCGAACTGATTGGATCTGAAGATGTACACTATACCTTGTACCTACATTCCGAGAAAATATAGCCCGCATACGAATATATGGGTCAGTACCATGGAAACGTACTGAGCATATGGGGGTGCAATGCATATATAAAATAATATCTTAATATCATCACAGTTTATAAAATTATGCATGATGATATAAATGACTCACTTAGCTCGAATTAAAATCATCATAATCATAAGAGAGTAAAATATATCGGGTGAAACATGTGAGTCATCATAATAAATCTTAATTCACTTCCATCTCGATTCCAAATCATCAAAGCAATCAAATCTCATAACAATTCTCTTTGGAATATATGTTCATTAAACCTTTTGAAAACAATGACTTTCTCAAACTCAGTCTTTCAAACAAATATGTTTTCATCTCAGATAGAAGAATAAGACTTTTCATATTAGATAGGAGAATACACACACACACATTGGGAGATCTTATAACCGACATAAACCATGTGAGCCACATGGATTCCAACGTACAACCCACCTTGGGAAAAGTCATCCTATCCTTACCATCAGAGTAGGACTATAAGTATCAAATCCAAAAACTAGTGATCACAATTTATAATCAGCCTCAATTCCGTCTCCTACGGGGGCACGTAGTTCTAAGAAAGTACCAACACAGCTATACCTCCCACTTGGTGCTAAAGACTACTCCCGCACTTAGCTCAGATCTTTTCAAATAAAATCCACCACAAAATAATTCAACAATTCACAACGGGAGCCATCATGCTACCCCTTATTCATAATAAATCAAAATGTGGATTTCTTTTCTCATTCGAGTTCAAAAATAACTCTTTCAAGACAAAAAGGTCAAATTATTCAAATCTCAAGGTTTGCATAACACATTACTTTCACAAAAATTATAATTCTCAAATAGGGTTCAAAACCCATATATCAATACTTGAGCAAAATATTTCAAGATTCACACTTTATGTAGCAAACATGTATAATTCATATGAAAATCTGGAGATTCAAATTCAAACATGTTATTAACATCAAAAAACAAGGAATTTATATTCAAGACATCATAAAAATATAATAGTCTTTTGAACAAGAACTTAGGATAATAGATTCTATCTCAAATTCGTATCAAAGCATGTAAAATCATATATCTTTGTAAAAATAATACAAATTTTGGGCACTAGAACGAAAGGATGTTCTTGTTGAAAAACTTCACATACCTTAAACTTGAAGCTCTGAATGAACTCTTGACCTTGGGACTCTACTCGTGAAATTAATGAGTGTTTCTTGTAGCCCTCAGAATGGAGATTCCGAATCTCGAAGAATTATTGAAAACTCATGGTTGAATCTTGAGATATTTGAATTTTTAGGTTGAAACCCTAATGAATATTCTTGGTGATTTTGAGAGAAAGTAAACTTATTTTGGTGTTATGGGAGTTTAATCCCGTGTTATAGACATATATAGGGGTGTTTTTGGCACTTTGAAGTGAGGTATGCGGCGTATTGCTTATCGCATACATTTAAGTATGCTCCACATTGCTTATCACACACATTTAAGTATGCGCCGCATTGCTTATCGCACACCTATTCCAGTAGCCGTGTGCGATTGATTAGGCGACGCACTTTACTTCTCAAAGCCATAACTCCTTGCTCGGGTGTCGGATTTTGATGAAATTGGTATCGTTGGAAAGATAATTCAATTATCTACAATTTGATAGGTCTTGGGATGAAAAATCCATGTATATTAAGAGATATTCACGTTTGAATTTGACCCTTGTAGAATCTAATGTCAAACTTTGGATGAATCAATTGGTCTTAGCTCAACCTTGTTCTAGGTCATTGCTATAAACATTTTCCACCTCTAAACTACTCCATAGACTAGGATAATGATCATGCAACTTGTATTCACGTGAGAATCACTTGGATTAGAGCTTAGATGCGCAGGAACGATGGTTAGAATTCTAGCACGAAAATAAGGGGTATTACATTATCTCTCCCTTGGGAACATTCGTCCTCGAATGTGGATAATTAACCTGAAACACAGAGGAATATTAGTCTTCAAGAAATCATGTGTAACTGATAGAACTGAATCACTGGATCTCAAGAATAATGAGCTACTGAACTGGTCTGCAAGTGCATGAATCCTCAAGAAAAATAACTATAAGGCTAAGATAGAAACTAGAGTGTCAACTTATGAGTAACCATTACTTTGCACTGGATCTGATCTCATGATAAAGGATGAGAGGTTTATGACAACATCCCCCTCTTAGGATCGTTCGTCCCCGAATGATAATAATTTGATGAAAATACTAGGAAGAGACTGTGATACTACACAGGATACTTGCGAACTAAATCATGACTTAATATCTGAAACTGAAACTGATGCATGAACTGAGCTGAATTCATAATTTAATTGGACACAAACACATTGCCTCTTGGAATGTACATACTCATAAGACTACGAATAGTAAGACTAGATGGAAAAATAAGAATCTATAAGAGCTTATCTCCTTGCTTGCTAAACTAGATTACAGGCTATATGGACTGGATCATACTGACTACCCATACTCAAATGGAGTATTTCTTCAGCTCTTTTCTACGAAATTCTATTGACATTAGGGAGCAAAGAATTTTGGGCATGCTCTGAACAAGACATTTGACTAAGGAATTACAACATTGATATAACTCTATAGCATGGAATATAATTATATAACTCATAAACTAGGATAGGATTGCTAGGCCGCAGGCAACACAACTTCTTACTTTCAAGCTTAGCACCACTACTCAAATTCTCTCTCAACTATACTATTCCCCTTAAATACCATACTCATTTGATTCAACTTATAATTCTCAAATTGGAACTGTAAAATCTTTCTACTAAGATCTAAACTAAACTAAGTTCTCTCACCATAATCAAGCCTAACACTAAATCATAAGATACAACATGCCAAACCACAATACTAGTCTAAACCACAAGGTTCAATGTTCTATATCTTCTTAGAGCTCACACCCTAAGCATAACATGCCTTACCACTTCAATAACTAATTTAAAACTCTTGATATAGATTCACTAGTGCATATTGCATACATCATCTTACACCCAACATGACATTCAAGCCTATCATTAAAACTACATATAACTTTAAGGCAAATACCCTTAAAGGCATACTCCACATATTCTCGAGATTAAGCCATAATTTAATCATTCTAAGATCAAAAAAAAAATGCTAAACTCACAAGAATAAACTAATTTTGAACTTACCAACTTCATTCTTGAACAACCCATCCATATGACATCCTTAACTTTCTAGCTTCAATAATCATCATCAAAGACTTACACTCTCATTTGCAACCATACCTACATATCTAATCACATAATCATAACCTACCAAGATCACACCTCTATTCTTATATTTTTCTTCCAAACCATGAGAATAATAATCATACTAAAAAGGCTCAACATCTTCAATCATAACTCCTTAACTTATCTATCGAGAACATCATAAATTATCTAACTATCATTTCTCCACCTAGCAACTCAAATTTACTACTAACCACACAATATGCAATAATCCTCAAAAAATAATGCAGCCCCATAGCACCTTGGGCACACCTCTATATCATACTTAATTACGAACACATGATCTTATACTCTTGCATACACTGTTCAGGCCTACTAGATCACCTCCATATAACTAGCATCAACAACCGAACCATCAACTGTTCAAACTTAATGTCTAGAGCTAAACATGATTTACAACCCAATCTCACACACAATTTTCACTTCAAAACTATAGAACATAGAATTAAGAAAAACTAGTACACAATGACAATCGATCATAATCATATGTCCTATCTTAGTCATAATCTATTAACACTTCCTCCTTCTTTACATCATTACTATTTACCCATCTTCATATCTAAATCACTTTCATAGCTCTATAAATTTCAACTAAACTTCCTCTTGCAATCTCTGGAAAGCCTAAATTAACAATACTCAACCACCAAGTACTTCCATCAAAACCTATACTTTCCTAGCACAACAAATACTATCAATAACTCTTTTCATACTTCAAGCGAATAACAATCCACCTTAACTAATAATCTCCTTCTCTAACTTCACTAAACTAACAAACAAGGGTATATCACTTCATTACTAATTCAATCATAAGCAAAAATTCAGCTATACATATTCAATAAATCGTCCTTACCACCATTCTTGCCACTACACTTCTAAACCCACAAGTTCAACTAACACAAAACTTTCAACTAAATATTACTACTTCTGTCACTACAGAGAAACCCACACTTTCAACTAACCCAGAACAACAAGATAAACAACAAGTTACTAGTGAATCGAAATAGGCCTCACACTGCTTCACTAGACTTTGGTTTTGTATTTTGAACAAGAAAATTATATGAATAACAAAGCAACTATGCTAGTGAATCGAAATAGTCCTCACACGGCTTCACTAGACTTTGATTTTTCACAAACATAATGATAACAAGATTACATAATACAAGAGATAGAAACTTATACAAAACATTCAACGATCTAAGAATACACCTTACTCTGTCTTAATTAAATAACTCATAAGAACAAGGGTATAACTTCAAATCTGAGGGACTTATAACATACTAGAAGGCTCCTCTCAAGCCGCTTTAATGAAAATTCTACCAGCAAATATAAGAGTATTATCTGGGGAGGAAATTGGAACTTGTTGATCGTGCTATCTCAAGAATACTACATAGATTGGGAAGTATAGATTTACATTACAGATTCTGGGGAGGAATCAAAAAACACATCTGACTTGGATTTAGTGCACGATTTTTACAAACATGATAAAGAAATTCAATCTTCAGAACTCAAAAGCACTGACGGGATACTTTCTAGATCTCTTACAATCCCATAACTATCTATGGAGACTTAAGCTTAACAGTTTCTGATACCTTGAAAATGAGCCAGAGTTGGCCAGAATAGAGTAAGATGAGAATTTATAAAAGTTTCTTGGAGAACCTTTTTATAGCACGATCTTAGACTTAAAAGAAGGGAAACATTTCCTAAATGCCCTGTAGCCTCTCGAAGAAAAGTACAGACGTCTCCATACCGTTCCGCAAGACTCTACTAGACACGACTTTATAGACACCCTAGGAAACTTGAACTCTGTGCTCCGATACCAAGTTTGTAACGCCCCGAAATCGGGTCCCGAGACGTCACACGGTGCTTAGGATCATAAGTGACCCCAAGCTAACCCTTCTACTAGCATAACTCATAAGCAACTAAAACAAAAAGTACAAATCTATACAAATCAATGAAAAATAACTCTTTTCTAAATATGATAGATACAAAACTACAAGATTACAACTCTACTTTTACAACCAAAACTAAAACGGAATACATTAACTTCTACTGACTGTCTATGAAGCCTCTACTAGTACTGACTGTAGGTAGTCGGGTCATGACTCCTGACTAACCCAACTCAATAAGATTGAATAAAGAAAATACAACACTTCTCGAACTGTATAACTAACTCAAGCCCTTGAATTAAAAGAACTCATCACCTGCTAACTGGATACCGCGAACTGGCTGGATCTAAAGATGTACACTATACCTTGTACCTACATTCTGAGAAAATGTAGCCCACATACGAATATGTGGGTCAGTACCATGGAAATATACCGAGCATATGGGGGTGCAATGCATATATAAAATAATATCTTAATATCATCACAGTTTATAAAATTATGCATGTTGATATAAATGACTCACTTAGCTCAAATTAAAATTATCATAATCATAAGAGAGTAAAATATATCGAGCGAAACATGTGAGTCATCATAATAAATCTCAATTCACTTCCATCTCAATTCCAAATCATCAAAGCAATCAAATCTCATAACAATTCTCTTTGGAATATATGTTCAATAAATCTTTCAAAAACAATGACTTTCTCAAACTCAGTCTTTCAATCAAATATGTTTTCATCTCAGATAGAAGAATAAGACTTTTCATATTAGATAGGAGAATACACACACACATTGGGAGATCTCATAACAGACATAAACCATGTGAGCCACATGGAGTCCAACGTACAACCCACGTTGGGGAGAGCTATCCTATCCTTGCCATCGGAGTAGGACTATAAGTATCAAATCCAAAAACTAGTGATCACTATATATAATCAGCCTCAATTCCGACTTCTACGGGGGTACGTAGTTCTAGGAAAGTACCAACACAGCTATACCTCCCACTCGGTGCTAAAGACTACTCCCGCACTTAGCTCAGATCTTTTCAAAGAAAATCCACCATAAAATAATTCAGCAATTCACAACAGGAGCCATCATGCTACCCCTTTTTCATAATAAATCAAAATGTGGATTTCTTTTCTCATTCGAGTTCAAAAATAACTCTTTCAAGACCAAAAGGTCAAATTATTCAAATATCAAGGTGTGCATAACACATTACTTTCACAAAAATCATAATTCTCAAATAGGTTTCAAAACCCATATATCAATACTTGAGCAAAATATTTCAAGATTCACACTTTATGTAGCAAACATGAATAATTCATATGAAAATCTGGAGATTCAACTTCAAACATGTTATTAACATCAAAACTCAAGGAATTTATCTTCAAGACATCATAAAAATATAATAGTCTTTTGAACAAGAATGTAGGATAGTAGTTTCTATCTCAAATTCGTATCAAAGCATGTAAAATCATATATCTTTGTAAAATAATACAAATTTTGGGCACAAGAATGAAAAGATGTTCTTGTTAAAAAATCCCACATACCTTAAACTTGAAGCTTTGAATGAACTCTTGACCTTGGGACTCTATTCATGAAATTAATGAGTGTTTCTTGTAGCCTCGGAATGGGGATTCCGAATCTAGAAGAATTATTGAAAACTCATGGTTGAATCTTGAGTTATTTGAATTATTAAGTTGAAACCCTAATGAATGTTCTTGGTGATTTTCAGAGAAAGTAAACTTATTTTGGTGTTATGGGAGTTTAATCCAGTGTTATAGACATATATAGGGGTGTTTTCGGCACTTGGAAGTGAGGTATGCGGCGCATTGCTTATCGTACACATTTAAGTATGCGCCGCATTGCTTATCGCACATATTTAAGTATGTGCCGCATTGCTTATCTCACACATTTAAGTATACGCCACATTGCTTATCGCACACCTATCCCAGTAGCCATGTGCGATTGGTTAGGCGACACACTTTACTTCGCAAAGCCATAACTCCTTGCTCGGGTGTCATATTTTGATAAAATTGGTATTGTTGGAAAACTAATTCAATTATCTACAATTTGAGAGGTCTTGATATGAAAAATTCTATGTATATTAAGAGATATTCACGGTTGAAGTTGACCCTTGTAGAATTGAATGTCAAACTTTGGATGAATCAATTGGTCTTAGATCAACCTTGTTCTAGGTCATTGCTATAAAATTTTCCACCTCTAAACTACTCCATAGACTAGATAATGATCATGATACATGTATTCATGTGAGAATACTTGGATTAGAGCTTAGACGCGAAGGAACAACGGTTAGAAATCTAGCACGAAAATACGGGGTATTACATTATTTCACGCTCCATTGGTGAGAAGGAGTTATCACTTTTCTCAACTTCATTTTGCCCTGACTGAGATTGTTCTAGAAGTTCCTCCGAATCTATCTGTAGTCTAGCCTTTTTTGTTGGGTGGTCAGAAGTTGATCCACTTTCAGTTTCTTTTCTTTTGGGAGACATCTTTTAAATACAAACAATACAAAAATAAAAAATATATTGCATTTTATGTCTGCATAATTTTTTAAAAAAAAGGTGAGAAAAATTTTAAAAAATTATTCTATGCCACATAACAAAAAAAATACTCCAACGGACAACCCATCAGTTGGAATAGATGGGGAACCCGAATCTATTTGAAGACCAATTTAATATCTCCCAACAGATATTCCACCTCTTGCAACCGATGGACAAATTTTAATAAATTATTCTACGCCACATTACAAAAACATACTCCAACGGATAATCCATCAGTTGGAATAGATAGGGAATCTGTTTGAAGACCTATTTAATATCGCCCAAGAGATCTTCTACCCATTGCAACAGATGACCACCACCATCAAAACCAATGCCACCACCAGTGCCACCAAGACCACCACAAATGCCACTAATACCAATACCAAGACCACCGACACCACCGCCAAAAAACACAAATACAAACACTACCAACAACAACCAGCAACAACACCACAAACACCATCCAACAATACCACGATAGCCAACAAAACACTGAGAGAAAAACTAGGGTTTTCTCGAGTGCTTCCTACTTTTTTAGCATCAAAACTCAAAATTGTTAACCCATTCTCGACGATAATACAACTAAAAGTCTGATTTTTTATTATTAACTAAAAAGCCCTATTTTTTTAGAATAAAGAACAAATGTAGAACTCTTTTCGAACTCTATTACCTATGAAGACAGAGAAAACGACGAATACAAGCGGGAATGAAGTTGAAAAAACAACTATATGTGGTCGTAAATAGGAAGAAAATCGACCTGGTTTGAAGGGTTGAGCAAGATGTTGAGTAGTTGTTATTTGTATTATTGAGAGAGAGAAGAGACCCTGAGAAAGAGAGAGAGAGAGAGAGAGAGAGAAAATATCAAGAACTTCAGATTGAAAATGAAAATTTTTTCATGCAAATGTATGATTTGTATGGTTTGATTTGTAATTTTGGAAAAGAATGACAAGTTTTAAAATTACTAATTTGGTCCGAATTAATCTTAATTGATTTTAAAATTTTTAAATTATATAGCTTTTAAAACATTGAGTTGATGAGAACTCATTTAAACTCATTTAACAAAATACGACGGATTAGTCAACTCCCAACATCTATACCAGTCTGACAAGTCTCTAAGAAAATCAATAAAACCAACGAGCCATTGAGATATGCCCCAACTGACTCATACTCAGTTTTCAAATGTAAACAATTCCGTGAAACCAACATCAGACATCACGTCCTCGGAACATGAGGACTCACCACAACAGAGGATGTAGAACAGCATGCCCGAAGAATCACTGTCGAACCTGGAACAGAGCACCTGAACCTACATTCTGAGAAAATACAGCCCACATTCAAAGATGTAGGTTAGTACCATGGAAAGGAACCGAGTATATGGGGGTGTATGCAGTTGTATAAACATCATCATCATAAATATTTATAAGAAATATGCAGGATGTATGAAAGACTCACATAGCCCGAAGAAAATCATCATAATCATGAGAGGATGAAATAAGTATAATAACACATGTGAGTCATCATATAATTTGTCAATCACTTTCAGTTCATCAAGAATATCAATTCTCATAATGAAAATATCATTTAAATCTTTTGAAAGAATAACTTTCACAATTCCACTTTAAAATCACTTCACTATTTACCATAGCCACAAAGAAACACACACACGCTGGGAGATCCTATAACCGACATAACTATGTGAGCTACACGGAGTCCAACGTACAACCCACATTGGGGAGAGCCATCCTATCCTTTCCATTGGAGTAGGACTATCGATATCAAATCCACATAAACTAGTGATCACTATATAAATCAGCCTCAGGCTCACTCCTACGGGGGCACGTAGTTCTAGGGAAGTAAGGTCGCTTTATACCTCCCACTCGGTGCTAAAGATTTCTCCCAGACTTAGCTCAGATCATTTCAAAGACAATCCACAACAAAACAATTTTAGTAATATATAAATATACATCGGGAGCCATCATGTTTCCCATCTATCAAAATCAACCACGTTGTGGATTTCTTTCACACTCGAATTCAAAACAACTCCATTAAGACCAAAAGGTCAAATCATTGAAAATATCTCAAATATTCAACATCAACGTGCTTATAACACATACTTTCTAAAAAAAAACACAATTTCTAATGGGGATTCATGACCCAAAAATCAAAATCATGATAAATATCATTCAAGATTCATGCTTTATATCTTCACACATGTAAATTCATCTTTCAAAATCATAAATATCAAGATTTCAAAATAATCATCATAAGATATGGGTTCATGCTTCAAATTCGTAAAAGTCAAATAAAAATTATGCCTTTGTAAAGAAAATTACTTTTGGGCACAAGAACGAAAGAGAGTTCTTGTTGAAAAACCCCACATACCTTGAATGATGAACTTTAGATCGATACTTATTTTTGAGATGTTAATCGTGTCTTTGAATGATTGTTCTTGGAGTTCTTGAACTAGGAACTTGGAATCTTGAATAAATTTGCAGAATTAATGGTGAACTTTGGAGGTTCTTGAAGTTGGATGCAGGAGTTTAGGGTTTTCTTTTTGAGGGAATTTGATGAAATATAGCATATAATGCTTCTAATATGCATTAATATAGGGTTTGGAAGGATTTTAGGTGAGGGGAAATGACCAAAATGCCCCTAAAAATCAAATAATTCTAGAATTTTTCCTTTGGTGGACTGTTTTGATAGTCTGAAGTAGATCAATCATAATATTTTACTCTGATATCCAAATTCAATGCAACTAATTTCATTAGAAAGAGGACTCTCATATCTTTCTGTTGATATATAGTATCTCACCCAGATCATTGTCTACGAGGAGTTATGATCGTTTGAAGTTGACTCAAAAATTCACTTTTGATAGGCTGAAGTAGATCGACCATAACTTTTTGCTTTGATAGAAAAATTGGATGAAACCAATTTCATTGGAAAGAAGACTCGCAGATCTTTCTGTTGATATATAGTAGGTTACCCAGATCAATATATACAAGGAGTTATGATCATTTAAAGTTGTAGTAAAAATACACCAGACCTCAGTACTTTTTTCTGCACGTTTTACTGTTCACTACTATTCACGGTTCGATCGGAATATTCATAACTCTTCGCTCGGGTGTCCGTTTTGGATGATCCACATATTGTTGGAAAGATTATTCGATACTTTACACAATGGTTGGTCATAATCTAAGAAATTTTGCACAGAAAAATTATAATTCATTCTAGAAGATAGAACCCAACACGTTTACGCACAAAATTTCAACGAAAAATTTCTCGGGGTATTACATCATCCCCCCTTGGAAACATTCGTCCTTGAATGACGCTAGACATGCCAAGATTAGATAGGAAATAGAGCATACAGTTGAAATCATTCGTTAGACTCATCACCACATCTTTTCTCACTCCGAATGCAACATAGAATGCATAAATTCAAGAAACTACAGCAGAACACATAATAAATGACAGCTGAACTGCTGCAACTTTTATCAAAAGTGCATGGTTTAGGAAAGAACAGTACCTTCGGATTGATCGGTGTTCGCGGAAAATAGGTGTGAGTACTTGGATAGCATATCCGCCTCAGCTTCCCAAGTTGCACCCTCAACAGATTGGTTTCGCCACAACACCTTGACCAAGGGAACTTCTTTGTTTCTTAGTCTTCGGACACTGAAATCAAGAATCTCAACAGGAATCTCATAGAAAGAAAGATTTTCTTGAATGTCAGCACTCACATAGGAATCCACTACCACAGCATCGCTAATATGCTTTCTAAGCATGCCGACATGGAATATTGGATGATCAGAGGACAACTCGGAAGGCAACTCGACCTCATAAGCTACCTTACCAACACGGCTAAGAATTTTGTAAGGACCAACATAACGGGGACTAAGCCTCCCCTTCGTTCCGAATCTCTTCACCCCCCTCATGGGTGAAATTTTCAGATAAACTAGGTCACCAACTTCAAACTCAAGGTCTCTCCTTCTAACATCCGCATATGACTTCTGACAACTCTGCGTAGTTTTCAAACTTTCCTAATCAACTTAACTTCTTCCATAGCCTCAAATACCGAATCAGGACCACTCACATCCGTTTCACCCACCTCGAACCAACCTATTGGTGATCTACTCTTCCTCCCATATAAGGCTTCAAACGGAACCATGTCAATACTAGAGTGAAGACTGTTAATATAAGCAAACTCTATCAACGGTAAGTGATCATCCCAACTTCCCTTAAAGTCAAGTGTACAAGCTCTCAACATATCCTCTAAGGTCTGGATGGTCCGCTCAACCTAACTATCGGTCTGCGGATGAAAAGCGGAACTCAAAAACACTTGGGTACTAAGACCCTTCTGAAAATCTTTCCAAAATTACGAAGTGAACTGAGTACCCCTATCTGAAATGATAGACAAGGGAACTCTATGCAATCTGACTAGCTCTCGGATATATAATCTAGCGTAATCCTTAGCAGTATATGAAGTATGAACAGGCAAGAAATGAGCAGATTTAGTCAACCTATCAACCACAACCCAAATGGAATCATGATGGCGTCGGGAAGGAGGTAAACCAATCACGAAGTCCATATTTATCTCTTCCCACTTCCAGGTGGGAATACTAAACTCTTTCATTATACCACCAGGTCTTTGGTATTCAACCTTAACCTGTTGGCATGTTGCACACTTAGCTACAAATGCTGCTATATCTTTCTTCATGTCACTCCACCAATAGATTTTCTGCAAGTCTCGGTACATCTTGGTGGCACCAAGATGAACAGAATATCGCACCCCGTGCGCTTCAGCCATAATCCTCTGTCTCATATCATCAACATTCGAGACACACAATCTACCCTGCAATCTCAACACACCATCTCCCTCTTTGAAGAAAACCTCTACTTTTAGGTCCTTGACTGACTTCTTCAATCTGACCAAACTAGCATCTAAGTATTGCTTTTCCTTCACTTTAGAAACCAAGGAGAATTCGGAACTACTCTGAACCCCTATACTACCTTCAGCAGAGTCAAACAACCTAACCCCCAATCTAGCCAAACGATGTACATACGAGCCAACTCTTTCTTACCTTCTACCACATGAGAAACACTACCCATGGACACTCTACTTAGGGCATTCAACACAACATTGGCCTTGCCCGGATGGTACATCACACTCATATCATAATCCTTTAACAATTCTAACCATCGTCTCTGCCTAAGATTCAATTCTCTCTGGGTAAACACATACTGCAGACTCTTATGATCAGTGAAAACATCAACATGGACACCAAAAATATTGTCTCTCTAGATTTTCAAGGCAAACACAACAGCAGCCAACTCAAGGTCATGGGTGGGGTAATTTTTCTCATGGGGTTTCAATTGTCTAGAAGCATAAGCTATCACCCCACCTTACCCTTCTGCATCAACATACCACCCAACCCAACTCTCGAAGCATCACAGTACACCACAAAACCATCAACACCATCAGGCAAAGTAAAAAAATAGGGGCTGAAGTGAGTCGAGTCTTCAACTCCTGATAACTCTTCTCACAAGATTCGGACCAAAAAAACATCACTTTCTTTTGGGTCAACTGAGTCATAGAAGACGTTATAGAGGAGAAAACCTCAACAAAACGACGGTAATAGCCAGCTAAACCCAAGAAACTTAGGATATCAGTCAGAGAAATAAGTCTAGGCCAATTTCTAACAACTTCGGTCTTTTAGGGATCAACTCTAATACCCTCGGAAGAAATGATATGACCTAAAAAAGCAACTGACCTTACCCAAAACTCACACTTACTGAACTTGGCAAACAATTTGTGATCTGTAAGGGTTTGCAAGACAGTTCGTAGATGATCAGAATGTTCATCCTCACTATGGGAGTACACCAGTATATCATCGATGAACACTATGACAAATATATCCAGATATGGTCTGAACACTCGATTCATGAGGTCCATGAAAGCTAATGGGGTATTAGTTAACCCGAAAGACATAACAAGAAACTCAAAATGGCCATAACAAGTTCGGAAAGTAGTTTTTGGGATGTCACACTCCCTAACTTTGAGTTGATGATAGCCGGAACGAAGGTCTATATTTGAGAAATAACTTGCACCTTGCAATTGGTCAAACAAATCATCTATTCTCTGAAGGGGGTACTTATTTTTTACTGTGAATTTATTCAGTTGGCGATAATCAATGTACACATGCAAAGAGCCATCTTTCTTTCTCACAAACAGCACAGGAGCACCTTAAGGAGAAATATTAGGCCTTATGAAACCCTTATCTAGTAGATCTTTGAGTTGCTCTTTCAACTCCTTAAGTTCTGCAGGGGCCATACAGTAAGGAAGAATAGAATTGGGCTGAGTATCAGAAAGTATCTATAAGGAGGCATATTTCTGAAAGAGGAGAGAACGAATCAATAGCAGAGAGAGACACTTTAAGCATGATAGACTTCTTAAAAAAAGAATCATGTTTTTTCCTAAAACGTCTTGTAGCCTCTTGCTCATAGATGTGGCGTGCTACACACCGATTATCAATACTCTACTTAACGCGGCTTGTCAGACTCCCTAGGACACCTTAAAACCTTAGGCTCTGATACCAAGTTTGTAACACCCCAAAAATGGGTCCCGGAGCATCACATGGTGCTTGAGGATATGAGTAGCCCCAAGCTAACCCTTTGAGCCATTTTCATTCAGTTCAATACGAATAAACGGGGTTTCCATAAATAACCCTCAAATATCAACAGAGTAATCATTATCCAAGAATAAAAGAATTTCAGAAAGATAACAAAATATGACTTATTAGTCAACTCCCAACATCTATACTAGTCTGACAAGCCTCTAAGAAAATCAATAAAACCAGCGAGCCATTGAGACATACCCCAACTGACTCATACTCAATTATCAAATGTAAACAATTTTGTCAAACCAACATCAGACATCACATCCTCAAATTATGAGGACTCACCACGACAAAAGATGTAGAACAGCGTGCCCAAAGAATCACTGTCGAACCTAGAACTGAGCACCTGAACCTACATTCTGAGAAAATGTAGCCCACATCCGAAGATGTGGGTTAGTACCATGGAAAGAAACCGAGTATATGGTGGTGTATGCAGTTTTATAAACATCATCATCATAAATTTTTATAAGAAATATGCAGAATGTATGAAAGACTCATATAGCCCGAAGAAAATCATCATAATCATGAGAGGATGAAATAAGTATAATAACACATGTGATTCATCATATAATTTGTCAATCACATTTAGTTCATCAAGAATATTAATTCTCATAATGTAAATATCATTTAAATCTTTCGAAAGAATAACCTTCACAATTCCACTTTCAAATCACTTCACCATTCACCATAGACACAAGGAAACACACACACACTAGGAGATCCTATAACCGACATAAACCATGTGAGCTACATGGAGTCCAACGTACAACCCACGTTGGGGAGAGCCATCCTATCCTTGCCATCGGAGTAGGACTATCGATATAAAATCCATACAAACTAGTGATAACTATATAAATCAGCCTCAGGATCACTCCTACAAGGGCACGTAGTTCTAGGGAAGTAAGGCGCTTTATACCTCCTACTCGGTGCTAAAGATTTCTCTCAGAATTAGCTCAGATCATTCCAAAGACAATCCATAACAAAACAATTTCAGTAATACATAAATATACATCGGGAGCCATCATGCTTCCCATCTATCAAAATCAACCACGTTGTGGATTTCTTTCACACTTGAGTTCAAAACAACTCCATTAAGACCAAAAGGTCAAATCATTCAAAATATCTCAAATATTCAATATCAACGTGCTTATAACACACACTTTCTCAAAAAGCACAATTTTCAATGGGGATTCACGACCCAAATATCAAAATCATGATAAATATCGATCAAGATTCATGCTTTATATCTCCACACATGTAAATTCATCTTTCAAAATCATAAACATCAAGATTTCATAATAATAATAATAAGATATGGGTTCATACTTCAAATTCATAAAAATCAAATAAAAATCATGCCTTTGTAAAGAAAATTACATTTGGGCACAAGAACGAAAGAGAGTTCTTGTTGAAAAACCCCACATACCTTGAATGATAAACTTTAGATCGATACACATTTTTGAGATGTTAATCGTGTCTTTGAATCGTGGTTCTTGGAGTTCTTGAACTAGGAACTTGGAATCTTGAATAAATTTGCAGAATTAATGGTGAACTTTGGAGGTTCTTGAAGTTCTTGAACTAGGAACTTGGAATCTTGACTAAATTTGCAGAAATAATGGTGAACTTTGTAGGTTCTTGATGTTGGATGTCGGAGATTAGGATTTTCTTTTTGAGGGAATTTGATAAAATATAACATATAATGCTTCTAATAGACTTTAATATAGGGTTTGAACGGATTGTGGGTGAGGGGGAATGACCAAAATGCCCCTAAAAATCAAATAATTCTCGAATCTGTCCTTTTATGGACTGTTTTGATAGTCTGAAGTAGATCAACCATAACGTTTTACTCCGATATCCAAATTGGATGAAACCAATTTCATTAGAAAGAGGAATCTCATATCTTTCCATTGATATATAGTATCTCACCCAGATAATTGTGTACGAGGAATTATGATCATTTGAAGTTGACCCAAAAATTTGCTTTTGATAGGCTGAAGTAGATCGACCATAACTTTTTGCTCCGATAGACAAATTAGATGAAACCAATTTCATTGGAAATATGACTCGCAGAGCTTTTTGTTGATATATAGTAGATAAACTAGATCATTATGTATAAGGAGTTATGATCGTTTAAAGTTAGAGAAAAAATACGCCAGGCCTCAATACTTTTTCATACACGTTTTACTGTTCACTACTATTCACGGTTAGATCGGAATGTTCATAACTCGTAGCTCAGGTGTCCATTTTGGATGATCCACATATCGTTGGAAAGATTATTCGATACTCTAAGCAATGGTGGGTCATAATCTAAGACATTCCACATGAAAAATTTATAATTCATTCTAGAAGATAGAACCCAACACGTTTACACACAAAATTTCAACGAAAAATTTCTCGGGATATTACATCATCCTCCCCTTGGAAACATTCGTCCTCGAATGACGCTAGACATGCCAAGATGAGATAGGGAAAAGAGTATACAACTTAAACCATTCGTTAGACTCATCACCACATCATTTCTCACTCCGAATGCAACATAGAATGCATAAATTCAAGAAATTACAGTTGAACACATAATAAATTACAGCTGAACTGCTGCAACTTTTAACTAAAGTGCATGATTTAGGAAAGAACGGTACCTTTGGCTTGATCGGAGTTCGCGGAAAATAGGTGCAGTTACTTGGATCACATATTTGTCTCATCTTCCCAAGTTGCACCATCAATAGATTGGTTTCGCCACAACACCTTGACTAAGGGAACTTCTTTGTTCCTTAGTCTTTTTACACTGACATCAAGAATCTCAAAAGAAATCTCATCAAAAGAAAGATTTTCTTGAATGTCAGCACTCACAGAGGAATCCACTACCACAGCATCGCTAAATGCTTTCTAAGCAAGGAGACATGGAATATTGGATAAACAGAGGTCAACTCGAAAGGTAAATTGACCTCATAAGCTACCTTACCAACACGACTAAGAATTTTGTAAGGACCAACATAACGGGGACTAAGCTTCCCCTTCTTTCCGAATCTCTTCACCCCCCTCATGGGTGAAATTTTTAGATACACTAGGTCACCAACTTCGAACTCAAGGTCTCTCCTTCTAAAATCTGCATATGACTTCTGAAGATTCTTCGCAATTTTCAACCTTTTCCTAACCAACTTAACTTTTTCCATAGCCTCGAATACCGAATAAGGACCACTCACAGCCGCTTTACCCACCTCGAACCAACCTATGAGGTATCTACACTTCCTCCCATACAAGGCTTCAAATGGAGCCATGTCAATACTAGAGTGGAAACTGTTATTGTAAGAAAACTCTATCAACAGTAAGTGATCATCCCAACTTTCCTTAAAGTCAAGTGCACAAGCTCTCAACATATCCTCTAAGGTCTGGATGGTTCACTCAGCTTGACCATCGGTCGGTGGATGAAAAGAAGAACTCAAAATCACTTGGGTACCAAGACCCTTCTGAAAAGCTTTCCAAAATTGCGAAGTAAACTGAGTACCCCTATCCGAAATGATAGACAAGGGAACTCCATGCAGTCTGACTAGCTCTCGGATATACAATCTAGCGTAATCCTCAACAGTATATGAAGTATGAAAAGGCAAGAAATGAGCAGACTTAGTCAACCTATCAACCACAACCCAAATGGAATCATGATGGCGTCGGGAAGGAGGTAAACCAATCACGAAGTCCATATTTATCTCTTCCCACTTCTAGGTGGGAATACTAAACTCTTGCATCATACCACCAGGTCTTTGGTATTCAACCTTAACCTGTTGGCATGTTGCACACTTAGCTACAAACACTGCTATATCGTTCTTCATGCCACTCCACCAATAGATTTCCCGTAAGTCTCAGTACATCTTGGTGGCACCAGGATGAATAGAATATCACGCCCCGTGCACTTTAGCCATAATCCTCTGTCTCAGATCATTAACATTCGGGACACACAATCTACCCTGCAATCTCAACACACCACCTCTCCCTTCGGAGAAAACCTCTACTTTTTAGTCCTTGACTGACTCCTTCAGTCTGACCAAACTAGCATCTAAGTATTGCTTTTCCTTCACTTCCGAAACCAAGGAGGATTCGGAAATACTCTGAACCCCTATACTACCTTCAGCAAAGTCAAACAACCTAACCCTCAATCTATCCAAACGATGTACATCACGAGCCAACTCTTTCTTACCTTCTACCACATGCGAAACACTACCCATATACACTCTACTTAGGGCATCCGCCATAACATTGGCCTTGCCCGGATGGTACAACACACTCATATCATAGTCCTTTAATAATTCTAACCATCGTCTCTGCCTAAGATTCAATTCTCTCTGGGTAAACACATACTGCAGACTCTTATGATCAGTGAAAACATCAACATGGACACCATACAAATAGTGTCTCCAGATTTTCAAGGCAAACACAACAGCAGCCAACTCAAGGTCATGGGTGGGGTAATTTTTCTCATGGGGTTTCAACTGTCTAGAATCATAAGCTATCACCTCACCTTACCCTTTTGCATCAGTACGCAACCCAACCCAACTCTCGAAGCATCACAGTACACCACAAAACCATCAACACCATCAAGCAAAGTAAAACAATAGGGGATGAAGTGAGTCGAGTCTTCAACTCTTGAAAACTCTTCTCACAAGATTTGGACCACAAGAACTTCACTTTCTTTTGGGTCAACCGAGTCATAAGGGATGCTATAGAGGAGAAACCCTCAACAAAATGGCGGTAATAGCCAGCTAAACCCAAGAAGCTTTGGATATCAGTCGGAGAAATAGGTCTAGTCCAATTTCTAACAACTTTGGTCTTTTGGGGATCAACTCTAATACCCTCGAAAGAAATGATATGACCCAAAAAAGCAACTGACGTTAGCCAAAACTCACACTTACTGAACTTGGTAAACAACTTGTGATCTGTAAGGGTTTGCAAGATAGTTCGGAGATGATCAGAATGTCCATCCTCACTATAGGAGTACACCCGTATATCATCGATGAACACTATGACAAACATATCCAGATATGGTCTGAACACTCGATTCATGAGGTCCATGAAAGTTGCTGGGGCATTAGTTAACCCGAAAGACATAACAAAAAACTCAAAATGGCTATAACGAGTTCAAAAGTGGGTTTCGGGATGTCAAACTCCCTAACTTTGAGTTGATGATAGACGAAATGAAGGTCTATCTTTGAGAAATAACTTGCACCTTGCAATTGGTCAAACAAATCATCTATTCTTTAAAGGGGGTACTTATTTTTTATGGTGACTTTATTCAGTTGGCGGTAATCAATGCACATACGCAAAGAGCCATCTTTCTTTCTCACAAACAACATAAGAGCACCCCAAGGAGAAACACTGGGCCTTATGAAACCCTTATCTAGTAGATCTTTGAGTTGCTCTTTCAACTCCTTAAGTTCTGCCGGGGCCATACAGTAAGGAGAAATAAAAATGGGTTGAGTATCGGGAAGTATTGGTAAGGAGGCATATTTCTGAAAGAGAAGAGCACGAATCAATAGCAGAGAGAGACACTTTAAGCACGATAGACTTCTGAAAGAAAGAATAACACTTTTTCCTAAAATGTCTTGTAGCCCCTTGGTCATAGATGTAGCGCGCTACACACCAATGATCAAGACTCTACTTAACGCGGCTTGTCAGACTCCCTAGGACACCTTAAAACCTTAGGCTCTGATACCAAGTTTATAATGCCCCAAAAATAGGTCCCGGAGCATCACACGGTGCTTGAGGCTATGATTAGCCCCAAGCTAACCCTTTGAGCCATTTTCATTCAGTTCAACACGAATCAACGGGGTTTCCATAAATAACCCTCAAATATCAACAGAGTAATCATCATCCAAAAATAAAAGAATTTCAGAAAGATAACAAAATACGACTTATTAGTCAACTCCCAACATCTATACTAGTCTGACAAGCCTCTAAGAAAATTAATAAAACCAGCGATCCATTGAGACATGCCCCAACTGACTCATACTCAGTTATCAAATATAAATAATTCTGTCAAACCAACATCAGGCATCACGTCCTCGGAACATGAGAACTCACCACGACAGAAGATGTAGAACAGCGTGCCAGAAGAATCACTGTCAAACCTGAAACTGAGCATCTGAACCTACATTTCGAGAAAATGCAGCCCACATCCAAAAATGTGGATCAGTACCATGGAAAAGAACTGAGTATATGGTGGTGTATGCAGTTTTATAAACATCATCATCATAAATATTTATAAGAAATATGCAGTATGTATGAAAGACTCACATAGCCCAAAGAAAATCATCATAATCATGAGAGGATTAAATAAGTATAATAACACATGTGAGTTATCATATAATTTATCAATCACTTTCAGTTCATCAAGAATATCAATTCTCATAATGTAAATATCATTTAAATCTTTCGAAAGAATAACCTTCACTATTCCACTTTCAAATCACTTCACCATTCACCATAGACACAAGGAAAAACACACACACTAGGAGATCCTATAACCGACATAAACCATGTGAGCTACATGGAGTCCAACGTACAACCCACGTTGGGGAGAGCCATCCTATCCTTGCCATCAGAGTAGGACTATCGATATCAAATCCACATAAACTAGTGATAACTATATAAATCAGCCTCAGAATCACTCCTTTGGGGGCACGTAGTTCTAGGGAAATAAGGTCGATTTATACCTCCTACTCGGTGCTAAAGATTTCTCCCGAACTTACCTTAGATCATTTCAAAGACAATCCATAACAAAACAATTTTAGTAATACATAAATATACATCGGGAGCCATCATGCTTCCCATCTATCAAAATCAACCACGTTGTGGATTTCTTTCACACTCGAGTTCAAAACAACTCCATTAAGACCAAAAGGTCAAATCATTCAAAATATCTCAAATATTCAATATCAACGTACTTATAGCACACACTTTCTCAAAAAAAACACAATTTTCAATGGGGATTCACGACCTAAATATCAAAATCATGATAAATATCGATCAAAATTCATGCTTTATATCTCCACACATGTAAATTCATCTTTCAAAATTATAAACATCAAGATTTCATAATAATCATAATAAGATATGGGTTCATGCTTCAAATTCATAAAAATCAAATAAAAATCATGCCTTTGTAAAGAAAATTACATTTGGGCACAAGAACGAAAGAGAGTTCTTGTTGAAAAATCTCACATACCTTGAAAGATGAACTTTAGATCGATACTCATTTTTGAGATGTTAATTGTGCCTTTGAATGATGGTTCTTGGAGTTCTTTAACTAGAAACTTGGAATCTTGAATAAATTTGCAGAATTAATGGTGAACTCTGGAGGTTCTTGAAGTTCTTGAACTAGGAACTTGGAATCTTGAATAAATTTGCAGAATTAATGGTGAACTTTGGAGGTTATTGAAGTTGGATGTAGGAGCTTAGAGTTTTCTTTTTGAGGGAATTTGATGAAATATAACATATAATGCTTCTAATAGGCTTTAATATAGAGTTTGGATGGATTTTAGGTGAGGGGAAATGACCAAAATGCCCCTAAAAATCAAATAATTCTCGAATCTGTCCTTTGGGTGACTGTTTTGATAGTCTGAAGTAAATCAACCATAACGTTTTACTCCGATATTCAAATTGGATGAAACCAATTTCATTAGAAAGAGTACTCTCATATCTTTCCGTTGATATATAGTATTTCACCCAGATCATTGTGTACGAGGAGTTATGATCCTTTGAAGTTGACCCCAAAATTTGCTTTTCATAGGCTGAAGTAGATCGACCATAACTTTTTGCTCTGATAGACAAATTAGATGAAACCAAGTTCATTGGAAATAGGACTCACAGAGCTTTCCATTGATATATATAGATCACTTATATCATTATGTACAAGGATTTATGATCATTTAAAGTTGGAGCAAAAATACTCCAGGCCTCAGTACTTTTTCCTGCACGTTTTACTGTTCACTACTATTCACAGTTCGATCGAAATGTTCATAACTCGTCTCTCGGGTGTCCATTTTGGATGATCCACATATTGTTGGAAAAATTATTCGATACTCTATGCAATGGTGGGTCATAATCTAAGACATTCCGTACGGAAAATTTATAATTCATTCTAGAAGATAGAACCCAACACGTTTACGCACAAAATTTCAATGATAAATTTCTCAGAGTATTACACTTAGGTACTATCATTATCCTAAAATTGATTTGATGAGAACTCATTTCAACTCAAAGTGATCGATCGATGACTCAGGTCGGGATGAACGCAATACCAACGCCATGCAATTACAAAGACTCGATTGGATTTGTAGTTGATCTTGTGAGCTCATTCATTCATCCTTAGTTCCACCAAAATCAAATTAGGTACTATCACTATCCTAACATTGAGTTGATGTGAACTCATTTCAACTCAGAGTGATCGGTCGATGACTTAGGTCGGGATGAACGCAATACCAACACCATGCAATTGCAAAAACTTGATTGGATTTGTAGTTGATCCTGTGAGCTCATTCATTCATCCCCAGTTCCACCTAAATCAACTTAGGTACTATCATTATCCTAACATTGAGTTGATGAGAACTCATTTCAACTTAGAGTGATCGATCGACGACTCGGGTCGGGATGAATGCAATATCAATGCCATGTAATTTCAAAGACTCAATTGGATTTGTAGTTGACCCTGTGAGCTCATTTATTCATCCATAGTTCTACCTAAATCAATTGCAATGAAATCTGTTGCAACAAATAACTAAGTTGTTGAAAATTTACAAATATATATTCATATCTGTTGTAATAGATGACATATCTGATTTAATTATCAAATAGACATTTGCATCTATTGTGACAGATGGCTTAGCTGTTGCAAATTTTCAAACAGATATTTATATCTGTTGTAATAGATGACATATCTGATTTAATTATCAAATAGACATTTGCATCTGTTGTGACAGATAACTGAGCTGTTGGAAAATTTCAAATAGATATTTATATCTGTTATAACAGATGACATATCTGATTTAATTAATTATCAAATGGACATTTTCATCTGTTGTCATAGATGACTGAGCTGTTGGAATTTTTAAACAGATATTGATATTTGTTGTAACAGATGACTGAGTTGTTCGGATTTCTAAACAAATATTTATATATGTTGCAACAGATGACATATCTATTTGAATTTTTTTTTTCTCTTTTAGTTTTAAAGAAAGCTTATGTCCGAGTAGATAATATTAAGTAGTACTTACTACTAAAGGCGGTAAAAAATATTTCTTGGATATCTCAAAAGTGAGTTCATTGAGCAGTCTTGTCTTGTCTTTTCAATGTAACTAGTCTTAGTCTTCCTCGTGCCCCTCAAATTATTAATGAAATTAATGAATATTAATTAATTAATATTGAAAACCCCCACGTCTATGTACATAATACATCTATAGAAATTATCTCATTTCTCTTTCTTCAGCTGTCGTTTATTTTATTCAACTCTTATCTATTTCTTTCTCTTCTCTTTAGGATCATAACTTTTTTTTCTCTCTTTTCTATTCTCTTCTCATAAAGATACTTTCGGATTTAAATCAATTCCTCAACTGAAATTACTATTTTGATCCCCTTTTTGACATTAAGGTATGGTTCATTATCACTCTTTCATTCTCGTCTTCTTCTTTGCAAGTTATTTATAACTATTTTTTATTTAATTACTATTTACCCATATCATATTTACTAAAAAAATTTGAAGGAACTTTTAAGTGTTGAATAAATAAACCAAGAATATTTATTATAATACGCAAAAAAAGTCATCTGTTGGGAGAATTTAAAAGTCTTATTGGCAATATCATTTTTTTGTATGTATTTTATTTGTTTCTTTATTGTTGATATAGTTATTGATGTTGGTGGTGGGGTTGGCGTTGTTGGAACTTGTGGTGTGGTACTATTGATGATTCTGGAATGAAGGATGTCGCTTCTTTGTTGTTGATAATGTTGTTGGAAAAAATATTATTGTTTCTTTGTTGTTGATGTTTTTTATTTGTAGTTTATGCTGTTGTTGATGTTGCAACAGATGGAGAAACTGTTGGAACAAATTAAACCACCAAAAAAGTTGGTTTGATGTATTCCATTAGAATCCACATCTGTTGTTACAGACTCCATATCTATTGCAATATACTCCACATCTGTTGCAACAGACTCCACATCTGTTGCAACAGACTCCACATCTGATGCAACAGACTCTATATCTATTGCAATAAATGGATAATGTTCTTTCTGTGACATTAATTTTTTTCTCTTCTTTGTAAATATAATAAATTGACAGTTGATCAACTTTTGCCGAACCATTACAAGAGGCTAAGTAAAGATGGGTTCGGAGGAATAAGTTGTATGCAAATAGAACGACATCATATGTGGGAGGTAAGTATTAGTGATAATGTTATCGTGGAAACACACATAGAGTGCACTGATTTTATGAATGTTATTTTTACTGATTAGTCATAGATCATTCAAATAAGATGTCTTTAATTTTACGGTTAAGTTTGGTAGGTCCGAACTGATAAGGATGAGGGACCATGAATGTGATTCTAATACCCTGTTAAGATTTAATGTCAGTTGTTGCTCATGTTTATTTGTCAAGCATTGTGAAGGGATCTAGTTTTGGTGTCATTGTAAAGAGATTCAATAGCGATTGGACTAACTTTTAGGGTGCATTGGACCCTTAGAGGGCCTTCAAAGCTTAGCACTGCATCTAACAAGAACAAAAAACTAATATAGTTATTGCCCTAGCCCAAATTTATATGGTTGGATTGCTCACTTGGGATGATGATTATACTCCAGAAGGTGCGGTAGGAGAATGTATTCGAGGGAAAATGGGTGGTTGATGGAAGACTATATCACCTGAGAGTTAATTGAAGAAGAAACATAAGGTAGAAAGTAACTTCTAGTGAATCTGGCCTATGAAATTATCATAAAAGATGTGAATTCTAAATTAAGTGCAAATATGAAAGTGTATCTGGTAATGTAATTTCATCTGTTGTCTCTCTGAAAGAAAAATAATGCAGATGGACACTTTGCTAGGGAGCTATGTGGTCGGGATTATCACTTAGATAGAAAATAGAAAAAGACCAATAAAGCATCCTCACGGGCATCACGGGTTGAAATGATGTACAACAAGTCTAGAAAACTTACACCAATAGCAACTGCAGTTAAAATAAGGAATCTAAGCAAAGACGACAATTTCTGAATTTTAAATTTCATTCCATGCCTTCTTGTTTGTATTTTCGATCAGGTCCAATGCCGTTGACCTGATCGGAACCAAAAAGAGGATTAAAAGGCAAATTGAGTACATTGCTTCCTTAGCAATATGGTTATAATTGATTGGGTTTTCTTATCTTAGCATACTTTCAACATTCCTTGGAGAAGATTAGATACTTGTTGTAGTATGTGAATCCCGATAATTTTCAAGCTTGCCTCCAGCTTGCTGATTCTGTATTCAAACTGGTTGTTGTTATCTTCAAAGTTGGTAAGGAGTTCCTCATCTCTTGTGAGATCGATCAGAGACACCACCTTCAAAGTTATGGCATTTTAGGTGCCCTTTAGAATACTTTCTTTAGAAGCCTTAAAGGATACATGGAGGGTCGCTGTGTTTGTTTTAGGTCAAAATGTGTTGATGCATATTGAAGATGTGGTCCCAACAGTTGAACAACACACTTTTACCGATCATTTCTCAATGCATCTTGCTCAACCAGTTTGATAATTTAATAAGCATAGAGTTATATAGCATGTGATCTAAACCGACTCTACCAAGCCTATCAAACATTTACGTAACTCCAAGCTTATGACTATCAAAAAAATATGACTGAGTTAGTGCACAAATCAAATGATATCAATCTCTTAGCCTTTCTGTTGATCGCTCTTCTCCAATATAGATGATAAGATATCTTCTATGCAAAAGTCTACACCGTCGCCATACATGCTTGACAGGGAGCAATTCTTCAGAATATATCTGTTGATGCCTTCTGAAGAATTACTCCCTGGCAAGCATGTCTGGTGATAGTGTAGACTTTTGTATAGCAGATATCTTATCATCTATATTGGAGAAGAGTTATCAGCAGAAAGGCTGACAGATTGAGCTTGTTTGATTTGTGCACTAAGCCGGTCATATTTTTTTGATAGGGTAATGAGCTTGGAGTTACGTAAAGTTTGATAGGCTTGGTAGAGTTGGTTTAGATCACACGCTACGTAACTCCTTGCTTATTAATTTATCAAATTGGTTGAGCAAGATGCATGGAGCAACGCTCGATAAAAGTGTGTTGTTCAACTGTTGGGACCACATCTCTAACGTGCATCAACACATTTTGGCCTAAAACAAACACAACGACCCTCCATGTATCCTTTAAGGCTTCTAAAGAAAGTGTTCTGAAGGGCTTCTAGAATGCCACAACTTTAAAGGTAGTGTTCTTGAGCGAGCTCACAAGAGATGAGGAACTCCTTACCAACTTCAAAGACGACAACGACCAGCTTGAATACAGAATCAGCAAGTTGGAGGTGAGCTTGAAAATTATCGGGATTCACATAATACAACAAGCATCTGATCTTCTCCAAGGAATGTTGAAAGCATGTTAAGGCAAGAAAACACAATCAATTAATCCATATTTCTAAAGAAGTAAGGATACTCTATTTTCCTTTCAATCTCGTTTGTGGTTCTGATCAGGTCAACGACAGTGGACATGATCGAAAACACAAACAAGAAGGCATGGCATGAAATTTAAAATTCAGAAATTGCCGCCTTCACTTAGATTCCTTATTTTAACTGCAGTTGTTGTTGGTGTAAGTTTTCTAGACTTTCTATACATCATTTCAACTCTCAATGCCCGTGAGGCTGCTTTGTTAGTCTTCTCTTATTTTCTATCTAGGTGATAATCCTGACCACGCAGCTCTCTAGCAAAGTGTCCGTCTACATTATATTTCTTTCAGAGAGACAATAGGTGAAATTACATTACCGAATACACTTTCATATTTGCACTTGATTCAGATTTTGCATCTTTTAAGATAATTCCATCAGCCAAATTCGTTAGAAGTTAATTTCTACCCTATGTCTCTTCTTCAATTAGCACTCAGATGATATAGTCTTCCATAAACCACCCATTTTCCCTCGAAGGAATTCTCCTACCGCACCTTCTGGCATATAATATCACCCCGAGGAGTAACCCAACCATATAAATTTAGGCCAGGGGAATTTCTATTGGTTTTCCGTTCTTATTTGATGCAGTGTGAGGCTTCGAAGGTGTTCTCAGAGTCTAATGCACACTTAAAGTTAAGTCCAATGGCTATTGGTTCTCTACAATAACGATAAATATTGATCCCTTCTCAAAACTTGACACACACAAACACGAGAAACAACCGTCAGTAATTCATAACAGGGTATCTGCACCATCTTCATGAGGTCCTCAGCCTTATCAATTTGGAACCCATCAAACTTAATGGTACAATGTAGGATCTTGTTTGAATGATCAGTGCCTAATCGGTTAAAAACTGCATTCACAAAAATATTGTACTTTGTGTGTGTTGTCCAGTGACCTTATCAGTAATACGTACTTAACTCCCACACATATGATAGTGGAACCATCTGTACGCACCTTATTCTTCCTAGCCCATCTATGGCTTAAATTGAATAAACAGATGACTAGCTAGTTGCAACAGATGACACATCTGCTTATATTATCAAATAATTGGAGACATCTGTTACGATAGATGATCAACCTGTTGCAACATATGACGTATCTGTTGGAGAAATAAAAAAGATATATACATCTATTGTAAAAGATTGCCAGTATGTTGTAAGTTATCTAACAGAAAGAATATATTTTGCAATAGATTACATATCTATTAGATTTATTTTAAAGTAATTTTCTCTTTTTTCTAAGACACAATAATTTATAAATAGGTCCCTCCTTACAAATATGGATAATCCAAATTCATATAAAAATATTCATTTCGAGTCCTTGCGTGAACTTCAAAGGCAGTTTGATGAACTCCATAGAGATTTGGCTGACTTCGGAGCAAGGCTATCGGATGAAAAATGTTCGATTGACAATAATAATAATAGTAGTAATAATAATTATGTATTTTTTTTTATTTTAGCGCATGTATTTTCCTCCTTTTGTATATTGGATCTACCCAAGATATTCAAAAATCTATGTTTCATTTGGTGGTCGACTTTGAATTTTTAAATCTTATTTAGTATTTAATAATCATTCTGTTTATTCCTTGTTCTCAACATATCGACGGTTGGTGGTAGGAATTGAGCAATTTGTGTCAACAAAGGTTAATATGATGCGACAGATCGATCATATGTTGCAACAGACGGTTATTAATAAAAAGGTTTATTGTTGTTATTGAGAGGGTAAAAAAGACATGACTTTCCGATTATTTAATATGAAAAATATTTTGTAAATAAATAATAAGGAAATAAATGATAAACACAATTTATAATAGTAAAAGAACGGTTATTTAATTTTAATAACTGATCGTGACTTTTCACCATTTTTGTTTTTGAATTTATTTTTTAAAATTATTTATTATATAATAAAAAAAGGCGCAACATTAGATTAATTAACTTATATGATGATTGTTAAGAAAAACAAGGTGAAGGTCGGTCGTGACTTTTTGTCTAAAACAAAAACACATACATTCATCAGTGTTGCTGATGCATCAAATTCTCCATCTGTTGCGACTGATGTATCAGCTGTTAGAAGATATCAAAAAAGATATTAATACAGAACGTCTATTTGTTGCTACAAATGGTATATTTGTTGCAATTGATGGTTTATCAGATTCAACAGATATACAATCTGTTGCCAGAAAATAAAAATGGTTATTATTTTATTAAAGAATTTGGAAAGGTTTTTTTTCAATTTATAAAATAAAAAAGTCAGCAAATATGGATTAATGATATGATGATAGTTTTTTTTTTTTTAAAAGTAGATTATATGTTGCAACAAATATATTATCTGATGCAACAGGTCCACTATTGTTGCAACAGATGATATATCTGTTGTCACAGATGATTTATCTTATGCAACTGATATAGAATTTGTTGTCACAATTCAATAAAATGATTCTTGAAAAGAACTAATTAATAATAATAATCTGAAAAGTCATGACTTATCACAATATTTTTTAATTTACTTAAGTCATTACTTTTCACATTAATAAAAAATGTAATTAATAAATTAAGGTGAACAGTTAGATTATATGTTGCAACAGATAGGTTATTTGATGCAACATATTTTATATTTGTTGCAACAGATGATATATTTGTTGTCACAGATGTGTTATCTGATGCAACAGATATAGAATTTGTTGACACAACTCAATAAAAATGGTTCTTGGAAAAACTAATTAATAATAATAATCTGAAAAGTCATGACTTATCATAATATTTATTTTCTTAATATAGTAAAAAATGTAATTAATGAATGGAGGTGAATAGTCGCGCCTTTTTGCCTACCATTCAAATTCAATCCTCTATAAATAGGGCCCTCCTTACTCAATCGTTCATTCAACTACACTCTATTTATTTATTGCATCTCGTCTTTCATATTACACTCTAGAAGATTATGGCTGACCTAGTATGGAATGTTGCTTTTCTGCAAGACGCCGTGAATGAACTTTAGAATCAAGTTCGTGACCTGCAATGGAAACTGGGAGGAGTTAGAGCAAGAATGCTCCGCGAGATACGCAGGCTGAGGAGGGCCTTGCTACTTCCGATTGAAGATTGGCCGGCTAGCAATTATGATGATGATGATGATGATGATGATGATAATAATAATAATAATAATAATAATAATAATAATAATAATAATAATAATAATAATAATTAGATTATTATTTTTCTTTTAGTCTATTATATGTATTTTTATTTATTTTTGTTTAATAAAAAATTATGTTAGATCTTTGACGTTTTAATCTATATTTAATTTTTCATTCTGTCTATTATCTTCCTAACAAACATGTTGATGATTCGATGTAAAAAAGAAATAATTTAGAATCCAATAGCAATAGCAAGATTTATCTGTTGGTTTTGTGGCAGGGGCTGATGTGTTGTTCAAAACAGATTACTCATGTTGCAACAGATAAGAAGTCGGATGCAATAGATAAATAGTCTGTTTCAACAGATGACTAGTTTGCTGCCCGGCTCTGGTGTTTTAATTCGTACTCCCTCCATCTCAAATTATCCGTCCCAAATTGAGATGCCACATTGATTAAGAAAAATAATTAATAACATGTCTAGTTTACTATAACCCACTGATCAGTTGGTAGGACAGTAGACGTGTTTGAAATAACTATTTTTTGCTATTCAATCGAAATTTCATAAGAGAAGAAAGTTTTTACCGTCGGTCGACGTATAGTCCCCCTATTAAATGATGTTTTCATTCTAATTTGAAGAAAAAATGATTAATACAAAGGGTAAAACATGGATTTTTTTAATCTTTTCTTTATTAATGAAAAAGACAAGTAAAATGAGAAATCGAATTAGGAAATTTGGGATGGGTAATTGGACGTAAGGAATAATTTTGAATCCAGTAGCAATAGCAATAGTTGAAACATATTGGTTATCAGTTGGGTTTGTGGCAGGGGCTGATTTGTGTTGTTCCAAACAGATTAATCATTCATTGCAACAGATAATTAGTCTAGTGCAACAGATAAACATCCTGATGCAACAGATAATACGTCTGATGCAACAAATAATACGTCTGATGAATCAGATAAATCTTCTGATGCAATAGATAAACAGTCTGATGCAACAGATAAATCTTCTAATGCAACAGATTAATCATCTGATGCACCAGATGATTGATCTGTTTAAATTGTAGGCACTTATGCTGAATTCATGATCGGGGTTCTATCCATTGTTGGAAAAACAGAAGTGTATCCAGATGACAAACATGAGTTAAACATTATAATTTTACTTAACAAAGTCACTTATGAAGTAACGCCAAAATGGAAAGTGATGTAATAAACAAAATTTGATCTAAGAAATTGGTCAGATAGCAGCAGTAGCGCTGTACCAACAACAACAACAACAACAAATGGTCGACAAGAAGAAGATGGAGATGATAATAATGAAGGAGAAAATGATGAATAAAGCAGCACAAATAATGAACAACAAAAATGGCTAAGAGAGAGAAAACAACAATGGATGGGAAGAGAAAGAGAAAGGAGCCTTTTTTCCCCTCCGTTTCCCGTTATTTTAGGTAAACATTAGGATCAAAGTGTAAATTTAAAAACTTATGGGTTATTTTCAAACTTTTCCAATTTTCTTAATTTATAATAAAGTAATTGCAACCTCTAACTAATAATTAAGACTTGTATCACTTACATCTCATTTTAAAACTCTTTTGTCACCTGTGGCACAAAGCCCCTTCAATCTCGTGGCCAAACAAACCCAAATGTATCTTTTGTAAATTTCCTCAATGCCAAATTACTTTAAAAATTATTTTTATTTCATTTAGATTATAATATGAACTAATTATTATTTTTCTTACAATATACCACCTAAAAACATCCTTTTCTTTCCTAATTAGATGCAAAGTGAGCAGGATGTTCTTTTTTTTTTTTTTTTAAGTGTAAGTATATTTTAAGAAAATTAAGAATAGTTGGACGATATATTATATATTTTTTTTATTTTAAAATAATTGATCCTTATTGGTGGCTCATTCTTGAAAAAAATAAATTATTTCCTCCGTCCCATTTTATGTATTGTCATTTGACCGGACACGGAGTTTAAGAAATAAGAGAAGACTTGATAATGTTTATGAAATTGTCCTTTATAAAAAATGTGCTACTATCTTCTTTTTTTTTTTAATTAAGTGAGAATAATAAGGGTAAAAGTGAAATTATATTTTTAAATAGTTACCACATAAAGAAAGAGAACATTACTTTTAGGACGGACTAAAAAGAAAATGATCACATGAGATGATTAAATTAATTTCATTAATTATATATTGAATGTGAGTTTATACACTATGACAAAAAAATATACTCCCTCCGTCTCATTTTATTTATTTCAAATTTTCTAATTTGTTGTCTTATTTTACTTGTCCTTTTTTATGACAAGATTATTTTTTTTTCATTATATCCTTAGTGTAATTGATTACTCTTATTATTATCATTCTTGAAAAATATTGTAAAGAGAAGCACCATTAAGAGTACACCATTAAGAATATAAATGGTGTTTTGGCATTAGTCATCCATCAATATTAAAACTAGCAACAAGACACAATTAAAAAGAGCTAAAATGATAAAGTTACATTATCAATCATTATTTTCTTAATAATTGTGTCATCCTAATTTGGGACGAAGAGAGTAGTACTTAATAAGTTTGAGCAAACTATTTTGAAAGGAATGAAAGGGAGTAGTCCGAAACAAATCAAAAATAGGTTTTTCTTTTCAAGGTAGTAATTGCCAAACATGGTAACCATTGGGAAAAGTTGAAACTGAAAAGGTAGATAGATCTGAATGTAGAAATAGGAGAAAACCCTAGGGGGAGAGAGCAGAGGAGGATAATCGATGGTGTTACCTGAAGGCGTGTTAATGGAGATTCTGTTGAGGCTGCCATTGAAGTATCTGTGCGTATGCAGGTGTGTCTCAAAGACGTGGTGGTCGATCATCTCTGAAATAAAAAAACTTCATCATGCTCGCAACTTGGGCATCTTTATCTCCAATTTCGGATGTTCAAGTTCGAGCTCCTTGTTCCAAGCAAGACTTGGTCTTGATAACAATAATATACCTCTTTTCAAAAAATTGGTTGGTGGCAGCGAGTCTGCAGAAATTGGATTCACTCAAGTTATCAATGGCCTTTTTTGTTTCTACACCCAAGGTGTTGGTGGTGTCCTTACTCTCTGCAACTGCTACACTTGTGAAACAAGGAACATCCCGCTCCCAAGATTTTCCCGGTGGACACATAAGATTCAATTCTATTTAGGATTTGATCTCTCGGGTGGCAACTACAAGCTGCTCAGCCTTGGTTCCCCTAGGAATCATGATCTTGTTATGTACCTAGAAATTCTTACCCTAGGAGGAATGAACAACCACAATATCACTATTGGTTCTTGGATAAAGATGCTGCCTACTGATTCTCTTCTAGCTGAGATAGATGTCCTGTGCAAACCTAGTCTTTGCATTAATGGGATTCTACATTGGTTGGTAGAATGTAAGGACAATAAACGGAAAATACTCGCATTTAACCTTTTACGAGGTTGTTTCTATGATATCTTCCTGCCTGCAGAGATAGGAGCAGCAGCAGCCAAAATGGTGAGTTTCAAGGGAAGTTCAACTGTGGAAAGTTTGGCTGTGGGATGCCTCGTGGCGGGCGAGGACTCAGTAACTAGTTCAAGCAAGTTGAATATTTGGGAATTGTATAAGTGGCGCAGCTGGATCAAACATTCCATTAACTTGCCCGAAGAACTCGTCAGGTGCAATAGAGAAATGTGGTGCAGTTTTGGTAACTTTCCAACAGGTGAGATACTGCTGGCTAATCCTAAAGCTAATGATGATTCTGATTTCTTCCCTATTTATTCGTATGATCACTCCACTCAAAAGTTTCAGAGGTTTGTCCTTGGAAAGTTTACACCTTGTATGGTTGGAAAGTCTTATGTTCAGATATCTTGTGTTGAATTAATCAGAAGCTGTCATTCCCTTGAAGCTTTATTGCTCAAACAACCTATTTCTGCCCTCCAATTTCGAGAGAAATATCTGAGGATTCACTATGGAAAAAAGTTCAAAGAAATATGATGAGTATGAAGCCCCAAGTGAGTCTGTTTAGTAGGAGTAATGCTATTCAGTTAATTTATGTCTATGTCTTATTGTCTAGTGACTTGTAATCTTATTGTCTACTGACTTGTATTTATTATTCCATGAATGTAACTTATGGTATGCGTTTCCGGGAGTTATTGGGTCCGGATCAAAGAATCATAATTCGCCCTTTGAAGAATTGATTTTCAGTTATCTATTTTTCAAGAATTATTGAGCCCGTACATTTTGGTCGTGCTCACTTATCTAGTTTTGTTAGTTCCATGCTCTAGGGATAAATTGTTGTTATGAATTTATAGTTACTTCTGTTATTCTCTTGCTCGGTTATTATATTAGCTGTCGCGGGCAAAATTTTGCTGTAGTAGGCTAAAATACTTGGAAATGGTCTTATGATCAAGATTGAAGCAATAGACTGAAAAATTCTTAGTCAATATCAAGATAACATCCACTCAAAATTGAAACCAGCCGGATTGAGAAACAATGTTTCTGACGATTAGCTTCAGATTGAAAAAATAGAAAAGAAAGTTTTATTATAATAAAGGTCAAAAGACCAGAGAAGATACAAAATGTATCCCAAAGGATCTAGTTTTCATCACTTGAACCCGAAGAGAGAAGTCGGGGCTGGAGTATCAGTGGGATGCTCATAGTCTTCATCCTCCTCCTCAGCATAATCGGTCTCATCTAAGTCGGCAGGACTTAGCGTGGGGGATGGCATCATGTTTACTTTGGGCTCGCTCTCCAGCCCTTGAGCATCAAGGATCTTGGCATCCAAATCTTCGATGCCTGCCTTGGTCTCTTCCAGATTATACCTCCGGAAATTCCATTTCGTGAACTCGACCATAAGAGCAAGGCGATCTTCTTCAGCCTGGAGGTTGGAGAGGGCTTTGTCTCTCTGAGCTTCAAGTTGCTGATTGTCAACCTTTTGCATCTTAACCATGCCTATCGTAGCAAGCTTGTCCGAAAGCTTACTCAAACTGGCCTGCTTCAAAGCAGCCTTAGCCGCCAGCTCAGTATTTAGCCACTGAGTTCATCTTCAAGGAAGGTTAACAGCCTCCTGCAATGCCTGCTTGGCACTCTCAAGCCCTGTTACATCGTTCCATTTCACGTTAGGCTTTTCCCTTATAATAGCGGAATTAACTCCAGCTCTTAACCTCACATTCTCTGAATCATCACCCTCTCCTCCTCCATTCTTTGGCTTTGACGTTGTCCGCGATGCAACAGCAGCATCTCCATTGGACGTCGGCCCACCACCTACCTCATCTAGAACAGCACGAATCTCCTCAGCCCTCCTCAAATACTCCACAAACTTCTGGGTAATTGCTTCCTTAATTTTTGGATTCTTCTCATACTACACATGAGTTTTAAAATACTCCAAAACATTCATATTTATAGAGAACGGCTTTGCATAATTTCCAGCATTATCTTTCTTGTCTGCTTGCTTCACATAAGCTACTGCCTTCTCCTTGAAATTGTTATACATCTTCTATTCGCAAGCCTCATGCAAAATTCATAGCCTGAAACTCTTAACAAGCAAACTGAACCCCACAATCAACAAACTATACCTTAATCGTCCCCAAATCTTACTTTTCTTGCAATCTTCTGTTCACCAAAAACAACTCAATCAAGAAACCAAGTCGTATTTTTAACTAAACAAACAAACCTAGTGCGATTCCACAGAGTAGTGTGTACCCATCCTTGCGCTTATCTTGAGAAGGTTGAGAGGTTGTTTCCAATAGACCCTCGGCTCAAAAACATATGAAAAAGATAACAGCAGCTTTAAGCAGGAACAACAAAAATATTGTTATTTTTAACTATGTTTTCCAAAAAACAACCTTTGTTGCATATGATCAAAATCAAAGAAACTAGTACAAAAAATATCTGTATATTTCAAGTAGGCGACATATATAACTCGATGCGATCAATCATCAATTCTAGTTTGAAATTTGAAAACAAGTTCAATCTTCAAAATTCATAATGTCTTACAAGGGGGGTTACAGGATACCCCGACGACCCATGAGGAATTGGGCTGAGAGCAAGTTAACTATCGAGTTGCTCAAGGTCGTCGAGAGGGCTGGCTACAACAATCCTTCTCCTATTCAAATGTCTGCCATTCTGCTTGGACTTCAACAACGTGATGTGATTGGTGTTGCGGAGACTGGTTCAGGTAAAACTGCTTCCTTTGTTCTGTCTATGTTGACTTATATAACTAAGCTTCCTCCTTTGAATGAAGAGAATGGGCCTTATGCAGTTGTAATGCCCCCTACGCGAGAACTAGCTCAACAAATTGAGAATGAGACGGTTAAGTTTGCGCACCATTTGTGTATCAAAGTTGTTTCTATTGTTTGTGGGCAGTCCATAGAGGAGCAAGGTTCTAAGATTAGGCAAGACTGTGATGTGGTGATGGCAATCCCTGGGGGACTTCTCGATTGCTTGAAGAGATGCTATTGCGTTCTGAACCAATGTAATTATGTTGTTCTTAATGAGGCTGACCGAATGATTGACATGGGCTTGAACCTCAAGTTGCCGGTGTACTAGATGCTATGCCTTCGAGTAATATGAAACTGGAGAATCGGGCGGAAGAGCTCGATGAGAAGAAGCTATATTGAACCACTTATATGTTCAATGCTACCATGCCGCCTGCTGTAGAGCAGCTGGCTGGAAAATACTTGAGAAATCCTGTTGTCGTGACTATTTGCACTGCTGGAAAGGCTACTGACCTTGTTACTCAGCACGTAGTCATGGTCAACGACACAGAGAAAATGTATAAGCTGCAGAGATTGCTTGAAAGGCTTGGAGATAATAAGATTGCTATAGTGTTCACCAACACTAAAATGCAGGTTGATACTGTTGCAATGAATCTGGATAAAGCCAGTTACATGGTTACCATACTACATGGTGGAAAGTCACAGGAGCAGAGAGAAATCAGTCTTAAAGGATTTCAGACAGAGATATAATGTGTTAGTTGCTGCTGATGTTTCTGGTCGTGGAATTGATATACCTGATGTGTTTCATGTGATTAACTATGATATGCCAAACAATGTTGAAGCATACACCCATCACATTGGACGTACAGGTCGTGCAGGAAAGAAAGGTGTAGTCACAACCAGAGGCGGACCCACATGTATCGGTGGGGGTGCACGTGCACCCTTTAACGTCAAAAAAAATTGTGTAATTGAAATATAAATAATAGTGCAACCACAATTGACAGGTAGTGCACCTTGGCGTGTTGGTTGTAGCTAGTGAAGCACAACATTTTTGCTTTTATTTTCAATTTTTCAGATTGCTTATTAGTTATTACCAAATTTATAACAAAAATTGATGAAGCGGGGATTCGAACCCGCAAACGGTCGCTGAGATGAACTCCCTTCACCATTGACCTACCATAACTGATTGTTATTAATTTTTAAAAGTAAACTTCATATTATGAGAAATATCTTAGAACTCATATCCATTCTATGTAATTATTTTTGCATTATTGTTCATGTCTTTGACGACCAATTGAATATGATAATATCCTTAATCGGCCATGAAAGTTTTTCTAACGTCTTAAGATAATGTTGGTGCACCACAATATTATCAAAAGCAATAAGCGTAAAAAAGCTTCAAGATCTATTATGTTTAAGCACAAAGTACAAATAACGTGTGAGATTTAACAAAAAAAGGCATAAAAGGAAAAAAAATATAAATATATGTCTAGTTCAAGACTAATAATATAAGTATGAATGACAAATATATGAATAATTTTTTTATTTTTTTTTTATAAAGTGAAATATCAATTGTTTAGCATTCGTCTCTTCAAAAAGCCTCATTGACAAAGAAAAGTATGTATTGGAAATTAGAACCGAAACTGCACATTAAACGAGTCAACACATTTTGAGTCTTGCTTCGAAGCTTATGCGCGCCTTTGACAACGCTGGTGCACCCACAAACTTCAAATCTTGGGTCGCCTGTGGTCACAACATTCTTGACGCTGCAAGATACTCAAGTCTTTTATGATCTTAAGCAAATGCTCATACAAAACAACACTTCTGTTCCCCCCGAACTTGCTAGGCATGAGGCTTCGAAGTTCAAGCCAGGAAGTATTCCTGACAGACCACCTAGGCAGATTTATCATTGACATACACACACAGAGACACTATTTATAGATTTCACCATTTTTTTTAGTATTTTAATGATAAAAGAACCCACTAGAGAACCTCCTCTTCTGATTTTGCAATGTGTTTATCTCTCTTAGGTTTCTTCTTATTTCTGGTTTTGAGATTGATTTCTCTTAGTTGAAAGAGGCACATAACTAAGCAAATCTCCTCTTTTAATTTTATTTTATATATTGTGTCGTGTAATTGTTTCATAATTAATTAGTATTTATCCTATAACTTTTTTTTTGGTTTTTGTGTTTTCTTTTCTTTACGGTGTGCATTTTGAAGGACTAAAAAGGTTTTGAATTTGTTGCAATAAACTTTGAGTTGTATGCTTCAGTGGAATTTTTTCAAAAATTCATGTCTATTTAGTGAATCTGCACTATGCAATGAAAAGTGGAGCCTTAGATTTTTGTATGCTAATGATATTGTTCTTTCAATAATATTTCCATTAATTTCAAGGTCTGCAGGTCAAACACTCTTACCTTTAAATATCATCTTTTTCATACTTCTTGTTTTCCTTTACCCGCATGCATGTAATTTGTTTTTGGTCATATTTATTGAAAGCATAACATTTATCCCTATGTATGGTAAAAAAATTTATGTGCTCTTAAATACTTATTTTGGTGTTAGTATTGAGTGCAGTACGATCACAATGGTATACCTTTCTAAGTTCCGTCTGTTCAATTTGTGAAGTTGCATTGTGGGGGTCGGGATATAACGAGTGTTGATTATTTGGAAAAGGGGACGGAGAGAAGAGGAATAATATCACCATTTTTGAGGTAAACATCTGAACATATCACCATTTTTGAGGTAAACATCTGAACTCTCACTTTTAGAATTTTTCAATTTTTGTATCCATTCATGATAGTCGCAAAAATATGCGACGTTGTAGAAGAACAATTCATGGGACTTGAAATTTTTTAAAGAATTTTTCTCTGAAAATATCCTTATAGTCCGATTATAGACATAGTAAGTATTGGGATTCATTAATCTCTAACGCAGCCAAACGCATCACATATTTTCATATTTTAAAGAAAGAAAAGACTAAAAATTGACAAAACCCTGCTTGATGTAAAACCCATTAGCATTCATGAGAAGTAAATAGTTAATGCTCAACAAATCTCTGGATGAAGTGCCAAGTTCTTTCATGGCGTCGAAGTATTGGGTCACGAGGAGCATGTCCATAATATCCTTTGTCGTAATTCCACGTGCATTAATTGATGTCTCTCAGACATTCACAATTGCTTGACATTGTCGTGCAATATTTAAGCCTTAGATATGACGGGGATTCATCTTCAGCCCTCTTAATTTACCATATTTTCTCTGCATCTGGCTTCTCATCGGTAGCCACCCTCAGCCGTGCAGTTGTAGAGTTCAAGATAGTTAGGAGTTAGGACATCAAAATAAAAAGAAGGCCGAATAAGCGTATCAAAAGTTCTAATTTGGCAAACTAAAATTCTTGAATTACCACCCTCAAAGCCTTTGAGCCTCTGCCTACACACCAAACTATTAAACAGGAAAAAAAAAAAAAAAGAGATGGGACTTCAAGGAGCTATGAATTATATACAATCCCTAAAAACTGCAATGTTTTGCATTCATGCTTAAATATCTTTATCCACAAAAAGATGATTCTAATGATAAATGGAAAATCTTTCTATTGGAATGTATATTTCTCTCTATTATAACAGTTAATGAGTGTGTAAGGTTTAATCAAAGCAAAAAATTTACTTATACCAGAAATGATTTCATTCTAGCTCGTTTCACATGCTCATTTGGTACAATATCGACAAGTGTCTGAACAATTTCATATCTATAAGCTGACATAGCATGTACAAGAGCAACAAAACACTTATATGATTAGATATAACATGTTATATCTATCCATCTCAATATTGTTGGGTAATATGTTTGTCAATTGTTATTGCTCCCTACAAGTGTCACTGTCCGTATAATTTTGACAGTCTTTGTGTTAAATCTTCATGATATCTTTTGTTTTCTGGGGATTCCTTGCGTGCATTTGATGAATTCTTTTCATTTTTGCTGTTTAGTGTATGTCTTCCTCCTTTTTTTTTTTTTTTCTGTGATGCGAAGAAGTTGATCAAATTTCCTGCATTAAAATAGTTGTTCCTGCATTTAATAGCTGTTCCTGCATTAAAATAGTCGGTTATAACTCTCATTCCTTCAGGTTTTGAGTTACAATTTTTTTCCCATTTTGACTTTAGCAAATGAATTTGGTATTAGAAATAAGCGAATGATAAATACATTTTGGTGTCTTCAATTTTTTCTAGATGTTTAAAATTTATTACCTTTATGTTGAGATTATTATTACGTGTAGGTAGTTTATAATACTCTCTTGGTTCTATACTTCTATTCATATGCCTAAAAGTTTGTTTTTATTCTGGAGTTAAATAGGATAATTAGTGCATCATACTATTGGTTCATGGTTATTTACTGTCTTTAAAATGTTCTTATGCAGTATAGAGTTTGAAATGTATCTTCTTTTTTTTTTTGGATAAGGGAGATTTTATTTATATAGAAGAAACCGCATTACTAGAGGCATTTACATGATCTGCGTCACCAAAAGTGATGACAGTTTGATTGCCATAGCTTGCTAACTGGTTACAAGCGGAAGTAGAAACTAGCTTTGTAAATACAACTTTATCCTTATCAGCTTTGACAAGTAGTAGTAACAAAACCTGGTGGGTCTAACAGTAGTTGTAGTAGATTAAGATTAGGCTGCTTGAGCCCTTTTGTCATAACGTGTAACACCTTGTTCCCTTTGCGGAAGTTATGCCTGGATTTGCCAACTTCTTCAAGAGGTACCCGCAATTGTCAGCAATAGAGTAGCAGTTAGTATGAGGCTGTTGTAGCAGTTGTATTGCCTCAACACTATCTGTTTCGATTTCGATGGGAGTGAGTTGATGAGGGTATGCCAATTGAATCCCTTTTAGACGAGCTGTAATTTCAGTAAACAGAGGCGAGTAAGCGTGGATCGTATCACGGTAACGCAGAATCCATTCACCTTTGTCATTACGGATTACACCACTGATGCGTCCTTTGTTCGATTTATTGTCAAATGCAGAGTCTGTGTTAAGCTTATATTGTCCTGGTGGGTGGGGGGGGGGGGGTATCCATCGAACAGGGACGAGAGTACTTGAATTCCATAGCACGTAAATTAGCCAGTTGGATGGAGGGAAAGTTAGTTGCTTTATTGAACACATTTTTATTACCATTGAGCCAAACACGCCACAATGAAAAGGGATAAAAACCAGTCCAGTCGAGGAGTTTGTTTGCTAACGGAATCTTAATTGTCAAGGATCTTGAGCCAATGGTTTTGGTGGAATGGGAGATTCTGAGTTAGGAGGCCCATATCCTGGCAGAATTTTCTTGGAGATGTGGCATTCGAAAAACACATGGAGGATAGTTCCGTTTGCCACTTTACACACAGAACAGGTTGGTTCAGGATGAAAACCAAGATGATTTAGGTAGTCATTTGTTGGGAGTCTATTATGGGAGCATAACCAGAGAAAAAAATTGATTTTGTTAAAGAGTATTTTAGTTCCAGAGCCAAGCAAAAGTCTATTCAGCCTTGGGGGTGCTTGGGAGAGTTTATAGATGGATTTGGTGCTAAAAATGCCATTACTATTGAGGCCCCAGTAAGGCGTGTCTGTTATATTGCTATTAAGGCTTATTTCGAAGGCTTGTTCAGTGATACTTTGCGGTATTTGAAAGGTAAGTTTCGACCAATTCCAACAATTTCTTCCCAAATATCACTTAGACGAAGATCAGTTTCAGTATGGGTAAAGGGTCCTTGGACGTGAGATCTCAATGTGGCGCTCCATTTTTAGTCCCATACCCTGATCGTGTCACCTTTAACCAAGACCCTGAGATGGCTTGTGAAGACAGTGTCCCTCCAAGGAGGATGTTGTTCCAGATGAAAGACTCTGGGGATCGCTTGGAACCGTATTTTTAAAGAGGGTATTAGCGTGCAAGGAGTTGGGATTTGAAAAAAGTTCGATTCCGGCGAAGCCCGAATTGGTAGTAGAAGTCTCGGCTGGCTTTTGGTTTCTTGAGTTTTTTCTTGGAGAGTCTTTCTCCAGCTCAAAAAGAGACCAGAGGTTACAGAGAGGCCTATTCCGGTGAGTCTAAATTCGGTGGTGAAGGTTGTCTGGTGAGGTTTTTTGTTCCAGATTTTGCTGCACTATAAAAGATAATTTTTTCTTTAAATTTCTTCTTTGTTGTTTTGCTGAATTCGTGTTGCGTTTGATGGTTCTCTGCACAGTTCCATTCGTCTGTAACATGTGTTTTTGAAGTGAATAATAACAGCATGTTTCTTGAATAGCTTGTGTAGGTGAACAAAAATACCCTCTATGCTCTTCTACTTGTGCGTTCCTTTGTATATAAATTAAAAAATGCAAATATATGGATTTGATATGTGAACATTGGTGGCCGTCTTAGTATCAATATGTTAAATCCTTGATGACTCGAGTTCTCGCCTTGAATGTTTTTAGCGATCATATGCTGCTCACTTGTTTTGCTGGTTCGAAGTTGTTTGACGATTATCCCAAAAATGAGTTCTGATTACCACTGTAATGCATGTAGGGTGAATTGTTTGAGAAAGCTTCTATGTCCATAATATTGTGCAGTATCCTTGAATACAGTTGCTCTGTTCTGTGAAAAAATCGAATCTTTACCGGAAAACTACCTTTTCTACTGGTTCTTGAACTTTGAAGCTTAATTTTTTTTCTCTTTAGACAGCCTAACAGTAAAAAAGGGCAGTCCGGTGCACTAAAGCTACCGCTATGTGCGGTATCGGGGGAAGGGCGCCACCACAAGGTTGTATTGTACCAGCCTAGCCTTACCTTGCATTTCTTTTGTCTTTCATTAATGTTTTGCTTTCAAGAATGGTTCATTTTCTCAAACCTTGTTTCTGTTTGGAGTATGGGCTGCTATATATCTATGAATTAACAGACAATTTTGTCTACCATGTGCTTCCAAATATGACTTGGAAATGTGTTCATAATTAAGATTTGAGATCAATTTGTTTTAAAGTCGTTTTTTTTTTTTTTTTTTTAATTTATAATCTTGGTTGGCCAAATCTGGCCATTTCAAAGGAACTATATGAAGAATTTGGTTTGAAATAGATATTCTTTCTTGCGCTAGCACTAGTTTAAAACTTTAAATCAATTATTTTTAGTTGATCATGGCCTCTCCTTTCGATTAGTAGGCTGAGCATTATTGGCGTGAATGTTAACTTTGCGTTAAGCTCTAATTGTGTTTGGATTGTTGTCATGCCATGATTACTATTCCCCTCCCTCCAGCTATTACAATAAACCTTCAGCTTTTCTTCTCGGTATGATAGCTTTCGATTCTCATTCCCTCTCATGTTCAAAACAGGTTTCGTTATGCTTGTTAAGGTCTAGCCTGCAATTGTTAGCGTCATGGGATTTCTCTTTACTTGAAATTAGGGATGAATAATGGGGCCGTGCGGGTGCGGGGCGTTGTGTGTTTTAAGCTATGCGGGGCGGGTTAAAGTAAATTCTTTTTTTAAATGATGAGGTGCGGGTTGCGGGTATATGCGAGTTTAAATTAAAAAAAGCTAAAAATTAGTATTATTCTCGTGAATATACCTAAAATTATATGTTTTCTCAACTTAAAATTTTATGATATTTAAAATGACATATATAACACTTTCTTTCTCAGAAATATGTATCACCTGCGTGATCTTTCTCACCTCCTCCAGGTACAACCGTGAGTTCTCACCTGCCCATAAAAGGGACAATTCTGAATTTGAGTGCTGGCGCGACGCGCCGTAATCGCTGATACCGACTAGAAAACACTACAAATAAATTAATTTATAGCTTTTTTAATCTCTCTATTCATTTTAATAAAAATATGATATTTGATCATTACTTGTACACATCATACTTTTTGACAATTTCTTAGTGTAAAAAGTGATATAATAGAAATAAGTTATTATTTCTAGTTGTAGATTTGGAAATATTATTATTTTCAATGGAGTTATGAATTTTTGAAAAAAATAAAAATATGGGCGGTGCGGTGCGGGTATGTACGGGTTTAAAGGTGGTGTGATTTTAAAATTTGCGGGTTTAGAAAAAACCCGCACGGCACCCGCACCGCACGCACCATTGCCACCCCTACTTGAAATACTGTTACTCTGTTTTAGAATGAGATTGGTTGATGTTATAGTTCTTTATATACGTGTTTGAAACTCAGATGTCGTATAATTTTGAATTGATGTATTTCGTGTTTATTCACGTGTCATCTGCCTTGATATTTCCCTAATTCCTCCTTTGTTTCATTTTTCTTGCATGAACTCATCCGAGTCCCATTTGGACTCCTTTTCATCTTTTGCATTTCGAGTCGGCCCTAAGCAAAGTTGGAGAAAACATACTCCCTCCGTTTCACAATAAGTGAATTGTTGGAGCAATTTTAGTGTTTTAAAATAAGTGAATGGTTCACAATTCAAGATAAATGTTGAAATTTTTTTCCAAATCTACCCTCCATTAAATGTGCATTGGGAGTGATGTATCATGTGTCTTTGCTTTTTGAAGAGGGTAAAAATGAAAAAAACATGATAAATTTATGTCTTTGCTTTTTTTTTTTCTTAACATATGTGCCAAAATTCAACAATTAACTTATTGTGAGACGGAGGAAGTAGCTAACATACTGGGAAGGCCAAAACGAGATGAAGCAACATTATAGTAAACTAGTTTAGAATAAGTGTATAAAAAAAATAAAAGCGTTAGTAAAAAATAAATGTGTATATAAAAAAAATTATTGTGTGTACTGTATTTTATTAATTAAGTACAAAATTTTTATAAATAAAACATATAAATTTAAAGATAAAAAAGTGTAGTTAATTGAAGAGGAACATGATATATGACCGTCACACTTATAATTAAGTAGCCAAATTAGATGTAGCAAAAATATATTTCCCGTTTAAGTTTATTCTATGTAATCTTTTCATAATAAATTAACATAAAATACCAATATGAACCAAAATAAATAAAAGGATAAGAAACGGCAACATATAAAAATAAAAATTTAAGATCCCTTTTAGAAATACAAAATATAATACTTCTTCGATCGGCCTCTTCCTCTCCGGATGCTTTGTTAATTGTAAATGAAGCTGTCGCTTGGTGTCAACTACATGAGGCTTGGGTTGTTGGCTTGTTGCTGTTTATCTCCCACCTGCTTTGACAATTTATGAACCCAACTGATACTCTATTAACAGACATGAGGATTGGCAAGAACTTAGTAACCGATAGAGAGGTGTACTTGTCATCAAGAATGAGGAGGATCCGGCTATCGGTGATTATACATAACACTGTGATCCTTCTGGTTACCCATAGAATATCGTGAAAAAGGGCTCAATTGTTGTATATAGCTCTGGACCGTGGAATGGACGCTATTTCAGTGGAACACAAAACTCTACATACATATGAAGTATATTCAAGTATACGTTTTCAAGAAAATAACAATAACATATTCGATATAATTTCATTAGTGGAGTCTAGAGAGGACATAGTGTACGCAGACCCCTATTTTAAGAGATAGATAGGCTATTTTCCTAGCCCTCGACTCTAGAAAATCATGTCAAAGCAACAGAAATGAAGAAGGCATGCATGCTAAAATCGTTTTCAACAAAAGACAAAAATCCACTAGTTCCATTTTTCCTCAAACAAAACACCAAGTATTAACTCTTGATATAGCAGTAAAAGCAAGACGTGTGTTAATGACATACCTATCAAGTCGGGCGGAGTATTGCCGTTGCAGAATCTTCCGGTAGGCATTCCACCATTGAAGTCTTTATCATAAGGTAGAAAATTCACTTTACTATAGTTCCTATATAATTGTTACTTCCCTGATCAACAATTGAATCTCCTAATGCAAATACTGCTTTTACAACCACGTTCTATGGTAACTGCACTTTCCCTTCAGAACAATTTATAATTAGTATCACAACAGAAATGAACAAAATAACAATTATATTATGCACCATTATATCTATACATATTATGTCGCTGAAATTAATTTAGACACTTTCCTTTTCAAGAAACCAACAAAAGAGAACTTTTGATATTTGAAAAACTTTGAAATGACGTATTTGAGTAGTTTTTAGTCCCCATTTTGTTAATTTATACGAGTTTGAATAATTTTTTGACGAAGGATGTTTGCATGAACACTATAACTCCGGTCCTATATATTATAATGGAAGTTTCAAAAGGCAAGGAGTATAAAAGGAGAAGTAGATGATAAAAATACATGACACCTATTAATAAAGTGACGCACCATCCGTATTTTATATTTAACCTATCATGGAAGGATGGAGTACCTTCCTACTACAATAACTAACTTTACACCTTACAAAGTAAAAAAATTTATTTAGAAAGTAAAAAAAGTGAAAGAGATAAACCTTTGATCAATTGATCCCACCTCTCTTGTGCAGCATACATGTTGGATAGAAGCACATAGGACCTAATTAATATCATCTCGATCCATCTCAATTATCCCTTGGCGACAATCTTACCAAGTTCAATATTTGAGTGGGTCTTGCAAGTTGAAAGCAAAGCTCCCCATAGTGCGGGCCGGAGTCCATAGGTATACTCTTGATGAGGTCTTCAGAATCTCTCATTAAACCAACCCACCCAAGAAGATCAATCATGCAACCGTAGTGCTCAACTTAAGGCTCTATTCTATAAACTCTATTCATCACATCAAAAATCCGATTCATGTAATTGGTGAATTTCGTTGCCGAAAGACAAACTTCCGCCTTTTCGTCGTCTCTCTATGCCTCTATTGCCGTCGCCGTTGCCGGTAATTGGCGCTTCTATGCGCAATGAGAAGAATCTATTCTCTTCTGTCTATATATAAGAGTTCTAACACTTAAAACTGCGATTGCAGTTTTCTTTAGGAAGTCCCATAGCAGTGAGGCTTAACAGATAAAGAAACTATCTATTATTTGATTGACTAATCCTTTATATTGGAATGGGTGAAGGGTCAAATGATTTGGTAATTCCTCATGAGGGGAACCAAATAGGACAACGAAATTTTCAGGATGATTTTTTTCTTTTTTGGAGAGAAATTTAATTTGAGGAGAAAAAGGTGAAAAGATATTTTATCCAATCCATAGATTTTAGTGAAGGTAAAAAGCACGTTCATTAATCATCTGTTAATTACAAAAAAAATAATAATAAAAATATTAAAACAATAAGATTAAACCTTATCTTTATATAATTAGAAAAAATTAGAGGGATCATGGTTATACAGATGAACACCAAAAATTTAACTTAAATAGAATTAATTATAGAGATTTTTTTTAATTAAAGTAAAGTTTTAATTGGTTTAGAAGTGTTAAACATTATATTTTAGGAGTCCTTAATTTTATAGGATTTTAATTTAATTAAATAATAATTAGTGGAAATAAGTGAAAAGATAATTTTATTTATTGTGGAGTATTTTAATGAAGGGTAGAAAGTTTAAATCACTTTTTTAAGGACTTTTAATATATTATAGATAGATTATAGATACAAATTATAGATTATAGATAGATATTAGTAATGACATGAGTGGAAAGCGACTACCATTAGTTTGGTTGAGCAGAATTGAACAATGTGCAACAACTCTCAAAAACAAAAAATTACTTAATTTCCACTGGTTATTCCCATCACCAGTGGAAAGCAGAACCTGGGATAGAACTCAGTTAAAGAACTCAAACATGTTGCAGATCAGACCAAGAGAGCTTAGCAGCAGAATATATGCATAATTTTGATCATTTACAGTTTAGTCCCAATTTACTAATTCTATTTTTTTTGGACCCTAAGTTATTAGGATAATATTGTCATCTCAATTTGCCTAGGATTCTCTTTTGCATTATAAATACCTTGTATGTACTCAAGCGGAGAATAGAAATGAAAATCATCTTTTACTCTATCTAGAATATAGCTTTAGCTTAGCTTAGTTTGTAGCTTAGTTTCCTCTCAAATTCCATTCTGCAACAAAACATTAGCACCAAATTGCCAAGAGTAAATTACCTTCAAAAATCGATCCTAACTGCATACGTGAAAACTCAACTATCGAAAGATAAACAAAGGAAAGAAAGAAGTATAGATACCCCCGAACTTGTCACGTTTTATTCATGGTACATCTGAACTTTGACTAGTCCTAAGTACCCCCAAATTTGTTGTTATAGTACGTCGCCTCACCCTTTTCGGTCCACAGTTCACAACGTGTAATACACGCGCATACACGTGGAAAAAATTGCTGATGTGGCTGTCCACGTGGATAAATACCATCCACTTTTCTTACATTTATCATATATTAAAAAATAACTCATTTTTATCCTTAATTATCCGATTTCTCTCTAAAAAATTATATTTTTCACTTTTCCTCTACTCCAAAATAGTGAAAGGTTGAATTTTCGTCGATTAAGTAAGCTATTATCTAAAAATTTATATTTTTTTTGTGTGTTAAGAATATGATTTTTTTTTTTTTCGGTTAGTGTTTCATAGTAGTTTCTGATTAGTGTTTCAATTAGGATTTTGAGGAAACTCATGCACAAATACGTTTCTTATTATAATTAATGGAGTAAGAAAATGCAATTTAAGTTAGGGGTGTACAAAAATCGTACCGATAAAAATGTGATTGATTTATCGTTGTTGGGTTAACGATTTTTTTTTTAATTATTGAGTTATTGATTCGATTTTAATTTTTTTCTGGGTTATTGGGTAAACCGATAACCCAATAAGTTTATGCTAAGTATTATTTTACACTCCATATGTATGTATATATATATATATATATATATATATATATATATATATATATATATATATATATATAAAAGTAGGATTTTGGTTGCAATTAAGATTCAATTTCTTTTCATGTTAGTTACCACTTTTTCTATTTTATGAGTATTTTCTTATTGATTAAACCAAAAATCAAATCGTTAGGGACTAAAAATCGTTAACCAATATAACTACATACACCATAATGCATACAACCGAGGAATCTACGTTCGAAATTATCATCCGACCATGAAATTCTCACAATTGGAGGGGACCCACATTCACAAACAAGTCTCCTATTATAATTCATGGAGTTAGAATAAATAGATAAAGTAGAATGATTTTTTTTTAGATTTGAAGTAATGGAGGAAGAGGGATAGTTGAATTTTTTGAAAAAATGGAAGGAAAATAGAGTTTCTTCATTTTTTTTATCATTGAAAATGCTGATTTGGCAAAAAAATACCTCCATCACGCGCATGATGGAGGTTGAACTCAAACATTTTTCCACATAAACAAAAAAAGGTCACGCGATATTGCAAAACAACAAGTTCGAGGGATACTTAAGACTAGTCAAAATTTAGATATACCATGAATAAAACGTGACAAGTTCAGGGAGGGAGTAATTGATACTTCTCTCAAAAGGAAAAGGAAGTAAAGAATGAGTGATAAATTCCTTCTTTAATACCCCCCCCTCCCCCCCCCCAAATTACTACCTTTTTCCCTTGGCACACCCCTTTAATATGTCAATCATTAAAGGTGTATTTTTACTTTTTTATCCTCATGTCCTAATAACTAAGCTAAAATTATGGAGTATAAATCAAAAAATAATTTATTTGAAAAATTGAATTCATGAAACAGAAACAACTTTGGAGTGATATTAATGGGGAAAAGAGGGGACAGTTATATTAGGGAAAGGGTAAAAATCATTTTCTCCCCTCAATTTTACTTTAAAAATCAAACTCCCCCCTCAACTTTGAATAATAAGCATTCTCCCCCCTTTTACCTTGACAATGTTTGTTTTAACCTTGACATTTGTAATATCTTCTTATATGGTTGCTGCACCTTCCTTTAGATGTAGGAACCTTCTACCCTTATTATTGGTGAAGATTTTTGATAGCTGGATCTTGACCTCTTAGCTTGTAATTCACAGCCTGATGTCTTCTTTTGGGCATACTTTGTAAATTTGTTGGTTGTGTTGGTTGTTGCTTTCTTTTCTACACTGTTAGGATGTAAATGACTTAGCTTTCCCTTTTTCTTGCTTATGTTTGGTATGTGATAGTTATGCATGTGAATTGATTTCTGTGCTCTTGATTGCTCTGCTTTTGATTCGTAGATTCGATATTTGTGCTTTATCCATGCAAATCAATTCCTTGACCCTTCTTGTTAATTTTGAGAAATTGTTGTATTCCTTGCTATGTTGATTTTCCATAGACTCATTAGCAAGATGATATACAACCATGTTCCCTTCCTTAAAAGTATGTGTTATTTTTGCTCCTATGCATTGCATGATTTGTCTAATATTCTCTATTGCATTCACTAATTCCCAAGGCACTCTCCACTGCTGCATAATCATTTTAATTAGACTTAGTGAATCAGACTCTATTATGACTTCGAATAGACCTCTAGTTTGACAGTATTTTAAGGCCTCTTCTATAGCTCTTGCCTCTGCCTCAACCGATTCTTTAAGATCCGGCATACATAATTTCTTCCTCTATATTCCTGATGCAAAATACAATTGAAATCCACCCTGGATTTCCTCTACACGCCCCATCAGTGCTGTAACGCTCTGAAATCTGATTCCCCGAGATGCCACACAGTGCTCCGAACTACAAGTAGTTCTGAGCTAACTCTGGCTGCCTTTTCTAATTTTGAACCTCAAAATAGGGAAAATATAAATAAAAGATCATAATATATACAGAAAATTGTCTGAATCATCTGGGTATATCTGAATCATACTAATCTCAAAAGTCTGATAAAGCAAATACTGGAAATCTGAGTACTAAAATAAAAATCTGAATACTAAATCTGATAGTCCAACAAGCCTCTACTATCTGAATATAGAGAGTCACTAGGACAGGCCCAAGCTGACTCAAACTGTCTGAAATAAAATGAGAAACATCTGCTAATAAACTGAAAGTGTGAACAATTAAGTCTCCGAACTATGAGGACTCACCAACTGCAGGAATGTAGATGAGATGCTCGAAGATCACTCACGCTGCTGAGATTGAGCACCTGAACCTACATTATGAGACAATGTAACACATAGACATATATATAGATTAGTACTTTGAGGATGTACCGAGTATATGGGGATGTATGCAATAAGTAAACAGTATCATCACAGTTTATGAAATCATGCATGCTAAATGTAAATGACTCACATAGGCTTGAGTAAATCTAAAGGATGAAGATCATAATCAAGAATAGTAAAACATAAAATATAAAACTTGTGAGCCATAACACTTAGTTCTAAAATCTGTACTCTATTCTTGTTCTTAAATCATATCTAAAAAATTATTCTATAAGGAAATATATTCTTAACTGTTAGACTGTAGGGATAATACTTTTAAAACTAATCTGAAAATCTTTACTGTTAGGGAGGTTCTCTTAACCGACATAAACCATGTGAGCTACATGCAGTCTAACGTCTTGACCTCCTAAAGAGGAAACCTCACGTTGGGGAGAGGTGTCATACTCTTGCCAGGGAGTATAACCTAATTCAGGTGATCGATCACAAGCTAAATCTGTCATCCATATAAATGGGAATAATCTGAGTCTGTACCTATGTTGGCTACGTAGTTCTGTGGAAGATAGGGCACGCAGATCCCACACTTACCGCTCGATGCTTAATACTACTCCCTCTTAAATCTGTATGCTCAAACCATTGAAAATCCACTTTTAAAACTAGCATAAGGATTTATATGAAAATCAGTTATGCATTTATCTGAGTAAATCTGAGTTCGGTAAACTGTAACAATTTGTAAAGTGGATTCCAAAGCTAAACAATGATCGAAAGATCAAAGTTTTACTGAAAAACTATAAATAATCTGCTCATAAGATGCTTAAATCATCATCTTTCTTGAAATAATAACATTCAATCTTGGGATAAATAACTCATGCATCAATATCATGTTAAATCACCATAATAATCATGCTTGATAATGTCAATATTGATAAAACAACTCAAAATCTGAAAATTTCAGCAATATGCATGGGGATATGAACAAAATCATGTAATTCAATTTCTAAATCAATGGAAATATCATACACTTGTAAATAACAATAATGGGCATAAACCCTAACTTAAATTTCAAGAAAAATCTCATAAATTGCAGTAAATTTGAAATTAAAGTAAAGTTTTGGGCACAAGGATGAAAGAATTATCCTTGTTCAAATCCCACATACCTTAATTTGATGATCTAGATGCTAGAACTTGAATCTTGGATCTCTATTGATGTTTTGGAGATGGATTCTTGGAGTTCTTGAATTGGGAATTCTCAATCTTGAATTGTTTTGGAGGATTAATGGAGAAATTTTGAATTTCTTGGGGAAGAAGTATGAGCCTTAGGGTTTTGTTTAAGAGAGAATGATGAATAAAGCATAAATTACTTTCAGATATTCTTTCTAACGATACCAATTTCGTCAAAAACCGATATTGGAGCAAAGAGTTATCCCCATTTTACTCCAGCATATCTGGCTGGAAAACTGGTGACGACATTCGTGATAAGCTATCACGCCCGTGACGGCCTATCACCAATGTCGTCAGCCCTGGGCAGATTTCTGACCCCAGTGACGACATTTTGTGATAAGCCATCACACCCATGATGTCCGATCACCAATGTCATCAGCCTTAACCAGAAACTCAATATTTCACCTTTTTTTTACGACATTCGTGACGGCCTATCACCAACTTGACGGCCTGTCACGGATGTCGTCAAGAATATTTTTCTAGAAATTTAAGGGCATTTTGCAAGAGTATTTTGGTCATTTCTCATATTTTTTGAGCCTCTATAAATATGAGAAACCATTATTCAAACCCTAATTTCTCCATTTCTCTTCCAATTCTCTAAAGAGAGAATATCTAGGGTTTCAATTCAAGAACCCTAATCTTTCAAAAATTATCCATAAATCTTCAAGATTTCTTCAAGAACTAAGTTCCTCATAGTGTGGGCTTCGAGAATCATTTATTAAAAGTGCGGATAGAGTCTCAAGCATTAGAATTCATCCGATTTCAAAGGTTAAGGTATGTAGATATTGATTCTTGAGTCCCTTTCATCCAAGAAGCTCAAGAACCCTTTTTAAAAACTAATAGATTTTTTATGTTTGTGAGTTGTTAATGATTTGTATGAGTTGAAATGGATATTCAAGGTGTTGTGGAGTTTTGATTTATGTTTGTCTACAAAATTTATGAGCTTTGACCCTAGTATGTGGAACTAATGTGATAGAACCTCTTAAAGTTGTTTTCTATGTGATGTGTTCTTGACTTTTTGGCGTAGAAATGGTTGAATAAGCGAAGCATGTCCCCCATAGGTTTGATAAAAACACCCAAATAAATGAATTATTCCATTGTAGCAGGAAATTCCCAAATAAGTGTGGACCCGTGCATGCCTAGTGTTTGATAAAATGCCTTAGTGAGTGAAATGTGCCAAGATAGCATGAAATCCCCAATTAAGTTCTAACATGATAGTAAGAAGTTTCCCCATTCTATGTGATATCCAAACACATGTCAAGAATGATATAGGTATGAAATAGCTGAGGTAAAACCTTGTTGAATGGAGTACGATCTAGTAGCATGTTTCCCCTACATTATTATATGATTATGATTCCGAGATGTTTAAAGTGACCCCTTGGTGACTATGATGATGAATAGAAATTTGTGATTCCTAATTACTTGAAGAGTTGTGTTAATGATTGGGAAGATGCTTTAATGATTATGATGATGCATGAATGATTATTATGATACATGAATGATTGTGATGATGAATGAATGATTATGCTTTAATTTTACGCTATCGAGTCCTGGGGGTATTTATACCCGATAATAGAGCTGTTGTCTAGAGCCCGTGTCAGTTTTTCGATAACTCCAGTCGACCCATGATTCTCCGAACTCAGTGAACTATAGAACTCTGTATCCTTAGATAAGTCAGAACTTAAGAAAGCTCAGTAATCTCAAATATCTCTATAATCTCTGTACCGCTAGTAATCTAGCCTCAATCCTGTAATCAGCTCAGATATAATAGTATTCAAGTCTAATCCCAGAAGAGATTTGAGTAATCTATTCAAGCTCTGTATCGTAAGTCAGATACCATGATTTGATACCTTTTCCGTCAGATACAGAACTAAGTAATCTCAGCGTAACTCAGTTAGATCTTTTGAGAAACATGATCAGTAACAGACTTAGTTCAGTTGTGATCAATTGTGAATTCAGTTCAGAGTCTTTCAGTTGGGAGTAGAATCAAGCACCGAGTGAGGAAAGGGATGGAAGTTCTCCCGTCAGAGAGGTCGAGTCATTAAGAGCAATCCCTGAACTCCAGAACTGCTTAGCCAGTGCAGGATGCAGGAGTCTCTCATCAGTAGTGGCTATCACCATCAGAGAGATTTGACTATCATATTGCCTTAGTCTGACTTCCTGCGAGGGTTATCCGATCAGAGAGGCTTGACCAGAGAGGTCTTTACCCATGGCACGGTATTGACACCATTCTCGCTGGGGTCACAGGTTGGACCCCACCTGTGGTAGGTTGGGGCATATCGGTTAAGTAACTACTTCCCACAGTTGCAGTTTCAGTATCACTCTTCAGAAATCAGGATGGTGTGGTACAGTCGTCTATCCCAGTATAGAACTCAGATAGTTCAATTGGCTTATGGACCATCCCGTCAGATAGGCCTGGTCTCATATGTAGATGCTTATTATCATTACTAGAGATCTCCCGTCAGAGAGGCTTAATCTCAGTCTCAGTTTTAGTTTAGTATTCTTGTGATCATATCTAGAGATCTCCCGTCAGAGAGGCTTGATCTCAGTCTTAGACCATGTTGAGTATTCTTATTATTATATCTAGAGATCTCCCGTCAGATAGGATTGATCTCCATCTCAGATTCTTTATTCTATTGAGTATTCTTGTTGTCAGATTCGGACATGATCATACTTCTTATCATTGATAATCACTTCCAAAATAATCTGTTAGAAAAGTTGATCTCAAATTTTGTCAGTCGAAAGCAGTAAGCTCAGAATTTAGTCCTTGATGTAAGTACATCCAGATCCTCAGTTATCAGTAGCAGATAAGTTAGTGATTCGAGATCTTAGTGTTAGTTGTGAGTTCAGTCTGCAGTAAAGTGGTATCTGAGTTTCAGTATCTAGAGTTGCGATGATTATGTTCATGGTCTGTACATTCATGTATGTGTTCTCATGCGGCATCTTCATGATTATTCAATTTAGATATTGTGCATGCATGAGCCCTTGCATTAGCCTACCCCGTCTACATACTTAGTACATTCATGAACTGACGCATTTGCGCTATGGTATTTTATTTGACACCATAGGTTCAGAGGCACAGGATCCAAAGTTTCCTCAGCAGTTCAGTCCCAGTTAGCAGCAGTAGCAGTGAGTCCTCTTCTTTCGAGAATGAATCTCAGTATACTATTATTTCTTCAGACTTTATTTATTTTCAGTTGATGGAGTTAGTTGGGGACTTATCCCATCAACTCCACAGTTCAGACAGTTTAGATGCTTTTTAGACGGATGTTGTTGATGTGTATTATGAGTATTCATAGATGTGTTGAACCTTATGGCTAGTTTTTACATTTATTTTAGATACTATGCAGTATACAGGTACAAATATCAGTAAAGGGTTAGCTTGTGGTCCTTCGGGGTCATAAGCACCGTGTGACGTCTCGGGATGGGATTTCGGGGCATTACAAACTTGGTATTAGAGACTAAGGTTCAAGAGTGTCCTAGGGAGTCTAAAAGCCACATCTAGTAGAGTCTCATGCATAGGTGTGTAGCGCGCCACATTTATGTACAAGAGGCTACAGGATGTTTTTAGGAGAAGTTCTTCTTCTTTCAATGATCATTTCGTGTGAGTGAGCATGAGCTCAAGTTGATCCTCAGTTTAATCCACTTCTTTCTTCCAATTACAGAGTATGCCTTCTCGCAGAGATTTTATCCGTGGGGTCGATGAACAGCCCCCTTAGCCAGTAGATCCTGAGAATGAGAGTGTGTCACATATAGAGTTTTGGGCCGCTTTCCAGGTGCTAGCCCAAGATGTGACTAATGTTCGTGGCAACCATCAGGCGGCAGTCCCACCTCAGCAAGATGGAAATTCTGCCGCAGCCAGGATTAGAAGCTTCATGAAAATGAACCCGCCGAAATTCTTTGGGTCAGTAGTAGGTGAGGACCTGTAGTTGTTTCTATAGGAGGTGAAGAAGATCACCCAGATTATGTATGTTTCTGAGGAGGAGAGTGTTGAGTTAACATCTTATAGGTTGAAAGACATTGCTTATGATTGGGTAGTGACGTGGGAGAAAAGTAAAGGGGAGAATACAGCTCCAGTGACTTGGTAAGAGTTTCAGAGTGCCTTTCTAGATAGGTTTTTCCCTCTAGAGATGAGAGAGCCTAAGGTAGAAGAGTTCATGAACCTAAGGCAAGGTTCCATGACCGTGAAAGAGTATTGTTTTAAGTTTAACCAATTAGCTAAGTATGCACCCGACTTGGTAGCTGACCCTAGAGCGAGTATGAGTAAGTTTTTGTCTGGGGTGTCGAGTGATATGTTGAAAGAGTGTAGAGCTGCCATGCTCAATAGAGATATGGATCTTTCTAGGCTAATGATGCATGCACAAAAAAATGAGGCAGATAAAATGAATGAGAGAGAGAGAGTGAATAAAAGAGCCAAGATAGGTAGTCGTGGTTTCCCGCAGGCAGGGTCTCAAGGTGGTAGTAGTTCTCAGTATGGTCAGAGATTTTTAGTTCCAGCTCCATCTTCATCTAGTGTACTCGCACCTGTGTTTGGGGGTGTCAGATCTGAGGGAGTGCCTAGCTCCAAAGCCCAGAGTAGTGCTAGTGGTGTTCGTACCCATCTACGTTGTGGAGAGTATGGCAGTCGCCACCAAGGTGTGTGTACAGCTGGTAGTGATGTGTGTTTTGGTTTTGGTAAGCCAGGCCATAGAATGCGAGAATGTAGAGGGCTGACTCAAAGGGGTAGACTTCATGCGTTTCAGGCTCACCTTGATCGGGAAGGATTCCCTGAAATAGACCCAGGTATGTTATGAGCCCTTCATCTTTATGACATGCATTGTTAGATCCTTTGCTCCCATTTTGAGATTATATGTTAGCATGAGTCATGCATAAGTTTTAGATCTTGATCGGTCAATTATGATCTAGTCTTTAGGTGCCCCGCGCACCGTTCCTGTATTTCAGCGAAGTGTGTTTAGAGGGACATAGGGTCCCAAGGGGGATTGTAACACCCTGTAAAAGTCGTGCATGGATTAGCCTTTAATAGAGTTCCCTTAGACTTAAGAACTTGAAATTTTTTCTAAGTGTAATGAGGACTTAGAGTCATTTTAGCTGGCAATCTTCGGGATACAACTTTTCAACCTTCCCGACATCTGCTTTTAGATTTTCAAGTTGAGTTATGATCGGGAAATCTCATAGTACATCTCGGATAAGTTTCGGAATTTTTCGGAACGCATAAGGCTGCGTTTGGATTTAAAAACAGTAGCAAAACGCATAGACTATTGCCCAGTTTTCAGCATTTCAGGGTCAATTTCAAATGATCATAACTCCCTGTATATAATGAAATGTGTGATCTATAATATATCAAACAAAATCTCTTCGAGTCCTCTTTCAATTGCAGTTGGTTTCATCCAATTTGAGTATATGAGTAAAAAGTTATAATCGATTTACTCCAGTCTACCAAACTGTCAACTGAGGGACAGATTTGACCTTAATTGTTCCTTAGGGGTATTTTGGTAATCCTCCACCCCTATATATACCACCAACACGGGATTTAATCCCTCAAACACCATAATACAAATACTCTTCCCAAAATTGCTCAAGAACTCTCCCTAGGGTTTCAACATTAAAACCCAAGCAACTCAAGATTCAACCGCGAGTTCGTGAAACAAATTACAGATTTGGAATCCTCTCGACGTAGGCTTCGATAGACACCCAAAATTCGTGGAGAACAAGGTACGCGGGGTTTTTCCTAAATTCTCATGGGCATAGAAAAATCATGTTTTAGAATGGGGTTTTAAATTATGTATATATATTTATGTATAAGATGTTTTAACATCATTGTTTTGGTCTTTTGACCATCTCCAAAGCGATTTGACAGTTTATATACATATATGAATGAATGTGTTTCAATTTTGAATACATGAACTTGCTAAAGACATTTGACCACCAGGTGTTTGATGAAATTTCTGCATGAATTGAACTTTAAGTTTCGGAATATGAAATCCTTTACATCAGTTACATGTTTTGGTGGTCTAAACTATGTTTTGAATGAAAGCTCTTGCTTAATACATTATGGCTCAGAAAAATCATGACTTGCAAGTCTTGGTATGACGATACCAACTCAGACTAATGCCATATCAGACTCAGACTAACAGACATTTCAGACTTTCATGATTTTAGACATTCAGAATGTTGCATGTACAGAAGAGGTTAAAAATGGGCATACAGAGATGTTAGGTGGTTCCCCGAAGAGGGCTTGAGTTCAAGCGACTCATTGCCTAAAACCGTGGTTTGCCGACCCGGGTATACTATTATGCGCTGACTTAAATGTCCTGTGGCGTATCAGACTCAGACACTTCAACCCTTGCGGCACACTTGGGTTGGGGGCTTCCCCGCCGAGTCAATGACGGATTCCATACAGCCCGTGGAATATCAGACTTGTAGGGGAATACCACCTAACTCAGAAGTAAAGCACAGATCATGATTTGAAATGAACAGACAGGTTACATGTTTTCAGAAAGTGCCCATGTATTTTTCAGAAATAGTTTTATACATGATGTCTTGATGAAAAATTGCTTTCACTTAATATGTATATATATATATATATGTATGTTCCATTATACTATTTTTTTTGGATTTCTTTGCGTGCCAGTACTTTTGTGCTGACCCCCCCTCCTTCCAGGTTCTGAGGCACAGTCTAGGGGTCCAGCTACTCAGTAGACATTCTCGGATTTGCAGACTTGATCTCACAGTGGTGAGCCTTCTATTATTCGGAAGGCCTAATTATGTCAAACATTATCTTATTTCTTATGTTTTTGGTTTACTGGGGGCCTTATCCCAGTTTCTTTTCAGACAGATGTTTATGTTCTTAGTAGAGATTTCGCAGACTGATGTCAGATAGTATTATTCAGAAATATTGCAGAACTTGACCATGTTTTCCGTACTCAGTTTCAATTCCGCATTTTATTATGATTATGAATGTTGTGCATGATAACCAGATAGAGAATGGGTGTTCCGGGCCTTCATGGTTCGGGATGCTCGTCACGGCTAGGGCCTAGGCTCGGGTCGTGACAGGGATATAACCCATAGTATTATGATGTTGCATGCCATTAGATTCATCCCGATGCATGTTCAAATTTTCTTTATGGAGTTAGCATCAGTTGTCATTGCATTGTCGATCGTACTTTCAAAAGTCAGCTTAGCTGGACATTCATGCATATGATATGTGCATTTAGTAGAAAGAGTTCAGCTTGTCTGCATGTGTTCAGTCGTGTATTCATGAGATCATCCCATTTATGAGCCCATGCATCAGATATGCATGTGTATTATGAGAATTCAGCTATAAGTATCATCAGTCGAATATTCCATGCATCAGATATGCATGCCCAGTGTGAGAACTCTGTATGTCATTCGTTCCAGTTGCGTAGTCCTGATCTGAGATGTTTCCATTTCTTGAGTAAGTTCTGTTAATCCATATTCTCAGTCTATCAAGCGATATTCGAGGACGAATGTTCTCAAGGGGGAGATAATGTAATGCCCCACAAAATCCTTTTCCAGTCTGAGCCTTAGAGAGTATTTGGTAAAGCAAAAATTTGAGTCAAAATGTTACAGAAATATCCTCCCAAGTATGAAATACTTTGAATCGTGTGGGAATCTATTTGAGCATGAATTGAGATCATAGAGGTCCCCTAACTTATGGACGAGTTGAAAGCTTTCCAATCATTCAAGTTTTAGTGACCGTCAAGATTTGGGTCAACTTTAATTGACCATAACTCCTTGCATATATCGAATTCGAGGACATACTATATATCAAATAAAATATCTTTGAATTATATTTCCAACGATACCAATTTCGTCAAAAACCAATATCAGAGCAAAGATTTATCCTCATTTTACTCCAGCATGTCAGACTGGGAAACTGGTGGCGACATTCGTGATAAGCTATCATGCCCGTGATGGCCTATCACTAATGTCGTCATCCCTGGGCATATTTCTGACCCTAGTGACGACATTTTGTGATAAGCCGTCATGCCTGTGATGTCCTATCACCAATGTCGTCAGCCTTAACTAGAAACTCAATATTTTACCTTTTTTTTGACGACATTCGTGACGACCTATCACCAACTTGACGGCCTGTCATGGATGTCGTCAAGAATATTTTTCCAGCAATTTAAGGGCATTTTTGCAAGGGTATTTTGGCCATTTCCTACTTTTTTTGAGCCTCTATAAAGATGAGGAGCCTCATTCAAACCCTAATATCTCCATTTCTTTTCCAATTCTCTAAAGAGAGAATATCTAGGGTTTCAATTCAAGAACCCTAATCTTTCAAAAATAATCCATAAATCTTCAAGATTTCTTCAAAAACTAAGTTCCTCAGCGTGGGCTTCGAGAATCATTTATTACAAGTGTGGATAGAGTCTCAAGCATTAGAATTCATCCGACTTCAGAGGTTAAGGTATGTAGATATTGATTCTTGGGTCCCTTTCATCCAAGAAGCTCAAGAAACCTTTTTAAAAACTAATAGATTTTTTATGTTTGTGAGTTGTTAATGATTTGTATGAGTTGAAATGGATGTTCAAGGTGTTGTGGAGTTTTGATTTATGTTTGTCTACAAAATTTATGAGCTTTGACCTTAGTATGTGGAACTAATGTGATAGAACCTCATGAAGTTATTTTTTATGTGATGTGTTCATGACTTTGGGGCGTAGAAATGGTTGAATAAGCGAAGCATGTCCCCCATAGGTTTGATAAAAACGCCCAAATGAATGAGTTATTCTATGGTAGCTAGAAATTCCCAAATAAGTGTGAACCCGTGCATGCATAGTGTTTGATAAAATGCCTTAGTGAGTGAAATGTGCCAAGATAGCATGAAATCCCCAATTAAGTTGTGACATGATAGTAAGAAGTTTCCCCAAGCTATGTGATATCTAACACATGTCAAGACTGATATAGGTATGAAATAGCTGAGGTAAAACCTTGTTGAATGGAGTATAATCTAGTAGCATGTTTCCCCTACATTATTATATGATTATGATTCCGAGATGCCTAAAGTTACCCCTTGGCAACTATGATGATAAATAGACGTTTGTGATTCCTAATTACTTGAAGAGTTATGTTAATGATTGGGAATATGCTTTAATGATTATGATGATGCATGAATGATTATTATGATACATGAATGATTGTGATGATGAATGAATGATTATGATTTACTTTTACGCTATCGAGTCCTTGGGGTATTTATACCCGACAATAGAGCTGTTGTCTAGAGCTCGTGTCAGTTTTTCGATAACTCCAGTCGAGGGATAATTCTTCGAACTCAGTGAACTATAGAACTTTGTATCCTCAGATAAGTCAGAACTTAAGAAAGCTCAGTAATCTCAGTTATCTCTGTAATCTCTATACCGCTAGTAATCTAGCCTCAGTCCTATAATCAACTTATATCTAATAGTATTCAAGTCTAACTCAGAGGCGATTCGAGTAATCTATTCATGATTTGTATCGTCAGTCAGATACCATGATTCGATACCTTTTCCATCAAATATGGAACTAAGTAATATCAGCGTACCTCAATCAGATCTTTTGAGAAACATGATCAGTAAAAGACTCAGTTCAGTTGTGTTCAGTTGAGAATTCAGTTCAGAGTTATTCAGTTGGGAGTAGAAGCTAGCACTGTGTGAGGGAAGGGATGACAGCTCTCCCGTCAGAGAGGCCGAGTCGTTAGGAGAAATCCCTGAACTCCAGAACTGCGTAGCCAGCACAGGATGCATGAGTCTCCCGTTAGTAGAGGCTGTCACCGTCAAAGAGGTTTGACTATCATATTACCTCAGTCTGAATTTCTGTGAGGGTCATCCCGTCAGAGAGGCTTGACCAGAGAGGTCTTTACCCGTGGCACGTTATTGACACCCTTCCCGTTGGGGCCATAGGAATAGACCCCACCTGTGGTAGGTTGAGGCATGTCAGTTAAGTAACTATTTCCCACAGTTGCAGTTTCAGTATCACTCTTCAAAAATCAGGACTGTGTGGTACAGTCATCTATCCCAGTATGGAACTAAGATAGTTTCATTGGTTCATGGACCATCCCGTCAGATAGTCCTGGTCTCATTATAGTACGTACTATATATTAAATGAAAACTCATTGAATTATCTTTCCAACGATGCCAATTTCATCAAAAACCAATATTGGAGCAAAGAGTTATCCCCATTTTACTCTAGCATGTCTGGCAAGGAAACTGGTAACGACATTCGTGATAAGCTATCACGCCCGTGACGGCCTATCACCAATGTCGTCATCCCTGGACAGATTTCTGACCCCAGTGATGACTTTTTGTGATAAGCCATCACGCTCGTGATGTCCTATCACCAATGTCGTCAACCTTAACCAGAAACACAATATTTCACCTTTTTTGACGACATTCGTGACGGCCTATCACCAACTTGACGGCCTGTCACAGATGTCATCAAGAATATTTTTCCAGTAATTTAAGGGCATTTTTGCAAGGTTATTTTGGTCATTTCTCACCCTTTTTTAGCCTCTATAAATATGAGGAACCCTCATTCAAATCCTAATTTCTCCATTTCTCTTCCAAATCTCTAAAGAGAGGATATCTAGGGTTTTAATTCATGAACCCTAATATTCCAAAAATCATCCATAAATCTTCAAGATTTCTTCAAAAACTAAGTTCCTCATAGTGTGGGCTTCGAGAATCATTTATTACAAGTGCGGATAGAGTCTCAAGCATTAGAATTCATCCGACTTCAAAGGTTAAGGTATGTAGATATTGATTCTTGGGTCCCTTTCATCCAAGAAGCTTAAGAACCTTTTTTAAAAACTAATAGATTTTTTATGTTTGTGAGTTGTTAATGATTTGTATGTGTTAAAATGGATGTTCAAGGTGTTGTGGAGTTTTGATTTATGTTTGTCTACAAAATTTATGAGCTTTGACCCTAGTATGTGTAACTAATGTGATAAAACCTCTTGAAGTTGTTTTATATGTGATGTGTTCATGATTTTTGGGTGTAGAAATGGTTGAATAAGCGAAGCATATCCCCCATAGGTTTTATAAAAACGCCCAAATGAATGAATTATTCCATGGTAGCAGGAAATTCTCAAATAAGTGTGAACCCGTGCATGCCTAGTGTTTGATAAAATGCCTTAGTGAGCGAAATGTGCCAAGATAGCATGAAATCCCCAATTAAGTTGTGACATGATAGTAAGAAGTTTCTCCAAGCTATGTGATATCCAAACACATATCAAGACTGATATAGGTATGAAATAGCTGAGGTAAAACCTTGTTGAATGGAGTATGATCTAGTAGCATGTTTCCCCTACATTATTCTATGATTATGATTCCGAGATGCTTAAAGTGACCCCTTGGCGACTATGATGATGAATAGATGTTTGTGATTCCTAATTACTTGAAGAGTTGTGTTAATGATTGGGAAGATGCTTTAATGATTATGATGATGCATGAATGATTATGATGATACATGAATGATTGTGATGATGAATGAATGATTATGCTTCACTTTTATGCTATCGAGTCCTAGGTATATTTATACCCGACAATAGAGCTGTTGTCTAGAGCCCGTGTAAGTTTTTTGATAACTCCAGTCGAGCCATGATTCTCCGAACTCAGTGAACTATAGAACTCTGTATCCTTAGATAAGTCAGAACTTAAGAAAGCTCAGTAATCTCAGTTATCTCTGTAATCTCTGTACCGCTAGTAATCTAGCCTCAGTCCTATAATCAACTCAGATCTAATAGTATTCAAGTCTAATCCCAGAAGCGATTCGAGTAATCTATTCAAAATCTGTATCGTCAGTCAGATACTATGATTCGATACCTTTTCCGTCAGATACGGAACTAAGTAATCTCAGCGTAACTCAGTCAAATCTTTTGAGAAACATGATCAGTAACAGACTCAGTTCAGTTGTGTTCAATTGAGAATTCAGTTCAGAGTCTTTCAGTTGAGAGTAGAAGCTAGCACCGAGTGAAGGAATGGATGACAGCTCTCCCGTCAGAGAGGCCGAGTCGTTAGGAGCAATCCCTGAACTCTAGAACTGTGTAGCCAGCGCAGGATGTAGGAGTCTCCCGTCAGTAGAGGCTATCACCGTCAGAGAGGTTTGACTATCATATTACCTCAGGCCGACTTTCTGTGAGGGTCATCCCGTCATTGAGGCTTGACCAGAGTGGTCTTTACCCGTGGCACGGTATTGACACCCTTCCCTCTGGGTTCACAGGTTGGACCCCACCTGTGGTAGGTTATGGCATGTCGGTTAAGTAACTATTTCCCACAGTTGCAGTTTCAGTATCACTCTTCAGAAATCAGGACTTTATGGTATAGTCGTCTATCCCAGTATGGAACTCAGATAGTTCCATTGGTTCATGGACCATCCCATCAAATTGGCCTGGTCTCATATGTATATGCTTATTATCATTACTAGAGATCTCCCATCAGAGAGGCTTAATCTCAGTCTCAGATTCAGTTTAGTATTGTCGTGATCATATCTAGAGATCTGCCGTCAAATAGGATTGATCTCAGCCTTAGACCATTTTGAGTATTTTTATTATTATATCTTGAGATATTGATAACGCTCAAACTACAGCTCCCGTAAGAGTGTAAGCGGTCGTCGTCAAATATAGAACCCAACTGGGTTGGGTGTCGAATCCCACAGGGAATACTCGGTCACTAAGTATGCAACGATTAGTAGACTTTTGGTGAAAGTTCTGTAAAAAGGGGGGATTTAATTGTAGAGTGAATTAAGAGTATCAAAGTAACAAAGAAAAACGAAATGTTTAGTAGGTTTTAATCAATGAGAATTGTAAGTTAGGGTTATGTCCACCTTATGAGTTCTACGTATCTATTGGCTATGAGTTATGCAGAATTCATACATGCATGCGCTTATAGAGATTCGTATTCTATGGTAAATCCTAGCGTCTTTCGACCATCAAGGATAATATCACTTTAACTCTTTCGAGCTTAAAGAGTATACTAATGGTACGAATTCTCCACGAGGTTAATCCAGTTACGGCACTAACTTTTAAACAGGGGTTGGTAGCCCTATTTCCTTGTCATTCTCTCTTTTCCAGACATGTAACTTTTCTTTCGAACAAGTTAATGCTATACTGGCGTATTCTATATGTTTGCAACCACAAGAATTCAATTAAGATGAAAAGAGTAATGATATAAGCAGCATACGTATCAAGAATTCACAAACTCATAGCAACAGATAGTATCTCATAAGGCTTCCATAACCCTAACAGAGAAGTTTAGCTACTCATGAGTGCAACGGAAATCACAATAGACATCATCATCATACCAAAATCTAGAACAAGCTTGACGATTTGGATGATTTTTGGCGTCAAAAACTCTCACACGTTTTTGCCCTAGCCGTTCTTCTCAAGAGAGTCGTGTTTCTCTGTTAAAACTTACAGAATCTGTAACTTGAATAATAGTAAAAGTCGAATGGAAAAGACTTAAATTAATGAATGAGTGAATAATGAAAAGCTTGAATTAATTGAAAAGCATGAATGCTGAAAAATTCAGCAAAATAGGGTTTTTATAACATCCTTGTCCTAGTCCTACTGAAATAGGGTTTTTATCCTTGTCCTAGTCCTACTGGGTTACTGCATACTTGTCCTAATCCTACTAAGTTAGTGTTGATCCCCCAAGTCTTTAGAAATGCTGTTTTTGCCCGGGACAAGTTCTCCATGCATCACTTTCAGTCCACAAGCTTCCAGAAGCTGCCTTCCTTCTTACGTGAAGTTTCCTTTGGCGTCCAACAGTCCATAAAATTCTGAAATCTTCATCATTTATACCTGAAAACTTGCAAATCACGTTGGTTAGCTCACTTACAGGAAAAAGGACTAAAAGTGTAGGAATTATATATTTTGTCCTCAAAACTTAGCTAAAATATGGGTACATTAAGGTGCTTTAGGTGTGTAAATACGCCTAACATCAGATATCCCATCAGATAGGCTTGATATCCATCTCAGATTCTTTATTTTATTGAGTATTCTTATTGTCAGATTCGGACATGATCATACTTCTTATCATTGATAATCACTTCCAGAATAATCTGTTAGAAAAGTTGATCTCTAATTTTATTAGTCAAAAGCAGTAAGCTCAGAATTTAGTCCTTGATGTAAGTACATCCAGATCCTCAGTTATCAGTATCAGATGATTCAGTGATTCAGTATCTCATTGTTAGTAGTGAGTTCAGTCTGCAGTAAAGTGGTATCTGAGTTTCAGTATCTAGAGTTGCGATGATTGTGTTCATGGTCTGTACATTCATGTATGTGTTCTCATGCGGCATTTTCATGATTATTCAGTTTAGATATTGTGCATACATGAGCCCTTTTATTAGCCTACCCTATCTACATACTCAGTACATTCTTGTACTGACGCATTTGCGCTGTGGTGTTTTATTTGACACCATAGGTTCAGAGGCACAGGATCCAGAGTATCCTCAGCAGTTCAGTCCCAGTTAGCAGCAGTAGCAGTGTGTCCTCTTATTTCAAGGATGAATCTTAGTTTACTATTATTTCTTCAGACTTTATTTATTTTTAGTTGATGGAGTTAGTTGGGGACTTATCCCATCAACTCCACAGTTCAGACAGTTTAGAGACTTTTCAGAAGGATGTTGTTGATGTGTATTATCATTATTCATAGATGTGTTGAACCTTATGGCTATTTTTTGCATTTATTTAAGATATTATGCAGTATACAGGTACAGATATCAGTAAAGGGTTAGCTTGTGGTCCTTCGGGGTCATAAGCATCGTGTGACTTCTCGGGATGGGATTTTGGGGTGTTACAAACTTGGTATCAGAGCCTAAGGTTCAAGAGTATCCTAGGGATTCTGAAAGCCGTATCTAGTAGAGTCTTATGCATGGGTGTGTAGTGCGCCACATTTATGTACAAGAGGCTACAGGATGTTCTTAGGAGCAGTTCCTCTTCTTTCAATGATCATTTTGTGCGAGTGAGCATGTGCTCAAGTTGATCCTCAGTCTAATCCATTTCTTTCTTCCAATTACAGAGTATGCCTCCTCGTAGAGATTTTGTTTATGGGGTCGATGACCAGCCCCTTCAGCCAGTAGATCCTGAGAATGATAGTGTGTCTCATACAGAGTTTTGGGCCACTTTCCAGGCGCTAGCCCAAGCTGTGACTAATGTTTATGGCAACTGTCAGGATGCAGTCCCACCACAGCAAGATGGGAATTCTGCCGCAGCCAGTATTAGAAGCTTCATGAAAATGAACCCGCCCAAATTCTTTGGGTCAGTAGTAGGTGAGGACCCGCAGTTGTTTCGAGAGGAGGTGAAGAAGATCACCCAGATTATGCATGTTTCTGAGGAGGAGAGTGTTGAGTTAACCTCTTATAGGTTGAAAGACATTGCTCATGATTGGGTGGTGATGTGGGGGAAAAGTAGAAGGAAGAATGCAGCTCCCGTTACTTGGATAGAGTTTTAGAGTGCCTTTGAAGATAGGGTTTTCCCGCTAGAGATGAGAGAGTCTAAGGTAGAAGAGTTCATGAACCTAAGGCAAGGTTCCATGACCGTGAAAGAGTATTGTCTTAAGTTTAACTAATTAGATAAGTATGCTCCCGACTTGGTAGCTGACCCTAGAGCAAGTATGAGTAAGTTTTTGTCTGGGGTGTCGCGTGATGTGTTGAAAGAGTGTAGATCTGCCATTCTTAATAGAGATATGGATATTTATAGGCTAATGATGCATGCACTACAAATTGAGGCAGATAAAATAAATGAGCGAGAGAGTGAATAAGAGAGCCAAGAAAGGTAGTCGTGGTTTCCCGCAGACAGGGTCTCAAGGTTGTAGTAGTTCTCAGTATGGTCGGAGTTTTTTTAGTTCCAACTCCATCTTTAGCTAGTGTATTCGCACCTGTGTTTGGGAGTGTCGGATCTGAGGGAGCGCCAAACTATAAAGCCCAGAGTAGTGCTAGTGGTGTTCAGACCCATCTGCGTTATGGAGAGTGTGGAAGGAGACACCAAGGTGTGTGTACAGCCGGTAGTGATGTGTATTTTGGTTGTGGTGATCCAGGCCATAGAATGCGAGAATGTAGAGTACTGACTCAAAGGAGTAGACTTCATGCGTTTCAGGCTCGCCTTGATCGGGAAGGATTCACTGAAATAGACCCAGGTATGTTATGAGCCCTTCATCTTTATGACATGAATTGTTAGATCCTTTGCTCCCATTTTGAGATTATATATTAGCATGAGTCATGCATAAGTTTCAGATCTTGATCGGTCAATTATGACCCAGTCTGTAGGTGCCCCGCGCACCGTTCCAGTATTTCAGCAAAGTGTGTTTAGAGGGACATAGAGTCCCAAGGGGGAGATACCCCATAGTATTATGATGTTGCATGCCATTAGATTCATCTCGATGCATGTTTATATTTTCTTTATGGAGTTAGCATCAGTTGTCATTGTATTTTTTATCGTACTTTCAAAAGTCAGCTTAGCTGGACATTCATGCATATGATATGTGAATTTAGTAGAAAGAGTTTAGCTTGTCAGTGTGTGTTCAGTTGTGTATTCATGATATCATCCTAGTTATGAGCCCATGCATCAGATATACATGCCCAGTATGAGAACTCTATAGGTCAATCGTTCCAGTTGCGTAGTCCTGATCTGAGATGTTTCCATTTCTTGAGTAAGTTCTGTTGATACATATTCTCAGTCTATCAAGTGATATTCGAGGACGAATGTTCTCTAGGGGGAGATAATGTAATGCCCAGCAAAATCCTTTTCTAGTCTGAGCCTTAGAGCGTATTTGGTAAAGCGAAAATCTGAGTCAAAATATTTCAGAAATATCCTCCCAAGTATGAAATACTTTGAATTGTGGGGGAATCTATTTAGCATGAATTGAGATCATAAAGGTCCCCTAACTTATGGACGAGTTGAAAACTTTCCTATCGTTCAAGTTTTAGTGATCGTCAAGATTTGGGTCAACTTCAATCGACCATAACTCCTTCAATATACCTAATTATAGGACGTACTATATATCAAATGAAATATCTTTGAATAATCTTTCCAACGATACCAATTTCGTCAAAAACCAATATTGGAGCAAAGAGTTTTCCCTATTTTACTCTAGCATGTCTGGCTGGGAAGCTGGTGACGACATTAGTGATAAGCTATCACGCCCGTGATGGCCTATCACCAATGTCGTCAGCCCTGGACAGATTTCTGACCCCAGTGAAGACATTTTGTGATAAGCCATCATGATCGTGACGTCCTATCACCAATGTCGTCATCCTTAACCAGAAACTCAATATTTTACCTATTTTTGATGACATTCATGATGGCCTATCACCAACTTGACGGCCTGTCACGGATTTCATCAAGAATATTTTTTCAGTAATTTAAGGACATTTTTTCAAGGTTATTTTGGTCATTTCTCACTTTTTTTTAGCCTCTATAAATATGAGGAACCCTTATTCAGACCCTCATTTCTCCATTTCTCTTCCAATTCTCTAAAGAGAGGATATCTAGGGTTTCAATTCAAGAACCCTAATCTTTCAAAAATTATCCATAAATCTTCAAGATTTCTTCAAGAACTAAGTTCGTCATAGTGTGGGCTTCGAGAATCATTTATTACAAGTGCGGATAGAGTCTCAAGCATTAGAATTCATCCGACTTCAAAGGTTAAGGTATGTAGATATTGATTCTTGGGTCCCTTTCATCCAAGAAGCTCAAGAACCCTTTTTAAAAACTAATAGATTTTTTATGTTTGTGAGTTGTTAATGATTTGTATGAGTTGAAATGGATGTTCAAGGTGTTGTGGATTTTTGATTTAGGTTTGTCTACAAAATTTATGAGCTTTGACCCTAGTATGTGGAACTAATGTGATGGAACCTCTTGAAGTTGTTTTCTATGTGATGTGTTCTTGACTTTTGGGCGTAGAAATGGTTGAATAAGCGAAGCATGTCCCCAAATCATGTTCCCCATATGTTTGATAAAAGGTCTATGTGAAGAAGATAGTGCCATTATAGCATGATAATGTAAAAACCCCATTTGTGTACAAGTTAATGTATGCTAAGTGTTTGTTGAAAGGCTTTGGTGAATGAATTATGAGACATTAGTATGCAGGCCTATACATCTACAAGTTTGTCACTTTCAAATACTTGAAGAGATGCTTCATTGATTGTATTGTGAATAATAGACGATTGCTATGTTGTTCAAGAATTGTTATGATTTACTTTTATGTTATCGAGTCCTGGGGGTATTTAACACCTGATAATTTAGCTGATTGTCTAGAGTCGGTGTTAGTTTTCAAGATACTCTTAATCAAGCCTCGATCAATAGAAATCCGTCATTCACAGGACTTAGAAAGACTCGGTAAACTCAGTATCAGTCTATTCCAGTTTAATATGTGGTTCAGACCTCAATAGTATTCAAGTAATCAATTCAGAACTCAGTAGCATTTAGTTAGATAATAGAATTCAGTAGTATTCCGTCGGTCAACGGAACTCAGTAGATTCAATTTAGCTCAGTTAATCAATATGATCAGTAAGAGATTTAGTTCAGTCCAGTACAGTCTAAAAATTAGTTCAGAGTCTATTCAGTTGGGAGTAGGATTCAGCATCGAGCGAGGACAGGGATGACGGCTTCCCCGTTAGAGAGACAGAGTTTTTAGTAGTAGTCCCTGTTCTCCAGAACTGCATCGCCAGTGCAGGATGAGTAGTCACCCATTATATTAAGTCTTGTATACCTCCCAGAAGTCACCCGTTAGATTAGGCTTGAATTTCTATTTAGGGTCACCCGTTAGACAGGCTTGACCATAGAAGTGTCTTTACCCGTGGCACGGTACTGATACCTTTCCATCTGGGGTTACAGGTTAGACCCCACTAGTTCAAATTCGGGGCATGTCAGTTAGATGACTACATTTCAAAGTCCCAATTTCAGATTCAGTCTCTGTAATAGAGCTCAGTTCAGCTATACAAAAATTAAGACTGTCAGATAAAATCATTCAGCTCAGTAAAGAACTTATATAGTTTTAGTAGATTCAGAGATCACCTATTAGATAGGATTGATCTCTAATTTCATTCAATCATATTCGTTATTAGTAGTTTCAGAGATCACCCATTAGATAGGCTTGATATCAGATTTAACTAATCCTTTTTATTTCAAATAAATATAGAGAACACCCACTAGATAGGCTTGATCTCATATTCAGTCAAGAAGTATCAGTATCAGCAGATTCAAGGATCACCTGCTAGATAGGCTTGATCTCAGATTTTAGTATTAGTAGACTCAGTTATCAGAAATTCAGTATCAGTAAACTCAGATAGCAATATTCAGTAGACCTATTTGTCAGTAATCCAGTTATTAGAACTCAGTATTCAGTGTTACTATGATTTAAGTTATAGTTTATGCGTCCATGAATGTATCCTCATTCAGTTTACTCATGTTATTAAGTCAGCTATAGTTCATGCATATGAGCCTTTGCATTTAGCCTTACCTCATCTAGCATACCAGTACATTCTTACATACTGACGTATACTTTTCTATGCTATGGTGTTTTATACCATAGGTTCAGAAACACGAGATCCAGAGCACCCTTAGCAGTTCAGATTCTTCCAGCAGCAGTAGACTTAGCAGTGAGTCCTCATCATTCGAGGATGTTCTATTATTTTATTAAATTTCTAGGTTCAGTATTTTAGTAGACGAAGTTAGTTGGGGGATTGTCCCATTAATTCCTTTTTTAGATAGTTTAGAGGCTTTCAGACTAGATGTTCAGATAGTTGCTTTAGTATTTTTGATACTTTATTCAGCTATATTTTAGTTTTTGAACCTTATGGAAAGTTTCCTCCAGTTGTTTTCCATATTTTTATAGTATATTATGCAGTGCTCAGTTATAGGTACCAGAAAAGTGTTAGCTTATTGTCCTTCAGGATCATAAGCACCGTGTAGCGTCCAGGGTTCAGAATCCAAGGCGTTACAAACTTGATATTAGAGCCTAAGGTTTAATAGTATCCTAGGAAGTATGAAAGCCGCATTTAGTAAAGTTTTGTGCATGGGTGTATTACGCGCCACACTTATGGACAGGAGGCTATGAGATGTTTTAGAAATAGTTTCCTTTCTTTCAGCATTCATATCATGTGAGTGAGCATGAGCTTAAGTTAAACACTCAGTCTAATCCATTTCTTCCTTTCATTTATAGAATATGCCTCCTCACAGAGCTAATGACCATAGGGAGAATAACCAACCACCTCAGTCCATAGATCCTCTGAATGAGAATGTGTCACATACAGAGTTTTAGGCAGCTTTTTAGAAGCTAGCCCATGCCGTGACAACTAATGTTCAGGGTAACCGTTAGGATGCAGCCCCACCTCAGTAAGATAGGAATATAGCCACAGCTAAAGTCAGAGATTTTATGAGAATGAACCCTCCAGAATTCTTTGGATCAATAGTAGGTGAGGATCCACAAATTTATCTTGATTAGGTGAAGAAGATCACCCAAGTTATGCATGTGTCAGAAGAGCAGAGTGTAGAATTGGCATCCTATAGGTTGAAATATGTTTCTCATGATTGGGTAGTGATGTGAAAGAAGAGTATAAGGGAGGATCCAGTTCCTATGACTTGGAAGATATATCAGGATGCATTCTTAGATAAGTTTTTCCCACTTGAGATGAGGGAAGCTAAGGTAGAAGAGTTCATGAACCTAAGGAAAGGCTCCATAAAAGTGAAAGTGTATTTCCTTAAGTTCAATCAGTTGTCTAAGTATGTTCCTGAGCAGATAACCGACCCTAGGTCAAGCATGAGTAAGTTTGTGACCGATATGTCGGGGTTGGTGGTTAAGGAGTGTAGGACTGCTATGATCAACAAGGGCATGGATCTTTCTAGGTTGATCATGCATGCTCAGCAGATTGAGGTAGAGAAATCTAAGGAAATAGAGAGAGATAGTGAATAAGAAAGCCAGAACAGGTAGTTTTAGTTTTTCTCAATCAGGGTTACAGGGTGGTAACCGGTCTCAGTATAGTGAGAAGTTTTCAGTCCCAGCTCCATCCTCAGCTAGTGCACCAGTACCAAAGTTTAGGAATGACAATCATGATGGGGCACAAGGCTACAAAACCCAGGGTAGTGTAAGAAATGATCGTACCTATCCTCTTTGTGGAGAGTGTGATAAAAATCACCTAGGTGCATATAGAGCAGGTAGTGAGGTATGTTTTGGTTGTGGTAAGATAGGCCACAGTTGTAGAAGTGTAGAGTAATGTCTTAGAGGAGTAGAGATTTGCGTCAGTAGGGCTCCACTTCCAATACCACTAGTGGTCAACATCAAAACTAATTTTATGCACTCCAGACTCGCCATGACCAGGGAAGTTTCCCTAACATAGATTCGGGTATGTTATAAGCCCTTCATTTTCATGATATCTATTATTAGATCCTTTGCTCCCATTTGAACTTATGTTTTCAGCATGAGTTGGTTAGTAAAGCCAGCAATTCAATTTAGCAGTCAGACAGTCAGATTCGTATAGTTTGTTTTCTCATCTTTCCATCTAGTCATACTATCATAAATCTCAAGAATGTAACTATTCCAAGATAGAGAGTCCCAGTAGTTTTAAGATCAACTCATTTTATAAGTCATGCATTAGTTTCAGATCCCAGATGTTCAGTCATGATCCAATTCATATCTTCCATGTGCATCACATCAATTTTCCTAGTATCCCAGTAAAGTAAGCATTCTTAGAGGGACATAGTGTCCCAAGGGGGAGATACTCTATAATTCCCCGATGCTTTCATGTCCTTAAATCCATTTAGTTTCATGCTCAGATTTCTGTTACAAACTTAACATCAGTTAGCATTGCGTATTCAGCCATGCATTCAAGAGTCAGTTCATTCAGATATTCAGGAATTAGATATGCATGTTCAGTAGGATAAACTCAGCTTATCAGTAATTTCAGTCATGCATTTATGAGAACAACTCAGTTAGATATCCATGCATCAGATATGCATGTTCAGTATAAAATTTTAGTATATCAGTAGTTCTTGTCATATAGACATGTTTCAACTATTCACATCATTTAAGTAAGTCCAGTCTACCAGAAATCTCAGCTTAGTCAGTCCCATTTAAGGATGAATATTCCCAAGGAGGGGATACTATAATACCTCGAGAATTCCAACCGATAGTAGAACTATGCTTCAAGCTCATGAGAAATAAATTTTAGTATTTTGGTAGTTATATGATCAAGATTGATATATATTAAGTCCTCAAATATGTCCTAGCTATTAGACGAATCAAAACATCCCTTACTGATTGAATTCTTGAGAAGGATATTGTCATAGTCAACTTCAAAAGAGAATATATTTTGTTATACAATGAATTTTTGAGCTCATAACCCACCAACATCTAGATAATTGAATTATCTTTCCAACTATACCAATTTTACAAAAATACGGTATCAGAGTAAAAAGTTATGTCTATTTTACAGAGAGCTGTCCGAGCTACCCAAGTGATACAAGAATAATGGCCGCCTTAGCTTTTGATGACATCATTCAAAGTCACTATGTGAATAATCAAGCTTTGGTCACATGGAGGGCATGGGATCATACTTGGAGGGTATGTTTTTAGCCTACCATTGAGCAAACCCAAGTGTGGAAGATTGCTTGGAGCCTTGAAGACTTGAGGACTCTTGGGTTTGGATCACCTTTGTTGGTTCACGGTTTTGGTTCCCTTTAATAAGGGAATTTTGGTCACCTAGCTTTAAGGTCATTTTGTACAATTCATATTGTCTTCCAACACACCAAGGCCACCCTTGGTCATTAAGGGTAATGTGGCCTTTTTGTCTACTTTTGTAATATACTATAAGTAGTGCATTTTAGGTCTTTTCTCTTGAGTTTATGAAGGATTAAAGATTGAAACATTAAAAATTCTCTCCCTTGAGAGTAGAACACTTAGTCTTAGTTAGGGCTTGGAAAAGCTAGTATTGATCTTTGCTTGGAAACGGTGGATCTTGAGGTGAGTTGATTCCCTTGGCGGTCACCGTAAGAGTGTGGTTTTGATTATTACATTCATTAGGGATTTTTTATTTTAATACACTCTTTAGTTCTTAATCTTGTAATAATCTTGGTCTCACTATCTATCCTTTACTTTTGTTGTTGTTATCTTGTGTAGTAGACTGTTTTGGGTAATTTATTGAATCTGAAACTTGTGTTATTATTGTTGATATTGTTCATCATGTTTTATAGATATTTTGGTGTTCAAATACACCCTTGTATCTTGTATTCTTGTTGTTGGTAGAGAATCCGAGTGTGGTCTCCATCTTGGTCCTCGAATCCCTAAGATTAGTGGACTGATTTGGAGTGTGATTTCATATTTCCATATAATTTTGTATCAAAGAATGGCTTGATATTGTTCCCACAAGATCAATCTAGGGCTTGTTAGTTGAAAAATAAAAAAAAATTGTTAAAAAAAAAGTTGAAATCTGAAAATTCCAGAAAAATAACAATCTGTCCATTTTGTGTTCTTGGCCAAAAATTGTGTTCTTGTTTTGTATTGGCCAATATTTTTACTTGTATTTGTTGTCTCTAAGTGTTAGTTTGGTTCTTCACTAACACGTTGAGTTTATATCTTAGATTTGAGCTTGGAATGTTGATGTTGTTAATGTGAACAAAGTGTGGCCGATTGTTATTGGTATTGTTGTTGCGGGTTCGAGACTTGAACGTGTGATGTGTTGTTGGTTCAAGTTTTGAACGTGTATTGTGGAGATTGTGTTGTGGAATTTAATCTTGGGAAGTTGTTGTTGTTGTTTGGGAGGTCCAACTTTAATCTTAGAACTTCAAGACTAAAAGTTTGTGTTCTTGGTGTTCTTCACCATCTCCATATATTATTGAAAAAAGTGGTTGTTGATCTTAGAAATTGAAGAAAAAGAGTGTGTATTGTGATATTCTTTCAAGACATAGATCCAAGTTTCAAGGTATAGTACTTGTGACTCAAAGACTTTTCCTACACACTAAAGACTTTTACATCACTTCTCAACCACTTTCCCATGAAACAAGGTCCATGTTTTAAGGAGAAGTACAAGAAAAAGTCAAGTATTGAAAATTGAAAAAGGCTCCAAGACTTATTTTCCCTTCTAAAACAAATTTCACCAATCTAAATTAATTTTTGACCAAGACTTGAACCTTTGAGAATAACCACTTGACAAAACCGACCCAATACGTGGTTGCCACATCATTACTTCTTCTGTTCACGCAATATTTTCTAGCTCAAATTTTAGATTCTTAGTTTCATCTTATTGTTTCATTAGTTTCATGTCTTGATTCTAGAATTAATTAACAACTAGTAATCACCTACTTAGTTGTAGATTAATTATTGAATCCATTTCTTCGTGTCTTCGTTATTTGTGTGCTTTTCTCATTTTTAACTCATAGTAGATTCTTTGTTTCAAGTACGTAAGTAAATTTTATTTTTGTGTCTTGAGTCGATCAAACAAGAATCTATTCCGGCCTCCAAGTTGAATTGACATCCTATTGACTACCGGAGTATAGGAAACTTTCAATATTCGTCGCTCCAATTGTGAGAATCACAAAGGTGAGTGCATACAAGTGTTAGTGAGAAGCTTTTACTACTAATCTTGTTTGTTCATTTTGTAGGTTCAAAAGGTGATATAAGGGGAATATGTCTTCGATAGCCGGGGATTATTGTGACTACAACATGGGAGACTATGGTTGTAGTGAGGGGTTTTATGGCTACGAAGTTGAGGGAGATTGCGGAGGCTATGAAAATAGCCATGATCGAAACTTGGGCAGATTTGAAAGTTACTGTTTTGATGGAGAAAATGAGGTGAATGAAGTGCCTAGTGCTTATGGTGACTTTGGAGATGATGTAGGACCTCGTGATTGATCTTATGATGACGTTGGGGCATGTGAGGAGTCCTACGCTTCTCACTCCAAATCTAGTTTTGGTGTTAGGTATAACCCTTTCGTTCGCAAAGCTTATGAGAGCTATGATGAGAGTACACGTGAGGAGTGTGAAGATTCATATTCTCCACCTTGTAGTACTTCTTATCAAGATTGATATAGTGTGAATCGTTATACTAGCTCTAGTGGAAGTTGTTCAACGAGAAAAAGAGGGTATGCATCTCTAAAACTGAGGGGTACTCGTGTCCTTTATAATGTTGATCCAAGAAGGAGTGTACACTCCAGAAAGGTGACCATTTGTGGGATACCGGGCTGCCTCATTGTGTCAAATGATAGGTACTATAAAAACTACATCATTCCATCCATGGTTGACTACTTGGGGTTGTTTTGCAAGCCTTTACTCATTCCATACTTCTTGGACGGGTTTAAGGTTACCGAGAGGGTCAAAGTTGTCTTCTCTCAATTTGAGTACCATGAGGAGGTGTGGTGTGATATTCTTCCATTGACATATGGTCATGTATGCTTAGGTGTCGATTGGTTTACACAACATACAGTTCCAAATATGCAAAATTGACCTAATGTTGTAAGAGACCGGTGGGGAAATCACCTCATGACATACATACTGCCCGAGCTGCAAAGAGAAGTGAATACTTACTCCAATCCGAATGCTTATGAGAGAAAAAAAATTGAGAGGAGTAAGGGTGTGAAATGTGGTAATTAGAGAGTGAAAAAAGGAGAGGTTATGTGGAGCGAAGCGAGGGGATCGCCACCAAACCGAGCTAACATTGTTTGTCCTCCTATTTCTATGGACATTTGTGTAGGTACCGACATGGAAAGTAATGGAGATAGATTCCAAAGTGAAGTTGCTGCCCAAGCTTATGGAGGACCTTCACAACATGGCAATGGAGAGTCGACTCAAGAACTTCAAGGTAAAATAGCTAACTCTTACACTTTTGTGCATGTGAATGATAATTGTGTGGCAAATAGCCCATTGAGTGTGAGTAGTAGATTACTTACTTGTGAGTCTAATGATTCTTTGACTTTTGTTAATGATGTGCATGTTGTGAGTGTGGATACACTAGTTGATCCTATTGATGAACAAATTGACTCTTCTTGTAAGATCAATTTATGTCCACCTAGTGTTGAAGCCTATATGTTAAATGAAAGTACATTGTCTTGTGTAATTGGTGTTGATCAACCTATTTGTGAAAATTTTCCACCACTTGAGTATGTGTGTGATGTGATTAAGCGAAATCAAGTGAGTGAAGTATTTGAAAAAGTTGGTCAACAAAAGGGGAGTAAACCCGAGAGCTATTCTAGGGATAATCTTGTACTTGAAATCTCTTTAAAACGTGAAATTAAGCTTTTAGAGAATGCTGAATGTGTTTGTTTTGAATCTTCCCATGAAATAGATCATGCTCTCTTTAGGTATAATGTCTTATTTGAAGATGATATAAACACTCCTAATGAGCCTAGTGGTGAAAATGAAGGTATAGCTTGCCTTGGAAGCTATAGCCGATATGCTAACCCACTATGGTGTGACAACATTCCTCCTAAAGATGGAAATCACTTTTTGAAAGACGAGAGTACTCTTATGGATAAGGAATGTGTAGTCTTTCTTAAAAACCCGAGGACATATGTGTCATTGACTCCTTGGGGTAATGTTTCTAAATGTGCATCCTTGTTTGACACACGTGCCTAAATTGCATGAATTCCAACTTGTGGATGCCAAATTGTCAAGTTGTTTGAAGGAAAGAATGTGTATGTGTTTAAATACTTATTCTTCACCCGTGAATTCCTTTGCATGTGATTATTTCCTATACTATCTCTTTGCCTATGATGATGTCCATGCTAGTTTTGGATTTGTTTTATGTCAAGGTAGGAAGTTTGTTGGTCTGTCCATGTGTGTACGTGATAATGCGATATGGATTTTATGGAATTTAGAACCAATCGAAACACCCCCCTTGGTGTGGTCTTTTGACGAGATAAAGAAACAATGGTGTCTTATGGCTCATAAGATGAAGGAAGTTCTACCTTGTGGATTATTTGATGCCATTAGGACCTATGTAGTTTCTTTATCTCTTGGTGATTTCCATAACAAAATCCTTTGTGCACCTTTTATTGAGATTTTTATATTTAATTCAAAGGATCCTTGGTTATATTGCAAATATGTGCAACCTTGGCATGTTGAGATGATTTGTTGTGCTAACCCTAACCCTCATGCCATGAGGAGTTTGTATTTGTTTGCCCTCTCTTTGATTTTGCAAGGTTTGGATTCGAGGTCGAATCCTTTTCAAGAAGAGGAGGATGATACAAGAATAATGGCCGCCTTAGCTTTTAACGACATCATTCAAAGTCACTATGTGAAGAATCAAGCTTTGGTCGCATGGAGGACATGGGATCATACTTGGAAGGGACGTTTTTAGCCTACCATTGATCAAACCCAAGTATGGAAGATTGCTTGGAGCCTTGAAGACTTGAGGACTCTTGGGTTTGGATCACCTTTGTTGGTTCACGTTTTTGGTTCCCTTTAATAAGGGAATTTTGGTCACCTAGCTTTAAGGTCATTTTGTACAATTCATATTGTCTTCCAACACACCAAGGCCACCCTTGGTCATTAAGGGTAATGTGGCCTTTTTGTCTACTTTTGTAATATACTATAAGTAGTGCATTTTAGGTCTTTTCTCTTGAGTTTATGAAGGATTAAAGATTGAAACATTAAAAATTCTCTCCCTTGAGAGTAGAACACTTAGTCTTAGTTAGGGCTTGGAAAAGCTAGTATTGATCTTTGCTTGGAAACGGTGGATCTTGAGGTGAGTTGATTCCCTTGGCGGTCACCGTAAGAGTGTGGTTTTGATTATTACATTCATTAGGGATTTTTTATTTTAATACACTCTTTAGTTCTTAATCTTGTAATAATCTTGGTCTCACTATCTATCCTTTACTTTTGTTGTTGTTATCTTGTGTAGTGGACTGTTTTGGGTAATTTATTGAATCTGAAACTTGTGTTATTATTGTTGATATTGTTCATCATGTTTTATAGATATTTTGGTGTTCAAATACACCCTTGTATCTTGTATTCTTGTTGTTGGTAGCGAATCCGAGTGTGGTCTCCATCCTGGTCCTCGAATCCTTAAGATTAGTGGACTGATTTGGAGTGTGATTTTGTATTTCCGTTGTCATTCCCGTATCACCAAGAGCGACGGGCAAGATGACGGACCGTCAAGTCTGCGACGGACCGTCATTTTAGCCTTCACAACTGAGCTAGTAAGGCTATTTTCTGGCCCAAAAATGATGGTTGGAGTGACGGTCCGTCACCCAGATCATCAACTTTTTCCGAAACAGCGCTTAAACGACGTTTTAATGGGCTTTTTGGGTCTTTTTCTGCCCTTTTTAACCCCTAACTACATCGAATCAAAGGACATAACTCCTCATTCATCCATAACATCAAAATTAGGGTTTCTTTCAAAATCAAAATCCTAGAACAAGATTCAAACCCTTCTTCAAGAAACTAAGAAATTCAAGTTCTTCAAGTTCAAGAACCATAAAGAAAACATCAAGATCTGTGTTTCCCAATGCAAGAATGTTCAAGGAACGTTAGTTATATTCCAAGATTCAAGGTTTTGAGGTATGTTAGATGTTGATTCTTGGGTTCCTTCCACCCAAGAAGTTCAAGAACCCTTTTTAAATTATAAAGATTATATATTTATGAGTTTTATAATTTATGTGAGTTGAAGTTCATGTTCATTTTATTGTTAAGTTTTGATTCATGTTCTAGATTATAAGTTTCATGATTTAGACCTAGTATGTGATGATTTGCATAATTTTTATGATAAACCCTTCAAGTTGCATGTTGATTTATGCAACTATGTTAATTAGAAGTAGAAATTATTGTATAACCAAAGCATGCTCCTCATATGTTTGATAAAAGGTCTATGTTAAGAAGATAGTGCCATTATAGCATGATATTATGAAATCCCCATTTGTGTACAAGTTAATGTAATCTAAGTGTTTGTTGAAAGGCTTTGGTGAATGAATTATGAGACATTAGTATGCATTCCTATACCTCAACAAGTTTATGACTTTCAAATAATTGACGAGAGGCTTCATTGATTGTATTGTGAATGATAGACGATTGCTATGTTGTTCAAGAATTGTTATGCTTTACTTTTATGTTATCGAGTATTGGGGTATTTAATACCCAATAATTTAGTGGATTATCTAGAGCCGGTGTCAGTTTTCAAGATACTCTTAATCAATCCTCGATCAGAAGAACTCAGTCAGTCACACGACTTATAAAGACTCAGTAATCTCAGTATCAGTCTATTCTAGTATAGTATACTGTTCAGACCTCAATAGTATTCAAGTAATCAATTCAGAACTCAGTAGCATTCAGTCAGATGATAGAATTTAGTAGTATTCCATCAGTTAGAAGAACTCAGTAGATTTAGTTTAGCTCAGTTAATCAGTATGATCAGTAAGAGATTCAGTTCAGTCCAGTCCAGTCTAATAATTAGTTCAAAGTCTATTCCATTGGGAGTAGGATTCAGCACCGAGCGAGGGCAGGGATAAAGGATTCCACGTAAGAGAGGTAGAGTCATTAGTAGTAGTCCCTGTACTCCAAAACTATGTAGCCAGCGTAGGATGAGGAGTCACCCGTTAGATTAAGGATTGGCTACCTCAGAGGAGTCACCCGTTAGATTAGGCTAGACTTCCTATTTAGGGTCACCCGTTAGACAGGCTTAACCATAGAAGTCTCTTTATCCGTGGCACGATACTGACACCATTTTAGCTGGTGTTACAGGTTGGACCTTACTAGTTCAGATTTGGGGAATATCGGTTAGATGACTACCTCCCACAGTCATAGTTTCAGATTCAGTCTCAGTAATAGAACTCAGCTCAGCTATACAGAAATTAGGACTATCAGATACAATCACTCATCTTAGTAAAGAACTTAGATAGTTCCAGTAGATTCAGTGATCACCCTTTAGATAGGCTTGATCTCCAATTTCAGTCAATTATATTCGTTATCAGTAGATTCAGAGATCACCCATTAGATAGGTTTGATCTCATATTTAACCAATCTTTTTTATTTCAAACAGATTTAGAGATCACTCACTAGATAGGCTTGATCTCAGATTTAGTCAACAACTATCAGTATCAGCAGATTCAAGGATCACCCGCTAGATAGGGTTGATCTCAGATTTTAGTATTAGTAGACTATGTTATCAGAAATTCAATATTAGTAAACTCAGATAGGAATTATCAGTAAACCTATTCATCAGTAATCTTGTTATTGGAACTTAGTATTTAGTGTTACTATGATTTAAGTTATAGTTTATGCATCCATGCATGCAACCTCATTTAGTTTACTCATGTTATTCCGTCAGCTATAGTTCATGGATATGAGACTTTGCATTTAACCTTACCTCATCTAGCATACCAATACATTCTTACGTACTGACACATACTTTTCTGCGCTATGGTGTTTTATACTATAGGTTCAAAAGCACGAGATCCAGACCACCCTTAGCAGTTTAGATTCAGACAGCAGCAATAGACTTAGTAGTGAGTCCTCATCATTTGAGGATGTTCTATTATTTTATTATTGTGAGGCCTCAAGAATTACCTAGTATTTACCTTCTAATTTAAAGAGTTAGTAAATAGTATAATTTTCATTTACATGATAATCCCGATCATTAATAAAGTTATAGAGCGATGGTGTAAAAATATTTGTATTTATGTAATGTTGGAAACTATACATATTCGGTGTGTATAGATATATATTCGGTGTGTATAGATATATCTATATGTATATATGTATTTATTGGACTGAATCAATAGGTGTCTTATATGAGATAAATATACTTATTAATTTATGTGGGTTCACTTTTGACTTTTGGGTGCATTAAGGATAAACACCAAAAAAAAGAATACGTCGTGTCCATTAATCATATTGTCCTAAAGGGATTATGCATTTCTTCCACCTATTGATCTTATCACATAAGATTAGTTTTACTTTCTTTTAGAGTAAAGGTGAAGAAAATCAATTGGGTAAAAGATGATGAAGAGATGAAGTAATTCTAAGGTTTCCAGTAGAAACGCACAGGGCATTTACCCTTCACATTTCTTTCATTATATTAGCCATAGGGATCTCTTTAAGAAGAGTATAGTTCCTGTTTTTGCAAAGTTGTTATTGATCAAGTATTCGTAATAAATCAACAAGTGAAGTTGAACCATCCAAGACATGATTTCAAGAATCTCAAGAATTCAGAGAAGGGAGATTTACTTATCTATGAGAGGTAATTTTGAAATTTCTTCTTAGTCATGTATGTTTCATGTTTTTTTTTTTCTTTATTCATGGATCCCGAAATTTGAAATTTTGGATTGACGGGATGATGTGTTGGAAATGGCTATTGTTGAACTTAGTTAAAACCATTATTTTTATGGTAGTTGGGTAACTTTCGGGACTATCATTAGCTAAGAATCAGTTGAGGTGCGTAAGGTTTCTCCCCCGTCTTCACCAATGATCTTGTTTTAGTATTCTAAATGAGTATTTTAAGAATTCATGGGATGGTGATAAGAAGTCGCGAAGTTCCAAAATTACATATTGGGTAGTGGTGGCTATGGATTCTTTCTTGTGTTGTATTGAGGAGCTCGGGGAGTGCCTAGAGACCTTATTAAAGGGGTATTACGGGCTTATAACTCACTTGGTAGTTGGTGTATCGCCCGTATGACTTGGGTATGTCGTTTGGCGGATTGTAATAACTTTACTACTTATTGTTCAGGTGTATTTCATGCCTTTGGTATGAGCTTTGTTTGAAGATGGCCATTCTTAAGTATTGTAAGGCAATACTCGAGGTATGTAAAGCTAGATCATCTTTCGCCGTAAGGCACAATCTATATTCACTTGTTATCCTAAAGTACGTTATTGTAGTCTATTTGATATATGACATTCATTTGTTTCTCATAAAGTACGTTAGCATACTCTAATTGATATATGTTGTTCACTTGTTTCTCCTAAAATCCGTCGGCATAGTCTACTTGACATATGTGGACAGAACTTCTACTCTCTAAATGTCCGACACTTAGCTACACTCCTACATGGTCATAATATCAATGTTCCTCTTTTCATTTGAAATTACTTGTTCTCATATTTTCTTGCGTCTATTTGTTGAAGTCAAGCTATGGATACTACTCTTCTCGCGCCAAGCATCTATAGAGTTCTATAGGACTATGTATCCTTTAGAAATTCTTACACGTGGTATATCTATCACATAGTATAAATTAGAGTAAAGGGCCATAGTAGTCGCATTAGTACATCTGTTCACGTAGCGACACATTATAAGTTGATAAAAAGAACTAGTACTTAAATAACATCACGCCACTAAGGTTGCCAGTTGTATATGCAAGGTATTGCTCAGTTTTTATTGAAACCTCCATGTCATAGGCCTTCAAGGCATTATTTGATAAGAATTTAACGATGGGAAGGTACATATATTTGGCTTGGCATATTGCTCGACGTAATTCTGTGTGCAGGATCGAGACCAGACAACTATAGCGAGCCCAACCATTGGACGTACCCGCCTTTGTGTCATCATTTGTATCTGAAGTCAGTTGGAACGTCATGTACTGGTTTCCCCTGACTTGAGCCAACATATGGCATATATGGCCTGCGGACAGACCCTCATAGTGAGCCCTTGGGCGGGGCGTACCTGGATACAGACTGCGATTACAGTTACACATATGAGATCATAGAAATGAGTATGTGAGCAACATATTCTTTATACTTGCCTTAGATTGCCTTTGGAAGGCCATCTTGTGATCATTTGTACGATAGATAGGATAAGTGCATCATCTAGGCAAATTTCTAGGTGCCTTATAATGAAGAATAACTCTTAGGACACATATATAAACTAATAAAGTTGGTTACATAATTCTTACCATAGCATTTGATAACCTAGGTCCATAATTGTCCCTTCTTAATACTTGAATTATGATATACCAATTAGACTAGTGTGTTGGTTGTCGTTTCATATTGTATATCTATTATTCTCATGTTCATAAGTCCTTCGTCTTCACCATGAGATTTGATTCATATGAGCATCCATACTTGCTACTTGATAATCTGTCTGCTTTACATACCAGTACATGTTTTATATGTACTGACGTCCCCTTTTTTGGGGAACCACTTTTCCCTACATACAGGATCAGGCATGCCGATAAGCGGACTTCCATACTAGGCACTTGTCACATATTCTGCAAAGCAGTTGGTGAGTTTTGCTCTCATCTGGAGAAATGGATGTCTAATACTTATGTTCGTAGTTATACTTTGGATGTGTTAGGGGCCCTATCCCGTCCATATTCCATTGTATGACTACAGATTCTATTAGAGTCTTCGTAGACAATTGTAACTTGTCACATGTAGTTATAGTTTTACTTGTCTAGATAAATTGAGTTCATTGGACTAGAATTGTATTTACCTGGTCCCTCATTGTTATTTAGGAATATTAACATTTCCGTTTGGTAAATATACTAGTTGTATTGCACATGTTTATATTGTTCTTGTTCGTTCTGTCTAGGCCAATGGGCGTGACAAAAGTGGTATCAGAGCCCTAGGTTCAGGTGTCCTAGGGAGTCTACGATGCTTTGTTTAGTAGAGCCTTACTTATGGATGTGTTGTGCACCACATTTATAATAGAGGAGATTCTTGAGAATGTAGGTATTCTGAACTTCTTTCATGATCTAGATCGTGCAACAGAGCTGAGTCATAAGAAGTTACGTCCAATTCACACTCTGCTTAATAGTCATTTGTCATGTAACTTGTGTCTATTTGAAAGGGACCTCAGATCAGTCCAAGATCTAATCTTATCATTCCTATTCGGGATAGCTTTAGTAATTACCTTGAAACCATCAGTCACCTAGATACTTTAACTTGAGCTCAAGATAGCTCCAAGAATATGACCATTTTGATTCATAGTTTCTTTTAAAAGAAATACGTGCTGAGGTTCATGAACCTTCTACCGCTAAAGTTGCATCTGTGTTACCCCATGGCTCATCATAGTAGGACTAAGGGGGATTGCTTCTTTGATTGTTTGGTTAAAGGTCATTTATCTATGTAGGTGATAAGTGGCATATTCTGATAGACCTTTTGTAGAGAATATAGTTAGATTTACTAATTTGAAAGCTTCGTGTAATTCTTTCACTGTCCATATTAAGGTCTATGAAGGATGTTCTATATTAGTATTATTGTTATTCTTTGGTGATACATCTACAGGCTTTAATATAAGTTATACGTTATTAATTGAGGCGACCGAATAAACTACTTACAGGCTGAAGATATGATAGTAGTTTGGACGGCTAGATAAATATGTCTCACTAGTACCAACCACATGTATTCTATGTTGGCCAACACGGCCTAGACGTTTTATAAGACTTCACCCTAGGTAAGTATATAGATGATTCCCATGGAATAGTGCATTTGATTATCTCTATTAGGCAATGACCTGTATGAGTCCTCCTACGGCTAGGAAGCTCTGGGATAAGTGTTTTAATAATATATTGTATAGATAAAGATGTTTCCAACTATGATGTGTATCGAGTTTAAAAAACAGACTTGTATGTGATCAGAAAGGGTTGAGTAGGGGGATTTTTAGGAGTAAGACATGAACTAGGTATATAAGATGTTCGCGGAGTAGAAAAAGCCTTGGTATCGATAGGCTATTGGTAATAAGACAATTGTTACAATTAAGGTGTGGAATAGCGTCGTTAGAGTCACTCAAAGTATGCACATATAGTGGAACTTCTAGTTAAGATACGACTCATATGAGGATTAGAGGAGGTCATAGAGGGATGATTCTCTGGTCTTAGTAGCAGGAGGTGCCGTGTTATGAAAACTAGTATTAGCATTAAGGTGAGTTTTGGTACCTAGAATTCGATCTCATCTTAGAAAAAAAAAAAGAGGAGTGTTGAGAATGTCTTGAGGCATATTAATGAACTTATTGAATTTCTTGTGTAAGTAAGAGATGGCATAAGATTACACTATTATGAATATATATATATGTGAATATGTTACAACTTATTTGCTTATAGAGTTATTTATACACGTCTCAAAGCCTAAGTATTTACGTGTTGCCCATCTCTGTAAGCTTATTACTCTATACGTTTTCGACCCTTTAAGGGTTAATTATCCACATTTTTATTTATATCGTAGATCCATTACTTTAGGCTATGTGTTATATCAATTATTGTATATTTGATAAGTATATTCAAGGTTATTCGTCCATACACTACACTACATGCTACATGAACAATTTGTCCATATGTTATACAATTTGTAAGGAATGTGCTTATATACTATATGTTTTATAAAGTGTCGATCCACATGTTATATGTTTCACGAGTTATTTGTGTGTATATATATATATTGACTCTTAGATCACTCATTTATAAGTGATATGTCATTATTTACATGTTTTTTTTTATATATAAGAAATATATACGTATATGCTATATGTCACTCTATATGATTAAATTGTTTATAGATTACTTCTCTACACGTTATTTGATTCATAGAATGTTTTAATAACGTATTGCGCACATATGCACAAGAAATTAATTGTTAAAATGTCATGTGTCATTTGCTTACATATTGTAGGTATCGTAGACCATTTGTTTTTATCAGATGCGTTACAACTTATCTTTTTAAGTATTATACGTTTTTTCAAATTTATATGATGAAAATGTCAAGTTTAACTAATCATAAAATACACATTTAATTGTTCAATCTATGGATGTCTGTTCTCCCACATGTTTGGCGTTACTGTTGCCAACTTTAACTACACTTGGTGTCTGGGAAACTGGAGTAAAATGAATTGTCCCAATGGTAATCACCCAAATGTTATTCAAACCTCAAACAAGTTCATCGCTGGTGGTTCCAAAAAATTGGAATTAAATATTTAGTACCTTCATAGTTTACTTGTCTACACGGTTGTATGAGAAGTGTTTTTAATTTTAAAGACCTACTCCTTCGACTGCTTAATGTCACAACATAGTTTATTTATCTATATGTTATATGTACCACAAATTATTGTATATAGATTATAGTTTTTATAAGATTGTGTGTTTATATGTCACTTTACCCATGGTATAATTATTTGGATACCATATGTTGCACAACTTACATATAAAAAAAAAAGGTAATTTTTTTTTTATTTGTTCATCTCATACCTTTATTTGCTTAAAGGGTATATACTTGTCTGTTCAAATATAGATTGTACGTTTTTATAATTGTAGACTCCATGTATTAGGTATTTTTATTGTTCACATTCTTACATATTGCAATAATTTACCTATTCGTTATATATTTCTCGATTTGAAAGTCTATGCATTAGGTATTTTTATAGCCATTTGCTTGTTTATTATATGATAAAGTTCATATCATATTTATCTATTTACATGCTATTTGTTTTATAGTCTATTTGTTCACATGTTATTTTATCATTTGCATGTTTTATGCCATGGGTCTTCCCAGCTTACCCGCATATAGATTATGTATACATATTTACAATTTCATAAGTTACACATCTATTAAGATTACAAGTTTATAGATTAAGCCTTTAATGTGGAGCATATGTTTACATGATCGCACACCCTTCCTGCTGAGTATTATTATTATTATGATTTTGCATCTTATAGTTCCTTCTATGACCTGGTTGCCTACTGGAATAAAAGTAAAGTTTGTCCTTAGGCGGAGTACAAGTAAGATGCCCTACCCAGCTTATAGATATGGCCGAAGGACTTGAGTCCTTGATTACAGAAGTATAGCGTGATCATTTTCCCTTAGTGGATTTGCAAAGTAAGGATAAACCTAATTATCCCTCTAGCATTACAAGGGTGTACAAAGATCGCCCAAATAGCTCGCGTACAATGACCTAGAGCGACCTCCAAAGATATTTATAGAGCATTTGATTTTCTCTGTGTTACACTATGTTAATGTTTAGAAAATATAATTTATGTCAATGATCTTTACTCTTTGATATTTATTTTGGTGTGTTTTCCAATACAGGTACATAAGGCGAGATGCCTTAATCGTTTTAGTCTTTAGTGGAAGTATGCGGCCAGGAAAGGCCATGTTCCTTAAATGTGTGTGTTGTATTTGTTTTTTGATGTGATGCCCTAGGAGGCTTGTATACATGTTTCTAGTCGCCTGTCAGAAATTTGAGAATTTGAAAAGTGGGCCTATTAACAGAGGAAACTACGTCGAAATTTTAGGAAATCTCAAGATTAGTCAAACTATTAAGGCCCCCAAGGAATTGAGGAGTACAGTTGCAAACTAAGAACTCCTAGTTTAGAGTAGAAATAGCTAATTGACAAACATTCGAGGACGAATGTTCCTAAGAGGGGATAATGTGAGGCCTCAAGAATTACCTAGTATTTACCATCTATTTTAAAGAGTCAGTAAATAGTATAATTTTCATTTACATGATAATCCCGATCATTAATAAAGTTGTAGAGCGATGGTGTAAAAATATTTGTATTTATGTAATGTTGGAAACTATACATATTCGGTGTGCATAGATATATATTCGGTGTGTATAGATATATCTATATGTATATATGTATTTATTGGACTGAATCAATAGGTGTCTTATATGAGATAAATATACTTATTAATTTATGTGGGTTCACTTTTGACTTTTGGGTGCATTAAGGATAAACACCCAAAAAAAAAAAAAGAATAAGTCGTGTCCATTAATCATATTGGCCTAAAGGGATTATACATTGCTTCCACCTGTTGGTCTTATCACAATCATTTGGTAAAAGATGATGACGAGATTGAAGTAATTCTAAGGTTTCCAGTAGAAACGCACAGGGCATTTACCCTTCCCATTTCTTTCATTATATTAGCCATAGGGATCTTTTTAAGAAGAGTATGGTTCCTGTTTTTGCAAAGTTGTTATTGATCAAGTATTCGTAATAAAGAAACAAGTGAAGTTGAACTATCCAAGACATGATTTCAAGAATCTCAAGAATTCAGAGAAGGGAGATTTACTTATCTATGAGAGGTAATTTTGAAATTTCTTCTTAGTCATGTATGTTTCATGTTTTTTTTCTTTATTAATGGATCCCGAAATTTGAAATCTTGGATTGATGGAATGATGTGTTGGAAATGGTTATTGTTGAACTTAGTTAAGACCATCATTTTGGTGGTAGTTGGATAACTTTCGGGACTATCATTAGCTAAGAATCAGTTGAGGTGCATAAGGTTTCTCCCCCGTCTTCACCAATGATCTTTTTTTAGTATTCTAAATGAGTATTTTAAGAATTCATGGGATGGTTATAAGAAGTCGCAAAGTTCCAAAATTACATATTGGGTAGTGGTGGCTATGGATTGTTTCTTGTGTTGTATTGAGGAGCTCGGGGAGTGTCTAGAGACCTTATTAGAGGCGTATTACAGGCTTATAGCTTACTTGGTAGTTGGTGTATCTCCCGTATGACTTGGGTATGTCGTTTGGCGGATTGTAATAACTTTAGTACATATTGTTCAGGTGTATTTCATGCCTTTGGTATGGGCTTTGTTTGAAGTTGGCCATTCTTAAGAATTGTAAGGCAATACTCGAGGTATGTAAAGCTAGATCATCTTTCGCCGTAAGGAACAATCTATATTCACTTATCCTAAAGTACGTTATCGTAGTCTATTTGATATATGACATTCATTTGTTTCTCATAAAGTACGTTAGCATACTCTAATTGATATATGTTGTTCACTTGTTTCTCCTAAAATTCATCGGCATAGTCTACTTGACATATGTGGACAAAACTTCTACTCTCTAAATGTCCGACACTTAGCTACACTCCTAATATGGTAATAATATCAACGTTCCTCTTTTTATTTGAAATTACTTGTTCTCATATTTTCTTACGTCTATTTGTTGAAGTCAAGCTATGGATACTACTCTTCTCGCGCCAAGCATCTATAGAGTTCTATAGGACTATGTATCCTTTAGAAATTCTTACACGTGGTATATCTATCATATAGTATAAATTAGAGTAAAGGACCATAGTAGTCGCATTAGTACATCTGATCACGTAGCAACACATTATAAGTTGATAAAAAGAACTAGTACTTAAATAACATCACGCCACTAAGGTTGCTAGTTGTATATGCAAGGTAATGCTCATTTTTTATTGAAACCTCCATGTCATAGGCCTTCAAGTCACTATTTGATAAGAATTTAACGATGGTAGGGTACATAGGTTTGGTTTGGCATATTTCTCGACGTGATTCTGTGCACAGGATCGAGACCAGACCACTATAGCGATCCCAACCATTGGGCGTACCCGCCTTTGTATCATCATTTGTATCTGAAGTCAGTTGGAACGTCATGTACTGGTTTCCCCGGACTTGATCCAACATATGGCATATATGTCCTGCGGGCAGACCCTCATAATGAGCCCCTGGACGGGGCGTACCTGGATACAGACTGTGATTATAGTTACACATATGAGATCATAGCAATGAGTATGTGAGCAACATATGCTTTATACTTTCCTTAGATTTCCTTTGGAAGGCCATCATGTGATCATTTGTACGACAGATAGGATAAGTGCATCACCTAGGCTAATTTCTAGGTGCCTTATAATGAAGAATAACTCTTAGGACACATATATAAACTAATAAAGTTGGTTACATAATTCTTACCATAGCTTTTGATAACCTAGGTCCATAATTGTCCCTTCTTAATACTTGAATTATGATATACCAATTAGACTAGTGTGTTGGTTGTCGTTTCATATTGTATATCTATTATTCTCATCCTCATAAGTCCTTCGTCTTCACCTAGAGATTTGATTCATATGAGCATCCATACTTGCTACTTGATAATCTGTCTACTTTACATACCAGTACATGTTTTATATGTACTGACGTCCCCTTGTTCGGGACACCACATTTCCCTACATACAGGATCAGGCATGCCGATAAGCGGACTTCCATACTAGGCACTTGTCACATATTCTGCAAAGCAGTTGGTGAGTTTTGCTCTCATCTGGAGAAATGGATGTGTAATACTTATGTTCATAGTTATACTTTGGATTTGTCAGGGCCCTATCCCGACCATATTCCATTGTATGACTACATATTCTATTAGAGGCTTCGTAGACAATTATAACTTATCACATGTAGTTATAGTTTTACTTGTCTAGATAAATTGAGTTCGTTGTACTAGAATTGTATTTACCTGGTCCCTCATTGTTGTTTAGGAATATTAACTTTCCCTTTTGGTAAATATACCAGTTGCATAGAACATATTTATACGGTTCTTGTCCGTTCTGTCTAGGCCAAGGGTCATGACAATTATATTTCTAGATTTAGTATTTTAGTAGACGGAGTTTGTTGGAGGATTCTCCCATCAACTCCTTATTCAGACAGTTTAGAGGCTTTCAGACTAGATGTTCAGACAGATTCTTTAATATTTTTGATACTTTATTCAGTTGTATTTTAGTTTTTTTAACCTTATGGCAAGTTTTTTCCAGTTGTTTTCTGTATTTTTACAGTATATTATACAGTGCTCAGTTACAGGTACCAGAAAAGGGTTAGCTTGTGGTCCTTCGGGATCATAAGAATCGTGTAGCATCCGGGGTTTAGAATTTAGGGCGTTACAAACTTGGTATCTGAGCCTAAGGTTCAATAGCATCCTAGGAAATCTAATAGCCAAATCTAGTATAGTCTTGTGCATGGGTGTGTTGCATACCACACTTAAGGACAGGAGGCTATGAGATGTTTTAGAAATAGTTTTCCTTATTTTAGTATTCATATCATGCGAGTGAGCATGAGCTTAAGTTAAACTCTCAGTATAATCCATTTCTTTCTTTTATTTACAGAATATGCCTTCTCGTAAAGCTAATGTCCGTAGGGAGAATAAATAACCACCTCAACCCGTAGATCCCTTGAATGAGAATATGTCACATGCAGAGTTTTTGGCAGCTTTTCAGGCACTAGCCCATGCCGTGACAACTAATTTTCAGGGTAACTGTCAGGCTGCATCCCTACCTTAGCAAGATGGGAATTTAGCCGTAGCCAGAGTCAGAGATTTCATGAGAATGAACCCGCCAGAATTCTTTGGATCAATAACATGTGAGGACTCACAGTTTTATCTTGATGAGGTGAAGAAGATCACCCAAGTTATGGATATTTTAGAAGAGGAGAGTGTAGAATTGGCATCCTATAGGTTGAAGGATGTTGCTCATGATTGGGTAGTGATGTGGAAGAAGAGTAGAGGTGAGGATGCAACTCTTATGACTTGGTAGATATTTCAGGATGTATTCTTTGATAAATTTTTCCCACTTGAGATGAGGGAAGCTAAGGTAGACGAGTTCATAAACCCGAGGAAAGGCTCCATGATAGTAAAGGAGTAGTGCCTTAAGTTTAATCAGTTGTCTAAGTATGTCCATGAGCAAATGGCTGACCCTAGGTCAAACATGAGTAAGTTTGTGAATGGTATGTTGGAGTTGGTATTTAAGGAGTGTAGGACTTCTATGCTCAACAAGGACATGGATCTTTCTAGGTTAATGATGCACGCTCAACAGATTGAGGCTGAGAAATCTAAGGAAAGAAAGAGAGAGTGAATAAGAAAGATAGAACAAGTAGTTTTAGTTTTTCTCAGTCAGGGTCACAGGGTGGTAACCGTTCTCAACATAGTCAGAAGTTTTCAGTCCCAGCTCCATCCTCAGCTATTGCATCAATAGCTATTGCATCAATACCAAAGTTTGGGAATGACAATCATGATGGGGCGCCAGGCTCCAAAACCCAGGGTAGTGTGAGAAATGATCTTACCTGTCCGCTTTGTGGAGAGTGTGATAAGAATTACCTAGGTGCATGTAGAGAAAGTAGTGAGGTATTTTTTGGATGTGGTAAGACAGGACACAGGTTGCGGGAGTGTAGAGTAATGGCTCAGAGGGGTAGAGATTTCCATTAGCAGGGCATCATTTCCAATACCACTAGTGGTCAGCGTCAAAACAGATTTTATGCACTCCAGACTCGCCATGACTAGGGAAGTTTCCCTAACATCGATTCGGGTACGTTATAAGCCCTTCATTTTCATGATATGCATTATTAGATCCTTTACTCCCATTTGAGCATAAGTTTTTAGAATGAGTTAGTTAGTAAAGCCAGCAAGTCAGTTTAGCATTCAGATAGTCAGATTTATATAGTTTGTTTTCTCATCTTTCCATCTATTCATACTATCATAAATCTCAAGAATGTAACTATTCCAAGACAGAGAGTCCCAGTAGTTGCAAGATCATCTAAGTTCATGAGTTATGCATTAGTTTCAGATCCCAGATGTTCAGTCATGATCCAGTTCGTAGGTGCCTTGTGCATCGCTTCATTTTTCCCAGTATACAAGTAAAGTAAGTGTTCTTAAAGGGATATAGTGTCCTAAGGGGGAGATACTCTATAATTCTCCGATGCTTTCATGTCCTTAAACCCATTCAATTTCATGCTCAGATTTTCGTTACAAACTTAGCATCAATTAGCATTGCGTATTCAGCCATGCATTCAAGAGTCAGTTTAGTTAGATATTCGTGCATTAGATATTCATGTTCAATAGGAGAAACTCAGCTTATCAGTAATTTCGGTCATGCATTTATGAGAACAACTCAGTCAGATATCCATACATCAGATATGCATGTTCAATATGAAATTTCAGTATATCAGTATTTCCAGTCATATAAACATGTTTCAAATGTTCACGTCCTTTAAGTAAGTTCAGTCTATCAGAGATCTCAGCTTAGTCAGTCCCCTTCGAGGACGAATTTTCCCAAGGGGAGATATTGTAATATCCCAAGAATACCCAACCGATAGTAGAACCATGCTTCAAGATTATGAGAAATAAATTTTAGTGTTTTGGTAGTTTTCTGATCAAGCTTGATGTATATTATTTCCTCATATATGTCCTAGCTATTAGACGAATTAAAACATCCCTTATCTATTGAATTCTTGAGAAGAATATTGTCATAGTCAACTTCAAATGAACATATATTTTGTTATACTCCGAATTTTTTAGCTCATTACCCACCAAAATATAGATAATTTAATTAGTTTTCCAACGATACCAATTTTTCCAAAATCCGGTATCGGAGTAAAACGTTATGGTCTTTTTACTAAGAGCTGTCCGAGCTGCCCAGGAGCGATGGGCAAGCTGACGGACCGTCAAGTCAGTGACGAACCGTCGCTTTGGCCGTCACAACTGAGCCAGTAAGGCCATTTTTTGGCCCAAAAGTGATGGTTGGAGTGACGGTCAGTCACAAGAGTAACGGTCCGTCACCCCGACCGTCAACTTTGTCCGAAACAACGCTTAAACGACCTTTTAAAGGGCTTTTTGGGTCTTTTCCTACACTTTTTAACCCTTAATTACATCAAATCAAAGAACATAACTCCTCATTCATCCATAACATCAAAATTAGGATTTCTTTCAAGATCAAAATCCAAGAGCAAGATTCAAACCCTTCTTCAAGAAACTAAGAAATTCAAGTTCTTCAAGTTCAAGAGCCATAAAGAAAACATCAAGATCTATGTTTCCCAATCCAAGAACATTTAAGGAACGTTAGTTATCTTTCAAGATTCAAGCTTTTGAGGTATGTTAGATGTTGATTCTTGGGTTCCTTCCACCCAAGAAGTTCAAGAATCCTTTTTAAATTATAAAGATTGTATATTTATGAGTTTTTTGATTTATGTGAGTTGAAGTTCATGTTCATGTTATTGTTGAGTTTTGATTCATGTTCTAGATTATAAGTTTTATGATTTAGTCTTAGTATATGATGATTTGCATAATTTTCATGATAAACCCACCAAGTTCCATTTTGATTTATGTAACCATGTTAATTAGATGTAGAAATTGTTGTATAACCAAAGCATGCTCCCCATATGTTTGATAAAAGGTTTATGTTAAGAAGATAGTGCCATTATAGAATGATAATATGAAATCCCTATTTGTGTACAAGTTAATGTATGCTAAGTGTTTGTTGAAAGGCTTTGGTGAATGAATTATGAGACATTAGTATGCATGCCTATACATCAACAAGTTTATGACTTTCAAATACTTGAAGAGATGCTTCATTGATTGTATTATGAATTATAGACGATTGCTATATTGTTCAAGAATTGTTATGCATTAATTTTATGTTATCGAGTCCTGGGGGTATTTAATACCCAATAATTTAGCTGATTGTGTAGAGCCGGTGTTAGTTTTCAAGATACTCTTAATCAAGCCTCGATCAGTAGAACTCAGTTAGTCACAGGACTTAGGAAGACTCAGTAATCTCAGTATCAGTCTGTTTCAGTTTAGTATGCGGTTCAGACCTCAATAGTATTCAAGTAATCAATTCAGAACTCAGTAGCATTCTGTCAGATAATAGAATTCAGTAGTATTCCGTTAGTCAATGAAACTCAATAGATTCAGTTCAGCTAAGTTAATCATTATAATCAGTAAGAGATTCAGTTTAGTCTAGTCTAAGAATTAGTTCAGAGTCTATTCAGTTGGTAGTAGGATTCAGCACCGAGCGAGGGAAGGGATGGCGACTTCCGTGTTAGAGAGGAAGAGTCGTTAGTAGTAGTCCCTGTACTCCAAAACTGCATAGCCAGCGTAGGATGAGGAGTCACCCATTAGATTTAGGCTTGGCTACCTCCCAAGAGTCACCCATTAGATTAGGCTTCACTTTCTATTTATGGTCACCCATTAGACAGGCTTGACCATAGAAGTGTCTTTACCCGTGGCACGGTACTGAAACCCTTCCAGCTGGGGTTACAGGTTGGACCCCACTAGTTCTGATTCGGGGCATATCGGTTAGATGACTACCTCCCACAATCTCAGTTTCAGATTCAATCTCAGTAATAGAACTCAGTTGAGCTATACAGAAATCAGGACTGCCAGATACAGTTACTCAGCTCAGTAAAGAACTTAGATAGTTCCAGTAGATTCTGAGATCACCCATTAGGTAGGCTTGATCTCCAATTTCAGTCAATCATATTCGTTATCAGTAGATTTAGAGATCACCCATTAGATAGGCTTGATATGAGATTTAACCAATTCTTTTTATTTCAAACAAATTCAGAGATCACCCGCTAGATAGGCATGATCTCAGATTCAGTCAATAAGTAACAGTATCAGCAGATTCAAGGATCACCTGCTAGATAGGTTTGATCTCAGATTTTAGTATTAGCAGAATCAGTTATCAGAAATTCAGTATCAGTAAACTCAGATAGCAATTATCAGTAAACCTATTTTTCAGTAATCCAGTTATTGAGTAACTCAGTATTCAGTGTTACTATGATTTAAGTTATAGTTTATGCATCCATGCATGTATCCTTATTCAGTTTACTCATGTTATTCAATCAGCTATAGTTCATGTATATGAGCCTTTGCATTTAGCTTTATCTCATCTAGCATACCAGTACATTCTTACGTACCGACACATACTTTTCTGCGCTATGGTGTTTTATACCATAGGTTCAGAAGCACGAGATCCAAAGCACCATTACCAGTTCAGATTTAGCCAGCAGCAGTAGACTTAGTAGTGAGTCCTCATCATTCGAGGATGTTCTATTATTTCATTATGTTTCAGTATTTTAGTAGACAGAGTTAGTTAGGGGATTGTCTCATAAACTCTTTATTCAGACAATTTAGAGGCTTTCAGACTAGATGTTCAGACTGCTGCTTTAGTATTTTTGATACTTTATTTAGCTGTATTTTAGTTTTTGAACCTTATGGAAATTTTCCGCCAGTTATTTTCTGCATTTTTATAGTATATTATGCAGTGTTCAGTTACAGGTACCAGAAAAGGATTATCTTGTGGTCCTTCGGGATCATAAGCACCGTGTAGCGTCTGGGGTTCAGAATCCGGGGCGTTACAATAATCTTAGGAAATGAAACTTGTTGTATTCCTAAAATCTAATGCCTAAAGAAACTTCTTTTAGAGTATCGGTATTCGTAGAATTTACAACCTACGAAACAAAACTGACTTTTTTTTGTCAAATAGATAATGGCTCTGAAGCCAGTTTAGCAAAATCCTTTTTAATAAAAAAATGGAATATTAATAAGGCTAATACCTCTGTTATCGATATTACTAGAGATGAAGAAAAATTAACACATCAAAAGGAAAATGTAGAAATAATTTTAGGATCTAAAATTGTTTCTATAAAACATGTTTTTGCATATGATAAACTTGAAACTGATTTGTTATTATGAAATGACTTTGTACAACAGTTTCAAAATTATCATCAACAATATACATGGTTAGTTTTAAAATCCCATGAAATCAATTTATAAAAATCCCAAGGAAACACAATCCTTATATCTTGATAAAAGAAAAGGGAATCTTTAAAAAGAAATTTTTAGATACCCCTAAAAACTACTCTTGTAAATGTCTCAATCTTGAGAAAATAAAACAAGATTTACAAGTTTCTTATGGAGAAAAACCATTAGAAAAATTGAATAATAACCATGAAAAAATAGTCTTAACTCTTAAAGATCCTAGTATCATCATAAGAGTTAAACTAATGCTTTATAACGATGAAGATAAAATTGAATTCAAAATTCGGATACAAGAACTCCTTAATCTTAAATTAAAAAAAAAAAGAGGACAAGCTCAAATGGTCATAAACTATAAAGAGATAAATAAAAATTGTGTTTTTGATGGATATTTTATCCCAAATAAAAATAATTTAATTAATCTTGTTAAAGGAAAAACTACTTTTCAAAATTTGATTGCAAAAGTAGATTTTGGCCAATTAAACTTTCTGAGGAATCAGTCCCTCTAACAGCATTTAGTACTCCTAATGGGCATTATGAATGGTTAGTAATGTCGTTTGGACTAAAGAATGCACCACAACTTTTTCATAGAAAGATGGATAGAAAATTTTTTGAAAAGAATTTTCTAATCATCTACATAGATGATATTTTAGTCTGTTCAGAAAACTACCAAGAACACTTAATGTATTTGAAAGAATTTTCAAATATTTGTGTTAAAAATGGAATAGTTTTAAGCCAAAAGAAAGCAGAGATAAACAAAAATGAAATAGAATTCTTAGAAATGATAATTTCAAAAAATAGAATAGACTTACAATCTCATATTTCGAAGAAAATAATAGAATTTCCCGATAAACTAACAACAAAACAAGAAATACAAAAGTTTCTTGGATGTTTGAATTATGCAGGAGAATTTATTCCAGATCTTGCAAGAAAGACAAATCCTTTGCAAAAACTCATTCAAAAGTCAAATCGACTTGGATGGATTAATGAACATACTCTTTGTGTTCAAAAATTAAAAGAAGAGTGAGCTAGGCTACCAAAGCTTAGATTACCAGAATCAGAAGATAATTTGGTTTTACAAATTGATGTTTTCGACTATCATTGGGGAGCATTATTACAAATAGATTTAAATGAAATCTATAGATAAACCGGTGGAACATTTAACGAAGATGAAGTTAACTATTCCACAAATAATAAAGAATTATTAGTGGTAATAAAAGAAATACGAAAGTTTTCTACATTTTTATTACCAAAACCATTTGTAGTTAAAACAGACAATACACAAATATTAGGATTGATATTCAATAAACTACCTTCAGAACCACAATACAGAAAACTTAAGATTATCAAAGGGTATACAAATAAACTTATTTTATTTCATGAATATATTACAACATAGGAAAAAATTTTAGTCAGATCTTCCTTATACTCACATATAAACTATTTGTTATTTTTCCCTGACGGAAGAAGTATTTTTCACTTACTCATATAGAAGATATCTAACATTTTCTAAGAAAGAAACATTCAGAGAAATGTAGTCTACCTTCTATGAATTTCTATCTCTTCTTTTATAGACACAAGGAGGGGTAGAATTATAATATTTGTTTTCTTTAGGGTTATCCCTTTAAAAGCCTTTATTTCTCTTCTTGTCCCTTATCAGGATAAGAGATAATATTTTTCTCCTTTTCTCCTTTTTGATTTTGGACCGTGGGGTCCAGTCCTTTTTATCATTTTGTTGTTTGATGCCGACAATTATGTTGACGTAAGTGCTTTTTCTTTATGTCTTTTCTTCCATTGCTGGATTCTCTTTACAGTTGTAAATTATATTTCTTCGTACATTGATGAGTTTTCCTCATCATTTCTTTTGAGATGTCCATGTTCTAGGAATTTACATGCCATGGTCCAGGTTTTTGGAGTAGCTGGGAATTAGTGTGTTTCGAACTCAGCAATTTTGTCCCTCAAGACTACTGATTTCGATTTTCCTTTGGTCATTAAAATTTAGTTTGTATCCCTGTTGAGGACTTTATAATTTTCTTCATATTTATTTTTAAGGAGAAACTTTTGGAGTCATCGAAATAAAATGTTTATAGCCAAGGATTTCTATCTTCCTAGGAGGATCAGCTGGCTTCACAACAAAATTATTTGAATTCGGTTATTTAGACCGTGTTTATTCCAAGCCATATCTATCTGAATTAGAAGGACTACCAATACATTTGACTAGTTCAATCAGAAATTACGCCGAAGAGGAAGCAGTCTATTGCAGATTTTACAACATTGCAATGGAATCTCAAAATGATCAATTATATTTCCCCACATTTAACTATATAATGGTGGAAAAATTAAGAGACTTTAATATCAATGCAACAGGAGTTGATAAAAAGATCTCCTATTTTAATAAAAAGTGGATCCAAACCAGACGAGCTTTAGGGATAAAGGTTGTATGGTATCTAAAAATTTCTTTTTAAAGATTCCCTTTTCTTTTATCAAGATATAAAGATTGTGTTTCCTTGGAGTTTTTATAAATTGATTACATGGGGTTTTAAAACTAACCATGTATATTGTTTGATGATAATTTTGAAACTGTTGTATAAAGTCATTTCCTAATTACAAATCAGTTTCAAGTTTATCATATGCAAAAACATGCTTTATAGAAATAATTTTAGATCCTAAAATTATTTCTACAGTTTTCTTTTCATGTGTTAATTTTTCTTTATCTCCTGTAATACCGATAACAAAGGTATTAGCCTTATTAATATCCCAATTTTTTTATTAAAAAGGATTTTGCTAAACTTACTTCGAGAATTTTTCTTGTAAATCTTGATTTAATTTTATCACCTTTAAAATAGTGATTAAAGTTTTTTGTTCTAAGAAAATTATATAATAACTCATTAGGCAGTATAAAGAACAAATTTCTTTATCAAAACCTTGTAACTATGACACTGCAAAACCCATATTTCTTTTAGATTATAAGCTCCAGAAGATAATTTTGTTTTACAAACTGATGCTTTTGACTGTCATGGGGGAGCATTATTACAAACAGATTTAAATGAAATCTGTAGATATACTAGTGGAACATTTAACAAAGATGAAGTTAACTATTCCACAAATGAAAAATAATTATTAGCGGTAATAAAAGAAATACGAAAGTTTTCTATATTTTTATTACCAAAACCATTTGTAGTTAAAACAAACATTACACAAATATCAGGATTGATATTCAATAAACTACTTTCAGAACCACAATACAGAAGTTACACATATGGTAAGTATTATTGTCATTTTATACTTTCAAAATTGAAAATATTAAAGGATCTGGCAATATTTTTGCAGTTTTTCTTTCAAGACTCTTGTATCATCATAAGAGTTAAATCAATGCTTTATAACAGAGAAGATTAAACTAAATTCAAAATTTAAATACAAGAACTCCCTAATCTTAAATTAATAAGAGCAAGTAGGATTCCACATAGTAGTCCTGCATTTATGGTAAGAAACCACGCAGAACAAAAGACAGAAAAAAACTCGAATGGTCATAAACTATAAAGATCTAAATAAAAATTATATTTTTGATGGATATTTTATCCCAAATAAAAATAATTTATTAACCTTGCTAAAGGAAAAAACTACTTTTCAAAATTTGATTGCAAAAGTGAATTTTTTGGTAAATTAAACTTTTAGAGGAATCAGTCCCTCTAACAACATTTAGTACTCCTAATGGGCATTATGAATGGTTAGTAATGCCGTTTGGACTAAAGAATGCACCACAAATATTTTAAAGAAAGATGGATAGAATATTTTTTGAAAAGAATTTCCTAATCGTCTACATAGATGATATTTTAGTCTGTTTAGAAAACTACCAAGAACACTTAACACATTTGAAATTTTTTTCAAATATTTGTGTTAAAAATGGAATAGTTTTAAGCCAAAAGAAAGCAGAGATAAGCAAAAATGAAATAGAATTCTTAGGAATGATAATTTCAAAAAATGGAATAGAATTACAATCTCATATTTCGAAGAAAATAACAGAATTTCCTGACAAACTAACAACAAAAAAAGAAATACAAAAGTTTCTTGGATGTTTGAATTATGCAGGAGAATTTATTTCATATCTTGCAAAAAAGAGAAATCCTTTCCTACCTAAATCTAAAAAATGGAAAGGCTATAATAGTCAATACCATATAAATTCTAAAGCTAAATTCATGCCAAATAGACTCCAGTAGGAGACGCTGGATCTACACAGTTTTTAGATTTAGACTGTAAAAAAGAACCAGAAGAATTTCTAGAATTATGAGCCAAAAACCTAGAACTATTCTTAATTTTAGGAAAAGGAACCAATTACAACAGTGAAGAAAAGTACTTAATAGCCACAAACACCTTTTATATATATATATATATATATATATATGACTAAGATCGATAACCTCCTTTCATAATCTATATAGTTAGTAGTCGTTTATTAAAATCCTAATCAAATTAATAACTGGTAGAAAAAAATTAACAAATTCTAAAAATAATGATATAAAAAATTCATGTAAAGAAAAAGATAATGTCAATTCTCACCACATGTTTAGTCTATCACATTCAAGTGGCAGATTGCTAAGTTAAAAAAGTTAAAACTGTTAGTTACTGCGTTCTAAACCAGAAAATAAATATGAACAGAACGCTAAATATAAACCAAAAATATTTCCACCCCACCGAATTCATTGTGTATATTTAGGAAATTAATCCGAACAAAATTATATTGCCTTACTGGAATAGAGGTACTACAAATTCCAGTACATGATACTCTTATTTTTGCATGTGGGACGAAATCCCTTCTTCCCATTCATAACACAACCCAAAGTTCATGGGTTCGAGTTTGTAACGCCTCGAGTCTGTACCCCGGACTCTACACGGTGCTTACGATCCCGAAGGACCACAAGCTAACCCATGATTGATATCTGCTGTGAGTACTGAAACATGATACTGTAATAAATGCGGAATAATAGGCTGAAATGCCATAAGGTTCAAAACATCTGAAATACAAATAAATTATATCGTCTGAAATAACAATCTGTAAAACTGAACACTTTATAAAAACTAGTCTGAAAAGCCTCTAACAAAAACTGTCTGAAAGTGGAGTTGATGGGATAATCCCCCAACTAACTTTATCTACTGAAATACTGAGATAAAAGAATATCCTCGAATGATGAGGAATCACTGCTAATCTACTGCTGCTGGCTAAATCTGAGTCTATCTATTTTCAGTCGAGAACCTGAGCATCCAAATCTATGATATGAGACATCATAGCGCAAAGAAGGAGTATGTGTCAGTATGTTGAATGTACTGGTATGCTAGATGAGGTAAGGCTGAGTGAAAGGGTTCACATGCATGAACAATAACTGACTGTATGATGTAGAATAACTGAACATGAGAGTAAATGGATAACTGATACTGCTGTAAATATGGAGTATGTACTAATGTTCATAAAAATAAATACTGTGACTAAGATTGTCTGAAGCTAAGTCCTGAATTCTAAAACTAAGTAACTGATAGCTGAAGTTATTGATAACTGATTTACTGATACTGGTTTACTGTATCTAACAATCCTGATTCTGTTGAACTGAACTGAGTTTTATTTTGAAGACTGAGACTGAGATTGTGGGAGGTAATCATCTAACTAACATGCCCCAAATAAGATAAGATAACTGAGTTGGGGTCCAACTTGTGACCCCAGTTGGAAGGGTGTCAGTACCGTGCCACGGGTAAAGATACTGAAGAGTTACCCTTATCTGGAAGGTACTCTAATGAGAACAGTGAAACCCCCATTTGGTAGGTTAAAATACCTCATCAAACCTCAACTAGAAAATTTGATGTCTCAACCTACGCTGGCTACATAGTTATGGAATGCAAGGATTGATTTTAGAGATCACACTCTCTACTGGCAGGTGAGCCCCAATCCTTGGGTTCACTCGGTGTTGAATCCTACTCCCAACTGAAAGACACTGAACTGAGTATACTAAACTGGACTGGACTAATACTGAGCTTACTGAGTTTTCCTGAGTTCGGTAACTGACTGATTTCTGTAACTGACTAAGAGTACTACTGATCGTGACATGACTGAGATTTTGTAACCGACACTGGATCTAGGAAGACAGCTAAATTATTGGGTATTAAATACCCCCAGGACTCGATAGAATAAAAAATAAAGCATAATATACTCTGAAAAATCATAACAATGTATACTTGTCCATAGTTCACTCATAGAGGCATTTAATCAAACACTTGTAATGCATCTACTTATACATGAATGAGGAATACATTCTATCATGTTATAATGACACTCTTTCATTCACATAGGCATTTTATCAAACACATGGGGAGCATGCTTAGGTTATACAATAATCAAAACATATAGTTATCATGGCTACATTAATCAACTTAAAATTGAAGGGTTTTCATGAAGATCATGTAACTCAACACATACAATGATTTATTTCATAAAAACATTTAATTTAATCAGGGACTAAAACCCAACAATAACATGAACATGAATTCCAATTCAATTCAAGCATGTAAGTTCATAATTCAACAATTTTGTATTTTGAAAATGGATTCGTGGACTCTATGGGTGAAAGAAATCCATAGATGAACACTTAACATACCTTGGGTTATTAGTTCTTTAAGGTGCTTAAAGAAATTCTCGAGTTTTGACCTTGATTCTTTAAGCTAGGGTTTTGTATTTTAGAGAGAAAACTTTTATTTCTTGAGATAAGTGAGAAAATAATGGAATAAGAGGCTATTTAGGGCTTTAATCCCGTGTTTAGGCTGACTGGAATGAGGGAAAAAGACCTAAAATCCCTTGGATTAAATCTCAAAATTAAATGAAATGTCCCGATTTTCACCCTTAGCGCGATGCGGTGCTATCGCGCCGTCTCTGGAAATCGCCAACTAGGAAAATGCATGGTGGCATGACGCGGTGGTATCGCATTACCACCTTGGATGAGACCTGGAAGCTTGGCGAAACATGGTACAATTGTGTTTCTTTACTGGAAATTGATTAATGTGAACTGGGTCCTTGGCGCGATGCGCCAATATAGCGGTCCCTTACTAGAATTGGACAATTGGGAATTGAAAGCTCTCCGCAATGTGGTGAGATCACGGACTCATACTAAAAATTGACAATTGTCATTTAGACTGGCTCCGCGACATGCTAGTGATCAAAATAATGGTGTTTAACGACTGGAACTTAGAATTGCCATAACTTCTTACCCAGTTATCGAATTTGGGCGAATTTTATATCGTTGGAAATCTAATTGAATTTCCTATGCAATGGAAGGATCTAAATTGAAAAATAATAAGAATTTCAAAATTTTTATGTTGGATAACTCATGAACTAAGAGTTAATCTTAAGCTAAGGAAATATAGGGTATTACAGAATTCCATATGCACCAAAAAACCCACTAGAAACAACATAATTTTGTGAATGCTTGAATATCCAGCTAGAGGCACTCTTTATTTCATTCCCAAACGAATATCCTTCAAGCTTTCTTTATGAATCATTGACATTTAATGCTACTCATTTGATATGCAGAAGAAAATTGGATAATTGAACCGTGCTCTATTAAGCACCTTATTTATCATTATAAATTTTCATAAATCATGTCAAGTGCATATTGTACATTCCTATTCTTGAATATGACCCTCTCGATCTTAAGAATATTCAGTCATATTGACTGGTAATAATAAAACACCACAAGAAATGAGCAAATGAATAAAGGAAAGGGATATTGATGTTGGTGAAAGAGGTGATCCGTTGTTACCAAATTATGGTCTGTTACAGTTGATACAGGCCTAAACTCACAATTCAAGGCCCAACTGATTTGCAATTAGTTGTACAGTTAATTTTCTTTTTTCTCATTTGTATTGGCCCGATCCAATGAGGCCCACCTATATATAAGGCTAGATATTTTATTGTAGAAGGACAATCAACATTTGATATATAGAGAGAGAAATATAACAGATCAGTTTTTCTTCTCGTTCTATAGAACATTCTGGGGTTTTCGTACTCAAATTCCTTTGTATTTTTGCAAAGACTTTGTACTCAATATTAGATTTAGTATCTTGGATTCTTGATTTTGGAGCCACAAATCATATGACTCAACATAAATATTTACTGCATAACATTCAACCTTTAATTGTTCCATCTTTAGTCACCTTACCTAATGGCTATAAAGTAAAAGTCACATCTTTTGGTTCTTTAACCTTGACCCCTGACATCACCCTCACGAAGGTAATATTGGTACCTTATTTCCAATATAATCTAATCTCGATTTTTCAGCTTTTTCTCAACTCAACTGTTATGCCCTTCTTTTTACTGGTTCTATGAAATTACAGGGCCCTTCAATGAAGAGGCCTCTGGAAATTGGTAAGTTTGAGCATGGTCTATACATCCTTCATCTACCTCAAATCCTGTATCATCTGCTACTTTCCCTACTGCTGGAGCTGATTTTTCTATTGCCAAAGCACCTTACAGTTCTTCTGTTTCTGCTTTCACTAATCATTGTACTCTATCTATTTTTCTTGAACATTGTAATTTTGAATCAATAAATGAAAATGATGCTTTGTAGAATCAAAGGATGGGTCATTTACCTTTTGCTGAAATTCATTTCATACCTCATGTATTAGGTAAATTCTTTCCCAAACAATATTTTATATGCCCCATATGTCCTATGGAAAGACAACAAAGAAATTCTTCCCTACTATTTCTACACACTTTACTTCAGCTTACCAACTTGTTCACATTGATATTTGGGGATCCTACCACACTGCCACCTTTAATGGTTTCAAATATTTTTTTGACCATTGTAGATGATTTTATTAGGGTAACCTGGACACATTTATTATCATGTAAATGCAATGCATTTTCTGTTATCAAAGCTTTTATTTCCATGGTTTCCACCCAATTCAATACTTCATTTAAAACCATACATACTGACAATGCTTTTGAACTGGGATCTTCCACCTCACATTCTGAATACCTTTCCTCTTTAGGTATCCAGCATCAGACCACATGTACCAACACTCCTCAACAAAATAGAGTAGTTGAGAGAAAACATAAACACCTTCTAAAAACTGTCAGGGCCCTCCTCTTTCAGTCCAAACTTTCTACTAAATATTGGGGTGAATGTACCTCACATCTACCTAAATAGTGAATCATTTTTCTTCTAGTGTCCTCTCTAACAAAACTCTTTATGAGGTCCTTCATAGTGTCCCTCCTTCATACTCTCATCTTAGATCTTTTGGTTGTCTAGCTCATGCTACTATACCCATTCCTTATAGGGATAAATTTAAGTCAAGAGCTATTCCTTGCATCTTCTTAGGATATGCTCTTGGAAAGAAAGGTTATAAACTCCTCCAATTTCATAATCATACCACATTCTACTTTAGGGATGTTACTTTTGTTGAACACATTTTTCCTTCTACTTCTTCACCTTCTACACTGTTTCCATATAATACTTCACATCCTTCCATTTTTTCTAATTTAGATTCTTCTCTTTCTCCTCATGTATCTCATCCTACAGATACCTCTATTCTTTTTTCTCCACCTCCTCTTAGGAGATCATCCAGAACTATGCATCTTCCTGCATACTTGTAGGATTTTGTATGCCATTCTGTGCTCCCATCTTCCATTCTAGATTTACCTTCTTCTAAACCTTTACACTATCACCAGAAGTCCTGCGCACTATTTGGAAGGATGCCATGACCAAAGAATTTCAAGCCTTGAACCTCAACCACACATGGGACATTGTAACACTTCCACCAGGCAAGAAAGCCATTCCATGCAAATGGGTGTATAAAATTAAGCATAAGTCTGAAGGTACTATTGAGAGGTACAAAGATAGACTTGTCATCAGAGTGACACTTAAAAATATGGTATTAAGTTTATAGATACATTCTCTCCTATTGTAAAGTTTATCACTATAAAATACCTTCTATCTATTGCTGCTAAGAAATCTTGGACTGTGTATCAACTTGATGTGAATAATGCATTTTTGCATGGTGACTTATCTGAGAGGTTTATATGAAAATCCCTTTGGATTTCTCTATTTATTCCTCCACTGATTTTTCTCTCCCTTTAGCATGTATGCTTCACAATTCTCTATATGGTTTGAAATAGGCATCTAGACAGTGGTTTGCTAAGTTGTCTGTAGCCTTGATTTCTAGAGGCTACCTGCCTAGCCTTAATGACTAATTTCTTTTAACTAAGGTATCATCTCTATCCGTTGTTGTCCTTTCTATATATGTGGATGATATTAAAGATCCCACAAAATCCTAAGCTTAGATCAGTCCATTAAATCTTGATAAGGGGTCCCTGACTTAGAAAAGTTCAGCTAAATATTAGGACAAGTTTATGTAAAAATAGTGGCTCATCACGATTAGGCCGCATCGTGGTGAGTATCGCGATGAGCCTTCATCACGTCGTGCTGAAGGCTATTTTGGCATTTGTAAAATTCTAGTAGCTCACCTCGATTGCCCCACATCGCGGTAAGACTCAAATTAACAAATGTCACAAACCAGTGAGTTACTGCGATTTCACCACACCATGGTGGATATAGCAATGACCCAGTCACCGCATCGCGGTGAGGCTTTAATCTGCATTCCAGTTATGGGATTTTAAATCCCAAGGGAAACTTAGACTTTTCCCATGACTCAGATCAGCCTTTAAATACGAAATTATTCCCTAGATATCCTATTATGTAACTTTTCCTTACTTTCTCTCAAGAAAAAAATCATTCTCTCTCAAGTGGCAAAAACCCTAGTTCAAGAAAAGGTCAATCCCAAGCATCTCTCCAAGAACTCCAAGAAAACTCACAAATTAAGGTATGTTAGATGTTCATTCATGGGTCCCTTCCACTCATGAAGTTTAAGAATCCTTTTTGAAGTACAAAGATTGTGTATTTATGATTTTCATATTTGAATGAGATTGAATTCATGTTCATGATATTAGTTGGGTCTCAACCCATTATTTAAGTGCATGTTTTTCCTAAATTTGAATAGCAAGTATGGAGAATATTTGATTATCTTAATAAACCCTTGAATTTACAAAGTGATTAAGGTGTCTATGATGTTATTTGATTTTAATCCATAATCTAGATTACGAGTTCCAAGAATTGATCCTAATATGTGTTGAACTATATGATATTCATGATAAGCCCTTCAATGAGCAAGTTGATTGTTGTAATCATATCAACCCTAAGTGTTTATGATTTAATGTGCCAATTATGTTTTCTATGTATTTGATAAATTATCTATGAGAATGAGATAATGACACTATAGCATGTTAACATGTGTTCTCCATTCATGTACAAGTTAATGCATTACAAGTGTTTGATGAAATGTCTCTATGAATGAATTATGACCAAGTGAACATTTATATGCTATTCAAAGTTATACTTTTCTTTACTTTTCATGCTATGAGTCCTGGGGGTATTTAATACCCTACAATTTAGCTATTTTTCTAGAGCCAGTGTCAGTTACAGAATAGTATCTGTCACGTCACAATCACTAGTACTCTCAGTTCATTACAAAACTCAGTATAACTCAGCCAGTTACAGAACTTAGGAAAACTCAGTAATCTCAGTATCAGTCCAGTCCAGTTTAGTATACCCAGTTCAGTGTCTTTCAGTTGGGAGTAGGATTCAGCACCGAGCAAGCCTAGGGATGGGGGCACGCCTGTTAGTTAGGACTGGGTCCCTACAAGAAATCCCTATGTTCAAGAACTACATATCCATCATAGGTTATGAGATATCACCAATTAGATAGGACTGACATACTCAGGGATAACCCGCTAGTTTAGGACTGATCTCAGGGGTCACCCGTTAGTTAGGACTAACTCCACAGCAGTTGTTAGTATCCGTGGCATAGTATTAGCACCCTTCCAGCTGGGGTTACCGGTTGGACCCCAATTAGATTAGAAAGGGACATATCGGTTAGATGTTTACCTCCCACAGTTTTGATTTCAGTCTTAGTATAGAATTCAGTTCAGTTCTACAGAATCAGGACTGTTAGATACAGTCAATCAGTATAGTAAATCAGTTATCAAAATTTGGTACTTAGCTTCAGAAAAGCTCAGTTACAGTATACATTTACGTACATGCGCAGTATTGCATACTCAGTAGTTATAGTAGTTTAAGTTTTCATGTACTTTCATGTTCAGTTACTCTATATCATTCAGACAGTATTATTCAAGCGTATGAACCCTTTCATTCAACTTACCTCATCTAAAATACTAGTATATTCCACGTATTGACACATACTTTCTCTTGTGCTATGATGTCTTATATCATAGGTTCAGACATTTCGGTTCTCGATCGCGCATAGACAAATTTAGATTTAGCCAGTAGTATATTTAGAAGTGAGTCCTCATCTATCAAGGATATGCTTTATTTCAGTATTTTAGTAGACTCAGTATTTTAGTAAAGGGAGTTAGTTTGGGGGATTGTCCCACCAACTCCACTTTCAGTCAGTTTCAGTTAGAGGCTTTTCAGACTAGTTGTCAGATAGTATTCAGTTTTACATATTGTTATTTCAATTGTTACACTTTATCCGTATTTATATTTTGAACCTTATGGTAATTCATCCAAATTCTACATTTATTTAATGATTATTATACAGTGCTCATAGCAGATATCAGTCATGGGTTAGCTTATGGTCCTTTGGGGTCGTAAGCACCGTGTGGCGCCCAGGGTATACTCTCAGGGTGTTACAGATATCTTGTTGGCTGGTGATGATATTGTGGAGATGAATTCTCTGAAATCTTTCTTGGATGCTTAGTTTCGGATCAAGGATTTTGCGATTGTTCATTATTTTTTGTGACTTGAAGTCCACTCGGTTCTTAGGGATTTCTAATTAAATAATACAAGTACACTAAAGAATTGATTGAGGAGTTCCACTATTTTGATTGCTCATCTGTCGTTACTCCTTTAGAGCTTTACCCAAAGCTACTCCCTGATTCTAGAACTTACTTCCCGATCCTACCAACTTTCGGAGGATTGTTGGTAAGTTGAATTTTTTGCAACACACCAGCAGTTCAGTATTTGAGTCAGTTTCTCAATGCTCCAAGGTCTACTCATATGCAAAATTCTTTGCATGTTTTGAGATATTTGTCACATGATCCTGCTAAGGGTATTCTCTTTTCTAGTTCTGCTGATTTCACTCTTAAGGCATATTCTGATTCCAATTGGGCATCTTGTTCTATCTCCCATAAGTCTGTATTTAGGTTCCTGATTACCTTAGGTGATAGTCCTATTTGCTGGAAGTCCAAAAAATAGCCTACTATTTCCCTATCTTCAGCTGAAGCTAAATATCGAGCTATTCGAAAGACAGTTGCTGAATTAACTTAGTTAGTTCATCTTTTATCTGATCTTACCATTACTATTGTTGCACTAGTTCCTCTTTTTTGTGATAACCAGGACGCGTTAATCATTGCTCGTAATCCTGTTCTTCATGAGCGTACCAAGAACATTGAGTTAGACTACTATTTTGTTCGTGAAAAGCTTGTCATTGGACTTATTTCCTTACACTACATTCCTACTAACTCACAATTGGCTGATATTCTCACCTAATCCTTGACTAGTGAATCTCATCATCATTTTCTGTCCAAGCTGGGCGTTCGCTCACCCTCCAACTTCTGAGGGGGGGGGGGGTGTTACAGTTGATATAGGCCCAGACTCATAGTTCAAGGCCCAACTAATTTATAATTAGTTGTACAGTTAATTTTCTTTTTTCTCATGTGTATTGTCTCAATCCAATAAGGCCCACCTATATATAAGGCTAGATATTTTATTGTAGAAGGACATTCAACATTTGAGATAGAGAGAAAAATATAGTTGATCAGTTTTTCTTCTTGTTCTTTAGAACATTCTGGGGTTTTCGTACTAAAATCCCTTTGTATTTTTGGAAAGACTTCGTATTTTGACATGGTCATACTATGTAACCCACATAGATTCCTCAACATAAGTTACTATATGACCTTCCAAAGGTATTCAAATTCTTATTAAAACAAATCAGCAATAGACACTTTAAAAGAGAGAAAATAGGAAAAGGGAGAAGAGGAAAAAACATTGCTTTATAGTGGAAGCCGTCCGAATTTTCTGGAAATTTTTTTGCTGGAAACACCATTTTCACCGGCGACCAAACGATCCATCCCTACCGAAAAACACCATTAACCAACGTTCAAACACCCAAAGTCATCAGCACCACCAAAATCTGCGACCAAAGCGTCATTAGAGTTATAAAATAGCTGACGTGCTACTCTCTAGCGCCTAGAATCCTATTTATCCTTTTTCTCATTTTTGGGACTTTTTCTACTATTCTCCTAACAAGAACTCTAGTAATTTCAGGTAAGTCCACCATGGTCAAGTCAGGTACACCACTGGCGGATCTATATAAAGTTTAGGGGGTTCATCCGAACCCCCATCATCGAAAAATTACACTATGTAGATATGATCAAAATTTTGATTTATCGTATAATTTTAAGTACTGAACCCCCTTGATACAAGGCTAAAGCTTGGTATAGTGATGAAGGGGTGCAGAATTGCATTCGGTTCTAAATAACACCATTTTTTTCAATCTTTTATATTAACGTTTGGATTAAATCCCTAGCTACTTAATTAGTTTTTTCTCTCTTACGTTCCGTTCTCCTTTTGGTTTCTCTTTTCTCTCACTTTCATGGTTACTAATTTGATGGATGACCTTTTTTTTTCTATTTTTTCACAAAATTATAGTATATACTTTTGTTTGTTGTTTATTTATTTTGATTAATTTTAAATATTTTACATCTTCTCTCCTTAAAATTAAGGAAAAAATAATATTAGTTTTATCATGTTAAGGTATAAATGACTTAAACGTAAAGTATAATTCTGATAACTTATTATACTTTTTATGTAGTTTCTAAATATGTAAATTATTTTTAAAAATGTTTAAAGATTGTACGTTTGAACGCACGATCAAAATAAAGAAGTTTAACTTCCTCCATTTTGTTGTTCAAGTTGAGGTAAAGTTAAACTATGTCTAGCTCACTCAAATCAAATTCGGCCGCTTATATCTTATCCGACCTGCTTATTTTTGAGGTCTTGTTGACGTAATTAGTTATTTTTTTGAACCCCCTTAATATAAATCCTGCTCCGCCATTGGGACACCATTCTTTTTTACAAATGTTAAGAGTTTATTCGATATCCCCTTACCTTGTCCAGCAATCTCATTAGTAGCAAGAATGATCGCATCTGCAACGCCAACTTCAGCAATATCGACTGACTTCCCATTGTACTCCAAGCAAAGATGTGGATCATTTTGTAGCGTCATGATTTCACCATTGTTTTCTTGATATAATTTTTAGGGATTCTTACAGAATTTGCAATATAAAGAATTTATCAGAATGTGTTTGGTTCCATTACCTTTCAACTATTCAGAAATGGTAATGGAAGAATTAATGTGTAATTAATTTTTCACATAAATGAATAAAATAAGAAAGAGGAAATTTTTTCAATAAAAAATAGTAGAAAAAGTCCAATAACATGAGAAAAAAAGATAAATAGGATTCTAGGCTTTAGAGTAACCCAGGTGAGCGATCTTATAACTCTCTTTTATATATAATATATATTGATTGATTTAGTTTTTGTTGTACTTTTTGCCAACAACTACTCATTTGTGCGTTGTAGATTCATTTTAAATTCCATATTTATGAGTATTTATCTTGTCACTTTGTTTATTCTTGTGTTTGTTTAATTGTATGTTCTGTTTATGTTGACTCTAACAACCCCCGTCCTGTTTAATTTTATGTTTTGTTTAGTTTGTCAAAACAATTTTTAATACATCTTTTATGATTGATGGGGGTCGTTAAATATTTTTTGCTCGATCTGCAAATTCTAATCTCCCTGTTATCCATCAACCAAAGATCCTTACAATAAGTTTGTCAGTGTATTTGAATTTTAGTATTGATAAGAAAAGAAGTTAACAGAAATATAGAGGGATGGACTACGGTAAAGCGAATAAATAGAATAGTAAACCAACATGACAAAAGTAATTATGCCTTTATTTGACTAGGGCTTCTTTTCAAATTTTTCTAAGTTTATTTTTATACATTACTAGTTTATGGTACCGGCGCTGCACATAAATTTACGCACATAAATTTACGTTTATTAATAAATTTTGTTTTTTAATATTTTTGAGGGTTTATATTTTCTTACTTTTATCTTTTCGAAATTCAAGTATTCGATCATAGTTTAATTGAGTGTTTATTAAAAAAGAAAAAATATAAATTTTGATTGACTCTTAGGTTTAACTTGTGTATTGATCTTCACTTCCACTTTGCTTCACGTGCCATGTCACTTGAGAAAATTGAAGAAAAGGTGTCATTTAAGTCTTGAATGAAAAATTGTGAACTTGATTAATATTTTCAAAATTTTTGAATCTTTTCAAAAATACAAACTAAGCCATACCCCTCTCCTCGCCAAATCAACTGTCTCTCCTCTCTCTCTCTCTCTCTCTCTCTCTCTCTCTCTATCGACAGTTTGTCCCAACCAACAGTTCTGCAAATTTCTCGTTTCAATCCCTGGCGACTTCAACCTTCGACGACAAATAATTGGGCTTTGAGTTTCTTTCTAACTTTCAACCGTCAATCGACGTGAAAACCTCGCTCTCCGGCCACAACAACTTCGAGTTCTTCATCGTCCTTTTTCTTCTTTCACAAATAAAAATTATGGCCTTTTAATTTTGAAGAAAAAGAGGAACTTGGGCCAACTTCTCTTCTAGTATTGGTTAACAATTTCAATATTTGTTGCTTTAATTTAAAATGCGGTTTGGATAAAAACCTAATTTTTGATATTTCTTCTCTTCTCTTTCGGAGTGAAATATGATTTTTTGTTGTTTGTTGCATTTTTTGAAGTTTGATTTTCGTTGTTTGTGTTTGTACAAACAAAACAATGATGTTGGTGTTTTTGATGTTGCGTTCGTTGCTGGATTGATTTGTTCTTGGTAAAAATGGTGATATTGTTGTTGTTCTATTGAACAAAATCATGTTACTATTTTTTCTCTACAACAGATTGAGCATATGATGCAACAAATTAACCATCTGATGTACTGATGCAACAGATTTAACATATGATACAACAGATTAACCATCTGATGCAATAGATTAACCATCTGACGCAACAAATTAACTATCTGATGCAATAAATTAACCATCTGACACAACAGATTAACATCTGACATAATAGATTTACCATCTAAAATAATAGATTAACCATCTAACACAACAGATTTACCATCTGATGCAACAGATTAACCATCTGATGTAACCGATTAACCATTTGATGCAATCAATTTACTATTTGATGCAACAAATTTACTATTTGATGCAACAGATTAACCATCTAAAGCAACAAATTTACCATCTAACACAATAGATTAACCACCTGACACAACAGATTTAGCATCTTATACAATTGATTTACTATTTGATGCAACAGATTTACTATCTGATATAATATATTAGTCATTTATTACAACAAATTAACCATCTGATGCAACAGAATTACCATCGAATGCAACAAAGGAACCAACCAATTAAAATTTTGATGCAACAAATTAACTTTCTGATACACCAGATCAATCATTAGATGCAATAAATTTACCATCTGATGCAATGAAGGAACCATCGAATTAGAAATCCAATACAACAGATTAATCATCTGATGCAATAGATGAACCTTGTGATGATAAAAATCCTATCAACTATTCTAACAGGACCTGTCCAAGATTTGATTTTTCCAACTAATCATTCATCTGTTGCGATAGACGACACTTCTATTGGAAGAAATTTAAACAATATTGATTGTTGATAACTGTTCCAATAGATCACTTATACGTTGCAACAAATGTGTGATCTATTTCACAGATTAGTCATCTATTTCAACAGATGAGTGATCTATTTTTATTATTGCAACATATTTTTCTCATCCGTTTCAACAGGTTAGCTATATGTTGAAACAGATAATCTACTTGGTGCAATAGATCTATGATTTGTTGGAATTATTTTTTTATTGTTGTACATGTTAGATATACTGTTATCCTTTTTTAATGATGCATTAATAAATTATAATTTATTCTATGCTCCTGATATTTTTAGATTATATGGAACCCAAAAGTCCAAGTAAAGGAACAAGTGAAGCAGCTAGGCTACATCCACCACTCTATGAGCTTGCTTTATAAGCGTTATCTCAATCAGGAGCAGAAGATGATGAACATGGGGAGGAGGAATGTTTCAAAAGAGATGATCAAAATGCTAATATCCCTTCCACTGAAGACTTGGTCAAAACCTTCAACATTGATAGTCATCCTATGAGAATACAGTGCGATGGTGAGACAGATTTAATGGGTGATTTTGTGGTTAAGTCAGCCAGGGGAAAATCTTTCAACACCCTCAAAAAATACTTAAGAGAACAAAAATTGGATGCTTATTTCAGGGATAACTTCTTTAGGCAGTATCATGATTTGCCAGAGGACAATAGTGCTCCTTTCCAAATGAAAATGGTATATGATTTTTTCAAGCGTAGGTTTATGTATGAAAAAAAAGATAAGATGGATGAGGTGTGGATAAATTACTGTGACATGCCTATTTAATTTTGTTGGAAGGAGTTTGCCATAGTTACTGGGCTAAAATATTATCCTCTTTCTTCTTCTCAAGCTGTACCTATTCTAATCCCAAAAAAATACCTCACACACCCAAAAAAGGCAAAGGCAAGTCGAGTGATCGTGATGGCCTGGTGTCCAATGTTGGTCAAAGCTTCAAAAACAAAAATTTGATAGAAGCGTTGGAGGTAAAAGACTTTCAAAGAAGCACAAGCAATCATTGTGCTTGGTTTGGTTTGTAATAATATTCTTTGGGCGAGAGATATTAACAACAACATACCACTTGATTTAATAAAGCTCTCTGAGTATCTTGAGGCATTTAACAGCTATCCTTGTGGTTATGTAATCTTCAAAATAACTGTCAAATATTTGTTGACTCTGTTAATGCCAAATACAGTCAACTTATATAGCTTTCTATTGGCTCTCATGGTAAATATTTCTTTTATTATTATATGAGTCATTTTTTATTCAATAATGCTTTTGATTTATTGGCGTTATCTTATAGGCTTGACGTTTGAAGTCATTCCTTATTTGAGACAACAAGTGAACTACTAGGAAGAAGTTTTCTGTCCAAGAATTTTGAGATGGTTGTCGACCAAAATTGATAAAAATGCAAAATTTCTTAATCTCTTCAACCCCCGAAAGATGCAGTAAGTGTAATTTAAGTTAAATTTTTGTTTTAATTAATGATTTTTTTGAATGATCTAGTCATCATTCTAACATATGTACTAATTTATGTTAGATTATGCATCCGTTGCTTGTTCTAACCGATCTAGAGTTGAAGATGCCATTTTTTCTTACTTTATGATCTGTGCAAACTTTATCGGACCCTAAGATCGTTGACAAAATAAAAATAGAATTGTTTAGAGAAACAACCATGACAAGAAAAATAATTTTAGAGGGTGGGCTTGCTGTTATTGATGGTGTTAGTTGTGATGGAGCTGTTAGTGGTGGTAGTGGTGCTGCTGTTGGGGCTAATGATGCTCCTTTTATAGTTTTTAAAATAAACCATTATGAGTATGATCATACTGGTTATACAGATTTTTCCTCTCCTAGCGAATGTTCTGCATGCAAATGTCAAGACTAAAAGGCAAAACACGATGTAGTGATTAATGCTATTAATGTATTAACTTCTTCTGTAAAGAAATTGACATCTAAGAGGAGATTCATTCCATCAAACAGGATTTCATATCCATCAACTCCATTAAGATTAAGGCTACATGGAGAAGGAAAGTAATTTCTAATGCATTATCAAGCATTCAAAAAAGTAAAATTGCAACTCTTCTGTCTATGTGTTGCGTTATTAAGCAATGTACAAGGGCCAAAGGAGAGCAACAAAAGCTGAAAATGGTGAATATATAACATCTGTTCCAACTAACAAACAGACACATATTTGTTTCAACAGATGACACATCTACTAAAAATTATCAAACAAATATATACATCTGTTACAACGGTTGACTAACCAACCTGTTGAATCAAGTACAATATCTGTTGCAACATGTGTATCATTTGTTTTAGCAAATCAAATAGATCTATTTACCATTTTTATTTGTATCAATAGATGACCTATCTGCTGCAACGGGTGCATCATCTACTAGGACAAATTAAATCAAGACTACCTACTTTTTTAGTTTTTTTTCAAACAGATGAGTCGTATGAAATATAATCTATTTAAGACAATTTAAAATAGGATGAGGACCTGTTTGATTTGCTAAAAGAGATGAGTTATCCTTTTTTATTCTTTTGTATCTTTGTGATCAGCATTGACCAATTTTGTCTTTCCAGGTGGATGTCAAAGTAGAAGTTACTGCTAAACAACATTGACAATATGCTACTCATTTTTTGGAAATACGGAGAAGGAAAAGAGTAGAAATCATACGCAAGCAACATTAAAGATCCACAGCGACCAAATTTGAATTCCATAGCACCGGATGAAGAATAAATTGTTCATATTGAGTAGATCTTTAATGTTTGAGTCTGTCAAAGTAATAACCTCACCCCTCCTTAGAAATTATTGGCATCAAAACTTAAATTATTAATTTATTTGTTGAGATCTACACTCATAACAATTTTTTTACATTTCATTTATTTGTTGATTTATTTCATGTAACTTCTAAAGGTTTTGATTTATTTTATTTTGTCTATGAATTTAATTTTATCCTTAGACCCAAGAAAGGATGGAGGTTTCATTCAGGTGAAATCCCGAATCCTTGATGCAGCTGAATTAGCCAATGGGTTGGCCAGAATGACGGCTGGTCGTTCATTATAAGCAGTAACTAACTGATCAAGAGAAGCAAATGCAGCTCTAAACTCTGCATGAGAAACATATTCTCCCAAAGGTTCTTCGGGCTGAGGGGCTGACTGATTCCCATTTCTTCTTTTAAAGGTATGTTCTGTAGAAGAAAGGGAGAAATAGATTAGACTGAGAGATTGACTGGAAATTTTGCTCACTGGCACAACATGAATTCTGAAAGAAGGGAAACTGTTCCTAAAACATCTTATAGTCTCCTGCACATAAATGTGGCGCGCAACACACCCATGTACAAAACTCTACTAAATGCGGCTTTCAGACTCCCTAGGACTCTATTGAACCTTAGGCTCTGATACCAAGTTTGTAACGCTCTGAATCTGGTACCCAAAATGCTACACGGTGCTTGTGACCACAAAGGACCACAAACTAACCTATGACTGATATTTGTACCTTTATACTTTATGATATACTATATAATGCATAAACATGAACTGAAAGGCCATAAGGTTCAAACTGTAACATGACTGATAAAGATATAACATCAGAATGGGGTATGAAATACTAAAAAAACTGAAATATGTCCCCAACTAAAACTCCGACTGTTCTGAACATCTATGCTCTGAATAGGGACTACAACTGCTGGGTCACCTATACATTTATTGAGCAAAGAGATATGGAATACTGGATGAACTGAGGCTAGATCTGAAGGCAATTTGAGCTCATAAGCTACCTTACCAAAGAGACTGAGAATCTTAAAGGGACCGACATATCGGGGACTGATCTTTCCCTTCTTACCGAATCTTTTCACTCACTTCACGGAAGAGATCTTTAGTTAGACATAGTCACCAATGTCAAACTCGAGATCTTTTCTACGAACATCTTCATAAAACTTATATCATCTTTGAGCATCCCGGAGTCTCTCTCTGATCAATTGATCTTTTTCTAAAGCATCAAATACTAAGTCAGGCCCTATGACTGAGGCCTCACTAACTTCGAACCAATCGACTGGAGATCTGTATCTCCTACCATAGAGATCTTCGAATGAAGCCATTCGAATACTGGAATGATAGTTGTTGTTGTATGAAAACTCAATCAAAGGTAAGTGGTCATCCCAACTACCCTTGAAATCAATTCCACACGCTAGTAGCATATCTTCTAGGGTCTGAATGGTCCTTTTTTCCTGACCATATTTCTGAGGATGAAAGGCTATACTGAGATGAACTTGGGTACCAAGACCCTTTTGGAATACTTTCCAAAAATGAGAGGTGAACTGGGTACCTCTGTCTGAGATAATAGATAAAGGAACACCGTGTTATCTGACCAACTCTCTGATGTAGAGTTTGGCGTAATCTTTGTCTGAATAAGAGGTATGGGCTGGAAGAAAATAAGATGATTTGGTCATTCCATCTATAATGACCCAAACTAAATCATGCTGATGACGAGTACGAGGAAAACCCATCACGAAGTCTATGTTTACTTATTCCCACTTACAAGTAGGAATGGTGAACTCCTGCATGGACCCACTAGACTTCTGATTCTCTATCTTAACTTGCTGATATGTAGAGCATTTAGCCATAAATTTTGTAATATCTCTCTTCACTCCACTCTACCAATAGATCCCCCACAAGTTGTGATACGCCCAAATTACACCTCTCTTACGAGAGAGTAATCGATCGTTGTCAAATATATAAGCCAACTAGGTTGGGGTCGAATCCCATAGGGAATATGGTTCTAATTAAGTTGTATACAAATTAGTTGACTTTTAATCTTTCGTTTCTGTAAAATAAATAGGGGGATTTGATTCAGTTCTCAAATTAATGGTTTCAGTTTAATAAGATGAAATGCGTGTAGTAGTATTCAAATTCAGAGAAATAGCAAGCTAGGATTATGTCCAACTTGTAGTTTTTAATACTTTCTAACTATGGGCTTTACGAATTCATACATGCATCGTTCTTACAGAGAAACGTATTGTATTTAATAACATAATCCTAGTATTTCTCAACCATCAAGGACTAATTCACTTTAGTCTCTCGAATAAAAAACGTTTACCAAAAACAATACGAAATCTCCAAGTAGTTAATCTTGCTAAGGCATTAACATATGAAATAAGGGTTGGGAATCCTATTGATACGCCCAAATTACAACTCTCGTTAGAAAGTGTAAGCGGTCGCTGTCAAATATAGAACCCAACTGGGTTGGGTGTCGAATCCCACAGGGAATACTATGATCACTAAGTATTGCGATTATTATTAGACTGTTGGTCGAAGGTTCTAAGATAAGGGGGTTTTGTTTTAAGTTCACAATAATACTATTAGTGTAACGAATGAGATGATATAAGTAATAAGATTTGATCACAGAGGATGATAAGTTAGGGTTATGTCCACCTTGTAGTTTCTACTTCTCTTTTAACTATGAGTAATGCAGAGCTTATACATGTATGCACTTATAGAGAGTCGTATTCTAATTCTAAATCCAAGTGTTTTTCAACCATCAAGGATTTATTCACCTTAGCTCTCTCGAACCTAAAGTGTACAACAAATGGTACGAATTCTCCAAGAAGTTAATCCTGCTAGGGCATTAACATGTAAAATAGAGGTTGAAAACCCTATTTTCTCGTCACACTCTCTTTTTCAAACAGTAATTTTTCTATCAAACAAATTATTGTTATAATGGCGCATTCTCTATGTTTGCAACCACGAGAATTCAATTATAATGAAGAGAGTAATGATATAAGTGCATTACACATCCTAAATTCACAAACCCATAGCAATAGAGAGTATACTACAAGGTTTCCATAACCCTAACAGATAAGTTTAGCTACTCATGAATACAACGGAAATCAAAATAGACATAATCATCATACCAAAACTTAGAACAATCTCGGCGATGGAGATGACTAGCGACAATAAGAGAGGAACGTGTTTCTCTCTCTCCGTTGCTCAAGCTAAGCCGTTTTCTACTTTCAAAAATATTACAGAATCTGAATTATGAATAATCCCTAAAAATTCAGCAATAAGGTTTTTAATAACATCCTTCTCTAATAAATTGCTACTGTATCCTTAACTATTTAAAAATACTGAGTTTGCCCGGGAAAAATTTCCCATGCATCAGATTCAGTCCAAAAGCTGCTTTCCCTTTTATGTGAAGTTTTCCTTTGCTATCCACAGGTCCCCAAAGTGCTGAAATCTTCTTCATTAGTACCTGAAAAGCATGCTAATCACATAGGTCAGCTCACTTACTTAAAAATGGACTAAAAGTGCAAGACTTATGTATTTTATCCTCAAAACTTAGCTAAAACATGGGTAAGTTATGGTGCTTAGATGTATAAATACGCCCAACATCACCTATTTTCTTGTCACTACTCTTTTTTTTTGAAAATCAACCTTTCTTTCGAACAAGTTGCGTTTTAAGGCATATCCTCTATATTTGGAACCACAAGAATTTAGGATAAGCGAAGAGAGTATGATATAAACAAATCAATGCATAATAAATTCAAAACCGAAAGTGATATATTGTATGCTACAAGGCTTCCATAACCCTAACTAATAAACTTATCTACTCATGGGTAAAACGTAAATCACAATGGAAATATTCATCATACCAAAAACTAGAAGACGATCTTGGTGGAGAAGATGAATAGTGTTTTTACCTTGGTGTAAGCCACCTCTCTCCTCTCTCAAAATAATACAGAATAATGAATAATGAATAAAAATTCATCATTAAACCTTTTAATAATCTTTTCTTTCATAATTTCCTTCTAAGTCCCTGAACGAATTATAAATGACATACTAGTCTTTGACATAGTTTCTAGGCGCCATATTTAGTCCAGACTGCTACTCTCTCTTGTGTCATATGCCATCCACATTCCATAGTCCCATTATGACTTCATCTACTTCATTAATACCTGAAATCATGCTAATCACATCGGTTAGCTCAATTACATAGAAGTAGAGTAAAAACACAAGAAACTAGGCACTTTGTTCTCTAAACTTAGCTAAAATATGGATAAGTTATGGTTCTTAGGCGTATAAATACACCTAAGATCACCACCCCAGACTTAAAGCTTTGTTCGTTCTCAAACAACTTATCTATTTATGCATACTACACAAGCTTTAACACCCAAAATGGAAGACAAGATGCTCAAATAGGCTCACACAATAATTATGAACAAGAAGTAGATTCAGGAATCATTACTAGAGACAACGTACCCTCAAGAATAGACTCATTAAGTTGGCAATTTCATGCATACCGTTTAATCAAAGAAATCATATAAATTACCCAACCTTCATCAACCATGTGCCCTTACAACAAGAAAGTTTCCCATTATCACTCACAAGCATGCAATTTCTAACAAAATGGGTACAAGAATCAAGTTGTTCTCACTCTCACAAAGAATTCTAAAATTACAACTGATGACCATATACTTTCCCTTAGTGTAATACTTCACTAATATCAAAATTCTAAGATTAGGATCAAATATGTCTTTTACGGGTTGTAATGCAGGCTAAAGGATGGGTAGGAACTATTTTGGCCAGAAATAATGACTATCTTCCCTAAGTGTTTAATTCACTACATTATGCAATTAAACCCAATCTCTAACAACCAATTTCCACTTCTTCTATATTCACAGATTTGCTTTTCACCCCAACTTGTTAAGCACAATTAAAAACACTATGGTAGGAGTATGCAACCCTTTAAAATATTTTTTTTGCACCCTTTTCACATTACGCACCCCTGTAATAGCCACCCTCCACTTAAGCGACTTGCCTTAGTTGAGGTGCACAATGTCAAAGAATGACCAGGGCCAAAACAGGTTAATTGTAATATGTCCGAGATAAAATTTGGAACTTTTTCAACAATTTTTACTACTCCCGACCACATCAATTGCTCACGCCAAAAACTAGACTTTGGGGCATCAATTTAACCTTTTTTCTCTTATTGTCAAACTCCTAACTCACATTGATTTTACATTAACGCGCTTAGGAGCATTTGGATCAATTTACGGTTTATTAAAGAATGAATTAGGCTACATATGAGGCTAACAAAAGAACAAGATAAAGGCTCAATGGGGCTAGTTAAGATAATGTATCAAGGTAGGTCAAATGAAGGTACGACCAATGGCTATCAAAGAAATGCCTAAATTATCTCCTAAACTCACAATCTTTATTTCGCTTTGCACACACACCAGGCAAGTTCTAGCATCAGTTGCAATAAGGAATGTACAACAGTCTTACACACTCATGGCACATGGTCAACTCAATTAGGATCATTATAGATTCTAGACCCCATAATTACATGAGTTAAAATACAACCAATAATCACAACAGGAGTCACAACTAGAGCTTAGGTGTTTCAAACGTAATGATCCATCACATACTCATGTTATAATGTCATGTAATCCACAATAATAGTTACATGTAATTAAATGACTAATTTTCTCTTAAGATGGTCTTCATCCATCCATCGATGAGAAAAGCACCTAATTATGACTAAATAGAATAAACATCTAACAAGAAACAAAATAAACAAAATAACTAATCCTATCACAGAAGAATGCTAAGGAGAAGGTACTATTTTTTTACAAAACAAGTAGCAAAGTAACCAACCACCCCACACTTAAGCTCATCACTGTCCCCAGTGCAAATAACAAGATAAAGAACCTGGCTAGTAGTACTTCTCATCCACATTAGGAGTCATAGCACCTGGATGGATATCATCATTGGAGCCATTTTTCCTGCAATGTTCCCATCACTCCTAAACTTATCACCGTTGACATGGCTCAATTCCAAACTAAATTTGGTACTAATATCCTCCTTAGTACTTCATGCATTTACACAATCAAAAGCAATAAAAATGATTAGAAGGATGGGTTGCCTCCCACCAAGCGCCGTAGTTTCGATCGTGACTCGACTCTTATTTTTGCATTTTTGTTTAACATGATAAAATGAAAATAAAATCATGGGTTGCCTCCCATGCAGCACCTAATTTAACGTCGCGGCATGATTCGATTATCTTGACTACTCGGACTTCGTCAAGATACATCGATGATACCATTTGTACCTCATTTGTTGGATCAAGAAAATGCTTCATTCCTAGTCCAACCACTTTGAAGTTACTCACATCCTTGCTTGCATGTTCAACCAAACCAGCTATCGTCTCCACAACATACCTATCCTTAACTGTTACATCTTGCACATCTTCGTAGAATACATCAACAATCAAGAAGACACTCATCTCCTTTTTTTGTTTCATAGACCGACATACTTAAAAACTAACTTCTTTCTCATTGACCCTAAATTTTAGTTCATTCAGCTCCATGTCAACTAACACTCACCCAGTTTCTAAGAATGGCCTACCTGAAATTATGGGTACTTCAAAGTCCACTTTGCAATCAAGAATTACAAAGTCGGCAGGAAATATAAAATATGCAACTTTTACAAGTACATCATGTATAATCCCAATCGGCCTTTTTACTGATTTATCCGCCATTAGAAGCACATATTGGTAGGTATAGTATCTCCCAAATCTAGTTTCTTAAAAAATGTCAATGGTATAATATTTATACTTTCCCTAAGATCACAAAGGGCGTTTTCAAACTGTAGCAATCCAATCGTACATTGAACGTAAATGCTCTCGGATCAAATTTCTTTTGGACAATAAATCTTGTAGCAATAGAACTACAGTAATGAAGATTCTCTACCATTTCATAGCTCACAGTACTTTTCTTCGTCAACGGGTCTTTCATAAACATAACATATCCAAGCGTCTGTTCCAGTGCTTCAACTAAGAGCACATTCATTGTCAACTACTTCAACATAGCCATGAATTTGCTAAATGTTCCATCATGTTATTTATTCTTTAATCGTTGTGGAAATAGGGGTGGTGGCCTTGGGATTTTAGTTGGAGTAACTTTTACCTCCTTTCTTATGCCTTTCTCCACATCATTAACATGCTTTGGGTTAGGTGGTTGTTCCACTTCCGTTCTCTTCTTTTTCAAACTTCCCAACTCCACAGGAACCACTAAAGATTCATCAACCATCTCTCAATCCATTTCAACTGCATCAATATAAGAAGATGCTCCTAATACTGGACTAGACAACATCTTACCACTCCTAGTGGTAATGGCCATACACGATCAATCATTTCTCGGATTTTGATCTGTATCACTTGGTAGAGTCCCATTCTATCTTTGGTTGAATGATGTGGATAATGGTCTCATTTGCTGTTCCAGTTGTTTAATAGCAATTGAGTGCGAGTTTACTAGTTGACTCATGGAAGATAGGTCACTCTTTATAGTAGTCACCCCAGAATTGGTTGCATCAACTCCCTTTAATATTTTATCCATCATGTCCACCATGGACATTTTGCCCGAAATGGTGGAAGTATTATCACGGGTTCCAGGAGGTACATACAGTCCACTCATGTCACTTTTATTCTTCCGATCTCCTTGATTGTTCCAACATTGGTTTCCTTGACCACCGGTCTAGAAACCTCCCTAGTTATGCAAATAGTTAGCCTCTTCCTTAGTGTTTGATTCAGCTCTCTTACCGTAGGACCCAAAACTTTTACCTTTTCTACATTCCCTGAAAGCAAATGTTTCATGAGCAGATCCATCTTGGTTTTCATGTGAGCCAGATCCTGATCACGCTCCTTTTCTCTCCTACGCTGCTCTGCCGATATTACACTAGACCCAATACTATTTGCTACCACAAAATCTCTTAAATGCCAAGATTTATTTGTCTTAGTCATTCTTTCTAACATGTCCGCAACCTTTGTTAAGCCTCCTGTAGCATTATCTACTATTGGGTTTGTAAGTGAGTTCAAATCTCTATAGAATATTTCCATCAAGTGTTCATCGGTCATCTTATGGTTTAGGCATTGAGTCTACTTCTTTTTAAATCTCGCCCAAGTCTCATACAAAGCTTCATTATCCAATTGCCTAAAGTTGTTGATCTCATCCCTCAACTGTAACATTCTGGAGGCTAGAAAGAACCTTTCTAGGAAAGCTCCTTTCAATTGCCTCCAGTTTATTTATAGAATCCGGAGTCAGCTCATTCAACCACATAGTCGCCTCTCCAGACAGAGACAGTAAGAACAATATTAAATGAATAGCATTTTGTCCTACTCCATGATTATCAAATGAATTACAAATACTGATAAAACTTACCAAATGTAGATTTGGATCATCACCAGGTAATGCACCAAAGAGTCCTTTCAGATTCAGTAGCTGGATTATAGTGTTGGTGATGTTGAATTTCATCCCAGTAGATCGTGGTGGTAGAATGATTTCCCCTGTAGATCTAGTTCCATCTAAATCATCCTCACCATTGTCAATATGAAACTGTGTAGCTTGGCGGTCTAGTCTTCCTCTGAATAGACGATTTCGATTTACAAGTGCAACTACCCCTGTTGTACGCCTTCTATTAGCCGAGTCAATTAAATCATCATCTCCCAGGTCCTCTTCATCTAGATTAGGTACTCGACCTAGGTTATTTGCATTTTGTTGATTTAATTGAGCATTATCCAAAGCGGCTAATCTTTCAGCTTCCTGTTGGTTAGCCATTCTTTCAATGAGATGAGGTTCCGGATTGAAGGGTAATAATGGTTCCCCTGAACTTCTGGTTCGTGGCATAAACAACAATGAGCCTGTAATGAAAAAAACAACCAATCAATGTAAAATAGGGAAACTTGACTAATAGTCAATTAACATACATAAACTCAATCGACAACCGTATTCCCCGGCAATGGCATCAAAATTTGATACGCCCAAATTATACCTCTCTTACGAGAGAGTAAGCGGTCGTTGACAAATATATAACCCAACTAGGTTGGGGTCGAATCCCACATGGAATATGGTGCTAATTAAATTGTATGCATATTAGTTAACTTTTAATCATTCGTTTCCATAAAATAAATAGGGGGATTTGATTCTGTTAACAAATTAATGGTTTCAGTTTAACAAGACGAAATACGTGTAGTAGTATTCAAGTTCAGAGAAATAGCAAGCTAGGGTTATGTCCACCTTCTAGTTTTCAATACTTTCTAACTATGGGCTTTACGAATTCATACATGCATCGTGCTTACAGAGAAATACATTGTATTTAATAACATAATCCTAGTGTTTCTCAACCATCAAGGACTAATTCACTTTATTTCTCTCGAATCAAAAGCGTTTACCAAAAACAATATGAACTCTCCAAGTAGTTAATCCTGCTAAGGCATTATCATATGAAATAGGGGTTGGGAATCCTATTTTCTTGTCACTACTCTCTTTTATGAACATCAACCTTTCTTTCGAACAAGTAGTGTTTTAAGGCATATCCTCTATGTTTGCAACCACAAGAATTCAAGGTAAGCGAAGAGAGTATGATATAAACAAATCAATGAATAATGAATTCAAAACTGAAAGTGATATATTGTATGCTACAAGGCTTCCATAACCCTAACTAATAAACTTAGCTACTAAACGGTAAAACAAAAATCACAATAGAAATATTCATCATACCAAAAACTAGAAGACGATCTTGGTGCAGAAGATGAATAGCATTTTTCCCTAGGTGTAAGCCGCCTCTCTCCTCTCTCAAAATAATACAGAATAATGAATAATGAATAAAAATTCAGCATTAAGCCTTTTAATAATCTTTTCTCTCATAATTGTCTTCTAAGTCCCTGAACTAATTATAAATGACAAACTAGTCTTGGACATAGTTTCTAGGCGCCACATTTGGTCCAGATTGCTACTCTCTCTTCTGTCATATGCCATCCACATTCCATAGTCCCATTATGTCTTCATCTACTTCATTAATACCTAAAATCATTCTAATCACATCGGTTAGCTCAATTACATAGAAGTAGAGTAAAAACATAACAAACTAGGCACTTTGTTCTCTAAACTTGGCTAAAATATGGATAAGTTATGGTGCTTAGGCATATAAATATACCCAAGATCACCACCCTACACTTAAAGCTTTGTTCGTCCTCGAACAACATATCCATTTATGCATACTACACAAGCCTTAGCACCCAAAAAGGAAGACAAGATGCTCAAATAGGCTCACACAACAATTATGAACAAGAAGTAGATTCAGGAATCATTACTAGAGACAACCTACCCTCAAGAATATACTCATTAAGTAGGACATTTCATGAATACCGTTTAAGCAAAGAAATCATATAAATTATCCAACATTCATCAACCGTGTGCCCTCACAACAAGAAAGTTACCCATAATCACTCACAATCATGCAATTTCTAATAAAATGGGTACAAGAATCAAGTTGTGTTCACTCTCACAAAGAATTCTGAAATTACAACTAATGACCATATGCTTGCCCTTAGTGTAATACTTCACTAATATCAGAATGCTTAGATTAGGATCAAGTAGGTCTTTTATGGGTTGTAATGCAGGCTAAAGGATGGGTAGGAACTATTTTTCCCAGAAATAGTGACTATCTTCCCTAAGCACTTTAATTCACTACATTATGCAATTAAAACCAATCTCTAACAACCAATTTCCACTTCTTCTATCTTCACAGATTTTCTTTTCACCCTAACTCGTTAAGCTCAATTAATAACACTATGGTGGGAGTATGCAACCCTTTCAAATATATTTTTTTGCACCCTTTTCACATTACACACCCCTATAATAGCCACCCTCCACTTAAGATACTTGCCTTAGTTGAGGTGCTCAATGTCCAAGAAGGACCAGGGCCAAAACAGGTTCATTGTAACATGTTCGGGATAAAATTTGGAACTTTTACAACAATTTTTTCTACTCCCAACCACATCAATTCCTCACGCCAATAACTAGACTTTGGGGCATAAATTTCACCTTTTTTCTCTTATTGTCAAACTCCTAACTCACATCGATTTTACATTAAAGCGCTTAGGAGCTTTTGGATCAAATTACGGTCTATTAAAGAATGAATTAGGCTATATATGAGGCTAAAAAAAGAACAATCTAAAGGCTCAATGGGGCTAGCTAAAATAATGTACAAAGGTAGGTCAAAAGAAGGTATGGCCAATGGCTATCAAAGATATGCCTAAATTATCTCCTAAACTCACAATATTTATTTTACTTTGCACACACACCAGGCAAGTTCTAGCATCAGTTGCAATAAGGAATATACAATAGTATTACACACTCATGGATCATGGTCAACTCAATTAGGAGTATTATAGATTCTCGACCCCATTATTACATGAGTTCAAATAAAACCAACAATCACAACAAGAGTCAAAACTAAAGCCTAGGTGTTTCAAACATAATGATCCATCACATACTTATGTTATAATGTCATGTGATCCACAAGAATAGTTACATGTAATTAAATGACAAATTTTCTATTAAGACGGTCTTCATCCATCCATCATCGAGAAAAAAACCTAATTATGACTAAATAGAATAAACATCTAACAAGAAACAAAATAACTAATCCTATCACAGAAAAATGCTAAAGAGAAGGTACTATTTTCTTACAAAACAAGTAGCAAAGTAACCAGCTACCCCACACTTAAGCTCAGCACTGCCCCCAGTGCAAATAACAAGATAAAGAATCTGTCTAGTTGTACTTCTCATCCATATTAGAATTCATGCCACCTGCATGGAGATCATCATTGGAGCTATTTTTCCTGCAATATTCCCATCACTCCTAAACTTACCATCGTTGACATTGCTCAATTCCAAACCAAATTTGGTACTAATATCCTCCTTAGTACTTCGTTCATCTACACTTAATCAAAAACAATAAAAATAAATAGAAGGATGGGTTGCCTCCCACTAGGAGTCCTAGTTTCGGTCGTGGCTCAACTTTTATTTTTGTATTTTTGTTTATCATGATAAAATGAAAATAAATCATGGGTTGCCTCCCATGCAGCGCCTGATTTAACGTTGTGGCATGACTCGATTATCTTGACTACTCAGACATCATCAAGATACATCGATGATACCATTTGTACCTCATTTGTTGGATCAAGAAAATGCTTCATTCCTAGTCCAACCACTTTGAAGTCACTCACATCCCTGCTTGTAAGTTCAACCAAACCAGCTATGGTCTCCACAACATATCTATCCTTAACTGGTACATCTCTCTCATCTTCATAGAATACATCAACAATCGAGAAGACACTAATCTCCTTTTATTATTTCATAGACCAACATTCTTCAAAACTAACTTCTTTCTTATTGAGCCTAAATTTTAGCTCATTCAGCTCCATATGAACTAACACTCTCCCAGTTGCTAAGGACGGCCTACCCAAAATTATGGGTACTTCAAAGTCCACTTCGCAATCAAGAATTACAAAGTCGGTAGGAAATATAAAATCTACAACTTTTATAAGTACATCATGTTGAATCCTAATCGACCTTTTGACTGATCTATCCGCCATTAGAAGCCACATATTAGTGGTCGTAGGATCTCCCAAACCTATTTTATTGAAAACCATCAATGGCATACGATTTATACTTGCCCCAAGATCACAAAGGGCCTTTTCATACTTTAGCAATCCAATCGTACATGGAACAGTAAATACTCCTGGATCAGTTTTCTTCTGGACAATAGATCTTGTAGCAATAGCACTAAAATGATGAATACTGTCTACCATTTCATAGCTCATAGTCCTTTTCTTCATCAACAGGTATTTCATAAACTTAGCTATCCAGGCATCTATTCATGTGCTTCAACTAAGGGCACATTCACTGTCAATTGCTTCAACATAGCCTTGAATTTGTTATACTTTCCATCATCTTCTTTCTTTTTTAATCATTGTGGAAATGGGAGTAGTGTCCTTAGGATTTCAGTTGGAATAACTTTTACCTCTTTTCTTATGCCTTGCTCCACATCACTAACAAGCTTCAGCTTAGGTAGTTGTTCCACTTCCGCACTCTTCTTTTTCGAACTTCCCAACTCCACAGGCACTACTGAAGATTCATCAACCATCTCCCAATCCATTTCAACTACATCAGTATGAGAAGATGCTCCCACTGCTGGACTAGATAACATCTTACCTCTCCTAGTGGTAATGGCCATACACGATCCATTATTTCTTAGAATTTGAACTATATCACTTGGTAGAGTCCCGTTCTATCTTTGGTTAAATGTTGCGAATAATTGGCTCATCTGTTGTTCCAATTGTTTAATAGTAATTGAGTGCGAGTTTACTAGTTGACTCATGGAACATATGTCACTCTTCATAGTAGTCACCCCATAATTGGTCGCCTTAACTCCCTTTAATAGTTTCTCCATTATGTCCTCCATGGATATTTTGCCTGAACTAGTGGTAGAATTATCACGGCTTCTGGGAGGTACATACAATCCACTCCTGCCACTTTTATTCTTCCAATCTCCTTGATGGTTCCAACCTTAGTTTCCTTGACCACCGGTCTGGAAACCCCCTGGTTATGCAAATAATTAGCCTCTTCCACAGTGTTTGATTCATATCCCTTACCGTGGGACCCCATATCTTTTACCTTTTCTATATTCCCTGACAGCAAATATTTCATAAGCATATCCATTTGGGTTTTCATGTGAGCCATATCTTGATAACACTCCTCTTCTTTCCTACGTTGTTCTGCTGATATTACACTATACCCGGTATTGCTTTCTACCACAGAATATCTAGTACGCCAAGATCTACTTGTCTTAGTCTTTGTTTCTAATATGTCTGCTACCTCAGTAAAGGTGAGCTCCATAAAAGCTCCTCCTGTAGCATTATCCACTGTTGTCTTTGTAAGTGAGTTCAAAGCTCTGTAGAATATTTCCATCAAGTGTTCATCTGTCATCTTATGGTTTGGACATTGAGTCAACTTATTTTTAAATATCGCCCAAGTCTCATGCAAAGCTTCATTAGTCAATTCCCTAAAGTTGCTGATCTCATCCCTCAACTGTAACATTCTGGAGGGCAGAAAGAACCTTTCTAGGAAAGCTCCTTTCAATTGCCTCCAGTTTGTTATAGAATCAGGACTCAGCTCATTCAACCACATAGTCGTCAGTCAAGACAGAGACAGTGGGAACAATCTTAAATGAATAGAATTTTGTCCCACTCCAGGATTATCAAATGACTTAAAAATACTGATGAAATTCACCAAATGTAGATTTAGATCATCACCAGGCTATCCACCAAAGAGTCCTATCAGATTCAGTAGCTGGATCATAGTGCTGGTGATGTTGAATTTCACCCCAGGAGCTAGTGGTGGTAGAATGATTGCCTCTGTAGATCCAGTTCCATCTAAATCATCCTCATCATTGTCAACATCAAACTATGCAACTTGGTGGTCTAGTCTTCCTCTGAATAGACGATTTTGATTTACAGGTGCAACTACCCCTATTGCACACCTTCTATTAGCTGGGTTAATTAAATCATCATCTCCTAGGTCCTCTTCATCTAGATTATGTACTCGACCTGGGTTATCTATATTTGTTTATTTAATTGAGCATTAGCCAAAGAAGCTAATCTTTCAACTTCCTGTTGGTTAGCCATTTTTTTAATGAGATGAGGTTCAGGATTGAAGGGTAATAATGGTTCCCCTGAACTCCTGGTTCGTGGCATAAACAAAAATGAGCCTGTAATGAACAAAAACAACAAATAAACATAAAATAAGGAAACTTGACTAATAGTTAATTAACATACATAAACTCAATCGACAACCATATTCCCCGGCAATGGCGCCAAAATTTTATATGCCCAAATTATACCTCTCTTACGAGAGAGTAAGCGGTCATTGTCAAATATATAATCCAACTAGGTTGGGGTCGAATCCCACATGGAATATGGTGCTAATTAAGTTGTATGCAGATTAGTTTACTTTTAATCATTCGTTTGTGTAAAATAAAAAGGGGGGATTTGATTCATTTCACAAATTAATGGTTTCAGTTTAACAAGATGAAATACGTGTAGTAGTTTTCAAATTCAGAGAAATAGCAAGCTAGGGTTATGTCAACCTTGTAGTTTTTAATACTTTCTAACTATGGGCTTTATGAATTCATACAAGCTTACAGAGAAACGTATTGTATTTAATAAGATGATCCTAGTGTTTCTCAACCATCAAGGACTAATTCACTTTAGTTCTCTTGAATCAATAGAATTTACCAAATAAGGGTTGGGAATCCTATTTTCTTGTCACTACTCTCTTTTCCGAACATCAACCTTTCTTTTGTACAAGTTGTGTTTTAAGGCATATCCTCTATGTTTGCAACCAAGAGAATTCATGATAAGCGAAAATAGTATGATGTAAACAAATCAATGCAAAATGAATTCAAAACCCAAAGTGATATATTGTATGCTACAAGGCTTCCATAACCCTAACTAATAAACTTAGCTACTCATGGGTAAAACGAAAATCACAATAGAAATATTCATCATACCAAAAACTAGAAGACGATCTTGGTGGAGAAGATGAATAGCATTTCTCCCTTGGTGTAATCCACCTCTCTCCTCTCTCAAAATAATACAGAATAATGAATAATGAATAAAAATTCAGCATTAAGCCTTTTAATAATCTTTTCTCTCATAATTTCCTTCTAAGTCCCTGAACTAATAAAAATGACAAACTAGTCTTGGACATAGTTTCTAGGCACCACATTTGGTCTAGACTGCTAATATCTCTTGTGTGATATGCCATCCACATTCCATAGTCCCATTATGTCTTCATGTACTTCATTAATACCTAAAATCATGCTAATCACATCGGTTAGCTCAATTACATAGAAGTAGAGTAAAAACATTAGAAATTAGGCACTTTGTTCTCTAAACTTAGCTAAAATATGGATAAGTTATGGTGTTTATGCGTATAAATACACCCAAGATCAAGTTGCGGTATATATTTGTGGCCCCTGGATGAATAGAGTAGCGCACACCATGCACTTCTACAAGAATTCACTGCCTTAAGTCATCTACACCTGGAACACAGAGATGACCTTGACAATGAAGAACACCATCTCCCCCTTGGGAGAAAACCTCTATCTTCTGATCCTGGACCGACTCTTTTAACTTGACAAGGCTGGGATCTCTGTCTTGCTTTTCTTTCACCTAAAAAACTAGAGATGATTCTGAACTACTCTAAACCCATGTATCACCCTCCTCTATATCGACTAAGAAAAGGCCTAGTCTAGCAAGCCGATGGATTTCCAGCACTAACTTCTTCTTACTGTCCTCAACATGAGCAACACTACCCATAGATATCCTACTGAGAGCGTAGCCCACTACATTGGCCTTTTCCAGATGATAAAGAACACTCACGTCATAATCATTCAAGAGCTCTAACTACCTTCTCTAACGAAGATTGAGATCTTTCTAAGAAAATACTTATTGAAGGCTATTGTAATCTATGAACACATCTCCATGAACACCGTATAAATAATGCCTCCAAATCTTCAAGGAAAATACTACTACTGCTAACTCAAGATCATGAGTAGGATAATTCTTCTCATGGGGTTTAAGTTATCTGGAGGCGTAGGCTATGACCTTACCATGCTGCATGAGGACACAACCCAAACCTATTATGGATGCATCACAATACACTACGAACCCCTCTGAACTATTTAGAAGAGCTAGGACTGGAGCTGAGGTGAGTTGTGTCTTCAACTCCTAAAATCTCAACTCGCAAGGATCTGACCACTGAAACCTGACTTTCTTCTGAGTAAATATGGACATAGGGGATGAAATAGAAGAACATCTCTCTACAAACCGTCTGTAATATCTAGCCAGACCCAACAAACTCCTGATATCTAGTGGAGAGACAGGGCGAGGCCAGTTTCTTACTGCTTTGGTCTTTTGAGGATCTACTCTTATGCTAGCACCGGAAATAATATGACCAAGAAATGCTACTGACTTTAGCCAAAATTCACACTTGCTAAATTTGGCAAACAACTGATGATCTCTAAGAGTCTGAAGTACAATTCTGAGATGGTCTACATGATCACGCTCACTGCAGGAATATACCAGAATATCATCTATAAAGACTATGATGAACATATCCAAGTACTTCTTGAACACACGGTTCATCAAGTCCATGGAATCTGCTGGAGAATTGGTAAGACCAAAGGACATAACTAAGAATTCAAAGTGACCATACCGAGTACGTAAGGCTATTTTCATGATGTCACATTCTCTAACTCTAAGCAGATGGTAGCCTGATCTGAGGTATATCATAGAGAAATAACTGGGACCCTGAAGTTGGTCAAACAAGTCATCGATTCTAGGAAGATGATACTTGTTCTTGAACATAACTTTATTGAGTTGATGGTAATCTATACACATTCTGAGAGAACCGTCTTTCTTCCACACGAATAAGACTGGTGCACCCCATGGGGACACACTGGGCCTGATGAATCTCTTATCTAAGATATCATTTAGCTGTTCTTTTAATTCTTTGAGTTTTGTTGGTACCATTCTATATGGCGGAATAGATATTGGCTGAGTATCTGGAAGAAGATAAATGTCGAAGTCTATTTTCCTTTGGGGAGGAATTCCAGGGAGATCTTTGGGAAAGAAATCTGAATATTCATTCACTACTGGGACTGATTCAAGACTGGGAGTTTCGAAACTAGTGTACTTAACTCGAACAAGATGATAGATACATCCTTTAGATATTATTTTCTATGACCAAAGGTAGGAAACAAGCTGAATTATGAAAGCGGATACACTACCCTTCCATTCTAGGACAGGTTCATCCAGAAACTAAAACTGGACTATTCTGTTCCTACAGTCGACTGTGGCATAGAAGGAATGAAAAAAATCCATGTCGAGAATGACATCAAAATCAGTTATCTGTAATTCGATTACGTCTGCTGAAGTGATTTTTTGAAATATCATAACCAGGCAGTTCCTGTATACCTGCCGGGCTATGATCGTTTTACCCATATGGGTAGAACCTGAAAAGGGCTCTGCTAGAATTTCAGGACTGGTTCCGAAATCACCTGCTATATAGGGAGTAACAAAAGACAAAGATGCTCCTGAATCTAGCAAAGCATAAACATAAACATGAAAGATCTGTAATGTACCAGTAACTACATTAGGAGAATTTTCCTAATCTTGTCGCGACTGGAGAGCATAGAGTCTATTTAGGTGTTGCCCACTAGTAGCACTGGAAGTGGCACCCTGCTGGTTTGGGTGACCGGATAAAGATGAGGAAAGGTTATACTGACCCTGATAACCTGACTTGTGGCAATCTCTAACTCTGTGTCCTGGCTTTCCACATCCTAAATAGACATCGCTGCCAGCTCTACAAGCACCCTTGTGATTCTTACCACAAGTCTAGCAAAGGGGATTTGTTCGGGCATTACTGACACTAACCTGAGACTTAGATCCTGGTGCCTTATCTCTATTACCATCCCTAAACTTAGGAGATGGAGCACTGGCTGAAGAAGGCGCTGGTACTTATGACTTAGGATGAAACTTAGAACAGTTTCCTCCATCTGATTTGGACTGAGCAAAGTTGAAACTACCTGTCTTTGCACTCTTATTCTGCTTCTCCCCCATCTTAACCTTTTGCTCTTCTATCTGCTGAGCATGAGTCATATTCCTAGCTAAAGTCATGTCATTATTCAACATCGCAGACCTACACTTGTTGACCACACTATCATTCACCCCAGAAAAAAACTTACTCATCTTGGCCCTACTGTCTGCAACCACATGAGGAGCATATTTGGATAATTGAGTAAAATTAAGAGATTACTCTTTCACTATCATATTTCTCTGCCTGAGGTTGATGAATTCTAACACCTTATCTTCTCTCCGCTCTAGGGTAAAGAATCTCTCTAAGAATACGGTGATAAACTCCTCCAACTCTACAGGCCCTGCATCATCTGGACTTTCAGACTTACACTGCTTGTACCAAGTGTGAGCAAGATCCTTTAACTGATATGCAGATAGCTCAGTACTCTTGATAGATGACACCCCCATAAAATCTGTAACCTTCTAAACCTAATCAATGAATTCCCGAGGGTTCTCATCTGACTTACACCCAAGAAAGGATGGAGGATTTATTCGGGAGAAATCCCAAATCTTGGTTGCATCTGAATTGGAAACTGGGTTGGATGGAGCGATGGTTGGTCGTTCATTCAAAGTAGAAACTGACCGATCAAGAGTATTGAATGCAGCTCTAAACTCTGCATGAGAAACATGTTCGCCCAAAGGTTCTTCTGGCTGAAGGGTTGACTGATTCTTGTTTCTTTTTTTAGGAGGCATGTTTATTAGAAGAAAGAGAGAAATGGATTAGACTGAGAGATTGACTTGAGATTATGCTTACTGGGACGACATGAATACTGAAAGAAGGGAAAATGTTCCTAAAACATGTTATAGCCTTCTGCACATAAATGTGGCGCGCAACACACCCATGTACAAGACTCTACTAGATGTGGCTTTCTGACTTTAAAGGACTCTATTGAACCTTAGGCTCTGATACAAATTTTGTAACACCCCAAATCTGGTACCCGGAATGCTACACGGTGCTCAAGATCCCGAAGGACCATAAGCTAACCAATGACTAATATCTATACATGTATACTGTATGATATACTATATAATGCAAAAACATAAGCTGAAAGGCCATAAGGTTCAAACTGTAACATGACTAATAAAAATATAACATCAGAATAGGGTATGAAATACCCAAAATAACTAAAATAACTATCTGAACATGATAGTCTGAAAAGCCTCTAAAATATGATTATCTGAATAAGGAGTTGATGGGACATGTCCCCAACTAACTTCGACTGCTAAAATAACTAAGTAATGAAATAATGAAATAAAAAATCATAACGTCCTCTAAGGATGAGGACTCACTTCTTACTGACTACTGATATCTGGAATCAACTGATGCTCTGGAGCTCGTGTCTCTAAACCTATGGTATAAAACACCATAGCTCAAATGCGTTAGTATTTTGAATGTATTGGTATGCATGGAAGGTAGGCTGAATGCATGGGGTTCATATGCATGAACAATACTGGCTAACTGACTAATATGATCATGATAATACATGCATGATACATAATAACTATACCTGAGATCATCATAACATGAATTTACTAATATCTAACATGACTGATAACTGAGTTCTGATAACTGATATAACTGATGACATTAGTGACTGTATCTGACAATCTTGAATTTGATGAAACTAGCTGAGTTTCATACTATTATGAGTTGACTGTATCTGACAGTCCTAAATTCTATATAACTATTGAGTTCTATTACTGAGACTGAATGACTGTATCTGACAGTCCTGATTCTATAACTGAAACGTGGGAAGTAGTTATCAAATCGACATGCCCCTAATATGCCATTATGGATGATTTGGGGTCTAATCTGTGACCCCAATTGGAAGGGTGTCAATACCGCGCCACTGGTAAGGACAAGCTATGAGTGACCCTCATCTGACTGTGTCCCTAAAATAGAATGGTGGGGCCCTCATCTGACAGTGTCCCTAAAATAAAATTGTGGGGCCCTCATCTGATAGTGCTTATCCACCTCATCAACCCTCATCTGATAGTGTTGATGTCTCAACCTATGCTGGCTATATAGTTTTGGAATGCAAGGATGACTTCTAAGAATTACACCCTCATCTGACAGTGTGTGTTCCCATCCTTGGATTCACTCGATGCTAATTCCTACTCCAATCTAAATAGACACTGAACATGGATTTCTAAACTGAACTGGATTAACTGAATTCTGTTGACAGACAAAACATTATTGAGATATGACAACTGACTGAGATTACTGAGATTACTGAGTTTTTTCTGAGTCATGAGACTGACTGAATTCTACAAATCATGGCCTGACTGAGAGTATCTTGAACACATGACACTGATTCTAGGCACACAACTATATTTTTTGGGTACAAGCACCCCTAGGACTCGATATAAGGAAACTGACAAATAAAAACTTTCTGGAGTACAGTACCAATATCAACAATACATAATCCATTGGCTAAGACATTTCATCAAACACTTGACATACATAACTTGTACATGAATGGGGATTTCATATTATCATACTAGTATTGCACTTCTCCATGACATAGGCATTTAATCAAACATATGGGGAGCATGCTTTGGTTATACAATCATCCACACATCTAATAATCATGGATACATAAATCAACTTGTGAATTGAAGGGTTTATCATGAATATTATGCAAAACATCACATACTAGGTTCAATCATTAGAACATGTAATTTAAATAATGAATCAAAACCCAACCACAACATGAATATAAATTTTTAATTCAACTAAGTCATGAACATTCATAATATATAAATCTTGGATATTAAAAAGATATTCTTGATCTTCATGGGTGAAAGATACCCATGAATCAACACATGACATACCTTAGGTAATAAACTTGGAAGGATTGATGGAGAGACTTTCTGAAAATTGAATCCTTAATTGAAACCCTAGCTTGTTCTTGAGAGAACATTGAGAGAAACTATTATATTTTAGGTTCCAAATAGATGAATCTCATGTTAAAGGTCTTAAATAGGGGTGGTAAATTGACCCTTTTAACCCTGGACGCGTCTTTTATTTCAGTGAAAATTTCCCAAATTGGACCCCTGGTGCTATTGCGTCGTGTCACTGGAATTTAACAATTGGGAAAAAGGGGAATGGCGTGACATGGATCCATGGCGTTGCTACTTCATTTGTGACATAGAACTTTGACGCGACACGGAGAAATCACTCTGAGACAATGAAAAAAAGACAATTGCCATTTTAGCTTGTGGCGCGGGACGCCACTAACCAATATGGCGCTGTTTTACGATGGAAACTTGAAATAGTCATAACTTCTTACCCGATTATCAGATTTAGGCGAATATTATATCGACGGAAAACTTATTGAATTTACCATATAACTAAAAGTGAAAATCTAAACAAATCCTCATGAAATAAACATCATTCAATTTAGAATCTAATACTTGGCATTCTTGAGATAAAAATTTGCTAGAAAAATTTGGGGTATTACAACATCTCCCCCTTGGGAACATTCGTCCTAGAATGAGACTGACTGAGAGGGGAGAAACAATAAGCCAAAGTACATACTAAACATGAATACTAAAATATGATTACACAACTGACATTTTTGAGATTTATATTGAGCATGCATATCTGATGCATGATTTCATGACTGAGCTGATACATGAATGCATGACTGAGAGTACTGATAACTGAATTTCTCACTAGGAGAATGCATGTATGATGGATGATCACATGAATGACTATGCAATGGTACTTAGTACTAAGTTTAAAAATGGAATCCTCAACATGAGACTGATACCAAGTCGTAACTGAAATCTGGACATGAAAACCAAAAATCTTAGTGACAACTGTTACCTTGAGCTAGATCTGAGTTGGCGAAGAAAAGGTGAGGATACTTGGTTTGCATTTCCGCCTCTACTTACCAAGTAGCTCCTTCAATGGACTGATTCTACCAAAGAACTTTGACTAGAGGGACTTCTTTGTTCCTCAGTCTCCGAGTCTGATAGTCTAGGATTTCGACCGAAATCTCTTCATAAGAGAGGCTGTTCTGAACATCTATGCTCTGAATAGGGACTAAAACTGCTGGGTCACCTATACATTTCTTGATCAAAGAGACATGGAATACTGGATGAACTGAGGCTAGATCTGAAGGAAATTCGTGCTCATAAGATACCTTGCCAAAGCGACTAAGAATCTTGAAGGGCCCGACATATCGGGGACTGAGCTTTCCCTTCTTACCAAATCTCTTTACTCCCTTCATGGGAGAGATCTTTAGATAGAAATAGTCATCAATGTCAAACTCAATATATTTCTATAAACATCTGCCTAAAACTTCTATCGGCTCTGAGCAGCCCAGAGTCTCTCTCTAATCAACTAAATTTTTTCTAAAGCATCGAATACTAAGTCAAGCCCTATGACTGAGGCCTCACTAACTTCAAACCAACCAACTGGAGATCTGCTTCTCCTACTGTAGAGAGGTTCGAATGGAGCCATCCAAATACTAGAATGATAGTTTTTGTTGTATGCAAACTCAATCAAAGGCAAGTGGTCATCCCAACTACCCTTGAAATCAATTGAACACGCCCGTACCATATCTTCTAGGGTATGAATGGTCCTTTTTTCTTGACCATCTGACTGAGTATGAAAGGCTGTATTGACATGAACTTAGGTACAAAGACCCTTTTAGAATGCTTTCCAGAAATAAGAGGTGAACTGGGTACCTCTATCTGAGATAATAGATAAAGGAACACCGTGTAATCTGACCAACTCTCTGATGTAGAGTTTGGCGTATTCTTCGACTGAATAAGAGGTATGGACTGGAAGAAAATGAGCTGATTTAGTAATTCTATCAAACTGAATCATGCTGATGATGAGTACGAGGAAAACTTGTGACAAAATACATGTTCACTTCCTCCCACTTCCAAGTAGGAATGGAGAACTCCTGCATTGACCCACTAAGCTTTTGATGCTCTATCTTAACTTGCTGACATGAAGAGCATTTAGCCATAAATTTTGCAACATTTCTCTTCATCCCACTCCACCTATAAATCACTCGCAAGTCGCGGTACATCTTTGTGGCCCCTGGATGAATAGAGTAGCACGTACCATGCACTTTTGCAAGAATTTGCTGCCTTAAGTCATCTACACCTAGAAAAAAGAGACGACCATGACAACGAAGAACACCATCTCCCTCTTAGGAGAAAATCTCTACCTTCTAATCCTGGACTTACTTTTTTAACTTGACAAGGTTGGGATCTCTGTCTTGCTTTTCTTTCACCTCGAAAACTAGAAATAATTTTGAACTACTCTGACCCCATGTATCACCTTTCTCTATATCTACTAAGCGAATGCCTAGTCTGACAAGCTGATGGATTTCCAAAGATAACTTTTTCTTGTTGTCCTCAACATGAGCAAAACTACCCATAGATAGTCTACTGAGAGCATCGACCACTACATTGGCCTTTCCTGGATGATAAAGGACACTCATGTCATAATCTTTCAAGAGCTCTAACCACCTTCTCTGACGAAGATTGAGATCTTTATGAGAAAATAAATACTGAAGGCTCTTGTGATCTGTGAACACATCTACATGAACGCCGTATAAATAATGCCTCCAAATCTTTAAGGAAAATACTACGACTGCTAACTCAAGATCTTGAGTAGGATAATTCTTATCATAAGGTTTAAGCTATCTGGAGGCGTAGGCTATGACCTTACCATGCTGTATGAGGATACAACCCCAACCTATTCTGGTTGTATCACAATACAATACGAACCCCTCTGAACCATCTATAAGAGCTAGGACTGGAGCTGAGGTAAGTCGAGTCTTCAACTCCTGAAAACTCTTCTCGCAAGAATCTGACCACTGAAACTTGACTTTCTTCTGAGTCAATCTGGACACAGGGGATGCAATTGAAGAAAATCCCTCAACAAACCATCTGTAATAGCCATCCAGGCCCAAGAAACTCCTAATATCTAGTAGAGAGACAGGGCGAGGCCAGTTTCTTACTTCTTCGGTCTTTTGAGGATCTAATCTAATGCCATCACCAAAAATAATATGACCAAGGAATGCTACTGACCTTCGCCAAAATTTGTAGTTACTGAATTTGGTGAACAACTGATGGTCTCTGAGAGTCTGAAGTACAAATCTAAAATAGTCTGCATGATCACGCTCACTGTGAGAATAGTCCAGAATATCATCTATAAAGACTATGATGAACATGTCTAAGTACTACTTAAACACATGGTTCATCAAGTCCATGAAAGCTGCTGGAGCATTGGTAAGACCAAAGGACATGTCTAAGAATTCGAAGTGACCATACCGAGTATGAATGGCTATTTTTGGGATGTCACATTCTCTGACTCTGAGTTGATGGTAGCCTGATCTGAGGTCTATCATAGAGAAATAACTTGCACCCTAAAGTTGGTCAAATAAGTCATCGATTCTGGGAAGAGGATACTTGTTCTTGACCATAACTTTATTGAGTTGATTATAATCTATACAAATTCTGGGAGAAGCATCTTTGTTTTTCACGAATAAGACTGGTGCACCCCACGGGGACACACTGGGAGTGATGAATCCCTTATATAAGAGATCATTTACCTGTTCTTTCAATTATTTAAGTTCTATTGGTGCCATTCTATATGTCGGAATAGATATAGGCTTAGTATCTCGAAGAAGATTAATGCCGAAGTCTATTTCCCTTTTGGGAGGAATTCCAGGAAGATCTTCGAGAAAGATATCTGAATATTTATTCATTACTAGGACTGATTCAAGACTGTGAGTTTCGAAACTAGTGTACTTAATAGGAACAAGATGTTTCATGCCTAAAGGTTGAAAGCAAATACACTACCCTGCCACTCTAGGACGAGTTCATCCGAAAACTGAAACTAGACTATTTTGTTTCTGTAGTCGACTGTGGCATAGCAGGAATAAATCCAATCCATGCCGAGAATAACATCAAAATCAATTATCTCTAATTCAATGAAGTCTGCAGAAGTGACTTTCTGAAATATCATAACCAGGCAGTTCCTTTTGTACCTGCTGGGTTTGATGGTTTTACCCACTAGGGTAGAAACTGAAAAAGGCTCTGCTAGAATTTTGGGACTGGTTCCAAAATTGCCTGCTATATATCAAGTAACAAAATACAAAGAAGCTCCTGGATCTAGCAAACCATAAACATGAACATAAAAGATATGTGACATACCAGTAACTACATCAGGAGAACTTTCCTGATCTTGCCGGGACTGGAGAGCATAGAGTCTGTTTATGGGTTGCCCACTAGTAGAACTGGAAGTGGTACCCTGTTGGTTTGGGAGACTGGACTGAGCTGAGGAATGGTTATACTAACCCTGATAACCCAACTGAGGACAATCTCTGAATCTGTGTCCTGGTTTGCCACATCTGAAACAGACATCGCTGCCAGCACTGCAACCACCCTTGTAGTTCTTACCACAAGTCTGGAAAAAGGGATTTGTTCGGGCATTGCTGACATTGCCCTGAGACTTAGAGCCTAGCGCCTTATCTCTATTACCATCCCTAAACTTAGGAGCTGGAGCACTGGATAAAGAAGGAGATGGAACTTATGACTTATGATGAAACTAAGAACGGTTTCCTTCTTCCAATTTAGGCTGAGCAAAGTTGAAACTACCTATCTTTGCTCTTTTATTCTGCTTCTCCCTCATCTTAACCTTTTCCTCTTCTAGATGCTGAGCATGAGTTATAATCCTGGCTAAAGTCATGTCACTATTCAATATCGTAGACCAACACTCATTGACCAGACTATCATTCACCCCAAAAACAAACTTACTCATCTTGGCCCGGCTGTCTGCAACCACATGAGGATCATATCTAGCTAATTGAGTAAACTTAAGAGAATACTCTTTCACCATTATATTGCTCTGCCTAAGGTTCATGAATTCTAACACCTTAACTTCTATCAGCTCTAGGGGAAAGAATCTCTCTAATAATACGGTGAAAAACTCCTCCAACTCTATTGTCCTTGCATCATCTGGCCTTTCTGACTTCCACTGCTTGTGCCAAATGTGAGCAACATCCTTCAACTGAAATCCATCTAGCTTAGAACTCTCTACATCTGACACCCCCATAACATCTGTAACCTTCTGAACCTGATCAATGAATTCCTTAAGGTCCTCATCTGACTTAGACCCAAGAAAGGATGAAGGATTCATTCCGGTGAAATCTCGAATCCTGGCTACAGCTGAATTGGCCACTGGGTCGGCTAAAATGATGGGAGGTCATTCATTATGAGCAGAAACTAACTGAGCAAGAGTAGTGAATGTTGCTCTAAACTCTACATAAGAAACATGTTCTCCCAAAGGTTCTTCGGGCTGAGGAGCTGACTAATTCCCATTTCTTCTTTTAGAAGGTAAATTCAGCAGAAGAAAAGGAGAAATGGATTATAGTAAGAGATTGACTTAAGATTATGCTCATTGGCACTACATGAATATTGAAAGAAGGAAAACTATTCCTAAAACATCTTATAGCCTCTTGCACATAAATATGGTGCGTAACACACCCATGTACAAGACTCTACTAGATGCGGCTTTCAGACTTCCTAGGACTATATTGAACCTTAGGCACTGATACCATGTTTGTAACACCCCAAATCTGGTATCCAGAATGCTACACAGTGCTCATGATCCCGACGGACCACAATCTAACCCATGGCTGATATCTGTACCTATATACTGCATGATATACTATATAATGCAAAAACATGAGCTGAAAGGCTATAAGGTTCAAACTGTAACATGACCGATAAAGATATAACATTAGAATAGGGTATGAAATACCCAAAACAACTAAAATAACTATCTAAACATGATAGTCTGAAAAGCCTCTAAAACATGGTAGTCTAAATAAGGAGTTGATGGGCATGTCCCCAACTAACTCCGACTACTGAAATAATGAAAAAAAATCATAACATCCTTGAACGATGAGGACTCACTGCTGACTGATTGTTGATATCTGGAATCTACTGATACTCTTGACCTCATGTCTCTGAACCTATGGTATAAGACACCATAGGTAAATATGTTAGTACATTGAATGTACTGGTATGCATGGAAGGTAGGCTGAATTATTGGGGTTCATATGCATGAACAATACTGGCTAATAGACTAATATGATCGTGAGAATACATGCATGAATACATAGTAACTATACTTGAGATCGAGATAACATGAGTTTACTGATATCTAACATAACTGGTAACTGAGTTTTGATAACTGATATAACAGATGACATGAGTGACTGTATCTAACAGTCCTAAATCTGATGGAACTAGCTGAGTTCCATACTATACTGAGTTGATTGTATCTGACATACTTGAATTCTGTAGAACTATCTGAGTTCTATTACTAAGACTGAATGACTATATATGACTATTTTGATTCTATAACTAAAACTGTGGGAAGTAGTTATCTAACCAACATGCCCTTAATATGCTATTATGGCTGAGTTGGGGTCCAATTTGTAACCCTAATTGGAAGGTTGTTAATACCGCGCCATTGGTAAGGACAAGCTATAAGTGACCCTCATCTGATAGTGTCCCCAAAAGAGAATGGTGGGGCCCTCATCTGACAGTGCTTATCCATCTTATCAACCCTCATCTGACAGTGTTGATGTCTCAACCTATGCTGGTTACATAGTTCTGGAATGGAAGGATGACTTATAAGAATCACACCCTTATCTGATAGTGTGTGTTCCCATCCTTGGGTTCACTCGGTGCTAATTCCTACTCCAATCTGAATAGACACTGAACATGGATTTCTAAACTGAACTATATTAACTAAATTCCATTGACAGACGAAACATTATTGAGATATGACAACTGACTGAGATTACTGAGATTACTGAGTTTTTCCTGAGTCATGAGACTGACTGAATTCTATAAATCATGGCCTGACTGAGAGTATCTTGAACACATGACACTGATTCTAGGCACACAACTATATTTTCGGGTACAAGTACCCCTAGGACTCGATAGAAGGAAACTGACAAAGCATGACTTTCTGGAGTACAGGACCAATATCAACAATACATAATCCATTGGCTAAGACATCTCATCAAACACTTGACATACATAACTTATACATGAATGGGGATTTCATATTATCATACTAGTATTGGACTTCTCCTTCACATAGGCATTTAATCAAATATATGGGGAGCATTCTTTGGTTATACAATCATCCACACATCTAATAATCATGGATACATAAATCAACTTGTGAATTGAAGGGTTTATCATGAATATTATGCAAAACATCACATACTAGGATCAATCATTGGAATATGTAATTTAAAACATGAATCAAAACCCAACCACAAAATGAATATAAATTTTTAATTCAACTAAATCATGAACATTCATAATATATAAATCTTGGATTTTGAAAAGAGATTATTGAGATTCATGGGTGTAAGAGACCCATGAATCAACACATGACATACCTTAGTTAAAGAACTTGGAAGGATTGATGGAGAGACTTTCTCGAAATTGAATCACCAATTTAAACCCTAGCTTGTTCTTAAGAGAAACTAGTATATTTTGGGTTCCAAATAGTTGAATCTCATGTTAAAGGGCTTAAATAGGGGTGGGAAATTGACCCTTTTAACCCTGGACCGTGTCTTTTAATTTCAGTGAAAATTTACCGAATTGAACCCCTGGCGTGACGCAGCGCTACCGTGTCGTGTCACTGGAATTTGACAATTAGAAATTAGGGGAATGGCGTGATGCGGAGCCATCGCGTTGCTACTTCATTTGCGACCTTGAACTTTGGCTCAATGTGGAGAAATCGCACTGAGACACCGAAAAAAGGAATTTTTTTATTTTAGGTTGTGGCACGGCGCGCCGCTGACCAATATGGCACTGTTTTACGATGGGAACTTGTAATAGTCCTAACTTATTACTCAATTAACGTATTTCGATGAATCTTATATAGACGAAAATCTTATTGATTTTCCCAAATAACTAAAAGTGAATATCTTAAAAATCCCTCATGGAATAAACATAATTCAATTTAGAAGATAATACTTGGCATTCTTGAGACAAAAATGAGCTTGAAAACTTTGGGGTATTACAATATCTCCCCCTTGGGAACATTCATCCTCGAGTGAGACTGAATAAGAAGGGAGAAATGATTAGCCAAAGTACACACTAAACATGAATACTGAAACATGACTACATAACTGACATTTCTGAGATTTATATTGAGCATGCATATCTGATGCATGATTTATTGACTGAGCTGATACATGAATACATGACTGAGAGTACTGATAACTGAATTTATCACTAGGAGAATACATGTATGATGCATGATCACATTACTGAATATGCAATGGTACTTAGTACCATGTTTAAATATTGAATCCTGAACATAAGACTGATACCAAGTCGTAAATGAAATCTGGACATGAAAACTCGAAAGCTTAATGAGAACTATTACCTTGAGCTAGATCTGAGTTGGCAGAGAAGAGGTGAGGATACTTGGATAGCATGTATGCCTCTGCTTCCCAAGTATCTCCTTCAATGGACTGATTCTGCCAAAGAACTTTGACAAGAGGGACTTTTTTGTTCCTCAGTCTACGAGTCTGCTAGTCTAGGATTTCGACCGGAATCTCTTAATAAGAGAGGTTGTTCTAAACATCTATTCTCTAAATAGGGACTATAACTGCTGGGTCACCTATACATTTCTTGATCAAAGATACATATAATACTGGATGAACTTAGGCTAGATCTGATGGCATTTCGAGCTCATTATCTACCTTGCCGAAGTGACTGAGAATCTTTAAGGGACCGACATATCGAGGACTTAGCTTTACCTTCTTACCGAATATCTTCACTCCCTTCATGGGAGAGATATTTATATATACATAGTTACCAATCTCAAACTCAAAATCCTTTCTACAAACATCAACATAAGACTTCTGTCGGCTCTGAGCAGCCCAGAGTCTCTCTCTGATCAATTGAACTTTTTCTAAAGCATAAAATACTAAGTAAGGACCTATGACTAAGGCCTCAATAACTTTGAACCAACCGACTAGAGTTCTGCATCTCCTACCATAGTGATCTTCAAATGGAGCCATCCGAAACTGGAATGATAGTATTTGTTGTATGCAAACTCCATCAAAGGAAGGTGGTCATCCCAACTACACTTGAAATCAATTGCACACGCCCATATAATATATTCTAGGGTCTGAATGTTCCTTTCTTCTTGACCATATATCTGAGGATAAAAGGCTATACTGAGATAAACTTGGGTACCGAGACCCTTTTGGAATGCTTTCTAGAAATAAAAGGTGATCTGGGTACCTCTGTCTGAGATAACAGATAACAGAATACCTTGTAATCTGATCAACTCTCTGATGTAGAGTTTGGCGTTATCTTCGGCTGAATAAGAGATATGGACTGGAAGAAAATGAGCTGATTTGGTCATTCCATCTATAATAACCCAAGCTGAATCATGTTGATGACGAGTACGAGGAAAACCCATCACAAAGTCCATGTTCACTTCTTCCCACTTCCAAGTAGGAATGGTGAACTCCTGCATGGATCCACTAGGATTCTAATGCTCTATCTTAACTTAATGAAATGTAGAGAATTTAGCCATAAATTTTGCAACATCTCTCTTCATCCCACTCCACCAATAGATCTACCGCAAGTTATGATACATCTTTGTTGCCCCTGGATGAAAAGAGTAGCATTCACCATGCAGTTCTTCAAGAATTCACTACCTTAAATCTTCTACACCTGGAACATAGAGACGACCCTGACAACGAAGACACTATCTCCCCCTTAGGAGAAAACATCTACCTTCTGATCCTGGACTGACTCTTTTAACTTGACAAGGCTGGGATCTCTATCTTGTTTTTATTTTACCTCAGAAACTAGAGATGATTCTGAACTACTCTGAACCCATGTATCACCCTCCTATGTATCGGCTAAGTGAACGCCTAGTCTGGAAAGCTGATGGATTTCCTAATCTAACTTCTACTTATTGTCCTCAACATGAGAAGCACTACCCATAGAAGTCTACTGAGAGCGTCGTCCACTACATTGGCCTTTCCCAGATGATAAATGATACTCATGTCATAATTTTTCAAGATCTCTAACCACCTTCTCTGATGACAATTGAGATCTTTTTGAGAAAAGGCATACTGAAGGCTCTTGTGATCTGTGAACACATCTACATAAACGTCGTATAAATAATGCCTCCAAATCTTTAAGGAAAATACTACGGCTTCTAACTCAAGATCATGAGTAGGATAATTCTTCTCATAGGGTTTAAGTTGTCTGGAGGCATAGTCTATGACCTTACTATGATGCATGAGAACATAACCCAAACCTATTCTGGATGTATCCCAATACACTACGAACCCCTCTGAACCATCTGAAAGATCTAGGACTGGAGCTGAGGTAAGTCGAGTCTTCAACTCCTGAAAACTCTTCTCGCAAGGATCTGACCACTGAAACTTGAATTTCTTCTGAGTCAATTTGGACATAGGGGATGCAATAGAAGAAAATACCTCATCAAAACATATATAATTTCAAACCAAACCCAAGAAACTCCTGATATCTAGTGGAGAGACAGGGGGAGGCGAGCTTCGTACTGCTTTGGTCTTTTGAGGATCTACTCTAATGCCATCACCAGAAACAATATGACTAAGGAATGCTACTGACCTTAGACAAAATTTTCACTTACTTAATTTGGCACACAATTGATGATCTCTGAGAGTCTGAAGTACAATTCTAAGATAGTCTGCATGATCATGCTCACTGCGGGAAATAGGGGAATGGCGCGACGTGGAGCCATTGCGTTGCTACTTTATTTGCGACCTAGAACTTTGGCGCAATGTGGAGAAATTATGTTGAGACACTGGAATAAGGACAATTGCCATTTTGGCTTGTGGCGCAGCACGCCACTGACCAATATGGCCCTGTTTTACGATGGGAACTTGAAATAGTCATAACTTCTTACCCGGTTATCGGATTTAGGTGAATCTTATATCGACGAAAAGCTTATTGAATTTACCACATAACTAATAGTGAAAATATTAAAAATTCCTCATGGAATAAACATCATTCAATTTAGAATCTAATACTTGGCATTATTGAGACAATAATTTGCTAGGAAACTTCGGGGTATTAAAGTTAGGAAAAGTAAACTTACCTTTTTCATATACCACATATGCATATCTATCATAATCTTGAAGGACTGGGTGGGAAAGGTATGAGTGGGGTAATCTTGTGTTCCTTGTTTGGCATTTTTATCCCATCGCAGATCTCTCTTCTCTTTAGCTCCAGGTTCCGCTTAAATGTCCACCTTTTTTAATGGATCATGAACTTCAATAACTTTTGGAGGAGGATTTGCATTTTTTTTTGTTTTCGATTGGAGAGTACTTGGATAATATCTCTTTTCTTTTGCCTAACCACCGTTGTATGAGTGTATTTCTCCCTCAACTTATTGGATGGTTTGACACCCTCTTGGATTTCAATTACTCGACAGCTTTAGCGATAGCCTCTATTTTTTCAAAGAGTTTATCTTGTCTATCCTTGAACTCTTTGTATTTGTAATGAGAATATAAGGGTTTGATGTATGAGCCTATGCTAAGACATTTGAAGCTTTTAACTCTAAATTATTGTAAGGTCTTGAGTAACTTTAGTTGTTTTTGAATAGATTACTTTGATTTTCCAGTAAAAGTAGAGAAGAAGGGGAACCACAAATAAAGGAAGCAAAAAAAATAAAATCGGAAGCAAATAAAAAACAAAAGGTGGCTGATGACATCCATGACATGTCGTCAGCCTAGTGATAGGCTATCAAGGATGCCGTCATCCGGAAACAGAGACTCAGGTTTGCAATAACGTTGTGACGGCAAGTCGTGATAAGGCGTCGTATTTGTGATAAGGCGTCAGGATCACCGTCAACCTTAGGCAGAAATTCTCAAAATGGAAGAGAAGCTGACGACATCCATGACGCGCCGTCAGACTCCTGATAGGACGTCATTGTCATTGTCATCCTGAGATAGTAAAAGCCAAACTTAAAGAGAATCTGGCGACGTCCATAAGAGGCCATCAAACTCCTGATAGGCCGTCACGGTCGTCGTCAACTATTCTGAGAAAAATCTGTAACTTTAGTTTTATTTACTTATTTATGGTTAACTATTTAAAGCCTTGTTTTAGGGTTTTTGAGGATCAATTGACATATCCCACAAGATAGCATATCCGATTTCTCTCTCTCTCTCTCTCTCTAAGACCAATATTTTGGAGCTTTGCCTTGTGATTCAATTCAAAGTATACTTTTGATTTTCTTCATCTTTGTAAGTTAATCCTTTTAGTTATGAATTCAATTTGCATACTTGTTTCTTGCATCATGAGTGTCTAAACACCTGTAACCTAGATCATGGGATCTAGGGTTAGGTCATGATAAGGTGTTAAATACTCAAGATTTAATAGGTTTTAGGATTTCTTGGTAATTTTGAGATTATAATTTATGTATTTTTGATGCAAACAGTAGGTGTACCTACTTTGGTTTGCTTGAGAAAGAAATCATAAAAAGTAGGAAGTGAATTATCAACAGGGACTCGGAAAGGCTTCGTTTAATAATCAGCGTTGTAACAAGGTTGATTAAGCTGAGGTAAAATCTGGACATTGCATAGCAATTCCCTAAGTCCATGAGGATTAGGAAATTAGATGCTTGAATAGGTCGAAAGATATTTGAGCATATCATTGATAAAGATAGCTTTTGATCTTAACCACCGTGAGAGTCTTGAATAAATTTTAGAATCTGTTATGTACCGTAAGCCCTAGTGAACATAATCCTAGTTATTTCATAAAATCTCGGTTACAAACATCAAATTCAAAGTGACAATCAATTATATGCAAAACTTAAACCCCATTTCAGGAAATAGTAAACTACCAGTGAACTAAATCGTAAACAACTTGAGTTCACACCTTATTCTTTGTGGGATTCGGCCCCAACCTAGTTGGGTTTTATATTGAAAATGATCGCTTACACCCATTCAAGAGTGTAATTTGAGCGTTATAAAAAATGGCACCGTTGCTGGGGAATACGGTTGTAAACTGAAAGTTTGTGTGCGCTAATTTTCTGTTAGTTAAGTTTCCTTGATTTACGTTTATTTGTTTTTTTTGTCTAATGCAGGTTCTTAGTTGTTTATGCCAAAAACAAGAAGTTCCGGAGAACCATTATTACCAATTAATCCAGAACCTCAGTTGATTGAGTGAATGGATGAACAACAGGAGGCCGAAAGATTAGTCTCTTTGGCCAGGGCTCAGGTGAACGTACAAAATTTGGGTCAATAAGAACATCACCAGAACCCTGATGTTGAAGACTTGTGTGATGAGGAATTGTTGAATCCTCAAAACCCAAGGCGAGCTGAGCAAATTACCACACCAGTGCAGCGAAATATCAATAGAAATCATCCAGTATGAGGAAGGTATGGTCAATAGCCTATTCAATACGAGGCTGATGAAGATGATGAAGGAATGGATAGACCTGGTGCAATCGGTGCTATCATTCCTCCACCGCTGGCACCAGGTTCAAAATTCAGTATAACAAGTACCATGATCCAACTCCTGAATTTGAAGGGGTTGTTTGGAGGCTTACCTGGTGATGACCCGAACATGCATTTGGTGAACTTCATCACCATTTGTAAATCTTTTGATAATTCAAGAGTGAGCCAGAATGTGATCCGGTTGAGATTGTTTCCTTTGTCTCTGTCTGGAGAGGCAACAATCTGGTTAAATAACTAGAGCCCGATTCTATAACCAACTGGAGATAGTTGAAAGAGGCGTTCCTAGAACGGTTCTTTCCACCATCCAGGAAGGTATAGTTGAGGGACGAAATCACTAATTTCAGGTAGCTCCCTATCAAAGCATTGCATGAAACTTGGGAGAGATTTAAGAAAAAGCTCGCACAATGTTCGAACCACAATATGGCGGACTTGCACTTGATGGAGACTTTGTACAGAGATTTTAACTCTGTGACAAAGACAATTGTAGACAATGTTGCAGGTGGTTCGTTCATTGACCTCTCTTTTCGTGATGCTTCAGACATGCTGAATAGAATGACTAAGCAAAGTCGGGCTTGGCATACCTGGGATTCTATGGTGGCTAGCCTGACTATTTCTTGTAGTATGACTGTGGATCAGCATAGAAGGGATGAGGAGCGAGACCAGGACATAACCCACTTAAACTCATAGATAGACTGGCTGACCAAGCACTTGCTGTCAGGTAAAACCAAAATGGTTAAGGCTGTGGAATCTCAGGGTACTGTTGCTATGAGTGCTGATACGGAGGCAAACTATGTGAATAATTAGGGGTTTTCCGAGGCAATAGCCAAGGAAACTAAGGTTGGAACTTTTATGACAAGCCTGATTATAAAGATAGAGAGCAGGGACATTGGAGAAGCAATAATGATAGAAGTGGCTTATATGTTCCTCCTGGAAGTCGGGATGCTGCAACAACTGGCTCTGACAAGATGTTCATGGAGGACATGATATAAAAGTTGTTGAAGGGAGTGGAAGCTACCAACTCGGGGGTAACAACTATGAAGAGTGAATTCTCTACCCTCAGTCAGTTGGTTAGCTCATACTCTGCTTCTCTTAAGCAGTTGGAGCAACAGATGAGTCAACATTCCGCTATAATAAATCAGAGAAAAAGTGGTACTTTACCTAGTGATATAGTTTAGAATCCGTAAAATAATGGCTCATGTATGGCGATCACCACTCGGAGTGGTAATATGTTACTTGGCCCTTTTGTGGGCAAATCTGTAGAAGATGAGGTAATTGTTGATGAACCCGACGAAAGTAATCCATTGGAGTCTGAGAAGCTGGATAGTTTTGCTGATGATTCGGAGAAGGAAAATGAGAAAAAAGAGGAAGTGGTGTTAAATACTATCCCTAGACCAGCATCTCTCTTTCCTCAATCGTTGAAGAAAAATGTTGATGATGCAAAATTCGGCAAGTTCATGGAAATGCTAAAGCAATTGACAATTAATGTGCCTTAGATTGAGGCACTTGAGAAAATGCCAGTCTATGAAAATTTCATGAAAGACCTCGTCACAAAGAAGAGAAAGGTCAGCAGTGAGCAGGTGTACAATCTCCACCATTGCAGCACGGTTTCCACATGATTCATTGTGCAAATGAAGGCCGACCTAGGAGCGTTCACTATTCCGTGCAAAGTTGGGTCTCTGGATGTTGCAAAGGCATTATATGATTTGGGTGTCAGTGTGAATCTGATTCCACTGGCTGTATATAAGAATCTCAGTTTAGAAGCTCCGGCACCCACTAATATGCGATTGGTAATAGCAGATAGGTCGATAAAATGGCCTGTTGGAATTTTGCATGATGTGTTGGTGAAACTAGCAGACTTTATTCTTCCTGCGGATTTTGTGGTACTGGATTATGATGTAGACTTTGAGGTACCCATTATTTTGGGGAGGCCACTCTTAGCAACAGGAAGAGTAATAGTTGACATGGAGTTGAATGAGCTTAAGTTTAGGCATGGTAAAAAAGAGGCAAAATTCAAAATGCATCAACCCATGACCCAAAAAAAATATATGAATGTTTTGTCAATCGTTGATGTCTTATATGATGATGGAAAAGGGGTATCAACAGGTTGTTTTGGCGAAGTCTGAGTAGTCAAGATAACCCAGTCGTGCCGCGACAGTAAATCAAGGTCTATTGGGAGGAAACCCAAATTTTTTATGTAAAGAAAGTGTTTTTTTTTTACAATTAGGATTTAGTATGGAGCAGCTGAAAAAGTAAGAAGGTCAGCTGAAAGGTCATGACGGCATCCGTGACAAGCCGTCACAACTGTGACAAGCTATCATGATTATCGTCAGCTAGGCCAAGCTTGAGGCATTGTCTGTTAAGGGTGACGAATTTTGTGATAGGCTATCACACTCGTGATAAGCCATCACAAATCATCGTCAGCCCATAACCTTAAAAGCTGAATTCTAGGCCCATTTTAAAGAAGATCCAACCCGACCCAACTGTGAAACCTTTTCAAATTTCCGCTAGTTTTATTTATTTTTCTTTAGTTATTTCTTTCCTTAATTATTTGATCTCCAACTATTTTCAAACACTCTTAAGTAAACAAATTCTGTTGTGTGGGTTTGCACTTCACAATGAAGGAGTTCTTCCTATTTCTTCCTCTTTTTGTATGTGAAACTAGTTTAAGGGCTCCATCAGGTATACTCTACTTTAAATCTTCCTTTTTTGTGGTAAGTGATAGAAGAATGTCAACCCAAGTCCCCAAGAGGATTACACCAAGTTCAACTTGAAAAAAAAGCTGAAAATCGCACCTAGGGTTTACTGAGCAGACCCCAGGGTTTAAAAATCAGCTCACAAATTGTTATTCAAGTGAATTTTGAGAAATAATGGGGACCAAAAATTGTGTAAGAATCGAAAATGGGTTCTGATAAGAGCTGATGACATTCATGATAGGCTATCACAATTATGATGGCTTATCAGTAATATTGTCAGAAGCTGCTAAAAAGGAATTGGATTCTTTTTAGGGTTGACGACATTCGTGATAGGCTATCACAATTATGACGGCTTATCATGAATGTCGTCAAAAGTTGTTCAAATTTTGAAGGTTCTGTCTGAGGTTGACGATAATCGTGATAAGTTATCACGGTAGTGACGGCTTATCAAGAAATGTCATCACACCTGGAACCTGAGGCATGGATGAGATTGATTGATTAATGCCTTTGTGTTTGTGTACTTTAGGGTTGACTAATGTTCTTCTATTGTCTCCAAGAACTTTACAATGACACCAAAAAGAAATATCCCCACAACACTAAAGAAAGAGGGCAAAGAAAGTGTACGTTATAAGCTTATCGATGAGGAATCTGATTACGAGGAGGAGGAACCCTTGCCCAAGTAAAAGAAGAAGCCAAGTCCAAAGAAACCTTCACCTCCTCTTCCCATTGAAGTGGAGGATAGTGATGACACTATAACAACAACAACTTTTAAGCAAGAAGGTTTTGAACAACATGAGTCTGAACATGCTGAATATGAAGAAGAGGAGAAAGAAGAGTCAGAGAAAATAGGATCGGCGTCCCCATCCACTAAACAACAAGAAGAGAAAGAGTCTCCACCTCGAGAAACACTTATCAAATATAAGAACCTCGAAGTTTGAGACAATGCTAGGTGGAAAATTCCTAGAGCTGAAAGCATCTGCACTGCTGGACTTCACAGAACTGGCAGACGAAGAGCTCACTTCAGGAAGAAAAGTTGATTATCACAAAAGGGTTGAGTAGGTACCCGAAAGTAGAATAGAAGTTCCAAAGTATGGATTGGGGCGAACCACAAAAGAAGGAGGATCATTTTGTCCTGCATTGGTTCAGGATATCTACGTGAACTACCGGGCTCAGTTAGAAAATATGTGCAGACCAGGGGAAAGAGTAGAAGACCTACCCCTATTGGATATAGTGCAGGTAAGGGGCGTAAGGGTTGATACTTCCATTAGAACCATCAACAGATTCTTATATGGACCCAACGTCACTCCTCATGCCACTGCACCATCATTTTATGCTTGGATTAAGAACCGAGAGAAACAACATTCGTGGTTGGACAACATCATAGATGACGGAGAACCAACATGGCAGACAAACCCAAAAAAAAAAAATTGTAAGTCCTCTTTGACTTAGGCGGCATAGTTTTGGTGGGGTATAGTGTGTGTCTGGATGATGCCCACTGATAGAGACAACATTCTGGGTGTTGACCGAGTTATTTTAGTAGCAAGTATGGTGCAGCAGCTTTCCTTAAACTTCAAGGAAATTATTGCTGATGAGATGAAGATTAGGATGTCGAGAACCGACACTACTTATCCTTTTCCTTGTCTTATCATGGAGTTGTGCCGAGCTGCTAATGTTCCAAAGATTGCAGGATTTGATGATGAGGTTCATACCCGAAAAACTCACAACCCCATATGATTTGATGAGAATCTGCCAGGATTGAAACTTAATAGAGGTGTAGAGGTAGCAACAGACCCCCTAGTTACAGATGTAGGAGCAACACCTCATGTGGAAGTGCAAGATTCAGAGACTGGGTAGCCAACTTTTTTAGAACAGGAAGGTTTAGTGCCTGAGACTGAATCCAACGCCTCAGTTCCTACAGCATCAGTAGGATTTGTATTTCAGCTGATTGATATCAGAAAATTGGCTAAACAAGACAAGTGATGTAAGGCACAGCTACATGCTTTTGCCAAATAGTTTGTTGCTGCTGTGGATAAGAGAATCAAGGCTGCCCTTGAGTCTTTTGTGACTTTTCCTGAGCGGGCTGCAGATTTGGAGAATCGATTCGATACATGGGCCAGAGAAATATCAGGAGCTGATCTTGCTAAATTTAGGGCGGTATTGGAAAAAGTAAAAAACAGATGTTGGGGAGCTGCAACAACACCAAATTATGATGACAACAGGTCCGACCTTACCTAAATCTGAAAAAGAAATTCCCATACTTGACCTCACCACAGATTCCCCAAATAAAAAGAAGAAAAAAGGGGAAAAAGAGCAAAAATAAGAGAGAAGATCCAGACAGTGAGGAAGAAAGGAGAGTGAAAAAGAATTCTAAGAAGAAGGCCAAAAAGGAGGAGTTAAAGAAGGCAAGATTGGAGTCCCTGGATGATACAGAGAAATGGGAGGCAACCATACGAGCTAGGGCTGCAGGTGCTTCATCTAGCCAGGCTCCCACCACTGCTAGGCCAGAAGCTCCTGATGGGGAGAAAACAGCAGATGATACAGTAGTAGGGTCAGAGACCTATGATCTATGTGCTTGATTGTCTTCAGGTATACCATAACCCTTAGTGCAGTTTATTTTTGATTTTAAGTTGAGGGTGTAGGGTAGGTTGTTGTTGTACCATATTCTGTAGATAAATAGGATTAGTGCAAGTACTTGAGGTAGTTATCTTGTTTTGTGATTTTTGAATACCGTCGACATTGGGTGTATTTACACGCCTAAACACCATAATTTACCCATGTTATAGCTAAGTTTTGAGGATAAAATATATAATTCCTGCACTTTTAGCCCATTTTCCTGTAAGTGAGCTAACCTACGTGATTAGCATGTTTTCAGGTATTAATGATGAAGATTTCAGCACTTTGTGGACCTTTGGGCAGCAAAGGAAAACTTCACAGAAGAGGGAAGACATCTTTTGGAAGCTTATGGACTGAATGTGACGCATGGAGAAATTGTCTCGGGCAAAAGCAGTATTTTTAAATACTTAGGGGTGCAGCAGTAACCTAGTAGGACTAGGACAAGGATGTTATAAAAACCCTATTTGCTGAATTTTTCAGCATTCATTCATTGATTCATGAATTGATTCATTCGATCACTTTTTAGTATTATTCAGTTTACATATTCTGTAAGTTTAGACAGAGAAAAAACGCTACAAGAACGGCTATAGAGGAAATCACGTCATTCTCATAGTGATGCCAATACATACCCATCGTGAGATTGTTATTGTTTTGGTATGATGATGATGATGTCTTCGTTGTTTTCCTTTACAATCATGAGTAGCTAAACTTCTCTGTTAGGGTTATGGAAGACTTTTGATATTCTATCTATTACTATGAGTTTGTGAATTCTTGATGCGTATGCTACTTATATCATTACTCTCTTCGTTTTAATTAAATTCTTGTGGTTGCAAACATATAGAATAAGCCATTATAGCATTAACTTGTTTGAGAGAAAAGTTACATGTTTGGAAAAGAGAGTGTGACAAGGAAATAGGGCTACCAACCCCTATTTACACGTTAGTGCCGTAACTGGGTTAACCTCTTGGAGAGTTCGTACCATTAGTTATACGCTTTAAGCTCGAGAGAGTTAAAGTGAAATAATCCTTGATGGTTGAGAAACACTAGGATTTACCATTAGAATACGAATCTCTATAAGTGCATGCATGTCTGAATTCCGCATTACTCATAGTTAATAGATACGTAGAACTCATAAGGTGGACATAACCCTAACTTAATTTTCTCTGTGATTAAATCTTACTAAACAAAGCATTCTGTTGTTACTTTGATAGCATTAATTCACGCCACAATCCAATCCCCTCTTTTCCGTGGAATTTTCGATCAACAGTCTACTAATAATTGCAACAATTAGTGACCAAGTATTCCCTGTGGGATTCGACACCCAACCCAGTTGGTTTCTATATTTGACAGCGATCGCTTACACTCTTACGAGAGCTGTAGTTTGGGCATTATCACCTCTCCATTGGTCTGATATGGTGTGTACTGTGTAAACTGCATCCATTGTGGCCACGATGTATCTTTTTGTGGCATTAGTCTGGCAACTGACTAACCCTTGTTAAACAAACGCATGAACCGGATAAGTAGTGATATGCGAGATACTTGTGTGCCATGTGTGTGTAAGGCCTTACTCAGTTCCCATTGTGTGTTGAATCTAGAACTTTCCCGTTAGTCTTGCCATGGTCATAGGATAGGCATTAGGAAAGGATCATAGGCCGTTTTTTACTTTTTAATCACTTTAACCAAAATAACTTTCCGTATGTGCATAGTATCCCTTAATCCCCTTTTGAGCCTAATTATCTTGTTTCTTTTTTCAACACCTCTTACCTTCCCGTTCACATCACAATAAACTTGTTTCATCCCTGGTCCTCCTTGGACACTATGCACTTTGACTCAAGCAACCAGCCTAAGTTAAGGGTGGCTATCATAGGGGTGCGTGATGCAAAATGAGAATGAAGAGAGGGAGAATAAGAGAAATGAATAAAAAGTTAGGTGAGGTAAAAAAGAAATAAGAAAAGAGAAAGCTGTGTAAAAGATGATAATAAGATAATCTGATAATTGAAAAGGCCACACCAACCTTGAGCATGTGTGATCAATAAAAGAGGGGAAGAAAATAAGGTTAAGAGTTGAAACCCCAAGAGTTTAAAGTAGATTCATGGAGGCATAGTCACTCTGAAATATACATGAATATCTTACCAGCCCCTGGCCTACGTTACAAGCTTAAGAAAAGCCCTATAGTGATCCTAACTGACCTGTCTGAAGATTGGGGTACTGACTATAAGGGCAAGCCTATGGCATTTGACACGCAATGTTTGGAACTTCATTCTGAGAGTGAGTTTTTGTTTATCCCTGTGTTTATGTATGAGAATTATGAAATGAGTGAAAAAGGGATTTCTTTGTTGTGAGGTAACACTAGGTATGTTGCTAATCACTGACTTGCTCGGATAGTGTGATTTGGGTATGTGCTGGTTGTTATTGCTGAATTTTTGCCATATTTTGATCTTTGTGAGTTGCATGGTTGATTTCAATGATAGACACATTTGCTCTTAATTTTACTGACTTTGGAGATGGTAAATGTACTTTGAACTGATATGATTAGTTAGCTGCCATATTGTACACTATATACTCGTAGTTATGTTATGGTTGCTAGAGGACAAGCAATTGTTTAAGTTGAGGTGTTGATGTGTGAGCCTATGCTAACACATTTGAAGGTTTTAACTCTAAATAATAGTAAGGTCTTGAGAAAATTTAGTTGTTTTTGATAAGTTTACTTTGATTTTGCAGTAAAAGTAGAGAAGAAGGGGAACCACAAAGAAAGAAAGCAAAAAGCACAAAATCGGAAGAAAATAAAGAACAAGGGGTGGCTAACAACATCCATGACACTCCATCAGCCTGGTGATAGGTTATCAAGGATGCCGTCATCCTGAACCAGAGACTCAGGTTTGCTATAACATTGTGACGGCAAGTCGTGACTAGGCGTCGTATTTTTCATAAGGCGTCAGGATCACCGTCAACCTTAGGTAAAAATTCTCAAAATGAAAGAGAAGCTGACGACATCCGTGATACGCCGTCAGGCTCCTGATAGGACGTCATTGTCGTTGTTAGCCTGAGACAGCAAAAGCCAAACTTAAAGAGAATCTGACGACGTCCATAAGAGGCCATCAAACTCCTGATAGGCCGTCACGGTCGCCGTCATCTATTCTGAGGAAAATCTGTAACTTTAGTTTTATTTACTTATTTATGGTTAACTATTTAAAGTCTTGTTTTAGGGTTTTCGAGGATCAATTGACATATCCCACAAGATTGCATATACGATTTCTCTCTCTCTCTCTCTCTAAGACCAATATTTTGGAGCTTTGCCTTGTGATTCAATTCAAAGTATACTTTTGATTTTCTTCATCTTTGTAAGTTAATCCTTTTAGTTATGAATTCAATTTGCATACTTGTTTCTTGCATCATAAGTGTCTAAACACCTGTAACCTAGATCATGGGATCTAGGGTTAGGTCATGATAAGGTGTTAAATACTCAAGATTTAATAGGTTTTAGGATTTCTTGGTAATTTTGAGATTATAATTTATGTATTTTGGATGCAAACAGTAGGTGTACCTACTTTGGTTTGCTTGAGAAAGAAATCATAAAAAGTAGGAAGTGAATTATCAACAGGGACTCGGAAAGGCTTCGTTTAATAATAAGCGTTGTAACAAGGTTGATTAACCTGAGGTAAAATCTAGACATTGCATAGCGATTCCCTAAGTCCATGAGGATTAGGAAATTAGATGCTTGAATAGGTCGAAAGATATTTGAGCATATCATTGATAAAGATAGCTTGTGATCGTAACCACCGTGAGAGTCTTGAATAAATTTTAGAATCTGTTATGTACCGTAAGCCCTAGTGAACATAATCCTAGTTATTTCATAAAATCTCGGTTACAAACATCAAATTCAAAGTGACAATCAATTATCTGCAAAACTTAAACCCCATTTCAGGAAATAGTAAACTACCAGTGAATTAAATCGTAAACAACTTGAGTTCACACCTTATTCCTTGTGGGATTCGGCCCCAACCTAGTTGGGTTTTATATTGAAAATGATCGATTACACCCATTCAAGAGTGTAATTTGAGCGTTATCAAAAATGTCACCGTTGCCGGGGAATACAGTTGTAAACTGAAAGTTTGTGTGCGCTAATTTTCTGTTAGTTTAGTTTCCTTGATTTACGTTTATTTGTTTTTTAGTCTAATGCAGGTTCTTAGTTGTTTATGCCAAAAACAAGAAGTTCCGGAGAACCATTATTACCAATTAATCCAGAACCTCAGCTGATTGGGTGAATGGATGAACAACAGGAGGCGGAAAGATTAGCCTCTTTGGCCAGGGCTCAGGTGAACGTACAAAATTTGGGTCAACAAGAATGTCACCAGAACCCTGATGTTGAAGACTTGCGTGATGAGGAATTGCTGAATCCTCAAAACCCAAGGCGAGCTGAGCAAATTACCACAACAGTGCAGCGAAATAACAATAGAAATCATCCAGTCCGAGGAAGGTATGGTCAATAGCTTGTTCAATACGAGGATGATGAAGATGATGAAGGAATGGACAGAGCTGGTGCAATCGGTGCTATCATTCGTCCACCGTTGGCACCAGGTGCAAAATTCAGTATAACAAGTACCATGATCCAACTCCTGAATTTGAAGGGGTTGTTTGGAGGCTTACCTGGTGATGACCCGAACATGCATTTGGTGAACTTCATCACCATTTGTAAATCTTTTGATAATTCAAGAGTGAGCCAGAATGTGATCCGGTTGAGATTGTTTCCTTTGTCTCTGTCTGGAGAGGCAACAATCTGGTTAAATAACTAGAGCCCGTTTTATAACCAACTGGAGATAGTTGAAAGAGGCGTTCCTAGAACGGTTATTTCCACCATCCAGGAGGGTACAGTTGAGGGACGAAATCGGTAATTTCAGGTAGCTCCCTATCAAAGCATTGCATGAAACTTGGGAGAGATTTAAGAAAAAGCTGGCACAATGTTCGAACCACAATATGACGGACTTGCACTTGATGGAGACTTTGTATAGAGATTTTAACTCTGTGACAAAGACAATTGTAGACAATGTTGCAGGTGGTTCATTCATTGACCTCTCTTTTCTAGATGCTTCAGACATGCTGAATAGAATAGCTAAGCAAAGTCGGGCTTGGCACACCAGGGATTCTGTGGTGGCTATCTTGACTATTTCTTGTGGTATGACTGTGGAGAAGCATAGAAGGGATGAGGAGCGAGACCAGGACATGACCCACTTAAAGAAACAGATAGACTGGATGACCAAGCACTTGCTGTCAGGTAAGACCAAAATGGTTAAGGCTGTGGAATCTCAGGGTACTGTTGCTACGAGTGCTGATGCGGAGGAAAACTATGTGAATAATTAGGGGTTTTGCGAGGCAATAGCCAAGGGAACTAAGGTTGGAACTTTTATGAAAAGCCTGATTATAAAGATAGGGAGCAGGGACATTGGAGAAGAAATAATGATAGAAGTGGCTTATATGTTCCTCCTGGAAGTCGGGATGCTGCAACAACTGGCTCTGACAAGATGTCCATGGAGGACATGATGGAAAAGTTATTGAAGGGAGTGGAATCTACCAACTCGGGGGTAACTACTATGAAGAGTGAATTCTCTACCCTCAGTCAGTTGGTTAGCTTATACTCTACTTCTCTTAAGCAGTTGGAGAAGAAGATGAGTCGACTTTCTGATACAATAAATCAAAGAAAAAGTGGTACTTTACCTAGTGATACAGTTTAGAATCCGCGAAATGATGGCTCATGTATGGCGATCACCACTCGGAGTGGTAATATGTTACTTGGCCCTTTTGTGGGCAAATCTATAGAAGATGAGGTAATTGTTGATGAACCCGAAGAAAGTAATCCAGTGGAGTCTTAGAAGCTGGATAGTTCTGCTGATGATTCGGAGAAGGAAAATGAGAAGAAAGAGGAAGTGGTGTTAAAGACTATCCCTAGACCATCATCTCTCTTTCCTCAATGGTTGAAGAAAAATGTTAATGATGCAAAATTCGGCAAGTTCATGGCAATGCTAAAGAAATTGACAATTAATGTGCCTTAGATTGAGGCACTTGAGAAAATGCCAGTCTATGAAAAGTTCATGAAAGACCTCGTCACAAAGAAGAGAAAGGTCAGCAGTGAGCAGGTGTACAATCTCCACTATTGCAGCACGGTTTCCACATGATTCATTGTGCAAATGAAGGCCGACCTAGGAGCGTTCACTATTTCGTGCAAAGTTGGGTCTCTGGATGTTGCAAAGGCGTTATATGATTTGGGTGTCAGTGTGAATCTGATGCCACTGGCTGTATATAAGAAGCTCAGTTTAGAAGCTCCGGCACCCACTAATATGCGATTGGTAATAGCAGATAGGTCGATAAAATGGCCTGTTGGAATTTTGCATGATGTGTTGGTGAAGCTAGCAGACTTTATTCTTCCTGCGGATTTTGTGGTACTGGATTATGATGTAGACTTTGAGGTACCCATTATTTTGGGGAGGCCACTCTTAGCAACAGGAAGAGTAATAGTTGACATGGAGTTGAATGAGCTTAAGTTTAGGCTTGGTAAAAAATAGAGGCAAAATTCAAAATGCATCAACCCATGACCCAAAAAAAATATATGAGTGTTTTGTCAATCGTTGACGTCTTATATGATGATGGAAAAGGGGTATCAACAGGTTGTTTTGGCGAAGTCTGAGTAGTCAAGATAACCCAGTCGTGCCGTGACAGTAAATCAAGCGCTATTGGGAGGAAACCCAAATTTTTTATGTAAATAAAGTGTTTTTTTTTACTATTAGGATTTAGTACGGAGCAGGTGAAAAAGTAAGAAGGTCAGCTGAAAGGTCATGACGGCATCCATGACAGGCCGTCACAACTGTGACAAGCTATCATGATTATCGTCAGCTAGGCCAAGCTTGAGGCATTCTCTGTTAAGGGTGATGACTTTCGTGATAGGCTATCACACTCTTGATAAGCCATCACAAATCATCGTCAGCCCATAACCTTAAAGGCTGAATTCTAGGCCCATTTTAAAGCAGATCCAACCCGACCCTACTGTGAAACCTTTTCAAATTTCCGCTAGTTTTATTTCTTTTTCTTTAGTTATTTCTTTCCTTATTTAGTTTATCTCCTACTCTTTCCAAACACTCTTAAGTAAACAAATTCTGTTGTGTGGGTTTGCACTTCACAATGAAGAAGTTCTTCCTATTTCTTTCTCTTTTTGTATGTGAAACTAGTTTAAGGGCTCCATCAGGTATGCTCTACTTTAAATCTTCCTTTCTTGTGGTAAGTGATAGAAGAATTTAAACCCAAGTTTCCAAGAGGATTACACCAAGTTCAACTTGAAAAAAATGCTAAAATTGTACCTAGGGTTTACTGAGCAAACCCCAGGGTTTAAAAATCAGCTCACAAATTGTTATTCAAGTGAATTTTGAGAAATAATGGGGACCAAAAATTGAGTAGGAATTGAAAGTGGGTTCTGATAAGAGCTGATGACATTCATGATAGGCTATCACAATTGTGATGGCTTATCAGTAATATTGTCAGAAGCTGCTAAAAAGGAATTGGATTCTTTTTAGGGTTGACAACATTCATGATAGGCTATCACAATTATGACGGCTTATCAAGAATGTCGTCAAACGTTGTTCAAATTTTGAAGGTTCTGTCTGAGGTTGACGACAATCGTGATAAGTTATCACGGTAGTGACGGCTTATCAAGAAATGTCATCACACCTGGAACCTGAGGCATGAATGAGCTTGATTGATTAATGCATTTGTGTTTGTGTACTTTAGGGTTGACTAATGTTCTTCTATTGTCTCCAAGAACTTTACAATGGCACCAAAAAGAAAGACCCCCACAGCACTAAAGAAAGAGGGCAAAGAAAGTGTACGTCATAAGCGTATCGATGAGGAATCTGATTACGAGGAGGAGGAACCCTTGCTCAGAAAGTAAAAGAAGAAGCCAAGTGTGAAGAAACCTTCACCACCTCTACCCATTGAAGTGGAGGATAGTGATGACACTATAACAACAACAGCTTTTGAGCAAAAAGGTTTTGAACAACATGAGTATGAACATGCTGAATCTGAAGAAGAGGAGAAAGAAAAGTCAGAGAAAATAGGATCAGGGTCCCCGTCCACTGAACAACAAGAAGAGAAAGAGTCTCCACCTCGAGAAACACTTATAAAATGTAAGAACCTCGAAGTTTGAGACAATGCTAGGTGGAAAATTCCTAGAAATGAAAGTATCTGCACTGCTGGACTTCACAGAACTGGCAGACGAAGAGCTCACTTCAGGAAGAAAAACTGATTATCACAAAAGGGTTGAGTAGGTACCCGAAAGTAGAACAGAAGTTCCAAAGTATGGATTGGGGTGGACCACAAAAAGAGGAGGATCATTTTGTCCTGCATTGGTTCAGGAGTTCTATGTGAACTACCGGGATCAGTTAGAAAATATGTGTAGGCCAGGTGAAAGAGTAGAAGACCTACCCCTGTTAGATATAGTGAAGGTAAGGGGCGTAAGGGTTGATATTTCCATCAGAACCATCAACAGATTCTTATATGGCCCCAACTTCACTCTTCAGGCCACTGCACCATCATTTTATGCTCGGATTAAGATCTGAGAGAAACAACATTTGTGGTTGGACAATATCATAGCTGACGGAGAACCAACATGGCTGACAAACCCAAAAAAGGGAATTTGTAAGTCCTCTTTGACTCAGGCGGCATAGTTTTGGTGGGGTATAGTGCGTGTCTGGCTGATGCCCACTGATAGAGACAAAATTTTGGGTGATGACCGAGTTATTTTAGTAGCAAGTATGGTGCAACAGCTTTCCTTGAACTTCGAGGAAATCATTTCTGATGAGATAAAGATTAGGATGTCGAGAACCGGAACTACTTATCCTTTTCCTTGTCTTATCATGGAGTTGTGTCGAGATGCTAATGTGCCAAAGATTGCAAGATTTGATGATGAGGTTCATACTCGAAAGACTCACAACCCTATATGATTTGATGAGAATCTGCCAGGATTGAAACTTAATAGAGGAGTAGAGGTAGCAACAGATCCCCTAGTTACAGATGTAGGAGCAACACCTCATGTGGAAGTGCAAGATTCAGAGACTGGGTAGCCAACTTCTTTAGCACAGGAAGGTTCAGTGCCTGAGACTGAATCCAGCTCCTCAGTTCCTACAACATCAGTAGGATTTGTATTTCAGCTGATTGATATCAAAAAATTGGCTAAACAAGACAAGTAGTGTAAGGCACAACTACATGTTTTTGCCAAATAGTTTGTTGTTGTTGTGGATAAGAGAATCAAGGCTGCCCTTGAGTCTTTTGTGATTTTTCCTGAGCGGGTTGCAGATTTGGAGAATCGATTCGATACATGGGCAAGAGAAATATCAGGAGATGATCTTGCTAAATTTAGGGCGGTATTGAAAAAAGTAAAAACAGATGTTGGGGTGCTGCAACAACACCAAATTCTGATGACAACAGGTCCGACCTTGCCTAAATCTGAAGAAGAAATTCCCATACTTGACCTCACCACAGATTCCAAAAATAAAAAGAAGAAAAATGGGGAAAAAGTGCAAAGATAAGAGAGAAGAGCCAGACAGTTAGGAAGAAAGGAGAGTGAAAAAGAATTCCAAGAAGAAGGCCGAATAGGAGGAGTTGAAGAAGGCAAGATTGGAGTCCCTGGTTGATACAGAGAATTGGGAGGTAGCCATCCGAGCTAGGGTTGCAGGTGCTTCATCTAGCCAGGCTCCCACCACTGCTAGGCCAGAAGCTCCTGATGGGGAGAAGACAGCAGATGATACAGTAGTAGGGTCAGAGACCTAGGATCTATGTGCTTGATTGTCTTCAGGTATACCATAACCCTTAGTGCAGTTTATTTTTGATTTTAAGTTGAGGGTGTAGGGTAGGTTGTTGTTGTAACATATTTTGTAGATAACTAGGATTAGTGCAAGTACTTAAGGCAGTTATCTTTTTTTGTGATTTTTGAATACCTCTCCATTGGTCCAATATAATGTGTACTGTGCAAACTGCATCCATTGTTGCCACGATGTATCTTTTTGTGGCATTAGTCTGGCGACTGACTAACCCTTGTTAAACAAACGCATGAACCGGATAAGTAGTGATATGCGAGATACTTGTTTGCCATATGTGTGTAAGGTCTTACTCCGTTCCCATTATGTGTTGAATCTAGAACTTTCCCGTTAGTCTTTCCATGGTCATAGGATAGGCATTAGGAAAGGATCATAGGCCGTTTTTTATTTTTTACTCACTTTAACCAAAATGACTTTCCGTATGTGCATAATATCCCTTGATCCCCTTTTGAGCCTAATTAACCTGTTTCTTTTTTCAACACCTTTTACTTTCCCGTTCACATCATAATAAACCTGTTTCATCCCTGGTCCTCCTTGGACACTTGCACCTTGACTCAGGCAACTATCCTAAGTTGAGGGTGGCTATCATAGGGGTACGTGATGCAAAATGAGAATGAAGAGAGGGAGAATAAGAGAAATGAATTAAAAGTTAGGTGAGGTGAAAAAGAAATAAGAAAAGAGAAAGTTGTGTAAAAGATGATAATAAGATAATCTAATAATTGAAAAGGCCACACCCACCTTGAGCATGTGTGATCAATAAAAGAGGGGAAGAAAATAAGGTTAAGAGTTGAAACCCCAAGAGTTTAAAGTAGTTTCAAGGAGTCATAGTCACTCTGAAATATCCATGAATATCTTACCAGCCCCTAGCCTACGTTACAAGCTTAAGAAAATCCCTATAGTGATCCTAACTGACCTGTCTGAAGATTGGGGTACTGACTATAAGGGCAAGCCTATGTCATTTGACACGCAATGTTTGGAACTTCATTCTGAGAGTGAGTCTTTGTTTATCCCTGTGTTTATGTATGAGAATTATGAAATGAGTGAAAAAGGGATTTCTTTGTTGTGAGGGAACACTAGGTATGTTTCTAATCACTGACTTTCTCGGATAGTGTGATTTGGGTATGTGCTGGTTATAATTGCTGAATTTTTGCCATATTTTGATCTTTGTGAGTTGCATGGTTGTTTTCAATGATAGACACATTTGCTCTTAATTTTACTGACTTTGGAGATGGTAAATGTACTTTGAACTGATATGATTAGTTAGATGCCATATTGTACACTATATACTCTTAGTTATGTTATGGTTGCTTGAGGACAAGCAATTGTTTAAGTTGAGGTGTTGATGTGTGAGCCTATGCTAAGACATTTGAAGCTTTTAACTCTAAATAATAGTAAGGTCTTGAGAAACTTTAGTTGTTTTTGATTAGTTTACTTTGATTTTGCAGTAAAAGTAGAAAAGAAGGGGAGCCACAAAGAAAGAAAGCAAAAAGCATGAAATCGGAAGCAAATAAAGAACAAGGGGTGGCTGACAACATCCATGACACGCCGTCATCTTGGTGATAGGCTATCAAGGATATCCTCAGCCTTAACCAGAGAATGAGATTTGTTGTAAAGTTGTGATGGCATGTCGTGATAAGGCGTCAGAGTTGTGATAAGGCATCAGGATCACCGTTAACCTTAGGCAGAAATTCTCAAAATAGAAGAGGAGCTGATGACATCCATGATGAACCGTCAACCTGAGAAAGCAAAAACCAAACTTAAAGAGAATCTGACGATGTCCTTGATAGGCCGTCAAACTCCTGATAGGCCATCACGATGGTCGTCATCTATTCTGAGGAAAATCTGTAACTTTAGTTTTACTTCCTTATTTAGGGTTAACTATTTAAAGCCTTGTTTTAGGGTTTTCGAGGTTCGATTGACATATCCCAAAAGATAGCATATACGATTTCTCTCTCTCTCTCTCTCTCTCTCTCTAAGACCAATATTTTGGAGCTTTGCCTTGTGATTCAATTCAAAGTATACTTTTAATTTTCTTTATCATTGTAAGTTAATCCTTTCAGTTATGAATTCAATTTGCATACTTGTTTCTTGCATCATGAGTGTCTAAACACCTGTAACCTGGATCATGGGATCTAGGGTTAGGTCATAATAAGGTGTTAAATACTCAAGATTTAATAGGTGTTAGGATTTCTTGGTAATTCTAAGATTATAATTTATGTTTGTTGGTTGCAAACAGTAGACGTACCTACTTTGGTTTGCTTGAGAAAGAAATCATAACAAATAGGAAGTGAATTATTAACTGGGACTCAGAAAAACTTCATTTAATAATCAGCATTGTAACTGGTACGCCCAAATTATAACTCTCTTTAGAAAGTGTAAGCGGTCGCTGTCAAATATAGAATCCAACTAGGTTGGGTGTCGAATCCCACAGGGAATACTCTGGTCACTAAGTGTTGCAATTATTAGTAGACTGTTGGTTAAAAATTCCAAGGACAAAAGGGGGGTTTTGATTTAGGCGTGAATTAATAATATCAAAGTAACGAATGAATGATTTGTTTAGTAAAGGTTAATCACAGAGAATAATAAGTTAGGGTTATGTCCACCTTGTAGTTTCTACTTCTCTATTAACTATGAGTAACGCGGAATTTAGACATGGACGCACTTATAGAGAATTGTATTCTAATTCTAAATCCAAGTGTTTCCCAACCATCAAGGATTTATTTCACTTTATCTCTCCCGAGCCTAAAGTGTATAACAAATGGTACAAATTCTCCAAGAAGTTAATCCGGTTAAGGCATTAACGTGTAAATAGAGGTTGGAGGCCCTATTTCCTTGTCACACTCTCTTTTCCAAACATGCAACTTTTCTCCCGAACAAGTTAATGCTATAATGGCGTATTCTCTATGTTTGCAACCATGAGAATTTAATTAAAACGAAGAGAGTAATGATATAAGTAGCATACACATCAAGAATTCACAAACTCATAGCAACAAATAGTATCTTACAAGGTTTCCATAACCCTAACAGAGAAGTTTAGCTACTCATGAGTACAACTGAAATCAAAGAAGACATCATCATCATACCAAAGTTAGAATAATCTCACGATGGGGATGAGGTTGGCGTCAAACAAGAGGTTGACGTTTTTCTTCCCTTTAGCCGTTCGTGTAGCCTTAGCGTTTTTCTCTGTCTTAAACTTACAGAATCTGTAAACTGAATAATGACTAATGATCGAATGAATGCTGAAAAATTCAGCAAATAGGGTTTTTATAACATCCTTGTCCTACTAAGTTACTGCTGCATCCCTAAGTATTTAGAAATACTGATTTTGCCTGGGACAAGTTCTCCATGTATCACATTCAGTCCACAAGCTTCCAAAAGCTTCCTTCCCTCTTATGTGAAGTTTCCCTTTGCTTCCCAAAGGTCCACAAAGTGCTGAAATCTTCATCATTAATACCTGAAAAACATGCTAATCACATAGGTTAGCTCACTTAAAGGAAAATGGACTAAAAGTGCAGGAATTATATATTTTATCCTCAAAACTTAGCTAAAATATGGGTAAATTATGGTTCTTAGGGGTATAAATACGCCCAACATCACCACCCCACACTTAAAGCTTTGTTCGTCCTCGAACAAAATATTACGTCCATGCAAACACCTAACTAGAATTTCACAATAGCAACAAAAAATGTTCAACAAGACATGCACGACAATTATTAACAGAGAGTAGGTTTCTTGATCACTACTAGAAACAATTCAACCTCCAACATAGACTCGTGAGGATGGTTAATTCGTATCCGCAAGTTAAGCCACAAAGAATCATATAACACTACCCAAAAATCATCAACCATGTGTGTCTCATACAAGATATTACCCATGATCACTCACAGTTTTGCAATTTTCGAAACATGGGTATAAGACTCTCCTTGCTCTCACTTCTCACAAAGAATTCTTTTGTTGCAACTGATGACCATAGGTAGTGACTATGTTCTCTAAGCTCTTTATACACTACGTTATGTCATTAACACTCTCTTTTAAACAACCCCTCTACTTTCCTTTCATCTACCACCCCTTCTCACCTATTTTGTTATTCAATTATAAACACAACTATCTTTTTATTTTTCTATTTCTTTTTTTTTTTCTTTTCTCTTTATTTTTTTTATAAAACACCTCTATGATAGCCACTCCTTTTCACAACAATTTCAAGTACCAATACACTCTGAGGCATCACTCTCACCCAATTTCTTCTTATTTTGTCACATGACTCTACAATTTAAAGCGCTTAGGAATTTGGATCAAATTATGGTCTTGAAAAAAAATGGATTAGGCTACATATGAGGCTGTCAAAGAAAGTAGCTAAAGTCTCAAAGGGGGTTAACTAGGATAATGTACAAAGGTAGGTAAAAAGAAGGTAAATAATTACAGGCTGCCAAAGAAATGCCTAAATCATCTCCTAAACTCACACTCTTTATTTTGCTTTGCACACACACCAGGCAAGTTCTAACATCAGTCACAACACAGAATATACTATAACCTCACACACACAAGGCACATGGTCACTTTATTGAGAGCAGTATAGACTCTTGACCCAACAGATGAATGAATTAAACCACACAATTATCACATAGTGAGTCACACTTAGAGCCTAAATGTATCAATAGTAATGAATTAGCACAAACTCTTGTTATAATACCATGCCATCTATCAGAACAATTTCATGCAAAATATAAAAAAATTCGAAAAATTTAACTAACTAATTACGACTAATTAGCAAAAACAAGAATAAATGTAGGCAAAGAAGTACCATACAGCATACAAATACCAGCACCCTACACTTAGACTGGACACACTGCCCTCAGTGGAAAATAAATAAGGAGAACCTGATTAGTCAGACTCTTCCTCTATGTCTGGGGTCATACCCCCTGCGTTGGAATCATCATCAGAGTCATCGTCATCAGAGTTGTCCTCCACGTTTGAGTCTGGCAGTCGGCGATTATCGTCAGTCGGCACGTCATCATCGAGAGGTTTCTCAAAATGTACCCCTACTCCACACATAGCCCGCGCATGCTCATTCATCGGGTAGTCATAATCCAACTGCTGAAGCTCTGCATCAGTCGGAACCCGACCCCCACTCATCATGGTAAACCGAGTCATGCCATATACATAGTGAAAGAAACTTTCATCCCGAGCATGTCTTTATGCAGTGGTAAGGTTGATGCCATGACCAGTTTCAGGCTCTTTAACTTTCGTAAGATCAACCTTCTTCGGGTTGTGTGGAAGTTTATGATCTGCAGGTTCCTCTTCAATGTGCTCCTTCCTTAAGATCGCAGTCAACAAATTGCCAAAGATGAAATGGGACCTTTTTTGCAGCCTAGCCTTACGCATTGACGATCGTATAACCGCACCAATGTTGATGGGAATATTAGTCATCAGAGCGTACACCAAGCATACTCTATCACGTGTGATCTTTGTTTACTATGTCCCAGGAATCAGGCAAGAGTTGAGTATCCTCAACCATATACGAGTTTTTCTGTTCAAGGAAGCATACGGGAAGGTATTGTGCCGACCGTTATCCTTGTGACGAATCCACCGGGCCATGGACCTTGTTTCGCACAGTGTGTGTCTGATTTTCCTGTAGGGAGGTCTGTGATAAAGCTCCTTGAGAGGTGATGGATCCACAGATGGAAGGCCCAGAAAAGAGTTGAAGAACTCCGCATTCAGTTGCAAGACTTGGCCCCGAATCTTTACTTCACTTCCAGTAGTCTTTGGGGACCAATTGGCATAAAACTCTCGTGTTAGATCAAGATTGCATTCCCCCATATCTCGGAAAATGAAATCAAGATTTAGTGCCATGATTTTAGCCAAAATGCGGGACTCTCTCTTTGCTAGACTCTCCTTCTGCATCAAATCCACATGAACATATTGTTTACTTTGTTGTTCTTGTACCACTCCTTTTCTTTCTCCTCTAGGACCCATTTTATCACGAAAGTGCGTCGAGGCACTTGCAAGGAGGAGGACTCAGCTTGCTCTTTTCTTGACTGTTTCTGACCTTTCTGTGAGATGGACAGTTTTTCATTTCCTTGTCGTCCTTTTGGAGCCATTCTACCTGAGATCAAAATAGAGTCATGTTAGTTTCATCTTGGAAGATTCACTATAATCGAACAAAAACCAGTGATGGCACCCACCCCACACTTAATTTATTGGCACAGACTAATTAAGTGAGTGATGTCGATTACTCAGACTTCGTCGACATACATTTAGGCGATATGTTCCAACAACATGTTTAGCACAGTCATATTTTCATGTAATCTTGACTATCCTTTCCAACTTTATTTCAATGGATTTATGCACTTTTTGAACAAGACTACCACATAGAGTTCTTATCAGGTTATTGCATAGAAATAATCACACCATCGTGTACTTGTGGTCAATCATAATCCATACCTCGATGAATGAGTCATTCAAACATTCAAGCTTACAACGTTCAAGATTGTGCATTAACTTCACAATTTTGACTCCATAAAAATATGACAGTGTATAACAATAAAGTACAAGTCGGAACAAAGTCAAGAACACCCACACGTATTCTTTTACTCAATCTAGATGTATCATAACAAAACAATCATATTCTTATCACCAAACACCACTCCAAAATCTAAAATACCATTATAAGCGTAGTATTGCAACAACTACGGGATATAAAAGAATAACTTACTTGGCGATTGTTTGGGAAGATGATCTTGCAAGATTAGATGAGCAAAAAGAAAAATTTTGAGAGATTTGGGAAGCTTAGGCGGCGCCTAGGTTGAGCAAACAAGTGAATTTTGTTCTAAGGATGAAGATCTATTTATAGACTAAGCCATGGGTCGGGTTTGATCCATGTAAAATCGGGTTAGGAGACAAAAAGGCATAAGTAGGCGGCGCCTAATGCTTTGCCTATGATTAGCATAGGTGGCGCCTTTGTCAATGCCTAGTTAGACATAGGCGGCGCCTTTGTCAATGCCTTGTTGGTCATAGGCGGCGCCTTTGCCAATGCCTTGTTGAAACAGTGAGCATAGGCAATGGCATAGGCGGCGCCTATGGTATTGCCTAGATTTACATAGGCGGCGCCTATGGTATTGCCTAGATTTGCATAGGCAATGCCTTGTCCATTGCCTATGTGAGGCAGTAAGCATAGGCAATGGTATAGGCTTTGTCTTGTCCATTGCCTAGATTTTCATAGGCCTTGCCTTGTCCATTGCCTAGATTAGTATAGGCATTGCCTTGTGTATTACCTAGATTAGCATAGGCAATGCCTAGCTGATAGCATTTGCTCCATCATTCCTACTTTACCACCTTTAGCATGGCTCACTTTCAACTCAAAATTTAGGACCAATCTCCTCCTTTATACATCTTTCACCTACACTTAATCAAAAACAACAAAAAATGATTAGACGGATGGGTTGCCTCCTACCAAGCGCCTTAGTTTTGGTCGTGGCTCGACTCTTCTTTTAGGATTTTTATTTAACAAAAACAAACTCCTAGTAAAACAAAACTATTAAAAACGATGGGTTGCCTCCCATGTAGCGCTTGATTTATTATTGCGGCACGACATAGTTATCTCGATTACTTTAGACTTCATCGAGATAGACGGTGGCTATATATTTTATCGAGTCAAGTGGACCGATATATGGCTTCACTCGTTGGCCATTCACCTTAAAGACACCACCATTATTGTTTTCTAACTCTACTACTCCAAACGAGTAGACTTGGCTAATTTTAAATGGACCAGACCATCTAGACTTCAACTTACCTGGAAATAGCTTCAGTCTGGAGTTGAAATGAAGTACCAAATCACCCTTCTGTAAGTTTCGTTGGATAATCCTCCGATCATGGTACTTTTTCATCCGTTCCTTGTAGAGGTTTGCTCTTTCATACGCGTGTAGACGGAATTCATCCATCTCATTTAGCTGTTCCAATCTCAGATTAATAGCATCATCCCAATTCAGGTTAAGCCGCTTCAATGCCCACAGCGCTTTATGTTCGAGCTCGATTGGCAAGTGACAAGCCTTCCCATAAACTAGTTGGTAAGGTGACATACCTATTGGTGTGTTGAACTCAGTCCTATAATCCCATAAGGCATCATCCAGCTTTCGGGACCAATCCTTCCTACTAGCATTTATAGTCTTAGCAAGGATCAGCTTGATCTCCCGATTAGAAACCTCTACTTGCCCACTAGTTTGTGGGTGGTAAGGTGTAGCTACCTTATGTTGCTTGACCCCATATTTCACCAACACGGATCTGAACAGCTTGTTGCAAAAGTGTGATCCTCCATCGCTTATGATGGTATGTGGTACCCCAAAACGAGAGAAGATATTTCTCTTTAAGAATGCTACAACACGCTTACCTTCATTATCAGCCAGCGCTACCGCTTCGACCCATTTGTATACATAAACCACAACAACTAGGATATATTTCATCCCAAACGAATTCACTAATGGGCCCATGAAATCAATACCCCATACATCAAATAGCTCCACTTCAAGAATTTTAGACATGGGCATCTCATGGTGCTTTGAAATTGCGCCTTCCTCTGAAACTGTTCACATCTTCTCACAAAATCATAAGCATCCTTGAATAATGAAGGCTAATAATAGCCGCTTTGCAATACCTTCCTGGTTGTCCGATCACCTGCATGGTGACCCCCAACTTGGGAAGCATGACTTGCTTCCAAGATGCTAGGCACCTCCACATCAGAGATGCATCGCCTAATAACACCATCAGCACATCATCGAAAAAGATACGATTCGTCCCAGAAGTAGTGTTTCACATCATGCATGAACTTTCTCTTTTGATGAAAGGAGAGATTCTCAGGCATCACTTTACTTACCATGTAGTTTGCAAAGTGTGCATACCACGACAAGTCTTCCACCATAGTGGCTAGGATCTCTTCTTCGGGAAATACATCATCAATCTCAAGGTTGGGTTGCGCTATGTGCTCACTCTCAAGTCTAGATAGATGATCAGCTACTTGGTTTTCGCAACCTTTTCTATCCTTTACCTCAAAATCAAATTCTTGAAGCAATAACACCCACCGAATTAGCCTTGGCTTAGCATCCTTCTTTGCCATTAAATATCTCAGAGCCTCATGATCTGTATGAACCACCACTTTGGTTCCCAACAATTAAGCACAGAACTTTTCAAAAGCATAAACAACTGCTAGAAGCTCTTGTTCCGTGACGGTATAGTTCTTCTGGGCTCCATTCAAGGCCTTGCTCGCATAGTATATTGGATGAAATAGCCTTTCTCTTTTCTGACCAAGTACAGCACCCAAAGCTACCCCACTTGCATCACACATCACTTCAAACGGTAGAGACCAATCGGGTGCTACAATAATAAGAGCTTCAACTAGCTTCCCTTTGAGGCATTCAAATGCCTTCAAGCAATCTTCACCGAAGTCGAACTTTGCATCCTTCTCCAAAAGTTTGCATAATGGACTAGCAATCTTGGAGAAGTCTTTAATAAACCTCCGATAAAAACCTGCATGACCGAGGAAACTACGAACTCCCTTTACAGAAATTGGAGGTGGTAGTTTCTCGATAACTTCAATCTTGGCTCGATTCACCTCAATTCCTCTTTCAGAGACTTTATGCCCAAGAACAATGCCTTCCTTCACCATAAAATGGCACTTCTCCCAGTTTAGCACCAAGTTGAATTCAACACATCTCTGCAACGCCATACTCAGATTTGCCAAGCATGACTCAAACGACTCACCTACTACTGAAAAATCGTCCATGAACACCTCCAAGGTGTCTTCAACCATATCAGAAAAAATGGACATCATACAACGCTGAAAAGTGGCAGGTGCGTTACATAACCCAAATGGCATACGTTTGAAAGCAAACGTACCATACGGGCATGTAAAAGTTGTCTTCTCTTGATCTTCAGGAGCAATGCAGATCTGATTATAGCCGGAATAACCATCTAAGAAACAAAACCATCCCTTCCCTGCCAATCGATCAAGCATTTGGTCCATGAATGGCATTGGGAAGTGATCCTTTAGCATCCACGAATTCAGCTTCTGGGAGTCCATGCACACTCTCCTCCCTGTGACAGGTCTGAGTGGAATTAGTTCATTCTTTTCATTTGCGACTACCGCCATGCCCCCTTTCTTAGGCACACATTGTACCGGACTCACCCATTTACTGTCGGAGATTGGATACACCACCCCAGCATCTAACCACTTAATAATTTCTTTCTTTACCACCTCTTGCATAGGTGGATTCAAACGACGTTGATGCTCAATTGTGGGCACGCAATCTTCTTCGAGCTGAATCTTGTGCATACATATCCCAGGAGGGATACCAATTATATCAGCAATAGTCCAACCAATGGCTCTCTTGTATTTTTTTAGAACAGAGATGAGAGCCGTTACTTGTTGTTCACCTAAATCAGCCGCAACAATAACCGGAAGTGTATCACCACTTCCCAAAAATGCATACTTCAGGTGGCTGGGCAGCTCTTTCAATTCTAGCACTGGTGGTTCTTCAATGGATGGCTTTGCTGGTGGTGAAGGTTGATTCTTAAGATCAAGGTCCAGCTTCTTAGGAGCATGAGAACATGACCCTATTCCTGTTAGAGAAAAAATAGTTTCTTCATACTCTTCAACATCCTCACGCTCAAAATTTATAAGAACAACAGCCAATGGATCAACAATAAGATGCTTCTCTACAGATAATTCTTTCTCATCTTCATAATAAACATCAGCTACAGAGAACACATTCATATCTTTGGGCTTCTTCATTGATTTGCATACATCAAAATGGACCACTTCATCATTCATCCAAAATAAAAGCTCATTAGCTCTTAAATCAATAAGCACACTTCCTGTTGCAAGGAAAGGACGCCCCAAGATTATCGGAACTTCAGAATCCACCTCACAATCCAAAATAACAAAGTCTGCAGGAAAAATGAAGGTGGAAACCTTCACCAATACATCATATAAGATACCAACAGGTCGTTTTACCAACCTATCTGCCATCACGAGCCGCATATTGGTTGGTGTAGGATCACCCAACCCCAACTTTCTGTAAATCGATAGAGACATAAAATTGATTCTAGCTCCCAAATCGCACAATGCCTTAGCAAAATCCAAAGTTCCAACCGTGCAAGGAATAGTGAAAGAACCAGGATCTGCCTTCTTCTGAACTAACGATCTTGTAGCGATTGCACTGCAATGATGAACATTATCTGCCAGCTCATAGCTTGCTGCCCGCTTCTTTGTCAAAAGGTCCTTCATGAATTTAGCGTACCCAGGCATTTGTTCCAGCGCCTCCACCAAAGAAACATTAATAGTCAGCTGCTTCAACATAGTCATGAATTTACTGAATCTGGTGTCATCAGCTTTCTTCTTCAGTCTCTGAGGAAAAGGTGGTGGTGGAAGGGGAATAGTTTTCTCCACCACTTCCTTTTTATCTTGCTTCAGATTATCAATCTTTTCAGGCTGGTGACGTCTAAGTGTAGTGTCATGAACGTTCTGACTTTCAGCTTCTATAGAATCATCACAATCTGCTTCAATCACATTCTTTTCTGTATTATCAACCACCTGCTTTCCTTTGGATGGATTTTTCAACACCTTACCACTCCTGGTAGTAATAGCCATACATGATCCATCATTTCTTGGATTTTGCACGGTGTCGCTAGGTAGGGTACCATCTTTTCTTTGATTGAGTACCGCTGATAGTTGACTCAATTGTTGTTCCAACTGTTTTATTAAAGTGGAATGCGAATCAACCAATTGATTTATTGAGGAAAAATTATTTTTTACCTCCGCTACTCCCGTGTTGGTTGCCTCCACTCCTTTCAACAGCTTAGCCATCATATCTTCCATGGACATCTTCCCAGAGCCAGATGTCGCGGCCTCACGATTTCCAGGAGGAACATACAAACCACTCTTGTCAGTCTTATTCTTGTATCGAGATTTATCATAATAGTTCCGACCTTGGTTTCCTTAGGCATTGCCTCGGAAACCCCACTGATTATTCAAATAATTTGCTTCCTCCTCAGAATCGGATTCATCTCTTCCCTGTGATACAACGGCCTTAACTTTTTCGGTCTTCCCTGATAATAAATGCTTGGTAAGAAGATCCATCTGTGTTTTCATGTGAGCCATATCCTGTTCACGTTCCTCTTCTCTTCGCCTTTGTTCTGCCGTCAAGCCGATAGATACAGTAGAGCTTCCTACCTCAGAATCCCTGGTATGCCAAGCTCTACTTTGCTTTGTCATATGATCTAGCATATCACTTGCCTCAATAAAAGTAAGGTCCATGAATGACCCACCTGCAGCATTATCAACCACTGGCTTAGTCACCGAATTCAAAGACCTGTATAATATCTCCATCAAGTGGATATTGGTCATCTGATGGTTTGGGCACCGCATAAGCTTCTTCTTGAACCTCTCCCATGTTTCGTGGAGAGCTTCAGTTGGAAGCTGTCGAAAATTGCTGATCTCATCTCTTAATTGTGCTCTTTTGGATGGCGGAAAGAATCTTTCTAGGAAAACGTCTTTCAGTTTCCTCCAATTAGTAATAGAATCAGGAGTTATCCCGTTCAACCATAGAGTTGCCTCTCCAGATAGAGACAATGGAAATAAGCGCAGTCGAATTGCATTTTGTCCAACTCTTGGATTGTCAAACGACTTGCATATTGAGATAAAGTTGATCAGATGTATATTCGGATCATCGCCTGCAAGTCCACCAAAAAACCCCTTAAGTTGCAATAGCTGAATCATGGTGATAGTGATATTGAACTTGGCTCCGGGTGCCAAGAGCGGAGGAATAATATCCCCTGTGGCACCAGCCCCATCTAGATCGTCATCATCATCATCAAAAGGAGCCTGCACAGCTCGGCGTTCAGGTCTCATTCTAGCTTGACAATCTCTCCTGTTCACAGGTGTTGCCATCTCATCTACACGCCGTGGATTAAGTAACTCATCATCACCCAGGTCCTCATCATTAGGATTTGTTGCCCAACCTGGGTTATCAATATTCTGTTGATGCACTTGAGCAGCTACCAACGTAGCTAGCCTAGCCTGCTCCTGTTGAGCAGCCCTTGTTTCAATGTCACGTTGTGCATCCATTCTGCCAATAAGTTGTGGTTCAGGATTTATGGGTAATAATGGCTGACCAGATCTTCGTGTATTTGGCATGCACTCTACCAAACCTGAACAAAACAAAAACAACAAAAAAAAAAGTAAAATTCGAGAATCTTTGACCAAAGGGTCTAGTAACTATCACAAACTTAGTTGACAACCGTATTCCCCGGCAACGGCGCCAAAATTTGGTACGCCTAAATTACAACTCTCGTTAGAAAGTGTAAGCGGTCTCTGTCAAATATAGAACCCAACTGGGTTGGGTGTCGAATCCCACAGGGAATACTCTGGTCACTAAGTGTTGCAATTATTAGTAGACTGTTGGTTGAAAATTCCAAGGACAAAAGGGGGTTTTGATTTAGGCGTGAATTAATAATATCAAAGTAACGAATGAATGATTTGTTTAGTAAAGGTTAATCAAAGAGAATAATAAGTTAGGGTTATGTCCACCTTGTAGTTTCTACTTCTCTATTAACTATGAGTAACGCGGAATTTAGACCTGCATGCACTTATAGAGAATCGTATTCTAATTCTAAATCCAAGTGTTTCCCAACCATCAAGGATTTATTTCACTTTAGCTCTCCCGAGCCTAAAGTGTATAACAAATGGTACAAATTCTCCAAGAAGTTAATCCGGTTAAGGCATTAACGTGTAAATAGGTTGGAAGCCCTATTTCCTTGTCACACTCTCTTTTCCAAACATGCAACTTTTCTCCCGAACAAGTTAATGCTATAATGGCGTATTCTCTATGTTTGCAACCATGAGAATTTAATTAAAATGAAGAGAGTAATGATATAAGTAGCATACACATCAAGAATTCACAAACTCATAGCAACAAATAGTATCTTACAAGGTTTCCATAACCCTAACAGAGAAGTTTGGCTACTCATGAGTACAACTGAAATCAACGAAGACATCATCATCATACCAAAGTTAGAATAATCTCACGATGGGGATGAGTTTGGCGTCAAACAAGAGGTTGACATTTTTCTTCCCTTTAGCCGTTCGTGTAGCCTTAGCGTTTTTCTCTGTCTTAAACTTACAGAATCTGTAAACTGAATAATTACTAATGATCAAATGAATTCTGAAAAATTCAGCAAATAGGGTTTTTATAACATCCTTTTCCTACTAAGTTACTGTTGCATCCCTAAGTATTTAGAAATACTGATTTTGCCCGGGTCAAGTTCTCCATGCATCACATTCAGTCCACAAGCTTCCAAAAGTTGTCTTCCCTCTTATGTGAAGTTTCCCTTTGCTGCCCAAAGGTCCACAAAGTGCTGAAATCTTCATCATTAATACCTGAAAAACATGCTAATCACATAGGTTAGCTCACTTAAAGGAAAATGGACTAAAAGTGCAGGAATTATATATTTTATCCTCAAAACTTAGCTAAAATATGGGTAAATTATGGTTCTTAGGGGTATAAATACGTCCAACATCAGTAACAAGGTTGATTAACCTGAGATAAAATCTGAACAGTGCATAGCGATTCCCTAAGTCCGAGAGGATTTGGAAATTAGACGCTTGAATAGGTCGAGAGACATTTGAGCATATCATCGATAAAGATAGCTTGTAATACTAACCTCCGTAAGAGTCTTGAGTAAATTTTAGAATATGTCATGTACCGTAATCCCTAGTGAACATAATCCTGGTTATTTCATAAAATCTTGCTTACAAACATCAAATTCAAAGTGACAATCAATTATCTGCAAAACTAAAACCCCATTTTAGGAAACAGTAAACTACTAGTGAATTAAATCGCAAACAACTTGAGTTCACACCTTATTCCCTATGGGATTCGACCCCAACCTAGTTGGGTTTTATATTTACAATGATTGCTTACACCCATTCAAGAGTGTAATTTGAGCTTTATCAGGGTAAAGAGGGGTGTTGTAAGGGTGGGAGGGACCGGTGTAAGGGTGAGAGAGACATGTGAAAGGAGTTTTTTCAAACATATTTATTTTTTTTAGCATCAATATGCTCATCATCACAACTGGCATTAGCACCAGCATTATCATGCCTACCACTAACATCAACAACTCCACCAGCAACATCCTTAGAAGAAGCACCCAGATCTGTTATAGTAGGTTGGTCATGAAGAACCTCAACATTAGGCTAACCTTTCCTAACTGCTCTTCTTATGGATATTGCTCCAACTAATTCCTTCTTTATTAACTCCACCATTTGGTCTACTATTGTATCAATAAGACCTAGAGTAATAAAAGAAGTCATCCCCAACTCCTGCTCAGTAGGCACGATCCATAAATGCACAACCTATAAAAATAGATACATTTAAATCATTTAATAATTTGTAGTCAGTTGGGTTAGATGTTAACATAGACAACTTATGTAATAGATGATCTTTCTATTATAATAAATGATTTTTCTATTGCAACAGATTTATAATATGTTGTATCAGATATCCATCTGTTGCATAACTTACAGTAGATGGGTAATCTGCTAAGTCGAATTCAGAGAACCAAAGCAAAAAATAGGTAATCTATTGCAAAATACGAATCATCTATCATAACAAATTATCTATCTGTTACACCTGTTGTAATAGATGGGTAATTTATTGTAACATATGACCCTCAGTCACAACAAATAGCATATCTTTTTCAATAACTTTCTTTAAGTCAAATTATTTTACTTGAAATAAGACGTACTGCATCATTCGGAGGGTTAAAGAGATCAACCCCCTTAATTCTTGTGTTTCTCTTTACAGCCAACCACCTAAGGATCCTTGGATAAGAAACCTCATGTGGGTAATCCTTGATTTGCTTTTGGAAGGGAGGAATAGCTTCAAATGCCTACGCCTACAAAATTTAAACAAGAAGCAAGAAAAAAAGTCATAATAATTATTCAATATAAATTAATGGATGAGTAAACAAATAGTGATTAAATTTACCATGAAATCCCAAGGAAAACCATATAATGTGATCGTCTTTAGGGGTATCTTTTTCTGTAAATATTGGACAGTCAAGTTATAACTATCATATCCCCAGGGATAATTGTTGAATTTGTCAAAATCCTTAGCAAGCACTAACAAATCATCTTCTATGACTTTGTTGATAGCTCTTGCCAATATAACAGAATGGGCAAACCAAACTAACCACAATTGCTCCTTGTACTATTTTGGTATGGTTTTATCCTAGAGATCTTCTATCAAATACACTACTTTGTAGATGTGTCCCTTAATATCGAACAACCCATTAATTTTTTCCTTGCGTTTGTTGGTTTTGGTGGGTGGTCGCTTGGACAATGCCTTCCCTCTATTTGATGGTGGTGGTTTAGCTGTCCTACTTGTCTTAGACCTTTTGCGGTGTATTTCATTAATGAGAGGTTCTTCTGGATAATCGCATCTCAAGCCTGTCACTAAGGCAAACTCTTTCAATACAAAACAAACCGGCATGCCACAGTAGTTGATCTAAACTCCATCCATCTTTTTGCCCCGTCCTTGATCCTACGATTGAGAAGACCATATGTCATTCTCATTTGGAAATAGGCAGTGTGGTCCCCAGGCAGCACTAGCAAGTACAAAATCATTCTTAAAAAGTCCGTCTATGTTTTCATTCTTCATAGTTTTCCTAAAGTCATCAAAAGATTTCCCTGACTGACATTTAAGTACAAAATCACTAGTTAGTTTTGTAGGGTCATTTATCAGCATCACAAATTGAAACCTATCAATACTAATAGTTTTGACAGCCTCATACTGGGATTTTGATATTAATTTATGCCCCATTGGTAATGCATTATCATTATGTTGATCATCATCATCTTTCTTACTTTCTTGTTCCTCATCTTCTTGTTTATCTTCTTCTTCTTCCTCCTCACTTTCATTTTCCTCATCACCATCTATAGAACCTTGTCCATCTCCGTCAACATCATTTTCTTATCTTTTCTCAGCTTCACTTTTCCCTGATTGGGATTGTTTAGGAAGCTCTTTCAAATCCCTCTGTACTCTAGTACTTTTTTTAGGTGGTCAGAAGTTGATTAACTTTCACTTTCTTTTCTTTTGGGAGACATGTTTTACCTACAAATATAGAAAAGCAAGAATTGCATTACAAACGATGTATGCATAAATTTTAAAAAATATATTACAAATACCAACAATACCGATACCACCAACAGCTACCATAAACACCACCAATACCAACACTACCAATATGTAACACCCCGAATCTAGTACCCGAAATTCTACATGGTGATCATGACCCTGAAGGACTACAATCTAACCCATGACTGATATTTGTACTTGTACTCGGCATAACATCATGTAAAATACAGAAATAGTAGGCTGAAATATGCCATAAGGTTCAAAACTGAATAAAACATTTGATGAAACCATATCCGAATAATGTGGTATCATAATACAAAAACTGAAGTAAACTAAGTAATGAAATAATAAAGTGATGATCATTTCCTCGAAGGTTGAGGACTCACTACTGACTCTGACTGCTGAGATTGGAATGATACTGATACTCTGGAGCTTATGCTTCTGAACCTAAGGTATGAAAACACTATAGCACAAATGCATCAGTACGATTGAATATACTGGTATGCAAGTGAGGTAGGTTGAATACAAAGGGTTTAAATGCATGAACAATGCTAACTGACTGTATAATATGAATGTGAGAATACATGCATAAATGAGTGACTTTAATTGAATTCGTGATGATACTGACTACTAAATATGAATACTGATAACATGAGTTATTGATAACTGATATAACTAATACTGAGCGGTTGTGTCTAAAAGTCTAGGTTCTGATAGAACTAGCTGGGTTCCATATTATTCTGAATTAATTGTAGCATACAGTACTGAATTTTGTAGAACTGTTTAAGTTCTATTACTGAGACTGAAACTGAGACTGTAATTGTGGAAAGTAGTCATCTAACTGACATTCCCTTAATAAAGCAATATAGATGAGTTGGGGTCCAATGTATAACCCCAATTAGAAGGGTGTCAATACCACGCCACTAGTAAAGACAATCTGTGGGTGACCCTCATCTGATAGTGCCCCCAAAAGAGAATAGTGGGACCCTCATCTGACAGTGTTTATCCACCTTATCAACTCTCATCTGTCAGTGTTGATGTCTCAACCTATGCTGGCTACATAGTTCTGGAATGCAAGGATTTCTTCTAAGGATCACACCCTCAACTATCAGTGTGTGCCCTCATTCTTGGGTTCACTCGGTGCTAAATTCTACTCCCATCTGAATAGACATTGAACATGATTAACTGAACTGAACTAGACTGAGTTTATTGAGTTTTGTCAACTGATGGAATACTATTGAGATTATTGAATTACTGAGCTTTCTAAGATTTCTGGGATTACTGAGTTTACTGAGTTTTCCTGAGTCACATGACTGACTGAGTTCTATGGATCATGGCTTGACTGAGAGTATCTTAAAAACATGACACTAGATCTAGGCACACATCTAAATTGTCGGGTACAAGTACCCCCAGGACTCGATAGAATGAAACTGACAAGACACAACATTTCTTGACCATAGGGCTAAATTCCACAATTTATAATACCATAAGTTGGGGATTTCAGGAAGCACATGGTTATCATAATCTTATACATGAATGGGAAAGCACATAAACATGTCATAATTTCATCAACTAGTTTCATGAAATATTTATAATGCATAAAAATCTCATAGAAGTCATTGTGACTATAAGGATAAAGCATGCACTTATCATTTGGGTGACAATTGAGCTATGATGCATAATTTCTTGTCCCTTAGGCATTTTATCAAACACCTTGCTTGCACAAATTAACATATCATAACCAGCTAAAATTCAAGGTTTTCAACTCACATTCTAACATATTTTCATAAAAACACATAAATATTCCAACTTGGGAATCATGCAACAACAACCACATGAACATAATCAACCCCTAGCATGAATACCATAATTCATAGTTTAAAACTTGATTCTTGGGCTTTATGGATGAAATAAATCCATGAATGAATACTATGCATACCTTAGTTCTTGATTCTTCAAAGATTGACGGTGGAATTTTCTTGAATTTGAATCCCCAATTGAAATCCCTAACTTATTCTTGAGAGTTTTTAAGAGAAACAACAATATTTTGGCTTCAAAATGGCTGAATTATGTGTTTATGGGCTTATATAAGGTGGGGAAAATGACCAATTTGCCCTTCAAAATACGGAGGTGGAATACAAGAATTTTTGGTCCAGGGCGCTGCCCTGCCTAGTCCTCCAGACTTAGTAAGGCACCGCCCTGCCTGGAGTATGGCAATTTAGAAGGCATCGTGGGACTATCGCCTTTAGCTACTAGTTTGGGCATCCAAACATGCCCTTACGCTATTCCAAAATTTTCAAAACTCACCCGTGATATACTATTGACTTATCCCATCGCAACGCAACTTGACAATACAAAATGAAGGTCAGAAATGTCGTCAAATAAATCCCCGAAGTTTGGAGGCTTAAAATGAGACTAAGTGTTGAACACTTAGCTAAAATATTCTAAGTGTTGGAGCTTTTGAAAAGCTTTAAGGAGTTTGATTTGGCTTAAAATTTTACGGGGTCTTACAATATCTTCCCCTTAGGAACATTCATCCTCGAATGAGATTGACTAAGAGGGGAGAAAAGATAAACTGACGTACATACTGAACATGAACGACAGAAACATGATTCCATAACAAACATGAATGATAAGCTGAATATATATCATACTGAACATGCATATCTGATGCATGAGTAACGGACTCACGAATGCATGACTGAATATGGAATGGTATTTAATACCAAGTTTATAATGGAATTCTGAACATAAAATGGATACCAAGTTGTAACTGAAATCTGAACATGAAACTGGAAAGCTTAAGAAGAATTTCTACCTTGGACTGAGTCTAAGTTTGCAGAGAAGAGGTGAGGATACTTGGTTCACATGTATGCTTCTACTTCCCAAGTAGCTCCCTCAACGGACTGATTTTGTCAAAGAACTTTGATTAGAGGGACTTCTTTGTTCCTCAGTCTACAAATCTGATAGTCTAGGATTCCGACCAAAATATTTTCATAAGAGAGTTTGTTCTGAACATCTATTCTCTGAATAGAGACTACAACTGCTGGGTCACCTATGCACTTCTTGAGCAACAAGACATGGAAGACTAGATGAACTGAGGCTATATCTGAAGGCAACTCGAGCTCTTAAGCTACCTTGCCAAAACGATTGAGAATTTTAAAGGGACTGACATATCAGGGACTGAGCTTTGCCTTCTTGCCGAATCTCTTCACTCCCTTCATGGAAGAGATATTTAGATAGACATAGTCACCAATCTTGAACTCGAGATCCTTTCTGCGCACATCTGCATAAGACTTTTGTTGGCTCTGAGCATCTCAGAGTCTTTATCTGATCAACTGGACTTTTTCTAAGGCATTGAATACTAAGTAAGGCCCTATAACTGAGACCTCACTAACTTCAAACCAATTGACTAGAGATCTTTATCTCCTACCATAGAGAGCTTTGAATGGAGCCATCCGAATACTAGACTGATAGATGTTGTTGTACGCAAACTAAATCAAAGATAAATGGTCATCCCAAATTCTTGTGAAATCAATTACACACGCTCACAACATATCTTCTAAAGTCTGAATGATCCTTTCTGCTTGACCATCTATCTGAGGATAGAAGGTTGTACTGAGATGAAATTCAGTACCAAAACCCTTTTAGAATGCTTTCCAGAAGTGAGAGATGAACTGGGTGCCTCTGTCTAAGATTATAGATAATGATACACCGTGTAATCTTACCAACTCTCTAACGTAGAGTTTAGTGTAATCCTCGGCTGAATAAGAGGTATAGACTGGAAGGAAATGAGATGATTTGGTCATCCTGTTTATAATAACCCAAACTGAATCATGCTTATGACGAGTACGAGGTAGTTGAAACGATTTTTATAAACTTATTATTAAGATAATACCTAAATTGATTTATATATAACTAGGGATGATTTTATAGGGTCAGCTATAACTTTAATTTAGTCTTTGCAATTGCATGATGTTAGTATTATAGTCCTCCCGACCTGAGTCATCGATCGATTACTCTGAGTTAAAATGATTCATATTAGATTATCATTAATATAATACCTAAATTAATTTAGCTAGAACTATGGATAAGTACATAGGGTCAACTATAATTTTAATTGAGTCTTTGCAATTGCATAATGTCGGTGTTACATTTCTCCCAACCTGAGTCATCGATCGATCACTCTGAGTTGAAACAATTCTTAGTAAATTATTATTAAGATAATACCTAAATTGATTTATCTAAAAGGTATGAGTTTATAGGGTCAACTACAACTTCAATTGAGTCTTTACAATTGCATGATGTTGGTATTACATTTCTCCCGACCTGAGTCGTCGATTCATCACTCTGAGTTGAAAAGATTCTTTGTAACTTATTATTAAGCTAATACCTAAATTGATTTATCTAAAACTAGCGATGAGTACATAGGGTCAACTACAAATTCAATTGAGTCTTTGCAATTGCACGATATTGGTATTGCGTTCCTCCCGACCTGAGTTGTTGATCGATCACTTGAGTTGAAATTATTCTTAGTAACTTATTACTAATCTAATACCTAAATTGATTTATCTAGAACTAGGTATGAGTTCACAGGTTCAACTACAACTTCAATTGAGTCTTTGCAATTGCATGATATTGGTATTGTGTTCCTCCCGACCTGAGTCATTGATCGGTCACTTGAGTTAAAATTATTCTTAGAAATTTATTATTAAGATAATACCTAAATTGATTTAGCTAGAACTAGGGATGAGTTCACAGGGTCAACTATAACTTTAATTGAGTCTTTGTAATTGCATGATGTTGGTATTGAGTTCCTCCCGACCCGATTCATCGATCGATCACTATGAGTTGAAACTATTCTTATTACCATATTATTAAGATAAAACCTAAAATTCATCCGTGTTCCAGTTGAACTTATTACACTTTATTATGATGAGATGGTTAAAAATTAGTTAAATACATTTTTTTATGATGAGATGGTTAAAAATTATATCTTTTAAATTTTTTAAAAATAATTAAGATCAATTTGGACAAAATTACCATTTTCAAAACTTGTGATTCTTTTCCAAAATATATATCAACCCATAAAAGTCATCCATTTGCGGGAAAAATGTTTCATCATTTCAAATCTTGAGTTCTCACTCTTTTCTCTCTCTCTCAACAATACAAACAACAACCAACATACTGCTCAACCATTCACAATAGATCAACTTTCTTCCCATTTCTAACCATATAGTTGTTATTGTAGACTTCATTCTAGCTTTGTGTCCATTGTTTTCTCTGTCTTCTTAGGTAAAATAGTTCGAGATGAGTTCTATATTTGTTTTTTTTTCTAAAAGTTAGGGATTTTTAGTTAGTGATGAAAAATAAGACTTTTAGTTGTATTATCTTTGAGAATGGGTTAACAATTTTAAGTTTTGATGGTAAAATCATAGAAAGAACCCGAGAAAATCCTAGTTTATGTTCCAGTATTTTGTTGACTATTGTAATATTATTGAATGGTATTTGTGGTGGTGTTGGTGGTAGCGTTGGTATAGGTGGCATTGGAGGTGGTGTTGGTATTGGTGGTTTGGTGGTGGTGTTGGTGGCATTACTGGTGGCATTAGTGGTGTTGGTGGTTGTTGGTGGTAGTATTGGTATTCATCGTGGTGTCACTGGTGGTGTGGTGGTGGTTGTTAGTGGTGGTGTTGTGTAAGACCCTGTAAAATTCTAAGTCAAATCAAACTCCTTAAAGCTCTTCAAAAGCTCCAACACATAGAACATTTTAGCTAAGTGTTCAACACTTAGTCTCATTTTAAGCCTCCAAACTTCGGAATTTATTTGACGACCTTTTCAACCTTCATTTTTAGATTTTCAAGTTATGTTGCGATGGGGAAAGTCAATAGTATATCTCGGGTGAGTTTTGGAATTTTTGGAATAGCGCAAAATCATGTTTGGATGCCCAAACCAGTAGCTAAAGGTGATATGCCCGCGGGGCCTAGAAATTGCCCTACTCCAGGAAGGGCGGGGCCTTGCTAAGTATGGCGGACTAGGTAGGGTGGCGCCCTGGGGATCGCCCTGGACCAAAAATTCCTGCATTTCACCTCCGCATTTTGAAGGGAAAATTGGTCATTTTCCCCACCCTATATAAGCCCATAAATATGTAATTCAGCCATTTTGAAGCCAAAATATTGTTGTTTCTCTCAAAACTCTCAAGAAAAAGTTAGAGTTTTCAATTGGGGATTCAAATTCAAGAAAATTCCATCGTTAATCTTCATAGAATCAAGAACTAAGGTATGCATAGTGTTCATTCATGGATTTCTTTCGTCCATGAAGTCCAAGAATCAAGTTTTAAACTATGAATTATGGTATTCATGATATTGGTTGATTATGTTCATGTGGTTGTTGTTGCGTGATTTCCAAGTTGGAATCTTTATATGTTTTTATGAAAATATGTTAGCATGTGAGTTGAAAACCATGAATTTTAGTTGGTTATGATATGTTATTTTGTGCATGCAAGGTGTTTGATAAAATGCCTAAGGGACTAAAAATTATGTATCATAACTCAATTGTGACCCAAATGGTAAGTTCATGTTTTACCCTTATAATCACAATGACTTCAATGATATTGTTGTGCATTATAAATGTTTTATGGAATTCTCATAAAACTAGTTGATGAAATTATGACATGTTTATATGCTTTCCCATTCATGAATAAGATTATGATAACCATGTGCTTCGTGAAATCCCCAACTTATGGTATTATGAATTATGGACTTTAGCCCTATGGTCAAGAAGTGTTGTGTCTTGTCAATTTCATTCTATTGAGTCCTATGGGTACTTGTACCTAATAATTTAGTTGCGTTCCTAGAGCCAATGTCATGTTTTCAAGATACTCTCAGTCAAGCCATGATCCATAGAACTCAGTCAGTCATGCAACTCAGGAAAACTCAGTAAACTCAGTAATCCCAGAAATCTTAGAAAGCTCTGTAATTCAGTAATCTCAGTAGTATTTTGTTAGTTAACGGAACTCAATGAACTCAGTCTAGTTCATTTCAGTGAATTATGTTTAGTGTATATTCATATGGGAGTAGGATTTAGCATCGAGTAACCCCAAGGATGAGGACACACACTGACAGTTGAGGGTATGATCCTTAGAAGCAATCCTTAAATTCCAGAACTATGTAGCCAGCATAGGTTGAGAAATGAACACTGATAGATGAGGGTTGATGAGGTGGATAAACACTGTCAGATAAGGGTCCCACCATTCTCTTTTGGGGACACTGTCAGATAAGGGTCACCCACAGCTTATCTTTACTAGTGGCGCTGTATTGACACCCTTCTAATTGGGGATACAGATTGGACCCCAACCCAACTATATTTATTTATTTTGGGAATGTTGGTTAGATGACTACTTCCTATAGTTACATTCTTAGTTTCAATCACAGTAATAGAACTCAGATAGCTTTACAGAATTTAGGACTGTCAACTATAGTCAATTCAGTACAGTACGGAACCCAGCTAGTTCCATTAGAACCTAGACTGTCAGACACAGTTGCTCAGTATCAGTTATATCAGTTATCAGTAACTCATGTTATCATTATTCAAACTTAGTAGTCAATATCATCATGAATTCAGTTACGGTCACTCATTAATGCATGTATTCTCACGTTCATGTTATACAGTCAGCTAGCATTGTTCATGAATTTAAACCATTTGCATTCAGCCTACCTAACTTGCATACTAGTACATTCAATCATACTGACATATTTTTGTTATGGTGTTTTCATACCATAGGTTCAGAAGCACGAGCTCCAGAGCATCAGTAGCATTCCAGTCTCAGCAGTCAGAGTCAGCAGTGAGTCCTCATCCTTCGATGACATGATCATCACTTTATTATTTTATTACTTAGTTTATTTTAGTAGTTTTAGTTAGTTGGGGACATGTCCCATCAACTCCTTATTCAGACAGTTCAGTCAGTTAGAGGCTTTCGAACTAGATTCAGACTTCAGTATTTTTAGATATTTACTTTAGTTTTGGTATTGTGATACCACATTATTCGGATATGGTTTCATCAGATGTTTTATTTAGTTTTGAACGTTATGGCATGTTTCAGCCTACTATTTCTGCATTTTACATGATGTTATGCAGTGTACAAGTACAGATATCAGTCATAGGTTAGCTTGTGGTCCTTTGGGGTCATGAGCACCATGTAGCATTCTGTGTACCAGATTCGAGGCATTACAAACTTGGTATCAAAGACTAAGGTTCAACAGTTTCCTAGGAAGTCTGAAAGCCGTATCTAGTAAAGTCTTGTATAAGGGTGTGTTCCGTGCCACATTTATGTAAAGGAGGCTATAAGATATTTTAGGAACAGTATACCATATTTCGGTATTCATGTTACACTAGTGAGCTTAATCTCAAGTAAATCTATCAGTCCAATCCTTTTCTCTTCCATTTTAGAACATGCCTCCCAAGAAGAGAATTGGGAATCAGTCAGCCCCTCAGCCTGAAGATCTTTTGGGCGAACACATCTCTCATGCCGAGTTCAGAGATACATTCACTACTCTTACTCAATCAATTACTGCTCCGAATGAATGACCAACTGTCATTTCGTCCAACCCAGTGGCCAATTCAGCTGCAGCCAGGATGCGGAACTTCACCTGAATGAATCCTCCATCCTTTTTTGGGTCTAAGTCAAATGAGGACCCTCAAGAATTCCGTGACTAGGTTTAGAAGGTTACAGACATCATGGGGGTTACTTCTAGTGAGAGTGTTGAGCTAGTTGCATATCAGTTACAGGATGTTTCTCATACTTGGGTCAAGCAGTGGAAAACAGAGAGGTCAGTTAATGTAGGATCCATGAGTGGGAGGAGTTTAGCGTCGTATTCTTAGATAGATTCTTGCCCCTAGAGATGAGAGAAGCTAAGGTATTAGAATTTATCAATCTCAGGCAGGGCAATGTGATGGTTAAAAAGTATTCTCTTAAGTTTACTCAATTATCCAGATATGCTCCTTATGTGGTTGCTGATAGCAGGGCCAAGATGAGTAAGTTTATTTCTAGGGTGAATGATAGTGTGGTCAATAAGTGCAGGTCTATGATGCTGAATAGTAACATGAACATAGCCAGGCTTATGACCCATGCTCAGCAGATAGAAGAGCAAAAAAAATAAGATGAGGGATAAGAAGAATAAGAGAGCAAGGATAGGTAGTTTCATCTTTTCTTAGCCTAAGTCAGAGGGTGGAAACCGTTCTCAGTTCTGCCCAAATTTATTCCTTCCTGCTCCTTCCTCAGCCAGTGCTCCAGCTTCTAAGTTCAAGGATGGTAATAGATATAGGGTGCTAAGATCTAAGTCTCAGGGCAGTATTAGCAGTGCCCGCACCTATCCTCTTTATCAGACATATGGAAAGCACCATCAGGGTACTTGCAGAGTTGGTAGTGATGTTTGCTTCAAATGTGGTAAGCCAGGACACAGAGTTAGAGATTGTCCCCAGTCAAGATATCAGGGTCAGCATAATCATTCCTCAACCCAGTTCAATCACCCAAATCAGCAGGGTGCCACTTCCAGTGCTACTAGTGGGCAACACCCAAATAGACTTTATGCTCTCTAGTCTTGACAAGATCAGGAAAATTCTCCTGATGTGATTACTGGTATATTACAGATCTTTCACCTGTATGTTTATGCTTTGCTAGATCCAGAAGCTTCTTTGTCCTTTGTTACTCCTTACATAGCAGTTGATTTTGGAATCTGTCACAAAATTCTAATAGGGCCTTTTTCTGTATCTAACCCATTGGGTAAAACTATCATAGCTCGATGGGTATACCGGAACTTTTCGGTTATGATATTTTAGAAAGTCACCTCAGTAGACTTAGTCAAATTAGAGATGACTGATTTTGATGTCATTCTCAATATGGATAGGCTTTATTCCTGTTATGCCACAGTTGACTGCAGAAATAAAGTTGTCTAGTTTTAGTTTCCGAATGAACCTATCCTAGAATAGAGGGGTAGTACTTTAGCTTTCAGAGGTCAGTTTGTTTCCAACCTTCAGGCAAGGAAAATGATATCTAAAGAATGTGTCTATCATTTTGTTTGAGTTAAGGACACTAGTACTGAAACTCCCAGTCTTAAATCATTCCCAGTCGTGAATGAATATTCAGATATTTTTACCAAAGATCTTCCAAGAATTCCTCCCAAAAGGGAAATAGACTTCGGCATTGATCTTCTTCCAGCTACTCAGCCTATATCTATTTTTCCATATAGAATGGCACCAGCAGAACTCAGAGAATTTAAAGAGAAGTTGACGGATCTCTTAGATAAGGGATTCATTAGACCTAGTGTATCCCTGTGGGGTACACCAGTCTTATTTGTGCGAAAGAAAGATGGTTCTCCCAGAATGTGCATTGATTACCGTCAGCTCAATAAAGTCATGGTCAAGAACAAGTATCCACTTCCAAGAATTAATGACTTGTTTGAACAACTTTATGTTGCCAGCTATTTCTCAAAGATAGACCTCCGATCAGGCTATCAGCAGCTCAGAGTCAGAGAATATGACATTCCTAAAATAGCCTTCCGTACTCAGTGTGGTCACTTTGAATTCCTAGTCATGTCCTTTGGTCTTACCAATGCTCCAGCACCTTTTATGGACTTGATAAAGTGTGTTTTCAAGTGGTACTTGGACATATTCATAATAGTCTTCATAGATGATATTCTTTTCTTTTCCCACAGTGAGCAGGATCATGCAGACCATCTCTAAATCGTACTTCAGACCCTCAGAGATCATCAGTTGTTAACCAAATTTACTAAGTGCAAATTTTGGATAAGGTCAGTAGAATTCCTTGGTCATATCATTTTCGGTGATGGCATTAGGGTTGATCCTTAAAAGACCAAAGCAGTAAGAAACTGGCCGAGACCTATCTCTCTATCAAATATCAGGAGCTTCTTGGATTTGGCTAGCTATTATAGATGGTTTGTTGAGGGATTTTCTTCTATTGCATCTCCTATGTCTAGATTGACTCAGAAGAAAGTCAAGTTTCAGTGGTCAGATCCTAGTGAAAAGAGATTTCCAGAGGTGAAGACTCGACTCACCTCAGCTTCAGTTTTGGCTCTTCCAGATGGTTTAGAGGGGTTCATAGTGTATTTTGATGCATTCAGAGTAGGTTTGGGTTATGTCCTCATGCAGCATGGTAAGTTCATAGCCTAGTCTCCAGATAGATTAAACCCCATGAGAAGAATTATCCTACTCATGATCTTGAGTTAGCAGACATAGTCTTTTCCTTAAAGATTTAGAGGCATTATCTATATGGATTTCATGTAGATGTGTTCACAGATCATAAAAGCCTTCAGTATGTCTTTTCTCAGAAAGATCTCAATCTTCATCATAAGAGGTGGTTAGAGGTCTTGAAAGATTATGACATGAGTGTCCTTTATCATTCGGGCAAGGCCAATGTAGTGGACGACGCTCTTAGTAGACTGTCCATGGGTAGTGTTGCTCATGTTGAGGACAGTAAAAGGAAGCTAGCTCAGGAAGTCCATCAGCTTTCCCGACTAGGTATCCGCCCAGTTGATTCTTCAGAGGGTAATATATGGGTTCAGAGTAGTTCAAAATTCTCTCTAGTTTCCGAGGTGAAAGAAAATCACAATAGAGATCCTAGTCTAGTCAAGTTGAAAGAGTCATTCAAAGATAAGAAAGTAGAGGTTTTCTCTTAAGGGGGAGATGGTGTTATGCGTTGTCAGGGTCGTTTGTGTGTTCCAGGTGTAGATGACTTAAGGCAATGAATTCTTGAAAAATCACATAGTGTGCACTACTCTGTTCATCCAGGGGATACTAAGATGTGTCGCGACTTGTGGGAGATCTATTGATGGAGTAGGATAAAAAGAGATGTTGCAGAGTTTGTGGCTAAGTGCTTTATATGTCAGCAGGTTAATATAGAGTACAAGAAGCCTAGTGGGTCCATACAGGAGATTAATATTCCTATTTTGAAGTGGGAAGAAGTGAACATGTACAGTCTGCTAAAGGGACTTTCTGAGATACCATAACTGGACAGTTCTTGTATACCCACTGGGCTATGATAGATTTACCTACTGGGGTAGAGACTGAGAAAGGCTCTGCTAGGATTTTGAGACTGACTCCAAAGTTGACAGCTATATATGGAGTTACAAAGGATAAAGAAGCTCTTGGATCTAGCAAAGCATAACTATAAAAATGATAAACTTGTAACATACTAGTGACCACATCAAGAGAACTTTCCTGATCCTATCAGGACTAAAGTGCATAGAGTCTGTTTGGACGTTTCCCACTGGTGGCACCGGAGGTGACACCCTACTGATTTGGGCAACCAGACTGAACTGAGGGACGGTTATGCTGACTCTTCAAACCCACCTGAGGACACTGTCTAACTCTATGGCCTGGCTTGACATTTCTGAAACATACATCACTGCCAGCTCTGCAGACACCCTAATAGTTTTTGCCATACTTCTGACAAAGAGGATTCATTCGAGCACTGCTAACACTACCTTGGGGCTTAGGGCCTGACGCCCTATCTCTATTACCATCTATGAATTTTGGCACTGGAGCACTGGCTGAGAATAGAGATGGGTCTGAGGATTTTGGGCGAAAGTAAGAATGATTATCACTCTCTAACATAGGCTGGGTGAAGTTGAAGCTACCTGTTCTATCTCTCTTGTTCTCCCTCCCCTTCTCTTTATTTGTAGCCTCCTTTATCTGTTGTACATGGAACATGATCCTAGATATGTCCATCTCCTTAATCATCATTGTGGTTCTACACTCTTTGACCACACTACTAGACACAGCTGACACAAACTTACTCATCATAGCCCTGCTATTTGCTACCACGTGAGGAACATATCTGGCTAATTGAGTAAACTTGAGAGAATACTCTTGCACCGTCATGTTACCCTACTTTAGATTTATAAATTTCAAAACCTTTAATTTTGTCAACTCCAGTGGGAAGAACCTATCCAGGAAAGCAATAGCAAAATCTTCCCATTCTATGGGCCCTGCGTCTGCGACCCTGTCTTCTTTACACTATTTGAACTATGAGTAAGACACATCTTGAAACTAATATGTAGTTATCTTAGTATTCTCACTAACTATCACCCCCATAATATCTGTAACCTTCAGCATCTGATTAAGAAATTCCTAAGGGTCCTCATCTGACTTAGACCCAGTAAAAAATGGAGGCTTTATTCGGGTGAAGTCCCAAATCCTGGATGCAGCAGTATTGGCCACTAGGATAGCTGGAACGACAGCTGGGCATTCATTTTGGGCTACCATAAAATGAGCTAGGATGGTGAAAGCTGCTATGAATTCAGCGTGGGAGATATGTTAATCCAGGGAATAAGGATGGACGGGATGAGGTGCTGGTTGGTCTCCTATTTCTCTTACTTTAGTCCTCTTTAGAGGAATATTCTATAAACGGAAGAGAAACTTGGATTACACAGAGAGTTTAACTTGAACTTGTGCTTACCCGCATGACATGATTACTGAAAGAAGGGAAACTTTTCCTAAAACATTTATTAGCCTTCTGTCCTTAAGTGTGATGCGCTACACACCCATGCAAAAGACTCTACTAGATGGGGCTTTCAGAATTCCTAGGACTCTTTTGAACCTTACGCTCTAATATCAAGTTTGTAATGCCTCGAGTCTATACCTCGGATGCTACACAGTGCTTATAATCTCGAGGGAACATAAGCTAACCCATGACTGGTGTCTGCTGCAATGACTAAATAGTAATACTGTAATTATTCAAAAACTTATCATAAGGTTCAAATCCATAAATAAATACTGAATACGGTACATCAATACCAAAACTAAACATCTGTCTACAAATACTCTAATCTGAAAATCCTCTATTGTCTGAACAAGGAGTTGATGGGACAAGTCCCCAACTAACTCCGACTACTGGAATAAACTAAGTACTAAAATACTGGAATAATAAATCTTTCCTAAAACAATAAGGACTCACCACTAGTCTGTTGCTGATAGATCGGGCTTTTAAGTATGATCAGGAGCCCGTGCATCTGCACCTATGATATAAGATATCATAGTGCAAAATAAAGGTATGTGTCCGTACTTTAAATGTATTGGTATGCTAAGTGAGGTAGGCTGAGATTCATGGGTTCATATGCATGAGCAATACTGATTGAATAACATGAGTATAACCAAATAAGGGTACATGTATGAATATGTAAACTGTAACTGAGGTTATGATAGCACTGGACACTGAGTTCTGAATTTCTAATTTACTGATATGTGAGTTTAATGATACTGCATAACTGATAACTGAGTGACTATATCTGACAGTCCTTATTCTATGGAACTATACTGAGTTTTGTACTGAACTGAGTGATTGTATCTGACAGTCCTGAATCTGTAGGACTGAATGGAGTTCTATACTGAGACTGAAACTGAAACTGAGACAGTTGGAGGTAATCATCTAACTGACATGCCCCTTTTTGAATAGATTGAGGTCCAACCTGTAACCCCAGTTAGAAGGGTGTCATTACCATGCCATGGGTAAAGACAAGCTGTGAGTTAACCCTCTCTGACAGGAAGCTCTTTCTCCAACCCTCGCTGGCAAAAAAAATTGTATGAGATATATCAACCCTAATATGGTAGGAAGATATCTCAATCTACGCTGGCTACATAGTTTTGTAACACAGGGACTGCTACTAAGGGTCAAACCCTCAGCTTGCAGGAATGCCCCCATCTGTGGGTTCGCTCGATGCTGAATCCTACTCCCAACTGAATAGACACTCGACTGATTTCTAAACTGTACAATGTTGGACTGAACTGTTACTGATCATACTGTCTAAATAAACCTAACTGAGTTCACTAAGTTTCGTTAACTAATGGAGTACTACTGAATTCTGTTAACTGATGGAATACTACAGAGTTCTGTTGACTAGCTAGATTTACTAAGGTCTGAACTGAATACTGAACTGTAACTGTGAATGATTACTAAGGCTACTGTTTATAACACTACTGAGATTGTTCTATAACTACCACAGCTCTAGGTAAACAACTAAGTTTTTGGCTATTGGATATCCCCAGGACTCGATAGCATGAAAAATAAATTGTAGCATGAACTTCAAAGGCATAACCATATGCACTTGATCATAACTCATTCATAGTTACATTCCATCAAACACTTACATGATATAACTTTCACATAAGTTAACATGACATGATTGTTTTCCCCTTTTCTTTGTTTACATGTGCATTTTATCAAACACTTGGAGGACATAATCCATGCACATGACACTAACCACATATAGGCACCAAAATTTAAATCGTTATTTACAATTTCTAGAGTTTAGCATGGATTTACATAATTCTATACATATATCAAATAACTCCACATGAAACTTGTAACAAAACATGGATTAGAAACTCAATTAATCATTATAATCATGAATATAATCAAACACAACATGAAATTCATATAATCAATACACTTTAGGTTTTAAAAATAGATTCTTGAACTCTAAGGGTGGAAGGGATCCTTGAATGAACACTTGACATACCTTAACAATTAAATTCTGAAAGATTGATGGTAAGTTCTTAAACCTTGAATTGCATTTGAAATCTCCTAGGGTTTGTTCTTGAGAGCAACTTGTGAAGAATGAATAGTTTTTGCTCTTAGAAGGGTTTAATTTCGTGTTTTGGGGCTGATAGACGTGGGAAAAGGACCCAATTACCCCTGACGATGTAACTTTTTAATGACTGAAAACTAACCTAGTGACGCGCAGGCCGACGCGCCGCATCATTGGCATCGATGCGATGGCCAACGCGCCGCGTCGAGTCCATGTTGGTTCACTAGAATTGCACTGGGAGCTGGAGGAAAATATTCATCGACGTGATGGGAAATGAGGCATGTCGAGATCGCGTCGATCCACTAGTTTGAGCTTTTAAATATAACCCAAATTAATTCCAAAAAATTTGAAACTTGTCCAGGAACACCCACTGACATTCCTGATCATGATTCAACCTAAAAATCATTACTTTAAGGTCACATGGGTCATGAAATAGAGTCTCCAATCTACGAAGGCTAAAATAAGTCTGAATACTTAGCTAAAATTTTCTAAGTTTGGGACCACTTAACAAGCTTTAAAGGACTGAGTTAAGCTTGGGATTTTGTGGGGTCTTACATAAAGGTTAATGTTTCACTAAGTAAAGGTCCAATGTAGAGCACACCTTCATTATGCATAGTATTCTCCCTTCAACTAAATTAGTAAAGAACTCTCTTATTTAAATATTAAAATGAGCGGGAGAATGTTAGTGCATTTTAATATTTTAATTATATTAAAATGCATTATATCAAATTGACAAAGTGTGTTGTTGATGGTTGCACTTCTCCATTACACATTAGTGGAATATTATTAAGAATAAAAATGTGTATTTACTTTATGTAACTCTTATAACCACTAACACTTTATTTCACTTATTATTTTATGGTAGAATGTGACATTTAGTTCTTGTAACATCTACCATTAGTCTACCTCATTACTCTTGTAACTCTTGTAACATTTGTAACCTATAGACCATTCATATACCAACTTTACTACACCATATTCTTCCTACTCAATATAAGTATGAATTCCTCACCTATAAATAGTGGTGTTTCTTTCTTTGTTGTGTAATAAGATGAAAAGAGATGAGTGGTACTACATTGTGAGTGACAAGAAAAAGATGATAAGATTAAATGGAGCAGTGAAAGAGAAAATTGAGACAAAGAAAATAATCTAAGTATTCAACTATATTCTAAGTCTTTAACTATATTTACTATACAAAAAAGAGTTTTATATGTTGAAGAAAGGTGTTTTCATGGTGGAGCTTTGGACTCTTCAACTAATCTGGAGTTGCTTGAGTTGTACATTGTTGATAGGCCATTGTATTCTGGAGGGGACAAGTCAATATATATTGCTGGATCAGTGTAAATTATGCTGCAGTAGGCTTGAGTATCCTTAGAGAGAGCGAGATATCCGCATTTCAGCTAAGAAGAAGATTATTTTATTTTCTTCACTCTTGTTCATTTTGTTTTCAACTGTAATCATTTATTGTAATTGTGGTATATTACACCAACAATTGACATCAATTGCCAATGATGAATGGCATGCAGTAATACTGCTGCAAGCAATAAAAACTCCCACATTATATTTTTCTTTAAAGTGGCTGCTTATTATCATGAATTAGACATTAAAAGATATTAGAGTTAATTTTAAAATGTAACGACCCGAGACTACCCCCTAATCATCACACGGTGCTTGAAACCACAAGTGATCCCAAGCTAACCCATAAACTAGCATACTATTAAGCAACTAAATTATAACATAATAAATAGTTGTTCTACTATGTGAAAACATAATCATACTAAAAAATCTAAAATAGATACAAAACTGATAATGTTTTAGAATCTGATAAATCTGAAGAATGAAACTAAAATTACATGACTGACTCTGACTGACATCTATGAAGCCTCTATTATACCGAATATAGATAGTTGTGACATGCCTCCAACTACCACTAATAAATACAAAAGAAAGTAAATGAGTTGTACATGAACTAAAACTGTCTGGAGTTCCCAAAGTAGGAGAACTCATCACCTGCTGGCTAAAATCTGAAACTATCTAATCATGATACGTAGGCTATAACTGGTACCTACATTATGAGAAAATGTAGCCACACAGACATATATATGGATCAGTACTTCTGGAATATACTGACTATGCATGGGTGAATGCAATAAGTAAAATTAATTTCATACGTAATCGTAAAACATGCATGCTAAGTGTAAGTAGACTTACCAATAGGCTGGAATAAACTGAAAACTAAAATATATCAATGCATGAGTGACATTCTTTGATAAGATGGTGAATCTCTACACCTAGGTTCTGTAAACTTACTTTAATGATATAAGTACAACTGAAGTTGGAATATGATAAAACATGGATACTGTATGAATACAGGGTCTGAAACTATGTGAAGGAGACTGACATAAATTGAGGATTTGAATATACAATCTCACTGAGAACGAATGCATAAATATACTAACTTATCTGATTAAATGAATGTCTGATAGCTGAATACTGGACGTGTAAGACTAAACTGTACTTAGTCTGAATAACTGGACTAAAACTATAGAGTATTATGCATATAAGAATGTGACTGACTGAGTAACATAAGGTAACTGAGCATGAATTTGTTAAGACTATTTTATCTAAGAATACAAGACCAAGCGCATAACATGATTCTAAAATAGTCTATAAACTGAGGTATTGAAATACTGATAACTGGATAACTGATAACTATATGCGATGGTCAAGCAAACCTAAAATTGAACTGAGTTACTAATATGATTACTGGAATGAGACAGAGACTTAGACTGTAACTAATACCATAAGTAAGATTGGAATTGAGACTGTAACTGAGACTCATAATGGAACTAAATACTGATTTTTGATAACTGAGTGAGTGATATCTAGGATTACTGATAACTAGGTTACTGATGAATGATATACTATTAACTGGGTGACTATTTCTAACAGTCCTAATCTTATAGAACTAGCTGAGTTTCATACTGAGCTGAGTGACTATATCTAACAGTCCTAAATTTGTACAACTAACTGAGTTCTATTCTGAGACTGAATCTAAAACTGAGATTATGGGAGGTAATCATCTAACTGACATGACCCTCTCTAAAATGATTGGGGTCCAACTTGTAACCCCAGTTGAAAGGGTGTCAGTATCATGCCACAGGTAAAGACAAGATGTGAGTTAACTCTCTATGATAGGAAACTCTTTCGTTAACCCTCGCAGGCAGGAAAACTCATACGAGATATGTCAACCCTCTAGTCTGGAAGGAAGATATCTCAATCTATACTGGCTATGTAGTTCTATAATGCAGGGATTACTGCAAAGGTTCAAACCATCTACGGGTAGGAATGCCTTCCTCCTTGTGTTCGCACGGTGCTGAATCCTACTCCCAACTAAATAGACACTGAACAGATTTCTAGACTGTACTAGGCTTGACTGAGCTGAATTGAATACTGAATACTACTGAGGTATGAACTGGTTACTAAATACTTCTAAGGTCTAAATTGAATACTGAATACCACTGAGGTCTGAACTGAATACTAAATGCTACTGAGGTCTGAACTAAATATTGAATACTACTGAGGTCTGAATTAAATACTGAATATTACTGAGGTTTGAACTAAATACTGAATACTATTGAGGTCTGAACTGAGTACTGAATGCTACTGAGGTCTAAACTGAATACTGAAAGCTACTGAGGTTAGTATTGAATACTGAATACTATTGAGGTCTGAACTGAATACTGAACTGGACTAGACTGATACTGAGTTTACTGAGTTTTCTTAAGTTTTGTAACTGGTTGAGTTCTATTGAGTTTTGTAACTAACTGAGAATACTAATGATCGTGACATGACTGAGACTATTCTGTAACTGACACTGGCTCTAGGTAAGCAGCTAAATTGTCGGGTATTAAATACCCCCAGGACTCGATAGCATAGAACTAAATCATGGCATGATCATAATATCATATAAATAGTCAATTTTTAATAGTTCTTTCATTAAGACATTTTGTCAAACACTTGGAGGTTATGGACTTGTATATGGATGAGAACTGTAACACCCCACATTTTGGGCTAGAACGAAAATCGTCTTTCCTACACGTAGATGTTCCAAAAGCCATAAATCCAATGAAAATTTGGCATGTTAATAAATTATATAGTGTGGGAACCTATTTAAGCATGAGTCGAGATCATAGAGGTCCCTTAACTCAAGGACTAGTTGAAAGCTTTCCTATCGTTCAAGTTTTAGTGAGCATCAAAACTTGGATCAAATTCAATCGACCATAACTTATTTTATATGATGAAATGGGTGGCCTACTATATATCAAATTAAAGGTATTTGAGTCCTCTTTCCAATGACACAAATTTTTTATAAATCCGATATCATAGAAAAAGGTTATACCTATTTTACTCCAGTATTTCAGCCTGGCAATTGAGTGACAAGAATTTTGATGGCTTTTCACAAATCTGACGACTTGTAAGAATATGTCGTCAGCCTCAGGCAGAAACCCATCAATTTCATCTCCCAGGTGATGACAAAAGAAGATGGCTTGTCACAGATCTGATGGCATGTCAGCCTTGGTCGTCAACTGAGAATTTCAGCAACTGGGAAGTGATTTCGTTGGGGTATTTTGGTTTTTCCCTCACTCCAAAACCCTTTCAAACAAATTAAATCACCCCTTAAGTGTTATTAATCAATAATTATCAATTTTACAACATCAAAAACTTTCTCTTCACTCTCAAAATAAGATCAAATTAGGGTTTTCTCCAAGAAGAAGAAAATCAAGAAAATCTAGCCTTAAGTTCAAGATCTCCAAGAAACAAATCAAGATCCGGGTTTTATCAATCAAGATCTAGGTTCCATCTTTAAGATCTTACAATTTAAGGTACGTGGGGTTTATCCTAAAAACTACATGGTCTTAAAACAATTAGAGCATGATTTTAATATTTTTATGCATGAATTTCAAAGGGGTTTTGGAATCTATGTTCTAAATTACGTACTCCAAATGTTTTAATGTTAATATTATTTTGACCTTGTGGTCCTATCCCCTAAATTGATTTACATGTATACGTATATGTATGGAATTTGAGATTTAAGATTTTTTGAGAGCATAAATTATGAACTCCCTCTCTTGTATTGGATTGAAGCTTATGGTTTTGTTGGAAAAGAGCTGAAATGCATGTTTTATGATTTGAAAGATGTTTTCTCAATGTCCTTGTACTTGAATATAATTTTGAATTATTAAGAGGGTGTTTCTTCATATAACTATGTAATGTTAAAGAGAAAGAATTGCATGAGATTTAGACTTTTAACATGACCACCTTTGTTTACTGAATCATTGATAAAGAAAATTAATTGCATGGTTTTACATGAGTTTGTTGAAAGAATTGTTGTTATGGTGGTCCTAAATTTCATGATTTGAAAACAGAGATATAAATATCTATAAATGGCTCAGATAATGCAACTTGCAAGTCAATGGTATGACGATACCATGTATGTGTATATGCCATGATAGAGTTAAAGATTTTAGAGTATGTTTATAGAGCATGCATATTTAAAGAACTAAAAATGGGCATAAAGAGGGTTAGGTGGTTACCCAAAAAAGGCATGTGTTCAAGTAACTCTTAGCCTAAAACCGTATTTGCCGATACAGGTAGATTATTATTGTACGCTGGCAACAACCGTGTGGTGTAGTAGATTCAGAGACTCCAGCCCTTGCGACACACATGGGTTGGGGGCTTGACTGCCAAGTTAATGGAAGATCCCATATAGCCTATGGGATTACAGATTATAGGGCATACCACCTAGCGCAGAAGTAAGACAAAGAGTGTCACAAATTTTAGATATTTTTGTAGAGTCTTTTAAAATACCTATGTGATTTTCTACTATATGATATTTTTATGAACTGCTTTAAATTGCTCTTATATATGTTGAATATAAATGATTATTTTGGATTTTCTTTGCATACCAGTACATCTGTATTGATCCCCCTCCCTACCTCTAAGGTTCTGAGGTTATGTCTAGGGTTCCAGATAAGTAGTAGATAATTTAGATAGTAGATCAGATTTTGCAGTGCTGAGCCTTCTCTATTCCAGAAGTCCTGTCCTTTTAGATTATGTCATCTATTATAGTTTCGGTCTACTGGGGGCCTTGTCCCAGTTTTCAGATAGTTGTCAGATTTTTATGTAGTAGAGATTTTGCAGACTGTTCCAGATTTTGTTTAGTTGATTTCGGATTTCATTCCTTATTGTTAAACTTATTCCAGAGTATGATCATGTTTACGTATTAGATCAAAATTCTGTATTTTATTTTATTATATGAATGTTGTGCATGAGTACCAAATAGAGTAGGACGTCCGGGACTTCATGTTTTGGGATGTTCGTCATGGCCAGACCCTTGTTTAGGTCGTGACAAACTTGGTATTAGAGCACGGTTCATGGTCCTAACGTGTCTATGAAACTGCATCGGGTAGAGTCTTATTTATAGGTGTATAGCATGCCACACTTATAAGCAGAAGGCTACAAGGCGTTTAGGAATGTCTCTCTTTCTTCTTGTTCTAGTTCGTGCTATAGAGTTCGACTGTTCCTCTTTCATACTCTAATTCATTCTATGGTGTCGCCCATATAAAATTAAAGTCATCTTAATTCTTTCCTTGCTTTGATGTTCTCATATATGTCTCATGATTAGGGTGATTGAAGTGCAGAAGTTTAGAGTCTAAATTGTATGGTCCTTTCCGATTGAGTCATATAAGATTTTTAAATTGTGTAAGGGCTTGAGAAGAGTCCATTAGTGCCTCAAAGTGTATTGATTTTATTGTGAACTTTGATTCCGATGAAATCATGTTTTTCGGCCTACGGTATTAAGAGTATTCTGTCCTTTTCAAAATTTATATTGTAGATGGTATGCTTAAGGGGGAATGATGTGTAGTAGAATGTTGGAACTATATTTCCACCTGAGTAGTAGTATAAGTTAAAGTATTGGTGTCATGACCTATTGGTAGTGAGATTAGACCAAGAGGTTGGTGCTGTGAAGTCACAAGGTTAGAAGTCAGAGTGAGGGTGAATTTTGTGTAGATAAATGTGTTTAGTTGAATAACTGATGTTCGAGGATCATTTACATATTTATAGTGATAGACTAATGTGGTAGCTAGTAGCATGTGTAGATTATATGGTAGTCTGTGGGGGAAGTGTTTGACTCAGGTTTTTATTTATACAGAGTAAGATGTGTATTCTTAGATCATTGAATATTATGTGTCAAGTTTCTATCTCTTGTAATCTTGTTATCATTGTGTTGCTGTAACTAAAAGTCTAGTGAAGCCGTGTGAGGCCTATTTCGATTCACTAGTCACTTGTTATTCATCTTGTTGTTTTTATGTTCGTTGAAACTGGGGTTTAAAGGTGTAATGGAAAGAAAAGTGGTAAGGGAAATTTACTGAATATATGTATAGCCGAATCTTTTTGCATGAGATTGAGTGAGTAATGAAGTGATACGTCCTTGTGTGTTAGTTTAGTAGAAGGCAGAGAAAGAGTTATTTGTTAAGGTGAATTGTTGTTTGCTTGAAGTATAAAAAGAGTTGTTGATGGTTTTTGTTGTGCATGAAGAGTATAGGTTATTGATGAAGGTACTTGGTGTATGAGTGTTGTTAATTTAGGCATCCCTGAGATTGCAAGAAGGAGTTTATTTGAAACTTATAGAGTTATGGACTAAGTTTAGCTGCTTAAAAAGGGTAGATAGTAATGGTGTGTAGAAGGAGGATGTGTTAATGGATTGTGAATAGGATAGGCCATATGATTATGATCGATTATTATTGTTACAGAGTTCTAGTGTACTAACGTTTCTTGATGTTTTACTTCATAGTTTCCAAGTGAGAATTATGTATAAAATTGGGTTGTAAATCATGTTTAGCACTAGACATTAAGTTTGAACAGTTGATGGTCATGGAGGCGGATATGATGATTTCTTGGTTAATGATACTAGTTATATGAAAGTGATCTAATAGGCTTGAACAGTGTATGCAAGAGCTTAAGTTGATTTTATTTGTAATGAAGTATGATGTTGTAAGTATGATGTAGAAGTATGCCCAAGGTGATATGAGGTTGCGGTATTTTTCTAAGGTTATTACATATTGTGTGTGACTAGTGGTACCATTGAGTTGCTAGGTGGAGAAAGACTAGTTAGATGGTATATGGTGTTCTAAATAGCAAAGTTAAGGAATTTTGATTGATAGTGTTGAGACTTTTGATATAATCTTGATTCTCATCGTAGAGAGATATAAGTTAAGAGTCGCGATATTAGTGTGCTATGACAGAAGTAGTATGGTTCACCAAAGGCTTGGTGATATACATGTTAAGTGTTAGAAGCTAATATTGAGTTCTTGAAGGTTGAGCACATAGAAATAAGAGTTGAAGCGTTATAGGGTGTGCACTCCGACTATGGGGATACTTATGAAGATCCAAAGTAAGTGTTCCAGTATTATGTGATGACTATTGGGGATATAGAATGATAGATTGTGTCCCAGAAGGTGGTATTAGCAGTGGGTTTTCCACTTCTAGGTGTATTCATTCGGGTTAAGTTCTATTAATTACATGTATTGTCGTATTCCAAACCCCAGAGTGCAGTGAGTGTAGTTTAGTTTAGAGTCTAATAAGGGATCTCTCAAACTTATGATGATGGCTTAAAGCTAAGGGGGAGATGATAGAACATGTAACCAAGCCAGGCTCTCAGATTCTTGTAGTGATGCCAGTATGATATGGAACATCCAAAAATGAGGGTGAGGCTCAACCCATTCTCATCTCAGTATTTTTTTCAGTTATCCCAATACCTACTCATGCCTTACATTTCAGTCCATGATCATGGTTCATGTTCATGCATATGATAGAAAATCAAGTGCTCTTCCTATTCCTAAATGAGGAATTCCAGTTCATTAAGCAGTCGGAATCACATTTCATAAGTTATAAACTCCAAATTGAGGTCATGCAACTCATGACTCATGTACTCACGCTTTATAGTGTGCTCAGTTCCCATAACTCATGCTACACGCCAAATTATTGGCAAGATTCATCTTATAGCCAGGTATGCCCTCAATTCAGATCACTTTGATGAATCCCCGATATTGATTCGGTGTTCCTCAGGCCTCAGTGAAGTGTCGAGTCTCATATAATATCCTTCCATGCTTCAAGGTCGTATGTTCTAACCTTGTAGTGACTCCTCCTTATGTAATGATAGTGGTGATGAGTTGATGTTTCTTGTTGATGAAAGATCAGTGTATGCTTGTCTTAGATAAGACCATAAGTGTGAAGTAAGATTTGGGGCCAAGTCTTTGATACATGTGATGGTTAGTGGATATTTGTGTGTGTATATTCTTGGGATAGCGTGTGGGAGTTATATTGACAATGGTTTAGAGACTATGTGAAGTATGTATTTACGGGTGTTTTCCTTGAATTCATATGTGGTTATAAAGATAGGCTTGAATGAAATGTTGGGATTTAAGTGGAGGAACGTAATATGTGCTAGTAAATCCATAGTAAGAGTTTAGAGTTAGACATCATTGAAGTGGTAAGGCACGTTATGTTTAGGGTGTGATCTCTAAAATGATATAGAAGACTGTATCATATGGTTTAGACTAGTATCATTGTGTGGCATGTTGTATTTTGTTGTTTGGAGTTAGGCTTGATCGTGGTGAGAGGATTTAAGTCACTTTAGACATTAGTAGAAAGATTTATCAATGCCTATATGAGAATTTTAAGTTGAATCGATTAAGCATGGTATTTAAGGGGAATAGTATAGTTAAGAGAGTATTCGGGAAGTGTGCTAAGCTGGAAAGTAAGAAGTTGCATTGCCTAAAGCCTGGTAATTCTACCCCAGTTTATGAGTTATATGTCTATATTCTATGCTATAGAGTAGTGTCAATATTGTGATTCCTTAGTCAGATATATGGTGTTGATTATGCACAAGATTCTTTTGCTCCCTAATGTTACTAGAACTTCCTTATAAAGAGTGTTGAAGAGATACTCCAGTTAAGCATAAGTTTCCAAGTATAATTCAGTCTGTATAGCCAGTAATTCAATTTAACAGTCAGGCAGACAAGTTACTATGGTTTTCCACCTTTTCGCCCATCCCTACTTCCGAAGTCTCATACGTATGACCATCCCCAAGAGATAATCTATTTCATCCATATAAATTGTGAATTTAGTTCATTCCAAGAATCATGTTTCAGATTCAGCTATCTATTCATGACTCGGTGCATAAGAGTTCAGCACATAATCTCAAAATTTTCCAAGTATTTCAGCTTAGACAATGTAATACCCATGTACGCTCTAATTCTTGTTTTCTCATGATTTGTACTTACTTAAGTTATCACTTCCAAATTCAATATATATGATTGGATCACGAAAATTCCAAGGGAATCCTAAATTCTCAGCATGAATCAGCTCCTTGAAGCAAGTAAAGTCAAATAATCACAGAATTCAATTTCATGATAGAAGTTTAAATATTTCAGATCAGTTATATCCTTTCTTAGAAGACACATCATGTCTACGTTATTTCATACCTTTAAGCTTCAACATTCCTTCCCATCATTCGGGGATGAATGATCCTAGGGGGGAGATAATGTAACACCCCGCATTTTGGGCTAGAACGAAAATCGTCTTTGCTATGCGTAGATGTTCCAAAAGACATAAATCCAATGCACATTTGGCATATTAATCTATTATGTAGTGTGGGAACCTATTTGATCATGATTCAAGATCATAGAGGTCCCTTAACTCAAGGACTAGTTGAAGGCTTTCCTATCGTTCATGTTTTAGTGAGTGTCAAAACTTGGATCAACTTAAATCGATCATACCTCCTTATATATGATGAAATGGGTGGCCTACTATATATAAAATGAAATGTCTTTGAGTCCTCTTTCCAAGTCCACCAATTTTTCCAAAATCCAATATCAAAAAAAAAGTTATGCCCATTTTACTCCAGTATATCAGCCTGGGAACTGAGTGACGACAATTCTGACGGCTTGACACAAATCTGACGACTTGTCAGAATATGTTGTCAACCTTAGGCAGAAACCCATCAATTTTAGCTCCCAGTTGGCGACAAAAGCTTAGGGCTTGTCACAGATCTGACGGCTTGTCAGCCTTGGTCGTCAACTGAGAATTCAGCAACTGGAAAGTGATTTATTAGGGGTAGTTTGGTCTTTTCCTCACTCCAAAAACCTTACACATGAATTAAATCACCCCTTAAGTGTTATTAATCAATCATTATCTATTTTACAACATCAAAAAACTTCCTCTTTACTCTCAAAATAAGATCAAATTAGGGTTTTCTCCGAGAACAAGAAATTCAAGAAAATCAAGCCTTAAGTTCAAGATCTCCAAGAAACAAATCAAGATCCGGGTTTCATCTATTAAGATCTAGGTTTAATCTTTTAGATCTTATAATTTAAGGTACTTGGGGTTTATCCTAAAAAATACATGGTCTTAAAACCATTAAAGCATGATTTTAAGATTTTTATGTATGAATTTCAAAGGGATTTTGGAATCTATGTTCTAAATTACGTACTCCGAATGTTTTAATGGTACTATTATTTTGACCTTGTGGTCCTATCCCCTAAATTTATTTACATGTATATGTATGGGATTTGAGATTTAAGATCGTTTGAGAGAACAAATTATGAACTCCCTCTCTTGTATTGGATTAAAGCTTATGGTTTTGTTGGAAAAGAGTTGAAATGCATGTTTTATGATTTGAAAGATGTTTTCTCAATGTCCTTGTACTTGAATATGATTTTGAATTGTTGAGAGCGTGTTTCTCCATATAACTATGTGATGTTAAAGAGAAAGAATTGCATGAGATTTAGAATTTTAACATGACCACCTTTGTTTACTGAATCATTGATAAAGAGAATTAACTGCATGTTTTTACATGAGTTTCTTGAAATAATGGTTGATATGGTGATCCTGAATTTCATGATTTGAAAATAGAGATATAAATTTCTATAGATGGCTCAGAGAATGTGACTTGCAAGTCAATGATATAACGATACCATATATGTGTATATGCCATGACAGAGTTAAAAGATTTCAAAGTATGTTTTCAAAGCATGCATGTTTAAAGAACCAAAAATAGGCTAAAAGAGGGTTAGGTGGTTACCTGAAGAAGGCATGAGTTCAAGTAACTCTTATCCTGAAACCGTATTTACCAATATGGGTAGATTATTATTATATGCTGGCGACGACCATGTGGTGTAGTAGATTCAGAAACTCTGACCCTTGCGGCACACTTGGGTTGGGGGCTTGGATGCCGAGTTAATAGAAGATCCCATATAGACCGTGGAATTATAGATTGTTGGGTACACCACCTAGCGCAGAAGTAAGACAAAGAGTGTCACAGATTTCAGATGTTTTCTCAGTGTCTTTTAAAATACCCATGTGATTTCCTACTATATGATATGTTTATGAACTGCTTTAAATTGCTCTCATATATGTTGAATATAAATAATTATTTTGGATTTTCTCTTCATACCAGTACATCTGTATTGACCCCCTCCCCTACCTCTCAAGTTTTGAGGCTCAGTCTAGGGGTCCAGATAAGCAGTAGATAATTCAGACAGCAGATCAGATTGTGCAGTGGTGAGCCTTCTCTATTCCAGAAGGCCTGTCCTTTCAGATTATATCATCTATTATAGTTTCGATCTACTGGGGGCCTTGTCCCAATTTTCAGATAGTTGTCATATTTTCATGTAGTAGAGATTTTGCAGACTATTCCAGATGTTGTTGAGTTGATTTCGGATTTCATTCCTTATTGTTAAACTTAATCCAGAGTATGACCATGTTTCCGTATTAGATCAAAATTCCATATTTTCTTTTATTATATGAATGTTTTGCATGACTACCAGATAGAGTAGGACGTTCGGGAGTTCATGGTTCGGGATGTCCATCACGGCCTGGCCCTAGTTCGGGTCGGGACAAGAACACATGGTAGCATGTCATGATTACCCTATTCAATTCACATGAGCATTCTATCAAGCACATGGAGATTAATACTTGGACATGGGAATTTCTTAACCATGGGAGCCTAGCATGATTACTTAACCAAAATCGTGAATTGGGGGAATTTGCATGAAATTCACTTGAAATAAGACTTGGACATTTCGTCACAACATGTAAGGATCAAACATGTGGAAAGCATGAATTTAAATCATGGAAAATATTTGTAATTACCTTGAATATAGGATCCTTTATGAAATCAAACTAAAACTCTAAGGACATGATATGTACGCCTTTGTTCAAAATCATTTTTGAAGGCATTTCATCAAACACTTGTAATTCATGGTTTAGGCTAAGCATGGGAATAGTTAAAAATAGTAGTAATAGAATGATTCCATCTCTAAAATCACCAATTAGGGTATAAATTTAGAAAACAATACCATTAAAACATGTGAGGTTTAATATCACCCACAATTTCATGAAAACATGATATAAGCTTGAGATTCATGAAAACTTATAAACAAAATTCATGGGAACATGTAAAGATTGTGACTTTAAACTTGAAATTTGAGTTTTGGTCTGCATGGGTGAAAGAGGACCCATGTATGAACTCCCACATACCTCATTTTTTCTTGAATTGTGGAGAAAGCTTGAATCTTTGATTCTTGAATGATGAACTTGTGAAAGAAACTTCATTCTTGATTTTTCTTGAAGGTTTATTGAATTAGGAAACTTTAACCCTTCGATTCTTGAAGAAATATTGAATTTAAAATATAAATCCTTGTGTTCTTGTGAGAAAAGTTGAACTTTGTTCATGGTGGAAAAAGAGGAGGGTTTACATGAGTTTTGATGATGAAAAGTGGGCAAATAATGCCCTTTGGGGTGTTATAAATCATCCATTGGATATTTGGGGTTGAGGGACCAAAGTGTCCCTAGACCTTTTAGGAACTGAATTAGCATGAAAACAGCTTTGGATCTGCGTCAGTTTTTCGTGTCGAGGCGTAATCAACACAACGTACTGCCTCACACGAAAAATGCCATAACTTTTTACTCGGTTATCAGATTTTGGCAAAATTGATATTGTTGAAAAGCTAATTCAATTATCTGCAATTTGGTGTTTCTTTATCTACAAAATTCTATGTATATAAAAAGTTATACATGTTTAAAGTAGACTCCTGTAGAATCAAATGTCAAACTTTGGATGAATCAAAGGCTCTAAGATCAACTTTGTTTTAAGTGATTCTTATGAATATTTTTCACCTCAAAAGCAATTCAATCATGAGGATAAAGATCATGAAACTCATATTTAAATGGAAATCATTTATATCATAGCTTATACACGTAGGAACGACGGTTCAAAGACTAGCCCGAAATGCGGGGTATTACATAAAATGCCATAAAAACAACATTTAGATTCATCAATCTCTAACGAAGCCTAACGCACCACATATTTTCATATTTTAAAGAAAGAAAAGTCTAAAAATTGACAAAAACCTGCTTGATGTAAAACCCATAAACATTCATGAGCAGTAAATATTTAATACTCAACAAATCTCTGGAAATAGAGAAGATAGCTAGTTTGGACATCACAATAATAGAGAAGACCAAATAAGAGTATCAAAAGTTTTAATTTGGCAAACTAAATTTCTTGAATTGGAACCCTGAAAGCCTAAGTGTCTCGATTGGAGTCTTCAAAAATGTTTTCTCACCTATGTTGGATCTCCATCAATACACTACTTTTGAAGTATTCGACATGTATCTGATGATATTTTAAAAGATTTCGAGAAACATAGCTCAAAGCCTTTGAGCCTCTCTGCCTATACAACCCAATATCAAGAAGAAAGAAAAAGAAGAAAAAGAACAGATGGGTCTTCAAGGAGCTTGGAATTAAATACAATTCCTAAAAATTTCAATGTTTTGCATTCATGCTTAAATATCTTTACCCACAAAAAGATCATTCTAATGGTAAATGGAAAATTCTTCAACTGGAATGTACATTTCTCTTTATTAGAAAAGTTGAAACAGTGAGGTGTCTTTTGGTACACCAAATGAAGAAAAAAATTATGGAATAAAATTTGAAATTAACTTTACCAATCTCATGTTTGATATGTGATATTAACTAATCGGGGGGCTATTTTATTCTACCATTTGCATTAAAATGGTGGGATTACAATTCCACATGAAGGGTGGGTAAAATAGTGATACAAGATATTCCTATTTATCCTATTCGGTGTACTTAATGACCCATTAACACATAAACAATTGGTGATACTTGAGTAAGAAATTCATACACAGGATAGTTTCAAATATGAATCTCAAAAAGTAGAAAGATTAAGTGTGTGGTTTCACCTTTCACTTGAATTATAGAACACTATGTTGGCATTCTTTGACTTGGAGCATCTATCCACTAAGCTACTACTATGTGTATTTTACCTTTCAGCAAGAAAAAGCTACTTTTACTTCATGGCTGGTTAGCAAAAGTTGTTATATTACTTTAGCCCAAATGAGTTAAGTAAACATGAGCTAAACAATAGATCATAAATATGTGCTTGTGCCAAAATAGGCTTATCATCACTAAACTTAAACTCAAAATACCTAAAAACAAGTAACGTCTTGATACCTTCCTCCTCGATTTTGTATTTGAATTTCAATGCATTCCAAATTTTCTTTGTTGAAGGTTCAATAGTGTAGAGATCATAAAGATGATCTGAAAGAGTTTTGAGAATGTGGCCTCTACATATAATTTCATCTTCCTCCCTCTTCTTTCTTTGTGCTTTGAGTTCTTCGGAATTGTCATCTTCGGTGGAGGAATTGGAGTCAGACTTGAATCAAGCACATAAAAAATCTTCAAAGAAGTTAACATAAACTTCAATTTATCTCTCCATCCTGTGAAATTAGCACCATCAAAACAATCAAGACGAACAAAATCTTGGTTCATGAATTTGATTGTGTCATAATCCATAGTAGCTTATGCAAATCCAACTCCAAATCGGAATTTTTTAAAAATAAATATCAATTTTAGATTGTTGGAGAATATGAATAATACATATTGAATTGGATGCTGGCTTGAAACACGCACATAAAGTTTTGCTAAAAATGATATCCCCCCCTCTCCTCTGTGAGATTGCTATAGGATGTAATGCAAATAGTTTTAGCGGATATGTAATGCCCCGAGAATTTTAACTAATAGTAGAACCCTGTTTCAAGCTTATTAGAAATAAATTTAGTGTTGTGGTAGCTACAAGATCTATATTGATAAGTATTAGGGCCTCAAAAGTGTCCTAGCTATTAGACTAATCAAAATATTCCTTGCCGATTAAATTCTTGAGATGGATATTCGTATAGTCAACTTCAAACGAGTATACCTATCATTATACTATGAATTTCTAATCTAATGACCCATAAACAGATAGATAATTGATTTATTTTTCCAAATATACCAATTTCGCCTAAATCCGATACCGGAGGAAAAAGTTATGCTCATTTTACTCCAGCACGTCAGCCTGGAAAACTGACTGACGACATTTTGTGATAAGTTATCACAAGTGTGATGACTTATCACCAATGTCGTCAGCCTTAGGCAGATTTCGACCCCCAGTGACGACATTTTGTGATAAGTTATCACAGGTGTGACGACTTATCACCAATGTCATCAGCCTTAGGCAGAATCCAGCCCCTAGTGATGACATTTCTGATAAGTTATAACAAGCGTGATGACTTATCACGAATGTCGTCAGCCTTAGGCAGAAATCCATCAATTCCATCCCCTCAGTGATAATATTTGTGATCACTTATCACAAGTTTGACGGCCTATCACAAATGTCGTCAGCCTTAGATTTTTAGCAATTGGAAAGTGATTTAGTAAGGGTATTTTGGTCTTTTTCCTGCACCTCCCACGACTTATAACCCTCAGAGAACGTATTTTTTTCTATTATATTAAGTTAAACATCTCAAAATTCTCTGCACGCCTTCAACCACAAGGTTAGGGTTTCAACATAAAAACCCAATTATCTAGAGATTCAACCATGAAAATTCAATAATTCTTGCATATTTGAATTCCCCGTTATGAGGTCTACAAGGGACACCCAATAGTTCGTGAATAACCTTCCGAAATTTTAGAAGTCATACAAAAGCTCCAAGTTTAAGGTATGTGGTTTTGAACAAGAACACCCTTTTTTTCTTGTGGCCAAAAGTTACATATTTTTATAAAGTATTTCGTAAATTCAGGGAGAATTCCTATCATGTTATTATATTGTGAGATTTTATGAAACTATGTCTTACCCAAGCGTTGATTTGTAATATTATTACGTATATTAATGGTTTAAATTGTCAATTTATGGTTTAAGTTTAATAATTCAACGTCTATATCATGTTTTGAGAATTTCAAGTCCTATTGTTGTGAATTCAACCTTATGGTTAAAGCATGAGTTTGAGAATGAGATGTTAGCGATTTTTAAAGAATTTCAAGAAGTGAGTTTTGATTGTAAGTTAAGATAGAAATACACATTCTTGAGTTTGAAGTAAAGGGATGCATTTTGGCTCCCATTATATATATATATATATATATATATATTGTTGAATTGTTTTAAGGTGGATTTTCTAAAGTTCTAAGTTAAGTAAGGGAGTAGTATTTAGCACCGAGTTGGGCTTGATTCTGAGGTCTCATGCCCCAGAACTACGTGCCCCCGTAGATTCTTTATACACCCCAAGTGGGTTAAGATAGTGATCACTAAAGTTAAGGTTTTATCCGATAGAAAGGATAGAACAGCTCTCCCCAACGTGGGTAAAACGTTGGACTCCATGTAGCTCACATGGTTTATGTCAGTTAAGAGAAACTCCCTAAGTTCCTAAAGTTCTCAAAGTTCTAAAGTCTTCCAAGTTTCAAAGATTTTTAGTCTTAAAGTTACCAAGTTTTGAAAGTATATGTGCTTTAAAAGCTATGGTCCTAATAATTTCAGGTGTCATGATAATTTGAGGTTTTAAGTAAAAGCATGATGATTTATGAGTCTTGTGGCATATATTTAATTCAAGCTATGTGAGTATGCTTTACACCATGCAGGTTTTCTATAAAAGCTTATGATATTGAGTATTTTAATTGCACACTCCCCCATATGCTCAGTACATTCCCAAAGTACTAACCCACATATTTTGTTGTGTGCCATATATTCTCGTAATGTAGGTTCAGGTGCTCAGTCTCAACCTTACCAGTGATCCTTTCAAGCACTCCTATCTACATATCAGACTTGGTGAGTCCTCATGTTTTAGGGACCGGTTATTCTTAGACTTCCAGTTTTATTTAGTCATTATTTAATTCTTGTCAGTTGAGTATGATTTAGTTGGGGACCTATCCCAATGGCTCTCTATTTTGGAGTAGTAGAGGTTTGTCAGACTAGTCATCAGATTATCAGCACTTCGATATTTTCTTTGAGTTGTAGTTTTTTTAGACCAAGTATTTCATTCATATTTCTCATTTTATGATGTCACAGTGTTGAGTTCATGCATTTTATCTCTAAGTAAGCTAATATATGAAGTAGAAGGCTCAAATGGTTAGCTTGTGGCTACTTGTCGCCTTAAGTATCGTGTGATGTTCCTGGACCCGGTTGTGGGGCGTTACAAACTTGGTATCAGAACCTAAGGTTTAGAGAGTCCTAGGGAGTCTGACAAGCCGCGTTAAGTAGAGTCTTGATCATCGGTGTGTAGTACGCCACATCTATGATCAAGAGGCTACGAAATGTTTTAGGAACAAGTCATTTCTTCCTCTCAAGTCCATCGTGCTCAAGTTGTCTTGCTAAACTATTAATTTGTTCTCTCTTATTTAAGAATATGCCTCCCATCCGTGCTAAAAGAAATAACAACGATCAGCAACCTCAGCTCGCTGATCCTTTGAATGAAAATGTGTCCCACTCCGAATTCAGGATAGCCATCCAGGAACTGGCCCAAGCTTTCACTGTCCAGGATAGTAAGGCCGTAGCTCTTCTGTAGCAGGGAGGTGACTTAGCTACTTCTAGAATTTATGAATTTATACGGATGAGTCCGCCCAAGTTTTATGAGTCAAAGGCAGGGGAATACCCGCAGTTATATCTTAAGGAGATAAGTAAGATCACACAGGTAATGCCTGTCTCTGAAGAAGAGTGTGTGGAGTTAGCATATTATAGGTTAAAGGACATTGCATATGACTGGGTGGTTTTTTGGAGGAAGGGTAAAGGGTAGGATGATGCTCCCATTACCTAGCAGATGTTCCAAGATACATTCTTGGATAGGTTCTTTCCTTTGGAGTTAAGAGAGGCGAAGATTGAAAAGTTTATGAAATTGAGGAAGGGCTCCAAGAATGTTATAGAGTAATGTTTAAAGTTCAATCAGCTAGCAAAATATGCACCTGACTTGATCTCCGACGCCTGAACTGGTATGAGAAACTTTGTGACAGGTGTGTCGGGTTTAGTACAGAAAGAATGCTGCACTGCTATGTTGAACAAGGAGATGGATTTATCTAGGCTGATGATCTATACACAGAAAATAGAGAAGGATAAGATAACAAAAAGAGATAGAGCTAGAGGTAACAAGAGAGCCAGGTCTAAACAACAAGAGTACGGTCAGGCTAGATCCCAGGGAGGGAACCGCCCTCAGTTCTAGAGTTGTTCTTCTATGCTATCACCCTCTTCCGCTAGTTACCCAGCACCTAGAGGTAGGCTAGAGCAGGGAAAGAGGTCTTCTATGTCCAGGCCTCAGTAGAGTGTAACCAGCAAGCCTAACTTTTCTCCTTGTGCCAAGTGTGGTAGGACCCATCCGCGTGAGTGTTTGGATGAACAGCATGGTTTTTTTAGGTGTGGAAAGCTAGGCCACAGTCTTAGAGAGTGCCTACATGCCAGGTACAAAAGCAGAGATACCCAGCCCCAGACCCAGGCCACTAGTGAATCTGCTTTCGCAGCCTGTCCAGCTATGCCTCAAGGCCCTTCTTCTAGTACTGCTGGCGGTCAGCGCCAAAATAGGTTCTATGCCCTACCTTCCCTTCATGAGCAGGAAGACTCTCCCAATGTTGTTACTGGTGTGCTCCGTGTATTTCATTTTGATGTATGTGTTATTGGACCCCGGGTCAAGTTTTTCTTATGTGACCCCACTTGTTGCTGTGAAGTTTGAGAAGAGTCCAGAAAGTATTTATGATCTTATACTAGTTTCTACTCTAGTAGGGGAGTCTGTTGTTGCTAAGCAAGTATACAAGAATTTTCCTATTATAGTCCTTCATAGAGTCACACTTGCTGATTTGATAGAGTTAGAGATGGTTGATTTTGATGTTATCCTGGGTATGGACTTGCTTCACTCTTTCTATGTATCTATAAATTGTAGTAGTCGTGTTGTCAAATTTCAATTTCTTGATGAACCAGTTTTCGAGTGGGGATCAGTACCTCCCAAGAGTCATTTTATTTCTTATCTCAAATCCAGGAATCTTATATATAAGGGTTGATTTTATCAATTGGTTAGATTTAAATACACTAAGTCTGATACCCTAAGTATCCATCCAGTCAACATTGTCAATGAGTTCTCTATTGTTTTTCCGGAAGATCTCCCAGGGGTACCTCCCAATAGAGAGATAGAATTCGGGATAGATATTCTTCCCGAAACTCAGCCTATTTTCATTCTTCCCTACCGTATAGCACCTGCATAGCTTAAGGAGTTGAAAGAACAACTCAAAGATCTCTTATACAAAGGTTTTATAAGGCCCAGTGTATCTTCTTGGGGAACACCTATCCTTTTTGTGTGAAAAAAATGGTTCTTTGCATATGTGCATTGACTATCGTCAGCTTAATAAGGTCACAGTCAAGAACAAGTACCCTCTTCCAAGAATAGATGATTTCTTTGATCATTTTCAAGGTGCGAGTTATTTCTCCAAGATAGACCTTAGATCCGGCTATCACCAACTTAAAGTAAGGGGTGTGATGTCCCGAAGACAGCTTTCTGAACCCGCTATGGTTATTTTGAATTTTTTTCATGTCTTTCGGGCTAACTCATGCCCCAGCAGCTTTCATGGACGTCATGAATCGAGTGTTCAAGCCATATCTTGATATGTTCGTCATTATGTTTATTGACGACATCCTTGTGTATTCCCGAAGTGGGGTGATCACGCAGACCATCTTAGAATTTTCTTACAAACTCTTAAAGATCATAAGTTGTTCACCAAATTCAGTAAGTATGAGTTTTGGCTAAGGTCCGTAGCATTTCTGCGTCATATTATTTCAGCTTAAGGTATTAGAGTTGATCCCTAAAAGACAGAGGCTATAAGAAATTGGCCTAGGCCTATCTCTCCGACTGATATTAGAAGTTTCTTGGGTCTAGCTATCTATTACCATCGTTTTATTGAAGGGTTCTCTTCCATTGCGTCACCCATGACTCGGTTGACCCAAAAGAAAGTTAAGATTCTCTGGTCGGATTCCTGTGAGAAGAGTTTTCAGGAGTTGAAGACTCGACTCACTAATGCCCCTATGTTGACTTTGCCTGATGGTGTAGATGGTTTGTGGTATACTGTGATGCTTCGAGAGTTGGTTTGGGTTGTGTGTTGATGTAGAGGGGTAAAGTTATAGCCTATGCTTCTAGACAGTTGAAACCTCAAGAGAAGAATTACCCAACCCATGACTTAGAGTTGGTTGTTGTAGTGTTTGCTTTGAAAATCTAGAGATATTAATTGTATGGTGTGCATGTTGATGTTTTTACTGATCATAAAAGCCTGCAGTATGTGTTGACTTAGAAGGAGTTGAATCATAGGCAGCGGAGGTGGTTAGAATTGTTAAAAGACTATGATATGAGCATTTTGTATCATCCGGGAAAGGCCAATGTTGTGGCAGATGCCCTTAGCAGGATGTCTATGGGTAGTATTTCGCATGTGGAGAAAGGAATGAAAGAGTTAGCTCGTGATGTCCACCACCTGGCTAGACCGGGTGTTAAGTTGCTTGATTCTACTGAGGGAAATATTTTGGTGCAGAGTAGTTCCAAATCCTCTTTGGTTTCGAAAGAGAAGGAGAAGCAAGACTTACAAGCTAGCTTGGTCAGACTGAAGGAGTCAGTAAAGGACCAAAAGGTTGAGGTTTTCTCTCAAGGGGGATATGGGGTGTTAAAGTTGCAAGGTAGATTATGTGTTCCTGATGTTGGTGATCTGAGTCAGAGAATTATGGCTGAAGCGCATGGTGCGTGGTATTTTATTCATCCCGGCACTACCAAGATGTACCGCGACTTGCAGGAAATCTATTGTTGGTGTGGTATGAAGAAGGATATAGCTGATTATGTGGCGAAGTGTACAACATCTCAATAGGTTAAGGTTGAGCACCAAAGTCCTGGTGGTGTGATGTAAGATTTTAGTATCCCAACTTGGAAGTGGGAAGAGATAAATATGGATTTTGTAGTTGACTTACCTTTTTCCCGATGCCATCATGATTCCATCTGGGTTGTTGTCGACAGGCTGACTAAGTAAGTGCATTTCTTGCCTGTGCACACATCTTATACAGTTGAGGACTATGCTAGATTGTATATTCGGGAGTTGGTCAGGTTGCATGGAGTTCCCTTGTCTATCATTGAGGATAGTGGTACTAAGTTCACTTTTCAGTTCTGGAGAGCATTTCAGAAGGATCTTGGTACCCAAGTTCATATAAGTTTCACTTTTCATCCGCAGACAAATGGTCAGGCTGAGAGGACTTTCCAAACTTTGGAGGACATGTTGAGAGCGTGTTCCCTTGAGTTCAAAGGTAGTTGGGTGATACGCCCAAATTACAACTCTCGTTAGAAAGTGTAAGCGGTCGCTGTCAAATATAGAACCCAACTGGGTTGGGTGTCGAATCCCACAGGGAATAGTATGATCACTAAGTATTGCGATTATTATTAGACTGTTGGTCGAAGATTCCAAGATAAGGGGGTTTTGGTTTAAGTGTTCAATAATACTATTAGTGTATCGAATGAGATGATATAAGTAATAAGATTTGATCATAGAGGATGATAAGTTAGGGTTATGTCCACCTTGTAGCTTCTACTTCTATATTAACTATGGGTAATACGAATTTTATACATGCATGCACTTATAGAGAGACGTATTCTAATTCTAAATCCAAGTTTTTATAAACCATCAAGGATTTATTCACCTTAGTTCTCTCGAACCTAAAATGTACAACAACTTATACGAACTCTCCAAGTAGTTAATACTGCCAGGGCATTAACGTGTAAACTAGAGTTTGGAAACCCTAATTTCTTGTCACACTCTCTTTTCCAAACAACAACTTTTCTATCGAACAAGATATTGCGATAATGGCGTATTCCCTATGTTTGCAACCACGAGAATTCAATTATAATGAAGAGAGTAATGATATAAGTGCATTACACAACATAAATTCACAAACCCATAGCAATAGAGAGTATACTACAAGGTTTCCATAACCCTAACAGATAAGTTTAGCTACTCATGAATACAACAAAAATCACAATAGACATAATCATCATACCAAAACTTAGAACAATCTCGGTGATGGAGATGACTAGCGACAATAAGAGAGGAACGTGTTTCTCTCTCTCCGTTGCTCAAGCTAAGCCATTTTCTGCTCTCCAAAAATATTATAGAATCTGAATTATGTGAATAATGTGAATTATGGCTGAAAATTCAGCAATAAGGTTTTTAATAACAACCTTCTCTACTAAGTTGCTACTGCATCCTTAACTATTTAAAAATGTTGAGTTTGCCCGGGAAAAAGTTCCCATGCATCACATTTAGTCCAAAAGCTGCCTTCCCTTTTATGTGAAGTTTTCCTTTGCTGTCCACAGGTCCCCAAAGTGCTGAAATCTTCCGCATTAGTACCTGAAAATCATGCTAATCACATAGGTCAGCTCACTTAATTGAAAGTAGACTAAAAGTGCAGGAATTATGTATTTTATCCTCAAAACTCAGACAAAACATGGGTAAGTTATGGTGCTTAGACATATAAATACGCCCAACATCATTAGGATGAGAATTTGTCGTTGATAGAGTTTGCTTACAACAATAGTTGCCATGCTAGTATATAGATGGAACCATTCAAGGCATTATATGGTAGGAGATGTAGATCACCCATAGGTTGGTTCGGAGTTGGTGAAGCTACTTTGGTTGGACTTGTTGCAGTATTTGAGGCGATGGAGAAGGTGAAGTTGATTAGAGAAAGGTTAAAGATAGATCAGAGTCATCAAAAGTCATATGCAGATATGAGACAAAAAGACCTTGAGTTTGAAGTTAATGATTTGGTCTATCTGAAAAATTTGCCCATGAAAGGGGTGAAAAGGTTTAGGAAGAAAGGAAAACTTAGTCCCCGTTATGTTGTCCCTTATAGAATTCTCAGCCGTGTTGGGAACGTAGCCTATGAAGTTGAGTTGCCTGCAAGTTGTTAGCTGTTCATCTTATTTTCCATATTTCCATGCTTAGAAAGCATATTGGTGATTCTATCGTTGTTAATTCTTCAGATAGATTAGATGTTCAGAATAACCTTTTGTTTGATGAGGTTCCAGTTGAGATCCTAGATTACCAAGTCCGTAGACTAAGGAACAAAGAAATTCCATTGGTCAAGGTTTTATGGCGGAACCAATCAGTGGAAGGTGCTACTTGGGAAGCCGAAGAAGATATGTGATCCTAGTACCCGTACCTATTCTTTACAAGTTCAGAGCAAGCCAAAGGTATTACTTTTTCTTAATTCAGCCCCTATCTGACCAAAGATTCAGCTATATAGCTATTTTGTTGCAAATTTGTGCACTCTCAGAAATACTCAAAAGTTTAGAATGACATAGGTTTTAATTCAGAGAACTATTCAAACTGTGCATCCTCAGTTTCTTTGCATTCCCAGCTTAACTTGTGACATTCGAGGACGAATGTTACCAAGGGAGAGATATTGTAATACCTCTAGAATTTCAACCAATAGTAGAACCCTATTTCAAGATCATTAGAAATAAAGTTAGTTCTTTGGTAGCTACATGATCTAGATTGATAAGTATTAAGGCCTCAAAAGTGTCCTAGCTATTAGACAAATCAAAACATTCCTTGCCAATTGAATTCTTGAGATGGATATTGGTATAGTCAACTTCAAACGAGCATATCTCTCTTTATACTATGAATATATGATCTTATTACCCACCAACAGATAGATAATTAAGTTAGCATTCTAACGATACTGATGATAGGCGTATTTACACGCCTAAAGCACCTTAATTTACCCATATTTTAGCTAAGTTTTGAGAACAAAATATATAATTCATGCACTTTTAGTACTTTTTCCTGTAAGTGAGCTAACAAACGTGATTAGCAAGTTTTCAGGTATAAACGATGAAGATTCCAGAACTTTATGGATAACTTGACGCCCAAGGAAGCTTCACGAAAGAAGAAAAGCAGCGTTTTGACACCTATGGACTGAAAGTGATGCATGGATAACTTGTTCCGGGCAAAAACAGCATTTCTAAAGACTTTGGGGATCAGCAGTAACTTAGTAGGATTAGGATAAGGATGCAGTAACCTAGTAGGATTAAGATAAGTACGCAGTAGCCTAGTAGGAATAGGATATGGGTGTTATAAATACCCTATGTTGCTGAAGTTTTTATTATCATCTCTCTCCATTCGAATCATTCATTCATTCAACACTTTCAATTCACTCTCTTTCAATTAATTCTTATTACCTTCTATTCATCTATTCTATTTTTAATTTTTACAACAAGAGAACGCTATTTGCAAGGAATTCACGCCTCAAGCCCTACCAAAACATACTTCACGTGAGATTTTTATTTTTGGTATGATGATAATGTTTATTGTGTTTTCCGTTACACTCATGTGTAGCTAAACTTCTCTGTTAGGGTTATGGAAGCCTTATGAGATACTATCTATTGCTATGAGTTTGTGAATTCTTGATACGTATGCTGCTTATATCATTACTCTCTTCATCTTAATTGAATTCTTGTGGTTGCAAACATATAGAATACGCCAGTATAGCATTAACTTGTTCGAAAGAAAAGTTACATGTCTGGAAAAGAGAGAATGACAAGGAAATAGGGCTACCAACCCCTGTTTAAAAGTTAGTGTCGTAACTGGATTAACCTCTTGGAGAATTCGTACCATTAGATACGCTTTAAGCTCGAAAGAGTTAAAGTGAAATAATCCTTGATGGTCGAAAGACGCCTGGATTTACCATAGAATACGAATCTCTATAAGCACATGCATGTCTGAATTCTGCATAACTCATAGCCAATAGATACGTAGAACTCGTAAGGTGGACATAACCCTAACTCTAAATTCTCATTGATTAAAACCTACCAAATATTCCGTTTTTACTCTACTATTTTGTTTACATGATTTGCACGCACAAAATCCCCCTTTTATTCGCAGAACTTTCATCAAAAGTCTAATAATCGTCGCCTACTTAGTGACCAAGTATTCCCTGTGGGATTCGACACCCAACCCAGTTGGGTTCTATATTTGACGACCGCTTACACTTTTACGAGAGCTGTAGTTTGAGCGTTAACAAAAATTGGCGCCGCTGTCGGGGAATACGGTTGTCAACTAAGTTTGTGATAGTTACTAGACCCTTTGGTCAAAGATTCTCGTACTTTACTTTTAGTTGTTGTTTTTGTTTTCTGCAGGTTTTGTTCAGTGCATGCCAAATACTTGAAGTTCTGGTCAACCATTATTACCCATAAACCCTGAACCGCAACTTACTGGCAGAATGGATGCACAACGTGACGTTGACAGAAGGGCGGCTCAACAGGAGCAGGCTAGACTAGCTGCACTGGCAGCTGCTCAAGTGCATCAACAGAATATTGATAACCCAGGTCGTGCAACAAATCCTGATGATGACGACCTGGGTGATGAGGAGCTACTGAATCCTAGGCGTACTGATGAAGTGGCGGCACCTATGCATAGGAGATATCGTCAAGATAGAATGAGACCTGACCGCCGAGCTGTGTAGGCTCCTTTTGATGATGATGATGATGATATGGATGGAGCTGGTACTACAGGAGATATTATTCCTCCTCCCTTGGCACCTGGAGCAAAGTTCAATATCACCAGCACCATGATTCAACTATTGCATCTCAAGGGATTATTTGGTGGACTTGCAGGCGATGATCCGAATATGTATCTGATCAACTTCATCTCTACATGCAAGTCATTCGACAATCCAGGCGTTGGACAGAATACAATTCAGCTGTGCTTATTTCCATTGTCTCTATCTGGGGAGGCAACTCTATGGTTGAATGGGCTGACTCCTGATTCTATTACTAATTGGAGGCAACTGAAAGACGCTTTCCTAGAAAGATTCTTTCCGCCATCCAAGAGAGCACAGTTGAGAGATGAGATCAGCAATTTTCGACAGCTTCCAACTGAAGCTCTCCACGAAACATGGCAGAGGTTCAAGAAGAAGCTTATGCGGTGCCCAAATCATCAGATGACCAACATCCACTTGATGGAGATATTATACAGGGCTTTGAACTCAGTGACTAAGCCAGTGGTTGATAATGCTGTAGGTGGTTCATTCATGGACCTTACTTTTCTCGAGGCAAGTGATATGCTAGATCGTATTACAAAGCAGAGTAGAGCTTGGCATACCAGGGATTCTGAGGTAGCAAGCTCTACTGTATCTGTTGGCATGACTGCAGAGCAGAGGCGTAGACAAGAGGAATGTGATCAAGATATGGCGCACATGAAAACACAGATGGATCTTCTTACAAAGCATATATTATCAGGGAAGACCGAAAAAGTCAAAGGAGTTGCGTCAAAAGGAAGAGACGAATCCGATTCAGAGGAAGAAGCCAACTACTTGAATAATCAGGGGGGTTTCCGAGGCAATGCCCAAGGAAACCAAGGTTGGATCTATTATGATAAATCTGGATACAAGGACCGTGATCAAGGTAGTTGGAAAAACAATACCGACAGGAGTGGTTTGTATGTTCCTCCTGGAAGACGTGACGCCGCTGCATCTGGTTCTGGAAATATGTCCATGGAAGATATGATGGCTAAGCTGCTGAAAGGAGTAGAGGCAACCAGAACAGGAGTAACTGAGGTAATAAATGATCTGTCCTCAATGAAGCAATTGGTTGACTCGCATTCCACTTCAATAAAACAGCTGGAGCAATAATTGAGTCAATTATCTGCGGCATTCAACCAAAGAAAGGCTGGAACACTACCCAGCGATACGGTGCAAAACCCAAGGAATGACGGATCATGCATGGCCATTACTACCCGGAGTGGTAAAGTGTTGGAAAATCCATCCAAGGACAAGCAGGTGGTTGATGATATAACGGATAATGTTCTTGATGCAGAATGTGAAGAGGCCGAAGAAGCTGAAGAGTGTGTTCATGACGTCACCCCTAGACGTCTGCATCCTGAAAAGATTGATAGTTGGAAGCAAGATAAAAAGAAAGTTGTGGAGAAAACTATTCCCCTTCCACCACCACCTTTTCCTCAAAGTCTGAAGAAGAAGGCTGACAACACTCCTGAAAAAGTTGATAATCGAAAGCAAGATAAAAAGGAAGTGGTGGAGAAAACAATTCCCCTTCCACCACCACCTTTTCCACAGAGACTAAAGAAGAAGGCGGATGATACAAGGTTCAGTAAATTCATGACGATGTTGAAGCAGCTGACTATTAATGTCCCTTTGGTGGAGGCGCTAGAGCAAATGCCTGGGTACGCAAAATTTATGAAGGATCTTTTAACAAAGAAGTGGGCAGTAAGCTATGAGCCGGCAGATAATATTCATCATTGTAGTGCAATTGCCACAAGGTCCTTAGTGCAGAAGAAAGCAGACCCTGGTGCTTTCACTATTCCTTGCACGGTTGGATCTATGAATTTTGCCAAAGCATTGTCCGATTTGGGAGCTAGCATCAATTTGATGCCACTATCCATCTACAGAAAATTGGGATTGGTCGACCCTACACCAACCAATATGCGGCTCGTGATGGCAGATAGGTCGGTAAAACGACCTGTGGGTATCTTGAATGATGTGTTGGTGAAGGTTTCTACCTTCATTTTTCCTGCAGACTTTGTGATTTTGGATTGCGAGGTGGATTCTGAAGTTCCCATAATCTTGGGACGTCCTTTCCTTGCAACAGGAACTGTGCTCATTGACATGAGAGCTAATGAGCTTTTATTTCGGTTGAATGACGAAGTGGTCCGCTTTGATATATGCAAAGCAATGAAGTAGCCCAGCGATATGAATGTGTTCTCCATAGCTGATGTTCATTATGAGGATAAGAAAGCATTATATGTAGAGAAACAGCTTACTGTTGAGCCACTGTCTGCTGTGCTGCTGAATGTTGAGCATAAGGACGATGAAGATTATAAAGAAACTATGTGTGCTCTAACAGAAATAGGGTCCTATTCTCATATTCCTAAGCAGCCGGACCTTGATCTTAAGAATCAACCGTCACCAACAGCGAAGACTTCCATTGAAGAGCCCCTAGTGCTAAAATCGAAAGAGCTCCCCAATTATCTAAGGTATGTGTTCTTGGGAAGTGGAAATACACTTCCGGTGAGTGTGGCAGATGATTTAAGTGAACAGCACGTAGAGGCTCTCATCTCTGCTCTGAAGAGATACAAGAGAGCTATGGGTTGGACTATTGATGATATAATTGGTATCCCTCCTGGGATATGTATGCACAAGAGTCATATAGAAGAAGATTGCATGCCTACAAGTAAGCATCAGCGTCGTCTGAATCCATTCAGAAAACGATGCCCCATCTATCTCGATGAAGTCTAAGTAATCGAGATAGCTATGTCGTGCCGCGACAATAAATCAAGCGCTTGGTGGGAGGCAACCCATCATTTTGAATTGTTTTGTTTTCTTAAGATTTTGTTGAGCCACGACAAAAACTAAGGCGCTTGATGGGAGGCAACCCATCGTTCTAATCGTTTTTGTTGTTTTTGAGTAAATGTAGGTGCAAGAGGTGTAAAGGAGGAGATTGGTTTCAAAATTTGATTTGGAAGTATTGCATGTTGAAGGTGGTAAGTTAGGAATGAAGAAGCAAAAGGCTATGGGTTAGGCATTGCCTATGAAAATATAGGCAAAGAACAAGGCAAGGCCTATGTAAATATCGGCCACGAACAAGGCATGGCCTATGCTATGGCCTAAGCTCTCAGATTCTAGAGTGCCATAGCATAGGCGCCGCCTATGCAAAGGCATTTTGTCTCTGAATCTAGTATGCCATAGCATAGGCACCGCCTATGCTTAACAATGCCATAGCATAGGCAAAGCATTAGGCGCCGCCTATGGTCACTTTTGGTCTCCAAATCCAATTCCAAATGGGTCAAAACCCGACCCAAGCTTGTCCTATAAATAGAACCTTAGTCTTAGAACAAAAATGCATTGCAACTTCAACCTAGGCGCCGCCTACCTCTCCAAAATCTCTCAAAAAAATTCCTTTTGCTCTTTTACTTTGCAAGAACATCTTCCGAGGCCATCAACCAAGTAAGTACTTTTTTGTTCTTCTTTTATATTCCGTAAGTACTACACTACTACGCCTATAATGAATTGATAAATCTTGAAGTAGTATTGGTGATTTGAATGTGGTTGATTTGTTGTGATACAACTAAGTGAGTGAAAGAATACGTAAGGATGATCTTGACTTGTTTCCAACTTGTATTTGATTTTGATGCACTGTCATATTTTTGCGGAATCGAAATGGTGAATTTAATTGCATACTCTTCAAATTTGAATGCTCGGATGTTTGAATGACTCGTTCATCGAGATAAAGATCATGATTGAATACAAGCATGAGATGTTGTGATTATTTCTATGCCATAACTTGATACGATCTCTATGTAGTAGTCTTGTGCAAAAGGTGCATTAATCGACACATGAAAGTATAGTCAAGATTACATGACATAGAGCTGAAAAGGATAGTTAAGGTTCCATGAAAGTATGACTGTGCTGAACATATTGTTGGAACATATCGCCTACATGTATGTCGATGAAGTCTGAGTAATCGACATCGTTCACTTCACTAGTTTATGCCAACAAATTAAGTGTGGGGTGGTGCCACTACTGCTTGTTTGTTGATTGTATCCACCGAGATAAAGCTAATATGACTATTATTTTAATCTCAGGTAAAATGGAACCAAAAGGTCGACCAGGAAAAGAAAAAGCGTCCACCTCACAGAAAGGTCAGAAAAGGGGAAGAAAAGAGCAAGCTGAATCCTCCTCTCTGCAAATACCTCAAATGACGATGTGAAGGACAACTCTGGTAATGACGACTCTGATGATGATTCCGACGCAGGGGGTTTGACCCCAGACATAGAAAAGGAGTCTGACTAATCAGGTTTTCCTTACTTATTTCCACTGAGGGCAGTGTGTCCCGTCTAAGTGTGGGGTGAGGGTATTTGTATGCTGTAGCGTACTTCTTTGCCTACATTTATTCTCGTTTGTAGTTAAATTTTTTTATTTTTAGATTTTTTTTAGATTTTTCATGAAATTGTTCTGATAGGAAGCATGGTATTATGACAAGAGTTTGTGTTAAAATCATTGCTATTGAGACGTTTAGGCTCCAAGTGTGACTCACTATGTGATATTTGTGTGGTTTAATTCATTCATCTGTTGGGTCAAGAGTCTATACTGCTCCCAATAAAGTTAACCATGTACCTTGTGTGTGTGAGGTTATAGTATATTCTGTGTTGTGACTGATGCTAGAACTTGCCTGGTGTGTGTGTAAAGCGAAATAAAGAGTGTGAGTTTAGGAGATGATTTAGGCATTTCTTTGACAACCCTTTTGAGCCTTTAAGCCATTTTCTTTGACAGCCTCATATGTAAGCCTAATCCAATTTTTTTCAAGACCATAATTTGATCCAAATTCCTAAGCGCTTTAAATTGTAAAGTCATGTGACAAAATAAGAGAAAATTGGATGAGTGTGATGCCTTAGAATGTATTGGTGCTTGAATTTGTTATGAAAAAGAATTGCTATCATAGAGGTGTGTTATGAAAAGAAAAATGAAAAGAAAACTAAAAAGTTAGTTATGTTTAAAATTGAAAAACAAAAGAGGTGAGAAGGGGTGGTAGATTAAAAGAAAGTAGAAAGGTTGTTTGAAAGAAAGTGTAAATGGCATAATGTGATGTATTAAATCTCTTAGGGAACTTAGTCACTATTTCTGGCCAAAATAGTCCTACTCGTCCCTTAGCCTACATTACAACCTGTAAAGACCTATTTGATCCTAAGATTAGCATTCTGATATTAGTAGAGCATTATACTAAGGGCAAGCTTATGGTCATCAGTTGCAACATATGAATTCTTTGTGAGAGTGAGAGCAAGGATAATCTTATACCCATGTTCTGAAAAATGCAATATTTGAGAGTGATTATGGGTAATATCTTATGTGAGACACACATGGTTGATGAGTTTTGGGTAGTATTGTATGATTCTTTGTGGTTTAACTTGTGGATACGAATTAACCATCATCACGAGTCTATATTAGAGGATGAATTGTTTCTAGAAGTGATTAGAAAACTACTCTTTGTTAATAATTCTTGTGCCTGTCTTGATGAATATTTTGTGTGGTTACTGTGAAACCCTAAGTAGATGTTTATATCGACATGATATATTGTTCGAGGACGAACAAAGATTTAAGTGTGGGGTGTTGATGATAGGCGTATTTACACGCCTAAAGCACCTTAATTTACCCATATTTTAGCTAAGTTTTGAGAACAAAATATATAATTCATGCACTTTTAGTCCTTTTTCCTGTAAGTGAGATAACAAACGTGATTAGCAAGTTTTCAGGTATAAACGATAAAGATTCCAGAACTTTATGGATAACTTGATGCCCAAGGAAGCTTCACGAAAGAAGAAAAGCAGCGTTTGGACGCCTATGGACTGAAAGTGATGCATGGATAACTTGTTCCGGGCAAAAACAGCATTTCTAAAGACTTTGGGGATCAGCAGTAACTTAGTAGGATTAGGATAAGGATGCAGTAACCTACTAGGATTAGGATAAGTACGCAGTAGCCTAGTAGGAATAGGATATGGGTGTTATAAATACCCTATGTTGCTGAAGTTTTTATTATCATCTCTCTCCATTCGAATCATTCATTCATTCAACACTTTCAATTCACTCTCTTTCAATTAATTCTTATTACCTTCTATTCATCTATTCTATTTTTAATTTTTACAACAAGAGAACGCTATTTGCAAGGAATTCACGCCTCAAGCCCTACCAAAACATACTTCACGTGAGATTTTTATTTTTGGTATGATGATAATGTCTATTGTGTTTTCCGTTGCACTCATGCGTAGCTAAACTTCTCTGTTAGGGTTATGGAAGCCTTATGAGATACTATCTATTGCTATGAGTTTGTGAATTCTTGATACGTATGCTGCTTATATCATTACTCTCTTCATCTTAATTGAATTCTTGTGGTTGCAAACATATAGAATACGCCAGTATAGCATTAACTTGTTCGAAAGAAAAGTTACATGTCTGGAAAAGAGAGAATGACAAGGAAATAGGGCTACCAACCCCTGTTTAAAAGTTAGTGCCGTAACTAGATTAACCTCTTGGAGAATTCGTACCATTAGATACGCTTTAAGCTCAAAAGAGTTAAAGTGAAATAATCCTTGATGGTCGAAAGACGCCTGGATTTACCATAGAATACGAATCTCTATAAGCACATGCATGTCTGAATTCCGCATAACTCATAGCCAATAGATACGTAGAACTCATAAGGTGGACATAACCCTAACTCTAAATTCTCATTGATTAAAACCTACCAAGTATTCCGTTTATACTCTACTATTTTGTTTACATGATTTTCACGTACAAAATCCCCCTTTTATTCGCAGAAATTTCATTAAAAGTCTAATAATCGTCGCTTACTTTGTGACCAAGTATTCCCTGTGGGATTCGACCCTCAACCCAATTGGGTTCTATATTTGACGACGACCGCTTACACTCTTACGAGAGCTGTAGTTTGAGCGTTATCAGATACCAATTTCGCCTAAATCCGATACCGGAGCAAAAAGTTATGCCCGTTTTACTCCAGCATGTCAGCCTGGAAAACGGACTGATGACATTTTGTGATAAGTTATCACAAGTGTGACGACTTATCATCAATGTCGTCAGCCTTAGGCAGATTTCCACCCCCCAGTGATGACATTTTGTTATAAGTTATCACAAGTGTTATGACTTATCACCAATGTCGTCAGCCTTAGGAAGATTTCCACTATTAGTGACGACATTTTGTAATAAGTTATCACAAGTGTGACGACTTATCACCAATGTCGTCAGCCTTAGGCAGAACCCAGCACCTAGTGACGACATTTTTGATAAGTTATCACAAGTGTGACTACTTACCATGAATGTCGTCATCCTTAGGCAGAAATCCATCAATTCCAGCTCCCCAGTGACGACATTTATGATGACTTATCATAAGTCTGACGGCCTATCACAAATGTCGTCAGCTTTAGATTTTCAGTAATTGGGAAGTAGTTTAGTAAGGGTATTTTGGTCTTTTTCCTTCCCTTCCCACGACATATAACCCTCAGAGAACGTATTTTCTTCTATTCTCTTTAGTTAAACATCACAAAATTCTTTACACACCTTCAACCACAAGGTTAGGGTTTCAACATAAAAAAACAATTATCTAGAGATTCAACCATGAGAATTCAATAATTCTTGCATATTTTAATTCCCCATTAAGAGGGCTATGGGGGACACCCAATAGTTCATGAATAACCTTCCAAAATTTTTGAAGTTATCCAAAAGCTCCAAGCTTAAGGTATGTGGTTTTGGACAAGAACACCCTTTTGTTCTTGTGCCCAAAAGTTAAATATTTTTGTAAAGTATTTCGTAAATTCATGGAGAATTCCTATCATGTTATTATATTATGAGTTTTTATGAAACTATGTCTTACCCAAGCTTTGAGTTGTAATATTATTATGTATATTAATGGTTTAAATTGTCAATTTATGGTTTAAGTTGCATAATTCAACGTCTATATCATGTTTTGAGAATTTCAAGTCCTATTGTTGTGAATTGAACATTATGGTTAAAGCATGAGTTTGAGAATGAGATGTTAGCGATTTTTAAAGAATATCAAGAAGTGAGTTTTTATTGTAAGTTAAGATAGAAATTTACATTCTTGAGTTTGAAGTAAAGGGGATGCATTTTGGTTCCCGTTATATATATATATATATATATATATATTTATATATATTGTTGAATATATACACATCAGAGTCTAGCAGTCGGTGATCATCGTCTCTCGGCACATCATCATCTAGAGGTTCCTCAAAATTTACCCCCACTCCACACATGGCCCGAGCATGCTCATTAAGCGGGTAGTCATAGTCCAACTGCCGAAGCTCTGCATCAGTCGGCACACGACCCCCATTCATCATGGTAAACCTAGTCATGCCATACAGATGGCGAAAAAAACTTTCATCTCGATCATGTCTCTCAGCAGTGGTAAGGGTGATGCCTTGACCAGTTTCTGACTCTTTGATTTTTGTGAGGTCTACCTTCTTCGGGTTATGTGGAAACTTATAGTCTGCTGGCTCCTCCTCAATTTGCTCTTTCCTTAAGATTGCAGTCAACAAATTGCCGAAACTTAAAATGGGACCTTTTGTGCAGCCTTGCTTTTCGCATTGACGATCGTATAACCGCACCAATGTTGATGGGAACATTCGTCATTAGAGCATATACCAAACAGACTCAATCACGCGTAATCTTAGTGTATTGTGTCCCAGGAATCAAGAAAGAATTGACTATTCTTAACCATATGTGAGCTTCTCTATTCAAAGAAGCATATGGGTAAGTATTGTGACGCCCATTATCTTTGTGACGAGTCCACCGGGTCATGGACCTTGATCCACACAACGTATGTCTGATGGATCTGTAAGGAGGTCTGTGGTAAAGCTCCTTGAGTGGTGATTGATCCACACTTGGAGTACCCAGGAAATAGTTGAAGAAATCAGCGTTCAATTGCAAGACTTGGGTAGCGCCTAGGTTCAACAAACAATTGAGTGGTGTTCAAAGGTAGAGGGTCTATTTAAAGGATGAGCCATGGGTCGGTTTGATCCATTTACAAATGGGTTAGTAGGCTAAAAGGCATAAGTAGGCGGCGCCTATAGCATTGCCTATGTTGGCATAGGCGGCGCCTTGCCCATCGCCTATGTGAGGCAGTGAGCATAGGTAATGGCATAGGCGGCGCCTTGACCATTGCCTATGTTGGCATAGGCGGCGCCTAGCCTATTGCCTATGTTGGCATAGGCGGCGCCTTGCCCATCGCCTATGTGAGGCAGTGAGCATAGGCAATGGCGTAGGTGGCACCTTGCCCATTGCCTATGTTGGCATAGGCGGCGCCTAGACTATTGCCTATGTTGGAATAGGCGACTCCTAGCCTATGGCCTTTGCTCCATCATTCCTAGACTTACTACCATTGGCATGGCTCACTTTAAAATCAAAATTTTGGACTAATCTCCTCCTTTGTACGTCTTGCACCTACCCTTAATCAAAAATAACAAAAATGATTAGAAGGATGGGTTGCCTCCCACCAAGCGCCTTAGTTTTGGTCGTGGCTCGACTCTTCTTTTTGCATTTTTATTTATCAAAAACAAACTCCTAGTGAAACAAAAATGATTAAAATGATGGGTTGCCTCCCATGTAGCGCTTGATTTATTATCGCGGCACGACATAGTTATCTCGAGTACTCAGACTTCCTCGAGATATATGGTGGCTATACATTTTATCGAATCGGTTGGACCGATATATAGCTTCACTCTTTGTCCATTTACCTTAAAGACACCACCATCATTGTTTTCTAACTCTACTACTCCAGATGAGTAAACTTGGCTGATTCTGAATGGACCAGACCATTTAGATTTCAACTTACCCGGAAACAGCTTCAGTCTGGAGTTGAAAAGAAGTACCAAATCGCCCTTCTGAAAGTTTCATTGGATAATCCTCCAATCATGGTACTTTTTCATCCTTTCCTTGTAGATATCTGCTCTTTCGTACGCATGTAGACGGAATTCATCCATCTCTTTCAGCTGTCCCAATCTCATATTAATCGCATCATCCCAATTTAGGTTAAGCTGCTTCAGTGCCCACATTGCTTTATGTTCTAGCTTAATTGGCAAGTGACAAGCCTTTCCATAAACTAGTTGGTATGGTGACATGCCAATTGGTGTTTTAAACGCGGTCCTATATGCCCATAAGGCATCGTCTAACTTTCTGGACCAATCTTTCCTGCTGGCATTCACAGTCTTAGCAAGAATCATCTTGATCTCCCGATTTGAAACCTCTACCTGCCCACTTGTTTGTGGGTGGTACGGTGTAGCTACCTTATGTTGCTTAACCCCATACTTTACCAATACGGCTCTGAACAGCTTGTTGCAAAAATGTGATCCTCCATCGCTTATGATGGTACGAGGTACCCCAAAACGAGAGAAGATATTTCTCTTTAAGAACGCTACGACACTCTTACCTTCATTATCAGCTAGTGCGACTGCTTCGACCCATTTGGATACATAGTCCACAGCAACTAGGATATATTTCATCCTAAATGAACTCACAAATGGGCCCATGAAATCAATACCCCAGACATCGAATAACTCTACTTCAAGCATTTTAGACATGGGCATCTCATGGTGCTTTCAGATAGAGCCTTGCCTCTGACACTGATCACATCTTCTTACGAAATTGCAGGCATCCTTGAATAATGAAGGTCAATAGTAGCCACTTTGCAGTACTTTCCTGGCTGTCCGATCACCTGCATGGTGACCCCCAACTTGGGAAGCATGACTTGCTTCCAGTATGCTAGGCACCTCCTCATCTAGGATGCATCGCCTAATAATACCATCAGCACATCGTCGAAAAAGATAAGGCTCATCCCAGAAGTAATGTTTCACATCATGCATGATTTTTTTCTTTTGATGAAAGGAGAGATGCTTAGGAATCACTTCACTTACCACGTAGTTAGCAAAGTCTGCATACCACGGTAAGTCTTCCACCATAGTTGCTAGAATTTCTTCATCGGGGAATGCATCATCAATATCAAGGTTGGTTTGCACTATGTGCTCACTCTCAAGTCTAGATAGATGATCAGCTACTTGGTTTTCGCAACCTTTTCTATCCTTTACCTCGAAATTGAATTCTTGAAGCAGTAACACCCACCTAATTAGCCTTGGCTTAGCATCCTTCTTTGCCATTAGATATCTTAGAGGCGCATGATCTGTATGAACCACTACTTTGGTTCCCAACAAGTAAGCACGGAACTTTTTGAAAGCATAAACAACTGCTAGAAGCTCTTGTTCAGTGACGGTATAGTTCTTCTGTGCTCTATTCAAGGCCTTTCTCGCATAGTAGATTGGGTGAAATAGCCTTTCTCTTTTCTGACCAAGTACAGCACCCAAGGCTACCCCGCTTGCATCACACATAACTTCAAAAGGTAGAGACCAATCAGGTGCTACAATAATAGGATCTTCAAATAGCTTTCCTTTGAGGCATTCAAATGCCTTCAAGCAATCCTCACCAAAGTAAAACTTTTCCTCCTTCTCCAAAAGTTTGCATAATGGGCTAGCAATCTTAGAGAAGTCTTTAATAAACCTCCGATAAAAACCTGCATGACCGAGAAAACTACGAACCCCCTTTACAGAGATTGGAGGTGGTAGTCTCTCGATAACTCCATCTTGGCTCGATCAACCTCAATTCCCTTTTCAGAGACTTTATGCCCAAGAACGGTGCCTTCCTTAACCATAAAATGACACTTCTCCCAATTTAACACCAGATTGAATTCAACACATCTCTGCAAAGCCATACTCAGATTTGCCAAGCATGATTCAAATGACTCACCTACAACCGAAAAGTCATCCATAAACACCTCCAAGGTGTCTTCAACCACATCAGATAAAATGGACATCATACACCACTGAAAAGTGGAAGGTGCATTACATAGCCCAAATGGCATTCGTTTAATGCAAAAGTACCATATGGGCATGTAAAAGTGGTCTTCTCTTGATCTTCAGGAGCAATGCAAATATGATTATATCCGGAATAACCATCTAAGAAACAGAACCATCCCTTTCCTGCCAATCGATCAAGCATTTGATCCATGAATGGCATTGGGAAGTGATCCTTTAACGTCCACGAATTCAGCTTCCGGTAATCCATGCACACTCTCCACCCTGTGACAGGTCTGAGTGGTATTAGCTCATTCTTTTCATTTACGATTACTATCATGCCCCCTTTCTTGGGCACATATTGTACCGAACTCACCCATTTACTGTCTGAGATTGGATACACCACCCCTGCATCTAACCACTTTATGATTTCTTTCTTCACCACCTCTTGCATAGGTGGATTCAGACGACGTTGATGCTCAATAGTGGGCCTGCAATCTTCCTCGAGCTGAATCTTGTGCATACATATCCCAGGAGGGATACAAATTATATCAGCAATAGTCCAACCAATGGCTCTCTTGTACCTCTTCAGAATAGAGATGAGAGCCGCCACTTGTTGTTCACCTAAATAAGCAGCAACTATAATCGGCAGTGTATTTCCACTTCCCAAGAATGCATACTTTAGATGACTGGGTAGCTCTTTCAACTCTAGCACTGGTGGCTCTTCAATGGATGGCTTCGCTGGTGGTGAAGGTCAATTCTTAAGGTCAAGGTCCAGCTTCTTAGGGGCATATGAATATGACCCCATTCCTGTCAGAGCATAGATAGTTTCTTCGTACTCTTCAACATCCTCACGCTCAAAGTTCAAAAGCACAGCAGCCAATGGCTCAACAGTAAGATGCTTCTCTGAAGATAATTCTTTCTCATCCTTATAATAAACATCAGCTACAGAGAACACATTCATATCTTTGGGATGCTTCATTGATTTGCATACATCAAAACGTACCACTTCGTCATTCATCCGAAATAAAAGCTCATTTGCTCGTAAATCAATAAGCACACTTCTTGTTGTGAGGAAAGGACGACCCAAGATTATGGGAACTTCAGAATCCACCTCGCAATCCAAAATAACAAAGTCTGCAGGAAAAATGAAGGTAGAAACCTTCACTAGTACATCATATAAGATACCAACAGGTCATTTTACCGACCTATCTGCCATTATGAGCCGCATGTTGGTTGGTGTAGGCTTGCCCAACCCCAACTGTCTATAAATGGCTAGTGGCATCAAATTAATGCTAGCCCCCAAATCGCACAATGCCTTAGCAAAATCCAAAGATCCAACCGTGCAAGGAATAGTGAAAGCACCCGGATCTACCTTCTTCTGTACTAAAGACCTCGTGGTAATTGCACTGCAATAATGAAAACTATCTGCCAGTTCATATCTTGCTTCCCTTTTCTTTGTCAAAAGGTCCTTCATGAATTTGGCGTACCCTGGCATCTGCTCCAGTGCCTCCACCAAAGGCACATTAATAGTCAGCTGCTTCAACATGGTCATGAATTTACTGAACCTGGTGTCATCAGCCTTCTTCTTCAGTCTCTGAGGAAAAGGTGGTGGTGGATTTGGAAGAGTTTTCTCCACTCCTTCTTTTTTATTTTTCTTCCCATTATCAATCTTTTCAGACTGCTGACATCTAGGTTTAGTGTCATGAACGTTCTCATTCTGATTTTCAGCTTCTACAAAATCATCACAATCTGCTTCAATAACATTCTCTTCTATATTATCAACCACCGGCTTGCCTTTGGATGGATTTTCCAACACCTTACCACTCCTGGTAGTAATAGCCAAACATGACCCATCATTCCTTGGATTGTGCACAGTGTCACTAGGTAAAGTGCCAGCTTTTCTTTGATTGAATGTCGCTGCTAGTTGACTCATTTGTTGTTCCAGCTGTTTTATTGCAATGGAATGTGAGTCAACCAATTGATTTATTGAGGACAAATTATTTTTTACCTCAGTTACTCTCGTGTTGGTTGCCTCCATTCCTTTCAACAGCTTCGCCATCATGTCCTCCATGGACATCTTCCCAGAGCCAGATGCAGCAGTTTCACGATTTCCAGGAGGAACATACAAACCACTCATGTCAGTCTTATTCTTCCAACTCCCTTGGTCTCGGTCCTTGTATCCGGATTTTTCATAATAGTTCTGACCTTGGTTTCCTTGGACATTGCCTCAGAAACCCCTCTGATTATTCAAGTAATTAGCTTCCTCCTTAGAATCGGAGTCATCTCTTACCTGTGATACAATATCTTTGACCTTTTTTGTCTTCCCTGATAATAAATGCTTGGTAAGAAGGTCCATCTGCATTTTAATGTGAGCCATATCCTGGTCACGTTCCTCTTCTCTTCGCCTCTGTTTTGTCGCCATGCCAATAGATACAGTAGAGCTTGCTACCTCAGAATCCCTGGTATGCCAAGCTCTACTCTACTTTTTCATACAATTGAGCATATCACATGCCTCAAAAAAAGTAAGGTCCATGAATGACCCACCCGCAGCATTATCAACCACTGGCTTAGTCACTGAGTTCAAAGCCCTATATAATATTTCCATCAAGTGGATATTTGTCATCTGATGATTTGGGCACCGCATAAGCTTCTTCTTGAACCTCTCCCATGTTTCGTGGAGAGCTTCAGTTGGAAGCTGTCAAAAATTGCTTATCTCATCTCTTAATTGTGCTCTCTTGGATGGCGGAAAGAATCTTTCTAGGAAAGCGTCTTTCAGTTGTCTCCAATTGGTAATAGAGTCAGGAGTTAGCCCGTTTAACCATAGAGTTGGCTCTCCAGATAGAGAAAATGGAAATAAGCGCAGCCGGATCGCATTCTGTCCAACTCCTGGATTGTCAAACAACTTGCATGTTGAGATAAAATTAATCAGATGCATATTCGGATCGTCGCCTGCAAGTCCACCAAATAACCCCTTGAGTTGCAATAGCTGGATCATGGTGCTAGTGATATTGAACTTGGCTCCGGATGCCAAGGGCGGAGGAATAATAGCCCCTGTGGCACCAGCCCCATCCAAATCGTCATCATCATCATCAAAAGGAACCTGCATAGCTCGGCGTTCAGGTCTCATTCTAGCTTGACGATATCTATTGACATTCTTGTTCACAGGTGCAGCCACATCATCTACATGCCTTGGATTTAATAACTCATCATCACCCAGGTACTCATCATCAAGATTTGTTACCCGACCTGGGTTATCAGCATTCTGTTGATGTACTTGCGCAGCTGCCAATGCAGCTAATCTAGCCTGCTCCTGTTGAGTAGCCATCCTTTCAAGGTTTTATAGTGCATCCATTCTGCCAATAAGATGTGGTTCAGGATTTATAGGTAATAAGGGCTGACCAGAACTTCGTGTATTTGGCATGCACTCCACTAAACCTGAACAGAACAAAAATACCAAACAAAAAGTAAAATTTGAGAATCTTTGACCAAAGCGTCTATTAACTATCACAAACTTAGTTGTCAACCGTATTCCCCGGCAACGGCGCCAAAATTTGATACGCCCAAATTACAACTCTCGTTAGAAAGTGTAAGTGGTCGCTGTCAAATATAGAACCCAACTGGGTTGGGTGTCGAATCCCACAGAGAATACTATAATCACTAAGTATTGCGATTATTATTAGACTGTTGGTCGAAGATTCCAAGATAAGGGGCGTTTTGGTTTAAGTGCACAATAATACTATTAGTGTAGCGAATGAGACGATATAAGTAACAAGATTTGATCACAGAGGATGACAAGTTAGGGTTATGTCCACCTTGTAGCTTCTACTTCTATATTAACTATGGGTAATACGAATTTTATACATGCATGCACTTATAGAGAGGCGTATTCTAATTCTAAATCCAAGTGTTTTTCAACCCTCAAGGATTTATTCACCTTAGTTCTCTCGAAACTAAAATGTACAACAACTTATAAGAACTTTCCAAGTATTTAATCCTGCTAGGGCATTAACGTGTAAACTAGAGTTTGGAAACCCTAATTTCTTGTCACACTCCCTTTTCCAAACAACAAATTTTCTATCGAACAAGTTATTGCGATAATGGCGTATTCCCTATGTTTGCAACCACGAGAATTCAATTATAATGAAGAGAGTAATGATATAAGTGCATTACACAACATAAATTCACAAACCCATAGCAATAGAGAGTATACTACAAGGTTTCCATAACCCTAACAGATAAGTTTAGCTACTCATGAATACAACAAAAATCACAATACACATAATCATCATACCAAAACTTAGAACAATCTCGGCGATGGAGATGACTAGCGATAATAAGAGAGGAACGTGTTTCTCTCTCTCCGTTGCTCAAGCTAAGCCATTTTTTGCTCTCCAAAAATATTACAGAATCTGAATTATGTGAATAATGTGAATTATGGCTGAAAATTCAGCAATAAGGTTTTTAATAACAACCTTCTCTACTAAGTTCCCATGCATCACATTTAGTCCAAAAGCTGCCTTCCCTTTTATGTGAAGTTTTCCTTTGCTGTCCACAGGTCCCCAAAGTGCTGAAATCTTCCGTATTAGTACCTAAAAATCATGCTAATCACATAGGTCAGCTCACTTAATTGAAAGTAGACTAAAAGTGCAGGAATTATGTATTTTATCCTCAAAACTCAGACAAAACATGGGTAAGTTATGGTGCTTAGACATATAAATACGTCCAACATCATTGGGATGAGCATTTGTCGTTGATAGAGTTTTCTTACAACAATAGTTACCATGCTAGTATATAGATGGCACCATTCGAGGCATTATATGGTAGGAGATGTAGATCACCCATAGGTTGGTTCGGAGTTGGTGAAGCTACTTTGGTTGGACTTGTTGCAGTATTTGAGGCGATGGAGAAGGTGAAGTTGATTAGAGAAAGGTTAAAGATAGATCAGAGTCATCAAAAGTCATATGCAGATATGAGACAAAAAGACCTTGAGTTTGAAGTTAATGATTTGGTCTATCTGAAAAATTTTCCCATGAAAGGGGTGAAAAGGTTTAGGAAGAAAGGGAAACTTAGTCCCCATTATGTTGTCCCTTATAGAATTCTCAGTCGTGTTGGGAACGTAGCCTATGAAGTTGAGTTGCCTGCAAGTTGTCAGCTGTTCATCTTATTTTCCATATTTCCATGCTTAGAAAGCATACTGGTGATTCTATCGTTTTTAATTCTTCAGATAGATTAGATGTTCAGAATAACCTTTCATTTGATGAGGTTCCAGTTGAGATCCTAGATTACCAAGTCCGTAGACTAAGGAACAAAGAAATTCCATTGGTTAAGGTTTTATGGCGGAACCAATCAGTGGAAGGTGCTACTTGGGAAGCCGAAGTAGATATGCGATCCTAGTACCCGCACCTATTCTTTACAAGTTCAGAGCAAGCCAAAGGTATTACTCTTTCTTAATTCAGCCCCTATCTGACCAAAGATTCAACTATATAGCTATTTTGTTGCAAATTTGTGCACTCTCAAAAATACTCAAAAGCTTAGAATGACATAGATTCTAATTCAGAGAACTATTCATACTGTGCATCCTCAGTTTCTTTGCATTCCCAGCTTAACTTGTGACATTCGAGGACGAATGTTACCAAGGGGGAGATATTGTAATACCTCTAGAATTTCAACCAATAGTAGAACCCTATTTCAAGCTCATTAGAAATAAAGTTAGTACTTTGGTAGCTACATGATCTAGATTGATAAGTATTAAGGCCTCAAAAGTGTCCTAGCTATTAGACAAATCAAAACATTCCTTGCCGATTGAATTCTTGAGATGGATATTGGTATAGTCAACTTCAAACGATCATATCTCTCTTTATACTATGAATATCTGATCTCATGACCCACCAACAGATAGATAATTGAGTTAGCATTCTAACGATACCAATTTCGCCTAAATCCGATACCGGAGCAAAAAGTTATGCCCATTTTACTCCAGCATGTCAGCCTGGAAAACGGACTGACGACATTTTGTGATAAGTTATCACAAGTGTGACTACTTATCATCAATGTCGTCAGCCTTAGGCAGATTTCCACCCCCCAGTGATGACATTTTGTTATAATTTATCACAAGTATGATGACTTATCACCAATGTCGTCAGACTTAGGAAGATTTCCACCCTTAGTGACGACATTTTGTAATAAGTTATCACAAGTGTGACGACTTATCACCAATGTCGTCAGCCTTAGGCAGAACCCAGCACCTAGTGACGACATTTTTGATAAGTTATCACAAGTGTGACTACTTACCATGAATGTCGTCATCCTTAGGCAGAAATCCATCAATTCCAGCTCCCCAGTGATGACATTTATGATGACTTATCATAAGTCTAACGGCCTATCACAAATGTCGTCAGCTTTAGATTTTCAGTTATTGGGAAGCAGTTTAGTAAGGGTATTTTGGACTTTTTCCTTCCCTTCCCACGACATATAACCCTCAGAGAACGTATTTTCTTCTATTCTCTTTAATTAAACATCACAAAATTCTCTACACACCTTCAACCACAAGGTTAGGGTTTCAACATAAAAAAAAACAATTATCTAGAGATTCAACCATGAGAATTCAATAATTCTTGCATATTTTAATTCCCCGTTAAGAGGGCTATGAGGGACACCAAATAGTTCATGAATAACCTTCCAAAATTTTTGAAGTTATCCTTAAGCTCCAAGCTTAAGGTATGTGGTTTTGGACAAGAACACCCTTTTGTTCTTGTGCCCAAAAGTTACATATTTTTGTAAAGTATTTCGTAAATTCATGGAGAATTCCTATCATGTTATTATATTATGAGTTTTTATGAAATATGTCTTACCCAAGCTTTGAGTTGTAATATTATTATGTATATTAATGGTTTAAATTGTCAATTTATGGTTTAAGTTGCATAATTCAACGTCTATATCATGTTTTGAGAATTTCAAGCCCTATTGTTGTGAATTGAACATTATGGTTAAAGCATGAGTTTGAGAATGAGATGTTAGCGATTTTTAAAGAATATCAAGAAGTGAGTTTTTATTGTAAGTTAAGATAGAAATTTACATTCTTGAGTTTGAAGTAAAGGGGATGCATTTTGGCTCCCGTTATATATATATATATATATATATATTGTTGAATAGTTTTAATGTGGATTTTCTAAAGTTCTGAGCTAAGTAAGGGAGTAGTATTTAGCACCGAGTTGGGTTTGATTCGGAGGTCTCATGCCCTAGTACTATGTGCCCCCATAGGTTCTTGGTATACCCCAAGTGGGTTAAGATAGTGATCACTAAAGTTAAGGTTTTATCCGATGGAAAGGATAGAACAACTATCCCCAACGTGGAGAAGATGTTGGACTCCATGTAGCTCACATGGTTTATGTCGGTTAAGAGAAACTCCATAAGTTCCTAAAGTTCTCTAAGTTCTAAAGTCTTCCATGTTTCAAAGAGTTTTAGTCTTAAAGCTACAAAGTTTTAAAAGTATAAGTGTTTTGAAAGCTATGGTCTTAATAATTTCAGGTGTAATGATAATTTGAGGTTTTAAGTAAAAGCATGATAATTTATGAGTCTTGTGGAATATATTTAATTCAAGCTATGTGAGTATGTTTTACACCATGCAGGTTTTCTATAAAAGCTTATGATATTGAGTATTTTAATTGCATACTCCCCCATATGCTCAGTACATTCCCAAAGTACTGACCCACATTTTTTTTTGTGCCATATATTTTTGTAACGTTGGTTCAGGTGCTCAGTCTCAGCCTCACCAATGATTGTTTCGAGCACTCCTATCTATATATGAGACGTGGTGAGTTCTCATGTTTTGGGGACTAGTTATTCTCAGACTTCAGGTGTTATTTAGTAGCTGTTTAATTCTTTTCAGTTGAGTATGAGTTAGTTGGGGACCGTTCCAATGGCTCTCTAGTTTGGAGTAGTTGAGGTTTGTCAGACTAGTCATCAGATTATCAGCACTTCGAGATTTTCTTTGAGTTGTAGTTTATTTAGACCAAGTATTTCATTCATATTTCTCATTTTATGATGTCACAATGTTGAGTTCATACATTTTATCTCTAAGTAAGCTAATATATAAAGTAGAAGGCTCAAAGGGTTAGCTTGGGGCTACTTGTTGCCTTAAGCACCGTGTGACATTTCGGGACCCGGTTGTGGGGCATTACAAACTTGGTATCAGAGCCTAAGGTTTAGACAGTCCTAGGGAGTCTGACAAGCTGCGTTAAGTAGAGTCTTGATAATCGGTGTGTAGCGTGCCACATCTATTAGCAAGAGGCTACGAAATATTTTAGGAACAAGTCGTTTCTTCCTCTCAAGTCCATCGTGCTCAAGTTGTCTTTCTCAGCTATTAATTCGTGCTCTCTTATTTCAGAATATGCCTCCCCGCTGAGCTCGAAGATATAACAACGATCAGCATCCTGAGCTCCCTGATCCTCTGAATGAAAACATATACCACACCAAATTTAGGGCAGCCTTCTAGGCAGTAGCCCAAGCTGTCACTGTCTAGGACAATCAGGCCGCAGCTTCTCAGCAGTAGGGAGGTGACTTAGCTGCTTCTAGAATTCATAACTTTATGCGAATGAGTCCGCTAAAGTTTTATGGGTCAAAAGCAGGGGAAGACCCGATAAGGAAGATCACACAAGTATTGTGTGTCTCTAAAGAAGAGTGTGTAGAGTTAGCATCTTACAGGTTGAAGGACACTGTGTATGACTGGGTGGTTTCTTGGAGGAAGGGTAGAGGAGAGGATGATGCTCCCATTACCTGGCAGATGTTCCAAGATGCATTCTTGCATAGGTTCTTTCCTTTGGAGTTAAGAGAGGCGAAAATTGAAGAGTTTATGAACTTGAGCCAGGGCTCCATGACTGTTATGGAGTAATACTTTCAATCAGCTAGCAAAATATACACCTGACTTGATCTACAATGCCCAAACTGGTATAAAATAGTTTGTGATAGGTGTTTCGAGCTTAGTACTAAAAGAATGCCGCACTGCTAAGTTGAACAATGAGATGTATATATCTAGGATGATGATCTATACGCAACAAATAGAGGAGGATAAGATAAGGGAAAGAGATAGAGTAAGAGGTAACATAAGAGCCTGGTCTGAACAGCACGAGTACGGTCAGGTTAGATCCCAGGGAGGGAACCTTCCTCATTTCCAGAGTCGTTTTTCTATACCAGCACCCTCATCCGGTAGTGCCCTAGTTCCTAGAGGTAGGCCAGAGAAGGGAAACAGGTCTTCTATGTCCAGACCTCAGCAGAGTGTAAGCAGCAAGCCCAACTTCTCTCCTTGTGCCAAGTGTGGTAGAACCCATCCGGGTGAGTGTTTGGCTGAACAGCGTGGTTGTTTCAGGTGTGGTAAGATAGGCCACAGGCTTAGAGAGTGCCCACATGCCAGGCAGGGAAGCAGAGATACCCGGACCCAGACCTAGGCTACTAGTGCATCAGCTTTCGCAGCCCGTCCACCTCTTCCTCAGGGTGCTTCTTCTAGTACTGCTAGCGGTCAGCACCAAAATAGGTTCTATGTCTTACCTTCCCGTTATAAGCAGGAGGACTCTCCCTATGTTGTTACTGGTATGCTTCATGTATTTCATTTTGATGTATATATGTTATTGGACCCCGGGTCAAGTTTCTGTTATGTAACCCCACTTATTGCTCTAAAGTTTGAGAAGAGTCCCGAATGTATTTCTGAGCCTATTCTAGTCTCTACTCCAGTAGGGGAGTCTATTGTTGCTAAGCAAGTATACAAGAATTATCCTATTACAGTCCTTCATAAAGTCACACTTGCTGATTTGATAGAGTTAGAGATGGTTGATTTTGATGTTATCCTAGGTATGGACTGGCTTTACTCCTGCTATGCGTCTATAGATTGTCGTACTTATGTAGTCAAATTTTAGTTTCCTGATTAACCAGTTTTTGAGTGGTCAGGGAGTTCAGTACCTCCCAAGAGTCATTTTATTTCTTATCTCAAAGCCAGGAAGCTTATATCTAAGGGTTGCTTTTATAACTTTGTTAGAGTTAAGGACACTAAGTCTGAAACCCCAAGTATCTATTCAGTCAACATTGTTAATGATTTTCCTTATGTCTTTTCGAAATATCTCCCAGGGGTACCTCCCGATAGATAGAATTTGGGATCGATCTTCTTCCCAACACTCATCCTATTTTCATTTCTCTCTACCGTATGGAACCTGCAGAGCTTAAGGAGTTGAAATAACAACTCAAATATCTCTTAGACAAAGGTTTTATAAGGACTTGTGTATCTCCTTGGGGCGCACCTGTCCTTTTCATGCGAAAGAAAGATAAGTTCGCTGCATATGTGCATTGACTATCATCAGCTTAATAAGGTCATAGTTAAGAACAGACCCTCTTCCGAGAATAGATGATTTGTTTGATAAGTTGCAAGGTGCAAGTTATTTCTCCAAGATAGACCTTAGATCCGGCTATCACTAACTTAAAGTAAGGGGGTGTGATATCCCGAATACAGCTTTCCAAACCCGCTATTGTTATTTTGAGTTCCTTGTTATGTCTTTCGGGCTAACTAACGCCCCAGCAGCTTTCATGGACCTCATGAAATGAGTGTTCAATCCATATATTGATATGTTCGTCATTGTATTTATCGACGACATACTTGTGTATTCCCAAAGTGAGGGTGATCACGCAGACCATCTTAGAATCGTCTTGCAAACTCTTAGAGATCATAAGTTGTTTGCCAAATTTAGTAGGTATGAGTTTTCCCTAAGGTCTATAGCGTTTATTGGTCATATTATTTCAGCTGAAGGTATTAGAGTTGATCCCTAAAAGACAGAGGCTGTAAGAAATTGGCCTAGGCCTATCACTCTATCTGATATTAGAAGTTTCTTTATTCTAGCTGGCAATTACCGTTGTTTTGTTGACGGGTTCTTTTCCATTAAGTCTCCCATGACTCGGTTGACCCAAAAGAAAGTTAAGTTCCTCTGGTCGTATTCCTGTGAAAAGAGTTTTCAGGAGTTGAAGACTCGACTCACTTCTGCCCCTGTGTTGATTTTGCCTGATGGTGTAGATGGTTTTGTGGTATACTTTGATGCTTTGATAGTTGGTTTGGGTTGTGTGTTGATGCCGAAGGGTAAAGTTATAGTCTATGCTTCTAGACTTAGAGTTGGTTGTTGTAGTGTTTGCTCTGAAAATCTGGACACATTATTTGTATGGTGTGCATGTTGATATTTTTACTGATCACAAAAGCCTGCAGTATGTGTTGACTCAGAAAGAGTTGAATGTTAGGAAGTGGAGGTGGTTAGAATTGTTAAAAGACTATGATATGTGTATTTTGTATTATTCGAGCAAGGCCAATGTTGTGGTAGATGCCCTTAGCAGGATGTCTATGGGTTGTATTTCGCATATGGAGGAAGGTAAGAATGAGTTGGCTCGTGATGTGCATCTTCTGGCTAAACGGGGTGTTAAGTTGCTTGTTTCCACTGAAGGAGATATTTTGGTGCAGAGTAGTTCTGAATCCTCTTTGGTTTCGAAAGTTAAGGAGATGCTAGCTTGGTCAGACTGAAGGAGTCAGTCAAGGACTAAAAGGTAAAGGTTTTCTCTCTAGGGGGAGATGGGATATTGAGGTTGCAGGGTAGATTATGTGTTCCTGATGTTGGTGATCTGAGGTACAGAATTATGGCTGAAGCACATGGTACGCGGTATTCTATTCATCCCGGCACTACCAAGATGTACCGCGACTTGCAGGAAATTTATTGGTGGTGTGGTATGAAGAATGATATATCTTATTTTGTGGCGAAGTGTGCAATATGTCAACTGGTTAAGGTTGAGCACCAAAGACCTGGTGGTGTGATTCAAGAGTTTAGTATCCCAACTTGGAAGTGGGAGAACATAAATATGGATTTTTTGGCTGGCTTACCTCTTTCCCTACTCCATCATGATTCTATCTGGTTTGTTGTCGACAGTCTGACTAATTCAGCGCATTTCTTTCCTGTGCACACATCTTATACAGATGAGGACTATGCTAGATTTTATATTAGGGAGTTGGTCAGGTTGCATGGAGTTCCCTTGTCTATCATTTCGGATAGGGGTACTTAGTTCACTTTTCAGTTCGAGGACGAATATTTCCAAGGGGGAGATATAGTAATACCCCAAGAATTTCAACTAATAGTAGAAACCTATTTCAAGATCGTTAGAAATAAAGTTAGCGCTTTGGTAGCTACATGATCTTGCTGGATGAGTATTAAGGCCTCAAATGTGTCCTAGCTATTAGACGAATCAAAACATTCCTTGCCAATTGAATTCTTGAGATGGATATTGGTATATTCAACTTCAAAGGAGCATATCTCTATTTATACTATGAATTTCTAAGATCATGACCAACCAAGAGATTTATAATTGAGTTAGCTTTCCAACGACACCAATTTCTCCTAAATACGAAATCGGAGCAAAAAATTATACCCATTTTACTCCAACATGTCATCCTGGAAAACTGACTGACGACATTTTGTGACAAGTTATCACAAGTATAACGACTTATCACCATTGTCGTCAGCCTTAGGCAGATTTCCACTCCTAGTGATGATATTTTGTGATAAGTTATCATAAGTGTGATGACTTATCACCAATGTCATCATCCTTAGGCAGATTTCCACCCCCAGTGATGACATTTTGTGATAAGTTATCACAAGTGTGACGACTTATCACCAATGTCATAAGCCTTAGGAAGAATCTATCCCCCATAGATGACATTTCTTATAAGTTATCACAGCTGTGATGACTTATCAAGAATGTCGTCAGCCTTAGGAAGAAATCATCAACTCCAGCCTCCCAGTGAAGACATTTGTGATGACTTATCACAAGTCTGACGGCCTATCACAAATGTCGTCAGCCTTAGATTTTCAGCAATTGGGAAGCGGTTTAGTAAGGCTATTTTTGTCTTTTTTCTGCACTTCCCACGACTTATAAACCTCAAAAAATGTATTTTCTTATCTTCTCTTTAGTTAAAAATCTCAAAATTCTCTGCACACCTTCAACCACAAGGTTAGGGTTTCAACATAAAAACCCAATTATCTAGAGATTCAACCGTGGCAATTCAATAATTCTTGCGTATTTGAATTCCCTGTTAAGAGGGCTATGAGGGGCACCCAATAGTTCGTGAATAACCTTCCAAAATTTTTGAAGTCATCCAAAAGCTCCAAGTTTAAGGTATGTGGTTTTGAACAAGAACACCCTTTTGTTCTTGTGCCCAAAAGTTACGTATTTTTGTAAAGTATTTCATAAATTCATGGAGAATTCCTATCATGTTATTATATTGTAAGATTTTATGAAACTATGCCTTACCCAAGCTTTGAGTTGTAATATTATTATGTATATTAATGGTTTAAATTGTCAATTTATAGTTTAAGTTGCATAATTCAACGTCTATATAATATTTTTAGAATTTCTAGTCCTATTGTTGTGAATTAAACCTTATGGTTAAACAATGAGTTTGAGAATGAGATGTTAGCGATTTTAAAAGAATTTCAAGAAGTGAGTTTTGATTGTAAGTTAAGATAGAAATCCACATTCTTGAGTTTGAAGTAAAGGGATGTATTTTGGCTCCCATTATATATATATATATATATATATATTGTTGAATTTTTTAAGGTGGATTTTCTAAAGTTCTGAGTTAAGTAAGAGAGTAGTATTTAGAACCGAGTTGGGCTTGACTCCGAGGTCTCATGCCCCAGAACTACGTGCCCCTATAGGTTCTTGATATACCTCAAGTGGGTTAAGATAGTGATCACTAAATTTAAGGTTTTATCCGATGGAAAGGATAGAATAGTTCTCCCTAACGTGTGTAAGCCGTTGGACTCCATGTAGCTCACATGGTTTATGTCGGTTAAGAGAAACTCTCTAAGTTCCTAAAGTTCTCTAAGTTCAAAAGTCTTCCAGGTTTCAAAGAGTTTTAGTCTTAAAGTTACAACGTTTTAAAAGTACAAGTGTTTTGAAAGCTATGGTCCTAATAATTTCAGGTGTCATGATAATTTGAGGTTTTAAGTAAAAGCAAGATGATTTATGAGTCTTGTGGCATATATTTAATTCAAGCTATGTCAGTATGTTTTACACCAAGCAGGTTTTCTATAAAAGCTTATGATATTGAGTATTTTAATTGCACAATCCCCCATATGCTCAGTACATTCCCAAAGTACTGACCCGCATATTTTGTCTGTGTGCCAAATGTTCTCGTAATGTATGTTTAGGTGCTTAGTCTCAGCCTCACCAGTGATCCTTTCGAGCACTCCTATCTACATATCAGCCGTGGTGAGTCCTCATGTTTCGGGGAACGGTTATTCTCAGACTTCCAGATTTATTTTGTAGCTATTTCATTCTTGTTAGTTTAGTATGATTCATTTGGGGACCTGTCCCAATGGCTCTCTAGTTTGGAGTAGTAGAGGTTTGTCAGACTAGTCATCAGATTATTAGCACTTCAAAATTTTCTTTGAGTTGTGGCTTTCTAAGACCAAGTATTTCATTCATATTTCTCATTTTATGATGTTACAGTGTTGAGTTCATGCATTTTATCTCTAAGTAACCTAATATATGAAGTAGAAGGCTCAAAGGGTTTGCTTGGGGCTACTTGTAGCCTTAAGTACCATGTGACTTTCCGCGACCCGGTTGCGGCGCGTTACAAACTTGGTATTAGAGCCTAAGGTTTAAGAGTCTTAGGGAGTCTGACAAGCCGCATTAAGTAGATTCTTGATCATCGATATGTAGCGCGCCACATCTATGATCAAGAGGCTATGAAACATTTTAGGAATAAGTCATTTCTTCCTCTCAAGTCCATCGTGCTCAAGTTGTCTCTCTCAGCTATTAATTCGTGCTCTCTTTTTTAGAATATGCCTCCTCGCCGAGCTCGAAGAAATAACAACGATCAGCAACCTCAGCGCGCTGATCCTCTGAATGAAAACGTCTCACACGCCAAATTTAGGGCAGCCTTCCAGGTACTGGCTCAAGCTTTCACTGTCCAAGACAATTAGGCCGCAGCTTCTCTGCAACAAGGAGGTAACTTAGCTGCTGCCAGAAATCGTGACTTTATGCGGATGAGTCCACCAGAGTTTTATGGGTCAAAGGCAGGGGAATACCTGCAGTTATATATTCAGGAGATAAGGACGATCACATTTGTAATGCATTTCTTTAAAGAAGAGTGTGTAGAGTTAGCATCTTATAGGTTGAAAGACATTGCGTATGACTGGGTGGTTTCTTTGAGGAAGGGTAGAGGGGAGGATAATGCTCCCATTACCTGGCAGATATTCCAATATGCATTCTTGTATAGATTCTTTCCTTTGGAGTTAAGAGAGGTGAAGATTGAAGAGTTTATGAACTTGAGGCAGGGCTCCATGACTATTAAGGAGCACTGCTTAAAGTTCAATCAGCTAGAAAAATATGCGCCTGACTTGATCTCCGACGCCCGAATTGGTATGAGAAAATTTATGATAGGTGTGTCGGGCATAGTACTGAAAGAATGTCACACTGCTATGTTGAAAAGGGAGATGGATTTGTCTAGGAAGATGATCTATGAGCAGCAAATAAAAGAGGATAAGATAAGGGAAACAGATATAGCGAGAGGTAACAAGAGATCCAGGTCTAAACAACACGAGTACGGTCAGGCTAGATCCCAGGGAGGGAACTGCCTCAATTCCAGAGTCGTTCTTCTATGCCAGCACCCTCATATGTTAGAGCCCCAGTGCCTAGAGGTAGGCCAAAGCAGGAAAATATGTCTTTTATGTCCAAGCCTCAGCAGAGTGAGAGCAGCAAGCCCAACTTCCCTCCTTGTGCCAAATGTGGTAGAACCCATCCGAGTAAGTGTTTGGATGAATAGTGTGGTTGTTTCGGGTTTGTCAATATAGGCCATAGGCTTAGAGAGTTCCCACATGCCAGGTAGGGAAGCATAGATACTCATCCCCAGACCCAGGCCACTAGTGCATCAGCTTGCGCAGCCCATCCAGCTCCTCCATAGGGCACTTTTTTTAGTACTACGGGTGGTCAGTGCCAAAATAGGTTATATGCCCTACCTTCCCAGGATGAGTAGGAGGAATCTCCCGATTTTGCTACTGGTATGCTCTGTGTATTTCATTTTGATGTATATATGTTATTGGACCCCGGGTCAAGTTTTTCTTATGTGACCCCAGTTATTGCTGTAAAGTTTGAGTAGTGTCCCGAAAGTATTTCTGAGCCTATTCTAGTTTCTACTCCAGTAGGGGAGTCTGTTGTTGCTAAGAAAGTATACAAGAATTGTCCTGTTATAGTCCTTCATAGAGTCACACTTGCTGATTTGATAGAGTTAAAGATGGTTGATTTTGATGTTATCCTGGGTATGGACTGGCTTCACTCCTGCTATGCATCTATAGATTGTTGTACTCGTGTAGTCAAATTTCAATTTCCTGATGAACCAGTTTTCGAGTGGTCAGGGAGTTCAGTACCTCCCAAGAGTCATTTTATTTCTTATCTCAAAGCCAGGAAACTTATATCTAAGGGTTGCTTTTATCACTTGGTTAGAGTTAAGGACACTAAGTCTGTAACCAGTATCCATTCAGTCAACATTGTCAATGAGTTTCCTGATGTCTTTCCAGAAGATCTCCCTTGGGTACCTCCCGATAGAGAGATAAAATTTGGGATAGATCTTCTTCCCGACACTCATCCTATTTCCATTCCTCCCTACCGTATGGCACCTGTAGAGCTTAAGGAGTTGTAAGAACAACTCAAAGATCTCTTAGACAAAGGTTTTATAAGGCGCAGTGTATCTCCTTGGGGAGCACCTACACTTTTCATGCCAAAGAAAGATGGTTCTTTGCGTATGTGCATTGACTATCGTCATCTTAATAAGGTCACAGTCAAGAACAAGTACCCTCTTTCGAGAATAGATGATTTTTTTGATCAATTGGAAGGTGCGAGTTATTTCTCCGAGATAGACCTTCGATTCGGCTATCACCAACTTAAAGTAAGAGGGTGTGATATCCCAAAGAGAGCTTTCCGAACCCGCTATGGTCATTTTGAGTTTCTTTTCATGTCTTTCGGGATAACTAATGCCCCAGCAGCTTTCATGGACCTCATGAATCGATTGTTCAAGACATATATTGATATGTTCATCATTGTGTTTATTGACGACATCCTTGTGTATTCCCAAAAGGGGTGATCACGCTGACCATCTTAGAATCATCTTGTAAACTTTTAGAGATCATAAGTTGTTTGCCAAATTTAGTAAGTATGAGTTTTGTCTAAGGTACGTAGCATTTTTGGGTCATATTATTTTAGATGATAGTATTAGAGTTGATCCCCAAAAGGCAGAGGTTGTAAGAAATTGGCCTAAGCCTATCTCTCCATCTGATATTAGAAATTTCCTAGGTCTAGCTGGCTATTACCGTCGTTTTGTTAAGGGTTCTCTTTCATTGAATCTCACCTGACTCGGTTGACCCAAAAAAAAGTTACGTTCCTCTGGTCGGATTCCTATGAGAAGAGTTTTCAAAAGTTGAAGATTTGACTCACTTTTGCCCCTATGTTGACTTTACCTGATGGTGTAGATGATTTTGTGGTATACTGTGATGTTTCAAGAGTTGTTTTGGGTTATGTGTTGATGCAGAGGGGTAAAGTTATAGCCTATGCTTCTAGACAGTTGAAACCTCATGAGAAGAATTACCCATCAATGACTTAGAGTTGGCTGTTGTAGTATTTGCTCAGAAAATCTGGAGGCATTATTTGTATAGTGTGCATTTTGATGTTTTTGTTGATCACAAAAGCCCGCAGTATGTGTTGACTCAGAAGGAGTTGAATGTTAGGCAGCGGAGGTGGTTAGAATTATTAAAAGACTATGATATGAGTGTTTTGTATTATCTGAGCAAGGCCAATATTGTGGCATATGCCCTTAGCAGGATATCTATGGGTTGTATTTTGCATGTGGAGGAAGGTAAGAAAGAGTTGGCTCGTGATGCGCATCTTCTGGCTAAACGGGGTGTTAAGTTGCTTGATTCCACTGAAAGAGATATTTTGGTGCAAAGTAGTTCTGAATCCTCTTTGGTTTCGAAAGTTAAGGAGAAGCAAGACTTAGATGCTAGCGTGGTCAGACTGAAGGAGTCAGTCAAGGACCAAAAGGTAAAGGTTTTCTCTCTAGGGGGAGATGGGGTATTGAGGTTGTAGGATAGATTATGTGTTCCTGATGTTGGAGATCTGAGGCAGAGAATTATGGTTAAAGCGCATAGTGTGCGGTATTCTATTCATCCTGGCACTACCAAGATGTACTGCGACTTGCGGGAAATCTATTGGTGGTATGGTATAAAGAAAGATATAGTTGATTTTGTGGCGAAGTATGCAACATGTCAACAGGTTAAGTTTGAGCACCAAAGACCTGGTGGTGTTATGTAAGAGTTTAGTATCCCAACTTGGAAGTGGGAAGATATAAATATGGATTTTATGGCTGGCTTACCTCTTTCCCGATGCCTTTATGATTCCATCTATGTTGTTCTCGACAGGCTGATTAAGTCAGCGCATTTCTTACCTGTGCACACATCTTATACAGCTGAGGACTATGCTAGATTGTATATTCGGGTGTTGGTCAGGTTGCATGGAGTTCCCTTGTCTATCATTTTTTATAGGGGTACTCAGTTCATTTCTCAATTCTGGAGTGCGTTTCAGAAGGGTCTTGGTACCCAAGTTCATATGATTACCACTTTTCATCTACAGATCGATGGTCAGGCTGAGAGGAATATCCAAACTTTGGAGGACATGTTGAGAGCGTGTACCCTTGATTTCAAAGGTAGTTGGGATGACCATTTGTTGGTGATAGAGTTTGCTTACAACAATAGTTACCATGCTAGTATCAAGATGGCACCATTCGAGGCATTATATGGTAGGAGATGTAGATCACCCATAGTTTGGTTCGGAGTGGGTGAAGCTACGTTGGTTGGACCTGATACAGTATTTGAGGTGGTGGAGATGGTGAAGTTGATTAGAGAAAGGTTAAAGATAGCTCAGAGTCATCAAAAGTCATATGCAGATGTGAGACGAAAAGACCTTGAGTTCGAAGTTAATGATTTGGTGTATCTGAAAATTTCGCCCATGAAAGGGGTGAAAAGGTTTGGGAAGAAAGGGAAACTTAGTCCCAGTTATGTTGGCCCTTACAGAATTCTCAGATGTGTTGGGAACGTAGCCTATGAAGTTGAGTTGCCTGCAGAGTTGTCAGTTGTTCATCTTATTTTCTATATTTTAATGATTAGGAAGCATATTGGTGATTCTATCGTTGTTGATTCTTCAGATAACTTAGATGTTCAAAATAACCTTTTGTTTGATGAGGTTCCAGTTGAGATCCTAGATTACCAAGTCCATAGACTAAGGAACAAAGATGTTCCATTGGTCAAGGTTTTATGGCAGAACCAATCAGTGGAGGGTGCTACTTGGGAAGTCGAAGCATATATGCGATCCAAGTACCCACACCTCTTCTTCATATGTTCAGAGCAAGCCGAAGGTATTACTTTTTCTTAATTCAGCCCCTATCTAACCAACGATTCAGCTATATAGCTATTCTGTTGCAAATTTGTGCACTCTCAGAAATACACAAAAGTTTAGAATGACATAGATTCGATTTAGAGAACTATTCCAACTGTGCATCCTCAGTTTCTTTGCATTCCCAGCTTAACTAGTGACAATTCGAGGACGAATGTTTCCATGGGGGAGATATTGTAATACCCTAAGAATTTCAACTAATAGTAGAACCATGTTTCAAGCTCGTTAGAAATAAAGTTAGTGCTTTGTTAGCTACATGATCCAGCTTGATAAGTATTAAGGCCTCAAAAGTGTCCTAGCTATTAGACAAATCAAAACATTCCTTGCCGATTGAATTCTTGAGATGGATATTGGTATAGTCAACTTCAAATGAGCATATATCTAGTGATACTATGAATTACTGATATCATGACCCACCAACAGATAGTTTATTGAGTTAGCTTTCCAATGATACCAATTTCTCCTAAATCCGATACCGGAGCAAAAAGTTATGCCCATTTTACTCCAGCATGTCAGCCTGGAAAACTGACTGACGACATTTTGTGATAAGTTATAACAAGTGTGACGACTTATCACCAATCTCGTCAGACTTAGGTAGATTTCCACCCCCAGTGACAATATTTAGTGATAAGTTATCATAAGTGTGACGACTTATCACCAATGTCGTTAGCCTTAGGCAGATTTCCACCCCAGTGATGAGATTTTGTGATAAGTTATCACAAGTGTGATGACTTATCACTAATGTTGTCAGCCTTAGGTAGAATCCATCCCCTAGTGACGACATTTCTAATAATTTATCATAAGTGTGATGACTTATCATGAATGTCGTCATCCTTAGACAGAAATCCATCAATTCCAGCCCCCCTGTGACGACATTTGTGACGACTTATCACTACTCTGACAGCCTATCATAAATGTCGTTATCCTTATAATTTCAGCAATTGGGAAGCGGTTTAGTAAGGGTATTTTGGTCTTTTTCCTGCACTTCCCATGACTTATAGCCCTCAGAGAACGTATTTTCTTCTATTCTCTTTAGTTAAACATCTCAAAATTCTCTGTACACCTTCAGCCACAATGTTAGGGTTTGAACATAAAAAACCAATTATCTGGCGATTCAATCGTGAGAATTCAATAATTCGTGCATATTTGAATTCCCGTTAAGCGGGCTATGAGGGACACCCAATAGTTTGTGAATAACCTTTCAAAATTTTTGAAGTCATCCAAAAGCTCCAAGTTTAAGGTATGTGATTTTGAAAAAGAACACCCTTTTGTTCTTGTTCCTAAAAGTTACATATTTTCATAAAATATTTCGTAAATTCATGGAGAATTCCTATCATGTTATTATATTGTTAGTTTTTATGAAATTATGTCTTACCCAATCTTTGAGTTGTAATATTATTATGTATATTAATGGTTTAAATTGTCTATTTATGGTTTAAGTTGTATAATTCAACGTCTATATTATGTTTTGAGAATTTCAAGTCCTATTGTTGTGAATTGAAACTTATGGTTAAAGCATGAGTTTGAGAATGAGATGTTTGCGATTTTTAAAGAATATCAAGAAGAGAATTTTGATTGTAAGTTAAGATAGAAATCCACATTATTGAGTTTGAAGTAAAGGGGATGCATTTTGGCTCCCATTAGATATATATATATATATATATATATATATATATTGTTGAATTGTTTTAAGGTGGATTTTCTAAAGTTCTGAGCTAAGTAAGGGAGTAGTATTTAGCACCAAGTTGGGCTTGATTCTGATGTCTCATGCCTCAGAACTACGTGCCCCTGTAGGTTCTTGATATACCCCAAGTGGGTTAAGATAGTGATCACTAAAGTGAAGGTTTTATCCGATGGAAAGGATAGAACAGCTCTCCCCAACGTGGGTAAGACGTTGGACTCCATGTAGCTCACATGGTTTATGTTGGTTACAAGAAACTCCCTAAGTTCCTAAAGTTCTCTAAGTTCTAAAGTTTTCCAAGTTTCAAAGAGTTTTAGTCTTAAAGTTACAAAGTTTTGAAAGTATAAGAGTTTTAATAGCTATGGTCCTAATAATTTCAGGTGTCATGATAATTTGAGGTTTTAAGTAAAAGCATGTCGATTTATGAGTCTTGTGGAATATATTTGATTCAAGCTATGTGAGTATGTTTTATACCATGCTGGTTTTCTATAAAAGCTTATTATATTGAGTATTTTAATTGCACACTCCCCCATATGCTCAGTACTGACCCACATATTTTGTCTGTGTGTCATATATTCAAGTAATGTAGATTCTGATGCTCAATCTCGCCTCACCAGTGATCCTTTCAAGAACTCATATCTACATATCAGCCATGCTGAGTCCTCATGTTTCGGGGACCGGTTATTCTCAGACTTCCAGTTATATTTAGTAGCTGTTAAATTCTTGTCAAATGAGTATGAGCCAATTGGGGACCTATCCCAATGGCTCTCTAGTTTGGATTAGTAGAGGTTTGTCAGACTAGTCATCGGATTATTAGCACTTCGAGATTTTCTTTGAGTTGTAGTTGTTTCAGACCAAGTATTTCATTCATATTTTTTATTTTATGATGTAACAGTGTTTAGTTCATGCATTTTATCTCTAAGTAAGCTAATATATGAAGTAGAAGGCTCAAAGGGTTAGCTTTGGGATACTTGTAGCCTTAAGTACTGTGTAACATTTCGGGACTTGGTTTCGGGGCGTTATAAACTTGGTATAAGTGCCTAAGCTTTAGAGAGTCCAAAGGAGTCTGACAAACCGCGTTAAGTAGAGTCTTGATCATCGGTGTGTAGTTCACAACATCTATGAGCAAGAGGCTACAAAATGTTTTAGGAACAAGTCGATTCTTCCTCTCAAGTCCATAGTGCTCAAGTTGTCTCTCACAGCTATTAATTCGTGCTCTCTTATTTCAAAATATGCCTCCTCGCCGAGCTCGAAGAAATAATAACGATCAGCAACCTCAGCCCGCTGATCCTCTGAATGAAAATGTGTCCCATGCAAATTCAGGGAATCCTTCCAGGCACTGGCCCAAGGTGTCACTGTCCAGGACAATAAGGTCGCAGCTCCTTTGAAGCAGGGAGATGACTTATCTGGTGACAAAATTCATGACTTTATGTGGATGAGTCCGACAAAGTTTTATGGGTCTAAGGCATGGAAAGACCCGCAGTAATATCTTAAGTAGATAAGGAAGATCACACAGGTAATACGTGACTCTGAAGAACAGTGTGTGGAGTTAACATCTTACAGGTTGAAGGACATTGCATATGATTGGGTGGTTTGTTGGAGGAAGGGTAGAGGGGAGGATCATGCTCCCATTACCTGGCAGATGTTCAAAGATGCATTCTTGGATAGGTTCTTTCCTTTGGAGTTAAGAGAGGCAAAGATTGAAGAGTTTATGAACTTGAGGCAGGGCTCTATGAGTGTTACGGAGTACTGCTTAAAGTTCAATTAGCTAGCAAAATATGCGCCTGACTTGATCTCCGACGCCCAAACTGGTATGAGAAAGTTTATGACAGGTGTGTCAGGTTTAGTACTGAAAGAATATCGCACTGCTATGTTGAACAAGGATATGGATTTATCTAGGATGATGATCTAAACACAGCAAATAGTAGAGTATAAGATAAGGGAAAGAGATAAAGCAAGAGGTAAAAAGAGAGCCAGGTCTGAACAACACGAGTACGGTCAGGCTAGATCCCAGGAAGGGAACTGCCCTCAGTTCCAGAGTCATTCTTCTATGCCAGAACCCTTATCTACTAGTGCCCCAGCACCTAGAGGTAGGCCAAAGTAGGGAAATAGGTCTTCTATGTCCAGGCCTCAGCAGAGTGTGAGCAGCAATCCCAACTTTTCTCCTTATGCCAAGTGTGGTAGGACCTATTCGGGTGAGTGTTTTGATGAACATCGTGGTTGTTTCAGGTGTGAAAAGATAGTCCACAAGCTTAGAGAGTACCTACATGCCAGATAGGGAAGCATAGATTCCCAGTCCCAGACCCAGGACACTAGTGCATCAGCTTCCGCAGCCCGTCCAGCTCCTCCTTAGGGCGCTTCTTCTAGTACTGCTGGCGTTCTGTTCCAAAATAGGTTCTATGCCCTACCTTCCCATCATGAGTAGGAGTACTCTCCCGATATTATTACTGGTATGCTCCGTGTATTTCATTTTGATGTATATTTGTTATTAGTCCTCGGGTCAAGTTTTTCTTATGTGACCCCACTTGTTGCTGTGAAGTTCGAGAAGAGTCCCGAAAGTATTTCTGATCTTATTCTAGTTTCTACTCCAGTAGGGGAGTTTGTTGTTGCTAAGGAAGTATACAAGAATTGTCCTATTACGGTCCTTCATAGAGTCAAACTTGTTGATTTGATAGAGTTAGAGATGGTTGATTTTGATATTATCCTGGGTATGGACTGGTTCCACTCCTGCTATGCATCTATAGATTGTCGTACTCATGTAGTCAAATTTCAATTTCCTGATGAACCAGTTTTCGAGTGGTCAGGGAGTTCAGTACCTCCCAATAGTCATCTAATTTCTTATCTTAAATCCAGGAAGCTTATATCTAAGGGTTACTTTTATCACTTAGTTAGAGTTAAGGACACTAAGTTTGAAACCCCAAGTTTCCATTCAGTCAACATTGTCAATGAGTTTCCTGATGTTTTTCCGAAAGATCTCCCAGGGGTACCTCCCAAAAGAGATATAGAATTTGGGATAGATCTTCTTCCCGACACTCAGCCTATTTCCATTCCTCCCTACCGTACGGCACCTACAAATCTTAAGGAGTTCAAAGAACAACTCAAAGATATCTTAGACAATGGTTTTATAAGGCCCAGTGTATCTCCTTGAGGCGCACCTGTCCTTTTCGTGCAAAATAAAGATGGTTCTTTGCATATATGCATTGACTATCATCAGCTTAATAATGTCAAAGTCAAGAACAATTACCCTCTTCCAAGAATAGATGATTTGTTTGATCAGTTGCAAGGTACAAGTTATTTCTGCAAGATAGACCTTAGATCCGGCTATCACCAAATTAAAGTAAGGGGGTTTGCTATCCTAAATACAGTTTTCCAAACCCCCTATGGTCATTTTGAGTTTCTTTTCATGTCTTTCGGCCTAACTAATGCCCCAGGATCTTTCATGGACCTCATGAATCGAGTGTTCAAGCCATATCTTGATATGTTCGTCATTGTGTTTATCGACGACATCCTTGTGTATTCCCGAAGTGAGGGTGATCACGTAGACCATCTTAGAATCATCTTACAAACTCTTAGAGATCATAAGTTGTTTGCCAAATTCAGTAAGTATGATTTTTGGCTAAGGTCTGTATCATTTCTGGGTCATATTATTTCAGATGAAGGTATTAGAGTTGATTCCCAAAAGACAGAGGATGTAAGAAATTGTCCTAGGCCTATATCTTCTTCTGATATTAGAAGTTTCTTGGGGCTAGTTGTCTATTACCATCATTTTTTGAAGGGTTCTCTTCCATTGCGTCTCCCATGACTCGGTTGACCCAAAAGAAAGTTAAGTTCCTCTGGTCGGATTCTTGTGAGAAGAGTTTTCAGGAGTTGAAGACTCGACACACTTTCACCCTTATGTTGACTTTTCCTGATGGTGTAGATTGTTTTGTGGTATACTGTGATACTTTTATAGTTGGTTTGGGTTGTGTGTTGATGCAGAGGGGTAAAGTTATATCCTATGCTTCTAGACAGTTGAAATCTCATGAGAAGAATTACCCAACCCATGACTTAGAGTTGGCTGTTGTAGTGTTTGCTCTGAAAATCTGTAGACATTATTTGTAAGGTGTGCATGTTTATTTTTTTACTGATCATAAATTCCTGCAGTATGTGTTGCTCAGAAAGAGTTGAATCTTAGGTAGCGGAGGTAGTTAGAATTGTTAAAAGACTATGATATGAGTGTTTTGTATCATTCGGGAAAGACCAATGTTATGGCAGATGCCCTTAACAGGATGTCTATGGGTAGTATTTCGCATGTGGAGGAAGGAAAGAAAAAGTTGGCTCGTGATGTGCATCGTCTGGCTAGACTGGGTTTTAAGTTGCTTGATTCCACTGAGGGAAATATTTTGGTGCAGAGTAGTTCTGAATCCTCTTTGATTTCAGAAGTGAAAGAGAAGCAAGACTTAGATTCTAGCTTGGTCAGACTGAAGGAGTCTTTCAAGGAAAAAAAGGTAGAGGTTTACTCTCAAGTGGGAGATGGGATGTTAAAGTTGCAGGGTAGATTATGTATTCCTGATCTTGGTGATCTGAGGCAGAGAATTATGTGTAAAGCTCATGGTGCGCGGTATTCTATTCATTTCGGCACTACCAAGATATACCGCAACTTGCGGGAAATCTATTGGTGGTGTGGTATGAAAAGAGATATAACTGATTGTATGTCGAAGTGTGCAGGTTGAGCGCCTAAGACCCATTGGTGTGATGCAAGAGTTTATTATCCCAACTTGGAAGTGGGAAGAGATAATTATGGATTTTGTGGTTCGCTTACCTCTTTCTCGATGCCATCATGATTCCATCTGGGTTGTTGTCGACAGGCTGACTAAGTAAGCTTATTTCTTGCCTGTGCACACATCTTATATAGCTGAGGACTATGCTAGATTGTATATTCGGGAGTTGGTAAGATTGCATGGAGTTCCCTTCTCTATCATTTCTGATAGGGGTACTCAGTTCACTTCTCATTTCAGGAGAGCATTTCAGAATGGTCTTGGTACCCAAGTTCATATGAGTTCCGCTTTTCATCCACAGACAGATGGTCAGGCTGAGAGGACTATCCAAACTTTGGAGGACATGTTTAGAGCGTGTGCCCTTGATTTCAAAGGTAGTTGGGATGAACATTTTCCGTTGATAGATTTTTCTTACAACAATAGTTACCACGCTAGTATCAAGATGGCACCATTTGAGGCATTATATAGTAGGAGATGTAGATCACCCATAGGTTGGTTTGGAGTGGGTAAAGCTACTTTGGTTGGATCTGATGCACTATTTAAGGTGATGGAGAAGATGAAGTTGATTAGAGAAAGGTTAAAGATAGCTCAGAGTCGTCAAAAGTCATATACAAATGTGAGATGAAAAGACCTTGAGTTCGAAGTTAATGATTTGGTATATCTGAAAATTTCCCGCATGAAAGGGGGAAAAAGGTTTGGGAAAAAAGGGAAACATAGTCCCCGTTACGTTGGCCCTTACAGAATTCTCAGCCGTGTTGGGAACAAGCCTATGAAGTTTAGTTGCCTGCAGAGTTGTTAGCTATTCATCCTATTTTCCATATTTTCATGCTTAGGAAGCATACTGGTGATTCTATGTTGTTGATTCTTCAGATTGCTTAGATGTTCAGAATAACCTTTCATTTGATGAGGTTCCAGTTGAGATCCTAGATTACCAAGTCCGTAGACTAAGGAACAAAGAAGTTCCATTGGTCAAAGATTTATGGCAGAACCAATTAGTGGAGGGTGCTACATGGGAAATCGAAGCAGATATGCGATCCAAGTACCCACACCTCTTCTTCTCAAATTCAGAGCAAGCCGAAGGTATTACTTTTTCTTAATTCAGCCCCTATCTAACCAAAGATTCAGCTATATAGCTATTTTGTTGCAAATTTTTGCACTCTCACAAATACTCAAAAGTTTAAAATGATATAGATTCAATTTAGAGAACTATTCCAACTGCGCATCCTCAGTTTCTTTCCATTCGTAGCTTAACTAGTGACATTCGAGGACGAATATTTCCAACGGAGAGATATTGTAATACCTCGAGAATTTCGACTAATAGTAGAACCTTATTTCAAGCTCTTTATAAATAAATTTAGTGCTTTGGTAGCTACATGATCTAGCTTGATGAGTATTAAGGCCTCAAAAGTGTCCTAGCTATTAGACGAATCAAAATATTCCTTGCCGATTGACTTCTTGAGATGGATATTGGTATAGTAAATTTCAAATGATCTTATCTCTCGTTATACTATGAATTTCAGATCTCATGACCCAATAAAAGATAGATAATTGAGTTAGATTTCCAACGATACCAATTTTGCTTAAATCCAATATCGGAGCAAAAAGTTATGCCCATTTTACTCCAGCATGTCTTCCTGGAAAACTGACTGACGACATTTTGTGATAAGTTATCACAAGTGTGACGACTTATCATCAATTTCGTCAGCCTTAAGAAGATTTACACCCCCAGTGATGACATTTTGTGATAAGTTATCACAAGTGTGACGACTTAGCACCAATGTCATCTGCCTTAGGCAAATTTTCAGCCCAAGTGATGACACTTTGTGATAAGTTATCACAAGTGTGACGACTTATCACCAATGTCGCCAGCCTTAGGTAGAATCCATCCCCCAGTGACGACTTTTTTGAAAATTTATTACAAGTATGACGACTTATCATGAATTTTGTCAGCCTTAGGAAGAAATCCATCAATTCCAGCCCCCCAGTGACGACATTTGTGACAACGTATCACAAATCTGATAGCCTATCACAAATGTCGTCAGGCTTAGATTTTCAGCAATTGGGAAGCGGTTTAGTAAGGGTATTTTTGTCTTTTTCCTGCACTTCCCACGACATATAACCCTCAGAGAACGTATTTTCTTCTTTTCTCTTTAGTTAAACATCTCAAAATTCTATGCACACCTTCAACCACAAGGTTAGGGTTTCAACATAAAAACCCAATTATCTACAAATTCAACCGTGAGAATTCAATAATTCTTGCATATTTGAATTCCCCGTGAAGAGGGCTATGAGGGACACCCAATAGTACATGAATAACCTTCTGAAATTGTTCAAGTCATCCAAAAGTTCCAAGTTTAAGGTATGTGGTTTTGAACAAGAACACCCTTTTGTTCTTGTGCCCAAAAGTTACATATTTTCGTAAAGTATTTCGTAAATTCATGGAGAATTCCTATCATGTTATTATATTGTGAGTTTTATGAAACTATGTCTTCCCCAAGCTTTGAGTTGTAATATTATTATGTATATTAATGGTTTAAATTGTCAATTTATGGTTTAAGTTGCATAATTCAACATCTATATCATATTTTGAGAATTTCAAGTCCTATTGTTGTGAATTGAACCTTATGGTTAAAGCATGAGTTTGAGAATGAGATGTTAGCAATTTTTAAAGAAGTTCAAGAAGTGAGTTTTGATTGTAAGTTAACATAGAAATCTACATTCTTGAGTTTGAAGTAAAGGGGATGCATTTTGGCTCCCATTATACATATATATATTGTTGAATTGTTTTAAGGTGGATTTTCTAAAGTTCTGAGCTAAGTAAGGGAGTAATATTTAGCAGCGAATTGGGCTTGATTCCGAGGTCTCATGCCCCAGAACTACGTGCCCCAGTAGGTTCTTGATATACCCTAAGTGGGTTAAGATAGTTTTTACTAAAGTTAAGGTTTAATCTGAGGGCAAGGATAGAACAACTCTCCCCAACGTGGGTTAGACGTTGGACTCTATGTAGCTCACATGGTTTATGTCGGTTAAGCGAAACTCCCTAAGTTCCTTAAGTTCTCTAAGTTCTAAAGTCTTCCAAGTTTCAAATAGTTTTAGTCTTAAAGTTACAAAGTTTTGAAAGTATAAGTGTTTTGAAAGTTATGGTCCTAATAATTTCAGGCGTCATGATAATTGGAGGTTTTAATAAAAATCATGAAGATTTATGAGTCTTGCGGAGTATATTTAATTCAAGCTATGTGAGTATGTTTTACACCAAGCAGGTTTTTTATAAAAGCTTATGATATTGAGTATTTTAATTGCACACTCCCCCATATGCTCAGTACATTTCCAAAGTACTGACCCACATATTTTTTCTGTGTGTCGTATATTCTCGTAATGTAGGTTCAGGTGCTCAGTCTCAACCTCACCAGTGATCCTTTCGAGCACACCTATCTAAATATCAGCCGTGGTACGTCCTCATGTTTCGGGGACTGGTTATTCTCAGACTTTTAGTTTTATTTAGTAGCTGTTTAATTCTTGTCAGTTGAGTATGATTTAGTTGGGGACCTATCACAATGGCTCTCTAGTTTGGAGTAGTAGAGGTTTGTCAGACTAGTCATCAGATTATCAGCACTTCAAGATTTTATTTGATTTGTAGTTTGTTCAGACCAAGTATTTCATTTATATTTCTCATTTTATGATGTCACAGTGTTGAGTTCATGCATTTTATCTCTAAGTAAGATAATATATGAAGTAGAAGGTTCAAACGGTTAGCTTGGGGCTACTTGTAGCCTTAAGTACCGTGTGACATTCCAGGACTCGGTTGCGGGGCATTATAAACTTGGTATCATAGCCTAAGGTTTAACGATTCCTAAGGAGTCTGACAAGTTGCATTAAGTAGAGTCTTGATCACCGGTGTGTAGCGCTCCACATCTATGATCAAGAGGCTACGAAACATTTTAGGAACAAGTCATTTCTTTCTCTCGAGTTCATCGTGCTTAAGTTGTCTCTCTCAGCTATTAATTCGTGCTCTCTTATTTCAGAATATGCCTCCCCGCTAAACTCGAAGAAGTAACAACGATCAGCAACCTCAGCGCGCTGATCCTCTGAATGAAAATGTATCACACATCAAATTCAGGGCAGCCTTCGAGGCACTGGACCAAGCTTTCGTTGTCCAGGACAATCAGGCCGCAGCTTCTCAGCAGCAAGGAGGTGACTTAGCTGCTGCCAAAATTTATGACTTTATACGGATGAGTCCTCCAGAGCTTTATAGGTCAAAGGTAGGGGAATACCCGTAGTTATATCTTAAGGAGATAAGGAAGATCCAATAGGTAATGTGTGTCTCTGAAGAAGAGTGTGTGGAGTTGGCATCTTACAGTTTTAAAGACATTGTGTATGCTTGGAAGGTTTCTTGGAGGAAGGGTAGAGGGTAGGATGATGCTCCCATTACCTCGCAGATATTCCAAGATGCATTCTTGGATAGGTTCTTTTCTTTGGAGTTAAGAGAGGTAAAGATTGAAGAGTTTATGAACTTGAGGCAGCGCTCCATGACTATTAAGGAGTACTGCTTAAAGTTCAATCAGCTAGCAAAATATACGCCTAGCTTGATCTCCGATGCCAAAACTGGTATGAGAAAGTTTGTGACAAGTGTATCGGGCTTAGTACTAAAAGAATGCTGCACTGCTATGTTGAACAATGAGATATATTTGTCTAGGAAAATGATCTATGTGTAGTAAATAGAGGAGGATAAGATAAGGGAAAGAGATAGAGAGAGAGGTAACAAGAGAGACAGGTCTGAACAACACGAGTACGGTCAAGCTAGATCCCAGGAAGGGAACCTCCCTCAGTTCAAGAGTCGTTCTTCTATGTCAGTACCCTCATCCGCTAGTTCCCCATCACCTAGAGGTAGGCCAGAGCAGGGAAACAGGTCTTCTATGTCCAGGCCTCAGCAGAGTATGAGAAGCAAGCCCAACTTCCCTCCTTGTGCCAAGTATGGTAGGACCCATCCGAGTGAGTGTTTGGATGAACAGTGTGATTATTTTGGATGTGGCAAGATAGGACATAGGCTAAGAGAGTTCCCACATGCCAGGAAGTGAATCAGAGATACCCGACCCTAGACCCAGGCTAGTGCATCAGCTTCCATAGCCCGTCCAGCTCCTCCTCAGGGCGCTTCTTCTAGTACTGTTGGCGGTCAGTTCCAAAATAGGTTATATGTCGTACCTTCCTATCATGAAAAGGATACTCTCTCGATGTTTTTACTGGTATGCTTCATGTATTTCATTTTGATGTGTATGTGTTATTGGACCCCGGGTCAAGTTTTGTTATGTGACCCCACTTGTTGTTGTGAAGTTTGAGAAGAGTCCCAAATGTATTTCTTAGCTCATTCTAGTTTCTACTCTAGTAGGGGAGTCTATTGTTACTAAGCAAGTATACAAGAATTATCCTGTTACAGTCATTTATTGAGTCATACTTACTGATTTGATAGAGTTAGAGATGGTTGACTTTGATGTTATCCTGGGTATGGACTAGCTTAACTCCTACTATGCATCTATAGATTGTCGTACTCGTGTAGTCAAATTTAAGTTTCCTGTTGAACCAGTTTTTGAGTGGTCAGGGAGTTCAGTACCTCCCAAGAGTCATTTTATTTCTTATCTCAAAGCCAGGAAGCTTATATCTAAGGGTTGCTTTTATCACTTGGTTAGAGTTAAGGACACTAAGTCTAAAACCCTAAGTATCTATTCAATCAACATTGTCAATGAGTTTCCTGATGTTTTTCCGGAAAATCTCCCAGGGGTACCTCCCGATTGAGAGATAGAATTCGGGATAGATCTTTTTCCCGACATTCATCCTATTCCCATTCCTCCCTACTGTATGGCACCTGTAGAGTTTAAGAAGTTGAAAGAATAACTCAAATATCTCTTAGACAAAGGTTTTATAAGGCCCAGTGTATCTCCTTGGGGTGCTCCTATCCTTTTCGTGCGAAAGAAAGATGATTCTTTGTGTATGTACATTGACTATCGTCAGCTTAATAAGGTCACAGTCAAGAACAAGTACCCTCTTTTGATAATAGATGATTTGTTTGATCAGTTACAAAGTGCGAGTTATTTCTCCACGATAGACCTTAGATCCAGCTATCACCAACTTAAAGTAAGGGGGTGTGATATCCCAAAGATAGTTTTTCCAACCTACATTGGTTATTTTGAGGTTTTTTTTTGTCTTTCGAGATAACTACTGCCCCAGTAGCTTTCATGGACCGCATGAATCAAGTGTTTAAGCCGTATCTTAAAATGTTCATCATTGTGTTTATCGACGACATCCTTGTGTATTCTCGAAGTGGGCTGATCATGCAGACCATCTTAGAATAGTCCTGGAAACTCTTAGAGATCATAAGTTGTTCATCGAATTCAGTAAGTATGAGTTTTGGTTAAGGTCCGTAGCATTTCTGGGTTATATTATTTCAGTTGAAGGTATTAGAGTTGATCCCTAAATGACAGAGGCTGTAAGAAATTGGCCTAGGCCTATCTCTCCATCTGATATTAGAATTTTCTTGGGTCTATCTGGCTATTACCTTCATTTTGTTAAAGGGTTCCCTTATATTACGTCTCTTATGACTCGATTGACCCAAAATAAAGTTAAGTTCCTCTGGTCGGATTCCTGTGAGAAGAGTTTTTAGGAGTTGAAGACTCGACTGGCTTCCGCCTCTGTGTTGACTTTGCCTGATAGTGTAGATGATTTTATGGTATATTGTTATGCTTCGAGAGTTTGTTTGGGTTGTGTGTTGATGTAGAAGGGTAAAGTTATAGCCTATGCGTCAAGACAGTTGAAACCTCATGAGAAGAATTACCTAACCCATGACTTAGAGTTGGTTGTTGTAGTGTTTGCTCTGAAAATCTAGAGACATTATCTGTATGGTTGGCATGTTGATGTTTTTACTAATCACAAAAGCCTACAGTATGTGTTGACTCAGAAGAAGTTGAATCTTAGGCAGCGGAGGTGGTTAGAATTGTTAAAAGACTATGATATGAGCGTTTTTTATCATTTGGGCAAGGCTAATGTTGTGGTAGATGCACTTAGTAGGATGTCTATAGGTAGTATTTCGTATATGGAGGAAGGTAAGAAAGAGTTGGCTCATGATGTGCATCGTCTGTCGAGACTGGGTGTTAAGTTGCTTGATTTCACTGAGGGAAATATTTTGGCGCAAATAGTTTCGAATCCTCTTTGGTTTTTGAAGTGAAGGAGAAGTAAGACTTAGATGCTAGCTTGGTCAGGCTGAAGGAGTCAGTCAAGGACCAAAAGGTAGAGGTTTTCTCTCAAAGAGGAGATGGGGTGTTAAGGTTACAGGGTATATTATGTGTTCCTGATCTTGGTGATCTGAGACAGAGAATTATGGATGAAGCACATAGTGCGTGGTATTCTATTCATCTCGTCTCTACCAAGATATACTGCAACTTGCAGAAAATCTATTGGTGGTGTGGTATGAAGAAGGATATAGCTGATTTTGTGGCAAAGTGTGCAACATGTCAACAGGTTAAGGTTGAGCACCAAAGACCTGGTGGTGTGATGCAAGAGTTTAGTATCCCAACTTGGAAGTGGGCAGAGATAAATATGGATTTTGTAGATGGCTTACCTTCTTCCCGACGTCATTATGATTCCATCTGGGTTGTTGTCGATAGGCTCACTAAGTCAGCGCATTTCTTGCCTGTGCACACATCTTATACAGCTGAGGACTATGCTAGATTGTATATTCGGGAGTTGGTCAGGTTGCATGGAGTTTCCTTGTCTATCATTTTGGATAGGGGTACTCAGTTCACATCAAAGTTCTGGAGAGCGTTTCAGAAAGGTCTTGGTACCCAAGTTCATATGAGTTCTGTTTTTCATCCGCAGACAGATGGTCAGGCTGAGAGGACTATCCAAACTTTAGAGGACATGTTGAGAGCGTGTGCCCTTGATTTTAAAGATAGTTGGGGTGAGCATTTTTCGTTGATAGAGTTTTCTTACAACAATAGTTACCATGAGAGAATCAAGAAGCACCATTCGAGGAATTATATGGTAGGAGATATAGATCACCCATAGGTTGGTTCGGAGTGGGTGAAGCTACTTTGGTTGGACCTGATGTAGTATTTGAGGCGGTAGAAAAGGTAAAGTTGATTAGAGAAAGGTTAAAGATAGATCAGAGTCATCAAAAGTCATATGCTGATGTGAGACGAAAAGACCTTGAGTTCGAAGTTAATGGTTTGGTGTATCTAAAAAATTTTCCCATAAAAGGGGTGAAAAGGTTTGGGAAGAAAGGGAAACTTAGTCCCCATTACGGTGGCCCTTACCGAATTCTCAACTGCGTTGGGAACGTAGCCTATGAAGTTAAGTTGCCTGCAGATTTGTTAGATGTTCATCCTATTTGCCATATTTCCATGCTTAGGAAGCATATTGGTGATACTATCGTTGTTGATTCTTCAGATAGCTAAGGTGTAAAGAATAACCTTTTGTTTGATGAGGTTCCAGTTAATATCCTTTATCACCAAGTCCGTTGACTAAGGAACAAAGTAGTTCCATTGGTCAAGGTTTTATGGAGGAACCAATCAATGGAGGGTGCTACTTAGGAAGCCGAAGCAGATATGCGATCCAAGTACCCACGCCGCTTCTTCACAAGTTTAGAGCAAGCCGAAGGTATTACTTTTTCTTAATTCAGCCCCTATCTAACCAAAGATTCAGCTATATAGCTATTTTGTTGCAAATTTGTGCACTCTAAAAAATACTCAAAAGTTTAGAATGACATAGATTCAATTCCGAGAACTATTCCAACTGTGCATCCTCAGTTTCTTTGCATTCCCAGCTTAACTAGTGACATTCGAGGATGAATGTTTCCAAAGGAGAGATATTGTAGTACCCCAAAAATTTCAACTAATAGTAGAACCCTATTTCAGGCTCGTTAGAAATAAAGTTAGTTCTTTGGTTGATACATGATCTAGCTTGATGAGTATTAAGGCCTCAAAAGTGTCCTAGCTATTAGACGAATCAAAACATTCCTTGCCGATTGAATTCTTGAGATGGATATTAGTATAGTCAACTTCAAACGAGAATATCTATAGATATACTATTTATTTCTGATCTCATGACCCACCAACAGATAGACAATTGAGTTAGCTTTCCAACGATACCAATTTCGCCTAAATATGATACCGGAGAAAAACGTTATGCCCATTTTACTCCAGCATGTCAGACTGGAAAACTGACTGACGATATTTTGTGTTAAGTTATCACAACTGTGACAACTTATCACCAATGTTGTCAGCCTTAGGCAGATTTCCACCTCCAATGATGATATTTTGTGATAAGTTATCACAAGTGTGATGACTTATAACCAATGTCGTTAGCCTTAGGATGATTTCCACACCCAGTGATGATATTTTGTGAGAAGTTATCACAAGTGTGACGACTTCTCACCAATGTCATCAGCTTTAAGCAGAATCCAGCCCCTAGTGATGACATTTCGGATAAGTTATCACAAGTGTGATGACTTATCATAAATTTCGTCAGCCTTAGGCAGAAATCCATCAATTCCATCACCCCAGTGACGACATTTGTGACGACTTATCACAAGTCTGACGGCCTATCATAAATGTCATCAGCCTTAGATTTTCAGCAATTGGGAAGCAGTTTAGTAGGGGTATATTGGTCTTTTTCCTGCACTTCCCACGACTTATAACCCTCAGAGAACGTATTTTCTTCTATTCTCTTTAGTTAAACATCTCAAAATTCTCTGTACACCTTCAACCAAAAGGATAGGGTTTCAATATAAAAACCCAATTATCTAGAGATTCTACCGTGAGAATTCAATAATTCTTGCATATTTGAATTCCCCATTAAGGGGGCTATGAGGGACACCTAATAGTTCGTGAATAACCTTCCTAAATTTTTAAAGTCATCAAAAAGCTCCAAGTTTAAGGTATGTGGTTTTGAACAAGAACACCCTTTTGTTCTTGTGCACAAAAGTTACATATTTTCGTAAAGTATTTCATAAATTCAAGGAGAATTCCTATCATGTTATTATATTGTGAGTTTTTATGAAACTATGTCTTACCCAAAGTTTGAGTTGTAAGATTATTATGTATACTACTGGTTTAAATTGTCAATTTATGGTTTAGGTTGCATAATTCAACGTCTATATCATGTTTTGAGAATTTCAAGTCCTATTGTTGTGAATTGAACCTTATGGTTAAAGCATGAGTTTGAGAATGAGATGTTAGTGATTTTTAAATAATATCAAGAAGTGAGTTTTGATTGTAAGTTAAGATAGAAATCCACATTCTTGAGTTTGAAGTAAAGGGAATGCATTTTGGCTATCATTACATATATATTTATATATATTGTTGAATTGTTGTAAGGTAGATTTTCTAAAGTTCTTAACGAAGTAAGGGAGTAGTATTTAGCACCGAGTTGGGCTTGATTTTGAGGTTTCATTCCCCAGAACTGCGTGCCCCCATAGGTTCTTGATATACCCCAAGTGGGTTAAGATAGTGATCACTAAAGTTAAGGTTTTATCCAATGGAAAGGATAGAGTAGCTCTCTCCAACGTGGGTAATACATTGGACTCCATGTAGCTCACATGGTTTATGTCGGTTAAGAGAAACTCCCTAAGTTCCTAAAGTTCTCTAAGTTCTAAAGTCTTCCAAGATTCAAAGAGTTTTAGTCTTAAAGTTACAAAGTTTTGAAAGTATAAGTGTTTTGAAAGCTATTGTCCTAATAATTTCAGGTTTCATGATAATTTGAGGTTTTAAGTAAAAGCATGATGATTTATGAGTCTTGTGGCATATATTTAATTCAAGATATGTGTGTATGTTTTACACCATAAAGGTTTTCTATAAAAGCTTATGATATTGAGTATTTTAATTGCACACACCCCCATATGCTCATTACATTCCCAAAGTACTGACCCACATATTTTGTCTGTGTGCCATATATTCTCGTAATGTAGGTTCAGGTGCTCAGTCTCAGCCTCACCAGTGATCCTTTCGAGCACTCCTATCTACATATCACCTGTGGTGAGTCCTCATGTTTCGAGGACCGATTATTCTAAGACTTTAAGTTTTATTTAGTAGCTGTTTAATTCTTGTCAGTTGAGTATGAGTTAGTTGGATAGGTGTCCCAATGGTTTTCTAGTTTTGAGTAGTAGAGGTTTGTCAGACTAGTCATCGGATTATCAGCACTTCGTTATTTTCTTTGAGTTGTAGTTTGTCCAGACCAAGTATTTCATTCATATTTTTCATTTTATGATGTCACAGTGTTGAGTTCATGCATTTTATCTCTAAGTAAGCTAATATATGAAGTAGAGGGCTCAAAGGGTTAGCTTGGGGCTACTTGTAGACTTAAGTACCGTGTGATGTTTCGGGACCTGGTTGTGGGGCATTACAAACTTGGTATCAGAGCCTAAGGTTTAGAGAGTCCTAGGGAGTCTGACAAGACACGTTAAGTAGAGTCTTGATCATCGGTATGTAGCGCGCCACATTTATGAGCAAGAGGCTAAGAAATGATTTATGAACAAGTCATTTCTTCCTCTCAAGTCCTTCGAGCTCAAGTTGTCTCTCTTTGCTATTAATTCATGCTCTCTTATTTTGAAATATGCCTCTCTACCGAGGTCAAATAAATAACAACGATCAGCAACCTCAGCCCACTGATCCTCTGAATGAAAACATTTCCTACGCCGAATTCAGGGCATCTTTCCAAGCACTGTCCAAAGTTGTTACTGTCCAGGAAAATCAGGCCGCAGCTCCTCAGCAGCAGGGAGGTGACTTAGCTGCTTCCAGAATTCATGACTTTATGTGGATGAGTCCACCAAAGTTTTATGGGTCAAAGGCAGTGAAAAACCCGCAGTTATCTTAAGGAGATAAGGAAGATCACACAGGTAACGCGTGTATCTGAAGAAGAGTGTGTCGAGTTAGCATCTTACAGGCTGAAGGACATTGCATATGATTGGATGGTTTCTTGGAGGAAGGGTAGAGGGGAGGATAATTCTCCCATTACCTGGAAGATGTTCCAAGAGGCATTCTTGGATTGGTTCTTTCCTTTGGAGTTAAGAGAGGCGAAGATTGAAAAGTTTATGAACTTGAGGCAGGGCTCCATGACAGTTAAGAAGTACTGCTTAAAGTTCAATCATCTAACAAAATATGTGCCTGACTTAATCTCCAATGCCCGAACTGGTATGAGAAAGTTTTTGACAGATGTGTCGGGCTTAGTACTGAAAGAATGCCGCACTGCTATGTTGAACAAAGAGATAGATTTGTCTAGGCTGATGATGTATGCACAAAAAATAGAGGAGGATAAGATAAGGGAAAGATATAGAGCGAGAGGTAACAAGAGATCCAGATCTGAACAACACGAGTACGGTCATGCTAGATCTTAAGGAGGGAACCTCTCTCAGTTCCATAGTTGTTCTTCTATGCCAGCACCTTTATCCGCTAGTACCCCAGCGCCTAGAGGTAGGCCAGAGAAGGGAAATAGGCTTCTATATCCATGCCTCAGCAGAGTGTGAGCAGCAAGCCCAACTTCTCTCATTGTGCCAAGTATGGTAGGACCCATCCAGGAGAGTATTTGGATGAACAGCGTGGTTGTTTCAGGTGTAATAAGATAGGACACAGGCTTATAAATTGCCCACATGCTAGTAAGGGAAGCAGAGATACCCGACCCCAGACCCAGGCCACTAGTACATCAGCTTTAGCCCGTCCAGCTCCTCCTCAGGGCGCTTCTTCGAGTACTGCTAGTGGTCAGCACCAAAATAGGTTTTATGCCCTACCTTCACATCATTAGCAAGAGGACTCTCCCAATGTTGTTACTGGTATGCTCCGTGTATTTCATTTTGATGTATATATGTTATTGTACCCCAAGTCAAGTTTTTCTTATGTGACCCCACTTGTTGCTGTGAATTTTGAGAAGAGTTCCGAAAGTATTTCTGAGCCTATTCTAGTTTCTAATCTAGTCGGGGAGTCTATTGTTGCTAAGCAAGTACACAAGAATTTTCCTGTTACAGTCCTTCATAGAGTCACACTTGCTGATTTGATAGAGTTAGAGATGGTTGATTTTGATGTTATCCTGGGTATGGACTGGCTTCACTCCTTCTATGCGTCTATAGATTGTCGTACTCGTGTAGTCAAATTTCAGTTTCCTGATGAACCAGTTTTCGAGTGGTCAGGGAGTTCAGTATAGCCCAAGAGTCATTTTATTTCTTATCTCAAAGCCAGGAAGCTTATATCTAAGGGTTGCTTTTATCACTTGGTTAGAGTTAAGGATACTATGTCTGAAACCCCAAGTATCCATTCAGTCAACATTGTCAATGAGTTTCCTGATGTCTTTCTGGAAGATCTCCCAGGGGTACCTCCCAATAGAGGGATAGAATTTGGGATAGATCTTCTTCTCGACACTCAGCCTTTTTCCATTCCTCCCTACCGTATGGAACCTACAGAGCTTAAGGAGTTGAAATAACAACTCAAAGATATCTTATAAAAAGGTTTTATAAGGCCCAATGTATCTCCTTGGGGTGCACCTATCCCTTTCGTGTGAAATAAAGATGGTTCTTTGCGTATATGCATTGACTATCCTCAGCTTAATAAGTTCACAGTCAAGAAAAAGTACCCTCTTCCGAGAATAGATGATTTGTTTGATCAGTTGCAAGGTGTGAGTTATTTTTCCAAGATAGACCTTAGATCCGGCTACCCCCAACTTAAAGTAAGGGTGTGATATCCCGAAGACAGCTTTCCGAACCCCCTTTGGAAATTTTGAGTTTCTTTACATGTCTTTAGGATAACTAACTCCCCAGCATCTTTCATGGACCTCATGAATCGAGTGTTCAAGCCATATTTTGATATGTTCATCATTGTCTTTATCGATGACATCCTTGTGTATTCCCGAAGTGAGGGTGATCACGCAGACCATATTAGAAATGTCTTGCAAACTCTTAGAGATCATAAGTTGTTCGCCAAATTCAGTAAGTATGAGTTTTGGCTAAGGTCCATAGTGTTTTTGGATCATATTATTTCAGCTGAAGGTATTAGAGTTGATCCCCAAAAGACAGAGGCTATAAGAAATTGGCCTAGGCCTATCTCTCCGTCTGATATTAGAAGTTTCTTGGGCCAAGTTGGCTATTACCATCGTTTTGTTGAAGGGGTTTCTTGGATTGCGTCTCCCATGACTCGATTGACCCAAAAGAAAGTTGAGGTCCTCTGGTCCGATTCCTGTGAGAAGAGTTTTCAGGAGTTGAAGACTCGACTCACTAATGCCCCTGTGTTGACTTTGTCTGATGGTGTAGATGGTTTTGTGGTATACTGTGATGCTTCGAGAGTTGGTTTGGGTTGTGTGTTGATGCAGAGGGTTAAAGTTATAGCCTATTATTCTAGACAGTTGAAACCTCATGAGAAGAATTACCCAACCCATGACTTAGAGTTGGTTGTTGTAGTATTTACTCTAAAAATCTGGAGACATTATTTGTATGGTGTGCATGTTGATGTTTTCACTAATCACAAAAGCCTGCAGTATGTGTTGACTCAGAAGGAGTTGAATCTTAGGCAGCGGAGGTGGTTAGAATTGTTAAAAGACTATGATATGAGTGTTTTGTATCATCCGGGCACGGCCAATGTTGTGGCATATTCCCATAGCAGGATATCTATGGATAGTATTTCGCATGTGGAGGAAGGAAAGAAAGAGTTGGCTCATGATGTGCATCGTCTGGATAGACTGGGTGTTAAGTTACTTCATTCCACGGAGGGAAATATTTTGGTGTAGACTAGTTCCGAATGCTCTTTGGTTTCAGAAGTGGAGGAGAAGCAACACTTAGATATTTACTTGGTCAGACTGAAGGATTCATTCAAGGACCAAAAGGTAGATATTTTCTCTCAAGGGGGAGATGGGGTGTTAAGGTTGCAAGGTAGATTATGTGTTCCTGATGTTGGTGATCTGAGGCAGAGAATTATGGATAAAGCGCATGGTGCACGATATTCTATTCATCCTGGCACTACCAAGATGTACCGCAACTTGTGGGAAATCTATTAGTGGTGTCGTATGAAGTAGGATATAGCTGATTTTGTGGGGAAGTGTGCAACATGTCAATAGGTTAAGGTTGAGCTCCAAAGACCTAGTGTTGTGATGCAAGAGTTTAGTGTCCCAACTTGGAAGTGGGAAGAGATAAATATGGATTTTGTGGTTGGCTTACCTCTTTCCCGACGCCATCATGATTCCATCTGGGTTATTGTCGACAGGATGACTAAGTAAGCACATTTCTTGCCTGTGCACAAATCTTAAACAGCTGAGTACTATGCTAGATTGTATATTCCGAAGTTGGTCAGGTTGCATGGTGTTCCCTTGTCTATCATTTTGGATAGGGGTACTCAGTTCACTTCTCAGTTTTGGAGAGCATTTCGGAAGGGTCTTGGTACCCAAGTTTATATGAGTTCTGTTTTTCATCAACAAACAGATGGTTAGGCTGAGAGGACTATCCAAACTTTGGAGGACATGTTAAGAGAATGTGCCCTTGATTTCATAGGTAGTTGGGATGAGCATTTGCCATTGATATAATTTGCTTACAACTACATTTATCATGCTAGTATCAAGATGGTACCATTCGAGACATTATATGGTGGGAGATATAGATCACCCATAGGTTGGTTCGGAGTGGGTGAAGATACTTTAGTTGGACTTGATGCAGTATTTGAGGCTATGGAGAAGGTGAAGTTGATTAGAGAAAGGTTAAAGATAGCTCAGAGTCGTCACAAGTCATATGCAGATGTGAGATGAAAAGACCTTGAGTTCGAAGTAAATGATTTGGTGTATCTAAAAATTTTGCCCATTAAAGGGTTGAAAAGGTTTGGGAAGAAAGTGGAACTTAGTCCTCGTTACGTTGACCCTTACAGAATTCCCAGTCGTGTTAGGAACGTAGCCTATGAAGTTTAGTTGCCTGCAGAGTTGTCATCTGTTCGTCATATTTTCCATATTTCCATGCTTAGGAAGCATATTGGTGATTCTATCGTTGTTGATTCTTTAGATAGCTTAGATGTTCAGAATAACCTTTCGTTTGATGAGGTTCCAGTTGAGATCCTAGATTACCAAGTTCGTAGACTAAGGAGCAAAGAAGTTCCATTGGTCAAGGTTTTATGGTGGAACCAATCAGTGAAGGGTGCTACTTGGGAAGCCGAAGCATATATGCGATCCAACTACCCACACCTCTTCTTCACAAGTTCAGAGCAAGCCGAAGTTATTACTTTTTCTTAATTCATCCCCTATCTAACTAAAGATTCTGCTATTTAACTTTTTTGTTGCAAATTTGTGCACTCTCAAAAACACTTGAAAGTTTAGAATGACATAGATTCAATTCATAGAACTATTCCAACTGTGCATCCTAAGTTTCTTTGCATTCCCAGCTTAACTAGTGACATTCGAGGACGAATGTTTCCAAGGGGGGAGATATTGTAATACCCCGAGCATTCCAACTAATAGTTGAACCCTGTTTCAAGATCGTTAAAAATAAAGTTAGTGCTTTGGTAGCTACTTGATCTTGCTTGATGAGTATTAAGGCCTCAAAAGAGTCCTAGCTAATAGGCAAATCAAAACATTCCTTGCCTCAAAAGTGTCCTAGCTATTATGCCCATTTTACTCCAGCATGTCATCCTAGAAAACTGACTGGAGATATTTTGTGATAAGTTATCACAAGTATGACGACTTATCACCAATGTCGTCATCCTTAGGCAGATTTCCAACCCCAGTGACGACATTTTGTGATAAGTTATCATAATTTTGAAGACTTATCTCCAATGCCGTCAGCCTTAGGCAGATTTCCACCCCCAGTGATGACATTTTGTGATAAGTTATCCCAAGTGTGATGACTTATCACCAATGTCGTCAGCCTTAGGCAGAATCCAGCCCCTAGTGACGACATTTCTGATAAGTTATCACAAGTGTGATGACTTATCACGAATATCGTTAGCCTTAGATAGAAATCCATCAATTCCAGCCACCCAGTGACGACTTATCACAAGTTTGACGGCCTATCTCTAATGTCGTCAGCCTTAGATTTTCAGCAATTGGGAAGTGGTTTAGTAATGGTATTTTGGTCTTTTTCCTACACTTCCCACGACATATAACCCTCAGAGAATGTATTTTCTTCTATTCTCTATAGTTAAACATCTCAAAATTCTCTGCACACCTTCAACCACAAGGTTAGAGTTTCAACATAAAAACTCAATTATCTAGAGATTCAACATTCAATAATTTTTGCATATGTGAATTCCCCGTTAAGAGGGCTACGAGGGACACCCAATAGTTCATGAATAACCTTCCGAAATTTTTAAAGTCATCCCAAAGCTCCAAGTTTAAGGTATGTGGTTTTGAACAAGAACACCCTTTTGTTCTTGTGCCCAAAAGTTACATATTTTCGTAAAGTATTTCGTAAATTCATGGAGAATTCCTATCATGTTATTATATTGTGAGTTTTTATGAAACTATTTCTTACCCAAGCTTTGAGTTGTAATATTATTATGTATATTAATGGTTTAAATTGTCAATTTATGGTTTAAGTTGCATAATTCAACGTCTATATCATGTTTTGACAATTTCAAGTCCTATCGTTGTGAATTGAACCTTATGGTTAAAGCATGAGTTTGAGAATGAGATGTTAGCGATTTTTAAAGAATATCAAGAAGTGAGTTTTGATTGTAACTTAAGATAGAAATTCACATTCTTGAGTTTGAAGTAAAGGGGATGCATTTTGGCTCCCATTATACATATATATTGTTGAATTGTTTTAAGGTGGATTTTCTAAAGTTCTGAGCTAAGTAAGGGAGTAGTATTTAGCAGCGAATTGGGCTTGATTCCGAGGTCTCATGCCCCAGAACTACGTGCCCCAGTAGGTTCTTGATATACTCCAAGTGGGTTAAGATAGTGATTACTAAAGTTAAGGTTTAATCTGAGGGCAAGGATAGAACAGCTCTCCCCAACGTGGGTTAGACGTTGGACTCCATGCAGCTCACATGGTTTATGTCGGTTAAGAGAAACTCCCTAAGTTCCTTAAGTTCTCTAAGTTATTGGCACATTTTTTGATAAAGGATAATTTGGTAAACTTTACCAAGTCTTTCCTTTTTTCTTAAACTCCGTGTCCGATCAAATGGCGACACATAAAATGGGACGGAGGGAGTATTACTTTTGTTTCCTACACTGACTACACCATTACCTTTCATTAATAGCATAAGAATCACCCAGTAATTGAAATAATAATTGTATTTACCATATGAATCACCATAATACCATATATATCATCTATTAATGTCATATGAATCACCCAATAATTGAAATAAATAATTGTATCTACCATATGAATCACCATAATACCATATATTTGAATCACCCAATAATTGAAATAAATAATTGCATCTACCATATGAATCACCATAATATCTTATATATGAATCACTCAATAATTGAAATAAATAATTGTATCTACCATATGAATCACCATAATACCATATATATCACCCTTTAATATCATATGAATCACCCAATAATTGAAATAAATAATTGTATCTACCATATGAATCACCATAATACAATATGTATCACCCATTAATATCATATGTATCACCCGTTAAAATCATACAAAATGTATCTAGCGTATGAATCACCATAATACTCATATAATGATATCATATTTATCATTCATATGAATCAGCATTAAAAGAATCAACATTTATGAATAGCTAAATAAATTTATATATGTATCAATACATTTTTTTTCAAAAAAAAAAATGGGAGAAATTTTAGGAGAGGGAAAAAAAAGTTGCATGCGTTAATGGAGGAGAAAAAATCAGGAAGAAAGATGATTTAAGTGTTAATGGAGGAGAAAAAATCAGTAAAGAAGATGATTTAATTATAGATAATTAGGAAGATATTTTAAGGAAGGAAATTTTTTTAAAAAAAAATAATTTGAATGAGTTAATGGTGGAGTAAAAATAGGATGTGGGTTTTTGTTGATATGTATCAAGAGTAAAGTTGAAAATCGAGATTTTATGTAAATTTTAAAAAAGTAAGGGATATTAGGTAATATAGTCTCTTAAGTATGGGATTTGTGTAATTTTTTTATCCAAGGCCAAAACACATACAGGTCCTATCGGCCCGATCCCTATGCTACTACCATAAACCCCACAAAAAATCACAAACATGGGTTGCACCGCGAACTTTACAGGGCCTGATCAATAGAATTTGGGTCATGAACTCCAACAATCTCCACCTTAACACGAATTCTAATTCAGAACTCAAATCCGTTTCGACCAAACTCTCCACCTCTTCCACAAAAGCCTCTAAGGACACATCTTAACTGCTGACACCAACCAAGTCCATCAATGCTCAAACTTGGCACTTGGTAGTGTCTTTATCATCATATCAGCAGGGTTATCATGGGTACTAATCTTGCTTACCACAATATCACCACGAGCAATAATTTCACACACAAAATAATACTGAACAATGATGTGCTTTGTCCCCTTGTGAAACATCTGATCTTTTGTAAGGAAGATAGCACTATGACTATCGCAAAAGACCATAGTAATCTGTAAGTGTTTGCTAAGTTCACCAAATAGACCTTTCAACCAAATAGCTTCCTTGCAAGGCTCTGTAATAGTCATATACTCTGCCTCAGTAGTTGACAAAGCAGTCGTAGTCTGTAAAGTAACTTTCCAACTGATAGCACAACCACCAATGGTGAAAACATAGACTGTAAGAGATCTCCTTTTACAAGGTCTCCTGAAAATTAGAATCACCATATCCGATTACTCCATCTTTATTTTGCCAAACTTCAAACAAATATCGGCAGATCCATACAAGTATTTGAAAATCCACTGAACTTCTTTCCAATGTTCTTTACTAAGATTTGCCATGTATCTGCTAACTACATTGATGCATATGATAAATCTGGTCGGAACACATCATTGCATACATAAAAGACCCAACAGCACTAGAGTATGGAACTTGAGACATATAGTCACGCTCATCATCAGTCTTTAGAGATAACGTGGCCGAGAGTTTGAAATGAGCTACCAATGGAGTACTGACGGGTTTGGAATTTTGCATATTGAACTTGTGAATCACTTACTCAAAATACTTTTTCTGACTCAAGTATAAATTACACTTCTCTTTATCCCTCAAAATTTTCATGCCAAGAATCTTTTTTGTTGCTCCTAGATCATTCATCTCAAACTCCTTGCTGAGTTGGGTTTTGAATCTTATTATTTCTCTTATATCCTTTGTTGGAATTAACATATCCTCAACATACAAGAGAAGATACACGAATGAATCATTATTTATCTCCTTAAAATAGACACAACTATCATAACTCCTTCTCCTAAACATACATGAAATCATAAAAGAGTCAAACCTCTTATAGCACTGTCTGGGCGACTGTTTTATGCCATAAAGAGACTTTTTCAGCAAACATACATAGTCCTCTTTTCCAGAGCCTACAAAACCCTCTCGCTGTTGCATATAGATGTCCTCCTCAAGTTCTCCATGTAAGAATACAGTTTTGACATCCAACTTCTCAAGCTCAAGATTATGCATGGCCACAATATCAAACAAGGCTTGAATCGAACTATGCTTTACAACTGGTGAAAACAAAAATCTGTGAAGTCAACACCTGGAATCTGACTGTAACCTTTAGCAACTAGTCTTGCTTTGTACCTAGCATCTTCAACTCTTGATGTTCCTTATTTCTTTTTAAATACTCACTTGCAATGGACTGCTTTCTTATCTTTAGGCAAACTCACCAAATCCCATGTGTCATTCTTATGAAGTGATTCTATCTCCTCTTGTATAGAAATCATCCATCGGTCGAAATCATCACAACTAACTGCCTCTGAGTAAGAAGAAGGTTCTTCACCAGATCAATACCTTATACTACATTCAATGCATAGGCAACCAAATTAGCTTCAGCATACTTCTGAGGAGGTTGAATATCTCTCCTAGTCCTGTCTTTAGCAATAGAATATTGTGGTGTCACTGGTAGTGAAGGTGAAATAGTATCACTCTGTATCTCTAGGATAGACTAAGAAATAGGCATTGGTGTAGCCTCTTCTCTAATTTAGAATTCAACGTGGATGCTTGACTCTTGCTGATTTATGTCATTAAGCTCATCTGAGGGTGAAGCACTAGATTCAGGGGAAGCCCAAAGCATAGCAATTTCATCTAACACAATATCCCTGCTAATTATAACCTCTCTGTTTTTTGGACACCAACAACTTATAACCTTTAACACCAGACTTATAACCCATAAATAAGCACTTGACAGATGTAGGTTCTAACTTACCATTATCAACATGAGCATAAGAAGGACATCCAAATATGCTCAAATCAGAGTAACTAGCAGGAGTACTGGATCATATCTTTTGTGGAGTCTTTTTGTCAATCACAACTGAAGAAAAATGGTTAATAAGAAAATAGGTTGTGGAAGCAGCTTCGGCCCAAAAAGACTTGGGTAAACCAGCATTAGAGAGCATACAAAGCACCTTCTCCATTATAGTCCTATTTATTCATTCGGCCATACCATTCTGCTGCAGAGTATGACAAACTGTCAAGTGACTCACAATTCCTTCTGACTTGCACAAAATATTAAATTCATCAGAACAAAACTCTAAACCATTATCAGTCTGAAGGTGTTTTACCTGCTTCCCTATTTGCTTTTTAATCATAGTCTTCCACTCCTTGAAAATAGTCAACACATCATTCTTTTGTTTGAGGAAGAACACCTAAAATTTTCTGAAATAGTCATCAATAATAGTCAACATGTAATTGGCACCTCCTTTAGAAGGTACTCTAAAAGGAACCCAGAGATCATAATGAATGTAATCAAGTGTGTCTTTAGTTGAGTGGATACCTTTAGTGAATCTGACTATCTTCTGCTTCCCAAAAATACAGTGCTCATAGAATTGTAACTTGGTAATACTCTGGCCATCAAGAAGTCCTCTCCTACTTTGTTCAGCCATCCCATTTTCACTCATATGTCCCAAATGTATATGCCAAAGTTTAGAAACATCACTATCTAATAGAGAGAAAGAAGAAATAGCTGTATCATCTGTAACCATAGAGCCTTGCAAGAAGTACAAATTAGCAGTCTTTCTCTGTCCCTTTATCACAACAAGAGCACCTTTAGTAACCTTTAGGACTCCACCTTCATTAGTGTACTTATATCCGTTCGAAACAAGGGTACTCAAGTAAATAAGATTTCTCTTTAGGTTTGGGACATACCGCCCATCACCAATTATCCTCACAAACCTATCAAATATCTTGATCCTGATTGTTCCAATACCAACTATCTTACAAGGTGCATTATTGCCCATCAATACAACACCTTTAGGGACTGTTTCATATGTTGTAAACCAATTCTGATTGCGACATATATGAAACGTTCAAGCTAAATCAAGAATCCAATCCTCAAGGTTTGGTGTTACCATCAGAAACTACTAAAATTTCTCCATCACTACCTCCATCTTCAACAAAACTGGCTTCACCAAACTTCTCTGGTTGGTTTTCCTTTGGTTTTGCAAGTTTTCTTTTATCTCTATTCTGTAACTTATAACACTCAGATTTGATATGGCCCTTCTTCTTGCAGTAATTACAGGTTTTATTTCTGTTTTTGGATTTTGACCTATTCCTATCATCACCCCCCAAGTTCCTCTCACGAGTCCTTCCTCGAATAATGAGACTATCTCCTTCGGTCTCCAACCCATTCATAAGATGTTTTATCTTCTTCTTAGATAACAATGCATCATAGACTTCATCTATGGTCAGGGTATCATGACTATATAAAATCATATCCTTAAAAGTCGTGTATGATACATGCGGAAAACATCACAAAATCGACCCTAGATCTTCCTCATCGGACTTAACCCCCACAGGCTTCACTAGACTTTGAGTTTGTATTTTTGAACAAGAAAATGAGATGAATAACAAGGCAACAATGCTACTGAATCGAAAGAGACCCACAAGGCTTCACTAGACTTTTAGATTCAACAACACAAGGATAACAAAATTACAAGAGATAGAAACTTGACACATGATATTCAATGATCTAAGAACCCTAACAAGATAAAGGACCCTAAGATTAACGAATATCAATACCAAGTTCTTACTTGGACCAAGAGGAACTCAAAGAACCCCAAGATCCTAGTTTCTAGCCAAGAGACAACACAAGTATCACTCTACTAGTGAGTTTTCAAAACTGGGGCTTTTCCAATGGAAGAGAGAAGTTTCAAAATATTACAAGTGTTTTGTTGTCTTCCAAAATATGAATCAACTAACTAAAAAACTAACCCTAAAAAATAGCTTATATAGTTAATTACAAAGGAGGGACAAAAGACCAAAATACCCTTGGCATTAAGTGGGTGGGTTTGGGGTGTTTTGTTGGTCCTCTTCACACTTTAATAAGTATAGGCCCTTAGATGGGCTCATAAGGGACTTACACACGGCCAAGGATATGAACAAGGCTTGGAGTCGTTGCAACTCACGCGCTTGGTTTCGTGTGAAAGGTCTCGAGCTAGGAATTCCCGCATCATCCTCTCCATCTTGAAGGGAATTTGTCCTCAAATTCGGATCATTGCCATCCTCCACCGTTTCCACCCAAGAGAGGTCATACACATTGAAAGTGTTGTGCACTTGATGTTACGGGGGTAGATCAATCTTGTAGGCGTTGTCGTTGATCCTTTCTAATACTTAGAATAGGCCATCACCCTGCGGCATCAACTTAGCATTCCTTTTAGACGAGAATCTATCCTTCCTTAGGTGAACCCACACCCAATCTCCTGATTCAAGAATGAGCATTCTTCTTTCTTTGTTGGTTCTCCTTGCAGCTTCTTGGTTTTTCTTCTCCAACCGCAACCTCGCCTTCTCATGTAGCTTCTTCATGGCCTTGTCCCGTTTGCTTCCATTTAAGCTTATCGTAAGATCACTTGGCAAAGGGGTTAAATCCAAAGGGGTGAGGGGTTGATGTCATATACACACTCAAAGGGTGTCATCCCCAAGCTTGAGTGTATAACACGATTATAAGCAAACTCAATCAACGGTAAGTGCTCCTCCCAAGAAGTCATTTTTCCCTTAACCATGGACCGTAGCATAGACCCTAGGGTCCTATTTACTACTACCATTTGGCCATCGGTTTATTGGTGGCATGAGGTCGAAAACAATAACTTAGTACCGAGCCTACCCCACATGGACTTCCAAAAGTGGCTTAGGAATTTAGAATCCCTATCACTCACTATGGTCCTTGGAACACCATGAAGTTTTACAACATTATCAACAAACAAAGAGGCTACGCTAGGCTCATCATCACATTTAGAACAAGGAATAAAGTAAGCCATCTTGGAAAACCGATCCACCACGACAAAAACCTGCCCCCTTCTAGTTCTCGGCAATCCCAACACAAAGTCCATTGATATGTCAAGCCAAGGACGCAAAGGGGTGGACAATCGGGTGTACAACTCGTGGGGTTGTATCCGTGACTTGGATCCTTTGCACTCAACACATTGGCCGCAGATTCGAGCCATATCCTTGTGCATTCTAAGCCAATAAAATTGTTCTTCCAAAATTCTGAGGGTCTTCTCGACCCCAAAATGTCCCATTAGACCGCCATTGTGTGCTTCCCTAACAAACAATTCTCTCCAAGAACTTGAAAGAACACACAATCATCTATCCTTAAACAAGTATCCATCAAATTTGGTATAGAGATGGGTACCCCTATCCGTAACCCACGTATCTCTATCCAACTCTTCACTTTCCCTATAGATAGGAGTAAAGTGAGGGTCCTCAGGATATAAAGACTTGAGGCTTTCATACCCCATCAACTTAGATGATAAAGTAGACACAAGCACATGTTTTTGGGATAAAGAATCGGCAACCACATTGTCTTTACCCTTCTTGTAATGAATAACATAAGGGAAAGTTTCAAGAAATTCAATTCATTTGGCATGCCACCAGTTAAGCTTGTTTTGTGCCCGTAGTTGCTTCAAGGATTCATGATCCGTTCAGATCATGAATTCTTTAGGCCACAAATAATGTTGCCAAGTGGCCAAGGCTCGAATCAAGGAATACAACTCTAAATCGTACGTAGAGTAGTTTAGAGTTGCTCCTTTGAGCTTTTCGCTAAAGTAGGCAATAGGCTTCAATTCTTGCATTAAAACCGCGCCTATACCGACTTTTCTAGAATTACATTCGACCTCAAAAGTCTTGTCAAAATTCGGTAATTGTAGCAAAGGGGACAAGATGAGCATAGATTTCAAGTTCTTGAAGGCTTTAGCTTGCTCATCTCCCCACTTGACAGGACGATCCTTTTTAATCACTTCAGTCAAGGGGGCGGCAATGGTGCTAAATCCTTTTACAAAATATTTATAAAAACTAGCCAACTCGTGGAAGCTTCTCACTTCACCTACAGTTTTGGGAGTTGGCCAATTTTTAATGGAGTCAATCTTTGATTCATCCACTTCGACCCATCTTGAGCTCACCACAAACCCATGGAATGCAACTTCATGGACACTAAAAGAACATTTCTCTAGATTAGCATAGAACTTCTTCTTTCAAAGGACATCAAACACACATTGAAAATACTTTACATGCTCATCTAAGGACTTACTATACACCAACACATAATCAAAGCAAACAACAACAAATTTTCCAATAAATGGCTTCGTCACATGATTCATTAGCCTTATGAAAGTACTTGGAGCATTTTTTAGGTCGAATGGCATAACCATCTATTCATAGAGACTAAATTTTGTCTTGAAGGGGGTTTTCTATTCATCACCTAGTTGTATACGGATTTGGTGATAGCCACTCCTTAAATCAATTTTATAAAACAAACACAAACCACTCAATTCATCAAGCATATCATCTAGCCTAGGAATAGGATGACAATATTTTACCATTATCTTATTGATGGCTTGACAATCAACACACATACACCAAGTCCCGTCTTTCTTGGGAACTAGTAGCGTCGGAACCGCACAAGGGCTCATACTCCCCTTGATGTACCCTTTGTTGAGAAGTTTCTCAACTTGGCATTATAATTCCTTGGTATCCGTCGGGTTGCTTCTATAAGCCGGTTTGTTGGGCAATTATGAGCCTGGCACAAAATTAATTTGGTGCTCAATGCCCCGAAGTGGAGGCAATTCTTTCGGCAATTCCTTTGGGAAGACATCCTCATAATCTTGCAAAACATGAGAAATAGGAGAAATGGAAACATTAGCGGGGTTAGTATTAAAACAATGATCCAAGAGGAGCATCGAAGTGTCCTCATCATGATCCACAAATAGTTCTTTCCTCCTAGCCATCATCACCATGCTTCCATGCCCCTTAGAATTTAGGGGGCCCTCGATTTCCCCTACCTCCTCACTCTCGGATTCCCCTCTTTTCCCTTCACTCTCGGCCTTCTTTCCCTTTTCCCTCAATTCATGCATTTTTTAGGTATAATTCATTCACTTGGGAAGGCAATAATGGATGAAGAGCAACCTTTCGGCCATCCTTCTCAAGTGTATACCGATTGAACCTTCCATCATGTTTGGTTGACCTATCGTATTGTCAAGACCTATCGTATTACCAAGGCCTTCCTAACAACAAGTGATGAGCTTGCATTGGTATCACATCACAAAGCACCTCGTCGTGGTAGTTGGCTACTTTAAAATGTATCACACATTGCCTTGTGACCTTTAACTCTCCGCATTCATTCCACCATTGCAACTTGTAAGGACTAGTGTGAGGTGTAGTCAGAAATTTCAAGAAGTTCACCATTGCAACACTAACTACTTTCGCACAACTTCCACTATCTATCACCATAGTGTACACACTTCCCTACACAAGGCATTTAGTATGGAATAGATTCTCCCATTGGCTAGGATCATCAATTGCCTTACTAATCATGGCACGCCTCACTACAAAGTTTGGAACCATGCACTCCCCTTCTTGTGGATAAGCATCCTAACAATCATTATAATCATCATATGGCTCGTTCTCGGCTATCTCTCCATCTTGAGGCTTAGCCTCACTCTCATCACCCTCAATACCCACTTCTTCACCAAGGAAATACAATCTACCTTCCCTTAGGATTACATTGAGTAGGTTAGGTCATTCATTGTCTTTATTCCCCCAACCTTGGAACTTGAAGCATTGGAACCCTTTAGGATTAGGATACTTGTGAACTTCTTGCCTTGGAGGGATTTTGTGGACTTTTTTGGGCTCGGGCAGCCTAGTAGTGGCGGGTTGGTCCCTATTTTTGGGCCAACCCAAAGAGGATTGAACCATATCATTTCCCTTTGGCCAACTCGAGGTTGATTGTCCCTTTGCTTTGAACGAAGATCTCTCTTTAAGTTTTCTTTCAATCTCAAGAGCCGTTTGGAAAATACCTTTGACGGTATCAAACTTGTGAAGTGTCAAATGAGTGGAGATCTCTTTGTTCAACCCACACTTGAACCGAATGATTTCATGACTAATTTGTTCCCCGCGATGATCAAGTTTCAACATGAGTCATTGAAACTCATCATAATATGCCGTAATACTTCGATTCCCTTGCCGCAAGTTGTACAATCTAGAAAGCAACTCATGACGATAGCTTTCAGGGAGATACCATTGCCTCATTAGATACCTCAACCAAAACCATGGTGGTGGTTTCCCCTCTACCAACTCATTTCTGAACCGCTTAACGTATTTCTACTATGTGTTAGCATAGCTTTCAAAATGAACTATGGCATAGCAACTTTTCTTCTCTTCGGAGATATCATTCACTTGAAACACTTTATCACACGCCGACTCCCAAGTAAGATACACCTCGGGGTCACTTTCACCCTTCAATATAGGTAGGCTCAATTTGATGGTATTGATGCCTACGTTTCTCTCTTGGTGTCGGTTTCCCCTTTATCCATACCCTCGGTATATTCTTGGATCCACACGCCCCTCTTATCTCCTCCCTCGTGTAAGCATTGTAAAAGGCTCTATACCCTTCATAATCCTCTCTACTATATTCCTCAAAATGGATCGAACGGTTTTGGACGTTTGGGACTTGATTTGGAGGGATTGGATTTTGTGGAGGTGGTGGTCTTTGGTTTAGTGAGGCTCGGAAGGGTGGGTTTGGATTTAGTGGATGTATTGGATTCCCAAGTCTCTTTTGCGGAACTTGAGGAGTTTGGGAATGGGTTGGTCTATTGGATTCTTGGTTTAGGGGGTTATGAGTGGTTTGGCTTGCGGCATTTAGTGGAGCTAGTGAAGGATTTGGCAATTGTGTCCATGTTTTGGGAGTAACGGTGGCGGAGGAATTTATATCATGTCCACTTAACGAAACATGTTGAGGAGTACAAGGGTGAGAGTTCCTTTGACTCTCCACTTGTTCTAACCTCCCACTAATAGTCGTTACTTCTCCCCTTATGGCTCCCACTTCCGTACTCAACCTTTTAAGAGTTTGGGTCATAGCCTTAAGAGTGACCCTTATATTCTCCATTTTATTAGAATCCACGGTTTGAGATGTGGTTCCCTCCATTGTCAAGGCTCACCTACACAAGCAACAAATAAGTTAGTTTAAAACCCTTCTCCTTACTCACACTCTCTTGGTTCACTCATACTCAAGCTCCACAAGTGTTGTAGATTGGATAGTAACCCGCGAATCCTTAAGGTATGAGTATGATCTTGTCCGGAATGGATTCTTGTTTGAAACTCAAATAATTCCCATCGGACTAGAGTCAAGGAGTTACAATGTATTCAAACGACAAAAGCACACAATCAAACGATGACACGAATATAAGGCTTCAAAGGACTAGTTGACAACCTAGTAGGAATGTACTAGCTTGCTAATTAGTTCTCGAGTAAATTAGAAGAAGCTAAGAATCAATAATTAGAAACTAGAATATCCAAATTGAGCTTAATTAATAACGTGATCAGTGATTAAGGTGATGTGGCAGCATGGCATTGGTCACGGTCCATACATTTTGTTCATCAACTTGAAGCCTTAATCTTCACAATTTTGTAATGGATGACTTTGCTTTTGGAGGGAAAGTAAAGTCTTGTAACTTTTTCAACTTTTTCCAACTCAAAAGGGTGATGTTTGACTTTAGTAGTTCCACAAGACAAGGTCCCTTGTTTCAAGGAAAAGTGGTTGTCAAGTCTAGAAAGGTGATGTTGGCAAGTCTTCTCACAAACAACTTTTAAATTTTGTCTTACCACCTTTTTGGATCTATTGCTCTTTTAAGACATAGGATGAAGAGAAACTTTAAAGATGAACACAATATCAACACCTTCAAGAACAAAACAACAATATACCACAATGGGCACTCCAATACCCAACATAAGTCACCACACGGCCAACCTCAAGTTTTCACAACAACAAGTCACTTTTTTCTTAAGATCAACTTTAGATTTAGACACTTTTGTGTTGATGAGAAAGAAACCAACACAAGAAACAAATTAAACAAGTAAAATCTTTTGTAGATCTACAACCAATTTTGACCAAAATGTTCAAGAACACTACTCTTCTTTTTTTTTGGTTTTTTTTTCTAGCAAGCCCAAGATTGATTTTGTTGGAACAAAATCAACCACAAGCTTTGATACTAAATGATACAAGACTATGTGTGTATCAAGAGATTCCAACCAACACAAGAACAACAAGTTGATAGTGAATTGAAATAGGCCTCACATGGCTTCACTAGACTTTGAGTTTGTGTTTTTGAACAAGAAAATGAGATGAATAACAAGGCAACAATACTAGTGAATCGAAAGAGCCCCACGCGTCTTTACTAGACTTTTAGATTCAACAACACAAGGATAACAAAATTACAAGAGATAGAAACTTGACACACGATATTCAATGATCTAAGAACCCTAACAAGAGAAAGGACCCTAAGATTAATGAATATCAATGCCAAGTTCTTACTTGGACCAAGAGGAACTCAAATAACCCCAAGATACTAGTTTCTAGCCAAGAGACAACACTAGTATCACTCTACTAGTGAGTTTTCAAAATTGGGGCTTTTCCAATGAAAGAGAGAAGTTCCAAAATATTACAAGTGTTTTGTTGTCTTCCAAAATATGAATCAACTAACTAAAAGACTAGCCCTAAAAAATGTCTTATATAGTCAATTACAAAGGAGGGACAAAAGACCAAAATACCCTTGGCATTAAGTGGGTGGGTTTAGGGTGTTTTGTTGGGCCTTTTCACACTTTAATAAGTATAGGCCCTTATATGGGCTCACAAGGGCCTTACACACGGCCAAGGATATGAACAAGCTTTGGAGTCATTGCAACTCACGCGCTTGGCTTCGTGTGAAAGGTCTTGAGCTAGGAATTCCCGTATCAGTGTGTGCCAAGGAAAGAGTGAGAAATGTCATGAACTGACACTCTAAAATATCATTCACAACTGATAATATGTTTCCCATTTCACAACTAACACTCTAAACTGTCATTCACAACTGATAATATGGTTCCCATTCCGATCCCACTTTCTGTTATGTGTCACATGTGAACATCCTGAAGTGTTTTCACACTTGTACAGCTAATAAAATCTTCAAAAAAAGGGAACCTAGAGAATAGGACGAGGAAAAGATAACCGCAGGAAAAGAACTATTCCATAAAAGAATAGGAAGAGGAATAAATAACATGGAAGTCATGTGAGATTGTTTTCAAGTATCTTGAAAAATTGGATGGAAAGAATATGTTAAAATAAATGCTCTCTTCATTATACTTCTGGTTGAGAAATTTAGTGTTAATTGAGTGAGTTTAACTTAACTTGATTCCTGTTTGTGAAGGTTTCAACGGGTAAAGCCAATTATAGTTGATCCCGGATTGTACGCGACTCAAAAGGCAGATGTTTTCTGTATTGCACAGAGAAGAAGTGTGCCAACTGGTTTTAAGCTTTTTACTGGTGAGGTTTCGAATCATTTATGCTTGGGTTCAAAGATTTGAACTTTTTCTTTTAGCATATGTTATAATACTTTATATGTGGTAATGTGTTGTGTTAATCATTGTTCTGTCCACCTTTATTAAACTATGTTGTATTGGTTTCATTTCTTCTCTCTCGCGAACCTAAATTGATAGTTGCTAGTCTCTGTGGTACATCTTGCTAGAGTATGTGATTAAAGAAAAGAGCTTTTGGGGTGCTGTGGGGTTGATTATAGGTATTGTTGTAGGTCCAGGTACAAAATAAAATAATTGCTTATTTTGTATGGAACTTTTACTAATTTTAACAACTTTCACAATGAACTTTAAACTTCCTGGATTGACATTTCTTATTTCAGTGAAATAAAAGGCATAATTACATTACGTTAGCTGGTCCGTCATGGAAGCAACTACTAGCAGCTAGCCAAATAGAGAAGGAAAAAAATAGAATGTCCACCATTTAAATATTAATTATTGACCAAGTGAAGGTGGTTTTATAAAGAGAGATTTTGAAGGCAAAATAAGGAATGTACAAAATGACAATTACAAGTGACAATATCATATCCTAAGTATTTAACAGAACACCTGTCGAGGAGTCTCACAAAATTGATACAAACAGTTATACACAGTTCTGGAAAGGCTTCACAAGAAACAAGAATGCTACTATTTATCCAAAAAGAAAGAAAAGCAATATACTCTTTGCCCATGTTTCCCTTTCTTGCAGCAGGAGGGTGTGGGGTTGAAGCAATAGGGAAATAGGCAGAAAAGGTTGGGTACCTCTTTTTCCTGTGATGTTCCCTTCAAAATGCGACATCTCTTTGCTAGGTGACTGGATACGATAGACTGATTTACTGTAACCTATAACAATTGTTCCTTGGTTAACTCAAGTTAAACCTTTTCGCTTATAGTTAGTGTGAATTTCGGACATGTTTTCTGCATTTATCAATTTGAATTTTCTTGGTGAAGTTCTTTAGCGTTTGTGTCAATGTATTCATATTTCCGCAAACTTGGGTTGGTGATAAAAGTTTTACCTGTGTTGGAATACTTTACTCGGGATAAGATCTGCATTTTCATGATAGAGATCACAAAGAAAGACTGTGCTTTCATAATTCATAGTCCTCATCATCGGGAGAAGTTGCTTTGTTTGATGGGTAGGTTAAATTGTGAGGTTTAAAAATTGAACAATTGAAAAGATAGTGCACTACTAGTATGAGAATACTCAGATTTTTTTTGTTCATCATATAAAGACAGAGATTGATTAAGTGTGTTTTGTGTAGGACTGGGAACTAATGAGAATTCAGTGATATCAATGTTGGGACACAGAAATGCAAGCTAGAGGAGGAAGATCAGGGAAACGTATGACTAACTTTACAATAGGTCTCTTATTGATGACATCTTTTCTAAATTTTCTTGTGATTTCAGGGTATAATCTTTTCTCTTACTTTATCTAGACCTGATCATTTTATTGTCACATTCCAGTACTTGTTGATTCTTGGTGAGAAAGTACTAGCCACTGGAATTATGTTTCTTTTGCTTGCACCATTCAAAATAATGCTATTTGGCAATATCATCAGTTTATCAGTAGGAAAGCGCATGACCATTCTTGTTGCTCTTATTATATCAGTCACATTTCTTCACATTAGATTTTGGCATTTGTCTTTCTACATTTGTTGTTTCTTTATCACCACCAGATGTATTAAGACTCTCTTCTAAACCTCATTCTTCTGTTTTTTTGTCGTGTATGGTCATATGAGAGAGGAATAAAAGAGACTGAATAGATTGGAACAAGTTAACCTACAGTCAGCAAGAGTTCCATATGGATACATAAACCGGAGTGCAACTGCAATTTGTAAAAACTGTCGGTGTCCTAATCAGAGCAATATAGTGCCTTGGAAAAAGAAGAAAATCCTATACGTCTAAATCATGCATCTGAGCATTATAAAATTGTAGGTTTGGCTAGTTTAGAGCAGCATATTGCATCAAAGAAGTGGTAGTTTCCAAAAAAGACTAGGGATGTGAATAGGTATTTTGCTGGCATAAATAAGGAAAAAATCTGAAGGTATAAGGTACATAAAGACTTTACCTTTTTTGTCTATGGACCCAAAGAGCCTCATGACTTACATGAGCATCCCCTCTTGCAGTTTCTGCCATACAAGTTTATCATATTTATGTAAGTACTAGCTGTGAATATCAAATGATATACAGATAGCTTATGGAAATGTTTGAAGTATGTAGGATCCTGTGAGGGGTTTAGAGAATATAAAACAGAGATGATACAACGGTTTTCTCTTTTCACCAAGGATATAGTAAGCAAATTACTATAAGGACAAGGCATGTCAGAAATGTTTCTTTAGTGGATTGATCCTCGTTTGAAGAGGATCTTGCTGGTAAGGTCCTGATGTATCTTACGTGCTTTGACTCTATCCAGCATGTGGAGAAAAGAAAACCAGATTTCGAGATGGATAACAACTAGCAAGGGTCATATGACTGCTTTATGACCTTTTATACTTCTTATGTTAAAGGTTTATTAGTTGTTTGTTCACAACTTGCTCAGTGTGCTTGTTCAGATGTTATACATCTTTTTTCTGAATAATCAATTCCCATAGACGATTCTTTTGGTCATATGTTTAATTGCTTTTGTCATATTATTGAGATATCATTGTGACTTATTTCCTTTCCTCCAGGCTTCTATTCCTCAATCTGAAGTATTTCCTTTATATGTTTTTTTGAGTGACCTAATCATGTAACACTTTGTCATGTTGTATTCTCATACTATTATAATCAATCCTGCTGTTGTGAGTAACTTGCAAATGTTTATTTCTTTATCATCTTTTAGCTAACTTGATATCAACTTCATTGTTTCAATATCTCTGGGAATAGAGTCTTGAGGATTTATATTTGGTCCACCAATTGCTTTGGCGATAGGGGCAAAGTCTGTCCCTTTGAGAAAACCAAAGAAATTGCGAGGTACGTTTTCTTCCTATGACGACTTTCTTCAGAATCATACATTTTTTGTTGCGTGCGCCTTATTACTTAAATGATTTGGCTGCATTGGATGGCAAGTGTTTTAGTCACGTTGATCAGTACGCCATTGTGAAACTATCAGTTCCTGCAAACACATTGATATTTGTTTTTTCTTCCCTGTAAATAAAGTTACTCGACGCAGGTTCTGCTGTGGAATTATTTAAATCTTGATGTTTGATTCATATGATATCTGATCTAGGTGGCAAAACGAGAAAGAATTCCACTTTTAACTTTGTACACATTTTAACGTGTCATCCCTTAACTTGTTTTTCCAATAAAGCTATGATTCCCCTAGTCAGTCTCTGCAATATTTTTTTTTAAATCGAGAAATCCTGAGGACCAGTGGTGCTCATTAGTTTTTTCTAATGTGGATATAAAAAGAAAAAAGAAAAAGAGATCAGAGAGCAACCAGTAATCATTGGCTGCTAATTTCAGGTACAGGAGCAAATTCACTTTATGGAACCTCTGCAGATCAAATCACTGCAGCCAATATTGCCAAAGAGTGTACTAGCAGCTTTGAAAGCAGACTCGAAAGTAGCTCACATTTGGACAAATCTAGCTAATGCTTATTACTTGATAAGTGACCATAGAAGCTCTGCTAAATGCTTGGAAAAGGTGCTTCTTCTTCAAACTTGAAACCCCTCTTTTATCTAATGTATAAGTAAATTACACTCTTTGTCTTTAATGAGTTGGCAGGAAAAATTGAACCTAATTGTTTAGCAACAAGATATGCTGTTGGATTTCACCGCATCAGGGATGCACAGAGGTTGCAGAATCCCAAAAGCAGCTCTCATGGGCTGGTAGTGAGATGGAGTTCACCGCATCTAATGTATAAGCTTATTGCATATTTTGAATTATGAGATTATTAATGAATGATTTTGTTTTGTGATGTGTATATATTGTGTTATAATTTATTATGTATGTAAATACAAATTTACATTAATACGAGTGACTATTTATATAAATCGTTACAATTTAATAACATGTGACAATAATTGTTGCAATAGATCAATAAACCATTGCAATAGGTAGTCAAAAAGCGTTGCAGCAAAATAATAAAAGCGTCGCAATAGATGCTATTGCAACGGTTTAATGTCGTTGCAATAGATGAAAATAGGCGTCCCAATAAGTAATGAAATAGTTGTAATAGGTACTCAAAAAGCGTTGTAACAGGATAACAAAAGCGTCGCAATAGAGGTTGTTGCAACGGTTTAATGTCGTTGCAATAGATGAAAATAGGTATCTCAATAAGTCAAAAACTAACCGTCGCTATAGGTCAAGCTATGGCGACAGTTGTTTGAAACCGTCGCCATAGCTTGACCTATGGTGACGGTTCAAACAACCGCCGCATAAACCATTGCCATAGACCTATCGCAATGTCCACCTATAGGATGGTTGTTGAACCGTTGCGGTAGAGCTATGGCAACAGTTTTGTTGTCTATTGTAATGGTTTTGCAGCCTTCACCATAGGGGTAATTTCTAGTAGTCCTTCAAAATATTCTGTAGAATCCGATTGGATAAATGAAGGTGGATTTGAGATAGAGCCTTCCGATTCTTATGTCATTTGTCCTTCTCCGTCCACGATGAGGGCATCTTATCAAACCCTAATAGAGCACCATCCAAATCCATCTGCGCAAGCACAACCCACATCTTAACCTGCTATAACGAAAATCTGGTGTTGCGGTCCAACAGCGAATATCATACTTCATGGTTGCCATCCCCGAGAAAACAATTGAATCGCTCTGATTAGGGGTGTTCATGGGTCGGTTTGGATCGGTTAGTGGTTAAAACCATAACCAAAACCAATTTAGTTGGTTTTGAATTTCTAAAATCAAACAAAACCACAAAAAGAAAATAATCGTCGGTTTGGTTGGATTTTTTGGTTTTTTCGATTATTGACTAGCCTACTCCAACCATCTCTAGAATAAACTTCTCTCTTTAACCCATAGAAAAGAGTATCACATTGAACAATTTCTCATGAGATATTTGTACAGTGATGGACAAATGACACTATAAACTCTTAAAAATCAGAACAAACACATTAAACAAAACCAACATTGAGATGAAAAGCACCAGCTTTGTATTGTAGGCACTAAGATTATCCAACAACATATAAACACATACATGTACATTGTAAAACAGAGTTTTGTATTCTGTTGCAGTGTACTGCAAGAAGAGACAGAGTTGGGCAAATTTGGGTTATCTGTTTACTTTAAAGACTAGCTAGGTGAGCTAATCATATAGGGAAATAATTGAATAAAGAAGGAGACATAAAACTAACATTTGAACCAGGGACCATGGTAACTCGTATTGTGAAAGCTGAAGTAGAAAAAGTGAGGTAGGGACCGTAGGGTTAACTTATTAGTAATAGTAGGTAGAGTTGGGCTTGGGTTTGGGGCTTTGGGCAATTGGGCTAAAGTATTGGTTGGGCTAGACATAGATTAAAATTTAGTTTTAGATTAAATTTAATAAAATATTTATATTTTATTTATAAATTATATATAAATGATTATAATATATATATACATATATATATATATATATATATATAAAATTTATCGATTCGGTTTGGTTATTTTCACGTTTTTTTAAGTAAAACCATAACCAAACCAAATAGCATCGGTTTTTTAAAATTTAAAACCAAACCTAATTAAACCAAACCAAACGTCAGTTTTTTTAACCGGTTTGGTTCGGTTTGATTTTTAACCAAACCCATGAACACCCCTAGCTTTGATACCAATTTGTTATGATCGGAAAGAATTAAGCAAACCACAAGCAAAAGAAAAACAAGATGATGACATACAGATTTACGTGAAAACCCTTGCGAAAAAACCCATGGGCAGAGGCAGAGAAATTTCACTATGATGGATGGAGAATACAATAAGGAATGACGTATTTAAAACATCCAAAACCGATCCACTAAATGCACTTATAATACATGCATACAAATAATATCCCAAGCCTAAATACGTACAGGTCCTGTCGGCCCAATCCCTATGCTACCACCACAGACACCACAAAAAATCACAAACATGGGTCACACTGCGAACTTTTCAGGCCTAATCAACAAAATTTGGGTCATAAACTGATACCAAACGGTATCTACAAGAGCACAAAACAGTCCACAAACTCACAAAAATAGTCCACACGTACAACACATCAAACGGAAACAACAAACACACAAACTTAAAAGATAAGAAGATAGATAACTTGACACAAAGAGAATATAAAATATAGCAACTAAAGAGTGTATCAAACTCTAAAACCTCTACAAATCACATTAACAAGCACCAAGTTCTTATGGGAACACAAGAGGAACTCGGTTCGCTCAAGCACTCTCATTTCTAGCCGTCTCACAACACAGGTGGAACCTTTCACTTGTGAAGCTTAAAATGTTTTATGGTCTACTCTCTTCTTGAGTGGAAATGTGGTGTTCAATGTTACAAACTGATTTTAAAATGAGCTAACTAAGAAAATAAGACTAAGGGGTTCCTACTTATAATAGTCTATTACAAAAGAGATGGGAAATGACACATTTACCCTTAATAAAGGGGGTGGGTTTGGAGTGTATAAATGGGGATGACTTGTAGTGTTTTTAAGACACTCAAGGCATGTCTTCAAACTTTAATACATACACTCCCTTAGACGAACTTAAGACATGCTCAACCGCGTCCATTTTCATAAACGCGCCTTGTAGTCTTTGTAGTTCCTGAGCTTGGACAAAGCTTTGAAAAAGGCTTCAAAAGGTCTTCAATTCCTTTGCAAATCCGAAACGTGGACCTACAACAAAAACTTGTAATCCTTGTGCTCCTCATGCTAGTATCATCCTCTCCACCTTGAAAGGAATTTGTCCTCAAATTCGCACCTTGTAAAACCAAAGAGAGGGAAAACAAGCACACAATCCTCATGATAGGAGGGTTAATATTAGTACCACAAATTATATAGACATGCCAAAGGGGTACACTTTTGGAATACAACCAACAATCCTTTGTTATGATCATGAAACACGTACCATAAACATCACAAAGGACATGACTAAGATAAACATCAAGGAAAGAGGATTGCAATCCAAAACTAACACATATGTCATCAAGCCAAGGTTGTTCACATTTGGAATATACCCATGGGTTCTTTGTGTGTGACATGAAAATCTTAGCATGAATGGCACAAAGGAAGTGGCTTTGGCAAATATCAAGAGATAAGGAAACTACAATGGTCTTAATGGCTTTACTATACCCAAAAGGTAAGACTACCTTCATCTTAGGAACCATAAGATACGTTTGTTTCATTACCTCTACAAAGGACCTCATCAAATATAGTGCCACAATTGATCTTAAGATCCATATCAACCACATATCACCATCATGCAAATAAGAAAACTAACCACCAAAATTCCTACCATTACGCAATACAAATTCGAAATTAACATGGTTATCATCATAGGTAAAGAGGTAGTGTAGAAAGGAATCAAGTGTAAAGACATCTTGCCGGGGGGGGGGGGGGGTACACTTTTAAAATTCAACCAGTAATCCTTTATTTTTACCATGAAACATGTAGTTTGAAAATTACAAAGGATAGGGATAATATAATCATCAAGGAAAGATAAGCATAAGCCAAGGCAACCCCTTTTCTAACCCACTAGTGTTTTGGGATCAAAGGGATGGTGTAACCAAGGGTAAAAACCTAGATTAACCAATCCTTTTACTAGGCTATCATCCAAGACTAAATAGTTATGGCCTAGAAGTCTTCTCTTAAGAGAAATCACACCTTTATTCAAAAGTTTTCTAAGCATATGATTACCTTGAACAAAATTAGTAGCACGGTTTGCATCACACAAGCTCAAAAGAATATGTCCAATATCGTGGTAAATATTACAAGAATGAACACTAACTTGAGTATTTTGAATCACATCACTCACATGATCAAGTAGTGAACTATCCTTAAGAGAAAATTGACCAACATATGCAACAAGAGAACTACTAAGGAAAGATTCATGCCTTTCTACACTATGTAAACCCGAAGCTACTTCACATTGGATACTAATATCCTTATCAGAACATTTAAAGCCTAAGTAAGTGTAGAGTGCAGCCATTATACCTCAGTGTATGCCACGGCAGTCCACTTTTTTGGAGCTCTCGGCCAAGGGTGTCACTAGCTCATTTCCCATGTTATCGTGTGGAATCCCTTTTTGATCCTTCTTTGATAGTATATGAACTTGAACCTGTACATTAGAAGGGTCAATTCTAGGCAAATATATAGCATATAGGTTAGTGAGTATCAAAGATCCTTTGTGGGCAAATCCCCCAAGCACATTTTTCTTTTTCTTTCCAACTTCACTACCCGTGGTTTCCCTTTCCCTTTCCCTCTTTTCTTCACATTCTTCTTGTCTCTCACCACTAATTTTCTCTCCATATTGAGGCTTGGCCTCATTATCCTTTGATCCTAACTCTCCCTCTTTTTCTACTTGGATGGTGTGTTTCCAGGTTAGTGTAGCTTGGAAAGGAGACATTGGATTTAGTGGAGTGTAGGGCCTTTGAATTGGAGGATTTTGGAGTGGAGGATTCGGGTTTAGGGATGGAATTTGGGTTCCAAGTCCTCCTTGTGGAACTTGGTGAAGTAAGGAATGGCTAGGTCCATCTTGTTCTTGGCTTTGGGGAGTAAAGATTGACTTGGTTTATAGCACTTGGTTGATACAATCTTTGGTGCAAGGTCTCGGGAGTAATAGTAGGTGAGGTGTTTTGAGTGGTATGAGGTCGAGAACTCCTTTAGATTTCCACCATATCCAATATTTCACTCATTGAGGCGACATCCGAACCCAATTTATCAACATTTGCCTTCATCCTAGCCACGCCTCGAGACAAAGTTTCAAGACTAGCTAAGAGGACATTCATAACATTATTGTACACAGTTGAATCATTGGAATTTTTGAGTTCCATTTGCAATTGTACCTACAAAAAAAGCAAACATTAGTTCAAAATACGCTCACACATTCTTCACACTCGGTTTCCTCACTTGGTTCTTCAAGTGTTGTAAGTCGGCTATCAACTTATGAGAACTTGGGAATGAGTCTACTCTTGAGTTGGAATGGATTTCAGTTTGAAGACTCAAACAAGTTTTGTACGCACTTGAACCAAAAACAACTACGAATTATAAACGAGCAAAGCACCACAAGTAACGCTTAACACTAAAGAAGTACTCAAAAACTAGTTCACAACTTAGTAGGTTGTCAACTAGTATAGGAGTCAATAAAAATGAAACAAATAGAGACAAGGAAAGAAACTAGGAATGTCCTATGACTTGAGTTTTGTTGTTGGTGTGGCCCATGATTTTATTTTGGTCGTTTGGTGTTGTTGTTTTGTTGAAGTTTGATGTTGTCCAACTTGAATGATTCAATTTTTTTTTTGTTTGGTGAGGCTTTTTCGGTTTTTGGGAGTGAAAGACAAGGCCTTGGACTTTTTTTCAAAGGCCAAAAGAGGTGTTAATAAACTTTTCACCAACTTGCCCAAAAATGGCAAAACATCTTTTTGGCTTTGGCTTTGGCTTTGGCTTTGGCTTTGGCTTTGGCTTTGGCCCTTTCCGCTTTTGGTTCTTTTTGAAAAAAGCTTGACACTCTTTTGGTAAGTAAGCTTTTGGGAGGCATTTTGTTTACTTGCCTTTTTGGTGTTGTCTTGAAACTAATTCCAAGACAAATACAAGATTTTGCTTCTCTCATCCTTTTTTTCAAATCAAATAAGCCTTTTATCCAACATTCATCTCAAGAACAATATGAACAACAACAAGAACACTTATGAACAACAACAACAGCTAATCCGTCCAACCCCTCAACAACAACTAAACAAAGGCTCAAATCTTGGACCTTAGACTCAAGAGTTCTAGGGAAACAACAAGCTAACACACAAAACTACTAAGACAAGCAAAATAACACCTAAATCTAGACATTTCTCGGCCAAACACTAGTTACCAGATAACACCCTTTTTTTTTTCAACTACAAGAGCCCAAGATTAGCGGTGTAAGAACACGACCAGCCTTCTCTCTGATACCAAATGATACCAAACGGTATCTACAAGAGCACAAAACAGTCCACAAACTCACAAAAATAGTCCACACGTACAAGACATCAAACGAAAATAACAAACACAAAAACTTGAAAGATAAGGAGATAGATAACTTGACACAAAGAGAATATAAAATATAGCAACTAAAGAGTGTATCAAACTCTAAAACCTCTACAAATCACATTAACAAGAACCAAGTTCTTACGGGAACACAAGAGTAACTCGGTTCGCTCAAGCACTCTCATTTCTAGCCGTCTCACAACACAAGTGGAACCTTTCACTTGTGAAGCTTAAAATATTTGGTGGTCTACTCTCTTCTTGAGAGGAAATGTGGTGTTCAATGTTACAAAGTAATTTTAAAATGAGCTAACTAAGAAAATAAGACTAAGGGGTTCCTACTTATAGTCTATTGCAAAAGAGATGGAAAATGACACATTTACCCTTAATGAAGCGGGTGGGTTTAGAGTGTATAAATGGGGATGACTTGTAGTGTTTTTAAGACACTCAAGGCATGTCTTCAAACTTTAATACATACACTCCCTTAGACGAACTTAAGACATGCTCAACCGCGTCCATTTTCATAAACGCGCCTTGTAGTCTTTATAGTTCCCGAGATTGGACAAAGCTTTGAAAAAGGCTTGAAAAGGTCTTCAATTCCTTTGCAAATCCGAAACGTGGACCTACAACAAAAACTTGTAATCCTTGTGCTCCTCATGCTTGTATCACAAACTCTAACAGTACCCATACATTGAGCCTGATTTCATGAAAATGAATACAAAAATCTAAAATTTACATATATACACTGACTAAAATAACCTAATTACATTATATACCAATTTTCTAAAATATTTACACATATTCCAAATTATTTACATAAATCCCTTTACTTTCAACTTTCTCTCTCTTGAACATTATACATCTCACAATTCCAATATCTCTTCCTTAATTTACTCCCTCATATGCTCCCACATAACCAAGAAAAAGATATTATGTAAAAAATTATAAACATAAAAGACCATATAGAAAAAAGAAATCTATAAAAGAATGTACTTGTTATAATTGTGGAAAACTAGGACATTTAGCTAGAGATTGTAAATTACCAAAAAACCCATAAAAATAAATAAATATCAGAAATAAAAATAAAAAATACAGAATATATGCAGATAGATTATATAGATTATGAATTAGAAAGTGAAGATAGTATATATGAAATTTCGGAGAATGAAACAGATAGTGAATTAGTTAGTGAATTAGATGAATCAAATGACTGAAAAAGATATAAAAATGAATCAAATAACTGAAGAATATATAAAAATAATAACAAAGGAAGAATATTTAAATGAAGAAGGAACAGATCAAAAAATAATAATAATAAATTATTATTATTTAATCAAATAAATCTAATTATGTACTACTTTCGTAACTTTAATTAGCATAGGCTTTGATACCATTTGTAGGGGGTGTGGATAACTTGGGTAATATATAGATCTATTATAGTTCTAATGGATCTATTTTTATTTGTGCGTGGATATTTCTTAACTTCTCTAAATATTTTTATTTTAAGTGTATTTATTTTAATTTTATTAATGTTCATATCTTGGAGGGTGATTAGATGGTATTTGATTAAATGCTTTACTGTAATATTCTTTAGTTTTCTATCTTAGACTTTGTAATTCTTGTATATTATTTTGGAGGTATTCTAAATATTCTATATCTTTTGTTCTAAAATATCCAATTAAATTATCTTTCATAAGTATTTCTGTTAATCTTATTTCTTCCATATCTTGTCTCCAATATTTTAAATACTCATAGTCTATTATTTTATCCTAAAGTAGTTGTGATACTGCAAATTTCTTTGTAATAATTTATTCAAATTGTACTATATCTGATATTAAATTCTAGGTTATCTATTTCGTTAATTATTCTGTCTTTTTCGTCTATGAATAATTCTATGTCTAAATCATATTCTAAATTGTCTTTTAATTCTAGTTGTTTTATGGTTTTATTTATCCAAATTAATCTTTCTTTTAATTATTCTCTTCCTTTTCTAAGATGATTTCTATAATTAATTTCTTCGTATAGCCAACTTTGTTTTTCTCCAACTCTTTGAATATATTCTAACATTTCTTAATCTGTATAATATCCATCTGAATAATTATCTAGGTAGTAATAGTGATTGTCATCACTTAAGTGTATTTCTCCTAACTCGTCTTCTATCTGATTTATATCTAATTCTTCATCTTCAATGTTAAATATTTTTTCCCATATTATTTTTTTTACGTCTATAATTTCTATATCTCTGAGTATGTATAAAACTAGTACTTCAAAATATCTGTCATTTAGGTGGGTTAATTAAATATTTTTTCATAATATTCTTTAGTTGTTTGTTTTAATCTTATTAATTCCTCTATATTTTCATTAAGGTATTCTATATATTTTATATCTTTGGTTCTCATATATTCTTCTAAATTTGTTTTTATTAATTTTTCTATTAATTGTATATTTTTCATATCCATTTTCCAATATTCTAAATATACGTAATTTATCATGGTTGATGTGTAGGTTTGGTATGTAAGTATTTATAAGAGTAGTTAGGTAGGTGAGGTATGTAATTTATTCTAGTCATAAAATATTTATCAAATATTTTTTTCAATATGATTTTTCATATATCTACAATTTCTATATCCTTAAGTACATACAAAACAAGTATTTTAAATTTATCTATCATTTCGTCAGATAAATAAGTATTCATTTTTTATATGATGCTTTTTTCAAAATATTCCCTTCAATCATACACATAACAAAATATGATCATTTTAGATTACTATATACTAGATTATTCTTAAATAACATGTTCTTCGGTCACTATTAGCATGGTAATCTGGATACTTTTTCCTTAAACAGCGCCTCTACTCTGGCTACTCCCCTATCACGGCTTTCTTGCCTCACCGGTTTCACCTTTAGGATGACATAGTTCTTAGGAATTTTTCTCCTTTTCCACTTTGCTAATAAACTTCTTAACATGTTATTTTTCGAATAATTCTACTATAAAGTAACTAACATGAACTTATTTTATCATATCATGATTGTCAGAAATTTATGAATTTAGTTATTCATAACCATAAATAAATATACCTGTTCTGGTAGATTTGATAATTCTGGGTTTTGTTCATCCATAGCTTTTGCTTTGAAATATATCTATTTTTTTATTAAATATTCAAAAAAAAAATTGTTTACAAAGGAGGACTTTTTGCTTCAACACATGAAAACTTGCCTTCTAACTGAGCAAAATGCTCTCTATTTATAATCCTAAGAAATATAAAGAAAATGTGTATCCTATTTCTATATTGTTCCTACTTTACACATATCTTATCTATTTTACAAAAAAAGTCTTTACATTCTGAGAAGAAAAGACTTAAAGCTAACAAAAACTTAAAAAAATCAAAAAGGTTATTAAATGAAAAGAAAAGTCAAAAAGTCTATAAAAACTTTACAATAATTTACGTAAGAAGTTTATCTTCTTCTTCATATGTCATTTTTCTATTTTTAATGTTTTGTCTTCTTCTATTATTGCTCCGTCACTGTCTTCTTTTTATCTTCTAGCTGGCATCCTTATCTTCTTGGTTGATGATTTTTTATTCTAGCTGAACTTCCGGGATAATATTATCTTCTCCATTACATCTCGAACATTGATGGTCTAGATATTTGTGTCCAATTATCTTGCAATATCTTGTTAATAATCCGTCTGAAATAAATCTCTTCCTAATTGCTCTTGCAGTAGATTGTTTCTCTTGGTTAAGTAACGTCATTATCCATTGACTAACATCTTCCATATATGTTTATCGTAGTTCTCTTGAATTTGAATAAATCATTTAATGATCTCTTGAATAATAGCTCCATATTGGGTTTTCATTGATGAATTATTTGCTAATTCTTGAATAATTGTAGCAAATCCAATAAGTCGTTTATTTGCATAAAAATCAGGTATCTCGATTTTGGGTATCTCTGGCTGTTGTACAATATCTTCTGGTATAATCATATCTCTGGTTAATCCTATTTTTACATCTTGTATAACTGGTTTGATCTCGTCGTATAATATCTCTGATGGTGCAGTATAAAACTTTATATAAAATAGATTTCCTTTGGTTACTCTTTTATAGGTGGTGAATACTTTATGTAATTCTTCTATAGCTGTTAGTTCTTCTCCATCTTGGGTATATACGGTATTTAATAATCCATAGTCGAAACATGTTTTTATTAAGCTTGTATTTGTTTTGGGTAGTGCGATTAGCTTGTTGTAACCTTGCAATTTTTGGGTTATATAGTTTGTGTTTGGTTCTTGGATATGTGTAGCTCTGGGGTTAAGGTTTAGAAAAGTTTGTACTTTGTAGATATTTTCTATATATCCTCGGGCTATATGGTTATAAGCTTTTTTATCTTGGTTCAAACTATCTCGATATGTGGTAATTTGTGGAGGTATGTACAAGGGGTCTTTTTGAGCTTTTGGTATAAATGGATTTTCAAATATCTTATTCATGTTCATGTTCTGATATCTTTGTCCACTAACTCCTTTGCTTGTACCTGCAATTGTAGATTGATAAACGTTATGGGTTTTATGAAGTGTCCCAACGTCTCCTTTTAGCTCTGGAATTTTAATATCTTCCGATCGACATAGCTCTGTACACTGCTGAGTTAGCTGATTTGTAGCTTCAGACTTCATTTTAACTTCATTAGTCTTTAGCTTTTCTATTTCATTACCCATATTGTCCACTTTCACTGAAAGCGTAGTTAGGGTTTTGAGTATCTTTTCTAAAACATCATCTTCTATTATATCAGTCTATGTAGCTTTGTCTTGATATGTAATCTGCAATAACATTTTTGTTAGTACTAATTACTTCAATTGTAAATGTAAAATTTAATATATTTAATACTAGTCTCCGAATCTCTTTCGTTGTAATTGAGTTTTGTATTTTCTTTGTTAACCACCAACGTACCTGTGTATTATCTGTCCGTATAATAAATTTGTTATATACAATATATGGCTCAAATGCTAATAAACATTTATATAATGAACATAATTCTTTTCTATTTATTTCCCATTTTATTTCTGTTTCATTAAACGTATCTGAGTAGTATCTACAATGATGTTCTAATTTTTCATTTTCGTACCTATATTTAAGTACTCCTCCATAACTATATTCACTTGCATCTGCTTCTACTATATATGTAAAAAATTTATTTTCGTCTGGGAATTGTAATTTTGGTAATTCTTTACAAAGTATTTTTATTTTCTGGACTTATTTTTTATCTTCTTCGTTGTAATTATATTCTACGTCCTTTTTTAATTTTTTCTGTAAAGGCTTTAGGTTTTCTGCTAATTTTGGTATATATTCTCTTACTTGGTTTACTAATCCTAAAAATGATTGTAATTTCTTTTTTGTATCTAATTCTTCTTTTGAATTTATTTTTTTTGTACTATATGTTGTTGCATTTTTACTCCACTTTTATCTATTTGTATTCCTAAAAACTCTATTTGGTTTTTCATAATTTCGGTTTTCTTTTCACTTAAACTTATGCTCGATTTTTCTATTATATCTGTAAATTGTTCTAATAATTTTAAATGTTCCTCTTTAGTTTTTGTAGATAGTAGTATATCATCTATGTATACTATACAATTAGATAATTGTTTAAAATAACTATCCATAAAATGTTGATATCTACCTAGTGCATTTTTATATCCAACTGTAATACGTTTCATTCATAAAATCTTTGTGGTACCGTAAATGCGGTTAATTCCTTAGAATTTTCATCTAACTTTAAGTGGTAAAATCCTGATTTACAATCAAATTTACTAAAATAATTATATCGTTGTATTTATCTTATTTTTAATATCTTATTTGGTATTGGATAATTATATATCATAGTTTTTGCATTTAGGTTTCTATAATCAATAACCATTCTATTTTTTCCTCTTTTTTGTTTACTATGTTTATTTACTATAAATGTTGGACTATTGTATTTACTATTACTTTTTTGTATATACTGTTTTTCTAATAATTCATCTATATGCATTTTAAATTCTTTTAAATCGTCAAAATTATATGTTAATGGTTTTTGAGTTATTATGCTATTTTTATCTATTAATTCAATTTTTATAGTAGTTCTATGTTTTTTCCATCCTTTTAATGGATCTTCACTATATAATTGTCTTAATTTTTTCTTTATTATTTCTACCTTATCTATTAAAAATATAGTTATTTTTTTTTTTATCGAAAATACAACTAGTTCTACTGTGTCTTCTGTATTTTTTATATTTTCTAATTTTTGTGTAATTTTTTCACTTCCTTCTATCCAATCAGTTTTCTTTCTTATTTTATTAATAACTCTTTTTGCCCTTACTTTTTGTTTACATGGTGTTGTAAACCACCAATCTGTTTTAGTTATTATATGTGGGTATAATTTATCTAAAAATGGCATTCCTAAAAGCATATCTTTTGATGTTAGTTCATAATTATAGATTTCTTATATTGTTATTATCTTATCCCATATCTTTATTTTTACATTTTTAGCTTTATATGTAATTAAGCTTCCTTCATTATTAAATCCTTTGACTACTATTGGTGTTTTTAATTTATCTCATTTACTTTCTGGTAAACAGTTGTATCTACATAAGTTTACTTCTGCTCTTGTATCTATCATAGGTGTATAATACCTATTATAATATCCTTCTACTATTATTTTTACAAGTACATATATTTTCATATCATGTTAAAGTTCTTTTTATGAATAATTTATCTTTATTATATGTTATAGATAATTGTGCATGTTTTATATTGTATGGTTTTACTTGTTCTAACCATTTTATTCCTAATATTATATCTGTTTTTTGCATTTCTTCCTTTATTTCAAATTCTATTTTTATTTTTCTGACTCCTATTATTATTTCTTTTTCTGTCGTATCTTTAATGTTTATTAGACTCCTTGGTAGATCTGGACATATATCACTATTAGATTTTATTTCTTCACTTTTTACTAGATATTTTTCTATATAATTTTCTTCTTGTCCTGTGTTTAAGAGTATTAAATATTCTTTTTCATTTATTGTTTCTGTTATATAATATTGATTTAAATTAACTATTGAAGTTGTTTCATAACTTGTTCTTTTTTATGAGCTTGATGATTCTGTTTTTTCATGAGCTATTCTTTTTGTTGTACTTATTCTATCATTTATTATTTCTAAATCTTCTTTTATATCTATGTCTTTGTAACTATAATCATTATTATCAATTGTTTTTACAAATTGTTCAAAAGGACTTTCTATTTGTATTTTATTAATTTTATTTTTTCTGTTATTTTATGTTTTGTTGTTAATACATATAGATTTTTATATCTTGCTGTAAATATTTTACTTCCTGAGGTTAGTTCTATTCCTGATATTTTCCAATATAATACTAATGATTTATCTATATTTTTATCTGTTATTGCTACTGAATAATTCGCACTTATTATAAATTTAAATTTTTGGTATATTAAATTTCCTTTTATGGATGTTATTACTTTTTTCTATAGGTTTTATAATTCTATCATCTACTAAATATAATTCTATTGGTGTATCTATTCCTTCTCTAAAACATGCTTTTATTAATATCTTTGTTCCTCCAAGGTGTATATATTTTATTGGGTCTTTATTTTTTATATCATTTATTTCTTTATTAATTATTCTTTTTGTCACTAGTGGTATACTAGCTCTTCCTTTTGCATATCTACAGTCTATTACATGTTCTTTTTGGCTTACTACGTAGTATTCTTCCTTTTTTCTACTAAATATATTTTTTATTGTTGGTATTTTAAATATTTTTTCTACACTTAAGTCTAACTCTTTTCCTTTTATTTTGTCAAATATATTAGTGTCAAATATTATTTTTTGATCTGTTCCTTCTTCATTTAAATATTCTTCCTTTGTTATTATTTTTATATCTTCTTCAGTTATTTGGTTCATTTTTATATCTTCTTCAGTCATTTGATTCATCTAATTCACTATCTATTTCATTATCTGTTTCATTCTCCGAAATTTCATATATACTATCTTCACTTTCTAATTTATAATCTATATAATCTATCTGCATATATTCTGTATTTTCTATTTTTATTTCTGATATTTGTTTATTTTTTGGATTTTTTGGTAATTTACAATCTCTAGCTAAATGTCCTAGTTTTCCACAATTATAACAAGTACATTCTTTTATAGATTTCTTTTTTCTATATGGTCTTTTATGTTTATAATTTTTTACATAATATGTTTTTCTTGGTTTCTTATATTTATATTTTGATTTTTTGTATTTCTTATATTTCTTATGTCTTTTTCTTTTCTTATAATATCTTTCTTCACATCCAAATTGAGGTTTATTTTATCTTTGCAACATGCTAAATTTCTTATTAATGTTTTTTCCATTTTTATTTCTTCTCTATATTTTTCACATAGATTTCTATACCATTGTTGTAAAAAATTTATTCTTGCTCCTAGGGTATCTACTATTTTTGCTTCATCCCAATCTTTATTATTTTTTAACTAAATAGTTCAGGTAATTTACTAAAATATAATTTTCTTATTTCTTTACTTTCTTCTATATTATATGTTCCTTTATAATAATATTCTTTAAATGAGCATGTATACTCATCTATATAGCACATATTACATAGTGCTAATTTTAACATTAAATTCCTATTCGTATCTTTCTCTTTATTTTGGTCTTCTACTTCTGTTGTTATACTACTAAATTCTTCTCTTATAGCTATTTCATATTTTTTCAATATTTCTGTTGGTAGTATTTTAGTAGGTATTAATGTTCCTTCTGTTTTATTATTAGATCTTAGTACTTTTTTACTTGTTTCGGCTAGGTTTAAAAACCATAATTTTATTGTTCCTATTAATGTCTTTTCTATATATTCTGGTGTGTTTGTTGTATCTATTTTATTATCTAATAATTGTTTTGACATGTATCCTACCCATAGTTGTATTATTTTATTTGTGTCTATTACACAATCTAAATCTAAAAAGTTGTAATTAATTATTTGTTTTGGTGTCCATTTATTATATTCATCCTTTGGATTATATCTTTTAAACTTATTTTTGTAATTATAGGTTGGTTTTCTTATTTCTGATGTACTAGGTATTATATTTTTATCTAGAGTATTTACTTCTGTATTTATTAGTTCTAGATTTTCTTTATTAATTACTTCTTGTTTTTTATTAATTTCTAGTTTTCCTATGTTTTCTAGAATTTCTGTATATGTTTCACTATCTTCCGAATCATAATTATCTGTTTCTTCAGCATCTATTGTATTTATTTCTAATTCACTGGTTTCTGGTTCTTTATTTTTTATTTCTAATTTTTCTTTAAATTGATTTATCTTGTTTAATAATTTTTGTTCTTTATCTTTTTCTTTTTTTTCTTTCTGTCTCTTTTCATATAAATCTTTTAGCAGTTGTAGTTCTTTTAATAATTCAACAATCCTACTATTTTTAGTTTCTTCTATTTTTCGTATTTCTTCTGTGGTTTGTTGTTTTATTTTATCTATTTCCTTTTTTCTGTCTATCTCTTTGTTTTCTCTTTCTGTTCTTACCATGGCTGTCAACTTATCTTCTAATTTTAATTCTTCTTTTTCTAACATTAAATATAAATGTTCACCTATTTTCTTATATCTCCTTCCTAAATTAGAGAATACTATTTTTATTTTTAATCCTTCGTGATTTTCATATGTTTTTTCATCTATTATAAATTCTTCTTTGTTCATTTTATTTAAATGTATATAGGTTATGTTGTTATATATATTCTAGACTATCTATTGTTGATTCTAAATTTGATATTTCTTCTTTTTGTGCATTTATTGAGTTTTTACTAACTCCGGCAATTATGTATACTGTAGTCTTTCTATCCTTATTTTTAATTCTTTACGTTTTTCAGATATTATTTGTTTTAATTCTTTATATTGTTGTGGTTTTTTTACGTTATTCATCTAAACAATATTTATAATATTTTGGTGGATATCTAAATCTAATTTTATCATAACTAATAAATTAATCAAATAAATCCAATTATGTACTACTTCCGTAACTTTAATTAGCATAGGCTTTGATACCATTTGTAGGGGGGTATGGATAATTTGGGTAATATATAGATCTATTATATTTTTTATGTGTAAATGTTAAGTTTAATTATATAATTTTGATATCTCTATTATTGTATTGTTTTGTTGTAAAAATTAGTTTCCAAATAGTAGATGAATGTTGGTCATCTTTGAGAAATTTTTGTGTAAGGGTTAGTTTACAAAGGGTAGATGAATGTCGATCGGTTTTGAATTTTTTTAGGTTAGGTTTAATTGTATTGTTTTGATATTTCTATTATCGTAATGTTTTTTGGTAGTTTCCAGGTTGTAGACGAATATCGATTGGCTTTGAAGAATTTTTGTGCATAAAGATTACTTTTAATTGTATTGTTTTAATATCTATATTATCATATTATTTTGTTGTAATTTATGGATGAGAGATTAATATCGATGACTTTAAGAGTTTTTTTTTGTAAAGATTGAGAACTTTTGTTTTAATAATTTATCTAGGTTTAATTTATTCATACCTACAATATTAGTGATCCGTGCGGTGATCCTATATATCTTTTTCACCATAATTTAAGTGGTATGCAATTGAATTGCTTTTTGCAATTAAAAACAATAACAATATTAGGTGTCTGGTTGACAGGAATCCATGACAAGGAATCCATGACAAAGCCTTAGTCTTTATAGTGCCTTAGTCTTTATACTTTGAGAAAGGAACAAAATTGGATTCAAACTGTTCTGATAACATCATAAATTAGTTTAATTTAATCGAAGGAGTGAGCTCTGAGTCCTTAACTTATGTCAAGTTGTCTTAAGGAAAAACCTTCTTTGGTTTTAACCCATGACAAGAAGGAAAAAAGTAGATGAAGACATAAGTTGTCTTAAGGAAAAACCTTCTTTGGTTTTAACCCATGACAAGAAGGAAAAAAGTAGATGAAGAAAAGATAATAGTATAGTTTAATTGATCTGGTTTCATTTTTAGTAAATTTTAGAAAAAGAAAATATCAACTTGATAAACTCTAGACTAATTTTAATTCATCTCCCCATTTACATAGAAATTTACTAGAATTGTTTGATTAGCGTGAGATTATTTTCTCAATAAGATATCTATTTTTAATACTAATTTTTTAATATGTAGATTACTTGATTAAATCATATTAAATATTATTATTTTTTTCTAAGACATTAGTTTTATTTTTTTTTTGGATCTATTTTACAAACTAAATTTTAAAATTTTGAGTAAAGGGCAGAGAAAGAACATCACAATATTTGGAGGAGTAGAAAAGAGATATCGATTATTTGATCAAGAAGAGGGGTTGAAGTGGCATAGAATCGCAGGTCAAATTTTGCGCTTCTAGGATGAAACCAAGTCAAATTGCGCAATTTTATGAATTATCAAGAACTAATCATCGGCTTACTGAAGACACCAACCGTAATTTAAGGGGTTATCAACGTATTTCACCTACCTCATTTGTATCTTATATATTTACAACTATTATATAACTAATTAAATAAATTTTCCATCTTGACACGTTCAAAAGATGTTGAATTTAAGTATTATATTCCTCTTTATTATTTAAACAAATATCTTATTTCGTATAACAATTAAATGCATTAAAATAAGGTACACGTGCGAGACGCGTATTCCTAAACTAGTAATAATAATAATTTAAACCACGTTAGATACTTAATAGAAACTGTCATAGACAGAGAAAAAGAGAAGGATCTATATAGCTGTTGATTAATAATGGAGGCTAATAAGAACACAATTTGTGTACAAACGTTTACCATGGCTAGCCCATGGTCACATAAGTTCATTCTAGAACTAACCAAAAGAAAAAAAACTCAAATATAATTTTGAGTTCATATGCCACATGTCATGATCATTTTATCAGTCATCTTTCAGTAATATCTGCGTGTGAGTTTTACGCTCTATAATACTTGAACTAGTTATCATTTTGTTTTTATATAGTTAGGTACATATTTGTTAAAATAAAAGTGTTTAATTGGAAAAAAGAATCCGTTGAATTATCAAAATGAAATATGCTATACGGTAGATTATGAGGGTTGGGGGTGGGGGTAGATTAGGTAGCTAGGGGAAGAGGGTGGGGTGGGCTTGAGATGACTAAATCAATTACGACACAATCGTATAAGGAAAAGTCATGAAATGATATTGAACTTTAACGGTTAAGAATATACTACAAATAGATTATCATCATAATATATTTCTCCTCACAAGAGATTTATAGTTACTAATGGAGGCCAAGAAAAACACCATTAGTATACTCATGTTACCATGGCTAGCCCATGGTCACATAAGTCCATTTCTAGATAGAAATTTCCACATTTACATATGTTCCACTCCAATAAACCTAAGTTCCATCAAGAAAAATATCACCAAAAAATATTCTCAATCAATAGAATTAGTTGATCTTCATCTTCCATCTTTGCCAAATCTTCCTCCTCATTACCACACCACAAATGGCCTACCACCCCATCTCATGAACACACTCAAAACAGCTTTCGAATTAGCCTCCCCAAAATTTTCCAAAATATTGAAAACCCTAAAGCCGGATTTAGTTATGTATGATTTCAGTCAGCCATAGGCTGCTGATTCCGCGTCCTCTATGAACATTCCTTCTGTGCAATTCCTACCTTTTAGCGCGGCTATGGTTGCTATATCCCTCCACATGTTTGACAAGCCAGGAGAAAAAATTCCATTTCCTGAAATCTATCGGCACGAATATGAGATGCTTCATATGAAGAAATTAGTGGAAGAATCAAAAGATGAGAATAAGGACCCATTCAAAGAGGCTCTTGGACTCTCTCGTGATATTATTTTAGTGAAAACATGCAGAGATTTTGAAGGGAATTATATGGACTATCTCTCAAAGTTAGTGTCCAAGAAAATAGTCCCGGTTGGTTCACTAGTTCAAGAATCCATCGATAAAGATATTGGTGAGGAGATCATCATGCAATGGCTTGACAAGAAAGAAAAAAGTTCAACTATATTTGTTTCATTTGGGAGTGAGTATTTTCTATCGAAGGAAGAAATTCACGAAGTAGCTAAAGGTCTAGAGCTAAGCAAAGTGAACTTCATGTGGGCCATCAGGTTTCCACAAGGCGAAAAAATTAGTATGCAAGATGCATTGCCGGAAGGGTATCTTGAAAGGGTAGGACAAAGAGGAATGGTTATGGAAGGATGGGCTCCTCAAGCAACAATTCTTCAACATCCATCGATAGGTGGATTTGTGAGTCACTGTGGATGGAGTTCTTTCATGGAAGGTATGAAGTTTGGTGTGCCAATAATTGCCATGCCAATGCACCATGACCAACCATTGAATGCTAGGCTTGTGGAATATATTGGTGTGGGAGTGGAAGCAGCAAGGGACAAAGATGGGAAGTTACGAAGTGAAAAAATTGCAAAGGTGATAAGGGAAGTTGTAATTGAGGAAAGTGGTGAAGGTGTGAGGAAAAAAGCTAGAGAATGGAGTGAGAAAATGAATATGAAAGGGGATGAAGAGATAGATGGATTGCTGGAAGAGTTGGTGGCATTAATTTGTAACAACAAATGATTACAGACAAGATTTACTCCATTTCACTTGATGTTTTATAGCTTGACTAGCACACAATTTAATATTTTTTTAAATTAATGTTGTGCTCTAAAATTAGGTTGTGTATAATTTAAATGTCCTTTCAACTTTATAATTTTGAACATGCAATGTGAGATACTGAAATGAAAGAATTGTTAAATATGAATTATTTTCTTTTTAGGCGAATTGAAAATAAAAAAAATAAAAATTGAGAGGATAGAATGTATGCAGATTATATCCTACTTCTGTAACGTAGATAGATTGTTTTTTAATGAATCCTTAATGCAAAAGGAATTTTTTGAAAAATAATAGAAAAATATAAAGTAAATGAGACAATAGGTAGTAATACACACAGAAGAATAAGAGATTTCATAGATAAAGTGCCACAACATACAGTCAATTACGTGTTAATTTTTTAATCTCAATTCTCGACCTCCAAACCTTCTTGTCCAGGGATGCAACATGTCATAGTGTCCAGAAGGACCTGCAGTTAAAAGTTGACCAATACTCTTATGTTGAAATTCACATTTCCATGCATTTTTGTAAACATCTCATAAGTAATTTAATTAGAAATAATAGGCTGCAGTAAAAATATTGTTCATCTCTGATTAGCCTTATCGTTTTTACCTACTAATTGTTCATCTCTGATTAGCCTTGATAAATAATTCATATATCAAGGAATTTGTCAAAGGAATTCTGCTCTCATCGTACGTAGGGGATTCGTGATGTTATCAACTTTGCACCAACTTTCATTGCAGGATATTTACTCAAAATTGAATAGCTTGCTCATTATATTGTGAGACACCAATATTGTTGAAAGGAGACGAATTAGTTATAAGTCACAATTTTTTTCTAAAAGTAATTGGGGAAACACACAGTTAAATCACTTAGCTAAAAATATTTACAAGCCGCTATCCAATATATGTAATACATACATGTATCAACTATTTTTTTTTTTTAGGTAAACATTATTTTTTTACTAGCTTACATAAATGACTTTTGTTTAGATTTAGATTTCTAAAAATGAATCCGATTAGGGTGTTTTGACTCTTGCATACCCCTCCATCCAATAACTTCGAAAAAATTGGCAAAAGGATACATTTCCAAAACTACTTTGTCATATATCCACTAAATTTATTTTTGATTTATTTTTAGGGTTAGGATGCAAAAAGTGGGGAAAAGTTGAAAAAGTGGGGCCCACACATGGGCCAAGGGACCATTTTATTATTTTTATAACTTTGCAAATTTAATATAATTCACCTAACACCCTCCACTTGTTCAAATATAAAAAAAAAACTCTCTCTCTCCTCTTCAATTCTCTACCAACTCCCGCTTTCGAGAACCCTGCTCTCAAAAATGCCATTTTCGTTTCTTCTTCTTCTCCAGCTGCTAAGGGCTCGTTGTTGCATCGTAAGGTTAGTTAAAATCAAGTTTCGATCATTTCTAGATCCATTTAAATGGGTTTCTTTGCTAATCGATTCGTAGTGATGTAGGAAATTTATTTTTTTCGAATTTGGTTGATTAAGTAGTTAAAAAAATGAGAATTTTATAGGTAATGAGTTTAATTTTGAAGCAATGGTTGAGGTTTTATGCGGCATTTTTAACAGATTTTTTCGTAGATCACGGTGTTGAATTTTAAAAATTTTGTTTAGGAGTTTTGGTTTAGTTCTGTTTATTTTAGCAACGAAGTGTTGAATGGTGGGATAATTGTTATTTGAAGAGTTATTTTGGCATTTTGATTCAAATAGTGACCTGTTTCTGTTCGTAGACCCATGGTCTATCCGTAGACCCGTGGTCAATGAAATGAGAATGCCCTAGATTGAAATCAAGTTTTAGACGTATGAAATTCTTTTAAAATATGATTGCTGAAATAGTGAAAATTGAAAGATTAATAGCTAATTAGTTTGATTAGGTGCACTAGCTTGATTTTTAACAATTGTTGTGTTTTGATACTGCATGTTGAATTTTGGTTCAGTTATTGTATGTTTGTGTAGTTAACTGTTTAATGGTGGGGTATTTCTTAAATTTTTTAGGGGGGTTTTCATTTGAGCATTGAGTTATTTCTGTTCATAGACTTGTGGTCTATGAACTGAAAATGAGAGATTTGTTCTGCAGGTGTAGATTATGTTGAAAATGGCTAAAAAAACATCCTTCCAAAACGCAAAGACGGTATTACTTCTGATTCTGCTAGTAGCAGTAGAAAAAGAAAAGCTGAGGCAGTTGGAAATGTCTCAAAAAGGAAGAAAATTGAAGAGGCAGTGTCTGAATCAGATTCGAAATTAAAGGAGATAAGCGACCACGTCGATTCTGGTGAAGATATTGCCAAACGCAGTGTTAGTGGTGACAGTGAAAAGAGCGAGGGAAGTGGGAGAAAAAGTGATGATGGGGATAATGATCCCTTGTCTGTGTCATATTTTTCAAGGTTTATTTCTGTGGAGCGATATGACCTTCGAACGATAATGGACAAGCTCAGGTCTTTCACGGCAAAGATATCGGTCAGATCAAGAATGGCTGCTTATCGAGAATTTAAGCAAGTTTTTGTCGATCAGGAATTGAAGAAAAGATTCAAGTAGTCATGTTTTGGACATCTGAGAAACCTGCCGGAACATCTCAAGTTCAATAGGCAGTTGGTCCATTATTTGTTGTTGCGATGCGTCAAGAATGATAAGATGCGTCATGAGATATGGTTCTGCGTTAACAACAAGCCTGCTTGTTTTGGCTTGAAAGAGTTTTGTTTGATCACGGGGATGAACTGTTCATCATACCCCAGTGAATAAAAAATGAAGAAGGTGTTAGCAAAGGGGGAGACTTTTTGCTTAAAGGTGATGAAAAATAAAAACATTACGGCGGCCAACTTGTTACACCTGATCAGAGGGAATAAGATGAACAAGGACCAGAAGTTTAAGTGTTTTTTACTGTAGTGCTTGCAATAGATTCGACGAAGGTTGTCGACACAAAACTGATTCGAATGGTCGATTCTTTGAGTTTCTTCGAAAATTACTTGTGGGAAAAGAGACATTTCAACTGACCATGGACTATCTAAAGAAGAAAAGTGACTCGAAGAAGCATAGGAAAGTATTTGATGAGAAGTAGAAGGAATCCTATGCTTTATTCGGATTTCCTTGGGCATTCATGGTATCTATTATTAATTTTTTAGTGAGTTTATAGTAGATTCTCATTTTATTTATACTTTGTCATAGACTCTGAGTTTTTTCTTTCAATGTTGTACTGTATACAGATTTAGATCTATGAGGTCTTTCCTCATCTTGAAAAATTTGCTGAAAAATCAATGGATGAGTAATTTCCTATTCCCCGCATCCTCGTATGGCACAATACAAAAAGTGAAAAGATAATCGAAAGCGACCATTCAAGTATAAAAAAAAAGTTACCGAGGTATGAACTTATTTTTTATTATGCAATAATACTACTGTTGTATCGAATGTTATGTAATTGTTAACTAATATTTTATAGAACGTGCACCCATACATCATCCCTATTGTTCGTGAGATGAAGATGGATTAAATGATTACGTTTAAGCCATATACGAATGAGGTGAAAAATAACGTCCTCGATGGCTTGAAGAAAGAGTTAGAAGGGGTGATTGTCCTTACTTCAAATGAGGACAGTGATGATGATGGGGATTTGGGTGGTAACCCTGTTGGAGTACGCGTTGGTGATGATGCTTCTTCGAGCACCTCGAAAGATGCAGTGGGCACCTCATCCCTTGGGGATCTTCATAAGCGTGTTGTTGTGCTTGAGGAAGCGTTACTGAATATTGATGCCTATATCAGAGAGAAAAGACTGAAGAAAAAAGAAAATGATGAGCGACAACATGAGCGAGGTAACTTCATTCAATAATTGATGTTGTTAATGAATTTTCAGCTTTAAATATTAGTAACACTTTGTAATATGATGATACAGTGCATGTGGACCTTCAGAAATCGGAGAGGAATAAATAAGGAGAAAAAAAGCAAAATGAATGAGTTGGCCACTGTTGTGGCAGAAAAGGAAGAAGAAGAAGAAAAAAGGAAGAAGAAGAAGAAGAAGAAGAAGAAGAAGAAGAAGAAGAAGAAGAAGAAGAAGAAGAAGAAGAAGAAGAAGTGGAAGAAGATAAAAGCCAACAAGAAAGTGGAAAAGAAGTAGTTGAAGAAGAAGAAGAAGAAGAAGAAGCTAAAAAAGAAGCAGCAGCAGATGAAGAAGAAGACAAAGACAAAGAAAAAGAAAAAGTCGATGAAGAAGAAAAAAAAAGAAGCTGACAAAGAAGAAGCTGAGAAAGAAGCAACAGGTGAAGGTAAATAAAAAACTGAGGAAGAAACAGCTGCTGCAGGTGAAGAAAGAAAAGAAGAAGAGGAAGAAAAAGAAGTTGAAGAAGCATCAGCTGCTGCAGGTACTGAAAAAGAAGGAGAACAAGGTGAGAATGAAGCAGCAACTGCAGTTGTTGAAAAAAAAGAGCTAAAGATGAAGATGAAAAGGAAAAAGTGGCAGACAAAGAAGAAGGAGAACATAAAGAAGAAAAATAAGAAGCATACCAAAATGATGTGTTCATGGATATCGTTGATGAAATCAACAGTAATATTTGTGTTAATGGGGAAAATGGGAAAAAAGACATTTGAATGATTATATTATTAATGTGTTGTTGAATGATCAGCTGTTAGGACATGACAAATATTTCTTTTATTTGACAAATATGAAAGTTAAAGGATCTATTGGTAGGATATGAGAAACATTCTTTTATTTTATGAAATTTGTTATGATTCTGCACTGAATCTGTTTCTATTAAATTGTATTGTTGCATGGAATATGAATATATAATGTCTTGTCATAATTGATAGTGTGTATAGTTGACGTCATAGAATGCATATTTAATCTATCGTATACTGCTTTCACAGTCTATCATTACCATGCTACTGGATTTTAAGTTGATGTGTTGTTTGATCAACTATGATTCTATGAAAAACAGTATTAATATTATACAAAAAAGAAGTATTTTAATTTATTTGATATCACTACATCCATGTTACACTTTTCCAAAGAACGAATACTAGAATCATAGCACATAACATCATTTTTAGGCCATGTTCCCTTTCTTCTGCCAAAACCAATGTCTGTTTTAGTTGATCCCTCTCTATTTGAGTGTCATGTAGCAATACTTTCAAGTCATTCCTATGCTCTTCGGCTTATTTGAACAAATTCATGAGAAAATCTCTATTTTCTTTGCATTCTCGAAGCCTTTGTAGTAGATTAAATTTTTCAAGCCATAAAAATTTGATGTCTCGGGTCCCGGACTCAACGTTGATGGACTGCTTGGAGGTGATACCTCGTCAAGCCATTTAAAAAATGAGCATGCGCCACTATCCCAGAAAAAAAATTATATATCGATTTACTTAACTTTATAAAAAAGACATACACAACTCACCTTCACAATTGCACAACTATAAAATTTGCGACCTAGATTTGAGTCCGTGTGTGACGTCCTCAAGACAGCCATATTTCCACAATCACAAATTAGAGTCTTTTTAGAATTGAATGTTTGGGATACTTGAGATATTGTAGAATTTTAAAATAAAAATAAAGAGGATGAAATAAAATAATGAGAGATGAAGGACATTATATATGAAGTAAAAATAAGTGTTAACACTGAAGGAGTACAAAACTAGCCGTTTGTTATCGTTGAAACAAAAATTGCATTTTTTGAACTGTTGGTGAAACTTAATAGACTGTTATATATCATGACCTATATCAGTAATCAATGAGATACTAAAGTCTACCGTAGACACTCGTAATCGATGGACCCTCAATAATATGTTAAATAAAAAATATAACAGTAAAAAATATACTTGTGCTTTGAGGGTCCATCGATTCGATTGGTATATCGTAGACTTATGCCGTAAGGAGTGCATCAATTTATCTCCTGATTATGCGTAGACCTCTGTTATCGACCAACACTTGGATGTAGTTTAGAAATGAATAAATAAATTAAAAATAAATGTAGTGTGAGTTTGTACACATATGAAGAAATGTAAACAAGTCACATAATCATATTAGAGTTTATACATATTAGGAGTGGTGAATTAAGGAGTGTGTGGATGGATAGTGATCGAACAAACAATATCCTAAGAGTAATGGTTGTCAAAGCACAAGTATGTTTTGAGGTTGATGATTGCTCAACCACTATCCATTCCACATACTCTTTTGATTTGGGGATGGTGATTGAAGAGTGGTGATTGAAGGAGCATGTGTAATGGATAGTCATCAAATACAATAACCATCCTCAAAACGTACTTGTGATTTGACAAACATTACTCTTAGAATATTGTTTGTTTCGATCAATACCTATCCATACACTCCTTAATTCACCACCCCTAGTTTGTATAAGCTCTAATATGATTATGTGACTTTTTTACACTCCGTCATATGTGTACAAACTCACACTACATGTATTTTTAATTTATATATTCATTTTTAAAAAACATCCAAGTGTTGGTCTATAGCAGTGTACATAGAACTATGTGGTCTATGAATAATCAGGAGATCAATCTATGCACTCCTGATGGTGTAAGTCTACAGTTGACCAAGCGGATCGATGGACCCTCAAATTACAAGTATATTTTTTACATGAATTTTACATGGGTCAACATCGATGATAGTCTATTAAGTGTCACCAACAGTTCAAGATTGTTTGTTTAACCACCCCAAATCATGTGATTATGTGTTTAAACCTTTTTTTATTTAATTATTTTCTTTCAACACCCCCAAATCATGTGATTATATTTTTAAACTTTTTAAAATTTACTTATTTTCTTTAATCAGCCCCAAAACACGTGATTTATCTATTTAAATCTTCTTTAATTTAATTATTTCCTTTCACCAGCCCCAAAATATGTTATTATCTTTTAAAATATTTTTAAATTTAATTATATTCTTTCACCAGCCTCAAATCATGTGATTATTCGTTTAAACCTTTTTTAATTTAATTATTTTCTTTCAAACTACAAGCAACTCATGGGACATCGATTCATATAGTCTACCGTCGACTACTATGTTTGGTCGAGGCATGACGGAGTCTAAGATCGACCATAGACTATATATGTGATCTGTATTTACTTTACGTGAATTCAACCAAGTCAATCTATAGATGCCTTCATTGAACATGTAATAAAACAAACACAAAAAACAACAATAATCGAAAAGAGGGAAACAAAATTTGAAAACAAAAATACTTATATTAACACCTGTTCATTGCACAATCATGGGAATCATACATTGACATAGCGGCCAGAACAAAAAAAAATAAGCAAAAAAGAATAAGCTTTCTTCTAACAACAATCCTACCAAGAAAGCTTCTTCTGCAATGAACGCATACAAAAACTTATAAACATAAAATAAAACAAAAACTTAAAAACTAATTTTAGGGGGATGCTGGGGTGTGTGTGTGTGATATAGTCAGGGTCTTCCATTACTAGCCTTTCCAGAATTGTCCTCAAGAAACGAGCAATTCAACGGAGTTTCCGCTCTAAGTAGATGCAGTCTTGACTCAGGCCAAAGAAAAGGAGGTCGAAATCATTCCTAAGTAGGAGGGGATCGTAGTGTCTTGGGGGAACATGTCTGACGGGGCGCAGGGGTATTCTTATGGGAGGCATGATTATAATTTTGGTAAAGAAGAAGAAGAAGAGAGATTCTGGTGTTTTTGATTTAGGGATAACTGAAGGCTTATATAGAAATAGTCACTTTACTTTTAGACCTATAAAAGGCGTTCTTTCATATTTTCACCCAATGGTCAGTCGACGTGTGTGAGAATAGAAAACACTTAGCTTGCGTATGCTAATGATTTTTTTTTGTGAATAGACGTGTCTGCAGCTTTTCATTAAATGGGAACGGGAAAAAATAATTCATTGCATCGATTGGAGAGATAAGGCGGTAAAAAGACCAACATAATGTGTTTGATGAGTAATCATATAACCAATACATAATATTTTATAGATTGTGTGAAATATATATCGTAGACTTTACGTAGTCTGTCGTAGACAAGGTTTTAAGTCGATTACAACTGAATGTTAAATTCTACAGAAATGCACATTTATCCCCCAAGCTTTAAAACTGAAGCTAAAAAAAAGTCTATCTATGATTGGTTGGCCATTCTACATGTGGTTCTTTTGTGCCCGAATTTCTTGCATATTGAAAAACTATTCCTATTTGGACTTGAATATCTCATCGACGCCCTTAACGTATTTGACTTTCTTCCTTCCGAGTTTGGGATATTAGGGGGTGGAGAAATCTTAGTGTCTTGCACTTCCTGTGGCACAGTCCATTCGGTCTCTGAAGGGACAACGTTAATAACTTTCGAGTACATGAGGAGGTAAGTTTCAGATTTATAATTAGCGAAGAGTACTCGTAGATGGAGTTACCATAACCTACGTCATCACCATACTTTGCTCGCAAAGCTGCCATCGCATGTTCGCATGGCATTTTCACCAAGTTAAATTTCCGACAAGAACAACTCCTCTCCAAGAGATTAATCTTGGCAGTAACGCCATTGCCAAACACCGTGAATTGGTCGAGACCCCCGTTTGCATTAGTCACATACAAGGAATCACTCCCACTCTTGTTATCCCTTAGGATCTTTTCCGCACAGGGCATAAATTTGTTGTTTTTAGCATCAATAAATGTATGTCGCTTCCTAAACTTTTCACTTAATTTTCTAGCAATTGAATTGAATATATGCAACAAGGGGTACTCTCGTTCATCCATCAACACCGAGTTGAGAGACTCGGCAATGTTTGTGGTCATCCCATCGTACCTATTGCCCAAAAAGTGTGCTCTACTCCATTTCTCAAAACCAAACACATTTTCAAGGACATGTGCTGCCTCGGGGTAATTATTATTCAATTGGACAAAATGCTCGCTAAACTCATCAATAGTATAAGCCTTTGTCGTTGCGTAGAACAGATAAAGATATTCTCCACAGTGCTGATTTACACATATATTTTCAGTGAGGTACCTCATGCAAAGTCTATAATATGCACGACCGTAAATATGTGAAAAGACATTGGCAATGCTAATGTGCCTATCGGAGATGACACATAGATCTAGTTCATCTTTTCGAAGAAGAAGGTCCAAGAACATCGTTCTCTTTATCCACGACACAAAAGGCAATTGGAAAAATATGATTTTCGGTTTCCTGTGAAACGACACTCAGCAACACACTCCGTACTTGCCATACAAATGTGTGTCATCGACACCAATTACCTTTCTCATATGGGCATATCCCTATATGCAAGCTCCAAATGCTAAGAAGTAGTAAACGAACCATCCATCCATCCGATTTACCATGATAGAGTAAGAAGATCGGGATTCAATAACTCTACCCTATGAAAAAAGCTGGAAAGCAAGCATATCCGTGCTCCGTTGTCCCGCGAATGATGTTCTTCGCAATTACACTTTCTTTCCAACACATCCAATAGCTTGTGTTGCAATGCATCTCCTTAAACATAATCCTTTGAATTTCTCTTATGCTTGGACCCTTATCATCCCAGATATGATTTACGCATAGTGAAACAGTTAATTCGGAGGAGATTCTCTTATGCCTGCGGGTGGCGTGTCCAACACCGCACGTGTGCAACCCGACATACTTGTATATGTGAAATCTGTCTGAGGTATCATACTTTCTTGCCCACAACAACCAGCCACAACTACGAGATAATCATTCCGCCTTTATGAATTTGGTGCAGCTCTTCTCCATACAATAATCAAAAGACTTCTTCGCCGTTGCTGCGTCTAGTAGCATTTTCAGCTCTTTCTTGTCTGTGAATTTTTTATCACAATAGAAACTAATTTCGTCGGTGAAGGAATGTCCTGGTTGTGATCCCGTTCCACAGTCTTCTTCATCATCTTGCGAGTCCAATGAAACGTCTTCCATATGCATAGAATTATCTTCCACATTAATTAGATGATCATCATCGTTCTCGTAATCATTCAAATCGTAGTCGACTGCTGGGCGCCGAGGTGGGGGTGGTGATGAATTCAGCGGTCCTTCAAAGGACCTCTCAACTATATTTATCTTCAAAATAAGCCTAAAGCCATCTGCATCAACATTCATCATGTACATCAGCACACCTACATCATTATTTATGATCGTAGGATTCACCTTTTCCCAAGAATGCATTAGATAACTAATCACCACGTCGCTCGACACGCAATCTAGATCCCCGCTCTGCATTATGCTTGCAACCAATTCATCGTATGAACTGTTGCGGTGAACAGGAATGGGCATTGTCACCTTGGTAAAAGATCTCCATTTCCAACATTTGGGAGTCTCCACCCATTCTCCCATGAAATCACTAGAAATCAGAATAAATTTTGCAATAGACATCCTAGAATTATGCTTTGGTTGATGGTCAATTATGTTTATGGTCTAGGTCGGGTTACATATATGGTCTATGAATGACGATGAGTGGTCGATGACTGGGCAGGTATCCGTACGAAAACCTTAAAATTGCAAATATTGCTTCTAATCAATGATCATTGGATTTATGAAATAAAGTAATGAACTTGGAGTCGCCTAAGCTGATGTAATGTACTTTCTAAAGTGGTTTTGAGTAATGTGAGTGATTTAAAGCATTTTAACAATGGTGGATAGTGTTTTTGAGAATATAGGAAACAAATGGGGTCACAATGGATGCAATGGACAAGCTTATGATGTTTGTGGACAGATTTACAGCTCATCGCCGGAAAATGATGCCGGAAAAGTGGTCAAAATTGGAGCTTTTTGAAGGAAAAAACAACCACCCTCTGTTTTTAGCTTTTGAATTTCTTTTTAAATATTTTTGAAAACCTATATATATTTATATATATAATGGTGGATGATGGAGAGGGTTGAAGTGTATTATTAGAAATTTGTGGGTGAATTTATTAAGTTGAAAATATTGGGTTAAAGTGAATTATTATAAAACTTGTGGGTGGAGTTGTTTAGTTGAAAAAGTTAGTGGTGATGTGGAATTAAGTGTGTATATGGAATTTCAAACTTGTGTCTATTTGGCAAAATAATTTCCGGAATGGCCTTTTTTGGCAGCAAAGCCCTAATAATAACCATACGCTACAAATGTACTTTTGGACGTATATGGACCGGATACAAGCAATCCTCTTTTCCCTTTACCTATCTAGGATGCCCAATCTATTCAGGGATGAAGATAATTTGCTATTTGCTGACATCTCCAAGAAAATTATGAACAAAGTTGTAGGTTGGCAAGACAGGTTCCTTTCTTCCGGTGGTAAGGCGATTATCATCAAACACGTCCGGCAGTTGCAACCATTTCATATCTTTGCTGCTCTAATATGCTCACGGTTACATTTCTTAATCATATCAAGATGCATTTCTCAAATTTTTCTGGGGGAAAAGTGGAGGAAAAAATAATTATCACTGGTCCTCTTTGGATAACATGAGTTTCCGGGGGGGGGGGGAGGGGGGGGGGGCTTGCGGGCTTCAAAAAATTGTTGGATATTTGTTTAACTTTCTATGCCAAAAGTGGTTAAGGCTAAGAACAGAAAAATCTCTTTGGGCTGAATTCTTGAGGTCTAAGAGCCCGTTTGTATACGATTAGAAAAAAATAACTTTTTAGCTCAAGTGATTAATAGATTAAAATAAGTGCTTATAATTAATCAGATAAGTGTTTGGATAGAAGTGCTTAAACTGAAGAAAAAAATTGTTGATGTGTTTGCTAAACAAGTGATATTAAACACTTTTTTACTGTCAAAATATTTAAATGTCCTTAAAGTTATTAACAACATAAATAAGATGAATTATTTATAATTTTAATTCTAATAATTCAAAATTAATTTCTATTAGAATGCACTTTCAACGTAAAGTGATTATGTGAGGTTAATTTAATATCGCAAGCTTGTAACAATTTGACTATGTTCAATATATGTTATTAAAATATTATTATGGCTATTGCTATAACACTGATTTATATCATTAAAAAAATAGACAACAATAGTAAAAAAGCTACACAAAGCTCTTACAATAATGAATGATGAAAGATCACTCTCAAGAAACTAATATAATCTCAAAAATGAAAATATTTAAATAAATTTAGATATAAAAAATGAAAATTATTCATCTATGACGAGCGTCAAGCATTAAAAATGTCATTAGCAATCATGTCACGAATGAATAAAGAAGAACTTACCGCAAGCTTGATTTGACAGTAAAAGTTTTGAGCTAACCTTCGATGTAATGATGGATTTATTGAAAATAAAGAGAAAAAATGAAGAGAAAATTGGAGGGAAGAGACTAAGAGAAGCGATAAAGAGAAAAAAAAAATCGTACATCTATGGACTGCAAATTCAAGATATTTTTGGAGTTGGAAGAAAATATAAGGGATAAAAAGATAAATGTTTTGGTCAAATTTAAAGAATTTTAATCTGAAAAGTAAAAAGCTGGGGTACCCAGCTTCTCACCTTTTACCTTTTTTAAATTAGTTTTTAACTTTTTTAAGCACTTTTTAATCTTACCAAATACCTAACAAAGTTAAAAAAAAGAGATTAAAAGTTGATTTGACCATATTTTAATCCTATCAAAACGGGCTCTAAATATTGCCAGAGAAGTAATTTGATGTCCAAGGTGAGGAACCCCAAAGATTCTAGTAGCTGGAAAGACTTACTTTATATCATCAGCGACAAGGTTGAGGAACAAATTTGCTCTAAGATTCACTCTAGAAAATGATTTCTTTGGTGGAATGATTGGACCTTTCAGGACTCATAATTTCCTGATCAATCCTAATCCTAATCCTGAAAATATGAGGCTAGAAGATTTTCTCCAGGGACAAGAATGGGACGTTGAAAAACTGACAAGAATGGGACGTTGAAAAACTTCTCACCATTGTGCCAGGAAATATCATCAACATCATCAACGACATTCAAATAGGCAATAGAGACAGTGAAGATAAAGCTATTTGGAGAGTCACTCCTAATGGTCACTTTACATTTTTTTAAACTATAATTGTCACCTTACATGTTCTTCTGCTTTATTATGTCAATTTAAGGAGAATGAGCATTTCTAATCCCTTACTTTTAAGTATATGGAATAATGAACTCCCTTTCAAAATCTCTTCTTTTTTTTATGTGGAAATTGTTGAGATTCATTGTGAATATTTAGTCAATTATTGTTAATATATTTTAGATACATACTAGACATGTTTTCTCCTTGTTGGGATTCATTGTGAATATTTAGTTAATTATTGTGAATTATTTTAGGTACATACTATATATTTTTTTTTTCTTTTTTAGATGTACATAATATTTTCTTTCCTTTTACTATTATGGTTACTGTATTAGGTTAACTGACACATATGTATAAATAGGGATATTTTGTACAAAAGATTCATCAAGTAATAAGAAGGAAAATTTCATACTTTGCTTTATTTATTTTTGTAAGGTATCAAGAGCAGGTTTTTTAATTTCAATTCTTAATTTCTGACTTCTTCTTTATCATTTTTTTAAAATGACTGATGTTATATCATCCTCAAAATCACCTTCTGTTGTTAACACTTCACAATCTGAAAGAAGTAATAGTGTCCCTACAATTAATATAGTGAACTCTTCATACGCTTTATACATTCACCCTTCTGATCATCCAGGTATGAACCTAGTTTCCACCATTTTTTATGGGAGAGTTATGGTGGATGGAGAAGGGCAATTTTTAGAGCTCTCTCAGCAAAGAACAAGCTAGGATTCATTGGCGGATCCCTAGCTTGTCTTAATGCTGATACAAGACTTCAAGGAGCTTGGTCAAGATGTAATGATATGGTCCTATCCTGATAATTGAATTTCCTTTTTAAAAAAATTGCTAAGTCTATTTTGTATTTTAAAAGTGCCAAAGTGTTGTGGTCTGATCTAGAAGATAGATTTGGTCAGGCTAATGGTGCTAAAATTTTCCAACTTCAAAAAAAATTAAATGCAGTAGTTCAAGAAAATTCCAGCATCTCTACTTACTTTACAAAAATGAAGAGTCTATGGGATGAGTTAGATGCACTAAATACATTTTCTGCATGTATTTGTGAGTGTGAATAAGGAGCAAAAGAAAAAGGTGCAAAGACTCATCAAGATGAAAGACTTCTTCAATTTCTCATGGGTCTTAATGACACTTTCATAGGTGTTAGGAGTAATATTTTATTAGTTTCTCCTCTACCCACTATTGGTCAAGCTCATCCCTTGTTATTTAAGATGAAAATCAAAGGAAAATTCACACCACTCCTGCTTATTCAGGAGAATAATCAACCTTTTTCTTTATTGGTAATATTGGAAAAAAGAGATTCAATGAGTATAAAACTCAAGCTAGAAATTCTATCAAGAAAAATTCTCAGGTATGCAGTTATTGTAAGAAATAGGATATATCATTGACCACTGTTATAAGTTACATGATTTTTTCTTTGATTTTAAATTCACTATAAATATAAAAAATATCAAAAGGGACCTGTTAGTGGTAACATTTTTAACATAGAAGAAGGATCTCAACAGACTACAGAGAATGTCATAAATCTAAACTCTTTAAGTCAAGATAATATTGCACAACTCTCGCAACTTTTACAGAAGTTGAATTAGAAAAATGTAGGAAATGCAGATGCATCTACAAACATAATGTGTGCTGGTATGACTAAGTTCTTTAATTCTTATGCTTGTTTGTTTACAATTGATAATGATTCTTAAATATTAGATAGTGGAGCATCTGAGCACATGACTTTTGATAAAAAATATTTTAAAAGCTTTAATCTTCTTCCTGAACCTGTAAAAGTAACTCTTCTTAACTCCCACAAGGTCAAAGTTACTCATTCAGGATCTTTTTCTCATAATCTAACTCTGCAAGATATTTTATATATTCCACTTTTTAGATTCAATCTAATTTCTATTTATAAGTTGTGCAAACAACTTCAGAAATTGTTCATTTCACCCCCAACACATGTTCATATTGAAGTCCTCTCACTGAAGAGCCTTCAGGTGCTTGGTAGAGAGCAACAAGATCTATATATTCTCAAATCAAGTCATTCAGAAGTTTCTACAAAGAGCCTACCTAGTTTTAATCCTCATAGTCTTTTTTTTCTAGTTCTTTAGGAAATATATTTACTTCTTGTTCAAGTGTTTTGGATTTCAATATAAAGAAAAAACTATGCACTATAGAATAGGGCATATGCCAAGAAATAATATAAAGAAATTTTTTTCAAATTCTGCATTTTGTTCAAATTTTTCTTCTTCTTGTATTATTTGTCTCACTTCAAGACAATCTAAGTTATCTTTTTCTTCTAGTGCTATTTCAAGTAAATCTATTTTTTGATCTAATACATATGGATATTATGGGATCATACAAATGTACTATACATGATGGTTTTAAAATACTTTCTTACAATTATTCACGATTTTAGTAGAGCTACTTGGACGCATCTTCAGAGTACTAAGTCTAATATTTTTTGTCCATCCTTTAATCTCTTCTTTCTATGGTAGAAAGACAGTTCAATTCTAAAGTAAAAATTATAAGAACTGATAATACTTTTGAGTTGGGAAATGAAAAAGTATAATCTGATTTCTTTCTTTTCAAGGGAGTCATTCATCAAACAACCACAACAGAATAGATTAGTGAAGAGAAAACGCAAGCATTTATTGAAAATACCAAGAGCTTTTTTATTTTAATCTCATCTTCCTATTAGTTATTTGGGGGGTGGGGATGTTTTTTAACCGCAACAAATTTTTCTCAAGTGTATTGAATTTAAAAACACCTTTTGAAGTTTTATTCAAGAATAAATCATCCTATGATCATCCAAAATGTTTTGGGTGCTTATGTTTTGTATCTCCTCTATCTATAAATAGAAATAAATTTGATCCTAAAGAAACACCTTGTGTTTTTATAGGATATTCCTACCGAAAGAAGGTATCTAAAGTATTAAATTTGAAAATTAAAAAAATTATAATTTTTAGTGATGTTATTTTTCGTGAAGAATATTTTTCTTTTATGTTGCAATCTGCCTTTCCTTCTACTTTCTTCTGATGTGTCGTATTCTTCTACTTCTCTACCACAATCTTTCCTTCCTTTATTAGATTAATCTACTGACTATGAATCTACTCCTGATTCAGTAGTTTTACCCACTAATATGCCTCAATTTCCACTAAGTTCCAATTATGTGTCACCTACTAACTCCAGATCTGATATGACTCCAAGTTCTCCTCAATTACCTATTGTTCAAACTATACTAAGAAAATTTTCTAGGACTATAAGAAGCCTGACTATTTGAAAGATTATATTTGTAATGCTCTTCACCTTACAAATGTGACTACTACCTGTTTTCTCAGCCTTGTTACTCCTAGTTCCTTGTCTTATAATGCTTTATCTTGTAATAATAGTCATGCTCAACTCTATTACTAGTATACAAGAACCTGTTAATTATATTGTCACGATCTAAGATGGTGTTTTGACTGCGATGGGCATCTCAAATCATAAAGGCCTGAGAGACCCCTTAGCATATTATCATAAGCATTATTCATGCCAAAAGAAATGCGGAAGATAAACTGAAACATGAAAGATATCATAAGCAAATTTAACACATCCAAACATCAATCCTTAAAATCCAATTTCAATCTAAACCAGTCTACGAAGCTTCTACTGAAATAGTAGTCTATCTAAGTCGGAACAAGTCCCCGAATCAGACCATTAAATGAAAATAATTGAAAGCCAAATATGGATAAAATGCGTTCTGAAGTAAGGGAGGCTCACCAACTCTGATTTTCTGAGAGAAATCTACTGCGGAGCTGGACCGTGGGACTGTGTCTCAGAACCTACATTATGATACAATGCAACCATCACGAGGATGGCCAATATTTGGAGTGTATCGGTATGCAAAATAATCCAAAAACAACTTATAATTCATATAAAATAAACAAGATCATTGTGGAAATAATTTAGCATAATAATATAAAAATATATGGGCATAATTAAAGAGCTTCAAAACATTCTTGTGAAAACATAAACTCAACTCTCCTTATTTTAGTTCTGAGGTAGATGGTACACCTTATAACTTTGATTACTCATGGGATATAAGGATCCTCCATTAACTCATTGGCCAAGCCCCCAACCCAAGTTTGCCGCAAGGGCTGGAGTCTTTGATTTTTGATACATCAAAAACACATAGCATATAATACATATTTTAAGACATAATAAACTTGCATCGGTAAAATATAATTCCAGGCAATGAGTTACCTGAACTCGTGCCTTCATTGGGTAACCATCTAATTCTATTAGAGCCTAATTTTAGCCTTTTTAAAATATGCATCATTCTTAAGACATGGTCTGAAGTTTGAAAAGTTTGTAGTTTGCTTTGCTCTGAGTCTATTATAATATTTGTCTAATTTGATATCATTATACCAAGACTTACAAGTTCCTTAAGCCATATCATATCATGTCATATCATGTCTATATCCATGTTTTTAAAAAGCATGTTATTAGACCACCAAAACTATTTAATTTTCAACTGAGAGTGACAATGCATATTTGATAAAGAGGCATTTAAAAATCACTATTCATCATCATTTATAAAACATTCCCAACACTAGTTACAAATAAATCTCATGATAAAAAAGGAACTTATGGTTCATGCTCTCGCAATCCATTCATTCATAACACATGCACATAAATATAGTTTTATGTTTATAGAAAACCCCATAATAAATATAAAATTTCATAAAAAGGGATCCATCATACATGCTCTTCAAATCCTTTAAAAATCCATACCATGTACATATAAGAACAATTCAGAGTACCATAAAAATATATGTTTCAAGACCATGTACAGTAGGATAGTTCTACATACCTTGGAAATAGAGAGAACATTAGAAAATTTGACCTTTGGAGATTACAATCCTCAAGCCCGAGGTAGAATTCTCCCTTGTTGCTATTTGAATGATAATTAGGGATCTACTGAGGTGTAAAAGAGTTTTTAAGGCTCTAAACTCTCTAAATCGCTCTTGAAGATTGGATGCTAAGGTTTTTACAAGTGTTCATCTAGAGAATAAAGGGGTTAGGTTCTTTTTGTGAATCATCTTGTAAAAGGCATGTGACTCTTCCCTCATTGTTAGTTCATAAATTTCATGTGTTTTAAATCTTTGTTATGATTTATAAATGGTGGTTTTGAAAATCAATGTTGAGGGCTTTGATGCATATTGTTAAGTATTGTTTACTCTTGATTTAAATTATGTTTCTATATGATTTTGGTAATGGTTTGCACATGTGAGAGCTTGGTAATTATGATTTAATAATTGGATCATGCTGAACTCTAATATTGATAGTGTTCACTTTGATTTTGGTCTTGGTAAATGCATGCCCTCAAAGTGTTTGTGAAAATGCCTAAGAGAATAAAATAGTCACATGGTAATGTTGTTTTGAGCTAAGGCTTGGCCTAATGAATATGAATGGTTGGTAAATGGTTTTTAAAGACCTTATTGGCCATGTAATGAACTAAATGGTAACCTTGGTGGTTTAAGTTGCTAAATGAGTGTAAGACCACGCAAACTCCTAAGCTCAACTCAGTTCTTTAAGCTTGCTAAAGAGTTCCAGACTTAAAAAATTCTAGCTATGTATTCAGACTTAGTATTATTTTGGCCTTGGTAAATTGAAAACTCTATTTCACTACTCTTATGACCTTAAAGTATCAATCTTTAGGTTGAATCATGATCAGGAATGTCAGTAAGTGTTCCCGGACAAGTTTTGGATTTTTAAACCTCATTTAGACCATGTTTGAGTGACCAAAACAGTGAGTCGACGCGATCTTGACTCATCGCGTTAACAGATAATTTTTCCCTCAGCTCAGTGCAAATTCCAGTGAACTGACATAGACTCGATGCGGCACGTTGGCCATCACGTCAATGCCAACGACGTGATGCATCGGTCTGCACATCAACAGTTCAGTTTTTAGTCATTAAAAGCAGCGTCCTCAGGGGTATTAAGGTTTTTTTTCCCATGCCTATGATCCCCAAAACACGAGATTAATCCCCTTTAGAGTCTAAATTCATTCACTATTCTCAAACTTCTCAAGAACAAAAACCCTAGGTGATCTAAATTCAAAAGCCAAGGCTCAAAATTTTACCATTGTTCTTCAAGAATTTAGCAACCAAAGAATGTGAAGTGTTCATCCAAGGGTTCCTTCCACCCTTGGAGTCCAAAAAACTCTTTCAAACTTCAAGTAGCTTGATTTCATGTTTTCCATGATTTGAAATCAAACGTATTCATGATTATTGCTATAATTGGGTTTCCATTTCATGATTTATTACAAGATTGATGTAGAATTATTTTTTATGTGTGATTTATCATGTGAATTCATGTTGAAACCCATGGAATTGTGAATTTGGAAATTGAATCATGATGCTCACATATTATTTAGTAATATGTGCATATACTATGCCATCCAAGTGTTTGATGAATTGCTCATGTGAATGTAATAATAAGATTATACCCTGCTAGTATTTATACTATTTCATGCCATACAAGTGTTTGATAAAAGGCCTCTATAGATGCATTATGAACAAGGGTGTATTTTTATGCTATGCAAAATCATATGAAGATTTAATTTTTATGCTATCGAGTCCTGGGGGTATTTATACCCAACAATTTAGCTATTTACCTAGAGCCAGTGTCAGTTATAGAATAATATCAGTCATGTCATGATCATTAGTACTCTTAGTCAGTTACAGGGCTCTGGAGAACTCAGTATTAGTCCCATCTAGTTCAGTATTCAGTTTAGACCTCAATAAACACAGTCAGCTAACAGAATTCAGTAGTATTCCATCAGTCAATAAAACTCAGTAAAATAAGTAATAGTTCATTCAATCCTAGTATGAACTAGAAAATTAGTTTAGTGTTTATTCAGTTGGGAGTAGGATTCAGCACCGAGCGAACCCAGGGATGGGGGCATTCCTTCCAGCAGAGGGTTTGACCCTTAGTAGCAATCCCTGCGTTATAGAACTACGTAGCCAGCATAGGTTGAGATATCTTCCTACCAGATTAGGGTTGATACATCTCACACGAGTTTTCCTGCCAATGAGGGTTGACGAAAGAGCTTTCTGTCAGAAAAGGTTAACTCACAGCTTGTCTTTACCCGTGGCACAGTACTGACACCCTTCTAACTGGGGTTATAGGTTGGACCCCAATCTATTCAGAAAAGGGCATGTCAGTTAGATGATTACCTCCCACAGTTTTAGTTTCAGACTCAGTCTCAATATAGAACTCAGTTCAGTTCTATAGATTTAGTACAGTCAGATAAAATCACTCAGTTCAGTATGGAACTTAGTATAGTTATGCAGAATCAAGACTTTCAGATACATTCACTCAGTTATCATCTACACAATATCAATAAACTCAGATATCAGTAAATCAGTAATTCAAAACTTAGTATCCAATGTTGTCACGATCTCAAAAATAGTATACGTATTCATGCATGTACTCTCATTCAGTTATATTTATGTCATTCAGTCAGTATTGTTCATGCATATGAACCCATGCATTTTAGCCTACCTCACTTGGCATACCAGTATATTTAAAGTAATGACGCATACCTTTCTCTTGCACTATGATGTCTTATATCATAGGTTCTGACATACGAGCTCCCGAGCACCCTTAGCAGATCAGATCTTCAGCAGTCAGAGCTAGTGGTGAGTCCTCATAGTTTGAGGAAATGATTATTTTCTTTAGTATTTTAGTTTATCAGAACTATTTTTAGTAGTTGGAGTTAGTTGGGGCTTGTCCCATCAACTTCATGATGCAGATAGTAGAGGCTTTTCAGACTAGAGTATTTTCAGACAGATGTTTCAGTTTTGGTATTGTTATACCATATTTAGTTCTATTTTAGTATTGAACCTTATGGAAAGTTTCTGCCTAATTTTTGCATATTTGTAGTATTACTATTAAGATATTACAGCAGGTACCAGTCATGGGTTAGCTTGTGGTCCTTTGGGATTATGAGCACCGTGTAGCATCTGGGGTACAGACTCGGGGCTTTACAATGAGTTTGAGTCCCTAAACATTAACTTGGATTATGTCTTTATTAGACAATGGGTTTGAGTCCCTAAATTTTGGATTGAACAAGTGTCTTTGTTAGACGATAGGTTCGAGTTCCAAAGTTAATTGAATGAATAATTGGTTAATAATGATAATGGGATACGGTATAATTGTAAGTAGTGTTGGTATGATGATATCAACAAAATGCCTTTGATGAGTAATTGACTTAATAATTGTGTATGTGGAAATGATGGTTTTAAATTAGTCTTAATGGTGGGATGTATAGCCAGACCGTGAAAGTTGAGTCCGAAGGACTAACACTAGAAACTGCACTAGCCAGTGTGAGTGTCTTATGATCGGGTAGTTTGAGTCCCTCTAATAAATATATGAATGGGAGGTTCGAGTCCCCCCTTACTACATGTATTGGTACTTTAGTCATCTTGATTATGTTGGGTGGTTCGAGTCCCCTATAAAGGCCTATACGATTATGGATATTCTCTGGTTTATGCGGCTACATGTACTAGGGCCTTCCAGCTAGAGGATATTTGGGATCATATAGCTCGTGGGTGCCTTGTTCTAGGATGGTCATGCTACACAACCCAGGTTAATAGTTTCCAAAGTTCATGCTAATCTTTTACCCTATCCTTGGATGATAGATATATATTACATCGTTATATGCATTGGTTGATTGATTTTAAACTGTTGGCACTATTTTATTTTTATCCTTGAGTTACATGCTAGTGCTCCAATCTCTAACTAACTTCGATGTTGTATCCCCACCCGATGCAGTTATTGGTCATACTACACCTCCGGCTCTATAGATTTGGACTTCGAATACAACTTGTGTTGACTTAAAGTGGTGAGCTTCTATACTTCGGAAGGCTCCATTTTTGTTTTGGATTCTTATGGTTTTCATTGGTTTAGTTTGGGATATCAATTTTAGCTATGGTCGGGGCCATGTCCCAACCAGATATTATTTTACTTTCTAATAGAAGCTCTGTGGGCGGTGTCAGTAGTAGTGTTAGCCTTAGTATTGGCATTGGTATTGGGACTGATACCGTTTGACTGTATTTATGATTGTTCCATCCTATCTTATTATGTTATGGAATGGTTTGGTTATGGACTTGGTTATTATTTTGGTTCTGGTTATGGTTGTTTGGTCGGGTATTGAATGGTCGAACTTGGTTGGGTTGGTCACGGTCATGAACCTATCTCAGAGTTTTAGTGTTGTCAAACACACTATCTTGTTATATGTTTAAAATTCATCCGACTCAGGGTACATGCTTGGTTGGTAGGTTTGGGAAGACGGGGAGGTTTTCAATCCTTGTTGGGCTTGAGGTACCTATTATGACAAGGACCTAGTTTGGATCGTGTCAAGATAGTATCAGAGCTTTAGGTTCATGGTCAGATGGGAGTCCACAAAGCCGTGTCGAGTAGAGTCTCTATTAAGGGTATGTAGCACACCATACTCATAGAAGAGAGGTAACTAGGTATTTAGGAATATTTCACTTTCTTATTGTCTTATTTTAAGCTATAGAGTCTAAGGTCTTAGATTTATTTTGTTTCTGTTTGCTTGTCTTTCAGGTCATGCCTTCGAGAAGATCTGAAGCTCACCTAAACTCATTTGTCCCACCTGAGGATTATGTGGACAAATGTAAGACACTGTAAAGTTTTCTCGCAGTCTGACCCTTAGAGCGTGACAAGTGAAATGTAATTTTGACCCTAAAAGATTGAGAAGAGACTTCCTAAGTGATTAGTGTTTTAATCTTGTTGAATTTTCCTAAAAATGACTTCCTATAGTGTGGGAAATTGAGTTATCTTTCCAACGATATTCTCTTTTTGTCAAATCCAATGTCGGAGTAGAAAGATATAGCTTTTTTCAGAAAGTAGTGGAATCACCCAGGTGCGACGGAGAGGACCGACAGACCATCGGACTAGCGACGGGCCGTCGCACCCTACCATCGCAAGGGTCGATGGGCCATCGAACTAGCGATGTACCATCGCACCCCACCATCACAGTCGAGACAAAAAATGAGTTTTTGGACCAGGTTCGACGGTCAGGACCGACGGACCATCGGGCCTCCGATGAACCGTCGTATCCCACCGTCGCACAATCCAATTAGTATTTTTAAATCGTTTTAAAAAGGGCTTTTTGATCTTTTCCCACTCTTTTATCATTCAGATATATTCTAAATGAAGCAGATGACTTCATTCATCATCAAAACATAAGAGAGCTAGGGTTTCTCCCTCAAGAACAAATCCAAAATCCTTCTCCAAGAAATTCCAAAACTCACCATAACTTTCACAAATTGAGTTGAGAATCAAGTTTCCCAAGTCAAGGGTTGAAGAACCCTCTTTCAAGAGTAAGAAGAAGAGTTTCAAGCAAGCTTGTTTATCCAATTTCATAATCAAAGGTATGTGGGGTTTTGAACAAGGGTAATCCTTTCACCCTTATGCCCAAAGGCTTATTTTAAACTATAATTTTTTGCAATTTATGAGATTTTACATGAAATTGAATTAGGGTTTTTCTCCCATTGTTATTGGTTGCAGGAGTTTGATGTTTCCCTTGAATTGAAAGTCAAATAACATGATTTTTACATATTTTCTTAAGAAATTGAAGCTGGGATTATACCCTATGTTGTTGTTCCTTGAGAATTTAATAGTTTCAATATTCTAGAAATTGAAGTATATGAGTATGTTGAAATTTTAAGGAAAATTTCTGTAACTTCCAAATTTCTACATGATTTATGAATCTATATGCTATCTAGTATGCATTTTGATGAGTCTTAACTTGAGACTGAATTATGGGTCATTACGCCCAACTTGAGATTTTAGTTTTTATGAACTGTTGTGCTATAAGCACCCATGATTTGAGTACTTTTAGATCATTGAGAAAGTTTTGATCTAATGGTCATAGTATCTTTGAAATCCACTTTACTATATGAGATTACAGATTCGATAGTTGGGTTCTTTATGAACCATGAGATTATTTTAAAAGTGAATTTCCAATGAGATGAGAGAGATTAACTAAAGGGAGTAGTATTTAGCACCGAGTTGGGTAAGTTACTATGGTTTCTTACCCCAGAACTATGTGCCACTATAGAATTGAGATTTTGGGCTTGAGGCCGAGATGAGTGGGCCCAAGGTCGAGATAAGTAATCACTGTGTTGAGGTTATACTCCCTAGAAAAAGTATGGTGCCTCTCTCCAACGTGAGGTTTATTTCTTAGGAGGACAAGACGTTGGACTCCATGTAGGTCGCATGGTTTATGTCGGTTAAGAGAACCTCCCTTGAGATGAGATATTTTCTAAAGTAAATAAACAACTTTTGAGTATTTTCCAAAGAAGAAAGTAGTCTTCTCTACTAATAAGAGTTGATCATCAGTTTTTAAACCAAAGTTATATGTTTCTGAGTTCCAAGTGTTTTTAGTTCAAACGAGTTCTAAGTTCTTGAGCATTTAAGAAGTTTTACTCTCCATGAGATATATGCATGAGTTGAAAGTATTGTTTAAGGTTTCCTTCAGCCTACGAGTAATGAGAATAAGAAGAGAGTACAAATTTTAAAGTTAAAGTATAATGACTCTCGAGATTTGTGTTACGTTCTACATTCTACATGATTTATGATCTTTACATTTTAGACTTATTCAAGCCATGTGAGTCATTTCTAATTGGATGCATGATTTGACTAAAGAGTATTGATATTGTTTTATGTAAATGTATACACTCCCATATACTCAGTACATTCCCAAGTACTGATCCACATATACGTCTATGTGCTACACTGTCTTCTAATGTAGGCTCAGGTGCTCAGTCCCAGCCTCGTCAGTAATTTTCGAGTACCTTTGTCTACATCTCTATAGTGGTGAGTCCTCGTGGTTCGAGGACCTACCTTCATATATTTTAGTATTTGAGTGGTTATGTTATTACTTTCAGTTCAGTTTGAGTCAGTTGGGGACCTGTCCCAATGGCTCTCTAGTTTATGGAGTAGTAGAGGCTTTGTCAGACTAGTTATCAGATTATTGTTATGTTGAGATTTCTAGTATTGTGGTCGTTTGGATCAAGTATTTTCTTCGTATTTCCCATCGTTTGATATGATAATTCTAGTGTTTTGTTTATTTCATCTTGAAATGAGTTATTATAAGTAGTAACAGGCTCAAAGGGTTAGCTTGGGGCTACTTGTAGCCTTAAGCACCGTGTGACGTCCCGAGAGGTAATTTCGGGTTGTTACAACAAAGCTCGTCCAAATCCTGGAGTCCAGACCAGGGCAAGGGACGCTGCATCTAGCTGTCCTCATAGATTTCCACCTGTCCCCACTGATCCTACTGTAACACCCCATATTCAAGTACGTGTATTGGCGTATTCAAGTACATGTATTGGTCTTATTTATATGGAATTAATTTTTTATTTTATTTATACCGGAATTTGCCGGTCGATGGTTCCATGCGAAGGTTATTGAATAATCTTTCCAATGATATAAATATTTCCAAAAACAAATAGGTTTCATATATAATCAAGAACGTTCGAAACTATAAAATGGTGGCCGGGATATTTGGGAATAGTAAATGTGCAGGAAAATTTCCTGCACACAAACTACTGAGGCCAACCGAATTTTTGGGTCAACTTCGAACGATCATAACTCCCTTAATATAATGAACTGGGAGATATTCGACCTATTAAAAGAAATATCTTTGAGTCTTCTTTCCAATGCAATTGGTTTCATCCAAATCCAACGTCTGAGTAAGGAGTTATACCGGTTTTACTTCAGCCTATCAAAACAGATTTTTAGGGTCAACTTCAAATGACCATAACTCCTTGTACAGGACGAACTGGGTGGCCTACTTTATATGAAATGAAATCCCTTTGAATTATCTTTCCAACTATACCAATTTCACCCAAATCCAATATCGGAGAAAAGATTTATGGTCGATCTACTTTAGCTTATCAAAACAGTCCACCTAAGGACAGATTTGACATTATTTAAATTTTAAAGGCATTTTGGTCATTTACTATTATATTATGGACGGGAATATGTGTATATATACATGTATATGAGTTCAAAAACTCATTTTCATCATCAATCATTGAGAAAGAACAAACCCTAGACCTTTAAATTACTTTTGATTCAACCGTAGAAATTCCAAAGTAATCCGATAACTGCGTTTGTCATCTCGAGAGCTTCGAAAGGCACCTATTATTTGTGAAAACAGGATTGCATAATCAAGAGGTGAATTCTAAGGTATGAATATTATTTACCTTTGTTCTTTTCCATATGTATATGTATGATAGAGGATTATATGTATTGGTTGTTATTGAAAGGTGATGGAAATAGGGTTATGGACTATTTTGCATGATTTGGTTGTATTGAATTGTGGAAGGTGGATATGGTAATTGAGTTATGGAAGGTGGATATGGTGATATACTATTGAATTGATGATTATTTATGTCTATGGCTCAATTTGGTTTAATGGATTGGTTGGAAGGATTAATGAATCCAAACTTGATACTGGAGGATGTTGTATGAATATGAATGGCATATGAATGTAATTGGAGTATAAGAGGGTTAAAGTGACACCCTTTATAGTGTAATTAAGGCTTACTACTTAACCACTAGTTTGGTGAATTCAAATAATTGAATTGTGACGTTTGATTGCTAATACTAGATTGCTATATATGTTCATTGTAGATAAGTAATCCGAAAAGACGGGAAGTCCATTTGAGACTAGTATTGAAGGTTGAAAGTTAGGTATGTAAATCATACTCTATACCATATCTTTGGCATGAAAGTGAACAATTGTTCTATTAAGAAAGTTTCCAAAGTTATTCAATAACATGTGATCCATAATGGTTTTGTATGATGTCCTACGTTACTAATGAACTTGTTTCCACCCTACAAGATGTCAAGACATTCCAATACTTACTTGTTTTCCAAATCTTACATGTTTATTGCACAAATGAATGTCAGAAGGTATCTGGTTACTCAAACGAGATCCATGTTCTATTAATGACTCCAAAACGTTTCATTGATATACCAATAAGTTCCTACTTCATTGTTATGGCATTGATGACTCCAAAACACTTCATTGATGTGCCAATGAGTTCTTACTTCATTGTTATTGCATTGATGGTCTATTTATATGTCTCTTATTGACGTATCATTGTTTCAAAGTATCAAAAATGCGGTGGCAACCGAAATAACAATCTCAAAGATTAATTGAACTAAGTGATGGAAGTTCTCTCTTATCGGGTGGTATCCCAGGGGCATAAGCCTATCATGGGTCGATCCCTATTTGTGTGTTTATGGGTGGTATCCCAGGGGCATAAAGCTATCATGGGTCGATCCCAGTTGATATGTACTGGAGGCAGCCTAATGGTCACAGTACAGTACATTAATGATTACAAAGTTGATAAGAACGAAGGTAAAGTGATTGAATAAATACAATGTGCAGGTTGTCACAAGTTCTAGTAAGTTTGGTCCACTCCTATTACGATTTATTCACTTGTTTCTGATTTCTATTGAGCTCCTATATCATATGTGATTATCTACATATTTACATACTCAGTACATATTTCGTACTGACGTCCCCCACGGGAGACCTGCATTTCATGCTGCAGGCACAGGTACCTCAGCTCATACACCGCACAAGTAGGAGCCAGGATATCCAGCTGCTTTTGGTGAGCTCCATTTTTCTTCGGGGCTTTCCGTGTCATATCCAGTCACTTTTGGTATTGAATAGAAGTTAGTTATATGGCGGGGTCTGTCCTGACCTTAGTTAAACTCTGTGTATTGTCTAGAGGCTTTGTAGACCTAATGTACAGTCAAGGTGGTGTTTTGTTGATGGACGTGATGGCTTCAATGGCCAGTATTGTATATACATATATATGTGTGCTCGAGCTTATACAGGTGATTATTTCCTTTTATATGCGACATGATGTTGTCCGAATTTTGGGTTTTCATAGAGGTATGCATGGGAAGTATAAGGTTATGAGATGGTTCTCCCAGGCCTCCTCGGTTACGGGTGGCAGTCCGCGCCAATAGGATTTGAGGTGTGACACCTACTCAGTGACTTGAAGGGGAGGCTACTAATGCTGAGTTATGATGTTGTAATACCCCATACTTTTCCTAACTTAATTTCGTCCCTAGAATGTCAAAGATTAGCTTCTGAAATGAATACATTTTTATATCTTATGGAATTTTCCAGATTTATACCTTCCATGGTGTGGTAAATTGAATAAGCTTTCCATCGATACAAAATTCGCCCAAATTCGACAATCGGTGAAGAAGTCAGGGCATTTTTAGTAAGCAGTATGCCAACTGGGAAGTCACCGCATCACGGTGAAGGAAAATTCATAATTGTCATTTTTCAGTGGACCTTCGCGATATTGGCGCATAGCGGAGAGGTCCAATTTTCCATTTGTCAATTTCCAGTAAACCTATGCGATTTCATCACATCGCGACGATGGTCAAAATGGCATTCCAAGATTTGAATTCCATGAGATTTGAATTAAGGTTCATACCCATTATTGCTATTTGCAAGATTATGAGATTTCAAGTGTTTTAGAAGATGAATTGCATGTCTATTTTCATATTTTCATGTTTATTATAGTAATTTCATATTTATGATGAACTATCATTGTTTTCATTATCAAGCATGATTATTATGATGTTTTAACGTGTATTTGCTGCATGGGTTATCAAGCCCAAGTTTATATGTTGATATTTTCTTAAAGATGATGCTTTAAGCATCTTATGATCAGATTTATTTCAGATTTACAGCAAAGATTTGATCTTTTGATCCTTAATTGAGTTATGGAATCCACTCCATAGATTTATTATAAATTACAAAGTTCAGATCAACTTTATTTATATAATTTATCAGATAAATGCATAATTGGTTTCAGATAAACCATTATGTTAGTTTTTAAAGTAGATTTCCAATAGAATGAGCATACAAATTTAAAGAGAGTAGTATTTAGTACCAAGCGGAAAGTGTGGGATTAGTGTGCCCTATCATTAATAGAAATACGTAGCCAACGTAGGTATAGATTATCAGATTATTCCCATTCCAATATGGATGACAGATTTAGCTTGTGATCGATCGCATGGACAGTAGGTTATACTCCATAGCAAGAGTATGACACCTCTCCCCATCATGAGATTTTCTCCTTAGGGGAACAAGACGTTTGACTCCATGTTAGTTCACATGGTTTATGTCGATTAAGAGAATATCCCTGCTAGTTAAAGTAAATGATTAACAGAAAAGCTTTTAAGAAAACTAAGTGTAAAGGCTCACAACTTTACTCAGATTATGTTTTACAGAAATATATTAGCTACAGATTTTAGCTTTCAGGTTTCAGTTACAGAAGTGAATCCTTTCTTCACTTAGACAGTATGATTTACAGAAAAAACATTAGCACAACTTTTAGAAAAAAATGTTCTGACTCACTAAATGTATAAAGTATGTTTTTCTATTCATGATTTCAGATTCAGTATTTCAGATATTCCAGCTTATGTGAGTCATTTACATTTAGCAAGCATTATTTTATAAATTATGATGATGAGATGATTTTTACTTATGAATTTCACCCCATATACTCAGTACATCCTCAAATTACTGATCCACTTATATGTTTATGTGCTACACTGTCTCATAATGTAGGTTCAGGTGCTCAGTATTAGCAGTGTGAGTAGTTCGATCATCTCCATCTACATCCAAAAGTTGGTGAGTCCTCATAGTTCGGGGACTTATTCATTCAGATTTTGCAGTTTATTAGTTTATATGATTCAGTATTTATTTTCAGACAATTCAAGTTAGATGGGGGTTTATTCCAGTGACTCTCTAGTTATTAGTAGTAGAGTCTTGTCAGACTGCTAGATATTATTTAGACTTACAGTATTAATTTTCAGACATTACATTCAGATTGTTCTCAGCTATTTCAGATAATTTTCGCATTTAGTATGACTTTTATATCGATATTTCTTTTTTTATGAGATTCAGATCTAGTTGAAGACAGACAGGGTTAACTTAAGGCTACTCATAGTCTTGAGCACCGTGTGATGCCTCGGGACTAGGTTTCGGGGCGTTACAAATTCTCTATTAATCTGTTGACCTAGTGGGTTGCTTCGTAGTTGGAGCATGGTATTTCGGCTACTCCATCGTCTGAGGCCATAAGGGTTGACCAATTCATAAGGTTGAATCCTCCTATATTTATGGGTTCAAAGTTTGAGAAGGATTCTCAAGACTTTATTGATGAGATGAAGAAGATTTTTTGTAGTATGCATGCTACTGATGTGGAAGGTATGGAGTTTTCTGCCTATCAGTTGAAAGATGTGGTATCCCAATGGTATGAAAAGTGGGAATAGTATAAGGGTAATGGTGTTGACTCTGCATTATGGGATGACTTTTCTAGTGCCTTCTTAGATTGTTTCTTTCCCCAGGAGTTGAAGGAATAAAAAACGGAGGGGTTTGTGAATCTAAGGCAAGGTAGGATATTTGTCAAGAAGTATGCCTTGAAATTTCACCAGTTGTCTAGGTATGCTTCGGAGATGGTGTCCGATATAAGGGCTAGGATGTGAAAGTTTGCTTCTGGGTTGTCGCTGGAGTTAATCCTTGAAAGCAAGGTTGCGTTGTTGATCAAGTACGTGGATATTTCTAGATTGGTTGTCTATATACAATAAGTGGTAGGGGAGAAAAAAAGCAGTCTGAGTTCAGTGAAAGGTAGGGGGGAAATCTTATGTGTTCTGAGCAGAGTGGTAGATATGAGGGTAAGTAGCCGAAGAAAAAGTAAGAGATCTCTAGTTCTTTCTCCACAACTAGTTTTTCTTACCCGAAGCCTCTAGGTGATCATCAGTCTCAGCATGATGGTGCGTCTCGGGCATAGGGTGCCCAATCTTAGGCTAGTGAGGATCAGTCGGCTCCATCCCACCCTCTTTGTATATTTTGTGGGCATTCGCACCACAGGTTTTGTGAGAAAATAAAGAACAAGTGTTTTTATTGTGGTCAGATTGGTCATATGCAGTGTGACTATCGTGCTACGATGGTTTCTGGGTGTTGTAAGACTCTTGTGGCTTCTTCATTTTCTTCTGCACCAAAGGGTGTTACATCTGTATCTGTATCTGCTTCTGATACAGCACTGGCCGAAATTGCTTATTTGCACTTGCTTTTTGCTAGGATTCTGAGGTATCTCTCCATGTAGTCACTGGTATGTTTAAAATTTTATCCCGTGATGTATATTATTTACTTGATCCAAGGTCCACTCTTTCTTATGTGACCCTATTTATGGTTGTACATTTTGGCTTTGGACCTGAATTTATTTATGATCCTTTCTCTGTGTCTATCCCAGTTGGGTGACTATATTATTTCTAAAAGAGTCTATAGGGTATGTGTGGTATCTATTAGTGATAAAGAAACTCTTGTGGATTTGATAGAGCTAGATATGGTTGACTTTGATGTCATATTGGAGAAGGATTGGTTGCCCTCATGTTATGCTTCCTTAGATTGTCAGACTCGTAAGGTAATGTTTAAATTCCTTTATAAGCTATCCATTATTTGGGAAGGGGGTTCTTTAGTGCCTAAGGGGAGGTTCATCTTATATCTTAGGGCCTAAAGGTTGATCTCCAAAAGGTGTTTGTATCCTTTGGTTCGGGTTAAAGATTCTAACTCAAAAGGTTTTTCTCTAGAATCCGTCCCTGTGGTTAATGATTTTCCCTAGGATTTTCCTGATGATCTTCTGGTGTTCCTCCTGATAGAGAGATTGATTTTGCGATTGATCTTGTTGTGGACACTCATCCTATTTCTATTCCCCCGTATAGAATGGCTCCAATCGAGTTGAAGGAGATAAAGAGGAAACTTAAGGATCTCTTAGATGCAAGTTTTATCCATCCTAGTATGTCTTCTTGGGGTGCACCTATGTTGTTTGTGTGTAATAAGTATGGTTCTCTTCGTATGTTCATCGACTATCATCAATTGAATAAGATGACCATAAAGAATAAGTATCCTCTTCCTAGGATCGATGACTTGTTTGATCAGCTTCAAGGTGTGAAGTATTTCTCTAAGATTGATCTTAGGTTGATTTATCATCAACTTAAGATTAGGGAAGTGTATATCCCAAAGATTGCCTTCAGGACCTGGTATGGTCACTATGAGTTCCTAGTTATGTCCTTTGGGTTGACAAATGCTCCGGTAGCATTTATGGATTTAATGAATAGAGTTTTTCATAGGTTTCTGGACTTGTTCATCATTGTCTTCATTGATGGCATCTTAGTTTACTCAAAGAGTGAGGCAGATCATGTTGATCACCTCTATATGGTGTTGCAGACCTTGAAAGATCAGCGTTTGTATGCCAGGTTCTCTAAGTGTGAGTTTTGGTTGAAGGATGTGATTTTTCTTGGTCATGTTGTCTCTAGTGAGGGGATTATGGTAGATTCTCAAAAGGTTGCGATGGTTAAAAAGTGTCCTAGACCTACGACTCTAACAATATTTGGAGTTTCTTGGGTTTAAATGGTTACTATAAGAGATTTGTGGAAATTTTTTTGACTATAGCTTTCCCATTGACCAAATTAACCTAGAAGAAGGTCAAGTTCTTGTGGTCAGATATGTGTGAGGGTAGTTTTGAGAAGTTGAAACATAAGTTGCTGGCAGATCCAGTTTTGACCCTTCCCTAGGGTAATGATGGCTTCATAGTGTATTGTGATGCTTCTCATGTTGGGTTGGGTTGTGTGTTAATGCAACATAACCTGGTGGTGTCTTATTCTTCTAGGTAATTGAAAATTCATGAGAAGAACTACCTTACTCATGACTTGCAGTTGTTAGTTGTCGTATTTGTGCTAAAGATTTGGCGTCACTATATTTATGGGGTTCATGTTGATATCTTCTATGATCATAAGAGCCTGCAGTATATGTTTACTCAGAAAGAGTTAAATCTCAGGCAGAGGAGATGGCTTAAATTGTTAAAGGACTATGATAGAAGTCTTTACTACTATCCAGGTAAAGCTAACATAATGGTTGATACTCTTAGCAGGTTATACATGGGGAGTTTGGATCATATGGATACGGAAAAGCAGGAGTTGGTGAAGGACATTCTCCATTTATCTAGTCTGGGAGTTTGTCTCGCAGACTCTGAAAATAGCAGTGTATTTGTGCATCAGATATCACAGTCATCTCTTGTTGTGGAGATAAGGAAAAAACAAGTATTGGATCCTAGCTTGATGAAAATCAAGAGTAATGTGGGTCTACAAAAAGTTATTGACTTTGCGATTGGTGATGATGGTATCTTGAGGTACCAAAGCAGGTTATGTGTTCCCGATGTCGATGGATTGAGGGAAAAGATTTTGGCCGAACCGTATGAATCTCGTTATGCTATTCATCCTGGCTCTACAAAGATGTATCATGATCTTAAGGAGTTCTTTTGGTGGAATAATATAAAGCGAGATGTGGCTAACTATGTGGTTAGGTGTTTAGTGTGTCAACAAGTGAAAGTTGAGCATATGAGACCCGGTGGTTAGTACCAAGAGATTAAGTTGCCCGAATGGAAGTGGAAAGTGATTAACATGGATTTCATAACTGGTATTCCTCGATCTCGGAATCAATGTGATTCGATTTGGGTTATTGTGGATAGGATAACTAAGTTTGCCCACTTCTTACCAGCGAGGACTAGTTATTCGGTGAAGGATTATGCTAAGTTATATTTTGCAAAAATTGTAAAATTTCATGATGCTCCGGTTTCTATCATTTCAGATAGTGGTACTCTGTTCTCATCTCACTTTTGGAAGTCATTTCAAAAAGGTTTAGGAACTAAGGTGTGTCTTAGTACCGCTTTCCACCCTTAGTCGGATGGACAAGCAGAGAGGACCATTCAGACATTATAAGATATGCTTCGTGCTTGCGTGATTGACTATGGAGGTAATTGGTTCGACCATTTGCCTTTGATTGAGTTTTCTTATAATAATAGTTATCAATATAGCATTGGTATGGCTTCTTTTGAGGCCTTGTATGGTAGGAGATGTCGTTCTCCTATTGGGTGGTATGAAGTTGGTAAGGGTAAGTTGTTTGCCCCTGATTTGATTCACCAAGCCTTGGAGAAGGTGAAGGCGATTTGTGATTGATTGAAAGCTGCTAAAAGTCACCAAAAGTCCTATGCGGATGTGAGGCATAGGGATTTAGAGTTCAATGTTGGTGATTGAGTATTCTTGAGAGTGCCTTCCATGAAGAAAGTAATGCGATTTGGTAAGAAGGAAAAGTTAAATCCTCAGTATGTTGGTCCCTACTTGATTTTGAAGAGGGTTGGCAATGTTGCTTTTGAATTAGAGTTTCCTTCTAGTTTGAGCTCCATTCATCTGGTTTTCCATGTCTCTATGTTGGGAAAATTTATGGGTGATCATTTTTCGGTTGTTCATTTGGAAGGGTCGGGTATCTCAGATTCTTTATAATATGAGGTAGTTCCAATTGAGATCCTCGATCAGAAGGTTTGTCGGTTGTAGACTAAGGATTTAGCTTCGGTTGAGGTTCTTTGGAAGAACCATAAGGTTGAAGAGGCTACTTGGGAAGTGGAAGAGGACATGAAATCCAAGTATCCGCTCTTGTTTTCTGCTCCTGGATTCCCGCGGAAGGTATGTGTCCTTCATCATACTTTTGTTTTCAAGCTTTGTTAAAAGAAAGATTGATTTCCTTGCATCTTTGTTTTCTAACTTAGTTAAAGGTTAGAATAGATCCTTGCATCTTTGTTTTCTGACTTATTTAAAAAGTTAGAGTCGTTGTGTGATAATGTAATGACTCGTGCTTGTGCTTACCTTACCCGTCATTCGAGGACGAATGATCCAAGTGAGGGAGAATGAAACACCCTGGATTTTGACCCTTAGAAAATTTTCCTGAGTTTGAGTGTCTAGACAAGGTACGGTTAGAGAATACTAGTCATATTCTTGGGTACAGTTAGGGTCTTCCAAGTCGTCTGTTAATCAGTGAGTTTTGGGTTGGTTTAGTCTATGGTATAACTAGTTTTCTTACTAGTCGTATGATAAGGTACGAGTCATACGTGGTTGGGTCATATCATGCCATACACTAGATCTAGTGGATTCTTATTGAGACACGAGTTATAGGGTACCACTCGTATGTTAATACAGGAGTTGGTCATGTGGGTCGTATGTTGACTAGTGTAGGGGTCTATAGTAAGACCTAGGGTATGAGATGGGGTACCATTCGTACCGTAGGGTACAATTTGGGTAAGATGGGCCGTACCCTCCTGCGAGTAAGTTTTTAGTTTTTAAGCTGGGGTATTCTAGATATTTCCCACCCTTAAGTCCCCACATCATATAGCATATTGTGGACTCTCATGACACTTATTGGAAGATCAAAACACAGCAAAAACACTCTCTAACTCATACTTGAAGATTGGAGGCTAGGGTTTCTACAAATGTTTATCTAGAGGCTAAAAGGATCAAGTTCTTTCTGCAAATCATCTTGTAAAAGGCATGTGACTCTTCCCTCATTGTTATTTCGTAAATTTCATGTGTTTTAAATCTTGATTATGATTTATAAATGGTAGTTTTGAAAACCAATGTTGAGGGTTTTGATGCATATTGTTGAGTACTGTTTACTCTTGATTTAAATTATGTTTCTACATGATTTTGGTAATAGTTTGCACATGTGAGTGCTTGGTTATTGTGATTTAACAATTGGGTCATGGTAAACCCTAATATTGTTGGTTTTCACTTTGGTTTTGGTATTGGTAAATGCATTCCCTCAAAGTGTTTGTGAAAATGCCTAAGAGAATAAAATAGTCACACGACAATTTTTTTTGAACTAAGGCTTGGCCTAATAGATATGAATGGTTTGTAAAGGCCTTGATTGCCATGTAATGAACTAAATGGTAGCCTTGGTGGTTTAATTTGCTAAATGGGTTTGAGTCCCTAAACATTAACTTGAATTATGTCTTTGTTGCACAATGGGTTTGAGTCTTTAAATTTTGGATTGAACAAGTGTCTTTGTTAGACGATGGGTTAGAGTCCCAAAGTCAATTGAATGAATAATTGGTTGATAATGATAATAGCATGTGTTATACTTGCAAGTAGTGGTGGTATGACGATACCAACAAAATGACTTTGATGAGTAATTTACTTAATGATTGTGTATGTGGAAATGGTGGTTTTAAATTGGGCTTAATGGCAGGATGTGTAGTCGAACTATGAAAGTAGAGTCCGAAGGACTAACACTGGATACCACGCTAGCCAGTGCGGGTGTCTTACGATCAAATGGTTAGAGTCCTCTGAATAAATGAGAGGTTTGAGTCCCCCCTACTACATGTATTGGTGTTTTAGTCACCTTGATTATATTGGGTGGTTCGAGTCCCCCATAAAGGCATACACGGTTATGAATATTCTCTGATTGGTGCAGCTACACATACTAGGGCCCTTCCAGCTAGGGGAGAGTTGGGCCCATATAGCCCGTGAGTGCTTTGTTCTAGGACGGTCATGCTACACAACCCAGGTTAATGGTTTCCAAAGTTCATGCTAATCTTGTTCCCTATCCCGGCATAATATATATATATATGTATGTATGTATATATATATGTATGTATATATATATATATATCGTATCAGTTATATGTATTGGTTTATTGATTTTGATCTGTTGGCACTATTTATCCTTATCCTTGAGTTACATGCTATCTCTCCAACCGCTAACTATCTTTGAGACTGTATCCCCACGCGATGCAGGTGTTGGTCATAATACACCTCCGACTTAGTAGATTTGGACTTCGGGTACAACTTGTGTTGAATTGAAGTGGTGAGCTTCCATACTTCGAAAGGTTCTATTTCTTGTTTCGGATTCTTATATTTTTCATTGGTTTAGTTTTGAATATCGATTTTGGCCATGGTTGGGGGGATGTCCCAATCGAATATTGTTTTACTTTCGGATAGAGGCTTTGTGGAAGTGTTATGGGTTGGTGTGGGCGGTGTCGGTAGTGGTGTCATCCTTAGTATTGGCACTGGTATTGGGTCTGATACCGTTTGACTATATTTATGATTGTTCCATCCTATTTTATTATGTTATGGAATGATTTGGTTTTGGACTTGGTTATTATTTCGGTTTTGGTTATGGTTGTTTGGTCAGGTATTGAATGGTCGGACTCGGTTGGGTTGGTCACAGTCGTGAACCTATCCCATAGTTTTAGTATTGTCAAATATGCTATCTTGTTATATGTTCAGAATTCATCCAACTCAGGGTATATGCTTGGTTGGTTGGTTTGGGAGGACGGGGTGGTCTCTGATCCTTGTTGGGCCTGAGGTACCTATTACGACAAGGACCTGGTTTGGGTCGTGTCATGAAGACTCATTTCAAACACTTTTTAAGCATCGAAAAGGCCAGGGTGTTACATATATTCAAGTAGTACATCATCAAGAATCCATGGATAAAGAACTTGCAGCTTTACAGTTAAACAACCCATGGAATGTTTATTATTATTCATGTTGGAAAGAAAACACTTCCTTCTAATTGGGTCTATAAAGTCAAACAAAACTCTAATGGAAGCATTGAAGACTAAGGGTCGATTGGTCATTAGAGGTGTTGTGCAGAGAAAAGGTATTGATTGTAATAAAACTTCCTCTCCAGTAGTCAAGATGACTACTATAGATGTATTTTAGCCATTGCATTGAAGAATAATTAGGGAGTTTTTCAATTAGATGTTAATAATGTTTTCTTCATGGTGATCTTCATGAAGAAGTTGATATAAAATTTCCACTGGTACTACACCATCCTCTCCAAATTATGTTTGTTTGCTGAAGAAATCTATTCATGGACTTAAACAAACATCTAGACAATGGTATCTTAAGCTTATTTTTTCTCTCAATTTTATGGGTTTCGGTCACTCCCTCAATGACTATTCTCTCTTTTTTAAGAAGTCTAGTGATTCTATCTCTATTGTAGCAGTATATGTGTATGACAAATTGTTAACAGGCAATCATGAAGGTGAACTACAGGCTTTAAAGTTGTTTTTAGACATGGAGTTCAAAATCTAGAATATTGGTCCTTTGTATTTTTCTTGCATGGAGGTTGTTCGGGAATCTACGAAGATGCTTCTTTTGCAAAGGAAATTTACTTGAAAGAATTTGATACTCTTCATTTATCTCATGTTTCTTGTCCTTTGGATCACACTGTCAAACTACAGGCTAATCAAGATATTTCTATCCAAGATCCTACTTTATATATGTATTTATTGGTCAAACTCAATTATCTAACACATACAAGGTCGGATTTGTCATTCATAGTGCAATATTTGAGTCAATTTATGCAGGATCCATGCGAACCTCATTTTAAAGTTGCATTGTGAGTACTTTGGTATCTGCTCACTGATTCGGATCTTGGTATATTCATACTGCTTCCGCTTCTTTTGATTTGATGGCATTTTGCGACTCTGACTGGGCTACCTATCCAAATTCTTGAGAATCAGTAAGTGGGTTCCTATTTCTTGAAAATCAAAGAAATAAATATCTATCTATCTCAGCTTGGTTGAAACTGAGTATCGCTCTATGAGGAGGGTCATAGCTGAGCTTAACTGGCTGATTATCATATGTAAAATATTCTCAGCTTGCCGATATATTCACTAAGTCTTTGACAGGGCCTTTGCATCATCAACATCTCAGAAAGTTGGGTGTCTCTTCCACACCTCTAACTTGGGTAGGGGTGTTGGGATTCATTGTGAATATTTAGTCCATTATTGTGAATATATTTTAGGTACATATTATATATTTTTTCCTTGTTGGGATTCATTGTGAATATCTAGTCAATTATTGTGAATATATTTTAGATACATACTAGATATTTTTTTTCGTTTTTAGATGTATACAATATTTTTTTTTCCTTTTATTACGTAGGGTTATTGTATTAGGTTGGCTGACACATATTTATAAATTGAAAAAAATTGTACAAAGAATTTGTCAAATATTAAGAAGAAATATTTCATACTTTACTTTGTTTATTTTGGTAGAATGTAATTAAAAAAAAGTTACTTCTCGGTACTTCCATTTTTAGATTTGGCACTGATACTATTGCTAGTTGTTTTTGTTGCAGGGATTATAAGAACGAAACTTTTAATCATGTATTTATTTCTGGTAATAGAGCAAGAAAAGTTTGGCAATGAGAAAATTCTAATGTTGAAGCTCAATCTATCATTGATGAGCTTTATCCTCTATTGATGAGCTCAAGGAGCAGAACAGACCAATGTGCAGAGAAGAAGAAAAAGAGTTGTTTTATTGCATTTTCTGATTGAAATCGTACAAAAATCTATACACCTCACTATTTATAGACAATCTTGTAAAAAACTCAACTATACAGCTCTGTACCAGCTCACTCTAACTAAATAACTAACTCCCACTTGCACTGTAAAAACATAAATTGTGGATGAATAGTAAAAACTATTTTATTTCAATAGAACAGTAAAAAACTACTTCCTCATCTATCTTGAGCTTGCAATACTCCCCCTCAAACTGAAGGATGTTGAATATTAAGCGTACCAAGCTTGCCCATCAAATGCAAATGTTGAGGTTGACAAAGACTCTTAGTGAGTAAATCAACCACTTGATCATGAGTTCAAACATAAAGAGTCTCAAACAAACGAGACTTGATCTTGTCTCTAATAAAGTGACAATCAATTTCTATATGTTTAGTTCTCTCATAAAGTACAGGGTTTGCAGTCAGTTGAATAGCCAGCCAACCAAGTCACCTCTGCAATCACTGATGCCATGCTTCTGTACTCAGCTTCATTTGAGCTTCTGGACACTGTCTGCTGCTTTTTGGAATTTCATAAGGCCAAGGAATCTCTAAACTTCACTATATAGCCAGTAACAGACCTCTTAGTATTAGGACACGCTACCCAATTTGAATTACACCAACAGGAAAAAGTCTCAGCAGGTTGAGCCTTTAACCAAATATCTCGACCAACAGTACCTTTAAGGTATCTAACTACTATAGTAGCAGCCTCCCAATTAGATCTTTTGGAAAATTGCATTGCTTTACACCTCTAACTGTAACCATCTTAGTCACAGGAGAAAAGGTATCATGATAATAAAAAGCCTTCTTGTTGACTATAATATTTTTCTACCAATCTAGCTTTGAATCTCTCTACCTCTCCATTAGCTTGATACTTGATCTTATACACCCACTTGGATCCGGTAGTATTCTTTCCAAGTGGTAAAGGCACCACCTCCAAGGTCTTGTTTTCTTCAAGTGATTGAATCTCTTGCTGTCCCGACCCGACCCGAGTCCATGGCCGCGACGGGCATCCCGAACCACACAGGACCGAGATACCCTTGTCACATCCCAACCCACTAGTGATATTGTCCGCTCTGGGCCCAGGCTCGCAGGCTTTAAAATGCGTCATTAGAGAGTAAGGCTTTCTCACTTATATACCTAGCATCTCTCTTGTGTTTTTCCGATGTGGGACTCCTTCCTAAGTTGGGGTGTTACATACACCCCCTTTTATGGACTCAGCGTCCTCGTTGAGATTTGCCCTACCGAATGGGATGCCTACACTCAGGACTGAGGTTTGCCCTACCTCACCGGGATTCGCCTACACTTAGTTTGAACTCTGGCCCACATCGATAGGGATGACACAGGAGAGGCTCTGATACCATTCTGTCCTAACCCGACCTGAGTCCATGGCCACGACGGGCATCCCGAACCACACAGGCCCGAGATACCCCTGTCACATCCCAACCCACTAGTGATATTATCCACTCTGTGCCTAGGCTTGCACGTCTTTAAAACGCATCACTAGGGATAAGACTTTCTTACTTATATACCCAGCATCCCTCCTGTGTTTTTCTGATGTGGGACTCCTTCCTAAGTTGGGGTGTTACATACACCCCCCTTTTATGGACTCAACGTCCTCGCTGAGGTTTGCCCCACCGAATGGGATTTGCCTACACTCAGGACTAAGTTTTGCCCCGCCTTACCGAGATTCTCCTACACTTAGTTTGAACTCTGGCCCACATCGATAGGGATGACACAAGAGCAGCTCTGATACCATTCTGTCCCGACCCGACCCTAGGCCATGGCCATGACGGGTATCCCAAACCACACAGGCCCGAGATACCCCTGTCACGTCCCAACCCACCAGTGATATTTTCTGCTCTGGGCCCAAGCCCGAACGGCTTTAAAATGCGTCACTAGGCAGTAAGGCTTTCTGACTTATATACCCATCATCCCTCCTGTGTTTTGCCGATGTGGGACTTTTCCCTAAGTTGGGGTGTTACACTTGCTTTATGGCCTCAACCCATCTTGGATCTACTGCATCTTGCCTAAATGTATGTTTTTCAACCAAGGTGGAGAATTTGCTTAAGTAGCTATGATATGACTTTGTACTTTTATCATAGGAGAGGTAGTTTGCCAAGGAATATCTACAATTCTTTCCATCCTTAGAAGTAGCATAGTCCTTTAGCCAAATAGGCTGCCTGAACACCCTTGATGTTCTTCTTGGAGAATATATTGTAGGATAAGAGGACAGTGGAATAGAGATACAAGGGGCTTCAACTTGATCATCAGATGTTGTAGTGTTTTTTGATGTAGTCTGAACCATAGAAGGTTGCACATCTACATCAGTGCTAGAAAATTATATATCCTCTACAGAAAAGTCATCCTCTAAAGGATCATCAACTTCAATAGGCACATTTGTGAGCTCTGTGTTGACAAAATTCCATTGTGATTGTACAAAAGGAAAAGTATCCTCATGAAATACCACATCTCTACTAACAAAACACTTGTTAGTAGCAATTTTCATGAGAAAATAACCCTTCTGAGTAGTAGAGTACCCCATCATAATAACAGGTCTAGCTCTGGCTGAAAACTTATCTCCTTTTGGAACAATTGAGGCATAGCACAAGCATCCAATAGTCCTTAAATGTGACAAGTTTGGAGGCTTGGAAAACAACAACTCACATGGGATCTTACCAGCTATAACATGAGATGGTAACCTATTGATCAAGTATACTACAACCATGACACATATACCCCAAAATTTAAGGGGTAACATGGACCAAAATCTAATAGCTTTAGCCACATTTAGAATATTTCTATGCTTCCTCAACACTTTACCATTTTGCTGCAGAGTATGAGGACAACTACTTTGGTGTATAATGCCTAGACTCAGAAACAACTCCTTACATTGAGAATTAAAGAATTTTATGCCATTGTCAGATCTTACTACCTTGACAGAAGCACTAAATTGAGTTTTAATCAAGGAGAAGAAATCTTTAATTGCAATAACAGTTTCATATTTAAGTTGAAGCAAATGGACCCATGTGTATATACTATAGTCATCAACTACAGTCAAGAAATAGTATTTCTTATCAAATGTTGGAATCTTATAAGGACCCCACAGATCCATATGTACAAGATCAAAACATGCAGATGATTTAGAGTCACTTAAAGGAAATTATAGTCTATTTTACTTAGCTAATGGGAAAACTAGACATTTATTTATCAAGACAGTGTCATCATTACTATGAGATATCCCTAAGCATTTGACAGTTTGAGATGAAGAATGTCCCAACCTTTTATGCCATGTATTGTAATCTTCTAATAAAACCATTCCATCTAAGCTCTGAGAGATGTGACCTCTATTTGCATCTATCATTCTCCTTTCACCTTTGAATATGTATAAACCTCTTTCTTCCTTACCAACCCCCTTCACTTTTCCACTGAAGAGGTCCTGAAAGACACAAAAATTAGGGTAGAAAGAAACAAAACAAGATAGTTGTCTATTGATCTTTGACACAGACAACAAATTAAACTTGAATCCAGGTACAAACAACACATCCTTTAGCAACTCATTCTAAAATAAATGAGCATCTCCAACATGAGAAATCTCTACTTTGGAATCTGTAGGTAACTGTACTTTATCCTGTTGTGATCTATGAGGGTCTGATTCTCTTGCAAGGACCTTTCTGTATGCTGTAATGTGATGAGAAGCACCGGAGTCTACTATCCAATTTTGAGCAAAAATATTTGAGAGAAAACAAGTGGTGATATCTATCACATTGACTTGCTTCATCTCCTTGGTATCCTTATGCAACATATTCATGATCTGTTGGTATTCATCCTCTGTGAAAGCCTGTCTTTTAGCCACAAAGGCATTGTTCACTTCATGACTAGTAGAGGTTACATCATTACCATTGTGAGTGACTTTGTTTTCCAAAGGTTGTGCAATAAAGTTGATGGACCACCTTGACTGCTAAACGAGCCTTGAGCCTGATGCAAAGGACCACTAGAGTAACTATTTCCCTTAGGAGCAAATGATTTCTTCCTCATCTTCCAATCAGCTAGATAAACAATTAATTTGTAGCGGTTATCCTTTTTATGACCGGAGAAATGATAATACTCACATTTCTTCCATTTGTAACTAGGATAGCCATGATGAAAACTTTGATTTCGATTAAATTGCATAGAAATAGGCTCGGATTTATCAGGCATAGCAGTAAAGGATGCTGAATGTTGAATTTCATCCTCAATGATCATAGCATAGGCTTTGTTAATGGTTGGAGTCACTCCCTTCAATAAGATCTGCCTGCAAGCTTGATCATAGGATTCATTGAGGCCACTCAAAAACTGAATCAATCTTTGTTGATATAAATGATCAACATAATCCTTGATTTTGGATAGCCACAATTGGGACTGGGTACAAGAGAATCATATTCCCCCATAAACTTCTCAATTTAGTAAAATAAGTCAAAACCGAATCAGTACCTTGTGAGAGTATGTTAATCTCCCTATGCAATTGATAGATTCTCATATGATTTACCTTGTCAAATCGTTCCTTCAAATCCTGCCAAACTTCAAAGGAGCTTGTAGAATACATGATTCCACTTAAAAGCTCTTCACATACAGTGCTCATGATCCAAGTTAGAATAATGGCATTACATGTTTTCTAATTGATCATGAAGCTCTTCTTTGTACGAATCCTGGCTGCAATCACCAGTAACAAAACCATATTTGCATTTTCTCAAAAGTGCAATTCGCATTGACCAACTCCAAATTCCATAATTTGTAGATCCAATCGATTTGATAGGAATCAGTACTACACCTAAAGCATCTGATGTACCAATGAAAAACATATCATATTGATCTATCTTAGGAGGCGTCATTGCTGAAATTGTTTGGATAAAGCTGATAGTTGATAGGAAGAAAAATCTATAGAGAGAAGAAGAGATTTTAAGGATCACGGAATAACTATTCTAAGAGCATCACCGGTGTCTTTGATACCATTAGAAAATTCTAATGCCGAAGCTCAATCTATCATTGATGAGCTTCATCCACCATTGATGAGCTCAAGGAGCTGAACAGATCAATGTGCAGGGAAGAAGAAAAGAAACAATTTATTGCATTTTCTGATTGAAAAACTGTACAAAAAATCTATACACCTCACTATTTATAGACAATCTTGTAACAACCTCAACTATACAGCTCAACACCAGCTCACTCTAACTAACTAACTAACTAACTAACTCCCACTTGCACAGTAAAAACAGAAACTGTGAATGAACAGTAAAAACTATTTTATTTCAATGGAACAGTAAAAAACTACTTGCTCATCTATCTTGAGCTTGCAATAGACAACTGGCAGCTTGTCCTTTGGGATTATCTATCACGGCCAGTAATGTCATGACAATGCTTGGAATTGGTGGAACTCGCTGCCCAAAAATGTTGTCCACATATATCTCAAAATCATCACTCCTTGTGTTGTTCTTTGGGAGATATAGAAAGCAAGGTATGTGAGCAAACATGAAGAGAGACTTATTAGTTCGAGCAGTATCAGTCATCAAGTTCTTTTTCAAGTCAAAGTGGCTATGGGAAAAATATTTAGTACAAAGGGACAAGGCTGAACTGGAACCAAGTGTGCTACATTGCTGAAAATTAGAGAACTCCTTTGAATATCATCATGGTTAGACGTCTGAGAATACTTGGAAGTAATACTGATGCTAGTTACATGTTAGATCATAACAAAGCTAGGGCTGGGAGAATTGTTAGAAACACAAAGGGTGATATGGTTATGGCTTTTGCTTGCCCTCTCCGATTCTGTACTAACAATTTTAGTGAAGCTCAAGCCGCCTTGAATGGTATGTCATGGTGCTATGAACAACGAGTGAATGACTTAAGTGTTGAGCTAGATTCCATGATCGTAGCAAATATAATTAACGGAGTTCATAAAGCCCCATGGAAGCTACAAGACATCATTGAGAAGATTCAACAGAAGAAATCTCAAAGAAACATCCAAGTTAGGCATTGCGTCGGGGAGGCAAATGAAGTAGCAAATGCACTTACCAAACACGCCACTACGACTGAAGATGCCAAGTTCTACTTCTTAAAAAATGAACTTGCCAGAGAAGCAAAAGTTCGACTATGTATGGACGAGATGCAACAACCTACTTTTCGGACAGGAGCAAAAAAATTCTTCCTGGTGCTATAATCCTCTTTGAGGTTCTTGTTGTACTAGTGATACAGGGTGTTCTTGCTTGCTTCAGTTTTTTCTTCTTCCAGTACACTAGGCACAAGTTGCTTTCAGGCCTTTGACTGAGAAAGATTGGAGTGTTAGCACTTTGTTTAGCTATATTACCAGTTTTTGTTTCATGGAGGTAAGGTTGTCATCCCCCTCTAGTTCTTGTATTTTGCAATGAATAATAGACATGGTAGGGGACTAAGCAAAAAACCCCTCTCCCCCTCCCCCACCATCCCGGGAGTAGATCCTGGGTGGATTGTTTAAAAATAAAAAAAGTTAATCTCATAGTTTCCACCTCCACCGCAATATATAATTTTTTTTTAGTAGTATTTGATCTAGAATTTAGAATTTTATCGAGTTTGAAATTCTACAAAAATTTCATCTGATTACTGAATTCAAAATTTATTATGTATACTTATTAAGTAGAACTTCAACACATACATAGGATCTATAGCTATAATAGCTTATTTACTAAATCGACCCTTGTTTTTGAACTTTGTACGTCATTATTTTTCTTACAAAGTTGAACCTTATTTTTGAACGTTGTACGTCATTATATTTCTTACAAAGTTGAATTAGCTCTTTTGCAGCTGTATCCATTTCTTCACCCCTTGTAGATTTCAAATTTTTGTTGATATCTCCAACTTTTGCCCTCAATTTTTTTCCTATTTCCCCTGTTATGACACCTTTAAGAGTTTCTGCAATTTCTGCTCTGTGAATTTTGCCATCGCTATCTCTAACAATCTCGGCTGCAACTCCTGATTCTACCATCAACTTCGCATTCAATGATTGATCAAGATATATAGGCATTGTTATAATAGGAACCCCAAAATCTAAACATTCAATTACGTTACTCCAACCACAAGGACTTATAAATCCTCCGATACTTGGATGATTCAAAATTCTTGGTTGTCGTCCAAAATTGTCCAAAACTCTTCCTCTATCTCCGATTCTTCCAAGAAAACCTTTTGGTAATGCATCTTTGAGATTCTGCTCTTCCCCCTTTGAAAATCTTGCAACCCAAATAAAATTAACATTACTTAGCTCCAATCCTAAAGCTATTTCCTCCATATCTTCTTTTGACAAGAAATACTCACTCCCAAACGAGACAAAAATACTTGAATTCTCGTCCTTCTTTCCTAGCCAATCAATGAGCTCCACCTCATTCGCGGCATAGTTTGTGAGATTTTTGATTGGTAGACCAACAGGAATGACTTTCCAATTGCTCAATTCAGAAAGAAAATCAATGTATTTGTCCTCTATAGTTCTAGAGGTACTTATTAACATAACTTGCATATTTCCTTTAGCAAAAGGATCTGCGTCATCAGGTTCTCTCTCTTTAGCAGTTTTCGCAATTATCTCACCCAATTCCACAAGTTCAGATTTCCCCAGACAAATATTCGGGAAAGGGAATTCAACTTCTGGTTTTCTTACCGCGTTAAAAAGGTATGAAAACACAGCTGCACCCATAGTTATCAACTTGATTGCTGGAATTTTTTGCTCATTCGCTAAGCCTTCAGCCCATTCCAACAATAAATCGTAAATCAATAAATCAGGTTTCAGATTTTTCAAGATTTTCGCGAAGTTAGGTTTGGACAATTTCAGGGTCTTTAGAACAATGCTATCGATATCAGGTGGGACATCATTCGTCGTACAACAATGAGGAGGAAGTTCAGGAAATTTTGCTAAACGAAGTTCAACAATCTTAATTGAACCACGGTATTTTTCAAGTATTTCTCTATTAATAGTTTCATGACTTATAACTGTAGAGCAAACGCGAATGGTAAATCCCCTATCCGCGAGTTTCTTAGCTAAGTCGAGAAATGGAGAGATGTGTCCATAAGTCAACCACGGAAACATTAGTACCTTTAAAGTACTACGATGCTTTGTTGTTACTTCTTTAGCCATGGAAACTTTCTTCCTGAAACAAAAATTCATGTTTTTGTTTTCTTTGTCGAATTTGTGGCATCAGGTGGCTATATTAGAAGGAAAAGCAATGAGGACAAAAATACGTTTCTGAGATTTCTATGTATGTTATTGTTGATATACAATATGCTTACTAGGGGAAACAAGAAATGCTTTGTTTATTTCAATAATAATAGCTTGTGCCTTGTAGTGTGATTGTTCTTTAAAAATGCCAAAAAGTGATCTTAAGGTATCAAAAAACAGCATCAAAGGTGGTAAAAAATTTCTAAAAAAAAATTAAAAAAATATCAATCTCCAAAGGTCGATTTTTAAAATTGCACAATTATAAGAAGTGACATCCAAAAATCAAATCCTCATCTTTACGGTGGTAGGATACATTTTTAGTTTTCTACCACTTGAACACTAAACTTGCATTAAGACTTTGGTCTTTTTTTTTATTGATACTCTTCAAATTCATTTTTTGACACTAAAAAAATTGACCTTTCATCGATTTTGTTAAAAAATAATTAAAAGAATATTTTTTCAAAAACTGAGCTCTGTTTTATTTTGATTTATATCTAAAACCATCCCTTGAGATAGCAGTCATAGACCATGTTTGCTAGCCTGAAGTAGATTTTTTTTCTAGCTCAAGACACGTCGATCGGTAAAAACTTACACGCACTCAACGTATATACCAAACTGATGTTTTCTATCATGATCATTTAATTAATTAAGTAAAATATCTATTAATTAATCATGATTAAGTAACATAAAACTCTAAATGCTCCTGTTTGAGGCAGGAAACAAATAATCACTTGAACTTGATGCTCATTAGTCAACTTATTGTAGTGCTATTTACGCCTTACATCCCACGAATATTTTATGATTATGATGTCGTGAGTAAAATTTCCTGTGACATTTTCATTGCTCAACAACGTAATGCGAGCTGGGGATTATTTTTGTCAGGCGTCATAGATTTAATTCATGACATTGTTACAATCCAAAAGAAAAAAGAAAATCTTTTAACATTTATTATTTTAAAGTTTTACAATAATATATTGAATTATTAGTATTATTATTATTATTATTGTGTATCTTTTAAAACAGGTTTTTTTGACTTTAAATTCGATAATATTGGATAGATCTTGTTTCCATTTTTAAACGGGACTTTTTAAGTGGGCTTTGGCAGAAGGAGATTATGTCATTTTACTTGTTTAATTTAGGTTAAGTTAATTCTTTGTTTATTATTACACATTGATTAATTATTGGGCTAAGATTTTACTAGAAAGATATACATTGCTTGCACAGAAATTAAAAATGTAACCACATATAACTAAATGGTAACAAATATAGGGGGGATATCCTAAAAACAGAAAGTATCTTACAAATTAGACAAGTAAAATTTTAAAAAGGAAAGAAGAATCTAGTAGGAATGATTTCTTTACAATATAATTAAATTACGATAAGAGTGACCAAGAAGTTAGTCCTAAGAAAAAAAAAGTTCGTCACGCTGACACCTTTTCAGTCGAGACTGTTACACTGAACTTGTTAAGTACAATTTACATTTTTTATAGTTCGCAATAGTTTACCGAGTGCACACTCAGATAACAACGGCTACGAGTTTCCGCAAGGTTCCAACAAAGGAAAAAAGGAAGGGGAAGTCAAGAAATAAAGATCAAACAAGGGTTGTGTGCAAAGTTGAAAAAGGAAAAATATTGGCTTCTTGTATCCTATATAAGAAGCCTATAGTGCCCTAGTATTCCTCCCTAGTCCCTACAAGTCAAAATAACACAAATTAAAGTAACAAAAAACATAATCATCAATGGAGAAGATGACAATGTGGAAGTTAATAAAAAAGAAAATTGTGGCCAAATATAAGAAATTGATGAAGAAAAAGCCAAAAAGGAGGGCTTCCCTTTCCCATAGTTATGATCCACAAAGCTATGCACTTAACTTTGATGATGCTCAGAATCCATATTATCGTGATTTCGATTTGCACATTGAACCTCCCCAGTTTAGCAGCGTCAGCTCAGAGAGAGGATATGATCGTTGATAGAAGAGTATGGATATCGAAAAATAGGGTAGAAATTTAATTAGTTTGTAATTGACTGCATTTTTTGGATGGTTGTTACCTATTCTATTTTTTTATTTTTTTTTTGTTAGTTTAAATATAATATTTGTTTTGATTTTACTTAAATTTTTAATCTATCGTATCATTAAATTCATCGTTATGTAACGATAAAAAGTCTGATCTTGTGTGACGATTGATTTGGTGTGATTCCTTGTTACATTCTTATATTTGTTAATTAATTCCATAACTTAGATGTGTAATAAGGTTATATATAAACACAACATCAGATTCATTGCTCAAAAAGACATGCCATAATCGTAAAAACAATGTAATATCTTCTATTTTGCGCTAGGGTTCTAAGTTCTTGCCAATATTATTGAATTAATCACATACTTTCGTTCTTAAACGTGTTTTAAGACAAATTTATGTTAGTAATTCAAGGAAACGATTAACAAATTTAATCTATATATATGATCACAAACGTTTTCTTTTTCCAAGCAAATCCAATATACGTAATACGTAATATGTACACGTATCAGCTATTTCTTTTCTTTTCTTTTCTTTTCTTTTGTTAGGTAAACAACGTAACTATTTTTTTTTACAAGCTTACATGAAATGATTTTTGTTTAGATTTCTCAAAAATAAATTTGAGTGGGGTGTGCCTGGAATTTTTTTTCATCTTTGGCTGATCAAATTTTTTGAAAATACCCAAGTTTCATATATGTTTTTTTTTTTATGTTACACTTTCAGTTGTTTGTTTAATTGTTGATTCTTTCACACCCCTTCGTCTAATAGCTTAATTATAAGCAACCTAATAAATATACTTACTGACATATTGAGTTTAATCTCATAATTTTCACACTATAATATTTATATAATTTCTTAGGTTGGTCGCGGCCAGTTCAAAATTTAAATTTTATGAGTTTATAATTCTATCACATGTCATCTAATTTACTAGCTAGGTTCAAAATATATTGGTTATTCTTATTAAGTAGAATTGCAACACGTACAAAGGATCTGTATATGGTATGTGGGATGTTGGAACTAAATAGTTGTTTAAAAAGGAAAGACCCATGGAATTAAGGAAAGTAGGTCAAAAAATTGAAACTCAGACGATAGTAAACTTTTAAGGAGAAAGAAGAAATTAGTAGGAATGATTTATTTACAACTACGTAATAGTGACAAAAAAGTTAATCATAAAAAAAGGCCATGTAAAGGTGGTTGGTTATAGTCATGTCAAATATACCAAAATATTCTTTAATTCTGTGGTTTTAAATATGTGCAGTGAAAAGTTGGAATTAAAAAGTTAATTTAAAGGAAAATGATCATTATTTTCAAAACGGACAAAAACGAAAAGTAGAACAAACAACTACATAGTAAACTTTTTAGGAAAAATAGAAAATAGTACGCAGGAATTATTTATTTACAATTACGTAATGGTGACTAAAAAGCTAGACATAAAAAAAGGAGGTGACCCGTGGCTCACTATAGTTCTGTGCCGATGCCTTTTTAATCGAGCTCGTCACATCAAACTTATTTAGTGCGATTTACATTTCTTATGTGACTGTTTTACCAAGTGCATTCAAAGAAAAGCGGCTGCAAATTTTCAAAGGGTTCCAAATAAAAAAGGAAGGTGAAGTCAAAAAAATAAAAACAAAACGAGGGAGTGGCGTGGCGGCCTACAATTGTCAAAATCCACAAATTAAAGAAATGGAAACATAATCATCAATATAGAAGATGACAATGCAAGAAGATGATCATAATGGAGAACACAAAAATATTATTAGTTTGGATGTTTCAAATTTCAATTTGAGAAGAAAAAATAATGTGGAGGTCAAACATCACAAGTGGAAGATGATAAAAGAGAAAATTGTGGCCAACTATAAGACATTGATGAATAAAAAGCCAAGAAGTAGGGTTTCCCTTTCCCATAGTTATGATTCTCAAAGCTATGTGCTTAATAATTTTGATTAGAGAGGATATGATGATCTTTTGATAGAAGGGTATGGTAGAAAGTTAATTAGTAGCCAGTAGGTAGTTGAACATATTTTTTTTTATACGTAGAGTACTATTACAGCTTGTTTGGATGGTTGTTACATATTTTTGTTATAGTTTAAATACAATATTTGCTTTGATTATTGCTTAAATCTTAATGTATTGTTTTACTAAATTCGTTGATATGTAACGATGAAAAGTTTGTTAATTCCATAACTTAGATGTGTGATTGTGGTGAGATATATATACAAAATATTCAGTTCCTTTAGAATAGAACTATTTCAATTTATTGCTCATAAAGATATGTCAAAATCATGAAACCAATATATTTGTGTAAGTAATTCAAGGAATCGATTAACAAATTTTTTTCATTCAACCGAACCCTAGATCTATTTTCTCTCAAATCCGACTCTTATCTCTGATGAAAATCTCTGTTAATAGTTGCTCTCAAGACTCAAGAACACGGTTTTAAAAAATTATACAATAAATTTTGGACAATTGTTGTATGAAATACGTATGGTTGAATTTTCTAGGGTTAAATTAAATTCGTATTTATGAAACCCTAATATTTAAAAGTTCGATTAATCACAACCTACAAGACAATTTATCTTTGTTTATAAAATCATCCCTTGTGGTGTAGTGGTGGGACTACGAGCTATGGGTACGGAGAAAATCCTATTGAGAGTGTCACCCGCATAATGGATCCTACAATACGCGATCCGAATTAGTCGGGACTCTAATGTGGATATCAAAAATCGGGTGGAAAACAAAAAAAAATATAAATAAAATAAATACCAACTTTTTAAAAGTAATTACACTCTCTCATTTTTTTAATTACTTTACTCTCTCTCTCTATTAATATATATAACATAGCCGACATATACATAACATTCTGTGTATATGTGGGATTTTTGTAATATGTTTAGGGAGTTGGAATTTTTTGTAATATTGAAAACATAAGTTGTGTATTTGTGTAATTTTTAGAAGAAAAAAAAATCATTGTTTGAGGTAGAAATTGTAGAGATATGTAATTTTGCACCATGTTTGCTAGCTTGAAGTAGATCTTTTTTCTAGGTTAAGATGTCATTTCACATCCTTGATTGTCATAATACACTAAGGGTGTCAAACGGGCCGGGCCGACCCGGCCCGATTAGCTAATCCGGCCCGGTTTGACCCGGCCCGGTAAGCCCTAGGGCTTTAGGGTTCCGGGTCCCAGGCCGGTTTTTTTGTTAAAATGGGCCCGGTTAACCCGGCCCGGATCAAGCCCTGTCCAGGCCCGCCGGTTAACCGGTCCGGAAAAAAATAATAATAAAAATTTGGATTTTGGGCCAAACTAGCCGTTGGCCCAACGGCTATATAGCTGTTTTTGGGTCCAAACGGCTAGTTTGGGCCCATTTAATAAAAAAGAAAAAAAAAATTTTAAAAAATATTTTTTAATCCCCAAAAAAAATCTATAAATACCCTACAACTTCAAATCATTTTTCACACAATTTTTCACTCTCTCAAATCTCAATTCTCAATTCTCTAATATTCAATATATTTAATTTCTTAAAGTGTTCACTTTAATTTTTTAATTTTCGTTTACAAAGTACGAGCGGAAGTTTCTAAAGTCGCAATCTTCGGATACTTCCAAAATTTGGTATTGTCGTTCCATCTCTTACGTTTAATTTTTATTTATTGTATTAATTGTTTAATATTTAATTTTATTATATTTGTGTATTTTGAATATTTTTAGTTTAATTTAATTTATATTATGGATAAATTAAAAAACCTCGCTGCTAAAGGTGTTAAAAAATTTTGTCCCGGAAGCGGTAGTGGTAGTAAAAAGCGAATTACTAGCGGTAGAGGTAGTTCAAGTAATAGATATACCCGTGTGCCTTCGCCTCCGGTACCGCTTGGTACACCTTTTGAGGAAGAAATAGGTGTAGGTGCTCACGATATGGATTATGTAGAAGCTCAGGAAAATTACGGTATAGAAGGAGAAAATGAAGTAGATGCAGTTAATTTAGACGAAGATAATAAAAATATTGCTGAAACACCCGCAGTAGGAGATGCTAACGTTAGATCTGAATCAGTTAATCTCCCTTCCCGTCCTCCCAGTGCCCCAAAACCTCGTAAAAGAACTAGTATTGCATGGCAATTTTTTGAACGTATATCAGATATTGAGGTGCAGTGCAATATTTGTCAACAAATATATAAGCATAGAAGTGGAGGCAAGCAAGGGGTACGGGTACGTTAACGAGACATATAGCTGAAGATCACAAAAGAGAGTTAAATATTGCAAAAGGTGGTGGGGATGTTGGTGGGTCAACGCAAACTAGAATGGACCCAACAACCGGTCAAGTAGCGAAAAAGTATAATAAATTGAGGGACAGGGAAGAAATAACTAAAATGGTAGTTGTGGGTTGTTTGTCTTTTAGTTTTCCTTCTTCTGATGCTTTTATTCGTTATATACAAACAATTTATAATCCTATGTTTAATGGTATTCCTAGAACTACTTGTCGGTCTGATATTTTTAGACTCCATTCACAATATTATTTTTATTTATCAACATTGTTAAAAAATATTCAATGTAGATTGTCCCTAACTTCTGATCTTGGTCGTGCTGTAAATAAAAATGATTATTTAACCGTTACTTGTCATTGGATAGATAGTAATTTCGTGATGCAAAAACGTATTCTTGCTTTTTTATATGATGAAGATCGTAAACATACTGGACAATTTATTGCTGATTCTATTGTTAAAATTGCCGGATATTATGGTATAGAAAATAAAATTTTATGTATTGCTTTTGATAATGCTTCTAACAACAAGACTGCTATAACAAAAATAAAATCTACGCTATCTCCGCCCTTGCCTGAAATTTTTCATATTAAGTGTGCATGTCATATATATAATTTAATTGTAAAAGATGGTCTTGAGTTTTTTGAGCTTTATATTGAAAAAATTCGTGTTGCCGTTGGTTTTATTCAAGGAAATAATCGTAGATCGAGAATTAGAGAATTTAAACTTAAATGTCAAGAAAATGGACTTACACCGATTTTGATGCCTGAGGAAATTGATACTAGATGGAATTCTACGTATGAATTTCTAAAAACTTGTTATAAATATAGAATTCCTATTACACTAGCTTTTAACCAACATTGCGGTTCATTTGCTGATTCTGCTGATTTCATGCTACATAATTCTGATTGGGTTGTAATTAATGATCTTGTTAAGTTTTTAGAAAAATTTTATGTAGCTACGGTTGAATTTTCCGATGCTTACTATCCTACTGTTTGTAATATTTTGGCATATATAGCCGATATTTCTGGTTTGCTCCAACAATATAAAAATAAAGAAGGTTATAAAGAAGTTGTTGGCGCCATGTTTACGAAATTTAAAAAATATTTTTTCCCGATTCCCCCTATTTACTTGGTTGGTGCTATGCTAAATCCGTGCATGAAATATAATCATATGTGTCACTTTAGTACTCTTATTTATACTAACTTAGAAATAAATACTAACCATGATTCTGAACAAGTACAGCCTGATTTGTGGACGGCTACGGCTGATGCAAAGGATTATATAGAAAAATTATATAATCACTATGCTGATTTATTTGATTCAGCCTTACCTACAAATATCACTCCAACTGTCGCTCCTCATCCTCCCGAGGAGCCATCATCTTCTAAAAGGCCGGCACATAGTGGTTTTTCTGATTCGTTTTATGATTTAAATTGTTGGAACAGTGTTGATGAGAGAACTTACACATCAACTTATCGGGAAGAGCTGAAATATTATCTTCGGACGGCACCAGAGGATCGCAGACGACGGATCAACACACTGGATTGGTGGAGGAATAATGAATCACAATATCCTGTGCTTTCAAGATTAGCTAGAGATATCTTGAATGTTCCAATGTCAACCGTTGCATCAGAGAGCGCCTTCAGTCAGGGAAGACAGCAGCTTGGAGACAACCGACACTCATTGGAAAGCAATGCAATGAATGTTCTAGTTTGCCTCAGAGATTGGATTAGAGCGGAAAGAAGAAACCAAGGAATGGAACCGGAGCCGAGCGACGAGCTGAAACTTGAAGAAATGATGACTTCACGGGAGAACTCAGCAGAATCAAGTCCAATGCATGGTTTTGCCCCCGTTGACTTCGATTATCCTATGCAAGTTCCCATTAATATTAACATGAATGAGTTGGAAAAAATGATGCATAATTTATAAATTTTTCATTCATGTAAATTATAAATTTTGGATTATTTTGCAATCAATAAAATTCCCCAAATTCATTCACTCCTTAGTCGTTGTTTTTTATTTTTTTTTATTTAACGATTTAAAATTTTAAATTGAATTTCTAGTTTTCTACTTTAAATTAAAAACTTACTTCTAATATATTATTAATTTACTACCAAATATTATTAATTTATTATATTAAGTAGCATATGTTTTGTATATTTGTGCATATATCTTCTATAGAAGTGTATATTTAACGTATACATGTGTATATGTTTTATAAATTAGTATATAAGTATATCTATACATATTGTAATGTATATATAATGTAGTATATTTTATAAGTAGTAGTATATATACATTTAATGGTGCGTATACATGTGTATATATCTTCTATAGAAGTGTATATTTAATGTATACATGTGTATATGTTTTATAAATTAGTATATAACTATACAAATATATATTGTAATGTATATACATTATAGTATATTTCATTTAAAGTATTAGATATACATAGAATAGAGTGTATATATGTGAATGGATCTTCTATAGACGTGTATATTTAACGTATACATGTGTATATATTTTATAAATTAGTATATAACTATACAAATATATATTGTAATGTATATATATTGCATATATCTCATTTAAAGTATTACATATACATAGAATAGAGTGTATATATGTGAATAGATCTTCTATAGACGTGTATATTTAACGTATACATTACTTTATGTTTTATAAATTAGTATATATATTGTAGTATATACTTTTTTTAAAGTAGTACATATATATTGAATGGTGCGTATATATGTGTATATATCTTCTATAGACGTATATCTTTAAAGTATACAAGTGTATATGTTTTATAAATTAGTATGTAACTATATATATATACATATTGTTGTATATATATATATATGTATATCACTATACTGTAGTATATATTTTATTTAAAGTAGTACATATATATTGAATGGTGTATATATGTGTGTATATATCTTCTAAAGTAGTATATATTTAACGTATACATGTGTATATGTTTTATAAATTAGTATATATATATATTGTAGTGTATATATATATATATTATACTATTATAGCATATGTTTTATTTAAAGTAGTACGTATAGTCATATATAATTATATATTGAATGGTACGTATATATGTGTAATTGTTTATACTTTATATATTTTTTTAAAAATATATGTTGTATATTGGAGTGTATATAGTGTATATTGGATTTTTTATTTATTTTTTAAACGGGTTTGACCGGTTTTTAACCGGGTTTGACCGGGTCTTGGTGGGTTTGACCGGATTGGGTTTAGTGGGCCGGGTCCGGGTGGGTTTTAATTTTTTTACTGTTTAGCCCGGCCCGGCCCGGCTAACACCAAACCCGGCCCGGAACCGGCCCGGAACCCGGGTAAAATGGGAGGGCCGGTTCCGGGTTGGCCCGGCCCGGCCCGGCCCGTTAGACACCCCTATTTATACATGCTCCTAACTTTGAGCTTGAGGCATGAAACAAACTCCCAGGAAACGAGGAATTAGAGAAAAATAAAATTTCTTAGCTAAACAGTTAAAACCTGATGTTAAATTCATCTAGCGATGGATTAGTGACATATTATAAGAAAATCCAATTAGCTAAGAGCTTTTTCAGCGACAAATTAGCTAGGAACTATCGATAGATTCCGTAGCTACTTACATGTATTTCTAGTAGTGAAATACACCCTCCGTTTCATTTTACTGGGCCCATATATTAGAAAAAATTGTTTTAATTTACTTGTTCAATTTATAAAATCAAGAGAGTTTTGTTATATTTTTCTTTTTCTACTTGTAGCCTGTAGGATTAAATAACTACATAAAGTAATAATAATCAAATTTAGATTCAAAGTATCATTAATAATATTAATTTGGTAAAATTCACCCTCTATTAAAGTTTTCTTAAGGAATATGCCAAGTCAACAAGGGTCAAATAAAAGGTAAACAAAATTTTATGTGAAATCTTCACTGCTCAACAACGTAATGCAAGCTACGATTTTTTTATCAAGCGTCATGGGCTTCATTCATGACATTATTTACAATCAAAGAAAAAAAAATACTTGTTCTTCCAACATATATACATAATACATTTTGATGTTTTAAAGTTTTATAATCGGTATTGTTGAGTTTTTCTCACTTTTGATGAACCTTGCGGCAATATTTCTATAATATATTTAATTATTATTATTATTATTATTATACTGAAATAAAATGTATGGGGTGTATCATTTGAAACATGTTTTTAACTGATCGTGTTTCCATATTTAAAAAGGACCTCTTTTTTCTTGTTTAATTTTGGTAAAGTTAAATCTTGGTTTATTATCTCACATTGATTAATTATACAAAGATTTTTCTAGAAAATTATACTACCCCTTCTGTTCAATAATACTTGTCCATATTATTAAAAATAGATATGCAATAATATTTGTCTAGTTTAAAAAATCAATAATGACTAATTTACCTATTTATGTCAATTTTATCCTTGATATTAAATACTAATATTTACTATCCAATACATTTTTCAAATATTAAATTTATTATTTTCAAAGCATGATGTAGTAAAATTATGCCTATCACAAATTTCAAATAATTACCTTATTAATTAGTTATTACTCCGTTCAACAATATTGTGGACGTAAAGGAATATTTTCAAATAGACATTATGTGCACACCAAGTCTAAGGTAAGTCGGAACAGGAATAACATTGGCGGCTTCTTATCATATTAGATGCCGACTGCCCTGCTAGCATGAGATCAATATATATATATTTTTTTGTTTTAATTTATGTGACACAGATAGAATTTTGATAATTAAGTATATTTTTAATATATTTTTTGACATTTAAGTTGTTAACTATTATAATTTATAATAATTTTTATGTAAGCTTCAAATAATATATGTTACTCTCCATGTCCAAACTTTTGTGGTATTGATAGTCAATTATATTTTAAAAATAATTTAAGTTTTTAATTATTGAGATTTATAATATTTTTTCTTTAATTTTAATTTAAGTGACACTAATATAATTTCGACAGTCAATCATTTATATTACATCTTTTAAATTTTTTAAGTTATTGATTATTGTGATTTATAATATTTTTATATTTTTTTAAAATATATAACAGATTAATTTTTTTAGATATTTTAAACTGTTAACTATTATAATTTATAATACTTTTCATGCATTTACAATTAATATACGTTACTCTCCTTATCCAAACTTTTATGGTACTGATAGTCAATTGTATATTTAAAATAATTTAAGTTTTAAATTATTATGATTTACAGTATTTTTCTTCCATTCCAAATTAAGTGACACTGGTATAATTTCGAGAGTGCGTCAAATATTTTATATCTTTTAAATTATTTAAGTTGTTAATTATTGTGATTTATAGTATTTTTTACGTATTCATTTGGTCTCAATTTATATGACATAAATAAAATTTAGATAATCAATTATATTTTTAATATATTTTTTTATATTTTAAGCTGCTAGCTATTGTAATTTATAATATTTTTGGGCATTGTAATTTACTATTTTAAGTCATTAGCTATTGTAATTTATAATACTCTCTCCTTGTCCAAACTTTTGTGGTGTTGATAGTCAATTATGTTTTAAAAATAATTTAAGCTTTTAAATATTATGATTCATAATACTTTTTCTTCTATTCATATTTAAGTGACACCGATATAATTTTGAAAGTCAATCAAATATTACGATTGAGGTAGCGAAGCAAACATATCTTAAATGACTCTTAATAACTAATTACAAGTGATATAACAAAATTTCTATAAAAAAATACTTGTGAAAAAAATTTAAATGGGTCTAATATAAGACATCAAGTTAATATAAAATATCAAGAGTTAATTTATCATTTTATGTCTATTTTATTTTTTTATTAAATATTATTAATTTTTAATACTTAAATGACCTATAATAGTTAATTAGGATGATATAGTAAAATAACGGTTTAAGTGACTAAAATATACATGTCATAAATGTCTATTTTTATTTTTTTAATAAATATTATTAATTTTATAATAATTAATTAGGGATGATATGCTAAAATCACGGGTAGAAGTAGCTGAAACAGACATGTCATAAATGTTTATTTTCTTTTTTATTTAATTATATATTATTAATTTTTTAATAAGTTAATGACTTATAATAATCAATTAGGGGTGATATAGCAAAATCACGGGTTGAAACAGCTGAAGTAGACATGTTATAAATGGTTATTTATTTTTTATTAAATATTATTAATTTTTGAATGTGTAAATATTTTATAATAATTAATTAGGGGTAATATAGTAAAATTATGTGTTGAAGCGGCTGAATTAGAGATGTCATAAATAATTATTACTTTCTTTTATTAAGTAATATTATTTTTTTAATATATAAATAATTTATAATAATTAATTAAAAATAATATAGTAAAATCACGGATTAAAGCAGCTGAAGCAGGTGGGTGAAGAAGCAGGGAGGACAACGGTGTCCTGCCTGCTTGATCACACTTATATATAATAGTAATACTCCCTCCTTTTAAAAACTACTGATATGTTAAGAAATAAGGTAGTGTGGATGTCTTCCACCCTTTTCAACATTGTCTTCTGAAGACTTTTCATGCAAAAATAATCAATTCTCATTGGCTATAGTATAGGTAGAATTGCCTATAAAAGACATGTATTTATTTTATTTTGTATACAGATCTGAAATTAGCAAAAGGCTTACTATCCGTTCCTTAATTCTTTTACTCTGTTATTTTATTTTATAACACGTTATCAGCACGAGACTCTACTATCTCAAAATTTGAAAGTTAAGGTATTATTTTTCTCTTTCTTTTAATATGTCTAATCTTATGAAATTTGAGTTCGTTGCCCTTCAAAGTTCGGGCAAAAACTACCTTTCATGGGTATTCGATGCTGAAATTCATTTGGATGTTATGGGTCTTGGAGACACCATTAAAAAAGAAAATAAAGTATCAAATCAAGATCGTGCTAAGGTCATGATATTCTTGCGTTATCATATTGACGAAATTTTAAAAATTGAATATCTTACTGTTAAGGATCCACTTGTTTTGTGGAATAATCTAAAAGAAAGGCATGGCCACCTAAAAATGGTCATACATCCAAAAACACGATATGATTGGATGCTTCTGAGATTTCAAGACTATAAGTCTGTTCATGAGTATAATTCTGTCATGTTTAAATTTTTTTCTCATTTGAAATTATGTGGAAAGACTATTAATGATGTTGATCTGATGGAAAAAACATTCTCCACCTTTCATGACTCGAATGTTCTCTTGCAATCACTACTAAAAAAAAGGAGAAAAATTGACCACAAAAACCGACCACATGTGATCGGTTTTCCCCAATTTCCGACCACAAAACCGACCAAAATTTGTGGTCGGTAAAGTAGTGGTAGTTTTTTAAAAATCGACCACAAGTGGATGGTTTTTTAAAAAATATATGTATATTTTTAAAATTCATTATTATTTTATTAAAATTGGAAACAATAATTTTAGGGGAAAAAAACGACCACAAGTGGTCGGTTTTTATTAAATTAATTAATTAAATTTAATATTAAACCAACCACATGTATTCGTGAAACCCCTTTATATAAAGATGTTCCTTTACATCTTCTTCACTTACAATATTGATACCATCACATCTAACACAAAGACAACGAATAACCTGATAACGTGTCCGCATATCAAGTGTCTTAGCATGTCCAACAAATCTTTTGACACCTTCAACAAATTCCTCCCTAATACCCATTCTATTATCATTATTCCGTTGATATATCTAGCTATAATCAGGTTCCATCTACACAATCAATCAGGCTCAACTAATTAGATCAAGTCACAAAAATTTAACCATTTTCAAGAAACTAGGTCACCTAACAAACCACATTCAAAACACAAAATCCCCTTCAAAGTCCCTAGACTTAACCATTTTCAAGCAACTACATCACCTACCAAACCACATTCAAAACAAAAAAATTCTCTTTCAAGTCCCTACACTTAACCATTTTCAAGCAACTAAGTCACATACCAAACCACATTCAAAACAAAAAAATCTCATTTAAAGTCCCTACACTTAACCATTTTCAACCAACTAAGTATCAAAACAAAACTACATTCAAAACACAAAATTCCCTTTAAAGTCCCTAGACTTAACCATTTTCAAGCAACTAAGTATCAAAATAAAACCACATTCAAACCACAAAATCCCCTTCAAAGTACCTAGACTTAACCATTTTCAAGCAACTACATCACCTACCAAACCACATTCAAAACAAAAAAATTATCTTTCAAGTCCCTACACTTAACCATTTTCAAGCAACTACGTATCAAAATAAAACCACATTCAAACCACAAAATCCCCTTCAAAGTCCCTAGACTTAACCATTTTCAACAAACTAAGTATCAAAATAAAATCACATTCACGAAACAAGCAACAACAAGGCCTACAAGATGTCAACAACAATGCTAGTGAATCGGACAAGGCCACACACGGCTTCACTAGACTTCAATATAAACAATAACAAGAACATAACAACAATGCTAGTGAATCGAACAAGGCCACACACGGCTTCACTAGACTTCAATATGAACAGTAAAAAGAAGATCACAACAATAGTGAATCGAGAAATTAACTTACCTTTGCTTGGCCTAAATTAAAGAGAAAGAGATAACTGATCACCAAATCAAGAACCTAAAAAAATCAAGACAAAATATTCCAACTTTGACTGATTTACCAAAACTCATATAAAAAATAACAAGCTAAAGTGCTAAACCATAAAAGTAAATCCATTCACTTTAAAGACAACAAGCTAAACCCTCGTAAAATACAACAAGCTAAACCATAAAATTCATTCAAGAATCAAAAACAACAAGCTAAACAAGCAAAACAAGCAAAACTAGTTCAAACAATTATGTGTATAGCTCAAAAAATTCACAAATAACTAAACAAAATTCGAGTTTCAAATGAGCTTAAAAAAATTAGTTCAAACTAACCTAATCTTCAACATTATAAATTTCACAATTATATAAACTAGTACACCTATAAATCAACCTCAAAAAGCACAAAAACCACAAAATACAACAAATTTCATACCTGAGATGAGTTGTGGTCACCGGAACAGTGGCCGGAGCACTCGTCAGAGCAGTGGTTAAGGTGATTTTGGCGTGATTTTTGCGATTGGGAAATTAATTTGGGTGTATTTAGGGTTTTGCGTGAATTTTGTGTGTGTGTTTTGGTGTTTAGGTCAATATAAAATAGTTTATAACGTGCGGGTCAGGTCGGGACATGTGGTAGTGGGTCGGGTAGGAGTTATAAAACTAATTTTTTTTATTATTATTTTGTTGAAAATCAACCACATGTGGTCGATTTTCTGGATATTTAATAAAAACCGACCACGTGTGGTTGGTTTTTAATAAAATTTCAAAAAACCGACCACACGTGGTCGGTTTTCAACAAAATAATAAAAAAAATTATTTTAATTACTACAATTAATAAATCAATAAATTAAAATTAATTTTAAACAAATTAATTTTTTTAATTAATTCCATAATATTTATAACAATAACACCAGTTGTATATTTCCTCAATAGTATAATAATATCAACGAATTAAGAAATTTACGATAAATTTTTGATTAATTAGCTTTTGATTACGATATTATATATATATGTATGTGTATGTATGTATATATTATATATATATATAATATCGTAATTAAAAGCTAATTAACCAAAAATTTATCGTAAATTGTAAAATTTATTGATATATATATATATATATATATATATATATATATATATCGTTATACAATATGTTAATCAAATAAATTATTGATTTCTTGTCTTACATTATTACAACTTCAACAATATACGCATATCTACATATTCACACTACATAGTATATCTATTTCCTAAATAGTATGATATCAATGTATTATTCAAAACATTTTGACATATAGATTCGGTTATCGAGCTTTCGATTACTGCATACGTTACTACACGAGATATACATATATATACATATATTCAATTGTCTATCAACTTTCAAATAAGTATATAAACATCACACACATATATAAACATCAAATAAGTATATAAACATCACACACAATTATCAATTACTGCATACGTCACTACACGAGATATATATATATATATATATATATATATATATACATATATATATACCTATACATACACACACACATACACACTATCAACTATATCAAGTTCTAAATACGTACTATATCTATCACATACATACACAAGTATATTATCCAATAATATAATGCGACGTGTTTCATATACATACTCAGATGAGTGATCGATTAATTATATTTGATTAGCTTAATATACTAGGTTTTGACTAAATCGTTCATCAATCGATCACTACATGATATGTGTGTGTGTGTGTGTGTGTATATATATATATATATATATATATATCATAACTAATAATTCATCAGAATATAATGAATGTATTCTATTATAAGGTAATACACTTGTGGATGTGATATATATATATATATATACACACACACACATATTCATTATACAAATTATGCATGTTTAACATCATTTAACGTATAGACAAAGGAAAATATTATGTTTTGAAACATAAATAAATGATAAAGATTATGTTTAACATAATTTGTTGATTTTATTTGATATATTTTTAATTGTAATTTTTTCAAAAATTTAAAGTGTGATTGATTTTTATTATTATTATACTGATTATCGACTACGTGTGATCAATGTAATTTCCAAAAATTATTATACTGATTAAGAATAATTCCTTTTTATGAAACTAATATATATTTGATTACATATATATAGTTATTGATTACATATAAATATTATGTTTAAAAGTGTTTTTTTTTTAATTAAAAATCGACCACAAGTGGTCGGTTTTTTGAAAAGTATTTCTTTTATTTTTATAAATTAAAAACTGACCACAAGTGGTCGATTTTTTGAAAAGTATTTTTTTAAAAAAAATTAAAAACCGATCACTGGTGGTCAGCTTTTCTAAAAATAAATTAAAAAGGAATTTATAAAAACCAACCACTTGTGGTCGATTTTTACAAATATTTTTTAACTTTTCTTTTTTTTAAAACGGCCACATGTGGTCGGTTTTGTTATTATTTTTTAAATTTTTATTTGTAAAATAAATTATAATTAATATAAAAATTATTAAAATAATTATTTTAATTTTTTAAAATATAAAAGCGAGAAAAAAAATTTAAAAAAAAAAACCGACCACGTGTGGTCGGTTTTTTCCTACCACATTTTGTGGTCGGTTTTTTTATTTTTTTCTAGTAGTGAGTAGTATATCGAGAGAAAGGTTGCAAGAAATATTCTGAACTAAGTTCTCACCTTCTTGTGGCTGAACAAAATAATAATTTGTTAATGAAAAATCATGAACTTCGACCTACTAGATCTACACCATTTCCTGAAGTGAATAAGGTGTACGCCCACCATGCTAGGCATGGAAAGGATCACGGATCTAGTCGTGGACGTGGTCGTGGACGTGTCTATGTTCAATAAAGAAATAATGTTTCTGGTGTTAGTCACACATCAAATAAATGGTTCCGTAAAAAAAATAAGGAAAGAGTGACAAACGTGAAGCAGGTAAAACATGTGTTTGTTTTTTATGTGGTGCAAAAGGACACTATGTGCGTGACTGACGTACTCCCAAATATTTGGTTGAGATTTATCAAGCTAATTTTGTCTCTGAAAATCATATTGACATTGCTCACTTAGATGTAGCAGATTTCTTCGAGCATCCCGAGGGAAAGATAGATCACCTGATTGGTGATGGTTCTGTGGTTATGGAAGAGTGAACAACTTTTAATAGTTGTTAGTAATAATAATGTAATGAATAAATGTTAAAGTAGTTGTTCTATTTTAGTAGTACTTTTATTTTAGTCATATTATCGTAAGTTTCGCAGTAATTTATTTTTAATTTGATCTTATAATTTTAATATTCAATCTACTGTATGCATACGAAAAAAAATTGCTCATTAAATTATTGTCTTAATTCTTGCATATTTTGAATATCACAAAGTATAGTTCATCGGGTTATGTTTATAGAGAAATATTAAATCAAATTACTTATAAGTTTTCTTTAACATGGACTAACTATTATTATTGTTTTCTCAACAAGTACGTGAAAAAAAAAGGAATCTTAGTACGTGTGACTTTCTATTAATACTTACCATAAAAGTGAACATCACTCATTTAATTATTCAAATTTATTATACTACTTAGTGTTGACTTTGTAGTTTGTCCATCATTAATATTCAATAGTACATATTTATTTTGTGTATGTCATTTTATTTGAAGATATGGACAATTTTCAAAGCAAGTTATGCAATTATGAAGATATTTTGTTAATTGATTCTGGTACAATACACACAATATTTAAAAATAAAAAATATTTTTCTCATTTAAATATGGGCAAAATAAATGTTACTACGATTTCTAGTAGTACTAATTTGATTGAACGCTTCAGAAGAGCCATTATAATTTTGCCTAAGGGAGCTAAACTCATTATAAATAATGTTATGTTTTCTCCTAAGTCTCGAAGAAACTTGTTGGGTTTTAAAGATATTCATGAAAATGGTTATCATATTAAGACAGTGGATGATCTGAATCATGAATATCTTGGTATTACCAAGAATGTCTCTGGGAAGACATGTTTTATAGAAAAGTTCTCTGCTTTATCTTTTGGCTTGTATTGGACAAAGACTAGTGTGATTGGGCACATTCTATAGTAAATCAAAAGTTTACTAATTTCAATATTTTTAAACTTTGGCACGATCGATTGGGACATCCTGGATCTATAATGATGAGATGAATTATAGAAAATTCAAATGGACATCCATTAAAGAACATGAAGTTCTTTCAAATAATGATTTTTCTTGTACTGCTTGTTATCAAGGCAAGTTAATTGTGAGGCCATCACCAACTAAGGTTGAGATTGATTCCCCTGCATTCTTAGAACGTATACAAGGGGATATTTGTGGACCTATTCATCCACCTAGTGGATCATTTCGATATTTCATGGTCTTAATAGACGCTTCTTCTAGATGGTCTCATGTGTGCTTATTTTCATCTCGCAACTTGTCATTTATAAAATTATTGGCACAAATAATACAATTACGGGAGCAGTTTTTCAATAATCAGATCAAATCTATTCACCTTGATAATGCTGCAGAATTTTCATCCCAAGCATTTAATGATTATTGCTTATTAATTGGGATAAAAGTTGAACATCATGTAGCTCATGTTCACACTCAAAATGGTCTTGTTGAGTCATTAATTAAACATTTGCAATTGATAGCAAGACCATTGCTTATAAAAACTAAGTTCTCCACCTCTGTTTGGAATCATGCTATTTTGCATGCTGCAATATCTATTCGTCTTAGACCGAAAAATTATCATAAATTTTCTCTATTACAGTTGATTTTGGGTCAAGAGCATAATATATCTCATTTGAGAATTTTTGGATGTGTTGTGTATGTGCCTGTGGCACCACCATAACGCTCTAAGATGGGTCCCTAGAGAAGGTTAGGAATATATGTTGGGTTTGAATCACCCTCTATTATTTGCTACCTTGAACCATTGACTGGAGATATGTTTACTGCTCGATTTGCAGATTGTCGGTTTGATGAGATTTTTTCCCCAAAATTAGGGGGAGAAAATAATGAAATCAAAAGAGAAATTTTGTGAAAAAATTCATCACTGTCTCATCTTGATCCACGTGCTTCTATTTGTGAGAAAGAAGTACAAAAGATTATTCATTGGCAGAAAATTACAAATCAAATGTCGGACGCATTTATAGATTTAAAAAGAATTACAAAATCATACATTCCTACAGTGAATGTCTCTATACGAATTGAGGTCCCTGTAGGACCATTCACTAGTATAGTGGCTAATGAGTTCAAAGCACGCCTGAAGCGTGGTAGACCATTGGGTTCTAAGGATCGAAATCCTATAAAATTAAAATAAATGGTCAAGATGACACTACGAAAGAATCTCATATGGAAGTTCAAGACTTGAACAATTTTGATACCCCTGAAGGGATCAATGAGCCTGAACCTCAAGAAAATGAGGAATTATCCATAAATACAAGTGATGGTGAAACTAATTTGAATCGATCAAAAATAGTGGTGGACTATGTCTTTGCATATAATGTTGCAACAAAAATCATGCAAGATAGCAAGGATCTTGAATCTCAGTCGGTCACAGAATATCGACAGAGAAATGATTGGCCAAAATGGCAAGAAACAAATCAATCTAAGTTGAATTCACTTTTCAAGCGTGAAGTTTTTGGACCTATTGTTCAAACACCAAATGGTATTAAACCTGTTGGCTATAAATGGGTTTTTGTGCGTAAAAGAAATGAGAAAAATAAAATACAAAGATATAAGGTACGCCTTGTTGCACAAGGATTTTCACAAAGGCTTGGTGTCGATTATGAAGAGACATACTCACCATTTATGGATGGAATAACATTGCGTTATTTCATTAGTTTCACTGTTCATGAGCGGCTTGAAATGCATTTGATGGATGTGATTACAACTTATCTTTATGGACCACTTGATAATGAGATATACATGAAAATTCCTAAATGATATAAAATGAATGAGGCATCTCGGGAAATGTATTCAATTAAATTGTACAGATCTTTATATTGTTTGAAGCAATCTGGACGCATGTGGTATAATCGTCTTAATAAGTATTTATCTAAGGAAGGTTATAAATAATGAAATTTGCCCATGTGTTTTTATAAAGAAAACAACATCAGAGTTTGTTGTACTTGTTGTTTATGTTGATGACATAAATCTTATTAGAACTCCAATAGAGCTTTAAAAGGCACTTGATTATTTAAAGAAGGAATTTGAGATGAAAGATCTTGGAAGGACAAGATTATGTCTTGGTTTGCAAATTGAGCATTTGACAAACGGTATCTTTGTCCATCAATCTACCTATACAAAAAAGATTTTGAAAAGATTTTATATGGATGGAGCACATCCATTAAGTACTCCAATGGTTGTTCGATCACTTGATGTGACTAAGAATCCATTCCGACCTCAAGAAAAGAACGAGAAAATTCTTGATCCTGAAGTATCATATCTTAGTGCAATCGGTGCACTAATGTATCTTGCTAACTCTATAAGTCCTAATATAGCCTTTTCTGTTATCTTGTTAGAAAGGTATAGTTCTACTCTTACTAGGAGGCATTGGAATGGAATCAAACACATATTGCGTTATCTAAAAGGGACTACCGATATAGGCCTATTTTATGCTAAAGATTGCAGTCCCGATCTTGTTGGTTGTGCTGATGCAGGGTATTTATCTGATCCACATAAAGCTCGATCTTAAATAGGCTATGTATTCATATATGGGGGCACTGCCATATCTTGGAGATCTACAAAGCAGTCTATTGTTGCCACATCATCAAACCATGCGGAGATAGTAGTTATTCATGAAGCAAGACGAGAATGTGTGTGGTTGAGATCTATGATATATCTCATTCGAGAAAAATGTGGTTTGGAATGCAGCAAAGTACCCACGATTTTATATGAAGATAATGCAGCATGCATAGCACAATTAAATGGTAGATTCATAAACGGAGATAGAACGAAGCACATTTCGCCAAAATTTTTCTACACACATGAACTCCAAAAGAATGTTGATATCGACGTACGACAGATTCGTTCAAGTGATAATTTAGCAGACTTGTTCACCAAAGGATTGACAACTTCAACACTCGAGAAAATGATATACAAGATTGGGAAGAGACATCTCCGAGATGTTAAGTGACGTTTTAATCAGGGGGAGTAAATATGCACTGCACTCTTTTTTCCTTAATCAAGGTTTTGTCCCATTGAATTTTCCTTGATAAGGTTTTTAATGAGGCAGTTGAAAAAAAAATATATTACAAGATATGCATTATTAGAGTTTCTTTTTATTTTGTGTTAGACATCCGAGGGGGAGTGTTAAGAAATAAGATAGTGTGGACGTCTTCCACCTTTTTCAACATTGTCTTCTGAAGACTTTTCATGCAAAAATAACCAATTCTCATTGGCTGCAATATAGGCAGAATTGCCTATAAAAGGCATGTATTTATTTCATTTTGTATATAGATCTGAAATTAGCAAAAGGCTTACTATCCGTTCCTTAATTCCTTTACTCCGTTATTTTATTTTATAACATGATATACTTCTTTTTAATTAATCTGAATGACTCTTTTTATTTTTAATAATATTTTAATTGTAATTTTTCACGTGTCATGTTTAAAATATAAGATTAAAGGATATTTTGATACATTTAACATAACTTTAATTTAGGACCACAGGAAGCAAAAGCCTTTTTTATATTTTTAAACTCCGTATGAAGTCAAATCAGGTCATTCTTTTTTAAACGGAGGGAGTATATATAAGAAGCACAGCTAGTAACCCACTAACCCTCCCTGCAATTGTCAAAATCCACAAACACACATTACACCAACCCCTACAACATCCGATCATGTCATACAATCCCTTACTTTAGGTTTTCGATTCCACTCCACGAATGAAGAGAGTTGATTAACTATCTAAAAGGTTTCGTGCTCCATGGAGTTTTTCCACCTACAAGTTGTGGACTTATTTGAAGACTCCGAGCCATGGAAGATTATGACAATTTTGGGGGAAAAAACACGTTGCTTTCTTTCGCGATCGAAGAAATTCAAGAATTCAACCAAAAAATCTGAATTCTTTAATTCAGTTATTCAGCCAAAAATCCAATTATTTGTTGATGTGTAATTTTTAGTTACTTTTTTATTTGTCATGTCATCAGCCTAATGGGATATGATTTGCATTTCACCCAATAAAAATATGACACCTAATAAATAATTTTTTAAAAAATAAAATAAAGAAGAGACCGTTAGTTTCAAGCTTATAAGTGAGCTATAAGGATGGATGGAAGGATATTTTTAACCCTTTTCCATAATATCAATGAAATAAAATGCATGCTTGGAGACTTGTAATTGTTCTCCTTACTCCCCTACACTACAAATCCCTAGATTAGAACTGAATATGTGGTGAAATAGTTAGGATAATTTGTTGAGAGATGCGTAGGATATGAGAAAAGTCTTAGAAACAGTGGCGGACCCAAGATTTCAAGGTTGTGGGTGCTCAAAAAAAATTTATAAAAAATTGTATGTTGCTGTAGGGATTTGAACCCAAAAAGCTGAACACAAGAGTCACATCCTCAAGCCACTACAACCAACCATATGTTTGTTCTCTAGGTGCATTTTAATAAATTATACCATTTATTCTGTATTTTTTATATAATTATACCAAATCTACATTGAGTTTAGTGGGTGCCGGAGCACCCAAAAATTACACATGGGTCCGCCCCTGCTTAGAAATGACTAAATGAAAATGAGTTTATGATAGTTCGCAGAGTGTTTTGTGAACGCCCAATAATTTAGATATGAAACTTGCAGAATAATGATAGTTTAGGAGTGTTTAACCTATTCACTCCAAAAAATTTCCATCATGTACTGACACATGGTACAATTTGAAGGAGCTTTGGAGTGTGATGATGTGCGGTGGGTGAGTGGGTTGGGGCGCGGGGGGTGGATGTGCACCCGATAATTTAGCTATGAACTTGCAAAACAAAGATAATTTTGGAGTTTTATTTACCCTATTCACTCTAGTTAATTAATTATCTACTTTATTCATATCAATTTATGTGACATAGTTTGAGTTGCCACAAAGTTTGCGAAAAAAACACCAAAATATAAATCTATACCAAAACGATGGTTGTTTGAGTCTTATTGACAGAGTTTTCTCACATAAAGTTATCATTTGCCAAATATGGTTAAACTAATAATTACCTAGAAAAGTCACACAACCTTCACTTTTCTTGAAAGTTGGCTAAAATTTCTACTTTGATATTTCATACGAAGAGTCACGCAACATGTCTCTTTGCACAAAACTTGGCAGAACTCTACATGAGTCAAGTACAAAAATACACCTAATGTATTTCGATTTTTCGAGTTTCATACCTAAACTATTAGGTGTCCATGTTTCCTACTTGAACTAGCACCAATTTTTATTGAAACACACCTCAATTATACGTTGTCCCTTTTCCTACTTGAACGATGGCGATATTTCATATATAGAAAGGGAATAATTGATAGTTGAGGTGCATTTTGATAAATGAATGATATTTCAGATAGGAAAAGTGAACACCTTATCATTAACCTAAGTCTAAAGCGAAGTTTTCTGAAAAAAATTAGCAACCAATTACTTGATTTACTTTCCAATGAGGGTAGTGGAAGAGTGATAACTATTCTTTCATCCTTAATCAGATATCTGTATTTAAGACTCTACTGATACAAAATTGCCTATATTAGAGATAGTTTTCACACTTCCATTTATATATAACCATCTCTCATTCTCATAGTTCTTTCACTCTATAGAAAAACAAGAATCAAGTAATACCAATATTATATTTTGGAAGAAATATTACAATCATGGCTACAGAAGTAACAGAGCTTCGTAAAACATTGAGGGTCCTGATGTTCCCATTTTTGGCTTATGGACACATCACTCCATTTCTCGACTTATCCAAGAAACTCGCGGATAGAGGATTCTTGATTTGCCTTTGTTCTACGCCCATCAATCTCAAATCCACCAAGCCAAAAATCCCCGAAAAATACTCTGATTCAATTCAGCTTGTCGAACTTCATTTAGCAGAATTGCCTGAACTTCCTCCTCATTATCATACGACGAATGGTCTCCCACCCCATCTCAATCACACACTTCAAAAGGCCCTGAAAATGTCCAAATCAAACTTTGCAAAAATCTTGCAAAATCTGAAACCTGATTTGGTCATTTATGATGTATTGCAGCAATGGGCTGAAAACGTAGCGAATGAACAAAACATTCCAGCAGTCAGGCTCGGGATTTCTGGTGCAGCTGCGATTTCATATTTTTTCAACTTAGTAAGGAAACAAGGAGTTGGATTCCCTTTTCCTGCTATATACCTCAGGAAAATCGAGCAAGTAAAAATGCGCGAAATGTCGGCAAAATATGCTAAAGATAAACAACCTGATGATGTGGATGTTTTTGTTGATGGAAATACAAAAATCATACTGATGAGTACCTCTAGAACAATAGAGGCCAAATACATAGATTTTCTCTCAGAAGTGAGCAATTGGAAAGTTTTTCCAGTTGGTCCACCTGTCCAAGATCCGATCACTAGTGACGTGGATAAAGTGGAGGTCATTGATTGGCTAGGAACGAAAGATGAGAATTCAACTGTTTTTGTCTCCTTTGGGAGTGAGCATTTCTTGTCAAAAGAAGACATGGAGGAAATGGCTTTCGGGTTGGAGCTAAGTAATGTTAATTTCATATGGGTTGCGAGATTCCCAATGGGAGAAGAGCAAAATCTTGAAGATGCTTTACCAAAAGGCTTTCTCGAAAGAATTGGAGATAGGGGAAGAGTTTTAGATAAATTTGCACCACAACCAAGAATTCTAAATCATCCAAGTACCGGAGGATTTATAAGTCATTGTGGTTGGAATTCAGTAATGGAAAGTATGGATTTTGGAGTTCCTATTATAGCGGTGCCTATACGTAATGATCAGCCAATTAATGCTAGGTTGATGGTAGAATTGGGAGTTGCAGTGGAGATTGTTAGAGATGATGATGGAAAAATTCACCAAGGAGAAATTGCAGAAACTCTTAAAGACGTCATAACAGGGAAAACGGGGGAAAATTTGAGGGCCAAAGTGAGAGATATCAACAAGAATTTGAAATCTATAAGAGGTAAAGAGATGGACGTTGCTGCTAATGAGCTAATTCAACTTTGTAAGAAGAGTATAGCACAAAGTTGAATTAGCTCATTAGCAGCAACGTCCATCTCTTCACCTCTTATTGAAATAATGTCATATGTTTGTAATTCGATTAACATAATTATATTATCTGTGAGTGATTTCTGGTTGATCTTCAAAATCTATTGAAGTTGTAATAATAAGAAAAAATAGAATGCGACCGATCCTACATTTTGACATTCTCAAGTATGACTTTATTTAGCTTGCAATATGAACTCTCAATTCCATGTTTGTTTCTTGTAGCAATTAATCATGTAATAAACAAATTAGACAGCAAGAAGCAAAAAGAGGTGATGAATTTGGTAGGTATGAAAGGAGAAAAGAAGATTCTTTTTTTGTACAGTATGGTTCCTCCTTTTGTTTGTTCAAAAGAAAATTAGTACTGAAACTGGAAACTATATTTGTTAGGCAAACTTTTAGTATGCAAGTTACACATTCCCAGGACCTTGTATTTTTGCTCATGCATATTCATTAAATTATACATTAATATCTTCACAGCCGACAAAAAAACTCTTCCAAACAGCAGGGCTATATGCTCATTTGATATTGGAATGTCGAAGTTGATCAAAATTATTTGCAGAAGAGTATTTCACTTGTTCAAGTAAGAGCGACAAAGTTTTTTGGAATATTTTGATGTTGAATTAAAAGTTTGTGTTGATTTTGAATTGACGATATGATCTTCATAAAAAGGATGAAAAAACTGCATAAACTAATGTTACTCAGATCAGAGGGCAGACACTTGAATTTTGTTTATGCTGTTTCACTAATGTGTTAGTCGTGAGCTGCTTAACACATGTAAACATTGGATGTAAACATTGCAGTGCCACCTTTGTGATTTTCACTACAATTTGCACTTTACATCCAGTTTGAATGTAATCTGGATTGATAATGTGTAAAGACTTGTTCTTGAGCTTCACTGCATGCTATTGGATTTCTGATGAATATACGCATATATAAATAGAAGTGTTCAGGTCAATGGTTCCTCACTTGAAAGTTACAATCCTTCTTCTCCTTCATTAAAACTAAAGTTTCCTCCATCTATACTTTGACTTGAAAGTTACAATCCTTCTCCTCCTTCTTAAAACTAAAGAGATCTCACCAAATTGTTTCACTCGCCCAAAATCAATCCTCACCAGATTCAAATTCAAATTCAATAGTATGTCAATGGACTTCAAGCCCGTGAATTTTCTTATTGTACAACTCCTCAACAACTTTCATGATAATATTTAGAGCTTTCTCCTAATTTAAATATTCAAAATTCAGGTAGATTTAGATAACAAACTATTAAATAAAGAAATATCTGAAATGAAAGAAAAGGAGATAGAATTGGGATTGTTGTTCCATCTAGGTGTATATTGTTGCAGAAGTTCTCTATTTTATCAAGTGAGACTAACACGAGACATTTGGAAAATTATTTGTGGTCCATGTGAAGAAGGAAAATTATTTGTGGTCCATGTGAAGAAGAAGGGTTAATAACCATGAAGACCAATTAAAAAAATAAAAATAAAATCAAAATTAGAGATTAACTAAAAGATTATGTGATTCAAAATTTGAATTTTCTGTACTTGAGATGGAGATTCTATTAAAGTCCATTTAATTTGTTGGTTTCAACATCTATACTATTTATACTTATACGTAAACTTTGACCTAAAGTTATTGCACAAGACACACCCTTGATCACATGCTTCTATAGTATCAAACCAGAAAGTTTGTTAGATATCAAAAGCCATACTCAAACCAAATGGTCTAATTCCATATCGTTTATCTCTTGTAAATGCAAAAGTAGGTTATTCTATGTAATATTTTCAATAACTATTGTAACATCTCTTAAACTTTTTGAGATAAAAGTTATTGAAGCCACCTAAAATGGACTAGCATACCAAGGTGGACCGACACCTAGTAATATTTAACTTCTACTACTTACCTAAATAAGAAAACCTAATGTTGCGGGAGCATTATTTCCGGCGATTAAGTTCATTAAATTTGACTGATACAAAATCGAATGGGCAATGAGTATTTGAGTTGCTGTTCGGTATATCTTAGGTAGGAAAAGAAGTATTTAGTGACGACCCGTATGAATTACCCACCAGACCAGGGATCAGGTCCTCAAACACTTTTATAGTAAATAGCAATAAATAAGAACAGACAAGTGCAAAAATATAAATGACACAAGATTTTTACGTGCAAACCTCACTGTTCAAGGGAGTAAAACCATCACCTACCTCGTAGGATTTCTCAATCATTTCACTATCTTCAAGCAACGGTGAATACAAACTCCTTAGTTGCAAGGATTAAACTCTTAATCTTTAGACATCTTGCAACAACTCTATTACAAGACCTCCTAAGCAATAATTCTATTGCTACAAACTAAACCGACTAATTCCAACCGATTCAAGCACTGGCTAACTCTAGTCATGAAATGTCAACTAACTCTAGCTAACATCATTTTCAATAAGAGAAAATGAAATTACAAATTCACCTACAACAACTTTATAAGAAAGAGTAAGTTTACACTTTAAGAGCAAATTACAAAGACTCAAATACAACAAAACTAAGAGCAGAACAACTTCAGTCAAGCTGGTCCCTGTTGCTGATGAGGATTTGCAGATGAACTTGTAAGGAGAGATCTTTATTTTTGAGTGTGAAAAACCTTGACCTAGATTTTTATTCTTTTGAATGTATAAGAGACAGGAAAACCTAGAACCATTTTCATTGGTCGAGGTAAAAAGGCTGCAAAGCCTATGCTACCATGCCCACTAACTTTTTATCCGCACAATTACAAGATACAACTGGAAAGTTGGAGGTAAGATAAAAAGTGAAACTGGTACCTTCGATAGTGCTAAGATTCAGAGAATTTGATGAAGGAAAGGAGGAAGAAGAGAGTGATTTCTTATTGATAGGGAATGATCAAAAAGGTACATACAATATAATCAGCTTGTATATTTATACACAAGGTAGTTATTAACTAATCACCTATAACTAACACTTTAACTAACTATTTTGACTTTATATACAAAGTCTGTTTTTTCCTTAATACTTTAAGTAATAGATTACTCTATACTCCCCCTCAAACTAGGAGGTGTAGGAGATACAAATACATTTAGTTTTCCTAGTTTGGCACATAGGTATTGATGTTGAACTCTGTTTAGCCCTTTAGTTAACAGTCTTCTAGTTGTTCCCTTATAGGAATGTATTGTGTCTTCATCATGCCCTTTTGAATCTTTTCTCTCATGAAGTGACAATCGATTTCGATATGTTTTGTTTACTCATGGAACACTGGGCTGGCAACTATTTGTATTGTTTCTTTATTGTCTATTTGAACCTGTATTGGTTGAGTGATTTGAATTCTGATTTCCTTGAACAGTCCAAGTATCCGAATAAATTCTGCAGTTGTAGATGCTAAGCTTCTAGACCCAGCTTCTGCTGAGCTTCTTGAGATTTTGTTATGCTTCTTTGATTTCCAATATATCAAAGAATTTCCTAGTTTAACAAGGAAGCCCGTTACTGATTTTCTGATACTGGGACATGCTGCCCAATCAGCTTCATAGTAAGCACTAACTTGTTCTTGACTCTGACTTGACAGAAAAAAATTCCTTGTACAGGCTGCAATTTAACATATCTTATTATTCTCAAAGCGACTTCTAAATGAAACTTTTTTGGTTGTTGAAGGAATTGACTTAGTGTTTGCACACCATAAGCTATATTTGGTCTTGTTGTGGTGAGGTACATTTCCAATGATTTTTTTATACATGTTGACATCTGCCGAAGTATCTTCATTCTTTCCCTTACTTGAGCTTGTCTTATCTATCATATCACTTAGTTCTTTGGTTGTCAACTTTGCATTCATTTCAAGAGGAGTAGTTATTAGTTTTGGAGCACCTAGACCAAGCTCATCAATTAATTCCTGAGTGCATTTCCTTTGATGCATCAAGATTCCAACTTTAGATCTAGCAAATTCAATCCCTAAAAAGTACCTTAACTCTCCAAGGTCTTTTATTTTGAATGCTTTATGTAAATCTATCTTTGTTTCTTCTATCAATTTCAAGTTGCTACCTGTAACCAACATGTCATCATCATCGATAAGAATAAGCACTAATCACTACTCGATTTTCTTATGAATAAGGAGTGATCATGTTGACTTTGGATAAATCCAAGTTGAAGAACTGCTTTCATAAGTTTAGTATTCCACTGTCGTGGAGCTTGTTTAAGCCCATATATGGATTTAAAAAGCCTACACATTGGTCTCTTCTCTCCTTGACTCTTAAATCCTTGAGGAAGATCCATATATATGTCATCATCTAGGTTCCATTGAAGAAGGGCACTATAGACATTCATTTAATCTTACAGTCACCATTTTGACTTCTGGAGAGAAGGTTTCCCGATAGTCAATACCTTCTTATTAGTTGTAACCTTTGTCTATTAATCTTGCCTTAGATCTCTCTATTTCACCAGTAGCTTTATACTTATTTTATACACCCATTTGTATCCAATTGATCTCTTTCCTTCTAGTAGTGATACTACTTTGCAACTATTGTTACTAGCCAAGGCTTCTACTCTGCCTTCATAGTATCTAACCACCTTGGATCTTGTATAACCTCTTTGTAGGATGAGGGTTTAGTTTCTTGAGAACTATCAATGATAACAGGCTAAATATGTAAGACCCCATAAAATTTCAATCATTATATTTTTTACTCTCCCTTGTGCGTAACGTTAATTTTTGACATGAATATTATAGGGATGTTAAAAGGGTGTTTTGGGAAAGTTTCAAAATTTTTGGAAGGGGACAAGGCCATTTTGGAACCCCGAGGTAGTGAGGGTCTACGATAGTGGTGTGCCAGGCCACTTATGCTCCGCGATAGGAGCGTGGCATAGAGCTAACCTCCACAACATCGACATGCAATACTGTTGTGTTAAATTTTGTCCAGTTTTGTTTTTTCACTTAGGGTGAGGGGATTTTTGGTCCTTTACCCCTTAAACAATTTTAAAACACCTAGATAACTCATTTTCCTTCAGTTATCAAGATAAAACATCATTCTTTTCTTTTTTAACTCTCAAACCAAGAACGCTCAAGGGTTTTATAAAAAATCACTAGTCCAGGATCCAAACTTCAATTTCTTTTCAGATTCTTCTATATTTTAGGCATGTTTTTCATTCCTTAACTTGTATTTTATATTTTGGAATCAATTTATTAAATATTCATGTATTTTGAATGATGGGTTTGAAATTGGTTGAGGGTTTTTAGTTGTTAATGCTTGAATTACTTTTTTCATTGTTTTAATGTGTTATACATGCTTTAAATTATAGTTTATGGAATTGAATTGGTGCATTATTATAATGGTTGGAATGGGTGACATGATTTCCCCAAATTGATGAATTTTGGCTTGATAATGGCATTAACCTCAACCCACATTGTAAACTTGATTTTGAATATGGATATTTTCATAGTTTAACTTATCTTTTGAAAACATTACATTGTATTAAAGGATATATAGATAAAAAAAAATGAATTTGGAATATCTTTGGTGGCTATGGTTTTGAAATGTCCTTGGTGGCCATGATTTTGGATTTTAAATGTAACTTCGGAGTCTAATGGTTAAATGGACTGGTTTGACATAATTGAATTAACTTAAAAGCATATTGGTATGATGATACCATGTTGGAAAATTCCTTAATGAAAGACTCCTTGGTTAATGGTTGGCTTATGTTCAAACTATTTTATTTTGGGCTTAAAGAAAATTGTGTAACTCACCGAGAAAGTGTAGTCCCCGGGGGACCAATACTGAAAACCACGTTTGCCGATGTTGGGGGTCTATATGACCATGTTTATGATGCACACATTATACTTTGGATGGATATCGTCTTGGTGTCTTTAGACATTCCTCGGTACCTGTGGCTAACATGGACTGGCCTTTTCGGCTGGGGGGAGTCAGACCCATATAGCCCGTGGGTGCCTTAAATATCGGTACGAGCTACATAGTTCAGGCTAATATTTTAAACTATCATGTTTCATGACCCTTGTCCCTACCCCGACATCCTATATATATGTATAAATTGTGTGTATGTGCTTTTATGGATGGGTTTTGGTCAATGCATTATCTTATCCCTTTTTCTTGAGTTACATACCAATGCTCGCCCCATTAACCAACCCCGGACGCTGCATCATTTCATGATGTAGGCTTAGAGGACTTTTCTATTGCTCATGTGCAGCCTTAGTTGGTTGGGTATTTCTATCGATCAGCTGTGAAGTGGTGAGCCTCCATCCTTCGGAAGACCCGATCATTTCATTGGTTTCTTTATTTTCTTAGTCTTTTTGGATTCTTTTTTCCATAGTTAGGGGCATGTCCCGAATTAGTTGGTATTTCTAGTTTAGAGTCTTTGGTGGACTGTATTGGGATGTTTTGGTTGTTTTGTTGACTCTTAGATTCTCATTTGACTTATCTATATTTTTTATTACTCTGGTTGGCTTTCGATGTTTACTTTTATTGTACTCTTGAGGTAAAACTAAGAAGGTTGTCTCTGGCCCATGGTGGGCTTGAGATTGCCCGTCACATCCAGGCCCGGGGTTGGGTCTTGACATGATTGGTATTAGAGCACGGTAAGGGGGAGACTACGAGGCGTTTAGGAATGTTTCCCTTTTTTGTGTTCTATTTAGTGCTAGAGAGTCTAGTTATCATGAAACATCTCTAACTCCAAATCATGCCTCCCCGAAGATCTGATGGTCGTAGAAACTCTACTTGAATCTCTATCCTATATAGGAAAAATATAGAGGGAACTCTCCCTGATTAAGGAGTGCAGATCCAGCCTAAGGTCCCTGCTCCTGACTGTACCGCTCCACATGGTGTTCCACCGGTCCCTACTAGTCCTCCTCCGGCTTTCTGGGTTGGTGATGCTTATGCTCATCTTGCTCAGTGTCACTCCCCAAGCTGAGGCCCTAGACGTGACACGCACTCGATACTACCACTAGTACGAGTGAACGTTCTATCATATCACATGAGAATACAACCAATATGAAAGAGTATAACTGAAACAATATGAGATTGAAATAAGATTTCTTAAAGGTAAAATATTATCATCAAGGTTTATTGACACCACTTAATTTTATACAATACTAATAGTCATGATAAAGACTAGAAATTTAAAAGTTTGTTTGACAACTACACCAACCTGTGAAGCCTCTAATAAGTACTAATACTGAAAAGAAAGAAAATACAAAAAATTCATCATATCTCATCCAGCCTCCTGGTAGGAAAGAGGCTTACTGATACCAAAAATTAGGAATCCTAATGAGGCGCTTGACCACGGACTTGAGAGCCAAAACCTACATTATGAAATGATGTAGCGCCAAAGACTATCAATACGTGGAATGTATTGGTATGTAAAACCATTGCAGAAGGGTAGTGCAAGAAGAGATTAGAAGTAACAATAAAATTCAAATATAAGTGAAGGCATTTGGAAAGGAAACAGGAATGTAAACTAAAGTTACAATTGACCAAGTAAATTAGATTTAAATTCCTTTGATTATGTGTGGGAGAAAGTAGTGAACCATCACAAACCACCATGTGAGCGCATGGCGTCTGATCTCAGCCTGATCAACTAATCCGTTCTATACCTTGTCGGGCATAGGACGTGACATAACATGATTTGGTAGCAAGTATCCATGGTTAGTCCCTTTTTGGGACACATGAAAGAAAAAGAGAGTATCCGACTTGCGAAATGATCTCTATCCTATGTTGGAAAACATAGTTTTGGGCATTTGTCATTTAAACCTATGCCTTCACGGTCAACTAACTAACTCCCTTATGCTTATGACGTTAGCTTATTTATTAGTTCTTGAAAATTTTTAGCCTTCTCAGGATCATGTTCATGGTTTAGCCATTTTAGGCTCGCATACATATGTTTGCCATTTTAGGCTAATGATCATGAATTTGTCCTTTAGGACTCATTCTTGGAAAATCAACCTCTTTGGTATCATGCCTCATGAATTATTATAGTTATTGAGCATTTGGAGTGTCATGAATAGTAAAGTGTCGTTACATTGTAACAATATTTCATTTCATAGCTTCCACCGCACTTAATGAAACTAATAAACAACTTGAAGTGTTCTAGTTGAGGTTTGGAATTCATATTTAAAAGTTGAAGTTCCTAGTTATGATGTCTTATCAAAACTAATTAAAATTTTATATCCTTTGGTTTAAGAACTCCAAGAATTTTATGTTAAAGATCACAAAATGAATGTACCACTTAACTGTTTGGTTGGTGAGAATGGAAGAGACTAGCTACAACAGAGAGACTTTGGAGATTTTGGATAAATGTACCACTTGATTGTGTATTCAGTGGCGTAGGTACTGAATCTTTTGATCATTAATTCTTTCTTTCTTTCTTTTTTTCTATTATGTTACAAGGCATATGTGGAGAAGAATATGCCTGATTGGGGTACATATAAATATGGAAAGATGGCAAAACAAACTCTAGCGGACATACTTTTAGGGTAAGAATAAATCCAATAGAGGTGCGGTAGTTAGCTGCGTGTTAGTAATAGTGTTGTATGTCATCATATGGCAAGGAGCAAGATCAATTTACAGGCTGGTCATTTCCACTGTGATAGAGTCCGCTGAGAAATTGTAATTCGTGTTTATAGAGACAGAGTAGTGGCAAAACGGCAGGCTGCCTTGCATGACTTAAATGGAATACCTTGAAGAGGATACTTTTCTTAATTATTGTGTAGTGTCTTTACTTAATAGTACAGTAGGACAGATTGGAATTGCTGAGGTAACAATATATTGTCTGAATGTTGCAGCGAGAGAAGTAGTGGTCTATAGTGTTCTAGTTTTGTAATTATTCACTTGGAAAAAGTAAAGAAGCATCTTGTAACTACAAGGTTGAGGAATTGGATCAAATATGGACAACTTGAAGATGGAAGTTGTATTAAAACCACGTTATAGAAAGAGATGCAATCATGCAGCAGATACAAAATTAAGTCAAAGAAAGAGTAGATATGCTTAGAAGTTCAAAAAGAACTGGGAGATGTCTTTTTTTATAAATAAATTATGTAATTAGATCTTTTGTTGAGGCCTCACTTCTTTTAAGAATAGGTGCTCTCTAGGTGTAATCGCTTGACTTTGAAACTGTAATCTTTCACAGTATTAGAATTCACAAAATTTTAGAAGGAAGTGATATAGAGAGTTATCTGAATACATTCCAATAACTTACTTTAACAATTCAATTTCATAGATAAGGATGTAGAAGTTCCTTTAATCTTAAATAGCTTGGGATTAATTTGAATTAGATAACAATAAAACATCCAGAAACAAGAGTAACGAATGATTCCACATACCTCTTAAATGTTGAAAGAACTTGACATCGGAAGAAGAAATTTGTACTTGATTCTTGATCAATTTCCTTGTGTTTCTTGGAGTTTTAATTGATAGGAGGAATATGGATATTTTCTGATGGAAAACATATGAAAACTAATTGGAAAGTGAAGCTTTTATCGTGTGAATCTTGAGGAAAAGAGAGGGACTCTTTTTTTAACGCATAAAACTGATGGGAACAGAGGGGATTTTATCTGCTGAAACAAATTAATGCCTCTGCTGAAAAGAAAACATTCTTCTATACAAGAAATAACATTTAGATACTTAATAATAAGGGTTTAATTGATTGGGATAAGGTAAAAAGAAAAAGGAAAAATTGCCCTTAAAGGGACTTGGCAAGTTAATGAGCAGTGGCTCATTTCTTGCTGACTTCTTTATTCTGTTGCTATGTTGCAGAAGTGAGGTACAGTTTACGCCCCTATAACCTCCTAGCCTTATACGAATCAATCTAGTTTTTTTTCAACTAAATTTAAAGAATGACAAGCTCAATTATGTAGCCGTAACACCTCAACTTACAACTATGACTTAAAACTAACATGTGGGGTGTAACACTCAGGGGGTATTTCTAATGTGGAGTTTTGTCAGTCTATCCATAGACTTGCTCAACTAGTGCATCGCAGTCCCATCGGTCTGAGCATGTTGGTCTTGTTGGTAGTTCATCTGAGGTCACTCGGGTTGGCCAGTTTGTGAGTCTAAATCCCTAAAACTTTAAAGGCTCTAAGGTTGAGGGGGTTCCTCAGGGGTTTATTGATGAGATGGAGAAAATGTTTAGGGTAATGTATGCTACTGATTTAGAGGGTGTGGAGTTTTCTACTTATCAGTTAAAGGATATGGCTTACCAGTGGTATGAGGAGTTGGAAGGGATGAGGGGTGATAATGCTGAGTCGGTGATGTGGGATGAGTTTTCAGGTGATTTTCTTAATCACTTCTTTTCTCAGGAGTTAGGAGAGGCTAAGACCAAAGATTTTGTGAACTTGAAGCAGGGTAATATGAGTGTTAAGGACTATGCACTGAAGTTCCAGCAGCTATCCTGTTATGCTCCGAAGTTGGTGTCTAATATGAGGTCCAGAATAAGGAAGTTTGATTTTGGTTTGTCTCGTGATTTGGTGTTAGAGTGTAAGGCTGCTACGCTAAATAATGATATAGATATATCTAGGTTGATAATTTACATGCAACAGGTTGAAGATGAGAAAAAAATAGGTAGAGATGGGAGAAAGGTAGAGAAAGAAGTTTAGGTTTGCAGAGCAGGGTGCAAATCAGCATAACAGTAAGAGATATGGTAGACATTGTACTAGGAAGAAGAATTTGGGAAATTCTAATTCGACAGCTAGTGCTCTCTATCCTAAGCCTTTCGGTAATCATCGTTTTCAGGCTAGTAGTGGTCCTAAGGCACAAGGTGCCTAGTCTCAGGTCAGTGGAGCCCAATCAGCCCTATCCTATCCTCCTTGTCTATTTTATGGACAACTTCATTGTGGGTATTATGAGGAGGGGAGGAACTTGTGTTTCAATTGTGGTCAGCCTAGTCATCTACGGAGAAACTATCCTATAACTAAAGTTGCCACTGGAGCTAATAAGGTCCTGGTCTCCACTTCTTCAGCTCCTTCACCTAAGGCCACCATATCAGGTATTGGTAGTACCCGAAATCAACTTATACACTTACTACTCATCAGGATTCTATAGTAGCTAAAATTTCCTTATACACTTACTACTCATCAGGATTCTGAGCCATCTTCAGACGTTGTCACGGGTATGTTACAACTCTTCTCCCTTGATGTTTATTGTTTACTTGATCTGGGTTTTGCCCTATCTTATGTGACCCCTTATGTGGTTGTACATTTTGGTTTTGGTCCTGAAAATATTTCTTATCCCTTTTTCGTGTCTGTTCCGGTGGGTGAATCTATTGTGGCTATAAAAATCTATAGGGGTTGTGTGGTATCTATTCATCATAGGAAGACATTGGTGGATTTGATAGAACTTGATATGGTGGATTTTGATGTAATCTTGGGAATGGATTGACTTCATTTGTACTATGCTTCTCTGGATTGCAGGACCCGAAAGGTCAGTTTCTATTTTCCTAATAAACCCGTCATTGAGTGGGAGAGGAATTCCTTAGTACCCAATAAGAAGTTTATTTCTTATCTTATAGCTCAGAGAATAATTTCCAACAAGTGTCTGTATCATCTAGTTTAGGTTAAGGATTCTAACTCTTAGAGTCCCTTTTTGCAATCTGTCCTTATGGTTAATAAATTTTCTGTAGTTTTTCACAATGATCTTCCTGGGATTCCTCCGGATAGAAAAATAGATTTTGGAATTGATATTCTACCAAATACCCTTCCTATTTCTATTCCTCCTTATAAGATTGCTCCGGTTTAACTAAAAGAACTAAAGGAGCAACTTCTTGATAAGGTTTGCATCTATCCAACTATTTTTCCATGGGGTGCTCTAGCGCTTTTTGTGTGAAAAAAAGATGGGTATCTTCGGATGTGTATAGACTATCGTCAGTTGAATAAGGTCACAGTGAAAAATAAGTATCTCATTCCTAGGATTAATGACCTTTTTTATCAGCTTCAGGGTGCTAGGTGTTTCTCAAAAAATGGTATTTGTTCAGGCTATCACTAGTTGAAAATTAGGGAGTTTGATATTCCCAAGACTGCTTTCCAGACCTGGCATGACCATTATGAGTTTTTGGTTATGTCATTTGGATTGACTAATGCTCTGACTGCTTTCATAAATCCTATAAATTGGGTTTTCAGGCAGTTCTAGATTTATTTGTTATAGTCTCCATTGATAGAATCTTGGTGTACTCCAAAAGTGAGGAGGATCATGTCAATCACCTCCGAATTGTATTGCAGACTCTTAAGGACCAGAAATTATATGCAAAATTTTCTAAGTGTGAATTTTGGATAAGTGTTGTGACCTTTCCTGGGCATGTTATTTTCAGTGAGGGGATCAAGGTGGATCCACAAAAAGTTGACGCAGTTAAGAAGTGGCCTAGACCCACGACTCCAACCAATATTAGGAGCTTCTGGGGCTTGGTTGTGTATAGGAGGTTTGTGGAGAGTTTCTCATCTATTACTGCTCTGATGATGAAGTTAACTCAGAAAAAGGTAAAGTTTTTGTGGTTCGATGCTTGTGAAGGTAGTTTTGAGAAGTTGAAGGATAAGTTGACTTATGTACCTATTTTGACCCTACCCGAGGGTACTTAGGGATTTGTTGGGTATTGTGATATGTATCGTGTGGGACTGGATTATGTTTTGATACAGCATGGTAGGGTAGTAGCTTATGCCTCCAGACAACTTAAGGTTCATGAGAGGAATTACCCGACTCACGATCTACAGTTGGCGGTTGTGGTCTTTGCTTTGAAGATTTGATGCCAATAATTGTATGGGGTGCATGTGTATATTTATTCAGACCATAAGATCTTGCAATATGTGTTCACGCAGAAGGAGATGAATCTCAGACAAATACGATGGCTCGAATTGCTTAAGAATTATGATATGAGTTTGCACTACCACCCAATTAATGCTAATATAGTTGTTGATGCTCTGAGCAGGTTGTCTATAGGGAGTCTGTCCCATGTTGATGAGGAGAAGAGAGGATTGGTGAAGGATATTCACAGGTTAGCTAATTTAGGAGTTCGCCTCTTGGACTCTGAGGATGGATGAGTGATTGTTTAGGAAGTGGTTAAGTCATCTCTGGGTACTGAGGTCAAGGAGAAATTAGTTTTAGATTCCATACTTATGCAAATCAAAGATAATATGGGTCAACAAAAGGTTATAACTTTCGAGATTGGGGGAGATGGCATTCTGAGGTGTCAATAAAGGTTATGTGTTCCGGATGTAGATGGGTTGAGAGAAAAAATCTTAACTGAGGCTCAAGAGTCCAGATATACAGTTCATCCGAGTTTGACCAAGATGTATCATGAATTGAAGAAAATCTATCGGTGGAATAATATGAAAATATGAATAGGGGTGTGGCGAATTTTGTTGCTAAGTGTATGGTTTTTCAGCAAGTCAAGGTTGAACATTTGAGGCCTGGTGGTACATCTCAAGAGATAGAATTACCCATGTAGAAGTGGGTGATGATTAATATAGATTTCTTCATGGGTCTTTCATGGTCTCAGAATCAGTATGATTCTATTGGGTCATTGTAGATAGAATGACCAAGTCATCCACTTGTTTCCTGTAAAGACTAACTATTCTGGAGAGGATTATTCCAAGTTGCATGGGGTACCAGTGTCCATTATTCAGACCGAGGTACGCAATTCTCTTCTCACTTTTGGCATTCTTTTCAGAAAGGTTTGGGTACGCAGATGAACCTTAACACCGCGTTCCACCCTCAAATGGATAGACAAAGGAAATGTACCATTCAGACTTTGGAGGATATGATAAGGGACTGTGTGATTAATTTTAAGGGTAGTTGGGTTGACTATTTGCCTCTTATTTAGTTTGCTTATAACAATAGTTATCATTCCAGCATCCAAATGGCTCCTTTTGAGGCTCTTTATGGTAGGAGGTTTCTATTGGATGGTTTGAGGTGGGTAAGACCAGGTTGTTTGGCCCTGACTTAGTTAACCAAGCCATGGAGAAGGTGAAGGTGATTAGAGAAAGACTTAAGACTGCTCAAAGTCGCCAAAAGTCTTATGCGGATATGAGGTGGAGAGAGTTGGAGTTTGAAGTAAGAAACTGGGCGTTCTTAAAGGTTTCTCCTATGAAAGAAGTCATATGATTTGGGAAGAAGGGGAAGCTCAGTCCCTGTTACATTGGCCCATATCAGATTGAGAGGAGAATTGGGAATGTCTCTTATGAATTAGATTACCAGTGAATTTGGCTTTGACTATGTTGAAAAAGTATGAGAGTTATCCTTTTTTGATAATGCCTGTTAAGGATGTTGGTGTTATGGATTCGTTGTCTTATGAGGAAGTCCCGGTTGAAATATTGGATAGGCAAGTTCATAGATTAAGGACAAAGGATATAGCTTCGGTGAAGGTTCTTTGGAGAAATCAAAAGGTGGAAGAAGCTACATGGGAATCTAAAGAAGATACAAAAGTCAAATACCCGTTCTTGTTTCCAACATAGGATGAAAGTGCTTAAGGTATGAGTTTCATTTCCCTCTTGTCGCATTTCGAATTTGTCCTTGGTTTCTACTACATTCTTGCTATTATCATGCTAAAAATGTCCTAACTTCTCATTCGGGGATGAATGATCCAAAGGGGGAGAATAATGTAAGACCCCATAAAATTTTGATCATTTTATTTTTGATGCTCCTGCGTGAGTAACGCTAATTTTTGACTTAAATTATGATAAGAGATGTTAGAAGGATATTTTGGAAAAGTTTTGGAATTTTCATAAGGGGTTCGTGGCTATTTTTGGACCCCGAGGCAGTGAGGTTCCACGATAGGAGCGTGGCATAGAGGCTAACCTCTGCGATAGCGGCGTGCCATGTCGTTGTGTTAAATTTCATCCTGTTTTATTTTTTTCACTTGGAGTGAGGGGATTTTTGATCCTTTACCCCTTAAACGACTTTAAAAAACCTAGATAATCTCTTTTCCTTCAGTTATCAAGATCAAACATCATTCTTTTCTTCTTTAACTCCCAAACCAAGAAAGTTCAAGTTTTTTACAAGAAATCATTACTCCAGGCTCCAAACTTCGATTTCTCTTTAAATTTCTCTATATTTCAGGCATGTTTCTCATTTCTTAACTTGTATTCTACATTGTGGCATTAATTTATTAAATATTCGTGTATTTTGAGTGATGATTTTAAAATTGGGTTGAGGTTTTTTGGCTTTTAATACTTGAATTACTTTTTCCATTGTTTTAATGTGTTACGTATGCTTTAAATTATGATTTTCGGAACTGAATTGGTACATTATTACAATAGTTGAAATGGGTGACATTGGTTTTCCTAAATTGATGAATTTTGGCTTGATAATGTCATTAACCTCAACCCACATTGTAACCGTGATTTCGAATATAGCTATTTGCATAATTTAACATGTATTTTGGAAACATTTAATTGCAGTGAAGAATAAATGGATAAAAAAATAAATTTGGAATGCCCTTAGTGGTTGTGGTTTTGCAATGCTTTTCGTGGACATGGTTTTGGATTTTAAATGGAACTTGGGAGTCTAATGGTTAAATGGACTGGATTGGCATAATTGAATTAGCTTGCAAGCATATTGGTATGGCAATACTATGTTGGAAAATGCCTTAATGAAAGACTCCTTGATTAATAGTTGGCTTATGTGCAAACTGTTTTAATTTGGGCTTAAAAAAATTATGTAGCTTACCGAGAAGGTATAGTCCGGGAGGGGGGGGACCAACACTGAAAATCACGTTTGCCGATGTTGGGGTTCTATATGACCATGTGTCTGATGCACACATTATATTTCGGATGGATATCGCCTTGGTGTCCGTATCCATTCCTCGATACATGTGGCTACCATGGACTGGACCCTTTCGGCAGGGTGAGTCGGACCCGTATAGCCTGTGGGTGCCTGGAATGTCGGTACGATCTACATAGTTCAGACTAATATTTTAAACTATCATGTTTCATGACCCTTGTCCCTATCCCGACATCTCTCTCTCTATATATATATACACATGTGGTTTTATGGAAAGATTTTGGTTAATGCATTATTTTATTCCCTTTTCTTGAGTTACATGCCTTTGCTCGCCCCACTGATCATCCCCGGATGCTGCATCATTTCATGATGTAGGCTCCGAGGACTTTTCTGTTGCTCCTTTACAGCGTTAGGTGGTTGGGTACTTTTGTCGATCAATTGTGAAGTGGTGAGCCTCCATCCTTCGGAAGGCCCAGTCATTTCATTAATTTCTTTTATTTTCTTAGTACTTTGAATTCTTTTTTTTATAGTCGGTGGTATATCCCGACTTAGTTGGTATTTCTAGTTTAAAGACTTTTATGGACAGTATTGGGATGTTTTGGTTGTTTTGTTGACTCTTAGATTCTCATTTGACTTATCTACCTTTCTTATTACTCTGGTTGGCTTCTGCTATTTACTTTAATTGTGCTCTTGAGGTAAGGCTAAGGGTGTTATCTCAAGCCCATGGTGGTCTTGAGATTGCCCATCACGGCTAGGCCCGAGTTTGGGTCGTGACAGAAAAGAGGTATGTAGGTGATCGTAGGATATGTAGTTTGCTAAATTGTAAGGAGTTTTTTACTTCTTCTGAGTTAAGACATTCTTTCATCCAAAGGGGTGGTGTTTTAGTTCTTGAAGACTTCCTGGACTCTGTTGGAACAAATATTAAATTTCACTTGTTAACACAGGCAACTAAGATGTAGCAACAGGCATTTGAGGATTTGGATCAACTGATGTGGATGTAACTAGACCTTGATCAACTAATTCCTACCTACTGAATCGCCATTTTGATCATCACTTATTGAAGTTGGTACTTCATCATTGTAAAGTGGAATTTGATCGGAGAAAACATCTAAGAAATGAAGCTGTTTATTTTTTTCAACAGACTTGAATGGAAATACTTCTTCTCTAAATTCAACATCTCTACTGATAAAAAATAAGTGATTCTATAGGTCAAATAGTATATACCCTTTTTCAGAGTTTGAATAGCCCATATGCACAACAGTAATAGATCTAGATTTAAGTTTATCTAATTCATTTATTGTCTTGGTAAAGCATAAACATCCTAAAGTTCTAAGATGTTTAAGTGAAGGAGGAACTTTATATAATATCTCATAAGGAGATTTGTAGTTAAGCACTAAGGAAGGCATTCCATTTATTAGATATGCAAAAATAAGAATATAATGACCCCAATATCTGATTGGAATGTGTCCCTAAAATCTGATAGCTTTGCATACCTCCAATACACTCTTGTGCTTCCTCTCAGCAACACACCATTTTGATGAGGAGTGTAAACACAAGATGTTTGGTGTAAGATACCAAGTTGTTCAAACATAGAAGCACATACAGAGTTAACAAACTCAGTTCCATTATCTGATTTAATGATCTTAACCTTTTGCTCAAATTGAGTTAACACATAAGACAAGAACTGCTTAAGTACAACACACATCAAATTTGAGCTTTAGTAAAAATAGACAAGTCATTCTAGAAAAATCATTTACAACTGTCAAAAAATATTTATTGCCATCATATGTTGCCACTTTGTAAGGTCCCCATATATCAAGATGTGTAACAATTCAAAGCACCTAGTACTCTGCTTACTATCTGCTGGAAATGGTAAACCTACTTGTTTAGCACATGGACATACAAAACAATTTTTGACAATGCTACTACAACTATCAAGAGTAGAAGGAAATAGTTTGTGCATAACTTTAGATGATCGATGACCAAGCCTCTTATGCCACAATTCAAGGCTGGTTTTGGTTTTATTAACAGAGTTTACGGAGTAGAGTTCACAAAACTTTTAGCAAAGAGAGAACGTAAATCCTTTGTTGTGCTTCTAGAGCTTGAAGATAAGAGATATAACCTATCCTTTTCTCTACCAATCGCTTTCACCTTCCCATTGTAAAGATCCTAAAAGATAAAGAAGTTAGGAAAGAAATCCACTAAACATTGTAAGGCCTTTGTTACCTAAGATACAGATAGAAAATTGAATTTAAACTTTGAAATATGCAGCACATTATCAAGTTTCGTCTCAGATATTATACTAGATAAAATATGAGTGACATATGCAACATCACCAGTAGGTAGAAAAACTTTTCTCTGCTTGTTACTATCTAATTTAACAGTATCTATTAGCAGGCTTTCATCAACTTCCCTATGGTTTGCAGCTCCTGTGTCTACAATCCATGTATTAAGACTGTTAATAGCTAGTAAGGCATTAGTCATACCTGCAGTGTTAGCTACTGATGTAGATTGAGGTTCATTAAGCAAATTCAGAATTTGAGCATATTGATCTGGGGTAAAGAAATAAGGCATCTGACTTCCACCAGACTTTGAACTTGTATTAGGACCCTGAGAAGTTGAAGCTTGTGAATTGTACTGTCCCCTTTCACCAGAAGTAAACTCAGGAACTCTATAATTCATGACTAGATTTTCAGCAAGCATGTTGTAAGCAGTAGATTGAGGAGTGTAACCATTAGAAGCTCCCCTTTTTTTCTTGAACCTTGAGTCATTAGGATCCCCTACAATCTAGTAGCAATTTTCCTAGTGTGCCCCTTTAACTTGCAACAACTACATTGTACATTGGAGTTTTTCTTGAATTTTTGAGAATCACTTGTTCTAGCACTGTATAGGGCAGTTGATTCATAACTTCCTGAATTAATACTAGGACAATTTCCTGAATTAAGACTAGGAGATGCACCAAGAATTGCAGAATTAGCAGCAATCATACTCTTCTGATTTTCATCACTAACTAACATTGCATATGCCTGATTAACAGTGGGCAATGGGATCATGAACAAGATTTGGCTTATTGCTTGATTATATGAATCATTAAGGCCCATAAGAAATTGATATAACATTTTTTTTTTGCAAATGACTCAAGAAATCCTTATACTTATCACAGTTGCAACCAGTTAAGGGAATTAATGTTTCATACTCATCCCACAAATCTTTCAGCTTTTAGTAATAAACAGGAATGGACTGAGTACCTTGAATCAAAGTTGCAATATCTCTGTGAACATTGAAGGAGTGGGATCCATCGATTTTATCAAATCTTTCATGAAGATCTTCCCAAACTGAGTGTACACTTGAAGCATAAGCCACCCCACTTATCAAATTTTCAGCTACTGAGTTCATCAACCACGAAAGAACAATCGCATTGCTACATTCCCTTTGATAACCATATTTTTTATGGAACTTCTCTTTTTTTCCATGAACCATCTACAATTCCCAGCTTGTTGCGACCCAGCAGTGTTATTCTCATGGATCTTGACCATAATCCGTAGTTTTCGGTGCCCACCAATTGGAATGAAATCAACGATATACCACTTGTGCCTGCGGAAGCTAAATACAGTGGATGGGTGGCTTCAATAGTAACTCCTATTCCAAGATTCTCATCAGTTGAACCGGAATTAGATGTTTGCTCCAAATTTCCCGTTCCTGCCATTGTTGGCTCTTTCAAGAGACCTTATCGAATACAAGAATCTTTGAAGAGTTTGTACGGAAGAAGAATTAGAGCATCGCGGGCGGTGATACCATGTTAAGATTCAGTGAATTTGATGAAGGAAAGGAGGAAGAAGAAGAAGAAGAGAGTGATTTCTTATTGATAGAGAATGATCAAAAAGGTACGCACAATCCAATCAGCTTGTTTTGACTTTAACAAGGTAGTTATAACTAATCACCTATAACTAACATTTTAACTAACTATTTTGACTTTATATCCAAGGGTCTGTTTTGCCCTTAATACTTTAATCAATAGACTACTCACTAGATAGTTTGTCCACATTAAATCTCCAGGCCACAAAGTGCAATGGAGACCAGGTCCCTTTGGTTAGGTTTGACTATCATCAAAACAGAGATCTCCACATTTAGTTGTTTAAAAAAAAAATGAAGAGAGCCCATCTCTCATTCCTCTTGTATTGGGTCAGGGATCCGACTCTCAGACATAGCTACAAGGAGCAAAAAGGGTTTAGTAAGTAACGAACGGAGGAAATAAGAATTCTTTTAAAAAAATTGTGTTCAATATAGTTCCTCCTCTGCATGTTAAAAAAAAAAATTAGGATAAATCTCTTCAACTTGCGACCATTAGGTTTAGGAGGCACTTTTAAGTGAAAAGATAAAATTGAGAGCACTTTTAGTCTAAAGGGTGTGGAAGAAGGATACTTTGAGAGAAATTCAATAGGTTAGGAGTTTTGTAAGCCAAAAGATTACGTTTGGAGCATCTTTTCTCCAGTGCGCGGAAGGAGGATATTTTTAAGCCAAATACAATAGATCGGGGGTCTTTTTTTTTTTTAGCTAAATTCAATAAACTTCATTGGTTGTCATCAAAAAGTCCATCAGGGTGTCAAGGGATTCATTTTACCATTGAGATCAAAAGTTTGAATTCTGCTAAACAACGTCATGTTTGAGCATGTGCAAATACAAACTTTTTTAAAAGAAAAACCGGGAAAGTTCAACAAAGGAAAAGTTCATCTAGTCAACTAACTGAGCTATCAAACAATAGGATTATTCTATAGGTTGCATCCTTTTTTTTTTTCTCATTATTTCAACCTCAATATATTTTAAAGACAAACAAAAACACCTCACATGCAAAATAATTTTGTCAATTAAATCACTACTTACCACATCAGTTGCACTTATTACTGTCCTTACAAAGTTGAATTAGCTCTTTAGCAACAACATCGGCCTCTTCATCTCTTACAGATTTCAAATTCTTGCTGATGTCTCTCACCTTGGCCCTCAAAATTTCCCCTCGTTTTCGTGTTATGACATCTTTAAGAGTTTCTGCAATTTCTCCTCTATGAAATTTGCCATCATCATCTCTAACTATCTCAATTGCAACTCCCAATTCTACTATCAACCTAGCATTCATTGGTTGATCAAGATGCATAGGTATCGCTATTATAGGAACCCCAAAATCCATACTTTCCATTATTGAATTCCAACCACAATGACTTATAAATCCTCCGGTACTTGGATGATTTAGAATTTTTGGTTGTGGTGCAAATTTGTTCAAAACTCTTCCCCTATCTCCGATTCTTTCTAGAAAACCTTTTGGTAAAACATCTTCAAGATTTTGCTCTTCGCCCTTTGGAAATCTTGCAACCCAAATGAAATTAACATTACTATTCTCCAACCCGAAAGCTATTTCCTCCATATCATCTTTCGACAAGAAATACTCACTCCCAAAGGACACAAAAACAGTTGAACTCTCATCTTTCGTTCCTAGCCAATCAATGAGCTCTACATCATCCGCCTCATCAATTATGGGATCTTGGACAGGTGGACCAACAGGAACAACTTTCCAATGGCCCAATTCAGTGAAAAAATCAATATATTTGGCCTCTAGAACTCTAGAGGTACTCATCAACATGATTTGCATATTTCCATCAGCAAAAGGATCCACATCATCAGGTTCTTTCTCTTTATCAGCTTTTGCCAACAATTCAGCCATTTTTACTTGCTCAATTTTCGTGAGATAAATAGCAGGATAAGGGAATTCAACCCCGGGTTTCTTTCGTAAGTTGAAAAAATATGAAATCACAGCTGCACCAGAAGTTAGCATCTTGACTGCTGGAATGTTCTGATCATTCGCGACGTTTTCGGCCCATTGCTGCAATACATCATAAATGACCAAATCAGGTTTCAGACTGCGCAAGATTTTTGCGAAGTTTGGTTTTGACATTTTCAGGGCCTTTTGAAGTGTGTGATTGAGATGGGGTGGGAGACCATTCGTCGTATGGTAATGAGGAGGAAGTTCAGGCAATTCAGGTAAATGAAGTTCGACAAGCTGAATTGAATCAGAGTATTTTTCAGGGATTTTCTTGATGGTATATTTGAGATTGATCGCCGTAGAACAAAAGTAAATCAAGAATCCTCTATCCGCGAGTTTCATGGCTACGTTTAGATATGGAGAGATGTGTCCATAAGCCAAAAATGGGAACATAAGTACCCTCAAAGTACCCATGATCAAAATCTTGAAATGTTTTACTTAGTTCTTGATTTTACATAGAATGAAAGAAGGAAGAGAAATGAGAGAAGGGATCTTTGTAGAGTTGGTGGCATTGGCTGCCTTATTTATTAAGTGGAAGGTGACTCCGCATCAGTAGAGCTTGAATTTGAGATATCTGATTAAGAAAAAAAAAATTGTTACTTCGATGTAGACTTCTGCCTAATCTTATTCAAAGTGGCATCATGTTGTATGACTAGATTGTAAATTTCAAGTTAGAAGACTTAAGCCCAACTTTTGAAAAAAGTGAATAGTTGTGTGACTTTTCTTGATGATTAGTTTAGCCATGATTGACAAATGAACAAAGGAACTTTCTGGGCAAAAATTCTGTCTATACATGTATCTCATTTTTTTTCTTAAATTTTGTGTCAATTCGAACCATGTCACGTTAATCGATAAGAATGAAGTATATATTTAATTAACTGGAGTGAACAGGTAAATATCCTCCTAAATCATCAATTATTTTGCGAGTTTATAAATAAACTATCAGGTGTTCATGGAACCCCCTTGAACTACCATGAACTCCTATTGAAATACCTCCCGAGGAATTCGATACCTTACGTGACCATTACGCTCTAAAAGCTCCTTCATAAAGTACCATGTGATAGCACACGTGGATTTTTTTTCCGAGATAATTAATAGATTAAATACTCCTAAATTATCACTGTGCTGTGAGTTTCACACTTAAATTGTTGGATGTTCAGAGAACTCAATCAGAATTTGAATGAACTCATTGTGTGAGGGAGTCATTTTTAAGACTCTTTTTTTTCATATTCCATGCATCTCTTAACAAATTATCCCAAACTTTTTGTCACATATATGGTTTTAATCTAGTGGGATTTACATTGTAAGAGAGTAACAGAAACACCCAATAATTTAAATACGACACTCGCAAATTACAATAGTTTTAGAAAAATTTAACCTATTCTCTCTTTCAATTATATTTTTAAAAAATATGGTAAACAAATTATTGCTCAACTTGGTCTTAAGCTCGTGGATGATGGCAGATACAGGATATTTATCAATGTGATTCAAAAAATAAAAATATAATTCATTTGAATTTGGAGGCTCAAGGTCAATTTTAAATGCCCATCAGGCATCAACCACCAAGTCAGCCTCTAATCTTATGTTTAGGAGATTCAATATCTATATATACATAAAATATTGAAAATACCATAATTATATATATGAAAATTACATCTTCTGGATCCACCCCTGCTGGTGGACGTGTTGAATATTGTTTCACGGCCTTTCTTTATAAGTATTATACAACGTGTCTATTAATGTGTCGTAATTGATTACGCTGGGTATATCAATGTCACAAAATTATTGTTTTTAATTAGGAAAAGACAAAAAGATTGTGCCAACTTTTCTTTCTTCTTTCTTTCTTTTTTTTTTTTTTTTAACCTTCCCTCTTTGGAGAGACTTTTATTTTAAAGGATGTTGATTTGACTTTGTGATTTGTTTAGGTGTTCTAGTTTGACCGAACATAAAATTCAGTGCATGTGAGTTTGATTTTATATAAATTTTAAAAATATCATAGCTATCAAGTTATTAAATTGGGGAAATAATCAAATTTATTTTCTTATTTTAAAAAATTAGTTAAATATATTCTTAATTATATTTTAAGGTTAAATTTATTATAAATATCATATTTTGAGATTAAATTTATTCTCGTTGTTAAGGAACTTTTCACTTGTATTCTTTCTCTACAAAAAAATTCAAATTAACGTTAAACGCCCCATTATTTAAAAATAAAATAAACTGAGGGAGGGGTACATTTGAAAATTTCGTGGCCCTCCCTTCCAGTGGCCTAATCTCGTTTGAAAATTTTAATTAACAAAACTGATGGAAGGTTATACTTTTTTATTATTTTTGTGGGGCGGATTAGAACAGGGTGTGTTTTATTTTTAAACGATGAAACATTTAACACAGATTTGGGCTTTTCTGTTGTTAAAGGAAGGATGTGAAAAGTTTCTCAACGGTGTGGTAAACGGATGATATATATTTAAACAAATTTTTAAAGTAGAAAAATAAATTTGATCCTTTTTCCTATTAAATAAGTATTAAAAATTATATTTATAGGAATAATGATCTAATTTGGCAGAATTTATTAGGCTAAATTACATAAAATTACAACTTTATTTTCTATTATTACACAATATTTCAAATTCAAAAATTAATTACAAATATCCCATTTTTATAATTTCTCTCTCTATAATTCATATACATAATTTTGCCTTCCTGTTTATATGTTTTTTTGCTTTAAAAAATGCCTAAAATCAAACAATATCAAAAAAGGGATAATTAAGGAGCAACTTATCTAATATATTATTCTAAATTGATATTTATTTTCTAATATATCTCTGTTTTCTTACCTAATAAATTCCTTTTGCCCATCCGTGACACAATTTTATTGGAAATGCTCATCAGTAACACTATTTTCTAAACAGCTCTTTGATTCCGCATTGACTCTTAAGAATATATTGGGAATGCTCATTGCTAGGGTGCACAGATTAAACCGTCAAATCAAACCAAACTGACGAATCAAATCAAATCGGGAAAAAAAACCAACTTATGGTTTGATTTGATTAGTTTGGCATTAGAAAAAACAAACCGACCATTCTTGATTTGGTTTGGTGTAACAAAAAAAAAGTCAAATCGAATCTGAATCAAACCGACATAATATATATATATATATGTATATATATATATACATAAAATATTAATTATAATCTACTTTTTAAATATTTTTTCAACTAGTTTTAGTAATTTTCAATAATTTGAAAGTAGATGTAGATATTAATTTAGATTTAGACCTTTAAGTTGTAATATTTGTCCATTAATTGTTAATTAAATGATCGAAAACCCAATATAAATTTAAAACCTAAACTTTTCACTCTTCATCTCACTTTTTAGTTTCAAAAGAGTTTTCCGCTCCTCATTTTTTCATAATTATGGTTTTCATTAGCACATGAGTGAAAACATATTTGATCTAGTCTTCGATCACAATATAAGTGTAAAAACTAAAGATTATAAAAAAAATTATAAAAAAATCAAAAAAATCGAAAAACCCGAAAAAACCGACTAAAACCTAAACCGAAAAAACAATTTTATGTTGGTTTGATTTGGTTTATAGTTTTAATAAACCGACATGATTGTTTTTATTTTTTTAGTAAAAATCGAACCAACCTGACCTATGTACTCCTCTACTCATTGCAATTGCGGGCATGGTGATCTATAGTTCGGCCGTTGAGGTCGAAAAATAAACCAACACTAAAGAGACCCCATGCTTCCAAAAACATCATGATCTCATCTTTTCAAGGTAGAGTGTTTGGTCTCTGAATCTATTTATTTTGCTTAATTTTTGTATTCATATACATAGCTACAAAGCATCAATGTTGTTACTTTAATTTAACTCTGTTGCATATCGTGGTTATGTATATGTTTGGGGGCAATCGTTCGAGATTTGTTGTCACTTCATCCTATTTCAGCACTTATACATTACAGAGTTATGTATATGTTATGTATTAACGGTGTTATACATAGCACAATTATGTATGTCAATCCATATACATAATTTGTCAATTCATATACATAATTTTGTTATGTATATGTGTTGAAAAAGACATTGTTGCACTGTTGTATTTTCAAAATATATATACTATAGAGTTACGTATATGTTATGCATTATGTAACACGGTTATGTAGATGGTTCTGTTAGGCAAACTGGGTTGTGTTTATTTCAGCCTCTATATGCATAGCATTGTTATGTATATGAAAGAATATTAGGCATGAGTATTAAGCATTGTTTTATGTTTTTAAGTTTTGAAAAGTTTTATTTAAGTTTTGTTGCATATTAAACTAATATTGATTTGCAATGTATATTATTACAAGGGATATAACCGGATGCAATTACCAAAATCAACTCGAGATTCCTCAATCTCTAATTTTAACTAGTATTAGTACCCGCGCGATGCATGGTCGATATTAAATGAAATTTATTATAGAAATTATTATCTTATTAATTTGATATAATAAAAAATTTATTCAATATCGTTCACACATTTGAAATTAATAAATTTATGCAATACCAAAAATAACTATTAAAATATTGAACTTAATATCATTAATTATATAAACCTAAACATTTCTTTTCGAAAGTTAGTATCCGCATGCAAATAATAGTATATTGTAATATAATTATTTGAGAATATTAGATAATATTGTGATCTATATTGATTTATGTTGTAAAAAAATCATATAATTACAAAAAAAATGCATATTTAACATAATTATTATTAGTTAAGGACTTACTTCTAAATTTGGTTAGAAAAACAAAGAACTGATGAAAGATATGTTTTAGTGTTATGCACATGAGGCTTTTCTATAAAATTTTAACTTGAAATTTAAATTCTTTTATATTTAAATATTTTAATTTGCACCCTCTTATTAAGAGGAAGAAAGGAGTTTCCCCTTCTCTTTTCTTGTCTTAATAGAATTTGCTTTCAAAGTAGATTTTGTATTCCTTTGCACGATCTTAGTCATAGTATATTTTTTATAAATTTAAAATATTTTTGCGTCAAGGCAAATAGTTTGAGAAAAGTCTCAATAATAGTCAATTTTCCTCTCTCGTATTTTTTTATTATCATTTTTTCAACAAATAATTTATAACATTATCTAAAGTCCTAACATGTTTGCACGATTTGACAATGTTCACTTATTCTCCTATGATAATGGACCAACAAATATTAATGAATCTTATTGTATATTATTATTTTGGATAAATGGTATAATCCTTCATAGGTTTGAATATTCACTCTTCAATTCTATTTACGATCAACCCTATCATACTTTCTCAATTTACTCAATTTGAATGAAATTATAAATATCACTATCGAAATTGAATTCTCTCCCATCTTAGAACATTCAACTAATACTTAAACCCTCATGTTCATCAGTACAGAAGATATTAATCTTATTCATCTTTATCTTTTATATTGTACAAAGTAGATCAAAATAATTATTGCATCAAAAGATCTACAATATAATATTCTAAAATTAGAGTTACAAATATAAAGATAAACATGATTGAACTCATTGTCTGTTTATATCAACTAAAAAAAAAAATAAGAAAGTTTGTAGCATAATGTTTATAAATAACAAATGATAAATGACCTTTAATTTCACATTAGTACAATATGCTACGTAAAAATACAATAATATTTGCAGTAAGAATTTAAATATAATGAATTTGAAAAAATCAATATTCATAAGTATTTGATTTATTGAATTTGAGCATTGCTCATTGAGCATCAGCCACGAGATACTCACCCAAATTATGATCTTCGAGATATAGCTTTTGAGATAGTAATTCTAGTGTCGGGTAAATTTCATAGATAATTATACAACTATCATTTTTTTACTAAGGTCACTTAACTATCATTCCTAATATAATATCACAAAACTTTTAATAGACTATTAAAATCACACAATTTAATTTACAAATTAATTGTTAATTATACCATACAAAAATATAGTATAGACAAATCAAGTATTAATCCTAACATAAGAAATATAATGGATTAATAATTTAGTATCATAGTTTATTGATTTTTGAAATCATATTATTATCTCACTAAAATCTAAAGCAACAATATATGCAATGCAAGAAAATTAACTATCTAATATCAATATTAGTTTCTTCATATTTAATGTATAACTTGTAAATTTTTATGTTATTGCTACAATTCTCATTGCACATTTCGATCAAGATGAACTTTTTTAAGTCTTTAAAAATGTATGACATATTAAAAGATCAATAACTTAAATCTTCAAAGAGTATAGATTATATTTTTTTATAAAACATAAAGTACATGAATACTGGCTCATAAATTTTTCACCAAACATGTAGAAAATAAAATGAATATGCAACATAACCTGTATATTTAGTTGACTTGATAAATCAAGAAAAATTTATTCTAAAATAATACTCAAAGTAAATTGAGATCCTAACGATAATCACGACAAGATAAGTTGTGGAGAAATCATTTGTACAATTCATCTTCTCCAACATGTTATGGCAGAAATTAATTATCTTTTACTAAATGTAGCCTTCTTATATAGTGGTAAATTGTTATGACATTAGAACTTCTAGATTAATTTCAATTGGTACAATATTCTTTTCCATATATATGTATATAATTGTTATTTGATTATTCATTTTCTATTTATATTTCTCAATCAAATTTGCCATGCTTTCTTAATTGACTTACATTGAATGAAATCATAAATACTTTTTTGTCATATAAATATTCATTTTATGGTAATACTTCAATTGCATATAATTAGTAACTCACACCTACATTTCATCATATAAAAATTATTTTAAATTTTTATTGATATTTTTATTATTAAGAAATATTTATTCCTAATTTATTTTATTGATCTGCACGTTTAAATTTTTATATAAGATAATTTAATATTTGTAAATTAATTTTTATTCATTAAAACGAAGTATCTTTTTTAAATTTGATTATTTTAAAATCCAAAATTGTTCTTACATACATATATAAAGTTATATAATTTTTCAACTAAAGAATAACTTTGTAAGGCAAAATTTTATTTGACTTCGAATATTAATTAGGACTATGTAATTTTAGTAGTTATTTTCGACAAATATTATGTAATCTTTTCTGTGTAGTAATATTCATTTTAAAAAGATTCAGTATTTATTTATTTTCAATCTACCCTCCTTTTAAATTCAAGACTATCATTTATTCATTTCCTAATATAGAATGATAGTGTAATTACTCAATGATAGTTATTCTCAATTATGAAAATCCTTTCATTAAATATGAATGCATATTGTTTTAAATATAGATTACTTAAAATATATCAAATGAAAATCCTTCCAATAAATATGAATGCATATTTTTTAAATAAAATTACTTGAAATAAATTTCTTTCATTTTGTAGTCCAAAGTTACCATTTGAGTGATCACATTTTTTTATAATATTTTTAATTTTGGAAGGACTTATTTGTCATAATAATCGTTTTCTTATAAGTTTCTTGATTATTAATTAGTTATTCTCGAATTGATTTTTTGTAATACTTTCTTGATTTACTAAATTGTAGTGAAATCATAAATATTTTTTAAAATAACATTATTATTTAAATTAATGATGTATATTTTTGAGGGATGACATATTTTTCGTAATATTTTTTTTATTTTGAAATAAATTTTTGATTATTATAATCATATTCATATAAGTTATGTGATTACTATTTACTAATTGATTTTTTGTAATATTTTCTTGATTAACTCAATTGTAGTAAAATCATAAACATTTAGTTTTTATAATATTATTATTTATGTTGTTTAAGTTAATTGTTCAAATATTTTAAGGAATGACATCTCTACTGAAATATTTTTTATTTTGGAATGAATTTTTGGTCATAGTAATTTTTTTCATATAAGTTGCTTGATTACTAATTGATTATTCACTAAAATAATCACCAAAATAAATTTTGTTGCCAACAATAGATTCTTGTTGCCAAAATACCAAGTGGCTAGTTATCAATATGCCACTTGACTTAATTTTAGGCTAACTTATATATATATATATATATTCATATAAGTTACGTGATAATTATTTACTAATTGATTTTTTGTAATATTTTCTTGATTTACTCAATTGTAGTAAAATCATAAACATTTACTTTTTATAATATTATTATTTATGTTGTTTTGTTATGAAATATAAAGCAAAGAAGAAGAGTAGAGAGAGAATAGAGAGTAATTATTATTTCTCTTGAGGGATTTCTTGATGGGGTGAATTACAATGAAGGAAAACCCCTTTATTTATAGAGAAAAACTAACCTTGGGTTTATAACTTTTCCATAAATAGACATTCACTACATATGGTAAAGTAAACATTCACTATATATGGTAATATATTTATAACACTCCCCCTTGAATGTCTAATTGATAGATAATGTGCCTCGTTAAAATCTTACTAGAAAAAACCCAGTGAAAAAAAAATTCAGTGAAGGAATAAGAGTACACATCTCTAACAATATGCATATCGGCTGCCTCATTAAAAACCTTACAAGGAAAACCTAGTGGGACAAAACTTAGTAAGGAAAAAAGACTACAACGTGTATTAACTCCCCCTAATGTGAACATCTTTGAACCTTTGCATCCTGATCTTGTACACCATCTTCTTGAAAGTTGTAATTGAAGGAGACTTGGTGAATAAATCAGTCACATTGTCACTTGAATGAATCTGTTGCACGTTAATATCACCATTCTTTTGGAAATCATGTGTATAGAAAAGTATGAAGTGTGCTTCGTTCTATCTCCTTTTATGAATCCTCCATTAAGTTGTGCTATGCATGCTGCATTATCTTCATATAAAATTGTGGGTACTTTGTCACATTTCAAGCCACATTTTTCTCGAAGGAGATGTATCATAGACCTCAACCATACACATTCTCGTCTAGCTTTATGATTAGCTATTATCTCGGCATGGTTCAATGAAGTGGCTAGATAGACTGCTTTGTATATCTCCAAGATATTGCAGTACCACCGCATATGAACACATAGCCTATTTGAGACCGAGCTTTATGTAGGTCAGATAAGTACCCAACATTAACATGACCAATAAGATCGGGACTGCAAACTTGCTAACAAATTAACTGAAAAAAAGGCTATATCAGGCCTTGTAGTATTTACAAGATACATTAGTGCATCAATTGCACTAAGATATGGTACTTCATATCCAAGGAGGAATCCTTATTCAATTTTTCATGTTTCTCATTTAAGCAAAAATTCTATTGCTTTTGAAAACTCTCCAAGAGTTCCAATGATTCTCAAATCATCAAATTATCTCTTATGAGGATCATAAAAAGTTTCCCAGAAACTTTATATGCTTCAGGCATTTTGAATCCTGTAGGGATTTTCATATGAATTTTTATCAAGTAACAATAGCCAACATGTCAAGTGTGACATCTTCAAGTGTCTGGACTGCAAATCAAATAAGTTTTATGCTTACCACAATGCATCCTTTTGTGTCACTTGATACATATTTCTACGTCAGCATGCTTAAATAAACGTAGAATTCGGATCCTCTTAATATTTTATAATATTACGTCAATATCGTATCAAAGATATTATTGATGATATATCATTTTGTATCGATTCACAATGTGACATAACATTTTGAGATCTCATCACTACATTATTTTCAGGTACCTAAACCTCTCAAAAGGTTCATGAAGTGTTATGTCGTAGGCTCTTCAAGAGCACAATGTCTTCTTAGTATGATTATTTGCTTCTTATCCTTTTCAAGGATCGTTTCATTTGAAACCGATTGGTCTACTATGCTTCACGCATGCGTAGATTTGTCTTTTAGAGACACAAAATAGGAGCACTTGCAGCTTAACTATGAAATGCTTTCAGCATTTGACTTGAATTATCTATTAAATGAGGATCATATTGATGATAATTCACAACATATTTTTTTTAGCTGTTTATGTTAGGATTTTTTCCCCAATTTTCTTACCAAATTTTAAGTTTTACTTTTTCTTGTAAGGAAAATAAAAGTAACCATAAATACTTTTACTTTTCCTGAAAGGAAAATATAAAACTTTTCCATATTTGGCTAACCTCTTTCTTGGAGGAAATATTTTGGACATCTATAAATAGAAGACCTCCATTCTCATACCATAACACAATAGCATCCACAATGTAGTCGTTTAAAAAAGTCTCGTTTAGGGGGAGATTTTCTCTCTCATTAGTTTTTATGTCTTTAATAATAGGTTTTATATGTAGGCTAATTGGCCAAATAATAGAATAATATTAAGCTTTTTAATATTATTTTATGTGTCTTCTGAATTGTCACCACAATAATTTGCAACTAATAGCGTCCGCATGACGCCCTTTCGATTTCGAACCCAACAAGTGGTATCAGAGCTCACGTTCAATAAATCGATGGTCCAATTGTTGAACAAAGTTGCAATCAATTTGATAATAATGAAGATATATATCCAAAAGCTACATGTGGAGATAATTGTTAATCATATTTTCAACAATCTTGTTGTCACATATTTGAAAATAAAGCTCACTTTTAACCCTGCAAAAGGACTCCAATAATTTTAACCCGAAAAGGGCTAATATATTTTTTAACCACAAAAGCTCCATTTTAAAACTTGCCAAACAGCAGTGATATATGAAGAATATATGAAGAACGAAGATCATGCACAAAAAAAAGGTGAATCAAGTGAAGAAAATCAAGCCAAAAGGGGGGAATTTGTTAGGATTTTTTCTCCGATTTTCTTACCAATTTTTAAGTTTTACTTTTTCTTGTAAGGAAAATAAAAGTAACCATAAATACTTTTACTTTTCCTGAAAGAAAAATATAAAACGTTTCTATATTTGGCTAACCTCTTTCTTAGAGGAAAGATTTTGGATATCTATAAATAGAAGACCTCCATTCTCATACCATAACACAATAACATCCACAATGTAGTCGTTTAAAAGAGTCTCGTTTAGGGGGAGATTTTCTCTCTCATTAGTTTTTATGTCTTTAATATTAGGTTTTATATGTAGGCCAATTGTCCAAATAATATAATAATATTAAGCTTTTTAATATTGTTTTATGCGTCTTCTGAATAGTCATCACAATGATTTGCAACTAATAGCTTCCGCATGACACCCTTTCGATTTCGAACCCAACAATTTATTATCTCCTCTTCATGTTTGGCAAACTAACATACATCTCCATTTACTTTAGAGAATCCATCTTTGTATATCATGTTATATCTATTGATCATATACCACACATTAAAGAAGAAAATTTTAGATGAAATATTTGGTTCATGACCTTGAACCAATTGAGAGGGAAGAAATAATCATAATCTATTGGTCTAATGCACACAAGTGTGTATACAATATGTTGACACCTAATTTTTGCCCTCCACGACTAAATTTAATCCTGAGTTTCTTCAGTTTTTAATAAACCAAAATAATTATTTCATCCAAATAAAAAAAAAGCTTAAAATATTTTTCGTACGTGATTTTTTCATTTTAAGTAGCGATTATTTACTATCGTGTTCAGTTATACGAGATTATATAATTTATTACTTAAATATTTATTTTACAAAATATCGGATTTAATTAAGGCTTATCTTGAAAATAAATTCAAATGATTAAAATCTTAATTTAAATATAATTTATTCTCAAAAAATAATTTATTTGGATAAATATGCATTCATTTTATTAAATCAAGAAGCTCGGGATTAAAAAAAAAGGTATTAATTCTTATCGAATTTTAATTTAATTTAGCGAATCTATTAGATTTGACCATAATTGAAAATTGGTCATAATTGCAATGCAATTCGTCAATTAGTTTTTAATTTGGTCAAAATAAATAAATATGGCTAAATTTTAAATTCCAATTGGGATTATATTTTAAATAACCCCAAAATTCTCAAGAACTCTCATAACTTTTACCCAATTCCCACCAAAAAATAAATTCAAATTGTACTATTCCCCTCAACTTTGTCCTTTTCCAATTTTGAAATTCAAAGATTGTACTACATTGTACTATTTCCCCCCACATTATCTTCCACCTCACCTTATCTTTAATTTTTACATTCCAAAAACCCTCCTAAATGCTTTTTCTCCCACATTGGTAGATGACAAGAAATAAATCTTTATCCTTTCCTATAAATATTTTTCTCCCACATTGGTGGAAAAGGTAAAAAAATACCTCATTCTCTCCTATAAATACTACCACTACTTTGGTAGAGAGGGGAGGGAGAAGGAAGAAAAAAAAAGGCTAGAAAGGGGAAAAAATTCTTTTGAGCAAAAAATAGCTATTTTTATTTAGTAAAAATTTTTGTTTCATAAAGTTGATCGGCTAATCAAAATTTTTGAGTTGCCGGCGACGTTTTTCGGTGGTGGTTGATTCCAACGAAGCTCGTAGTCTCGTTTTGCTGCCCCCAAAAGGTAAACACAGCTTCTTTTTTCTTTTTTTTTATTATTTTAGTTTTTATTATCGTTTTTCTCTTCATCTTTTTTCTTCTTCGTAGTTCGTAGATATAATTTTATTTGTTGGGATTGTATGTTACAGATGACCTTGAAGGCCCTAGGACGTTGTGGTATCAATATTCTAATTATTTTCATGTTCATGATATAAAAATGAGCTAGTAATAGTTGTATGTGCCTTTTTTGACTTTATTCTTTGATAAAGTTTCAATCTTTGCTTAAAAGATGTATTTATGCTTTTTTTTAAACTCATTGTTGTTGGATACATTTGTTTTTAGTATGTAAAGTTATTTTCTTTATGTTTAGAAGAATAGTTAATGTTGAATGTTTTGCCTTTTCACCTTATTCTTTGATTATTTGAATAAAGTTTAGATCTTTACTTGAAAAACGATACCCATGTCTTGTTTAAACTTATTGTTGGTAGATATATTTATTTTTAGCATGTAAAGTTATTTCCTTTATGTTGAAAAGAATAGATAATATTGATTGTTTCTCTTTTTTTACTTTATCCTTTGATTATTTTGGATAAAGTTTAGATCTTTACTTGAAAAACAATACCCATGTCTTGTTTAAACTTATTGTTGGTAGATATATTTTTTTTTAGCATGTAAAGTTGTTTATTTTATGTTGGAAGAATAGTTATTATTATTTGTTGCGCCTTAATAAAAATAGTAATTAGTTAAGTCAAGAATTTGTCATTTGCTTACTAATTATTTTAATGGATTTCAAAACTCTCATATAAGATATGAAGTGCTAGCTTTATTTTTCATCCAAGATGTTTATTCTTCTTTGTTCGCATGTTGTCTTTTCAAAATGATAAGAAAGTTCAAACTTTTGCGGCTAAATAAAATTATTTGGATATTTTTAACTCATGCATAGTATGATTGTGAAACTTTTGCTTTGCATTTTTTATTTGTTGACTCTCATTCTTGTGCAAGTGTGCTTATTCTTGTCATTCAAAAATTGGTTCTTGATAGTTTCTTTTACTTTGAAATATGTCACTTTTATGCCTTGAACATATATTAATTTCTTTATCTTTTCTTTGTATGCAAAAAATATCTCGAGTCCAAATGGACTCCTCTCCTCCTGCATTTCGTAATGGGTAAATGAGGCTCACCCCTTCGAGTCAAGTTCGAAGTTTAAACCCAAGGTCCACTACATGGCGTGCGGGTGCTAGAAGATAGACAAAGAAGGAAAATGGGTCAAAACCCATTGATGAGGTCACTAAAAGACTTGAAAAGTCTCAATTTTTATTATTGTCTTCTTTTTATTTATTCATTTAGTCATTTATTTATTCATTCATTTCGGCCTCGAAGCCAAAGTTGTATTTAATACAGGTGGAGCAAGACTCGAGCCAAAGGCTCGAAAAATAGTTTACGACAGGTGAAATGGGTTGGAAGCCCAACTAGACTAGGACAGGTCTCGTTGATTTGGGCCTAATGGCCTAAATCCTTTACTTTTTCCTCCCTTCCCCTTTTATGTGTTTATTTGTTTATTAGTTTTGTTTAGACTTAGTTAAAATCCCTACTAAGTCGCCTAAATCTATTTTACACAAGTCTTTTTTTAAAAAAATCAAATCACTATTTCAACAAATTAATCTTTTCGAAGTTAATCAAAAGACGATTTTCAAACAGTCCGGATAACCGCAAGTTAGCGGACGTTTTAGGTGCCTAACACCTTCCTAAAACGTTAATAGGAACCTCTTATCTAGAATTTCTAACTTAAAAAGATTTTCCTGTTTTGAATCGTTTGAAGTAATTCCCTAAAGGTTTCTTAATTCCTTTTCAAAATTAAGTGGCGACTCTCTTCAAAAGTCAAAATTTCTCCGCAAAACAGAAATGGCGAATCTGCTGGAGATCTAACTAGGTTCTAACCAAATGTTTTATTTCGTCTTTGATTAACTATTTATGTGTTTATGTGTTTTGATTATGTAAAGTTTAATTATCACATCTCATGGCATTTCCTGCATCTTATAAACGGTTTTGGGGTTTCGTGGATGTCCCGGCCCTTGTTGTTCAATTCCAAAATGTGTTGGAAATACGAACAGCTTATCAGCATGTGAGTCGTCTGACGCAGTTCGTATTTTCAAACTCAAGTTGTCCGCTTGAGAACCAGTGTCCAAGCCCACTCTAGACACCGAGGATAGAACGAAACCAAAACCCTATTTTAGGCATGTGCCTAGGACGACCCAATATCCGAGCGGGGTGTTGGGTCCATTAGAAAACCTGCCCTTTGTCTATTGGACCCCGAGTCAATCATAGAAGAACCATGCTTATGTGTTGAAGAAATATATGCTTGTCTAAATTCAATCCATTATCCTTTGGGGTCGGGGAAAGGCTTATTTTGTCTTCTTTTATGTAGATATGACTCAATTGCATTCTCGTGAAAAGTTCAAGATGGTCACCAAACCCGACGATTACCTGAAACTTTGGTGGGATTACATGGGTACAGAAGAGAGAAAGATTGTTAGAACACACATTGGGCATTTTCCTTCTTTGATCGAGATGGACGCTTGGCCCGAAATGATCTATGTACTAACAACTTTTTGGGATGATCAGAACATGGTATTTCGCTTCAGGGATGTTGAATTGACCCCTACCATTGAAGAGGTATTGATTTTCTACGAGAGTACGAAAATGTGTTTTAAGAGAAAGGAGACACCGGATAAGAATATTTTAGTCCCCGATGTATGGGATTGTCAAAAGATCAAGGAAGCATTTTTAACTGATGACGACACCTGGCTAGGAGAATGGGATGGAGAAAATATCACTTTTCGTGAGTTGTACCATCAGTTCGGAAGATTCAACTTTTTTCACAAATTTGGGCATAAATTGGAGTCGAAAGCAAAATGGAAGGAAACGAGAGCTTTTGCATTCGCGGTAGGCCTACTTGGAACCATGGTGTTCCCGCAGGGGGAAAATGGCACAATTCATCTGAGGGTTGTCACTGTGACCCATGCACTCTTATTTGGAATGGAATGCAATTCTAAAAAAGTATTCCACAACTTAGCCCCCATGATTGTCGCCGACATATATCGCGCTTTGGGAAGATGTCAAGTCGAGAATCATTTCTTTCAAGGCTGCAACCTTATATTACAATGGTAGATGATGATGCATTTGGTGAAAAATCCTAGAACGGCACAACCTGATCACAAAATAAGGAGAAATCTGCTAGAATCGCACGACATGTGGTTATTTTTACACAAGTTCAAAAGGGAAGCATCCCACAAATTTTGGTTTAAGACTCTTGGAGAATTAAGAGATGGTGATGTCCAATGGTCCCTTAACTATCTTCGTTCAGGGAAATACATCATTTGAGGGGGAGAATGGCCTTTTTTAGTGCTCCCGGGTCTCAAGGGAATCCTCCCCTACAATCCTGGCAGAGTTCTTAGGCAATTCGACATCAAGCAGAAGACGCCTCAAATCGATTCTATGCTCAGATTCTTCACCGAATATGATGAAAGTAAGCCCTTGCTCAAAGACTACATGATAAATGGATGGAGAAGCAAAAAGTAGGTATAAGTCTCTTTCCGTATAGGGTATGAACCTGAAGTCAGCGACACTTACAAGGAGTGGTTGAAAAAGAGCCTCGCCGGAGCATTGAATCTAGGACCAAATATGCCCACTCGAGTTGTGGATGTAGAATCCGAGCATCAAATTCGGCTTCACAAGCTACAAGATGAGTTCCAGAAAAGTGAAATTGCGCACCGGCAGATGCACATGGAAGACGCTTTGACCATACATACATTGAGGGAAGAGTTGAAAAGAGCTAGGCAAGACGTTGATGATGCCAGGCAATGCCTAATCGATTTGGACGATAGCATGGCCTCCCAACTCGACAGCATAGGAGAAATGACTTACGACTGCAAGGCACAATTATGCGGGAGTCACCTTATCATCAATAGGTATCAAATAGAACATGAGGTAAACAAGGAAAAGAAGGCAAAATCAGATGAAGAAGCCTCCAGTAGCTAGCTTTTCTATTCTCCCTTGCGCGGGAACTTATCTTCTTTCATGTTATTTCCCCTTTTTCCTAAAAATTGTATCCCTTGTTCGTTATCTTTTGTAGGCATTTATGCTCCTTTTTGCGTCTATATGAGTTGGGGGTTAATGGATTGACTTTGAGGAAGCATATATTTTCTTCAAAAAATCGTTAGGCCTGAACCCTTGGCTCAAAAAGGGTCACCCCAATTAGGATACGCGTTATTTTAATGTCTTGTGTGATATAACTGTTTTATGTGGTTATATGAGTTGGTTGAGATCAAAGGCAAGTTTATCCACTATGACCTACAGATGAATTTGGCTTTGACTCGAACAACTCTGTGTGATTATTTCCTGTCAAATATTTTGCATTACTTATCACATACGGAAACTAACACATTTGCCTTTGAGTTTTTTACTTTGCAGATGACAGAAATTACTCCGTGTTGATAAACTGGCAGAACATCCTTACTTCACCCGATCGAAAACCCATAAAATCCCATCCTTGGACCATCATTCAAAAATGACAGGAAATGACGAAGAAAGCTCACTGGCTATTCGGGATAATGTGATAGTGGAACAGAATGAGATGATTGCGGAACTTGCAAGAAAATTAGAATTGCTTCAAGAGGAAATAAATCGCACTCGAGAATTGGCTAACTTGGCCATCACCGTCAATGCCCCTGCTTCGGGGGGACACGGGACTCCACTCCAAATCCCTCCCCTCAGTACCCCTATTCTCGGGGACCAACCAACTAACGTATCATCCGTCTCCGCTCCTCCATTTGTCCAAAACACTAATCGTGAAAATAATCCAGACGCCTACCATCCACAAAGTCCATCCGCAACCCCACAGAACCCGTCTTCGAATCCATTCCCAAATCCTCAAAACACATTCTCAAATCAACAAAAAACATTCCCAAATCCGCAAGATTTACTCCCAAATCCACAAAATATGGCAAACCTACCTTCGAATCCACCAAATTCATTCCAAATCCGCAAAATCCCTCTCATATTCCGCCAAACTACTTACAAGGCCCACATAACCTTCCCATTTTCCAAAACGTTCTCCCCACTTACCAACCAAATTCCCTCCATCTGCAAAATCAAGCCTTCCTTCCAAATCCCCCTCAAGCCATCATATCCCCTGATATTTATGAACCCCTTCCTAACCCTGAGATGGACCATTACGAGGAGAAGGAGAAGGAGAAGGAATGGAGGGCCTAGCATGAAAGGAATTTACTAGCCATGCAAGAAGAGATCATGAGGATCAAAGAGTCTCACGGGGCCAAGGACGACGACGGTTTGGGGTATGATGATTTGTGTGTTCACCCAGGAGTAGACCTACCAGAAGGATACAAGGTCCCTAAGTTTGAGATGTTTGACGGTACCGAAAATCCAATGGCCCATCTAAGAAGGTACTGCGAGCAACTAGTAGAGATAGGAAAAAACGAGGCGTTATTAATGCGCCTATTCAATCGAAGTTTGAATGGTGAAGCCTTGGAGTGGTTCATGTCTCAGGAGCCGAAAAGGTGGACTGGTTGGAGGACATTAGCCAAGAGTTTCCTTGACCGGTTTGCATTCAACATTGAAATAGTCACTGATCGGTATTCACTAAATCGGATTAAACAAAAGAACGTTGAGAGTTTTCGAGATTATGCTTTTCGTTGGAGGAAAGAAGCTGCCAAAGTGCAGCCCCCCATGTCCGAGGAGGAAATGGTATCCATGTTCTCTCGCGCTCAAGAAGGAGAATATTATACTAGGATGGTGTCCGCTGTCAGAGCGACCTTTGCAGATTTGGTAAAAATAGGAGAATCATTAGAGGAAGGTATTCGGATGGGAAAAATTACCAAAACCCCGACATCATCTGGAACTGCCATGTTGTCTAAGAAGAAGAAGGAAGAGGTAGGTGGGGTTTCTGCCAATTCTGTTACAAAATTGAAACAGCGGTTTAATTCTAGAAATGTTTAATCTTCCCCACCATCATCTAACCTTCCGCACGCATTCTACGTCCACCCCCAATACTAAAATCCACTCCCAAACATCCCACCATTATACCAAGATCCACAGCCAAATATCTTTCCCCAATACCCAGTTCTACCTCCAAATTATCAATTTCATTTCCAAACTACTCCCCCAAATAGCCGAACAAATTTCCAAACACCTCCAAATTACCACCAAGTACCCCTTCCTACAAACTTAAGCCCGTATAACCTCCAGCGTCCAAACCACGAAAATAAACCTCCCTGAAACTTTACCCCACTAGATGAAAGTCGCACCCAATTGTTTGAAAGATTGAAGAATATTGGTCATTTGCAACCAGTACAGCCAAAGCCTGTCAATCCTAGCTCCCGGTTTTATCACCCTGATCAAAATTGTATCTATCATTCAGGGGCAGCAGGGCATAGTACCGAGGACTGTCTTATCTTGAAACACAGAATCCAAGATCTGATTGATCAAAAGGTCATCACACTCCAGGCACCTACTCCAAATGTTAGCAGTAATCCACTGCCTAACTGATAACGCCCAAACTACAACTCTCGTAAGAGTGTAAGCGGTCGCTATCAAATATAGAACCCAACTGGATTGGGTGTCGAATCCCACAGGGAATACTTGGTCACTAAGTGTTGCAATTATTAGTAGACTGTTGATCGAAAATTCCACGGAAAAGGGGGGATTGGATTGTGGCGTGAATTAATGCTATCAAAGTAACAACAGAATGCTTTGTTTAGTAAGATTTAATCACAGAGAAAAATAAGTTAGGGTTATGTCCACCTTATGAGTTCTACGTATCTATTGACTATGAGTAATGCGGAATTCAGACATGCATGCACTTATAGAGCTTCGTATTCTAATGGTAAATCCTAGTGTTTCTCAACCATCAAGGATTATTTCACTTTAACTCTCTCGAGCTTAAAGCGTATAACTAATGGTACGAACTCTCCAAGAGGTTAACCTAGTTACGGCACTAACGTGTAAATAGGGGTTGGTAGCCCTATTTCCTTGTCACACTCTCTTTTCCAAACATGTAACTTTTCTCTCGAACAAGTTAATGCTATAATGGCCTATTCTCTATGTTTGCAACCACGAGAATTAAATTAAAACGAAGAGAGTAATGATATAAGTAGCATATGCATCAAGAATTCACAAACTCATAGTAATAGATAGTATATCAAAAGGCTTTCATAACCCTAACAGAGAAGTTTAGCTACTCATGATTGTAAAGGAAAACAACGAAGACATCATCATCATCATACCAAAACGATAACAATCTCACGATGGGTATGTATTGGCGTCACTATGAGAATGACGTGATTTCCTCTCTAGCCGTTCTTGTAGCGTTCTTTTCTCTGTCTCAACTTACAGAATCTGTAAACTGAATAAATAAAAAGTGTCGACTGAATTATGAAAAGCACGAATGCTGAAAAATTCAGCTAAATAGGGTTTTTATAACATCCTTGTCCTATTCCTACTAAGTTACTGCTGATCCCCAAGTCTTTAGAAATACTATTTTTGCCCGGGACAAGTTCTCCATGCATCACTTTCAGTCCATAAGCTTCCAAAAGCTGCCTTCCCTCTTATGTGAAGTTTCCCTTGCTACCAAAAGGTCTACAAAGTGCTGAAATTTTCATCATTAATACCTGAAAACATGCTAATCACGTTGGTTAGCTCACTTACAGGAAAATGGACTAAAAATGCAGGAATTATATATTTTGTCCTTAAAACTTAGCTAAAATATGGGTAAATTATGGTGCTTTAGGCGTGTAAATATGCCTATCATCAACACCCCACACTTAAAGCTTTGTTCGTCCTCGAACAAAATATTACGTCCATGCAATCATCTACTTAGAATATCACAGCAACAACATAAAATGTTCAACAAGACAGGCACAACAATTATTAACAAAGAGTAGTTTTCTTGTTCACTACTAGAAACAATTCAACCTCCAACATAGACTTGTGATGATGGTTAATTCGTATCCACAAGTTAAGTCACAAAGAATCATATAACACTACCCAACAATCATCAACCATGTGTGTCTCACACAAGATATCACCCATAATCACTCATAAGTTTTGCATTTTTTGAAACATGGGTACAAGATTCTCCTTGCTCTCACTCTCACAAAGAATTCATATGTTGCAACTGATGACCATAGGCTTTCCCTTAGTGTAATGCTCCACTAATATCAGAATGCTAAGCTTAGGATCAAGTAGGTCTTTACAGGTTGTAATGTAGGCTAAGGGACAGGTAGGACTATTTTGGCCAGAAATAGTGACTATGTTCCCTAAGAGCTTTAATACACTACATTATGCCATTAACACTCTCTTTTAAACAACCCTTCTACCTTTCTTTTCATCTAACACCCTTTTTCACCTATTTTGTTATTCAATTATAAACACAAAGATGAGAATATACAACTTTTTTTTTTCTATTTCTGTTTTTTTTTCTTTTCTTTTTTTATAAAACACCTCTATGATAGCCACTCCTTTTCACAACAATTTCAAGTACCAATACACTCTGAGGCATCACTCTCACCTAATTTCCTCTTATTATGTCACATGACTCTACAATTTAAAGCGCTTAGGAATTTGGATCAAATTATGGTCTTGAAAAAAAAATGGATTAGGCTACATATGAGGTTGTCAAAGAAAATAGCTAAAGGCTCAAAGGGGGTTAACTAGGATAATGTCCACGGGTAGGTAAAAAGAAGGTAAACAATCGCAGGCTGCCAAAGAAATGCCTAAATCATCTCCTAAACTCACACTCTTTATTTCTCTTTACACACACACCAGGCAAGTTCTAGTATCAGTCACAACACAGAATATACTATAACCTCACACACACAAGGCACATGGTCAACTTTATTGGGAGCAGTATAGACTCTTGACCCAACAGATGAATGAATTAAACCACACACTTATCACACAGTGAGTCACACTTAGAGCCTAAACGTCTCAATAGTAATGATGATTTTAGAACAAACTCTTGTCATAATACCATGTCGCCTATCAGAACAATTTCATGCAAAATCTAAAAAATCTAAAATTAAACTAACTAATTACGACTAATTAAAACAAACAAGAACTAGAATAAATGCAAATGCAGACAAAGAAGTGTAGCATACAAATACCAGCACCCCACACTTAGACGGGACACACTGCCCTCAGTGGAAAATAAATAAGAAAAACCTGATTAGTCGGACTCCTTCTCTATGTCTGGGGTCATACCCCCTGCATCGGAATCATCATCAGAGTCGTCGTCATCAGAGTTCTCCTCCACATCTGAGTCTGGCATTCGGCGATCGTCATCGGTTGGCACATCATCATCAAGAGGTTCCTCGAAATATACACCTACTCCGCACATAGCCCTCGCATGCTCATTCATTGGGTAGTCATAATCCAACTGTTGGAGCTCTACAGCAGTTGGAACACGACCCCCGCTCATCATGGTGAACCTCGTCATTCCATATAAATGGCGGAAAAAGCTTTCGTCGTGAGCATGTCTTTCTGCAGTGGTTAGGTTGACGCCATGCATAGATTCAGCATCTTTCACCTTTGTGAGGTCAACTTCCTTTGGGTTGTGTGGAAGCTTATGATCTGCAGGTTCCTCTTCGATGTCCTCCTTCCTTAATATCACAGTCAACAGATTGCCAAAGCTGAAGTGGGACCTCTTGTGCAGCCTAGCCTTATGCATTGAAGATCGAATAATCGCCCCAATGTTGATGGGGATGTTCGTCATCAAAGCGTACACCAAGAACACTCTATAACGTGTGATCTTTGTGTACTGTGTTCCTGGAATCAAGCAAGAGTTGACTATTCTCAACCATATCCGAGCTTCTCTGTTCAAAGAAGCATATGGGAAGGTATTGTGCCGACCGGTATCCTTGTGACGACTCCAACGTGCCATTGATCTTGTTCCGCACAGTGTGTGTCTGATTGCCCTGTACGGAGGTCTGTTATAAAGCTCCTTGAACGGTGATGGATCTACAGATGGCAAACCCAGAAAAGAGTTGAAGAACTCTGCATTTAGTTGCAAGACTTGGCCCCGAATCTTTACTTCACTCTCTGTAGTCTTTGGGGACCAATTGGCATAGAATTCTCGCGTTAGATCAAGATTGCACTCTCCCATATCTCAGAAAATGAAATCAAAATGTAGCGCCATTATTTTAGCCAAAATGCGAGGTTCTCTCTTTGCTAGGCTCTCTTTTTGTATTAACTCCACGTGAACATATTTTTTCACTTTGTTGTTCTTGTACCACTCCTTTCCTTACTCCTCTAGGACCCATTTTATCTTGAACATGCGGCGAGGTATTTGCATCGAGGAGGATTCAGCTTGCTCTTTTCTTCCCCTTTTCTGACCTTTCTGTGAGGTGGACACTTTTTCTTTTCCTGGTCGACTTTTTGGTGCCATTGTGCCTGAGATTAAAATAAAGTCATGTTAGCTTCATCTCGGTAGATACAATCGACAAAAAAACAGTAGTGGCACCACCCCACACTTAATTTGTGGTGACAAACTAATTAAGTGAACGATGTCGATTACTCAGACTTCATCGCCATACATTTAGGTGTTATGTTCCAACAATATATTCAGCGCAGTCATACTTTTCATGTCATCTTCACTATCCTTTTCAACTCTATTTCATATAAACTTGACCATACTGTATGGTTTGGATTAATGCACTTTTGGAACAAGACTACTACATAGAGATCGAATCAAGTTTATGGCATAGAAATAATCACAACATCTCATGCTTGTATTCAATCATGATCTTTATCTAGATGAACGAGCCTTTCAAAACATTCCAACATTCGACTTACACGATTATGTGATTAGCTTTACCATTTCAATTCCGCAAAAAGATGACAGTGTATAACAACCAAAATACAAATCGGAACAAAGTTTAGAACACCCATATGTATTCTTTCACTCAACTAGATGTATCAATACAAACCAACTATATTCAAATCGCCAACACTACTTCAAGATTTAACAAATCATTATAGGCGTAGTATTGTAATAACTACGGAATATAAAAGAAGTACTTACTTGGTGATGTCCTCGGAAGATGATCTTGCAAGGTTAGAAGAGCAAAAAGAAAATTTTTGAGAGATTTGGAGAGTAAAGGCGGCGCCTAGGTTGAGAAAATAAGTGTGTTTTGTTCTAATGTTGAAGTTTTATTTATAGGACAAGGCTTGGATCGGGTTTGACCTATTTAAAATCGGATTAGGAGACCAAAAAGTAAGCATAGGCGGCGCCTAATGCTTTGCCTATGCTTAGCATAGGCGGCGCCTGTTGCAAAGCCTAGTTGAGTATAGGCAGGCATAGGCGGTGCCTATGCTATGGCATTGTAGATTCAGAGAGCAAAGGCAATGGCATAGGCAACGCCTATGTTATGGCATTGTTGGGCATAGGCGGCGCCTATGCTATGGCATTGTAGATTCAGAGAGCTTAGGCCATAGCATAAGCCTTGCCTTGTTCGTTGCCTAGATTTACATAGGCCTTGCCTTGTTCATTGCCTAGATTTGCATAGGCAATGCCTAACCAATAGCCTTTGTTTCTTCATTCCAAACTTACCACCTTCAACATGACACAATTCCAAATTAAAATTTGGGCTAGATCTCCTCCTTTATACGTCTTACACCTACATTTACTCAAAAACAACAAAAATAATTAGAACGATGGGTTGCCTCCCACCAAGCGCCTTAGTTTTGGTCGTGGCTCGACTCTTCTTTTTGGATTTTTATTTAACAAAAACAAACTCTTAGTAAAACAAAATGATTAAAAACGATGGGTTGCCTCCCATCTAGCGCTTGATTTATTGTCGCGGCACGACATAGTTATCTCAATTACTTAGACTTCGTCGAGATAGATGGTGTCCATGCATTTTATCGAGTCAAGAGGACCGATATATGGCTTCACTCATTGGCCATTCACTTTAAAGACACCACCATCAATGCCTTCTAACTCTACTACTCTAGACGAGTAGACTTGGCTAATTCTGAACGGACCAGACCATTTAGACTTTAACTTACCTGGAAATAGCTTTAGTCTGGAGTTGAAAAGAAGTACCATATCATCCTTCTAAAAGTTTCGTTGGATGATCCGCCGATCATGGTACTTTTTCATCCGTTCTTTGTAGAGGTCTGCCCTTTCATATGCATGTAGACGGAATTCATCCATCTCATTCAGCTGCTTCAATCTCAAATTAATTGCATCATCCCAAGTCAGGTTAAGCCTCTTCAACGCCCACAAGGCTTTATGCTCGAGCTCAATCGGCAAGTGACAAGCCTTCCCATAAACTAATTGGTACGGGGACATGCCAATTGGTGTCTTGAATGCAGTTCTATAAGCCCATAATGCATCGTCCAGCTTCCGAGACCAATCCTTCTTACTAGCATTTACAATCTTAGCAAGGATCAGCTTGATCCCCCGATTAGAAACCTCTACCTACCCACTAGTTTGTGGGTGGTAAGGTGTAGCTACCTTGTGTTGCTTGACCCCATATTTCACCAACATGGCTCTAAACAGCTTGTTGCAAAAGTGTGATCCTCCATCGCTTATGATGGTACGTGGTACCCCAAAACGAGAGAAGATATTTCTCTTTAAGAATGCTACAACATGCTTACCTTCATTATCAGCCAGCGCTACCGCTTCGACCCATTTGGATACATAATCCACAGCAACTAGGATATATTTCATCCCAAATGAACTCACAAATGGGCCCATGAAATCAATACCCCATACATCAAATAGCTCCACTTCAAGAATTTTAGACATGGGCATCTCATGGTGCTTCGAGATAGAGCCTTGCCTCTGACACTGATCACATCTTCTCACAAAATCATAAGCATCCTTGAATAATGAAGGCCAATAATAGCCGCTTTGCAATACCTTCCTGGCTGTCCGATCACCTGCATGGTGACCTCCAACTTGGGAAGCATGACTTGATTCCAAGATGCTAGGCACCTCCACATCATAGATGCATCGCCTAATAACACCATCAGCACATCGTCGAAAAAGATACGGTTCATCCCAGAAGTAGTGTTTCACATCATGCATGAACTTTCTGTTTTGATGAAAGGAGAGATTCTCAGGCATCACTTTACTTACCACGTAGTTCGCAAAGTCTGCATACCACGGTAAGTCTTCCACCATAGAGGCTAGGATCTCTTCGTCGGGAAATGCATCATCAATCTCAATGTCGGGTTGCGCTATGTGCACACTCTCAAGTCTAGATAGGTTTCTATCCTTTACCTCGAAATCAAATTCTTGAAGCAATAACACCCACTGAATTAGCCTTGGCTTAGTATCCTTATTTGCCATTAAATATCTCAGAGCCGCATGATCTGTATGAACCACCACTTTGGTTCCCAACAAGTAAGCACAGAACTTTTCAAAGGCATAAACAACTGCTAGAAGCTCTTGTTCCGTGATGGTATAGTTCTTCTGGGCTCCATTTAAGGCCTTGCTCGCATAGTATATTGGATGAAATAGCCTTTCTCTTTTCTGACCAAGTACAACACCCAAAGCTACCCCACTTGCATCACACATCACTTCAAACGGTAGAGACCAATCGGGTGCTACAATAATAGGAGCTTCAACTAGCTTCCCTTTGAGGCATTCAAATGCCTTCAAGCAATCTTCACCGAAGTCGAACTTTGCATCCTTCTCCAAGAGTTTGCATAATGGACTAGCAATCTTGGAGAAGTATTTGATAAACCTTCGATAAAAACCTGCATGACTGAGGAAACTACGCACTCTCTTTATAGAAATTGGAGGTGGTAGTTTCTCGATAACTTTAATTTTGGCACGATCAACCTTAATTCCTCTTTCGGAGACTTTGTGCCCAAGAACAATGCCTTTCTTAACCATAAAATGGCACTTCTCCCAGTTTAGCACCAAGTTGAACTCAACACATCTCTGTAACGCCATACTCAGATTCGCCAAGCACGATTCAAACGATTCACCCACAACTGAAAAATCGTCCATGAACACCTCCAAGGTGTCTTCAACCATATCAGAAAAAATGGACATCATACAACGCTGAAAAGTGGCAGGTGCGTTACATAACCCAAATGGCATACGTTTGAAGGCAAACGTACCATATGGGCATGTAAAAGTGGTCTTCTCTTGATCCTCAGGAGCAATACAAATCTGATTATAACCGGAATAACCATCTAAGAAACAAAACCATCCCTTCCCTGCCAATCGATCAAGCATTTGGTCCATGAATGGCATTGGGAAGTGATCCTTAAGCATCCACGAATTCAGCTTCTGGTAGTCCATACACACTCTCCACCCTGTGACAGGTCTGAGTGGAATCAGCTCATTCTTTTCATTCGCAACTACCGTCATGCCCCCTTTCTTGGGCACACACTATACCGGACTTACCCACTTACTGTCGGAGATTGGATATACTACCCCAGTATCTAACCACTTAATAATTTCTTTCTTCACCACCTCCTGCATGGGTGGATTCAAACGTCGTTGATGCTCAATGGTAGGCACACAATTTTCCTCGAGCTGAATCTTGTGCATACATATCCCAGGAGGGATACCAATAATATCAACAATAGTCCAACCGATGGCTCTCTTGTATCTCCTCAGAACAGAAATAAGAGTCGAAACCTGCTGCTCACCTAAATCAGCCACAACAATACCCGAAAGTGTATCACCACTTCCCAAAAATGCATATTTCAGGTGACTGGGCAGCTCCTTCAATTCTAGCACTGGTGGTTCTTCAATGGATGGTTTTGCTGGTGGTGAAGGATGATTTTTAAGATCCAGATCCAGCTTCTTAGGAGCATGAGAATAGGAGCCAAATCCTATTAGAGCACAAATAGTTTCTTCATACTCTTCAACATCCTCACACCCAAAATTCATAAGCACAGAAGCCAATGGATCAACAATAAGCTGCTTCTCTACAGATAATTCTTTCTCATCATCATAATAAACATCAGCTACAGAGAACACATTCATATCTTTGGGTTGCTTCATTGATTTGCATACATCAAAATGGACCACTTCGTCATTCATCCGAAATAAAAGCTCATTAGCTCTTAGATCAATAAGCACACTTCCTGTTGCAAGGAAAGGACGGCCCAAGATTATGGGAACTTCAGAATCCACCTCGCAATCCAAAATAACAAAGTCTGCAGGAAAGATGAAGGTGGAAACCTTCACCAATACATCATATAAGATACCAACAGGTCGTTTTACCGACCTATCTGCCATCACGAGCCGCATATTGGTTGGTGTAGGATCACCCAACCCCAACTTTCTGTAAATAGATAGTGGCATCAAATTAATGCTAGCTCCCAAATCGCACAATGCCTTAGCAAAATCCAAAGATCCAACCGTGCAAGGAATAGTGAAAGCACCAGGATCTGCCTTCTTCTGAACTAGAGATCTTGTAGCGATTACACTGCAATGATGAACATTATCTGCCAACTCATAGCTTGCTGCCCGCTTCTTTGTCAAAATGTCCTTCATGAATTTAGCGTATCCGGGCATCTGCTCTAGTGCCTTGATGATAGGCGAATTTACACGCCTATAGTGCTATATTTTACCCATATTTTAGCCATGTTTTGAGGACAAATTATATAATTCATGCACTTTTAATCCTTTTTCCTGTAAGTGAGCTAACGAACATGATTAGCAAGTTTTCAGGTATAAATGATGCAGAATTCAGCATTTTATGGATAACTTGACGCCAAAGAAAGCTTCACGAAAGGAGGAAACCAAATCTTGGACGCCAAGGACCAAAAGTGGCGCATGAAAAATCTGTCCCGGGCAGAAACAACAATTCTGAAGACTTTGGGGACTAGCAGTAACTTATTAGGATTAGGATAATGATGCAGTAACCTAGTAGGATTGGGTTAAGTAATGCAGTAGCTTAGTAGGAATAGGATAGGAGTATTATAAATACCCTATTCTGCTAGAGATTTTAATCATTCTTCCATTACTTTTAACTTCGAATTACAATTCTAATTCTACTTTTCAATTCTTATTCTACTTCCGCAAGACCTTTTCTATTAATTCTACTTTTATTCTTCTTCTATTCATCTAATCAATTCTTAATTTCCGCAACAAGAGAAACGTTACTTTGCAAGGAATTCACGCCTAACGCCTACCACACTTTGCTACACGAAATATTTATTGTGGTATAATAACAATGTCTATTGTGATTTCCTTCGCACTCATGGGTAACTAAACTTCTCTGTTGGGGTTATGGAAGCCATATGAGATACTATCTATTGCTATGAGTTTGTGAATTCGTGACACGTATATTGCTTATATCATTATTCTCTTCATCTTAATCTAAATTCTTTGTGGTTGCAAACGCATAGAATACGCCAGTATAACATTAACTTGTTCGAAAGAAAGGTTATATTTCTGGAAAAGAGATAATGTCAAGGTAATAGGGTCCCATCCCCTATTAAAAAGTTAGTGCCGTAACTGGATTAACCTCTTGGAGAATTTGTACCGTTAGATACGCTTTAAGCTCGAAAGAGTTAAAGTGAAATAGTCCTTGTTCAGGTCGAAAGACGCTTGGATTTACCATCGAATACAATTCTCTATAAGCACATGCATGTCTGAACTCCGCATAACTCATAGCCAATAGAGACGTACAACTCATAAGGTGGACATAACCCCAACTTCTCAATTCTCATCGTTTACATCTTACTAAACATTCTTTCTTTTTACTTTGCTATTTCCGTTTTTTTCTCTACTATTTGGTTACATTACTTGCACAACAAGACTCCCCCTTTTTTCGAGACTTTCATTAAAAGTCTAGTAATCTTCGCTTACTTGCTGACCAAGCTATTCCCTGTGGGATCAATACCCAACCCAGTTGGGTTCTATATTTGACAACGACCGCTTACACTCTTACGAGAGTTGTAGATTGAGCGTTATCAAAAATTGGCGCCGTTGCCGGGGAATACAGTTGACAACTAAGTTTGTGATAGTTACTAGACCCTTTGATCAAATATTCTCGTACTTTTACTTTTAGTTGTTGTTTTTGTTTTATTCGGGTTTGTTCAGTGCATCAATGGATGCACAACGTGAAATTGAAAGGATGGCTGCTCAAGCGCATCAGCAGAATATTGATAACCCAGGGCGTGCAACAAATCCTGATGATGAGGACCTGGGCGATGAAGAGCTACTAAACCCACGGCATACTGCTGAGATGGCGGCACCCATGCAGAGGAGAGATCGTCAAACGCGATTTAGGCCCGAACGCCGAGCTGCGCAAATACTGTTCGACGATGATGATGATGATCTTGATGGAGCCGGAGCCACAGGAGCCATTATTCCTCCACTATTGGCACCCGGAGCCAAGTTCAACATCACAAGCACCATGATTCAGTTATTGCAACTCAAGGGATTATTTGGTGGACTAGCAGGCGATGATCCGAATATGCATCTCATCAACTTTATTTCTACATGCAAGTCGTTTGACAATCCTGGTGTTGGTCAGAATGCAATTCGATTACGCTTATTTCCATTGTCTCTGTCTGGGGAGGCAACTCTATGGTTGAATGGGCTGACTCCTGATTCTATTACAAATTGGAGGCAATTGAGAGACGCTTTCCTAGAAAGATTCTTTCCGTCATCCAAAAGAGCACAATTGAGAGATGAAATCAGCAACTTTCGTCAGCTTCCAACTGAAGCCCTTCATGAAACATGGGAGAGGTTCAAGACGAAGCTAATGAGGTTCCCAAACCATCACATGACTAATGTTCACCTAATGGAGATACTATATAGAGCCTTGAATTCAATAACTAAACCAGTGGTGGATAATGCGGCCGGAGGATCTTTTATGGATCTCACCTTTGGTCAGACAAGCAATATGCTAGATCGTATGACGAAGCAAAGTAGAGCTTGGCATACCAGGGATTCTGTGGTAGCAAGCCCCACTTTTTCTATTGGCATGACTGCAGACCAAAGGAGATGAGAAGAAGAACGTGATCAAGATATGGCGCACATGAAAACACAAGTGGATCTTCTTACAAAGCATCTATTATCAGGGAAGACCGAAAAAGTCAAAGCTGTTGCGTCAAAAGGAAGAAACAAATCTGATTCATAAGAAGAAGCCAACTACTTGAACAATCAGGGGGGTTTCCGAGGCAATGCCCAAGGAAACCAAGGTCGGAACTATCATGGTAAATCTGGAAACATGGACCAAGGTAGTTGGAAGAACAAGAATGACAGTAGTGGTTTGTATGTTCCCCCTGGAAGACGTGACGCCACCACATCTAGTTCTGGAAGTATGGAAGACATGATGGCTAAACTATTGAAAGGAGTGGAAGCAACTAGCGTGGGAGTAACGGAGGTAATAAATGATTTGTCCGCCATGAAGAAATTAGTTGATTCACATTCCACTTCAATCAAGCAAATAGAGCAGCAATTGAGCCAACTTTCAGCAGCACTCAATCAAAGAAAGGCTGGCACTTTACCTAGCGACACTGTGCAAAATCCAAGGAATGATGGATCATGCATAGCTATTACTACTCGAAGTGGTAAGGCACTGGAAACTTCATCTAAGGGAAAACAAGTGGTCGACGATGTAGCAGACAACGATGATAAGGCTAATGAAGAAAACGCCATGGAAGCTGACCAAGACGTACATGACGTCACCCCTAGTAGGTTGCAGCCTGAAACTACCAAAATTCGGAAGCAAGAGGAGAAGAAAGATGTGGAGAAAACAATTCCATATCCACCACCACATTTTCCTCAAAGATTGAAGAAGCATGCAGATGATACAAAATTCGGCAAATTCATGACTATGTTAAAGCAACTGACCATTAATGTTCCGTTGGTGGAGGCACTAGAACAAATGCCTGGGTATGAAAAATTTATGAAGGATCTTTTGACAAAGAAGCGGGCAGCGAGCTATGAGTTGAAATATACTGTTCATCATTGCGGTGCTATTGCCACCCGATCACTAGTTCAGAAAAAGGCCGACCCCGGTGCTTTCACTATTCCTTGCACGGTTGGATCTATGAATTTTGCCAAAGCATTGTGTGATTTGGGAGCTAGCATCAATTTGATGCCACTATCCATCTACAGAAAGTTGGGGTTGGGCGACCCTACACCAACCAATATGCGGCTCGTGATGGCGGATAGGTCAGTAAAACGACCTGTGGGTATCTTGAATGATGTGTTGGTGAAGGTGTCTACCTTCATTTTTCCTGCAGACTTTGTGATTTTGGATTGCGAGGTGGATTCTGAAGTACCCATAATCTTGGGACGTCCTTTCCTTGCAACGGGAAGTGTTCTTATTGACATGAGAGCTACTGAGCTTTTATTTCGGTTGAACGACGAAGTGGTCCGCTTTGATATATGCAAAGCAATGAAGCAGACCAGCGATATGAATGTGTTCTCTGTAGCTGATGTTCATCATGAGGATAAGAAAGCATTATCTGTAGAGAAACAGCTTACTGTTGAGCCATTGTCTACTGCGCCACTGAATGTTGAGCATGAGGACGATGAAGATTATGAAGAACTTATGGGTGCTCTAACAGAAATAGAGTCCTATTCCCATACTCCTAAGCAACCAGACCGTGATCTTAAGAATCAACCATCACCAATAGCGAAGACTTTCCTTGAAGAGCCACCAATGCTAGAATCGAAAGAGCTCCCCGATTATCTAAGGTATGTGTTCTTGGAAAGTATAAATATACTTCCGGTGAGTGCGGATGATTTAAGTAAACAGCACGTAGAGGCTCTCATCTCTGCTCTGAAGAGATACATGAGAGCTATGGGTTGGACTATTGATGATATAATTGGTATCCCTCCTGGGATAGGCATGGACAAGGGTCATCTCGAAGAAGATTGCATGCCTACAAGTAAGCCTCATTATCGTCTGAATCCATTCAGAAAACGATCCACTATCTATCTCGAAGAAGTCTAAGTACTCGAGGTAACTATGTCATGCCGCGACAATAAATCAAGCTCTAGATGGGAGGCAACCCATCGTTTATCATTTTTCATTTTTCCTTTCGTTCTAGTACGTGTTTTGCTTTTGATAAATAAAAATCCAAAAATAAGAGTCGTGCCACGACCAAAACTAAGGCGCTGGATGGGAGGCAACCCATCATTCTAATCGTTTTTATTGTCTTTGAGCAAATGTAGGTGCAAGAGGTGTAAAACGAGAAGATTGGTTTCAAATCTCGATTTGGACGTGTTGCATGTTAAAGGTGGTAAGTTAGGAATGAGGAAGCAAAAGGTTATGGATTGAGCATTGCTCATGAAAATATAGGCATCAAACAAGGCTAGGCCTAGGTAAAACTAGGCCACGAACAAGGCAAAACCTATACTATGGCCTAAGATCTCGGAATCTAGTGTGCCATAGCATAGGCGCCGCCCATGCCCAAGTATGCCATAGCATAGGCGCCGCCTATGCTAAATCCTTTTGTCTCTGAATCTCATATGCCATGCTAAAGGCGCCGCCTATGCCTAGGAATGCCATGGCATAGGCGCCGCCTATGCTCAACAATGCTATGCAAAAGGCGCCGCCTATGCCAAGTATAGGCAAAGCAAAAGGCGCCGCCTATGGTCACTTCTTGTCTCCAAATCCGATTTTAAATGGGTCAAAACCCGACCTAACCTTCTCATATAAATATGAGACTTAGTATTGAACCAAAAACACATTTTAAACCTAGCTTAAGCGCCGCCTATAGTCCCCAAATCCTCTCAAAATTTTTCCTTTTGCTCTCTTACTTCACAAAAACAGCATCCAAAGTCATCAATCAAGTAAGTGCTTCTTTGTTCTTCATTTATATTCCGTAAGTACTACATTACTACACCTATTATGAATTGCTAAATCTTGAAGTAGTATTGATGATTTGAAAGTGATTGAATTGTTATGATACAACCAAGTGAGTGAATGAATACGTAAGGATGATCGTAACTTATTTCCAACTTGAATTTGATGCACTGTCTTACTTTTGCGGAATTGATATGGTCACAAAAATTGCATAATCTTGTCACTTGAATACTTACATGTTGGAATGACTTGTTCATCGGGATAAGAATTATAGATGCCTACCGACATAGGAGGTTGTGATTATTTCTATATGCTATACCTTGATTCAATCTCTATGTAGTAGTCTTGATATCTCACACATGCAAGTATTTCCAAGATTACAAGAAGTATGACTGCACTGATTTTATTGTTGGAATAGAGAACCTAAAACGTATGTCGATGAAGTCTGAGTAATCGACCACTTTCACTTCACTAGTCTGTACTAACAAACTAAGTGTGGGGTGGTGCCACTACTGCTTGTTTATAGATTGTATCCATCGAGATGATGCTAACATGAACATTGTTTTAAGTCTCAGGTACAATGGCACCCAAAGCAAGACAAGGCAAAGATAAGGCTACCACTTCACAAAAAGGCAAGAAAAGAGGCCGAAAAGAGCAAGGAGAACCCTCCTCGCTGCAAATACCTCGACTCACTCTTGGAATTAAGTGGGATACTTATGAGGAACTTCTGAGGATGACGACTCTGATGATGATTCCGACGAAAGGGGTATGACTCCAGACATAGAGGATGAGTCCGACTAACCAGGTTCTTCTTATTTATTTTCCACTGAGGACAGTGTGTCCCGTCTAAGTGTGGGGTGATGGCATTTGCATGCTATACTTCTCTATCCACATTTGCATTTATTTATGTTTGTTTGTTTTGTTAGTAGTTAATTGTTTTTTTCAGTAGTTAAATTTTTTTTTTTTAACTTAGCTTCGTATGAAATTATTCTAATAGGCGGCATGAGATTATGACAAGAGTTTGTGCTAAAATCATGACTATTGAGACGTTTAGGCTCTAATTGTGACTCATTATGTGATATTGTTTGGTTTAATTCCTTCATCTGTTGGGTCAAGAGTCTATACTACTCCCAATAAAGTCGACCATGTGCCTTGTGTGTTTGAGATAATAGTATATTCTGTCCTTGTGGCTGATGCTAGAACTTTCCTGGTATGTATGTAAAGCGAAAATAAAGAGTGCAAGTCTAGGAGATGATTTAGGCATTTCTTTGGCAACCTATGATTATTTACCTTCTTTTTACCTACCCATGGACATTATCCTAGTCAACCCCTTTTGAGCCTTTAGCCTATTTTCTTTGACAACCTCATATGAAAGCCTAATCCATTTTTTCAAGACCATAATTTTATCCAAATTCCTAAGTGCTTTAAAGTGTAAAGTCATGTGACAAAATAAGAGGAGATTGGGTGAATATGATGCTTTAGAATGTATGGGTGCTTGAATTCATTATGAAAAAGAAGTGCTATCATAAGAGGTATGTTATGAAAAGAAAAAGGAAAGGAAAACTAAAAAGTTGGTTATGTTTAAAATTGAAAAACAAAAGAGGAGAAAAAGGGTGGTAGATTAAAAGACAGTAGAGAGGTTGTTTGAAAGAAAAGTGTTAATGATATAATGTGATGTATTAAAGCTCTTAGGAACATAGTCACTATTTCTGGCCAAAATAGTCCTACCCGTCCCTTAGCCTACATTACAACCAGCAAAAGACCTGTTTGATCCTAAGCTTAGCATTCTGACATTTAGTGGAGCATTACACTAAGGGCAAGCCTATGGTCATCAGTTACAACATATGAATTCTTTGTGAGAGTGAGAGCAAAGATATTTTTATACCCATGTTTGAAAAATATGCTATACTTGTGAGTGATTATGGGTAATACATTATGAGACACACATGGTTGATGAGTTTTGGGTGGTCGTGTATGATTCTTTGTGCCTTGACTTTTGAATATGAGTTGACCACCATCACGAGTCTATGTTGGAGGCTGAATTGTTTCTACTAATGATCAGAAAACTACTCTTTGTTGATCATTTTTATGCTTGTCTTGACGAATATTTTGTGTTGTTGCTGTGAAACCCTAAGTAAATGTTAAGAGGGACATAATATTTTGTTCGAGGACGAACAAAGCTTCAAGTGTGGGGTGTTGATGATAGGCGAATTTACACGCCTATAGTGCTATATTTTACCCATATTTTAGCCATGTTTTGAGGACAAATTATATAATTCATGCACTTTTAGTCTTTTTTCCTGTAAGTGAGCTAACGAACATGATTAGAAACTTTTCAAGTATAAATGATGCAGAATTCAGCATTTTATGGATAACTTGACGCCAAAGAAAGCTTCACGAAAGGAGGAAACCAAATTTTGGACGCCAAGGACCAAAAGTGGCGCATGGAAAATCTGTCCCGGAAAAAAACAGCAATTCTGAAGATTTTGGGGACTAGCAGTAACTTATTAGGATTAGGATAATGATGCAGTAACCCAGTAGGATTGGGTTAAGTAATGCAGTAGCTTAGTAGGAATAGGATAGGAGTATTATAAATACCCTATTCTGCTAGAGATTTTAATCATTCTTCCATTACTTTTAACTTCGAATTACAATTCTAATTCTACTTCCGCAAGACCTTTTCTATTAATTCTACTTTTATTCTTCTTCTATTCATCTAATCAATTCGAAAGGAGGAGATTGGGTGAATATGATGCTTTAGAATGTATGGGTGCTTGAATTCATTATGAAAAAGAAGTGCTATCATAAGAGGTATGTTATGAAAAGAAAAAGGAAAGGAAAACTAAAAAGTTGGTTATGTTTAAAATTGAAAAACAAAAGAGGAGAAAAAGGGTGGTAGATTAAAAGACAGTAGAGAGGTTGTTTGAAAGAAAAGTGTTAATGATATAATGTGATGTATTAAAGCTCTTAGGAACATAGTCACTATTTCTGGCCAAAATAGTCCTACCCGTCCCTTAGCCTACATTACAACCAGCAAAAGACCTGTTTGATCCTAAGCTTAGCATTCTGACATTTAGTGGAGCATTACACTAAGGGCAAGCCTATGGTCATCAGTTACAACATATGAATTCTTTGTGAGAGTGAGAGCAAAGATATTTTTATACCCATGTTTGAAAAATATGCTATACTTGTGAGTGATTATGGGTAATACATTGTGAGACACACATGGTTGATGAGTTTTGGGTGGTCGTGTATGATTCTTTGTGCCTTGACTTTTGAATATGAGTTGACCACCATCACGAGTCTATGTTGGAGGCTGAATTGTTTCTACTAATGATCAGAAAACTACTCTTTGTTGATAATTGTTATGCTTGTCTTGACGAATATTTTGTGTTGTTGCTGTGAAACCCTAAGTAAATGTTAAGAGGGACATGATATTTATTTCGAGGACGAACAAAGCTTCAAGTGTGGGGTGTTGATGATAGGTGAATTTACACGCCTATAGTGCTATATTTTACCCATATTTTAGCCATGTTTTGAGGACAAATTATATAATTCATGCACTTTTAGTCCTTTTTCCTGTAAGTGAGCTAACGAACATGATTAGTATGTTTTCAGGTATAAATGATGCAGAATTCAACATTTTATGGATAACTTGACGCCAAAGAAAGCTTCACGAAAGGAGGAAACCAAATTTTGGACGCCAAGGACCAAAAGTGGCGCATGGAAAATCTGTCCCGGGCAAAAACAACAATTCTGAAGACTTTGGGGACTAGCAGTAACTTATTAGGATTAGGATAATGATGCAGTAACCCAGTAGGATTGGGTTAAGTAATGCAGTAGCTTAGTAGGAATAGGATAGGAGTATTATAAATACCCTATTCTGCTAGAGATTTTAATCATTCTTCCATTACTTTTAACTTCGAATTACAATTCTAATTCTACTATTCAATTCTTATTCTACTTCCGTAAGACCTTTTCTATTAATTCTACTTTTATTCTTCTTCTATTCATCTAATCAATTCGAAAGGAGGAGATTGGGTGAATATGATGCTTTAGAATGTATGGGAGCTTGAATTCGTTATGAAAAAGAAGTGCTATCATAAGAGGTATGTTATGAAAAGAAAAAGGAAAGGAAAACTAAAAAGTTGGTTATGTTTAAAATTGAAAAATAAAAGAGGAGAAAAAGGGTGGTAGATTAAAAGAAAGTAGAGAGGTTGTTTGAAAGAAAAGTGTTAATGATATAATGTGATGTATTAAAGCGCTTAGGAACATAGTCACTATTTCTGACCAAAATAGTCCTACCCGTCCCTTAGCCTACATTACAACCAGCAAAAGACCTGTTTGATCCTAAGCTTAACATTCTGACATTTAGTGGAGCATTACACTAAGGGCAAGCCTATGGTCATCAGTTACAACATATGAATTCTTTGTGAGAGTGAGAGCAAAGATATTTTTATACCCATGTTTGAAAAATATGCTATACTTGTGAGTGATTATGGGTAATACATTGTGAGACACACATGGTTGATGAGTTTTGGGTGGTCGTGTATGATTCTTTGTGCCTTGACTTTTGAATATGAGTTGACCACCATCACGAGTCTATGTTGGAGGCTGAATTGTTTCTACTAATGATCAGAAAACTACTCTTTGTTGATAATTGTTATGCTTGTCTTGACGTATATTTTGTGTTGTTTCTGTGAAACCCTAAGTAAATGTTAAGAGGGACATGATATTTTGTTCGAGGACGAACAAAGCTTCAAGTGTGGGGTGTTGATGATTGGCGAATTTACACGCCTATAGTGCTATATTTTACCCATATTTTAGCCATGTTTTGAGGACAAATTATATAATTCATGCACTTTTAGTCCTTTTTCCTGTAAGTGAGCTAACGAACATGATTAACAAGTTTTCAGGTATAAATGATGCAGAATTCAGCATTTTATGGATAACTTGACGCCAAAGAAAGCTTCACGAAAGGAGGAAACCAAATCTTGGACGCCAAGGACCAAAAGTGGCGCATGAAAAATCTGTCCCGGGCAAAAACAACAATTCTGAAGACTTTGGGGACTAGCAGTAACTTATTAGGATTAGGATAATGATGCAGTAACCCAGTAGGATTGGGTTAAATAATGCAGTAGCTTAGTAGGAATAGGATAGGAGTATTATAAATACCCTATTCTGCTAGAGATTTTAATCATTCTTCCATTACTTTTAACTTCGAATTACAATTCTAATTCTACTTTTCAATTCTTATTCTACTTCCGCAAGACCTTTTCTATTAATTCTACTTTTATTCTTCTTCTATTCATCTAATCAATTCTTAATTTCCGCAACAAGAGAAACGTTACTTTGCAAGGAATTCACGCCTAACGCCTACCACACTTTGCTACACGAAATATTTATTGTGGTATAATAACAATGTCTATTGTGATTTCCTTCGCACTCATGGGTAACTAAACTTCTCTGTTGGGGTTATGGAAGCCATATGAGATACTATCTATTGCTATGAGTTTGTGAATTCGTGACACGTATATTGCTTATATCATTATTCTCTTCATCTTAATCTAAATTCTTTGTGGTTGCAAACGCATAGAATACGCCAGTATAGCATTAACTTGTTCGAAAGAAAGGTTATATGTCTGGAAAAGAGATAATGTCAAGTTAATACGGTCCCATCCCCTATTAAAAAGTTAGTGTCGTAACTGGATTAACCTCTTGGAGAATTTGTACCGTTAGATACGCTTTAAGCTCGAAAGAGTTAAAGTGAAATAGTCCTTGTTCAGGTCGAAAGACGCTTGGATTTACCATCGAATACAATTCTCTATAAGCACATGCATGTCTGAACTCCGCATAACTCATAGCCAATAGAGACGTACAACTCATAAGGTGGACATAACCCCAACTTCTCAATTCTCATCGTTTACATCTTACTAAACATTCTTTGTTGTTACTTTTCTATTTCCGTTTTTTTCTCTACTATTTGGTTACATTACTTGCATAACAAGACTCCCTCCTTTTTCGAGACTTTCACTAAAAGTCTAGTAATCTTCGCTTACTTGCTGACCAAGCTATTTCCTGTGGGATCGATACCCAACCCAGTTGGGTTCTATATTTGACAACGACCGCTTACACTCTTACGAGAGCTGTAGATTGAGCGTTATCATGCCTCCACCAAAGGAACATTAATAGTCAGCTGCTTCAACATAGTCATGAATTTACTGAACCTGGTGTCATCGGCTTTCTTCTTCAGTCTTGAGGAAAAGGTGGTGGTGGAAGGGGAATAGTTTTCTCCGCCACTTCCTTTTTATCTTGCTTCCGATTGTCGATTTTTTCAGGCTACAGACGTCTAGGGGTAATGTCAGGAATGCTATCTTCAGCTTCTACGGCATCTTCACATTCTGCATCAATAACATTATCTACTATATCATCAACCACCTGCTTGCCTTTGGATGGATTTTCCAACGCTTTACCACTCCTGGTAGTAATAGCCATGCATGATCCATCATTCCTTGGGTTTTGCACAGTGTCGCTAGGTAAGGTGCCAGCCTTTCTTTGATTGAATGCCGCTGATAGTTGACTTAATTGTTGCTCCAGCTGTTTTATCGCGGTAGAATGCGAATCAACCAATTGATTTATTGATGACAAATCATTCTTTACCTCAGTAATGCCTATATTAGTTGCCTCCACCCCTTTCAACAGCTTAGTCATCATATCGTCCATGGACATCTTTCTAGAGCCAGACGCCACAGCCTCACGATTTCCAAGAGGAACATACAAACCACTCTTGTCAGTTTTATTCTTCCAACCACCTTGATCGCGGTCCTTGTATCCAGATTTATCATAATAGTTCCGACCTTGGTTTCCTTGGGCATTGCCTCGGAAACCCCCCTGATTATTCAAGTAGTTCGCTTCTTCCTCAGAGTCGGATTTATCTCTTCCCTGTGATACAAAGGCCTTAACCTTTTCGGTCTTCCCTGATAATAAGTGCTTGGTAAGAAGACCCATCTGCGTTTTCATGTGAGCCATATCTTGGTCACGTTCCTCTTGTCTACGCCTCTGCTCTGCAGTCAAGCCAATAGATACGGTAGAGCTTGCTACCTCAGAATCCCTGGTATGCCAAGCTCTACTCTGCTTTGTCATACGATCTAGCATATCACTTGCCTCAAGAAAAGTAAGGTCCATGAATGACCCACCTGCAGCATTATCAACCACTGGCTTTGTCACTGAGTTCAAAGACCTATATAATATTTCCATCAAGTGGATATTCGTCATCTGATGGTTTGGGCACCGCATAAGCTTCTTCTTGAACCTCTCCCATGTTTCGTGGAGAGCTTCAGTTGGAAGCTGTCGAAAATTGCTGATCTCATCCCGTAGTTGGGCTCTCTTGGATGGCGGAAAGAATCTTTCTAGGAAAGCGTCTTTTAGTTGCCTCCAATTAGTAATAGAATCAGGAGTTAGCCCGTTCAGCCATAGAGTTGCCTCCCCAGACAGAGACAATGTAAATAAGCGCATCTGAATTGCATTCTGCCCAACTCCTGGATTGTTAAACGACTTGCATATTGAAATAAAATTGACCAGATGCATATTCGGATCATCTCCTGCAAGTCCACCAAATAACCCCTTGAGCTGCAATAACTGAATCATGGTGCTAGTGATATTGAACTTAGCTCTGGGTGCCAAGGGTGGAGGAATAATAGCCCCTGTGGCACCAGCTCCATCCAGATCGTCATCATCATCATCAAAAGGAGACTGCACAGCTCGGCGGTCAGGTCTCATTCTAGCTTGACGTTCCCTCCTATGCATAGGTGCCGCCACTTCATCAGTACGCCTGGGATTCAGTAACTCATCATCACCCAGGTCCTCATCATCAGGATTTGTTGCTCGCCCTGGGTTATCAATATTCTGTTGATGTACTTGAGCAACTGCCAGTGCAGCTAGTCTATCCTGCTCCTGTTGAGCCGCCCTTCTGTCAATGTCACGCTGTGCATCCATTCTGCCAATAAGTTGAGGTTCAGGATTTATGGGTAATAATGGCTGACCAGAACTACGAGTATTTGGCATGCACTCAACAGAACCTGAATAAAACAAAAACAACAACTAAAAGTAAAATTCGAGAATCTTTGACCAAAGGGTCTAGTAACTATCACAAACTTAGTTGACAACCGTATTCCCCAGCAGCGGCGCCAAAATTTGATAATGCCCAAACTACAGCTCTCGTAAGAGTGTAAGCGGTCGCTGTCAAATATAGAACCCAACTGGGTTGGGTGTCGAATCCCACAGGAAATACTTGGTCACTAAGTGTTGCAATTATTAGTAGACTGTTGATCGAAAATTCCACGGAAAAGGGGGGATTGGATTGTGGCGTGAATTAATGTTATCAAAGTAACAACAGAATGGTTTGTTTAGTAAGATTTAATCACAGAGAAAAATAAGTTAGGGTTATGTCCACCTTATGAGTTCTACGTATCTATTGACTATGAGTAATGCGGAATTCAGGCATGCATGCACTTATAGAGATTCGTATTCTAATGGTAAATCCTAGTGTTTCTCAACCATCAAGGATTATTTCACTTTAACTCTCTCGAGCTTAAAGCGTATAACTAATGGTACGAACTCTCCAAGAGGTTAACCCAGTTACGGCACTAACGTGTAAATAGGGGTTGGTAGCCCTATTTCCTTGTCACACTCTCTTTTCCAAACATGTAACTTTTCTCTCGAACAAGTTAATGCTATAATGGCCTATTCTCTATGTTTGCAACCACGAGAATTAAATTAAAACGAAGAGAGTAATGATATAAGTAGCATATGCATCAAGAATTCACAAACTCATAGTAATAGATAGTATATCAAAAGGCTTCCATAACCCTAACAGAGAAGTTTAGCTACTCATGATTGTAAAGGAAAACAACGAAGACATCATCATCATCATACCAAAACGATAACAATCTCACGATGGGTATGTATTGGCGTCACTATGAGAATGACGTGATTTCCTCTCTAGCCGTTCTTGTAGCGTTTTTTTCTCTGTCTCAACTTACAGAATCTGTAAACTGAATAAATAAAAAGTGTCGACTGAATTATGAAAAGCATGAATGCTGAAAAATTCAGCAAAATAGGGTTTTTATAACATCCTTGTCCTATTCCTACTAAGTTACTGTTGATCCCCAAGTCTTTAGAAATACTATTTTTGCCCGGGACAAGTTCTCCATGCATCACTTTCAGTCCATAAGCTTCCAAAAGATGCCTTCCCTCTTATGTGAAGTTTCCCTTGCTACCAAAAGGTCCACAAAGTGCTGAAATCTTCATCATTAATACCTGAAAACATGCTAATCACGTTGGTTAGCTCACTTACAGGAAAATGGACTAAAAATGCAGGAATTATATATTTTGTCCTTAAAACTTAGCTAAAATATGGGTAAATTATGGTGCTTTAAACGTGTAAATATGCCTATCATCACCAACCATGGGGGATCTACAGTTAAAATGATTGAAATAGAAGGCGAATGGGCATCTGGCAAGACCATTACTCAGGTGAACTTTGAAAAGCGCAAAAGGACGGAAGAGGTAGGAAAGATAGAGAAAGCTGTAGTTGCCTTAAGTATCAGCGAGAAAGCCTATTTATAGTAATGATTGCACCGACTCAAGTGTACCCTCACCCTCCAAAGAAGGAATTTATTGTGCAAACCGCCGCTGCCCAGGGGATGACGCGATCAGGACGATGTTACATCCCTGAGAAATTAACCAACAAGAAAGATTCACAAAAAAGGCCAATCACTGAAGAAGAGGCTGAGGAATTTTGGAGGTGTATGCAACCAAAGGATTACTCAATTGTCAAACACTTGGAGAAAACGCCGGCCCAAATATCTATCTTGGCACTATTATTGAGCTCGCAACACCACCGATAGGCTCTGTCGAAGATCTTGGAGGAAGCATATGTTCCCGCAGGAATGAGCATTGAGAATTTGGCTGCGATGATAGGGAACGTTGTGGGGAACCATCGCATATCATTCAGTGACGAAGAGTTGCCATTTGAAGGAGCAATGCACAACAAAGCCATGCATGTCACCGTCATTTGTCGAGATTATGCAATTAATCAGGTATTAATAGACGACGGATCTGGTGTGAATATTTGTCCCCTCTCCACACTGGTCCAAATGGGCTATGATCTGGGGAAAATTCATCAAAGCCACGTAAATGTGAGAGCATTTGATGGAGGGCAGAGAGATACCATAGGAGAGATTGATTTGCACATCCAAATGGGGTTTGCTGAGTTTAAGACTAAGTTTCATGTTATGGATATCCATCCTAGCTACACCCTTCTTTTGGGAAGACCATGGATACACGGGGCAAAGGCAATTTCATCAACCCTTCATCAATTATTGAAGTTTATTTGGAAAGATCATGAAGTAGTCATCCAAGGAGAAGGAAGTCGAGAGGACCGTCCCAATGGTTATGTGCCGGTGATTGAAGATGTTCCAAAAGGTAGCAGTTTCTCTACAGTGGAAATTGTAAACGCTGCAGAAAGAGATTCGACACCCAAAATATCAATGCCTTCTATCTACAAAATGATTGCAACTGTGATGTTAAGAAATGGGTTCGAACCTGGTCGAGGCTTGGGCAAGAATTTATAAGGAATTATCGAGCCTATTGTGATCCCAGAGAGAAGATCTACGTACGGGTTAGGGTATCAGCCTACCAGAAGAGATAGGGTTGAGGATGAGCCAGAAAAGAGTCTGTTTAGGCCCTTGCCACTCCTGTTCCAATCATTTCCCATACGAGAGATGTCAGATGATGATGGTCTTGGGGATGGGATAGGAGATTTGTTTGAAGGATGCAATGTTGTACCAGAAGATCTCCCAGAGTCCAGCGGGGTGAAGCAGATTGCGCCAGGGGAGGATTTGCAAAATTGGACCTCCACTCCACTCATAACCCATCGCCCGTCGTGGTAGATGAAAGGGCAATTACTAATAGTTTTGAAATCGGTGATGATCCGTAGGAGGCCCCACGATCCACCTTTTATATCTCAAAACTTTATTTTCGTATCTTACTGCTTTCAAAAAAGGCGGGGGCTTGTATTTATGCAAGTCACAAGCCATGGTGTGGTAATTATTTCTCAAATTTCAATGAAAAGGTCTTCATTTATTTGGAAAACTATATTAGTTCTAAAACGCTCCTAGTCATATGTTTTGTTATTTTCTTATCATCTAACTTAGTTTGTTTGTCCATTACAGTAACAGTTGCTTAAAACCTGCCAATGTTGTGTCATGTCAAAGCCTGAACAAACAAAATGAAGGGGACGATGATGGTTGAAAGGACGATGATGAGGAACGGTTAGTTGAAGATATGGAGGAATTTGAGAATCGCAAAAAACCCAATCTGGAAGAAACTGAAACAGTCAACTTGGGAGATCACGATGAAATCAAAGAGACCAGTATCAGTGTCTACCTTGCGGTGCCACAAAGGGAAGAGCTCATCCACTTGTTGCGGGAGTATATCGACGTGTTTGCTTGGTCTTATGATGATATGCCAGGGTTGAGCACCAGCATTGTGTCACATAAATTGCAGATAAATTCTGAGTTTGATCCAGTCAAGTAAAAAATGAGAAAATTCAAGCCAGATTTAAGTCTAAAGATCAAGGAAGAAGTGACAAAACAAATCCAGTCTAAGGTTGTCGAGGTCACAAAATATCTGACATGGTTGGCCAACATCGTCCATGTGCCAAAGAAGGACAACAAGATTCAAATTTGTGTTGACTATAGAGACTTGAACAAAGCTAGTCCTAAAGATAATTTTCCATCGCCCAACATCCACATTCTCATCGATAACTGTGCGAAACATAAAATGCAGTCATTCGTTGATTGTTTCGCCGGCTATCATCAGATACTGATGGATGAGGAAGATGCAGAAAAAATGGCTTTTATTACGCCCTGGGGTGTTTATCATTATAGGGTAATGTTGTTTGGTCTCAAGAACACAGGTGCGACATATATGAGGACCATGACGACGCTTTTCCATGATATGATTCATAAGGAGATTGATGTGTACGTGGATGATGTAATTATCAAATCCCGCGAGAGTTCGGATCATCTAACTCATCTGGAGAAATTCTTCAATAGATTAAGAAGGTACAGTTTGAAGTTAAATCCTGCTAAGTGTGCTTTTGGTGTGCCATCAGGTAAGTTGCTGGGGGTTCATAGTCAGCAGAAGGGGGATCGAGCTAGACCCATCCAAAATCAAGACAATTCAAGACTTGCCACCGTCAAGGATCAAGAAAGAAGTTATGAGTTTCCTGGGTCGTCTGAATTACATTAGCATATTCATCGCTCAATCAACAGTCATATGCGAGCCAATTCTCAAGATGTTGAAGAAAAATGCACTGAATGAGTGGACAGAAGAATGTCAGAGATCTTTTGATCGCATCAAGAAATACTTGTCTGCACCACCAATTTTGGTCCCACCGAGAGAAGGAATTCCATTATTGCTTTACCTGTCAGTCTCAGAAAATGCTTTCGGATGCGTCCTCGGGCAACATGATGAGACCGGTAGGAAAGAGAAAGCCATTTACTACTTGAGTAAAAAGTTCACACCATATGAAGCCCGTTACACTTTTATAGAAAGTACATGTTGTGCTTTGACTTGGACGACACAAAAGTTGGGGCATTATCTGTCGTCCTACACAACTTACCTCATCTCGGGAATGGATCCATTGAAGTATATATTCCAAAAGGCCATGCCTACAAGAAAGCTAGCCAAGTGGCAAATGTTGCTGAGTGAGTTTGACATTGTGTATGTAACCCAAAAAGCAATCAAGGGGCAAGCCTTAGCAGATCAATTGGCTGAAAACCCAGTTAATGAGGAATACGAGCCACTTTGAACATACTTTCCAGACGAGGAAGTTTTGTTCGTAGGAGAAGATATCACGGAAATCTACCCCGTATGGAGGTTATTTTTTGATGGGGCGGTCAACTTCAAAGGTTCAGGAATTGGAGCAGTTTTGGAGTTAGAAACGGGCCAACATTATCTGGTAACTACTAAGTTACGTTTTCCATACACCAACAACATGGCTGAATATGAAGCTTGCATCCTGGGGCTCAAATTGGAACTTGATATGGGTGTTCGTGAATTGCTAGCCATCGGAGATTCAGATTTGCTGATTCACCAGGTACGGGGAGAATGGACGGTAAAAAACTCCAAGATTACTCCTTATGTGGAGCTGGTGCAAGAATTATGCGGAAGATTCAAGGATGTTGATTTCATACATATCCCACGAACACAAAACGAGTTTGCTGACGCTTTGGCCACGATATCTTTCATAATTCAGCACCCGGATCAGAGTTACATCGATCCTTTGGAAATAAGCCTGAAGGAGCAACCCGCGTATTGCATATACGTGGAAGAAGAGCCTCATGGAAGGCCTTGGTACTATGACATTAAGAGGTATTTGGAATCTGGAATATATTCTGAAGAGGCTAGTAACAACCAAAAGAAGACAATCCGGCGTTTGGCAAAGAATTACTTTCCAAATGGAGAAATTATTTTTAGGAGGACTCCTGATTTGGGATTCCTAAGATGCGTCGATGTGGCGGAAGCCAATAAGTTGATAAAAGAGGTACACGCTGGAGTTTGTGGGCCCCACATGAATGGGTTTGTCCTTTCCAAAATAATCCTGAGAACCGGTTACTTCTGGATGACTATGGAAAATGATTGTAGTAAGTTTGTGCAGAGATGTCCAAAATGTCAAATACACGGAGATCTGATTCGAATGCCTCCACACGAGCTTCACGCAATGAATTCTCCTTGTCCTTTCGTAGCTTGGGGCATGGATGTTATCGGACCAATAGAGCCATCGACATCGAATAGACATAGATTTATTTTAGTCGCCATCAATTATTTCACTAAGTGGGTTGAAGCTGCTTCATACAGAGCCGTCACTAAGAAAGTGGTTTCATATTTCGTCAGGAATAACTTGATTTGCCGATTTGGAGTGCCGGAATCGATTATTACTGATAATGGGGAAAACCTGAACAGTCACTTGATGAAAGAAATTTGTGATCAGTTCAAGATTGTGCATCACAGCTCGACAGCGTACCGTCCCCAAATAAATGGAGCCGTAGAAGCTGCTAACAAGAATATCAAGAAGATCTTGAGAAAGATGGTCGAAAATGATAGATCATGGCATGAGATGTTACCTTACGCCTTGCTAGGGTATCGAACAACGGTTCGAACCTCCACAAGAGCAACTCCATATTTACTAGTTTACGGGAATGAAGCTGTGATACCCGCTGAGGTCGAAATACCTTCCCTAAGGATTATTCAGGAAGCTGGACTGAGTAACGAAGAATGGGTCCGTGCTCGCTATGAACAATTCATGTTAATTGATGAAAAAAGAATGGCCGCTGTATGCCATGGTCAGCTGTATCAACACAGGATGGTTCGTGCCTTTAATAAGAAGGTAAGAACTCGAGTATTTGAAGTGGGGCAACTGGTTCTCAAATGAATATTCCCTCACCAAGAGGAGTACAAGGGCAAGTTCGCTCCAAACTGGCAAGGGCCATACATATTTCGCAAGGTGCTATCTGGAGGAGCTCTGATTTTTTCTAAGATGGATGGGACAGAGTGGACCAAACCAATCAATTCTGATGCGGTAAAGAGATATTATGTTTGAATGACGTTCTAGTTTTTGTGTTTTCTTAGTTTGTTTGTAATCACCTTTGTAATAATGTTGTTTGCTAGTGTGTAACTGCCTAGAATCTTTTCTCTTTATGCACGAACTACGTTTGACCTGAATTCCCAAGAAAGGGATACGTAGGCGGCCTATGTCGGCTTCGGTCAACCCCTTAGGAAAATTTATCCTTTCCCCCCTATGTATGAACTATGTGATGACCTGAATTCCCAATAAAAGGGATAAGTAGGCGGCCTATGTCGGCTTTGGTCAACCCATTAATTTCTTTTGTATATCCCTAGCGTAGCCTGAACTACGTTTGACCTGATTCCTACTTCAACGAGATACGTGGGCGCCCCAACGGCTCGGTCATATAACCCTAGGAAATAGAAACTGGGGCAGAATTTTTGAGAAGGAATCTCGGAAATTCACAAGAGAAGATCGACATCCAACAAAGAGAATGAAGATCAGCAAAGACTTCAGATCCACTCAGATTGGTATTATCTCAAACAAGTTTAAACTGGGGCAGAAATTTTGGGGAAGACCTCAAAATTTTCACCAAATGACGGGACATATTCCAAATTCCCCAGCACCAGAGGTTAAAGCTTTGGAAACCACCAACTGTAACAAAGTCTGGGTAGACTCAATTTTTGGCTATTGTAGAACTACTTGAAGAAACCCTCCAACAATAATCATGAGTTTTGGAAACCATCCATCTGATATAGTCAGAACCGCGAGGAAGACGTTCATTGAGCTAGTACATGACATGACTGGCAGAAATTTTCTAAAATTTTACAGAAGTTTTCAAAATTATTTTCAAAATTTAAGACTATTTTCAAAAATCTTACGAATCACTTACTTAGTACTTGCCTAGACATCATTTGGGATAGAGTGTTAGGGTGGAAGTCTCAATATGGTGGAATGCCCAAGAGATGGCAAGGAGAAAATCAAGGATCGAAGAAGGTCAACATGGAGTAATTTCATTCAACTAATCATTTTTCTGTGGATGCAGGGATCAATACGCAAAATGAGAGTCTCTTTAAAAAATCCCCGAGAAAATTGGGAGCCACAACAGATCATTAATGCCCAAGAACGGTATTTTAGGGCAACCCCAAAAATAGGTTTAATGCCCATTTATTGAGGACCTTTTGATTTGTCCATCTCATTTCTTGAGATCGTAGGCGACAAACAAAAGCACTTTGTCTTCTTTACACGTATCGTATTTAGAAGTTTCCTAAAAATAGTCGCTAGTAAAAGCGACTTTGTGTCTACTAATCGTCTACCTTGAGTACAGGTACATGTAGAAAGCAGGACACTGATAAATGAAGCCAGGTAAAATTATTTTATCACTGCCACAATGGCCATTGCATAGCATTGCCGCAAAGGCCATCACATATCATTGCCTCAGAGGCCATTACATATCTGTTGACGCGCTAGACACAACGCTGGCGTCGAGGATATCATCAGCATTCAATATCTGTTGACGTGCTAGACACAACTCTGGCGTCGAGGATATCATCATCATTCAATATCTGACGACACGCTAGACATAACGCTAGCGTAGAGGATATCATCAGCATTCAATATCTGTCGACATGCTAGACATAACGCTGGCGTAGAGGGTATCATCAGCATCTAATATATCTATCGACATGCTAGACACAACGCTGGCGTCGAGGATATCATCAACATTCAATATCTGTTGACGCGCTAGACACAACACTGGCGTCGAGGATATCATCAGCATTCAATATCTGTCGACATGCTAGACACAATGCTGGCGTAGAGGGTATCATTAGCATTCAATATATCTGTCGATTCGCTAGACACAACGCTGGCATAGAGGGTATCATCAGCATCCAATATATCTGTTGACACGCTAGACACAATGCTGGCGTCGAGGATATCATCAGCATTCAATATCTGTTGACACGCTAGACACAACGTTGGCGTCGAGGATATCATCAGCATTCAATAGCTGTCGACACGCTAGACATAACGCTGGCGTAGAGGGTATCATCAGCATTCAATATATCTATCGACACGCTAGACACAACGCTGGTGTCGAGGATATCATCAACATTCAATATATCTGTTGACACGCAAGACACAACGCTGGCGTCGAGGATATCATCATCTTTTCATGAATCAGCATCTGAATACATTAAGAGCACACGATTTGGTGGGATGCCTTCAGGTCGCTATCTAAGGATGAATGATATATAAGATTTCCTAGCAATTGACAATTTGAAGGTCATCTATAAGTCATATTATTTGAAATAGGATAGTGTGCAAGATCACCTATGAGTTGATAGCCTGTAGGTCATCCGTAAGCCACAATAACATCCTAACCGGATAGTGTGCAAGATCGCCCAAAAGTTGATAGTTCAAAGGTTATCCGTAAGTCACAACTAAATCCTTACCGGAGGATATGCAAAATTGTCAAATTGATACGTCCAAGGGTTCTCTATAAGCCGCGTCATATCCAAGATCGATTATGTGCAGGATTACTCAAAGACAATCAATTTGAGGGATTATCTATAAGTCATATTGTATCCAAGGTCGTATGATGTGCAGGAACACCTGAAAGCTAGCGATTGGAGGGATATCTATAAGTTATCTCTTATCCAAAGTCGGATAATGTGCAGGATTACCTAAAAGCTAGAAATTCAAAGGATATCTGTAAGTCGCCTCGTATCCAACATCAAATAATGCGCAAGATCGTCTAAAGATTGACAATTTAGGGAAAATTTATAAATCGATCATCAGCTACAACCGGAGAGGTTATCACGCCACATACAACAAGTGATATAGGTACAATAAAGGATGACTTTGCTTTTCAGGCCACAACTCACGTGGAGATATGGTAAAAGACTACATACCTCTTTCGTTAATTATGTTTAGTACTAACACTTTTTGCTTGAAGCATTGTTGAGAGCATCCGAGACGATAAAAATCTCAAATAAAAACCATAGGTGCGGACGACTTCAGGTAGGACGCAACATAACGTGGAACTCTTTCTTAGCAGCAAAACGGGACATAGTCTAAAGAGGGACGTTAAACTCTTTGGACGCGAGCTAAAGGATGATCACCACCACCATCCAACCACACCCTTGTTAGAAGGCATGTGGATATTTCAGGATATTCTGGTTTCAGCTTCACCTTCGGGATATTTTTAAACTCATGCCGAGGGTAACCTTCTCTTTTTTTTCAAATTCGGGTGGCAACACACTTAGAGTTTTGGAAATTATGTCCAGGTAAGTTCTTGACTATGGATGTGAAGGATCCCACATTCATGGTTAAGAGGTTACAAGCTTCTTTTCTACAACTCGATCAACTTGTCACTCATTCCGAGCCAAAGATGGTCTGAAATAAAAGACTATCTTTTCTACCGATTGAGTCGAACTACAAGCAGTCTGATTCCCTGATTCGTGCGAAAACCAACCTCTTTCAGATTCGAATCTATGGTCGGACAAAAATTAGGAACGTCAACTTTCCTTTGCCCAGGGTTACTTACATCCACCCTATCCAAAGGGAGGGGGCAGTTGTTGACACCTATTTTTTGCCCTCCACAACTAAATTTAATCCTGAGTTTCTTCAGTTTTTAATAAACCAAAATAATTATTTCATCCAAAAAAAAAAAAAGCTTAAAATATTTTTTGTACGTGATTTTTTCATTTTAAGTAGCGATTATATACTATTGTGTTAAGTTATACGAGATTATATAATTTGTTACTTAAATATTTATTTTACAAAATATCGGATTTAATTAAGGCTTATCTTGAAAATAAATTCAAATGATTAAATCTTAATTTAAATATAATTTATTCTCAAAAAATAATTTATTTGGATAAATATGCATTCATTTTATTAATTCAAGAAGCTCGGGATTAAAAAAAAAGGTATTAATTCTTATCGAATTTCAATTTAATTTAGCCAATCTATTAGATTTGACCATAATTGAAAATTGGTCATAATTACAATGCAATTCGTCAATTAATTTTTAATTTGGTCAAAATAAATAAATATGGCTAAATTTTAAATTTCAATTGTGTTATATTTTAAACAATCCCAAAATTCTCAAGAACTCTCATAATTTTTACCCAATTCTCACCAAAAAATAAATTCAAATTGTACTATTCCCCCCAACTTTGTCCTTTTCCAATTTTGAAATTCAAAGATTGTACTACATTGTACTATTTCCCCCCACATTATCTTTCACCTCACCTTATCTTTAATTTTTACATTCCAAAACCCCCCCTAAATGTTTTTTCTCCCACATTGGTAGATGACAAGAAATAAATTTCTATCCTTTCCTATAAATATTTTTCTCCCACATTGGTGGAAAAGGGAAAAAATACCCCATTCTCTCCTATAAATACTACCACTACTTTGGTAGAGGGGGAGGGAGAAGGAAGAAAAAAAAAGGCTAGAAAGGGGGAAAAAATCCTTTTGAGCAAAAAATAGTTATTTTTATTTAGTAAAAATTTTTGTTTCATAAAGTTGATCGGCTAATCAAAATTTTTGAGTTGCCGGCGACGTTTTTCGGTGGTGGTTGATTCCAACGAAGCTCGTAGTCTCGTTTTGCTGCCCCAAAAGGTAAACACACCTTCTTTTTTCTTTTTTTTTTATTATTTTAGTTTTTATTATCGTTTTTCTCTTCATCTTTTTTCTTCTTCGTAGTTCGTAGATATAATTTTATTTGTTGGGATTGTATGTTACAGATGGCCTTGAAGGCCCTAGGACGTTGTGGTATCGATATTCTAATTATTTTCATGTTCATGATATAAAAATGAGCTAGCAATAGTTGTATGTGTCTTTTTTGACTTTATTCTTTGATAAAGTTTCAATCTTTGCTTAAAAGATGTATTCATGCTTTTTTTAAAACTCATTGTTGTTGGATACATTTATTTTTAGTATGTAAAATTATTTTCTTTATGTTTAGAAGAATAGTTAATGTTGAATGTTTTGTCTTTTCACCTTATTCTTTGATTATTTGAATAAAGTTTAGATCTTTACTTGAAAAATGATACTCATGTCTTGTTTAAACTTATTGTTGGTAGATATATTTCTTTTTAGCGTGTAAAGTTATTTCTTTATGTTGAAAAGAATAGATAATATTGATTGTTACTCTTTTTTTACTTTATTCTTTGATTATTTTGGATAAAGTTTAGATCTTTACTTGAAAAACAATACTCATGTCTTGTTTAAACTTATTGTTGGTAGATATGTTTTTTTTAGCATGTAAAGTTGTTTATTTTATGTTGGAAGAATAGTTATTATTATTTGTTGCGCCTTAATAAAAATAGTAATTAGTTAAGTCAAGAATTTGTCATTTGCTTACTAATTATTTTAATGGATTTCAAAACCCTCATATAAGATATGAAGTGCTAGCTTTATTTTTCATCCAAAATGTTTATTCTTCTTTGTTCGCATGTTGTCTTTTCAAAATGATAAGAAAGTTCGAACTTTTGAGGCTAAATAAAATTATTTGGATATTTTTGACTCATGCATAGTATGATTGTGAAACTTTTGCTTTGCATTTTTTATTTGTTGACTCTCATTCTTGTGCAAGTGTGCTTATTCTTGTCATTCAATAATTGGTTCTTGATAGTTTCTTTTACTTTGAAATATGTCACTTTTATGCCTTGAACATATATTAATTTCTTTATCTTTTCTTTGTATGCAAAAAATATCTCGAGTCCAAATGGACTCCTCTCCTCCTACATTTCGTAATGGGTAAATGAGGCTCACCCCTTCGAGTCAAGTTCGAAGTTTAAACCCAAGGTCTACTACATGGCGTGCGGGTGCTAGAAGATAGACAAAGAAGGAAAATGGGTCAAAACCCATTGATGAGGTCACTAAAAGACTTGAAAAGTCTCAATTTTTATTATTGTCTTCTTTTTATTTATTCATTTAGTCATTTATTTATTCATTCATTTCGGCCTCGAAGCCAAAGTTGTATTTAATACAGGTGAAGCAAGACTCGAGCCAAAGACTCGAAAAATAGTTTACGACAGGTGAAATGGGTTGGAAGCCCAACTAGACTAGGACAAGTCTCGTTGATTTGGGCCTAATGGCCTAAATCCTTTACTTTCTCCTCCCTTCCCCTTTTATGTGTTTATTTGTTTATTAGTTTTGTTTAGACTTAGTTAAAATCCCTACTAAGTCGCCTAAATCTATTTTACACAAGTCTTTTTTTGAAAAAATCAAATCACTATTTCAACAAATTAATCTTTTCGAAGTTAATCAAAAGACGATTTTCAAACAGTTCGGATAACCGCAAGTTAGCGGACGTTTTAGGTGCCTAACACCTTCCTAAAACGTTAATAGGAACCGCTTATCTAGAATCTCTAACTTAAAACGATTTTTCTGTTTTGAATCGTTTGAAGTAACTCCCTAAAGGCTTCTTAATTCCTTTTCAAAATTAAGTGGCGACTCTCTTCAAAAGTCAAAAATTCTCCGCAAAACACAATACATCATATTTCAGACCAACACATGAATCTTTGTTCTCATTAGTAATGGTTTAGCTATTTATCAAAGGCATTCCATGCCAAACCATCATCATCAAGATGAATTGTCATGATTACACAAGCTGAAAGTTATTCTCTTAACTCAATTTTATTGAGCATACAACTTTATGAATGTCAAACTACAAGTTGACAATAAATGCACATGTGATTATATTATTGATGCATCTTTTCAACATATCACATGAAAGGTGAACGGATCCTTATTCACCTTTTATATTTTTCAGATTTTGAGGGATCCTATACAATAATTAGTTGGTCCAACCAACTTATCATGAGAACAAACAACATGAATAATTCTTGAAGAATTTTGTAATTCTTCATTACATGTCCAGTACTCAATATGCTCATCTTCGGGATGTCATAATCGTTCATGTCAACTTATGAATTTTTATTCTAGCAAACTCCAAGTTTACCATGACATGTACCTTTTTACTTTAGTAAATTTCAGATTTACTATGACATGAATAAATTTCAGATTTACTACTTTAGAAGTAGATTTCAAAATAACTCTTCTCGGTTATTCTACCTCATTCGGAGGTGAGTTGTGAAGCCATCACAATCAAGTTCACGTTTGTTGATAAGTTTCACTAAATATCATCACATTCACCCAAGGAGTGGATCTATGCTTATAACAATTAAAATTCTCATTCCCATGAATGAAATATAATCGTGTCTTAAGCCTATCAAATTAATAACTTATAACCTCTTTTATGATATTGCTACTTCAGGAGCAAATCGAGGCATACATATGATCTGGAGAATTTTTCTCTAACATATCTTATGATCATAATACGCGTGTGAAAATATCATCACTTTTGATGATCATTATCATATTGTCCCTCCACACGTATATTCGTGCATTCAATCACTTGTCTTCTTTCAGACATATTATGCACTGCTATCATATACACTCCAAGAATGAAGTACGTTATTATATTTCAGACGTATAATATATTGCTACCACATTCACTTCATGGAACGGAGCATATTTCGTGACTTTTCATTAAAAATACATTATTTTATCTTAGACATCATAATATCATTAATATGGTGCATTGAGATTCAAATTCAACATCTTACCCATATAAAAGCGTCTTAGGCATAAATTGATGGGACTTAAACCCAACATATTATCATCTCTTTTGATAATATTATTCTTGAGGAATAAATTTAAAACATAAATGGTTCCAAACCAATTATTTTTCCTCAAATCCAACAATAATTATATTATTAGCAGCAAAAGACAAATAACATAAGGAATTACTAACCTTGAAATTACTTTAGATTTATAATCTCACCTTGTTTGGCAGAGTCTCATGCTGATAACGTGTTATGAAATATAAAGCAAAGAAGAAGAGTAGAGAGAGAATAAAGAGTAATTCTTATTTCTCTTGAGGGAATTCTTGATGGGGTGAATTACAATGAAGGAAAACCACTTTATTTATAGGGGAAAACAAACCTTGGGATTTATAACTTTTCCATAAATAAACATTCACTATATATGGTAAAGTAGACATTCACTATATATGGTAATATATTTATAACATGTTTAAATTAATTGTTCAAATATTTTAAGGAATGACATCTCTACTGAAATATTTTTTATTTTGGAATGACTTTTCGGTCATAGTAATTTTTTTCAGATAAATTGCTTGATTATGAATTGATTATTCACTAAAATAATCACCAAAATAAATTTTGTTTCCAACAAAATAGATTCTTGTTACCAAAATATCAAGTGACTAGTTCTCAATATGTCACTTGGCTTAATTTTAGGCTAACTTCTTTGCTTTATTCACTAAAATAATCACCAAAATAAATTTTGTTGCCAACAAAATAGATGCTTGTTACCAAAATACCAAGTGGCTAGTTTTCAATATGCCACTTGGCTTAATTTTAGGCTAACTTTTTTGCTTTATTATATATATAGATATATAGATTGTTTCATCATTATAAAAATTGTGATATTTTTGAAATCATTTAGTTCTCTTTTGTAAGTTTATTTTAACATTTGTATTTTTAAAAGAATTCTGTTTGAACTTTTACTAAGGCATATATACCTTTGTTTTTAATTAATTCCAAACTGAATAAAAATGAAACATGCACATTCAAAGAATAGTATTGTTACTCCACCTTTATATTTCTTTAATAATCGTATAAAACTTCTATTATTGACTCAATCATAGATTAATACACCAAATAAATTTGTATAAATAACTGAAAACTCAATTATACTGACAATTTTCTCAAATTCATGTTTGTTTCCTACACTTTTTCTATTATTTATTGTAAATGGAAAGGATAATATACAATATTTCTATCAAAATTCCAACTCATAAGGAGTTAGTATTAGAAATATTCAACTCGTCAAGATTTACGTTAGAGGGCATTAATACTTTAGTTGCAACTCAAGACATTTGTTCATGTTTGAACTAATTCATGCAAACTGAAAACAGATTATCAGCAATCAACTTTTACTTTATATTTTTTTATGCGCTTTTTAGTGTCACTTGAAAGATAATAAAAGCATCTCAAATCAAGCTCCAAATTATCATGCAGGTATAATTTTATTACTCAAAAGATAAGGCAACAAACAAAATTCTTGAGTGTAGTTCATTTTTGAATTCAAGTACATTTTACTTTAAACGAATGTATGGATGAATTTTCTCCAAAACAGAAATAGAAAAACTAAAGTCATTAATTACCTAGTGAGCAAAAACAACTTTCTACATTCCTTTTTGCATCAGGTTTTTATTATTATTTTATTCTTCTCCTTCAATATAAATCTCATATAATTAAAAAAAAAACTCAAAAAATAAGAAAAAAAAACATAAGTGAAAATTCTAATATAGAATTAAATATAAAGTAGTAAGAAGCACCCACCTATATATCCAGCTTGATTTGATGTATAAACTGATCGCTATTTTGGTAATTATTTTCTCGTCTTTTCAGTTCATGACAGCTAAAGAGTTAATATGCTATGCATTTATAAGCTAAATATAATTGAACCAGCAAGAAGAAAAAAATCTCGTTATCAATTACTTATTTAGTAAAACGTGCAACTAATCAAATTTAAAAGTGCAACTTTTATGATCATCTCTAATAAAGAATTTAGATAGTAGATACTCAAACATCGAAAGAAAAAAAAAAGAAAAAGAAGAAACTATGGCAAGCTCACATGTTATAGTCTTGATTTTTTTCTTCAACAATTTATAGTTAGTATATGTGTGCTTCAAAATTACATAAATCATGGTAGATTTTCAAGAAAGAGAAAAATGATTGATAACGATATGTTAAATTTTGAATCAATAGGACAATGAAATATTTGTGGTGACTTGTAAATGGTAAATGTCTACCTTAAAAAGGCTGCCAGCTTTTACATCTAATTGCATTTTTTAAAAAAAATCATTACATCTTTAAATATATAAAATATTTTCTCCATAAAATTTACCATATTTAATAGAATAAGTTATTTAAAAATAAGAATTTCGTTGGAACTCTATACCCATAACTTTAACTTTCCATATAGAGAGGTTACATACTACCTCTACTTTAGCCTAATCATATCTATAAGATCTTTCCGTGTGTAACACTAAACTTTTAAAAAAATTCTAAATTCTAATAAGATTACAATATATTTCATAATAGAAAATGATGTAATTGATGATTTGCATTCTAATTGACTTCAAAACATAATTAATATAGATTCTACTCATGTACGGTGTGATTGATTTCCACCATAATTAAGTGGCTTAAATTAAGGAATCATCCTAAACTATTATTATTTAAATTCAATTATGTATTTGAAATATATTTACTGCTACAATAGTACTATAGTAGTCAATACTAACTGATTTTTAACAGTATCTTCTATTCCATATATATTTCTTAAAATAGTATATATTTCAAAACATTATTTTTATAATATTATTTATATTATTTAAATTAATTGTTTGCATACTTCAAGGGATGACATCATTTTCATAATTTTTTTTTAAAATTTTGGAATGACTTTTTGGTCATAATAATCTTCTTTTATATAAGTTGCTTGATTACTAATTGATTATTCAATTGTGACTCTTAATATAATCTCATTATTTAAATTGGTTACATACTTAGAGGGATGACATTTTTTTTTCAATATTTTGTATTTTAAAATGACTATAATATTTATTATGGGGTCTATCGGAAACAACCTCTCTACCTCTTTAGAGGTAGTGGTATGGATTGCGTACACTCTACCCTCCCCAGACCCCACTTTGTGGGAATATACTGGGTTTGTTGTTGTTGTTGTTGTTGTTATAATATTTATTAAATAAATTGTTTGATTATAATTAAATGACAAATACATGATTGTAGCGTCATAAGTTTTAACAATCATAACAATACATACAACTTTTGAAAGAATTGATTTTTACCACAATATGAAATACGAAATAATATTGAATATTTAAATAATTAACAAAACAAATTTAATAAATAAATAGTTAATAAAACATAAAATTATATGAAATAATTAACTACTAATCTTAATAAAAAATAATTAAAAAAATCATATGAGTTTTCATCCAATAAGAATGCATCTTAATTATTTTTTACCACAATATGAAACATGAAATAATATTAAATATTTAAATAATCAACAAAATAATTTTTTGTTATAAAATGATAGTTTTATGTTGTCAAATGTCAAGTAGCTAGTTTTTAAGATGTCACTTGGCATAATTCTAGGCTAGACTATTTTGCTTTATTATATATATAGATAGATAGATATGAAACATGAAATAATATTAAATATTTAAATAATCAACAAAATAGTTTTTTATTATAAAATGATAGTTTTTTGTTGTCAAATGCCAAGTAGCTAGTTCTTAAGATGCCACTTGACATAATTCTAGGCTAGACTATTTTGCTTTATTATATATATAGATAGATAGATATGAAACATGACATAATATTAAATATTTAAATAATCAACAAAATAGTTTTTTGTTATAAAATGATAGTTTTTTTGTTGTCAAATGTCAAGTAGCTAGTTCTTAAGATGCCACTTGGCATAATTCTAGGCTAGATTATTTTGCTTTATTATATATATATAGATATGAAACATGAAATAATATTAAATATTTAAATAATCAACAAAATAGTTTTTTGTTATAAAATGATAGTTTTTTGTTGTCAAATGTCAAGTAGCTAGTTCTTAAGATGCCATTTGGCATAATTCTAGGCTAGACTACAATAGTACTATATTAGTCAATACTAACTGGTTTTTAACATTATTTTCTACTCCATATATATTTCTTAAAATAGTATATATTTCCAAACATTATTTTTATAATATTATTTATATTATTTAAATTAATTGTTTGCATACTTCAAGGGATGACATCATTTTCATAATTTTGTTTTTAATTTTGGAATGACTTTTTGGTCATAATAATCTTCTTTTATATAAGTTGCTTGATTACTAATTGATTATTCAATTGTGACTCTTAATATAATCTCATTATTTAAATTGGTTACATACTTAGAGGGATGACATTTTTTTTTCAATATTTTTTATTTTAAAATGACTATAATATTTATTATATAAATTGTTTGATTAGAATTAATTGACAAATACATGATTATAGCGTCAGAAGTTTTAACAATCATAACAATACATACAACTTTTGAAAGAATTGATTTTTACCACAATATGAAATATGAAATAATATTGAATATTTAAATAATTAAAGAACAACTTTAATAAATAAATAATCAATAAAACATAAAATAATATGAAATAATTAACTACTAATCTTAATAAAAAATAATTAAAAAATCATATGAGTTTTCATCCAATAGGAATGCATCTTAATTATTTTTTACCACAATATGAAACATGAAATAATATTAAATATTTAAATAATCAACAAAATAGTTTTTTGTTATAAAATGATAGTTTTTTGTTGTCAAATGTCAAGTAGCTAGTTCTTAAGATGCCACTTGGCATAATTCTAGGCTAGACTATTTTGCTTTATTATATATATAGATTGCTTGATTACTAATTGATTATTCAATTGTGACTCTTAATATAATCTCATTATTTAAATTAGTTACATACTTAGAGGGATGACATTTTTTATTTTAAAATGACTATAATATTTATTATATAAATTATTTGATTATAATTAATTGACAAATACATGATTGTAGCGTCATAAGTTTTAACAATCATAACAATACATACAACTTTTGAAAGAATTGATTTTTACCACAATATGAAATATGAAATAATATTGAATATTTAAATAATTAACAAAACAAATTGAATAAATAAATAATGAATAAAACATAAAATAATATGAAATAATTAACTACTAATCTTAATAAAAAATAATTAAAAAATCATATGAGTTTTCATCCAATAGGAATGCATCTTAATTATTTTTTACCACAATATGAAACATGAAATAATATTAAATATTTAAATAATCAACAAAATAGTTTTTTGTTATAAAATGATAGTTTTTTGTTGTCAAATGTCAAGTAGCTAGTTCTTAAGATGCCACTTGGCATAATTCTAAGCTAGACTATTTGCTTTATTATATATATAGATATGAAATATGAAATAATATTGACTATTTAAATAATTAATAGAACAACTTTAATAAATAAATAATTAATAAAACATAAAATAATATGAAATAATTAACTACTAATCTTAATAAAAAATAATTAAAAAATCATATGAGTTTTCATCCAATAGGAATGCATCTTAATTATTTTTTACCACAATATGAAACATGAAATAATATTAAATATTTAAATAATCAACAAAATAATTTTTTGTTATAAAATGATAGTTTTTTGTTGTCAAATGTCAAGTAGCTAGTTTTTAAGATGCCACTTGGCATAATTGTAGGCTAGACTATTTTGCTTTATTATATATATAGATAGATATGAAACATGAAATAATATTAAATATTTAAATAATTAACAAAATAATTTTTTGTTATAAATGATAGTTTTTTGTTGTCAAGTAGCTAGTTCTTAAGATGCCGCTTGGCATAATTCTAGGCTAGACTATTTTGCTTTATTATATATATAGACTAGTGAATACATCCGCGCTTCGCGCGGTCGGTAAAAATTATTATTATTAAATAAATATTGTCATTAGTTATAATTAAATATTTATTTCTTTATAATTTTCAATTGTAATATTATGAATTGTTTCTTTATATCATAGTATTTTGAAGATGTTTGCTTTTTTTTAATCATTTTATCTCGCTTAACTGTTCATTTGTATATCTTGTTATGCTATTTGTCAAAATAGAATAATATCATGTAGCTTACCTACAAAATGATATTGTCATAATTAAATATTTAATCTTAAAATAAATACTATATTCTATAAAAGAACTGATATAAAAATTTAAAATAACTTATAATTTTACGTATTATTAAAAAAAAATTATACTTTTATCATATAATATTAATTTCATGAATAACATCTGTCAAAATTTCACTGGAAGGTTTACTTTTATATTTTTATAAAATTTGTGTAATATCCTTCTTTTCTTCTCCTTTTGTAATTTTTCCTAATAATCAAGCGTTAAGAATGTTATGATTTTTTTAAAGTTTTCAAACTGAAATATATTAAATTTAATATTTTAAAATCTATTGCATTATTTAAATTTTTATTTTTTTTTCATAACTTTCAATCTTTTAAGAACTTATGGTCGTCAAAATATATTTGATTTTGTCTAACTCTATGTAAGTGGTAGTATTTATTTTTTTTAATGAAAACTTTATTTAGCATATATAAAAGATATATAAAGGGCTCAATGAATAAAAAAATTGATTAAAAATTTATAAACAAAAATCATGGTCCGACTTCCATACTGCACCTGTAGAACCTCCAAGTCATGGGTATATGTACATGAAAAATTACCCTTTGAAACTATATTGAAGTGATCAAGGGTTGTAGAAGCTAAGAATTAGAGGTGGATTGATGAGGTTATCGACATCAAATGACAATTTTTTGAACTTCTTATAATAAATCAAATTAAAAAAAAAAAAAGACGGTGAAACCAATTAAGGAAGAAGTTGGATATAGTAAATCAATTCATATACATAAAAATAAAAATAAAAAGAGATAGATAAGAAATAATATGTATAGTTATTGATTGATACAAAGAATATCACTTTGAAAATTCATGAAATTTCAAATGTCACGTACTGATTTACAAACCCCCAAGTATGTATGATGAAAAGTTTCTCTATCGATTCATACGACACTACTTGTATCCACATGGGGAATCTTAGTAGCTTAGTTGGTTAGTTACCTGAACTCCCACCTTGTTGGTAAGGGTTGTAATCCCCTCCCCTGTTCCCCTTCCCCTCCCCCAATTTTAAAAATAATATACTTGTATCCACCTTAAATGAAGTTTTCTTCTTATAACTCATAAATGTGCAAAAAAGTGATGCAGCAATTCTGACTTTGAGCAGCAAAAATATTTATCTGGTCATAAAAATATAATTTTTTTCACATCAGTACCTAATTTAACCCAAAGTGTTGGTTCAAGCATTTATTGTCCAACCATAAACCTGAAAGTCATGAAATTAAACCCCAATTGTTCAGTTCCTTAGGCTTACCATTTTCCAGAAACAATAAAAAGAGAAGGCAGATTTATCCTTCAGATATTGAACGCTTACCTAAATAATAATTGCTGCTTTTGCCTGCCTTCTGAATCAAAACTCATTGCGTGCAGCCATCCCACGCAATCATGTCTGAATTGAAACAACAGAGGACCACAACTCTTTGTAAGCCTTCCAAGCAATATCATACGCACATTTGTCTGGATTCTAAGAGAAGTTGCTACCCTCCTCAAGCTCTCATATACACACCGATCAAGTTCCCCTACAATGACCAAATAGAAACAATCAAATGAGTATCACGATTCCTAAAGTGCATCCTAAAATAGGGCAACACACATGCAGCAAATTCATTACTCGACTCCCTGGCTTTTGTTGGAATGGACCATAAAATCCTTCATCCACGGTAGATAAAAAATCTAACGTGATTTCGGTTTATAGCTATCAACAACAAAGTTTCGCATGAAAACAGGGAGAGCAAACGAAATCCAATCAAGTTAAGGTTTTGCAATTACCTGACAACCTAGATGTGACCTGAACACGATGAATGTACTTCTAAAATACAAGTGGAATCTGAAAATAATAACCAAACACTTACAATAGTCGACTAATCGGCAAACAATGAGGCTTCACACGGCTAACTTCACTTCGCACAACCATGACAACTTTATCCAACCGGAGTGTCGAACCTGAAAATAATAACCAAACAGTTACAATAATCGAAGGCATAATTCGCAAACAATTTGGCTTCCCACACAGCTAAATGATCAAAATTAGAGCAAAATTGAAAACTTCGATGAATGACTACTTCAGTGGCCCAAATAGGGTCTGCTTGAACATATTTGTGTATCAACTATCAAGCACATTATGAAAATGGAAATCTCAGGAAAAAAAAATACATAGTGAGAACGAAATCAAACTGTGTTCAATAAAAATCCCACATAGCTAAGGTGGTCTCTGAAAGCATATTTCATATTTGTTCCTTTCTGTTGGCTAAACTACAGCTGAACACTTTTTGGAAATGAAATGCACTTTGGTATCACAAGAGGGTATTGATTGGATCTAACGTATCATTTTCATCATCAGATGGATCTTCTAATTTGTTGTAATACTCTACATCCTGTCAAACACCAAAAACGTTCATACGAAATACAACATATTTATTAGGTCAAAACAACTAAGCAAAGATATACAGTAGCTCCCAGACAGGCGAAAAGAAGAAGCCAATGAAATTATTTTGATAACAATTGGATCATCGATCAAAAGAGTGACTTACTTGGGTCGATGTCAGTGTTGATGAGTTTCAAGGCGACATTTCTTCCATTTTTATTGGTGAAAGCATCTAAATGTTTCACAATTTTCTCCTTCAGATATTCCTTGTTCTTGTTCCTCACTGTAACTACAGCTAGAACTTTGAATTTCAACGACTTTTTAGGCACCACTGTAATCAAATTTTCACTTATACCCGCCATGGTATTTCACCAGGGAAAAAGACTTTCACTAATTCCCTTTTGCTTTTTTATCATCCCTCAAACTTCAACTCAAACTTACATCATTAAAATAGTACAAGTAATATACAAAAATTCAAGACTCGTTATTCTACTACCAGTAAGTACTATTCTATTTATACTGTTCCATCAAGAACCATTTATAACATTGTACTAATCGTCAAATGATTATCCAACTGTAAAGCAAAATTTCTCACTCACCCCTTTCAAAAATAATAACTTAACAAAAACCTCTTCAACCTAAGCAAAATCCTCAAAGTTCTCAACTTTCATCTCCGTTTCTTGAACTTTAAACTTGACACACAGTGACTTCAAGACAGCCAATCCCTTCAAATCCAAAACCCATGTCAAGCATATTTTTCCTCATCATTACAACCTTAACTTCACTTATAATTTGTTTGCCATTCTTTATTTTCTTTACTATCTTGGGTACTCTTTGGTGCATCTTTCACGTACTAATCCTTTTGATTATAATGCACCACTTGTTAAGCGTCATAGGTTTAGTTACAAAGAGCTAAAGTCAGCTACCGAAGGTTTTAGTGATTCCACTCCTATTGGTAAAGGGGGATCTGGAACTGTATGTAGTGAACATCACTTGCTCTGATTTCACATTTTCGATTTTATTTTTAGAATTCATATTTTCGGTTTGTGGGGTTTATGTTATTAGCCAGCAAATTGGAATCTAGAAATTGTTTTGATATGGGAAACAACTCCCAAAATGAGCACCTTCATTTTTTTGTTGTTGAAGCAGCATAGGATTTGTACTACATTCAATAAATGGAGCCTAATTTGGTTGCAATGTGGACGGGGTCTATTTGGTTTATACACCTCATCTATGTTGCTCGGACTCTCCCAAAATATTGCTGCACTCATGTCGGATCCTCCAGCAATGCACTACTTTTGGGAGGATCCTACACGCATCTGTCAATAATTTTGTAGAGTTCGAACAACATAGCATCTCAAGGATTCGGTCTTATAGTTCTGTAAGATGTCTTTACCATCGGTATAGTCTCACACAAATTGTTCTCATTCTTAGAGAGCTGAACAACCAGTTTATGACTTGGAACTTATACGGTGATTAAGTTTTCTCCCTTCTCAAATTGATATTTCATATATTGTGCTCTCTTCATTTATTTTTACTTGTTTAGTATTTTAAAAATGAATTAGTTATTTTATTTATCACTAAAAAAAATAACTTTTTTTTATCTTATCATCAATATCAATTAGTTTTTTTCTAAAATCAAAGACTACATATCAATTAATATGAATAAATAGATATTGTAGTAAAATATTTATATTAATTATTATTTTTAAAAGATATACAAAGTTTAAAATAAACAAATAAAAATGTATAAAGAAATATTACGTTTAAGTTTTAACCAACATCTACTTATTGTATAGTTTAAAATAAAAAAAAACATATTATATAGTTTTTCAAAAGAACAATATTTAAGACGAATAAGCTTCATAAGCCACCGTTTCTTCTAGATTCAACATCATGCTAATAATATACTAGTAAAATATATTTCTTATTTTCTTTCCTTTCAATTTATGTGATATATTATGTGGTAGATGATATCACTAGCAAATTATTTTTCTTACGATAAATTTTATTTGTTTGCACGTAATGAAAGTCTAGTCTGAATGATTCAACCTTAGAACATTTAAAACTTTTATTTACATTAAGATTTAAATACTTGTTTGATCTCTTAAAAATTAACATCTTGAACAAAATCTTATACCATTAAAAGGCAATTTGTGTGGATAAGTAATTTCACCAAATTCTATTCAGTCGATAGTGACCACCACAATACATCTGCTATCACAACCACCACTACTGTCATAAACCTACCACTACCACCAATCACCTTTGCCCTTCAAAAAAATCACCACTATTATGAACTGCTACTATCAGTCACTATCTCATCAACATGTTTATTATTATAATTATATTCACTGTCATCACAACAACCGTCAGTACTGTTGTGGCCACCTCCGTCATTAATATCAACCACTATAACTACTGCAACCAACTCATATTACCAATCACCCCACCATCACAACTAGCATAGCTACCAACTACCCTAGATCGTCAAGCATCATACATTCTTCAGTCACCGTCATCAACATCCTAAATATTAACATCAACCAACTTCATCGTCAAAATCATCACCATCATCACTGCAAATTATCTCCATCAACTAATGAACGAAAATGTTTCAATTCTTTATTAAAACAGTGACTCACATATACCTCTATCATTACACAAATGGGATCAATATACCCTTTTTGGCTAATAAAAATAGAAAAAAGAGAGAAAAGTTCAAAAATAATTTTTTCTCCAGTCATATTTAAATTTTATTTTGTATTAGAAAAAAAATCAAGGCATCTATGCTAGATTTTACAAGAAGATGAATGAAAAAGGAATATTTGTTTATCATTTTTGAAAGTTTCGAGATGCTAGATTTTACAAGAAGATGAGTGAAAAAGGAATATTTGCATATTATTTTTGAAAGGGAGGGGGGCGGGGGTTATATATGGCCCCAAAATATGATGGTCTTAAAAGTATAAAAAGAGAATATTTGCATGCCATTTTTAAAATACACCTCGATGCTGTAAGCTAAATACTATTCTCACTTGACAATAGACAGGTTTTTATTAAGGAAAAAAGACACCACATGACCATTTTGAAAATTATTTCCACTGAAAATGGCCATTTTAAAGTTATGTGTTCCATTCTATGGCCAGTCGGCCTTTTTAATTTCATGGGCTGACCATTTCTAATTGTATAAATAACATAAATACCAACCCTTTTAGAAGTAATTACACTCTCTTTCACTTTTTTAATTACTTTACTTTTTCTCTCTATTAATATACAAAATATAACCGATATATACATAGCATTCTGTGTATATGTTGGGATTTTTGTAATATGTTTAGGGAATTGGGATTTTTTGTAATATTGACAACATAAGTTGTGTATTTGTGTAATTTTTAGTTTCTAATTTTGCACCATTTTAGCCCCTTTTGTACAAGGTAGTTTAGTTTTTTTTTTTTGTTTAATTTCACTACGTTTTATTGGGCTAAAAAAACTGTTTTTTAAAAAATTATTAAATATATCTATATTAAAATTGTGTTATTATTGTACAGAATATGAATAAAAATTATATAATTGTATAAAAATTATAATATAATGTGTGTAGAAATGGTATTATTGTGGAATAGAATATATATATCACAATGAATGTGGTATGAAGATTGTATCAATATGGTATATGAGCTATATAGGCAAAGGATTTTTTTTTGTATAAACTGCATCAATATGGTATACAGACTGTGTAGAATGCGTATATAAATTATATAGAGTTGTATATAATATGTATCTGAATAATAATTGCAGCTAAAGGTTATATAGAATGTGTATAGAAACAATATAATTGTTGTATAAAATATGTATATGTATAGGATGTGCATAGAAACGGTATCATTGTTACATAAAAATGTAACTTTCGCAATTGTATTATATTAAATGTGTATTGAATTTTATTGGCGCATTATAAGAGGGTAAGTTTTCTCTCTCCCAGCGCATGTTAGTCTAACGTGTGCACTCCATGCGAAGGCAAGGGAAAGTTTCTAATCCAATAATAATTGTAAGGGGATATGGCAAGGCCATGCTCACAACTATGGTGAGTGGTAGTGAGGATCATGGAAAAGCAAACTTGGTCCCAATAGGCAATGAAATAGTAACGGTGTTAATCTTCCTCAACATCAGTTGTTGGGAAGGTCGAATGCACCTCTGGGGAGGGGAGTAAATGGTGAAGTATCGTGAAGTGAACCAAGTACAAGTTGATAACCAAGGGTTTGGTAACAACACAAAGTCAGTTGGACCATGTAGTGCAGAAACCACAGTCGAAGGTTCAATCGGCTAAGAAGAATGTGCAAGAATGGTTAAAATTACCTCCCCAGGTCAATTGTAAGCTGATGAGGTGGAGAAATCATCGAATAATTCCTTGAGTGGATCTGGGCAGAAATTGGGCACAACCAAAGCTTCTGTGTGGAAAATTTTTGGCACCAACAAGGAGAGCAATGCAGGGTTTAAAATAGAGTACATCAAACCAATTAAGAAAGGTGAGGTGGTACTAGTTGAGATTGAGGAGGAGGACATCAGTTCAGAGATAGAGTTATGGAAAAACTCAATAATATGTTATGTTCTTAGTGAGTTTTTCCCTTTCAATGTTCTTAATAGATTTGTACAGAGGAAATGGGGAAAGCTTGGAATTAACAAGGTAGCGATGATGAAGAATGGTATTCTGCTGGTGAGATTCAACTCTGAAGAAGGGAAGAAGGGAAAACTGAGGTACTACAGGGTGGAATCTACTACTTTGATAACAAATCATTGATTGTAAAAGAATGGGTTCCTGAGATGGATTTCTCGAAAGAGGAGCTGTCCTCGGTGCCTGATCAAATCTAAATACGGAAAAGTAAAGATAGAGCGATAAGATATCAAAGATAGAAAGATAGACACAAATATGATAACAAAAAGGCAACCAAAGGGTGTATCAAACCCAAAAACCTCCCTTAAAGATTACCAAATAGCACCTAACTCTTACGTGACCGCAAAGGAGATTGAATCTCCCTTACAATCGACATTTCTAATCAAAGGTCAACATTCGCTTTTCCAAGCTCTCAAAACACTCCCAATGGATGTTCATGAATTCATCATTATCAATCAACAAAAACTAACTAAAATAAGCCTAACTACCACGTATTTATAGTTTGGCTAAATATTACATAATTAGGGTCCAAAAGTGATCCAAATGTAAGAAAAGTCCCACTAGGGGCTATTTTGACCCGTTCTTGAAATGCTAGAGTGATCAAAAGTGGATTCAAAGTGCCTTCGGCGTATAACCCTTCCAAGGGGCTTTTGAGCCCCGTTTTGCACTCCTTCGACCTCATCAAAGTCTTTTGACCCACCTTAATCGTAATCTTTACCTATGTGGCATCTTTTAATAGCACTAAGGAGTCATCAAGCATCTTGAACATCATACATATCTCATCCAAAGGTCTGGAGGCAATTTGGCTGGTATCATCCTCCCCTTCTTGAAAAGGATTCGATCTCTAATCCAAACCTTGAAAAAATAAATGAAGGACAAACAAGTACAACATCCTCATGACATGAGGGTTAGGGATAGAATAAATAATCATAGCATCATGCCAAGGTTGCACACATTTAAGATATAACTGATAACACTTAAATTATACTCTTTAATGGGTGTAAGCGATCGATGTCAATATAATAACCCAACTTAGGTTAGGGTCGAATCCACAAGGAGTGAAAGCATAGAAATCAAAACTCAAGAGTATTAATAGTCTACTAAAAGATGACCCGTAGTGTGAATAAAGCAAGCATAAATGTAAAATGGGGGATTTAGTTTGAATGTGTTTATAAATGACAACTACTTCAATTTTAGTGCACTAGCTTGACGTTGAAGAATGCTAAGAGTGAATTCAATTGAGAATAAGCCTTGGGGTTATGCAATTATAGGTGTGGGATCATGCATGGGTATTTGGACATTTATTTAATTTTTAGCTAAAAGTCATGGGTAGGCTAGATGTAAATGTATTGGTGTCAATCTTTCAATTACAACACCAAATTTCACAAATGGGTTCTTTCGAACACCTCACAAGTGTGACAATTTCCCACATCTATTGCCTCAATTGACATCCTTATGTCTAACAGATATCATTAAATGAAATGAATCAAGTTATTGGTTGCATTTATTCCTCACCTATGTCCTCTTTTTCAAGAATGACATGGGTTCTAGGGTGGTTAGAGTTTGCAATCCCCAGCTCTCAATTAATTCATGAAATAAATGCAACACCCATCACAACTAACTAATTAGAAAAATAATTAGCTAAAATCCATGTACTACCACTACCTAAGAGAGCATAACCCCAAGATTGAAAATTAGTTACTCATAGATAAAAGGGATAAGAATATACCAAGGTTATCATTAACTTCATCCATGAGAGATAGAGACAATCTAATTCCACACTTGGGGTTTCAATAATTCTTCAAAGGAAAATCACTACCATGTGTTTTTCATTCAAGCTTAGTACCAAATTCTCAAAAGATGAAAAGATAGGTGCTAAAAGAGAAGAGAGAAGCTAAAAAACTAAAAGAGAGGCTATCTTAAAAAGAGATGAAAACTAGGTCTTGAAAAAGGAGATAAAACCCTTTTTTTAAACTCCACTCTGAAATTACAAAACTACCACCTTATTCTTGATTTGCTTGAGCAGATCCAAAATGGATGAAGAGCAGACAGAGAGCAGATGGCTAGCAGGTCCAAAGCAGATGTGAAGCGAATGCAAAGCAGATGAATCATTTCCTTCACATTTGGCCTCTTGATGACTTGAATGACTTGTCCAATATTTCTTTTTTACTTTTACCTACATAAATGGGCATTACATAAGAGAGTACCATCAAATCAATGGAAAAACATGATAATTTAAGCTTAAAAGGTGCTAGCAAGTCGTCAAATTGACTACTTATCAACCCCCCAAACTTAAGCTATTGCTTGTCCCCAAGCACTCAAGACTAACTCAATGAGATAGGTATTTAACTCAAATCCACCTAGAAGAAAGCTATAGTAAAGGAATAGGCTAACAAAACTCTACAAGCACTTTCATCGCATGTCATTGCAACAAGTAAACCAAAACTTTTCAATGAGCGCATGTTTATGAAGCAAGGATGCAAGTGTGTGTCAAATGAATTTTCCAAATCACAAAACATCTTAAGGTAAGACACAAAATCATTAAATATTGTCTCAATCTTCGCAATGCAACTTACTTCATTCATTTATCCAAACCGGTAGTAAAACATCACCCTCCACCCACAAGTACCGATGTCGCTCACATGCAAGAGTTAACTCCACACATCAATGATATTTCAATTCTTAAGGGAGGTCAAATAAAGAAAGAACTCAGACTCACTCTCACAAAGAAATTCAAGTACATTGAATAGAACCATAGGCTTGCCCTTTGTGTTTTTCACCACTAATGTAGACTTAGTTTGGAATCACCAAGGTCTTGCGAGTCAAGATGAAGGTTTAAGGTGCGGTAAGGAATATATATGGATTAAGTGACTAAAATACCTCTTTTAATGCAATCGCTCAATCCTTTCTACCCCCAAAATTTTCAAACCACCCACCTTATTCTTTTTCAAATCATTTCCCATATTTTAAAAACTTTTTGTTTAGCATTTACCAAACCGTTCAAAGCCACCATTTTCTTTCTTTCACTTCTTTGACTTTTTTAAGAGATTTTCTACCTATAAGCCTTTCTTAGCCCCTCGCTCATTCAATTTTTTTTCAAGTTCTATGGGCTAGGATATTCAATTTTATCATCAAGCACATCTCTTGTCTTTTAAGCACATGTATTGACATCCTTACATACACCTTTCTTATCTTTTCTTTGATCATCTTCTCCCAAATACACAACCCCCCAAACTTAGGCTTTTGCCTATAATCCGTTATCTAGAATCATACAACACATCAAAGGAGGTTAAGTGCCAAAAGAGAGGTTTTCAAAAGGGTTTAGGTGTTTTAGCATGGTTATCATTACAATAAGAAAGAAAGTTTGGCAAAAAGGTTCAAATGGGTTAACCAGGGAACAATGTAAAGGTGGGAATTTGGCTATGTGACGGGTCAAAAAGGGCCTCGGGTCATCCTCCAAATCAAGTTTGCCTATAATTTTTCTTTGAATACACCCGGGGCAAGTTCTAGACTACACAAATGCACAAGAATTATTCAAAAATCTCACCACTCATGGCATCGTACTCATTGAGCAAAAAGTTAGTCTCTCAACCAATTTGAGCTTCATAAGTTACTCCGAGTCAATGGATCATCCTTGTAAAGAGAGAGCCAAAAATTGAGTTTAATGGTCTCACTCAAAAGAAAACTCAAGACATCCTTGATCTTGCAACTATATTTTCATTTTTTTTTCTCAAAAACATTTCATTCCTTGCCAATGACCTTTTGGAAGTATTTTTGAATTATTGCTAATTCCTAGTTTACTAAAATGACTAGATACTTCACCTAAGGATGTCGCCTCGCCATCCCTCATGGGTGAATTATCACTCGGTTCAACAAAGAAACTAAACTAAAAAAAAAGATCAAAAGAAAAAAAAAATTTGCTCCTTAGGAAAGAACCGAGTTTCGAAGAAAACCCTTGGAGTTTATTAGACACGTATATACAAAAGGCGACAAGAGTAATGTGCACAATCGGATACCACATTTAAATTAAGCACATGACACAAATTCAAAAACAAAACGACAATATTTGACATCTTTATCAAAATGCCTAACAAGGGCCCATCCAAAGCAATGTCAATAATAATAAAATAAAAACAAAATGCCATAAACATCAAAGTAATAAAATAGAATATGTCTCCACAATCTATCAAACCACATGCCATAAACTGAGATAGTAGGTATCAACTATCGAATGAATTATAACAATACCCTACCCCCCACTAAAAATATTGCATTGTCCCCAATGTGAAAGTAAAAGAGAGTAGAGGAGGGTAGAGACTCTTTGTGGCGCACAAATCCCTGTCAGTGAATAGTCTCACTGTCTCAATGGAAGGCTCATTAGACTAGGTTGTTCTCATCGAATCTTCTATGAAGGGTGACTCATCATTATGTCGAGTGGTAGAACAAGCCCCAACCATTCCTGTATGCTCCTTATCCGTGGATAACTGCATAGTGAGCTCAAGCTGTCGAGCCTCAGGTAGCCCCTCTATAAGATCGACCTCTACCTCATCATCAATGTCCTCATGAACCTCCCCGAAAAAATCATCAAATGGAAGCACTGGGCCTAAAGTTTCCGGTGGAAAAGTAATCTTTGCCTCATCAAGACCGAAGGAGGGCTTTCCGGAGTGAATCTCCGCCCGTAAACTATCAAGGTCTGCCCTCACAGATACTACCCCCTCACAATCTCCCCTCGCATTTAGCGTGGTCACCCTCTTCTCTAACTTTACTACACGGGCACGAAGAGGTGCTATAGCAGCCTGAATAAATCGAAGAATGTCCGCCACCAATCGGGTAAGAGTGGACTTGTTTTCCAAACTCATGAAAGCAACCTTGGCAAACGTCACAGTAGAAAACTGTGCTAATTACGTGGACCGAGGTGGTGGCACGGTGTTTGATGATGGAGGAGTATCGACAGAATCCTGATGGGTCTCAGCATCCAGTGTAGAATCTGGAGGAATCTCCACCCCCTCTGAGCTCTAGAATCCTTCCACACTCGAGTCTACCAAAGCCAAAGCTTTCCTTTTTAAGCCCATAGGGTTATCCTTATCCTTACTCTGTGTGATGTCAATGACACCGGTGCATATAACCCGATGATCAATCTTAGAGAGTAACGGGACTTTGAACTTAAGACAAAGTATGGATATGAGTGCCGAAAAGGGCAATAAAGTACCCGGTTACTTTGCCCTAAACTTAATCATCTCTGCTATCAACTCTCCCAGATTGATAGCAATTTTATCCATGATGCACCCGACAACAATGGCCTTATCAACCGCAACATCTTGGTCATTTCTTGAGGGAAGTAGAAGGTTACCCATAGATCCAAGACAATGTTTGTCTTGAAATGAAAGATCTCTCCTCTTGATTTGATCCATACCATTAGCCCATAGAGAAAGGCCCTTAGCAATCACCCTAGCTAGCCATGGATAACTCTGACGTCCCCCAAATATGAACCTCTTACACTACACCGCGGAATCTAAGTCACAAACAAAATAGATCTCATTGATCTCCTAGTCGTGCAAGGGACTTCCACTCCTCGAACCAATACACTCTCGAGGCAAAGTTGTGCGGCAATTGGCATTTTGTATTTTTGTTCATTGTTCCTAACAACATAGGAAGATAGAACTCCCAAAAAATCTCTGGGAAGTATCATAATGGGTGAGAAGAGGGCGTCATATCTGTGAAGAGTTTCTAATCCCGTTCTTCAATTTCGTCAATGATTTCGGGGAAATGGGTGTCCACTCCCTTCATGCTAAAGATCTTCTCGGGATTGAACCCTCGAGTAAATACCCACTCATCATATAACTCCTTCACACCTTCTACACCAAACTGAATTTGATCCGTTTCCTTTCCTACCTACCATGCACGATCATTGATAGCTTGGACATTTGGGACTTTCAGAGTATCTTTGGAGACCGGTGCTTTACCCCTTCCGAACGTAGCTTTTGCCTTGCCTTTATTCGAGGCATTACCCTTTCTAGCTTCTCGTGGCAAGTTTTTCCTTGTAGACATACCTATGTGAAAGAAACAAACCAAAACCAAAACAAAAGACAAAAGGTAAAATATCTTTTTAGAATTTTGCAAGTTAAGAAAGAAAATAAAGACAAGAAAAGAAAATAAGATGCAAGGTAACTCATCACTAGAGTCCATGTGTTTCATTTATTACAACACTTAATCATTTAGGCACGACATTGTCTCACATTTTTCACATTTGTCAAAACTAGCTCATAGGGCATCCATGAACTCCAATGGAAACAAGAATGATCAATACCCTTAAGAATCAATTGGAATCAAAATGATGCATAAAAAATGACCACACCATGCCCTAAGGAAAGTCACATTGTCCATTACAAGTATACAACACATTCCTCTCTTATTGTCATTTCAATAAACACTAGTGGGCATCCCAACCAAGAACTTGGAAAAAGAGAATAAGAGCACAAGAGAGAAAGCTCATCTCATCACATCATCTCCAAACATATTCAAGGTGTTCATACTATCATATTTGAGCCACCCACCACACAAAATAAGCAAGAAAAGCTTTAATGGACATTTATCAAGCACATGGTGCACTAGCTTCATTTAAGAGAGTATCATGAATCAAACTAGTGAAACAAGGCACCCATGACAATCTAATTATTCCAACAAGTATTAATCACCCCAATAAGCTCACAAAAACCAACTTTAAATGACCAACTATCATGAGGTATCAAGTATTAAGTCCATCCCTTAGGGGAGAATTCAAGAGTGAAGTCATGAGAAAGCATACTTTCTTGATTTTAAGCATAAGTCCAAAGAAATGATCTCACTTCTTGGTAGCTCAATTTTTGTTAAAGGAAGAGAGAATGTAAAGTTTGAGAGAAAAGAGTCTTGGAAGCTAGAATGGAAAAGTTTAAGTGTTAAAGACTGTTTTTGGCTCGTGTTTATGCGTTTAAAAATATTTTGGGTTGATCGGGTCGGGTCATCCCAATAAAACCAACCCATTTTTAAAACATCACTGGACTTTTTAAAAGATATGCGCACCATCTGTGTTCAACCCGTGACTGAACTGCTTAAGCAGTTCCAACGCACCTTAAGGCAGTAAGTGCCAGCTTCCCTTGCATCCAACATGTGCCTGGACTGCTCTTGGACTGCTGCAGCAAGTCTATTGCATGTCCAGGCAGATTTTACCATCAAAAACCATCCCAGCTACGTCCCAAATGCGACTGACCTGCGTCTGAATTACTGCAGCATATCTAGCGCAGGTCTAAACAGATTACCTGCAGCTTCTTGGCCTAAGTCTGTGCTCCAAATACTCCTCACCTTCGGCTGACCTACTCAAGAAGGTGCAGCGCAGGTTGTTCCATCTTGGCACACGATTTTTCGATCAAAATTCTTGTCTTGGAGTTCTCTTTCGAGCCTCTGAACCTACCTTCTTGCACCCCAATTTCGCTATATTACCTGCATCAATCAAAACTAAACTAAAATTAATATAAAAAATATTTAAAACATCAAAAATAAATCTTGGGTTGCCTCCCAAGAAGCGCCTTAGTTAAAGTCACAGCACGACATCCTTTACTCAATCATTTTGGATCTTTGAAGCGACACGACTCCACCTTAGTCGCTCCGAGTCCACCCATATGATAGTGCTTTAATCGTTGGCCATTCACCATAAATCTCTTCTTCTCGTGATCTTCCAACTCAATAGCTCCGCTAGGATAAACATTTGAGATCACGAACGGTCTTGACCACTTTGATCTAAGCTTTCCTGCAAAGAGCTTCAATCTTGAATTGAAAAGGAGGACATCATCACCTATATGAAACTCTCACTTTACGATTTTGGCATCATGCCACCTCTTCATCTTCTCTTTGTACAACACGGAGCACTCATATGCTTTGAGTCGGAACTCTTCCAACACATTAAGTTAATTTACTCTCGATTTTGAAGCGTCCTCCCAATCCATATTCAACTTCTTCAAAGCCCATAAAGCCTTATGCTCTAACTCAATGGGTAAGTGACAAGCCTTCCCAAACACCAATTGGTAGGGGGACATACCAATAGGAGTTTTATAGGTCGTTCTATATGTCCAAAGAGCATCATCGTTATGTCTCGCCCAATTCGTACGACCAATATTCACGGTTTTCTCAAGGATGGACTTGATTTCGCAATTCAAAACTTCAACTTGACCACTAGTTCGGGGATGATAAGGAGTAGCAACCTTATGCTTCACCCCATACTTATCAAGCAAAGCACCAAATATTCGATTATAAAAATGAGAGACGCCATCACTAATAATTGCCCTTGGAGTCCCGAACCTGGTAAAAATGTACTTCTTCATGAAAAAAATGACACTTTTGCCTTCGTTGTTCGGTAAAGCAATGGCTTCCACCCACTTTGATACGTAATCGATGGGTACTAAGATTTATTTATTACCATATGAGCTCATAAAGGGACCCATAAAGTTGATCCCCCACACATCAAATAGTTCAACCTAAAGATTGGGCTTAAGAGACATCTCATGCTTCCTCGAAACACCACCTTGCATTTGACATTAAGGATACATTTTGACCAAATCATAAGCATATCTATAAAGGGTAGGCCAATAGTATCCACTTTGAAGAACCTTAGCGGTCGTTCAGATCCTACCATGATGACCACCGAATAAAGAGGAGTGACATGCCTCAAGAATATCTATCATTTCTACTTCCATTACACACCGACAGATCACACCATCCGCACACTCCCTAAACAAGAATGGTTCATCCCAAAAATACTTTTTCACATCAAATAGGAACCGCTTCTTTTGATAATGGTTTAGTTTGTCGGGAAACACACCACTCACAATATAGTTAGCATAATCCGCATACCAAGGTGTAATGCTCCCCAAAAGTGACATGACTAGCTCATCAGGAAAGGTATCATCAATATAAATCTCACCCAACCTCTCATGATTGGATTCAAGGCGGGAAATATAGTCGGCTACTTAATTTTCACACTCCTTTCGATCTTTTACTTCAAGATCAAACTCCTACAAGAGTAATGTTCACCTAATCAATCGAGGTTTGGCCTTTTTATTTGCCATGAGACATCAGAGAGCGGCGTGGTTTGTGTGTTCAACCACTTTCGTGCCTAACAAATAGGCCCAAAACTTCTCAAAAGAATACACCATCGCTAACAACTCTTGTTCCGTAACCATATAATTACATTGAGCATCATTCAATGTCTTGATTGCATAATAAATCAGGTGGAATAACTTCTCTTTCCTTTGGCCCAAAACCGCACCTAGAGCAACACCACTTGCATCACACATTAATTCAAAGGGCGATGATCAATCCAGAGCTACTATGATAGGAGCCTACACAAGGAGTTCCTTGAGACAATTGAAAGCTCTTACTCAATCATCATCAAATTCAAATTTTGCCTCCTTTTCAAGAAGCTTGCACAATGGATGAGCGATCTTTGAAAAATACTTAATGAAATGCTCATAGAACCCGGCATGACCAAGAAAACTTCTAATGCCCTTCATGGGGATCGGTGGAGGTAACTTAGCAATCACCTCAACTTTTGCTTGATCCACTTAGATGCCCTTTTCCAAAATTTTGTGGCCTAGAACAATGCCTTCCTTGACCATGAAATGACATTTTTACCAGTTTAAAATAAGATTAGTCTCCACACATCGTTCAAGGACTTTACTTAAGTGAGCAAGGAAAGAATCAAATGAATTCCCAACCACGGAGAAGTCATCCATGAAAATCTCCATTGTATTCTCTACCATATCGGCAAAAATGGACAACATACATCGTTGGAACATGGCCGACGCATTGCATAACCCAAAGGGAATGCGCTTGAAAGCAAATGTGCCATAGGGACAAGTGAAAGTGGTCTTTTCTTGGTCTTCCGGGGCGATGCAAATTTGATTGTACCCTGAGTAACCATCAAGAAAGCAATACCAACCTCGACCGGCTAGTCTATCCAACATTTGATCCGTAAAAGGCATGGGAAAATGGTCTTTCTCGGTCCATGAGTTCAATTTACAATAATCCATACACACTCTCCAACCCGTGATCGGGCGCATAGGTACAAGATCATTATTCTCATTCGGGACCACCGTCATGCCGCCCTTCTTAGGAACATATTGGACCGGACTCACCTACGTGCTATTTAAAATTAGGTAGACAACTCCCGCATCAAGCCACTTAATGATTTCCTTCTTGACCACCTCTTGCATTGGTTGATTTAGTCTCCTTTGGTGTTCCACACTAGGAACATGATCAACATTTAACTTGATTTTATGAGAATAAATTTTGGGAGGAATGTCTATAATATCCGCGATAGTCCATCCGATAGCACGAATGAACTTTTTCACAATTAATTTCAAGGAATCCACTTGACAAGGTTCAAGATCAGCCACTACGATAATTGGAAATGTATTATCCTTACCCAAGAAAACATATTGGAGATGGGATGGCGATGACATAAGTTTGAGTTGAGGTGGTTCAATAATATACGATTTGGCGGGTGGACTCTCACGGTTTTTCAAATCAAGATCCAATTTAACCGGGTTCTTGGTGTAAGACCCAAGACCCATCAACAAAGCTACCACCTAATCATATTCTTCAACCACCTCACTCCCAAGGTTCCACAATATACCCACCAAGGGGTCATTCACAAAATCGACTTCAATGGTGTTAGCCACCTCATCATCAACCACATCAATCACCGAAATAACTTGCAAGTCCATAGGTTGCTTCATGGACTTACACACATTGAAGGATACTTCTTCATTGTTCACCCAAAATTTCGTCTCCCCACATCCACATCCATTAAGGCCCTACCGGTAGCTAAGAATGGTATACCAAGAATGATTGGGACCTCATGATCAATCTCACAATCAAGAATAATGAAGTTAGCCGAAAAGATAAATCGGTCAACTTTCACCAAAACATCATACAACACACCCACGGGCTTTTTGATTGAACGATCATCCATTAGAAGCCTCATAGTGGTAGGCTTAGGAGCACCTAAGCCTAACTTTCGTAACACGGAAAATGATATCAAATTAATACTTGCCCCAAGATCACACAACACATTTCCAAATTTGTAGACTCTGATAGTGCAAGGAATAGTAAATGCACCCGGGTCTTGTTTCTTCACCACCATTGTGCTAGACATTATAGCACTACCATTGTCGGTTACCTCAATTGTTTCAAAATCCATGACTCGCTTCTTTGTAACCAAGTCCTTCATAAATTTAGCATAACTGGGCATTTCTTCTAAGGCTTCTAGCAACAGAATATTCACCGATAAATTGCTAAACTTTGCAAGGAACTTCTTAAACTTGGTATCATTATCCTTCTTCTTAAGCCTTTGTGGGAATGGGGGAGGAATTTTTATTTGTGGCAATGGAACAATTGAAGTTTCATCCATTTTTGGAGTATTATTCTCAATCACCTTTGGAGTTTTCTCACTTTCAACATTTTCTTCAACTATCGTTGGTTATTCAACACTTGTCTCATTAGGCTATGGATCATTACCAATTGGCTCTTCTAGCAACTGTCTCTTTGCATTGGCTTGTTCTTCATTTGCCTTTTCATTGGGGTCTTCACCAAGATCAACAACATCTTTACCAAGAGTCCGACCACTCCTAGTGACAATATCTATGATGTGAGTATCATTTTTAGGATTTACAAATGTGTCACTAGGTAATTCATCCTTTGGTCTTGCATTAAGTTGTGAAGAGATTTTGCCCAATTGAGTTTTGAGTTGCTTGATAGAGGCCAAGTGAGATGTCACCATTTGATTTAGTTGTGAGAAGTCACCTTTCATTTCTCTCACTATCTTTTTGGTCCGTTTAACACCCACTAAAATTCGAGCAAGGACATCCTTACTTTTGAGCTTCTCCGGGTCAATGGAACTTGAATCTTTACCGTTTGCCCGATATATGGAGGTACATACCGATCATAATCTCTCTCTTTATCTCTCCAATCATGATATCTATCATTCCAATCTCTATCATGATCTCTTTTCTTTTAACCTTGATTCCTACCTTGCCTTTCATAGGTAGGATAGGAACCCCTCGATTGGTTTGACAAGAATTGAATTTCATCATTAAGAGACTCTATTTTCTCATCATCATATGCTTTAGAAATCTTAAAAGAAACGGCGTTAACCTCCTTAGGAGGAGCCCCTATCACTTGCTTGGTAAAAAGATCAAGTTGTGTTATCACTTTAGCTATTTTGCATCTCTTTCTTTATCTTTTTTATTTTGCTCTTGGCTCACAAAAGATGTGGAGGGAGCCCCCATGTCCACCTCAGTATATCTTGTGTGCCACCCTCTACTTTGCTTGGTCACTTAATCTAATAAAGTTGACACAACACCATACGATGGTCTAACAAGAGAACCCCCAATCGCATTATCGAATACCATCTTGTTCAATTGATCTAATGCCCTATAGAAAATTTGGAGAAGCATCTTATCCGGAACCTCATAATTTGGGCATTGCATTAACTTGTTGTTGAATCATTGCCAAATCTCATATAACGGTTTGCCATTAAGTTGGTGAAAGTTGATGATTTCATCCCTTAGTTGTAACATCCTAGAAGGAGGAAAATATCTTTCCAAGAATGCCTCTATGAGCTCACTCCATGTAGTGATAGATCCCATGGGCAAAGACCACAACCATAAGACCATTTATCTTATCAAAGAGAATGGGAAAAGACACAACCGGATTGACTCTTAAGATATGTGGGCTATGTCAAATGGAGAGCACACATCGATAAAATTCTTCAAGTGTAGATTAGCATCCTCATGAGCTTGGCCTCCAAATAACCCTTTTATTTGAAGAAAATGAAGCATTACGCTTGTAACATGAAGCACTCCATTTCCTTATGCCAATGGAATATTAATAGCACTAGCTCGGCCTGCATCACTGAGGTGATCTGCATCCTCAAGATATCCATCAACCGTCCCGATATTACTACCGTGTTGGCTCATAGTATCGTGTATACTATTATAGGAACCTAAGAAAGAACAAAAACACCAAACAATGTAAAATAAAACACTATGGCTAACCCAAAGTAACTAAAAATGCAACAAGAGTGAAAACTATGTTTCACTCCTGGCAACGATCCCATTTTTGATAACGCTCAAATTACACTCTTGAATAGGTGTAAGTGATCATTGTCAATATAATAACCCAACTTAGGTTGGGGTCGAATCCACAAGGCGTGAAAACATGGAATTCAAAACTCAACAGTATTAATAGTCTAGTAAAAGATGACCCTTAGTGTGAATAAAGCAAACATAAATGTGAAATGAGGGATTTAGTTTGAATGTGTTTATAAATGAAAACTACTTCAATTTTAGTGCACTAGCTTGACATTGAAGAATTCTAAGTGTGAATTCAATTGAGAATAAGACTTGGGGTTATGCAATTATAGGTGTGGGATCATGCATGGGTATTTGGCCATTTATTCAATTTTTATCTAAAAGTCATGGGTAGGCTAGATGTCAATGTATTGGTGTCAATATTTCAATTACAACACCAAATTTCACAAATGGGTTCTTTTGAACACCTCACAAGTGTGATAATTTCCCACATCTAATGCCTCAATTGACATCCTTATGTCTAAGAGATATCATTAAATGAAATGAATCAAGTTATTGGTTGCATTTATTCCTCACATATGTCCTCTCTTTCAAGAATGACATGGATTCTAGGGTGGTTGGAGTTTGCAACCCCCGACCCTTAATTAATTTATGAAATAAATGCAACACCCATCACAACTAACTAATTAGAAAAATAATTAGCTAAGACCCATGCACTACCACTACCTAAGCAAGCATTACCCTAAGATTGAAAATTAGCTACTCATAGATAAAAGGGATAAGAATATACCAAAGTTATCATTAAATTCATCCATGAGAGATAGATACAATGTAATTCCACACTTGGGGTTTCAATAATTCTTCAAAGAAAAATCACTACCATGTATTTTTATTCAAGCTTAGTACCAAATTCTCAAAATATGAAAAGATAGGTGCTAAAAGAGAAGAGAGAAGCTAAAAAACTAAAAGAGAGGTTATCTTCAAAAGAGATGAAAACTAGGTCTTGAAAAAGAAGCTAAAACCCTTCTTTTAAACTCCACTCTACATTTGATGAAAATTATAAAACTTCCACCTTATTCTTGATCTTCTTGAGCGGATCCAAAGTGGATGAAGAGCAGACAGAGAGCAGATGGCTAGCAACTCCAAAGCAGATGTGAAGCGGATGACTCATTTCCTTCATATTTGGCCTCTTGGTGACTTGAATGACTTTCCCAATATTCATTTTTTACTTTTACCTACATAAATAGGCATTATGTAAGAGAGTACCATCAAATCAATGGAAATGCATGATAATTTAAGCTTAAAAGGTACTAGCAAGTTGTCAAATTGATGACTTATCACACCATTATGTCCATATTTGTAGCATATAACATACAAAATATGCTTCCAATCATATGTTACTTGTTGTTCCACAACTGCCCTTTCTCATTCCTGAACTGCACTTCCTCAGGTAGAGGCTTCCCTAGCTGGACTTCCACCAACAATTTTGCAAAGCTTAGACCAACTTTTTCCTCAATATTTTTATCCACCATTAGAGGCTTCCATCAAGATACCATCCTACTCAAACTTTTTGCACTCCAATATTTAAATTCCAAACTCGTTAACTTAACCCAAATAGGTGTTGATACAAGCCAAATTGACTCCAAACCTTTGGATGACATACATATGATGCTCGAGGTTCTCGATGACTTCTTAGTGCTATTAAAAGATACCACATAGATGAAAATTACCATTAATGAGGGTTAAAGGACTTTGATGAGGTTAAAGAAGAGCAAAATGGGGCTCGAAAGCCCTTTTGATGGGTCATGTGCCCAAGGCATTTTGGATCCAATTTTGATCACTCAGAATTTCAAGAGCGGGTGAAAATAGCCCTAGTGGGCCTTTTATTACATTTGGGTCTCTTTTGGGCCCTAATTATGTAATATTTAGCCAAACTATAAATACTTGGTAGTTAGCATTATTTTAGTTAATTTTTGTTGATTGATAATGATGAATTCATGAACCTCCATTGGGAGTATTTAAAGAGCTTGGAAAAGTGAATGTTGACCTTTGATTAGAAACATCGTTTGTAAAGGATATTCAATCCCCTTTGCGGTCACGTAAGAGTTAGCGGCTATTTGGTAATCTTTAAGGGAGGTTTTTAGGTTTGATACACCCTTTAATTGCCCTTTTGTTATCATATTTGTGTCTATCTTTCAATCTTTGATATCCTATCCCTCTATCTTTATTTTTTTGCATTTATATTCGATCATTCGGTATTTGATCCAAGCTTGATTTTGTTCCTATGAAGTCAATCTTAGGTTTGTTATCTTGAATATCCATAAAGAAAAAGTATCAAAATTGAAAATCCCAAAAAAGTCACTATTCACGTTTTTAGTCCTAGGTCAAATTTTGAGTTTTTTTATTTTGTGTTTTTCTTGTGTTTATAGTGATATATTTATGTTCTCTAACACTATAGGAGTCAAGATTTTAAATTTGATCTTAATCGGAGTCATATTGAGTGAGCTACCATTGTTGAAAGCTTTAAAATGAATAGAAGTGCAGTGGATTGAAAAATCACAAAAATGTGTGAAGAGTTTGAGATAAATGATGTTTGAAATAATTTTAAAAGTTTGAAAAGTACCTATATTTAAAATTTCAACTTATTCCAAGTTCCGGAGAAAAAGTTAGAAAGATTGATGTTCTTGGTGTTTTTGGTGTGTTCTTCAAGAAATTGCTATCTCCAAGTTAAATTTTTCAGCAAATTTGGGTGTTTGATCCAAGAACAAGAAAAAAAATAGTGAAAAAGTGTTTGTACTTGGGCATATAAGGAGATTCCAAAGGATATTCCAATATAAGAGGACACAGAGGACACTTTGGAGGGCAAATCGGCCAATTCTAGGCCAAGTAGCGGGTGATTTGTGCCCCATCTTCCCTTAAACTGCATTGGAGCTACCACAGTAGCCCAAACGCATGTCAAACAAGTATCTAGGATTCCTGGTGTGTCCAAGGTGTGTTGGGGATGTGCCCAACCTGCTAGAGCAGGTCCCCAAAGATCGATTAACTCACTCCAACGCAAATCAAGCCTCCAAGCACATCTCAAGCTTTTCGATTCAATTTTGCTCAAGGTTTGATTCACAAGATCCATATTTTTGATTCCTAAACTCTTCTTTTGATTCTTAAACTACTCATCAACTAGCAATTCATCTCCTAAGTTGTTTGATTAGTTCTTGAGTCTCATTTCTTTCATCGTCCAATTTCGTTCAAGCTTTTGTCTTTTTCAATTCTTTGTGATTTCTTGATTCAATTCCATAAGTAGTTTTATTTCTTTGAGTCATTCAAACAAGAATCCACTCCGGACGTAAGTAGATATTGACACCTTATTGACCACTGGAGTATAAGAAAATTTCAACATTCGTTGCTCTATTTGTGAGGATTACAAAGGTGAGATTCATATGAGTGTTGGTGAGGAACTTTACTACTAATCTTATTTGTTCATTTTATAGGTACAAGGTGATATAACAAAGCATGTATTCGATAGCCTCAGATAATTGTGACTATGTCATAGGAGACTATGATTGTGGTGATGATAGTTATGGCTATGAAGAAAAAGAAGATTATAGGGGAAATGAATATAGCCATAGTCAAGATATGGATGAAAATAAGAGCTACTACTCTGAAGGAGAATATGATATGAATGATGACCCTAGTTCGTATGGTGAGTATAGAGATGATGAAGAGCCTTGTGATGGTTCTTATGAGGAAGATGGGACATGTGAGGAGTATTACACTTCCAACTTCGAGCCTAGAAGTGTTGTAAGATATAATCCATTTATTTACAAATCTTATGAGGATCATGGTGAGAATGTACGTGAGGATTGTGAAGTGTTGTATTCCTCGTCTTGTAGCACTTTTTATCAAGGTCGAATCAATGTGAATGATTATGCTAACTTTAGTAGAGGTTTCTCCATTAGAATGAAAGAGTGTTCATATCCAAAACCTAGGGGTACTACATCTTACTCTTCTTATCCTAGTGCCCAAACGTATAGAAATAGGAACCAAGGTAGATATAGAGGGTATAGTAGGAATCAAGATCTTCTTACACTTTCTATCTTTATAGGAGAGTCGGGTCCTAAAGAATATCTTGATTGGGAATGGGAGTATGAAAGGATCTTCATGGATTATGATATGAGTGAAGTCGAAAAAGATACGTGTGACCTTAAACATATTCAAGGTCCGACACCATTGTGGTGGGAATCCATACGAAAGTTTGGACGAACGTGGAGTTCCTTAAAAGAACTCATGAGGGGTAACCATGTACCAATGGGGTATACCAAGCTTTATAATATTTATCTAAGAAGAAATGTTCACTTCGAAAAGGTAAGCATTTGTGGGGTTTCGGGATGCCTCCTTACGCTAAATGATTGGTGCTATAGAAACTACATTATTCCACCCATGGTTGACCATCTAGGGATACCTCAAGAGCCTCTACTTTTTCTATATTTCTTGGATGGGTATATGATTTTTGAGAGAGTGAACATTTTCTTCACCCAATATGGGTACTATGAGGAGGTGTAGTGTGACATCTTCCCCTTGGAAGCTAGACATTTATACTTGGGTGTCAATTGGTTTACACAACATAAGGTTTCAAATGTGCAAAATTGGCCTAAGATTTTAAAGGACCAATGGAGAAATCATCTTTTTCCGTCCATTATTCCCAAATCTCAAAGAGATATGACCACTTACTCCAAGCCTAAAAAAATTGAGAGACAAAAGATTGAGAGGGGTGAGGGAGTGCAAGATGGCAACCTAAGAGAGGAAAAAAAGCCTTTGTGAGGAGTGAAGTGAGGGGTTTGCCACCAAATCAAGATAACATTGTTTGTCCATCTTTTAACAAGGACATGCGTGTAGGTACCAACATGGCAAGCGGAGCAGAACAAAAACCAAAAGAGAAGATTCCCTTCGAAGATTCGACAAGGGCAATCTTAGATGCTTCCAAGTCTTGTGAAAGACCTTTACACCAAGGCAAAGAAGAATATTCTCAAGAACCTCAAGGTAAAATAACTCACTCTTACACTTTTGTACATATGAGTTATGATTGTGTGGCTAATAGCCCATTAAGTGTGAGTAGTAGCTTATCTATATGTGAGTCTCATGATTCTTTGCCTCTTGTTGATAATGTACCCGTTGAGAGTGTGGAAACACTAGTTGATCATACTGATGACCTCATTTACTTTTCTATTAAGATCAATTTGAGTTCAGCTAGTGTTGAAGCCAATGTGATGAATAATGGTACATTGTCTTGTGAAATTTGTGTTGATCAACTTATGTGTGAAACTAGTACACCACTTGAGGATTATTGTGATGTGATTAATGAACCTCAAGTGAGTGATGATGTTGAAAATATTGGTCAAGTGAATAGGAGTGATCCTTTGAGCATGTCCTTTAGTGAATGTCCTATTGTTTGTCTTGCTCATAGGGATGATTATTATGCATTTGAAATTTATTCGAAACCTGATAGTTTTGTTATTGAGAGTGAACTTACAAGTTCTAATCCTCCTTCATGGATTGATCCTTCTCTCTTTAAGTATAATATCGTGTTCAAAGATGGTACAATCACTCCTAGTGAACCTAGTGGTATGAATAATGTTGATGGTGTAGCTCATCTTGAGGGTTATAGCCTATATGACAACCCACTATGGTGTGTCTACATTCCTCCTAAATATGGAAATCTCTTCTTTGAAGATAAGAGTACTCTTAAGAGAAATGAATGCGAGGTTTTGAAAAGGAATGATCAATTGTATGATAATAACTTTGATTTGCTTGAATATTTAAGAAAGCAAATTCGTGATTGTTCCTACAAAAATGTTTGTGGTTGTTATCCTTTGTACTATGCTCCACCCTTGTTTGATAATTATGAGGATGGATTACTTGATTCTTGTGTTTACTTGAGTAATGATTCCTTTGATGTTAGTGGTGGTATGTGTCTACTTGAGGATTCTTCCCTTAAAAGAAAAAGTATCAATTATTTGAAAATTGTTTCTTCTTCTGCTTTATGTGCTCCTATTGTTGAGAATTCCCATGATTTTGAATCTAATAGTGAGTATATACATGAGGACATATTTATTGAAGTTAACTTGAGTGATACTTTTCTCTACTCTCCATTTGTTTTTTATAATGCTTATGCTAGTGTGAAGAGTATATCTTTTGATTTGGGTGATGTGTTTGGGGAAAGAAGTGTTGTCTAGACCTATGTCTATGGCCACTCTATCTATTTGACCCCGATGATAAATTTGAATGTGCTGATTTCTACACATCCAACTTGATGCTTGGTCTAGTTGACAAACAAAGTATAGATGGGGATGTTGGGATCCTTTCCTATGATGGAAATTCTTTCTTGGGGATTTACAACCCACTTAATAGACCCAAGTTATGCATGAGAGGCATTTCCAACAAAGATAAGCATTCATTAAAGAAGAAAAGTAAAGAAAAGATCCAAGAGAATTCAACATTGTGTGTTTCTAATCTTGACCAAGGTTTCACTACTTGTAGGTCAAGGAGAGAGTCTTCTCTTGAAAACACTTTGAATGGATTCGATGCTTGTGATCTCCTTCTCTGTGAATTGTTTACAATTGGTGACCCTTTTCTTATGGGAAGTTGTTTGAAAGGAAAAATTCATATGTGCTTAAATGTTTTGATTCTATCCTTGTGTGCATTATGTGCTATATATTTTGAGCCAAATAGCTTTCTTGTATGTAATAGTACCTTGGATAATGCTTTTAAACTTGATTCCTTTCTATATTACCTCTTTGCTTGTGATGATTTCCATGCTAGTCTTGGATTTGCTTTATGTAGAGGTAGGGAACTTGTTGGTTGGTCCACTTGTTTGAATGACAATGCTATATGGCTCTTATGGACTTTAAAAACAATTAAGGCATCACTCTTGATGTGGTCTTTTAAAGAGGTGATACAGCAATTGTGTCATATAGCTCCTAAGGTGTAGGTAACCTTACCTTTTGGATTTAGTGATGCCATTATGACCTTTGTCATTTAATTACCTCTTGGTGATTCCTATAGCCAACTCCTTTGTGCATTTTTCAATAAGTTTCTAATGTTAACCATAAAGGATCCTTGGTTATTGATAACGCTCAAATTAAACTCTTGAATGGGTGTAAGCGATCGTTGTCAATATAATAACCCAACTTAGGTTGGGGTCGAATCCATAAGGAGTGAAAACATGAAATTCAAAACTCAAGATTATTAATAGTCTACTAAAAGATGACCCGTAGTGTGAATAAAGCAAGCATAAATGTAAAATGGGGGATTTAGTTTGAATGTGTTTATAAATGACACCTACTTCAATTTTAGTGCACTACATTGACGTTGAAGAATGCTAAGAGTGAATTCAATTGAGAATAAGACTTGGGGTTATGCAATTATAGGTGTGGGATCATGCATGGGTATTTGGCCATTTATTTAATTTTTAGCTAAAAGTCATGGGTAGGCTAGATGTCAATGTATTGGTGTCAATCTTTCAATTACAACACCAAATTTCACAAATGGGTTCTTTCGAACACCTCACAAGTGTGATAATTTCCAACATCTATTGCCTCAATTGACATCCTTATGTCTAAGAGATATCATTAAATGAAATGAATCAAGTTATTGGTTGCATTTATTCCTCACCTATGTCCTCTCTTTCAATAATGACATGGGTTCTAGGGTGGTTGGAGTTTGCAACCCCCAACTCTTAATTAATTCATGAAATAAATACAATACCCATCACAACTAACTAATTAGAAAAATAATTAGCTAAAACCCATGCACTACCACTACCTAATCAAGCATAACCCCAAGATTGAAAATTAGTTACTCATAGATAAAAGGGATAAGAATATACCAAAGTTATCATTAACTCCATCCATGAGAGATAGAGAAAATGTAATTCCACTCTTGGGGTTTCAATAATTCTTCAAAGAAAAATCACTACCATGTATTTTTTATTCAAGTTTTGTACCAAATTCTCAAAAAATGAAAAGATAGGTGCTAAAAGAGAAGAGAGAAGCTAAAAAACTAAAAGAGAGGCTATCTTCAAAAGAGATGAAAACTAGGTCTTGAAAAAAGAGCTAAAACCCTCCTTTTAAACTCCACTCCACATTTGATGGAAATTACAAGACTACCACCTTATTATTGATCTTCTTGAGCGAATCCAAAGTGGATGAAGAGCAGATAGAGAGCAGATGGCTAGCAGCTCCAAAGCAGATGTGAAGCGGATGACTCATTTCCTTCACATTTGGCCTCTTGATGACTTGAATGACTTGCCCAATCTTCCCGTTTTACTTTTACCTACATAAATGGGTATTACGTAAGAGAGTACAATCAAATTAATGGAAAAGCATGATAATTTAAGCTTAAAAGGTGCTAGCAAGTCGTCAAATTGACGACTTATCATGGTGCTGATTGCAGGAAAAACAAGGTTAAGGATCCTAAAGTGGAAAATACAATTGAAATGGTGAAGGAAGCTGATCCTAGCACAATAAATCCTAAGAGTATGCAGCTAAAGCCTACTAGAAAGGATGAAAGCAAGGCAGGTCAATATTTGGAAGCAAGCCTCAAACTATCTGGAAGGAACAACCAATACATGTCTCTAACAGTTTTCAGTAGCTGGGTGGGAATACTATGTAACAAGGAAATCAAACCACTAAAGCTGGTCAAAGGGGGAAAATTACTTCCCTAAATCCTAACGGTTAATATCCTTTGTTGGAACACAAGAGGCTTGAATGGACTCAATAAATAGAAGGAGGTAAAACTCTTCTGTAGCAACTTAGGTGTTGGGTTGATATGTTTTCTGGAAACAAGAATAAAGGCTATTACAAGAATAAAGGCTATTAAGATAAGTGACATAGCTTATAGATTCAGTAGTTGATTGTATTGCAGTAATCATGCAACCCATTATAATGGTCAAGTGTGGATTATATGGAGACAAGATTGGTATGAAATGATAATACAATCAAAAAATGCACAAGCCATTACATATGTTGTCATCCCTTTGTAACTGGAATTCGATGTTACCTTTGTGTATGAGTTCAACCTAAAAAAAGATAAGAGTAGAGCTATGGGACTACTTGAGAAGGGTGCAATAAATCTGTAACAAGGTATGGATGGTATTAGGGGATTTTAATGCTATACTTCATAAGGAGGACAAGCTGGGAGGTAATGCAGTATCCCTCAATGTGGTGTAGTTGGCTACCAACTGGAAGAAATGCCTAGCAATGGAGGTAGATATACTTGGAATGATAGACAACAAACAGATAAAGTTTTTTCAAAAATTGATTGGGTATTCATAAATGGAGAATGGATAGATAACATGCCTGGAATTAAGAGTTTCACACTCCCTGAGAGAGTAAGTAACCATTGCCCAATATTGATTAATTTGGTATAAGTTGAGAAAATATCAAACCGGCTTTTAAGTATTGCAACATATGTAATACCCAACCCACATTTGAGGGTGTGGTCAAAGAGGTTTGGGATATTCATATAAATGGATGTAGCATGTTTAAGGTTGTGTCCAAACTAAAGCTCTTAAAAGGGAAGTTAAGTAAGCTACATTAGGATCATTTTGTCCACCTGATGGGACAAGTTAATATTGATACGGAAGCTCTCAAAAGTGTTCAGGGAAAACTCCAAATAAATCCTATGGATAAGAAACAACAACAAGAAGAGAAATATTTAAGACACCGATTTCAGAAGACATCATTCTCAACTGTATCAATACTAATGCAAAGGAGTAAAGCCAATTGGTTGAGGTTAGGTGATGACATTACTAGCTATTTTCTCTCAGTATTGAAAAGAAAGAAACTGCAAAAATCCATTATACAATTGAAAGATGAGAATAATTATATGCATCATGATCAGAATCACATTGTAGAGATCTTTGTCAAGTATTATCAGAATCTATTGGGCAAATCAGAGGGAGTGAGAATGAAGTCCAATAAGAATATATATGCCTAGGGACATATTTTAAATGAAGAGAAACAACTACAACTGCTAAAACCTATCACAGATGCTAAAATTAAGAAAGTCATTTGGAGTAAGAATGTTAACAAAAGTCCTGGACTATGGAGGTTTTTTTTAGAGCTACCTGGCACATTATAGGTCCTGAAGTATCTGAAAATATCAAGGAATTCTTTCAAAATGGCATGTTACTTAAACAACTGAATACCATTAAAAGTTCTCTTATTTCTAAAGCTAAAAAACCTGATTATACTAGCCAGTTTAGAACAATTTCCTACTGTAACACTTTATACAAGTGTATATCCAAGATCTTGTGCCACAGACTAAAGGAGATACTAGATAGTTTAGTCAATACTACTCAAGATACATTTATTCAAGGGAGAACACTGATTCAGAATGTATTGATTTGTCATGACTTGATGAGATATTACAACAGAAAGACAACTCCAAGATGTTTTATAAAAAATGACCTCAGGTAGGCTTATGACATGGTGTAATGGAAATTTAGAAGAGACGTTGTAGGGATATGGTTTCCCACCTAAATTTGTTCAGATGATCATGATTTGTGTGACTACAACTAGTTACACAATTGAAGTGAATGGTGAAGGGTGTAGTTTCTTTTAAGGTAGAAGAGGGTTGAGGCAAGGGGACCCATTTCACCCTTACTGTTTGTCTTGGTTATGGAGTAATTATCTAAAATATTCTATAAAATGTCCAACGTTCCTAATTTTAGATACCACCCAATGTGCAAGAAACAACAATTAACTCACCTTACCTTTGCAGATGATCTTATGATCTTCTGCAAAGGAAATAAAACATCAGTTAGTAGGATCATGGAGGCTCTGCAACACTTCTCTGCAACAACAGGTTTAGAATCTAATCAAGAAAAGTCTAATGTATTTCTAGATGGAGTAAATAGTATGATGTTTTTTGCGGAGAAATTTTGACTTTTGAGAAGAGAGTCGCCACTTAATTTTGAAAAGGAATTAAGAAACCTTTAGAGAGTTACTTCAAACGATTCAAAACAGAAAAATCGTTTAAGTTAAGAGATTCTGAGTAAGTGGTTCCTATTAACGTTTCAGGAAGGTGTTAGGCACTTAAAACGTCCGCTAACTTGTGGTTATCCGGACTGTTTGAAAACATCTTTTGATTAACTTCTAAAAAGATTAATTTGTTGAAAAATGATTGATTTTTTAGAAAAAAGACTTGTGTAAGATAGATTTAGGCGACTTAGTAGTGATTTTAACTAAGTCTAAACAAAACTAATAAACAAATGAACACATAAAAGGGGAAGGGAGGAGAAAGTAAACGATTTAGCCCAAATCAACGAAACCTGTCCTAATCTAGTTGGGCTTTCAACCCATTTCATCTGTCCTAATCTAGTTTTCGAGCCTTTGGCTCGAGTCTTACTCCATCTGTATTAAATAAAACTTTGGCTTCGTGGCCCGAATGAATGAATAAATAAGTAAATAAATAAATAAAAGACAACAATGAGTGAATAAAATTAATAAAGGAGACTTTTGAGTCTCTTTGCTGCTTCAATCATGGAGGCTTTAACCCATTTTCCCTTTTCAATTTTTGATATTTCGTGTGCCATGAAATTGATTTGAACTTTCTTTTGGGCTTGACTCAGGAGATGGGCCTCATTGTCCCGTGATGAACAGGCAAAAAGGGGAAAGCAGTCCATGTAGGACTCGAACGATTTCACATGCAAAAGAAAAGTGAAGGAATTAATACGCGTCTTAACATTAATATGCAAGAATGCTAAAGTATTCATGTATCTTACTTGATAGTAGGCAAAATGTCATGTCAATTTAGCAAAGAGTAGATTCCCATTTAATGGTACAGTTCATCCAAATTCACAGAGTATATGAATACAAAGATGATTCAGGATCACATAGAGAAAAGGCGCAAGAACAACCGCAATTTCAAAATGAATGAAAAGGAATCCATAAAACAAAAGTTCAACCATAGGAGAATGTATCCACATGTTACCCAAAACAGAAGATTGATCTTTCTAAACGGTCTCCTATTTATTCACAATGTTCATTTGTAATATTCTAAGTTTTACGAGGATTTTCCATGAACTAGGCAGGAGGGATTTAGACGGAGAAGGGACGATGATCGTAAAACAAGATAGAACTATTTAAAGAAAAAATAAAGGTCTCAACTTTACAAAAAGTTTGACATTTTTGAAACTTTGTTCTTGTCTGATGGAAATCGAATAACAATTATGCCCCACATATTTTTGACTTTACATATTTAAGACGATGCACGTGAAATTACAAACATTCATGAGCTCAAATGAGACCAAATTCAATCCCTCATAATGGCAACTTCGATGGTAATCGAGTCAAAATACTTCACCCGTCAACATTTAAACCATAATAATCGAAGATGCGTATAGATTCTGTCACCAGGTTTCAATTTTCAGGGGAAAAAGATGAAACACAAATAAAGAGACCCAATTTAAACATAGGCATGATTCAAACATTCTTTGCTAAGTGTAAGGACAACATAAAGCCTTTTAACACATACAGATTCAGTTATTCTCATATTGAAATCTTTGATATATACAAAAATCAAACTAATTGAATTATCCGAGAGGGACTTCATAACACAGAAATTACAACAATACCAACAACATTTATTCCTTCATAAAACGGTGAGAATTTTCTATATACTATTGGTGTCACGACAGGAGACAAGAAAAATACTACATTCTACAGCAAAGACGACTCTGATTCAAATCCTCCTCCTCCTTACGACAGATTCAAACGAAGCGATTATTGAGGAATCCCAGGACTTTCTAACATGCTTTTGGACCTTGCTCATTATCTTTTTGGCAAATAAGAAGCCAAAGGAACCTGAGAGGTAGCTCTGCTAGCAACGTTGCCAGCTCAACAATGGTGACACAATCCAGCAGTAGAAACAAACAAAGTACCGTCAAGTGGCTATTAATAAAAACAACATTAGGCTAAACTATTAAACAATATCAAAGCATCAAACTTTAACCAGGAAACCAACTTTTCAAACCACAAGCAGCATATAAAGTGAGTCACTAGACCACAAGTTTATCAAGGGTATTATGAGCAGATAACAACAGGTCACAAAAAAGACGACGAAAACCATATGTCCTACAATCAGCACAGGAATTAACTCTGGCGTAACACTACAAACAGCGTCATCCTTCACTGAAAACAATCAACCTATGGTCTTTAAGACCTCTAATCAGTAGACAACCCAGCAAACAATATTGCGTACAACTAAATAGTTAACTAAATCCAATGCGAAAAGAGATAAAGCAGAAAATGACTAGAATAAAATGACAAAAATGGGTTTACCTCTTTTGGGGCAGCAAACGGGATGACGAGCTATCAGCGGGACCACCAGAAAATGTCGTCTTCACTATCAACTCGACACTCTAATTTAGCTGATGAGCTTTCAAAATAAGAACATAATTTATATTTGAGACTGAGTCTCCTGAAGAATCTTTCCTTCTTATTTTTTCTCAAAATGTTTAACCCACAGCTTTCTACAACCCCAATTTCAAACCCCCTTTAGGACCCCCCAAATAAAATCTCCAAAAACAGTAGCTCCCCGATAAAACTCTGATTTTTGAACCTCAATAATCGAAAGAACCAATTTTCTAAAAAAAAATCAACCTTCGAAAGAACCCCCGAGCCGAAAAAAAACCTCCTCCAACAGTGACCTCAAGGGCCCTTTTTATAGGAGACGAATTAGGGTTTCCCCTAGGGATTTCAAAAAAAAGGTGGGGGACTTCAAATCTCCACCCGAATCCAGCTACCCTCCAACAGTCCGTACCCCTTTGTTGTTTTTCTCAAGAAATCCAAAAAATATTAGCCAATGGAAAACCATCCTCCCAAGAACCAATGAAATTTCCCCACAGAGGTACGAATTCGTACCGATCAACCCAAAAAATCCGCGATTCGAACGTTGGAGAGGGCTGATGTATCACTCTTCTAGAAGATTCTAAGGTTTTCTCGCATGAACTCACGCGTGACGGAGCGATGAAGACCACGAATGGGTCGGTTACGATCGATTTGGAGCTGGTCGGGTTGGGTTTGTCAGATTCGGGTTGAGGGTTGTACGCGGTTGAGTCGTGAAGTTGATGGAGTTGTCGTGTATATGTTGTTGTTCGATATGGTGAGGGTTGGTGTTGATATGCTTAAGGGGTAGATATAAGGAAATGGGTCGGGTCAAGGGGAATTGTTGGGCCGGCTGGTGATGAGAAATAAAGGAATGGGCTGCTGCTTGTAGTCTAAAAAAAATAGGCCGAAAATTTTAATTGGGTATAGGGTGGATTAGGTAATTGGAGATTTGGTCAATTGGATTGCGATTGTGGCCAATTTGATTCCAATTGGGACCGAATTTAATAAATTGACTAAATCAAAATAAAATTCGATATGAATTAAATACTTGTTTAGTCCCGAGCTTCTTAATTTAAAATAAATCAAACACATATTTATCCAAGTAAATTATTTTTGAGAATAAATTTTGTTTAAATCAAGACTTTATTTATTTATTTTTCAAATAATCCTTAATTTAAAGCCCAATTTGATGAAAATGTTCATTTAAATGACATCATTTATACAATCTCGTATATGCAAATACGAAAATATATAATTATCACTTAAATGATAAAATTAGCCCAAATACCTATTTTAAAATGCATTTATTTGGAAAAATAATTTTTGTGATTTTATTTGAAGATCGAAGAAACTCGAGTTTAAACATAGTTGTGGAGGACAAAAATTAGGTGTCAACATGATACAAGACAAAATTCTAGCTATTACAGGTTTTCAAGTGGGCAATATACCTATTAGGTACCTTGGATTACCTCTCTCCCACAAGAAGTAGACCAAGATGGATTGTTAGCAACTGAGTTACAAGATTACTGATAAAATCAAAGCTACCTCAACTAGGCACTTATCCTATGTGGTCAGGCGACAAATTGTCAACTCAGTTCTATTTGCATTATAAAACTTCTAGAGTTCAGTATTAATTCTTCCTCAAAGTGTGTTTAAGCTTGTAGAGGCTAAGTGCAGGAAGTTTCTTTGGGGAGGTACTGATGATAAGATGAAAGTTTCTCTGGTGAATTGAAACTCAATATGTTACCTTAAATATCAGGGTGGGTTAAACATTAAGTGTTGTAAATTCTGGATATCACAGTTGTAGGAAAACTGATTTGGTGGATTCATCATAACAAGGAGGATTTATTGGTGCAATGGATCAACCATATTTATATGAAAAAAGGTGATAATTTTTGGAATCATATACCCCCTCAAGACTGTAGCTGGTATCGAAAATAATTGCATAAAACCAAGCTTGGTATGCAGACTTGTATAGTCAGGATAGATACATTGTTAATTTTGGGAAGTACTCCATCGCAGGTAGTTATGATAGATTGTTGGGAGTGAGAAGTGTTTGGAGAGGATCAAAACTAATCTGGAGTAATACTACTTCCCAAGCATAGATTTATATTGTGGATGGCAATGCAAGGTAAATTCTTACAAAAGAAAGAATGTAGAGGCTTGGTTTTAGCAGTGACTGTAATATATGTATCCTTTGCAAGAAGCAATAGAAGGAAGATTCCACACACTTATTCTGTGCTTGTGAAGTAGCAAGGTTAATATGGAAACAAGTAACAAGTTGGCTGGGCATAACACTGCATAATCAGAATGTCAAGTAGTCCATCTATTGATTAGGAAGAAGTGGTGAAAGAAGTTTAAAAAAGAAGTTATTGCAACATATTTTTGAGAAATGATACATGGTATTTGGTTAGCCACAAATGATAAAATCTTCAGGAATCACAAAGTTAATACAGTATTTCTGTTTCAATAAATTCAGTAAGCTATGGAGAGAGTTGAAATGTACAGAAGATCCAAATTTGCTAAGAGTTTATAGGTTTTTTGACATTAATATGTTCTTCGAGATTCTGAGGCTTGATTAAGTTGATCCTTAGCTTTGAATTGGCTGATCAGAGTCTCTTTTGGTGTATTCAAATTGCATTGTTATGCTAATATTTATATTTTATTACCAAAAGTGTATTGCATGGTATAAATATGTATCAAATTTCTATTTTATTGTATCAAATTAGTAAAAAAAGCAAATTGTAACGCCCCGAATCTGGTACCCGAAATGCTACACGGTGCTCATGACCCCGAAGGACCACAAGCTAACCCATGACTGATATCTGTAACTGAGCACCGGATAATATGATGTAAAAATATGGAATTAAAGGCTAAAAGGCTATAAGGTTCAAATATATAATAAAATATAACATCTGGAAATACGGTACATTTATACCAAAATAACTGAAATAACTGTGAACATGCTATAGTCTGAAAGCCTCTAGACTGTCTGAATAAGGAGTTGATGGGACATATCCCCAACTAACTCCAACTATTGAAATAACTAAGTACTAAAGATATAAAATAATCAAATCATAACATCCTTGAATGATGAGGACTCACTGCTGACTCTGACTGCTGAAACTAGAATGCTACCAATGTTTGGAGCTCGTGCTTCTGGACCTATGGTATAAAAACACCATAGCGCAAATGATTCAGTACGATTGAATGTACTAGTATGCAAGTAAGTAGGCTGAATGCAAAGGGTTCATATGTATGAACAATGCTAACTGACTGTATAAAATGATCGTGAGAATACATACATGAGTGTGTAACTGTGACTAGATTCGTGAGTAATACTGACTACTGAGTCTGACTACTGATAACATAAGTTACTGATAACTGATATAACTGATGTAACTGATACTGGGCGACTGTGTCTGACAGTCTAGGTTTTGATAGAACTAGCTGAGTTCCGTACTGAGATGAGTGACTGTATCTGATAGTCCTGGGTTTTGAAGAACTATCTGAGTACTATTACTGAGACTGGGTGACTGTATCTGACAGTTCTAATTCTGTAAATGAAACTGTGGGAGAATTTATCTAATCGACATGCCTCTTTTTCTAAATAGATTTGGGGTCCAACCTGTAACCCCAGTTGGAAGGGTGTCAATACCGTGTCACTGGTAAGGACAAGTTGTGAGAAATCTCTCATCTAATAGGTATTCTAAGGAGAATGGTGGGACTCTCAAATAACAGGTTAAGCCACCTCATCTACCCTCAACTAGAAGGTTTGATGTCTTAACCTACGCTGGCTATGTAGTTTTGGAGCACAAGGACTGCTTCTAAGAATCACACCCTCTACTAACAGGTGAGTTCCCATCTTGGGCTCACTCGGTACTGAATCCTACTCCCATCTAAATAGACACTGAACATGATTAACTAAACTGGACTGGACTGAGTTCATTGAGTTTCATTAACTGATGGAATATTATTGAGATCTGATAACTGACTAAGATTGCTGAGATTACTGAGTTTTCCTGAGTCATGTAACTGACTGAATTCTACTGTGTTCTGAAACCGACTGAGAATACTACTAATCATGGTGTGACTGAGATTTATCATAAAACTGAGAAAAGACATACTGAAGGCTCTTATGATTTGTAAACACATCTATGTGAACACCGTACAAGTAATGCCTCCAAATTTTTAAGGCAAAAACTACGGCTGCTAACTCAAGATCATGGGTAGGATAATTCTTCTCATGAGGTTTAAGATATCTGGAGGCGTAGTCTATGACCTTACCATGTTGCATGAGGACACAACCCAAAACTACTCCGGATGCATCACAATACACTACGAACCTATCTGTACTATCTGGAAGAGCCAAAACTAGAGTTGATCAGGTGATTCGAGTCTTCAACTCCTGAAAACTCTTGTCGCAAGGATCTGACCACTGAAACTTAACTTTCTTCTGAGTCAATCTGTACATGGGGTATGCAATAGAATAAAATGCCTGATATCTAATGGAGATACAGGGCGAGGCCAATTTCTTACTACTTCGGTATTTTGAGGATCAACTCTAATGTCATCATCGTAAATAATATTACCAAGGAATGCTACTGACCCTAGACAAAACTCGCACTTACTGAATTTGGTGAACAACTGATGATTTCTGAGAGTCTGCAATGTTATTTTGAGATGGTCTGCATGATTACGCTCACTGCAGGAGTAAACAAGGATGTCATCGATGAAAACTATGATGAACATATCTAAGTACTTCTTGAATACATGATTCATCAAGTTCATGAAAGCTTCTGAGGCATTGGTAAGACCAAAGGATATAACTAAGAATTCGAAGTGACAATACCGAGTATGGAAGGCTGTTTTCAAAATGTCACATTCTCTGACTCTGAGCTGATGATAGCCTAATATGAGATCTATCTTGGAGAAATAGATGGCACCCTGAAGTTGGTCAAACAAGTCATCGATTCTGGGAAGTAGATACTTGTTCTTGACCGTGACTTTATTGAGTTGACGGTAATCAATGCACATTTTGAGAGAACCGTCTTTCTTTCATACGAATAAGACTAGTGCACCCCACGGGGACACACTGGGTATGATGAATCCTTTATCTAGGAGATCCTTCAACTATTCTTTCAATTCTCTGAGTTCTGCTAGTGCCATTCTGTATGAAAAAATAGATATAGACTGAGTATCTGGAAGAAGATCAATATCGAAGTTTATTTCCCTTTCAGGAGGAATTTCTGAAAGATCTTCAAGAAAGACATCTGAATATTCATTCACTAATGGGGCTGATTCAAAACTGGGAGTTTCGAAACTAGAGTCTTTAACTCGAACAAGATGATAGACAGATTCCTTAGATATCATTTTCCGTGCCTGAAGGTAGAAAATAAGCTGACCTCTAAAAAATGAAGTACTACCTCTCCACTCTAGGACAGGTTCATTCAAAAACTAAAACTGGACAATTGTGTTTCTACAGTCGACTGTGGCATAGCAGAAATGAAGCCAATCTATGCCGAGAATAACATCAAAATCAGTCATCTCTAATTCGACTAAGTCTGCTGAAGTGATTTTCTGAGATACCATAACCGGACAGTTCCTGTATACCCGTCGGGCTATGATGTCTTTACCTACTGAGGTGGAGACTGAGAAGGGCTCTGCTAGACTTTCGAGATTGACTCTGAACTCAAATACTAGATAAGGAGTAACAAAAGACAAAGAAGCTCCTGTATCTAGCAAAGAATAAATAGGAAAATAAAAGATCTGTAATGTACCAGTAACCATATCAGGAGAATTTTCCTGATCCTATTAGGACTAAAGAGCATAGAGTCTATTTGGGCGTTGCCCACTAGTAGCACTAGAAATGGCACCCTTCAAATTTGGGTGATCGGACTGAGTTGAGGAACGGTTATGCTGACCCTGAGGAACTGGCTGAGGACAATCTCTGAATCTGTGGCCTATCTTGCCATATCTGAAGTAAACATCACATCCAGCTCTGCAAGTACCCTGATAGTGCTTGCCCCATGTCTGACAAAGAGGATAGGTTCGGGTACTGCTAATACTACCCTGAGACTTAGAGCCTGGCACCCTATCTCTGTTGCCATCTCTGAATTTTGACACTGGAGCACTGGCTGAGGAAGGAGCTGGAATGGATGACTTTGGGTGGAACTGAGAACGACTTTCACCCTCTGACTTAGGCTGAGCAAAGTTGAAACTACCTGTCCTTTCTCTCTTATTCTACTTTTCTCTCATCTTAATATTCTGTTCTTCTATCTATTAAGAATGGATCATAAGCCTGGCTATGTCCATCTTAATAATCAACATTGCAGATTGGCACTCATTGGCCACACTATCATTCACTCCAGAAACAAACTTACTCATCTTAGCCCTGCTGTCTGCCACTACATGAGGAGCGTATCTAGCTAGTTGGTAAACTTAAGAGAATACTCTTTCACTGTCATGTTTCGTTGCCCGAGGTTGATAAATTCTAACACCTTAGCTTCCCTCAGCTCTAGGGGATAGAATCTATCAAGAAAAGCAGTGGCAAACTCCTCCCACTCTATAGGCCCTACGTTACCAACCCTCTCTACTTTATACTATTTGAACCATGTGTGAGCCACATCCTGCAACTGATATATAACTAGCTTATCACTCTCAACAGCTGACACCCCCATGATATCTGTAACCTTCTGAACCTGATCAAGGAATTCCGAAGGGTCCTCATCTGACTTAGACCAGAAGAAAATGGTGAATTCATTCAGGTGAAGTCCTAAATCCTGACTATTACGGTGTTGGCCACTGGGTTGGTTAGAACAATAGTTGGTCATTCATTCTGGGAAGCAACTGAGTTAGCAAGAGTAGTGAATGCAACTCTAAACTCTGTATGAGAAATATGTTCATCCAAGGGATCTGCTTGGACGGGCTGAGGGGCTGACTGATTCCCATTTCTTCTCTTGAGAGGCATGTTCTATAGAAGAAAAGGAGAAAGGAATTATACTGATAGTTAAACTTGAGCTCATGGTCACTGGCATGACATAAATACTGAAAGAAGGGAAACTATTCCTAAAACATCTTACAGCCTCCTGTACATAAATGTGGCGTGTAACACGCCCATGCACAAGACTCTACTAGATGCGCCTTTCATACTTCCTAGGACACTATTGAACCTTAGTCTCTGATACCAAGTTTTTAACGCCCCAAATCTAGTACTCAAAATGCTACACGATACTCATGACCCCGAAGGACCACAAGCTAACCCATAACTGATATCTGTAACTAAGCACTGAATAATATGATGTAAAAATGTAAAATTAAAGGCTAAATGGCCATAAGGTTCAAATATATGATAAAACATAACATCTAAAAATGTGGTACATCATTACCAAAACAATTGAAATAACTGTGAACATGCAATAGTCTGAAAGCCTCTAGACTGTCTGAATAAGGAGTTGATGGGACATGTCCCCAACTAACTCCAACTACTGAAATAACTAAGTACTAAAGATATAAAATAATTAAATCATAACATCCTCAAATGATGAGGACTCACTGCTGACTCTGACTGCTGAAATTGGAATGCTATTGATGCTCTGGAGCTTGTGCTTCTGGACCTATAGTATAAAAACACCATAGCGTAAATGCATCAGTACAATTGAATATACTGGTATGCAAGTGAGGTAGGCTGAATGCAAAGGGCTCATATGCATGAATAATGCTAACTGACTGTATAACATGATCATGAGAATACATACATAAGTGTGTAACTGTGACTGGATTCGTGAGTAATACTAACTACTGAGTCTGACTACTGATAACATGAGTTACTGATAATTGATATAAATAATGTAACTGATACTGAGTGACTTTGTCTGACAGTCTAGATTTTGATGAAACTAGCTAAGTTCTGTACTGAGCTGAGTGACTGTATCTGACAGTCCTGGGTTCTGTAGATCTATCTGAGTTCTATTACTGAGACTGGGTGACTGTATCTGAAAGTCTTGATTCTATGACTAAAATTGTGGGAGAATTCATCTAACTGACATGTCCCTTTTTCTAAATAGATTTGGGGTCCAACCTGTAAAAGGGTGTCAATACCGCGCCACTGGTAAGGACAAGCTGTGAGAAATCCCTCGTCTAACAGGTAATCTAAGGAGAATGATGGGACCCTAAAATAATAGGTTAAGCCACCTCATCTACCCTCAAATAGAAGGTTTGATGTCTCAACCTACGCTAGTAATGTAGTTCTGGAGCACAAGGATTGCTTCTAAGAATCACACCCTCTACTAATAGATGATTTCCCATCCTTGGGCTCACTCGGTGTTGAATCCTACTCCCATTTGAATAGACACTGGACATGATTAACTGAAATGAACTGGACTGAGTTTATTGAGTTTCGTTAATGGACAGAATACTATTGAGATCTGATAACTAACTGGGATTACTGAGTTTTCCTGAGTCATGTAACTGACTGAATTCTACTGAGTTCTGAAACTGACTGAGAATACTACTAATCATGGCGTGACTAAGATTTATCATGAAACTGACGCTGGCTCCAGGCACACAACTAAGTTGTCGGGTACAAGTACCCCCAAGACTCGATAGCATGAAACTGACAAGACATGACACTTCTTGAACACATAACCATGGTCAATATTTCATAGTACTATCATTGGGGATTTTCATGAAGTATTTACATACCCCAAGCTCACACATGAATAATAATGCATATAAATATGTCATAATTCCCTAAGCCTAATCTCATGAGCATTACATCTATCTATTACAAGGCATAACAATATCATGGGAGTCATTTTGAACATAATGGTAACATGAATTCATCATTTAGGTTCTATTGAGTCATAATGCACAAGTATTATTTTCTTAGGCATTTTATCAAACACCTAGTAGCTTAGGCCTGATATCAAATTAATACCACATGATTCCCTAATTCAACTCAATTTCATAAATTTAACCCACATACTAGCGTAGTTTCATGAACAACACATAAAGATTCCAACTTGGGAATCCTACAACAATAACTACATGAACATAATCAATTCACAACATAAATACCACAATTCATAATTTAAAGTTGGATTCTTGAGCTTCATGGATGAAAGGAATCCATGAATGAACACTTGACATACCTTGGATGGAAAATTCTTGAAAACTAACGGTAGAATCTCTTGAATTTGAAGCTCTTATGAAAATCCTAGACTTCTTGTTAAGAGTATTTGAGAGTAATATTTTGGTGAAATAAGTGTTGAATCTCGTGTTATAGGCTTATATAGGGGTGAAAAATTGACCTTTTTGCCCTTAAAAAAAGGACATTTAATGACTGAAAACTGGACATCGACGTGATTGGCGATGCGGCGCGTCGATGCATCGACGCGATACCTGACGCGTCGCTCCATGATCGTGCCAAGCCTCAGTAGTTTTATTGGCAGTCCTTGCAACAATGTTAACCAATGCGATAGGCGACGCGGTGAGCCAAGATCGCGTTGGTCCACTGTCTTGGGACACCAAACGTGGTCTAAATGAGGTTCAAAAAATTTAAAACTTGTCCGGGAACACCTATTGACCTCTCTGATCAAGAATTAACAAAAATACGGATCATTAAAGGACATTAAGGTGAAAAAATGAGATTGCCAACTTTCGAAGGCCAAAAATAAACTAAAGGCCAAAAATAAATTAAGTCTGGGAACTTAGCTAGAATTTTTTAAGTATGGGACCCCCCCCCCCCCCCCTTGACAAGCTTAAAGGACTGATTTAAGCTTAAAATTTTTATGAGGTCTTACACAAATAGTACATAATTTTAATATATTGAGTTTTTGCCCTGATTTTCTAACCAAAATTGAGTTTTAATTTTATATTGAAGAAAAATAAAAGTAGTACTGTAATTACTTTTTTATTTAAAGGAAAATATAAAAAATTTCGATATTTGGCAAACCTCTCTTTTGGAGAAAAGGTTTTGAAACTCTATAAATAGATTACCCCTTCTCATACCATAACACATTAGCATCCATAATGTAGTCGTTTAAGAGTTTTATTTAGGGGGAGATTTTCTCTCAAATAATTTTATGTTTTTTATTTAGGTTTTTAATATGTCGGCCAATTGGCCGAATCATATCAATAATATTATATTTTATTATGTTTTTCTTGTCATCTTATTTGTCGTCTCAATAGTTTGCAACTATTAGCTTCCACATGAGCCCTTTCAATTTCGACCCCAACAAGTGGTATCAGTGCTTACGGTTCAAATATCCAATGGTTTGGTGAAACGAGATTAAAGATAGGTTCAAAGCAGTTTCAAATCAATTTGCAACCAATTTGATGATAATAAAGATATTTTGTCAAAATAAAACTATATATGGAGACAATTGTCAATCATATTTTCAACAATCCTGTTGTTACATATTTGAAAATAAATCTTACTTTTAACCCTACAAAGGGCTCATATATTTTTAACCCAAAATGACTTATATATTTTTAACTCAAAAGCTTCATTTTTTAAGCATGTCAAGTAGCAGTGATGAAGACTGTGAAGAACAAAGATCAAAGATGTGAAGAAGACGAATCAAGTGAAGAAGTCAAGCCAAAAAGGGGAGATTTGTTAAGGGTTTTGCCCTGATTTTCTTACCAAAATTGTGTTTTAGTTTTATATTGAAGGAAAATAAAAGTAGTACCATAATTACTTTTATTTTTTCTTAAAGGAAAATATAAAACTTTTCAGATTTGGCAAACCTCTTTCTTGGAGGAAAGATTTTGAAACTCTATAAATAGATTACCCCTTCTCATACCATAACACAATAGCATCCACAATGTAGTCGTTTAAAAGTTTTATTTAGGGAGAGATTTCCTCTCAAATAATTTTTATTTTTTTATTTAGGTTTTTAATATGTCGGCCAATTGGCCGAATCATATCAATAATATTATGTTTTAGTATGTTTTTCTTATCATCTTATTTATCGTCTCAATAATTTGCAACTATTAGCTTCCACATGACGGCACTCGATTTCGAACCCCACAGAAATGTACAGAGGATCCAAATTTGCTACAGAGTTTATAGGTGTTTTGACGTCACTATGTTCTTAGAGATTCTGAGGCTTGATTAAGTTGATCCCTAGCTTTGGATTGGCTGATTAGGGGATCTTTATGTGTATTTAAATTGTATTGTTATGCTAATATTTATATTTTATTGTCAAAAATAGTGTATTAAATATGTATCAAATATGTATTTTATTGTATCATATTAGTAAAATAAAACAAAACAAATAGTACGTAATTTTAATATATTGGTGAACACAATAATTTGGCACGTTACTTTATTAATGGAGTAGCTGAGAATTTTAATGTGTATGGACAAGATTGGCATCTCCAATGCCGATGTAGGGGGACAAGCCAGCATTGACTTCCTTAAGATTCAAAAAAATTGACCATAATATGAGAATTGTTATAAATGTATTTACATTATAGTGAATGTCTATCAAGATCTATCAAGATCTACTTTGATATCTATTAGGATTTGAAGCATCCATCTTTTACTCAGCTAGGAGTAAATTTTCCCTATAAATAGAGGGGTTTTGTTTATTGTATTTACAATCATATAATCCCTCATCTCTCAAGAGAAGTAATAAGAATCACTCTCTCTATTCTCTCTGCGCTTCTTCTTTATTCTTTCTTATTTTATAACACGTTATCAGCACGAGATTTAACCTACTGACTAGATGGAGAAAATCTTTCTCTAGTAAATCAGCACGAGACTCTGCCAAACAATGTGAGATTATAAATCTGAAGGATTTCAAGGTTAGTAATTCTTTATGTTATTTTTCTTTTGCTACTACTAATATAATTATTATTGGATTTGAGAAAAAAAAAATGGTTTGGAACCATTTATATTTTAAATTTATTTCTCAAGAACAATATTATCAAAAAGGATGATAATATGTTGGGTTCAAGTCCCATCGATCCATGCCTAAGACGCCTTTATATGGATAAGATGTTGAGTTTGAATATCAATACACCATATTGATGATATTATGATGGCTAAGGCAAAATAATGGGTATTTGATGAAAAGTCATTAAATTCGACCCATTGAATATGCTCCATTCCATGAAGTGAATGTGGTAGCAATATATGATAAGTATGAAATATGACAACTTACTTCATTCTTGAGGTGTATGTGGTAGCAGTGCATAATATGTCTGAAAGAAGACAAGTGATTGAATGCACGAATATATGCGTGAAGGGACAATATGATCTTGATTGTGATTGTATCAAAACTCACCTCCAGAAGAGGTTGAATAATTTTGAAATCTACTTTTGAAGTAGTAAATCTGAATTTTATTCATGTAATAGTAAATCTGAAATTTACTAAAGAAAAAGTACATGTCATGGTAAACTTGGAGTTTACTAGAATAAAAGTTCATAAATTGATATGAACGATTGTGACATCTCGAAGATGTGCATGTATTTGAGGAACTAGAAGTTTTTTCAAGAATTATTTATGTTGTTTGTTCTCATGACAAGTTGGTTGGACCAACTAATATTGGGCTTGGATCCCTTCAAATCTGAAAATTATAAATGGTGAATAAGGGTCCGTTCACTTATCATGTGATATGTTGAAAAGATGCATCAATAAGATGATCACATGTACATTCATGGTCAACTTACGTTTGACATTCATAAAGTTACTTGTTCAATATAAATTGAGCATAATTTTCAGATTGTGTAATCAAGATAATTTATCTTGATGATGATGGTTTAGCATTGAATGTCTTTGATAAATATCTAAACCATTGTTAATGAAAACAAAACTTAATGTATTGATCTGAAATATGATAAATTGCAATATCATTTGTATGCATTAGACCAATAAATTATGATTATTTCTTCCCTCTCAATTGGTTCAAGGTCGGGAACTAATTATTCCATCTAATAATTTTGATGTGCGGTATACGATTAATGAATATACCATAATGCACAATGATGGATTTCTCAAAGAAGTAGAGGATGTATGTTAGTTTTCCTAACATAAGGGGGAGATTATAAGCGCTATGAAATATTTTAGGAATTATCACCATATCCTCATCCAAAAGATAATTCAAGTCAAATGTTGGAAGCATCTCATATTAAGTGCAAGTTCTCTTATTTTGTGTTCCTAAAGGACAAAGTCTATGCATGTGTGAAGCGTGGTAGACTGATCGGTTCCAAATGAAATAGTCCTTGAAAAATAAGGAGCAAATAGTCATAATAAGAAGACAATGAGTTCTTGAAGAGCCTACGACATACCACTACATGAAACCTTATGAGAGGTTCATGTACCTGAAAATAATGAAGTGATGAGATCTCAAAATGTTATGTCGCATTGTGAACCGATATAAAATGATATATCATCAATATCTTTGACACAATATTGTGAAAGATTATGAGGATCTGAATTCTACTTTTATTTAAGCATGCTGACATAGAAACATTTTTCAAGTGACATGAAAGGATGCATTTTGGTAAGCGTAAAACTTATTTGATTTGCAGTCCAGACACTTGAAGATGTCACTCATGAAATGTTGAATATTATCACTTAACAAAACTTATGTGAAAACTTTTAAGGATTCAAACTGCTTGAAGCATATAAAAGTTTCTGGGAAACTTATTTATAATTCTTATATTGTATAAGCTTATTGCTTGAACATCATTGGAACTCTTGGAGAGTTTTCAAAGCAATAGATTATTTGCTGAAATTCAAAATATATCGAATTGGATTGGTTATGAAGTACCATATCTTAGTGCAATTGATGCACTCATGTACCTTGCAAATACTACAAAGCCTATAGCCTTTTCAGTCAATTTGTTAGCAAGGTATATTGCTGCTTCTACTATGAGACATCAAAATGGGATAAAACATATGAGCTTATTTTATTCTAAAGATTGCAGTCCCGGTCTTATTGATCATGCTGATGTTGGGTACTTATCTGACCCGCATAAAGCTCGGTCTCAAATAGGCTATGTGTTCATATGTGGTGGTACTGCCATATCCTGGAGATATACAAAGCATTCTATCGTAGCCACTTCATTGAATCATGCTGAGATAATAGATATTCATGAAGCAAGACGAGAATGTGTATGGTTGAGGTCCATGATACATCTCATTCGAGAAAAATGTGGCGTGAAATATGACAATCTATCCACAATTTTATACAGAGATAATTCAGCATACATAGCACATCTTAAGGGAGGATTCATAAATGAAGATAGAACGAAACACATTTTGCCAAAGCTTTTCTACATACATGAGCTACGAAAGAATGATGATATTAACGTGCAACAGATTCGTTCAACTGACAATGTGACTGATTTATTCACCAAATCTTCTCCAATTTCAACTTTCAAGAAGATGCTGCATAAGATCGAGATGCAAAGGTCAAGGATGTTCTCATTAGGGGGTGTTAATACGCGCTGTACTCTTTTTTCCTTACGAGATTTTGTCCCACTGGGTTTCCCTTATAAGGTTTTTAATGAGGCAGCCGAAATGCGTATTATTAGAGATGTGTACTCTTTTTCCTTCACTAGATTTTTTTTCCTACTGGTTTTTTTCTAGTAAGGTTTTAACGAGGCCCATTATCTACCAATTAGACATTCAAGGGGGAGTGTTATAAATGTATTTACATTATAGTGAATGTCTATCAAGATCTATCAAGATCTACTTTGATATCTATTAGGATTTGAAGCATCCGTCTTTTACTCAGACTAGGAGTAAATTTCCCCTATAAATAGAGGGGTTTTGTTCATTGTATTTACAATCATATAATCTCTCATCCTCAAGAGAAGAAATAAGAATTACTCTCTCTTCTCTCTCTACTTTTGTTCTTTATTCTTTCTTGCTTTATAACAAGAATATCATTTTTAACAAAATTTACTATAACATGAAAATATTATTTTAACAAAATTGACTATAACATGAGAATATTATTTTAGGGGCTGTCGGGTGGCAATTGTTTGGCCCGACAGGCTATTTCTGTCCATTCTCCTTTTTAGTCATGAATCATGAGTTCAATGAAAATAACAAGATCATTTCATGTTATAATTGACTAACAATGTCACAAATAGAATGGTTTTCATCACACGTCTATTTTCTAAATGAGGCAGCCAATGCCACCAAAGAGCACATCTTTTATTTATCATCCTTCTTTCACTCTATATATAGAGATACCCAAATTAAGTATACCGATAATGTATTACTAGATTTTGTCACGGCTACAGAAGTAACAGTATGTGGCAGTACTTTGAGGGTACTAATGTTCCCATTTTTGGCTTATGGACACATCTCTCCATTTCTTGACTTAGCCAATAAGAAGCTCGCGGACAGAGGATTCTTGATTTACCTTTGTTATATGCCCATCAATCTTAAATCTATCAACAAGAATATCACCCGAAAAATACTCTGAATTGATTCAGCTTGTCGAACTTTATTTACCAGAATTATCTGAACTTCCTCCTCATTACCATACGACAAATGGTCTCTCACTCCACCTTAATCACACCCTTCAAAAGTCCCTGAAAATGTCCAAACCAAACTTCTCGAATATCTTGCAAAATCTGAAACCTGATTTGGTGATTTATGACATAATGCAGCAATAGCTAGACTGAACGTGTAGTGATCGAACAGAACATTCCAGCAGTCAATCTCGTAACTTCTAGTGCAGCTGTGATTGTGTTTCTTTTTCACTTAGTAAAAAAATCAAGGACTGTATTCCCATTCCCTGATATTTATATAACAAAAATGAGCAAGTTAAACTGAGTGAATTCTTGGCAAAATCTGCTAAAGAGAAAGAACCTGATGATGGGGATCATTTAGCTGATGGGTCGATAAGTACCTAAATCGAACAATTGGAAGGTTGTTCCGGTTGGTTCACCTGTTCAAGATCCCATAACTGATGACGCAGATGAAGTGGAGATCATTGATTGGCCAGGAATGAAAGATGAGAATTCAACTGTTTTTGTCTCCTTTAGGAATGAACATTTCTTGTCAAAAGAAGAAATTGAGGGAATAGCTTTTGGGTTAGAGCTAAGTAATGTTTAATTTCATATGTGTTGCAAGATTTCTGAAGGAGGAAGAGCAAAATCTTGAAGATGCTTTACCAAAAGGCTTTCTCGAAAGAATTGGATATATGGGAAGAGTTTTGGACGAATTTGTACCACAATCAAGAATTCTAAATCATCCAAGTACCGGAGGATTTATAAGTCATTATGGTTGGAATTCAATAATGGAAACTGTAGCTTTTGGGGTTCTTACAATAGCGATGTCTATACATCACTGTTAACTCTCTTTACAGCTGGAAAAAATCTTCAATATATGTAAAAATGTAAAAGAGAAAAAATAAACGTAAGTAAAATATGATCCAATTTCAAGTATGTTACATAGACAACTAATTAGTCCGGTGCTTTTGTTGGGCCCATTGTGTGAAGCCCAATCTTCATGTTAACACCCTCCCTCAAGCTGGAAAGGGGTGTCACCGACAGCTTGGACAGCAGCTAGTGATGAATAGAACCTGAAAGTGACTTGGTCATAATATCAGCAAGCTAGTTATTTGTGCGAAGATGGTGAAGTGAAATGAGACCATCAGACAAACAATCTCGGACAAAATAACAGTCAACGTTAATATGCTTCGTGCGTTCATGAAAAACTGGATTCTTGGCAATATGGATAGCCGCTTGGATATCACAAAAAATAGGTATAGGGGAAGAAACAAGAACACCAAGGTCACCTAATAACCTGCGCAACCAGCATAACTCAGCAACCACCTTGTGAAGGGCCCTATACACTGCTTCAGCAGAGGACAAAGAGATTGTTGGTTGCTTTTTACTTTTTCATGAGATAGGAGAACCACCAAGAGAAATATAAAAACCAGTGACTGATCATCGAGAATTAGCACAAGTAGCCCAATTCGAGTCGGAATAGGCAATAAGAGCGAAATCAGAAGACCTAGGGATGAGAATGCCCTGACCAGGATCATTAAGAAGGTAGCGTAAAACATGAAAACCAGCCAACATGTGGGGCACCTTGGGTGCACCCAAAAACTGGCTCAAATGCTAAACCGAGAAAGCAATATCAGGTCGAGTATGTTGTAGAAAATTGAGTTTACCAATTAGATGCCTATAAAGTGTGGCATCAGTAGGAGGAGCCCTCATATTAACCAATAGTTTTAGAGAAGAGTCAAGAGGAGTAGTGACAGATGTAAAGTTGTCACTATGAAACTCTTGAAGTAAATCCATAGTATACTTGTGTTGGCTAATAGTATAACCTGCAGGGGTGAAAACAATTTCCAAACCTAAGAAATAATTATTAAGGCCCAAGTCTTTAATGCGAAGTTAGGCATCCAGAAACCCTTTTAGAGCATGCATTTCATTAAGATCAGCCCCAATCAAAAGAATATCGTCAACATAGACAGAAATCACAGTAAGAGAATCAGAAAAACCTTTAGTGAACAATGAATAGTCATTTTTACTTGGATTAAAAACCTTGGACAGCAAAGCCTCGGACAACCTTGAAAACCACTATCTAGAGGCCTGCTTAAAACCATATAATGACTTTTTAAGTTTACATACCAATGGAGCAGCAGAAGAGTGGGAAGAGGGGAAAACAGTGAAACCAAGGGGAAGTTTCATGTATACTTCCTCATCTAGAGATCTATGTAAGAAATCATTATTTACATCAAGTTGAAAAATAGTCCAACCCTTTTTTATAGATACTGTGAGAAGGCATTTAATGGTGGTGAGTTTGACAATAGGAAAAAAGGTTTCAGTGTAGTCAATGCCTTCTCTTTGAGTATCCCCTCTAATAATAAGATGAACTTTGAATCTCTCTATAGAGTCATCTGATTTTCATTTAACTTTGTGGACCCATTTACAAGGAATGGCCTTCTTATTAGGAGGTAGGGGCACAATGTCCCAAGTGTCATTAGAAGCAAGATCTTGGAACTCTTGTAACATAGCTTCCTTCCAGGAAGGATATGAAACAGCCTGGTGGTAAAACTGAGGCTCATGAATATGCTCTTCAGAATGTTGAATAGAAGTGCAGATATAATCTGCAAGATAAGTGGGTTTGTGTATACTCCTAGAAGATCTTCTACTAAGTGTAAGAGGAATAGGTGGATTAGGTGGGATAGGAATAAGTGGATCAGGTGAAGAAGTTTAAATAGTTGGAAATGGAGAAATAGGAGTGAAAGCAAGGGAAGGAATATTAACAAAAGGGATATCAGGAGGAAAAGAAGAGGAGGGGAGAGAAGGAGGAGAAGGAAAAAGGTAAGGAAAGACATGTTCATAAAAAATGACATCCCTGGAGTAAAAAATTGAATGAGAAGAAAGGTTAAGAAGTTTGTATGCCTTATTACCACATGGATAGCCAAGAAATATGGCTGGAACAGATCTAGATGCAAACTTATCCCTCCCAGGTTGGGTAGAAGATGCATAACAAAAGAAGCCAAAGAACGGGGATGTTTATAAGATGGGGGATGACCAAACAACTTTTTAATAAGAGATATATTGTGTAATACAGAGGATGGAAGTTTGTTGATAAGATATGTGGTTGTTAAAACACATTCACCCCAGTATTTTTTAAGCAAACCAGATTAAAATAAAAGAGATTTAGATACCTCAAGCAAGTGTTAGTGTTTTCTTTCAACGACTCCATTTTGTTGAGGAGTATGAGGTATAGTGGTTTGGTGTAGAATTCCATGGTCAGAAAAAAATTGTTTACAAGGTAAACTTCCCTCTAGTTCAAAGGCATTGTCAGATCTGAAGGCTTGAACAGATTTGTGAAATTGTGTCTTAACCATGGATACAAATGCTTTCAGAACAGACAAAGCATTACTCTTTAAATGAAAGTAAGTATGTCCAGGTGATTCTACTGAAGTCATCAACCAAAGTAATGAAGTATTTATAATGATTGTATGTTTGGTTGTTATATGGTCTCCAAATATCAATGTGGACCAATTGAAAGGGGGTAGTGGAATGTATAATGCTATGAGAGAAAGATGTTCTTTGTTGCCTAGCAATTGGATACACAAAAAAAATAAAATGTTGTTTGCTAGATAATTTATCTGGCAAGGAAATAATGGAATGCATTTTATGAAAAGGAACATGGCCCAATATTTGATACCACAATACATCCTGTTTGTTATCGTCAAACGAAGAAACATTTGAAATGAAAGGAGAAACATCAGAAGTACTCATAGAAGCATTACAAGAGTTTATAGGGGAGAACAAGTAAGAACGGGAAAAGAAGAATCGTATTTAACAGAATCATCAGCTGAAACAGAGGAAGTCAATATAGTGGATGAAGTAGAAGAGTCCTGATGAAGAAAATACAAGCCATTGGCAGCTTTACCAATCTCCAGTGGCCACTTCAGAGAAGGGCCCTGTAGAAAACATGTAAGAATAGTAAGAATGACAGAACATTGAAGTTGAGTAATTAATTTAAGTATGGAAATTAAATTGAAGTGAAATGAAGGGACAAGGAGAACATTGTGAAAAAGTATATCATGTCAGAATTGGAATGATCCAGTAGAAACAACCTTGACCTTGTACTCATTAGGAAGAGTGATTAAGTAAGGGGTGGGCAAAGGCTTTAAATTATGTAATAGATGTTTATGGGGTGTCATGTGGTTGGTTTCCCCTGAGTCTAATATCCAAGGGCTAGAATTTCCTAATTGAGAAAGAGCATAAAAATAAGAATCAACATGACCCACAACAAAACTATTAAACAAACCTGCAAAAGCACTGAAAACAACATTGTCACCAATGTTTCCTTCAGAATATGTTAGAGTATGCTGGAGATTGAGAAGATACTAATTAGTAGTAAAACCAGGAGGTACATGAGGAGAAGTGATCTCATCTGTAGGTTTGATGTGTTGGACACATGATGCAACAACTTTCTAATTCTTGGTGAATTTAAAATCAGTAGGGAAACCATGCAATCTGTAACAATCATCAATAACATGCCCAAATTTTTTGCAGTACTTGCAATAAGGAGTTGATGCATCAGTACTATTCCCCTTTCTAAAATTATAAAAGAGTTCTGATAGTTAGGGTCAAACTGAACCTTCTGATGATACTTAGAATTAGATTAGAATTTTTGGTTGTTGCTTTTGGGGTCAGATTGAAATTCTTGGGTGTAACCAGCAGAAAAACCTATTCTAAATTGAGGATTTGATCTAGTTGAGGCTGAGAAAGCTGCAAAATCAGTGGAGAATCCTGGAATATGAGAAGAGGACTCTTTTTGGTGCTCATCATGTTGTAAAATAGAATAATCTCTACTGATGGAGGGTAAAGGGGACATCATGAGAATATTTGTCTTGCAAGTAGAGTAGGATCCATTCAATCTTCTTAAGAATTGAAATAATTATTGTTCCTCTAATAATTTGGGGAGAGCACCGCATGTACAAGTAGGTCCTACATATGCGGTATGCAACTCATCCCATAAGCTTCTCAACTTTGTAAAATAAGTTGCTATATTATCCGACCCTTGAGTTGTTGATACGGAACAAACAAGGAAACACAAAATCACACCCCAAAATACTCCACAAATCACAACAAATCGTGGATCAAATAGGGACCTCTCTCGGATTCACTATCTAGAACAAGAAAGAAGAGGATACAAGGTGTTAATACACCAAAACATCCATACAACAACAAGTTTAGCAACACAAGATGAAGCTTCACAATATTACAATAGCAACAAGAACAAACGGGTTACATTAACAACACAAGAAGCCAAAACTAAAACAAGAAACAAGATAGATAGTTAGACAAGTGTTGATGTAGTCTTAACAACCCCATGAGCATATTCCACTCTTGGACCTTTAACACTTCAAACAACAAACACCTAACTCTTACAATTGACTCAAGAGAGGCGTCCACCACCCAAGCACCAACGTATCAAGCAAAATTCAACACACAAGAGAATCCACCCTTATGCTATGCCCTAGTTTCGGTTGTGAACTCTCTCTCTCTAAGAGGAGTGTTCTTTCTTCAAAATTCATAAAAACTACCAAATAAAACCCTAAGATGTTCAATTTATATTACATTACAAAATAAAAGACAAAAGACTAAAAGACCCTTTAATGAAAAGGGCTCCAAAAACAGCCCATGGAGTGTGTTGGGATGGTTTTGGGCCTCCTTCACACTTAGACTTGTGCACTCTTTAGGTGGTCTTCAAAATACTCAAAAAGTGTCCATGATCGTGATCGTACTTGTATCATCCTCTCCATCTTGAGAGGAATTTAACCACAAATTCATGGCTTCACCTCGTACAATTGGCCCTCCAAAAGAAACCACCCAAAACAGTCCCCAAAACATCAAGAAAGTTCACAAAATAGTCCACAAAAAAAAACAAAGGGAACCCGAGGATACAATGAGAATAAGTCTCGGCTAACATCTTCATTTTGAACCTCGGCTTCCTCTCCATCTTGAGCCTTGTATTCAATCTCATCCGAAACAAGTCTCCTACCATCATATAAGCATTATCGTAGAACCCATATCCTTCATGTTCCTTTCTACCATTCTCCTCTATATGGACATGTCGGATTTGGTGTAGTGGAGCTTCGGTTGAGAGACTTGCTTTGGTTAAGTGGGGTTTTGGTTGTGGAGTTTGGATGGGAGGAAATTGGCTTCCAAGTCCTCCTTGTTGGAATTGATCAACTTGCGGGGGAAGTGGTCTATCTTATTCTCGGTTTTGAGGGCTATTTGGAGCTTGGATTGTGGCATTATGTCGGTGGTCTTGGAGGATTGGTCATTGGAAGTAAGGTTTCGGGAGCAAAAGAACGAGAGTTCCTCTGACTCTCCATTTGATCCAACCTCTCACTCATAGTTACCATGTCCGATTCAATATTTTCAAGACCCACATTTGCCCTAGCAAGGTCTTGGGACAAAGCATCAAGGAGGGCCAAAATGGTTTCCATTATGGCCAAAAGTTACCTACAAAACAACAAACAAGTTAGTTGTACTCCTCACACTCCCTCTCTATTGTTTTATCTCTTGGATTTTTCACACTTTGATCTCACAAGTGTCGTAACCTTGCTTGTACTCCATGAGGCATTGAGAGGTGGACCAAGTATTACAACGAGTCAAAAGAATAAGACGCACAAAGGAACGTATACACGAAGAACGGTTTCAAAACTAACTTACATTCTAGTACTATCTTGTAAGTTAGTAATGGAATCAACAAATGAAACTAAAGAAACAATAAAATGAAACTAAGAAATCTAAAATTTGAGCTTAAAAATTATCGGTGAATAGTAAAAACGTGATAATGTGGCAACCCTTAATTGGTCACGGTTTTGTTAAGTTTTATTGTCCAAGGTTCAAGTTTTGACTAATTTTTTATCTGAATTTGTGGAATTGTTTAAGGAGGGAAAGAATAAGTCTTGGAACTCTTATTCAACTCAAGTTTCAAGACTTGGACTTTTGTAGTATTTTCCCTTAAAACAAGGCCCTCAAAACATGGAAGTTGGTTGGAAAAGGGTTGTAAAGTCTTTGAGTGGTTGGAAGTGGTGGTAAAAGTCTTTGATGACTAACAAATACTACACCTCCTTCCTTCACCCTCTTATATCTAACATACACTTTTTTTTTCAATAAAAGATGAAGATTGGTGAAGAACACCAAGAACACCAAGAACACAAACTTTTGAATCTTGGAGTCTAAGGTTCAAGTTGGTCTCACACTTCAATCAACACTTTGTCAAGTTCCACCTTTCAACAGAAACTTCAAAAAGAAGTTCTTAAGCCACCAATTCACAATAATAACACAAGGTCAAGCTCAAGAACTCAACAACAACAACACCAACCTTCAACAATAAGGATCAACACATGACCACTTCAAGTTCACAACAACAACGTCAATATTATAAGCTTAACCTTTAGATCTAGACATTTTTAGTGTTGGTGAGAAAGAACCAACACTAGAAACACACTAGACAAACAAAAGAAATACAAGATTTAATCAAGAAAAACAAGAAAATCTTGGCCAAGACAACAACACAACATAATTTTTGGCCAAGAACACAAAAATGGACAGATTGCTATTTTCTAGAATTTTTCAGTTTTTATCAACTTTTTTTTTTTACTAATCAAACCCAAGATTGGCTTTGTGGGAACAAAAACCAGCTTTGCTTTGATACCAAATGATATGGAATAAACAAGGAAACACGAAATCACACCCCAAAACAGTCCACAAATTACAACAAATCGTGGACCAAATGGGGACCTCTCTCGGATTCACTATCTAGAACAAGAAAGAAGAGGATACAAGGTGTTAATACACCAAAACAGCCAGCCAACAACAAGTTTAGAAACACAAGATGAAGCTCCACAATATTACAATAGCAACAAGAACAAATAGGTTACATTAACAACACAAGAAGCCGAAACTAAAACAAGATACAAGATAGATAGTTAGACAAGTGTTGATGTAGTCTTAACAACCCAAGATCATATTCCACTCTTGGACCTTTAACACTCCACACAACAAACATCTAACTCTTACAATTAACACAAGAGAGGCATCCACCACCCAAACACCAACGTATCAAGCAAAATGCAACACACAAGAGAATCCACCCTTATGCTATGCCCTAGTTTCGGTTGTGGACTCTCTCTCTCTAAGAGGAGTTTTCTTTCTTCAACATTCATAAAAACTACCAACTAAAACCCTACAATGTTCAATTTATATTACATTAGAAAATAAAAGACAAAAGACTAAAAGACCCTTTAATGAAAAGGGCTCCAAAAATAGCCCATGGAGTGTGCTGGGACTGTTTTGGGCCTCCTTCACACTTAGACTTGTGCACTCTTTAGGTGGTCTTCAAAATACTCAAAAAGTGTCCATGATCGTGATCGTACTCGTGTCAGTTGTAGAACTGATTTCACACTGAATTTGTATGTATTTGGACCCATTTGACTGTCCAAATCTCTCATATAGGTCTTTTCAAATCTATTTAGCTGTGGTGTGGCCTATGAGACTAAGGGAGATGTTCCTATAAAGGGAATTCACTATCCAGGAAATGAGCATGTCATTGCCATGCTCCCATCCTGAATAATAGGGAGAATCCTCTGTTGGTTGAGGATTTTTCCTAGTGATTACCCCAAGCTTGTTTTTTGCAGACAAGGCAACAAACATGTTTCTCCTCCATGGGACAAATCCATTTCCATTAAAAGGGGGAGAAACAAAGGGGTATTAGGATTATCAGAAGGGTGGATATAAAAAGGATATGATTGATCGATAGAAAACAGAGTGAAACCATCAGACCTCGCACTATCAGACCTTGCAGTATCACCCATTTGTATACCAAACAGCTAACCAAAATCAATTTTTGATATATGTCACACCAAAGTAGGTACAAATTAAGCACACGGATACACCGTCAAAGATGAGGAATAAAGGAAGGATAGTACCGTATTTCTTCTAGAAGTTTTGAAATAGAAAAAAACTCTGTTCAACGAACTGGAAGGCTTCGATGGGGATGTACAACCATAATACATGAGTGACACAGCTACAATACACCAGAAAATCAACGAATCGTAGCTTCAATACACCAAAAAACTAAAAATGCACCGAAAGTTGATATCGTCAGAGAAGTTCACAAAAAAAATATCCAAAAAAACCGTTCAAGGGTAAGATCGGTCGATAGCTGGTGGAGAGAACTACACGAAACCTGGCTCTGATACCATGTTAGATGGAGGAATCAACAGATCGCCATGGATTTGTTGAGTAAAAGTCCTAGGTGAAAGAGAGAGAAAACGAAAAAGAAAAAGAAGATGAAAAGTTTTACTTTATTCACTATTAACTCTCTTTACAGCTGGAAAAAATCTTCAATATATGTAAAAATATAAAAGAGAAAAAATACACGTAAGTAAAATATGATCCAATTACAAGTATGTTACATAGACAACTAATTAGTCCGGAGTTTTTGTTGGGCCCATTGTGTGAGGCCCAATCTTCATGTTAACACAAACACTTTCACTAGTGACGGAAAGTTTGGAGTTTATAGAAACATAATTACTTAGGAAACAAAAGGAGAATAAAAAGTTTTTTTTTTTAAATAAAAAAAAATCTTGGATTAATTGGGGGAGGATCAGAGTACTACGAAAGTGCTTAATGTTTGGCAACTCTTGTTGGGTTCAAAATCGAGAGGGCATCATGCGGAAACTTAAAGTTTTCAAATCATGAGATTATAAATCAGATGACAAAGAAAAACATAATACTAAAAGACATATTATTGATATGGTTTGGCCAAATGGCCTACATATTAAAAATAAAATTGAAAAACCTAAAATCTATTGGAAGAAATCTCTCCCTAAACAAAGACACTTTAAAACTACATTGTGGATGTTATTGTGTTATAGTATGAGAAGGGAGTCTTCTATTTATAGAGTTCCAAAATCTTTCCTCCAAGAAAGAGGTTTGCTAAATATGGAATTTTTTCAGGAAAAGTAAAAGTAATTATGGTATTACTTTTATTTTTCTTTCAAAAAAAAAGTAAAACTTAAACTTGGTAAAAAAAATCAGCAAAAACCGTAACAACTCTTCCAGGCCTAAAGCCATTTTCACTATGTGGTTTCTAGTGTACACCAAGCTACTCACTAAAGACAGGTTCAACTCAAGTGGGGTGTAAATGTTGGACCTCTATGTGTCTACTTTCTATAGGTAAGAGAAACATGTGAACATTTGTTTGTGCAATGTCCATTTGTTAGGCAATTGTGGAATAGAGTATCAACTTGGATGCATAGAGAGATGACATTGGGGAGAGATCGGGACCATCATTTCCGATCCGGTGTAAAAGGGAAGACTTAGAAAGCTCAGATATTCAAATTGGTATTTGCTAAAACTCTATACGCTATATGGATGGAGAGGAATCTTAGAATCTTTGAAGAACAGGCTATCGATTACCGTAGATTAACTAGGAATATTCCCTATTCTTGTAATATTAGAGCACCAAAAGGTGCAAGGGATGCAGTGCAGTCATGGCTGTTATAAAGTGATGGTTCCTGGTTATCAACTTTGTTGAGGATTATGGTTAGTAGCATTTGGATTGGGAGTTTGTATAAGAAGTGAGACAAAGCTCACTGGACACATACTGAATTAGTGATAAGACTTGTATTTAGATACTTTTCTGGGAGGCTCAAATATATCAACACAACATTTTGCGACATCAAATTAAAATGTGGTAGGCTCAAATATATTAAAATAACATTTTCCCTACTCAAGAACTGAAGGGAGATAATTAAACACTATAAGAAACAAATGATTTGGAATTGAGAATTCATATTAAAAGCTAAACAAAGTCATATTTGAGAATGTCAATTTTTTGGATCAATTTATAGGTTGCATCCTATTTTTTTCTCATTATCTCAAACGTCTGATATATTTTGAAGATCAACCAAAACCAAAAACACCTCACAGACAATATAATTATGTTAATTGAATTGCAACATATGACATTAGTTCAACTTAGTACTGTTCTTACAAAATCGGATTAGCTCTTCAGTAACAACATCCATCTCTTCACCTTTTACAGATTTCAAATTCTTGCTGATATCTCTCGCTTTGGCCCTCAAATTTTCCCCCGTTTTCCCTGTTATGACATCTTTAAGAGTTCCGCCAATTTCTCCTCTATGAATTTTGCCATCATCATCTCTAACAATTTCCACCGCAACTCCCAATTCTACTACCAACCTGGCATTCATTGGCTGATCAAGATGTATAGGCATCGCTATTATAGGAACCCCAAAATCTATACTTTCCATTACTGAATTCCAACCACAATGACTTATAAATCCTCCGGTACTTGGATGATTTAGAATTCTTGATTGTGGTGCAAATTTGTCCAAAACTCTTCCCCTGTCTCCAATTCTTTCAAGAAAACCTTTTGGTAAAGTATCTTCGAGATTTTTCTCCTCCCCCTTTGGGAATCTTGCGACCCATATGAAATTAACGTTACTTAGCTCCAACCCGAAAGCTATTTCCTCCATGTCTTCTTTCGACAAGAAATACTCACTCCCAAAGGAGATAAAAACGGTTGAATTCTCATCTTTCGTTCCTAGCCAATCAATGAGCTCCACTTCATCAACGTCACTAGTGATCGGATCTTGGACAGGTGGACCAACTGGAAAAACTTTCCAACTGTTCAATTCAGAGAGAATATCTATGTATTTGGCCTCGATAGTTCTAGTGGTATTAATCAGCATGGTTTGTGCCTTTCCATCAGCAAAAGGATCCACATCATCAGGTTGTTTATCTTTAGTGGATTTTGCCATCATTTCGCTCATTTTTACTTGTTCAATTTTCCTGAGATAAATCGCAGGAAAAGGGAATTCGACCCCTGGCTTTCTTATTAAGCTGGAAAAATATGAAATCACGGCAGCACCAAAAGTTAGGAACTTGACTGCTGGAATGTTTTGTTCATTCGCAACGTCTTCAGTCCATTGTTGCAATATGTCATAAATGACCAAATCAGGTTTCAGGTTCTGCAAGATTTTCGCGAAGTTAGGTTTGGACATTTTCAGGGCCTTATGAAGGATGTGATTGAGATGGAGCGGGAGGCCATTTGTTGTATGGTAATGAGGAGGAAGTTCAGGCAATTCAGGTAAGTGAAGCTCGACAAGCTGAATCGACTCAGAGTATTTTTCAGGGATTTTGTTGATGATAGATTTGAGATTGACGGGCGTTGAACAAAGGTAAATCAAGAATCCTCTATCCACGAGTTTCTTGGCAACGTTTAGAAATGGAGTAATGTGACCATGAGCCAAAAATGGGAACATAAGTACCCTCAAAGTACTACCACACACTGTTACTTGTGTAGCCATGATCAAAATATTTCTTCCTAAAGACAATATATTGGTTATACTATGTTCTTGTTTCTCTAGAGTGAAAGAAGATGGACTCCATTTATTTGAAATGCAAGAGAATGAGGACAAAATAGAAGTTGTGTGACTTGTCGTTTCAAATTTTATGGTAGAAAATATCGCCAACTTATAGGAAAGTGACTTATTGTGTGACTTTTCTAAGTAATTATAATTTGGCAAAACTCCCTTGTTTATACAATATAGTAGTAGCAATAGAACACATGGACTTTCTGCGTGCCTTGAAGATCTAGGGATTCTCGTCTATGTATTTTAATTCTCTTAAAATTCATGTCAATTCAAATTATATCACATAAATTGATATGAATGAATTATATATATTTTATTGGATTGAATAGGTAAAAAATAACCCGTCTAAACTGTAATATTAAATTTTGTGAGTTTCATACTAAACTATCAAAATTTACAGAACTTTGTCCTTGCATAATCATAAACTTGCATTAAAATACCCTCTAGAGAAATACCACATGCTATGCGATCGTCACGGTCCAAAAGCAAAGAGTTTCATGTGGAAATGAATGTGAATTTTTTTTCTAGTGAATAGGTTAAAAAACCACCAAATAAATTAGATATAAAACTTCCTGTTGAAACTCACAAAGTGATGATAACACAGTCTTTGTCACTTTCTTTATTGTGCAGTTATGTATCGTAATTGACTACGCAGGGAATATAATATGTAAGACCTCGAAAATTTCGACGATTTTATTTTGGACCCTCCTTCGTATTTAGCAATGATTTTTAACTTGAAACATGATAAGAGATGTTAACGGAACCATTAGGGAGAGTTTCATAATTCTCGAAAAGCGTTCGGGGTCATTTTAGGACTTCAAACCTGTGAGGGTCCGCGATAGCGGTGTGCCACACCCTAGACACACCATGATAAGAGCATGACACGCCCTTGGGCTGCCGCAATAACAGCGTGCCACGCCCAAGCGCACAAAACATGATTTTTCATTTTTTTCAGTTGGGGCGAGGGCTTTTTAGTCTTTTACCCTATTAAACAACTCAAAATATTTCCTAACCAACCTATCAATTATCAATTTTTATCATCTTTCTTCTCCCTTTTCAACTCTCACGAGAAGCAAGCTAAGGGTTTTCTATAGAATTCAACTCACAGGCCCCAAATTCAAGTTCTTCTCGAATTCATTCCACTAAAAGACATGTTGGACACTTTCTTATTTTAATTATCTTAAATTATGAAATATACTTGATATTATCATGTTTTAATGGTTATTTAACTAGGGTTGAGGATTTTGAATTATTATATACTTACATTGATTTTTTTTCATTGTTTTAATGGTTTCTCCATTGTTTGAATGGTGGATTGTAAGCTGAATTTGTATCTTATGATAAGGATGGAATTTGGTAATCAAATTTCATAACATTTATAGATTTTGCCTGGTGATAAGAACATGAACCTCAACCCACATCAAAATTTGGTTTACATAGTGTCTAAACTATTCGTTGGGAAATTGCATAATATTAACTAGTAAAAGGGTAAAAAGGTTTTGAAAACGTCCTTGAGGCTATGGTTATGGATTTTTAAACGAAAAATTACAGTCTAAATGATTAAATGGATACGGTATGACATAATTGAAATGGCTTGCAAGTCGTTTGGTATGACGGTATCAATTTAGGAATGCCTTAATAAAAGACTCCATAATTATCGGTATGTGAAAAATTATTTTAATTGCACTTAAAGAGAATTGTGTAGCTTCATCGAGAAAGTGTAGTCCTGGGGGACCAACATTGAAAATCACATTTGCCAACCTTGGGGGTTCTTGTCCTGAGATATGGATGATTATTGTGTGCTTGCTTCACGTAGTAGGACACAGTTATTCTATTGGGATGTTATTGTTTGGTGACTTGAATAGTAGTACACAGTTATTCTATTGGGATGTTATTGTTTGGTGACTTTAACCTATTTTTCAATTCATGCAGCTAACATGGACTGGGGCCATTTCGATAAGGGGAGTCGGACCCATATAGCCATGGGTGCCTGAAGATTGGTATAAACTACATAGTTCAAGATTAAATTTTAAATGTTCATGTTTCATGTTCCTTGCCTTCTACCCAACCATTCTATTATCTTAATGGTTGTTGAGCATATATTTTATGACTAATTTTTGGTAAATTGCATATTTTATCCCTTTTCTTGGGTTGCATACCATTACTCACCGTACTGACCCTCTCTGGATGCCACATCATTTCATGATATAGGTTCGAATACCTTTTCTTGTGATCCTGCGCAACATTAAGTGGTTCGTCATTTCTTGGAGAAGTTGGTGAGAAGTGGTGAGCCTTCCATCTTTCGAAAAGCCGTTTACTTTTCAGTTATTGGTCATTTTCCCTCTGTTGACTTTCTTCTGGCTCAGTCAGGGACATGTCCTGACTTGGTAGATGTTTTATGGATAGAGGCTTGTAGACAATATTGAGTTGTGGTTTTAATCTAGATTCAAACTTTTAGTTTTCATTTGATTGACTATTGAACTCTTTCATGTTATGGGTTGGCTTCCAAAATTTCTCCATATTATTGTGCATTTGGTGTAAGGCTAAGGGGTCATCTCATGCCTTGATTGGTGTGGGGTGTCCGTCACAGTCAGGGCCCAAATTCAGATCGTGACAGTATATAAAAGTTGGTCATTTTGATTTTGCACAGAATTTAAAAATATAACAAAATAAGTTTTTTATTATTTTAATATATATATATATATATATATATATATATATATATATTAGTCTTTTCATTTTAAATAGGCATAATACATAATCGCCCTTTAAACTTGTCAGGCTATTTCATTTAGATGCTCGAATTAAATCATGTTCAATTGAATAGCTCAACTAATAATAAAATACTTAAATTAGACACTTGAGAAAATTGAAGGAAAGGTGTCTTTTAAGTCTTGAATGAAGGATTGGTGACATTGACCAACTTAAATGGTCAAACATTATTTGAAAACTTGATTAAGTTAATTGTGGAGTTGATTAATATTTTCAAAATTTTCTAATCTTTTCGAAAATACAAATCAGCCCAACCCACACCCCACCTCAATCCAAATCAACCAGTCTCTCTCCTCTCTCTCTCTCTCGACAGCTTCTCTCAACTCTCTCCCAACCAATAGTTCTGCAAAATTCTCTCTTCAATCTCCGATAAAAAATAGTCGGGCGAGTTTCCTTTCGACCTTCAACCATCAATCGACGTGAAGACTTCTCCGGCGACAACAACTTTGAGTTCTTCATCGTCCCATTTTCTTTTTCATAGGTAAAAAATTATGAAGAAACAGAGGAACTTGAGCCAACTACTCTACTAGTATTGAAATGTAGACTAAATAAAATCCTAATTTCTGGCATTTCTTCTTCTTGTTGTCGTACTGTTGATTCGAATTTGTTGGTGATTTTTGTTCACAGTTGATTTTCTTAGTGTGTGTGTGATGTGTTGGTGTTGCTGGGTTGATTTGTTGTTTGTCTTGGAAAAAATGGTGTCAAAACAGGTGAAACATATGATGAAACAGATGAAGACATCTGATGCAATAGATAAAGACATCTGATACAACAAATGTTAATATCTGATGCAACAGATTAAAATCTAATACAACTATGAAAATCGATGCAACAGATGAATAATCTAATAGATCATTCATCTGTTACAACAGATGCCTCTTCTATTTGGAAGAAATCTAAACAATATTGATTTAACAGATAACTCATTTTCCAACAGATGAGTGATATGTTTCAATAGTTCAGTGATCTGTTTTTATTCTCTCCAAAGGTTTACTTATGTGTTGCAATAAGTCAGTTATATGTTGTAACAAATAAAGTACCTGGTACAACAGATCAATGGTCTGTTTTTATTATTTCCAACAAATTACTCATCCGTTGCAACAGGTCATTTATATTTTGCAACAGATTAGTGATCTATTTTTATGGTCCTGTTTGAAAGAAATCTAAACAATATTGATCCAACAGATAACTTATTTTCCAATAGATGAGTGATATGTTTCAACAGTTTAGTGATCTGTTTTTATTCTCTCTAAAGGTTTACTCATCGTTGTAACAGGTCATTTATATATTACAACAGATAACAAACCTGGTACAACAGATTAGTGATATGTTTTATGATTTCCAATGGATTACTCATTTGTTGCAACAGGTTGGTTATATGTTGCATCAGATAAAATACTTGGTGCAAAATATTAGTGATCTGTTTTATGGTTTCTAACAGTTTACTCATCTGTTGCAAGATTGGTTATATGTTGTATCAGATAACATACCTACTCCAATAAATTAGTGATCTATTTTTATTATTTCCAATGGTTTACTCATCCGTTGCATTCGGGTCAGACAAATTAGAGATCTATTTTTATTGTTTCCAACGGTTTACTCCTCCGTTGCAACAGGTCGATTATATATTGCAACAGATAATATACCTGGTGCAACAGATGTGTTATCTGTTGGAATAATTTTTTTATCGTTGTGCATGTAAGATTTACTGTTATCCTTTTTTTTAAAGATGAATTAATCAATTATAATCTATTTTATGTTCCTGTTGATTTAAGATAATATGGCTCCATAAAGAAAAAAAACTGAATCAAGTCCATGTAAAGGAACAAGTGCAGCAGCTCGGCTACATCCACCACTCTATGAGCTTGCTTTACAAGCGTTATCTCAATTAGGAGCAGAAGATAATGAACACGGGAAGGAGGAATGTCTCAAAAGAGATAGTCCAAATTCTAATAGCCCTTTCACCGAAGAGTTGGTCAAAACCTTCAGCATTGATCGTTATCCTATGAGAATGCAGTGCGATGGTGCCACAGATTTAACGAGTGATTTTGTGGTTAAGTCAACCATGGTAAAATCTTTCGACGCCTTCAGAAAAATACTCCGAGAACAAAAATTGGATGCTTATTTTAGGAAAAACTACTTTTGGGCAATATCTTGATTTGCCGAAGGACAACAATCTCGTTTCCAGATGAAAATGGTATACGATCTTCTCAAGCGTAGGTTTATGTATGAAAAGAAAGACAAGATGGATGAGGTGTGGATATATTACTGTGGCATGCCTATTTATTTTGGTTGGAAGGAGTTTGCCATAGTTACCGGACTAAAATGTTATACTCCTTCTCTTTCTTAAGTTATACCTACTCTGACCCAAAATAAAATACCCCGCACATCCAAAAAAGGCAAAGAAAAGTCGAGTGATCGTGAGGACCTGGTGTCCATTGTTGGTCCAAGCTTCAAAAAAAAAATTTGATAGAAGCGTTGAAAGGTAAAGGACTCTCAAAGAAGCACAAACAATCATTGTGCTTGGTTTGGTTTGTACATAATATTCTTTGGGCGAGAGACGTTAACAATAACATAAGCCCCGATTTAATAAATCTCTCTGAGGATCTTGAGGCATTTAATAGCTATCCTTGGGGTTATGAAAGCTTCAAAATGACTGTCCAATATTTATCGACTCTGTTGACGCTAAAGACAGTCAACTTATATGGCTTTCCATAGGCCTTCATGGTAAATATTTTATATCATTTTTTTATTCAATAATTCTTTTGATTTATTGACGTTATGTTATTGGCTTGGGCATTTGAAGTCATTCCTTATTTGAGACAACAAGTGAACTATCACAGTTTATAATCCACCAACTGCTTCCAAAGAAGAAGAAAAAGTGGAGCCTATCAGTTCGGGAGAATGGAAGAATTGACCGTTTGAAGGGTTCAACATCTCAGACGAGGCTCCAAAAAAAGTAACGCAGTTGATCAATGACTATTCAGAATGGATTGCCGAAGGGCTGTTAAAGCATCATGCCGGCAGGTACATAAATCAATTTTAAAAGATATTGGTTTATACAATTCTTATTGTAAGAACGTGACATTAACACATATAAAACATCATGTAGAAAACAAAATGACGAACGCTACAAAGTGAACGAATCGAGCCTTGGTTTTGATATGTTCGACTTTGTTGTTAAACATCACGGAACAAAGAATTGGTTTTATTTGATGTCACAGCCCCAAACTTGCTGGAATGATGAGGTTTAAATGCCATACATATTACTATTAATTAATACTTTATTTAATTACATCTGTGTATTAATTTTTCATCACATAATTTGAAATGTTTGATAATATGCGCAGCACATCGATGTCATTTCTTAGTACCTCCGAAAGAAGGCCAAGTTGCAAACACAAGAACAATACAGATACACAATACGCAATTGTTTGTACAAAGTTTACATCAATAATGCCTACGATAGGTATTGTCAACAACAGTCGAAAGTTTCCCGAAATGAGGAATTCTTAATCAACATCATCAAAGGTTTTAGCATTTCGACTAGCTTACCTTGGCATTTGGTCGACGAAGTGTACATCCCAATCAATTGTGGTGATGAATTCCATTGGGTTTTGGCTGTCGTCGTTCTAAAAGAGAGGCGCATCCGAGTTTATGACTCGATGTCGCGAAGGAGACATTTCGGGCATTCGTCTGAGATACAAAAGCTGGCCAAAATATTGCCTACTTATCTTGATATGAGTGACTTTTTGGACCAAAAGGTTCATACTGATTGGTCGACGATTGAAGCATACCGGGATAAATGGTTAATCTATTTGATGTACAATATGTTGAAGGAATTGCTCAAAAAACTATTGGTAGACTGTAAGTATAAGTTTCGTGATTTAGTTTCATTTCATAAATTTCACAACACTTGCATGAACTGCAAGATATGGATTATCTGCTTTTTTTTAAAATGCAGGAATTGCGGTCCTTTTGTTGCCGCTTAAACTGAGTATTTGAGCGATGGATTACAAGTAGCAAATGATGGATTTGATGCCGGATTACTCCGCAAAAGATATGCTGCTTTTTTATAAAAATACGGAGAAGCGAAAGCTTAGAAGCCGTACGCAAGCGATACTAATGATCCACGATGACCAAAGCCGAATTCCATAATACCGGATGAAGAACAACTTGTCCATAATGATTAGATATTTATAACTTGAGTCCGTCAATGTAATAACCTATCCTCCTCGGTTTAACTTGTTGATTTATTTGTAGAGTAGATCATTTGTGCCCATAATGATTTTTTTACATTTCATTTATTTCATGTAATTTCCGAAGGCTTCGATTTATTTTATACTGTCTATGAATATAATTGAATCCTTAGTTTTGAACATGATAATTGAAATGAAATACTAGATTTAAATATTGCAACAGATAATACATCTGTTGCAACAGATGACATATCTTATCAAATAGATTTAGACATATGTTTCAACATGAGATGAAACATGTAGGTCATCTGCTGAAAATTATATAACAGGTCTTCCTACTTTTTTTATTTGCTCTAACAGATTACCGATCAGTTTCAACTGATAGATTATATGTTACAACAGATTGTATATCTGTTGCGATAGACAAATTGGGAACATCTGCATAATGCAACAGATGACCAACTTATTCCAACTGATAATCAATTTTTCACAACAGGTACTATATCTGACACAACAGATATATAATCTATTGCATTATAAAAATTCAAATTTCTCCAGAAAGAGAAATTATTGCCACTACATGTAAAGTGAGGTGGCTTGAAATAAAAAAATGTTATCGCGTTCATCTCCATCTTTGTACATATTCTTATTTATACACAGGCTCCAACCATTTAGTTAGGTCATCTGCTGGAAATTATATAACAGGTCTTCCTACTTTCTTGATTTATTGCAACAGATTATCTATCAGTTGCAACAGATAGATTACACGTTGCAACAGATATCTGTTGCGACAGACAGACCGAAAAACATCTATTAATGCAACAGACGACCAACCTACTCCAACAGATAATCAATCTATCACAACAAGTATTATATATGTTACAACAGATATATTATCTGTTGCATTATAAAATTTAACTATCCATAAAAATAAAAATTATTGCCACTACATGTAAAGTGAGGGGTGAGAGGGACCACTGTAAGGGTGGGAGGGACAGGTGTAGGGGTGAGAGGGACCTGTGCAAGGGGTTTTTTCAAAAGTATTTATTTTTTGCTGAGCATGCTCATAAACACGACAAGAAGCAGGATGGTTGACATCATCACAAATAACTCCACCAGAAACACTTCTAGAAGAAGCACCTGGATCTGTTGCAGTTTGAGGTTGGTCGTGAAGAGCTTCAACATTAGGCAGACCTTGCCTAACTGCTCTTCTTATGGATGTTTCTCTAGCCAATTCCTTCTTTATTAACTCCACCGTTGGGTCTTCTTTTGTATCAACAAGACCCAGAGTAAGAAAAGAAGTCATCCCCAGCTCATCATCGGTAGGCACGATCCAAGGATGCACAACTTATAAAAAAAGACAGGAGGCATTTAAATCATATAACAATAATTTGCAGTCAGTTAGGTTACATGGATTTTAATACAGCCAACTTATGCAATAGATGATCTAGATGCCGTAATAGATAATCTGTATGTCACAATAGATTGACAATATGTTCCATCAAATTATACATCTGTTGCATAATTTGCATCAGATAGTTAATCCGTTGAGTCGGGTTTAGAGAACCAGCGCAACAGATGGTTAATCTGTTGCAAAATATGGATCATCTATCACAACAGATTACCCATTTGTTGCACCAGATGCAGTTGACGGGTAATCTGCTGCAACAGACGAACCACTGTTGCAACAGATGGAACATCTGTTTCAATATCTTTCTTTGAGGTAAATTATTTTAGTTGAAAAAAGACGTACTACATCATCTGGAGGGTTAAATAGATCAACGTCCTGCTCCTTAATATTTGTTTGAATGCCTTTGCAGCTGCCAACCACCTAAGGATCCTTGGATGAGAAACCTCATCCGGGTAATTCTTGAACTGCTTTCGGGGGAGGGGAGGAATGGCTTCACATGCCCAAGCATGAAAAATGTAAACATGAAGCAAGTTAAAAAAAAAGTCATAATAAGTATATAGTCATTGTAAATTAATGGATGAGTAAAAATAATGATCAATTTTATCATGAAATCCCAGGGAAAGCCATATAATGTGATCGTCCCTGTGGATAGCTTTGTCAGTAAATATTCGACAGTCAAGTAGTAGCTGTCATATCCCCAAGGATAGTCATTGAATTTGTCAAAATCATCAGCAAGCGCCAAAAAATCATCTTCTATGACTTTCCTGACGTCTCTTTCCAATAAAATAGAATGGACAAACTAAACTAAGCACAATTTCTCCCTGCAGTGCTTTGGTATGTCTTTATCCTCGAGATCTGCCATCAAATCCGCAGCTTTGTATCTACTACAACAATGCCCAACAACCCATCTTTTTTTAGCTTGTGTTTGTTGAATCCTTTGTGGGGTATTTCCTTGATGAGAGGTTCTTCTGGACGATCGCATCTCAAGCCCGTCACTATGGCAAACTCTTTCAATCCAAAACAAACTGGCATGCCACAGTAGTTGATCCAGACTTTATCCATCTTTTTACTAGCCTCCATTCCCGCATACTTGATCCTGTGCTTGAGAAGGCCATATACCAAGCTCATTGGAAAAGAGAGAGTGCGGTCCTAAGATAGCTCGAGAAAGTATGCAAAGAAACTCTTCTTTAAAAGTCCATCTATGTTTTTATTCTTCATAATACTCCTAAGTTTGTCAAAAGGTTTCCCCAACTGACATTTAAGTACAAGATCACCAAATACTGCGTTAGGTCTATTCATCGGCATCACAACTTGAAACTTGTCAATACTAATGGTTTTGACAGAATCAGGGTGGGATTTTGATATTATTTCACTCTCCATTGGTAAGGAAGAGTTATCACTTTCCTCGACTTCATTTTTCCCTGACTGAGATTATTCTGGAAGTTTCTCCGAATCTATATGTACTCTAGCCTTTTTTGTTTGGTGATCAGAAGTTGATCCACCTTTTTCACTTTCAATTTCTTTTCTTTTGGGAGACATCTTTTAACTACAAACATTATAAAAACAAAAAATACATTGCATTTGATGTCTACATAATCTTTTTTTTTAAAAAAAAAAAGGTAAGACGGATTTCAATAAATTATTCTACGCCATATTACAAAAAAAAAATACTCTAATGGATAAGCCATCAGTTGGAACAGATGGGGAATCTGTTTGAAGACCTATTTAATATCTCACAACAGATATCCCACCAGTTGCAACAGATGGACCACCAACACCACAACGAATGCAACCACCAATGCCACCAACACCAATGCCACTAATACCAACATCAAGACCACCGACACCACCACCAAAAACATAAATACCGACACCAACAACAACATCCACCAACAACACCACAAACACCATTCAAAAATACCACGACAGTAAACAAAATACTGAGACAAAAACTAGGATTTTCTCGGCTGCTTCCTACTTTTTTTGCATCAAAACACAAAATCGTTAACCCATTCTCGAAGATAATACAACTAAAAGTCTTCTTTTTCATCATTAACTAAAAAGCTCTAATTTTTAGAATAAAGAACAAATGTAGAACTCTTCTCTAACTCTGTTACCTGTGAAGATAGAGAAAACGATGGATACAAGCGAGAATAAAGTCAAAAATAACAACTATTTGATTGAAAATGGGAAGAAAATCGATTTGTTTTGAAGGGTTGAGTAATATGTTGAGTAGTTGTTGTCTGTATTATTGAGAGAGAGAGAGAGAGAGAGAAACAAGAACTTGAGATTCAAAATGAGGAAAAGTTTTTCCCGCAAATGGATGATTTGTATAGGTAGATTTATAATTTTGGAAAAGAATGACAAGTTTTGAAATTGTTAATTTGGTCCGAATTGATCTTAATTAATTTTTAAAATTTCAAAAGATATAGTTTTTAAAATATTAAGTTAATGAGAAATCATGTCAACTAAGAGTGATCGATCGACGACTCGAGTCGAGATGAACGCAATACCAACACCATGCAAATGCAACGACTTAATTGAAGTTGTTGTTGACCCTGTGAGCTCATTCATTCATCCCGAGTTCCACCTAAATCAATGTAGGTACTATTATTAATCTTAACATTAAGTTAATGAGAACTCATTTCAACTCAGAGTGATCGATCGACGACTCGGATCGGGATGAACTCAATACCAACACAATAAAAATGCAACGACTCAATTGAAGTTGTTGTTGACCTTGTAAGCTCATTCATTCATCCCTAGTTCCACCTAAATCGATGTAGGTACTATTATTAATCTTAACGTTAATTTAATGAGAACTCATTTCAACTCAGAGTGATCAATCGACGACTCGGGTCAGGATGAACACAATACCAACACCATGCAAATGCAATGACTCAATTAAAGTTATTGTTGACCCTGTGAGTTCATTCATTCATCCCTAGTTCCACCTATATCAATGTAGGTACTATTATTAATCTTAACATTATGTTAATAAGAACTCATTTCAACTCAGAGTGATCGATCGACGACTCGGGTTGAGATAAACGCAATACCAACACAATGAAAATGGAACAAATCAATTGAAGTTGTTGTTGACCCTGTAAGATCATTAATTCATCCCTAGTTCCACCTAAATAAATGTAGGTACTATTATTAATCTTAACATTAAGTTAATGAGAACTCATTTCAACTCAGAGTGATCGATCGATGACTCGGGTCGGGATGAACGCAATACCAACACCATGCAAATATAATGACTCAATTGAAGTTGTTGTTGACCCTGTGAGCTCATTCATTCATCCCTAGTTCCACCTAAATCAATTGTAATAAAATCTATTACAACAAACGACTTAGTTGTTGGATATTTTCAAACAGATAATCATATCTGTTGCAACAGATGACATATCTGATTTAATTATAAAATAGACATTTGCATCTGTTGTGACAGATGACTGAGCTGTTCGAAATTTTCAAACAGATATTGATATCTTTTGTAACAGATGACATATGTGACTTAGTTATCAAATGGAAATTGGTATCTGTTGTCACAAATGACTAAGCTGTTGGGATTTTTCAAATAGATATTTATATCTTCCACAACAGACGACATATCTGTTTGAAAATCATTTTTTTTATTTTAATTTAAAAGTAATTTTTTGTCCGAGTAGATAAAGTAGTACTACTAAAGGTGGTAAAAAATGTTTCTTAGATAACTCAAAAATCACATTGAGTAGTCTTGTCTTGTCTTTTCAATGTCACTCATTTTCTTCCTCGTGCCCCTCAAATTATTAATGAATAGTATTAATTAATGAATATTGAAACCCCTAATACTTCCTCCGTTTCGTTTCATATTAGTTGGCCCCTATTGACTTGACACACCCATTAAGAAAATACTACTACTATTAATTTGGGGTTTATATTACCAAATGGCCTTATTAATTATGCTTTGAAAATATAAATTTGAATAAATACAATGTGTTTAGTCATTTAATATTAAGGGTGGTACATCTAGAAATTAAAATTATATCATCTTCAACCCTAAATTTATTTTATCCTTCTCTCATCTTTTTGTTTCGATCCTATTTAGGGTTATCACAATCTTTTTTCTCTCCCCTTTCTCATAAAGATCCTTTCGGATCTAACCGATCCATATCTTAGATTCCTTGACTGAAATTACTGTTTTGATCCTCTTTTGACATTAAGGTGTGGTTCACTATTGCTCTTTCATTCTCGTCTTCTTCTTTGCAAGTTATTTACAACTGTTTTTTTATTTAATTACCATTTACCCATATCATATTTATTTAAAAAAATTTAGGAACTTTTAATTGTTGAATAAACGAACAGAGAATTTTTATTACAATATACAAAAAAGTCATCTATTGGGAGAAGTTTAAAAACCTTGTTGGTAGTATCATTTTTTTGTATATATTTTATTTGTTTATTTGTTGTTGATGTTGTTATTGATGTTGTTGGTGGGGTTGGTGATGTTGAAACTTGTGGTGTTGTTGATGATGTTAGAACATAGGATGTTGCTTCTTTGTTGTTGATGATGTTGTTGGAACAAATGTTGTTATTTCCTTTGTTGTTGATGTTTTTTATTTGTTGTTTCTTTATAGTTTATGTTGTTGTTGATGTTGCAACAGACGGAGAAACTGTTGGAATAAATCAAACCACCAGCAAGGTTGGTTTGATGTATTCTAACAGACTCTATATCTGTTGCAACAGACTCCGCATCTGTTGCATCAGACGTCATATCTGTTGCATCAGACTCCACATCTAATACAACAGACTCCTTATCTGATACAACAGACTCCTCATCTGATGCAACAGACTCTACATCTATTGCAACAGATGGATAATGTTCTTTCTGTGACATTAATTTTTTTCCTCTTCTTTGTAGATATAAGGAACTGAAAGTTGATCAACTTTTGCCCAACCATTACAAGAGGCTGCAGTAAATATGGGTTCAGAGGAATAAGCTGCATGCAGATGGAACCACTTCATATGTGGAAGGTATGTATTACTGATAATGTTATCGTGGAAACACACATAGAGTACACTGATTTTGTGAATGTTGTTTTTACCGATTAGTCATAGATCATTCAAACAAGATATCTGCAATTTTACAGTTAAGTTTGGTAGGTCCGAAATGATAAGGCTGAGGACCATGAATATGATTCTGATACCCTGTTAAGATTTAATGTCGGTTATTGCTCATGTTTATTTGTCAAGCATTGTGAAGGGATCTAGTTTTGGTGTCGTTATAAGGAGATTCAATAGCGATTGGATTAACTTTTAGGGTGAATTGGACTCTGAGAAGGCCTTCGAAGCCTAGCACTGTATCTAACAAGAATGGAAAACCAATATAGTTATTTCCCTAGCCCAAATTTATATGGTTGGGTTGCTCGTGGTGATGATTATATGCCAGAAGGTGCAGTAGAAGAATGCCTTGGAGGAAAAATGAGTGGTTGATGAAAGACTATATCATCTGAGAGCTAATTGAAGAGGATACATAGGGTAAAAAGTAACTTCTAGCGAATCTGGCCAATAAAATTATCTTAAAACATGAGAAATATATATCAAGTGCAAATATGAAAGTGTATCCAATAATGTAAATTCGTTTGTTATCTCTCTAAAAGAAAAATAATGCAGATGGTCACTTTGCTAGGAAGCTGCGACTAGGTAGTGTGGTCGGGATTATCACCTAGATAGAAAATAGCAGAAGAACAAGAAAGTCGCCTTAAGGGAATCGAGGGTTGAAATATTGTACAGTAAGTCTAAAAAACTTCCGCCAACAGCAACTGCAGTTAAAGTAAGGAATCTAAGTGAAGACGGCAATTTCTGAATTTTAAATTGCATCTCATGCCTTCTTGTTTGTGTTTCCGATTAGGTTCACTGTTGTTGACCTGATCGAAACCACAAATGTGATTCAAAGGCAGATTGAGTGTCACTACTTCCTTAGCAATATGGTTATAATTGATTGTGTTTTCTAGCCTTATCATGCTTTCAACATTCCTTGGAGAAGATCAGAGGCTTGTTGTAGTATGCGAATCTCGATAATTTTCAAGCTTGCCTCCAACTTGCCGATTTGGTCTTCAAGTTTGTCATTGCTGTCTTTGAATTTGGTATAGAGTTCCTAATCTCTTATGAGCTCGATCAGGAACACTATCTTCAAAGTTGTGGCATTGTAGAAGCCCTTCAAAACACCTTCTTCAGAAGCCTTAAAGGATACATGAAGGGTCGTTGTGTATGTTTTTAGGTCAAAATGTGTTATTGTACAGTGAAGATGTGGTCCCAATAGTTGAATAGCTCACTTTTATCGAGCGTTTCTCAATGCAGCTTGCTCAACCAACTTCAAGGGTTTTGATAAATTAATTAGCAAGGAGTTACGTAATGTTTGATCTAAATTGAATCTACCAAGCCTATCAAACGTTACATAACTGCAGGTTCGTTACCCTATTAAAACCTTTGCCCGAGTTAGTAAACAGATTAAATGATCTCAATATCTCAGCCTTTTTGCTGATCTCTCTTCTCCCATATAGAGGACAACATATTCTCCATGCAAAAGTCTTCATTGTCGCCAGAAATACTTGCCACTACGAAAGTCTTTAGAAGGCTTGATTATTAGCCTCTCAATATCACTTTTATTCTTGACGTCTTTTTCAATTATATTGGAACTGACAAACCAAACTAAGCACAATTGCTCGATATTTTCATTCCAATATAATTGCAAGAGACGCCTAGAAAGTCATAAAAATTATATTGAGAGATTACTAGTCATGCCTTCTATAGACTTTCGCTATTGCAAGCATTTTTTACGACGGTGTAGACTTTTGCATAACAGATATGTTGTCCTCTATAAGGGAGAAGAATAATCAGCAGAAAGGCTGAGATGTTGAGATCGTTTAATCTGTTCACTAACTCGGGCAAAGGTTTGGAGATCTTGCCCCTCATTGTTATCTTGTGCATGCAAATGTGAAGAGTACAAAGCAAAATATAATGGAGTGATTAATACTGTTAATGCATTAACTGCTGATGTAAAGGAATTGATAACAGTAGTGTCATTTGATCAAAGAGGATTTCAGTTTCATTCACTCCATTAGAGATTAAGGCTAAAAGGAGAAAGAAAGCAATTTCCAAGACATTATCAAGTATCTGAAAAAGAAAAATTTTGGATCTGAAAAAGGTGAGAAGATAAAAATGAGAGGAATAGGAAGGGAAAACTGAATACTAGATTTAGTTCATCTTGTGTCGTTATATCGAGTTACTGAGTTACTCCATCTAATTTTAAGAGCTTTTTCTTTTCAGGATGGTGAGGAAGGCAGAATCTCCCCATCATTAGCTAATACCGGAAGCAAGACATCCGATGTTATTGAACCACCAGACTGACCTGTGTAGTTTGATAATCCAGAAGACGTCTTTGCTCGAGTTAGTCAACAGATTAAACGATCTCAATCACTTATTTTTTCTGCTGATCAATATTATCCCGTAGAGGACAAGATATCAACAGAACTGCTTGACACAGCGAAAGCTGATATCGAGAAATTACTGATTATGCCTTTTCAAGACTTGCTTCTACCAGAAAACTGTTCTGCATTGAGTGTTGCACTATCCATATATGCTGCAGCATCGAATTTTCTAATAGATGTGGCATTTGTTGCAACTTACTAGTCATCTATTTATTCAATTTCATCGAGAGCATCAGATTTTTCTAAACACTTCTTGGCTAAACTCAATTTTTTCTCTTGGATTGCTTCTCTTTTTTTCTTTGCATCCTTCAAGCTATCCTCCAAACTCAATTTTTGCTCGTGGATTGCTTCTCTTTTTTCTTCTATCGATTATCTTCTCAACAAACATGTCGACGATTAGACGTAAGGAGTAATTTTAAATCTAGTAGAAATAGCAAGATTTAAGATTTATTTGTTGGGTTTGTGGCAGGGGATGATTTATGTTGTTCCAAATAGATTACTCATATGTTGCAACAGATAACTAGTATGTTTCAACAGATAACTCTTTCCGTCTCAAATTACCCTACCCGTCCCAAATTGAGATGTCACATTGATTAAGAAAAATAATTAATAACATGCCTAGTTTATCATAATACCCCTATTAAATGATGTTTATAGTTTAATTTGAAGAATAAGTGATTAATGCAAAGGTTAAAACATGAAATTTTTTTTATCTCTTCTTGATTAATAAAAAAAGACAAGTAAAATGAGAAATCAAATTAGAAAAATTGGGACGGATAATTTGAGACGGGAGGGGGGGTATTTAATTTTCATTCTGTCTATTATATTCTCAACAAACATGTCGACGATTAGACGTAAGAAATAATTTTGAATCCGGTAGCAATAGAAAAACATATTGGTTATCTATTGGGTTTGTGGCAGGGGCTGATTTGTGTTGTTCCAAATAGATTAATCATTCTGATGCAATAGATAACCAGTCTGATGCAACAGATAATCAATCTGATACAACAGATAATTAGTCTGATGCAACAGATAATCTGTCTGATGCAACAAATAATAAGTCTGGTGCAATAGATAATCAGTCTGATGCAACAAATATATCTTCTATTGCAATAAATTACTCATCTGATGCACCAGATGAGTGATCTGTTTAAATTGTGGGCACTTATGTTGGATTCATGATTGGCTTCTATCCATTATTGGAAAAAACAGCAGTAACTTTGTAACCCAGATGACAAATTCGACTAAAAATCATAATTTGACTTACCAAGGTCTCCTATGAAGTAATGTCAAAGTGAAAAGTGGTGATGTTCGAAATAAAATTTGACCTAAGAAATTGGTAAAATAGCAATAGTAGAGGTAACAACAACAACAATGGTCGATAAGAAGAAAATGAAGATGATAGTGAAGTAGAAGATGATGATAATGAAGCAAAAGATGATGAATAAAGCAGCAGCAACAACAATGAACAACAATAGTCGTGAAGAGAGGGAAAACAACAACAGATGAGAAGAGAGAGAAACGCGTCTTTTTTTTCCTCCATTTTCTGTTATATTAACTAACATTTGGATCAAAGTATAAATTTAAAAACATGTGGATTATTTTCAAACTTCTCCAACTTTCCTAATCCATAATAAAGTAATTGTCACCTCCACCTAATAATTAAGACTTGTATCACCTACACCTTATTTTAAAACTCTTTTGTCACCTATAGCCCAAAGCCCCTAGACACTTTTGCTTTAAATTTTTCTGTATTTTTATTCATGTACTAGATAATTAAGTTAATCACACAAATATGACATCTCTTTTAATTATATATATACATCAACCTCAAATAGAAAATATCTCAAGTTTTACAACTTATTGAGGCAAATGCATATAATTAAAGGAGACGACATATTGCACAGGGGCAGATCTACGGTAGCGGGTGCGGATTTCCGGAAACCCACAACCTCTACCGTAAAACATATAATTTAATGAGAAATATTATCAAAAGGTATAAAAATTTAAAGGTGGGAGCCCATAACTAAACAGATGGATAGCTTAGTGGTAAAAGGGAACCCATATGTATTTTCGCCGCTCCAATGCGGGTTCGAATCCCCTTGAACGTATTTTTATTTTTTTAGGTTTTTCAGCCTATGCTTTTTAATTGAAATGTGGCAGACTATTATTGGACCTCTTATTTCATAATAATAAAGGCAAAAGGGGTCCGTTTTGATCTAACTTAAAAGATTAAAGGTTCGGATTTGGCCTTTTGGATTAAACAGGTTTAACTTTTTCCTCAACAAAATGGATTACACTCTGGAATTCACTCATTTTTACTGCATATTGCTTCTTCCACTTAAACTCATCTCTTCTATCTTCTTCCTTAATCTAATACATTTCTCGTTCATCCGCCCCTGCTTAAGATTATGAAACTTATAGTTATCTTCTAATTTTTAATTTTATGTAAGTATTTTTCAACCACAATCTGTTATTTTATTTTTATTTTTTCTCTTATTTTTTCGTATATTTGTATTTATTTTTATTGTCTAATGCATTTAATTTGATAATTATTAATATTTGTTGTAGCTTATTATTTGTTAGTTGTTAATTTTTTTTTAATTTAAATAGGTTGAAATTGTGAAGTTAGTTCAAGTCTTCAAGATGATTACGAAATTTTTCAAGCCTCAAATCATTTCAGATTCTCCTTCAGTAAGTTCTCCTTCACATATTGAAATTTCTGACAATGTCAAATCACTCATTTTTTTACAAATTATTTTTGCATATTAATTTATTTTATTGGGAACCCACAAGTTTAAAATTCTGGATCCGCCTCTGATATTGCATGTGGTTAACTTAGTTATCTGATAGACGTATGAAAATATACACAAAGATTTTTTCAAAATTTAAACTGAAAATTTCTAATCAAAATACTTTATTAGGTTTATTCAATTGAAACATAACTTATTCGAGTTTTTAAATAGAATATTCTGGTATATTTAAAGAATTAATTATATATTAAGCCTTTTAAAGAGGTCTATGTTATTCTTATAAGGAGTATGTTATTCTTATAAGGAGGTGGTCATACATGATAAATGTATCAAGGCTAAAATAAAAAAAGATTTAAAATATACACGTAGGCTAAATTTTTTTTTCTTCTAAAGTTAAAATATACATGTATAAGTTATGCATTTTATTTTCTAGATGTATTCGTTTGGTCTCAAGCTAGGATCAATACAGCTGGTCATTACTTTTCACAGTCAATACTTAGTAATTTCAGATTTCATGAATTGATTAGAGGCATTGCGATTTGTATCTATCGAGGTTTGATTTTGTTTCTTCTATTTAGAAAATTAAGAGATAATTAATTATTATTTTTTAATTTATTTTTATTATTAATTATAGTCATTTTCTAATATATTTCATAAATATTAAACTTATCATATTCAAAATATGATATAATAAAATTTATTATTTTATTTATTGCTTCTTAAAAAGTATATTAAGTCAATATTGAAGAAGTAAAAATTGACGAAGGTAATGACGTCAAAATCCATTTATTTGTTGTCCTTTTTTCAAAAGATAAACAGTAAAAGCCACATTATGCACATCTATATCATCTCAAAACTCTTGCAGTTATCAACTTTTATTTGTTATTTTCTGCTATTGTCTAGAAGAATGTACAATATTAGGAAGAGAAATTAGTCAATTATAATTATGAGGCTTAATGGAACTTCTATGCTTTGGCCGGCTGAATATTTAAATTTGATATTACCTGAGATAAATCAGTAAATATTTCAATTTTAAGACTACACATTTAGATACCTTAATTTTATTTTTAACGGGCAACCAAACAGCTCACATTTAGTAAAAATAAAAAAGGCTAGAAAACTCCCCTTGTTTCTTTTGATTTATGTTGCATCAGTACTCCTATAGCTTGGGAGGTGATGTGACAATTAATAGTGCTTTGCTTTTGCAATTTGGTCTTTGCGATGATGATTGGATGTCAAATTTTTCACCTAGTAATGATAGTATCTTGTATCTGGTTGCTCACTTTTTTTAAGCAATTGGGAAGAAGATCGAAACATCCAACTTGTTTTTTTTATTGTGTCTCGTGGACACCTAACACTGACATGATTTATAATTTTTGGAGGTCTTTAAAAGATTATTTAGTAAGTTGACTACACTAGAGAGATGAATTGATGTGTATAGGTGTACATATTTAAATTTGGAGTGTTTACTCTAAATTTAAATTGTTATTTAATTTTTTTATATTATGCCTTTAATTAATATATCGTGAAAACTCAATTCTTGCTAAGAAAATGAAAGGGAAAATTAAGAGAATTGAAATAAAAGAAAAATATATTTGTTCGCTTTATAGAGTTATGCAGTGCAAGAACTATACACATCATCTTACTACAAATTACAATTATAATATATATAAATATTACTTTTTATGCTCATTTTCCGTTTTCGAATTAAGAACTATACACATCGCTTTATTATGTTCTACGTAATGGTTTTTGTTAGGTATTTATTATATGTGTGGAAATTTAAAATATGACACCGAAAAAATGGGATGCCGTATTTGTTTGGACATCGTACAATATTTTACATTTTTTAAAAAAAAATTCTCTTATTTGATTGATCAAAATATTTTAAAAATATTTTATCTATGAAAATAAGTTTTTTCTTTACAAAATTTAAGATAAAAACAAGTTCTGCGGCATTTGATGTTTATTATTTCATTCTCGATCTAAAATTTTCACTTAGGAATTCAAAAAATAAAAATAAAAATAAAAATAAAGTGTTTAGAATTTGAACTTAAAACTTCAAGATAAATCTTGAACCCTTAATTGGAACTTCACGGTAAATCTATATATACACATAAAAAAAAATATTAAATTTAACTTCTATAGATAATGTAGTAATTTTTTATCTTCTAAACACCCTTTAGATCCACTCCCTGCCCTAAGCCCTTCACCTTCTATAGTGTCTGTCTAAATCAATACAAATAGTTTTAAAATAATATCTTTTAATTTACGTATCAATATAAAATAAATATAGTACTAACTTATTTTCACAAAAAACATTTTTTGTAAAAAATATTTTCAAACTCAAAAACAACTTCAGCCGTTCATTGTCTATTTTGATTTTGCTTGCTTTCTAAGAAACAGCTATTGATAGGTCCATTAGATGTATGATATTAGCTTTTAAAAAAATTGTTTGGGGATAATTAATTAATGGGTGAAAAATGGAATGAAATATTATTTTTTTCTTAATATGTTAAAAGTGAGAAGTAAAATTGAAAAATCTATTTTTGAAATAGCAAATAAGTAAAAGTGAATGGGAGAAAGTACTTTCTTTATTCCAACTTACTACTCTCTTCGTCGAAAATTATCCGTTATACTTCAAAAAATAGTTATATTAAATTATTTATTATTTTAAAAATTCAAGATAAAATTAATTACGTTTTTCATTTCATAGTTCTAGTTATCTATATTATATTAAAAGTGTGAAGGGCCTTAGAAATATTGTTTGAACTTTTTGTCCTTCATTAAATATCTCCGCTTTAGACAAAATCGCCTTTTCACTATTTTTTTATATTTAAAAATTAAAAATTAATTAAATATTTATAGTAAAACTTTTCCTTATTAGAAGTGATTAGAATTAACAATAACTAATACCTCCTTTCCTTCTTTGAATTATGTACCTAAAATTTAGGAAATAAAAGTCAATTAAATTTTTACCTCAAATAAATCATTTAAAAGAAAGTAATGAATTGATATACGTTTCTTTCTTTTGGAGTGTTTGTATTCAATTAAATTTTTAACCTTAAGTAAATCTTTAAAAAATTCAATTAATTAGTAGTACAATTTTGTTTACAATTAATTTTGTTGGCGACTTCTTTAATCTATAATTTTTTAATTTAGGTAAGAAATCATAATATTTAATATAAATTTACCTTATAGAAAACAAATTCTATAATTCTATATAAATAATATTTAGACCAAAATTTACAAAAAACATGCATACGCTCTACTTCTACTTTTCCCTCTTACTTTCGTATTGATAATGAATTCTCTCCTATAATTTTTCCTTTTTCTCTTTCAGTTGGAAATTTTAGATCAAAAAATTGAAAGAAATAAGCATGTCGCCGTCAAATGAAGTGGTAAAAAAAAAAAATCAAAGGTTTATCTCCCTTTTTCTTTCTTTTTTAATTTAAGTGTCTTAGTTTTGATTTTGTTGTTTGACGATATTTTGAAATATTATTCATTAGAATTATAGTTGAATCTTTAATTAAACTTATTATTAGTTGAATTTGAAATATTACGTTATCATAAAGTGTTGAATCTTAATATCCATAACTTTTATTTGAAAGATGAATATATCAACTTTTTCATTCACATAGATAAAAGTTGTTGTGTGCCACATAAATGACACAAATTTTGAACTTTTCTCTTATCGATGTGCATCCATCCAAATCGCTAAGAGATTTAATTAGGAGTTTTCCTCTAAACCTGAGAGAAGAGAAGTAACTACGTACAATTAGATTAAAAGTGCAAAGGGGCCTTAGAAATATTATTTGAACTTTTTGCCGTTCATTATAAGTCTCTGTTTTAGACAAAATTATTTTTTTTTTCTATTTTTTTAATATTTAAGAGTTAAAAATTAATTAAATATTTTATAGTAAAATCTTTCCTTATTAGAAGTTATCAAAATTAATGACAACTAATGCCTTTTTCATTGTTTAAGAATTATAAATCAACTAAAATTGATATCAAGATTTGAAAAATTTAGAAATAAATATGAAAGCGTTAGAATAAGAAAACTATATGAAATACCAAATTTTTAAAAGTTTTAAGTAATCAAAGATTTTTTAAGAATTTAACGTTAAAAACAAGAAAGGATTTTAAATATAGAAAAAATAAAAGAAATAATCATACTACAAATATGGTTCAACTCGATGCGTCTCTCTTAGCCTCTATTAGCAGGGAAAAAAGGTATTACATGACAAATACAGAAGTGTTAACCACTTAAAACTTATGGTGGTAAAATATATATGTGCTTACAATAAAATATATGTTATGTTTATATTATTTTATTAAAGTGTGAAGGATTTTTGAGAAGTGATTAAAACTTTTTGCACTTTATAAAAAAATTTCGTAATAGACAAAATCGTCTAATTTTAAACAATCAATTGTTATACGTACAAGGCACGTGCAGTTAAACTAGTTCTTCTAAAAGACTACAAGCCCATCAATTATGAGGTGATATTATATATGATTATTCAAATATCAATAAAAGTTCATACAACTCCCCCCCCCCCCAAAAAAAAAAAAAAGAAATCAAAAAATCTCTCTACTGATTAATGTTTCTTAAGGGTATATAAAAAAAATCACAATAACTTTGTTATTGTTGTAAAACAAGGAAGAATAAAGAAGAAGAGTAGAGAGAATAGAGAGAGATTCTTATTTCTTCTCTTGAGGGATGAGAGATCATAAGATTGTCAATACAATGAACAAAACTCCTCTATTTATAGGGGAAATTTACTCATAGTCTGAGTAAAAGACGGATGCTTCAAATCCTAATAGATATCAAAGTAGATCTTGATAGATCTTTATAGACATTCACTATAATGTAAATACATTTATAACACTCCCCCTTGAATGTCTAATTGGTAGATAATGTGCCACATTAAAACCTTACTAGAAAAAACCCAGTAGGAAAAAAATCTAGTGAAGGAAAAAGAGTACACATCTCTAATAATACGCATTTCGGCCGCCTCATTAAAAACCTTATAAGGAAAACCCAGTGGGACAAAACCTCGTAAAGAAAAAAGAGTACAACGCGTATTAACTCCCCCTAATGAGAACATCCTTGACCTTTGCATCTCGATCTTGTGCAGCATCTTCTTGAAAGTTGCAATTGGAGAAGATTTGGTGAATAAATCAATCACATTGTCAGTTGAACGAATCTGTTGCACGTTAATATCATCATTCCTTTGTATCTCATGTATGTAGAAAAGCTTTGGCAAAATGTTCTTCGTTCTATCTCCATTTATGAATCCTCCCTTAAGATGTGCTATGTATGCTGAATTATCTCTGTATAAAATTGTGGATAGATTGTCATATTTCACACTATATTTTTCTCGAATGAGATATATCATGGACTTCAACAATACACATTCTCGGCTTGCTTCATGAATAGATATTATCTCAGCATGATTCGATGAAGTGGCTATATAGACTTCTTTGTATATCTCCAAGTTATGACAGTACCACCACATATGAACAAATAGCCTATTTGAGACCGAGATTTATGCGGGTCAGATAAGTACCCAACATCAGCATAATCAATAAGATCAGGACTGCAATCTTTATAATAAAACAAGCTCATGTGTTTTATCCTATTTTGATGTCTCATAGTAGGAGCAGAAATATACCTTGCTAACAAATTGACTGAAAAGGCTATAGGCCTTGTAGTATGTGCAAGGTACATGAGTGCATCAATTGCACTAAGACATGGTACTTCATAACCAATCCAATTCAATATATTTCAAATTTCAGCAAATAATCTATTGCTTTGAAAACTCTCCAAAAGTTCCAATGATGTTCAAGCAATAAGATTATACAATATAAGGATTATAAATAAGTTTCCCAGAAACTTTTATATGCTTCAAGTAGTTTGAATCCTTAAAAGTTTTCACATAAATTTTGTCAAGTGAAAATATTCAACATTTCATGAGTGACATCTTCAAGTGTCTGGAATGCAAATCAAATAAGTTTTACGCTTACCAAAATGCATCCTTTCATGTCACTTGATAAATGTTTCTACGTCAGCATGCTTAAATAAACGTAGAATTTAGATCCTCGTAATCTTTCACAATATTGCACCAATATTGTGTCAAAGATATTGACGATATATCATTTTGTATCGGTTCACAATGCGACATAACATTTTGAGATCTCATCACTTCATTATTTTCAGGTACATGAACCTCTCATAAGGTTTCATAAAGTGGTATGTCGTAGGCTCTTCGAGAGCTCATTGCCTTCTTATTATGATTATTTTCTCCTTATTTTTCAAGGACTATTACATTTGGAACCGATCAGTCTGCCACGCTTCACGCATACATAAACTTTGTCCTTTAGGAACATAAAATAAGAGCACTTGTGCTTAATATGAGATGCTTTCAACATTTGACTTGAATTATCTTTTGGATGAGAATATGGTGATAATTCCTAACATATTTCATAGCGCTTATAATCTCTCTCTTATGTTAGGAAAACTAACATACATCCTCTACTTCTTTGAGAAATTCATCGTTGTGCATTATGGTATATTCATTAATCGTATACCACACATTAAAATTATTAGATGGAATAATTGATTACCGACATTGAACCAATTGAGAGGGAAGAAATAATCATAATTTATTGGTCTAATGCATACAAATGTTATTGCAATATATCATATTTCAGATCAATACATTAAGTTTTGTTCTCATTAGCGATGGTTTAGCTATTTATCAAAGGCATTCAATACCAAACCAATCATCAAGATAACTTTCTTGATTGCACAATCTGAAAATTATGCTCAATTTATATTGAACAAGTAACTTTATGAATGTCAAACGTAGGATGACCATGAATGTGCATGTGATCATCTTATTGATGCATCTTTTCAACATATCACATGATAGGTGAACGGGCCCATATTCACCATTTATACTTTTCAGATTTTGAGGGATCCAATCCCAAAATTAGTTGGTCCAACCAACTTATCATGAGAACAAACGACATAAACAATTCTTGAAGAATCTTCTAGTTCTTCAATACATGCACATCTTCGAGATGTCACAATCGTTCATATCAATTTATGAACTTTTATTCTAGTAAACTTCAAGTTTACCATGACATGTACTTTTTCTTCAGTAAATTTCAGATTTACCATTATATGAATAAATTTCAGATTTAATACTTCAGAAGTAGATTTCAAAATTATTCAACCTCTTTCGGAGGTGAGTTGTGATACAATCACAATCAAGTGCACGTTTGCATTAATAAGTTTCTCATTCCCTAGGAATGGAATATAATCGTGCTTTAAGCCTATCAAATTATGATAGCTTATAACCCATTTCAAGATTTTGCTACTTCAGAAGTAAATCGAGACATACATATGATGTAGAGAATTTTTCTCTAGCATATCTTATAATCATATAAGCGTGTGAAAATATCATCACTTTTGATGATCATTATTATATTTGTGCATTCAATCACTTGTCTTCTTTCAGACATATTATGCACTGCTACCACATACACCTCAAGAATGAAGTAAGTTGTCATATTTCAGACTTATCATATATTGCTACCACATTCACTTCATGGAATGGAGCATATTCAATGGGTCGAGTTTCATGACTTTTCATTAAAAACATATTATTTTGTCTTAGCCATCATAATATCATCAATATGGTGCATTGAGATTCAAACTCAACGGCTTACTCATATAAAGGCGTCTTAGGCATAAATTGATGGAACTTAAACCCAATATATTATCATCCTTTTTGATAATATTGTTCTTGAGGAATAAATTTAAAACATAATGGTTTCAAACCAATTATTTTTCCTCAAATCCAACAATAATTATATTATTAGTAGCAAAAGACAAATAACATAAGGAATTACTAACCTTGAAATTCTTTAGATTTATAATCTCACCTATTTGACAGAGTCTCGTGCTGATAACGTGTTATAAAATAAGAAAGAAAAAAGAAGAAGAGTAGAGAGAATAGAGAGAGTGATTCTTATTTCTTCTCTTGAGGGATGAGAGATCATAAGATTGTCAATACAATGAGCAAAACTCCTCTATTTATAGGAGAAATTTACTCCTAGTCTGAGGAAAAGACGGATGCGTCAAATCCTAATAGATATCAAAGTAGATCTTGATAGATCTTGATAGACATTCACTATAATGTAAATACATTTATACATTTATAACTAAGTTGTCAACTGGTTTGTGGTCAATGGTCATAACAAAAAAAAAGAATTACTTTTATGTCAAATTTCCCAAGATATTTTTATTCTTTTTACAAATTATGTTAAACTGCATCCTTGTGAATGAGTAGCTCTCATTTTTTATTTTTAGGATTTCTTTGGCTATTTTGGGAGAGAATTCCAATAAAACCACGTCATATTGATTTTTTTGTAGGGAGAAGGCATAATTTCCCCCTCAACTTGTCGTCAAAATTTACTTTAGTACTTTAACTTTATCGATAATTATTACCGTCCTAAACAACTTTTGCATGAATTATATACCATCTCAAAAATGTAATTCCACTCTCACATTGGAGAGTGTAATACATTCGCCTTCAAATCAGCGCCACGTCATTGTCACGCAAGCTAGGCCAAAGAAACCAAATTAAAAAATAATTTTATATACATATATATAAGTTAAAAAAAAAATAAAAAAAATCACCCCCCATCCCCCTCCTCCAAGTTTTCTTCTTCACCCCACACAATTCCCGTCAATTGCTGCCCCCCCCCCCAACCCCACCTCACCCAAACCCCTTCCTACAATCTGCATACCCCTGCCCCCCTCCTACGTAATTGGTAACTCGCCCTCCTTTCCACGTTATTGAACCTGCAACCACCCGCTCTGCTGCTGAACTTGCTTCCCCCATTCCCCCTCACCCTCAGCCCCAGGTCTCTCTCCCACACCACCTCAATATTTTTTGTTTTTCTGGTATTTGAGTGTCATTTTTTAAAACAAAGCATGGATGTATAATAACAAGAGAAAAACTTTCAATCTCACCTCCACCTCATTCTTGAAATTTGATTTTTGTTTTAATTTGTTCAATCAAAATTAGAATGAGATGGTTATGAAGTTAATTTAGTTATCGAGTAAAATTAGTTTTGATGAAATAAATTGCATTTTTTGAAGATTTTTGTGTAAGAAGATGATGTTATTATAAAAATCCACATGAAAAATATTTTGATATGCATTGAAAATGGTTGATAGGAGTGGGAAAAAAAAAAGAAATAGAGGAATTAGAAGAGAGGGGGTGGTGGGGTTTGAGAAAGAAGAAGAGAGGGAGTGGTGGGGTGTGAAGAAAAAAACAATATTAGTGGCTAAAAAATAAAAAATGGACCCACTTTTTTTTTTTTTACACTTTTCTTAATTCAAAACACGATTTAAATTTTTTTTTGGCCACATCAATCCTTAAGGGAGTAATATAATTCACGCAAAAATTGTTTTGGAGGACAAATAATTACCTATAAAATTGAAGTGCTAAAGTGAGTTTTGACGACAAGTTGGTTTGGGGGTGGGGGAAGGGGGGTTAATTTATGCCTTTTCCCTTCCCGAAGCTCTCACCTTTTTGCAAATTTTAGTGTTGACAGTGGGAGTTTTTACTCAGAACACCCCCTCTTGTTCATCATTTATAGATTGAAGATTAGAACTACAACTTTAATTTCTTGCTTATTATTGAAGGAATTAACTATTACTTGATTAATCTTACCTTGCATGTTGAAAATTATATTGCAATCACTTGATTATCAAAATATAGAGTTGGGCGTGATCAAATTTTGGCGTAACTATTAGCATATTTAGGTTAATTTAGGACAACCAAATTGTGTTGGTCTAATTTAACGGTAAATCGGACAAGCTATTTGTGTAAATTAGATTCCTTTGATCTTGATTTAGTTTTGTGACACTGCCCCGGAACTTATTCATATAGTGGATAGAACCTTAGGAGAATCATACCCAAAAGCTAACTATTAAGATGGTAGAGTCCAGAATTATATAAGGTTCAAGTCAGTTCTCCATTGAACTAACATAGAACTCAAGTCATACTCCTTGCAATAAGATCATAATAAACCACCACACACCGTATCTGTCGATTTCAACAACGGTGTGCTAGACATTGCTAGTCCCCGCTGAACACTGTCATACTAGTGTCACCATCTCAAACATGTGGGAACCCAGGATGATTAGTTGCTCTGATACCACTAATACAATTTTAGGAGAATCACACTTCAAAAACTAGCTATTGAGGTGGGAGAGCTCAGGGTTATATATATAAGCCCCGCATCAGTTCCCCACTTAACGGACAAGGGACTCAAGTTCCATTCCTTGCAATAATATCATAAAAGAACTTTGGAGCATTCATTTGGACTCAAATAATTATTACTAACACAATCTTTAGTGCCAAGAATGTGTTACCTTGAATGCTTCACTGAGTTTTTTCTCTGTTACATACCCCTCTGCTAGAGTTTTCAACACGACAATTCTCCTGTCCTAAATTCTTGAAAACGAGTTTTCTTGTCGACTTTTATTGCTTAATGGTTAGGTTTTGCATCTTGACTAGTTCCCACAGGTAGTTCCTCTTTGTTTGACATCTTGTCTTAATGTGCAAAATTGCGCTTATTTCTCTGTAGATCTTGTTGTTAACACTTTGTTCTGATCAAGGATAATGCTGGCTCGGAATTATATATTGAAACACATCCATGATGTTTGAGACAAGAAAATGGAAGTTGTATTTACTAAACATTGGAGGAAAGATGACCGTCATGCCTAGTGGTAGAGTCAGGAATTCAAATTAGGGGATTCAGAAAGAAATATTTGTTATGCCAGGAGACAAGGGGATTCAACAATTTATATGTGTGCAACACAAAATTATTTACTCTATTTCCATAGTATAATATTTTAACACGCGGGGTTCAGTTGGATCCTCTTGCACCGCTCTGTCTCCGTCCCTAGTCATGCCAGTGGAGATAATTGTTCTTGATTACACGTGTGTCAAACACTCCTCTTGGAAGCTCCATTGCATGTTTTCATGGAACAATTTGCATTCGGGTGAAGTTTTTGTTCATTATAAAGGTTATTACTTGTAGTGATTATTGATAATAAGATGATTAATACTCTCAACTTGCTATAACAGTTGATTACACTAGTGGCCGGCATTTAAATTTTCTTAATAGATATATCTTATATCTTATTGCTAATCATTTGTTGCTACAAAGAGCCACCAGTTCTTCCGCCACACAATCTATCTCTTCATCCCCTTTTGCGTTCATCATCTCACTCAATTCCTTAATTAGCTTTCTTCCTCACAGCGTCCCCGCTTTCCTCTACTACCACCTTCCTTATCACCTTTTCAATTCCCACTCCAATATATTCCACAAGCCTAGTATTCAATGGTTGGTCAATGTCCATAGGCATGGCAATTATTGGCATACCAAACTTCATACTTTCTATGAAAGAACTTCATCCACAGTGACTCACAAATCCACCTATCGATGGATGTTGAAGAATTGTCGCTTCAGGAGCCCATTCTTCCATAATCATTCCCCTTTCTTCTACCCTTTCAAGATACCCTTCTGGTAATGCATCTTGCATTCCAATTTTTTCGCCTTGTGGAAACCTGATGACCAAAATGAAGTTCACTTTGCTAAGTTCTAGCCCTTGAACTACTTCAAGTATTTCCACCTTGGATAGAAAAAAACTCACTTCCAAATGAAACAAACACAGTTGAACTTTTTTCTTTCTTGTCAAGCCATTGCTTGATCTCCTCGTCATCATCTTGATCAATGGATTGTTGAACTAGCGAACCAAGGGGGACTATTTTCTTGGAAGCAAAATTTGAAAGATAATCCATATATTTTGCTTCAAAATTTCTGTAAGCTTTCACCAGAATAATTCACGTGATTGCTTAAGAGCCTCACTCAATGGGAGCTTCTGACCCGGTGTTTCATCAATATTTTTCTTCAATGAAAGCATTTCTTATTCGCGTAGATAAATTTCAGGAAACGGGAACATCTCTTCTGTGTCTCCAAACGTGTGGACGACCCATGAAAAGGTTGCTACGCTAAACGCGATGAATACAACAGCTGGAATGTTCAGAGAAGAAGCAAAATCAGCAGCCCATGGCTGATTGTAGTCATAAATGACTAAGTCTGGATTTAGAGCTAATTGCAATATGTCAGAAAATTTTGGAGCAGCCATTTCGAAAGCTTCTTTGAGGGTGCCCATGAGATGGGATGGAAGGCCATGTTAGGATCGATTTGCGTGCACACACACTAAATCTATGAAGAGGATGAAGAAAACTAGAGAGAAAGTTCTTGAGGAGTGAGAGATAAGTGAGAATGAATTACGTGATAATAACCCGAGAGTAAACTTCCACGGCGGACGGGCTATTTATATTAATGACTCAGAGTATGTGCAGTTACACAGAGAAATGAGAATAAAAGGTACAACCTAAAATTTGGGTTGAACTGCGTGAACATTAATATATAACAGTATGTCGCATATTAATCAGGCTCCACAACCTAACAGGCCAATTGTGGTGTGATAATGTGGAGGAAGATTTGGCAAAGATGGAATATGAAGCTCAACTAATTCTATTGACTGAGAATACTTCTCTATGTCTCTTTTCTTGATGGAGTACTTGAGGTTTGCGGGAGTTGAACAGATGTAAATGTGGAAGTTTTTATTTGCGAGTTTTTTGACTAACTCTAGATATGGACTTGTGTGACCATGTGCTAGCCATGGAAACATGAGTACACTAATGGTTTTCTTCTTTGCCTCCATTAATGATCACTTAGATCTCTCTCTCTCTCTCTCTCTCTCTATGTATAATGGATCTGTAAGTGCGATTATTTAACAATTTATAGTAGTTATTTGTTGAACTTAGGCTGTGTGACACCCTTAACAAATGTCGGGCTGATGAAGGCGGGTCAAGAAGGTTTGATATGCTTCTAGGATAACAGGTTTTTAAAGATCACGAGGTGCACACAACTTACTGCAAGAATCCATATCGGAATGAAAGAGGAAAGTGAATAGCTCAAGTTCACATGGTACGCATACATTTGAGTTCGATGATAGCGTAGCCCAAAAGAAAAATTCATTCGTCTCAAGTTCACATGGTACGCACACTTTTGGGTTTGATATAATTGTGTAGTCTAAAACGGATAATATATGTCATGGCTTAGATCGTGATAAATTTGGTATCATAGTCTTAATTTCCTTAGTACAGTGTGGGGAACTTCAATGAGGGCGTTGAGTCCTTGAGGAGGTCTATGTGATGCCCCTGATAGAGGGCGGGCTAATGAAGACGGATCAAGCAGGGACTGGCAAGCTTTTAGGCTAAGAAGCTACTAAAGATCATGAGATGCACATGACATCTGCGGAGAATCCCAACAGGAATGGAGAAAGGAATGAAGTGGAAAGCTTAAGACACAGCTAAAGTTCACATGGTACACGTTTTGGGGCTTGATGATAGCATAGCCCCGAAGGAGAGCCTGGACTAATTGATAAAGTTGTTGATATGTGACTAAAAGGTCACAGGTTCAAGCATTGAAAATAGTCTCTAACAGAAATGCAAGGTAAAGTTGCGTACATAGACCTTTGTGATTGGACCCTTCCTGAACTCTGTGCATAACGGGAGTTTAGAGCACCAAACTACATTTTTTTCTTTAATGATATTGTAGCTTTAAATGAAAATTTGTTCGGGCCTAAGCCTATGCCTTAAATGGATAACATGTGTCATGGTTTTGGGCAGTGAAAAATATGATTTCAAGTTGTACACATGTCACCTTAGGCAAAACCTATATTGGAACAGGAGAGGAAGTGAAGATTCTTATGGGGCATAAATGAATGGGTTGGACTGAAATTGAAAATATTAAAATATTTTAAAAAAATTCTTTTTGTAGAAAAAAAATTAGATAATTTTTTATTTTTTTTTTGGGGGGGGGGAGGGGGGTGCAGGGTGCAGTGGGGGTAGGAGGGTGAGGTGGGTAATGTTCGGGGTAAGAAAACAATTTTTAAATAAATTTTGTGAAAAAAATTTAGTTACCACTTGTTTGCTCCTTTTTCATTAAGGAAAGCATTTTCCTTATTAAATAGGTTGGAATGAAAATTGAATTGGCTTCAGTTGATCTTCTTAAAATAAATTGAGGCTTAATGGATTGAAATTAAATCCAATTATAAATTGAGTAACTTACCTAAATCCCTAAATGTTTAAGTGTTGTCACTTTATTTCAATAATTTATTAAATTACATTATATCTCAGATTTTTAAATTTGTGATATATATGTTATAACGTGATACATATAATTAGTGATATATTTAAAACAAAAAAAAAAATTATTTTAGGAAGTAACGAATTCAATTATTACAAAAAGTAAAATTAGGCACAAATCGTGAAAATGATAAATCTGGTTCCAGATGTATCACAATGAAACATTTCGTAAAATTACTCCTTATCATTAAAAATTTAATATCACACCAAAATAAATAATTTACATATGTCGAACATATGTTAAATGTATCAAATGTTTATAAATAATTTAAAGTTAAATATTTGTTAAATTACATCATATCCTGGATTTTTAAATTTGTGATACATATATTATAACGTGATACATATAATTAGTGATACATTTAAAACAAAAAATAATTATCTTAGAAAGTAACAGATTCAATTATTACGGGGAGTAAAATTAGGCACAAATCGTGGAAATGATAAATGGTTCCAGATGTATCATAATGATGTATCTGGTTCCAGATGTATCACAATAATACATTTCGTAAAATTACTCACTAATCATTAACAATTTAATATCACACCAAAATAAATAATTTACATATGTCAAACATATGTTAAATGTATCAAATATTTATAAATAAACATATGTTAAAGTTGTATCAATAGATGATAATTTGGGAGAGATTTTAGGGGATGAAATATTTGAAAAAATAAATCTTCAAAAATAAATAGATTGCATGCATTAATTGTAGAGTAAAAGTAGGGTGAAGGTTTTATTCATATGTATCAAGAGTAAATTTTATTCATATGTATCAAGAATAAAATACAAAATTCGAGATTTTAAGTAATTATTTAAAAAGTAGGGGATTTGGGGTAATATAGTCTCTTTAAGTTTATGATTTTGTGAAACTTATCCTTATAAATTATCATGAGCCCAACCCATAAATATTGAGTTGAGTTGACAAGTTCACTTAATTTTGACTCACTCTGACACCCTAGGCACAACTAAAGTTTGTATTATTGCAATGGGGCTGCTGCCCTCTAGGATGAATCTCTTGTGCACTCAGCTTCGTGCCCATTGATTGCACTAATTATGCCGGGCATATAAAAGTTGCAAATTTGATTTGATAACAAAGACTAAAGTGTTACTTTTTGTGTTTTTTTTTTTTTATGGGATTAATTGTTATTTACAGTCACTTCAACTCAATTTACAATTGCCTTCTAACTATTGACATTGACAAGGTTTTCTTTGGTATTTTTCTTGCATAAGGCATAAGATTTCTCCAACTTTGGCCACTTTTTCAGAAAGTCGTACGCAAAAATTCACTTGGCAAAGTATAAGAGGAGTCTCATACAAAGTATTGTCTGCCACATAATAGACATGTCTCGTACGAAATAAAATTTTCCATATTGTTGCCAAGAGTTTTAAGTTATAAGCATAGTTGTTTATTATATGTAATTTTACATCATCAGATCACATTTATTTGTTATAGTAGATAATATATCTTGTTTCCAAAGTAACAAAAGATCTCACATGTTATTTTAAAAAATTACCTATAAGTATATATTGAATGATCATATTGACAAATTACTTACATGATAAATGTATATAACTTAAACTCTTCTTCCAATCACCATGGTATTGTAGGTCAATTAATACTTCTCTCAACATCAGATTCAAATTTGTCTCTCTGTTGCAATTAGTTTGACACTTCAAACTCCAAAAATCTTGATGTTCACTATTAGCGTTGTCAGTTGTAATTTGATCTATTTCTTAGAAAAGAAGTTGCTTAAATTATTTGTTATTTTTCTCCCATGTCTTTTGCTTGTCAATAACCAACTAAAAGTGCTCTATATTTCTTTCATACTCATCCGATAACCATATGAATTTTTTAACTTGCTCTGGCCATGAAAAGTATATGTATTCATACTATACGTCACTCAATTTATTTTTGAAAATGAGTTCGGTTTTTAACTTTTATTGCTTAATTGTTTGGTTTCTCTTTGTTTGATATCATGTCTAATGCATGAAATTGTGCTTATTTCTCTGTGGATCCTGTGATGTTGACACTCTGTGCTGATGAAAGATAATACTAGCTTGGAATTACGTCTTGAAACACATCGATGATAATTGAGACTGCTAATTATGTCTTCAATTTTTCCTTGTATATTTTAGGAAACTTATAATTCCTATTGGTTTAGGAGATTCATTGTCCTAACAGATTTGGGAAAGAAAAATATTTTTCTTGTAGGTTTGGGACTATTTGAGATCTTTATATAGGGGATGTTGATGGGAATTCTAAAGCATTGTACATTTTTTCTTTTTTTTTTCATAGTGGAAAACTTACTTCGCTTTTGCTAGGAGGATTAGGCCTAGCCGAACCTCGTTAAATCCTTGAGTTATTTTTCTTGTTTGTGGTTGTGTGCTAGTTAACCCACGATTTTTTTGCAATAATTGATATTAGAGCAAGGTTGGAATTTCTACACATAATCAAAGGATAAGATGTTTCCATCATCTTCAACAAATTATGAAATAGAGAAATTCAATGGGGATTGAGTTTAAGTCTATGGAAGATTAGAATGAGATAGTCTTTGGTGTTACAAGGGTTACAAAAGATAATTGATGAAACTTTTTCAGAAGAATTGAAAGAATCAGGAAAGGCAAACTTGAAGGAAAGGGTTTTGAGCGCGATCTTCATGAGCGTTACAAATAACTTTCTTAGAGAAATTGATAAAGAGGAATCTACAACAACGATATGGAAGAAGTTGGAAGATTTATATTCTAGAAAATTGCAGACAAACCGCCTCTACTTGAAAAAGAGGTTGTACAATCTTCATATGAATAAAGGTACATGGTTAAAACTCACCTTGATGAGTTTAATTCAATTATAATAGACTTGAAGAACGTAGATATCAAAATCGATAGTGAGGATTGATGATGTTGTGTTCTTTACTATCATCTTGTGATACTTTTGTTGATACATTGCTATATGAGAAAGACAGTATTTCACTAGATGATGTTAGTAATGAGCTAAAATCTAAGAGTTAAGAAGACTTTTCTAGTAGCAGAGCTGTGGGAGTAGGCCTCGTGAGTAGGGGAAAGACACAACAAAAAGACTTTAATAGGAAAAAGTGTATCCCCAAATCAAAGTCTAGAGAAATGAAGAAGAAGTGCTATGAGCGTAGGGAGCAAGGTCACTACAAAAGAGATTATCCTAAACTAATGGAGAAACAAGAAAAGCAAAAAGTTGATTACTCAACAAATATTGACTCTAATGATAATGACTATGCAGGAAAAGTTTGTGCCCTGACCTTTAATCATATGAACAATTTCTGGGTTCTTGATTCTGGTGTAACTTTCCATATGTGTCCATAGAAGAATTAGTTTGCAACTTATAAGAAAACAAGTGGGACTGTCTACCTAAGTGATGATACTCCACTAGAGGTAGAGGAATTGGTAACATCAAATTGAGAGTGTTCGATAGTATTATCAGAAATATAGAGTGTTGGCATGTTCCTTGAATTAAGAAGAATTTGATTTCTCTTTTGACTTTGAATGATCAAGGGTATATATTTCACTCAGAGAATGAAATGCTTAATGTGCGTAAAGACGTCATGGTATTCATGAAATGCAAGTTTCATTCTACACTGTATTATCTTCAAATGGGTGTAGTTAAAGGAGAAGCAATTGTAGCTTCTGAGAAGAGTGATTTGAATTAGTCTCAATTATGTCACTTGCGACTTGGTAATATAAGTGACTAGGGATAGTCTTTGTTGAATAAGAAAAATTTGTTAGATGGTTACAAAATCAAGCTTCGAATTTTTGTGACCACTGCGTGTTTGCTTCATGCGTGAAGTTCAGCAAGAAGGCAGAGCACTAGGCCAAAGACAAGTTGGATTATATACATTCAGACTTGTGGAGTCTAAATAGATTTTTCTTCAAAAGTAGTGCTAGGTACTTTATGGATTTGATTGACGATTACTCAAGAATAATTTGGGTATATTTTCTGAAAACAAAAGATGGGGCATTTCTAACATTTGTCAAATAGAAGACGATAATTGAGAACCAGATTGAAAGATAAGATAAGCATCTTTGGAAAAACAATGGATTAAAATTTTATAACTTAAGAGTTCAATAATTTTTGTAGCATAGAGGGCATAGTGAAATACCACATTTGTGTCATAACACCAAAATAAAATGATACTGCAGAACATATGAACAACATACATTGTGATAGGGCACAAAGTATGCTTTCACATTCATGTGTTAGCAAGAATTTTTAGGCTAAAATAATCAATACAACTAGTTATTTGGTCAATAGATCTCCATCCATATTTATTGAGTTTAAAACTTTTTTTGGGTTTGGTCCAATTCCCCAATTGAGTAGTCAAATTTGAGGATATTTGATTATCCGGCTTATGCTTATGTGAGGAATGAAAAACTTAAGCCAATGGAAAGGAAGTGCATATTTTTAGGATATGCAACTGAAGTGAAAGGTTACAGGTTGTGGTGCATATATCAGGAGACTCCAGGGTTAATTATTAGTAGGAATGTGACATTTAATGAATCTGCCTTACTGGATAGTCAAAAGAAGAAGACAATAGCAAAAACAGATCATGGTATTAGTGACCACATAGAGGTAGAAATTGAATCTCCACTAGCTCAGCTCAGTAGTTCAGAATTAGAGGTGGTGCAAAATATTAATCAAGGTGATAATGTTGATGCAACCTACACAACAACAATCACATAGTATTACAACAGGCAGAAAGAAGAGAATGATCAACCGATTAATAGGTTTGCAAATATAGTCAATGAAAATTTTCTTAGATATGCTCATTGTGCGGAATTTTCTTTGTCAGTCGCAAAGACCATTGACTTGCTTGATTCTAATAGATATAAAGGAGCTACTTTTATTTTAGAAGCAGGTCGATGGATTGGTGCTATTGGTGAAGAAATTGAGTTACTTTACAAGAATCGAACATAGAAGTTTGGTTCATTGCCAATGAGACAAAAGATAGTAGGCTGCAAAAAGGATATTGATGTGAAGAAAGTGTCTACACATGATAATACAAAAGATATGATGACCAATACAATCCTAAGCAATAAGTTTAGGCATTGTCCAGACTTGATTGGTGTGTGCAGTACTCAATGAGCCCTCTCGAGGGCTGAAAGTAAGGTAGAGGGACGTTGTTCCTATTATGAAGGAAATTCAAGCCAACAGAAAGATTTATTAATTATGTCTTGAATTTTTTTCTTGTATATTTTTGAAAAATCATAATCCCTATTGGTTTAGGAGACCCATTGTCCTAATAGATTTGAAAAAAGAAACTATAGTTCTTGAGGATTGGGAGAACCTTTTTCTATTAGGTTTGCGATTATTTGGAATCTACATATACGAGGTGTAGTTGGAGATTCTAAAGTATTGTGTACTTTTTTTTTCATATTGAAAAATTCTCTCTACTTTTTTTGGAGGAGTAGGCCTAGCTAGCTGAGCCTCATTAAATCCTTGAGTTATTTTTCTCCTCTATTTTCTTTCTTTATGATTGTGTGCTTGTTAACTCACGATATTTTCGAATAGAGACAAAGAAATGACCGTCGAACTTGCTAAATATTGGATAAAAATTGACCGCCATGCCCAGTGACGGAATTAGGAATATAAACAAGAGGTTTTCAAAAAGAAACATTCCTTTAATGCCAAGGGATATGAGGAGTCAACAAATTTTACATACACAATAAATAAATAAATAAATTTATTTTATTTGCATAGTATAATAATTTAGAAAATGGGTTTAGTTGGACCCTCTTGCACCCCTCTGTCTCAGCCCCTAGTCATGTCAGTGGAGATAATTGTTTCTGATTTTGTTTCTTAATTACATGTGTGACAAGGAAACTCTTCAGAAGCTCCATGCACGTTTTATTTGGATGCAATTTAGATTCTAATGAAGCTTTTGTTCATCTTAAAGTGGTGTTGGTTTAATACATCATAATTATATTAAATTACAGTTGAAATAAAAATAAATAAATAAATAAGTATTCAGGCTGAGGCATGAACATTTAGCTCTTTTTAAGGAGATTTAAGCTTAATGCCGCATAATCTACACCAATCCAACAGTATTAATTCTAGATTTATCCACTCCAGAAAATAATAATCTATCAATGATGTACAACTCACGAAACTCCTGCTAATTTGAAGAGAACAAACCTCCACCATAAAAACACCTTTCTTCAACATATAATTACTCTCTTTTCTATGGTGAATATAGTTAAAAGACTTAGATTATTTTCTGTCTCAACTGACTCTTTCACTAATATAATTACTCTTTTTAACTAATATAATTACTCTTCTTTTATAGTGAATATAATTGAATACTTAGAATATTTTCTATCTTAATAACTCTCTATTTTACAACTACATACAATAATATTTTTCCACACTGATCATGTTTTTCTTATTCTACAATAAAGAAAGAAATACCGCTATTTATAGATGAGGAATTTTGTTGAGAAATAATAATAAATTTAAATATTAATTGTGAAATTCAATATAAATAAACTGCAACAATAATAATATTTTTATATAGTAATATCAACAAGTTACAGTAATAATAAGAAGGAGAAGATGAAGAAGAAGAAGAACAACAACAATAATAGGTAATTAAATTAATTAAAAACCAGCAATTTTAACTTTAAAAAGAGAAAAGAATAATAAAGATTGATTGAATTAAAAATAAGACAAATTTAAATAAAGAGGCATATGTATAATACGTGGGCGGCAGAAAGTGGTATTGAAATTGTGTAGGAGATGTCTTGTTTTACTATGAGGAGTAGTAATTTATAGAGGGTGAAGTGGCGGTGAAAACAATGAAAAGTTTTGTAACATAAAAGTTACACATGATTTCTTTTTTGAGTAAGCCAATACTTAGCCACCAAGTATACTTGGACATCAAGTCCACATTTCTAGGCCGCCATGGATGACAAGTGGCTAAATAGAGTCCACAAAATTATTTACTTTATCTCAAATAAATTAACACATTTAACAATAAAAATATCTGATAATTTATTTTAAAATATCTTACAATTTCTCATATATTTTAAAATAATTTATAAGTAAATGAGTTTAACTTGCTGGATTATATGAACAAAATATAATAGATTTGGTGTTTTTTAGATTACGAATCAAACTTAGACCAATAAAGTTAACTTACAGAATTATCGGTGAAATATAATATTTCTATGAACTGAATAACTTCTGTTGTAAGTTAGAGACTTTATCAATCATATTTTGACCATAGTTTTGTTGTTCAACGTGGTTTTGCGCCAATGGGCCATGCGTGTGCCTGGTTATTCATGAGAGCTCTAAAGACTAGGCCAAAGTCTCATAGGAATGACCTCATTCCACTTCTCATATAGGTGAATTCATCAAGTGTATATTACTTTAAATACACCATCCGTAAGGACTATGAATTAATTAAGAGTTAATAACTCATCCTCCAATTTTAGTAGCAGGTCAAGCACTCTAAATAAGTATGCAGTGTCAATATCGACTTGTTATAACCCATATGAACCTACTTCATGAAATCTCCAATCACATAGGTTGGGTTACCACCTCTATTGACAATCATACTGGCCTTAATTCCATCTCTTTTGAGGTTTGAATAATTAATTTTCTTTCCACAGGCTTAGTCAATGAAGCGACCGAATTCAATTTTAACGTCACATAATCAATAGATATTATTCCATCTCCCAGCAACTGCTTAACAACATCATGCCTCAATTTCATATGTATACTCTTACAATTGTAAGATTTATTCTTTGCAATAGCAATTGTGGCTTGACAATCACCATGTATATACACAGGAGGCACCAGATTATCCTTTTTAAAAGGGATATTAGACAACAGATCATACTTTTTCAGAGGGATATTAGGAAATAGATCATCCTTTTTAATAGGGATATTCGCTAAGAAATTTCTTAGCCATTCAATCTCAGTACCAGCTAACTCCAGAGCCAGGCTCTGATTCCATAGTTGATCTTGCAATAATTGTCTGCGTAGCTAATCTCTACGATACTACACCCCCACTAAAGGTGAATAGATAATCACTAGTAAATTTTATCTCATTTGAATCAAAGATCCAATTTGCATCACAATATTCTTCTAAAGTAGAAGAAAATCCACTATACAGGATACCATAATTCACGGTTTCTCTCAAATATTTCGTCAATCTCATTAACGTGGATCAATATTCTTTGTTGGAATTATGATTATATCTACTCACTCTATACACAACATAAGCTATATCAAGCCTAGTAAAATTCATCAAATGCATTAAACTCCCAATAATCTGTGCATATTTAGACTGAGCAACTGGGTCACCATTATTTTTTTCAATTTAGAGTTAACATCATAAGTAGTGGCTACAGGAGTTACCTCTCAAAATTCAAACTTCTTAAGAAGTATTTCAATATAATGTTCATGTGAAAACATTATACCATCATCACTCCTTATAACTTCAACTCTCAATATCATATTTACTTCACCCAGATCTTTCATGTCAGAGTTAGTAGACAAAGGTAATGTAACACTCTGAAAACTTTAGAACTTTCATGCATCCAACGCTGTGTAAATGAAAGTACATATGGAAGAAAACTTTATGTCCTTGCATTATTATAAGTTAATTATACATGTATTAAGTCCTCAAGTAACTCCAAACTCTTGGCCAAGTTGAAACCTCCTTACCTGTTGATTTGTCATGATGTGTCTTGCTAAAGTCAACTTCAAATAAGTATAACTCCTAGATTATATAGTGTTTTTTATCTCAAGACCCACCAAATGATAGATAATTAAATTCTATTTTCAAGGCATCCAGATTCTTCTTAATCCAATATCAGAGTAAAAATTATGGCCATATTATTAAAACCCTGTCAAGCTGTCTACCAACTTACGACCCTCAACCTGTGATCCGTAAGTACTACTTATCGGGGCCGTAAGTGGGTCCGTAAGTAGATCCTAAGAGATGAAAAAAGTCTGATACTTACAACCCTACTTATGGGCCGTAAGTTGGGGGTCGTAAGTAGGTTTCAAGAACTGAAAAAGGGTTTGATACCTATGACCCTACTTACGGGTCATAGGTACTACTTACGGGGGGAATAAGTGTGGTCGTGGGAACTTACTTCTGAGAAATTATTTTAGATAATCTTAGGGGTATTTTGGTTATCTTCCTTATGAGGTCCAACTCTTATATTCTTAAACCTCAGAATTACAATTATTCTAAAAAAGAAAACATCAGTAACTCCTCCTTCTCCCCTAAAACATTCTTAGAGGTAAGAACACCTAGGGTTCCAGGTTCAAAGCTCTGATTCAAGCTCTATTCATCAAAAAAGAAATTTTGAACACTCCCTACTTCTATTATTTTCATAAAGTATAGATTTTAACTATGTTGGTGTATGCTTAAATTGGTGATTTAAATCTAGGATTGAGGAGATTGCTGTGAAAATTTTTATATTGATTTCTCTTCTTGTTTTATGGATTTTCTAATCATTATTAATGGGTTTTGAGATGTAATATGTTCTATAAAAATTGAGAAATTGTTAACATGGATTCACATCCTTTAACGATTTTCCAAGATGAAAATATGACCCTCAATCCACTTCAAAAACTTGATTTTTCTTCATGAAAATTATATTTTCTTACACCATCTTTTGAATAAGGTGTAAGACAAAAGAATGAAAGACTAGTGACTTTATGAAAACACTTGGGTTTCATGTTTCTGAACTTTAATGACAAATTTTGGAGTCTAAAACATTATATGAAAATGGTTTGGCATGTTATGAATGACCTGCAAGTCTTGATATGATAATACCAACATAGAAATTCCTGAATAAAAGACTCCATGAATAATAATGTGTTTAACTGTACCTTAAAAATTATGTAGCTTCACCGTGAAGGCGTACATCCTCGTGACCAACACCCGAAACCTATGTTTTGCTGACATTGGGATGTCGCACCTTAATTGGATGACGAATGATTTCCTTAATATGAGGATAACATGGCGACAATATATTGGTAATTTTATCTTAATCTTAGTACATGCGACAAATATGGACTGAGGCCCTGCGGTTGGGGAGTACCAAACCCGTATAGCTTGTGGGTTACTGGATGACAGTGAAAAGCTACATAGTACAGGAGTAAGTTTTAAATGGCTAGGTATTTATGTCCTATGTACCCCATCCCCTACTTTTTTTTAATTGTTATATTATTATTATTATTACTACAAATGTTTATATGAGTTATGACTTGCCTTATAAAATGTTTATTTTCCTTTTTCCTAGGTTGCATGCTATTACTCGCCATACTGACCATCTTCGGATATTGCATCATTTCATAATATTGGTCCGGAGGCACTCTCCCCTGATTCCGTGCAACACTAGGGTGTTCGTATTCTCGCATGGACAGTTATTGAAAAGTGGTAATCCCTCTATCATTCAAAAGGCAGTGTTACTTTTCATTTATATTCCTGTTCCAGTATTTTATGTTTTTAATGGTAAAGTCAGGGGTCATGTTCCGACATAGGAGTTATTCTTAAAGTTAGAGGCTTTGTAGACAGGTGTTCAGTAATTGTTAGAATTTGATTTTTAAGACATGGATGTTTCTTTATTAAAATGTTGAACCTCTTTTTTTATGTTCTTGTTTCTGCAACTTTAAATATGACTATGCTTATGATATAATTCTAAGGGGCCATCTCAGGTCTTTATTGGTTTGGGATACCCGTCACGGCCAGGGCTCCGATTCGGATCGTCACAAACTTGGTATGAGAGCACAGTTTAGGGTTCAAGGATGTCTACAAACTATGTCAAGTAGAGTTATTTTTATGGATGTGTGGCGCCCCACATTTATAATAAGGAGGCTATGATGCATTCAGGAATGTTTCCCTTTCTCCATATTCTAGTTCGTGCTATAGAGTTTAGTCACAATAAATTCTTCTAACTCCTGACTTTCCCGCATTTCAGATCATGCCTTCCCAAAGATCTAATGGCCAAAGGAAATCAGTTGGAGCCTCCATCCCTACATGGGAAAATGCTAAGGATGTCTGCCCTACACATGGGATACAAACCTACTATGGAGCCCCACCTTCTGATTTATCCACTCTTCTTGGGGTTGTCCCTACCCCGACCAGTCCTTCCCGCTCTCCTAGGACTGGTACCACCTATACCCAACCTCCGCAAAGAGAGGTTTCAAATGTTAAGTTCAAATAAACTATTTAAATGGTAGATCAGATTGTATTATTACAGTCCCACCGGTCAGATAATGTTGGTCAGAGTAATAGTTCTCCGGATGCTACTCGGGTTGGCCAGTTTATATGGTTGAACCCCCTACCTTGACTGGGTCCAAAGCTGAAGGGGACCCTCAAGAGTTTATTGATGAAATGAAAGATCTTTAGGGTGATACATGTTACGAATAATGAGGTGGTAGAGTTTGTGGATTATCAGCTAAAAGGGTGGACTATTGGTGGTATAATAAATCAGAGGCGATTAGGAGTGAAGATGCTAAACTTGTTGTTTGGAAGGAACTTTCTGATGCCTTCCTCGATCCCTTCTTTTCTCAGGAATCAAAAGAGGCCAAAGCTAAGGAGTTTGTAAATTTGAAGCAACGCAAGATGAGTATTAAGGAGTATGCTCTGAAGTTTACTCAGTTGTTTCGTTATGCTTCTGAGTTGGTGTCTAACATGAGGTCCAAAATAAGAAAGTTTACTTTAGGCCTTTCTAGCAACTTGATACTAGAGAATAAGGGTGCTATGCTGAATAGTGACATAGACATATCTATTTTGGTGGTTTATTTATAACAAGTGGAAGATGAGAATAATATGTAGGCAGAGGTAGAAGAGAGGTAGAGTAAAAAGGTTAAACCTGTAGATCAGGATGCGAGTAAGCAGCGTTGTAGAAAATGGGGCAGGCAGTGGTTCAATAAGAAATCCTAGGTAATTCTCATCCTTCATCTAGTGCTCCAGTTCCCAAACCTTTGGTTGATTAGCGATCTCAATCTAGCAATATACCTAGGGTGCAGGGTTCCCAGTCTTAGGCTAGTGTAGCTCAGTCAGCACCATTTTACCCTCATTACCGCACTTGAGGGAAGCTTCATCATAGATTATATCATTTGGAAAGTAATTTGTGCTTTGTCTATGGTCAGCCAGGTCATAGACAGTGGGTCTTTCCCACAGTTAAGGGTGCTCACAGGACTAACAAAGCCCCTCTACCACTGTTTTTGCTCCTACTACAAAAGGTACTACTTCAGGGACAAGGAATGGTCAAAATAATCTATATGTACTATCTACTCGCCAGGATTCTAAGGCATCTCCAGATATTTTCATGGGTATGTTACAGATTTTCTCTCGTGATGTTTATGCATTGTTTGATCCTAATTCCATCCTATCCTATATGGATTCTTAAATGGTTGTACACTTTAGTTTTGGTCCCAAAAATATTCCTGACCCATTCTCATTCTCTACCTCAGTGGCTAAGTCCATTGTTGCTGGTAGAGTCTATAGGGGATGTCTTGTGTCTATATTTCATCGGGCCACTATGGTAGGCCTTATAAAGCTTGATATAGTGGATTTTGATGTAATCTTAAAAATGAATTAACTTTATTCGTGATATGCCACCCTAGACTGTAGAAATAGAAAGGCCACCTTTAATTTTCCTAATCAACCAATGATAGAGTGGGAGGGCTCCCAAGCACCTAAGGTAAAGTTTATTTCTTATATTAAAGCTCAAAATTTGATATCTAAAAGGTGTCTATATCATTTGGTTTGAGTCAAGGATTCTGATTCTGAAAGTCCCTCCTTATAGTTTGTCCCTGTGGTTAATGAGTTTTCCAAAGTCTTTCTCGATGACCTTTCATGAATTCCTCCTGATAGGGAGATATACTTTGAGATTGATATTTTGCTCGATAATCATCCTATCTTTATTTATCCAAATAGAATGGCTCCTGCAGAGTTAAAAGATAAACTACACAACCTTCTTGATAAGGGTTTTATTTGTCCTAGTGTCTCTCCTTGGGGTGCCCAGCACTTTTCATTCGAAAGAAAGATGGGTCCCTTCATATGTGCATAGACTACTGCCACCTGAATAAAGTCATCGTAAAAAATAAGTACCTTCTTTCTAGAATTGATTGTCTCTTCGACCAGCTTCAGGATGATAAGTGTTTTTCCAAAATAGATCTCCATTTGGGTTACCATTAGCTAAAGATTAGGAAAGCTGATATTCCTAAGACTGCCTTTTGGACCCCTTATGGCCATTATGAATTCTTGGTCATGTCATTTGGATTGGCTAATGATTCTGCTACTTTCATGAATCTTATGAATAGGGTGTTTAGATAGTTTCTGGATTTGTTCATCGTAGTCTTTATCGATGATATTTTGGTATACTCCAAAAGTAAGAAAGATCATGTTAATCACCTCCGAATTGTGTTGCATACCCTCAAGGTTAAAAAATTATATGCAAAATTTTCCAACTGTGAATTTTGGTTGAGTACTGTGACTTTCCTTGGGCATGTTATTTTCGGTGAAAAGATTAAAGTAGATCCCCAAAAAAATTGAGGCAATGAAGAAATTGCCTAGACCCATGACTCCAATCGACATTTGGAGCTTCTTGGGTCTGGCAGGCTACTATAGAAGATTTGTGGAAAGTTTCTCGTGTATAGCTGCTCTACTTACGAGATTGACTCAAAAGAAGATAAATTTTCTATAGTCTTATGCTTGTGAGGGCAGTTTTGTGAAATTGGAGGATCTCTTAACTACTTCCCCTATCTTGACACTTCGTAAAGGTACTGAGAAATTAGCTGGGTATTATGATGCATCCCGAGTGGGACTTGGTTGTGTTCTGATGTTGCATGGAAAGGTTATAGATTATGATTCCAGAAAACTTAAGGTATATGAGAGAAATTATCCGACTCATGGTCTTGAGTTAGCAGTTATGGTAGTCATATTGAAAATTTGGCATCCCTATTTGTATGGAGTGCATGTTGACATCTACTCGGATCACAAGATCTTGCAATATGTATTCACCCAGAAAGAATTGAACCTCAGGCACAGGAGATTTCTTGAATTGATAAAGAATTATGACATGAGTCTACACTACCACCCTAGTAAAACTAATGTTGTTGTTGATGCTCTTAGAAGGTTGTCGATAGGGAGTCTATCCCATGTTGAGGAAGAGAAGAGAGGTTTGGTGAAGGACATTCATCGACTAGAAAATTTAGGAGTCCAAATTTTGGACTTCGAGGACAGAGGTGTGATTTTTCATGAAGTGGCTACGTCATCTCTTGGGGATGAAGTGAAGTAGAAGTAAGTTCTCGATCCCATACTTATACAAATCAAGAAAGATGTGGGTCAGCAGAAAATTATGGCTTTTAAAATTGAGGGAGATAGTGTCTTAAGATACTAGGGGAGATTGCATGTTCCTGATGTAGATGGGATATGGGAGGGGATTTTGACGAAAGCTTATGTGTCCAGGTATACGGTTCACCCAGTTCAACAAAAATTTATTATATTTGAACTGTCAGTAGGTCAATGTTGAACATTTGACACTGGGTGGCACCTTCAAAGAGATAGACTTACCTTTGTGGAAGTGGGAGATGATTAACGTGAATTTTGTTACCGGTCTTCCGCGGTCCCGAAACCAATATGATTCCATTTGGGTCATTATTGATAGAATGACCAAGTCCGCCCATTTTCTACCTGTGAGGACTAATTATTTGGGTAAATATTATGCAAAGTTATATATTCAGAAGATAATTCAACTGCATGCGGACCCGATGTCTATCATATCCGACCGAGGTACATAATTTTTTTCTTAGATTTGGTGGTCTTTTTAGAAGGGGTTGGGACTCACGTAAACCTTAGCACCACTTTCCACCCTTAAATGCATAGGAAAGTAGAGCGTACTATTCAGTATTTAGAGGATATGTTAAGGGCCTATATGATTGACTTTAAAGGTGGTTGGGTGGATCACTTGCCACTTATTGAGTTCACCTGCAACAATAGTTATCATTCCAGAATTCAAATGGCCCCTTTTGAGGCCCTTTATGGTAGAAGGTATAGGTCTTCAATTGATGGTAAGAGGTGAGTGAGACAAGATTTTTTGGTTCTGATCTTTTGCATCAAGTGATGGAAAAAGTCAAGGTTATTTGAGAAAGACTTAAGACCTCTCAAAATCGCCAAAAGTGTTGTGCAGATGTAAGACGGAGAGTGCTAGAATTTGAGGTTGGCGATTGGGTGTTCCTGAAAGTCTCTCCTATAAGTGGAGTTATGAGGTTAGCAGATGTAAAAGCCTCTCCATATTTCTATTGCCGAGCGAGGTTGGTTGAGGTATAAATCCTATATTTTCTCTAAATCTATTTGATTTCATGCATCAGGTTCTTCTGTTTTCTTCATTACATCGTACTAAAATTGTCCTAAGTTCTCATTCAAGGACGAATGATCCCAAGGGGGGGCATAATGTAACACCTCGAAAACATTAGAACCTTCATGCACCCAACATTGTGTAAATGCAAGTACATATGGAAACAAAATTCATGTCTTTGTATTATTGGAAGTGATTTATACATGTATTAAGGCCTCAAGTAACTCCAAACTCATAACCAAGTCAAAACCTCCCTTACCTAGTGATTTCTCATGAAGTGTCTTGCTATAGTCAATTTCAAAAGAGTAAAAATCCTAGATTATATAGTGTTTTTTAGCTCAAGACCCGCCAAGTGATATATAATTGAATTAGCTTTCCAACAGATTAAGTTTCTCCTTAATCCGATATTGGAGTAAAATATTATGGCGATTTTACTGAAGCCCTGTCAAGCTGTCTATCTACTTACGACTTATGAACCCTGGAATACGGGTCGTAAGTACTACTTACGAGGGTCGAGAGTAGGTCTGTAAGTAGGTCCTAAGAGCTGAAAAAAGGTCTGATACTTACGACCCTACTTACGGTCCGTAAGTTGGGGCTTGTAAGTAGGTTTTGAGAGATGAAAAAGGGGTCTGAAATCTACGACCCTACTTATAGGCCATAGGTACTACTTGTGGGGGAGTGAGATCGTGGAGACTTATTTTTGGAAAATTATTTTGGGTAATCTTAGGAGTATTTTGGCCATTTTTCTTCTGAGGTCCGACCCTTATATGCTTCAAAATCTTTTTAAACATTGAATTATGATCATTCTAAAAAATAAAACATCAGCAACTCTTCCTTCTCTCTCAAAACATTCTTAGAGGCAAGAACACCTAGGGTTCCAGGTTCAAAGCCTAGATTCAAGCTTTATTCATTAAAAAGAAAATATTGAACACTCCCTACTTCTATTATTTTCATAAAAAATGGATTTTAACTATGTTTGTGTTTGTTTAAATTGGTGATTAGGATCGAGGATTGAAGAGATTGATGTGAAAAACTTTATATTGATTTCTCTTCTTGTTTTATGGGTTTTCTAAGCATTATTAATGGATTTTGAGATGTAATATGTTCTATAAAAAGGGTACAATTGTTAATATGGATTCACGACCTTTAAGAATTTTGTAAGATGAAAATATAATCCTCAACCCACTTCAAAAACTTTATTTTTCTTCATGGAAATTACGATTTCTTACACCGTCTTTTGAATAAGGTATGAGACAAAAGAATGAAAGGCTAATGACTTAGAAAACACTTGGGTTTTATGTTTATAAACTTTAAAAATGAATTTTGGAGTCTAAAATATTATATGAAAATGGTTTGGCATGCTATGAATGGCTTGCAAGCCTTGGTATGACGATACCAATATGAAAATATCTTAATAAAAGACTCCATAGATAATAATGTGTGTGAAAATATTTTAATTGGGCCTTAAAAAGAATTATGTAGCTTTACTGTAGAGGCATATGTCCTCATGACCAATACCTGAAACCTATATTTTGGGGACATATGGATGTCGTACCTTAATTGGACAACGAATAATGTCCTTAACATGAGGATAATATAGTGGCTCTAATTTATTGGTGATTTTAGCCTAATATCAGTATGTGGGGTAAACATGGACTGAGGCTCTGGAGAGTACCGGACCAATATCGCCCGTGGGTTATTGAATGAAGGTGAAAAGCTAAATAATTCAGGAGTAAGTCTTAAATGGTTATGTCTTTATGTCCCATGTCCCCATTCCCTACTTTTTTTTTTAATTATTATTATTATTATTATTATTATTATTATTATTATTATTATTATTATTATTATTATTATTATTATTATTATGGATGCTTAAATGAGTTGTGACTTGCCAAATAAAATATTTATTTTCCTTTTCTCTGGGTTGCATGCCAATATTCGTCATATTGATCGTCCCAGGACGCTACTCATTTCATGATGTAGATCCGAAGACATTTTTTCATGATTTCGTGTAGCACTTAGGTGTTCATATTCTCTCTTGGACAACTATTGAGAAGTGGTGAGTCCTCCATCATCCAGAAGGCAGTGCTACTTTTCATTTATATTCCTGTTTGAGTATTTTATATTTTTTAATGGTATAATCGGGGGTCATGTCTCAACTTAGGAGTTATTCTTAAAGTTAGAGGCTTTGTAGACAGGTGTTGGGTAATTGTTTGAATTTGACTTTTAAGACATGGATATTTTTTAATTTAAATGTTGACTTCTTTTTTTTTATGATCTTATTTCCGCAACTTTAAATATGACTATACTTATGATATAATGCAAAGGGGTCATCACAGGCCTTCATTGATTTGGGATGCCCATCACGATCAAGGCCCCAATTCGAATCGTAACAAGTAATTTGATACTTTTTATAATATTTAACCTTGTACAAAATATAAGAATGTCATCAACGTATAAGCAAACTATCACATAATCATTGTCTACCACTTCAGCATAAACAAATTTATCCACTTCAATTGAAGGAAAGTTATCTTTTATTAAGACTTGATCAAATTTCTCGTGCCATTATTTAGGAGCTTGTTTAAGATCATAAAGAGATTTAATTAATTTACAAACTTTATTTTCTTGTCTAGAAACTATGTATACTTTAGGTTGAACCATATAAATTTCTTCTTCTACATCACCATTTAAGAAAGCTGTTTTTACATCCATTTGATGGATAGAAAACTTATAAATTAATGCCAAAATAATTAATATTCAAAGAGAAGAAATTCTTGTCACTGGTGCAAATGTATCAAAATAATCAATATATTGAGCAAATCATTTAGCTACTAAACGAGCTTTATATTTATATATAGATCCATCAGGATTATATATTTTTTTGAAAATTCATTTACAACCAATCTTGGAAACAGCCTCTGGCAGAAATGCAAGGTAAGGCTACGCATAATACACCCTTGTAGTGGACGGGGCCCTTCCCCGGATACCGCGCATAGCGGTAGCTTTAGTGCACCGGGCTGCCCTTCATTTACAACCCATAGGTTTTGCACCAGGATGTAAATCATTTAAAATCCATGCATTATTTTTCATGATAAAATCAATTTTTGCTTTTATCACCTCTCTCCAAAATCAGAAGAAGATATAACTTTAGAATAATTTGTTGGTTCATTATCCACAAGAAAAGTTTAGAAGTCATTTTCATACGAAAAATATTCTTTTCTATGCCTTTTACTCCTCAGATCCTCAATATTAGAGGTGGATTCATTTTTTTTTTCAATAGGTGCATGAGATAATTTATCACAGAGTGAAAAAATATTTTCAAAGAATTCAATATTTTTTTGTCTCAATAATAGTACTGCTATCAAGTATATCACTTTTCAAAACAAGAATATATATATGCAACACCATGTTCAGCATATCCAATAAATATGCAATCCGCAGTTTTAGAACCTATTTTTCTCTTTTTAGGTTCAGGCAAAAGAACTTTAGCAAGGCACCCCCATACTTTTAAGTATTTCAAATTAGGTTTATAACTTTTCCACAATTTATAAGGGATTCTAGCTATTCTTTTATGAGGAATTCTATTTTCTAAATGACATGCAGATAAGATAGCTTCACCCCACAAATTATCAGGTGCATTAGAGCTAATTAACATAGAGTTCATCATTTCTTTCAATGTCCTATTTTTTCTTTCAGCTACATAATTAGACTCAGGTGAATATGGTGGAGTTATTGCATGAATAGTTCCTTCTTTTTCACAAAAAGCATCTAAAGATATATATTCTCTCCCTCTATCAGATCTAATTCTCTTGATTTTTCTACTAAGCTGATTTTTCAACTTCAGTTTTATAAGACACAAAAGCCTCAAATGCATCATCTTTATTTCTAAATAAATACAACTTGGTAAATCTAGAGAAATCATCAATAAAGGTCACATATCTTTTACCACCTCTAATCATTGTTTGTTTTAAATCACCCAAATCAGTGTGAATCAAGAATGATAATTCAGTTTCTCTATTAATGAAAAAACATGAGTTTTTAGTAATTTTAGCTTTAGCACATATTTCACACTTATCTATATTATTAGAGTCTAAGCCAGATTTAAACCAAGTGATTGCATATTCTTTATGTAAGAGAAATTAGCATGTCCTAATATAGCATGCCATAAAGAAATAGACTCGATTAAATAGGCAGAAGCAAATATATTTTTAGAAATATCATCATGAGTGTTAAGAACAAACACACCATGATTACAAAGTTCATTCCCCTCAAAAAACATTATTTTTAATTCATATGACCTCATTGTTTTCAAAATTAACCTTCATTCTTACTTTTCCTAATAACGTCGCAGAAATTAAATTAATACTGATATTAGGAACAGGTAACACATTACTCAAAGTCAAAATTTTATCAAATGTGAGTTTGAGAAGAATTTTGCCTTTTCGAAGAACTTGAGTAGTTCTCAAGGTCCCAAGATAAACAATTTTCTCTTCTTTCTCAACTTGAATGTATGACACAAAATTATTTTTATTTATACAAATGTGTCCAGTAGCATCAAAGTCTATCACCCATTTCTCACATTGGTCTCAATATTCATTTCTGAAATAACCACAAAAATTATAAGAAAAAGGCTCAAATATGCCATCGAATTATCAGAAATGACTCATTTATGTCATCCGTTAAAAGTTTGGCTCATTTATGTCATAGCCGTTACAAAACAAGTTCATCCATGCCATTACCTGTTAACGGTGGGTTTTCAAAAACAGCTTTGCCACGTGTTGTCTTACTAGATGTCTACATCATTCATTAAAATTATGAAAAAAGGTTCAAATAGGCCATCGAACTATCAAAAATGGCTCATTTATGCCATCCATTAAAATTTCAATAATTTTTCCTTAATTGAAAGAAAATAAGAGATGAAAATTTTGTAGGATTTTTATCGGATTTCACATCTTCTAAATGAACCTTTTAATTTTCATCGGGCTTGAATGTTATTTTAGTGAAAGCAACCTTTAATGAATTGTTTTTTATTATTTTTTAAGGAAAAAATATAAAAAGTATATGTATTTGTGATAGTGGTATATTAAGTTTTTTTTTAACATCTAAAGTCTACATGTATCTATTTAATTAGATGGCAGCATTTGGCTGAAGTACTAGTTCACATAGGAGTGATTTTCACGCATATGTGTTGCAAGATTGAAGTATTTTTTTGTTCAACTTTTGTATAGTTAAAGGGCCTTCTTGTACACTGCCAAAATTAATATCTAAAATCTACGTGTATCTTTTTAATTAGGTGGCAGCATTTTGTTGGAGTATTAGTCCATGTAGGAGCGATTGAGTTTCACGCATATGTGTTGCAAGATTGAAGTATTTTTTTATTCAGCTTTTGTATAGTTAAAGGACTATTTGTACATTAACAAAGTTAAAGGTCATAGTTATAATTTGATTCCAAGTTAAAGGTCCTGTTTATGTATTATGCCTTTAAAAACCGCCTCAACATATATGTAACGCCCCAAGATCCTATCGTGAAGCGTCACACGGTGCTTAAGGCCACACGTAGCCTCAAGCTAACCCTTTAAGTCTGTCATTACTTCTAGAACTCACCTTGACGATAGTCATGCTAAAATAAGGGAGAATATCACATTATTAACATACTTGAATGCAAAGAAATAGTAGCCTGTACGATCAAAATACTGAAATTTTGTACATACTGATAATCTAGTCTGACGAAGCCTCTACTATACAAGACTAAGGAGCCATTGGGACAGATCCTCAACCGACTCGTACTAAACTGAAAATAAGTAATCATCTGCTAACAAAACAAAAGTTAGGGACATAGGTCCTTGAACCATGAGGACTCACCAACTGCATAAATGTAGATAAAAGTACTCGAAAATCACTGTCGCTGCTGAGACTGAGTACCTGAACCTATATCACGGGGAAATGTAGCACACAAACAAGTATGTGAATCAATACTTGGGAATGTACTGAGTATATGGGGGTGTATGCAACATTTTAAAATAATATCATAAATGTATAAGAAAATCATGCATGCTGACGATAATGACTCTCTTCGCTTTAATTAACTAAATTGTATATCTCATAAATCATCAATAGTAACACATGCATTATAAACCTTATGAATCCATGTACTCAACTCAAAACTCTTTGACTCAAGACTTAGAGTGACTCGGTAACTCAAGAAACTTAAACTCTTATGGACTTGGGAGTTTCTTATAACCGACATAAACCATGTGAGCTTCCATGGAGTCCAACGTCTTGCCCACGTTGGGGAGAGTTGTTATATCCTTACCATCGGAGTAGAACCTTAACTTTAGTGATCACTATCTCGGACTTTGGCCCTTAATCTCAATCCTACGGTGGCACGTAGTTCTGGGGAAGTAGGATGCGCTAAACCCACACTTCCCGCTCGGTGCTAAATACTACTCCTAGACTTAAGCTCAGAACGCGTTAGGAAATCCACCTTAATCAAATCAAGGGTCTATCATAGAGACCAAAATTATAAATATCTCATCTGTAAATCATAACAATTGTGAATTCCTAACTCGACTCAAACTCAAACAATCTTTCTCAATATCAAGTATACTTGCTCATTAAATCATATCAAATGTCAAAACTTCAGTAAAACAACAAAGAACTCATTCTTGACTCTCAAGCTCAAATATCAATATATTCAATAATCAAACTTCTCGTAGAAAAGCTTAAATCATGACACTAATCTTAAAAGCATTTGGAAATCATCAATTCATGGTAGCAATTTACAACTCATGGCATAAATTCTCAATTTAAGAAATAGGATAATGAAATAGTCATGTATATCAAACTTGAACAACTCAAATCTTATAAATCATTAATAAAGTAGTTTGGGTGTAAACCCACTTTGCAAAATCATGAAATTTAATAGTAGAAATTAAATCTTGGGCACAAAAATGAAAGGAGTGTTCTTGTTCAAACCCCGCATATCTTGGATTATGAATTTAAGTTGAACAAGCTTGATTGAAACTCTTTCTCGCACTTTTGAGTTAGGATTCTTGAAGCCTTTGACTTGGAGAGCTTGATTCTTGAACAAATTTGTGATGTCTATGGAAGATTCTTGAATTTCTTGGAGAAGATTGAATTTTGGGTTAGAGAGAGACCCTAGTTTCTTGAATGTTCTTGGAAGAAAATTGGAGAGAAATGAACTTCTCTCATCTGTTTTGGATATATATAGAGGGCCAAAATGGGCGGAAAAGACCAGAATGCCCTTTTAAAAAAGACTTAAATTTTCAGATCGGGGAATGCGACGGCGCTGGGCGATTGTCCGTTGCTAGTCCAACGGTCCGTCGGAACCCTTCGTCGCATCGATCCAGAGAAGGGTGTCACTGCCTCGGTTTGATGGTGCTAGGCGACGGTACGTCGATAGTCCGACGGTTCGTCGGACCCTACCGTCGGACCATTCCAGTGAATTGGGTTTCTGCCTCATTTCGACAGCCCCGAGTGACGGTACGTCGCTGGCGCAACGGTACGTCGGACCTCACCGTCGCACCTGGGCGTTTCGGATTGCTTTCTATTTTTCTGTAATTCGGCCATAACTTCTTACTCCGATCTTCGATTTTGATGAAACTGGTATCGATGGAAAGATTATTCAATTCTCCACATGACAAAAAGTTGAAATTAGGGAAATACAACACGGTTTAAACATCATTCACTTTGGAAGTCATTCTCATTCACTCAAAAGACGGATTTAAGTTTAAGGAACGATCGGGGTATTACAATATACTGGACCTATTTTGCAATGGTGATGGCATAAATGAGCCATACTTTTAGTGCATGGCGTAAATGAGCCATTTTTTATACTTCGATGGCATATTTGAGCCTTTTCTCTTTGTTTTAATTAAAGATGTGGACCTCTACTAAGACGACACGTGGCAAAGCTGTTTTTAAAAAATTAACGTTAACTAGTAATGGCATGGATGAACCTGTTTTATAATGGTGAGGGCATAAACGAGCCAAACTTTTAACGGATGGCATAAATGAGTCATTTCTGATAGTTCGATGGCATATTTGAGCCTTTTCCCATAATTATATCATTCATTTCAGTCATATTTATTTTTAACTCATCGGAATTGTCATATGTTACATATATTTTCTTGCATTAATATGCATTTCTTATGAAGAATTTATTATTAGCATTAGGTATATAATCAAGTTTATTTTTATACTTGTATTCTGCAATACCATAATCTTCTAACAAAATGACCGGAATGAAAGCAGGCAGAGCAGCACCAACATCCGTGTCATCAACAATTTTAGGACCAATATTATGTGCCATAGTTTATTAGATTGTTGGGAAACAATAATAAATTTCAATGAAAACAATGAAAAGTTTTGTAATTTAAAAAGTTACAGGTGATTTCTTTTTTGAGTAAGCCAATACTTGGCCACCAAGTACAGACATCACCATCGATGACAAGTGGCTAAACAGAGTCCACAAAATCATTTACTTTATCCCAAATAAATTCACATTTAGTAGCCGTTTGGTGATGAAAATTATATTTTTTTTAGAATTGGAGTTAGAGTTGTAATTGTGTTTGGTATGTCTTTGTGAAATTTTTTTTTAGGCTTTTGAAAAAAAATAAAATTAAACATGATTTTATGCCCTCAACTTTTAAAAATTATCAAAATCACCCAACTACTAATTTACCTACTAATATACAATCAAGTGTTGAGAAAATAATTTATATATATCTTCAATTGATTAAATAATTAACAACAAACTAATTATTATGATTGTTATTCTTCTATAATTTGAATAAAAATATCACAAGCATGAGCTAAATAAGTTTATCTAACCATAATTGATTGAATAAAGAAAAAAAATATTTTGATAAATATGATTGATAGATATAAATATATTTTATATATTTTTAAATTTGTTGATGAAAATTCTTAATTATTTTTACTTGAATTATTTATTGAATTTGGTCTTTTAAAAAAAATACGGAATTTAGTTAATAAGAAGGGTTTGTGTAAAAAATTAAAGATTGAGGTTATATGTGATAATAATGTAAGTTGGAATTGGAGTGGAAAAAGGGGAAAACAACAAAAAGTTGTTTTCTATTTTTGGAATTTAATTTCGGAATTGTTTTCCAAATTTTCATGCCAAATATCATAAATTTCAACTCCGAAATTTTTTTCGAAAAAAAGAGAAAAATAAATCTATGGCCAAACGAGCCCTTAACAATAAAAATATTTAATAATTTACTTTAAAATATCTTACAAATTGATCCTTGTATTGAATAGAAAGAAGGTGGATATATAGTAAAGTTGGTAGATAAATGATCTGTGACAAAAAATTAATGTCATGAGAGTTACAAGAAACTAATGGTCATATGAGTTACAAGACATAATAAGATAGATAATTGACAAATAAAATGTTACAAGTTACAAGAGTTAGCAAAGATATAATAACACTACTTTCTCTACTTTATGCCCATAAATTATCATGTAAATTAAGATTTTAATTTTAATATTAAAAAGCATAATAGCACTAACAATTGGTGATAAGAAGATTAATACTCTCAACTTACCATAACAGTTGAGTTACACTAGACTGGGATTTAAATCTTATTGCTAATCATTTTTTTCTACAAAGAGCCATCAGTTCTTCTGTCAGACCATTAATCTCTTCATCCCCTTTCGTGTTCATTTTCTCACTCAGTTCCTTAACTCTCTTCCTCACAGTGTCCTTTCCTCTACCACCAGCTTCCTTATGGCCTTCGCAATTTCTTCGCTTTGTAACTTCCCATCTTTGTCCCTCGCTGCTTCCACTCCCACACCAGTATATTCCACAAGCCTAGCATTCAATGGTTGGTCAAGGTGCATTGGCATGGCAATTATTGGCACACCAAACTTCATACTTTCCATGAAAGAACTCCATCCACAGTGACTCACAAATCCACGGATCGATGGATGTTGAAGAACTTTTGCTTGAGAAGCCCATCCTTCCATAACCATTCCTCTTCCTCCTACCCTTTCAAGATACCCTTCCGGCAATGCATCTTGCATACTAATTTTTTCGCAATGTGGAAACCTGAGGACCCATATGAAGTTCACTTTGCTAAGCTCTAGAACTTTAGCTAATTCATGGATTTCTTCCTTCGAAAGAAAATACTCACTCCCAAATGAAACAAAAATAGTTGAACTTTTTTCTTTCTTGTTAAGCCATTGCTTGATCTCCTCATGATCATCTTGATCAATGGATTGTTGAACTAGTGAACCAAGGGGGACTATTTTCTTGGAAACAATATTTGAAAGATAATCCATATATTTCCCTTCAAAATCTCTGTAAGCTTTCACCAGAATAATATCACGTGATCGCCTAAGAGTGTCGCTTAATGGGAGCTTCTTACCCGGTGTTTCATCAATATCTTTCTTCAATGAAAGCATTTCATATTCGTGCAGGTAAATTTCAGGAAACGGGAACTTCTCTTCTGTGTTTCCAAACACGTGGACGGCCCAAGAAATGGCTGCTACACTAAAAATGATGAATACAACAGCTGGATTGTTCAGAGATGAAGCAAAATCAGCAGCCCACGGCTGATTGTAGTCATAAATGACTAAGTCTGGATTTAGAGTTTGTAATATTTCGGAAAATTTAGGAGCAGCCATTTCGAAAGTTTCTTTGAGGGTGCCTATGAGATGGGATGTGAGGCCATTTGTAGTGGGGTAATGTGGAGGAAGATTTGGCAAAGATGGAAGATGTAGCTCAATTAATTCTATTGACTGCGAATACTTCTCTAGGACACTTTTCTTGATGGAATACTTCAGGTTTATTGGAGTAGAACACATGTAAATGGGGAAGTTTCTATCTGCAAGACTTTTGGCTAGCTCTAGAAATGGACTTGTGTGACCATGGGCTAGCCATGGAAACATGAGTACCGTAATAGTTTTCCTCTTGGCTTCCATTAGTGACTAGATATCTCTCTCTCTCTTTGTATGTGTGTGTCTGTGTGTGTCTCTCTGGCCTTTATGCCAAAAAGACTCTTTATTCAAATTATTTTGTTAAATACCCACAAGTTTTAAATCCTTTGTCAAATATCCACTTAATTCTACCTCACCACCCACTTTTCCAACTTAACAATTTCAGCCCCACCCTTTATAGTAATTCACTTTAACTCAATACTTCCAACTTAATAAATTCACCCACAAGTTTCTAATAATACACTTCAACCTACTTCATCATCCACCACTATATATATAAAAATAATATTTAGGTTTCCAAAAATATTAAAACAAATAATTCCAAAAGCTAAAAATAGAAAGTGGTTATTTTTCTCACCAAAAAGCTCCGATTCCAGCCACTTTTTCGGCGTTATTTTCCTACGATCAGCTGTAAATTAGTCCACAAACATCATAAGCTTGTCCATTGCATCCATTGTTACCCCATTTATTTCCTATCTTCTCAAACACACTTTTCACCATTGTTAAAAAGCTTTAAATCACTCACATTACTCAAAACCACTTTTGAAAGTGCATTACAGCAGCTCAGGCGACTCCAAGTTCATTTCTTTATTTCATAAACCCAACAATCATTGATTACAAGCAACATTTGCAATTTCAAGTATTTGTACGGAAATATGCGCAGTCATCGACCCATCCTCGCCAGTCATCAACCGTGCATACAACACGACATAGACCATAAGCATAATCTAACATCGACCGAAGCTTAATTCTAGGATGTCTATTGCAGAATTTGTTCTGATTTCTGGTGATTTCATGGAAGAATGGGTGGAGACTTCGAAATGTTGGAAATGGAGATCATTTATCAAGGTGACAATTCTCATTCCTGTTCGCCACAACAGTTCATACGACGAATTTGTTATAAGCGTAATGCAGAGCAGGGATCTAGATTGCGCGCCGAGCGACGTGGTGATTAGTTATGTAATGCATTCGAGGGAAAAGGTGAATCCTACGATCATAAATAGCGATGTACGTGTGCTGACGTACATAATGAATGCTGATGCAGATGGATTTAGGCCAATTTTGAGGATAAATGTGGTTGAGAGGTCCTTTGAAGGACCGCTGAATTCATCAACACCCCCACCGCGGCGCCCGACAGTCAACGATGATTTGATCGACGATGATTTGAATGATTACGAGAACGATGTCAATGATACAATTAATATGGAAGATTATTCTATGCATATGGAAGACTTTTCATCGGACTCGCAAGATGATGAAGAAGACCGTGAAACAGAATCACAAACAGGACACTCTTTCACCGATAAAACCAATTTCTGTTGTGGTCAAACATTCATCGATAAAAAAGAGCTGAAAATGCAACTAGATGCAGTAGCGGCGAGGCAGTCTTTTGATTATTATATGGAGAAGAGCTGCACAAAATTGATGAAGGCTCAATTCTTATCTCGTAATTGTGGCTGGTTGTTGCGGGCAAAAAAGTACGACACCTCGGACAAATTTTGCATATACAAGTATGTCAGGATGCATATATGTGGCGTTGAAAACGCCACCCGTAGGCACAAAAAAGTCTCATCCGAATTGATTGCTTCAGTATGCGTAAATCATTTTCGGGATGGTAAGGGTCCAAGCATAAGAGAAATTCAAAGAATTGTATTTAAGGAGTTGTGTTGCAACGCAAGCTATTGGATGTGTTGGAAAGGAAGTATAATTGCGAAGAACATCATTCGCGGGACACCGGAGAACGGATATGCTTGCTTGTTGGCTTTTTCCCACATGGTGGAGTTATTGAATCCCGGGTCTTCTTACTCTATCATGATAAACCGGATGGATGGATCGTTCATTTACTACTTCTCAGCATTCGGAGCTTGCATACGAGGATATGCCCACATGAGAAAGGTAATTGCCGTCAATGGTACACATTTGTATGGCAAGTACGGGGGCGTTCTGCTGAGCGCCATTGCACAGGACACCGAAAATTATATATTTTTGATTGCCTTTTGTGTCGTCGATAAAGAGAACGATGCTTCTTGGACCTTCTTCTTCCAGAAGATGAAGTCTATTGTCACGCCCCAAAATCCCATCGGGCCGGACTGGCACCCGTAGCCGAGAAGGCCCGGGAGAACCCGTTCAAATACCTGTACTTTCCCTTACATTCACCAAAAATTTGGGCAGCACTTCGTTACATACAGAAGGGTCTAATTCCCTGTATAAGCACAACACGCACAAATATATATATATAATATAATACTTGGCCATCGGGGCCACCACATATACAAATATAACATCACTATATAAACTCCCATGACTTGACCCTTCCTTATGTCTACAAAGCCTCTAGGATAAACATGACAAAATGACATAACTAGGGTCGGGACAAACCCCCGCCCACACATGACTCCTGTACAATAACAAAACATAAGGAACCGACTCGAAAAGCTCCGAAGCAAACTGGAGCTCACCAACAACAGCTGTATGATCTGGCTCCTATCTATGCTGCGAATGACCTGAAGCACCTGTGCCTGCAGCATGAAATGCAGGTCCCCCGTGAGGGACGTCAGTACAAAATATGTACTGAGTATGTAAAGCTGTAAATAATCATATGTAATATAGGGGATCAGGAAAATCAGACGCAAGTGAATAAATCATAATAGAAGTGAACCACACTTCATAAACACTTTTAGGATCATGTACATTATCATTAATCTGAATTGGGTTCGTGAATTCGAACACATTTGTGGAACGGTATACATTCGTTCATTTCATTCTTTACAATTATCATTCGCCATTACCTCCTCCTCCCGAACCTCCAACCACCTAACAATAATCAATATTGTACCGTACTGTGACCATTAGGCTGCCTCCAGTACATATCAACTGGGATCGACCCATGCTAGGCTTATGCCCCTGGGATACCACCCACGCGTATATCAAGTAACACACATAAGAGATCTTTCCAACAACTTAGTTCAAAAGCTTTTGAGATTATTACATTAGTGTTCATGCCAATATAGTACCTTTGGAACAATGATACATCAATAGGAATCAAGTAATAGACCTTCTATACAATAACGATGTTATAAAGACTCATTGGTACATCAACAATGTGTTTCAGAATCATCAATATCACAACAATGAAATAGGAGCCTTTTGGTATATCAATGAAACATTTTTACACTTTATAGAATGGAAACAACTTCGTTGGTAATGTAGAACAATACATGTTTTTGGACAACCTTGGAATCTTACTTGATGGAACATTGGTGTTTTCATGCCAAAGAACATTGTTAGAGTATGCTTTACATACCTCGTTGTAGATTCGGATACCAATTCAATACAACTTCCCGCCTTTACAAATCACTTATCTACAATGAAATATTTGGCATCTAGTATTAGCAACCCAACACCACAATTCTCTTCCATAATTCCATACAACCACTATTTGCAAAACATTCCAAAAACCAACTTGAACAATAGGTTTATGTGTATATATATATATATAATCATCATTTCAATACCACATCATCCCTTCACAATTCAACATAATCCAACATCATTTCCCAATCATCTTTCAACAACAATCAAATAGCATACTTCTTATGCTCACATGCATACATATATATATATATATATATATATATATATATATATATATATATATACATACATATTAATATAAATAACACCAACATAATTTACATTCTTACCATAAAATGGCCCTTTTGATTTCGAAGTCCTGTTGGAACAAATAAGGGATGCTTCTCGAAGCCCTCGAGACGATGAACACAACTACGGAATCAATTTGGACTTTCCACGGTTGAATCACAAGATAATTGGTGTTGAAATTAGGCTAGGGTTTCCTTATTCTCAATAATATGATGATAATTGATGGATATAAGACCAATTATATCTATATCATGACCAATTTTCGTCCAAGAGATGATGGAAAATGACCATATTGCCCTTAAAAATTTAAGTAAATCCGAATCTGTCCATGGTGGACTGTTTTGACAGGCTAAAGTAAATCGGCCATAACTCTTTGCTCCAATATCGGATTTGGGTGAAATTGGTATATTTGGATAGATAATTTAAAGGTATTTCATTTCATATAAAGTAGGCCACCCAGTTCATCCTTTACAAGGAGTTATGATCGTTTGAAGTTGACCCTAAAAAACTGTTTTGAGAGGCTGAAGTAAAACGAGTATAACTCCTTACTCAGATGTTGGATTTGGATGAAACCAATTGAATTGGAAAGAAGACTCAAAGATCTTTCTTTTGATAGGTCGCAGACCTCCCAGTTCATTATATTGAGAGATTTACGATCGTTCAAAGTCTACCCAAAAAACTGGCAGGCCTCAGTAGTTTGAATTTCCTGCACATTTACTGTTCACAATTATCCCGGCCGCCGTTTTATAGTTTCGAACGTGCTCGATTATATCCGAAACTTATCCGTTTTTGGAAATCTTTATATCGTTGGAAAGCTTATTCAATAAACTTCGTATGAAAACATCGAAGGGCAAATTCCGATTTACATACAGTCGATTCCTATACACATATAATCAAACTATACACTTGAAACCATCTCAAAATAATCAATACTCATACTTAAACTCATATATACCTTAGGATCAATACTTATACTCCAACACATATAACCATGGCTAATGCACGTAATTAAGTATGGGGTGTTACATCCTTCCCCCCTTAAGGACATTCGTCCTCGAATGTAAATGTAGTTATTTAGCCGAAACAAGTTCGAATTCATAATTGATATTCACGTCATCATATAGATATTATGCATATGTAAAAACTCACTTGTTAGTGTTCCAGTTGCCCTCCTTGCACTTCTTTTTCACCTTTAAACAAATAAGGGTATTTCGATTTCATTGCTTCCTTCGCTTCCCATGTAATCTCTTCCCTTTGTTGATTTCTCCAAAGTACTTTCACCGATGCTACTTCTTTATTTCTCATCTTCTTAACTTGACGATCTAATATAGCAATAGGCATCTCCTCATAGGTAAGATCTTCTGTTACTTTCACATCTTCAGTAGAAGTAATAAGGGACGGATCTCCGATGCACTTTCGAAGCATCGATACATGAAATACTGGATGCACTGATGAGAGTTCCTGAGGTAGCTCTAATTCATAAGCAACTTGCCCACATCTTTGAATAATCTTATACGGGCCTATATATCGTGGACTCAACTTTCCTTTCTTGCCAAATCTCATCACCCCTTTCATTGGCGATACCTTCAAAAATACCCAATCACCTAACGAAAATTGTAGCTCTCTTCTTCTACTATCCGCATATGACTTGTGCCGACTTTGGGCTATTTTCAACCGTTGCTGAATCACCTTGACTTTTTCTATGGCTTGATACACAAGGTCCGGTCCGAACATAAGAGTTTCACCCGCTTCGAACCATCCTATTGGTGATCTACACTTTCTCCCATATAAAGCTTCATATGGTGCCATTTTGATACTTGAATGATAGCTATTATTGTAGGCAAACTCAATAAGAGGTAAATGATCATCCCAGCTGCCTTTAAAATCTATAACACATGCTCGTAGCATATCTTCAAGTGTTTGAATGGTGCGCTCTGCTTGTCCATCCGTCTGAGGGTGAAAAGCTGTACTCAGATTCACTTGTGTTCCCAAACACCGTTGGAAAGACTTCCAAAAGTTTGCAGTAAATTGAGTTCCCCGATCCGATATAATAGAAGTTGGCACTCCATGTAATCGGACTATTTCTTTAACATACAGCTTCGAATATTCTTCAACTGTGTAAGTGGTCTTAACGGGTAAGAAATGTGCGGATTTAGTAAGCCTATCCACAATCACCCATATAGAATCAAATTTCCGAGCTGTATGAGGCAAACCTGTAACAAAATCCATGTTGATCATGTCCCACTTCCAAATTGGAAGATCTATGCATTGCATATAGCCTCCGGGCTTTTGATGTTCCACTTTAACTCGTTGGCAATTTGGACATTCATCTACAAATTCTGCAATGCTCTTCTTCATGTCATTCCACCAATACATATCTTTCAAATCTTGATACATTTTGGTTGATCCTGGATGAATGGAATACCTTGAAAAATGTGCCTCTGTCATAATCTTCTTTCTTAGCCCGTCTACATCCGGCACACACAATCGGTTTTGGCACTGAAGTACTCCTTCTCGCGTAAGCTCAAATGCCTTGGTCGCACCACTCTGAACGTTCTCCTTAAGCTGTAATAAAATAGGATCTGCATATTGCTTCTCTTTCACTTCAGCTACTAATAAAGATTCCGCAGCATTATGTACGATAAGCTCTTTATTCGGAGTTTCAAGAAGGCGAACTCCCAAACTAGCTAACTGGTGAAGATCGTTAACCATCCCTTGCCTTTCTATAGGTGCCATCATAGCCTTACGACTTAACGCATCAGCTACCACATTTGCTTTCCCTGGATGATACAAGATATCAACATCATAGTCCTTTAATAGTTCAAGCCATCTCCGCTGCCTTAAATTTAGATCCTTCTGATTAAAAATATACTGCAAGCTCTTATGGTCAGTATATATATCAACATGAACCCCATATAAGTAGTGGCGCCATATCTTTAAAGCAAAAATAACTGCTGCCAGCTCAAGATCGTGTGTAGGATAATTTTTCTCATGTGGCCGCAATTGTCTAGAAGCATATGCTATTACCTTACCATGCTGCATCAATACACATCCTAAACCAATTCTGAAAGCATCACAATACACTGTATACCCTTCTGTACCTTCTGGAAGTACCAATACGGGTGTAGAAGTCAACTTATTCTTCAATTCTTGGAAACTCTCCTCACACGCATCATCCCATTGGAATTTGGATGCTTTATGGGTTAACTTGGTTAAGGGTGCTGAAATGGAAGAAAAGTTTTTAACAAACCTCCTATAATAACCGGCCAACCCGAGAAAACTACGAATCTCCGTAGGCGTTGTGGGCCTTGGCCAGTTCTTCACAGCTTCTATCTTTTGAGCATCAACTTTTATCCCTTCACTAGATACAATATGACCCAAAAATGCCACCGAATTTAACCAAAACTCACATTTAGAGAACTTTGCATAAAGCTTACAATCACGAAGAGTCTGCAATGTCTGTCGTAAGTGATTGGCATGGTCCTCTTCTGATCTAGAATAAACTAGAATATCATCTATAAAAACTATCACAAATACATCCAGGAATGGCTTAAACACCCTATTCATCAAATCCATAAAAGCTGCAGGTGCATTTGTTAGCCCAAATGACATAACTAGAAACTCATAATGACCATACCTTGTTCGGAAAGCTGTTTTGGGTATATCTTTTTCTTTGACCCTCACTTGGTGGTAACCTGACCTCAAATCAATCTTAGAAAAACACTTGGCGCCCTATAACTGATCAAATAAATCATCAATTCTTGGGAGAGGATATTTATTCTTAATAGTCACCTTATTTAATTGCCGATAATCAATACACATCCTCAGCGAGCCATCCTTTTTGCGCACAAATAACACTGGTGCTCCCCAGGGGGACATACTAGGCCTTATGAATCCCTTCTCTAGCAAATCTTTCAATTGCTCTTTCAATTCTCGTAATTCTGCTGGGGCCATTCTATACGGAGGAATGGAGATTGGTTGGGTGCCTGGTATTACATCAATACCAAACTCTACTTCTCGTTCAGGAGGCAAACCTGGAAGATCTTCAGGGAATACATCAGGATATTCATTTACCACTGGTACCGTGTGAAGATCTGATGATTCCGATTCCGTATCCTTTACTCTAACTAAATGACATATGTAGCCCTTGGAAATCATTTTTCTCGCTTTGAAATAAGAAATAAATCTACCTCTTGGTGCGCCAATCTTACCTTGCCATTCAATAACTGCTTCATCAGGAAAATGTAAATACATCTTTTTCGTACAACAGTCAATTTTGGCATAATAAGACGCCAACCAATCCATACCCATTATAACATCAAAATCTACCATTTCTAGTTCCACAAGATTGGCCATCGTGTCTCGACCACACACAATTACTACACAATCTTTATAAACTCTTCTAGCAATAATAGATTCCCCAACCGGGGTAGACACTTCCAACGGTTTATCTAACAATTCGGGGGTCCTTTTGAACTTTCCAGCAACCAAAGGAGTAACATATGATAATGTAGAACCGGGATCAATTAGAGCATATACATCAAATGAAAATATGGACAACATACCCGTAACCACATCTGGGGAAGCCTCTAGATTCTGTCGATCCGCTAAAGCATAAGTACGATTCTGAGTCCCGCTGGAACTGGCGACTCTTTTTTCATTACTAGCGTGACCCGCAGGTCGTGCACCCCTACCAGAATAAGATACCGGTGACGATGATGCAACAGCTGATCCTGAAGGTCGTGCTATGCCACCTGCGCCCCTTCGCGGGCATTCTCTCATCATATGCCCCATCATACCGCACCAATAACAAACATTTGTTCCCATTCGACATACGCCCATATGATGCCTTCCACATTTATTGCATGGCTCTCGAGCAGGTCTCGATTGGCTCATATTCCCTTGCCAATGATAACCCACAGATCGCGAACTATGACCCTCACTTCTTTGCCCAAATTGACTGCCTCTGAACCCCTGATACTGTGGTGGAGCACTAGCTGCAGAATAAGAAAATAATGGCCTAGGTGGTCTAGCAGAAAATTGAGGTCTAAAACCTCCCTGTGGCGCCATAAACTGCCCTGTAGATCTGGCCCTCTTCGAAGATCCGCTTTCAAATTCCTGTGTTCTTCTTCTTTGCCTCTGATCTTCCATTTTCTGTGCAAATGCTTGGATCCTAGCTATATCCATGTCTTTATTCAGTGCAGCAATAGTACAATCCCTAACCAAATACGAATCCAATCCATTCACATACCGATGAACTCTGTCATCCATAGTAGCTATAACATTAGGAGCATATCTGGACAAGGAATTAAATCGAAGACTATACTCCCTCACACTTGTATTACCCTGCCGAAGATTTAAGAACTGATCCGCACGGGCCTGACGAGTCTCATATGGAAGATAATGATCAATAAATGCCTCTTTGAACTCTTTCCAAGTAGCTGGGGGTGCATCAATGCCCCTTGACCGTTTCCAGTCTTCATACCAATATATAGCCTCACCTTTGAATCTATACGCGGCTAACTCCACTGTCTCTCTGCCCGATACGTGCATCACCTCTAGGGCCCTTTGGATCTGATCAATAAAGTCCTGCGGATCTTCGTTAAGATCAGATCCGGTAAAAGTAGGCGGATCCATCTTAAGAAAATCTTGCGTCCGAAGACTAGCCGCCCTATCAGTACCGCTAGAACCCGCGGCAGGAATAGCTTGCCCTTGGACTTGCCCAGCAACTATACGAGTCAAAAGTTGCACTGCATTTCTAAGATCTTGATCAACAGCATTAATAGGTGGCTCTGGGGATATAGTTCTCCTCCCCCTTATTTCTTCCGGACTGGGGGAAGTTTCTGATGCATGCTCAGCTGGAGCCTCACTTTGATTAGCTGGTATAGTGGGTGACTTACTAGTCCCCTCTCCGGCAGCCACATCTACTTGCTTACCGGTATTTTTGCTTCTGGTAACCGGCATCATTACTATAATAAGAGGAACAAACTGATTCAGTGGTCAACTATGACTTCATATACAATATAAGCTCTATCGCACGATCTAAGACATGAAGAAAAGAAACAATTCTTAAATGTCCATAGCCTCCTGTTTATAGATGTGGTGCACAACACACCGATAAACAAGACTCTACGTAGACACGGCTTTGTAGACTCACTAGGACGAACCTCTCTGATACTACTTTTGTCACGCCCCAAAATCCCATCGGGCCGGACTGGCACCCGTAGCCGAGAAGGCCCGGGAGAACCCGTTCAAATACCTGTACTTTCCCTTACATTCACCAAAAATTTGGGCAGCACTTCATTACATACAGAAGGGTCTAATTCCCTGTATAAGCACAACACGCACAAATATATATATATAATATAATACTTGGCCATCGGGGCCACCACATATACAAATATAACATCACTATATAAACTCCCATGACTTGACCCTTCCTTATGTCTACAAAGCCTCTAGGATAAACATGACAAAATGACATAACTAGGGTCGGGACAAACCCCCGCCCACACATGACTCCTGTACAATAACAAAACATAAGGAACCGACTCGGAAAGCTCCGAAGCAAACTGGAGCTCACCAACAACAGCTGTATGATCTGGCTCCTATCTATGCTGCGAATGACCTGAAGCACCTGTGCCTGCAGCATGAAATGCAGGTCCCCCGTGAGGGACGTCAGTACAAAATATGTACTGAGTATGTAAAGCTGTAAATAATCATATGTAATATAGGGGATCAGGAAAATCAGACGCAAGTGAATAAATCATAATAGAAGTGAACCACACTTCATAAACACTTTTAGGATCATGTACATTATCATTAATCTGAATTGGGTTCGTGAATTCGAACACATTTGTGGAACGGTATACATTCGTTCATTTCATTCTTTACAATTATCATTCGCCATTACCTCCTCCTCCCGAACCTCCAACCACCTAACAATAATCAATATTGTACCGTACTGTGACCATTAGGCTGCCTCCAGTACATATCAACTGGGATCGACCCATGCTAGGCTTATGCCCCTGGGATACCACCCACGCGTATATCAAGTAACACACATAAGAGATCTTTCCAACAACTTAGTTCAAAAGCTTTTGAGATTATTACATTAGTGTTCATGCCAATATAGTACCTTTGGAACAATGATACATCAATAGGAATCAAGTAATAGACCTTCTATACAATAACGATGTTATAAAGACTCATTGGTACATCAACAATGTGTTTCAGAATCATCAATATCACAACAATGAAATAGGAGCCTTTTGGTATATCAATGAAACATTTTTACACTTTATAGAATGGAAACAACTTCGTTGGTAATGTAGAACAATACATGTTTTTGGACAACCTTGGAATCTTACTTGATGGAACATTGGTGTTTTCATGCCAAAGAACATTGTTAGAGTATGCTTTACATACCTCGTTGTAGATTCGGATACCAATTCAATACAACTTCCCGCCTTTACAAATCACTTATCTACAATGAAATATTTGGCATCTAGTATTAGCAACCCAACACCACAATTCTCTTCCATAATTCCATACAACCACTATTTGCAAAACATTCCAAAAACCAACTTGAACAATAGGTTTATGTGTATATATATATATATATAATCATCATTTCAATACCACATCATCCCTTCACAATTCAACATAATCCAACATCATTTCCCAATCATCTTTCAACAACAATCAAATAGCATACTTCTTATGCTCACATGCATATATATATATATATATATATATATATATATATATATATATATATATATATATATATACATATTCATATAAATAACACCAACATAATTTACATTCTTACCATAAAATGGCCCTTTTGATTTCGAAGTCCTGTTGGAACAAATAAGGGATGCTTCTCGAAGCCCTCGAGACGATGAACACAACTACGGAATCAATTTGGACTTTCCACGGTTGAATCACAAGATAATTGGTGTTGAAATTAGGCTAGGGTTTCCTTATTCTCAATAATATGATGATAATTGATGGATATAAGACCAATTATATCTATATAATGACCAATTTTCGTCCAAGAGATGATGGAAAATGACCATATTGCCCTTAAAAATTTAAGTAAATCCGAATCTGTCCATGGTGGACTGTTTTGACAGGCTAAAGTAAATCGGCCATAACTCTTTGCTCCAATATCGGATTTGGGTGAAATTTGTATATTTGGATAGATAATTCAAAGGTATTTCATTTCATATAAAGTAGGCCACCCAGTTCATCCTTTACAAGGAGTTATGATCGTTTGAAGTTGACCCTAAAAAACTGTTTTGAGAGGCTGAAGTAAAACGAGTATAACTCCTTACTCAGATGTTGGATTTGGATGAAACCAATTGAATTGGAAAGAAGACTCAAAGATATTTCTTTTGATAGGTCGCAGACCTCCCAGTTCATTATATTGAGAGATTTACGATCGTTCAAAGTCTACCCAAAAAACTGGCAGGCCTCAGTAGTTTGAATTTCCTGCACATTTACTGTTCACAATTATCCCGGCCGCCGTTTTATAGTTTCGAACGTGCTCGATTATATCCGAAACTTATCCGTTTTTGGAAATCTTTATATCGTTGGAAAGCTTATTCAATAAACTTCGTATGAAAACATCGACGGGCAAATTCCGATATACATACAGTCGATTCCTATACACATATAATCAAACTATACACTTGAAACCATCTCAAAATAATCAATACTCATACTTAAACTCATATATACCTTAGGATCAATACTTATACTCCAACACATATAACCATGGCTAATGCACGTAATTAAGTATGGGGTGTTACATCTATCATAGAGGATGAACCAGATCTATGCGTCATCTCCGACAGGTACATTAGCATCGCCAATGCCTTCTCCCGTGTATACAGTCGTGCACATCACGGACTTTGCATGAGGCACCTCGCTGAAAATCTTCGCGTAAATCAACACTGTGGAGAACATCTTTATCTATTCTACGCCGCGGCAAAGGCTTATTCCTTTGATAAGTTTAGCGATAATTTTGTGGAATTGAAGAGTAAATGCCTTGAGGCAGCTCATGTCCTTGAAAATATGCTTTGTTTTGAAAAATGGAGTAGAGCACACTTTCCGGGCAATAGGTATGACCTGATGACCACAAACATCGGCAAGTCGCTCAACTCGATTTTGATGGATGAACGGGAGTACCCCGTGTCGTACATATTCAATTCAATTGCTAAAAAATTTGGTGAAAAGTTTAGGGAGCGGCATGCATTTGTCGGTGGTAAAGAGAACATATTTGTGCCTTCTGCGGAAAGGATCCTAAGGGATAATAAGAGTGCGAGCGATTCCTTGTATGTGGATAATCCAAACGGGGTTCTCGATGAGTATACGGTGTTCGGTAACGACGTTACTGCCCAAGTCAATCTCTTGGAGATGAGCTATTCTTGTCGGAAATTTGACTTGGTGAAAATTCCGTGCGAACACGCGTTGGCAGCTTTGCGAGCAAAGTACGGCGATGGCGAAGATTATGGTAACTTCATCTACGACTACTCTTCGCCAATTTATAAAGCTAAAAGTTACCTCCTCGCATACTCGGAGGCAATTAACGTGGTCCCTCCGAAGGTTGAATGGACTATGCCACAGGAATTGGTAGACACCAAAATTTCTCCACCCCCGTACGATCCCAAACTCGAAAGGAAGAAAGTCAAACGCACTAAGGGCGTCGGTGAGACATTCAAGTCCAAAAGGAGGAATAGGTGTTCAATATGCAAGAAATTCGGACACAAAAGAACCACGTGTAGAATGGGCATCAAATCATAAATAGGCTTTTTGTTTAGCTTCAGTTGTAAAGCTACTGTTTTGGGGGATGAATGTGCATTTCTGTAGATTTTAACGTTCAGTTATTATCGACCTAAAGCTTTGTCTACGATAGACTATCTATAGTCTACGGTATATATAATATATGGTCTATAAAATATTATGTATTGATTATATTATTGCTGATCTAACACGTTATGTTGGTCATTTTCCGGGCTTATCTCTCCAATTGATGCAATGAATCATTATTTTCCTTGTTTCCCGTTCCCATTTATTAAAAAACTTTACAAAACGTCTCTTCACGAGGAAAAACAGCTGGTATACACATAAGAAATGTTTTCTCTTGTTGGACATGTCGACCTACCATTGGGTGGATATATGAACAGACGCAATCTACAAGTCTATAAGTACAGACCCTCTTTCTATGCAACCCTTCAGTTTTCCCTAAACCGAAAATATCAAAAATCGTCTCTTCTTCTTCTTCTTCTTCTTCTTCACCCAAATAAAAAAAAATGCCTCCAAGAAGGATACCCCTGCGCCCCATCAGACGTTTTCCTTCGAGGCACTACGACCTCCTCCTCCTAAGGAATGATTTGGACCGGCTTTTCTACGGGTTGGGTCAAGACCACATCTACCTGGAGCGGACCTGGAGCGGGAGCTCGGTCGAATTGCTCGTTTCTTGAGGGAAATTCTGGAAAGGCTCAGAATAGAAGGACCTGACTACATCACCCCCCCCCCACCACCACCACCACCATCCCCATAATTTAGTTTAAATATTTTATTTTAGTATATGTTTTTAAGTTTTTTTTATTTGTTCATTGTTGAAGAAGCTTTCTTTGTAGGATCTTGTTAGAAGAAAGATTCTTCCATTTTCCCCTTTTTGATGTAAATTTTATTATGTAATGCAATGAACAATTTTAATACAACTATGTTTCAGTTTCTTTTAACATTGTGTATTTGCCATCTTTGTTCTGATCCCTTGTTTGAAAACTCGACTCAAATATGTCTGTCTTTTCAAGTTACAGTATTGTGGCTTGACTAATTTCCTGAAGATTAAAATCTAATGTTTAGATTTTATACAAAGTATTTTGTCGACTGTACATATTAGTCGATCGTAGACTACATGAATCGATGGATCATCGGGTAAATTAAAACAAATAATAGCAGATTTTTAAAAAATAATTTAATTTTAAGAGATTTAAACAGATTATCACATGTTATGTGGCTGGTGGAAGAAAATAGTTAAATTAAAAATGATTTAAATAGATAATCACACGTTTTGGGAATTATGAAAGACAATTATTAAATTAAAAAAAAATAGTAACATGTATTTTGGGCTGGTGGAAGAAAATAATTAAATATAATATGATTTAAATGGATAATTACATGTTTTGTGGCTGGTGGAAGAAAATAATTTAATTAAAAAGGATTTAAATAGATGATGTTGGACTGGTGGTGACACTTAATAGACCGTCGTATATCATGCACTATGTCCTCCATCGATCAGTCTGGTATATCGTAGACTTTCACGTTTATTATCGCATCGACTGATATCATTATTATGCGTAGACCATGGCGATCTATGTACACAGTTATAGACCATCACTTGAATGTAGTTAAAAAATGATTAAATAAATTATAAATAAATATGGTGTGGATTTCTACACATGTTAAGGAGTGTAAACAAGTCACATAATCATATTAGAGCTTAGAAAAATTAGGGAGGGTGAATTAAGAAGTGTGTGAATGGGTAGTGGTTGAATGCTCAATATCGTAAGAGTAATGTTTCTCAAAGCACAAGTATGTATTGAGTATGATAAATGTTTTACCACTATCAATTGCACACACTCTTTTGATTTAGGGGTGATGATGAAAGAAATATGTGGAATGTGTAGGCATCAAATACAATACATATCCTATATACATACTTATGCTTTGTTTAAACATTACTCTTACGATATTGAGCATTCAACCACTACCCATCCACGCACTTCTTAATTCACCCTTCCTAATTTGTCTAAGCTCTAATATGATTATGTGACTTGTTTACACTCCTTAACATGTGTAGAAATCCACACCATATTTATTTATAATTTATTTAATCATTTTTTAACTACATTCAAGTGATGGTCTATAACTGTGTACATAGATCACCATGGTCTACGCATAATAATGATATCAGTCGATGCGATAATAAACGTGAAAGTCTACGATATACCAGACTGATCGATGGAGGACATAGTGCATGATATACGACGGTCTATTAAGTGTCATCACCATTCCAAGATCATCTATTTAAATCATTTTTAATGTAATTGTTTTCTTCCACCGGCCCCAAACATGTGATTGTCTATTTAAATCATATTATATTTAATTATTTTCTTCCACCAGCCCAAAAATATGTTACTATTATCTATTTGATTTTTTTTAATTTAATTATTCAATTTTTAACTACCTCCACGTGATGGTCTATAGATGTGTACATAGATCACGGTAGTCTACGCATAATCAGGATATCAGTCGATGCACTAATAAAGGTGTAAGTCTATGGTAAACCATACAAATCGATGGCTGACATAGGTCATGATCTACGACAGTCTATTTAGTGTCACCACCAGTTCAAAAGAGAAAAATTACTTTTCCAACGGTAAAAAATGGCTACTTTTGTAAGCCATCAGTGTGAACACTTTTTTTTTACTTCATATATAAGGTGTACATCCCTCCCTATTTTATTTCATCAACTTTATTTTGTTTTTAAAAATTCTACAATGTCGCAAGCATATCAATCATCCAATTCTAAAAATACTCTAATTTGTCATTGTGGGAATGCGGCTGTCTTGAGGACGTCACGCACGGATTCAAATCCAGGTAGCAAATTTTATAATTGTGCAATTGCAAAGGTGAGGTGTGCGTGTTTTTTTTTTAAAGTTAAGTTAATGGTTATGTAATTATTTTTTTTCCTAAGATAATGGCGCATGCTCGTTTTTCAAATAGCTTGATGAGCTATCACCTCCATCCAATCCATCAACGTTTATTCCGGGACTTGAGACATCAAATTTTCAAGGCTTGGCAAAATTTAATCTACTACAAAGGCTCCAACAATGCGAAGAAAATAAAAAATTTCTCATGACTTTGTTTAAAGAAGCCGAAGAACAGAGGGATCACTTTAAACTATTGCTACATGACACCCAAATAGAGAAGGATCAACTAAAACAAAAATTAATTTTGGCCGAAGAAAGAGAGAATGTCCTAAAAATGATGTTATGTGCTATAATGCTAGTATTCGATCTTTGGAAAAGTGTAACATGGATGTAGTGATATTGAATAAATAATATTAGTTCTACTTTTGTATAATGTTAAATACTATTTTTGATAGAACCATAGTCGATTAAACAACACGTCAACTTAAATTCGACCAGCAGGGTAATGATAGACTATGCATACGGTATATGGAATATTAGGTATGCATTCTATGATATCAAGCATACAATGTACCAACTATGACCACACCCTGCATATTCAAATTCCATGCCACAAATCAATTTCATAGAAACAGATTCAGCTCAGAATCATAACAAGTTTCATAAAATAAAAGAATAATTGTCATATCCTACCACCAGATCCTTCAAACTTCATATTTGTGAAATAAAAAAAATTGTCATATCCTAACAACTCATCATTTAACAACAAATAAAATATCTTAGCATTTAAATGTCTCTTTCCCTAAGTTACTCATCAACACAAGTGTTACTATTGATTTCATCAACAATGTCCATGACCACATGACAGCTTCAACTTCTTTTTTCTCAACAATTGCATCTGCTTCTTCATTCTCACTTTCTTCTCCTTCTTTTTCAGCATGTGCATCAGCTGTTGCTTCTTCAGTTTCCTTTTCTTCTACACCTTCTTTTCTTACTTCACCTGCAGCAGTTGTTTCTTCCTCAGCTTCAACAACTATTTCTTCCTCATCTTCTTCTTTTCGTTCACCTGCTTCTTCTTGCTCAACTTCTTCTTTGTCATCTTTGTCAGCTTTGTCAGCTTCTTCTTCAACAGTTTTTCCTTTTTTCGCGCCTCCTTGTTCATCTGTTGCCGCTTCTTCTTTTTCTGTTGTTGTTGCTGCTGCTACTTTTCCACCTTCTTCTTGGCTCTTATCTTCTTCACCATCCTTCTTTTCTTCTTTTTTTTCCTCTTCTGCCACAACAACGGCCAACTCATCTATTTTGCTCTTTTTTTCTCCTTCTTCATTCCTCTCCTATTCATGCACATGCACTATTTCATAATATTACAAAGTGTTACTGATATTTAAAGCTAAATATTCATTAACAACATAAATTAATGAATAAAGTTACCTCGCTCATGTTGTCGCTCATCATTTTCCTTTTTCTTCATTCTTTTCTCTTTGATATAGGCAGCAATATCCAACACCGCTTCCTCGAGCGCAGCCACACACTTATGAAGATCCCCGGGGGATAAGGTTCCCGATGCATCTTTGGAGGTTCTCGGAGAATCATCATCACCAACACGTACTCCAATGGGGTTACCACCCAAATCCCCATCATCATCACTGTCTTCATTTGAAGTGAGGACAGTCACCCCTTCTAACTCTTTCTTCAAGCCATCGAGGACGTTATTCTTTACCTCGTCAGTATATGGCTCAAACATAATCATGTAATCCATCTTTGTCTCACAAATAGTAGGGATGATGTACGGGTGCACGTTCTACCAAATATCAATTAACAATTACATAACATTCGATAAAACGGTACTATTATTGCATTATAGAAAATAAGTTCATACCTCGGTAACTTTTCCTTTATACTTGAATGGGTCGCCTTCGATTATCTTATCGCTTTTTGAAATGTGCCATCTGAGGATGCGGGGGATGGGTAAGGGCTCATCCATTGATTTTCCATCAAATTCTCCAAGATGAGGAAAGGCCTCATAGATCCAAATCTGTAAGCAGTACAACAGTGTAAGAAATAACTATGAGTCTATGACATAGTATAAATAAAATGATAATCTACGATAAACTCACTAAAGGGTTTATGGTAGATACCATGAATGCCCAGGGAAATTCGAATAGAGGATATGATTCCTTCTACTTCTCATCAAATACTTCCTTCTGCTTCTTCAGGTCACTTTTCTTCTTCATATAGTCCATGGTCAGTTGAAATGTCTTTTTTCCCCACGGATACTTCTCGAAGAAACTCAAAGAGTCGACCATTCAAATCAGTTTTGTGTCGACAAACTTCGTCGAATCTTTCACAAGCAACATGGTGTGCAAGAACCACAGTAGACAACACTTGAACTTCTGGTCCTCGTTCAGCTTATTCCCTCTGATCAGGTGTAACAAGTTGGCCGCCGTGATGTTTTTGTTTTTTGTCACCTTAAAACAAAAATTGTCCCCTTTTGCTAACACCTTCTTCATTTTTTATTCACTAGGGTATGATGAGCAGTTCAGCCCCGTGATCAAACAAAACTCTTTCAAGCCAAAATAGGCAGGCTTGTTGTTAACGCAGAACCACATCTCATGACGCATCTTATCGTTCTTAACGCGTCGCAACAGCAAATAATGGACCAACTGTCCATTGAACTTGAGATGTTCCGACAGGTTTCTCAGGTGTCCAAAACAGGACCGCTTGAATCTTTTCTTCAATTCTTGGTTGACAAGAATTTTCTTAAATTCTCGATAAGCATCCATTCTTGATCTGACCGATATCTTTGCTGGGAAAGATCCGACCTCGTCAATTATCGTTCGAAGGTCATACCGCTCCACAGAAATGCACCTTGAAAGATATGGCACGGACAACGAATCATTATCCCCATCATCACTATTACTCCTACTTCCCTCGCACTCTTCACTGTCACCACTGACACTCTGCTTGGCAACATCTTCACTAGAATCGACGTAGTTGCTTATCTCCTTTAACTCTGAATATGATTCAGACACCGATTCTTCAATTTTCTTTCTTTTTGACACTTTTTCAACTGTCGCAGCTCTTCTTTTTCTACTACTACCAGTGGTATCGTCTTTCTGTTTAGGAATAACATTTTTTCTACCCATTTTCAACACAGTCTACACCTAAAGAACAAATCTCCCATTTTCAGTTCATAGACCACAATTCTATCAACAGAAATAACTCAATGATCAAATGAAACCCTCCCCCCCCCCACAAACAAAAAAAAATTAACAAACACCCCACCATTAAACAGTTCACTACACAAATATACAATAATTGAACCAAAATCAAACATGCAAAATATCAAAACACAACAATTGCTAAAAATCAAACTAGTGCACATAATCAAACTAATTAGCTATTAATATTTCAATTTTCACTATTTCAGCAATCATGTTTTAAAAGAATTTCATACGTCTGAAAATTGAAATATATCTAGGGCATTCTCATTTCATAGACCACGGGTCTACGAATAGACCGCGGATCTACGAACAGAAACAGGACGCTGTTCAAATCAAAATGCCAAAATAACTCTTCAAACAACAATTATACCATCATTCAACACTTTGTTGCTAAAAAAACATGATTAAATCAAAACACCAAATTCAAAAAAAAAATCCTACATCACTACCAATCGATTAGCAAAAAGAAAAACCATTTAAATGGATCTAGAAATGATCGAAACTCGATTTTAACTAACCTTACGAAGCAACAACGCCCCCTTAGCAGCTGCAGACGAAGAATGTACGAAAATGACATTTTTGGGAGAAGTTGTTTGAAAGCGGGAGTTGGGAATTGAAGAGGAGAGAGAGAGGGTTTTTTTTTTGGATATTGGAATAAGTGGAGGGGGTTAGGTGTATTATATTAAATTTGTAAAGTTGAATAAATGATGAATTGGTCTCTTGTCCCACGTATGGGCCCCACTTTTTTCACTTTTTACACCCTAAACCTAAAAAATAAATCAAAAAGAAATTAAGTGGGTATTTGGCAAAATAGTTTTGCAAAAGTTCTTCTTTGCCAATTATTCCCGTGTCTCTCTCTCTTTCTCTTAATTTCTCTCTATATGATGGCTCTAGCAAGAATGATTATTAATCAATTTATAGTAGTTATTTGTTGAGCTTAGGTTTCACAATTTATAGTAGTTACTTATTGAACTCAGGTTGTGTAACGCCACTCGCAAAAGGATGGTTGATGAGGGAGGATCAGGCAGGACTGATAGGCTTCTAGGCTAAGAAGTTGATGAAGATCATGAGGTTTACATGACACCTTAGGAGACTCCATATCAGAGTCGAAGATGAAAGAGAAAACCTTAAGACATAGCTAGCTCAAAGTTCACATGGTGCGTGCACTTTTGAGCTTGATGATAGTGTAGCCCAAAAGACAAATTTCTTCGGTTCTAAGCTAAGCCTAAAGCCGATCATACGTTTCATCGGCTTGGTTTTGAAAAAAATGGTATCAAAGTTAAACACTCCCTTAGTATGGTGGTGGGCAAACCTCAGGAAGGACATGTCTCTAAGGAGGTCTATGTGATGCCACCGATGAAGGGCGACTTAAGCAGAACTGGTAAACTTCTTACGATAGTTTTTGTGGAAAAAATTATTTTGCATGCAAGTATACGCGATTGTACTAGTAATATAGGATGTTGAGTTCAGCTATCGTACACACAGAGACTTGTTGTATTTATTGTCTAGATTAAATTCTTATTTCAGCTATTCGAGAAACAAAACAATTTTTGGATTTTATTATGCTAAAGTTAACTATGAAAAACAGTAAAAACCTAGGCATCAAAAAATCCAACATAAGCTCAATGCATAAAATTAATGCTCAATGAAACAATAAAATTAAAGTGCTAAATATAAGACATGCTAAATATATATATATATATATATATATATATATATAGCCTCACAAATCACATGATAAGGCATTACTCATGTTCTACCTTAGCTTATTGATTGCACTAATTAATATTACGCAGGTACTTTCTTCGTTTCAAATTACTTGATCTACTTTCTATATTTATTTTTTTAAAATTATTTATCCTACTTATAAAATCAAGATTATTTTAGACTATTTTTTTTCAGTTTTATCCCTGTTAAGTATCACACTTTTAAAAATTTTGAAATTAAGATTGTTGAATTTCAAAGTCATTAAATGTAAATGACCCCTCTTTTCCCTCTTAGTACTACTCCCAAGCCATTTCTGTTTAATGAATTTAATTTTTTTCAAACAAATTAGTTTTTGATTTCTACTCCATAATCATTGCTTAGTTATTAGGGTATAAATTAGGTAAAAGGGTAAAGTATAAATAACATAACTACCAAACCTTTTAGAAGTAATTACACTCTCTCCCATTTTTTAAATTATTTTACTCTCTCTCCTTATTAATATACATAACATATCCGACATATACATAGCATTCTGTGTATATGTTGGGATTTTTGTAATATGTTTAGGAAGTTGGGATTTTTCATAATATTAGAAATATAAATTGTGTATTTGTGTAATTTTTAGAAAAGTAAAAGTACACCTTCAATAGTACCAAATACAAAGAGGCCAAGTAATTTGAAACAAAAAATTAAAGTGATTTGATAACAACGACACAATTGTACCAATAGCCTTGGGGTTAATCTCAGGAATCGACCCAAATTGAGGTGACTTTCAAATTTTAGTCCCGAATAAAAAAACTTCCTTAAAATAACCTTTACTTATTAACTAATATTTTTTCAGACAAAATTGCCCCTGATCAATGGAGTAAATTTCATAAATGATCATCATAATGGATAACAACTCCATATTTATATCTTTCGACTTTTATTTTTTTTCTCTTTTTAATTTTACTTTGATTTTTATTTTTTATTTTCTCTTTTTATTTTTTATTTTTCTCAACCCTTACTTTTTTTCTTTTTCTTTTTATTTTACGTTTATTTTTTATTTTTTCTTTCCTCTTTCCTCTTTTTTTAGTTCTTTTTAGTTTTTCTCGACCTTTGTTTTTCTTTACACCTCTCAACGTCTACTTTTATAAAAAAATTATTTTTCTTTGATTTTTATTTTTTATTTTAAAAAAAAAAAAAATCTCGACCTTTATTTTTTTTTTATCAACCTTTATTTTTTTTCATTCTCTCTTAACTTCTACATTTTCTTTGATTTTTATTTTTTTAATATTTTTCTTCATTTTCTTCTTTTTCCGCAATTTTTATTATTTTTATTCTTTTCTTTAATTTCTTCCATTCAAGTTATATCTCATGAAAAAAAGTTGACACTATCACATTATAAAGGAAAGGCTTATGACTTTCAAACAACAAATTACGTTTCATGGGTAAGAGTTGACACTACCACATTGTAGAGACAAGACTTATGACTTCCAAACAACAAGTTATGTTTCATTGGCAAGAGTTGACACTACCACATTGTATTTTGATTTATGAGATATTTTATAACTCTTACCTTAGAGACAAAACTTAGCCCAGGGACTTTCAAACAATAAATTATGCCCCACGGGCAAAAGCTAACTCTACCACGTTATGTTTTTATTTATGAGATGGTCTACTATTGCCTTAAAGGCAAGACTTAGCTCAAGAACTTTCAAACTACAAATTATGCCCTACGGGCAAGAGTTGACTCTATCACGTTATGTTTTCATTTATGAGATATTCTACAACTATTTCCTTAAAGGAAAGACTTATCTCAAGAACTTTCAAACTACAAATTACGCTCCACGGGCAAGAGTTGACTCTACCACGTTATTTTTTCATTTATGAGATATTCTACAACTATTGACTTAGAGACAAGACTTAGCTCAAGGACTTTCAAACTACAAATTATGCCCCGCGGGTAAGAGTTGACTCTACCACGTTATGTTTTCATTTATGAGATATTCTACAACTATTGTCTTAGAGGCAAGACTTAGCTCAAGGACTTTCAAAATACAAATTATGGCCCACGGGTAGGGATGACAATTTCAGCCCATATTTGTGAAAGAAATCCATTTAACCTATATTTATTGAGTTGGATCACTCATATTTCAATTGGGTAAATATGGACTTCAACCCATTTTAAAAGCTCATACAAATATGGACAAAATGAGTAAAATATGGGTATCCATTTAAACATAGAGATCACCCACATATACTTAAAATTTCATTTGATTTTCCTTTTCCAATTTTTTCTTTTCTTTTCTTTCTTTTTTTCTTTAATTTACTTTTTTTTTATTTTTCATTTTTTTTTCTTTTCAATTTTTACTCGTTTCTTATACTTTTTTCTTTCTTTTTTTTACTTTCTCATTTTCTTATCTATTTTTTTTTTCTTTTTTCTTTGCATTCTTTTTTTTGTATCTTCGTTTTCCCCTTTTTCATTGTTGTTTCGTCATTTTTGTCATTTTTTTTATTATATATTTTTCTCATCTTTTTTGTTGTCATAGCATTTTATATATTATATATATTTATACGTTATATTTATTTGTATCATACTATATATTTTAAATAAATTTATTATTTTATTTGAATAGTTTAGTCATAAATATGTACAATTTATCATTTGTATTTATATACAAATAAGTATATGGATTAATTATATTTGCTTGAGACCTACATGGGTTAACAAACATAAGCTTCTAATTATTATCTCATTTAGCCTAAATTTCAATTAATTACAATTCATAGCATCTCTTACCAATTAAATACAATTCATAGTCTCTCTCCTTTATTTTCTCTCTTTCCTATCTTTTATTTGTCGTTAATTTTTTTCTTTCCAGTTTTTTTTTTTCCGTTTTTCCTTTGGTTTACTTTTTTTATTTTTCATTTTTTCTTTTTTTAGTTTCTTATTTTTTCTTTTTTTCTTTCTCAAATTTTTCATCAATTTTCTTTTCTTTCGTTGTTATTTCGTGTTTCTTCATATTCTTTTTTTTTTTTTGTATTTTTTCCCTTTTTCATTCTTATTTCATTATTTTTGTCATTTTCTTTCTTTTTGTATTTTTTCTCATTTTTTATGTTGTCATTGCATTTTATATTTTATATATTTTTTATACTTTATATTTATTTGTATCATACTATATATTTTAAATAAATTTATTATTTATATTTAAATAGTTTAGTCATGAATATATACAACTTATCATTTGTATTTATAAACAAACAAGTTTGAAGTATAAAAATTAAATACAAATATAGTTGTATTAACAAATACAAAATTATAAATGTTGGGTGAATACAAATACAAGAAGCGATTATGGTATTTTGGTTATCATAAAAAAAGTTAAAAATACAAAAAAAGAAGAAAAATGAAAATAGGAAAAAAACAAAAAAGAAAGAAAAATAGACGTTAGAGATAGAAGAGAGAGAAAAATCGTAAAGAAAGAATTCAAGGAAAAATAGAAAAAAAAAAAAGAATGAAAAAGGAGAAAAAGGAAAAAGAAAAAAAATGACGGTGAATACAAATACACTGAGTGCTTATGATATTTCAGTCATCATCCATAATTTGTACTGGACTTAGCCATGTTCTTCAAAAATATAAAACATAAAATACAACCCAAAAAGAAAAAAAATGAGAAAGAAAGAAGTAAAGACAAAAAAAATAAAAATAGAAAAAAAGGGTACCAAAAAGGAAAAGGAAAAAAAAGAAAAAAGAAAGAGAAGCAGGGGCAGAGATAGAATAGAGAAAAAAACAAAAAAAATGAAAAAGGAAAAAAAAAACGCTACAGATAGAAGAGAGAGAAAAACGAGATTAAAAAAAGAAAGAAACAGAGAAAAAAGACAAAGAGAAGCAATGAATTGTAATTTTAAAAGTTAGCATAAAAACACTCTCATTTTACTGAAACCTAGGTTATTTCTGTAAGTTGATGTTGTTTTGGCGGTGGGAAGTTGGGGGTAGGGGGTGTGAGGGTGCTTTGGGGGAGGGGTTAACTTTTTTTAAAAAAATATATGTTTTTTAGGAGGGGGTGGTATGGGGAGGAGGGGTGTAGGGGGTGGGTGGGTGGGGTGGTGGATAAAAAAGTCAAGTTGATATGATATAGAAATTTTAAGTTTTTGGCTTTAGGAGTTAAAGTTGGTAGGAACCATTTTTACCCGATTCATATTTGACCAAATTCATATTTACCCATATTTATATGGGCGGATTGCAATCCAAATCATTTTTGCTTGATTCATATTTAACTCGTCCAAATTCAATCTAACTCGCCCGTTTGCCACCCTACCTACGGGCAAGAGTTGGCTCTACCACGTTATGTTTTCATTTATGAGATGTTCTATAGCTATTGTCTTAGAGACAAGACTTAGCTCAAGGACTTTCAAACTACAAATTATGCACCACGGACAAGAGTTGACACTACCATGTTATGTCTTCGTTTATGAGATGTTCTACAACTCTTGTCTTAGAGGCAAAACTTAACTCAAGGACGTTCAAATAATAAATTATGCCCCACAGGTAAGAGTTGACACTATCACGTTATGTCTTTATTTATGAGATGTTCTAAAATTCTGCCTTAGAGGTACAACTTATCCCAAGAATTTTCTAATAAGTTACTTATATTGGGAAAGAGTCAACACTAACACATCGTGTTTTTTACTTATGAAATGCTCCATAACTCTTGTCTTAGAGTTAAGACTCAAACTAAGGACTATCAAACAATAAGTTATGCCCCACGGGTATGAGTTGACACTACCACATTGTGTATTGATTTATTCGATGTTTTATAACTCTTTCCTTAGAGGCAAGACTTAGATCAAGTACTTTCAAGTAACAAGTTGTGCCCCATGGTCAAGAGTTGACATTACCACATTGTGTTTTGACTTATGAGATATTCTATAACTCCTACCGTAGAGGCAAGACTTAACCCAAGGACTTTCAAATAATAAGTTATGTCCCATGGGTAAGAGTTGACACTATCACATTATGTTTTGATTTATAAGATGTTCTATAACTCATGCTTTAGAGACAAGACTTAGCCCAAGGACTTTTGAACAATAAGTTATGCTTCACGGACAAGATTTGACACTACTACATTGGGTCTTGATTTATGAGATGTTTTATAAATCAAGGACTTTTAAACAACAAGTTATGCCCCATGGGTAAGAGTTGACACTACCACATTATGTTTTGATTTGTGAGATGCTCTATAACTCTTGCATTAGAGGCTCGAATTAGTCCAAGAACTTTCAAACAATAAGTTATGCCCCATGAGTTGATACTACCACATTGTGTCTTGATTTATGAGATATTCTATAACTCTTGCCTTAGAGGCAAGACTTAGCCGAAAAGTTACGCCCCATGGACAAGAGTTGACACTATCATATTGTGTCTTGATTTATGTAATGCTCTATTAGTCTTGCCTCTAAGACAAAACTTACCCCAAGAACCTCCCAAAAGAATAAGTTACGCCCAATGAACAAGTATTGACACTACCACATTGTTTTTTGATTTATGAGATGTTCTATAACTCTTGTCTTATAAGCAAGACTTAACTCAAGGATTTTCAAACAACAAGTTATGTTCCACAAGCAAAACTTGAACTACCACATTGTGCCTTGATTTATAAGTTGTTCTATATTTTTTTGTCTTAGAGGCAAAATTTATCCTGAAGAACTTCCTAACAACAATTCATGCCTTTAAATTTGCTTTGATGCAAAAAAATGAAGATCCCTTTGCGGATTATTCAATTTTTTATTTATTAGCAAAATATAATAGAAGTTGAGAAAAAACAAAAAAAACGATCAAACAAAATAGAGAAATAAAAAAAAGAGATTGAGAAAAAAATAGCAAGAAAAAAATAAAGATTAAGAAAAAAGCGAAGAATTAAAAAAATTGAGAAAAATAAAAATGAGAGGAAAAAATAAAATAAAGTTTGAGAAAATGAGGAAAAAAAAAGAGAAATGGTAAAAATCAAAAATAAAAAGAAGAATAAAGGTTGAGACAAATGAATTAAAAAAAAAGAAATCGATAATGTTTGAGAAAAAAGAGAAAAAAAATAAAGGTTGAGACAAATGAATTAAAACATGAAAATAAAATTAAAGAAAAAATAAAAAAAAGTGAAAATGATAAAAATAAAATAGAATTTGAGAGACAAATGAGTATGAAAATTTTAAAAATATTTAAGATATAGAGGGTAAAATTGTACTTGTATTATAATAAAAAGGAAGTAAGGCTAGTCTTTAAAGATTTTTCTTATTGAGGTCAAAAATTCAAAATCACCCACTATTGGGCTATAGCATATAATTTCCTGATAGCCTTGTGTTGTTGGTCATCTATGTTGGGGTACTTGACATTCACATTCACATATTAATTTTTTTAATCCGTATTAAATATAATCAGATTAGGTATGTCTTAAAATTGATCTTGAGCCTAACTCACATCCCAAAAGGTATCTCATGAGAAGGGGGATTGTCCAAGTTTTATAAAGAGACCACCATTTCATTAACCATCGATGTGAGACTTTCTTCTCAATCTTTAACACCCTATCTCATGCCCAGGCCTAGTTAACTGGGCGTGGACAATATCTCCCCGAATCTAATCTAAATTGGAGGCCCAACATTGGGTGAAAATGGGCTCTGCGCTGATACTATCTTAAAATTGGTCTTGAACCTAACTCACACCCCAAAAGCTAGCTCATGAAGAGAAGGATTGCCCAAACTTTATAAAGAGACTACACATCTCATTAACCACCAATGTAGGACTTTCTTTTCAATCTTTAACAGTATTCTATTTATTTCTATCTTAAATAAATATTCAATCTGTATATATCCAACTCTACCTGCCTATTTGCCAGCATCATAAATAGAATGTTGTGTATGTATTTTGACATTTATTCTATTATTCTGACATTTTGTTCCATTTACTCCATTCGTTTTTGAATAATTGATCTTTATAAACTTGACACTCTCTTTAAGAAAATATTTATTAGGAGCTTATGCTGCCAAATTAATTTTACCAATTATGTTTTGAAAATATAAACTTGAGTATATATACCTTTTATTGATATGTTTTGAAAATATAACTTAAGTATATATACCTTGGTAGTCATTTAATGATGAGGGTAATACTGAACGAACATAATAAAATTATCTTAATTTCTTAAATGGAACAACTAAATTGAAATAAATATTTTTATAAAAAAAGCTCAACTAAAATAAAACGGAGGAAGTATTTATTTAGAAGGTTTTGCTTAATAATTTTACCAATCATAATGGTACTCCAGAGTTGTAGGTGAATCTATCGGTATCACAATTCATTTTTGCCATCAGCGTTCTAAAAGTTGAGCGCAATGTTTTATACTTAGTGGTTTGATTTATGAGCCAATCAATTTTTAAATATACTAATATACTAGCTAATTAATAAGATATTGATTAATTTGATGAAAAATTAGTAATTAGTAATTAGCGGGGGATTATCTGGTGATGTATTGACTAACCTCCACTGTACTTTCTTTTTTAATGAAATTTATGTTCCTTAAAAAAAAGAACTCTTTTATTGTTCTAAATGCAGTAATAGGGAAAATCGTAGGACTAAAAACACTTAGCAGTTGAAAGCCACTAAAACAGAGAGCAAGAAAGAGCAATAAAAATCAGAATATAAATGAGTTAATTGGGCGTTAGGGTTAAAAATATATACTTTACATATAATGATTTTTTCTATTAAGAAACTTATTTTATTCTTAACGAGTTAATGATTTTTTCTATAAGAAAATTAATTGAGAAAAGGTTCAAATATGCCATTGAACTATCAGAAATGACTCATTTCTACTATCAGTTAAAAGTTTGGCTCATTCATGCTATCGCCGTTACAAAATTGGCTCATCCATGCTATTAATTTTTAATGGTGGTTTTCAAAAACAGCTTTGTCACGTGGCCTTTTATTAAAGGTCCACGTCATTAATTAAAATAAGAAAAAAGGCTCAAATATGCCATTGAACTATCAGAAATGACTCATTTATGTCATTAGTTAAAAGTTCAGCTCATTCATGTCATCGTCGTTATAAAATCAGCTCACCCATGTCATTATTTTTTAATGGTGGGTTTTCAAAAATAGTTTTGTCATATGGCCTTTTATTAGAGGTCCACGACATTAATTAAAATAAATCAATATTAATTTCAAAATATCTAAGACCCATTAAAAACAATCGATTCATTTAATATAACCTGACCCACACCCATTAAAATATTTTTTTCCTACAACAACAACTATTCTTCTAATCAGAAAAAATAGTGATTAATGTATATCCTTTGGTTATTTCTAGTTGATTCTAAATCATTATAAATGCTACGGTTAACAGAAACCTCAAAAATTCTATCCTACAGTAACTGATTAGTTTTAATTCCAGTGACTCCAATATATACTCCGAAGTTGCAAAAAAATAAACCAATGAACGATTAGGGCAAACAAGAAAAAGAAAGAGACGTACCAACAGAACTTCTCCATTCCCCCATCACGAATTAAGGGAGTATACATTATTGAAAAAATCATTTCCAAATAACGACTTAAAAGAGTTTGTTATCCCAATTATCCCGCCATGCATATGGAATAACTTCTCCCATCACGAATTAGTGGAGCATACATTGTTGAAAAATTATTTTCAAATAACGGCTTAAAAGAAGTCTGTTATTCCAATTATCCCGCCATGTATATGGAATAACTTCTCCCATCTTTATGATATAAATGCTGAAATAAATAATCCCGATACTAACTAATTTCAGATATTTTGAAATTAATATTGATTTCTTTTTAATTAATGGCGTGGACTTCTAATAAAAGACCACGTGGCAAAGCTATTTTTAAAAATCCATCATTAAAAAGTAATGGCATGAGTGAGTTGATTTTATAACGGTGATGGCATGAATGAGCCAAACTTTTAACTGATGGCATAAATGAGCCATTTCTGATAGTTCAATGGTATATTTGAGCTTTTTTGCTTATTTTAATTAATGGCGTGGACCTCTAATAAAAGGCCACGTGACAAAGTTGTTTTTGAAAACCACCGTTAAAAAGTAATGTCATGGATGAGCTAGTTTTGTAATAGCGATGACATGAATGAGCTCAACTTTTAACTGATGACATAAATGAGTCATTTCTGATAATTCAGTGGCATATTTGAGCCTTTTCCCAAATTAATTTATTCATTCTCGCACCAAGAAGTCGTTAATTGTAAAATTTGAATTCGTTCACCAGTCATTTATTCGATAACCCAATATCACTAAGTCAATAAACTAATTTTGCGATTGACTTATCAGTTACAGATCGATTTTAAACAACTTCATAAAAAATTAATCCTTCATATTTTATAAACTAATAAAATAAGTACAAATAATAAAAAATCATATAAAAATTATAGAATTTTTTACAAAGCTATAAATTAATGGAATAATGCATATCTATAATAATAATAATAATAATAATAATAATAATAATAATAATAATAATAATAATAATAATAATAATAATAATAATAATAATAATAATAATATATTAAAAGTGTGAGGACCCTTAGAAAAGTGAATTAAACTTTTTTTTCCTTCATTAAAAGACTCCATGATAGACAAAATCGTCTTTTCACCATTTTTCTTCAATTATTATATCATTATGTTTATAATATTAAATATTAACTATGATAAATATATTAAAAATTAAATAAAGAAGGTTTTCTTATTATGGTTAAATTCCTAAGTCTATGGAGTTTTTATTTTAGGTAAAAAGTTAGTTTCTACTAGTTTTAGTACTCTAAAGAGAAAGCACCAACATCATGAAAATAGGAAAAAAAAAAAAAGATAAACCCTTTTTCCAGTTAAATTTTCCCACGGAAAAAGGAAAAAGAAATGGAAAGAATTCTTTTCCATATAAAATAGACTAGAAAGTTGGCTAAACATTTTTAAAATTGGCAAAGAAAAAATAGCATAAACCCTTTAACACGTCCAATAAATTAAATATTGGCAAAACTATGAAAAGAACTATATTATTAGGGTTTTCTTATCCTTTTTAATGTAACTGTTAATTTATGCTCCTGTGTTGTTTTTTTTCTCTTTTCATGATTTTAACTTGGTTTTTTCTGATCTTGTGCCTTTTTCTTCCTGGTATATAGTTCTGCCTTATGGAATTTTATGTTTTGAAAAATTTTATTTGTTGGAAGCTAGCTACGTTAAATTAGAGAACAAACTGGTTTGCCTAAAATATTCTTTTTCATTTATTGTTCCCGTGATGTAATATTGATTTAAATTAACTGTTGAAGTTGTTCCCGTGATGTAATATTGATTTAAATTAACTGTTGAAGTTGTTCCCGTGATGTAATATTGATTTAAATTAACTGTTGAAGTTGTTTCATAACTTGTTCTTTTTTATGAGCTTGATGATTCTAGTTTTCATGAGCTATTCTTTTTTATATACTTATTCTATCATTTATTATTTCTAAATCTTTTTCTATGTCTATATATTTGTAACTATAATCATTATTATCAATTGTTTTTACAAATTGTTCAAAAGGACTTTCTATTTGTATTTTATTAATTTTATTTTTTCCTGTTATTTTATGTTTTGTTGTTAATACATATAGATTTTTACATTTTGCTGTAAATATTTTACTTCCTGGGGTTAGTTCTATTCCTGATATTTTCCAATATAATACTAATGATTTATCTATATTTTTATCTGTTATTGCTACTGAATAATTCGCACTTATTATAAATTTAAATTTTTGGTATATTAAATTTCCTTTTATAGCAATTATTATACTTTTTTCTATAGGATTTATAATTCTATCATCTGCTAAATATAATTCTATTGGTGTATCTATTCCTTCTCTAAAACATGTTTTTCTCAATATTTCTGTTCATCCAAGGTGTACATATTTTATTGGGTCTTTACTTTTTATATCGTTTATTTCTTTATTAATTATTCTTTTTGTTACTAGTGGTATACTAGCTCTACCTTTTGCATATCTACAGTCTATTACATGTTCGTTACTTTATAGTAGAATTATTCAAAGAATAACATGTTAAGAAGTTTATTAGCAAAGTGGAAAAGGAGAAAAATCCCTAAGAACTATATCATCCTAAAGGTGAAACCGGTGATGCAAGAATGCCGTGATAGGAGAGTAGCTAGAGTAGAGGCGTTGTTTAAGGGAAAAGTATCTAGATTACCATGATAATAGTGACCGAAGAACATGTTATTTAAGAATAATCTAATATATAGTAATCTAAAATGATCATATTTTGTTATGTGTATGATTGAAGGGAATATTTTGAAAAAACAACATATGAAAAATGAATACTTATTTATCTGATAAAATGGTAGATAAATTTAAATACTTGTTTTATATATCCTTAAGCATATAGAAATAGTAGATATAAGAAAAATCATATTGGAAAAAATATTTGATAAATATTTTATGACTAGAATTAATTCTATACCACACCTACCTAACTACTCTTACAAACACCTACATACCAAACCAAAACATCAACCATGATAAACTACGTATATTTGGAATATTGGAAAATGGATATTAAAAATATACAATTAATAGAAAAGCTAATGAAAAAAAATTTAGAAGAATATATAAGAACTAAAGATATAAAATATATAGAATTCCTTAATGAAAATATATAGGAATTATTAAGATTAAAACAAACAACTAATAAATACTATGATAAAACATTTAATTACTAGAATTCAATTTCAAGTTATCGAAATTATTCGTAAGAAAACCTTAGCATAATATGAATAATATGAGAAGATATATATCTGATGAAACTAAGATACTAGTTTTATATATCATAAAAGACTTAGAATTAGAAGACATAAAGAAAATAATATGGGAAAAAATATTTGATTATGAAGATGAGTTACTAAGTACTAATCGGATAGAAGATGAATTAGAAAATATAGATTTCTATGGTAGAAATAACTCAGACAAATTATTCATATGGATATTATACAGATTAAAAATGCTAGAATATATTCAAAGAGTTAGAGAAAAACAAAGTTGGCTATATGAAAAAATTAATTATAGAAACCAGCTTTGAAAAGGAAGAAAACAATTAAAATAAAGATTAATTTGGATAAATAAAATCATAAAACAACTAGAATTAAAAGACAATTTAGAATATGATTTAGACATGGAATTATTCATAGACGAAAAAGACAGGATAATTAACAATATAGATTATCTAGAATTTAATATCAGATATAGTACAATTAGAATAAATTATTACAAAGAAATTTGCAGTATCACAACTACTTTAGGATAAAATGATAGACTATAAGTATTTAAAATATTGGAGACAAGATATGGAAGAAATAAGATTAACAGAAATACTTATAAAAGAGAATTTAATTGAATATTTTAGAACAAAAGATATAGAATATTTAGAATATCTCCAAAATAATATACAAGAATTACAAAGGCTAAGAGAAAAAACTAAAGAATATTACAGTAAAGCATTTAATCAAATATCATCTGATCACCCCCCAAGATATGAACATTAATCAAACTAAAATAAATAAACTAAAAATAAAAATGATTAGAGAAGTTAAGAAATATCCACGCACAAGTAAAAATAGATCCATTAGACCAATAATAGATCTATTTAAGTTACCCAAGTTATCCGCATCCCCCTACAATTGGTATCAAAGAATACCAATAATAGATATATTTAAGTTACCCAATTTATCCACACCCCCTACAATTGGTATCAGAGCTTATGTTGTTTAAAGTTATCGGAAGTAGTATGAATTTGGATTAATTTGATTAATTTATTAATTATGATAAAATTAGATTTAGATATCCACCAAAATATTATAAATATTTTTTATATGAATAACGCACAGAAATCACAAAAATATAAAGAATTAAAATAAATAATATCTGAAAAACATAAAGAATTAAAAATAAGGATAGAAAGACTACAGTATAACATAATTGTCGGATTTGTAAAAATTCAATAAATGCACAAAAAGAAGAAATATCAAATTTAGAATCAACAATAGATAGTCTAGAATATATCTATCAACATAACCTATATACATGTAAATAAAATGAACAAAGAAGAATTTATAATAGACGAAAAAATATATGAAAATCACGAAGGATCAAAAATAAAAATAGTATTCTCTAATTTAGGAAGAAGATATAAGAAAATAGGTGAACATTTATATTTAATGTTAGAAAAGAAGAATTAAAATTAGAAGATAAGTTGACAACCATGGTAAGAATAGAAAGAGAAAACGAAGAAATAGATAGAAAAAATGGAAATAGATAAAATAAAACAACAAACCACAGAAGAAATACGAAAAATAGAAGAAACTAAAAACAATAGGATTGCTGAATTAGAAAAAGAACTACAAATGCTAAACGATTTGTATGAAAAAAGACAGAAAGAAAAAGAAGAAAAAAATAAAGAACAAAAATTATTAAACAAGATAAATCAATTTAAAGAAAAAATAGAAATGAAAAATAAAGAACCAGAGAATTAGAAAAAAATACAATAATGCTGAAGAAACAGATAATTATGATTCAAAAGATAGTGAAACATATACAGAAATTCTAGAAAACATAGGAAAACTAGAAATTAATGAAAAACAAGAAGTAATTAATAAAAAAATCTAGAACTAATAAATATAGAAGTAAATACTCTAGATAAAAATATAATACCTAGTACATCAGAAATAAAAAAACCAACATATAATTACAAAAATAAGTTTAAAAGATATAATCCAAAGGATGAATATAATAAATGAACACCAAAACAAATAATTAATTATAACTTTTTGAATTTAGTCTGTGTAATAGACACAAATAAAATAATATAACTATGGGTAGGATATATGTCAAAACAATTATTAGATAATAAAATAGATACAACAAAAACACCAGAATATATAGAAAAGGCATTAATAAGAACAGTAAAATTATGGTTTTTAAATCTAGCCGAAGCAAGTAAAAAAGTATTAAGATATGATAGCAAAACAGAAGGAACATCAACAACTACTAAAATACTACCAACAGAAATATTAAAAAAATATGAAATAGCTATAAGAGATGAATTTAGCAGTATGACAACAGAAGAAGAAGAGCAAAATAAAGAAAAAGATATAAATAGAAATTTAATGTTAAAACTAGCAATATGTAATATGTACTATATAGATGACTATACGTGCGCATTTAAAGAATATTATTATAAGGGAACATATAATATAGAAGAAAGTAAAGAAATAAGAAGATTATATTTTAGTTAATTACCCGAACCATTTAGTTCAAAAATAATAAAGAATTGAGATGAAGCAAAAATAGTAGATACCCTAGGAGCAAAAATAATTTTTTTACAATAATGGTATAGAAATCTATGTGAAAAATATACAGAAGAAATAAAAATGGAAAAGACATTAATAAGAAATTTAACATGTTGCACAGATAAAATAGCACCTCAATTTGGATGTGAAGAAAGATATTATAAGAAAAGAAAAAGACATAAGAAATACAAGAAATACAAAAATCAAAATATAAATATAAGAAACCAAGAAAAAGATATTATGTAAAAAATTATAAACATAAAAGACCATAAAGAAAAAAGAAATCTATAAAAGAATGTACTTGTTATAGTTGTGAAAAACTAGGACATTTAGCTAGATATTGTAAATTACTAAAAACCCCAAAAAAGAAACAAATATAAAAAATAAATATAGAAAATACAGAATATATGCAGATAGATTATATAGTTTATGAATTAGAAAGTTAAGATAGTATATATGAAATTTCGGAGAATGAAACAGATAATGAAATAGATAGTGAATTAGATGAATCAAATGACTGAAGAAGATATAAAAATGAACCAAATAACTGAAGAAGATATAAAAAGTATAACAAAGGAAGAATATATAAATGAAGAAGGAACAAATCATAAAGTAATATTTGATAGTCATATATTTGATGAAATAAAAGGAAAAGAGTTAGACTTAAGTGTAGAAAAAATATTTAAAATACCAATAATAAAAAATATATTTAGTAGAAAAAAGGAAGAATACTACGTAGTAAGCCAAAAAGAACATGTAATAGACTGTATATATGCAAAAGGTAGAGCTAGTATACCACTAGTAACAAAAAGAATAATTAATAAAGAAATAAACGATTAAAAAAGTAAAGACCCAATAAAATATGTACACCTTGGAGGAACAAAGATATTAATAAAAGCATGTTTTAGAGAAAGAATAGATACAACAATAGAATTATATTTAGCAGATGATAGAATTATAAAACCTATAGAAGAAAGTATAATAATGGCCATAAAAGGAAATTTAATATACAAAAAATTTAAATTTATAATAAGTGCGAATTATTCAGTAGCAATAACAGATAAAAATATAGAAAAATCATTAGTATTATATTGGAAAATATCAGGAATAGAACTAACCTCAGGAAGTAAAATATTTACAGCAAGATGTAAAAATTTATATGTGTTAACAACAAAACATAAAATAACAGGAAAAAAAAAATTAATAAATTACAAACAGAAAATCCTTTTGAACAATTCGTAAAAACAATTGATAAAATTGATTATAGTTACAAAAATATAGACAAAGAAGAAGATTTAGAAATAATAAAAAATAGAATAAGTACATAAAAAAGAATAGCTCATGAAAACCAGAATCATCAAGCTAATAAAAAAGAACAAGTTATGAAACAAATTTAACAGTTAATTCAAACCAATATTACATAACAGGAAAAATAAATGAAAAAGAATATTTAATACTCTTAAACACAGGAGAAGAAGAAAATTATATAGCAAAATATCTAGTAAAAAGTGAAGAAATAAAATCTAATAGTAATATATGCCCAGATCTATCAAGGAGTCTAATAAACATTAAGGATACGGCAGAAAAAATAATAATAATAGGAGTTAGGAAAATAAAAATAGAGATTGAAATAAAGGAAGAAATGCAAAAAGCAGATATAATATTAGGAATAAAATGGTTAGAACAAGTAAAACCATACAATATAGAACATACACAATTATCTATAACATATAATAAAGAGAAATTATTCATAAAAAGAACTTTAACATGATATGAAAATATATGTACATGTAAAAATAATTGTTGAAGGATATTATAATAGGTATTATACACCTATGATAGATACAGGAGCAGAAGCAAACTTATGTAGATACAACTGTTTACCGAAAAGTAAATGGGATAAATTAAAAACACCAATAGTAGTCAAAGGATTTAATAATGAAGGAAGTTTAATTACATATAAAGCTAAAAATGTAAAAATACAGATATGGGATAAAATAATAACAATAGAAGAAATCTATAATTATGAACTAACATCAAAAGATATGCTTTTAGGAATGCCATTTTTAGATAAATTATACCCACATATAATAACTAAAACAGATTGGTGGTTTACAACACCATGTAAACAAAAAGTAAGAGCAAAAAGAGTTATTAATAAAATAAGAAAGAAAACTGATTGGATAGAAGGAAGTGAAAAAATTACACAAAAGTTAGAAAATATAAAAAATACAGAAGATACAGTAGAACTAGTTGTATTTTCGATAAATAAAAAAGAAATAGCTATATTTTCAATAGATAAGGTAGAAATAATAAAGAAAAAATTAAGACAATTATATAGTGAAGATCCATTAAAAGGATAGGAAAAACATAAAACTACTATAAAAATTGAATTAATAGATAAAAATAGCATAATAACCCAAAAATCATTAACATATAATTTTGATGATTTAAAAGAATTTAAAATGCATATAGATGAATTATTAGAATAACAGTATATACAAAAAAGCAATAGTAAACATTATAGTTCAGAATTTATAGTAAATAAACATAGTGAACAAAAAAGAGGAAAAAGTAGAATAGTTATTGACTCTAGAAATTTAAATGCAAAAACTATGACATACAATTATCCTATACCAAATAAGATATTAAAAATAAGACAAATACAAGGATATAACTACTTTAGTAAATTTGACTGTAAATCAGAATTTTGCCACTTAAAGTTAGATGAAGATTCTAAGGAATTAACCGCATTTACGGTACCATAAGGATTTTATGAATGGAACGTATTACCATTTTGGATAAAAAATGCACCAGGTAGATACCAACACTTTATGGATAGTTACTTCAAACAATTACCTAATTGTATAGTATACATAGATGATATACTACTATACACAAAAACTAAAGAGGAACATTTAAAATTATTAGAACAATTTACCGATATAATAGAAAAATCGGAAATAAGTTTAAGTGAAAAGAAAGATGAAATTATGAAAAAAAAAGTTAGAATTTTTAGGGATACAAATAGATAAAAGTGGAGTAAAAATGCAACAACATATAGTACAAAAATTATAAATTCTAAAGAAGAATTACATACAAAAAAGAAATTACAATCATTTTTAAGATTAGTAAACCAAGTAATAGAATATATATCAAAATTAGCAGAAAACCTAAAGCCTTTACAGAAAAAATTTAAAAAGGATGTAGAATATAATTACAACGAGGAAGATAAAAAACAAGTACAAAAAATAAAAATACTTTGTAAAGAATTATCAAAATTAAAATTCCCAGACGAAAATAAAATTTTTACATATATAGTAGAAGCAGATGCAAGTGAATATAGTTATGGAGGAGTACTTAAATATAGGTACGAAAATGAAAAAATAGATCATTGTAGATATTACTTAGGTACATTTAATGAAACAGAAATAAAATGGGAAATAAATAGAAAAGAATTATGTTCATTATATAAATGTTTATTAGCCTTTGAACCATATATTGTATATTACAAATTTATTGTGAGAATAGATAATACCCAGGTTCGATGGTGGTTAACAAGAGAAATACAAAACTCAGTTATGACGAAGGAAATTCGGAGACTGGTATTGAATATATCAAATTTTACATTTACGATTGAAGTAATCAAGACTGACAAGAATGTTATTACAGATTACATATCAAGACAAAGCTACTCAAACTGATTTACCAATGAAAGAAGCTGATGTCAAAGATACCCAAACAAACTTAATATTACTAGTGTTTGAACAAATGAAGTTATTACAAGAATGAGTTATCACATTAACTACTAAAGTTACAAATGTAAAAGTGCAGGTTGAGCACTATAAAAAAACAAGAAGCTATTAGCAAAGATACTGTGCAGGAAGAGCACATTAAAAAACTAGACCTAGAAGGTGATGATGAGAAACACCTAAAAACTCAAATTACTAATGAAATTACAGTTACAGCTGCAGACGCAAGTGATGTATCCAAGGGAAAGAATATAGTCACTCAAAATAAACCTGAACTACCAAAGAAAAAGAATTATAACCTCTACCAGATATTCTCAAAACCATATACACCAAATATACAAAAATCAAAGTCATCTATACCTCCCCAGATACACACATATTTCGAATCACTCAATCAACAAAAGCAGACTTATAACCATATCACTCGTACATATATTGATAATATTTATACCTTACAAAAATTGTTAAATACAAAACCTATCCAGAATAAAGATTTAGCAAAACAAAACCAAGGATATATTACACAAAAATGTCAGAACTATAACAAACTTATTGCTTTGCCTGGCACCAGTACAAACTTAATTTCTTCATGTTACTATTATGGACTATTATCTACAGTTTACACAATTAATGGAGAAGATTTAACAAGAATTCCAGATATTCACAAAAAATTTATGGATTATAAAAGGATTATGAAGGGACAGTTATTCTATGTTCGTTTCTACTCAACACCAGCAGAAATATTGTTTGATGAAATAAAACAGACAATTATTGTTGTCAAGATAGGAATGACACGAGATTATATTATCCCTGAAGAAATATGCGAACAAGAAGAGATAACCGAAAATCAGATACCGGACTTCTACCAAAACAAGAGAGTTATTGGACTTAGCAGTATATTGACTAAGTTAGCAAATAATTATATAAATCAAAACCCAGTTTGGATTTACTATAACAGAAATCAATTATTAGTTTACTCCACTTGTAAAAATATTAGAGAAAATGACAGAGAAGAGATAAGAAAATGGATCATAACGATCCTAAAACCAGAAGAGTTACCAGTCACAAGATCTATTACGAAAGGAGTTATTTCAGAAGAATTTATGGATCAATTTTGTTAACAGGTTGGCCAAAAATACGACGACCACATATGCAACAGATATAGTGGCAGACACAACTTTATCCCAAATGTGATGCTACAATAGCAAGAAGATAAAAAAAAAGCAACAGATACGACAAGGAGAAGATAAACAGAAGATAACAACGGAGCAATAATGGAAGAGATAAAAGACAAAGATAGTAAAAGCTAGAAAGCGACATGTGAATTATTGTATAGCCTTTTAAATCTTGTTACGTAAATTGTATAGTTAGGAAGACTTTTTAGTAATAGCCATTAATAGCTTTAACTTTTTAGGTATATGCTTTTTAACTTTTCATGTATAGCTTTATTAATTCTTATCTTTCTGACAAAAATAGAAGATGTAAATTAGGAAACATGTAAAGTGTGTTAATAGTTTACATGCTTTCTTAGGATTATAAATAGAGAGAGCATTTTGCCCAGTTAGAGGAAAACATTCATGAGTTGAAGCAAAACCCTCTCTTGTACACAAAAATTTTTGAATTATTTTTTAAAAAATAGGTATATTTCTAAGGAAAAGCTCTGAATCAGACAGCTATGGAAAATCTAGAATTATTAGATTTACCAAAACAGGTATTTATATTTATGATTTTGAATAGCTAAATTCATAAATTTTTGACAATCATGATATGATAAAATAAGTTCATGTTAGTTACTTCATAGTAGAATTATTCAAAGAATACCATGTTAAGAAGTTTATTAGCAAATAGGAAAAAGGAGAAAAATACCTTAGAACTATGTTATCCTAAAGGTAAAACCGGTGAGGAAAGAAAGCCGTGATAGGGGAGTAGCCAGAGTAGAGGCGTTGTTTAAGGGAAAAGTATCTAGATTACCATGCTAATAGTGACCGAAGAACATGTTATTTAAAGAATAATCTAGTATATAGTAATCTAAAATGATCATATTTTGTTATGTGTATGATTGAAGGGAATATTTTGAAAAAGCATTATATGAAAAATGAATACTTATTTATCTGACGAAATGGTAGATAAATTCAAAATACTTGTTTTGTATATACTTAAGGATATAGAAATTGTAGATATAAGAAAAATCATATTAGAAAAAATATTTGATAAATATTTTATGACTAGAATAAATTACATACCACACCTACCTACCTACTCTTATAAATACTTACATACCAAACCTACACATCAATCATGATAAATTACGTATAATTGGAATATTGAAAAATGGATATGAAAAATATACAATTAATAGAAAAACTAATGAAAACATATTTAGAAGAATATATGAGAACTAAAGATATAAAATATATAGAATTCCTTAATGAAAATATAGAGGAATTATTAAGATTAAAACAAACAACTAATAAATTCTATGATAAAGCAATTAATTACTATAATCCAATTCCAAGTTATCCAAGTTATTCGTAGAAACCTAAGCATAATATGGATAATATGACAAGATATATATCTGATGAAACTAAGATACTAGTTTTATATATCATAAAAGACTTAGAATTAGAAGGCATAAAAAAAAATATGGGAATTATTTTTTGATTATGAAGATGAGTTACTAAGTATTAATCGGATAGAAGATGAATTAGAAAATATAGATTTCTATGGTAGAAATAATTCAGACAGTTATTATTCAGATGAATATTATACAGATTAAAAATGCTAGAATATATTCAAAGAGTTAGAGAGAAACAAAGTTGGTTATACAAAGAAATTAATTATAGAAATCAGCTTAGAAAAGGAAGAGAACAATTAAAAGAAAGATTAATTTGGATAAATAAAACCATAAAACAACTAGAATTAAAAGACAGTTTAGAATATGATTTAGACATGGAATTATTCATAGACGAAAAAGACAGGATAATTAACATAATAGATAACCTAGAATTTAATATCAGATATAGTACAATTAGAATAAATTGTTAAAAAAATTTTGCAGTATCACAACTACTTTAGGATAAAATGATAGACTATGAGTATTTAAAATATTGGAGACAAGATATGGAAGAAATAAGATTAACAGAAATACTTATGAAAGAGAATTTAATTGAATATTTAAGAACAAAAGATATAGAATATTTAGAATACCTCCAAAATAATATACAAGAATTACAAAGGCTAAGAGAAAAAACTAAAGAATATTACAGTAAAACATTTAATCAAATTCCATCCGATCAACCCAAGATATGAACATTAATAAAATTAAAATAAATAAACTAAAAATAAAAATGATTAGAGAAGTTAAGAAATATCCACGCACAAACAAAAATAGATTCATTGGACCAATAATAGATCTATTTAAGTTACCCAATTTATCCGCACCTCCCTACAATTGGTATCAGAGCTTATGTTGTTTAAAGTTGTTTAAATAAATCCAAATATATACTACTTCCGATAACTTTAAACAACATAAGCTCTGTTACCAATTATAGGGGAGTGCAGATAAATTGGGTAACTTAAATAGATCTATTATAACTCTAATGGATCTATTTTTGTTTGGGCGTGGATATTTTTTAACTTCTATAAACATTTTTATTTTTAGTTTATTTATTTTAATTTTATTAATGTTCATATTTTGGGGGGTGATTGGATGGTATTTGATTAAATTCTTTACTGTAATATTCTTTAGTTTTTTCTGTTAGTCTTTGTAATTCTTGTATATTATTTTGGAGGTATTCTAAATATTCTATATCTTTTGTTCTAAAATATTCAATTAAATTCTCTTTCATAAGTATTTCTATTAATCTTATTTCTTCTTGTCTCCAATATTTTAAATACTCACAGTCTATCATTTTATCCTAAAGTAGTTGTGATACTGCAAATTTCTTTGTAATAATTTATTCTAATTGTACTATATCTGATATTAAATTCTAGGTTATCTATTTCGTTAATTATCCTGCCTTTTTCATCTATGAATAATTCTATGTCTAAATCATATTCTAAACTGTCTTTTAATTCTAGTTGTTTTATGGTTTTATTTATTAAATTATTCTTTCTTTTAATTGTTCTTTTTCTTTTCTAAGAAGGTTTCTATAATTAATTTTTTCGTATAGCCAACTTTTTTTCTCTCTAACTCTTTGAATATATTCTAGCATTTTTAATATGTATGATATCCATTTGAATAATAACTGTCTGAATTATTTCTACCATATAAATCTATATTTTCTAATTTATCTTCTATCCAATTGGTACTTAGTAACTCATCTTCATAATCAAATATTTTTTCCCATATTATTTTCTTTATGTCTTCTAATTCTAAGTCTTTTATGATATATAAAACTAGTATCTTAGTTTCATCAGATATATATCTTGTCAGATTATCCATATTATGCTTAGGTTTCTACGAATAACTTGGATAACTTAGAATTGGATTCTAGTAATTAATTGCTTTATCATAGAATTTATTAGTTGTTTGTCTTAATCTTAATAATTCCTCTATATTTTCATTAAGGAATTCTATATATTTTATATCTTTAGTTCTCATATATTCTTCTAAATTTGTTTTCATTAGTTTTTCTATTAATTGTATATTTTTCATATCCATTTTCCAATTTTCTAAGTATACGTAATTTATCATGGTTGATGTGTAGGTTTGGTATGTAAGTATTTGTAAGAGCAGGTAGGTAGGTGTGGTGTGTAATTTATTCTTGTCATAAAATATTTATGAAATATTTTTTCCAATAGGATTTTTCTTATATCTACAATTTCTATATCTTTAAGTATATACAAAACAAGTATTTTGAATTTATCTACCATTTCGTCAGATAAATAAGTATTCATTTTTCATATGATGCTTTTTCAAAATATTCCCTTCAATCATACATATAACAAAATATGATCATTTTAGATTACTATATACTAGATTATTCTTTAAATTACATGTTCTTCGGTCACTATTAGCATGATAATCTAGATACTTTTCCCTTAAACTATGCCGCTACTCTGGCTACTCCCCTATCACGACTTTCTTGCCTCACCGGTTTCACTAGTAACTCTTCTGGTTTTAGGATCATTATGACCCATCTTCTTATCTCTTCTCAGTCATTTTCTCTAATATTTTTACAAGTAGAGTAAACCAATAATTGATTTCTGTTATAGTAAATCCAAACTGGGTTTTGATCTATATAATTATTTGCTAACTCAGTCAATATACTGTTAAGTCCAATAACTCTCTTGTTTCGGTAGAAGTTTGGTATCTGATTTTTGGTTATCTCTTCTTGTTCACATATTTCTTCAGGGATAATATAATCTCGTGTTATTCCTATCTTGACAACAGTAATTGTCTGTTTTATTTCATCAAACAATATTTCTGCTGGTGTTGAGTAGAAACGAACATAGAATAACTGTCCCTTCGTAATCCTTTTATAATCCATAAATTTTTTGTGAATATCTGAAATTCTTGTTAACTCTTCTCCAGTAATTGTGTAAACTGTAGATAATAGACCATAATAGTAACATGAAGAAATTAAGTTTGCACTGGTGCTAGGCAAGGCAGTAAGTTTGTTATAGTTCTGACATTTTTGTGTAATATATCCTTGGTTTTGTTTTGCTAAATCTTTATTCGGGATAGGTTTTGTATTTAACAATTTTTTTAAGGTATAAATATTATCAATATATGTACGAGTGATATGGTTATAAGTCTGCTTTTGTTGATTGAGTGATTTGGAATATGTGTGTATCTGGGGAGGTATAGATGAATCTGATTTTTGTATATTTGGTGTATATAGTTTTGAGAATATCTGGTTGAGGTTATAATTCTTTTTCTTTGGTAGTTCAAGTTTATTTTAAGTGACTATATTCTTTCCCTTGGATACATCACTTGTGCCTGCAGCTGTAACTGTAATTTCGTTAGTAATTTGAGTTTTTAGGTGTTTCTCATCATCACCTTCTAGGTCTAGTTTTTGAATATGCTCTTCCTGCACAGTATCTTTGCTAATAGCTTCTTGTTTTTTATAGTGCTCAACCTGCACTTTTACATTTGTAACTTTAGTAGTTAATGTGATAACTCGTTCTTGTAATAACTTCATTTGTTCAAACACTAGTAATATTAAGTCTGTTTGGGTATCTTTGACATCAACTTCTTTCATTGGTAAATCAGTTTGAGTAGCGTTGTCTTGATATGTAATCTGTAATAACATTCTTGCCAGTCTTGATTACTTCAATCGTAAATGTAAAATTTGATATATTCAATACCAATCTCCGAATTTCCTTCGTCATAACTGAGTTTTGTATTTCTCTTGTTAACCACCATCGAACCTGGGTATTATCTGTTCTCACAATAAATTTGTAATATACAATATATGGTTCAAAGGCTAATAAACATTTATATAACAAACATATTTCTTTTCTATTTATTTTCCATTTTATTTCTGTTTCATTAAATGTACCTGAGTAATATCTACAATGATGTTCTATTTTTCATTTTCGTACCTATATTTAAGTACTCCTCCATAACTATATTCACTTGCATCTGCTTCTACTATATATGTAAATTTTTTATTTTCGTCTGAAACTGTAATTTTGGTAATTCTTTACAAAGTATTTTTATTTTCTGAACTTGTTTTTTATCTTCCTCGTTGTAATTATATTCTACATCCTTTTTTTAATTTTTTCTGTAAAGGCTTTAGGTTTTCTGCTAATTTTGGTATATATTCTCTTACTTGGTTTACTAATCCTAAAAATAGTTGTAATTTTTTTTGTATCTAATTCTTCTTTTGGATTTATTATTTTTGGTACTATATGTTGTTGCATTTTTACTCCACTTTTATCTATTTGTATCCATAAAAATTCCATCTGTTTTTTTCATAATTTCAACTTTCTTTTCACTTAAACTTATTCTCGATTTTTCTATTATATCTGTAAATTATTCTAATAATTTTAAATGCTCCTCTTTAGTTTTTGTGTATAGTAGTATATCATCTATGTATACTATACAATTAGGTAATTGTTTGAAGTAACTATCCATAAAGTCATGGTATCTTCCTGGTGCATTTTTATATCCAAATGATAATACGTTCCATTCATAAAATCCTTGTGGTACCGTAAATGCGGTTAATTCCTTAGAATCATCATCTAACATTAAGTGGTAAAATTCTGATTTACAGTCAAATTTACTAAAGTAGTTATATCCTTGTATTTTTCTTATTTTTAATATCTTATTTGGTATTGGATAATTGTATGTCATAGTTTTTGCATTTAAATTTCTATAGTCAATAACCATTCTACTTTTTCCTCCTTTTTGTTCACTATGTTTATTTACTTTAAATGCTGGACTATTGTGTTTACTATTATTTTTTTGTATATACTATTTTTCTAATAATTCATCTATATGCATTTTAAATTCTTTTATATCATCGGAATTATATGTTAATGGTTTTTGAGTTATTATGCTATTTTTATCTATTAATTCAATTTTTATAGTAGTTTTATATTTTTCCCATCCTTTTAATTGATCTTCAATATATAATTGTCTTAATTTTTTCTTTATTATTTCTACCTTATCTATTGAAAATATAGTTATTTCTTTTTTATTTATCGAAAATACAACTAGTTCTACTGTGTCTTCTGTATTTTTTATATTTTCTAACTTTTGTGTAATTTTTTCACTTCCTTCTATCCAATCAGTTTTCTTTCTTATTTTATTAATAACTCTTTTTGCTCTTACTTTTTGCTTACATGGTGTTGTAAACCACCAATCTGTTTTAGTTATTATATGTGGGTAGAATTTATCTAAAAATGACATTCCTAAAAGCATATCTTTTGATGTTAATTCATAATTATAGATTTGTTCTATTGTTATTATTTTATCCCATATCTGTATTGTTCCATTTTTAGCTTTATATGTAATTAAACTTCCTTCATTATTAAATCCTTTGACTACTATTGGTATTTTTAAATTATCCCATTTACTTTCTGGTAAACAGTTGTATCTACATAAGTTTGCTTCTGCTTCTGTATCTATCATAGGTGTATAATACCTATTATAATATCCTTCTACAATATTTTTACAAGTACATATATTTTCATATCATGTTAAAGTTCTTTTTATGAATAATTTCTCTTTATTATATGTTATAGATAATTGTGTATGTTCTATATTGTATGATTTTACTTGTTCTTACCATTTTATTCCTAATATTATATCTGCTTTTTTGCATTTCTTCCTTTATTTCAAATTCTATTTTTATTTTCCTAACTCCTATTATTATTTCTTTTTTTGTCGTATCCTTAATGTTTATTAGAATCCTTGGTAGATCTGGGCATATATTACTATTATATTTTATTTCTTCACTTTTTACTAGATAATTTGCTATATAATTTTCTTCTTGTCCTGTGTTTAAGAGTATTAAATATTCTTTTTCATTTATTGTTCCTGTTATGTAATAGTGGTTTGAATTAACTGTTGAAGTTGTTTCATAACTTGTTCTTTTTGATGAGCTTGATGATTCTGATTTTTCATGAGCTATTCTTTTTGATGTACTTATTCTATCATTTATTATTTCTAAATCTTCTCCTATGTCTATATTTTTGTAACTATAATCGTTATTATCAACTGTTTTTACGAATTGTTCAAAAGGACTTTCTATTTGTATTTTATTAATTTTATTTTTTCCTGTTATTTTATGTTTTGTTGTTAATACATATAGATTTTTATATGTTGCTGTAAATATTTTACTTCCTGGGGTTAGTTCTATTCCTGATATTTTCCAATATAATACTAATGATTTATCTATATTTTTATCTGTTATTGCAACTGAATAATTCGCACTTATTATAAATTTAAATTTTGGTATATTAAATTTTCTTTTATGACAATTATTACACCTTTTTCTATAGATTTTATAATTTTATCATCTGCTAAATATAATTCTATTGGTGTATCTATTCCTTCTCTAACGCATGCTTTTATTAATATCTCTGTTCTTCCAAGGTGTACATATTTTATTGCGTCTTTACTTTTTATATCGTTTATTTCTTTATTAATTATTCTTTTTGTTACTAGTGGTATACTAGCTCTACCTTTTGCATATCTACAGTCTATTACATGTTCTTTTTGGCTTACTACATAGTATTCTTCCTTTTTTCTACTAAATATATTTTTTATTGTTGTTATTTTAAATATTTTTCTACACTTAAGTCTTGCTCTTTTCCTTTTATTTCATCAAATATATGACTATCAAGTATTATTTTTTGATCTGGTCCTTCTTCATTTAAATATTCTTCCTTTGTTATTATTTTTATATCTTCTTCAGTTATTTGGTTCATTTTTATATCTTTTTCAGTCATTTGATTCATGTAATTCACTATCTATTTCATTATCTATTTCATTCTCCGAAATTTCATATATACTATCTTCACTTTCTAATTAATAATCTATATAATCTATCTGCATAAATTTTGTATTTTCTATTTTTATTTCTGATATTTGTTTCTTTTTTGAGTTTTTTGGTAATTTACAATCTCTAGCTAAATGTCCTAGTTTTCCACAATTATAACAAGTACATTCTTTTATAGATCTCTTTTTCCTATATGATCTTTTATGTTTATAATTTTTTTACATAATATCTTTTTCTTGGTTTATTATACTTATATTTTGATTTCTTGTATTTCTTATATTTCTTATGTCTTTTTCTTTTCTTATAATATCTTTCTTCACATCCAAATTGAGGTGCTATTTTATCTTTGCAACATGTTAAATTTCTTATTAATGTCTTTTCCATTTTTATTTCTTCTCTATATTTTTCACATAGATTTCTATACCATTGCTGTAAAAATTTTATTCTTGCTCCTAGGGTATCTACTATTTTTGCTTCATCCCAACTCTTTATTATTTTTGAACTAAATGGTTTGGGTAATTTACTAAAATATAATCTTCTTATTTCTTTACTTTCTTCTATATTATATGTTCCTTTATAATAATATTCTTTAAATGCGCACGTATACTCATCTATATAGCACATATTACATATTGCTAGTTTTAACATTAAAATTCTATTTATATCTTTTTCTTTATTTTGCTCTTCTTCTTCTGTTGTCATACTGCTAAATTCATCTCTTATAGCTATTTCATATTTTTTCAATATTTTTGTTGGTAGTATTTTAGTAGTTGTTGATGTTCCTTCTATTTTGTTATCAGATCTTAATACTTTTTTACTTGCTTCGGCTAGGTTTAAAAACCATAATTTTACTGTTCCTATTAATGTCTTTTCTATATATTCTGGTGTGTTTGGTGTATCTATTTTATTATCTAATAATTGTTTTGACATATATCCTACCCATAGTTGTATTGTTTTATTTGTGTCTATTACATAGTCTAAATTTAAAAAGTTGTAATTAATTATTTGTTTTGGTATCCATTTATTATACCCATCCTTTGGATTATATCTTTTAAACTTATTTTTGTAATTATATGTTGATTTTCTTATTTCTGATGCACTAGGTATTATATTTTTATCTAGAGTATTTACTTCTGTATTTATTAGTTCTAGATTTTCTTTATTTATTACTTCTTGTTTTTCATTAATTTCTAGTTTTCCTATGTTTTCTAGAATTTCTTTATATGTTTCACTATCTTCCGAATCATAATTATCTCTTTTTCAGCATCTATTGTATTTATTTCTAATTCTCTGGTTTCTAGTTCTTTATTTTTTATTTCTAATTTTTCTTTAAATTGATTTATTTCGTTTAATAATTTTTGTTCTTTATCTTTTTCTTCTTTTTGTTTCTGTCTCTTTTCATATAAATCTTTTAGCATTTGTAGTTCTTTTTCTAATTCAGCAATCCTACTATTTTTAGTTTCTTCTATTTTTCGTATTTCTTCTGTGGTTTGTTATTTTATTTTATCTATTTCCTTTTTTCTATCTATTTCTTCGTTTTCTCTTTCTATTCTTATCATGGCTGCCAACTTATCTTCTAATTATAATTCTTTTTTTTTCTAAAATTAAATATAAATGTTCACCTATTTTCTTATATCTTCTTCCTAAATTAGAGAATATTACTTTTAGTTTTGATCCTTCGTGATTTTTATATGTTTTTTCGTCTATTATAAATTCTTCTTTGTTCATTTTATTTAAACGTATATAGGTTATGTTGATATATATATTCTAGACTATCTATTATTGATTTTAAATTTGATATTTCTTCTTTTTATGCATTTATTGAATTTTTACTAACTCCGACAATTATGTTATACTGTAGTCTTTCTATCCTTATTTTTAATTCTTTACGTTTTTCAGATACTATTTGTTTTAATTCTTTATATTTTTGTACGTTATTCATCTAAATAATATTTATAATATTTTGGTGGATATCTAAATCTAATTTTATCATAATTAATAAATTAATCGAATTCCTCCAAATACATACTACTTCCGGTAACTTTAAACAACATAGACTCTGATACCAATTGCTAGTTACCCAAGTTATCCGTACCCCCTACAATTGGTATCAGAGCCTATGTTGTTTAAAGTTACCGAAAGTAGTATGTATTTGGAGGAATTCGATTAATTTATTAATTATGATAAAATTAGATTTAGCTATCCACCAAAATATTATAAATATTATTTAGATGAATAACGTACAGAAATTACAAAAATATAAAGAATTAAAACAAATAGTATCTGAAAAACGTAAAGAATTAAAAATAAGGATAGAAAGACTACAGTATAACATAATTGTCGGAGTTAGTAAAAATTCAATAAATGCACAAAAAGAAGAAATATCAAATTTAGAATCAACAATAGATAGTCTAGAATATATATATCAACATAACCTATATACGTTTAAATAAAATGAACAAAGAAGAATTTATAATAGACGAAAAAACATATGAAAATCACGAAGGATCGTAAATAAAAATAGTATTCTCTAATTTAGGAAGAAGAAACAAGAAAATAGGTGAACATTTATATTTAATGTTAGAAAAATAAGAATTAAAATTAGAAGATAAGTTGGCAGCCATGATAAGAATAGAAAGAGAAAACGAAGAAATAGATAAAAAATGGAAATAGATAAAATAAAACAACAAACCACAGAAGAAATACGAAAAATAGAAGAAACTAAAAATAGTAGGATTGCTGAATTAGAAAAAGAACTACAAATGCTAAAAGATTTATATGAAAAGAGACAGAAAGAAAAAGAAGAAAAAGATAAAGAACAAAAATTATTAAACGAGATAAATCAATTTAAAGAAAAATTAGATATAAAAAATAAAGAACCAGAAACCAGAGAATTAGAAAAAAATACAATAGATGCTGAAGAAATAGATAATTATGATTCGGAAGATAGTGAAACACATACAAAAATTCTAGAAAACATAGAAAAACTAGAAATTAATGAAGAACAAGAAGTAGTTAATAAATAAAATCTAGAACTAATAAATACAGAAGTAAATACTCTAGATAAAAATATAATACCTAGTACATCAGAAATAAGAAAACCAACGTATAATTACAAAAGTAAGTTTAAAAGATATAATCCAAAGGATGAATATAATAAATGGACACCTAAACAACTAATTAATTACAACTTTTTAGATTTAGACTATGTAATAGACACAAATAAAATAATACAACTATGGGTAGGATATATGTCAAAACAATTATTAGATAATAAAATAGATACAACAAACACACCAAAATATATAGAAAAAACATTAATATGAACAGTAAAATTATGGTTTTTAAACCTAGCCGAAGCAAGTAAAAAAGTATTAAGATCTGATAACAGAACAGAAGGAACATCAACAACTACTAAAATACTACCAACAGAAATATTAAAAAAATATGAAATAGCTATAAGAGATGAATGTAGCAGTATGACAACAGAAGAAGAAGAGCAAAATAAAGAAAAAGATATAAATAGAAATTTAATGTTAAAACTAGCAATATGTAATATGTGCTATATAGATGACTATATGTGTGCATTTAAAGAATATTATTATAAAGGAACATATAATATAGAAGAAAGTAAAGAAATAAGAAGATTATATTTTAGCAAATTACCCGAACCATTTAGTTCAAAAATAATAAAGAGTTGGGATGAAGCAAAAATAGTAGATACCCTAGGAGCAAGAATAAATTTTTTACAATAATGGTATAGAAGTCTATGTGAAAAATATAGAGAAGAAATAAAAATGGAAAAGACATTAATAAGAAACTTAACATGTTGTAAAGATAAAATAACACCTCAATTTGGATGTGAAGAAAGATATTATAAGAAAAGAAAAAGACATAAGAAATACAAGAAATACAAAAAATCAAAATATAAATATAAGAAACCAAGAAAAAGATATTATGTAAAAAATTATAAACATAAAAGACCATAAAGAAAAAAAAAATCTATAAAAGAATGTACTTGTTATAATTGTGGAAAACTAGAACATTTAGCTAGAGATTGTAAATTACCAAAAAACCCAAAAAAGAAACAAATATCAGAAATAAAAATAGAAAATACAGAATATATACAGATAGATTATATAGTTTATAAATTAGAAAGTGAAGATAGTATATATGAAATTTCAAAGAATAAAACAGATAATGAAATAGATAGTGAATTAGATGAATCAAATGACTGAAAAAGATATAGAAATGAACCAAATAACTGAAGAAGATATAAAAATAATAGCAAAGGAAGAATATTCAAATGAAGAAGGAACAGATCAAAAAATAATATTTGATAGTCATATATTTGATGAAATAAAAGGAAAAGAGTTAGACTTAAGTATAGAAAAAATATTTAAAATACCAACAATAAAAAATATATTTAGTAGAAAAAAGGAAGAATACTACGTAGTAAGCCAAAAAGATCATGTAATAGACTGTAGATATGCAAAAAGTAGAGCTAGTATACCACTAGTAACAAAAAGAATAATTAATAAAGAAATAAACGATATAAAAAGTAAAGACCCAATAAAATATGTACACCTTAGAGGAACAGAGATATTAATAAAAGGATGTTTTAGAGAAGGAATAGATACACCAATAGAATTATATTTAGCAGATGATAGAATTATAAAACCTATAGAAAAAAGTATAATAACTGCCATAAAAAGAAATTTAATATACCAAAAATTTAAATTTAGAATAAGTGCGAATTATTCAGTAGCAATAACAGATCAAAATATAGATAAATCATTAGTATTATATTGGAAAATATCAGGAATAGAACTAACCCCAGGAAATAAAATATTTACAGCAAGATGTAAAAATCTATATGTATTAATACCAAAACATAAACTAACAGGAAAAAATAAAATTAATAAAATACAAATAGAAAGTCCTTTTGAACAATTCGTAAAAACAATTGATAATAATGATTATAGTTACAAAAATATAGACATAGAAGAAGATTTAGAAATAATAAATGATAGAATAAGTACATAAAAAAGAATAGCTCATTAAAAACCAGAATCATCCAGCTCATAAAAAAGAACAAGCTATGAAACAACTTCAACAGTTAATTCAAACCAATATTATATAACAGGAACAATGAATGAAAAAGAACATTTTATACTTTTAAACACAGGACAAGAAGAAAATTATATAGCAAAATATCTAGTAAAAAGTGAAGAAATAAAATCTAATAGTAATATATGCCTAGATCTACCAAGGAGTCTAATAAACATTAAGGATACGACAGAAAAAGAAATAATAATAGGAGTTAAGAAGATAAAAATAGAATTTGAAATAAAGGAAGAAATGTAAAAATCAGATATAATATTAGGAATAAAATGGTTAGAACAAGTAAAACCATACAATATAGAATCTACACAATTATCTATAACATATAATAAAGAGAAATTATTCATAAAAAGAACTTTGACTTGATATGAAAATAAATGTACTTGTAAAAATAATAGTAGAAGGATATTATAATAGGTATTATACACCTCTGATAGATACAGAAGCAGGAGCAAACTTATGTAGATACAACTGTTTACCAGAAAGTAAATGGGATAAATTAAAAACACCAATAGTAGTCAAAGGATTTAATAATAAATGAAGTTTAATTACATATAAAGCTAAAAATGTAAAAATACAGATATGGGAAAAAATAATAACAATAGAAGAAATCTATAATTATGAACTAACATAAAAAGATATGCTTTTAGGAATGCCATTTTTAGATAAATTATACCCACATATAATAACTAAAACAGATTGGTGGTTTACAACACCATGTAAGCAAAAAGTAAGAGCAAAAAGAGTTATTAATAAAATAAGAAAGAAAACTGATTGGATAGAAGGAAGTGAAAAAATTACACAAAAGTTAGAAAATATAAAAAATACAGAAGATACAGTAGAACTAGTTGTATTTTCGATAAATAAAAAAGAAATAACTATATTTTCAATAGATAAGGTAGAAATAATAAAGAAAAAATTAAGACAATTATATAGTGGAGATCCATTAAAAGGATGGGAAAAATATAAAACTACTATAAAAATTGAATTAATAGATAAAAATAGCATAATAACTCAAAAATCATTAACATATAATTTTGATGATTTAAAAGAATTTAAAATGCATATAGATGAATTATTAGAAAAATAGTATATACAAAAAAGTAATAGTAAACATAATAGTCCAACATTTATAGTAAATAAACATAGTGAACAAAAAAGAGGAAAAAGTAGAATGGTTATTGACTATAGAAATTTAAATGCAAAAACTATGACATACAATTATCCTATACCAAATAAGATATTAAAAATAAGACAAATACAAGGATATAACTACTTTAGTAATTTTGACTGTAAATCAGGATTTTACTACTTAAAGTTAGATGAAGATTCTAAGGAATTAACCGCATTTACGGTACCACAAGGATTTTATGAATGGAACGTATTACCATTTGGATATAAAAATGCACCATGTAGATACCAACATTTTATGGATAGTTACTTCAAACAATTACCTAATTGTATAGTATACATAGATGATATACTACTATACACAAAAACTAAAGTGGAACATTTAAAATTATTAGAACAATTTACAAATATAATAGAAAAATTAGGAATAAGTTTATGTGAAAAGAAAACTGAAATTATGAAAAATCAGATAGAATTTTTAGGGATATAAATAGATAAAAGTGGAGTAAAAATGCAACAACATATAGTACAAAAACTAATAAATTCAAAAGAAGAATTAGATATAAAAAAGAAATTACAATCATTTTTAGGATTAGAAAACCAAGTAAGAGAATATATACCAAAATTAGCATAAAACCTAAAGCCTTTACAGAAAAAATTTAAAAAGGATGTAGAATATAATTACAATGAGGAAGATAAAAAATAAGTTCAGAAAATAAAAATACTTTGTAAAGAATTACCAAAATTATAGTTCCCAGACGAAAATAAAAAAATTACATATATAGTAGAAGCAGATGCAAGTGAATATAGTTATGGAGGAGTACTTAAATATAGGTATGAAAATGAAAAAATAGAACATCATTGTAGATATTACTCAGGTACATTTAATGAAACAGAAATAAAATGGGAAATAAATAGGAAAGAATTATGTTCATTATATAAATGTTTATTAGCCTTTGAACCATATATTGTATATAACAAATTTATTGTGAAAACAGATAATACCCAGGTTCGATGGTGGTTAACAAGAAAAATACAAAACTCAGTTACGACGAAGAAAATTCGGAGATTAGTATTGAATATATTAAATTTTACATTTACGATTGAAGTAATCAAGACTGACAAGAATGTTATTGCAGATTACATATCAAGACAAAGATACTCAAACTGATTTATCAATGGAAGAAGCTGATGTCAAAGATACCCAAACAGACTTAATATTACAAGTGTTTGAACAAATAAAGTTATTACAAGAACGAGTTATCACATTAACTACTGAAGTTACAAATGTAAAAGTGCAGGTTGAGCACTATAAAAAACAAGAAGCTATTAGCAAAGATATTGTGCAGGAAGAGCACATTAAAAAACTAGACTTAGAAGGTGATGATGAGAAACACCTAAAAACTTAAATTACTAACGAAATTACAGTTACAGCTGCAGGCGCAAGTGATGTATCCAAGGGAAAGAATATAGTCACTCAAAATAAACCTGAACCACCAAAGAAAAAGAATTATAACCTCTACCGGATATTCTCAAAACCATATACACCAAATATACAAAAATCAGAGTCATCTATACCTCCCCAGATACACACATATTCCGAATCACTCAATCAACAAAAGCAGACTTATAACCATATCACTCGTACATATATTGATAATATTTATACCTTACAAAAATTGTTAAATACTAATAGACTACATATATAATTATTAAATACATCTGGGTTATTCTGTAATTAGTTATTCTTCAGTTCTCTATATATACTGCTGTAACCCCTTCAATATTAATAAGATCAATTAATTCTTAAATCTGTATCATGGTATCAAAGCTAGGGTTTCTTCTTCCGCCCAAACCCTAATCTCTCCTCTTTTCCGACGTGTGTGCGCCGCCGCCACCGTCTACACCACGCCGCACGGCCTCCCTCCTCCGCCGTAGGTCGGCGCCATGGACAAGGTTATTGATCCTCTGTCAAAATTACCGTCTGGAGTAAAATTACTGCTCAGGAATCTCCACAATCTCATCCCCGAAAAATTATCTGACAACAACTACCCGGCCTGGGCACTTAACGTCCGCACCGCCCTCGCAGCCAACTTGCTGCTCGGATGGATTGACGGTGCGGAGAAGCCGCAGCCCGAGACAGCCGAGAAGGACGGCGTCAAGCTCCCAAATCCCGACTACCTTCCGTGGATGATCGTAGACACTCAGATCCGAGCCTGTCTTCTCGCAGTTATTAGCCCCTCTGTGCACAAACACGCCCGGGGTTTTCTCACATCGGCTTCACTTTGGGACGCACTAGCCACAAGGTACAACTCTGTGTCCACGACTCATATTTTTCAGTTGCGTGACAAATTGCATACTCTTCGGAAGGGAACGAAGACGATGACTCAATACCTTGATGATGTGGCCTCTATTCTGTCTGACCTAGATGCTGTGAACGAGATTATTCCTGAACGAGACGTGGTGAATGCCGTGATACATGGTCTTCCGGCTGGCTATTCCTCTCTCAAACAGCATATTCGCCTCTCGCCTGTCGAAATCACTCTGAATCAACTGTCTGGATGGCTTAATGCAGAAGAATTGAATCTAGACATGGAACACAAATTACTGCTCGGAGAAGCCAGTTCCACCCCTGGCGTCACGGCTCTTTACTCGGCTGGCAGCGGAGGCTCGGCCAGGGGTCGCGGTGACGATCGCCGTAACCAAGGGCGAGGCAGCGGCGGCGGTGACCGTCGAAACACCGGGCAGCAAGGCAGAGGCGGGCCTCCACCGAGGGACGGCTTCCAGTCAGGCCGCGGACAGGGACGAGGAAACCAGCGGATGCCCACACGAGATCTTCCGACGTGCCAAATTTGTGCTAAACGGGGCCATTCTGCGGCTAATTGCTGGTATCGTTATGATGACTCGCAGAATGTAAATAGCCAGTCCGGAGGATCAAGGGCGATGCATGCGTCCACAAACGCTCAATCTGGCGATTGGTATCTAGACACAGGTGCTAACACCCATGTGACGTCGGATTATTCACAACTTCAAGCTCCTCATCCGTATCATGGCTCAGAAACTATTACAGTAGGCAATGGTCAATCCCTTCCCATCACAAACACCGGCTCTGGGTATGTCTATACCCCAAATGGTAAATTTCATCTCTCAACCCTTCACCACGTCCCTTCCCTCACATCCAATCTTTTATCTGTTTATCGCTTTACTAAAGAAAATAACTGCACCCTCATTTTTAATGACACCAATTTCCAGATAGTGGACAATACCACGAACCGGGTGCGGTACACGGGCCGCTGTGAGCATGGGCTATACACTCTTCCATCCAGGTCTCCGTCTGTTGTGAGTCAAGCCATTCTCTCGTCAACCTGGCATCGCCGGCTTGGGCACCCATCATCCGCCATCACCAAATCCATTTTATCTTCCTTAGGTTTTAATTTTTCAGAAAAATTACATTGCGAGTCCTGTTCAGTGTCTAAATCTTGTCGTTTACCTTTTTCACTGTCTGAACACAAGGCCACTGCGCCATTTCAATTAATTCATTCTGATGTTTGGGGTCCAACCTCAGTTCCTTCTGTTCAAGGTTTTCGTTATTATATCTGTTTTGTTGATGATTACAGTAAATTCACTTGGCTTTATCCTCTGAAATTTAAATCCGAAGCTTATACTATTTTTGTAAACTTTGACCGAATGGTTCAAAATCAATTTAATGCCAAAATCAAAATTTTTCGAAGTGACAATGGCAAAGAATTTGTCAACAATGCATTTGGTGTTTTTCTTCAAAATCTAGGGGCTCTTCATCACACTTCATGTCCATATACCCCTGAACAAAATGGCGTTGCTGAGCGCAAACACCGTCACCTAATAGAAACAGTTGTTGCGCTCCTCCATGATTCCACCTTACCTGTTTCCTTTTGGGTTGATGCCCTTGCTACTGCCAACTACCTCATAAATCGCATGCCCACTCACACTCTCTCCAACTCCACTCCATATGCCCGTCTCTACAATCATCCACCCGACTATATCCATCTCCGCCCGTTTGGGTGTCTAGTTTATCCCTGGTTGCGTCCGCACACTCAACATAAACTTCAACCTCGGTCAACCCCTTGTGTCTTTCTAGGTTATCATCCCACTATCAAAGGTTACAAATGTTTCGATCCTGTATCTCAGAAAACATATGTTTCCCGTCATGTTCGTTTTGTGGAGGAACAATTTCCTTACACAAGTCTTTCCTCTACTCCATACTCCCCCAATCCACTTGGCGTTGTGCCATTATTTCCGTCCTTTTCTCACGCTCATGCTCCGGCTCACTCGGCACCTAACCCGGTACCCCACTACACCACTACCCACCCGAAACCCCAAACCTCCCACCCGAACACCCAGCCGACTGCCACACAACCCACCACTTCCCTACATCATACTCCTAACACACATACAGCCACCCCATCCACCGCTGCACATCCCAGCTCCCACGGCAGCCCCACCCAACCCCCGCTCACGCATCATACAACTCCACCACCCCTTCCTAATCACCCTCCACTCAACACTCATCCTATGACAACCCGAGCCAAGGCCGGTACCTTCAAACCCAAAGCCTACCACACTCAAATACCCTTTGATGCATATCCCACAACTGAGCCTACTACCTACAACCAAGCCTCCAAAAATAGTTTCTGGTGCCAAGCTATGGATGAGGAATTTCAGGCTCTGAATGAACAACGTACATGGGATTTGGTACCTCTGCCTAGTAACCGAAAGTCTATTGGGTGCAAATGGGTGTTTCGCATCAAACGAAATTCAGATGGATCTCTTTCTCGCTATAAAGCACGTCTGGTTGCAAAAGGGTATCATCAGGAGTATGGTGTGGATTATAAGGAGACCTTCAGCCCTGTTGTTAAGCAACAGACTATTCGTCTGGTCTTGTCTCTTGCTCTTCACTATGATTGGCCGCTTCATCAGCTAGACGTCAGCAATGCCTTTCTTCATGGTCATCTTGAGGAAGAAATCTATATGGTTCAGCCACCGGGATATGTTAATCCCAACCGTCCTCACTATGTTTGCAAGCTTCGCAAATCACTGTATGGCCTGAAACAGGCCCCTCGTGCCTGGTACACACGTCTCTCTACTTTTCTGCAGGGTCTTGGTTTTCGCACCTACCATCATGACAACAGCCTCTTCACCCTTCACTGTTCTCGAGGGACAGTCATCATTCTTATCTATGTGGATGATATTGTTATTACAGGCAGCTCGTCATCACTCATCACTGAAATTACTGAAGCTATGCATCGTGACTTCAAACTTAAGGACCTCGGTCCTCTGGAGTTCTTTCTTGGCCTCGAACTCATCCGCAAATCGGGAACCATATTGATGCATCAGACAAAATATACCCTTGAACTTCTAAATCGGGCTGGAATGACAGACTGCAAACCCGCGGTCACTCCCATGGCAGTCCGCCAATCCCCAGGGCCGAATACTCCCTTTGCCGATCCTACACTATATCGGAGCCTCGTCGGTGGACTTCATTATCTTGCTGTTACTCGTCCGGACATCCAATATGCAGTCAATCGAGTCTCCCAATCAATGCATGCTCCCACAGAACAACACTTTCAGGCCTTGAAACGCATTCTGCGCTATCTTCAAGGTACTCTTCACTGTGGAATTTTATTTCAAAAGGGCTCGTTTGATATATCTGTTTTTTCTGATTCGGATTGGGCTAACGACAAAGATGATCGAAAGTCCACTACTGGATATATTGTTATGATGGGACCGAATCTGATTTCCTGGTGCACCAAGAAGCAAACGCGAGTGTCCCGTTCCTCCACAGAAGCAGAATATCGTGCCATGGCTGCGGGTGTTGCTGAAGCCATGTGGTTACGATACCTTACGGATGCACTTGGCATTCCCCCGACGAAACCACAGATTTATTGTGACAATCAGTCCACTATTTGTGTTACCAAAAATCCAGTCCTTCATGATCGTATGAAGCATGTTGGGTCTGACTGTCACTTTGTTCGCGATGAGGTACTTGCAGGAGCAATGGCCACGCACTATGTCCCATCTACTGACCAGCTTGCTGATATTCTCACCAAGCCTCTTCCGTTACAGCCTTTTCAGTCTCTCTGCTCCAAGCTGCCCCTCGTTACCGCTGATCAGCTTGCGGGGGGATAATAGACTACATATATAATTATTAAATACATCTGGGTTATTCTGTAATTAGTTATTCTTCAGTTCTCTATATATACAGCTGTAACCCCTTCAATATTAATAAGATCAATTAATTCTTAAATCTGTATCAAATACAAAACCTATCAGAGTAAAGATTTAGCAAAACAAAACCAAGGATATATTAGACAAAAATGTCAGAACTATAACAAACTTATTGCTTTGCCTGGCACCAGTACAAACTTAATTTCTTCATGTTACTATTATGGACTATTATCTACAGTTTACACAATTACTGGAGAAGAGTTAACAAGAATTCCAGATATTCACAAAAAAATTCTGGATTATAAAAGGATTACAAAGGGACAGTTATTCAATGTTCGTTTCTACTCAGCACCAACAGAAATATTGTTTGATGAAATAAAACAGACAATTATTGTTGTCAGGATAGGAATGACATGAGACTATATTATCCCTAAATAAATATGCGAACAAGAAGAGATAACCAAAAACCAGATACCGGACTTCTACCAAAACAAGAGAGTTATTGAACTTAGCAGTATATTGACTGAGTTAGCAAATAATTATATAAATCAAAACCTAGTTTGGATTTACTATAACAAAAAACAATTATTGGTTTACTCTACTTGTAAAAATATTAGAGAAAATGATAGAGAAGAGATAAGAAAATGGATCATAACGATCCTAAAACCAGAAGAGTTACCAGTCACAAGATCTATTACGAAAAGAGTTATTTTAGAAGAATCTATGGATCAATTCTATAAACAAGTTAGCCAAAGATACGATGACCACATATGCAACAGATGTAGTGGAAGACACAACTTTATTCCAGATGTGATGCTACAATAGCAAGAAGATAAAAAAAAAGAGCAACGAAGCAATAATGAAAGAAGACAAGATATTAATGGAAGAAAGTGACATATGAAGATAGAAAGAGACATATTGAGAAAAGATGAATTATCTTTATGTATAGAAATTATGTAGTTATTATTTTTGACTTTTTGAGTCTTTGATTTTTTGTCTTGTATAGCTTTTAGCCTTTATAGCTTTATAACCTTTATGACTTTCTGTAATATGTGAATTATTACGTAGGATACGTGTAAAGTTAGGAATAGTATAGAACAGGATACGCGTTTTCTTTTTAGATTATAAATAGAAGAGCATCCACTCAGATGAAGGACAAGCCTTCATGAGTTGAAGCAAAACCCTCTCTTGTACACAAAAAACTTTTAAATTATTTAATAAAAAATAGGTATATTTTTAAGGAAAAGCTATCAATCAGACAGCTATGGAAAATCAAGAATTATCAGATTTACCAGAACAGGTATTTATATTTATGATCTCTAGCTAAATGTCCTAGTTTTCCACAATTATAATAAGTACATTCTTTTATAGATTTCTTTTTCCTATATGGTCTTTTACGTTTATAATTTTTTACATAATATCTTTTTCTTGGTTTCTTATACTTATATTTTGATTTCTTGTATTTCTTATATTTCTTATGTCTTTTTCTTTTCTTATAATATCTTTCTTCACATCCAAATTGAGGTGCTATTTTATCTTTTCAACATGTTAAATTTCTTATTAATGTTTTTTCCATTTTTATTTCTTCTCTATATTTTTCACATAGATTTCTATACCATTGCTGTAAAAAAAAAATTCTTGCTCCTAGGGTATCTACTATTTTTGCTTCATCCTTTTTGTCAGTTTAATAGAATTCAATATGTGTGTGTGTATATATATATATATATATATATATCTTCTTTGTTTTCATTCAAAATCATTTTTTAGGATCAAAATTTTCACTCAGACAAGAATTAGTTGTATAAAAATAGAAGCTTTGTGATCACTATTATATTTTTTTGTATAGTTTACAAGTCGTAGATGAATGTCATTTGGCTTTGAAGAATTTCTTGTGTAAAGGTTAGGTTTAATTGTATTTTTTCGATATCTTTATTATCTTATTGTTTTATTTTAATTTATACATGCTAGATGAGTGTGAGTCAACTTTGAATTTTTTTTAGGTAAATGTTAGATTTAATTGTAATATCGTAATATCTCTATTAGTTTGTTATTTTGTGTTAGTTTACAGTTCATAGATGAATCTCGATTGGCTTTGAGAAATTTTTGTGGGTAAAATTTTAGTCTAATTGTACTGTTTTGATATCACATCTATCGTATTATTTTGTTGCAGTTACAGGTGATAGATAAATGTTGATAGATTTTGAGAATTTTTTGATGTAAAGGTTAGGTTTAGTTGTATTATTTTGATATCTTTATTATCATATTATTTTGTTATTGTTTACAGGTGGTAGATGAGTGTCAGACGACTTTGATTTTTTTTTTTTTGTGTAAAGATTGGATTTAATTGTATTATTTTGATGTCTCTATCATTGTATTGTTTTATTGTAATTTACAGATGGTAGATGAGTGTCGTTCGACTTTTAAAAATATTTTTGGTAAAGGTTAGGTTTAATAAATAAATTCTCCATCTTTACATACTCAAAAGATATTAAATTTAATTATTATATTCATCTTTATTATTTAAACAAATATAGTGTAATGTTTGAACTCATTAAAGTGAGGTACATGTGCAAGGCGCGTACACCTAAACTAGTAGTTATATAAAAGCATAATGTCTAGATAATCTATTAAATTTGACACGTCTTATAATATAGACACTAGGGTTTGTTCAGGTTTTTAAATACCAAACCAAATCAAATCGTTTGTATTGGATTTTTAAATCTATAAACCAAATTAATCATAAAATTCAGATTCTTTTTGGGTTATTCGATTTTTTCGGGTTGTTGGGTTTTTCTGGTAAGGTCTTCATAAAAACATATAATTGACTTGTGCTTCAAATATTTCTTTAGTCCCAGCAAGATACAACTATCGTGGGTGTTTCTTAAGAAAATACACAAAATGTGAAATGAGTGATGACAAAAAAATAATAATATAGTAAAATAAATATTGAAAATTTTAAAGTATAGTAAAAATAATCATAATTTAAAGATATTAAGTCACGCTAAAATAAGTCTAGTAAGTATTAGTTATATGACTAAATATTAAATAGGAAAATAAATTTAGGTTACGTTTATTTATGCAAATCTAAAGAATAGATATCCAACATTATTTACAATTCTAGTGTTTAATTGAATATTTTTGTTAGCATTAGTATTAATTTGGACTTTATTTAAGTTACTAATTATGGGCTATAAAGCTTATTGGATCATTCAAAATTCTAAGTTTATATTTGAAATAATATATTGAAAGATAAAATAGTGGGAAGGTTTACGAAATATCGATAAGTTACATGGGGCTTTGAGTTGTAGGTGAACAAAAAGTTTTAAAATGAGGTGTAGGTGACATAAGTCTTAATAATTGAGTGGAGGTGACAATTACTTAATTATGGATTAAGAAAGTTGAAGAAATTTCAAAATAACTCACAAGTTTTTAAATTTACACTTTGATCCAAAGGTTAGTTAATATAACAGGAAACGGAGGAAAAAAAGCATGTTTCTCTCTCTTCTCATCTGTTGTTGTTTTCTCTCTCTTCACAATTATTGTTGTTCATTATTGCTGCTACTTCATTATCTTCTACTTCATTATCATCATGTTCTACTTCATTATCATCTTCATCTTCTTCTTATCGACCATTGCTATTGTTGTTGTACCGCTACTGCTGCTATCTAACCAATTTCTTAGGTCAAATTTTGTATCCTACATCACTTTCCACTTCGGCATTACTTCATAGGTGACTTTGATAAATAAAATTATGATTTTTATTTGAATGTGTCATCTGGGTACACAACTACTGCTGTTTTTCCAACAATGGATAGAAACCGATCATGAATCCAACATAAGTGCCCATAATTTAAAAAGATCACTCATCTGGTGCATCAGATGAGTAAGTTGCTGCAATGAAAAACTCATATGTTGGATTCATATTTATGGTTCTATAGTGCCTGTAACATGAATTGAATAGATGGTTAATCTGTTGCAACAGACTAGTTTTCTGTTACAACAAACTAGTTATCTGTTGCAATAGACTAGATATCTGTTGCAACAGATTTATTATCTGTTGCATTAGACTGAGTATCTATTTCAACAGATGAGTAATCTATTTGGAATAACACAAATCAGCCCCTGCCACAAACCCAACAGATAATCAATATGTTTCAACTCTTGCTATTGCTACTGGATTTAAATTATTTTTTACGTTCAATCGTTGATATATTTGTTGAGAAGATAATAGACAGAATAAAAATTAAATATGAATTAAAATGTCAAAGTCGATCAATAGACTAGTTATCTGTTGCAACAGACTTATTAACTGTTGCATCAGATTGATTATCTGTTGCATCAGACTGATTAACAGTTGCAATAGATGAGTAATACATTGCAAAAGATGAGTAATATGTTTGGAACAACTCAAATTAGCCCTTGCCACAAACCCAACAGATAACCAATATATTTCAACTCTAGCTATTGCTACTAAATTCAAAATTATTTCTTACGTCCAATCATCGACATGTTTGTTGAGAAAATAACAGACATAATGAAAATTAAATATGAATTAAAATGTCAAAGCCGATCAACAGACTAGTTATCTGTCATAACAAACTGATTATCTATTACATCAAACTGATTATCTGTTGCAACAGATGAGTAATCTATTTGGAACAACACAAATTAGCCCCTACCACAAACCCAACAGATAACCAATATGTTTCAACTCTTGCTATTGCATTTAAATTATTCCTTATGTCCAATCGTCAATATGTTTGTTGAGAAGACTGGCCAATCTTCAACCGGTAGCAGCAAGGCCCTCCTCAGCCTGTGGATCTCACGGAGTATCCTTGCTCTAACTGCTCCCAATTCCCATTGTAATTCACGAACCTGCATCCAAAGTTCATTCATGGCGTCTTGCATAAAAGCAACGTCCCACAATAGATCAGCCATATATAGAAAACACACATAAATTGACAAAAAAAAGTAAAAAAAAAAAGTAAAAAAAAGAATATCTGAATGAAATACAACGTATACTACAAATTGGCAAGAAAAAAACTTAGCTGAGTCAGGGAAGAGAAAGTGATGGAAGGTGTAATATGAAAGACAAGATGCAATAAACAAATAGAGTGTAGTTGAATGAAGGATTAAGTAAGGAGGTACCTGTTTATAGAGGATTGAATTTGAATGAGTTAGACAAAAAGGCACGACTGTTCACCTCAATTTATTAATTACATTTTTTATTACTTTGAAAAGTTATGACTTAATTAAATTAAGTAATATTGTGATAAGTAATGACTTTTATCTTATTATTATTAATTAGTTCTTTCCAAGAACCACTTTTATTGAGTTGTGACAACAAATTCTATATCTGTTACATCAGATAACTCATCTGTGACAATAGATATATCATCTGTTGCAATAATTAGATAGCCTGTTGCATCAGATAATCTATCTGTTGCAACATATAATCTATCTTTTTTAAAAAAAAAATATTATCATCATATCTTTAATCTAAATTTGTTGACTTTTTTTTATGATATAAATTAAAAAAACAGATTTAAAAACAAAAATATTTTCTGTGAAAAGAAATGACAAAAGATTGTATATCTATTGCATCAGATAAATCATATATTGCAACAGATATACCATATGTTGCAACAAATTGACCATCTGTTTTAACAACTTTTTAAATTTCTTCTAAGAATTGATACATCAGTTGCAATAAATGGGGCATTTGATGCATTAGCAACATATTGTTGAATGTGTTTTTCTTAACAATCATCATATAACTTTAATTAATCCAATATTGTGACTTTTTTTAATTATATAATAAATAAATAATTTTAAAAAAAGAAATTTAAAGACAAAAATGGTGAAAAGTCACGATCAGTTATTAACATTAAATAATCATTCTTTTATGGTTATAAATTGTGTTTATCATTTATTTCCTTATTATTTATTTACGAACCATTTTTCATATTAAATAATCGAAAAATCATAACTTTTCACCCTCTCCATAACAACAATAACCCCTTTTTATTAATAACCGCCTGTTGCAACATATGATCCATCTGTTGCATCAGATTAACCTTTGTTGCCATAAATGTTCAATCCCTACCACCATCCGTCACGACATGTTGAGAATAAGGAATAAACAGAGTGATAATTAAATATCAAATAAGAATTAAAAATTCAAAGTCGACCAAACATAGATTTTTGAATCCCTTAGGTAGATCCGATATAAAAAAGGAAAATACATACGCTAAAAGATTAAAAAAAACATAACCTAATTATTATTACCAATATTATTATTATTATTATTATCATTATTATTATTATTAATATTAGTAGTACTATTATTCTCAACTGGACAATTTTCACCCAACAGCAGCAGGGTCCTCCCCAGCCTTGCTCTGAAGTCGGCCAAATCCCTCTGGAGTTCATCAAACTGCCTTTAAAGTTCCCACAAGGACTCGATATGAATCTTCTTGTACAAATCTGGATCATCCATATTTATAAGTGTAGTAGAATGAACGAATAAGGAGGGACCCATTTATAAATGATTAAATTCGAAGGGGTTAGTCAAAAAGCCACGATTGTTCATCCCTTAATTAAATAAAACTGGTGACTTTTCAAATATGTAAATTAAAAAAATAGATCTAAATACAACATTTTATCTTTTATTGTATTTTTGGAAGAAAAGAAAATTGCTTTAAAATAAATCTAACAGATGAATAATCTGTTGCAAAATATATTTCATTTGTTAGATAAATTACAACATATTGACAATCTGTTGTAACAGATGGATATATCTGTTTGATTTTCCAACGATATGTCATATGTTACAACAGATTGATCATCTATCATAACATATGTCTGTAATTGTTTGACAATTTAAACAGATGTGGCATATGTTGCAACTTGCTAGTTATCTATTTATTCAATTTAAGACATAAATAGGCTAGGAAGAATAAGGTGCGTGCAAATGGATGGATCCACTATCATGTGTGGGAGTTAAGTATTACTAATAAGGTCATCAAGACACTCACACATAGTACAATGTTCTTGTGAATGCAGTTTTTAACTGATTAGACACTAATCATTCAAACAAGATCCTACATTGTATAGTTAAGTATGATAGGTTTGAATTGATAAGGACGAGGGCCCTATGAAGATGGTGCAGATACCCTGTTACGAATTACCGACGGTTGTTGCTCATGTTTATGCGTGTTAAGTTTTTAAAAGGAATTAATATTTGGTGTTATTGCAGAGATCCAATAGCGATTGAACTTAACTTTAAGTGTGCATTGGACTCTGAGAAGGCCTTCGAAGACTCGCACTACATCAAACAAGAACGAAAAACCAATAGAAATTCCCCTGGCACAAATTTATATGGAAGGATTATTCGAGAAGATGATTATAAGCCAGAAGGAGTCAAAGGAGAATGCCTACTAGGGAAAGGGGAGTTGGTGAAAGACTATATCATTTAAGAGATAATTGAAGAGGAAACATAGGGTAGCAAGGAACTTCTAGCGAATCTAGTCGATGAAATTATCTTAAAACATGAGAAATCTGAATCAAGCGCAAATATGAAAGTGTACCCGGTAATGTAAATTCACATGTTGTTTCTCTAAAAGAAAAATAATGCATATAGGTACTTTGCTAGGGAGATGCGACTAAGTAACGTGGTCGGGATTATCACCTAGACAAAAAATAGCAGAAGACTAAGAAAGCAGCCTTACAGGCATCGAGGGTTGAAATGATGTACAGTAAGTCTAAAAAACTTACGCCAATAGCAGCTGCAATTAAAATAAAAAATCTAAGTGAAAGCGACAATTTTTGAATTTTAAATTGCATCCCATGCCTTCTTGTTTTTAGTTTCGATTAGGTCCACTGCTGTTGACCTGATCGGAACCACAAATGAGATTGAAAGACAGATTGAGTATCATTACTTCCTTAGCAATATGGATTAATTGTATGTGTTTTCTTGCCTTAGCATGCTTTCAACATTTCTTAGAGAAGATCAGAGGCTTGCTGTAGTATGTGAATCCCAATAATTTTCAAGCTTGTCTCTAGTTTGTCGATTTTGTATCAAAGCTTGTCGTTGCCATCTTTGAAATTGGTATAGAGTTTATGGTATTTTGTGAGCTCGATTAGGAACACTTTCTCCTTTGAAGTTGTGGCATTGTAGAAGGCCTTCAAAACACTTTCTTCAGAAGCCTTAAAGGATACATGGAGGGTCTTTATGTTTATTTTAGGTCAAAATATGTTGATGCACAATCAAGATGTGGTCCTAACAGTTGAATAACTCACTTTTATCGAGCGTTTCTCAATACATCTTGCTCAACTAACCTTCAAGGGATTTGATAAATTAATAAGTAAGGAATTACATAACGTTTGATCTAAACTGACTCTACCAAGCCTATCAAACATTACGTAACTCCAGGATCATTACCCTATCAAAAAACTTTGCCCAAGTTAGTGAACAAAAAAAATAAGCTTAATCTCTCAACCTTTCTGCTGATCGCTCTTATCCAATATAGATGACAACATATCCGCCATGCAAAAGTCTACACCATCAATAGAAATTCTTACCAGAGCGAAAGTTTTCAGAAGGCATCAATAGTAATCTCTCAATATCAAGTGATATTGAGAGATTACTAGTCATGCCTTCTAAAGACTTTCTCTCTGGCAAGAATTTCTGTTGATGACAAGATATCCACCATGCAAAAGTCTAAATCGTCAGCAAAAATTCTTGCCAGAGCGAAAGTCTTTAGAAGGCATGACTAGGAATCTCTCAATATCACTTGATATTGAGAGATTACTATTAATGCCTTCTGATCTGGCAAGAACTTTTGGTGACGGTGTAGAATTTTGTATGACGAATATCTTGTCCTGTATATGGGAGAAAAATGATCAACAGAAAGGTTGAGAGATTGAGCTCATTTAATTATTGAACTAACTCGGGCAAATTTTTTTGATAAGGTAATGAGCCTGAAGTTGCATAATGTTTGATAGGATTAGTAGAGTCAGTTTAGATCAAACGTTACGTAACTCCTTGCTTACTAATTTATCAAATCCCTTGAAGGTTGGTAGAATAAGCTGCATTGAGAAACACTAGATAAAAGTGAGCTATTCAACTATTGGGACCACATCTTGACTGTGCATCAATACATTTTGACCTAAAAATATACACAACGACCCTACATGTATCCATTAAGGCTTCTGAAGAAAGTGTTTTGAAGGGCTTCTAGAATGCCACAAATTTGAAGATAGTGTTCCTGATTGAGCTAACAAGAGATCGGAAAATCTATACCAACTTCAAAGATGACAACGACAATCTTGAATACCAAATCAATAAGCTGGAGGCAAGCTTGAAAATTATCAACATTCATATACTACAACAAGACTCTAATCTTTTCCAAGATATGTTGAAAGCATGCTAAGGATAGAAAACACAATCAATTATATACATATTGCTAAGGAAGTAATGACACTCAAACTGTCTTTCAATATCGTTTCTGGTTCCGATCAGGTCAACAACAGTGGAACTGATTGGAACCACAAACAAGAAGGCGTGAGATGCAATTTAAAATTCAAAAATTGCCGCCTTCACTTAGATTTCTTATTTTAACTGCAGTTGCTATTGGCGTAAGTTTTCTAGACTTACTGTACATTATTACAACCCTTGATGCTTGTAAGGTTGCTTTCTTGGTCTTCTGCTATTTTCTACTAGGTGATAATCTCAACCACGCTACCTAGGCGCATCTCTCTAGCAAAGCAACCATCTACACTATTTTTCTTTTAGAGAAACAATAGACGGATTTTTCATTACCGAATACAATTTCATATTTGCATTTGATACAAATTTCTCATGTTCTAAGATAGTTTCATCGGTCAGATTCGCTAGAAGTTACTTTCTACCCTATGTATCCTCTTCAATTAGCTCTTAGATGATAGTCTTTCATCAACCACCCATTTTTCCTTGAAGGAATTCTCCTACCACACCTTCTGGCGTATAATCATCACCCTGAGCAACCCAACTATATAAATTTGAGCTAAGGCAATAACTATATTGATTTCATTCTTGGTTGAAGCAGTGGGAGGTTTTGAAGGCCCTCTCAGGGTTCAATGCACCCTAAAAGTTAGTCCAATCACTATTGAATCTCTTTACAATGCCATCAAAACTAGATCCCTTCACAATGCTTGACACATAAATATGAGCAACAACCGACATTAAATCTTAATAGGGTATCAGAACCATATTCAGGGTCACTTAGCCTTATCAGTTCAGACCTACCAAACTTAACTATAAAATTGCAAATATCTTATTTGAATGATCAATGACTGATCATTTTCGCTTGTATCCATTATTTTCTCTGTCTTTTGCAGGTAACAGAGTTTGAGAAGAGTTCTACATCTGTTTTTTATTCTAAAAATTAGGGTTTTTAGTTAATGATTAAAAATAAGACTTTTAGTTGTATTATCTTTGAGAATGGATTAACAATTTTGTTTTTTGATGCAAAAAAGTAGGAAGTAACTGAGAAAACCCTAGTTTTTATCTTAATGTTTTGTTGACTATCGTGGTATTGTTGGATGGTGTTTATGGTGTTGGTGGTAGTGTTGGTATTTGTGTTTTTGGTGGTGGTATCGGTGTTCTTGGTGTTGGTATTGGTGGCATTGGTGGTGGCATTGATTATGGTGTTAGTGGTGGTCTTGGGGGTCCATCTGTTGCAACAGGTGGAAGATCTATTGGGAGATATTAAATAGGCCTTCAAACAGATTCCTCATCTGTTCCAACTGATGGGTTATCCGTTGGAGTACTTTTTTGTAATGTGGCGTAGAATAATTTATTGAAATTTTTCGTATCTTTTTTAAAAAAATTTATAGACATCAAATGCAATGTATTTTTTGTTTTTCTATTATTTGTAATTAAAAGATGTCTCCCAAAAGAAAAGAAACTGAAAGTGGATCAACTTCTGACCACCCAACAAAAAAGGCTAGAGTACAGATAGATTTTGAGGAACTTCCTGAACAATCTCAGTCAGGAAAAAATGAAGCTGAGGAAAGTGATAAATCCTTCTCACCAATGGGGCGTGAATTAATATCGAAATCACAGCATGATCTTGTCAAAACCATTAGTATCGACAGGTTTTGAGTTGCGATGCTGATAAATAGCCCTAAAAAAGTAACTGGTGATCTTGTACTTAAATGTTAGTTGGTGAAACGTTTTGATGGACTTAGGAGTATTATGAAGAGTAAAAACATAGATAGACTTTTTAAGAGGAGCTGCTTTGCATACTTTCTTAAGCTGCCTGAGGACCGCACTCTTCGTTTCCCAACGAGCATGGTATATGGTCTTCTCAAGCATAGGATCAAGTACGCGGGGTATGATAAAAATTCAAAGGAGGGCAAAAAAAGATGGATGAAATCTGGATCAACTAGTGTGGCATGTCAATTTGTTTTGGATTGAAAGAGTTTGCCATAGTAATGGGCTTGAGATGCGATCGTCCAGAAGAACCTCTCATCAAGGAAACATGTAAGACCCCACAAAATTCTTAGCTTAATTTAGTCCTTTAAGCTTGTTAAGGGGTCCCAGACTTGGAAAATTCTAGCAAGTACTCAGACTTAGTGTTACTTTAGCCTTCAAAAGTTGGCAATCTTATTTGACCTTTGTATCCATTAAATGTCAATATTTGAGTTAATTCATGATAAAGAATATCAATAGGTGTTTTCGGACAAGTTTTGGATTTTTGGGACTTCGTTTGAAGCACCTTTGGAATCCTAAACTAGTGAATCAATGCAATTTTGAATCATCGCGTCGACTATCGCATTAATAAATGTTTTCCCCAGCTTCCAACATCCAATTCTAGTGAACCAACATGGACTCGACATGGCGCGTTGGCTATCGCGTCGATGCCAATGATGCAACGTGTCGGCCTATGCATCAATGATTAAGTTCACAATCATTAAAAAGCTGCATCCACAAGGTTAATTAAGTCTTTTTCCCACGCCTTTCAGCCCCTATAACACAAAAATTAGCCCTCTTTTAGAAAGTTATATTCATTCTTTCACAAATTGCTCAAGAACAAAAACCCTAGGTGAGATTAATTCAAATTCAAGGCTTAAGATTCCATTATTAATTTTCTAGAATTCACCAACTAAGGTATGTGAAGTGTTCATCCAAGGGTTCCTTTCACCCTTGGAGTCCAAGAAACTCTTTTAAAGATTATGTAGAGTGATTTCATGATTTCCATGATTTGAATTAAAGTGTATTCATGATTATTACTTAATTGGGTTTCTATTTCATGATTTATCTCAAGATTCATGTTGAGTTAATTGATATGTGTGCTTTATCATGTTAATTCATGTTGAAACTCTTGGAATTGTGTAATTGGAATTGAATCATGATGCCTACATGTTGTTTTAGTATTATGAGCATATATTATGCCCCACAAGTGTTTGATGAATTGTCCATGTGAGTGGAATAGTGAAATTATATCATATTAGCATGTATGCAAGTTAATGTCATGCAAGTGTTTGCTTGAATGACCAAATGAATGAATGATGACTAAGTAGTTAGCTACCATGTCTCAAGATTATGCCATGTATTTTAAGTTTATACTATCGAGTCTTGGGGGTATTTAATACCCGACAACTTAGCTGCTTATCTAGAGCCACGACCAGTCACAAAGTAGAACCAGTCATGTCTCGATCAGTAGAATTCAATCAGTTACATAACTTAGGAAAACTCAGTGAACTCAGAACAGTCTAACTTAGTTCAGTAAAATTAGTTCAGTTCAATTATATAGTACGATCAGTAATAGTTCAATCCAACCTAGTACAATTTAGAATTTAGTCTAGTGTCTATTCAGTTGGGAGTAGGATTCAGCACCAAGTGAACCCAAGGATGGGGACTCACCCGCCAGTAGAGGGTGAAATCCTTAGAAGCAGTCCTTACATTCTAGAACTACGTAGCCAGCATAGGTTGAGACATCAACCTGCCAGTTGAGGGTTGATGAGGTGATCTACCTACCAGTTGAGGGTACCACCGTTCTCATTCAGAGAACCTGCCTGATGAGGGTGACTCAACATTTATCCTTACCCATGGCACGGTATTGACACCCTTCCAACTGGAGTTACAGGTTGGACCCCAAATCAGTTAAATAAGGGGCATGTCGATTAGATAATTACTTCCTACAGTCTCAGTTTCATATTCAGTCTTAGTATGGAACTCGGTTTAGTTCGCAAATTCAGGACTGTCAGACACAATCACTTAATTTGGTATGGGACTCAGTATAGTTCTAGAAAATCAAGACTATCAGATACAGTTATTCAATTACTAGTAATTCAGTATCAGTATACTCAGATATAAATTAATCAGTATTCAGATTCAGTATTCAGTGTTATTAAGATCTCAGTACAGTTTACATATTCATGCACGTACTCTCATTCAATCATACTCATGATATTTAGTTAGTATTGTTCATGCATATGATCCCATGCATTCCATCCTACCTCACTGAGCATACCTATACATTTAAAGTACTGACGCATGCTTTTCTTTTATGCTATGATGTCTTATATCATAGGTTCAGATGCATGGGCTCCCGAGCACCCTTAGCAGTTCTGATTATTAGCATACAGAGTTAGTGGTGAGTCCTCATAGTTCAAAAATTTATTTATTTATTTCATCATTTCAGTTTATTTTCAGTAGTCAGAGTTAGTTGGGGACTTGTCCCATCAACTCCACAATTCAAACAGTTTAGAGGCTTTTCAGACTAGAGTATTTTCAAACAGTTATTTAGTTTATTGATGTTCAGTTTTGGTATTATAATACCATATTCAGTATTATTTATAGTATTAAACCTTATGGCTAGTTTTCCACCTATTTTCTACATATTTACCATAGTATTATTCAGTTATTGCAGCAGGTACCAGTTATGGGTTAGCTTGTAGTCCTTTGGGATTAGGAGCACCGTGTATTATCCGGGGTACAGACTCAGGGCATTACAAACTTGGTATCAGAGCCTAAGGTTCAACAGAGTCCTAGGAAGTCCAAAAGCGGCATCTAGTAGAGTCTTATGCATGGGTGTGTTACGCGCCACACTTATGGACAGGAGGCTACGAGATTTTATAGGAAAAGTTTCCCTTCTTTCAGTATTCATGTCGTACAAGTGAGCATGAGCTCCAGTTAAACTCTCAATCTAATCCTTTTTCTTCCATTTACAGAATTATGCCTCCAAAGAGAACTAAGGGAAGAAGAATGGGAGACCAGCCAAAACCCTTGCCCGTCCAGCCAGATCCACTGGACGAACACGTCTCCCACATTGAGTTCAGAGTAGCATTCACCACCGTAGCTCATTTTTTGGCAGCCCAGAATGATCTCCCAGCTATCGTTTCGGCCAATCCAGTAGCCAATACTATTTCTGCCAGGATTTGGGACTTCACCTAAATAAACCCTCCATCGTTTATCGGGTCTAATTCAGATGAGTACCCTCAGGAATTTCTTGATCAAGTGCAAAAGGTTACTGATATTATGGGAGTAGCCGCTATTAAAAGTGTTGAGTTCACCGCATATCAGTTGCAGGATGTGGCTCACTCATGGTTTAAATAGTGGAAAGAAGAAAGGGCCGCAGATGTAGGGTCCATAGAGTGGGAAGAGTTTGCCACTGCTCTTTTGGAAAGATTCTTCCCACTCCATAGAGTGGGAAGAGTTTGCCACTGCTTTTTTGGAAAGATTCTTCCCACTGGAGTTGAGGGAAGTGAAGGTGTTGGAATTTATCAATCTAAAGAAGGGCAATATGACAGTGAAAGAGTATTCTTAAGTTTACTCAATTAGCTAGATATTCTCCTCATATGGTGGCAGACAATAGATCTTGAATGAGTAAGTTTGTGTCAGGGGTGTCTAGTAGCGTGGTCAAGAAGTGTAAAACCACAATGCTTATTAAGGAGATAGGCATATCCAAACTCATGGACCATGCTCAGAAGATAGAGGAGGCCAAGAATAAAGAGAATGAGAGGGAGAGAAAGAGAGAAATAATAGGTAGTTTCAACTTCGCTCAGCCTAAGTCAGAGGGTGGGAATCATTCTCAGTTCTACCTGAAATCCTCAGTCCTAGCTTCGTCCTCAGCTAGTGCTCCTGTGCCAAAATTTAGAAAAGGTAACAAAGATATGGCATCAGGCCTTAAACCCCAGGGCAGTGTTAGCAGTGCCCGAACCAATCTTCTTTGTCAGAAGTATGGCAGAAACCACCAGGGTATCTGTAGAGCAGGCAGTGATGTGTGTTTCGAGTGTGGCAAGCTAGGCCACAGAGTCAGATATTGTCCCAAGTCGGGTTCTCGGGGTCAATATAACCATCCCCCATCTAAGTTCGACCGCTCGAATCAGCAGGGTGCCGCTGCCAGTGCCACCAGTGGGCAGCATCCAAATAGACTCTATGCTCTTCAGTCCCGACAATATCAGGAGAGTTCTCTTGATGTGGTCACTGGTACGTTACAAGTTTTTGGTTTGCATGTTTATGCTTTGCTAGATCTAGGAGCTATCTTGTCCTTTGTTACTCCTTATATAACTGTCGATTTTGGAGTTAATCCCAAAATCCTAGCATAGCCTTTCTCAGTCTCTACCCCACTAGATAAATCTATCATAGCCCGGTCGGTATACAAGAACTGTCCATTTATGGTATCTCAGATAGTCACTAAAATAGATTTAGTTAAATTAGAGATGACTGATTTTGATGTCATTCTCGACATGGATTGGCTTCATTCCTGCTATGCCTCAGTTGACTGCAGAAACAGAATTGTCCAGTTTTAGTTTTCAAATGAGCCCGTCCTGAAGTGGAGGGGTAGCACTTCCGCACTTAGGGGTTAACTTATTTCTTACCTTCGGGCTAGAAAAATAATATCTAAGGGATATGTCTACCATCCCGCTCAATTCCAAGACTCTAGTTCAGAAACCCCTACTCTTGAGCCAGTGTCAGTAGCATGTGAATTCCTATATGTGTTTTCCAAAAGTCTTCTCAGAGTTTCTCCCAAAAGGGAAATTGATTTTGGAATTGATCGTCTTCCAGATACTCAACCTATATCTATCCCCGCCGTACAAAATAGAACCTACAAAACTTAGAGAATTAAAAGAATAATAAAAGGATCTCCTAGATAAGGGATTCATCATACCCAGTATGTCTTCGTGGGGTGCACCAGTTTTATTCGTGTGTAAGAAAGACGGTTCCCTCAGAATGTGTATTAACTACCATCAGTTTAATAAAGTCACGGTCAAGAAAAATTACCTACTTCCTAGAATCGGTGACTTGTTTGACCAAATTCAGGGTGCTAGTTACTTCTCTAAGATAGACCTCAGATTAGGCTATCGCCAGCTTAGAGTCAGGGAATCTGACTTCCAAAAAATAGCTTTCAGAACTCGGTATGGTCACTTCAAATTCTTAGTCATGTCCTTTGGTCTTACCAATGCCCCACAACTTTCATGAACTTGATGAACCTTGTGTTCAAGCAGTACTTGGACATGTTCGTCATAGTCTTCATAGATGACATTTTTGTCTACTCCCGTAGTGAACATGACCATGCAGACCATCTTAGAATAGTATTACAGACTCTCAGAAATCATCAGTTATTCTTGAAATTCAGTAAGTGTGAATTTTAGCTAAGGTCAGTAGCTTTCCTTATCCATATCATTTCCTGTGATGGCATTAGAGTTGATCCCCGAAAGACTGAAGCAGTCAAAAATTAGCCCAAACCTATTTCTCCGTCAGATATTAGGAGTTTCTTGGGTTTGGCCATCTATTACCGATGGTTCGTTGAGGGATTTTTGTCTATTGCATTCCTTATGTCCAGATTGACTCAGAATAAAGTCAAGTTCTAGTGGTCAGATTCTTGTGAGAAGAGTTTTCAGGAGTTGAAGACTCGACTCATTATATCTCTAGTTTTTACCCTACCAGATGCTTCAGACGGCTTTGTTGTGTATTATGATACTTCCAGAGTTGGTTTGGGTGTGTTCTGATGCAAAGAGGTAAGGTCATAGCCTATGCCTCTAGATAGATTAAACCCCATGAGAAAAATTATCCTACTTATGATCTTGAGCTAGCAGCAGTCGTGTTTGCCTTAAAGATTTGGAGGCACTATTTGTATGGAGTTCATGTTGATGTGTTCATAGACCACAAAAGTTTGTAGTATGTATTATCTTAGAAAGACCTAAACCTCTATCAGAGAAGGTAGTTGGATTTGTTGAAAGACTATGACATGGGTGTCCTGTATCATTCGGGCAAGGACAATGTAGTGGCCGACGCTCTCAGTAGAATGTCTATGGGTAGTATTGCTCATGTCGAGGATAGTAAGAAGAATTTAGCTCAAGAAGTTCATAAGCTAGCCCGACTAGGTGTACGCTTAGTTGATTCAGCAGAAAGTAGTGTATGGGTACAGAGTAGTTCAGAATCATCCCTATTTTCCAAAGTGAAGGAAAAACAGGATAGGGACCCCAGTCTATTCAAGTTGAAAGAATTAGTCAGAGATAAGAAGGTAGAGGTTTTCTCCCAAGAGGGAGATGGTGTTATGCATTGTCAGGGTCGACTATGTGTGACAAGCGTAGATGACTTGAGGCAGCAGATTCTTGCAGAAGCACATGGTGCACGCTACTCTATTCATCCAGGGGCTACTATGATGTACTATGATTTACGGGAGATCTATTGGTAGAGTGGGATAAAGAGAGATATTGCAGAGTTTATGGATAAGTGCTCAACATGTCAGCAGGTTAAGATTGAGCATCAGAAGCCTAGTGGGTCGATGCAGGAGTTCAGCATTCCCACCTAGAAATGGGAAGAAGTGAACATAGACTTTGTGATGGGTTTGCCTCGTACTCGTCATCAGAATGATTCAATTTGGGTCATTGTAGATAAGATGACCAAATCAGTTCATTTTCTACCAATTCATACCTCTTACTCAGCCGAGGATAACGCCAAACTCTATATCAGGGAGGTAGTCATATTGCACCGTGTTATATTGTCCATCATCTCAGATAGCGGTACCCAGTTCACCTTTTATTTCTAGAAAGCATTCCAAAGGGTTCTTGGTACCCAAATTCACCTCAGTACAACCTTTCATCCTTAGACAGATGGTCAAGCAGAAAGGACCATTTAGAATTTAAAGGATATGCTGTGAGCATATGTGATAGACTTTAAAGGTAGTTGGGGTGACCACTTGCCTTTGTTTGAGTTCTCATACAACAACAGTTATCATTCCAATATTCAGATGGCTTTATTTGAGGTGCTTTATGGGAAGAGGTGTAGATCTCCCATTGATTGGTTTGAAGTGGGTGAGGCCACAGTGGTAGGGCCTGACTTGGTATTTGATACCTTAGAGAAAGTTCAGTTGATCAGGGAAAGGCTTAAGACAACTTAAAGCCGACAAAAATCGTACGCAGATGTGTGCAGAAAGGATTTTGAGTATGATATTGGTGACTATAAGTACTTGAAAATCTCTCCTATGAAAGGAGTGAAGCATTTTTGCAAGAAGGGGAAGCTCAGTCCCCGATATATTGGTCCTTACCGAATTCTCAGCCGTTTCAGAAAGGTAGCTTACGAGGTTGAGTTGCCTTCAGATCTATCTTCAGTCCATCCAATTTTCATGTCTCTTTGCTAAAGAAATGCATAGGAGACCCATCAATTGTAGTTCCCATAGAGGGCATAGATGTTCAGAACAACCTCTCTTATGAAGAGATTTCAATCGAAATCCTTGACTATCAGATTGGTAGATTGAGGAACAAAGAAGTCCCTCTAGTCAAAATTCTTTGGAAAAATTAGTTCGTTGAGGAAGCTACTTGGGAAGCAGAAGCAAATATGCAGACCAAGTATCCTCACTTTTTCTCTGCAAACGCAGATTCAACTCAAGGTAATAGTTTTACTTAAGCTTATTTTATTTCATGCTCAGATTTTTCATTACAAACTTAGTATCAGTTACCATTGCATATTCAGTCATATGTTTATGAGTCAGTTCAGTCATGTGTTCATGCATCAGATATGCATGTTCAGTATGAGAAACTCAGCTTATAAGTAATCTCAGTCATGCATTCATAGATCAACTCAGTCATGTACTTATGCATCAGATATGCATGTTTAGTATGAAATTTAGTATATCAGTAATAACAATCAGATAATCATGTTTCAGATGTTCATGTTCAGTAAGTAAGTTTAGTCTACCAGTATTCTCAGCTTAGTCAATCTTATTCGAGGACGAATGTTCCCAAGGGCGATATAATGTAAAACCTCACCAAATTCTTAGCTTAATTCAGTCCTTTAAGCTTGTTAAGGGGTCCCAGACGTAGAAAATTCTAGCTAAGTATTCATACTTAGTGTTATTTTATCCTTCAAAAGATGGCAATCTTATTTCGCGACCTTTACATCTATTAAATGTATATATTTGAGTTAATTCATGTTAGGAGTGTCAATAGGTATTCCTGAACAAGTTTTAGATTTTTCAGACTTCGTTTGAAGCACCTTTAGAATCCTAAACCAGTATCAACGTGATCTTGACGCATCACATCGACTATCACATTGATAAATGTTTTCCCTAGCTCCAAGTTTCCAATTCCAGTGAACCGATGCGGACTCAATGCGGTGCGTTGGCTATCGCATCGATGCCAATGACGCAACATGTCGGCCTGCTCGTTGATGATTCAGTTTACAGTCATTAAAAATCCACATACTCAGAGTTAATTAAGTCTTTTGCCCACGCCCTTCAACCCCCATAACATGAAATTTAGTTGTAATACCCGTGCCTTTTCTTAGCTTGAAATCATCTCAAGGATGTTAGAACTTGCTTTGAAATATGAATCTATTGAGGTACACATGGTATTTTTGAGATTTTCACTTTCTATCACGTGGGAAATTGATTAATCTTTCCATTGATTCCAATTTCATTAAAATCCGGTGTCAGATGAGAAAATTATGACCGAAATACAGAAAGCAGAAAAATCGCCCAGGTGCGGCGGTACAGGCGACGGACCGTCGAATAAGCGAAGGATCGTCGACCATGGACGTCGCATCGAGGAAGTAAGTTCACTTTATAGAAATATATGATGGCGAGGTCCAACGGACGGTCGACCCAGCGATGGATCGTCGACCCAGCGATGGACCATCGTACCCCACCGGCGCTCAGAGGTAGTGAGTCACAGTTTTGTCCCAGTCCGACGGAGAGGTACGACAGACCGTCTACCCAATGACGGACTATCGCACACCACCGTTGGATAATTTGCTCAGTTATTTTTAAATCATTTTAACAGGGGTATTTTGGTCATTTACCACTCCCCTATATATACCCAATAATACACGATTTCAGCCAGTGTGTTTATTATAACTTCACAATAAATATTAGGGTTTCCCTCTAACCTTAACCTCCAAGAACAAAAGCCAATCTTCTTAAAGAACTAAGGGGTTTCCAATTCTTCAAGTTCAAGAACATCATCCCAGGTATGCATAGTGTTCATTCATGGACTTCTTTCGTCCATAAAGTCCAAGAATCCCTTTTTGTCCAACTTCAAGTATGGATTTTCTTTATGACTTAGTGATTGGGCTGTTCTTGTTCATGTTGATAAATGAGAAATTGAATTCTATTCCATGATTGGTGATAATTTCTATGTGGGTTTGATTATTTTAGATATAGATTCATGTAACCCTTTGACTAAACCCTTAAATGATGAAATTAGATTGAACCATGATGTTTAATTGTTGAACAATGATGTTTACATGTACTATGACTATAATATGTTTGATTAAATGCCTAAATGAAGGAAAATGCCTAACTAGCATGATATCATGAAATCCTCATGTATGTACAAGTTTATGCCTATTACATGTTTGATGAAATGCTTCAATAAATGTATTATGATTTATGAAGTTAGTCATATGTTCAAGTAAGTTATGCTAAGTCAGTTTCCTTCCATCGATTCCTGGGGGTACTTGTACCCGAAACATTAGTTGTATGCCTAGAGACATGTCGTGTTTTCACGATACTCTCAGTCAAGCTATGAATCCTTAGACTTCAGACAGCCGTATAAATTAGATTCACGATATTAGTGCTAGTTGTTATGTCTCATGCATGTATTTTTATGCTCATGTTAGTTAGTCAGTTATTATTATTATTCATTCATATGAACCCCATGTATTTAGCCTACCTCACATGCATACCAGTAAATTCAGTCATACTGACGCATTCGCGCTATGGTGTTTTCATACCATAGGTTCAGAGACACGAGTTCCAGATCAGCATTAGATTCCAGTTTCAGCAGCCAGAGTTAGAAGTAAGTCCTCATCCTTCGAGGGCATGATTATTTAACTATTATCTCATTAATTACTTTATTAGTCGGAGGTAGTTGGGGATATATCCCATCAAATCCTTATTCACTCAGATAGTTTTAGTCATGTTTAGAGGCTTTCTAGACTATTATGTTTCAGACTTCAGTACTTTCAGTTTTATTTTCGATACTCTATTACCCCACTCATATGTTATCTTATTCAGATTATGTTAAGTATTGAACCTTATGGCCTTTCAGTGTATGTTTCCATATTTTTATGTTATATTATGTAGTGTATAGGTACAAATATCAGTCATGGGTTAGCTTGTGGTCCTCCAGGTTCATGAGCACCGTGTGGCATTCCGGGCACCAGGCTCAGGGCATTATAAACTTGGTATCAAAGACAGGTTCAATGGTGTCCTAGGAAGTCTGAAAGCCGCATCTAGTAGAGTCTTGTACATGGGTGTGTTGCACTCCACATTTATGTGAAAGAGGCTATAAGATGTTTAGGAACAGTTCCCCTTCTTTCAGTATTCATGTCGTGCCAGTGAGTATAATCTCATGTCAATCTCTCAGTCTAATCCGCTTCTTCTATTTATTTTAGAACATGCCTCCCAAGAGAAGAAATCAGTCAGCCCCTCATCCCGAAGAACCTTTGGGCGATAAAGTTTCTCATGAGGAATTTAGGGCCATATTTACTACTCTTGTTCAGTTCGTAACTGCTCATAATGAACAACCAGCTGTCATTTCGGCCAACCCAGTGTCCAAATCAGCTGCATCCAAAATTCGGGACTTTACCCAAATGAATCCTCCATTCTTTCTTGGGTCTAAGACATATGAAGACCCTCAAGAATTCCTAGATTGGGTGCAGAATGTGACAAATATTATAGGGGTGACTAATGTTAAGAGTGCTGAGTTAGCGGCATATCAATTGCAGGATGTGGCCCATACTTGGTACAAGCAGTGGAAGTCTGAAAGGTTGCATGATGCAGGTCCTATAGAGTGGGAGGAGTTTGTCATGGAATTCTTAGACAGATTCTTTCCCCTAGAGCTTAGAGAAGCCAAGGTGTTAGAGTTCATCAACCTCAGGAAGGGCAATATGATGGTGAAAGAGTATTCTCTTAAGTTTACTCAACTAGTCAGATATGCCCCTCATGTGGTTGCAGATAGTAGGTCAAAGATGAGTAAGTTCACCTCAGGGAAGAATGACAGTGTGGTAAATGAGTGCAGATCCGCCATGCTAAATAGTGATATGACCTTAGCCAGACTTATGACCCATGCTCAATAGATAGAGGAGAGAAGAAGATTAAGATGAGAGAAAACTAGAATAAGAGAGCAAAGACAGGTAGTTTCAACTTTGCTCAGCCAAAATCAGAGGAGGAAACCATTCTCAGTTTTGTCCTAAGTCATCAGTTCCAGCTCCTTCGCCAGCCAGCGCTCCAGCTCCCAAGTTCAGAGATAGAGCGCCAGGCTCTCAGTCTCAGGGAAATGTTAGCAGCACCACACTTATCCCCTTTGCCATACTTGTGGTAAGAACCACAAGGGTGTCCATAGATATGGTAGTGATATTTGTTTCGGATGTGGTAAGCTAGGACACAGAGTTCGAGAGTGTCCTCAGACAGGTTCCCAGCATTAGCAGAATAGTTCCGCAGCTCAGTCCGGTCGCCCAATCAGCAGGGCGCCTCTTCCAGTGCTACCATTGGGCAACGCCCAAATAGACTTTATGCTCTCTAGAACCGATAGGACCAGGAAAACTCTCCTGATGTAGTTACTGGTACGTTATAGATCTTTCATGTGCATGTTTACGCTTTGCTAGATCCAGGAGACTCTTTGTCTTTTTTCAAGATTAACCAAAGAAATCAAGTTTCTTGCAATAATTACAACATTAGTTATCTTGTAACAACTCAGCTTCATTAATGCACTCACTCAAGAAGTAAAAAAACTATAGAGTTAAATAAAAAATACTTTCAAATAATGCCATCGAAGTTGAATAAAAAACTTACCAAAGTTTCAATCTCTTAACCATCTACAATATTACATGTCATCAATGTATTACCCAAAGATTTTCCTAGCTTAAATTCACCCCTAAAATGTTAAGGAATAGCTTCCCAAAAATAATACCATTTATTTCGCGTATAATTCCTTAGGAAATTTTGTAGGAAATTGAATTAGCTTTCCAACGATATAAGATTCGCATAAATCTGATAATCGGATAAGAAGCTATGGCTATTTTAAGTTCCAGTCGTAAAACACCATCATTTCGGTCAATAGCGCGTCACATAGGAGGTTTAAATAATGATTTTCAATTTCCAGTGGCCCTCCATGATATTGACGCATCTCAAAGAGAGCCAAATTTCCAATTGTCTCATTCTAGTGGTCCTCCGCGATATTGGTGCATCACGGAGAGGTTCAATTTCCCGTTTGTCAATTTTCTAGAGGTCTAGAGCGATAATGATGCGTCTCTCTATGTGCTAAAACGGCATTCCAAAGGGGCACCGTGATGTATCCACATCTCAGAGTCTGCCTATTTTCTATTCGTTGATTTTCAGTGAGCCACCGCGATAGTGGCGCGTCGCGGTGGCCACCCAGATCGGGAAAATGCACATTTTCTAGTTTTGTATAAGAGTTTAAAGGGGGTATTTTGGTCAATCCCCAGGGCCCCAATCCATCCAAAACACCTCATTAATCATATACTAAGGCACTTTATGCTTATTTAATCTCTTTTCTCTAAAAAGCAAACCCTAGTTCATTAAACATCCTCCCCAAGAAATCTAAAATTTGTCCATTAATCCTCCAAGACAATTTAAGATTTAGAATTCACAATTCAAGAACTTTAAGAAGTCACCTCCAAAACATCAATAAAGATCAAGTTCTAGTATCTAGATTACCCAACAAGGTATGTGGGGTTTGAACAAGGATTATTCTTTCATCCTTGTGCCCAAAACTTTATTTTAATTACAAATTTACTACAACTTATATGATTTTTCATGAAATTCAAGTTAAGGATCATACCCATTATCATTATTTGCAAGACTATGAGATTTTTCATGATTTAGAAGTTGAATTACATGATTATATTTACATTTCCATACATATTGTTGAAATTTCTAGATTTTATGATGAATTATAGGTGTTTACATCATCAAGCATGAATTTTTAGATGTTTTAACATGAGATTGCTACATAGGTCATTATGCCCTAATTAAGATTTCTATTTCAAGATTATTTGTGCTATAAGCACCCTCAGATAAGATTATTCTCAGATTATTGATAAATATTTGACCTTTTGGTCCTAAGCTAAGATAAATAATCCACCTTGTTCATATGACTTGAGATTTAAAGAAACAAAAACATAATTATTTTTTCTTGTAAACCCTTGTGCTATTTTTGAATTGGATTTCTGAAGATTTTGAGCATAAGAATGGGAGTAGTATTTAGCACCGAGATGGGTAGGTTACGAAGGTTTCATACTCCAGAACTACGTGCCAACATAGGATTTAGACTATTCCCCACTTCTACATGGATGAATCAGATTATGATCACATTAGATAGAAGTTCTATTCCGATGGCAAGGATAGAACAACCCTACCTAATGGGGGCCAGTCGTAGGACTCCATGGATGCTCACACAGTGTATGTCAGTTAGAAGAACCTCCCAAAAGATGTCCCCTACTCTTAAAACAACTTAATGATTTAAAGCCTTAAGATGAACATAATAAATTTTCAAACTTCACTTAGTATATGTGATTTGAGAAATAGAACAAAAATATAGATTTCAGAACTAAGTGTGATAACTCGCAATATTTAGATTACATATTTATTTATTCATGATTTTACTTTCAGATTTTAGATTACCCAAGCCCAAGTGAGTCATTTACATTTAGCATGCATGATTTTATAAAATATGATGATATTTTTACTTATTTCATGCACCCCCATATACTCAGTACATCCTCAAAGTAATGAACCACATATATGTCTATGTGCTACATTATCTCATAATGTAGGTCCAGGTGCTCAGTCTCAGCAGTGTGAGTGATCTTTAAGCATCTCTCCTACATTCTTGTTGTTGGTGAGTCCTGATAGTTTGGGGACTTAGATGTTCACACTTTCAGTTTATTAGTATATATTCCATCATTCATTTCAGACAGTTGAGTAAGTTGGGGCATATCCCAGTGGCCCTCTAGATTCAGATAGTAGAGGCTTGTCAGACTACCAGATTTAGTATCAGATTTCTATTTTAGTACACAGAGTTTCAGCATTTCCTTTATTATACTTTTGAGATTAGTATGATTCAGACAGTTTTTTGCATATATTATGATTTTTCATTTATGTTTTCCCCTATTTTGAGGTTCAAATTTAGAAAAGGCAGCCAGGGTTAGCTTAGGACTACTTGTAGTTCAGAGCACCGTGTGGCATAGCGGGAACTAAATTTTTGGGCGTTACAAACTTAGTATAACAGCCTAAGGTTTAGAGAGTCCTAGGGAGTCAGACAATCCGCGTTACATGGAATCTTGATCATCGGTGTAAAGCACGTCACATCTATGAGTAAGAGGCTATGATGCATTTTAGGAAACCATCTCTTCTTTCATGATCTATCCTGCATTCGTTTTCTCTATCTTCTTCTAACTCGTGCTTTCACGTGATAGAAAATGCCTCCTTGTCGAGCTAAGGCCAACAAAAATAATAACCAGCCACCTCAGCCCGCAGATTTTTTGAATGAGAATATGTCACATGCAGAGTTTTGGGCTTCCTTTCAGGAGCTAACCCAAGCTGTGACAGCTAATTTTTAGGGAAACCATCAGCCTTCAGTCCCACCTCAGCAGGATGAGGACATAGACGTAGCCAGCATTTAAGATTTTATGAGGATGAATTCGCTAGAATTCTATGGGTCAAAGGCAGGTGAGGACCCACAATTGTATCTAGATGAGGTGAAAAAGATCACTTGAATTATGCATGTTTTTGAAGAAGAGAGTGTAGAGTTGGCATCCTATAGGCTGAAGGATGTTGCATATAATTGGGTGGTGATGTTGTAATACCCCTTATTTTTGTGCTGGAATTCTAACTATCGTTTCTACGTGTATAAGCTCTAGTCCAAGTGATTCTCACGTGAATATAAGTTTCGTGATAATTATCCTAGTCTGTGGAGTAGTTTAGAGGTGAAAACTGTTCATAGCAATGACCTAGAACAAAGTTGAGCTAAGATCAATTGATTCATCCAAAGTTTGACATTCGATTCTACAAGGGTCTACTTCAAACGTGTATAACTCTTTAAATACACAGAATTTTTAATCCCAAGACCTATCAAATTGTATATAATTGAATTATCTTTCCAATGATACCAATTTTGCAAAAATCCGATACCCAAGCGAAAAGTTATGGCCATTTTAGTGGCTGAGGCAGCAGCACCATGCGATAAGCGTGCGACGCACGATCTGTTGCACGCTAATAATTTTCAGGTTCTATTTCTGCGTTTTTAAGGGCAAAAGTGGTATTTTCTAACCCCTATCAAGCTATAAAATAGGATTAAACTCCCAAAACACCAAAATATGATTCTTTTCTCTAAAATTCATCAAGAACTCATCCTAGGGTTTCAAACCAAAACCGAAGAGAACTCAACATTTAACCGTAACTTTTCAAAATTTCTTCAAGAATTGAAATCCCCAGACCAAGAGCTTCAAGAATCTCTTAATAAAAGTACAAATAAAGTCCCAAAAGCAAGAATTCATTCAAGTTCCTAATCCAAGGTATGTGGGGTTTGAACAACAACACCCTTTCATTCTTGTGCCCAAAAATTTTAGTTTTTCTTAAAGAATTTCTTATTTCCAAGATGAATTCATATTATTTTGCTATATTTCAAGTTTATGAGATTATGAAATTGTCCAAGTCTTGAATTGCATGATTAACTTGTTTAATTATGCTCTAAATTGAGAGTTCATGATATAAATTGCACATGCCTATATTGATATCCTATTTTCAAGAATTTCCAAGATTTGTTGTCGTGAATTGAGCCTTATTGTGAAATTGTGAGTCTTTGAGAATGATTTATTGATACTTTTTAAAGTGTTTCAAGAAGAGTACATATATTTCCATGTAATTGAGACTTTAAAGTTTATTCATGATAAGCCTATGAAGATTTCAAGAAGGAAGTGAGTTTTGATCCTAAAAGAAGAAAGAAACCCACATCCTTGATTTTGAGATAAAGGGGATGCATTTTGGCTCCCACCACATATTGTTGAAATGCTTTAAGGTGGATTTTCTTAAGTTCTAGGCTAAGTAAGGAAGTATTATTTAACACCGAGTTGGGCTTGATTCTAAGGGCTCATGCCGCAGAACTACGTGCCCCCGTAGGTTTCTAATTTACCCCAAGTGGGTTAAGATAGTGATCACTAAAGTTAAGGTTCTATCCAATGAAAAGGATAGAACAACTCTTCCCAACATGGGTAAGACGTTGGACTCCATGTAGCTCATATGGTTTATGTCGGTTAGAAGAAACTCCCAAAGATGTCCCCCACTCTTGAAATAGTTTTATTGATTTAAAGTATTGAGATAAAGAGTTTACTCTACAGAATGAGTTTCAGATTTCATCTAGCTTACAAGTTTTGAGAATAAGTGGAGAATATAAATTTTAGAAGCAAGTGAAATGACTCACGAGATTTATACTAAATGTTTCATTATTCATGATTTATGAGATTTATATTTTAGGTATTATTCAAGCTATGTGAGTTATTTATGTCAGCATACATAATTTTGTAAACTGTGATGATATTGAGATATTATTTTATATATAAATTTCACCCCCATATACTCAGTACATCCTCAAAGTACTGATCCACATATACGTCTATGTGTTACATTGTCTCATAATATAGGTACAAGTTTTAGTATGCACATCAGACTCAAACAGTTGTAGATTCCAGCCAGTAGATGATATGTCCTCCTACTTCGGGGATTTAAGTTAGATGTCATTTACATATTTTCTTTCTTTATTATTCTTATAAATTGATTAGTGATAGTTGGGGTTGTGTCCTAGCTTTCTATAGTCAGTATTAGTAGAGGCTTCATAGACAGTCAGTAGAGTCAATATATTTATCTCAGTTTATTTGTAAAAGTAGAGTTGTAATCATATGAATTCACTTTTGTATTTATTAGATTCAGAAAAGATGTATCTTCCACTTACTTTGTTCAGATTTATCTATCTTATTCAGTTGCTTATGAGTTATGCCAGTAGAAGGGTTAGCTTGAGGTTACTTGTGACCTTAAGCACCATGTGACGTCTCGGGACCTAATTTTGGGGCGTTACAAACTTGGTATCAAAGCACAGAGTTCAAGTGTCCTAGGGTGTCTGTGAAGCCGTGTCTAGTAGAGTCTTGTGGAAAGGTACGGAAACGTCTGTACTTTTCTTCGAGAGGCTACAAGGCATTTAGAAAAAGTGTCCATTCTTTCAAGTCTCAGATCGTGCTATAAAAAGGTTCTCTAAGAAACTTATATAGATTCTCAGCTTACTCTATTCTAGCCATCTCTACCTCATTTTCAAGGTACTAGAAATAGTAGGGCTTAATTCTCCATAGATAGTATTGAGATTATAAGAAGGCTAGAAAGTATCCCATCAGTGCTTTTGAGTTCCAAAGATTGAAGTGCTTTATCATGTTTGTAAAAATCGTGCACTAAGCCCAAGTTAGATGTGCTTTAAGATTCCTCCTCAGAATCTATAATGATAATCTATACTTCTCTATCTAAGTATTGTTCTTGAGGTAACATAATTGGCAAGTTCTAATTTCCTCCCCTGATAATGCTCTCTGACCTACTAGCAAGAAGTTTTAAAAGTTTCACAAAGCGGCTTGAGAGGATCCTTCTAGTGTGTTATAAGTCCCTCAAATTTAAAGTTATGTCCTCACTCGTATGAGTTGTTCAGTTAAGACAAAGTAAGATGTGTATTCTTAGATCATTGAATTTCGTGTGTCAAGTTTCTATCCCTTGTATTATGTAATCTTGTTATCATGGTGTTTTTGAAAATCAAAGTCTAGTGAAGCCGTGTGGGGAACTTTAGATTCACTAGCATAGTTGCTTTGTTATTTATCTCATTTTCTTGTTCAAAACAAAAAATCAAAGTCTAGTGAAGCCGCGAGAGGCCTATTTCAACTCACTAGTAATTTATTATGCATCTTGTTGTTATTGTGTTGGTTAGAACTAGGAGTTTAGAAGTGGAGTGACAAGAAGAGTGACAAGGGCGATTTATTAGATATATACATATATAGCTGAATTTCCTTTTTTTTGCATGTGATTGAGTTAGTAGTGAAGTGATTTATCCTTGTTTGTTAGTTTAGTGAAAGTTAGAGAAGGAGATTATTAGTTAAGGTGGATTGTTGTTTTCTTGAGGTAATAAAAGCGTCATTGATGGTATTTGATGTGCTATAAATGTATAGGTTTTGATAGAAGTACTTGGTGGATGACTGTTGTTAATTTAGGCTTTCCTGAGATTGCAAGAGAAAGTTTAGTTGAACTTATAAGGCTATGAAGGAGTTTATACGTGTAAGAAGGGTAAATAGTAATAAGGTGTAGAAGAAAGAGGGGCTATCAAATCATAATAAGATAGACCATAGGATTGTGATTGATCATTATTGTTATGAGGTTTTAACGGACTAGTATTTTCGAATGTTTGGCAGGTAAGAATTGTTGTTAAGATTATGGTTAATCATAGATAGAACAAGATACTAAGTTCTAATATTAGATGATGAGCAAGGTGGTGATAACGATTACTTGGTTAGTGAAGCTAGTTATATGGAGGTGAACTAATAGGCTTGAAACATTAAATGCAAGAATTTAAGTTTATTGATTTGAGATTAAGTATGATGTTGTAGGTATGAGGTAGAGGTGTGCCTAAGGTGATATGAGGTTGTGTTAGTAGTACCCTTGAGTTTTAAGTGGAAGAAGCATAGTTGTCTAGTACATAGTATTCTGGATAGCCAAGTTAAGGAGTTATGGATAGATGACGTTGAGTCTTTCAAGTATGATTTTGATTCTTATGGTTTGGGAGAAATATAAGTATAGAAGTATGATCTTGTTAGCCTATGGGTATGTGTTTAGTGAGGCAGGTATGTTATTGAGCTAAGAGAGTGTAAGTCTATGATGATGATTATCAAAGATAGAGGAAGTTAAGAATGGTATATGAAAGGGGTTGTTCAAGAATGAAGTAGTAAGTTCGAAATATAGTGTATGTCTGTGAGTGTAACATTTATGTGTGGACCGTTAGAGCAAAGATATTCTGACTCACTCCTAGGAATGTGAGATAGATCCATAAGTTTAGAAGATAGCTTTAATCTAGGGGGGAGATAGTATAAGACCCTTTAAGATTCTATCTCATTTTAGTTCCTTGTTGCATGAAAAAATAGGTCCCAAAACATAGAAATTTTCAGCTAAGTGCCAAGACTTAGTCTTTTACAAAGCCTTCAAACTATGAGGAATTTATTTGAGACCTTCCCGACCTCCGAAAGCTAATTTTCAAGTTGATTCATGATCGAGGGAGTCAATAGTACATCTTGAGTGAGTTTCAAAAATTTTGGAATCCGTTTAGGGCATGTTTGGAATTCAAAACAGTGGCATCGTGCGATTAGTGTGCGACGCATGCTCTAATCCACCCCTAGTAGCATGCGATAGAGCATGCAGCGCACACTCCATTCTGATGCTCCATAGCGTGCGACGCACGCTTCACAGCATGCTCCCTTGTTTTTCCAGCTCCTATTTCAGCTATCTAAGGGACAATGTTTATATACTTCATGTGTATTTAAGTTCATTCTCAACTTTTAGTAAGTAAGTAATAGTTTCACTCTATGATTTGAGTTATGCCTAAAAAATCTATGGACTCCAGTCTTATGTTGAATAGTTCATGATAAGCATGAACTCATGTCTCAGAGAATGACCAATTTTTAGAACTCACGATACTAGTGAAGTTCGCATTATATCATGTATGACCTCATATTAAATCTCTTTAATGAATCCATGCGTTTGTCATTTGTTCCTCAGGCCTAAGTTAAGTGTTAAAGTAATGTATAGTAGTCTTTCGTGCTTCAGGACCTTATGTGTTAGGCCTTCAGTGACCTCTCCCTATGGGAAGATAGTGGCGATGATAATGGATAAGCAATAGTTTCGATGTGAGAGAGTTGATGACCCTCATTAAGAAAGATTATTTATGCTTTTCTATCTAAGGCTAAAGTGTGAAGTAAGATTGAGGCCAAGTCTTTGATACTTGTCATGGTTAGTTAGAATTTGTGTGTATGTTCTTAAGAATAGTGCAAGAAAATTATTGTTGATAAAGGTTTAGAGAATATGCGAAGTATGCCTTTATGCGGTTTTTTCTTGAAGTTCATACATGTTTTTAATGATAGGCTTGAATGTCATGTTGGGTGTAAGTGGACGGATTCAATATGTGATAGTAAATCAATAGTAAGTGTTTTGAGTTAGTCATTGAAGTGGTAAGGCATGTTATACTTAGGGTGTGAACTCTAAAAAGATATAGAATATTGAATCTTGTGGTTTAGACAAGTATTGTGGTTTGGCATGTTGTATCTTGTGATTTGGAGTTAGGCTTGATCATGGTGAGAGGACTTAGTTCAATTTAGACATTAGTGGATGGATTTATTAATGCCCATGTGAGAATTATAAGTTGAATCAGATGAGTATGATATTTAAGGGGAATAGTATGGTTGAGAGAGTATTTGAGAAGTGTTGCTAAGCTTCAAAGTAAGAAGTTGTGTTGCTTGTGGCCTAGCAATTCTATACTAGACCCTGAGTTATATGTCTATATTCCATACTATAGAGTTATATCAATGTTGTGATTCCTTAGTCAAATGTTTTGTTCAGATCATGCCCAAAATTCTTTGCTCCCTAATATCAATAGAATTTCATAGAAAAGTGCTGAAGAAATACTCCATTTGAGTATGGGAAGTCAATATAATTCAGCCCTTATAGCATGTAATCCAGTTTAGCAAGCGAGCAGACAAGATCCTATAGATTTTTAATTTTTCCACCTAGTCTTACTATCTGCAGTCTCATGCGTATGTTCATTCCAATAGTTAATGTGTTTGTGTCCACGTAAATTATGAATTCAGATCAGTTCATGCATCAGTTTCAGATATTAAGTCATGATTGATAGCGGAACCAACCTACAACACGGAAACAAGACACAAACATAAGAGAAATCGAGCTCTCTCAGTAGTAGCTAAAACACAAGATAACCGAGAACACCAAGGGTATAACAAGGCGTATTTATACAAGAAAATAGTAGCTATAACAGTTGATGAACACAATATAACAAGAAAAACAACAAGAGATAACAACAACCCACGGTTTTCACTAGAACAACAACAAACACTATAAATTACAAGAATGAAAGGGATAGGTAGTGAGATATTAACCCTTACAAGAACTAAGAACCTAAGTGTATCTTGAACACTAAGACCCTTAACTATTGTAAAAGCAACACCAACACTCTTACCATGCCACAAGAAGGCGTGGATCACTCAAGCACCAAGGTTTCTAACAATGTTTTGCAATACTAGTGATTCCACACTAGCATCACCCTCATTTCGGTTTGGTGTCTATTCCAAGCCCTACAACTAAGGTGTTACACTCCTCATGCTAGATAGAGTTTGGTTCAAGTGTTACAACTTTCAATATCAATCCACAACTAAAGAACTAAAGACCTAAAACTAGTCTATTTATAGACTTATTACAAACATAAGTGAAATGTCCCAAAATCCCTTAATGAAGGAAAGACAAAAGGTACCTATGGAGTGTAGTATATAGCTGGTTCTTGGTGTGTGATATGGTGTTCCTTTTCACTTCACTTGCATACTTCAAGTCTCGAGTTCGACTCGCACTCTCATAAGTTCATCTCCGTGATTATTCTTGTATCAGTGATTCAGTTTGTAAGTATCCTGTGTAGCATCTCAGTCTCTTCCTAGTATTTTCACCAAATTATTATCATTCGGGGACGAACGATCCCAAAATGTTGTAATAACCCAATTTTCATATCATAAACTACTCATCCTTTCTCATGAGATTAGATCCAGCGCAAAGTAATGGTTACTCATAAGTTGACACTCTCGTTTCTATCTTAGCTATATAGCTATTTTCATGAGAATTCATGCACTTGCAGATCAGTTCAGTAGCTCATTATGTTTGAGATTTAGTGATTCAATTTATATCAGTTGTACCTGATAGCTTAAAGACTAAGATTCCTCTGTGATTCAACTTAATTATCCACATTCGATGACGAATGTTCCCAAGGGGGAGATAATATAATACCCCATATTTTCGTGCTGGAATTCTAACCATCATTTCTACACGTATAAGCTCTAGTTCTAGTGATTCTCACGTGAATATAAGTTTTATGATCATTATCCTAGTCTATGTAGTAGTTTAGAGGTGAAAAATGTTCAAAGCAATGACCTAGAACAAAGTTGAGCTAAGATCAATTGATTCGTCCAAAGTTTGACATTCGATTCTACAAGGGTATACATCAAACGTGTATAACTCTTTATATACATGGAGTTTTTCATCTTAAGAGTAATAAAATTGTAGATAATTAAATTATCTTTCCAACGATACCAATTTTGCAAAAATACGATACCCGAGCAAAAAGTTATGGCTATTTTAGTGGCTGAGGCAGTATCACCATGCGATAAGCGTGCGACGCACGCTCTGTCTCACGCTAATAATTTTCAGGTTCTGTTTCCGCATTTTTAAGGACAAAAGTGATATTTTCCAACCCCTATCCAGCTATAAAACGGGATTAAACTCCCAAAACACCAAACTATGATTCTTTTCTCTCAAATTCATCAAGAACTCATCCTAGGGTTTCAAACCAAAACCGAAGAGAACTCAACATTTAACCATAACTTTTCAAAAATTTCTTCAAGAATTGAAATCTCCAGACCAAGAACTTCAAGAATCTCTCATCAAAAGTAAGAATAAAGTCCAAAAAGCAAGAGTTCATTCAAGTTCCTAATCCAAGGTATGTGGGGTTTGAACAAAAACACCCTTTCGTTCTTGTGCCCAAAAGTTTTAGTTTTTCTTAAAGAACTTCTTATTTGTAGATGAATTCATATTATTTTTCTATATTTCAAGTTTATGAGATTATGGAATTGTCTAAGTCTTGATCTAAATTGAGAGTTCATGATATAAATTGCACATGCCTATATTGATATCCTATTTTCAAGAATTTCCAAGATTTGTTGTCGTGAATTGAGCCTTATTGTGAAATTGTGAGTCATTGAGAATGACTTATTGATACTTTTTAAAGTGTTTCAAGAAGAGTACATAAATTTCCATGTAATTGAGACTTTAAAGTTTATTCATGATAAGCCTATGAAGATTTCAAGAAAGAAGTGAGTTTTGATCCTAAAAGAAGAAAGAAACCCACATCCTTGATTTTGAGATAAAGGGGATGCATTTTGGCTCCCATCACATATTGTTGAAATGCTTTAAGGTGGATTTTCTTAAGTTTTAGGCTAAGTATGGAATTATTATTTAACACCGAGTTGGGCTTGATTCTAAGGTCCCATGCCGCAGAACTACGTGCCCCCGTAGGTTTATAATTTACCCCAAGTGGGTTAAGATAGTGATCACTAAAGTTAAGGTTCTATCCGATGGAAAGGATAGAACAACTCTTCCCAACATGGGTAAGACATTGGACTCCATGTAGCTTATATGGTTTATGTCGGTTAGAAGAAACTCCCAAAGATGTCCCCTACTCTTGAAATAGTTTTATTGATTTAAAGTATTGAGATAAAGAGTTTACTCTACAGAATGAGTTTCAGATTTCATCTAGCTTACAAGTTTTGAGAATAAGTGGAGAATATAAATTTTAGAAGCAAGTGAAATGACTCACGAGATTTATACTAAATGTTTCATTATTCATGATTTATGAGATTTATATATCAGGTATTATTCAAGCTATGTGAGTCATTTATGTCAGCATACATATTTTTATAAACTGTGATGATATTGAGATATTATTTTATATATACATTGCACCCCCATATACTCAGTACATTCTCAAAGTACTGATCCACATATACGTCTATGTGCTACATTATCTCATAATGTAGGTACAAGTTTTAGTATGCACATCAGACTCAAACAGTTGTAGATTCCAGCCAGCAGATGATATGTCCTCCTACTTTGGGGATTTAAGTTAGATGTCATTTATATATTTTCTTTTTGTATTATTCTTATATATTGATTAGTGATAGTTGAGGTTGCATCCTAGCTATCTATAGTCAGTATTAGTAGAGGCTTCATAGACAGGTAGTAGAGTCAATGTATTTATCTCAGTTTCTTTGTAAAAGCAGAGTTGTAGTCATGTGAATTCACTTTTGTATTGATCAGATTCAGAAAAGATGTATCTTCCGCTTACTTTGTTCAGATTTATCTATCTTATTCAATCGCTTATGTGTTATGCCAGTAGAAGGGTTAGCTTGGGTTTACTTTTGACCCTAAGCATCGTGTGACGTCTCGGGACCCGATTTCGGGGCGTTACAAACTTGTAAGAAAAGTAGAGAGGTGCAGCTCCCATGACTTGGAAGATATTTTAGGATGCTTTCTTAGACAAGTTCTTGCCACGTGAGATGAGGGAAGCTAATATAGAAGAGTTCATGAATCTGAGGCAAGGCTCAATGACTGTGAAAGAGTATTGCCTTAAGTTTAACCAGTTGTCTAAGTATGCCCCTGATCAGATGGTTGTCCCTAGGTCAAGTATGAGTAAGTTTGTGACCGGTGTGTCGGGATTGGTAGTTAAGGAGTGTAGGGCTGCTATGCTTATCAGATACATGGATCTTCCTAGATTGATGATGCACACTCAGCAAATTAAGGTAGAAAAAGGGAAGGAAAGAGAGAGAGCAAATAAGAGAGCTAGAACAGGGCAGTTTGATCTTGGTCAGAATAGGTCTGGAGGAGGAAATTGACCGCAGTTTTAGAATTGTTCATCTATGTCTGCATCTTCTTTAGCCAGTGATCCTACACCCAGAAATAGGCAAAAACAGTGGGATAAGTCTTCTATGTCCAAATCTCAGAATAGTGTAAGTGGGAAGCCTAATCATCCCCGATGTGCTAAATGTGGTAAGAATCATGGAGATGAATGTTTGTGGGGTCAGAAAGGTTATTATGGGTTTGGCCAGGTGGGTCATGAAATCAAAGAATGCCCACATGCGAGATGGGGGAGTAGAGATATTTGTCCTCAGACTCAGGCTAATAGTGCACCAGCTCCTCTAGGTCTCCCAGTTCCTCCTCAGGGCACATCATCTAGTACCGGTGGCGGTCTACGCCAGAATTAATTTTATGCTTTACCATTCCGTTAGGAGCAGGAGGATTCACCTGATGTTGTGACTGGTATGCTTTTTGTCTTTTATTTTAATGTTTATGTATTACTAGACCCTAGGTCGAGTTTCTCTTATGTGACCCTATTAGTTGCTGTAAATTTTGAGATAAGTTATGAAAAGATCCCTGAACCCTTCTTGGTGTCTACTCCAGTAGGTGAGTCAATTTTTGCCAAATAGATTTATAAAAAGTATCCTATCATTGTCCTTTATAAAGTTATATTAGTAGGCCTGATAGAGTTAGACATAGTTGATTTTGATCTTATTTTGGGTATGGATTGGCTTTATTCCTCTTATGCTTCTATAGATTATCGCTCCCGAGTGGTGAAGTTTCAGTTTCCAGATGAGCCAGTCTTTGAGTGGTCAGGTAATTCATTGTCTCCCAAGAGTCATTTCATATCTTACCTTAAGGCCAGAAAGTTGATATCCAAAGGTTGTATTTACCATTTAGTTTGAGTTAAAGACACTAAGTCTAAGACTCCAACAATTCAGTCGGTCTGAATGGTCAATGAGTTTCCTAATATTTTTCCAGAAGATCTCCTAGGGGTACCTCCCGATAGGGAAATAGAATTCGGTATTGACCTTCTCCCAAATACTCAGCCTATTTCTATACCTCCTTATTGTATGGCTTCCGAAAAGCTTAAGGAGTTGAAGGAGCAATTCAAAGGTCTTCTATATAAAGGCTTCATAAGGCCTAGTGTTTCTCTATGGGGCGCTCCCGTCCTATTCGTGTGAAAGAAAGATGGTTCTTTGCACATGTGCATCGACTATCATCAGTTGAATAAAGTTACAGTCAAGAACAAATATCCTCTTCCTAGAATTGATGACCTGTTTGATCAATTACAAGGTGCAAGTTATTTCTCAAAGATAGACCTTAGATCCGGCTATCATCAGCTTAAAGTAAGGGAATGTGATATTCCAAAGACAGCTTTCAGAACCCGTTATGGTCCTTTTGAGTTTTTAGTCATGTCTTTCGGGATAACCATTGCCCCAAAAACTTTCATGGACCTCATGAATCAAGTGTTCAAACAGTATCTAGACATATTTGTCATAGTATTCATAGATGACATCCTTTTGTACTCCCATAGTGAGGATGGCCATGTAGATCATCTTAAAGTTGTCTTACAAACTCTTAGAGATCATTGATTATTCTCCAAATTCAGCAAGTATGAATTTTGGATAAGATCATTAGTCTTTCTCGGTTATATTGTCTCCGCCGATGGCATTGGAGTCGATCCCCAAAAGACAAAAGCCATAAGGAATTGGCCTAGACCTATCTCTTCGTCAGACATTAGGAGTTAGTTGGGTCTAGCTGGTTATTACCCTCATTTTGTTGAATCTCTTCTATCTCATATCCTATGTCTAGATTGACCCAAAAGAAAGTTAAGTTCCTATAGTCAGATTCCTGCGAAAAGAGTTTTCAGGAGTTGAAGACTCGACTTACTTCAGCCCCAGTTCTAGCATTGCCTTATGGTACAGACGACCTTGTTATTTATTATGATGCCTCTAGAGTTGGTTTGGGTTGTGTGTTGATACAGAGAGGTAAGGTCATAGCCTATGCCTCTAAACAGTTGAAGCCTCATGAAAAAAATTACCCAGCCCATGATCTTGAATTAGCTGTTGTGGTGTTTGCTTTGAAAATTTGGAGGACAGTTATCTGTATGGTGTACATGTTGATGTGTTCACAGATCACAAAAGTTTGCAGTATGTATTTACTAAGAGGGATTTGAAACTCCATCAGAGAAGGTGGTTGGAGTTGTTGAAGGATTATGATATGAGTATGTTGTATCATCCGGGCAAGGCCAATGTAGTGGCAGATTCCCTTAGTAGGTTGTCTATTGGCAGTGTTGCTCATGTGGAGAATGATAAGAAAGAATTAGCTCGAGAAGTCATCGTTTGGCTAGATTAGGTATTAGGTTGGTTGATTTAGCTGAAGGGAATGTTTGGGTTCAGAGTAGAATCTTCCCTTATTTCGGAAGTGAAGGAGAAACAAGATATGGACTATAGTTTGGTCAAACTAAAAGAGTCAGTTAAAGACAAAAAAGTAGAGGTTTTCTCCCAAGGGAGAGATGGCATATTGAGATACCATAATAGATTGTGTATGCCTTGTGTTGATGAGTTGAGGCAGAGAATTATGGCCGAAGCGCATAGTGCGCATTATTCTATTCATCTAGGTTCTACCAAGATGTACCGCGACTTACAGGAAATCTATTGGTAGAGCGGTATGAAGAGAGATATAGAAGATTTTGTAGAAAAGTATGCAACTTATCAACAGGTTAAGGTAGAACACCAAAGACCTGGTGGTACATTGCAAGATTTGGCATCCCCACTTGGAAGTGAGAGGAGATAAACATGGATTTTGTGATTGGTTTACCCCATTTGCATCATCATCATGATTCGATTTGGGTTATTGTAGATAGATTGACTAAGTCAGCTCATTTCTTACCAGTTCATACATCTTATACAACTGAAGATTAAGCTAAGTTGTATATCCAAGATATAGTTAGATTGCAAGGGGTTCCCTTGTCTATCATCTCAGATAGGGGTACTCAGTTTACTTTATAGTTTTGGAGAGCTTTTCAGAAGGGTCTTGGTACCCAATTCCATCTTAGTTCATCTTTCCACTCTCAGACAGATGGTCAAACAGAGAGGACCATCCAAACTTTAGAGGATATGTTGAGGGCATGCACTCTTGATTTTAAGGGTAGTTGGGATAAACATTTTCCATTGATTGAGTTTGCTTATAATAACAGTCATTCTAGCATTCAGATGGCCCCGTTTGAGGCTCTTTATAGGAGGAGATGTAGATCACCCATAGGTCGGTTTGAAGTGGGTGAGGCCGTTTTGCTTGGGCCTGATGCAGTGTTTGAAGCTATGGAGAAAGTTAAGTTGAATAGAGAAAGACTGAAAACAGCCCAGAGTCATCAAAAATCCTATGCAGATGTGAGAAGAATAGACCTTGAGTTTAAGGTCGGTGATTCAGTGCATCTAAAAATTTCACCCATGAAAGGGGTGAAGAGATTTGGCAAAAAGGGAAAGCTTAGTCCCCGGTATGTTGGCCCTTTCAGCATTTTGAGTTATGTTAGAAAAGTTGCTCATGAGTTTGAGTTGCCTGCAGACTTGTCAGTCATTTATCTTGTGTTTACGTCTCTATGCTTAAGAAGAGTGTCAGTGACTCCACTGTTGTAGTTCCTTTAGAAAACTCAGATGTTCAGAACAGCCTTTCATACGAAGAGATTCCAGTTGAGATTTTAGATCATCAAATTCGTAGACTAAGGAACAAAGAAGTTCCCTTGGTTAAAGTTCTTTGGAGGAATCAGTCTATTGAGGATGCTACTTGGGAAGAAGAAGCATATATGCGAGCCAAGTACCCTCACTCTTTCTTGATTCAATTCTTTTCTACTCATATATTCAGCTATATAGTTGTCCTCATATAAGTTTATGCACTCATAGATTAATCAAAAGCTCAGAATGATTTAGATTCAAACTCATAGTTTATTTTAATTGTGCATACTACCTAATATTCTCAGATTCCTCAAAAATTTCTGCTTAACTAGCCACATTCGAGCACAAATGCTTCCAAGGGGGAGATATTGTAGTAACCCGCAATTTTCCTAGCTTAAATTAGCCCTTAGAAAGTTAAGGGATAGCTTCCCAAAACAAATACTATTTATTTCGCATAGAATTCCTTAGAAAATTGCATAGGAAATTGAATTAGCTTTCCAACGATATAAGATTCGCATAAATTCGATAACCGGGCAAAAAGTTATTGCTATTTTAAGTTCCAATCGTAAAACATCATCATTTCGGTCAATAGCGAGTCGCGTAGCAGGTTTAAATGATGATTGTCAATTTTCAGTGTCCCTCCATGATATTGACACGTCACGGAGAGAGCCAAATTTCTAATTATCCCATTCCAGTGACCCTCCGCGATATTGGCACATCGTGGAGAGGGTTAATTTCCCGTTTGTCAATTTTCCAGAGGTCCAGCGTGATGATGGTGCGTTGCACCATTTGCCAAAATGGCATTCCAAAGGGGCACCGCGATGTCTCTGCATCGCGGAGTCTGCCCATTTTCCATTCATCGATTTCCAATAAGCCACCACAACAGTGGCGCATCGCGGTGGCCACCCAGATCGAGAAAATGTACATTTTCCAGTTTCGTATAAAAATTTAAAGGGGGTATTTTGGTCAATACCCAGGGCCCCAATCCGTCCAAAATACCTTATTAATCATATACTAAGGCACTTTATGCTTATTTCTTCACTTTTCTCTAAAAAGCAAACCCTAGTTCATCAAACTTCCTCCCTAAGAAATCTACAATTTCTCCATTAATCCTCCAAAACAATTCAAGATTTAGAATTCTCAATTTAAGAACTTTAAGAAGTCATCTCCAAAACATCAATAAAGATTGAAGATTCAAGTTCTAGAATCTAGATCATCCAACAAGGTATGTGGGGTTTGAACAAGGATTATTCTTTCATCCTTGTGCCCAAAACTTTATTTTAATTACAAATTTACTGCAACTTATATGATTTTCCATGAAATTCAAGTTAGGGTTTATACCCATTATCATTATTTGCAAGACTATGAGATTTTCCATGATTTAGAAGTTGAGTTACATGATTATATTTATATTTCCATGCATATTGTTGAAATTCCCAAATTTTATGATGAATTATAGGTGTTTACATCATCAAGCATGAATTTTTAGATGTTTTAACATGAGATTGTTGCATGGGTCATTATGCCCTAATTAAGATTTCTATTTCAAGATAATTTGTGCTATAAGCACCCTCAGATAAGATTATTCTCAGATTATTGATAAAGATTTGACTTTTTGGTCCTAAGCTAAGATAAAGAATCCACCTTGCTCATATGACTTGAGATTTAAAGAAAGAAAAGCATATTTGTTTTTTCTTGTAAACTTTTGTGCTATTTTTGAAGTGGATTTCTTAAGATTTTGAGCATAAGAATGGGAGTAGTATTTAGAACCGAGATAGATAGGTTACTATAGTTTCATATCCCAGAACTACGTGCCAGCGTAAGATTCAGACTATTCCCACTTCTACGTAGATGACTCAAATTGTGATCACATTAGATAAAAGTTCTATTCCAATGGCAAGGGTAGAACAACACTACCTAACGGGGACTCCATGGATGCTCACATGGTGTATGTCGGTTAGAAGAACCTTCCAAAAGATGTCCCCTACTCTTAAAATATCTTAATGGTTTGAAGCCTTAAGATGTACAGAATAAGTTTTCAAACTTCATTTAGCCTATGTGATTTGAGAAATAGAACAGAAATACAGTTTTCAGAACTAAGTGTGATGTCTCACAATATTTAGATTACATCTTTATTTATTCATGATTTTACTTTCGAATTTCAGACTACCCAAGCCCAAGTGAGTCATTTACATTTAGCATGGATGATTTTATAAACTATGATGATATTGTTACTTATTGCATGCACCCCTATATACTCAGTACATCCTCAAAGTGATGATCCACATATATGTCTATGTGCTATATTGTCTCATAATGTAGGTCCAGGTGCTCAGTCTCAGCACCGTGAGTGATCTTTGAGCATATCTCCTACATTCTTGCAGTTGGTGAGTCCTCATAGTTCGGGGACTTAGATGTTCACACTTTCAGTTTATTAGTATATGTTCCATCATTCATTTCAGACAGTTGAGTCAGTTGGGGCATGTCCCAATAGATCTCTAGATTCAGCTAGTAGAGGCTTGTCAGACAACTAGATTTAGCATTCAAATTTCTATTTTAGTACACAGAGTTTCAGCATTTGCTTTATCAAACTTTTGAGATTAGTATGATTCAGACAGTTTTCTGCATATATTATAATTTTTCATTTATGTTTCCCCTATTTTGAGGTTTAGATTTAGAAAAGACAGCCAGGGTTAGCTCAGGACTACTTGTAGTTCAAAGCATCGTGTGGCATCCCAGGAACTAGATTTTGGGGCGTTACAATCAATGCTAGGTGATTACCAAAAAACATAAAAAATTCTGAACTTAAATAGTCCTTAGCAAGTTAGCAACGCAACAAAAGCAGTGATTGGATAAAAATTGGACATACATCGAAGATTGAATACGCCAGAAATTAAAGATAAAGCAGAAGACTATCTAATAAACAAGAATGAGCAAAAATTATTACTTGTTGAGTGCAACAACAACAAAAATTGTGAGTAGCAATGTTTATGATTTCGAGCAGCATTTTGTCTCTCTAAATAGAGTAATTTTCAGCAAAAAATTGAGCTTTTGTAAAATGTGAAATTCAGTATGTGAGTAGTGAGAGGGATACTGAGACGGGAGTGGGTGAGAGGTGCTAAGTCTTAGGGTGAATAAACCATATTACTCTTTGGGCTTGGGTCGCCTTTTGCCTTTTGGGCCAGTGGGTAACTGGGTATTGGAATGTGGCTTGTTAGCTGCAGAGTGTAGCCTATTTTGTTATCAGGCTATCGGGTAACCCAATAGGAAAATTAATTAAATCGAGGCCTGAACCGATATCCCATTAAAAAAAATATTAAACCCGACACCTGACCTGAATGTTATATAAACCGACCCAATAACCATATAACCAAATTATCGGTTCGGGTTAACGGGTTGAACCAAAAAATGCACAACTTTACATACCATCGGGAAGTACAGGCAAAAGAACAAAACCAAGAACTCGTCATGGCGTCCCATATCACCAGAGAGTACACAAAAAGAATACAACACAAAGAACTTATCACGGCGTCCCATACCACCGGAGAGTACACAAAAAGATCAATGAATAATACAATAAGGCACAATTACTCCACACTTGCCGAAGTCACGGGTAGCACAACCCTGCCATGGCTTATTACGAGAACCACATCCAATGACCATACCGTAATTTAATCACAAGAAAACCAATATTTTCATAGCAAAGCTATATAGTTACTAAATCTCTAGTTCATTGATAAACTCCATGTTTAGCCTATATTAGTTAATCACCAAATCCATGAAGCACTAGCTTACAAGTATCATAGTTTACTAGATATTAAATAAGGAAAATCTATAAGTTACCAACACCATTATTTATCCACCCATCCCAAGGCCATTATCTAGTTAGCAACCTCATTATATAAGTCATTAATTAATCCACGATGAAATCACATGCTAGAAGTCAACTTAACTATTCATCATACAATACTAAGACCAATATCATTAGGCATGTCATGACCTTAAGGATTAGTTTCCATATCTTATCCAAGTAAGGTCCACCAACTAATTTACTAAGACTTTAGACCATGAGCCATAACCATTATTAGAAACAACTAGTGGTCACATAAGCCACTTTACTAGGCGAAACTTCATAACGTAATCATTCATTAAAGTCAAGTAGATTACTAAGTGAACCTTTAGCCTTACACATGATTATCCTATCAAGAGAACTTAACTCAATCTTTAGCATAATTCATCACTAGGTACTACTTAGAGTCAAAATGGTCGCACCTCTCAATTGGTGAATAAGGACAAGGAATAAACAACCATTTGCCAAAGAAGACAGCATATCGCAAGTACATAAGCGGTTTGGTCCCACACAGCCTAACCTCAAGAGTATCAATGCATTTATAAAAAGTTAACCCACATGGCATCATAACCTCATTACCTCTTCCGGGTTCACCGGGCATCATCATAACATCATTACCTCTTTCGGATTTATTGGGTATCATCATAATATCAACATTTTCTATGGATTTATTGGGCATCATCATCATATCAACATTTCCTTTTAATTTACTGGGCATCATCATCATATCAACATTTTCTCTGGATTTACCAGGCATTATCATCACATCATTTCATATTTCCCAAGGCAACAACATACATACATGTACCTAGTCAAATCAATAAGCAAATTCAAGCTCACAATAATAGTGTAATAAGAATGTAAGAGAACATGTATCATCCTACTTTTCTAATAAGCATTACCACATAGCATGTGCATAAATATCCATATGATACATATACAATCATTAATTTCACAAGGCTATCCCTATCATGGCCATTAGATTATCCATCAAGTATATATATAACCATTATTAGCCACACGTGTAACCCAACCATCGAGGTTTAACGATTAATGATCTCAACAATGTAAATTAGACATTCATCTAGTACCTAGGTCTCTAGGGGATTCTATAGTTCTAGCTTAAGGAGGCACAAGTCCCACTTCTAAATCCTAAGAATGCCAATGTACACCATCACAACTCTATCATTTGCATGCATTAGACTAAGTTATCTAAATCGTATCATAAGGTTTTATCAATCCTTGCTAAGCCTATCCGGGATACATTCTTCAAGTACTCCTCCTAAGTCAATCCAACACTAAGGTCTCCTAACTAAGAACTAGCAAGGTCAACATAATCCTAAGGTTAGGGAGAAACACCATTCTCATCTATTGGAGCCAGTAGAGTACTATCTTACTATTTATGAAACCACAAGTAGACTACCCAAGGTTCTAGGATAAGGGTCAAGCACATTATCTCACAAATTCGATAACCTATAAGAACCAATTAATCCCACCATTCACAATTTATTATCTAAACCCCGCCCAATGTCATAAGATATCAACAATTATACTACAATATAGCTCAATCAAACTACAAGTAAGCCTAACCTACCTTGAGTACAAGCAACTCACGAGCCAACAAGATTTTTCTTTTCTTTTGTTGAAGCTACTGTCTCCACCAACAAATCTATAAACAATACAACCTAAGCATTACAACAAGAATAACCATACCCATTAAGGCACCATTGTTCCATGGATTTAAAAGGACACTAAACCCCCAAGTGGATTTCACCTTTGGAAAAAGAGTTTCCAAGATCGACCCATTACTAACATATCATTAGGGAGTTATAACCCTCAACTAATTTGAATAAATCAATCACTATTGGGGATTAATAAAAGTCTTAATCACTTGGGGTTTTGGGTCAATCTTTTCAAGAATTCAATACAAAACTATAAGGAACCATACCTTAAATTTGTAGAAAAATTCAATTTCACAATTTGTTCAAGCATCCAATCAACCCACAAGGCTCACTTAGAAAGTCTCACACTCCATTAGGGTTTGGAGTTAAGAGGGAGGCATAAAATGGCCAAAATTTTGGAGAAAACAACCTTCAAATAGGCTTGCCTAGCCCTCTGGTCCCGCGGTCGCACCACCTGCCTAGTCGCGGTTGTGGCACCATGGTCGCACCTACTTCATCGCAGTCACGGTATCTCGTTCAATGACATGCATAGCTGAAGCTTGGGATTTGATTTCAGGATTCGGCCAATACCTCAAGATACATTCGGGGTCCGATTCGAGCAAATAAAATATGTAACCACATAGATTTCAATATTCTGGACATGTTGGAAAAGTCGGATTTCATATTTAAGGTTTTTTATTGAAGTTCTTGCTCGGTGACCATCTAAAACCAACGATGACTTCAAATTGGGAAAGTGGTTCTAAAAACTAAACAAACCTCTAGGTAACTGTTCTATCTGTTCTGACAAGTCAATAATGACTTGGGCGGCTATGGAGAAGCTCTAATGGTGCAATAAGCAAGAATATGGCCAATGAACTGAAGGGTCATTAAAACATCCACTACTAAGGAACTTTCATCCCCAAAAGTTAAAGACAAGAAAAAACCTAAAGTCTCGAATAAGTGAGGATACTGGGCCCGCATCTCACTCTCAATCTCCCAAGTAGCTTCCTCTACTAGGCGATGCCTCCACTGAACCTTGACCACCAGAATCTCCCTAGTACGCAGTCGCCTGACATCACTAGCCAAAATAAGCACAGGCTCCTCCACAGAGGTCAACTGCTCGTCCAACTGGACCGAGTCCCATCTAAGCACATGAGAAGGATTAGGAATATATTTCTGCAACATAAAGACGTGGAAAACCGGATGAACAGTGGTAAAGTCTAGATATAAGGACAACTCTTAGGCCACTTCTCCAACTACTCAGAGAATCTCAAAAGAGCCAATATAGCGAGGGCTAAGCTTACCCTTCCTGCCAAATATCATCTCACATCTCATAGGCGAAATACGAAGGAACACATGGTTACCAATTCTGAATCTCAAGGCACGGAGTCTATGATCGGCATAGGCCTTTTGCCTACTCTAGGCTACTCTCAGCCTATCCTGAATTACCCTAACTCTATCCAACGAGTCTTGAAGCAAGTCTGTACCACAGGGTTTAACTTTGAAAGTCTCAAACTAACCTATGGAGAAAGGACACTGCCTACCATAAATGCCTCATAAGGTGCCATCTCAATACTCGAATGATAACTGTTGTTAAACGCAAACTCCATCAATGTTAAGTACTAATCCCACTGACCTCCAAAGTCCATAACACAAGCTCGGAGCATATCCTCAAGCACCTGAATAGTTTGCTTGGACTGACCATTTATCTGCGAATGAAAGGTTGTACTCAAATCCACTCGAGTACCTAACTCCTCTTGAAATGCTCTCTAAAACCTCAAAATAAGCACAAAACCACATTCCGATATGATAGACACAGGGACCCCATGAAAATGAACTATTTCTCGAATATAAATCTAGGCTAATCTCTCGGCACTGAAGGTCATCTAAATAGGAATGAAGTGCGCTAACTTGGTCAAGCAATCTACAATAACCCAAATACCATCATGACCACGGGAAGTACGAGGCAAGTCACTAATAAAGTCCATGGTGATCCTTTCCCATTTCCACTCTAGAATGGGCAATCTTTGAGTCAATCCACTCGATCATTGATGCTCCAACTTAACCTGCAGACAACATAGGCAGCGAGCCATAAAGTATCCTTCTTCATACCATCCCACCAGTGCAGTTGCCTCAAATCTCTATAAATCTTAGTTGTACTGGGATAAATAGAATATCTAGAACTATGAGCCTCGTGTAGGATCGATGGAATCAAATCATTGAGTCAGGGAACACAAATATGACCCTGAAATCTCAAGATACCCTCAAAATTCATGGAGTGTCTCCCAAACTCACCACTGGATCATGGAGAAGACATAATTTACTATTCTCGAACTGACGATCACGAATTTGCTCAAATAGAGAGGACCTCACTTCCACACAAGCCATGACCCTTGCAGGATCTAAAATATTGAGGCGAACCATCAAATTGGCCATGGACTGGATGTCCCGTGCCTAGGGCCTCTAAGAAACTTAAATACAAGCAAAACTATCCATGCTCACCGTCTTGTAACTTAAGGCATCCGCCACCATATTAGCCTTACCCGAATGATACAGGATAGACATATCATAATCCTTTAGCAATACCATCCACCTACGCTGGCGAGCATTAATCTCTCGATAGGTCATAAGATGCTAAAGACTACGATGAACGGTGAAAATCTTACAACACATACTATACAAGTAATGCCTCTAAATCTTAAGTGCAAAAACTACTGCTGGCAACTCCAAATCATAAGTGAGGTAGTTATGCTCATGCACCTTAAGATGTCTAGAATCATAGGCAATGACATGACCCTGCTACATTAAAACACACCCAATACAAACACTAGAAGCATCACAAAACACAGTAAATCCCTCACCCTCAATTGGAAGAGCTAACACTGGGGCTAAGGTGAGACAATCCTTGAGCTTTTCAAAGGTCGACTCACACTCTTTGGAACATCGAAAGGGAACCTTCTTCCAGGTCAATCTAGTCATAGGGTTGATAAGGTAGAAAAACTCTCAACAAAACTCCTGTAATAACCAGCCAATCCAATAAAATGGCAAACCTCAGTCAGAGATGTAGGCCTATCCTAATCACGAATTGCCGAAATCTTAGCTGGGTCTACCATAATACCAGCGCTTGGACACCACGTGTCTGAGAAAAGACACCGACTCAAGCCAAATTCACACTTGGAGAACTTGGAAAAAAGCATATGCTCTTGCAAAACCTAGAGCATATTTCTCAAATATTGTGCGTGCTCCTCACTACTCCTCAAATATACAAGGATATCATCAATGAACACAATAACAAAATAGTCTAGAAAAAGTTTGAACATATGGTTCATCAAGTCCATAAATGCATCTGGGGTATTATTTAGCCCAAAAGACATTACCAAAAACTCATGTGACCATAACGGGTCCTAAAGCTGTCTTCGGTATATCCTCAGCCCGAATCCTCAACTGATGATAACCGAACCTCAAATCTATCTTAGAAAGTACAGTTGCACCCTGAAGCTGGTCAAATAAATCATCAATGTGAGGCATAGGATAACAGTTCTTCACTGTCACCTTATTAAGATGCCTATAATCAATACACATTCATATCGAGCCATCTTTCTTTTTTACAAACAAAATAGAGGCTCCCCATGGGGACATACTCGGACTAATGAACCCTTTGCCAAAAAGATCCTGGATCTGAGAGTTCAAATCCTTAAGATTTACGGGATCCATAGAAATAGGCCGAGTACCAAGCTCAAGGTCAATATAAAACTCGATCTCACGGTTGGCAGGGATACTAAGTAGATCGTCAGGAAACACATCAAGAAACTTATACACAGTAGGAATAGAGTCAAGCGTTGGACTCTCTACGTGGGTATCACACAGATAGATAAGATAAGACTCGCAACCTCTCGACATAAACCACCTAGCACAAACACAGGAAATAATCCCTGCCGGCTCATAAATAATAGCTCCCTACCACACAACTGGGGGCCTGCCGGGAATGACTAAGGAATCGGTCTTGGCAAAATAATCCATAACCGCATGATAGTGGGATAACCAGTCCATGACTAAAATCATATCAAAATCCAACATATCCAAATAATAAGATCAACATAAGCATTGACATGACTAACTGTCACAACACATGATCTGAATACCCAATCCACTACTAAAGAATCACATATGAGAGTAGATACGCGCAATGACACAGATAATAAATCATTAGTCAACTCCAACTGTGGTGTATAATAAGCAGATATATAAGAATAAATAGATCTAGGATCAAATAAAGCAAGATCCGACTTGCATCATACCAGAATGCACTTGTGACTACAACATCTGAAGTCTTAGCCTTAGTCCTAGCAGGTACTTCATACAACTGACCATGCCTGCCACCTGACTGGGAACCTGAATGACCCCCTGCCCTGCCTGCCTGAGTACCACCTCAAGTACCCTGGTAACCACCTCTATAACCTCACACACCATCCCTACCCGAGGGATGAACCGCCCTTGTGGGAGTAGCTCCCTAGGCTGAAACAACCATTACCCCATGACTAGGACACTCTCTAGAGAAATGACCAGGAAGTCCATAAGTAAAACAAGACTCCCAGGAAGAACCAGAATTCAAATATTCGGTTGATCTGGCATAGCTACCACACCTAGCATGTCCCACAGATAAACCTCTCACAGACTGATCACCGCCCCTACTGGGGAGCCCACTAGAAATAAGCCGATCCTCATCAACTGCCTGCACTATCGACTAATCTAACCCTGAGGATAAAAATATGGATGCGGAGGATGTCCAGCATAAGAAATACTACCTCTGAATCGAGAACTACTAAGACTCTCTCCAAATCTGCCCTAAAACTTGGGCATCTTATCATGGCCCTCTAACTGCTTGTCCTCCATCACCCTAGCATGATCAGCAACCTCAGCAAAGGTCCTACTTGCAATAACCAAACTCTGAGTAGCCATCCGAATAGGGAGTCTCAATCCTCTAATAAAGCAAAAAACTCTCTCCTACTCAGTATCTAAGATAGCAGTGGTATGTCTAGCCAACTCATGGAAACGAGCTTCATACTCACCGACTGTCATAGAACACTAATCCAACCTAGAAAACTAATCTCTCAAATGATCTCTGAGGCTACGAGGCATAAATTTCTCTAAGAACATCTTGGAGAACTGAACCTAAGAGAGAGGGAAAGATCCAATTGGTCTAGAACTCATAAAACCCTTCTACCAGTGTTTAACAGACAAGTCCAACTAAAATGTGGTGTAGTCTATGCCACGAGTCTCAGCAAGGACTAACCCACAAAGCCTATCCTCACAAGTAGTCAGAAACTCAAATGCATCATCACTAGGAGCACCAACAAATCTAGGTGGAGCCAACCTCAAGAACCTACCCAGCATCTTCTGATCCTCAGCAGACATAGTAGGCTGGGTCACAACTGGTTGAATAGATGTCGGCTGAATGGCGGCTGGAATAGGAGGAACCCTAACTCTAAGAACTGTATCTACAGGTTGCACTCCTGCTCTAGAAGACTGTGAACTATTAATGATACCCAACAGCTAAACCAAAACATCCCTAAGCAAAGAAGAGGGGATAAATATTGGTGGAGCCTAGGCTGGTCCCTGGACCACCGCTGGCTGAGGTGGAGGGGTCTCTGGCTCGGGTACAGGAATATGACCCTGAGAAGGTACACCCTGATCTCTAACTGGGGATAAATCATGAGTCTGGATCTCGGGACCCTCCTCATGTATTACTAAAGCATGTGTCCTGGGCATCTGTGAAAGAGTTAAGTCAATAGAATATCGTACAAACCAACTCAGACTCTTAGGACGATAAGAATGAAACAAGTGAAGGAATCCTAAGAATGTCTCATAGCCTTTCGAAGATAAGAAACAGACGGCAATGTTCTGATTCATAGGACTCTATTAGACACTTGCTCAGGTACCAATAATATCGGTGAAACCTAGGCTCTGATTAAATTTTGTCACGACCTGAATTCTAAGTCATGATGGCACTTACTACATCCCACCGGTAGGTAAGCCAATACCGTAACCCGAATCTAATGCAATGGGTTACCTCGGTAGAAATGTCCAACACGGACCCTATATGTGAATACAATATAAATAATAGCATTTCACAACTAAAGACAATCGATATTCCAACACAAATCCCATGACCTGACAGTATTAATACAAGAGCTTCTAAACTTGACAATAGGAATTTACAATCTCAAAGTCTAAACTGTCTTAGATAGCCTTATACATTTGTCTCGAAAACAAAAGAAAAATAAAGATAGAGAGGAAAGAGGGAAACTCAAACTCTAAGAGCTCACCCTGTCTCCAAATAGTCAACGCAGCACAAACTAGTTCAACGAAGGCAACTAGAACCTGGGTCTGCACCAAAAAGGTACAGGAGTGTAGTAGGAGTACCAAAACATGGGTACTCAGTAGGCATCATCGGCCGACTGAGCTAAACTATAATATAAAGGCGATATAAAGTAAGACAATAACTTAAAGTCAAGGTAAAGAATTGAACCTGAATCTCCTCCAATATCACTGTAACAATATATATATACTACTAAGGCAATAGCACGATATACTATATTAATAAACTCATAACCGTCAAATCAAATGAGTGCCATTTTGGAAGCGTAGGTTACATACCCAATATTAATCACTTCATTTAATATTCAATACATATACATCACAAAAGTATAAAACACAAGACTTACCACGACGTCCCATACCGCGAGGAAGTACATACAAAAGAACACAATCAAGAACTTATCACGGCATCCCATACCACCGGAGATTACACCAAAATAATACAACACAAAGAACTCATCACAGCGTCTCATACCACCAGAGAGTACACCAAAAGATCAACCAATAATACAATAAGGCACAATTACTCCACACTTTTCAAAGCCGCGGGTAGCACAACCCTGCCATGGCTTATTACGAGAACCACATACAATGATCATACCGTAATTTAATCACAAAGAAACATATACTGTCATAACATAAGTATATAGTTACGAAATCTCTAGTTCATTGATAAACTCCATGTTTAGCCTATATTAGCTAATTACCAAATCCATTAAGCACTAGCTTACAAGTCTCATAGTTTACTAGTCATTAAATAAGGAAAATCTACAAGTTACCAACACCATTATTTATCCACCTATCCCAAAGCCATTATCTAGTTAGCAACCTCATTATATAAGTCATTAATTAATCCACGACGGAATCACATGCTAAAAGTCAACTTAACTATTCATCATACAATACTAAGACCAATATCATTAGGCATGTCATAACCTTAAGGATTAGTTTCCACATCTTATCCAAGTAAGGTCCACCAACTAGTTTCCTAAGCCTTTAGCCCACGATCCATAGCCATTATTAGAAACAACTAGTGGTCGCATAAGCCACTTTACTAGGCGAAAATCCATAACATAATCATTTATTCGAGTCAAGTAGATTAATAAGTGAGCTTTAGCCTTACACATGATTATCCTATCAAGAGAACTTACCCCAATCTTTAGCATAATTCATCACTAGGTACTACTTAGAGTCAAAATGGTTGCACCTCCTAATTGGTGAATAAGGACAAGGAATAAACAACCATTTGCCAAAGAAGACATCATATCATAAGTACATAAGCGGTTTGGCCCCACAAGGATTAACCTCACGAGTATGAATGCATTTATATAAGTTGCCCCACATGGCATCATAACCTCATTACCTCTTTCGGGTTTACTGGGCATCATCATAACATCATTATCTCTTCCGAATTTATCGAACATTATCATAATATTAACATTTCCTCTGAATTTACCGGGCATAATCATCATATCAATATTTCCTCTAAATTTATCGAGCATTATCATCATATTAGTTCATATTTCTCAAGGCAACAACATACATATACGTAGCTAGTTAAATCAATAAGCAAATGCAAGCTCACAATAATAGTGTAAGTGTAATAAGGATGTAAGAGAACATGTATCATCCTACTTTGCTAATAAGTATTACCACATAGCATAAGCATAGACATGAGCATGAATATCCATATGATACATATGCAATCATTACTTTCACAAGGCTAACTCAATCATGACCATTAGATAATCCATCAAGTATACATATAACCAACCATTATCCACATGTGTAACCCAACCACTGAGGTTTAACCATTAATAATCTCAACAACGTTAGTTAGACATTCATTTAGTACCTAGGTCTCTAGGGGATTCCATAGTTCAAGCTTAAGGCGGGACAAGTACCACTTCTAAATCCCAAGAATGCAAACGTCCACCATCACAAGTCTATCATCTACCCAGATTAGACTAAATTATCTAAATTATATCATAAGGGCTTATCAATCTTTGCTAAGCCTATCGGGGATACCTTTTTCAAGTACTCCTCCTGAGTCAATCCAACACCAAGGTCATTTACTAACTAAGCACTAGCAAGGTCAACATAATCCTAAGGTTAGGAAGCAACACCATTCTTATTTATTGGAGCCACTAGAGTATTATCTTACTATTCATAAAACCACAAGTAGACCACCCAAGGTTCTAGGCTAAGGGTCAAGCACATCATATCACAAATTCGATAACCTATAAGAACCAACTAATCTCAATTATCACCATTCACAATTTATTATCTAAACCGTGCCAAATATCATAAGATATCAACAATTATACTACAATCAATCTCAATCTAACTACAAGTAAGCCTAACCTACCTTGAGTCCAACCAACTCACGATCCAACAAGCTTTTTCTTTCCTTTGTTGAAGCTCCTTCCTCCACAAGTAAAGCTGTCAATAATACAATCTAAGCATTACAACAAGAATAACCATACCCATTGAGGCACCATTGTGTCATGGGTTCAAAAGGACACCAAACCCCTAAGTAGGTTTCACCTTTGGAAAAAGAGTTTCCAAGACCAATCCATTACTCACATATCATTAGGGAGTTATAACCCTCAACTAATTTGAATTAATCAATCACAATTGGGTCTCAATCTAAGTCTTAAGCCCTTGGGGTTTTGGGTCAAACTTTTCAAGAATTCAATACAAAACTAGAAGGAACCATACCTTAAATTTGTAGAAAAATTCAATTTCATAATTTGTTCAAGCATCCAATCAACCCACAAGACTCACTTAGAAAGTCTCACACTCCATTAGGGTTTGGAGTTAAGAGGGAGGCACAAAATGGCCAAAATTTTAGAAAAAAATAGTTTTTAAATAGGCTTGCCCAGCCCTCTAGTCTCGCGGTCGCACCACCCGCCTAGCCGCGGTCGCACCACTGTGGTCGCACCTACATCACTGCGGTCACGGTATCTCGTTCAATGTCATGCATGGATATACCTTGGGATTTGATTTTGGGCTTCAGCCAACGCCTCAAGATGCATTTGGGCTCTGATTCGAGCATATAAAATATGTAACCACATAGTTTTGATATTCCGAATGCGTTGACAAAGTTAGATTTTTCATTTAAGGTTATTTTACTAAAGTTTTTGCTTGGTGGCCATCTAAAACCAACGAAAATTAAATGAACCACCAGGTAACTGTTCTATCGGTTCCGACAAATCACTAGTAACTTGGGGCGTCTATGGAGAAGATCTAACGGCATAATTAGAAGAATACGACCAATGACCTGAAGGGTCATTACAGTTGTCCTGAACGGAGGATGACCGTTGTATGCTTTCTTCGCACAATAATATACAGTTATGTTTATGGTGGCTATTGTCTATTGGTGTCTTTGTCCTAATCCTATTCTATGTTTCTAACATGGATTGAGGACCCACAGGTTAGGGAGTATCAAACTCATATAGCTCATGAGTTACAGGATGATGGTGAAAAGCTACATAGTTCGGGACTAAATTTTACATGGTTATGTCTTTATGCTCCTTGTTCCTTGTCCCTTGTTTCGTACTTTATTATTGTTATTATGGATAATGAAAATAAGCTTTCTGACTAGTTTTATAAATGAATGTTTTATTCATTTCCCTTGGTTGCTTGCCAGTACTCAGCGTACTGACCATCTCCGGACGCTATATCATTTTATGATGTAGGTTCGGAGATATTTTTTCATTATTTTGTGCAGCATTAAGGCCATTTTGTGCAGCATAAATACCAATAACACATACAATACAATAAAGTATAGAGAAATTCAAACATATATATAAAAAAACAAATACAAAGACAAAACACAAAACATAGGCTCCTAATACAAAAAGAGAGAAAGAAAAAAAACTGACAGTGAGGGAGAGAAATGGAGAGAGGGATGCAACTGACTAAACCATTTATATTTGAATGGTTCAAGTTGTATCAACAAATACAATTCGTATCAACAAATAAATTGTATCATTGAATACAAGATATAAGTATAAAAGAGACTTGATTTCTTAATATACGAATACTATTTTTGTATTAACAAATACGAATTGTATCAGGTGATAAACCTAATTTCGCCACTGACACCAGAATTCGCCATATGTGGCACAACATAAGCTCAACTTCGATAAAGATCCGGCCTTGGAAAATTAGGACTTTTTGTAAGGTTGGATTCATCTCGTTGCTGTGTTTGAGATGACATTGGTCTTGCTCGGAGAATGCGGCTGGAGCTCCGACATTCAAATTAATCTCATTAATCCAATTTTGACAAGTTTTCATTTTTTTTCCACGCTCCTCCCAAAATATTGATATTTTTACGTTTTTAAAAAGTGCTTAATTGACTAAAATGAGTTTTTAAAGCATGGTTAGGATAACTATTTTGCGTATTTTTTCTCCTTCTAAAAATGGGGCATAGAAAGGGGAAATAAGAGACGAAATTACAAGGAAGAAATCCAACTTTTACTAACTATGATCAACCAACTGCACAAAGCCACAAAGTATGATTTCCTGATAACTATTATTACCTTTGGCCTAATTTACGTGGCAATACAAGTATAGTCTGTTTTTATTGTAATTTTTTTTATGTATCTCTTAAATACTTTAAATTATTAATTATTGTAACTTATAATATTTTAATTTTGTAAGCAGTTTGCAATTATATAATTTTTATTTCAAAAAAAAAAAAAAACCATGTGTGAACTTACGAAATTCAAATTGTGTCATATAAATAAGTACGGAAGGAGTATATCAACTTGTGAAATTCTTCTTTTTCCAGATTTTTGGACTTCTGGTAATTTCATCTTTCATCCCACTATTAGGATATAAACATATATATATATATATATATAATATATTTGTATATTTAAAATTCAAACGTATGATATATGATGGAGTTTGGATAGTTGTGATTCTTTTCCAATCTGAAATCAAGGAAGTCTACTCAATTTACAAACTCTTCCCAAGCTAACAAAGTTCCTGAATGGAGAAAGGTCATGCTAGAGGAATACAACGCTCTTATCCAAAATGGTACATGGTCTCTTGTCCCATCTTCACTTGCCAAAAATATTGTGGTATGTAAATGGATTCTCAAGTTGAAACTCAATCCTAATGGTTCCATTGAACGTTATAAAGCAGGACTAGTAGCAAAGGGGTTCAATCAAGACGCCGGAATTGATTATCATGATACCTTTAGTCAGGTGGTCAAGCCTACGACAATTCAAGTTATTTTTACCATAGCTATTGCACGAGACAGGCTCTTCGTAAGTTAGATGTCAAGAATGCTTTCCTACATGGTCAGATATATGACTCAACCAACAGGTTTTATTGATCCAAAAATTTCGATTCATGTGTGCAGATTACACAAAGCTCTTTATGGACTCAAGCAAGCACCACGGGCTTGGTTTGAGAGATTGAGCATAGCTTTGCCTGAGTTCGGATTCATTGCCTCAAAATCTGGTTCTTCCATGTTTATCAGAAAGAGCACTGAGCACATTACTTTTATTCTCGTCTATGCTGACGATTTAATGGTTACCTGAAGTTCTACTTTCATCTCCAGTCTACTTGTGAAGATGTCCAATGAATTTGCTCTAAAGGATTACTTTCGGGGGATAGAGGTGTCTAAATCAATAAAAGGGCTAACTTCGTGCCAAGCTAAATATATTTTTCAAATTCTTTCACGAGCAAATATGGATGGTGCCAAGCCAATTTCCACTCCAATGGTCGTTGGATTACAACTCTCGCAACATAGTGGCAACCCCTAACGTCAGTATGTTTCTATCGGTCATCCTGATATTGCTTATACTGTGCGTAGACACGCGATTTTTGATCTTCCCTCAATTTTAAATATTTATATATTATTTTTATTTTTAATAAATTTTTAATAAAAATAAATAATTAAATAAAGTTAACTTCAAGATATTTAATTTTTATTCTAATTTTTAAAATAATATAAAAAATAATAAATAATTTTCTTTTATAAATTTTTAATAAATAAATTAATAATTTTAATACTATTTATTATATTTATATTTTTCTATTTATAAATTATTATTATATTTTATTAAATATAAAATTATTATTATTATTTTATTCTTTTTTATTTATTTACTTTTATTTATTTATTATTATTATTTTTATTACTACTATTATTTTCTATTAAAATATATATATAATAAATAAATAAATATAATTTGAAATTTGAATTTTTTTTTATCTGATCCTTTATTTAAATAACTGTTCCCCTCTTCCTCCAAAAATCCCATTATTTAAGGACTTTTCCCTTCAAATATACGTACTTAGACCATCAGAAAAAGACTGAGAGTAAAAAAAAAAGCAGAGAAAAACAGAGGAGAAAAAGTGAGAAAAACAAGTGAAAGAAAGGAAAAAGTCAGACAAAAATATCAAGTAAGAGCGAGAAATAAAAGTTGGAGTGGAATCAAGGTTTTCGGTTACGACGATTGGATTTTTCTTAAATACATTAACAGGTTCTATTTTAATTTTATGCTATTTATTGTAAACTTTTTTGTGAAAATTATAATATCGAATGTTAAAGTAATCTTGAACATTGTTTAGCATTCAGGTTTCAGAATATGTATATATTTGTATGTAGATATGTCGAATATTTAAATATTATGTATGTTTATTATCTAATAAAAAAAATGAATTCATTGTTTACACTATCCGACAATTCACAGATGGATTAGAGGCAAGAAATATACTGCAGACACTAACACTGTACCCACACAAAACACGCAGTGTCATCCTCATATACGCATACACACTGAAAAATGCACAAGACATTCCTCCATTTTTACTTGCACATACAGTATAATAAATGACCAAAAAAAAAGTGAAGAGAAATTGATAGATAGGGAGAGAAAATTAGTAATTAAGCAGCAAAATTTTGAATTTGAATCAATAAAAATAGCGAAAGTTTTGAATCTGAGAAGAAACATTTTTCGTTGGAAAATATATAGAAAACAATGACCAAATATTCCATCGCTATTACTGTTACTATTCCGGCGACGAAATGCGCCGGAAAACATTCCAAACCAGATCTAACATCGCCAACCATCCCCATCGCCGGATGTATCTCGCCGGATCAGCCACTATGAACGGCGAAAGTCGCGCCTCCACCATTCACCACCGTCCCTCCTCCATTTCCGGCCAACGGCGAAGCCTAACAATGGTGCCGCCCCATCTCCTCCTTTCCCCGAGCCTGTCATCCCTCTCCCCTCTCCCTGCGACAGCACCCCCCTTTTTTTTTCCGGCGCTGGCGCCTTCTCCGGCCAATCTTTTACCAGATCTGCGCCCCAGCGCAGGCGACTCAGCGCCTTCCCTAACCTCACCAACGCGCTGCCACCATCATTCTCTCTTTTCTCCTTTTTCCGTCGTCCCTTCGAAAACCCACCTGTCGCCGAAAAATATCAAAACTGATTAATAGCATTTCTTTTTCATTAGGCGTTAATTTAATATAGTGTATCTTTACTTTGCTCTAAAAAAATGATTATTTAGTAGATAATTTGGTTTTATGATATTTTATTTTTTATGGTAATTACTAAATTTATATAAATTTGGGATTTATCAAAATTAAAAATAATATAGTTAGTTTAGGGTATTATTGTTATTATTATTATTATTATTATTTTAATTTATTTGTCATTATTAATAAATGTAGATAATTATTTTTGTAAACTAATTAATCATTTAATTAAATTTTATTTAAGATTAAGTAGTATTTCAAGTAAGCACGCTTTTAAATACTAGATAAATTTTAGATATGTTTAAAATATTCATCTCGATTAAGAATGCGACATACGCACCATTTTCGAGACATTTAAAATTTAAGGATGTAAAAAAAATACACCTTGGCAAATACTTTTTCTAAAATTAATTTGACAAATATTTTTACTTTCACCGATTTATTTAATAAGACGAGTTTTAGTATAATAAAATGAGCGAACGTAGGCCTTAACACAATTTATCGAAATAGTTTAAGTTAAGATAAGTCAATAAAAGCGACCGTGCTTGAACCACGGGACTCGAGGGGTACCTCACATCTTCCTCTCGGTCAGCAGAATTCCTTACCCGGTCTTCTGTTTTCGCAGACCATAATAAAGAGTCATTTTCTTTTGATTAGGGATTCAATAAGGTGACTTAAAACACCATAACTCAATTCCAAGTGGCGACTCTGTAATTAAAATAATCTCTATTCAATACCGTCATTTTAATTGAAAAAATCCTTCGACTTCGATCCCTCCGGGCGAAAAAGGGGTGTGACACTGTGAACAAACTCTGCCAATTCATGCACAACCTAATGGAGTCGCACTCTCAAGCCATGAAACGCTTACTTCGGTATCTCAAGGGTACTCTTCATCTGGGGCTTCTTTTACGACCCTCTCCTCGACTTAATATAAATAGTTTCTCTGATGCTGATTGGACTGGCTGCCCAGATGATCGACCCTTCTTGCTTGGTTGGTACATTTTTGAATCAAACATTGGCTCTTGACTCTTGGTGTTCCAAGAAACAAAGAGTGGTTGCTTGCTCAAGTACTGAAGCTGAATACAGGGCCTTAGCTGCTGCTACAGCTGAAATTACTTGGCTTCAGAGTCTTCTCAGTGGACTTGGTGTTATTTTGCCTCAAGCTCCTAAACTTTGGTGCGACAACATCTCAGCTACATACCTCACCGCTAATCCAGTTTTTCATGCTCGCACTAAACTCATCGAGCTAGATTTTCACTTGATTCGGAAAAAGGTTGCAGCCAAAGATTTGCAAGTCAAGTACATAAGTTCATTGGATCAGATTGCTGATGTGTTGACCAAGAGTGTATCTACAAGACAATTCAATTACCTTCGTGACAAGTTGGCTGTGGTTAACCCCAGGTGCACTTGAGGGAGGCTATTAGGAATAAAAGTTTTATAGACGAGAATAAACTTATCTGATATATCTATAAAACATTACTCATGGCCATTCCTGATGCCAAAAACTACCGAGTTGCTTGATTATAAGAAGAGTACTCCTCTACAAGTTATATGAGTAAATGACTGGTTTCCCTTTTTTTTCTCTTTCGTTATTATTGCATGCCTCTATATGAGATTTTAGCTATATATGTTCCTAGTGAAAAGAATTTGGCAAGCTGTTCATTATGCAAACTATAAAAGTAATTGTCTAGAGAAAACATATCTTGGTACCTGAAGAAGATGATAAATAACTTGCTACAATAGTCAAGTTACAAAGATAGCGTAAAATTACATTCTAGATAGTAATTTAAATCTTGATTGTTGCTTGTTATTTGTTGTTACAAACGGCCAACAGCTCTACCACCATACCATCTATCTCTTCATTCCCTTTCGCGTTCATCTTCTCACTCAGTTGCTTAGCTTTCTTCCGCACACCCTCCCCGCTTTCCTCCATTAACACCTTCCTTATCCCCTTTGCAATCTCTGCACTCATTAGCTTCCCATTCTCATCCCTCACTGCTTCGACTCCCATCCCGATATATTCTACAAGCCTAGCATTCATTGGTTGGTCAATGTGCATTGGCATTGCAATTATGGGAACACCAAACTTCATGCTTTCCATGAAAGAACTCCATCCACAGTGACTCACAAATCCACCAGTCGATGGGTGTTGAAGAATTTTTGCTTGGGGGGCCCATCCTTCCATAACCATTCCTCTTTCTCCCACCCTTTCAAAAAAACCTTCTGGAAATGCATCTCGAATGTTAATTCGTTCACCTTGTGGAAACCTGATGACCCAAATAAAGTTCACTCTGCTAAGCTCTAGCGCTTGAGCTACTGCATTTATCTGCTCATTAGAAAGAAAATACTCACTCCCAAAGGAAACAAAGACAGTTGAACCTTTTTCTTTCATGTCAAGCCATTGCATGATCTCGTCATGATCATCTTGGTCAATGGACTCTTGAACTAGCGAACCAACAGGGACGATTTTCTTGGAAACCAAATTTGAAAGATAATCTATATATTTCCCTTCGAAATCTCTGCAAGTTTTCACTAGAATAATATCCTGCGATCGCTTAAGAGCCTCATCGAATGGGAACATCTTATCTGGTGCTTCATTAATATCTTTCTTCAATGAAAGCATTTCGTATTGGTGCAGGTAAATTTCAGGAAATGGAAACTTCTCTTCTATGTTTTCAGACATGTGGATGGCCCAAGCAACAGCAGTTGTACTAAAAGTGGGGAACTGCACAGCTGGAATATTCATAGAGGAAGCCGAATCAGCAACCCATGGCTGATTGTAGTCATGTATGACTAAGTCTGGATTTAGAGTTTGTAATATTTCGGAAAATTTTGGAGCGGCCATTTCAAATGCTGTTTTGAGAGTGTTCATGAGATGGGGTGGGAGGCCATTCGTAGTGTGGTATTGAGGAGGAAGATCGGGCAAAGACGGAAGATGAAGCTCAACTAACTCTATTGATTGAGAATACTTCTCTGTGACTCTTTTCTTGATGGAGTTCAGGTTTACTGGCGTAGAACACATGTAAATGTGGAAGTTTCTATTTGCAAGCTTTTTGGATAGCTCTAGAAATGGATTTATGTGGCCATGAGCTAGCCAGGGTAACATGAGAACACTAATGGTGTTCTTCTTGGCCTCCATTAATTGCTAGATTTCTCTCTCTCTCTCCCTCTCTTGCTCAATTTCTTTATCTATATGATGGATCTAGTAAGTATGACTTAATCAATATATAGTATTTGCTGACCATATGTTGTGAGCTAGAAATGGGTCTAGCATAGTGAATACGACTAAATCAGTCAGTTTTGATCCAAACACTGTATATCCGTATATGTATTGAGAAATCTAAGACAAGTAAGGCTTGCTCAAGTGGTTGAGCACCTCCAGAGCTCCACCATCAACCAGTAGGTTGAGGGTTTGAGTCAAGGTGGAGGGCAAGTAATAACACTATTGATCCTCCTGGACCATGGGGCCAGGAAAAAAGTATTGAGACATATACTGAATTTGTATATTATATTGTTGCATTGAGGTTGGTGTCCTATACTATGATTCTCTTGTGCGTAATTGATTACGCAGGGCATTTAGAACTTTCCTAATGATTTGATAACAAAGAAAAATGTTTTGTACCAGCAGCCTTTTGTGGGAATATTGTTTATTCTTGTTTAGGGCCATTTGTTAGACTAATTGTTAATGACAGACACTTCAACTCAATTTACAATTGACTACCTTTTAGTGAAAACTGAAAAGGTATTCTTTCTTATTTTTCCCTAGAGTTCAAGTTGTATGCGCCGTTACTGTAAAGAATTTTTATAGAAATTAAATCATATTTATCGGTTCTAGTAGATAATTTGTCATATTTTCGATGGTACAGAGTGTCTCAAATTTTAAAATATTTACCTGTAAATATTCATTTTTTACATTAATCCCATAATATTGATACTACTTCTTTTCTTTTTCAGCTATCGGAACTTGCAGTAATCTTATTAGGAAATTAAGATTTATCTAGAAATTCCTAGTTAATAGATATTTTTGCTTGTTTTGTGGTTTGTAATCCTCACACAATCACTATATATATATGTGTAATCTATGTAATGTTCAATTAAGAGAAAAATAAGAATATTAAAAATAAGTTTCAGTTCTTCTTCTCTATATTTTGTTTTCTGGCAGCAATTTACAAGCAATTTACAGCTCCATTTTGTTGTGGTTTCAGCTTGTTGTTTTCCTGTTCTTCCTTCCCTTCGTGTGACATGGTATCAGAGCCCATTTCTTATGGGATCTGAATCTGTTTTCGTTGATTGACTCATCTTATTTTTAACTCCTTTTCTTGAATCTATTTGCTGAAAACATGACACCGGAAAATCAACCAACAATGGGTCCTCCGATTTTCTCTGGGGAGAATGACCATATTTGGACCATTAAAATGAAGGTTTATTTGAAGGCTCTCAACTTGTGCGATGTCGTTGAGAGAGGAGAACCTGCTGTCCATGCATTGAGAGACAACACAACTCTCAATGAAATCAAAAAGTATGATGAGTTGGTGACTAGATCTCCAAGAGCTCTCACTTACATACATTCAAGTCTTACAGAAGTGATATTTACAAGGATTATGGCTTGTTAGACAGCCAAGGAAGCCTGGTATAAGCTAAACGAGGAGTTTGAAGGCAGTGATAAAATTCTATTTGTTAGCTTTAGGACCAAAGTGAAGCTTGGAGATGGTACACTGGTGCAAGCTCAAGGAAGAGGATCAATAAAATTTCTTACGAACAAAGGTATGAAAATCATAAACGATGTTCTTTATGTGCCAAGCTTGACTCAAAACTTGTTGAGTGTTGCTCAGTTGCTTCACAATAGTTATTCAGTTACTTTTAAGGATAAAAAAATGTGTCATTTATGATCCTAAAGGTTGTGAAGTAGCTAAAATTAGCATGATTAGTAATTCCTTTCCAATTTCATGCTATTCTGCTGAAAGTTGCTCTTTCAATGTTAAAATGAGTGATACCTGGCTTTGGCACAAAAGATTCGGTCATTACAACCTTAGTTCATTGGTTTATATGCAATCCAAAGGTATGGTGCTAGATGTACCCAAAATTGACATGTGCCGATATGTTTGTGAGTCATGTCAATTTGGTAAATTGCATAGACGATCCTTTCCTAAAGGAAGTCTTGGAGGGCGAAGGAAAAGCTAGAGTTGGTTCATACAGATATATGTGGACCAATAAGGACATTTTCTTTGAGTGGGAATAAATATTTTATTCTCTTCATAGATGATCTAACTCGAATGTCATGGGTCTATTTTTTAAGTAGCAAAGTTTAAGTGTTTTCTATTTTCAAAGAATTCAAGGCTATGGTAGAAAGGGAGAGTGAATGCCGGTTGAAGTATATCAGGTTAGATAATGGAATTGAATATACTTCACATCAGTTTAGCAAGTATTATAAAGACTTGGGTATTCAACAACAATTCACTGTTAGCTACACTCCAGAACAGAATGGGGTTTCTGAGAGGAAGAACAGAACAGTGATGGAGATGGCGAGATGCATGTTGGAAGAAAAGAAAATGCTTAAATATTTTTGGGCTGAGGCAGTCAATACCGCAGTCTATTTGCTGAATAGGTTACCAACTAGAGCACTCCAAGTCATGACACCATTTGAAGCATGGAGGGGTATAAAGCCGTCTGCGAGACACTTGAAAGTATTGGTTCGGTGTTCTATGCCCATGTTCCAGATGCTAAAAGAGGCAAATTGGACAACAAGGTAGAACTCTGTATTTTGTTGGGCTACAACATAATTGCAAAAGGGTACAAAGTGTATAATGTTAGTACAAAGAATGTGCTTATCAATAGAGATCTTGTGGTGGACGAGTTTAGCCACTATGATTGGGATCGAGATATTGTTGTAAAGAACCAAGAAGAGAGTACTTCAGTTGCAGCTCTAAATCCACAAACGAGTAATATTTCTTCTAGTCCTATTATTAGAAAAGAGAACAATTCAAATGTTGAATTAACTTCAGATTCTCCAGTTTTGAAGACCAGGTCACTAGCTGAAGTTTATGAGCAATGCAATTTTACTCTTGTGGAACCATCTTCTTTTGAAGAAGCAGCAAACCATGAAGCTTGGATTTCTGCAATGGAGGAGGAGCTTGCCATGATTAATAAAAATAATACTTGGGAGTTGGTTGATAGGCCCGACCAAAATAACGTCATCGGTGTCAAATGAGTCTATAGAACGAAGTTTAATCCAGATGGCTCTATTTTCAAACATAAAGCCAGACTTGTAGTTAAAGGCTATTCCCAGCAGCCTGGAGTTGACTTTGGAGATATGTTTGCTCCTATCGCGAGGCATGAGACAGTAAGATTTCTAGTCGCTCTTGCAGCACAATACAAGTGGAAAATCTACCATTTAGATGTCAAAACTGCATTTCTAAATGAATTTCTTGAAGAAGATATTTATGTTGAACAACCTGAAGGTTTTATAGCTACAGGTGAAGAAGACAAGGTGTACAAGCTTAAAAAGGCTCTCTATGGCCTTAAACAAGCTTCGAGAGCTTGGTATAGTAGGTTGGATACTCATTTGCTGTCTTAAGGCTTCAACAGAAGCCTAAATGAGCCTACTTTATACTTCAAAAGGAAAGCTGATAGGAGGTTGATTGTGATATCCTTTTATGTTGATGATTTGATGATCACAGGTGAAGATTCTATTGCGGTTCAAGAAATTAAAAATGCAATGCTAAAAGTTTTTGAAATGTCTGATATAGGACAGAGGAATGGAGATTTTTCAATCTTCTGAAGGAATTTTCTTGTCCCAAAAGAGGTATGCCTTGAATCTTTTAAAAAGATTCAAACTTGATAAGTGCAAACCTGTTGCAAATCTACTTGTTGTGAATGAAAAGTTAATGAAGGATAATGGAGAAGAGCATGCAGATTGAAAACTTTATAGGAGTCTTATTGGAAGATTGTTATATCTGTCTGCTACTAGGCCAGATATGATGTTTGCTGCTAGTCTGCTGTCCCGATATATGCAATGTCCTAGCACCAAGCATTTTGGAGCTGCTAAAAGGGTGTTAAGGTATATTAGAGGGACAGCTAATTATGGCATTTGGTACAGAAGTATGGAGAATGGAGCTCTTATTGGCTATTCAGATAGTGATTGGGGTGGATGTTTGAACGATTACAAAAGCACATCTGGTTACTCTTTTTCATTTGGTTCAGGCATTTTTTCTTGGAGCACAAAGAAGCAGGATATCGTAGCTCAATCTTCAGCTGAAGCCGAGTATGTGGCTGCTGCATCTACTACAAATCAAGGAATTTGGTTGAGGAAAATTTTGTTTGAATTGGATCTTTTGCCAGAAGAACCAACAATGATCTATGTGGACAACAAATCAGCCATTGCTATGGCTGAAAATCCAGTGCAACATGGAAGGACGAAGCTTATCAACATCAGATTTCATGCTTTGCGAGATGCCAAGAAGAATGGCGAAGTTAAGCTGGTGCATTGCAGAAGTGAAGAACAACAAGCCGATATTCTAACCAAGGCTCTTTCCACCAACAAGTTTGAGTTCCAAAGGACGTTGCAGGGAGTTTCAATGAAAAATCTTAAGGAGGAGTGTTAAGAAATTAAGATTTGTCTAGAAACTCCTAGTTAGTAGATATTTTTGCTTGTTTTGTGGTTTGTAATCCTCACACACACACTATATATGTGTGTGTAGTCTATGTAATGTTCAATTAAGAGAAAAATAAGAATATTAAAAACAAGTTTCAGTTATTCTTCTCTATATTTGTTTTCTGGCAGCAATTTACAGCTTCATTTTGTTGTTGTTTCAGCTTGTTGTTTTCCTGTTCTTCCTCCCCTTCGTGTGACAAATCTCATCTTTCTTCCCTCTTCGCACCAAGCTGCATTTTCACTCAGAAGTTTGGCAACAACCAAATTCACGGCAGCAGAGAAAATCTTTTAGATTTTTACCATGGATATCAAGTTACTAGAAATCATTCTTAGACCAAAAATCGATAGGACAGAACACACGAAGAGGGAAACACAGAGAACAAGAGAGCAAGCTGCAGAGCTTCAGTTTTGCATGTTTTAATTGATTGTCAAACTAATATACCTCTATGGACCCTTATCTTTCTTTATAGCTAGCAGGATTGTATCAATCTGTCAAATACATGGAGTGACAGGGACGATGCATCGTAAAATTTAGTTCAGAAGTATAATTTTTTAGCAAAAACCTTCTAAAATGTAAGTGTTGGATTGTGAAATTTGTCTTACTTTCTCATTTTAAATGGTATATTGAACATATGGACGATGTTTGTCGTTCATTTCAGCCAATTAAACTTGGATGGAGTTGATGATTCAGATGAGCATGTATATGAATATTACAACAAATATGCTGCTACAGTTGGGCTTAGTGTCAGAAAGAAATATGTGAAGAAAAATTTACATGTTATAGAAAAGGTTATAGAGGAAAAGACAAGTGAAATCTGGATGGGATGGTCAAGAAACCTAGAAAGACAGCTAGGACGGGTCGTTTAGCTCATATGGTTCGTTGGAAAGTTTTCTAGAAAAAACTTGTCTTGGTACCTGAAAAGGATGATAAATAACTTGCTACAATAGTCAAGTTACACTGATAGTGTAAGAATTCGTTACAGATTGCAAATTAAATCGTAATTGTTGCTGGTCATTTGTTGTTACAAAGTGCCACCAGTTCTTCCACCACACCATCTATCTCTTTATCCCCTTTCGCGTTCATCCTATCACTCAGTTGCTTAGCTTTCTTCCTCACAGCCTCCCCGCGATCCTCTGCTACCACTTCCCTTATCACCTTTGCAATCTCTTCTTTTTGTAACTTCCCATCCTTGACCCTCGCTGCTTCCACTCCCATGCCAATATATTCCACAAGTCTAGCATTCACTGGTTGGTCAATGTGCATTGGCATGGCAATTACGGGCACACCAAACTTCATACTTTCCATGAATGAACTCCATCCACAGTGGCTCACGAATCCACCTATCGATGGGTGTTGAAGAATTGTTGCTTGAGGGGCCCATCCTTCTATGACCGTTCCTCTTTCTCCTACCCTTTCAAGAAACCCTTCTGGTAATGCATCTCGAATGTTAATTCTTTCACCTTGTGGAAACCTGATGACCCAAATGAAATTCACTTTGCTAAGCTCAAGTCCTTGAGCTACTGCATGTATCTGCTCATTAGATAGGAAATACTCACTCCCAAATGAGACAAACACAGTTGAATTTTTTTCCTTCTTGTCAAGCCATTGCATGATCTCCGCGTGATCATCTTGGTCAATGGACTCTTGAACTAGTGAACCAACGGGGACGATTTTCTTGGAAACCAAATTCGAAAGATAATCTATATACTTCCCTTCAAAATCTCTGCAGGTTTTCACCAGTATAATGTCACGCGATAACCTAAGAGCCTCATCAAATGAGTACTTGTCACTTGGTGATTCTTTAACAGCTTCCTTCAATGAAATCATTTCGTATTCGTGCAGGTAAATTTCAGGAAAAGGGAACTTGTCTTCTGTGTCTTTAGAAATCTGGATGGCCATAGAAACAACAGCAGCACCAAAAGTGAGGAACTGCACAGCAGGGATGTTCATAGAAGAAGCAGAATCAGCAGCCCATGGTTGATTGTAATCATAAATGACCAAATCCGGATTTAGAGTTCGTAATATTTTGGAAAATTTTGGAGCTGCCATTTCAAAAGCTATTTTGAGTGTGTTCATGAGATGGGGTGGAAGGCCATTCGTCGTGTGGTATTGAGGAGGAAGATTTGGCAAAGATGGAAGATGAATCTCAACTAATTCTATTGATTGAGAGTATTTTTTGGTGATATTTTTCTTGATGGAACTTAGGTTTATTGGAGTGGAACACATGTAAATGTGGAAGTTTCTATTTGTGAGTTTTTTGGCTAGCTCTAGAAATGGACTAATGTGACCATGGGCTAGCCATGGCAACATAAGTACACTTAAGGTGTTTTTCTTGGACTCCATTAGTGACAATTTTTTCTGTCTTAATTTTGCTCTGATGGCTATAGTAAGTATGGTGATAATCTATTTATAACTAGTATTTGGTGATATTTTATTATTGCAGTGAGGCTACACATTCATGTATGATGTATGTACGTAATTGATTACGCAGGACATATCGAAGTTGCATAGTGTTTGGTAACAGAGATAAAAATAAAAAAGGGCAGTCCGTGCACTAGAGCTCCCACTTTGTGTGGGGTTCGGAGAAGGGTCAGACCACAAAAGTTTAGCGTACGGAGCCTTATTTTATATTTCTGAAAGAGGTGATTTTCCACGTCTTGAACCTGTGATTGGTCACAAGACAACAATTTTGCTAATTTCTCTAAGGCTCATAAAAGAAATAAATAAAAAAAAGTATCAGCCTTCTGTTGGAATATTTCTTTATTCTTATGGGGACCATTGGTGTTACTTTTCCTGATATCGACTCAAATTGAAGTCTATTTCCCCAAGCTTTTGAAAGGTCCGGGGTGTTTTTGCAAGTGCTAGGCTGATTTTTTGCCAAAAATTAAGTGTTTTTGAGTAGGTTAGGTTGTTTTACGGGTAGAAGAAGCAGAAAAAGTTGATTCTCTCAAAAATAAATATTATTTTTTTAGGATGAAATTACTCATATTGAAAATTTATAGTTACAAATTAAAAAGCATTTTTTGGAAAATATTGGTTGAGCACAAATTAATACGTAACAAAAGTATTTTTCAAATGATTCATATAGGTCGATACAAAACATGTCTAAACCATCTCAAGTACCACTTAGTATTTTATCTTCAATGTCTGTTACTTGCACTTTTTGCGAATGTGATCATTTCTAATTTAATCTAATCTGAAATGACAATAAATCCATCTTAATATTCGTATGTCCACGATACTCATCTCATGAATATACTAAACTTTAATTTCCCAATATTCACTAGCATATAACATAGACATAATTATAGTTCTATAGATCAACCTATCTTCATTTTGATAAAATTCCTTCTAATAACATAACACTCCGATAATGCTAGTCATTTCAACCATTAGATTTTAATCTTATAAATGACAGCTTCATCTGCCATTTCATTCTCTAGAAGTAACAAGACTAAATACAAATTTAAAAGTATTCCATTTCCATATAGTGGTCACTTTTATTTGTGTTTGTTTTGTCAATAGTCATATGGGAAGGAAAAAGAAAAATAAGAGGAAGAGAAGCCAAATTTGACAAGCCAACTAGCCAAGCATGATGGAACCTCCTTATAGGAGAACAAATTTTCCTCTATTTATGTTTTAAAATTTTGCCTTTTACTATTCTTGAGACACGATAAATTGACAGCCAATATACAAAAGTTACTTAGAATTGAACCAATTTCAAGAAAGTTCTTACATTTTGCCAATTTCTTATGACCGTGATATTCGGTTCAATTTTTATGTAACTCGGTTAATTTCACAAAATATCCATCACCTCCTACTAACAATATGTATCAGATGATTTTGTGCACCATTTTTGCCAAATTTATATATAAGAAATAGATCTAAGATTCATTTCATTTGATTTTGAGTTGCTCATTTAACTTGTTAAAACAATTATGCTTTTAAAAAAAATAAAAATGATATAAAATTTTGAAACAAATCTTGTTTGCTCTATAAAGCAACCTTACTAGTGAAGGAAAAAATCTAATTAATTCTCATGAAAATGGAAATGTTTTATCATGTGTTGGACATGCAACATAATTGTGTGAGGAACTTATTATGTGATCTAAAACAAATTATGAATATTTATGCAGCTGTAAATTATGTCATTAATAGGAATAAAATAAGTAATTTAGGGTCGTTTGCATGAAGAGGGGGATAATAATTCCATCACTTTATTAAATATCTTATCATTTTCTAAAAGTAAATACCACTAGTGAAATAAAAAATCTAATTAATTCTTATGAAAATGGAAAATTTTGTAATCATGTTATGTTGGACATGCAACATAATGTGATATTATGTTGGACATGCAACATAATGTGATGTCATGTTGGATATGCAACATAATACTTGTGTGAGAAACTTATAATTATGTGACAAGTGGTGGACCAAATTAAATTTGTTAATGGCTAATTTTTCGGCAGTAACCTACTGTTTGTCTATCCTTAAACTACTTAATTATCTTGTTGTTATGTTATTTTTCTCCATTTAAGTATAACAGCAGGAGAAGTCATTTGACATGTCCCTGGCCAATTTTTTTTTGGGCATGGCAATGCTCGTAACTCTGCCCTCTTTATTTTACTTTTGTTTTAAGTTTCGTGTTTGATATCTGTATTGAGATGTTGATTAATTTTGATTAGCATATGTAAGATCTATTAAAAAAGAAAAGAGAAGTGTTTCCTATCAAATTTTAGCTCAAACTCGCAACTTCTAAAAAAAGACATCCTATTGCATTAAAACTTTCATTATGTGCGGAATTTGAGAAAGATCTTATGTGGCATATACTTTTCTTTTTAGTTCATCCAAAAAAAAAAATATCACCTTACTATAATTCATTAAAAATAATTAACTTTAAAATTTCAATGATTTACAACCACACAAATATCTTAATTAAAAAAAAATTAAATCATAAATTTTAAAAATCTTTCTTTTCTTTCTTAAATATTGTTTCAAGTCAAATAATATAACATGAGAATGAGGGAGTAAAAGATTTCTATCAGCAAGATGATACTGTTTCCCTCTTTATGTTTCTGCCAAGTTGCCAACAATAATGTCCACTTTTAATTAGTCTTTTAGCATGACTGGATAACTAGGTTAGCAAATGATCCCTCTTTGATGTGATTGTATATTATTAATTAACTACAAATAATATTACTCCCTCTATTTCATTTTAAATGGTGACATTTGATTAGATACAGAGTTTTAAAATGAGAGGAAATTTTTTAATCTAAAATAATTCATGATATAAATTTGACTATAAATTATGTTATTAAGGGGAACAAAATAAGAAATTTAGATTTCATTTGTATGAAGGGCAGGATAGACAAGAATATTTCATTGAATTATTTTTATATTCTACCTTTTATGCTATGAAATAATAATCCCATCATTTTACCAAATATAAAAAGATATCATTTTTTTAATAACTAAAAAAATATGTGCCAGAAATTAAGATTGAGAAAACTAATATTTAGGTCGATTACTCAAAAGAAGCCTAAAACAAATTAGTGTTTGTCCCGCTGTAACAAGACAAGATATTGGCAATGAAAGAGATGTACTAAGAAAATTCAAATCTATTGGACTTTTTATTTGGAGAAATGTCGATGAAAGAAGAGAAGGAAAAGTTTCTGCCGAGAACTCTTTTCATTCCATATTAGTTGTCATTTTTTATCTCACGAGAACTAATTTAACTAATCGTCAAATTTAAATTGGATTAAATTAATGTAATATTTTTAAATTATAATTTAGATATTAAAAAAATTATATAAAAAATACATTTTCCACCTCACGAGAACTAATTTAACTGATTGTCGAAGTTAAATTGGATTAGATTAATGTAATATTTTAAAATTATAATTTAGATATTCAAAAAGTTATATGAAAAATACTATAAGTTGTAATTCTTCTCATATCAATATGGTGAAAAATATATCTTGATAAAATGATGGCCAAAATTCATATAGTTTAACTATTGAATTGTAAAACATGATAATTATTTTGAAACTGAAAGAGTAAGGTGAACTAATTAGCTTATAGCTTTTTTTTAATTTGATAAAACAGAAATTTTATTGATGAATATATATATTTGTAACTTTATATATTCCTTGATTATTTTCTCTAAGAATTTTCCGGGCGTATTATTCAGTATTACCTAAAAACAATGTTCTTTAGGTTGATTACTCAAACCATAAATAACCATAAAATTGTGTTTGTCTTGTTATAGTATTTGAAGGGTTGGGGTGGGCTGCTCCTCGACTTAGGGAACTATTCCCAGAATCACACACAACACGAATTAGGAGATAAATATAATAAATAGTGCTGGAATACATAAAAGTAAAGACACAGATTTTTTACTTGGAAACTCCTTGCTCAAGAGAGAAAAACCACGATCTGCCTCCAAGATTTTAAGCTCCAATATATTCAAGCAACCTCTTGAATACAAACTCCAAGAATTATACTCCTATTCCTTCGTTTTCTAACAATAACTCTATTACAAGGAAACCAAGTAGTAACTGTACTTCTTCTCACCTCAGCTAACTCTAGTTGATAATACCTCCAGCTAACTCTAACTGGACTACTCAAGCTAACTCTAGATCGGATAATCACCTAACTCTAGATGATTACAAAGAGTTGATTACACCACAACACCTTCTATAATCATAAGAAAACGCAGGCAAGCTTTTAAGTACAAATTACAAAGACTCAACTATAACAAGAAAATAAAGATAAACTCGATGAACAACAACTTTTCTGTTACAGTTTCAGCCTTTGATTTGCAGCGATGCAATACTTTGGAAAGATATTTAATTGTGAGTATATGGAAGTGTTGGTTTTCTTGTTGAGAAAGATGAGCATTTCACAAGAAAACCTAAAATCAATCTCATTGGTTGAGGCAAAAGGTGCCAGTAACTTTTCACCAACTTTTGTACTATGTGTCAGCTGCGGCAGGTTGACCGTGACAACGATAGGTGAGCCCAACATGTTTCCTAATATGCAGAGGGCCTTTATCATCACAACAAGGGCTCCAGGAAACAAGTCCCAAATTGTAAATTTGTCAATCATCAAAACTAAGGACTTAACAATTTCCCTCTTTTTGATGATGACAAACCCATACGATCCGATCAGCATTCTTCAATCAACTTCTACACAGCACAACCTATATCTCAACAACACAACATAAGCAACAAGATCACATACTAGACCAGTTTTACCTAACCAATTCCCCATATCACTAATGCCTATAAAAATACAAACATCCTCCACCTTATTCCCCCTATCAATGAGCATGTAAGTTCCCCTAAATGAGAGAGCTCATAACCTTATCAGCACACACATACTATATTTCTACACAACATACTGCTGCCAACATACTACACATATCTGCACAACACCACATCAAAGTTGATAGACTACATATCGACACATAAATACAATATACAGGGACAGACTACACAAGACTATACATCACGTTTTCCCCTTGACATCATCGAAAAGGTTAAGTAAAAAATCAGGCATAGATAAGTCATACATGTTAATCCATGAAGATTGAGGCAATACTTACATGAGCAAGAGAGGACAAATAAAAGTAGAAGAAGTGATAGCACAAAAGAAAATCATTCATTTAAGCATCAAATAGTACCATAAATCACTCACAGAAATAATAACCGTAAAATATTAAAAATAATTGTGTCAAACATTCATCAGAAACAAATACAGTTGAGGGAACAAGGAGATAACAAGGAAGAAGAGAGAATCAGATAGGATATGACTTCAGGGAGGAGCCCTTTTAAATGAATATGCTCAGTTTCATACTCTTCCACCTTTTCCTACTAGGTAGCACTTTACATCACACACTTTTCGTTATGAATTTGTTTTCCTCTTCACTTTTTATCGCTAAAGCAGCCTTCAACACGCTTATTTCTGCATCTCGCATGGCAAGAAAAACAGTTAAAGTCTCTATTTCTTTCTTCAATCAATTTTGTTCATCCATAAAATTAGACACCAAAGATGTGGGCTCTCTATTACACATTTTTAGAGAGCATTCATTTTCATTATGAGCTAAGATGTCATACATTCCCTTCACTCAGTTAGTATTCACTTTTCTACACTCAATGTTGAAGTAAGAATACACCCTATCCATCCAGAATCCATAGGGTAGCCCATGCCTTTCAGTGTTGACATTGATGAAAGTGCTCATATGTCCAATAACAATAGCAGGGAGGTTAACCTTCTTGTATTTAAATATCATCTCCATTAGAAACAAATCTACACTAGTTAGAGTGGCCTCCTTATCATGCCTGGGAAGCAATGTACTTGTCACAAGCTGACAAAGCAATTTAAAATCTCTTTTGATAACTCTTTTGTCTAAGCGTTCAGGGTGTTATCCATCAAGTGCACTACACAATTTTAAAAACTCAACAGATCCCTTTATCGGCTTTCTGCACTTGATCCTGAAAGTTGGAACATAAAGAATTTTAGAGAGAATCTCTTCATCCAAGCTTATTTTTATGCCATTCACTGGAGAGGTTAGATACACACCATTATTTGAAATCTCTAGGCTTTGATAAAACATTTTCACCTCCTTTTCATACAAATAGGATTCATCAAATTTGAATGAGTGGTCCCAATTTTGAAATTTTAACACTCCACCAAGTCTCTTGTTTCTGGTTCTGCTGGGTCAAAAATTCATTTCCCTAAAACATCCTAATGCTTAAGAGTCTCTTCCTCTTCCCTTACCCTTTTGATACCCCTGAGCTGCAACTAGGTTCTTTATCAAAATCGTAACACGACTTTTTTATTTTTCTACTCTTTATAGATTCGTCTTCTCTTCTCCTCTGGTTTTTCCTAACACTAGTAATGTACTTCTCATAATCATAGTTAAAATCCTCACCCTTATAGTCACTCAGATTTACAAACCTGCGCCCAATATTACTACCCTTGCTACCATTGAACTTGCTCTTAGCTTCGTCTTTTAATACTTCAATGTCAATCTTCCTTTCAGTGGCCAAATCAATTTTGACAGTATATTTTTGCTCTCACACTTGTCTTTCATCTGTGATTTCCAGACTACCTCTTCTAGTACCTGATAAATAGAATTCGCATGGAAGAAAAGGTTTGGTACTAGAGTTAGTCTGGCCAGAAGTTCCTACCTTTTTACGTATGGCTAAAATAGAATTTCCCTTCAGTTTTTGTAGAAAAGGTATTAGAGAGTGACAAGGTATTAGAAAAGGTGAGATTTGATAGGAGAGATATTTTTTTGAAAAAGAGAGAAATTAATTTTGATTTTGGGCTTTACTACACGAGAGAATAGCTAAGATTAAAGGCCACGATAGGTCTGAGGACACGTGTTCAGATAGATGGAAAATACTGATGAGTTTAGAAGACAGGTGGCTTTCTTTTCAGAGTGGCAGAAAAATGACATGGAACAATAATCAAATATTTAAGCAGTCATTATTTAAGATTGGTGAGTAGTACTAACCTGATTAGGAACCTGGTTCCTTTAGCAAGGACAATATTTCAATGACTTTACGCTGTCTCACAACTCTTTCCTATAACCTTTCTCTCTTGTCATGGGTGTATATCTGGAAAAATATAATGTTGAATTAGACATAGAACACATCATCCAACCTAGATACCTGCTCATAATTTCATAGTCACCAAGGAGAATCTTTATGGTAGCCACTATTTATCTGAATAACCTAGGCTCCGTCTCCTCGGTCCTTTATCAACTAGTTCCCTACAAATATTCTTGAGGAACACAGATGTATACTGAAGGGACTTTTCCTCCTTCTAGGGCCTGATGCAAGAGGTACTCTTTTGATTTTCCCGTCAACTGTTCTAGGCAGCCCATCTTTAATTTCTCCTGCATTGGTTGCCCCTCCTTGCATTTCCCTGCATCATAAATCAATTATTAGTTTAGGGAATCCATTTCAATCTGAATTCATAATAGGAGGATAGAGGATAGATTGAATTCTTCTTAGTCCAGTCGAGTAATTTTTTCCCCCTTTTTTAGAGTGACGAGTTTCCCCATTTCTCTCTGATTTGTTTATTTGTAAGGGAATATTTCTTTTGAGTCCCCTGCCTTATCTTATTGTAAGAGTAAGTGATCATTCTTTTCCTTTGTGTGCCTATTATCATAGATAAAACCTTCTTTTTGACAGTGAGTGTCTGATCCACTCCAGCTGGTTGGATTTTGATTGGTTATCATTGCAAGTGCTTGAGTTGAAGAAATCATGTGAGTGCTTTCGCAAGCTCAGTTTTTATTATAGCCAGTTCCCTTTCAAGAATGAAGTACCTTTCAAGAGAGGCAACCATGTTAGCTTTAGTTTTAGCTAATTCTTCTTCTAACTGAAACTGTATACTACTCCCTTCTACCTTTTCTTTGGACACTGACTTTGTAATATCACTTAATTATTTATTCAGGAGATCATTTTCACATGAGAGATTCTTACACATTGATTGATACTCGACAACCTGCACACTTAGTTCAACCAATTATTCTTCACATGTGCTCAGATCATTCTTTAGTTTTCTTTTTTCACTTATGAGTTTTGTCACCTAGACACTCAACTCAATAACTTTTTTTTCACACTTTTCAAAGGCTTTCTTTAAATTCTATTTATCTTTGGCTATCTCATTTAAAGGAGTCAACCAATGTAGAGGCAAGAGATCTAAGCTTGTTGAGGGAGTAATCCTTCAGATTCTCTTTGATATCTAAGAGAGTTGAAGGTCTACTTTCATTTTCATCTATGTCTGCTATCAAAGCGAGGAGTGCATTAGAGACTTGCACTTTTTTATCTATTTCCATACAGGAAATGTCTTTCTTTTGCTCCGACTCATTTGAAATACTTGATGAACGATTCCACCAAGTAGCAAGTACTTGACTGGAAATTTTATCAACCTTATTTTTCCAGTTACACTTCATGGTGACCCTTTGCTTCCCTCTTTTAGACAAGTCTTCAGATTTATCCAAGGCTTTAAGAACTCTTTTAGCAATCCAAGTTGTTTCACTGACTTCAGTGGTGTAAGTAGCTTGTAAGGCCTCTATTTCTTAGGATTCTTCTAAGGTTTTAGCCTTATTATGGAAGACCTGCTCTGATATAAAATAAGGGTTGGGGTGGGTAATCCTTGACTCAGGAAACTATTTCCAGAATCACACACGCAACACGAGTTAGGAGCTAAATATAATAAATAGTGCAGGAGTACAGAAAAGTAAAGACGCGAGATTTTTATGTGGAAACTCCTTGCTCAATGGAGAAAAAATAAAACCTACCTTCAGGATTTCAAGTTCCACTATATTCAAGCAACCTTTTGAATACTGACTCCAAGGATTATACTCCTAATTCTTCGTTACAAGGAAACTAAGCAGTAACTATACTGTTACTTACCTCAGCTAACTCTAGCTGACAACACCTCTAGCTAACTCTAACTGGACTACTCAAACTAACTCTAGCTTGGACAATCACTTAACTATAGATGATTACAAAGAGCTGGCTACACCACAACACCTACTACAATCATAAGAAAACATAGGCAAGCTTTTAAGTACATATTACAAAGACTCAACTATAACAAGGAAATAAAGATAAACTCGATGAACAACAAGTTCCCTGTTACAGTTTCAGTCTTTGATTTGCAACACTTCAATACTTCAGAAAGATATTTAATTGTGAGTATATAGAAGTATTGGTTTACTTATTGAGGAAGATGATCATTATATGTTGTGACACAAGAAAATCTAGAAGCAATCTCATTGGTTGAGGCAAAAAGGTGGCAACAACTTTTCACCAACTTTTGTACTATGTGTCAGCTACGGCAGGTTGACTGTGACAGCGATAGGTGAGCCCAATATGTTCCCTAATACGTAGAGGGCCTTTGTCATCACAACAAGGGCTTCAGGGAATAGGTCCCAAACTATGAATTTGTCAGTCATCAAAACTAAGGACTTAATAGTATTGTTGGCTCATTAATTTTTGTCATATATCATTAATTCAATGAAAATTAATAGTGATTGCATATGGGTGAGTCTAATATGCAAATTTTAATTTAGTATCATAATTTGTCTTTAACAGGCCCCTTCATGTGCATATTTGATTATCGTTTTTATGAGTTAAGACTTGAAATTCTAATTTTAATAGAGGAAGGCGGTGATGAGGCTCGAACTGAAGCTCTATGTTTGCTTTAATATAATGTCTATTTTATAAGTAAAGAAACGAGGTTCAACATAAGTGGACCTAGAGCAATGTTAGTGGCTTAATGAGCTAAATCTAGTGAGGCATAGATCAATAAGTCTAGTGTAGCTCCATACATTGGTTGGGTTTAGAGACAAAGCTTAGAGGTTAAAGCGATAAAACATGAATGGAGAAAGTAATTGTGCAAATTGGCTCACCAAAATTTAACTAATAACATGTGAGAAAATCTGAACATTCAATCCAAAACTTTAATACAACTATTATGAAAGACAAGTTCATTCTTTAACAATAACTTATATAAATTCCGAATTTTTAATGGATTGTAATACTTTTTATCATAACTTTATTAAATTACAATAACCCGTATTTTAATTTTTGTGATACATATCTTTAGCCTTGATACATATGCTTTGTGATACATTTGTAACTGGTGGTTAGTTAAATAAGGAAGTAACCGATTTTCCATTATTACGGAGAGTAAATCAAGTGCAAATTGTGGCATGCCATATCCATTTTCAAATGAATCTCTGAAATACCAAAATCAGTTAACTTTCAAAGTGTTCTTCCTTCTCCCATAATTTAAACATATTTTGCCATTATTTGGAATGTTCACAAACTAATCTTAAATTTTTATGTGATGGTCTAGCTTTCCAGATATATCTTTATTATACATATGGTTCCAGATGTATCATAATGATATATCTGGTAAAATTACTCAATACCAATTCAAAATTCAATCTCACACAAAATAAATAGTTTGCATATGTCAAACACATGTTAAATATATCAAATATTTATAAATGAATCAAAAATATGAATCATTATCAAAAAGTATCTGACATATGTATCACCAATATTCTAACAATAAATATATCACTTATATCTATCACCAATATACTGATAACAAATGTATCACTTATATGTATCACTTCCTTCTCCCATAATTTAAACATGTTTTATCATTATTGAGAGTGTTCATAAACCGATCTTAAACTTTTATGTGATGGACTAGCTTTTCAGATATGTCTTTATGATACATCTGGTAAAATTACTTAATACCCATTCAAAATTCAATCTCACACAAAATAAATAGTTTACATATGTCAAACATATGTTAAATGTATCAAACATTTATAAATGAATTAAAAATATGAATCATTATCAAAAAGTATCGGACATATGTATCACCAGTATTCTAATAATAAATATATCACTCATATCTATCACCAATATACTGACAACAAATGTATCACTCATATGTATCACTTCCTTCTCACATAATTTAAACACGTTTTATCATTATTACGAGTGTTCAAAATTAAAACTGATCTTAAACTTTTATGTAACGAACTAGCTTTTCAGATATGTCTTTATGATACATCCGGTAAAATTACTTTATAACCATTCAAAATTCAATCTCACATAAAATAAATAGTTTACATATGTCAAACATATGTTAAATGTATCAAACATTTATAAATAAATCAAAAATATGAATCACTATAAAAAAGCATCTATCATTTGTATCACCAATATTCTAACAACAAATGTATCACCAATATACTGACAGCAAATGTATCACTCATATGTATCACCATTTATAGTATGAAAATGCATCGAGAAATTAACAACTTTATATATGTATCAAGCGCATTAATCAAAAATATATGTATCAACACCGAATTTGATATCTAATTCTGCGGACCATTACAGTGGTCGTCGCATTGCCATGGTTCCGCCGACTACTATGAGGTTTTTTTTTAGCTTCTACAGTATTTCACAAGAATATGAATGCTTGTCAACATGAAGCACACAGTAAAGCTTTCAAAATTTTAAGGAAAAAGAAAAAATTAATAGAGATGGAAAAAAATTGAACCAAATTATAAATCGCAAATGATAAGATCTGATAAAAAAAATTTAATTTTTTTTTTTAGATATTTAAGAAATTATCTCCCATTATTTACTCTCCTAAATAAATACAAATCTGTTACTTCCTTATTTAATATGTATCAAGAGGAAAAGGAAAAATATGAAATTTTATGAACTATTTTAAAAAATAAGAAATTTTATGTATTTATGCCTCTTAAACTTATATTTTGCATAATTTATCCTTCTTTCACACGGGTCATGTAAGAGCAAAAAAGAAGTCTTGGATTGGATATTTTACGGCCAATGATTATCAAAAAGTTTTTCACATATTTAACTCATTAAAAGAAGGGGAAAGGACAAAAACGACACTTCAAATTAGACTATTTTCACAAAAATGATCATGAAATTTAAATTTCACTTTCTAGCTATTTTAATTTGTTGGCTTGTTCTATACCGTTTCTACACACCTTCTATACAGTTTCTATACATATCTTATACAAATAAATATTCTATACGAAAATTATAATGTTTCGTACACAATTTATATAATAATTGTATATTATTTTTTACATATTTTATACAAAAAATATATAATTTTTATATACTTTCTATATATATTTTATATATATTTTAGACATATACATATTTGCTAGAACTATACAATTTCTATACTTATATCTTATATAGATACATATTCTGTATAACAATTATACCATTTTTATATAATTATATTTAATTATTATTTCTAAACAATAGAATAAAGAAGAATATTTTTCAGTTGAAAAATTAAAATATTTTTAAAAGGGCCGAATGACCCAAGTTGAAAACTGTATCAGTATTGTATATGAACTGTATCTGACTACATGGGCTAAAATGACCCAAATTAGGAAATGTCTATAAAGTGAAATACTTTATCCGTCTGGCCACTTTTTGACAAAATCTCAAATTTGGGCTATTTATTTTTAAAAGTGTTACACAATGTCCTTTTTCCTTAAAAGAAATCAAGCCACCGTTAGCTAGGAGGGGTGTAAAAAAGAAGGGAATTTTTCATAAGTAGCAAACCTATAAATATAATTAGAACTTTTATAGCAATTATTTTATAATTACGAAAAATAGCAAGTTATATTTTGTATTTAATAAAAGTTTTGCTACTAAAATACATATACAACAAGATTTACTGTCCTTCTTTTACTCAAATCAATTGAGTTAAATAAGGAAGCAGTAAATTCCTTTTTCCATAAATTACTGCAGTAAATTCTTTTTTCATAAATTACTTTTATTTCAATTGGTAGATTCATTTTTCAAATCAAACTCAAATATGAAAAATTGTTATCTTAATTATCTTAAAAAATTCAAAATAAAGCATTATTACTATTTTTTTCTCTCTTTCACTCTCTTATATCTCTAACTTTTTTTTCTTGTTAGTTTTTTTCATTTTTTTTTTTATTGTTTTAATTTTTATTTTTATTTCTTTTTTCTTTCTTTATTTTTCTTGTTTTTTTTCCTTTTTCCCTTTTTCATTTTTTTTTCGTTTTCTTATTTTTTTCCTTTTCCTTTTTTTTCTTTTCCTATTTTCATTTTCTTCTTCTTTTTTTTTCTATTTTCATTTTGTTTTCTTTTTTATTTTTACACTTCTATTTCTAACTTCTATTTGTCCTTCTTTTCCCCCCCTTTTCACTTCTTTTTTTCAGTTTTTTTTTCCAGTTTTTGTCTTTTTATTATTTTTTATTTTTTTTTTAACTCTTCTATCTCTATATTTTATTTTTAAAAGATAAATATCTATATCATATATACATATTCAAAAAATATACAAAATAAATTGACATACAGATCTGCATATGTATTTACAGTACAAATCATACAAATATATATATATATATATATATATATATATCTGCATATGTTTTTACAGAAATACATATCTGACTCATATGTATATATAAGAGATAATACATCGAAACACCCTCAAACTTGTTGCCAAAACTTACTTTAGACCCTAAACTAATCGGGCGATTATTTACCCCCCTTAGCAACTTTCAAGTGAATTAATTTCCACTCTATAATTATACTACCCGTCTCACAAGAGAGAGTGCATTGCACTCGCGCCCACATCAGCGCCATATCAACGCCATGTCATCGCCACATCATAATTTTATTTTAAAATATTATTTAATAATTTAGTAAAAAAAAAAAAGGAAAATAACCCCCACCCCATGCCAGTTCACCCTCCCCACCCATAGCCCATCTTCTTCATCTTCTCCGATCACCACTACCATCAACACCGTCGCCGCCATTGACGCCGCCACTGAGGAGGATGGTCCAATCTCCATTTCACCAAATACTTCAACATCCCCAAATTCTCAAAACATCTCAATTCACAACACTTTCTTCTACCATCACCATTGTCGTCGGAGATGAGGACCACCTTCCATTTCACAAATTACTACACCACCCCTGCATTTTCACAAATACAAGTACATTTCTCTTTAAATTACTCTTCATATACGGAAGAGGCAACATTTTAGTTCTACATCATCACCAAAAAAATATTTTCCCCAATGGCAATCATTATTAAGCTCTTCATCACTCTTCTTCTTCTTGCACTTCTCAACAAAGGTACTTTTGGCCCCAAATCCCCCATTAACATCATTATTTTTCTCCTTCCAACCCCACCCATGCCACGAAAATGCCTCCCCCTCCATTTTTTTTTTCATTTTCTCCATTTTCTCCATTAACACCACCAAAGAATTAACAACCATAAAGACATCAATTTAAGATTTTTTCTCCATTAAAATATTATTTCAAACTTCAATTCTAACTCCTTCCGTTAGAAAGTCTCGACCATAACAATGTGTTTGGGGGGGGTGGGGACGAGAGGAGAGGGGTTGAAGAAGATGAAGAAGTGAAGAAGTGAAGAAGATTAACTCCTTCAGTTAGAAATTCTCGACCATAACAATGTGTTTGGGGGGGGAGGGGTTGAAGAAGATGAAGAAGTGAAGAAGTGAAGAAGATGAAGAAGTGATGAAGATGTTTTATATATATATATATATAAAGAGAATTTGTAAAATTTAAAAGGTGGGTCCCACATTTTTTTCACGTTTTTTAGGTCATTCACTCGCTTTTTTTTTAATTTGCCACGTCAGCAATTTGGGTGGAAATTAATTCACTTGAAAGTTGTTAAGGGGGGTATATAATTTCCCGATTAGTTTAAGGTCTAAAGTAAGTTTTGGCGACAAGTTTGAGGGGGTTTCGATGTATTATCTCTATACATAAGCATATAGGACACAAAATCTTTATAACAAAAAGGGCAACTATATACAAGTACATATAGGTAATTAAAAAATAGATGATACATATTTGGGAAAAGACATCGTTTTCACCTCAAACTATACCCGAAAAGTCTAGGTCACACCTAAACTATACTAGTGACCTATTACACACCTAAACTATAAAAAAGTGATACTTTTTACCTCTTAGATCTGACGTGAAAAAAACACAATTATTTAAATTAAATATAGCGCGTCTGGTAGTAAAATTAACGCAAAGAAAAAAAATTAAAAATTTTCCTCCCCCACCCCCAAACCACCTTTTTCTTCATCGCCCCCACCCCCAAACTCCATCCCCACCCCCAAACCATCTTCTTCTTCATCACCCCCAAACTCCAACCCACCAAATTGATGTGAATTTCACTAATTTCGAAATCTCAAAACGAAATTCAAATCACTAATTTCGAACTAAGCTTAAATGGGCCCGCCAAAATTTAAATTGAATTTATTGTTTTCACTTCGACGGCATTCCGACGAACTCAAACGGTGACAAATATCGACGGATGGATCGGAGTTTCTGTAGCAAGAAATGTGGTGCAATTTTTTAATTTCATCACTATTATTATTACCTCCATATCCACTAATCTCAAAGATGACGCACCAAATTACCCCCACATAATTTCACATAAACCGTTTGAATTTTCGGATCCGCCCTACCAAAGTCAGCAGTCGTCCCCAACTTTTTTCTCTCTTTTCCTTTCTCCCATTTCCACTTTCCTTTTCAACCTTCCATTGAAGAAATGGAGCTTCCCTTTGGGAAATACTCCACTTCACCCCAAAGAACCTCAAGAATATACCTACCTTTAGTTTTAATAGTTATTGTGTTGTATATTATCCCTCTTTATCAGTCAACCCAAGAATAAGGATGTTGGTACCACCATCACTATCCATTCTTTCTCATCGTTGCCAACAAACATCATCACCACAAAATTCAGCAATCCAATTTCAAAAATTCAATCAAAAATCACAAAATTCAGATGGGTTTTCTCTAATTACTCAACAAATTGATCACAATTCCAAGCAAAACTAACAAAATTTAGATGATTTTTTCTTAATTACCCAATAATTTGATTACAATTCCAATCAAACATCACAAAATTCAGATTGGTTTTCCTTAATTACTCAACAACATTGATCTCAATTCCAAGCAAAAATCTCAAAATCAAGAATTTGATTACAATTTCAATCAAAATCACAAAGCTCACATGAGAAAACTCAAAAAATGAACGTTAAATGTAGGGAAAAATAATAATTCAAGCCCTAATAAAGGCGAATTGGGGGGAAATTAAAGTGATTCTGTGTAAAGATACACATTACATAAACAAAAATTAGAGAAATAAATTGGATGTTGATGAGTAAATGATGAAGAAGAAAGAAAATAATGGTAGATGATAAAAATAAAAATAATAAGGGGATTTTGATATTTTTTATTATTTTTTCGTATTATGCTGATGTAGCACTGACGTGGCAGGCGAGTGTGATACACTGCACCGCGTGAAAGTGGTATAATGCTTTATAGGGTGTAGAAAATATCACTTTTTTTATAGTTTAGGTGTGTAATAGGTCACTAGTATAGTTTAGGTGTGACCTAGACTTTTCGGGTATAGTTTGGGGTGGAAACGATGTCTTTTTCCTACATATTTTAAATAGTAAGAAATACAAATAAGCATATATGTTACCCTCTAAAATGACATAGAACAATTCAAAGACAAATCCAATACTGTACAAAAATACATATGAATATACATTTGTATATACAAAAAGGACAACTAAATACATATACATATGGGTAATCAAAAGATACATGATGCATATTCTAAACAGTAAAAAATACAAATAAGTACATATGTTATCCTCTAAAATGTCATAGAACAGTTCAAAGACAAATCCAACACCGTACGAAATACATATATCTCTGCATATGTATTTACAGAATATATACCTGATCCATATGTATATTCTTGTTTTATATGAGTCACCTTTGTATTTCGCAAATACATATGAAGATATATAGTATAGTTATAATATGAATATGATATGTATTTTGTAAATACATGTCAGAGTCATTTGTATTTTTTGTATAGTAATATACATATGGATCAGACATGTATTCTGTAAATACATATACAAAGTTATATGTATTTTTTTGTACTGTAATATATATTATGTAAAAGAAAACATATGCATACTATGTATTTTGTATTATATTTTTGTGAAAAGTACATGTATAGATTTATGTCATTAGTTTATTCTATAGGTGTTGCGTGATCATATATTTATGGCAAGAGTACTTCCAAGGTTTGCACCACATATAAAATATCACACAGTCAATGATATTGAAGAACGTATTAAGACGATGTTATCAAAGGAGTAGTACACAATTTTTTGTCATAAGAATATTTGTGGTGTCTACATGAACATGAAGAAATGTGTAGTTCCTGTGCAGTTAGGCAGATGTATTATGTCATAAATGTATTATAATTTTTTTGGGGGCATGTGCATGTATTCGTATTTGTATATATAATAAATGCATATCTATTTGTATTTTTGTACGGTGTTGCATTTGTCTTTGAACTGTTCGATGTCATTCTGGATGGTAACATATGTATTTATTTGTATTTTTTACTATTTAAGATATTCATCTTGTATTATTTGATTACCTATATTTATATGTATATAGTTGTCCTTTTTGTATAGAGATTTTGTGTCTTATATGCTTATATATACATATGAGTGAGATATGTATTTCTGTAAATACATATGCAGCTACATATGTATGTTTTGTACTGTAAATACATATCCAGATCTGTACGACTATGTATTTTGTATATTTTTTTGAATATGTGTATGTGATATACATATTGTCTTTTCAAAATAAAAGTTAGAGATAGAAGAGTAAAAAAAAAGTCAAAAAAAAAGAACGAAAAACAAAAAACAAAAAAAAGAAGTGAAAAAGAAAAAAAAAAGAGAAATAGAAGCTAGAAATAAAAGTGTAAAAATAAAAGAAAAAAAAGAAACAAAAAAATAGATAAAAAAGATACGAATAAGGAAAAAAAACAAAAAAGAAAAAATAAAGAAAAATCGAAAATGAAAAAAAGAAAAGAAATAGAAGAGAGAAAATAAAGTGGAAAAAAATAAAAAAGAAAAAAAATCAAAATAAAATAATAAAAAATAAGATGAAAAAACTAACAAGAAAAAAAGTTAGAGATATAAGAAATTGAAAAAGAGAAAAAACAGTAATGATGTTTTTTTTTTGAAATTTTGAAGATCATGAAGATAATTATCTTCAAATATGAGAAAGGAAAAAAAACGAAAAAAAAATAAAGAAAAAGGAGAAAAAAAAGAAAAAGGAAAAAAAGAAGAAAAATAGAAGAGAGAAAATAAAGTGGAAAGAAAACATAAAAAAAAAGAAATTAAAATAAAAAAATGATAAAAAAAATAAGATGAAAAAAAAGGGCAGAAGATACGACTATATTGGGGGAAGTGAAATAGTGGGGTGAAAATAAGAAAAGGTAAAGTAGTGGGAGTAAAACATGCACTTGACTAGTTAATGGACAAAATAATGTTACTCTTGCTATAAACTTTGTTATTTATTGTAATTATTGCCTTTAAGTATACTATTTTCTGTAATTTTTAGTAAAAAAAAAAAATAAGTAAATAAAAATTTACTGCAAAAAATTTTTTTTTTTTTTTTTTTTGTTTAATCTTTTAGATAAAATTGAAACACCGAAATGTGTCAAAATCATTTGAAGAAGAGTATTTCACGTATACAACCACGAGCTAGGACTTGTGCTCCCTTGGCTTATCTTGTCAACGCTTGGCAAGTTCTATACATATTTCCCTACGTAATCAATTGCGTAACAGTTCCAATACAACATATACTAGTACTTTATATACACACACCATGCCATGTACCAATCCACAACAAAGATCAGCAAATAGGAACATTAGTTTATCATCAGAGACAGAGTTGTCGATTAATGGAGACCAAGAAAAACACCATTAGTGTACTCATGTTACCATGGCTAGCTCATGGTCACATTAGTCCATTCCTAGAGCTAGCCAAGAAGCTTGCAAATAGAAACTTCCATATTTACATGTGTTCCACTCCTGTAAATCTAAGCTCAATCAAGAAAGGAGTTGCACAGAAGTATTCTCAGTCAATAGAATTAGTCGAGTTACATCTTCCGTCTTTGCCAAATCTTCCTCCTCATTACCACACAACGAATGGTCTTCCACCCCATCTCATGAACACTCTCAAAACAGCTTATGAAATGGTAACTCCGAGTTTTCCCAAATTATTACAAACTCTAAATCCGGATTTGGTCATTTATGACTACAATCAACCATGGGCTGCTGATTCTGCTACCTCTGTGAACATTCCTGCAGTGCAGTTCCTCACTTTTAGCGCGGTCGTGATTGCTTTGGGCATCCACATGTATGATAATCCAGGAGAGATGTTTCCATTTCCTGAAATTTACCTGAGTGAATACGAAAGACTTTCGTTGGATAAAGCTCTACAAGGTGGGAAGTTCCCATTTGACGAGGGTCTTAGGCGATCACAGGACATTATTCTGATGAAAACTTGCAGAGATTTTGAAGGGAAATATATGGATTATCTTTCAAATTTAGTCTCCAAGAAAATAGTCCCGGTTGGTACACTAGTTCAAGAATCCACCAACAAAGATGATCATGAGGAGATCATGCAATGGCTTGACAAGAAAGGCAAACGTTCAACTGTCTTTGTTTCATTTGGGAGTGAGTATTTTCTATCAAAGGAAGAAATCCATGAAGTAGCCGAAGGACTTGAGCGTGGCAAAGTGAACTTCATTTGGGTCATCAGGTTTCCACAAGGTGAAAGAATTAGCATTCGAGATGCATTACCAGAGGGGTTTCTTGAAAGGGTAGGAGAAAGAGGAATGGTTATGGAAGGATGGGCTCCTCAAGCAACAATTCTTCAACATGCATCGATAGGTGGATTCGTGAGTCACTGTGGATGGAGTTCTTTTACGGAAAGTATGAAGTTTGGTGTGCCAATAATTGCTATGCCAATGCACATTGACCAACCAATGAATGCTAGGCTAGTGGAATATATGGACATGGGAGTCGAAGCAGTGAGGGATGAGAATGGGAAACTACAACGTGAAGAGATTGCAAAGGCGATAAGGAAGGTGGTAGTGGAGGAAAGTGGGGAGGTTGTGAGGAAGAAAGCTAAGGAGCTGAGTGAGAAGATGAACGCAAAAGGGGATGAAGAGATAGATGGTGTGGTGGAAGAGTTGGTGGCCCTTTGTAACAACAAATAATCAGCAACAAGATTTAAGAGTTATAACCATTATTCCAAATATACTTTTAATTTCATTGGTAGTATTTGAAGATCATTTATCCCCTTTTCTGTGTTATCAACACTCATTTGTTATAAATATAATCACTTGTTGGATTAACCAGCTCATAAAAATTTGTTCACAGTTACAATAATTGTGTGCAATGACATAAAAGGCCAGTCCGGTGCACTAAAGCTCCCACTATAGGCGGGGTCTGGAGAAGGGCTGTGTAACGCCCCGCATTTTCGAGGTAGAAATTGAATCGTCATTCCTACGTGTGTAAGCTCTAATTTCATGGTTTATGTTTAGATTCATGTGTCATGATCTTTTGCCTAGTAGATGAAGTGATTATGAGGTGAAAAATGTTCATAGAAATGACCTAAAACAAAGTTGAGCTAAGAACTTTTCATTCATCCGAAATTGGGTATTCGATTCTACAAGGATCTTCTATGAACGTGTATAACTTTTGATACACATAGAATTTTTCATCTCAAGATACACCAAATTGTAGATAATTGAATTAGCTTTCCAACGATACCAATTTCGCCAAAATACGATAATCAAGCGAAAAGTTATGACATTTTTCATGTGAGGCAGTAAGCCGACGCGATGTCGACGCGATGCGTCGGTCAGCGCGTTACGGAACAGTTTCACTTGTTAAATCAGTTTCTAATGGGTCTAGGGGAATTTTGGTCACTTTCCCTCACCCAAATTCCGTCCATAACATAAGATTTGCTCCCCAAAAACCATAATACACTCTATAATTCAATTTTCCTCTCAAATCAAACTCCTAACTCCTTCCCCAAAGATCAAGAACTCATCCCTAACATCAAGAATTCCAAGAAACGAGTCAAGATTCGAGTTCTACTCTTCAAACCTTGTAATCTAAGGTACGTAGGGTTTTCCTAAAACTACTTGGGCATAATGAAATTGTTCAACAACTTTTAACATTGTGAAATCAATGAATTCTTGAAGGGGTTTTGGAATTTACATTGAAATTTGCATTATGAATTCTTTAGTGACATTATTGTTTTGGTCTTTAGGCCTTTCCCATAAATTGATTTGAAATCTTATATATATATATATATATCTGGATATATATATATATATATATATATATATATATATATATCTGGATATATATATATATGTATGTGTTAAAGTTGATGATTGAATTGAGAGCATGACTATTTACGCTCCCTCTTATGTTGTAACACCTCTTGATTTTAGAATGTTATTTAGAAGCATGGTATCAATGTTTTGACTATTGTTGAATGATTTAAGATTGATCTTTAAATTCATGAGAGGGGTTTTTGTATGATTGATAAATGTTGAATGTATATAATGAAAGGATTGCATGGTTTTCCAAAAATTCATGACGACCACATGTTTGTTGAAATGATTGAAAGGAATGATCCTTGTATAATTTGATAAATGTATTGAAGAATAAAGCTTCTTGAATTATTTGAAATAAGGTGGTCTAAACTTTATGTATTGAAAGAGAAGAATGTGAGATGATATTTTATGGCTCGTAACATGACTTGCAAGTCTTGGTATGACGATACCAATTCAGATAATGCCATAGTAGCACAGAACAGAACAGAATGTGGGTTTTCTTTCAGATTTTCAGATTTTGAACTTAGACTGACACATGTTCAGAAAAATCTAAAAATAGTCATACAGAGATGTTAGGTGGTTACCCGAAGAAGGCACGAGTCCAGAAGACTCATTGCCCAAAATCGTGTTTTGCCAATACGGGATTATTATGTCCCCTAGAGGGATTATACGCTGGACTAGTGCCCTGTGGCGTATCAGAATCAGAAACTCCAACTCTTGCGGCAAACTTGGGTTGGGGGCTTGGCCGCCGAGTTAATGGCTGACTCCATATAGCCTGTGGAGTTGTAGAATTGTAGAGTGGACCACCTAACTTAGAAGTAATACAAAGATCAAAACTGCATTGACAAGAATTTTTTATGAATATCAAAGAATTGCCCATGTATTTTAAACTATATCATGCATGATGTTTTCATGAATTTCTCTCATCTATTTTATATATAATTCATTATTTTGGATTGCTCTGCGTACCAGTACTTTTGTATTGACCCCTTATCTTTCAGGATCTGAGGCTCAGTCTAGAGGTCCTGCTAAACCGTAGAGTTGATAGTTAGAAGAGTGCAGTTGGTGAGCCTCCCTTACCTCAGAAGGCCTTTCTTAGAGTATTGTTATTTGATTATGGTATTGGTCCATTGGAGGCCTTGTCCCAGATCTCAGACAGTTTTATTGGTTTTTGTATGTACTAGAGATTTCACAGACTGAAATAGACGTTGTCTAGATATTGATGGATTTCTTTCCAGTATTGTTAAATTGAATTCAGAGTATGACCATGATTGAGTTTATTTCATTTCTATATTCTTTTCTTTACTATTGAGTATTATGCATGATTACCAGAAATAGAAGGGCGCCCGGGCCTTTATGGTTTGGGATGCTCGTCACAGCTAGGGCCTCTGCTCGGGTTGTGACAAACTTGGTATCAGAGAACGGTTTATGGTCCTAGGGAGTCTGCAAAATCGTGTCTAGTAGAGTCTTGCTTATGAGTGTATTGTGCACTACACTTATAATCAGGAGGCTACCGGGCATTTAGGAGTTGTTTCTTATTCTTTCATACTCTAGTTTGTGCTATAGTGTCATCCATAAGAAATTTATCCAAAATTCCATCCTTGTTCCAATTTCATGGGACATGCCTTATTGTTGAGGCGATACAAGTCTAAGAGTCTAGCCCCCCAACAATGAGGTTCTTTCTGATTGAATTATCCATAAAGTTATGAGATAGCATGAGGACTTGAGAGGAGTCCATTTGTGCTTCAAGGTGAATTGATTTGAGTGTATGCCTTTATTTTGATAAAAATCGTGCTTTTCAGCCTGAGGTACAAAGTCTATTCCGTCCCCTTTCAAAATTCTCATTGCAGATGTCTTCCATTAGGGTAATGATGTGTAGTAAAATATTGGAACTATATTTCCACCTGAGTAGTAGTGTATATTAAAGTGACATGACCTATTGGTAGTGAGATTGGCCAAGAAATTGGTGATATGGAGTCATAAGGTTATAAGTCAGGGTGAGGTTGACTTCTGCATAAATAAATAGTTTTAGTTGTATAATCATGGATTGAGGAATGGGTTGCCATTGTATAGTGATGGACTAATATGCAACAATATCTGTAGATTGTATGGTAGACTGTGAAGGAAGATACATGATATGATTATTATTTATTTAGAATAGGGAATGATCTCAGAATGAATGGTTATGGTGGTTGTAGAAATCATTTATAAGTGGTAAGTGGAAAGAGGTAGATTAGTTAATAAGTTGTAGGTAGAGACTCATTAGTGTTTATTGAATTTTGAAGATCATTGTGATGTATGATTAGGTAAGAAAGTATGATGTGAGAAATTAGAATATGTTGATAAGATTGGAATAGGTTATATTGCAAGATTAAGATCGACTAACCCTATCATGTGACTTAACTCCTTTGATGGTCCTTACTTTAATAGTAGTGAACTAGCACTTCAGGTGAGAAGGTATGTAGTGGATTTTGAGTTGTAATAATGAGTCTATAGCGGGGTTGTGATTGTAGGTAGTAGCTAAGAGAAGTGAAGTATTTGGGTTGATTTTCCTAATTTGATAGACTAGTATAGTATGTGGTATGCTTTACCGGTGGTATATAATTGAGGATAGACAACAGGCTTAAACTTTAGATGTGGAGTTTAGATCTGGAGTATAGTGGTGAGAATAATAGCTTAAGATTAATGATACATATTTTGTGGAGTAATTGGCAGGCTTGGTGTGATGTGCGAAATGGCCTAGGTTGATGATTGATGAAAAGTTTAAGTGGCAATCATAAGGTATATGTGTACATGAGGACTAGTGTTAAAACAATGAATTATGGTTGAGTCATTAAGTGGATAAGAACATGAGTATATGGGAATAAGTTGAACTCAGGTAATAGGTTGTTAGATAAAGTTTTATGTGTGTAAGTGTTTTGTGTACCTAGATTTAGTTCCTGAACCTTGTAGTATGGAGAAGTCTGGAAAGTTGTTGTATGATGTTCTCTAGAGTTGAATTGAGGAGATATAGGAAGGCAATGTGCGCCTTTGGTATAGTTTTACAAATTTTGTTAAGTTGCGGGTTATGTGATTAGAGGTGTAATGATAGTATTCTAAGGAATTGAAGATGGAGCATTAAGTGTTTAGAGGCATAGGTTTTTATGCCCATGAAAATGTTAGTTGTAAGTTGATGACTTTAGAAGTTAGAGGAAAGTTACGATTAGTGTCCCTGGAGAGGGAGTCTTAGAAAGAATTTAGTGTCTTTATATCAGAATTATTAAGGGGAATTGTGTTCATGTGTATATTGATACCCCCCTTTTGTGATGAGGAGTATGGATGTGTACGCTCATGAGAGTGAGAGTCTTAGAGTGATGGCTATAGAGGCTAGCAAAAGTTAAGAGTAGCCATTTCGAAAATCGAGGCCTTCAGAGTATAGTTCTTCAGGGAGACTTTAGAGTTTAAGTATGTAGTGATATCTCTTTTATGTTGAAGGTTGTGGATATAGACTTGATAAGAGTATATGTCCGTAAGTCTAGGATTGAGACTTTGATCTAAGGGGGAGATGAGGAATTAAGTGATTTCCTGAATTTTCTCAGTGTGGCAAGTTGCGGGAAGGAGTCATGATAAATCTATTCCTACTCGAGCATACTACTCCCACTTCCATTTAGAAAAGTATCCTACTAATGTATTACGTCATGTGTTCAAGTCATGCCTATGCATATGGTTCGAGTTCTCTATGGACTTATATTTATGATCTGATCTCCAAAACTAGAGGCAATTATGTCTCTTAGTATTTCAGTCTTTCATGTATTCAATCCATATGTTGTGTTGTTCGTGATCCATGAAAATCTGTCTCTCCGCATGCTTGGTCCTAAGAAAGTATGTTTCTATATATCACTGATTCATCCTATGTCACGTTTAGCCAAAGTGATAAAGTTTATGCAAATTCATGGCAAATCTCAGTTCCTTAGATGAGGAGCAATCACTTCAAGCGGTAATGTTTGTCTTAGTAGTAATGTAACACCCCGTAGCATTCTCGACTCAATACCACTCTGGGTTGCATGTATGGAGTTGTTAAAAGACTTAGTCATATTTTTGAGCTATTAACTTCCATGATCTTCAAATTGATCTTCCCGACCCTAAGACGTAGATTTTTGAGTTAATTCATGATTAGGGGTGTAAATGGGGTGTCTCAGGAAAGTTTTAGATTTTTTTAGACGAGATTTGAGGCATGTTTGAATGATCAAAACAGTGAGCCAATGCAATGTTGATGCATCGTACCAGGAATTGCGTCAGTAGGGACAGACGCGGCGCATCGCTTAGCGCTTCGGGTGCCCAGTTCATCTTACTGACTTTAGGGTCTAGGAGGGTAATTCAGTTTTTTCCCTCATTTTATCTTGATATGTGCACCAATGCTTTCTTACAGTGCTCTATCCTAAGAATTCATGTTGTATTGTGTTTATTCTGAATGACTCTCTACTTATGATCTAGACACTTGATATATGGAGCACTTCTTGTCTATTTTATCGTATCTTCATTTCATGTCCCTCCTTGAGTAGTGTAATAAGTATAAGTTATGGTCTAGTAGTGTCACTTTCATTCATGACATTTATTCTCGGGTCCCTTAATGACCCTCCATATGATAGTATGATGGTGGATATGGAAGTGTGGTGATGTGTTAGGTAGAGGAGTATATGTTCTTGAAGGTGAAAAATTTGATGTGAATTCTTGAGCTAAGGTTATAGGTGAAAGGAAAAAAATGGTGAGATGAACTTTTGTGGTGTGAAATAGCTAAGGAGGAAAAATGTTGCGAAAATATTGTAAGAGTGTTTGAAATTGTTGGTCTTAGTGGGGGAATCTATGTAGTGGGTGTAGTAATGATTAGGCTTGAATGTTGTGCTTGCTGAAAATACAAATCTATGTGATATGTGGTTAGTACTCTCTAAATTAAATCCCGAGTGTGTTTGATGGTAGTGATAAGGTGAAGAAATATTCTTAAAGGGATGTAAAGTATAGGGTTCCGTAGCTTAAGTTATCACCTTGTTACTCTAAGTTAGGCTTCAACATAAAAGCACTTTGTAGTGAAACTCAAACTCTTGTAGTTAGATGTGTGATGGGAGAATTGTAAGATGCAAAGAACGAAGTATGTCATTTATGTTGGGGCATAGCTGAGTAGTGTCTTTAAGCTAAGTCTATTCGTTGTATCATGAGAGGTGTACAATGTTTCTAATCCTATCTTCTGCAAAATCTTATTTCATGATTAGTATCAATATAAATCAGGTCGATGACAATCAAATAAACCCCTGCCTTATGTAGTAATGATTATGATTCATAGAACTCATGTGCAAGATCGTCCCTATGTAAAGTCTCATTATCTCTTCTTTCGTGCTTTCACGTTTCACTAGAGGTTATCACGAAGCTCGATTGATGCCTCTACACATTTTGATAAGGAAACATGTTCAATGAGAGGGTTTGATTCTTTATTCTACACTTTTAGACCCTCAAAAGTCCCTACCTATCATTCGGGGATGAATGATCTCAAGGGGGAGATAATGTAACACCCCGCATTTTTGAGCTAGAAATTGAATCGTCGTTCCTACGTGTGTAAGCTCTAATTCCATGGTTTATGTTTAGATTCATGTGTCATGACCTTTCGCCTAGTATATGAAGTGATTATGAGGTGAAAAATGTTCATAGAAATGACCTAAAGCAAAGTTGAGCTAAGAACTTTTCATTCATCCAAAATTGGGTATTCGATTCTACAAGGATCTTCTATGAACGTGTATAACTTTTGATACACATAGAATTTTTCAACTCAATACCCACTAAATTTTAGATAATTGAATTACCTTTCCAACGATACTAATTTCGCTAAAATCCGATTACTGAACGAAAAGTTATGACATTTTCTGCCTGAGGCAGTAAGCCGACGTGTTGTCCACGCGTCGCGTCGGTCAGCGCGTTATGAAACTGTTTCACTCGTTAAATCAGTTTCTAATGGGTCTAGGGGCATTTTGGTCACTTCCCCTCACCCAAATTCCGTCCATAACATAAGATTTACGCCCCAAAAACCATATTACACTCTATAATTCAATTTCCTCTCAAATCAAAACCCGAACTCCTTCCCCAAAGATCAAGAACTCATCCTTAGCATAAAAAATTTCAAGAAACGAGTCAAGATTTGAGTTCTACTCTTCAAACCTTGTAATCTAAGGTACGTGAGATTTTCCTAAAACTACTTGGGCATAATGAAATTGTTCAACAACTTTTAACATTATGAAATCAATGAATTATTGAAGGGATTTTGGAATTTACATTGAAATTTGCATTATGAATTCTTTAGTGACATTATTGTTTTGGTCTTTAGGCCTTTCCCATAAATTGATTTGAAATCTTATATATATATGTATGTGTTAAAGTTGATGATTGACTTGAGAGCATGACTATTTACGCTCCCTCTCATGTTGTAACCCCTCTTGATTTTAGAATGTTATTTGGAAGCATAGTATCAATGTTTTGACTATTGTTGAATGATTTAAGATTGATCTTTAAATTGATTAGAGGGGGTTTTGCATGATTGATAAATGTTGAATGTATATAATGAAAGGATTGCATGGTTTTCCAAATATTCATGACCACCACATGTTTGTTGAAATGATTGAAAGGAATGATCCTTGTATAATTTGATAAATGTATTGAAGAATGAAGCTTCTTAAATTATTTGAAATAAGGTGATCTGAACTTTATGTATTGAAAAAGAAGAATGTGAGATGATATTTTATGGCTCGTAACATGACTTGCAAGTCTTGGTATGACGATACCAATTCAGATAATGCCATTGTAGCACAGAACAGAACAAAATGTGGATTTTCTTTTAGATTTTCAGATTTTGAACTTAGAATGACACATGTTCAGAAAAGGCTAAAAATGGGCATAAAGAGATGTTAGGTGGTTACCCGAAGAAGGCACGAGTCCAGAAAACTTATTTTCCGAAATCGTGTTTTGCCGATACGGGATTATTATGTTCCCTAGAGGGATTATACGCTGGCCTAGTGCCTTGTGGTATATCAGAATCAGAAACTCCAACTCTTGCGGCAAACTTGGGTTGGGGGCTTAGCCGCCGAGTTAAGGGCGGATTCTATATAGCCCGTGGGGTTTTAAAATTGTAGGGTGGACCACCTAACTCAGAAGTAATACAAAGATCAGAATTGCATTGACAAAAATATTTTATGAATATTAAAGAATTGCCCATGTGTTTTAAACTATATCATGCATGATGTTTTCATGAATTGCTCTCATCTATTTTATATATATATAAATTCATTATTTTGAATTGCTCTGTGTACCAGTACTTTTGTATTGACCCCTATCTTTCAGGATCTGAGGCTCAGTCTAGAGGTCCTGCTAAACCGTAGAGTTGATAGTTAGAAGAGAGCATTTGGTGAGCCTCCATTACCTTGGAAGTCCATTCTTAGAATATTTATATTTCATTATGGTATTGGTCCATTAGTGGCCTTGTCCCAGATTTCAGACAGTTTTATTGGTTTTCGTATGTACTAGAGATTTCGCAGACTGAAATAGACGTTGTTTAGATGTTGATGGATTTATTTCCAGTATTGTTAAATTGAATTCAAAGTATGACCATGATTTCGTTTATTTCATATCTGCATTCTTTTCTTTACTATTGAGTATTGTGCATGATTACCAGAAATAGAATGACGCCCGGGCCTCCATGGTTCATGATGCTCGTCACGGCTAGGGCCCCGGCTCAAGTCGTGACAGGCTGGACCACAAGGGTAGTCTTTTGCATGCAGTCTTACCCTGTATTTCTGCAAGAGTCTCCACGATTTGAACCTGTGAGCCCCTGGTCACCTAACAACAACTTACGTATATTGTAGCTTACAATTGAATTGAAAAAAGAAGTTTATGTGATACAGATTGAATCAACAGAGTCTAAGAAAGAAATGAAAACTGTAAAACTTGTGATCATAAACATGTGATAGCATTTGTTCGGCAATAAAACTTTTGACCATGTCTTTGAGAAGTCCATCATGATGATTCCTAATATACGAGCGTATTAAAATTCTTACTGAACATTATTGAGACACTTAAGTTGAAGCATAATGAATTTAGATGACAATTGACCCAACGTGCATGTTAATCAGTCTAATATTATGAACTTTCCGCATAAAAATAACTTAATTAACACAACTTAAATGAATATTGGAAGTAGAACGATAGATTTCCCTTCTGAACAAAGAAAATATGTTTTAAGACTTATCGCATACATTTTGTCAAACATGGTTTGCTTTAGAAATGCTACAATTGAACTGAAAATGCAACAATAGAAGAGTTCAAAGTAGATATCTATGCAATAAACTTTCCGAGAAAAGGGGAGAAATACTATTTAAGGATTTTGAAAAAGACTAGTACCAACTGCTAACCACAAGATGTTAGGAAATGTGAAGTTTTGATGATAGACAAGCGAATGAAACATGTTGTAAAAGCTGGTCCTTTCAAGTGAACAAAGCTTAGCTGCAGACAAGTTATTGATAACATAACTCTGTGTACAAATAGGAGTGGATAACACTCATCACATCAGTAGTTAAGTTGAACAAGAAGTCTTGTAGTAGTTGAGTTGAACAAGAAGTCTTACAGAAGTTGAATTGAACAAGAGGTCTTTCAGAGATAAAAGAAGAGTCCTATCCAAAGAAGAAGTGTGAGAGGCGGCAACAATAATAAGAGTGAAACTAACTGGAGTCCTAAGGAACATAGAAGATTATATCAACTTAAGGACTCCATGAGATGTTGGCTTAAATACAAGAAACGAAATAAAAATCTTTCACTCATGTACTGATAAGATAATCAACTATCAACAAAGCAGTTCACTTAATTGGAGAAGAACCTGGTTCCTTACTTAGCAAGTCTTAGACTGTTTGTAGTAGGAAGGTTCTTTTAGTTCTATTGAGTCATTATTTTAGTCTCAGTGATCTATAAACTGAGTTAGGAGTTGTGTCTTCAAGTTAGGGAACTCGAAGATTTGGGAACACTTATCTTGGGAAGATTTGTGTTTTTGTAGTTATAGGAGTTAGAAGTTTTAATTCTTAGTTTACAAGAAGTCTTGTAATTTGGTTGATTGTTGAGGCTCAAGAGTTATAGTGAAGCTGGAGTTAAATCCTGTAGAGGTACAGGTCGTGTTTTTTTACACCTTTCTTGAGCCAGGTGTTTTCCACGTAAAAACACTATGTTCAGTTTTTACTTCTGTGAACCACATTTACTTACTTGTTCCACAGATAGGCAATCAGTAGAGTTTAATATTAAAAGTAGTAGGTCTCGTACTCTAACAAGTGGTATCAGAGCGGGGTTGTCTTAAATAAGGTTAGCACCTAAGAAAAGATCAACATGATGAATTCCGCACCTCTTACTGGTCACAGTGAAGGTCAATCAACAACTAGACCTCCACTTTTTTATGGCTCTCACTTTATCTGGTGGAAAGTAAGGATGGATATGTTTATCTAAGGTGAAGACTATGAATTATGGGACAAGATTAGTAATGGTCCCACTATTCCAATGAAGTTGGTTGATGGGGAACAAGTCAAGAAAGTAAGTAGTCAATTTAATCCTGATGATTGGTTGGCTTTGAAGAAAAATGCAAAGGCTAAGAACATCTTGGTTTATGGATTAGGACCATCTGAATACAATAGGGTATCAACCTGCACTACCGCTAAGAAAATTTAGGTTGCACTGGTGAATGCTCATGAAGGTACCTCTCAAGTAAGAAAATTCAGGATCTCTCTCTTTTTCACTGAGTATGAGGCATTCAAAATAAAGGAAAATGAAACCCTGCATGAGATGATGACAATGCTTACTACCTTAACAAATGAGTTGACTTCCTTCGGAAAAGTCATCTCTGAGGAGGAACAAGTTGAAAAAGTACTGAGGGTATTACCTAAATCAAAATGGAATGTTAAGGTAACTGCAGTCAGGGAGACAAATAAGGATCTTGTAGGTATGACCCTGGATGAATTATTAGGGAACTTAAGGACTTATAAAATGGAAGTAGATGGAATCAAAGAACAAGAAGCTCCTGAGAAAATCTTGGCATTGAAAGCCTCTGATAGTGATGAGGAATTTGAACTTGATAAGGAGCAAGTTGCCTTCATAACTAAAAATTTCAGCAAATTCTTTAAGAAGAAGAAGGGAAAAGGTACTAAGAAATGTTCCAATGACAATCCAAATAGCTGCTACAAGTGTGGCAAAACTGATCATCAGATCAGAGACTGTCCAGTCTGGGAAATAAAATGGAAGAAGGAAAGGGATGAAAAGGAACTGAAGACAAAAAGAAAGGAGGAACATGTAATGATAGCAGCCTAGGGATCTGATTCAGATAAAGATCAAGTTGATGAAACTGCATTCATGGCTCTTGGAGATTCAGACTTGGATGAAGAAGATAATGGTTCTGAGGTAAGTATACCTGAACTCAAAGAAAAACTACAATTGTTTTCAAAACCAAAACTTATTTCCTTGATGAGTGCATTGATTGATGATTTCCAAGAGTTAACCTCTGATAGGTATGAATTGTTCAATAGTCTTGCAAGCCTCAAATTTAATTTCATTGATTTAAAGGCTTTCATAGGTACAGTTGACAAGGAAAATTGTACTCTCAAGAAGCAGGTTGCAAAACCTGAGATTTCAAACAATGATATTAAGTCTGAAATTCTCAAATTAACTCTTACTAAAATTGGGGAAAAGGCCATGAGTTAAGAAAAAAAATGCTGAACTTGAGCTAGTTAAATATAAACAAGAATGCCATGATTTAACTGAAAAAATGAATAAGCTGAGTCAAGAAGTTTCTAAACTAAAACTTGATCTTGAAAGGGAAAATAGGTGGACAAACTCCTTAAGAATTGTTCACAAATTGAGTGAAAGAAATATAATGAAAGGCAGCTATGGGATTCCACAAAGGTGTTGATGATCCAAAAGATTTATGCTATATCTGTGGCAACCTTGGACATCTCACTACTGAATGTCCTATGGTTGCTAGAAGCAGATCAAACAGTCAAAACCTGGCTAATAGATTTTCTCAAACCAAAAAGAAAAAGACTAGTTCTGGTCAGAGAAACAGGTTGCACTACATGTTTCCTGTATGGACTAGAAGAAACTTGATTCATCCTTTCACTCATAAAACAAGACCCAAGCTTGTCTGGGTTCCTAAGTCTAACAATTAATTTCTTTTGTAGGAGAAGGTGAAAGGAAGCAAAAAGCACTGGTACTTAGACAGTGCTTGCTTAAGGCATATGACTGGTGATAAGAAAAAGTTCCTTTCACTCTCTAAAATAAATAGAGGAGGAGTTTCTTTTGGTGATGGAAAAAAGGGAATCATTACTGGAGTTGGAAAAATTAGCTCATCTGAGTCAAAAGCATTGGAGGATGTCTATCTTGTAGAAGGATTAAAACATAACCTGTTGAGCATCTCACAACTTTGTGACAAAGGTAATAAAATTGTTTTTACAGCTGCAGGAGTCAAAGTCAAAAGGATGGACACCAAAGAGATTGTGCTCATTGTAAGAAGATACAGAAATGTATACAAAGTTGACATCATGGCACTACCAGGACCTGAGTTGACTTGTCTAAGTGCCATAGAAAATGATCCCCTCCTTTGGCACAGGAGACTTGGTCATGCAAGTCTGAAACAACTAAAAATACTTTCCTCCAAAGACATGGAATTGGGATTACCCAAAACCAAGTTCAAGGAAGAAAAGTTATGTAGTGTATGTGTAAGGGGGAAGCAGGTAAGATCTTCTTTTAAGTCAAAGAACCATGTTAGCACCACCAAGTGCCTTGACCTGGTTCATATAGACTTGTGTGGACCCATGAGACTTCAAAGCAGAGGTGGAAAAAGGTATGTTTTTGTGATTGTTGATGATTATTTCAGGTTCACCTGGACTTTGTTTCTAGCCTCTAAATAAGATGCCTTTGATGTCTTTGAAATTTTCATTAAGAAGATTGAAAAGAAACTAGGCACTTTATTAGTTTCCATGAGGTCTGACCATGGTACAAAATTTGAGAATGTAAAGTTCTTGGAATTCTGTTCAGCAAATAGTATAGATCATAACTTCTCAGCTCCTAGAACACCACAACAAAATAGAGTGGTGGAAAGGAAAAATAGAACCTTGGAAGATATGGATGGAACAATGATGCTTGCAGCAAATGTTGTAAAAAACTTATGGGCTGAGATAATAAGTACTGCAACATATATCATAAATAGATGCATGATTAGACCTATGTTATATAAGACTCCCTATGAATTACTAAAAGGAAGAAAGCCTAACATTTCTCACTTTAGAACCTTTGGTTGTAAATGTTTCATACAAAATAATGGAAAGGATAATCTGAGAAAAATTGATGCTAAAAGTGATGAGGGAATCTTTTTAGTTTATTTACTTCATAGTAAGGCTTATAGGGTTTTAAAAAATAGAACTAACTGTGTTGAAGAAAGCATGCATGTGATCTTTGATGAATTTTGTGTTAAGACTAACCTGCAGGAAGAAAGTGACTCTGAGGAACAGGTTACACAACCTGGTTCATCTACTGAAGCTACCAAACATGGAGGTACTTTGATAGGGAGACCTAGAGCTGAAGGCACAATGACAGGGTGAACTGAGTCACCAACTACCCCAACTCAGAACATCAGCAGTGATCTTAGTAGCTCACTAGGGTTGATCCCAAAAGGATACAAGTATCAACGATCACACCCTATTGAGAATGTTCTTACTGATCTCACATCTGGGATCACCACAAGGTTTGGATTGAGGAGTATGTTTTCCTTCAAGGTATTCCTGTCAGAGATTGAGCCAAAGAAGGTAATTAAATTATTGCTTGATGCTGATTGGATCATATCCATGCAAAAAGAGTTGATTCAGTTTGAGAGAAGCAAAGTATGACACTTAGTTCCTCTCCCAAAAGATAGATCAGTAATTGGGACTAAGTGGGTGTACAGGAATAAAGTGGATGAGCATGGAACAGTTACAAAAAACAAGGCAAGATTGGTGGTTCAAGGATACAACCAAGAAGAAGGAATTGATTTTGATGAGACTTTTACTCCTGTAGCAAGACTTGAAGCTATAAGATTACTAGTTGCCTTTGCTTCTTATATGGATTTTATTCTCTATCAGATGGATGTGAAGAGTGCATTCCTAAATGGCATTCTCAAGGAAGAAGTTTATGTTAAGCAACCTCCAGGATTTGAAAGCAAGGAGTTTCCTGATCATGTGTATAAACTGGATAAGGTTTTGTATGGGTTGAAACAAGCACCAAGGGCCTGGTATGAGAGATTATCAAACTTTCTACTGGAGCATGGGCATACTAGAGGTAAAATTGACAATACCCTTTTTCTTAAAAACTAATGGAAAGGATTTGTTAGTTGTGCAGGTTTATGTGGATGATATTATATTTGGCTCAACCAACATAAATATGACTCATGAGTTTTCCAAACTCATGAGTTGTGAATTTGAGATGAGCATGATAGGGGGGATGAATTACTTCTTGGGTTTGCAAATAAAACCGTCAGCATCAGGGACAATGATCCATCAACAGAAGTATGCCAAAGAGCTTCTCAAAAGATTTTCCATGGAAGAGGTTAAAGAAATCAGTACTCCCATTTCCACTACCACAAAGCTTGAACTAGATGAACCAGGTCCAGATGTGGAGCAAAAGATGTATAGAGGTATGATAGGTTCATTATTGTACCTCACAGCTAGCAGACCTGACATTGTGTTCAGTGTAGGTCTATGTGCTAGGTTTCAAGCAAAAACCAAAGAATCACATCTAAAATCTGTGAAGAAAATCTTCAGATACTTGAAGGGAACCAATGATCTTGGATTATAGCATCCCAAAGGTAGTAACTTTAATTTGGTAGGGTACTCTAATGCTGATTATGCAGGATACTTGGTAGACAGAAAAATCACTACAGGGATGGCACACTTCCTTGGATCATGTTTGATTACCTGGTCCACTAAGAAGCGAAATTCAGTAGCCTTGTCTACAGCTGAAGCTGAATATGTTGCTGCAGGTTCTTGTTGTGCTCAATTTCTATGGATTAAGCAACAACTCATGGACTTTGGTATAAATGTTGGTTGTGTTCCTATTTTTTGTGATAATACAAGTGCTATTAACATAGCTAAAAATCCTGTTCAACATAAAAAAACCAAGCATATTGATATTAGACATCACTTTCTTAGAGATAATGTTAAAAAAGGTCATATATCAATTATGTTTTGTTCTACTAAGGAACAAATTGCTGACTTTTTCACTAAGGCTTAGAGTAGAGAACACTTTGAAAGGAATAGGTTAGACTTGGGGATGATTAAAATTGCATAAGTCTCCCTCAATGCTTAATTAGAATAAGTTGATATTCAAGTAATTGTTGAGTAAATCATTCTCACACATTAAGTTGTGTATCCTAATTCAAAGATTTTTGAGTATACTGACTCATGTATGGGTTAATTTTACAGAGAGACTGGATCACAGAAGCAATTTTGTACACTTTTTCATTCAGGTATAATTATTTTTACCTTTAGTAGCATAAAGAGAAACAAGTTGTCTACCTGGTTCCTTATTACACTTAAACTGCCAAAACTTCAAGAGCCAGTTTTTGCTTCAAAAAACTGCTCAAAGTTTTCCCATCAGTATAGAAACTCTAATCATTACGTTTCTAATGATACAGTCCCTCACCCTTTCAAATTCCTCTTCCTTTCTTCTTAAATGAGTTCTTCCCCTTAATTCTTATTCATTATCTCCTCAAACTTTTCACAATCAAGAAAAATTTCCTATTTCACAAATGGCATCTTTCTCTTCTTCTTCATCCTCCTCATCCACAAACTCCGTTAAAAATCCCTTCACCGCCATTTTCCTTCATCCAGATATCACCTTACCCTTTGTAATCCCTCCTCAAATCTTCTCCAACTTAACTGATTTTGCTGCTTTTAGAAATTTTCTAAACCCTTTTGCCAAATTTTCTTTACCTTGTTCATCCGTCTCAAAACTCTCACTTCCGCCTCCCATCCCTCTTCAAATTCTTGAGGCTGATGACTTTCATATGGATAGAGATGATATCTCTATAGCATACTTAATCTCCAAAAAGTACAGATCTAAGCTACCAAGGAAGACCTCTTCCATTCCCATCACTGTTGATATCACTGCCTCTGCAGAACCCTCTCCAAGAGTCTTCACTCCTTGTACCCCTCACACTAGAGGGAGAAAGCAACGAGAAGATGCTTTCCTGGATGAAGCTCTTCAAGCTAGCAAGAAAAAACGTATAAGTGCATCTGATCCCACCCCTCCTCGTGCCTCTTCTCTTGATCTTCTTCTTCAATCAGTCCAAAAAACAAAGACTATCATGGCAAAAGTTCCAAAAACCTCCTCATTTAGAAAACCCTCTTCTAAACCTACTCTAAAATCCCCCTCCTCTTCCAAATATTCTCCTACAACCAAAGTTTCAAAATCCTCCAGAGTTTTCTCTCCAAAGTCGTCTACACGTTTAAAGAAATAGGTCACCAAACATGTTCCTTCTGACTCATCTGATTCTGAGTTCACTCTGGATGCCACTAATGAGTTGGATCCTAAGTTCGAGGTTCCTCACCCATCCTCTCATCAAGACACTCCTGAGGCACATAGTCTTCACTTTCAAAAGCGCAAATTAGCTCGAGGGAGAGTTATTAGTGGTTATAGGGGGATGATATGCAAACTTTACTAGAAAATTAGAGTTTCAAGGATGGTCACTTTTATTTCTTCAAGGAGACCTTTATAGAAAATTTGCTAAACCTGAGGTGTATGAGTTCTATATGAATGGGGTGGGCATTGGTGAGTTGTTCTCCACTACTGTTAGAAAGGTTACATTGAACCTTTATATTACTGATATTGTTAGGATTCTGCATATTCTTTCTGGAGGGTGGGGTCACTATGTCATGGGAAGTTGGCCACCTCTTGATAATCTTACCTTAGCTCTTGACATATGTAGAAAGTTTTCTGGAAATCCTCAATTGGTCAATCATAGAAGAGTACTTAAGAGAGAGATGTCTCCACTTCACCAACTGTACTTTGATGTAGTGCATAAGATGATTCTCTCTAGGAAGGAAAGAAGAACTGTGGATAGTTTTCTTGATCTTACTCTCATGGAACTATTGGATACTGAGGTGAGAATTGATTTGCCTCGACTCATATTGAAGCATATGCAAAGGGTTCTCCTCAAGGAAATAAATGGGCATGCCCTCCCTTATCAATTCTGGCTCCCTCTTATACTTGAGGAGTTTGGTGTATATGTCTAAGTGTGGTCTTCATAGACTACCAAGGATATCATAGGGCCTGTGAACCACATGATGCTACCTGTTTCTATGAGGAGTGATGATAACCCAATGCAAAGATTGACAAATGCACTAGCTGAAAAATAGGATGAGTTGGACGTTGCTCAGGCTACTTTGAAGGCTGCATAAGAAGCTTGTGAGGATGAGAAAAGGCTTCTTCAAGCTCAGACTGATTCCCTTAAAAGTTTATTGGAAAAAGAGAAAGCTGAGAAAGATGATGTTATTAGGAAGCTCACCTCTCTTATCCCCTCTTCATCATCCACTTAGCTTCTTTTCTGTTGTTCTAGGCCTATCCTTCTATTTTTTCCTTCCTTGATGACTGTTTCTCTCTTCTGTTGCTTTTGGTACTTTTAGTTATATTCTAAAAATAAATGAAATGGACTTCTTTGCTTTAAAGTGTTTTACTCCTATTTTATTATATTGCATTCATGTTCTTTTACTCTGAATTTTGATTGTCTTGGTGAGATAGCCTCAATGACCATGATTTATTAGACGTTTTCACTTGTTGTGCCAACTTTTCGATGATGTAAAAAGGGGGAAGAGTAGGCGATGCAATGCTTATAACTCAATTGGACTAACCTGTACTTGTTTCATTCTGGTTCTTTCACTTAAATTCCTTATTGAGTATGTCAGGTTTTGTGCTACTATGTTTGTCATCATAAAAAAGGGGGAATTTGTTAGGAAATGTGAATTTTTGATGATAGACATGCAAATGAAACATGTTGTAAATGATGGCCCATTCAAGTGAAAAAAGCTTAGCTGCAAACAAGTTATTGATAAGATAACTCTGCGTACAAACAGGAGTGGATAACACTCATCACATCAGGAGTTGAGTTGAACAAAAAGTCTTACAGGAGTTGAGTTGAACAAGAAGTCTTACAGAAGTTGAATTGAACAATAGGTCTTACATAGATAAAAGAAGAGTCCTATTCAAAGAAGAAGTGTGAGAGGCGACAACAATAATAAGAGTGAAACTACCTAGAGTCCTAAGGAACATAGAAGATTACATCAACTTAAGGACTCCATGATATGTTGGCTTAAATACAAGAAACGAAATAAAAAGCTTTTACTCATGCACTGATAAGATAATCAACAATCAGCAAAGCAGTTCACTTAATTAAAGAAGAACCTGGTTCCTTACTTAGTAAGTCTTAGACTGTTTGTAGTAGGAAGGTTCTTTGAGTTGTATTGAGTCATTATTTTAGTCTTAGTGATCTATAAACTGAGTTAGGAGTTGTGTCTTCAAGTTAGGTAACTCGAAGATTTGGGAACACTTATCTTAGGAAGATTTGTGTTTTTGTAGTTATAGGAGCTAGAAGTTTTAATTCCTAGTTTACAAGAAGTCTTGTAATTTGGTTGATTGTTGAGGTTCGGGAGTTATATTGAACCTGGGGTTAAATCCTGTAGAGGTACATGTCGTGTTTTTTTACACCTTTCTTGAGCCGGGTGTTTTCCACGTAAAAACACTGTGTTCAGTTTTTACTTCTGTGAACCACGTTTAGTTACTTGTTCCACAGATAGGCAATCAGTAGAGTTTAATAGTAAAAGTAGTAGGGCTCGTATTCTAACACAAGAACCCGGTTCCTGTATACGTAACAAACAAAGTAAAACATAAGAGATTTAACGTGGAAAACTCCTTTGTCACGACCCGAGCCAAGGCCCAGGCCGCGAAAAGCATCCCGAACCATGAAGGACAGAGAGCCCTTCCCTAACTGGCAATCATATACATAATTCATACACTGTAAGGAAATGCGGAAAACAAACGGAAACATGGTCACTTTAATATCTCAACTGAGTAATGCGAACATAAGTTCAATAAAAATCAAACCATCTAATACACGTCTGTGAAATCTCTACTATAACTGAAAACATTAATCTGTCTAAAATCGGGAAAAGGACCCCGGTCGGACCATGAACTAAAACCCAATGAGATCAACATAAGTAAACAAGACGCTTTTCAAAGTAAGGGAGGCTCACCAACTCTGAATGTCTAACAACAATCTATTGTTTAGCAGGATCACTAGACTGGGCCATACAACCTGAAATATAGGGGATCAATACAAATGTACTGGTACGTAGAACAATCCAAAAACAAAATACATTTCTATACGACATAGGTGAGATCATTTCATAAAAATATGTCATCTTAAAACATTTTAAAACACTTGGGCATAATTTGATAAATTCCAAAAGACTAGTTTGAAATCATGACTCTACTCTTTATTTCTCTTCTGAGTTAGATGATACACCCTACAATCTGTAATTCCACGGGATATATGAAATCCACCCTTGACTTGGTGGCCAAGCCCCCAATCCAAGTTTGCCGTAAGGATTGGAGTATCTATAAGGGGAGACACGTAAGACCACACAGTATCGTACCATGATCCCTAATCAAATCAACATGTCATGGTAGTGCACAAGACCACAAAGCATGGCTCCTAACCATAGTCCCAAATTGGGACGACATGAATCAAGGTACACAAGACCACAAAGCATGGTACCATCACCCCGTGTCGGCAAATCACGGTTTCAGCATAAAGTCTTTCAACTCGTACTTTCTTTGGATAACCATCTAACTCTCTTTAAGATCATTTTTAATTCTTTAAAACATGTTCCATGCTTTCAAAACATTCAATACTTATTCTATTAAGGGCATATCATCACCGGGTATCGTCATACCCAGACTTGCAAGTCATTTGTATCGTATCATTCCACAACCCTTCTCATTCAAACCATTTATAATGTTATGCTTTAGATTTTTCAATCAACTCAATCATTTGCCCACCAAAAATATTTAAACAATGCAAGGGAGTCCTTATTTTAAAACATATGCAAACTTATGCAAAGATTCACCCTTTTTAATATTTCAACACATGATGGTCAATTCCTTTATACAAATCCATGCAACTCTTTCAATTATCACATTGAACATTTATAAACAAGAAAATACCCTCTCTTCAATTCATAATCAATATCAAGTCCAAAATAATAGTAAAACATTTATCTCATGCTTCAAAACATGCAATTGAACAACCCACAATATGTGAAATCAAGAGAAATCATAACAAGAGAGGGTTTCATCATTCATTCTCTGGATTTAATCTTTGCGAAACTAAAAACGCATATGCATACATGATTATAGTTTAATTCTATAAAAAGGGGTTCAAGACAAACGTTAACTTTTATCAAATAAGTTCATAATACATACTATTCAAAACCATATTGAAAACCCTCTTTGTAAACATGATTGTATATCGTTAAACTTAATAAAAACCATAAAACTTTTGCCCAATGATTTTAGGATAGCCCCTACATACCTTAAGTTCCTTAGTTTGAATAATGAAACCCTAATCTTGAAACTTTTGTTGAGAATCTTGAATTGAAAGGCTTAAATTCTTGATCTTTGGAGATGATCTTGTGAGGAACTCTTAATCTTGTTGTTGAGAGTGTATGAGAGAATTTCGAGATGTTTAATTGATGAAATAGGAGTAAAGTAACGCCCCTTGAGGGTTATACATCGTGGGCTGGGAGTTATAAGGGAAGAAAAGACTAAAAAACCCTTAGAAACATGGAACCAACAGCTGTAAAATAGGGGCGGGCGTTGGAGCGCGCGACGCGGGCTAATCGTGCGACCTCACTGCCTCTCTCACGAAAATGGTTATAACTCTTTGCTCGGGTATGGGATTAAGGCAAAATTGGTATCGTTAGAAAGCTGACTCAATTATCTACAATTTGGTCATTTATGTGCTGTAAAATTCTACTTTTATCGAAAGTTATACACATTCAAAGTAGATCCCTGGAAAATCGAAAATAAAGATTTAGCCGAATCAAAGGTTCCTAGCTCAACTTCGCTCTAAGTGATTCCATTGAAGATTTTTCACCTCGAAAGCACTTCAAACGCGAGGATAAAGATCATGACACTTATTCTCACTTGGAAATAATTTCTATTAGAGCTTACACACGTAGGAACAACAGTTTGATTTCTAGTTCAGAAATGCGGGGTCTTACATCCTTGTTGATAGTAAACTACTACGACCTACAATGTGTAGGATTTCCCTCCAAACTCAACTAACTTCAAAGAGTGATTTTTTATTCCAACTCTATAATCAAAAGAACTATCTTTAGTACCTCAACCAAATATTTTACTCTTAAACTATTTTAACAACTCTCCAAGAATGTAAACTACTCTTCTTGTTACAAGCCTCACCACACACTACAAACACACTCACAATAGAATAGTTATCCCTCAACAAGTATCCTACGACCACACTTTCAAAAGAAAGACAAACTTGGATTCAAGAATAAGAACTACCAACACTGAAAGTCCCTAGTTAGCACCTCCTTAGATATTGAGGATAATCAAGGGATGTTGTTTTACAACCCTAATTATCATATAAGGTAATACAGTCCTTGATTGATGCTACCATAGTAAGTCATAAGCACAGTCCTTTTTGGAATTCAGTTTCCTTCCATAGAGATTTATCTTGAGTTGTTTCCTCTTTTACACTAACACTTCAATTGACAATCACTTGCTGTCACATCTTAGGAGCTGGCGTTCACTTTGTCTATCATTAAAATCATCGAATCAAGAGTAGACTTTCAAACATATCCAATATCACTATTTATAAGATTATATATTCAATACTGTACTGAAACTTTATCACTATATTGAATTGTCATGAACATGATAATTAGGCATCGTTGTTTGTTTGCATATAAGGAATGTCTGGATGCAAATGGTTTAGATATGCTATTAAAATGTATTTGTTTACTTGAAGATTTGATCACTTTTGGATAAGTTTTAACTATTAAGAGTTATTTTTGTGCGAATAATTTTCATCATTTCTTTATCCACCAGCACCAGTCACCAAAACTAACTACTTTTAGCGTCACAACCATCGCCACTATTGTCAATCACCGTTACTGTCGCCAACCACATCTGCTACTATAACCACTACTAGTTAGCAATCACCACTGCCAACCATGCATCATACCTACAACCTTCATTATTTTATAATTATATTTGCTACCACTACCGTGATTACTGTCATCGTCAACAGCACCACCACTGCCACCACCATTATCAGCCACACTACATACAACAGCCAATTCCTTTCACCAACCACATCCACCATCACAACTAGTATTGCTGCCAACTATCAACAACACATCATCAACCATTATACATTCTTCAACCACCGCCATTAACAATGTCAGCTACCGCTAACACATCATCAACCACCATACATTCTTCATCCACCACCATCAACACCGCTGACTGCAAATATCAACCAATTTCATCATCACAACCACTACAATTATTATAAACCGCCATCATCACATCAATCACTATAGCACCAATCACCTTTACTGTCACAACTATCACTACCACCATTATTATTCACTATCACTAACCATTATCATCGCCATCACTACAAACCATCTCTACCATCACCATTGAACATGAATGTTTTTAATCAATTATAATTTGATTTTATTTAATTAATATATTTTTCTGATATTAGTTACTTTTTTATTTGAATTGTATATTTAATCTTTACAATATATAAATTGTGCATTTTCAGATTTTGAAAAACACAGTTGTAATCATTCAAATATGCATTTAGAGCTCTTTTAATCTTAATAAAAAATAATGAGGCTTTAATTCATTTAAGATCATGGATGAGGTATGAAAGTTACAAATGTAGACACGTAATTTTTTCCCTCCCAACGTCAATTTTATCCATTTTTAGCTCACCACCCTCACCCATGTAATTTTTCCTCCACAAAATAACAAAAAATAATAACCCAACTAATTTTATCTTATTCTAACAACTCCTCCCTATTAAAAGTTGACAACACATCACCTACCTTACCATACCCTACCCCACCTACCCTACCCCATACCCCCTCACCACCTACCTTACCCCACACCCCCTCCTTCTCACCTTTCTTGGACACAAAGCAAAAAAGAAATGAGCATACACTAAGAAAAATGGGGCCCACGGATCACACACATAGAGAAGGGAATCTTCCAAGTATTTTCTTTTCCATAACAATAGACTAAATACAAAATAAGAGGGGGGTCCACTGGAAAGATTTCTTTTGAAATTTGTTTTTCCAAATTCAAACACATACGTAGGGATGGGAAAAGAAGGGGTAGTTGGTTATTTAGGAGGTCCCTTGTGGTTATTTTTTTATTTTTTTATTTATTTATTCCAATTGAAAAAGACAAAAGAAAAAAAGGAAATAAACCAAAAAAGGAGGGAGGCCATTTTAGGGAGGGCCCACGTAAGATTGGGTTTCTTCTTCTTTCTTTACAAATTGATAAAGGGGCTCTCAATTCAACAGATACAGGTATATACACGACAACTCAGCACAAAACCATGACCATCATCTTCCATTTTCAGCTGCTACCGAGATAAACTCACGCACACACTCACCAGATTCACACTTCCTTCACTGCATGCACACACATAGATCGGAGAAGATGGAGGGAGATAGATTGAGAGAGATATAGGGATAAAACATCACTATTGTGGTGGAGAGAGAAAACTGGTTGGAGAAGGAAAAATAGAGAAAAACGAGAGAGGGAGAGAACGCCGAAGAGTGAGAGAGATAGAGCATCGAGAGAAGAGAGGAAACCAAGAGAGAATCGGGGAGAGAGAGGAGAATCGAGGAGACAGGGGTGTTTCTCCGGTGAGTTTCTCCATTGTTCCGTCGAGGCTCGCCGGAAAACGGCGTTCCCACTTCGTTTTCAGATCGTGTCTCACCGAAAATTCCATCAATTACGAAAAGGGATACGTAATTTCATTCATGATTCAAATTTGGGTCTGATTTAGGTTCCATCATTCGGGTTTTCTTTTCGAGTTATCGCGGGTCTCTTTTCGAGTTGAATTTCGAGGGACTTTTTTTGCTAGAATTGATTCATAGTCGAGATTTCGGTATTCGTTGAGGTTCCCAAAGCGGCTCTCATCTCTCTTCTTAAGTTAATTGAAAGCTTTTGAAGTTTAATTCTCGACTCTATTCTCTTATTATCATTATGTGTTTGACGATGAATGATTTATGCGTTGGGTATGTTTGAATCTTGATTGCGTATTGGTTGTTGTTGGATTTGAATGTTGAAGAGTGAATTGATAATTGAAGCATGTGTAATCATTGATTGATAAGAATGAAGTTGGGGGCGGGAATCGAAATTGGTAAAAGTGAATCTTATGATATTTTGATTCATTATTAATATTGAATGTGATATGTCGTCGGGCGGATAGGCGTACAATAGGCCGGGTAGGCAAATTTAGAATTGGTGGATTATTGAATGTTTGAAATATGGTTGAATGTTTTGATTTTCTCGTATTAAAAATTGTACTCATTTGGTCGGGGAATGCCTCGAGAGATTTGTATCGATTAATCCGGGGAATGCCCCAAAGTATCTTGTACTAGAAGACGGCGCACGGTCAAGGCCCGGAACGTCGGGTGGAGTCTGGTTTATGATTAACTTAGGATTATTTTAGAGTAGAGTAGATTTACATTCCCGCATTTTTTATGTTTCAGGTCTGTATAATTGGACTGTACGCTATATTTTGGGATTCTTATGTTTGGTTTGTTTGATTGATTGTTTTACGTGTTTTTGTGTGGTTTGTACATCGTAGTGCCAAATTAGCCGATTCACTCCACCAAGCGACCGTGGTCGAACCACGGGATCGAGGGGTGCCTAACACCTTTCCCTCGGTCAACAGAATTCCTTAGTCAGAATCTCTATTCGCGGATCAGTTTTATAGAGTCAAATTCGTTTTGAAAAGGATATTCACGGGTGACTTGGCACACCCGATTTATGCCAAGTGGCGACTCTGAGTTTTGAAACTAATAAATCCTTTTTGAAACAATTTTCATCTTTTGTCACTTTAATAATAAAACCCTTTCAAATTCTTAAAATTAATTCTTTTGGAGAACGAAAAAGGGGTGTGACAACAAATATAATGAAGATCGATGGTGAGAAATATATACGTTATATGCGATATATAGTGGCAAATTAATTTCTAGAATCGTGTGCATCTATACTACTTTGTTTTGTAACACTACCTCTTGAATGTTAATGCATATGACATAAAAGAGGGAACATTAAAAATTTAAGTAGAATGCATCATCACTTAATCTAGTAGATGAGGCATATTGTAAACCAATTTTTCAAAACGTTGATTTTAACAATACTATCATAATGATCATAGCATGTATCTCTCGAATAAATTAAATCTTTATGTTCAGTTAAATACATTTCTTTTTTGTGCTTTGAAGGGAAAGAACTCTTTAGATTTTATAATAGGGACGAAACTAAGACTACAAATACATTTTTATTTTTTACATCTTGATCTTTTAACCCCAAACAAAACTTAAGCAACCAAATCTTCTTTGCAAACTAGCTGATATGGGTTTGGACCCCACAAATCAAAAGGATTGAACAAGGTGGCGTGTCACAAAAAGTTAGTTCTAACATAATCTTTTATCACTTAAATAAAGAATCTCTTATATTTTATTTTTAGATTTCTTACGTGTAAAAATAAACATATTTAATAATTTTTTTTTAACAAATAACCTCAAAAGAAGCCTTAAACAACTAAGCTCAAATGAGTGTTTCTCCCGCTGTTGTAAGACAAAATCACAAAATATTGACAATGAAGGATAACACAAATCAATTTGACTTTTTATTTGGAAAAAGTCGAAGAAAGAAGAAAAGGAAAAGTTGCCTACCAAGTAATAAAGATGATTAGAGAAAGAGGTGAACCAAATAACCACAAATTAGTATTTGTCCCCTTATAGTATGTTGGCTCGTTAAGTAATGTCATTCAATGAAATATAAAAACTGATGCAAGACTTGCATGTGTGTGCGTGTAATTTTTTACAAGTCAAAGACTTGTAAATTCTATTTTTAATGAAGGGTGGTGGTGTGACTTGAACTAAAAACCTATGTATGCATTGATACCATGTCTATTTTTTAAGTAGAGAAACGAGGCTCAACATAAGTGATTCTAGAGCAACATTAGTGGCTCGATGGGCTAAATCTAGTGAGATAGAGAGAAGTTGAGAGCAGCTCCATATATGGATTGAGTTGAGTGACAAAGTTCAGAGGCTAAAGCAATAAAACATGAATAGAGAAAGTGATTGTGCAAACCAAAATTTAACTTTGATATCATGTGAAAGAATTTGAATATTCAATTCAAAACCTTAATACAACCGGCCACACAATGAAAGACAGGCGAATTCTTTAACCGGGGTTATGCAAGAGCGAATAGAAGTCTCGGGGTTGAGTCTCACAGCGAACTATTATCAAAAAGAATTTCCGCATGTTTCACTCATTAAAGGAATCAACCAACACGTTTCCCCCTCTTGTAACAGACTAATTGTGTGGCCAAAAAAGACCTTCCAATTATATAAAGCCAGCACTTGTCTGGTAATCAATTGCTTAACAGTTTAAAATACTAATTGTAACTCAATTCACATGGGGAGAAAAGTCCAAATACAACATATACTACTCCTACATACATCCACCATGCGATTAAGAATCAAACACAACCAAGATCAGCAAGTACTAACAATAGTTTATCATCATATAAATAATGGAGGCCAAGAAAAACAACATTAATGTACTCATGTTACCATGGCTAGCCCATGGTCACATAAGTCCATTCCTAGAGCCAGCCAAGTGACTTGCAAACAGAAACTTCCATATTTACATGTGTTCCACTCCTGTAAATGTAAGCTCAATCAAGAAAAGAGTTACACAGAAGTATTCTCCGTCGGATAGAAATAGTTGAGATTCGTCTTCTATCTTTGCCAAATCTTCCTCCTCAGTACCACACCACCAACGGGCTTTCGCCCCATCTCATGAGCACACTCAAAAAAGATTTTGAAATGAGCATTCTGAACTTTGCTAAAATATTACAAACTCTAAATCCAGACTTGGTCATTTATGACTTCAAACTGCCAGGGGCTGCTGAGTGTGCCTCCTCAGTGAACATTCCAGCTGTGCAGTTCCTCACTTATAGCGCTGCCGTGATTGCTTTTTGGATCCACATATCTTATAAGCCAGGAGAAATGTTCCCATTTCCTGCAATTAACCTGTGTGAATACGAAATACTTTCATTGAAGAAACTTCTTAAGGACTTAGCAGTTAGAAAGTTCCCATTCGATGAAGGCCTTAGGCGATCACAGGACATTATTCTGATGAAAACTTGCAGAGTTCTTGACGGGAAATATATGGATTATCTTTCAAGTTTAGTCTCCAAGAAAATAGTCCCCGTTGGTACACTAGTTAAAGAATCCACCAACAGAGATGATCATGAGGAGACCATGCAATGGCTTGACAAGAAACATAAAGGTTCAACTGTCTTTGTTTCATTTGGGAGTGAGTGATTTCTATCTAAGGAGAAGATACATGTTATAGCTCAAGGACTAGAGCTTAGCAAACTGAACTTCATTTGGGTCATCAGGTTTCCACAAGGTGAAAGAATTAGCATTCGAGATGCTTTACCAGAGGACTATCTTGAAAGGGTAGGAGAAAGAGGAATAGTTATGGAAGGATGGGCTCCTCAAGCAACTATACTTCAACATCCAAGCATTGGAGGGTTCGTCAGTCACTGGATGGAATTCTTTGACGGAAAGCATGAAATTTGGTGTGCCAATAATTGCCATGCCTATGAAGGTTGACCAACCATTGAATGCTAAAATTGTGGAGTATATCGGGATGGGAATGGAAGCAGCGAGGGATGAGGATGGGAAGTTACAAAGCAAAGAGATTGCAAAGGCGATAAGGAAGGTGGTAGTGGAGGAAAGTGGGGAGGTTGTAAGGAAGATAGCTAAGGAATTGAGTCAGAAGATGAAAGCAAAAGGGAATGAAGAGATAGATGGTGTGGTGGAAGAGTTGGTGGCACTTAGAAAAAACAAATATCAGCAACAAGATTTAAGAGTTATCACCTTTATTCCATATATACATGTGATTTCACTGGTTGTATTTAAATATCATTTATCCTCTTTTCTGTGTTATCAACACACATTTGTTATAAAAGCTCACCCTGGTGCACTAAAGCTCCCGCTATTGGCAGGATAGGGAGAAAGGCTCGCTGAACCACAAGGGTCTATTCTACGCAGTTTTACCCAACATTTTTGCAAGAGGTTGTTTCCATGCTTGAACCCGTGACCTCCTGGTTATATGATAGCAACTTACTTACATTGTAGCCTACAACTGAATTGAAAAAGAATCTTACGTGATACAGATTGAATCATCAGAGTTTAATGTCACGACCCGAACCAGGGCCTGGCCGTGAGGAGCATTTCGAACCATGGAGGCCCAAAACACCCCTATCTGTCTGGTAATCATGCACCTAATTCATATGATCGAAGTAATGCAGAAGAAACACAATATAACGGAAACATGGTCAAGAATCATATGAAAACAATAATGGGGAATAATGTCCCACAATCTCAATCAACATCTCGAAAATCGTCTGCGAAATCTCTACTACATGACTGAAACAAGTAACTATCTGAAAACTGGGACAAGGCCCCCAGCAGACCCAAAACTAATATAAGATAAAAGGACTGCAGGACATAAGACCTTCTAAAACATAGAAGGCTCACCACTTGTCTCTGCAACTCTGTTTGAAAGATCTATTGATTCTCTCAAACCCTAGACTGGGCCTCTGAACCTGAGAGGTTAGAGAGGGGAGAGGGTCAGCACAAAAGTACTGGCACACAGAGATATCAAAAACAAAACATAATATTTTTACAAGGTATAGTTGACAGCCATTATAAAGCTATTTCGTATCAAATCATTTGAAAGCACATGGGTGTAATGCAATAGTTTTTCTCAACAGTAGTGAAATGCAACTGAACTAGGTGGAATACCCTACATAATTTACACCAACTGTCAAACCTCGGTTGCCGCCGAGATTAGAGTATAAGTGAGGGAGAGATACTCAAGACCACACAGCATGGTGTCTCGACCTAATGATAGTGCCCAAGATCACTTGGCTCGGGCTCCTACCTATAGTCCCAATTTGGGAATGACATGAAGTCAAGTACACAGATCGCTTAGCCTTACCAATATTCCGTGTCGGCAAATACGTTATTCCAGCGATGAGCCCTTGTGTCTCAAACGCCTTCTTCGGGCATCCACCTTTCTCATGTAAAATCAATGCATTCAAATTTCATTTAATTCTTCAATCACATATCGAATTTTTGAAGGGTATCGTCATACCCGACTTGCAAGTCATCAATGTCACATCCACATATGCATAATCGTGTAAAAACCAAGGTGCTTCATCATTTACAAGTGGTGAACAATATTTATTTCAAATTCATGCTCTCTTTTGTTGATCACAATATAATATAGAGTATCGAAACATTATCATGGGAATTTGAAAATAATTTATCATTCATATTTATCAACTTCCATGGAAAATCTCAAATCACATATGCATGGTTTCAACTATTGAAGTATATAGACAAACAATTCCCATGACATAAAGAAAATGACTTAGAAATCATATTGAAAGCAAGATTAGCATTTGATTCAAAACCCCCATTTAAAAACATGCATGTTCATAAAACTACACCCATGAGATTTTTGGATAACCCCACGTACCTCTATTTCCAAGGATAATAGATGTTTCTTGAAGCTTGCGGATTGGTGATTCCGAATATGTAATTATCTTTGAAAACCTATGGTCAAATCTTGAACTATTTGGGTTTTTATTTTTGAAACCCTAAGGAGAATCTTGAGCACTTTTGATGAAAGAATATGTATTTTGGGGTCCTTGGAACTAAATCTCGTGTTTTAGGGCTAAGTAAGGGTGGAAAAGGACCACTTTGTCCTCAACAAGGAGTGTTTAAATCACTAGAATTCCTTACATAGGCGCCGCCCATCCCATTGCCTATGTTCACATAGGCGCCGCCTAGGCTATCGCCTATGCTTTCCAGTGGCCATGGGCAATTGGTTAGGCATCGATTATCACTTTGAAAGGTCATAACTTCTTGCTCGGGTGTCGAATTTTAGCCAAATTAGTATCGTTGGAAAGCTAACTCGAATACCTATTATTTGACACATAGTAGGTTTCCTAATTCGACATATACAGAGAGTTATGGTCGAAGGAAGCTGAAACACTTTACAACGTCCACTAAAACTTAGTTGATCAAAATAGTTTTGACTCGTCCTTGAGTTGAAGGACCTCTATGGTATAAATTCAAGCTTGAGTATATTTCACATGCTATACGATAATTAACATGCCGTATTGGCATAGGATTTTATGACTTGGGGATTAACAACGCATCGAAATCATGGTCTATATTGTAGCCCAAATTTTGGGGCGTTACATTACCCCCCTTAGGATCATTCGTCCCCAAATGATGATGCGGGACACAGAAAGACACGATTTTAAGCATAATAAAGGACTAGGAAAGATAAGATAGGAATAGTACCTTCTGTCTCCTCCTCCATCGAAGAAAACAAATTGGGATATCTAATTCTCATGTCATCTTCTGACTCCCAAGTTGCTTCTTCGACTTTCGGATTCCTCTACAGTACCTTTACTGAGGCTATCTCTTTGCTCCTCAGCTTTCGAACTTGGCGATCTAAAATCTCAATGGGCTCTTCTTCATAAGACAAGGAGTCTGTCACTTTGATACCCTCTACTGGAAATACCATAGAATGATCTCCAATGCATTTATTCAACATAGATACATGGAATACCGGATGAACAAAACCCAAACTGTAGGCAATTCTAACTCATATGCAACTGTACCAATCCTTTTTAAAATCTAATATGGCCCTACATAATGAGGGCTCAATTTACCCCTTTTTCCAAACCGCATAACTCTTTTCATAGGAGAAACCTTGAGAAACACCAAATCACCAATTTCAAACTCTAGTTCTCTTCTCCGAACATCGGCATAGGACTTCTGATGACTCTGAGCAGTCTTGAGTCGTTCTCTAATGATCTTCACTTTCTCCATCGCCTGATGAACAAGATCAGGCCCATACAACTGAGTCTCACCCACTTCATACCATCCTATCAGAGACCTATATCTCCTCTCATACAAAGCCTCAAAAGGGGCCATCTTAATGCTGGCATGGTAACTATTATTGTAAGAAAATTCAACCAGTGGTAGGTGATCTACCCAACTACCTTTGAAATCAATGACGCATGCCCTCAACATACTTTGTGGGTCTGAATGGTACACTCAGCTTGCCCATCCATCTGAAGGTGGAAAGATGTGCTCAAATTCACTTGTGTACCTAAACCCTTCTGAAAAAAACTCCAGAACTGAGATAAAAATTGTGTACCTCTATCGGATATAATGGACACTGGTGCCCATGCAATCGAACTATCTCCTCAATGTAAATCTTAGCATAAACCTCTCCCAAATAATTATTCCTCACAGGCAAAAAGTGTGCTGACTTGGTCAACCGATCTACAATCACCCATATAGAATCATACTGGTTTCGGGATCTCGGAAGTCCTGTAATGAAGTCCATATTTATCATCTCCCACTTCCATAAAGGCAGGGCTATCTCTTGGGAAGTACAACCCGTCCTCATGTGTTCCACCTTCACTTTCTGACAATTCAAACACTTGGACACAAAATTAGCTACATCACGTTTCATGTTATTCCACCAATACAAGGTTTTCAGATCATGGTACATCTTAGTAGAGCCTGGGTGAATGACATACCTCAAAGTGTGTGCCTCATTAAGGATTCTTTCCCGTATCCCATCGGCATTCAGAATGGATAACCTACCCTGAAATCTCAGAATACCATCGCCACCAATTTTAAATGACATAACCTTTTGTTGACCCACATCTTTCTTGATTTGCATCAAGATGGGATCTTCAACCTGCTTCTTCTTAACTTCAGCACAAAGAGATGACTTAGCTAACTCATGAACAATCACCCCTCCATTTTTGGAATCTAAGAGTCACACTTCCAGATTTGCAAGGTGGTGAATATCATTCACCATCTCTTTCTTTATTTCTTCTATATGAGAAAGGCTGCCCATAGACAACCTGCTGAGGGCGTCGGCTACAACATTTGCCTTGCCCGGATGGTAATGCAGACTCATATCATAGTCTTTCAAAAGCTCCATCCAACGCCTCTACCTGAGGTTCAATTCTTTCTGTGAGAAAACATACTGTAAACTCTTATGGTCAGTATAAATATCAACATGCACTCCATAGAGATAGTGCCTCCAGATTCTAAGTACAAACACCACGGATGCTAACTCCAAGTCATGAGTGGTGTAATTGCACTCATGAACCTTTAGCTGCCTAGATGCATAAGCTATCACCTTACCACGTTGCATCAATACACAACCAAGTCCTACACGGGATGCATCACAATAAACCACAAAATCATCTACACCCTCGGGAAGGGTCAAAACAGGAGCAGTAGTCAGCTTGTCCTTCAATTTCTCAAAACTGTTTTCACACAAGTCAGACCACACAAACTTCATCTTTTTCTTAGTCAGTTTAGTAAGCGGAGCAGCTATGGAAGAAAAAATCTCTACGAACCTTCTGTAATACCCCGCCAAACCCAAGAAGCTCCGAATATCGGTTGGAGTCATGGGTCTGGGCCATTTTTTCACTGCTTCAACTTTCTGGGGATCCACTTTTATCCCCTCACTGGACATAATATGCCCCATGAAGGCAATAGAATCTAACCAGAATTCACACTTAGAAAATTTGGCATACAACTGATGATCCTTAAGGGTCTGAAGGATAATTCGGAGGTGATTGGCGTGATCCTCTTTACTCTTAGAATAGATCAGAATATCATCAATAAATACAATGACGAACAAGTCAAGAAACTGATGGAACACTCTATTCATAAGATCCATGAAGGCTGCAGGGGCGTTAGTCAACCCGAAGGACATGACTAGAAATTCGTAGTGACCATATCGGGTTCGGAAGGCTGTCTTGGGTATGTCTGACTCCCTAACTTTCAACTGATGATAACCCGAACGAATGTCTATTTTTGAAAAACACTTGGCACCCTGAAGCTGGTCAAAAAGGTCGTCAATCCTAGGAAGAGGATATTTATTTTTAATCGTGCCTTATTCAGCTGACGGTAGTCTATGCACATCCAAAGGGACCCATCCTTCTTTCGCACGAAGAGCACGGGTGCACCCCATGGGGAAATACTAGGATGAATAAAAATTTTGTCTAAAAGGTCTGCAAGCTATTCCTTTAACTCCTTTAGTTCTGTGGGAGCCATTCTATATGGCGGAATAGAAATAGGACGAGTGTCTTGAAACAAATCAATACCACAATTTATCTCCCTATCAGGGGGTATCCCTGGGAGATCTTCGGGAAAGACTTCTAGGAATTCATTCACTACAGGGACTGACTGCAGAAGAAGGTTTCCAACTTTTGAATCTTTTACTCGTATTAGATGATACATACACCTTTTGGAGATAAGCTTTCGGGCTCTAAGATAAGCGATAAAGTGACCTATAGGTTCCACAGAACTCCCTACCCAAACAACTGGTGTCTCATTCGGAAAAGAAAAAGTGACCTTTCGGGTTCTACAATTAAGGGTGGCATAACACGAATGGAGCCAGTCCATCCCAAGGATGGCATCAAAGTCTATCATATCCAGTTCTATAAGGTCTTCCACAGTTTTCCTACTATGAATAGACATGACACAATTTCTATATACCCTTCTAGCAACAACAGAATCACTTACTGGAGTAGAAACAGAGAAGGGTTCTACAATAACTTCGGGCTCAAACCCAAAACCAACAGCCACATAAGGGGTCACATAAGATAAAGTAGACCCGGGATCAAGCAATACATAAACATCACGAGAAAATATTCGTAACATACCGGTAAAAACATCTTGTGAAGCTTCCACCTCCTGGCAGTTAGTCAAATAATATAACCAGTTGCGACCGTTTTCGGCAGCTGAAAGGGCACCCTTAGGAAAAAGAGTTGTGGAGGAGGCTTAGAACTTAGCCCCCCCCCCCCCCCGTATTTATTCCAGCAGATGGACAATCTCTTTGAAGGTGACCCACTTTGCCATAAGTATAGCAGTTTCTCCCCTCAAACCAGCACTTCCCTAGATGATTCCTTCCGCAAACCTCACACCACGGACGAGTACGATGCTGTTGGGCCACACTGTCCTGAGACTATGTACCTAGAGCTTTGGACCCATGAGGAGTCTGAAAACTCTGAGTTTGTCTGTCTGTCGGTGGTCTGGTTGCTGGGGCGCTGGCTGCTGACTGTGCACTATTCCAAAACTTCTTCTTCTTCGACCACTTATTACCCCAGTTACCACTCAGCAGCTGACTCTGGTGCTGGTCCGCAGATCTAGCTCTCTTAGCCTGTCTGTCTTTCTATCTAGATTTAGCAATCTTTTTCTTCTTCTATTCCACTTAATGTATATGAATGGTCAGTCGAGGAAAGTCTAACTCCTTATTCAACATAGCCCCCTGGAACTCAAGTACCAGGTCATCAGCAAGGCCAGATGCAAATTTCCTCATTTGGGCTCTCATATTACTAGTCAACTTTGGTGCATAGCGGGCTAGTTTATTAAACTTCAAAGTGTACTCCTGGACACTCATACTGCACTACTTCAGATTCATAAACTCTTCCTCTTTGGCCTCCCTCAACTCCAGAGGAAAGAATCGATCAAGGAAGGCTTCCACAAATTTTCCCCAAACTGTGGGCTCAGCACTTTGACCTTTTTCATCTTCCCAGTCGGCATACCACTGACTCGCAACGTCTTTGAGCTGATAGGTTGCTAACTCCACCCCTTCAACCTCATCCACATGCATCACCTTAAAGATCTTTTCCATCTCATCCACGAACTCCTGTGGATCTTCCTCCACCTTGGTGCCAGTGAACTTAGGTGGGTTCATCTTTATGAAATGTCCAACTTTAGTAGCCTCAGATGTAATAGATGCAGACCTAACATCTTCCAATTTTTGATCTTGGTTGGCTACCAACTGTGTCAGCATATGAATAGACCATCTGAATTCTGCATTTGAAATATCTCTCTAAGCAGTTGGGGGATGGTTGACATTAGTTTGTGGAGCCCGAGGTGGACTGGTCGGGACTGGAGGGACACCCGAAGTAGGGACAAATTCTGGAGTGCGAGCCCTATTACGGGTCCGCATCCCATGGGTGGGACGGACCTCATCTGCCTGAGCATTCTGATCGACGATACAACGTAGAGGCATAACTGTGTTTCTAAAACACAAGTGATTATTGATTAGGGGACAGTTCAGACTCTGAAGCACGAACTAAATCACAAAGAAGGGAAACATTTCCTAAACGCCTAACAGTCTCCTATTTATAAGTGTAGCGCGCTACACACCCATAAATAAGACTCTACCCGACACAATTTCACAGACACCCTGGGACTATGAACCGCGCTTTGATACCAAGTTAGTCACGACCCAAACAAGGGCCTGGTCGTGATGAGTATTTCGAACCATGAAGGCCCAAAACACCCCTATCTGTCTGGTAATCATGCACCTAATTCATATGATCAAAGTAATTCGGAAGAAACGCAATATAACGGAAACATGGTCAAAAATCATATGAAAAAAATAATGAGGAATAATGTCCCACAATCTCAATCAACATCTCAAAAATCGCCTGCGAAATGTCTACTACATGACTGAAATAAGTAACTATCTGAAAACTGGGACAGGGCCCCCAGCAGACCCAAAACTAATATAAGATAAAAGAACTGCAAGACATAAGACCTTCCGAAATATAGAAGGCTCACCACTTGTCTTTGCAACTCTGTTTGAAAGATCTACTGGTTCTCTTGACCCCTAGACTGGGCCACTAAACCTGAAAGGTTGGAGAGGGGAGGGGGTCAGCACAAAATTACTGGCACATAGAGATATCAAAAATAAAACATAATATTTTTACAAGGTATAGTTGACAGCCATTATAAAGCAATTTCGTATCAAATCGTTTGAAAGAACATGGGTGTAATGCAATAGTTTTTCTCAACAGTAGTGAAATGCAACTGAGCTAGGTGGAATACCCTACATAATTTACACCAACTGTCAAACCTCAGTTGCCGCTGATATTAGAGTATAAGTGAGGAAGAGACACTCAAGACCACACAACATGGTGTCTCGACCCAATGATAGTGCCCAAGATCACTTGGCTCGGGCTCCTACCTATAGTCCGAATTTGGGAATAACATGAAGTCAAGTACACAAATCACTTAGCCTGGTACCAATATTTCGTGTCAGCAAACACGTTATTCCAGCGATGAGCACTTGTGTCTCAAACACCTTCTTCGGGCATCCACCTTTCTCATTTAAAATCAATGCATTCAAATTTTATTTAATTTTTCAATCACATATCGTATTTTTGAAGGGTATCATCATACCCGACTTGCAAGTCATCAATGTCACATACACATATGCATAATCATGTAAAAACCAAGGTGCTTCATCATTTACAAGTGGTGAACAATATTTATTTCAAATTCATGCTCTCTTTTGTTGATCACAATATAATATGGAGTATCAAAATATTATCATGGGAATTTGAGAACAATTTATCATTCATATTTATCAACTTCCATGGAAAATCTCAAATCACATATGCATGGTTTCAACCATTGAAGTATATAGATAAACAATTCCCATGACATAAAGAAAATGACTTAGAAATCATATTGAAAGCAAGATATTAGCATTTGATTGAAAACCCCCATTTAAAAGCATGCATGTTCATAAAACTACACCCATGAGATTTTTGGATAACTCCACATACCTCTATTTCCAAGGATAATAGATGTTTCTTGAAGCTTGTGGATTGGTGATTCCGAATATGTAATTATCTTTGAAAACCTATGGTCAAATCTTGAACTATTTGGGTTTTTATTTTTGAAACCCTAAGGAGAATCTTGAGCACTTTGATGAAACAATATGTATTTTGGGGCCCTTGGAACTAAATCTCATGTTTTAGGGATAAGTAAGGGTGGAAAAGGACCACTTTGTCCTTAACACAGAGTGTTTAAATCGCTAGAATTCCTTACATAGGTGCCGCCCATCCCATTGCCTATGTTCACATAGGAGCCGCCTAGGCTATCACCTATGTTCACATAGGCGCCACCTAGGCTATCGCCTATGTTCACATAGGCACCGCCTAGGCTATCGCCTATGCTTTCCAGTGGCCATGGACGATTGGTTAGGCGTCGCTTATCACTTTGAAAGGTCATAACTTCTTGCTCGGGTGTCAGATTTTAGCCAAATTGGTATCGTTAGAAAGCTAAGAAAGAAATGAAAACTTCTAAAACTTGTGATCATAAACATGTGATAGCATTTGTTAGGCAATAAAACTTTCGACCATATCTTTGAGAAGTCCAGCATGGCGGTTCCTGAAATACGAATGTTTATTTTGATACTGTCTATTTTATAAATAGAGAAATGAGGTTCAACATAAGAGAGTCTAGAGCAACATTAGTGGCTCGGTGGACTAAATCTAGAGAGACAGAATGAAGTTGAGAGCAGATCCTTATATGGATTGAATTGAGTGACAAAGTTCAGAAGCTAAAGTGATAAAACAAGATTAGAAAAAGTGATTGTGAAAATGGAACTCTGATACCATGTGAAAGAATCTAAAAATTCAAATTAAAACCTTAATAGAATCGCGATGAAGGACAAGTGCATTCTTTACGCGTTATATGAGATCAAATAGAAGTCGTAGGATGGAGTCTCACGGCAAACGATCATCAAAATGAATTTTCACACATTTGACTCATTAAAATGAATCAATCAACATGTTAGATAGGAAAGTATTGATCATGTCCCTATAGATAGAAAGGTATTGAAATACTTGAAGAAGAGTATTTCAATTGTACCACCACGGACAAGGACTTGTAATAGACTTGTTTGTTTGGCCTAAAAAGACCATCCAATTAAATAGTGCCAGCACTTATCTTGTAATCAATTGCGTAACAATTCACAATACTACTTGTAACTAAATTCACATGAGAAAAGAAGTTCAAATACAACATATACTACTCCTACATATATTCAACATGCCATTTAGAAACCCACAACCAATTTTAGCAAATACTAGTGCTAATGGAGGCCAAGAAAAACAGAATTAGTATACTCATGTTACCATGGCTAGCCCATGGTCACATAAGTCCATTCCTAGAGCTAGCCAAGAAACTTGCAGACAGAAACTACCATATTTACTTGTGTTCCACTCCAGTAAATGTAAGCTCAATCAAGAAAAGAGTTGCAGAGAAGTATTCTCCGTTGATAGAAATAGTTGAGTTTCATCTTCCATCTTTGACAAATCATCCTCCTAATCATCACACTACCAATGGCCTTCCACCACATCTCATGAACACACTTAAAAGAGCTTTTGAAATGAGCATGCCGAACTTTACTAAGATACTACAAATTATAAATCCAGATTTAGTCATTTATGACTTTAATCTGCCAGAGGCTGCTGACTGCACCTCTTCTGTGAATATTCCTATTGTGCAGTTCCTCATTTTTAGTGTGGCTGTGATTGCTTTAGGCATCCACATGTATGATAAGCCAGGAGAAATGTTCCCATTTCCTAAAATTTACCTGAGTGAATATGAAAGACTTTCATTGGATAAATCCCTCACAGGTGGGAAGTTCCCATTCGATGAGGGTCTTAGACGATCACAGAACATTATTCTGATGAAAACTTGTAGAGATTTTGAAGGGAAATATATAGATTATCTTTCAAGTTTAATCTCCAAGAAAATAGTCCCCGTTGGTACACTAGTTAAAGAATCCATTAATACAGAGGATCACGGGGAGATCATCCAATGGCTTGACAAAAAATATAAAGGTTCAACTGTCTTTGTTTCATGTGGTAGTGAGTATTTTCTATCGAAGGAAGAAATTCATGAAGTATCTCAAGTGCTAGAGATTAGCAAAGTGAACTTCATTTGGGTCATCAGGTTTCCACAAGGTGAAATAACTAACATTCAACATGCATTACCAGAGGGATTTCTTGAAAGGGTGGGAGAAAGAGGAATGATAATGGAATGATGGGCTCCTCAAGCAAAAATTCTTTAACACACATTGGAGGTTTCGTGAGTCACTGCGGATGGAATTCTTTAACGGAAAGCATGAAGTTTGGTGTGCCAATAATTTCCATTCCTATGCAGGTTGATTAACCAATGAATGCTAAGCTTGTGGAATATGTCAGGATAGGAGTGGAAGCAGAGAGGGACGGGGATGGGAAGTTACAAAGCCAAGAGATTGCAAAGGTGATAAGGGAAGTGTTAGTGGAGAAAAGTGGGGAGGCTGTGAGAAAGAAAGTTAAGGAACTGAGTGATAGGATAAAAGAAAAAGGGGATGAAGAGATAGATGGTGTGGTGGAATAACTGGTGGTACTTACTGTACACATGTAATTTTGCCCTGTCAAAAATATTTCTTATTTCGAAATCACACAATTTAACCTCATTTTTATAATTTTCCCCAAGAAAATAAATAACCACCCCATCTTTTACTTATTTATTTATTTATTTATTTATTATTTTGTTTTTATCCAAAAAATAACAAGTCATAACAAACTTTGTCTCATTGTAATATTCCAACAACCTACCCAAGCAAAAATGGACACCTAACCTCTACCCCTCCAATTAAAAAACAACACCTCACCTCTCACCTAACCACCCCATACCCCTACCCTCACCCCTACTCCATACACGCCCTCACATTTTCTGTCTTTCATTTTAAGATATATATGCAAAACACACAAATGAGGGGGACCATTTTTTTTGTTTTTCACTTTATGATATAGATATATATAAACAATACACACTAAAGGGGAAGGGGGGAGGGCCCATCATCATCATCTGGAACCCCAAAAAAGCTATTTCTTTCTCCTTTTTTCTCCTGGAAAAATGCCATAATACCCCACAACCAATTCACGCATAGAGATTTTCATAGTGCATACACAGAGAGATCGATCTTTATCACTGGTCTTCTCCATGCACACACGCGTACTTAAGATGAGACATTGAAAATAGAGAGTTGATTGATAGATTCGAGAGAGAGAGGGAGGGAGAGAGATTTGAGGTCGAGATCTAAAATGGAGGAGAAAACTGGTCGAGTTGGGGTTACTCAGAAATAGATTTTGGTGGGTTTGGTCATTGTTCCGGTGACTACTTCGCTGGAATATCTTGGTTCTCTATCAATCTTGGGCGAATCTAATCGGTAACGGCAAATCTCGCCCGACTCAGTGTCTATCCGGTGGATTTAGGCCTCATTGATCCGAAATCCACTTTGATTCATTATGTTCTATTGCTGCCTGAGCTCACCGGAGCTCAGGCTATACTGATTTGGTTTTTTATCATGTTTTTGGGGTTTTGGGTTCATATTTTTTTCATAGTTCATTGTTGATATCAGACCTAGGGTGTTCATCGTCGGTGTTTCTGGTTCGGGATTTGGTTCTTTTTGTGTGTTCGTGTCAGTCAATTATTTTTTTAGTTCCAATTCCTTGATATTGAAGTTGGAGTTCATCACTGTTGAGGTTTCCTATTTGGGCTTTCGGATTCGGGTCTTCTTTGACTCATCATTATCAACGAAATTCAATTTTGGAAGGTCAATCTCTTTAACCCGCTCTTTTATTTATTTATTTTGGCTTGTTTAATCGGTTGTGATTATGTGTGATATGATTATGCTTTGTTGGATTTTTGTTGATGTTGATGTTATGATCATGACGTTTGGTGATTCAGCTTCGGAGGTTTGAGGAAAGAACTTGATCATGTTTTAATAGATTGATAAAAAGGAAGTTGGGGGTTGGAATTGAAAAATTGATGAAAAGGTTAGATTCGGATAAATTTTTTATTTATTGTGATGTTGAATGCAAATGTCATTGAATTGGATAGGCAAACGTAGGTTGGGTAGGCAAAGTTTAGAATTTGTAGTTTTGTTGAATGTTTGAAATTTTGTTGAATGTCAGAAATTTGGATGAACGGTTTGGTTTTCTCACATTAAAAAATAGTACTCATTTGGTCGGGGAATGCCCCGAAGTATTTGTATTGATTTATCCGGAGAATGCCCCGAGGTATCCTGTACTCGGAGGATGTTCGTGATGAAGGCCCGAGGCATCGGATAGCGCATTAGTCTACGATTAGTTTAGAATAGGATTTATGTTTATCGTAATTTTTTTTCTATTTTAGGAAATGTATAACTCATACTGGACATTACTTTGGATTTTGAATTTTGTTTGATTTGTTGGTTGCTTGTCTTATGTGTTTTTATGTGGTTTATACACTCTTAGTGTTGAATTAGCCAATATACTCCACCAAGCGACCGTGGTCGAACCACGGGATCGAGGGGTGCCTAACACCTTCCCCTTGGTCAACAGAATTCCTTAACTGAAATCTCTGTTCGCGAATCAGTTTAAAAGAGTTAAAAACAATTTTGAAAAAGGATTCTCAAAGCTGACTTGACACACCCAATTATGTCAAGTGGCGACTCTAAGTTTTGAATATAAAAAGTCCTTTTTCGAAATAAATTTTCATCTTTTTTTCACTTACCCTTTCGAACCTTAAATTATATCTTTTTGGTAAGAAAAAAAGGGTGTGACATCTCTGGCGACTCTGCTAGGGACTTTTCAAAATTCAAGCTAATTTTTGGAGTTGTATCGGCTTTGTTTGACATTATGGGTGTATAGACATTGTTTGTGTCCTTTTTTTGTTTATTTTATCATTGTTCAGTGCCTACGTGCTTTTTGTTTATAGTTTTTATCCTACGTGTTACCGTTTTATATCTGTCATCATATGCATAACCCGAGTCATTCTTTCCGCAACAAGTCCATAGTACACATGTTGTACACGACCTATAGTTGAGTCACCCTTATCTTAGGAGGAGGATTCGTCGGTGTAATGGAGTGGGTGGAAAGCTCTCGCAGCCACTATCGACCATACGCTCCCCCGAACAGTCTTGTTAGTGAACCCCAACGTAGGTCAGCATTTAGGTCATGCTTATTTGCATCATATTGAGACCTAGCGGGACCCCCTTGGTCCTTTGTAGGAGACTCACCTCTAAAGCATCCCTACGTGCTAATGTCGCATCTCTGAGGGTAACGTGGTCATTTAATGAACTGATTTGGGGAAAAATATGTGCTAGAAGTAAAGTGTGTAGACAAGAAATGTGGAAAAGTGAAAAAAGAAGAGTTTCATAGTTTTTAGTGTTCTTTATGGTTTTTGATTTTTACAATTCAAAAATTCAAAAACTTTTTACCTTTGGCACTCATTTATACAAAAAAAAAAATCAAAAGTTTTTTACTTTGTCTCCTTTAGCAAGCATTCATAATTCGTAAACTTCAAAAAAGTTTTTTTTAATAGGAGCCTTTTATAATTCAAAAAATATGGTAGAAGTTTTGTACATTCCATATATCATATAACGAAAATACCAACAGATTTTTCCTTCATATTTGTTGGTGTCAGTTTTGTTTGGAGTGTTTAGTTAAACCCCCCCCCCCCCCCCAAAAAAAAAAGATTTTATTCGTCAGTCTTTGGTTATGTCTTTTAAGTTAGGGTGCAATCTGTTATTTAATCATTAATTGTCCAATTTGGACAAACTGTGCATACTGATTCCCGTCCCTTGGGTCAGGATATGTAGGTAACCCTCGATGGGTCCAGTAATCTCTTTATTTTTTGGTCTTTGTCTCGATTTTAGCCTAGGGTCTATCTCCGCGTAATCTAGTGTTGTTAACTGGTCCTTGCTAAGTAGGCTGATTTCATTCGGCGGTACTGTTCGGTGATTTAGAGTCATGAGTGGTCTATCCCTTCGACATATATCTGTGTTAAATTCCCAAGGGTTGGGAATCTTTTGCTCTAATTGAATTGCTTGTTAAGTTAATGTCCTATGTGTTATTTCAGGATGGACCCAACCACGAGGTCTAGAGTTCGGATGGTTTCCAAGGTCCCTAAAAAGTTAGTCAAGTGGTGGGGTATGTTCAACTACACTGAGCAGCATGAGCTAAAGATAGTGTTGGGTAATCTTACAACCCTCTTTCGTTTTGTGCCCCATCCAGATCTGATAGAGGTGGCGTCGACTTTTTGGGATCCTAGTAGTTTGGTGTTTAGGTTTGGAAAATGTGAAATGACGCCTACTCTGGTAGAAATATCTGGTCTATGTCAATTGTCTTATATCCGTCTAAAGATGATCCGAGCTCGCAATCATACTAGCTCAAGCTTTCTTCAACGTTGTGGTTTAAAGAGTAAGACTATGCATTTGGGATGCCTTAATCAATCATGGCTTTCCCTAGACTACTTGTTCGCTCGATTCGGATCATTGGGAGGTTTTGATTATTTTTGGGATGAGTTTCATATAACTAAGAAGAAATAGGAAAGAAAACGTCTTGAAATCTTCGCTCTTGCTTTGTTAGGAACTTTTATGTTTCCACAAGACGAAAGATGTATTAATACTTGGTTGCAATCTGTAGTGATGACCTTATTTCATTAGAATCAAGGGAGCAAGGTTACTCTAGTGTCTATGATTTTAGTAGAGATATATAAGGACCTAACTGAAATAAAAGGGGGGATGCGGTTCTTCGAAGGAAGTAATCTAGTGTTGCAACTATGGATGATGGAGCATTTGCATGCTCCATCTTTGATAAAATCAGATGTCATTGATCATTGCTTCTCTGATCGAGTGAAAGCCATGGAAGAAAGAATGCACTTTGACAAATTCTCATTACCAGTGGGAGTCGAGGCTTGGATTGAATTCCTCAAATCATGAATAGATGACAATGTTCTGTGGACCTATTTTTGGCTTCACCCGAAAATAATCTTGGTCGGATGTAGCATGCAAATCCTTCTTGTTTTGTTGGGACTTAATTGTACTCGACCATACACCCCTTTGAGAGTAATGCGTTAGTTGGGTAGACTGCAAGATGTTCCACCGGTAATGGACCTCCAAAAGGACGTTGAGTATTTTAGAGACCAAGCTAAGGATGAGATTAAATACGAGCAGTTCTGGGATAATGCAACGTGGCAGGGCATGAATATCCTCAAGGAAGGTTTAGATAATCCAGGATACACTCTAAGATATGGAATCTGGATACAATCCATTCCTTGGGTGTCAGTAGGCCATTACCAGCACAACTTAGAGGGAGAATACAGGAAGAATGTATAGTCGATGACCGCCAGGATGAAAGTGCAGGGGCCAAAGTGGAAGAATTGAGAGTTCAGTTAGTAGGTTTTCTCGTAACTATGGAAGGGTATCAGAATAGTCTTTTCAGGTGTACTCCCCATGAGACCACAACACGTACTAGGAGCTTTCTTCTGAATATCAAGGTGTCATTGCAGGGTATGTTGCAAAATTTGACTGGTAAGGCAAGAACTTGACAGACAGGTCCATCTCAGCCAGGGACATCACAGAGAGCACCAGTTTGAAGGAGAACTTCTTATCTTTATTTAGTTTGAGTCATTTATTTTCTGACATTGTATTGGCGTGTCTTTGTTAAGTTCATGTCAAGTTTGTTTTAACATTATGGTCTTTATTAGGAATGTCTCACTTGTCGTCTTATGGGTCTAGAGTGTTGTTTGGTATTTGATGATTAGATTTAAGTTGTCTTAATCTGTTTAGTTTACTCTCTTATAATACGTCGTGATGTTGTATGGTCCATTCATTTTGTTTGCTTATCGTTAAAAAAAATAGAAAATAAAAAATCTTCAATTTCGTGATATTTGTGCAGATGTTTCCCGAACTACGCAAGATCTGATTCATGTACAACATGATACGTAGGCAACCTACTTTTGGGTTCGATCTAATCATTTTGTTTCTTTGATTCTCCTCAATTTCCCTCTTTTATAGAAAAACAAAAGTCATAAAGAATGATAAAAGGAAATGAGATCGCGAGAGAAGGAAAGAAAGAGCAATAAGAGAAGAAAAGAGGAAGAGAAATGATTGATGCAAAAGAAGAGAGAACTGAAGCTGAAAAGCAGAAAGAACGAGGTGTGATAATGTAATGGGGAAATCAGGATGATGTTAAAATGGCCTCATTACCTTCAAAGTCTGGTAGAAATGCGCATAAACCTAGGATGTATATACAGTGTGATTTCTATGCATGTTGCCTGACCTAATCCTATTGGGTTTTGTCTTTGATGAGCATGTTCTTTCAGATAAGTGGTTGGTTTGTAGCACTCTAGCTAGTCATCCGTACTTCACTAGATCAAAAGCGAAGCTTGCCATGGCTAGTAGGGAGATTGAAAATTCACTCATTGACCCAGGTCAAGATCCCAGGGAAGAAAGTTCAGAATGCAATGATGAGGTATTAATACTTAGACAACAATTGCTAGATCTGCACTAAGCATAGGCTAGTGGAATGCCTCCTTCTCCACTCCTTGAAGATCTTGGGAATATCCCCAATTGCCCACCTCTCTCTCAGGTATAATTCTCTATTCCCATTGAGTCACCAGAGCATGTACTAGGATTCAGTCCGCGACAAATTTACCCTGGCACTTTTAGTGTGCCCTTAGCAGTTCCTCAACCAAGGCCCGTGACTCAGCTGGCGCCACCGGCAGCACCTGTGTTCATGGATCCGCCATCACCTGAAGCTCCCACATATGTTGTTCGTCCGACAATAGTGCTTCCTCGTTCTGTCGGTGAGCCAGTATTAAAGGTTTCAGATAGTCAGTATTATCCCTCAGAACCTACTTTGAGAATGAATGAACCGTATGGGTATGCTCATCCACCTGCATGTCCATTTGATACGGAGAAATCTATCGCAACAGAGGAACAGGAGGTCATAGTGCATAAATTAAAAAGTTTAGAACAGGCCATGAGGAATCTGCAGGGAACTGGAGGTTATAAGAGTGTTTCCTATAAATATCTTTCTATGTTCCTAGACGTCAACCTTCCCCTCAGTTTTAAAATGCCCAAGTTTAAGAGGTATGCTGGGCAAGGTGATCCCGTGGCACACTTGAGACGTTATTGCAATCAATTGAGGGCTACAGGGGGAAGGGAAGAGTTTCTTATGGCTTTCTTTGGCGAGAGTTTTTCTGATCTGGCTTTAGAATGGTTTCTCGATCAAGATATCGACAAGTAGAACAACTGGGATAACTTAGCTTCTGAGTTTGTGCAATATTTTTAGTATAAAGTCGCCTGATTCCTGATGAAAAATCCTTGGTCAACATGAAGAAGAAAAGAACTGAAGGCTTTAGGGAATACGCGATAAGGTGGCGTGAACAGGCCGCCAGGCTGAAGCCTCCAATGAAGGAGAGTAAGCTGGTAGAGGTCTTCATTCAGGCATAGGATGAGACCTATTTTCAACATTTACTTCCGACAATGGGAAAGTATTTTATTAAAGTCCTCAAAATGGGAGAGATGATAGAGGACGGAATTAAGCCCAGACGAATAGTGAGTTTTGCCGTGTTAGAAGCCACCACACAAGCGATTCAAGGTGGATCTGGCGTGTTCGGGGGTAAAAAAAAGAAAGAGGATGTGGCGACCACTGTTGCTGGACCCCATTCCTATCCCAAAAGACCGCCTCACCCCTATCCCCAATCCCAAGCCCAAGCCTATGTCCAAGCTCCATATATTCCTCCCCACTATTACTACCCTCCACAAAACCCACCATATGTCATTCCACCCCCTCCTTACCCAGTATATAGTGCACAGCCATATGCCCAAACCCCTTCTTACCCACAATGGCGTGCACAAGCTCCACAAAATCATCCATCAGCTCTACCAAATTATCAAAACCCCTCCAGACCCTATTTCCAACCCAGGCCCGAGTACAAGAAAGAGAAGGTGGTCAAAAATTAGCTCAAACCTCTCGAGAAGACATATGCTAGCTTGTTTGATAGGTTGATAAAGATAAAGGTCTTAAGCCCAATTCAAGGAAGGCTTTCAAATCCACCTCCTAGGAATCTCGATTATTCTGTAAGGTGTGCATATTGTTCTAACATGCCAGGCCACTATATTGAGAAATGATGGTATTTAAAGAGAGTCATCCAAGATTTAATCGATGAAAATTAGATTTTGGTCCAGGCCCCGAAAGTTCTAAACATTAACCAAAATCCGTTGCCAACCCATGCTGAAACTAATATGTTAGAATTGATATATGATGGGAAAAAGTCATCAAGGTGTTATAAGCCTATTGTCAGAATACAGATCAATGAGGATAAATCAGTAAATGTGACTGACTCATTGAAAGCAATATCATTGAGCCAGGAAGAAATGGGAGAAGATAAAGTCCAAGAGAGCAAAAAGAAACCCTTGATCATAGTACAAGGCGCCAGAAAAAATGTCGGTTTAAGTCTGGACAAACCTAATTTGACGGTGGTAGGAGCTCCGGGTAAGCCTATCTTAATGGTAAAAGGGGCATTTTCAGCTCCTTTTATCATCAAACCAGTGATCCAACCTCCGATAGTTGATATAAAAAAGGTTTCCTAGAACTATAAGCGGACTGTGATGACCTATCAGGGGAAGGTAGTAGTGGAAGATGTAGATGAGGTAGGGGGTTTGACTCGGTCAGGAAGATGCTTGGTGCCTGAAAGTTTGAGGAAGTCCAAGCCAATTGGGAGTGGACCTTCATCTATCAAAAAGCCCGTCACTAAAGAAGAAGCTGAAGAATTTCTTAAAAAGATGAAATTGCCAGAGTATTCAATAATAGATCAGTTGAAGAAGACCCCTGCTCAAATTTCCCTCTTATCGTTGTTGTTGCATTCCAAGGAACATCGTGATATTATATTGAAGGTATTAAATGAAGCATATGTTCCTATGGAGGTTACAGTAAATCATCTTGAGAAAATGGTTGTAAAAATCTTTGAGGTCAATCGGATCAGCTTCTATGATGACGAATTGCCAATTGAAGGTACGGGGCATAATCGGGGACTTTATATTACCATAAAGTGTGAAGATTTCTACATCACTCATGTCATGATTAACGGAGGTTCTACGAAAATATTTTCCGTATTTCTACCTTGCAAAAGTTGAACATTGGTGTTGAGAGGATCAGGACCAACAATGTATGTGTCAGGGCTTTCGATGGAGCAAAGTCCAACTCCATTGGTGAAATAGAACTAATGTTGATTATAGGGCCTGTTGAATTCGCCCTAGAGTTTCAATTATTGAATATCGACTCCTCTTACAATCTAGTGTTGGGAAGATCATGGATCCACAAGGCCAAGGCGATTGCGTCTATATTGCACCAGATGATCAAGTTTGAGCATGACAGGTAAGAAGTGGTTATTCAAGGTGAAGGAGATTTGTCCTCCTACGAAGATTCTCCCTTGTCTATAATTGAAGTAAACAATGTAGAGGAGACATTTGTCTATTAACCTTTTGATACAGTGCTAGTAGATCGTATCCTTGAAAGACAGGTTATTTTGGGACCATAATTGTCTTCCCCTTCTATCATGATGGTGAGTGAGCTTTTGAAATATGGATTTATGCCAGGGAAGGGTTTAGGAGTGTCTCTACATGGTATCGTTCGTCCTATATGTCCGAGAGAGAATATGGGCACTTTTGGTTTGGGATTTGAACCTACGGCTGAAGATCTGAAGAAAAACAAGGGAAGGAAAAAGGAAACATGGTCACTCCCTCGCCCAATACCGCTACTCAGTGAATTATTTATCAAGAGTTATGTCACGAAACCTGTAGAATTTGAAGCTAAATTGGTTGATGACTTCCAGAACCTGCTGATTGATGTTAACATGGTTGAAGCAGGAGAGGGTACCAGTAAGGCAGACGTGCAGTTCATAGGTCCTGAGGTCCAGCTCAACAATTGGGAAGTCACTCTTCTCCCCGTTAGGAGGGAGTTTTTGTAGTTCATTTTGTTTTTGTTTCTATTTATCTGAGTTATTCCAGGGTTGTAATTCAAAATTTAGCTTGTTTACATTCTGTTGTCATTTGTGCTTAAACCCTCCTATCTTTCCCTTTTAATGAAATACAATGTCCTCTTATTTTGTGTCCAATATATTTTGATTTTGTCTTTTTCTTTATACAATTCTCTTTATGCTGATTCTAATGACATGACATGCATGCAAAATTTTCAGCCTGAGATTAAAATCCAAACTAATCAATATATAATAAAGCAAGAGGGGGAATACGATGAATAAGAGGCACTAGAGGAAATAAGCAAAGAGTTGGAACAGTTTGAAGACAATCCGAATCCTAATATGAATGAAACTGAGCCAATCAATCTAAGGAATCAAGAAAATATTAGGGAAACTAAAATCAGTGTACATGCTTTGCCACAGCTAAAAGATGGAATGATTCAAGCATTAATTGATTATAAGGATGTTTTTGCATGGTCTTATAATGATATGTCTGGCTTAAGCACTGAATTAGTGGCCCATAAATTGCCAACTGATCCTTCCTTCCCCCCTGTGAAACAGAAGTTGAGGAAGTTTAAAACTGATGTAAGTATTAAAATCAAAGACGAAATCATGAAACAACTTGAAACTAAGGTCATTCGAGTGGATCGATATCCTACGTGGTTATCCAATGTTGTTTCTATCCCAAAGAAAGATGGAAAAATTTGAGTATGTGTTGATTACCGTGATTTGAACAGAGCAAGTCCGAAGAATGATTTTCCGCTGCCCAACATTCATATTTTGTTGGACAACTGCGCTAAATATAAGGTTGCCTCTTTTATGGATTGCTATGTCGGATACCACCAGATCATTATGGATGTGAAGACGTGGAGAAGACATATTTTATCATACCATGGGGGACCTATTGTTATCGAGTGATGCTGTTTGGTTTGAAGAATGCTGGAGCAACATACATGAGAGCCATTACCACTATGTTTTATGATATGATGCATAAGGAGATTGAGGTCTATGTAGATGGTGTGATTATTAAATCAAAGAGTCAGGCTGACCATGTTAAAGATTTAAGAAAGTTCTTTGAAAGTCTTCACAGGTATAATCTCAAACTCAACCCGGTAAAATATGTATTTGGAGTTCCGTCTGGAAAACTATTAGGGTTTGTAGTCAGCCGTCGGGGAATTGAATTGGATCCTTCAAAAATCAAAGCCATCCAGGACTTGCCCCCTCCCAAGAATAGGACGGAGGTGATGAGTTTTCTTGGTAGACTGAACTACATCAGCAGGTTTATTGCTCAAATCAAAACCACTTGTGACCCCATATTCAAGTTGCTAAAAGAGAGTGTTGTGGTAGAATGGACTGAAGAATGTCAGGAAGCATTCAACAGAATCAAAAGATAGTTGTCAAATCTGCCCGTGCTAGTACCACCGGAGCCTGGTAGGCCTTTGATCTTATATTTATCAGTCATGAACAATTCTTTCGGTTGTGTCCTGGGTCAACATGATGTCACAGGCGAAAAAGAGCAGGCTATTTATTATCTCAGCAAGAAGTTCATCGTATACGAGGCCAGGTATACTCTTCTTAAAAGGACGTGTTATACCCTAACTTGGGTAGCATAGAATTTGAAACATTATCTGTCATCCTACACTACTTATCTTATCTCCCGCATAAATCCTTTGAAGTATATCTTTCAGAAGCCTATGCCGACAGGTCGATTGACAAATGGGAAAATATTGCTTACTGAGTTCGATATTGTGTATGTGACTCAAACCGCCATGAAATCTCAAACCTTAGCAGACCATCTTGCTGAGAATCCCATTAATGAAGAGTATGAACCATTAAAGACATCTTTTCCTGATGAAGAGGTGTTGCGTGTTGATGAAGCCGTTATAGATGCTGATCCAGGTTGGAAGTTGTTCTTCGATAGAGCTGTCAACATAAAAGGAGTCGGAATAGGTGCGTTTTTTATCTCTAAATTGGGGCAATATTTCCCAGTAACAGCGAAACTTCGATTTTATTATACCAATAACATAGTGAAATACAAAGCATGCATTCTTTGCTTGAGGTTAGTTGTTGATATGGGAGTCCAGGAACTATTAGTGTTGGGAGATTCAGATTTGCTCGTCCTTCAAATTCAAGGCGATTGGGAGATGCGAGATTTGAAGCTCATACCGTATCGACAATGTTTGCAGGAGCTATGTCAATGGTTTGTGTCAGTAAAATTTAGGCATATTCCAAGGATTGCTGATGCTTTAGCCACTCTGTCTTCAATGCTCCAACATCCTGATAAAGCCTACATCGATCCAGTGCATATACAAAATTCGGATCAGCATACTTACTGTAATACGATTGAAGAAGAGCTCGATGAACAACCTTGGTTCATTGATATCAAGCAATACATTCAGTTAGGAGAATACCCAACACATGCCACCAGCGATCAAAAGAGGACTATTAGGCGTTTGGCTAGTAAATTTTTCTTAAGTGGGGAAATCTTATATAAGAAAACCCCGGATCAGGGATTTTTAAGCTGTGTATATGAAAAAGAAGCCTCGGCGATCATGGTTGAAATACACTCTGGAGCATGCGGGCCGCATATGAACGGTTATGTATTGTCTAAGAAGATTCTTTGAGCAGATTATTACTGGCTTACAATGGAGAGAGATTCTATTCATTTTTTTTGAAAGTTTTATCAATGTCAAGTAAATGTGATCTAATATATTCACCTCCTGCTGAGTTGCATGCAATGTCTGCTCTATGGCCGTTTGTACTTTGGGGAATGGACGTGATGGGACCGATTAAGCCAAAAGCATCAAATGGGCATAGATTTATTCTGGTGGCTATTGATTACTTCACAAAGTGGGTGAAAGCAGTAACTTTCAAGTCAGTGACAAAGAAAGCGGTAGTAGATTTTATTCATGTCAACATCATTTATAAGTTTGGAATTCCTAAGACGATCATTACAGACAATGCTGCCAATCTCAATAGTCATTTGATGCAAGAAGTGTGTCAACAGTTTAAGATCACACATCGAAATTCCATTCCATATCATCCAAAGGCTAATGGCGTTGTGGAAGCCGCCAATAAGAATATCAAGAAGATACTGTGGAAAATGGTACAAGGGTCTAGACAATGGCATGAGAAGTTGCCGTTTGCATTGCTAGGTTATCGCACTACTGTTCGCACTTTAACAGGTGCAACTCCATATTTATTGGTGTATGGGACAGAAGCAGTCATCCCTGCAGAAGTTGAAATTCCCTCTCTTCGAGTCATTGTGGAAGCAGACATTGATGATGATGAGTGGGTCAAAACCCGACTGGAACAGTTGAGTTTGATTGAGGAAAAAAGGATAACGTCAGTATGTTATGGCCAATTGTATCAGAAGAGAATGGCTCAAGCGTATAACAAAAAGGTACGACCCAGTCATTTTGAAGTGGGTCAGTTGGTATTAAAGCGTATCCTTCCTCACCAGGTTAAAGCGAAAGGTAAGTTCTCCCCAAACTGGCAAGGTCCCTTCATTGTGAAGAAAGTGTTGCCCAAAGGAGCCTTATATTTGATAGATATTGAAGGCAAAATGGCAGAAATAGCTATCAATGCTGATGCGTTCAAAAGATATTATGTATGATATTTTATCTTTTGTTGATTTTATTGCATGTTTAGTACTTGCATTTTTGAAGATTGATATGATAAAGACATTTTATTCTTCTATCCAAACATTGTGTCATCCTTTGTTTACCAGTTTGAGCTTAGTTTTATTTTTCTTTCATATCCCTCTTTTAGAATTAAAATAAAGTCAAAGATAAATATCAGGAAAATAAGAATAAAAGAAAGAGTTCAAAAATAAAAGAAAAAAAAGAGAAAAAAATTCAAATCAAAACAAAGAACAAGCTGATGGAACTACGTGCGACCTGATTCTCCTCTCTCGGAAGTGAGATACATAGGCTGCCCTATTCAGGGCTCAGTCCAACCAAATAAAGATTTTAGAGTCACCCAGTCAACAAAAACTGGGGCATGAGTTAATGTGTTAGTTGAGTCGATTTCAAAAGTTGTAAGTCCAACTCCCACTTCAAGTGTCGTTTGAGCCTCTTGCCATCCTTTTCGAACCTTATCCAAAAGCCAAGTTACAACCAAAGAAAGTCCTTCAGATCAAATTTTTGATAATATTATGGCTAAGCATTCAATGGATGTGATGATACCTTATGGGGTACTACTTGTCTTCCTCAGCATAAGAAATCAGGAAAGAAATAAAAATGAGAGAGTCTTATTGGTGAAAACCCTCGCGGGCACCATAAGGCGATGGTGAGTCGAGAGAAACAAAAATGAGAGAGTCTTACAGGTGAAAACCCTCATGGGCACCATAAGGCGATGGGGAGTTGAGAGAAATAAAAAGGAGAGAGTTTTATTGGTGAAAACCCTTATAGGCACTGTAAGGCGATGGCGAGTTCGAGAGAAAATGAAAAGGAAAGATATTTGTGGGAGAAAGTCTTTTAAGATGTCGTCAATTAAATGAGATATATGATTCCAATGGATTTGAAGAAGCGGCTCAGCAGAAAAGGCATGAACTCAACAACAAATGGAAATTTGGATAGGAAGATCAGGCAGCTTAATCCAAAATGCATGCCATGCTCATTGGAGTTGGTTGCCGTATTCAGATAAGTTTTCTTTTTGAATAAGAGACATTGCCCTTTTCTTTCATTTACCTATTCATATTTTGTCTTTTTATGTCATTTATCAAAATAAAAGTCATCATCATTTCTTTACATTTTAAGTCAAGTCTGTGTCAAAACAAGCGAGAAAGGATTTCAAAACTTGCTATTAGTCTTTCCAATTGTATGATAAAAAGCCAAGGACCAGCACATGAGAGAAACATGATCATAATTCAAAACAAGGCAAAGGTAGTCTATCAACTGACAAGTTGCTGGATTCATGAGAGTATCAGATGTCAAAAGGTGCATTCAGAGGCATGGTAAAATAGAAGCTTGGTATTTGAGTCAAAGGCATTTCCCCGATCTGGTTTGGGTCAATGATGTGACAAGACATGGGCAAGTGTCAGCAATTTGAAACAAAGATGAAAGGAACAACTTCTGGAGCAGATTCCTGGAAAGCCAAATGTTGTAAACCACCACTAAGCTTTCAACTGAAAAAAATTTCTTTGATGAAACAGGGGAAAATTTTAGTTCACTGAGTTCAACTGTCATTGGAAAGCATATTCAGGGATTTTACATTTTGTTCAGGGCCCTCCTGAAGAAGGGGATCTTTATTTTCTTTTCAGGACCCTCCTGAAAAATGGAATTTTACTTTCTGTTCAGGACCCTCCTGAAAAATGAGATTTTACTTTCTATTCAGGACCCTCCTGAAAAATGGGGTTTTACTTTTGTTCAGGAACCTCCTGAAAAATGGGATTTTACTTTTGTTCTGGACCCTTCTTAAAAATAGGATTTTACTTTCTGTTCTGGACCCTCCTAAAAAATGGAATTTTACTTTCTGTTCTAGACTCTCTTGAAAAATGGGGTTTTACTTTTGTTCAGGACCCTCCTGAAAAATGGGATTTTACTTTTGTTCAGGACCCTCCTGAAAAATGAAATTTTACTTTCTGTTCAGGATCCTCCTAAAAAATAGAATTTTACTTTCTGTTCAGGACCCTTCTGAAAAGTAGGATTTTACTTCTGATCAGGACCCTCCTGAAAAATGGGATTTTACTTTTTATTCAGGACCCTCCTGAAAAATAAAATTTTATTTTCTGTTCAGGACCCTCCCAAAAAATGGGATTTTACTTTCTGTTCAGGACCCTCCCGAAAAATGAGATTTTACTTTCTATTTAGGACCTTCCTGAAAAATGAGATTTTACTTTCTGTTCAAGACCCTCCTGAAAAATGGGATTTTATTTTCTATTCAAGACCCTCCTGAAAAATGAAACTTTACTTTCATGTTCAGGACCCTCTAGAAAAATGGGACTTTACTTTCATATTGAGGACCCTCCTGAAAAATGGGATTTTACTTTTTTTCAGGACCCTCCTGAAAAATGAGATTTTACTTTCTGTTTAGGACCCTCCTGAAAAATAGGATTTTACTTTTGTTCAGGACCCTCCTAAAAAATGGGACTTTACTTTCTGTTCAGAATCCTCCTGAACAATGGGACTTTACTTTAAATTCAGGACCCTCCTGAAGAATAGGACTTTACTTTCTATTCAGGACCCTCCTGAAAAATGAGAATTTACTTTCTGTTCAGGACCCTCCTGAAGAATGGGACAATACTTTCAAAAATGAAATCTTTCTTTATCATAATTTTTGTTTTAGATAATTTTTGTTCTAGTTTTATTTTGATTTCAGGAACCCGCTTGAAGAAAGGGTGATAAAATGAGAAATAGAAGAAATTGCAAGTCGGGAACCCGCCTGAAGAATAGGGTGATGAAATTAAAAGACAAAAATGGCAAGTCAGAAGCCCGCTGGAAGAGCAGGGCAAATAAATAAAAGTCGAGCAACGAACTGAAGCAAATGGAAAACCAAGCAACAAGTTGAAAGAAATTGCAAGTCAGGAGCCCGCCTGAAGAATAGGGTGATAAAACTCGATTCAAGAGTCAAGGAAAGTTGTATAGATAAGATTTTGTAATTTCATTTATGTTTTAACTTGTAATTTCCATTTTTGATGTAATGACAGAGCCGCGTACCGGAACCTCAATGGAACCTCGCTCGACTCTCCAACTCGGTATAGTCCACCTCCTTCCGATCTTGTAAGATACCGGTCACTCGATTCCCTCATAATTTGGGTAGGTAGGATATCCGTCAAGATCCAGTTTCCCTTCTTCCTTCTGTTTCTTTCTTCGAATAATGATCGGGACAAAATTCTACCTCGTCATCTACTTCTTTGTATGAAAACACTAGGAGTTTGCATTCAAAGGGGGCATGATGTAGACACGTAATTTTGCCCCATCAAAAATATTTCTTATTCTGACATCACACAATTTAACCCCGTTCTTATAATTTTCCCCAAGAAAATAAATAACCACCTCATCTTTTACTTATTTATTTATTTATTTATTTATTTGTTTTGTTTTTATCCAAAAAATAACAAGTCATAACAAACTTTGTCTCATTCTAATATTCCAACAACCCACCCAAGAAGAAATGGACACCTAACCTCTACTCCTCCAATTAAAAAACAACACCTCACCTCTCACCTAACTACCTCATACCCCTACCCTCACCCCTACCCCACGTACACCCCCCTCACGTTTTGTCTTTCATTTTAAGATATACGCACAACACACAAATGAGGGGGACCATTTTTTTTTTTCACTTTATTATATAGATATATATAAACAATACACACTAAAGAGGAAGGGGGGCCATCATCATCATCTGGAACCCCAAAAAAGCCATTTCTTTCTCTCTTTTTCTTCTGGAAAAATGCCATAATACCCCACAACCAATTCACGCATAGAGACTCTCATAGTGCACACACAGAGAGATCGATCTTCCTCACTGGTCTTCTCCATGCATACACGCGTACTTAAGATGATACATTGAAAATGGAGAGCTGATTGATAGATTCACGAGAGAGAGAAAGGGTGAGAGATTCGAGGTCGAGATCTAAATTAGAGAAGAAAATGGGTCGATTTGGGGTTACTCAAAAATGGATTTTGGTGGGTTTGGTCACTGTTTCAGCGACTACTTCGCCTGAATATCTTGGCTCTCTATCAATCTTGGGCGAATCTAATCGGTAACGACAAATCTCACCGGACTCAGTGGCTATACGGTGGATTTAGGCCTCGTTGATCCGGAATCCGCTTTGATTCTTTGTGTTCTGCCACTGCCTGAGCTCAGCGGAGCTTAGGCTACACTGATTCAGTTTCTCATCTTGTTTATAGGGTTTTGGGTTCATCCTAGGGTATTCATCGTCGGTATTCCTAGTTCGGTATTTGGTTCTTTTTGTGTGTTCTTGTCAATCAATTGTTTTTTTGTTCCAAATTACTTGATATCGAAGTTGGAGTTCGTCACTGTTGAGATTTCCTATTCGGGTCTTCTTTAACTCATCATTATCAACTAAAGTTGATTTCAGAATGTCAATCTCTTTAACCCGCTCTTTTTTTTTATTTATTTTGGCTTGTTTAATCGGCTGTGATTATGTGTTATGTGATTATTCTTTGTTGGATTTTTATTGTTGTTGATGTTATGATCATGACGTTTGGTGATTCGACTTCGGAGGTTTGAGGAAAGAACTTGATCATGTTTCAATGGATTCATAAAAAGAAAGTTGGGGGTTGGAATTGAAAAATTGATGAAAAGGTTAGATTCAGATAAATTTTTTATTTATTGTGATGTTGAATGTAAATGTCATCGAATTGGATAGGCAAACGTAGGTTGGGTAGGCAAAGTTTAAAAATTTTGGTTTTGTTGAATGTTTGAAATTTTGTTGAATGTTAGAAAAGTGGATGAACGGTTTGGTTTTATCACATTAAAAAATTATACTCATTTGGCTGGGGAATGCCCCAAATTATTTGTATTGATTTATCCAGAAAATGCCCCGAGGTATCCTGTACTCGGAGGATGTTCGTGATGAAGGTCCGAGGCGTCGGGTAGCACATTAGTCTACGATTAGTTTAGAATAGGATTTATGTTTATCGCAATTTTTTTTCTATTTTTGGTAATGTATAACTCGGACTGGACATTACTTTGGATTTTGAATTTTTTTTTATTTGTTGGTTGCTTGTCTTATGTGTTTTTATGTCGTTTATACACTCTTAGTGTCGAATTAGCCGATATGCTCCACCAAGCGACCGTGGTCGAACCACGGGATCGAGGGGTGCCTAACACCTTTCCCTTGGTCAACAGAATTCCTTAACCGTAATCTTTGTTCGCGGATCAGTTTAAAAGAGTCAAAAACAGTTTTGAAAAAGAATTCCCAAAGGTGACTTGGCACACCCAATTATGTCAAGTGGCGACTCTGAGTTTTGAATATAAAAAATCCTTTTTTGAAATAAATTTTCATGTTTTTGTCACTTAATAATAAAAATCCTTTCGAACCTTAAACTATATCTTTTTGGTAAAAAAAAAGGGCTGTGACACTTACTAACAACAATGATCAGCAAAAAGAGTTATGACCATAATTCCATAAATGTAATTTAACTGGTTGTATTTACCGATCATTTACCCTTTTTATCAACATATATTTTATAAATAATTAATTCTTGTTGGCTTAACCACTCGTCAAGAAAAATTACGCTGACAATACATACTTAGTATTACAGCCTTTGAATTGTAAAAGTAGTACTCATACAGTCCTATATATTCCATAAGTAACTCATTTACTTGTGAATTGAACAATATAATCCATTGTGAGAGAGAGTGAGAGAGAATTAAGTTTTTTTTTAAAGCCATCCACCCAGGATCTACTCCCGGGATGGTGGTGTGTTTGGTTTATACCCCTACCATGTCTATTATGTTGGGTTCAAAGTATATGAAAAAGTGTGAATAAAAAATGGAGGAAAAATGGTGGAGAAGGGAGACACCAATTTAGAAAGTGTACTCCCAAATTGGAAAGTTTACTCTTTCTCTCACATTGGTGGAAGAAGAGAACTTGTGAGTATTTAAAATAACGGGCACTTACTCCACATGGTAAGTGAGTCAAGAAATAAGAGATGCCTCGCGCCGTCGTTGTCGTCGCTTGCTAGGCTTCGACTTTGAATTTTTCAAATGATCGATTGATGAGATCTATCTTTTTGGACAAACTTTATTTGATAGAAATTCAGCAATTTGGTTCAAAATATCAAAGAGAAAACACAACTTTTTTCAGTGTTTTGATACTCCATTTATATGCATGCATGCAGATTCTGAAACAGTGTTTCGAAACAGAGTGCAATACTGAAATGAAGGGATGCAACCCTTCAACGACAACACTTCAACGAAATGACTCACTAATTCATGAAATGGTATGCTTGTTTGGAAAAGACACACTTTTTGGATGAACAGACATGGCTTTTTCAGAAAGGTCACACCTTTTAAGTGAACCATTGCCACTTTTCAGAAGAGGCACATGTTGGCTATATAAAACTTCTTTCATCCACAGGTTTAGTTACAAATTTTCTGAAAATACAAACTCTCTTCTTGTCTTGGAAAACTTTATGTGTGATCTATCAAACCGTTGAGTGAGTTCACTGAATCCAACAATTTGAGGTACCGCTATTGTTTGTATTGAAGGTCATTTTATCCTGGGAGGAAGATTTCAAAACCTCGGGTACAGTGAGGGAAATTATTCCTTAAGGACACTCCATGAATTCGGAGGACTTGGTCTTAAATTCTGTTTCATCTCTTTTCTGAATCTTAACACACTTCTTAGATAGATTATTCATAATCTAGTGTTGAAGGTGTTACAGAAATTCATAAGTGTTCTTGTCTTGGACTTGAACTAGTGTTGAAGTTTGTGTTTCTTATTTACAGATTCTTGTATCCGAATACATAAAAAACAACAATCTTAAGGAATGAATATTTTCAGAATCTGTATTGCTTGTTTTTGGAGATTAAAGCTTTAAGCTTTCTACTTAGTTTGAACTTAACTAGTGATTCGAAGATATAAAATCTTCATCATAAGTTAAAGATCATTCGGTTGATGATTGAAAGTCATAAAAACTTCATCGTTAACTAAAAACAAGAAGAAGAGTTTAAAGTTGCTTAACTTTATAAATAGTATTCTGAAAATACTAAATTTTATTGTCTTGTGGTGACAGGAAAAATGACTAACAAAAGTCAAATGCAAGATGCAGCTACGACTGTTGGGGCAACTAGCATTGCTTCAACAAGTCGAGCAAATGCTCTGCAACCAATGGCACCTGCGGAGAAGCCCAGAAAATTTACAAGCATTGACTTTAAGCGATGGTAGCAAAAGATGTTCTTTCACCTTACCACTCTATACCTTCAAAGGTTCACTAGTGAGGATGCCCCTGAGGTGCCCGAGAGAACCTTGGACAAAGAGCATTTTATGATTGTAGAAGCTTGGAAACACTCAGACTTCCTTTGCAGGAATTATATATTGAGTGGTCTCCAAGACGACCTCTACAATATTTACAGTGGAACTAAGACATCAAAGGAATTGTGGGAGGCACTAGAATAAAAATACAAGATAGAGAATATGGGAATTAAGAAATTCTTTGTTGCAAGGTTCTTGAACTTTAAAATGATAGATAGCAAATCGGTTGTCTCTCAAGTACATGAATTGCAATTAATCATTTACGATCTCCTAGCAGAAGGTATATCATTGAAAAATACCTAAGTTGAACAAATTAAAAATGTTCTTAATACTCACATAAACTGTTTTTAGGTTTGATTTTGAATGATGCATTTCAAGTAGCAGCGATCATTGAGAAGCTACCACCTACGTGGAAAGACTTTAAAAACTACTTGAAGCACAAACGCAAGGAGATGACTATCGAAGATCTTATTGTCTAACTACGTATTGAAGAGGATAATAAGGCTACTGAGAGAAGGTCAAAAGGGAATTCTACAATTAATGGAGTACATATTGTAGAAGATGACCAAAACAATTCTAAAAAAAAGGAAGAAAGCTGAACAAGGAAGCCATCAACCCAAGAAGAAATTCAAGGGAAAGTGCTTCAGCTGTGGCAAGATTGGCCATAAGTCTACAGATTGTCGTGCCCCTAAGAAAGGCAAGAAAAAGGATCAAGAAAATATGATTGAACCCAACAAAGAATGCGATGATCTGTGTGCTATGTTCTCGAAATGCAACTTGGTGGAGAATCCTCGCGAATGGTGGATGGGTTCTGGTGCCACCCGCCATGTATGTGCCAACAAAAAGTTGATTTTGTCATTCGCTCCAGCTCAAGTAGAAGAAATAATCTACATGGTTAACTCCGCTACTGCTAAGGTAGAAGGAACAGAAAAAATATACTTGAAAATGACTTCAGAAAAGGTCTTGACACTTAACAATGTCTTGTATGTTCTGGAGTTACATAGGAATTTAATTTCTGTTTCACTTCTAGACAAGAACGGATTCAAATGTGTAACCGTTTCTGGAAAAATTATAATTAGCAAAGGAGAAGTGTATGTAGGAAAAGGCTATCTCACCGAGGGCCTTTATAAGATGAATGTAATGAACGTTGAAATAAATAAAAGTTTAAATTCTTCTTACTTGATTGAGTCTTATAATTTATGGCATGAACGTTTAGGTCATGTTAATTACAAAACGTTATGAAAATTGATTAACTTAGAAGTTTTTCCAAACTTTGAGTGCAATAAATCAAAGTGTCAAACGTGTGTGAAATTAAAGTATGCAAAGCATCCTTATAAGTCCATTGAAAGGAATTCCAATCCTTTAGAATTAGTACACACTGACATTTGTGATATGAAGTCAACACCATCACATGGTGGGAAAAAGTATTTCATAAGTTTTATTGACGATTGCACTAGATATTGTTATGTCTACTTGCTAAATAGTAAGGATGAAGCAATAGATGCATTTAGGCAATACAAAACTGAAGTAGAAAATCAGTTAGAGAAAAAGATAAAAATGATAAAAAGTGATAGGGGCGGAGAATATAAATCTCCCTTCGCCGAAATATATGTAGAGAATGAAATTGTCCACCAAACTACGGCCTCGTATTCAACTCAATCTAACGGAATTGAAGAAAGGAAAAATCGAACTTTGAAGGAAATGATGAATGTCTTGCTTATAAGTTTTGGTTAACCACAAAACTAGTAGGGGAGGCTATCGTTATAGCCAATCGTATACTCAATAGAGCTCGCCATAGTAAGACACAATCAATTCCTTATAAAAAATGGAAAGAAAGGAAACTCAACTTGAAATATTTCAAAGTGTGGGGTGTCTAGCAAAGGTCCAAGTTCCTATGCCTAAGAGGTTTAAGATAGGACCTAAGACTGTTGACTGCGTGTTCATAGGATATGCTAAAAACAGTAAAGCATATCGGTTTATGGTTCATAAATCCAAACATCTAGATATAAATGAAAATACGGTAATTGAATTAGATAATGCTGAATTCTTTGAAAACATTTATTCGTATAAAACTAGACATGAACAGTCTAGTGGGGGGTCTAAATGACCTCAAGATGAACCAAGTGAGAATGTACATAATGAAGAAAATCCTAGACGTAGTACACTTCAAAGAACGTCAACTTCGTTTGGTTTGGATTTTGTAACATTTCTCGTAGAAAATGAGCCTCAAACATTTAAAGAAGCATGTCATCATCAGACTCATCCTTTTGGAAAGTGGCAATCAATAGTGTGATTGATTCAATATTAAGCAACCATACATGGGAATTGGTTGATCTTCCTCCAGGAAATAAGCCTTTAGGTTCTAAATGGATCTTCAAAAAGAAAATGAAAGCGAATGGTACTATTGACAAATACAAGGCAAGACTTGTAGTAAAAGGCTTCAAGAAAAAAGAAGGCCTTAATTACTTTGATACATACTTGCCAGTAATAAGGATAACATCGATTTTAATGTTAATTGCCTTAGCGGCAGCATATGGTCTTGAAATCCATCAAATGGATGTGAAAACCGCATTTCTAAATAGAGAATTGGAGAAAGAAATTTACATAGAACAACCTGAGGGTTTTGTATCTCCAGGAAAGGAGAATACGGTGTGTAAACTTATTAAGTCGTTGTATGGAATAAAGCAAGCACCTAAATAATGGCATGCGAAGTTTGACCAAACCATGTTGGCAAACGGGTTCAAGATAAATGAATGTGATAAATGTGTTTACATTAAAGACACTCCGAATCACCAAGTCATTGTTTGTTTATATGTGGATGATATGTTGATCATCAGTAGAGACATTTCAGATATAAAAGCAACAAAACGAATGCTCGAAAGTAAGTTCGGTATGAAAGATCTTGGGGTTGCGGATGTGATCTAAGGTATAAGAATCCATAGAACTCCATAAGGGTTGACATTGTCACAATCTCATTATATCGAAAAGGTACTTGACAAATTCAAGTATATGGAATTCGATATTGCCAAGACTCCTTTGGATGTAAGCTTTGAACTTCGAAAGACTGAAGGTGAAAGTGACTCACAATTGGAGTACGCAAGAGTATTGGGATATTTAATGTATATAATGAATTATACATGACCAGATGTAGCATGCGCTATTAGTAAATTGAGTCAGTACACAAGTAATCCCAACAAAACTCATTGGATGGCAATGGAAAGAGTTTTGGGGTATCTTAAATACACTCAAGACTATGCCTTCATTATAATAAATATCCTATGGTACTTGAAGGATATAGTGATGCAAATTGGATCACCGGATCGAATGAAGTAAAATCCACAAGTGGATATGTATTTACTATTGGTGGAGGAGCAGTCTCTTAGAAATCATCCAAACAGACTTGTATTGCTCGCTCTACAATGGGATCTAAATTTATTGCATTGGATAAAGCCAGTGAAGAAGCAGAATGACTCCAGAATTTCTTAGAAGATATTCCTTATTGGCCCAAACCAATGGCACCGTTATGTATACACTGTGATAGCCAAGCAGCAATAGGTAGCGCAGGGATTATGATGTACAATGCTAAATGTCATCATAAACGACGGAGATATAATACCGTTAGGGAACTTCTCTCTAATGGAATTATCACTGTTGACTTTGTAAAGTCAAAGGATAATGTGTCAGATCCACTTACAAAAGGCCTATCTAGAGAAGGAGTGGAAAGAACATCCAAGGGAATGGGTTTAAGGCCTAGGACAAGTCAGCATGGAGGTAACTCTACCTAGCAGACTGGAGATCTCAAGAGCTAGGTTCAAGGAGATCAAACAAAGTTGTGTCTGATAGGTTCAACATTGTAAATTACCCAACCCATTCTCATGATGTAGACAATGTGTAGTAAACAAGGATAAAACTTAAAGTGAAAAGTCTTTTAATGATTATCTAACTTTGGCAGATTTGACCAAATAGTTTAATCTATAGGATTGAACGTTTAGAAATAACCTATGTGAGGGTGAAGTGGAAGCCGCTTCAAGGAGAATGTTAGTAAAGGCTTATTCTCTAAGCTCTCATGAAACTAGGACGTGTTCATGGCTGAAAAGAATAAAACCGTGAGAACCATAAATGGTAAAAATCTGGTTGTGTGGCATGTGTTGTCTAGGTATACACTAAAGCTCGATGGTTCAAAGATATCAAATCTACCGATTGACCGAGTCCATCCGATGCATGTTCACTACGGAAAGTTCAAAGGGAAACTCACTTATCCAGATGCAATCAGTGTTTGCTTGATGATCACATACATATCCATAAAAATTTTACAAAAAATATTCATTTCTCATTCATGTGGGAGATTGTTGGGTTCAAAGTATATGAAAACGTGTGAATGAAAAATAGTGGAGAAGGGACACACCAATTTAGAAAGTTTACTTCCAAATTGAAAAGTTCACTCTTTCTCCCACATTGGTGGAAGAAAAGAACTTTTGAGTGTTTAAAATAAGGGACAATTATTCCACATGGTAAGTGAGGCAAAAAATAAGAGATGCCTCGCGCCATCATCGTCGTCGTTCGCTCGGCTCGCCTTTGGCTTTGGATTTGGATTTGGATTTTTCAAATGATCGATTGATGAGATCTATATTTTTGGACAAACTTTATTTAATAGAATTTCAGCAATTCAGTTTGAAAAATATCAAAGGAAAAAACACAACTTTTTTCTGTGTTTTGATACTCCATTTATATGCATGCATGCAGATTCTGAAACAGAGTTTTGAAACAGTGCAATGCTGAAATGAAGGGATGCAACCCTTCAACGAAATGACACACTAATTCATGAAATGGTATACCTATTTGGAAAAGACACACTCTTTGGACGAACAGATATGGCTTTTCCAGAAAGGTCACACCTTTTAAGTGAACTATTGCCACTTTTTAGAAAAGGCACATGTTGGCTATATAAACCTGCTTTCATCCACAAGTTTAGTTACGAATTTTTTGAAAATACAAACTCTCTTCTTGTCTTGAAAAACTTTTTGTGTGATCTATCAAACCGTTGAGTGAATTCGCTGAATCCAAAAATTTGAGGTATCGCTATTGTTTGGATGAAGGCCATTTTATCCTAAGAGGACTATTCCAAAACCTCGGATACAGTGAGGGGAATTATTCATTAAGGACACTCCGTGAATTCGGATAACTTGGTCTTAAATTCTGTTTCATCTCTTTTCTGAATCTTAACATACTTCTTAGATAGATTATTCATAATCTAGTGTTGAAGGTGTTATAGAACTTCATAAGTGTTCTTGTCTTGGAGTTGAACTAGTGTTAAAGTTTGTGTTTTTTATTTATAGATTCTTGTACCCGAATACATAAAAAACAACATATTATTCATTGCACAATACAAGAACTGGAGAGGGACATGACAACCTTACCCCCTATGAAATAAAAACTGGTGATACAGCTAAATAAAGTGCTAAAACTCAAATCTTTCTTGGTAGTGCACTGGAAGAACAAAAAGTTGAAGCAAGCTACAACACCTTGTACCACCAGTACAACAAGAACATCAAGGAGGATTATTATTATTATAGCAACAGGAAGAGTGTTTTTTCGCTCCTCCTAAAAGTAGTTAGTTGCATCTTGTCCATACAAAGCGGACCTTTTGCTTCTCTAGGAAGTTCATTTTCTAAGAAGCAAAACTTGTTATCTTCAATCATAGTGGAATGTTTGGCAGGTGATCTGCTACTTCATTTCCCTCTCTGAAGCAATGTGTAACTTTGATTTTTCTCTGAGATTTCTTCTATTGAATCTGTGGTTTTTGGTAGACAAAAATCTGTATTTTGGCAAAACAACTTCAACACAAGTTTAAGAATAAATCAAGAACACTTATGAAGTTTCCAACACCTTCAACACAAGATAAAATATGACCTTTCAAAGAAGTGTTTTTTTAATATTTTAAAGAAATTAATTAAAGCAGAAAAAGTCAAGTCCTCCGAATTCACGGAGTGTCCTGAAGGAAATAATTCCCCTCAAGTACCCGAGGTTGCGGAATTTTCCTCCCAGAATAAAATGTCTTAACAATCCGACTGTAGTGGTACCTCAAAAGATCGAATTCTCTTCAAACTCACTCAATATTTAAATGATCACACGGAGTATTTTACAAGACAAAAAATATTTTTAAGTGCAGAAAAATTTGTACTAAACTTGTGGAAAAATGCAGGTTTATATAGCCATTAAGTCCTCCTTTCAAAAGGTGGCAATGGTTCACCGGAAAGGTGTATCCTTTCTGAATAGTCATGTTTATCCATTCGAAATAGTATGCCTTTTTCAAACAGACACAACCATCCAAACAGTCATACCTTTTCCCGAAATAGTGTGTCTTTTACTCGAAGAGTTGTGTCAATTCCAAGCTACTTTTCATTTTCCATTCGCACCAATTAAACCCAACAATCCCCCACATGAATGGGGAATGGATACTCTTTGTAAAACTTTATGAACAAGTATATGATCATTAAGAAAAGACTGATTGCATCTGGATAAGTGGGTTGTCCTTTGAACTTTCCATAGTGAACATGCATCGGATGCACTCGGTCAATCGGTAGATTTGATATGTTTGAACCATCGAGCTTTAATGTACACTCAGACAACACATGTCACACAACCAGCCTTTTACCATTTATGGTTCTCACGGTTTTGTTCATTTCAGCCATGAACACGTCTAGTCTCATGAGAGCTTAGAGAATAGGCCTTTACTAACATTCTCTTGAAGCGGCTTCTACTTCGCCCTCACATAGGTGATTTATAAATGTTCAATCCAATAGATTAAACTATTTGGTCAAATCTTACAAATATAGATAATCATTAAAAGACTTCACACCATAAGTTTTATTCTTGTTTAATAAACATTGTCTACATCATGAGAATGGATTGGGTATATTAACAATATTAAACCTGTCAGACACAACTTTGTTTGATCTCCTTGAACCTAGCTCTTGGGATCTCCAGTCTGCTAGGTAGAGTTATCGCCATGCTGACTTGTCTTAGGACATAAACCCATTCCCTTAGATGTCCTCTCAACTCCTTCTCTAGATAGGCCTTTTGTAAGTGGATCTGACACATTATCCTTTGACTTCACATAGTCAAAAATGATAATTTCATTAGAGAGAAGTTCTCTAATGGTATTATATCTCCGTCTTATGTGATGAGATTTATCATTGTACATCATTCTCCTTGCCCTACCTATTGCAGCTTGACTATCACACTGTATACATACTGGTGCAATGGTTTGGGCCAATAGGGAATATCTTCCGAGAATTCCAAAGTTATTCTCCTTCTTCACTAGCTTTATCTAATGTGATAAATTCTGATTCTATTGTATAGCGAGCAATACATGTCTGTTTGGAAGATTTCTAAGAGACTGCTCCTCCACATATAGTGAATACATATCTACTCATGGATTTTACTTCATTCGATCTGGTGATCCAATTTGCATCACTATATCCTTCAAGTACTGTGGGATATTTATTATAATGCAAAGCATAGACTTGAGTGTATTTAAGATACCCCAAAACTCTTTTCATTGTCATCTAATGAGTTTTATTAGGATTACTCATGTACTCACTCAACTTACTAATAGCACATGCTATGTCTGGTCATGTACAATTCATGATATACATTAAGCATCCCAATACTCTTGTGTATTCCAACTGTGAGTCACTTTTACCCTCATTCTTTTGAAGTGTGAAGCTCACGTCCAATGGAGTCTTGGCAATACCAAATTCCAAATACTTTAATTTGTCAAGTAATTTTTCGATGTAGTGAGAGTGTTACAATGAAAATCCTTGTGGAGTTCTATGGATTCTTATTCCTTAGATCACATTCGCAACTCTAAGGTCTTTCATATCGAACTTACTCTCGAGCATTCGTTTTGTAGCATTTATGTATGAAATGTCTCTACTGATGATCAACATATCATCCACATATAAACAAACAATGACGTGGTGGTTTGGAGTGTCTTTAATGTATACACATTTATCACATTTATTTATCTTGAATTCATTTGCCAACATGGTTTGATTAAACTTTTTATGCCATTGGTTAGGTGCTTGTTTTAGTCCATACAATGACTTAATAAGTTTACACACCTTATTTTTCTTTCCAACAACCACAAAACCCTCAGGTTGTTCCATATAGATTTCTATTTAGGAATACTTCTTTCACATCCATTTGATGGATTTCAAGACCATATATGATACTAGGAAGACAAGGAATACACAAAAATACACTCCAAAAATAGTCCACTAGTTCAAGCACCGAGGACCCTTTTGAAGACCACTCTCGGATTCGATAAATACAACAAGAATACAAGAAACAAGGGTGTATTTGACACCAAATCAGCCACCACAAACTAAAAAAGAGATTAAAAATTTAACAAGATGAAGAACAAGATGAGAAATAACACAATGGAGACAACAATACACATTTTTTACAAGAACAACAACAAAGAGTATAAGAAATGTAAAGATAGGTAGTTAGACATATATTATTACAAGACCTACAAACTAGGGTGTGTATTAAACACCTAAACCCTTAGAAACATGTAATAATAACACCTACACTCATCGTGGACACAAGAGGGACCTCAATCCTTCAAGCACCCAACATTTCAAGCCATGAATCCAACACGAGTGATTCCACACTCAAGTTGAAACCTAGTTTCAATTTTGCCTCAGAGGACAGAGGACTTGGTATTTTAAAAGTCATACAATACTTAAAAATATTATGAATAATCTAACACTAAATGACCTAAAATGTTCTATTTATAGTAGATTACAAAAATAGTGTGAACTATCCAAAAGACCCCTTAGTCAAATCCTTCACTTTGGTCACCCTTGGAGTGTAGTTTGTGGACTGTTTTGGAGCCTATTTAGGCCTTCCTTTGCACTTCACTTGTATGCGTCAAGTCATAGGTTCAATACATCTTACATACGTCCATCCTCATGGTCGTACTTGTATCATTCTCCCCTTCTTGAACAGGATTCAACCTCTAATTCGTACCTTGCAAAATCAAGAGAAGACAAACAAGCACACATCCTCATGACAAGAGGTGTTAGGGTTAGCAAAACTAACATATTAACATGACATACCGAGGTGGAACAAACTTAAAGTATATCCACGGGTCTTTTGTTTTAAGCATGAAATGATTAGTATAAAGGTCACAAAGGAAGTGGATCGGATAAGCATCAAGACAAAATAACAATAGGCGGAGAGTCATCATTTCTCACCCTAAGATGATACCGGGATCAAATAGTAGAAGCAACCAAGAACTTAGGTCTCGCCCACTCTCACTCTCACCTAGGATGTTATCCTCAAAGTTAAGCATACCCTCTTTATCACCATTGGAAATATCATAAATAAAAAGAGGTTTGAGAAAGGTGTTCTATAAGTCAGCTACAAATAAAGGATTCTCATGCATGCACTTACTACTAGTTTCAAAATCTCCACTAGGCCTATGTCCAACATAAGAAACACATAGAGAAGGATTCGATAGAATTTCTAAACACGTATCACCTTCTCTTTTACAAGAGTATTCCTCACATACATACAAACCATCATGGGCAAGGACCATAATCAAAACCATCTTCACAAGGACAATCACAATTCGGATTTTCTAAACATTCAAGAAAATCAAGATCATCTTCACCCAGTTGATTATTTTGCTCACCCTCACTAGTTGTTGGCAACTCACATACCAACGTAGACTCGCCTTGTTTTTCATAAGGGTCAACTAGTGTGTGAATACTCTCATCACTTGGTAATGGAATCATAGTCAAGTTATAAGTGCTAGCACTAGATGGACACAAATTATTCTCATGAGGAGAATAAATTTCATCATCTAAAGAATCAACTAGTGCTTGCATGACTGCAATAAGAGTTTGGTCCTCATGCGACCTAACAATATCAAAAGTATCACAAAGGGAAGACTCAAGCACCTCTACCGTAGGCAAAGTCGCAACTACACCCACTTGGCTCCTACTATCCACAACACAATATTCTAAGTTCATACGAGTGTAGGGGATATAATTTTTACCTCGTAGATCACATGAGCTACGGCCTTCCTCATGACGTGTGTTTGGGTAGCCCACTTGCTCCCTTTGACCTACCATATGATCCAACCTTTCATTTGCCATAGCTAGGTCTCGGGACATAGTGTCAAGGTAGGCTAAAATGGCATTGGTGGCATTGTTGTCCATAGGTTGAGAGGTTGAAGTCATGGGTTCCCTTGTAATTGTACCTAAAAATAAAAGAACAAGCCTACAAAACAAAACACAAGTTAGTTTAAAACAACCTCACCAGACTCTCACACACTTGATCATCGCACACTTGGATTCACAAGTGTTTAAAGTCGGCTTGTACTTTGTGAGTGATTGAGGGATGAGTCTATCTTTACCCAGAATAGATTTTATTTGAGTTGACTCAAAGAAAATTTATTTACGAACTTGAACCAACAAGATACAATGAATTCAAAAAGAGAAAAGCACACAACAAATGCTAAACACGAATGAACAAACACAAAGACTAACTAACAATCTAGTCGATGAGTACTAGTTTGCCAATTAGTATTGGAATCAATGAAATTGAAACTAAGGAACAACAAATTAAAACTAGAAGATCAAAATATAAGCCAAAATTTGTTGCGTGAACAGTATATATGGTGACGTGGCAGTTTACAATTGGTCACAGTCCATCCAATTTGTTCATCACTTAAAGTCTTAATCTTTACATAATTTTTGTAATGGATGACTTGATATTGGAGGAAAAGTAAAGTCTTATAACCTTTTAAATTTTCAAACTCAAAAGGTGAGATTTGACTTTACTAGTCCCACAAGACAAGGTCCCCTGTTTTAAGGAAAGTTGTTGGAAAATGGTTGATAAAGTCTTTGGTGGTTGTAGTGTCTTTCAAGACTAACAAGTCACACCCCTTTTTTCCTTCACCTTTTATGGATCAAATAAATACTTTATTTTAATAAGACATAAAGGTTGTGAAGAACCCCAAGAACAACAACAAACTTCAAGAGCAACCAACAACATCCAACTTCCAAGTCCAAATCCACAATAATTTTTGGACACCAACTCACGGCCAAGCTACAACAACTTCAACAAAATTGTTTTTAGGTCACCAATCCTCAACAACAACACAAGGCCAAGCTTAGATCAACAATGACATCACAAGGCCAAGGTGAAAACTACAACAAATGTAAGCTCAAATCAAGTTATTGACTCAATGTGTTAGTGAGGAACAAAACTAACACTTAGAGACAACAAAGACAATGAAAAATCTCGACCAAGACACAACAAGAACATAGATTTTGGCCAAGAACACAACACGGATAGATTGCTCTTTTTTTCTGGAATTTTTAGTTTTTCACAATTCTTTTTTATTTTCTAACAAGATCAAGACATGCTCTGATACCAAATGATAAAATAAAGACAAGTAACACACAAAAACACACTCCAAAAATAGTCCACTAGTTCACACTCCAAAACACACTTCACAACACGAGTGATTCCACACTCAAGTTGAAACCTAGTTTCAATTTTGCCTCAAAGGAGAGAGGACTTGGTGTTTCAAAATCCATACAAGGCTTACAAATATCATGAATAATCTACCACTAAATGACCTAAAATGTTCTATTTATAGTAGGTAACAAAATAATGTGAAATATCCAAAAGACCCCTTAGTCAAATCCTTCACTTTGGGCACCCTTGGAGTGTAGTTTATGGACTGTTTTAGAGCCTATTTAGGCCTTCCTTTGCACTTCACTTATATGCTCCAAGTCTCAGGTTCAATATATCTCACATACATACATCCTCATGGCTTTACTTGGATCAATATACCGCCGCCAAGGCAATTAACATTCGAATTGACGTTATTCTTGTTACTGGCGAGTATGTATCAAAGTAATCAAGGCCTTTTTTCTGTTTGAAGTCTTTTACTACAAGTCTTGCCTTGTATTTGTCAATAGTACCATCCACTTTTATTTTTATTTTGAAGGTCAATTTTGAACCTAAAGGATTATTTCCTGAAGGAAGATCAATCAATTTCCACGCATGGTTGCTTAAGATTGAATCAATCTCACTATTGACTGCCTCTTTCTAAAAAGATGAGTCTGATAACGACGTCGCTTCTTTAAATGTTAGAGGCTCATTTTCTAAGAGAAATGTTACAAAATTTGATCCAATCAAAGTTGACTTGTACTACGTCTTGGATTCTCATCATTATGTATATTCTCAATTATTTTATATAGAGGTTGTTTAGACCCCCCCCCCCCCCACTAGAATGTTTATGTCTAGTTTTATACGGATAAATGTTTTTAAGGAATTCAGCATTATCCGATTTAATTACCATATTTTCATTAATATTCGGATGTTCGAATTTATGAATCAAAAATCGACATGATTTTCTACTTTTAGCATATCCTATGAATATGCAGTCCACCGTCTTAGGTTCTATCTTTACCCTTTTAGGCATAGGAACTTGAACCTTTGCTAGACACCCCCACACTTTGAAATATTTCAAGTTGGATTTCGTTTCTTTCTATTTTTCATATAGAATTGATTGTGCCTTACTATGAGAAACTCTATTGAGTATTCAGTTAGCTGTAAGGATAGCTTTCTCCCATAAGTTTTGTGGTAAACCTGAACTTATAAGTAAGGCATTCATCATAATCTTCAAGGTTCAGTTTTTTCATTCCGCAATTTCATTAGATTGAGGTGAATACGGGGCCATAGTTTTATGGACAATTCCATTCTCTACACATATTTGCACAAAGAGAGATTCATGTTCTCCGCCCCTATCACTTCTTATAGTTTTGATCTTTTTCTCTAACTGATTTTCTACTTCTATTTTGTATTGCTTAAACGCATCTATTGCTTTATCCTTACTATTTAGCAAATAGGCATAACAATATCTAGTGAAATCATCAATAAGAGTTATAAAATAATTTTTTATACCACGAGATGGTGTTGACTTCATATCACAAATGTCAGTGTGTATTAAGTCTAAGGGATTGAAATTCCCTTCAACAGACTTATACGGATGCTTAGCATACTTTGATTTCACACACGTTTGATATTTTTATTTATTGCACTCAAAGTTTGGCAAAACTTCTAAGTTAATCAGTTTCGCAAAGTTTTGTAATTGACATGTCATAATCGTTCATGCCACAAATCATTAGACTCAAACAAGTAAGAAGAAACTGAACTTTTATTGATTTCAACATTCATTATATTCATTTCGAATAGGCCCTCAGTGAGGTAGACTTTTCCTCCGTACACTTATCCTTTACTAAGTACAATTTTTCTAGAAACAAATACACATTTGAATCAGTTTTTGTCAAGAAGTAATATAAAAATCAAGTTCTTCCGTAACTCCGGTACATACAGGACCTTGTTCAAAGTCAACACTTTGCCTGATGTTATTTTCAGGCAGACTTTTCCTGTTCTTTCAACTTTTACAATTGTAGAGTTGGCCATATATATTTTCTATTCGCTTTGAGCAGGAGAAAAAGCAACAAACAACTCCTTATTTGCACAAATGTGGTGGGTGGCACCGAAATCCATCCACCATTCTCGAGGATTTCCCATCAAGTTGCATTCAGACAGCATGGCACACAGATCATCCGTTTCTTTCTTGGATTCATCCATATTTGCTTGGTCCTTCTTTTCCCCATTCTTTGGGACACGACAATATGTTGACTTATGGCCAATTTTGCCATAGTTAAAGCATTTTCCCTTGAATTTCTTCTTAGGTTGATTGCTTTCTTGTCCAGCTTTCTTCAATTTTTTTGGAGTTGTTGTGGTCGTCTTCTATAATATTTGATCCACTTATTGCAAAATTTTCTTTCAACCTTCTTTCTGTGGCTTTGTTGTCTTCTTTAATGCGCATTCTTACTATAAGATCTTCGACTGTTATCTTCTTTCACTTATGTTTCAAGTAGTTCTTGAAGTCCTTCCACATAGGTGGTAACTTCTCTATTATTGTCGCGACTTGAAATACCTCGTTCACAACCATACCTACAATTACGTTCATGTGAACATTCAGAATATTTTTAATATGTTCAACTAAAGTATTCATCAAACTCATACCTTTTGCGATAAGATCGTGGATGGTAACTTGCAGTTCCTAGACTTGAGATACAACAAACTTGTTGTCAATCATTTTAAACTCAAGAAATCTTGCAATGAAGAACTTTTTGGTTCTAGCATCCTCAGTCTTATATTTTCTTTCTATCACCCCCCACAACTCTTTTGTCGTCTTCATTCCACTATACACATTGTATAGTTCATCTTGGAAGCCATTTAGAATGTAATTCCTGCATAGGAAACCAGAGTGTTTCCACGCCTCCATAAAGACAAATTTCTCCTGGTCCGAAGTTATCTCGGGCACCTCTTAAGCTTCTTTAGATGTAAATCTTTGAAGATATAATGTTGTAAGGTAGAATAACATCTTCTGTTGCCACTTTTTGAAATCAACATCCGTGAATTTTCTGAGTTTCTCTGCTGGTGCCATTGCCTGCAGAGCACTCGTACGACTCGTTATGGCAACCTTAGTTGCTGCCATAGTCATTGTAGAATCATTCACTTGACTATCAGTAGTCATCTTCCTATTACAACAAAACAGTAAATTTTAGTATATCAAAATACTACTTATAAAATTGCAGCAATTTAAACATCCCTTGTTTCTAGTTTAACGATGAAGTTTTTATGACTTCGAATCGTCAACCGAATGACCTCTAACTTGTGATGAAGATTTTATTTCTTCAAATCACTTGTTAAGTTCAAATGGAGTAGAAAGTTTAAAGCTTTGATCTCCACAAACCAAACAATATAGATTATGAAAAAAAACTTTAGTGAAAAGAAAATTTCATCAAACAAGCAAAAAAAACTATATTTTTTATCAAATTATTTTCTTAAGATTGTTGTTTTTGGGTATACAAAAATCTATATTTTGGCAAAAAAACTTCAACACAAGTTCAAGAATAAATCAAGAACACTTATGAAGTTTTCAACACCTTCAACACAAGATAAAAAATGACCTTTCAAAGAAGTGTGTTTTCAATATTTTTACAAAATTAGATGAAGTAGAAAAAATCAAGTTCTCCGAATTCATGGAGTGTCTTTAAGGAAATAATTCTCCTCAAGTACCCGAGGTTGCGGAATTTTTCTCCCAGGATAAAATGTCTTAACAATCCAACTGTAGTGGTACCTCAAATGATCGAGTTCTCTTCGATCTCACTCAATAGTTAAATGATCACACGGAGTATTTTAAAAGACAAGAAATGTTTTTAAGTGCAGAAAAAATTGTACTAAACTTGTGGAAAATGCAGGTTTATATAGCCATTAAGTGCTCCTTCTGAAAGGTGGCAATGGTTCACCGAAAAGATGTATTCTTTCTGAATAATCATTCTGTCCATTCGAAAGAGTGTGTCTTTTTCGAACAGCCACAACCATCCAAACAGTCATATCTTTTCCCGAAATAGTGTGTCTTTTACTCAAAGAGTTGTGTCCCTTCAAAGCAACTTTTCATTTTTCATTCACACCAATTGAACCCAATAGAATCTTCTTGATGATGATGCCTAGTAGCTTCCATGGGGCTTTATGAACTCCGTTAATCATATTTACTACAATCATGGAATCAGTTCAACACTTGAGTCAGTCACGTGTTGTTTGCAGCACCATGAGATACCAATCAAGGCGGCTTGAGCTTCACTAAAATTGTTAGTATAGAATTGGGTTGGATATGCAAAAGCCATAACCATATCGCCATTTTTGTTTTTAACATTTCCTCTGGCTCCAGCTTTGTTATGATCTGACATATAACTACCATTGGTATTGAGCTTCCAACATTTCTCAGGAGGTTTCATTCAGCTAACAATGATTCTATTCAAAGGAGTTCTGTAATTTTCAGCAATGTTACACACTTGGTTCCAGTTCCCACCTTGTTCCATAGTATTAATTTTTTTTCCTACAGCCACTTTGACTTGAAAAAGAACTTGATGACAGATACTGCTCGGACTAATGTGTCTCTGTTCATGTTTGCTCACACACCTTGCTTTCCATATCTCTGAAAGGACAACACAAGGTGTGATGATTTTGAGATATCTGTGGACAACATTTTTGGGCGGCGAGTTCCACCAATTTCCAAGCATTGTCATGACATTACTGGCCGTGATAGATAATCCCAAAGGAACAGCTGCTAGTTGACAAACTTTTCTCTCTCTATCACTGGGAACAAAATACATGATTGAAATTTTCGTCCTTAGAATCCCTACAACAAAAACAACTAGCAATAGTATCAATGCCAAATCTAAAAATGGAAGTACCGAGAGGTAACTTCTTTTTAATTAGTTTCCACATTAAAAAAAAAGATATTTTGAAAGGGAGTTGATTAATCCATATACTTGAGAGTAAGGGATTAGAAATACTCCTTTTTCTTAAATCTTCATCAGCAGAAGAACATATAAATTGACCATTAGGAGTGAGTCTCCAAATAGCTTTATCTTCACTGTCCCTATTGCCTATTTGAATGTTGTTGATGATATTTCTTGGCACGATGGTGAGAAGTTTTTCAGTGTCCCATTCTGATCCCTGGAGAAAATCCTCTAGCCTCATATTTCCAGGCTTAGGATTAGGATTGATCAGGGAGTTAAGAGAGCCATAAAAGGTCCAATAATCCCACCAAAGATAGAATTTTCCAGAGTGAATCTTCCAGCAAATTTGCTCCTCAACCTTGTCTCTGATATAAAGTAAGTCCTTCCAGCTACTTGAATCTTTGGGGTTCTTTATCATGGACATAAAATTACTTCTCTGACAGTATTTAGACCTCAGGTTCTTATATCAATTGTAAGACAAATTCAGGATGAAAATGCCAAGCTGATATACAATGTGATGAGCTGAATTGATAAGTTGACTAGATGTGCAATGCCTGCTAATGTGTGTTTTGACGATAGACAAGTTATAGAGGAACTAGGCAATGCAAGTGTGATTGAGGTTTACCTATGAGGAAAGAAACAGCATCAGGTGATACAAAAGAGACCAAGAAGACACGAAAACATACACCAAAAACAGTTCACAAGACAAGAAACCCAAGGAATACTTTGATGACCACGCTCGGATTCGCTTCTTGAACAAGAATGAGATAATATCAAGGTGTCATTGACGCCAAACCAGCAACCAAACTAAGTTATCAACACAATATGGTGAACAATATAACAATAACAATAATACACAATTACAATGACAAGAACCAAACGGATTACACTAGAATAAGAACCAACGATTACAAGGAAAAGTAAATATAGGAAGATAGACAAATGGAGATGTAATCTTAAGAACCCAAGAACATATTCCATAACAAGAATGAGATAATATCAAGGTGTCATTGACACCAAACCAACAACCAAACTAAGTTATCAACACAATATGGTGAACAATATAACAATAACAACAATACACGATTACAATGACAAGAACCAAATGGATTACACTAGAATAAGAACCAACGATTACAATAAAAAGTAAAGATAAGAAGATAGACAAATGGAGATGTAATCTTAAGAACCAAGAACATATTCCACTCTTGGACTCTAAACACCACACACTACAATCACCTATCTCTTACAATGATATAAGAGAGGCGTCCACCACCCAAGCACCACCGTATTAAGTAAAATGCAACACACAAATGATTCCACCCTTGTGCTATACCCTAGTTTCGGATTAGGACTCTCTCTTTCTAAGAGAAGTGTTCTCTTAATAAAAAGTATAAACTAATGGAAATAAATCCTACCATGTTCTCTATATACAACAATACAAATAAAAGAGAAATGACAAAAGGGCTCCTCACTAAAGGGATCCAAAGTCACCCCATTAAGTGCACCAAAAGGGCGGGTTTAGGCTTTCTCTTTACTTGGGTTTGTGCACTCTTTAAGTGGCCTTCAAAATGCTCAAAAAGTGTCCATGGTCATGATCATACTTGTATCATCCTCTCCATCTTGAGAAGAATTTGACCACAAATTCACGAGCTCACGTCTTTTACAAAGGCACTTCACAATCTCCTTTTTGCGGCCACACATCTTCTCCATACTCTTCATTTTTCCCTTCAGCTTCTTTTTGCTCTTCATCTTGCGGTTTGCCATCATTCTTAACCGATTCAACGCCTACCTCTTCTCCAAGATAGTATAATTTACCCTCCCTTAGGATTATATTCCTCCGGTTTGGGCACTCATTAGCCTTATGCCCCCACCCTTGACACTTGAATCATTGAAACCCCTTGGGATTGGAAGTAGAATTTAATTTACCTTCATATCTTGGAGGATGTTTTTGGATAGCATTGGTGGCCTTGGGTTGGGCAGCCATGAATGAGTTCTATTTGAGATCCCTCTCAACCTCTAAAGCCGCATGGAAGATGCCATTTATGGTGTTGAATTTGTGAAGCATAATGCGAGTGGAGATGTCCTTGTTTAACCCAACCTTGAAGCGCACAATGTCATGATTTACTTGCTCGCCTCGGTGGACAAGTTTCAACATCAATTGTTGAAATTCATCGTAGTAAGCCATGACACTCTTGCTCTCTTGCCTCAAATTATACAATTTGGCAAGGAGCTCATGCCTATAAGTCTCGGGAAAGTACCTTTTCCACATAAGGTTCTTCAATCGAAACCAAGGAGGAGGTTGTCCCCCAATCATATCATTTCCAAAATGTTTAACATACTCCCACTACGTATTAGCATATCCTTCAAAGTGAGCTATCGTATAACAACTCTTTTTTCCTCGGTGAGATCATTAAGTTGGAATATCTTGTCACACGATGAATCCCAAGAAAGATAAGCTTCGGGATCACTCTCGCCCTTGAAAATTGGAAGGCTAACTTTGATGGAGTTTATGCCCAAGTCTCGGTTTTGGTAGCCATCCCTCACCTCTCGGCCTAGACCACATAGCTACCCCTCACCCTTTCTTTCCTCAAGTAAACATCACCATAAGCTCCATAACCCCCATGTTGTTCTTCCCTACCATACCCCTCGACACGGTTTGGTTGGTTCGGGTTAAGTGGATTTGGATTGGGTGGAAAGCAAGGCCTTTGGTCTAATGAAGCTTGGATTGGAATGTGAGGCCTTTGGTTTAGTGAAGGAATCGGGTTTTTTGGCATTTGGATTCCAAACTCGTCATGTTGTACTTGGTGGATTGACCTTTTATGGTCTCAGTTTTGGGAGTAAAATGGGGTTTGGTTTGTGACATTGGGTGGTTGTCTCGGTGGGTAGAATATTTGGTGCAAGGCCTCATGTGGAATGGTTGGGGAAATGTTTTGAGGGGTAGAAGGTCGACTTCTTTGGCTTTCCACATGTTCCAATCTCCCACTCATTGATGCCACATTCGTATCTAATTTCTCAAGACCCACATTCAACCTAGCCACATCTCGGGACATAGTTTCAAGGCAATCCAAAATGAGATTGATGGCATTATTGTCCATTGTTTGAGCATTTGAAGCCTCGGGTTCCATTAGACTTAGGAAGTTACCTACAAAACAATAAATGAGTTAGTTGTAAAAGAAAGGTCCTCAGACTCTTTCTTTAGTTCTTTGCCTCTCGGGTTTCTTCACTCAATCACACAAGTGTGGCAAGCATGATCGTATTCCATGCTTTAGAGGTGAACCAAGAATTTACAACGACTCAAAAGAATAAAGCACACAAAGGAATGTAAACGTGAAGAACGGTTTCAAAACTAACCTACAATCTAATACTAGCTTGTAAGTTAGATTTGGAATCAACGAACGAAACTAAAGACACAAAATGAAACTAAGAGATCAAAATTTTAGCTAAAATTTATTGTGTGAACAGTAGTTTGATGACATGTCACCTCCTAATTGGACACGATCCCACAAGTTTTAATCACCATTCTTGAATTTTTTTTTAGTCCGTACAATTTTGGAATGGAAGACAATTGGTTTTGGGAGGGAAAGCACAAGTCTTGAACCCTTTTCAAACTCAAATCTCAAAAAGTGAGACTTGACTTGTACTTGTTTCACAAGACAAGGTCCTTGAAATATGGAAAAGTGGTTGAAAAATTAAAGTTGATGCCAAGTCAAGGAGTGATGTGAACTAGTCCTTTCACCAACAACTACTACAACTTGTCTTTCACCTTTTGTAGATTAAAAGTTTACTTTTCTTGTGTTACAAAAGATAAAAGGGTGAAGAACAACAAGAACATCACAAAATATTTTCAAGAACAACTCCAACATCCAACTACAAGGTCATCATTCAGCCAAGTTATAACAACAACATCAACATACGGTTCACACTTTGGTTGTGTTTGGTGTGATAGAAAATATTTTTCATGGAAAATGTTTTCCTGGAAATAAGTTGATTTTCTACTTATTTTCTCATGTTTGGTTGGTGAGTAGAAAATATTTTCGAAAAATATTTTATGGTGTTTGATTGGTGAGTAGAAAATTTTTTCAGAAATATATTTTCTAGTGTTTGGTTGGTGAGTGAAAAAATATTTTTTTGGAAAATACTACTAACTGTTAACTAGTATATCACTGCCTGAACTAATTTAAGCATAGCAAATAATATCAATATCGAGTATTAAGATATTGCAAGTCACTAAATTTTAAGCAATTACTAATTAGCAAACATAGGAGACACTTTTCAACATTTTATCAGGAAAATCTCAAGATACCACAATCAATAGAAATACAATTGAACGAAGAGCTTATTCAACCTTGTTAAACAAGCTACAACGATGACAAAATAAAATATGCAATTAGCAAAAGTAACATAGGTAAGTCTTCCTCTATGCACATGGAAATAACAATACATTCAACGAATATTGAAAACAAGGAAAAATTCGAACTTCAATATTTTTTATTTTAAGCAATGAAAAATTGGAGCAAAGCACAGTGAAAAATGTTTTTGAGTAATGTAAATTTTTTGAGTAATGTGAATTTGAGTGTTGTTAGGGTGGGGGAAGAGGGGTGGGGGTGGGGGTGGGGGTGGGGTGGGGGTGGGGGCATAAAAGTCACATCTGTCATTTTCCAGAAAATGACTTCTCTTGGCCCATGAGGGAAGTCATTTTCCCTCAAATAGAGGAAAATAAGTCATTTTGGAAAACATTTTCCCAATGTTTTAGTACAACCAAACAAGGGAAAATAAGAAAATATTTTTCATCGTACCAAACTCACCCTTTGTTCACAACAACACTTCAATATTTCAAGCTCAAGTTTTAGATCTAGACTCAAGTACTAGTGAAAGAAGGCCAACACTTAGAAACAACAAAACAAAGCAAGAGACACCAAGATCTAGTGATAAAGCTCTCGGCCAAAAACAATAACAAGAACACTACAAGCTTCTCGGCCAAGAACAAGAACACCTCTTTCTTTTTTTTTGTTTAATTTTTCTAGAAAGCCCAAGATTAATTTTATTGGAACAAAATCAACCACAATCTCTGATACCAAATGATACAAGAGAGACCAAGAAGACACAAAAACATACACCAAAAATAGTCCACAAGTCAAGAAACCCGAGGACTCTTTTGATGACCACACTCAGATTCGCTACTTGAACAAGAATGAGATAATATCAAGGTGTCATTGACACCAAACCAGCAACCAAACTAAGTTATCAACACAATATGGTGAACAATAGAACAATAACAGCAATACACGATTACAATGACAAGAACCAAACGGATTACACTAGAATAAGAACCAACAATTACAAGGAAAAGTTAAGATAGAAAGATAGACAAATGGAGATGTAATCTTAAGAATCCAAGAACATATTCCACTCTTGGACCCTTAACACCACACACTACAATCACCTATCTCTTACAATGACACAAGAGAGGAGTTCACCACCCAAGCACCAATGTATCAAGTAAAATGCAACACACAAGTGATTTCACCTTTGTGCTATGCCCTAGTTTCAAATTAGGACTCTCTCTTTCTAAGAGAAGTCTTCTCTATATAACAAGAATAAACTAATGGAAATAAACCCTACCATTTTCTCTATATACAACACTACAAATAAAAGAGAAATGATAAAAGGGTCCCTTCACTAAAGGGATCCCCATTAAGTGCACCAAACGGGTGGGTTTGGGCCTGCTCTTCGTGGTCTTCAAAATGCTCAAAAAGTGTCCATGGTCATGATCATACTTGTATCATCAGGTGCATAAGAGGAAGGACGTCACGACTGAATGTTCCAATTGAGGAATAGGATCTCTTGAGGATCTATCTGTGGAAGCTGCATCTAAGAACCTTATGAGAAATAATTATGGTTGCGCAAGAACATCCTTAATTATCTCCACTATATATGGAACAAATCTAGTTCAGAATTCACCACCTATTGCACACGCAGAAATAGCTTTCTCAAAGGCAATAGTGAGGCATGCAGAAAGATCGTGGAGGCAGAAGTGAAGACGAAAGAACAAGCTGAGTTGATTGTTCTCTTGTCTTAGGTTGTGATTGTAATAGGATTGTTATCGAGTTGTAACTATTCTTATTGTTGTTGTGTCATTGTGAGTTTGTGAGATTTGTAACAAGAAGAGAGTTTATCTTCTTGAAGAGTTTTTAAAACAGTTCGAGTTTGGGTTGAAGTACTAGAGCTAGTCCCTTGGATTATAGAGAGTTGTAATCTCAAACCATTTTTTGAAGTTAATGGAAGTTAGTTGAAAATCCTACACACTGTAGGTCATGATTTTTACTCCTTTGAGTAAAAAGGTTTTCCACAATAAATCCTGAATTATTTACTTTACAGTTTCTACTTTATTCAGGAACCTGGTTCCTGTATGATTAGTTGGTACTGGTTCTTTTCATGAACCAACCTTAGCTAGGTAAGTCAAAATTACCAACAATTAAATACAAAAATTTTACCAAATATTGGTATTTGTCTGTTTGATTCACCTTATTGCACAAATAAGGTGAAAATATATTTTCTTTGTCTGCCATCTATTTATGTTTCTAAATTATCTTGATAGCAGCAGAGGCGAACCCAGGATTTGAAGTCTGTAGGTGCACCGGTGTTGTCAATGGCGCGCATAAGCCTCGAAGCAAGACTCAAAATGTGTTGAGCGCTCGCCTCACTTAATGTGCAACTTAGGTTCTAATTTCTAATACATACTTTTCCTTGTCGGTCAATGAGGCTTTCTTAAGAGACGGACTATTTCACTTTATCAAAAAAAAAATTCATATATTTGTCATTCATGCTTATATTATTAGTCTTGGACTAGACATATATTTATATTTTTTTCTCTTTATGCTTTTTTTTGGTTAAATCTCACGTTTTATTTGTACTTTGTGTTTAAACACAATAGACTGTGAAGCTTTTTTATGCTTGTTGCTTTTGATAATACTGTGGTGCACAATATTATCTTAAGACATTAGAAAAACTTTCAGTGTCGATTAAGACATATTATCATATTCAATTGGTTGTCAAAGACATAAACAATACTGAAAAAATAAATATATAGAACAAGTATGAGTTCTAAGCTAATAACTTTAGTTTCTTATAGTATGAGGTTTATTTTTAAGATTGTTAGATAATTATTTGTAGTAGCTCAATGTTCAAGGGGGATTCACTTCATGGGATGGTTGCAGGTTTGAATCCCGTTCCAACATTTTGATGTTATAAATTTAGTAATGGAAAAAATATTGTTATAAATTTAGTAATAGTAAAAATATAGTGCTACCAGGGATCGATCCTTGGTCACATCGAAGGAAGCATTGGCTTCAACCAGCACATCAAGGTGCACTAGCATTCAACTTAATGTTCAACTTTTTGATGTTATAAATGTAGCAATGGAAAAAATATTGTTATAAATTTAGTAATGGAAAAAATATTGTGCTACCAGGGATCGATCCTTGGTCACATGGAAGGAAGCATTGGCTTCAACCAGCGCATCAAGGTGCTCTAGCATTCAACTTAATGTTGGCTTCAACCATGCATCAAGGTGCACTAGCATTCAACTTAATGTAGTAGTAAGCTTTTAATCTGAAGATTGAAAATAAAAGAGAAAATGTTGCGCGACACAAGGATCGATCCCTGGTCGCGTGGATGGATGTGATGTCTTCAGCCAGCGTGGCAGGGTGCACTAACATTCATTTGTGGGTGCACTACTAACTATATCTCAATTTCTGAAGGTATATACACATATATACGTATAATTTTTTTTAACGTTAACGGGTGCACGTGCACCCCATTAATAGCTGTGGGTTCACCTCTGGATAGCAGAATTATGGAAAACACATACAAATATACTGAATTTACATGCAAATAAAATCTATTGACACCATGTTCAGGTTAAGTGACCTAACATGAAATTTCCTCATAAAAATAACTAAAAGAACATAAAGTAAGACTGAAGTAGGGGAGCCTTCGAGTAACTCATAAAATTATTGCATGTGACACAAGTTCAAGCCGTTGAAACCTATGTTGCTCAGAGTCTTCAAAAATATCATCATGTTCATGTTGGATCCTTCAAAAATAGTGCATTTTGAAGTATCCGATACGGATGCAGCAACATTTTTTTAAGAGACCGAGCAGCTTAGGTGGAAATAGTTTCTTGCAGAAATGCAAGATAAAGCTGCATAGGATAAATTCTTGTATCTGATTCCACCCCCACCCCCACCCCTCCAGCTATAGTGCGCCAGGCTGCCCATTCTTTTAAGACTGATATTAATTTCCTGCTCAAGAGTGGTAAATAGGTCTCGACTTCTCACTAAAATTTTTCTCAAAATATCTGGTTTGCTAGCTTTAGATATGTATATAGAAGGAAACTTAAAAGATTGGTAAATGGAATATCAATTGAACTGAAAGTGCAACAGTAAAAGAGGTCAAAGTAGATATCAAGTTGTCTGCTTAAGGTTTTGAATTATCTTAAGAAGCATAAGTAGAGGCGAATCTAGAATTTAGAGTATATGAGTTGTGAACTTGTCACTGAAACCATATTCTTCCCACTTACCGGGTTCACAATTTATAAATATTTATATATATATTTAATGAATTTCCTAATACAAGTACATAGTCTAAAGTCTAAACAAAATCTATTGGGTTTGTCTGAACCCACAGTTAACACTCTCCCTCCACCGCTGAACATAAGGAATTCAAGTTATGGCAATCCGTAAGAGTAGCCGAGTTGATTGAGCAGGAAATCTTTCAAATAGGGATCTCATGTTCGAAACTCTCATATGCTTTCTTAGTCAAGCGCGTCGTCAGAGGCGGATCCAGGATTCTGAGGTACCGGGTGACATGCCGTCTAAGTAGGATTTGCGGGTCGATTCTTTTAATTTTGGGTTACAATTTAGGTTATTTATCATTTTTTTATTTTATAAGCAAATCGATCAAATAAGTCTAGTGAGTTATGTTCTTTTTTTAGATATTCTGAGATCAAAAACTCCTAAGTAGTTTAATTTTTTTTTCCGATATAAGAGGTCTTATTCTTCAAAACTTTGAGAGAGAAAAAAATATTTTTCATGTAAAAAATTTAAATTTATATAAACCATATGATACAGTTATCTTAATATATTCATATTCCATTACCTTTATATGTTGAGAGTGTTGTTGCAGATATATAATTTGAAAGAATTAAAAATTATAGCTTCAACTTAATCATCTTCACTTAGTTCAAACAATCGAAAACTTTAAATTTTAATATCTCTAACATAATAATATCCATAATTTTATAGACTTGAACTTTTTTTAAAAATTTAATATGTTCTTAATATTATTTATGTGACGTTTAAGATTTAATACTCATTAATTCACACAAATACACATGAAACACTAGTATCAAGAGATTAATCAAGCGAAAGTTTTAGAAAAGCAGGAATTAATTAAAGAAAAACAACCCATTTAAATTAATAAAAAATAGCAAGTAAATGAAATTAATGAAAAAAACTAAAAAGGCAACTAAACCCTTGACACACATCTAACGAGAGACACAAAAACGAAGTGGGGGTGGCTGAAGTGCTGAGCAGCTTCCCTTTAATTTGTGCAAGCAAGGGAAGGAGACAAAAATTACAATGCTCATATTGATAGGGATTCGATCCCTGGTCTACAGGGTAGTATTCTCTGCCTATTGCTAGTGACACTAACTTTCACTTTGTAAATGGGGTGACAAGTATATTATGTATTCAATTCTTCTACATTATATGCATATATATACAACTGAGATCTGCGGGTGCCGTTGCCACGAGTACACATAGATCCGCCCTTGCGCGTGGCACAAGGCGTTCCTAGTATGGTTTACCTCTCCTGTATTGTATTATTTACTCATAAAAAAAAACATAGATGAACCTTGGAAATAAAACCGAGATTTTGCTGCTCAACAGCAAATAGCCTTGACTTCCCGCTGACATTTTTTGCAAACACATGGTTTTCTTAGAAATTCTTTTTTTTTTAAAAGGCAAAGAATAAAGAAAAAGAGTAGCTTACAGTTATTTCTTTGAGCACAAGTTAGTAACCTGAGCGAATATATAAATGTATCCAATGAAAGTGTATGTGGTGATACAACTAGATTGAATGAATAGATATAGTGTATAACCAACAAAATTGTTTGTATTGATGCTATTAAGTTGAACAAATAGATACAACTCCAAAACAGTAGCAAAGAATCATAATTAAACAAACTATACCTACAAATAGTAATTATGCTCCAAATTACAGTTGTTTATAAAAAATTTTCCATAATAATTCTACTTATAAACAATTCAAGGATAATGAGAACCCTGCAAAAATAAATTATGTAGTTGAAATTCCCGCCATATATAGTTCAAGGCTTACTTATATCTTTTCCCCAAAAAACTTTAATTATGTTTTAAAAAACTCAGTAATATTGACATAATTTGTATAGTGCTATTTAATTATTAAAAAATTTCATTAATTAATGAGTTGCAAATGAAGGTGAATTAGTGACAACTTTTTGCAAATATAATCAGGAGGTTCAAAAGTCCAGTTTTGATTTCCCTATTCTTTATGATTTATTCCAAATTTTAGTTGGTTTGTCCTCTCAACCACATTTATTTCCAAAAGTTCTCATTCAATAATTCAATTCTATCCGCCAACAGTTTTTGTGGTTTTAATACGGTCAACGTCAACTAATCCAGACTTGACCCCAAATAGTATACATAACAAATTGGTGTTAAGTATCCCATCTCATAAAGGGATGAGTGATTGGTCTCCTTATTGAACAATCCTCTTCTCATGAGCTAACTTTTGAGGTTGAGTTAGGCCGAAGATCCATTCTTTACCTGGTATCAGAGTCAGGCTAATTCCAAATCTTTGTTCACCGATATTGTGCCGGGAGAGTGTTAAGTATCCCACATCGAAAAAAAAAAAGGTGATTAATCTCCTTATATCCATTCTTTATAATTGGTTACATACAAGAGAAGGCATAATAAATACTCAAAAGAAAATACCTAGGATTTCAGAGAGTTCTAAATATGGAGTGACATTTGATAGGAAACACTTTATGCTCTGAGGAAGAACCATATGTACTAAATATGGAATGATATTTTGATAGTGAGTGCTCTAACCGTAAAGTGAAATTGTTTGGCATCAATCTAAATTGATCGAATCCTAAAATTAGATACTAGGTATTGAGAGGGTTAGTGAAATTGTTCGCATTAAATCTAAATTGATCGAATCCTAAAATTAGATAACAGATATTGAGAGGATTAAAAAAATAGTAAAAGGAAAACCGTACTTGGTCGTAGTTGTTACGATCCACACAAAATGTACGTTGATTGACTTCTGGTCGTGACTCGTGAAACATGGGCCATTTGGTCATAAATATATCATTTCATCAAATTGTCAATATTAAATTCTAATATATATAAATACTAAGTTCAATATTTATTTATTTTTAACATCAAGTTTAATATAGAAATACTGATTAGCGTGCATTTTAATTAAGTTACAATGTTACATGTTTAACTCTCAATTTTTTTTATTTTCTTTTTTTTTTTTGTTTCCCAAGTATTCCCACAGCCGGCAGCCGTGAGACTAATCCTTCGTTCCTTCGGTCAGCGTACTAAGCGATAGGTAACTGACCACAGAATTTGCTACATTCGCCAGAGATGGAAATCAAACCCCCAACCTCTTAAAAGTAAAGTTTATGTTCAAATATTAATTACGCAAAGAGGTAACTCTTCCTTAAGAATTTCAATTGAAGAAATATTACAAACACTTTTTCAACTTTGAATTTATATATGTATATTTCTTTTTTAAATAAACTCTATCTTTTTTTTTTTTGTTCTGTCGTGTCAATTCGTCAAATCAAATTGTAATTATTGTTTGCGGACTATTATTTTTCATAATTTGTCTTGTCAAATTGGATAGTGATAATAAATAGTAACTCTTTGAATATGGTTATTAGAATGAGTAGTATTGACCATCTAGTAAAATAAATATACATTATCATTATTAATTTGATATAAACATTATACTCTAAAAGTTTTTTATAAATATCGAAATTTTTCACTAGGTTAACTTTTTTTTTTCACGCACAACAATAGATCTCTATTCATATTAAGTATATTTTTAATTACAAGTCTTTTATAACAGCTTTGTAGAATAAGTAAGTTAAACATACCTATCAAAAGGTTAACTGCGTAGCTAATGTATGTACAGTATAACCTCGATAAATTAATACTCGATAAATTAATAACCTCGCTAAAATAATAATTTTCTTCGGTCCCGAGTCGGGATCAACGTGGTAAATTAATAATTCGCTAAATTTATAAGATAATACAAAAAATAAATTCATATAGGTCCCATTTGATATATAAATTAATAATTCATCTGTATCAAAATATTTCATACATAATACATAAGTAAACTAAACAGGTTTCTGAAAATATGAATCTAATGTTGTTTGTTTCTTCTTGAAATCAATATCACCTTGAATCTCATCTCTAACTCTTCTTACTGCATTAAGAATATCAGGTGTAGTCTTCTCATATTGCAAAAGGAAGTGATGTAAGGTGATTGTTGCTTTCAAAGCATCTTTGCGCGAAACTTGTTCTAATTTCACACTATCATCTTCCACTTCATCTTCTTTATGTGTTTCCATAACACTCTCAATTATTTATTCATCCGTAGGTAGCTCAAAACTCGTATCATTTTCTCCCGGATAATTCAAAACATCTTCAGCATTCATTGCATTTCGATACTTCAATCCATTGATTAGATTCTGCAATTGTTGTAAGCCATCATTATTCAACTGTTCTTGATTTTCCGAGGATTCATCATCTAACAACCTAAGTTTACAATGCTTAAAACAATTTGCAATTGTACTTGAGTTGACATCCATTTTCCATGCCGAGATTGCAAGATTCATTGCATCTAAAACATTAATCTTTTCTGGATTTGAGATCCCAATTTCATAACCCTCCAAAAGATTTCGATAAAATCGCCTACGATAATGCATCTTAAAAGCTCTTATGATCCCTGCATCACAAGGCTGAATCTTTGATGTTGTGTTAGGTGGTAAAAAAAACAATTCAACATTTCTCAAACCTTCGACATTTTTTGGATGAGCAGGACAATTATCAACAATTAAAAGAATTTTCCTGCCGTCCATTTTTGCATCAAGTTGTTGAACATATTCTTGGAATAGAATCCCAGTCATCCATGCTCTTTTATTGGCTCGATATTCACAATCCATGCTTCCCAAATTCACATTCTTGAAACAACGTGGTTTTAAATACTTCCCAATGATCCATAAAGGAATTTTCTCAGAACCATCCTCATTACAGCAAATAACAACTGTAAGTCTTTCTTTATCTTGTTTCTTACCTTCAAGTTGCTTCGTTGCAAGAGAATGATTTGGTTGTAGCCTAAAGAACAATCCAGTTTCATCCATATTGAAAACATCTTTCTTAGCAAACTGATCAAGTTTCTCTCTGATGGATTGTAAATTGCTCTTCATGGCCTCCATATTAACTGATCCACTTTCTCCAAAACGACGATATTGCTTGATACCGTGTCTTGATTTGAAACGCTCTAGCCAGCCTTGAGAAAAATGAAAATCAGGTGTATCGATGGGATACATCTTTTTTAGAAGCTCTTTTCCCTTCGTTACAATTAGTTTCCCATTCATATTAACACGCTCTTGGTAATGAATAAACCACTCGAACAGAGCCTTCTCTAATTCTGGAAATTTGGCAACTTTATGTCTTTTAGCCTCATCTTTTGGAATGTCGGCTGCTGATAGATACTCTGCTGACCTCTTGATCGTGTTTGATATTGTGGCTTGACTCACTTGCAAATTAAACTTCTCTAACACCCATTGTTGCAATTGCTTTTGAGTGCATGCTAGATGTTGTTGTTTATACTCACACAGTTCTCTACGTATACCATTAGTCATGGTTGATTTTTTAACACCTTTGAGATGAGAAGCCATTTTTTTTGTTTTTTGATTTGAAGACTTGCATAATACATCTATTTATATAGTAACTTAGTTAATGTATGTACGTGTAACTACATTAATAATTGAGTGGATTTATACATTTTAATGAATGTAGGTACATGTAACTACATTAATAATTAAGTAGATTTATATATTTTATTAAGATATACATAGAATATTGAAAATGTATCAGCAAAAATACATGAATTTGGTTAAGTATGCATAATTAATAGTCAATGTAGAAATTAGTTTTCACGTACACCTAGGTACATTCATAATATGGACCCAAAAAGTATATAATTTATAAATTAATAATTATTAATTTATACGATTAATTAATACCTCGCTAAATTAATAAAATTTGACGGTCCCAACAGTATTAATTTATCGAGGTTATACTGTATTGACAAAAGTTAATAAAGATTAAGCTTTTTTTAACACGTCAATCTTGATTACTGTTATAATATACTCTCGTTCCATTTTACTTGTCTCATTTTAACTTACATACTGATTAAGAAAAATAATTACTAACATAACTAGTTTACAATAGTACCTCTATTAAATGATATTAATATTTTAATTTGAAGAAAAGTAATTAATGCAAAGGGTAAAACATGAAATTCTTTTTTGTCTTTTCTTAATTTGCGAAAATAACAAGTAAAATGAGAAATTAAATTAGAAAATTTGAGACAAGTAAAATAGAACGGAGGAAGTATATTTTTTCCCCAAATATGTATTTACCATCGCTATAATATGTCTTTTCCTCGAAATATGTAATTACCGATTTTGATAAAAACAATTCCTCCTGTCTGCGTAAATATTTTATTATTGATTATCCATCTCATCTAGAAGCTTTTCTTAACAAAGAAAAATTACTTTCTTCATTTAAAACAGAATAACCTACTTTTAACTTGACACAAAATTTAAGAAAAGAAAGAAGATTTTTGAATTTTGTGACTTTAAATTAAAATTGTGTCATATATACCAAAATATTCTTAATCTTGTGATGCTAAACATGTCATGTAGAAAGTTAAAATTAAAGTATTACCAAAAAGTGAAAACGATCATTCTTTTTTAAACAAACTAAAAAAATAAAATAAGTCATTCATTTTGAAAAAACGGAGAGAGTAAGAGACATCTCGTATCGCTAGGTTCCACTTATTCTTTGCTGTAACTCGAATCTTAACGTCTTCCATCACTTGAATAAGTTTAACTTGTCCAACATAGATAAAATACTTTTTTTACTCACTTTTACTTATCCGCTATTTAAAAATATAAAATTTTATTTTTATTTTTCACTTTTAACATAGTTATAAAAAATAATCTTTCTTTTTACATTTTACACATAAATATTAATTCTTTATTTCTCAAATCATTTTTTAAAATCTAATATTAAATAGCAATTAATATAGATATTATCATAGAATACTCATATTAATCATATTTTTAAAGGGTTAGAAAAGTTCAAAATAGTCAAGTAAAAAGTAAACCAAGTAACTATCAACTACTTTTTTTGTCCATAAATATTTGTTTATTTTTAATTAGCAATTTTACTATATCATCTTTTGAATAGAATAATTATTTTTTTTCTTGAAAATATACAATGACTGATGTATTATATTTAATCTTAATAATAAAATTTGTAAAAATCGGTAAAATTACTCATTAATTTTATGAGTTGGACAAATATTATTGATCATTTTAAAAAAGAAAAATAGATAAGTAAACATGAATAGAAAAAATAATATGGGTATTTATTTTCAACAAGATGTTCAATTAAAATGGAACGGAGAAAGTAACTATCAAATAAAAATAAAACTTTCTTGATTTCCAAAACTGCCCTTGCACTGAAACACATACCAACAAACAAACACTGTGAACTCAGAAAACGAGTCCACATATATGAATAATTCAACTCAATCCATTCCCCTTGTGGTCCTCCTAACTGAAGTCAGCTTCAATTTCAACGTCAATCATTTTGATTTCTTCTTTCTTTCTTTTTGGCTGTTAAAGAATTAGTCACGATATCTTAAATTAATAACCCCTTCATTTTTTATTTTTTTCAATTCTTCTAGACAAAATCTTGATTGGTCTTTTAACTTCTTTTTTTTTTCTTTTGTAGTAGTAAATTAGCAGTTTATATATATAGTATATATATACTTTATTTGTTGCAGGAGCTGAGCTTTTTGAGGTAGTGTCTCCAAGAATGACTAGTTCTGGTAAAGAAGATCAAGATCAGAGGTACTTTATCTTTCTCTATGTAAATATGTACTTATGTTTATCAATTTACGTGGCACTTTTTGGATTTCGAGATTTAAACGAGTACTTCTTTGCTCATTACTTTTTTTTATATAGTTTTTGTATATTTAAATTGTTAATAATTGTGATTTACAATACTTTTCAGATATGTTAATTTAAAGATTTTGTATCCAAATTCACAGTCAAAGTTAAACTGTTTGACTCGAGAAATTTTAACTGTACCAAGTAAAATGGGATAGAGGGAGTATATTTGTGTATAAGTCTGGATTTCAATCTGAGTTTTAGCTTTTGATTGTTTACTAGTACAAGTGTTTTTTGTACTACTAAAACCCATTATTTAGCTCCGTTTGGCTATAAATTTTGAAGTTGTAACTTCAAATTTGAAAAATTGAGTTTTTGAAGTTTTAATTTTTGGAATTTGAAGTTGTACCTGGATATGCATTTTATTTGGAAAAAAAAAAGTGGAAGTCCAAGAATAAAAAGTTGGTCTAAGCCAGTTTTGGGAACTTGAATCTATTTAAAGATCAGATTTTTATATTTACCTAACTCCTAAAGTTGCTATCATGTGATTAGGAGGTCACGAGTTCAAGCCGTGTAAACAGCCCCTTGCATAAATGTGAGGTGAGGTTGTGTACAATAGACACTTATGGTCCGACCCTTCCCCCGACCCATGCATAGCGGGAGCTTTAGTGCACTGGGCTGTCGTTTTATATTTTGATATTTGAAGATAAATTTTCAAAATATAGGGTCAAATGCTAGCTAATTGTTTCTTTACTTTGGTGATAAAAACAAAAATAAGTGGAATGACTAAGGGAATTGAGATATTTCTGAGTGGCGAAAGTCGGATTTTCACCAAGGATTGCATCATCTACTATTTATACATATAAAAGAATTGATCTTGTATATGTAATGCGATTTCCTGGTGAAGAGGAGATTTTGTGGTGACTGTTAATTTCCTTTTGTGTTTCTTTTCTTTGCTTTTTTGGGGTCAGTTCTAGGCAGTAAAATTAGAATCCAAAATTGGAATCCATTGCTTTTGACTCACCACATTTTGGTATAACCGATGTGTTAGAATGTTCATCGTAGGGAGGAAGATTGTCACTCTAGTTACAAGAAGGGAATTTTTTGTATCAAGTGGTTTTTCTTTCTGGTTAATTAGCTGATTGTAACAAACTAAATAACCTCTTTGATTTACAAATTGATGGATAGCAGGGAAAAGAAGAAATTCTTTTTTAAGTAAACTGTGGTTCTTTATAGGTGATTTCTTCCTATAGGTTCAAACTTGCCAGATAAAGTTACCTGATATATGAGCTGAACAGAATAGTACGTACCCTTTGGATTTAGTCGAGCTACACGTATGCTAGCCTATACACCACGGTTTTAAGAAAATAGATGATGGTTCTTTTGTTGAGCTTGTTTGGATCTCAGAAATGAGGCCTTGTTCTTCTCGTAAATAATATCTTAAGCTGCACCAGCCCTCACAAAGACAGTAAAGAATAACTTACTAAGATAAAGATGTGTCAGAGAAACCTGCAGATTAAGTGGCCTTAGTCTTTATTACCTTCTTAACTTTTGCAACTGCTGAGTCTGAGAAAAAATTGCATTTTTGTTATGATATGTCTTTGATATTTGTGAATGCTTGAAGTGCGATACCAGCTTACAGTCTGTTCCTTCTGTATCCATTATGAGTGATTTAGCTTTAAATGCACAGTAGGACAGCTGGGGCCGGGCAGGGGTAATGATTTTATAAAATGTCTGTGCAATTATAGTTTTAATAGCAGCGGCATCTGCAGTTGTCATGCACACAAGTAAGTAGAATATCTACCTTCTGTAGCTAGAAAGATCTGCCAGAATAAGTCATGGGTCAATTTCAGGGTGTTAAAATGGCTTTAGAATTTCTGTTGTGTGAAAAAGTAAAGATACCGGGACAGAAGAAATAAGAAACATGCAGAGTAACTGCATACTTAAACAAACTGTAAATTGTTAACTCTATAATCTATGTTCGAATCCTCCAAAAATGTTGCCACATCCATGTTGTATCCTCCAAAACACATTACTTTGGAAGGATCCGACACACACCGGTCAACATTTTTGAAGAGTTATAACAACATATCTGCTGTGGAAATAAGAAGAGATGAGGAATGAGATATTAATTTTCAAGGCATAACAATCTGAACCGGTTCTTGTTGCATCATTTGACTTGTTCTTATTTAGTCCTTGGGCTTTTAACTATAACTTTTGGACAGTAAGTCATGATATATACTATTGTTCTAGTTTAAAGAGTTGGCTAAGAATACACAGCTCAATTAATCACTTCACATAAGATTCAAACAAGAGTACAAAGCTCTCATGAGATAAACTTCCAAAATGGCCCCATTCTACCAGTAGGGGCGGAGCCAGGTGGCAGAAGGGGGTTCGGTTGTCGGGAAAGTACACTGTATATGTAAGGTCAAATATGATATTTCGTGTATTTATTGCATATTGAATCCCCTTGAAACAACTTGAGAATCTATTTCCAACTTCCTTTGGTGAAAATCCTGCCCCCACAGCTCCACCACTGTCTACCGGGATTCCCAATTTGTAGAGATTGGGGAATTGGATAGCAATTTTCAAGGTACAACAATCAGGACCAAATCTCGTACATACCCTCGTGGTTAAATTGAACCGTAGGATCGTCTGTTATATCCTCTTTCTTTTTTGATGCTTTAAAGTGAAACTGAAAGGACTTTGAAAAGTGGTGATGTTCTATCCTCTTGTATATTATGTTCCAGTAGATTTGTCAAATTCACATATGGTGGGATGGTATTATGCCCTTCTAAACTCAGTGGAGTCGGATGTTCCTTTCATCATCTTTTTAATACTTTTTCATTCCTTGACCAGCAAAATCAATGGCATTGAAGATTCTAAAACAACAATTGAATTTCTCCGGGGGAGATTATTGGCTGAAAGATCTGCTTCAAGAACAGCAAAGCAGAGAGCTGATGAACTGGCACAGAGGGTTAGTCCCTTTGTTTAATTCTCTATAAGTACACACTTATGTAGCACCACAATTTGAGTCATTGTTTCCGAATCAGTCCGCACCTAGCTAGTCTTATTTTCCATTATCTAATTGTCTCATTTCCAATTCCGCGAGTTTCTGCCTTCTACAAGGAAAAATAATTTAAACAAATTGTTTCCATATGTTACAGGTCTCAGAGCTCGAAGAGCAGCTAAAGGTTGTATCTCTGCAAAGAAAGAAAGCTGAGAAGGCCACAGCAGCTGTTCTGTCCATATTAGAGAACCATGCAGTAGATGATGTTTCTGAGGAATTTAGTTCGGGCTCTGATCAAGAAACAATCTTATCTGATTCAAAAGATGCTCAAAATAAAAAAGAGGGAGGGGAAATTTCCTCAAGTGCCAAAGAAAAAGAAGATGACGTGGATACATTCTCAAGTTCGGGGATTGCATCTTCTCCATCAACTGCCAGAAGTTTGTCGTGGAAAAGTGGCAAAAGTTCTTCACATTCTTTAGAAAGGAGAAAATACACTGATTCTAATAGGAGGAGGTCTAGTAACTTTTCATCAACTGACATTTCTTCTTCAAAACGTGCTGGTAAATCATGCCGACGGATAAGGCGCAGGGATACCAGGTTGCTTCATTTAGAATTTTACTTCATATGAGTTTAAACAGTTCTGTTAGTACTTCTCATGGACTCTTTGGTAAAACAGCCTTAAAGTGATACATTCAACATTTAGTTTTACTTAAATTGATGTAAATGCATATATATACGCCTCCATATGACCAACACATATACGATAAACATTATATTACTTTTTGGATAAGTTACCTTAACCGTTTCTCATTTTGCACCTTATTCTGTTTGTGTGGCCAGATCAGCTAGTGATAAGTTACAAAATAGTTCTGCTGAATGTGCCTCTGAGGCTCTTCCAAGTTCTGCTAACAATGAGCAACAATCTTTGATGGCCGAAGCTGGCAACAGTGATGCGAATGATCAAGTGCACATTTCTGCATCAGGTGTGTCAGAAAATGGAAGGCAAGCAGATAAGAGTGATGAAAACAGGCAAAGAGCTTTGCATCAGCAAGCACAAGTTACAAGGCAATATGAAGCTGAGGAAAAAGCCCAGAGAGAATGGGAAGAGAAGTACAGAGAGAGTAATAGCTGTACACTGGTATATATATTGATTTCATCTCTTACACATTTCACATAATTCATCTTTTGATGTTTGCTAAGTAACTTGGTGAGATAGTTCTCCTTTTGCTATTAATAATGTTGGTGTCTTAATAAACACAAACACACACTCACAAGGCGCTAGACAATCTGGATTGGTTGTTCAAGTTATGGCTAGTTATAGATGTGATTATATTCTATACTCGGTTGGATCTTAGTTTTACGTGATATCCAGATATGTACTCACCCAAGTTTATGGGACTTTATCTTACTGATTTTAGCAATTTCTAGGATTATAAATTGCATTGGGCTATTGACATATTTATATTTGTCATTTATCCATGTTGAATTTAGTAACGGGCAAATAGATTTCGTAATTTTAAACATGACATGTTGGTGTGGTTCATTTGATTGCATCTATGCTTCTTAAATTCTCATATGTCTATACCACCTGCTGAGCAAAGACCAGGAGCCTGATTTGATTTATTATTTTTTTCCAATATGTTTCTGATTTACCATCTTGGTTATTGATCCTAGTACAATAACAACAAAAACATACCCAGTGTATTCCCACAAGGTGGGGTCTGGGGAGGGTAAAGTGTGTGCAATACATACCACTACCTCAGATGAAGTAGAGAGGTTGTTTCTGATATACCCCCGGCTCAGAATGTATCATGGCTCATGTTGATCAACTTTAGTTCAGTGTTCACTTAATCTCAGAAACTTATGAAACTAGTTAGGCTCATAGGAAAAAAAATTAAAAAGAAATAACTTAGGCTCGTCATGAAATCCTTTTCTTGTGCTCTTTGATGTCATACTAGATCCGTCAAGCATGTTTGTGATGCCCAGATGTGAAGACTAACTTGGAAGATTTTACTGCTTCCAAAATTTTATTCTACTTTTTTCAGCCTTGGGTTGAAACCAGTGTCTTGTTAGGAGAATTAAAACAAATGGGCAAGCAACATTCGATAGAAGCAGTAATGCGAATGATGGTGTTGGTCTTTCATGATTTATAGAGGATGGCAGTTGTAATAACAATTTCAAAACGTTTAAAGGTCTTATTATACGTAGGCATAGGCATCTAAAGGTACACCTTTTATCATAGCGGTGTTGAAGGTAATGTTTGATCCTAAGCAGACACTAGGTTCTGAATTTGATGCATCTTTGATTGTGCTATGGAAGAAGTTACAGCCTCCATCTGCGTCTAAATACAGTAATGCTGGTTATTCCTTTCAGTTAATTCATATCGACTTTTGATGTTTTCTTTTATTCTTTATGCCTAGTGATTCTCCCATGATCTTCTTATCGAGATGCTCTCAACTCATATTGCTGTTTGCTGCTATTTATGTTCTTGAAAATAGCTGTTATTTGTTTCTTGATATGTTAGTTTTTGCTTTAGTTTAGTATTGACCTTTTCTAGATCATTTTGCTTTAGTTTAGTATTGACCTTTTCTAGATCATTTACCTGTGAAGATAATGCATATGGATGTTAAGGTGTGTCACAACTAATCTCTCGACTCTAATCCTTTTTGTCTTTTGTGAACCACTCAGGATTCATGTGACCCTGAAAATTACTGGGACGTGACTGAAGAAAGAGATGACTTGAAGGCATCTCAGAAACCATACTCAGATCAACGAAGCGGTATGCAAAATCATGCAAACAAGTATGGATCAGCAGATGTTCCCTCTACTGGGGAGAATGGAACTATAAACTGTTTTCCATCCACCCCGCATGTCAATGTGGGCTGCTTGAAAGATACACAAGGCAACAGAACTGTTGAATCAGATTCCCCAACATTAAAGGGTTCACGTCTGATGTCAAATGGAAACTATTTGGAAAATCACGGCCAGACATCTGCTTATGGCCACCAGCACTCTGTTCCTGTGACTCATTCCCCCATGCATCCTCAAGTACGTACTACCTCGTCTTCTGGTGGTAGCAGTTTGCAAGCCGGACAAGCTCTTCAAACAGGTTATGAACTTGCCTTGGTGACTCATAACAGTTCGAATGGTTTAGGTTCTGTCCTTGGGGAACTTAAACAAGCTAAACTTTCACTGAGTAAACAAATCAACAGCTCACCACCAACAATAACTGGATCCTCAATCAAAGCCATGGAATACTCTATTCTTGCCACTAAAATTGGAGACAGATCAGGTACTCCTGCCGGGTACTCTACACCTTTCGGCCAGCCAACAGATTTTCAACTTGAAGCAACTACAACCGCCAGCTACCCGGTATTACCCTCGAGATTCAGTTCAACAAGCTATTATCCTGCACCTTCCACCTATGAAATCTCTGCAAGTCCTTACGTGGAGTCTCGATCAAATTATGTTACTCGAAGTAATAGGTTTACTTCTCCTACCCCAAGAGCTTTCGCAGAGGTCTCTTCTTCAACTCCTTCATACAGGCGTGTATCTGAAACCAACTTAGATGCAGCCCCACCATCTTCAATGAGGTTTAATCCCCACTCAAGTTCACGTCTTCCCTTTTCTAGTAAATTTACATGCCCTTCATATCCCATGATCCCAGATGTGGTGCCAAAACTACCCTCGGTTGAACTATTCTCAAGAAATTTTCCTACGAATGAGACAAGTCCTCCCTCATTTTCCTTCTCAACCTTTCGCCCTGAGGTGGTGCCAAGACTACCCTCAAGTGAAGTATTTTCGAGAAACTTTCCTATGAATGAGACAAGTATGCCGCCCTCATTTTCCGCCTCAGGTTATGTTCCTCATGTCAGACCAAACATGTATAGTAGTTGATATTGTACACCGTACAGTTCTTGGTCAAGAAAGTCCTCATATACCTCAAATGTTTCGAGAAGAGTTTACATAGGTTATATTGTTCTATAGTTTGTGTATGATTTTCTTCTTACATTATTTATAATACCCAGTCTAATCGGGTTACAGAGAAACCAGCAATGTACCTTTGGATTTTGAAGCTGTTCTTGTGTACTAGGTTTGTTGTAAAATGTCAGAAATATCAAATTTATTGGCTGGTGCTATAGTTTTCATTCTTTTGCTCAAGGACCCCCCCACCCCCGTCCTTGCTTTTTTTGGCATAAAACACAAATAGAAACTCGAACTGTTGACCTCATTATTTGGCAAGTGAATGCTCAAACTTTGAGTACGTACTTTTAGATAGCTCAACTTGTCTTTGTTTTATCAGTTGAACACTCCATTCAACTCCAACTTACAAATGATTATCCAGACACCTCCAAAATTTGTGTCACGTCAGCACCGGTTGTCCCCAAGACAAAGTTGGGACGAGTTAAGAGTGTTTAATTGCCAGTGGTGATAAGTTAACATGTCATATGTGCATTCTTAAAGTTGGAATGTTTAGTTGTCAAGTGAGGCCAAGTTTGCATGTTTGTTTATGTATTATGTCCTTTTTTAAAATACTTTATCAAGGGAGGGGGTGGTTGGGCATACGTTGGACGCAAGGATATTTTGCTAAGTGTTTAACTGTTATACGCATTCAGACAGTGCAAGAAGAATTATAGGATCAAAAGTTTCCTCTCGAGGACACTTTGCTTTAATGAAAACAAAGAACTCCCGTACTAATTCGAATTTACAACGCATAAGATCCATTAAAGGGAAAATACTCCAATCCCCATTATCATTTATGGGAAACTTCTTCTTAACGATTGAGGGATCCTACCTCCCACTGCAAACCTTGGGGTTAATAGAATTGCTTCTGAGAATTCAGAGACCAAATATCAAACAGAAGTACTCCCTCTTAGTTTTTTTTCTTAAAGAAACTATCTGGATATCTTGTTGGAGTCTTTTTTGACTTGGTCAATTTTGACAAGTCATCTTGGTTTATTTGCTTGTCAAGTTCAACTACACGTTTAGTAAGAAGAAATCTTCTTCAATTTCAATTCTCCTACTTTATAATAAACCAAACTAAACTACGTTACCCAAATACAATACAAAAGCTTCCATAATTCTAAGAATTTCTGCTCCCCTTGAGATCAATAAAGAGAAGAAAAAAATGTCCGCTAATGAGTTGTGTGATATCATAGAAACAAAAAAATGCCAACAGAGGCAAGTTGATGCGTCTGCTAACTTAAGCTAACTAAGTAATTGGAAAAGACAAGAAAAAATGGAAGAAATTAGCTACTAAGATCCAAAAAGATAATATGATGATAATGATAATGTTTACAGAGGAATTGCCACTATTTCATAGACTCCACTACTCTGACACATAGTACCATATTCTTCCACCTGTCTCTATCCCTAACAGAATTGATAGAGACTAAAAGTGCTAGAATAAATTATAACTAAGGGACCAGAATAGAATTACTTGAACTTAAGGACACCTAATGAACATAACATAGCACATAACTACTCTTAACGGCTACATACAACGAACTGAGCTCAAGGTACTTCTTCTTCTTCAACACCAACATTCCTCACTTCATTTCCATTCGCATCATTGCCCATTTCTTCAAGAACTTCCTTATCCTCAAGGAAGAAGTTTGGGAACCTAGTTTTCAGGCTATGCAGATCTTCCCAAGTCAACTGATCTTCAGGCAATTGAGTCCACTGCACTAGCACTTGTGTTATTGCTTTGTTCCCCTTCTTAATCATTCTCCTATCTTTGATAGCCTTGGGATTGGGGCAATACGGGCTAGAGAATTCCAGCACAGGAGGGCGATTGAATATTTCAGGTAGTTTGTGACAAGGTTTGAGAAGGGATACATGAAAAGTGGGATGTATGGTCACATGTGAGGGCAAGGCTAGTTTGTAAGCTACTGGACCAATTTTTTGTAAGACCTGGTAGGGGCCGTAGTATTTAGCCGTTAGCTTATTAAAATGGACAAAATAGAGTGAGACCTGCCTGTAAGGTTGAACCTTCAAATATACCCAATCGCCTACTGAAAATACTCTGTCAGATCTATGGTTGTTAGCTAGTGAAATCACTCTTTGTTGGGCCTTGGACAAATGAAACTTCAACAATTGTGTCTTAAGTTCTCTAGTCAACAAACTTTTGTTGACTTGTTCATCAGTGACTTCACAAGGTAGGTAAGGGAGATGGATTGGAGGAGGTTGCCCATAGAATGCTTCATATGGGGAAGTGTTAATTGCAGAATGGTGGGTGGTGTTGTACCAATATTTAGCTAGGGGTAAATAAAAAAACCATTCTTGAGGAGAGTCGGTGCAATAACACCTTAGGTAGGTTTCTAAACTCCTGTTTAGCACCTCAGTTTGTCCATCTGATTGAGGATGGTAAGCTGTGGAAGTGCTCAAAGTAACTCCATAGGCAGAAAATAGTTCCTGCCAGCTTTTGCTCACAAATACTGGGTCCCTATCACTTACAATATTCTCTGGCATTCCATGTATCTTGTAGATATTATCCAAGAATAATTGGGCCATGACTGCTGCTGAATAAGGGTGTGATACTCCCACAAAATGAGCATACTTAGTCAATCTGTCCACCACCACCCAAATCACTGACTTACCTTTTGACCTTGGTAATCTTTCAATGAAATCTATGCTAATGCTAGACCAGTAACCGTTAGAAATAGCTAAAAGTTGCAGCAACCCAGGGTATGGAGAGGGATCATACTTGCTCCTTTGACAAACTTCACATTGCTTAACATAGGTAGTTATATCATCCTTCCAATAAAACAATGAAGAAACCTTCCTGTAAGTGTTGTTGATTCCTGAATGACCTCCACTTGGTTGATTGTTCCAAATCTGTAGTATTTCCCTTTTTAGTTCAGCATCATCTCCAATTTCCAGTTTTCCATTTTTTCTTAACTGATTATTGAAGAAAGTGTACTGGTCATGCTCTCCCCCATGGCCCTGTGTTAATTTGATTAGTTCTTGCAGACTTGTATCCTTGCTCTAACAGTCTGCTATTGATTAAAATAAGGCATCCCCTACACAGTTCACATGTACAACAGCTATCTCTCCTATTGGAAGCCTAGATAATGAATCTGAGCTTTGTTTTCCTTTTCTTTTTTGTACTCTATATCAAAATCAAATTGCATAATCTTGGTAATCCACTTCATTTGAGTGCCAGTGTGTAATATTTGATCAATCAAGTGCTTCAATGCTCTCTGATCAGTCCTTACCAGGAACTTTCTGCCAATCAGGTACTGAGACCATCTAGTGATAGCAAGAACTAAAGACAAAAGCTCTTTATCATAAATAGACATTGCTTGGTTCTTCAGAGAAAAACCCTTGCTAACATAGGCTATAGGTGGCCTAGTTGCATCAACATAGCACCTAAGCCTATACACAAGCATCAATCTCAACCACAAATTGAAGGTCACTTCTAGGAAAAGATAATACTGGAGTAGTAGTCAGTGCTTTTTCAATTCTTGAAAAGCCACAATAGCCTTTTCAGTCCACAAGAATCCTTCCTTCTTTAATAATTTCGTTAAGGGTTTACTTAACATCCCATAATTTTGTATGAATCTCCTATAATACCCTACAAGCCCCAAAAAAACCCTTAATTACTTTATGTTGACTGGAACAGGCCAATTTTGTACTGCTGAAATCTTTCATGTTCTTGCTAAAAACCAGTATGTCATCAAAGAATACAAGAATAAACTTCCTTAAATGTTCCTGAAATACATGGTTCATTAAGCTTTAAAAACTTGATGGTGCATTAGTGAGGACAAAAGGAATCACTAAATACTCATAGTAACCTACATGTGTCTTCAAAGCAGTTTTCTCCACATCTGTAGAGTGCATCCTAATTTGATGGTAACCAGACCTGAGGTCCAGTTTGGAGTACACCCTAGAACCACCCAATTCTTCCAGCAGTTCTTCAATAATTGGGATAGGAAACTTGTCTTTGATAGTGATTTTGTTCAAAGCCCTGTAGTCCAGACAAAGTCTCCATGAACCATCTTTTTTTCCCACTAAGACTACTGGGGAGGCATAAGGGATAGAACTAGGCTGCACTATCCCTTGTTCCAACATTTCCAACACTAACTCATCAATGATGTCCTTCTGTGTGGATGAGTACCTATAAGGCCTCATATAAATAGGGTTGCTCCCGCAAGCCAATGGAATCTTGTAATCAAATTGATCTCTGTGAGGTGGTAATCCTTTAGGATCAACAAATAGTCCATCAAACTCTTGAATGAGGCTCTCCATCTCAGGATCCATCTCTACCCCTGATAACACAGTCCCACAATTGTGACTTTCAGGGTCAAGAATCTTGATCATGAACAACTGTGCATCTCTCTTAACCATTTTGTCCAAAGACTTAACATCAACTGTCTTGATTCTAGGTGTCTTTCCATGTAATAGATGCCTTTTGTTGTTGTAGGTGAACTCTATTGTCAACTTTTCAAAATTCATCATGATATCTCCCAAAGTCAACAACCACTGCACTCCAAGAACTATGTCACAGGTTCCTAAATTTAACAACAGGAAATCAGCTTGGAAGGTGGTACTTTGTAACAACCATTTAAAATCCTTGCAAACCTCAATAGCTTGTACAGTGCTACCATAAGCCACACTTACTGATGGGGGAGTTACTTCTTGAGTCACATAGCCAAACCTCCTAGCTACAGTTGTATCTATGAAGTTATGAGTTCTACCAGTATCACTTAGCACACGTAATGGCCCCTTCTCTGTGTATCCAGTGACCCTTAAGGTCTGAAATCCAGTCACTCCATTTAGTGCATTCAAGGATATGGATACACCACCAGCCTCCTCCACCTCCACCCCTTCCTCCAGCTGATCAATTTCACCTCCCTCATCATTACCTTCAACCTCTAATGTACACAGTTGTTGTTCTCCTTCCTCTTCTTCTTGATTTTCCTCAAGTTCTAACATGTAGATCTGCCTGCCTGTCTTACAATTATGACCAGGGAAAAATTTGTCATCACAAAAATAACATAGGCCCTTAAGCTTTTTCTCACTCATCTCTGTGGTCAGCTTTCTTCCTTTAGTTTTATTGATGGGGTTTTGAGTCTTGTTCCACTGGGTGTTGAAATGTGTTGTTTTAGGGGGTTGCGATTTTTGGGGCTGGTAAGAAATTATATTACTAGACCTTGGGGTTGAAAAAAGGATTGGAAGGGGTTTGATCTATGGTGTTTGTGTTGGGCAAGATAAGTTGATTCTAAAGTCTGGCTAAATAATAGTCTTGAGGTAAGGAAGTGGGTCAATGAGATCTGACATTATCCCTACACTCAACCTTCAATCCTACAATAAACAAGCCGATTGCATACTCAGTGGAGAGGGACAATCGAGTCATGGCCCTATCAAACTTATCTTGGTATTCCTGCACACTTCCTTCTTGAGTCAACAATTTAATCTCGGCCATGAGGTTATCGTATTCAGCCCTAAATCGATTGATTAATGCATACAAGTATTCATCCCAACTAGGATAGGGTAGATGATATCAACTACGCATAAAATCTTGGTGCCATTCAATGGAAACACCATCAAAATGGATAGAAGCCACTTTAATACTTTGAGAAAATGAAACCTCATCCAGAGAAAAAATTATTCTATTTTATACAGCCAAGTTCTGAGATCCTTACCATCAAAATGAGGGAACTCAAGTTTACCCAATCTCTACATCAATCCGGACGCAGGTGAGCCAAGTGAACCTCCTAAACCTTGATTTTCCATTCCAGCTTGCTAATGCATCTACCCCGAGTACTGGACCCCTGATGAAGTACTAGCCCCTGCATTCACTCTGAGATTCGAAGGTTGATGGTTATTTCCAGTGGGTGTGGGATCTACATACCCAAACGGACCCGTTGTGGGTGAGTAGGTCTGATGCCGTCTATCCAAGTTGGGTACACTCCTTCCCCGATCTGGATGGTTACAATTAGATTTAATTGATTCCTTCAGCTCACTAATTACCTTATCTCTCTCGGCTTCCATTCTATTTTGCCTCTCCGCTATGTGTGACACCTTCGCTGACATCTTATCCATCTCCTCTACCATCTTCCTAAGCTCTGCCTCCATTTCCAAAGTACGAGGATACGAAGCTCTGATACCAAATGATGTGTCTGCTAACTTAAGCTAACTAAGTAATTGGAAAAGAGAATAAAAAATGGAAGAAATTAGCTACTAAGATCTAAAAAGATAATATGATGATAATGATAATGTTTACAGAGGAATTTCCACTATTTCATAGACTCCACTACTCTGACACATAGTACCATATTCCTCCACCTGTATCTATCCCTAACAGAATTCATAGAGACTAAAAGTGCTAGAACAAATTATAACTAAGGGACCAGAATGGAATTACTTGAAGTTAAGGACACCTAATGAACATAACATAGCACATAACTACTCTTAACGGCTACATACAGCCAACAGAGCTCAAGGTACTTCTTATTCTTCAACACCAACATTCCTCACTTCGTTTTCATTCGCATCACAAGTACTTAGTATTGAAGCAAGTACATTCGCTTATGAAGACTGGGAATTTGATGATGAGAGTTATAACCCTGACTTTTTGCTGCAAATGCTTGAAGATGAAGATTTTGATGAGAATTGTATGCTTGATGTTGCCTCCTTGCTGGAATGATTGAAGAATGTAGGGTGATATACACTACAGTGTAACAGATGGGCATGCAAAGAGCTGAACTAATTAGGTGATAATACTGCTGGATTGTAAAGTTTTTTCTTTTAGTTGCATGAATCTTTTTGTTTTCCAGCAATTGCATGAATATTTTTCTTTGAATATGTAGTTTTTGTTTTAATTCTTCCATTGGACCTCCTTAATTTGATCTTCAATCGTTTGTTATAAATGGTTGGGTGTGCATATGATAAAAACTTACAACTTGATCAAGGTTTATTACATGTTATAGTTAAGGACTACCTATTCGGTCGAGGCTTACAAAATCTACATGTTCATCCTGTGAGTAATAAACTATTTTATCAATATCTTCAAAAAAACTTGTGAGATTGGTACATCCTGTTGAATTGGTTGTTTCTGAATATTGTTATAATTCACTAGCTCTTGAAGAATTTTAGGGTTTATGTGTTTAATTTTACTGTATTAGAGTTTTCTTTAGGTGTAAAAATAGTTTCTGTTTAATAATCAGCTTGCTTCAATGGTACTCTTCTTGTCTAATTTGCATCGCTAATCATATCATCTACTAAAAATCTATCAGTTTTTATGAGTAATTTTGAGGTGATTCAATCCCCAATAACCTTCCATTTAAAATCATATATCTATTTGTGATGTTTAATTTCTCACTGGCTTGTGTAGATCAGTACTTATTTAATGATCTAAAATTGTCACGACCCGAGACGGGGCTTGGCCGCGATGAGCATCCCGAACCACAAAGGTTCGAGAGATCCCGTAAATCCCCTACCCACTAGTGATATTGTCCGCTCTGGGCCCAGGCTCGTACGGCTTTAAAATGCATCACTAGGGAGTTCGGCTTTCTTACTTATATACCCAACATCCCTCATGTGTTTTGTCGATTTGAGACTCCTTCCTGAGTAGGGGTGTTACATACACCCCTTTATGGACTCAGCGTTTTCGCTGAGGTTTTCCCCACCTTAGCCTACACTCAGTTTGAACTCTATCACACATCGACATGGATGACTTATATACCCAGCATCCCTCATGTGTTTTGTCGATGTGGGACTCCTTCCTAAGTTGGGGTGTTACATACACCCCCTTATGGACTTAGCGTCCTCACTGAGGTTTGCCCTTTCTTAGACTATACTCAGTTTGAACACTGGCCTACATCGACATGGCTGACACAGGTACGACTTTGATACTATTCTGTTACGACCCGAGCCGGGGCCCAAGCTGCGATGGGTATCCTGAACCACGAAGGCCCAAGAGACCCCGTAACTTCCCAGCATCCCTCATGTGTTTTGCCGATGTGGGACTCCTTCCTAAGTTGGAGTATTACATACACCCCCTTATTTTATGATTGAAAGTTATCACGACCCAAGTCGGGGCCCTATCCGCGATGGGCATCCCGAACCACGAAGGCCCGAGAGACCCATAACTCCCTAACCCACTAGTGATATTGTTCGCTCTGGGCCCAGGTCCGCACGACTTTAAAATACGTCACTAGGGAGTTCGGTTTTCTTACTTATATGCCCAGCATCCCTCATGTGTTTTGACGATGTGGGGCTCCTTCCTAAGTTTGGATGTTACATACACCCCCCTTATGGACTCAGCGTCTTCATTGAGGTTTTCCCTGCCTTAGCCTACGCTTAGTTTGAACTCTGGCCCACATCGACATGACTGACTTATATACCCAGCATCCCTCATGTGTTTTACCGATGTGGGATTTCTTTCTAAGTTGGGGTGTTACATACACACCCCTTATGGACTCAGCGTCCTCGCTGAGGTTTGCCCCGCCTTAGCCTACACTCAGTTTTTACTCTGTCCCACATCGACATGGCTGACACAGGAGCGACTTTGATACTATTCTGTCACGACCCAAGTCGGGACCCTGGCTGCAATGGGCATCCCAAACCACGAAGGCTCGAGAGACCCCGTAACTCCTCAGCATCCCTCATGTGTTTTGCCGATATGGGACTCTTTCCTAAGTTGGGTTGTTACATACACCCCCCTTATGGACTCAGCGTCCTTGCTGATGTTTGCCCCGCCTTAGCCTACACTCAGTTTGAACTCTGGCCCACATCGACACGGCTATGGACTCAGCTTCCTCGCTGAGGTTTTCCCCGCCTTAGCCTACACTCAGTTTGAACTCTGGCCCACATCGACATGGCTGACACAGAAGCGACTTTGATACCATTCTGTCACGACCCGAGATGGGGCCCTGGCCGCGACGGGCATCCAGAACCATGAAGGCCCGAGAGACCTCGTAACTGCCTAACCCACTAGGGATATTTTCCGCTCTGGGCCCAGGTCCGCACGGCTTTAAAATGCGTCACTAGGGAGTTTGGCTTTCTTACTTATATACCCAGCATCCCTCATATGTTTTGCCGATGTGGGACTCCTTCCTAAGTTAGGGTGTTACAAAAGTAGTATGTATAACAATGATTAATAACGTTATAGCTCAACCATATTAGTTCATATTTATACTGAAATTTCTTTAATTAGTCTTAAAATATATACATCAACATAGCAATGGATGTTCGTACTCCCTCCACCCCGTATAAGTTGACCATCTTACTAAAATCTCCCATATTAGTTGGTCACCTTACTAAATGAAGAAAATCTTATCTATTTGGTTTGATTTAACCCAAATCGTGAATACATTTAATTCTCGAAATTGATTCATTTAATTTGTGAGGGAGTACCTTGCACCTCTTTTTCCTTGCTACAGTACAATACTCGTTTGATACAGTTGAAATCTTTAATGTATTATTGGTTGGTTGTCAATTAGCGACGTCGTCCAATTGAGGCCGTATCTGTAAGGTAATTCCTTCTCTTATATATATTATATGATTTCTGTCACTTTTTTTCACAGCTCTGCATGAATGCTGAAACTAGACTCATAGAGCTACAACATCTATAAAAATCACGATCGGTTTATTGCGGCCTAATGGAAAATATCTTATGTTGGCTTAGAAGTACCAAAATTATGTGTGGTTTGTGGTGTTACAAAGAAGATCAGTAAAGCTACCTCATTTACGAAAGCCACAATAATCCAATTCTATCCATGTTTGTTCTAGTATTCTTTTTGAAGTTAGCTTTTGAATAGCCGCAAAAATCCCAAACTTAATAATCTTGGATCCCATGGGAAAGATTGTTAATTCCACTCCAAATTTTTGGATGAAGTTATACAGACTCAATTTTTCGGCAGCATGCCCTACTTTTGTGACCACAATACACCGCATCCTCATCGATCAAGAGACAGTGAGTGACAAACTAAATCCCAATGCCAAAATCCTTACCATAGAGGTCCAATCTCCAGCGATCGGTGTCTTCTCGCTTGACAAAGGGTTGTTTTCCATATCTCTTCATCCTGAAGAATGATCACAAACGTAGACCAAAGCCGTCATAAAAAATTTCTTGGGCAAGGCCATTAATATGAATGTTCCTCTGCTGAAATCCAAAATTCATAAGGAAATTGTGCCTGCCGAGTCTTCTCATCCTAAGGGATGTCTTAGAAATTGGAGTGTTTTGGCTTGTAGATTTGGCAATGTATGCTACTCGTCTGGCTACTGGGAATGGGTAGAGGATGTGCTGCCCCGAATAGTGGATTTTGATGATTTTTTCATAAACATGTATGGTCGTGTATCTGACCTGTTTCTTTTTTCCCCCCAGATTTATGCAGTCTCACTAAAACATCCCCAATTTGGTGTAGGAGATCCCAAACTGTGAGCGACTTGACTCTGTATCCAAATATCAAGTCAACGCACCTTCTGGATTAACGAAAATTATTTTTTGATGTCGGACATAAATGTGACCTATTTTCTAATAGATTTTCACAGTTTCACCAAAACATCCTTGTCTTGACGTAGGAGAGTCCAAATGTTGAGAAAATCAAGGCAAAACTCCTTTTGTATGTACGAGAATCAATTTTTGAAGTCGAATAAAAATTCGGGCTATTTCTTTTTGACAGATTTGTGCAATTTCACCAAAGAGTTACCGTCTAGGTGAAGGAGCATCCAAATGACGAGCGAGTTGATTCCGCAAAAACTAGACTTGGAAGGATACAACATGCCTAAAAATATAGTAAAAAATTCTTCTGGATTAACAAAAAATGATTTTTGAAGTTGGCTAAAACTGGCAGGCCATAACTTTGGACATCATTCATGAGTGCGCTTCTCTTTTTGTATCTTTCTCCAAACAGGATTTATCCCCTTCTTTTTGTGGGTCTAGTTGAGGGTGTAGATAGTATCTATTCAAACCGAGAAGATGCAAGGAAACTCCATATAACTGACAAGATACTAACTAGCGGGTTACCTCTTGCAGCTAAGCGGGAAGAAATACTTGGAGTACTCTTTCGACATCCTTGAGCATCATTTCATTGCATCTTCTGCTCCAGTTTTGGCGAGAGAAGAATGCAGTATACCTTCTTCTTGAAACTTGGTGAGAAGGCTCATAGGGTATCCAATCCTTCAAACTTTGATGTAGAACAATTTTTACTTCAAACTTGGCTAGGGATTACATTTACTGTCCTTTTCACTTTTTGACGGTTGGATATAGCATGTTTCATCCTCAGACCTTCGGTAAAAATGTTGTTGTTGGATCAGGTACACAATCTGTATGTTTATACACTACACTTCAACACAAGTTCAAGACTTTTTCAAGAACACTTATGAAGTTTTCAACATCTTCAACACAAGTTCAATATGAACTATCAAAGAAGTGTGTTATTTTTTTTTAAGAAATAAGAGAAAACAGAATAAGCTAAGTCCTTCGAATTCACGAAGTGTCCTTAAGGAAATAATTCCCCTCAAGTACCCGAGCTTGCGGAATTTTCCTCCCAGGATAAAATAGCTTCACAACTAGACTGTAGTATTACCTTAAACATTCTAGTTTTTTTCAAACTCACTCAACGGGAGATGATCACACAGAGGTTTAGAAGCAAGAGAAATGTTTTTTCCTATGCAGAAATTTTTGTACTAAACCTGTGGAAAAATCCAGGTTTATATAGCCATGAAGTGCCTCTTCAAAAATGATGCAATGATTCATCGGAAAGGTGTATCATTTCGAAATAGTCATGTCCTTCCATTCCAAAACAACATGTCTTTTCTGAACAGTCACATCCGACTGAACAGTTACTCCTTTTTTGAAACAGTGTGTTTTTCCTCGAAGGGTTGTGTTCCTCCATTTTCCATTCACACCAATTGAAACCAACAATCCCCCATATGAATGAAGAATGACTATTCTTTATAAAATTTTACGGACAAGTATGTGATCATTAAGAAAAGGTTGATTGCATCTGGATAAGTGGATTTCCCTTTGAACGTTTCGTAGTGAACATGCATCGAATGCACTCGGCCAATCGATAGATTTGATATCTTTGAACCGTCGAGCTTTAATGTACACCTAGACAACACATGTTACACAACCAGCCTTATATAGTTTATGGTTCTCACGATTTTGTTCGTTTCATCCATGAACACGTCTTAATTTTATGAGAGCTTAGAGAACAGGCCTTTACTAACATTCTCTTTGAAGAGGCTTCCACTTCGCCCTCACATAGGTGATTTCTAAGCGTTTCAATTCTATAGATTAAACTATTTGGTCAAATCTACCAAATTTAGATAATCATTAAAAGACTTCACACCATAAGTCTTATCCTTGTTTACTAAACATTGTCTACATCATGAGAATGGGTTGGGTATATTGATAATGTTGAACCTGTCAGACATAACTTTGTTTGATCTCTTTGAACCTATCTCTTGGGATCTCTAGTCTACTAGGTAGAGTTACAGCCATGCTGACTTGTCCTAGGCCTTAAACCCATTTCCTTGGATGTTCTCTCAACTCCCTCTCTAGATAGGCCTTTTGTAAGTAGATCCGACACATTATCCTTTGACTTCACATAGTCAAAAGTGATAATTCCACTAGAGAGAAGTTCTCTAATGGTATTATGCTCCATCTTACGTGACGAGATTTACCGTTGTACATCATGCTCCCTGCCCTACCTATTGCCTCTGGTCTATCACAGTGTAAATGTACTGGTGCCAATGGTTTGGGCCAATAAAGAATATCTTTCAAGAAATTTTGGAGCCATTCTGCTTCTTCACTGACTTTATCTAATGCGATAAATTCTAATTCCATTGTAGAGCGAGCAATACATGTCTGTTTGGACGATTTCCAAGAGACTACTCCTCCACCTATAGTAAATACGTATCCACTCATGGATTTTACTTCATTCGATCCAGTGATCCAATTTGTATCATTATATCCTTCAAGTACCGCTAGATATTTACTATAATGCAAAGCATAGTCTTGAGTGTATTTAAGATACCCCAAAACTCTTTTCATTGTCATCCAATGAGTTTTATTGGGATTACCTATGTACCGACTCAACTTACTGATAGCACATGGTATGTTTGGATGAGTACAATTCATGATATACATCAAACATTCCAACACTTTTACGTAGTCTAACTATGAGTCACTTTCACCTTCATTCCTTTGAAGTGCAAAACTCACGTCCAATAGAGTCTTGGCAATATCAAATTCCAAATACTTGAATTTATTAAGTACCTTTTTGATGTAATGAGACTGTGACAATGCCAACCCTTGTGAAGTTCTATAGATTCTTATTCCTAAGATCGCATCCGCAACTCCAAGGTCTTTCATACAAACTTTCTCTCGAGTATTCGTTTCGTAGCATTTATGTCAAAAAGGTCTCTACTGATGATCAACATATCATCCACGTACAAACAAACAATGACCTAGTGATTTGGAGTGCCTTTAGTGTAAACACATTTATCACATTCATTTATGTTGAACCCGTTTGCTAATATGGTTTGGTCAAACTTCTCATGCCACTGTTTAGGTGCTTGTTTTAGTCTATAGAGTGACTTAACCAGTTTGCACACCTTCTTTTCGTTACCAGGAACCACAAGACCCTCGGGCTGTTCTATGTAAATTTCTTTCTCCAATTCTCCATTTAAGAATGTTGTTTTCATATCCATTTGATGAATTTCAAGATCATATATCGCCTCTAAGGCAATTAGCATCCAAATTGACGTTATCCTTGTTACTGGTGACTATGTATCAAAGTAATCAAGGTCTTTCATCTGTTTGAAGCCTTTTACTAGAAGTCTCACCTTGTATTTGTCAATAGTACCATCCGATTTTATTTTCCTTTTTGAAGATCTATTTAGAACCTAAAGGCTTATTTCCTGGAAGAAGATCAACCAACTCCCACGTACGATTTCTTAAGATTGAATCAATCTCACTATTTATTGCCTCTTTCCAAAATGATGAGTCTGAAGGCGCCATCGCTTCTTTAAATGTTTGAGGCTCATTTTCTAAGAGAAATATTACAAAATATGATCCAAATAAAGTTGACGTACTTTGACGTGTACTATGTCTTGGATTCTCATAATTATGTACATCTTCACTTGGTTCATCTCGAGGTCGTTTAGACCTTCCACTAGACTGTTCATGTCTAGTTTTATACGAATAAATGTGTTCAAAAAATTCAGCATTATCTAATTCAATTACCATATTTTTAGTGATATACGGATGTTCGGATTTATGAACAGAAAACCGACATGCTTTACTACTTTTAACATATCTTATGAACACGCAGTCCACTGTCTTAGGTTCTATTTTCACCTTTTTAGGCATAGGAACTTGGACTTTTGCTAGACACCCCTACACTTTGAAATATTTTAAGTTGGGTTTTGATCCTGGACGCCACACGGTGCTTACAGTCCCAAGAAACCATAAGCTAACCCATGAGTTAGTACCTGCTGTGAGCACTGAATAAAACTGATAAACAACATGTGCAGAATTTCAACTGAAACACCACAAGGTTTTAACAACTGAAATCAATACTGAATCATGGTTTAAAATGTCTAGAAACATACTGGAAATACAGATAAAACTACAGATAATCACACTGAAAACTGACCAACTGTTTGTACTAGTCTGAAAGCCTCTAAACTGTCTGACTGTGGAGTTGATGAGACAAGCCCCCAACTAACTCTGACTGACTAAATAACTGAACTGCTGACAAAACTAAATGTAAGATAACTCAACCTCGAAGGATGAGGACTCACCACGGCTGCTTCTAATGATGCACTGGAAAGTCTAAGAACGATCGGGAATCTGAGCTTCCGAACCTATGATATAAGACATTATAGTGCAAGAAATAAGTATGTGATCAGTACTTTAAATGTACTGGTATGCTAAATAAGGCTAGGTTGATATACATGGGTTCATGTGCATGGGTAATAACTTACTGAATATATAACGTGAGGTACTGAGTAAGAATGCATGAAAACTGTAAAGACTGAGAATGCATGACCAAGCATAAAATAAGTTCTGAAACAGTCTGTAAACAAAAATACTGAAATCTAATAACTGAATAACTGATAAACTATATGTTATGGTCAAGCAAGACTGAACTGAATTCTGAACTGAGTACTGAAACTAAAATTATGGGAGGTATCATCTAATTGACATGCCCTAGTCTGAGCTGATCGGGGTCCAACCTGTGACCCCAGTTGAAAGGGTATTAGCACCTTGCCACGGGTACTAACAATGGTTGTGGAGTCAGTCCTAATATAGTGGGTGACCCCTGAGATCAGTCCTAAACTGACGGGTGATCCCTGAGAGTATCAGTCCTAGATGGGTGCGTGACATCTCATAACCTACACTGGCTACGTAGTTCTGGAACTTAGGGATTGCTTTTAAGGACCTAGTCCTAGCTGACGGGTGATCCTCTTTCCCTAGGTTTGCTCGATGCCGAATCCTACTCCCAACTGAACTGACATTGATTACTGGACTGAACTAAGTTTAACTGAACTAACAACTGATCATAATAACTGACTGAAAGAGAATGCTCATGGTGTATTTTGCAATCATTCTGTGGGTACTGAAAACTAGGTAAAGAGCTAAATTTTGAGAATTCATAACTCTCAGGATTCAATAACAATAACAACAGGGACACATGAAAGATTTGAAACCATGGAAGAAAATCATTGTTCACAATTATTCACTTAAGCATTTCATCAAACACATCATGGGGACCAAGACTTTAACATGGGGGTGTTTTTAAACATGATAAGATAGCACGATCATATGACCAAATCACAAATTGAGGGTTTTATTCTGAATTCGCATGAACATGCTATGGAAACCACAATATTTAAAATATACTATAATCCATTCCGCGTGAAAATAATTGAAATCATGACTTGAAATCAAATTACCAAGATATTGATGAACATATTTCAACTTTCAAACGTGTAAAGGCTCTTTCTATCAAAACTCTTGGAAACATAATACATGATCGAAATTCATAAGAGTTTTGTGAAGGTAATCTATCATAGACATGTAAATTCATAACTTGGACTCCATGGGTGAAAAGGGCCCATGGATGAACATCACACATACCTCAAAAGCTTAAATCTTGAAGGAGAATAACTTTCCTTGAAGGTTCTTGAATGGTGACGCTTGGATTTTTTTTCTTGGGAATGGAAGAGAGTTTTTACATGAGTTGATTTGAGGAAGATGGGCAAATAATGCCCCTTTGGGTGTTATAATTCGTGCTTTGGACATTTGGGGTTGAGGGGAAAGGACCAAAGTAACCCTTGACCCTTAAAAAGATAAAACCATGGGGGGAATAGGCCCCGCGGCGCAAGACCTAGTTGGGTTAAGCATCCCTCACGATGCGACCCCCAGTCAGGTTGAATAGCTATCGCGGCGCGGGGCTATCGCGACCCTTACTGCCTCTCACGGAAAATACCATAACTTTTCACTCGGGTATCGGACTAAGGCGAAATTAGTATTGTTGGAAAGCTGACTCAATTATCTACAATTTAGTAGGTCTTGAACTTCATATTTATATGTATATCAAAATTTATACACGTTCAAAGTAGATCCTTATAGAATCGAATACTAAACTTTGGATGAATGAAAAGGCTCTTAGCTCAACTTTGTTCTAAGTGATTCTAATGAAAAATTTTCACCTCGAAAGCACATCAAGAATGAGGATAAGGATCATGAAACTTATATTCACATGGGAATAATTTGGATTATGGCTTATACATGTAGGAACGATGGTTCAAAGACTAGCCCGGAAATGCAGGGTGTTACACTTGGTGAAAATATGGAGTATCTGAATCTTCGAACTTTGACATGGAACAGTTCTTTCTTTAAACTTAGGTAGGGATTACATTTACTGTCCTTTTCACATTTGACGGCTGGATATGGCGTGTTTCATCCTCAGACCTTCGGTAAAAATGTATGCATAGAAGTATTTGGAGTATCCATCCTTTAAACTTTGTTGATTTCCAACTTCAGTACCTTCTACAAAAATATTTGTTTCTTGATGCAGGAATAACGGTATTGTGAGTTGCTCAACATTATGAAAATGAAACTTCAAGAGATATATATATCAAAATTTAAGGGTCAAACTCGTTCATAGACGACTGAGTTAATTTTTTTTTTCAAAGGCGATCAGAGATCTGCAACACCAACTTTTTAAATTTGTGCATCTATGGTATAAAATCCATAAACTGGTGTAGGAGTGACAAAATCATGAACTTCTTGTTTTATTAGAAAGAGGACTCCAAGAGCTACAACTATACAAAACTTTGGCCAAAAGGCTTCAGGGATTTGTAAATAATTTCCTTTGAAGTTGGTTCAAATCCCGCCGAGCTCTTCTTCTTCAGAGTCATGCGTCTATGGTATAAAACCAGCCTGAATTGACCCATACTATTTTCTGAAGTTGATGCTATAATCTGAAGTTATTCTGGACGGTATGCTTCATGAGCGATTATTCTCCATTTTTGTGATTTTCTTTTGTAGGTATTTTAGACAGTGTAAATGGTCTCGATATCAGACCAAGACAATTCAAGGGATGGCCATATAAGTAACAAGGTACCATTTGACAAGTTACTTCTTGTAGCTTGGCAATAAAAAGACTTGAGCAACTGCATTCCGTCCTTGGTGAGCAAACATGTTATGCACTTCATCCTTGCACATTGGCGAGAGATTTTTTTAAATATCTTTTTTGAGCTCAATCATGTGCCCATCTCAACATCGTGTCTTGGTGAGCAGGAGGTTTGGAATAGTCCTCCCCCTAATAGGGAGGAGTACAATACAGCTAGGAAAGAGGCTAAGTTAGCAGTTACGGCGGCCAAGACGGTAGCGTTCAAGAGCTTGTATGCGGGGTTAGAGGAGAAAGAAAGGGAAAAGAGGTTGTTTAGGCTTTCTAAGGCTAGGAAGAGGAAGGGTCGTGACCTCGATCAGGTGAAGTGCATTAAGAGGGAGGATGGTAGAGTGTTGGTGGAGGATGGTCACATTAAGAAGAGATAACAATCGTACTTTGATAGGTTATTGAATGATGAAGGAGATAGAGTTATTGTGTTAGGGGAGATGGAGAACTCAGAGGAGTGTCGTGAGTTTAGTTATTGTAGACGCTTTAAGGTAGAGGAGGTCAGAGAGCCTGTTCGCAGGATGCGTAGGGGTAGGGCGACGGGGCCTGATGAGATTCCTGTGGATTTTTGGAAGTTTTTTGGCAAGGCTGGCTTGAGATGGTTGACTGATTTGTTTAACGACATTTTCAAGATCGCGAAAATGCCCGAGGCTTAGAGATGGAGTAAGAGATGGAGTACTGTGATCCCTCTATATAAGAACAAGGGTGTCATTCAGAGTTGCAACAATTATAGGGATATTAAGTTATTGAGCCACACTATGAAGATTTGGGAGAGAGTGGTCGAGTTGAGGTTGAGAAGGATAGTGTCTATCTCGGAGAACCAGTTTGGATTTATGCCCAGGCGTTCGACGATGAGGCAATTCACCTGGTGTGGAGACTGGTGGAATAGTATAGGGAAAGGAAGAACGATCTGCACATGGTGTCTATCGACTTGGAGAAGGCGTACGACAAAGTTCCTATAGAGGTTCTTTGGAGATGCTTGGAGGTGAGTGGGATCCCGGTGGCGTATATCAGAGCAATCAAGGACATATATAATGGAACTAAGACCGAGGTGAGGACGGTAGGAGGAGATTCTAAGCATTTTCCTGTCTTGATAGGGTTGCACCAGGGATCTACTCTTAGCCCATTTTTGTTTACTTAGGTGATAGATGTGTTGACGCGACGTATTCAAGGTGAGGTGCCTTGGTGTATGCTTTTTCCAGATGATGTAGTTTTGATCGCTGAGATGAGGGAAGGCGTGAATGCTAAATTAGAGATGTGGAGACAAATCCTTGAGTCTAAAGGATTCAGGCTGAATAGGAGCAAGACAGAATATTTGGAATGTAAGTTTGATGACTTGAGGCAGGAAAATGAGGTGGTTGTTAGGTTGGATTCCTAGGTGGTTTGTAAGAGGAATAGTTTCAAGTATCTTGGGGCGATGATTCAGGGGAATGGTGAGATTGACGAGGATGTCTCCCACCGTATTGGGGCAGGATGGATGAAGTAGAAGCTCGCATCGGGGGTGTTGTGTGATAAGAAGGTGCCACCCAAGCTTAAAGGCAAATTCTACAGAGTGGCAGTCCGTCAAGCCATGTTGTATGGAGCGGAGTGTTGTCCAGTCAAGAACTTTCACATTAAAAAATTGAGGGTGGCGGAAATGCAGATGTTGCGTTGGATGTGCGGGCTTACTAGGGGTGATAGAGTTCGGAATGAGACTATTCGGGAAAAGGTTGGAGTGGCTTCGGTAGAGGACAAGATGTGGAAAATCTGATTGGGATGGTTCGGTCACGTGATGAGAAGAGACACAGATACCCTGATTCGTGGGTGTGAGAGGCTAGCGTTGGATGGTTTCAGGCGGGGTTGGGGTAGACCGAGGAAATATTGGAAAGAGGTAATCAGGCGGGACATGGAGCAGTTACAACTCACTGAGGACTTGACCCTAGATAGAAAGATATGAAGGACGCGAATTAGGATAGAAGGCTAGTGCCAGTTTGGTTCGTTGGGGTAGGGCATTACTTGGTAGGTGTATTATTTTTGTTAGGCCAACTTGTTGCAGGCTTTATTACGAATTTCTTTAATATTCCTTGTTTATTTTTCCTTGGGAGTGGCGTATTTATGTCTTGTCATCTTGTCCCATGCTTTATTATGGATATATTTATTATTCCTTGTCTTGAGCCGGGGGTCTATCGGAAATAGCCTTTCTACTTCTCCAGTGGGAGTGGTATGGACTATGTACATCTTACCCTCTTCAGACCCCACTGTGTGGGAATACACTGGGTTTTTTTACTAATCAGTGATCCCTGGGCCTACCTAACACAGATGTCCCTGAAATAGGGGATTGGTTGATCGGAAAGCTCAGGAAGGAAAGCTGGTGCCATTCTGTCAGCTTCGCGAGCGAGTGTCGATCGCTCCTTTGCCTGGGCAAGATCTGAAGACTCCTGCCCAAAGATGGCGTGTTACGAATTCAGATTAGCTACTGCCAAAGAGGTTGTTGTTGTTGTTGTAATGTATATGAATATATACACATCTCCTATATATAATTATACATCGTATATGCATGCTTATACAACATTTATATACTATAAATACAATTTTGATGGGGTGAATCTAAAAAATAGACCCAAATTGGGGTGACTTTCAAATTTTAGCACCAAATAAAAAAGTTTCCTTAAAATAGCCTTTACCTATTAATTAATATTTTTTAGGACAAAATTGCCCCTGATCAATGGAGTAAATTACATAAATGATCCTCGTATTGGATAACAACTCCATATTTATATCTTTCAACTTTTATTTTTTTTCTCTTTTTAATTTTACTTTGATTTTTATTTTTATTTTCTCTTTTTATTTTTAATTTTCTCAACCCTTACTTTTTCTTTTTCCCTCTCAACTTCTCTTTTTTCTTTTTTTCTTTTTTTTTTCTTTTTTATTTTTTCTTTCCTTTTTTTTTTGTTCTTTTTAGTTTTTCTCAACCCTTACTTTTTTCTTTACACCTTTCAACGTCTACTTTTATAAAAAGAAAAACTTTTTTTTTATTTTTCTTTGTTTTTTTCCTTTTAAATTTTTCTCGACCTTTATTTTTATTTAATCTTTCCTTTTTTTAATCAACCTTTATTTTTTTCCTATTGTCTCTCAACTTCTACATTTTCTTTGATTTTTGTTTTTTTAATATTTTTCTTCATTTTCTTCTTTTTCAGCAATTTCTATTATTTTTGTTCTTTTCTTCGATTTCTTTCATTCAAGTTACATCTCATGAGAAAGAGTTGACACTATCACATTATAAAGGGAAGACTTACGACTTTCGAACAATAAACTGCGTTTCATGGGCAAGAGTTGATACTACTATATTGTAGAGGCAAGACTTATGACTTTCAAACAATAAGTTATGTTTCATGGGCAAGAGTCGACACTAACACATTGTATTTTAATTTATGAGATGTTTTATAACTCTTACCTTAGAGGAAAGACTTAGCTCAGGGACTTTCAAACAACAAATTATACCCCAACGGCTAGAGTTGACTCTCCCACGTTTTGTTTTCATTTATGAGATGTTCTACAACTATTGCCTCAGAGGCAAGACTTATCTCAATGATTTTCAAAAAACAAGTTATGTTTCCTGGGCAAGAGTCGACACTACCATATTTTATTTTGATTTATGAGATGTTCTACAACTATTGTCTTAGAGGCAAGACTTAGCTCAGGGACTTTCAAACAACAAATTATTCCCCACGGGCAAGAGTTGACTCTACCACGTTATGTTTTCATTTATGAGATGTTCTACAACTATTTTCTTAGAGGCAAGACTTAGCTCAAGGACTTTCAAGCAACAAATTATGCCCCACGGGCAAGAGTTGACTCTACCGCTTTATATTTTCATTTATGAGATGCTCTCCAACTATTGCCTTAGAGGCAAGACTTAACTCAAGGACTTTCAAACAACAAATTATGCCCCACGGATAAGAGTTGACTCTACCACATTATGTTTTCATTTATGAGATGTTCTAAAACTCTTGCCTTAGAGGAAAGACTTGACTCAAGAACTTTCAAACAAAAAATTATGCCCCATGGTCAAGAGTTAACTCTACCACGTTATATTTTCATTTATGAGATGGTCTACAACTATTGCCTTAGAGGCAAGCCTTGGCTCAAGGACTTTCAAACTACAAATTATATCCCATGGGCAAGAGTTAACTTTACCACATTATGTTTTCATTTATGAGATGTTCTACAACTATTGCCTTAGAGGCAAGGCTTAATTAGCTCAAGGACTTTCAAACTACAAATTATGCCCCACGGGCAAGAGTTGACTCTACCATGTTATGTTTTCATTTATGAGATGTTCTACAACTATTTCCTTAGAGGCAATACTTAGCTCAAGGAATTTCAAGCTACAAATTATGCCCCACGGGAAAGAGTTGGCACTACCATGTTATGTTTTCATTTATGAGATGTTCTTCAACTCTTGCCTTAGAGGCAAAACTTAATTAGCTCAAGGACTTTCAAACTACAAATTATGCCCCTCGGGCAAGAGTTGACTCTACCACGTTATGTTTTCATTTATGAGATATTCTACAACTATTGCCTTAGAGGCAAGACTTAGCTCAAGGACTTTCAAACTACAAATAATGCCCCACGGGCAAGAGTTGACATTACCACGTTATGTCTTCATTTAGGAGATGTTCTACAACTCTCGTCTTAGAGGCAAGACTTAGCTCAAAGACTTTTAAACTACAAATTATGCCCCACAGGCAAGAGTTGACACTACCACGTTATGTCTTCATTTATGGGATGTTCTACAACTTTTGTCTTAGAGGCAAGACTTAACTCAAGGACTTTCAAATAATAAAGTATGCCCCACGGGCAAGAGTTGACATTACCACGTTATGTCTTCATTTAGGAGATGTTCTACAACTCTCGCCTTAGAGGCAAGACTTAGCTCAAAGACTTTTAAACTACAAATTATGCCCCACAGGCAAGAGTTGACACTACCACGTTATGTCTTCATTTATGGGATGTTCTACAACTTTTGTCTTAGAGGCAAGACTTAACTCAAGGACTTTCAAATAATAAAGTATGCCCCATGGGCAAGAGTTGACACTACCACATTATGCCTTTATTTATGAGATATTCTACAACTCTAGCCTTAGAGACATGACTTATCTCAAGAATTTTCAAAGAACTTTGTAACAACAATTCATGCCCTTAAATTTGCTTTGATGTCAAAAAAGAAGATACCTCTATGGATTATCTAATTTTTATTTATAAGCAAATTATAATAGAAGTTGAGAAAGAAGAAAAAAGCGATCAAACAAAATAGAGAAATAAAAAAAAGATTGAGAAAAAAGGAAAGAAAAAAAAATAAAGATAAAGAAAAAAGCGAAGAATTAAAAAAATTGAGAAAATTAAAAATGAGAGGAAAAATAAAAATAAAGTTTGAGAAAAATGTGGAAAAAAAGAGAACTTAAAAAGAAAAAAGCAATCAAATAAAATAGAGAAATAAAAAAAGAGAGTGAGAAAAAAAGGCAAGAAAAAAATAAAGATTAAGAAAAAAGAGAAGAATTTAAAAAATTGAGAAAATAAAAAATGAGAGAAAAAAAATAAAAATAAACTTTGAGAAAAATGAGGAAAAAATAGAGAACTGAAAAAACCAAAAATAAAAGGAAAATAAAGGTTAAATCCAAATGAATTAAAAAAAAGGAAAAAAGAAAAGAAATAGATAATGCTTGAGAAAAAAAAGAAAAAAGAGAAAAAAATAAAGGTTGAGACAAATGAATAAAAACATGAAAATAAAATTAAATGAAAAAATAAAAAGTGAAAATAATAAAAAATAGAATAATAAATTAAAGAAAAAAATAACAAAGTGAAAATCATAAAAAAATAGAATAATAAAATTAAAAGAAAAAATAAAAAGTGAAATTAATAAAAAATAAAATTTGAAAGACAAATAAGTATGAAAAGTTTAAAAAATATATTTGAGGTGTAGAGGGGCAAAATGGTACTTGTACTGTACTTAAAAAGTAAGGAAGATTATTGTTTAAAGACATTTAATTTCTTATTGGGATCAAATATTGAAAGCCATCCATATTATGGATCTATGACATGCAATTTCCTGATTTTGATGCATTTACTTAAGAAGCTCAAAAAATATAATAGTGCGTCAAATATTTCAAATATTATTTGGGAAAATTCAAAGAGAAGGATAACTCACTCTATCAAAAGATATATAGGTGATCAACACCTAAACATCAATCATGAGTTTATATATATATATTTCTATTATATAGAAGAGGTGGTTTCGACCACCTCATCTAATTACCAAAACATCCATCTACTTCCACTTAATTATATATCATGTCCCAATATATAATAATTTTATTATTTCATCATAATGGTTTAAATATTTAATATATTCTATTAATTAACTATAACTACATATTGAAAGTAAATTTTTTTCATTTATTTAATTGTCTATCATGTTCAAAACTAATTTGTTACCACAAATCACAATAATTAATAACTTAAAATATTTAAAAGACATATAAAAATTTTATTGACTCTCATTATTTTAGCAATGCCACATAAATTGAGACAAAAGATTATTTCATCATCATGGATTAAATATTTAATATATTCTATTAATTAACTATAACTACATATTGAAAGTAAAATTTTTTCATTTATTTAATTGTCTATCATGTTCAAAACTAATTTGTTACCACAAATCACAATAATTAATAACTTAAAATATTTAAAAGACATATAGAAATTTTATTGACTCTCATTATTTTAGCAATGCCACATAAATTGAGACAATAGAAAAAGTACTGCAAATCATAATAATTAACAACTTAAAATATTTAAAAGATATATAAAAATTTTAGTTGACTCTCAAAATTGTATCGAAGCCACATAAATTGGGACACAAGGAGTAAATATATTATTCGATATAACAAGTTAAACTACTTTTTTAAAAATAGATAAAAGTCCTATTCAACTCTCAAAATTTTATTGATGTAGCATAAATCATGGAAAAATAAAAAATTATCTTATTTAATTGCAACTAAATATTTAAAGTAAATCAATTTTATTAGTTTAATTGACTTTTATATAGAAAATTAATCTTTTTATTTATTTATTTTAGTAAATTTAAATTTTAAAATTATTTTTTCTTATATAAAAATACTAATATTAAAACTTAACTTTAAATTTTTAAAGTACAAAATTAATAAATTTAATTTAATAAAATAAATTTCTAATGAATATTTTCTTAGAATTTGTGTTGGGTCAATATGTATCAAGTTAAAAAGAAATAAAGAAAAATATATAGTAAAATTTTATTATTGTGAAAGATAAACATAATGCACTATCCAATAATGTTTAATAATAGCATATTTTGCATATGCAAAATATAGCATCCTGTATTTAATTAATATACTACTCGGTGAGTTATAGATGATTACTATTGGATATGATAAAATTATATTAATTTTTATAGTAATAACATAATCAATCACTCTTAATTAATTATTATGAGTTATCTAGGAATTAATAAAATAAATAATATTTAATAAAAAATAAAATAGACATAAAATGCAAAATTAACTCTTGATGTTTTAAATTAAATTGTCGTCTTTTAAATGATAATTTTACTCTATCACCCCTTATTATAAGTCATTTATGTATTAGAAAATTAAAAATAATAAAATGATATGTCAACATAAAATATTTGATTGACTATAAAAATTATATTAGTGCCACATAAATTGGGACGGGACAGAATAGGATATGAAGCAACATATATGTCACGACCCGAGCCTAGGCCCTAGCCGTGACGAGCATCCTGAACCATGAAGGCCCGGAACACCCATTCTCTATCTGGTTATCATGCACAACATTCATAATCATAATAAAATGCGGAATTGAAACTGAGTACGGAAAACATGGTCAAGTTCTGCAACATTACTGAATAATACTATCTGACATCAGTCTGCGAAATCTCTACTAAGAACATAAACATCTGTCTGAAAAGAAACTGGGACAAGGCCCCCAGTAAACCAAAAACATAATAAATAAGATAATGTCTGACATAATTAGGCCTTCCGAATAATAGAAGGCTCACCACTGTGAGATCAAGTCTGCAAATCCGAGAATGTCTACGAAGTAGTTGGACCCCTAGACTGTGCCTCAGAACCTGGAAGGAGGGGGGGTCAGCACAAAAGTACCGGCACGCAAAGCAATCCAAAAATAGTATAATGGAGCATATATATATATATATATATATATATACATATTAAGTGAAAGCAATTTTTTTCATCAAGACATCATGTATAAAACTGTTTCTGAAAAATACATGGGCATTTTCTGAAAACATGTAACCTGTCTGTTCATTTCAAATCATGATCTGTGTTTTACTTCTGAGTTAGGTGGTATTCCCCTACAAGTATGATATTCCACGGGCTGTATGGAATCCGCCATTGACTCGGCGGGGAAGCCCCCAACCCAAGTGTGCCGCAAGGGTTGGAGTGTCTGAGTCTGATACGCCACAGGACATTTAAGTCAGCGCATAATAGTATACCCGGGTCGGCAAACCAAGGTTTTAGGCAATGAGTCGCTTGAACTCAAGACCTCTTCGGGGAACCACCTAACATCTCTGTATGCCCATTTTTAACCTTTTTTGTACATGCAACATTCTGAATGTCTAAAATCATGAAAGTCTGAAATGTCTGTTAGTCTGAGTCTGATATGGCATTAGTCTGAGTTGGTATCGTCATACCAAGACTTGCAAGTCATGATTTTTCTGAGCCATAATGTATTAAGCAAGAGCTTTCATTCAAAACATAGTTTAGACCACCAAAACATGTAACTGATGTAAAGGATTTCATATTCCGAAACTTAAAGTTCAATTCATGCAGAAATTTCATCAAACACCTGGTGGTCAAATGTCTTTAGCAAGTTCATGTATTCAAAATTGAAACACATTCATTCATATATGTATATAAACTGTCAAATCGCTTTGGAGATGGTCAAAAGACCAAAACAATGATGTTAAAACATCTTATACATAAATATATATACATAATTTAAAACCCCATTCTAAAACATGATTTTTCTATGCCCATGAGAATTTAGGAAAACCCCGCGTACCTTGTTCTCCACGAATTTTGGGTGTCTATCGAAGCCTACGTCGAGAGGATTCCAAATCTGTAATTTGTTTCACGAACCCGCGGTTGAATCTTGAGTTGCTTGGGTTTTAATGTTGAAACCCTAGGGAGAGTTCTTGAGCAATTTTGGGAAAAGTATGTGTATTATGGTGTTTGAGGGATTAAATCCCGTGTTGGTGGTATATATAGGGGTGGAGGATTACCAAAATACCCCTAAGGAACAATTAAGGTCAAATCTGTCCCTCAGTTGACAGTTTGGTAGACTGGAGTAAATCGATTATAACTTTTTACTCATATACTCAAATTGGATGAAATCAACTGCAATTGAAAGAGGACTCGAAGAGCTTTTGTTTGATATATTATAGCTCACACATTTCATTATATACAGGGAGTTATGATCGTTTGAAATTGACCCTGAAATGCTGAAAACTGGGCAATAGTCTATGCGTTTTGCTACTGTTTTTAAATCCAAATGCAGCCTTATGCGTTCCAAAAAATTTCGAAACTTATCCGAGATGTACTATGAGATTTCCCGATCATAACGCAACTTGAAAATCTAAAAGCGGATGTCGGGAAGGTTGAAAAGTTGTATCCCGAAGATTGCCAGCTAAAATGACTCTAAGTCCTCATTACACTTAGAAATTTTTTTAAGTTTTTAAGTCGAAGGGCACTCTATTAAAGGTTAATCCATGCACGACTTTTACAGGGTGTTACATTATCTCCCCCTTGGGATCATTCGTCCTCGAATGATGGGTAGGAACTTGTTGAAGCCTTAAATATATGGAATAACGCGGACATGACATGTCCTCTAATAAAAATACACTGATCTGAACATTTGGAATCTGAATTTAATGCATGATGCATGAACTGGGCTATACTCGTAACTACTGGTATACTCTATCTTCGACTAGTAGTATATCTGAGATTTCGAGTAGCATGAATAAGTGCAAAGACAAGAAAACAAGTCATGCGAATCTGACTGCTAAACTGACTTATTGGCCATACAGACTGAATTATACTACACCCTCATACTTAACTGGAGTATTCTCTTCAACACTCTCTCTAAGGAAGCTCTAGCAGTAATAGGGAACCATGAATCTTGGGTATGGATTACACAAAACATCCCACTGAGGAAATCACAACATTGACACTACTCTGCAGTCTGGAATATAGACATATAACTCCTAAATTAGGATAGAATTTTCAGACCTTTGGCAATACAACTTCTTACTTTAAGGCTTAGAGCACTTCCCGAATATCCCTTAACTATACTATTCCCTATAAATATCATATTCATTCAACTCAGCTTAAAATTCTCATATGAGCATTGATAATGTTTTTTTTTTCTACTAATGTCTAAAATATCTTAATCCTTACCCCGCGATCAAGCCTAACTCTAAATCACAAAAATACAACATGCTACACCACGCTATTATTCTAAACCATATGATGCCACCTTCTATACCTCTTTTAAAAATCACATCCTATGCATAACATGCCTTACCACTTCAATGACTACACTGAACTCTTAATATGAAGTCGCTAATGCATATGGCGACCTTCCACTACAATCCCAAAACGTCGTTCAAGCCTAATTTATAACCACATGTTAACTTCAAGGCAAACACCCATAAGTAGATACTTCACATAGTTTCTAAACTACTATCAATATAACTCCCACGCGCTATCCTAAAAACATACACACACAAACTTTTCCACTAACCATCACATGTATCAAAGACTTGGCCCCAAATCTTACTTCATACTTATGGCCTTATCTAAACAAGCATACTATGATCTTCCATCAACAAGAAAATTTACATCAACACCACTATAATTGCATAGGAAGGGTCACTATAAGGTTAAAACATAAGACCCTCAAGCGTGAAAAAGATCTTTATATGGGACTGAGCACACTATAAAGAGTGAGTACATGCGTCATGAGTTGCATGACCTCAACTAGAGTTCATAACATAAGGAATGTGATTCCGACTACTTGAATGAACTAGAACTCATTATCTTGGAATTGGAAGAGTACGTGACTCTCTATCATATACCAGAATCATGAACTATTATCACGGAACTGCATCGTAAGGCATGAGTAAGCATCCGGATAACAAAAAAAAAATATTGAGGTAGGAATGGGTTGAGATTCACCCTTACTTTCTGATGTTCTAAATCACACTGCATCACTACTAGAATCTGAGAGCCTTACTTGGTTATTCGTTCTATCATCTCCCACTTAGCTTCAAGTCATCATCTAGCGTTTGGGAGATCCCTTACCAGATTCTAACTGAACTACACTTACTGCACTCTAGGGTTTGAAAAATTGACAATACATGCATATCATAGAACTCAACCCGAATGACTACCTTCTGGGATACACTCTATCTTTCCATAGCCACCAATAGTCAAAGTATAATGCTTGCACACTTATTTCTATCTGTTCAACCTTCAAAACTCAAACTTAGATTCTAACACTTAACATGGATATCACCAAGCCTTTGATGAACCATACCACTTCCGTCCTAGCATACCAATATTGCTACTCCAAACTTATATCTCTCTACCATGAGAATCGAGATCACATCAAAAGGCTCAACACTATCAATCAAGGCTCCTTAACTTAGCTATCTAGAACACCATATATCATCTAACTAGTCTTTTTCCAACTAGCAACTCCATGGTACCACTAGTCACACACAACATGTAGTAGTCTTAGAGAAATGCCACAACTCCATATCGCCTTGGGCATACTTACACACCATACCCACAACATTATACTTCATTACGAATCAATTTAAACTTAAGCCATTTCACACACCGTTCAAGCCTATTAGATCACTTTCATATAACTAACATCATTGATCAAGAAATCATCACATCCACCTTTATGAACTTCAACTATTCAAACTTAATATCTAGTGCTATGCATGACTTACAACCCAACCTTACACAAAATTTTTACTTGGAAACTATAAGTAAACATCACGAAACACTAGTGCACTAGAACTTCATAACCACAATAATCGATCATGACCTAACGGTTTACCTTATCATCATTCCGTTAGCATGTACTATTTCAGCACCTCAAGCCTACTAAATTAATCCCACAAAATATGCATCAACAAACTCTTGCCACTATTTACCACCACACCATTTAAATTCAAGCCTATAGTTTAGTATCAATCATCTACCACCAATGAAGAATGCAACATAATATAAATACACTAATCCATCAAATTGGGATATTCTACCCAAATATCTCAAAAATCTACTACATACCTTCTCACAAGTAGCACTAGTTTACAACTACCAATGAAAAGAGGGTCAAGGGGGTTAAAGCCTCATAATAGACATGGTCAACCTTAATCTTATATTATAACCCCGTACAATTGTATCTACTTATACGGATTTCTCACCTCATACTTACTCACTCATTCATACATTTAGACTGCCTTCAAATTCCTCAAACAACCATGAGTCTATAATCATAACTTACTCGCTAATATAGCCATTTCCACATTCAAGCAATCAACAAATCACCCTGACCAACAACTCCTTCTCTACCTTCAACTAATAACACACAAGGATGAATCACTTCATTACCAACTCTATCTCATGCAAACAGATTCATCCATACATATATTAAACCAATGAAAGAATAACAAGTTGGACAACAAGTTGCTAGTGAATCGAAACAGGCCTCACACGGCTTCACTAGACTTTGGTTTTGTATTTTGAACAAGAAAATGAGATGGATGGCAAGGCAACTATGCTAGTGAATCGAAAGAGCCCCACACAGCTTCACTAGACTTTAAATTATTTTTTTTTTCAAAAACATCATGATAACAAGATTACATATTACAAGGGATAGAAAATTGACACCTAATATTTAATGGTCTAAGAATATACATATTATTCTGTATAAATAAAAATCTGAGTAAAACACTTCCTCCATGGACTACTATACAATCCACACATGCTGCTAGCTACCACATTAGTTTATCACTATAAAGGGATAAATCATCCTCAAACATCGATTATTCAACTGAAATATTTATTTACACAAAATCACCCTCACTCTGACTTCTAACTTTGTGACTTTACATCACCAACTTCTTGGTCCAATAACACTACCAATAGGTCATGACAACAACACTTTAACTTATGCTACTATTTGGGTAGAAATATAGTTCCAACATTCTGCTATACATTGTCCACAACTGTAACAAGATTTTGAGAGGGACAATATACACCTAATACCTTAAGCTGGAATGAACGATTCCATCAGGATCAATATTTACATCAGAATCAGCATATATTGATGCACTAACAGACTCCTATCGAGTTTTTCCATAATTTTTAAAATCTTATAGAACGTAATCGAAAAGGACTATATCATGTATACTCTAAACTTTTTGCACTTGAATCAACCCAATAATGGGACAGTTTAGACTCTGAAGCACGAACTAAATCACAAAGAAGGCAAACATTCCTAAACGCCTAGTAGCCTCCTGTTTATAAGTGTGGCGCGCTACACACCCATAAATAGAACTCTACTCGACGCGATTTCGCAGACACCCTGGGACCATGAACCGTGCTCTAATACCAAGTTTGTCACGACCCGAGCCTAGGCCCTAGCTGTGACGAGCGTCTCAAACCATGAAGGTCCGGAACACCCATTCTCTATCTGGTTATCATGCACAACATTCATTATCATAATAAAATGCGGAATCGAAACTGAGTACGGAAAACATGGTCAAGTTCTGCAACATTTCTGAATAATACTATCTGACATCAGTCTGCGAAATCTCTACTAAGAACATAAACATCTGTCTGAAAAGAAACTGGGACAAGGCCCCCAGTAAACCAAAAACATAATAAATAAGATAATGTCTAACATAATTAGGCCTTCCGAATAATAGAAGGCTCACCACTGTGAGATCAAGTCTGCAAATCCGAGAATGTCTACTGAGTAGCTGGACCCCTAGACTGTGCCTCAGAACCTGGAAGGAGGGGGGGTCAGCACAAAAGTACTGGCACGCGAAGCAATCCAAAAATAGTATAATAGAGCATACATATATATATATATATATATATATATATACATATTAAGTGAAAGCAAATTTTTTTCATCAAGACATCATGTATAAAACTGTTTCTGAAAAATACATGGGCACTTTCTGAAAACATGTAACCTGTCTGTTCATTTCAAATCATGATCTGTGTTTTACTTCTGAGTTAGGTGGTATTCCCCTACAAGTCTGATATTCCACAGGCTGTATGGAATCCGCCATTGACTCGGCGGGGAAGCCCCCAACCCAAGTGTGCTGCAAGGGTTGGAGTGTCTGAGTCTGATACGCCACAGGACATTTAAGTCAGCGCATAATAGTATACCCGGGTCGGCAAACCACGGTTTTAGGCAATGAGTCGCTTGAACTCAAGACCTCTTCGGGGAACCACCTAACATCTCTGTATGCCCATTTTTAACCTTTTTTGTACATGCAACATTCTGAATGTCTAAAATCATGAAAGTCTGAAATGTCTGTTAGTCTGAGTCTGATATGGCATTAGTCTGAGTTGGTATCGTCATACCAAGACTTGCAAGTCATGATTTTTCTGAGCCATAATGTATTAAGCAAGAGCTTTCATTCAAAACATAGTTTAGACCACCAAAACATGTAACTGATGTAAAGGATTTCATATTCCGAAACTTAAAGTTCAATTCATGCAGAAATTTCATCAAACACCTGGTGGTCAAATGTCTTTAGCAAGTTCATGTATTCAAAATTGAAACACATTCATTCATATATGTATATAAACTGTCAAATCGCTTTGGAGATGGTCAAAAGACCAAAACAATGATGTTAAAACATCTTATACATAAATATATATACATAATTTAAAACCCCATTCTAAAACATAATTTTTCTATGCCCATGAGAATTTAGGAAAACCCCGCGTACCTTGTTCTCCACGAATTTTGGGTGTCTATCGAAGCCTACATCGAGAGGATTCCAAATCTGTAATTTGTTTCACGAACCCGCGGTTGAATCTTGAGTTGCTTGGGTTTTAATGTTGAAACCCTAGGGAGAGTTCTTGAGCAATTTTGGGAAAAGTATGTGTATTATGGTGTTTGAGGGATTAAATCCCATGTTGGTGGTATATATAGGGGTGGAGGATTACCAAAATACCCCTAAGGAACAATTAAGGTCAAATCTGTCCCTCAGTTGACAGTTTGGTAGACTGGAGTAAATCGATTATAACTTTTTACTCATATACTCAAATTGGATGAAACCAACTGCAATTGAAAGAGTACTCGAAGAGCTTTTGTTTGATATATTATAGCTCACACATTTTATTATATACAGAGAGTTATGATCGTTTGAAATTGATCCTGAAATGCTGAAAACTGGGCAATAGTCTATGCGTTTTGCTACTGTTTTTAAATCCAAACGCAGCCTTATGCATTCCGAAAAATTTCGAAACTTATCCGAGATGTACTATGAGATTTTCCGATCATAACGCAACTTGAAAATCTAAAAGCGGATGTCGGGAAGGTTGAAAAGTTGTATCCCGAAGATTGCCAGCTAAAATGACTCTAAGTCCTCATTACACTTAGAAAATTTTTCAAGTTTTTAAGTCTAAGGGCACTCTATTAAAGGCTAATCCATGCACGACTTTTACAGGGTGTTACAATATATTATGTGAAAATAAAATAAAAAGTACTGTAAATAACAATAATTAACCAAAAAAAAATAAAAATTTGACTGATTTCTACTTCAGCTGCTTCAATCGTGATTTTAATGTATCACCCTTAATTAATTATTATAAATCACTTATGTATTATAAAATTAATAATATTGAATTCATGATTTTACTATATCACCTATAATTAATTATTATAAGTTATTTATGTATTAAAAATAAATAATATTTAATTAAAAAATATAAAATAAACATTTATGACATGTCTGATTAAGTTACTTCAATCGTGATTTCATTATATCACTCTTAATTGATTATTATAATTCATTTATATATTAAAAATTAATAATATTTAATAGAAAAAAGTAAAATAAACGTTTTTGACATGTCTGCTTCAGCTGCTTCAACCATACTTTTACTAAATATCACACCTAATTAATTATTATAAGTCATTTAAGTATTAAAAAATTAATAATATTTAATAAAAATAAAATAGATATAAAACTGATAAATTAACTCTTGATGTTTTAAATTAACTTGACGTCTTATATGAGGTCCACTTAAATTTTTCAAAAGTATTATTTAAAGTAATTTCGCTATGTCACTTCTAATTAGTTGTTGTAAGTCATTTAAGACATTTATGCGTCGCTGCTTCAGTCGCGATTTTAATATATCACCCCTAATTAATTATTACGGTCATTTAAGCATTGTGCCACAGAAGTTGAAATAGAAAAAATATTATAAATCACAATGTTAAAAAATTTAAATTATTTAAAAAATATAATTGGCTATCGTCGACACAAAACTCTGGACAAAGAGAGTAGCATATATTATTCAAAAATTACATAAAAAATATTATAAATTACAATGATTAACAACATAAAATATCTAAAAATAATTTAATATGTTATATATTTCAAAAAAATTACATGAAAATTACTAAAAATCACAATAATTAACAACTTAAAAAATTTAAAAGATATAAAATATTTGTCCGACTCTTGAAATTATATTAGTGTCACAGAAATCGGAATAGAAGAAAGTATTATAAATCATAATAACTAAAAACTTAAATTATTTTTAAAATATAATTGACTATCAATGCCACAAAAATTTGGACCAGAAAAGTAACGTATATTAATTTGAAAATTACATAAAAAATATTATAAACTGCAATAGTTAACAACTTAAATTATCTAAATACATATTAAAATAACATATGTTGAACTCATGCTAGATTCCGAATGAATCCTAGAAAACATATGCAATCCTTTTATTAAAAAAATTTATTTAAATATATCAAGATTTAAAAGACAAATAAATATCTTAATTTTGGGCCCGTGCTGACACGGGCCATGCTCCTCTAGTATATATATGTGTGTGTGTGAATTTAAATATGCCATTCCTATAAGAAAGTGTCATTAAGAACTTTAACTTACAAATAGACACATGCAAAACTTTTTCAAACATTCAAAATAATAAATAATCTAGAATGGAGGGTGTTTTGTATAATCATGGTTGAGAGATCATCTCAAGAGATCCTAACATTCGTTGAATTTCCTTTTGTCAGAACGTTAAGTACAAAGAAACTTCTATTATACCAACAAAGAGGACAAAATTGCTATATACACGTCATGGGAAGTGGCAGTGAAACCAAAAATTTCATTAATAATGTTCAAGATTTAATATATATATATGTATGAATAATAACTTTTAGCCTATATATTTCGTATAATTCTTCGTATACATAATACCTAATCTATCTTTGGCTACGCTACTGGTCATGGGATCAACTGCCAAGTGGGACACTTAAATAATTTTAAATTCCTTAGATGATATTCCGGCTTTTTGCTGACACCCACTATACATCTTGATTCGATCGATCTCTTATATTGGAGCAAACAAATTCAATGATTTTCTATATTATATTTATTTTCTTTTTATTTATTATTGACTTTTTTCCCATATATTTGCCGCATCTTGAGAAAATCATGAAAAGAAACTCGATAAAATGAACCAATAACTTCGGTAAAAGGAATGCTCTCCTATCTTTTGATAATTAGGAAAGCACACATACCAAAAAGTACAGTGTTTATTAAAACACAAGAATTGACTACGATAAAAAAAAGGTCTAATCAAAACTATTGGAACTATTACTGTCTTGGCCATATTGGGACCACCTTGACTATTTGGTGTAGTAGCAACTATGACAACATGAGGAGTCTTGATCTTGAACTTTCTATTTCTCATTTTATCTCCAACACCCAAACTTCTCTTCATGGTACTTTGAGTTTTCCACTTCTTGTTCTTCTTTCTTATAGCAACCATCAATTTTTTGCCTCCATTAAATCATCATAATTTATATTCTTGCCAACTCAAGCGATGTTTGAGTGTCTATATTCATGTGTTATGCCAAAAACAGGGGTGACGGAGAGAGCTTAAGCAAAAGAATGAAAACTATATATCATAACATTTGCCAATAAATTTGTTATTGTTGAGGTTTCTCTGTAACTCCTAATTAGACTGGCGAATAACATTTGAGGTATATGAGGAATTTCTTGATCAAGAACTGCACTATGTACTATATCAACTACTAAACTTATATATTTGGTCTGATCACTGATGTGAGAATCAATGGATCATAACATGAGCCAGAAAATGAAGGAGGCATACTTGTCTCATTCTGTAACACCCCAAAAATCTATCCTGAGATGTCACACGATGCTTAGGACCACAAGTGATCCCAAGATAACCTTTCTACTGACATAACTCATAAGCAACTGAATAAAATACATAATTCTGAATGAAATAAGCAGAAGATGACTCTTTTCTGAATTTAATCAATACAGAACTAAATTAAAATGATTATAACTATGCTTTTACAAAATAACACTTGAGTCAATACAATAACTCTACTGACTGTCTATGAAGCCTCTACTAGTAATGACTATAGGTAGTCGGGACATAACCCCCAACTATCCCAAATCAATATTAATGAATAAAGAAAAATACATTACTGCTCAAACTCTATGACAGACTCGAGCCCTTGAATCAAGAGGACTCATCACCTGCTGACTGAAAGCTACAAACTGTCTGAATAAGGTATGCGTGCTACAACTGAACTGATACCTACATTATGAGACAATGTAGCACATAGACGTATATGTGGATCAGTACTTTGAGGATGTACTGATTATATGGGGGTGAATGCATAAGTAAAACATAATATCATTCATCATAATTTATAAAAAAAATGCATGCTAAATGTAAATGATTCACATAAGATGGAGTATTTGAAATAATAAAATCTAAAGTAATAAGAAACAAATCATACTTTATAAAACTAGTGAGTCATACATTTAGTTCTAAAAAGCTATACTTGTATTCTCTCTTTAAATCATATTGTCTAAGTGTAGAAAGGACTCACTCTTAAATTTGAAATCTGAAGCTAATATCTTTTTATAATTTGAGTAAAATTTCTGTAATATCCCATATTTTGGACTAGAATGAAAGTCCGTCATTCTTATGCGTAGATATTTCAAAAGCCTTGAACCCTATGTAAATTTAGTGTGTTAATCAATTATGCAGTGTGGGAATCTATTTGAGCATGAATTTAGATCATAGAGGTTCCCTAACTCAAGTTCAAGTTGAAAGCTTTCCTATCGTTCAAGTTTTAGTGAACGTCAAAACTTGGGTCAACTTCAATCGGCCATAACTCTTTGTATATATTGAATTAGAGGGCCTACTATATATCAAATGAAATAACTTTGAATTATATTTCTAATGATACTAATTTTTCTAAAATACGACACCCGAGCAAGAAGTTATGACTTTATAAAGTGGAGTACATCGCCTGACATAAGGTGTGCGACGCACAACCTAAGGTGTGCGATAAGGAGTGCGACGCACACCCTAATTTATATGATAAGATGTACGATGCATACCCTAAGGTGCGTGATAAAGTGTGTGCCGCACATGTGGGTATCCAGGTGACTTAAAAGTCCATTTTTGGGGAAAAAATGGTCCTTTTTCCACCCCTATATAATGCCTAAACACGAAATTAAGCCCTTATTTCACCAAAACATATTCTTTCTCTCAAAATCCTCTCAAGAACACAAGTTAGGGTTTTCATAGAAGATTCAAGCTCAAGCAATTCTCTCCATCAATCTTCATGAAATTGAGGAATAAGGTATATGTAGTGTTCATCCACGGATCCCTTTCATCCGTGGAGCTCAAGAATCAAGTTTTAAATAGTAAATTATGATTTTCATGATGTGTTATGATTATATTCATGTTGATGATTATGGTTTGAGTTTCAAGGTTGTATTTTTATGTGTTTCCATGAAACATGTGACTATGATAGTTGAAACCCATGAATTTTGGATGGAGTAAGAATGCTATGTTGATAAGTATACCTATGCCCAAAATTATGCATGTAAGGTGTTTGCTAAAATGCCTAGAATGATAAAAATCATGTATTATAACTTAGGGGTGAACTATATGATAAATTCATGCTAGTCTATTATGTTCAAAGAGCTCACTTGTCATTGTTGTGCAATATATGTGTTAATGGAATGCACATGATGATTGGGGAATGGATTTATAGTGTGTCTATATGTCTTCCATGCTATGAACGAGATCATGATTTTGAAGTATCACATAAGTTATACCCAAATTATTACAATATGAACTAAATGTTACATGTTTTCCATTCCCTTATGGTTAAATAGTTTCTATGCCATTGTTATGAATAGTATATGTTGTCGGAATGCCCATGATATTAGAATATGATATTTATGACTTGATTATAAGCATTCCTATTCATGTTAGATATTATGATGACCATGTACTTCGTGAAATCTCTCACTCATGTATTATGGATTGTTATTGATGGTCATGTACTCAAGAAAGTCAAGTTGTGTCAGTTTCTTTCCATCGAGTCTTGGGGGTACTTGTACCCAAAAAATATAGTTGTGTGCCTAGAGCCATGTCATGTTATCACGATACTCAGTCAAGCCAAGATCTACAGAATTCAGTCAGTCATGTGACTCAGGAAAACTCAGAAATCTCAGCAATCACAGTAGTTCAGTAATCTCAGTAGTTCAGAAATCTCAGTACTCAGTTAATCTCAGATAATCTCAAAAATCTCAGTACCCAGTAACTTTAGAAATCCCTATAATTCAGTACTCTCATGAACTCAGTACTCAGTAAGATCAATAAGATCATGAACTCAGTTAGCTATTAGATATCAGTATTATTCCGTCAGCTACAGAACTCAGTAAACTCAAAATTAGTTCAGTTAATCAGTACAGTCAGTTATTCATGTTTAGTCTCTTTATATGGGAGTAGAAGTTAGCACCGAGTGAACCCAAGGATAGGAACTCACCTTCCAGTTTAGGGTGCGGTTCTTAGAAGCAATCCTTGTGTTCCAGAACTACGTAGCTAGCGTAGGTTGAGACATCTACCTTTCAGTTTAGGGTTGATGAGGTGGCTTAACCTGTCATTTTAGGGTTCCTACCATTCTCATTTTGAGTACCTGCCAGTATAGGGTTCTCACAGTTGTCCTTACTAGTGGCGCGGTATTGACACCCCTCCATTTGGGGCAGAGATTGGACCCCAACTTAGCTATATGCGTTATTGGGGCATGTCGGTTAAACAACTACCTCCCACAGTTTTAGTTACAGATTTCAGGACTGTCAGCTACAGTCACCCAGTCTCAGTAAAGAACTCAGATAGTTCTTCAAATTTCAGTATATCAGGACTGTCAGATATAGTACGGGACTCAGATAGTTCCATCAGATTCAAGACTGTCAGATACAGTCATCCATGTTATCATCATTCAGTAGCAGGGCTATCAGATATAGTAACTCATGTTATCAGTTATATCAGTTGTCAAAACTTATGTTATCAGCTATATCAGCTATCAATATTCATCTATCAATTATATTAAATATCAGTAAACTCATGCTACCAGTATTCACTTTCATGACAGTCAGATACGATCAAGCATAACAGTTCTTCATATTCATGGCTGTCAGATATAATCAATCATACTTATTCTTTATAATTAGATTGCCAGATACAGTCAATCAGGCCAGTTCTTCATAATCAGAACTGTCAGAAATAGTTATTCATATATCAGTAATATAGTTTAAATCGTTCAGTTTTCAGCAATACAGTATCAGTTCCTCACTTATTAGTGATTCACATATCGATATCAGTAAACTCAGTCTCTTAGTATCTCAGTATCAGTAAACTCATGTTGTCAGTATTCAGACTCAGTAGTCAATATCTCCATGAGTTCAGTTACAGTTACGAATGCATGTATGTATTCTCACGTTCATATCAGTCAGCATTATTCATGCATGTAAACCCTTTGTATTTAGCCTACCTCACTTGTATACTCAGTACATTCAGACGTACTGACGCATTTGCGCTATGGTGTTTTTTTATTCTACACCATAGGTTCAGAGACGCAAGCTCCAGATCAACAGTAGCATTCCAGTGTTCAGAGTTTCAGTGAGTCCTTCTCATTTGAGGACGATATAATTATTACTTCATTTATCATTACAGTTTATTTCAATTATTAGATGGAGTTAGTTGGAGATATGTTCCATTAACTCCTTATTCAGACAGTTTAGAGGCGTTCAGACTACAACATGTTAGACAAATATTTTAGTTTTGTTTTGGTATTGATATACCATTTTCAGACATTGTTTTTATCGAACGTTTTGTATTATTTAGATTTGAACCTTATGGCCATTCAGTACATGTTTCCGCATCTTTATGTTATATTATGCAGTATACAGGTACAGATATCAGCATGGGTTAGCTTGTGGTCCTTCGGGGTTATGAGCACCGTGTAGCATTCCGGTTTAGAAAAATCGAGGTGTTAAAATTTCTGAGCCTTTACGCTTAGTTTTCTAAAATCTATCCTTTTCTAAAGCTATATTTTAAATTCAAGAACTTTAAAGCTATAGAAAAAATATAATTTAACTTAGGGGTTTAGAAATCTAAAAACTTATTTTGCATGGGAGATTCTTCTAACCGACATAAACCATGTGAGCATTCATGGAGTCCAACATTCTTGTCCCCCTAAGGAGGAATCCTCACGTTGGGGAGAAGAGTCATACTCTTGCCAGGAAGTATAACCTATCTAAGTGAACACCTATCCATCATCCACGTAGAAGTGGGAATAATCTAAATTCTACGTTGGCACGTAGTTCTGGGGTATGAAACTGTAGCAACGTACCCAACTCGGTGCTAAATACTACTCTCATTAAATTTGTATGCTCATTCTGATAGAAATCCACTTTAAAATAGTATTATGGTTTATAATGATAACCAACTTTATATCTGTAAAGCTAAATCTGTAAAGTGGATTTCATTTCTATTCTTGAGACCAAAAGGTCAAATCTTTATCAATAATCTGAAAATAATCTAGTCATAAAGTGCTCATAGCACAATTCAATCTTGAAATAGCAATACTCATTAGGGCTTAATGACCCATGCTTCAAACTCGTGTAAAATCATAGAAAAACATCATGCTCAATATGCTTCTTGAAAATACTTCAACCATATCAAAATAATAAATCAAGAATCTCAATATCATGCTTAAACTCAATTAAAAAAATCTGAAAAATCGCATTATACACTTAATTATATGAAAATAGTCATGCAATTCAACATTCAATCACTTGAAATTTCATAATCTTCAAATAATAAAAATTGGGTATGAGCCCTAATTGCAAATCATGTGAATTTAACTTTAAAAGATAGTTTTGTGCACAATAACGAAAGAATTTTCCTTGTTCATAACCCCACATACCTTAATGATGATCTTAAATGAGAAAACTTGAATCTTGGATTCCTATGATGCTTTTGAAGACGAGTTCTTTGAGTTCTTGAATTGAAAATTCTAAATCTTGAACTATCTTGGAATAGAAAGCTTAATTCTTGACTGTTTTCTTGAATAGAAGGTGATGGAATGGACGAATCTTGAAGAGAATTGATTAGGGTTTCTTGGAAGTAAAGTAGGATAATGGGGGGAAAATAATGCCCCAATGACGGCTATACATTTCTATATTATGACATGGGTTGAGGGGGGAAAAGATCCCATTGCCCCTCATTAACTTAAAGCAAAAATTCATAACCCGTATCCCGATTTTGCTCTTCGCCGCGATGCAGTACCATCTCGGCAGCTTACTGCCTCACACGAAAATGGCTATAACTTTTTGCTTGGGTATCAGTTTTTAGGTAAAATTGGTATCATTAATAAGATAATTCAATTATCTACTATTTGGTGGGTCTTGAGATCAAAGATTCTACATACATCAAAAGTTATAAACTTTCAAAGTTGACCTTTGTAGAATTGAACACCAAACTTTGGATGAATCTAATGTTCTTAGCTCCAGTTGGCTCTAAGTGACTTCTATGAACATTATTCACCTAATAATAACTTCACATGCTTAGGATTAAAGTCATGACACAAGCATTTGAATTATGGATCAAGAGTACGACAATTACACTATAACACCCCTCATTTTGGGCTAGAATAAAAACATGACTCTGACGCGTTAATAATCCCAGATCCTTAAATCCTATGCCAATTTGGTATGTTAATCAATTATGTAGTATTTGAATACATTTGAGCATGAATTTATACCATAGAGTCCTTCAACTCAAGGACGAGTTGAAACTATTTCGATCGATTAAGTTTTAGTGGACGTTGTAATTTATGTCAGCTTCCATCGACCATAACTCTATGTATATGTCGAATTAGAGAGACAACTATGTGTTAAATGATAGGTCTTCGAGTTAACTTTCCAATGATACCAATTTTGCTAAAATCCGGCACCCGAGTAAGAAGTTATGGCCTTTCAAAGTAGAATGTGTCGCCTGACCAATCGCACATGGCCACTGGAAAGCATATGCGGCGCCTATGTAAATATAGGCGATATCATATGCGGCGCATATCTTATGGTTTCAAGTGACTTAAACACTCTGTTTTTGGGGGAAAATGGTCCTTTTCCACCCTTATTCAGCCATAAATACGAAATTCAGTCCCCAATTCTTCAAAATACATCCACATTCATCTAAAAATTCTCAAGAACACTCCCAAGGGTTTCAAACTAAAAACCCAAATAAATCAAGACTCAACCGTGGGTTTTCAAAATTGATTAGAGATTTGGAATCCCCAATCCACAAGCTTCAAGAAACAGCCATTATTTTCTGAAATAAAGGTACGCGGGGTTTTCCTAAATTCTCATGGGTATAGAAAAATCATGTTTTAGAATGGGGTTTTTGAATCTATGTATATATTCATGTATTAAATATTTTAACATCATTGTTTTGTTTTTTTGACCTTCCCCAAAGTGATTTGAGAATCTGAATGTATGAAACCATGTATTTAAGAATGAATTCTTGTTGAGAGCATGATTTTCGGTGAATTCCCTCTTATTATGAATTTTTCAGATTTCTCATAGCATATGAATTGTTTTGCACTGCATCCTTGAAAAGTACTATATGCAATGATTGAACTCTTGTTATGATTTAAAGGTGGTTTTAAATCACTAAAGAGGGAATCTAGCATGAATGTTTAATGTTCATAATGCATGTAATGAAAGAGTTCATGGATTTGCTAAAGGCACTAGACCACCATATGTTGATAAAGTTTTTGCATGATTTTGACTTGAGGATCGAAACACGAAATCTTCTATATCAGTTGCATGTTTTTGGCGGTCTAAATTATGCTTTAAATGAAAGATTTAGCTTAATGTATTATGGCTCAGAAATCATGACTTGCAAGTCTTGGTATGACGATACCAATTCAGACCAATGCCATATCAGACTCAGACTAATAGACATTTCAGACTATCATGATTTTAGACATTCAGAATGTTGCATGTACAGAAAAGGTTAAAAATGGGCATACAGAGATGTTAGGTGGTTCCCTGAAAAGGGCTTGAGTTCAAGCAACTCATTGCCTAAAATCGTGGTTTGCCGACCCGGGTATATTATTATATGCTGACTTAAGTGTCGTGTGGCGTATCAGATTCAGGAACTCCAACCCTTGCGGCATACTCGGGTTGGAGGCTTCCCCGCCGAGTCAAAGGCGGATTCCATATCGCCCATGGAATATCAGACTTGTAGGGGATACCACCTTACTCAGAAGTAATACACAGATCAGAGTTTGAGATTTACAGACAGGTTACATGTTTTCAGAAGGTGCCCATGTGTTTTTCAGAAACTGTTTTATGCATAATGTTTGATGAAAATTTGCTCTCACATATTATATATATATATATATGTTCAATTACTCTATTTTGGATTGCTTCGCGTGCCAGTACAATTGTGCTGAACCCCCTTCCTCCCAAATACTGAGGCGCAGTCTAGGGGTCCAGATCCTCAGTAGAGTCCACAGATAGGGTTGTCTCAGAGTTTAGTTGGTGAGCCTTCTTTGCTTCGGAAGGACTAGTCATTTAGGTATTTATTTCAATATGGTTTTTGGTCAGCTGGGGGCCTTGTCCCAGTTAGTAGATATTTTGCAGACTGTTGCAGATGTTTATTAAATATTGTTGGGCATGTTGTCAGGCCTTTAACTGTTTTAAATTATTGACCATGTTTCCGTATTATTGTGTTTATTCCGTATTACTTTGATCATATAAATTATGTGCATGATTACCAGATAGATAGAGGGCGTTCCGGGCCTTCGAGTTCGGGAATGCTCGTCACGGCCAGGGCCCCGGTTCGGGTCGTGACATACACTTTCACCACGACGTAATGAAATCACGTTAAGCTACTGGAAAAGGACGAGTGCGAATTTGCACTCTGGCGCGACGTTGTGCTATCATGTTGCGCCAATGAAAATAGAAAATTCAGAATTCAGACCTCTCCGCGATGCGCCAATATCGCGGAGGTCCACTGGAATTGACATTTATGAATTTGTCCTTCACCGCGACGTGGTGGTTGCTCAGGTGGGACACTATCAACTTAAAAATGCTCTAACTCCTCAACCGAGTATCGGATTTGGGCGAATTTGGTATTGATGGAAAGCTTATTCAATTTTCCACATAATGGAAGGTCTAAATCTAGAAAATTCCCTACGAAAAAATTATTCTTCATTTTGGAAGCTATTTCTTAACATTCTAGGAACGAATTTAAGCTAGAAAAACTACTCCCCTTTGGAAACATTCGTCCTCGAATGTGGCTAGATAAGTTGAAAAATACTGAGGAATCTGAGGATATAAGCTATCATGCACAATTAAAATAAACTGAATAACTGAATCTTAAACATAATGAGTTATTGAACTAACCTACTAGTGCATGAATTCTCATGAAAATAGCTATATGGTTGAGATAGAAGCGAGAGAGTCAACTTATGATTAACCATTACTTTAGGCTGGATCTGATTTTGTAAGAAAAAGAATGAGAGGTTTATTACATGAAAACTCGAGGTATTACAACATCTCCCTCTTGGGATCGTTCGTCTCTGAATGATACTGATTTGGCTGAAATACTAGGAAAAGATTAAGATGATACACATGATACTTACGAACTGAATCATGACTTAATATCTGAATCTAAAACTGATGCATGATTCATGTACTGAGCTGGATTTTGCAATTTACCTAGATGCGAACAAACTACCTCTTGAAATGGCCTAGACTAAATCAGAAGATGGAAAAACTATAGAAATTTCTCTTCTTGTCTGTCAAACTGGATTGCTGGCTATACAAACTAAATCATATTGAATGCTCACACTCAAATAGGGTATTTCTTCAACACTCTTTTAGGAAGTTCTAACAATATTAGGGAGTAAAGGACTCCGGGCATGATCTAAACAAGACCTCTGAATAAGAAATTACAACATTTCCCCAAATCTATAGCATAGAACATAGACCTATAAATCATAAGTCAGGATAGAAGTACTAAACCTTAAGCAATGCAACTTCTTACTTTAAAGCTTAGCAACACTTTGTCAAATACTCTCTTAAATATACTATCCCCTTAACTACCATAATTACTTGTTTCAACTTATAATCCTCACGAGGCATTGATAAATCCATCTACTAAAGTCTAAACTAAACTAAATCCTCTCATCACTGTCAGGACTAACTCGAAATCACAAGGTACTTCACATAACACCATAACACTAGTCTGAACCATGGATTTAATACCCCAAGCATGGTCATAACTACTCACTCTAGAAAGATTCTTCTTATCGCTTTAACAACTAAATTCAACCTCTTTCTAGAAATTCATTAATGTACAGCGCACCTATCCCCTTATATACCAACATGACGTTCAAGCCTATCTTCATAACCACATATGCGCTTCTAAAAAAATACCCATAAGAGCATTTTTCTCATATTCTCTAATACCTCTATCAATAACAACTTCCATGCACTATTCAATTCTTAGAAAGATACACATAAAATATTCCCAACTAACCAAGTCATACACAAAAAACTTCACCTCAATGTTTCTTCATGTATAGACCTACATAAAACAAGCATACAACAAACTTCCCAAATATAATACATTTACTTTCTCCCATCTACACAAGTATTCATCATCACTACTAGAATCTAGAAGTCTGACCTTGCTACTCATTCTATCGTCTCCCCCTTATCTTGAAGCCATCACTCTAAGTCTGGAATACAATAATACACGTAAATAATAAACTTACTCTGAAAGACTCCACCTGAAATTGTATGACCCACTGCTAATACTTTCTTCTGAGATACAACTCTATCTTTCTATAGCCTAGTAGTCATCACATAATAACTCAAACACTTACCAACTTAGAATTTTCCCAAGTATCACCATATCCTTAGTTCATACCATCTACAGCTTCAACTCTTATTTCTATCTGCTCAATTTTCAAGGATTCAAACTTAGATTTTAATGCTTAACACAGATATCCCTCAAACCTTTTATAAACCATACTGCTTCCATCATAGCCTACTAATATCGCATCTCTAAACTTATATTCTAAACCATTAGAATCAAGATCATACCAAGGCTCAACATCATCTACTTATATTTTTCCTTATACCAACATCATCAACCCGTAACCCATAAGTTAACTGACAAGGACATCGTGTACCACATAGCCTCATTCATACTTATCAATTTAAGGGTACTACTAACAACACACAACACTTAATAACCTTAGAAAAAAATAATTTAATCCCTATATCACCTTGGGCACACCTCAATATCATACTTATAAAATCATACGTAATTACGAATAACTGGACTTAAACTCTTGTATGCACTGTCTAGGCCTACTAGACCGTTTTCATACAACTAGCCACACTAACCAAGAAATCATTACATCCACCTTAATGACTATCCACTATTCAAACTTAATGTCTAGTGCAAAACATGATTTAACAACCCACCTTACATACAATTCTCATTTGGAAGCTATAAAATAAAACATCAAGAAACACTATTCCACTAGAACTTCATAACAATGGTAATTGATTATAATCATATGGTCTATCTTATTTACAATCCATTAACACATCGTTCTTCTACCCATCGTTACTATTTACCATTCTATACACCTAAATTACCATCATAGCTCTATAAGTTTCAACTAAACTCCTTTTTGCAGCCTCTAGGGAAGCCTAAATTAACAATACTCAACCACCAAATGCTTTCACTAATAACCAATACTTTTTCTAACATAATAAATACCATCAATAACTCTTTTCATACTTCAAGCAAACATCAATTCACCTTAACTAATAACTCCTTCTTCACCCTCCACTAAACTAACACACAAGGACATATTACTTTAACAAAACTCGACAACATGCATAGATTTATCTCTATACTTTCTATCAATCGTCATTCCCACTTTTCTTATCACTACACTACTAAACCCATACTTTCAACTATAAGAAGGTTCTACTACTCATAAATCATAACACTGAAATTCAGAATATCTCTCGAATGCATACTACATTAAACAGTCTAGGTTCATACTATCTCATCTCATGAGCATTATCTGTATTGAAAAGGAATAATGAGGAATCTAAATGTATATCTAATTCAGTCTCAGCTGAGCAACTCATAAAGATGAGGACATAACTTTCAATCTTGAGGGACTTATGACACACTAGAGAGCTCCTCTCAAGCTCTTTGTGTGACTTCTGAAGTTACTGATAGTAAATCTGAGAGCATCATCTTGGGAGAAAGTGGAACTTTCTAATTATGTTATCTCAAGGATAAGTCATTAATGAAGAATTTTGGGAATGACACACGAATAGATACGAGTTTCTGAAGGAACACCGTTACAACATGATCTAGAGTATGAAAAGAGGGAAACTTTTCCTAAATGCCTCATAGCCTCTCAAAGAAAAGTATAGACGTCTCCGTACCGTTCCGCAAGACTCTACTATAAATGGCTTCACAGACACCCTAGGACACTTGAAACTTGTCTCTGATACCAAGTTTTTAACACCCCAAAAATCTATCCTGAGACGTCACACGATGCTTAGGACCACAAGTGATCCCAAGATAACCTTTCTACTGGCATAACTCATAAGCAACTGAATAAAATACATAATTCTGAATGAAATAAGTGGAAGATGACTCTTTTCTGAATTTAATCAATATAGAACTAAATTAAAATGATTACAACTATGCTTTTACAAAACAACACTGGAATCAATACAATAACTCTACTGACTGTCTATGAAGCCTCTACTAGTATTGACTATACGTATCCAGGACATGACCCCCAACTATCCTAAATCAATATGACTGAATAAAAAAATACAATACTGCTCAAACTATATGACTTACTCGAGCCCTTGAATCAAGAGGACTCATCACTTACTGACTGGAAAGTGTAAACTGTCTGAATATGGTATGCATGCTACAATTGAACTGATACCTACATTATGAGATAATGTAGCATATAGACGTATACGTGGATCCGTACTTTGAGGATGTACTGAGTATAAGGGGCTGAATGCATAGGTAAAATATAATATCAATCATCATAATTTGTAAAACAATGCATGCTAAATGTAAATAACTCACATAAGCTGGAGTATATGAAATACTAAATCTGAAGTAATAAGAAGCAAATCATACTTTATAAAACTAGTGAGTCATACATTTAGTTCTAAAAAGATGTACTCGTATTCTCTCTTTAAATTATACTGTCTAAGTGTAGAAAAGTCTCACTCTTAAATCTGAAATAAATCTGAAGCTAATATCTTTTTATAATTTGAGTAAAAATTGTGAGCCTTTACGCTTAGTTTTCTAAAATCAGTCCTTTTCTTAAGCTATATTTTAAATTCAAGAACTTTAAAGCTGTAGAAAAAAATACTTTATCTTAGGAGTTTAGAAATTTGAAAACTTATTTTGCATGGGAGATTCTTCTAAACGACATAAACCATGTGAGCATTCATGGAGTCCAACGTTCTTGTCCCCCTAAAGAGGAATCCTCACATTGGGGAAAGGAGTCATACTCTTTCCAGGGAGTATAACCTATCTAAGTGATCACATATCCATCATCCATGTAGAAGTGGGAACAAACTAAATCCTATGTTGGCACATAGTCCTAGGGTATGAAATTGTAGTAACGTACCCAACTCGGTGCTAAATTCTACTCCCATTAAATCTGTATACTCATTCTGATGGAAATCCACTTTAAAATAGTATAATAGTTTATAATGAAAACCAACTGTATATCTGTAAAGTTAAATCTGTAATCTAAATTTGTAAAGTGGATTTCATATCTATTCTTGAGACCAAAAGGTTAAATCTTTATCAATAATCTGAAAAGAATCTAGTCATAAAGTGCTCATAGCACAATCAATCTTGAAATAGCAATACTCATTAGGGCTTAATGGCCCATGCTTCAAACTCATGTAAAATCATAGCAAAACATCATGCTCAATATGCTTCTTGAAAATATTTCAACCATATCAAAATAATAAAATCAAGAATCTCAATATTATGCTTAAACTAAATTGAAAAAATCTAAAAAATCGCATTATACGCATAATTATATGAAAATAGTCATGCAATTCAACATTCAATCACTTGAAATCTCATAATCTTCAAATAATAAAAATTGGGTATGAGACCTAATTGCAAATCATGTGAATTTAACTTAAAAAGATAGTTTTGGGCACAAGGACGAAAGGATTGTACTTGTTCAGAACCCCACATACCTTAATTGATGATCTTAGATGAGAAATCTTGAATCTTGGATTCCTATGATGCTTTTGAGGATGAGTTATTGGAGTTCTTGAATTGAAAATTCTAAATCTTGAACTATCTTGGAATAGAAAGCTTAATTCTTGATTATTTCCTTGAATAGAAGGTGATGGAATGGATAAATCTTGAAAAGAATTGATTAGGGTTTGTTCTTGGGAGTAAAGTAGGATAATAGGGGCAAAATAATGCCCCAATGGCGGCTATACATTGCTATGTTATGACTTGGGTTGAGGGGAGAAAAGACCCCATTGCCCCTCATTAATTTAAAGCAAAAATTCATAATCCTTATCCCGATTTTGTTCTTCACAGTGACGCGGGTACCATCACTGCAACTTACTGCCTAACACAAAAATGGCTATAACTTTTCTCTCGGGTATCGGTTTTTAGGCGAAATTGGTATCGTTAAAAATCTAATTCAATTATCTACAATTTGGAGGGTCTTGAGATCAAAGATTCTGCATACATCAAAAGTTATACACTTTCAAAGTTGACCCTTGTAGAATTGAACACCAAACTTTGAACAAATCAACATTCTTAGCTCCACTTGGCTCTAAGTGACTTCTTTGAACATTATTCACCTAATAAGAACTTAACATGCTTAGGATTAAAGTCATGACACAAGCATTCGAATTATGGATCAAGAGTATGGTAATTACACCTTCACCACGATGCGGTGAAATCGCATTAAGCTACTGGAAAAGGACGAGTGCAAATTTGCACTCTAGCGCGACGCGGTGCTATTGCGTTGTGCCACTGCAAATTGACAATTGGTAATTTGTACCTCTCCGCGACGCTTCAATATTGAGGAAGTCCACTGAAATTGACAATTATGAAATTGTCCTTCACCGCGATGCAATGGCTGCTCAGGTGGGACACTGTCAACTTAAAAATGCTCTAACTCCTCAACCTAGTATCAGATTTGGGAAAATTTGGTATTGATGGAAAGCTTATTCAATTTCTCACACAATGGAAGTTCTAAATCTGGAAAATTTCCTATGAACTAATTATTCTTCATTTTGGAAGCTATTCCTTAACATTCTAGGAACGAATTTAAGCTAGAAAAACTACGGGGTGTCACACATTCGTAGAGAAGTTTCAATACTTCAGCTGAGGGTAGTCTAGGCACTACATCGGGGTACAAGGTTGAGAAAGAAAATGAGGGAGGTAAGACTATCTTATTCGTAGGAAAATTTCATGAGAATACTTCACTGAGGGTAGCTTCCACACCACATCCGAGGACATGGATAGGTAGAGTATGTATATCTACTAGAGAAGGGAAAATGTGAACTCGAGTTACGATTAGACCTTATTGAAGATGGTAGGTCTGCATCAAAGTTGGTTTTAGATATAGGCCTGTATGAAGGAGTTAAAAAAGAGACATCTTGGAAAGCTCTTGGGGAAGGAGAAGTAAACCTATCACTTCGAGTAACATAATTTGATTGACACATCATGCAAGGTCTTGCAGAGATTCCATAGGTGGAAGGTTCAGGAGAATAGTTTGCTGAATTTCATCTCAAGGGAAATATAAGTTTGTTGGCGGTTGTAGTTGCTTAGCTTCAAGCTGAAAATCTGTTGGCAGCAGTATGAAAGATGCAGGATCATCACCAGGAGTCCTAATTTGTCTCCAATTCTAGTGGTAGGAACAAAGTATTCCATGGCTTTGATTGAGGATCCAGCTATTATTGATGGGGAGTTGTTGATTTGTTTGCTCACCAATGAAGGTTTAGCTTGTTCAAGTTCCCCGAACCTATACCATTCAAAGTGTCATGAGACACCCAGGCAAGTTCATAACTTGTTTGAAGAGTTTGTCCTACTTGCAGACTGCTACCTTCAGAACAAGAGATGTTTGGTCGTGATTTTCCTAATAGTTTCCATTAGAAATCAGAGGTATAACCCTTAATGCTAGGGAATCTGATTCACAATTCTGCTGCCTTGTGTATCTTTCAAGCAGCCCACACTGACATACAGGAAAGATGGAGAATTGTTTATATTTCTGTTCTGCTCAATACCGGAAATACCTGCTGCTCCATACTTGTTTGCATGATTTTAGATACTACTTCTTTGAGCTGAGTATGCTTGCTGAGATGCCTTCAAGTCATCTCTTTCTTCAATCGGGTTTGAGTAATTATAAGGCTCATATGAATCCTGAGTAGTTACCAAAATACGAATGGAATGAGATTAGTTGTGATACACCTTAACATATATATGCAATATCTTTTTTTTTAAATCTAACCCGGCCTTCATTGTTTATTGATGTGCAAAAAGTTACAAGTTAAGTCTGGCATCCCAGACTGTATACAAGATCATTTAGATGAGGCTAATATAGAAGTGTTAATCCCTCAAAAAAGGGCTTAGAGGCCAAGGACTCTATGGGGGGATCATATTCAAAGTGGTTATCCGAAACATCTTTGGTTCTTAGAGATGGGATACCCCATTATCCAAATTGGTCAGACCTTTCACTTCGAGGGTACTGATAGAGAAGGAGTTGAAGATTTGAAATTCCCTACTTTTATGACCCCAAGAGGTGAGATTGTCAGCTGGCGCCACTCTAAAGCAATGAGTAATATGAAAGTCACTATCTTCCACTAGTTTTTGAATATCATCAACAATACTAGCTATCTTCCACGGAGTCTTCCAAACTTTTTTTATGCTATTTGTTAGAAGAACAGAGTCAGTTTCTACCCAAACAGGTTTGGGGTCATTATTTAAGCACCCCCTCAGGCCAAAAAGCATAGCAGTAGCTTCAGCATAGTTGCTGGAACCTGGGCCTAAAGGTATCGCATAGGAAAAAATAATTTTCTTGTGTTATCTCTTACCATTCCGTCTCCCCCACAAATTCCATTAATACAACTTCCATCACTGTTGAGTTTTAACAAGTTCGTTTGAGGTCTAATCCACTTGACGATGGTAGCTTTTGTTTGATGAATATCTCAATCACATGCCTGGCAGATTGAGTTCCAAGTATCTCCAATCCTCTCACTTCCAAATCTCTTCCTCAAAACCTGCAAAAGATTGAATAATACATTAGAGGAGGATTGATATAATGAAAGCCTTTCTCCTTCATATTTGTTAGTACATCTTGCACGCCAGATTTCCCAACAAATAAATGAAGGGATAATTTTAATAATAAGTGAGCAAAAGGGATTTTTGGTCTTGCCGTTCCACCAATTGAGAAGGGTGAACTTCAAATTGGGGTTACTCATGCTTATCCCTAGGACCTGCAAAAAAAGACCACATTTTTTTTTAGCAAAATCTCTGTGACAAAATAAGTGGTTAACTGATTCAAGTTCAGTGACAACTCTACTACTGTTACAACAATAACACTTGGGGTCCACGTGGATGGACCCCAAGCCTTGCAATATTTTTGTCCATGTTGAGTTTATTATGGATGACTCTCCAGGTGAGGAAAGAAATCTTAAAGGGTATATTGTTGTGCCAGATCCTGCTATCAAGGTTGTTGGAAGCTCTTGCTTGCCTCAATTCCCTCTATGTAGAACATAGCGAGAATTTTCCAGTACGGGAAAGAGTCCACACTGGTTTGTCCTCTTTGTTGTTGTTTATACTAGGATTTTTTTTCTCTAAAATCCTTTGTTTTAAATCCTCAGGTAGGGGAATGTTCAGCTTATTCCAGTCTTATTCTCCATTTTGATGAACTTCTTTAACCTGCAAATCAAAGATATCAGTATCGTTGTCAATTTGTTGATAAAGGGAGCCAAGGTTACTCCAGTTGTCATACCAGAAGGATACCTCCCCTTTACCAACTATCCAATGAATGTTATGATCTATCTCCTTCCCAGTAGCGCAAAGAGTTTTCCAGGAGGAAGCTTGCCCTTTTTGCCATTTTGCTTTCACAGGATGATTCCCGACCATGTATTTGGCTTTCATAAATTCGCTCCACAGGGAGTTAGAGGTTCTTAAAGACCACCACTGTTTAGCACTGAAGGATTGACAAATATCTGAGAGCTTTCTAAAGTTGGTGCCCCCTTCATTGTAGTGATAACAAAGGTTGTCCCAAGAAACTCAATGATGTTTACCACCACTGTCTAATCCCGACCAGAAAAATCTATTTAAAAATTTCTCAATTGTTTCAATAGTGCTCTTGGGAGGAGAAAGAAAATGCTCTGTAGATGGTCAATACCAGACTAAAGCCAAAACTAACACATCAAGAATGCAAATAGCAGAAAAAGAATGACATGGAAGAGGATTGAGTTGAACGGCTCCATTCTTCTTTATGTAAAGAAGCACTTCAGTTTCTAACATATTCATCTTTCAGAATAATCCCTGTTACATATTCCCTCCCAGATATGAAGCAGCTGCAGTCGTGGAAAGATTTCCCCTTGCCTGCTTTGAATTGGAACCTACCTATGGACTATGGAGGTTTGGAACATATCGTGAGTTGGATCACTACGTATTAGCTGAAAATCAAGATTTATCAACTTCTGGACCTAGTTCTTGCTCAGGATCAAATATTACTTTCAACCATGTTTGAATAAAAAATGTACCTTAGATGTCCATGTCTTCGTCTTCGTAAACTACACAAAGAGGACACTACGTACTCCATGCACTTCGTTCTTCAAGGATAGAATTTTGGAGTGTACTCTCCAAGCCAGAGATAAGGATGATGTGTTGCCAAATTGTGGAAGGAATACTCCAAACCTCTTGCTCACGAAGACACAATGTTGAGATGGACACATGCTTGAGCGCCAAGGATGAAATGTGGTTGCTGAAAAAAGAAATTAAAAAAATCTCCTCGCCAAGGTGCAAGATGAAGTGCATAACATGTTTGCTCGCCAAGGACGGAATGTGGTTGCTCCAAGTCTTTTTCTTACCAAGCTACAAGCAGTAACATGTTAGCTGGTACCTCGTTATTTATATGGCGATCCCTTGAATTATCTTGGCCTGATATCGAGACCATTTACACCCTCTCAAATACCTACAAAAGAAAATTAAAAAAAGGAGAATAATCACTCATGAAGCATACTCTCTGGGTTAATCACTCATGAAGCATACTCTCTGGGCTAACACTAAAATGGTGTAAATCTAGGTTTGGTCAAAAACTAGGTGTTCATTAGCATGACCCTCTTTGATTGAGAACATGAAGAGTTTTCAAGCAAAGAAGTGAACAACGTGATTGATTTTTTATGTGAATATTTGAAAAGTATATATATATATATATATATAGACACACACACCATGTATGTATACGCCTTAAAAAGTTGTGGAACAAATTAAGTTGGAATAATTTCATTTGACGAATGACAATGGCATTATATTACTATATCATACCACTACTTTAACTTATCACAACTGCTTAAAATTTCAATCCTTTTAAAAAATTACATAAATTCCTGATTTTACTTAAAAGCTTGAATATATCACAAAAGAATATGATGTATTCATGTAAAATTCAGTGATGTATATAGAAGAATGTGATGTATCAGTGTAAAATTATGTGATGAATCCAGAAAAATGTGATTTATCCGGAATAATGTAACTCAACCATAGTAAAATATAAAGATAAGAATATTTTAAACTGGCCGAGATTGAAAAAAGAAAAGCAGCTCGTTGAGGGTGATGGACTATTGCACTGTATAAATATTGTATTACAATGTATATGAGTGTATACACATCTCCTATATATAATTATACATCGTATATGCATGCTTTTACAATATTTATATAATGTAAGTACAATTTTGATGCATTTACGTAAGAAGCCCAAAAAATATAATAGTGTGTCAAATATTTCAAATATTATTTGGAAGAACTCAAAGAGAAGGATATGTCACTCTATCAAAAGATATATATAGGTGATCTGCACCTAATCAAAAGATATATATAGGTGATCTGCACCTAAACATCAATCATGAGTTTATAGTTAAAAAAACTCGTGATTTGTATGGTAAAGTACTTGTATTTCATGTACCAAATAAGAATATAATATGCCATTCCTATAAGAAAGTGTCATTACGTGTTGTGTTCGAAATCGAGAGGGCGTCATGCGGAAGCTTAGAGTTTGAAAACAAGACGATGATAATTCAGACGATAAATAAAAATATCTAAAAACATATATATTATTAATATATTTGGTCAAACGACGTACATATTAAAAAACTAATATTGAAAAACACAAAACCTAATTGGGAGAAATCTCCCCCTAAACAAAACTTTTAAACGACTACATTGTGGATGGTATTGTGTTAGGGTATGAGAAGGGGAGCCTTCTGTTTATAGAGTTCCAAAACCTTTTCTCCAAAAGGATGTTAGCCAAATATGTAAAAGTTTTATATTTTTCTTTCAGGAAAAGTAAAAGTAATTATGATATTACTTTTATTTTCCTTTTAAGAAAAATAAAACTTAAATTTGGTAAAAAAATCAGGGCAAAAACCCTAACAAATTTCTCATTTTTGGCTTGATTTTCTTCACTTGATCCGCCTTCTTCACATGCATGAACTTCATTCTTCACAAAATCTTCATCACTGCTGCTTGCCATGGTTAAAAATAAGGTTTAAAATATCATGGTTAAAAATTGATTTAAAAGTAATATTTTATTTTTATTTTTATAGATGCAGCAGCAAGAATGTTGAAAATATGGTTGAAACGTGTTCTCCACATGTAGTTTGACAAAATTCTCATTATCATCAAATTGGTTGCAACTTTGATCTCAACATGTCCTCAATTTGAACCATTGAGCTATGAGCTCTGATACCACTTGTTGGATTTGAAATCGAGAGGGCGTCATGCGGAAGCTTAGAGTTTGCAAAACAAGACGATGATAATTCAGAAGACAAATAAAAATATACTAAAACATATATATTATTAATATATTTGGTCAAACGACCTACATATTAAAAAACTAATATTGAAAAACACAAAACCTAATTAGGAGAAATCTCCCCTTAAACAAAACTTTTAAACGACTGCATTGTGAATGCTATTGTTGAATTCCCTTTTGTCGGAAAATTAAGTACAAAGAAACTTCTATTATACCAACAAAGAGGACAAAATTGCTATATACAGGTCAGGGGCAGTGGCAGCGAAGCCAAAAATTTCGTTAAAAATGTTCAAGATTTAATATATATGTATGAACAATAATTTTTAGCCTATATATTTTGTATAATTCTTCATAAACACAATACCTAATCTATATGTGGCTACGCTACTGGTCATGGGTTTAACTGCCAAGTAGCACACTTAAATAATTTTAAATTCCTTTGATGATATTCCGGCTTTTTGTTGACACCCACTATATATCTTGATTTGGTTGATCTCTTGTATCGGAACAAACAAATTCAATGATTTTCCATATTTTTTTTTCTTTATTATTGACTTTTTACCCACATATTTGCCGCATCTTGAGAAAATCTGTCCAAGAAACTCGGTAAAATGATCTAGTAACTTTGGTAGAAGAAATGCTCTCCTATCTTTTGATAATTAGGAAAGTACACATACCAAGAAGTATAGAGTTTATTAAAACACAAGACTTGACTACGATAAAAAAAATAAGGTCTAATCAAAACTGTTGGAACTATTATTGTCTTGGCCATTGTGAGCACCTTGACTATTTGGTGTAGTAGAAACTATGACAACATGAGGAGTCTTGATATTGAACTTTTCATTTCTCATTTCATCTCCAACACCCAAGCTTTCTTATAGCAACCTTCAATTTCTTGCCTCCATTGAATCTTCATAATTCATATTCTTGCCAGCTCAAGTGAAGTTTGAGTGTCTATATTCATGTGTTATGCCAAAAATAGGGGGGATGGAGAGAGCTTAAGCAAAAGAATGAAAACTATATATCATAACACCTGCCAATAAATTTGTTATTTCTGACATTTTTGAACAACCAAAGGTATATTGCTGAGGTTTCTCTGTAACCCCTAATTAGGCTGGAGAATAACATTTGAGGTATATGAGGAATTTCTTGATCAAGAACTGCATTGTGTACTATATCAACTACAAAACATATATATTTGGTCTGCTGTGAGGATCAATGGATCATAACATGAGGCGAAAAATGAAGGAGGCATACTTGTCTCATTCGTAGGGAAGTTTCAATACTTCAGCTGAGGGTTGTCTCGACACTAAATCGGGGCACAAGGTTGAGAAGGAAAATGAGGGAGGTAAACCTGTCTCATTCGTAGGAAAATTTCTTTAGATCGAATACTTCACTGAGGGTAGTTTCTACACCACATCCGGGGATATGGATAGGTAGGTATGTACATCTACTCGAGAGGGGAAAATGTGAACTCGGGTTACGATTAGGCCCCATTGAAGATGGTAGGCCTGTATCAAAGTTGGTTTCAGGTATAGGCTTGTGTGAAGGATCTGAAGAATAAACATCTTGGAAAGCTCTTGGGGAAGGAGAAGTAAACCTATTACTTCGAGTAACATAATTTGATCGACACATCTTGTAAGGTCTTGCAGAGATTCCATAGGTGGAAGGTTCAGGAGAATAGTTTGCTGAACTGAATCTCAATGGAAATATAGGGTAGTTGGCGGTTGTAGTTGCTTATCTTCAAGTTGAAAATCTGTAGGCAGCAGTCTAAAAGATGCAGGGTACCCGCCAGGAGTCCTGATCTATCTCCAATTCTAGTGGAAGGAATAGAGTATTCCATGGCTTTGATTGCGGATCCAGCTATTATTCGAAGTGTCATGAGACACCAAGGCAAGTTCATAACCTGTTTGAAGAGCTTGTCCTGCTTGCAGACTGCTACCTTCAGAACAAGAGATGTCTGGCTGTGATTTTCCAAATAGTTTCCATTAGACATCAAACGTGCAACCTTTAATGCTTAGGAATCTCATTCTCAGTTTCCCTGCCTTGTGTATGTTTCAAGCAGCCCACATTGACATATGGGGCAGATGAATAATTGTTTATATTTTCATTCTGCTCAGTACAGGAAATAGTTGTTGCTCCATACTTGTTTGCATGATTTTGCATACTACTTTTTTGAGCTGAGTATGCTTTCTGAGATGCCTTTAAGTCATCTCTTTCTTCAATCAGGTCTGAGTAGTTTTCAGGGTCACATGAATCCTGAGTGGTTCACAAAAGACAAATGGAATGAGATTAGTTGTGATACACCTTAACATAAATATGCATTATCTTCACTAGAAAATGATCAGCAGAAGGTCAATACCAGAATAAAGCCAAAACTAACATATCAATAACACAAATAGCAGCAAAAGAAAGACATGAAGGAGGATTGAGGTGAGCGACTTCATTCTTCTTTATGTCAAGAAGCACTTCAGGTTTTAACGTATTCATCTTTCAGAATAAGCTCTGTTACACATTCCCTCCCATATATAAAGCAGCTGGAGTTGTTGGAAAATTTTCCTTCATCTTCTTTGAATTGCAATAACAAAGAGACCACCTATGGACTATGGAGGTTAGGAACATATCATGAGAATTGGATCACTGAAATTACTAAGTAGAACATGGGAAACTCACTATGTAATTGCTGAAATCAAGACTTATCATATTCTGGACCTAGTGTTTGCTCAGAATCAAATATTACTTTCAACCATGTTTGAATAAAAAATGTACCTTCGATACCCATGTCTACGTCTTCGTAAACTACACAAATAGGACACTCCTTGCACTTCGTTCTTTAAGGATAGAATTCCAATTTTGGAGTAATCTCCATCTAGTCAAAGAAAAGGATGTAGAGTACTCTCCAACGAGCCAAAGATAAGGATGTGTTGCCAAAGTGGGGGAGGAATATTCCAAGCCTCTTTCTCACCAAGACAGGATGTTGAGATAGGCACATGGTTGAGCTCAAAAAAGATATTTAAAAAAATTTCTCGCCAAGGTGCAAGGATTAAGTGCATAACATGTTTGCTCACCAAGGACAGAATGCAATTGCTCTCGTTTTTTTATTTCCAAGCTACAAGAAGTAACTTGTCATATGGTACCTTGTTACTTATATGGCCATCCCTTGAATTGTCTTGGTGTGATATCAAGACCATTTACACCCTCTCAAATACCTACAAAAGTAAATCACAAAAAAAAGGAGAATAATCACTCATGAAGCATACCGTCCAGGATAACTTCAGATTATAGTATCAACTTCAGAAAATAGTATGGATCAATTCAGGCTGATTTTAATTTATTCCATAGACGTATGACTCTGAAGAAGAAAAGCTCGGCAGGATTTGAACCAACTTCAAAGGAAATTCTGTACGAATCCCTGAAGCCTTTTGGCCATAAGTTTTGTATAGTTGTAGCTCTTGGAGTCCTCTTGCTAATAAAACAAGAAGCGCATAATTTTGTCGCTCCTACACCGGTTTATGGATTTTATACCATAGACGCACAAATTTAAAAAGTTGGTGCTGTAGATCTCTGATCACCTTTGAAAAAATAATAACTCAGTCGTCCATGAACGAGTTTGTTCCTTAAATTTTGATATACGTATCTCTTGAAGTTTCATTTTCATAATGTCGAGAAAATCACAATACCGTTGCTCCTGCATCAAGAAAAAAATATTTTTGCAGAAGGTACTGAAGTTGGAAATCAACAAAGTTTAAAGGATGGATACTCCAAATACTTCTATGCATACATTTTAACCGTAGGTCTGAGGATGAAACAAGCCATATCCAGCCAACAAAATGTGAAAAGGATAGTAAATGTAATCCCTACCTAAGTTTAAAGAAAGAACTATTCCATGTCAAAGTTTGAAGATTTGGATACTTCATGTTCTCACCAAGTGTAACACCTCGCATTTTCGGGCTAGTCTTTGAACCGTCGTTCCTACATGTATAAGCCATAATTCAAATGATTCCCCTGTGAATATAAGTTTCATGATATTTTATCCTATTGTTTGATGTGCTTTCGAGGTAAAAAGTATTCATAAGAATCACTTAGAACAAAGTTGAGCTAAGAACCTTTTCATTCGCCCAAAGTTTAGTATTCGATTCTACAAGAGTCTACTTTGAACATGTATAACTTTTGATATACATAGAAATTTGTAGTTTAAGACCCACCAAATTGTAGATAATTGAGTCAACTTTCCAACAATACCAATTTCGCCTTAATCCAATACCCGAGAGAAAAGTTAAGGCATTTTCCGTGAGAGGCAGTAAGGGGTCGCGATGGCACGGATGGCTATTCAACCCGACTGGGAGTCGCGTCGCGAGGCCTTCTTAACCCAACTAGGGGTCGCACTGCGAGGGCTATTCCTCCACAGTTTTAGCTTTTTAAGGGTCAAGGGTTACTTTGGTCCTTTCCCCTCAACCCCAAGCGTCCAAAGCACGAATTATAACACCCAAAAGGGCATTATTTGCCCATCTTCCTCAAATCAACTCATGTAAAAACCCTCCTCCATTCCCAAGAACAAAAATCCAAGCATCACCATTCACGAACCTTTAAGAAAAGTTATTCTCCTTCAAGATTTAAGATTTTGAGGTATGTGTGATGTTCATCCATGGGCCCTTTTCACCCATGGAGTCCAAGAACCCGTTTTTATGTTTTAAATTACGAATTTACATGTCTGTGATAGATCACCTCCATGAAACTCTTATGAATTTTGATCATGTATTATGTTTCCAAGAGTTTATGATAGAAAGAGCCTTTACACGTTTGAAAGCTGAAATATGTTCATCAATATCTTGGTAATTTGATTTCAAGTTATGATTTCAATTGTTTTCATGCGGAATGGATTATAGTATGTTTTAAATATTGTGGTTTCTATATAATGTTCATGCGAATTCAGAATAAAACCCTCAGTTTATGATTTAGTCATGTGATCGTGCTATCTTATCATGTTTAAAAGCACTCCCATGTTAAAGTCTTGGTCCTCATGTGTTTGATGAAATGCTTAAGTGAATAATTGCAAACAATGATTTCCTTCCATGGTTTCAAAGTTTTCATATATCCCTGTTGTTTTTGTTATCGAGTCCTGGGGTTATGAATTCCCAAAATTTAGTTATTTACTTTTCAGTACCCATAGAATGATTTCAGAATACACCATGAGAATTCTCTTTCAGTCAGTTATTATGATCAGTTGTTAGTTTAGTTAAACTCATTTCAGTCTAGTAATCAGTGTTAATTCAATTAGGAGTAAGATTCAGCACCGAGCTAACCTAGGGATGGGGGCTCACCCGTCAGCTAAGACTGTATCCTTAAAACCAATCCCTAAGTTCTAGAACTATGTAGCCAATGTAGGTTATGAGATGTCACCCGCCAGTTTAGGACTAACACTCTCAGGGATCACTGACCAGTTTAAGACTCATCTCAGGGATCACCCACTAGATTAGGACTAACTCCATAACTATTGTTAGTTCCCATGGCACGGTATTAACACCCTTCCAACTAGGGTCACAGGTTGGACCTCGATCAGCTTAGATTGGGGCATGTCAGTTAGATGATACCTCCTATAGTTTTCGTTTCAATACTCAGTTTAGAATTCAGTTGAGTCTTGCATGACCATAGAATATAGTTTATCAATTATTCAATTATTAGATTTCAGTATTTTGGTTTATAGACTATTTCAAAACTTTTTTTATGCTTGGTTATGCATTCTCAGTCTTTGCAGTTTTCATGCATTTTTACTCAGTACCTTATGCTATACATTCAGTCAGTTATTACCCATGCACATGAACCCATGTATATCAGCCTAACCTCATTTAGCATGCCAGTACATTCAAAGTACTGATCGCATACTCATTTCTTGCGCTATGATATCTTATATCATAGGTTCGGACGCTCGGATTCTCGATCGTACTTAGACTTTCCAGTGCATCAGCATTTGCAGCCGTGGTGAGTACTCATCTTTCAAGAACTAGTTATCTTATATTCGTTATGTTAGTAGTTCAGTTATTTAGTCAGTCGGAGTTAGTTGGGGGCTTGTCCCCTCAACTCCACAGTCAGACAGTTTACAAGCTTTCAAACTAGTACAGATAGTTGGTCAATTTTCAGTGTGATTATCAATAGTTTTATCTGTATTGCCAGTATGTTTTCAGATGTTTTAAACCATGATTCAGTATTGATTTCAGTTGTTAAAACCTTATGGCATTTCAGTTAAAATTTTGCACATGTTGTTTATCAGTTTTATTCAGTGCTCACAGCAGGTAATAGCTCATGGGTTAGCTTTTGGTCTCTCGGGATCGTAAGCATCGTGTGGCATTTAGGATCAAAACCCAACTTTAAATATTTCAACGTGTGGGGGTGTCTAGCGAAAGTCCAAGTTCCTATGCCTAAAAGGGTGAAAATAGGACCTAAGACAGTGGATTGCGTGTTTATAGGATATGCTAAAAGTAGTATAGCAAGTCGGTTTTTGGTTCATAAATCTGAACATTCAAATATCATTGAAAATACGGTAATTGAATCAAATAATGTTGAATTATTTGAACACATTTATCCATATAAAACTAGACATGAACAGTCTAGTGGAGGGTCTAAACGACCTCGAGATGAACCAAGTGAAGATGTACATAATTATAAGAATCTAATACATAGTACACGTCAAAGTACGTCAACTTCATTTGGATCAGATTTTGTAACATTTCTCTTAGAAAATGAGCCTTAAACATTTAAAGAAGCGATTGCGCCTTCAGACTCATCTTTTTGGAAAGAGGCAATCAATAGTGAGATTGATTCAGTCTTAAGCAACCATATGTGGGAGTAGGTTGATCTTCCTCCAGGAAATAAGCCTTTAGGTTCTAAATGGATCTTCAAAAAGAAAAATGAAATCGGATGGTACTATTGACAAATACAAGGCGAGACTTGTAGTAAAAGGCTTCAAACAGACAGAAGACCTTAGTTACTTTTATATATACTCGCCAGTAACAAGGATAACGTCAATTTGGATGCCATATGACTTGGCGGAGGTATATGATCTTGAAATCCATCAAATGGATGTGAAAACAACATTCTTAAATGGAGAATTGGAGGAAGAAATTTATATGAAACAAACCGAGGGTCTTGTGGTTCCTGGTAAAGAAAAGAAGGAGTGCAAACTGGTTAAGTCACTCTATGGACTAAAACAAACACCTAAACAATGGCATGAAAAGTTTGACCAAACCATGTTAGCAAACGGATTCATGATAAATAAATGTGATAAATGTGTTTACATTAAAGACACTCTAAATTCATTGTTTGTTTGTAAGTGGATGATATGTTGATCATCAGTAGAGACATTTCTGACATAAATGCTATAAAATGAATGCTCGAGAGGAAGTTTGATATGAAAGAACTTGAAGTTGCGGATGTGATCTTAGGAATAAGAATCCATAGGACTTTACAAGGGTTGGCATTGTCACAGTCTTATTACATCGAAAAGGTACTTGATAAATTCAAGTATTTGGAATTGGGTATTGCCAAGACTCCATTGGATGTGAGCTTTGCACTTCAAAAGAATGAAGGTGAAAGAGACTCACAGTTGGACTACACAAGTGTGTTGGGATATTTGATGTATATCATGAATTGTACTCGGCCAGACATAGAATGAGCTATTAGTAAGTTGAGTCGGTACGCGAGTAATCCTAATAAAACTCATTGAATGGCAATGAAAAGAGTTTTGGGGTATCTTAAATACACTCAAGACTATGCTTTTGCATTATAGTAAATATCCAGTGGTACTTGAAGGATATAGTGATGCAAATTGGATCACAGGATCGAATAAAGGAAAATCCACGAGTGGATACGTATTTACTATAGATGGAGGAGTAGTCTCTTGAAAATCATCTAAACAGACATGTATTCCTCACTCTACAATGGAATAAAAATTTATCGCATTAGATAAATTAAATCCGGTGAAGAAGCAGAATAGCTCCGAAATTTCTTGGAAGATATTCCTTATTGGCACAAATATGTATACACTATGATAGTCAAACGGTTATAGGTAGGGCAGGGAGTATGTTGTATAACCGTAAATCTCATTACATAAGATGGAGAGATAATACCATTAGAGAACTTCTCTCTAGTGGAATTATCATTGTTGACTATGTAAAGTCAAAGGATAATGTGTCAGATCCACTTACAAAAGGCCTATCTAGAGAGAGAGTTGAGAGAACATTCAAGGGAATGGGTTTACGGCCTAGGACAAGTCAGCATGGTGGTAACTCTACCTAGCAGACTGGAGACCCCAAGATCTAGGTTCAAGGAGATCAAACAAAGTTGTGTCTGACAAGTTCGACATTGTCAATATAACCAACCCATTCTCATGATGTAGACAATATTTAGTAAACAAGGATAAGATTTATGGTGTGAATTCTTTTAATGATTAGCTAAATTTGGCAGATTTGACCAAATAGTTTAATCTATAGGATTGAAACTCTTAGAAATCACCTATGTGAGGGCGAAGTAGAATCCGCTTCAAGGAGAATGTTAGCAAAGGCCTATTCTCTAAGTTCTCATAAAACCGGAACGTGTTCATGGCTGAAAAGGACAAAACTGTGAGAACCATAAATGGTAAAAAGTTGGTTGTGTAACATGTGTTGTCTAGGTGTACATTAAATCTCGACGGTTCAAAGATATCAAATCTACCAATTGACCGAGTGCATCCGATGCATGTTCACTACGAAAAGTTCAAAGGGAAACCCACTTATCTAGATGCAGTCAGTCTTTTCTTGATGATCACATACTTGTCCGTAAAGTTTTATAAAGTATAGTCATTCCCCATTCATATGGGGGATTGTTGGGTTCAATTGGTGTGAATGGAAAATAGAGGGACACAACCCTTCGAAGAAAAGACACACTGTTTCAGAGAAGGTGTGACTGTTCACTCGGATGTGACTGTTCAGAAAAGACATGTTGTTTTGGAATGGATAGACATGACTATTCCGAAATGATACATCTTTCCGATAAACCATTGCCTCTTTTTGAAGAGACACTTCATGGCTATATAAACCTGCATTTTTTCCATAGGTTTAGTACGAAAATTTCTTCATAGAAAAAAAAAATATTTCTCTTACTTCTAAAAACTCCATGTGATCATCTCCCGTTGAGTGAGTTCGAAGAAAACCAGAGCGTTTGAGGTACCTCTATAGTCTAGTTGTGAAACCATTTTATCCTGGAAGAAAAATTCCATAACCTCGGGTACTTGAGGGGAATTATTTCCTTAAGGACACTTCATGAATTTGAAGGACTTAACTTATTCTGTTTCCTCTTATTTCTTAAAAAAAAATAACACACTTCCTTGATAGTTCATATTGAACTTGTGTTGAAGGTGTTGAAAACTTCATAAGTATTCTTGGAGAACTCTTGAACTTATGTTGAAGTGTAGTGTATAAACATACATATTGTGTACCCGAACCAACAACATTTTTACCGAAAGTCTGAGGATGAAACACGCCATATCCAGCCATCAAAAAGTGAAAAGGACAGTAAATGTAATCCCTAGCCAAGTTTGAAGTAATAACTATTCCACATCAAAGTTTGAAGGATCGGATACCCTATGAGCCTTCTCACCAAGTTTCAAGAAGAGGGTGTCCTGCATTCTTCTCTCGCCAAAGCTGCAGCAAAGGATGAAATGAAGCGATGCTCAAGGATGTCGAAAGAGTACTCCAAGTATTTCTTCCCGCTTAGCTGCAAGAGGTAACCCGCCAGTTAGCATTTTGTCAGCTATATGGCCATTCCTTTTATCTTCTCGGTTTGAAGTAGAGTCTATCTACTCCCTCAACCAGACCCAAAAAAAGGAGAGAAGCCCTGTTCGGAGAAAGATACAAAAAGAGAAGCGCACTCATGAATGATGTCCAAAGTTATGGCCTACCAGTTTTAGCCAACTTCAAAAATCATTTTTGTTAATCCAGAAGAATTTTTGACTTGAATTTTAGGTATGTTGTATCCTTCCAAGTCTAGTTTCTGCGGAATCAACTCGCTCATCATTTGGATGCTCCTTCACCTAGACGGTAACTCTTTGGTGAAATTGCACAAATCTGTCAAAAAGAAACAACCTACATTTTTATCCGACTTCCAAAAATTGATTCTCATCAGTACAAAAGGAGTTTTACCTTGATTTTCTTGGACTCTCCTACGTCAAGACAAGGATGTTTTGATGAAACTGTGCAAATCTTTTAGAAAATAGGCCAGATTTATGACCGACATCAAAAATTAATTTTTGTTAATCCATAAGGTACTTTGACTTGATATTTGGATACAAAGTCAAGTCGCTCACAGTTTGGGCTGTCCTTCACCAAGGCGGGGATGTTTTAGCGAGACTGCACAAATCTGGAAAAAAGGGAAATAGATCAGATACACGACCAAACATGTTTATGAAAAAATCATCAAAATCCACAATTCGGGGAAGCACATCCTCTACCCATTCCCAGTAGCCAGACATGTAGCAGACATTGACAATCTACAAGATGGAACACTCCAATTTTTAAGACATCCCTTAGGATGAGAAGACTCAGCGGGTGCAATTTCCTTATGAATTTTGGATTTCAGCAGAGGAACATTCATCTTAATGGCCTTGCCCGAGAAATTTTTTATGATGGCTTTGGTCTACATTTGTGATCATTCTTCAGGATGAAGAGATCCAGAAAACAACCCTTTGTCAAGCGAGAAGACATCGATCGCTGGAGATTGGACCTCTATGGTAAGGATTTTGGCATTGGGATTTAGTTTGTCACTTACTATCTCTAGATCGATGAGGATGCAGCGTATTTTGGTCACAAAAGTGCGTCATGCTGCGGCAAAATTGAGTCTGTATAACTTCATCCAAAAATCTGGAGTGGAATTAACAATCTTTCCAATGGAAATCCAAGATTATTAAGTTTGGGATTTTTGCAGCTATTCAAAAGCTAACTTTAAAAAGAATACCTGAACAAACTTGGATAGAATCGGATTATTGTGGCTTTCCTAAATAGGTAGCTTTACTGATCTTTTTTGCAACGCCATAAACCACACATAATTTCCGCACTTCTAAGACAACATAAGATATTTTCTGTTAGATCACAATAATCTGATCGTGATTTTTAGAGATGTTGTAGCTCTATGAGTCTAGTTTCAGCATTCATGCAGAGCTATGAAAAAAGTGACAGAGATCATATACAGGAATTACCTTACAGATACGGCCTCAATTGGACGACGTCGCAAATTGACAGCCAACCAATAATGCATTAAAGATTTCAACTGTATCAAACGAGTACTGTACTGTAGCTAGGAAAAAGAGGTGCAAGGTACTCCCTCACAAATTAAATGAATAAATTCCGAGAATTGGAGGTGTTCACGATTTGGGTAAAATTGAGCCAAACCGATAAGATTTTCTTGAGTTAGTAAGGTGACCAAATAATATGGGAAATTTTAGTAAGATGGTCAACTAATATGAGATGGAGGGAGTACGTACATCCACTTCTATGTTGTTGTATATATTTTAAGACTAATCAAAGGAAATTTCAGTGTAAATATGAACTAATATGGTTGAGCTATAACGTTATTAATCATTGTTATACGTACTACTTTCAATCATTAAATAAGTACTGAGCTACATAGGCCAGTGAGAAATTAAATATCACAAATGGATATATGATTTTAAATGGAAGGTTGTTGGGGATTGAATCACCTCAAAATTACTCATAGAAACTGATAGATTTTTCATAGATGATATGATTAGCGGTGCAAATTAGACAAGAAGAGTACAATTGAAGCAAGCTGAATACTAAAAAGAAAATATTTTTACACCTAAAGCAAACCCTAATACAGTAAAATTAAACACATAAACCCTAAAATTCTTCAAGAGCTAGTGAATTTGGTAACTGTTGTTTTTCAACATTTCAGGTATTCGAATCTGTATACATGCAACACCAACTTTAACTCTAGTTCAAGTCTAAGACAAGAACACTTTTGAAGTTACTTAACACCTTCAACACAAGATTATGAATAATCTATCTAAGAAGTGTGTTTATTTTTGAAAAATAGATGAAATAGAATTTGTAAGGCCAAGTCCCCCGACTTCACGGAGTGTCATTAAGGAATAATTCCCCTCACAGTACCCGAAGTTATGGAATCTTCCTCCCAGGATAAAATGGCCTTCAATCCGAACAATAATGGTACCTCAAATTATTGGATTCAATGAACTCACTCAACAGTTTGATTGATCACACATAATGTTTTTGAAGACAAGAAGAGAGTTTGTATTTCAGAAAATTCGTATCTAAACCTGTGGATGAAAGCATGTTTATATAGCCTTCATATGCCTCTTCTGAAAAGTGGCAATGGTTCACTTAAAAGGTGTGACCTTTCCTAAAAAATCATGTCTGTTCGTCCAAAGATTGCATCTTTTCTGAACAGGAATGCCATTTCATCAATCAATCATTTTGTTGAAGGATTGCATCCTTCTGAAGCATCAGTTCGAAACAGTGCATCCTTCTGAAGCATCAGTTCGAAACAGTGAATTCTTTTGAAGCATCAGTTTGAAACACTGCATGCATGCATATAACTGGAGGATCAAAACACAAAATTGTTTACTGCATTTATATTTTCCCTTCGGATTAAATTTCTGTCAAATAACTTTTGTCCAAAAAGATAGATTCCATCGATCGATCATTTGTCAAATCCAAAGCTGAAGTCGAAGCCGAAGCTGAAGCCTAAGCCAAAGTCGAGTTGAGCGAGCGACGATGATGACGACGCGAGGCATCTCTTATTTTTTGCCTCACTTACCAAGAGGAATAAGTGTTTCTTAATATAAACACTTGAAAGTCATATTCTCCCACCAATGTGGGAGAAATAGTATACTTTCCATTTTAGAGTATACTTTCCATTTTAGTGTTTTCTTCTCTATTTTTTCCTTCCACTTGGTTTCCTCCATTTTTAATTCACACTTTTCATATTCTTTGATCCCAACAATCCCCCACATGAATGGGAAATGGCTATTTTTCATAAAAAATTTACGGACAAGTATGTGATCATCAAGCAAAGCCAGATTGCATCTGGATAAGTGGGTTTCCCTTTAAACTTTTCGTAGTGAACATGCATCGGATGCACTCGGTCAATCGGTAGATTTGATAACTTTGAACCGTCGGGCTTTAATGTACACCTAGACAACACATGTCACACAACCATCCTTTTACCGTTTATGGTTCTCATGGTTTTGTTCTTTTCAGCAATGAACACGTCCCGGTTTCATGAGATCTTAGAGAATAGGCCTTTACTAACATTCTCCTTGAAGCGGCTTCTACTTTGACCTCACATAGGTGATTTCTAAACGTTCAATCCTATAGATTAAACTATTTGGTCAAATCTGCCAAATTTAGATAATCATTAAAAGACTTTTCACCTTAAGTCTTATCCTTGTTTACTAAACATTATCTACATCATTAGAATGGGTTGGGTAATTGACAATGTTGAACCTGTCAGATACAACTTTGTTTGATCTCCTTGAACCTATCTCTTGGGATCTCCAGTCTGCTAGGTAGAGTTATCGTCATACTGACTTGTCCTAGGCCTTAAACCCATTCCCTTGGATGTCTTTTCTACTCCTTATCTAGATAGGCCTTTTGTAAGTGGATCCGATATATTATCCTTTGACTTTACATAGTCAACAGTGATAATTCCACTAGAGAGAAGTTCCCTAACGGTATTATGTCTCTGCCGTATGTGACAAGATTTACCGTTGTACATCATGCTACCTGCCCTACCTATTACCGCTTGGCTATCATAGTGTATACATACTGGTGCCACTGGTTTGGGCCAATAAGGAATATCTTCCAAGAAATTTCGAAGCCATTCTGCTTCTTCACTGGCTTTATTTAATGCGATAAATTTAGATTCCATTGTAGAGCGAGCAATACAAGTCTGTTTGGATGATTTCCAAGAGACTGCTCCTCCACCGATAGTAAATACATATCCACTTGTGGATTTTACTTCGTTCGATCCGGTGATCCAATTTGCATCACTATATCCTTCGAGTACTACAGGATATTTATTATAATGCAAGTCATAGTCTTGAGTGTATTTAAGATACCCCAAAACTCTTTTCATTTCCATCCAATGAGTTTTGTTGGGATTACTCGCGTACCGACTCAATTTACTAATAGCACAGTCTATGTTTGGTCGCGTACAGTTTATTATATACATTAAACATCCCAATACTCTTGCGTACTCCAATTGTGAGACACTTTCACCTTTATTCTTTCAAAGTGCAAAGCTCACATCCAATGGAGTCTTGGCAATACCAAATTCCATATACTTGAATTTTTCAATTACATTTTCGATATAATGAGACTGTGACAATGCCAACCTTTGTGGAGTTCTATGGATTCTTATTCCTAAGATCACATCCGCAACTCCAAAGTCTTTCTTATCAAACTTACTCTCGAGCATTTTTTTGTTGCATTTATGTCAGAAATGTCTCTACTGATGATCAACATATCATCCACATATAAACAAATAATGACTTGGTGATTCGGAGTATCTTTAATATAAACACATTTATCACATTCATTTATCTTAAACCCGTTTGCCAACATGGTTTGGTCAAACTTTGCATGCCATTGTTTAGGTGCTTGCTTTAGTCCATACAATGACTTAATAAGTTTACATACCTTATTCTCCTTTCCTGGAACCACAAAATCCTCAGGCTGTTCCATATAAATTTCTTCCTCCAATTCTCCATTTAGGATGCGGTTTTCACATCCATTTGATGGATTTCAAGATCATATACCGCCGCTAAGGCAATTAACATTCTAATTGATGTTATCCTTGTTACTCGTGAGTATGTATCAAAGCAATCAAGGCCTTCTTTTTGTTTGAAGCCTTTTACTACAAAACTTGCCTTGTATTTGTCAATAGTACCATCCGCTTTCATTTTTATTTTGAAGATCCATTTAGAACCTAAAGGTTTATTTCCTAGAGGAAGATCAACCAATTCCCTCGTATGGTTGCTTAAGATTGAATCAGTTTTACTATTGACTTCTTCTTTCCAAAAGGATGAGTCTGACGACGGCAGCGCTTCTTTAAATATTTGAGGCTCATTTTCTAAGAGAAATATTACAAAATCTTATCCAAACGAAGTAGACGTTATTTGACGAGTACTACGTCTTGGATTCTCTTCATTATTTAAATTCTTACTTGGTTCATCCCGAGGTCATTTAGATCCTCTACTAGACTGTTCATGTCTAATTTTATATGGGTAAATGTTTTCAAAGAATTCAGTATTATCTGATTCAATTACAATATTTTTATTTATATCCGGATGTTTGGATTTATGAACCAAAAACCAACATGCTTTACTGATTTTAGCATATTCTATGAACACGCAGTCTACAGTCTTAGGTCTTATATTAACCCTTTTAGGCATAGAAACTTGGACCTTTGCTAGACACCCCCACACTTTGAAATATTTCAAGTTGGGTTTCCTTCCTTTCCATTTTTCATAAGGAATTGATTGTGTCTTACTATGGGGAACTCTATTGAGTATACGATTGGCTGTAATAATAGCCTCCCCCCACAAGTTTTGCGGTAAACCAAAACTTATAAGTAAGGCATTCATTATTTCCTACAACGTTCAGTTTTTCCTTTCGGCAATTCCATTAGATTGAAGTGAATACGGGGTCGTAGTTTGATGGACGATTTCATTCTCTACACATATTTCGGCGAAGGGAGATTCATATTCTCCGCCCCTATCACTTCTTATCATTTTTATATTTTTCTCTAACTCATTTTCTACTTCAGTTTTGTATTGCCTAAACGCATCTATTGCTTCATCCTTACTATTTAGCAAGTAGACATAACAATATCTAGTGCAATCGTAAATAAAAGTTATGAAATACTTTTTCCCACCACGTGATAGTATTGACTTCATATCACAAATGTCAGTGTGTATTAAGTCTTAAGGGATTGGAATTCCTTTCAATAGACTTATAAGGATGCTTTGCATACTTTGATTCCACACACATTTGACACTTTGATTTATTGCACTCAAAGTTTGGGAAAACCTCTAAGTTAATCAGTTTTCATAACGTTTTGTAATTAACATGGCCTAAACATTCATGCCACAAATTATAAGACTCAATCAAGTAAGAAGAATTTAAATTTTTATTGATTTCAACATTCATTACATTCATCTTATAAAGGCCCTCAATGAGATAGCCTTTTCCTACATGCACTTCTCCTTTGCTAATTACAATTTTTCTAGAAATGGTTACACATTTGAATCCGTTCTTGTCTAGAAGTGAAAAAGAAATCAAGTTCCTACGTAATTCAAGAACGTACAAGACATTGTTAAGTGTCAAGACCTTTCCTAAAGTCATTTTCGAGCCCACTTTTCTTGTTCCTTCTACCTTAGCCATGTAGATCATTTCTTCTACTTGAGCCGGTGTAAATGACGAAAATAACTCTTTGTTGGTACAAACATGGTGGGTGTCACCACAATCCATCCATCACTCGCGAGGATTCTCCACTAAGTTGCATTCTGAAAACATAGCACAGAAATCATCACATTCTTTGTTGGACTCAATCATATTTGCTTGGTCCTTTTTCTTGCCTTTCTTAGGGGTATGACAATCCGTGGACTTATGGACAATCTTGCCATAGTTGAAGAACTTTCCCTTGAATTTCTTGTTGGGTTGATTGCTTCCTTATTCAACTTTCTTCCTTTTCTTAGAATTGTTATGGTCATCTTATACAATATGTGTTCCATTAATTGTAGAATTCCCTTTTGACCTTCTCTCGGTAGCCCTATTATCCTCTTCAATACGTAGTCGGACAATAAGATCTTCGACAGTCATCTCCTTGCATTTGTGCTTCAAGTAGTTTTTGAAGTCTTTCCACATAGGTGGTAGATTCTCAATGATCATTGCTACTTGAAATGTATCATTCACAATCAAACCTACAAAACAGTTTATGTGAGTACTAAGAACATTTTCAATTTGTTCAACTAAGGTATTTTCAAAGATATACCTTCCGCTAGGAGATCATGGATGATTACTTGCAATTCCTGCACTTGAGAGACAACCGATTTGCTATCTATCATTTTAAAGTCCAGGAACCTTGCAACAAAGAATTTTTTAATTCCCGCATCCTTTGTCTTGTATTTTATGTTCTAGTGCCCCCCACAATTCCTTTGATGTCTTAGTTCCACTGTAAACATTATAGAGGTCGTCTTCTAAACCACTCAATATATAATTCCTGCAAAGAAAGTCCGAGTGTTTCCAAGCCTCTACAATTATGAAACGCTCTTTGTCGGAGGTTCCCTCGGACACCTCAGGAGCATTCTCACTAGTGAACCTTTGAAGGCATAGAGTGGTGAGGTAAAAGAACATCTTTTGCTGCCATCACTTAAAGTCAATGCCCGCAAATTTTCTGGGCTTCTCTGCAGGTGCCATTGGTTGCGGAGCATTTTCTCGACTTGTTGAGGCAATAATAGTTGCCCCCACAGTCGTAGCCGCATCTTGCATTTGACTTTCGTTAGTCATTTTTCCTGTCACCACAAGACAATAAAATTTAGTATTTTCAGAATACTACCTCTAAAGTTAAGCAAATTTAAACTCTTCTTCTTGTTTCTAGTTAACGATGAAGTTTTTATGACTTTCAATCGTCAACCGAGGGATCTTTAACTTGTGATAAAGATTTTATGTATTTGAATCACTAGTTAAGTTCAAACAGAGTAGAAATCTTAAAGCTTAATCTCTAAAAGCAAGCAATACAGATTCTGCAAGGTTATTCCTTAAGATTGTTGTTTTTCAACGTTTCGGGTACATGAATCTGTATACATGCAACACCAACTTCAACTCTAGTTCAAGTCTAAGACAAGAACACTTTTGAAGTTACTTAACACCTTCAACACTAGATTATGAATAATCTATCTAAGAAGTGTGTTTATTTTTAGAAAATAGATGAAATAGAATTTGTAAGGCCAAGTCCCCCGACTTCATGGAGTGTCCTTAAGGAATAATTCCCCTCACTGTACCCGAGGTAATGGAATCTTCCTCCCAGAATAAAATGGCCTTCAATCCGAACAATAGCGGTACCTCAAATTTTTGGATTCAATGAACTCACTCAACAATTTGATTGATCACACAGAATATTTTTGAAGACAAGACGAGAGTTTGTATTTCATAAAATTCGTGTCTAAACCTGTAGATGAAAGAAGGTTTATATAGCCTTCATATGCCTCTTCTGAAAAGTGGAAATGGTTCACTTAAAAGGTGTGACCTTTTCTAAAAAATCATGTCTGTTCGTCCAAAGATTGCATTTTTTCCGAACAGGCATGCCATTTTATGAATTAGTGTTTCATTTCATTGAAAAATTGCATCCTTCTGAAGCATCAGTTCGAAATAGTGCATCCTTCTGAAGCATCAGTTCGAAACAGTGCATCCTTTTGAAGCATCAGTTCGAAACACTGCATGCATGCGTATAACTGGAGGATCAAAACACAAATTTTTTTTTACTGTGTTTATATTTTCCATTCGAATTAAATTTCTGTCAAATAACTTTTGTCCAAAAAGATAGATCTCATCGATTGATCATTTGCCAAATCCGAAGCCGAGCCAGCGACGACACCGGCGCGAGACATTTCTTATTTCTTGCCTCACTTACCAAGTGGAATAAGTGTTTCTTAATATAAACACTTGAAAGTCACATTCTCCCCCCAATGTGGGAGAAATAGTATACTTTCCATTTTAGTGTTTTCTTCTCTCTTCATATACTTTGAACCCAACAGTAACAACATTCAGAAACAACCAATTCAACTGGATGTACCAATCTCACAAGGTTTTTTTTTAAGATATTGATAAAACAGTTTATTATGTACAGGATGAACATGTAGATTTTGGAATTATTCACAGGATGAACATGTAGATTTTGTAAGTCTCAACCAAATAGGTAGTCATAGTTTTTATTGATCGATCATTTTCCGAAGCCGAAGCCAAGCGAGCGATGACGACGACAACAACGACACGAGGCATCTCTTATTTCTTGCCTCTCTTACCAAGTGGAATAAGTGTTTCTTAATATAAACACTTGAAAGTCACATTCTCCCACCAATGTGGGAGAAATAGTATACTTTCTATTTTAGTGTCTTCTTCTCTATTTTTTCCTTCCACTTGATTTCCTCCATTTTTCATTCACACTTTTCATATACTTTGAACCCAACAGTAACAACATTCAGAAACAACCAATTCAACTGGATGTACCAATCTCACAAGTTTTTTTGAAGTTATTGATAAAACAATTTATTATTCACAGGATGAACATGTAGATTTTGTAAGTCTCGACCGGATAGGTAGTCATTAACTATAACGTGTAAGAAACCTTGATCAAGTTGTGAGTTTTTATCATATGCACACCCAACCATTTATAACAAACCATAGAAGACCAAATTAAGGAGGGCCAATGGAAGAATTAAAAGAAAAACTGCATATTCAAAGAAAAATATTCATGCAATTGCTGGAAAACAAAAAAATTCATGCAACTAAAAGAAAAACCTTTACAATCCAGCACTATTATCACCTAATTAGTTCAGCTCTTTGCATGCCCATCTGTTACACTGTAGTATATATCACCCTAAACTCTTCAATCATTCCAGCAAGGCGGCAACGTCAAGCATACAATTCTCTTCAAAATCTCCATCTTCAAGCATTTGCAGCAAGGAGTCAGGGTTATAACTCTCATCATCAAATTCCCAGTCTTCATAAGCGAATGTACTTGCTTCATATATAATTACTAACCTCGTTTACAACCAATTGATTGTCGTCGTTGTTGCTAATTACTTGATGATTTTCATCAATACTTCCTAATAAATAGTCAATTAATTCATCAACTTCTTCGTCCATCACCTCATCAGTAACCCCTTATTCCTTTTCTCATTTTTTTTCTTCTCTATGACTCTGCAAATAACAACTATATATCTTTGTTTCTGCCTTTCTTATAGTACTCATCCAGCAAAAAGTATTCTTTCATGAGCCACTTATCATTATTTTCATCTTTTTCTGTATGATGATCACTTTGATACTTTAAACTTCTCATGTCATTCCTATAAGAAAGTGTCATTAAGAACTTTAACTTACAAATAGACACATGCAAAACTTTTTTCAAACATTCAAAATAATAAAGAATCTAGAATGGAGGGTGTTTTGTATAATCATGGTTGAGAGATCATCTTAAGAAATCCTAACGTTCGATGAATTTCCTTTTGTCAGAATGTTAAGTACAAAGAAACTTCTATTATACCAACAAAGAGGACAAAATTGCTATATACAGGTCATGGGAAGTAGTGGTGAAACCAAAAATTTCGTTAATAATGTTCAAGAGTTAATATATATATGTATGAAAAATAACTTTTCTCCTATATATTTCGTATAATTCTTCATATACATAATACCTAATCTATATGTGGCTACGCTACTGGTCATGGGTTCAACTACCAAGTGGGACACTTAAATAATTTTAAATTCCTTAGATGATATTCCGGTTTTTTGCAGACACCCACAATACATCTTGATTCAGTCGATCTCTTGTATCAGAACAAACAAATTCAATGATTTTCTATATTTTATTTATTTCCGTTTTATTTATTATTGACTTTTTTCCCACATATTTGCCTCATCTTGAGAAAATCATGTCCAAGAAACTCGGTAAAATGATCCAGTAACTTCGGTAGAAGGAATGCTCTCCTATCTTTTGATAATTAGGAAAGCACACATACCAAGAAGTACAGTGTTTATTAAAACACAAGAATCGACTACGATAAAAAAAAAAAAGGTCTAATCAAAACTATTCGAACTATTATTGTCTTGGCCATATTGGGACCACCTAGACTATTTGGTGTAGTAGCAACTATGACAACATGAGGAGTCTTGATCTTGAACTTTCCATTTCTCATTTCATCTCCAACACCCAAACTTCTCTTCACGGTACTTTGAGTTTTCCACTTCTTGTTCTTTTTTTTTATAGTAACCTTCAATTTCTTACCTCCATTGAATCTTCATAATTCATATTTTTGCCAGCTCAAGCAATGTTTGAGTGTCTATATTCATGTGTTATACCAAAAATAGGGGTGACAGAGAGAGCTTAAGCAAAAGAATGAAAACTATATATCATAACATCTGCCAATAAATTTGTTATTGCTGAGGTTTCTCTATAACCCATGATTAGGCTGGCGAATAACATTTGAGGTATACGAGGAATTTCTTGATCAAGAACTGCACTGTGTACTATATCAACTACTACAACAACAACAAATCCAGTGTATTCCCACAAAGTGAGGTCTGGGGAGGGTAAAATGTACGCAGTCCATACCGCTACCTCCAAAGAAGTAGAGAGGCTATTTCTGATAGATCCCCGGCTCAAGATAAAGAATAGTACACAAGGTCGTAATGAAACATGAAGCGTGATGGATGGCATAACAGAAATAAGGAATAAGAAATAATAAAAATATATATCAGAGAAATACGAAATAAGAGAAATACAAGCAATTCAAAATAAGAGATAAGAAATAGGACACCCACCTAGTAGTAACATACACTCACAGACCAAAGACTCCCATCATACCTAAAATCTCCTGACTAGAGGCTCCTACTTATGGACACCATCCTAGGATTACTAACACGGATACACAAGCGCTCTCCTAACACCTTGCTACAACCCACACACTCATACTAGCCTTCTACCCTTATCTGCGACCTCCACACCTTCCTATCTAGGGTCATGTCCTCAGTAACCTGTAGCTACTCCATATCATGTCTAATCACCTCCTTCCAGTATTTCTTCAGCCTACCCCTACTCCTCCTGAAGCTATCCAAATATAGCCTCTCATATCTATGAACTGGGACATTCATGCCCCTTCTCATCATATGTCCAAACCATCTCAGCCTTTCTTCTCGCATATTGTCCTCCACCGAAGCCACTCCCACCTTCTCCCAAATAGTCTCACTCCTAACTCTAACCTTTCTAGTAATTCTACACATCTAACGCAATATTCTCATTTTCACCACCTTCAATCTTTGAATATGGGAGTTCTTGACTAGCCAACACTCCGCTCCATACAGCATGGCCGGATGGACTGCTACTATGTAGAATTTGCCTTTAATCTTAAGGGGCACCTTTATATCACACAACACTCCTGAGGTGAGCCTCCACTTCATCCAACCTTCTCCAATACGTTTAGAGTCATCCTCATCAATCTCGTCATTCCCCTGAACCATAGACCCAAGATACTTAAAACTATCCCTCTTACAAACATCCTGGGAATCCAACCTGACCACTATTTTGTCCTCCTGACTCGAGTCACTAAACTTGAATTCCATATACTCTATCTTGGACCTACTCAACCTGAACCCCTTAGATTCAAGGATTTGCCTCCAAACCTCCAGTTTATTATTTACACCCCCCGCATCTCATCAATCAGCACTACATCATCCGTAAATAACATACACTAAGGCACCTCACCTTGAATACTCCGCGTCAACACATCCATCACCAATGCAAATAGGAACGGGCTAAGAGTCGATCCCTGATGCAATCCTGGCTCGACCAAAAAATGCCCTGAGTCTCCGCCCGCCGTCCTCACCTGAGTCTTCCCTCCATCGTACATGTCCTTAATAGCTCTGATGTATGCCATCGGAACCTCTCTCACCTCCAAGCAGGTCCAAAGAACCATCCTAGGGACTTTGTCATACGCCTTCTCCAGGCCGATGAACACCATGTGCAAATCCCTCTTTCTTTCCCTATACTACTCCACCAATCTTCTCACTAGGTGGATTGTCTCTATCGTCGAGTGACCAGGCATAAAACCAAACTGATTCTCCAAAATAAACACGACCCTCCTTAATCTCTACTCAACCACCCCTCCTAAATCTTTATAGTGTGACTCAACAGCTTAATACCCCTATAATTGTTGCAACTCTGAATGTCACCCTCGTTTTTATATAACAGAATCATCGTACTCCATCTCCAAGCCTCAGGCATTCTCACAGTCTTGAAAATATCGTTAAATAAATCAGTCAACTACCTTAAACCTGTCCCACCAATATACTTCCAAAAATCTACTAAAATCTCGTCAGGCCCTGTCGCCCTACCCCTCTGCATACTATGAATAGCTTTTCTTACCTCTTCAACCTTAAAACATCTACAGTAACTGAAATCACGGCTCTCTTTCGAGCGCCCCAGCTCTCCTAACTCAATGTCTCTGTCCCCCTCCCTATTCAAAAGTCTATGAAAATACTCCTGCCATCTCTTCTTAATGTGAACATCCTCCACCAAAACTCTACCATCATCTCCCTAAATGCACTTCACTTGATCGAGGTCATGACCCTTCCTCTTCCTAGCCTTAGCAAGCTTATACAATGTTTTTTCCCTACCTTTCTCCTCTAACCCCACATACAAGTTCTCAAAAGTTGTTGTCTTAGCACCTATAATTGCTAACTTAGCCTCCTTCCTTGATACTTTGTAAACCTCCTAATTCACCCGTTTCTCTTCTTCATATTTACTCTCAATCAACTTAATATATGCCCTCTTCTTAATCTTCACTTTCTTCTTAACTTCTTCATTCCACCACCAGTCCCCCTTATACCATCTTGCCCAAGCCTTCGAAATACCCAACACCTTTCTAGTTATCTTCTTGATGTAGCTGGCAGCCTTATCCCACATAATATCCATGTCCCCCCTACACTCCCACACCCCTATTCCCACCGCCTTCTCACCTATCTCCAGTACACTAACTACGTCAAGACACCTCACTTAATTTTGGGTCAACCTTCTCCGACCCTACTGTTCTTGCTCTTCTTGATAATCAAGTCCATCACCAGAAGTCTGTGCTGGGTCAAAAGATGCTCACTCAAATTGACTTCACAGTTCTTACATAAAACCTTATCCTCTTTCCTAAGCAGCAGAAAGTCATGCTTCGGAAGGAAATCGGGTGATCCTTTTTCTTTGGAAAGATCGAATTCACTACTACCAGCCCAAAGGCCCTCGCAAAATCCAACAGAGCAACCCCCTCACCATTTCTATCGCCAAAACCAAAACCATCATGGACATCGTCATAACCTCCCAGTAAAACCCTCAATGTGCCCATTGAAGTCCTCTGCTATGATAATCTTCTTCAAGCTAGGCATGCTTCTCACCATCTCATCCAAAGCCTCCTAAAATCTTGTTTTCACCTTCTCTTCCAAGCCTATTTATAGCGCATAAACACTATACACAGGCAACGTAAACCCCCCAATGACCAACTTAATCATCATCAGCCTATCACTGACCCTCTTAATCTCTACCACCTACCTTCAAAGCTCCTCATCCACTAAGATGCCTACTCTATTCCGACTTCTCTCACTCCCTGAGTAACACAGCTTGTACCCATCCACAACCCTATCCTTAGACCCTACCCACTTAGTCTCCTGAACACACGCAATATTAATCCTACTCTTCTTAAGAATCTTCACCAGCTCTACAGACTTACCCTGAAGGGTTTCTATATTCCAAGACCCTGCCCTTAACCTATCTTCTCTTGCCTCTCACCTACCTCTTCCACCCCTCATTGAACCAGACCTAACACCCAACCTAGACCGTACACCCACCCCAGCCCTCCCTTCTTTACCTCCTCCCAAATTATTTTCCAACCCCAACCCCCTTGTATATGACCCTATTCCATCATTAACCCCAACAGCTACTACTCAATAATTGAAACAAAGCCCCAAACCAACCAACAAATAGACAACCAAACAAACAACGCAACCGTAGGAAAATAGTAGGAAAATAGCAGGCACGCATAAGAATACACTATCCAGCTTAGCAACTAGAACAACACAACAATATTTACCAATAAGCGAGCCAGGCAGAACTATAATCACAAGAAACCAAAAATAATACAAAGGAACTAAACTGTAAAGAGTAACTAAATAATAAAGTTCGGATGTCACCAGAGTACTCCTGCATGCTGGTTACGGCAATTTTGATGTCAAAATTGGTTGCCAAAATAGAGTCACCAGAAAGAGGCTGCTAATGCGTCGCCAGAGCGTCTTCTTGGTGTTGTCAGAAGCTGGTCATCGGTTGTCATCGTACCCACTATTTTAACTGATTTTGATTGGTGCTGCATACTTACACCATTGCCGGAGTCAAGCCGGTGGAAACCCTAATTCCGCCGGTGATAGCAGTGATGAGAGGAAAAAAAGAATGAGAGAGAGAGAGAATTAGGGAGAGAGAGAGTAGCCCTTAACTGTGCCGGTGCATCTAGGCCATCGCCAACGTTGGAGTCGGCCGGTTAGTCAAAGTGATCGTTTGAATATGAATGTTAAAGTAGATTAACGTTAATTAACAAAGCACTTTACATTTATATGACAGTACGCCACGTGCTACAATCCGATTAACCAGCCAAGTTTTACTGTTGAAAAAAGTATGGGGCAAATTGCAAAAGCGAAAAGCCAGAATTAACAAGGGAGCTTTTCCTCCAAGGCTCCAATTTTTGAAGATGAGAATTCTCCAGATTCTAATAAGGAATCTCTCCTTTTTGCAGATTGAAAGAACAACTCCTTCACTATCTTTAACTTTCTCTTCTACTATATCAACTACTAAACATATATATTTGGTCTGATCATTGATGTGAGGATCAATGGATCATAATATGAGGCATAAAATGAAGGAGGCATACTTGTCTCATTCGTAGGGAAGTTTCAATACTTCAGCTGAGGGTAGTCTGGGCACTACATCAGGGCACAAGGTTGAGAAGGAAAATTAGGAAGGTAAACCTGTCTCATTCATAGGAAAATTTCATGAGAATACTTCACTGACGGTAGTTTTTGCACCACACCTAAGGACATGGATAGGTAGGGTACGTACATCTACTAGAGAAGGGAAAATATGAACTCGAGTTATGATTAGACCTCATTGAAAATGGTAGGCCTGCATCAAAGTTGGTTTAAGATATAGGCCTGTATGAAAGAGCAAAAGAAGAGACATCTTGGAATGCTCTTTGGGAAGGAGAAGTAAACCTATTACTTTGAGTAACATAATTTGATTGACACATCATGTAAGGTCTTGCACAGATTCCATAGGTGGAAGGTTCAATAGAATAGTTTGATGAACTGAATATTGAGGGCAATATAGGGTAGTTGGCGGTTGTAGTTGCTTAGCTTCAAGTTGAAAATCTATTGGAAGCAGTCTGAAAGATGTAGGATCTGCGCCAGGAGTCCTAATTTGCCTCCAATTCTAGTTGAAGGAATAGAGTATTCCATGGCTTTAATTGAGGATCCAGCTATTATTGATGGGGAGTTGTTGATTTGTTTGCTCACCAATGAAGGTTTAGCTTGTTCAAGTTCCCCGAACCTATACCATTCCAAGTGTCATGAGATACCCAAGAAAGTTTATAACCTATTTGAAGAGTTTGTCCTACTTGCAGACTGCTACCTTCAGAATAAGAGATGCTTGGCCGTGATTTTCCAAATTATTTCCATTAGACATCAGAGGTATAAACTTTAATGATGGGGAATCTGATTCACAGTTTCGCTGCCTTGTGTAACTTTCAAGCAACCTACACTAATATGCGGGGAAGATGTAGAATTATTTATATTTCCGTTCTCCTCAATATAGGAAATACCTGCTATTCCATACTTGTTTGTATGATTTTGCATATTACTTCTTTAATTGAGTATGCTTGCTGAGATTCCTTTAAGTCATCTCTTTCATCAATCAGGTTTGAGTAATTTTCAGGCTCACTTGAATCCTGAGTGGTTCACAAAGACGAATGGAATGAGATTAGTTGTGATACACCTTAACATATATATGCATTATCTTATTTTTTTTTAAATCAAACCCATCCTTCATTAGTCATTGGTGTGAAAAAAGTTACAAGTTAAGTCTGGCATCCTAAGTTGTATACAAGATCATTGAGATGAGGCTAATATAGAAGTGTTAATCCTACCCAAAAAAGGCCTTAAAGGCCAAGGACTCTATGGGGGATCATATACAATGTGGTTAACATATTTGGTTCTTAGGGATAGGATACCCCATTTATCCAAATTGGTCAGACCTTTCACTTCGAGGGGCAAGACAGAGAAGGATTTGAAGATTTAAATCTCCCTACTTCTATGACTCCAAGAGGCGAGCTTGTCAGTTGGCTTATTATCCACTCTAAAGCAATGAGTAATATGTGAGTCACTATCTTCAACTAGTTTCTGAATATCATAAACAATACTAGCTATCTTCCACGGAGTCTTTCGAACTTTTTTTATGCTATCTGTTAGAAGAAGGGAGTCACTCTCTACCCAAACAGGTTTGGGGTCATTATTCAAGAATCACCTCAGGCCAAAAATCATAGAAATAGCTTCAACATAGTTGCTGGAACCTGGGCCTAAAGGTATCGCATAGGCAAAAATAATTTTCCCTATGTTATCTCTTACCATTTCACCTCCCCCATAAATTTCATTAATATAACTTCCATCACGTTTGATTTGTAACAAGCTCGTTTGAGGTCGAATCCATTTGATGATGGTAGATTTTGTTTGATGAATATCTCAATCACAGTCCTGGCTGATTGAGTTCCAAGTGTCTCCAATCCTCGCACTTCCAAATCTCTTCCTCAAAACCTGCAAAAGATTGAATAGTAAATTGAAGGAGGATTGATATAATGAAAGTTTTTCTCCTTCATATTTTTAGTGCATCTTCCATGCTAGATTACCCAACAAATAAATGCAGAGATAATTTTAATAATAAGTGAGCAAAAGGGATTTTTGGTCTTGTGGTTCCACCTATTGAGAAGGGTGAACTTCAAATTGGGGTTACTTGTGCTTATCCATAGGGGACCTGCAAAAAAAGACCACATTTTTTAGAAAACTCTCTGTGACAAAATAAGTGGTTAACTGATTCAAGTTCAGTGACAACTCTACTACTGTTACAACAATAACACTTGGGGTCCATGTGGATGGACCCCAAGCCTTGCAATATTTTTGTCTATGGAGAGTTTATTATGGATGGCTCTCCATGTGAGGAAAGATATCTTAAAGGGTATCTTGTTGTGCCAGATCTTGCTATCAAGGTTGTTGAAAGCTCTTGCTTGCGTTATTTCCCTCCATGTAGAACATAGCGAGAATTTTCCAATATGGGAAAGAGTCTACACTGGTTTGTCCTCTTTGTTGTTGTTTATACTAGGAATTTTGTCTCTAAAATCCTTTGTTTTAAATCCTCAGTTATAGGAATGTTCAACTTATACCAGTCTCATTCTCTATTTTGATAAACTTCTTTAACCTGCAAATCAAAGATATTAGTATCTTTGTCAATTTGTTGATAAAGGGGGCCAAGGTTACTCCATTTATTATACCAGAAGGATACCTCCACTTTACAAACTATCCAGTGAATGTTATGATCAATCTCCTTCCCAACATCATAAAGAGTTTTCCAGGAGGAAGCTTGCCTTTTTTGCCATTTTGCTTTCACAGGATGATTCCCAACTATGTATTTGGCTTTCATAAATTTGCTCTACAGGGAGTTAGAGGTTCTTAAAGACCACCACTATTTAGCACTGAAGGATTGAAAAATATCCGAGAGCTTTCTAAATTTGGTGCCCCCTTTATTGTAGGGATAACAAAGGTTGTCCCAAGAAACCCATGATGTTTACCACCACTGTCCAATCCCGACCAAAAAAATCTATTTAAAAATTTCTTAATAGTTACAAGAATGCTCTTGGGAGGAGAAAGAAAATGATCTACAGAAGGTCAATACTAGACTAAAGCCAAAACTAACACATCAAGAATGCATATAGCAGCAAAAGAATGACGTGGAAGAGGATTGAGGTGAATGGCTTCATTCTTCTTTTTGTCAAGAAGCACTTCAGTTTCTAACATATTCATCTTTCAGAATAATCCCTATTATATATTCCCTTCCAGATATGAAGCAGCTACAGTCATGAAAAGATTTCCCCTTGCCTGGTTTAAATTGGAACCCACCTATGGACTATGGAGGTTTAGAACATATCATGAGTTGGATCACTGAAATTATTAAGAAGGCCCTAGGAAACTCACTACATATTAGCTGAAAAACAAGATTTATCAAATTCTGGACCTAGTGCTTGATCAGGATCAAATATTACTTTCAACCATGTTTGAATAAAAAATGTACCTTAGATGTCCATGTTTACATCTTCATAAACTACACAAATAGGACACTACGTACTCCATGCACTTTGTTCTTCAAGGATAGAATTTTGGAGTGTACTCTCCATCAAGCCAGAGATAAGAATGATGTGTTGCCAAAGTGTGGAAGGAATCCTCCAAACCTTTTGCTCACTAAGTGATATAGAATCGAACTATGAAAACTAAAGATGATACAAAAAAGTAAAGATAATCGATAATATAGTTAATTAGACACAAGAAAAGAAGTAACCAAGAACAAAAGAGTATTCCAAACTCCATTACCCTCAATTACAATCTAATCTAACACCTAATTCCAACGCTGGCCAAGAGGGAGATGATCACCCTCTAAACCAACATTTCTAAATCAAACCTTATAAAAGTTTTCCAATACTCTCTCAATGGAGAAACATTCATCAATTCATCAATAATCAAGCAAAACTAAGAGAATGAGATAGTCTCAAAAGTATTTATAGTTTAGGCTAATTATTATAATTTTAGGGCCCAAAAGTGACCCAATTGCAAGATAAGTCCCACTAGGGGCTGTTTTGATCTTATCTTGAAATGCTAGAGTAGATCAAAAGTGGATCCAAAGTGCCCTAGATGCAAGTCCTTTCTAAGGGGCTTTCTATCTCCATTTTGCTTCGCTTGCCTCTTCCAACGATCCTTGGTCCAATATGAGTGTGATCATCAACAAATAACACCCTCTTGATGGTCAACAGGCTTCCTCAAGTACCTCCCGCTTCATGAACAATCCTTGGATCCTTTGAATCTCCCAAGCTTGACTTCTAGTGAATGGCTTGGAGCTAATCCGGATTGTATTATCCTCTCCATCTTGAGAAGAATGTAACTTCAAATTCAAATGGTGATCATCTTCTATCATTTCAAATAGTGAAAGATCACACATATTAAAGGTATTGTGTACTTGATATTCCGAAGGAAGGTCAATCTTAAAGGCATTGTCATTTATCCTTTCAAGCACTTAAAATGGACCATCACCTCAGGGCATCAATTTTGATTTTATTTGGGTCTGAAACCTATTCTTCCAAAGGTGCACCCACACCCAATCACCCGGTTCAAGGACAAGTCGCTTTCTTCCCTTGCTTACTCTTTTGGCCACCTCTTGATTCTTCATCTCCAGGCTAATTCTCACCTTCTCATGCAATTTCTTCATGGTTTCCGCCGTCTTATCTCCATCTAAGCTTATCACAATATCACTAGGCAAAGGAGAGAGATCTAAAGGGGTAAGGGGTTAAAACCATAAACACATTCAAAGGGGGTCATACCAATAACAGAATGGATAACACGATTATATGCAAATTTAACTAGAGGTAGGTGGTTCTCCCAAGAGTCCATTTTCCTTTAACTAAGGTGTACAACATAGAACCCAAGTTTCTATTTAACACCTCCATTTTCCCATCCATTTGTGGGTTGAAAGATGTTGATAAAAGCAATTTGGTGACAAGCTTACCCCACAACGACCTCCAAAAGTGACTAAGGAACTTAGAGTCCCTATCACTAACAATGGTCTGAGGAATTCCATGTATTTTGACAACATGCTCAACAAACAATGAAGCCATATTAGAAGTATCATTAATTTTATGACATGGAATAAAATGGGCCATTTTTTAGAACGTATCAACCATAAGAAAAATGCAATCTCTACCCCTCCTTTACCTAGGAAATCCCAAAACAAAATCCATAGTTATGTCTAGCCATGGGCGTTGAGGAGTGGGTAGTAGGGTATACAATCCTTGAGGGGAGAAGGCGATATTTATCACTTCTACAATCTATGCATTGGCCACAAATTCTAGCAACATCTTGATGCATCTTGGGACAATAAAATTGTTCCTCTAGGATTCCATGGGTCTTGTCAATTCCAAAGTGACCCATCATACCCCCTCGTGTGCCTCTCTTACAAACAATTCTCTACATGAGCTAGAGGGCACACACAACCTTCTTCTTTTGAACAAGAAACCATCAAACTTGGAGTAGGGCATAGAAGCACTATCCCTCTCCCACATTTCCCTACCCCATGTCTCACAGTCTTGATAGATTTGAGAAAATTTAGGGTCCTCGAGGTACATTGTCTTTAAACTCTCAAATACCATCAATTTATAAGACAATGTAGAGATAAGCACATGCTTTCTAGAAAATGCACGGCTACCATATTTTTCTTTTTCTTTTTGTAATAAATTACATAAGGAAAAGTCTCTAGGAAAGAAATCCACTTGGCATGTCTTTTATTGAGTTTATCTTGGTCCCGGAGATGTTTCAAGGATTCATATTTGCTTCGAATAACAAACTCCTTTGGCCACAAATAATGTTGCCAATTACCCAAGGCTCTAATCAAGGCATATAACTCTAGATCATAGATGGAATAATTTAGAGTTGCACCCTTGAGATTTTCACTAAAATAAGCAATAGGTTTATGATCTTGCATTAATACGACACCTATTTCTACCTTACTTGCATCACATTCAATCTCAAACATCTTATCAAAATTGGGTAATTGCAATAAGGGGGTGGAGCTAAGCATATCCTTCAAATCTTCAAACACATTGGCTTGCTCATCACCCCATTTAAAAGGTTTATCCTTATGGATAACCTCGGTAAAGGGAGCGGCGATGGTACTAAATCCTTTGACAAATCGCCTATAAAAACTAGCCAACCCATGGAAGCTTCTTACTTCACCAGTGGATTTTGGAGTTGGCCAATTCTTAATGGCGTCTATCTTAGATTCATCCACCTCGACTCCTCTTAAGCTCACAACAAATCCCAAGAAAACAACGTCATTCATACCAAAAGAATATTTTTCAAGATTAGCATGCAACTTCTCTTTTCTAATAACTTCAAACACATTATGCAAATGTAAGACATGTTCTTCAAGGGATTTGCTATAAACTAGAACATCATCAAAGTATACCACAACAAACTTCCCTATGAACCATTTCATCACATGGTCCATCAACCGTATAAAGGTACTAGGAGCATTAGTGAGGCCAAAATGCATGACCAACCATTCATGTAGACCAAACTTAGTCTTGAATACAGTCTTCCACTTATCACTCGGTTGCATCCGAATTTGGTGGTACCCGTTCCTAAGATCTATCTTAGAAAACACATAAGAACTGATATGAGAATAATCATGGATATGGACTTATGAGAGTGTGTATTTGGCCTGAGACTTGGTGTGTGTAATTGATGTGTAAAATATGGCCAAAACACACCAAAAATCGGTCCACTTCTCACACTTGATGGGCTCCCCACCCTTGAAGGGTATTTTGGTCATTTTACTTTCTATTTTGTAATGTACTATATAAGGAACATTGTAGGGTTTCTTTAGTTAATTTTTGGATGATATTTGTAAGTCTTGTAAGACTTTACACACAATAGTTAGATCTTGGAAAATCCACCAACCGAAACTAGGGCTTATACAAGTGTGGAATCACTTGTGTTTGCATTTTGCTTGGAAACATAGATGTCGGAGAGGTAAAATCTGATCTAGTGTCGCCTAAGAGATAGGTTTTTGTTGTGTGTGGTGTTAAAGTCCCAAGTGTGGAATAAGATCTTGGGTTTTTAAGATTATACCCTCAATTGTCTATCTATCTATCCCTTTACTTTTTATTATAATTTTGTTAGTGTTTGTAACTTGTAACCGTTTTTTCTTGTTTCTAGTGAAGCCGTTTCTTGTTTTTGTTCTCGTATTGTTGTTGATATTCATCTTGTGTTGTTGTAACTTAGTTTGTGTGATTGTTTTGGTGTTGAAACACACCATTTTATCTCATTCTTGTTGTTGTTGTAGTGAATCCGAGTGTGGTCACCAAATAGGTCCACGGGTTCTTCAAACTAGTGGACTATTTTTTTTTTTGTTTCGTGTTTCCATTATTTTATAATATCATTTGGTATCAAATCATGGCTTGATCTTGTTCCTACAAGATCAATCTTGGGCTTGCTTGTTAGAAAATAAAAAAAAATTGTTGAAAAGCTGAAAAATTCAGAAAAATTGCAATCTGTCCATTGTTGTTGTCTTGGCCAAAATTGTATTCTTGTGGTGTTCTTGGCCAAGATTTGTTCTTGAGTCTAGTTCTAGGATTCTTTTAATTGTATTGTGTGTTTTTAGTGTTAGTTTTTTTCCTCACTAACACTTTGAGTCGATCCAAATTTGACCTTGAATTGTTAATATTGTTGTTGTGAACAAAGTGTGGCCGATTGGATGTTGTTGTTGTTCTAGCCTTGACCGAGTTGAAGGCCTTGTGTTGTGGTGTTTTTGTATATCTTTAATGGTTGTTGTTTTTTTCTTGTTGTTTATTACAACCTTCACCTTTTGTAAAACCGAAAACAGAACACAAAAAGGACTTAGCCGATTGTTGTTGCTATCCTTGCGGTCTTGTCCATGAGATTTTTGACCTTGTTGTGGTGGACTTGTTGTTCTTACGATATTTTTGTTGGTTGTTCTTGTTGTGTTTGTTGTGTTATTCACCATATTCATCACCTTGTTAATATTAAAGTGAACTCTGATCTTATTAAGGTGAAAGACAAGGTGTAGTATTTGTTGAATCTTGAAAGACCCCAACAACCAAAAAGACTTTACATCACATCTCAACCTTTTTCCATAAAACAAGGGTCCTCCATGTTTTAAGGAGAAGTAAAAGTCTAGTTAAAGACTTTTGAGTATTGAACTTTGAATTGAAAAAAGAGCTCCAAGACTAGTTTGTATTTCCCTCCATTGAATAATTTCCACCAAAGTCCAATTTGTGAATTGTGAATTAAAATTTGTCAAGAACCAAACCACTAGTGGACTGCCACATCATCACTTTTACTGTTCAAACAACATTTTTAAGCTCAAATTTTTTATCATCTAGTTTCAATTTGTTGTTTTCTTGGTTTCGTTTGTTGATTCCAATACTAATTTACAAGCTAGTGACCATTTACTAGATTGCAAATTAGTTTTGAACCCGTTCTTCGTGTTAACTTTTCTTTGTGCGTCTTAATTATTTTGAGTCATTGTAATATTCCCTTGTGTTTTCCTTACTCTTTGGAGTCCTTTTCAACGTTAGATTCACCTCTCAACACCACTAAGAGTGCAAGCAAGATTGCAACACTTGTGATATTGAGTGAGAGGGATCCGAGAGTCGAGAAATAAAATGAAGAGAGAGTGGGGATTTTTTTGTACAACTAACGTGTTTTCTGTTTTTATAGGTAACTCCTATGCCATAATGGACACCATTTTGTCCCACCTTGATGCTACTGCCCGAGAAATGGCTAAGGCAAATGCGGTTTTGAAAAATTGGGCTCGGATATGTCTACTATACTTGAGAGGTTTGATTGAGTGGAGATTCGAAGGAATTCTCATGTTTCTACATCCAAAACTTTACCTCAAACAATCAATCCTACAAGACTACCACCAAATGACATAGACATAAGCCAAGCCCCCAAATGCCCTCCAACCCAAGACCTAAGTAGGTCACTTCTCCCTCAATTTGATCAAGTCCAACAAGAGGGACTTGGAAGCCAATCTCCTCCCATCCAAGCTCCACAACTAAAGATCCACATTACCAAATCAATCATTTTACCCAAAACTCTACTTCACTAAAACCGATATGTCCAAATAGAGGAGTGTGGTAGAAAGGAACATGGGGGATATGGAGTCTACAGTGATACATGTATGATGAAAGAGAAGTTGAGGGGAAGACGTAGGGAACTACAAGGAACCTACCACCAAGAAAAGAGGTGGGATGTGTTTAGTATTTTCTTTGTATTTTACTATGTGTTTCGGATGAGGATGAAGACAAGGCTCAAGATGGAGAGGAAGCTGGGGTTCAAAATGAAGAAGTTGACCAAGACTTATGTTAATGAGCTCTCAGGTTCCTTATGTTCTTTGCGGACTATTTTTGTGCCTTCTCATGTTTTTTACGGACTGTTTTAAGTGGTTTCTTTTGAAGTGAAAAAGTGAAGGAGGTGAAGCCGTGAATTTGAGGATAAATTCCTCTCAAGATGGAGAGGATGATATGAGAATAATCATAGATATGGACTTATGAGAGTGCGTATTTGGCCCGAGACTTGGTGTCTGTAATTGATGTGTAAAATATGGCCAAAACACACCAAAAATCAGTCCACTTCTCACACTTGATGGGAACCCCACCCTTGAAGGGTATTTTGTTCATTTTACTTTCTATTTTGTAATGTGCTATATAAGGAACATTGTAGGGTTTCTTTAGTTAGTTTTTGGATGATATTTATAAGTCTTGTAAGACTTGAAACACCATAGTTAGGGCTTGGAATATCCACCAATCAAAACTAGGGCTTATACAAGTGTGGAATCACTTGTGTTTGCATTTTGCTTGGAAACATAGATGCCGGAGAGGTGGAATCCAATCTAGTGTCATGTAAGAGATAGTTTTTTGTTGTGTATGGTGTTAAAGGTCCAAGAGTGGAATAATATCTTAGGTTTTTAAGATTATACCCTCAATTGTCTATCTATCTATCCCTTTACTTTTTATTGTAATCGTGTTAGTGTTTGTAACTTGTAACCGTTTCTTCTTGTTTCTAGTGAAACTGTTTATTGCTTTTGTTCTCATATTGTTGTTGATCTTCATCTTGTGTTGTTTTAACTTAGTTTGGGTGGCTGTTTTGGTGTTGAAACACACCATTTTATCTCATTCTTGTTATTGTTGTAGTGAATCCGAGTGTGGTCACCAAATAGGTCCACGGGTTCTTCAAACTAGTGGACTGTTTTGGTTTTTATTTCGTTTTTCCATTGTTTTATCATATCAATAACCATTCAACTCATCAAGCATATCATCTAAAAGGGGAATTGGGTGGCGATACCTTATCGTTATTTTATTGATGGCTCGGTAATCAATGCATATGCGCCATGTTCCATCTTTTTTTGGAACTAGCAACACGGAACCGCACCTGGACTCATGCTTTATTTGATGTATCCCTTGTTGAGGAATTCCTCAACTTGCCTTTGGAGATCTTTTATGTCCTTTGGATTACTTTGATAGGCCGGTTTGTTGGGTAATTGATAACCCGACACAAAATCAATTTGATGCTCAATTCCCCGAAGTGGGGGTAATACTTGGGGAAGCTCCTTTGGGAACACATCTCCATAATATTACAAAACAAGGGAAATAGAATGGGGTATAGGAGAAATAAAACATGGGCTAGGAGGAGAATGGGTGTCTTGTCATCATGCTCTTTGAAAAGATCTTTGTTCCTAGACAACATTACCAAGGGACTCTTCCCTTTCAACCTCTTTTTCTCCTCTTTTTCATCTCGCTCCTCAATTTGGTCCTCCTTCTCACCTTGTTTCTTACCCTTCTCTTTCGATTCTCTTAATTTTTGGTGACCCTCATTCACTTGAGATGGCAAAAGAGAATGGAGAGTGAATTTCTAACCAATAAAATCAAAAGAGTACTGATTAGTCCTCTAATCATGCTTTCTTGAAAGATTATATCGCCATGGTCTCCCAAGAAAGATATGACAAGTTTTCATAGGTATCACATAACAATGCACCTCATCATGATAATTTCTGACTTTGAACGAATCACCACTTGCCTAGTCACCTTTAACTCACCACAATCATTTAACCATTGAAGCTTGCATGGTTTGGCATATTTGGTTGTGGGCAACTTCAAGAAATCAACCAAATTTGCACTAGCCACATTAGCACAACTTCCGCTATCAATGATAAAAGAGAATATGTTTTCCTTTATAAAACATTTAGTATGGAATATATTCTCCCTTTGACTAGGGTCATCTATCGTCTTAATAATCATTGCACGCCTCACAACAAAATTTGGAACCTCATACTCTCCATATTGAGTCCAAGCATCTTCATTATCCTCCCCTACTTGCTCATCTTCTTGGGGTCCCTCTCCATCTTGGGCTTTTTCATTATTTGTATCTTCCAATCCCACCTATTATCCAAGGTAAATCAATTTCCCTTCCTTAAGGATCACATTTCTCCGGTTGGGACATTCACTTGCCTTATGTCCCCACCCTTGACATTTAAAACATTGAAAACCTTTAAGATTGAGAGTAGGATATTTGTTACCTTCATTCCTTGGAGGGTACTTTGGAGTGGTCTTCTCTACGGGCTTTTTGTCATTGGACTTGTAGTCCTTGTTCTTGTTCCATCCTGATAGAGATTGGTCTACCTCTTTATTCTTACTCCAAGTATTGGTAGATGAGTACCCTTTAGGTTTGTAAGTTGCCCTTTCTTTGATATCCCTCTCAATCTCCAAGGCCGCTTGGAAGATTTCTTCTATGGTCTCGAAATTGTGGATAGTCATGCATGAGGAGATATCTTTGTTCAATCCATCCTTGAAGCGTATGAAGTCATTGTTCACGTTTTCTCTATGGTGGAGCTTTAATATCAATTGTTGGAATTTATCATAATAGGTCATAACACTCTTGCTACCTTGCCTCACGTTGTACAACTTGGCAAGTATCTCATGTCTATACCTCTCCAAAACATACCTGTGTCTCATGAATACCTTTAACGCATCCCATGGAGGGGATTGTCCTTCATTCAACACATTTCCAAATCTCTTGACATAATCCCACCATGTATTGGCATACCCTTCAAAATGGGCTATAACATAGAAACTCTTCTTCTCTTCGGTGATATCATTAAATTGGAAGATCCTTTCACAAGAGGACTCCTATGAGAGATAAGCTTTGGGATCACTTTCGCCTTTGAAAGTTGGAAGACTAACCTTGATTGAATTGATACCCACATCTCTATCCCTATTACCTTGTTGGTTCCATTGATCATAACCTTGAGGTTGGTTTACCAAGTTTCCTCTATGATTAGGAACTGGACCAATTTTTTCTCCTCGACCTCGATAACCTCATTAATCCATTGGTCTACCTGGAATTTCCTTTAACAACATGTATGCTTCATCTAATGCTTCAAACTCTGTTTGTTGTTCTTTCCTTTCTTCCTAATATAATTGGATGGGTTGGTTTTGGTTAAGGGGTGCTTGGAATAGGGGAATTTGGTTATGTGAAGGTTGGGGTATTCATGTTCAAGATTCATTAGGTTGTGTTTGGTTGAATTGAGGTTGGAGGGTCGAACAGGATTTCAGTTTTGTGTATATATAGTGGCTTGAGGAGCGGAATCATATGCTTGTATTGGTGGATTGATCATTTGGTGATGGTTTTCCGAGGAATATAAACCGAAGGATTTGGAGCATGCCGACTAGTTGAAGCATGGAAGTGTTGAGGTGTGGATAGGGATGTGTTTTGTCGCCGTTCCTCGATATAACTCTTCCACCAATGAGGGATACACTCCCTTCAAGAGAATCCACCTTTAGATGAAGTGAATTTATCTTGGCATCCATACAATCAATTTTATGATTAAGAGTTTCAATGGCCACTAAGATAGCATTTGTTGAGTGGTTATCCATGGTTTGTGGAGTTTTTCCTTCCATAGACATTGTACCTATGAATAAAGACACTCAAAAACAACAAAAATGTCAGTGTTAGATAAATTAACCTCACAAACTCTTCACACCTTTGTTTAACTTACACTTGGATCACAAATGTTGAAAGATGGTTTATAGTTCGTGTGGTAATTGAGGTGTCAAGTTCTACTCTTGATCGAATTGGAGACTTGTTTGATGGACTCAAATAAAGATGTAAGGACTTGGATCAAGAATTAACAACAATATTAAAAGAGAAAATCTTGAAAGAAATGGGACGATGAATGAATTCGGACTCAAGAACTAATCATCCAACTTAGTAGGTGGATTACTAGTTGTTGATAGTTTTAAGAATCAAGAGTTGAATTTCTGAATCAAGGAATGAAACTAAGGAATAAAACCTGAGTAAATTGGAGTTTAGAAGTGTTAGAATTCATTTGGAACTTGAATTGGACATCGGTAAGGCTTAACATGCGTTGGGAGGTGTCACACACCTTGGGCGCACCTCTAGAGCACTTCCAGCGTAGGTGGGGAAGGCTGCTCACTGTTTTGAGCTGTGGCAGCAGTTCCAATGCACCTCCAGCGCAGGTGGGACACAGGAGAGCCCCTATACACTGCCTTGAGGTGCGGAAGAAGGCTGGGAGAAGCTACAGCACACCTTGGGCGCAGGTCACGGGCAAGTTGACCGCCCCTTGCTTGTTCCAAGGCCAAAGATGCCCTTCTTGATGCCCTTTGTGTAATTTTCTCTTGGAATATTCTTGAAATCTTTTTAGATGCTCAACCTCAAACACACTTTAACTCTTTTTTTTCCTTCTTTTTGGATCAAACACCTTCTTTTGGATGAATTTTCAATATGAATATAACAATATCCTCAAGAACACACCACGGACACCAAGAACATCAATCTTTCTAACTTTTTTCTCCGGGGCTTGGAATGAGTTGAAATTTTGAACGTAGGTAATTCTTAGCCTTCTAAACTCATTCCAAACATCAATTTCTCCAAATTATTCACCAAAATCTTCAGATTTTCAATCCATTTCAAATGTCTTCAACTCAAGATTCCAACAAGGATATAACTCTCAAATAAGCTCCGATTTGACTCAAATTTGATTTATAGACTCGTATATTGTTAGGGAACGCAAATGTAACACTAGAAACATAAGAAAACACAAAAATAAAAAAAACTCAAAATATGATCTAAGACCTAAAACGTGAATAGTATTTTTTTGTGATTTTTGATTTTCTAGGACGACTATACTCAAGGTTGACTTCGTAAGAACAAAATCAAGCTCGGTTGTGATACCAAATGATACAGAATCAGACTACAAAAACTAAAGATGATACAAAAAAGTAAAGATAATCGATACGATAGTTAATTAGACACAAGAAAAGAAGTAACCAAGAACAAAAGAGTATGTTAAACTCCAATACCCTCAATTACAATCTAATCTAACACCTAATTCCTATGGTGACCAAGAGGGAGATGATCGGCCTCTAAACCAATGTTTCTAAACCAAACTTCAACAAAAGTTGTCCAATACTCTCACTCAATGGAGAAGCATTCACCAATTCATCAATAATCAAGCAAAACTAAGAGAATGAGCTAGCCTCAAATGTATTTATAGTTTAGGCTAGTTATTAAAATTTTAGGGCCCAAAGTGACTCAATTGCAAGATAAGTCCCACTAGGGGCTGTTTTGATCTGCTCTTGAAATGCTAGAGCGGGTCAAAAGTGGATCCAAAGAGCCTTGTGCGCAAGTCCTTTTCAAGGGGCTTTCTATCCCCATTTTGCTTTCGCTTGCCTCCTCCAACGATCCTTGGACTAATGTGAGTGCGATTATCAACAAATAACACCCTCTTAATGGTGAGGAGGTGATACAAGAAAACACTAGGAATTCACGAAATGGACACACAAGATGCAAAAATCAGCAAGCGAAAACAACATTAAAAAAAAGGGATGAAGAAGAAGATTGCATAAACGTAAAGATAGATAGAAAGACCCTTACTTATACCAAGTGATTAACAAAAGATGGTGTATCAAACCATCAATAACACCTCACCAATAGAATCTCAAACCTTCCTCTTAGGTGGACCAAGGGAATTCACACTCCTCTAAACCCACCTTTCTTGTCAATTTGTTAACACAAGTGAAATCCATCAATTGTGCTAACCCTAATTCGGTTTCTCTCTCTTAAGGAGAAGGAGAATACTACAAGCTAACACTAGTATTAAAATATGAAAATTCACTGAATTCATTATGTCAAAACTAAGGAAAATAAGAGCTAAGGTGCCTATTTATACTATTACCAAAAAAGACTAAAATATCCTTAATGAAGGGTGCTCTTTTGAAGTGTAAAAAGAAAGTCTTAAAGGACCATAATAACCCTAATAATGGGTGCCTCTTGAGTGTACAATTATAGTGTGCAAGGTCCATCTTGTCTTTCAAGTAAGGCGCCTCTTGAGTGTAATGGTTCCCTTCTCCTCCTTCAACTTGCCAAGGCTTTAAAAGGCTCCAAACACTTGCCTATTCCGAAGCTTGAACCTTTGACAATACCTTGTACTCTTTTATGCTCTTCATGCTTGTATCATCCTCTCCATCTTGAAAGGAATTTGTCCTCAAATTCGCACCTTGCAAAACTAAAGAGAGGGAAAAACAAGCACACAATCCTCGTGATAGGAGGTCGTAATAGGAGGGTTAGCATTAGTACCACAAATTAGGTGAACATGCCAAGGGGGTACACTTTTGGAATATAACCAACTATCCCTCGTTATGATCATGAAACACCTACCACAAGCATAAAAAGGACACGGCTAAGGCAAACATCAAGAGGTACGACAACTACAAAGGTCCACAAAAGCCATATAGCATTGTAACTCCAAGTGGACCAACAAACAAATATCCTACCCCTATATAAAGCAAATCCAAGACTAGCATGTATATCATCATGAGCAAAGAGGTAGTATAGGAAGGCATCAAGTGTAAAGGCATCATCCAAGGTGCTATAATCTATAAGAATACCAATTGGTTCAATAGTTTTAGCACATAAGGTTGGAATCAAGTCATTTAAACACATATGGATTTCTTCTTTCAAGTAAAACATCAACTTGGCATCCACAATTTTGGATTCATTCAATTCAAGCACAAGTGTGTCAAGCAAGGATGCACATTTAGAAGCATTATCCCAAGACGACAATGACACATTTGCCCTCGGGTTTTCAAGAATAATACCTTGCTTGTCATGTAGACCAAACAACAAGTTGGGTGTGCCAGCATTGTCATATCCATATTTGGCACTGGGGTCAAATGGAAAGAGTGTCCTTAGACATGGATCTAGACAACACTCTTTTTCCCCATAGGTGTCACCCCATCTAAAAGACATATTCTCTATAATAGCATACATATTATCAAAACCAAATAAAGAGTAGAGAGAGGTGTCAGACAAATCAACTTCAACTATGGTGCCCTTATGCAAGTACTCACTAGTTCCAAGTTCATCACCATAGGATGCTCAACATAGGAAACACACAAAGAAGAAATAGATGGAATCTATAAGCATGCACCACTTCCTATTTCAAGAGAGTAATTTACCCATAGATATAAGTCACCATGAGCAGCAAAGGGATCATACATAAAAACATGTTCACAAGAAGAATCACAATTTGGGTTTCCTACATATTCAAGCAATTCAAGGTCACCTTCATCCGATTGTTCCTTTTCTTGGTTTCTTTGAGCAAATCTATCAATATGGCTTTCATAATACAACATGCTCAAAGAATCATCTCCAATCCCATGATCAACTCTATCAACATCATTACTAACTTGAGACTTATTAAACATACCACACATATGCTTAAGTAGTGGACTACATTTGGGAGTATGTTGATCATCATTCACATCCTCACTAGTTGTTGGCAACTCACATACCAATGTAGACTCACCTTGGATTTCACAAGGGTCAACTAGTGTGTGAATACTATTGTCACTTGGTAAGGGAACCTCATTCAAGTCATAAGTGCTAGCACTAGATGGACACAAATCATTCTCACGAAAAGAATTGATTTTGTCATCTAAAGTATCAACTAGTGATTGCGTACTCACAACAATATTTTGGTCCTTATGCAACCTAACAACACTAAGAGTATCACAAAAGGAAGATTCACACACTTTTTCATTAAGCAAATCCGAAACTACACCACTTTGGCTACTACTAGCCACATCACAACGATTCAAGTTTCTAGGAGTGTAGAAGATAGCTTTCTTACCTTGTAGATCATGGGAAGTGTGTTCTTCACTTGGTTTTTCCTTAGGTCAGCCTTCATGATCCGCATTACAAGGAAATATGTCAAGGTTTCCCTTTGGACTCACTTTTTCAAAATTGGGATTTAGTGCACTAAGCATTTGGCGCATATCTTCAATGAAGCTATCCCAATTGTCTTTGATGTGATCAAATGGTACCTAAAAGAAAGAAACCTACAAAACAAACAAACAAGTTAGTTCAAAAAGAGCCTCACCACCCTCACTCTCGTTTCTTACCTCATGCTTGGTTTCACAAGTGTTGAAAGCTTGGCAATACTTGGCAAGTGAATTGAGTGGTGAATATGCCTTGGTACGGAATCAATTTTTGTTTGATAAGACTAAAAAAATGATATACGGACTTGAACCAACAAGTTACTATGACTTAAAAATGATAAAAAGCACAAAAGGAGCGTAGACACGAAACAAAGAACTCTAGACTAATTATCAACCTAGTAGGTAATTACTAGTTTGGTAATTAGTGGTAGAATCAACACAAAAGCAACTAGAAACAACAAATAGAAACTTAGAAATCTAATTTAGAACTCAATTTGGTCGTTTGTATAAGTGATGACGTGGCAACTTATGATTGGACGTCACTTTTCAAACTTTTCAAATCCCAATTCACTTGTTTCGGCCAAAAACACTTAGAAGAAGATGGAATTCCGTTTGGGAGGGAAAAATTGAAGGCTTGGAGCCCTTTTGGAGCTTCAAATGAATTCAAAATGGATTGGTCCCCCCCTTGTACTTTCAATTGTACTTGATTATTTCCTTTGTCTCTTCTTTCTTTTGGATGACAATGAATATGCCAAGAAATATTCTTTCATAAACACCAAGTACACTCTCTTTATTCTCCTTTTTGGATCAAACAAACTCTTTGAATATTCTTCTTCAACAAGCTATGAAGATGGTGAAGAACAATATGAATATTCAAGAGTTGACCAAAGTTTGACCGCAAGGCAAATGAACTCTAACTTTAATTTTTATTTTGGATCTAGGTTCCTTGGGCCAAGGCAAGCTCAAATAACACAAAATCAGACACAAACACACCACAAAATGATATGCACCATGAGATCCCACCTCAAAGCTTCAAACAAGGCACAACAATGGCGGATCTAGCTCAAAAACAACCAAATCTTGTTCCAAATGTAGATATAGACTCCCTAGGTGCTAGGGAGCAAGAATCTAGCACTTGAAACCAACAAAACAACACAAAAATATGTAGATCTAAGATTTTAAAATCTTCCCAAACACAAAAACGGGTTTACAATTTTTTTTGTGAGATTTTCGATTTTCTACACTCTTTTTTTTTGTTGAGATTTTCTTAGATCCAAGACTTAGGGTTGTAGGAACAACCCTAAAACATGGCTTTGATACCAAATGATACAAGAAAACACTAGGAATTCACGAAATGGACACACAAGATGCAAAAATCAGCAAGCAAAAATAACACAAAAGAAAGGGGATGAAGAAGAAGATTTCATAAACGTAAAGATAGATAGAAAAACCCTTACTTATACCAAGTGATTAACAAAAGATGGTGTATCAAACCATCAATCACACCTCACCAATAGAATCTCAAACCTTCCTCTTTGGTGGACCAAGGGAATTCACACTCCTCTAAACCCACCTTTCTTGCCAATTTGTCAACACAAGTAAAATCCATCAATTGTGCTAACCCTAATTCGGTTTCTCTCTCTTAAGGAGAAGGAGAATACTACAAGCTAACACTAATATTACAATCTGAAAATTCACTGAATTCATTATGTCAAAACTAAGGAAAATAAGAGCTAAGGTGCCTATTTATACTATTACAAAACAAAGACTAAAATACCCTTAATGAAGGGTGCTCTTTTGAAGTGTAAAAAGAAAGTCTTAAAGGATCATAATAGCCCTACCAATGGGCTCCTCTTGAGTTTAATGGTTCCCTTATCCTCCTTCAACTTGCCAAGGCTTTAAAAGGCTCCAAACACTTGCCTATTCCGAAGCTTGAACCTTTGACAATACCTTGTACTCTTTTATGCTCTTCATGCTTGTATCAGGAGGCTTCTTCAAATACCTCCCGCTTCATGAACAATCCTTTGAAGCTTCATCAAGAATATGCCATGTGATAGAGATTAGAAGCTTCAAAAATACATCCTCCACTTCTTGAGGAGGAATTGATCTCAACCTTCATTCAAATTCAAGAAGGCCTATATTATGATAAGTTCTTTGGAGCGTGTGCACGCAACTTCTCCGATTTGATTCGAATTGGCAAAGAGATAGAAAATGGCATTCAAGAAGGAAAATTTGTAGAAGCAACACAAGTCGTTCATCTAGTCATCCAATCAAAGACACCAGGAAATTCACAAAATGTAAACAACTCAGCTTGTGTGCATCAATCGAAATGCCCTCAAGGTCACTGGTCATTGCTGTCTCATGCTTTTTCTGACCTTCGCAATGCTCATCTCCAACCTTTTTATTAGCAAAATTTTTAGAATGGCTCCCAACAATAATTTCAACAAGCACAATCTACCCCGCGGCCATAGAAGAAGATAAAATCTTTCTCCTTCACTTCTTAAGATGAGCCATTGGTCGATATATTTGAGAGATTGAGAACTAAAGGACTTCTGCAGCCCAAAAAAGAATTCATACCTAAGTATCCATATCCAAACTTCAATTTATCCAAAAATTGTGCCTAACATTCAAACGTTCAAGGACATGACACTGAAGATTGTCCAGCACTAAGGTTTAAGATTTAAAGTTTTATTGAGAGTGGCAAGATAAAGCTGCAGCAAGAGCCTCCAACCTGCTGCGATAATGTCACAAACAAGGGCACATTTTTGTTAAGGATGATCCATCGAAATTGGTACCAAGGCATTTGAAGAGAAAAAGGGAAACAAATCTAGAAGACTGATACAGACATCATTTTGCGACTTGAGAATATCATCTTCCTCTTCCCTCCTTCATGAGTAGCTTCCACTTTGTAAAGTCGTCCTCCCTTTTATTCCTTTGTGAGTAGCTACTATTTTGTAACTTAGCATCAGTCTTATTTTCCTCCTATATAAGCAGATATTTTTTCACAATCTTGTCCAAACTTTTTATGAACTGCGTGGGGCCTAATTCCTATTAGCAAAGGGATACGTAGGCTCCTATTCTGGGTTCGGTCACGATATCATAAAATTTTATTTCTCCCATAGCCAAAATTGGGACAACCATGTAGGTGACCTATTACTATTTCAGCAAATCATATCTTTAAGATCACGAGCCACACTCGCAACAATGTCATGACTACAAGAAGCGCAAATTTGAAGTCAAAATTTTGTGGTTCAATGCAAGGCAATCAATTTCTTTTATACTAACAAGTTTTCTTTGAGTAATGCATATGTTAATTTTCAATTATTCTTAAGGGATAACACATGCTAGAAAAGCACCGGAAGACAATCCAAAAATGAAGAAAAATCAATGAAGTTTAAATTTCAAAACTTACAGTTCTCTTTGAGCGTAGGAGCTTCCCCACAACAAAATTCGCCGTAGAGAAAAATCTTAAATTATGGATATCATATTATGAATAGTCACTAATGTGGCATTGCACTGTTAATGTTCGCTATCACAAAAGCACCGCCCCTTGAATTTTCACCACTGCAAATGCACTACATAGAGTTTTTACTGATTTATGAATGTTTGTAATTAGAGAATTGCACCAAGCTCTTTGCATTGCATTAATATTTGTAACTTTGTATTATATGTTGGGTCTGTCCACCCTAAAATAGGACATATTGAGTTCGTCCACCCTAAAATAGGATATTATGGGTCTGTCCACCCTAAAATAGGACATATTGGATCATCCATCCTAAAACAGGACATAGTGGGTTAGTCTTCCCTCCAATAAGACTGTTTATGCACGTTGCCTTCAATTATATATTTATGCTTACTTGCCTTTAATTGAACATATCGAAATGCATTAACTATTTATTTATTAGCACTGCATTCTATCTTTTAAATTTTCTCAAAAATTATTAGAAAAAACAGCACCAAGCTCTCTGCACTTCATTAATATTTGGAAGTTTGCAATGTATATTGGGTTTTCTCACCCTAAAATAGGACATGTGGGGTTCGTCCACCCTAAAATAGGACAGAGTGGATTAGTCTACCCTCTAATAAGACCATTTATGCATGTTTGCCTGCAATTAGATATTTATGTTTGCTCGTTTTCCTTGAATGTATCGAAATGCCTTAACCATTAATTTACTTTTATCATTATTATTTTTATTAATTAGTTAAGAACAACATGTTAATCTTTAAATTTTCTTGAAATCTTTAGAAAAAAAAAAATCGCACCAATCTCTCCTCATTGCATTGATATTTGAAAATCTGCAACACACTTTGAGTTCATCCACCATAAAATAGGACACATTGGGTTCTTCCACCCTAAAATAGGATACTTTGGGTTCGTCCATCCTAAAATAGGATAATACGGGATGTTCACCCTAAAATAGGACATGTTTGGTTTGTCCTCCCTAAAATAAGATATTTCGAACCCGTCCATCCTAAAACAGGACATATTGGGACAATATGCCCTCTATAAGAAATTTTATGCATCCATGCTTTCAATTGAATATGTATACTTGCTTGCACTTAATTGAACATATAACAATGCCTTAATTATTTATTTTCTAGCCAAGCAACACGTACTATCTTTTAATTTCTTCGAAAATCAAGATCAATTATTCATTTGTTCGTTATTGAGCATTGATTTTGCTAATATTTCTACTTAGATTGACGAATTTTGCAATCATAGAAGTTGAAGTTGTTACTTCTAAAAATACTGCACGCTCAACCAATCGCATCTAGAGAACCGATGGATGTATTTGTCTTATGGTCTCTTTGAAAGAATTTTATTCATATATTTTCTTGCTTTACATTGTTTGCTAAATTTTCTATCAAAACTTGTCAGGAAGAAAAATTATATGCAGAAAGAGGAGACAAAGCACAACGTGAAACTTTATCTTATCAATGAACTGAGGAAATTTGTTGGAGAGTCAAGCTCACCAACAATGGTCAAGAATCTACTCTCGAATATTACTCAACCTACGTCTCGCATTTGGGACGCGTAGGAAATTTTACATCAGTCTTTCATTTTTCAATTAACAGAATCTCGAATCTCGCATGTTTTCCATTTTTAGCTCCTCTTCTTTGTTTTCTTTATCAATCTTGACACCCAGTGTCATCGTAGCTCTATACTGGGACGATTTTTAGAAAAACATCACTCTTTAGATAGGCATTTACTCCATTTCATCCAATACCTCTATGTTTGTCAATTCTAGTTTCAACTTTACTCAAATCCCCTTTACTTGTTAGCCTTTAACAATTTTATTTTTTTCTTCACTCCACTTTAAATTCTTACTTGTTCAAGCCTAACCATTTACCTAGCCATATCTGTCATTTTTAATCGTGCATCAATTCAGGAGGTTTTTGTGAATGTTGTTGCTTAAAACTCACTACCTTTTTCCTTTATCATGAGTCTTGAACAACATATGGCCGGATTCTCATGCAACCCGAGATATGTAGGCAACTCGAAGATCAGAGTTCGGCCACAATTCTTCCTAACATTCTTCATACATATCCTCCTAAATCCGGTCGACTGGGAAAAAATTAGGTTACTAGTCAACTTCTTTGTTCGGAAACTCTTTCATCCTTTCAAACCAAAGAGGGATAGTTGTTGACACCCAATTTTGTTCCACCTTTCTTTCAAGTCATCTCTTTGCACTTCTAAATAATTTTGATAGCTTAAAAAAATATATATGTATGATTTTCCTATAATTAGGAGTTTATGAAAGTCCTGCAACTATTTGTATTTTTAAAACTAAGAATCACCGCTATTATTATTATTATTATTATTATTATTATTATTATTATTATTATTATTATTATTACTATTATTATTATCATCATCATCATCATCTATTACTATTTTGGTCATATTTTAAATTAACATCGCATTTCCTAAACTTTCGCAAAAAAAACATTTACTTTTATCGAATGAGTATTTTGCGACTTTTTTTTCTTTATAAACATTATCTTTTTATCGTGCAACTTTATTTAAGTTATTTATATTTTAGCATCAAATGATTTTTGACATTTATTCAGATATTTATAATATTTTTTTGTTAAAAGTGTTATTTAAATTAATTTAGAAAGTCCAAATAACATAAGAAAGAAGGTATTTTAAAGGAAAAATTACATAAACTAGCAATCTTAAGACATTAATTACAATTAATAGAAGTAGTTTCTCAAAATTACAACTTATAACAAAAGTAGCAATATTTTACCTTTTTTAGGAAAAAGCACGTGACTTTAATCCCTAGTTTTATCTTACCCTTTTTTTACGTTAATTTACCAATTTTAGTTTGTTTTTTTAAATACCGATTTTTTCTCCATCTATTAAGGTAAATTGGTTTTAGAGATGTTATATTTTTCATATATCTCTTTTATGTAATTTATTGTCGCCATTTTTTTCCATCTTCTTCTGCGTATTGCTTTTTTCTTCTTTTGATTTTGCTGCTTAATAGGTAATGTGCCACCATTCTCATATCAGTAACTCTCTTCATCATCTTCTTTTGCTATGTTCTCATGTTCATTTAGTTTTTTGACTTGGTCAGATTGATAAGGTGGAAGTTTCATGTTAGGCTTCTCTATTTGATCAGAAAATTTGACTACTTTAGGATGCATATAGTAGTCTTTTTTTGCTATCAGAAAGTTCTGCACTTGGTTTAGATTCATTTTTGGCTAACGATTCATCAAGAAACATTGACAACTCCTCAAATTTCTTCAATGATGCAGCTTCTCTACTTTGAAGCTCCTCATTTTCGCAAATAATATTCTAGACCTCTTTTCTATGGCCATTAAACGTTCCTGCAATCTCGCGCTCTCGTTCTTTGCTTCACCAAGGACCTCCTTTAGATAAGTCACCTCAGATTCAAATTTCTTGAGGGAATTCTTCAAATAGGCTTCTTCATCTTTTTTTGGCAGAAGCTTGTTCCTCAATTGTCGAAATCATGAAATGGAAAATATTGAGAAAATCTTCATCACCAAAATCCACAAAGAATAAAAAATCAGTGAAAAAGAGGAAGTCAAATGAAAAAAGGAGAATCTAGTAAAATTGCAAGTCCTGTTTTATCTGATTATGAATATGAAGAAGAGAAAGTGGGGGGAATATTTTTCTCTTTGTAAAATTTTATTATTTTTGGACAACATCCGAATATATGTATTTTATATATACAATTTATAAGGTGTGTATTTATTTTGAGTTTTGTTAAGATATGAAATTGTAGTTGTTAATTTGATGATATGTATATGTTATTTTTAAGATATGTATTTTGTATTTAGATTTTTTATTGATAACATTTGTATTTGTTATGTATAACATATTTAAGATATGTATTTTGTATTTAAGATTTGTGTAAAATATTTGTATTTGTTACTGATAAGGTTTGTATTTGATGTTCAGTTGTATTCTTTTTTTAGTAACTTATATTTGGACCATTCATGTGTTCTTTTCTTATTATGTATATACATATGTTATGATTCATGTACATATGTGGTAATGTAACTTGAAGATGTATTTTGTAAATATATATGTTGATTTTGATCCAAATCTTCTTCACACGAGATATGCTTTAATTTTGTAGTATTATGGAGATAACAGAAAATACGAGAAGACACAAAGTGATGATGAAGCACTAATAAGGCCTCCTAGGAAAATTGGGATAACAGAAAACGCTGACGTTCATAAAATTTTATGTGTGTTTTTAATTTGTTGTAATTGACAACAGTTAACTTTAGGTGGACAAAAATGTAGTTGAATATTTCTTAAGTTTCATATGTTACTTTAATGTTGAAAGTTAATGATATGTTAATGTTTATTTTTCTTTTATACTTAGATTATTGATGTTCAATATTATAAAATAGAATAATTTTTGTGGTTATATTATGAATCTGTTAGCAATATGTTATGAATATGTATTTTTCAGTTTTGCATATGTATTTATTAGTAATGCATATGTATTTTTCAGTTATGCTTATAGATCTATGAATAATACATATATATTTGTCCAGTTTTGCAAATGTATTTATTAGTAATTTATATGTATATCCCAATTAAGCTTATAGATTGATCAATAATACATATGTATTTTATTAGATTTAAAAAGTATTTCTGAATAATGAATATGTATTTTTTCAGATACTCAAAGCAGATATGAATATGTATTTATGAACAATACATTTGTCCTTTACAGTTTACATATGTATTTATGATCAATGCATATGTATTTTTTCAGATATGCATATGGTTCAATGTAACAAAAATACATATGTAATTTTTTTGTTATTCATATGTAGTTATGAATAACGCATATGTATGTATCTTTAACGCATATTTTTTTTATTAATACATATGTATTTTCAGTTCTGATTAATATGTCGTTATATGTTTTTTTTCAATTTCATATATTTTTATGATGCATATGTATTTATCAATAACGCAAATGTACCTTTTCGGTCTGTATATGTAGTTTATGGGCATAGTTATTTATTAGATTCTTATACGTATTTTTCAGATTTTAACTATTTGTATGTGTAGTTTTCATTATCTTTAGGTTTAAATATGTATTTTGCAGAATAGTAGTTGTATTAATTGATTACATATATAATGACGTTATATTAATGATGTATATATTTGCAACTTCAGTAAAATAATTGCAACAAATTCACTATAACAAATTCAAGAACATCAAACATTTGTCTTACAATGTAGAGTCACATAATTGTCAATGAAAAAATTCAACACTTGTTTTTTGACTGAATACATCAACAAACTTATCCTTTATTATATTTCCTACATGAACGCCTATTGTAACCTTTAAACCCACATGAATTACAATAATTTTTGTTTCCGATTATATCTCTTCCTGATTTTTCACGATCCTTCTTTAGGGGTCTTTCAGGTGGCTGCTTGTATTTCGGGGGCAGAACAACCTCTTCCAATATCTCCGATGAAATTACCCAGTCATTTTTATGCGGTAGAGGATAAACCGAAAGATCATATGTTTTCAAGACTGCATCTCAACCTCTTCCAATATGTTTTCATGCACACACGGTATCTCATTCAATTGGAATGCATGGCAAGATCATTTTTTTCTTAAGGAAAACAATAAAATGTTGCTCCTTGTCGTGGATTGTATAGACGTACTCTGAGGCTGATATAACCTGAAATTATTATAAAAAAATTTACAAAAATAAAAATAATTTTGACATTTGATTTCTAATTAGCAAATGTATTTTACCAATGCAACATATGTATTTTACAAGTCTGCATATGTATTTTTCTGCTATGCATATGTATATTCAATTTAAATGCATTTGCAATTCAGATCTACATCGATATGAGAAGCCAGTAGTGTGTAGAGTTGATTATACGAAGTATTTATGCTCATCAATATAGCATCACTGATGTAATCTTCATATTGTTATTCAAATGTCCATCTACCGGAGTGTTTAACGAGAACAAGTATGTTTTTCATTGTCAATGTCCAGAACACTACAAAACAGTAAATATAAATTCAATTATCAAATACGTACTACATACAATGAATCATTTGTATATACACAACTGGAAAATAAATTTCAACGAAATAAATTCTTTAGTCGAATAATATGTATCATCGACTAAAATTCAAAATTAACGTATAGGAATTGTTATTTAGTTTTATAAATACATAATGACAAGGACAACATTGAATTTGAAAAAAAAAATCGCTGAGAAAATTTTTCAAAATACGATCTCAAAATTTGAACTTCATGACTGTTACACAAACTTGTTATTAATTTTTCAAAAAATTTCGCAATTATATTTTATGAAATAAACAAACAGAACCAAGTTTGTTTATCAATACCTGTAATTGTAGCGTTGTATTTTTAATTTTTCTTCACAAATTTTAGACATTGATCAATAATATTGGAAGCACTCTGTTTTTTTTTTAATTTACTTTGAGTCGCTGTTTATGAAAAACATTTTTTGAATTTGAATTATGTTGATGTAAATTAATGGTTGAGGTAAAAATAAAAGAGTCATGCAAGGTAAAGGAATCTGTTTAATTAAACGTGACATAAATTAAGAAACAGTTTCATCCCTTATTTAACTCTAACTGATTAGAGTTAACAGGGAATGGATACCTATTTGTATATGTATTTATATAGCAACCTTTTACTAAAATACAAAATACATATTGCTATTTTTCGTAATTTTGAAACTGTTGCTATAAAAGTTATAATTAAGACTCTATAGTTGCTATTTCTGAAATTTTTCCTATTTTAAATCCGTCCATTTTATAATATTGTTGAAATTTGGCCCAATTTCAAGATATGACCCATAAAGCCCATATTTTCTCTTTCCTTTTCCACCTCATTGCCACGTAACTGCCACGTTTGCGCCATACAAGGCATCAAATAGTCACAACACACGCCCAACACATGCTTGGAACACATCTTCCACAATCAACACATGCCTCACCACTTGTCTTGCTCTTATTAGTTGGTCAAACCCAATTAATTTTCAATCACCCTAAACTACCTCTTATACCCTCGCTTATTCTACCTAAAATACTAAAAATACCCTCAGAACCCTAAAATTCCCCCCGCTCCCTTCCCCCCACCCCCCCTAAAAAAAATCTTTTGTTCGTCTCAAAGTGTTACATCTTCTCCTCTTTCCTCTTTCATTTTTGGACGAACAACAAGCTTCACCAACCATGACAGAATATGTTACTACATTATCGTATTGTATCCATATCAATCACGTGAAAAGCTGAATAGACCCAAGCTCCAACGTTTGTATTTCAAACGTTCAAAATAAAGGTCTAGTTCCCGCTCAAGAAAGAGAACTTAGTTTTCCTCTATAAATACTTGTGTTGGGAGTCCATTCTAAGGGGATTCTTTTGGCAACCGTTGCACCTACAACCTGGAGAGTTATTTCTCTCTTTTTCTTGCCAAAAAAAAATATATTTGCTTTATTTTATTTTTTTTAGATGGGCAGATTTTCTTTCTATTGGCCATCTCTTTGGTCTCGAAAAGGCTTCTTTTTCTCTTTTCAGCCATCTTTTTAATCTAAATTGTTTCAAATCTGTTGTTTGAGTTGTTCCGAGGGTAAGTAATAGATTCGAGACCTGTGCCTCACGTTCACAGCACAAAAGCAGGCAAATGGAGTCTTAATTCAAGACTCTCGCTAATGAGATCTCAAAATGAGACTCGATGTTGTCCCTCATGTGAGCAAGAAGTCACATTTCATATTCTTTTTTTATGCTTGTTATTGTCTTTCATTTACGTATTTTGCACATTGTTGTTGTTTGGAATTTGTGTTTTGTTTGCTTGAACTTGAATTGGTAAAGGTCATCCAGATATAATTAGCAAATATAGTTGTTTCTCTTCCCTTTTTTTAGGCATAACCGCTAGGCGTCGATATTTAATTTGTAAAGTTAAAGGTTAAAATTTGATAGGTAAAAAATATATCTTTTAGAGTTTAATGGCCTAGTTATTAGAAAATTATTTTTCACTAGATTCATGTTAGTTTCTTACTAATTAGTAATATGAGTTTGATGAAAAAAAAATTGTAGTAGACAAATTTATCGTCGCTAGACTCTGAAATCGACTTTTAAATTTTAGATATGGTAAATCAACCTTACTTTTCATCAATTTCAAGTATAAGATGGCAACTTTGCCCAAACCTACTTCGCAAGGCCCTTTTTGAAATTTCAAATGAAAAGAAAATATTTTATTTATTTTAACCGTATCATGATAAATGGTAAGTTTTCAAGTTATTAAGAAACTGCATATTTTGATAGCTATTCATTTAGTGTAGTATAATTAACCATCTTAATTACTCTTATTTTATAAAATTTGATTAAGAAAAAGCAAAAGAGGCATTTTATTTTAGGTATTGAAGTATGATTTCTGTCGACGCTCGAAGATCAAGTAATGGATTTTATCCATAGACGCGCAAAGCTAATAAATCTACCAAAACAAACCTGAGCTGATTTTAAAGTAAAATCTGTACAAATTCATAAAGCTTTGCCCGTGATATTTCTACCTATTGTAGTTCTTGGATTCTTCCTTCCAATGAAACATGAAGCTCGTGATTTCGGCACTCATACACCAAGTCGTGGATTTTATACCATACATGTGCAAATCTGAAGAGACGAGCATGGCAGAATTTAAGCTAACTTCAAAGAAGAATCAATACAAATTAGTACAGCATTTGGCCATGATTTTCTACATATTGTATATCTTGGAGTCCTCTTTCCAATGAAATAAGAAGATCGCGATTAGGGCACTCCGACACCAACTTATGAATTCGATACCCATAGACACGTGACTCTAAAGAAGACGAGCTCAGCAGGATTTGAGTCAACCTCAAAGGAAAATTTGTACATATCCATGAAGCCTTTGACCATAAGTTTTGTAAAGTTGTAGCTCTGGGAGTCCTGTTTCCAACAAAACAAGAAGCGCTTGATTTCGTCGCTCCTACACCGATTTATGGATTTTATACCATAGATGCACAAATCTGAAAAGTTGGTGTGCGGTAAATCCCGGATCACCTTTTAAAACAAATTAACTCCAGCCGTCCGTGAACGAGTTTGATCCTTAAATTTTGATATACATATCTTTGAAAGTTTCATTTTCATTTAAGGAAAAAAACTTAAATATGCCACTGAACTATCAGAAATGGTTCATTTATGCCATCCCATTACTTTTTAACAGCCGGTTTTAAAAAATAACTTTGCCACGTGGCCTCTTATTAGAGGTCTATGTCATTAAGTAAAATAAATCAATTTTAATTAAAAAAAAAAACATGAGACCCATTTAATATCCCATCCATTAAATTACCCGATCAATTAAATATCCGACCCACACCCATATAATATCACCACATTATCTTCCCACGCTATCATCAAATAACTCATTCTCTTTGTGTTCGACTTTTGTTTTCTGGGTTATTCAAACACAAAATCGTTCTTTAGCTTCCACAACTGTATACCAATACCATGACTCAACAATATGTATCGAGCAAACATGGTTTCGAATAGCTATACGAATAATGTGACGATACATAACATGCCTCCATTGTTCAATTGTACTCAAACCATTCTATAAATATAGCAATTCATAATCAAAATACTACATTGAAGTCCAACAAATTAACGATAAGTACCTAATTGTTCCTACTAACAAAGCAAGTCTAGTATAAGAACTTTTTGCTGAGCTTCCTCGGAGTCTGGTGCAACAACTAGGCCCTCGTTTTGAGCATTTGTACACATAGAGACGAGCAGACAGCCTTTGCGTCAACTGGAGCTTAATTTCCAGTTAGCAGCACCGGGGCAGAACAGATGGTCTTTCTTGCTATTGTAAATCCCATATATTTGGCGGTAGTATTGAATAGACAGTGTCTTGCATCTCCAATGATCTTCCGGTCCAACCTCCGAAATTGTTCTCTTGAGCTTGTTTTCGCGATCCTCGTCACACAAAAACACCCCTAAAGCAGTAATCCTATAAGAAAAAGCAGGCAAAACAGATTACAAAGATTGTCTTTTCATGAACTAAAGAAAAAAAACTATCGGAAAATTGATATATACCTTTTTTTGTCAATCTTACTCATCGAGGAGAATTTGTTTCCAGAAATTTGTTGACGGTACAAAGCACATACAGCATTCAAACATAGCTCGGGATCCCTATAAGATGCAGAACAAAAATCATCTTCAGACGACCATTTTATGCCCGATCTATTCCTAAGATTAACCAATTCTGGAATAAATGATATCATTTGTCTATCAACCGAAGAACCAACATTGTTTTGACCCTCATTCATGCTTCTTTTTCACTTTCGAGGGTCTAGTTTTCCAGAATATGTGGACTTAGATCCACTGGAAGAGTAATATTAAATGGATGTGGATCGGGTAATTTAATGGATGGGATATTAAATGGGTCTCATGTTTTTTATTTTAATTAAAATTAATTTATTTTACTTAATGACGTGGACCTCTAATAAGAGGTCACGTGGCAAAGTTGTTTTTTTAAAAATCGGTTGTTAAAAAGTAATGACATAGATGGACCGGTTTCGTAACGGCGATTGCATGAATGAGCTGAACTTTTAACGGAAGGCATAAATGAGTCTGATAGTTCAGTGGCATATTTGAGTCTTTTCCCATAATAGAGAGCAACTCGCAATACCGTTGCTCCTGCATCAAGAAACAAATATTTTTAATGGATGAATAACCCATGTACTTCTATGCAAACATTTTTACTGAAGGTCTGAGCATGAAACACGCCATATCCAGCTGTCAAAAAGTGAAAAGAACAGTAAATGTAATCCCTAGCCAAGTTTGAAGGATCGTATACCCCAGGAGCCTTCTCACCAAGTTTCAAGAAGAGGGTGTCCTGCATTCTTCTCTCGCCAAAGCTGCAACAGAGGATGCACCACTTCTCTTTCGTTAAAGAAAAAATCAAAATGTGCATCAAATAGCCGCAACGAAACGATGCTCAAGGCTGTCGAAGGAGTACTCCAAGTATTTCTTCTCGCTTAGCTGCAAGAGGTAACCAGCCAGTTAGTACCTTGTCAGTTGTATGGCCATTCCTTGCATCTTCTCGGTTTGAAATAGAGACTATCTACACCATCAACCAGACCTTAAAAAGAAGGGGAGAAACCCTGTTCGGAGAAAGATACAAAAAGAGAAGAGCACTCATGAATGCTGTCCAAAGTTACGGCCTGCCAGTTTTAGCCAACTTCAAAAATCAATTCCCATAAATGCAGAACAATTTTTGACTTGATTTTTAGATATGTCAAAGCCTTCCAAGTCTAGTTTCTATGGAATCAAATCGCTCATCATTTGGATGCTCCTGCACCTAGACGGGAACGCTTTGGTGAAATTGCACAAATCTGACAAAAAGGAATAGCCCAGATTTTTATCCGACTTCAAAAATTGATTCCCGTTAATACAAAAGTAGTTTTGCCTTGATTTTTGGTTATGTTGTGTCCTTCCATGTATATTTTCTACAGAATCAAGTCTCTCATCATGTTGTCGCTCCTATGTCAAGATGAGGATGTTTTGGCAAAACTATGCAAATCTGTCAGTAAATAGGCAAGATTGTATGAAAAATTCAAAAATTGATTTCGGGCTATCCGGATGGATTTTTTCCTTGATTTTTGGATATCTTGTAGCCTTCAAAGTTTGGTTTCAACAGAATCAAGTTGCTCATCATTTGAATACCTGAACAAATATGCATGCAATCTGATTGTGGCTTTCGTAAATGAGATAGCTTTATGGATCTTCTTTGCAACGCTGCAAACCACATATAATTTCGGTACTTCTAAGCCAACATAAGATATTTTACTTAAGGCCACAATAAGCTGGTGCAGTCAGCTCATCAGAATTCAAGGCCGAGTTCAAAAATTTACCTAGAAGGATATAGGAGCTATCAGATTGTGATGAAACTGTTCATAATTCCCATTTATTTGCTTGAGAGATTCCAATATAGGGTTGAACTAATTGCTCCAACACCTTGAAGAGAGATTTCAGAAGTTGTGTATACTAGCTTAATAGTGTTATATATTAAGGTTAATACTACGTTTTTGGATGGAAGATAGAGGAAGATGATGATGCCATAACTATAATTAACGTGTAAGAAAAAAACTTGATGAAGTTGGAAGATTTTATCATATATATGTACAGCCCCAACCATAAAAAACAAATAACTGAAAATCAAATTAAGAAGAAATTGCATATTCGAAGAAAAATATTCATGCAACTACTAAACGATAAACCCTTACATTCATGCTATTATGACCTACTTAATTAGTCTGAAAAAAAACTTCAACTTTATCCAATAATTTCCAGCAACTCATCATAGTCAATGCAACAATTCTCATCATTAAAGTCCTCAACTCCTAATAGTAGATGATTAATTCCATTAAAGTCCTCAACTCCACCATCTTCCAAATAATTAACCCTACATTCTGCGTCATCTTCATGCAATGTGCAGCTTGTACTTGCTTCATAATTTGTCCTCATCACTTCATAATTAACCTCGTTTGCAACCGCGAATCGATTGTCATCACCGTTGGTAATTACTTGATGATTATCATCGCTGGTAATTACTTGATGATTATCAGGAATACTTTCAAATACATAATCAATAAATTCATCCACTTCTTCCTCCATCACATCATCACTAGTAACCCCTTATTCTTTTTCTCATTTTTTTTCTTCTCTTTGATTTTGCAAATGACGAATGCATAGATCTTGCTGCTTTTCCTAAAGTACTCATCTGGCAAAAAATATTCTTTCATTAGCCATTTGTTATTATTTTGATCTTTTTCGTTATCACTTTTATACTTCAAACTTCTCTTATATCCAATTGTAGTATTCTTCTTTAATCCATCTTCAATTGGATTACCACTATTTTGGCCCTTCCAACTCCCTTTTCCAACTGTTCTTAAGAATTTTTGGGTTGAATTCTTGAATCTCTTCAACCGCGAAAGAAAATAACGTGTTTTCTACGAACCTGTCATAATCTCCCATGGCTCCAAATCTTCAAACAGGTCCGCTATTTTTAGGGGTGGCAAACGGGCGGATTGGATTGAATTTGGATGGGTTAAATATGGATCGAGCAAAAATGGTTTGGATTGCAATCCGCCCATATAAATATGGGTAAATATGAATTTGGTCAAATATGGATTGGGTAAAAATGGTTTCAACCCACTTTAACTCCTAAGGCAAAAACTTAAAACTTTTATATCATATCAACTTGACTTTTTTTCCATTTCTTTTTTTTTAGTTTTTTCTTTTTTGTTTTTTTTCGTCTCTCTTCTATATGTAGCCTCTAATTTTCTTTTTTTTCTTTCTTTTTTCATTTTTTTGTCATTATTTTTTTCTCTCTTCTATTTCTATCCTCTACCCTTTGTTTCTCTTTCTTTTTTCTTTTTTTTCCTTTTCCTTTTTAGTCTCCTTTTTTCTATTTTTATTTTTTTTTGTTTTTATTTTTTTTTCTTTTTGGTTGTATTTTATGTTTTATATTTTTTTTATTTTCGAAAAACATGGTTCCATTTCTCATCTTCGTCCTTGCTCTCAACCAACTTAGCATACGCCCCCTTCTTAATCTTCACTTTCTTCTTAACTTTTTCATTCCACCACCAATCCCCCCAACGATGACCAGCCCGGCCCCTGGAAATACCCAACACCTCACTAGCAGACTCCTTGATGCATCTAGCCACCCTATCCTACATACCATCCACGTCCCCTCTAAACTCCCACACCCCCATTCCCACAACCTTCTCCTCTATATCCCGCGCAGTCGCTGAAGTTAACCGCCCCACTAAATTATAGATCTACCTTCCTCACCTCTTCTCTTCTTATCTTTTTTAATACCCAAGTCCATTACCAAAAGTCTATGCTTAGTCGAAAGATTCTAGCTCGGAATGACTCTACAATCCTTACACAACACCCTATCCCCTCTCCTAAGCAGCAAAAAGTCAATTTGGGTTTTGGTTATCGCGCTTCGGAAGGTGATCAGGTGATCATCCTTCTTCAGGAAGCTCGAATTCACCACATATATTCATAAACATTGTAATATAATATTTATACAGTGCAATAGTTCATCACCCTCAACGAGCTATTTTTCTTTTTTCAATCTCGACCAGTTTAAAATATTCTTATCTTCATATTTTATGTATGGTTGAGTTACATTATTCCGGATATATCACATTTTAATGGATTCATCACGTAATCTTACACCTATACATTTCATTCTTCAGTATACGTCACTTAATTTTACACGAATACATCACATTTGTGATGTATTCGAGCTTTTAAGTAAAATTATGAATTTATGTAATTATTTTAAAACATTGAAATTTTAAGCAGTTATGATAAGTTAAGTAGTGGTATGCGTATTATATAATAGTATAATGCCATTGTCATTCGTCAAATGAAATTATCCCAACTTAATTTGTTTCACACCTTTTTAAGGCGTATACATACATGTTGTTGGAATATATATATATATATATATATATATATACTTCAAATATTCACATAAAAAATCAATCACATTATTCACTTCTTTGCTTGAAAACTCTTCATGTTCCCAATTAAAGAGGGGCATGCTAATGAACACCTAATTTTTTACAAAACCTAAATTTACACCATTTTAGTGTTAAAAATACCTTACCTTCTTTTAGGTCTAAATTAGACATTGTAATTTTTATGTCATTTTAACAGTATTTGAAAATTATAAAAATAGTGTCATTTTAGGATAAGCTTTATTTTTATTTTTCAAAAAGAAGAGAAATTTATAAAAGAAAAAAGATAATCCCTCTGTTTCAAAAAGAATGACCTACTTTTCTTTTTAGTCCGTTTAAAAAAGAATGACCCATTTTTTTTTTACAATACTTTAATTTCAACTTTCTACATACATATTTTGGACCACAAGATTAAAGGGCATTTTTGGTACATTTAACACAGCTTTAATTTAAGGCCACAAGATTCAAAAGTCTCTTTATTTTCTTAAACTTTCTGTCAAGTCAAAATAGGTCATTCTTTTTTAAACGGAGGTAGTATTAGACTAAAATAACTTAACCTAGAACCTTTTCCCCCAAGAAAACCAAAACCTACACTTGCCTACTACGTACTATATATAACTAACGAAACATACTATTCCCTCACGTTACCTAACCAGAACAATCCAGCAAAACCAAAACCTACACTTCCCTACTACTTATATATATAACTAACTAAACCATACTACTCCCTCTCACCAGAAAACTACTGCTTCCTTCACAAACCACAACCAAAATTATTCTCCCTCATACGTTCCTGAGAATATAATGTTATCATTAGGTTTTCGATTCTACCCTACCGATGAAGAGTTGATCAACTATTTGAAGAATTTCGTGCTCCATGGAATGTTGCCACCTAGGGATTTTATTAAAGTAGCGGACCTATTTGAAGATTTGGAGCCCTGGGAGGAGAAAACACATTACTTTCTTTCACGGTTGAAGAGATTCAAGAATTCAACCAAAAAATTCTCAAGAACAGTTGGAAAAGGGACTTGGAAGGGCCAAAATAGTGGTAATCCCATTGAAGATGGATTAAAGAAGAATACTACAATTGGATATAAGAGAAGTTTGAAGTATAAAAGTGATAACGAAAAAGATGAAAATAATGACAAGTGGCTCATGAAAGAATATTTTTTGCCAGATGAGTACTTTAGGAAAAGCAGCAAGAACTATGCATTCGTCATTTGCAAAATCAAAGAGAAGAAAAAAAAATGAGAAAAAGAATAAGGGGGTTATTAATGATGACGTGATGGAGGAAGAAGTTGATGAATTTATTGATTATGTATCAGAAAGCATTCCTGATAATCATCAAGTAATTACCAACGGTGATGACAATCGATTCGCGGTTGCAAACGAGGTTAATTATGAAGTGATGAGGACAAATTATGAAGCAAGTACAAGCTGCACATTGCATGAAGATGACGGAGAATGTAGGGTTAATTATTTGGAAGATGGTGGAGTTGAGGACTTTAATGGAATTGATCATCTACTATTAGGAGTTGAGGATATTAATGATGAGAATTGTTGTATTGGCTATGATGAGTTGCTGGGAATTATTGGATAAAGTTGAAGTTTTTTTTAGACTAATTAAGTAGGTCATAGTAGCATGAATGTAAAGGTTTATCGTTTAGTAGTTGCCTGAATATTTTTCTTCGAATATGCAGTTTCTTCTTAATTTGATTTTCAGTTATTTGTTTTTTATGGTTGGGGCTGTGCATATATATGATAAAATCTCCCAACTTCATCAAGTTTTTTTCGTACACGTTAATTATAGCTAAGGCATCATCTTCTTCCTCCATCTTTTTTTTTCTAGGCTTACCTTTTAGTAGTTACATGAATATTTTTCATTGAATATCAAGTTTCTTCCTTTTAATATAGTTCTTCTTAATTTGGTTTTCAATTATTTGTTTTTTATGGTTGGGTTATATATATCTGATAAAATCATCAAATTTTCTTTCTTATATTTCTATTCTATTTTTGGTTTTAATAGTTGGGTGTGCATATATATTTTAGATCAAGTTTTCTTACACGTTATAGTTAAGGCATCATCATCGTCTTCATCCATCTTCTAACTCCCTATACAGTCGAGATTTTCAAGATCTACATCTTCAAGGTGTCGAAGCAAGTTCATCCCGATATTGGAATCTCAAGAAAACCTATGGCAATAATAGACAGTTTTATCGACGATATCTTCGGAAAAAAACTGCTATGAGATTGGTACTTCCTGGTGAATATTGGCAAAGCATGTTGTTTCTGAAGGCACTAAGGTTGTTTGCCAATTTCACTTCCTCTTTAAGAAATTTAGGGTTTATGTGTTTAATTTTACTGTATTAGAGCTTGCTTTGGGTGTGAAAATAGTTTCTTTTTTGTAATTAGCTTGCTTCGATTGTACTCTTCTTTTGTAATGTGGATTGCTAATCAATCATCTATGAAAAATCTATCAGCAAAGTTGACTCCCTATTATCGTATAATGATAAACGATTCATCTCGCCGTGAACTTGTGTGTGATAAAAAATTTGAACAATCAAAATATACGGAGAGTGTGCCTGATCAAATTGATCAAGTCATGTAGGAACGGGGTTCAAGTCTACCGGCCTGTAAGGATGCCTCAGTTACATACAACACCAATCATATTGATAAACGACTTATCTCATCATGATCTTCTCTTGAGACTTGAAATCTCAAAAGAACTTTTGTCGCTTCCTCCTCAAAGGGGCAGAAAACTTGTTGTTGTCAGAGTTGTGCTACCAAAAGCTTCGGAAATATTGAAATTTTTAATTAAGAATGGAGGATCTACTTACAACTTCACAGGAAAAAAAAAGAATGAGAAGTTACAACTCCACCAAACTTTGGTAATGATGAATCGTACATGTAATTTCTTACACCATTTACACACGCATTTATTTTCAAGTATGTTATTGCATTTAGGGATGGTATTTTCACTTTCTTTTCATTCGGTGTCAAGTATCTACGTTGCGATTCGATTAATTTAAATTTATATGAAAAAATCCCATTTGGGAAGATGAAATGCTCCCTAGTCCCTACTAAACAAAAATCCATTTCAAAAACTTGAACTTAAAACTTTTGATTGATATTGATAAAGAGTACTTATTATCCAATTCACTTTTCTTCTTATTCACTAAGTACTATACTACATGTTACAACTAGAAGCCTCTTTAATGTAGTTTAATACAGATTCTAACCATTACAGACAATACTACGCATAAAATACTCTAAACTCTGCTACAATTAATCAATTAAGAGTCGTTTGATTACTGGTTAGAGTTATACAGATATTAGTAATACATAAATTAATATTAGTACATCATTTCCATTCGTCAGATTGCAATATTCCAGCTAAATTTGGTCCACAGAGTTTCATAATTCCATTACAATTTTAAATATATAAGGTATACGTACATGCTGCTAGATAATATTATTGCCAAAGAGTAGAACTCTTTATGCATGCATCTTATATATAATGTAATACTTAATCAAATTTAATTCTTCCAAGATACATGGATAATGTATGTGACATCAGTTCAATATTATTTCCCACTTCAATTGGGTGATTGTATCACCAAATCTTGTATAGATTGTGTTGTATTGAGGTCAGGTGAAGCTTCACTTTTTTGTGTATACAACACCACTAAGAATATAATGTTTTCTGAGCAATTGAATAAAAACAAATTAAAAAAAATTCTCCATTTTAATTTATTTGTTTGATTGACTTGACATAAAGGTTAAGAAAACAAAAAAGACTTGAATCTTTTAGTCTTAAACTAAACATATGTAGAATGCACCACAATGTTCTTTAATTTTGAGATCTTAAAATGTCATGTGAAAAGTTTAGAATTAAAGAGTTACCGAAAAAAAAGAGACATTTTATTAAGAAAAAAAAATTAAAAAAGTAAGAGCAATATTGTTATTTGTTTTATCTCTAGATTCTCCAATCATACACATGGAGTTTTTTATTTTATTTTTAATGTTACGTATATGTGTCAATACATTGACCATAGCCCTATAAATAGATAGATTATAGGAGTCATCCTAATACCACAATTATTCAAACATACATACATACATACATACATTCATACACATATACATATACATACATACACATATACATATACATATACATACATACACATATACATACATATATATATATATATATACTAGTTTAGGTGTACGCGCTTCACCTCACTTTATTGAGTTCAAAAGTTATCCTAAATAGGATATTTGTTTAAATAATAAAGATGAATACAATAATTAAATTCAACATATTTTGGAGAGTTAATTAGATGAGCATCAACCATATTTTCCTAAAAAGTAAATCAGTTTCTTTTCTAGTTTAATGTGTATCTCAATATTTACAGAAGTATTTTCTTAATAGAGTCCTATTTTAGGAGAATTTTTCTAATGGATCAGTAAAAATATTAATTGATCTTTAATGAGTTCAAATATTACACTAAATAAGATATTTGTTTAACTAATAAAGATGAATATAACAATTTAATTTAATTTCTTTTGAGTACGTAAAGATTGAGAATTTATTTATTAAATCTAATTGAGAATTTATTTATTAAATTTAACCTTTACCAAAAATATTTTTAAAAGTCGATCGACATTCATCTACCATCTGTAAATTGCAACAAAATAATACAATGATAAGGACATCAAAATAATACAATTAAAGCTTTCAAAAATCTCGCCAATATTTGAAATTACAAGCACTAAAGTGACGTTTACAATAAATGTCTCCGGCTTAAAACTCGGTTTTAGAGAAATAGCACAACAATGAACCTCAAGGAACCCTCGACAGAAACTAAATTTCTTGCTAGTTGAGTTTGGTAAGTTGTTACTTTTATGGTTAAGATCTCCTTGTGCTGGTTCATATGCCAATTTATGCTAGTTAAAATCAACGAATGGGCTAGTTTTTTACCAATGAAGGTGGAAACCTAATCTTTACAAAAAAAAAAAAAATTTAAAGCCGACCAACATTTATCTATCACCTGCAAACTGCAACAAAATAATATGATAAAAGTGATATTAAAACAATACAATTAAACTTAAATTTTACACACAAAAAATTCTCAAAGCCGATCGAGATTCATCTACGAACTGTAAACTATCACAAAATAACAAACTAATAGAGATATTACAATAATACAAAACAGGGTATCATTGAATACAAAAAATTAAAAGAACGATAACAATAGACAAAAGATGATAACAACAGACTTTACCTAGGATCTATAAATTTCACTTTTCCGCCTTGAATCAAATTTGTTTGAACCTCAGTTAGTATTCACGTGTAATAAAAAATCTTATAGAAATAAAAATTAATATTAGTACTTGTCATATATTAAACCTCGTTGCACCTCAAGAGGTGCGATATAAACATTCTACTCTAACACAATCTTTAGCGACTGCTTCCACTAATATGATACTTGAGAAGTATATAAAAATAAAAGAGATGATTTAAAGTCTTTTAGTAAAGAATGTTGGAATTCCAACACAAATACTAATCGAATGCTCCTGCAAAGAAAAAAATACAATTAGAGTTTCATGACCATAAAGCAAATAGAAGAATTGTAACATAACATCATTCACATAGATTTTTTATTAGAGGAAATATAATATTTGAAGATTGATTGGGTTGAAATATAAAATCAAAACCCAAGTACAAAATTAAATCAAGAGCAATTCAAGCTAAACTAAGAAAAAACAGCTTAAAAAAATAGCATCTTATGAACGAAAGACATACAAGCAGCTACTCCTAATTATAGAAAGATTCACCTCTAAAAGATTGGAAAAAAAAAACGTATGGTATCATATATTTTAGGAGTCCCATATATCTTAGGAATCTAATTAATATAATAAAAAATAATTAACTAATAAATTAAAATAATGGTGAAATGACAATTTTGTCTAAAGAGGAGTCTTTTAATGAAGGACAAAAAGTTCAAATCACTTTTCTAAGGGTCTTCACACTTTTAATATATTATATATATATATAAAGAGACATTTTATTAAAAAAAAAAAAAGCAGATTAAAAAAATAAAAGCAATATTCTTATTTGTTTTATCTCTAGCTTCTCCAGTCATACACATGGAGTTTTTTTTTTTTTTTTTAATTTTACATATATATGTCAATACATTAGCCATAGCCCTATAAATAGATAGATTATAGGAGTCATCCTAATACCACAATTATTTAAACATACATATATACCTATACATGCATACATACATATACACATACATACATATATTATATGTATATGTATACCTATACATACATAGTGGCCCCCCATGCATAGGAGTAGGTATTGAATCCTCTGACAACCTAGAATGTGAGGGTCGTACTGGCGCATTAGCAAACCGACCCTCAGATATATGAATAACTTGTGGCCGTCTGTAAGGCGGAGGTTGTCGATTCTTTTTTGATTATGTAGTATCAACTTTTTCCTTACCTCTATCATCTCTGTCTGACATCTAAATTATGTTAAGTTAACAAGTAGTTAGTTCCTACAAAATGAATGTATACGAAAAGATTCCAAGTATATAATTTCAAGTTACTAATTCACATTTCAAATCGCTCCAATAACACGATATATAGACAAAAATATTGTTATTACTATATAAATTGTGGAAAAGTGGAAACAGCAAAGTAAAACAGTATATTACGTATCAATCTAAAACAAGAAGCATAAAGGTAAATATATAATACAAACCATATCGACATCAACACATAATAAATACAACCTACAAAACTAATCTTCATCTTCTGAAGACTCTCCACCAAACCATTCACCCTCTTCGGAGGTTTCCTCATCTCCTACCCACTCAGTCTCTTCTTCCGCAATATTAACTTCTTCAAATATATTTTCCCGGTGATTCAAACCATCCACTAATTCAACGTCTACTAGCTGGTGATTAATCTGAATTTCATTTTGATACGCAGTCTCCAGCACATTCTCAACTTTCACCCGGCCTATAGGCTTTGTTTTGATTACAGCCCACCAATCAGACTTGTCATTGCGCAACGGATAAGGAGCATAATACACTTGTTTAGCATTTTGTGCTAAAACAAATGGATCGTAAATAGGATATGAGCTAGTGACTTAGTCACTTACCAACTCACATTCGAAACACAAAAATCACCTTTAAAGTTCTTATACTTAACCATTTTCAAGTGAATAATTCACCTAACAACTCACATTCAAAACACAAAAATCACCTTCAAAATCCCTATACTTAACCATTTTCTAGTGACTAAGTCACTTACCAACTCAAATTCAAAAACAAAAATCACCTTTAAAGTCCCTTTATTTAACCATTTTCAAAGTGAATAATTCACCTAACAAACCATATTCAAAACACAAAAATCACCTTCAAAATCCCTATACTTAACCATTTTGAAGTGACTAAGTCACCTAACAAACCATATTCAAAACACTAAAATCCCTTTTAAGGTTCCAACACTTAACCATTTTCAAGTGATTAAGTCACCTAAAAAACCATATACTTAACCATTTTCACACAACTAAGTCATCTAAGAAAGCACATTCAACAAACAATCAACAGCAATGCTAGTGAATTGCACAAGGCCACACACGACTTCACTAGACTTCAATATGAACAATAAGAAAAAGATAACAACAATGCTAGTGAATCGCACAAGGCCACACACGGCTTCACTAGACTTCAATATGAACAATAAAAAGAAGATAACAACAATGCTAGTGAATCGAACAAGGCCACACACGGCTTCACTAGACTTCAATATGAAAAAAAAAATACTTTATTATAACAAATTAGAGAGAAGTAAACTTACCTTTGCTTGGCCTAAATTAAAGTCAAAGCGACAAGCAATCACCGGAAAAATAACAAAGCAATCCTTTTCCTTAATTCAGATTCTGTCAAATGGTAATATCAAATTTCAAGCTACACACTAGGCATGTAGAATTAAAAAATCTTGATCATTACGCAAAATAACAAATGTCTTGTCATCCTTATTTACTCGTATTTTTATTGACAACATTGAGATTTTAGTGACAACATTGAGATTTTATAGTCGGAATGTGGTCGGAAAATAAGGTAGTTCCGACTACTTTTCATTTCAATTTTATAGTCTCTTTAGAATCTTATTTCAATTTTAACAAGATGCAACTATTTTATTTCCAGTTGTCTGGCCCCAAAAATATTCCTAGTCATGTCAAAACCATAAATAAAGACACAACATAACTTAGAATTCTCAATAATGCTGCTTTGGTCAAAGTGACTCTTCCTCACTTCAAGAGATGCTTGTATTTTTAATATCCTTCTAATCTTCTTTCAAATGAACAATTTTTCTCTCATCACTGTGTTTAGCATTATTCTCTTCTATTGATCAAATTGTAATTGCATCATAAAGTATCTTTTTTTTTCGTGCTTTAACTTTCTTTAATATATATTTTTAAAATATTAAAGGAATATGATAGTAATATTAAATCAACTGAAACTTGCACTAGATTTTGCTAGAAAAAGTGTTGGATTTTTGTGACAGTTTCACGTAGGGGGTAGGGGGTGAGGTTGATAAAAATTGCAGGCACTGTGTATAGTTAGTGAATTTCATCAGTAGTACTGAACATATTATTTTGTGTGTTTATATTTATCCATCACGAGTATATATACTTGTAGACCTATATAAAATCACCTACTGAACATGTAACTGGAATGGTCACCTACTGAACTTCAGTATTTTTCATGATAACACATAGTTCAAACATAGTTTTCAACTGAACCGGGGTTCTTGATTTTAGTCACTTGGAACCATAAAAGGGATTTTAGGGTTTTAAATTATTACCTAAAGGAAGTTTTTGGAACTTACCGGATCTAGAGAGGGCGTAGAACGACGACGGAGAGCGGCGGCACACGATAGACCGGTTTGATTAGGAGAACTTTTTGGTTGAAATCGCGATTTGGAATGAGGGCACACGGTTGTTTCTGATTTTGGGATTTATTATATTTAAGTGGGTCGGGTCGGGTTGGGCTTTAATTAATCAATTTTTTTTTATATTTTATGAAAACCGACCACAAGTGGTCGGTATTTTGAAAATTTTGAAAAACCGACTACATGTGTTCGGTTTCCATAAAATATTTAAAAAAAATTCTAATTAGTTAAAATATAAATTTTTTTATAAATTAGTTAGAAAAAATATTAATCAAATAATTCATTAATTAAGTAAATTAAATTTTACAAAAATGATCATAAAGAAAATTAAATATTTATGTCATGCCTACTTCAATCATGATTTTACTATATTATCTCTAATTAATTAATATAAATCAGTTACGTATTAAAAAATTAAAAATATTTAATTAAAATATTGAAATAGACATTTAAAAAATATTAATCAATTAATTAACTTAATTAAAATTTTACAAAAATAAATTCTTTTTTGATGTTTTCCATTAACTTGAAACTTATATGGGATCACTTTAAAAAAAAATTCACAACTCTTTATTAAGATAATTTTAGTATGTCCCTTATAGTTAGTACAATAAAAAAATATTATAAATTACAATAATTAAAAACTAAAATTATTTTAAAAAATATAATTGATTATCAATGGCACATAAGTTTGAATAACTTATAAAAATATTGTTATACAAATTTCATCAATCTAAATATAATAATATATGTCTAACTTATAATTTATCAACCAAATGAGCAAAGGTTTTAATTCAATGATAAAATTACATGACGTAGAATTTTTAAGGATCAATATTGGGCGTGCGTAGCACGACGTAAGACCACAAGTATATATATATATATGTGTGTGTGTGTGTATAATATCGTAGTTAAAAGTTAATTAACCAGAAATTTATCCGAATTTTCAAAATTCATTGATATATATATATATATATATATATACCTCGCTCGTAAAACAACGTGTTAATAAAAAAAATTATAGATTAATTCTGTTACGTTAATTTGCGTCTGTCTACATTATATTGACACAAAATAGTATATCTATTTCATCACTACACGAGATCGATATACATATATATAAATATATTCAATTGGCTATTAACATTCAAAGACGTACTACAAACATCACATACCCGAATTTGCTATCCCATAATAATATACAACGTATGTTATCATCCAATAATATAATGCGACGTATTTCATATACGTACTATATACATCACATGCCCTATTTTATCATTCCATTGTATTTCACATATACTCAAATAAATTATCGGTTGATTTATCTTATGTCATTAATATACCGTCGCTATATAATATCTATATATTATATATACACATGTACATACAGGCATATACACACTATTGACTATATCAAGTTCAAAATACGTACTATATACATCACATGTATACAAGTATATTATCCAATAATATAATGCGATGTGTTTCTTATACATACTTAGATTAGTGATCGATTAATTACATTTGATTAGCTTAATATATTAGGTTTTGATTATATATATAATTACGTGTTACTAAAAATTATTTATTTTTTAATTTTTAGTTTTAAATTTTTAATTTTTTAATTATTTATTTTTTAATTATATAATTTTTAATTTTTTTATTTCAAAAATCAACCACTAGTGGAAGGTTTTTACAAGTATTTTTAAAAAAAAAAAACCACTTGCGGTCGGTTTATTTAAAAATAAATTAAAAAAGAATTTTCAAAACCTACCACAAGTGGTTGGTTTTTTAAAATATTTTTAAATTAAATTTAAAAAAAAAAATGACCACTAGTGGTCGATTTTATTATTTTTTTTAAATTTTTATTTGTTAAATAAATAATTATTATTATTAAAATTATTTTAATAATTAATTTTATATTTTAAAATAAAAAAGCTTCCACTTGTGGTTGCTTTTTTTAATTAAAAAAAAATTAAAATCCAACCACAAGTGGCCAGTTTTTTCCGACCACAGCTTGTGGAAGGTTTTTTCCTTTTTTTTTAGTAGTGTTTGTCATATATGGAAAAGTTTTATATTTTCCTTTTGAAGAAAAGTAAAAGTAATTATGATATTACTTTTATTTTTCTTTTAAGAAAAGTAAAACTTAAATTTGGTAAGAAAATCAGGACAAAAATCCTAACAAATTTTCCCTTTTTGACTTGATTTTCTTGACTTAATCCGCCTTCTGCATGTCATATGCATAATTTTGGTTCTTCACATAATCTTCATTACTGCCGCTTGTCATGGTTAAAAATAAAGTTTAAAATATTATGAATTAAAAATTGATTTAAACAATATCTTATTTTTACTTTTAAAGATGCAGCAGCAGGAATGTTGAAAACATGCTCTAAACTTCTTCTCCACACGTAGTTAGACAAAGAACTTCATTATCATCAAATTGGTTGCAAATTGATTAAAACCGTCTTGGACTTGTCTTCAACCTCGTTTTACCAAACCACTGAATTTTTGAACCATAGTTTCTGATACCACTTGTTGGGTTTGAAATCGAGACGGGGTCACGCGGAAGCTATTAGTTGCAAACTATCGTGTGATAATTCTAACGACAAAGAAAATAATACTAAAAAAGCATACTATTCAACTGGCCTACATAAGAAACTAATATTAAAGAAATATAAAAATTATTGGGAGAAAATTCCTCCCTAAACGAGACTCTTTAAAGACTATATTGTGGATGTTATTGTGTTATGGTACGAGAAGAGAGGTGTTCTATCTATAGATGTCCAAAACCTTTCTTCCAAGAAAGAGGTTTGTCAACTATGAAAAAGTTTTATATTTTCCTTTCAAGAAAAGTAAAAGTAATTATGGTATTACTTTTATTTTCCTTCTAAGAAAAGTAAAACTTAAATTTGGTAACAAAATCAGGACAAAAATCCTAACAAACTATAGTATTAGTTTAAATTTTAAAATAATTATTAATTGGAAAAGTAGGCATCACACAACTAGTGATAATCCTAATAAATATTTCCTTACTGATTTCAATAATTTCCTGATCACAACTAAATGAGACGTTTAAAGAAAGATAAAAAGTAATTTAAATTATAATTAAGGTTCTCAATAGATTGATAGAGAGATGGTAAAAAGATGTGTAAAAGTATTAGAAAGACAGATAATATGAATTGGCAAAAGCCTTTACATTCTTTTGATAATCCCATTTTTCTAATTACACGTCGTAAAACTAACACATTTCTTGTATTCACGGGATTGGAGTGAATATGCCAATTTATAATAATTAGTTTTTTTTTTTTTAACATGCAACAATTAGAATTGTTAGTCCCTAAATAAGTAACATAGAATAACAATGAATTTATAGGAAAAATAACATAAATATACACCTTAATTTATTATATTTATATAAATCTTTATCCTTACAACATAATTACAATAAATTCTACTAATTATGTATCTTCATTGGATGCATGTGTCGGAAGCCAATTATGTATCTCGACAGACCCAAAATAAAAAAAAATGTATCGAGAACTAATTATATATCTTTACAAAGAAAAATATATCTTTGTTGGATGTATCGGGAGCTAATTATGTATCTCGACAGATCCAGAATTGAAATTTTCATTAAATTATGCAAAATATCAGAATTTTCTGTAATTAAACTCCAAATTGTCGGAATGTATGTTGTTTGCCCGAATTTATATTCGACGACAAAGGTCATGTTGGGTTCAAAATCAAGAGGGTGTCATGCGAAAACTATTAGTTGCAAACCATCGTGGTGATAATTCGGACGACAAAGAAAAAAAATACTAAAAATCTATTATTGATATGATTTGGTCAAGCAACCTACATATTGAAAACTAATATAAAAAAGTATTAAAAAAAGCTATTAGGAGAAAATCTCTCCCTAAATAAGACTCATAAATGACTACATTGTGGATACTATTATGTTATGGTATGAGAAAGGGGGTCTTCTATTTATAGAGTTCCAAAACTTTTTCTCCAAGAAAGAAGTTTGTCAAATATGAAAAAGTTTTATATTTTTTCTTTCGGGAAAAGTAAAAGTAATTATGGTATTACTTTTATTTTTCTTTCAAGAAAAATAAAACTTAAACTTGATAAGAAAACAGGGAAAAACCCTAACAGGTCACGCATGTTATAACGATTAAATACTAACTTTTTGTTACTAAAAACTTACATGGGGGGTTTGCTAAAAGTCCACTTCTAGGACTTTATTCGGTATTTAGACGTACTAGTTTTTTTTAATTGGGAATATAGACACCCTAATGGGACCACAAAAAAAAAAAGCAATCCTAGCACTCAGCTTACAAAATATACACTTTAGCCCCTTTCCCATTTCAGCCCCAATTTTTTAAAACTACCCTTTAGTCCATGTCTAAAAATAAAAATATTGGATAATTAATTTTCAAAAGAAAAAAAATATCAAGCTTCTCAACCAATCCACTATCAACCACCCGATTTTTCTGCCATTTCCTTAATTTTTTAGCCATTTTTCATCGAATTTTTCGGCATCCATCAGAAAGTGATATTATCTTCATTGTTTTAAGCTATTTTTCATATTTTTAGCCCCAATTTTTCATTCATTTTCATACAAAAAGATTGAAATCAGTCCCACATTTTGAAATCGATTCTTGGCTCATTAGCAACATTCCAACACTCCTTAGGTTGTTTGTAAGCTGTAATTCGTCGAATTATTCTGATGGCCGTCAGAAAAGGCTCGATCGTGTACTGTACGAAAAACAGCTAAGAAGAAGACGGCTATAGTCTATTAAGTCTAGGCTCATAAACCACTGTTCAAGTCTATTAAATACTATCATTGAGGTATATCATGTCTATTATAGATTACGTGGTTGCTAGTGGTACATTTTTTGGTGAATGGGTGTAGACTCCTAAATGTTGGGTTTGGAAAACCGCATCTAAGGAGACAGTGTCCATTGCCCTTTGCCTCAACGGCTCATACGCCGATATGGTTAAAAGTGTAATGGAGAGCAGTGAATTAAGTTGTGATCAAAGCGATGTGGTAATTAGTTACTTGATGAACGGGAGTGGACAAATTTATCCAATGTTCATAAGGAATGATAGACACGTAGAATTATACATGCTTTGCATTGATTCTAATAACTCCAGACCTATATTGCGGGTTAAAGTTATTGGAAGGTCCTGAGAAGAAGCTTTCACATTAGCCCCACCCCCAGCAGTGGGTGATACATCAACGAAATACGATTACATGGGTGGTGATGAATAGGATAATAGTGAAGATTATGAATAAGAGAAGTGTGGAGGAGGTAAGCACGGACATCTCGGACCACAAGAAAGTCATTCTTTCTCGGACGACACTTGTAGGACAAACATTCAAGGATAAGAAAACTTTGAATCTTTTGTTGAAGAAGGCGTTGGTGAAAATGTCTTTCAACAACACAATGGTGAAGAGCTATAAGAAAAACTTGAGGATGAGGTACGCAGATTCTACTTGCCGGTGGATGGTGCGCACATGTGCGATCGGAGAATCGGGTTGGTTTTATATCCACAAGTACGTGGGAGAGCATAATTGTGGCATTGATCATGTCACGGGAAAACACAAAAATGTCACCGTGGAGGTCATTGCCTCACTTATTTTGAACTTTTTCATCGACACAAAGGTTCAAGCCCGAAAGAGATCGAGAGGATCGTATTTAGGGAGCTACATTGCAGGCCGGGCTATTGGAAGTGTTGGATGGCGGCGTCATTGAGAAGAACATAGTTCGAGGTACACCCGAGCATGGATATGCAGAGCTGTCCGCCTTTTTATATATTTTCAATGGCCTCAATCCCGGGTCTATAAATTCTCTTATGGTCGATGAGGAGTCAGGCAGATTTATTTACTACTTTATGGCGTTTGGGGCTTCCATCCGTGGATATGCTTACATGAGAAAGATCATTGTCATTGATGGTATGCATTTGTTTGGCAAGTACGAGGGTGTGCTGATGTCCGCTGTCGCTCAAGATATGCAAAATCATATTTATCTTTTAACGTATTGTGTGGTGGACAAGGAGAATGATGCATCGTGGGGCTTCTTCTTCGAAAAGCTTAAGGCCTTTGTCGTTGATGAACCAGAGTTGTGCGTTATCTCTGACAGATACATAAGCATAGCCAATGTCCTCGCAAGACATTATCTGCTTGCACATCATGGTGTTTGTATGAGGCATCTCGATGAAAATCTCCGAACGAATCACCATTGGACAGATTCTCTCTATTTGTACTACCATATGGCCAAGGCATACACATTGGAATAATTTACTGACTATTTCAATGCCCTTAAGGAAATATGCCCTAGCGCAGTAACTTGCCTAGAGCATGACGTTGGATTTGAAAAGTAGAGTCGGGCTCACTTTTCAGGTAATCAATTCAATGTCATGACCACAAACATCGTCGAGTCGCTCAACTCAATGTTACTCAACAAAAGAGAGTATCCAGTGGCAGCTATCTTCTATTCAATTGCACGTAGGTTTGGAGAAATATTTAGGAAGAGGTATGCAGAGGTGGATAATTCAAGGACACCATTCATTCCCGTAGCCGAGAAGATCTTGAGGGAAAACATGTCCGAGGGCGACAAATTATATGTGAAAAACATAAATGAAAGCACCGACAAATTCACTGTTCTTGGTTATGGTCCTTCCGCCAAAGTTAATCTATCGAGACGATCATGTTCTTGTAGAAAGTACGACATGGTGAAATTGCCATGTGCTCATGCAACAATTAGAATTATTAGTCCCGAAATGAGTAACTTAGAATAACAATGAATTTATAGAAAAAATAGCATAACTATACACCTTAATTTATCATATTTATACAAATCTTTATTCTTACAACATAATTATAAAAAATCCTACTAATTGTGTATCTTCATTGGATGTATCGAAAGATAATTATGCATCTCGACAAAATAAAAAAATATATCGAGAGCTAATTATGTATATTTACAAAGAAAAATATGTATGCGCATAGGATATATCAGGTGCTAATTGTGTATCTCGACAGACTGAAATCAAAATTTTTATTAATTATGCAAAATGTCAAAATTTTCTGTAATTAAACTCAGTATTATTTGCCCGAATTTATATTCGAAGACGAAGGTCACGCATGTTATAATGATCAAATACCAATTTTTTTATACTAAAACCTTACATACCAAGGTAATGCCACAAATAAATAATATATATATATATATATATTAAAAGTGTGAAGATCTTTAGAAAAGTGATTTGAACTTTTTGCCTTTTATTAAAAGACTCTTCTTTAAATAAAATCATTTTTTTACTTTTTGATTATTTTTCTTTTTTTTTGGATTCCCATCCGGTGTCCGATGCCCTCATTGGAGTTCCGACTAATCCGGATCACGCCTTGCAGGGCCCATTAAGGTGAAATGCTCCCAACAGAGTTTTCTCCATACCCAGGGTCGAACTCTCGACCTCTGGTTAAGGGTGGAGCAGCCCCATCCACTGAACCACAACCCATGTTGGTACTTTTTGATTATTTTTATAATATTGAGTAGAAAAATTAAAGAGTCCTAACTCTACGTATATGGGGTAGGTTTTTAGTTTTAGGTAAGTTCTCCAAAAATAAAACATTAAAAGTTCTGTTAAATAAGTTTTAACATAAAATGTTGACAATTTTATTTAAAGCAGAGTCTTTTAATATAGGAAAATTACCCGGATTAGCCACTATTGGACTTTTATTATCATTTAAAGCCTAATTTTCAATTAATTACAATTCATAGCCCCCTCTTGCCTATTAATTATTCTTAATTACAATTTATAGTGTTTCTCATGTATTTTCTCTCTTTTTCTATTTTCTATTATTCTCTTCTTTTTTTCCTTTTTCATTTTTTTTCTTCAGTTTTTCTTTTCTTTTTTTGTTGCTTTCTCTTTATTTTTTATTTTTTCACATTTTTTTTTTTTTTTTATTCATTTTTTCTTTTTCTTTTCATTTTTCTCCATTTTTTCTTCATCTTTTTCTGTATTTCTCCTTTTTTTTTGTATTTTTTTCTTATTTTCTATTACTCTCCTTTTTTAAAAAAGTTTTTCCTCTTTTTTTTTTCTCATTTTTTTCTCCTTCTTTTTTTTCCTTTTTTTATTTTCAATTTTTCTCCTTTTTATTTGTGCGAACTAGCAAACACAAATACAAGTACGAACTATAAAATACAAATACAAATGCGAACTATAACATACAAATACAAGTGCGGACTATAAAATACAAATACAAATGCAAACTATAACATATAAATACAAGTGTGAACTATAAAATACAAATACAAATACAAATACAAATTCAAATACAAACGCGATCTATAACATATAAATACAAGTGTGAACTATCATTTATATTTTTTAATTATTGAAAAGGAACGATTGATTTTCTTTGCACTAATACTTGTTTGTATTTATTGATACGAGTTGTATTTATTGATACAAATAAATACAACTCAATTTTTTATACAAATACAATATATACAAATACATATTGTATTTGTATTTGTAAAATCATTTGTTTCATTTGTTTGTCATTGTATTTGTATCTAGTGATATTTGTTTATTTACAAATATGAATGATAATTTTGATATACAAATATAAAATGGTACATTTGTATCAAATGATACATTACATAGTTATATATTTTAGAATCAAGAAAATACAATTAATGCACTTACTTGTTTGTATACAAATACAAATGATAAATTGTACAAAGTCACGACTAAATACAATATGCAATCAACTTACAAAAGTAAATACAAAATAATTTCTTAAAAATAAAAAGGTAATGAAGAAAATAGAATACAAATACAAGTATAATCCAAATATAATCTAACTATACAAACACAACAAAACCTTTATATAAATATAATCCCATATAATATGCAATCAATTATAAAATACAAATACAAAATAGTTCTTTAAAATACAAGTGTGAATTATATAAAATATAAATGATGGCGCAAACTAACAAATACAAATACAAGTGCGAACTATTAAATACAAATATAAATGTGAACTGTAAAATATAAATACAAATGCGAACTTTAAAATACAAATACAAATACAGTTGTATCAATAAATACAAAAATGTAAATGGCAGTGTGACTACAAATACGATAAATAATTATGATATTTACGTTATCATCCATGACTTGTGCTCGACTAGTCATATTTTTCGAAAATACAAAAAATATAAAATAGAACCAAAAAAAAAATAAGTACAAAAACAAAAAATCAAAAAGAAAAGAAAAGAAGAAAGAGAAATAGAAGTTAGAGATTAAAGAGAGGAAAAAAGAAAAAAAGAAAAAGAAAGAAACGAAAAAAATAAAAGTAGAAAAAAAATAAAAACAGAAGAAGAAAAAACGGGAAAAACATAAAAAATAAAAGAATATAAAAAAAAATAATAGTAGTGTTAGGCAAGAAAATATTCAGTTCAACGAGATAAGCGTGATTGAGATTTTTTTCTTTTTAAAAATATTGAATTCTATTTTTGGCGCGACTAAATAGGGACTGTATTCATATTTTATATGAATACATACTATCTGTAAAACCGAATACAGTAGGCATAAGTGAAATACAGCGACTATAAATGGTAATTATGTAAAATGTGGCTATGGAAGGTGGATTTTATAGTAAAATGCTGCTATTTTTGAAAGATCCCCATATATATATATATAATATTAAAAGTGTGAAGACTCTTAGAAAAGTGATTTGAACTTTTTGCCTTTTATTAAAAGACTCTGTTTTAAATAAAATCGTCTTTTTACTTTTTGATTATTTTTATAATATTGAGTAGAAAAATTACAAAGTCCTAGCTCTACGTGTATGGGGTAGGTTTTTAGTTTTAGGTAAGTTCTCCAAAAATAAAACATTAAAAGTTCAGTTAAATAAGTTTAAACAAAAAATGTTTTTACTTTTTAATTATTTTTATAATATTGAGTAGAAAAATTAGAGAGTCCTAACTCTACGTGTATGGGTTAGTTTTTTTTTAGTTTGGTAGGTAACTTTTTCAAAAATAAAAAAATAAAAGTTCCCTTAAATAAGGTTTAAGAAAAAAGTGTCGGCTAAATAAATTTGGTTGTTGCCTTTCTCAAAAATAAAGGATAAGTTAGATTGTGTTTTTGGGAAGTTTTATTGAAAAAAATCAATTCAAATATTTTGTCATAACATCTAAAAATAACTATTTAATTATAACTCTAATGTTTAGGACTTATTAAGTGTACTAAACCTTTTATGTCATTATTTATGGAAGGTAATAGTTATAGCTTTCCGTGTAAATTTTAAGTCATGTATTTGAATAAGGATCCTTACTACCTAATCTCACATTAACATAGGTAAACTTCTGACTGTGTTGGTACTCCACAACTATTAGGAGAGGTAATGTCGAAGGCACAACTCTACCTTATATCTTTATATATAAATAAAGACATCAATTTTTAGTCCATGTTAACTTATTCCATGGTCCTGTTGATATTCTTGAAGACGGTCCATCTGTATACTTATACTTAGACCCTGCATGTTCTATGTTGTTTGATTTGGATTATTCTTTTTTTTACGTCAGAAAATTGTATTAATAATATTTGATTATTTTTTCCAGTAATGTTATAGGTTTTTTGAAGTCGGATGAATGATGATAATAAGACATAGTTGATGAAAGATATCCTTGAATGCAAATAAATTTTAGAGGTTTTCCTTTGTTTAATTGGTTCCTACATATCAAGTAAGAAACTGATGAATCAAAGCTGAAGAATCAACATTGGTTTATGGTTAACTGAGTTTTTTGTTGCCACTGAATATGGTTGTAGCTTTATTCTTCTATCTAAACATCCTTTATTCACGAGGTTTAGCACTCTTCTTCTTTCCATCATCTGCATATCTTTTCTGTGCATATGCTTGTGTTACATATAATATATGTACATACAATATTTTGGGACAACAAGGAAGAATGAATTGGGTAGTTGGTTATATTTTATTCTTTGAAAAATTCTGAATTTAATCCTTTTACGTATAATCTATAATCGATATCTATAATCTATAATTTATATTTACATTTATGTTTTTTATAATATATTAAAAGTTTGAAGACTAGAAACGTCGTTTGAATTTTTTGTCCTTCAATAAAAGTCTTTGTTTTTGATAAAATCCTCTTTTCACTGATTTTTCTAATATTTAAAATTTGAAAATTAATTAAATATATTTATGGTAAAAAAAAAAATTGATTAGAAGTAATTAATGACAATTAAAAAAAATTTCATTAGTTTAAGAATTTTAAATCAACTAAATTTGAGATTTGAAAAATCTAGAAATAAATATAAAAACGTTAGAATGAAAAAAAAAATGGAAAAAATTTAAGAAGTACCAAATTTTTAAAGTTTTAAGTACGTAATAAGAATGTAATCAATGATTTTGTAAATATTTAACTTTAAAATAAGGAAAGATTTTAAATTATAGAAACAAAAAAGAAAAATAACCATACCATAAATATGGTTTAAATTGGCGTACCATAAATATGGTTCAAATTGATGACGATGTTAAATATATGTGTTTATACTAAAAAATATGTTTATAGTTGAAAAGTGTTTTTAAACTTCAACACTTCATTAAAAATCTCTGAAATAGATAATATTATTTAATTTTAAATAATCAAATATTACACGTGCGAGACATGTGTGTGTGTGTATGTATATATATATATATATATATAAGATTATGAGCAAGCTGATGTTACATGCTTTATTGGCAAGTATCAGTATTTATCTTTACCTATAATCTATATCTATAATATATTAAAAGTGTGAAGACCCTTAGAAAAATGATTGAACTTTTTACCCTTCATTAAAAGACTTCACTTTAGACAAAATCGTCTTTTCACTATTTTTTCTAATTTTAGTGATGTTAGATATTAACTATAATTAAAAATAAAAACCTTTCTTAAAATAAATTTGGCAAAAAAAAAAACTTTTCCCAACTAAAATAGGCTTGACAAAAAAAAATCAAAAGTCCTAATTCGTGAGTCCAAAAGAAACTGGGAAAAAAAATCTTTTCCAAATAAAATAGTAGGATTTTACATAGCGTTTTCCAATTTCTATAAAAATCATGCTAATTAAATATTTATTTTTCTTCATCAAAATTTTTTCTTAATTTTCATATTCTCGAAAGCGGTAATATATAACCACGAAATTGGATTTAATTCATAATCATGTTACGTTTATTTAAAGAAAATTTCATTAGTGATCATGATTATCCCTAATTCTTTAATTTATGTTGAAGATTGTGTGCGTGGGTTAAGAAATTATTCAAATGATTATTTTTTGGTTGATATCTATTAATTTTCAGGAATACATATTTTTAAATCATTAATGGGGCAACAATACTTATTCCTTTCAATGAGTTATAAATATACTGAGGTTGTATATAAGATTTATTTAGAATATTAACTTTGCATCACCGAAAATGATAATTAGGTTCAATATGCACACTTTGCTAGCCATCAGCGAATTTGAGCTAATAATTAGTATTGACCTAAGTTAATTTTGGTTGATTCGAGTTGCACGTACGTATTTGAGTTTAATTTTGATCCAATCATTAATTCATTTCATTACTTGGGTTCAGTTTGTGCTTCTGCCTGAATAGATTGTTCAATATATTCTATAATATTACTAGGATAAATTTTATAGATAGTAGAGGTTAAAAAAAAGTAATTAAAGACAAAAATTTGAATGCTGGTACATAACCTAGATGTGAAAGGTAGGATATAATTGGTATAAGGAGAAGTAGAATTAGATCAAAGAAGTTTTGACAGAGCTTAACTTCTTAAAAGAAATGTTTATAGTAATGTGGCTATTGTTGTTTATAATATACATGTATATGTGCAAATATTAGCTCTTTTTAAACCTTTCTGATGATTAACACAAACTACACATGAAAAGAATCTCAAAAGATGATTAAGAACGAAATTGCATGTAACAACTAATTAAGTAGAACACCTAAGTTTGATCCAAAGAAATAAATAGAGCAACGAAGTACTAAGCATCAATTTATGACTTGACGTCATATTCTTTTTTAAAACTTCACTGTTGATTTAAACAAAAGTACTTTGAAGTTAAGTTACGCAATATGATTTTGTATTACTTTAATTTCTATATCTCAATTATCAATTGAGGTTATACACACGTGCAAAGCACGTATACTAGACGTGTGTGTGTGTGTGTGAAGGAAGATTATGAGCAAGCTGATGCGACAGGCTTTATTGGCAAGTATCAGTATTTATCTTTTTTCTTAGAATTTTGAGAGTTTTTTCTATTTTTTTGGTTCTAAAATCTTTCAATCTTTCAAAAAGAATAAAAAAAATTATTCCTTTATTATCATTATTATTTACTACATTCTTAAATCTTCTTTCCTACATTAAATAGGATTGGGCTCCTCTCCATTTTCATTGTCTCCATTTTCCCCAAGTTCTTACTTAGATGAGAGACACATGACATGAATTAAAATTAGGATAAATAACATAAATACCAACACTTTTAGAAGTAATTACACTCTCTCCCACTTTTTTAATTACTTTACTCTCTCTCCCTATTAATATATATATAACATAACCAGCATAGACATAGCATTCTGTGTATATGTTAATTTGTTACTGCCATTAAAAAAGGCAATAACTGATTCCCTTCCTTTAAGGACGCAATTAACTCAACCAATTTATTAAGTGGATTACTGCATCCCTTAAATTATGTAATAGCTATTGAAATTTAAATTTTGAATTATACAAATACATTAAAAATAAATCAGACGAAAAACACAAAACAACAATAAATCAATCACCTATTTGTCGACCGTGTTGAAGAAAAAAAATCGAATTCAAGAAGACGAATATTTCTTTCTTTTGAGGTATTCTGGTCAATGGAGAATCGAAACAGAATATGTAAATTATAAATATGTAGTGACATGGCTTCAATTGCAAAACTAATCGTTCAGACAAAAAAGGTAATACGTTATTTTGTTGCGTTAAAAAAGTTTTTTTGTAAACTGTAGAGTTTTTTTTTTTTTTTTGATGATTAGATTTGTGTTACATATATTGTTTTCATGTTTTTGTAGCATTGTTTTTATTAACTGTAGAGTTGTTTGTAAACACATGATTTTTGATCCTCCTCGAATTTTAATTTATTTTTCGATATTAAATATTTATATTTAGTTTGATATTATTTAAATTCTTATTTTATTCTTAATAAATTTTAGTTAAAAAATAAATAACTAAATAAAGTTAAATTTGAGATATTTTATTTTATTTTTATTCTAATTTTAAAAATAATACAAAAATTCAAAAAAATATTTTTCTTTTTAAATTTTAAATAAATAAGATAGTGGTTTTAATACTATCTTAATTATATTTATTTAAGGCTATTTATAATTTTTATTATATTTTCTTAAAATATAAAAATTAATTAGTTATATTTATATTTATTATTATTATTCCATTATTTTATTTATTTATTTATTCATTTATTTTTATTTTTTATTTATTTTTATTTATTATTATTAATAGATTAAAAGAAGAAACGAAAAGAATTTTATTTTAAAATTCAAATTCCCACCCCCTTATCTGTAACTGTTCCCCCCAACAGTCCCTGTACTTAAGGACTCCTTCAACCCCAGAAAAAGGAGGTACACTATATTACGTATTATCTGACAAAGAGAGTGAAAAAACAGAGAGCCAAAATCAGAGAAAAAGAAAAGCAGAAGCAAAAAGAAAGAAGAAGAAAAAAGGAGAAAGAACAAAGGTTGGAGTTTCATTGAAGTTTTCGGTGACAATCTTTTGTTTCATCACTCGATTTATTCATTACAGGTTCATATTCAAACATGTATTATTTATGTTAGCAATTTTATTGTGGAATAGCATTAATGAAATATTCAATATGTTTTTGTGTATGAAGATATGTAATGATATAATTTTATGCATCATATTTAGCTAAAATCTATATATATATATATGATTAATAAATTTAAGTCTAGAAACTAAGAAGTGTTATAAATGTATTTACATTAAAGCGAATGTCTATCAAGATATAATAGGATCTATCAAGATCTAGTTGAGATATATTAGGATTTGCAGTATTTGTCTTTTAGTCAGAAAGAAGTATTTTCCCCTATAAGTAAAGTGGTTTTGTTCATTGTATTCTCAATCTTATGATCTCTCATCCTCAAAAGAAATAAAGAAGCCTTCCCTCTTCTCTCTCTATTTATTCTTATTGTTCTTGCTTTTATATTTCACAACACGTTATCAGCACGAGACTTTGCCATCTCAAATTTGAAAGCTAAGGTATTATTTTCTTTCTTTTCATATTTCTAATAATCTTACAAAATTTGAGTTCGCTGCCTCAAGCAAGAACTATCTTTCATGGGAGTTGAACGCTGAAATCCACTTAGATGTTATGGGTCTTGGAGACGCCATAAAGAAAGAAAATACAACATCTAATCAAAATTGTGCTAAGACTATGATTTTCTTGCATCATCATCTAGACGAAATTTTGAAAATTGAATACCTTACTACTAAGAATCCACTTGGTTTATGGAATAGTCTAAAAGAAAGATTTGACAACTTGAATATGGTCATCCTTTCAAAAGCACGATATGAATGCATGCACCATGAAGATAAGATGTTGGGTTCAAGTCTCATCGAGTTATACCCTAAGACGTCTTTTTATATGGATAAGATTTGAGTTTGAATCTCAATACACCATATTGATGATATTATGATGGCTAAGGCAAATAACGTGTTTTGATGAAAATTCAAGAAACTTGTCCATTGAATATGCTCCATTCCATGAAGTGAATGTGGTAGCAATATATGACAGGTCCGAAAGATGACAATTTGCTCCATTCTTGAAGTGAATGTGGTAGCAATATATGATATATGCCTCGATTTACTCCTGAAGTAGCAATATTATGAAAGAGGTTATAATCTATCATAATTTGATAGGCTTAAGGCATAATTATATTCGATTACTGGGAAATGAGAAACTTATTAATGCAAACTTACACTTAATTGTGATGGTATCACAACTCACCTCCGAATGAGGCAGAATAACTGAGAAGAGTTATTTCAAAATCTACTTCTAAAGTAGTAAATCTAAAAATTTTCATGTAATAGTAAATTTGAAATTTACTAAAAAAAAGTACATGTCAACATAAACTTGTGTTTACTACTATAAATGGGTTCATAAGTTGATATGAATGATTGTGACATCTTGAAGATGTGCATATTGAGTATTAGACATGTATTGAAGAACTAGAAGATTCTTCAAAAATTGTTTATGTCGTTTGTTCTCATGATAAGTTGGTTGGACCAACTAATATTGGGATTAGATCCCTTCAAATCTGAAAAGTATAAAAGGTAAATATGGATCCGTTCACCAATCATGTGATCTATTAAGATGCATCGATATAAGATAATCACTTGTATGTTTATTGTCAACTTGCAGTTTGACATTCATAAAGTTGCTTGCTCAATAAAATTGAGTTAAGAGCATAACTTTCTAATTGTGTAATCAAGACAATTCATCTTGCTGATGATGGTTTGACATTGAATGTCTTTGATAAATAGCTAAACCATTATTAATGAGAACAAAGGTTCATGTGTTGGTTGAAATATAATATGCACTTGTATGCATTAGACCAATAGATTATGATTATTTATTCTCTCTCAATTGGTTCAAAGTCAGAAACCAACTATTCCATCTAATAATATTGATGTGCGGTAAACGACTAATGAATTTACCATAACGCACAAAGATGGATTCCCCAAAGAAGATGAAGGATGTATGTTAGTTTTCCTAACATAAGGGGGGAGATTATAAGTATCTATGAAGTCTGTTAGGAATTATCATCAGATCCTTATTCCAAAGATAATTCAATTTAAATGCCAAAAGCATCTCATATTTAAGCTGCAAGTGCTCCTATTTTGAATTCTTAAAGGACAAAGTCTACACATGCATAAAGCGTGGTAGACTAGTCGGTTCCAAATGAAATAATCCTTGAAAAGAATAAGGAGAAAATAATCATAATAAGAAGGCAGTGTGCTCTTGAAGAGCCTACGATATAACACTTCATGAAACCTTATGAGAGGTTCAGGTACCTGAAAATAATAAAGTGAGGAGATCTCAAAATGTTATGTCTCATTGTGAACCGATACAAAATGATATATCATTAACGATATCTTTGATACAATATTGATGCAATATTGTGAAAGATTACGAGGATCTAAATTCTACATTTATTTAAGCATGCTGACGTAGAAACATTTATCAAGTGACATGAAAGGATGAATCTCGGTAAGCGTAAAACTTATTTAATTTGCAGTCCAGACACTTGAAGATGTCACACATGAAATGTTGAATATTGTCACTTGACAAAATTTATGTGAAAACTTCTTTATGGATTCAAAATATAAAAGTTTCTGGGAAACTTATTGATAATCATTATATTGTATAAGCTTATAACTTGAAAATTGTTGAAACTCTTGGAAAGTTTTCAAAGCAATAGATTATTTGCTGAAATGAGAAATATATCGACTTAGATTGGTTATGAAGTACCATATCTTAGTGCAAGTGGTGCACTCATGTATCTTGCAAATACTACAAGGCCTGATATAGCCTTTTCAGTTAATTTGTTAGCAAGGTATATTTCTGTTCCTACTAGGAGACATCAGAATGGGATAAAACACATGAGCTTGTTTTATTCTAAAGATTCCAGTCCCGATCTTATTGGTCATGCTGATGTTGGGTACGTACCTGACTCGCATAAAGCTCGGTCTCATACAGGCTATATGTTCATATGTGGTGGTACTATCATATCTTGGATATATATAAATCAATCTATCGTAGCCACTTCATCGAATCATGATGAGATAATAGCTATTCATGGAGCAAGCCCAGAATGTGTATGGTTGAGGTCCATGATACATCTCATTCGAGAAAAATGTGGTGTGAAATATGACAATCTACCCACAATTTTATATAGAGATAATGCAGCATACATAACACATCTTAAGAGAGGATTCATAAAAGGAGATAGAATGAAACACATTTTGTCAAAGCTTTTCTACGTATATGAGCTACAAAAGAATGGTAATATTAACGTGCAAAAAATTCGTTCAAGTGACAATGTGGCTGATTTATTCACCAAATCTTCTCCAATTGCAACTTTCAAGAAGATGTTGCACAAGATCGAGATGCAAGAACTCAAGGATGTTCTCATTAGGGGGAGTTAATATGCGCTGTACTCTTTTTCCCTTACAAGTTTTTTTCCCACTGGGTTTTTCTTGTAAGGTTTTTAATAAGGCAGCCTAGATGCGTATTGTTAGAGATGTGTACTCTTTTTCCTTCACTAGATTTTTTTCCACTGAATTTTTTCTCGTAAGGTTTTAACGAGGCACATTATCTATCTAGACATTCAAGGGGGAGTGTTATAAATGTATTTATATTATAGTGAATGTCTATCAAGATCTAGTTGATAGCTATCAGGATTTGCAGTATCTGCCATTTAGTCAGAAAGGAGTATTTTTCCCTATAAATAGAGGAGTTTTGTTCATTGTATTCTCAATATTATATGAAAAATATGTATATTTTTTCTTTTACAAAAACGCACAAAGGAAGGGAAAAATTAGTGAGAATAAAAGGGAATTAGCCGGCATAGTCATTGTAGCGGCAGCAGATCCACCGTCGATGCCGACCATAATGTTTTCTGTGTCGACAGACATCGCCCGCTCAAATTTCATACGAAAACAGCAACTCCAGTCTTGAAACCCATCGGAATCAGCTAAATCTCGCTAGATTTATCCACCCGTCTTAAAATGTCATCGAAAAAACACATCCACGCTGCCGCCTTCCCCTTCCCAAATCCCGGCAACCAACAACAAACTCCGGTTACCACCATCTGCCGGCGCCGCTCCCCTCTTTTTTTTTGTCTTTTTTTTATTGCTACTGCCGCACCATGTGAGGGTCGGATCTGACCAGATTTTTATCCATCGTTACCATGACAAAGCCTACCGAAAAGCTTGAATATAACAGTGCATGGAGCCAAACCGTCCATGCGTCCAATAATTAGGGAATTAGTGTTAATTTATTTAATAGAATGTTTATTTTTTATTAATCTTCTTACTTTTAAATTTCAATCACAAAAATCATTTGTCTTAAGTAGTTGACTGTCCATGTTTCCTCGACGTGTCTATACCTTTTGATGTGTTTTAGAAGTTAGTAGTGTGTGATATAATTAATAATAATAAAAAAAAAAGATAACGCCCCTATTATTCCTAAAATCAAATGCAAATCGTTGAATAGTCGTCTTTTTCTTCGAGCGGGTATCGTTTGTCGTTTGTCTCAGATTATTTGGAGATTTGTGTTCGAAATTATATTTCGAGAATTTTCGTATTTAATGTGTCTTATAATATATGATTTGGGTTTTTATTAGTTTAAAGAGAATAAATTCGGGGATAATCTTAAATTTAGTATAATATGGATAGATTTGTATATTTTATTTATTTTATTATTTCAATAGTTTATTAATTATTTAATAAAATTTGATAACTATTTATTTAATTAATTTCTTTAATTGAATATTGCTTTAATTTATTATTAAGAATAAAATGCGTTCGAATAAATAAAATTATCTCGAGTTTATAAAAGACAAATTAATACCTTTAACGTTAGGTAAATTTTAGATTGTTTTACAAAAAATATTTCATCTCAATTAAGAATACGGCATACACATCTTCCCGAGACACTTTAAAATTCAAGGATTCAATAATGCAACTTGGCAAATATTTTTCTAAAATTAGCTTTCACCGTTTTATTTAATATAAGATAATAGACAAGTTTTAGTATAATAAAAATGAGCGAATTTAGGCCTTTACGTAGCTTATAAAAATAGTTAAAGTTAAGTATAAGTTGATAAAAGCAACCGTGCTTGAACCACGGGACTCGAGGGGTGCCTCACACTTTCCCCTCGATCAACAGAATTTCTTACCCGGTCTTCTATTTTCGCAGACCAACAAAGAGTCATTTTCTTTTGATTAGGGATTCAATAAGGTGACTTGAAGTACCATAACTCAATTCAAAGTGGAGACTCTGAAAATGATAAAAATAATCTCTATTCAAAACTGTCACTTTAATTGGAAAAATCCTTCGACCCTCGAGCAGAAAAGGGGTATGACATCTCTCGCGACTCCAGTAGGGAATAACTAGAATTCAAGCTTTGAATATTGACTTTTACTTGCTTTAATTATTTTATATTGCTTGTTAGCCTTATGTGCTACTTGTCGCTCATTTACTACTTTGATATTGTTGAACTGTTTTATAAATTATCTTCTCTTACGCACTCCCTCAGAGTCTCTGAAATATGATAGAAGGAATGAAGTGTATGCATCCTACTTTCTTTTTTAGATAGCCGGAGTGTCAAGGCACCTGGTGAAGGATTATAGTCACACATGTTAGGCGGGGTTCGGATCGGCAACGAAGGCGGAGTAGCAGTATTACCGAATAAGTTGTCCCTCCCCGACTTGAGTGTCTGCTCGGGTAAGCTAGTCTAGACACCTATCCCTATTAGGCTAAACTTAGAAGAACTGAAAACTTAGAATCTGGTTATCCCTATTAGGTTCCACTTTATTTGCATCATATGCATTTGACTTAGCGGGACTCAGCATAGGGGTCGGGTCTGTCTAGGACAGGTGTTCCTTTTATAATGACCAACATGTGCATCCTACGTGCTCTTTGACATTTGTTTGGAAGGCTATTTGATTGTTGACCGGCTTTTAGGCAACTTTGAAATGCAAGAGATTATATTATCTTCAAATTTAGCGAATCATTTTTCAAAGAAAAATTTTATTTTTTAAAAGAATTTTTGAGGGTTTGATTCTCATTATTTAATGGGATACGTAGGAATCCCTTTTCGAGGTACGACCCTATCTTTTGAAAAATTATTCATAGATTTATTGGGAAATATTTTGAAAATATGATTACTTTCATAATTATTTTTCTAATCCTCAAGTCCAATTTTTAAATATCTTAATAGCTCCGAATCTTTAGGGATCATGAGGCTAAGTTTTTACAAAATAAAATATATATATATATATATAAATCTTAGCAGCCCTGAACCTTTAGGGGTCTTGAGGCTGAACTTTATGTGACATATATTTCCCGAACTATGCAAGATCTGATTCATGTCCTGACATGATATATAGGCAACCCTCCAAAAGGTTCGATCATAACTTTTTGAAAAATGCGCCTAGAAAAGCTGGGATAAAACATAAGGCCTTCCATGATAGGTTGGAAAATGCATATAGAAGCATAACATACAACGTGACATTAAATGTGTTAAATATGTAACACTCACCCATTTGCTACATGGTCATAGAAAAGATAAAGTAATTGGTGGTTGGTTTGTGGTTTAAACTGGCATCACATCCGTACAATACCAGATATAAAGAAAAGAGAAAGATGACCCGCAAAGAGGGTGTAAGGCCTGACAATGAGAAAGACAAAAATTAGCTGGTTTTGCAAGAATTAGCATTTATTGAAACAACAGATAGCGGAGATGTACCAAGCTTGGTCGAAGGGATAAGCCCTGCCTTCTTCAATCCCTGGACTTTCGAATACGAATGATCAAAATATTGCCCAAGCTCAAACTGGTGATTCATTTTATCCACCTGGATTTGACCCATATGCTAATGTGTCTGGCATGGCTGGTACTTCTACCATGCACCCACCAAATTCATCTGTAACAAACAACCCATTTTTCACTCTTGTAGCACCAACTACTGCAGGTCCTCAATTGACAGTACAAAAGAATATGGGTGAACCAAGTCATGATCAATTGTATCCCCCTGAAATGACTTTCAAACCCCCAAATTCACATTATCATGCTCATCAATACGATTCTCCTATCGTGATTGAGAAGATTGTTAAAAGTGAAGAACAGAAAGAGATGACCAAGAAAGTGAGAAACTTAAAGTAGAGTATGAAAAATATACAAGAATTAGGAGGACCAAAAAGTGTTTCATACAATGATTTATGTATGTTTCCTGACATTCATTTGTCGTTAGGGTTAAAAATGCCAAAGTTTGACAAGTACAAAGGGCACGGTGATCCAGTGGCACACTTGAGTCATTATTGTAACCAATTAAGAGATGCTGGAGGTAAAGAAGAATTACTCATTGCTTATTTTGGTGAGAGCCTTTTGAGTCTAGCCACAGAATGGTTTGTGGATCAGGACATCGACAAGTGGAGTAGTTGGGATGACTTGGCTAACGAATTCGTGCAATAATTTCAGTACAATGTGGAGCTGATTCCTGATGAGAAATCCCTGACTAATATGAAGAAGAAGAAGAAGAACAATGAAAATTTTAGGAAGTATGCGATTAGATGGGGTGAACAAGCTGCTAGGGTGAAACCACCAATGAAAGAAAGCAAGATAGTAGAGGTGTTTATTCAAAGGCAGGATGAAACATACTATCAACACTTGTTACCTGCATTAGGCAAGCCATTTATTGAGGTCCTCTGAATGGGAGAGATGATAGATAATGGAATTAAGACCGATCGCATTGTGAGTTTTGCAATATTGAAAGCGACTACTCAAGCAATTCAGAAGGGCTCAGGAAATGTTGGAGGGAAGTAGAATAAGAAAGATGTAGCTGCTATGTAGCTGAACAACGGACATGTCGAAGTAGACAACGTTGTTGTTACCCCCAGTCTCAAATCCAAGTTCATGCCCAAGCTCCACATAATCACTCCTAAAATCCATTATACTCTATTCTCCCATCTCCATGTCCAGTATATAATGCACAACCACATGTTCAACCCCCCATCTTAGCCACAATGGCACGCACTAACTCCTCAGAGTCATCCTCCAATTTCATAAATATACCAAAGCCCTTTTAGGCTCGATTTTCAATCCAAACCAAATAATGAAATAAGGCAGAAGTCGAGGGATAGTTTCACACCAATTGGAGAGTTGTATGTCAAATTATTTTAGAGATTGGTACAGTGAGGTATGATCACTCCTCTACTTGGGTACACTCCTAATCGACGTTCAAAATTTTTTGCTCCTAATGTATGATGTGCGTATCATTCTGATGTCCAAGGTCATAGTATTGAAGATTGTCGGGATTAGAAAGAGAAATTGAAAAGATGATTCAAGATAAATTAATTATGGTGCAGAACATTGACAATGAGGAAAGCTCTAGTCATACTGATACGCAAACCAGTGGCTAAGATGTCAAGCTCAGCAATTGGAAAATATCTCATCTCCTCGATAGGATGAATGTTTAGTAGTTTGTTTTGTTTTCCTTTCTATTTCTGAATTATTTCAAGGTTGTAGTTCTATATGTATCTTTTTTTCTTTCTTTGTCATCTTTGTTTAAACCCTTATATTTTTCCTTTCAATGAAATATGGTGTCCCTTGTTGTTTTGTCTTATTTTAAGTTTATTTGTTTTTCTTTTTTATGCAATTCATTTTGTGTTGATTCTAGTGCTATGACATGCCAGCGGAATTTTCATCCAGATCTTAAAATCCAGTTTAATCATGTAACATTGAATTAGAGGGCTAAAGTTAGAAGAAAAAGACATATGAGAAATAGGTAGAATGTTAAGATATTAGGTGACCATGTTGAAGCTTTCTTTGAAAATTAAGGCAATTATTTTAAGAATCACAAGGATAACTTGGACATAAATTGAAGAACATGTCTCAATTAGGTCAAATATTGGATGCGAGATCCTTATTCAAGAGAAACAGGAAGATAATCAGCTCCACGAAAGCATGAGTCAATCGATATGAGGGATGTACAACAAAGGTGGATTTGTATGTTTGACAAGTGTAAAAGAAGAAGTGGTACACATGCTCAGTTAAAGTTAGTGTTGTTAAAGTGTCACACATGATGTTCATCTCCCACTTTCATATTGCATGTTGTGTACTTGCATTTTCAAGGATTGATATGATGAAGACATTTTATTCTGCTATCCAAACATTATGTCATCCTTTGTTTACCTCATTTGAGCTTTAGTGTTATTTTCTTTCATACCCTCTTTTGGAATCAAGATAGAGTCAGCAAAGCTCGAAAGAAAAGTGTCGAGCAAAAAACTAGAGTTAGAAAAGTTTCAAATAAAAAGAAAAAAAGTGAAGAAAACTGTGGCAAAAAGAAAGAAAAGAGAAAAAAAGTCAATAACAACTGAAAAACAAAATCAAGCAAAAGAACAAGTTAGTGGAACTACGTGTGACCTAATTCTATCCTCTCGAGAATGAGATACGTAGGCTGCCTTACTCTGAGCTCGGTCCAACCAAATAAACAATTTAGAATTACTCAGTTAAAGAAATTGGGGCATGGGTTAATTTTCATTGTTTGAGTCGATTCCAAAAGTTGTAAGTCTCACCTCACTTCAAGTGTCGTTTGAGCCTCATGTCATCCTTTCTTTCTAACCTTATCCAAAATCCAAGTTACAACCAAAGAAAGACCTTTAGATTAATTTTTGAGAATGTTAAGGATACATATGTAATGCATATGATGACGGATTTTGGGAACCACTTGTCTTCCTCAGCATAATGAGTCAGGAGAGAAATAAAAATGAGAGTCTTACTAGTGAAAACCCTCACGGGCATCGTAAGACAATTGTGAGTTGAAAAATGAGAATAAGAGCGTCTCATTGGTGAAAATTCTCACAAACACCATAGGTCAATAGTGAGCTAAGAGAAAGAAAATGAGAAAGGCTTGTTGGCGAAAACCCTTCTAGACATCACTTGATGAATGAGATCTATAAGTGCAATTGACCTAAAGAACAACTCAGTTTCAGGGTTAATAACTCAACAACAATTGGTGGAAAGTTTGGATGAAGAGATCAGACAACTTAATCCAAAAATGCATGGCATAATCATAAGAGTTGACTGTCATTTTTAGATGAATTTTTCATTTCTTTGTTTCAAATGAGGACATTCATTTTCCCTTTATTTCTTCTTTATATCTTTGTTTTCTCGAGTCAGTTATTCCAAAGAAAAATTATCATTGTCATTTTTCTCGTGTCTTTGAGTCAAATCCATGTCATAACAAGTGAGAAAAGATTTCAAAACTGATTACCAGCTTCTTCAATTCCACAAAGCAAGACAAAAAGACAACATATAAAAGAGACATTACTGTGAGCCGAAATAAGGCATGCAAAAAGTTTTGTCAACAGACGAGTCTGGAAACTCATAGAAATGCCAAGGTTCAAAAGATTTATTTGAGGAGCATGGAAAAGAAGAGATATTGTGTTTGTTTCAGAGTTACTTCTAATCTTAGTTTAGGTCAATGATGGAGCAAGTTGGTGACAGATGCTAATGGTTGGAAGCAAGGTTAAATATGACGAGGGCAAGAGTGATTGCCACGGAAGCTAAAGCCACAAACCTGCCACCGTGTTTTTGAACTCACAAGTTTTCTTTGATGAAATAGGAAACATGTTACCTTCAAATTAAGGAATTTAGAGCATAAGTATCAAGGACTATAATGCCTCATTTCCACAAATGCAGGAAGCAATGTTGCTGCACAAGTTTGATAATCAAATTATGGTAACAATTCATCATACTATATCCCCCGAAGACATACTTCTTTGTTCAGATATTTCAATTTTTAATTTCTAGATGATATACTTCTTAAATTGAACCTTGATGCCTAGAAGACATACCTTTTAGTTGAGTCATTCCCCTTGATTCCTATAAGACGTACCTTTTAATCGAGTCGTTCCCCTTGATTCCTATAAGACGTACCTTTTTGTCGAGTCGTTCCCCTTGATTCCTATAAGACGTACCTTTTAGTCGAGTCATTCCCCTTGATTCTTATAAGGTGTACCTTTTAGTCGAGTCATTCCCCTTGATTCCTATAAGACGTACCTTTAGTCGAGTCATTCTCTTAATTCCTATAAGACGTACCTTTTAGTCGAGTCATTCTCCTTGATTCCTATAAGACGTACCTTTCAATTGAGTCATTCTCCTTGATTTCTAAAAGATGTAGATGTACTTTCTAGTTGAATCATTTCATTTAATCTCTAGGGGATGCACTTTCTTTTCTGGGTAATTTGAGTTTTATGTATTAGGATACGCACTTCCTAATTTTGGTAATTAGTTTTACTCTGAAGAGACACATTTCTTTAACAAGGCCTTGATTCAACCTCTTTACTGTAATTTTTAAAAGTTGTGATCTAATGACACTAACAAAATTTTCTAGTACAAATTGGGGCAAAAATTTTGTTCATGTTTATTGTATTTACTTTATGCTTAGGACCCTCTCGAAGAATAGGACAAGACCCTCCTGAAAAATAAAAATTTATTTTATGCTCAGGACCCTCTTGAAGAATGGGACAGGACCCTCGTGAAGAATGAAAATTTATTTTTATGCTCAGGGCTCTCCAGAAGAATGGGACAGGACCCTCTTGAAGAATGAGAATTTATTTTTTGTTCAGGACCCTCTTGAAGAATGGAAATTTATTTTTATGCTCAGGACCCTCCCGAAGAATGGGGCAGGAACCTCCTGAAGAATGGATATTTATTTTTATGCTCAGGACCCTCCTGAAGAATGAGATAAGACCCTCCTGAAGAATGAAAATTTATTTTTATGCTCAGGGCTCTCCAGAAGGATGAGACAGGACCCTCTTGAAGAATGAGAATTTATTTTTTGTTCAGGACCCTCTTGAAGAATGAGAATTTATTTTTATGGTCAGGACCCTCCCGAAGAATGGGGCAGGAACCTCCTGAAGAATGGAAATTTATTTTTATGCTCAGGATCCTCCTGAAGAATGAGAATTTATTTTATGTTTAGGACCCTCTTGAAGAATGGGATGTTGTTTTTTCTGTTTCACTATTTACTTTGATTTCAGGAACCCATCTGAAGAACAAGGTGAAGAAAAAGTAAGTTTAGGAGTCCGCCTAAAGAACAAGGCGAAGAGAAAGCAAGTCCAGGAGCCCGCCTGAAGAATAAGGTGAAGAAGTAACAAGTCAGGAGCCCGCCTGAAGAATAAGGTGAAGAAGTAACAAATCAGGAGCCCACCTGAAGAACAGAGTAAAGAAGGAAAAAGCAAGTCAGGAGCCCGCTTAAAGAATAGGGTGAATTTTCAAGTTCAAGTCATGAAGATTCGAATCAACATTCCAGAGAAATTGCATTTTGGATTTGTATTTTTCATTTTTGATTTTTGTTAGTCATTTGAATGTAAAAAGCAGAAGTCGTTAAGCGAAAACTCGACGGAATCTCACTCGATGTCTAACTCGTTCTCTGACCATATTACCTTTGAACTACTCGTGACCTGGTTCCCTTATAACCTGGGATAGGTAGGAGGTCCAAAACTAGGACTCAGTCATATTTTTTCTTTTATTTTAATTTCTTTTATCCTTACCTTTCAAGTAATCGAAGAATCAAAAATCATATCTTGTCTACTTCTTTATATGAAAACTATTCGAGATTCCACAAAAAAAGGGCAAAAATATAGACACGTAATTTTTTATCCTCCTCGAATTTTAACTTATTTTTTGATATTAAATATTTATATTTGGTCTGATATTATTTAAATTCTTATTTTATTTTTAATAAATTTTAGTTAAAAAATAAATAACTAAATAAATTTAATTTTGAAATATTTATTTTATTTTATTCTAATTTTAAAAATAATACAAATATTCAAAAAAATATTTTTCTTTTTAAGTTTTAAATAAATAAGATAGTAGTTTTAATACTATCTTAATTATATTTATTTAAGGCTATTTATAATTTTATTGTATTTTCTTAAAATATAAAAATTAATTAGTTATATTTATTATTATTATTATTATTATTCTATTATTTTATTTATTTATTCATTTGTTTTTATTTATTATTATTAATAGATTAAAAAAAAGAAAAGAAAAGAATTTTACTTTAAAATTTAAATTCCTTCCCCTTATCTGTAACTGCTCCCCAAGAGTCCCTGTATTTAAGCACTCCTTCAATCCCAGAAAAAAGAGGTACATTGTATTACATATTATCTAACAAAGAGAGTGAAAAATCAGAGAGCAAAAATTAGAGAAAAAGAAAAGCAGAAGCAAAAAGAAAGAAGAAGAAAAAAGGAGAAAGAACGGAGGTTGGAGTTTCGTTGAAGTTTTCGGTGACAATCTTTTGTTTCATCACTCGATTTATTCATTACAGGTTTATATTCAAGCATGTATTATTTGTGTTAGCAATTTTATTGTGGAAGAAATGAATGAAATATTCAATATGTTTTTGTGTATGAAGATATGCAATGATATAATTTTATGCATCATATTTTGCTAAAATATATATAATTAATAAATTTAAGTCTAGAAACTAAGAAGTACATAGATGAAAAATTTGTATATTTTCCTTTTACATAGATGCACAAAGGAAAAAATCAATTAGAATAAAAGGGAATTAGCTGGTGTAGTCATTGTAGCGGTAGCAGACCTACCGCCAATGCTGACCAGAATGTTTTCTGTGTCGATAGACATCGCCGCCCAAATTTCATACGAAAACAGCAACTCCAGTCTCGAAACCCACCAGAATTGCCTAAATCTCGCCGGATTTAGACACCTCAGTCTTAAAATATCATCAGAAAAACGTATCCACTCTGCCGCCTTCCCCTTTCCCAAATCCCGGTGACCAATAACCAGCTCCAGTTACCACCATCCGCCAGCGGCGCTCCCCTTTCTTTTTTTTTTTCTCTTTTTATCGCTACTGCCGCACTATGTGAGGGTCGGATCTGACCGAATTTTTGTCCGTCGTTACCACGGCGAAGCCTACCGGAAAGCTTGAATATAACAGTGCATGGAGACAAACCGTCCATGCGTCATAATCCTGAGACATTTTGTATTCAATAATTAGGGAATTAGTGTTAATTTATTTAATAGAATGTTTATTTTTTTATTAATCTTCTTACTTTTAAATTTCAATCACAAAAATCATTTGTCTTTAAGTAGTTGACTGTCCATGTTTCCTCGACGTGTCTATACCTTTTGATGTGTTTTAGAAGTTAGTAGTGTGTGATATAATTTAAAAAAAAATAAAAAAATTTAAAAGATAACGCCTCTATTATTCCTAAAATCAAATGCAAATCGTTGAATAGTCGTCTTTTGCTTTGAGCGGGTATCGTTTGTCGTTTGTCTCAGATTATTTGGAGATTTGTGTTCGAAATTATATTTCGGGAATTTTCGTATTTAATTTGTCTTATAATATATGATTTGGGTTTTTTTTAGTTTAAAGAGAATAAATTCGGGGGTAATCTTAAATTTAGTATAATATGAATAGATTTGTATATTTTATTTATTTTATTATTTTATTATTTTATTTAATAAAATTTAAATACTATTTATTTAATTAATTACTTTAATTGAATATTTCTTTAATTTATTATTAAGAATAAAATGCATTCGAATAAATAAAATTATCTTGAGTTTATAAAAAAATAAATTAATACCTTTAACGTTAGGTAAATTTTAGTTTTTTTTTTTAATATTTCGTCTCAATTAAGAATGCGGCATACACATCTTTCTGAGACACTTTAAAATTCAAGGATGCAATAATGCACCTTGGCAAATATTTTTCTAAAATTTGCTTTAACTTATTTATTTAGTATAGGATAATAGACAAGTTTTAGTATAGTAAAAATGAGCGAATTTAGGCTTTTACATAACTTATCAAAATAGTTAAAACTAAGTATAAGTTGATAAAAGTGACTGTGTTTGAACCACGGGACTCGAAGGGTGCCTCACACCTTCCCCTCGATAAACAAATTTCTTACCCGGTCTTCTGTTTTCACAGACCAACAAAGAGTCATTTCCTTTTGATTGGGGATTCAATAAGGTGACTTGAAACACCATAACTCGATTCAAGTGACGACTCTGAAAATGATAAAAATAATCCCTATTCAAAACTGTCACTTTAATTGGAAAAATTCTTCGATCCTCGAGCTGAAAAGGGGTGTGACATTGTTTTCATGTTTTTATAGCTATTAGTTATTGTGAGATTAATTCTTAAAAAGACTCAGTTACAATGTTTACATGAAGACAGTGTTACACCACTAATTTTTGCATTATATATATTTTGTATATGCTAGTCTAGTAATAACAGACAAAAGAAAAACGTATTTTCAGAAACTATGTTAATGGTTACTTTGTAACATATACATACTACTTTTTATGTATATGTTAGTCTTATAAACATAAAAAATGTGATATTTTTATATGCATAACAATTTTTTTTCTAATAACTAACATATACATATCCTATATTCTATAATTTTGTAATAAAATCAATTTTTTCCTGTTGTTTGTTTTTTAACAAGTTATTAAAAAAACATGTATGTTTAATTTGTCTACTAATGAATAGTAAATTAGTTGTGTTGTATATGATTTTTTATTTAAAGTGTATCGAATTAGTAACATAGAAATCCTAAAAAAAAAATTAGTTGTCTTATATGTTTTTTCCTATTGCAGCTATGTACTCCGATGTTACAATAAGGATTGCAAATGAAAGTTGGAAGCATCTTGTTACAAAAAAATTGATGTTTTTATCATTCGGAGATTCAACTCAGATCATACGTGTCGTTTGAGTGATCGGGTACTGAAGAATATATTGGCGACTACTTCTTTTATATGTGAATTCACGACTACTAAGTTAGTTAACTATAAGAGAAAGCATCACGGTATTGCCGTCCTGAAGTCTCCTCACGACTCCTAAGTTAGTAAACCATAAGAAAAAACATGACGGTATCACGACTCCTCACGCTATTGCCGTCCTGAAGTCTAAACATGTAAAAGATTTTGGTCCATATTGTTCAGAATACTACAAACCATCCACCTTGGTGAAGACTTATGAAGTTTCAATCATCCCAATGCCAGATAAGAAAGACTGAAATGTGCCTAACAGCGTAGATGAAGAAGAAATGTAGCCCCCAACATACAAAAGACTTCCAGGAAGACCGAAGAAAGGGAGGAAGCAAAAATTCAGCGAAATATTTTTTTCAAGCACAAATCATTGTGGACGATGCGGACATAAAGGACATAAACTGTGTGAAAATTAATTTTAAAAAAATATTTACTAAAATGCATTGTTGCATCCTTGAATTTTTAAAATGTCTCGAAAAGATGCGTACACCGCATTCTTAATTAAGACAAATGTTTTAAAAAAAACATGTCTAAAATTTATTTATTATTTTTTTAAGAAAAAAATTGATTCTAAGCTTGTAAACTATTAATGATATTATCTTGTCTATTTTATTTCAACCAATTAAAATCATATTTAATTAAATTATCATTATTTTTTTTATAAAAAAATAATCATTTAAAATATATATATATATATATATATATATATATATATATAGCAAAAATATTATAAATTAATGTCATATGTTTGATATGTACAGAGAGATTTGCATTCACAAAACAACAAAAATATAAACAAGTTAAAATAGTTTTCATCAGATTTTGGATTTGAGAGTATTGGTGTACACAAAAACTGGCAGTGTTGGGTTCAGCGATGGACATGGTTCGTCGGATTGGTATAGAGAAAGAGGATGGTTCCAGCGGCAGTGGTGCAGCGTTGGTGGGGTTAGGGAAGGAGATGAGTCGCCGGTGCTGGGGTGCAGATCCGGTAAAGGATCTATCGGAGAAGGCACCTGCGATGGAAAATGGGGGTACCGTCGCGGGAATAAGGGAGAAGGATGTCAGGCGCGGTTCCTCAGCCTTGGTGACTGGTCGTGACGGGGAAGGAGGAGGAAGGGAAAGGATGGCGGCGAGGGGCTGTACTTCGCCGGCCGTTTGGTTGATGATGGGGGAATTACGGCTAGATCTGAAAATTATCGTTCCGACGAGGATGAAAGAGACAGCGTCGGAGTTCGCCTATGTTGATTGGCTTTTCGACGATTTAGATCCATTTAGTCATCGGAAAAGATACAATTTCAGTGAAATAATTCACCGAAAATAATTTAAACCACTCTTCTTTTTGTTTCATTATTTTCCTACTATTTTCTAATTCTCTCTCATCTTATTTTTATTGATTTTTTTTTCTTACTCAAATTTGTACGTCTGTGTGTGCATTGTACATGCATGAATGATAATTTATATGGATGTTGTATATTTTGTGACTGAAATGAAACATAAGAATGCCTTAGAAAATTTGTATGTATATATGCACATAAAAAAAAATGAATTCATATAACTGGGTATAAATATAAATAATTTATCATATGGGTAATTTTTACTTCTTTTTTTTACATACAGATAGAAATAAATGCTTTTCATTATTAACAATAACAAACTAACAGTAACAAACACTCACATAATAATAAGTCATAAAATCATTTAAGCATTTTTTCAGTCATGCTTTTATACAATGAAATTTATACATAAGATGGTTCAAGTTTGAGTAAGAACCTGCGATGATTCGAACGGAATAAGAAGCAAGAAGTAATTGTTACCGAAAATCTCAAATGGAAACTCTTAAACTTCATTTTTTCTTTCTGATCTCTTTTTTTACTTTGTGTTGTCTCTGCTTTTTTTTAGTATTTGATTCTGATAGTGTCAAAATACGTTGTTTTTCCCTTTGACTGGTTTTTTTTATGCAGAAAAAAGTATGTTCCTTCATTTGGGGTGGGAGTCCTTTTTATAGTGGGGTTCTTTGGGGGGAACAGTTAAAAGCAGATAAGGGGAGGGGGGAAAATTTTAAATTTTAAAAAAAATCTTTTCCCTTTTTTTTTTTTAATTATTATTTTTTTTATATAAAAATATTAGTAATAATAATAATAATAATTATAACAATAATGATAAATATAATAATAATTAATTAATTTTATATTTTACAAAATATAATAATAATTTATAAATAGACAAAAACAAATATAATAAAATAATATTAAAACTATTAATTTATTTATTAAAATTTATAAAAGAAAATATATATTTTTAAAATAAAATAATAATAAAAACTAGAAAAAAATAAAACAAAAATCAAAATAATATGTGATTAAATATAAAAATATAATATATTTAATATCGATAAATAAGTTAAAATTTAGGGAGGATAAAAAAAATCACGTGTCTATATTTTTGCCCCTCTTTGTGTGAAATCTCGATGAGTTTTCATACAAAGAAGTATACAAGATATGATTTTTGACCCTCCAATTATCTGAAAAGTAAAAATAAAAAATAAAAGAAAAAATGTGACCAAGTCCTGTTTTTGAACATCCTACATATCCCGGGTTATAAGGGAATCAGGTCATGAGTAGTTCAAAAGGTAATTTGGTGAGAGAAAAAGTTAAAGTCGAGTGAGATTCCGTCGATTTTCGATTGACGACTTCTGCTTTTACATCCAACTGACTAATAAAATCCAAAATGAAAAATACAAGTAAAAATTGCAATCTCTAGAATCTTGATTCAAATCTTCATGACTTGAACTTGAAAATTCACCCTATTCTTCAGGCGGGCCTCCCGACTTTCGATTTCTTCACCCTGTTCTTCAGGCGGGCTCCTGGACTTACAATTTCTTCATCCTGTTCCCCAGGCGGGCTCCTGGAGTAATAATTTCTTTACCCTGTTCTTCAGACGGGCTCCTGGACTTACAATTTCTTCACCCTGTTCTACAGACGGGCTCCTGAACTTACAATTTCTTCACCCTGTTCTTCAGGTGGGCTCCTGAACTTACAACTTCTTCATCCCGTTCTTCAGGTGGGCTCCTGGATTTGCTTTTTCTTCACCCTGTTCTTCAGGCGGGCTCCTGAACTTACAATTTCTTCATCCTGTTCTTCAGGCGGGCTTCTGTACTTACAATTTCTTCACCCTGTTCTTCAGGAGGGCTCCTGGACTTATAATTTTTTCACTCTGTTCTTCAGGCGGGCTCCTGAACTTACAACTTCTTCACCCTGTTCTTCAGGTGGGCTCCTGGATTTGCTTTTTCTTCACCCTGTTCTTCAGGCAGGCTCCTGGACTCAAAGTAAATAGTGAAACAGAAAATAACATCCCATTTTTCAAGAGGGTCCTGAGCAAAAAAGTAAATTCCCATTCTTCAGGAGGGTCCTGAGCATTAAAATAAATTCCCATTCTTCAGAAGGATCCATGACCGAGATCCAGTATCGGATGTTGCAACCATGCTTCTTGCATTGAGAGAAGTGTGAAATTGCATCCTTTATCTGAAAGCAATTATTTCATCTCTGTTTCAAACAAAGAAAAATTATGAGTTTTAAAACATGTGGTGGCTGGTTTATGGTTTTCGGCTCTTGAACTGACTGTTCTTTCACTTTCCATGCTCAACTCTTTTCCAATTCATGATAATATTCATTGAATTATCATACTTCTGACTCAGAATTCTGACTACTGAGATCCTAAACTCAAATCATATTTCTGTTGTATGATGTTTCTAAGTTTAGCTTCCAATACATCTCTTAGATTTTCACGAGTTTAAAATGGTCAAATCACAATCATCTTGAGTACCTTACTTTTACTTTGAAACGTTGTCTCCGTGCATCAACCTTTTGTCTTTCTTTGTACCCTTAAAGGAGTTGGTAGTGAGTTTGGAGTCCTTTCTCACTTGACCTGATGTGAATTTGACTCAAAAGACAACAAAAAAATTTCCGTTTGATGACGAGGACACAAAGATCAAAAATTAAAATAAAACAAAAGAAAAAGACAATAGACATCTCTTTTTCAAAACAAAGAGAAAACTTATCTGAATGTGGAAACCGATTCTGGTGATTATGACATGCATTTTGAATAAAACAACCATATTTACCCACACCAATCATTACAATTTTTGTCCACTTATTGAGCTTGAAATTAAGCCAATCTTGAACTTGTTCCTTCTTGATAACAACCTTTCTTCGGCTAATGGCACCTCAATAGGTTTTTGCCAATGAGCCGATCTCATTTTCATTTCTTTCTCAGCTTACCATCGCCTTATGGTGCCCAAAAAGGTTTTCACCAATAAGACTCTCTCATTTTCATTCTTTCATTTTTTTTCTTTTTTTAAAAAAATAAACACCCAAAATAAGAAATATCATGCACTCATAACATGTTTAGCCTTGACATTCTCAAAGATGGATCCGAAGGTCTTTCTTTGGTTGTAACTTGGCTTTTGGATAGGGTTAGAAAAAAAAGATCAGCATAAGGCTAAAAAATTTATATAACATTGAGTGAAACATACAACTTTTGGAATCGATTCTTTTAAGAAAATAAATTTTTACCCAGTTTCATTTCATTCTAGGGTAATTTGAATTTTCCTTTGGTTGGACCGAACCCCAGAGTAGGGCTGCCTACGTATCTTGTCATAGCAAGAATCAGGTCAAACGTAGTTCAGGAAACATTATTCTTTTGTTTGATTTTGAATTTTTGATTGATTTTTCTTTTTTTCGACTTTAATTTAATTCCAAAAGAGGGATACAGAGAAAAATAAAAGCTCAAAGGGGTAAGCAAAGGTTGATATATTATTCGGATAGTAGAACAAAATGCCTTCATCATTTCAATCTTTTAGAATGTAAGTACAAAACATACATAACATAATTGTACATGAATATCATACATAATATCTTTTAACTGCATCAGCATTGACCGGTATTCCCTCCATTTTGCTTTCTACATCAGTCAGATATAACGCGCCATTAGGCAACATTTTTTTCACCATGAATGGCCCATCCCAATTAGGAGAAAATTTGCCTTTAGCTTCAATCTGGTGGGGTAGGATGCGTCTTAGTACTAACTGACCAACTTCAAAATGTCTGTGACGCACTTTTTCGTTATATGCTCGTGCTATTCTCTTCTGATATAGTTGTCTATGACATACTGATGTTAATCTTTTCTCATCAATCAAGCTTAATTGCTCCAAACGAGTTTTGATCCATTGGTCCTCATCAATTTCAGCTTCTACAACTACTCGAAGAGATGGAATTTCAATTTCTGTAGGTATAATTGCTTCAGTTCCATACACTAACAAGTAAGGAGTTGCACCAATTGAAGTCCGAACTGTAGTATGATAACCCAACAAAGCAAAAAGTAACTTTTCATGCCATTGTCGGGAACCATGCACCATCTTACGAAGTATTTTCTTTAAGTTCTTATTGACAGCTTCTACAGCTCCATTCGCCTTTGGACGATAAGGAGTTGAATTTCGATGCATAATCTTGAATTGCTGGCACACTTCTTGCATCAGATAGCTATTGAGATTTGCAGCATTATCTATGATAATTATCTTTGGAATGCCGAAACGACAAATGATGTTGGAGTGAATAAAATCAACTACCACTTTCTTGGTAACTGACTTAAAAGTCGCAGCTTCCACCCACTTTGTGAAATAATCAATAGCTACCAAGATGAACCTATGTCCATTCGAAGCTTTTGGTTTAATTGGTCCAATTACGTCCATTCCCCAAGCCAAAAAAGGCCATGAAACAGTCATTGTATGCAACTCAGATGGAGGGGAATGTATCAAGTCTCCATGTACCTGGAATTCATGACATTTACGAACGAAATTGATAGAATCTCGCTCCATGGTAAGCCAATAATAACCTGCTCGAAGTATTTTCTTTGCCAAAATATACCCACTCAAGTGTGGTCCACAAATCCCAGAATGTACTTCAGTCATGATTTTTAAAGCTTCTTTAGCATCTACACACCTCAGAAGTCCCAAATTAGGAGTCCTCTTATACAAGATTCCTCCACTTAAGAAAAATCCACTAGACAAACGTCGAATGGTTCTCTTTTGATTACCATCAACATGTACAGGATATTTTCTAGTCTGAATATATTCTTTGATATCATAGAACCACGACTGTCCATCAAATTCTTCTTCAACCACATCGCAATATGCATGTTGATCATGAATCTGTACATGCAAAGGGTCAATATAAGTTTTATCGGGATGTTAAAGCATCGAAGATAAGGTTGCCAAAGCATCAGCAATCTCATTATGAGCGCTGGAAATGTGTTTGAACTTCACTAATACAAATCATTGATAAAGATCTTGCAAACAACTTCTATATGGTAGGAGTTTCGAATCACGAGTCTCCCAATCTCCTTGGATTTGGTGGACTAATAAATCTGAATCTCCTAATACCAACAATTCTTAGACCCCCATGTCAATAGCTAATCTCAATCCCAGGATGCAAGCTTCATATTCTGCCATATTATTGGTACAGTAGAATCGAAGTTGGGCTGTTATAGGATAATATTATCCTGATTCAGAAATAAGAACCGCTCCTATCCCCACTCCTTTTATATTAGCAGCTCCATCAAAGAACAACTTCCAGCCCGAATGGCAATCGTCAGAAACAAACTTATCAACGTACAATACCTCTTCATCTGGAAAATAAGTCTTTAATGGCTCATACTCCTCATCAATAGGATTTTCAGCCAAATGATCCGCCAAGGCTTGAGCTTTCATTACAGTTCGTGTCACATAAACAATATCAAACTCTGTGAGCAACATCTGCCATTTCGCGAGTCTGCCTGTACGCATAGGCTTATGAAAAATATACTTTAAAGAATCCATACCAGAGATGAGATAAGTAGTATAAGATGACAAATAATGTTTCAGCTTTTGGGCTACCCAAGTTAAGGCGCAGCACGTCTTCTCAAGAAGAGTGTACTTAGCCTCATAAGTGGTAAACTTTTTGCTGAGGTAGTAGATGGCTTGTTCTTTTTTTCCTGTGACATCATGTTGACCCAATACATAGCCAAAAGAATTATCTAAAACAGACATGTACAATATCAAGGGTCGGCCTGACTCTGGAGGAACCAAAATAGGCGAATTCGACAAGTGTCTCTTAATTCTGTCAAATGCCTCTTGACATTCTTCAGTCCATTCAACTTTAACATTCTTCTTCAACAACTTGAATATTGGCTCGCAAGTTGTTGTAAGCTGAGCAATGAATCTACTGATATAATTCAACCTTCCAAGTAAACTCATCACCTCCGTTTTATTTTTTGGTGGAGGTAAATCATGGATAGCTTTTATTTTTGAAGGATCTAACTCAATACCACGTCGACTGACTATAAAACCCAAGAGTTTTCCTGACGGAACTCCAAATACACATTTTGCCGGGTTAAGTTTGAGATCATACCTCCGAAGCCTTTCAAAAACTTTTCTCAAATCTTTGACATGATCAGATTGATCTATCGACTTAATGATCACGTCGTCTATATAAACTTCAATCTCTTTGTGCATCATGTCATGAAACATTGTAGTCATTGCCCTCATGTAAGTTGCCCCAGCATTTTTTAATCCAAAAGGCATGACTCGATAACAATATGTCCCCCATGGCGTAATAAATGATGTCTTTTCCGCATCTTTTGGATCCATAATGATCTGGTGATACCCCGCATAACAATCCACAAAAGACGCAAGATCATGTTTGGCACAATTGTCCAACAAAATATAGAGATTGGGAAGTGGAAAATTATCTTTTGGACTCGCCTTATTTAAATCACGATAATCAACACACATCCGAACTTTACCGTCCTTCTTTGGAACAAGGACAATATTCGCCAACCAAGTAGGATACTGAGCTACTCGAATGACTTTAGCCTCAAGTTGTTTCGTGATTTCCTCTTTAATTTTTACACTCATGTCAGTTTTGAGCTTTCTTAGCTTCTGCTTGACAGGAGGAAAAACAGGATCAATTGGCAACTTGTGAACTACCAAATCAGTGCTCAAACTGGGCATATCATCATAAGACCACGCAAAGATGTCTTTATACTCATGCAAAGCTTCAATTATAGCTTTCTTTTGTTGTGGTTGAACATGTACACTTATCTTAGTCTCCCTAATATTTTCATGATCTCCTAAATTAATCGCCTCAGTTTCTTCCAAATTGGGATTTGTCTTATTCTCAAACTGTTTGAAATCTTTGCTTATATCCTCAAATGTTTCCTCTTCATCGTATTCAACCTCCTTATTCATTATTTCAAAATTAAATTGGATTTTTAAAGCTGGTTGACAATTCTTCATGCATGTTATATCATTAGAATCGGCATAGAAAGAACTGTATGATAGAAAATAAATAAATAAAAATCAGACTAAAAATAAAACGAAGGGAAACTACGCTTTATTAGAAACATAGATAGAAAGAGTTTTAACCTAAAATACCAGATTTAAAGTTCTGAATTATAAACCTAGAATGATTTAAATTACAGGAGTAAAAACAAATAAACTACTAAGACTGTAAGAAAACGAACAAACTACCAAGACTCCTTTATAATAGGGAGAGGAATGGCCTCTCAATTGTTAAGCTGGACATCAGGGCCGACAAACTACACATCTGCATTGCTGGTACCTTTCCCAATTTCAACCATATCAGCTTCAATGAACATATTTTGAAAAAGGTCAATCAACTCTGTATCATCATCATTCATTGATTCTGTAGCAGGTAACTTGGATGATCCAACAACACTGAATTTGATGAAAGACTCGTGAAGTGGTGGTATCGGCTTGGTAAGTGACCACGACTCTTTCTTATGCTTTTTAGCCTTATTTATATCTTCAGCAGTAGGCTCGTATCCCAGACCAAAAGTACCAAAGTTCTCATAGAGGTTTACCGGATGAATAATGCCTTGCAAAAACATCCCTAGAACTTTTCCTGGTTCGAAACCATGCTTCAACATTCCATTCACTACCATAACAAATGCAGAGGACAATTGTGGTCTTGCGATGAGATTCCCCTCGAGGATATGCTCAACAGCCACTATCTCAGAAGCTTGATGAATTAACACATTGGCAGTATCTTCTTCGATGGAGGAAACAGAGTAGTCTTTATACATGGATAAGTCTCCTTCACCATGAACAACTATCTCTTGCATGTCACATTCGAATTTGACCATTTGATGCAACGTTGATGCGACTGTTTTAGCCCTATGAATCCATGGCCTTCCCAATAACATATTATATGAAGCATCAATGTTCAGCACTTGGAAATCCGTAGCAAAATCTATAGGCTCGATTGTCAATATGAGTTCTATTTCACCAAGGGCATCAATTTTTTATCCGTCAAAACCCTTGACGCATACATTGTTAGGTCGAATTCTCTCCATATTAACATTCAACTTTTGCAAAGTTGACATAGGAAAAATGTTAGCACCTGATCCTCCATCAATTAACATTCGAGTGACGATGGAGTGCTCATATTTTACAGTAAAGTAGAGACCCTTATTATGTCCAGTACCTTCCACAGGCAATTCATCATCTGAGAAAGTAATCTTATTTGCTTCAAGGATCCTTTCAACAACTTTTTCCAGTCGATTCACTTTAATCTCACTGGGAACACATGCTTCATTAAGAATCTTCATTATAGCCTTGCGGTGTTCCTCTGAATGTATTAATAAAGACAACAAAGAAATCTGTGCTGGTGTCTTCTTCAACTGTTCTATAACAGAATATTCTGGCAATTTCATTTTCTTTAAAAAATCTTCAGCTTCTTCATCAGTAACAGGTTTCTTGAACGTCATTCGTTCTTCACTGCCTTTTTTATTCTTTCTTAACTCTACTGGAGCATAACATCTTTCGGATCGAGTTAATCCCCCCACTTCATCTACATCTTTAGTCACTTCTTTCCACTTATGCATCACCACAACGCGATCATAATTCCAAGGGACTGCCTTGGTATCAACCATAGGCAGCTATGACACTGGTTTAATAACAATAGAATCTACGGGAGCTCCTTTTATGATTTAAAGAGGCTTATTGGATCTTCCGAGAATAATGAGTTTCGGCTTTATTTGACTTGACCCAATATTTTGTGAAATCTTTCTCCCCATCACCAAGGGAGCATTCGATGATTTGGGTTTTGCTATCACCACCTTCGCTTCTGCAGGCTTTTCTTTTGTCAAATCTACAACATTTGATGATTTTTCCAAATCAGTTTTAATTTTAATGATCAGCTTAAAAGAAATCGTAGCATCTTCACCACTGAGTATCACTTTGAGCATGTTTGTTTCATTATGATCTGGCAGCGAATTTTGATTGACATTTGGAGCGCCTGAACTTTCTACCATAATCTATTAGTTATTAATCAACTCTTGAATGTCTCTTTTCAGATACCAACATTTCTCTGTGTCGTGTACTGGGGCATCAGAACAATATTCACATCTTCTAGAATAGTCCAAGTTCTTTGGAGGAGGATTTGGGATCCTTCGCTCAATTGGGTTTAGAACATTCATTTTTCTCAACCTATGAAATAAAATGGTGTAAGATATTCCAATAGGAGTGAAATTATCTTTTACCATGTTATCCCTTTTGAATTCTGCTCTAGGCCAAAAATTAGACCTCGGAGGGCCTCTTTGAACTTGTGGGGCCATTGGATGATTTTAAATTGCTGGTGCACGCCACTGCGGGTAAGAAGGAGCCCGAGCATATGGTTGTGCATTGTAAATAGGATATTGGGGAGATGGAACGAAATATAATGGATTCTGTGAGTATGGTTGACGTGCACCTCTCCAATTTTGTCGTGGACCTGTCACGACAGTTGCTACATCCTATTTTCTTTTCTTTCCCGCGAAACTCCCTGCACCACTTTGAATTGCTTGTGTTGTTGCTTTCAAAGCGGCCTGACTGATGATCTTTCCTGACTTTATTCCATTCTCTACCATCTCTCCAACTTTGATAACTTCGGCAAATGTGCTTTCGATAGTAGAGAGAAAATAATGGAAATAATCAGGTTTTTGTGCTTGCAGAAAAATATTAATTATTTCAGATTCTTTTATCGATGGTCTGACTCTTGAAGCCTGCACTCTCCATCTGACGGCATATTCTCGTAAACTTTTGGTCATCTTTTTTCTCATGTTGGCAAGCGTAGTGCGATCTGGAACTATCTCAATGTTATACTGAAATTGTTGAACAAAATCTCGAGCCATGTCGTCCCACATGTGCCAACGGGAAATGTCTTGGTCAATGAACCATTCAGAAGCTATCCCTGTAAGACTTTCTCCAAAGTACGCCATCAATAATTCTTCTTTTCCTCCTGCTCCCCTTAATTGATTGCAAAACTTTTTCAAATAAGCTACAGGATCGCCATGTCCTTCATATTTGTCAAATTTTAGCATTTTGAACCCTATCGGCAAATGGACATCAGGAAAAATACATAAATCCTTGTATGAAACACTTTTTGGTCCACCTACTCCTTGCATATTTCTCATACTCTGTTCCAGGCTTCTAACTTTTTTAGCCATCTCCTCATGTTCCTCATTCTTAGCAATCTTCTCAATCACGATAGGTGTATCGTGTTGATGAACATGATAACGTGGATTTTGGGATTTGAAAGTCATTTCAGGAGGATATAACATATCATGATTTGGTTTTCTCATAGTCTTCGGTACTGTCGGTTGAGTACCCGCAGTAGCTGGTGCTACAGAAGTAAAAAAACGGGTTATTTATGACAGATGGATTCAGTGGGTGCATGGTAGAAGTACTAGCAACTCCAAACATATTAACAAATGGGCCAAATCCTGGTGGGTAAAATGGATCACTAGTTTGAGCTGGGTCAGAATTTGGATCATTTGAAATCGAAAGTCCAGGGATTGAAGAAGGCGGGGCTTGTCCATTCAACCAAGCTCGGTATATCTCCGTCATCTGTTGTTTCAATGACTTTATTTCTTCCATTGATGCTACTTCCTGAGAAATCAACTGATTCTGCTCTTCTTCACTGTCAGACCCTATATCCTCTCTGCGGGTCATTCTTTTTTTATCCTTGTATCTGGTATTATACGGATGTGATGCCAGTTTAAACCACAAACCAACCACCAATTACTTTATCTTTCTGTGATCAAGTAGCAAACGGGTGAGTGTTATATATTTAACACATTATAATGTCACGTTATATGTCATGCTTCTATATACATTTTTCAACCTATCATGGAAGGCTTTGTGTTTCATCCCGGCTTTTCTAGGCATTTTATTTTTCAAAAGTTATGATCGAACCCTTTGGAGGGTTGCCTACGTATCATGCCATGACATGAATCAGATCTTGCATAGTTCGGGAGGAATTTAACAAAATTATTTTGTCTTTTTTCTTTTATTATTATTGAAGAAAATAAATAAAGTGAAGTAAAACATATGTAATGTATATAGAAATAAACAGTCAACTTCATTACATTCTATAGTATAAATACAACAAAATAACTAATCCAACTCCTAAAATAAAACCTACTAACTGACATCTGAAAACTAAAAGACATAATATCTAAACAAGAAGTTTTAAAACTAAAAATGAAAAACTATGACAAAGAAAACAACGATCCATTCAAGGAGATTTCGGTTTAATATGTCCTCCCAAACTCAAATATATGTCTTCCCAAACTCAAATATATGTCCTCCAATGAAGTAGTGAGTCACTGTGCGAAAGCTGGTACTTGTGCAAAAAAGTCCTCGCAATCCAACTGCTGATAATCCAAACCCATTCTGGCAGTATCCTGTGCTACACGGCGGACCTTCCCTCGAAGGAAACTGAAAACCTGATCCCATTCCTGGGCCTGTTGATCTCGGAAATCAATCATCTCTCTTGCACATTGTTCACGAGCAGAAACAACCTCCAATTATTCTCGCAATATTTCTCTTTCACGAATCCACTGAGATCTCTCTCGATCAAATTCTTCTTGCATATTCTTTTCAACTTCTTGAAGTTGTTGTCGGCGAGATGCAGCAAGTTCTGCAACGTGTGACCCCTAGTGGTAGCAAACTTGATTATTCCCCGAAGTGTAACCTCAATATCTGCTGACTTAGCTTTCTCTTCAGCAAATTCCCTTTGTTGTTTGACTATTTTTGCCCTGGAATGCTCTAATTCTGCTCTCAAAACTTGGTTGGCTTCATGATGTTCTCGTATGGCTCTTTCAATTCCTATCCTAATTGCAGTTTCCTGATCTATAGGTCCCTTAACCGATCTTTCTGGTCTGGCTGGTGGACTCGACTGTTCTTTAAACCATTCACGGTAATCTGGGTACACTTCTCCTTTCTCACGCTCTATGACCATCGTTTCAATCCCCATAATACGGCAATCCTCCCAAATCTGCTGGGCCAAATCTTCTGGAAGTGAAATCTCTGGTCTAACCTCAAATACGAACTCAGTCTTGCTTTCCGTTATGGGAATTATTTGACGCCTGCCTAGCTGACGTAGAACCCTCAATGGAACATACAGTTGAACACCTCTAATACCCATTAATAACAAGAATGAACGAATGACAGAACTATATATGACTTGCCTCTAAGGGAACCAATGGAGATTCCAAGTGATTTTATCTGTTGTCAAAGAACGAAAAAGATTAACCCAATCTCCAATTTCTTTTGGACATTTATATTTCTCCATCCTTTCCTCGTAATCGTTGATGCGATTAAATCGCTCAGGATCGAACTTTGTCAATGTAGGACGTTGATAAAGATGCTCCACAATCCACATCTGTAACAAGATATTACATCCTTCAAAAAACTCTTTCCCATCTGACAAACAGTCAGAGCACGGTAAATATCAGCTAGGATCATTGGTACCATAGTGTAATCTTTCTTAATCAGTATCTGTACCACTCCCGCTAAATGAATATTAATTTTTTCTTCTCTTCTTGGGAAGACCATAGTGCATAAAACGGCTACCATGAATGCAAATCGTCTGTGAATTTTCCAAACCTCAAAACTCCCCTTATTACAAAGTTGTTTACCGTACTTTTCAAACCCCTCTTTTCTTCCGTATCTGTCATACAAAAATTGCAAGGAAACCCAACCTTTTTTCATTGATTCTTCTTTCGTATTCCGTATGTTCATGAGCTTGCAAAATCTGTTTATTGAAATAAGTCTTGGGGCTATAAGTTTCTTCCGATGCATATCCCCATATCCAACATAGCCTGCTATCTCTTCTAAAGTAGGTGTCAACTCAAAATCTGAAAAGCGGAATACATTATTCTTCGGATCCCAAAAATTCAATAATGCAACAATCACCTCCCTATTAGGGTTGATTCTCATGATACTCGTCAAAAAACCCAAATACTTATGTATCTCACCATAATCGAATGTATCCATTGCATTCCACCATAACCAAAGTTGCAGAGGGATTTCATCAACAACTTGAAGTGGTACACTCCCATCCCTCTTTCTTTTTTGACGTTTTCCACGAACTGGAGGAGACATTTTATTCCTATTGATAAGGACATGAGATTAATAAATGTCTAGACTTAGGCAAAACTTGATTTATTAATTTTGAAAGAATTTAATCTTGACTCGTGAGACCTAATGCGATCATTATTGAGACTTAGTTGTAAAGAACAATTTTATCAAAGTGAGAGAAATATGACTGATAATATTTTTAGAAAAATTATTTATTTAAATTGACTCTTTTAAAATTTTGCAATAACAGACCTCTAGACAGATTTAAATTCTATGTTTGAAGACAATACTCCTAAATATATTTAAAAGAATAAAAATAAAATGACTTAAAAATAAAGAAAAAGAAGGATGATTATTTTATGAAGTTGTATAAAAATTTCAGCCTCACGACCCCTAAAGGTTCAGGACAGTTAAAATATATGTTTACATAGTTTATTACTTTGCAAAAATTAAGCTCACGATCCCTAAAGGTTCAGGCTATTATGATTTTTATGTTAAAATTAATTTTGAAAATAAGAATAAAAAGTAAAATAAAGATAATAATATTCATGAAAACAATCATTTTTCTTCTTCTTCTTATTTTTTTTTTATTTTTTATAAAAATATCCTTCGATAAATCTGTGAATAAATATATTATTATTATTTTTCAAATAAAAGATCGTATCCTAGGTAGGATTTCCTACGTATCTCACAAAAAGTGAGAATCAGACCCTCGTAGTTCATGAAGATTGTAAAAACTATGTTGCTGTGTATTAAAGAAAATTTCTATATTTTAAAAATAAATTTTTTCTTTAAAAAATGATTAACTAAATTTGAGAATAAATTAATCTCTCGTATTTTAAAATTGCCTAAAGCCGGTCAACAAATAAATAGTCTTCCAAGCAAATGTCAAAGAGCACGTAGGATGCACATATTGGTCTTTATAAATTAGGTCACCAGTCCTAGACAACCCCGGCCCCTGTGCCGAGTCCCGCTAAGTCAAATGCATATGATGCAAATAAAGCGGTATCTAATAGGGATAACCATATTCTGAGTTTTCAGTTTTTCTAAGTTTAAACCTAATAGGGATAGGTGTCTAGACTGGCTTACCCGAGCGGACACTCGAGCTGGGGAGGGACAAATTGGTCGGTAGCAGGGCAACACCGCCTTCGTTGTCGATCCGAACCCCACCTAACATATGTGACTATATCCTTCACCAGGTGCCTTGACACTCCGGTTATCTCAAAAAGAAAGTGGGATGCATATGCTGCATTCTCTCTATCCTATTTCAGACTCAGAGGGGGTACGCAAGAGAAGACAATATATAATACAGTTCAAATAATATCAAAGCAGTAAATAAGCGACAATTAGCACATAAGGACAGCAAACACAATGTCAATAATAATTAAAGCAAGTATAAGTCAATATAAAAATCTCGAATTCTTATTACTCCTCAGCAGAGTCGCCAGAGATGTCACACCCCTTTTTTTGCTCGGAGGTCGAGTCAAAGGATTTTCCCAATTAAAGTGACGGTTTTGAATAGGGATTAATTTATTACAGAGTCGCCACTTGGAATTGAGTTATGGTGTTCCAAGTCACCTTATTGAATCCCTAATCAAAAGGAAATGACTTTTTATTGGTCTGCGAAAACAGAAGATCGGGTAAGGAATTCTGTTGACCGAGGAGAAGGTGTGAGACACCCCTCGAGTCCCGTGGTTCTAACATGGTCGCTTCTATTGACTTATCTTAAATTATTTTAATAAAACTATGTTGAGGCCTAAATTCTCTCATTTTTATCATATCGAAAATTTGTCGATTATCTTATATTAAATAAATTGTGTGAAAATTAATTTTAGAAAAATATTTACTAAAATGCATTGTTGCATCCTTGAATTTTTAAAATATCTTGAAAAGATGCATACACCGCATTCTTAATTAAGACAAATATTTTAAAAAAAACATGTCTAAAATTTATTTATCATTTTAAAAAAAAAAAAATTGATTCTACGCTTGTAAACTATTAATGATATTATCTTGTCTATTTTATTTCAACCAATTAAAATCATATTTAATTAAATTTTCATTATTTTTTTTATAACAAAATACTCATTTTAAATATATATATATATATAGCAAAAATATTATAAATTAATGTCATATGTTTGATATGTACAGAGAGATTTGCTTCACAAAACAACAAAAATATAAACAAGTTTAAATAGTTTTCATCAGATTTTGGATTTGAGAGTATTGGTGTACATAAAAACTGGCAGTGTTGGGTTCAATGATGGACATGATTCGCCGGATTGGTATAGAGAAAGAGGGCGGTTCCAGCGGCAGTGGTGCGGCGTTGGTGGGGTTAGGGAAGGCGATGGGTCACCGGCGCTGGGGTGCAGATCCGGTAAAGGATCGATCGGAGAAGGCACCTGCGACGGAAAAAGGGGTGCCGTCGTGGGAATAAGGGAGAAGGATGACAGGCGTGGTTCCTCAGCCTTGGTGACTGGTCGCGACGGGGAAGGAGGAGGAAGGGAAAGGATAGCGGCGAGGGGATGTACTTCGCCGGCCGTTTGGTTGACGATGGGGGAATTACGGCTAGATCTGAAAATTATCATTCCGACGAGGATGAAAGAGACAGCGTCGGAGTTCGCCTATGTTGATTGGCTTTTCGACGATTCATATCCATTTAGTCATCGGAAAATATACAATTCTAGTGAAATAATTCACCAAAAATAATTTAAACCACTCTTCTTTTTGTTTCATTATTTTCCTACTATTTTCTAATTCTCTCTCATCTTATTTTTACTGATTTTTTTCTTACTCAAATTTGTACGTCTGTGTGTGCATTGTACATGCATGAATGATAATTTATATGGATGTTGTATATTTTGTGACTGAAATGAAACATAAGAATGCCTTAGAAAATTTGTATGTATATGTGCACATAAAAAAAATGGATTCATATAACTGGGTATAAATATAAATAATTTATTATATGAGTAATTTTTACTTTTTTTTTATTTTATATACAGATAGAAATAAATGCTTTTTATTATTAACAATAACAAACTAACAGTAACAAACACTCACATAATAATAAGTCATAAAATCATTTAAGCATTTTTCATTCATGCTTTTATACAATGAAATTTATACATAAGATGGTTCAAGTTTGAGTAAGAACCTGTGATGATTCGAACGGAATAAGAAGCAAGAAGTAATTGTTACCGGAAATCTCAAATGGAAACTCTTAAACTTCAATTTTTCTTTCTAATCTCTTTTTTTACTTTGTGTTTTCTCTGCTTTTTTTTAGTATTTGGTTCTGATAGTGTCAAAATACGTTGTTTTTCTCTTTGACTGGTTTTTTTTATGCAGAAAAAAGTACGTCCCTTCATCTGGGGTGGGAGTCCTTTTTATTGTGGGGTTCTTTGGGGGGAACAGTTAAAAGCAGATAAGGGGAGGGGGAAAAAATTAAAATTTTTAAAAAAATCTTTTCCCTCTTTTTTTTTTTAATTATTATTTTTTTATATATAAAAATATTAGTAATGATGATAATAATAATAATTATAACAATAATGATAAATATAATAATAATTAATTAATTTTATATTTAACAAAATATAATAACAATTTATAAATAGACAAAAACAAATATAATAAAATAATATTAAAACTATTAATTTATTTATTAAAATTTATAAAAGAAAATATATATTTTTAAAATAAAAATAATAATAATAAATAAAATAAAAAACTAAATAAAAAAACTAAAACAAAAATCAAAATAATATGTGATTAAATATAAAAATATAATATATTTAATATCGATAAATAAGTTAAAATTTAGGGAGGATAAAAAAAATCACGTGTCTACAAATATATGTAAATGTCTAGAGATATACTGAATATATAGGTAGTAAATTCAGATGACAAAATATTCTAAGAATATGAGTACATATACACAGATTCAAAATTTGTGAATTTAATATGAATCACTATATAGTACGAAAAAATAAACAAAAACATGTTTACATATCTGTTATGTAGGATTGAATCAAGTTATGAAATAATAATGACTGTATGTTGTAGAAAAAAATTCTATGAATATTCAAACATATACACACGTTAAAGATAAATGCAGTGTAGTTGTTTTTCCTTTATTGTTAAAAACTAGTATTTTGTTTATGTATGTATAGTTGTAATAATATGTATATGTAGGTGTATACACGCATAGTAATAATCCTATTTAGACATAAGACATATGGTATATACAATATATTTATGTTGACATATACACGCATTCAGAAAAGAAAAAAAATCATATACATAATTGATATGTATTAAAAAAAATGAATGTGTTTCGCAGACAAATATGCGATGTATATGACTACATATACACACAATTAAAAGTTTATGGGGTTTAGTTGTTTTCCCTATATTGTTAAAAATAAGTGTTTTGTTTTTTGTGTATAGTTGTAATCCTATGTATCTGTAGACGTATACACGCATAATCATGCCAAAAAATTGTTATCATTAATCCATAAACATAGGTTAAAAGGTGTTAAAACAAATTTGTAACAACAAAACATCTAAAGAAGTTTAAAATGCAACAATCCTAACAAATCCATATACGTAAATTCTGTAAATCATAATATACTATCAGCCTGCTCAATGCTAACTATTGCCCTTTCATTAGACAGTGAGTGGGTTTTTGGCCTTGGTCTTGGAGGGTCTTCATTCTCACTAACATAATCCTTTTTTGCTTTTTGAAGACCGTAATTTCGAAGGAGTGATGCATATCGCATACGATGGTATTCCGCTTCAAAACCAACTGAAGGGATTGTCATTTCTTCACTTAGGTATTCTGCATACCCAGAAACAAACACTCTACAGTCCCTGCCATGCAAAAAAACAAACACGTTATTTTGTACAACACATCGTAAATAATATTTAAGAAAAAATCATATAAAGATTACTTACAAGCTGTCACTTTCTTGTTGCATAATGTCTTGCACATTCTCAACCTCGAATGGATGTTGATTTACTAACTGTGTCCTTTGACTCATTTTATCTCTATATGCATCAAGATTTGACCAAGATAATTCTTTGTATCTGCTCCAAAATTTCAGTTGCAATAACTATAAAAATGCAACAGATGCGCAGGGATATTTTTTATCCTGTATTTCATACCATATTGGAAATGAAAAAAGGACATCATATGTGAGCATATATTGTCAATACATAAACTAAACTTATGTATATTAATAACAAACACATAAAAAATGAAGTGTATGAACTATGGATTCAATTACACATCTAACAACATATCACAACTAGTGTATATATTAAGCATATACATAGATGATGTCCATTGGCTCAACTGCCCATAACAAAAGTGAGAACATATATACATAAAAACAGATGTATATGAACTACACATCTCATTAAAATTTTAAAATCATATGGTAATTTTTGTATATGTAAGTCATAGTCACATCAAAAGTCCTGTGACTCAAACTAACATAGCAAAACATATTACCAAACATAACTTGTGTATATTTACTTAATAAAGTATGTGCAACACATACATACTTACTAATGTCCAAAAGCCCATTAGTCATTTATGTATATGAACTATATAGATAATTGTAGTTCTAACAACCACATCACTACATATGTATATGCCCAATATATACAATGATTTATTTTGTATTTTCACATGCAATTTATGAGAGAAATTCAAACTGATGAAAAAAATTCATAATCTACATAACAACTGACAACCATTCCGTATTAATTAACAATTTTAAAACCTTATATTACAGAAAAAAATAAAAAACACCCAGAATAAAATTAAAAAAATCATAAATACCTTAGGAAGAACCCAACTGCCGGATTTGTTAGGTTCCTCGTGATCAAAAACTTTGAGAACGAACCCAACTATCAAATTTATTTGTTCATTATGTTCTAACTGAGTTAAACCTAAACTAAAAGAAGGAGAATCATCCATTTACGAAGAAAAAGGGACAATCCAAATAACAACTAAAATTTGATAAAGTAAAAATCCAAAAAATTATTTAATCAGAACATGCAACAAAAGGTTCATTCGAAAATTTTCAAAATCTGATTAAGTAAAGATGGAAGGAAAATTACTAACCTCAAATCTTAAAAATCAGAATGATAAAAGGAGATTAAGTTAAAATTGAATGCTATCAGTTGAACTCAAAGACGTCTGATTTCAAAATGGTAACAGTCCCTTGATTGAAGCCTTCTTTTTAGGGGAAAATCGGTGAAAGAAAGAGGAGTACTTTTGTATATTTACTTTTAGAGAGAGAGAAACATAAAATATGAGATTTTTGTAATATGTTTAGGGAGTTGAGATTTTTTGTAATATTGAAAATATAAGTTGTGTATATTTATAATTTTTAGTTAAAATTAATGATTAAGATTTAATTAACTAAAGTAAGATTCTAACCATGATTTAACTAATTAACATTTATTAGTTTTAAAACTTTATTAATATTCTTTTTGGCCAAATTTCTTGACTCTCTTTTCTCCTCTTCATCCAAACAATATCTGCTATAAAAAATTGACAATATAAAAAATTATGATGAAAAAAAATCTTTTTTTGTCACGAGTCTAGCAAAGTATAATAAGAACACAATTTGAGTATCTTCAAATATCATATACTATTAACTAATTAGTATAATAATATCACTTAAAATTATTGACGAGATGGGTTAGAGTGAGAGACTCTGCCTTCTCTCTAACTTTCCCTTCTTGGCCTATACCTGTCTACCTCACCAAAAAGGCTTCCTTAAATGTCTTCCTTAAAACCGCCTCAATCAGGTCTACAACTTCCAAATGAAATCCTAATGGCAGAGGGTAAACCCTCCTATAAATCCATTACTACAAATCTATTACCTACTTTAGATTACCCTTCTGATGTTGCATTTGAAGAGTCATCCTCGGATGGTTTAGATAGTGATTCCATTGCTCTTTCCATTGATGATAAAAGACGGCTATATGAGCCTTGGCAATTTTCAGTCATTATTAAGCCATTTCGCAAGAAATTTTCTCATCCCTATTTGAAGACGAAATTGGAAACCCTTTGGAAGCCCACCGAACCCTTATGCCTTATTGATCTGGGCCATAACTACTTCACTGTGAAATTCACTGACCCTACGAATTAAGCCAAGGCACTTCAAGGTGGATCTTGGTTCATTGCGGGGAGCTTTTTATCGGTGCGTAAATGGGAGCCATGCTTTGTTCCTTCATCAGCTTCGCTGGAGGTAACGGCTATCTGGATCCGTTGGCCTCAACTACCTACTGAATTTTATGATGCGGTTATTCTAGAATAAGTGGGGAAAAATTAGGGAAACTGTTGAAGATCGATGCCTGTACATTGGCAAAAATTAAAGGTTGATATGCTCTGATCTGTATCCAGGTGGCCCTAAATCTACTTGTTCGAACTTCGATTGTCATTGGCAATCATCACCAAGCCATTGTATATGAAGGTGACGAGATTCTCTGCACGAAATGTGGCTTTATCAGACACACGGAGTCTACTTGTCCGACTCTGTAACCCCTGACTTCCCCTTTAGAGCTGGAGCAGCAATCCCCAAAGGTCCAAACCAAGTAATCACCGAATGACGATTGGCGTACTGTCTCCTTTACCAGACGGAGAAAAACCCCAAATCATACAGGTAGCCGATCTAAGGTTAGATAGGACGGTACAGGTAACCAAATCTCAAGGACTCCAGGTAAGTCCCCGTCTTCCTCCTCTTTCCATCCCCAGCCGGAGGAGCACAAAAAAATTCAGCAGGCGGCGGTACCGGAAAACCATCGACCTATCATGGGCCTGTCTAACAGGGCCACCCGATTAGGCCTTGTTCTACTCCTATGAGGCCCTGTTTACCTATTTCCACTCTGGGAATTCAGCAATGGTTGGGCCTGATCGATCAAAGCCTACTCAAGGCCTGCTTCCCTCTTCAGTTAATTTGGGCCACTCCGATTTAACTGGGCCCTCACTCAATTGTAGTATCTAAAATGGCCTTAATACTCAGCCCTCTGATATACCCGGGTCATCTCAAGCCCACAACTATTCTAATACTTCTTCTAATATTTCTACTGTGGTTATTACTGATTTTAATGCCTCTTCTAAAAATGCTTCTTGCCAAAAGAATGTCTTAAGCTGTGGGACCCAGAACTGCCACCTAACCCCTCTTTCTTCCACTTTCAATACTAATCATTACCGCATGCCGGAGGCCAACTCTTTATCTCCCCAGTCTGAAGTGGTGGAAATCACCCCTATATGAACAATGCATTAAATGCTAATGCTTTGTTCGAGGGGGAAACTCTTCATCTCCTTTCCTTACTTAACTCTCCTACCTCCCTTCCACCATGCAAACTTCTCCTTCCACTAAGAATGAGCTCCTAAATACAACTGAACATGGCCACCTTGGTCATAGAACCCCTCCCTCTAGAGCACATTCCCTCGTCCTTGTTGGAGATGTGCCTCTCCAACCACTCAATTCCACTCTATGTACTATGTGAAGGGAAACTACTGACTCTCCATGTTCGGAATTCCAGCTATCTAGCCCAACTGACCCCCGATTATTTAAGTCGGGGCCTTCAGACCTACAGTCAAAATATTTGGATGGCAGCTCTATTCCATGTGCTCAGTCCATCTTTCCAGGGGATATCACCCCTAGAGCCTATCAGACCTAATGGATCAAGTGAGCTCGACCCTTCCATTCTTTCTGTTGACACCTAATTTTTATCCTCCATAACTAAGTTTAATTTTGAGTTTGTTTGATTTTCAAATAAAATCACCGCATTTATTTTATCCAAATAAAATCTTTTAAAAATATTTATATGAGTAATTTTGTCATTTTAAGTAGAGATTATATATTATCTTTTTCAATTATACGAGATTATATAATTATGTTGCTTAAACATTTATTTTATGGAATATCAAATTTTAATTAAAATCTATCTTGAAAATAAATTCAAATGACTAAAATTTTGATTAAAATACGATTCGTTCTCAAAATAATTTATTTGGAAAAATACTTGTTTGATTTTATCAAATCAAGAAACTCGGGATTAAGCGATGATTTAATTCGTATCAGATTTCAATTTGATTTAGTCAATTTATTAAATTTGACCATAATGAAAATTAAATTGGCCTCAATTTCAATGCAAATTGACCAATTTAATTTTCAATTTGGTCAAAATATCAATTAAATTCGGCTAAGTCCGAAACCTTAATTGAGGGTTATGTTTTAAATAACCCTCCAAAAATTTAACTAAGAATTACATACATACACAAGTTTAAGTTACATGATTAGAAAAAATTCCCAATTGGTAAAGTATTTACATAAATTTCATAATAATTACAAAAATTCCTTTATTTGGTATTTTCTCTCTCATCAATATTATACATGTTAAAACCGGTTTTTTACTTCCGTCTTTAACTATATTATGCTCCCAATATCAAGCCGTTTTTTACTCCATTTTTGAAACCCCTTTTTTACGGCATTCTTGAAGTAACCTCTACTTGTAGTTATCAATTTGTAAGTTATTCAACAGTTAATTGTTTTTAATATTGTACTTCCTTAATTTTTTTTGTTCAACTTTACCAATTTAGGGGTTTTCCGTTTTTATTTTTTTTGCATGTTTAAATTATAGTATTGTTCAATCTTATTCACGTTAAGTAGTTCATCTTTTCATTATTTTTCATATGGTAGAAGTCAGATCTGAGATTTTCTTGTTTTTTAGTTCAATTTAACAGTACAGTTAAGTTAAAATAGTGTTAATTGGTAATGAATAATCCTCCAAATTTTAGTTTAGGAATTACTCAGTTAGATGCAACTGTACAAGATATTCCACTTGGATTTGTTCCTGCTACATTTGATGAACAGGATCCTGATTGAGCAGAGAATCGCTCAAAGCACAGAAACGACCCCGTTACAATGAAGAAATTGAAGGATAAGGCTGCTTCTAAATTGCAGAAGTCTACTTCAAAAGCAAGTAAAAGGAAATTTGATGATTCCGGCCGACCACGTCTGCCGAAGGTATTTTTTTTAGTGTATTCATAATTTGACACATGTATAATAAGACACCATACAGTAGTGTTTCATCACAGGAATGTATAATATAGTTGTTCTGAAATATTATTGTAAAGGTTATACATTCTAATAAAGCTGATATTAATTTTTGAAATGTATAAGTTACCCTCATACATGTGTATTTTCTGTTTATGTTTTGGTCTGACATAAATTGTTACATGTATACATAACCATCATACATTTCTATATGTTGTTTAATTAGGGTATTCTTTGAAAATTTTATATGTATAAGTTACACTCATACATGTTTAGATGTAGTTTCTTTTTGAGTATAATAAGAATTTGTTAGATATAAGTAACCATCATACACGTGTATGTATAAAATGGTTAGGATTGGACTTTATTATGCATTAATATAAGTGATTTGTTAATGATTAAGTAACCATCATACATGTCTAACAAATTATATTAATTTTAGATGTATAAGTTAACCTCATACATTTGTTACTGTAGTGTATATGTGGGACTGAAATTATTATACATTTAAATAGTTTAATTGTCAATGTATAAATAACCCTCCTACATGACTAACTGTTGTTTAATAGGTAACCATCACACATGTAGTGTATATATTAATCATCATACATTTGTATATGTTGTTCAATAGTTAACCATCATACATGTGTATGTATAGAATGGTTAGGATTGGACTTTATTATACATTAATGTAAGTGATTTGTTAATGATTAAGTAATCATCATACATGTCTAACAAATTATATTAATTTTAGATGCATAAGTTAACCTCATACATATGTTACTGTAGTGTATATGTTGGACTGAAATTATTATACATTTAAACAGTTTAATTGTCAATGTATAAATAACTCTCATACATGACTAACTGTTGTTTAATAGGTAACCATCACACATGTTTAACAAATTATATTAATTTCCAGATGTATAAGTTAACTACATCTGTTAATGTAGTGCGTATATTAACTTATACAGTTATAAGTTACCCTCATACATGAGTAACAATTGTTTAATGTTGGTATGATTTATGTTATAAAAGTATAAATGAACATCATACAATCAATAACTGTTAGCTAATTATATTATGTATTTTTTTCAGGGTATGAAATACCGAATTGATAAAGTCCGACCACACTCATTACATATGGGGAGTTTATGTAACTGTGCTTTCGGAGAAGAGATAAAGGAATATTTTGGAGAGGATGTACGGGGAGCATTTAGAAATATAATTTTTGGCATATTTTTGGATTTTCCACGGTGCAACTGGATAGGACAGATTTCAAAATGCCTACTTATGCTTTAAATTCAGCAGGATAACAAGGACGAGCTTCATGTTTGGGTACAAGGGGAAATCCTCAAATTCACAATGCTTGAATTCGCCATTATAACCGGTCTGAAGTGTACCGGTAATATTGATGATTATATGTATACTTCATCATCTAAATCAGCGTTGATGTCGAGGTATTTTCCCGACAATAAAGGAGCAATAACTCGGTCAAAACTGATAACACGTGTGCATATAGGAAACTTTGATAACACTGAAGATGCTCTGAACCTGGCGATATTGTTCTTTGTTCATACATTCATGTTTTCTCAGCATAAGGAAGCACTAATCAGTATTGCGCACTTTCAAATTGTTGAGGACAATCAGGTACATTAACTTTTCATAGGGGAATGTCACATTTGAAAAGTTAATGAGTTCCTGGCAGCAGGATTTCAACACTGCGAAGCAGTTATATTCATTGGGTGGAATGCCGCACGTTCGAAATGTTTGGATGTTTGAGTGCTGCTCTGAGGTAGAATCAAAAACTGTTGCCCGTCAGAGAAACGCTATTCCCAGAATACTAAACTGGTCGGTGGAGTGTATAAGGCCTAAGTACAAAACTTTTATGTCTGGCATGTTCACTAAGGTAATTGTTTAACTTCATACTTATTTTATTTATTCACGTCGTTTTATATATGTGCAAATATTATATTTTGAAATTATTCTTTCCAGCATTCTTACAAGAATATACAACCTACAATCGATGAAGTTAGCAGGTTGGATTTGTCCTTTTCAAAAAATTTTGAGATATGTGATCCAACAACTTATGCTTCGACATCCAATTCTGGAAAGTTGAAAAGGACAGCAGCTGAACTTTAACAACGTGTTGGTACCATTGTTGAAGAACTTGGTGATTTCAGCACTATATCGCCGAGGGAAATCCTCATAAAGGCTAGTTTTAAATCGCCTGTATCACCTAACCAATCTTTGAAGAAAAGAAAGACTGTCATGTTCGAGCAAAATCATCAAGTGGTGATGGATGATGATACATCTGGACGTGGTCATGCAGTACATCATGAGTTTGATTTGTATCGTGAAACGCAAAAGGATGCAACAGACAAGGGAGAAATTGATGTGTTTGAAATTCAACATCATCATCATGGAGAAATTGGTGTGTCTCCTCAGAGTCACCAGCACAAGTCTGTTCCTTCATCTTCCAAACAGCATGAAGGGACTTCTAAATCAAGTTTAGATGGTGATGAAATAAAGAATTACATCAACAAATGTGTAAGTTTAGTTTCCTTATCGTACATTTTTTTTGAATAGCATGATGTGTTTCTACTAATTGTTTTTTGTTACGTGATAAGTTTGCTGAAAAGATGGCCGAACTGATTACACTAATATAAAAAATACCTGCTGAGATCGTCAAAGCATTGAAGAATGAAGAAAATAAGCAATCACAGGTATAACAATTCAATTTCATTATATTTTACATAACGTTGATGAAATGTTCATACATTCAGATTTTTGGTGTTATATAGGAGGACAAAATTGATGAACAACAACAAAGTCAAGAAGACGGATCCAACAAACAAGAGAGACCACATAATGAGGATATGCAGGTACGTTTTGTCACTTATGTTGTTCGTTTACTATAAATCAACATAATTACCTTATCAAAAACAGATTTTATTTCTTTTTAATACAACATGAAAATTATGCTAAGGGATCAATCAATGATATGGAAGTGTCTTGCGATGAAGAATCTAATAAGCATCACATTCTTGAAGAGCAACAGTTGCTGGTATTTTTTTTCCTTATTACTTGTTACGTACTAAATTTGGACAGTTTAATTTTTCATCATACATTAACTTGAATGTATAATGAACAGTTATACATTAAACTTACTATATTTTCCTTCAGCAAAATACATGTTAATTATGAATCTCTTCATAGAATCACCTAAAATAAGTTTATGAATAATTGTTATTTAAATCGACTTGTAATTTAATTTAGGATGTGAATGCGGCCAATAATGACGCAGGTCGTGAGGATGATTTTGAAAATGAGGACTGTTCTGATTTGGAAGCTTTGGATGTATCTTTATGTACATTATATTTATTTTTTTTCCTAAAATATATGTCTATATAAATGTAGCTTTTGTTATTGGTTGAAAAAAAGGATATTAACCTTATCGGCTGAATACAAAGTTGTATCGATCTTGACGCTTTCAATATTTTGTACATTGTTTAACAATTGTCTTAATAAATATAAATTATTGTCTTCATGCAACTTAGATAATGATAATTATCACATAAATAATAGGATGAGATTATGGCATATGAAGAAGAATTGGGAAAAAAGAACATTCCATATGTGGAAGATTTGTCGGTATTTTTATGTCCCTAATAATGTTTGATTACTACTATAAGTTTTTATACACATGTAGTTTCTTATAACTTCTTCATATTAGAACAGTTAAATGTACATAAAACATTCAAATGAATGTATCAAGGAGAGTCATACATTCAACATACAAAAATTTTCATAAATGTAAAGGTTGTAATTTATGATTAACATCAAACATATTTATGTTATTAAAGCAATAAAATCGTTTGTGCATCACATATGACATCGTTTGTTATTACTGATATATTTATATATTCATATGCACCCATTACAGATAGAACTTTCTTATCACGGGTGTAAAACATCAGCTCAATTTTTATATTATACTTTGAATAGATGTTAATACACGATAATTGTTATTAAATATAGGATGTGAATCTAACCGCTAAAGAAGATGTTAATGAAGTGAAATTGAAAAATCAGAAATCTATTGATGTGACAGATGGGTAGGTATTTTTTTGTCCCTAACACTTATTTTTTTTTACACAAAAATATCGATCTACGTGTCCGACCTTGTAAAAGTACGTACTGGGACTTAATGTTATTTCTCTAGTGCATATCAAATTTTGAATGTGAATTTGAAACAAATGGAATGTATTGATTTTTTTCTCTACTGCATATCAAATTTTACTGATATTGATGCTGTCATAATTTCTAACATAAATGTCGTAAGCATTAATATAGTTACACATTTAGATATTGTATGTATACATTACAAATTCTTATGTGTTCACGTAGGATGAAGTTGGTGGAACAATAACTGATTCAATACAAGTAGCTGTAGATACAATTTTATTTGGTCTGTCAACACCTTCGACTACAAAGTCAATGGATGTTGGTTCTTCGAAACCTTCCAGATAGTTAGATTCCACCTGACTTCCCTGATGCTCAGGTTCGAGAGCTTCAAGGCTCAAAAGCAAATGCACCTGCCAAACGAGAAAGAAAGAAGTCCAGGGTTTTAAGGTCACCATACATTTCAAAGTATGGTTCTGGCTCTAAAGATTCTATTGATTTCGATAAAGAGGAGAAGCTGAAGTCTTCTTTTGATGGGTACACCATCAGCCAAGATTTGCCGAATGAATTGATGATTGATTACTCCCAGTGAATTGTCATAGGATTACTGAAAACTCATTCTTCCAAGTAAGAAATTTGGTATTATTTTTATGCCTAACAGTACTATGCCATCTTAAACTAAACGGTTATTAGCATGTGTAATCAATGATTTTTTCCCAAGAAAGAGATGGACAACCACTATCGAGTAAATGCTTTTGGGTTAGGTTACAGTTAATTGGACTTTGTCGTTGCATACCCACAGTCCAAGAATTGATTTTACTTGATGTCCGAACGCAAGACATGTTGGAACATGAGGTAGCTTATTCTAAATATTATCCATATCATAAGTTATTTTGCTGAAACTTAATAGTCCACAACACCATAACATATCATACATGTAAACCAATGTATAATAACAAATCATACATGTTAGCCAATGTATAATAACATATCATACATGCAGTATTTTCCATTATCAACTGTTCAACATTTACCAACATGTCATGTATAATAACATGAAACTACAGCATATCTGTATATCATACATCTAATCGACAAGTAAGCTCAAAGCTACAGATTTCTTTCAATTGTTTTTACTATTTTACACTGTTTTCACTTGTAGCATTTAGATGTGATCTTTTACCACTTGAGAAAGAAATCAAAGATTCAGCTGGGTGATAATTATAAATATACGATGCTTCTTTAAATCGTATGTTGAGAAGACATATACTCGCTATTATCCAGCGGAACCGACAGTTGAGCTATCGACGCAACAAGACTATGCAGAATTAATTGTGGTGGCTAAGAATGAAGATTCTATTGCTTATATAATTCATGGATTCTGTATGCCTGCTGGATTACCATGGTATATGATTGATGAGGTATGTATTCTAATTAACTACGGTAAAGAATTTCATTGGGTATTAACTGTGATTGTCTTGAAGGAAAGATTGATACGTGTGTATGACTCACTGTCAAGTAAAAGGAAAAAAGAACCTCCTATTGAAATACAAAAGCTTGCAGTTATGCTTCCTACTTACTTGTCAGACAATGACTTTTATGATAAGACTGAGTAAACTGACTGGCCATCACTAGAAGCGTACAAAGGGAAGATTACTCGGCAAACTGGTCTTGTAAATGAAATTACATTTGATGTTGACTATGTGCAAACTATCCCACAACAAGCGTTTGATAGTTTGTAAGTAAATTACATTTTATTTTCATGTATAATAATGTTTTAATTGATTTACTGATTATTATTTCATTTTTATTTTTGAAATCAGGGATTGTGGCGTATTTGTGTGTGCCTATGCAGAAATATTAAGCGAAAGACTACAAGTTCATTCATGTGAGTTTGATGCTGCAAGTCAACGTGCACACTATGCTTCCTTACTGTGGCATTACAGAGTGGAAAAGGTAAATAAAGGGTACACGAGTGATAATGGAGATCTGCCTCAACCAAAGAAAAGTGTAATAGAAGAAATTGAAGCAAGTGCAATTGTTACTTTAGAGTAGCAATGTTTTCTAATTGTTGGCATTGAAAGAACTATTTCTTATTTTGGTTGTTAATGTTACACATTTCTAGGATTACTTTCTTAATGTTAATGAACATTTTATGGATGTCTTCTTCTTTTTTAACAATTGATTTGCAGTTTCTAACACAATACTGTAATAATAAAAACTTTTTCTTGGTCGATATTGAGTTTGCCTTTTTTTTTTTACGATGTGTATAAATAAAAATAAAAACACACTCACATTGCTTTTGAATACATAATATTTTTATAATAACGTAAATTTTCTTATAAGTTAAAACGACATTGCACTAATAATTAGTATGTTACATATAGTAACACATAACATAATACATGTAGTCACACTTTATATTTTCTTAAATAAAATTTACAAACATAGTTTACCAGAATCACTTATTTAAAGTATTAAGCAACTTCATACAATGATACAAATGTATAGTCTAAATTATACATTCGTAACTTAACAAAAAAAATTTAAATAAACGTATAACGTTTAATCATTTAGTGTCATTAAAATGATATTTTTTCCTGTAAAATATACACCAACATAAAGTATAATGCTAAATCATACATTTCTTACACAGTAACTACTAACATATAACAGTTCATATAGATTATGTTTTAACAATTTTTTAAGTGACTGTTATATTTCTCAGGTTACATAATACATATACCAATCAGTTGTAAATTACAGTGATATGTTTACGAACTATGATAAATGAAAAATTACACAAAATGTTCTGCAACTTTTAAATATTAATTGAACAAGTGAAACTAAAATAGCAACCAAAAATCTTATGATTAATTGTTCCAGCATTCCAAGAAAATCTAATTAAAATGATTATACTACTAAAACCAAACAAACCATCAGCAAGTAGGAAAACATATTATCTTCATCATGATTCCTTTGAAAGAAACCACAAGTCCTACGGTTGTGACCAACTCATCCGCATTTTCCGCAACGGTTTAAATTTGAAGTCAGTGATTCACTTGATTTCAGATGCCTTCCTTTTTTGGCCTATCAGGAGGTCTTCGATATTTGGGAGGCAAAACTTCTTCATCATCAACAAAACTTGGAACACTCCAATCCTTCTTGTCTGACATTGGAACTATCGGGAGTTCATATATCTTGATTATGGTTTGTGGCCTGTACAATTCAGAGCAATAACAACCATAATCCTTTACATCCACATTTTTACTTTTTAATACGGCAATTCCATGTGGAAAAGGTATATCATCAATTTGATATCGGCCACAATTGCATGTGCCACGCTCAATATCTACCTCCGTCCCGAATCATAAACACAATAAAGATACTCCCTGCTAGCTTAACCTGTTACCAAAAAATATAATATGTTTCAGATGAAAAAATATTAATATACACTCAATGTAAAATAAAGTTTCTATTCCATAATTATTCTAATACATACCGTCATCCGCAAAGCTTTAACACCATTATGAGTTAGAATTTCTTCAAATCTTCTGCCAAGAGTTGTATTGGTGTACGATGCGATTTGATTGTTCTTACAATTCCATGCAGCAAATAAGATTCTAACATCTTCTAGGAAACCTAGAATAGGAAGTTTTCTAACCTCAACCAAACAACCATTAATACATTCGGCTATATTTGAAGTCATCATTCTACCTCTATTTACAGGAGAGTGACACTGAGCCCATTTTTCATACCCAGCTCCCTCCAGATATTCCTTAACTCATTGATCAACCTTAGCAACCTTAGACATAATATATTCAAAATATTTTTTTTTTTATAATATTTTGCCATGGAATAATAAAGGTCACTAAGTCTATCTTTGCTTTTCTGAAAATGGGTGCAAACGTTTTTCCATAAATGTCATATACAAGCTAGATGAGGAACATTAGGATAAATAATGCTTACACCTTTTATGATACTTTTATTTCTGTGTGAAACAACACACATGTTGTCTCTTTCACCAAATGCCTCTCTAAACTATTGAAAATACCAAATCCACGCGTTGTCATTCTCTAAATCAACAACACCGTACAGTAATGGCAGAATACAATCTACAAATAAATTAAACAAGGCAATCATTGTTAAAAAAAAATAAGTCAACTATAAAGGTGCTAATTTTAGCATCTTTATGATTCATTATAAATAAAACATCAATGTACAAGCTAATATAATATATAGTAAATAAAAAAATAAAAAAAGAGTACAAAAAAACATGAACGCACAGTACCTGCACCATCTAATGTGCTTGCCGATACAAATGTTCCTTCATATGGACCGCTTAAATGTGCCCCATCAACAACTACAACAGGTCTACAAAATTCAAAAACCCTAATCATCACAATGCAATAAACAAGTATTTAAACTCGTTATTACTGCCTTATGCATCCGAATGTGCAATTGTGGATACACTTGGTTCAACATATAGATATAACGGGGAATTTTTTTATGTCCATCTGCTGGTCCACCTCTAAGCATCGCAATCACCTTCTCTTTTGCGTGCCATGCTTTCATGTAGTTAATGTCAACTCCGTAAACAGCCTTCATCTCTTCGATAATGTCCGTGAGGGTGTGTATTCTTTTGTGATTGATTAATTTTGGAGCATTAAATTCACTCACAAAATTATTTATCACAACCACATTATTCAGTACTCGGTCCCGAAGATTGTAACTATGCTCCGAAACAAATGTTTTAATCAAAAACAATTCTGATTCATTCATACAAGACGCCTTCATGAACCACTTGCAATCTTCGTCACGACAAATCAGTACATAGCTGCATCGAAATATAAAAATTTATTCATTGTATTAAATAAAATTATTAATCTTGAAAATAAAAATAAAATAAATTTTTTCCATAAACTGCCCAGTTATATTATACATAGCTTTGAATGTATAATCTACATTATACATACGTTTTTTAACTAAAAAAACATAATTCATAAAACACATTAATCAAAAAATTAAATTTCAGAAAGTATATATTCATGTTATCAGTACATATCTTCATCAACAAATAAAAACTTAATCAATATATAAAACAGAAATATATAAAATTAAAATAGTAAGAACAAAAAAAAATAAACTTTCACTACAACAGTTATATTATACATATATCTGCATGTATAATTAAAATTATACATTCACATTTTTTACTTAAAAAACCAGTAATAAATCACAAACTAATTCACAATCTCTTAAACAAATGAATCATACATTTCTTTGCCTGACACGATTTAATTATACATTATCAAACACATAAAGTATCACATTATACATTCGTATATTAACATTACACATCAACAGTTCACAAAACTACACAATATAAATTTCTTATAATAAAAAAAAATCAAATATGTTATAAGATCAGGACATACAATTGATATCATACCTTTTTCTGTCGGATTGTTTCGCTTTTGTGTTGAATCCATTTGCTATTGTGTGTCTTGCCATTACTGAAACAAGAGTTTCCTTATCCTTATATATCTGACTCACCATTATTTCATTGTTCTTGCAATCAGTAATGAAGTTTTTAACTTCCATTTCAGGCACATATAGAGCATACTGATTATCCATTTCAACAACAGTTAACGCAACCGAATCATATTCACTACCCTCGCTACACATTATAGAACCAGTTATTTTATCAAACTCTATTTCACTATTGTCTTTGTCGCAAGTTGAAATACAAAGTGAAAAATTAACCAAACCAGCAAGTTGTTTCTTTAACTCCACGTAAACCCTCACTCCATTGTCGTTTCGTATTACAATTGGAGAAGAGTTTCCTTCAACCACATATTTCACTTCAATTTTTTTACGTACTTCGTCTATATCCAACTCAATGGCGATCGTAGAAATCAATTTCAAGAAAGTAATACTTTCCGAAATAATTATTGTGTCACTTTTGTATGACTCATAACTAGTTTCTGACTCCCAAATTCCTGACTGCCGCAACAATATTGGGATATTCATGTTGCTTTTTGAAATTTTGAAGAACGTATCTAGAATATTTTTGTTGCTATTTGGGATTTTTTTAGAAGAAATAAATTGCAGTAACAGAGCTTTTTTACTTTCCAGATCTTCAATACAATATTAGAGAAAATAATATTTGACTTGTATATTTATTTTTGAAATTCAAATTTCAGTTACTAGTTTTATCCATAAATGAGTTAATGTTAGCTAATTATTGTCGTTAATTAAGGAATAGTGATATAATTACTGATTCCTATTACCTTAAATTTAGGAATAACTATTTCATTATACATTCCACCAATGTATAATATTTGGCCGAATGTATCCGAATGTATGAGTATCTTTGCCAAATTCGGGAGAGAGAATTTATGAGGGAATTTTGTGTAATTACTTTCTTAAGCTAGGGGATTTATGTTGTTTATACAAAATTTAAATCCCTTAAAAACCCAAATCTGGGCCAGCTCGAGTTGGAAATCCCTAAAAAACCCAAACCCTAAAATTTCCAAAATTTATGTTGGAAAACTATTTTGAGGAATAAACTTCAAAATACTCCGAGGAAAAAGAAATTACAATTGAAATTTATCTTAGTCAGTTTTGGGTTTAATCTTGACTTTCAGTGGTGGTGAAGAGATTCCGACGACAGCTCGAGTCCCGTTTTGTTACCCCAAACAAGGTAAAAACCTTTGCTTTTAATTCGTCATTGTTTTCTTCTTCATCCTTTCTCCATAGTTTTTGTAATCATAATTGTTGTACGCTGGGATTGCTGTAGAGGCCTCGAAGGCCGTAGGTTTAGTTGCAGTGTTATTCTTGTTACTTTATTCCTGTAGTTACAATCTCTTTTGTGTTGATAGTAAGCAGTTGGAAAACTCTTTTGAGGAATAAAATTCAAAATACTCCGAGGAAAAAGAAATTACAATTAAAATTTCTCTTAGTCAGTTTTGGGTTTAATCTTGGCTTTCAATGGTGGTGAGGAGATTTCGATGACAGCTCGAGTCCCGTTTTGTTACCCCGAACAAGGTAAAAATCTTTGCTTCTAATTCGACATTATTTTCTTCTTCATCCTTTCTCCGTAATTTTTGTAATCATAATTGTTGTACGCTGGACTTGCTGTAGAGGCCTCGAAGGCCGTAGGTTTAGTTGCGGTGTTATTCTTGTTGCTTTATTCCCGTAGTTACAATCTCTTATGTGTTGATAGTAAGCGGTTGGAAAACTATTTTGAGGAATAAACTTCAAAATACTATGAGGAAAAAGAAATTACAATTGAAATTTCTCTTAGTCAGTTTTGGGTTTAATCTTGGCTTTCAGTGGTGGTGAGGAGATTCCGACGACAACTCGAGTCCCATTTTGTTACCCCGAACAAGGTAAAAACCTTTGCTTTTAATTCCTCATTGTTTTCTTCTTTATCCTTTCTTCGTAGTTTTTGTAATCATAATTGTTGTACGCTGGACTTGCTGTAGAGGCCTCGAAGGCCGTAGGTTTAGTTGTAGTGTTATTCTTGTTGCTTTATTCTTGTAGTTACAATCTTTTTTGTGTTGATAGTAAGCGGTTGGAAAACTCTTTTGAGGAATAAACTTCAAAATACTCCGAGGAAAAAGAAATTACAATTGAAATTTCACTTAGTCAGTTTTGGATTTAATCTTGGCTTCCAGTGGTGGTGAGGAGATTTCGACGACAGCTCGAGTCCCGTTTTGTTACCCCGAACAAGGTAAAAACATTTGCTTTTAACTCGTCATTATTTTCTTCTTCATCCTTTCTCCATAGTTTTTGTAATCATAATTGTTGTACGCTGGGCTTGCTGTAGAGGCCTCGAAGGACGTAGGTTTAGTTGCGGTGTTATTCTTGTTGCTTTATTCGTATAGTTACAATCTCTTATGTGTTGATAGTAAGCGGTTGGAAAACTCTTTTGAGGAATAAACTTCAAAATACTCCGAGGAAAAAGAAATTACAATTGGAATTTCTCTAAGTCAGTTTTGAATCTTGGCTTTCAGTGGTGGTGAGGAGATTCCGATGACAACTTGATGTTGGGCGTATTTATACCCCTAAGAACCATAATTTACCCATATTTTAGCTAAGTTTGGAGGATAAAATATATAATTCCTGCACTTTTAGTCCATTTTTCTTTAAGTGAGCTAACCTATGTGATTAGCATGTTTTTCAGGTATTAATGATGAAGATTTCAGCACTTTGTGGACCTTTGGGCAGCAAAGGGAAACTTCGCATAAGAGTGAAGGCAGCTTTTGGAAGCTTGTGGACTGAATGTGATGCATGGAGAACTTGTTCCGGGCAAAATCAGTATTTCTAAATACTTAGGGATGCAACAGTAACTTAGTAGGACTAGGATGTTATAAAAACCTTATTTGCTGAATTTTTCAGCAATCATTCGATCATTATTATTCAGCACTTTTCATTATTTAGTTTACAAATTCTGTAAGTTTAAGACAGAGAAAAACGCTAAGGCTACACGAACGACTAAAGGGAAGAAAAACGTCAACCTCTTGTTTGACGCCAAACTCATCCCCATCGTGAGATTATTCTAACTTTGGTATGATGATGATGTCTTCTTTGATTTCCGGTGTACTCATGAGTAGCTAAACTTCTCTGTTAGGGTTATGGAAACCTTGTAAGATACTATCTATTACTATGAGTTTGTGAATTCTTGATGTGTTATGCTACTTATATCATTACTCTCTTAGTTTTGATTGAATTCTTATGGTTGCAAACATAGAGAATACGCCATTATAGCATTAACTTGTTCGAGAGAAAAGTTACATGTTTGGAAAAGAGAGTGTGACAAGGAAATAGGGTTTCCAGCCTCTATTTACACGTTAATGCCTTAACCGGATTAGCTTCTTGGAGAATTTGTACCATTTGTTATACACTTTAGGCTCGGGAGAGCTAAAGTGAAATAAATCCTTGATGGTTGGGAAACACTTGGATTTAGAATTAGAATACGATTCTCTATAAGTGCATGCATGTCTAAATTCTGCGTTACTCATAGTTAATAGAGAAGTAGAAACTACAAGGTGGACATAACCCTAACTTACCAATCTCTGTGATTAAATCTTACTACACAAATCATTCCATCGTTACTTTGATAATATTAGTTCACGCCTAAAACTAAACCCCCCTTTTGTCCTTGGAATTTTCAACCAATAGTCTACTAATAATTGCAACACTTAGTGACCAGAGTATTCCCTGTGGGATTCGACACCCAACCCAATTGGGTTCTATATTTGACAGCGATCGCTTACACTTTCTAACGAGAGCTGTAGTTTGGGCGTTATTAAATTTTGGTGCCGCTGTCGGGGAATACGGTTGTCAACTAAGTTTGTGATAGTTACTAGACCCTTTGGTCAATGATTCTCAAATTTTACTTTTTGTTTGTTGTTTTTGTTTTGTTTAGGTTTGGTAGAGTGCATGCCAAATACACGAAGATCTGGTCAGCCATTATTACCCATAAATACTGAACCACAACTTATTGGTAGAATAGATGCACAACGTGACATTGAAAGAAGGGCTGCTCAACAGGAGCAGGCTAGGTTAGCTGCGTTGGCAGCTGCTCAAGTGCATCAACAGAATATTAATAACCCAGGTCGGGCAACAAATCCTGATGATGAGGACCTGGGTGATGATGAGTTACTTAATCCACGGCATGCAGATGAGGTGGCATCACCTGTGAACAGGAGAGATCGTCAAGCTAGAATGAGACCTGAACGCTGAGCTGTGCAGGCTCCTTTTGATGATGATGATGACGATCTGGATGGGGCTGGTGCCACAGGGGCTATTATTCCTCCGCCCTTGGCACCCGGAGCCAATTTCAATATCACTAGCACCATGATTCAGCTATTGCAACTCAAGGGGTTATTTGGTGGACTTGCAGGCGATGATCCGAATATGCATCTGATCAACTTTATCTCAACATGCAAGTCGTTTGACAATCCAGGAGTTGGACAGAATGCAATTCGACTACGCTTATTTCCATTGTCTCTATCTGGAGAGGCAACTCTATGGTTGAACGGGCTGACTCCTGACTCTATTACCAATTGGAGGCAACTGAAAGATGCTTTCCTAGAAAGATTCTTTCCGCCATCCAAAAGGCCACAATTGAGAGATGAGATAAGCAATTTTAGACAGCTTCCAACTGAAGCTCTTCACGAAACATGAGAGAGGTTCAATAAGAAGCTTACGCAGTGCCCAAATCATCAGATGACCAACATCCACTTGATGAAAATATTATACAGGGCATTGAACTCGGTGACTAAGCCAGTGGTTGATAATGCTGCAGGTGGGTCATTCATGGACCTTACTTTTATTGAGGCAAGTGATATGCTAGATCTTATGACAAAGCAGAGTAGAGCTTGGCATACCAGGGATTCTGAGGTAGCAAGCTCTACTGTATCTATTGGCTTGACGGCAGAACAAAGGCGAAGAGAAGAGGAACATGACCAGGATATGGCTCACATGAAAATGCAGATGGATCTTCTTACCAAGAATTTATTATCAGGGAAGACTGAAAAGGTTAAGGCCGTTGTATCACAGGGAAGAGATGAATCCGATTCTGAGGAGGAATCAAATTATTTGAATAATCAGGGGGTTTCCGAGGCAATGCCCAAGGAAACCAAGGTCGGAACTATTATGATAAATTCGGATACAAGAATAAGACTGACAGGAGTGGTTTGTATGTTCCTCCTGGAAATCGTGAGGCCGCGACATCTGGCTCTGGGAAGATGTCCATGGAAGATATGATGGCTAAGCTGTTGAAAGGAGTGGAGGCAACCAACACGGGAGTAACGGAGGTAAAAAATGATTTGTCCTTAATAAATCAATTGGTTGATTCGCATTCCACTTCAATAAAACAGTTGGAACAACAATTGAGTCAACTATCAGCGACACTCAATCAAAAAAAAGCTGGCACCCTACCTAGCGACACCGTGCAAAATCCAAGGAATGATGGATCATGTATGGCTATTACTACCATGAGTGGTAAGGTGTTGGAAAATCCATCCAAAGGCAAGCAGGTGGTTGATAATACATAAAAGAATGTGATTGAAGAAGATTGTGATGATTCTATAGAAGCTGAAAATCAGAATGAGAAAGTTCATGACACTACACCTAGACGTCACCAGCCTGAAAAGATTGATAATCGGAAGCAAGATAAAAAGGAAGTGGTGGAGAAAACTCTTCCCCTTCCACCACCACCTTTTCCTCAGAGACTGAAGAAGAAAGCTGATGACACCAGGTTCAGTAAATTCATGACTATGTTGAAGCAGCTGACTATTAATGTTCCTTTGGTGGAGGCGCTGGAACAGATGCCTGGGTACGCTAAATTCATGAAGGACCTTTTGACAAAGAAGCGGGCAGCAAGCTATGAGCTGGCAGATAATGTTCATCATTGCAGTGCAATCGCTACAAGATCATTAGTTCAGAAGAAGGCAGATCCTGGTGCTTTCACTATTCCTTGCACGGTTGGATCTTTGGATTTTGCTAAGGCATTGTGCGATTTGGGAGCTAGCATCAATTTGATGCCGCTATCTAGTTACAGAAAGTTGGGGTTGGGTGATCCTACACCAACTAATATGCGACTTGTGATGGCAGATAGGTCGATAAAATGACCTGTTGGTATCTTATATGATGTATTGGTGAAGGTTTCCACCTTTATTTTTCCTGCAGACTTTGTTATTTTGGATTGTGAGGTAGATTTTGAATTTCCCATAATCTTGGGGCGTCCTTTCCTTGCAACAGGAAGTGTGCTTATTGATTTAAGAGCTAATGAGATTTTATTTCGGATGAATAACGAAGTGGTCCATTTTGATGTATGCAAATCAATGAAGCAGCCCAAAGATATGAATGTGTTCTCTGTAGTTGATGTTTATTATGAAGATGAGAAAGAATTATCTGTAGAGAAACAACTTATTGTTGATCCATTGGCTGCTGTGCTTATGAATTTTGAGCGTGAGGATGTTGAAGAGTATGAAGAAACTATTTGTGCTCTAACAGGAATAAGGTCATATTCTCATGCTCCTAAGAAGCTGGACCTTGATCTTAAGAATCGACCTTCACCACCAGCAAAGCCATCCATTGAAGAACCACCAGTGCTAGAATTGAAAGAGCTGCCCAGCCACCTGAAGTATGCATTTTTGGGAAGTGGTGATACACTTCCGGTTATTGTTGCAGCTGATTCAGGTGAACAGCAAGTAGCGGCTCTCATCTCTGTTCTAAAAAAATACAAGAGAGACATCGGTTGGACTATTACTGATATAATTGGTATCCTTCCTGGGATATGTATGCACAAGATTCAGCTCGAAGAAGATTGCGTGCCCATAATTGAGCATCAACGTCGTTTGAATCCACCTATGCAAGAGGTGGTGAAGAAAGAAATTATTAAGTGGTTAGATGCTGGGGTGGTGTATCTAATCTCCGACAGTAAATGGGTGAGTCCGGTACAATGTGTGCCCAAGAAAGGGGGCATGACGGTAGTCGCAAACGAAAAGAATGAGCTAATTCCACTCAGACCTGTCACAGGGTGGAGAGTGTGCATGGACTACCGGAAGCTAAATTCGTGGACGCTAAAGGATCACTTCCCAATGCCATTCATGGACCAAATGCTTGATCGATTGGCAGGGAAGGGATGGTTTTATTTCTTAGATGGTTATTCCGGCTACAATCAGATCTGCATTGCTCCTGAAGATCAAGAGAAGACAACTTTTACATGCCCGTATGGTACGTTTGCTTTCAAACATATGCCATTTGGGCTATGTAACGCACCTGCCACTTTTCAGCGTTGTATGATGTCCATTTTTTCTGATATGGTTGAAGACACCTTGGAGGTGTTCATGGATGATTTTACAGTAGTAGGTGAGTCGTTTGAATCATGCTTGGCAAATCTGAGTATGGCGTTGCAGAGATGTGTTGAATTCAACTTGGTGCTAAACTGGGAGAAGTGCCATTTTATGGTGAAGGAAGTCATTGTTCTTGGGCATAAAGTCTCTGAAAGAGGAATTGAGGTTGATCGAGCCAAGATTGAAGTTATCGAGAAACTACCACCTCCAATTTCTGTAAAGGGAGTTCGTAGTTTCCTCGGTCATGCAGGTTTTTATCGGAGGTTTATTAAAGACTTCTCCAAGATTGCTAGTCCATTATGCAAACTTTTGGAGAAGGATGCAAAGTTCGACTTCGGTGAAGATTGCTTGAAGGCATTTGAATTCCTCAAAGGGAAGCTAGTTGAAGCTCCCATTATTGTAGCACCCGATTGGTCTCTACCGTTTGAAGTTATGTGTGATGCAAGTGGGGTAGCTTTGGGTGCTGTACTTGGTCAGAAAAGAGAAAGGCTATTTAATCCAATATACTATGCGAGCAAGGCCTTGAATGGAGCCCAGAAGAACTATACCGTCACGGAACAAGAGCTTCTAGCAGTTGTTTATGCTTTTGAAAAGTTTCGTGCTTACTTGTTGGGAACCAAAGTGGTGGTTCATACAGATCATGCGGCTCTGAGATATTTAATGGCAAAGAAGGATGCTAAGCCAAGGCTAATTCGGTGGGTGTTATTGCTTCAAGAATTTGATTTCGAGGTAAAGGATAGAAAAGGTTGCGAAAACCAAGTAGCTGATCATCTATCTAGACTTGAGAGTGAGCACATAGCGCAACCCGACCTTGAGATTGATGATGCATTTCCCGACGAAGAGATCCTATCCACTATGGTGGAAGACTTACCTTGGTATGCAGACTTTCCGAACTACGTGGTAAGTAAAGTGATGCCTGAGAATCTCTTCTTTCATCAAAAGAGAAAGTTCATGCATGATGTGAAACACTACTTCTGGGATGAACCGTATCTTTTTCGACGATGTGCTGATGGTGTTATTAGGCGATGCATCTCTGATGTGGAGGTGCCTAGCATCTTGGAAGCAAGTCATGCTTCCCAAGTTGGGGGTCACCATGCAGGTGATCGGACAACCAGGAAGGTATTGCAAAATGGCTATTATTGGCCTTCATTATTCAAGTATGCCTATGATTTTGTGAGAAGATGTGATCAGTGTTAGAGGCAAGGCGCGATTTCAAAGCACCATGAGATGCCCATGTCTAAAATTCTTGAAGTGGAGCTATTTGATGTATGGGGTATTGATTTCATGGACCCATTTGTGAGTTCATTTGGGATGAAATATATCCTAGTTGCTGTGGATTATGTATCCAAATGGGTCGAAGCGGTAGCGCTGGCTGATAATGAAGGTAAGCGTGTTGTAGCATTCTTAAAGAGAAATATCTTCTCTCGTTTTGGGGTACCACGTACCATCATAAGCGATGGAGGATCACACTTTTGCAACAAGCTGTTCAGAGCCGTGTTGGTGAAATATGGGGTCAAGCAACATAAGGTAGCTACACCTTACCACCCACAAACTAGTGGGCAGGTAGAGGTTTCTAATCGGGAGATCAAGCTGATCCTTGCTAAGACTGTAAATGCTAGTAGGAAGGATTGGTCCCGAAAGCTGGATGATGCCTTATGGGCTTATAGGACTGCGTTCAAGACACCAATTGGTATGTCACCTTACCAACTAGTTTATGGGAAGGCTTGTCACTTGACAATCGAGCTCGAACATAAAGCGCTGTGGGCTGAATTGGGATAATGCTATTAATTTGAGAATGGAACAGCTGAATGAGATGGATGAATTCCGTCTACACGCGTATGAAAGAGCAGACCTCTACAAGGAACGGATGAAAAAGTACCATGATCGGAGGATTATCCAACGAAACTTACAGAAGGGTGATTTGGTACTTCTTTTCAACTCCAGACTGAAGCTATTTCCAGGTAAGTTGAAGTCTAGATGGTCTGGTCCATTTAAAATTAGCCAAGTCTACTCGTCTGGAGTAGTAGAGTTAGAAAACAAGAATGGTGGTGTCTTTAAGGTGAATGGCCAACGAGTGAAGCCATATATCGGTCCACTTGACTCGATAAAATGTATAGCCACCGTCTATCTCGATGAAGTCTAAAGTAATCGAGATAACTATGTCGTTCTGCGATAATAAATCAAGCGCTACATGGGAGGCAACCCATCGTTTTTAATAGTTTTGTTTTACTAGGAGTTTGTTTTTGTTAAATAAAAATCCAAAAAGAAGAGTCGAGCCACTACCAAAACTAAGGCGCTTGGTGGGAGGCAACCCATCCGTCTAATCATTTTTTGTTATTTTTGATTAAGTGTAGGTGAAAGATGTATAAAGTAGGAGATTGGTCCCAAATTTTGAGTTGAAAGTGAGCCATGCTAAAGGTGGTAAAGTAGGAATGATGGAGCAAATGTTATCGGCTAGGCATTGCCTATGCTAATCTAGGCAATAGACAAGACAATGCCTATACTAATATAGGCAATGGACAAGGCAAGGCCTATGCAAATCTAGGCAATGGACAAGGCAAGGCCTATACCATTGCCTATTCTTACTGCCTCACATAGGCAACGGACAAGGCATTGCCTATGCAAATCTAGGCAATACCATAGGCGCCGCCTATGTAAATCTATGCAATACCATAGGCGCCGCCTATGCCATTGCCTATGCTCATTGTTTCAACAAGGCATTGGCAAAGGCGCCGCCTATACCCAACAAGGCATTGACAAAGGTGCCGCCTATGTCCAACTAGGCATTGACAAAGGCGTCGCCTATGCTAAGCATAGGCAAAGCATTAGGCGCCGCCTACTTATGCCTTTTTGTCTCCTAACCTGATTTTACATGGATCAAACCCGACCCATGGCTTAGTCTATAAATAGATCTTCAACCTTAGAACAAAATGCACTTGTTTTCTCAACCTAGGCGCCGCCTAAGCTTCCCAAATCGCTCAAATTTTTTCTTTTTGCTCATCTAATCTTGCAAGATCCTCTTCCCAAACAATCGCCAAGTATGTTATTCTTTTATATCCCGTAGTTGTTGCAATACTACGCTTATAATGGTATTTTAGATTTTGGAGTGGTGTTTGGTGATAAGAATATGATTGGTTTGTTATGATACATCTAGATTGAGTGAAAGAATACGTGTAGCTGTTCTTGACTTTGTTCTGACTTGTACTTGATTGTTATACACTGTCATATTTTTATGGAGTCGAAATTGTGAAGTTAATGCGTAATCTTGAACGTTGTAATCTTGAATATTTGAATGACTCATTCATCGAGGTATGGATTATGATTGACCACAAGTATACGATGGTGTGATTATTTCTATGCAATAACCTGATAAGAACTCTATGTGGTAGTCTTGTTCAAAAAGTGCATAAATCCATTGAAATAAAGTTGGAAAGGATAGTCAAGATTACATGAAAATATGACTGTGCTAAACATGTTGTTGGAACATATCGCCTAAATGTATGTCGACGAAGTCTGAGTAATCGACATCACTCACTTAATTAGTCTGTGCCAACAAATTAAGTGTGGGGTGGTGCCATCACTGGTTGTTGTTCGATTATAGTGAATCTTCCGAGATGAAACTAACATGACTCTATTTTGATCTCAGGTAGAATGGCTCCAAAAGGACGACAAGGAAAAGAAAAAGTGTCCACCTCACAGAAAGGTCAGAAACGGTCAAGAAAAGAGCAAGATGAGTCCTCCTCTTTGCAAGTGCCTCGACGCACTTTTGGGATAAAATGGGTCCTAGGGGAGGAAGGAAAGGAGTGGTACAAGAACAACAAAGTAAAAAAATATGTTCACGTGGATTTGATACAGAAGGAGAGTCTAGCAAAGAGACAGCCCCGCATTTTGGCATCATGGCACTAAATCTTGATTTTATTTTCCGAGATATGGGGTAATGCAATCTTGATCTAACGCGAGAGTTTTATGCCAATTGGTCCCCAAAGACTACCGGAAGTGAAGTAAAGATTCGGGGCCAAGTCTTGCAACTGAATGCGGAGTTCTTCAACGCTTTTCTGGGCCTTCCATCTGTGGATCCATCACTGCTCAAGGATCTTTATCATAGACCTCCCTACAGGGCAATCAAACACACACTGTGCGGAACAAGTTCCATGGCCCGGTGGATTCGTCACAAGGATAACGGTCGGCACAATACCTTCCCATATGCTTCCTTGAATAGAGAAGCTCATATATGGTTGAGGATAGTCAACTCTTGCCTGATTCCTGGGATACAGTACACAAAGATCACACGTGATAGAGTATGCTTGGTGTACGCTCTGATGACTAATATTCCCATCAACATTGGTGCGGTTATACGATCGTCAATGCGTAAGGCTAGGCTGCACAAAAGGTCCCATTTCAGCTTTGGCAATTTGTTGATTGCGATCTTAAGGAAGGAGCACATTGAAGAGGAACCTGCAGATCATAAGCTTCCACACAACCCGAAGAAGGTTGATCTTACGAAAGTTAAAGAGCCTGAAACTGGTCATGACATCAACCTTACCACTGCAGAAAGACATGCTCGGGATGAAAGTTTCTTTCCCCATCTATATGGCATGACTCGGTTTACCATGATAAGTTGGGGTCGGGTTCCGACTGATGCAGAGCTTCGGCAGTTGGATTATGACTACCCGATAAATAAGCATGCGCGGGCTATGTGTGGAGTAGGGGTACATTTTGAGGAACCTCTCGATGATGATGTGCCGACTGACGATAATCGTCGACTGCCAGACTCAGACGTGGAGGACAACTCTGATGACGACGACTCTGATGATGATTCTGACGCAGGGGGTATGACCCCAGACATAGATGAAGAGTCCTACTAATCAGGTTCTCCTTATTTATTTTCCACTGAGAGCAGTGTGTCCAGTCTAAGTGTGGGGTGCTGATATTTGTATGCTGTATTGTACTTCTTTGCCTACATTTATTCTTGTTTTTGCTAATTAGTCGTAATTAGTTAGTTAAATTTTCAAATTTTTTTAGATTTTCCATGAAATTGTTCTGATAGACGGCATGGTATTATAACAAGAGTTTGTGCTAAATCATTACTATTGAGACATTTAGGCTCTAAGTGTGACTCACTGTGTGATAATTGTGTGGTTTAATTCATTCATCTGTTGGGTCAAGAGTCTATACTGCTCCCAATAAAGTTGACCATGTGCCTTGTGTGTGTGAGGTTGTAGTTTATTCTGTGTTGTGACTGATGCTAGAACTTGCCTGGTGTGTGTGTAAAGCGAAATAAAGAGTGTGAGTTTAGGAGATGATTTAGGCATTTCTTTGGCAGCCTGTAATTGTTTACCTTCTTTTTACCTACCTTTGTACATTATCCTAGTTAACCCCCTTTGAGCCTTTAGCTATTTTCTTTGACAGCCTCATATGTAGCCTAATCCATTTTTTTTCAAGACCACAATTTGATCCAAATTCCTAAGCGCTTTAAATTGTAGAGTCATGTGACAAAATAAGAGGAAATTGGGTGAGAGTGATGCCTCAGAGTGTATTGGTACTTGAAATTGTTGTGAAAAAGAGTGGCTATCATAGAGGTGTTTTATAAAAAAAAAAAGAAAAGAAAAGAAAAAAAAAGAAAAAGAAATAGAAAAATAAAAAGATAGTTGTGTTTATAATTGAATAACAAAATAGGTGAAAAAGGGTGGTAGATGAAAGAAAAGTAGAGGGGTTGTTTAAAAGAGAGTGTTAATGACATAACGTAGTGTATTAAAGCGCTTAGGGAACATAGTCACTATTTCTGGCCAAAATAGTCCTACCTGTCCCTTAGCCTACATTACAACCTGTAAAGACCTATTTGATCCTAAGCTTAGCATTCCGATATTAGTAGAGCATTACACTAAGGGCAAGCCTATGGTCATCAGTTGCAACATAAGAATTCTTTGTGAGAAGTGAGAGCAAGGAGAGTCTTATACCCATGTTTCAAAAATTGCAAAACTGTGAGTGATCATGGGTGATATCTTGTGTGAGACACACATGGTTGATGATTTTTGGGTAGTGTTATATGATTTTTTGTGGCTTAACTTGTGGATACGAATTAACCATCCTCACGAGTCTATGTTGGAGGTTGAATTGTTTCTAGTAGTGATCAAGAAACCTACTCTCTGTTAATAATTGCCGTGCATGTCTTGTTGAACATTTTGTGTTGCTATTGTGAAATTCTAGTTAGGTGTTTGCACGGACGTAATATTTTGTTCGAGTACGAACAAAGCTTTAAGTGTGGGGTGGTGATGTTGGGCGTATTTATACCCCTAAGAACCATAATTTACCCATATTTTAGCTAAGTTTGGAGGATAAAATATATAATTCCTACACTTTTAGTCCATTTTTCTTTAAGTGAGCTAACCTATGTGATTAGCATGTTTTTCAGGTATTAATGATGAAGATTTCAGCACTTTGTGGACCTTTGGGCAGCAAAGGGAAACTTCACATAAGAGGGAAGGCAGCTTTTGGAAGCTTGTGGACTGAATGTGATGCATGGAGAACTTGTTCCAGGCAAAATCAGTATTTCAAAATACTTAGGGATGCAACAATAACTTAGTAGGACAAGGATGTTATAAAAACCTTATTTGCTGAATTTTTCAGCAATCATTCGATCATTATTATTCAGCACTTTTCATTATTTACTTTACAGATTCTGTAAGTTTAAGACAGAGAAAAACGCTAAGGCTACACGAACGACTAAAGGGAAGAAAAACGTCAACCTCTTGTTTGACGCCAAACTCATCCCCATCGTGAGATTATTCTAACTTTGGTATGATGATGATGTCTTCTTTGATTTCCAGTGTACTCATGAGTAGCTAAACTTCTCTGTTAGGGTTATGGAAACCTTGTAAGATACTATCTATTACTATGAGTTTGTGAATTCTTGATGTGTTATGCTACTTATATCATTACTCTCTTAGTTTTGATTGAATTCTTATGGTTGCAAACATAGAGAATACGCCATTATAGCATTAACTTGTTCGAGAGAAAAGTTACATGTTTGGAAAAGAGAGTGTGACAAGGAAATAGGGTTTCCAACCTCTATTTACACGTTAATGCCTTAATCGGATTAACTTCTTGGAGAATTTGTACTATTTGTTATACACTTTAGGCTCGGGAGAGCTAAAGTGAAATAAATCCTTGATGGTTGGGAAACACTTGGATTTAGAATTAGAATACGATTCTCTATAAGTGCATGCATGTCTAAATTCCGCGTTACTCATAGTTAATAGAGAAGTAGAAACTACAAGGTGGACATAACCCTAACTTACCAATCTCTGTGATTAAATCTTACTACACAAATCGTTCCATCGTTACTTTGATAATATTAGTTCATGCCTAAAACCAAACCCCTCTTTTGTCCTTGGAATTTTCGACCAACAGTCTACTAATAATTGCAACACTTAGTGACCAGAGTATTCCCTGTGGGATTCGACACCCAACCCAGTTGGGTTCTATATTTGACAGCGACCGCTTACACTTTCTAACGAGAGCTATAGTTTGGGCGTTATCACAACTCGAGTCCCATTTTGTTACACCGAACAAGGTGAAAACCTTTGCTTTTAGTTCGTCATTATTTTCTTTTTTATCCTTTCTCTGTAGTTTTTGTAATCATAATTGTTGTACGCTGGGCTTGCTGTAGAGGCCTCGAAGGCTGTCGGTTTAGTTGCGGTGTTATTCTTGTTGCTTTATTCCTGTAGTTACAATCTCTTTTGTGTTGATAGTAAGCTGTTGGAAAACTCTTTTGAGGAATAAACTTCAAAATACTCCGAGGAAAAAGAAATTACAATTGAAATTTCTCTTAGTTAGTTTCGGGTTTAATCTTGGCTTTCAGTGGTGGTGAGGAGATACCGATGACAACTCGAGTCCCGTTTTATTACCTCGAACAAGGTAAAAACCTTTGCTTTTAATTCGTCATAGTTTTCTTCTTCATCCTTTCTCTGTAGTTTTTGTTATCATTATTGTTGTACACTCGGCTTGCTGTAGAGGCCTCGAAGTTCGTAGGTTTAGTTGCGGTGTTATTTTTGTTGCTTTATTCTTGTAGTTATAATTTCTTTTGTGTTGATAGTAAGCGGTTGGAAAACTCTTTTGAGGAATAAACTTCAAAATACTCCGAGGAAAAAGAAATTACAATTGAAATTTCTCTTAGACAGTTTTGGGTTTAATCTTGGCTTTCAGTGGTGGTGAGGAAATTCCGATGATAGCTCGAGTCCCGTTTTGTTATCCAAAACAAGGTAAAAGCCTTTGCTTTTAATTCGTCATTGTTTTCTTCTTTATCCTTTCTCCGTAGTTTTTGTAATCATAATTGTTGTACGCTAGGCTTGCTATAGAGGCCTCGAAGGCCGTAGGTTTAGTTGCGGTGTTATTCTTGTTGCTTTATTCCTGTAGTTACAATCTCTTTTGTGTCGATAGTAAGCGGTCGGAAAACTCTTTGAGGAATAAACTTCAAAATACTCCGAGGAAAAAGAAATTACAATTGAAATTTCTCTTAGTCAGTTTTGGGTTTAATCTTGGCTTTCAGTGGTGGTGAGGAGATTCCGACGACAGCTCGAGTCCCATTTTGTTACCCCAAACAAGGTAAAAACCTTTGCTTTTAATTCATTATTGTTTTCTTCTTCATCCTTTCTCCGTAGTTTTTGTAATCATAATTGTTGTACGCTGGACTTGCTATAGATGCCTCGAAGGCTGTAGGTTTAGTTGCGGTGTTATTCTTGTTGCTTTATTCCTGTAGTTACAATCTCTTTTGTGTTCATAGTAAGCAGTTGGAAAACTCTTTTGAGGAATAAATTTCAAAATACTCCGAGGAAAAAGAAATTACAATTGAAATTTCTCTTAGTCAGTTTTGGGTTTAATCTTGGCTTTTTGGTGAGGAGATTCCGACAACAGCTCGAGTCCCGTTTTGTTGCACCGAATAAGGTAAAAACCTTTGCTTTTAATTCGTCATTGTTTTCTTCTTCATCCTTTCTCCGTAGTTTTTGTAATCATAATTTTTGTACGCTGGACTTGCTGTAGAGGCCTCGAAGGTCGTAGGTTTAGTTGCGGTGTTATTCTTGTTGCTTTATTCCTGTAGTTACAATCTCTGTTGTGTTGATAGTAAGCGGTTGGAATACTCTTTTGAGGAATAAACTTCAAAATACTCTGAGGAAAAAGAAATTACAATTGAAATTTCTCTTAGTCAATTTTGGGTTTAATCTTGGCTTTCAGTGGTGGTGAGGAGATTCCGAAGATAGCTCGAGTCCCGTTTTGTTACCCCGAACAAGGTAAAAACCTTTGCTTTTAATCCGTCATTGTTTTCTTCTTCATCCTTTCTCCGTAGTTTTTGTAATCATAATTGTTGTACGCTGGACTTGCTGTAGAGGCCTCGAAGATCGTACGTTTTATTGCGGTGTTATTTTTGTTGCTTTATTCCTGTAGTTACAATCTCTTTTGTGTTGATAGTAAGCGGTTGGAAAACATATGTCTCGTTGTGTGTTTTAGTGCCGTCTGTTCCGGCTGTTTATCTTGCTAAAGTATAAGCTCTTGAAAAATGATTTCTTCCTTGTTTTTTTCTGTGAATGTGAAATAATTTATTTATAAAAAATAATTGAGGCGAGCTCTATTTGTGTAACTATTTGGTTGAAAAATTGCATCGTGGCAAAATTTTGTATAGTATGTTCTTCATTTATTTAACTCACAATTGTTTGGTCGTCCCTTGACGTTGAATGTTGTTAACGTTCTCTTGGCGTCGTAATGATGATGTTTAGATCCTGGTTTGAGTGTGTTGATGTTCTTGTAGCCTAGCTGTGTGAAAGGAAAATAATATATTTTTGATAGATTGTGTAGTTTCAAATTTTGTCTGAATATTGTTTTCATATAAATGGATTCTTTTCTTTAATTTTTCCTTCTTATTCCTGATTATTTAAAAGATTTTGTGGTATTATTCCTCTTTAGTTTTCACTGATCAGCTACTGATTTCAATTTTAGTTCCTTGATGGGATCAAAATATAACTAATTATTTTCATTCAGACGCCTTGAGTTTTGTTTATTATCACCAGGTTTTTCTTTTTTTCTTTGTTTGATAAGTTCTGTTTTGTTGTAAATCTTAATGCTTAATTGAAAGTTTGGATAGAAAGTTTGAAAGCCGGCTTGACTAATGCAACTTGTTTTGTTGATTCTTTTCTTTGAAATTTCTTTTTCTCTTTGGCTATCATGTTAAACACAGCACAACATACTGAAGTCCTTTCATCCATCGTATTAAGTAGTATAACTATTATTCGTTGTGATTGGGATCCATTTTTTTAAGTTTCACTAATCCATAGTTAATCCATTGCATGTTTATTCAAGGTACTAATTCTTACGATAGAAGATTCATTCGGCTTACAAATTTATTGTTTTCTCGTTTGTTTGTGTCCTCGCATGTATATATACATATATATATTAATTCTTTGTATCTTTTCTTCACATGAACCCACATTCGAGTCCAAATGGACTTTTCCTCATTGTTGCATTATCGATGTAGGCTATTGAGATCCATCTCGTTGAGTCAAGCCCGAAGGAAAATCTAAAGTCGGTCCATGGCATACCAAGCATAAGAAGATAGAAGAAGAAGGAAAATGAGTTAAAGTCTCATTCTTGAAGCGGCTAAGAGACTTGAAAGTCTCATATTTATTTATTCATTTCATTGTTGTCTTTATTTATTTATTCATTTATTTCATCATTTATTCACTTGGACCTCGAAGCCAAAGTTGTAAACTAATATAGGTGAAGCGGATTTTGGGCCAAAAAGGCTCAAAAACATAGATTAGGACAAGTGAAAAATGGGTCGAAAGCCCAATTAGATTAGGATAGGTTTTCGTTGATTTGGGCCCAACGATCTAAGTCTTTTACTTGCTCCTCCCTTTTCCCTTTTATGTGCTTATTTGCTTTTCATTTTCTCAGACTTGGTTAAATCCCCTACTAAGTTGTCAAAACTTATTTTATACAAATCTTTTCCTAAAATCACTTTCTTTTCAAAAATCAACTTCTGTTTTTTCAAAGTTAGTCAAAAGATATTTTCAAGTAGTCCGACTAACCGCAAGTTAGCAGATGTTTTAGGTGCCTAAAACCTTCCTAAAACGTTAATAGGAACCGCTTACTCAGAATCTTTGAAAATTAAATGATTTTTCTGTTTTGGATCATTTGAAGTATCATGGAAAGGTTTTCTTAATTCCTTTTAAAAATCTAGCGGCGACTCTTCAAAAGTCAAAAAATTTCACAAAAAATTGGCGACTCTACTGGAGAATATTAACTAAGTTCTAACCAAATGTTTCATTTTATCTTTTGATTATCTGTTTAATCGCTTACGTGTGTATATGTTTCAATTTTTGCAGAATTTAATTATTGCATCTCATAGCATAATCTCGCATTGTTTATTAAATTGTTTTGGGGTTTCGTGGATGTCCCGACCCCTATTGTTCAATTCTAAATAAAGTGTTGAAAATATGACTCTTTGTTAGCATGTGAGATGTCTGATGGTTGTTCTTGTTTTTAAACCCAAGTCATCCACTTGGGAACTGGGTTCAAACCCACTCTAGACACCTAGGATAAAGCAAAACCAAAACTCTATTTTAGGCATAAGCCTAGGATGACCCAATACCCGAGGGGTTATTGGGCCCATTAGAAAACCTGCCCTGCGTCTATTGACCCCGAGTCAATTATAGACGAATCATATTTGTGTGTTGAAGAAATATATATTTTTTTAATCCAATACATTATCCTTTGGGGGTCGGGAGAAGGTTTGCTTTGCTTACTTTCATGTAAGGACGCCTAAATCATACGCCAATTGAGGGAGGAATTGAAGCAAGCCAAGCAAGAAATTGATCGTTGGACAATTGCATCTAGAGCATAGTTATACGGAAATCGCTCAATCATCAACGTATGTCGCCAATAACAAAAAATGGATAAAGCTAAGAGGGCGAAGGCCGATAGAAGAGCATTCAGGAGCTAGCATTTCCTATCCCCTGCACAGGACATTATTCTTTTTCTCATGTTATTTTTCCTTTTCCTAAAAGATTGTATCTATTTTGTGCAACTTTTGTAGGAATTTATTCCATTTATGTACACCTATGAAGGTTTTTAGGAGATAATGAATTGGTTTTAAAAAACATATATTTTCTTCAAATACGTTAGGCAACCCTTGGCTAAAAAGGGTCACTCAAATTAGGATGCACATTTATTACAATATGTTTGTGTGATATAAATTCTTATGCGCTTATATGTGCTATGTTGATTCGAATCAAAGGAGAATTGATCCAATCCAATTTTCCATAAAGCATCTCTAGGCAGAAATATACCCCACTATACAAAAACCTAATCAAACATATTCCAAGTCTCCCAAGTTTCTCAAAAAAGTCTACAATCATTCTTAAAACATCCAAAATGATCGCTACCATTTTAGGAAAGTTGACTTTCGAATTAGAAAATCTGATTTCTCCTCTATGTAATACGTAGGCAGCCTTTTGGCCCGGCCCATATATCCAAAAGTTCTGTTGTCCTCCACTTTTTTGAAAGAAGTAATAAGGTCAGAAAGTAGAAAAGTTGAGCCTTCCTGATGAATTCCACCTATCCATATCATTGAACAAAATCTTGTTTATTGAAATTCTCGAGTCATCATTACTTCATGGATCAATTCGCATGAGATGAGAAACAACTCCATGTTTTTATTTCCTACCTTATCATCTTGCTTTGATTATAACTAACCGAATCTAACACGTCAGCCTTTGAGTTGTTTTTACTTTGCCAGTAATAAAAACTACTCTGTGTTGGCACAAAATGACCGTACTTCACCAAATAAAAATGAATAAGAGATCCCCTTCTTGACTATAGCTTTGTTACAGGAAAAGAAAATGACTAGTATTAAAACTGGACTCTGCCAAATATTTTTCAAACCTGTAAATGATGGTCTCAAGGATTGATATGGGAGTACCAAGATATCCAACAAGTTCTACAAGTTGTCCAACATATTCACAACCATTCACACGTAGCCAAGCTTGGGAGTTACAAAAACTCTAAGTTATGTTCATGCAAATGGCCGTGTGTGAGTTGGTACTTGAGCCTTCCAATGGATTAAATATTTGTAAGTGTGAAGAGGAGCCTTGAAGTGTAATAAACTTACACTCAAAGGCCACCCCTTGGCAAGGGTAGGATGGCCATTTGTTATCTCCCTTTGTGGACTAATATAAATAGATAGTGTTAAGGTTATTTTTGAGTTATTTCATTCATATTTTGGAAGACAACAAACACTTTGTAATATTTTGAAACTTCTCTCTTCCATTGGAGAAGCCCCAATTCCGAAAACTCACTAGTAGAGTGATACTAGTGTTGTCTCTTGGCTAGAAACTAGGGTCTTGGGTTCTTTGAGTTCATCTTGGTCCAAGTAATATCTTGGTATTAATATTTATTAATCTTAGGGTCCTTTCTCTTGTTAGGGTTTTTAGATCATTGAATATTGTATGTCAAGTTACTATCCCTCTTGTAATTTTGTTAATCTTGTGTTGTTGGAATCTTGAAGTCTAGTGAATCCGTGTGAGGCTCTTTTGATTCACTAGCATTATTATTGACTTACTTGTTGTTGTTGTTAATATCATATTCTTATTCTAAAAATGTGACTCTTGAAGACTAGTGAAGCCGTGTGTGGTCTATTTCGATTCACTAGCACTTGTTGTTCATCTTGTTGTTTGTTTCTTGTGTTGTGAACTTGGTATCATACCATTTGGTATCGAAGATTGTGGTTGATTTTTTTCTAACAAAATCAATCTTGGGTTTGGTAGTTGAAAAATACAAAAAAAAAAGAAAAAGAAAAAAAAAGGTTGCTGAAATCTGAAAATTCCAGAAAAAAAGAGAAATCTGTCCATCTTGTTCTTGGCCGAGAAAATTGTTTTGTGTTGTTGTGTTGGCCAAGATTGGTGTTTGTGTGGTTATATATAGATGTTCTTTTGTTTGTATAGTTTGTTTCTTGTGTTGATTTCTTTCTCATCAATACAAAAGGTGTCTAAAGCTAAGTTGAGCTTAATATATTGACATTGCTATTGTGGACTTGAAGTGGTAGTATGATGAACTTGAAGTAGGCTGAGTTTGTGTGTTGTTGCTTGAATTTAAAGTGGGATATTGTTGGTGAATTATGGCTGTGTTCTTGAAGTATTGTTGTGGTGTTCATATTGATCTTCTTATCATCTCATATCCTAACCACTATAAACACTAAAATAGATCCAAAAGGGTTGTAAGACAAAGTTGTAAAGTTGTTTGTGAAAAGACTTTCCAACATCACTTCCTTGACTTAACAACCACTTTTTTTCTTAAAACAAGGATCCTTGTCTTGTGGAACTAATAAAGTGAAGCCTCATCTTTTGAGTTGGAAAAAGTTGAAAACTTACAAGACTTTACTTTCCCTCCAAAAGCAAAGTCATCCATTACAAAATTGTGAAGATTAAGGCTTCAAGTTGTTGAACAAAATGTATGGACCCATGACCAATTTCATGCTGCCACATCACCTTAATCACTGTTCATGTCATTAATTAAGCTTAATTTGGATATTCTAGTTTCTAATTATTGATTCTTAGTTTCTTCTAATTGACTCGAGAACTAATTAGCGAGCTAGTACATCCCTACTAGGTTGTCAATTAGTCCTTTGAAGCCTTGTATTCGTGTCATCATTTGTTTGTGTGCTTTTGTTGTTTGAATACGTTGTAACTCCTTGAATCTAGTCTGACAAGAATTCTTTGAGTTTCAAACAAGAATCTACTCCGGATAAGAGCATACTCAAACCTTAAGGATTCATGGGTTACTAGCCAATCTACAATATTTATAGAGCTCGAGTGTGAGTGATCCGAGAGTGTGTGAGTAAGGAGAGGTTTTAAACTAACTTGTTTGTTTCTTGTGTAGGTGATACCTTGAAAATGAAGGGAACCACATCTCAAACCATGTATTCTAATGAAATGGAGAATATGAGGGTCACTCTTGAGGCTATGACCCGAGCTCTTGAAAGGTTGAGTACAGAAGTGGAAGTAATAAGGGGAGAAGTGACGACTATAGTGGGAGGTTAGAACAAGTGGAGAGTCAAAGGAACTATCGTCCTTCTACTCCTCAACATGTTTCATCAAGTGGACATGATATAAATTCCTCCACCACCGTTACTCCCGAAACATGGCCACAATTGCCAAATCCTTCACTAGCTCCACTAAATGCCGCAAGCCAAACCACTCATAACCCCCTAAACCGAGACTCCAATAGACCAACCCATTCCCAAAATCTTCAAGTTCTTCAAGAGGGACTCAGACGTCAAATGCCTCCACAAAATCTGAACCCTTCCTTCCAAGCTCTACTAAACCAAAGACCACCACCTCCACAAAATCCAATCCCTCCAAATCAAGTTCCAAACGTTCAAAACCGTCCCATCCACTTTAAAGAATATGGTAGAGAGTATTATGAAAGGTATGGAGCCTTTGATGATGCTTATATGAGGGAAGAAGAGATGAGAGGGGGATGTATGGATCCAATAAGATACCGAGGGTATGGAGAAAGGGGAAATCGATACCAAGAGAGAGATGTAGGCATCAACACCATCAAATTGACCCTACCTATCTTTAAGGGTGAAAGTGACCCCGAGGTGTATCTTGCTTGTGAGTCGAAATGTTATAAAGTGTTTCAAGTGAATGATATATCAGAGGAGAAGAAGAGTTGTTATGTCATAGCTCACTTTGAAGGCTATGCTAACACATGGTGGAAATATGTCAAACGGTTTGGTAATGAGTTAATTGATGGACAACCACCACCATGGTTTCGGTTGAGGTATCTAATGAGGCAACAGTATATTCCTAAAAGTTATTGTCATGAGTTTCTTGCTAGGTTGTACAATTTGTTACAAGGGAATCGAAATGTGATGGCATATTATAATGAGTTTCAACAACTCATGTTGAAGCTTGATCATCGTGGAGAACAAATTGGCCATGATATCATTCGATTGAAATGTGGGTTGAACAAAGAGATATCCACTCATTTGATGCTTCACAAGTTTGATACCGTTGAAGGAATTTTCCAAGCGGCTCTTGAGATAGAAAGGGATCTTAAAGAGAGGTCGTCGTTTAAGGTAAAGGGACCATCAACCTCGGGTTGGCCGAGGAGCAAAGATATGGTTCAACCATATTTGGGTTGGCCCACAAACAAGGAACAACCCACCAATATAAGGCTGCCTGATCCTAAAATAGTCCACAAATTTCCTCCCCGATAAGAAGCTCACAAGTATCCTAATCCTAAAGGGTTCCAATGTTTCAAGTGTCAAGGTTGGGGACATATAGCCAATGAATGTCCAAACCGACACAATGTGATCCTAAGGGAAGAGATATTGTATTACCTTGGTGAGAAAGTGGGTCTTGAAAAAGAAGAGGATGAGGCCGAGCCTCAAGATGGAGAGGAACCCGAAAATGAGATACATAATGATGATAATGATGATTGTGAGGATGCTTATCCAAAATAAGGGGAGTGCATGGTTACAAACTTTGTAGTAAGGCGTGCCATGATTAGTAAGGCGATAGGTGATCCTAGCCAATGGGAGAATCTATTCTATACTAAATGCCTTGTGAAGGGAAGTGTGTGCACTTTGGTGATAGATAGTGATAGTTGTGCAAATGTTGTTAGAGTTGCTATGGTTAACTTCTTAAAATTTCCAACTATACTTCATAATAGCCCTTACAAGTTGCAATGGTTGAATGAATGTGGTGAATTAAATGTCATGAGGCAATGTGTGATATGGTTTAAGGTAGGAAACTACCACAACGAAGTGCTTTATGACGTAATACTAATACAAGCATGTCACTTATTGTTAGGTAGACCTTGGCAATATGATAGGTCTACCAAACATGATGGGAGGTCTAATCGATATACACTTGAGAAGGATGGCCGAAAGGTAACACTTCATCCACTTTTGCCTTCACAAGTGAAGGAGCTGCATCAAAGGATGAGAGAATTGAAAGAAAAGGGAAAGAATCCAAAAATAAAGAAAAAAAAAGGGGAACCCGTAGGTGGGGTAGTGGGGATATCCGAGGCTGCCTCAATATCAAAGGGAAAATAAAACATGGTGATGTTGGTTAGAAAGAAGAAGCTCTTCGTGGATCATGATGAGGAGACACCCATGCTTCTTTTGGCACATTGTTTTAACACTAACCCCACTAATTCTTCTATTTCTCCTTTGATTTCATGTGTGTTGCAGGATTATGAAGATGTTTTTCCCAAAGAAATTTCACAAGGAATGCCCTTGCTTTGGGGAATTGAGCACCAAATAGATTTTGTTCCGGGATCACAATTGCCCAACAAATCAGCTTATAGGAGAAACCCGACGGATACCAAGGAATTGCAATGCCAAGTTAAGAAACTCCTCAACAAAGGGTATATCAAGGAGAGTATGAGCCCTTGCGTGGTCCCGGTGCTACTAGTTCCCAAGAAAGACGATACTTGGCGTATGTGCGTTGATTACCGAGCCATCAACAAGATAACAGTAAAATATCGTCACCCTAATCCTAGGCTAGATGATATGCTTGATGAATTGAGTGGTTCATGTTTGTTTTCTAAAATTAATTTGAGGAGTGGCTATCACCAAATCCGTATGCAACCGGGTGATGAATGGAAAACTACCTTCAAGACCAAATTCGTTCAGTATGAATGGATGGTTATGCCATTCAGCCTAACAAATGCTCCAAGTACTTTCATGAGGCTAATGAATCATGTGATGAAGCCTTTTATTGGAAAGTTTGTTGTTGTCTACTTTGATGATGTGTTGGTGTATAGTAGATCCTTAGATGAGCATGTAAAACATTTATAATATGTGTTTGATGTCCTCCAAAAGGAGAAGTTATATGCTAATTTAGAAAAGTGTTCTTTTGGTGTCCAAGAAGTTGTATTTCTCGGTTTTGTGGTAATCTCAAAATGGGTCGAAGTAGATGAATCTAAGATTGACGCTATCAAAAATTGGCCAACTCCCAAAACCATAGGTGAAGTGAGAAGCTTCCACGGGTTGGCTAGCTTTTATAGACATTTTATCAAAGGATTTAGTACCTTTGCCGCCCCCTTGACCGAAGTGATTAAAAAGGATCGGCCTTTCAAGTGGGGAGATGAACAAGATAAGGCCTTCAAGGACTTGAAAGCTATGCTCATCTCGACCCCTTTGTTACAATTGCCAAATTTTGACAAAAATTTTGAGGTTGAATGTGATGCTAGCAAAGTTGGTATAAGCGTGGTTTAAATACAAGAATTAAAGCCTATTGCCTACTTTAGCGAAAAGCTCAAAGGAGAAACTCTAAACTACTCTACGTATGATTTAGATTTGTATGCGTTGATTAGAGCCTTGAACACTTGGAAACATTATTTATGGCCTAAAGAATTCGTGATCCGAATGGACCATGAGTCCTTGAAGCATTTTCGGGCACAAGATAAGCTTAATAAATGGCATTCCAAGTGGATTGAGTTTCTTGAAACTTTACCCTATGTTATTCATTACAAAAAGGGTAAGGACAATGTGGTTGCAGACGCTTTATCTCGAAAACACATTCTTGTGTCTACTTTGTCTTCAAAATTGATGGGTTTTGAGATCTTAAAGGAATTGTGTCCCGAGGACCCTCACTTTGCTCCTATCTATTGGGAATGCGAAGAATGGGGTAGGGACAAGTGGGATTCATCTAGGGGTTCAAATCCCTATGCTAAGTTTGACGGTTACTTGTTTAAAGATAGGCGATTGTGTGTACCCTCTAGCTCTTAAAGAGAGTTGTTTATGAGAGAAGCACACAATGGCGGTCTAATGGGTCACTTTGGGGTAAAAAAAAACCCTTGGAATATTGGAGGAGCAATTCTATTGGCCAAAAATGCACAAGGATATATCTAGGAATTGCGGCCAATGTGTAGATTACAAAGGAGCCAAATCTCGGCTCTAACCTCATGGGTTGTACACCCCGCTACCCACCCTTTTACATCCTTGGCTTGATATATCTATGGATTTTGTGTTAGGGTTACCAAGGACTATAAGAGGTCGGGATAGTATCTTTGTTGTGGTTGATCGGTTTTCTAATATGGCATACTTTATTCCATGCTCTAAATGTGATGATGCACCTAGTGTGGCCTCTTTGTTTATTGATAATGCTGTCAAGTTGCATGGTGTTCTGAGGACCATTGTGAGTGATAGGAACTCTAAGTTCCTAAGTCACTTTTGGAAGTCAATGTAGGGTAGGCTTGGTACCAAGTTGTTGTTCTCCACTTCTTGCCACCCACAAACCGATGGCCAAACGGAAGTAGTAAATAGAACTTTGGGTGCTATGCTACGTTCCATGATTAAGGGAAAATTGACTTCTCGAGAGGAACACCTACCATTAATTGAGTTTGCCTATAATCGTGTCATACACTCAAGTACGGGAATGACTCCCTTTGAGTGTGTATATGGCCTCAACCCTCTTACCCCTTTGGATTTAACTCCTTTGCCAAGTGATCTTATGATTAGCCTATATGGAAGAAAGCGGGCAGATTTTATGAAAAAGTTGCATGAGAATATGCTGCTTCGACCTGAGAAGAAAAATCAAGAGATTGCAAAGCGGGAAAACAAAGGAAGAAAGAAACTCATTCTTGAACCGGGAGATTGGGTGTGGGTGCACCTTAGGAAGGATCGGTTTTCATCTCAAAGAAAGACCAAATTGATGCCAAGGGGTGATGGTCCATTCCAAGTACTTGAAAGAATCAATGATAATGCCTACAAGATTGACCTTCCCTCGGAATACCAAGTGCACAACACTTTCAATGTGTGTGATCTTTCTCTAGTGGATGCGGTTGAGGATGACCAAATGTCGAATTTGAGGTCAAATTCCTCTCAAGATAGAGAGGATGATACGGGAGTACCAAGCTGTCCAACAAGTTCTACAAGTTGTCCAACAAGTTCATGACCATTCACACGTAGCCAAGATCGGGAGTTACAAAAACTCCAAGTTATGTTCATGCAAATGGCCGTGTGTAAGTTGGTACTTGAGCCTTCCAATGGATTAAATGTTTTTAAGTGTGAAGAGGAGCCTTGAAGTGTAATAAACTTACACTCAAAGGACACCCCTTGGCAAGGGTAAGATGGTCATTTGTTATCTCCCTTTGTGGACTAATATAAATAAATAGTGTTAGGGTTATTTTTGAGTTAGTTCATTCATATTTTGGAAGACAACAAACACTTTGTAATATTTTGGAACTTCTCTCTTCCATTGGAGAAGCCCCAATTTCGAAAACTCACTAGTAGAGTGATACTAGTGTTATCTCCTGGCTAGAAACTAGGGTCTTGGGTTCTTTGAGTTCCTCTTGGTCCAAGTAAGTGCTTGGTATTAATATTAATTAATCTTAGGGTCCTTTCTATTGCTAGGGTTCTTAGATCATTGAATATTGTGTGTCAAGTTACTATCCCTCTTGTAATCTTGTTAATCTTATATTAGTGGAATCTTGAAGTCTAGTGAAGTCGTGTGAGGCTCTTTCGATTCACTGGCATTATTATTGACTTTTTTGTTCTTGTTGTTAATATCATCTTCTTATTCTAAAAACGTGACTCTTGAAGACTAGTGAAGTCGTGTGTGGCCTATTTCGATTTAGTAGCACTTGTTGTTCATCTTGTTGTTCTTGTTGTTGTTTGTTTCTTGTGTTGTAAACTTGATATCATATCAAGGATGGAATAAGGAAAAATGTGAGGAAAGAATTTTCCAAGACAACCGGGATCATGAAAGATTAATTAGAGGAAACATTGTTTGAATTGGACCTCCACTCCACTCATGACTCATCGCCCATCGTATAATAATAACTTAAAACCTGTCATTGTCATGTAATGTCAAGAAGTAAAATGATCAAATAAATAAAGAATAATGATGAATGGGAGACAATAGCCCTAGAAGAGTTAACAGAAGAGTCAAAGAGTTCAAGAATCAAAGAAGCCTAATCTAAAGGAAATCGAGGCGGTTAACAATGACTAAAGGAATTGGACAATTAATCCTTCGTTCTATCCAGACAAAGGCAATGAAAATGCCAAGTCATCCATAGAAGTACTTATTTCTATCCTAGTAAGTTTGATAATAGTATTTAGGGCCATTTAACCCTGAAGATATGTTTAGTACGAACTACGTTTGACTTGAATTCCTAAGAAAGGGATACATAGGCGACCTATGTTGGCTTCGGTCAACCCCTTAGGACAATTTATCCTTTCCTTTTATGTATGAACTATATTTGACCTCAATTCCCAAGAAAGGGATATGTAGGCGGCCTATGTTGGATTCGATCAACCCCTTAGGAAAATTTATCATTTCCTTTCATGTATGAACTACGTGATGACCTGAATTCCCCAAAAAGCATACTTAGGCGGCCTATGTCGGCTTTGGTCAACCCATTAGATTTTTATATATATCCCTTGCATAGTCCTAAACTACGTTTGACCTGATTCCTGCTTCAATGGGATATGTAGGCACCCCAACGGCTTGGTCCTGTAACCTCAGGAAATGGAAACTGGGGAAGAATTTTTGAGAAGGAATCTCGAGAATTCACAAGAGGAAGATCATCATCCAACAAAGAGAATGAAGACCAACAAAGACTTTGGATACTCTAGAGTTGATATCATATCAAACAACTTTAAACTGGGGCAAAATATTTTGAGGAAGGCCTCAAAATTTCAACCAAACAGTGGAGTATATTTCAAATTCCCCAGTACTAGAGGTCAAAATAAAACTTTTGAAGTCACCAGTTGCGACAACGTCTAGGTAGACTCAATCTCCGACTATGATAGAATTGTTTGAAAAACCCTTCAACAATGATGATAAGTTTTGAAAATCATCCGTCGATATAGTCAAAATCAAGATGAAGACATTCGTTGAGCTAGTACAGACATGACTAACAGAGATTTTCTAAAGCTTTTACTGGAACTTTTGAAACTATTCTCTTAAATTAAGACTACTTTAAAAAATCTATGCAAATCTTTTTACTTAGTGATTGCCTAGGCATCTATTGGGACGGGGAGTTAGGGTGGAAGTCCCAATATGACGGAGTACCCGAAAGATGGCTAGGAGCAAATCAAGGATTGAAGGAGGTCAACACGGAGTAGTTTCACTCACAACTAATCATTTTTCTATGGATGCAGGGATAAGAGCACAAAATGGGAATCTTTTTCAAAATATCCCCAAGTACATTCAAGGGAGTCGACACTATAAATACAACAATCAAAAGGATCACTCAATAGGAGGAAGAGAAAAAATTCATCCTCAAAATTCATCTTGGAGCGAAGCAAACGGTATTTGAGTAATCCCCAAACAAGGACTCTGGCCCATTTACTTGCATCCGATGGATTTGCTATTTAATTATTTCTTCAAAAAGATATGATTAATAGTATAATAAGTTATTCAAATCATGATGCTCAGTATTTGTCATTAAACTATCATAAGGCTTGACTGTTGTCGTCAGTGAGAGTGACAATATGTCTACTAACTGTCTACCTTGAGTACAAGTACATGTAGAAAGCAAAACACAAACAAACGAACTCAGGTGAAACTGTTGTCAAATCACCATAAGGGTCATTTCATATCATCTCATTTCCAAGAGGGCCATTATATATCATATCCAAGAGGGCCATTTCATTTCATTGCCAAGAGGGATATTTCATATCATTTCCAAGAGGGCCATTTTATGCCATTTCCAAGAGGGCCATCTCATATCATTTCCAAGAGGTCCATTTCATATCATTTCCAAGAGGGTCATTTGATATCATTTCCAAGAGGGCCATTTCATGTCATTACCAAAAGGGTCATTTCATGCCATTGCCAAGAGAACCATTTCATATCATTTCCAAGAGGGTCATTTCATATCATTGCTAAAAGGGATATTTCATGCCATTGGCAAGAGGGATATTTCATGCCATTGCCAAGATGGCATTTCATATCATTGCCAAGAGGGCCATTTCATATCATTGCTAAGAGGACCATTTCATGCCATTGCCAATAGGGTCATTTCATATCATTGCCAAAAGGGCCATTTCAGGCCATTGCCGAGAGGGACATCTAATATCTTTTGACACGAGAGACACAAATGTTGGCATCGAGGATATTATCAGCATCTAATATCTGTTGACACGCGAGACACAAACACCGGCATCGAGGATATCATCAGTATATAATATTTATTGACACGTGAGACACAAATATGACATCGAGGATATCATCAACATCTAATATCTGTTGACATACGAGAAATAAATGTTGGCGTTGAGTATATCATCAAAATCTAATATTTGTTGATACACGAGATAGCATACACTGGCATTGAGGATATCATCAGTATCTAATATCTATTAACACGCGAGATAACATACACTGATGTAAAAATATCTCATTATTTTATGAATCAACATCTGAATACATCAAAAGCATGTGATTCAAAGGGACGTCTTTAAGTAGCTATCTGAAAGCGAACGACATATGAGACTTCTAAGAAATTGACAATCTGAGGGTTATCTATAAGTCATATTATTTGAAATAGGATAGTATATGATATTACGTATGAGTTGATAGAACATAGGTCATTCGTAATATGCAACAACATTCTAACCAGATAGTGTGCAAGGTTACCCAAAAATTGATAGTCCGAAGGTTATCCACAAGTCGCAACTAAATTCTTACCGAAGAATATGCAAGATTGTCAAATTGATAAATCCAAGGGTTCTATATAAGCCGCATCATATCCAAGATTGATTATGTGCAGGATTACCCAAAGAATAGCAATTTGAGACATATCTATAAGTCATATTGTATCCAAGGTCGAATGATGCATAGAAATACCTGAGAACTATCGGTTGGAGGGATATCTGTAAGCCATCTCTTATCCAAGGTCGGATAATGTGCAGGACTACCTAAAAGCTAGAAATTCAAAGGATATCTGTAAGTCGCCTCGTATCCAACATCAAATAATTCACAAGATTATCCAAAGATTGACAATTCAAGGGAAATCTATAAGTCGTATCGATACAAAAGATGCACAAGACTTACCCGAAGGTCACATGAAAAGAATCATTGTAAATAATTAGAGATGTTTTCATGCCATATATGACAAGCATTATAGGTGACCAAAGAGGTTACCACATCAGCACAAAATTACACGGTTGCAGGGACCGTTTTGCATAAAGTATCATCGGTGTCCAAGAGGGCCACCCCACTTTGAAGACATATTCAATCGATAAATGAGCCAATTATACAAAAACCAAGAGGTTTGTTATGTTTGTTATTGTAAGTTATTTCCTTCCAAATAGGTACAGGAGGGGATAACTTTAGGCAATAACTCCCGTGGAGATATGGTAAAAAACTACATACCTCTTTCGTGAAATATGTTTAACACTAACATTTTTTGTTTGAAACATTGTCGAGAGAATCCGAGAGGATGAAAATCTCAAATCAAAACCACAGGTGCGGATGACTTTAGATAGGATGCAACACAACGTGGAACTCTTTCTTAGCAGCAAAATGTGGCATAGTCTAAATAGGGACGTCAAACTCTTTGGATGTGAGCTAAACGATTATCGCCACCACAATCCAACCACACCCCTGTTAGAAGGCATGTGATAATTTTGGGATATTTTGATTTCAGCTTCACCTTTAAGATATTTCTAAGCTCATATCGAGGGTAAACTTCTCATTTTTTCAAATTCGAGTGATAGGATACCTAGAGTTTTAGAAATTATATCAAGGTAAATTCTTACCTATAGATGTGAATTGCTCCACATTCATGGTAAAGAGATTACAAGCCTCTTTTCCATAACTCAATTAACTCGTCACTCATCCCGAGCCAAAGATAATTTGAAATAAAAGATCATTTTTTCTACCGATTGCGTCAAACTACAAACAGTCTGATTCCCTGAGTCTTGGGGATATGTAGGTTGGGATCTATGTGAAAAACTCGACTGAATTCTAGGCTCTCCCCAAATCCCTTTATTCTCTAGTTTTTCAGTTTTATCAAAAACTCCAAAACCGAGATAACTTGTGAATTTTTGAAAAATCGTGCTTTAAATTAAGTTGTATGAACTACAAGTGGACTGATTTTCATGTAACCTGAGATATGTAGGAATACTAATACTGAGGTCCTTTGTGATGCTTGTGGTATGTGTTTCATGATCATAATAAAGGATTGTTGGTTGTATTCCAAAAGTGTACCCCTTTGGCATGTCTATATAATTTGTGGTACTAATGCTAACCCTCCTGTCATGAGAATTGTGTGCTTATTTTCCTTCTCTTTGGTTATTCAAGGTGCGAATTTGAGGAAAAATTCCTTTCAAGATGGAGAGGATGATATAAGCATGAGGAGCACAAGGATTACATATTTTTGTCAAAGGTCACAGTTTCGGATTTGCAAGTGAATTAAAGACCTTTTGAAGCCTTTTTCAAAGCCTTGTCCAAGTGAAGGAAATAGGAGGAGTTTATCCACTTAAGAGTTGCCTCAATTGAAGGAAAATATGGAGAGGATGATACAGGTATCATGGGCTCGAGACTATTTACTAAAAGCCAAGCTTAGAAACTACAAAGACTACAAGGCGCGTTTATGAAAATGGACGTATTTGATCTTATTTAAAACTCTACCAAGGTAATGTACGTATTGAAGTTTGAGGGATGACCTTAGGTGCTCAAAAATACACCCAAGGATTCCCCAAAACACTCTACACCCGCCACCCCTTCATTAAGGGTAAAGGGGTCCTTTTGCCAACCTTTTGTAATAGACTATTTAAAGTGTGTCCTTTAGTATTATTCATTAGTTATCTTATTCTTTAAATCACTTGTAGTATTGTACATCACTTTCATCTCAAGAAGAGAGTAGACCACCACTTTGACATCACGAGAAATGGTTTCTTCTTGTGTCGTGTGTATCGGCTAGAAATAAGAGTGCTTGAGTGAACCAAGTTCCTCTTGTGTCCCGTAAGAATGTGGTGCTTGTTAATTTGTTTTGTGGAGGTTTTAGAGTATTAATACACTCTTTTGTTTCTGGATTATGAGTTCACATTGTGTCAAGTTACATATCTTTTTTATCATTTAAGTTTGAGTTTGCTGTTTTCGTTTAGTGTCTTGTGCATGTGGACTGTTTGTGAGTTTGCGGACTGTTTTGTGCTTATTTAGATACCGTTTGGTTTAATTTGGTATCATAGTGAATGCTGGTCATGTTCTCACACCACCGATCTTGGGCTTTTCTATTTGAAAAAAAAAAAAAAAAGAGTGTGTGTTATCTGGTGACTTGTGTTGGCCGAGAAATGTCTAGATTTAGATGTTATTTTTTCTTGTCTTAGTAGTTTCATGTGTTAGATTGTTGTTTCCCTAGAACACTTGAGTCTAAGTTCTAATATTTGAGCTTTTTTTAGTGTTGTTGAAGGGCTGGATGGTTCAGAATGTTGTTGTTGTTCATAAGTGTTCTTGTTGTTGTTCATATTGTTCTTGAGATGAATGTTGGGCAAAAGGCTTGTTTAATTTGAAAAACAAAAAGAGAGAGGAAACTTCTTGTGTTTGTCTTGGAATTAGTTTCAAGACAGCACCAAAGAGGCAAATAGACAAAGGGCTTCCTAAAAAGATTACTTACCAAAAGGGTGTCAAACCTTTTTAAAAAAGAACCAAAAAGTGAAAGGGACAAACCAAAGCCAAAATGGCGTTTTGCCATTTTGGTGCAAGTTGGTGAAAAGCTTATTGACACCTTGACCTTTCGAAAAAGAGTTACAAGCTTGCTTTTTTCACTCCAAAAACATAAAAAGCCTCACCAAACAACCAATATTGAGTCATTCAAGTAGGACAACATCAAACTTAAACAAAAACAACAACACCAAACGGCCAAAATAAAAATTATGGGCCACATCAACAACAAAATCAAGTCATAGAACCTTCCAAGTTTCTTTCTTTTTCTCTACTAGTTTTCTTTATATTGGCTCCTACACTAGTTGGCAACTATGTAACAACCTACTAAGTTGTGAATCAGTTTTCAAGTACGTCTTTGTGTCAACGTTCTTTGTGGTGCTTTTCTCGTTTACAATTCGTAGATGTTCTTGGTTTGACTGCGTACAAAACTTCCTTGAGTCTTCAAAACCAAAATCCATTCTAACTCAAGAGTAGACTCATTCCTAAACACTAAATTATTGATAGCCCGCTTACAACACTTGAAGAACTAAGTGAGGAAGACGAGTGTGAAGAATGTGTGAGCGTATTTTGAACTAACATTTGCTTGTTTTGTAGGTACAATTGCAAATGGAACCCAAAAATTCCATTGCTCTAATCGTGGACAATAATGTTATGAATGTCCTCTTAGATAGTCTTGAAACTTTGTTTAGAGGCATGGCTAGGATGAAGGCAAATATTGAGAAATTGGGTTCGGATGTGGCCTCAACGAGTGAGAGGTTGGAGAGGGTGGAAATACAAAGGAGTTCTCGACCTCATACCCCTCAAATTACCTCACCTTCTATTACTCCCGATACCTTGCACCAAAGATTGTATCCACCAAGTGCTACAAACCAAGTCAATCTTTACTCCTAAAGCCGAGAATAAGATGGACCTAGATGTTCCTCACTTCACCAAGTTCCACAAGGACTTGGAACCCAAATTCCATCCCTAAACCTAAATTCACCACTCCAAAATCCTCCAATTCAAAGACCCTACACTCTACAAAATCCAATGCCTCCTCTCCAAGCTCCACTAAATTGAGATCACACCGTCTAAGTAGAAAAAGAGGGAGAGTTAGTCTCTAAGTAGAATGAGTCCAAGAATCACGATGGATAGAAATATAATGGTGAGGTACAAGAATAATGTGAAGAAAAAAGGTCAAGGGAAAAGGAAACTGCGGGTAGTGAAGTAGGAAAGGGAAAGAAAAATGTGCTTGTGGGATTTTCCCACAAAGGATCTTTGATACTCACTAACCCAAATGCTAGAACTTTGCCTAGAATTGATCCTTCTTATTTACAGGTTCAAGTTCATATGCTATCAAAGAAGGATCAAAAAGGGGTTCCACACGATAACATGGGAAATGAGCTAGTGACACCCTTGGCCGAGAGCTCTAAATAAGTGGGTTTCTGTGGCATAAACCGAGATATCATTGATACCCTTTACACTGTATTAGGCTTTAAATGTTGTGATAAGGATAGGAGTATCCAATGTAAAGTAGCTTTGGGTTTACATTGTGCAGAAAAGCATGAATCTTTCATTGGTAGTTCTCTTATTGCATATGTTGGTCAATTTGGTCTTAAGGATAGTTCACTACTTGATCATGTGAGTGATGTGATTCAAAATCCTCAAGTTAGTGTTCATTCTTGTAATATTGACTATGATATTGGACATATTTCTTTAAGGTTGTGTGATGCAAACCGTGCTACTAGTTTTGCTCAAGGTAATCATATGATTGGAAAACCTATGAATAAAGGTGTGCTTTCTCTTAAGAGAAGACTTCTAGGCCACTAATCTTTAGTCTTGGATGATATCCTAGTAAAAGGATTGGTTAATCTTGACTTATACCCTTGGTTACACCATCCCTTTGATCCCGAAACACTAGTGGGTTGGAAAAGGGGTTACCTCAGCTTATGCTTATCTTTCCTTGATGATTATCTTATTCCTATCCTTTGAAATGTTAAAACTACGTGTTTCATGATAAAAATAAATGATTTCTAGTTGTATTTTAAAAGTGTACCCCCTCGGCAAGATGTCTTAACACTTGATTCCTTTCTATACTACCTCTTTACCTATTATGATAACCATGTTAATTTCAAATTTGTATTGTGTAGTGGTAAGAAGTTTTGTGGCTGGTTTCCTGTTCGCATGATGGTGATATATGGTTGAGGTGTCTCTTAAGATCAATAGTGGTACTATATTTGATGAGGTCCTTTGTAGAGGTAATGAAACAAATGTATCTTATGGTTCCTAAGATAAAGGTAGTCTTACCTTTTGGGTATAGTAAAGTCATTAAGACCATTGTAGTTTCCTTATCTCTTGATATTTATCATAGCCACTTCCTTTGTGCCATGCATGCTAAGCTTTTCATGTCACACACAAAGGACCCATGGGTATATTCCAAATGTGAACAACCTTGGCTTGATGGCATATATGATAGTTTCGGATTGTACCCCTCTTTCCTTGATGTTTATCTTAGCCATGTCCTTTGAGATGCTTGTGGTATGTGTTTCATGATCATAACAAAGGATTGTTGGTTGTATTCCAAAAGTGTACCCCCTTGGCATGTCTATATAATTTGTGGTACTAATGCTAACCCTCCTATTATAAGGATTGTGCGCTTGTTTTTCTTCTCTTTGTTTTTTCAAGGTGCGAATTTGAGGAAAAATTCCTTTCAAGATGGAGAGGATGATACAAGCATGAGGAGCCCAAGGATTTTATATTTTTTTCAAAGGTCACAGTTTCAGATTTGCAAGTGAATTAAAAACCTTTTGAAGCCTTTTTCAAAGCCTTGTCCAAGTGAAGGAAGGAGAAGGATTTTATACACTCAAGAGGTGCCTCAATTGAAGAACAATATGGAGAGGATGATATGGGTATCATGGGCTCGAGAATATTTACTAAAAGACAAGCTCAAAAACTACAAAGACTATAAGGCGCGTTTATGAAAATGGACGCATTTGAGCTTATTGCAAACTCGCCCAAGGGAATGTACGTATTGAAACGTGACGGCTAACCTTAGGTGCTCAAACATACACCCAAGGATGCCCCAAAATACTCCACACCCGCCACCCCTTCATTAAGGGTAAAGGGGTCCTTTTGCCAACCTTTTGTAATAGACTATTTAAAGTGTGTCCTTTAGTATTATTCCTTAGTTAGCTTATTCTTGAAATCACTTGTAATATTGTACATCACTTTACTCTCAAGAACAGAGTAGACCACCACTTTGACATCACAAGAAATGGTTTCTTCTTGTGTTGTGTGTATCGACTAGAAACGAGAGTGCTTGAGTGAACCGAGTTCCTCTTGTGTTCCGTAAGAACGTGGTGCTTGTTAACTTATTTTGTGGAGGTTTTAGAGTATTAATAAACTCTTTAGTTGCTGCATTGTGAGTTCTCATTGTGTCAAGTTACATATCTTCTTTATCGTTTAAGTTTGAGTTTGTTGTTTTTGTTTAGTGTCTTGTGTGTGTGGACTGTTTGTGAGTTTGCAGACTATTTTGTGCACATTTTGATACCGTTTGGTATTAGTCCACTTCTAGAAGAGTCTAGAAACTATCCAGCTATCTCTTTCAATGGTATAATATCTCACCATCTTCTGATTCGTACATAGGGAAGGCTTACCAGCTGCAACTTCTGACGCACTCAAGCCTATTGATAAACGGGACCCCGGGACTGTGCCTCAGATCCTGAGATAAAGGGGGGTCAATACATATGTACTGATACGCAGAGCAATCCAAAATGATGTGCTTTAATAAATAACATAAGTGAGAGAATTTTATGAAAAAATCACATCCTCATAAACTATTTGAAAATCCATGGGCATAGTAAATAGGCCCTTAAAAATAGTTCTGCAAATCAACTCAACATCTTTGTCTTAGTTCTGAGCTAGGTGATACACCCTATAAGTATGATATTCCACGGTCTATATGGAATCCGCCATTGACTCGGCGGGTAATCCCTCAACCCAACTTTGCCACAAGAGTTTGAGTTTCTGAGTCTGATACGCCACAGGGTACTAGGCCAGCGTATAATCCCTCTTGGGGAGAAAAATAATCCGTATCGGCAAAACACAGTTTTGGTCAATGAGTTATCTAAACTCGTGCCTTCTTTGGGTAACCACCTAACATCACTTAAGCCCATTTTTAACCTTTTCTGAACATGCATATTTAAGAACTCAAATTCTAAAAATCTGAATGAAATCTGACTTCTATTCTGTTCCGAGTTTGTTTTGGCATTCTCTATTTTAGTATCGTCATACCAAGACTTGCAAGTCATATCTTCTAATTCATAAAATATCATGTTCGAGTCTCTTTATTCAAAACATAAAATTTGGACCATCATATTATTCAAATAGTTCAAGAGAATTCATATTCAAAAACATATGTCAAATTATGCAAAGACTCTCTCTTTTCAACATTTCAACAAATATGTGGTGGTCAAGTATTTTGTAACAAACCATGGAATCTCTTTGAATCACCACTTTTCATTTATATTAGCAAAAATAACCCTCTCTTCAGTTTATATCCAAAATCAAGGCTTAAAAATAGCAAAAACATTTGAATCATGCTTCTCAATATGCAATTTAATAATACACAACATATGAAAACAAGGGGACATCCATACGTATATATATATATATATATATATATATATATATATAAATAAAATCTAGTTTAAGGGGGGAGGGCTTAAGACCAAAACTTTGTTATCAAGAAAGATTCACAATGCATAGTTGTAGTTGAAATGTCAATACCTTTTTGTAAATTCATGATTCCTTAATATGTAAATGTTATTGAAATAATTTCATCATTCCCATGTAGTTTAGAAAAACCCCACATACCTTAGATTACAAGGTTTAAAGTGTAGAACTTGAATCTTGATTTGTTCCTTGGAAATCTTGGACTTAAGGATTGATTTTCTTGATTTTCTTGTTCTTGGAGGAAACCCTAGTTTGATCTTATTTTTAAGAGTAAAAGAGAATTTTGATGTTGTATAACTGATAATGATTGACTAATAATATTTATAATATAATTTAATTCATGTGAGAAGTTTCAGGGGGAGTACCAAAATACCCCGTTTAAAATGCACTTTTTGCGCGATTCAACCTTAACTGACGGTTTGGTTAACGGACCGTCAGTTTGGTGACGGACCGCCACTCAAACCATCAGTTCTTGGACATAAAAAGAGCTTACTGCTTAAGGCTTGACGGGCCGTCGCTGGCTTGACGGGCTGTCAGTCTGGCCATCGCACCTCGACAGACTGTTACCTCTCAGTAAAATAGGCATAACATTTTACCCCAATATTGGATTAAGGCGTAATCAGTGGTATTGGAAAGAGGACCCAAAGACCTTTCATTTGATATATAGTAGGCCCCCTAATTGGTTATATACAAAAATTTATGGTCGATGTAAGTTGACTCATGTTTAGACACTCACTAAAACTCAATCGATAGGAAAGCTTTCAACTCGTCTTTGAGTTACGGGACATCTATGATCTCAATCATGCTCAAATAGATTCCCACACTACATAATTGATTAACACACTAAATTTGCATAGGATTTATTTCCTTTTGGAAGTATTACGCGTAGGAATGGTGGTTTACATTCTAGCCCGAAATGCGGGTTGTTACATTATCCCCTTGGGATCATTCATCTTGAATGATGACTCGGGACACAATAAGCATGATTTCAAGAACTAAATGGAAGAAAAAGAGTAGTATAGAAATTACTACTCGAATTCGATAATTTTGACCATGTTGTTAAAAGGTAAGTCTATAAAATGAAAAAATAAAGTCATAAAAGTTACTAAACATTGAACAAGATGATTTTTTCGAATAAATTAAAAAGAAAATAAAATTCATAAATTAAAATGAATAAATCACGATGATTTGATGATAACAATTACAACGCGTCAATCCAAAACAATACACAAATCCCACTAGTTATACTAATCCAAAACATATACACAAAACTATGTGAGCAATATATTTCAACAACTATGATTTATTAATTGGCAAAAGATTATACAGTGCTTTAAAGGCGTTTTCACGAGACAAAAGTGTTTTATGATATGACATTGGACGTAAGTCTTGTGAATCTTTAATTTTTTATATTTTATATACTAATATAATAAAAAATAAAATTACATAAAAAATTTAAGAAAGTACAAAATAAGTGCAACTGTACGTAGAACCGTTTCATATTAAAATATTAATCAAAAACATCAATTGACTAAAAACTAATTAAAACTGCTCATCTCAAAAAAAAAAAAAAAACGAATCAGACTTTCTCAATGAATTGAATAGAAATTTATAAATTAACTTGAAAAGAATGATATGCGGAGAAGGAACCTAATACGGTATGGAAGAACCACGCCCTAAAAATTAGCTATTAAAATGGGAGACATTAGTAGGGGGTGCGGATAACTAACTTGTAAAGATAACTTGTAAAATAAATCTATTATATATAATGGATATATTTTTCTTTGTGATATTATTTCATCTATATTTTCTCTCCAATATTTTAAATATTTGTAGTCTATCATTTTATCCTGTAGTAATTGCAGAGTTACAGATTTCTGTATAATAACTTATCCTAATTGTACTGTAATGTATATCTAATTCTAGATTTTCAATGTTATTTATTATCTTGTGTTGTTCTTCTCGTAGCGAGTTTTTTAAATTATATAAACTATCACATGTACTTTTTCCTAAATTTTCTAAGGTTTCTTCTATCCATATTAATTTTTCTTTTAGATTCTCCATTATTTCTCTAATTCGGTTTCTATAATTAATTTCTTTATTTAGATTATCTTGATTTTCTCTAGTTTTTCTAATATATTCTAACATCTCTTAATCTGAATAATATCCATCTGGGTAATTATCCAGGTATAACTGTGCTATCCAATTTATAGTTTTAATTTCATAGTCTAATACCTTTTCTAATATTATTTTCTTAATATCTATAATTTCTATATCTCTAAGTATATATAAGATTAAGACTTTAAGATTATCTATCATTTAAAATTGACTAAATGTTTTATTATAATTTTTTGTAGTTGTTTGTTTTAGTCTTAGTAGTTCTTGCATATTTTCATTAAGAAATTCTATATATTTTATATCTTTAGTTTCCATGTATTTGTCTAACTTTACTTTCATCTGTTTTTCTATTAACTATATGTTTCTCATATCTTTTTTCAAAAATTCTAGATATATGTAATTTATCATGGTAAGTATTTGTAAGAGTAGTTAGGTAGGTATGGTATGTAATTTATTCTAGTCATATAATATTTACCAAATGCTTTTTCTAATATGATTTTTCTTATATCTACTACTTTTATATTCTTAAGTGCATACAAAATAAGTATTTTAAATTTATCTACCATCACATCAGATAAATAATTATTCATTTTCATAAAAATTGCTATTTTCAAAATATTCCCTTCAATCATGTACATAACAAAATATGGTCATCTTAGATTACTATATACTAGATTATTCTTAAATAACATGTTCTTCGGTCACTATTAGCATGGTAATCTGGATATTTTTCCCTTAAACAGCGCCTCTACTCTGGTTACTCCCCACCACGGCTTCTTGCCTCATTGGTTTCACTTTTAGGATGGCATAGTTTGTAGGGATTTTTCTCCGTTTCCACTTTGCTAATAAACTTCTTAACATATTATTCTTCGAATAATTCCACTATGAAGTAACTAACATGAATTTATTTTATCATACCATGATTGTTGGGAATTATGAATTTAGCTATTCATAATCATAAATAAATATACCTGCTCGGGTAGGTTTGATATTTCTGAGTTTTGTTCCTCCATAGCTTTTTCCATTGAAATAAATCTATTTTTTAATAACTAAGCAAAATATTTGTTGTGGACAGGAGAGAGTTTTTGCTTCAACACATGAAGGCTTGCTCTGCAATGCCTTCGGTTCATCTTATTTATAGACTGAATGAATCTTTACAAGAATCTGCACGTTTTTAAAATTAGTCTACTTTACAAAAAAGTCTTCTAATAAGACAAAAATCATTAATGCCTAGACTAATAATAGTCAAAAAGCCTAAAGCCTAAAAAGTCTAAAAATCTAGCCTATACAAAAATTTTCAATACTTTACGTAAAATGAATTGTGAAAGTTTACATGTTGCTTTCACAATTTAATAGCTTGTCTTCTATTATTACTCCGTTGATATCTTCTCGTTGTCGTATCTGCTGCTTTTCCATAACTCCATTACTGCTTCTTATCTTGTATCTGGCGTTCTTATCTACTTGATTGATTTTTCTTCTATTCTACCTGAACTTCTGGGATATCATTATCTCCTCTATTACATTTTGAACATTTATGATCTGGATATTTATGTCCAATTGTCTTGCAATATCTGGTTAATAATTCTTCTAAAATAAATTTTTCTCTGATAGCTCTGGCGATAGGTTTCGTCTCTAGTTTAAGCAACGTCAGAATCCATTGCCTAATAGTTTCCATAGCTGTTTCTCATAATTCCTTTGAATTTGAATATATTAGTACATGATTTCTTGAATAATAACTCCATATGGGATTTTGGTTGCAGTATGTGTACGCTAGCTCTTGCAAAATGTAGATAGTCCGATAATCCTCTTATTCGCATAAAATTTTGGTATCTCAATTCTAGGTATTTCTGGTTGTGGAATAATATCTTGTGGGATAATCATATCTCGTGTCATTCCTATCTTTACAACTTGTATGGGTTTTTTAACTTCATCATATAATATCTCTGCTGGTGCCGTGTAAATTTTTATAAAAAATAGGGTACCTTTGGTTATTCTTTTAAAAATAATAAATGCTTTATATATTTCCAGTATAGTGGATATCTCATTTCCGTCAGAGGTATATACAGTACTGAGTAGTCCATATTCATAGCAAGTTTTAACTAGACTTGGTTTGGTTTTAGGTAAAACAATTAGCTTATTATATCCGGTCAATCTCTAGGTTATATAGTTTGTATCTGGTTCTTGGATGTTTATAGCTATGGGGTTGGTATTTAAAAAGGTTTGTACATTGTAGATATTTTCTATATATGTCCGGGCTGTGTAGTTGTTAGACTTTTTATCTTGGTTTAGACTATCTCGATATGTGGTAATTTGTGGGGGTATAAACATGGGATCTTTTGATGTATTTGGTATATATGGTTTATCAAATAGCTTGTTTAGGTTCATATTTGTATTTTTCCTAACTCCTTTGCTTGTACCTACAGAAGTAGATTGATAAATGTTATGGGTTTTATGGAGTGTCCCATCGTCTCTTTCTAGCTCTGGAACTTTAATGTCTTCCGATTGACATAGTTCTGCACACTGCTGAGTTAGCTGATTTGTAGCTATAGACTTCAGTTTAACTTCATTAGTCTTTAGCTTTTCTATTTCATTACCCATACTGTCCACTTTCATTGAAAGCGTAGTTAGGGTATTGAGTATTTTTTCTAGAGTATCCTCTTCTATTATATCAGTCTGTGTAGCTTTGTCTTGATATGTAATCTGCAATAACATTTTTATTAGTACTAATTACTTCAATTATAAATGTGAAATTTAATATATTCAAGACTAATCTCCGAATCTCTTTTGTTGTAACTGAATTTTGTATTTTCTTTGTTAACCACCAGCGTACCTGTGTATTATCCGTTCGTACAATAAACTTGTTATATACAATATATGGCTCAAATGCTAACAAAAATTTATATAATGAGCATAATTCTTTCTTATTTATTTCCCATTTTATTTCTGTTTCATTGAACGTATCTGAGTAGTATCTACAATGGTGTTCTAATTTTTCTGCTTCATATCGGTATTTAAGTACTCCTCCATAACTACATTCACTAGCATCTGTTTCTACTATATATATATATAAATTTTCTATTTTCATCTGGAAATTATAGTTTTGGTAATTCTTTACAAAGTAATTTTATTTTCTGAACTTGTTTTTTATCTTCTTCATTATAGTTATATTCTACATCCTTTTTAAATTTTTTTCTGTAGTGGTTTTAAAGTTTCTGCTAATTTTGGAATATATTCCTTTACTTGGTTCACTAATCCTAAAAATGATTGTAATTTCTTTTTTGTATCTAATTCTTCTTTCGAATTTATTATTTTTTGTACTATATGTTGTTGCATTTTTACTCCACTCTTATTTATTTGTATTCCTAAAAATTCTATCTGATTTTTCATAATTTCAGCTTTCTTTTCACTTAGACTTATTCTCAATTTTTCTATTATATCTGTAAATTGTCCTAATAATTTTAAATGTTCTTCTTTAGTTTTTGTATATAATAATATATCATCTATGTATACTATACAATTAGATAATTGTTTAAAATAATTATCCATAAAATGTTGATATCTACCTGGTGCATTTTTATATCCAAATGGTAATACGTTCCATTCATAAAATCCTTGTGGTACCGTAAATGCAGTTAATTCGTTAGATTCTTCTTCTAACTTTAAATGGTAAAATCCTGATTTACAATCGAATTTACTAAAATAATTATATCCTTGTATTTGTCTTATTTTTAATATCTTATTTGGTATTGGATAATTATATGTCATAGTCTTTGCATTTAAATTTCTATAGTCAATAACCATTCTACTTTTTCCTCTTTTTTGTTCACTATGTTTATTTACTATAAATGCTGGACTATTATGTTTACTATTACTTTTTTTTGTATATTGTTTTTCTAATAATTCATCTATATGCATTTTAAATTCTTTTAAATCGTCAAAATTATATGTTAATGGTTTCTGGGTTATTATGCTATTTTTATCTATTAATTCAATTTTTATAGTAGTTTTATGTTTTTCCCATCCTTTTAATGGATCTTCACTATATAATTATTCTAATTTTTTCTTAATTATTTCTATCTTATTTATTGAAAATATAGTTATTTCTGTTTTATTTATCGAAAATACGACTAATTCTATTGTATCTTCAGTATTTTTTATATTTTCTAACTTTTGTGTAATTTTTTCACTTCCTTTTATCCAATCAGTTTTCTTTCTTATTTTATTATTAACTCTTTTTGCTCTTACTTTCTGTTTACATGGTGTTGTAAACCACCAATCTGTTCTAATTATTATATGTGGGTATAATTTATCTAAAAACGACATTCCTAAAAGTATATCTTTTGATGTTAGTTCATAATTATAAATTTCTTCTATTGTTAATATCTTATCCCATACTTGTATTTTTATATTCCTAGCTTTATAAGTAATTAAGCTTCCTTCATTATTAAATTCTTTAACTATTATTAGTGTTTTTAATTTATCCCATTTGCTTTCTGGTAATTATATCTACATAAATTAGCTTCTGCTCCTGTATCTATCATAGGCGTATAATATCTACTGTAATATTCTTCTACTACTATCTTTATTAATACATATATTTTCATTTTATGTTAAGGCTCTTCTTAAGAATAATTTCTCTCTGTTATATGTTAAGGTTAATTGTGTATGTTCTATATTATATGATTTTACTTGTTCTAGCCATTTTATTCCTAATATTATGTCTGCTTTTCGCATTTCTTCCTTTACTTCAAATTCTATTTTTATTTTTCTAATTCCTATTATTATTATTATTATTTTTCTGCTATATTTTTACTATTTATTAAACTTCTTGGTAGATCTAGGCATATATCATTACCAGTTTTTATCTCTTCATTTTTTACTAGATATTTTGCTATATAATTTTCTTCTTGTCCTGTATTTAAGAGTATTAAATATTCTTTTTCATTTACCTTTCCTATTATGTAATATTGGTTCAAATTATTTGTTGAATTTATTTCATAACTTGTTCTTTTTGATGAGCTTGATGATTATGGTTTTTCATCAGCTATTCTTTTCGTTGTATTTATTCTATCATTTATTATTTCTAAATTTTCTTCTATATCTATGTCTCTATAGCTATAATCATTATAATCTATTATTTTTACAATTTGTTCGAATGGACTTTCTATTCGTAATTTTTTAATCTTATTTTTTCCTGTTATTTTGTGTTTTGTTGTTAATACATATAAATTTTTGCATCTTGCTGTAAATATTTTACTTCCTGGGGTTAATTCTATTCCTGATATTTTCCAATATAATACTAATGATTTATCTATATTTTTATCTGTTACCGCTACTGAATAATTTGCACTTATTATAAATTTAAATTTTTGGTATATTAAATTTCCTTTTATGACAGTTATTATGCTTTTTTCTACAGGTTTTATAATTCTATCATCTGCTAAATATAATTCTATTGGTGTATCTATTCCTTTTCTAAAACATGCTTTTATTAATATCTCTGTGTCTCCAAGGTGTACATATTTTATTGGGTCTCTACTTTTTATATCATTTATCTCTTTATTAATTATTCTTTTTGTTACTAGTGGTATACTAGCTCTACCTTTTGCATATCTACAGTCTATTACATGTTCCTTTTGACATACTACATAATATTCTTCTTTTTTCTTAGTAAACAGATTTCTTATTGTTGGTATTTTAAATATTTTTTCTACACTTAAGTCTAATTCTTTTCCTTTTATTTCATCAAATATGTTACTGTCAAATATTATTTTTTGTTCTGTTCCTTCATCATTTAGATATTCTTCCTTTGTTATTATTTTTATATCTTCTTCAGTCATTTGATTCATCTATTTCACTATCTATTTCATTATCTGTTTCATTTTCTGAAATTTCATATATACTATCCTCACTTTCTAATTCATAATCTATATAATCTATCTGCATATATTCTGTATTATCTATTTTTATTTCTATTATTTGTTTATTTTTTGGATTTTTAGGTAATTTTCAATCTCTAGCTAAATGTCCTAATTTCCCACAATTATAACAAGTACATTCTTTTATAGATTTCTTTTTTCTATATGGTCTTTTGTATTTATAATTTTTTACATAATATCTTTTTCTTGGTTTCTTGTATTTATATTTTGATTTTTTATATTTCTTATATTTCTTATGTCTTTTTCTTTTCTTATAATATCTTTCTTCACATCCAAATTGGGGTGCTATTTTATTTTTGCAACATGCTAAATTTCTTATCAATGTTTTTTCCATTTTTAATTCTTCTCCATATTTTTTACATAAGTTTCTATACCATTGTTGTAAAAATTTTATTCTTGCTCCTAGAGTATCTACTATTTTTGCCTCTTTCCAACTCTTTATTATCTTTGAACTAAATGGTTCGGGTAATTTATTAAAAAATAATTTTCTTATTTCTTTACTTTCTTCTATATTATATGCTCCTTTATAATAATATTCTTTAAATGCGCAAGTATATTCATCTATATAACACATATTACATATTGTTAATTTTAACATTAAATTCCTATTTGTATCTTTTTCTTCATCTTGTTCTTCTTCTATTGTTGTCATACTACCAAATTCATCTTTTATAGCTGTTTCATATTTTTTTAATAATTCTATAGGTGTTAGTTTAGTTGTTGTTGACGATGTTCCTTCTATAGGTTTATTAGTTCTTAATACCTTCTTGCTATTTTCAGTTAAATTTGAAAACCATAATTTCACTGTTCCTGTTAGTGTTCTTTCTATATATTCTGGTGCATCTGTTATGTTTATATTATTATCTAATAATTGTTTTTTCATATATCCTATCCATAATTGTATTGTTTTTTCTGTATCTATTACACAATCTAAGTCTAAAAAGTTATAATTTTTATTAACTATTTGTTTTGGTGTCCATTTGTCATATTCATTGTTTAGATTATATCTTTTAAACTTATTCTTATAATATGTAGGTTTTCTTATTTCTGATGTTCTAGGTATTATATTTTCATCTTCTTTTTTATCAAGAGTATTTATTTCTGTGTTGATATTTTCTAAGTTTTCTTCATTAATTACTTCTTGTTTTTCATTGATTTCTAAATTTTTTGTATTTGTTAATATTTCTGTATATGTTTCACTATCTTCTGAATCATAATTATCCGTCTCTTCAACATCTATATTATTTATTTCTAATTCCTTGTTTTTTATTTCTTTATCGTTTTTTTCTAATTTTTCTTTAAATTGATTTATCTCGTTTAGTAATTTTTGTTCTTTATCTTTTTCTTCCTTTTCTTTTTGTCTTTGTTAATACAAGTCTTTTAACATTTGTAGTTCTTTTTCTAATTCAGCAATCCTACTCTTTTTAGTTTCTTCTATTTTTCGTATTTCTTCTGTAGTTTGTTGTTTTATTTTTTTTATTTCCTTTTTTCTATCTATTTCTTCATTTTCTCTTTCTATTCTTACCATAACTGTCAATTTATCTTCTAATTTTAATTCTTCTTTTTCTAACATTAAATATAAATGTTCATCAATTTTCTTATATCTTCTTCCTATATTAGAAAATACTATTTTTATTTTTAATCCTTCGTGATTTTCATATATTTTTTCATCTATTATAAATTCTTCTTTGTTCATTTTATTGTGAATAGTTCATGTTGATATATATATTCTAAACTATCTATTTGTGATTCTAATTTTGATATTTCATCTTTTTGTGTATTTATTGAGTTTTCACTAACTCCGGGAAATATATTATAATATAGTCTTTCTATTCTTATTTTTAATTCTTTACGTTTTTCTGAAATAATTTGTTTTAGTTCTTTGTATTTTGTACTTTATTCATTTAAACCATATTTATAATATTTTGGTGGATATCTAAATCTGATTTTATCATAATTAGGTGGTATGTGTCTCATTCTACTAGATTTTAAATGGATTATTAATTTTGCTTCAATACTAGATATTAAGGTAATTAGGTAGGCTAATCTTTGTGGGTTTTCTTTTATTTTATTTAGACATATATATTCTGAATAATTACTAATTAAAGATTCTTTAAATTTTCTAAAAGTTTCTCTGTTTTTAAATGGTCTTCTCATAATTAATTCAATCCAATCAAAATTCAAACATATATGTTACTGCTGTATTTTTTAAATAACTGTGCTCTTTAATTTAGATTGGATTGAATTAATTATGAGAAGACCATTTAAAAATAGAGAAGCTTTTAGAAAAATTAAAGAATCTTTAATTAGTAATTATTCAGAATATATAGATCTAAATAAAACAAAAAAAAACCCACAAAGATTAGTCTACCTAATTACTTTAATATCTAGTACTGAAGCAAAATTAATAATCCATTTAAAATCTAGTAGAATGAGACACATACCACCTAATTATGATAAAATTAGATTTAGATATCCACCAAAATATTATAAATATGGTTTAAATGAATAAAGTACAAAAATACAAAGAACTAAAACAAATTATTTCAGAAAAACGTAAAGAATTAAAAATAAGAATAGAAAGACTACATTATAATATATTTGCCGGAGTTAGTGAAAACTCAATAAATACACAAAAAGATGAAATATCAAAATTAGAATCACAAATAGATAGTTTAGAATATATATATCAACATGAACTATTCACAATAAAATGAACAAAGAAGAATTTATAATAGAGGAAAAAATATATGAAAATCATGAAGGATTAAAAATAAAAATAGTATTTTCTAATCTAGGAAGAAGATATAAGAAAATTGGTGAACATTTATATTTAATGTTAGAAAAAGAAGAATTAAAATTAGAAGATAAATTGACAGCTATGGTAAGAATAGAAAGAGAAAATGAAGAAATAGATAGAAAAAAGGAAATAAAAAAAATAAAACAACAAACTACAGAAGAAATACGAAAAATAGAAGAAACTAAAAATAGTAGGATTGCTGAATTAGAAAAAGAACTACAAATGTTAAAAGATTTGTATGAACAAAGACAAAAAGAAAAGGAAGAAAAAGATAAAGAACAAAAATTACTAAACGAGATAAATCAATTTAAAGAAAAAATAGAAAAAAAACGATAAAGAAATAAAAAACAAGGAATTAGAAATAAATAATATAGATGTTGAAGAGACAAATAATTATGATTCAGAAGATAGTGAAACATATACAGAAATATTAACAAATACAAAAAATTTAGAAATCAACGAAAAACAAGAAGTAATTAATGAAGAAAACTTAGAAAATATCAACACAAAAATAAATACTCTTGATAAAAAAGAAGATGAAAATATAATACCTAGAACATCAGAAATAAGAAAACCTACATATTATAAGAATAAGTTTCAAAGATATAATCTAAAGAATGAATATGACAAATGGACACCAAAACAAATAGTTAATAAAAATTATAGCTTTTTAGACTTAGACTGTGTAATAGATACAGAAAAAATAATACAATTATGGATAGGATATATGACAAAACAATTATTAGATAATAATATAAACATAACAGATGCACCAGAATATATAGAAAGAACACTAACAGGAACAGTGAAATTATGATTTTCAAATTTAACTGAAAATAGCAAGAAGGTATTAAGAACTAATAAACCTATAGAAGGAACATCATCAACAACAACTAAACTCATACCTATAGAATTATTAAAAAAATATGAAACAACTATAAAAGATGAATTTGATAGTATGACAACAATCGAAGAAGAACAAGATGAAGAAAAAGATACAAATAGGAATTTAATGTTAAAATTAGCAATATATAATATGTGCTATATAGATGAATATACTTGCGCATTTAAAGAATATTATTATAAAGGAGCATATAATATAGAAGAAAGTAAAGAAATAAGAAAATTATATTTTAATAAATTACCCGAACCATTTAGTTCAAAGATAATAAAGAGTTGGGAATAAGCAAAAATAGTAGATACTCTAGGAGCAAGAATAAATTTTTTACAACAATGGTATAGAAACTTATGTGAAAAATATAGAGAAGAATTAAAAATGGAAAAAAACATTGATAAGAAATTTAGCATGTTGCAAAAATAAAATAGCACCCCAATTCGGATGTGAAGAAAGATATTATAAGAAAAGAAAAAGACATAAGAAATATAAGAAATATAAAAAATCAAAATATAAATACAAGAAACCAAGAAAAAGATATTATGTAAAAGATTATAAATACAAAAGACCATATAGAAAAAAGAAATCTATAAAAGAATGTACTTGTTATAATTGTGGAAAATTAGGACATTTAGCTAGAGATTGTAAATTACCTAAAAATCCAAAAAATAAACAAATATCAGAAATAAAAATAGATAATACAGAATATATGCAGATAGATTATATAGATTATGAATTAGAAAGTGAGGATAGTATATATGAAATTTCAGAAAATGAAACAGATAATGAAATAGATAGTGAAATAGATGAATCAAATGACTGAAGAAGATATAAAAATAATAACAAAGGAAGAATATCTAAATGACGAAGGAACAGAACAAAAAATAATATTTGACAGTAACATATTTGATGAAATAAAAGGAAAAGAATTAGACTTAAGTGTAGAAAATATTTAAAATACCAACAATAAGAAATCTATTTACTAGGAAAAAAGAAGAATATTATGTAGTATGCCAAAAGAAACATATAATAGACTGTAAATATGCAAAAGGTAAAGCTAGTATACCGCTAGTAACAAAAAGAATAATTAATAAAGAGATAAATGATATAAAAGGTAGAGACCCAATAAAATATGTACACCTTGGAGGTACAGAGATATTAATAAAAACATGTTTTAGAGAAGGAATAGATACACCAATAGAATTATATTTAGCAGATGATAGAATTATAAAACCTGTAGAAAAAAGCATAATAACTGCCATAAAAGGAAATTTAATATACCAAAAATTTAAATTTACAATAAGTGCAAATTATTCAGTAGCGGTAACAGATAAAAATACAGATAAATCATTAGTATTATATTGGAAAATATCAGGAATAGAATTAACCCCAGGAAGTAAAATATTTACAGTAAGATGCAAAAATTTATATGTATTAACAACAAAACATAAAATAACAGGAAAAAATAAGATTAACAAAATACGAATAGAAAGTCCATTTGAACAAATTGTAAAAACAATAGATTATAATGATTATAGTTATAGGGACATAGATATAGAAGAAAATTTAGAAATAATAAATGATAGAATAAGTACAACGAAAAGAATAGCTGATGAAAAACCAGAATCATCAAGCTCATCAAAAAGAACAAGTTATGAAATAGATTCAACAAATAATTTAAACCAATATTACATAACAGGAAAGGTAAATGAAAAAGAATATTTAATACTATTAAATACAGGACAAGAAGAAAATTATATAGCAAAATATCTAGTAAAAAATGAAGAAATAAAAACTGATAATGATATATGCCCAGATCTACCAAGAAGTTTAATAAATAGTAAAAATATAGCAGAAAAAATAATAATAATAGGAATTAGAAAAATAAAAATAGAATTTGAAGTAAAGGAAGAAATGCAAAAAGCAGACATAATATTAGGAATAAAATGGCTAGAACAAGTAAAACCATATAATATAGAACATACACAATTAACCTTAACATATAACAGAGATAAATTATTCTTAAGAAGAGCCTTAACATAAAATGAAAATATATGTATTAATGAAGATAGTAGTAGAAGGATATTACAGTAGATATTACACGCCTATGATAGATACAGTAGCAGAAGCTAATTTATGTAGATATAATTACCAGAAAGCAAATGGGATAAATTAAAAACACCAATAATAGTTAAAGGATTTAATAATGAAGGAAGCTTAATTACTTATAAAGCTAGGAATGTAAAAATACAAGTATGGGATAAGATATTAACAATAGAAGAAATTTATAATTATGAACTAACATCAAAAGATATACTTTTAGGAATGCCGTTTTTAGATAAATTATACCCACATATAATAACTAGAACAGATTGGTGGTTGACAACACCATGTAAACAGAAAGTAAGAGCAAAAAGAGTTAATAATAAAATAAGAAAGAAAACTGATTGGATAAAAGGAAGTGAAAAAATTACACAAAAGTTATAAAATATAAAAAATACTGAAGATACAATAGAATTAGTCGTATTTTCGATAAATAAAACAGAAATAACTATATTTTCAATAAATAAGATAGAAATAATTAAGAAAAAATTAGAACAATTATATAGTGAAGATCCATTAAAAGGATGGGAAAAACATAAAACTACTATAAAAATTGAATTAATAGATAAAAATAACATAATAACCCAGAAACCATTAACATATAATTTTGACGATTTAAAAGAATTTAAAATGCATATAGATGAATTATTAGAAAAACAATATATACAAAAAAGTAATAGTAAACATAATAGTCCAGCATTTATAGTAAATAAACATAGTGAACAAAAAAGAGGAAAAAGTAGAATGGTTATTGACTATAGAAATTTAAATGCAAAGACTATGACATATAATTATCCAATACCAAATAAGATATTAAAAATAAGACAAATACAAGGATATAATTATTTTAGTAAATTCGATTGCAAATTAGGATTTTACCATTTAAAGTTAGAAGAAGAATCTAAGAAATTAACTGCATTTACGGTACCACAAGGATTTTATGAATGGAACGTATTACCATTTGGATATAAAAATGCACCAGGTAGATATCAACATTTTATGGATAGTTATTTTAAATAATTATCTAATTGTATAGTATACATAGATGATATATTATTATATACAAAAACTAAAGAAGAACATTTAAAATTATTTGGACAATTTACAGATATAATAGAAAAATCGGGAATAAGTCTAAGTGAAAAGAGAGTTGAAATTATGAAAAATCAGATAGAATTTTTAGGAATACAAATAGATAAGAGTGGAGTAAAAATGCAACAACATATAGTACAAAAAATAATAAATTCGAAAGAAGAATTAGATACAAAAAAGAAATTACAATCATTTTTAGGATTAGTGAACCAAGTAAAGGAATATATTCCAAAATTAGCAGAAACTTTAAAACCACTACAGAAAAAATTTAAAAAGGATGTAGAATATAACTATAATGAAGAAGATAAAAAACAAGTTCAGAAAATAAAATTACTTTGTAAAGAATTACCAAAACTATAATTTCCAGATGAAAATAGAAAATTTATATATATATATATAGTAGAAACAGATGCTAGTGAATGTAGTTATGGAGGAGTACTTAAATACCGATATGAAGCAGAAAAATTAGAACACCATTGTAGATACTACTCAGGTACATTCAATGAAACAGAAATAAAATGGGAAATAAATAGGAAAGAATTATGTTCATTAGATAAATGTTTCTTAGCATTTGAGCCATATATTGTATATAACAAGTTTATTGTACGAACGGATAATACACAGGAACGCTGGTGGTTAACAAAGAAAATACAAAATTCAGTTACAACAAAAGAGATTCGAAGATTAGTCTTGAATATATTAAATTTCACATTTATAATTGAAGTAATTAGTACTAACAAAAATGTTATTGCAGATTACATATCAAGACAAAGCTACACAGACTGATATAATAGAAGAGGATACTCTAGAAAAAATACTCAATACCCTAACTACGCTTTCAATGAAAGTGGACAGTATGGGTAATGAAATAGAAAAGCTAAAGACTAATGAAGTTAAACTGAAGTCTATAGCTACAAATCAGCTAACTCAGCAGCGTGCAGAGCTATGTCAATCGGAAGACATTAAAGTTCCAGAGCTAGAAGGAGACGATGAGACACTCCATAAAACCCATAACGTTTATCAATCTACTTCTGCAGGTACAAACAAAGGAGTTAGAAAAAATACAAATATGAACCTAAACAAGCTATTTGATAAACCATATATACCAAATAAATCAAAAGATCCCATGTTTATACTCCCACAAATTACCACATACCGAGATAGTCTAAATCAAGACAAAAAGACTTACAACTACACAGCCCGGACATATATAGAAAATATCTATAATGTACAAACCTTTTTAAATACTAACCCCAGAGCTATAAACATCCAAGAACCAGATACAAACTATATAAGCCAGAGATTGACCGGATATAATAAGCTAATTGCTTTACCTAAAACCAAACCAAGTCTAGTTAAAACTTTCTATGAATATGGACTACTCAGTAGTGTATATACCTCTGACGGAAATGAGATATCCACTATACCGGAAATATATGAAGCATTTATCATTTTTTTAAAAATAACCAAAGGTACCCTATTTTTTATAAAAATTTACACGGCACCAGCAGAGATATTATATGATGAAGTTAAAAAACCCATACAAGTTGTAAAGATAGGAATGACACGAGATATGATTATACCACAAGATATTATTCCACAACCAGAAATACCTAGAATTGAGATACCAAAATTTTATGCGAATAAGAGGATTATCGAACTATCTACAATTTTGCAAGAACTAGCGAACACATACTGCAACCAAAATCCCATATGGAGTTATTATTCAAGAAATCATGTACTAATATATTCAAATTCAAAGAAATTACGAGAAATAGATATGGAAACTATTAGGCAATGGATTCTGACGTTGCTTAAACGAGAGACGGAACCTATCGCCAGAGCTATCAGAGAAAAATTTATTTCAGAAGAATTATTAACCAGATATTGCAAGACAATTGGACATAAATATCCAGATCATAAATTTTCAAAATGTAATGGAGGAGATAATGATATCCCAGAAGTTCAGCTAGAATAGAAGAAAAATCAACCAAGTAGATAAGAACGCCAGATACAAGATAAGAAGCAATAATGGAGATATGGAAAAGCAACAGATACGACAACGAGAAGATATCAACGGAGTAATAATAGAAGACAAGCTATTAAATTGTGAAAGCAACATGTAAACTTTCACAATTCATTTTACGTAAAGTATTGAAAATTTTTGTATAGGCTAGATTTTTAGACTTTTAGACTTTTAGATTTTTAGACTTTTTAGGCTTTAGGCTTTTTGACTATTATTAGTCTAGGCATTAATGATTTTTGTCTTATTAGAAGACTTTTTTGTAAAGTAGACTAATTTTAAAAACGTGTAGATTCTTGTAAAGATTCATTCAGTCTATAAATAAGACGAACCGAAGGCATTGCAGAGCAAGCCTTCATGTGTTGAAGCAAAAACTCTCTCCCGTCCACAACAAATATTTTGCTTAGTTATTAAAAAACAGATTTATTTCAATGGAAAAAGCTATGGAGGAACAAAACTCAGAAATATCAAACCTACCCGAACAAGTATATTTATTTATGATTATGAATAGCTAAATTCATAATTTCCAACAATCATGGTATGATAAAATAAATTCATGTTAGTTACTTTATAGTAGAATTATTCGAAGAATAATATGTTAAGAAGTTTATTAGCAAAGTGGAAACGGAGAAAAATCCCTAAGAACTATGCTATCCTAAAGGTGAAACCAATGAGGCAAGAAGCCGTGGTGGGGAGTAACCAGAGTAGAGGCGCTGTTTAAGGGAAAAATATCTAGATTACCATGCTAATAGTGACCGAAGAACATGTTATTTAAGAATAATCTAGTATATAGTAATCTAAGATGACCATATTTTGTTATGTACATGATTGAAGGGAATATTTTGAAAATAACAATTTTATGAAAATGAATAATTATTTATCTGATGTGATGGTAGATAAATTTAAAATACTTATTTTGTATGCACTTAAGGATATAAAAGTAGTAGATATAAGAAAAATCATATTAGAAAAAACATTTGGTAAATATTATATGACTAGAATAAATTACATACCATACCTACCTAACTACTCTTACAAATACTTACCATAATAAATTACATATATCTAGAATTTTTGAAAGATATGAGAAACATACAGTTAATAGAAAAACAGATGAAAGTAAATTTACACAAATACATGGAAACTAAAGATATAAAATATATAGAATTTCTTAATGAAAATATGCAAGAACTACTAAGACTAAAACAAACAACTACAAAAAATTATAATAAAACAATTAGTCAATTTTAAATGATAGATAATCTTAAAGTCTTAATCTTATATATACTTAGAGATATAGAAATTATAGATATTAAGAAAATAATATTAGAAAAAGTATTAGACTATGAAATTGAAACTATAAATTGGATAGCACAGTTATACCTGGATAATTACCCAGATGGATATTATTCAGATTAAGAAATGTTAGAATATATTAGAAAAACTAGAGAAAATCAAGATAATCTAAATAAAGAAATTAATTATAGAAACCGAATTAGAGAAATAATGGAGAATCTAAAAGAAAAATTAATATGGATAGAAGAAACCTTAGAAAATTTAGGAAAAAGTACATGTGATAGTTTATATAATTTTAAAAACTCGCTACGAGAAGAACAACACAAGATAATAAATAATATTGAAAATCTAGAATTAGATATACATTACAGTACAATTACGATAAATTATTATACAGAAATCTGTAACTCTGCAATTACTACAGGATAAAATGATAGACTACAAATATTTAAAATATTGAAGAGAAAATATAGATGAAATAATATAAGGGTAAGCTAATCTCTCATGATCTTTACAAAATATAATAGGTTTGGTGCACTATTTTAAATAGAGATGTTGCTGCTATTTTATATTGTGAGGAATAGTGGGAAATTGTGGAGCCATTTATAAGGCTTGTTGATTTATGAATAAAATATTTTGACTCATGGTCAAACAAATTAAAATAAAAATAAAACACGTAATTAACAACTAATGAATCACAAGGATGTCGATGGTAACAATAACTATGTCTCAATTTCAAACAATTAAAATCGATTACATGAAGCCGCACTAATTAAGAACAGTGTGAGTAAAACATATTCAATAATTATAATATTGTAACTATGAATATGTCATTATCCAATCTAGGAACGTGACAGACATCTCGCTTATCCACCTTCTATATAGCATAGCTAATTATTTTAGTACAAAATACTTTTTGAGACTGATGAATACTGGCTACCAAAAGCATAATAGAATTATCCCTAATTTTAAGACAGGAAATTAATCCCTTGTTTCACCAATCAAACAAATTCTAAATGCGTATAAAAGTTAGGTTAAAAAAATGAATTAATAGACTTGAGTTCATTATAATAGAATCCTGAATTCGGGTTGGAACTACTTTAATACTAAGCCTCACAAAAAAATCTTAGAACTAAAACACTGATCACATAGCAGATTAAAATCATTAAGCAAAAGTAAGAAGGCTAGCTAGCTACCATTTGATCTCTGTCTCAAAGGGCGACCACGACCATTCGTAAATCTTGGTTATCTGATTTTGGAGATAGGCATGAATTGGTGAGACCAAAGAAATTCTCGAAAATCCTTTTTCTTAAACTGTGTTTCTTACCAAGAGAAGTCCATTCACTAACTTTAGATAGTGAAATCTCGTAAAATATAGGTGGAGATGGTATTTCATTCAACTTAAAAAAGAAATTCTTTATGAATGAAAAAATGAGTGAGAACTAGAAAGCTCTAAATCAGGCGACGACGGAAAGAGCTTTAAGATAAAGGTGGCCGAAACAGATGATTTCTTGCAGAAACAAACATGAATTTAGGTTGCTAAAACCCAAAAAAAAATAAAAAAATCAAACTAACCAAACTCGAGACCTGCCTCTGATGAATAGTTCTCCTATTTTATTATTTTCCCCTGTTTGCCCCTCTCACATTATTCATATTTTCTTTAAAAATTCCCAAGAACACTCTCTAGGATTTCAAACTTAAAACCCAAATAACTCAAGATTCAACCGTGGATTTTCAAAACTGATTGAAGATTTGGAATCCCCAAATCGTAGGCTTCAAGACATCCATTATATTTCTAAATTGAGGTACGTGGGATTTTCCTAAAAATCTCATGGGCATAGAAATCATGATTTTAAGAAAAAGGATTTTAGATTTGTGATTATAATCATGTTTTAGAAGTCTCAATGACATTGTTTTGGTCTTTAGGCCTTCCCCCAAATTGATTTGAAAGTCTTTATATATGTATGCATGTATTTAAGGATGAATATTCAATTGAGAGCATAAATTATAATGAATCCCCCGCTTGTTATGATTTCTCCCATCTTTCATATGATATGAATTATTTTGAAATGCATCTTGAAAAGCATGGTATGAAATGTCTTAATTATTGCTATGACTTGAATATGATTTTTGAATTCGAAAGAGAGGGTTGTTTGCATTGATAAATATTGAATATGAATATCTAAGGGAAAGAGTTGCATGGTTTGACAAAGATTTTAGAACCACCACATTGTTATTGAAAGAATGATAATCCTTGCATAGTTTTGACTTGTGCTTTCGGAACATGAAATCTCTTATACTATTTGCATGTTTGGGTGATTTGAATTGAGTTTTGATGAAAGAATCATGCATGATGCATTATGGCTCAGAAATAGGACTTGCAAGTCTTGGTGTGACGACACCAACTCAGATAATGTCATGTTAATTCAGAACAGAATAGAATGCATGTTTGAAATCAGACTTTCAGATTTTGAAACTAGAATGATGCATGTTTCAGAACAGACTAAAATTGGGCATAAAGAGAGCTTAGGTGGTTCTCCGAAAAAGGCGCGAGTTTAAATAACTCATTGCCTAAAATCGTGATTTGCTGATCCAAATTTATTATTATATGCTGGCCTAGTGCCCTGTGGCGTATCAGACTCATACACTCCAACCCTTGCGGCTCACTTGGGTTGGGGGCTTCCCTGCCGAGTCAATGGTAGATTTCATATAGCCCGTGGAATATCAGACTTGTAGGGGAGTGCCACCTATCTCAGAAGTAATACAAAGATCAGAAACTGTAGTGACAAAAAGGTTTTATGATTATAAAAAATGCCCATGTGTTTGAAATTTATATCCTATATGATGTTTTATGATTAGCTCTCAATATCAGATTGTATTTCCGCATCTTCTCTTATTATATAAATGTTGTGAATGGCTACCAGATAGAGTAGGACGTTCGGGCCTTCAAGGTTCGGGATGTTCGTCATGGCCAGGCCCTAGTTCGGGTCGTGACAGCTACTTTAGCTTCCTTCATTTGGGTACCGAGTTTTTCTACCTCCGCTTGTGCAATCCTATGAGCTGCTTTTTTTTTTGCTCAGCATCGTCCAAGCACTGCTCATCTTTAATATCTTTTCCATGAATAACAACGTCTAGATATCTTTTCTCCAATTCTGAAACAACAACATATCTAGTTTTCTATCAGCAATGAGTAAATCATATTTGTTCTTGATCAAGTCCTTGACATCGTTGTTGAACGAACAATAATCAGCACTAAAAAAATTCAACATGGTGAAAGCACCATTGGCGAAATTAACCATGTCATCCAAGCTAGTAGTTGTACCAGAAGTGAGTTGAGACACCAACTTAAGACTTGATTCCATCAGTGAACTCTTTCTTCAATTTTTCATGCATTTGGAAAGAAGATCCACTTGTACTAGTATGTTTTTTTTTCCTGGTGTCAGTTTTGATAAAACAGCTAACTTTAACTTTGTCTCTCTCTGTTTGTCCTCTCCATAACCAGGAATTAGCCTAGGTCTAGCACTGATAGACCCCAATGGTGGAACAGGAGGTGGGGGAACTAGCTTTGGAGCATTTTTTCTCATCGAAACTTGCACAGGAACAGGAGGTGTGGGACTAACTTTGGAGCATTTTTGCTCATCGAAACTCGCACAGGAACAGGAGGTGGGGGAACTAGATTTGGAGCATTTTTGCTCATCTTAACTCGCACACGAACAGGAGGTGGTGAAACTGCTGGAGCTTTTGTGGGCACTGTCACATTAACAACATCAAAGATTCAGTTTAAGGTATTGAAAGAAACAATGGAACAGGTGTGAATCAGATTCACCAAAGTAACTTTTTGAGGATCGGAGCAACATAGTTGTTAACGTAGCCTATTCAAGAATTTACTAAGAAAATGTAGTTTATATACTTTTGAATGCAGAAACACATGATAGTAATTTAGTAGAACACAAATGCGAAGAAACTACTATAATCTTTTAAAGGCTTCGGCTTTTTGATGTTTCACCGATAATATTGTGCTACGCAGCCCAAAATGCTAAATTTCAATTCATATAATTGGCAAATGTAAAGTTCTATACATAGCATAGGCGCACTAAATAGCTAACAGTCTTAGATTGCTGAAGATGATTCGAGCTCAAAAAATAAATAAAATCTAAGAGTAAGGGTTTCTGTTTCCTCCAAGAGTGATCTTTGTCTTGCCTTCTGCCACGCTCTACAGGTTGATTCCGAAACAAGTTGAGGTCGTCTATATGAGCCCTCACTGATCATGTTTCTCTTTCTATAAATTCATCTCGTGCACTTTTATCATTTCTATAGGAACTTACTTAATTAGTGAACTACTTTAATAGTTAAACCCCACAGACAATAAAAGGAAAAGAAACCTTGAACTAAGACAGAATGTTCATAAGGCATAAGTACAGAGTGGGGAAAGGAGGCGGCTCACCTTATGATCTCAATTTCCCAGGACGATCAAGGGCATGTTGCAAAGGTTGTGATGCTGAAGGTTTTGTTGCTGTCATGGATGGCATTTCAACATCAAAGACATGAAAAGATTAGTCTAAGAAACTGGAAATAAGTAAATGACAAATATATATGCTTAACAGTCCAAACTTACTGAAGCTCTAATTTTAGAACTTATTGAAACTTTCCTAGACATTTAGTTACAAATGTATGCTTTAAAATTAAAAGATGAATGCTTCAAAGTCAGAATGTTTTATCTACTTCAGTAAAATCTCTAGGAACAGATAATCGCAGCGAGTTTTTCAGCTCTGAGTTTCAAGCATTAGTATCTGGTCTTGGCATTTTACATCAAATCACTTGTGTATACACACCACAATACAATGGCATTGCTGAAAAGAAGCACGGAACAATTTTAGAGATGGATAGAGCTCTTAGATTTCAACTTGTTGTTCCTTCAAAGTTTTTGGGTGAGTATGTGTATGTGTCTAATGCTATCTACATTATTAATAGACTACCTTCCTCTCTACTACTTCGAAGGTAGCGGTATGGACTGCGTAGATTTATCCTCCCCAGATCCCACTTTGTGGGATTACACTGAGTTTGTTGTTGTTGTTGTTGTACCTTACGGGTTATCAAGTTTAAATCTCCCTTCGAAATGCTTTATTTGTATCCTCCATATCTGTCACATCTCAAGGTATTTGGTTGTCTATGTTATGTTGCATGTCCTAGAATACTAAATAAATTCTCCTCCAGTGTTGTACTTGCTGTTTTATGGGGTATTCTTGAACACAGAAAGGCTATGCGTTGTATGATCTTCATTCCAGGAAATTTCTTGTTAATAGACATATATATTCAACGAAAATTTGTTTCCATTTAAGCACATGCTGACTTCTCCTGATCCTGTCTTTCCAGAGTCCAGTACTAGATTTCCCGTCTCCTGGTGCTATTGACAACAACATATTCTCAGAGGTTCTCTTCCTTCACCCCACACAAGATTCAGATCTCTCTCTTGAAGAAACTTCTCCTATTAGTAGTTCCCATCTACCAAAAAAGTTCATACTTCTGATTCTGGTCAGATTATTCCTGAGCAATTGTGCCTGAGCAGTTTTGGGCCTCTTCCAGTAACAACGAACCCTCTAGAGGATCTTCCAGACCTAGGAAGCCTCCTCTATGGTTGCAAGATTATGTAACTCAGCCTAAGGGGAATACTTGCACTTATCCTATGCCTGGTCATCTGACCTATTCTCATTTGTCTCCCCCTCCTAGAGATGGAACTTAATGTAATAGGCTATCTCGCCGTAGAAGCCTTAAAAGACATAAAACTTGGAGTATAGTGTACTTACCACTTGGGAAGAAGCATATTGGCTGCAGAAGGATCTATAAGATCAAGTATCAGCCAACAGAAGAGGTGGAAAGATTTAAAGCAAAACTTGTCACCAAAAGCTATAGCCAGAAGGAAGGTCTCGACTATGATGAAACATTTAGTCAATAACAACACAACAACAACAAACCCAATATGTTCCCACAAAGTAGGGTCTGGGTAGGGTAAGATGTACGCAGTCCATACCGCTACCTCCGAAGAAGCAGAGAGGTTGTTTCTGATAGACCCCGGGCTCAAGATAAAGAATCGTAGACAAGGAGATGGATTGCATAACAGAAATAGGTGTAAGGAATAATAAAAAGTAAATCAGAGCAATACGCAAATACGAGAGATAGCGCAACACGAAATAAGAAAATAGCAACTGAGAAATTATGAATGGGACACCCACATATAAGTAACAAATACTCACAGCCATAGACACCTATGAACACAGTCCTAAAATTACTTACCCGGCTACACAAGATCTCTCCTGCTGGCTAGCTACAACCCACACCCTCCCGCTAGCCTTCTACCCTTATCCACGACTTCCACACCTTCCTATCTAGGGTCATGTCCTCAATAAACTGATGAAACATTTAGTCCTATAAACAAAATGGTCACTGTCAGGTTTATAGTGGCCCTAGCAGCTTCCAGGAATTGGGTGATCTACCAAATGGATGTTCATAATGCCTTCCTCAATGGCGATCTGTTGGAGGAAGTATATACCATATTACTGATTGGTTTGCCAATACAGAGTTAGTACTCACATCTAGAATGCTTGGTCGCTCTTAACAAGTAAAAAATAAAAGCTCAACAAATATTGACAACTCTAACAAAGAATGCTAGCTCATACTTAAATGCCATTCAGTAGGCTGAGAAAACAACAAATAGCCTACTAGTGCACTACGGTAGGGGAATAAGTTGTAATCATCACTATCAAAATTACATTGATCCACAGAGAAATAGTTAATTCTACTCAATTTTCATTTCATAGGAGTCAACAAAAAGGAACTTTAACATTCACATACTGACAAAGAGTTGTCAGTTATTGGTCTTACCTGTTCAACAGTGGCACGGTCTGCTTTCTCAGTTGTTTTAGTTTTACCAATAGCCATATCCCGAACACTTCCACGAATTGCGGTAGTCAGAGAGTTTGACATGCCAACTTTGATCCTCCCTTCCCATTCCTGCAAAACGCCAATTCACTCCAGAAGCTATATGAAAAAACCTCAAGCCGGATCACATCTTAATGTGAGCTTCCCCAACTAGGAAAGAAACAAAGACTTTTGAATTAAAGGTGGAAATTTGAAATTTTAGTCTGTCCTACAGATATTAGCTTATCATTTAAGAACACCTGTTGATAAAAGAGCAATTTAGTAGCTTGTGTTTGTTTTGCTTATCTGTTTAAAGTCTTCACTTTTGTACCATAACCTGCTTATTTGTTCAATCCTATGGACAAAGGGATTCAAGTTTTTGACTCAATGGAAAAATACCAGACTTAAGCTTAACTCACTAAAAACATTACCACAATTCAACTAGGAAAAAAATTAACAAATTAAGATTAAGCTATGACAGTGTTGTCGAAGGCGTGCTCAAGGCTTAAGCGAGGCTCAAATCATGTTGAGCACTTCGCCTTGCTTGATGCGCGGTTTAGTGCCGTCATCAAGGTTCTAAGAAATACCTTTTCTTGCCAATGATCGTTTCAAGAAGAGGCTACATTAAACTATTGAGATTCACTTTACCGTTATCTTTTTCAATTTCACTGTGCATATATTTGTTATTTGTGCTTATAATTACTAGTCTTGAACTAAACATATGTAGTTATATTTATTTCTCCATTTGTGCCTTGTTCCTTAAACAAGGTTTTATTTGCCCTCTACACTTAAAGCCCCAACAGACCTTCGAGCTTTTTTTGCGCTCTTCACTTCTATGCCACTAATCTCACGTTACCCAAAGGGCGAACCTCTGATATGATAACACTTAACTCACTAACAATATTATTACATTTAAATTGAGGGAGAACAAAAAAATAAACAATAAAGATCCATAATTTTCTTGTTTAACTAAGCTTCAAAACTACCTTAAAAGGTGAAATAAGCTTAAATCACCAACAATATTACTTTCAAATTCAAAGGAAAACAAAAAAGCTACTCTTTTTTTTTGTCAACTAAGATTTTTTACCTTTACAGATAAAACCACAATATGATTAAGCTTAACTAGCTAACAATATTACATACAAATCCAAGAAAACTAAAAGTAAGTCAAAAAAATTTAAACTTTAAAAAGAAAAAAGAACACCAAGTAACTGAAGGCCATGGTTCTGTAGGACTATCTGAGTCCTTTACTTAATACTGATTACTGAACTGACACTATAACTGAGGCCTGCGGGATGGAACATTAACACTACGGATTCACCGAGGGATCTAAACTGAGGGTATACGTGGCATAATCTGAGTTTGATTGAACACTAAGAGTGAAGTCAGGAATCGTGTGGGCTAAGCATATTGTAAAGCATGACATGAGTGCATGAGTCATGAGCTGCATGACCCGAGTCTGGAATTTCTATGTTTATGGGACATGATTCGCAACATTGGATGAACTAGGACTTCTCATACAAGTGATACACCCAAATTACACCTCTCTTACGTGAGAGTAAGTGGCCGCTGTCAAATATATAACCCAACTAGGTTAGGGTCAAATCCCACAGGGAATATGGTGCTAATTATGTTGTATGCAGATTAGTTGACTTTTAATCGTTCATTTCCATAAAATAAATAAGGGGATTTGATTCAGTTCACAAATTAATAGTTTCAGTTTAACAAGATGAAATATGTGTAATAGTATTCAAATTCAGAGAAATAGCAAGCTAGGATTATGTCTAATAACGGATAATTACTAGACCCCTAGTTGTTGTAGAGTTCTTATAGTTGTTGTAACTTCAACTCTATCCTTGTTGATATAGGTCTTATATATATTCTTGTGCAGATACTAAAAATGCAAGTCATTCAATCAATAACATACGATTCTTTTCCCATCTTCTACTCTCTATCTCTTTATGGTATCGAAGCCTATCTAAACTCCTACGAGTTGATCCTCTCCTTTTTTTTTTCTCTGTTACCCAACTGCCCATTAAATTAATGGGCAGTCATAATTTCTCCTTGTGGAAAGCTCAAGTTTCAATGCTTATGCGTGGTCACAATCTTTATGGGCATCTCGATGGCTCCATCCCTGCACCTACTTGCACCATCTCTCAGAAAAATCAAGACGTTGATAACCCTGAGTTTCTTTCTTGGTATCGCCAAGATCAGCTAATTCAAAATGCTATCTTGGCCTCTGTTGATCCTATGCTTGCCCTCACTGTTGCTGTTGTAGTCTCCGCCAAAGCTGTCTGGGATGCTTTGCATACTGCATATACGAACAAATTCAAAAAAGAATTTTTAGCTTGCGAGATCGATTGGCCCGTCTCACTAAAGATTGTCGTCCAGTCACAAATTATCTTCATCAAGTTCGATCACTTTGTGATGAACTTGCAACTGCTGGTGCACCGGTATCAAACCTGAAACTCATTGTGAAAATCCTCAGTGGACTCAGATCTGAATTTCGAGAACTCTCTGCTGTCATTCGTACTCGCGATTCTCCTATTTCATATAAAGAGCTTTACAAAAAACTTCTAGATTATGAGCTTTTCCTCAAACATGAGGAAGAAAAAAAACCACTATCAACTCTTATTACTGCTGCTGTAGCACAAAAGACTAGCGCATCTCCTTCTCGCCAGAGCAACAACAATTACTCCAGCAACCACCATCCAGGTATAAACCCTCTTCCCAACAATCAGCAATGACACCCTCCTGCCAACAATCAGCAATGGCAAGCACAACGCCCATGAAGAAACAACCAGCAACAGCCCTCTGACAAAAACCTTTTCTGCCACTATGTGATCATGTAGGTCATTCCGCTAAAGTGTAATACCTCGGGAAATTTTTCATTGAAATTTTGTGCGTAAACGTGTTGGGTTCTATCTTCTAAAATGAATTATAAATTTTCCGTGCATAATATCTTAGATTATGACCCACCATTGCGTAGAGTATCGAATAGGATTTCCAACGATATATGGATCATCCAAAATAGACACCCGAGCGACGAGTTATGAACATTCCGATCGAACCATGAATAGTAGTGAACAGTAAAACGTGTAGGAAAAAGTACTGAGGCCTAGCCTATTTTTTCTCCAACTTTAAACGATCATAACTCCTTGTAAATAATGATCTGGGTGATCTACTATATATCAACGGAAATCTCTGCGAGTCCTCTTTCTAATGAAATTGGTTTAATCCAATTTGGATATCGGAGTAAAACGTTATGGTTGATCTACTTCAGACTATCAAAACAGTCCACCAAAGGACAGATTCGAGAATTATTTGATTTTTAAGGGTGTTTAGGACATTCCCCCTCACCCAAAATCCGTCCAAACCCTATATTAAAGCCTATTAGAAGTATTATATGTTATATTTCATCAAATTCCCTCAAAAAGAAAACCCTAAGCTCCTACATCCAACTTCAAGAACCTCTAAAGTTCACCATTAATTCTGCAAATTTATTCAAGATTCCAAGTTCCTAGTTCAAGAACTCCAAGAACCATCATTCAAAGGCACGATTAACATCTCAAAAATGGGTATCGATCTAAAGTTTATCATTCAAGGTATGTGGGGTTTTTCAACAAGAACTCTCTTTCGTTCTTGTGCCCAAAAGTAATTTTCTTTACAAAGGCATGATTTTTATTTGACTGTTACGAATTTGAAGCATGAACCCATATCTTATGATGATTATTATGAAATCTTGATGTTTATGATTTTAAAAGATGAATTTACATGTGTGGAGATATAAAGCATGAATCTTGAACGATATTTATCATGATTTTGATATTTGGGTCATGAATCCCCATTGGAAACTGTATTTTTTTTTTTAGAAAATGTCCGTTATAAGCACATTGATGTTGAATATTTGAGATATATTGAATGATTTGACCTTTTGGTCTTAATGGAGTTGTTTTGAACTCGAGTGTTAAAGAAATCCACAACGTGGTTGATTTTGATAGATGGGAAGCATGATGGCTCCCGATGTATATTTATATATTACTAAAATTGTTTTGTGGAGGATTATCTTTGAAATGATCTGAGCTAAGTTCGGGAGAAATCTTTAGCACCGAGTGGGAGGTATAAAGCGACCTTACTTCCCTAGAATTACGTGCCCCCGTAGGAGTGAGCCTGAGGCTGATTTATATAGTGATCACTAATTTATGTGGATTTGATATCGATAGTCCTACTCCGATGGCAAGTATAGGATGGCTCTCCCCAACGTGGGTTGTACGTTGGACTCCATGTAGCTCACATGGTTTATGTCGGTTACAGGATCTCCCAGTGTGTGTGTGTTTCCTTGTGTCTATGGTGAATGGTGAAGAGATTTAAAAGTGGAATTGTGAAAGTTATTCTTTCGAAAGATTTAAATGATATTTACATTATGAGAATTGATATTCTTGATGAACTGAAAGTGATTGACAAATTATATGATGACTCACATGTGTTATTGTACTTATTTCATCCTCTCATGATTATGATGATTTTCTTCGGGCTATGTGAGTCTTTCATACATCCTGCATATTTCTTATAAATATTTATGATGATGATGTTCATACAACTGCATACACCCCCATATACTCAGTTCCTTTCCCTGGTACTGACCCACATCTTCGGATGTGGGCTGTATTTTCTCAGAATGTAGGTTCAGGTGCTCAGTTCCAGGTTCGACAGTGATTATTCGGGTACGCTGTTCTACATCCTCTGTTGTGGTGAGTCCTCATGTTCTGAGGACGTGATGTCTGATATTGGTTTCACAGAATTGTTTACATTTGATAACTGAGTATGAGTTAGTTGGGGCATATCTCAATGGCTCGCTGGTTTTATTGATTTTCTTAGAGGCTTGTCAGACTAGTATAGATGTTGAGAGTTGACTAATAAGTCGTATTTTGTTATCTTTTTGAAATTCTTTTATTCTTGGATGATGATTACTCTGTTGATATTTGAGGGTTATTTATGGAAACCCCGTTGATTTGTGTTGAACTGAATGAAGATGGCTCAAAGGGTTAGCTTGGGGCTACTTGCAGCCTCAAGCATTGTGTGATGCGTCGGGAGCCGTTTTCTGGGGCGTTACAAACTTTGTATCAGAGCCTAAGGTTTTAAGGTGTCTTAGGGAGTCTGACAAGTCGCGTTAAGTAGAGTCTTGATCATCGGTGTGTAGCACGCCACATCTATGAGCAAGAGGCTACAAGACGTTTTAGGAAAAAGTGTGATTCTTTCTTTCAGAAGTCTATCGTACTTAAAGTGTCTCTCTCTACTATTGATTCGTGCTCTCCTCTTTCAGAAATATGCGTCCACATCGATCGAGAAGAAATAATGATGGTCACAAACCTTAACCCGCTGACCCATTGAATGAAAACGTGTCTCATGCTGAATTTCGGACAGCCTTTCAGGCGCTGGCCCAAGCTGTTACTGCAAATGTTCAGCCCAACCTGGCCCCAGCTCCACAGCAGCAGGGAGGTGATTCAGCTGCTGCCAGGATTCGTGACTTCATGCGGATGAATCCACCAGAATTCTATAGGTTTAAGTATGATGAGGATCCATGGTTGTTTTTAGAGGAGGTGTGGAAGATTACTCAGGTGATGCATGTATCTGAGGAACATAGTGTGGATTTGGCTACGTATAGGTTGAAAGACCTTTCTTATGACTGGGTTGTTGCTTGGAGGAAAGGTACAGGTAAGGGAGCTGTCCCTACAACTTGACAAGAGTTCTAGGATGCATTCCTGGATAAGTTTTTCCCTTTGGAGATGAGGGAGGCGAAGGTGGAAGAGTTTATGAACCTGCGACAGGGCTCTATGACTGTTAGGGAGTACTGTCTAAAGTTCAATCAGTTTGCCAAGTATGCTCCTGACTTAGTGGCTAATAATCGGGCTAGTATGAGTAAGTTTATGACTGGAGTGTCTAGTTATGTGGTTAAGGAGTGTAGGTATGCTATGCTGAATAATGAGATGAATCTTTCTAGGCTGATGACTCATGCCCAACATATTGAGATAGATAAGATTAAGGAGAGAGATAGAATAAGAGGGAATAAGAGAGCTAGGTTCGAGCAGCACGGACAGGGTCAGACTAGATCGCAAGGAGGGAGTCGCCCTCAGTATCAGGATCGTTCGTCTATGCCAGCACCGTCATCTACTATTGATCCCGTGCCTAGAGGTAGGCAGGAGCAAGGTAGCAGGTCATATGCATCCAGGTCCCAGTACAGTGCTGGCAGTAAGCCAAATTATCCCCTGTGTCCTAAGTGTGGTAGGGCTCATTCCGGTGTGGTGACATGGGTCACAGAGTTAGAGATTGTCCACAGGATGGACAAGGGCGTCGTGACTATCGCCCTCAGACCCAGACTCAGACTGTTAGTGCTACAGTTCCAGCGACTCGCCCAACCCCAGCTCAGGGCGCCTCTTCTAGCAATGCTGGCGGGCAGCGCCAGAATAGATTCTATTCTTTACCGTCCTACCAGGAACAGGAGGACTCTCCCGATGTTGTTACTGGTATGCTTCGTATATTTCAGTTTGATGTGTATGCTTTGTTGGATCCTGGATCCAATTTCTCATATGTTACACCTTTGATTGCTGTGAATTTTGAAATGAGTCCTGAGATTATTCCTGAGCCTATCCTAGTTTCTACCCTAGTGGGTGATTCGATTGTTGCCCAGAAAGTGTATAAAAAATGTCCTGTTACCGTTCTTCATAGAGTCTTGTTGGCTGATCTGATTGAGTTAGACATGGTAGATTTTGATGTGATTCTGGGTATGGCCTGGCTGTATTCTTCTTATGCCTCTATTGATTGTTGGACCCGAATGGTCAAGTTTCAGTTTTCGGGTGCATCCGTGTTTGAGTGGTCTGGGAATTTTGTGTCACCCAAGAGTTATTTTATCTCTTACCTCAAAGCTAGAAAGCTTATTTCCAAGGGGTGTATTTACCATTTGGTAAGAGTTAAAGACACTAAGTCTGAGACTCTAACTCTCCAGTCTGTTAACGTCGTCAATGAGTTTTCTGATGTCTTTTCAGATGATCTCCCAGGGATACCTCCTGATAGAAGATAGACCTTCATTCCGGCTATCATCAACTCAAAGTTAGGGAGTGTGACATCCCGAAAACCGCTTTCCAAACTCGTTATGGCCATTTTGAGTTTCTTGTTATGTCTTTCGGGTTAACTAATGCCCCAGCAGCTTTCATGAATCTCATGAATCGAGTGTTCAAATCATATCTAGATATGTTTGTCATAGTGTTCATCGATGATATACTGGTGTACTCCCGTAGTGAGGATGAATATTCTAATCATCTCCAAACTGTCTTGCAAACCCTTAGAGATCACAAGTTGTTTGCCAAGTTCAGTAAGTGTGAGTTTTGGCTAAGGTCAGTTGCTTTTCTAGGTCATATCATTTCTTCTGAAGGTATTAGAGTTGATCCCCAAAAGATCGAAGTTGTTAGAAATTGGCCTAGACCTATTTCTCCGACTGATATCCGAAGATTCTTGGGTTTAGCTGGCTATTACCGCCATTTTATTGAGGGTTTCTCCTCTATAACGTCTCCTATGACTCGGTTGACCCAAAAGAAAGTGAAGTTCTTGTGGTCCGAATCTTGTGAGAAGAGTTTTCAGGAGCTGAAGACTCGACTCACTTAAGTCCCTGTTTTGACTTTGCCTGATGGTGTTGATGGTTTTGTGGTGTACTGTGATCCTTCGAGAGTTGGGTTGGGTTGCATATTGATGCAGAAGGGAAAGGTGATAGCTTATGCTTCTAGACAGTTGAAACCCCATGAGAAAAATTACCCAACCCATGACCTTGAGTTGGCTGCTGTTATGTTTGCTTTGAAAATCTGGAGACACTATTTGTATGGTGTCCATGTTGATGTTTTCACTGATCATAAGAGTCTACAGTATGTGTTTACCCAGAGAGAATTGAATCTTAGCCAGAGATAATGGTTAGAATTATTAAAGGACTATGATATGAGTGTGCTGTACCATCCGGGCAAGGCCAATGTTGTGGCGGATGCCCTAAGTAGAGTGTCCATGGGTAGTGTTTCGCATGTGGTAGAAGGTAAGAAAGAGTTGGCTCGTGATGTACATCATTTGGCTAGATTGGGGGTTAGGTTGGTTGACTCTGCTGAAGGTAGTATAGGGGTTTAGAGTAGTTCCGAATCCTCCTTGGTTTCGGAAGTGAAGGAAAAACAATACTTAGATGCTAGTTTGGTCAGACTGAAGGAGTCAGTCAAGGACCAAAAAGTAGAGGTTTTCTCCCAAGGGGGAGATCGTGTGTTGAGATTGCAGGGTAGATTGTGTGTCCCGAATGTTGATGATCAGAGATAGAGGATTATGGATGAAGCACATGGGGAATAATATTCTATTCATCCTGGTGCCACCAAGATGTACCGAGACTTACGGGAAATCTATTAGTGGAGTGGCATGAAGAAAGATATAGCAGCGTTTGTAGCTAAGTATGCAACATGCCAACAGGTTAAGGTTGAACACCAAAGACCTGGTGGTATGATGCAAGAGTTTAGTATTCCCACCTGGAAGTGGGAAGAGATAAATATGGACTTCGTGATTGGTTTACCTCCTTCCTGACGCCATCATGATTCCATTTGGGTTGTGATTGATAGGTTGACTAAGTCTGCTCATTTCTTGCCTGTTCATACTTGATATACTGCTGAGGATTACACTAGATTATATATCCGAGAGCTAGTCAGACTGCATGGAGTTCCCTTGTCTATTATTTCGGATAGGGGTACTCAGTTCACTTCGCAATTTTGGAAAGCTTTTCAGAAGGGTCTTGGTACCCAAGTGCTTTTGAGTTCTGCTTTTCATCCGCAGACCGATGGTCAGGATGAGCGGACTATCCAGACCTTAGAGGATATGTTGAGAGCTTGTACACTTGACTTTAAGGGAAGTTGGGATGATCACTTATCGTTGATAGAGTTTGCCTACAATAATAGTTTCCACTCTAGTATTGGCATGGCTCCGTTTGAAGCCTTATATAGGAGGAAGTGTAGATCACCCATAGGTTGGTTCGAGGTGGGTGAAGCGGCTGTGAGTAGTCCTGATTCGGTATTTGGGGCTATGGAAAAAGTTAAGTTGATTAGGGAAAGGTTGAAAACTGTGCAGAGTCGTCAGAAGTCATATGCGGATGTTAGAAGGAGAGACCTTGAGTTTGAAGTTGGTGACCTAGTGTATCTGAAAATTTCACCCATGAGGGGGGTGAAGAGATTCGGAAAGAAGGGGAAGCTTAGTCCCCGTTATGTTGGTCCTTATAAAATTCTTAGCCGTGTTGGTAAGGTAGCTTATGAGGTCGAGTTGCCTTCCGAGTTGTCCTCTGTTCATCCAATATCCCATGTCTCCATGCTTAGAAAGCATATTAGCGATGCTGTGGTAGTGGATTCCTCTATGAGTGCTGACATTCAAGAAAATCTTTCTTTTGATGAGATTCCTGTTGAGATTCTTGATTTCAGTTTCCGAAGACTAAGGAACAAAGAAGTTCCCTTGGTCAAGGTGTTGTGGCGAAACCAATCTGTTGAGGGTGCAACTTAGGAAGCTGAGGCGGATATGCGATCCAAGTACTCACACCTATTTTCCGCAAACTCCGATCAAGCCGAAGGTACCGTTCTTTCCTAAATCATGCACTTTTGATAAAAGTTGCAGCAGTTCAGCTGTCATTTATTATGTGTTCAGCTGTAGTTTCTTGAATTTATGCATTCTATGTTTCATTCGGAGTAAGAAACGATGTGGTGATGAGTCTAACGAATGGTTTCAGCTGTATGCTCTATTCCCTATATAATATTGGCATGTCTAGAATCATTCGAGGATGAATGTTTTCAAGGGGGGGATGATGTAATACCCCAGAAAATTTTTCGTTGAAATTTTGTGCGTAAACGTATTGGGTTCTATCTTCTAAAATGAATTATAAATTTTCCGTATGGAATGTCTTAGATTATGAACCACCATTGCATAGAGTATCGAATAATCTTTCCAAGGATATGTGGATCATCCAAAACGTACACCCGAGCTACGAGTTATGAATATTCCAATCGTACCGTGAATAGTAGTGAACAGTAAAACGTGCAGGAAAAAGTACTGAGGCCTGGCGTATTTTTTCTCCAACTTTAAACGATCATAACTCCTTGTACATAATGATCTGGGTGATCTACTATATCAACGGAAAGCTCTGCGAGTCCTCTTTCTAATGAAATTGGTTTCATCCATTTTAGATATCGGAGTAAAACGTTATGGTTGATCTACTTCAGACTATCAAAACAATCCACCAAAGGACAGATTCGAGAATTATTTGATTTTTTAGGGGCGTTTTGGTCATTCCCCCTCACCCAAAATCCGTCCAAACCCTATATTAAAGCCTATTAGAAGCATTATATGTTATATTTCATCAAATTCCCTCAAAAAGAAAACCCTAAGCTCCTACATCCAACTTCAAGAACCTCCAAAGTTCACCATTAATTCTGCAAATTTATTCAAGATTCCAAGTTCCTAGTTCAAGAACTCCAAGAACCATCATTCAAAGGCACGATTAACATCTCAAAAATGAGTATCGATCTAAAGTTCATCATTCAAGGTATGTGGGGTTTTTCAACAAGAACTCTCTTTCGTTCTTGTGCCCAAAAGTAATTTTCTTTACAAAGGCATGATTTTTATTTGACCGTTATGAATTTGAAGCATGAACCCATATCTTATGATGATTATTATGAAATCTTGATGTTTATGATTTTGAAAGATGAATATACATGTGTGGAGATATAAAGCATGAATCTTGAATGATATTTATCATGATTTTGATATTTGGGTCGTGAATCCCCATTGGAAATTGTATTTTTTTAGAAAGTGTGTGTTATAAGCACGTTGATGTTGAATATTTGAGATATTTTGAATGATTTGACCTTTTGGTCTTAATGGTGTTGTTTTGAACTCGAGTGTGAAAGAAATCCACAACGTGGTTGATTTTGATAGATGGGAAGCATGATGTCTCCCGATGTATATTTATATATTACTGAAATTGTTTTGTTGTGGATTGTCTTTGAAATGATCTGAGCTAAGTCCGGGAGAAATTTTTAGCACCGAGTGGGAGGTATAAAGCAACCTAACTTTCCTAGAACTATGTGCCCCCATAGGAGTGAGCCTGAGGCTGATTTATATAGTGATCACTAGTTTGTGTGGATTTGATATCGATAGTCGTACTCCGATGGAAAGGATAGGAAGGCTCTCCCCAACGTGGGTTGTACGTTGGACTCTATGTAGCTCACATGGTTTATGTTGGTTATAGGATCTCCCAGTGTGTGTGTGTTTCCTTGTGTCTATGGTGAATGGTGAAGAGATTTGAAAATAGAATTGTGAAAGTTATTCTTTCGAAAGATTTAAATGATATTTACATTATGAGAATTGATATTCTTGATGAACTGAAAGTGATTGACAAATTTTATGATGACTTACATGTGTTATTGTACTTATTTCATCCTCTCATGATTATGATAATTTTCTTCGGGCTATGTGAGTCTTTCATACATCCTGCATATTTCTTATAAATATTTATGATGATGATGTTTATACAACTGCATACACCCCCATATACTCGGTTCCTTTCCCTGGTACTGACCCACATCTTCGGATGTGGGCTGCATTTTCTCGGAATGTAGGTTCAGGTGCTCAGTTCCAGGTTCGACAGTGATTCTTCGGGCACACTGTTCTACATCCTCTGTTGTGGTAAGACCTCATGTTCCGAGGACGTGATGTCTGATGTTGGTTTCACGGAATTGTTTACATTTGATAACTGAGTATGAGTCAGTTGGGGCATGTCTCAAAGGCTCGCTGGTTTTATTGATTTTCTTAGAGGCTTGTCAGACTAGTATAGATGTTGTGAGTTGACTAATAAGTCGTATTTTGTTATCTCTATGAAATTCTTTTATTCTTGGATGATGATTACTCTACTGATATTTGAGGGTTATTTATGGAAACCCCGTTGATTTGTGTTGAACTAAATGAAGATGGCTCAAAGGGTTAGCTTGGGGCTACTCGTAGCCTCAAGCATCGTGTGACGCTCTGGGACCCATTTTTTGGGGCGTTACATAAAGTCTGCAGATCGCAGTCACATAACCATCTGCAAGCCCTGGCAAACTTTGTTGCTCGTTTTCCTTCTCAACAGTTCCCTTGGATTGTCGATAGTAGAGCCACTCATCATATTGCATCTGATACTCAAAGCCTAGCTACTGTACATGACTACCACAACACCGAAGAGATAACTATGGGAAGTGGTAACACCATACCGGTAATGTTAACATAAGTGCATCAAATCACCATTTCAAACTTCTCAATACCTTATGCTCCCCTGTCATTAAAAAATAATCTTATTTCTGTTTCTAAGTTTTGTCGTGATAATCATTCCTCTATTAAATTTTTTCTTTTTCATTATCTTGTGAAGGATCTGAGTACGGGCGCATCTCTAGTTCGGGGGCAGAATAAAGATGGGTTGTATGAGTGGAAATCGGGTTGCACACATCGTTCTCCTAAATGCAATGTGGCTGTTCCAATTCACCGTGGCATCGGCGTTTAGGCCATCCTAATCTTTACGTTTTAGATACTATGTTGAATAAGTTTTCCCTTCCTGTTTCATATCCTAAAACTAGCTCTATTTGTAATTCTTGTTATTTAAATAAAATGCACAGTTTGACTTTTTCAGAAAATTCATTGCGAAGCAATAAGCCCTTGCAAATCCTTTATAGCGATTTATGGGGTCCATCTCCAATGTTGTCAATTGATAAGAAAAAATATTATGTGTTATTTGTTGATCAATTTTCAAAATACATGTGGTTGTTCACTTTAAAATCAAAAAATGAAACTTTGGAAGTTTTCCAAAATCTGCATCCATTGCTTGAACGCAAATTCAACACCAAAATTCAATCTTGTTACACTGATGGTGGGGGCGAATTTCAGAGTCTATAGTCGTATCTCAAAGCACATGGCATAGAGCACTTAGTGTCACCCCCATATACTCCACAGAGAGTTGCTCTAGTCGAAAGACAACATCGGCATGTTATTGAAACTGCTAGAACCTTGTTGCACCAAGCGCCTTTACCCTCACACTTTTAGAGTTTTGCCTATCAACAAGCAGTTTATCTTATAAATAGGCTAACTACACTAAATCTTCAGCATAAGAGCCCCTTTGAAATTTAATTTCAAACTATGCCCAAGTATGACTCCGTTAAAGTATTTGGTTGCTTGTGTTATCCATGGCTCAAACCATATGCCAAAAACAAACTCGAGTCTCATTCGACACCATGTGTTTATTTATTATTTTTGAATAAACATTGCTGCCACCAATGTTTTGATCCTTTAACTTTCAAAATATATTTATCTCGTGACGTTTTATTTTTAGAAAACCAGTTTCCGTTCGAAAATATTTTTTCTTATTTGACAAACACACAAAATAAAAATGTGTCTTGGGAGATTTGTTCAACTGAACAGTAGCCGCAGGATAATACTCAATATTCATATGATTCTTATGAGCTTCCCACTCAAATTGTGCAGCAGCCCGTGGACACGTACTCACCCATCTCCTCTATCCCAACAGGAACCACCATCTTAGGTAATTCAATTTCTCCCTTATCTGCTACTTCTTATCCAGCATCTCCACTCCCCCCTTCCCTCACCATACAAAATTTAGTTTCCATCGACAATTCACCTGAACCAAATGTTTTGGCCTCACCAGTTCATTCTTCTCCTAATTTAAATACGAAGCTGCAATCTGCAATAATCACTTACCAGCGTCGAAATAAGTCTATTAGTTCTTTGACATAGAACCCTGTGGTACAACCCTCTTCCTCGTCACCTGTCCCATCTCTCGTGGCCCCACAACCTTCTCTTGTTGCCTCTAGCTCTACATTAATGCCCACTCATAACATGATTACTAGATCTATGACTAATAGCCTTAAGCCTAAACAATTCCACACTGTTGTTCAAACTACTTCCTCCCTACCTAAACCCTTTAAGCAAGCTCAACAAGTCCCACATTGGCGTGAATCTATGAAAAATGAATTTGATGCCTTAGTTCGGAACCGTACATAGGATTTGGTACCATGTGATCCTTCGAAAAATGTAGTGGATTGTAAGTGGCTTTTTCGGGTTAAATATTATCCTGATGGTTCTGTTGATACGTTCAAAGCTCGCTTGGTTGCCAAAGGATTCACACAACAACTTGGCCTTGACTTCCAATGCACTTTCAGTCCTGTGGTAAAGCCAACAACTGTTCGAATAGTTCTTACGATTGCAACACAACAAAGCTGGCCCATTTATCAACTTGATATCAATAATGCCTTCCTGCAAGGTCGTTTTGATGAGGAGGTCTATATGCGCCAACCACCTGGTTTTGAATATTCTGCACATGCGACGCATCTTTGTAAGCTGCAAAAAGCTATTTATGGACTCAAATAGGCCCCTAAGGCCTGGTACACCAAACTCAAAAATTATTTGGTTACTTTGGGGTTTATTAAGTCCCAATCTGATTCTTCATTATTCATCCTGTAGAATTTTGAGTTTATTGTTTATGTCCTAGTATATTTTGATGACATAATTGTTACTGGTAATCAGATTTGTGGTATTCAAAGCATTATTGATAATCTTGCAACCCGATTCTCATTGAAGGATCTTGGTCCACTTCGTTATTTCCTTGGTGTTGAAGTATTGTCTTATCCTGGTGGTCTTTTGTTGTCTCAACAGAAGTACATTACAGATCTTTTGCTGGAAGTTAATATGCAAAATTACAAAGGTGTTCCAACACCAATGGCTTCAACTGCAACTTTCCCAGAGTCCGTGGAAGATTCTCTAGTTGATGGCTCTCTTTATAGGAGGATCATTGGTAAACTTCATTACCTTTCTTTTACACATTCGGACATAGCATTTGCTGTCAGCTAACTCTCACAGTCTATGCACTAGCCCTTTATATCTCATTGGATAGCCATGAAACATTTCCTTCGGTATCTATACTAAACATCCTCATTTGGCCTCCGGAATTTTAAAATTTCAAAATAATTTTTAAAAATATTTTTTAATTATTTTTTTTTAAAAAAAAATCGACCACTAGTGGTCGGTTTTTAATTATTTTTTTTAAAATATTTTAAAAAAAATGACCACTTGTGGTTGGTTTTTAGAAATTCTTTTAATTTTTTTTTTAAAAACCGTTTTAATTTTTTTAAAAAAAGAAAATATTTTTAAAACCGACCACTTGTGGTCGGTTTTTGAACTAAAAAAAATAATAAATAAATAATTTTTAGTGAACAATAATTATATAGATGTAATCAAATATCTCTCTCTCTCTCTCTCTCTATATATATATATATATATATATATATATTTTTTTTCAAATTACACTGATCGCACAATGTCGATAACGGTCTATTATATGGTAATATAATTGTGGATGTGATATATATAGTACTCATTCAAACGTTCATATACATATATTTATATATATATATATATTTATATATTATCTAGTGATCGATTGATGAACGATGTAGTCAAAACCTAATATTGTATTAAGATAATCAAATATAATTAATCGATCACTCATATGAGTAAGTATAAGAAGCACATCACATTATATTATTGGATAATATACCTGTGTACGTATGTGAAAGATATAGTACGTATTTAGAACTTGATATAGTCGATAGTGTGTTATGTGTGTGTGTATATATATATATACATATTATAAAGTGAAGGTATATTAATGACATATGATAATGTAATCGATAATTCATCTGAGTATTTGTAAAATACGTTGTATATTATTATGGGGTAGTAAAATAGTGTATTTGATGTTTATAGTACGTATCTGAAAGTTGATAGACAATTAAATATATGTATATACGTATATCTTGTGTAGTGACGTATGCAGTAATCGACAACTAGATAACTGAATGTATATATCAACATATTTTGAATGATTCATTCATATATATGATACTATTGAGGATCGAAGTAATAATATAATGTATGTTGATGTGATATTAATGTTAGTCAAAATAATCGATAACTCATTAGAGTTTGCATACGAAATATGTCGCATTATATTACGGGATAATATACTCGTGTACGTATACCTAGTATGTATTTAGAACTTAATATATATAGTAGTTAGTGTGTATATGTGTGTGTATCTATATGTATATATATAGGTATGTGTGTGTATGTTATATGATGTTATTAACATTCATTAAATTATTTTCACATAACTGTGCATACTCACATTTTTTGCAAATACATTATCTAGATTTCCATTAGTTAGCCTTATTTATTTTTGTTATTACTTATTATTTTTCTTATTGATTATTATTATTATTATTATTATTTATTATCATTATTATTCCTTATTTATTATTATTATTATTATTTATTATTACTACTTATTATTTAATTATTACTATTATCATTATTTACTACTACTAGAATTTAAATAGCTGCCTAAATTAATACCACTTTGTCAATTAATTTATCTTGTAGTCCAATTTTGTTTAAGTCATTATAATTTTAGCCCATTCTATCCAATTTATTACAAATCTAGTCAACTTGCATTCAACTCATGTCAATTGTAGCCATAATTATGTCAATTTTAACCATAATTGAATTGTTGACCCTATTTTAATCTCAGCCGCTTATCAAAATTGATCCAACGGCTGAGATGGATTCAACATCCTCTTTCCTTTTTAATATCTAAAAATTACACAAATACACATCTTATGTTTCCAATATTACAAAAAATTCCAACATATACACAGAATGTTATGTATATGTAGGATATGTTATGTATATTAATAGGGAGAGAGAGTAGTTGGTATTTACGTTATTTATACTTTTAATATCCCAACCAAAACCCTAACCCTAAAATATTTCTCAACATCCGCCTCTTTTCTCCTCTCTCAAAATGCTCTCTCTCTCTCTCTCTCTCAAGAAGCTAGCGCCGCCACCCCTTTCTCTCCTCCGATCTCATCGCTGACCAGCCCCATTCCAGCTCGCCGACAACCAACCAAATGACCCCAGCGACTAGCGGCCTCAACCACTGGAGAAAGCTCCGCCGCTACTAGCAGCGGCGAACTAACCCAGTGCCACCGCTGGCTCTTTGCGTTCCTCCTCCTCCAGCTTCCAGCGCCACCAGTTAACGGAGACCATCCCCCACTCCAAAATCCACACGAGCTAGAACCCCGCTCCTCCGAACGAGAAATAAGACGAACACTTTTCGGGTTTGACTCTTCTTATGGTTCGCATTCTTACTGTTTTTGATCTTTGTGTGCTCTACCTTATTCCTAGATTTTAAGTTCGTGGAACATGACTATGTATCTTGAGTTAATTCTCTATATCTTCTTATCAACATGTGTGAAAATGTATTTTCTAAGGTTATCGAGATTTTGATATCATCAGGACTCTTTGCATCCCCAATAAGTTCTTAGTTATGCCTTCGTGTGTTGTTCCCCTTCGTGCATGTTGATTTGACCGCTCATATCAGCCTGTGATTTTAATATATTGTGGTTATGATCTTTGACATCATTTAGTTTTAGACCTTGTGAGAACTATTGGGTATATGCTTAGTTTTTTAAGGAGACATTGGTTTGGGTATTTTACAATAGTAAAGACTTGTTGGCTCCAGTTATGATTTTTGACTAGTTAAATAATGACTTGAGAGTTGTGATATTCTTATGTATGCATTCTTAATTATCAATAAGATTGGTTTGGATGGTTGAGGCTAAATGGTTCAACTTCGCCTTTTAGATTATAGCTATGGATTGTGTAACTTAGTTGCAACCCCTATTTTTTAGGTTTTGACACTTTAGTGAGTCGAAAATGTTAAGTATAGTCACTTGAGAATTGCATTAGTGAGTCGAAAATGTTTAATTGTAGTTACTTGAAAGTTGGGCTTGTGTTTTGAATATAGTGAAGTGTGGTCACTTGAGAAGTGAGTTAGTGACTTGAGAATGTTTAAGTGTAGGTACTAGAAATGTAAACTTGTGTTTTGAATTTAGTTAAGTGTGGTCACTTGAGAAGTGCATTAGTGAGTAGAAAATGTTTAAGTGTATTAGTGAGTCGAAAATGTTTAAGTGTAGCTACTTGAAAGGTGAGCTTGTGTTTTGAATATAGTGAAGTGTGGTCACTTGAGAAGTGAGTTAGTGACTTGAAAATGTTTTAAGTGTAGGTACTAGAAATGTGAACTTGTGTTTTGAATTTAGTTAAGTGTGGTCACTTGAGAAGTGCATTAGTGAGTCGAAAATGTTTAATAGTTACTTTAAAGGAGAACTTGTGTTTTGAATAGAGTGAAGTGTGGTCACTTTAGAAGTGAGTTAGTGACTTGAAAATGTTTAAGTGTAGGTACTTGAAATGTGAACTTGTGTTTTGAAGTTAGTTAAGTGTGGTCACTTGAGAATTGCATTAGTGAGTCGAAAATGTTTTAAGTGTAGTTACTTGAAAGGTGGGCTTGTGTTTTGAATATAGTGACTCAAAAATGTTTTAAGTTTAGGTAGTTGAAATGTGAACTTGTCAATTGAATTTGCTAAAGTGTGGTTACTTGAGTAGTGAATTAGTGACTCAAAAATGTTAAAGTTTAGGTTCTTGAAATGTGAACTTGTCAATTGAATTTACTAAATTTGGTTACTTGAGTAGTGAACTAGCGACTCGAAAATATTTTAAGTTTAGGTAGTTGAAATGTGAACTTGTCAATTGAATTTGCTAAAGTGTGGTTACTTGAGTAGTAGTGAATTAGTGACTCGAAAATGTTTAAGTTTAGGTTCTTGAAATGTGAACTTGTCAATTGAATTTACTAAATTTGGTTACTTGAGTAGTGAACTAGTGACTCGAAAATGTTTTAAGTTTAGATAGTTGAAATGATGTTACCTTATCATAAAAGAAGTTTAGGTAGTTGAAATGTGAACTTGCCAGTTGAATTTGCTAAAGTGTGGTTAAGTGTGGTCACTTGAAAAGTGCATTAGTGAGTCGAAAATGATTAATTAAGTGTAGTTACTTGAAAGGTGGACTTGTGTTTTGAATATAGTTAAGTGTGGTCACTTGAGAAGTGAGTTAGTGACTTGAAAATGTTTAAGGGTAGGTATTTGAAATGTGAACTTTTCATTTTGAATTTAGTTTAGTTTGGTAACTTGTGAAGTGACATGAAAATGTTTAGGTGTAGGTACTTGAAATGTGAACTTTTCATTTTGAATTAAGTTTAGTTTGCTAATTTGCTAAGTGAATTAGTGACTTGAAAATGTTTAGGTGTTAGGTACTTGAAATGTGAACTTTTCATTTCGAATTTAGTTTAGTTAGATAACTTGTGAAGTGACTTAGTGACTTGAAATGTTTAAGTGTAGTTACTTGAATTATGGATTAGTGACTTTTGTTTTGAATTTAGGTACTTGAAATGTGAACTTGCGTTTTGATTTTAGTAAAGTATGGTCACTTGAGAAGTGAATTAGTGACTTCAAAATGTTTAAGTGTAGGTACTGGAAACGTGAACTTTTCATTTGACTTTAGTTTAGTTTGGTAACTTGTGAAGTGAATTAGTGACTTGAAAATGTTTAGGTGTTAATATGTGAAATGTGAACTTTTGTGACTTGAACTAATTACTTGAATGTGATTGATTGTGTAGATGGAACCTGATTCTAGCTGGATATATCAACAAAATATTGATAATAGAATGGGTGATGCTGAGATTGAAGATGCGGATGATGAGTTGTAGTTTTTAGTATTTTGAATGTTTTATAATTTGGATTTGGAATCTCGATAAATTTTAAATTTTATAAATAATGTTTGTATTCTTATGGTGGTTGGTTGATTGTATATTAAATGATTGGTGGGATGTATTGTAGATAATAATCAATGTTTGTAAATGATTAGTGGGCTATATTGTAAATAATTTGATTTTTATTTTTTTGTATTTTGAAAATTTTCAAAATTTTTTTTTACAAAATTATCAAAAAAATCGACCACATGTGGTATCTTTTTTTTTAAAAAAAATAATTAAAAAATATTTATAAAAACAGACCACAAGTGGTCGGTTTTTATTTTGTTTTTTATTTTTTTAAAAAAAATCAACCACAAGTGGTCGGTTTCTTATTAAATTAACTAATTAATTTATTACAAAACCGACTACTTGTGGTCAGTTTTTTCCTCGAAAATCATTTTCTCCAATTTTAATAAAATAATAAACAATTTTAAAAATATATATATATTTTTAAAAAAATCGACCACTTGTGGTCGGTTTTTAAAAAGCTACCACAGGTTTTCCGACCATAAAATTTGGTCGGTTTTTGGGGAAAACCGACCACACGTCGGTTTTTGGGGAAAACCGACCACACGTCGGTTTTCGTGGTCGGTTTTTTTTTTCTTTTAGTAGTGATTGAACCAACATCAACCCGCATGCATTACCTTTAGGTAGACATAAACCCAAGATTTCCCTAAACATTGTTGCTTAAAACAAAAGTGTCATTTCTTGATCATTTGCTAAAGATTGAACGAAAAGTTTCCAACCATATCCTCCCACTTTATTTTACATGTCTTATTTATTATCATTCCAGGTAAACTTGTAGTAATTTGAGCATCCATAGGGTTTGAAGTCTATAACTCATTCCTTGAGATTCGACCCTAATTCAAATTGGGTTACTTGACAACGACCGCCTCACCTTTCAATTAAGAAAGTGAGTCGAGCATTACCAAAATGGCGCAGTTGCCAGGGAGTGAAATATAGATTTCACTTTTGTAGAGTTATTCTTATGTGGGAATACCTAGAGTGGTTCAATTTAATTTCTTTGTCGTTTTTGATCTTTGAGTAGGTAAAAATTATTATTCCCAAATCATCATGAGTCACGGGGACTCGGTTTGTTTTGGGGTTGGAGATCATGAAGGTGCAATTCTCATTCCCCCCATTGAGGAGCATGGAATATTTTAAGTTACAAGGGTGATGATGAAATTGCTTCAATTAAAGGGACTCTTCGAGGGTGAAGCTCATGAAAATCTGAATGCTCACTTAAAGGGTTTTCGTGATAGTGTGCCCCATTCAAAGTCGCACATATATCCTAAGAGTCCATCCGGTTATGGCTTTTTCTATTATCTCTCACGGGAAAGGCGATTATGGCTAAGGTATTTACCCATAGGATCTATCACTTCATGGACAAGCCTCATGGAAGCCTTCTTAGGTCAATACATCCCATCATCTAGGAAGTTGAAGTTGAGGGATGAGATTGTTTATTTCTGCCAATACCACAAAGAATCATGGTACGATGCATGGTAAAGATTTAAAGAAACACTTTTCTAATGCCCTGCACACTAGGTACTGAAGAAGATGCTTCTCCAAAACTTTTATTGAGCATTTAACCAACAAAATAAGGCCGTAGTGAACAATGCATCCGGTGGATCTTTCATCAACTCACCATATGGGATTGTTTCAAAAGTCTTGGACCAAGTGGAAATTTGGTGTAGGGGTTGGGACATAAAGGATGCCGAGTTATCCATGGGGGCTCCCTCCTCATCCTTTGTGTGCAATGATAGGAAAGATGAAGAGGAAGAGACTGATGTGAAGACGAGCAAAGTGATGTCATGCCTCGCACTCCTATTTCAGCATATATTAGTTGATCCAATGGAAAGTTGCAATCGAAGTTGAAACTTGTGAAGACAAGAAGTAAGAGGTGATTGGTGGCAACTTAGGGATGACACCTAGGAGCTCGGAGGGTTTCCATCTTTCCCCAAAAGGAAAAGACGGGAATCATGGTTAGAACCGAGAAAGTCTAAGCATGGAACATTGTGAAGGGAGAGAGAAGATCAATAGAGATATGTTGGGGGCAAATCTTAAATAGTTTGAGAAGAGCAGAGAAATGGTGAAAGAGATACGAAGTGAATTCCCCATGCTCCACCAAATGGTTACATCTCACTCTTCTGTTATCCAATAACTTGAGCCAAAAGTAATCAAAATATCAAAGTATCTAATGGAGAGGCAAAGTGAAGAAATGAAAAATGGAGAGGCAATAAAGGCAAAGAGAAAAAGGTCCAATATTGAAGAGCCAATGTTAAGTGAGATGTTGATGGGAAAGCCAATGACTAACGATTGTCAAATTATTTATATACCTTCGAACCCCATTCATCCTCCTTTCCCAAAATGGTCATTGAGAAAGGGAAAGCATGATAAACTCAACAAACTTTTCGACAAATTTAGCAACCTTTCTATTTATATTCCTTTTATTGAGGCATTGCAAGACATGCCGAGGTATGCTAAATTTATGAAATATTTGGTATCTAAACACGACCTTTTATAGGATCAACCATATAGGTTACTCACCATTGTAGTGACATGATGACAACAGCGTGTGTCGAAAAGAAGAAGGATCCCGGTGCTTTTACAATCTAATGCACCATCAACACATTTACATTCACTAAGGCATTGTTTGATCTTAGGGCATGTGTGAACCTTATGCATTATGCTATATTTCACAAACTTGGATTGGGTACACCAAAGCCCACAAAAATGAAGTTGCTCATGGCTGATCGATCAATTAAAAATCCTATAGTAGTCCTCCACGATGTTCTCATAAAAGTAGACCGGTTCATCAACCCGGTCGACTTTGTTATTTTGGATTGTGTAATGGACGTCGAAAGTCCTATTATCCTTGGGAGGCTATTTTTAGCTATCATGAAGGTGTTGGCAGATATGGAGTTCGAGTAGATAAAGTTTAGATTAAATCATGAAGTGGTATCCTTCAACGTATGCAAGACCATGAAACAACCAATGGACCTACAAGTAATCTCGTTGATTAATGTTGTTGATGGAAAGGTGTCAAACCATGTCGATGTGGGCTTGTTGAATGACCCTTTAGTTGGGGTACTTTGTAATTCTGAAAGAGAAGAAGTGGAGGACTATGATGAAGTGGTAGCTTCTTTAACCGGGCTTTGGTTTTACACCAAGAACCCGGTTGAGTTGGATCTTGATCTTAAAAACTGCAAAAGTCTACCCGCAAAACCATCTATACTTGAACCCCTAAAATTGAATTAAAGCCCTTGTCACCTCATCTAAAATACGTGTTGTTGGGGGAGGATGATACTTTGCCAATCGTTATTGCTAATGACTTAGACTCCTCTAAAGTAGAAGGATAGAAATTGATGGTAAAAAAATCCATTCTGGCCATTGGTTGGACGATAGTGGATATCATCGGAATAGCTCCCAAAATTAATCTCGAGAAAATTCACATACCAAGTGTAGAGCACCAAAGGGATTAAATCAACCCATGCAAGAGGTGGTAAAAAAGGAAATTATAAAGTGGCTCGATGTGGGGGTGACCTATCCTATATCCAATATATATGGGTGAGCCCTGTGAAATGTGTTCCAAAAAAAGGTGGTATCACGGTAGTCAAAAATGAAAAAATGATCTCATCCCTATCCAATCGGTCATCGGGTGGCGAGTGTGTATGGACTACCAAAAATTGAACTCATTTACCTGGAAGAACCATTTTCCAATGCCGTTCATGGATCAAATTCTAGATAGGCTTGCCGGTAGAGGGTGGTATTGCTTTTTGGATAGGTACTCGTGGTACAATAAAATTTGTATCACCCCGAAAGACCAAGAAAAGACAACTTTTACTTTTTCATATGGTACATTCACATTCAAGCGAATGCCCTTTGGGTTGTGTAATGCCCAACAACCTTTCAACATTGCATGTTATCAATATTCGCACATACGGTTGAGGACTCTATGGAAGTATTTATGGACGACTTCTTGGTAGTGGGAAATTCTTTCGAGTCATGCCTCGAGCATTTGAACAAAGTGCTTGAAAAGTGCATGGAAACGAACCTTGTTTTGAATTGGGAGAAGTGCCACTTCATGGTCAAAGAAGGGATCGTATTAGGCCACAAGATATTGGAAAGAGGGCATTCAAGTGGATCAAGCCAAGGTTGAGGTAATTTATAAGCTCTCATCTTCTATTTCCATAAAAGGTGTTAAAAGTTTCCTTGTCCATGTTGGGTTTTGTCGATGTTCCATCAAGGCTTTTTCCAAGATAGCACACCCCATATGTAAACTCATTGAGAAAGAATCTATATTCAACTTTGATGAGGCATGCTTTAAATCATTTGAGCATCTTAAGGAGTTGCTCATTTTGGCCCCCATAATCATGGCCCCAGGTTCGTCATTACCATTTGTGATAATATGCGATGCAAGTAGTATTACATTGGGTGCGGTACTAGGGCAACCCAAGGATAAGCTCTTTCATCCTATCTACTATGCAATAAAAAACCTTAATGACACCCAATATAATTACACCATCACCAAGCAAGAATTGTTAGCTATGGTATATGCCTTTGAAAAGTTTTGGGCCTATTTGTTAGGCACGAGAGTAATGGTACACATAGAGAACTCCGCCCTTAAGTATCTCATGGACAATAAAGAAGTAAATACATGATTAATTAGGTGGTTTTTGTTATTATAAGACTTCAACTTTGAGGTGAAAGACTAGAAGGGATGGGAAAATCAAGTGGCCGGTCATCTCTCTTGACTTGAAGGCAACAATGAGAAGTGTGGGGAAATATAAAGTGATGATGCTTTCCCCGATGAATTAACCATGTCCATCAAAGCGAATAACACATTATGGTATGCCAATTTTGCTAACTATGTAGCGAGTGGAGTACTACCTAAAGGATTGAGTTACCATCAAAAGAAATGGTTTTTGTTTGGCGAAAAATGATATTATTGAGATGAGCAATTTTTTTTGCGGGAGTGTGCTGATGGATTTATTAGGTGGTGTGTCATAGACATGGAAATAGACAAAATATTTAATGCTTGTCACACTTCACCTTACGGCAGTCACCATGGAGAAATTCGCACCATAGAAAAGGTTCTCCAATGTGGGTTTGATTGGCCTTCAATGCATAGGGACGCCATTGAGTGGGCTAAATCTTGTCACAAATATAAAATTCATTGGGGTCTTTCAAGAAGGCACGAGATTCCCCTCAAACCTAACCTTGAGGTGGAGCTCTTTGATGTGTGGGGGAATGATTTCATGGGTCCTTTAGTGAGTTCATTTGGGAATAAATACATTTTGGTGGTGGTCGACTATGTCTTTAAATGGGTGGAATCCATCTCACTCCTCACTAATGAGAGAAAGTGTGTTAGCTCATTACTGAAAAAGAACATTTTGACAAGGTTCGGCACCCCTCGGGCCATCATTAGTGATGGTGGATCACATTTATATAATAGAGTGTTTGGTGCTCTTCTTGACAAGTATGGAGCTAAGCACAAAGTCGCCACTCCATACCACTCCCAAATAAGTGGTTAAGTGGAGGTATCAATTGCAAAATCAAAGCCATACTAAAAAAATGGTAAATATATGATACGGGACAAATGGTCATCTTATCTTTTGATGACATTTTTGGAGGCCAACACATAGAGGCTCAAGACTTGGTCACCTCGAGAATACAAGAACATGCACGGAGGAACCGTTTTGAGCATAACTTAAAGCAATCTCGCGTGTGGAAGATTGCTTGGAGCATTTAAGGTTGAGGACTCACGGTTTTGGACCTTAATTAAGGGCATTTTGGACATTATACATGGTGTATTTACACACCATGGCCGCCCCTCTCATTAAGGGCAAAGTGGTCTTTTTATCTTCATTTGTAATATATTATAAATAGGCCCCCTTAGTCTTATTTTCACTAGATTTGGAATGATGAAGAATTAAAAGACATATTTTCTCTCTTTTGAGAGTGTAACACCCTTAGTTGTAGGGCTTGAAAAAGTCATCCTTAGCATAGGGCTTGGAAAAGCCAATATTGATCTTTGCTTGGAAACGGTAGATCTTGAGGTGAGTTCATTCCCTTGGTGGTCACCGTAAGAGTGTGGTTTTGATTGTTACATTCATTAGGGGTTAGTGTTGAAATACACTTGGTTCTTAATCTTGTAATAATCTTGGTCTCACTATCTATCTTTATTTTCTTGCAAATTGTGTATGTGTTGTGTAGTGGACTGTTTTGGGGTCTTCGTTGAATCCAAAACTTGTATTATTGTTGTTCATCTTGTTCATCACATTTTGTTGCTGTTTTAGTGTTAAAATATACTCATGTATCTTGTATTCTTGTTGTTGGTAGCGAATCCGAGTGTGGTGTCCATCTTGGTCCTCGAATCCTTAAGATTAGTGGACTGATTTGGTGTTTGTTTCATGCTTCCCTTGTCTTTCCCGTATCATTTGGTATCAAAGAATGACTTGATTTTTTTCCCACAAGATCAATCTTGGGCTTGAGACCTTGAAAACTACAAAAAAAAAACTGAAATTTGAAAATTCCAGAAACAGTCAAACTGCCACCTTTGTGTTCTTGGCCGAAAATTGCATTCTTGTTGTGTCTTGGCCGAGATTTGTTTGTTGTATGTCTAGATCTAGTAGTGTTCTTGTTTGTTTTGTTGTTTTTAGTGTTAGTTTTCTTGTCCACTAACACTTTGAGTCTAGATCTAAACTTGAGCTTGAACTTGTTGAATTTGTAGTTGTCTTGGCCAAGTGTTGGAGATATTGTTATTGTGGATTGGTGTTGGCCGTGTGAAAAATTGTTGGTGTTCTTGAAGATTATCGTTGTAGTTCTTGGTGTTGTTGTTGTTGTTCTTGATGTTCATCACCACCTTCATATATTGTTGAAGATAAAGTGAATGCTAAATCCAAAAAGTTAAAGGAAAAGGGTGTATTATTTGTTAGTCTTGAAAGACACTACAACCAACAAGGACCTATCAATCAAGTCTCAACCACTTTCCAACACTTTTCCATGATTTAAGGATCCATGTTTTAAGGAGAAGTACAAGAAAAAGTCAAGTCTTGATAATTGAAAAAGGCTCCAAGACTTATTTTCCCTCCTAAAACAAATTCCACCAATCTAAATTAATTTTTTTGACCAAGACTTGAACATTTGAGAATAACCACTTGATAAAATCGAACTAATATGTGGCTGCTATGTCATCACTGCTACTGTTCACACAACATTTTTGAGATCAAAATTTTAGATTCTTAGTTTCATCTTATTGTTTCATTAGTTTCCTGTCTTGATTCTAGAATTAATTAACAACTAGTAATCACCTACTTAGTTGTAGATTAATTATTGAATCCGTTTCTTCGTTATTTGTGTGTTTTTCTCATTTTTAACTCGTAGTAACTTCTTTGTTTCAAGTTCATAAGTAAATTTTATTTTTGTGTCTTGAGTCGATCAAACAAGAATCTATTCCGGCCACCAAGTAGAATTGACATCCTATTGACTACCGGAGTATAAGCAACTTTCAATATTTGCCGCTCCAATTGTGAGAATCACAAAGGTGAATATGAGTGTTAGTGAGAAGTTTTTACTACTAATCTTGTTTGTTCATTTTTTAGGTTTAAAAGGTGATATAAGGGGAATATGTCTTCGATAGACGGGGACTATTGTGACTACAACATGGGAGACTATGATTGTAGTGAGGGGTTTTATGGCTACGAAGTTGAGGGAGATTGCGGAGGCTATGAAAATAGCCATGATCGAAACTTGGGCAGATTTGAAAGTTACTGTTTTAAGGGAGAAAATGAGGTGAATGAAGTGCCTAGTGCTTATGGTAACTTTGGAGATGATGTAGGACCTCGTGATGGATCTTATGATGATGTTGGGGCATGTGAGGAGTCTTACACTTCTTACTCCAAACCTAGATTTGGTGTTAGGTATAACCTTTTTGTTCGCAAAGCTTATGAGAGCTATGATGAGAGTACACGTGAGGAGTATGAAGATCCATATTCTCCACCTTGTAGTACTTCTTATCAAAGTCGATATAGTGTGAATGGTTATACTAGCTCTAGTGGAGGTTGTCCAATGAGAAGAAGAGGGTATGCATCTCCAAAACCAAGGGGTACTCGTATGCCTTACAATGTTGATCCAAGAAAGAGTGTACACTCCGGAAAGGTGACCATGTGTGGGATACCAGGCTGCCTCGTTGTGCTAAATGATGCGTACTATAGAAACTACATCATTCCATCCATGGTTGACTACTTGGGGTTATTTTGTGAGCCTTTACTTGTTCCATACTTCTTGGACGGGTTTACGGTTACCGAGAGGGTCAAGGTTGTCTTCTCCCAATTTGAATACCATAAGGAGGTATGGTACGATATTCTTCCATTGACATACGGTCATGTATGCTTAGGTGCCGATTGGTTTGTATATCATAGAGTTCCAAACGTGCAAAATTAGCCAAATATTATAAGAGACCAATGGGGGAATCGCCTCATGACTTACTTGCTGCCCAAGCCACGACGAGAAATGCCTACCTACTCCAATCCGAATTATTATGAGAGACAAAAGATTGAGAGGAGTAAGGGAGTGCAGGGTGGTAATCCGAGAGTGGAAAAAGGAGAGGTTGTGTGGAGCAAAGTGAGAGGATTACCACCAAACCATGCTAACATTGGTTGTCCTTCTATTTCTAAGAACATTTGTGTAGGTACCAACATGGCAAGCGAAGAAGAACAATGCCAAAAGAAAGTTGCTGCCCAAACTTTTGGAGGACCTTCACACCATGACAAAGAAGAATCTACTCAAGGACTTCAAGGTAAAATGGCAAACTCTTACACTTTTGTACATGTGAATGATAATTGTGTGGCTAGTAGCCCATTGAGTGTGAGTTGTAGCTTGCCTATATGTGAGTGTATTGTTTCTTTGCCAATTGATGATGATGTACATGTTGTGAGTGTGGATACGCTAGTTGACCCTATTGATGACCGAATAGACTCTTCTTATAAGATCGATTTATGTCCACCTAGTGTTGAAACCATTATGTTGAATAAAAGTACATTATCTTCTAAAATTTGTGTTGATCAACTTATGCGTGAAAATTACCCACCACTTGAGGATGTGTATGATGTAATTAATGAACCTCAAGTGTGTGATGATGTTGAAAATGTTGATCAAAGTGAGAATGAACCCAAGAGATCTTCTTGGGGTAATGTTGTGTTTGAAACATCCTTGAAACTTGATATTGGTCATTTAGAGAGTGAGGAACTTGCTTGTTCCAAATCTTTCCGTGAGGTAGATCATACTTTTTTTATGTATAATGTCTTGTTTGAAGATGATTTAAACACTCCTAATGAACCTAGTGGTGAAAATGATGGTATAGCTTGCCTTGGAAGCTATAGCCTATATGCTAACCCACTATGGTGTGACAACATTCCTTCTAAAGAGGGAAATCTCTTCTTGGAAGATGAGAGTACTCTTAAGGGTAAGGAATGTGTAGTTGCAGAAGCTACTTCTTCTTCTACTTTGTGTGATTTCATTGTTGAGAGTACTCATGGTGATTATTGGGAAACTAGTAGTGAGTACACACATGAGAGCACCTTAGTAGAAGTCGATTTGAGTGATACATTTCTCTACTCTCTATTTCTTTGGATGATATGTACGTTATTGTAGAGAGGATGTCATTTAGTTTGGGTGTAGACCACGGCAAAGGGAAGTGTTTTCGAGACCCGTGTCTATGGCCACTTTTCCCATTTGACCCCGGTGCCAAATTTAGAAATGGAGATGTTGGTGCACCAAACTTGTTGCTTGGTCTACATGAAAAGCAAAGTGTCACTCTTGATGTATCCTATAACCAAATCCTTTGTACATCTTTTATTGAGTTTTTAATATTCCTTTCAAAGGATTCTTGGTTATATTGCAAATATGTGCAACCTTGGCATGTTGAGATGATTTCTTATGCTAACCCTAACCCTCATGCCATGATGAGTTTGTATTTGTTTGTCCTCTTTTCGGTTTTGCAAGGTTTGGATTAGAGGTCGAATCCTTTTCAAGAAGGGGAGGATGATACGGGACAAATAGTCATCTTATCTTTTGATGACATTTTTGGAGGCCAACACATAGAGGCTCAAGACTTGGTCACCTCTAGAATACAAGAACATGCATGGAGGACCCATTTTGAGCATAACTTAAAGCAATCTCGCGTGTGGAAGATTGCTTGGAGCATTTAAGGTTGAGGACTCACGATTTTGGAACTTAATTAAGGGCATTTTGGACATTACACATGGTGTATTTACACACCATGGCCGCCCCTCTCATTAAGGGCAAAGTGGTCTTTTTATCTTCATTTGTAATATATTATAAATAGGCCCCCTTAGTCTTATTTTCACTAGATTTGGAATGATGAAGAATTGAAAGACATATTTTCTCTCTTTTGAGAGTGTAACACCCTTAGTTGTAGGGCTTGGAAAAGTTATCCTTAGCATAGGGCTTGGAAAAGCCAATATTGATCTTTGCTTGGAAACGGTAGATATTGAGGTGAGTTCATTCCCTTGGTGGTCACCGTAAGAGTGTGGTTTTGATTGTTACATTCATTAGGGGTTAGTGTTGAAATACACTTGGTTCTTAATCTTGCAATAATCTTGGTCTCACTATCTATCTTTATTTTCTTGCAAATCGTGTATGTGTTGTGTAGTGGACTGTTTTGGGGTCTTCGTTGAATCCAAAACTTGTATTATTGTTGTTCATCTTGTTCATCACATTTTGTAGCTGTTTTGGTGTTAAAAGATACTCTTGTATCTTGTATTCTTGTTGTTGGTAGCAAATCCGAGTGTGGTTTCCATCTTGGTCCTCGAATCCTTAAGATTAGTGGACTGATTTGGTGTTTGTTTCATGCTTCCTTTGTCTTTCCCGTATCATTAACCTTAAGAGTGGACTTCTAACCAACTGCACGAAAAGCTATAGCTGATAGAGAGTGGCGTAACCCACCCTTTATAGGCCCTGAACCATATGGGGCACGAACCCGACCCACACCCCCAACCAAGGCCAACCCGAGACAGATGGCCACCCTTTGGGTGCCATCATTCCCACTTTGTTTAGGAAAGGTTCGTCCTCTAACCTGTGCATGGTGTAAGAGGGATTCGAACTCGTGACCTCCGCTCTAATACCAAACCTTAAGAGTGAACCCTAACTAGCTGCACTAAAAGCTATAGCTGATAGAGAGCGGCGCAACCCACCCTTTATAGGCCCTGAACCATACGGGGCACGAACCCGACCCACACCCCCAACCAAGGCCGACTCGAGACAGGTGGCCACCCTTTGGGTGCCATCATTGATACCAAATGATACGGGAAAGACAAGGGAAGAACGAAACAAATACCAAATCAGTCCACTAATCTTAGGGATTCGAGGACCAAGATGGAGACCACACTCGGATTCGCTACCAACAACAAGAATACAAGATACAAGAGAATATTTTAACACCAAAACAGCTACAAAATGTGATGAAAAAGATGAACAATAATAATACAAGTTTTGGATTCAACGAAGACCCCAAAACAGTCCACTACACAACACATACACGATTTGCAAGGAAATAAAGATAGATAGTGAGACCTAGATTATTACAAGATTAAGAACCAAGTGTATTTCAACACTAACCCCTAATGAATGTAACAATCAAAACCACACTCTTACGGTGACCACCAAGGGAATGAACTCACCTCAAGATCTACCGTTTCCAAGCAAAGATCAATATTGGCTTTTCCAAGCCCTATGCTAAGGATGACTTTCCCAAGCCCTACAACTAAGGGTGTTACACTCTCAAAAGAGAGAAAATATGTCTTTCAATTCTTCATCATTCCAAATCTAGTGAAAATAAGACTAAGGGGGCCTATTTATAATATATTACAAATGAAGATAAAAAGACCACTTTGCCCTTAATGAGAGGGGTGGCCATGGTGTGTAAATTCACCATGTGTAATGTCCAAAATGCCCTTAATTAAGGTCCAAAACTGTGAGTCCTCAACCTTAAATTCTCCAAGCAATCTACCACACGCGAGATTGCTTTAAGTTATGCTCAAAACGGGTCCTCATGCATGTTCTTGTATTCTCGAGGTGACCAAGTCTTGAGCCTCTATGTGTTGGCCTCCAAAAATGTCATGAAAAGATAATATGAGCATTTTTCACGTATCAATATAGGCTGCACAAATTAGGCTAGGCAACTAAATGAAGTGCTTTGGGGCTATATAATGATCTACGAAACCCTAATTGGCATATCACCCTATCAATTGGTATTTGGTAAGGCATGTCATTTCCCCGTTGAGATTGAGCATAAGACTTTGCGGGCTTTGATGAGATTAAATATGAATTGGGAGAAGCATTCGAGGCATGAGTGACACAACTCTATGAGATGGAAGAGTTTGCTTATGAGAGTGCGGCATTGTATAAAGATAAAATTAAGAAATGGCATGATTCTCAAATATTGCAGTGAAAATTCCATGTTGGAGAGAATGTACTACTCTACAACTCCCATATCAAACTCTTCATGGGGAAGCTCCGCTCAAAGTAGTCGGGACCTTTTGTGATTTCTAATGTCTACCCAAGTGGTGTAGTCGAGTTGGAAGATAATAAAGGGAAGGAATTCATAGTCAATGGCAAAGGTGTGAAGCACTACAATGAAAATATTCTATGGTGGTCAAGGTGGAATGCATTAACTTCAAAGATACTATATAGTGAAAGAAGAGAGTCGCGACGCGATGTTAAAGTAGGTGCTTGATGGGAGGCACACCATTCTTAACTCATTTTGTGTTTGTTTTGATTCTTTGTAGGTCTTTTAAACATAAATAGCGTACTAAAAAAATAGGGGGAAAAATAGAGCTAGAATACTAATAGCTGTGCAGGAAATAAAAATAGAGTAAAAATAGGGGATTTCAATATCAGTCACCGTGATTGTGGTTATCAGATCGTGATTATGCTAACGCAATCGCGGACATGTTGTTGCAATCGTGACATCAGACTCCTACAAAGTTGGGGGCACTTCAGGACTATAAGTTGGGGGTGTAAGTGGCGAGGCTACATAGGGTCCCCTAGCTATGAATGAACTTTTCTCTATGATAGATCAAGTGACAACACAAGAATGCAAGGGAATTTTGAGTACCTATAGTATTGCAAATAGTAAATCTGGGGTCGTTCTGTATGCCATTGGCGAAGTCTGAGTGGCCATATGGTTTGCCCATTTGGAGCCAAATTGTAAGACGAAGGTTTTGGTGGTAGCCATAGTGTATCAAGTTGTGTGTGGTGCTAATGCAAAATGGACAACCCCCTCCATCCAAAATTTTTGAAAAAGCAAGGGCATGGATGTGAGTAACGCTGTAACAAAACTTTTTCTCCTTTTTATGGCTCCCCAAGTGTTTGACTTATGAATAGAAATAGATACTCCTATTTGGTCTCTTGTGGAAGGTATATTTGAGAATCCTTGGAAAATTTTTCTTGCCATATGTGGTGATCTTTTAGTATTCATCTCGTGCATACTTGTTTTGTCTAAAACTTGCCCCGTTAGCCTTTAAAAACTAATTTTGATTGTATGTGATTGGAGAAATGATCTTAGGCCATCTTTATGATTTTGGAACCCACTCTAGCCTAAAAATCCTACCCATGCATAATTGCAATCCCTAGTTACCCACTTTGAGCCTTTGGACCTTTCATTGGAAAACTCATCACAAGTTGTGTTCCATTCTTTTTATCCCTCTTTTTAACCGTACCCTCCTTGAACTTGAAAATTCAATATGAGGCTTAAATCCTAAGTTGGGGGTAGCAAAGATTGATGGAAGAAAGTTTGAGGTCACAAAGTTGTTATAAAATGCCTTATGAGCCTACACCATAAAAATAAATGGTTAGAAAAGGAATGAGTCCATAAAAGAAGTGAATTGCACAAAAGTTGCATGAAAAAGGAAGAAAAAGATAGGCATACAAAAAGAAAGAAAATAAAGAAGAGTAACCCTAGTAGAAAAAAAGGATTATAAGGTGTGGTGTAGATGTTCAAGGAAGGGCGTAGACGTGTTGATCCTAACTGATATCCTACCCTAACCTGAACCTACATTACAAGCTTAGAAAGTTCTTTGAGATCTCAGACCATTTACTTTCTTTGTAGTGGCGATTGAAAATAGGGGCAAGCCTATGATATGACACTTGGGGCATTGAGGTTTCTTTTGTGAGGGAGATAGTTCTTGAACTTAAAAGTCCTTGTTACATATTTATTAGTTTGGTGTGTGAAAATTCTCTTTCTTATGAGGATGACATGTGAACAAGTTAAGGTGGGTGATTTTTGCCACCTTTCGAGCAATGAGGCAAATAGAGTATATCTCAATTGTTGTCAAAATAGAGTCACCTCTAGAGTATTAGTCGTTGTTGCTTGGTTGCTCTTTAAAGTTTTATGCACCCTTGATTTATGTATTTTATAATGAGAGGCATAGCAAAATTAGCCTACACATTTACGATGAGCTACTTGTTGTTGCTACTCAAGTAGAAGTCCATATAGCCTTTAAGGAATATAATTTTGGGCTTATAAAATTGTTGCCTCATAGTGAAAGGTAGTGTTGCTTGAGGATAAGAAAATAGTTTAAGTTGGGGGTTTTGATGATTGGTAATTTTACCACTCATTCTTACTCAACATTCGTGAATGAGACATATTTGTGAGTTAATGCACTAATATCCACTCTTTGCTGGTATAGAGTTGATTGGGTTGAAAGATGTTGATTGAAGCTTATAATAATCAAAAGAGAGCAGGTAAACTGCAGCTAAAGACTCAAAGTAGCCTCGGGTACCACAGCTGCAGTCTAAGCACCGCGATCATTGTCAGCTAAGTTGAGAACCTATCTATCCTTAGGTGATGCAATCGCGGTCGGAGTAATGCGACCACAGTTAGTCAAGTTGGCCAAAACAACATGATCGCTTAGTCATAGTCGCGATCGCAGTTAAAGCTCCATGACTGCAGCATTGAGGGATAAATGTGTAAAGGTCATTATGGTGAATTCGACAGCTGAATCAAGATTTATATGGACGATTCAAAACACTTTGAGGAACCCTAGAATGGGAGAGAGAATTTTTTTGAATGTTTATAGTTATTTGTAATTATTGTTCCAAGGGAAAATTAGTGAAATTGAAGTGTGGAATTGAAAATTATATTACCCTCTCTTATTATGAACTCCATGGATGCACCACTTGGTAAAATTCTTTTCTCCTATCTAATGAGTAGCTTACTTCTTTACTCTTGGGATTATGTTGAACTAGAGTGTAATTGTGTGTGGGTATTGTTGTGTTTCCATGGATTTTAGTTGTTGAGTATGGATTCCATAATTACTTGAGCTTATGGGTTGCAATTTGATGGGTGAAAACCCTAAATCTCCAAATGGGTTTAATGAGTGAAAACTCCAAACTCGTGAAACCCTTTATCATCCTCGAAAGAGGGATGAAGGTGAACATTAAGTAACCCATAACATCCTTAAAAAAGGGTTATAGGGGGACAAGGCAATTGTGGACAATTGAACCTATGGTTTACTGACTTTTTTAATCTTAGAAATAAGTATATTGGGAGTGTAAATCATGTCAAGATCATCATCCTAGAAATAGGGATGCTTGATTGAGGTTTTGGCTGATCATGAAAAATTGCAAACTTGTTTGGTGCACGAAAGAGCCAACGGGTGAAATCTCTATGGTTTTGTTGAAAGATTGACCCCATGATCTTTGACCTAGCCTATCCTTTAGCTAACAACTAAATTCCATATTCAACCAACATCAACCCACATGCATTACCTTTAGGTAGACATAATCCGAAGATTTCCCCAAACATTGTTGCTTAAAACAAAAGTGTCATTTCTTGATCATTTGCTAAAGATTGTATGAAAAGTTTCCAACCACATCCCCTACTTTATTTTACATGTCTTGTTTATCATCATTTTAGGTAAACTTGTAGTAATTTGAGCATCCATAAGGTTTTAAGTCTATAACTCACTCCTTGAGATTTGATCCCAATTCAAATTGGGTTACTTGACAACGAATGCCTCACCCTTCAATTATGGGAGTAAGTGGAGCATTATCAGTGTTCCCTTCATACGATTATTTCTCATTGGATTAGATGACTACCTTGGTTAGTTGGTTTCATCCCTATAAGTGAGATGACGTCATTTATTAGTGGGATGTTAAAGTGAAGGTAGGTCTGGCCTCTTGTTGTTATATTGTTATTCTAGTGTTCGCATTTCATTTCTAAGGCATGTTCCTGAGGTTTATTAGTTTGAATTTTGTCCTTTTGGTTTGTGTGGTTCTCTTCCTAGTAGTAGTCTTAGTCTTAGTATTGGTGTTGATATGGGTGCGCTATTCTTCCTATTATTTGGTTTATGGATCATTTAAATGTAGATTGGTTTTCATGGGTGAATTTATGAATTTCTCATTTTTGATATTTATTCGGCCTAGAATGACTTCATGGGATGCTTATGCTTGGTAGTATGTGCTTATGTATCTTGGTCAATATACAAAGTTGATGTCTTTGAGGTTTGAGTATTCGTTGCCATGGATTGGAAATTGGTTTAACTAGATTCAGTGTAAGATCATATTTTTCCAAGTTGTTTGAGATTTTGATGGCATTAGTGCTTTTTGCAGCTCTCAGTGACTTTTGTGTTATGCCATGATATGTTATTCCCTCAACGGATGTGGATTTCACTACTCGTCCCTTCAGCTAGTGGGTTTTCTCAATTGTGATTATGTCATCGACGACATTTTAGTTTCATCCTTTGTGGGAACTGTTGGACATATGCTTAGTCTTTGAAGTGAGATTGATTTTGGTATTTGATCTTTATAAATTATTATTGACTTCAATTGTTATTATTGAATATATTAAATAACGACTTGGGAGTTTCAATGGCTTTTGGTATATGGATCCTTTAGTCAACTATTGCAAGAGATGTATATATATGTTTGATAATTTTCAGCAAATGTGTCATCTGTTGAAATAGATGTGTCTGTTTGTTAGTTGAAAGAAATATATATTCACCTTCTTCAGCTCGTGCTGCTCTCCTTTTGACATTGTACATTGCCCAGTACAACACACGGACAGAGGAGTTGCAATTTCACTTTTGTGGATGTTTGATAATGCCTTGAAAATCACTTTCCTTCTCCTCTTAGCCTTAATATCTAATGGAGTGGATGGAAATAAAATCCTCTTTGATGAAATGACACCCCTCTTAGATGTCAATTCCTTTACAGAAGAAGTTAATGCATTAATAGCATTAATCATTGCATCACGTTTAGCCCTGCAGTCTTGATATTTGCATGCAGAACATTCGCTGGGAGAGGCAAAATCTGTTTAACCAGTATGATCATACTCATAATAGTTTGTTTTAAATACTGTAAGAAGAGCATCATTAGAACCAACAACAACACCACTTCCACCACCAACAGCTCTATCACCACTAAGACCCTCAACAATAATAAGCTCACCCTCCAAAATTATTTTTCTTGTAATGTTTGTTCCTCTAAACAATTCTATTTTTAATACCTTAGGGTCCGATAAAGTTTGTACGGAACATAAAGTAAGAAAAAATGGCATCTTCAACTCTCGATTGGTTGAAACTAGCAACGGATGCACAATCTAACATAAATCATTACATATATTAGAATGATAATTAGATCATTCAAAAAAATCATTAATTAAAATAAAAACTTAATTATAATTATACTTATTGCATCCTTCGGGGGGTTGAAGAGATCAAGAAATTTTGTATTTTTATCAGTTTTGACAGACAACTATCTCAATATTCTTGGACAGGAAACTTCTTTCTGGTAGTTCACTCGTTGTCTCAAATAAGGAATGACTTCAAACGCCCAAGCCTATAAAATAAGCCAATAAATCAAAACCATTATTGAGTAAAAAAATGAATGATATCATAATAAAAGAAAGAAACATTTACCATGAAAACCCATGGAAAGCCATATAAGTTGACTATCTTTGGCGCTAACGGAGTCAACAAATATTTGACAGTCATTTTGAAGCTTTCATAACCCCAAGGATAGCTATTAAATGCCTCAAGATCCTCGAAAAGCTTTATTAAACCAACTCTTATGTTGTTGTTAACGTCTCTCGCCCAAAGAATATTATTTACAAACCAAACCAAGCACAATGACTGTTTGTGCTTCTTTGAAAGTCTTTTACCTTTCAACGCTTCTATCAAATTTTTATTTTTGAAGCTTGGACCAACAATGGACACCAGGTCATCACGATCACATGACTTTCCTTTGCCTTTTTTGGGAGTGCGGGGTGCTTTTTGGGGTTAGAATAGGTATAACTTGAGAAGAAGGATAACATTTTAGTCCAATAACTATGGTAAACTTCTTCCAACCAAAACAAACAGGCATGCTACAGTAATCTATCCACACCTTATCCATCTTATCTTTGTTTTCATAGATAAACCTACTCTTGAGAAGTTCATATACCATTTTCATTTGGAAACGAGCATTGTTGTCCTCCGGCAAATCAAGATATTCCCAAAGCAGCTGTCCCTGAAATAAGCATCCAATTTTTGTTCTCAAAGTATTTTTCTAAAGGTATCAAAATATTTTCCCATAGCTGACTTAGCCACAAAATCACCCGTTAAATCTGTGGCACCATCGCACTATATTCTCACAGGATAACGATTAATGCTAAAGGTTTTGACCAACTCTTCGGTGGAAAGACTATTAGTATTTGAATCATCTCTTTTGAAATATTCCTCCTCCCTGTGCTCATCATATTCTGCTCCTGATTAAGATAACGCTTGTAAAGAAAGCTCATAGAGTGGTGGATGTAGCCTAGCTGCTTCACTTGTTTCTTTACTTGGACTTAATTTGGTTTCTATTCTTTTGGGAGTCATATTATCTAACATAAACAGGAACATAAAAAAAATATATTATAGTTTATTAATGCACCGTTAAAAAAGAATAACAGTAAATCAAACAAGTAAAATAGTAAAATAATAGTTCCAACAGATCACTTATCTGTTGCACCAGGTAGTATATATGTTGCAGTATATAACAAACTTGTTGCAGCAGATGAGTAATCTATTGCAATAATACAAAATGTATCACTCATCTTTTAAGATAGATGAATAGTCTGTGCAATAGATCACACACTGTTGCAACATATGAGTGATCTGTTGGAACAGTTAAATAACCTATTGCAATGGATGAGCAATCTGTTTCAATAATACAAAATATATCACTCGTCAGTTGATAAAAATGAATGATCTGTGCAGCAGATCACACATCTGTTGCAACATATGAGTGATCTGTTGGAATAGTTAAATAACCTCTAGCAATGGCTGAGTAATCTATTGCGACAATACAAAACATATCACTCATCTGTTGAGAAAAATGAATGGTCTGTGTAACAGATCACACATCTATTGCAACATATGAGTAATCTATCGAAAGAGTTAACTAACCTACAGTAATGGCTGAGTAATATGTTGCGACAATACAAAATATATCACTCATATGTTGAGAAAGATGAATGGTCTGTGCAACAGTTCACACATCTGTTGCAACACATGAGTGATCTGTTGGAACAGTTATCAACGGTCAATATTGTTTAGATTTCTTCTAATAGAAGGATCATCTATCGCGGCAGATGAATGATCAGTTTGAAAAATCAAGTCTTGGACATGTCCTGTTAGAAGAGTTGATAGGATTTTATCCAACAAGAGGTTCATCTGTTGCATCAGATCATTAATCCGATGGTTCCTCCGTTGCATCAAATAGTTAATCTGTTGCATCAAATTTTTTATCCAATACTTAATTTGACATCGCCATATTATTATATACACCCACATTAGTTTTTTTAAAAAAAACACACACATGGCAATTGTATACAATGAATTATTGACACGTATTTTATTGACTAAATAATTACAAAAATCCCTACACATTGTCTTCTCCACCCAACTTTCTTTTAGCTTAAACCTCCATTAATGGAGATTGAACTTTTCAATAATGATAAACGTACCTCCTTATTCTCAAACAATGATAGATCTGCATTATAGCTACACAAATTTTAGATATATGATAAAAATATGGAGAAGAAAGAGGTCAGTGTTCAATTAGAAAATAAATCAAGGGAAGAAAATTATTATATATTTAGTAATTCAGAAAACAAGGAACCTGAAATCCTTCAGCCCTTTTTGAGCCAAGATTTCACTATTTCAGTTCCAATTTTCTATTTTTTACCCCTCTTTTATTTTCACACTCATTTGGTTCTTATAGTAACTGCCAACAGATTATATCTTCATTATCTTCTGAAAATTTAGACTATACATTTTCAGTACTTTTTCTCTTGAATTTCTTATAATTCTAAGAATTAATTCACTGGTGAATAATATTCTTGTTGCTTCCATCATGCCAGGATCATTTAAATTAGTAATACTTGAATAATCTTATTGAACCAACACCACCTTTCCCACAATAATTTGACGAATTTTCCTATGTGATTAATTACAAAGAAATTACTTTGAATTTCAAATTTTGAACGACCGCCAAATTTTGGTGGTGAATTTAAGTTTTTTCGCTTACAAGTTTTGTATCTGAGTATGTGAAATACGTTGTATATTATTATGGGGTAGTAAAATCGTGTATGTGATGTTTATAGTACGTATTTGAAAGCTGATAGGAAATTGAATATATGTATATATACGTATATCTCGTGTAGTGACGTATGCAGTAATCGAAGGCTAGATAACTGAAATTTATATATCAAAATATTTTGAATGATACGTTGATATATATCATACTATTGGGGAAATAGATATAATATTTTGGGTCAATGTAGACACGCGTATGTTGTTGAAGTTGTAATAATGTAAGACTAGTATTACGATATATATATATATATATATATATATCGTATTTAAAAGCTAATTAACCAAAAATTTATCTTAATTTACAAAATTCATTGATATCATTATACATTGAGGAAATATACTACTTGTGTTAATTTGATGATAAAATAACTACTTATCTGATTTATATATAAATACGAATTATATTATATTAATTGGATGTTGTTATAGCTATTATAGAATTTATAAAATTTTAATTTGTTAAAAAATAATTTTAATTTATTAACTTCTTTTTTAATTTATTAATTTATTAATTATAATTTATTAAATTTAAGTTCAATTTTTTTTTAAAAAACCGACCACATGTGATCGATTTTCGTAATAATTTAAAAAATATTTAATTTTTAACCCGACCCGTACTACATCATAACACACAAAACATACACCAAAATCCCGTCCAAACATATCCACACACACAAAATCCATCAAACACACACTTCAACACATAAAACCCCCCAAACACAGATTGTGATCTTCTCTGGCGACCCCAAACAGACGGCGACGGTCATCTTCTCCGGCGACTCCAACATGTGAGTTGTTCTCCTTATCTGTTTGAGTTTATGTACATGTCTTTTTCTTTATGTGTTTAGGTTTATGAATTGGGGATTCCCTTTTTTTCTTGGCTATGTAGTTGTTGAGATTGGATCTTGTTAGTTCTATTTTCTTGATTCATCATTAAGACATTTACCATACCTAATGCTTATATATTGGTAAAAATTTTCATTTTTTTCTTGTTTATGAATTAGGATTTTTCTTGTCTGTGCTACTAGTAATTGTTAAAAGATTGAATCTTTAAGAAAAGATTGATCAAGACCTTAGCTCAATTTTTGATAATTCATTGTCGTTGTTACTGTTCCTTTTTGATTTTTTTTGAGAAAATCTTATTCCTATTCCTTTACTAAATTGTTGTAATTATTTAAGCGAAAGATTATTCTTTCTAATAATTTTACTGTTTGACAGAATTCGAATTCGGGAAAAGGATTGCTTAGCTATTTTTTCGGTGACCGCTTATCTCTTTCACTTTAATTTAGGCCAAGCAAAGGTAAGTTGATTTCTCTCTATTTTCTTATAATGAAGTCTTTAAATGTAGTTTAGTTTGGGATTGTTTGTTGTAGAAGGCTTTGGAAGCCATAGAAATTTTGTGATAATTATATGGTGTGAGAGGGACATGCGACACCTCTACTTCTTTGCTTTGTTACACTTATTCAACTGTTCGACTTATTATACTATAAATGAATATGTTTCTTGAAAGTGAATAAGTGTAGTTACTTAGCTTGAATGTGAACTTTTATTTTAAATTTTGTTGAAGCATACTTGAAATGGAAATTTTTGTTTTGAATTTGGTTTACTTTGGTGACTTGGGTAGTGACTTAGTCACTTGAAATTGATTAAGTGTAGGTACTTGAAATAAGAATTTATCATTTTGAAGGTAGTTTAGATTGTTGTTTTAGGAGGTGACTTAGTGACTTGAAAATATTAAAGTTTAGATACTTGAAATGAAATTTTTTGTTTTGAATGTGGTTTGGTTTGGTGACTTGGGTGATGACTTAGTGAGTTGAAATTTACTAAGTGTGTTGAAATTAACTAAGTGTAGGTACTTTAAAGTGAATTTTTTATTTTGAATGTGGTTTAGTTTAGTGACTTGGTAGGTGACTTAGTCACTTGAAATTGATAAAGTGTAGATACTTTAAAGGTGAATTTTTGTTTTGAATGTGATTTAGTTTGGTGACTTGAGTGATGACTTAGTGAGTTGAAATTTACTAAGTGTAGGTACTTTAAAGGTGACTTTTTTGTTTTGAATGTAGTTAAGTTTGGTGACTTAGTAGGTGACTTAGTCACTTAAAATAGATAAAGTGTAGGTACTTTAAAGGTGAAGTTTTTTATTTTGGATGTGGCTTAGTTTGGTGACTTGGTAGGTGACTTAGTCACTTGAAATTGATAAAGTGTAGGTACTTTAATGGTGAATTTACTAGTTTGGTGACTTGGGTGATGACTTAGTGAGTTGAAATTTACTAAGTGTAGGTACTTTAAAGGTGAATTTTTTGTTTTGAATGTAGTTAAGTTTGGTGACTTAGTAGGTGACTTAGTCACTTGAAATGGATAAAGTGGATGTACTTTAAAGGTGAATTTACTTGTTTGGTGACTTGGGTGATGACTTAGTGATTTGAAATTTACTAAGTGTAGGTACTTTAAAGGTGAATTTTTTATTTTGAATGTAGTTTTTGGTGACTTGGTAGGTGACTTAGTCACTTAAAATTGATAAAGTGTAAGTACTTTAAAGGTGAATTTACTAGTTTGGTAACTTGGGTGATGACTTAGTGAATTGAAATTTACCAAGTGTAGGTACTTTAAAGCTGAATTTTTTGTTTTGAATGTAGGTAAGTTTGGTGACTTGGTAGGTAACTTAGTCACTTGAAATTGATAAAGTGTAGGTACTTTAAAGGTGAATTTACTAGTTTGGTGACTTGGGTGATGACTTAGTGAGTTGAAATTTACTAAGTGTAGGTACTTTAAAGGTTAATTTTTTGTTTTGAATGTAGTTAAGTTTGGTGACTTAGTCACTTGAAATTGATAAAGTGTAGGTACTTTAAATGTGAATTTTTATTTGGTGACTTGGGTAATGACTTAGTGAGTTGAAATTAACTAAGTGTAGGTACTTTAAAGGTGAATTTTTTGTTTTAAATGTAGTTAAGTTTGGTGACTTGGTAGGTGACTTAGTCACTTGAAATTGATAAAGTGTAGGTACTTTAAAGGTGAATTTTTGTTTGGTGACTTGGGTGATGACTTAGTGAGTTGAAATTTACTAAGTGTAGGTACTTTAAAGGTGAATTTTTATTTTGAATGTGGTTTAGTTTGGTGACTTAGTGAGTTGAAATTTACTAAGTGTTGGTACTTTAATGGTGAATTTTTTGTTTTGAATGCGGTTTAATTTGGTGACTTGATTGATGACTTAGTGAGTTGAAAATATTGAAGTTTAGGTACTTGAAATGTGATTTTTTTTGTTTTGAATGTAGTTAAGTTTGGTGACTTAGTCACTTGAAATTGATAAAGTGTAGGTACTTTAAAGGTGAATTTTTGTTTTGAATGTGGTTTAGTTTGGTGACTTGGTAGGTGACTTAGTCACTTGAAATTTACCAAGTGTAGCTACCTTTAAGGTGAATTTTTTGTTTTGAATGTGGTTTACTTTGGTGACTTGGTAAGTGACTTAGTCACTTGAAATTGATCAAGTGTAGGTACTTGAAATGTGAATTTTTGTTATGAATGTAGTTAAGTTTGTTGACTTGGTAGATACTTTTTCATTTTGAATTTAGGTAATTTTAAGGTGAATTTTTTGTGACTTGATCTAATTAGTTGAATCTGATTGATTGCGTTGATGGAACCTGATTATAGTTGGATATATCAACGGAGCAATGATAATAAAATGGGTATTAGTGAGGAATTTGTTGAAGGTGTCAGACGATTTGTTGAACATGCTAAGACACTTGATGTTTGGACACATTTTCAGGCTATTTGTTGTCCTTGTGTTAGATGTGATGGTATAAATCTTTTGAAAGAAGAAGCTGTGAAGGAACATCTTTATAGAAGGGGATTTCACAAGGACTTTTTATGATTGTGTAGTATTGATGGTGATGTTACGCAAAATAACTTTGTTGTTGGAGAAAGTAGTAGGTCTGCAATGCATAATGACTAACAAGATGCTGGATGACAGAAATGGTGCACGATGCTTTTGGGATGCAACACAAGGGCGACTTGAGGAAAAATGTCGAAGATGTTCCTAATAGCGAAGCGGACAAATTCTATGAACAATTGCATGTTGCTAGTCATCCTTTGTTTGATGGGTGTTTGCACTCTCATTTGTCTATTGTTGTTAGATTATTAAGTATTAAATCTGACTGGAATATTCCTGAAGGAGGAATGGACTCAATGATAGACCTTATTAAAGAGTTAGTTGACCCCGGCTTAGAGATTCCTGATTCTTTCTATAAGGCAAAAAGATTGGTGTCAAAGTTAGGCCTCTCCTCAGTTACAATTGAATGTTATAAAAATGGTTGCATGTTATACTATAAGGAAGATACTAACCTAGAGTCCTGTAAGTTTTGTTAGCACCCTAGATATAAACATGGTTGTAGTGGAAATAAAATTGTTATTAAGGCGATGCATTATTTACCTCTAATACCAAGTTGAAGAGGTTGTATGCTTCAAACAGCTCAGCTACTCATATGAGATGGCACCGTGAAAATAAAAGACCCACTGGTGTTTGTTTCATCCATCTGATGGAGAGGCTTGGAAGCATTTTGATGCAACTTATCCCGATTTTGTAGTTGAGCCACAAAATATTAATTTGGGAGTATATGATGATGGCTTTTTTTTTCCAGTTGGTACTGAGCCATATTCATGTTGGCATGTATTTATCACCCCGTATAATCTTTCTCCTGAAATGTTGATTACTAGTCCCTATAATTTCTAAATTGTGTTGTTCCTAGCCCGTGTAATCTTAAAAGAAGAATAGATATCTACTTGCAACCTTTGATCGATGAACTTTAAATTTTATGGCATGAGAGGGTTGAAACCTGGGACATCTCACTTAAATAGAATTTCAATCTATGTGCATATCTAATGTGGACTGTTAATGATTTTTCTACTTATGGAATGTTGTCTGGGTGGATGATAGATGGAAAGTTGGCTTGTCCATACTGCATGGAAAAAACAAAATCTTTCACATTGAGACATGGCAAGAAAAATTCATGTTTTGATTGTCATCGTTGTTTCTTGCCACCTGATCATGAATTAAGGAGAATCAAAAATGCATTCAGAAGGAATAGAAGGAAACATGATGGTCCACCTCCAAGACTGTCTGGTCATGACATCTGGGAGATAGTTCAGGATTTGCCTAAAGTCAGCAAGGAACCATTGTACAGGCTTGATGGATATGGCATTTTGCATAACTGGACTAAGCAAAGTATATTTTGGGAGTTAGAATATTGGCCAGATAATTTAGTTAGAAATAATGTTGATGTCATGCATACTAAGAAGAACTATTTTGACAACTTGTTCAACACAGTTGTGGATGTCATCGACAAAACATAGGATAATCCTAAGGCTACACTTGACTTAACAGAATATTGCAAACGCAGAGAATTACAATTACAAGAGAGGCCCAATGGAAATGTTCTTAAGACCAAGGGTAGTTTTATATTCAAGTTGGACCAAAAACATCAAATATGTGAGTGGATCCAAAGTTTGAAGATGCCCAATGGATATGCCTAAAATTTAGAAAAGAGGGTTGATATGGCACAAGGAATCTTTCATGGAATGAAAAGCCATGATTTTCATGTTTTCATGGGATAATTAATTCCAATTGCTTTTATTGGTTTACTTGAAAACATATGGAAACTAATAGCAGAGATCAGTTTGTTCTTCAAAGACTTATGTGCCGCCACATTAAAAGAAGAAAATCTAGCGCGAATGAAAAGTAATATTTTTGTTATCACCAACAAATTAGAGAAGATTTTTCCGCCAGCTTTCTTCGATGTGATGGAACATCTTCCCATTCACCTTATGTATGAAGCTCGACTAGGCGGCCCATTTCAAACTAGGTGGATGTATCCATTCGAAAGGTTAGCAATTGCAACATATTTAAAATCATACATATTTTTTTTCAATATATAGTAAACATCTAATCTTAAGATTGTGCAGGGCAATTGAAAAATTGAAAAGGGGTCCCAAAAACAAACATAGGGTGGAAGGATCTATAGTTGAGGCAAATCTTGCAAGAAAAATATCTCAATTTTTTTTCTACTACTTTCGTGATGAAGTGTCTTATTCAAGAAACCGACTGAATCGTCATCGGGACAATGAGAATGAGCCTCATTTGCAACCGATATCAATTTTCAATCAATCTGGTTGTAAGGCTAAAAAGAGCATACGTCGCCGGCTCACTCCCACGAAACGCAAATCAGCAACTTTGTATGTCTTGTTGAATTGCCCGAAAGTTGAGCCCTTTCTAAAGTAAGGAGATTAAAATTTTAACATATCTTATTTATTTACTCATTCCGTTAAGAAAACTAATTGTGTTTCGCATGTTGGATCTACAATTCATTTAAGACTCAATTCCATGAAAATCAAGTGTATGTATCCTTTGCAACATTGTTTACCTATGAGGTTCGTAAGTGTATTAATATTTCTACAAATTTTAAATATTTACACATTCCTCAACTAACATATATATATATATATATATGTATAATATTTTTAGGTCCACCAGTCACCAAATGCAGCCGCATACGATCAGTTCTTGAGAGATATTTCTTTGGGTCCAGTTGAAGCTTATACAATGTCCTATTACACAGTAAATGAGTTTAAATTTTCCACCGAAGAACAGTCCAGAACAAGGAAAACAACTAATAGTGGTGTTTGGGTTAAGGGTGATGATCATGTTGATTACTTTGGCATCATACACGAGATCTTAGAACTAGAGTATGCTGGTTCTCAATTAAAAAAAAATTCCAGTTTCAATGTAAGTGGTTTGATCCAAGTACAAGAGGCACAAGAGTACATAAGGAGCATAACATCATTGAAGTAAAGCACAATAGGTCGTATCCTATTTACGATCCATTTGTTCTGGCGTAAAATGTTAAACAAGTGTATTATGCTCCTTATTTGTTGGGCAGTGATAAGTCTGATTAGTGGGTTGTAATCAAAACAAAGCCTATAGGATAGGTGGAAGTTGAGAATGTGTTGGAGACTGCGTATCAAAATACAGTGCAGATTCATCACCAGCTAGTGGACATTGACTTAGTGTATAGTTGAATCACCCCGAAGATATATTTGAAGAAGTTAATATTGCGGAATAAGAGGTTGAGTGGGTAGGAGATGAAGAAACTTTCGAAGAGGGTGAATGGTTTAGTGGAGAATCTTCAGGAGAGGAGAATTAGTTTGTGTTGGTTGTATTTATTATGTATTGATGTATTTATGCTTTGTGCTATATATTTACCATTATTTTTCATGTTTAAGATTGATATATAATATACTGTTTAAGACTGTTTTTCTAACTTTTTCATAATTTATATAGTAATAAAAATATTCTTGTATCTCGTGTTGTTGAAGAGATTTGAAATGTGAATTAGTAGCATAAAGTTAGTTACTTGGAATATTTTCTTATATATTATTTTGTAGGAACTAACTACTTGTTAACTTTTGTAAGACCCCGCAAAAATTCTCTCGTAGAATGAGCCTTAGGGCGTGTCAAGAGAGGCGTGATTCCGGCTCTAAAATATTGAGAAGTGACTTCCTAAGTGATTATTGTGTTAACCATATAGAATTTCCCTAATTTCGAATTTTTATCACATGGATTTGATAAGCTTTGTATCGATATAAGTTTCTCCCAAATTCGATACCCGGGTAAGAAGTTATGGCTAATTTAAGTCCTAGTCATAAAACAACGTCATTTTAGTGCTTGGCGCATCGCGGAGAGGGTCTATTTGACAATTGTCAAATTCGAGTGGAACTTCGTGATAGTGGCGCATAGCGGAGGACCCCAATTTCTCAATAGTCGATTTCCAGTGTCCTAGCGCGATTGTGATGCATCGTGCTAAAGTTCCAGGTCCCAACCAGTGGGACAACGCAATGGCTCCGCGTCGTGGTGACTCCCAGATTCCCATTTGTCAATTTTCAGTGAGCCAGCACTATATTGGCGCATCGCGGTGGCTCATAAAATTGGGTTCCCATTTTAATTTTTCCAGCTTTGTACAGAAGTTAAAAAGGGCACTTTGGACTTTTTCCAACCCTCTTAAACCGTGCAAATACCAAATTGGAGTCAATTACAAGAATTCTATGAAGTTTTTCTCAAGTTTTCTCTCAACAAGATCCCTAAGTATCCAAAACCTCTTCCAAGAATCTCAAGAATCCACCATAGATTTTCTAAATTGATTCAAGATTCAAGGTTCCCAAGTCAAGGGCTTCAAGAACCCTCATCCAAGAGTACGAATAGAGTTCCAAAAGTGAGAGTTCATCCAAAGCTTCTAATTCAACATATGTGGGGTTTTGAACAAAGGTAATCCTTTCACCCTTATGCCCAAAGGCTTTTTTAAACTACAATTTTCTGCAATTTATGAGATTTTACATGAAATTAAATTGGGGGGTTTCACCCATTGTTATTGGTTGCAATCTTTTGATGTTTCCCTTGAATTAAGAGTCTAATTGCATGATTTTACATGTTTTCTTGAGAAATTACAACTGGGTCTATACCCCATGATTTTAATCCTTGGAAAGTTAATAGTTGAAATGTTTGAAACATTGAAGTATATGAGTATGTTGAGATTTTGAGACAAATTTTTGAAATTTCCAGATTTCTACATGAGTTATGAATCTATATGCTATTTATTATGCTTTTGATGAGTTTTAACTTGAGATTGAATTATGGATTATTAAGCCCTACTTGAGACTTGAGATTTTATGAACTCTTGTGCTATAAGCACCCATGATTTGAGTACTCTGAGATTGTTGAGAAATGTTTTGACCTAATGGTCATTGAGTTTTGAAATCCACTCTACTACATGAGATTACAGATTTGATTATTTGGTTCTTATTGAACCATGAGATTATTCTAAAGTGGATTTTCATTAGATGAGCAAGATAAACTAAAGGGAGTAGTATTTAGCACCGAGTTGGGTAAGTTACCATGGTTTCTTACCCCAGAACTATGTGCCACCATATGTTGGGCCTAAGGCCGAGATATTGGGCTCGAGGTCTAGATAAATGATCACTGAATTGAGGTTATACTCCCTGGCCAATAGTATGACGCCTATCCCCAACGTGAGGTCTCTTCCTTAGGAGGACAAAACGTGGGACTCCATGTAGCTCGCACGGTTTATGTTGGTTAAGAGAATCTCCCTTAAAACTAAAGCTTTGAGATAAGATATTTTCCTTTAAAAGTAAAATACTTTCCCTTGATATGAGTATTTTCCCCTAAAGCTTGAAATGAGAAATTTCCTAACGTGAATGAAATGTCTTTAAGTATGTTCCAAAGTTATATGATTCCGAATTCCAAGTATTTGGGTTCAAAAGAGTTATGAGTTCTTGAGCATTAAAGAAGTTTTACTCTCCATGAGATATATGCATTAGTTGAAAGTATTGTTTAAAGTCTCCTTTAGACTTGAGTAATGAGAATAAGAGAAGAGTACAAATTTCAAAGCTAAAAGTATAATGACTCACGAGATTGTGTTACATATTCCATTTTTCATGATTTATGAGCTTTGTATTTTATACTTATTCAAGCCATGTGAGTCATTACTTATTACATGCATGATTTGATTAAAGAGTATTGATGTTGTTTTTTCTAAATGCATGCACCCCCACATACTCAGTACATTCTCAAGTACTGATCCACATATACGTCTATGTGCTATATTGTCTTATAATGTAGGTTCAGGTGCTTAGTCCCAACCTCGTCAGTGATTTTCGAGTACCTCTATCTATATTTCTACAGTGGTGATTCCTCATGGTTCGAGGATCTTTATTCATACATCTCTATATTTTGAGAGACTATGTTGTTATTTCTAGTTCATTTTGAGTTAGTTGGGGACCTGTCCCAACGGCTCTCTAGTTCATGGATTAGTAGAGGCTTTGTCAGGCTAGTTATCAGATTGTGGTTATGTTGAGGTTTCCGGTATTTCTTGGTCGTTTCGACCAAGCATTTCCTCCGTATTTTCTTTCTTATGATATGACTATGCTAGTGTTTGAATTATGTCATCTTGAAATGAGTGTTATTAGTAGAAACATGCTCAAAGGGTTAGCTTGGGGTTACTTGTAGCCTTAAGCATTGTGTGACATCCTGGGAGGAAATTTTGGGTCGTTACAAACTTGGAATTAGAGCCTAAGGTTTTAAAGGAGTCCTAGGGAGTCTGACAAGCTGTGTTGAGTAGAGTCTTGATCATCGGTATGTAGCACGTCACATCTATGAGCAAGAGGCTACAAGACATTTTAGGAAAAAATTATTTCTTCTTTTAGATTCTATCGTGCCTACAGTTGTCCCTCTCGTCTAATAATTCGTGCTCTTCTATTTTCAGAAAATGCCTCTCCGAAGAATGAATGTCTGTGGAAACAATGATGAGCAACCCCCACCTGTTGATCCTTTGAATGAGACTGTGTATCATGCTGAGTTTAGGGCGGCCTTTCAGGCGTTAGCCCAAGCAGTCACCGCTAATGTTCGGGCCAATAACTAGGCTACAGTTGCTAATCAACAGGGAGGTAATGTAGCTGCGACTAGAATCTGTGATTTCATGCGGATGAATCCGCCAGAGTTTTATGGGTCCAAGGCAGGTGAGGACCCACAGTTGTACCTTAAGGAGGTGAGAAAGATCACACAGGTGATGCATGTCTCTGAGGAAGAAAGTGTTGAGTTGGCGTCGTACAAGTTGAAGGACATAGCTTATGACTGGGTTGTATCATGGAGAAAGAGTAGAGGTGAGCATGCTTCTCCTATGACTTGCCAAGTCTTCCAAGATGTATTCTTGGGCAAGTTCTTTCAGCTTGAGATGAGGAAAGCAAATATTGAGGAGTTTATAAACTTAAGGCAGGGCTCCATAATTGTTAAGAAGTACTGGTTTAAGTTCAATCAGTTGGCCAAGCATGCTCCTGATTTGATTTCTGACACTCGGGCTAGTATGAGCAAGTTCGTGATCGGTGTTTCTGGGTTAGTACTGAAGAAGTGTAGGACTGCGATGCTGCATAGGGATATGGATTTGGCTAGGTTGATGACACATACCTAGCAGATAGAGACGGATACGATTAGGGAGAGAGATCGAGTAAGGGGTAACAAGAGGGCTAGATCTGAGCAGCATGAGTATAGCTAGCCTAGGTTCCATGGAGGGAACCACCCTCAGTTTCAGAGGTGTCCGTCTATGCCAGTGCCTTCATCAGTTAGTGCTCCCGCTCCTAGAATCAGGCAGGAGCAAGGGGGAAGATCTTTTATATCTAGGTTGCAGAACAGTGTTGGTAACAGTCCCCGCTATCCTCCTTGTGCTAAGTGTGGTAGGGATCATCCCGGTGAGTGTTTTATAGATCTGATGGGTTGTTTTGGTTTTGGAAAGCAGGGCCACAGACTTAGAAATTGTCCTCATGCTAGAAAGGGGAACAGAGATGCCAGACCTCAGGCACCGGCTACTAGTGCTCCAGTTCCTGCACCCCATCCCGCCCCTGCTCAGGGCGCTTCATCTAGCACTGTTGTCGGTCAGTGCCAGAATAGATTCTATGCCTTACCATCCCATCAGGAGTAGGAGGACTCTCCCGATATTGTTACTGGTATGCTCCACATCTTTTGTTTTGATGTTTATGTGTTATTGGACCCCGGGTCAAGTCTCTCTTATGTGACCCCACTTGTGGCTGTGAATTTCAAAATGAATCCCAAAAATATTCCTGAGCCTTTCCAAGTCTCCACACCTGTAGGGGAGTCAGTTGTTGGTAAACAAGTGTATAGAGATTGTCCTGTTACTATTCTTCATATAGTCATACTTGTGGATTTGATAGAGTTAGACATGATGAATTTTGACCTTATTCTGGGTATGGATTGGCTTTATTCTTGTTATGCGTCTATAGATTGTCATACCCGCATGGTCAAGTTTCAGTTTCCTGATGAACCAACTTTTGAGTTGTCCGGGAGTTCGGTATCTCCCAAGAGTCATTTTATCTCCTATATCAAAGACAGAAAGCCAATATCCAAAGGTTACATATATCACTTAGTTAGAGTCAAAGACACTAAGTCCGAGGCTCTAACTATTTAGTCAGTCAACATTTTTAATGAGTTTCCTGATGTTTTTCTGGAAGATCTCCCAAGGATACCTCCCGATAGGGAGATAGAATTCAGGATTGACCTTCTTCCTAACACTCATCCCATTTCTATTTTTCCATACCGTATTGCACCTGCGGAGCTTAAGGAGTTGAAAGAGCAACTCAAATATCTTTTAGACAAAGGTTTCATAAGGCCCGGTATTTCTCCATGGGGCGCACCTGTTTTATTCGTGCGAAAGAAAGATGATTCTTTGCGTATGTGCATTGACTATCGTCAACTTAACAAGGTCACAGTAAAAAATAAATATCCTCTTCCGAGAATTGATGACTTGTTTGACCACTTGCATGGTGCAAGTTATTTCTCCAAGATAGACCTTAGATCCGGCTATCATCAACTTAAAGTAAGGGAGTGTGATATTCCAAGGACAGTCTTCTGAACCCGCTATGGTCGCTTTGAGTTTCTAGTCATGTCCTTCGAGCTAACCAATGCCCCATCCGCCTTCATGGACCTCATGAATTAATTGTTTAAGCAATATCTCGATATGTTTGTCATTGTTTTCATAGATGATATCCTTGTGTACTCCCATGATGAGAATGACCATGCGAATCATCTTAGAATTGTCTTGCAAACCCTTAGAGATCACCAGTTTTTCACCAAATTCAGTAAGTGTGAATTTTGACTAAGGTCTGTAGCCTTTCTGGGTCATATCGTTTCAGCCGAATGTATTAGAGTTGATCCCCAAAACACAGAAGCTGTGAAAAATTATCCTAGACCTATCTCCCCGTCTGACATTAGGAGTTTCTTGGGTCTAGCTTGATACTACCGCTATTTTGTTAAGGGCTTCTCTTCTATTATGTCTCCCATGAACTGGTTGACCCAAAATAAAGTTAAGTTCCAGTAGTCAGATTTCTGTGAGAAGAGTTTTCAGGAGTTGAAGACTCGACTTACTTCAGCCCCTGTGTTTACTTTGCCTAATGGTACAGATAGTTTTGTGGTGTATTGTGATGCCTCTAGAATTGGTTTGAGTTGTGTGTTGATGCAAAGAGGTAAGGTTATAGCTTATGACTCTAGACAGTTAAAGTCACATGAGAAGAATTACCCAACCCATGATCTTGAGTTAGCTGATGTGGTCTTTGCTTTGAAAATATGGAGACACTATCTTTATGGTGTTTATGTTGATGTGTTTACTGATCATAAGATCCTCCAGTATGTATTTACTCAGGGGGAGTTGAATCTTAGGCAGAGAAGGTGGTTGGAGTTGTTCAAAGACTATGATATAAGTGTGTTGTATCACCCAGGCAAGGCCAACGTAGTGGCGTATGCCCTTAGCAGATTATCTATGGTTAATGTTGCTCATGTAGAGGAAGGTAAGAAAGAGCTAGCTCGCGATGTGCATTGTCTGGCTAGATTGGGTGTTAGGTTGCTTGATTCAGCCGAGGGGAGTACGTTGGTGCAGAGTAGTTCCAAATCCTCTTTAGTTTAAGAAGTAAAGGAGAAGCAAGATAGGGATCCTAGTTTGGTCAGACTGAAGGAGTCGGTTAAGGGCCACAAAGTAGAGGTTTTCTCCCAAGAGGGAGATAGCATGTTGAAATTGCAAGGTAGATTGTGTGTTCCGTGTATTGATGATCTGAGGCAGAGGATTATAGCTAAAGCGCATGGCGCGCGGTATTCTATTCATCCCGAAACTATCAAGATGTACCATGGCTTGTGGGAAATCTATTAGTGGAATAGTATGAAGAAGAATATAGCCAAGTTTGTAGCAAAGTGTGCAACGTGCCAGCAAGTTAAGGTAGATCACCAAAAGCCTGGTGGTGTGATGCAATAGTTTGGTATACCCACTTTGAAGTGGGAGGTGGTGAATATGGACTTCGTAACTGGGTTGCCTCTTTCACATCGTCATCATGATTCTATTTGGGTTATTATAGACAGGCTGACTAAGTCCGCATATTTCTTGCCTTTGCATACATCTTATACTGCTGAGGATTATTCTAGATTGTATATCCGGGAGTTAGTCAGGCTGCATGGAGTTCCCTCGTATATCATTTTGGATAGGGGCACTCAATTTACTTCTCAGTTTTGGAGGGCGTTCCAGCAGGGTCTTGGTACCCAAGTCCTTTTGAGTTCCGCTTTTCATCCATAGACAAATGATCAGGCTGATAGGACCATTCAGACCCTGAAAGATATGTTGAGGGCATGTGCTCATGATTTCAAAGGTACTTGGGATGAGCATTTTCCATTGATAGAGTTTTCCTATAACAATAGTTAACATGCTAGCATCGGGATGGCACCATTTGAGGCCTTGTATGGTAGGAGATGTAGATCATCCATAAGTTGGTTTGAAGTTAGTGAAGCTGCCGTAACTGGGCCTGATGCAGTGTTTGAAGATATGAAGAGAGTTAAGTTGATTAGAGAGAGGTTGAAGACCATCTAGAGTCATCAAAAGTCTTATGCCGATGTAAGAAGAAGAGATCTTGAGTTTGAAGTGGGTGATTTGGTATACTCGAAGATTTCACCCATGAAAGGGGTGAAAAGGTTTGGTATAAAAAGGGAAGCTTAGTCCCCGTTATGTTGGCCCGTATAGAGTCTTGAGTCATGTTGGTAAGGTGGCCTATGAGGTTGAGTTGCCCGCAGAGTTGTCAGCTGTTCATCCTATTTTTCATGTCTCCATTCTTAAGAAACATATTGGTAATTCCGTTGTAGTAGATCCTTCAGAGAATGCCGATATTCAAAACAGTCTTTCCTTCGATGAGATTCCTATTGAGATCTTAGATTTTCAGATTCGTAGACTAAGGAACAAAGAAGTTCCCTTGGTCAAAGTTTTGTGGCGGAACCAGTCTGTTGAGGGTGATACTTGGGAGGCTGAAGCAGACATGCGAGCCAAGTACCCACACCTCTTTTCCGCAAATTCAGATTAATTCGAAGGTATTATTCTTCCTTAATTCAGCCCTTCTAATCTAAAGTTCAGCTATATACATCTATCCTTGTATGAGTTCTTGCAATTTCTGAGGCATTCAAGAGTTTAGAGAGATTTTGAGCCCGTTTTAGCAACTTGCTTCAGCTATATGTACTCAATTTTTGGGGTGTTCTTAGTCTAACTAGCGACATTCGAGGAAGAATGTTTCCAACGCAGAGATATTGTAAGACCCCACAAAAATTCTCTCATAGAATAGGCCTTAGGGAATGTCAAGTGAGGCGTGATTTTAGCCCTAAAAGATTGAGAAGTGACTTCCTAAGTGAGTATCGTGTTAACCATATAGAATTTCCCTAATTTCGAATTTTTATCACATGGGAAATTTGATAACATTTTTGTCGATATAAGTTTCGCCCAAATCTGATACCCGGGAAAGAAGTTATGGCTAATTTAAGTCCTAGTCGTAAACCAACGTCATTTTAGTGCTTGATGCGTCGCAGAGAGGGTCTATTTGACAATTGTCAAATTCCAGTGGAACTCCGCGATAGTGGCGCGTCGCGGAGGACCCCAATTTCTCAATAGTCAATTTTTATTGGCCTAGCGCGATTGTGATGCATCGCGCTGAAGTTTCATGTCCCAACCAGTGGGACAACGCAATGGCTCCGCGTCGCGATGACTCCCAGATTCCCATTTGTCAATTTTCAGTGAGCCACGCGATAGTGGCACATCGCGGTGGACCATAGAATTGGGTACCCAGTTTAATTTTTTCAGCTTCGTACAGAAGTTAAAAAAGGCACGTTGGACTTTTTCCAAGCCTCTTAAACCATGCAAAAACCAAATTGGAGTCAATTACAAGAATTCTATAAAGTTTTTCTAAAGTTTTCATTCAACAAGAATCCTAAGTATCCAAAACCTCTTCCAAGAATCTCAAGAAACCACCATAGATTTTCTAAATTGAGTCAAGATTCAAGGTTCCCAAGTTAAGGGATTCAAGAACCCTCATTCAAGAGTACGAATAGAGTTCCAAAAGCGAGAGAGTTCATCCAAAGCTTCAAATTCAAGGTATGTGGGGTTTTGAACAAAGGTAATCCTTTCATCCTTGTGCCCAAAGGCTTATTTAAACTACAATTTTCTCAATTTATGAGATTTTACATGAAATTGAATTAGGGTTTTTCACCCACTGTTATTGGTTGCAAGCTTTTGATGTTTCCCTTGAATTGAGAGTCTAATGGCATGATTTTACATGTTTTCTTGAGAAATTGCAGCTGGGTCTATACCCCATGATTTTAATCCTTAGGAAGTTAATAGTTGAAATGTTTGAAACATTGAAGTATATGAGTATGTTGAGATTTTGAGACAAATTGCTGAAATTACCATATTTCTACATGAGTTATGAATCTATATGTTATCTATTATGCTTTTGATGAGTTTTAACTTGAGATTGAATTATGGATTAATAAGCCCTACTTGAGACTTGAGATTTTATGAACTCTTGTGCTATAAGCACCCATGATTTGAGTATTCTGAGATTGTTGATAAATGTTTTAACCTAATGGTCATTGAGTTTTGAAATCCACTCTACTACATGAGATTACAGAGTTGATTTAGTTGGTTCTTATTTAACCATGAGATTATTCTAAAGTGGATTTTCATGAGATGAGCGATATAAACTAAAGGGAGTAGTATTTAGCACCGAGTTGGGTAAGTTAGCATGATTTCTTACCCCAGAACTACGTGCCACCGTAGGTTGGGCCTAAGGCCGAGATGATTGTTGGGTCTAAGGCCGAGATATTGGGCTCGAGGCCAAGATAAGTGATCACTGAATTGAGGTTATACTCCCTGGCAAAGAGTATGATGCCTCTCCCCAACATGAGGTCTCTTTATTAGGAGGACAAAACGTTGGACTCCATGTAGCTCGCATTGTTTATGTCGGTTAAGAGAATCTCCCTTAAAACTAAAGCTTTGAGATAAGATATTTTCGTTTAAAACTAAAATACTTTCCCTTGATATGAGTATTTTTCCCTAAAGCTCGAAATGAGATATTTTTCTAACATGAATGAAATGTCTTTAAGTATGTTCCAAAGTTATATGATTCCGAATTCCAAGTATTTGAGTTCAAAAGAGTTATCAGTTCTTGAGCATTAAATAAGGTTTACTCTCCATGAGACATATGCATGAGTTGAAAGTATTGCTTAAAGTTTCCTTTAGCCTTAAGTAATGAGAATAAGAGAAGAGTACAAATTTCAAAGCTAAAAGTATAATGACTCACAAGATTGTGTTACATGTTCCATTTTACATGATTCATGAGCTTTGGATTTTATACTTATTCAAGCCATGTGCGTCATTACTTATTACATACATGATTTGATTAAAGAGTATTGATGTTGTTTTATATAAAGGCATGCACCCCCACATACTCATTACATTCTCAAGTACTGATTCATATATACGTCTATGTGCTACATTGTCTTATAATGTAGGTTCAGGTGCTCAGTCCCAACCTCGTCAGTGATTTTTGAGTACCTCTATCTACATTCCTACAGTGGTGAGTCCTCATGGTTCGAGGACCTATATTCAGACATCTCCATATTTTGAGAGATTATGTTGTTATTTTCAGTTAATTTCGAGTCAATTGGGGACCTGTCCCAACGGCTCTCTAGTTCATGGATTAGTAGAGGCTTTGTCAAACTAGTTATCAAATTGTGGTTGTGTTGAAGTTTTCGGTATTTCTTGGTCGTTTGGACCGAGCATTTCATCCGTATTTTCTTTCACATGATATGACTATGCTAGTGTTTGAATTATTTCATCTTGAAATGAGTGTTATTAGTAGAAACAGGCTCAAAGGGTTAGCTTGGGGCTACTTATAGTCTTAAGCATCGTGTGACGTCCTGAGAGGCAATTTCGGGTCGTTACAACTTTACATAATTTAGACGTCAGGTAGAGGTGACAAAGGTAAGGGAAAAATTGATCCTACAAAAATAAAAAATAAAAAACAACCTCCGCCTTATAGACGACCGACAGGTATTCATATATCTGAGGATCGGTTTGCTGACGTGCCTGTACAACCCTCATATTCTAGGTCATCTCAACATTTGGTTCCTACTCCTACACATGTAGGGCAACTTCACGGGTCTACATCGGCTCATTTTTATCCTATCACCATGCCACCGCCAACACAGTACTATCGGATGACCGCTGGCATATCAAGACATCTACCATCATTAGTACCCTCTTGTAGTAGTCACTCAGGTTCGTACAGTGATTTTACTGGATCTATTGGTTTGTCGAATCTTCATCTTGGAGGCACTTCATCCAGTACTTCAAATCCTCCCACACCAGTACATCCACCAGCACTTGCTCCGCATCCCAGAGACAGAGATAATTATGGGAGGCATTATCTTATTCCATAAAGAACAGGGTAAGATTTCTAAATACAATAACATCATTCATTTTTTCATTACTATATTATTATTCTCTATGAAATTACTGTTTGATCTTGTGTTGTAGGTTCAAGACGGATACTGGAGTGGGGAAAAATCGAGTAAATGCATTTGTCGGCACTTCAACAACTATTGGACCAGTTGGTAAAAGATTCCAGAAAATAACAGAGAAAGAATGTTTAATGAATTTCATGTAAGGATTTAACTTATCGACTACTTAATACATTGTTAGAATAAAATATTAAATATTTTATTTTTATTTTTGTTGTAGAAATATTACTGGTGGATTGATGTGAATGCATGTGTTATAAGGAGGAACTTTTACAGAAGATCTAGATTCAGATTTAATGGGCTGTTAGATTATGCCAAAACCAACATGGTATGACCATCGTATATACTCGAACACAATTGGCAACAGTATATTAGCTATTAGAATAGTAAAGAATGCTAATTATTAAGAGACAAAGGAAAGAAAGCCCAAGCATCATCCACGGGTGGTTCCCTACATACTGCGGGTGCAGTTAGTATGATTGTTGTGGAGGAAAAGATGGTATGTAACTTTTATAATTTTAATTATTTTTTTCTATTTAAATTTTTAATTATTTGAAGATTAATAATTTTTTCATATGTAGGAAAAAAAAAAGAGTAAGAAGATACCCTTCGATGAACTATTCGAGGAGACGCATGTGAAGAAGAAAAAGAACCCGACTGATGACGATGTCTGGATTGAGCCTCGAAAGCTGCCCATGTAAGAATCAAATTTTAAATTGATGAATCTTTTTCTCAAAGTTGATATTATTCAAGTATAAGTACTTTAATATTTTTTGACTATTCATTTTAACTTTACTTTGAATATAGGACAAATATATGCAGCTCCTTAGTGAGTTTCGTAGTACTCAGCCTCCTAAAAGTTAGGGTGACCCAATACCCGAACATGTAGAGGAGTTATGGGAACAAATTGTGGGTCCTGCAGTTAGAGGCCATTACTACGGATACCACAGAAATTGTTTTGGCGAGAATGTTAGGTCTTCGTCCAGTCCTACATCCTATACCTCTTCAGTTGATAGAGAAATCATTGAATCACTAAAAAATACGGTTTCTAAACTCACTGAAGAGCTTTCTGCACATAGAGAGAGGACGTAGAAGAAGGAGGAGGAAACAACATCAGAAATCCGGATGCTGCAAGAGCAGTTCAGCTCTTTTTTTCAATCTACAGGGATTATTCCTCCATGTACTGGTGATGTAGTTCGGGCTGCAAAAGGTCTTGGCCCACTGGATAATATTAGCGCAGATAAGGAAACAGATCCTGCGTGTGCGGCTGAGGATGCAGAAGACGAAGACGATGATATTGAGTGATAGTTTTTTGACTTTTGCATGTGTTGTAGTTTGGATTTGTAGATGACTTGTAGTTTTTACATTTTTGTATGCTTTTAGAGTTGTATTGTATGTTAGTTGTGTGGAATACACTTGGTTTGTTGTTGTTGTTGCTGTCTATAAATGAATAAAAAAAATAATATCCAAACAAAAGGGATAAATACGTGAGAAAATGTTAGCTTAACTATCGAACTAACCCTCCACCTTAATAAGTGGCCTTTGTTGAATTTATATCTTTATATATCCAATACACAATAAATGTGCCAAAAAAGTAAATACATGGGAAACTTGAGATCGATTTTCCTCGTCAGCAAATATAAATTTTAAACTTTGATAAGATAAATTACATGTGATAACAAAAATAGTAGAAAGATTCGAGAAACATGCATGGGAATTTTTCACCTTTCGGTCTTTTTTTCTTTTTATATATAAAGAACCCTAGACCTGATTTGAACTATATTAAAAGTTTTTACATATTACATATTTTTTTTAAAAAAGGTTTATAATAATAAGACAATTAGGCTCAATTTAGTTCTTACCATGTTTTTCATTAAATTTTAAGGTTAAAAGTTTTGAATTTTTTCATACCTATTTAGGATTATTTTTGAGGAAAGGACAAAAATAGCACCTAAAACTAAAATAATATCATAAAAATAGCACTCACAATTAAATACCCATAAAATAACCATTAGTCGTGTATCATTTTCATTTTTGAACCTCAAAAGTTCGGTGGAATACCACCATCAAACACCTGTACAAATTTTCTCTTATTTTTCCCATCAGTATATCTGTAAAAAAAAAATTCTTATTTTTTCCAGCAACATTAACACACTTCATATGTTCATCAACTTCTATTTCAAAGCTAATTTACCTCTCACCGAAACACCTTTTCCTGTATGAGATTTGAGCAATTTCTTCTTCAGATTAGATTCATTATCCTTACCCTTCACACTTGTTTTACTTTGCGATCAAGTGTTTCTTCCAGTAGAGATTTGGCCAATGGATTTAGAGTTTAATTGCAACTTGAAATCAGGAACAATTTGTACAACTACTCTCTTTAATGATAAATGATTTTGAGTAAATTCATAAACAGATAAAGGATTCTCTTTCACCACTTTCTTGGTTGCTGTTCCATTCGATGGACTCGATTTTTCCATCATTTTCAACAAAAACCTCAAAATCAATCAAAAGATTTCGAAGCAGAGTAAGAATTTTTAGGTAGGTTATACGTTAGAAGAGTGTAACAAAAGAAGATTTGTTGATATAAAATTATGGAGTAAAACTATACTTTCCATTTCTATTTTTTAAAAAAATTGTTATTTGTCTTAGCTGGGCGGTTAATAAAAAATAGCTATTGCATATACTTGCAAAGACTGTATGAATATATGAACACTGTATATGCATGTATAGATTCCCCTTCTATCTTGTTATAAAGTGTATCAATGTGGTATAAAAGAGTATCTATTAAGTATATGATCCTGTCTTTCTTTTTTAAAAAGTGTATCAATGTAATATAAAAGTGTATCAATGTGGTATAAAGTGTATCAATCTAGTATAACAGAATATCAATTGGATATATGGACACTGCATATGCATAGATTCCCTCCTATCTTGTTATAAAAGTGTATCAATATGGTATAAAAGAGTATCAATTGGGTATAGGATCTCCTCTTTCTTTTTTAAAAAGTATATCAATGTAGTATAAAAGTGTATCAATATAGTATAAAAGTGTATCAACTGAAAATAGAAACTGCATGTGGCCGACTGGGCAAATGGCTAAAAAAGGGAAATAAATTTAGCCGACTGGCTAAAGGTGTCCACCTTTTTAAATTGTGGCCATTTTTTTTTTTAAAATGGTCAACCCATGTCCTTTTCCCTTATTTTTTTTTTTGTTGTTGTTCTCGTTGAGTTTTTTTAAAATTAAATTCTAGACACTAATTTAGGATTTATTTTTTTCTTCCATTTTGAGGGGTTTTAAATGATTTAGGATTTTTTTTCTTATTTACAAGAATAGGGCTTTTGATTTCTTTTTACACGTTAATGCTCTCCTTTTTTTAAATCGACTTTTTCTTGATTTTAAATCAAAGATTATCTAAATAAAATAATTCTAAAATGACTTAAGAAAATAGTTACTAACAAATTTGTCACAAAATTTTTTAATGAAAAATAAAAAATTTAAATTACTTTTCTAAGGGTTTTCATACTTTTAGTATTTTATATATTATAGTAAAATAATGGGTATTGGTGTTGTGAAGAAAATGGGTCTGACATAGTGAATTCAGGGCAATGTATGCCACTTTAGCTAGCACTTAGCAGAGATGTTGATCTCTGTTTAATTCCAGAGTCACCATTTTATCTTGAAGGAGATGCTGGAGTTTTCCAATACATTGACAAGCACCTCAAACAAAATGGGCATATAGTTGTTGTAATGACCTGAATTTATCAATTTTCTGTTTTTATGTGTTTTGATCATTTTGTTCTTCTTCATAATTGCTATATGTTAATTTTGAGGTCTGAGAATAAGTGACACGATTTCTGATCACGATTTGTGCATTTTGCAATTTTTTAGAGGATTGAGAAGCCACAAGTCATCCCAAAAAGAGGAATCGTAATATCTGGGGGAATATGCTATTCAAGCAAATTGAGAGATAGATGAAGATTTTGCACATCATATTGAATTGAAGTGGGTGGTTGAAATGAACATTTACATCTGGTGTTTCCTGTGTGATAAGGCTGTCACCGAGTAAAATTAATTATTATCGGGTGGAATTAATTAGTTAATTATTTTTTCCGATAATAATAATATAATTTTTCACTTTATTTATCACGTCGGGGCCAGAAACTATCAGCTTAATTATGAAAGCATAACGGGAAACACTAATATAACTTCAACTTTAGTAAGGTTAATTTTAAACACATGATAATGTATTATCCCAAAACTATATGGATTTTAGTATTTTATTTCCACATTATATAGACCTCATTATATCAAACATTAACTTCAGCCTATTGTTAAATTTCTTTCTTTGTTCTTAGAATAACATTCAATCAACTACTACTACTATTTTTTCTCCCCCATATACGTGACAAACAAATATAAATAAAATGTCATCAGAATCTAAAATTATGTCAAGTTTTTTATTTCACCCCACAAATGAAGAATTATCTGAAAAATTTCGTGCTCCGCGACCACCTATGGGTATTATTAAAGTAGCAGACATATATGGAGATTCCGAAATCCAAATCATATATGAAAGATATGTGAAGCTCCTCGGAGAAAACATGTTACTTTTTTCGCGATGGAAGAGATTCAAGAATTCAATCAAAAATTTCAAAGAACAATTGGAAAAGGAATTTGGAGAGGTCAAACAAGTGGTGATCCAATTAGAAATGGATCAAAGAAGAATACTATAATTGGATATAACAGAGGTTTTATGTATCAAAGTGAAATTGAAAAAGAACAAAATGAAAAGTGGCTCCCCTCACCCCCCCGGACCCTCAACCAACTGACGATGTAGACATGGAAGCAGAATTAACTACAGATCGACCTTCCTTTAAAGATATCTTGACGGACAAAGATGTGTTGCTCAACAAACCTTATTTGCATAGCCCCAATCCTTCCGGCGAAACTGTAGCAAATCAAGGGGACAAAATAACACTCACTCCCCTAGAGAAGGAGCAGATCTACCATCCATGGCGGTTCTCCTTCATTGTCAAGCTCATGGGGAGGAAGACAACCCGCCAGATCCTCACAGCAAAAATTAATGATTTATGGAGACCATCGGAACCCTTGATTCTCATAGATCTGGGTCACGACTTCTTTACAGTAAAATTCAGTAAGGAAGAGAATATGAGCAAAGCTCTGCATGAAGGTACTTGGTTCGTCTTCGGCAGATTTCTATCAGTTATCAAATGGGAGCCTAACTTTGTACCATCGGAATCAACCCTAACACACATGGCCATCTGGGTCAGACTTCCATGCCTTCCGACAGAGTTCTACGATAGACAGATACTCGAAAAGGTCAGGAACAACCTGGGGTTGCTCCTCAAGATCGATTCTTGTACATCGTCAAATCTAAGGGGAAGATATGCCCGATTATACATCCAAGTTCCCCTGAACTTGCCTGTCAAAAAAACAATCACCATTGAAGACCATATTCAACTAGTGGAGTATGAAGGCCTTGGGATTCTGTGTACCGGTTGCAGAAGAACGGGACACTCTCTGAAGGAATGTACGACAAATATTACCAACATCTCGTCCCAAGAAGCAAGCTCGTCCAATGCCCACTCGACCAAGCCACCCATTTCACCCATGGAAAGCATGATGTGGAAACTTGCAAGCTTCCCAAAAAAAGAAGCCAGGGAAGCATCAGGTAATGAACGCACCAGCTGCGCCAGGTATGAAGAATACAACCTCCAAACCCCCACCCCACAACAACCAAAAGGATAAGAGTCATGGCCCAAAACATCAGCCATGGAGGGCCCCACCTCCTAGATACAAGCTGGTAATGGGGCCTTATCTCCTAGTGGTGAACCCAGTACTAGAAGAACTGCTCATGGGACACCCCAATCTCATAGTTTTGTACCCCCTATTAGTAATAGTTTTGATGTTCTCAGTAGAAATATTCTTAATAAAAATATTCCTGAGGAAAAGAATTTAATTAATGGCACTAATCCTGACAAGACCCCTAAAGTCAAGGCCATTAATCACCTCATTAATGAAACCCATGGCTCATTGAACTCCACCCCTCTCAGCCCTCAGTTGGAATCCATGGACAAACTTCCCAAAACTGATATAACTACTGAGGTCATATTCATTAACTCACCTCCTACCAACCACACCCCCATTACTAAAAATGGAAATACTAAACCTACCACCACCACTGTTACCATACCAAATATAAATAATGGACAACCATTTCAACCAAACGCCAAACCTTACCACACCCAAACTACCAATCTTTCTAGTAACCGCTCCACAAAGTCAGGACCATGTTCCCATATCATGGATGGAATTACTTTTGCAGGACTTTCCACTGACTCTGAATGCAACCATTGGAGACCAACCAGTGATCCTAACCCTGCAGGACCCTTACTACCTAGCCCATGTAATGAAGGAGGCGATAGATCACTCGATTCAACAATTGGGGAATCAACTATGGATGCATTCCTTACTCCAGGCCCTAACAGGCATATCTTCAGTGCACCTTTCTTCTCAGGAGCACAAACTTTTCCTCCAACAGAAATTTCAAACCTTTTCTTTCGTCCTAACTCAGGTCTCCAATGCTACTCTAGTGGGGCCCTCCTTCATACCCTGGAACCCCATGGGACCTCTTTTGAGCACCCAACAACAAACTCCACCAATAATCTTGGTAGACGACTAAAATGAGGAAGGAAGCTCAAATCTCAATTCCCTGAAACAATGCAACTCAGACTTGGAATCAATTCTAGAAGAATTGGGGGAACAAAAGATACAAACCATATTGCTACAAAACACTTTCCTGAAAGAATTCAGAGAGCCCTTGAGATAAACAACTACTGTTCTATGTCCCAAGAACCTAATGAGATTCTCCCTGAACTTGAGAGACAAGACAGACCAAACTCCTCCCGGTGTAACCTTGACCATAACCAATTTGAACAATCCCCACCCAATTTAGGGAAAAGGAAAATCGACCATGGCTGCCCTACCTTAACAGATGTTAACAATGATGAACATCATAATCTGGAATGTTAGGGGTGCTAAAAGTGCTATCTTTAGAAGAAAATGCACCACTCTAGTCAAAATCCACAACCCAGCAATGCTGGTGCTGCTGGAGACTAAGATGGCTAAACACAAAGGCATCACTGCAGAATTAGGGTTTGATGACCAAATCCAGTCTCATGTAGTTGGCAGATCTGGGGGAATGGCCATCATGTGGAAGGAGAATGTCCTCAAAATTGAGGGCATCTCTATCACTTCTCAATCCATCCAAACCATGGTTAAGGTAATCTCTAACTCTAACTCTTGGATTTTTACTGCTATTTATGCCAGCACTGACCTTTCTCATAGAATTTCCCTCTGGGACAACATTGTTTTCATGTCCCAGGCTCACAAAAAAGAATAGCTCATTGGAGGAGATTTTAATGAGATCCTCCAGGCTGGAGAGAAATTTAGGGGAAATAGACTGAACTATAATAGGGCCAGCTTGTTTAGGAACTGCCTTAACTTGAGTGGTCCTATAGATCTGGGTTTTAAGGGTAGCAAGTACACTTGGAGTAATAAAAGATATAAAAGAGGAAATAGCCTTATCCTAGAAAGGCTAGATAGATACTTGGCTAATAACCAGTGGATCACCAAATACCTTGACACTACCATCACCCACCTCCCCAGGACCCATTCTGACCATTTCCCCCTTCTGGTTAACCTCTCATGTCATAATCACAACACTCTCAACAGACCCTTCAGGATGGAACCAATGTGGTGCGGGCACCCCAGTTTCTCTGAAGTGGTCCACTCCTCCTTTGACCCTCCCAACTATATTTTTGCATCAATTAAGAACCTCCAAAAGAACTTTGATCAGTGGAATAGATCTTCCTTTGGAAACATCTTCCACAACATGAAAAGGTTGCTTGCAAGTATTAAAGGTATCCAAAACTCTTCTGCCTACCCCTATAATCTTTCCCTGCAAAACCTGGAGAACAACCTGAACCTTGAGTATGACAACATGCTTAAGTATGAGGAAGATCTCTAGAAAACTAAATCTAGAATCAGCTGGCTCCTCCAAGGAGACTCTAACACTAGGTTTTTTCATGCATCAACTCTTAATAGAAGAAGAAGGAATAGAATCCTTAACCTTAAGGATGATGCAGGAAACTGGATTAACAACCAAACTGACATATCAAACCATATTACTAATTTATATTCAAACCTGTCTACTACAGGTCACCACTCTTCTCAGCCCCACCACCCTCCCCATTCCACAAACTACCTTCAATGCTCATTCTCGCACCCCTCTGAAACTGTTATCCTTAATGCCCCCCTCAGGGATTCCGAAGTCCTTCAAGCCATTAAGTCTTTTAGCCCTTTAAAATCTCCTGGTACAGATGGAATCTACCCCATTTTCTATAAAAAAAATACTGGGAAATAGTCAAGCAAATGGTCATCACCTTCTGCAGAGACACATTCACCTCCTGCACTATGGATCCCAGTATGAATGAAACTCTCCTATGTCTGATTCTAAAATGTCCAAATGCTTGCCACATAAGAAACTTCATATCCATTAAACTTTGTAATACTCTTTAAAAGCTCGTCACCAAGATCATTGTGGCCAGAATCAAACTATCCCACCCTAAAATCATTGCCAAAAGCTAGGCAAGCTTCTTTTAGAATAGGAGGGCCTCTAATAATGCCATTATTGTCTAAGAATTCATCTCCCATTTCAAAACCATGAAGGGTAAGCAGGGGAACATAATCTTAAAAATCGACCTTGAAAAAGCCTTCGACAGACTCGAATGGTTCTTCATCAGAGAGTCCCTTATTTATTTTGTTTTTTCACAACCCTTGATCGATCTTATCATGTCCTGTGTGTCTTCTTCATCAATATTCATTCTCATCAATTGCTCTAAATCTCCTGGTTTCAAACCTACTAGAGGAATTAGGTAAGTCAATCCCATCTCTCCTAATCTATTTATCCTATGTATGGAGAGGCTCTCCAGAGACAGTAAGGAAAAAAACAAAACTAAAGAGTGGAAACCCATAAATATCTCAAGAAAAGGACCAAGAACCTCCCACATTTTCTTTGCTGATGATTTAACGCTCTTTAGTTATTCTACGTCTGAAGCGTGCCAAACCATCCAAAATGACAGCTTTTTGTGATAAGTCAGGGCAGAAGATAAACCTTTTGAAATCCAAAGTTTTATTCTCAGCAAACTGTAAACCCATCACCATCTCATCCTGCTCCTTTTCCCTTGGTATCAGTCATGTGAACTCCTTCAGAAAGTACTTAAATTTCCCTATCTTCCACAAACCCCCTGTCGATAGTGACTTCCAATTTATTCTACACAACATGGAGAATAGACTCTCAGGCTGAAAGACCAAAATATTAAATATTGCTGGCAAATTCATACTCACCAAATCCACCCTGTCAAGCATCCCCTCTCATGTTATGCAATACATGAAACTCCCTAAAAAATCCACTAAGACATCAACAAAATCCAAAGAAACTTTATCTTGGAAGCAACTCTGACAAAAAGAAGCTTCACCTCTTAAGCTAGGGAAAGATTACCTTTACTAAAGCTATGGGAGGTATGGGCCTTTAAAAAGGTGAGATTAGAAATACGGTTGCCCATACAAGCCTCTCTTGGAGAATATTCCATAATCCAAACTCCCATTGGGCCAGAACCCTCTATAATAAGTACTGCACCCAGTACCAAACTGAACCAAAAAAAAAATTAGCTCAAGAACTTGGAAATGCATCAAAGAGAGATAGGGTGTATGCCTCCCTAACCAAAGATTGGTCATTTACAAAGGGGATAGATTCAAATTCTTTGAGGATAAATGGATCCCTAACCACGACTCCATCAGGAAAACCATTGAGGGACCTTTGCAAAAGGGGGAGGATAAGCTCACTGTGAGCAAAGTCTTCCACAGAGGTTCCTGGAACCTTAAACTCTTATCCTTTACCTTCCCCCAACAACTCTATAGTATCATCACTGGTAGTTTCTTCCCACCCCATGAATCCGAAGACCACAAGCTTATTTGGGACTCTACTTCTCATGGAAAGTTCTCTATTGCTAGTGCTTATAAGACCATTATGGAGAAACCCCATCTCCAGGACACTAATAGTAGTAGTTACTTTACCTGGGTTTGGAAGCTCTATGTAATACCTTTGCTTATTCCTAGCTAAAAATTATCTCAAGGATGCTAGTACTTGCTTTGAAATACAAATCTATTTTTTTACCTATGATATTTTTGAGATTTCTACTTTCTATCACGTGAAAAATTGAGTTAGCTTTCTAACAATACCAATTTTGAACAAATCCGACACCAGACGAGGAAGTTATGGATGTTTTACTCAGAACTGACCAAAACGCCCAGGTGCGACGTCCAAGTTGACAGACCGCCAAACAAGTGACGTACCTCCACTTTGACTATCACAGCCAAGGCAGTAGGGCCACTTTCTAGATAAGGATTGATGGACGAGTTGATGGACCGTCAGATTTTTTATGAACCGTCATCCAGGCCATCAACTCTTATCTAGTGAACCCCATTTCTGGTCCATGTATGACGGTTGAAATAGTGGACCGTCAAGTTCCTGATGGACCATTAGTCGGGTCATCACATGCCATGTTCAGTTTACTTCCAGTCCATTTTAACAGGGGTATTTTGGTCACTTACCACTTGCCTATATATACCCAGATGAGTCCGAATTCAGCTATTTTTCTCATTATTATTTCACAAACAAAAATTAGGGTTTCTCTCTAAATTTAATCTCCAAGAACAAGACCCAATCTTCTTCAAAAATCAAAGTATTTCAAATCCTTCAAGTTCAAAAACATCAAGAACCTTGAGTCAGGTATGCGTAGTGTTCATCTATGGATCCATTTCGTTCATAGAGCTTAAGAACCATATTTTAAATATTATTTTTTGATTGTCTTGTTGTGATATGAGCATGTACATATTGATGATTGTTGTTTAAGTTTCAAGATGATATCTAAAGGTGTTTTCATGAAGTATATGTGTTGTTAGTTGAAACCCATGATCCTTATGTGGCTTAATATGGTGAAATTCATGAGCACACTTAAGCTAAAAGAATGCATGCAAAGTGTTTGATAATATGCCTAGGATGATAGAATTCATTTCCCATGATTTAATAGTGCTTAAATGACAAGTCCATGCTCTATGCTTTACGATTTCCCATGAATTCCATGTGAGTGATATGCGTTGTTGTTGTGATATGGATTGACCATGATAATGAAGCTATACAAGTATATACATGTTGTATGAATTTCCCTTCCATTTATAAGATGTTGAGAACTATGCTTAGTGTGAAATCCTTTACTCATGATATGGTAAATTGAGGACTATACTCTTACGATCAAGTCAGTCATGTGTGTCAGTTTCCTTCCATTGAGTCCTGGGGGTACTTGTACCTAAAAAATATAGTTGTGGGCCTAGAGCCATGTCATGTTATAATGATAATATCAGTCAAACCATGATCTATAGAACTCAGTCGGGCATGTGACTCAGGAAACCTCAAAAATCTTATGATCTCAGTTAATTCTCAAATAGTAGCACTAATCTGTCAATCAACGGAAGTCAGTTATTCAGTCCATGTACCATCAGTTAAATCACGTTCAGTATCTTCAGATGGGAGTAGGAGTTAGCACCGAGTGAACCCAAGGATGGGAACTCACCTGCCAGTTTAGGGTGTGATTCTAAGTAATCATCCTTGTGTTCCAGAACTACGTAGCCAGCGTAGATTGAGACACCATAACCTGTCAAATTAGGGTTGATGAGGTGTCTTAATACGTCAGTTTAGGGTTCCCACCATTATCATTTTGAGTACCTTCCAGCTAAGGGTCACTCACAGCTGTTCTTACCAGTGGCGCTGTATTGACACCCTTCCAGTCAGGGCAGAGATTGGACCCTAACTTAGCTATATGCATTATTGGGGCATATCGGTCAAACAACTACCTCCCACAATTTTAGTCCCAGTCTCAGTAAAAAAACTCAGATAGTTCTTCAGATTTCAATATATCAGGACGGTCAGATACAGTCAATTCAGTTACAGAATGGAATACAGATAGTTCCATTAGATTCAGTACTGTCAGACACAGTCATCTATGTTATCAGAATTTTAGTATTTTTCATGCTAGATATCAGTAGATCATGCATTAGTGTCTAGATCTAGATATCACGTAATCACGATCTCAGCTACTACGTATGCATGTTTTCACTCTTATGTTCATATTAGTCAGTAAGTTAGCATCATTCATGCATGTAAACCCTTTTGTATTTAGCCTACCTCACTCGTATACTCAGTACTCCCAGTTGTACTGACGTATTTGCGCTATGGTGCTTTCTTTCACGTTACACCATAGGTTTACATATACGAGCTCCAGATCAGCAGTAGCAGTAGCATTCCAGTCGCAGAGTTGCAGTGAGTCCTCATCCATTCAAGGACGATATTATTTATTTCATTTATTAATTCAGTTCAGTTTTGCTAGACGGAGTTAGTTGGAGACATGTTCCTTCAACTCCTTATTCAGAAAGTATTTAGAGGCTTTCAGATTTGATTTAGTTTTAGTTGTTTTGGGTATTCATTACCCCATATGGATGTTATGATTTGTCAGATATTTTATGCAGTTGAACCTTATGGCCTATTGTTCATGTTTACCGTATTATTACATCATATATTGCAGTATACAAGTACAGATATCAGTCATGGGTTAGCTTGTGGTCCCTCGGGATCATAGGCACCGTGTAGCAATCCGGTTCAGAAAACCGGGGCGTTACACTCCAATGCCCCAACAAACTCAAAACCCTTCTTTGGCTTATGCTCCATAAAAGACTACCTACTGTGACTTATGTTAATCACTTAGGCATGTCCATAAATCCCCACTACAAGCACTGCCCTAATATTCAAGAAGATATCAACCACATCTTCTTCCACTGTCCTAGGGTAGCAAACTTCTGGAATAATATAGCTGCTAAGAGTAACTCAATTACTAGTTTTGATTCTAGTACCCTTAACACTTCCAACTGGACTGCCACCTAGAAAGAAATTACTTCCAAACCATTTTATCCCTAGTTAAATTGGGCATCCATCCTCCCTTTCAATTTCTGAAACATCTGGTTAGTCAGAAATGACAACCTCTTCAACCACAAGGACAACCCCATTTGTGCTTAAAAAGCAGTTGCCCTTGCCATTGAATTCACCCTTATTGTTGGGGACCCAATCAATACCACGAATCATTGCACCACTGTGTACCTCAAATGGCTTTCCCCCACCGAAGGTACTTACAAGCTCAACACAGATGCCAGTGTCAAAATTAACCCAGGATGGGGCAAAGCTAGTGATGTCTTTAGAGACCACAGGGGAGATTAGGTCATAGGCTACACTAAGGTGTTCACCTATGTGGATGTTCACCAAGCTGAGCTCCTTGCCATTCTTGAAGGCCTAAAAATTGCCATCACCCACCATCTTACTCCGCTTGAAATCAACTCCGCTAAGTTCACCAAACAGACCCTTCAACTAAATAGCTTTCTTGAAAGCCTCCGTAATAGCCATGTACTCTGCCTCAAAGGTTGACAAAGCAACCATAGTTTGTAAGGTATCTTTCCAACTGATAGCACAACCACCAATGGTGAAAATATATCTTGTAAGGGATCTCCTTTTATCATGATCTCCTGCAAAGTCAGAATCAACATACCCGATTACTCCATCTCTATTTTACCCAAACTGCAAACAAACATCACCAGATCCATGCAAGTATCAGAAAATCCATCAAACTGCTTTCCAATTTTCTTTGCCAGGAGTTTCCATGTATCTACTAACTGCACTGATGACATAAGATAAATCTGGTCGGGAACACACCATCGCATACATAAGAGACCCGACGACACTAGAGTATGGAACTCGAGACATATAGTCACGCCCATCATCTGTTTTTGGAGATAAAGTGGTTGAGAGTTTGAAGTGATCTACCAATAGGGTACTTACAGGTTTGTCATTTTGCATATTCAATCTGTGAAGCACTTTTTCAATATACATTTTCTGACTCAAGTATAACTTACACTTCTCTTTATCCCGCATAATTTCCATGCCAAGGATCTTCTTTGCTGCTCCTAGATCTTTCATATCAAACTCCTTACTGAGCTGGGCTTTAACTTTTATTATCTTTCTTATATCCTTTGCTGCAATTAATATATCATCAACATACAAGAGAAGATACACGAATGAGCCATCACTTACCTCTTTGAAGTAGACACAATTGTCATAGCTGCTCCTCTGAAACATATGAGAGGTCATAAAAGAGTCAAACCTCTTATACCACTGCCTGGGCGACAGTTTTAATCCATAAGAGACCTTTTTAGAAAGTATACAAAGTTCTCCTTTCCTGAGACTACAAAGCCCTCTGGTTGTTGCATAAAGATGTCCTCCTCAAGTTATCCATGTAAGAATACAGTTTTGACATACAACTGCTCAAGCTCAATATTATGCATGGACACAATACCAAGCAATGCTCGAATCGAACTATGCTTTACAACTGGAGAAAACGCATCTGTGAAGTCAATACCTGGAACCTAACCTTTAGCAACTAGTATTACTTTGTACCTAGCATGTTCAACTCTCGATGTTCCTTCTTTCTTTTTGAATACCCACTTGCAACGGATAACTTTCTTATCTTTAGGCAATCTCACCAGATCTCATGTGCCATTCTTATAAAGTAATTCCTTCTCATTCATCGATCGAAATCATCATAACTAACTGCCTCTGAGTAAGAAGAAGGTTCTTCACTGGAATCAATACCTTCTGCTACGTTCAATGCATAAGCAACCAAATCAGTTTCAACATACTTCTAAGGAGGTCTAATATATCTTCTAGGCCTGTCTTTACAATAGAATATTTTGGCATCACTGGTGGTGAAGAAGGAATAGTACTACTGTGTATCTTCGGGCTAGACTGAGAAGTAGGCACTGATGTAGACTCTGCTCTAATCTACAATTCAACGTGGGTGCTTGAATTTTGCTGATTCATGTCACTAAGCTCATCTGGAGGCGAAGCACTAGATTCGGAGGGAGCCCGAAGCATGGCAGTTTCATCAAACACAACATCCCTGTTAATTATAACCTTTCTGCTTTCTAGACACCACAACTTCTAACCTTTAACACCAAGATTATAACACATAAATAAGAACTTGATAGATCTACGCTCCAACTTTCCATTATCAACATGAGCATACGCAGGACATCCAAATATGCTCAAATCAGAATAACTAGCAAGAGTACCAGACCATACCTCTTGTGGAGTATTTTTATCAATCACGACTAAGGGAGAGCAGTTAATAAGAAGACAAGTTATGGAAGCATCTTCAGCCCAAAAAGACTTGGGTAAACTAGCATTAGAGAGCATACAACACACCTTATCCATTATAGTCTTATTTATTCGTTCAGCCATACCACTCTGCTGTGGAGTATGATGAACTGTCAAGTACCTTACAATTTCTTCCGACCTGCACAAAGCATTAAATTCGTTAGAATAGAACTCTAAACCATTATCAGTCCGAAGACGTTTTACCTACTTCCCTATTAGATTTTCAATCATAATCTTTCACTCTTTGAAAATAGGCAACATATCATTTTTTTGCTTCAGGAAGAACACCCAAACTTTTCTGGAATAGTCATCAATAATAGTCAACAAGTAATTTGAACCTCCTCTACAAGGTACTCTAGAAGGACCCCAGAGATCAGAATGAATGTAATTAAGTGTGCCCTTAGTTGAGTGGATACCTTTAGCGAATATGACTCTCTTATGCTTCCCGAAAATGCAGTGCTCACAGAATTTCAATTTGGTAATACTTTTCCCATCAAGAAGTCCTCTCCTTCTTAGTTTAGCCATTCCGTTTTCACTCATATGCCCAAGGCGCAAATGCCAAAGTTTAGCAACGTCACTTTCTGATAAAAAGTGGGTAGAAACAGTTGCATCACCTGTAACAGTAGAGACTTGTAGGACATACAAATTTGCAGACTTTCTTTGTCCCTTCATCACAACAAGTGTACCATTAGTAACATTCAAGACTCCACCTTCACCAATGTACCTATAACCGTTCAAATCAGTAACCTTCAAGACTCCACCTTCACCAGTGTACCTATAACTGTTCAAATCAAGGATACACAAGGAAATAATATTTCTCTTTAGGTCTGGGACATACCGCATATCACCAAGTGTCCTCACAACCCCATCAAACAACTTGATCCTGATTGTTCCAATACCATCTATCATACAAGGTGTGTTATTTCCCATCAGCACAACACCTTTAAAAATCATTTCATATATTATAAACCAATCCGGATTATGACACATGAAATCTGCAAGCTAAATCAAGAATCCAATCCTCATAGGGTTTGGAGTTACCATCAGAAACTACCAAGAGTTTTCCATCACTAACACCATCTTCCACAAAACTGGCTTCACCTAACTTCTCTGGTTGGTTTCCCTTCGGTTTTTGAGCTTCTCTTTTCTTTCTATTCTGTAGCTTCCAACATTTGGATTTGATATGGCCTTTCTTCTTACAGTAATTACAGGTTTTGTTTCTATTTTTGGATTTGGACCTAAACCTATCATCACCCCTAGAATTCCTCTCACAATTCCTTCCTCGAACAATGAGACCATCTCCTTGAGTCTCTGACCCATTCACAAGATACTTTATCTTCTCCTTAGAGATTAACACATTATAGACTTCATCTATGGTCAGGGTATCACGGCTATATAAAATCGAATTCCTAAAAGTTGTGTATGATACAGGCATCGAACACAATAAAATCAATCCTAAATTTTCTTCATTGTACTTAACCTCTAGAGTCTCTAAATCAGAAACAATTTCTTTAAAGACAGATAGGTGATCTTCTAAAGATGCACCCTCAGAGATATGGTTGGAATAAATTCATTGTTTAAGATGTAACTTACTTGTCAGGCTCTGCATCATGTATAAAGATTCCAGTTTCAAACACAACGCAGCGGCAATGGTCTTCTTCAAAATATCCTGTAGAATCTGTTGGATAAGTGAAGGTAGATCTTTGATAGAGCCAACCGATCATTACGCCATTTATCATCATCTGTCCACGATGAAGGCATATGGTCAAACCCTAATAGTGCATCTTCCAAATCCATCTACGCGAGCAAGCCTGCATCTTAACCTGCCATAACGAAAATCTAGTATAGTATCCAACAATGGAATATCATACTTCATAGTTTCCATCCCCGAGAAAACAATCGACCATGCCCAGATACCAATTTGTTATGAATCGGGCAAAACTAAAGAAAACCACAAGCAGAAAGAAAACAAAAATACACAGATTTACATGAAAACCTTTGCGAGAAAAATCACGAGCAGAGGTAGAGGATGTTTCACTATAATGAAAGGAGAGGAGTACAATATGAAGAATGGCTAAATTTTCTGAATAATGAAAATAACCCACTAAATCACACTTATATAGTACGTGCGTACAAATAGGTCCTAGGCTAAAAAGCATAAAGGTCCATACTGCAAAAATTTTAAGGCCGAAATAGCAAAATTCGGGTCACAACTCTAATAATGTACGACTGCAGTGTTCCTTAGATAACACTTGATCACGTTCAAAAGTGATTGGGAGTCACAATTGATGTTTCTAAATTGCTTTACAATGTTTTAATGGTGTTAATTGACATACTTTAATTTAATTTTATTTAATTTCTCTTTTTTTGTTATTATTTTAAGTTGTCCATATATTCAGTAAGTTGAGCTTAGACTATATGATAGGTCGATAGTCGGCCTTATCATAAATCGATAATATGTCAATACATTCAATCATCAACACAGATATCAGTATATAATTCATACTTAACCTAGTTGATTATATCCTTAATATTTGCTTTCTTACGTTTAATGAAACAATTTTTAGAAGAGTTTAAACGTACTGTACTCAGAATTTCGTAGTCAATTATATATTCGTATTGAGTGTATATAATTCGTATATAGCGTAGTCGATTATATATTCAATATATTTTCTTACATTTAATGAAACAGTGTTTGCAAATCTTTAAACATGCACTACTGAAGAATCATCAACAAAGACTGAAAGACATAAAATCATTATACATAAATAAAATATCATGAAAACACAAACTTGTTTATAGATAGTTAAAAGTTCATTCCATCTATATTTACAATTTTTGAGAAAAAAATCCCAAACAAAAAGACAAAAAGGAAGCTTTCATTTACAAAATCCAACCATGAAAGCTTTATTCAACAATGAACTACACTAAACTAAACTAAACTAGACTAGGGGGGAGAAGGGAGGGTGATGAGTTCACGGGGGTTCAGGTTGAACTGGAATCGATAATGCACAGCAAAAATAGTTGATTTTGACTGCAGTTCATTGGCTTTGAAAATAGAATACACATTACATACTGTCTAGTGCATTTGACAAAACCAAAAACATAAAATACAATGCCAATCATATTATCCTATGTTAAGGTTGCATGTTATTCTCTCATGTACCGACCTTTTGCACTTGAAACACTTGTTCCTTTTATTTGGACTTGAAGGCTCCAACACACCCTTAACGCATCCCACCTTTCTCCTTTCGAGTTTGGAATAAAAATCGGGTGGAATAACTTACATTTCTAGATACTCTCGCGAGACACTCTACTCCGACTCTAGAGGTGCTGCACAAATAGGTTCCAAGTATGCAAGGAGGTATGATTCTTTCAAATATATAGGTGAAGTGCAGTAGTAAATGCTAGTGTCGTATTCGTCCCCGTGCTTCAAACGCAATGATGCCATTGCATGAGCATATGGAAATTTCACCATGTCATACTTTCAATAAGAACATGACTGTCTCGATAGATTAACTTTGGCGGAAGGACCATAACCAAGAACAGTGAATTTTTCGGTGCTTTTGTTTATGTTGTTAACATATAATTTGTCTCCCTCAGACATGTTTTCCCTCAAGATCTTCTCGGCTACGGGAATGAATGGTGTCCTTGAATTATCTACCTCTGGATATCTCTTCCTGAATATTTCTCCAAACCTACGTGCAATTGAATAGAACATGGCTGCCAATGGATACTCTCTTTCATTGAGTAACATTGAGTTGGGCGACTTGACGATGTTTGTGGTCATGACATTGAATCGATTACCCAAAAAGTGAGCCCGACTCCACTTTTCAAATCCAACGTCATGCTCGAGGCAAGTTGTTGCCCTAGGGCATATTTTCTTAAGGGCATTGAAGTAGTCATTAAATTATTCCAACGTGTATACCTTGTCCACATGGTAGTACAAATAAAGAGAATCTGTCCAATGGTGATTTGTTTGGAGATTTTCATCGAGATGCCTCATACAAACACCATGATGTGCAAGCAGATAATGTCTTGCGAGGCCATTGGCTATGCTTATGTATCTGTCAGAGATAACACACAACTCTGGTTCATCGACGACAAAGGCCTTAAGCTTCTCGAAGAAGAAGCCCTACGATGCATCATTCTCCTTGTCCACCACACAATACGCTAAGAGATAAATATGATTTTGTATATCTTGAGCGACAATGGACAGCAACACGCCCTCGTACTTGCCAAAAAAATGCATACCATCAATGACAATGATCTTTCTCATGTAAGCATATCCACGGATGGAAGCCCCAAAATTCATAAAGTAGTAAATAAATTTGTCCGACTCCTCATCGACCATAAGAGAATTTATAGACCGGGGATTGAGGCCATTGAAAATATATAAAAAGGCAGGCAGCCCTGTATATCCATGCTCGAGTGTTCCTCGAACTATGTTCTTCGCAATGACGTCGCCATCCAACACTTTCAATAGCCCGTCCTGCAATGTAGCTCCCTAAATACGATCCTCTCGATCTCTTTCGGGCTTGAACCTTTGTGTCGACTAAAAATTTCAAAATAAGTGAGGCAATGACCTCCACGGTGACATTCTTGTGTTTTCCCGTGACATGATCAATGCCACAATTATGCTCTCCCACGTACTTGTGGATATAAAACCAACCCGATTCTACGATTGCACATGTGCGCACCATCCACCGGCAAGTAGAATCTACATACCTCATCCTCAAGTATTTCTTACAGCTCTTCACCGTTGTGTAATTGAAAGGCATTTTCACCAACGCCTTCTTCAACAAAAGATTCAAAGTTTTCTTATCCTTGAATGTTTGTCCTACAAGTGTCGTCCGAGAAAGAGTGACTTTCCTGTGGTCCGAACTGTCCGTACTTACCTCCTCCACACTTCTCTTCTTCATAATCTTCACTATTATTCCATTCATCACCACCCATGTAATCATATTTCGTTGATATATCACCCACTGCTGGGGGTGGGGCTAATGTGAAAGCTTCTTCTCGGGACCTTCCAATAACTTTAACCCACAATATAGGTCTGGAGTTATTAGAATCAACGCAAAGTATATATAATTCTACGTTTCTATCATTCCTTATGAACATTGGATAGATTTTTCCACTCCCGTTCATCAAGTAACTAATTACCACATCGCTTTGATCACAACTTAATTCACCGCTCTCCATTACTCTTTTAACCATATCGACGTATGAGCCATTGCGGCGAAGGGCAATGGACACTGTCTCCTTAGATACGGTTTTCCAAACCCAACATTTAGGAGTCTCCACCCATTCACTAGAAAATGTACCACCAGCAACCACGTAATCTATAATAGACATGATATACCTCAATGATAGTATTTAATTGAGTTGAACAGTGGTTTACGAGCCTAGACTTAATAGACTGTAGCCGTCTTCTTCTTAGCTGTTGTCCATACAGTACACGATCGAGCCTTTTCTGACGGCCATCGGAATAATTCGATGAATTACAGCTTACAAACAACCTAAGGAGTGTTGGAATGTTGCTATTGAGCCAAGAATCGATTTCGAAATGTGGGACTAATTTCAAGATTTTTGTATGAAAATGGATGAAAAATTAGGGCTAAAAATATGAAAAAAATAGCTTAAAACAATGGAGATAATATCATTTTTCGATGGATGCCGAAAAATTCGATGAAAATGGTTAAAAAATTAAGGAAATGGCAGAAAAATCAGGTGGTTGATAGTGGATTGGTTGAGAAGCTTGATATTTTTTTTCTTTTGAAAATTAATTATTCAATATTTTTATTTTTAGACATGGACTAAAGTGTAGTTTTTAAAAGCTGGGGCTGAAATGGGAAAGAGGCTAAAGTGTATATTTTGTAAGTTGAGTGCTAGGATTGCTTTTTTTTTTTTGGTGGTCCCATTAGGGTGTCTATATTTCCAATTAAAAAAAACTAGTACGTCTAAATACCAAATAAAGTCCTAGAAGTGGACTTTTAGCAAACCCCCATGTAAGTTTTTAGTAGCAAAAAGTTAGTATTTAATCGTTATAACATGCGTGATCTGTTAGGGTTTTTTCCTGTTTTCTTATCAAGTTTAAGTTTTATTTTTCTTGAAAGAAAAATAAAAGTAATACCATAATTACTTTTACTTTTCCCGAAAGAAAAAATATAAAACTTTTTCATATTTGGCAAACCTCTTTCTCGGAGAAAAGGTTTTGGAGTTCTACAAATAGAAGACCCCTTTCTTATGAGTCTTATTTAGGGAGAGATTTTCTCGTAATAACTTTTTTTAATACTTTTTTATATTAGTTTTCAATATGTAGGTTGCTTGACCAAATCATATCAATAATAGATTTTTAGTATGTTTTTTCTTTGTCGTCCGAATTATCACCACGATGGTTTGCAACTAATAGTTTTCGCATGACACCCTCTTGATTTTGAACCCAACATGACCTTCGTCGTCGAATATAAATTCGGGCAAACAACATACATTCCGACAATTTGGAGTTTAATTACAGAAAATTTTGATATTTGCATAAATTAATGAAAATTTCAATTCTGGATCAGTCGAGATACATAATTAGCTCCCGATACATCCAACGAAGATACATTTTTTCTTTGTAAAGATATATAATTAGTTCTCGATACATTTTTTTTTATTTTGGGTATGTCGAGATACATAATTAGCTTCCGACACATGCATCCAATGAAGATACATAATTAGTAGAATTTATTGTAATTATGTTGTAAGGATAAAGATTTATATAAATATAATAAATTAAGGTGTATATTTATGTTATTTTTTCCTATAAATTCATTGTTATTCTAAGTTACTTATTTAGGGACTAACAATTCTAATTGTTGCAGGTTGAAAAAAAAAAAACTAATTATTATAAATTGGCATATTCACTCCAATCCCGTGAATACAAGAAATGTGTTAGTTTTACGACGTGTAATTAGAAAAATGGGATTATCAAAAGAATGTAAAGGCTTTTGCCAATTCATATTATCTGTCTTTCAAATACTTTTACACATCTTTTTAATATCTATCTATCTAGCTATTGAGAACATTAATTATAATTAAAATTACTTTTTATCTTTCTTTAAACGTCTCATTTAGTTGTGATCAGGAAATTATTGAAATCAGTAAGGAAATATTTAATAGGATTTTTGAAACGTGCTTGCCACACATGCATAAGATTCAGTAACACTTTCAATAGTTGTGTGATGCCTACTTTTCCAATTAATAATTATTTTAAAATTTAAACTAATACTATAGTTTTCTTACTTATATATATGTTGCTTCATTTTTTTCATTTATGACTAAGATAAGATTTGATTTATGACTAAGATAAGATTTAATTTGATTTGATTAGATTAGCAATATAATGATGGATAAAACATAATTGGAGATTTTCAGATGCACGATAATTGTACTTCTTGTCGTGATAGAAAAATTGAATATCCTTGTACTCAACGCTGAAATTAGAAATTTCATTAATATATGTATGTATGAGGTGTGTGTGTCTATATATATATATATATATATATATATAAGTGTGAAGACCCTTTTAAAAGTGATTTGAACTTTTTGTCCTTCATTAAAAGTCTCTGCAATTGACAAAATCGTCTTTTCACTATTTTTTTCAAATTATTAATGTATAAAAAAAATTAAAATTGTTGAATAAGAATCACTTTAGGATTTGTATTCCTTTTTAACCTATTATTTAATATTAATTACGTACATTAGTTGGCTATTCATCCAAAAAAATTGGATTTGCATTCCTTTTAACCAATTATTTAATATTAATTGCATATATTAGCTGGCTATTCATCCAAAAATTGTCGGAGAGAAAATTTAGGTTTAGACCTAATTTTGTTTTACTCAATTAAATCTTGATAATATTTCTGATTGAAAATATTAATTTACTTGTGATTTGAGGTAAGTTATAATGAATTATCGTATATTTTTTAAGACAATTGTTAATTGACAAGTTTTCGTTGCGATTTCTATCTATTATATCTCATATACAATTAGAATTTAAAATTGACTTATACATAACTTTGTGCAGATTATTTATATTATTGCATTCCTCACAAAAAAAAAATGACTAAGAATTTTAATTGCTATTAATTAAGAATCATATTAATTTAAGATTTTTTTGGAAAAATCAGAGTAAGGAAATTTGAAAAAATTATACATACATACATACATACATACATACATACATACATATATATATATATATATATATATATATATATATATATATATGTATATATATATATTGAAGTTCCAATGCTTCATTTACAAGTGATACAGATTTAAGAATTAATTGATCTCATTTAATATTGAAGGGGTTACAGCTGTATATATAGAGAACTGAAGAATAACTAATTACAGAATAACCCAGATGTATTTAATAATTATATATGTAGTCTATTATCCCCCCGCAAGCTGATCAGTGGTAACGAGGGGCAGCTTGGAGCAGAGAGACTGAAAAGGCTGTAACGGAAGAGGCTTGGTGAGAATATCAGCAAGCTGGTCAGTAGATGGGACATAGTGCGTGGCCATTGCTCCTGCAAGTACCTCATCGCGAACAAAGTGACAGTCAGACCCAACATGCTTCATACGATCATGAAGGACTGGATTTTTGGTAACACAAATAGTGGACTGATTGTCACAATAAATCTGTGGTTTCGTCGGGGGAATGCCAAGTGCATCCGTAAGGTATCGTAACCACATGGCTTCAGCAACACCCGCAGCCATGGCACGATATTCTGCTTCTGTGGAGGAACGGGACACTCGCGTTTGCTTCTTGGTGCACCAGGAAATCAGATTCGGTCCCATCATAACAATATATCCAGTAGTGGACTTTCGATCATCTTTGTCGTTAGCCCAATCCGAATCAGAAAAAACAGATATATCAAACGAGCCCTTTTGAAATAAAATTCCACAGTGAAGAGTACCTTGAAGATAGCGCAGAATGCGTTTCAAGGCCTGAAAGTGTTGTTCTGTGGGAGCATGCATTGATTGGGAGACTCGATTGACTGCATATTGGATGTCCGGACGAGTAACAGCAAGATAATGAAGTCCACCGACGAGGCTCCGATATAGTGTAGGATCGGCAAAGGGAGTATTCGGCCCTGGGGATTGGCGGACTGCCATGGGAGTGACCGCGGGTTTGCAGTCTGTCATTCCAGCCCGATTTAGAAGTTCAAGGGTATATTTTGTCTGATGCATCAATATGGTTCCCGATTTGCGGATGAGTTCGAGGCCAAGAAAGAACTCCAGAGGACCGAGGTCCTTAAGTTTGAAGTCACGATGCATAGCTTCAGTAATTTCAGTGATGAGTGATGACGAGCTGCCTGTAATAACAATATCATCCACATAGATAAGAATGATGACTGTCCCTCGAGAATAGTGAAGGGTGAAGAGGCTGTTGTCATGATGGTAGGTGCGAAAACCAAGACCCTGCAGAAAAGTAGAGAGACGTGTGTACCAGGCACGAGGGGCCTGTTTCAGGCCATACAGTGATTTGCGAAGCTTGCAAACATAGTGAGGACGGTTGGGATTAACATATCCCGGTGGCTGAACCATATAGATTTCTTCCTCAAGATGACCATGAAGAAAGGCATTGCTGACGTCTAGCTGATGAAGCGGCCAATCATAGTGAAGAGCAAGAGACAAGACCAGACGAATAGTCTGTTGCTTAACAACAGGGCTGAAGGTCTCCTTATAATCCACACCATACTCCTGATGATACCCTTTTGCAACCAGACGTGCTTTATAGCGAGAAAGGGATCCATCTGAATTTCGTTTGATGCGAAACACCCATTTGCACCCAATAGACTTGCGGTTACTAGGCAGAGGTACCAAATCCCATGTACGTTGTTCATTCAGAGCCTGAAATTCCTCATCCATAGCTTGGCACCAGAAACTATTTTTGGAGGCTTGGTTGTAGGTAGTAGGCTCAGTTGTGGGATGTGCATCAAAGGGTATTTGAGTGTGGTAGGCTTTGGGTTTGAAGGTACCGGCCTTGGCTCGGGTTGTCATAGGATGAGTGTTGAGTGGAGGGTGATTAGGAAGGGGTGGTGGAGTTGTATGATGCGTGAGCGGGGGTTGGGTGGGGCTGCCGTGGGAGCTGGGATGTGCAGCGGTGGATGGGGTGGCTGTATGTGTGTTAGGAGTATGATGTAGGGAAGTGGTGGGTTGTGTGGCAGTCGGCTGGGTGTTCGGGTGGGAGGTTTGGGGTTTCGGGTGGGTAGTGGTGTAGTGGGGTACCGGGTTAGGTGCCGAGTGAGCCGGAGCATGAGCGTGAGAAAAGGACGGAAATAATGGCACAACGCCAAGTGGATTGGGGGAGTATGGAGTAGAGGAAAGACTTGTGTAAGGAAATTGTTCCTCCACAAAACGAACATGACGGGAAACATATGTTTTCTGAGATACAGGATCGAAACATTTGTAACCTTTGATAGTGGGATGATAGCCTAGAAAGACACAAGGGGTTGACCGAGGTTGAAGTTTATGTTGAGTGTGCGGACGCAACCAGGGATAAACTAGACACCCAAACGGGCGGAGATGGATATAGTCGGGTGGATGATTGTAGAGACGGGCATATGGAGTGGAGTTGGAGAGAGTGTGAGTGGGCATGCGATTTATGAGGTAGTTGGCAGTAGCAAGGGCATCAACCCAAAAGGAAACAGGTAAGGTGGAATCATGGAGGAGCGCAACAACTGTTTCTATTAGGTGACGGTGTTTGCGCTCAGCAACGCCATTTTGTTCAGGGGTATATGGACATGAAGTGTGATGAAGAGCCCCTAGATTTTGAAGAAAAACACCAAATGCATTGTTGACAAATTCTTTGCCATTGTCACTTCGAAAATTTTTGATTTTGGCATTAAATTGATTTTGAACCATTCGGTCAAAGTTTACAAAAATAGTATAAGCTTCGGATTTAAATTTCAGAGGATAAAGCCAAGTGAATTTACTGTAATCATCAACAAAACAGATATAATAACGAAAACCTTGAACAGAAGGAACTGAGGTTGGACCCCAAACATCAGAATGAATTAATTGAAATGGCGCAGTGGCCTTGTGTTCAGACAGTGAAAAAGGTAAACGACAAGATTTAGACACTGAACAGGACTCGCAATGTAATTTTTCTGAAAAATTAAAACCTAAGGAAGATAAAATGGATTTGGTGATGGCGGATGATGGGTGCCCAAGCCGGCGATGCCAGGTTGACGAGAGAATGGCTTGACTCACAACAGACGGAGACCTGGATGGAAGAGTGTATAGCCCATGCTCACAGCGGCCCGTGTACCGCACCCGGTTCGTGGTATTGTCCACTATCTGGAAATTGGTGTCATTAAAAATGAGGGTGCAGTTATTTTCTTTAGTAAAGCGATAAACAGATAAAAGATTGGATGTGAGGGAAGGGACGTGGTGAAGGGTTGAGAGATGAAATTTACCATTTGGGGTATAGACATACCCAGAGCCGGTGTTTGTGATGGGAAGGGATTGACCATTGCCTACTGTAATAGTTTCTGAGCCATGATACGGATGAGGAGCTTGAAGTTGTGAATAATCCGACGTCACATGGGTGTTAGCACCTGTGTCTAGATACCAATCGCCAGATTGAGCGTTTGTGGACGCATGCATCGCCCTTGATCCTCCGGACTGGCTATTTACATTCTGCGAGTCATCATAACGATACCAGCAATTAGCCGCAGAATGGCCCCGTTTAGCACAAATTTGGCACGTCGGAAGATCTCGTGTGGGCATCCGCTGGTTTCCTCGTCCCTGTCCGCGGCCTGACTGGAAGCCGTCCCTCGGTGGAGGCCCGCCTCTGCCTTGCTGCCCGGTGTTTCGACGGTCACCGCCGCCGCTGCCTCGCCCTTGGTTACGGCGATCGTCACCGCGACCCCTGGCCGAGCCTCCGCTGCCAGCCGAGTAAAGAGCCGTGACGCCAGGGGTGGAACTGGCTTCTCCGAGCAGTAATTTGTGTTCCATGTCTAGATTCAATTCTTCTGCATTAAGCCATCCAGACAGTTGATTCAGAGTGATTTCGACAGGCGAGAGGCGAATATGTTGTTTGAGAGAGGAATAGCCAGCCGGAAGACCACGTATCACGGCATTCACCACGTCTCGTTCAGGAATAATCTCGTTCACAGCATCTAGGTCAGACAGAATAGAGGCCACATCATCAAGGTATTGAGTCATCGTCTTCGTTCCCTTCCGAAGAGTATGCAATTTGTCACGCAACTGAAAAATATGAGCCGTGGACACAGAGTTGTACCTTGTGGCTAGTGCGTCCCAAAGTGAAGCCGATGTGAGAAAACCTTGGGCGTGTTTGTGCACAGAGGGGCTAATAACTGCGAGAAGACAGGCTCGGATCTGAGTGTCTACGATCATCCACGGAAGGTAGTCGGGATTTGGGAGCTTGACGCCGTCCTTCTCGGCTGTCTCGGGCTGCGGCTTCTCCGCACCGTCAATCCATCCGAGCAGCAAGTTGGCTGCGAGGGCGGTGCGGACGTTAAGTGCCCAGGCCGGGTAGTTGTTGTCAGATAATTTTTCGGGGATGAGATTGTGGAGATTCCTGAGCAGTAATTTTACTCCAGACGGTAATTTTGACAGAGGATCAATAACCTTGTCCATGGCGCCGACCTACGGCGGAGGAGGGAGGCCGTGCGGCGTGGTGTAGACGGTGGCGGCGGCGCACACACGTCGGAAAAGAGGAGAGATTAGGGTTTGGGCGGAAGAAGAAACCCTAGCTTTGATACCATGATACAGATTTAAGAATTAATTGATCTCATTTAATATTGAAGGGGTTACAGCTGTATATATAGAGAACTGAAGAATAACTAATTACAGAATAACCCAGATGTATTTAATAATTATATATGTAGTCTATTAACAAGGTTTTTTTTAATCCAAAAAAACAAAAAAAAAATTAATCATTGCATTATCGCACCTAATCCGCCCCCTACAAATGGTATCAGGGCCCAGTTATTTAAAAAACACAAAAGTAGCATACATGTTTGAATTTAGAGAGGATTTACTTAAGATTAATGAATATTGATTAATTATGAGAAGACCATTTAAAAATAGAGAAGCTTTTAGAAAAATTAAAGAATCTTTAATTAGTAATTATTCAGAATATATAAGTCTAAATAAAACAAAAGAAAACCCACAAAGATTAGCCTACCTAATTACCTTAATATCTAGTATTGAAGCAAAATTAATAATACATTTAAAATCTAGAAGAATGAGACACATACCACCTAATTATGATAAAATCAGATTTAGATATCCACCAAAACACTATAAATATGGTTCAAATGAATAAAGTACCAAAATACAAAGAATTAAAATAAATTATTTCTGAAAAACGTAAAGAATTAAAAATAAGGATAGAAAGATTAAGTTATAATATATTTGTCGGAGTTAGTAAAAACTCAATAAATGCACAAAAAAATGAAATATCAAATTTAGAATCACAAATAGATAGTTTAGAATATATATATCAACATGAACTATTTACAATAAAATGAACAAAGAAGAATTTATAATAGATGAAAAAACATATGAAAATCACGAAGGATTAAAAATAAAAATAGTATTTTCTAATCTAGGAAGAAGATATAAGAAAATAGGTGAACATTTATATTTAATGTTAGAAAAAGAAGAATTAAAATTAGAAGATAAATTGACAGCTATGGTAAGAATAGAAAGGGAAAACGAAGAAATAGATAGAAAAAAGGAAATAGAAAAAATAAAACAACAAACTACAGAAGAAATACGAAAAATAGAAGAAACTAAAAATAGTAGGATTGCTGAATTAGAAAAAGAACTACAAATGTTAAAAGATCTGTATGAAAAAAGACAGAAAGAAAAAGAAGAAAAAGATAAAGACCAAAAATTACTAAACGAGATAAATCAATTTAAAGAAAAATTAGAAATAAACAATAAAAAAATAAAAAACAAGGAATTAGAAATAAATAATATAGATGTAGAAGAGATAGATAATTATGATTCGGAAGATAGCAAAACATATACAAAAATATTAACAAATACAAAAAATTTAGAAATCAATGAAAAACAAGAAGTAATTAATGAAGAAAACTTAGAAAATATCAACACAGAAATAAATATTCTTGATAAAAAAGAAGACCAAAATATAATACCTAGTACATCAGAACTAAGGAAACCTACATATTATAAGAATAAGTTTAAAAGATATAATCTAAAAAATGAATATGACAAATGGACACCAAAACAAATAGTTAATAAAAATTATAACTTTTTAGACTTAGATTGCGTAATAGATACAAAAAAAACAATACAATTATGAATAGGATATATGACAAAACAATTATTAGATAATAATATAAATGTAATAGATGCACCAGAATATATAGAAAGAACACTAATAGGAACAGTGAAATTATGATTTTTAAATCTAACTGAAAATAGTAAAAGAATATTAAGAACTGACAAACCCACAGAAGGAACATCATCAACAACCACAACTAAACTAACACCTATAGAATTATTTAAAAAATATGAAACAGTTATAAAAGACGAATTTAGTAGCATGACAACAACAGAAGAAGAACAAAATGAAGAGAAAGATACAAATAGGAATTTAATGTTAAATTAGCAATATGTAATATGTGCTACATAGATGAATATACTTGCGCATTTAAAGAATATTATTATAAAGGAGCATATAATACAAAAGAAAGTAAAGAAATAAGAAAATTATATTTTAGTAAATTACCTGAACCATTTAGTTCAAAAATAATAAAAAGTTGGGATGAAATAAAAATACTAGATACTCTAGGAGCAAGAATAAAAATTTTACAACAATGGTATAGAAACCTATGTGAAAAAATATAAAGAAGAAATAAAAATGGAAAAAACATTAATAAGAAATTTAGCATGTTGCAAAGATAAAATAGCACCTCAATTTGGATGCGAAGAAAGATATTATAAGAAAAGAAAAAGACATAAGAAATATAAGAAATACAAAAAATCAAAATATAAGTATAAGAAACCAAGAAAAAGATAGTATGTAAAAAATTATAAACATAAAAGACCATATAGGAAAAAGAAATCTATAAAGGAATGTACTTGTTATAATTGCGGAAAATTAGGACATTTAGCTAGAGATTGTAAATTACCTAAAAACCCAAAAAATAAACAAATATCAGAAATAAAAATAGAAAATACAGAATATATGCAGATAGATTATATAGATTACGAATTAGAAAGTGAAGACAGTATATATGAAATTTCAGAGAATGAAACAGATAATGAAATAGGAGATGATGAAATAGATAGTGAATTAGACGAATTAAATGACTGAAGAAGATATAAAAATAATAACAAAAGAAGAATATTTAAATGACGAAGGAACAGATCAAAAAATAATATTTGATAACAATGTATTTGATGAAATAAAAGAAAAAGAGTTAGATTTAAGTGTAGAAAAAATATTTAAAATACCAATAATAAAAAATATATTTACTAGGAAAAAAGAAGAATATTATGTAGTAAGCCAAAAGAAACATGTAATAGACTGTAGATATGCAAAAGGTAAAGCTAGTATACCACTAGTAACAAAAAGAATAATTAATAAAGAGATAAACGATATAAAAAGTAGAGACCCAATCAAATATGTACACCTTGGAGGTACAGAAATATTAATAAAAACATGTTTTAGAGAAGGAATAGATACACCAATAGAATTATATTTAGCAGATGATAGAATTATAAAACCTATAGAAAAAAGTATAATAACTGCCATAAAAGGAAATTTAATATACCAAAAATTTAAATTTATAGTAAGTGCGAATTATTCAATAGCAATAACAGATAAAAATATAGACAAATCATTAGTATTATATTGGAAAATATCAAGAATAGAATTAACCCCAGGAAGTAAAATATTTACAGCAAGATGTAAAAATCTATATGTATTAACAACAAAACATAAAATAACGGGAAAAAATAAAATTAATAAAATACAAATAGAAAGCCCTTTTGAACAATTCGTAAAAACAATTGATAATAATGATTATAGTTATAAAAATATAGACATAGAAGAAGATCTAGAAATAATAAATGATAGAATAAGTACAACAAAAAGAATAGCTTATGATAAACCAGAATCATCAAGCTCATAAAAAAGAACAAGTTATGAAACAAGTTCAACGGATAATTTAAACCAATATTACATAACAGGAAAAGTAAATGAAAAAGAATATTTAATACTCTTAAATACAGGACAAGAAGAAAATTATATAGCAAAATATCTAGTAAAAAATGAGGAAATAAAAACTAACAATAATATATGCCCAAATCTATCAAGAAGTTTAATAAATACTAAAAATATAGCAGAAAAATAAATAATAATAGGAATTAGAAAAATAAAACTAGAATTTGAAGTAAAAGAAGAAATGCAAAAAACAGACATAATATTAGGAATAAAATGGCTAGAACAAGTAAAACCATATAATATAGAACATACACAATTAACCATAACATATAACAGAGAGAAATTATTCTTAAGAAGAGCTTTAACATGAAATGAAAATATATGTATTAATGAAGATAGTAGTAGAATGATATTACAGTAGATATTATACGCCTGTGATAGATACAGGAGCAGAAGCTAATTTATGTAGATATAATTGTTTACCAGAAAGTAAATGGGATAAATTAAAAACGCCAATAATAGTTAAAGGATTTAATAACGAAGGAAGCTTAATTACGTATAAACTAAGAATGTAAAAATACAAGTATGGGATAAAATATTAACAATAGAAGAAATCTATAATTATGAGCTAACATCAAAAGATATACTTTTAGGAATGCCGTTTTTAGACAAATTATACCCACATATAATAACTAGAAAAGATTGGTGGTTTACAACACCATGTAAACAGAAAGTAAGAGCAAAAAGAGTTATTAATAAAATAAGAAAGAAAACTGATTGGATAAAAGGAAGTGAAAAAATTACACAAAAATTGGAAAATATAAAAAATACTGAAGATACAATAGAACTGGTCGTATTTTCAATAAATAAAAAGGAGATAACTATATTTTCAATAAATAAGATAGAAAGAATTAAGAAAAAATTAGAACAATTATATAGTGAAGATCCACTAAAAGGATGGAAAAAACATAAAACCACTAAAAAAATTGAATTAATAGATAAAAATAGTATAATAACCCAGAAACCATTAACATATAATTTTGATGATTTAAAAGAATTTAAAATGCATATAGAAGAATTATTAGAAAAACAATATATACAAAAAAGTAATAGTAAACATAATAGCCCAGCATTTATAGTAAATAAACATAGTGAACAAAAAAGAGGAAAAAAACCATTAACATATAATTTTGATGATTTAAAAGAATTTAAAATGCATATAGAAGAATTATTAGAAAAACAATATATACAAAAAAGTAATAGTAAACATAATAGCCCAGCATTTATAGTAAATAAACATAGTGAACAAAAAAGAGGAAAAAGTAGGATGGTTATTGATTATAGAAATTTAAATGCAAAAACAATGACTTATAATTACCCAATACCAAATAAGATATTAAAAATAAGACAAATACAATGATATAATTATTTTAGTAAATTTGATTGTAAATCAGAATTTTACCATCTAAAGTTAGAAGAAGAATCTAAGGAATTAACCGCATTTACGGTACCACAAGGATTTTATGAATGGAATGTACTACCATTTGGATATAAAAATGCACATGGATAGTTATTTTAAATAACTACCTAATTGTATAGTATACATAGATGATATACTATTATATACAAAGACCAAAGAAGAACATTTAAAATTATTGGAACAATTTACGGATATAATAGAAAAATCGGGAATAAGTTTAAGTGAAAAGAAAGCTGAAATTATGAAAAATCAAATAGAATTTTTAGGAATACAAATAGATAAAAGTGGAGTAAAAATGCAACAACATATAGTATAAAAAATAATAAATTCAAAAGAAGAATTAGATACAAAAAAGAAATTACAATCATTTTTAGGATTAGTAAATCAAGTAAGAGAATATATACCAAAATTAGCAGAGAATCTAAAGCCCTTACAGAAAAAATTAAAAAAGGATGTAGAATATAATTACAACGAAGAAGATAAAAAACAAGTTCAGAAAATAAAAATACTTTGTAAAGAATTACCAAAATTACAATTTCCAGATGAAAATAAAAAAATTATATATATAGTAGAAGCAGATGCTAGTGAATATAGTTATGGAGGAGTACTTAAATATAGATATGAAGAAGAAAAATTAGAACACCATTGTAGATACTACTCAGGTACGTTTAATGAAACAGAAATAAAATGGGAAATAAATAGAAAAGAATTATGCTCATTATATAAATGTTTATTAGCATTTGAGCCATATATTGTATATAACAAGTTTATTGTACGAACAGATAATACACAGGTACGTTGCTGGCTAACAAGGAAAATACAAAATTCAGTTACAACAAAAGAAATTCGGAGATTAGTCTTGAATATATTAAATTTTACATTTACAATTGAAGTAATTAGTACTAACAAAAACGTTATTGCAGATTACATATCAAGACAAAGCTACACAGACTGATATAATAGAAGACAATGATTTAGAAAAGATACTCAAAACCCTAACTACGCTTTCAATGAAAGTGGACAGTATGGGTAATGAAATAGAAAAGCTAAAGACTAATGAAGATAAACTGAAGTCTAAAGCTACAAATCAGCTAACTCAGCAGTGTGCAGAGCTATGTCGATCGGAAGACATTACAATTCCAGATCTAGAAGGAGACGTTGGGACACTCCATAAAACTCATAATGTTTATCAATCTACAATTGCAGGTACAAGCAGATGAGTTAGTAGACAAAGATATCAGAATATGAATATGAATAAGATATTTGAGAAACCATTTATACCAAAACCACAAAAAGACCCCTTGTTCATACCCCCACAAATTACCACATACCGAGATAGTCTGAACCAAGATAAAAAAATTTATAACTATACAGCCCAAAAATACATAGAAAATATTTACAGAGTACAAGCTTTCCTAAACCTTAACCCCAGAGCCACAGATATCAAAGAACCAAACACAAACTATATAACCCAAAAATTATAAGGTTACAACAAGCTAATTGCACTACCCAAAACCAACCCAAGCTTAATAAAAACTTGTTTTGGCTATGGATTATTAAATACCATATATACCCAAGACGGAGAAGAACTAACAGCTATGGAAGAATTACATAAAATATTCACCACCTATAAAAGAATAACCAAAGGAAATCTATTTTATATAAAATGTTATACTGCACCAGCAGAGATATTATACGACGAAATAAAACCAGTTATACAAGTTGTAAAAATAGGATTAACCAGAGATATGATTATACCAGAAGATATTGTGCAGCAGCCAGAGATATCCAGAATTGAAATACCTGATTTCTACGCAAATAAATGACTCATTGGACTAGCTATAATTATTCAAGAATTAGCAAATAATTATACCAATGGAAACCCAATATGGAGCTATTATTCAAGAGATCATCAGATGATTTATTCAAATTCAAAAGAACTACGACAAGCAGATATGGAAGATGTTAGACAATGGATAATGACATTACTTAACCCAGAAAAACAATCTACTGCAAGAGCAATTAAGAGAGGATTTATTTCAGACGGATTATTGACGAGATATTGCAAGCTAATTGGACACAAATATCCAGACCATCAATGTTCAAGATGTAATGGAGAAGATAATATTATCCCAGAAGTCCGCCTAGAATAAAAGAATCAAGAAGATAAGCATGCCAGCTGGAAAGAAGATAAAAAAATCAACAGATACGACAAAAAGATAAAAGAAAACGGAGCAAAAATAGACAAAGCATTAAAGGAAGAAAGCAACATGTAAGGAAAAAGTTAACTTTAAGAAATACGTAAATAGGTTAGGTAGCCTACCTTTTTTGACTTTTTCTTATTAGCTTTTACTTTTTCTTATTTTCATTTATTAGCTTTTACTTCTTAAGAAAAATGTATAGAAACGTGTAAAACCTTTTGTTTTTAGAACCATGTAAATTATTGATGCTCCTATTATAAATAGAGACATAGAAGGCAGCAGAAGAGGCAAGCCTTCATGCGTTGAAGCACAAATACTCTCTCTTGTCCACAACAAATATTTTGCTTAGTTATTAAAAACAGGTATATTTCAATGGAAAAATCTATGGAGGAACAAAACTTAGAAATATCAAACCTACCCGAACATGTATATTTACTTATGATTATGAATAGCTAAATTCATAATTTCCAACAATCATGATATAATAAAATGAATTCATGTTAGTTACTTTATAGTAGAATTATTCGAAGAATAATATGTTAAGAAGTTTATTAGCAAAGTGGAAAAGGAGAAAAATCCCTAAGAACTATGCCATCTTAAAGGTGAAACCAATGAGGCAAGAAGTCGTGGTGGGGAGTAACCAGAGTAGAGGTGTTGTTTAAAGGAAAAAGTATCCAGATTACCATGCAAATAGTGACCGAAGAACATGTTATTTAAGAATAATCTAGTATATAGTAATCTAAGATGACCATATTTTGTTATATATATGATTGAAGGGAATATTTTGAAAATAACAATTATATGATAATGAATAATTATTTGTCTGATGTAATGGTAGATAAATTTAAAATACTTATTTTGTATGTGATAAAGGATATAGGAATAATAGATATAAGGAAAATCATATTAGAAAAAATATTCGGTAAAGATTATATAGCTAGAATAAATTACATACCACACTTACCTAATTACTCTTATAAATATCTACGTACACATCAACTATGATAAATCGCATATATCTAAAATTTTGAAAAAAAGATATGAAAAATATACAATTAGTAGAAAAAACAAATGAAAACAAATTTAGACAAATACATGAAAACTAAAGATATAAAATATATAGAATTTCTCAATGAAAATATGCAAGAATTACTTAAACTAAAACAAACAACTAGAAAATATTATGAAAAAGCATGACAGATGATATTAAAATACTTGTTTTTTATATACTTAGAGACATAGAAATTATAGACATAAAGAAAATAATATGAGAAAAATTACAAGATTATGAAGAGGAAGAATTATTAAACAGTATAAAAAACTTACGCATATATTATGAACATCAATATTACTTAGATTCAGATGGATATTATTCAGAATAAATAAATGTTAGAATATATAAAAAAAATTAGAGAAAGGCAAAATTGGATATATGAAGAAGTTAATTACAGAAATCAACTTGAAGTAGAAAAAAGACAACTAGAAGAAAAATTACTTAAAATAAAATTAACCTTAGAAAAAGAAGATACACGTAATAATTTATTTAAAACGTACGAAAAATTATTTAATACAGATGGAAAATTATCTATACATGAACAACAAATAATAGTTAATCAGATAAAGAACATAAACCTACGCATTGAATATAGCAAAGTTAGAATAAAATATTACACAGAAATTGCTAAAATTTCAATAGGATAAAATAATAAATACACAAATTAATGAATATATCTTACGAAAAGAATAAATCATTAAAAGAAATAGAAACTCAACTATATAGTCTACACCTAGAATACAAAAGGTTACATGATACTAACGAGGATCCTAAAACACTAGATAATTTAATTACGATAATATCTAATCTAGAATATGAATTAATAAAACATCTTAAGTCAAGAAGATAAAAATGAAAATTATTCCAATCAATAATATTCATAAAATACATTATATAAAAATAAATACCTACATATTTATTATCTAATGAAGTTATCGCACCTAATCCGCCCCTACAAATGGTTTCAAAAACTCTAAAACAATTTTGTTTCTAATCTTCGAACACCAAGAAGAATTATTGTAGGACTCTACAATAAATTTAATTCAAGATTGTTTATTTGAATAAGATTGAATTATTCTTACCTCCAAGAGAATTTGAATTTAAATAGAAGACTGAAATAACTTTGTAGCTAAAAAAGGATGTATGTACAATAGTGGTACGGTGCTGAGCCATTAGGAATTGATGTTAATGAGTATTAAATTAATTAAAGCTGATTTTATTACACTTTATCCCCATGGCTTCAATTGTTTCAGAATAGTATCTTTTAGGTTTACGGGTATAAAAATAATATTTTACTTTTTCTTTTTGAAGCTATGATAGGTGATTATCAAAAGTTTTTCTTAATCCTTCCAGGACTACTTAATTGTGTGTATGCAAATTAAACTTTTTTTTATCTAACCAATGTATCGTACGTGGCTTTTCCTTAGGTTGAGGCTTCTATTTGTCGACTATGTTAATGTTTTTTCTTTTTTGTTTTTCATTCGGTGTTTGGTGTCTGCATTGGAGCTCCGACTAATTCAGATTGCGCGTTGCAGGGCCCATTAAGGTGGCAGCGCTCCCAACAGAGTATTCTCCATACCCAGGGTCGACACCCTCGACCTCTGGTTAAGGGTGCAACGACCCCACCCACTGCACCACAACCCATGTTGGTGCCTATGTTAATGTTATTTTCCTCAAATTGTTACTCCCATCCTTCGTGGAATAATAATTGTCCACTATTAACTTAACACACATATTAAGTATAACAATAAATAATATGGATAATTTTGCTATATTACTCTTTGAATATAATAAATTTTATGTCTTGAGAAATACATTGAGTGATGAATGGTATTTAATGACAAGCGTAAAATAGATAAAAATGAATAAATTATCCATTGATTTTTTAAATTGGATAAACATTTTTTAAATTTTTTAAAATATTTTTTGGTGCAAAACTAAAAATAAAATGAGAACCAAATCAAAATATAAGACATTAAAAATTTTAAAACATTGTAAATAGACTAAGAAGTGAGGACAAATGCAAATACGTATCATCGTAATGCTCCATTATTCATATCATGATAAGGTGGTAGTATTTGTGTGAAAAATGATTAGGATTACAGTTAAAAATATGGAGTATTTGTGTGAATTTTTTAAAAAATTTACAATTAAAAATATAAGTATATTTGGAACTTAAAATTAGGAAAATGTAGAAGTAATAGGCTGAAAGGTAAACGTTGGATGGGGCAATTGGGTATCAGCTTTGAGGCTTGGTTTTGAAAAGTTTTAGGTCAAACATGAGGTAAACAAAAATTAAAAAATAAATTTTAATAAAATCAAAAAATTGTTACGTCTAAATCAAACATCGAACCGAAGAATCGAACTATTAAAAAAAATTAAAGTGAAATCAAAATAAAAAATTAAATTAATTTGATTCAGTTCGATTTTTATGTCCACCCCTACATTTAATTATTACCTAATATCTAGGACTTATTTTCATAATTTTTTACTGTAAAATTCTTTCTGATGATAACTATTCTTTTCTAGAGGAAAAATTGTCAGTGTGCTTGGGTTTAGGATTTTTGTTTTTTTCTTTATCTGGGATTTTTGCTATCAATTAAATTTAGGTTTATGTTTAGTATTTAATTAGATCTAAAGTTATGTATACATGCTCAGATCTGATTTATTTTTGAGTAATTCGACAAATGATACATTTCACAGAAGGTTCATTACCAGTATATTCTACACTGGGTTTAGCCGCTGCATAAATAGACCAACTAGACATTGACAAGGGAATCATTTTGTCCCATCATCAATTAAAAAAGCATTATTTTATGATTCACTATTCCTCTTCCACAAGTACTAGTAAAACAGTTTGATGCATTCATACAGCTACTATGCAACGATAAACCGAGTTAGAAAAATTATCAAGTCATTATTGCCTAAACGATGGATATAGAAACATCAAACGATATAATGTAAATTAAAACAGACATTCCGACAAAATCTATGATCAATTCCATAGATGCAGTTTAAAGTGAATTCGAATCAACAAGAAGCTCAACTTCAAACAAAAGAGCAGCGGCAGATATTTCAATAAATATATATGCGTTTAGCTAGCAAAAAAGTGTCAATGTTGGGCCCGTGTTAGTACGGGCCATCACTACCTAGTCTAGAATCAAAATATAAGTAACGACAGGAATTGATACAATCTATCCAAGCGTTGTATTCATTAAAACAATACAGTACGATACAATACAATAAGATACATTAAGAAACAATATGCAAATCATCCTTGCAGAGTGTAAATCGTAAAACATCTAAGCTTATTAGGTGACAGGTCAAATAGGAGTCCATCGAAAATTTTGAAAAAGTAAAAATACAAAAACAAAAAGGACAGAGAGAGGAGAAGGGCCACAAATATAGATTCTTCAAATTAATAATTCTTTACTGTGAACAATTAATTTAATGTAATTCACACACTATAATTCCCAGAATCCAATTCACTGCATAATAAACCAGCTTTGAAGCATACACTGAGTTTTTAGATCTCAAAGCCCTGTGTGATTATAACCTTTTCCTGTTCTTAAATTAGACACAAACACATAGAGCAGCGGCAGATATTTTAAACGATACACACTCAAATCAAAAGCTAATACATGAATGCAATCAATCAATCATGCAAGCAGCAATACCCCAGCTGGGATAACTAGACATTACTACTGGTTTCTCAAGTTTAGGGTCAGACACGCACGCGTCAAAAACACAGATCATAGACTATATACCTCTAGCGCCAGCGGATGGAAGATCATCATAGAGTCCAGCAGAAGTGCGAGCAGGTGGAGCATTAGCAACAAGTGAAGTGGGAAAAGCTCTAGCGCCAGCGGATGAAACGTCAATTAATCATTCATTAATTAACTAAATTGTCTTCCTAATATAGTATAAGAAATCAACAATGAGATCTTGATTCGTGGCCATCCAAGTATAAAAGCAAAGTTAAGATATGACATCCTTAGTTATATAGTAGTTTGCATAATATTTTAATAAGTTATGGTAATTATATGTTTAATATTTTTGAAAATAAAAAATACGTTCAAGTACAAAAAGACATTTAATCTTTGATTTAAATCAGCTAACAAAATGTTGAAATGTCACTTCTCATATTGTTAATGCACTAGGAAAATCGAAAAGGTGAGGCTCGACAAGCTTAAAAAGAAATAATAACACTAGAAAATGAAACAATATAAGAATTTTGCACTAATGTTTGAGGGCTAGAGAATCAAATCTAATTTAAAACATTACTACTAAATCAAGATGAAATGATATAAGAATCCTGCACTAATGTAAATGAAGAAAATTAGCATGAAGACAAACATAAAACTTTAATTATGATATTTAACACTTCTTGATTAATTATAATTTTACCTTATATAAGTAAAAAAATTTCTATAGCACTATTATTATAATGATTTTCATTGATCGATTATCGTTCTTTTTCTCCATGGAAGATTTTTTTTAGGAAAGCAGACTCCAGATGAGTTGGAGATGGAGGATGATGATGAAATTTATGTATTATTGGATCAAATTGGAGCCTCAACTGCTAGAGACATTATGGACATAAATTATATTTTTAGGTGATAGACTTTAATCAATATAACTTATGCTACTTTTGAAACTGTAAGAGCATATAATATGAACTTCGTGATATTGTCTATGCTTGAACAACTTGTTTGCAGAAGATTTAAACTAAAGACTTTAAAATCAATTATAATGCTATTTTCTTCTAAATGTAATATTAAGGTCCTGTTATTCATACTTAAGTCTATGTTAAGTATAATCATTTAGATCAATCAAAATTAGCTCTTAATTTTAATCGTAAAGTAACCAAACTTTTTAATTCAAAGTGGTTTGACCTTAGCGATAATTATCACAGAGTTCAAATAAACGTTGCAATAAAAGCTAATGGTGGGAAAACCAAGGAGAAGAATCAGAATTCCTGTTTGACTACCTAGGAGGGAAAAGCCTCACATCTTCAATATCTAAGAGAACTTGCTTGAGGATTTCTATTCATTGTTTTAAGAATTTAGTCCTTCCTTTCAACAATCGAGTAATCATGGGTGTTTATTTTATGCATAGTTATCCTATTCTGTAGAAGTGAACGATGGTGTAGTTGTACTCGCTATGAAGGTACAACGATTATATAATAGCAAAACAAGTCAGAGAAACACTATAGAGTTTTTAACAGCAAAACAAGGTAAAGAAACACTATAGGGATTTTTTCATTAAATTTGTACGAATATGTTTGTCTCACATATCACTTCTTTCACTGCAAATTGAGTGTCTTGATATTAGGGGTGTCAAACGGGTCGGGCCGATCCGGCCCGATTATCTAACCCGACCCGGTTTGACCCGGCCCGATAAGCCCTAGGGCTTTAGGGTTCCGGGTCCCGGGCCAGTTATTTTGTTAAAATGGGCCCGGTTAACCCGGACCAGGCCTGCCGGTTAACCGGCCCGGCCCGGAAAATTAAAAAAAAAAAAATGGATTTTGGGCCAAACTAGCCGTTGGCCCAACGGCTATATAGCCGTTTTTGGGTCAAAACGGCTAGTTTGGGCCCATTTAGTAAAAAAGAAAAAAAAAAAAAACTTTAAAAAATATTTTTTAATCCCCAAAAAAAATCTATAAATACCCTACAACTTCAAATCATTTTTTACACAATTTTTCACTCTCTCAAATCTCATTCTCTCTCAAATCTCAATTCTCAAATATTCAATATATTTAATTTCTTAAAGTGTTCACTTTAATTTTTTAATTTTTCGTTTACAAAGTACGAGCGAAAGTTTCTAAAGTCGCAATCTTCGGATACTTCCAAAATTTGATATTGTCGTTCCATCTCTTACGTTTAATTTTTATTTATTGTATTAATTGTTTAATATTTAATTTTATTATATTTGTGTATTTTGAATATTTTTAGTTTAATTTAATTTATATTATGGATAAATTAAAAAACCTCGCTACTAAAGGTGTTAAAATTTTTTGTCCCGGAAGCGGTAGTGGTAGTAAAAAGCGAATTACTAGCGGTAGAGGTAGTTCAAGTAGTAGATATACCCGTGTGCCTTCGCCTCCGGTACCGCTTGGTACACCTTTTGAGGAAGAAATAGATGTAGGTGCTCACGATATGGATTATGTAGAAGATCAGGAAAATTACGGTATAGAAGAAGAAAATGAAGTAGATGCGGTTAATTTAGACGAAGATAATGAAAATATTGCTGAAACACCCGCAGTAGGAGATGCTAACGTTAGATCTGAATCAGTTAATCTCCTTTTCCGTCCTCCCAGTGCCCCAAAACCTCGTAAAAGAACTAGTATTGCATGGCAATTTTTTGAACGTATATCAGATATTGAGGTGCAGTGCAATATTTGTCAACAAATATATAAGCATAGAAGTGGAGGCAAGCAAGGGGGTACGGGTACGTTAATGAGACATATAGCTGAAGATCACAAAAGAGAGTTAAATATTGCAAAAGGTGGTGGGGATGTTGGTGGGTCAACGCAAACTAGAATGGACCCAGCAACCGGTAGCTAAAATTATACTATAAAAAGTATAATAAATTGAGGGACAGGGAAGAAATAGCTAAAATGGTAGCTGTGGGTTGTTTGCCTTTTAGTTTTCCTTCTTCTGATGCCTTTATTCGTTATATACAAGCAATTCATAATCCTATGTTTAATGGTATTCCTAGAACTACTTGTCGGTCTGATATTTTTAGACTCCATTCACAATATTGTTTTTATTTATCAACATTGTTAAAAAATATTCAATGTAGATTGTCCCTAACTTCTGATCCTGGTCGTGCTGTAAATAAAAATGATTATTTAACCGTTACTTGTCATTGGATGGATAGTAATTTCGTGATGCAAAAACGTATTCTTGCTTTTTTATATGATGAAGATCGTAAACATACTGGACAATTTATTGCTGATTCTATTGTTAAAATTGCCGGATCTTATGGTATAGAAAATAAAATTTTATGTATTGCTTTTGATAATGCTTCTAACAACAAGACTGCTATAACAAAAATAAAATCTATGCTATCTCCGCCCTTGCCTGAAATTTTTCATATTAAGTGTGCATGTCATGTATATAATTTAATTGTAAAAGATGATCTTGAGTTTTTTGAGCTTTATATTGAAAAATTTCGTCTTGCCGTTGGTTTTATTCAAGGAAATAATCGTAGATCGAGAATTAGAGAATTTAAAGTTAAATGTCAAGAAAATGGACTTACACCGATTTTGATGCCTGAGGAAATTGATACTAGATGGAATTCTACGTATGAATTTTTAAAAACTTGTTATAAATATAGAATTCCTGTTACACTAGCTTTTAACCAACATTGCGGTTCATTTGTTGATTCTACTGATTGCATGCTACATAATTCTGATTGGGTTGTAATTAATGATCTTGTTAAGTTTTTAGAAAATTTTTATGTAGCTACGGTTGAATTTTCCGGTGCTTACTATCCTACTGTTTGTAATATTTTGGCATATATAGCCGATATTTCTGGTTTGCTCCAACAATATAAAAATAAAGAAGGTTATAAAGAAGCTGTTGGCGCCATGTTTACAAAATTTAAAAAATATTTTTTCCCGATTCCCCCTATTTACTTGGTTGGTGCTATGCTAAATCCGTGCATGAAATATAATCATATGTGTCACTTTAGTACTCTTATTTATACTAACTTAGAAATAAATACTAACCATGATTCTGAACAAGTACAACCTGATTTGTGGACGGCTACGACTGATGCAAAGGATTACATAGAAAAATTATATAATCACTATGCTGATTTATTTGATTCAGCCGTACCTACAAATATCACTCCAACTGTCGCTCCTCATCCTCCCGAGGAGCCATCATCTTCTAAAAGGCCGGCACATAGTGGTTTTTCTGATTCGTTTTATGATTTAAATTGTTGGAACAGTGTTGATGAGAGAACTTACACATCAACTTATCGGGAAGAGCTGAAATATTATCTTCGGACGGCACCAGAGGATCACAGACGACGGATCAACACGTTGGATTGGTGGAGGAATAATGAATCACAATATCCTGTGCTTTCAAGATTAGCTAGAGATATCTCAAATGTTCCAATGTCAACCGTTGCATCAGAAAGCGCCTTCAGTCAGGGACGACAACAACTTGGAGACAACCGACACTCATTGGAAAGCAATTCAATGAATGTTCTAGTTTGCCTCAGAGATTGGATTAGAGAGGAAAGAAGAAACCAAGGAATGGAACCGGAGCCGAGCGACGAGCTGAAACTTGAAGAAATTATGACTTCACGGGAGAACTCAGCAGAATCAAGTCCAATGCATGGTTTTGCCCCCGTTGACTTCGACTATCCTATGCAAGTTCCCATTAATATTAACATGAATGAGTTGGAAAAAATGATGCATAATTTATAGATTTTTCATTCATGTAAATTATAAATTTTGGATCATTTTGCAATCAATAAAATTCCCCAAATTCATTCAGTCCTTAGTCGTTGTTTTTTATTTTTTTTATTTAACGATTTAAAATTTTAAATTGAATTTCTAGTTTTCTACTTTAAATTAAAAACTTACTTCTAATATATTATTAATTTACTACCAAATATTATTAATTTATTATATTAAGTAGCATATGTTTTGTATATTTGTGCATATATCTTCTATAGAAGTGTATATTTAACGTATACATGTGTATATGTTTTATAAATTAGTATATAAGTATATCTATACATATTGTAATGTATATATAATGTAGTATATTTTATAAGTAGTAGTATATATACATTGAATGGTGCGTATACACGTGTATATATCTTCTATAGAAGTGTATATTTAATGTATACATGTGTATATGTTTTATAAATTAGTATATAACTATACAAATATATATTGTAATGTATCTACATTATAGTATATTTCATTTAAAGTATTACATATACATAGAATAGAGTGAATGGATCTTCTATAGACGTGTATATTTAACGTATACATGTGTATATATTTTATAAATTAGTATATAACTATACAAATATATATTGTAATGTATATATATTGTATATATCTCATTTAAAGTATTACATATACATAGAATAGAGTGTATATATGTGAATAGATCTTCTATAGACGTGTATATTTAACGTATACATTACTTTATGTTTTATAAATTAGTATATATATTGTAGTATATACTTTTTTTAAAGTAGTACATATATATTGAATGGTGCGTATATATGTGTATATATCTTCTATAGACGTATATCATTAAAGTATACAAGTGTATATGTTTTATAAATTAGTATGTAACTATATATATATACATATTGTTGTATATATATATATGTATATCACTATATTGTAGTATATATTTTATTTAAAGTAGTACATATATATTGAATGGTGCATATATATGTGTATATATCTTCTAAAGTAGTATATATTTAACGTATACATGTGTATATGTTTTATAAATTAGTATATATATATATTGTAGTGTATATATATATATATTATACTATTATAGCATATGTTTTATTTAAAGTAGTACGTATAGTCATATATAATTATATATTGAATGATACGTATATATGTGTAATTGTTTATACTTTATATATTTTTTTAAAAATATATATTGTATATTGGAGTGTATATAGTGTATATTGGAGTGTATATAGCGTATATTGGGTTTTTTATTTATTTTTTAAACGGGTTTGACCGGTTTTTAATCGGTTTTGACCGGATTTTGGTGGGTTTGACCGGATTGGGTTAAGTGGGCCGGGTTCGGATGGGTTTTAATTTTTTTACTGTTTGGCCCGGCCCGGTTAATGCCAAACCCGGCCCGGAACCCGGGTAAAATGGGAGGGCCGATTCCGGGTTGGCCCGGCCCGGCCCGTTTGATACTCTTACTTGATATTTATGTACTGGTTAATTGTTGCTATTTTTTTCCAATAATTTATATAAAATTATGGCTTCATTGCTTGATTAATGTCTGGATACTCAATTAATCACATGAACAATATATATGTCGACATAATATTGAGTTTTTACTTTTGCTTTTTAATTGTTACTTGTTTTCTTACAATTTGTTTTGACTCTAACTTTGCAATGAATGTATTGGCTCCACCATTTTCTATGGTATAATAAGGTACATAATTTATTTATTTAGTGCAATAAATTGTTTGATAAACCTAATATTTTTTTTGTCCATTTTATATGATCTTTTATTAGTTAACGTAGTATACAACTCTAAATAAGGGACTTCAATAATTTATAAAAGGAACATAATTTTTTAAAAAATAAATCAGAGAGAGATCGTGCGTCAAATGTCGTAAATTTCTCTACAAGCTACAAGTTAAAGCATTCAAGCATTAAAGTTCAAATACAATTCAAGATCAAAATATTCAAAATCAAGCTCGAAAGCCTTGAATTCAAGTATAAGTCAAGATCAAGTTCTTCAAAATCAAGCTCAAAAGCCATTAAATTTATATTCGAAAAGAAAAATTAAAGAATCCATAGAGATTGTAATGCTCAAATATTAAAATCAAATACTACTATTATTGTGATGTTTTCTTGTGACTATTATTTTCTTGATCCGTATTTTATTGTCTATAGTAGATTTACAACAATATTCATGTTTATTTTTCAAACCTTTATAATATTCAAATTAAGAACATTGACATGATTGTAATACTCAAATATTGAAATCAAATGCTATTATTTTTGTGATTTTTTTTTTTATCTTGACTATTATTTTCTCAACCCATATTTTATTATCTAAAGTGGGCTTCCAATAATATTCAAATTTATTTTTCAATCCTTTATAATATTTAAGTTCATAATATTAACGTGGCATACATGCAATGCACGCACAATAAACAGGTTATATTAAATGTGTGAACTCTTAAAAATATTATTTGAACTTTTTAAACTTAATTAAAATACTCCGCAATAGATAAAATAGTCGTCTTCTAATTTCTCAAATATGAAAGAACGGAAAAGGGTGGTGGAGATCAGAGTAAGGAAGTAGATGACTATTTCTGTGAACCCATTTTGTTTCATGCGGGGACGCTCAACTACGGAAGTCATTCATCTTGTAAGGAGATTGGTGAAGTAGTACAGGGAGAGGAAGAAAGATATGCCTATGATATTCATTGAACTGGAAATCAAAAGTCTTACGACAAAGTCCTTAGAAGAGGTTCAGTGAAGGTGCTTGAAGGATAAAGGTGTACATGTAGCATATATTAAGGTGATTCAGAATGTGTATAATGGGCCATGACCCCGAATACGAATAATGAAAGGAGACTCGAAACACTTCTAATTGTAATGAGATTGCATTAGGGATCAACTCTTTGCATTTCTATTTGCGTTGGTAATGAATGTATTGACGTGACACATCCAAGGAGAAATGTCATGGTATATGTTATTTACGAATGACACAGTTCTGATTGACAAGACACGAGGTGGATTAAACACTAAGTTGGAGGTTTAGAGACATTCTAGACAATTGAGGTTGAGTACATTCAAGAGAGAATACTTGGCGTATAAGTTTAGTGATGTAATACCTGAACCTGGCGTGGAAGTAAAACTTGATACACAACTTATTTAGAAAAGAAGAAATTTCAAGCTAAGTATCTTGGTCTATTATCCAAGGAAACATGCAGATTGATGGTGATGTCATACATCATACATGTGCAGAGTGGATGAAAGAAATGCTTGCATCTGGAGTCCTTTGTGATAATAAGGTGCCATCAAAACTTAAAGGCAAGTTCTAAAGAGTGGTGGTTAGACCGACCATGTTATATGGAGTAGAGTGTTGGTCAGTTAAGAAACTCCACATCTAGAAGATGAAGGTTGCGAAGATTATGATGTTGATATAAATTTACATTAGGAGAGATAAGATTAGAAGTAGTGTAGGGCACAGACTAAGGTAGGAGGTTAGTTAGATGATTGAGCATTGTCTCACTTTTTCTTCTTTACTATTAGTCATACTATGAGCCATATTTCTCTTATAGGTTCTTGTCCTTTGAGTTTAGTTATTAATTGTGTCTTTTATTCTTTAATTATCATTGTATCTTATTGCAATCACTATTTAGGATGATTTGGCAGATTGTTTATGATATTTTTCATGATTGTCTTTATTTCTGTTATTTTTTTCTCTATACTGCTTTGACATGTTTTTTGTTTGAGTAGAGGGTCTACCAAACATAGTCTTTCTATCTCTAAGGTAGTGGTAAGATGTACGCTATACCCTTCCCAAACCATACTTTGTTGTTATTGTTTGTATATTTTACTATAATTCATTAATTTGAATACCAAAACATATATTATCATTATTTTTATTAATAAATGCTTAATACACGTGCAACGCACGTACACTAAACTAATATATATAAAGATATAAAGATATATATGTATATGTATGTTTAAATAATTGTGGGATTAGGATGACTCCTATAATCTATCTATTTATAGGGCTATGGTCAATGTATTGACATATATACATAAAATAAAAAATAAATAAAAAATCTCCATGTGTATGACTGGAGAAGCTAGAGATAAAACAAATAAGAATATTGCTCTTATTTTTTTAATCTGTTTTTTTAATATAATGTTTCTTTTCTTTTCAGTAACTCTTTAATTCTAAACTTTTCACATGACATTTTAAGATCTCAAAATTAAAGAACATTGTGGTACATTCTACATATGTTTAGTTTAAGACTATAAGATTCAAAAGTCTTCTTTATTTTCTTAACCTCTATATCAAGTCAGCCAAACAAACAAATTAAAATGGAGAAATTTTTTTATTTGTTTTTATTTAATTGCCCAGAGAATATTATATCTTAGTGGTGTTGTATACGCAAAAAGTGAAGCTTCACCTGACCTCAATAAAACACAATCTATACAAGATTTGGTGATACAATCACCCAATTGAAGAGGGAATTAATATTGAACTGATGTCACATACATTATCCATATATCTTGGAAGAATTAAATTTGATTAATAAAAATATTACATTATATATAAGATGCATGCATCAAGAGTTCTACTCTTTGGCAATAATATTATCTAGAAGCATGTACGTATGCCTAATTTATTTAAAATTGCAATGGAATTATGAAACTCTGTGGAACAAATTTAGCTGGAATATTGCTATCTGACGAATGGAAATGGAGTATTTTATGTGTAGATTCTGTATTAAACTAAATTAAGGAGGCTTCTAGTTGTAACACGTAGTATAGTACTTAGTGAATAAGAAGAAAAGTGAATTGGATAATAAGTACTCTTTATCAATATCAATCAAAAGTTTTAAGTTCGTGTTTTTGAAATGGATTTATGTTTAGTAGGGAGCATTTCATCTCCCCAAATGGGATTTTTCCATATAAATTTAAATTAATCGAATCCCAACATAGATACTTGACACCGAATAAAAAAAAAGTGCAAATACCATCCCTAAATGCAATAATATACTTGAAAATAAATGCCTATGTAAATGGTGTAAGAAATTACATGTTGTATGATTCATCATTACCAAAGGTTGGTGGAGTTGTAACTTCTCATTCTTTTTTTCTCCTTGTGAAGCTGCATGTAGATTCTCCATTTTTAATTAGAAATTTCAATTTTTCTGAAGCTTTTGGTAGCACAACTCTGATGACGACAAGTTTTCTTCCCCTTTGAGGAGGAAGCGACAAAAGTTCTTTTGAGATTTCAAGAGAAGATCATGATGAGATAAGTCCTTTATCAATATTATTTGTTGTATGTAACTGAGGCATCCTTACAGGCCGGTAGACTTGAACCTCATTCCTACATGACCTGATCAATTTGATCAGGCACAATCGTCGTCTATTTTGATTGTTCAATTTTTTTATAACACACAAGTTCACAGCGAGGTGAATCGTTTAACATTATACAATAAAAAGGTGTCAACTTTGCTGATAGATTTTTGCTATCGCCGTCTATTTTGCTAATTACTAAAAAGAAACTATTTTCACACCCAAAGCAAGCCCTAATACAGTAAAATTAAACAAATAAACCTTAAATTTCTTAAAGAGCAAGTGAAATTGGCAACAACCTTAGTGCCTTCAGATACAGCATGCTTTGCCAATATTCGCCAGGAAGTACCAATCTCATAATTAACGTGTAAGAAAACAATGTGATGAAGTTGGGAGATTTTATCTTATATATGCACACTCCCAACCATAAAAAACAAATAACTAAAAACCAAATTAAGAAGAATTAAAACAAGAAACTGCATATTCTAAGAAAAATATTCATGCAACTACTTAAAGATAAACTTGTACATTCATGCTATTATGACCTACTTAATTAGTCTAAAAAAAAAACCTTAACATTATCCAATAATTTCCAGCAACTCATCATAGTCAATGCAACAATTCTCATCATTAATATCCTCAACTCCTAATAGTAGATGATTAATTCCATTAAAGTCCTCAACTCCACCACCTTCCAAATAATTACTCCTGCCTTCTCCTCCGTAATCTTCATGCAATGTGCAGCTTGTACTTGCTTCATAATTTGTCCTCATCACTTCATAATTAACCTCGTTTGCAACCGCGAAGCGATTGTCATCACCGTTGGTAATTACTTGATGATTATCAGGAATGCTTTCTAATACATAATCAATAAATTCATCAACTTCTTCCTCCATCACATCATCATTAATAACCCCCTTATTCTTTTTCTCATTTTTTTTCTTCTCTTTGATTTTGCAAATGACGAATGCATAGTTCTTGTTGCTTTTCCTAAAGTACTCATCTGGCAAAAAATATTCTTTCATGAGCCACTTGTCATTATTTTCATCTTTTTCGTTATCACTTTTATACTTCAAACTTCTCTTATATCTAATTGTAGTATTCTTCTTTAATCCATCTTCAATGGGATTACCACTATTTTGGCCCTTCCAAGTCCCTTTTCCAACTGTTCTTGAGAATTTTTTGGTTGAATTCTTGAATCTCTTCAATCGCGAAAGAAAATAACGTGTTTTCTCCGAACCTGTCATAATCTCCCATGGCTCCAAATCTTCAAACAGGTCTGCTACTTTAATAAAATCCCTAGGTGGCAACACTCCGTGGAGAACGAAATTCTTCAAATAGTTGATCAACTCTTCATCGGTGGGGTGGAATCGATAACCTAACGATAACATTCTTAGGAACGTGAGGGAATATAATTTTTGTTGTGGCTTGTGAGGGAGTAGTAATTTGCAGGTGAGAGGGAGTAGTATGGTTTAGTTAGTTATATATAGTAGTAGGGAAGTGTAGGTTTTGGTTTTGTTGCCTTGTTCAGGTTAGGTAACGTGAGGGAGTAGTATGTTTCGTTAGTTATATATAGCAGTAGTAGGCAAGTGTAGGTTTTCTGGGGGAAAAAGGTTCTAGGTTAGGTTATTTTAGGGTAGTATTTTTTCTTTTATAAATTTTTCCTTTTTTGAAAAATAAAAATAACGCTTATCCTAAAATGTGACACTATTTTATAATTTTCAAATAATTTTAAAATGACATAAAAATTATCATGTCTAATTTAGACCTAAAAGAAGGCAAGTATTTCAAACACTAAAATGGTGTAAATCTAAGTTTGGTCAAAAATTAGGTGTCCATTAGCATACCCCTCTTTGATTGAGAACATGAAGAGTTTTCAACCAAAAAAGTGAACAACCTGATTGGTATTTATGTGAATATTTGAAAACTATAAGCATATATATATACATATATATACACACCCCATGTATGTATGCGCCTTAAAAAGGCGTGTAGAACAAATTAAGTTGGAATAATTTCATTTGATGAATGACAATGAAATTATATTATTATATCATACCACTACTTTAACTTATCACAACTGCTTAAAATTTCAATCCTTTTAAAATAAATACATAAATTCCTAATTTTACTTAAAAACTCGAATACATCATAGAAGAATGTGATGTATTTGTGTAAAATTAAGTAATGTATACTAAGGGTGTCAAACGGACCGGCCCGACCCGGCCCGATTAGCTAACCCGGCCCGGTTTGACCCGGCCCGGTAAGCCCTAGGGCTTAAGGGTTCCGGGTCCCGGGCCAATTTTTTTTGTTAAAATGGGCCCGGTTAACCCGGCCCGGATCAAGCCCGGTCCAGGCCCGCCGGTTAACCGGCCCGGCCCGGCCCGGAAAGTAAAAAAAAAATGGATTTTGGGCCAACTAGCCGTTGGCCCAACGGCTATATAGCCGTTTTTGGGTCCAAACGGCTAGTTTGGGCCCATTTAATAAAAAAAAAAAAAAACTTTAAAAAATATTTTTTAATCCCCAAAAAAAATCTATAAATACCCTACAACTTCAAATCATTTTTCACACAATTTTTCACTCTCTCAAATCTCATTCTCTCTCAAATCTCAATTCTCAATTCTCTAATATTCAATATATTTAATTTCTTAAAGTGTTCACTTTAATTTTTTAATTTTCGTTTACAAAGTACGAGCGAAAGTTTCTAAAGTCGCAATCTTCGGATACTTCCAAAATTTGGTATTGTCGTTCCATCTCTTACGTTTAATTTTTATTTATTGTATTAATTGTTTAATATTTAATTTTATTATATTTGTGTATTTTGAATATTTTTAGTTTAATTTAATTTATATTATGGATAAATTAAAAAACCTCGCTGCTAAAGGTGTTAAAAAAAAATTCCCGGAAGCGGTAGTGGTAGTAAAAAGCGAATTACTAGCGGTAGAGGTAGTTCAAGTAATAGATATACCCGTGTGCCTTCGCCTCCGGTACCGCTTGGTACACCTTTTGAGGAAGAAATAGGTGTAGGTGCTCACGATATGGATTATGTAGAAGCTCAGGAAAATTATGGTATAGAAGAAGAAAATGAAGTAGATACAGTTAATTTAGACGAAGATAATGAAAATATTGCTGAAACACCCGCAGTAGGAGATGCTAACGTTAGATCTGAATCAGTTAATCTCCCTTCCCGTCCTCCCAGTGCCCCAAAACCTCGTAAAAGAACTAGTATTGCATGGTAATTTTTTGAACGTATATCAGATATTGAGGTGCAGTGCAATATTTGTCAACAAATATATAAGCATAGAAGTGGAGGCAAGCAAGGGGGTACGGGTACGTTAATGAGACATATAACTGAAGATCACAAAAGAGAGTTAAATATTGCAAAAGGTGGTAGGGATGTTGGTGGGTCAACGCAAACTAGAATGGACCCAACAACCGGTCAAGTAGCGAAAAAGTATAATAAATTGAGGGACAGGGAAGAAATAGCTAAAATGGTAGCTGTGGGTTGTTTGCCTTTTAGTTTTCCTTCTTCTGATGCTTTTATTCGTTATATACAAGCAATTTATAATCCTATGTTTAATGGTATTCCTAGAACTACTTGTCGATCTGATATTTTTAGACTCCATTCACAATATTGTTTTTATTTATCAACATTGTTAAAAAATATTCAATGTAGATTGTCCCTAACTTCTGATCTTGGTCGTGCTGTAAATAAAAATGATTATTTAACCGTTACTTGTCATTGGATGGATAGTAATTTCGTGATGCAAAAACGTATTCTTGCTTTTTTATATGATGAAGATCGTAAACATACTGGACAATTTATTGTTGATTCTATTATTAAAATTGCCGGATACTATGGTATAGAAAATAAAAATTTATGTATTGCTTTTGATAATGCTTCTAACAACAAGACTGCTATAACAAAAATAAAATCTACGCTATCTCCGCCCTTGCCTGAAATTTTTTATATTAAGTGTGCATGTCATATATATAATTTAATTGTAAAAGATGGTCTTGAGTTTTTTGAGCTTTATATTGAAAAAATTCGTCTTGCCGTTGGTTTTATTCAAGGAAATAATCGTAGATCGAGAATTAGAGAATTTAAAGTTAAATGTCAAGAAAATGGACTTTCACCGATTTTGATGCCTGAGGAAATTGATACTAGATGGAATTCTACGTATGAATTTTTAAAAACTTGTTATAAATATAGAATTCCTATTACACTAGCTTTTAACCAACATTGCGGTTCATTTGCTGATTCTGCTGATTGGATGCTACATAATTCTGATTGGGTTGTAATTAATGATCTTGTTAAGTTTTTAGAAAAATTTTATGTAGCTACGGTTGAATTTTTCGGTGCTTACTATCCTACTGTTTGTAATATTTTGGCATATATAGCCGATATTTCTGGTTTGCTCCAACAATATAAAAATTAAAAAAGTTATAAAGAAGCTGTTGGCGCCATGTTTACGAAATTTAAAAAATATTTTTTCCCGATTCCCCCTATTTACTTGGTTGGTGTTATGCTAAATCCGTGCATGAAATATAATAATATGTGTCACTTTAGTACTCTTATTTATACTAACTTAGAAATAAATACTGACCATGATTCTGAACAAGTACAGCCTGATTTGTGGACGGCTACGGCTGATGCAAAAGATTATATAGAAAAATTATATAATCACTATGCTGATTTATTTGATTCAGCCGTACCTACAAATATCACTCCAACTGTCGCTCCTCATCCTCCCGAGGAGCCATCATCTTCTAAAAGGCCGGCACATAGTGGTTTTTCTGATTCGTTTTATGATTTAAATTGTTGGAACAGTGTTGATGAGAGAACTTACACATCAACTTATCGGGAAGAGATGAAATATTATCTTCGGACGGCACCAGAGGATCGCAGACGACGGATCAACACGCTGGATTGGTGGAGGAATAATGAATCACAATATCCTGTGCTTTCAAGATTAGCTAGAGATATCTTGAATGTTCCAATGTCAACCGTTGCATCAGAGAGCGCCTTCAGTCAGGGACGACAGCATCTTGGAGACAACCGACACTCATTGGGAAGCAATGCAATGAATGTTCTAGTTTGCCTCAGAGATTGGATTAGAGCGGAAAGAAGAAACCAAGGAATGGAACCGGAGCCGAGCGACGAGCTGAATCTTGAAGAAATTATGACTTCACGGGAGAACTCCGCAGAATCAAGTCCAATGCATGGTTTTGCCCCCGTTGACTTCGATTATCCTATGCAAGTTCCCATTAATATTAACATGAATGAGTTGGAAAAAATGATGCATAATTTATAGATTTTTCATTCATGTAAATTATAAATTTTGGATCATTTTGCAATCAATAAAATTCCCCAAATTCATTCACTCCTTAGTCGTTGTTTTTTATTTTTTTTTATTTAACGATTTAAAATTTTAAATTGAATTTCTAGTTTTCTACTTTAAATTAAAAACTTACTTCTAATATATTATTAATTTACTACCAAATATTATTAATTTATTATATTAAGTAGCATATGTTTTATATATTTGTGCATATATCTTCTATAGAAGTGTATATTTAACGTATACATGTGTATATGTTTTATAAATTAGTATATAACTATACAAATATATATTGTAATGTATATATAATGTAGTATATTTTATAAGTAGTAGTATATATACATTTAATGGTGCGTATACACGTGTATATATCTTCTATAGAAGTGTATATTTAATGTATACATGTGTATATGTTTTATAAATTAGTATATAACTATACAAATATATATTGTAATGTATATACATTATAGTATATTTCATTTAAAGTATTACATATACATAGAATAGAGTGAATGAATCTTCTATAGACGTGTATATTTAACGTATACATGTGTATATATTTTATAAATTAGTATATAACTATACAAATATATATTGTAATGTATATATATTGTATATATCTCATTTAAAGTATTACATATACATAGAATAGAGTGTATATATGTGAATAGATCTTCCATAGACGTGTATATTTAACGTATACATTACTATATGTTTTATAAATTAGTATATATATTGTAGTATATACTTTTTTTAAAGTAGTACATATATATTGAATGGTGCGTATATATGTGTATATATCTTCTATAGACGTATATCTTTAAAGTATACAAGTGTATATGTTTTATAAATTAGTATGTAACTATATATATATACATATTGTTGTATATATATATATGTATATCACTATATTGTATTATATATTTTATTTAAAGTAGTACATATATATTGAATGGTGCGTATACACGTATATATATCTTCTATAGAAGTGTATATTTAATGTATACATGTGTATATGTTTTATAAATTAGTATATAACTATACAAATATATATTGTAATGTATATACATTATAGTATATTTCATTTAAAGTATTACATATACATAGAATAGAGTGAATGGATCTTCTATAGACGTGTATATTTAACGTATACATGTGTATATATTTTATAAATTAGTATATAACTATACAAATATATATTGTAATGTATATATATTGTATATATCTCATTTAAAGTATTACATATACATAGAATAGAGTGTATATATGTGAATAGATCTTCTATAGACGTGTATATTTAACGTATACATTACTTTATGTTTTATAAATTAGTATATATATTGTAGTATATACTTTTTTTAAAGTAGTACATATATATTGAATGATGCGTATATATGTGTATATATCTTCTATAGACGTATATCTTTAAAGTATACAAGTGTATATGTTTTATAAATTAGTATGTAACTATATATATATACATATTGTTGTATATATATATATGTATATCACTATACTGTAGTATATATTTTATTTAAAGTAATACATATATATTGAATGGTGCGTATACACATGTATATATCTTCTATAGAAGTGTATATTTAATGTATACATGTGTATATGTTTTATAAATTAGTATATAACTATACAAATATATATTGTAGTGTATATACATTATAGTATATTTCATTTAAAGTATTACATATACATAGAATAGAGTGAGTGGATCTTCTATAGACGTGTATATTTAACGTATACATGTGTATATATTTTATAAATTAGTATATAACTATACAAATATTTATTGTAATGTATATATATTGTATATATCTCATTTAAAGTATTACATATACATAGAATAGAGTGTATATATGTGAATAGATCTTCTATAGACGTGTATATTTAATGTATACATTACTTTATGTTTTATAAATTAGTATATATATTGTAGTATATACTTTTTTTAAAGTAGTACATATATATTGAATGGTGCGTATATATGTATATATATCTTCTATAGACGTATATCTTTAAAGTATACAAGTGTATATGTTTTATAAATTAGTATGTAACTATATATATATACATATTGTTGTATATATATATATATGTATATCACTATACTGTAGTATATATTTTATTTAAAGTAGTACATATATATTGAATGGTGCATATATATGTGTATATATCTTCTAAAGTAGTATATATTTAACGTATACATGTGTATACGTTTTATAAATTAGTATATATATATATTGTAGTGTATATATATATATATATTATACTATTATAGCATATGTTTTATTTAAAGTAGTACGTATAGTCATATATAATTATATATTGAATGGTACGTATATATGTGTAATTGTTTATACTTTATATATTTTTTTAAAAATATATATTGTATATTGGAGTGTATATAGTGTATATTGGAGTGTATATAGTGTATATTAGATTTTTTATTTATTTTTTAAACGGGTTTGACCGGTTTTTAACCGGGTTTGACCGGTTTTGACCGGGTCTTGGTGGGTTTGACCGGATTGGGTTAAGTGGGCCGGGTTCGGGTGGGTTTTAATTTTTTTACTGTTTGGCCCGGCCCGGCCCGGTTAACCCCAAACCCGGCCCGTCACCGGCCCGAAACCCGGGTAAAATGGGAGGACCGGTTTCGGGTTGGCTCGGGCTGGCCCGTTAGACACCCTTAATGTATACGAAAGAATGTGATGTATCAATGTAAAATGATATGATGAATCCAGAAAAATGTGATATATCCGAAATAATGTAACTCAACCATAATAACATATAAAGATAAGAATATTTTAAATTGTCTGAGATTGAAAAAAGAAAAACAGCTCATTGAGGGTGATGAACTATTGCTCTGTATAAATATTGTATTACAATGTATATGAATGTATACACATCTCCTATATATAATTATACATCATATATGTATGCTTATATAATATTTATATAATATAAATACAATTTTGATACATTTATGTAAGAAGCCCAAAAAATATAATAGTGCGTCAAATATTTCAAATATTATTTGAAAAAACTCAAAGAGAAGGATAACTCACTCTATCAAAATATATAGGTGATCTGCACCTAAACATCAATCATGAGTTTATAGTTAAAAAAAAGTAAATACATAATTACCCCACTGATATTGATCGAGATTTTCAAAAAGACATCTAAACTTTGAATTCGACCTATTACCCCACGATTCTTACTTACCCCACTGATATTGACCGAGATTTTAAAAAAGACATCTAAACTTTGAATTCGACCTATTACCCCACGATTCTTACTTAATCCGTTGCAAACACACCATTTTGACCCTCTGCGTATATACACGCGCCACAGGCGCGTGAAAGGGCTCGAATTTGACCTTTTTGACCAATCAAAAGCTGCCACGTGTAAGATAATTGATATATAATTTATATTCTTTTTTTTTAAATAATATTTATATATTTTATAAAATTATCCCTACCCCTCTCCGCCTCCCCCCCAACCCACCCACTCTTTCTTCTTCAACTCAATTCACCATTAAAGCTTCCATTGAATTTTATTTTTTTTTTTAAAAAAAATCATTCATTAAAGCTCCATTTTACAATTAAATCATATAATTTAACTACCCACCATTTCTTCTTCAACACATTGTCTTCTTCAACACCATTGAAACTCTTCAACACAATGTCACCATTAAAGCTCCTCCATTGAAGCTTTTTTTTTTTAAATCATATCATTAAAACTCCATTTTTCAGTTAAATTATATCATTTAACTATCTTTAAAACTCAATTCAATCATAAAACTTTCAATTCAATCATAAAATTATTTTTTGAAGTGATTTGAATAATAATAATAAAAAGAACAGGAATATATGCTGACGGAGTGTGGGAGGGGGTTGGGGGGTTAGGGGGAGATGCTGATGGGGGTGGGGATGTTGGACGGGGGGTGGGAGTTTTGAATGTGGGTGGGGGTTGAGGGGAGCTGCTGACGCGAGGGGGGGAGAGGTGCTGGATGGGGTGGGGGAAGAGGAGGTGGGTGGGGTGTTAAATTAAATAAAAAGGAAAATTTTATTAAAAAAACATGAAATTAAACATAGCTGACACGTGGCAACACCTGATTGGCGCGTGTCTTCACTTATTTTGTTGTGACTGAGATTCAGCAAAAAATGGTGTGTTTGCAACAAAATAAAGAAGAATCGTGGGGTAATAGGTCGATGTTAAAGTTTAGGTGTCTTTTTGAAAATCTCGGACAAGATCAATGGTGTAATTATGTATTTACTCTTAAAAAAAACTCATGATTTATATGGTAAAGTACTTGCTTTTCATTTTATATGTCCTCATTTACCTGGACAAATAAGAATATAAAAAATAAATTATATTATATAATTTTTATTTAAAACTGTGTATGATATATATATATATATATATATATATATATATATACACACACACGCGATTCCTATAGTGCCATTAAGAACTTTAACTTTCAAATAGACATGCAAAACTTTTATCAAAAGTTCAAAATAATAAAGGATCTAGAATGCAGGGTGGTTTGCATAATCATGGTTGAGAGATCATGATCCTTACGTTCTTTGAATTTCCTTTTGTCAGGAAGTTAAGTACAAAGAAACTTCTATTATGCCAACAAAGAGGACAAAATTGCTATATACAGGTCATGGACAGTGGCGGTGAAATAAAAAATTTCGTTAATAATATTCAAGATTTAATATATACGTATGAACAATAACATTTAGCCTATATATTTCTTATAATTCTTCATATACATAATACCTAATCTATATGTGGCCACGCTACTGTTTATGGGTTCAACTGCCAAGTAGGACACTTAGATAATTTTAAATAATCTCTAGTACTGGAACAAACAAATTCAATGATTTTCTATATTTTATTTATTTCTTTTTTCTTTAGTATTGGCTTTTTTCCCACATATTTGGCGCATCTTGAGAAAATCATGTCGAAGAAACTCGGTAAAATGATCCAGTAACTTCGGTAGAAGGAATGCTCTCCTATCATGATTAGGAAAACACACATACCAAGGGGTACAATGTTTATTAAAACATAAGACTCGACTAAGATTAAAAGAAAAGTCTAATAAAAACTATTGCAACTATTATTGTCCTTGCCATTGTGACCACCTTGACTATTTGGTGTAGTAGAAATAATGACAACATGAGGAGTCTTGATCTTGAACTTTTCATTTCTCATTTTATCTCCAACACCCAAACTTCTCTTTATGGTACTTTGATTTTTCCACTTCTTGTTCTTCTTTCTTATTGCAACCTTCAATTTCTTGCCTCCATTGAATCTTCATAATTCATATTCTTGCCGGCTCAATCGAAGTTTGAGTCAGTATATTCATGTGTTATACCAAAAATAGGAGGGAAGGAGAGAGCTTAAGCAAAAGAATGAGAACTATATACCATAGCACCTGCCAATAAATTTATTATTTCTGACATTTGACAACCAAAGGTATATTGCTGAGGTTTCTCTGTAACCCCTGATTAGGCTGCCGAATAACGTTTGAGCTATATGAGGAATTTCTTGATCAAGAACTGCACTGTGTACTATATCAACTACAGAACATATATTTTTGGTCTGATGTGAGGATCAATGGATCATAACAGGAGGCGGAAAATGAAGATTTTCAATACTTGTCTCATTCGTAGGGAAGTTTCAATACTTCAGCTGAGGGAAGTCTGGGCACTACATCGGGGCACAAGGTTAAAAAGGAAAATGAGGGAGGTTAACCTGTCTCATTCATAGGAAAATTTCTTGAGAATACTTCACTGAGGGTAGTTTTCGCACCACATCTGGGGACATGGATAGGTAGGGTACGTACAAGTGAAAATGTGAAATTGAGTTACGATTAGACCTCATTGAAGATGGTAGGCCTGCATCAAAGTTGGTTTCAGATATAGGCCTGTATGAAGGAGCTGAAGAAGAGACATCTTAGAGCGCTCTTGGGGAAGGAGAAGTAAACCTATTACTTCGAGTAACATAATTTGATCGACACATCATGTAAGGTCTTGCAGAGATTCCATAGGTGGAAGGTTCAGGAGAATAGTTTGCTGAATTGAATCTCGAGGGCAATATAGGGTAGTTGGCGATTGTAGTTGCTTAGCTTCAAGTTGAAAATCTGTTGGCAGCAGTCTGAAAGATGCAGGATACCCGCCAGGAGTCCTGATTTGTCTCCAGTTCTAGTGGCAGGAATAGAGTATTCCATGGCTTCGATTGAGGATCCCGCTATTATTGATGGGGAGTTCTTGATTTGTTTGCTCACCAATTAAGGTTTAGCTTGTTCAAGTTCCCCGAGGACAGAACCTGTTGTTTTTTTTTAAAGAAAGATGGGGCAGTGAAAAGGGGTTAAAATGACTCAACAACCTAAATTATCTCAACAACTAAACAAACTAACAAATATTTAAAATTCAAATTCATCTTAATCTAAATAACTTATTTTGCTAAAAACTAGTGCAGTAACTTAAAGCAATTTCCAACAGAACCTATACCATTCCAAGTGTCATGAGACACCCAGACAAGTTCATAACCTGTTTGAAGAGCTTGTCCTGCTTGCAGACTGCTACCTTCAGAACAAGAGATTTTTGGCCGTGATTTTCCAAATAGTTTCCATTAGACATCAGACGTGCAACCTTTAACGCTGCGGAATCTGATTCACAGTTTGGCTGCCTTGTGTATCTTTCAAGCAGTCCACACTGACATGCGGGGCAGATGGAGAATTGTTTATATTTCTGTTCCGCTCAGTACAGGAAATACCTGCTGCTCCATACTTTGTTTGCATGATTTTGCATACTACTTCTTTGAGCTGAGTATGCTTGTTGAGATGCCTTCAAGTCATCTCTTTCTTCAATCAGGTTTGAGTAATTTTCAGGCTCACATGAATCCTGAGTGGTTCACAAAAGACGAATGGAATGAGATTTGTTGTGATACTCCTTAACATGTATATGCATTATCTTCACCAAAAAATGATCTGCAGAAGGTCAATACCAGACTAAAGCCAAAACTAACAAAAGAAAGACGTGGAGGAGGATTGAGGTGAACGGCTTCACTCTTCTTTATGTCATGAAGCACATCAGTTTTTAACATATTCATCTTTCAGAATAAGCTGTGTTACACATTCCCTCCCAGATATGAAGCAGCTGGAGTTGCTGGAAGATTTTCCTTCGTCTGCTTTGAATTGCGATAACAAAGAAACCACCTATGGACTATGGAGGTTTGGAATATATCATGAGAATTGGATTACTGAAATTACTAAGAAGAACATGGGAAACTCACTATGTATTAGCTGAAAATCAAGACTTATCACATTCTGGACCTAGTGTTTGCTCAGGATCACTCCATGCACTCCGTTCTGTAAGTATAGAATTTTGGAGTGTACTCTCCATCAAGCCAAGATAAGGAAGATGTGTGCCAAAGTGGGGGAGGACTATTCCAAACCTCTTGCTCACCAAGACACGATGTTTAGATGGTCACATGCTTGAGCTCAAAAAGGATATTTAAAAAAATCTCTCGCCAAGGTGCAAGGATAAGTGCATAACATATTTGCTCACCAAGGACGGAATGCAATTGTTCAAGTCTTTTTCTTGCCAAGCTACAAGAAGTAACTTGTCAGATGGTACCTTGTTACTTATATGGCCATCCCTTGAATTGTCTTGGTTTGATATCAAGACCATTTACACCCTCTCAAATACCTACAAAAGAAAATTAAAAAAAAAAAAAAAAGGAGAATAATCGCTCATGAAGCATACTGTCCAGGATAACTTCAGATTATAGCATCAACTTCAGAAAATAGTATGGGTCAATTCAGGCTGATTTAAACATCCATATCTGTAGAAAAAAAACTTCAACACTCTAAGCTCAAGTTATGGATTTTATTCTATAGACGCGCAAAGCAAATAAATCGACCAAAAAAAAAACCTGAGCCGATTTCAAATTAAAATCTGTACAAATTCATAAAGTCTTTGTCCGTGATATTTCTACCGATTGTAGTTCTTGGATTCTTCCTTCCAATGAAATAGGAAGCTCGTGATTTCGGCACTCCTACACCAAGTCGTGGATTTTATATCATAGGCCTACAAATCTGAAGAGACGAGCATGGCAGAATATGAGATAACTTCAAAGAAGAATCTATACAAATTCGTAAAGCATTTGGCCATGATTTTTCTATATACTGTATTTCTTGAAGTATCTTTCCAATGAAATCAGAAGATCACGATTTGGGCACTCCTACACCAAGTTATGGATTTTATACCATAGACGCGTGACTTTGAAGAAGAAGGGCTCGGCAGGATTTGATATGATCTCTCGTCACAGGATTTGAAGAGATAAACATTGAGAGACATAGTATTGATATGATCAATTTTATCCTTGGCCGGAAAGTATGCCAAACTGCTCGTCACAGATGCACTCTCTCCAGTAGTGTAATTTACCTAGAGAAAATGATCTCAAAGCCGGAATCTTGGTGAGAAGAGCTGGAAAACATTTTGGAAGATTAGAATTAAGGTGAAGTGAGATAAGGTAATGAAGATATATGAGGATTGCCAGTAACAATGAACTTACGAACTGCAATGCCGGTGTAAAGGTACCCCATCAATCCAAAGGTTTCAACACTCACTTCAGCAAGTGTTCCCAAACAGAGTCCAACCATCCTGGCTTCTCGCAATCGCTGCTAGCTTGCCAACTCTGACAATATGAAGTATCATAGATGACAACCATCAAAACGAATGCAAACTCAAAAGCATTTGTAAATCAAATAAAAGAACTGACACACATTTTTCTCATGAACTGTCACATGAATACTTCCCCCTAAATGTCCGAAGAAGCTTCTCAGTTGGTCATCCTACGTAGTTGCTTACTCCGATCTATAGTCTAACTATATAAAAGAAAGTGTAAAAGGGCAGCCCGGTGCACTAAAGCTCCCGCTATGCGCAGGGTCCGAGGAAGGGCTGGACCATAAGGGCCTGTTTTACGCAGCCTCACCTTACATTTCTGTAAGGGGCTGTTTCTACGGCTTGAATGCTTACCTCCTGGTCACTTTACCAGTTACTCCAAGACTTTCCTTCATATAAAAGAAAAAAGTACAGTGGAGAAATCCCAAATATTTGCATATAGTACTGCAAGCAGGAAATAAACACGCACACACACATCTTGAACAATAATTAGAAGGTATACAACTGAAAAGGAGAGAAACCTATATGTGCATATATACACATGCATCTTGAACAATAATAAGAAGGTATGCAAGGAAATACTTATGTTGAAACAATACACCAGGGGCTTTCCGATTGGACAAGTCCGACCATGCCAAAAAATTGAATCGCATGCGGTCCTTCTTTTCAACATTGGAGTTGACATCTAACGGCAGGTCCCCAGACTGATCGGAGGCAGCAGTTGCAGGACTTGCTCCATCAGCTGAAGATTCTAAAGTTGGTGCACTTTTGGTCTGGATGGATGAGAAGTGTTAACAACTAATGTTGACCACCATTCTATGACCCAATGAACCCGTTCTGAAAAAGAAAAGAAACACCACTCTCCTGATCATTAAAAAAAAAAGCACAAACAGAATTTATACAAAAATATATATAGTGGTTAGTAAAAACAAGCAGTCTAACTGAGACAAAAATTGGACGTTGTTTACTTATTTCCTAAAACTTCTGATTGTTATCTGTGATTATCTTTTCTATAGATTCTCTATGGAGCCTAAATTTAAAGCTGTGTTTGATGATGAGCACACATATTTATGTATAAAAATTCAAAGCATTAGTATAACGTTTACAGCCAACGATAACAAAACCTTGGACTGATAGTCAAGAGCACTGGACGATAAAAAAATGACTAGTCTTTGTTCACTTACGTTTTGCAGTCAGATCACATTCGAGTGACTTTCTATTCAATGGAGAATTGCAGCAAAATTTTCCTTTTACCAACTGAGCTAAGAGTTGTGACAGCATACATATTGTTACCAAAATCCTGACAAAGAATGAAATTTGCTACGTTGATATCCGATAATCATTAACAAAAACCTGAACGATGCTGATGCTTTTAGTGTTAAATTTATTGGGATGAAAACATCTATATTTTTGATAGATAGGAAACCAACCTCGTGTACTATACACCTTTGAATTCTAGTAGAGCTTTGCATTCGATGGAAGAACAAAGCAACATGAAGGGAGCCAAGTTTCCAATTGACCTCTATTAATCAAGAACTGAAGGTTTCACCATTGTTCAACCTCTAGCGACTAGCATAGTCTTAATACATCATGATACGCCTGTTCATTTTATTAGCCTTAAATTCATCTCTGGCGCAAATTGATTGCATGTTTCTGACCATTCATGATTTTCCTTTGCGATTCCATAAATTGACTGAAGTTTAAACGGAGACAAGAATAAACAACTCCTGCAATAACAAACGATCAAGGACCAAATCAAGCTAATAGACAAGCAAAGGGAATTCCACAAAATTAACTTTCAAGTTATCTGGACAGTAAATTGCGACAAATTGCAATAAGTAAACGCGGCATCATATTTTGAACAGCTTATATGCATCAGCTAAAACTAGAAGAATTAATAAGAGATGGCTCTTTCTTGTTATGCTGTCTATTATAAGATAAAATACAAACCACTATTAGTACAAAATAAGAGTTGTAACTGAAGCATGAGTAAATCGTTTTTCTGTTATCTTACCTTGAATTTATTACGGGCAGGTTGAGTGATGGACATTTGAAGGAAACTCCATCATCTCCAAAGTTATCAGCTTAATGTTTATATCTCAGTTCAAATCTCTGAATGTGCAAAACAAAAAACTGATATTTTAACCATTGTCATAAAGATCCAAATACTGACAAAGCTCAGTGTTTGCTATCAGATGCAGACGTATCAAACTTGAAATCTAAGTTGCGCCGACTCTTCACAGTCGATGCCGCACCCGCGTCCGATTCTATAAAAATACACTAGTTTTGGAGAATCCAACACGCACCCGCTGACGAGCAACATAGCTTGAACTGAAGATTCTTCCTCGGCTTCACTGGTCAAAATGATTTAACAAAGAAACAGGATTACTAACAAACAAGCAAAGAGAAGTAACCAAAAACCAAAAGATACTAAGAAAATAGAATAACTTACATCTATTGGAGCACCCTCGTTTTAATCATTATAAGTGTTCCCATTAAATATTTACAGTGGACATATGAGCAATTTTAGGCTAGTAAGCCCCCCCATCGAATTCAAGACACGGATTGAGCAATAGAAGCTCCACACTGCTCAATAAGATTAAAAAAAGAAAAAGAATTAACAAAAGAACAAAGGGAAGTAAACAAAAATAAAAAGCTTCTGAGGGGAAAGAATAACTTACATTTATGAGAGCCCCATTTGGTTTTAATCATTAAAGGTATTTGAAATCGATCTCTATGGTGGAGATATGAGCAATTTCTGTCCAGTACTCCCCCTTGTCAAATTCTAGGAGTGGTTCGAGCAATGGGCAATTGTAAATAGATAGTTTAGAGAGGGAAGAGGGCATCACTTTTAATGGAAGAGATTGGAGATTAGGGCAATCATTGATGGTCAGCTTAGAGAGGGAGGAGGGAAACGCTGATTCGGGAAGTGATTGGAGATTAGGGAAATGACAGATGGACAACACAGAGAGGGAGGAGGGAAGCCCTTGTTCCAGCAGTGACTGAATTTGAGGTAAATTACGAATATCTAGATATTCAAGAGAGGTGAGGCTTTTGAGAACTTGGCTGGTAAATATTTTCAGATTGCTTATGGTAAGCCTGAATAGAGCAAGGCAACTCCCAATTCTCACCACCAGCAATCTCTTCGCCACTGCCATTGTGGATGATGTACAACTCTATGAGAGAGGGGAGTCTCTGTAGATGCCACTCCTTTTGGTCGCAACGCCTGATCTCAAGGAGTTGTAAATTGAAGGGCAATCCTCCATCAGGAAAGGACTCAGCCCTACAGTCGCAGTTTCTTAACAGAGGGAAGGAGTTCATGCATACTTCTGGCAGCCGCTTCAGCTTTTTGCAATAGTGGATATTCAATGACGTTATCTGGTCCCACATGCCACCGAAAGTATTTCAAGATTCTCACAACTCCAAATATCTAGTGTTTCAGTCCCATTAGGAATTTTGGCAATTATTTACATCCAAATAGCGTGATCTTTGCAGGTCTGTGATTTAATTCAATAGAATCGTTATCCATAGTAACGTTTTTATCTTAAAAAGTGACTACTAATAACGATTTTAATGTCAAAAATTTTGACACCATTGAGTTTTGAGTTAATTTGTTAGTATCGTTACTCGGAGTAATGTTTTAAAGCTAAAACGTAATTGACAGTAACGAATTTAACGTCATATTTGTACAAAGATTCTGATGTGGCAGAGTTGTGGAGTCTCGTTACTCACAGTAACGTTTTTTCTCAAAAACATTACTGACAGTAACGATTCTATTTTAACGCTATCCACAGCTCTTTTTGGTCCGTTAACTTTTTTTAAAACATAATAAGTTACTGGGTTTTATACTAGTTTGGCAAAGTTTCAAAACGCATATTACTTTGGTGAGTTGATTTAAAAAATGACTTGTTTTGGTCCAAAGTTCCATTCTTCATGATGAAGAGATTTGGAAAACAGCCCTCTGTCAAGCGAGAAGATACAGATCGTTGGAGGCTGAACATCCATGATAAGGATTTTGGCATTCAGATTTCGTTGGTCACTCACTATCTCTAGATCGATGAGGATGCGGCGTATTGTGGTCGCAAAAGTGCGTCATGCTGCAGCGAAATTGAGTCTGTATAACTCCATCCGAAAATCTGGAGAGGAATTAAAAATTTTTCCAATGGAAAGCCAAGATTATAAGTTTGGGTTTTTGCAGCTATTCAAAAGCTAACTTCAAAAAGAATACCTGAACAAATATGGATACAATCGGATTGTGGCTTTCGTAAATGAGGTAGCTGTACGGATCTTCTTTGCAACGCCGCAAACCACACGTAATTTCGGTATTTCTATGCCAACATAAGATATTTTCCGATAGGCCACAATAAGCTGGTGCAGTCAGCTCATTAGAATTCAAGGCTGAGTTCAAAAATTTACCTAGGAGGATATAGGACCTCTATCTGATCGTGATTTTCGGATACGTTGAAGCTCTACGAGTCTAAAATCTGGAACATCAAATGGATCAAAATTTCAGCATTCGCGCAGAGCTGTGAAAAAAGTTACAGATCATATACCATAAGAGAAGGAATTACCTTACAGATACGGCCTCAATTGGACAATGTCGCAAATTAACAACCAACTAATAATGCATTAGGCATTTCAACTATATCAAACGAGTACTGTAGCAAGGAAAAAGAGGTGAAAGGTACTCCCTCACAAATTAAATGAATCAATTCCGAGAATTAGGGGTGTTCACGGTTTGGGTAAAATCGATCCAAACCAATAATATTTTCTTGATTTAGTAAGGTGACCAACTAATATGGACAACTAATTTTAGTAAGATGGCTAACTAATGCGAGATGGAGAGAGTACGTACATCCATTGCTATATTTTGTTGTATATATTTTAAGACTAATCAAAGGAAATTTCAGTATAAATATGAACTAAAATGGTTGAGCTATAACATTATTAATCATTGTTATAAGTACTACTTTCGATCATCAAAATAAGTACTTATCTACACAGGCCAGTGAGAAATTAAATATCACAAATAGATCTATGATTTTAAATGGAAGGTTATTGGATTGAATCACCTCAAAATTACTCATAAAAACTGATACATTTTTCATAGATGATATGATTAGCGGTGCAAATTAGACAAGAAGAGTACAATTGAAGCAAGCTGATTACTAAACAAAAACTATTTTTACACCTAAAGCAAATCCTAATACAGTAAAATTAAACAAATCAACCCTAAAATTCTTCAAGAGCTAGTGAATTTGGTAACAACATTCAGAAACAACCAAATCAACAGGATGTACCAATCTCCCAAGTTTTTTTTGAAGATATTGGTAAAACAGTTTATTATTCATAGGATGAACATGTAGATTTTGTAAGACCAAACAATAGTCTCTCTCCGCCGTTACCTGAAATATTTCAGGTTAAGTGTGTTTGTCATATATATAATTTAATTGTAAGAGATGATCTTGAACTTTTTGATCTTTATATTAAAAAAATGCGGCTTGTTGTTGGCTTTATTCAAGGAAATAATAGAAGAAAAAAATTAGAGAATTTAAAGTTAAATGTGAACAAAATGGACACTTAGACCGATATTGATGCCTGAAGAATGTGATACTAGATGGAATGGTACGTATGATTATTTAAAAACTTGTCATGCTTATAGAGTTCCTATTACACTAACTTTTAACCAAAATTGTGGTTCATTTACTGATTCGGCTGAATGTATGTTACATGATTCTGATTGGGCTGTAATTGATGATTTTGTTAAGTTTTTAGGAAAATTTTATATAGCTACGCTTGAATTTTTCGGTGCTTATTATTCTACTGTTTGTAATATTTTAGCATATATAGCCGATATTTCTTCTTTGTTCAAAGAATATAAGAATAAAGAAGGTTACAAAGAAACTGTTAGTGCTATATGTTTGATAAATTTAAAAAATATTTTTTTCGACTCCCCCTATTTACTTGGTTGGTGCTATGCTAAATCCATGTATGAAATATACTACTATGCGCCACTTTAGTACTCTTATTTATTCTAACTTAGAGATAAATACTAACCATGATTCTTAGGATGAAGAAAAAGAACAACTAGATTTGTATACGACTATGAGTAATGCGAACATTTACATAGATAAATTATATAACCATTATGCTGATTTACTTGATTTAGCTGTACCGATAAATATCACTCCAACTGTCGGTCCTCATCCTCCCGAAGAGCCATCATCTACTAAAAGGCCGGCACATAGTGGTTTTCTGATCACTTTTATGATTTAAATGATTGGAACAGTGTTGACGCGGGAACTTACACAACAACTTCCCGAGAAGAGCTTAAGTATTATCTTTGAACGCCGCTAGAGGATCGTAGACAACAGATCAATGCGTTGGATTGGTGGAAGAATAATGAAACACAATATCCTGTGCTTTCAAGATTAGCTAGAGATATATTGAATGTTTCAATGTCAACCGGTGCATTGGAGAGCGCTTTTAGTCAAGGACGACAACAGCTTGGAGACAACCAACACTCACTGGGAAGCAATGCTATGAATTCTTGTTCGCCTTAGAGATTGAATTAGAGAGGAACAAAGAAATCAAGGAATGGAGGTGGAGCCGAAAGACGGACAAAATCTTGAAGAAATTATGACTTCAAGGGAGAACTCAGCACAATCAAGTTTAATGCATGATTTTGCCCCCATTGATTTTGACTATCCTATGCCAGTTCCCGTTAATGTTAACATGACTGAGTTAGAAAAAATGATGAAAGCTTTGTAGATTTTTCATTCATGTACATTATAAATTTTGAATCATTTTACAATAAATAAAATATAACATTCATTCACTCCTTACTTTGTAATTTTTTCCATTTAATGATTTAAATTGAATTTCTAGTTTAAATTAAATACTTAGTTTTAATATATTACTAATTTGCTATCAAGCTTTTCACTAAGTAATAGACAATCATACATAACAAACATATAATCATATATACACATAACGAAAAAATAAATTTCTTTTAAGTTCAAAACCTCAAGTATTATTAATTTATTATATTAAGTAGCATATTTTTTAAAGTAATACATATGTTGTATGGTACGTATATAAGTGTATATATTTTCTATAAACTCTAAAGTAGTATATATTTAAGGTATACATGTGTATATGTTTTATAAATTAGTATATATATTGTAGTATATATCTTGTAGTATATGTTTTATTTAAAGTAGTACATATATTGAATGTTACGTATATATGTGTATATATTTTATATAGACTCTAAAGTAGTATATATTTAAGGTATACATGTGTATATGTTTTATAAATTAGTATATATATTGTAGTATATATCTTGTAGTATATGCTTTATTTAAAGTAGTACATTTATTGAATGGTACATATATAAGTGTATATATTTTCTATAGACTCTAAAGTAGTATATATTTAAAGTATACATGTGTATATGTTTTTATAAAGTAGTATATAACTATATATATATAGTGTTTATATGTTGTATGTATATTATTTAAAGTAGTACATATATTGAATGATACGTATATATGTGTATATATTTTCTATAAATTCTAAAGTATATATTTAACGTATACATGTGTATATGTTTTATAAAGTAATATATAACTATATATATAGTGTGTGTATATATTGTAGTCTATATATTGTAGTATATGTTTTATTTAAAGTTGTACATATATTGAATGGTACGTATATATGTGTATATATTTTCTATAGACTCTAAAGTAGTATATATTTAACGTATACATGTGTATATGTTTTATAAAGTAGTATATAACTATATATATAGTGTGTGTGTATATATTGTAGTATATGTTTTATTTAAAGTAGTACATATATTGAATGGTACGTATATATGTGTATATATTTTCTATAGACTCTAAAGTAGTATATATTTAAGGTATACATGTGTATATGTTTTATAAATTAGTATATATATTGTAGTATATATCTTGTAGTATATGTTATATTTAAAGTAGTACATATATTGAATGATACGTATATATGTGTATATATTTTATATAGACTCTAATGTCTAAAGTAGTATATATATTTAACTAACGTCTAAAGTATAGTCGTATACATGATTACATGTGTAATTGTGTATATGTTTTTTAAATTCTAATATAGTATATACTATATATATAGTGTATATATGTTGTTTAACGTATTTAAAATGTATATAAGTGGGTATATATAGTGTATATTGGAGAAAAAACTTTTAATTTTTTTTTTTAGATTTTGACCGGATTTTTGACTGATTTTGACCGGGTTGGACCGGATTACGTGTAATGGGCCGGTCTCGAGTTATTTCATAAAAAAATACTGGTGGGCTCAGTAGCGGACCAGCTCGTTAAAACAGGCTCGGAACCGACCCGGCCCACGAACCGATTAAAAATCACGGGCCGATTTCGGGTTGACCCGGCCTGACCCGGCCCCGTTAACTGGCTTATTCCCAACTGTTCTTTTGAATTTTTTGGTTGAATTCTTAAATCTCTTCAATCGCGAAAAAAAGTAGCATGTTTTCTCCTCTGAACTTGCCATAATCTCCCATGGCTCGGAGTCTTCAAACAGGTCCTGTACCTTAATAAAATCCCTAGGTGGAAAAATTCCGTGGAGCACGAAATTGTTGAGATAGTTTATCAACTCTTTATTAGTGGGATGGAATCGAAAACCTAGCTTTGATTTGAATGAAGGCATTCTATATGTATTTGTTTTGGTGCGTATGTGTAAAAAGAGATAATGGAATTTGGTTGAAGCTACTGCTTGTGAAGAGGTTTATATAATGGATTAACAAAGCATAATTTGTCTAATTTTAGGATAATACATGATTAGGTGCGTGCAAAATAAATTAACGCTAAGTAGAAGTTGGATTAGGGCTTCCTTGATACAAGTCAAACGACAGCCTTAGTTTTCGATGACATCATTCAAAGTCACTACGTAAAGAATCAAGCTTTGGTTGCATGGAGGGCATGAGATCATTCTTGGAGGGGTCCTCTTGAGCATGCCATTAAACAAACCCGAGTATGGAAGATTGCTTGGAGCCTTGAAGACTTGAGGTCTCTCGGGTTTGGGCCACACTTGGTGGTTCACGGTTTTGGTTCCCTATATTAAAGGCATTTTGGTCACTTAGTCTTGAGGGTATTTTGGTCATTTAGACTTCTCTAAATGACATTCCATGGCCGCCCCACTTCATTAAGGGTATTGGAGTCATTTTGTCTTTTTTTTGTAATATACTATATATAGTCTCTTTTAGGTTTTTTCTCATTAGTTTTTGAATGATGAATATGTGAAAGACTTCTTCTCTCTTTGAGAGTATAACACCCTTAGTGTAGGGCTTGGAAAAACCATTAGTGTAGGGCTTGGAAAAACCATCACTACAACATTTAAGTCCTACTGCCACCCTTGTAAAGTGTGGCCTAAAGTAGCAAAAAGTATGGCCTTTGCTCAAAGGCTACGCTTTTGGACTCTAGGCAACACGTTTTGGGGGGTTGCCTAAAGAGGCGTAACCTTTGATCAAAGGCCACACTTTTCAAGTGTTTCCGTAGCAGCTACACTTAAAAAGCGTGGCCCATAGTATACCAAGGCAACACTTTTAATACATTGTATGGCAATGTTTTTTCTATTCTAAAACTACGCTATTTAGTGTGGCCTTTACTTTCTTGAAGCCCACACTTTTTGAGTGTAGCCATTGATACCTTATCTAAAGCAACATTTATAAAGTGTTGCCTTTGCTAATTTGCACATACACATCCAAATACGCCACACAATGTATCCTTGCTCCCAATGACCACATGTTTAAAACATAACATTCTTGTCTACGTTATAAAATAATTATTTACTACAAATTTTGATTGAAAAATACAATTATATTTTCATACATCCACTTGTCATATTATACATCATTATTCTATTTTGATTGTCTCAAGCACTATGTTAGATAACAAATAGCTCAAAAATAATAATACATTCAAATTTTCATCATGTTTCCTTTGAGAAATAGACTGACTCGATGCTTAATCTGGGATTTACGACATCCTCGATCACAATATACACTATTATTCATTTCTTCGCTAATTTGTGAGGTTGAACTATGATCTGCTCTTTTTGAATTGCATATTGGGATGTTGTATATAACACACATAGATCCAACTAATATTTCCTTTAAAAACCACCTTACCTGCATTTCAGAAGAAAATAAATATGATTAGTAACAAGAATGGGGAAATGAACCAGAAAGGGAAAATTACTATATTTGAACAGAAAATGTGAGCGGAAAAAAACAACCAAGTGTACTACCATAAACTAGGGTCTGGGGAGGGCAGAGTGTACGTAGACCTTACCCTAATCCTCAAAGGTAGAGGTTGTTTCTGATAGACCCTCGGCTTAAGGAACAAATATGATAGGGCAAAAACTTAGGAAAGAATTCTGAAACTGTAGGAACAATACCTTAGGAGGAGTCTAGGCGGCTCATTCAATTTATTAATACCATCTTGAGTAATGCCATATGTAATAAATCTGCTGTTGTTTACTTTCGGTAACGAGTCGGTATGTTCTTTATGGCCCTGTACCAAGACTAGTGAAGTCAAATGCAAGTGACATTACAAATGTTACTGATATTCACTAAAACGATATGAAATGAAAAGAAATATCTGGTGTTTCCCCAACATTTAGATGATTTTGAAGTTCAAACTGTCAAAAAAGTAAAAAAAGCAATATGAGAAAATGGTTGTTGAATATGAGAACTGTAAGTGAAAATTTTTCTCTATAACAAGATGTTGTTGTTTATAAAAATTTCTCAGTAACAAATTTTTCTTTGTAACAAGATGCTGCGGAAAAAACACAATATATTATCTAAGAGATTCATGACAAAACCATTGCCCCAACAATTCAGTTTCAATCTCTTTAGACATCTTTCTAGTGCAAAGGCTTTTTGTATCGCTATCTCATATGTACTCTTGTAAATTTGATGAGTTATAGTATTCAAGTCCAACAATCTTCTCTCTGATGAATTTATAGCAGACATGATTCAGAACCTACAACAACCATTACTAGTCAAGTGTAACAGTAAAGTTGCAAACAACACATAAAGGCAATCAAATTCTTATCTTATTCAGTATAAAGTTTATATTATTTCCTTATTATGTTAACAGTTGAATCCCACTCTATAGATGATTTGCTTAGAAGAAAAAAGTCAGTCATAAATGTGTTTCAAGCTTGCATTCCAGTGATATGAGAACCTCTGACTTCTTTCCCCCATTTTGTAAAGTTAGAACAAGCTGTTCAGAACCTCTGAAGTAGTAAACGTTATTTCAGTACAACGTATATATTATTTCCTTATTATGTTAACAGTTGAATCCCACTCTATAGATGATTCGCTAGAAGAAAAAAATACCAGACATAAATGTGTTTCAAGCTTGCATTCCAGTGATATGCGGAACCTCTAACTTTTTCCCCCTATTTTGTAAAATCAAAACCAGCTGTTCAGAACCTCTGAAGTAGTAAACGTTATTAGATACATATCAACTCAAATCATAGATTAAAATGATACCTTTGGAGATCCCTGTGTTACCACTGCCCACATTTAGGATCATGTCGGGAGATGATTTTATATTACTTTGAAAATGCATGTCATGGAATGAATGACAAGACTCAGGACCATTGATATACCATGTTCTACTTCTTATTCTAAATGCAAGCCTCTTTCTTCAATAGTAGTTAAGTCTTAGTAAATGATGTAATGGAGTACCACATGTAACAATATAATACACGATGCAATTTCAAAGGAGATTATGTCATCACTACTAGGGAGAATGGAGTTTTTTGCATTTTACATCTATTATAGACTCATCATTTTTTATTTACACCAATCTTTGGTTTTATAGTTTGTCTCTAATGTGTTATTCTCTCCCTATTCTTCGTTGTTTGGAGATGATAACTACAGACAGATATGATTCGATCTGATGTTCTGATATTTCATTATTTTTGGAGATTCCTGTATTAATGTATTGTTTTTAGTTTCATGGTCTTTTGAAAAGAGATCTTTCATTTTTTTTACCTATAAGAGATTTGAAAATGTCATTTTCTTCTATTCATTTTGAAGAGAGCAAGAGATGTCATTTTCTCACAGGCCATGTTACTCTTTCAAGTTATAGTTACTACTTTGTCGGGAGTTTCTCATAGGCCATGTTACTCTGTCCGTGTAATCTACATGTTACTACTTTTATAGCCTGTTAAAGTGATCCAAAAAATAATATAGTTCACACTTCATAATGACTTTTATAAATGCAACAGTTTCAGCTTTGCTGTTGTAGGCTTTTGCAAGTGTTGTTTAGTGACTTTTTGGCAAGGAATAATAGAAATATGCTGCATATTAGATATAAACTAACCAAATTTGTAGTTTCATCAAGCAGGTAATCAACAGCTATGTGTATTGAGATTGAAGAGTGGAGACTAGATATTATCTTGTATAAAACCTTTTTCTCCTGGCAAATCTCACCAGATGCATCTGCACATAAAATTGTAACTTCTCTGTTCAGTTCACAATGATAATGGATTCGAAAACATGATATAGCTCACAAAGACAATACATCACAACAAAAAGTAATTTGCACGAGTACCAAAAGAGTTCAACAATTTAATAGCCTACCTTAAGAAGGTCCATTTAACATTTCAATGGTCTCCTTCGGAATGTAATTCTACAAATACAAATTGAAAGGATCATTGACTCGTATTTTGGACAATTCTCTAAATATACAACATCCCATATTCGCCTGGCTGAGGGACTAGTGTAACTTGTATAACGCTCCGAGATCAGTAAAAGACTGACATATGTCATCTGAAATGACAAAGTTCAACAAATTAGTAGTAATCTAAAGAGAAGCCTTCAAGAAGTAGAAATCAAGGAATTATATAAGTGTTAAACTCCCAGTAACACTATTCATCATATAATCAGCAATACCAGCAGGGGATTTCATCAAAAGAGTACACAAACAAAACAAAGAACACACAATGCATGCTTGCACAGGAAGCCCTCCAGGTTGAATAAACCACAAGAACAAAGACAGCTAAAATTTATCAGTATATGTTGTTTCCCTGTAACTTGGCAGACTCATTATAACACACTCATCTTACAAAGACAGAATACATAAGAAAATGAAACATTTCTTTGCAAAAAGAGTGTAGTCAAGATAGTAATCCACGAAGGGAAGAGATCATACTGACAGAACAAACAAAAGCAACCAAAGATCTGATGAACTTCCATAACACAGAAGAAGTGAAAATATTCGAAAATTTGAACCTTCTCTTTCCAGTATTGACATAAAGCAAAAAAGTTAACCTATTTAACTACCGCAAGGAAAGAATTTCATTTTTTCCTCAGACTTCTCTTTTTTGTCTCCAACAAGTTTCCTTCCCCTTCCCAACATCCCCTAAAAGTAAAATACAAGAAGTCGTGTGGGTACAATGTATAATATACAAACTCATATGTTGTAGTGGTCTAAGCCAACCATGAAGCATTACCTCAAAAATTCACTTTTCAGTTTCCTCGCTCTTACCACCAACTCTTCAACAACATACATATGGTTCTCACATTATTTCTCACAATTCAATAATATTTTCTCCATTATTTCTCACAATATCTATATGAAATACTGCAGTAACAGGTACATTTTAAGCTAGCAGATAATAGATACATATTTGAAATCAAACATACAGCCACTAAACCATTTATCCTAGTTTAATCATTCCGCCTACAAGAAGCCAACGAACTTGAATAACTCAATTCCACAAATAGAGAAAAGTAATATCAGAAACCAATGAACCTCGTAACATGATAGATTAAACAAGCACAAGATATGTGGATGCTGAGATGACAAATCCAATAGTAGTCCGAGGAGTAATGTACATAATTTCACTGTCATCCTTCACCTTGGTTTCTATGTCACATCCTGTAAGAAAATCTTATCACTTCTTAAGATAGTAGAGCTATCAATTATCAAACAACACTTAATTGGGTGTAATCCAGATTTTATACAAGAACTAGAAGTATAAAAACAAAGAAATACATGTTCACAATACGCTCATAACATACAAATATAAATCATAGATATACATAAATAACTCGTACAACTATATTTAAATCGGATCAACTAAGGTCATGTATGAAAGACTAATTGCTAAATGTTTAGGTTGTCATTAACATTATAAATTCTAGTAATTTTACTATGCAGGCAAAAATAATGGGGGTAGCTTGTTGCAGCATCTCATCGGACCTACTAGTGAAGATGATGGAAAAATGCAAGTTGTAAAAAGAAATGACATCAACAATAATAAAAATTATGTTTCAGTCCTAAGCAAGTTGAGATCACAATATTTAGGCCTATACACTGATTTAAACAAAGAAAATAAATGATATAAGCATAGGTACATCAACAAAAGACATATTAAGTAACATGACATTTTGCTTCTAGACGTATTATCTTCATTCCAACAAAAGTGTCTATTCAGTTACAGATTCGTCTTCAGTATACTGAACTGTGACATGTACATGCATTGATCAATCTGTGCATCTACGTGAATCTATCAAACTGGACATCTGAGCATAAAGTACCCAGATATACCACATGCAAACAGAAATAAAGCAAAATTTGAATTTCGAAAGAAAAAATAAAGAATGGAAAGAAGAGTACCTTAGATCTACTTTATGAAAAATCAAGCTCCTTTTATTATCCCCCAATTCATATAGCAAAATGTAATGAACTGAGAAATGGCAATAAAATGAATACAACCACTCAAGTTTGAAATTAGAAAAACAGCGAGGAAAATAACTAACACTAAAATCAACGGCTGCGATTAGAATTTAGTTAATGAGCTTCGAGGGCTCAGATGCAGCCAGCTGGACGAGTTCTGTTATAAAGCCTAACAAACTCGTTGGGTAGAGGGTTGTTGCATAACTGGTACAATCCAAATTTCCTCTTCTTCTAAATCCTCTCGTCTCTCTTTCTATCCTCTCTCTTAAATCTCTTCTCTTCTCTTCTCTTCTATTCTACAGGTATGGAGTCTTTCATTCTACAGGTTACAAGCTCGTTTATAGATTCAAGTAGATAGTTTTTCATATTTTCTGTTATCCTTTAGTTTTCATTGGTTGTAATCGTCATTCAATATCAGTCAATATAATATCAGAAAATTATCCCAAAAATATTGTGATTACTTCTTTTTGGCTTTTGAGAATTGAGATAAGAACAATTGGTATCAGAGCAATGAACCTGTCTCGACTGTGGGTAATAACTCGAAGAAGATATTTGCAAAATCTACTATGGATGAATTGGTTGAACGAAATAATGCAAATAGAAGGGTCCTTATGGATGGAATGCCAGGAATAGTTGTGAATGTTAAACAATTACAGAAGTGGTGTGAGGATTGCGTATACAGTGTTGACTGCCAATGCAACTCTTGCGTCTATAGAGTGTAAGGAGCGTTGACTGCCAGTGCTATTTTTGTCTTGATAATTGTTCAAGGTAAATGAGTAAAGGAGACAACCAAGTTGAAGTGGATTTAGATGACCATGCTATGGTTGACCTGCTGAAGGTTGAAAATAGCAGTAAGATTGATCCAGAATACAATGAGGGACAGGTGTTCGACGAATGTCCTCAGAGGGTCGAATATGAAGTTCTACTTGAACTTCACTCCATCCAAAATTCAAACACCATGGAGATCAATATCGTGAACTCATATTTGGATTCACAACTTTATGTCCTTGCTGTTAAGGATACAATACCGAAATTGCTGGGTCTCAATGATCTTTCCGGTGCTTTTAATTTCACGACCCACCTTGCATGTGCACCTTGGTCAATTTTAATTGAGGTACTGAGTTTTCTATTTAAACGCATGGGACATAATCTTGACATGGATCTTGGTGACGAGTTATTTGATATAAAACTGGAGAAGGATGTTACTAACATGTTTTGTTTGCATAGATCTTCTGATAACATCAATCGAGTGTGTGATACTGGATGGCAGTTGTTTATGCATTTCCCTATTGTGCATATTAGTTCCATTTGTTCAGTTTCTGCCATTTCAATATATAAACATGATTATAGTGGTATAGGAGGCCTCTCCTTACACATAACAACATCATCTAGGAAGGATATTATGTTACTTTGGGGCTCAATTTTGCAATTAACCTTGCTTCATGACTCTAAAAAGGTAACCACAATTGATTTGTTTAAACACAATCGGTTAGTTGATGGGTGTACAATCTGGAAAGCTTCTCAAAGAAGGGATTCAGTCATGGCTAGAAGTTTGTCTACTTCTAGAGCAAAGTGTTCCTTCAAAAAACCACATATTTGTAGACTATGTCATCCTTGGTTATTCAATTTTATCCTTCTTGTTGCAATGTACTCATGTGCTCATAACTTCTGGAGTAGACTTGAAGATGGTAAAGCTACACAATTACAGATTACTCGAAGAGAATTACTAGCGAATTGGTCAACCAAAACTGAAGTTAAGTTAGGGACATTCGACACCGAGCAGGGAACTAAGGGCTCAAAACAATGTGAAAGGAATCCTCACCTTCTAAAATTGGAATACTTGTTACCTTCTTGTCTTAAAACATTTTTTCCTTTGGATGATGACTTTGAACTTCTTCAGCCAAGTTCTTGGGATGCATTGGTTAGTCGTGTTTGTTTTTCCATTCTTCAAAATACAATGATAACCAAGATGCCCCGTAAAGTGATTGTATTCATTGTTATATTTGTGGGGTTACTACATCTGAGTTCATGTTTTAAACATGCTGCCCAGACACTACTATTCATAATAGGGGAACCAGAGATGGCAGGGTGGAGAGAGCTCTTTCTTCGTTTCAGTTTATTAGTGTTTTCAAAAGCTTCCAACTTGTCTCCTCCTTGCAATTATCATTCTATGTGGGATGTTACAGGTGACTTACATAAAATGGAATACAATGAAAGTCATTCGATAAAGATGTGGCTCTCGACTGACTTGGTATTCCGAGAGAAATCGAAGGATCCTCCACATATTGTATTTAACAATTTGTTTATAGGTTTGGATGTTACAATATGCTTCTCTGTTGCAAAATGTTTTGGTTTTGTTTTTATTGGTTACTGCAGTAGATGCATCTCAAACCTTTCTGTGACTGAATCGGATACTCATGGAGCTATAAGGTTACATCGTTTGAGTTACGACTTGGATTTATCTTCTAATCAAGAAGGATGGGAGAACACAGTGCAAACAAGCTTCTTAGTGCTTGATACTGGGGTTGTGAATGAACCAGCAGTTAGTAATGTTTGGACAAGGGATTTCCTTGCTACATTGGACAAAAAATCCATTATTCTTTATGTGGAAGGAGGTCATGTTTGATCTGTGAGTAACAATGGGTCCTTAAAGTTCCCATATAACCATGGGGGTAGCTTGCCTTGGAGAGACTCTGATTTCTTCTCTGGCAACAATTTTGATCCTCCAAAAATTATTGCATCTTCTTTGATCTTTTTATAAAGTGCTTGACCCGCCTACTTCAGAGGATAGTCATCTGCAGAAGGCATCTCCCAGGTTACATATTACTGGCTATTTGTTCCCTAAAGAGAAGGTGATACGCATGAGGAAAGCTACTTATGGTTCTCAAATAGCAGTCATAGATGATAGAATTATAGCATTTTTATGTCATCTCTATGTGACTTCCATGTATATTCTTGAGGACTACAAGTTCCCATTTGATCCAGGAGGCATTTGTGTTCCATTTGGTGGTCCTGCACATCAATTGCCATTCGAATCTGGTTGTTTCATCGTCAAGCTAACACCCTTGAGGTCTTGGTATTCTTCAACAAGTGGGGTGTTTTAAATTTCAGATTCTTTTAGCTCATCCTTGAGGTCAAGGATTATTTGAAGAGGAAGGATATGTAATGACCTGAGAAATGGCAATAAAATGAATGCAACCACTCAAGTTTGAAATTAGAAAAACAGCGAGGGAAATAACTAACACTAAAATCAACGGCTGCGATTAGAATTCAGTTAATGAGCTTCGAGGGCTCAGATGCAGCCAGCTGGATGAGTTCTGTTATAAAGCCTAACAAACTCGTTGGGTAGAAGGTTGTTGCATAACTGGTACAATCCAAATTTCCTCTTCTTCTGAATCCTCTCGTCTCTCTTTCTATCCTCTCTCCTAATTCTCTTCTCTTCTCTTTTCTTCCATTCTACAGGTATGGAGTCTTTCATTCTACAGGTTACAAGCTCGTTTATGGAGTCAAGTAGATAGTTTTTCATATTTTTCGTTATTCTTTAGTTTTCATTAGTTGTAATCATCATTCAATATCAGTCAATATAATATCAGAAAATTATCCCAAAAATATTGTGATTACTCCTTTTTGGCTTTTGAGAATTGAGATCATAACACAAAACTTGAGAAATCAAAATCCTCAAATGTTTGTTCTAAGAAGTTAAGACCCTAAAACTTAATTAACAATAATAGGTGAGAAACATAAGAAGATTCTAACCATTATAAGTGAAATTGATGGACTGATTTGCCACGGACAGTGGACTGATTTGAAGCTGAGTTGGACAGATGTGCGAGAAAGGTTCCAAAATAAGAAAGAATCAGTGTAAAGTTAACAAGATAAAAGTAGATAAACTTAAATGTCCAAAGTTAATAGTCTATAATATGATATTAATTACCCGTATAGTGCAAAGCTACAGATAAAATCAAAGTCTTAGAAAGTATGCTGATGAGAAGACAAATTTGAGCAAGAAACCCTTTTGCTATGATTTGGGCGAGAAACCCTTAACAAGGATTTGGGGGAGAAACCCTTTTACAGTGAATTAGAAGAAACAAGAACTAGAGCTTACCAGAGAAATTTCACTGGGACTGGTGGGTTAAGAAATTTTAAGAGCCGATGAACTGGAGGTAAATTCTCTAAATATATTTTACCTTTTAGAATTTGGGGGGAGATTTAGAATACATGGAGGGAATTGATTAGTTGGGTTGAAAATTTTATATTTTTCCTTTTAGATTTTTTTTTTTTTGGGGGGGGGGGGGGCGGGATTTAGAATACATGGAGGAAATTAATTATTTGGGTTGAAAATTTTATCAGACTCTATTAGAACACACTTGTTAAGTGTTATGTTTAAAATTATAGAAATGCCACACTTAGAAGCATCGCCATATGTACAAATAAATGGATCCAATTATTTTATGATTTAGATACACTTATAAAGTGTAGTCTATAATAATAAAGACCACACTTTAGAAATGTTGTCAAAAATTATGTGGCCAAAAGTTAAATACAAAGACTATGCTTTAAAAGTGTTGCCAAAAATAGTTTAGAAAACACTTTTCAAGTGTAATCCAAATTTAGTGTAGCTGTAGACCTAAAATGTTGTAGTACATTATTGATCTTTACTTAGAAATGGTGGTTGTAAGGTGGAGTTGATTCCCTTAGTGGTCACCGTAAGAAGATTGGTGTTTGTTGTTGCGAGTTTAAGGGTCTTATTGTTTAATACACCATTTGATTCTTCTTTCTTCATAACTTCTTATGTCATCTTATCAATCCTTTTATCTTATTGCATTTGTGTGTTTGTGTCTTATCTTTTTATTCTCGAATTCTTTGTGTTGCTGCTCATGCTTGTTTTGTATCTTGTTCTTGGTTTTCTCTTGTTGTTCTTGTCTGATTCATGTTTAGTATCGCGTCTCCTATCATTTGGTATCAGATAAAGGATTGATTTTTTTCCTATGGAATCAATCTTGGGCTTGTTAACTTGAAAAAAAAAAAGAGTGTTCAAAATCGAAAATCCAAAAAGAAAGCAAGCTGTCCCGTTTTGTGCTTTGGACGAAATTTAAATCTTAGATTTAGGAGGTTTTTATGTGTTTTGGTTGTTTCCAGTGTTAGCCCCTTCTTCACTAATACTCTTGAGTCTAGATCCGAATTTTGAGTCATTTTTGAGTTGTTCTTGAACTTTAAAAGATGCTGTTTTTTGAGGATTGGTGGCTTGAAAATGTGTTGTTGATGTTTGTTGTTGAGAATGTGGGTTTAAAAATGTGTTGTTGGTGTTGTGGAGTTCAACGTCAGCTAAAATAAACAAAAATCATTCAATTTGGAGCTCATTTGGGTTGGTTTCCATTCTTGAATGTTCTTGTTGTTCTTCATGTATTGATGAGCAAGAACATTCAAAAGGGGGTGGTTTGATCTAAAAGGGGGAATAAAAGAGTGGGTTTGTGTTTGTCTTGAAAGACACAATCCCAAGACATCCAAAAAATAAAGGGGATAAAAGGTCTTTCAAAAGTCTTGTTTACCAAAAGGGAGTAAGATCTTATTCCAAGACTAAACAAAAGAGGAAAGGGCCAACAACCTTTCAAAAAGGTTTCTTGCCAAAAAGGTGCAAAGAAGTCAAACCTTTTTGAAATTGAAAAAGAGGCTCCAAGTCTTGTTGTTTCTCTCTCAAAGCTGATTTTCACCATTCCAAATTAAAAATTTGACCAATCCAAATTGCAAACTGCCTCATCACCAAATTGCCACATCACCAAACTACCACAGCATCAAAGTTCCACGTCATCACCCTCCAAAAATAACTTTAGGCTCAAAATTTCAAATTATAAGTTTCTTTTCCTTGTTTCTTTAGTTTCATTACTTGAGTCTAGTACTAATTAACAACTAGTAATCACCTACTAGATTGTGAATTAGTTATTTGAGTCCGTTTTCTTCGTGTTTTTGTTCTTGTGTGCTTTTCTCGTTTTAACTCGTAGTAACTTTTTATTTTAAGTTCGTAAGTAAACTTTGTTTTGTGTCTTGAGTCAATCAAAACAAGAATTCATTTTGGCAACCAAGTAGGATTGACATCTTATTGACTATCGAAGTATAATCAACTTTCAATATTCGCTGCTCCAATTGTAATAATCACAAAGGTGAGTGTATATGAGTGTTGGTAAGGAGATTTTACTACTAATCTTGTTTGTTGTTGTCTTTTTTTTATTAGGTACCATGGCTGCCTATAATTTCAATGCCACGTGTGATCGCATCAATAACGATATTAAAGATATGAAATGACACATTAAAATTCTACGCCAATTGTTACCCAAACTCTTTCCTCAAAATCCAATTGTCCAAATAACTTGTGAAGAGAGATTTTCGAAGGAAGTTGCTTCCCAAGCTTGTGACGGACTTTCACACTAAAGTAAAGACAAACATACTCATGAACGTTAAGGTAAAATAGCTAAATCTTACACTTTGGTGCATGTGAATGATGATCATGTGGATAATAAGCTGTTGAGTGTGAGTAATAGCCTACCTACATATGAGTATATTGATTCTTTGCCACTTGTGGATGATGTACATATTGTGCGAGTGGATACACTAGTTGATCCTATAGATGTCTGAGTTGACTCTTCTTGTAAGATTGACTTGTGCCCACCTAATGTTGAAGCTATTACGTTGAATGAAAGTATATAGTCGTGTGAAAATTGTGTTGACCAACTTATTTGTGAAACTTATCCACCACTTGAGTATGTGTGTGATGTGATTAATAGAACTCAAGTGAGTGTTGGTCAACAAAATGGGAGTGAACCCGCGAGCTATTCTTGGGATAATCTTGTACTTGAAATCTCTTTGAAACTTGATATTAATCTTTTAAAGAGTGATGAACGTGTTTGTTTTGAATCTGCCCGGGAAATAGATCATGCTCTTTTTAGGTATAATGTCTTGTTTGAAGATGATTTAAATACTCCTAATGAACCTAGTGGTGAGAATGATGGTCTAGCTTGCCTTGAAGGCTATACCTGATATGCTAACCCACTATGGTGTGACAATATTCCTCCTCAAGATGGAAATCTCTTTTTGAAAGATGAGAGTACTCTTAAGGGTAAGAAATGTGTAGTCCTTCTTGAACACCCGAGGGCAGAGGTGTCATTGACTCCTCGGGGTAATGTTCCTAAATGTGCATCCTTGTTTGACACACTTGTGCGTAAATTGCATGAATTCCAACTTCTGGATGCCAAGTTGTCTAGCTATTTGAAGGAAAAAATGTGTATGTGTTTAAATGCTTATTCTTCACCTGTGAATGCCTTTGCACGTGATTCTTTTCTATACTACCTCTTTGCCTATGATGACATCCATACTAGTTTTGGATTTATTTTATGTAGAGGTAGGAAATTTTTTGGTAAGTCCACTTGTGTGAGTAAAAATGCTATATGGATCTCGTGGACTATAGAACCAATTGAATCACCACCCTCGTTATGTGGTCTCTCGAAGGAATAAAAGAGAAATTGTGTCTTGCGACTCATGAGATCCTAATTCTACCTTTTGGACCAAGTAACGCCATTAGGACACTTGTAGCTTCTTTATCTCTTGGTGATTTCCATAACCAAATCCTTTGTGCATCTTTCATTGGGATTTTAATATTTAATTCAAAGGATCCTTGGTTATATTGCAAATATATGCAACCTTGGCATGTTGATCTGATTTGTTGTGCTAACCCTAACCCTCATGCCATGAGGACTTTGTATTTGTTTGTCCTCTCTTTGTTTTTTTCATGGTTCGGATTCGAGATCAAATTCTTTTCAAGAAGGAGAGGATGATACAAGTCAAACGACCGCCTTAGTTTTTGATGACATCATTCAAAGTCACTACGTAAAGAATTAAGCTTTGGTTACATGGAGGGCACGGGATCATAATTGGAGGGATCGTCTTGAGCATGCTATTAAATAAATTCGAGTGTGGAAGATTGCTTGGAGCCTTGAAGACTTGAATACTCTCGTGTTTGGACCACACTTGGTGGTTCACGGTTTTGGTTCCCTCTATTAAGGGCATTTTGATCACTTAGCCTTGAGTGAATTTTGGTCATTTAGACTTCTCTAAATGACACTCCATGGCCGCCCCACTTCATTAAGGGTATTGAAGTCATTTATTCTTTCTTTTGTAATATACTATATATAGTCTCTTTTAGGTCTTTTCTCATTATTTTTGAATGATGATTATGTGAAAGACTTCTTCTCTCTTTGAGAGTGTAACACCCTTAGTGTAGGACTTGGAAAAGCCATTAGTGTAGGGCTTGGAAAATCCATTGTTGATCTTTGCTTAGAAATGGTGGTTATAAGGTGGAGTTGATTCCCTTAGCGGTCACCGTAAGAAGATTGGTGTTTGTTGTTGTGAGTTTAAGGGTCTTATCGTTTAATACACGGTTTGGTTCTTCTTTCTTCGTAACTTCTTATGTCATCTTATCAATCCTTTTATCTTATTGCATTTGTGTATTTGTGTCTTATCTTCTTATTCTCGGATTCTTTGTGTTGCTGTCCATGCTTGTTTTGTATGTTGTTCTTGGTTTTCTCTTGTTGTTCTTGGCTGGTTTGTGTTTAGTATCGCGTCCCGTATCATTCCTTGAAGAAAAAGTTTTCCTTTTTATATTATTTTTAAAATGGAAACTCCATTATTTAGTAGAAACAATTTAACTTTAAAATTTTCATTTTATCCTTAATGAGATAATTTATAGTCAAACAATATTTATGATTTGTTTTATATGAAATATTTAATTTAAAAATATATTTTTAAACTTCATGCCCAATCAAACATCTTCTCACGTAAATTTAAAGTAACAAGAGAAAAAAGAACTTTTACTTACAAATAGACACGTGCAAAACTTTTCTCAAAAATTCAAAAAGAATAAAGAATATAGAATGCAGGGCAGTTTGTATAATCCTGATTGAAAGACCATATTATGTGATCCTGGTGGGTTCGACTATCAAGTGCAATATATAATTTTAAGTTCGGTTGATGAAATTCCGGCCTCTTATTGGCACCCACGATGCTTCGGTCAATTTCTTATGATTCGATCTATGATCAATAGGTTGTTCTGGTAAAAGTCATAATTCTCGAGAAACAATTATCGCAAGGCATAGAGGGAGAGGTCATAAGATTATATACCATAAAATTGATTTTAATAAAGACGAGATATATGGTAGAATCCTAACCATAGAAGACGACCCTACTCGAAATTACATTTTTCTCATACAATATGAAAATGGTTAGCACGAAAATTGATTTATATATATATTCTCTGTAGGCGTGCAAAACAACAGAGCCACTGCTCTTCGGGGTGATGAGGTGGACAATTCCTTACTCTAGCTTCAAAGGAGCACTGGTATGCTTCCTTGATCTTTCTTTGTCTCGAAACCCATACCCTCGGTTGAACATCAGGTATATGAGCTCGTGGAAGAGGAAATCAAAAGAAGAAAGGCAAAATTAGCCGACCTCCTAGAACCTCTCATTCAAAGAGAGGCATCTATGCTCAATTCAAAGTTTCTTGCATTTTGCGATGTAGTTGGAGACAAGAACTTCTTATATGAGCCTGAATGTTGTAGACACCTAATTTCGTCCCTCCCCGATATCGTGTTTACCTATTGTTTACCTTATCCTACCGTGTACCCTCACCCATGTGATAATCCCTCCATAAAATGACAAAAATAACAACCCCTAACTAATTTTGTTTTATCCTAATATTCTAACAACCCACCCAATTAAAAAACAACACCTGCCTACCCTATCCTAACAAACTCTACCCCACCTCATACCCTACCCCCTACCCCACGTGACACCACCTACCTCACCACTACCCCACCCTTACCTCATATATACACACACATAGAAATGGAGCACACAAGATGATGACTCTTCTTCACAGTTTCACCATTCACACATTTTTTTTAGTTCACTAGAATAGAAGCACACAGATACTCGCACCATCGTCTCCCATTTTTTAACAACATAGTACGCACAAGACACATAGCTCTCATATACACCGAAGAACAATTATCGTCACTCATCCTCACCATAGGCACACACACAAAAATGCCATTAGAGACCTTATTTTCTTCTCCTTTCTTGCTCCCATTGGCATACACACTCAAGATCTCATGACATATACACCTCCTCGTACTCATCGAAAAGCACAAATACTGATCGAAACTACACACACGCGCACACAGTGAAGGGAATCGAAAAATGAAGAAGCCAGATTTGGCCCCACCAAAAAAAAGATGAATTAGTGACGGGTTTTCATTGAAATCAACTCTGTTTTTAATAAATTTTACGATAATTTCACGTACGGGTGGATCGGTTTTGTGGTGTTTCTTGGGTTGGGCTCATCGGGTTTCGTTGCTATTTTGGGGGTTTGGGGTCTCGTTCGTCTCGACTTGTTCATCTCAACCAGTTTTCGGGCTTTAATTTCTGACACCGAGTTGGATTCTGGTTTTCCGGGTGCGGTGTTATCTCCTATATATTGAAGTCGATTCTTTGAAGGTCCATCTCTTAACTTTACTCTTTCATTATCTCGAATTTTGGTTAACGTCGTGATTTTGTGGTTGGTTGAATATTTTGAGTAAATGTTGATAGTTGTTGTGGATACAAATGATTTGTGTGCTTAAATGTTTGAATCTTTGGTGGGTGTATGTGTTTGATGTTGATTTCGAATTTTGGAAAGTGATTTGATAATCGAAAAATTTGTTCACCATGGATTGAGAGGGAATTTGGGGACGGGAATCGAAAATTGATAAAAGTGAATATTATGATATTTTTGATACATTGTTGATGTTGAATGCGATATGTCGTCGAGCGGGTAGGCAAGTTTAGGATTGGTGTAGTGTTGGAATGATTGGAATATTGGTTGAATGTTTTGTTTATCGTATTTGGAAAGTGTATTTATTTAACCGGGGAATGCCCCGAGGTAATTTGTATTTACTCACCGGGGAGTGGCTCGAAGAATTTTGTACGCTAAGGATGCTCGTGATCAAGGCCCGAGGCATCGGGCAAAGCATGGTTTAGGACTAGTGTAGGTTATTTTAGTATTTTATTTTGGGTTGTAATAATTCGACTGGACTTTACATTGTTGTTTTGTTTTGTTATTGTCAGATTATTTTGCGTGCTTTTTATTGAAGTTGATATGGTCGAATCAGGAGATGGTACCAGTATGGAAGACGTGCAATTCATAGGTCCAGCTGTCCGTCTCAATAATTGGGAAGTCACTCCTCTCCCCGTCAGGAGGGAGTTTTGGTAGTTTATTTTGTTTTTCTTTCTGTTTATCCGAGTTATTTCAGGGTTGTAATTCGTATTTTAGTTTGTTTATGTTATGTTGGCATCTATGTTTAAACCCTCCTATCTTTTTATTTAATGAAATGCAATGTCCCTTTTGTTTCGTGTCTAATATATTTTTTATTTTTCTTTTCTTACACAGTTCTCTTTATGCTGATTCTAATGACATGACATGCATGCGGAATTTTTAGCCTGACCTTAAAATCCAAACTAATCAAGATGTAATGAAGCAGGATGGGGAATATGATGAAGAAGAAGCACTAGAAGAAATAAGCAAAGAGTTGGAACAGTTTGAAGACAAACCGAATCCTAATTTGAATGAGACTGAGACAATAAATCTAGGGGATCAAGAAGATGTTAGGGAAACTAAAATCAGTGTACATGCTTTGCCACAACTAAAAGATAGAATGATTCAAGCATTAATTGATTATAAGGATGTTTTTGCATGGTCTTATGATGATATGCCAGGTTAAAGCACTGAATTAGTGGCTCACAAATTGCCAACTGATCCCGTATTCTCTCCTGTCAAACAGAAGTTGAGGAAGTTCAAAACCGATGTAAGTATTAAAATCAAAGAGGAAATCATGAAACAACTTGAAGCCAAAGTAATTCGACTGGCTCGTTATCCCATGTGGTTATCCAATGTTGTTCCCGTACCAAAGAAAGATTGCAAAATTCGAGTGTGTGTTGATTACCGTGATTTGAACAGAGCAAGTCCGAAAGATGATTTTCCACTGCCCAACATCCACATTTTGTTAGACAACTGTGCTAAACACGAGGTTGCCTCTTTTGTGGATTACTATGCTGGATATCACCAGATCATTATGGATGATGAAGATGCGGAGAAGACGTCTTTTATCACACCATGGGGGACTTATTGTTATCGAGTGATTCCATTCGGTTTAAAGAATGCTGGAGCAACATACATGAGAGCCATGACCACTATGTTTCATGATATGATGCATAAGGAGATTGAGGCTTCGCAGGTATAATCTCAAACTCAACCCGACAAAATATGTATTTGGAGTTCCGTTGGGAAAGCTGTTGGGGTTTGTAGTCAGCCGTCGGGGGATTGAATTAGATCCCTCGAAAATCAAAGCCATTCAGGATTTTCCCCCGCCCAAGAATAGGACGGAGGTGATGAGTTTGCTTGGTAGACTGAACTATATTAGCAGGTTTATTGCTCAACTCACAACCACTTGTGAGCCCATATTCAAGTTGCTAAAAAAGAGTGTTGCGGTAAAATGGACTGAAGAATGTCAGGAAGCATTCGATCGAATCAAAAGATATTTGTCAAATCCTCCCGTGCTGGTACCCCCGGAGCCTGGTGGGCCTTTGATCTTATATTTATCAGTCATGGACAATTCTTTCGGTTGTGTCCTGGGTCAACATGATGTCACAGGCAAAAAGGAGCAGGCCATTTATTATCTTAGCAAGAAGTTCACCGCATATAAGACCAGGTATACTCTTCTTAAAAGGACGTGTTGTGCCCTAACTTGGGTATCACAGAAGTTGAAGCACTATCTCTCATCCTATACTACTTATCTCATCTCCCGCATGGATCCTTTGAAGTATATCTTTCAAAAGCCTATGCCGACAGGTCGATTAGCAAAGTGGCAAATATTACTTACCGAGTTTGACATTGTATATGTGACTCGGAACTCCATGAAAGCCCAAGCCTTGGTAGATCATCTTGCTGAGAATCCCATCGATGAAGAGTACGAGCCATAAAAGACATATTTTCCTGACGAAGAAGTGTCGTGTGTCGATGAAGTCGTTATAGATGCTGATCCAGGTTGGAGGTTGTTCTTCGATGGAGCTGTCAATATGAAAGGAGTCGGAATAGGTGAGGTTCTTATCTCTGAATTGGGACAACATTTCCCGGTAACAACACAACTTCGATTTTACTGTACTAACAATATGGCAGAGTATGAAGCCTGCATTCTTGGTTTGAGGTTAGCTGTTGATATGGGAGTCCAAGAATTATTGGTGTTGGGAGATTCGGATTTGCTCGTCCATCAAATTCAAGGCGATTGGGAGATGGGAGATTTGAAGCTCATCCCATAGCGACAATGCTTCCAGGAGCTATGTCAACGGTTTGTGTTAGTAAAATTTAGGCATATTCCAAGGATTCGTAATGAAATTACTGATGCTTTAGCCACTCTGTCTTCAATGCTCCAACATCCTGACAAAGCCTACATCGATCCAGTGCATATGCAGAGTCGTGATCAGTATGCTTACTGTAATGCAGTTGAAGAAGAGCTCGATGGACAACCTTGGTTCTTGGATATCAAGCGGTACATTCAGTCAGGATAATACCCAACATATGCTACCAATGATCAAAAGAGGACTATTAGGCGTTTGGCTAGTGGATTTTTCTTATGTGGGGGAATCTTATATAAGAGAACCCCAAATCTGGGACTTTTGAGGTGTGTAGATGCAAGAGAAGCCTCGACAATCATGGTTGAAATACACTCTGGAGTATGCGGGTCACATATGAACGGTCATGTCTTATCAAAGAAGATTCTTCGAGCAGGTTATTACTGGCTTACTATGGAGAGGGATTCTAGTCAATTTGTTCGAAAGTGTCATCAATGTCAGGTGCACGACGATCTGATACGTTCTCCTCCTGTTGAGTTACATGAAATGGACGCTCCATGGCTGTTCGTGGCTTGGGGAATGGATGTGATTGGACCGATTGAGACGAAGGCATCAAATGGACATAGATTCATTTTGGTAGACATTGACTACTTCACAAAGTGGGTAGAAACAGTAACTTTCAAGTCAGTGACAAAGAAAGCTGTGGTGGATATTGTTCATGCCAATATCATTTATAGATTTGGAATTCCTAAGATGATCATTACAGACAATGCTGCCAATCTCAATAGTCATTTGATGCAAGAAGTATGTCAACAGTTTAAGATCGCACATCGAAATTCTACTCCATATCGCCCAAAGTCCGATGGTGCTGTAGAAGCCGCCAATAAGAATATAAAAAAGATACTGCAAAAAATGGTACAAGGGTCTAGACAGTGGCATGAAAAGTTGCTGTTTGCATTGCTAGGGTATCGTACCACTGTTCGCACTTCAACAGGGGCAACTCCATATTTATTGGTGTATGGGACAGAAGCAGTCATCCCTGCGGAAGTTGAAATTCCCTCTCTTCGAGTCATTGTAGAAGCAGAGATTGATGATGACGAATGGGTCAAAACCCGACTGGAACATTTGAGTTTGATTGAGGAAAAAGGGCTAACGTCCGTGTGTCATGGCCAGTTGTATCAGAGGAGGATGGATCGAGCATATAACAAAAAGGTTCGTCCCAGGAATTTTGAAGTTGGTCAGTTGGTATTGAGACGTATCCTTCCTTACCAGGTTGAAGCGAAAGGCAAGTTCTCCCCTAACTGGCAAGGTCCCTTCGTTGTAAAGAAAGTGTTGCCCAATAGAGCCTTATATTTGACAGATATTGAAGGCAAAATGGAAGAAATGACTATCAATGCTGATGCGGTCAAAAGATATTATGTATGATATTTGATCCTTTGTTGATTTTATTGCATGTTTAGTACTTGCATTTTTGAAGATTGATATGATGAAGGCATTTTATTCTTCTATCCAAACATTGTGTCATCCTTTGTTTACCCGTTTGAGCTTCGTTTTATTTTTCTTTCATATCCCTCTTTTGGAATCAAAATAGAGTCAAAGATAAATGTCAAGAAAATAAGAATAAAAGAAAGAGTTCGGAAATAAAAGAAAAAAAATCAAATCAAAACAAAGAACAAGATGATGGAACTACGTGCGACCTGATTCTCCTCTCTCGGGAGTGAGATACGTAGGCTGCCCTATTTCAGGCTCGGTCCAACCAAATAAAGATCTAAGATTCACCCAGTCAACAAAAATTGGGGCATAAGTTAACATGTTGTTTGAGTCGATTCCAAAAGTTGTAAGTCCCACCCCCACTTAAAGTGTCGTTTGAACCCCTTGCCATCCTTTTCTAACCTTATCCAAAAGCCAAGTTACAACCAAAGAAAGTCCTTCAGATCAATTTTTGATAATGTTAAGGCTAAGCATGCAATGGACATGATGATACATGGTGAGGTACCATTTGTCTGCCTCAGCATAAGAAATCAGGAGAGAAATAAAAATAAGAGAGTCTTATTGGTGAAAACCCTTGCAGGCACCATAAGGCGATGGTAAGTGGAGAGAAATAAAAATGAGAGAGTCTTATTGGTGAAAACCCCTGCGGGCATCATTAGGCGATGGCGAGTTGAGAGAAATGAAAATGAGAGAGTCTTATTGGTGAAAACCCTTGCAGGCACCATAAGGTGGTGGTGAGTGGAGAGAAATAAAAATGAGAGAGTCTTATTGGTGAAAACCCTCAAGGGCACCGTAAGGCGATAGAGAGTTCAAGAGAAAAGTGAAAAGTGAAAAGAAAGAGATTTGTTGGCGAAAGTATTTTAAGATATCGTCAATCGAATGTGATGAATGAGTCCAATGGATTTGAAGAAGCGGCTCAGTGGCAAAGGCACAAACTCAACAACAAATGAGGAGTTTGGATAGGAAGATCAGGCAGCTGAATCCAAAATGCATGTCATACTCATTGGAGTTGGTTGTCGTATTCAGATAGGTTTTTCTTTATGGGACATTGCCCTTTTCAATACATATTCATGTTTTTGTCTTTTTTTTTATGTCATTTATCAAAATAAGAGTCACCATCATTTCTTTACATTTTAAGTCAAGTCTGTGTCAAAACAAGCGAGAAAAGATTTCAAAATTTACTACCAGTCTTTCCAATTATATGAGGAAAAGCCAAGGAATAGCACAGGAGAGAAATATGATCGTAATTCAACACGAAGCAAGGAAAGTTTATCAACCGACAGACTATTGGATCCATGGAAGCATTCAGATTTGGGAAAAGAGTGCACCTCAGGGGCATGATAAAATGGAAACCCATTGTTTGAGTCAGAACTCATTTCCCTCAATCTGGATCCGAGGCAATGATGCGGCAAGATAGGGCAGGTGTCAGCGATTTGGAAGAAAGATGAAAGGAATGAATGCTGGGGCAGATACCTGAGAAGCCAAGAGTTGCAAGCCACCACTAATTTTTTAACTGACAAATTTTCTTTGTTGAAATAGGGGAAAATTTGCTTCACTTAATTCAGCTACCATTGGAAATGCACATCCGTGGGATTTTATTTTCTGTTCAGGACCCTCCTGAAAAATGGGATTTTACTTTCAGTTCAGGACCCTCCTGAAAAATGGGAATTTACTTTCTGTTCAGGACCCTCCTGAAAATGGGAATTTACTTTCAATTCAGGTCCCTCCTGAAAAATGGGATTTTACTTCATGTTTAGGACCCTCCTAGAAAATGGGAATTTACTTTCAATTCAGGACCCTCCTGAAAAATGGGATTTTACTTGCTGTTCAGGATCCTCCTGAAAAATAAGATTTTACTTTATGTTCAGGACCCTCCTGAAAAAAATGGGATTTTACTTTCAATTCAGGACCCTCCTGGAAAATGGGATTTTACTTTATGTTCAGGACCCTCCTGGAAAATGGGATTTTACTTTCTGTTCAGGACCCTCCTGAAAAATGAGATTTTACTTTTTGTTCAGGACCCTCCACTTTCTGTTCAGGACCCTCCTAAAAAATGGGATTTTACTTTCTGTTCAGGACCCTCCTGGAAAATGGGAATTTACTTTCAATTCAGGACCCTCCTGAAAAATGGGATTTTACTTTATGCTCAGGACCCTCCTGAAAAATGGGATTTTAATTTCTGTTCAGGACCCTCATGGAAAATGGGATTCTACTTTATGTTTAGGACCCTCCTGGAAAATGGGAATTTTACTTTATGTTCAGGACCCTCCTGGAAAATGGGACAACGCTTTCAAAAATGAAATACTACTTTACTACAATTTTTGTTTGGGATAATTTTCGTTCTAGTTTTAATTTTAGGTTTCAGGAGCCTGCCTGAAGAACAGGGTGATGAAATAGCAAGTCAGGAGCCCGCCTGGAGAATAGGGTGAAGAAACGAAAAGTCAAGCAACAAAGTGATGAAATAGCAAATCAGGAGCCCGCCTGGAGAATAGGGTGAAGAAACGAAAAGTCAAGCACCAAAGCGAAGCAATTGAAAGCCAAGCAACAAGTTGAAGGAGATTGCAAGTCAGGAGCCCGCCTGAAGAATAGGGTGATAAAAGTCGAGTCAAGATCCAACAAAAGCTGTATAGATAGGATTTTGTAATTTCATTTATGTTTTAACTTGTAATTTTCATTTTTTTTGATGTAATAACAGAGCCGCGGACCGGAACCTCGATGGAACCTCACTCGACTCTCCAACTCGGTATAGTCCACTTCTCTTCCAATCCTTTGAAATACCCGTGATTTGATTCTCTCATAACTTGGGTAGGAAGGATGTCTTAAGTCAAGACCCGGTTGTCCTTCTTCCTTCTATTTCTTTCTTTGAATAATGGTCGGGTCAAAATTTGGTCTCGCTGTCTACTTCTTTGCCTGAAAACACTCCGTGTTTACATTCAAAGGGGGCATGATGTAGACACCTAATTTCTTCCCTCCCCGATATCGTTTTTACCTATTTTTTACCTTATCCTACCGTGTACCCTCACCCGTGTGATAATCCCTCCACAAAATGACAAAAATAACAACCCCTAACTAATTTTTTTTTATCCTAATATTCTAACAACCCATCCAATTAAAAAACAACACCTTCCTACCCTATCCTAACAAACTCTACCCCACCTCACACCCTACCCCCTACCCCACGTGACCCCATCTACCTCACCACTACCCCACCCTCACCTCATATACACACACACACAGAAATGGAGCACACAAGATGATGACTCTTCTTCACAGTTTCACCATTCACATATTTTTTTTCATTCACTATAATAGAAGCACATAGATACTCACACTATCTTCTCCCATTTTTTAACAACATAGTATGCACAAGACACATAGCTCTCATATACACCGAAGAACAATTATCGTCACTCATCCTTACCATAGTCACACACACACAAACGCCATTAGAGACCTCATTTTCTTCTCCTTTCTTGCTCCCATTGGCATACACACTCAAGATCTCACGACATATACACATCCTCGTACTCATCGAAAAGCACAAATACTGATCGGAACTACACACACGCGCACACAGTGAAGGGAATCGAAAAATGAAGAAGCCAGATTTGGCCCCAAAAAAAAGGATGAATTAGTGACGGGTTTTCGTTGAAATCAACTCTGTTTTTAATAAATTTTACGATAATTTCACGTACGGGTGGATCGGTTTTGTGGTGTTTCTTGGGTTGGGCTCATCGGGCTTCGTTGCTATTTTGGGGGTTTGGGGTCTCGTTCGTCTCGACTTGTTCATCATAACCAGTTTTTAGGCTTTAATTTCTGATACCGAGTTGGATTATGGTTCGAATTGAGGTTTTCCGGGTGCGGTGTTATCTCCTATATATTGAAGTCGATTCTTTGAAGGTCCATCTCTTAACCTTACTCTTTCATTATCTTGAATTTTGGTTAACGACGTGATTTTATGGTTGGTTGAATATTTTGAGTAAATGTTGATCGTTGTTGTGGATACAAATGATTTGTGTGCTTAAATGTTTGAATCTTTGGTGGGTGTATGTGTTTGATGTTGATTTCGAATTTTGGAAAGTGATTTGATAATCGAAAAATTTGTTCACCATGGATTGAGAGGGAATTTGGGGACGGGAATCAAAAATTGATAAAAGTGAATATTATGATATTTTTGATACATTGTTGATGTTGAATGCGATATGTCGTCGAGCTTGTAGGCAAGTTTAGGATTGGTGTAGTGTTGGAATGATTGGAATATTGGTTGAATGTTTTGTTTATCGTATTTGGAAAGTGTATTTATTTAACCGGGGAATGCCCCGAGGTAATTTGTATTTACTCACCGGGGAGTGGCCCGAAGAATTTTGTACGCTAAGGATGCTCGTGATCAAGGCCCGAGGCATCGGGCAAAGCATGGTTTAGGACTAGTGTAGGTTATTTCAGTATTTTATTTTGGGTTGTAATAATTGGACTGGACTTTACATTGTTGTTTTGTTTTGTTATTGTCTGATTATTTTGCGTGCTTTTGTGTGGTTTATACATTTCGTAATGCCAAAATAGTTGATACACTTTACCCAAGCGACCGTGGTTGAACCACGGGATCGAGGGGTGCCTAACACCTTTCCCTCGGTCAACAGAATTCCTTAGCCGGAATCTCTGTTCACAAACCAGTTCAAGAGTCAAATGGTTTCGAAAAGGATTTTCCAAAGGTGACTTGGCACACCGGATTATGCCATGTGGCGACTATGAATAAAAAATGTAAATAATCCTTTTCCAAAACAAATTTTCATTTCTTGTCACTTAAATAATAAAACCCTTTCGACCCTTAAAACATTAAATTTTTTGGAGCACGTTGAAAAAGGGGTGTCAAATGGTTTCGAAAAGGATTTTCCAAAGGTGACTTGGCACACCGGATTATGCCAAGTGGCGACTCTGAATAAAAAGTGTAAATAATCCTTTTCCGAAACAAATTTTCATTTTTTGTCACTTAAATAATAAAACCCTTTCGACCCTTAAAACATTAAATTTTTTGGAGCACGTTGAAAAAGGGGTGTGACAAATGTCATCTTTACCTTAAAGCTGCTAAAGATTGTTAAGAAACACTATTCAACTTGATGCACTGAGAGCGATGAAAAAGGATTTTTGGGGTAATGGAGACCAGGAAAGGGAAGCTTCAGTCAGCCTTAAGACATGGAATCGTCATTCTCCTTAGCTTTTTTCGTTGAGGTACTGCCTCATGGAAGGAATGGATTCCATCCGTAAGAAATGGAATTGAATAAAAGAAGGGCTTGAAGGAACTCGGCAAGATGACCCAGTAATTTCTAGAGAAGGGATGCTCTCCTATCTTTTGATAATCAAGAATACGGAACATGCCAAGAGATAGTGATTGTTTATTAAAAACACAAGACTCAACCACAATGAAAAGAAAAGGGGTCTAGCCAGAATTTTTGGAACCATTATTGACTTGGCCATTGTGAACACCTTGACCATTTGTTCTAGTAGCAACTATAACAACATGAGGAGTCTTGATCTTGAATTTTTCATTTCTCATGTCATCTCCAACTCTTAAACTTCTCTTCATGATAGTTTGAGTTTTCCACTTGTTCTTTCTTATTGCAACCTTCATTTTCTTGAACACCTCCATTGATTCTTCATAATTCATTTTCTTGATCAATTCTTTTCTTTCCAATGATTCCAAGAGTTCCAGCAGCCTTGGATCAATATGCGGCCGATCTCCGTTCTTATTATTCTCATGATCAAAACTTTTCAATACTATTACTAATACTTGCTTCTGAAGGCATGTTTCCTGTTTCTATAATTTTATACAAGTCATTAGTGGACATTTTTTTATTCTCTTTGTTGATCTAAATGGGAACAGAAATTATTAAAATATGGAAGCTTTTGTGTTATAGTTGGGTAGTGTAGTTTAGTTTGGTTTATTATATATTATGGGACTGAAAGTAAAGAAGATTTCTTCTTCCTAAACGTGTAGTTGAACTTGAGAAGCAGATGAACTAAAATGACTAGTCAAATTTGACCAAGTCAAAAAAGACTCCAACAAGATATCCAGATAGTTCTTCAAGAGAAAAATTAAGAGAGTACTTCTGTTTGATATTTGGTCTGTGAATTCTCAGAATCAATTCTATTAACCCCAAGTTTGCAGTGGGATATTCTTGTAAGCCTGTACATTCACCTTGTTGATAGTTTTCTAAGTATAGTGGGGTTTCACATTCTTCCTACCCCTAGTATTTTTTGTTTTTGTTGCTGCTACTTTGCTTCATTCTGAGCAGAACGTGATAGGAGCTAATGATGTTGTTTGAGAATCGTAGTTTTAGGGTATAATTTCAGGCTTTTTTTTATGACATTTGTGGCTAACTGTCACGACCCGAATCGGGGTCCTGGCCGTGACAGACATCCCGAACCATGAACGCCCGGATGCCCTACTCTATCTAGTAATCATGCACAACATTCATATAATAAAACAAAATACAGAAATATAATTTAATACGGAAACATAGTCAAAACTCTTGGTTCAGTTTAACAATAAGGAATGAAATATGAAATAAACTAAACAACATCTAGAACAGCTTGCAAAATCTCTACTACATAATCAAGTGACAACTGTCTGAAAACTGGGACAAGGCCCCCAGTAGACCGAAACAAATGGAATAACATAATCTGAAATAAACAGGCCTTCTGGAACAAAGAAGGCTCACCACTGCACATATCACTTCTCTCTGAAATACTCTACTGCTTAGCTGGACCCCTAGATTGAGTCTACAAACCTGGGAGGTAGGGGGTCAATACATATGTACTGGTACACAGAGCAAATTCAAAATAATAATTTATATTCAACATAAATGAGAGCAATTTAAAATAGTTCATAAACATATCGTATAATAAGAAATCACATGGGCATTTTGAAAGACTCTGTAAAATCATATGAACTCTGTGACACTCTTTAATTTACTTCTGTTCTAGGTGGTATACCTTACAACTCAGAAATTCCACGGGCTATATGGAATCTGCCATTAACTCGGCACCCAAGCCCCCAACCCAAGTGTGCCGCAAGGGTTGGAGTCTCTGAATCTACTATGACACACGGCCCTCGCCAACGTACAATAATAATCTACCCGTATCGGCAAATACGGTTTTAGGCTAAGAGTTACTTAAATTCAAGCATTCTTCGGGTAACCACCTAACCCTATTTTTCCCCATTTTTAACTCTTTAAAACATGCATTCTCTGAAAACATACTCTGAAAACATACTCTGTTATGGCATACATACTTATGATATCGTCATACCATTGACAAGTCACATCTCTGAGCCATTGTTAGTTTATTATAATCTTTGTTTTCAAAACATAAAGTTTGGGACCACCATATCGATAAATCAGTTCAAAGAACCCTTTCTTTAAATACTCATGTAAACATATGTATGCAACTCTCTTTGACAACATTTCAATGATACAAGGTGGTCATGTCAAAAATTCTTAATCTTATGCAAATCTTTCTCTGTTTAACAGAACACATTTATGGCAAGAAACTTCCTCTCAGAATCTCTAAATCATGCGCAAAATACTATGGTATTTGAGTAAACTATTTTCAAGTCATAAATCATGCATTTCAAATCCTTCACATTAATATCATAAACTTAAATTTATCACAACAGCGGGATTTCATAAGTTGTGCTCTCAAACAATATTCAATCTAAATCTTCATACATATACATATACATATAAATCAATTTAAAGGGGAAGAAAGGCCTAAAGACGAAATCAACAGTACAATTAAACATTCATAATGTATAATAAAATCATATATTTCAAAACCCCTTTTCAAAATTCATGCTTGATAATCTTTAAATCATGTTCTAGTGTTTACAAGCCCATGTAGTTTTTAGGATAAACCCCACGTGCCTTAGATTATGAACTTTGGATGAACACTTGCTTTTGGGATTGTATTTGTGCTTTTGATGGATGATTCTTGAAGATCTTAGTTTGGGGATTCTAATTCTTGAATCAATTTTGGAATTTAATGGTGAAATTTTGAGTAATCTTGAATCTTAGGTTGAGGCCCTAGGGTTTTGTTCTTGAGAGAATTTGAGAGAAAGGAGTGTATTTTTGGTGAAATGGAGGTTGAATTCAGTGTTTATGGAGTTATGGGCTGAAGGAAAAATACCAAAATACCCCTCCAAAACCGTTTAGAAAATGCTGAATTTTAAAGGTGACGACCTTGGCTGATAGGTCGTCACATATGTGATAACTTATCACACGTGGTTGTCACTCAGAGGCTGATTTTTGTGAGTTACTGCCTTGGGATGAAGACATGGCTGATAGGTCGTCACATATGTGATAACTTATCATCCTAGGTCATCACTTGTCGACAGATAAACATGCTGAAGTAAAATGGGTATAACTTTTTGCTCCGATCTCAGATTTGGGAAAAATAGGTATCGTTGAAAAGATAATTCGAATAGATTTCATTTGATATATAGTAGGATGCCCTGTTCTTCATATACTAGGAGTTATGGTCAATTGAATCTGACCCAAGTTTTGACGCTCACTCAAACTCGAACGATAGGAAAGCTTTCAACTCGTCCTTGAGTTTGGGGATCTGTATGATCTAAATTTATGCTCAAATAGGTTCCCACACTACATAATTGATTAAAATACCAAATTTGCATAGGATTTATGGGCTTTTGGATCATCTACGTATAGAAACGATGATTTTTCATTCTAGCCCGAAATGCGGGGTGTTACATTATCTCTCCCTTGGAATCATTCATCCCCGAATGATGGGTAGGAATGTTGAAGTCTTAAAGGTATGGAATAACGTAGACATGATATGTATTCTAAGAAAGAATATTGCCGAGCTGAAACATTTAAACTTTTATCATGCAACTGAATTCTGAGTTGACTTGACTTTACTTGCTTTAAGGAGCTGATTCATGCTGAGAGTTTAGGATTTCCTTGAAGTGTTCATGATCCAATCATATATATTGAATTGAGAAGTGATAACTTATGCAAGTACGAACCATGAGGCAACACGACTTGGATCATACCAGGGTACTGTACTGCCTGAGCTAAAATACTTGGAAGTATTTGAAATTATGTTCTGAACTCTTATGAACTGAGTCATGACTAAGCAGTTAAATCTGAAACATGATGCTTTGACTGAACTGAAATCACAACTTACATGGATGGAATAGATTATCTCTTGGGATGGTCATACGCATGAGACTTCGTATAGTAGGACTGGCTGAAGGTGGAAAACCTCAGTAACTTGTCTATCTGACTATTAAACTGAATTACTGGCTATACAGACTGAATTTTGCTGGACCCTCATACTTAACTGGAGTATCTTTTCAACACTCTTTCTAAAGAAGTCCTAGTAGCATTAGGGAGAAAAGAATCATGGATATGAGATATACAAGACATCCAACTAAGGAATAACAAAAATAACACTACTCCATAGCATGGAATATAGACATATAACTCATAAACTAGGATAGAATTACCAGGCCTTAGGCAATGTCACTTCTTACTTTCAAGCTTAGCACACTCCTCGAATACTCCTTTACCCATACTATCCCCCTTAATAACCATACTTATTCAATTCAGCTTAAAATTCTCATATGGGCATCGATAAATCTTTCTACTAATATCTAAATTAGCTTAAATCCTTTCACCGTGATCAAGCCTAACTCTAAATCACAAAATACAACACGCTACACCACAATATTATTCTAAACCATATGATTCAACCTTCTATATTTTTTTTTATCACAACCTAAGCATAATGTGCCCTACCACTTCAATGACTACCTCTGAACTCTTACTATGGATTCACTAGCGCATATTGCGTTCCTCCACTTACATCCCAACATGTCATTCAAGCCTATCTTTATAACCACATATGAACTTCAAGGCAACATTAATCAAGTCGTACTTCATATATTCTCTAAACCACCATCAATACAACTCCCACGCGCTACCCCAAGAACATACACACATAAATTTTCCATTAACCATCACATGTATCAAAAACTTGGCCCCAAATTTCACTTCACACTTATGGACTTATCTAAAAAAATCATACAATGATCTTCCATCAACACGAAACATTCACTCATCACCACTATCATTACATAAGGAGTCACCAAAAGGTTAGAACATAAACCTTGAAGCATGGAAGGATATTATATGAGACTTGACACTTAACTAAGGCTTGAGGAATAACAAATCAACATCAGGGATTTATCAAAGTAAATCTGAATTGAGGGCATACATGGATATAAGCTGAATTTTTGCCAATCATTAGGAGTATAACATGAGTTATAGAAATTGAGCACACTATAAACCGTGAGTACATGAGTCATGAGCTGCATGACCTCAATTTGGAGTTCATAGCATATGGAATGTGATTCCGACTACTGAATGAACTGGAACTCCTCATTTTGGAACTGGAAGAATACATGATTCTCTATCATATGCATGAACATGAACTATGATCATGGAACCGAAACGTAAGGCATGAGTAGGTATTAGGATAGCTAAAAATTACTGAGATAAGAATGGGTTGAGTCCTACCCTCACTTTTTGATGTTCTATATCATACTGGCAATACTATTAGAATCTGAGAGTCTGACTTGGTTACTTATTCTATCATCTCCCCATTAGCTTTAAGCCATCATCTTAAGTTTGAGAGATCCTTTACTAGACTCTAAACTGAACTATGCTCACTGTACTCTGGGGTCTGGAATGTGACAATACACGCATTTAATAGAACTTAACCCGAATGACCACACCTGAAAGTGGAAAACCCACTGTTAATACTACCTTCTGAGATACACTCTATCTTTCTATAGCGACCAATAGTCATCATATAATACTTGAACACTTACTAACTTCGAATCTTCATGAATATCCCCATAGTTGAAGTGCACACCCTCTAGTGCTTCTACTCTTATTTCTATTAGTTCAACCTTCAAAACTCAAACTTAGATTCTAACACTTAACATGGATATCACCAAGCCTTTGATGAACCATACTTCTTCCGTCATAGCCTACCAATATCGCGACCCCAAACTTATATCTCTCTACCATGAGGATTAAGATCATATCAAAAGGCTTAAGACTATTAGTCAAAACTCCTTAACTTGTCTATTTAGAACACCATGTACCATCTACTAGTATTTCTCCATCTAGCAACTCAACAGTACTACTAGCCACACGCAACATGTAGTAGCCTTAGAAAAATACCACAATCTCATTTCACCTTGGGCATACTTCTACATCAAACATACAATATCATACTTCATTACAAATCAAATAAACTTAAGCTCTTGCAGACACCGTTCAAGACTATTAGATCACTTCCATATAACTAGTATCATTAACCAAGAAATCATCACATCCACCTTCATGGACATCAAATGTTCAAACTTAATGTCTAGTGCTAAACATGATTTACAACCCAGCCTTACACATAATTCTCGTAAAACATACATCATTAATCTTAAGCCACTATTCTTACAACCACATTCTACATTTGAATTCAAGTCTATAGTCTAGCATCAATCATCTACCATCAATGAAAAATGCAACAAAATATACTAGTCCACCAAATTGGGACATCCTACCTAAATACCTTATTTTATCTAGCTACTACCCACGACTAAAATATCTTTATGACATTACTACTATACCTCAAAAATCTACTATATACCTTCTCACAAATAGTACTAGTTTACAACTACCAACGAAAAGAAGGTCAAGGGGTAAAGTTACATAATAGACATGGTCAACCTTAATCTTATATCATAACCCCATACAATCTTATCTACTCATACGGCTTCTAACATCATATTTACTTACCCAAGCGTACATTTAGTCTACCTTCAAATTCCACAAACAACCATGAGTCTATAATTATAATTTACTGGCTAATCTAGCCATTTTCATACTTCAAGCAACAACAATTCACCTTAACTAATAACTCCTTCCCTACATTTTACTAAACTAACACACAAGGACGTATCACTTCATTACCAACTCAATCTCATGCAAAAAAATCCGGCTATACATATATTCAATAATCCACCCTTACCACTTTTCTTTCCATTACGCCTCTAAACCCCCAGTTCCAATCAACACAAGAACAACAAGATGAACAACAAGTTGCTAGTGAATCGAAAGAGCCCCACATAGCTTCACTAGACTTTTAGTTTCAACAACACAATGATAACAAGATTACAAGGGATAGAAACTTGATACACAATATTCAATGATCTAAGAATACACATCTTACTCTGTATAAATAAAAATCAGAGTCAAACACTTTCCCCACAGAATACCATATAATCCACACATGCTACTAGCTACCACATTAGTCTATCACTATAAAGGGATAAATTATCCTCAAATATCGGTTATCCAACTAAAATATTTGTTTACACAAAAGTCACCCTCACTCTGACTTCTAACTTTGTGACTTCACATCACCAACTTCTTGGTCCAATATCACTACCAATAGGTCATGACAATAACACTTTAACTCATACTACTATTCGGGTGGAAATACAGTTCCAACATTCTGCTACACATCATTCCCCTTTTTGGGCATGACATCTGCAATATAATTTTTTTTTGAAAATGGCCGAATACACTTAATACTGCAGGCTGAAAAGCACGATCTAATAAGAATCAAAGCTCACACTAGAATCAGTACACTCTGAAGCACTAACGAACTCTTCTCAAGCCCTTGCACAATTTTTAAAAGCTTATATGACTCAATCAGAAAGGACCATACCATTTAAACTCTAAACTTTTGCACTTGAATCACCCCAATAATGAGACATATCTGAGCACATCAAAGTAAGGAAAGAATTGGGATAACTTTAATTTCATATGGACGACACCATAGCACGAATTAGAGTATGAAAGAGGAACATTCTGACTCCATAGCATGAATTAGAACATGAATAAAGAGAGACATTCCTAAACGCCTTGTAGACTCCTTCTTATAAGTGTGGCGCACTACACACCCATAAACAAGACTCTACTCGACGCAATTTTGCAGACACCCTGGGACCATGAACCGTGCTCTCATACCAAGTTTGTCACGATCCGAATCGGGGCCTTGGCCGTGACGGACATCTCGAACCATAAAGGCCCGGACGTCCTACTCTATCTGGTAATCATGCACAACATTTATATAATAAAAAAATGCAGAAATATAATTTAATACGGAAACATGGTCAAAACTCTTGGTTCAGTTTAACAATAAGGAATGAAATTCGAAATCAACTAAACAACATCTGGAACAGTCTGTGAAATCTCTACTACATAATCAAGTGACAACTATCTGAAAACTGGGATAAGGCCCCCAGTAGACCAAAACAAATAGAATAACATAATCTGAAATAAACAGGCCTTTTGGAACAAAGAAGGCTTACCACTACACAAATCACTTCTCTCTGAAATACTCTAATGCTTAGCTGGACCCCTAGATTGAGCCTCCAAATCTGGGAGGTAGGGGGTCAATACAGATGTACTGCCACACAGAGCAAATCCAAAATAATAATTTATATTCAATATATATGAGAGAAATTTAAAATAGTTCATAAACATATCGTATAGTAAGAAATCACATGGGCATTTTGAAAGACTCTGTAAAATCATATGAACTCTGTGACACTCTTTGTTTTACTTCTGTGCTAGGTGGTATACCCTACAACTCCGAAATTCCATGGGCTATATGGAATCTGCCATTAACTTGGCAGCCAAGCCCCCAACCCAAGTGTGCCGCAAGGGTGGGAGTCTCTGAATCTACTACACTACACGGCCGTCGCCAGCGTACAAAAATAATCTACTCATATTGGCAAATACGCTTTTAGGCTAAGTGTTACTTGAACTCAAGCTTTCTTCGGGTAAACACCTAACCCTCTTTATGCCCATTTTTAACTCTTTAAAACATGCATTCTCTAAAAACATACTCTGAAGACATACTCTGTTATGGCATACATACTTATGGTATCGTCATACCATTGACAAGTCACATCTCTGAGCCATTGTTAGTTTATTATAATCTTTGTTTTCAAAACATAAAGTTTGGGATCACCATATCGATATATCAGTTCGAAGAACCCTTTCTTTAAATACTCATGTAAACACATGTATGCAACTCTCTTTGACAACATTTCAATGATACAAGGTGGTCATGTCAAAAATTCTTAATCTTATGCAAATCTTTCTCTGTTTAACAAAACACATTTATGTCAAGAAACTCCCTCTCAGAATCTCTAAATCATGCTCAAAATACTATGGTATTTGAGTAAGCTATTTTCAAGCCATAAATCATGCATTTCAAATCCTTCACATTAATATCATAAACTTAAAGTTATCACAAGAGAGGGATTTCATAAGTTGTGCTCTCAAACAATCTTCAAGCTAAATCTTCATACATATACATATATATGTAAATCAATTTAAATGGGGAAAAAGTTCTAAAGACCAAATCAACAGTACAATTAAACATTCATAATGTATAATAAAATCATGTATTTCAAAACTCATTTTCTAAATTTATGCTTGATAATCTTTAAATCATGTTCTAGTGTTTACAAGCCCATGTAGTTTTTAGGATAAATCCCACGTACCTTAGATTATGAACTTTGGATGAACACTTGTTTTTGGGACTCTATTTGTGCTTTTGATGGATGATTTTTGAAGATCTTAGTTTGGGGATTCTAATTCTTGAATCAATTTTGGAATTTAATGGTGAAATTTTGAGGGATCTTGAATCTTAGGTTAGGGCACTAGGGTTTGATTCTTTAGAGGATTTGAGAGAAAGGAGTGTATTTTTTTGTGAAGTGGAGGTTGAATTCAGTGTTTATGGAGTTATGGGGTGAAGGGAAAGTACAAAAATACCCCTTCAAAACCGTTTAGGAAATGCTGAATTTTAAAGGTGAAGACCTTGGCTGATAGGTCGTCGCATATGTGATAACTTATCACACCAGGTCGTCACTCAGAGGCTGATTTTTGTGATTTACTGCCTTGGGCTGACGACATGGCTGATAGGTCGTCACATATGTGATAACTTATCAGCTCAGGTCGTTACTTGTCGACAGATAAACATGCTGAAGTAAAATGGGTATAACTTTTTGCTCCGATCTCGGATTTGGGTGAAATTGGTATCGTTGGAAAGATAATTCGAAGAACTTTCATTTTATATATATTAGATCACCCAGTTTTTCATATACAAGGAGTTATAGTCGATTGAATCTGACCCAAGTTTCAACGCTCACTCAAACTCGAACGATAGGAAAACTTTCAACTCGTCCTTGAGATTGGGGACCTCTATGATCTCAATTTATGCTCAAATAGGTTCCCACACTACATAATTGATTAACATGCCAAATTTGCATAGGATTTATGGCTTTTGGATCATCTACGCATAGAAACGATGATTTTTCGTTCTTGCCCGAAATGCGGAGTGTTACAGTAACATAATCTCTCTCCCCCCCTCCACACACGTGCACACACACACACCAAAAAACAAAAAATATAGAAGGGTAAAACAAGTTAGAAGGTTGTCTAATTTCTGACTTGTGGCATCTGTTCGCGTCATACTTTTACATTTTTGGATAGTTTGAAAATGTTCTTCTTCTTTCCTTTGAGGTTTGGAAGTGTTGCTCATTCAGTTCTCTTATGTTAATTATTTCTTCATTGTCTTTTCAGGTACCTGATTTGGAAACCTTGTACTCCAAGACCGTAGATTGCCCCATCCACATCAAAGGAAGTGAGGAATTGCAATGCAAGCTGTCTTCAGCTAAGGTATACCTTCTTATTTTGTAAGTTTTACTTCTTATATATATATTGTTGATAAAGGTTACCAGGCTGACGTTGCCAATTTTTATGTTTTAGTAACATTGCCACATGTAACGCCTCCTTTTCTTCCAGAGAAAAAAAAAACAATGAGTCAAATTAAAGGAGTAAACCAAAATTGGGAGAGAGAGGAATAATAAGAAGACAACCCTTTTTTCGTCAACAAAATCGTTTGCTTAGAGAAATAATAATACATAAAATGGAAGACAAAACCCCTGAAGTTTGGTTCTTTTGTCGAAAGGAACTATTCTGTTTTTTTTTTTTTTTGATGGGGTATGTTCAAATGTGATGAAGTAGCCTTTTGTCTCACTGTAAATGCTATTGACGGTAGAAAAGAGGATCAGCATATTCATGATCGTCCTTTGTGTTCCAATTGGTAAATTATTACTTCTTCTCAGATTCCCGCTGGCACTTTCAGGTGTCCATTTTTCTTTGATTTCGGATCTTTGGTATTCTTTGTGCAAACATTGGAAGTTACCGCTGGAGAAGCTATAAGATCTTCTGAGGTGAAAAAGATGATAAAATGCTTGTCAGTGAAGATAGTGGTACTTTTAAAGGTTATTCTTGAAGATAGAAGTATTGTTATCAAAGAACTGGGAGCTATAGCGTTTCAAACTGGCTTTTACTGTGAATGAGATTATAGAAATTAAGACCCAATTAGAGGGATGAGCTCAATGATATGAAATTTACACAATAAAAACAAAAGATAACGTTTGAGAATATTTTTTATGTTGTCTATGTGTTGGGTTATTGAGTCTTTTTCCTTCCTATGTGGATAAATGAAGTCCAATTTGGACCAATCCACTTTTGCCCATAGGCCCATTACTATGGGGCATATATATTGATATTTTTAGGTCTTGTTCACCATCACAAAAAGAGAGTTTTCAGCAGCCAAAGAGAGAAAAACAAAGTTGATTGTCGCACCTAAATTTCAGCTATAACTATCAACTTCAAATTGCGATTCCCACTTCGTTTCTTGTCCGATTGAGCTGATTTTTGGACTGATTGTTCCTCTCATCTCAATCTTTGATTAGGAACTAACGGATCTTGATTTGGTAGCCTGTATATCCTGTTATTTATTCCCGAACAGTAGCTGCGTTTTTGGTGGTTTCACTCCTTTATTTCTCCGGTGTTTGGTGCTGTGGTTTATGTATTGTTTCTTTTTGTTTGACACTTGTTTGGTGGACATTTTGGAGGACAATATTTTAACTCTTCGGTGATTATAGTGGAGGTTCGGTCCCGTGGTTTTTTACTCTTCACACCGAAGGGTTTTCCACGTAAATTTGGTGTCTTGTGTGATTGCTTTTATTCTTGCCCTATCGGATTTGTGTGGTAATTCATTTTCTACCATATTAATTTGTTTTTCTTTGTTTTCTTGTCTCCTATTGGTTCAAGTTGAAAGGAAAAGTTTAGTCTTGGGTATTTTCCGCTGCTACCCCGTCGGGCTCTTTGATTGTGTGCCCATCTTTCCTAACAAGTGGTATCAGAGAGTTGGTTGTTGTTGATTGTTGATTTGAATGATGGAGGCAAATATGATAAAGATAGTGTGTTTGAATGGTAGTAACTATCATACTTGGAAAGGCAAAATGAAGGATCTTCTATTTGTCAAGAAAATGCATCTACTTGTGTTTGCATCTACTAAACCTGAATCCATGACAGATGAGGATTGGAATTTAAGCACTTACATGTTTGTGTCTATATCAGAAAATGGGTTGAAGATAATGTTAGAAATCATATTGTGAATGAGACACATGCTAGAAGTTTGTGGGACAAGCTCGAGACACTTTATGCTTCGAAGACTGGCAATAACAAGTTGTTCCTGATTAAGCAATTGATGAATATCAGGAATAAAGAGGGCAGTCCTATTTTTGATCATATTAATGATTTTCAGGGTGTCCTTGACCAGCTGTCCGGAATGGGTGTAAAGTTTGATGAATAAATTCAGGGACTTTAGCTTCTTAATACTCTGCTTGACTCTTGGGAAACTCTTCAAGTTTCTTTGACTAATTCTTCTCTCAGTGGTATTGTAACTATGGAGTATGTTAAGAGTTGTGTCTTGAATGAAGAGATGAGAAGAAGATCTCAGGCCTCATCTTCTTCATCTTCACACTCTGATATTTTGGTTACTGAAGAGAGGGGGAGAAACAAGTCCAGAGATTGAAATGATAGAGATAAAAGTAGAAGCAAGTCAAGATCCAAATTCAAGAATGTTACATGTGACTATTGCAACAAAAAGGGGCATATCATGAAGTATTGTTACAAGCATAAGAGAGATATGATACGACAAAAGAAATAAAGCGATAATGAAAATCGTATTGCTGTTGTTGCTAATGATGATCTTCTTGTTGCTTGTGGTGAGAATGCCATTAATCTTGTTCGCGATGAGTCTAGCTGGTTTGTGGATTTTGGTGCTACATCTCATGTTACACCAAAGAAGGAATTATTTTCTTCTTATACTCTAGGTAATTTTGGGATGTTGAAAATGGGCAATAATGTGAAGTTAAAGTACTTGGCATTGGCACGATTTGTTTGGAAAGTAACAATGGTTCCAAACTAGTTCTCAATAATGTCAAGCATGCTTCAGATGTTCGCCTAAATTTGATTTCTGTAGGAAGTCTTGATGATGAGGGTTATGTTAATACCCTTGGTACTGGCCAGTGAAAGCTTACAAGAGGTTGACAAGTTGTCTAACTTGTACGTATTTCAAGACTCTACTTCTAGAGGTTTGATAAACTTGGTGGAGAATGATACTTCATCAGAGTTGTGGCATAGAAGGTTGAGTCATATGAGTGAGAAGGGGATTGATAGTTTGGCTAAGAAAAATTTGCTTTCTGGAGTAAAACAAGAAAAGTTGAAGAAGTGTGTTCATTGCTTAGCCGGTAAACAGAAAAGAGTTTCTTTTCAGAGTCATCCGCCTTCAAGAAAGCTCGATTTGCTGGAGTTGGTGCATTCTGATTTGTGTGGTTCTTTTAAAGAAAGGTCTCATGGTGATGCACTTTACTTTGTGAATTTTATTGATGATCATTCTCGCAAACTCTGGGTATTTCCTTTGAAGTCCAAGGATCAAGTACTTGATATGTTCAAGAATTTTCAGGCCTTGGTTGAAAGACAGACAGGGAAGAAATTGAAATGCATCCGTTTAGATAATGGTGGTGAGTATATTGGTCTTTTTGATAGATATTACAGAGAGAAAGGTATTCGGCATCAGAAAACTCCTCCAAAAACTCCTCAGTTGAATGGTTTAGCAGAGAGGATGAACAAAACTCTAGTTAAGAGGGTTAGATGTATGCTTTCAGATGCTAAGCTGCTAAATTCCTTTTGGACAGAAGCACTTAATACTGCTGCTTTTGTTATCAATTTATCTCCTACTGTTGCTTTGGATGGTGATATCCCTAACAGAGTTTGGTCTGGTAAGAATGTTTCTTCTGATCATCTTAGAGTCTTTGGGTTTAAAGCTTTTGTGCATGTTCCTAAGGATGAAAGGTCAAAGCTGAATGTTAAAACTAGGCAGTGTATCTTCATTGGTTATGGTCAAGATGAATTTGGCTATCGTTTCTATGATCCAGTTGAGAAGAAACTTGTTAGAAGCCGTGATGTTGTGTTCTTTGAAGACCAAACAATTGAAGATTTTGACAAAGCTGAGAAGTTTGATTCTCAGAGTAGTGAAAGTCTAGTTGATGTTGATCCAGTTCCTTTGAATACTACTCCCGAAGAAAATCTTCATGATGATGAAAATCATGTTGATAATGAAGATGATGATCATGTTCAGAATGAACAGCAAGAAGTTGTTGATGCTCCAGTTCAAGTTGATATGGTTGATCAACAACCAGTTGTTGATGCTCCAGAGAGTTCTCTCAGGCGATCTATAAGAGAGAGAATACCTTCATCTTGTTATTCTCCCAGTGAGTATGTACTCTTGACTGACGGGAGAGAACTTGAGAGTCTTGATGAGGCCATGGAAAGTGAAGAAAAAGAAAAGTCATTTGATTCTATGGAAGATGAAATTAAATCTTTGCAAGATAATCATACCTTTGATTTGGTTAAGCTGCCTAAAGACAGAAAAGCTTTGAAAAATAGATGAGTTTTTCGGGTGAAGCATAAAGATGGTAATCCAATTCCACGGTACAAAGCTAGATTGGTTGTGAAGGGATTTAACCAGAAAAAGGGAGTTGATTTTGATGAGATATTTTCTTTTATTGTAAAGATGTCATCCATTCGTGTGGTTCTAGGTTTAGCTGCAAGTCTAGATTTAGAGGTTGAGCAAATAGATGTTAAAACTGCTTTTCTCCATGGTGACTTAGATGAAGAAATTTATATGGAGCAACCTGAAGGTTTTGAAGTCAAGGGAAAAGAGAATTATGTTTGCAAATTCAACAAGAGCTTGTATAGTTTGAAACAAGCTCCTAGGCAGTGGTACAGGAAGTTTGGTTCCTTTATGAGTCAGCAGAGCTTCAAGAAGACTACTTCAGACTATTGTGTTTTTGTGCAAAAATTCTCTGATGGTGACTTTATTTTTGTTTGGCTTTATGTTGATGACATGCTTGTTGTTGGTCATAATGCTTGCAGGATTTAAAAGTTGAAGCAAGAGTTGAGTGAGTCTTTTTCTATGAAAGACTTAGGACCAGCAAAGCAGATTCTTGGCATACAAGTTGTCCGTGACAGAAAGGCCAAGAAGTTGTGGTTATCACAAGAGAAGTATATTCAGAAAGTACTTCGAAGGTTTAACATGGACAAGGCTAATGTTGTCAGTACACCTTTAGCTATGCACTTCAAGTTGAGCACGAAGCAGTGTCCTTCCAGTGATGATGAGAAGGAAGATATGAAGAAAGTTTCTTATGCTTCAGTTGTTGGTAGTTTGATGTATGCAATGGTTTGCACAAGATCGGATATTGCTCATGCTGTTGGTGTTGTTAGTTGTTTTCTTTCTAATCCGGGAAGAGAACATTGGAATGCTATGAAGTGGATTATGAGATATCTTTGTGGCACTTCTAATCTGAGTTTGAGTTTTGGTATAGGGAAGCCTATTCTTTGTGGTTATACTGATTCAGATATGGCTGGTGATGTTGATACTCGCAAGTCTACTTCAAGGTATTTGGTTAGTTTTGCAGGAGGATCTGTGTCTTGGCAATCTAGGTTGCAAAAATGTGTTGCTCTATCTACTACAAAAGCTGAGCTTATTGCTGCCGTTGAAGCTTGTAAAGAATTGCTTTGGATGAAGAGATTCTTGGGGGAACTTGGTTGTGCTCAAGAGAGGTATGTGCTTCATTGCGACAGTCAAAGTCCTATACATCTTGGCAAGAATTCTACATTTCATGGTCGGTCTAAACACATTGATGTGAGATACCATTGGATTCGGGATGTGTTGGATTCTAAGTTGCTTGAACTTGAGAAGATTCATATGGATGATAATGGTTCCGACATGATGACTAAAGCTTTGCCAAGAGGAAAGTTTGAAGATTGTTGCATGATCGCCGGGATGGCGGTCTCCTCCACATAGTTGGGAGGGGGAGAATTGTTGGGTTATTGGGTCTTTTTCCCTTCCTATGTGGATAAATGAAGCCCAATTTGGACCAACCCACTTTTTCCCATAGGTCCATTACTATGAAACATATATATTCATCTTTTTAGGTCTATTCACCATCACAAAAAGAGAGTTTTCAGCAGCCAAAGAGAGAAAAACAAAGCTGATTTTCGCACCTAAATTTCAGCCACAACTGTCAACTTCAAATTGCGATTCCCACTTCGTTTCTTGTCCGATTGAGCTGATTTTTGGAATGCTTGTTCCTCTCATCTCAATCTTTGATTAGGAACTGACGGAGCTTGATTTGGTGGCCTGTATCTCCTGTTCTTCATTCCCAAACAGTATCTGCGTTTTTTGTGCTTTCACTCCTTTATTTCTCTAGTGTTTGGTGCTGTGGTTTATGTATTATTTCTTGTTGTTTGGCACTTGTTTGGTGGCCATTTTGGAGGAAAATATTGTAACTCTTCGGTGATTATAGTGGAGGTTTGATCCCGTGGTTTTTTACTCTTCACACTGAAGGGTTTTCCACGTAAATTTGGTGTCTTGTGTGATTGCCTTTATTCTTTCCCTATCGGATTTGTGTGGTAATTCATTTGTTTCCATATTAATTTGTTTTGCTTGGTTTGCTTGTCTCCTCTTGGTTCAAGTTGAAAAGGAAAGTTTAGTCTTGGTATTTTCCGCTGCTACCCCGTCGGGCTCTTTGATTGTGTGCCCATCTTTCCTAACACTATGTTGGCATAAGAACCAACAAGATTTTCATTCCCGTAATGCCTCGTTTACTTATCCAAATTGTAAAAGCAATGAGAAGAAAATCCACCTGGGGTCGGCCAGTGAATTTGATCTGGCTATTTGGTTTGAAGACCAGGATTGGTTTGCTTTAGAAAGATCATAGAGGTCTGCTCCCTCTAGTACAATAAGCAATAGCATTCAGTATCGAAAAGTTTACCCTTCTCCTTAGTAAACCAGACCAACACACCTTTTCTATTGGCAGCTGTGACGATACTGTAGTTTTTCTTTCTTCTTCAAAATAGACTCTTGTACAGACTTACTGAAAAAAAAGGCAGCCCGGTGTACTAAAGCTACCGCTATGCATGGTGTCCGGGGAACGGCCCCACCACAAGGGTGTATTATACGCAGCCTTACCTTGCATGTACAGACTTACTGGACGATGTAAAAATATCTGATGGAAGATTCAGCCTTATCAAAAAAAAAAAAAAGATGAGTGATGTCCAGATTCAGTGGATAATCCACGTAGGAGGCAATTAACTTAGGAGATGGTCTCTATTTTCCAATGGTGCATGTTAAAATGCAGATAGTTAAATCTTCAAAAGATTTTCGTTTAAATGTCGACAAAAGAAAAAGGAGTTGGTAAGTACATTATGCTTTTTTCCTGTCAAAAGAGAATAAAAGTGAACTATCCTTTTAGCATGGTTTCAGCATTGATTCAGTTTTGCACAATTGAGTTGTGTTTAAGGACACAATTTAATTCAATTCAGAATTACCTCTGCAACCCATGAAATGCGCTGTATTTACATATCCAACTGGAAGTGACGTGCATTCACATAAGATGCTTTGGATGTATGACATCTGCTATCTGAATCCCCGTTTGCTGTTTCAAATGTCTATCAACTTCGTGTCTTCATGCTGGTAGGATTGTAAATTAATTCAAAGGGTAGCTCTGTCTGATGTGATTATTCACGTGTGGTGAATTGTCATTTGCTGCCTCAATCTTTAGAAATGGAATGGGTTCTGCTTTATAATCTCACATATTGAGCTTTTTCAGGCTTGGGCTGAAAGAGTAAGGAAATGTGTGTCTGAGACTTCTGCTAGAGTTGAGGCAGACATTCTCTACAATTTAGAGAAGGAGGTGATCTGTTTATTTTTGTTTTCACTGATGCTGTCTTTCTTTTTGGGATTATTTGTTGCTTATTCTATTTTTTTTTTTTTTGTTTCCAGAATTTATGCCTTCAAGTGAAACTTCCTGAAGGTGAAATGCTCCTAAATTTAATTAGACAAGTTGAATGTTGTCAATCTCAGTGCTGTGAGATGTTGAAAGGTTCTCTCAGTGTCAAGTTTTCCTACCTTGTCATAGTTTTGAAAGTGTTGATGAAAGTAGAACATTGCATAAGTGACACATTTTCTGTTGTACAGGAACTTGAATGGCTTCTCAACAGATGGGATGGTTTTGCGGTTAACGTTCTAGAGCTTGGGCTTCTGAGACAATACCATAAAGATACCGTGTCTTGGGTAGCGCTTGTTAATAATATTCTATTGGGCATCAGGGAAAGGGAGTATCAAGAAACTGTAGCCCATGAGTTAACTTGCATTCAAAAGGATGCATCATTGCTTAGAGTTAGAGGTTTGGAAATCTCAGTCGATCTTTTGTTTACTAGTTGTGATCTAGTGCAAATGTCTATAATATTTCTCATGTGTTTTACATAGTTGAGGAGCTTCCTTGTGTGGATATTGAGCTAAAGAAGGCTCGCTGTAGGGTAAAAGCTCTGAAGGTAACTTGAGTGGGGGTAAAAGCTCTGAAGGTAACTTGAGTGGTCATTCTTTTCCTATCACTTGCTATGGATCATTAAGTTACATATTCGGCATTCTAATCTTCTCCTATTCCTCTTTCCCTTTTCTTTCTTCGCTATTCGATTCTTTTTATGGTTCATGATTGGTGTTACATCTAATCGCTTAAGCTACCTAAAGTAATTCATCATTCATTGGATAGTTTGGTCTCGTAAAATCTCTAGTTCCTTCCTCTATCTGAAATCTGAATATTCTGATATTCTTCTTTCGTGCAGGAACTTCGTTGCAAAATGTCCATGGATTATATTGAACAGCTTTTGATGGAAGCTAGCATGTAATATTACAATTTTCGGTTTACTTTATAATGATTTTCTTGAAAAATCCTATTGTTCATTCCATTTGATATGCAAATACATCACTAGATTGCAGATTGAGAAAGAGAAGTTGTTTGCTGATATTTATGAGGTAAAAACAATTGCTGTATCCTTAGAGGAAAGAGCCAAGCACCTCCTTAAAAACAAGGAAGAAATATCTGAATTTGAGGATGTTGTAAGGTGTTGCCTCCTTCCCTGATTTGGTTATTGCTTCATATTTCTTGTGTGTTTGTGTATTCATCTACTTCCCGTCTAATATTTATGTTTTGCAAAATAATTAGGGCTTCAGAGGAGATCTCTGTGATTTTTCCTTCTCTTGATGAAGTCAAGGATGCGGTATCGGTGGCTAGCTAAGTCTTGGCTATCTAGGTTACAGGCCAGAGGCGGACCCACGTTGCACCTTAAGGGTGCACATGCACCCGGTAACTTCGTAAAAAATTATATACATAGATATAGATATAGGTATAGATACCCTAATATAACGTTAATATATTAAATAGTACACCCTCAATAATAAAATTCGTTTGAGTGCACCGGTCCGATACTCAAAGTTGAGCACCATTTGGAACCCGACATCGCGAGTTCGATTCCTGGCGGGGGCCGGAGAGCAATGTTTTTTTAGTCCTTTAATTTGTTCCACCTCCACCTCATTTGGCTCCACCACAATTTAAAATAAATTTTAACACACAATTCCCCAATCCCTAAGCTGCCAAGCCCAAACGGTATCGGTGTATTCCCCTCCAAATCCCTAAAATATTTTTTCCAAACCCAAAAGACCCTTCAAATAAATTTTTCTTTCTTCCAAGTTCCATCCCTATATTACCTTTATTCTTCGTAATTTTGTGGCAATTGACGATAACCTATTGTAAATTCTTTACTATTAATTACTTTTTTCCCTATGAATCATCTATTTTGTTTCTGTATCACAGGATAAAATTTAGATTCTCATGGATATTAACATGTTTTTTAGTTGAAATGGTAATAGATAAAATAAGGTATTATTTTTTATTTCTCAATTTAAAGTATTAATATTTTTTCAAAATTCTAATTGCAACCTATGGAAGGAGGGGTGTGATTCCCCTATTAGTAATGTTACGTTTACTTATTTATTTTTGATGAAAATTTTATTTTGTAGGAATTTGTTATTGATTCTTGTGAATTCAAATTGGTAGATATTATTCTCCTCAAATAAGTTCTAGTTTTAAAGACAATTCTCCCCGTCTTATAAAGATTTTGATGTGAATTCACTTAAATTCGATCCCGAAGAAAAAAAATCAATTCATGAATATGACTCTACGATACGAGATTAAGTGAGAAGACACTATATTCAACAAGGGCCTTGTCAACCGGATCTAGGTTTTAAGTGATTGTATAGTTTGTTACATTGAGAAAGAAGGATATATTTGTAAATATAAGCAACGATGCAATCATTGACCGTTTTTAGAATATGAAAATACGTCGATGTCTAATATGAAAGGATGGCCTACTTTTGTTATATTAGCACTAAATTAATGATATTTGATCATTTTGAAATTTATACTTTGCTAATAATTTTTTGCAATTTTTAAATTTAAAAGAATTGTATGTCAAATTAGGTAGTTGATAATTGACATGACTTAATTAAAGATAATGGTGCACCCGCTATCTTCAAATCCTGGGTTCGCCTGTAGCTTACAACCCTTTTTATTAGGGGTGGACATTCGGTTTGTTCGGCTTGATTGTTGAATATCGGTTCGGTTTTTCGATTTTTGGATTGACGAAAATGAAAACCATAACCAAATCAAAATTATTTTGGTTTGGTTCGATTTTTACAAATTCGGTTCGGTTATTTTGGATTTTTATTTCGATTTTAAAGATTAAAGTAGTGAGCATTTAAAATTGATGATTTTTCTAGAAAAATAATCTTTTTTTCAAACCTATTTTTCATTCTCAATTATAAATAACTATAAATAACTCAACACGAACGAAATTAAATGATATAACCATAATTTTAACATAATACATAACTTCATTATGCATAAGTTTGCATAAATAGTCCACAAACAACAATAAAATCGTAAAAACAGTTCATAAAAGAACTACCACGGTACACACTATTTCTTCATAAATAGTCTAAAGTCGTCAAAACATTACATAAAACATTCGAGCCACTAAAATAGTCCATAAAACATTAAAACAGTCCATAAATGATAAATCAGTCAATAAAACAATACAAATACACAACATTCCATAAAACTGCAAAACAGCCACCACCATTAGTCCATAAGACAGCTATAACAGTCCACCAAAATAGCCACCGATCCACAACCCACAAATCAGCCACAACAATCATCTACAGTTCAAGAAAATTTGTTCTAAGTTCAAACTTTATTATACAAAAAGACTTACTAATACTATAGACTGCATCACTAAACTAAAACAATATACACAACTCTCTCACATTAAAAATGAATAAAATATGCAAATTCCCTACATGGCTACATACAGTTGTATGATACAGAAGTAATATCATATACCAGGTAAATATTTTGCATGCAATTGATAGAAAATATTTCACTATAATCAAACATGCCACCTCATTGTATTATGGCGTCCAGGTATCAAGGATGACACAACCTACACTTGCAATTCCTAAGGGATGACATCAAATCTTCCAATATAAAAATTAAAGACAATATAACAACCACCTCTTCCAGTAAATAAAATATTATCACGTTCCAAGTTACATGACCACTTTGAAACTTTTTAGTAACTTATCTGGAAATCTCACCCTCTCTAGTCTCTAAGGCATCTGGAATAATTATTGATCAAGTGAAAGTTTGGTTGTGATATGAAAAATCAAGTTAAAGAGCACACGATTCACTTCAAATTGCATTTTAAATAGTAAAAAAGAAATCAAAGCTATATACATTCTAAAGAACTGTCAACTGAGCACACCCAAATTTTAAACGTACCATAGTTCCATGTGGAGCAGAGACACCACCTCAACCAAGATCAAAAAAGAAAATATGACAAATCAGTGTTTCAACAAAGAACAGTCAAAGGAACATCACATGATCCCACTAAGCATCGGATCCTTGTACACATTCAAACATCATATATAAAAATCTCATCAGCTCAGGTTTAAAGCCAATCAAATCACCATAAACAACATACTGCTCTATCTTGATGATCTCTTATTAAATTGCAAGACCAAGCTTGAGGTAATACAGTCATCTGCAACTTGCATAATTCAACCCAAACACACTTTCAAATAAAGAAACTAATAGAAGTAGAAGTAGAAAAGGAACGCAAAAACACACTTACCCACAATCCAAATTTTCTTATTGACAACTATACATCAGCAATGCTAGACTCAGTTCCACTACAAGCTATTTCTAAAAAAATATAAGACACTTGTTAGTTGATATGCAATATAAACAAGAAATTATTTTCAATAAAATGAATATAAAATCATAAAATTCTTACCAATTTTAAGTTGCTCAAGATACTCTAAATCTTCCTCGACATTAATTGGAATAGGTTCACGTCTAAGCCAATCTTGAAGACAAATAAGAGATTCACTAGTTTAGGAGTTAATGAACTCCTAAAGAGATCAATAACACGACCTCCCGTGCTAAATGCACATTCAAATGCGACACTGAAAATGGAAATGGCTAAAACATCATGAGCCATCTCAGGAAGAATGGAAAATCTCGGCTCATTAATTTTCCACCAACCTAATATGTCAAAATTTTCCAAATCTGTCTCAATCTCTTCAGCAAGATATTTTTCCAACTCAGATTTACTGCTTGACCCTCGACTAATTTCTTTATGTTTCTCAAATTGTTGTTTTGTTCTCATTAGTTCTCTTCTTTGAAAGTTTCCATAACCACTTACAGATGAAGAGTTTTCAGAATAAGAAGAAGTAGATAAAGATGAAGAGTTAACAAGGCTTTCATATATGCCTCCACCGACTCAGACAACTTGTTCCCAATTTCTTTCTCAAACATGTCCACAATTACAAAAGGAACATATTCTAGTTTGTTACAGGGATTCAATACAGATGAAATAAAGATCATTTTGTTCATTTTCTCTTGATCACCCCAATACTTTCTGAACTTTTTCCTCATATTTGTTGCCATTTTTCTCAAATGAAAATTTTTATTTTCTATCATCTCTCTCAAAATCAGATCAAGCTCAGCAATTTCCACAAAATGCACACTATTAGTAACATATTTTGAACTAGAAACTTTCAAAGTAAGATCATAAAAAAATTACAAAATTTTTACCATTGCTCTCACATTTTCCCAATCCTCACTTGTAAAAGCCCCTGCATTAGTTCCATCTTCACAAGGAGAAGTATGAAGATAATCCAAAAAACCATTATCATAGAAACTAAATGTAAAAGCCCTCACATGGCCTTTCTTTTCTTCGAAGGTTCAGCTTCAACGACAGTTTCAACTTCATTTGGAGATGAAATTGAAATATTTTCATTTGATGCTCCACCTTCACTTACCCGGCTTCCAATCTGTGAAAATAATGTAATTATTTTTAATTCTCACTTCTCCACCTTTAATCTTAAACTATCAATTTAAATGAAGAATAAAAAAGAATACCGGATTAGACATAATTGGAAGCCTTGACTGGTCGAAAAATTGAATGATTGGTCGCCGACAATCAACTCAAAAAACTCACAGACAGACGACAGTGGTCGTCGCCGGCTCAACTATTCCTCGCCGCCTTCGGTAGATAGCTACAACCTACAAGTAACAAGCCCACAACCAGTGTCTAGTAGAAAGAAGGAACGCTTGTCGGCTTGTCGCTTGCTCGCCACCTTGCCTTCGCCATCACCGGTGGATTGTATTGAGGAACGAAGCAATGAAGAGTCGTCTTTGCCGGTGGATTGTACCGTACGTGAGAAATGGCGCGTAACTGTGGCTGCTAGCTTGTGTAATGTGTTAGCGATTTAGGGTTTGTAATGTGAATTTCTGCAATTGTGCTTACTAGTTACTGTTTACTGAATATATATATATATATTATATAATATACATATATATAAAATATATTATTATATATATTTTTTATATATATAATAAAATACACATATTATTTATTTATTTATAAAATTTTGGTTTTTCGGTTTATCCGATTTTTTTTTTTTGAAAAACCAAAACCAAACCGAAAAACCGAATTCCAAAAATTACAAACCGAAATCGATCCGAAAAACCGAAAAACCGAAACCAAAATTAAATTTTGATTTGATTTTTTGGTTTAGACCAAAATATGCCCAGCCCTACTTTTTATCACGTGATTCTATGGAACTTGGTTCAAGTCCTCCTATTGAAGTTGAGAATTTGAAGGTTAATCTCTTGCAAACTCTGCCTTTTTGAAATATAGCGAAGTTCTTACATCATTTATTGTAATATCTGCTGATATTAGTATCAAAATCTAAGCTTCTGAAGCTATCTCTGAGAGAACAACTGATGATTCAAACATTGCTTGATACTTGCACCAGGTGGAAGCAGGATGCTTGCTCTGCGTTGCATGATAGAGAGTGGCTGTTGAATGTCGAAAATATAGATGACGAAATACTGAGCAGGCATAGTAAAAATGAAAAACAAATTCAAGCCATAGAATCTGTTGTAGAAGCAGGTCAAGGTCTTGATTTCAAGTTTGATATGGTTCCAAAACTTCAAGATGCTTGTTCTACTTTTCGTTGGTGCTTTAGGGCTTTATCTTTTGCTACTGCAATTCCAACACTTGAGGTAATTAATTGTCTCATAAGATTTTTGCTCTGCATAAAAAGAGAGAGATCTGGACATTGAATTGTGGTTTAGGCTCTTTCGTCATGGCTGTGCATGCACTCCTTAGTATTGCGGTCAATAGATGTGATTTTAATTGTTTTCTTTGGCTTTTTTTGGTATCCAGTGCTTAAATTTTTGTGCCTTGTCCCATATTCTGCCTCTGGTATCGCCCATATTCGAGGAACAACAGCTCTAATACCTTTTAGTCTGTCATCACCATGGATTTTAAAGGTGTACTGTGCGAATAGTTATGTCACGACTCGAGTTGAGACCCTGGCCGCGACTGGCATCCCGAACCATGAAGGCCCGGATGCCCCTTTCCATTTGGTGATCATGTACAACACTCATACAATGAAAAGAAATGCGGAAGAAAATATAATACGGAATCATGGTCAATCTCATAAATCAACTAAGCAGTTCGAAAAGGAAATTCTTAACAATTAAAACACATGGCACCCGTCTACAATATCTCTAATAATTCAAGAACAACCATATCTCTAAAACAAAACTGGGGCAAGGCCCCAGTCGAGCCATAAACTGAAATAAGATAATACAGACAACCATGTCTTTCGGAAAAGAGAAGGCTCACCAACTGCAACTTCAGAAAAATAATTTACTGCTTAGCGAGACCCCGGGACTATGCCTCAAATCCTGAAATATAGGGGGCCAATACAGATGTACTGGTATGTGAAACAACTCTAAATAACATGTTTTTATACAAAATAGATGAGAGTATTTCATGAAACATTACACATAAGTTAAATTAAATAAAACACATGAGCATAATTTAGAGTTTCAAAGACTTTCTTGCAATCATGACTCAACACTTTGTTACTCTTCCGAGCTAATCGGTACACCCTACAATCTGTAATCCCATGGGCTATATAAAATCCCCCCTTGACTCGGTGGTCAAGCCTCAATCCAAGTGTGCCACAGGATTGGAGTTTTAATAAGTTGGTACACCCCCTTACAAGAATACCGTGGCATCACCCTTGTATGACGTCCACATTATCCCCCTTTCGGGATAATACCTGTATCGGCAACTACGATTTCCAACGATGAGACTTTACACTCAAACACCTTATTTAGGTAACTAATTAGCTCTCTTAAGCCCAAATTTTAATTCTTTGAAATCATCCTTCATACTTTCAAAATGATCAATACTTTTTCTATTAAGGGCATGTCATCACCGGGTATCATCATACTCTGACTTGCAAGTCAATATCATATCAAATTCATAGCCTATCATATTTAAAACATGCACATGACCACTCAAGATTCATAACATCACAATAGAGTCATCATTTTGAAATCTCAGGAAAAAACTTATGCAAACAACCTCATTTACAAGTCTTAAAAACATGCGGTGGTGATGTCAATTTATTCAATCACATACAATTCTTTCCCTTTAAAGAAAGAACGTAGTTATAGAAAGAACACCCTCTCATCATATATAAACTATGTCAAACACTATGATATTGAGAAGATCACTTGAATCTTAATGCATGCATTCCAAATCATTCACAATGAAAATATAAAATTTAGTTCGCAACAAGAGAGGGAATTCATACTCATGCTCTCAATCAATCTTACAAAATACACGAAATCATATATATATAGTCAGAATTCAATTTCCATGAAAAAATGATTCAAGACAACATATAATTCCATCAAAACAATCCTATGATGCATACTTTTCAAAAACAATATTGAATACTTCATTATAAAACATAATTAGGGATCTTTAATCTTGATAAAACATTTAAACTTATGCCCAAGATTTATAGAGTAGTCCCACATACCTTAAGTTCCTTGATTTGAAAAATGGAACCCTAATCTTGAAACTTTCTTGATAATCTTGACTTAGAAGATGAATCTTTGATCTTTGGGAGGGAAGTTAGGGTTTTGTTTTGAAGGAATTTGAGTGGTTTTGGGAATAATATGCCCTATAGACGTTTTAATTTTGTGTTATGGCTGAGATATGATGAGGGAAAAGACTGAAATGCCCTCTCAAAGCTGGAATTTAAAATCGTGAACTGGGCACCCAACGCGATTAGCGACGCGGCGCGTAGAGATCACGTCGGGCTTCTGTTTTGCTCATCCAAACGTGCCTCCGACGTTGTCCGAAAAATTCAAAACTTCTCCAAGACAATTTTTTTATACTCCTGAACAAGAATAAATTTAAAAATCTACATCTCTAGGTCAAAAAGGTCGATTTAGAAATCATTAAAGTTTAAGAGCTTAAAATATGGCTAAGTCCTTTTAACACTTAGAAAATTTCTAGATGGTTAACTCTTTTAGCAAGCCACTAAGTGAGGTATTAAGTCAAGAATGCCACGGGGTGTTACATTATCCTCCCTTGGGATCATTCGTCCCCAAATGATGGCTCAAAACACAGAAAAGCATGACTTCAAGTACACCAAGGAAACGATAAGGAGAGTAGCATATGCCTTATACTTTCTATGTCGCAATCCACAGCCTCAATGGGGGTTGGGTATCTAGTTCACATGTCATCCTATGACTCCCAAGTAGCTTCCTTAGCTTTTTAATTCTTCCACAATACCTTAATCAAAACTATTTCCTTACTTCTCAGCTTCCGAACTCGGAGATCCAAGATGGCAATAGGTTCTTCTTCATAAGACAATGAGTCTTTCATATTGATATCCTCTACCGACAACACTAGGGAATAATCTCCAATGTACTTCTTTAACATTGACACATGAAATACTGGATGCACGGAAACCAAGCTTGTGGGAAGATCTAACTCATAAGTAAGATCACCTATCCTTCTCACAATCTGATATGGTCCTATATAACGAGGATTGAGTTTCCCTTTCTTCCCGAACCACATGACCCCCTTCATAGGAGAGACTTTTAGGAATACCCAATCATCAACTTCAAATTCTAAATCTCTTCTTATAACATCAGCATAGGATTTCTGGCGGCTCTGAGCTATCTTAAGTCGCTCCCTAATGATCTTAACCTTCTCCATCGCCTGATAAACAAGCTCAGGTACGAACAATTGAGTTTCACCCACCTCATACCATCTAATTAGTAACCTACATTTCCTCCCATAAAGTGCCTAAAAAAGAGTTATCTGAATACTGGAATGGTAACTATTATTGTAGGTGAATTCTATCAACGACAAATGATCCACCCAACTGCCTTTGAAGTCAATCACGCAGGCTCTCTCAACATATACTCATTGGTCTGAGGGTGGAAGGCAGTACTCAAGTTCCCTTGGGTACCTAAACCCCTCTGAAAAGATTGTCAAAACTGCAAAGAGATTATGTACCTCAATCAGATATAATGGATACTGGTTCCCCATGCAAGCGAACTATTTCCTCGATGTACATCTTGGCATAATCATCTCCCAAATAGTTAGTACTTACAAGCAGAAAGTGAGATGACTTGGTCATCCGGTCTACAATTACCCAAATGGAGTCATATTGGTTTCAGGACCTCGAAAGCCCTGTGATGAAATCCATATGGATCATCTCCCTTTTCCACATTAGCAAGACTATCTCTTGGGAAGTTCCACCTAGCCTCAAATGTTCTACCTTAAGTTGTTGACAATTCAAACACTTGGAAACAAAGTTAGAAACATTCCTTTTCATATTATTCCACCAGTAAATAGCCTTAAGGTCATGATACATTTTCATAGAGCTAGGGTGAACAACATACCTCGAAGTGTGATCTTCGTTAAGGATTCTTTCCCACAATTCATCTACATCCCTCACATAAAGTCTACCTCGATTCCTCAAAATTCCATCACTGTTAATTTCATATGCCAACACCTTCTATTGACCCACATCATTCTTAATCTGTAACAAGATGGGGTCTTCAACCTGCTTTTCCTTAACTTCAGCACACAGGGAAGATTTAGATATCTCATGAACAATTACTCCTCCATTTTTGGAATTCAGAAGTCGAACCCCTAGATTTGCAAGACGGTGAATATATTTCACCATATCCCTTTTTACTTTATCAACATAAGAAAGACTTCCCATAGATAACCTGTTGAGGGCATCAGCCACCATATTTTCCTTGCCTGGATGATAGTTAAGGCTCATGTCATAATCCTTCAACAGTTCCAACCAACGCCTCAACATGAGATTCAGTCCTTTCTATGAGAAAACATACTGAAAACATTTGTGGTTAGTGAAAATATCAACGTTTATCCTATACAGATAATGCCGTCAAATCTTAAGTGCAAACACCACATCCGCTAACTCCAAGTCATGGGTGGGGTAATTTCGTTCGTGCCCCTTCAATTGTCTAGATGCATAAGCTATCTCCTTACCATGCTGCATAAGTACACACCCAAGTCCCACCTAGGATGCATCACAGTACAAAACAAAACCCCCTGTACTATCGGGAAGGGTCAAAATAGGTGTGGTAGTCAATTTGTCTTTCAATTTCTTGTAATGACCCTTACGGTCATTTTCCTGTATTTTCATATAATTTAGTACCTTTCTAGAATATTTTTGATATAGGTAAAATTCTTTAAGTGATAATATATTTGTCACTTTATAATAGATTTTTATGATCTATTATTATTTTAGACGGAGATAGTAAATCTAGAAATGTCAAAATATTATTATTATATAATAGAGGTTTTTTTAGAAATAATTTTCTATTAATTATGCTATCACTACCAGAAATTGAGCCTATAACAACGGACTTTTGACAACGGTTGTAAAAGCGTTGCAATAGATGGTCTATTGCAACGCTTTCAAGCATCGCTAAAAATAATTATTATATTAGCTATAATTTAACACTATACCCGTCACCTTTGATATTAAGCGTTGCAATAGATAAATAAAAAAGGCTATTGCAACGGTTATTTTATTCCCTCCATTTTTTCACGCTATATTTTGTTAAGTCCGCCAAAACAAAAACATACTTTAACAAAAGCTTATCGGAAGCCTAAACAAATTAACACTTTAAGAAAAGCCTATGTTAAGCTTAAACGATTTCTGTGGACGCTAAAAAATCCTAAATCGAGATTACCCTAATCGCTTAGTTTTCTGCGCAACTCTGTAGGAGATACGAGGATTCCCCTGCGTAACTATGTGGAAGGAAAAAGGTATGATTTTTGTTGTAAAAAAGATTATTTTTGTGCTTTTGTTTTCACAACTCTGTAGTAGATTTATGTTTGTTTTTCGCATAGCCAATACTGAGCTTGGCTTTGATTTAGGAAAGGTTGGCTTTGATCCGCGTAACTCTATGGAAGGATATCTATGATCTGTGGGAGATCGGAAGGAGATGAATTTTGGAGATTTTTTTGTAACTCTGGGATTTTTGGGGATTTTGTTGTACTATAACTAAAGTGTTCTTCCAAGGATTTTCTGCATTCATTATCAGTAAGTTGTCAACCTCTTCCTTTTTCTTCTTTCAGAAGAGCCTGTGGTAGTTGGTCGAGTTAGATGTTACTGATTTTTGGGGATTTTGCTGTAGCTGTTACTGATTCATTTTGAAAATAGCTTTGATTCTTTTTTGTTGAATGTTTGATTTGAGTGATAAATTTGAGTTTGGGTTTAATTTATGGGCCTGTTAATTTGCTGTTGTTTTTGTTGCTTTAGAATGGCAAGAGCTGAGTAAACAAATTACAAATATACTTGTAGCTTATGCTATGCCTATTGTGAGTATCTAGTTGAGTGTGCTGTTTTGACAATAGCTGCAAGTATGCTTGTAATTGGCTTACATACCACACTTAAAATACTTGTTTGTCTAGCGTTATGAACTGAACTAGATACTGAACAACACACTTTTGCAATTTTTTTACATTGTGGTAGCTCTTAAACTACTTGTTTCTCTAGTGTTATGAACTGAACTAGATATTGAACAACACACTTAAAGACTGAAAAGGGAAAAACTGGGTATATTGTTTGTTTGTTTGTTTCTGTCAGTGCCTCAGAGGGATGTGTAGTAAGAGATTGCGTATCTGTTCATTATTTGACTTGCTCTTGCACTGATCCTCTTCACATGTGATGCTGATAGATCTATTTCTATTCACTTGACTTGTAGCATGTAGACCTGTATGCATGATAAGCTGTTTTCTATCTCTTCTTTGATGATTTTTGGTTTCCACTATAGTCATATTTAATATGGGATGCCTTTCACTCGACTCTAATTACTCACTTCCTCCCTTGTTATTGAAAAGAAAAAAGAGAAGAAAACACCTGTTTATTGGATGCCTAAGCTTGGTTTTCCAAAAATTGTAGCTCACCTGTTGCTGACACTTATCTCTGCAAATGTTTTAAGTTCTTGAGGCTGATGTAGTACAATACTCGACCCTGCTTGGTACTGAGGTTTAGTTATTGTTGTAAAAGAGGATGATTATCTTCTGAAAAATATTTTTCTGAAAAGATTTTACACTTAACACAACCAACAACAGAGAATGTTAACCATTCATCATTTTTTGACTTAATTAATGATGTGTTATATTTTAAATTTGAAAGCATGCCTATTATTTTACTGGTGATTCTGCTGATTTAAGCAATCATGTTACTTTCTCTTTCAATGGATTGAAAAGGCCTTTCAATATATTCTGCTGATTCTAGGTTCCTATGGTAATCGACTAATCGAGATAATTGTTTTGATAGCTTACCAAGGTCGGGACTATAGCTATTTACATTTCTTATCGAGACTTAAGGCAGGTGTTTAACAGTCAATGTTGTGCTGACCGATGTATGTATGTAATACTAGAAAATAGTTGTTCTTTGTTGCCCAAAAGTTAAGTTGGTCACGATATGAGCTACTTTGTAATTTATTGCTTGAAACTCACCATAATTTTCTTACTGAAAAATACATCTTGTAAAATAAAGATCAGTAATAATTAATATCCATTGCCAGGTTGATTCCTTGCTACTTTGTATCACTGTTATATTTAAGTGAGATTGATCTTGTTGTAATAAATGAATCTGCTAGTTAAAATAATCTACTAACAATCGTATAATTGGCTTAGTGAATTCACTTTATCTATGTGGATCTCTATGAACTTTTGTTTGCTGGGAACATTTTCATCTGAACTTGTTAAAATTTTTGTGTAAGTTTCTTGGCTGCCTATTTCACGTGCTTGACAATGTCCATATTTTAGCTTAGCATGAATCATAATTTTTGTGATTTCATTGTGTTATATACGTAGGATCTTAATGGATAGTAAAGATAAAACTCTATTGTTTCTATCTGGCAAGGCAATGAAACTGGATTAGATAGCAGAAGTAATCTACATTAGTGTCACTTTTGTTACTGATTTCATTCATGATTGGCCTATATTGTGCTTGGTGGTGCATCCATGTAATGGGATACCAGTATGTAATATGACAAATAGCACCAGAAATTATGTACTCAAGCTTATAGTTCTTTGTGATTGTATTCAAAGGATGTTAGAAATTATGTACTCAAGTTTATAGTTTTGGAATGGAAGGAATTCACACATATTTCAACAAAACCAAAGAACCTGGAATCACATTCTTCAAAGGATGTCAAGTAGGCTTAAACCAAGTATACATATTTAGAACAGTTGAATATTATGCTGGTATATAATCCTCTATATTAAGCTTAAAGAGTAAATGCTGGTAACATTTCATTTGTAGGTTCTTGATTCGTATTAGTCTGTGCTTTTAGTTGCTGCCTATTTATAATTTTGTGTGATCAAAGTTTTAGGCTTTTTGGGATATTTTAGCAGTATGATATGTTTCCCTTTCCCTGTGATATCTATAACCTTAACCTTATAACCTTAACTGCCACCGTTTAACATTATAACCTTAACGGCCACCGTTTAACCTTATAACCTTAACAACCTCCGTTTAACCTTATAACCTTATAACCTTAATGACCACCATTTAACCTTATAACCTTATAAGGTTAACGGTCACCGTTTAACCTTATAACCTTAACGGCCACTTTTTAACTTTATAACCTTATAACCTTAACGGCCACCATTTAACCTTATAACCTTATAACCTTATAACCTTAACGACCACTGTTTAATCTTATAACCTTATAAGGTTAATGACCACCATTTATCCTTATAACTTTAATGACCACTGTTTAACCTTATAACCTTAACGACCATCGTTTAACCTTATAACCTTATAACCTTAACGACCACCGTTTAACGTTATAACCTTATAACCTTAACGACCACCGTTTAACCTTATAACCTTATAAGGTTAACGGCCACCGTTTAACCTTATAACTTTAACGATCACCGTTTAACTTTATAACCTTATAACCTTAACGAACACCGTTTAACCTTATAACCTTAACGGCCACCATTTAACCTTATAACCTTAACGTCCACTTTTTAACTTTTTAACCTTATAACCTTAACGGCCACCGTTTAACCTTATAACCTTATAACCTTAACGGCCACCGTTTAACCTTATAACCTTATAAGTTTAACGACCACCGTTTAACCTTATAACTTTAACGATCACCGTTTAACTTTATAACCTTAACGGCCACTGTTTAACTTTATAACCTTATAACCTTAACGACCACCATTTAACCTTACATCCTTATAACCTTAACGGCCACCATTTAACCTTATAACCTTATAAGGTTAACGGCCACCGTTTAACCTTATAACTTTAACGGCCACCATTTAACTTTATAACCTTATAACCTTAACGGCCACCGTTTAACTTTATAATCTTATAACCTTATAACCTTAACAGCCACCATTTAACCTTAAAACCTTATAAGGTTAATGGCCACCGTTTAACCTTATAACCTTAACGACCACCATTTAACCTTAACGGCCACCGTTTAACCCTATAATCTTAATGGCCACCGTTTAACCCTATAACCTTAACGGCCACCGTTTAACTTTATAACCTTATAACCTTTTGTTGAGTAGTACTAGAGAGTTTTCAAACTTCTAACTTGTAGATGAAGGTTTTGGAAAATTATTGGCATGTCAAGAAGAGCTTCTTTTCTCATATCACTAAGTAGATGACTTAGTCGACAAGAATAGATTAATAACTATACTCAAATTTGTGATCAACTGAAAGCATAGAAACAATTGTCAGAATCTCATTTAAAGTTTACATTTGAATTTTTTTTCTTTATTTTGGGATTTAAATATTATCTTCATATTTTAGCTTATCATGAATCATAATTTTAGTGATTTCGGTGTGTTATCTAGGATTTAAATGAATGTTGAAGATAAAAGTTGGATGAATTGTTTAATATGGTCTAATGAGTTCGAGCGTGGAGTGAAATATTTTCTTGAAAAGGCGTTTGAACGAGCTGCTCAAGAAAATGAGATATTATTTCCTTGTAGAGACTGCAAGAATCAACATTGGCATTATAGAGATGTGGTGGGGGATCACTTGCTTTCTAGAGGGTTTCTTCCTAGTTACACTAAATGGACTTTCAATGGAGAAAGCGCTTCCTCGAGAAAGACACATCATCCAATCAATGATGATGAAGGTTCTAATATGAGTGATGATATTGATGGACTACTTCATGATACGTTTAGAAATGTAGATACTGAATTGAGGCATGGAGAAGGAGTTAGACAGGGATTACCTGAAGATGCAACTAAATTTTTTAAATTATTGGAGGAAGGAAAACGACAATTATATCCTGGGTGTGAGAATTTTAGTAAGCTGAGTTTCACCATTCGGTTGTTCTTATTTAAATCATTGCATGGGTTGAGTAATGCAACATTTTTAGATCTCTTAGTGTTGATAAAAAAGGCCTTTACCTTTGCTCAAATACCAGAGTCTTTCAATAAGGGCAGAAATGTGATAAGAGATTTGGGTCTTGATTATGAAAAAAATACATGCATGCCCTAATGATTGCATGTTATTCTGGAAGGACAATGAGACAACTGAGATTTGCTCTGTATGTGGGACTCTAGATAGAAGAGTGTTGGTGGTTCCTTAACCAATGTAAGCTCTAAAATTCCTGCAAAGGTTTTAAGATACTTTCCCTTAAATCCTAGGCTTCAGAGGATGTTCATATGTCCTGAAATAGCTGTTGCAATGAAATGGCATGCTAATGAACGACCGGATGATAAAAATCTGAGGCATCCTGCTGATGGCCAAGCATGGAAGGATTTTGATCATTTGTATCAAGACTTCTCTAGAGATCCTCATAATGTTAGGTTAGGTCTCTCGAGTGATGGTTTCAATCCATTTTGGACCATGAGTATTTCTCATAGCACGTGGCCTGTTATGTTGATGAACTATAATTTATCACCATGGATTTGCATGAAGCCGGAGTATCTTATGTTGTCAATGATCATTCCAGGCCCATATTCTTCTGGAAATGATATTGATGTGTATTTGAAACCACTTCTTGATGAATTAAACGAACAATGGGAATCTGGAATAGATACTTATGATGCTAAAACCAAAAAAATATTCAAAATGCATGCAACGTTAATGATGAGATCAATTGATGCTGCGTTTAGAGAGTGTAAGTCCATACTCAAGAAAAATCACTTTTATGCCTACCCCAATGATGAAATTCAAAGGGAAAAAAGGCCTACCTCTATTCCAGAACCTATATTTGAGGATCTTCTTGTGTATTGGAATTCAGAAGAAGCTGAGGTATGATATCAATATGGAGAACTGTTATACTATTGTTAGCATGCATTTATTATTGAATTCATCACGCCTGACCTTCCTTTTTACGTTGTTCTTTCTTTCAATAAAAGACATCAAATTCTGTGTGTTTAAACCTTCACTGCCTCAATCTTTTTATTAAAAAAATACTTCCAAGACTAACAAAGAAAATAGGAAAAAGTTTAAGTATCCACACACTATGGGAAAAACAAGTTTTGCTTTAATCCGCGAGGTTTGGTGTTTTCTCATATTGTTACTATGAACTTGTTGAGTTTACTTGATAATATTTTAATGTTGACTTGCATGTAATTAGGAAAAAAAGACAGAAAATTCCAGTGCTGTGTCGAATAAGGAGTTCTTTGTGGCTACTAGAACAAGGAAACCTGATCAAATATATAAGGATACATCTGAAGAGATCACAAACAAAATAGTATGAAATTTTCTATTTCAAAATTGATCAAGATCATTGTTTTCTTAAATATTGAATCAACTAAATTTACTTGCTCTTGAATATGATGTGTAGGTTGAAATAACGAGAGTAGAGACTAAAGAAAGTGAAGATGGTACTCAATCAACTGATGCATTCACAAAAGTTATTGGGCCTGATCATCATGGTCGAGTAAGACTACTCGGATGCGGTGTTACCAAGACTCTTTTGAAATAGAAAGCAAGTGATTCAGGATCCTCTTCAAAATCTGATGAACTAGTGAAGAAGAGATTGGATGAGCTAGAAGAGAGGATGCAACAAAGAATGAATTCTCAAAGAGATGTCATTGAGCGAGAAGTTACAATGAACATCGTTGCACAACTTTAGCATCTAAATCCAGGATTAACACTTGATCCTAATATGCTAGAATTCAATGTTCATTTGTCAGGAGAAGCGTTTTCTAATCAACAAGGAAACCATCCATCTGTTGGTAGTAACAATCAAGGTCAGTTTCCGTTTCTTGATTTGTTGGTAGTAACAATCTGTTGGTAGAACTTCTCTTGCTTTTGGTGTGTGTCTGCTGGTGAAAGTTTGGTATTAGTAGTTTGATATTGTGGCCTGGTATTATTAGTTTGGTATTGTGTCCTAAAAGAATATAAAGATGATTCCGTTTCAAAAGGGTAGATGCTATGCTGTACATATCAAATTTTGATTCTGAGGTTGACTACCTCAAAAAGTGATTTGAAACTCTGGAGGTAATTATTTGAACTGTGGGACTGCGTGCTAACTGGATTAGATGTGAAGCTACAATTTTCTCTTATTTATTGATATGGAAGAATTAGATGTCTTCACCAGAAAGATTGTTCTTCAAGAAAGAAATCCAAAAAACACTAAGCTTATCGATCAATATAACCAAATGATTCCAGGATTGGACCTTTAGGCTGTTATCAGCTAACCAACATAGTGAAAGTTGGTTTCCTAAAAGATCTAGTTAATTTTTCGGTGACCCTTTAACTTCCCAGATCTATAGCAGCAAGAGCACCTGAAGACATATAAAAAAATGGGATAATTTTCCTGGTTTATAGTTTGTGTTTTTTAGTAAGTTTGGGAAATAAATATTGTGACTTTTAAACGTAGACTTGATGTTTGAGCTTATTGTTTTGTTCAGTTTTAATGAAATGTTGTTGGATGCTGAGAGTGCAACAATATGGTAATTGAAAATGACAATGGTTGACTATATTATTCTTTTTGGTTTTTATTTGTGGATGTGTGTTATTTGCGTTTAATAGTACATTATAATTGGATCAGGTTAGCTTAGTTTGTGTGGCGAGTATGATGTTTGTGCTCAGACTTGTTAAATATGTGTGATTGAGTTCAATTAATCAACTACGCTGATTGGGTGTCTGTTGTCCTGCTGCTTTTTGTGGCAAAAAAATTTTTACAGACTGAACTAGGCAAGAGAACTACTTTGAGAGGGATGAATCATGCTTGCTTAAGGTTCATTCTATAGATATAACTTAAAAAGTACTAATTCCTGAATTCAGAAACTACATTCTTCTCGGAATAGACTAAAAAGGATATGCTGCCACATCAACTGGAATGGATCTAGTAATATTTAATTGGAAGATTACATACTTACTAGTGCTATATTTGTTAGGGGACCCAAAGCTACAATAGTAACCTTTCCTGGGTGTAGACTGGCTTGTTGAACGATAAAGTCAGTAGCATTCTGTTCAATAGGCTTTCTATCCGCGCCATGAACAAAATCAGCAATTCGAAGTTTTGTACCTTTCTTCACATTAAATTAAACAGAGTTAAGAAGAAACATTCATAAGGAAAAAACATTTCTAAGTTTGCTGCCAATTCAGACAATTAATTTTTCTCAAAACAAGGTTCTTTAAGAAGAAACGAAGTAAGAAGAAACATATTCATAAGGAAAATAAGCATTGTTCTTTAAGTTATATCATCTCCACATTTGGATGTTTGTATTTCTTTCTAACCATGATTGGTTGATTTGCCTCTTCACTAGCTAACTTATATGTAGTTTATGTACTTATTTGGTTGTGGAATAGTTCTTTTTATATTGTCATTTAAGGGCTAATTTATATTATTTATTCTCTATTTATAGGTGTCCAAAATGAAGAAAGAGATGAAGAAAATGATGAAGATATTGACCATACTTGAGAAGATTTTAGGGTTGTGGATAAATGCTCTAATATCAATAGTTTTGTGTTGAATTTTTTTAAACTTATCGCGACTTGAACTTGCTAGTATGTAAAAACTTAACAAATCATTTGAACTTGATTACATTTTACTTTTGGGTTTAAATTACTAGTTTGTTGCATATTTTGAATTATGAGATTATTAATTAATGATTTTGTTGTGTGATGTGTATATATTGTGTTATAATTTATTATGTATATAAATAAAAATTTACATTAATATGACTTTATATAAATCGTTTTAATTTAATAACAAAAGCGTCGCAATAGATGCTATTGCAACGGTTTAATGTCGTAGCAATAGAATCTATTGCAACGGTTTAACGTTGTTGTAATAGAATCTATTGCAACGGTTCGTAACCATTACAATAGATGAAAATAGGTGTCCCAACAAGTGATGAAATAGTTGTAATAGGTATTCAAAAAGCATTGCAATAGAATAACAAAGGCGTCACAATAGAATCTATTGCGATGGTTCGTAACCGTTGCAATTGATGAAAATAGGTGTTTGAATAGGTCAAAAATAACGGTCGCAATAGGCCTATCTATGGCAACGGTTGTAAGAAACCGTCACTATAGCTCTACCTATGGCGATAGTTTATACAACCGTCGTAAAAACCGTTGCCATAGACCTATCGCAACACCCACCTATGGGGCGCTTACTGAACCATTGCGATAGGTCTATGGCAACGTTTATTTGGCCTATTGCAATGGTTTTGCAACCGTCACCAAAGATCTAATTTCTGGTAGTGTATATTTAAAATATTATAATTATTTTACCATGAATTTATATAATACCCGAATGTGTATATAGTGTAGAAAAATCATTAATTATGGCTAATGCCATGACACGTGGGAAATGATATGTGGAAAACAACATATTGCTTGGTGGCAGCCATGCATATGTCCACTTGATTAAAGTTTTATCTTCTTTTATACATCTATATATATATATATATACGTGGTAGTAGTGTCTTTCAAAAATAGAAATTCTTTTTTAACAAAAAAGGCAAATCTAAGTGCTAGTACTCTTATATGTGAACATATACTACACGTATATATACATACTAGTTTAGAGTACGTACGTTGCATGTGTACATCGATGATAAGTAATAAATTTACGAATTCAGAGCAGTTTACTCCAACTGCATGAGGGAGAAAAACTTGTTGAGTTATTTGATTGTAAAATTTAGTTTAAGTAAAATAAAAATAGTTAGAAATTGTGAACTCCAATGGCTAATTACAACCACATCTCTTCCTCAAATTGAAAAAACACGAGAGTAAAGTTATTACATATATTTCATTATGATAAAAATGAAACGTATTTCAACTTATACCCAAAAAAGTAAAAAACAAGAATGGAAGGATATAACTAAAACAATATCGGAGTATAGTTTATTTTTAATTTGAGATAGAAAAATAATAGAACTAATTTATGAAAGAAGTTAAAATTAATTACTTGTAGGACAATATGTGTTGTTGTGAAATGCAATAAGGCACAAGCTGTTGCTTTATGTGAGTAGTAAGAGCTAGTTCAAATTATGGGTTGTGCTCCATGTCTCCATATATTTTAGGATTCTTAATTTTTATATATATATATATATATATATATATATATTTTACAAGTCATATATTTTAGGACTCATATATTTCATGAAATGTACTCTTTTTTTATGGTATAAAATAAAAATAGTTTGATCCTTGTAAAAATTTAAACCAAAAGAAAAACATACACATGATTACTCCATATGTTTTTTTAAAAAAGAAAAAAATATGGAGAAAGAATAACTCCATATATCCTTATAGTATCTTTTATTTTATTACTATGATTGCATTCTCAATGTTTATCTTTTCAAGACATTATCTAAATACAACCCTACTTTTCACACATGACGAACATACCTTGTGTTTACCATTTGATCACTGATACCCAACATACGGAACATTAGAAGAAAAACTCCAATACATAAATTAATATATCAAGTAAAAAAAATTAGCCACTGTGAATTTCTCTTCGCTCAGTACCGATAGTGAGCAAGCTTGTAAGAACACACAAATGGTATGCTAATGTAGTCAGCTTGATCTTTGAAAAGTTCGGTAAGCTTGGATCTGGAGATCTCTAAGGTGAAGGTTAGCAACCTTGTCGTTGAGGTGTCTTGTCAAGACATACGCCTCCTTCTCATACTTGTCGTTGCCAGTCAAAAGTTTTGATTGCAATAGCTAAACAGAAATCTGAATGATTAAGATTAAAATCTTTATCAAATACAAATAAATGAGATTCTATTTATGTAATTAGGTTTCCACTTACATATAAATCTTGGATTCTTCTCTGCGTAATATTTCCATCCCAATTACCAAGAAAATATCTATTGAACAAAGTGAATGGGCTAAAAAATATTAGAAACATCAGTTTTGTTCACTTAAACCTGAGCCTGTCGTTATCTTGTTGAATTGAGCTCTGCAAGACAGTTTGTTAAGCTTACAAACCATAAAGTTACTTCTCTATAAATAATTAATATGCAGATGAACATAATTACATAAAAAGAGCTATGTATTGTTCTTATAATAAAGGTTCTACAAAATTTTAATCTAAACAAAAAAAAAAGATAGAAATTTGAATGATTAAGATTAAGACCTTCATCAAATACTAATAAATGAGATCCCATGTAATTAGGTTTCCACTTACATACACATCTTGGATTTCCCTCCGCGTAATACTTCTATGCCAATTACCAAGAAAATATCTATTGAACAATGTGAATGGGCTAAAAAACATTAGAAACACCTGTTTTGTTCACTTAAACCTGAGCCTGTCGTTGTCTTGTTGCGTTGAGCTCTGCAAGATAGTTTGTTAAGCTTAGAAACCGTAAAGTTACTTCTCTATAAACAATTAATATGCAGATGAACATAATTACATAAAAAGAGCTTTGTATTGTTCTTATAATAAAAGGTTCTACAAAATTTTAATCTAAACAAAAAAAGACAAAGAGAAAGAGATAAACCATTAAATTTTTCAGGCTATTTCATTCACCAACAACAGGCTTGTTTCATCTAATTTTTTTATCTGAATTTTTCTTTTGAAAAAGAAAACACAATGAATCCATTTGAAATTGTTGATGATGAATAATTCATATATAATATGTAAAGCTATCAACTAAGAGAAAACACACGTTGAAATAGTAAGTCCAAATACAAAAACAAAACATGTTATTTTGGAAAAGTCAACCAATTGTTTTTCTTTTTTGGAAAAAAAGTCAGGCACACACCAAAATATTATCATAAATTTAAGAATTTGGTTATAAGTAGAAAAACTTCTAAATTTATTTTTTTATATATTTATTATAGTTAATATTTAATAAATTAACGAAAAAAGATAAACTAAATTATTTTATCTATTGTACAGAGTTTTAATGAAGGACAAAAAGTTACAAAACTAAACCTTACCAAAAACAAAACCTTTTCTTTTTTTGAAAAAGTACAGTATGGTAACCAAATACAAAAACAAAACCTGTTTTTTCTGAAAAAGTATAGTATTGTAACCAAATACAAAAACAAAAACTTGTTATTTGGAAAAGTCAACCAATAATTTTTATTTTTGGAAAAAAATTCATGGTAGAAAACCTTCTAAATTTAATTTGTTTTATATATTTATTATTATAGTCAATATTTAATATTATAAATTAAAAAAAAATATGAAAAGACTATTTTGTCTATTGCAAAGAGTTTTAATGAAGGGCAAAAAGTTCAAATCACTTTTCTAAGGGTCTTCACACTTTTAATATATTATAGATATAGATTCGGTAGTAACATTTTTTGGCAAAAATATTTTGGTATCACTTGAGCATCAAATTAAAGATTAATTATCCGAATCAATTATTCAAGCTCGGATTCTAATAGCGTTATTTTGAGGCTTTGCAGAAAGGCTTTTAGCGTTGGCGTCCAGGTAGGCTAGGCTTACCCTACCTTTAGATTGAGCTTATATATTGAAATTGTGAACTATTATGCTAGCTTTGTATAAATACTTATAGTCGCGTATTATTTGATATATATAACCTGTCTTATTTATCCGGATTAGGATCCTGTTGTAGTAGACTTTGGTATTTTGTTTTTTGATATATTATAGCATCTATCACTTTAAGACGTGGATTATAAAACCTTGAAATTTTTCCTTTAAAATTAAGACATGCGTACAACAATTAGACTTATTTTAGTTGCTGTTCAGGTTCAGTATATATTTTATTTCTGTCATTGATTGTAAGCTTTTGTACCACATTGACATTGTTATGGTATGGTATGGATTTTAACATTACTGTTGGGTATGGTTACTATGAGTTCTGCTTTGAGTCTGGCATTTGATTATTAATTTTACTATGAGTTCCGGTTCGAGTCCGGCATCCGATTATGGTTGTGGTTTCTCTGAGTTTCAGTTTGAGTTCGGCATCTGATTATGAGTTCTACATATGTGGCCTATCGTTATTATCCACTATGTACGGTTCGATTTCGGCATCTTTCCTCTTGTTATTATCCATTACTACCAGTTCGAGTCCGGTGTCTGGCCTTTTATTACTACCCATTGGTGCCTGTTCAAGTCTGGTGGACATCTGGATAACTATTATGATTTATTGGGATCAACACAATTATAGATTATTTATGTTTATTTTCATTACTTGTGTGTCCCATCGACTTATGGGGGTACAGTTGAGTTAATTATCTTCTTCAGTGTGCCTAGCGGGCTTATGGGGGCCCAATTAGGTTATGTTTGATTTTTTTGTTATTACTGCATTATTTTTTTTTGTATCACTTACGTTTATTCCTTTACAACCGTTGAGTAGCTTGGTAGTTGTTTACCTTTCCATCACAATTTACTGATCACTCAATTTACACCTTTGCATTGTAGTTATACCTTTCCTGTATTGAGCTCAGTCAGCTGAAGATGCCTACTGAGTACCCATTGCTTTGGTACTCATACTACACTTTGGCATCTTTTTCCTGATGCATATCCGGGTACTAGCAGTCGACGTTGACGTAGTTCCTACCTTTCAGTACTGGTTTGGAGTAGGTGAGCTTGCTGTCATCTGATGTTGATACTCCTCTATCTACTCTAGTTAGTCTTTTGCACTCGAGACTGCTTGTGTATATTGTGTATATTTTTTATTTTTGTCTAGTACTCTGGGTACCTGTTAGTAGTGGCTCTGGTACTGACCTTATCAAGTCTTGGGAGAGATTTATTTGTACAGTTAATCCTTTTTTCTCCTCTCATTTTGATATAATATATATGCTCCCCTCTTAGTTTTCACTTATTATTGTTGTTGTTATTATTATACGTGATCTTTTATTTGGTCTCTGCATGTTAGCCCGTTACCTATCATTTCGGACTATGGCTTGGCTTGCCTACTGGTGGGTTAAAGTAGGGGCCATCACGACTTGAAAAATTAGGTCGTAACAGCTTGGTATCAGAGAGCTTAGGTCTTAGTACTGCAGCGGATGTTTAGTAGAGTCCCGTGGATCAGTATGAAGACGTATGCATCCTATCCTTGGGAGGCTACCGAGCATTTTTAGGGAAAAATCTCATTTTCTTTATCTGTTTTTGTGCATTGAGTCTGGGTTGGTTTTAATCTTTTTATTTATTTGTTTACTCTCTACGCAGATGGCTAGGACGTGAGGTTTGAGAGCAGGGGTCGGGATCCCGATTCAGCTTCTAGAGTTCTAGTTTGGGGTCGAGGGCGACCCAGATATCAGGGGCAGGGTAGAGCAGCAACCCATGCTCGATATTAGGCAAGGGATCCATCACCTGATCCTTTTATAGCTTCAGGGATTGAGAGAGATCTAGGTATTTCGCCACATCATTAGGTGGGACAGAGGGTAGCCCAGGATCCACCCTACTTTATATCTTCACCGATTCTTTGGGATACATTAGTTTAGTTATTGGGGTTACTTGGCGATCCACCGACCGTGGAAGCTCAGCCAGTAGTATAGGGTGGTGTTGATTTAGGGGCACAGTCTGCGACACCAGTGCCTAGGGTGGAGGTTCCACCAGCACCAGTAGTCCCACAACCAGCAGTAGCCCAACCAATTATGTCTTCAGAGGAGTAAAAAATGTTGAATCAATTTTTGAGATTGACTCCACCCAAGTTTGTCGGGACCCCAGGAGAGGATGCTCATGAGTTCCTATCTATTTGCGAGAAGCGGTTGCAGAATTTAGGGCTGGTTGAGGCGCAAGGAGTAGACTTTGTTTCTTATTTGTTTGATATGGCAGCAAGGCAGTGGTGGAGAGGTTATCTTGATTCCAGGCCAGCTGGATCTCCACCAGTGACTTAGACTCAGTTCTCTGAGGTTTTCTTAGGGATGTATATGCCTCACAGCATGCACGAGCGTCTTCGGGATGAGTTTACCATATTAAGGCATGGTTCTATGACTGTGGCTGAGTATGAGGCGGGATTTCATGAGTTAGCCAAACATGTCACTATGATTCTGCTTACGAAGTATGAGTGAATTCGATGCTTTGTCAGGGGATTGAATTATCATTTCGTAGGGCTACACAGAGTTTGGTGACTTAAGAGAAGTCTTTTTCAAAGGTAGTTGAGCATGTTTATTCTATAAAGGAGATGGATTGTGAGGCCCAAGGGGGCAGCGATAAGAGACCACGTTACCAGGGCGACTACAGCGGTTCATAGTTCACAAGCTGAGGATTTCATGATAGGTACCCTCATCAGTAGTCTTCTCAGCATCAGGGTCCGCTTAGTCGGCCAGTCAGGCATCACTTCAGATATTCGACAGGGGGAAGCCCAGTTATAGTAGTTCTAATGGTCAGAGTAGCAACCAACCGTAGAGGGGTGCTCAGCCAGGACTGTTGAGTCGGGGTGGTCATTTTGGATCCACCAGACCTTTTAGACAAGCAGGGTGCTTAGGGCATGTTATAACTGCGGGGTTGTTGGTCACTTTTCTCGTGAGTTCCCTCAATGTAGGATGATTAAGCCTTCAGTACTAGCTTCCTATTCGATTATATCAGTTCTGCTGTTAGGCAGGGGTGGTGTACAAGGTCATGGAGATGGTTCTCAGGGTTCTAGAGGTGGTCCACAAGGAGGTAGGACAGGCGGTCGGGTAGGTACCCAGTCCAATAGTAGACAAGGTAATTTGTATGTTTTTTCAGGTAGATCAGGGGTTGAGGCTTCGGATGTTGTGATCACAGGTATGATTTCCATGTTCCATCAGCCAGATTCTGCTTTGTTTGATTTCGGTTCCATATTTTCATATGTTTTTGCTTATTTTTCTTTGAAAATGGGTTTATGTTTGGAGTCTTTATTTGTACCATTACGTGTGGCTACCCCAGTAGGTGATTCTTTAGTAGTGGATCGAGTATATAGATCTTTTTTGGTGACTATTCCTGAGTTTGATACTCAGATTGACCTCATTGTCCTAGATATTGTAGATTTTGATGTGATTTTAGGCATGGATTGGCTATCTCCTTACCATGCGGTCTTGGATTATTTTTCTAAGACCTTTACTTTAGCTTTGCCTGTTATACCCCCAGTTGTGTGGCAGGGTGCTGTTAGCCGCGCACCGACGGGGATTATTTCGTACATTTGGGCTAGGAGATTGATATCGAGGGGTTGTGAGTCATTTCTAGCATATGTTCGGGATGTTAGTGCTGAGAGTCCCCTGCTTAACTCTGTCCCTGTTGTTTGCGAGTTTTTTTATGTATTTCCAATCGACCTACTTGGCCTTCCTCATGAGCATGATGTAGAGTTTATTATTGATCTCGAGCCAGGCACCCAACCTATTTCTGTGGCTCTATATCGTATGGCTCCTACTAAGTAGAAGAAGCTAAATAGTCAGCTTCAGGATCTTCAGGGTAAGTGTTTTATCAAACCGAGTGTATCTCCTTAGGGTGCTCCAGTTCTGTTTGTGAAGAAAAAAGATGGATCCTTGCGTATGTGTATCGATTACAGGCAGTTGAATAAGGTGACTGTGAAGAATAAGTATTCTATTCCTCATATCAATGATTTTTTTTATCAGCTTCAAGGTGCAGCGGTGTTTTCTAAGATAGATTTGAGGTTTGGTTACCATCAGCTAAGAGTTAGTGTTGTGGACATCCCTAAGACAACCTTCAGGACTCATTATGGTCATTATGGGTTCTTGGTGATGTCTTTTGGGTTGACCAATGCTCTAGCAACTTTTATGGATCTGATGAATCACATGTTCAGGCCATATTTGGACTCCTTCGTGATAGTATTTATTGATGACATTCTTGTATATTTGAGGAGCAAGGAGGAGCACGAGCAACATTTGAGGAATGTACTCTGCACTTTAAGAGACCACAGGCTTTATGCCAAGTTCTCAAAGTGTGAGTTTTGGCTTGAGTCTGTAGCTTTCCTGGGAAACGTAGTGTCCAAGGACAATATTATGGTGGACCCAACAAAGATTGAGGTTATTCATAGTTGGGCTAGGCCTACATCACCTTCTGAGGTTCGCAACTTTATTGGGTTGGCAGGTTACTATAGATGGTTTACTGGGGCTTTTCCTTCTATTACAACCCCTATGACTAGATTGACCAGGAAGGAGGTCCCATTTCAGTGGTCTGCGAGTTGTGAGGTGAGCTTTATGAAGCTCAAGGATTTGCTTACTTCAGCTCCTATTCTAATTTTTCCTATTAAGGGAGAGGATTTTACTATCTATTGCGATGCGTCTGGTATTGGTTTGGGGTGTTTTCTAATGTAGCGTGGCCGTGTTATTACTTGAGACAATTAAAGGCGAATGAGCACAACTACCCCACTTATGACTTAGAGTTGGCAGCGGTAGTATTTGCAGTTAGGATTTGGAGGCATTACTTGTATGTGGTTTGCTGTGAGATATTTACTAATCACCGCAGTCTTTAGTCTATTATGACCTTGAAGGAGCTTAATTTGAGGCAGCGCAAGTAGATTGAGTTTCTGAAAGACTACGATATCTCTATTCTCTACCATCCGGGCAAGGCGAATGTGGTAGCATACTCCTTGAGTCGGAAGTCAGTGAGTATGGGTAGCTTAGCTTTCATTTCAGCTTCTCATCGGCCATTTTCTTTGAACATTCAGTCCTTAGCTAACATGATAGTTCGTTTGGATATTTTTGACCCTTGGAGAATCATTGATAGTGTTGAGGCCAAATCTACCTTGTTGGAGCAGATTCAGAGTCGTCAGTTCGATGATAGCAGACTTTGTAACATTTGAGAGCAAGTTTTAAGGGGTGAGTCTCAGCGAGCTACCCTAGATTCTAAGGGTGTCTTGAGGTTTGACGGTCATATTTTTGTTCTAAGGGTTGGATATTTGATCCAGTTGATTCTTCGTAAGGCTCATAGCTCCAGATACTCAATTCATCTCGGGACAACTAAGATGTATAGGGATTTGAGGCAACATTACTGGTGGAGTGGTATGCGAAGAGATATAGTAGGGTTTGTGGTGCGTTGTCTTTGTTGTCAGTAGGTAAAGGCTGAGTTTCATAGACCTGGTGGATTGCTTCAGTAGCTACCCATTCCCGAGTGGAAATGGGAGCGAGTTACTATAGATTTCGTAAGTAAATTGCCTCATACATCGCATGGTTTTGATGGCATTTGGGTCATCGTGGATTGATTGACCAAGTCTGCACATTTTATCCCCGTTTGAGTTTCCTATAGTGCCGAGAGGTTAGCTTGTGTTTACATCCAGGAGGTGGTTCGCCTACATGGGGTCCCTGTGTCCATTATTTCCAACTGAGGCTCTCAGTTCACTTCTAGCTTTGAGGACATTTCAGGAGGAGTTGGGGACCCAATTGACCTTAGCACAACTTTTCATCCCCATATGGATGGGCAGTCAGAACGAACTATCTCGGTCTTAGAAGATATGCTACGCGCTTGTGTGTTGGATTTTGGAGGTCAGTGGGACCAGTTTCTATGTTTGGCAGAGTTTGTACATAATAACAGCTTTCACTCGAGTATTCAGATGGCCCCATTTGAGGCATTGTATGGTAGGCAATGTCGATCTCCTATTGGTTAGTTTGAGATTTCTGAGTCTAGGCCTTGTGTCACAGATTTGCTTCGTGATTCTTTGGACCGGGTTTGAGTGATTCAAGATAGGCTACGAGCAGCTCAGAGCATACAGAGGAGTTATGTTGATTGCAGATGTCATCCATTGAGTTTCAGAGTTGGTGATAAGGTCTTCCTGCGAGTATCGCCCATGAAGGGTGTGATGAGGTTCGAAAGGAGGGACAAGCTTAGCCCTAGATATATTGGACCTTTTGAGATCCTACAGATAGTTTGGGAGGTATCTTATGTGTAGGCATTGCCACCTGCCTTCTCAGCCATTCACCCTGTGTTTCATGTATCTATGTTGCGACAGTATATTCCAGATGAGTCACACATACTTCAGTGGGTCTTGGTTCAGTTGGAAGAGAGGTTGGCGTTTGTAGAGAAGCCAATGTCTATATTGGCGAGGGGTGTCAGGCGGTTGCGCTCCAGGAACATTCTAGTAGTTTAGGTTCAGTGGTGTCACCGTCCAGTTGAGGAGGCTACTTGGGAGATCGAGCATGATATGCGCACCCAGTATCCCTACCTGTTTAACCGTTCAGGTATTTCCTTATCTTTTACTTTCGCAGAAAAAAATTCTTTTAGTAGTGGATGTTGTAATGACCCTTACGGTCATTTTCCTATATTTTCATATAATTTAGTACCTTTCTAGAATATTTTCGATATAGGTAAAATTCTTTAAGGGATAATATATTTATGTCACTTTATAATAGATTTTTATGATTTACTAATATTTTAGACAGAGATAGTAAATCTAGAATGTCAAAATATTATTATTACATAATAGAGGTTTTGTTAGAAATAATTTTCTATTAATTATGATATATTCAAAATATTGTAATTATTTTACCACGAATTTATACAATACCCGAATATGTATATAGTGTAAAAAAATTATTAATTATGTCCAATGCCATAACACGTGGGAAATGATATGTGGACAGCAACATATTGCTTGGTGGCAGCCATACATGTGTCCACTTGATTAAAGTTATATGTTTTTTTATACATCTATATATATATACTTGGTAGTAGTGTCTTTCAAAAATAGAATTTTTTTTTTAACAAAAAAGGCAAATCTAAGTGCTGGTACTCTTATATGTGAACATATACTGCACGTATATATACATATTCGGTAGTAATAGTTTTTGGGAAAAAATATTTTGGCATCATTTGAGCATCAAATTAAAGATTAATTATTCGAATCAATTATTCAAGCTCGGTTTCTACTAGTATTATTTTGAGGCTTCGTGGAAAGGCTTTTAGCGTTGGCGTTCAGGTAGGCTAGGCTTACCCTACCTTTAAATTGAGTTTATATATTGATATTGTGAACTATTATGCTAGCTTTGGATAAGTGCTTATAGTCGCGCATTATTTGATATATATAACCTGTCTTATTTATCTGGATTAGGACCCCATTGTAGTAGATTTTGGTATTTTATCTGTCGATATATTAGCATCTATCACTTTAGGACATGGGATTAAATTACGAAACCTTGAAATTTTCCCTTTACAATTAAGACATGCGTACGACAATTAGACGTATTTTAGCTGCTGTTCAGGTTCAATATATATTTTATTTCTGTCATTGATTGTGAACTTTTGTACCACGTTGACATTGTGATGATATGGTATGTATTTTAATATTACCGTTGGGTATGGTTACTATGAGTTCCGGTTCGAGTCCGGCATTTGATTATTAATGTTACTATGAGTTTCGATTCGAGTCCAGTATCTGATTATGGTTGTGGTTCCTCTGAGTTTCGATTCGAGTCCAGCATCTGATTATGAGTTCTATATATATGGCCTATCATTATTACCCACTATGTCCGGTTCGAATCCGGCATGTGTCCTCTTGTTATTATCCATTACTATCAGTTCAAGTCCGGTGTCTGGCCTCTCGTTACTACCCATTAGTTTCAGTTCAAGTCCGGTGCACATCTGGATAACTATTATGATTTATTGGGATCAGTGCAATTATAGATTATTTTGGTTTATTTTCATTACTTATGTGTCCCACCGGCTTGTGGGGGTACGGGTGGGTTAATTATCTTCTTCAGTGTGCCTAGTGTGCTTCTGGGGGCCTGTTAGGTTATGTTTGATTTGTCTAGCGTGCTTCTGGGGGGCCAGGCCCAGTTAGGTTATGTTTGATTTTTCTGTTATTACTGCATTATTTTTTTTTCTGTATCACTTACATTTATTCCTTTATAGCCGTTGCGTAGCTTGGTAGTTGTTTACCTTTCCATCCCTATTTACTGATGACTCAAATTATGCCTTCGCATTGTAGTTATACCTTTTCTGTATTGAGATCAGTCGGCCAATGATGCCTACTGAGTACCCATTGCTTTGGTATTCATACTACACTTCTACATCTTTTTCCTGATCCAGATCCAGGTACTAGCAGTCGACGTTGACGTAGTTCCTACCTTTCAGTACTGGTTCGGAGCAGGGTGAGCTTGCTGTCATCTGAGGCTGATCCTTCTCTATCTACTCTAGTTAGTCTTTTGCACTCGAAACTGCTTGTGTATATTGTGTACATTTCTTATTTTTGTCTAGTGCTCTGGGTACCTGTTAGTAGTGGCTCTGGTACTGACCTTATTAGGTCTTGGGAGGGATTCATTTGTACAGTTGGACCTTTTTTTTCTCCTCTCATTTTGATATAATATATATGCTCTCTTCTTAGTTTTCATTTATTATTATTGGGGTTATAATTATACGTGATCTTTTATTTGGTCTCTGCATGTTAGCCCATTACCTATCATTCCAGACCATGACTTGTCTTGCCTACTGGTGGGTTAAAGTAGGAGCCATCACGACTTGAGAAATCGGATCGTGACATTTCTTAAAGTTATTCTCATAATAGTCGGACCACACAATTTTGCCTTTTTCTGTGTCAATTTGGTAAGTGGAGCAGCTATGGAGGAAAAACTTTCTATGAACCTTCTGTAATACCCTTCCAAACCCAAGAAGCTCCGGATATCGGTTAGAGTCGTGGGTCTGGGCCATTTTCTCACTGCCTCAACCTTTTAGGGGTCAACCTTAATACTCCCACTCGAAACAATATGCCTTAAGAAAGCAATAGCGCTAAGCCAGAATTCACACTTGGAAAATTTTGCATACAATTTATGATCTTTAAGAGTCTGAAGGATGATTCTGAGGTGACTGGCATGGTTCTCCTCATTCTTAGACTAAACTAAGATGTCATCGATGAAAACTATGACAAATAGGTCTAGAAACTGATGAAACACCCTATTCAATAGGTCCATAAAAGTTGCGGGAGCATTAGTCAGTCCGAAGGACATAACTAAGAATTCATGATGGCCATATCGGGTTCGGAAAGCTGTTTTGGAAATGTCAGCCTCCCTAACCTTCAACTGATGACACCTTGAACGAAGGTCTATCTTGCAGAAATATTTGGCACCCTAAAGTTGGTCAAACAGATCATCAATTCTAGGAAAAGTGTTTTTGTTTTTAATAGTGACCTTATTCAGCTGACGGTAGTCTACACACATATGATGAAAACCGTCTTTCTTTCGCACAAAGAGTACAGGTGCACCCCAGGGAGAAATACTAGAATGGATGAAGCCCTTGTCAAGAAGATCTTTTAGCTATTCTTTCATCTCTTTCAATTTTGCAGGAGCCATTCTGTATGGCGGGATAGAAATAGGACTAGTGTCCGACAATAAATCAATGCCAAAATCTATCTCCCCATCAGGTGGTATCCCTGGGAGGTCATAAGGAAAGACTTCCAAAAATTTGTTAACTACAGGAACAGACTGGAGGGAAGGACTTTCGGTACTAGAATCTTTGACTCGAATAAGATGATACAAACAACCCTTCGATATGAGTTTGCGGGCTCTGAGGTAAGACACGAACTTCCCCTTAGGTGCTAAAGAATACCCCTCCCACTCAATCACTGGTTCATTCGAAAAGGAAAAAGTGACTTTTCGGGTTCTATAGTCTAGTGTGGCATAACACGAATGGAGCCAGTCCATTCCTAAATAGCATCAAAGTCAACCATATTAAGCTCTATAAGGTCTGCTACAGTATCACGATTTAAATGGCAAAATTATGTGGTACTCCTATATTGTCCTTTAAAGTGTAATGATCAAATACTACATTTTTCAACACAAATACTCCTAATATTCTCTCTTACTTAGTTTGTGTAAAAATATGAAAAATCCTACTAATAATAAAACAAAAATGAAAATAAATCCTCTTCTTTATGATTGGATTTTTAATCAAATAGAGTGCCACGATAATAACAATGGTTTAGTTAATCATGAAAAATATTGGGCCTCCAACATCGCTCATGGATAATTGTAGTTCCAAAGTGTGCAACTGTTGTAATATCCTTTCAAATTGCTTGTTTTTTGTCTATTCATTTGTAATGGAAAGTAAGGGATGTTGAAATATGATGCATGGAAATTGAGGGATGTTGAAAGATGATGCAAAAGCGAAAAGGTAGAATGGGTGCGAGAACCGAGAAGAGTGGAAAGTACAAACAAAATTGAGACAGGTCCTGACTATTAACCATAATGAGTTTTCATTAGGTGTCAGATTTTTTCGTAATAATTCGGGCATTTGTATTTTAGAGAGATAATTTAGTTATTTAGCTTTTAAGTTTTGGAGTTTATGCTTTTAAGGTAGTGTAGGTGTTGTAATTATAGTAATAATTGACTGTTATCTTATTTAGTGTCTTGCTTCTACTGTGAAAGGTTGGGTTAGGATTCCGGTTGGCATATATGAAAAAGTTACAACTGTTCTATTGGTAGAATTTTTCATAGACCTACTGCACCACCATCCTGGAATAAACCCTTGCGTCTGGTAAAATATAGTATAGGGAGAAGTCAAGTATCAGAAAACAACGACAAGTGAATAAAAGGTTAACTCTCGAGATAATTGTGTACAAAGTTCCAAAAGTAATAAGGGGAATGGCTATAGCAGATGAAACTATGTCTTAGTAGGGAATTATTTGTCTATCGATATCCAAAATTCTCTGGGAGATGCACTGCCATATCTATTTATTTTATTTTTTTGCTTGTTTACTTTCACCAAGTTACTTTTTTAGTTAGTTTTACGATTTTATCACTTAACAATTTAAACTTCTGCAGCTCATGGCTGGATCAGGTGCATTTATTTTTTGCCCTTAACTTTACGGATTGATCATGGGATTTATTATTTTCCCTCACTGTACCCGAGGTTATGGAATTTTTCTCCCAGGATAAAATGGCTTTCAATCCAACAATAGTGGTACCTCAAATTATTGGATTCGTCGAACTCACTCAACAACTAATGATCACAACGAGATTTTGAAGATATGAAGAGTATTTTTGTTGTAAAAAACATGTCTACACCTAAGGAATATATTAGGTATTTATAGCCTTTAATGTGTCCTTTCGAAAAGAATGGATTGATTCAGCAGAAAGGCACATATCTACATCTGCCTTGCTTCTGCGCTCGCAGGTCACGAGATGCATGCTCAGATCACTTGATTACGTGAAACAGTGTGTCTTTTGCGTTGAAGGGTCGCATCCCTTCGATATGCATTACGTATGTGTTTGCATAGCGTCCATAATGCGCCCGCATACCTTTTGCCTCGAAGGATCACATTCCTTCAAGATGTGTCGCGTATGCGTTTGCATGGCTTTCAAAATGCGCCCGCATATAGAGAAAAACAATTCTATCAGATTTTTGAATTAATTTTTCACTTGTAAAACAAGTTTCAAATAAAATTCATCTAAAAAAGATAGATCTCATCAATCGATCATTTCCAAATCCAAATCCAAAGTCGAGCGAGCGACGACGGCGGTGGCGGTGCGAGGCACCACCTTATTCTTGTCTTACTATCCAAGTGGAGTAAGTGTTCCTTATTGAAAACACTTAAAAGTTCCCTTCTCCCACCAATGTGGGAGAATTAGTCAACTTTCCATTAAAAGAGTACACTTTCCATTTTAGTGTCTCTCTTTCCCTCCACTATTTTTTCCTCCATTTTTCATTCACACATACACCTTGAACCCAACAATCCCCCACATGAATGGGGAATGGCTATCTTTTAGAGAATTTATGGACAAACATATGATCATTTAGCAAAGACTGATTGCATCTAGATAAGTGGGTTTCCCTTTGAACTTTCCGTAGTGAACATGCACTCGGTCAATCGGTAGATTTGATATCTTTGAACCGTTGAGATTTGATGTACACCTAGACAACACATGTCACACAACCAACATTTTACTGTTTATGGTTCTCGCAGTTTTATTCTTTTCAGCCATGAACACGTCCGGGTTTTATGAGAGCTTAGAGAATAGGCCTTTACTAACATTCTCCTTGAAGTGGCTTCCACTTCGACCTCACATAGATGATTTATAAATGTTTAATCCTATAGATTAACCTATTTAATCAAATCTACCAAATTTAGATAATCATTAAAAGACTTTTCACCTTAAGTCTTATCCTTGTTTACTAAACATTGTCTACATCATGAGAATGGGTTGGTATATTGACAATGTTGAACCTGTCATATAGAACTTTGTTTGATCTCCTTGAACCTAGCTCTTGGGATCTCCAGTCCGCTAGGTAGAGTTACCGTCATGCTGACTTGTCCTAGGCCTTAAACCCATTCCCTTGGTTGTCCTTTCTACTCCTTCTCTAGATAGGCCTTTTGTAAGTGGATCCGACACATTATTCTTTGACTTTACATAGACAATAGTGATAATTCCACTAGAGAGAAGTTATCTAATGGTATTATGTTTCCGTCTTATGTGACGAGATTTACCATTGTACATCATGCTCCCTGCCCTACCTATTGTCGCTTGGCTATCACAGCGTATACATACTGGTGCTGCTAGTTTGGGCCAATAAGAAGTATCTTCCAAGAAATTCTGGAGCCATTCTGCTTCTTCACTGGCTTTACCCAATGCGATAGATTCATATTTCATTGTAGAACAAGTAATACAAGTCTATTTGGATGATTTCCAAGAGACCGCTCCTCCACTGATAGTAAATACATATCCACTTTTGGATTTTACTTCATTTGATCTGGTGATCCAATTTGCATCACTATATCCTTCAAGTATCACGGGATATTTATTATAATGTAAAGCATAGTCTTGAGTGTATTTAATATACCCAAAACTTTTTTCATTGCCATCCAATAAGTTTTATTTGGATTACTTGTGTACCGACTCAACTTACTAATAACGCATGTTATGTCTGATCGTGTATAATTCATTATATAGATTAAATATCCCAATACTCTTGCGTACTCCAATTGTGAGTCATTTTCACCTTCATTCTTTTGAAGTGCGAAGCTCACATCCAATGGAGTCTTGGCAATACCTAATTCTATATACTTGAATTTGTCAAGTACCTTTTTGATATAATGAGCCTGTGACAATGTCAACCCTTATGGATTTCTATGGATTCCTATTCCTAAGAGCACATCCACAACTTCAAGGTCTTTCGTATCGAACTTGCTCTCGAGCATTCGTTTCATTGCATCTATGTCAGAAATGTCTCTACTGATGATCAACACATCATCCACATATAAACAAATAATGACTTGGTGATTTGGAGTGTCTTTAATGTAAACAGATTTATCACATTCATTTATCTTGAACCTATTTGCCAACATGGTCTGGTCAAATATCGTATGCCATTGTTTAGGTGCTTGTTTTAGTCCATAAAGTGACTTAACAAGTTTACACACCTTATCTTCTTTTCCTGGAACCACAAAACCCTCAGGCTATTCCATGTAAATTTCTTCCTCCAATACTTTATTTAGGAATGTTGTTTTCACATCCATTTGATGGATTTCAAAACTATATACCGCCTCCAAGGCAATTAACATGTGAATCGATATTATCCTTGTTACTGGCGAGTATGTATCAAAGTAATCAAGGACTTTTTTTCTGTTTGAAGCCTTTTACCATAAGTCTGGCCTTGTATTTGTCAATAGTACCATCCACTTTCATTTTCTGTTTGAAGATTCATTTAGAACCTAAAGGCTTATTTCCCGTAGGAAGATCAATCAACTTCCACGTATGGTTGCTTAAGATTGAATCAATCTCACTATTGACTGCCTCTTTATAAAAGGATGAATCTAAAGATGCCATCGCTTCTTTAAATGTTTAAGGCTCATTTTCTAAGAGAAATATTACAAAATTTGATCCAAACGAAGTTGACGTTCTTTGACGTGTACTACATCTTGGATTCTCATCATTATGTATATTCTCACTTGGTTCATCTCGATATCGTTTAGACCCCCCACTAGATTGTTTATGTCTAGTTTTATATGGATAAATATATTCAAAGAATTCAACATTATATGATTAATTACCATATTTTCATTAATATCCGGATGTTCGGATTTATGAACCAAAAATCGACATGATTTACTACTTTTAGCTTATCTTATGAACATGTAGTCCACCGTCTTAGGTCTTATCTTAACCCTTTTAGGTATAGGAACTTGGACCTTCGCTAGACACCCCTACACTTCGAAATATTTCAAGTTGGGTTTCCTTTCTTTATATTTTTCATAAGGAATTGATTGTGTCTTACTATGGGGAACTCTATTGAGTATTCGGTTGTCTATAAGGATAGCCTCCCCCAATAAGTTTTGCGGTAAACCTTAATTTATAAGTAAGGCATTCATCATTTTTTCAAAGTTTGGTTTTTCCTTTCAGCAATTCCATTAGATTGAGGTGAATATGGGGTCGTAGTTTGATGGACATTTCCATTCTCTACACATATTTCGGAGAAGGGAGATTCATATTCTCCGCCCCTATCACTTCTTATAGTTTTGATCTTTTTGTCCAACTGATTTTCAACTTCAGTTTTGTATTGCCTAAACGCATCTATTGCTTCATCCTTACTATTTAGCAAGTAGACATAACAATATCTAGTGCAATCGTTAATAAAAGTTATGAAATACTTTTTTCCACCACATGATGGCGTTCACTTTATATCACAAATGTCAGTATGTATTAAGCCTAAGGGATTAAAATTCCTTTCAATGGACTTATACGGATGCTTAGCATACTTTTATTCCACACACATTTGACACTTTGATTTATTGCACTCAAAGTTTTGCAAAACTTCTAAGTTAATCAGTTTTCGCAATGTCTTGTAATTGAAATGGACAAATCATCCATGCCACAAATGTAACACTCAAGCAAGTAAGAATAAATTAAACTTTTATTGATTTCAACATTCATTACATTCATTTTGAATAGGCCTCATTAAAGTAGCCCCTTTCTACATACACTTATCCTTTACTAAGTACAATTTTTCCAAAAACAAATACACATTTGAATCTATTTTCGTTTAGAGGTGATACAAAAATCAAGTTCTTCTGTAACTCCGGTACATACCGGACATTGTTGAGTGTCAACACTTTGCCTAAAGTCATCTTCAAGCACACTTTTCCTCTTCCTTCTACTTTTGTAGTAGCGAAGTTTGCCATGTAGATCTTTTCTTCTCTATGAGTAGGAGCGAACGTCGAAAATAACTCCTTATTAGCACAAACATGGAGGGTGGCACCGGAATCCATCCACCTTTCGCGAGGATTTCCCACCAAGTTGCATTCAGATAGCATGGTACACAAATCGTCTGTTTCTTTCTTGGACTCAGCCATATTTGTTTGGTCATTCTTCTTCCCTTTCTTCGGGGCACAACAATCCGTATACTTATGGCCAATCTTGTCACAGTTGAAGCATTTTCCCTTGAATTTCTTCTTGGGTTCGATTGCTTTCATTTCTAGCTTTCTTTAGCTTTTTAGAGTTGTTGTGGTCATATTCTACAATTTTTGCTACATTCATTGTAGAATTTTCTCTTGACCTTTTTTCTGCAGTTTTATTGTCTTCTTCAATGCGCAGTAGTACAATTAGATCTTCGACTGATATCTCTTTACGTTTGTGTTTCAAATAGTTCTTGAAGTCCTTCCACATAGGTGGTAGCTTCTCTATTATTGCTGCTACTTGAAACTCTTCATTCATGATCAAACCTACAATAAAGGTTATGTGAATACTAAGATCATTTTTTAAACTGTTCAACAAAGGTATTTGTCAAAATCATACCTTCCGCAAGGAGATCATGGATGATCACTTGCAGTTCCTACACTTGGGAAACAATAGACTTATTGTTTATCATTTTATATTCCAGGAATCTTACAACGAAGAACTTTTTAGTTCTGGTATCCTCAGTCTTGTACTTCCGTTCTAGAGCTCCCCACAACTCCTTTGATGTCTTTGTTCCACTATACACATTGTAAAGGTCATCTTGTAGATCACTCAAAATGTAGTTTCTGTAAAGAAAGTCGGGGTGTTTTCAAGCCTCCACAATCACAAATCGCTCTTGTTCAGAGGTTTCCTCGGACATCTCCGGAGCTTCCTCAAATGTGAACCTTTGAAGATAAACAGTTGTAAGGTTGAAAAACATTTTCTGCTGCCACCTTTTGAAGTCAATTCCTGCGAACTTTTTGGGTTTCTCCACTGGTGCCATAGCTTGCGAAGCATTAGCTAGACTCGCCGTGGCAATACTAGTTGCTGCCACAGTCATTGCAACATCATGCACTTGACTATCGATAGTCATTTTCCTGTCACAACAAGGCAGTAACTTTAGTCTATGAAAATACTATTAATAAAGTTGCAACAACTTTAAACACCCCTTGTTTCTAGTTCAACAATGAAGTTTTTATGATTTTCAATCGTTAACTGAGTGATCTTTAACTTGTGATGAAGATTTTATGTCTTCAAATCACTAGTTAAGTTCAAATGGAGTAGAAACCTTAAAGCTTTAATCTCTAAAAATCAAGCAATACAGATTCTGAAAATTATTTCTTAAGATTGTTATTTTCAATATTTTCGGGTACAAGAATCTGTATTTAGGCATAACAACTTCAACACAAGTTCAAGTCTAAAACCAAGAACACCTATGAAGTTACTTAACACCTTCAACACAAGATTATGAATAATCTATTTAAGAAGTGTGCTATATTTTGGAAATGAGATGAAATAAAAATTTAAAGCCAAGTCCCCCGACTTCACGGAGTGTCCTTAAGGAATAATTTCCCTCACTGTACCCGAGGTTATGGATTTTTTCTCCCTGGATAAAATGGCTTTCAATCCAACAATAGCGGTACCTCAAATTATTGGATTCGTCGAACTCACTCAACAACTAATAATCAAAACGAGTTTTTAAAGATATGAAGAGTGTTTTTGCTATAAAAAAATATGTCTATACCTGAGGAGTATATCAGGTATTTATAGCCTTTAATGTGTCCTTTCGAAAAGGATGCATTGGTTTAGTAGAAAGGAACCTATTCAATACAGTCACGTCACTTGCGCCCAGTTTGTGCTGGACCTGCGCCCGATCTGTAGCCGCAGGTGACTTTATGCAAATTTCAGTAGCTTCTGTGCTACATCTGTGCCTGCGGGTCATGAGATATGCGCGCAGATCACTTGATTGCGCGAAACAGTGTGCTTTTTCACTCGTAAAACAAGTTTCAAATAAAATTCATCTAAAAAGATGGATCTCATTGGTCGATCATTTGACAAATCCAAATCCACAATGACGGCGCAAGGCACCACCTTGTTCTTGCCTCACTATCCAAGTGGATTAAGTGTTCCTTATTTAGAACACTTAAAAGTTCCCTTCTCCCACCAATGTGGGAGAATTAGTGGAATTTCCGTTAAAAGAGTACACTTTTTATTTTAGTGTCTCTCTTTTCCTCCACTATTTTTCCCTTCATTTTTCATTCACACATACATCTTGAACCCAATATTGTCAAATTTTATGGATTCTGAATTCTATAAAGACGAGTTAATAGGTTATCAATGAATTATTTATACACATTAAGTGAATTTTTTAAATACATATATAAGGTTTAGACCAAAACTACTGTATCCAGCAAACCATATCTGCTTCCCTGTCCCCACTGCCTAGTCCACTAGTAGATTACATTCTGTTTTGGTTCAAAGTTCCTTTTCTTGTGAAGAGCCAAGGGGTGGGAGGGCTAACTTTGAAGCATACATCTTCAAAATAAAAAATTTAGTTGTTTTTTTTTTCATTTTGTGCCAACTTTAAAACATACAGATTGTAAACTAAAACCTTAGCAATTTCTCAGTAACTCAAGTTTTGAAGCATGTATATGTAACTAAAGCTTTAGTAAGATTCATTAAGTTCTAGTGTGAAAACTTATACTCCCTCTGTTTCATAATAAATGAATTGTTGGATTTTGGCACACAGATTAAGGAAAAAGCATTAAAGACATAAATTTAACACAACTTTTCATTTTTACCCCCAAAAAAGAAAAAGCTGACCTTGTAATACCTTTTCAAAAGTTAATTGGTTGTCAAATCATAAGGTTAAATTTAGAAAAAAATTCAATGATTCACTTATTCCGAAACACCAATAAATACCCCAGCAATTCACTTATTTCGAAATGGAGGGAGTATCATTTTGGAACTTATTACTTAGAATCCACTACCTATCCACTGAATTTTGTACAATCTAAATTCAGCGTCTAAACAGGCGTTTCTGGGGCGAGCCTCGGAATGGGGCATAGTAAAAATGCATTGGAGCGATATGTAGGGGTATAAGTGCCGTGAAGAGTAAGCCTCATTGGTCTATGTTAGAATCAAAATAATTAAGTGTCATGCGGAAGCTAGTAAAGCAAACCTCGAAAGACGTCACATAAAAAGATATGTGAGAAATATATTAAAAGAGACACAATAATTGAGAAAATGGTTTATTACCCTCCCAACCTTTAGTCGAAATTCCAACTACACACTCAATCTTTAAAGGTGATCAATTATCCCCCTAAACTTATTTTTACCGAATTTATTACCCCCCAGTTGCTGACCTATCACTGAGCGAGACTACACCCGCCCATGGGCGCGTCAGTTGACCCTATTTTATTTTAAATTCTTTATTTTCTGATTGTCACGTCATTATTTTTAATAATATAATAAATATTTTAATTATTACTTTTTCTTAATGAATTCTAATTTCCACGTCATGTCTTCTTCTTCTCTTTTTCAAAACAAAAATTCAAGAACTCATTAATGGAGTTCCTCATCTTCCTCATTAATGGATTTCTCCGAAACCAAGAAATTCTTTTTGCTCTGAAACCGAAACCAAGAAACACTTGAACTAAGAAAACAATAAGATTTCTCCGATTAATGAATTCTTGAATGAAGAAGTTGGGGAACTCCGATTCAAAAAACTTGAAAAAATTCAAGAACTTCGATTTCCTCTCTCTTTGCTCAAGATCGTCATTAATGGCGAGCTCAAAGCTTTGAATTTCCACAATGCCATATATAATCTTCAACATAACCCACGTATAATTTTCAATCAATTTTTTTTATTTTCTCTATTTTTGCTCAAGATCCACCATTAATGGCGAGCTCAAAGCTTTGAATTTCCACAATGGGGAAGAATTCACCATTAATGGTGATATTGAGCAAAAATAGATGAAATTGGGTTCAAGAACTTCATTAAAACACCATTCAAGAACTTCATTAACCCTCCATTCAAGAACTTCATTAATCCGCCATTTTTTTCCCCAAGAATTCTATATTTGACCCAAGAAGATGAAATTGGTTGAAGAAGAAAATGGAGCAAAATGGAAAATGGAGAAGAAAAAAGAAAATAATAAAGTTAAATAATTAATTTTTTTAGAGTAAAAAAAAGAAAAAATGATGTGGTAATGACGTGGCATGACGTGGCATCACACCATATTCCAAATGACTGGTTGTCAGTTTTTGGGGGTTAATAATTCCACTTTAAAATAGTTCAGGGGATAATAATTCTACTTTAAAATAGTTTAGGAGGGTAATAGGTCACCTTTAAAGGTTGAGTGTGTAGTTGGAATTTGGGATAAAGGTTGGGGGTGGGGGTGGGGGGGGGGGTTGACCATTTTAATTTAATGTGATTCAGTCAATTAACCTACATATACAAAGGAGATAAGCAATCCACTATACAAAAGAGAGTATAAAATGTCAAGAGAGACAACCACATACAATTCAGTTAGAATATAAAAGAGGTTCACACAAGTAACACCGTAACACTTGCATCTCACAAATTCTCCTCCCTAATACTCTCAAACATCTAGAATTACATTGTGGATGCTACTAAAATAGAAGAAAGAAACCTCTATTTATAAAGTGTATAACCTTTTCCTACAAGAATATTAGCCAAATATGGAGAATTTATGTTTTTCTTTTTCCAAAAGAAAAACCCTATTGTAGTAAGAAAATCAGGGCAAATACCAACAATTAGGCTCATCCATCCTAACGAAGACACTCTTACATACCAACAATTAGGCTCATCCAGCCTAAAGACACTTTTACATGGTGTGATTTTGGTCGCTTTGTGCTATGTCCACACGGTTTTCTCCAAAATGACTTCATACAATTAAGAGATCCTACACCTTATGTAGCTTCCCAATTCCTTTAGCTATCTATGTGGGACTTTGGTTCGCACACCAACAATCTCCCCCTTGAACTAAGTTTCATATGGCCCATCACTACGATCCACAAGTCAGTTTACGAGATTCACTGTACTGTGTCCTACCCACACCAACAATCTCCTTCTCCAACTATGTTTCACGTGGTCACTAAGATCCATGGTGCCACCGAGATTTATTATACTATGTGCTACCTGCATAGTCTGAGTATTTATAGAAACCGAAGCCTGCAACTGCTTGTCGTATGTGCATCTCCAAGCTTGTAAGGGTAAGCAAACCGAACACCACACGCATCACTCCATCACATTTTCATACTCATCTCACCAAATCTGGGCTTTGATACCAGTTGTTGGGCTTATCCAATCCAAAGACTCTCTTACACAGTGTGATATTATCCACTTTGGGCTATGTCTGCACGTTTTTCTCTAAAAAGACCACATACCATTAAGAGATCCTACATATTATATGTAGCTTTCCAGTTCCTTCAGCTACCAATGTGAGACTATGATTCGTACACCCAAAAATTTGGACATGCATACACTTAAGCGTTGGGTGAGTTTTTTCTTTTGGAGTGTAAGCTTAGAAAACCTCTCGTTATTAAAGTTAGAAAATCCATGACTTATCACAAGTTTCATGAAAATTAGTTAGTTGTGGATTAAATTATGTGAACTTCATGTTCAGCTCTAGAATTGCAAGTTAAATGTAGTATCCATGATAGTAATACATGTTTATTGATTGGTGAAATGCCCATCTTCCCCAAGTGTTTGTCAAAATGTTTATGTAAATTGACTAGTGCAAGCATGACATGTTATTATCTGATTTCATTCATGCACAAGCCCATATATATAAAGTATTTGATGAAATGTCTCTACGAATGAGTTATGAACAAGTGTGCATTGTTGTGCTTTTCAAATTCATGCTATGTTTTACTTTTTATACTCTCGAGTCCTGGGGATATTCAATACCTAAAAATATAGTTGTTTACCTAGAGCTACAGCAGTTACAGAATAGTCTCAGTAGTGTCATGAACAGTAGTACTCAGTAATCTATCACGGTCTCAGTTCAGTAATCAGTTTAGAACTCATCAAACTCAACCAGTTAACAACACTCAGTAGTACTCCATCAGTTAGCAGAACCCAGTGAACTCAGTTTAGTTCAGTTAGGCAGCACGATCAGTGACAGTTCATTCAAGCCTAGTACAATTTAGAAATCCGTTAAGTGTCTATTCAGTTGGGAGTAGGATTCAGCACTGAGTAAAACCAAGGATGGGAACTCACCTGCCAGTAGAGGGTGTGATCCTTAGAAATAGTCCTTGTGTTCCAGAACTACGTAGCCAGCATAGGTTGAGACATCAACTTGCCAGTTGAGTGTTGATGAGGTATCTTACCTGCCAGTTGAGGGTACCACTGCTCTAATTCAGAGCACCTGCCAGATGAGGGTAACTCAGCACTTGTCTTTACCCGTGTCATGGTACTGACACCCTTTCAACTGGGGTTATAGGTTAGACCCCAAATCAGTTCAGAGAAGGGGAATGCCAGTTAGATGATTACCTCCCACAGTTTCAGTTTCCGTCTCAGTATAAAACTCAGTTCAGTTCTACAGAATCAGGACTGTCAGACATAGTCACTCAGCACAGTTCCACAGAATCAGGACTGTAAAAAATAGTCACTCAGTTATTAGTATTACAGTATCAGTAACCTCAGATATCAATTTTTCAGTTATCAGAACTTAGTATGATCTTAGTTACAGTAAATGTAGATATGTGCACAGTGTTGCAGAATCAATATTTTCATCAGTTTTCAGTTATACATGTACTCTCATGTAGTTATATTCATGTTACTCACTCAGTTATTTGTTCTTGCATATGAACCCATGCATATCAGCCTTCCTCACTTAGCATACCAGTACATTCAAAGTACTGATGCATACCTTTCTTTTGCACTATGATGTTTTATATCATAGGTTCAGATGTAAGGGCTCCTGACCACACTTAGTGGCCCAATCTATCAGCAATAGACTTAGTGGTGAGTCCTCATAGTTTGAAGACAAAGTTATTATATCATTTCAGGATTTTAGTATGCAGTAGTCGGAGTTAGTTGGGGGCTTGTCCCATCAACTCCATATTCAGACAGTTAGAAGCTTTTAGACTAGAGTATTTTAGACAGATATTTCATTATTCAGTTTTCAGTATTTAGTATTTGTTTAAGTTATGAATCGTATGGCAATTTTCAACCTATCTTTCGTATTTATTTTAGATATATTATCATTGCAGTGTTGTTATTATTCAGTGCTCACGGCAGGTACCAGTCATGGGTTAGCTTGTGGTCCTCTGGGGCCACTAGCACCGTGTATCATTCAGGGTACATACTCAGGGTGTTACAAAAATTAAGGTAATTAGTTTGAGAATCACAAGAAAACTTGGTCATCAATTGAAAGACATGTCTCAATTAGGTCAAACAAGGGATGTACGGTCCTATATCAAGATAAACAGGAAGATAATCAGCTCCACAAAAGCATGGGTCCTTTGATATGATGGATGTACAACAAAGCTAGAGTTGTATGTTTGACAAGTGCAGGGGAAGAAGTGGCACACATGCTTAGTTAAGTCAATGCCATAAAAAATATCACACATGATCTTCATCTCCCACTTTCAAATTGTATGTTATGTACTTGCATTCTCAATGATTGATATGATAAAGGCATTTCATTCTGCTATCCAAACATTGTGTCATCCTTTGTCTACCTCGTTTGAGCTTTAGTTCTATTTTCTTTCATACCCCTCTTTTTAAATCAAGATAGAGTCAGCAAAGTTCAAAAACAAGTGTCGAGTAAAAGATTAGAGTCAAAAAAGTTTTCAAAAAAAAAAGAGAGAGAAAAAGAGAAAAAGTATGTCAAAAAGAAAAAAAGAGGAGAGTGTCCAGAAAAATAAAGTCAGAAAAGTGCCAAATAGAAAAAGAGTCAACAAAAGAAGGAAAAAGAAATCAGAATCTAGCAAAAGAACAATTTATCGAAACTACGTGTGACCTGATTCTCCTCTCTCGGGGGTGAGATACATAGGTTGCCCTACTCTAGGCACTGTCCAACCAAATAAACAATTTAGAATTACTCAGTCAAAAGAAAATGGGGCATGAGTTACTTTTCATTGTTTGAGTTGAATCCAAAATTTGTAAGTCCCACCCCACTTCAAGTATCGTTTCGGCCTTATGCCATTCCTTCTTTCTAACCTTATCCAAAAGTCAAGTTACAAACAAAGAAAGACCTTCAGATCAATCTTTGAGGATGTTAAGTCTAAGCATGAAATGGATATGACGATGCATCTGGGAACTATTTGTCTTCCTCAGCATAAGGAATCTAGAGAGAAATAAAAATGAGAGAGCCTTATTAGTGAAAACCCTCACGGGCACTGTGAGGTGATGGTAAGTTGAGAGAAACAAAAATGAGAGAGTCTTATTGGTGAAAATCCTCACAGGCACCATAAGGCGATGGTAAGCTGAGAGAAAAATGAGAGAGACTTGTTGGCAAGAACCCTTCAAGGCGTCACTAGCCAAATGAGGTCTTCGAATGCAATTGGCCCAAGGAAGTAACTCAGTTTCAAGGCCATTAACTCAAGAACAATTGGTAGAAAGTTTGGATGAAAAGATCAGGCAGCTTAATCCAAATTGCATGCCATAATCACTAGAGTTGACTATCAATTTTAGACAATTTTTTTGTTTCTTTGTCTTAAATGAAGACATTCATTATCTTTTCTTTCTTCTCTTTATTTTTATTTTTATTTTATTTTCTTGAATCAGTTATTCAAATAAAAAATTATTGTTATTTTTGTCTTGTCTTTGAGTCAAGTCCATGTCAAAACAAAAGAGAAAAGATTGCAAAACTGGCTACCAACTTCTTCAATTGAACAAAGAAAGAGAAAAGGCTAGCACATGAAAGAGACATGATTGTGAGCTGAAATAAGACAAGCAAAAAGTTTTATCAACAGACAAGTCTGGGAACTCATGGAAATATCAAGGTTCAAAGGTTTTATCTGAGAAGCATGACAAAGCAGAGATATTGTATTTATTTTAGAGTCACTCTTAATAATCTGAGTTTAGGTCAATGATGCAGCAGTTGAAAGCAAGATTAAATGTGACGGGAGCAAGAGTGATTGTCGTGAAAGCTAAAGCCATAAACCAGCCACCATGTTTTAAAACTCACAAGTTTTCTTTGTATGAAACAGGAAGACATGTTACCTTTAAATCAAGAATTTCAAAGCCTAAACATCAAAGGCCGTAATTTCACACTTCTACAAATACAAGAGGCGATGTTGATGCACAAGTTTGGTAATCAAAACCATGATAAAACTCATAATTCAATATATTTAGGAGACACATTTCCTTGGATAATTCAAGTTACATTTGTAAGGAGACGCATTTCCTTGGGTAATTAAACTGATATTTGTAAGGAGATGCATTTCTTTGGCTAACTCAAATGACATTTATAAGGAGACACATTCCCTTGGATAATTCAAGCAGAATTTGTAAGGAGACGCATTTCCTTGGGTAATTCAAGTGACATTTGTAAGGAGACGCACTTCCTTGTTTGGGTAATTCAAGTGGGCATTTGTAAGGAAACACACTTCCATGTTTGGGTAATTCAAGCAACATTTGTAAGGAGACGCACTTTCTTGTTTGGGTAATTGAAGAGACATTTGTAAAGAGATGCACTTCCTTGTTTGGGTAATTCAAGCGTCATTAGTAAGGAGATGCACTTCCTATTTTAGTAATTCAAGCGGCATTGGTAAGGAAACACACTTCCTTGATTGGGCAATTCGAGTTTTACTTGTTAGGTGATGTACTTCCTAACTTAAGTCTTGACTCCTAGAAGATGTACTTTCTAGTCAAGTCAGTCCCCTTGATTCGTAGAAGATGTACTTCCTGGTCGAGTCAGTCCCCTTGATTCCTAAAAGATGCACTTCCTAGTAGAATCATTGCACTTAACCCTTAGGAGGCGCATTTCCTTGTCAGTTGTTATTTGTCAGGTGGCACACTTCCTAACTTAAACCTTTGTCTCTAGAAACACACTTTCTAGTCGGAATTTCTCACTATAATTATTAGGAGACGCACTTTCTAGTCTTGGTCATTTAATTTTACTCTCAAGAGTTGCATTTCTTGGTCATAGTCTTGATTCATCATTGCAACATACAAGTAATTATGATTGGATTTGACATTCACAAAAGTCCTTTGCTGATAAACTGGGCAAAAAATCTAATTTCTGTTGTTTGGAACTTTAATTTTCTAGCAAATAGAATCTCTCTTTATAATAATCTTTGTTTGGAATAATTTTCTTTTTAAATTTGATCTGATTTCAGGAGCCCACCTGAAAAACAGCACGAATAAATGAAAAGTCTAGCAACAAGGTGAAGAAGTTGAAAAACAAACAACAAGGTGAAGAAGTTGAAAAACAAACAACAAGGTGAAGAAGTTGAAAGTGAAGCAACAAGGTGGAGAAATTGAAAGTCAACTGATCGAAAAATAGCAAGTCGGGAGCCCGCCTGGAGAACAGGGTGAAGAAATTGAAGGCCAAGCAACAAGTTAGAGAAATTTCAAGTCAGGATCCTGCCTGGAGAACAGGGTGATGAAATTGCAAGTCGGGAGCCCGCCCGAAGAACAGGGTAATGAAAATAAAGTCAAGAGTCCAGAGAAGCTGCATAGATAGGATTTTGTAATTTCAGTTATCTTTTTAACTAGTAATTTTTATTTTTGATGTAATGACAGATCTGCGGACCAGAACCTCGAAAGGACCTCACTCGACTCTCCAACTTGGTTGTCCTTCTTCCTTCAATTTCTTTCTTCGAATAATTGTCGGATCAAAATTTGATCTCGTTGTCTACTTTTTTATCTGAAAACAATTTGTGTTTACACCCAAAAAGGGGCATGATGTAGACACCTAATTTTGTCCCTTCCGAAATTCAATTTTATTTCTTTTTGCCTCACCTTATCATACACCCTCACCACATTCTACACTTTTCTCATAAGAAAACAAATACAACAAATCCTAACAAATTAAATCCTTAATCCCTAATATTCTCTTATCCTAACTAATTTTACACCTCATCATACCCACACACCACCCTACCCCACCCTCAACATACCTCTCTACCCCACGTGGTCCCCACCTCCTCAAACTCACATTTTTTTCCCATTCATCCTAATTACAGTAACAGGGCTATATACACAGACACTCCATTTCTCTTCCCTTCTTCTCGACATATACATATACTCCCCAATTTCCACAGCACACACAGACCTCTCACAATACATATACACCTGGACACCAAAAATATAAAAAGATCCCATTGGAAAATTATTTCTTCTACACAGAAAATCGTACACATACACACATACTATAATATTCACACGCGCACACAGTAACAAGCACACACATCCATGAATTGTGAGAATAGGGGAATTTTCATAGAAAAACGCACATACCCACACATTAAGTAGCCGTTTGGCCATGAAAATTAAAATTTTCCGGAGTTGGAGTTGAAATTGGAGTTGGAGTTGTGTTTGACCATGTCTTTTTTTAATTTTTTTTTTGACTTTTGAAAAAACTTTTTTAAATATGATTTTATGCCCTAACTTTTACAAACTATCAAAATCACCAAACTAAAATTTACCTACTAAAGGAAAAAGAACACAATTAGCCACTATTATAAAAATAATTACATATACATGGCCATATTTAATGAATTTCAATTATGACATATATAATATTTACATTAATAGCTGTTTTCTCATATTTGAAAATTTTAAATATGAATGTTATATTAACAGATCACTGCTTCCTGTTTTTTAGGTAACAAATATTATCTTTCAAAAAAATTTATTTTTTTAGGAATTTATTTAATTTATTCCTAAAAAATAGGAAATGATGAGTTGTTATTAAATTTTAGGGTGCCGCTAATTTATTTCTTTAATTTTCTTATACATGAAAGATTTTACTGTGTGTGAATAAATTATTTCTATGTAAAACATGTTTTGCATAGTTATGGTATATTATATCATATACCATAAATATATAAATATGCTTAGTATGTTTCTTTATACTTTGTATTTTTATATATGTGTGTATATGGTATATACATGGTATAAACTTCATATATAACATACTTTGTATATTTATATTATAAATATGCTTAGTATGTTTCTTAATACTTTGTATATTTATATATGTGTGTATATGATATATACATGGTATAAACTTTATATATAACATACTTTGTATATTTCTATTATAAATATAATACTTTATATATTTATGAGTATAAATATAATACTTTATATATTTATGGGTATAAATATAAATTAGCAGTAAAATAAGGAAGAAAATTAAATAAGGGATAAAAATAATGACGAGAGAGAAAAAGAGATATATATTAATTAGGATAACATTAAGTTTGAAATTATAATTATTTTATTCTTTAAAACTGCTATATACGTAATATTGAAAAAGTAATGTTATAAAGAGAGTTTTATGTAAAAATTTAAAAGATTGGGGTTATATGTAATAATAATAAAAGTTGAAATTGGAGTCGGAAAATTGTGAAAACAACAAAAACCTATTTTCCTTTTTCAGAAAAATTTTCTGGAATTATTTTTCGAATTTTCATGGCCAAAACACCACAATTTCCAACTCCAAAATTTTTTTTCGGGAAAAAAGAAAAAAATTTCATGGACAAACGGGCCCTAAAACTCGTTAAACACAAATTCTCTACTAGAGTTGAGTTTTCCGGTGAATCCTTCGCCGGAATTGACTGTTGTTCATCGGTTTTAGGTACCCAAGTCAAAATCCACCCCCCACCTATAGAAATACACCAAAGTTCGGCCCCTTCTTTTCGCTGGAAAATCCCAACAGTTTGGTTCCGACCTTGACTCATCGAAAATAAATGGAGCAGACAGTTTTGCGGGTGAAATCTAGTATAGGATTCTCTATTTTTCGCCAATTTGGATTCGGATTGTTATGGGACAAAGAACAGGTGTAGATAGGAGTCGGATTCGTCCATAGTGAAGTGCTCTCCGAGGTCGAAATTTGATTTATTACGTTGTTGATGAAGTTTGATTCAAGGTTCCGGTGCAGACTTCATCTCGTTTAATCGAATAATACATCGATTTTGAAAGCGGCATTGAGGTCCAATTCTATCTTCTCTCCCTTTAATTTTTACGTGAATGTGAATAATTTGTTGTTTGACATGTTTGAATCTTTGTTGTGTGTTGGTTGATGTTGGATTTGAATGTGAAAACTTGAATTGGTAGTCGAAGAATTGATTAATTATTTTGAGAATGAATTCAGGGATGGGTTGGTTTTGATGAAAGATGAAGGTTAGTTATTTTTATTCATTGATGATTATTTAATTTGGAATAAGTGTTGATGTTGTTAAATGTAATAGCATCATGATGGATTGAAATTGATAGGAAAACAGTAGGCTCGGGTAGGCAAATTTAGGAATGGTGTTTTATTGAATATTTGAATGTGAATGTGAATGGTTCTTTGTACTTTATCGCAAATTGAAAGTGTATTCATTTAGCCGGGAAATGCCCCGAGGTCATTTGTACTTATTTATCGGGGAATGCCCCGAAGTATCTTGTATCTGGAGGAAGCTCATGATGAAGGCCCGAGGCTTCAGGTAATGCATAGTCTAGGATTAGTTTAGAATAAGATTTATATTTTCGCATTTTTCTATTTTGGGACTGTATAATTCGGACCGGACATTATTTTGGTTTTGAATTTTGTTTGATTTGTTTGTTTGCCTGATTTGTGTATTTTGTTTGGTTTATGCATTCTATAGTGTCAAATTAGCCGATAAGCTCCACCAAGCGACCGTGGTCGAACCACGGGATCGAGGGGTGCCTAACACCTTCCCCTTGATCAACAAAATTCCTTAATCGGAATCTCTGTTCGCAAAGCAGTTCTAAAGAGTCAAATTATGTGGTCCATACTCCATTGCCTATCAAATCAAATTAAAGAACTACGAATAGCTCTGATGAAACACCAATTGAACCCCAAGCAGTTCTATGTAATTACGTGATCATAACACCTTCACGTAACTTTCTTGGTGAACAATAAATAGTCATAATGGCTCTACTGAAACCCCAATTAAACCATAACCTCTGTTAACTTCAAGTTCCATTGCCTTGGGGCCAGTTTAAGGCTACAATAAAGTGGTTTATGTAGTTTACAGTCCTTCTGATTCACCCACAGCTTGGAAAACCCATCTGGAATATGGTATCTATTTTCTCCAATAGATCGCCATTGAGGAAGGCATTACGAACATCCATTTGGTTGATCATCCGATTCCTGGAAGCTGCTAGGGCCATAATAGACCCGACAGTGACCATTTTGTTTATAGGACTAAATGTTTTTCATAGTCGAGACCTTCCTTCTGGCTATAGCTTTTGGTAACAAGTTTTGCTTTAAATTTTTCCACCTCTTCTGATGGCTGATACTTGATCTTATAGATCCATCTGTAGCTATTATACTTCTTCCCAGGTGGTAAGACCACTATACTCCAGGTGTTATATCTTTTAATGGTGCTACGGCGAGATAGGCTATTACGTTAAGTTCTGCATCTAGGAGGGGGAGACAAATGAGAGTTGGTCAGATGACCAGGCATAGGATAAGTTCAAGTATTCCCCTTAGGCTGAGTTACAATAATATTGCAACCATAGAGGAGGTTTGCTAGGGCTTGCAGATCTTCTAGAGGGTTCTTTGTTACTGGATGAGGCCCCAGAATGCCCAGGAATAATCTGACCCGAATCAGAAGTATGGACTTCTCTGGTAGACGAGGAACTACTAATAGGAGAAGTTTCTTCAAGAGAGAGATATGAGTCCTGTGTGGGGTGAATGAGTGAAGCCTCTTAGGGTGCGTTGTTTTGATAGCACTAGGAGACAGGAAATCTAGTTCTGGAAAGGCAGGATCAGGAGAAATATGCATGTGCTTAAATGGAAACACATCTTCTTTGAATATCATATGTCTATTGACAAGAAATGTCCTGGAATGAAGATCATATAATGCATAGCCTTTCTATGTGGACGAATACCCCATAAAGACAAAAGGTACAATTCTGGAGAAGAATTTATCTAGTATGGACCTTTATGTTTTTGGACCTAGAATCTATTTGTACTCACTTACAATATAAGTGTGATTTAGTGGGTTATTTTCATTATTCAGAAAATTCAGTCTTCTCCACATTGTACTCTCTCTCCATTATAGTGAAACCTCCTTTGCCTCTACCCGTGGTTTTTCCCGCAAGAGTTTCCACGTAAATCTATTGTTCTTGTTTTCTTTTACTTGTGGTGTGCTTATTTTGTCCGAATCATAACACTTAGTAAATTCTTGAATAGGCTATGTTAACAACTGTGTTGCTCGAATCCTCAAAAAGTTATTTATTTTGGTTAATCTGATTCACACCTGTTCCATTGTTTTTCTTTTAATACCTTAAACTGAATCTTTGATGTTGTCAATGTGATAGTGCCCACAAAAGCTCCAGCAGTTTCCCCTCCTCCTGTACGTGTGCGAGTTAAGATGAACAAAAATGATCTAATGCTAGTTCCCCCACATCCTGTTCCTGTGCCAATTTCGATGAGCAAAAATGCTCCAAATCTAGTTCCCCCACCTCCTGTTCCTGTGCATATTTTGATGAGCAAAAATGCTCTAAATCTAGTTCCCCCACCTCTTGTTCCTACACAAGTTTCAATGAGCAAAAATGCTCCAACGCTAGTTCCCCTGCCTCCTGTTCCTATGCGAGTTTCAATGAGCAAAAATGCTCCAAAGATAGTTTCCCCGCCTCCTGTTCCTGTGTGAGTTTCGATGAGAAAAAATGCTCCAAAGCTAGTTCCCCCACCTCCTGTGCCACCATTGGAGTTGATCAGTGCTAGACCTTGGCTAATTCATTGTTATAAAGAGGATGAGCAGAGAGAGACAAAGTTAAATTAACTCCTTTATCAAAACTGATAGCACAAACAAAAACACATACTAGTACAAGTGGATCTTCTTCCCAAATGGATGAAGAATCGAAGAAAGAGGTCATTGATGGAGTCAATTCTAAGTTGGTGTCTCAACTCACTTCTGGGACGACTACTAGCTTGGATGACATGGTTAATTTTGCCAATGGTGCTTTCACCATGTTGAATTTGTTTGGTGCTGATTATGGTTCGTTCTACAACGATGTCAAGGACTTGATCAAGAACAAATATGATTTACTCATTGCTGATAGAAAACTAGATATGTTGTCTGTTTCAGAATTGGAGAAAAAATATCTAGATGTTGTTATTAAAGACGAGCAGTGTGTGGAAGGTGATGGGCAAAAAAGAGCAGTCCGTAGGATTGCACAATCCGAGGTAGAAAAACTCGGTACCCAAATGAAGACAGCTAGAGTAGCACAAGGGGAGATTGAGCGGTGCAAGAACGAAGCTCTCCAAGGGATTGAATCCACCACTCAATGCCTACTGTCTTATAAATAGCATTTGGTCGTCTCTATGTGATGATTTCGATTAGTTGGAGAAAGTCCTCATCATATACATACTGTATGATTATGTAACTATCTGCATGTAGTGGCTCCTTAAAGTTTCTTGTTCAGTTTTCTAGCACATATTTTAGAGCCTCAATCAACTGGTTTACATGCTTTGATGACAAATTAGAATGTGATGTTAGCAGTAAATAGAAAGAGCCAAAAATAAGTATTTCTTGTTGAACTATTTTATGAGTTTTGGGAGATTTAGCAAAGTAGGACCAACTTTCAAACTTTGAAACCATATCCTCTTTAAATGGATGTGAAGTTGAATTTGACAAAAATGATTGGGGCAATTAATCAGGATTCGTATAGAGAAGTCTTATACTCGAACTCGAAATGTCTAATTAAGGATGGAGCCACAATCTTTGATGATTGATTGTGACTCTGATATATGAAGGAAAATACTTTATTTAATAAACTCAAATAATACTCCTTATTCTCCTTATTATTCTCCTTACATCAAATATGTGATGGAACATCCATATTTCTAATACTAACAACCAAATTAAATTAGTATTAGAAAAGTTATTCCTATATGAACTAGAACAAACAAATCATAATCCTAACCACACATGAACAAAAATAGTATCAGATATTAAATCCTAAACAACTAGGGATTCCTAATCCAACTTTGAGTTATTATTTTCAATATTCTCCTTTAATTTAAAGTTGTCATTGTTGTTGCATTGAACACATCTCTTCAATTTTCAATTTCTTATTTGTGTTGGATAATTTCTCTCTAATCTTCAATTATATTGTTGAAGCATTTCACTTCAACCTTCAATTGTCAAATCATTTCACTTTGATCAACTTTCAATTGTTGGAGCATTTCTCCCAACTCTTGATTTTTTTCTTGATCGTGTTGAAGTACTTCTCTTCAACATCCAACATTTTTCTTTCTTGATTATGTTGGAGCACTTTCCTCCAACTTCCAATAGTTGAAGCACTTCTTTTCAACATTCAATATTTTTTTTCTTGGTTGTGTTGGAGCACTTCCCCAACTTCCAATAGTTGAAGCACTTCTCTTCAACTTTCTATTCTTGGAGTACTTCTCTCCAACTCTCGTTCATGCAATTTGTCACCAATACTCAATTTTGTCGATTCACTTGTAATCAACTTTCAATTTTCCTTCTTTCTCACTTTTCTCTGGCCCGTCATTTGTCATTGACCAGACGGATGACATATATAGCTTACAACTAGTAGCAACAACTTTTTAATTCTCTACCAAAATCGTAAAAGCTCTCATACCAATTTGAATGAAAATATTTTATTCAATAAACTAGAATTTATGAGTTTTATTTTTCTTTCTAATTTTACTACTAAAAAAAACTGAAAAACGACCACAAAAAATCGATCGCACATTGTGGTCGGAAAAAATCGACCACAAGTGATCGATTTTTTATTTTTATTTTTCTAAAAGCAACCACATGTGGTCGCTTTTATATTTAAAAAAATCAAAATAATTATTTCAATAATTTTTATATTAATTATTATTTATTTTACAAATAGAAATTCAAAAAATAAATAACAAAACCTACCACTAGTGGTCGTTTTTTAAAAAATAAATTAAAAAGAATTTTTAAAAACCGACCACTAGTGGTCGGTTTTTGAACTAAAAGAAATTAAAAATTAAATAATTTTTAGTAACCAATAATTATATATATGTAATCAAATATATATATTATTTTCATTAAAAATAATTATATATATAATGTAATATATATATATATATATATATATATATATATATAATTTTTTGAAATTAAACTGATCATACGTAGTCGATAACCAGTGTAATAATAATAAAAATCAATCATTATTATATTTTGTGAAAAAATTACACTAAAAAATATATCAAATAAAATAAATAAATTACGTTAAACATAATCTTTATCTTTTACTTATGTTTCATTATATAAAATAAATATTTTCCTTCGTATATACATTAAATGGCGTTAAACATGCATAATCTTTGTATAATGAATATGTGTGTATATATATCATACCGTTGAGATAATGATATGATGTTACTATTCCAGTCATAATAATGTAATATATAATCGATAATTCATCAGAATATAATGATCGTGTTCTATTATAAGGTAATATACTTGTGGATGTGATATATATATAGTACGCATTCAAGAGTTCATATATATATATATCATGTAGTGATCGATTAATGAACAATGTAGTCAAAACCTAGTATATTAAGCTAATCAAATATAATTAATCGATCACTCATCTGAGTATGTATAAGAAACACATCGCATTATATTATTGGATAATATATTTGTGTATGTATGTGATATATATAGTACTTATTTAGAATTTGATATAGTCGATAGTGTGTATATGACTATATGTGTGTGTATGTATACATATATATAGTATATACATATTATATAGTGAAGGTATATTAATGACATAAGATAATGTAATCTATAATTCATTTGAGTATTTGTGAAATACGTTGTATATTATTATGGGGTAGTAAAATCGTGTATGCGATGTTTAAAGTACGTATGTCAAAGATGATAGAAAATTGAATATATGTATACATCGTATATCTTGTGTAGTGACGTAGGTAGTAATCAAAAGCTAGATAACTGAATCTATGTATCAAAATAGTTTGAATGATACGTTGATATATATCATACTATTGAGGAAGTAGATATACTATTTTGGGTCAATGTAGACACGTGTATGTTGTTGAAGTTGTAATAACCTAAGAGTAGCATTACAAGGTATGTGTGTGTGTGTGTGTGTGTGTGTGTATATATATATATATATATATATATATATATTATTGTATTTAAAAGCTAATTAACCAAAAAATTATTGTAACTTACAAAATTCACTGATATTATTATACGATTGAGGAAATATACTATTCGTGCTAATGTGATGATAAAATAACAACTTATCTGATTTATATATATACGAATTGTATTAAATTAATTGGATGTTGTCCCAGTCTCATACACAGTGTATGTACTATGTATTTATATATATACGAATTGTATTAAATTAATTAAATATTGTTATAAATATTATAAAATTTATTAAAATTTAATTTGTTAAAAAATAATTTTAATTTATTAACTTATTTTTGTAATTTATTAATTGTAATTTGTTACAGTTTAATTTCAAAAATATTCTTAGAAAACCGACCACATGTGGTCGGTTTTCGTAATATTTTTTAAAAAATATTTTTGAATTACTCGACCAGACCCGACCGGACCCGTAATACATAATATAACACAAAAACACACCAAAAATCCCCCATTTCACCTGTCCAAAATAGCAACAACACTCCAAAACCCTCCAAATCTCACACTTTAACATTAAACCCTCCAATCTCTATTTTCTTTCTCTTTCAAGGAAGTTTCTACTCAACTTCTTAGATTCTTTTTGGCTTTAATCAAATTTTTAAGGAACTATTCCATCCTAACTTTCAATTTTGGGCAAGGTAACAATTAACTACTAATCATTTACTAAATTTAGCTTATTTTAGTATCCACAAACTCCGTTTTAATATCTAGAAATATCAAAGGTCTACATACAAATATCTTAGTGTTAATTTCGTCAATTCGTTGTGGTTTGAGTTCTAGGGTTTGGATATTTATTTATTTAGCTAGATTTTAGCTAAATTTTGGAATTTAAGATTGAATTAACTAATTTTAGGCTTGTTCCTACGTTAATTTGATTTTGAATTACCTAAATTTTGGTTAGTCTTGACACTTATTTCTCCATTTTGGTTATTCCTATTCCTTTACTAAAGTGTAGGGACTTTAAAGGGGATTTTGTGTTTTGAATGTGGTTTGGTTGGTGACTTAGTTACTTGAAAATGGTTAAGTGTAGGGACTTTAAAGGAAATTTTTTGTTTTGAATGTGGTTTTGTTTTGATACTTAGTCACTTAAAAATGGTTAAGTGTAGGGATTTTAAAGAGGATTTTTTTATTTTGAATGTGGTTTTATTTTGATACTTAGTCTCTTGAAAATGGTTAAGTGTAGGTGTCACACCCCTTTTTTAACTTCAAAAATATAAATTTTATTTTTAATTTTTGAAAGGGCTTTTGTTATTAAAGTGACAAAAAAATTAAAAATTTGTTTCGAAAAAGAATTATTTACATTTTTTCATTTAGAGTCTCCACTTGACATAAAATCGGGTGTGCCAAGTCACCTTTGAAAAATCCTTTTAGAAATGATTTGACTCTTTAAAAAAACTGGTTTGCGAACAGAGATTCCGGCTAAGGAATTCTGTTGACCGAGGGAAAGGTGTTAGGCACCCCTCGATCCCGTGGTTCGACCACGGTTGCTTGGTGAAGAATATCGGCTAATTTGACATTATGAATGTATAAACCACATAAACACACAACAATCAATCAAACAAACACAAACCAAAATAAATCCCAAAAATGTAATGTTCAGTCCAATTATACAGTCCAAAATAGAAAAATTATGAAAAATATAAATCCTACTCTAACCTATATTAATCCTAAACTATGCTTCCATGCTGTACCCGATGCGTCGGACCTTGATCACGAACGTCCTCTGGGTACAAAATTCTTCAGGGCATTCCCCGACGAATAAATTCAAATACCTCGGGGCATTCCCCGGCCAAATGATACACTTGATCCTAAAAAATAACCAAACCAAGCCATTCAATATTCCCCGAGTCCTGGATTTGCCTACCCGAACCTAAACTTTGTCTACTAAGTTTTCGGCCTAAAACATGATCCTATCGAGTTCAAAAAATTGACATTTATTCTGAATTAAGCAAAACAAACAAACCGACATTAATCTAAAATCACAATTTTTCAATTTCGTTATTACGCCCCAAATTCCCTCTCAATCCATGGTTAACAAATTTTTCGATTATCAATCACTTTTCAAAATTAAAAATCAACATCAAACACATACACCCACCAAAGATTCAAACATTTAAGCACACAAATCATTTGTATCCACAACAACGATCAACATTTACTCAAAATATTCAACCAACCATAAAATTATGACGTTAACCAAAATTCGAGATAATGAAAGAGTAAAGTTAAGAGATGAACCTTCAAAGAATCGATTTCAATATATAGGAGATAATACCGCACCCGGAAAACCTCAATTCAAACCAGAATCCAAGTCGGTATCAGAAATCGAAGCCCAAAAACTGGTTGTGACGAACAAGTCAAGAAGAACGAGACCCCAAACCCCCAAAATAGCAACGAAGCCCGATGAGCCCAACCCAAGAAACACCACAAAACCGATCCACCCATACGCAAAATTATCGCAAAACTGATTAAAAAACAGAGCTAATTTTAATGAAAATCCGTCACTAATTCATTCTTTTTTTGGGGCCAAATCTGGCTTCTTCATTTTTGATTTCTCTTCACTATGTGTGCATGTGTGTAGTTCCGATCAGTATTTGCGCTTTCTGATGAGTACGATGAGGTGTATATGTCGTGAGAGCTTGAGTGTGTATGCCAATGGGAGCAAGAAAGGACAATAAAATGAGGTCCCTAATGGCGTTTGTGTGTGTGTGCCTATGGTGAGGATGAGTGACAATAATTGTTCTTCGGTGTATATGAGAGTGGTATGTCTTGTACGTACTATGTTGTTTAAAAATGGGAGACGATGGTGCGAGTATCTGTGTGCTCCTATTCTAGTGAACAAATAAAAAAAATGTGTGAATGGTGAGACTGTGAAGAATAGTCATCATAGTGTGTGATCCATTTCTGTGTGGGGGGCTTGTTTTCTATTAATTCCCCAAGAAAATGGAGCAAAAATGGCGGTGCTTTTTTTTTTTCGTGAAATTGGGATTTTTTTTTGGTGATGTGAGTGTGTCAAGATCTTGTGATTGAAGGCCTGATTGTGAGTGTATTTTCAAGGTCCTTTTTCTTTTCTTTGTGGACAAGAAATAAAAGGGGGGTCACATGGGTGGGGGTGGGGAAGGGTATGAGAGGGTGACTAGGGGACGGGGGTAGGGGTATGTTATTAGGATGAGGGTGTGTGTTACGGTGAGCTAAAAAAGAATAAAATTGGACTTAGGAGGGACAAAATTAGGTGTCTACAGTATGCCTCCTTTGAATGTAAACATGAAATGTTTTCAGAAAAAAAGTAGACAACGAGACAGAATTTTGACCCGACGATTGTTCACAGGGAAGAAGCAAAAGGAAGATAGACGACCGAGTTGGAGAGTCGAGTGAGGTCCCTTCGAGGCTCCGGTCCGTGGCTCTATCATTTCATCAAAAATGAAAATTACAAGTTAAAAGTATTAATGAAATTACAAAAAATCCTATCCCTGCAGCTGCTTTTGGACTCCTGACTTGAGTTTCGTCACTCGATTCTTCAGGCGGGCTCCTGAATTGCAATTTCTTCAACTTGTTGCTTGACTTTCAATTTTCTCATCCTGTTCTTCACGTGGGCTCCTGACTTGCTATTTTTCAATTTGTTGACTTTCAATTTCTTCACCTTGTTTCTTGACTTTTCATTTATTCGCCCTGTACTTCGAGCGGGCACCTGACTTGCTATTTTTTAACTTTCGATTTCTTCACCTTGTTGCATGGCTTTCAATTGCTTCACCTTGTTACTTGACTTTCCATCTCTTACCCTTGTAATTTGACCTTCAATTCCTTCATCTTGTTGCTTGACTTTTAATTTCATTACCCTATTCTTCAGGCGGGCTCCTGACTTTCAGTTTCATCACCCTGTTCTTCAGGCGGGCTCCTGACTTCCAATTTCATCCACTTCCAATTTCATCACTCTGTTCTTCAGGTGGGCCCCCTGAAATAAAAATCAAAACTAGAACGGAAATTATTTCAAATAGAGATTTTAATAAAGAAGGATTTCATTTTTGAAAGTATGGTCCCATTTTTCAGGAGGGTCCTAAACAGAAAGTAAAAACCCATTTTTCAGGAGGGTCCTGAACAGAAAGTAAAGCCCTATTTTTCAGGAGGGTCCTAAATAGAAAGTAAAGTCTCATTCTTCTGGAAGATCCTGAGCAAAAAGTAAAGTCCCATTCTTCAGAAGGGTCCTGAACAGAAAGTAAAGTCTCATTTTTCAGGAGGGTCCTGAACAGAAAGAAAAATCCCATTTTTCAGGAAGGTCCTGAACAGAAAGTAAAATCTCATTTTTCAGAATTGTCCTGGAAAGAAAGTAAAATCCCATTTTTTAGGAGGGTCCTGGACAGAAAGTAAAGTCCCATTTTTCAGAAGGGTCCTGAACAGAAATTAAAATCCCATTTTCCAGGAGGGTCCTGAACAAAAAGTAAATTCTCATTTTTCAGGAGGGTCCTGAACAGAGAGTAAAATCTCATTTTCCAGGAGATGACTCGACTAAAAGGTAAGTCTTATAGGAATCAAAGGGAATGACTCGACTAAAAGGTAGTCTTCTAGGGGTCAAAGGGAATGACTTGACTAAAAGGTACGTCTTATAGGAATCAAAGGGAATGAATCGACTGAAAGGTACGTCCTCTAGGGGTCAAGGGGAATGACTAGACTAAAAGGTACGTCTTCTAGGGGTCAAGGGGAATGACTCGACTAAAAGGTACGTCTTATAGGAATCAAAGGGAATGACTCGACTAAAAGGTACATCTTCTAGGAATCAAAGGGAATGACTCGACTAAAAGGTACATCTTCTAGGGGTCAAGGGGAATGACTCAACTAAAAGATACGTCTTCTAGGGGTCAAGGGGAATGACTCGACTAAAAGGTACGTCTTCTAGGGTTCAAAGGGGATGACTCGACCAAAAGGTACGTCTTCTAAGGGTCAAAGGGAATGACTCAATTAAAAGGTACGTCTTATAGGAATCAAGGGGGTGACACGACTAAAAGGTACGTCTTCTAAGGGTTAAGGGGAATGACTTAACTAAAAGGTACGTCTCATTGGAATCAAAGGGAATGAATCGACTAAAAGGTACGTATTATAGGAATCGAGGGGAATGACTGAACTAAAAGGTACATCTTATAGGAATCAAAGTGAATTACTCGACTAAAAGGTATGTCTTAGGAATCAAAGGGAATGACTCGACTAAAAGGTACGTATTCTAGGGTTCAAAGGGAATGACTCGACTAAATGGTACATCTTATAAGAATCAAAGGGAATGACTCAACTAAAAGGTACGTCTTCTAGGTGTCAAAGGGAATGACTCAACTAAAAGGTACGTCTTCTAAGGGTCAAGGGGAATGACTCGACTAAAAGGTACATTTTTTAGGGGTCAAGAGGAATGAATCAACTAAAAAGTATGGGAATGACTCAACTAAAAGGTACTTCTTCTAGGGGTCAAGGGGAATGACTCGACTAAAAGGTATGTCTGATACGAATCAAAGGGAATGACTAGACTAAATGGTACGTCTTATAGGAGTCAAGGTTCAATTTAAGAAGTGTATCACCTAGCAAATGAAAACTAAAATCCCTGGACAAGTGTGTCTCCGAGGGATATAGGATGATGAATTTTTACCAATATTTTATTGTCAAACCTTTGCAACAACATTGCTTCCTACATTTGTGAAAGTGAGGCATTACAACCTTTGATGTTTATTCTCTGAAGTCCTTGCTTTAAAGGTAATATGTTTCCTGTTTCATCAAAGAAAACTTGTGAGTTTAAAACATGGTGGCCAGTTTGTGGCTTTAGCTTTCACGGCGACCACTCTTGCCCTTGTCACATTTAACCTTGCTTACAACCCTTAGTATATGCCATTGACTTACTTCTTCATTGACTTAAACTCAGGTTAATAAGAGTGACTCTGAAACAAACACAGTATCTCTGTTTTTCCATGTTTCTCAGATAGACCCTTTGAACCTTGGTATTTCCATTAGTTCCCCGACTTGTCTGTTAATAAAATTTTCTGCATGCCCTTTTCCAGCTCACAATCATGTCATTTTCATGTGCTAGATTTTGTCTTGCTTTGTGCAATTAAAGAAGATGGTAGCTAGTTTTGAAATCTTTTCTCACTTATTTTGACATGGACTTGACTCAAAGACAAAAAAAGAAAAGGAATGATAATTTTTTTTTATTTGGATGACTAACTCAAGAAAGATAAAACAAAAATAAACAGAAGAAAGAAAAGACAATGAATGTCCCCATTTGAAACAAAGAAGTGAAAAGTTCATCTAAAAATGACAGTCAACTTTAATGATTATGCCATGCATTTTGGATTAAGCAGCTTGATCTTTTCATCCAAACTTTCTACTAATTGTTGTTGAGTTAAATGGCCCTGAAACTGAGTTACTTCCTTGGGCCAATTGTATTTAAGACCTCGTTCGGCTAGTGACAGCTTGAAGGGTTTTCGCCAATAAGCCTCTCTCATTCTTCTCTTAGCTCACCATCGCCTTATGATATCCGTGAGGGTTTTCACCAATAAGACTCTCTCATTTTTATTTCTCTCAACTTAACATCGCCTTACGGTGCCCACGTGGGTTTTCACCAATAAGGAACTCTCATTTTTATCTCTCTACTAATTTTTTATGCTGAGAAAGACAAGTAGTTCCCAAATGCATCATCATATCCCTTGCATGTTTAGCCTTAACATCCTCAAAGATTGATCCGAAGGTCCTTCTTTGGTTGTAACTTGGCTTTTGGATAAGGTTATAAAGAAAGGATGACATGAGGCCCAAACGACATTTGAAGTGGTGTAAGACTTACAACTTTTGGAATCGACTCAAACAATGAGGATCAACTCATGCCCCAATTTCTTTTGACTAGGAAATACTAAATTGTTTATTTGGTTGGACCGAGCCCTTAGTAGGGAAGCCTATGTATCTCACCCCCGAGAGAGGAGAATTAGGTCATACGTAGTTCTGGCAACTTGTTCTTTTGCTTGATTCTGATTTTTTTTTTATTTTCTCTTCAATTGACTTTTTTTCTCTTTGAAACTTTCTGACTCTATTTTTCTCGACACTCTTCTTTTTACCTCTTTTTGGGACATATTTTTTTTTTTTGAAAATTTTCTGACTCTACTGTTTTGCTCGATACTTTTCTTTTGATCTTTGTTGACTCTATCTTGATTCAAAAAGAGGGGTAGAAAGAAAATAACACTAAGGCTCAAATGGGGTAAACAAAGGATGACACAATATTTGAATAGCAGAATGAAATGCCTTTGTCATATCAATCTTTGAAAATGCCATTACATAGCATGCAATGTGAAAGTACACGATCAATATCACTTATGACATGTTTTACAACACTAACTTTCCCCGAGCATATGTGCCACCTCTTCTTCTACACCTATCGAACATACAACTCTACCTTTATTGTACATCCCTCACATTGAATGACTCATGCTTTCGTGGAGTTGATTTTTGTTCTGTTCCTCGGGAGCACACATCCACTATTTGACCTAATTGAGCTAGGTTTTTCAATTGATGACCAAGTTATTCTTGTGATTCTCAAAATAATTGCCTTAATTTTCAAAGAAGGCTTCAATTTGTCACCAAATATCTCAGCACTCCACCTATTTTCTCATATGTTTTTCCTAACTTTAGCCCTCTGATTCAATGTTTCATGGTTAAGTTGGATTTTAAGATCTGGCTGAAAATTCCGCTAGCATGTCCTATCACTAGAATCAACATAAAATGCACTATGTGAAGAAAACAAACAACATATATTTGAACACAAAGGGAAAAAGGGACACTCTATTTAATTGAAATAAAAGATAGTGGGTTCAAACATAAACGACAAAGGGACAAAACAAGTTAAATCCCGAACTACAACCCTGAAATACTTTGGAAAACAGAAAATAAAACAAAACAAACTACCAGACCTCTTCCTAGTAGGGAGAAGGGTGACTTCTTAATTGCTCAACCTGACAACTTCGCCACTGGTTTGCCTATCAACATGACTAGATCTTCCCTCACTGTCAATGTTCTGCACCATAATTGATCCATCTGGAATCATCTTTTTAATTTCTCTTTTCAAATCTCGACAATCTTCAATAATATGACCTTGAACATCAGAATAATACACACATCGTATATTAGGATCAAAATTTGTTAAACTCCGATTAATAGTGCACCCAAGGAGAGGAGTGATTATGCCCCATTGTACCAATCTCTAAAATAAAATGGCATACGACTCTCCAATTGGTGTGAAGCTATCTCTCGACTTCTGCCTCGTTTCATCGTTTGGCTTGGATCAAAAACCAGGCTTAGAAGGGTTTTGGTATTTTTATGGAGTTAGAGGACGGCTCTGAGGAGTTGGTGTGTTCCACTGTGGGTAAGATGGGGGTTGAACATATGTCAGTGCATTATATACTGAATATGGAGGTGGGGGAGTAGAGTATAATGGATTTTGGGAGTGATTATGTGGAGTTTGGGTATGAACTTGGGTTTTTCCCTGAGAGTGACGACGACGGGGTCTTCTTGAACGTTCCCACTGTCCAACTACAATAGCAGATAGATCTTTCTCATTCTTTTTCTCCCCAACTCTTCCTGAACCTTTTTGAATTGCTTGAGTAATCACTTTCAATGTTGCAAAACTCACAATGCGACCAGTCTTAATTCCCTCTTCTATCATCTCCCCCATTTTAAGGACCTCAATAAACGACTTGCCTAACATAGGTAACAAATGTTGATAATTTGTTTCATCTTGTGCTTGAATAAGAACCTCCATTATCTTGCTTTCTTTCATTAGCGGCTTCACCCTTGCAGCTTATTCACGCCATCTGATCGCATACTCTCTGAAACTCTCAGTATTCTTCTTCTTCATACTGGTTAGGGATTTTTCATCAGGGATCAACTCCACATTGCATTGAAATTGTTGCACAAATTTGTTAGCTAGGTCATCCCAACTGATCCATTTGTCAATGTCTTGGTCAACAAACCATTCCAAAGCTAGCCCTGAAAGACTCTCCCCGAAATAAGCCACGAGTAGTTCTTCCTTCCCTCCAGCGCCTCTTAATTGGTTACAATAGCACCTCAAATATACCACTGGGTCCCCATGTCCATAATATTTCTCAAACTTTGGCATTTTAAAGCCAGGAAGAAGGTTGACAACTGGAAACATGCATAAGTCCTTATATGAGACACTTTTGTAACCCCCAAGTCCTTGCAAGTCCTTCATAGCCAGTTCCAAACTTCTTAATTTTCTAGTCATTTTCTCCTCTTCTTCTGTCATAACAGGCTTCTCAGTGTTAGGAGGAAATTCAGACGGGTGAGTGTCACCGTAAAGACCAGCCAACTTGAATGTAGGCTCAGAAGTGTAATGCTAATCACCAATAATATCCAATGCAGGCTATCTTGTAGAGTAAGGAGGCACAACTTGTGGATGAACATCAAAAGTAGGAGATTTAGGTGGAGGTGGCGCCGCAAAAGCATGAACAATAGGTGGAGTAGAGTATGTGGTAGTCTTGGATTGGGGAGTGAGGAAATGAACATTGGAAGTGGTTGGATATTGTTGCCCCGGAGTCGATCCTGATGCATATTGTGGCATGTCAACAAAAATGGGAAATTGTGCATGTGACACGGGAGGAAATCTAGAAAGATACTCCAGATTATCAATGGGAACTGGAGGAGGCGGCAACCCATTAGCCCAAGCTCGATGCATTTCTATCATTTGCTGCCTTAATTTCTAAATCTCTTCATTAGCTCCTAAATTATCATTTCCCGAACTCCCTATCTGATTAGCGACAACAAACTCGGTATCCTTGTTGGCCATAACTTTCTCGATGACTCGGTGCAATATGGAGGACCAGCAAAAACTCCACAAACCAACCACCTTAAACTAACTGAACAAGAGATAACCAATGTGTTAGAATTCAACATTTTTTTTAAATTTTTTTTTCTTTTATTGACAAGGTCACCGAACCCTAGAAGGGCGCCTACGTATCTCACCCCCGAGAGAGGAGAATCAGGTGTGCGTAGTTCGTGAAGTCTTGCCAAAATAGACAAATTAACCTCTTTTTCTATTCCTTGAAACTTTAAGAAGAAAAGAAAATAACAATTTGTCAAAAGAATTGACGAAAATCTTTTTAAATTTTTCAGCTTTAACATCCCTATACAAAATGAAATCTATGATTGCCAAAGAAAAATCTCTTTTGGGTTTTCAATTTTGAATTTCATATGAAAATGAAACTTGAACCTATAAAAGGAAATTCTTTTTGCATTTTTCTTTTAAAGATGTATATGAAACACTTACTCTAAATTAAGAGTGAAGAAAATCTTTTTGGATTTTTCAAATAAGATCAACCAAAAATGAAACCTACGACTATTGAGGATTTTTTCTTGTTTTGTATTTTTCTTTTCAAGACATGTATGAAACACCTACTCTAAATGAAGAGTGAAGAAAATCTTTTTGAATTTTTTAAATAAGATCCCCGAACCAATAATAGGTTGCCTACTTATCTCACTCCCGAAAGAGGAGAATCAGGGGTGTAAGTTCGTCCAGATTGGACAATTAATGATTAAATAACAGATTGCACCCTGACTTGAGACACGACCAAGACACACGATGAACAACATAACAATTTTTTTTTTGAGTTTTCAATTTGACACTTCACATAAAAAACGACACGAAAAACTATGAAAGAATTTTTTTTTGGTATTTTTGTTATATGAAATGTACAAAACTTCTACCACCCTTTTTTTGAATTTTTCTTTTATAAAAAGCTTCTGAAAAAATCTTTTTGGAGTTTTTGAATTGTGAATGCTTGCTAAAGGAAACAAAAGGAAATTATTTTTGATGATGTTTTTTTTTTTTGAAAAATGAGTGCAAAAAGTAAAAAAAAAATCTTTTTTTTTTGAATTTTTGAATTGTGGAAAACAAAAGCCATAAAGAACCTAAAAACTACAAAACTCTTTTTTGATTCACCTTTTCACTTTTTTCCTGTTTTTTTTAATTTTTCCATGCCTACACACCTTTCTTTAATTTTCGCACATGATTTCCCCAAATCAGTCGGTCAAATGACCCTGTTACCCTAAAAAATGTAATAATTAGCACGTAGGGATGCTTTAGAGGAGAGTCTCCTACAAAAGACTAAGTGGGCCCCTCTAGGTCTCGATATGATGCACATAAGCATAACCTAAAGGTTGACCTACGTTGGGGTTTACTAACAAGGCCGTTCGGGAGAGCATATGATCGATAGTGGCTGCTTTACTTTCCACCTACTCTATACATCCAACGGCTCCCCCTCCTAAAATAAGGATGACTCAACTAGAGTTAGTGCGCATGACGTGCACTCTGGGACTTGTTGCAGAAAGAATTGACTCGGGTTATGCACATGATGTCAGATATAAAGCAGTAACACACAAGAGAAAAACTGTAAACATGTAGCACTCAACAATGATAAAATAAATAACAAATGATAACACAAATAATGTTTATACACCCATAATGTCAAACTAAGCCGATACAACTCCAAAAATAAGCCCGAATTCAGAAAAATCCCCAGCAGAGTCGCCAGAGCTGTCACACCTCTTTTTTAACTCCAAAAAAATAAATTTTATTTTTAAGTTTCAAAAAGGTTTTTGTTATTAAAGTGAGAAAAAAATTAAAAATTTGTTTCGAAAAAGAATTATTTACATTTTATCATTCAGAGTCGCCATTTGACGTAAAATCGGGTGTGCCAAGTCACCTTTGAAAAATCCTTTTCGAAATGATTTGACTCTTTAAAAAAACTGGTTTGCTAACAGAGATTTCAGCTGAGGAATTCTGTTGACCAAGGGGAAGGTGTTAGGTACCCCTCGATCCTGAGGTTCGACCACGGTCGCTTGGTGAAACATATCGGCTAATTTGACACTAAGAATGTATAAACCACATAAACACACAATAATCAATCAAACAAACACAAACCAAAATAAATCCCAAAAATATAATGTTCAGTCCAATTATACTGTACAAAATAGAAAAATTACGAAAAATATAAATCCTAACCTATAATAATCCTAAATTGTGCTTCCATGCTCTACTTGATGCATCGGTCCTTGATCACGAACGTCCTCCGGGTACAAAATACTTCAGGGCATTCTCCAGCAAAAATACAAATACCTCGGGGCAATCCCCGGCCAAATGATACACTTGATCCAAAAAAACAACCAAACCAAGCCATTCAAAATATGTTTCAAGTATTCAATATTCCATGAGTCCTGGATTTTCCTACCCGAACCTAAACTTTGCCTATTAAGCTTTCGTCCTAAAACATGATCCTATCGAGTTCAAAAAATTGACATTTATTCCGAATTAAGCAAAATAAAACAAACCGACATTAATCTAAAATCACCCTTTTTATCAATTTCGTTATTCCGCCCCAAATTCCCTCTCAATCCATGGTTAACAAATTTTTCGATTATCAAATCACTTTTTAAAATTTGAAATCAGCATTAAACACATACACCCACCAAAGATTCAAACATTTAAGCACACAAATAATTTGTATCCACAACAACGATCAACATTTACTCAAAATATTCAACCAACCATAAAATCACGACGTTAACCAAAATTCGAGATAATGAAAGAATAAAGTTAAGAGATGGACCTTCAAAGAATCAATTTCAATATATAGGAGATAACACCGCACCTGGAAAACCTCAATTTGAACCAGAATCCAACTCGATATCAGAAATCGAAGCCCGAAAACTAGTTGTGACAAACAAGTCGAGATGAACGAGACCCCAAACCCCCAAAATAGCAACGAAGCCCGATGAGACCAACCCAAGAAACACCACATAACCGATCCACCCATACGTGAAATTATCGCAAAATTGATTAAAAAACAGAGTTGATTTCAACGAAAACCCATCACTAATTCATCTCTTTTTTGGGGCCAAATCTAGTTTTTTCATTTTCGATTTCCCTTCACTGTGTGCGCGTATGTGTAGTTCTGATCAATATTTGTTCTTTCCGATGAGTACGATGAGGTGTATATGTCATAAGATCTTGAGTGTGTATGCCAATGGGAGAAAGAAAGGAGAAGAAAATGAGGTCCCTAATGGCATTTGTGTGTGTGCCTATGGTGAGGATGAGTGGTGATAATTGTTCTTCGGTGTATATGAGAGTTGTGTGACTTGTGCGTACTGTGTTGTTTAAAAATGGGAGACGATGGTGCGAGTATTTGTGTGCTTCTATTCTAGTGAACGAATAAAAAAAATGTGTGAATGGTGAGACTGTAAAGAAAATTCATCATAGTGTGTTCTCCATTTATGTGTGTAGGGGGATTGTGTTCTGTTAATTCCCCAAGAAAATGGAGAAAAAATGGCGGTGCTTTTTTTTTTGTGAAATTGGGATTTTTTTTTGTGGTGATGTGAGTGTGTCATGATCCTGTGAGTGAAGGCCTGATTGTGAGTGTATTGTGAAGGTCCTTTTTCTTTTCTTTGTGGAAAAAAAATAAAAGGGGGTCACGTGGGTGGAGGTGGGGTAAGGGTATGGGAGGGTGACTAGGGGGGGTAGGGGTATGTTGTTAGGATGAGGGTGTGTGGTACGGTGAGATAAAAAATAAATAAAATTGGACTCAGGAGGGACAAAATTAGGTGTCTACAGTAGGAACTTTAAAGGGGATTTTGTGTTTTGATTGTGGTTTTGTTTTGATACTTAGTCACTTAAAAATGGTTAAGTGTATGGGCTTTAAAGGAAATTTTTTGTTTTGAATGTGGTTTGGTTGGTGACTTAGCATCTTGAAAATGGTTAAGTGTAGGGACTTTAAAGTGGATTTTTTGTTTTGAATGTGGTTTTGTTTTGTTATTTAGTCACTTGAAAATGGTTAAGTGTAGGGACTTTAAAGGGGATTTTTTTTTTTGGAATGTGGTTTAGTTGGTGACTTAGTTACTTCAAAATGGTTAAGTGTAGGAAATTTAAAGGTGAATTTTTATTTTGAATGTTGTTTGTTTGGTGACTTGGTTACTTGAAAATGGTTATGTGTAGGGACTTTAAAGGGGATTTTGTGTTTTGAATATGGTTTTGTTTTTATACTTAGTCACTTGAAATTGGTTAAGTGTAGGGACTTTAAAGGGGATTTTTTGTTTTGAGTGTGGTTTGTTTGGTGACTTAGTTACTTGAAAATGATTAAGTGTAGGGACTTTAAAGGTGACTTGGTAGGATAAAAATGATTAAGTGTGGGGACTTTAAAGGTCACTTGGTAGGTTGAATGTGATTATGTTTGGTGTCTTGGTATGTTGAAAATGATTAAGTGTGGGGACTTTAAAGGTATTTATTTTAATATGGTTATGTTTGGTGATAATTGAATTTTTATGACTTGATTTATTAGTTGAATATGATTGATTTCTTAGATGGAACCTGATTATAGCTGGATATATCAACAGAACAATGATAATAGAATGGGTATTAGGGAGGAATTTGTTGAAGGTGTAAAAAGATTTGTTGAACATGCTAAGACACTTGATGTTTGGACACATTTTTAGGCTATTCGTTGTCCTTGTGTTAGATGTGATGGTATAAATCTTGTAAATGAAGAAGATGTAAAGGAACATCTTTATAGAAGGGGGTTTCACAAGGACTTTTTAAGATTGCGTGGTATTCATGGTGATGTTGCGCAAAATAACTTTGTTGTTGGAGAAAGTAGTAGGTCTTCAGGGCATAATAAATCTAAAAATACTAGGATGACAGAAATGGTGCACGATGCTTTTGGGATGCAATATGGAGGCGGCTTTAGGAAAAACATCGAAGATGTTCCTAATAGCGAAGCGGGCATATTCTATGAACAATTGCATGTTGCTAGTCATCATTTGTTTGATGGGTGTTCGGACTCTCATTTGTCTATTGCTGTTAGATTATTAAGTATTAAATCTGACTGAAATATTGATGAAGGAGGAATGGATTCAATGATAGACCTTATTAAAGAGTTGGTTGACCCCGGCTTGGAGATTCCTGATTCTTTCTATAAGTCAAAAGATTGGTATGAAAGTTAGGTCTCTCCTCGGTTAGAATTGATTGTTGTGAAAATGGTTGCATGTTATACTTTAAGGAAGATGCTAACCTAGAGTCATGTAAGTTTTGTAAGTACCTTCGATATAAGCGTGGTTTTAGTGGAAATCAAATTGTTGCTAAGGCAATGCATTATTTACCTCTAATATAAAGGTTGAAAAGGTTGTATGCTTCAAACAGCTCAGCTCCTCATATGAGATAACACAGTGAAAATAGAAGGCCCACTGGTGTAATGTGTCATCCATCTGATGGAGAGGCTTGGAAGCATTTTGATGCAACTTATCCAGATTTTGAAACTAAGCCATGAAATATTCATTTGGGATTATGTGCGGATGGGTTCTCTCTTTTTTCAGTTCGTGCTGCGCCATATTCATGTTGGGCTGTATTTATCACCCCTTGTAGTCTTCCTCTTAAAATGTTGATGACTAGTCCCTCTATATTTCTGAATTGTGTTGTTCCTAGCCTGCGTAATCCAAAAAACGGAATAGATGTCTACTTGCAACCTTTGATCGATGAACTTCAAATTTTATGGCATGAGGGGGTTGAAACTTAGGATATGTCACTTAATAGAATTTCAATCTGCATGCATATCTAATGTGGACTATTAATGATTTTCCTACTTATGGAATGGTGTCTGGGTGGATGACAGCTGGAAAGCTGACTTGTCCATACTACATGGATAAACAAAAATTTTCACATTGAGACATGGCAGGAAAAATTCATGGTTTGATTGTCATCTTTGTTTCTTGCCACCTGATCATGAATTTAGGAGACTCAAGAATGAATTCAAAAGGAATACAAGGGAATATAATGGTCCACCTCCAAGGCTGTCTGTTCATGACATCTAGGAGATAGTTCAGAATTTGCCTAATGCCAATGACAAACCATTGTACAAGCTTAATGGATATGGCGTTTTGCATAACTGGACTAAGCAGAGTATATTTTGGGAGTTAGAATATTGGCCAGATAGTTTACTTATAAATAATATTGGTGTCATGCATACTGAGAAGAACTATTTTGACAACTTGTTCAACACAGTTATGGATGTCACCGGCAAATCAAAGGATAATCCTAAGGCCAGACTTGACTTACCAGAATATTGCAAATGCAGAGAATTACACTTACAGGAGGGGTCCAATGGCAATGTTCTTAATCCCAAGGCTAGTTGTACATTCAAGTTGGACAAAAAGCGTCAACTATGTGATTGGGTCCAAAGTTTGAAGATGCTCGATGAATATGCCTCAAATTTGGGAAAGAGGGTTGATATGCCACATGGAATCTTGCATGGGATGAAAAGCCATGATTGTCATGTTTTCATGGAACAATTACTTCCAATTGCTTTTATTGGTTTACCTGAAAACATATGAAAACCAATAGCAGAGATCAGTTTGTTCTTTAAAGACTTATGTGCCACCACATTAAAAGAAAAAAATATGGCGCAAATGGAAAGTAATATTGTTGTTATCACTGACAAGCTGGAGAATATTTTTCTGCCAGTGTTCTTTGATGTGATGGAACATCTTCCCATTCACCTTGTGCATGAAGCTCGTCTAGGCGGTCCAGTTCAAATTAGGTGGATGTATCCATTTGAACGGTAAGCAATTGCAACATATTTAAATTTATACATATCTTTTTTAAATATAGTAAACATCTAATCTTAAGATTGTGCAGGGTAATTAGAAAATTGAAAAGGGGTCCCAAAAATAAACATAGGGTTGAAGGCTCTATAGTTGAGGCATATATTGCAAGAAAAACGTCTCAATTTTGTTCATCCTACTTTCATGATGAAGTTTCTTATTAAAGAAACCGACCAAATCTTCATCAGGACGATATGAATGAGCCTCATTTGCAACCGATATCAATTTTTAGTCAATCTGATTGTAAGTCTAAAAAGACCATACGTCTCTGGCTCACTCCCATGGAGTGCAAATCAGGAACTTTGTATGTCTTGCTGAATTGCCCGGAAGTTGAGCCCTTTCTAAAGTAAGGAGATTAAAATTTTAACATATCTTATTTCTTTACTCATTCCCTTAAAGAAACTAATTGTGTTTCGCATGTTGGATCTTCAGTTCATTTAAGACTGTAATACCCCTTACTTCTACCTAGCTTGAAATTATTCCAAGAATGTTAGAAACTTACTTTGAAATATGAATCCATTTTTGTACAGGTGGAATTTTTAAGATTTTACCCTTTTTATCTTGTGGTAAATTGAATTAGCTTTCCAACGATACCAATTTCGTCCAAATCAGATATTGGAGTCAAAATTTATGGACGTTTTACTCAGAGCTATTAGAATCTCCCAGGTGCGACAGCCAGGTTGACGGACCATCGATCTAGCGACGGACCGTCACCTAGATCGTCGCAGCCAAGGCAGTGAGTCAACCTTCTGGATAAGGTGCGACAAACAGGTTGACGGACCATCAAACTTGCGACGGACCGTCGCCCAAGCCATCGCTATAAGGCAGTGAGTCTTTTTTTGGTCCACGTACGATGGTCGAAACGATGGACCGTCGAGCCAGCGACGGTCCATTGCACGAGCCATCGCCGGTCCCGTTCAGTGAATTTTAAGTCATTTTTAAAAGGGTATTTGGGTCTTTTTTCACCTTTTTTAACCCCTAATTATACAAGACCATAGCCCATAACTTTATTATTCATCTATAACATCAAATTAGGGTTTATCTCCAAGATCTATCCTCAAGAACAAGAAAACCCTAGGTGTTTAATTACAAGTCAAGAATTCAAGTTTTCCACCATCAATCTTCAAGAAATCACAACCCAAGTATGTCATGTGTTGATTCATGGGTCCCTTTCACCCATGAAGCTCAAGAATCTCTTTTAAAATCCAAGATTTGGGTATTTGTGAATGTTCATGATTTAAATTGAATTAAAATTCATGTCCATGATGTTGTGTGGTTTTGATTCATGTTTTAAATTACATATTCCAATGATTGACCCTAGTATGTGATGATTTGCATAATAACCATGATAAACCCCCTTTAAATTAAAAGTTGATTGATGTATCCATGATTATTAGATGTGTTGATGATTTTATAACCAAAGTATGCTCCCCATGTGTTTGATTAAATGCCTATGCGAAAGAAAAGTGTCATACTAGTATGATAATATGAAATCCCCATTCACGTACAAGTTTATGCATGTCAAATATTTGATAAAATGTCTTAATGAATTATGGATTGTTGATGTTAGTCATGTATTCAACAAAGTCATGATTTGTCAGTTTCTTTCCATGGAGTCCTGGGGGTACTTATACCCGAAAAATATTGTTGTGTGCCTAGAGTCGGTATCATGTTTTCACAATATCCTCAGTCAAGCCATGATCCATAGAACTCAGTCAGTCATGTGACTCAGGAAATCTCAGTAATACCGTAATCTTAGTACTATTTTGTCAGTCAACAAAACTCAATTAATTCAGTTAATTCAGTTTCGTAATCCATGTTTAGTGTCTATTCAGATGAGAGTAGGAATTAGCACCGAGTGAACCCAAGCATGGGAACTCACCTGTTATATGAGCATGTGATTCTTAGAAGCAATTCTTGCGTTCCAGAATTACGTAGCCAACGTACGTTGAGACATCATAGCCTTCTATATGAGGGTACATGAGGTGGCTTAACCTGTTATGTGAGGGTTCCCACCGTTCTCACTAGAGTTACCTATTATACGCGGTATTGACAACCTTTCAATTGGGGTTACGAATTGGACCCCAACTCAACCATAATGGTGTATTATGGGCATGTCGATTAGATAACTACTTCCCATAGTTTCAGTGACAGAACCAGGACTGTCAGATACAGTCAACTCATAACAGTACAGAAATCATCTAGTTCCATTAAAACCTAGACTGTCAGATACAGTAGCTCAGTATCAGTTATTTCAGTTATATGATTATCAGTATCTCAAGTTATCAGTACTCAGATTCAGTAATCATGTTATCACGAACTCAGTTATAGTTATTATGTATTCATCCATGTATTCTCACGTTTATATTGTCCAGTCAGTTAGTATAGTTCATGCATGTTAACTCTTTACATTCAACCTACCTTCCATGCATACCAGTACATTCAAAGTACTGATGCATTTATGCTATGGTGTTTTATACAATAGGTTCAGAAGCACGAGCTCCAGAGAATCAGTAGTATTCTAGTCTCAGCAGTCAGAGATAGCAGTGAGTCCTCATCCTTCAAGGACATGACCATTTCTTTATTATCCCATTAATTAATTTATTAGTCGTACTTAGTTGGGGACATGTCCCATTAACTCCTTATTCAGACAGTTCAGTCAGTTAGAGGCTTTTCAGACTATCATGTTCAGATAGTTATTTCAGTGTTTGGGTATTTCATACCCCATCGATATGTTATGATTTATCAGTTATGTTTCAGTTTTGAACCTTAAGGCCTTTCAGTTCATGTTTCAGCATTTATACAGTATATTATGCAGTGTTCAGGTATAGATATTAGTCATGGGTTAGCTTGTGGTCCTTCGGGGTCATGAACACCATGTAGCATTCAGGGTACTAGATTCGGGGCATTACAAAGACACAATTCCACGAAAATCAAGTGTATGCATCCTTTCCAACATGGTTTACATATGAGGTTCGTAAGTGTATTAATATTTCTACAAATTTTAAACATTTACACATTCCTCAACTAACATATAATATATATATATATATATATATGTATAATATTTTTAAGTACACTAGTCACCAAATGCAGCCATATATGATCAACTCTTGTGAGATATTTCTTTGGGTCCAGTTGAAGCTCATGAAATGTCCTATTACACAGTAAATGGGTTTAAATTTTCTACCAAATAACACTCCAGAGAAAGGAAAACAAATAATAGTGGTGTTTGGGTTAAGGGTGATGAGGATGTTGATTACTTTGACATCATCCACGAGATCTTAGAACTGGAGTATGTTGGTTTCCCAATATAATAAATTATCCTCTTTCAATATAAGTGGTTTGATCCAAGAACAAGAGGCACAAGAGTACATAAGGAGCATAACATTATTGAAGTGAAGCACAATAGGTCGTATCCTGTTTATGATCCATTTGTTCTAGCTCAAAATGCTAAACAAGTGTATTATGCTCCTTATCTATTGTGCAGTGATAAGTCTGATTGGTGGGCTGTAATCAAAATAAAGACTATAGGACGGGTGGAAGTTGAGAATGTGCTGGAGACTGCATATCAAAATGAAATGCAGATTGATCACCAGCTAGTGGACGTTAACTGTAATGCCCCGAAATCTCATCCCAGAGCGTCGCACGGTGCTTAAGGCTACACGTATCCCCAAGCTAACCCTTTGAGCCTGTTACTACATATAATAACTTACTTCAAGATGAAATAAACAAAACACTGATACTGTCATATCCAATAATAGGAAATACGAAGAAAATATTTGGTCCAAACAACCACAATACTGGAAATCTCAACATACTAACAATCTGATAACTAGTCTGACAAAGCCTCTACTACTCCATGAACTAGAGAGCCATTGAGACAGGTCCCCAACTGACTCAAACTAAATTGAAAGCCATAATATATCTACTAAAGTACTAAAATATCTGAAGATATGTCCTCAAACCATGAGGACTCACCATTGTGGAGATGTAGACAAAGGTACTCGAAAATAACTGACGAGGCTGGGACTGAGCACCTGAACCTATATTATATGACAATGTAACACATAGACGCATCTATGGATCAGCACTTGGGAATTTACTGAGTATATGGGGGTGTATGCATTTACATAAAACAATATCAGAACTCTTTCATCAAATCATGCATGCAATTAGGAATGACTCACAAAGCTTGAATAAGTCTAAAAATGTACAATAACAACAACAAACCCAGTGTATTCCCACACAGTGGGGTCTGGGGAGGGTAAAATGTACGAAGTCCATACCACTACCTCCAGAGAGGTAGCAAGGCTATTTCCGATAGACCCCCGGCTCAGGACAAAGAATAATAAGTACAGAATAATAAGTAAATTCATAATAAAGCATGAAACACGTTGGAACAATAAAAATAAGGCACCCACACAACAGAAACCTATACTAACAAACTAAAGGAACCCTAACCCATAATACCCCCACCCCAAAGCTCTCCTAGCTTTCGACTACGGCCCACCCGCAGGAACTAACCTTCTACTCTTATCCGCGTCCTCCACAACTTCCTATCTAGGGTCATGTCCTCCGTCAGCTATAACTGCTCCATGTCCCATATAATCACTTCCCTCCAATATTTCTTCGGCCTACCCCTACCCCACCTGAAACTATCAAAAGCCAGTCTCTCACACCTACGAACTGGGGCATTCGTGACCCTCCTACTCACATGCCCGAACCATCTCAACCGAACTTCCCACATCTTTTCCTCCACTGAAGCCACTCCAACCTTCTCCCGAATAATATCATTCCTAACCCTATCACTCCTATTAAGCCCATACATCCAACACAACATTTGCATTTCCACTACCTTTAATTTTTGGATATGGGCGTTCTTTACTGGACAACACTCCACTCTATATAACATGGCCGGGTGAACTACCACTCTGTAAAAAATTTCTTTAAGTTTGAGCAGAACCTTCTTATCACATAACACTCCCGAGGCTAACCTCCACTTCCTCCAACCTGCCCCAATCAGGTGGGAGATATCCTCATCAATCTCACCATTTCCCTGAATCAAGGACCCGAGATACTTAAAACTATCCCTCCTACACACCACCTGAGATTCCAACCTAAATACCAACTCATCCTCCTACCTCAATTCATTAAACTTGCATTCCATAGACTCTGTCTTACTCCTACTCAACTTGAACCCCTTAGACTCAAGTGTTTGTCTCCAAACCTCAAATTTATCATTCATACCTTCCCACGTCTCATCAATCAACACTACATCATCCACAAAAATCATGAACCAAGGCACCTCACCTTGAATATGCCACGTTAAAACATCCATCACCAAAGAAAACAGAAAAGGGCTAAGAGTTGATCCCTAATGTAACCCTGTCAGGATAGGAAAATACTCAGAATCTCCTCCCGCCGTCCTCACCTGGGTCTTAGCTCCTTCATACATGTCCTTAATCGATTTGAAGTAAACCACCGAGACCCCACTCACCTCCAAGAATCTCCAAAGAACCTCTCTAAAAATGTAAAGCTCATAAATCATGTATAATGAAACATGTAACACAAATCTCGTGAGTTACTATACTTGACTTTTAAAAATCTTTAATCTCCTCTTATTCTCAATACTTGAAGGTTAAAGGGACTTTAAACAATTCTTTCAAACTTATACTTTTATCTCATGGAGAGTAAAACTTCTTCGATACTCAAGGACTCAGGACTCTTTGAAACTTTAAGAGTTGGGAACTCTGTGAATCTTGGAATTACATAACTTTGGACACTCGGGAGTTTCTTCTAACCGACATAAACTATGTGAACTACATGGAGTCCAACGTTTTGTACTCCTAAGGAAGAAACCTCATATTGGGGAGAGGCGTCATACTATGCCAGGGAGTATAACCTCAACTCAGTGATCACTATCTTGCCCTCGGGCCCATAAATCTCAGTCCTGCGGTGGCATATAGTTCTGGGGTATGAGACCTCAGAATTATACCCAACTCGGTGCTAAATACTACTCCTATACTCAGCTCAGAACTCTTAGGAAATCCACCTCAAAATAACTCAAGGGTCTATAGTGAAGACCAAATTATAATTCTCTTAGCTTTAAATCATAAAGATTGAATAATGTGGATTCCTGTCTTAACTCAGGCTCAAAGTAATCTTTCTTTAAAAAAAATACACGTACTTATTGATTGAATAATACTAACCAACAGACTTTTCAAGAAACATCAAAACTCATACTTAATTTAGAACTTATACTCATGCTCAAATAATCTCAGTTTCATAATAAAGCTTAAATCATGACATCAATCTTGGAAACATCAAATTGTCACAAGGATATGCAACTCATAGCATAATTTCTCAACTCATGTCCTAAAATTGTAAACTAATCATGCAAATCAAGACTTGAACAACTAGTAATATCATAATCTCAAAATAAAGTAATTTGGGTATAAACCCACTTGCAAAAGTATTAAATTCTTTAATAAAATCAACAATATGGGCACAAGAATGAAAAGAGTATTCTTTCTCAAATCCCACATACCTTGAATTAGAAGCTTTGGATGAACTCTCGCTTTTGGGACTCTATTCGTACTCTTGAATATGGGTTCTTGAAGCCCTTGACTTGGGAACCTTGAATATTGACTCAATTTAGAAAATCTATGGTGGATTCTTAAGATTCTTGGAAGAGGTTTTGGATACTTATGGTTTTTGTTGAGAGAAAACTTGAGGAAAACTTCATAGAATGCTTGTAAATGACTTTAATTTGGTGTTTGTACAGTTTAAGAGGCTTGGAAAAAGTCCAAAGTGCCCTTTTTAACTTCTGTACGAAGCTGGAAAAATTGAACTGGAAACCTAATTTTATGGGCCACCGCGACGCGCCACTATCGCGGTGGCTCACTGAAAATTGATAAATGGGAATCTGGGAGTCACCGCAACATGGAGCCATCGTGTTGTCCCACTGGTTGGGACCTGGAACTTTAGTACGATGCGCCATAATCGCGCTAGGCCACTGGAATTGATAATTGCTGAATAGAGCCTCTCCGCGACGCGCCAAGCACTAAAATGACGTTGTTTTACAACTAGGATTTAAATTAGCCATAACTTCTTGCCCGGGTATCTGATTTGGGTGAATCTTATATCGACGGAAAGCTTATCAAATGTACCATATGATAAAAAGTCGAAATTAGGGAAATTCTATATGGTTAAACAAATACTCACTTAGGAAGTCACTTCTCAATCTTTTAGGGCCAGAATTACACTTCACTCGGCATGCTCTAAGGCTTAGACTACGAGAAAATTTTACGGGGTCTTACATTGACTTAGTGGATAGTTTTAATCACCAAAAAAATATATTTGAAGAATTTAATATTGAGGAAGAAGAGGCTGAGTGGGTAGGAGATGAGGAAATTTCCGAAGAGAGTGAATGGTTTAGTGGAGAGTCTTCAGAAGAGGAGGATTAGTTTGTATAGGTTGTATTTATTATGTATTGATGTCTTTATTCTTTGTACTGTATATTTACCTTTATGTTTCTTTTTTAAGATTGATATGTAATATACTATTTAAGATTGTTGTTTTCACTTTTCCATAATTTATATAGTAATAAAAATATTCTTGTCTATCTTGTGTTGTTGGATCGATTTGAAATATGAATTAGTAACTTGAAATTAGTTACTAGGAATGTTTTCTTATTTATTCATTTTGTAGGAACTAATTACTTGTTAACTTTACATAATTTAGATGTCAGGCAGACGGCCATCACAGTACTATCAGATGACTGCTGGCACATCCAAACATCTACCATCATCGATACCCTCATGTAGCACTCACGCAACTTCGCACAGTGATTCTACTGGATCTATTGGGTTATCAGATTTTCAGCTTGGAGGCACTTCATCTGATGATTCAGATCCGCCCACGCCAGTGCATCCACCATCACTTGATCCGCAACCAAGAGATAGAGATTATTCTGGGAGGAGTTATCTTATTCCATATGCGACAGGGTAAGATTTCTAAATATAATAACATTATTCATTTTTTCATTACTATATTATTATGCTCTATGAAATTACTGTTTGATCTTGTGTTGTAGGTTTAGGCCGGATGCTGGAGTTGGACAAATTGTGAGAAAATGCATTTGTCAGAACTTCAACGGCTACTGGACCAGTTGGCAAAAGGTTCAGAAAATTGACAGGGAAAGAATGTTTCAAGAATTTAATTTAAGGATTTAACTTATTGACTACTTAACACTTTATTAGAACAAAAGATTGAATATTATATTTTTATTTTTATTGTAGAAATTTTACTGGTGGGATGATGCGAATGCATGTCTTATAAAGAGGAAATTTTTTAGAAGATGTACATCCAGATTTAACGGTCTGTTGGATTATGCCCGAACCAACTTGGTACGACCTGAATGGATTAGTGAATCCTTATGGCAACAGTATATTCTCTATTGGAATAGCGAAGAATACAAATTGCTGAGGGAAGAAGGAAAGAAAGTCTGGGCATCATCCAAGGGTGGCTCCCTACATACTGCGGGTGTCAAAAGTGTAATTATTGTGGAGGAAAAAAATGGTATGTAACTTTTACAGTTTTAATTGTTTGTTTCTATTTATAATTTTAAGTATTTGAACATTGATAATTTTTTCATATGCAGGAAAAAAGAAAAGGGTAGGAGCATACCACAAGATGAGTTATTCGAGGAGACTCATCTGAAAAAGAAAAAAAGCTCGACTGATGAAGATGTTTGGGTTGAACCTCGTGCAAAAGCTGCCCATGTAAGAATCAAATTTTAAATTTATGAATATTTTTCTCAAAATTGATATTATTCAAGTATAAGTACTTTTATATTTTTTTACTTTTAATTTTAACTTTAATTTGAATATAGGAAAAGTACACGCAGCTCGTTAGTGATTATCGTAGTACTCAGCCTCCTGAAAGTTAAGGTGATCCATTACCCCAACATATAGAGGAGGATTTATGGGATAAATTTGTGGGTCCTGCAGTTAGAGGCCATTACTACGGATACCACAAAAAAAATTGGCAAGAATATTAGGTGTTTGTCCGACCCTTCATACTCTAACTCTTCAGTTGATAGAGAAACCATTGAAAGACTACAAAATACGGTTTCTAAACTCACTGAAGAGCTTGTTGAACAGAGAGAGAGAGCGCAAAAGAAGGAGGAGGAAACATCATCACAAATCAAGATGCTGCAGGAGCAATTCAGTTCTTTCATTCAGACTGCAGGGAGTATTTCTTCGTGTCCTGGTGATGTAGTTCGGGATGTAAAAGGTCTACGCTCCCTGGATGATATCAACACAAATGAGGATGCGGAAGACGAGGAAGAATTCGATGAAGATGAGTTTTAGTTCTTGACTTTTGTATGTGTTGTACTTTGGATTTAGACATTTTGTTGTAGTTTGTACACTTTTGAAACTATTATTGTAGTTTTTACACTTTCACTTTTATTGAACAATTTGTATGTATTGTACACTTTTGAAAGTATTTACATTCGGTTTGTTGTTGTTGCTGTTGTATTGCATGTTGGACCATTTATTGATTTTTTTTTAATTTCCAGAAAAACTGACCACAAGTGGTCGGTTTTTTTAATTTTTTTTACAGAAAACCGACCACTTGTGGTTATTTTTTTTTTTAAATTCTTTTAAAAAAAATCAGTTTTTCCAATTTTAATAAAATAATAATAAATTTTAAAAATATATATATATTTTTAAGAAAATCGACCAAAAGTGGTCGGCTTTTAAAAAGCTACCACTACTTTATCGACCACACACTTTGGTTGATTTTGTGGTTGGAAATTGAGAAAAACCGATCACTTGTAGTTGGTTTTTGTGGTTGGTTTTCCTCCTTCTTTTAGTAGTGTTTATTTTAAATGAATATCGTGTTCGATGTTTAGTACTAGCTTTCATGACTTTGTGCTTTTAACTTTATATACTTTTCTTATAATAACATGGTCAAGATTATCTAATTCTAGAAGTAACTGAATTAGTTTATTAAAATCTCAAATTTAAATCATAATATTCTAAAATTTTACTCGCACACTTATTTTCTCAAAAGATTTCCACAAATTGAAGTAATAGGGCTGAGATCACTAATAACTTCTAATCAGACAAACATAAAAAAGAGGGCAGACAGGGGAAAATAATAAAATAGGATAACTCTTTGTCAGAGGCAGGTTTCGGTTGGTTAGTTTGATTTTTTGTGGGTTTCAGCAATCTAAATTCATGTTTGTTTCTGCAAGAACTCATCTGTTTCGGTCATCTTTCTCTTAAAGTTCTTTCTGTCGTCGCTTTGATTTAGAGCTTCACTAGTTCTCACTCATTTTTTTCATCCATAAAGAATTTCTTTTTTTAAGCAGAAGGAAGTAAGAATGGTATCTGAAAAAAATGAAATACCATCTCCACCTAGATTTTTAAAATCTTTGATCAAAACTTCACTATTCAACGTTAGTGAATGGGACTTCTGTAATTGGTAAGAAACGTAGTTAAAGAAAAAGGGGCTTTCCAGAATTTCTTTGGTCTCACCAATTCACGTCTTTCTCAAAAATCAGATAACCAAGATTTACGACGTGATTGTGGTTGTCCTTTGAAATAGATCAGATATCAAATATTAGCCTTCTTACTTTTGTTTGATGACTTTATATTTGTTACATGATCAACAGATTCAGGATATTAGTACAATGACCTCAAGTATATTAATTCATTTTTAATTTAAATTTTATATATATTTAGGGTTGTTTGATTGTTGGAATAAGGGATTATTGTCCTGCCTTAAAATTTGGGATAATTTTACTATGCGTTTGATTGTGAGTATTAATCAGTCCAAAAAATTATTTTATACTAAAATGGTGGAATTAGCTATCCAATATAGAAGGTGGATAAGCACAATGCCTGTCTCGCTCCTAGATTGGGTCATGACATATTTATAGTTACAAAATTATAATTATCAAATATGTTTCACTTACTTTGTTCTTTGTTTTTATAAAGAATATAATTAGCACAAATTTATGTAATCGATTTAAATTTTCTTGGAATTGAGGCATAGTTATTATCATCAACCTCGTTGTGATTCATTTGTTGTAAATTATGTGTTTTGTTTTTATTTTAATTTGTTTGAACATGAATCAAAATATTTAATTCATAAACTAACAAGCCTTATAATATAAAATAGATAGCAACACCTGTACTTAAAATAGTGCACTAAACCTATTATATCTCGTAGAGATCATGAGAGATTAGGTTTCCTTAATCTTCAAAGACATTAATATCAAAGCCAAATTTTCATATTTCAGAAAGAAATAAAAATTACCAAGCTATTTGTCAAAAGAGTTTTTCTTTATAACTCAAACTAATACTACATCAGTTTTGATACGGGTAAAATTCATAAATAGCACACTTAAAACCATAATTATGAGATCCATAGCAACACTTTCATAATTACTTAAACTAGCAACTTATAATTTGTATTTGAACAAACTGTTGCTATAAAAATACATATACAAATTGTTTTACTGCCCATATTTAACTCAAATCAGTTGAGTTAAATGTGGTATAATTAGTAAGGGTGTCTAACGGGTCGGGCCGGGCCAACCCGGAACCGGTCCTCCCATTTTACCCGGGTTCCGGGCCGGTGACGGGCCGGGTTTGGGGTTAACCGGGCCGGGCCGAGCCGGGCCAAACAGTAAAAAAATTAAAACCCACCCGAACCTGGCCCACTTAACCCAATCCGGTCAAACCCACCAAGACCCGATCAAACCCGGCTAAAAACCGGTCAAACCCTTTTAAAAAATAAATAAAAATACCAATATACACTCCAATATACACTATATACACTCCAATATACAATATATATTTTTAAAAAAATATATAAAGTATAAACAATTACACATATATACGTACCATTCAATATATAATTATATATGACTATACGTACTACTTAAAATAAAACATATGCTATAATAGTATAATATATATATATATATACACTACAATATATATATATACTAATTTATAAAACATATACACATGTATACGTTAAATATATACTACTTTAGAAGATATATACACATATATATGCACCATTCAATATATATGTACTACTTTAAATAAAATATATACTACAGTATAGTGATATACATATATATATATACAACAATATGTATATTATATAGTTACATACTAATTTATAAAACATATACACTTGTATACTTTAAAGATATACGTCTATAGAAGATATATACACATATATACGCACCATTCAATATATATGTACTACTTTAAAAAAAGTATATACTACAATATATATACTAATTTATAAAACATAAAGTAATGTATACGTTAAATATACACGTCTATAGAAGATCTATTCACATATATACACTCTATTCTATGTATATGTAATACTTTAAATGAGATATATACAATATATATACATTACAATATATATTTGTATAGTTATATACTAATTTATAAAATATATACACATGTATACGTTAAATATACACGTCTATAGAAGATCCATTCACTCTATTCTATGTATATGTAATACTTTAAATGAAATATACTATAATGTATATACATTACAATATATATTTGTATAGTTATATACTAATTTATAAAACATATACACATGTATACATTAAATATACACTTCTATAGAAGATATATACACGTGTATACGCACCATTCAATATATATGTACTACTTTAAATAAAATATATACTACAATATAGTGATATACATATATATATATACAACAATATGTATATATATATAGTTACATACTAATTTATAAAACATATACACTTGTATACTTTAAAGATATACGTCTATAGAAGATATATACACATATATACGCATCATTCAATATATATGTACTACTTTAAAAAAAGTATATACTACAATATATATACTAATTTATAAAACATAAAGTAATGTATACGTTAAATATACACGTCTATAGAAGATCTATTCACATATATACACTCTATTCTATGTATATGTAATACTTTAAATGAGATATATACAATATATATACATTACAATATATATTTGTATAGTTATATACTAATTTATAAAATATATACACATGTATACGTTAAATATACACGTCTATAGAAGATCCATTCACTCTATTCTATGTATATGTAATACTTTAAATGAAATATACTATAATGTATATACATTACAATATATATTTGTATAGTTATATACTAATTTATAAAACATATACACATGTATACATTAAATATACACTTCTATAGAAGATATATACACGTGTATACGCACCATTAAATGTATATATACTACTACTTATAAAATATACTACATTATATATACATTACAATATGTATAGATATACTTATATACTAATTTATAAAATATATACACATGTATACGTTAAATATACACTTCTATAGAAGATATATGCACAAATATACAAAACATATGCTACTTAATATAATAAATTAATAATATTTTTGGTAGTAAATTAATAATATATTAGAAGTAAGTTTTTAATTTAAAGTAGAAAACTAGAAATTCAATTTAAAATTTTAAATCGTTAAATAAAAAAAAATAAAAAACAACGACTAAGGAGTGAATGAATTTGGGGAATTTTATTGATTGCAAAATGATCCAAAATTTATAATTTACATGAATGAAAAATCTATAAATTATGCATCATTTTTTCCAACTCATTCATGTTAATATTAATGGGAACTTGCATAGGATAATCGAAGTCAACGGGGGAAAAACCATGCATTGGACTTGATTCTGTGGAGTTCTCCCGTGAAGTCATAATTTCTTCAAGTTTCAGCTCGTCGCTCGGCTCCGGTTCCATTCCTTGGTTTCTTCTTTCCGCTCTAATCCAATCTCTGAGGCAAACTAGAACATTCATTGCATTGCTTCCCAATGAGTGTCGGTTGTCTCTAAGCTGCTGTCGTCCCTGACTGAAGGCGCTCTCTGATGCAACGGTTGACATTGGAACATTCAAGATATCTCTAGCTAATCTTGAAAGCACAGGATATTGTGATTCATTATTCCTCCACCAATCCAGCGTGTTGATCGGTCGTCTGCGATCCTCTGGTGCCGTCCGAAGATAATATTTCAGCTCTTCCCGATAAGTTGATGTGTAAGTTCTCTCATCAACACTGTTCCAACAATTTAAATCATAAAACGAATCAGAAAAACCACTATGTGCCGGCCTTTTAGAAGATGATGGCTCCTCGGGAGGATGAGGAGCGACAGTTGGAGTGATATTTGTAGGTAAGGCTGAATCAAATAAATCAGCATAGTGATTATATAATTTTTCTATATAATCCTTTGCATCAGCCGTAGCCGTCCACAAATCAGGCTGTACTTGTTCAGAATCATGGTTAGTATTTATTTCTAAGTTAGTATAAATAAGAGTACTAAAGTGACACATATGATTATATTTCATGCACGGATTTAGCATAGCACCAACCAAGTAAATAGAGGGAATCGGGAAAAAATATTTTTTAAATTTCGTAAACATGGCGCCAACAACTTCTTTATAACCTTCTTTATTTTTATATTGTTGGAGCAAACCAGAAATATCGGTTATATATGCCAAAATATTACAAACAGTAGGATAATAAGCACCGGAAAATTCAACCGTAGCTACATAAAATTTTTCTAAAAACTTAACAAGATCATTAATTACAACCCAATCAGAATTATGTAGCATGCAATCAGCAGAATCAGCAAATGAACCGCAATGTTGGTTAAAAGCTAGTGTAATAGGAATTCTATATTTATAACAAGTTTTTAGAAATTCATACGTAGAATTCCATCTAGTATCAATTTCCTCAGGCATCAAAATCGGTGTAAGTCCATTTTCTTGACATTTAAGTTTAAATTCTCTAATTCTCGATCTACGATTATTTCCTTAAATAAAACCAACGGCAAGACGAATTTTTTCAATATAAAGCTCAAAAAACTCAAGACCATCTTTTACAATTAAATTATATATATGACATGCACACTTAATATGAAAAATTTCAGGCAAGGGTGGAGATAGCGTAGATTTTTTTTTTTTTATAGCAGTCTTGTTGTTAGAAGCATTATCAAAAGCAATACATAACATTTTATTTTCTATACCATAATATCCGGCAATTTTAACAATAGAATCAGCAATAAATTGTCCAGTATGTTTACGATCTTCATCATATAAAAAAGCAAGAATACGTTTTTGCATCACGAAATTACTATCCATCCAATGACAAGTAACGGTTAAATAATCATTTTTATTTACAGCACGACCAAGATCAGAAGTTAGGGACAATCTACATTGAATATTTTTTAACAATGTTGATAAATAAAAACAATATTGTGAATGAAGTCTAAAAATATCAGACCGACAAGTAGTTCTAGGAATACCATTAAACATAGGATTATAAATTGCTTGTATATAACGAATAAAAGCATCAGAAGAAGGAAAATTAAAAGGCAAACAACCCACAACTACCATTTTAGCTATTTCTTCCCTGTCCCTCAATTTATTATACTTTTTCGCTACTTGACCGGTTGTTGGGTCCATTCTAGTTTGCGTTGACCCACCAACATCCCCACCACCTTTTGCAATATTTAACTCTCTTTTGTGATCTTCAGCTATATGTCTCGTTAACGTACCCGTACCCCCTTGTTTGCCTCCACTTCTATGCTTATATATTTGTTGACAAATATTGCACTGCACCTCAATATCTGATATACGTTCAAAAAATTGTCATGCAATACTAGTTCTTTTACGAGGTTTTGGGGCACTGGGAGGACGGGAAGGGAGATTAACTGATTCAGATCTAACGTTAGCATCTCCTACTGCGGGTGTTTCAGCAATATTTTCAGTATCTTCGTCTAAATTAACTGCATCTACTTCATTTTCTTCTTCTATACCGTAATTTTCCTGAGCTTCTACATAATCCATATCGTGAGCACCTACACCTATTTCTTCCTCAAAAGGTGTACCAAGCGGTACCGGAGGCGAAGGCACACGGGTATATCTATTACTTGAACTACCTCTACCGCTAGTAATTCGCTTTTTACTACCACTACCGCTTCCGGGACAAAAAATTTTAACACCTTTAGCAGCGAGGTTTTTTAATTTATCCATAATATAAATTAAATTAAACTAAAAATATTCAAAATACACAAATATAATAAAATTAAATATTAAACAATTAATACAATAAATAAAAATTAAACGTAAGAGATGGAACGACAATACCAAATTTTGGAAGTATCCGAAGATTGCGACTTTAGAAACTTCCGCTCGTACTTTGTAAACGAAAATTAAAAAATTAAAGTGAACACTTTAAGAAATTAAATATATTGAATATTAGAGAATTGAGAAATGAGAATTGAGAATTGAGAATTGAGATTTGAGAGAGAATGAGATTTGAGAGAGTGAAAAATTGTGTGAAAAATGATTTGAAGTTGTAGGGTATTTATACATTTTTTTTGGGGATTAAAAAATATTTTTTAAAGTTTTTTTTTTTTTTATTAAATGGGCCCAAACTAGCCGTTTGGACCCAAAAACGGCTATATAGCCGTTGGGCCAACGGCTAGTTTGGCCCAAAATCAATTTTTTTTTCCGGGCCGGGCCGGGCCGGCTAACTGGCGGGCCTGGACCGGGCTTGATCCGGGCCGGGTTAACCGGGCCCATTTTAACAAAAAAACCGGCTCGGGACCCGGAACCCTAAAGCCCTAGGGCTTACCGGGCCGGGTCATACTGGGCCGGGTTAGTTAATCGGGCCGGGTAGGGCCGGGTCAGCCCGGCCCGTTTGACACCCTTAATAATTAGCCATGAATTAAATGTGGAGATTCCTTTTCCATTAAAACCTCTTAATTAACATGATTTTCGTTATTTGTTACCAACCGAAATAAAAATTTAAATTTCAGTTTCACATTATCGTTTTCATTTAAAAAAAATCAAAATCAAATTCAACTGAAGCTTCTTCTGTTCATTATCTTCAAAAATTCAAATTAAAACATTACTGTTGTTGAAGGTATTTAATTATACTATTATTTTCTTATATGAATTTCATCAGTTGTTTGAAATCGATCAAAAAGATTTCGTTTATTTTTTTTGAACAATTACTGTTATTTCGCTCAATTTTTTTTAGACATTACTGATGTTTCGTTCAAATATAGTGATCAAAATTAATTTTTTGTTAGATTATTTTTGAATATTTTGAGCCATTAACGATTTTTTGTTAGAGTGATCAAATCAATTTTTTGTTACGTTGTACAATTTAACAATTTATTTCGATAAATTATTTTTGAATATTTTGTAAAAAAACTACTAAAAAAAAGTAATGCTACAATAAATTGAACTGATCGAACAATATTTTGATCAAAATCAATTTTTTAAGCTGCCTAAACTCAATTTTTGGAGTTCTGATACTCGAAATTTAAGAGTATATTTGTATTTTCATAAAGTTTGATTTTGTATATTTTGATTGTGTTTGAATATGGATGTTACCAAGACATCACTACAGAAAAATACATATGAAATTGGATATGTATGTATAGAAATACAAATGCTTTCATATAACTTAAATGTATATTGAACAAAACAAAAATATAAATGAAAGTGCATATGTATTTATAAAAAATATAAAATACTTTCATGTAACTTAAATGTATATTTAGTCAGTCAATTTGTATATATGGCAAACCTATATATACTGTATTGAAAAAATATTTGAAAATGTATTTGAATTTCAACAAATACAAATATGTCCATAACCCCAACTGCATATTTAAACAAAAAGAATACCCAAATGTATATTTCAACATTCCAATATACTAAAGATACATAATAATTATAAAAAAATACATACAGGCAAATACCTCTTCATAAATAGTTCATATATAAATGTATTTTTCATACATGCAACTTAGCATATGCATTTAACATACAAATACACATAAATACATACTACCCCAAAATGTATATTTAAGCTATCAGCTTGACCAAAATACATATCAGTAAATACATATCAACTTCTTCAAAATACATATTACCCAAAAATGATATCAGCTTTATTGAAATCCCTAAATACATATCAGTAAATAAAAATACATATACACCAAAAAAATACCTCTTCCTCCTCATCTTCTTTCGATTCATTACCAGACGAGTTTTCAATAACACCTTTTGAATTTACTCCCTCTGTTCATTTTTGCTTGTCACTAATTTTCTAACTAGATTTTTAATTGTTGGGTTCAAGATTAAAAGTGTGAATGAAAAATAGAGGAAATTAAGTGGAGGAAAAATTGAGATAACACTTAAAAAGGAAAGTGTACTAAAAAATAAGGAAAGTCTACTAATTCTCCCACATTGGTGGGAGAATGAGACTTTTATGTGTTTATATTAAGAAACACAAACTCCATATGGTAAGTGAGACAAGAACTAAGAGGTGCCTTGCGTCGTCGTCGTCGCTCGATCAACTTGGCTTCGACTTTGGCTTGGGGTCGATGAGATTAATCTTTTTGGACAAAATTTATTTGAAACTTGGGAAGAAATCCAGTTCGAAAATCCAAAGGAAAAACGCAACAGTTTTGCTCCTCCATTAACATGCATGCTTCTGCATACAGAAATGATGCTAAAAGCTGCTCGGAAGAGACAACTCTTCGAGTAAAAGACACACTATTTCAAAAAAAGGTGTGACAGTTTGAATGGTTGTGGCTGTTCGAAAAGACACACTATTTCGAATGGACATACTTGACTATTCAGAAAAGATACACCTTTTCGATGAACCCTTGTCACCTTTCAGAAAAGGCATTTCATGGCTATATAAACCTGTTTTTTCCACAAAAACGATAAAATCTGAACAAGTTTTGAAGAAAATCTTTTTTTACCACTAAAGCATAGAGGATCTTGTGATTTTGGTAGCCTTCACAAGGGCTTTTTTGATATTTTAATTATTTGGTGAAATAAAATTACGACGCATGATAATTAATGGTGTTTTTTAATTACATATTTTCATTGTCGTCCTTATTCTTTTTGTTAAGATTATTCCACTTGGGTTTTAATAATTGATTTTTTCTTGCCACGTGTTAGATTACTATTTGATTAAAACTCCTTTCATTTTAAATCAATAATACTCAAGCTAACTTTTCCTACAAAATTAATGTTTTCAATGATTTCAACTACAACCTCATAGTTCTTTATGATATTATAATATAATAAATAATATCTTGTATTTATTGTTTCTCGTAGTGGACATGAAAAAGTATAAAAAAATAATTAAAATGAGACGAATAGGTTACTCTTGTAAGGAATGTGTAAAAGATAAATATAATAAGTAAATAAATCGAATGGAGCAAGCTATTAATGTAGTTTAATTATCATTTAATATCTTTACATATTCTTATTAAATTAATTTATATAAAGGTCTGATTTGAGGTAATAAATTAAAGTTTTGGTAGTCCTCACATTAAAATTCATGGTATAAAAATCTTACATGTGGCATTGTTTTGTCATAATTCTCCTTTTAAGATTTCCCACATGAACATTTTTATTGGTTGAATTTGTTTTTTGTTTTATTAAATTATTTTCTTCTTCATCTTAAATATTTGTCACATTTTACTTTAGAGGATCAAATTATATGAACTTTAATCAAAGTTTTTAAGAAAAACATATTATTATATCGATATAATCATTGCATTTTATGATATTTGATTTTCATATAGTTTCAAATATCTAATTTCTAATTTTATTGAATTAATATAACACAATTTAGCTCTAAAACAAGTCAAATTATATTTTAAAAAATAAAACGATATAATTTGAACAACTTTTGAAGACAACCTTTGTTTACCACTAAAGCATAGAGAATATTTAGATTTTTGTAGTCCTCGCAAGGTCTTTTTTGATATTTTTATTTTTTGATGAAATGAAATTACTACACATGATAATCAATAGTGTTTTTTTATTACATATTTTCATTTTCGCCCTTATTCTTTTTGTTAAGACCGATCCACTTGGGTTTTTATAATTGGTTTCTTCTTGTCACATGTTAGATTACTATTTAATCAACACTCCGTTCATTTTGAATCAATAATATTCAAGCCAACTTTTCCTACAAAATTAAAGTTTTCAATGATTTCAACTACAACCTCATAATTCTTTTTTATTTTATAGGATAATAAATAGTATCTTGTATTTATTGTTTCTCATAGTGGACATGAAAGAGTATAAAACGATTACTAAAATAGGACGAGTAGGTTACTCTTGTAAGGGCGTGTAAAAAACAAACATAATAAGTAAATAGAACGAATGAAGCAAGCTATTAATGTAGTTGAATCACATAAAAAATGAATCACATTTTTCACTTCTTTGCTTGAAAACTTTTCATGTTCCCAATCAAAGAGAGGAATGCTAATGAACACCTAATTTTTGACCAAACCTAGATTTAGGTCTAAATTAAACATTGTAATTTCTATGTCATTTTAAAAATATTAGAAAAATAAAAATAGTATCACATTTTAGGATAAGCTTTGTTTGTATTTTCAAAAAAAGAAAAATTTATAATAGAAAAAAATATTAGCCTAAAATAAACTTAACCTAGAACCTTTTTCCCCAAGAAAAACCAAAACCTGCACTTGCCTACTACTATATATAACTAGCGAAACATACTGCTCCCTCACGTTACCTAACCAGAACAATACAGCAAAACCAAAACCTACACTTCTCTACTACTATATATAACTAACTAAACCATACTACTCCCTCTCACCTGCAAATTACTACTCCCTCACAAGCCACAACCAAAATTATATTCCCTCACGTTCCTAAGAATGTTATCGTTAGGTTATCGATTCCACCCCACCGATGAAGAGTTGATCAACTATTTGAAGAATTTTGTGCTCCACGGAGTGTTGCCACCTAGGGATTTTATTAAAGTAGCAGACCTGTTTGAAGATTTGGAGCCATGGGAGATTATGACAGGTTCGGAGAAAACACGTTATTTTCTTTCGCGATTGAAGAGATTCAAGAATTCAACCAAAAAATTCTCAAGAACAGTTGGAAAAGGGACTTGGAAGGGCCAAAATAGTGGTAATCCCATTGAAGATGGATTAAAGAAGAATACTACAATTGGATATAAGAGAAGTTTGAAGTATAAAAGTGATAACGAAAAAGATGAAAATAATGACAAGTGGCTCATGAAAGAATTTTTTTTGCCAGATGAGTACTTTAGGAAAAGCAACAAGAACTATGCATTCGTCATTTGCAAAATCAAAGAGAAGAAAAAAATTGAGAAAAAGAATAAGGGGGTTATTAATGATGATGTGATGGAGGAAGAAGTTGATGAATTTATTGATTATGTATTAGAAAGCATTCCTGATAATCATCAAGTAATTACCAACGGTGATGACAATCGATTCGCGGTTGCAAACGAGGTTAATTATGAAGTGATGAGGACAAGTTATGAAGCAAGTACAAGCACATTGCATGAAGATTACGGAGGAGAAGGCAGGAGTAATTATTTGGAAGGTGGTGGAGTTGAGGACTTCAATGGAATTAATCATCTACTATTAGGAGTTGAGGATATTAATGATGAGAATTGTTGCATTGACTATGATGAGTTGCTGGAAATTATTGGATAAAGTTAAGATTTTTTTTTCTAGATTAACGTGATCGATACTAGCATGAATGTAAAGGCTTGCATGAATATTTTTCATTGAATATCAAGTTTCTTTCTTTTAATATAGTTCTTCTTAATTTGGTTTTCAATTATTTGTTTTTCATGGTTGGGTGTGTATATATATATGATAAAATCATCAAATTTTCTTTCTTATATTTGTATTCTATTATTTGGTTTTAATAGTTGTGTGTGCATATATATTTTTGATCAAGTTTTCTTAAACGTTATAGTTAAGGCATCATCATCTTCATCCATCTTTCTCCCTATACAGTCGAGACTTTCAAGATCTACATCTTCAAGAAAAGCAAGTTCATCCCGATATTGGAATCTCAAGACAAGCTGTTGGCGATAATAGACAGTTTTATGAGATTGGTACTTCCTGACGAATATTGGCAAAGCATGCTGTTTCTGAAGGCACTAAGGTTGTTGCCAATTTCACTTGCTCTTTAAGAAATTTAGGGTTTATGTGTTTAATTTTACTGTATTAGGGCTTGCTTTGGGTGTGAAAATAGTTTCTTTTTTGTAATTAGCTTGCTTCGATCGTACTCTTCTTTTGTAACGGCGATTGCTAATCAATCATCTATGGAAAATCTATCAGCAAAGTTGACACCCTATTATCGTATAATGATAAACAATTCGTCTAGCCGTAATTGTGTGTTATAAAAAATTTGAACTATCAGAATAGACGGCGAGTGTGCCTCATCAAATTTATCAGGTCATGCTGGAACGAGGTTCAAATCTACCAGCCTGTAAGGATGCCTCAGTTACATACAACACCAATCATATTGATAAACGACTTATCTCATCATGATCTTCTCGTGAAATCTCAATAGAACTTTTGTCGCTTCCTCCTCAAAGGGACAGAAATATTGTTGTTGTCAGAGTTGTGCTACCAAAAGCTTCGGAAAAATTAAAATTTCTAATTAAGAATGGAGGATCTACTTACAACTTCACAAGAAAAAAAAAGAATGAGAAGTTACAACTACACCAACCTTTGGTAATGATGAATCGTATAACATGTAATTTTTTACACCATTTACATATGCATTTATTTTCAAGTATATTATTCCATTTAGGGATGGTATTTGCACTTTTTTTTTATTCGGTGTCAAGTATCTATGTTGGAATTCGATTAATTTAAATTTATATGGAAAAATCCCATTTGGGAAGATGAAATGCTCCCTACTAAACATAAATCCATTTCAAAAAGTCGAACTTAAAACTTTTGATTGATATTGATAAAGAGTACTTATTATCCAATTCACTTTTCTTCTTATTCACTAAGTACTATACTACATGTTACAACTAGAAGCCTCCTTAATTTAGTTTAATACAGAATCTACACATAAAATACTCCATTTCCATTCGTCAGATAGCAATATTCCAGCTAAATTTGTTCCAGAGAGTTTCATAATTCCATTGCATCTTTAAATAAATTAGGCATACGTACATAATACGTACATGCTTCTAGATAATATTATTGCCAAAGAGTAGAACTCTTGATGCATGCATCTTATATATAATGTAATATTTTTATTAATCAAATTTAATTCTTCCAAGATATATGGATAATGTATGTGACATCAGTTCAATATTAATTCCCTCTTCAATTGGGTGATTGTATCACCAAATCTTGTATAGATTGTGTTTTATTGAGCTCAGGTGAAGCTTCACTTTTTGCGTATACAACACCACTAAGATATAATATTCTCTGGGCAATTAAATAAAAACAAATAAAAAAATTTCTCTATTTTAATTTGTTTGTTTGGCTGACTTGATATAGAGGTTAAGAAAATAAAGAAGACTTTTGAATCTTATAGTCTTAAACTAAACATATGTAGAATGTACCACAATGTTCTTTAATTTTGAGATCTTAAAATGTCATGTGAAAAGTTTAGAATTAAAGAGTTACCGAAAAGAAAAGAGACATTATATTAAAAAAATAAGAGCAATATTCTTATTTGTTTTATCTCTAGCTTCTCCAGTCATACACATGGAGATTTTTTATTTATTTTTAATTTTATGTATATATGTCAATACATTGACCATAGCCCTATAAATAGATAGATTATAGGAGTCATCCTAATCCCCACAATTATTTAAACATACATATACATATATATCATTATATCTTTATATATATTAGTTTAGTGTACGTGCGTTGCACGTGTATTAAGCATTTATTAATAAAAATAATGATAATATATGTTTTGGTATTCAAATTAATGAATTATAGTAAAATATACAAACAATAACAACAAAGTATGGTTTGGGAAGGGTATAGCGTACATCTTACCACTACCTTAGAGATAGAAAGACTATGTTTGGTAGACCCTCTGCTCAAACAAAAAACATGTCAAAGCAGTATAGAGTAAGGGTGTCTAACGGGCCGGGCCGGGCCAACCCGAAACCGGCCCTCCCATTTTACCCGGGTTTCGGGCCGATTACGGGCCGGGTTTGGGGTTAACCGGGCCGGGCCGGGCCAACACAGTAAAAAAATTAAAACTCACCCGAACCCGGCCCACTTAACCCAATCCGGTCAAACCCACCAAGACCCGGTCAAATCCGGTTAAAAACCGGTCAAACCCGTTTAAAAAATAAATAAAAAATCCAATATACACTATATACACTCCAATATACACTATATACACTCCAATATACACTATATACACTCCAATATACAATATATATTTTTAAAAAAATATATAAAGTATAAACAATTACACATATATACGTACCATTCAATATATAATTATATATGACTATACGTACTACTTAAAATAAAACATATGCTATAATAGTATAATATATATATATATATACACTACAATATATATATATACTAATTTATAAAACATATACACATGTATACGTTAAATATATACTACTTTAGAAGATATATACACATATATATGCACCATTCAATATATATGTACTACTTTAAATAAAATATATACTACAGTATAGTGATATACATATATATATATACAACAATATGTATATTATATAGTTACATACTAATTTATAAAACATATACACTTGTATACTTTAAAGATATACGTCTATAGAAGATATATACACATATATACGCACCATTCAATATATATGTGCTACTTTAAAAAAAGTATATACTACAATATATATACTAATTTATAAAACATAAAGTAATGTATACGTTAAATATACACGTCTATAGAAGATCTATTCACATATATACACTCTATTCTATGTATATGTAATACTTTAAATGAGATATATACAATATATATACATTACAATATATATTTGTATAGTTATATACTAATTTATAAAATATATACACATGTATATGTTAAATATACACGTCTATAGAAGATCCATTCACTCTATTCTATGTATATCTAATACTTTAAATGAAATATACTATAATGTATATACATTACAATATATATTTGTATAGTTATATACTAATTTATAAAATATATACACATGTATACATTAAATATACACTTTTATAGAAGATATATACACGTGTATACGCACCATTCAATATATATGTACTACTTTAAATAAAATATATACTACAATATAGTGATATACATATATATATATATATACAACAATATGTATATATATATAGTTACATACTAATTTATAAAACATATATGCTTGTATACTATAAAGATATACGTCTATAGAAGATATATACACATATATACGCACCATTCAATATATATGTACTACTTTAAAAAAAGTATATACTACAATATAGTGATATACATATATATATATACAACAATATGTATATATATATAGTTACATACTAATTTATAAAACATATACACTTGTATACTTTAAAGATATACGTCTATAGAAGATATATACACATATATACGCACCATTCAATATATATGTACTACTTTAAAAAAAGTATATACTACAATATATATACTAATTTATAAAACATAAAGTAATGTAAACGTTAAATATACACGTCTATAGAGGATCTAATCACATATATACACTCTATTCTATGTATATGTAATACTTTAAATGAGATATATACAATATATATACATTACAATATATATTTGTATAGTTATATACTAATTTATAAAATATATACACATGTATACGTTAAATATACACGTCTATAGAAGATCCATTCACTCTATTCTATGTATATGTAATACTTTAAATGAAATATACTATAATGTATATACATTACAATATATATTTGTATAGTTATATACTAATTTATAAAATATATACACATGTATACATTAAATATACACTTCTATAGAAGATATATACACGTGTATACGCACCATTAAATGTATATATACTACTACTTATAAAATATACTACATTATATATACATTACAATATGTATAGATATACTTATATACTAATTTATAAAACATATACACATGTATACGTTAAATATACACTTCTATAGAAGATATATGCACAAATATACAAAACATATGCTACTTAATATAATAAATTAATAATATTTGGTAGTAAATTAATAATATATTAGAAGTAAGTTTTTAATTTAAAGTAGAAAACTAGAAATTCAATTTAAAATTTTAAATCGTTAAATAAAAAAAAATAAAAAACAACGACTAAGGAGTGATAAACTTTTGAAGACCACCTTTGTTTATCACTAAAGCATAGAGAATATTTAGATTTTTGTAGTCCTCGCAAGGGCTTTTTTGACATTTTAGGATAAGCTTTGTTTTTATTTTCAAAAAAAGAGAAATTTATAATAGAAAAAAATATTAGCCTAAAATAAACTTAACGTAGAACCTTTTTCCCCAAGAAAAACCAAAACCTGCACTTGCCTACTACTATATATAACTAGCGAAACATACTGCTCCCTCACGTTACCTAACCAGAACAATACAGCAAAACCAAAAACTACACTTCTCTACTACTATATATAACTAACTAAAACCATACTACTCCCTCTCACCTGCAAATTACTACTCCCTCAGAAGCCACAACCAAAATTATATTCCCTCACGTTCCTAAGAATGTTATCGTTAGGTTATCGATTCCACCCCACCGATGAAGAGTTGATCAACTATTTGAAGAATTTCGTGCTCCACGGAGTGTTGCCACCTAGGGATTTTATTAAAGTAGCAGACCTGTTTGAAGATTTGGAGCCATGGGAGATTATGACAGGTTCGGAGAAAACACGTTATTTTCTTTCGCGATTGAAGAGATTCAAGAATTCAACCAAAAAATTCTCAAGAACAGTTGGAAAAGGGACTTGGAAGGGCCAAAATAGTGGTAATCCCATTGAAGATGGATTAAAGAAGAATACTACAATTGGATATAAGAGAAGTTTGAAGTATAAAAGTGATAACGAAAAAGATGAAAATAATGACAAGTGGCTCATGAAAGAATATTTTTTGCCAGATGAGTACTTTAGGAAAAGCAACAAGAACTATGCATTCGTCATTTGCAAAATCAAAGAGAAGAAAAAAAATGAGAAAAAGAATAAGGGGGTTGTTAATGATGATGTGATGGAGGAAGAAGTTGATGAATTTATTGATTATGTATTAGAAAGCATTCCTGATAATCATCAAGTAATTACCAACGGTGATGACAATCGATTCGCGGTTGCAAACGAGGTTAATTATGAAGTGATGAGGACAAATTATGAAGCAAGTACAAGCTGCACATTGCATGAAGATTACGGAGGAGAAGGCAGGAGTAATTATTTGGAAGGTGGTGGAGTTGAGGACTTTAATGGAATTAATCATCTACTATTAGGAGTTGAGGATATTAATGATGAGAATTGTTGCATTGACTATGATGAGTTGCTGGAAATTATTGGATAAAGTTAAGGTTGGAGCTTATATTTGTATTTTATTAGTTGGTTTTAACAGTTTCATCAACGATATCTTCGAAAAACTTGCTCAGGAGTCTTCTAGACTGCTGTAGGATTGGTCTTGCTTATATTTGTATTTTATTAGTTGGTTTTAATAGTTGGGTGTGCATATATATTTTTGATCAAGTTTTCTTACACGTTATGGTTAAGGCATCATCGTCTTCATCCATCTTCTAACTCCCTATACAGTCTAGACTTTCAAGATCTATATCTTCAAGGTGTTGAAGCGAGCTCATCCCGATATTGGAATCTCAAGAAAAGCTATGGCAATAATAGACAGTTTTATCGACGATATCTTCGAAAAAACTGCTATGAGATTGGTACTTCCTGGCGAATATTGGCAAAGCATGCTGTTTCTGAAGGCACTAAGGTTGTTGCCAATTTCACTTGCTCTTTAAGAAATTTAGGGTTTATGTGTTTAATTTTACTGTATTAGGGCTTGCTTTGGGTGTGAAAATAGTTTCTTTTTTGTAATTAGCTTGCTTCGATTGTACTCTTCTTTTGTAACGGCGATTGCTAATCTATCAGTAAAATAGACGGCGATAGCAAAAATCGATCAGCAAAGTTGACTCCCTATTATTGTATAATGATAAACGATTCATCTCGCTATGAACTTGTGTGTTATAAAAAAATTTGAACAATCAAAATAGACGGCCATTGTGCCTGATCAAATTGATCAGGTCATGTAGGAAGAGGTTCAAGTCTACCAGCCTGCAAGGATGCCTCAGTTACATACAACACCAATCATATTGATAAAGGACTTATCTCATCATGATCTTCTCTTGAAATCTCAAAAGAACTTTTGTCATTTCCTCCTCAAAGGGGCAGAAAACTTGTCGTCATCAGAGTTGTGCTACCAAAAGCTTCGGAAAAATTGAAATTTCTAATTAAGAATGAAGAATCTACATGCAACTTCACAAGGAAAAAAAAAAAGAATGAGAAGTTACAACTCCACCAACTTTGATAATGATGAATGGTACAACATGTAATTTCTTACACCATTTAAATAGGCATTTATTTTCAAGTATATTGTTGCATTTAGGGATGGAATTTGCACTTTCTTTTCATTCGGTGTCAAGTATCTATGTTGGGATTCGATTAATTTAAATTTATATGGAAAAATCCGATTTGGGGAGATGAAATGCTCCCTACTAAACAAAAATCCATTTCAAAACTCGAACATTAAACTTTTGATTGATATTAATAAAGAGCACTTATCATCCAATTCACTTTTCTTCTTATTCACTAAGTACTATACTACGTGTTACAATTAGAAGCCTCTTTAATTTAGTTTAATACAAATTCTAACCATTACAGACAATACTACACATAAAATACTCTAAACTCTGCTACAATTAATCAATTAAGAATCGTGTGGTTACTGGTTAGAGTTATACAAATATTAGTAATACATAAATTAATACTACATCATTTCCGTTCGTCAGATAGCAATATTCCAGCTAAATTTTTTCCACAAAGTTTCATAATTCCATTGCAATTTTAAATAAATAAGGCATACGTACATAATACGTACATAATACGTACATGCTGCTAGATAATATTATTGTCAAAGAGTAGAAATCTTGATGCATGCATCTTATATATAATGTAATATTTTTATTAATCAAATTTAATTCTTCCAAGATATATGGATAATGTATGTGACATCTGTTCAGTATTAATTCCCTCTTCAATTGGGTGATTGTATCACCAAATCTTGAATAGATTGTGTTGTATTGAGGTAAGGTGAAACTTCACTTTTTGCGTATACAACACCACTCAGAATATAATGTTCTTTGGGTAATTGAATAAAAACAAATAAAAAAACTTCTCCATTTTAATTTGTTTGTTTGATTGACAGCTTGACATAAAAGTTAAGAAAATAAAGAAGACTTTTGAATCTTCTAGTCTTAAACTAAACATATGTAGAATGTACCACAATGTTCTTTAATTTTGAGATCTTAAAATATCATGTGAAAAGTTTAGAATTAAAGAGTTACCGAAAAAAAGGACTTTTTTAAAAAAATAAGAGCAATATTCTTATTTGTTTTATCTCTAGCTTCTCCAGTCATACACATGGAGATTTTTTCTTAATTTTTAATTTTATATATATATGTCAATACATTGGCCATAGCCCTATAAATAGATAGATTATAGGAGTCATGCTAATACCACAATTATTTACAATTGTTTAAATATACATACATACATATATATATATATATATATATATATATATATATATATATATATATATATATATTAGGATTTGAAACATCTGTCTTTTACTCAAACTAGAAGTAAATTTTTCCTATAAATAAAAGGGTTTCCTTCATTGAAAATTACCCCATCAAGACATCCCTTAAATAAGAATTACTCTCTCTATTCTCTCTACTCTTCTTCTTATTTTTTAATGTTTTATAACACGTTATCAGCACGAGATTCTGTCAAACAAGGTGAGATTATAAATCTAAAGGATTTCAAGGTTAGTAATTCCTTATGTTATCTTTCTTTTGCTACTACTAATATAATTATTATTAGATTTGAGGAAAAATAATTGATTTGGAACCATTTATATTTTAAATTTATTCCTCAAGAACAATATTATCAAAAAGGATGATAATATGTTGTGTTCAAGTCCCATCGATTCATGCCTAAGACGTTTTTATATGGATAAGATGTTGAGTTTGAATCTCAATACACCATATTGATGATATTATGATGGCTAAGGCAAAATAATGGATGTTTAATGAAAAGTCATGAAATTCGACCCATTGAATATGCTCCATTCCATGAAGTGAATATGGTAGCAATATATGATAAGTCGAAAATATGACAACTTACTTTATTCTTGAGGTGTATGTGGTAACAATGCATAATATGTCTGAAAGAAGAAAAGTTATTGAATGCACGAATATACACGTGGAGGGACAATATGATAATGATCATCAAAAGTGATGATATTTTCACACGCTTATATGATTATAAGATATACTAGAGAAAAATTCTCTACATCATATGTATGCCTCGATTTGCTTCTGAAGTAGCAAAATCTTGAAAGAGGTTATAAGCTATCATAATTTGATAGGCTTAAGGCACGATTATATTTCATTCCCAGGGAATGAGAAACTTATTAATGCAAACGTGCACTTGATTGTGATTGTATCAAAACTCACCTCCGAAAGAGGTTGAATAATTTTGAAATCTACTTCAAAAGTAATAAATCTGAAATGTATTCATGTAATAGTAAATTTGAAATTTACTAAAGTAAAAGGTACATATCTTGGTAAACTTGGAGTTTACTAGAATAAAAGTTCATAAACTGATATGAACGATTGCAACATCTCAAAGATGTGCATACTAAGTATTGAACATATATTGAAGAAATTAAAAAAATTCTTCTTTACTTTTAATATTGCTTGTTCTCATGATAAGTTGGTTGGACCAACTAATTTTGAGATTAGATCCCTTAAAATTTGAAAAGTATAAAAGGTGAATAAGGGCCCGTTCATCTATCTGATATATTGAAAAAATGCATCAATAAGATGATCACATGTACATTCATTGTCAACCTACGTTTGACATTCATAAAGTTACTTGCTCAATATAAATTGAGCATAATTTTCATATTGTGTAATCAAGATTATTTATCTTGATGATGATGGTTTAGCATTGAATGTCTTCCATAAATAGCTGAACCATTACTAACGAGAACAATGTTTCATGTATTGGTATGAAATATGATATGTTGCATACAATATCACTTGTATGCATTAGATCAATATATTATAATTATTTCTTCCCTCTCAATTGGTTCAAGGTCAGGAATCAACTATTCCATCTAATAGTTTTGATGTGCGGTATACGATTAATGAATATACCATGATGCACAAAGATGGCGGATGTATGTTAGTTTTCCTAACATAAGGGGAGATTATAAGCAGTTATGAAATATGTCAGGAATTATCATCAGATCCTTATTCAAAAGATAATTCAAGCCGAATGTCGAACACATCTCATATTTAAGCTGCAAGTGCTTCTATTTTGTGTTCATAAAGGACAAAGTATACGCATGCATGAAGCATGGAAGATTAATCGGTTCCAAATAAAACTATCCTCAAAAAAATTAGGAGCAAATAATCATAATAAGAAGGCAATGTGCTCTTGAAAAGCCTACAACATAACACTTTATGAAACCTTATAAGACGTTCAGGTACCTAAAAATAATGAAGTGATGAGATCTCAATATGTTATGTCAAACTATGAACCGATAAAAAATGATATATCATCAATATCTTTGATACAATATTGGTGCAATATTGTGAAAGATTACGAGGATTCGAATTCTACGTTTATTTAAGCATGCTGACGTAGAAATATTTATCAAGCGACCTGAAAGGATGTATTTTGATAAGCATAAAACTTATTTGATTTGCAGTCCAGACACTTGAAAATGTCACACTTGACATGTTTGATATTATTACGTGACAAACATCCATATGAAAATCCCTAAAGGATTCAAAATGACTGAAGCATATAAAGTTTCTGGAAAACTTTTTATTATCCTCATAAGATATAATTTGATGATTTGAGTATCATTGAAACTCTTGAGAGTTTTTAAAAGCAAGAGAGTATTTGCTTAAATGAGAAACATGCAAAAATTGAATAAGGATCTATTCCGACCTTAAGAAAAGAATGAGGAACTCCTTGGCTATGAAGTACCATATCTTAGTGTAATTGATGCACTAATGTATCTTGCAAATACTATAAGGCCTGATATAGCCTTTTTTTAGTTAATTTGTTAGCAAATTTGTAGTCCTGATCTTATTGGTCATGCTGATTTAGGCTACTTATCTGACTTGCATAAAGCTCAGTCTCAAATAGGCTATGTGTTCATATGTGGTGGTACTGCAATATCTTGGAGATATACAAAGTAGTCTATCGTAGCCACTTCATCGAATCATGCTGAGATAATAGCTATTCATGAAGCAAGCCGAAAATGTGTATGGTTGCGGTCCATGATACATCTCATTCGGGAAAAATTTGGTGTGAAATATGATAATATATCCACAATTTTATATGGAGATAATGCATCATGCATAGCACATCTTAATGGAGGATTCATAAAAGGAGATAGAACGAAGCACACTTCATCAAAGCTTTTCTACATACATGAGCTACAAAAGAATGGTGATATCAACGTGCAACAGATTCGTTCAAGTGAAAATGTGGCTGATTTATTCACCAAGTCTTCTCCAATTACAACTTTTAAGAAGATGGTGCACAAGATCGGGATGCAAAAGTTCAAGGATGTTCTCATTAGGAGGAGTTAATACGCGCTGTACTCTTTTTCCTTTACGAAGTTTTGTCCCACTAGATTTTTCTTGTAAGGTTTTGAATGAGGCAGCCGATATGCGTATTGTTAGAAATATGTACTCTTTTTCCTTCACTATATTGTTTTTCCTACTGGGTTTTTTCTATAAGGTTTTAACGAGATACATTATCTATTTAGACATTCTAGGGGGAGTGTTATAAATGTATTTACATTACAGTAAATGTCTATCAAGATCTAATAAGATCTACTTTGATATCTATTAGGATTTGAAACATCTGTCTTTTACTCAAACTAGGAGTAAATTTTCCCTATAAATAGAATGGTTTTTTTCATTGTAAATTACCCCATCAAAAGATCCCTCAAGAGAAGAAATAAGAATTACTTTCTATTCTCTCTACTCTTCTTGTTGTTCTTTAATGTTTTATAACAATATATATATATATATATATATATATATATATATATATATATATATATATATTAACGAAATTTCTAATTTCAGCGTTGAGCACAAAAATATTCAATTTTTCTATCTCGACAAGTTGTACAATCATAGTGCATCTGAAAATCTCCAATTATGTTTTATCCATCATTATATATTGCAAATCAAATCAAATCAAATCTTATCTTATCTTAGTCATAAATGAAAAAATGAAGCAACGTATATATACGTAAGAAAACTATAGTATTAGTTTAAATTTTAAAATAATTATTAATTGGAAAAGTAGGCATCACACAACTATTGAAAGTGTTACTGAATCTTATATGTGGCAAGCACGTTTAAAAAATCCTATTAATATTTCCTTACTGATTTCAATAATTTCCTGATCAGAACTAAATGAAACGTTTAAAGAAAGATAAAAAGTAATTTAAATTATAATTAATGTTATTCAATATATATATTTTAAAAAATGTGTAAAAGTGTTAGAAAGACAGACAATACGAATTGGCAGAAGCCTTTACATTCTTTTGATAATTCCATTTTGATTTTTTTCTAATTATACGTCGTAAAACTAACACATTTCTGGTATCCACGGGATTGGTGTGAATATACCAATTTATAATAATTTGTGTTTTTGTTTTGTAACATGCAACAATTAGAATTGTTAGTCCCTAAATAAGTAACTTAGAATAACAATGAATTTATAGGAAAAAAAAACATAAATATACACCTTAATTTATCATATTTATAGAAATCTTTATCCTTACAATGTAATTACAAAAAATTCTACTAATTATGTATCTTCATTAAATGCATAGGGACATAATTATGTATCTCAACAGACCAAAAATAAAAAAAATGTATCTAGAACGTAACTAATTATGTATCTTTACAAAGGAAAAATGTATCTTCGTTGGATGTATTGGGTGCTAATTATGTATCTCGACAGATCCAAAATTGAAATTTTCATTAATTATGCAAAATATCAAAATTTTCTATAATTAAACTCCATATTATTTTTCCGGATTTATATTCGAAGACGAAGGTCACACATGTTATAATGATCAAATACAAAATTTTTGTACTAAAAACTTACATACCAAGGTAATGCAACAAATAAATAATAGTAATCCCTCTCTATATAAGTGTGTATGTATGTATAAAGGAAAATTATGAGCAAGCTGATGTTGCATGCTGCAAGTATGATAATTCATCTTTTTTCTTAGAATTTTGAGAGTTTTTTTATTTTTATTTTTTGGTTCTGAAATCTTTCAAAAAGTATAAAAGTTTTCTTCCTTTATTATAATTATCATTTACTACCTTCTTAAATCCTCTTTCCTACATTAAATATATATATTGTAAATTAGTCCTTCCAATTGGAAGGTGACCTACGCGTTGCGGAAGTTGTCACACCTTTTTTTTTTATCAAAAAGATTATCAATTTTAAGGTTTGAAAGAGTTTTATTATTAAGTGACAAAAATAAAAATTTATTTCGAAAAAGACTTTTCAAAAATTCGCCACTTGGCATAATCTGGTGTGCCAAGTCATCTTTGGAAAATCCTTTTCAAAACGATTTGAATTTTTAAACTGGTTTGTGAACAAAAATTACAGATAAGGAATTCTATTGATCGAGGGGAAGGTGTTAGACACCCTTCTATCCTGTGGTTCGACCACGGTTGCTCGGTGGAGCATATAGGCTAATTTAACACTATGAATGTATAAAACACATAAAACAAGCAACAAACAAATCAAGAAAAGTTCAAAATAAAAAATAATATCCAGCCCGAGTTATACAATCCCGAAAATAGAAAAATACGGAAATATTGATCCTATTCTAAACTAATCTTATACTAATCTCCAATGCTTTACCCGATGCCTCGAGCCTTGATCACGACCCTCCTTTGCGTACATGATACTTCGGGGCATTCCTCGATAAATAACTACAATGTGGCCTCGGGGCATTCCCCGACGAATGAATACATTTGATAAAATGTAATAAAAATGGAGAAATCATTCAACACAGACATTTAATGATATAGAATCCTACGAGTTGCCTACCAAACTTGGTATTTGCCTATCCATTTAGCGATTAAAACATGATACTATCGATTTCAACAATATCCATCGATGAATAAAAAATAATCAATATTCACCTTATCAAAAATCAATCCATTCCCCCAAATCATTCTCATCACACCATTAGTTAATGTTGATATGAAATCAAGAAATCAAAGTCACAATCATGACGATTAAAATTTCTCAAACACACTATCAAAATATATCACCAACCCAACATGAATCATGCAAGCCATGAATCATAATAAGATAAAAATAGAAAAAGATAGAGTTGAAAATTTGGACCTCAATTTGATGTTTTATTTCAATTGAATTGTTTGACGAAGCGGCACCGGAATACCTCAGACAAAAATCCCCGACAATGAACTCCCGACTTCGACAAATCCAAAATTCGAACTGACCTAATAAATTGACTGACCCATTTCAATTAATATTTTTTTCGATTGAGTTTTGGGTGGGAAACAGAAACTAGAGCGTGTGGGTCGCAGATTTCTCGTGTTTCAGAGACGATAGAGGTTTCAGATTTTTTGATCGCTGGTTTTGCATTTTCCGATGAGGTCATTTTGGTCCGAAATTAGTGCTGGCAGGATATTCTCCGGTGAGAATCTGCCGGAATAGTAACAATGGCATGCGTTCCGATCAACTCTCTCTATAAATATTTTTCTATTCCCCGTTTATCTCTCTCTCAATATCTCTTCCTCTCTTACTCTTCCCTTATTTCTCACTATTTTTTCTCTCAATATCTCCCTCAATCTCTCTCCGTGTGTAGTGGAGTGTATCATTTTCGGTGGGATGTACATTTTTTCGATGGTGTCTGTGTATCCCGGTGTGTTGTTGGTATTTGAAGTGGAGTTGTGCTGTGTGTTAATTGTTAATCTATTTTTCAGTAAATCTACATGAATTAGTGGTATTGTGTATATATCAGTGGGTGTGTAGAGTTTCTTCTTGTGGTGGTGCAAATGAATGAGAATGGAGGATCATTTGGTGAGGTGTGTGTATCTATTTATTCTGTGAGAATGATGTCTATATAGAGTTTCGAGTGAGTGACTATATGTATCAATTGTGAGTGGGGACCGCGTGTATGTATATAATCTGTTAAAAGAAAGACCCTCCAAAACGTGAATGAGGGGATAGAGTGTAGGGAGATACGTGGGGTATAGGGGTTGTCGCGCCCCATTTTCCTCGCGAAAAACGGGATTCGGCATGACAAACTCTTTTGGGGATGCGTTTAAATGGGTGTGAGAGTCGCCACCTAATGTATTAAGGTGCGTTAGGGCACCGATCTATGCTACTACGAACCTATTTTGTTATTTTATCTTAGTTTACCAGAGTTCGGGTAAGGATTCAAATTACCTCAAAAGGAAGGTGTTAGGCACCTTTCGAGGTCCACAAAGGTGGTTCCCGACCGAATTTGTACTTTACGGGGGATTCTATGTGATCAAATAAAGTCTCTTATTTTATCATTAATTTAATATTTAGCTAAGCAATAAAATAATTAATAAGAAAACACATGACATTTGTTAATTCTAATTATCGATTATCTAGGTGATAAAGCTAAATAAAACATGTAAATAAGACAAGCGAGGAGAAAGAAGGTAAGATATTTCATGATAAAGGGAACTGCTCATGTAATAAACCAACTACCCCAAATAAACATGTAAAGTGAATAAAAAGACTAAAAAGAAATCGTCCAAATCAAACAAAAAAATATTTTGATTTTATTCGAATCAGAAACTCAATTTTTTAATCATCATCCGACCCAAGGGCCGAACTCTTAGACAAGTAATAACGTCATTAACCTCGCCGTTAGTATTTGTTGGGATCATCATTTCCAAATTACTACCTGTCCCACCCCACCGAGGCTGAAAGTCAAGTCTAAGGGAGTTCTATGACAAGGACAAGACTAACGTTTTTAGTAATACTTATCGTCCTAACTAGAGGCATTGGACTTTGCTATTTTGGATTTGTGTTCTAGACTAAAAGAAAATTGTTGCCCAGGACTCGAAGTGCGAACATATTAGACAACAAGTAGCACATAATAATCTCAAGTTAGCCTCTTGATTAATTAACGTTAACTAATGTGATAGCATGCGAAGACAAGTAATTATATATTATGTCATTAACCTATAGGCATGATGTCTAAATGTTCAATCAAGTGGTGATAAAGGACAACTGTGATTCGTGTATGCAACAATGTAATGTGTGTTCATGAGGGGTGTCAAAAGTTTGGTAAATGTGTCAAGAAATGTGCTTGTGAATTAAGTGATACAAACTATAATGAGAATACAAGAAACTAGTAAAATATTAAAGGATGTGTTAACATGTTAGGAATGCACTTAAATGCGGAGAATAAATTAACATATAGAAAATGTAGAGAATTACTAGAATTTTAGCATGCTGGAAGTCAACATGCTGAAAAAATTAATTAATCATGCGGAAAAATTAATTAAACATTCTAAGAATAACGTTAAGGCACAGTATTTCATGTTGATACGTTGAAAACATGCCACGAATGCCTAAAATCTAATATTTTAACATGCTCTAAATGTAGGAACCAACATTTTAAACATGTTGAAATTCAGTCTAAGTGCTAAAATTTATTTAGATGCGCATAAAAATCATTTAATCATGCTAGAAATTAATCTAAAATTAATTTAGACATGCGTAAACTTGATCTAAGCCATGCTGGAAACTAATTTAAGTTGCTAAACTAGATGTTGGACATACTGAAACTTTAATGTTAACATGCTCAAATTTATTTTAATATGCCTAAAATTGTGTCGACACGCCTAAACATGTAAAGACATACTAAATAAGTTGTACTTAACATGCGAAAATTAATGAAATAAGTTAACGTATCAAAAATATTATCATGTCTTAATGCAACGGATATGTTAAAAGGTATTAGCATGCTTAGGTTCAAATCAATATGCTTAACATGCAGAAATACGTCAACATGCCTAATGTCAAATTAATATGCTCGACGTCGATTAATATGGTATGTCGATTTTAATTAGATCAAAAGTAATTAACAAACCGTAGTTTAAGTGTCTAAACAATTCATACATTTATAAATCCTAATTTGTGTGCTTAAGTGATTCACGTAGCATGTAACAAATATAAGACTAAGTTGTGCCTATCTATACCGTTTATATATCATGTATGTCCCTGCCCCCCGAAGCAATCCCCAAAAATTATTATTACATCAATAACAATAGTATCTTTACAATAATATTACAAACCAATTTAGTAAAGAATAAAAATAAAATTAGAATTGAGAGTGTGCAGCCCCCTCCCTACTTTCTTCAAATATCATGACACCTATTAGATACAAAGTAAGCACCCATACATGTACAGAATGGAGAGCATGGATAACAACACATGATTTCAGTCAAGAAACAAGTAAGACATAGACAAGAAGGCATGTGACAGATTACTAACTCAACTCCTAGGGTCATGTTTGCTACTGACTTTCACAGCAATACCACAATTATCATACAGAGAATGAAATTACGTCGATAGGGCCTTACCAATTAATGGTAACAAAATACAGTAATAAGAAAAACCAAGCAATAGAGAATCCAAGTGCAAATTGCCGCAGAGAAATCAATATTAATAATCTAATAGTAAGCACGAAAGTAACAATGAAAATTATTTCTTTTTTCTTGAGGCTTTTCTGGAGGGCGGTGTCGCACCTGTTTTATCCGAAAGATGATATGGTGATGACGACGATGAGGAGGAGGCCGTTCTCCGGTGGGGATGCGACTGTGGCTCGCGGTGGCAGTCATGGCTGCCTTATTTTTTATAGCTAGAGAGAGAGAGATCTAGAGGGAGGCGGATGAGAGATGAGGGGATTAGGGTTAGTGTTTCCCATTTGAGTGTATAAAAGGAAAGGAAAGAAAGATTTGATCTCATCCGTCAGATTCATTTTGGATTGACGACTGAGATTTAAACATGGAAGATATTAAATTGGACCTCATATTGGCTATGATGGTAATAAAATGGGCTACAATTGTAGTGGAGTGAATAAGAATTAGGCTAAAAGGTAAATAAATTAGGCAAAGTGACTTTGATTTGGCTGTTATTTAAATTATAGTAGATAATAATAATAATAAAAATAAAAATAATAATAATAATAAAATAAATAAATAAATAAATAATAATAATAATAAATAATAACAATATTAAATAATGGAAAACTAGACGATGTATTTGCAAAAAATGTGGATGTGCATAATTACGTGAAAAATAATTTAATAATTATATAAAATATCGTATTTGAGTCTTAAAAATTATAAAAAATGATACTAAAAGCTAAAAAATAATTTATGCATTTTTTAAAATTATGAATGCGATACGCTTGTATGTATTTAATATAAGATAATATGTAAAAGTATTGATAATTAAAATTAAATAATTTTGATAAAAATAGTAGCCTAAAAGTGATATTGGGAGGTCAAAATTGGGTGTCAACAGCTCCCCCTCGTTGTTTGAGAATTATAAAAGAATTTTCAAGCAATGAAAGTTGACGTAGTAACTAATTTTTCCGATTGAGATGACTTTTTGTAAGGAAGAAAGCAATGGGAGGTGTTTAAAATTAGTGTGGCCGAGACTTTGGCTTTAAGTCGCCTACATATCTCTGTTTTTATGAGAATCAGGCCGCATGTAGTTCTAGATTTAGGAATGAATAATATTCCTAAAGAATGTTAATGACAGAGGTTGGGGAATAAAATATGGTATCATGTATTGGATAGGATTTGGGATAGAATGAAATAATGACGAATGGAGAATTTTGAAAATGTTGAGGTCGGTGAGTTTCAAGATGAGTTCACGTGGTGGATGAATAGATGGAGTGATACTCCTGAAAATAGAAATGAAAATTGCCTCTGTTTGTTGTTCCTTCTCTATTACCTTCATCTTTACATCACTCAATAACAAAGGTTAGGCATGTAAGAAATAAACAATTGATAAACATAATGTAAATGTGGAAATAAAAAAAGCATATCTATTGTATCGTGGAATCGTGTGATCGGCTGATTGGCTTCTCATTGTGGAATCGTGTAATCAGCTTTTGGGGCTTCTCATTGTGGAATTGTGTGATCATATACTTGTTAGTCCTGCCATTTTAGCTCAACTGGATAAAATGATTAGTACGAATATACATGTATGCATAGAAGATTAAACAATGTAGTGAAAATAACCATAATAAAAGGAAATAAGAAAGTGTATCTTGTCACAAGAGGGCAATGCTTTGTTCATATAGATTTGAAGAGGTTATGCTTAGGTAGTTTCTTGATGGAGTCGTGCTTAAATCCATTGAATTTCCAAAATAATGCTTAGTTTCGACGATTTCTTAAGAGGGTAGTGCTTAACCCAACTAACTTTCAAGGGCAATGCTTAGCCTTAGTCAGATTCTCGAAATAGGGTAGTGCTTAAACCACTTGACTTTTCAAGGACGGTGCTTATCCTTAGAGAGTTTCTGATAGAGTAGTGCTTAACTCCATCAAGTTTCCAAAACAATGCTTAGTTCGGATGATTTCTCGAGAGCGGGTAGTGCTTAACCCAACTAACTTTTAAGGACAATGCTTAGCCTTAGTCAGTTTTCTTGAAAGAGGGTAGTGCTTAACCCACTTGACTTTCCAAGGACAGTGCTTAGCCTTAGAGAGTTTTAGATAGAGTAGTTCTTAACTCCATCAAGTTTCCGAAACAATACTTAGTTCGGATGATTTCTCGAGAGCGGGTAGTGCTTAACCCAACTAACTTTCAAGGACAATGCTTAGCCTTAGTCATTTTTCTCGAAAGAGGGTAGTGCTTAACCCACTTGACTTTCCAAGGATAGTTCTTAGCCTTAGAGAGTTTTAGATAGAGTAGTGCTTAACTCCATTGAGTTTCTGAAACAATACTTAGTTCGGATGATTTCTTGAGAGAGGGTAGTGCTTAACCCAACTAAACTTCAAGGACAATGCTTAGACTTAGTTAGTTTCTCGAAAGAGGGCAGTGCTTAACCCGCTCAGAATACAGAACGAGAATACTTAACCTTATGTCTTCTGATGGTGTATATCATACTCAAGTTTTTTACTCGTCACTTTATTCCTGCACTCAAAGAAAAATTGTTAGTTTTTTAAAAAGGGGAAAGATTGATTCATGTCTCTGTCGGCTCCTTTTTTCAGGTCCCCAATTCATTGTATTTATATCGCTTTCTCGAGATGTCATCCTTGATGAAATTTTTTAGGATTCCTCAAAATTTTTTTCCCCAGTTCATGGTCTCAATCTTTCTAGCCTTGAATTTGTTGAAATGCTTTTTGATAGAATTTTTGAGACCCTCTCAAAAATTCTGCCCCAGTTACATGTCCCATTCATCTTGAACTTGTAGAATCATAGAATTTTTGAATTCCTTTCAAAAATTCTGTCTCAGTTACATGCTTCAGGAAAATATAAAAATTTAATTATTATAAGATCAAAATCCACATGAGCGCCTACGTATCCCTCTTAAATAGGAGTCAGGTCGAACGTAGTTCAAATTACATAAGAGAAATTCATATTTTCCAAGCATATGTAAAGCTTATGGTAACTCAACTTTTTGAGAGCCTGGAATGAGCAATGTGATGCCTCTTCCCTAATGTCAGATAGATGCCAATGCTTAATCAACATCGAGATATGGCCCCATCATATTTATCACCTTGGTATCAATCAATGCTTGAATTTTGTACTTTAAAGCATGACATTCCTCTGTGGCGTGGCCTATCATCCCTGAATGGTAAACACAAATCTATTTCGTGCATGCATTCATTACAATTACAGGAATTGGAGTAATGTAGCCATCAACCCTTAATCTCTCATAAAGATGGTCTACAGGTTTGGTCAAAGGAGTGTACAGTCTTGACTGATTTTTCTGGCGTTTGGCTTGAGTTTTGATGAATTGATTGGGTCATAGAGCTGTTGGTGAATTTGGATAAACTAATGGTTGTTGGAAGGTAGTTGGAGGTATTTGGAAGTGGGGAGGTTGTTGAAATGGATATGAAGGTGCTTGATATATGAGTGTTTGGTATTGAAGCGGGGGATGTGGTATTTGGTAACTTAGAAGGGTTTTGGGATCTTGCATAGTCAAGACAACATTTACTTCTTCATGTTGTTATTCTCATCAGCCTGTGAAGTCTTTATCGCTTGTAGTGCCTCCAAATTTGTTATCATGCCATTTTTAATGCCTTCTTCAATTCTCTCGCCCAATTTGATGATGTCAACAAGATTTCAATCCTCTATAAGAATCATCCTTTCATAATATTATGGCTCTTGGGCGCGAATGAAGAATTCCTTCATTTGATTTTCATCTAAAGAAGGGCTCACTTTAAAAGATTCACTTATCTATCTCATTCCATATTCTCAAAACGATTCTGTAGGTTTCTTTTTTAACTTCTGAATATAAAACCAATCAGGCGCATTCTCAACATTGAACCTAAATATTTCTACGAAATCAGAGGCCATATCGATCTATTTTGACCATTTTGGTGCATCTTGTGTGACATACCATGATAAGGAATCTCCATTGAGGCTCCTCATGAATAATGTCATAAGAATTTGCTCATTTTTAGTGACTCCTGCCAACTTGTCACTGTATAATTTCAAGTGGACTTTTGGATCTCCAGTCCCATTGTACAATTCAAATCTAAGAGGTTTGTACCCCTCCAGCAGTTCAACATCAGGGTATATGCACAATTCTTTATAACTTAGCCCGTTCAACCCCTTATTACCTTCAAGTTGTTCCAATCTTTCAACCACAAATTGCATAAGGGCGGCATTTGCCGGAGGTTTCGATTTATATTGATGGTGGGTAAATGGGGTCATTTTGACATAACATGGGTCTAAAGTATGGCTATTTGGATGAGGAATATTTGTGGCAAACGTTGGCGGTGTATTATGGGCGTATGATGTTGTTTCATAATTTAGTAGAGCTAGCTATGCGTGACATTACGGTTTACAATAATGTGGATGTGAGTTATGTTTAGGTAGCGTGTATATGTGGCTTGAATTGTTTGGGGATTGTGAAATAGAAAGTGGTGGTAAGGGATGGCTTGTGAATATGGCATTAGATTTGATAACAGTGTTACCCTCAACTTGTGGTTCGAGAAGAGCATTCAAAGCAAGGGGTAAAATAAACAAGTTATGGGTTTGTGACAATTCCCCTTGTAGTTGAAGAATTCTTTGTTCCATTTGTACGATCAACTCACCATGCTCATTTCTAGTATCGTTGTTATCACCCATTTCCTTGTCTTGATGACTGAGCCTTAATAGAAGGAGACCGAGCCCTTTTTCAGTTGGTGTAATGGGCAAGAGAATTTACGAATCAATCCTTGGGGTATGGGAGAAAATAAATAATTAAAAAATAAAAAGAGTTAAGTTAGTAAGGTATAGGTGACATTTGGGGAAAGAATAAACATGTTATTTTGTAACAAATAAAACTTTTCATAATGGACAGACCCTTATGTTCCTGTAACACTCAAAGAAAACGTTAGTTCAAGAGAAATGGTTGTCCTACATTTGAATATCGTTGCCGTAATCTTCCCTTAACATGCTCAGGAGTTGGGCTTATTAGCCCAACATTTTGGAAGTGTAATTGAAAAGAAGGGAAAGAAAATGTTTTTTTTAAAGATCAAGACCGGACCCAAAGTGGGCTGCCTATGTATCCAAATGGAGGTCAGGTCAAACGTAGTTCATGAGGGTAGGGTAAGGATAAAGAGGCTCAACGTTTTGTCTTGGGCGATGAGAAGGAGGGCTAGAGTCTTTTCGGATATTACGCATATTTGTCATGTTGCAGATTGTCACTCGAGTTCGATATTCAAATGCTAGAAAACCTTAAAATAAAATAAGTAAGGTAAAAATTACCACATAGTGCATAATTTCAACACATAATAAATACAAAGAAAAAGTCATTCTAGGAGGAAGGCTAAGCCTTAATAAACGTTCTAGGCATACAGATTTGAGCTCCTTACGCACAAAGTAGGATAGTGATAGAACGTGATGTCAAATTTTTGATTGTGGTTGTAAAGAAGGTAAGAAAAATAAGAAACGAGTAAGGTCGACTTTTGTTGAACATCAGATTTGTTGATTCACATCATATTGTAGATTCATCCAACTCCGTACAGAAAAGTGTCAAAGCAGGGGAAAAGAAAGTTTTATAATGGTGAAACCGAACTCATTAAATGAGTGCCTACGTATCTACAAAGGAATTAGGTCGATCGTAGTTCATATTACATAAGGAGGAAAACATAAAAGAAACTGCAAATTGTGATATTTAAAGTAATTTCGAATGTTTGGAAGTATGGAGCGGAGAATCAATATGATCTTCTACACCAATGTCAACAAGTGCCAGTCAATCTTGAGAAATCAATCAGCTTCAGAAGTTGTCCCCATCACGTTTATCATTTTGGTATCGATTAACTTTTGGATCATGTTCTTCAAAACAAAGCACACCTTAGTAGGATGTGCTCTCATCCCAGAGTGATAGGTGCAAATTTGGTTAGGAAGATAACATTGAGACTTAGGATCACAAGGTACGGTAGCAATGGGCATGATGTTTCCTGCCTCCTTGAGTCGTTCATACAACTATTCTATGGATTCGCCCAGAGGAGTGTATTATTTTGGTGATTTTTTCTAGACCTAATGTTGATGTTTGGTGGATTGTTGATTTGTTGGTGGTTTTTGGTAAGACATTGGAAGGTAGTTTGATGTTGGAGCAATAAATGCAAATGGGTACCAAATAGTTTGTGGAGGAGGTTTTGTGAAGGATTGAGGTTAAATAGGCTTGGACGTAATTGGATGATGGCACAATTCCTGCAGCTTGGTACCATATTAGTTGAGGTTGGGGTATGATTACTTCAAACTTTGTAGGTTTTGATGTCCCATAGATGATCCTCTTTCCTTTGTCTCTGAACTGTGACTCAGCCAAATCAGTCTCGGCTATGGGCTTTCTCTTAAGCTTGTTGTCGAATTTCCTAATAAAGTCAATTTCCAAATCTTCCCAAGAGATCCACTTGCTAGAATATTTTTCAGCGTACCACATCAATGCAGGACCAGTAAGTGAGCTGACGAAGATCTTCTTCTTGAGACCATCGCTTTTTCCTATAACTGCTAGTTCGTCAAGGTATACCTCCAAATGGGAATGAGGGTTTCCTGACCCATCATATAATGGAAAGTTTAAGTACTCAATTCTATTCTTGTCTTCCTCTTTATCTTTGAATGACTTAGATGACCCCGCCTTATGCTTAGAAATTCGTCCCTCCATTTCCTTCTCCTTGCCCATGGTTGTCAACCCATTAAGTTCTTTCAGAAGTGCAACAGAAAACCGACTTGAAGACACTTGGGCCCACAATCAGGCGTGGGTGAGGTCATTGATATAGGAGATGACATAGTGTAGGTGTAACGCCCCGAAATCAGATCCCGAGATGTCACACGGTGCTTAAGGTCACAAGTGACCCCAAACTAACCCTTCATCTGGCATAACCCAAAGCAACTGAATAAAATACATAAAATAGAAGGAATAATGCGGAAAAAACCCATAACTTGGTCAGACCAACATGAAAATAAATTTACACGGTCACAATTCTGCTCATATAAATCTGAAACTGAATACACTGACTATAAGTGACTGTCTATGAAGCCTTTACTAGCATTGACCAAAGATAGCCGGGTCATGACTCCCAACTACCCCTACTCAATACGACTGATTACAGAAAATACAATACACCTCAAATCTGAACAACTCAAGTCCCTAAATCAAAAGGACTAATCACCTGCCGATCGAGAGCTGCAACCCGGCTGAACATGATATGTGCGCTACAGCTTCTACCTTCTATTTGGTAAGAATGTAGCCCATGGAAATATGTGGGTCAGCACTTTGAAATGTACTGAGTATGTGGGGGTGCATGCAACAATATTAATAGTATAATCAATTTCATGAAAACATGCATACGGACAATGATGACTCGCTTGGCTTGAGTTATATCAAATCATACTTTTCGTAATTTCATAATAAACAATTCATATGATAAAATCTCGTAATCCACGTAAATCATTATAAATCATAAATTATGATAAATCATCCTAAATCATCATAAATTATCATATAGTCAAAAATCATCATAGGTAATTATAAATCATCATAAATGACCATAAAACATCATAAACATCTCAACTCTTTGAATCAAATCTCGAAGTGACTCGGTAATTCAAGAAACTTAATCTTATGGACACGAGAGTTTCCTATAACCGACAACCCCACGTGAGCTATGTGGAATACCAATGTTTGAAACCTCCGTTGGCGGGAGCGTCATACTCTTTGCCAGGGATTACGATCTTAAAACTGCAATAATCACAATCGGGCTCTCTGGCCAATAATATCATCATCAAACAACCCTACGGTGGCACATAGGTTTGGGGAAATACGAAATTTCCCTCTTGGTGCTAAGTACTACTCCCCAACAAGCTCAGAACGCGTTAGGAAATCCACCACAACATCACAAGGGTCTATCATAAAGACCAAATCAAATCTCTTTCTCATTTATCAAATCATATCAATTTGTGGATTCCTAACTTAACACATTTTAGCTCAAAACATTTTAATCTTCCTCAACATCAACAAGGTATCAATGCATTGAACCATAACCGACTCGACATTTGGACAAGGATATAAAGACTCAATACGTAATATTTTCAACAAAATAACTCATCAAAACCATCCGGAAAATACCAAGACTCATTGCAACTTCGATATCAATATACCCAACAACTCAAATCGTCATAAGAAAGCTCAAAATTTGACACATGGCTCGTAAACACTTGGAAATACCAATAATTCATTCTTGAACTTAAAACGTGGATACATGTTCAAAATATATCAATTCTTGATAGAAACTCCAAGAATCCCAATATTAAATCTCAATTCATAGAACGAAAATAGTCAAATACTCTTGTGATTCAAAACTTACAATTCAAATCTTTATAAGTTCATAATCGAATTATTTAGACATAATTCAACTTACAGAACCATATGAATCCATTAAATAATCATAATTGGCAAGCTTGAACAATTTACATATATACATAATCAAAATCTCATGGTAGGATATCTTGGAAATAAATTCATTTGCCAAACTCATAATAATCCATAATAAAAATTAAAGATACGGGCAAAAGAACGGAAGAATTATTCTTGTTCAAAGCCCCACATACCTAAAAATGGAAGATGAATATGAACTTCCGACTTCGGAACTTTATTCATGAAAATAAAGGGTGCTTCTCGAAGCCCTTAACATGATCAACTCGAATCCCAAATCAATTTGAAATTTCTACGGTTCAATCAAGAGGCATAGAAGGATGAAATTTGGAGTAGTAGGGTTGGGGTTTGAGCCTTAGGAAATTTTGGAGAAAAATGAGCTATTGAATGCTCTTAATGAACTTAAATTCATGGTTTACCCGGATGGATTGGAGTGAAAATGACCAAAATACCCTTAAAAATCAAATAATGTCAAATCTGTCCTCTGGTGGACTGTTTTGTTAGGCTGAAGTAGATCGACCTTAACTTTTTTCTCCGATGGAAAAATTGGATAAAACCAATTTCATTGGAAAGAGAACTCGCAGATATTTCTGTTGATATATAGTATCTCACCCATATCATTATGTACAAGGAGTTATGATCATTTAAAGTTGACCCTAAAATTCGCCTGGCCTCCGTATCTTTTTCCTGCACATTTACAGATCACCACTATTCACGGTTAGATCGGAATGATCATAACTCATCGCTCGAGTGTCAGTTTTGGATGATCCATATATTGTTGGAAATATTATTCGATGCTCTATGCGATGATGGGTCGCATATCCAGAAATTCCACACAGAAAAATTATTAATCACGATAAAGAACAAAATTCAACACATTTTCATTCGAGATCTTAACGGACTCTTGGAAAGATAAAAAAGCTTTATCGACTCGACACATTTGGGAGCGAAATATTTAAAGGAAAAAATTGGGGTATCACATAATCTCCCCCTTGGAAACATTCGTCCCCGAATGTTGCTCGTTGGTTTAGGAAGACAAGAAAAATTGAGGATACGCAACTAAAATAGCTTGATGAACAAGTTTATATTTTTCTAAGCTTTGGAGTACTTTCCGACGCATAAGATCATGATAATCACAATGGCATAGTTGAGTCTATTACTAAAAGAGTTGGATGAAGGAAAAATTATTAACTTTGATTTAAATCCGCATTCACAAAGAAAGAGATGAAAGATCTAGGATATGAAAACTCGGGATATTACAATATCTCCCTCTTGGGATCGGTTCTCCCCGAATATTACTAATTGATACACGGGACACTTTATGATCGACCTATGGCTTAATACTTGGGTCGGGAACAAAAGCAAAGGCTAAATAGAATTTGGTAACTCACTTCGATGCAAATAAATCATTCTTTAAATGGTTATGCTCACAAAACTTCAAGTAGTGAGATTGGACCACATCGGAAGATGGAAGAAATATATGAATCCGTCGGAATAACTATCAAGTTGAATTTCTAGGTGCACAGACCGAATCAAGACACGCTCTCATTCAATTAGGACATGATTCTAAATCTTTCCAAGAAACTTTCAATGCTACTAGGAAGCAATTGGGTTTGGGATATGGTCCGAACAATATATATATATTGAAATAAGGATTTATAACTCGACCCCAATTTTAAGTACGGAGCATAGGTCGATCAATCTTATATCAAAATAAAAGTACTAGACCCCACGCAGTACAACTCCTTACTTTCAAGCTTATCAATACGCTTCGCACACCCTTTGTCCGCAATACTATTTTCCCCAAATACCATACTTGATTCAATTCGTAATTCTCACAAGGCACTTGCAATCTTGGCTATTCAAATCTAACTAAACCAAACTCTCTCTCCTCATTTTCAAGCTTAATTTGGAGTCACCAATTCCTCCACTTAACACCATAACATAGCACCATTCCAAATTATAAATTTACACACATCCACATTGTTACAATTCCCCATCTCACAGATAATTCTTATTACCACTCAATCAACTCTAATCCACTTAATACTCACCATTTTCAACCATCGTATTCATATCAACAAGTCTTGAAGCTTAGGGAACTATTAATAGACATATACGCAATTCAACCTATAGCAAGGCCAAGGCTTGCAACTAATATCCTCAGACAGGAGATATATTCACAATACATGAGTGCTATGTAAGATCAATTTACAAGAGCTTTTAGCTTAGACTTCTAAATCAACATAGACACCAAAACTTATCGATAATATAAACTTTAATCTCCGTCCATATATACACACATGATGTTCAAGCCTATCTTTATAATTATGTATACACTCCTAATCAACACCCATAAAATACCTTTTTCAAATTCTACAATCCTTTATTAAGACAACTTGTGGGCACTATTCTTAAGAAAACACTCACTAACTTTTCCAATTAACTAAGCAATGCACAAGACTTCACGTCAACAATTCCCCACCTACAAACCTAGATAAACCATCACACAACCACTTTCACAAACACAACACGAAATGCTTCAAAATAACCATGACATCCATCAAAAGCCTAGCCTCAAGATTACTCCACACTTGCCACCTTAGCTAAAATGAACCTGCCACAATCTTTATCAACAAAAACCCACTCACTCTCTCCTATCGTCACCACTGTTCATCCACACTCCCTCGACAAATGGAAAGTCGTGAAATGGTAGAATATGAAGGGATATTATGTATGACTTGGTGCGATTATTGAGGCCGGAGAACTAGGGCATCAAATGCATGAATTCAACCAGAATCAAGATTAAAGATTAAGGACACCCAGGACATAAATTGAATCTTATTGGTCACTAAGGGTGTTGTCGGTGGACTGAACTTGAACATACAATAAAACTTAAGCACATCCATTATGAACCACACAACTTGAGTTTGGAGTTTATAGCTTATGGAATTTCGATTTTTTCCGCTAGAAAAATTGGGACTCCATATTTCGATAGTTAGGAGAATACAAGATTTCCCATGATATGCATGAACATGTATTATGATCGGGGGAATAAAACAAAAGGCATGAGAAAATATCGAAGTCATTGAAAAGGCTGGGGTAAAATAGGATCAACACCACTCCTTCTCACCACCAACTTGCAACCCACCGATACACCTACCTGAATCCTGCAATCTTAACTTAGTTAATTTTTTTTTCTACTATCTCCCCCTTAGACTTAAGCCAACACTCGGAGTCAACGAATCACCATAAAAACTCTAGTCCATGGCATTCGCTTTACTCCAGGGTCCCCGGATATACCCATACACAAGATCCATAACTTAACCCACATAACTACACCCGCGAGCGCCAAACCCAATCTTAACATAACTCCCAAATACCCACCAACTTAGACAACTTTAAAAGTTATCATACAATAATTCATGCACTCCACAACTTAGATTCTAGCACTTACCATGGATACATCAAACCTTCGCTAAACCGTACTAACTTTTTCGTGCTTTACTAACATTACATCTCAAGCTAACACACTCGTCAACCACTAATGCCCAAGTTAACTCACAATTACATCGTATACCACAGATCATCATTCATACTTACCCGATCAAGGATAACACTAACCGTTTAACATTTAATAACTTAAAAAAAAATCCCCATAACACCTTGAGCATACTACTACTTCAACACACAACATCACACTTGATCACAAAAAAATAGACTTAAACTCCCGTACATACGGTTCAAACCTACTAAATATCCTCCCTATCACTAACGTCGTAGCAATTCAATCATTAAATTCATTTTTCTCGTCACCTTCTATACAAACTTAACAACTCACTCTGACTACGATTAACAACAATCTCAACAACCATTTCTATCTATCAAATACCCCAAACATACTAGTCCACCAAAACCTCATAACGATAATAATCATCTACAATTCCATGGCCTATGCCATAATAATTTATTAACACCGCCTTCCACCACGTTTTCAACCCCCGGTTCCAACCAATGCAAGAACAACAGAGTAAACAGCTAGCTGCTAGTGAATTGAAAAAGGCCTCACACGGCTTAACTAGACTTTGGTTTTGTGTTTTGAAAAAGGAAATAAATATCAAAACAATTATTCTAGTGAATCAAAATAAGCCCCACACGGCTTGACTAGACTTCAAGTTTTCATCAAAAGATGATCAAAAAATATTTTCAAGAAATAAAAGCCTGGTAGACCATAATCAAGGATTCGAGAATATGTGTCTCGCTTTACCTCAACTGAATGACTCAAGAGGGATGAGGGTACATCTTGAAAGCTATGAAACCTTTGCTAGTAAGTCCAGGAATATAATCAAGAGAGGAAATTGGAACTAGTTAATCACCCTGTCTCAGCATTAGTACACGGATAAGGAAAATACAAAATTACATCATGAATTCTAGGGAGAAATCCAAAAACACTTCCGACATAGGCTTAATGCACAACCTTCAAGAACGTACATATGACACCTCAATTTTTCGGAACTCAAGAGCACTAATGAAATAATTTTTTTCTAGCTCACTTACAAGCCCGTAATATTAGAGGAGGTTATCTAAGAAAGCACCATCTATAAGGATTTGCGCTTGACTATATCCTGTATTTTAGAAGAAGGCAAAATGGCCCAATTTATGCAAGATATGAACCCGTATGAATTTCTTAAGGAACCTTTCCATAGCACGATCTACGACTTGAAAGAAAGGAAATATTTTCCTAAATTCCTCGTAGCCTCTCGAAGAAAAGTACAGACGTCTCCGTACTGGTCCGCAAGACTCTACTAGACACGGCTTCATAGACACCCTAGGACACTTGAAATCTGTGCTCTAATACCAAGATTGTAAAGCCTCGAAATCAGATCCAGAGACGTCACACGGTGATTAAGGTCACAAGTGACCCCAAGCTAACCCTTCATCTGGCATAACCCAAAGCAACTGAATAAAATACATAAAATAAAAGGAATAATGCGGAAACAACCCATAACTTGGTTAGACCAACATGAAAGTAAATTTACACGGTCACAATTTTGCTCATATATATACAAATCTGAAACTGAATACACTGACTACTAGTGACTATCTATGAAGCCTCTACTAGCATTGACCAAAGATAGCCGAGTCATGACTCCCAACTACCCCTACTCAATACGACTGATTACAGAAAATACAATACACCTCAAATCTGAAAGACTCAAGTCCCTGAATCTAAAGGAGTAATCACCTGCCGATCGAGAGCTGCGACCCGGCTGAACATGATATGTGCGCTACATCTTGTACCTATATTTTGGTAAGAATGTATCCCATGTAAATATGTGGGTCAACACTTTGAAATGTACTGAGTATGTAGGGGTGCATGCAACAATATAAATAGTATAATCAATTTCATGAAAACATGCATACGGACAACGATGACTCACTTGGCTTGAGTTATATCAAATTATAGTTTTCGTAATCTCATAATAAATAGTTCATATGATAAAATCTCGTAATCCATGTAAATCATTATAAATCATAAATTATGATAAATCATCCTAAATCATCATAAATTATCATATCGTCAAAAATCTTAATAGGTAATTATAAATCATCATAAATGACCATAAAACATCATAAACATCTCAACTCTTTGACTCAAATCTCGGAGTGACTTAGTAATTCAAGAAACTTAATCTTATGGACACGGGAGTTTTCTATAACCGACAACCCAACGTGAGCTATGTGAAATACCAATGTTTGAAACCTCCGTTGGCGGGAGCGTCATACTCTTTGCCAGGGAGTACGACCTTAAAACTGCAATAATCACAATCGGGCTCTCTGGCCAATAATACCATCATCAAACAACCCTACGGTGGAACATAGGTTTGGGAAAATATCAAATTTCCTTCTCGTTGCTAAGTACTACTCCCCGACAAGCTCAGAATGCGTTAGGAAATCCACCACAACATCACAAGGGTCTATCATAAAGACCAAATCAAATCTCTTTCTCATTTATCAAATCATATCAATTTGTGGATTCCTAACTCAACACATTTTAGCTTAAAACATTTTAATCTTTCTCAACATCAACAAGGTATCAATGAATTGAACCATAACTGACTTGACATTTGGACAAGGATATGAAGACTCAATACATAATATTTTCAACAATTTAACTCATCAAAACCATCCGAGAAATACCAAGACTCATTGCAACTTCGATATCAATATACCCAACAACTCAAATCGTCATAAGGAAGCTCAAAATTTGACACATGGATCGAAAACACTTGGAAATACCAATAATTCATTCTTGAACTTAAAACGTGGATACATGTTCAAAATATATCAATTCTTGATAGAAACACCAAGAATCCCAATATTAAATCTCAATTCATAGAACGAAAATAGTCAAATACTCATGTGATTCAAAACTTACAAGTCAAATCTTTATTAGTTTATAATCGAATTATTTAAACATAATTCAACTTACAGAACCATATGAATCCATTAAATAATCATAATTTGAAAGCTTGAACAATTTACATATAAAGGACAACTGTGATTCGTGTATGCAATAATGTAACGTGTGTTCATGAGGGGTGTCAAAAGTGTGGTATATGTGTCAAGAAATGTGCTTGTGAATTAAGTGTTATAAACTATAATGAGAATACAAGAAACTAGTAAAATATTAAAGGATGTGTTAACATGTTAGGAATGCACTTAAATGCGGAGAACAAATTAACATGTAGAAATTATAGAGAATTACTAGTATTTTAGCATGCTGGAAGTCAACATGCTGAAAAAATTAATTAATTATGCGGAAAAATTAGTTAAACATGCTAAAAATAACGTTAAGGCGCAGTATTTCATGTTGATATGCTGAAAATATGCCACAAATGCCTCAAATCTAATATTTTAACATGCTATAAATGTAGGGAACTAGCATTTTAAACATGCTGAAATTCAGTCTAAGTGCTAAAATTTATTTAGATGCGCAAAAAAATCAAATCATGCTAGAAATTAATCTAAAATTGCTAAAATTGATTTAGACATGCATAAACTTGATTTAAGCCATGCTGGAAACTAATTTAAGTTGCTAAACTAGATGTTGGACATGCTAAAACTTTAAAGTTAACATGCTTAAATTTATTTTAATATGCCTAAAACTGTGTCGACATCCCTAAACATGTAAAGACATACTAAATAAGTTGTGCTTAACATACGAAAATTAATGTAATAAGTTAACGTATCAACAATATTATCATGTCTTAATTCAATGGATATGTTAAAAGGTATTAGAATTCTTAGGTTCAAATCAATATGCTTAACATGTAAAAATATGTCAACATGCCTAATGTCAAATTAATATGCTCGACGTCGATTAATATGGTATGTCGATTTTAATTAGATCAAAAGTAATTAATAAACCGTAGATTAAGTGTCTAAACAATTCATACATTTATAAATCCTAATTCGTGTGCCTAAGTGATTCACGTAGCATGTAACAAATATAAGCCTAAGTTGTGCCTATCTATACTATTCATATAGCACGTATAGCCCTACCCCCCGAAGCAATCCCCGAAAATTATTATTACATCAATAACAATAGTATATTTACAATAATATTACAAACCAATTTAGTAAAGAATTAAAATAAAACTAGAATTGAGAGTGCGCAACCCCCTCCCCACTTTCTACAAATGTCATGACACCTATTAGATACAAACAAAGCACCCATACATCTATAGAATTGAGAACATGGATAACAACATATGATTTTAGTCAAGAAACAAGTGAGACATAGACAAGAAGGCATGCAAGGGATAACTAACTCAACTCCTAGGGGTCATGTTTGCTACTGACTTTCACAGCAATACCACAATTATCACACAGAGAATAAAATTACATCGATAGGGCCTTACCAATTGATGATGACAAAATACAGTAATAAGAAAAACCATGCAATAAAGAATCCAAGTGCAAATTGCTGCAGAGAAATCAATATTAATGATCTAATAGTAAGCATGAAAGTAACAATGAAAATTATTTCTTTTTGCTTGAGGCTATTCTGTAGGAGTCTTAGTGGAAAATTTTATGTCCAAAATGAGAGAAAGAAGGTCCTTTATATAGTGGGAGGGAAATACTTGTTAAAAGGAATAAAATAATTAAAGATCAATTAACGAAATAGCAATTCCTTAATTACCTTGGTCAAATTAATTAGGAGGAGAAAATCTCGCTAATAGGACTATTAAAAGAAAACAAGAAAATCAGTCACACCCTCAATCAATTGAGATCAATCCGTAGTAATTAAACAGGTAAATATTATCATAAATAGAAGAGTAAAATCTGTCCAAATTAAGTAGAAAGAAAACTCTAAAAATAGAATATAAATGGGATTTGCCATATGTAATAGAGCAAAATCAGTGAGAGGAAAGAATCACAAGGATTCGAGAAGCTCAAGTTGACATATTTAAAACATGTAATGTTTGTCATTCCGAATTTAAAAGGGACGGGAGGAATAGGGGACTCAAATCCATCTTAGAGAGCCAAATTGATTGACAATTGCAATTTAGTACAAACTTCAAAATTGTAAAAAATTCACAACTCAAGTCATGAAATTAGGGATTTTTCATGTATACCAGTCTAGGGACGGACACAAACTCATAAGTAAACGAATTGAATCAAAACTCATAAAATGATTTAGGCAATTCACCCAAAAATAAAAAAGCATGTAAATTAAGGTTTAATAGATCAAACCAGTCAAAACTCGCAGGGAGCTTGAATAACACTGATGAAATCAAACAATAGAACACAACAAAAGAAAGCAGTTTAAAGAAGATTCAGAAATCGAAAACACGAAATCAAACCTTTGTCACAAAAAAATATGTTGTTTCCTGTGGATTTTAAATGGAATAGCGGTGATGGTGGAGGTATTTCTCCGACTAATTTAATCGGTTGCATGTCTGATTGGCGGTGGAGAGGGCCGTAGGCAGTGTTCGTGTAATACCCCGATCGTTCCTTAAGCCTAAATCTGTCTTTTGAGTGGATAGGGGTGGCTTCAAAAGTGATTGATGTTTATATTATGTTATATTTCTATAATTTCTACTCTTTGTCATGTATATCATTGAATAATCTTTCCATCGATACAAATTTCATCGAAATCCAACATCGGACGAGGAAGTTATGGTCGTTTTACTTAGCGATGTCGAAATCGCCCAGGCCTGATGGTAGATCTGAAGGACCGCCAAGTCCTTGGTGGACCGTTAGTTTTCTCGTCAAGACAAGTAAGTAACCCCTTTTTCTGACCATCGTGCGATGGACAAAATAGTGGGCCTCCAAAAATTTGATGGACAGTCAAGAGGACCATCAAGTCAAGGCAGAATGTCCCATTTCTGACCCTCGAGTGACGCACGATCTGGTGGACCATCATTTTCCTGAAGGATCGTCACTTTGACTATAACGACGAGGCAGAATGTCCCATTTTTGGCACTTGAGTGACGAACAATCTGTTGGACCGTCAGTTGCTCTGACAGACCGTCAGTTCGACCGTCACAGACCTCGATCAACAATTTTCAACACTTTTTAAAAGGGCATTTTGGTATTTTCCGCCCATTTTGGTCTTGTATATATATATCCAAGAAAACCTCATTTTCTCTCATTTCTCTTCCAAGAAATATCTAGAAGCTAGGGTTTCTCTCAAACCTAAAATCCAATCTTCTTCCAAAAAATTCAAGAATCTTCCCTAGAGTTTCAAAGTGGTTCAAGAATCAAGCTCTCCCGGTCAAAGGCTTCAAGAACCCTAATTCAAGAGTGTAAGAAGGAGTAAAAAACAAGTCTCTTCAACTTAAATCCCTAATCCAAGGTATGTGAGGTTTGAACAAGAACACTCTTTTCGTTCTTGTGCCCAAAGATTTAACTTTTATTATTTATTTCCATGAAATTGCAAAGTGGATTTACACCCAAATTACTTTATTAATGATTTTATGAGATTTGAGTTGTTCAAGTTCGATATACATGATTATTTTATTTCTTAAATTGAGAACTTACGCCATGAGTTGTATATTGTTACCATGAATTGATGATTTCTAAGTGATTTAAGATAGGTGTCATGATTTAAGATTTTTCTATGAGAAGTTTGATTATTTAATATATATTGATATTTAAGCTTGAGAGTCAAGAACATGCTCTTTGATGTTTTCCTGAAGTTCTAATATTTGATATAATTTAATGAGCAAGTACATTTGAGGTTGAGAAAGATTGCTTTAAGTTTGAGTCGAGTTAGGAGTCCACAAGTTGTTTATGATTTGCAAATGAGATATTTATGATTTGGTCTCTATGATAGACCCTTAAGTTGATTAAGGTGGATTTCCTAACGTGTTCTGAGCTTAAGTCTGAGAGTAGTATTTAGCACCGAGTGGGAAATATGGTATTTTCCCACAACTACGTGCCAACGTAGGATTAAGATTAAGGGACAAAGGCCAAGACAGTGATTTCTAAAGTTAAAGTTCTACTCTGATGGCAAGGAAAGAACAGCTCTCCCCAACGTGGGCAAAACATTGGAATCCATGTGGCTCACATGGTTTATGTCGGTTATAAGAAACTCCCAAGTCCATAATAGTCTAAGTTTCTTGAGTTACCGAGTCACTCTAAGTCATGAGTCAAAGAGTTTGAGTTGAGTTCAATGATTTATGATATTTATGAAGCATGTGTTATTATTGATAATTTATGGAAATTATGTTTCAGTTAATTCAAGCGAAGAGAGTCATTATTGTTAGCATGCATGATTTTCTTATATATTTATGATTTTTTTTAAGTGTTGCATGCACCCCCTCATACTCAGTACATTCGCAAGTACTGATTCACATACTTTTTTGTGTTCTATAACCCCTCGTGATGTAGGTTTCGGTGCTTAGTCTCTGCAACGACAGTGATCTTTGAGTACCTTCATCTACATTTCTGCTGTTGGTGAGTCCTCATGTTTTGAGGACCTAGGTCCCTGATTTTGTCATATTGGTAGATTGTTGTTTCCTTTTAGTTCAGTGTGAGTCAGTTGGGGACCTGTCCCAATAGATCCTCAGTCTTATGTAGTAGAGGCTTTGTCAGACTAGAGTACCAGTATGTATAGAACTGTAGTATTTTGATTATACAGGATAGTATTTCTTTGTATTCCAGTATGTTCATGACATAATTATTCTTCCTTATTACAGTGTCATTATTGTCAAAGTGAGTTATAGAAGTGAAGATAGGCTTATAAGGTTATCTTGAGGTTGCGTGTGTCCTTAAGCACCGTGTGACGTCCCGGGATAGAATCTTGGCGCATTATAGTTCGATGGGTGTTCGCAAAGCAGAGAAGAGGTGGGGGCTCTGAGGGGGCTATTGTCGTTGTTTTTGTTGTTGATGGCGCCGGAGATGAAAGGGGAGGGCGGTGGCGCACCTGTTTTCACTGGAGGATGATATAGCGATGACGGCGATGACGAGGAGGCCGTTCTCCGGGGGGCTGTGATGTGGCTCGCGGTGGCAGTCATGGTTGCCTTTTTTTAGCGAGAATGAGAGATATAGAGGGAGGCGGATGAGAGATGAGGGGATTAGGGTTAGGGTTTCCTATTTAAGTGTATAAAAGGAAAGTAAAGAAAGTTTTGATCTCAACCGTTGGATTTATTTTGAATTGACGAATGAGATTTAAACATGGAAGATATTAAATTGGACCTCATATTGGCTATGATGATAATAAAATGGGCTACAATTGTAGTGGTTTCAATAAGAATTAGGCTAAAAGGTAAATAAATTAGGGAAAGTGACTTTGATTAGGCTGTTATTTAAATTCTACTAGTAGATAATAATAAAAATATTATTAATAATAATAAAAATAAATAATAATAATAATAATAAATAATAATAAGAAATAATAATAAATAATAACAATGTTAAATAATGGAAAACTAGACGATGTATTTGCAAAAAATGTGGATGTGCATAATTACGTGAAAAAATAATTTAATAATTATATAAAATGTCGTATTTGAGTCTTAAAAATTATAAAAAATGATTCCTAATGCTAAAAAATAATTTATAGATTTTTCTAAATTATGAATGCGACACGTTAGTATGTATTAATATAAGATAATATGTAAAAGTATTGATAATTAAAATTAAATAATTTTGATAAAAATAGTAGCCTAAAAGTGATATCGGAAGGTCAAAATTGAGTGTCAACAAGGGTAGGGGGTTGGCTGAGGGGTGTGAGTGGGTTGAGATAAAATTTGTTAGAATAAGGGAATATTAGGGATTCAATTTGTTAGGATTCATTGTATTTGTTTCCTTGTGGGAAAAGTGTAGAATAGGTGGGGGTACGTGGCAAGGTGAGACAAAAAATGGATAAATTGGGTTTTTTGGAGGGACAAAATTAAGTGTCTACATCATGCCCCTTTTTGGATGTAAACACAAAGTGTTTTCATACAAAAAGTAGTCAATAAGATGAAATTTTGACCCGACCATTATTCAAGAAAAGAAACAGAAGGAAGAAGAGCAATCATGTCTTAACTTAGGACATCCTACCCACCCAAGTTATGAGAGAATCAAGTCACAGATATCTCAAAGGGTTGAAAGAAGAGGGACTCTACCGAGTTGGAGAGTCGATTGAGGCCCTGTCGAGGTTCCGGTCTGCGATTCTGTTATTACATCAAAAATAAAAATTACAAATTAAAAAGATAACTGAAATTACAAAAATCATATCTATACAACTTATTTTGGACTCTTGACTTGAGTTTCATCACCCTATTCTTCAGGCGGGCTCCTAACTTGTAATTTTTTCAGGTTGTTACTTGGATTTCAATTTATCCGCCCTGTTCTCCAGGTGGGCTCCTGACTTGCTATTTTTCAATTTGTTGACTTTCAATTTCTTCACCTTGTTGCTTGACTTTCAACTTCTTCACCTCGTTGCTTGACTTTCCATTTATCCGCCATGTTCTTTGGGTGGCCTCCCGAAATCACATCAAAACTAGAAAGAAAATTATCCCAAACAAAGGTTATTATAAAGAGAGATTCCATTTTTCCGGAAAAGTAAAGTTCCAAAAATAGGAATTAAATTTTTTGCCCCAGTTTAACATCAGAGAACTTTTGTGACAGTCACATCATAACTACTTGAAAAATCCGAACAAAGAAATGCATCTTCTATGGGTTAATTGGAATGATTCGACTAGAAAGTGCATTTTCTAGGAGTCAAAAGGAATGACTCAACTAGAAAGTACATTTTCTAGGAATCAAGGGGAATGAATCGACTAGGAAGTACATCTTCTAAGGATAAAGAGAATGACTCTACTTGGAAGTATATCTTCTAGAAATCAAAGGGACTGACTCGACTAGGAAGTACATCTTCTAGGAATCAAGGGGAATGACTCGACTAAAAGGTACATCTTATAGGAATCAAGGGAAATGACTCGACTAAAACTTACATATTATAGGAATCAAGGTGAATGACTCGAATAAAAGATACATCTTATAGGAATCAAGGGGAATGACTCGACTAAAGGGTACAGTTATATGAATCAAGGAGAATGACTCGACTAAAGGGTACGTCTTATAGGAATCAAAGGTAATGACCCGACTAAAGGGTATGTCTTATAGGAATCAAGGGGAATGACTCGACTAAAAGGTACATCTTATAGGAATCAAGGGGAATAACTTAACTAAAAGGTACGTCTTATAGGAATCAAGGGGAATGACTCGACTACAAGGTACGTCTGATAGGAATCAAAGGGAATGACTAGACTAAAAGGTACGTCTTATAGGAATCAAGGGGAATGACTCAACTAAAGGGTACGTCTTATAGGAATAAAGGGGAATGATACGACTAAAAGTTACGTCTTATAGGAATCAAGGGGATTAACTCAACTAAAAGGTATGTCTTATAGGAATCAAGGGGAATGACTTGACTAAAAGGTACGTCTTATTGGAATCAAGGGGAATGACTAGACTAAAAGGAACATCTTATAGGAATCAAGGAGAATGAGTCAACTAAAATGCATGTCTTATACGAATTAAGGGGAATGACTTGACTAAAAGGCACGTCTTATAGGAATCAAGGGGAATGACTCGACTAAAAGATACTTCTTATAGGAATCAAGGGGCATGACTCGACTAAAAGGCACGTCTTATAGGAATAAAGGGGAATAACCTGACTAAAAGACACATCTTGTAGGAATCAAGGGGAATAACTCGACTAAAAGGTATATATTATAGGAATCAAGGGAAATGACTCGTCTAAAAGGTATGTCTTATAGGAATCAAGGGAAATGACTCGACTAAAAGGTATGTCTTATAGAAATCAACGGGAATAACTCAACTAAAAGGTATGTCATCTAGGAGTGATGGTTCAATTTAAGAAATGTATCTCCTAGCAATTGAAAACTGAAATACCTGGACAAAGAATTGCATCTCGAGGGATATAGGATGATGAATTTTTACCATGATTTGATTATCAAACCTGTACAGAAATGTTGCTTCCTGCATTTGTAGATATGAGGAATTTCAACCCTTAATATTTATGCTCTGAAGTTCTTGATTTGAAGGTAACGTGTTTCCTGTTTCATCAAAAAAACTTGTGAGTTTAAAACATAGTGGCTGGTTTGTGGTTTTAGCTTTCGCAGTGATTACTCTTGCCCTTGTCACATTTAACCTTGCTTCCAACCATTAGCATATATCATTGACTTTCTACATCATTGACCCAAACTCAGGTTATTAAGAGTGACTCTAAAACTAACACAATATCTATGCTTTGTCAGGCTTCTCAGATAAACCCTTTGAACCTTTGTATTTTCATGAGTTCCGAGACTTGTCTGTTGACAAAAAATTTTGCATGCCTTACTTTGGCTTACAATCATGTCTCTTTTATGTGCTGACTTTTGTCTTGCTTTGTGTAACTGTAGAAGCTAGTAGACAATTTTGAAATCTTTTCTCACTTGTTTTGACATAGACTTGACTCAAAGACATGAGATGAAAAATAACAATTGAATAACTGACTCAAGAAAATTGAAATAGAAATATAGAGAAGAAATAAAAGACAATGAATGTCCCCACTGAAACAGAGAGAAGAAAAATTTATTTGCAAATGACGGTTAACCCTATTGACTATGACAGGCCTTTTGGATTAAGCTGTTTGATCTTTCATCCAAACTTTCTACCAATTTTTATTGAATTAATGACCCTGAAACTGAGTTACTTCCTTGATCTCATTGTATTCAGAGATCTTATTCAGCTAGTGACCCCTTCAAGGGTTTTCGCCAACAAGCCTCTCTCATTTTTTTTTCCAGCTCACCATTGCCTTATGATGTTCGTGAGGGTTTTTCACCAATGAGACTCTCTTATTTTTATTTCTCTCAACTCACAGTTGTCCTACAGTGCTTGTGATGGTTTTCACCGATAAGACTCTCTCATTTTTATCTCTCTCAACTTACCACCGTTTTATGGTGCCCATGAGGGTTTTCACCAATATGACTGTCTTATTTTTATTTTTCTCCTAATTGCTTATGCGGAGGAAGATGAGTATTTCCCAAAATGTGTCATCCTATTCATTTCATGCTTAGCCTTAACATTCTCAAAGATTAATATGAAGGTCTTTCTTTGGTTGTAACTTGTCCTTTGGATAAGGTTACAAAGATAGAATGGCATGAGGCTCAAACGACACTTGAAATGGGGTGGGACTTACAATTTTTGGAATCGACTCAAAAAATAAGGATTAACCCATGCCCCAGTTTCTTTTGTCTAGGTGATTCTAAATTATTTATTTGATTGGACCGAGCCCAGAGTAGGGCAGCCTACATATCTCACCCCCAAGAAAGGAGAATTAAGTCTTACGTAGTTCCGACAACTTGTTCCTTTGCTTGATTTTAATTTCTTCTGTTCAATTTTTTTTCTGACTCTTTTTTCTTTGAAACTTTTTCTAGCTTTACTTTTTTTCACACCCTTCGTTTCTTTCTTTTTGACATATTTTTTTCTGACTCTATTTTTTGATCAACACTTTTCCTTTAAACTTTTCTATCTGTTATCTTGATTCCAAAAGAGGGGTATGAAAGAAAATAGAACTAAAGATCAAAAGGGGTTCACAAAGGATGACACCATGTTTGGATATCTGAATGAAATGTCTCCGTCATATCAATCCTTAAAAATGCAAGTATAAAGCATGCACTATGAAAATAAAAGTTGAAGATCATTTGTGACCTTTTTATAGCAATAACTTTAACTGAGTCTGTGCGTCACTACTTCTTCTTCCCTTGTTCAACATACAATTCCACTTTTATTGTACATTCCTCACATTGAATGACTTATGATTTCGTGGAGCTAATTTCCTTTCAGTTCCTCTTGATATAGGATCACACATCCACTGTTTGCCTAATTGAGACGTGTTTTTCAGTTTATGACCAAGCTATTCTTGTGATTCTCAAAATAATTTCCTTAATTTTTAGAAAAGGCTTCAACTTATCACCAAATTCTCAGCACTCTACCTATTTTTGCATAATGTTTTTTTTTAACTTTAGCCCTCTGATTCAAAGTTCATGCTTAAAACTGGATTTCAAGATCTGACACAAAATTCCACTAGCATGTCATATTACTAGAATCAACATAAAATGTAGTGTATAAAGAAATCAAACAAATAACACATATTTAAAACACAAAGGGAAAGGGAAACTTCATTTAGTTGAAATAAAAGATAGAAGGTTTTGAATATAAATGACAAGGGACAAAACAAGTTAGATCTCGAACTACAACCCCGAAATAATTCGGATAATAAAAAAGAAAACAAAACAAACTACCAAACATCCATCCTAAAAGAAAGAGGAGTGACTTCCCAATTGCTGATCTTGACATCTTAGCCACTGGTTTGCATATAAGCATGAGTAGATTTTTCTTCACTATTAATGTTCTGCATCATAATCGATTTATCTTGAATCATCTTTTCTATTTCTTTTTTCAAATCACGGCAATCTTTAATACTGTGACCCTGAACATCAAAATGATATGCACATCGTACATTAGGATCAAAACTTTTTGAATGTGGGTCAGGAGTATACCTAAGGAGAGGAGTGATCATGCTCCACTGTACCAATCTCTAAAATAAACTTTCATACGACTGTCCAATTGGTGTGAATCTATCCCTTGACTTTTACCTCATTTCATGGTTTGTCTTGGACAAAAAATCTGGCCTAGAAGGGCTTTGGTATGTTTGTGGAGTTGGAGGATAGCTCTGTGGAGTTGTTGCACACCATTGTAAGTACGAAGGGGATTGAACAGATGGTTGTGCATTGTATACTAGATATGGATGTGGAAGAATGGAGTATAATGGATTTTGGGAGTGATTATGTAGATCTTGGGTATGAACTTGGGCTTGAGCCTGAGAGCGATGATGACATAGTCTTCTTGATTGTGCCCGCTGTCTAACTACAATAGCAGATGCATCTTCCTCATTCTTTTTCTCCCCAACACTTCCCGAACCGTTTTGAATTTCTCGATTAGTTATTTTCGATATTGCAAAACTCACAATGCGATTGGACTTAATTCTATCCTTTATCATATCCCCCATTTGGAGGACCTCAATAAATGGCTTGCCTAATACAGGTAACAAGTGTTGATAATATGTTTCATCTTTCTCTTGAATAAACACCTCCACTATCTTACTATCTTTCATTGGCGTTTTTACCCTAGCAGATTGTTCACGCCATCTAATCGCATACTCTCTGAAACTTTCAGTACTCTTTTTCTTCATATTAGTTAGGTATTTATCATCAGGAATCCACTCCATATTCTATTGGAATTGTTGCATGAATTCATTAGCTAGGTCATCCCAACTAATCCACTTGTCGATATCTTAGTCAACAAACCTTTCTAAAGCTTGACCTGAAAGACTCTCACCAAAATATGCCATGAGTAATTCTTTCTACCCTCCAGTGCCTCTTAGTTGGTTGCAATAACATCTCTAATGTGCTACAAGATCTCTATGTCCATCATACTTTTCAAACTTCAGCATTTTAAAACCAAGAGGGAGATGAACACCTGGAAACATGCACAGATCTTTATCTGAGACACTTTTGTACCCCCCAAGTCCTTGGAAGTTTTTATAGACAGTTCCAAACTTCTTAATTTTTTGGTCATTTCCTCTTGTTCTTCTGTCATAACAGGCTTCTCAGTGTTAAGAGGAAATTCAGGTGGTTAAGTGTAGCCATAAGGACCAGTCGACTTAAATATGGGCACGAGAGCATAATGTTGTTCACTAGAAATATTCAATACAGGCTCACTTGTAGAGTGAGGAATTACAACCAGTGGTTAAATATCAAAATTAGGAGATTTGGGTGAGGATCGTGCTGCAAAAGCATGAATAACAGGTGGAGTCAAGTATGTGGTAGATTTGTATGGAGAAATTTAGAGAGGACTATTGGAAGTGTTAGGATAGTGTTTCCCAGAAGTAAATCCTGATGGATGTTGTGGCGTGTCAACAAAAATATGGTATTGTGCATATGACACTAGAGGTAAGCTTGAAAGATATTCTAGATTATCAGTGGGAAATGGAGGAGGCAGCAATGCATTAGCCCAAGCTTGATGCATTTCTATCATTTGATGCCTTAATTTCTGAATCTCTTTATTAGCTCCTAAATTCTCATTCCTCGAACTCCCTATCTGATTAGTGACAACAACCTGATTGCGTAGATGAAACCTGATAATAGAATGAGTATTAGGGACGAATTTGTTGAAGGTGTAAAAAGATTTACTGAACATGCTAAGACACTTGATGTTTGGACATATTTTCGGGCTATTCGTTGTCCTTGTGTTAGATGTGATGGTATAAATCTTGTAAATGAAGAAGATTTAAAGGAAAATCTTTATAGAAGGGGGTTTCACGAGGACTTTTTAAGATTGCATGATATTCATGGTGATGTTGAGCAAAATAACTTTGTTATTGGAGAAAGTAGTAGGTCTACAGGACATAATAAATATAAAGATACTAGGATGACAGAAATGGTGCACGATGCTTTTGGGATGCAACATGGGGGCGGCATTAGGGAAAATGTCAAAGATGTTCCTAATAGCGAAGCAGGCAAATTCTATGAACAATTGCATGCTGCTAGTCATCCTTTGTTTGATGGATGTTCGCACTCTGATTTGTATGTTGTTGTTAGATTATTAAGTATTAAATCTAACTGGAATATTGCTGAAGAAGGAATGGATTCAATGATAGACCTTATTAAAGAGTTAGCTAACCACAGCTTGGAGATTCTTGATTCTTTCTATAAGGCAGAAAGATTGGTATCAAAGTTAGATCTCTCCTCGGTTAGAATTGATTGTTGTGAAAATGGTTGCATGTTATACTTTAAGGAAGATGCTAACATAGAGTACTGTAAGTTTTGTCAGTACCGTTGATATAAGCGTGGTTCTAGTGGAAATCAAATTGTTGTTAAGGAGATTTATTATTTACCTCTAATATCAAGGTTGAAGAGGTTGTATTCTTTAATATCTCAGCTCCTCATATGCAATGACACAGTGAAAATAGAAGGCCCACTGGTGTAATGTGTCATCCATATGATGGAGAGGCTTGGAAGTATTTTGATGCAACTTATCCAGATTTTGCAACTGAGCCACGAAATATTTGTTTGGGATTATGTGCGGATGGGTTCTCTCCTTGTTCAGTTGGTGCTGCGCCATATTCATGTTGGCCTGTATTTATCATCCTTTATAATATTCCTCTTGAAATGTTGATGACTAGTCCCTATATATTTCTGAATTGTGTTGTTCCTGGCCCGTGTAATCCAAAAAGCGGAATAGATGTCTACTTGCAACCTTTGATCGATGAACTTCAAATTTTATGGCATGAGGGGGTTCAAACTTGGGACATCTCACTTAACAGAATTTCAATCTGCATGCATATCTAATATGGACTATTAATGATTTTCCTGCTTATGGAATGTTGTTTGGGTGGATGACAGCTGGAAAGCTGGCTTGTCCATACTACATGGATAATTTTTTTTTTTCACATTGAGACATGGCAGGAAAAATTCATGGTTTGATTGTCATCGTTGTTTATTGCCACCTGATCATGAATTTAGGAGACTCAAGAATTCATTCAGAAGGAATAGAAAGGAATATGATGGTCCACCTCCAAGGCTGTCTGGTCATGACATCTAGGAGATAGTTCAGGATTTCCCTAATGCCAATGAGGAACCATTGTACAGGCTTAATGGATATGGCGTTTCGCATAACTGGACTAGGCAGAGTATATTTTGGGATTTAGAATATTGTCTAGATAATTTACTTAGAAATAATATTGATGTCATGCATACTGAGAAGAACTATTTTGATAACTTGTTCAACATAGTTATGATGTCTCCGGCAAATCAAAGGATAATCCTAAGGCCAGACTTGACTTACCAGAATATTCTAAATGCAGAGAATTACACTTATAGGAGAGGCCCAATGGAAATGTTCTTAAGCCCAAGGCTAGTTATACATTCAAGTTGGACCAAAAGCGTCAAATATATGAGTGGGTCCAAAGTTTGAAGATGCCCGATGGATATGCCTCAAATTTAGGAAAGAGGGTTGATATGTCACAAGGAATCTTCCATGGAATCAAAAGCCATGATTGTCATGTTTTCATGGAACAATTACTTTCAATTGCTTTTATTGGTTTACTTAAAAACATATAAAAACCAATAGCGGAGATCCGTTTGTTCTTTAAAGACTTATGTGCCACCACATTAAAAGAAGAAAATATGGCCCAAATGGAAAGTAATACAGTTTTTATCACCAACAAGATGGAGAATATTTTTCCTCCAGCGTTCTTCGATGTGATGGAACATCTTCCCACTCACCTTGTACATGAAGCTCGGCTAGGCGGTCCAGTTCAAACTAGGTGGATGTATCCATTCGAACGGTAAGAAATTACAACATAAGTAAATTCATACATATCTTTTTTAAATATAGTAAACATCTAATCTTAAGATTGTGCAGGGTAATTAGAAAATTGAAAAGGGTCCCAAAAATAAACATAGGGTGGAAGGCTCTATAGTTGAGGCATATCTTGAAAGAAAAACATCTCAATTTTGTTCATCCTACTTTCATGATGAAGTTGCTTATTCAAGAAACCGACTGAATCATCATCAGGACGATGTGAATGAGCCTCATTAGCAACCGATATCAATTTTCATTCATCTGATTGTAAGGCTAAAAAGACCATACGTCGCTGGCTCACTCTCACGGAGTGCAAATCAGGAACTTTGTATGTCTTGCTGAATTGCCCGAATGTTGAGCCCTTTCTAAAGTAAGGAGATTAAAATTTTAACATATCTTATTTTTTTACTCATTCCCTTAAAAAAACTAATTGTGTTTCGCATGTTGGATCTTCAGTTCATTTAAGACTGTAATACCCCGTACTTCTACCTAGCTTAAAATCATTCTAAGAATGTTAGAAACTTACTTTGAAATATGAATCCATTTATTTACACATGGAATTTTTAAGATTTTACCTTTTTTATCATGCGGGAAATAGAATTAGTTTTCCAACGATACCAATTTTGTCCAAATCCGGTATCAGAGTAAAAAGATATGGACGTTTTACTTAGAGCTATCAGAATCGCCCAGGTGCGACAACCAGGTTGATGGATCGTCGATCTAGCGACGGAACGTCACCTAGACCTTCACAGCCAAGGCACTGAGTCAACCTTCTGGATAAGGTGCAACGGACAGGTTGAGGAACCATCGCACAAGACGTCTCTATAAGGCAGTGAGTCTTTTTTTGGTCCACGTACAACGGTCAAAACTACGGACCGTCGAGCCAGCGATGGGCCATCACATGAGCCATCGCAGGTCCCGTTCACCGAATTTTAAGTCATTTTTAAAATGGTATTTGGGTCTTTTTCGACCCATTTTAACCCCTAATTATACAAGACCATAGCCCATAAATCTCAGTCCTACGGTGGCATACAGTTGTGGGATATGAGACCTCAGAATCATAACCAAGTTGGTGCTAAATACTACTCCCATACTCAGCTCAGAACTCTTAGGAAATCCACCTCAAAACAACTCAAGGGTCTATAGTGAAGACCGAATTATAATTCTCTTAGCTTTTTAAATCATAAAGACTAACTAATGTGGATTCCTATCTTAACTCAGGCTCAAAGTAATCTTTCTTTTTAAAAAATCCAAGTACTTATTGATTGAATCATACTAAACAACATACTTTTCAAGAAACATCAAAACTCATACTTAATTTAGATCTTATACTCATGCTCAAATAATCTCGGTTTCATAATAAAGCTTAAATCATGACATCAATCTTCAAAATATCAAATCGATACAAGGATATGCAACTCATAGCATAATTTCTCAACTCATGTCATAAAATAGTAAAATAATCATGCAAATCAAGACTTGAACAAATCGTAATCTCATAATCTCAAAATAAAGTAATTTGGGTATAAACCCACTTGCAAAAATATTAAATTCTTTAATAAAATCAACAATATGGGCACAAGAATGAAAAGAGTGTTCTTGCTCAAACCCCACATATCTTGAATTAGAAGCTTTGGATGAACTCTCACTTTTGGGACTCTATTCGTACTCTTGAATGTGGGTTCTTGAAGCCTTTGACTTGGGAACCTTGAATCTTGACTCAATTTAGAAAATCTATGGTGGATTCTTGAGATTCTTGGAAGAGGTTTTGGATACTTAGGGTTTTTGTTGAGAGAAAACTTGAGGAAAACTTCATAGAATGCTTGTAAATGACTTTAATTTGGTGTTTGTACAGTTTAAGAGGCTTGGAAAAAGTCCAAAGTGCCCTTTTTAACTTCTGTATGAAGCTGAAAAAATTAAACTGGAAACCCAATTTTATGGGCCACCGCGACACGCCACTATCGCGGTGGCTCACTAGAAAATTGACAAATGGGAATCTGAGAGTCACCGCGATGCGGAGCCATCACGTTGTCCCACTGGTTGGGACTTGGAACTTCAGCGCGACACGCCACAATCACGCTAGGCCACTGGAATTGATAATTGCTGAATATAGCCTCTCCGCGACGCGCCAAGCACTAAACTGATGTTGTTTTACAACTAGGACTTAAATTAGCCATAACTTCTTGCCCGAGTATCTGATTTGGGAGAATCTTATATCGACGGAAATCTTATCAAATTTTCCACATGATAAAAAGTTAAAATTAGGGAAATTCTATATGGTTAAATATATACTCACTTAAGAAGTCACTTCTCAATCTTTTAGGGACGGAATTACACTTCACTTGACACGCTCTAAGGCTTAGACTACGAGAAAATATTACGGGGTCTTACATTGAATTAGTGGATAGTTTAAATCACCCAAAATATACATTTGAAGAAGTTAATATTGAGGTAGAAGAGGCTGAGTGGGTAGGAGATGAGGAAATTTCCAAAGAGAGTGAATGGTTTAGTGGAGAGTCTTCAGAAGAGGAGGATTAGTTTGTATAGGTTGTATTTATTATGTATTGATGTCTTTATGCTTTGTACTGTATATTTACCTTTATGTTCCTTGTTTAAGATTGATATGTAATATACTGTTTAGGATTGTTGTTTTCACTTTTCCATAATTTATATAGTAATAAAAATTTTCTTGTCTATCTCGTGTTGTTGGAGCGATTTGAAATATGAATTAGTAACTTGAAATTAGTTACTAGGAATGTTTTCTTATTTATTCATTTTGTAGGAACTAACTACTTGTTAACTTTACATAATTTAGATGTCAGGCAGAGGTGACAAAGGTAAGGGGAAAATTGATCCTACGAAACCAAATAAGAAAAGACAACCTCCGCCTTATAGACTACCGACAGGTATTCATATATCTGAGGGTCGATTTGATGACGCTACAGAATGACCCTCATATTCTAGGTCGTCTCAGCATTTGGTTCCTACTCCTACGCATGTGGGGCCACTTCATGGGTCTACACCGACCCAATCTGCTCCTATCAATGTGCCACGGCCATCACAGTACTATCGGATGACCGCTGGCACATCCAAACATCTACCATCATCGATACGCTCATGTAGCAGTCACGCAGCTTCGCACAGTGATTCTGCTGGATCTATTGGGTTGTCGAATTTTCATCTTGGAGGCACTCCATACGATACTTCATATCCGCCCACGCCAGTTCATCCACCATCACTTGATCCACAGCCAAGAGACAGAGAGTGTTCTGGGAGGCGTTATCTTATTTCATATGCGACAGGGTAAGATTTCTAAATATAATAACATTATTCATTTTTTTATTACTATATTATTATGCTCTATGAAATTACTGTTTGATCTTGTGTTGTAGGTTTAGGCTGGATGCTGGAGTTGGACAAATTGCAAGAAAATACATTTGTCAAAACTTCAACGGCTACTGGACCAGTTGGCAAAAAGTTTCAAAAATTGACAGGAAAAAAATGTTTCAAGAATTTAATGTAAGGATTTAACTTATCTACTACTTATCACTTTGTTAGAACAAAAGATTAATATTATATTTTTGTTTTTATTGTAGAAATTTTACTGGTGGGATGATGCGAATGCATGTCTTATAAAGAGGAACTTTTTCAGAAGATGTAGATCCAAATTTAACGGTCTGTTGGATTATGCCTGAACCAACTTGGTACGACCTAACTGGATTAGTGAATCCTTATGGCAATAGTATATTCACTATTGGAATAGCGAAGAATACCAATTGCTGAGGAAAGAAGGAAAGAAAGTCCGAGCATCATCCAAGGATGACTCCCTACATACTGCGGGTGCCAAAAGTGTAATTGTTGTGGAGGAAAAAATGGTATGTAACTTTTATAGTTTTAATTGTTTGTTTCTATTACATTTTTAAGTATTTAAACATTGATAATTTTTTCATATTTAGGAAAAAGAAAAGGGTAGGAGCATACCCCAAGATGAGCTATTCGAGGAGACTCATCTGAAAAAGAAAAAGAACTCGACTGATGAAGATGTTTGGGTTGAACCTCGTGCAAAAGCTACCCATGTAATAATCAAATTTTGAATTTATGAATATTTTTCTCAAAGTTGATATTATTCAAGTATAAGTACTTTAATATTTTTAGACTTTTAATTTTAACTTTACTTTGAATATAGGAAAAATATACGTAGCTTGTTAGTGAGTATCATAGTACTCAGCCTCCTGAAAGTTAAGGTGATCCACTACCCCAACATGTAGAGGAGGAGTTATGGGATAAAGCTGTGGGTCCTGCAGTTAGAGGCCATTACTACGGATACCACAAAAAAAAAGTTTGGCAAGAATATTAGGTGTTCGTCTGGCCTTTCATACTCTAACTCTTCAGTTGATAGAAAAACCATTGAAAGAATATAAAATACGGTTTCTAAACTCACTGAAGAGCTTGTTGAACAGAGAGAGAGGGCGCAGAAGAAGGAGGAAACATCATCACAAATCAGGATGCTGCAGGAGCATTTCAGCTCTTTCATTCAGACTGCAAGGATTATTCCTTCGTGTTCTGGTGATGCAGTTCGGGCTACAAAAGGTCTACGCTTCCTGGATGATATCAGCACAAATGAGGATGCGGAAGACGAGGACGAATTAGATGAAGATGATTTTTAATTTTTGACTTTTGTATGTTTTGTACTTTGGATTTCGATATTTTGTTGTAGTTTTTACACTTTTGAAACTATTGTTGTAGTTTTTACACTTGCACTTTTATTGACAAATTTGTATGTGTTGTACACTTTTGAAAGTATTTACATTTGGTTTGTTGTTGTTGCTGTTGTATTGCATGTTGGACCATTTGTTGATTTTTTTTAATTTCAAGAAAAACCGACCACAAGTGGGCGATTTTTTTTAAAAAAATTATAGAAAACTGACCACTTGTGGTTGTTGTTTTTTTTGAATTTTTTTTTAAAAATCAGTTTTTCCAATTTTAGTAAAATAATAATGAATTTTAAAAATATATATATATTTTTAAGAAAACCGACCACAAGTGGTCGGTTTTTAAAAATCTACCACTACTTTATCAACCACGCACATTGGTCAATTTTGTGGTCAGAAATTGGAAAAAATCGACCACTTGTTGTTGGTTTTTGTTGTTGGTTTTCCTCTTTTTTTAGTAGTGTTTATTTTAAATGAATATCGTGTTCGATGTTTAATACTAACTTTCATGAGTTTGTGCTTTTAACTGTATATACTTTTCTTATAATAACATGGTTAATATTATCGAATTCTAGAAGTAATTGAATTAGTTTATTCAAATCTCAAATTTAAATCATAATATTCTAAAATTTTACTCGCACACTTATTTTCCCAAATTATTTCCACAAATCGAAGCAAAAGGGAGGAGATCACTAATAACTTCTAATCAGACAAACATAAAAAAGAGGGCAGACAGGGGTAAATAATAAAATAGGAGAATTCTTCGTCAGAGGCAGGTTTCGGTTGGTTAGTTTGATTTTTTGTGGGTTTCATCAACCTAAATTCATGTTTGTTCCTGCAAGAACTCATTTGTTTCGGTCATCTTTCTCCTAAAGTTCTTTCGGTCGTCGCTTTGATTTAGAGATTTCACTAGTTCTCACTCATTTTTTTCATCCATAAAGAATTTTATTTTTTTTAAGCAGAAGGAAGTAAGAATGGTATCCGAAAAAAATGAAATACCATCTCCACCTAGATTTTTAAGATATTTGATCAAAACTTCACTATTTAACGTTAGTGAATGGGACTTCTCTAATTGGTAAGAAACGTAGTTTAAGAAAAAAGGGCTTTTCAGAATTTCTTTGGTCTCACCAATTCACGTGTGGTTGTCCTTTGAAATAGATCAGATATCAAATATTTCTAGTTAGCCATCCTACTTTTGTTTGATGACTTTATATTTGTTACATGATCAGCAGATTCAGGATTCTAGTACAATGACCTCAAGTATATTAATTCATTTTTAATTTAACTTTTATATATATTTAGGGTTGTTTGATTGTTGGAATAAGGGATTATTGTCCTGCCTTAAAATTCGGGATAATTTTACTATGCGTTTGATTATGAGTATTAATCAGTCCCAAAAATATTTTATACTAAAATGGTGGAATTAACTATCCTATATAGAATGTGGATAAGCACAATGCATGTCTCACTCCTAGATTGTGTCATGGCATGTTTATAGTTACAGAATTATAATTATCAAATATGTTTCACTTACTTTGTTCTTTGTTTTTTATAAAGAATATAATTAGCACAAATTCATGTAATCGATTTAAATTTTCTTGGAATTGAGGCATAGTTATTATTATCATCAACCTCGTTGTGATTCATTTGTTGTAAATTATGTGTTTTGTTTTTATTTTAATTTGTTTGAACATGAATCAAAATATTTAATTCATAAACTAACAAGCCTTATAAAATAAAATAGATAGAAACACCTCTATTTAAAATAGTGCACCAAACCAATTATATCTCGTAGAGATCATGAGAGATTAGCTTTCCTTAATCTTCAAAGACATTGACATCAAAGCCAAATTTCCATATTTCAGAAATAAATAAAAATTACCAAGCTATTTGTCAAAAGAGTTTTTCTTTATAACTCAAACTAACATTACATCAGTTTTGATACGGGTAAAATTCATAAATAGCATATTTAAGATCATAATTATGAGATTCATAACACCACTTTTATAATTACTTAAACTAGCAACTTATATTTTTCATTTGAACAAACTGTTGCTATAAAAATACATATACAAATTGTTTTACTACCCATATTTAACTCAAATCAGTTGAGTTAAATGTGGTATAATTAGCCATGAATTAAATGTGGAGATTCCTTTTCCATTAAAACCTCTTAATTAACGTGATTTTAGTTATTTGTTACCAACCGAAATAAAAATTCAAATTTCAATTTCACATTATCATTTTCATTTTAAAAAAAATCAAAATCAAATTCAACTGAAACTTCTTCTGTTCAATATCTTCAAAAATTTAAATTAAACCATTACTATTATTGAAGGTATTTAATCATAATATTATTTTCTTATATGAATTTCATCAGTTGTTTGAAATCGATCAAAAGCATTTCGTTAATTTTTTTTGAACAATTACTATTATTTCGTTCAAATTTTTTTCAGCCATTACTGATATTTCATTCAAATATAGTGATCAAAATCGATTTTTTGTTAGATTATTTTTGAATATTTTGAGCCATTAACGATTTTTTGTTAGAGTGATGAAAATCGATTTTTCGTTACGTTGAACAATTTAACAATTTATTTTGTTAAACTATTTTTGAATATTTTGTAAACAAACTACGAAAAAAAAAGTAATGCTACAATAAATTGAACTGATCGAACAATATTTTGATCAAAATTAATTTTTTAAGATGCTCAAACTCAATTTTTGGAGTTTTGATTCTCAAAATTTAAGAGTATATTTGTATTTTCATAAAGTTTGATTTTGTATATTTTGATTGTGTTCGAATATGGATGTTACAAAACCATCACTACAGAAAAATACATATGAAATTGGATATGTATGTATAGAAATACAAATGCTTTCATATAACTTAAATGTATATTGAACAAAACAAAAATATAAATGAAAGTGCATATGTATTTCTAAAAAATATAAAATACTTCCATGTAACTTAAATGTATATTTAGTCGGTCAATTTGTATATATGGCAAACCTATATATACTGTATTGAAAAAATATTTGAAAATGTATTTGTATTTCAACAAATACAAATATGTCCATAACCCCAACTGCATATTTAAAAAAAAAAGAATACCCAAATGTATATTTCAACATTCCAATATACTGAAGATACATAATAATTATAAAAAAATACATACAGACAAATATCTCTTCATAAATAGTTCATATATAAATGTATTTTTCATACATGCAACTTAGCATATGTAGTTAACATACAAATACACATAAATACATACTACCCCAAAATGTATATTTAAGCTATCAGCTTGACCAAAATACATATCAGTAAATACATATCAACTTCGCCAAAATACATATTACCCAAAAATGATATCAGCTTTACTGAAATTCCTAAATACATATCAGTAAATAAAAATACATATACACCAAAAAAATACCTCTTCCTCATCATCTTCTTTCGATTCATTACTAGACGAGTTTTCAACAACACCTTTTGAATTTACTTCCTCTGTTCATTTTTACTTGTCACTAATTTTCTAATTAGATTTCTAATTGTTGGGTTCAAGATTAAAAGTGTGAATGAAAAATGGAGGGAATTAAGTGGAGGAAAAATTGAGATAACACTTGAAAAGGAAAGTGCACTCAAAAATAAGGAAAGTCTACTAATTCTCCCACATTGGTGGGAGAATGAAATTTTCATGTTCTTATATTAATAAACAAAAACTACACATGGTAAGTGAGACAAGAACTAAGAGGTGCCTTGCGTCATCGTCATCGCTTGCTCGACTTGGCTTCGGCTTTGGTTCGGGGTCGATGAGGATAAACGCAATAGTTTTGCTCCTCCATTAACATGCATGCTTCTGCATGCAGAAACGATGCTAAAAGCTGCTCGGAAGAGACATAACTCTTTGAGCAAAAGACACACTATTTCGGAAAAAGGTGTGATAGTTTGAATGATTGTGGCTGTTCGAAAAGACACATAATTTCGAATGGACAGACATGACTATTCAGAAAAGATACACCTTTTCGATGAACCATTGTCACCTTACGGAAGAGGTATTTCATGGCTATATAAACCTATTTTTTCCACAAAAATGATAAAATTTGAACAACTTTTGAAGACAATATTTTTTTAGCACTAAAGCATAGAGGATCTTGTGATTTTGGTGGCCATCACAAGGGCTTTATTGATATTTTAATTTTTTGGTGAAATAAAATTACGACGCCTGATAATTAATGGTGTTTTTTAATTTCATATTTTCATTGTCGACCTTATTCTTTTTGATAAGATTATTCAACTTGGGTTTTAATAATTAATTTTTTCTTGCCACGTGTTAGATTACTATTTGATTAAAACTCCTTTCATTTTAAATCAACAATACTCAAGCTAACTTTTCCTACAAAATTAAAGTTTTTAATGATTTCAACTACAACCTCATAGTTCTTTATGATATTATAATATAATAAATGATATCTTGTATTTATTGTTTCTCGTAGTGGACATGAAAAAGTATAAAACAATAATTAAAATGGGACGAATAGGTTACTCTTGTAAGGAATGTGTAAAAGATAAATATAATAAGTAAATAAACCGAATGGAACAAGCTATTAATGTAGTTTAATTATCATTTAATATCTTTACATATTCTTATTAAATTAATTTATATAAAGGCTCTGATTTGAGGTAATAAATAAAAGTTTTGGTAGTCCTCACATTAAAATTCATAGTATAAAAATCTTACATATGACATTGTTTTGTCATAATTCTCCTCTTAAGATTTCCCACATGAACATTTCTATTGGTTGAATTTGTTTTTTGTTTTACTAAATTATTTTCTTCTTCATCTTAAAATATTTGTCACATTTCACTTTAGAGGATCAAATTATATAAACATTAATCAACGTTTTTAAGAAAAAAATATTATTATATCGATATAATCATTGCATTTTATGATATTTGATTTTCATATCATTTCGAATATCTAATTTCTAATTTTATTGAATTAATATAACACAATTTAGCTCTAAAACAAGTCAAATTATATTTTAAAAAATAAAACGATATAATTTGAACAACTTTTGAAGACAACCTTTGTTTATCACTAAAGCATAGAGAATATTTAGATTTTTGTAGTCCTCGCAAGGGCTTTTTTGATATTTCAATTTTTTGATGAAATGAAATTACTACACATGATAATCAATAGTGTTTTTTTATTACATATTTTCATTTTCTCCCTTATTCTTTTTGTTAAGATCGATCCACTTGGGTTTTTATAATTGGTTTCTTCTTGTCACATGTTAGATTACTATTTAATCAACACTCCGTTCATTTTGAATCAATAATATTCAAGCCAACTTTTCCTACAAAATTAAAGTTTTCAATGATTTCAACTACAACCTCATAGTTCTTTTTTATTTTATAGGATAATAAATAGTATCTTGTATTTATTGTTTTTCGTAGTGGACATGAAAGAGTATAAAACGATTACTAAAATAGGACGAGTAGGTTACTCTTGTAAGGGCGTGTAAAAAACAAACATAATAAGTAAATAGAACGAAAGAAGCAAGCTATTAATGTAGTTCAATCACATAAAAACTGAATCACATTTTTCACTTCTTTGCTTGAAAACTTTTCATGTTCGCAATCAAAGAGAGGAATGCTAATGAACACCTAATTTTAGACCAAACCTAGATTTAGGTCTAAATTAGACATTGTAATTTCTATGTCATTTTAAAAATATTAGAAAAATAAAAATAGTATCACATTTTAGGATAAGCTTTGTTTTTATTTTCAAAAAAAGAGAAATTTATAATAGAAAAAAATATTAGCCTAAAATAAACTTAACGTAGAACCTTTTTCCCCAAGAAAAACCAAAACCTGCACTTGCCTACTACTATACATAACTAGCGAAACATACTGCTCCCTCACGTTACCTAACCAGAACAATACAGCAAAACCAAAACCTACACTTCTCTACTACTATATATAACTAACTAAACCATACTACTCCCTCTCACCTGCAAATTACTACTCCCTCACAAGCCACAACCAAAATTATATTCCCTCACGTTCCTAAGAATGTTATCGTTAGGTTATCGATTCCACCCCACCGATGAAGAGTTGATCAACTATTTGAAGAATTTCGTGCTCCACGGAGTGTTGCCACCTAGGGATTTTATTAAAGTAGCAGACCTGTTTGAAGATTTGGAGCCATGGGAGATTATGACAGGTTCGGAGAAAACACGTTATTTTCTTTCGCGATTGAAGAGATTCAAGAATTCAACCAAAAAATTCTCAAGAACAGTTGGAAAAGGGACTTGGAAGGGCCAAAATAGTGGTAATCCCATTGAAGATGGATTAAAGAAGAATACTACAATTGGATATAAGAGAAGTTTGAAGTATAAAAGTGATAACGAAAAAGATGAAAATAATGACAAGTGGCTCATGAAAGAATATTTTTTGCCAGATGAGTACTTTAGGAAAAGCAACAAGAACTACGCATTCGTCATTTGCAAAATCAAAGAGAAGAAAAAAAATGGGAAAAAGAATAAGGGGGTTGTTAATGATGATGTGATGGAGGAAGAAGTTGATGAATTTATTGATTATGTATTAGAAAGCATTCCTGATAATCATCAAGTAATTACCAACGGTGATGACAATCGATTCGCGGTTGCAAACGAGGTTAATTATGTAGTGATGAGGACAAATTATGAAGCAAGTACAAGCACATTGCATGAAGATTACGGAGGAGAAGGCAGGAGTAATTATTTGGATGGTGGTGGAGTTGAGGACTTTAATGGAATTAATCATCAACTATTAGGAGTTGAGGATATTAACGATGAGAATTGTTGCATTGACTATGATGAGTTGCTGGAAATTATTGGATAAAGTTAAGGTTTTTTTTTTAGACTAATTAAGTAGGTCATAATAGCATGAATATTTTTCATCGAATATGCAGTTTCTTGTTTTAATTCTTCTTAATTTGGTTTTTAGTTATTTGTTTTTTATGGTTGGGGATGTGCATATATAAGATAAAATCTCCCAACTTCATCAAGTTTTTTTCTTACACGTTAATTATAGTTATGGCATCATCATCTTCCTCCATCTTCTATCCAAAAACGTAGTATTAACCTTAATATATAACACGATTAAACTAGTATACACAACTTCTGAAATCTCTTTACAAGGTGTTGGAGCAATTAGTTCAACCCGATATTGGAATCTCTCAAGCAAATAAATGGGAATTATGAACAGTTTCATCAACGATATCTTCGAAAAACTTGCTCAGGAGTCTTCTAGACTGCTGTAAGATTGGTCTTGCTTATATTTGTATTTTATTAGTTGGTTTTAATAGTTGGGTGTGCATATATATTTTTGATCAAGTTTTCTTACACGTTATGGTTAAGGCATCATCGTCTTCATCCATCTTCTAACTCCCTATACAGTCTAGACTTTCAAGATCTACATCTTCAAGGTGTTGAAGCAAGCTCATCCCGATATTGGAATCTCAAGAAAAGCTATGGCAATAATATACCGTTTTATCGATGATATCTTCGAAAAAACTGCTATGAGATTGGTACTTCCTGGCGAATATTGGCAAAGCATGCTGTTTCTGAAGGCACTAAGGTTGTTGCCAATTTCACTTTCTCTTTAAGAAATTTAGGGTTTATGTGTTTAATTTTACTGTATTAGGGCTTGCTTTGGGTGTGAAAACAGTTTCTTTTTTGTAATTAGCTTGCTTCGATTGTACTCTTCTTTTGTAACGGCGATTGCTAATCTTTCAGCAAAATAGATGGCGATAGCAAAAAGCTATCAGCAAAGTTGACACCCTATTATTGTATAATGATAAACGACTCATCTCGCCGTGAACTTGTGTGCTATAAAAAATTTGAACAATCAAAATAGACGGCGATTGTGCCTGATCAAACTGATCAGGTCATGTAGGAACGAGGTTCAAGTCTACCGGCCTGTAAGGATGCCTCAGTTACATACAACACCAATCATATTGATAAAGGACTTATCTCATCATGATCTTCTCTTGAAATCTCAAAAGAACTTTTGTCGCTTCCTCCTCAAAGGGGCAGAAAACTTGTCGTCATCAGAGTTGTGCTACCAAAAGCTTCGGAAAAATTGAAATTTCTAATTAAGAATGGAGAATCTACATGCAGCTTCACAAGGAAAAAAAAAAGAATGAGAAGTTACAACTCCACCAACCTTTGGTAATGATGAATCGTACAACATGTAATTTCTTACATCATTTACATAGGCATTTATTTTCAAGTATATTATTGCATTTAGCTTTAGGGATGGAATTTACACTTTCTTTTCATTCGGTGTCAAGTATCTATGTTGGGATTCGATTAATTTAAATTTATATGGAAAAATCCCATTTGGGGAGATGAAATGCTCCCTACTAAACAAAAATCCATTTCAAAAACTCGAACATTAAACTTTTGATTGATATTGATTACTTATTCTAACCATTACAGACAATACTACACATAAAATACTCTAAACTCTGCTATAATTAATCAATTAACAGTCGTATGATTACTGGTTAGAGTTATACAAATATTAGTAATACATAAATTAATATTACATCATTTTCGTTCGTCAGATAGCAATATTCCAGCTAAATTTGTTTCACAAAGTTTCATAATTCCATTGCATTTTTAAATAAATAAGGCATACGTACATAATACGTACATGCTGCTAGATAATATTATTGCCAAAGAGTAGAAATTTTGATGCATGCATCTTATATATAATGTAATATTTTTATTAATCAAATTTAATTCTTCCAAGATATATGGATAATGTATGTGACATCAGTTCAGTATTAATTCCCTCTTCAATTGGGTGATTGTATCACCAAATCTTGAATAGATTGTGTTGTATTGAGGTCAGGTGAAACTTCACTTTTTGTGTATACAACACCACTCAGAATATAATATTCTCTAGGCAATTGAATAAAAACAAATAAAAAAACTTCTCCGGTTTAATTTGTTTGTTTGATTGACAGCTTGACACAGAGGTTAAGAAAATAAAGAAGAATTTTGAATCTTCTAGTCTTAAACTAAACATATGTAGAATGTAACACAATGTTCTTTAATTTTGAGATCTTAAAATGTCATGTGAAAAGTTTAGAATTAAAGAGTTACCGAAAAAAAATCGTTTTATTAAAAAAACAAATTAAAAAAATAAGAGCAATATTCTTATTTGTTTTATCTCTAGCTTCTCCAGTCATACACGTGGAGATTTTTTCTTAATTTTTAATTTTATGTATATATGTCAATACATTGGCCATAGCCCTATAAATAGATAGATTATACGAGTCATCCTAATACCACAATTATTTAAACATACACACACACACACACATATATATATATATATATATATATATATATATGTTATAAATGTATTTACATTACAATGAATGTCTATCAAGATCTAATAAGGTCTACTTTGATATCTATTAGGATTTGAAGCATCTGTCTTTTACTCAAACTAGGAGTAAATTTTTCCTATAAATAGAAGGGTTTCCTTCATTGTAAATTACCCCATCAAGAGATCCTCAAGAGAAGAAATAAGAATTACTCTCTCTATTCTCTCTACTCTTCTTCTTGTTTTTTAATGTTTTATAACATGTTATCAGCACGAGATTCTGCCAAACAAGGTGATATAATAAATCTGAAGGATTTCAAGGTTAGTAATTCTTTATGTTATCTTTCTTTTGCTACTACTAATATAAATATTGTTTTGCGAAAATTTTGACTTTTGAAAGAGAGTCGCCACTTAATTTTGAAAAGGAATTAAGAAACCTTTATAAATACTTTAATTGATTCACAACAGAAAAATCGTTTTAAGTCAGAGATTCTAGATAAGCGGTTTCTATTAACATTTTAGGAAGGTGTTAGACACATAAAACGTCCGCTAACTTGCGGTTATCCGGACTGTTTGAAAACGTCTTTTGACTAACTTTAGAAAATAGATTGGTTTTTGAAAAGAAAGCAATTTTACAAATATTTTGGTGTTTATGCAAAACCAGTTTTTAGCGACTTAGTTAGGGATTTTAACTAGGTTCGCAAGAAAACACATAAAGCAAATTAGCAAAAGTAAAAGGGAAAGGGTAGAAGCATAAGGACTTGAGCCATTAGGCCCAAATTGACAACCCTGTCCTAATCTAGATATTGGACTTTCAGCCCATCTTCCACCTGTCCTAATTCTATGTTTTCGAGCCTTTAGCTCGATCTTGCTCCACCTGTATTAGTTACAACTTTGTCTTCATGGCCAGAGTAAATGAATAAAAATAAATAAAGACAACAATACTTGACTAAATAAAACAACAAATAAGATTTTTGAGTCTCCTTGCCACATCAACCGTGGGATTTTAATCCATTCTCCTTCTTCCGATTTTCTTATCCATGCACTACGAGACCCACTTCCAAAAGCTTAGAGGAAAGATAGGCCTCAATGTCCCCTTAAGGAATGCAAAGAGTCCATTTGGACTCCAACGAATATTCTTGCAAAAAACAAGAAGAATAAAGCACATAAGCACATAATTAACGGAAGGAAATACAAAGATGTCTGCGGATTTAATTAAAAGTGGCAGCGTAATATGAATCTTTGAGTAATACATACTCGACCCAGGAAAAATATAAAAAGAATCACAATATGCTAACTAAGCGACTAAGATTCTAATAGATGGTCACAAATAGGTTGAATATACATAAAAAAAATGTCATTCATTAAACAAAGAAGAGTATAGGCAAAGAGGTGGGTTTTACACTCCGGTATTCATTCTAAACAGATCATGAAGACCCAGAAAAAACGTGTACCATCCCCCTTAATTAAAATGGAATGACCCATAAATAAGTAGGAATGACACACTTTAAACTAATTAGAACATCATGGAGACTTAATATGCATAAGCATTAGCGTTTAAACATTTCAAACTAATAGGTAATAGTTCTAACAAAAAACAGATTAGAACAAATAGCCTGAGAGCAGTTACATATCTACTGCATTTAAACAGATCGAGGCGATTCCATTTAAATAAACTAGAATAAACCAGGTGAATAGAGCATTGTAAAACACAAGATTTTGATCACTTGAAACCTATTCTATCCTTTTTCAACAAATCAGTAAATTGAAACATCTAAATACCCCTTTTTAGGTCGATTACTACAATTTGCTAGCCGGAGTCCAAGAATTCTTAGGAGACGATTGCTGTTGATTCGAAGAAAAAAAAAGAAACTGCAATGTCGATTAATCTTGAGGGAACTATTCTAAAATACAATAACAAAAATTAAGTCTGTCCCTGAACAAACAAAAAACAAAAGAAGTTCAAGCTAAAAAGAAGCAACTGAAATCCAAAGTCATAGCAAAACGGACTAAAGAGGGACGGGCATACATTTGATTGAAAGTATCATATTCCGAGATGAAGATAATGCTAAACCGAAAGAAAATAATGAACACAGTTATTATGCCAAAGGAATCATCATCCAGAGCAGAAATGTGAACTTAAGAGACTATCCTAAAAATCATCAAATCAAGAACAACAAGCACATTATTTCAAACCATAATCGCGATTCTCTACGCGATACCCTATGGCTCTCAAGACCTCTATAGAAGCAAATCCAGCCTCATTCATGACAAACACATAATTACTTCTACGGAGAAAAGGTGGATGCAGCAAAAATAGTGAAATTAAGAGGGACGAGCATGTTTACCTCTTTCGAGGAAGCAAACGGGATGATGAGCTATCAGCAACATATCAACCACCAGAAATCAGTCCTCAACTCGACAATGTCGATGAAACGCTCTTTCAGGGCAGCAAACGGGATGAATGAGCTATCAGTGAAGTCATTGCTACTGGAATCTTGCGACGTCCACCACCAACGGAGCATCCCTTTGGCCTTTACCTCGTAGAGATTTCGAAACCCCTTAGTGAGAAGAGAGAAGAGCCCCCCAAAACTTCTATGAAAGAACCCAAATTTTGACTCCCAATTTCTAAACCTCTCCCACGAAAAGCTAAAGAAAGAAAGAAAAAGGACTCCCAACTTAGAACCCAAGTATTTTCAACCTCCCTCCTCTTACCCCAGAAATTTTTTCATCTATTCTTTTCTCCAAAGTTTCGAAACCTAACAAACAGTGACCCTCCCAAAAAAGAATCCCCCCTTCTCATCTCACTGTGAGCTCTTTATATAGAAGCCTAATGGGGTAAACTATGGTTTTTTCCAAAGAAATTTGAATTTTGAATTCCAAATAACGTTATCCACCAACAACTCATATGGATTTTAGAACTTTTCTTGGATAAATCCAAATTGTGGACCAATCATAATTGGGGAGAAAAGGCTATTACCTCAAACCACTAGAAATCAGCCGCGTACGTACGAAATCGTAGCAACAATCCCTAAATTTATGGAGCTAGCTGTTGGGGGACGCCACCTAGCTTGTTTTCTAGAAGGCCCGCATCCCTCTTCGTACCAGAATGCGTGGGGGAAGCACGTGATGATGAAGAGGATAAGAAAATGGGTTGGGGATTTTCGGATTCTGGGTCGCGATGTTGCTGGAGTTAGTACGTATGTTTGTTGGTGAGAGTTGTACGTAAGTTTGGCTTGACGGAGGTAATGGATAGAGAGTGAGCCGGGTCAAGGTATTTTGAAGGTGGGCTGGGGTGTTGGGATGAAGTTGTTAAGGGGTTGGTTTGGGTAGATTTAGGAGGTAATTTTAAGGATTGGGCTGGAATTAGGATATGGGAATTGGGGATTTGACCAATTCATTTAAGTTTTGGCCAAATTGAAAATCAATTTGGCCAATTGTATTGCAATTGGGGCCAATTCGATTTCAATTATAGTCAAATATAATAGATGGACTAAATCAAATCAAAAATCGATACGAATTAACACATTGTTTAATCCTGAGCTTCTTGATTCGATAAAACTAAACAAGTATTTCTCCAAATAGATTATTTGTAAGACCAAATTATATTTAAATCAAGATTTAATTATTTATATTTATTTTCCAAATAATCCTTAATTTAAAGTCCAATTTTGATGAAAATATTCATTTAAATGACATCATTTATACAATCCCGTATATTCAAATACGAAAATATATAATTATCACTTAAATGACAAATTTAACCCAAATGAATATTTTAAAATGAGTTTATTTGGAAAAAATAATTGTTGTGATTTTATTTGAAAATCGAAGAGACTCGAGATTAAACGTAGTTGTGGAGAGAAAAAATTTGGTGTCAACAACTGCCCCCTCTCTTTGGGTAGGATGGATGCAAGTAATCCTGGGCAAAGGGAGGTTGACGTTCCTAATTTTTGTCCGACCACAAATTCGTATGTAAGAGAGGTTGGTTTTCCGCACGATTTTTATGGAGTTATGGACGAACTTCGGTATCAGATTTCCTACATATCTCAGTTTTCATGAGAATTCAGGCCACTTGTAGTTCATAAAGCTTGATTTTGAGCATGATTTTAAAAAAAAATCACAAGTTATCTCGATTTTAGAGTTTTTGATAAAATCGAGAAACTGGGGGATAAAGAGATTAGGGGGGAGGTTGGTATGCAGTCGAGTTTTCTACATAGATCCCTGCCTACATATCCCCAAGATTTCAGGGAATCAGACTGCTTGTAGTTTGACTCAATCGGTAGAAAAGATAGTCTTCTATTTCAGACGATCTTTGACTCGGGATGAGTGACAAGTTAATGAGTTGAGGAAAAGAGGCTTGTAACCTCTTAACCATGAATGTGGGATCCTTCAAATCCATAATCAATAACTTACATGGATATAATTTCCAAAACTCTAAGTGTGTTGCCACCCGAATTTGAAAATGAAAGTTCCCTCGGTATGAGTTAAGAAAATATCCCAGAGGTAAAGCTGAGACCAGAACATCCAAAAATATCCACGTGCCTTCTAATAGAGGTGTGGTTATATGGTGGTGGTGATCATCATTTAGCTCGCGTCTAGAGAGTTTGACATCCCTCTCCAGACTATGTCCCGCTTTGCTACTGAGAAAGAGTTCCACGTTGTGCTGCGTCCTATTTGAAGTCATCCGCACCTGTGGTTTTGATTTGAGATTTTCATCCTCTCGGATGATCTCGACAATGCTTCAAGCAAAAGTGTTAGTGCTAAACATAATTCACAAAAGAGGTATGTAGTCTTTTACCATATCTCCACATAAGTTACGGCCTGAAAGGAAGAGTCATCTCTTCATGTACCTATTTGGAATGAAATAAAACTCAACAACAAACATAACAAACCTCTTGGTTGTTGTATAATTATTACATTTGTCGAGCAAATATGTTTTCAAAGTGGGGTGACCCAGGTGATACTTTATGCAGAACGGTCCCTACAACCATGTAATCTTGTGCTGGTGTGGCAACCCTTTTGATTACCTATATCACTTGTTGTATGTGGAAGGATAACCTATCCAATTATAGTCGATGATCGATTTATAAATTTTTCTTAAATTATCAATCTTTGGATAATCTTGCGTATTATTTTATGGTGGATACGAGGCAACTTACAGATATCCTTTGAATTGATAGATTTTAGGTAATCCTGCATATTATCAGACTTTCGATAAGAGATGGCTTACAATTATCTCTCCAATCGCTAGCTTTCAGGTGTTCCTGCACATCATCCGACCTTAAATATAATATGACTTATAGATAATCTCTCAAATTATTAGTCTTTGGGTAATCCTGCACATAATCGATCTTGGATATGACGCGTCTTATAGAGAACCCTTGGACGTATCAATTTGATAATCTTGCATATTCTCCGGTAAGGATTTAGTTGCGACTTACGAATAACCTTTGAACTATCGACTTTTGGGTGATCTTGCACACTATCCGGTTAGGATGTTGTTGTGTCTTACGGATGGCCTACAGACTATCAACTCATATGTGATCTTGCACACTATCCTAATTCAAATAATATGACTTATAAATGACCCTCAAATTGTCAATTGCTAGGAAACCTTATATATCATTCATCCTTAGATAGCGACTTAAAGGCGTCCCTTCAAATCGTGCTCTCGATGCATTAAGATGACAATTCATAAAATGATGAGATATTCTCGACACCAGTATTTCTATCTAGAGTGTCAACAGATAATAAATGATGATGATATCCTTGACGCTAGCATTTCTATCTGGCGCGTCAACAGATATTGAATGCATTCTAGGGAGATGGTATGAGATGGCCTTTATGGCAATGATATGTAAATGCCCTTGGGGCAACGCCTTGCGGCAATGATATGTAATAGACCTTGGGGCAATGCCTTATGGCAATGATATGTAAATGCCCCTAGAGCAATGATATGCAATAGCTCTTGAGGCAATGCCTTACAGCTATGATATGTAATGGCCCTTGGGGAAATGATATGCAATAGATATTGAGGCAATGCCTTGCGTCTATGATGTGTAATGGCCCTTGGGGCAATGATATGCAATATTTCTTGAGGAAATTACTTGCGGCTATAGTGTGTAATGGCCCTTGGGGAAATGATATGAAATATCTCTTGAGGCAATGCCTTGCGGCTATGATATGTAATGGCCCTTGGGGAAATGATATGCAATAGCTCTTGAGGCAATGACTTGCGGCTATGATGTGTAACGGCCCTTGGGGCAATGATATGAAATAGCTCTTGAGGCAATGCCTTGCGGCTATGATGTGTAATAGCCCATGGGGAAATGATATGCAATAGCTCTTGAGGCAATGCCTTGCGGCTATGATGTGTAATGGCCCTTGGGGCAATGATATGAAATAGCTCTTCTGGCAATGCCTTGATTCTATGATGTGTAATGGCCCTTGGGGAAATGATATGAAATATCTCTTGAGGCAATGCCTTACGGCTATGATGTGTAACGACCCTTGGGGCAATGATATGCAATAGCACGTGAGGCAATGCCTTGCATCTATGATGCGTAATGGACCTTGGGGAAATGATATGCATTATCTCTTGAGGCAATGCCTTGTGGCTATGATGTGTAATGGCCCTTAGGGCAATGATATGCAATAGCTCTTGAGGCAATGCCTTGAGGCTACGATGTGTAAGGGACGTTGGGGCAATGATATGCAATAGCTCTTGAGGCAATGCCTTGCGGCTATGATGTGTAACGGCCCTTGGGGAAATGATATGCAATAGCTCTTGAGGCAATGGCTTGCAGCTATGATGCCTAATTTTATCTGACTTCATTTGTCAGTGTTCTGCTTTCTACATGTACCTGTACTCAAGGTAGACGATTAGTAGACACAAAGTCGCTTTTACTAGCGACTATTTTTAGGAAACTTCTAAATACGATATGTGTAAAGAAGACAAAGATTTTGTGTGTCGCCTATGATCTCAAAAAATGAGATGGACAAATCAAAAGGTCCTTAATAAATGGGCATTAAACCTATTTTTAGGGTTGCCCTAAAATACCGTTCTTGGGTATTAATGCTCTATTGTGGCTCCCACTTTTCTTGGGGATTTTTTAAAGAGACCCTCATTTTTGTGTATCGATCCCTGCATCCACAAAAAATGATTAGTTTGAATAAAATTACTCCGTGTTGACCTTCTTCGATCCTTGATTTTCTCCTTTCCATCTCTTGGGCATTCCGCCATGTTGGGACTTCCACCCTGACACACCATCCCAATTGATGTCTAGGAAAGTACTAAATGAATGATTTTGTAATATTTTTGAAAATAGTCTTAAATTTTTAGAAAATAGTTTCGAAAGCTTCTATAAAACTTTATAAAATCTCTGCAAGTTATGTCATGTACTAGCTCAACGAACGTCTTCCTAGTGGCTTTGACTATATCCGACGGATGATTTCCAAAACTCATGATTATTGTTGGAGGGTTTCTTCAAGTAGTTCTATCATAGCCGAAAATTGAGTCTACCCAGACTTTGTTACAGTTGGTGGCTTCCAAAGCTTTAACCTCTTGTGCTGGGGAATTTGGAATATGTTCCGGCATTCGGTGGAAATTTTGAGGTCTTCCTCAAAATTTCTGCCCCGGTTTAAAGTTGTTTGAGATGATACCAATACGAGTTGATCTGAAGTCTTTGTTGATCTTCATTCTGGATGTTGACCTTCTCTTATGAATTTTCGAGATTCCTTCTCAAAATTCTGCCCCAATTTTCATTTCCTGGGGTTATATGAACGAGCCGTTGGGGCGCCTACGTATCCCATCGAAGCAGGAATCAGGTCAAACGTAGTTCAGGCCTACGCTAGGGGTATACAAAGAAAAATCTAATGGCTTTATCGAAGCCGACATAGTCCACCTAAGTATATCATTCTTTAGAACTCAGGTCATCACGTAGTTCATACCTAAGAGGAAAGATAAATTATCCTAAGGGGTTGACCGAAGCCGACATAGGCCGCCTACGTATCCCTTTCTTGGGAATTCAGGTCAAACGTAGTTCGTACATAGAGGGAAAGGATTCTAGGCGATTACACATCATAAAATTGATACTATTATAAAAGCGATTACAAATAAGCCCAGAAATAAAAACTATAACATCATTCAAGCATGATATATCTTTACCACATCAGAATCGATTGGTTTGGTCCACTCTTGACCATCCATCTCGGGTAGTATTAGGGCTCCTCTAGGTTGGGCTTCTTTTAATTTTCACATTCCTCTGTATCTACTACTAACTGCTCCTCATCACCTTTTTTGTTCATCATTATTTCCTTCGCCTTGTTTGCCTTACCCTTGACGTGACATGACATTGAAAGGTTTTTAAAATTGTTGCGACCAAAACAAACCATGCTAGATAATCATATTTAAAAAGTAACTTCTTAAATAAAAGGAGGCCTTTTGGAAAATAAATAAAAAATATGGCTTATGACCCACACAAATATGGGCCCATGCCTTTTTGAAAGTTGTAAAACACGAAACAAAAATTTGAGACATAAAAGGGTGGATAACGGGGCCTCCTCCGGATCATCACCGATTTTAAAAACTATTAGTAATTTCCCTTTCATTTACCACGATGAGTGACGGGTTATGAGTGGAGTGGAGGTCCAATTTTGCAAGTCCTCCCACAATGCAATCTTTTTCTCCCCACCGAACTTTGGAAAACCATCTGGTAGAGCATTGTATCCTTTGAACAGATCTTTTATCCCATCCCCCAGACCATCATCGTTTGACACTTCATGTTCGGGAAATGACTGGTACAAGATCGGCAAGGGCCTAAAAAAACTCTCATTTGAATTATCTTCGATCTCATTTTTCCTTCTTGACTGGTACTCTATCCTGTGCTTAGATTCTTTTTCTGGGACCATAACAGGCTCAAAAATTCCTTCCAAATCCTTACTTGAGGCGGCCACAACTTGCTCTATCTTTTCCACCTCTTCTGTTCTTCTGAGTCCTTCTGAATTTACCTTAGCGATGGCCTTGCTAGACGCCCATTCACCATCTATTTCAATCATATTAACTGCAGGTCCTCCATGGTTAGGCAATAGATTACTTTTAATATTTGGTGTCTGCGACTGAACTGTGATGACCTTCTGATTGATCAAATCTTGGATCTTATGATTCAAGTTAATACAATCCTCGGTACTGTGCCCCGCTGCTCCTGAATGATAGGCCCAATTTTGATCGAGATGATAAAACAGGGAGTTGGGATCGATAGGCTTTGGCTGGATCGGTTGCAAATAACCAGCTTACATCAATCTTCCGAAGAGTTGGGTATGACTTTCAGCTAGCAACGTGAAGTTTCTGGGAGGTTTCTTTTCAAATTTTGAACGTGGAGGGTTATAATGATTCTTATTTATGGGGGGAGGTACTTGATGATAATTTGGATACGTTTGGATGTTTATTTGATTATTTGGAAAAGTATCTTGAGTATGACGCTGATAATTTAGTTGTGGAACTTGGTACTGGGGTAAAATATTTGGATTTGGAGCTTGACATTGGGGTTGAGCGTAGAATATAGGATGAAAACTTGGTGATGATGACGAGGAAAGAATATTTCTAGGCTTGAATTTCCTCTTTAACTTATCAACAGAATTGTAGAGACCACAGTCGCATCCTCTATTTTCTTCTTTGGAAATGTAGAAGATTCAGATGATGTTGGGGTTTTGCCAATTTTTCCTGTTCGGATGCTTTCCTCTAATGATTCCCCAATCTTTACTAAATCTGTGAAAGTTGCTCGGACCGCGGATACCATCCTGGTATAAAATTCTCCTTCCTGTGCATGAGAGAAAACTGATACCATTTCTTCCTCAGACATGGGAGGTTGTACTTTAGTAGCCTCTTTTCTCTAATGAAAAGCATAGTCTCAAAAACTCTCATCATTCTTCTGTTTGATCCGATCTAGTGAATATCGTTCATGGACTATTTCAATATTGAATGCCTCATTTTTCCCTATCCCTACCAGTTGCTCATAGTACCTTCTCAGATGGACCATTGGATTTCTGGTACCGTCAAACATCTCAAACTTAGGGACTTTGTACCCATCTGGTAGGTCTACTCTTGGGTGAACACATAAATCGTCATACCCTAAACCGTCGTGGTCCCTCACTCTATGAGATTCTTTGATCCTCATGATCTCTTCATTCATAGCTAGCAACTTCCGTTCATGCTCGGTCCTCTACTCTTTCTCCTTCTCCTTGTAATGGTCTATCTTGAGATGAGGAAGGGGATTATAGATATCAGGGGATATGATGGCGTGAGGAGGATTTGGAAGAGAGGCTTGATTTTGCAGATGAGGGGAATTTGGTTGGTAAGTGGGGAGGACATTTTGGAAATTGGGAAGGTTTCGTGGACCTTGTGAGTAGTTTGGCGGAATATGAGAAGGATTTTGAGGATTTGAAAATTAATTTGGTGGATTCGAAGGTAGAATTGATATATTTTGTGGGTTTGGGAGTGAATCTTGCGGATTTGGGAATGAATTTTGTTGATTTGAAAATGTGTTTTGAGGATTTGGGAATGTATTCAGAGACGGATTTTATGGGGTTAGAGATGGATTTTGCGGATGGTAGGCGTCTGGGTTATTTTCATGATTGATATTGTGGATGAATGGAGGAGCAGAGATGGATGATACGTTATTCAGCTGATCCCCGAGAATAGGGGTGCTGAGGGGAGGAATTTGGAGAAGAGTCCCGTGTCCCCCTGGAGCAGGGGCATTGACGGTGATAGCCAAGTTAGCCAAATCTTGAGTGCGATTTATTTCCTCCTGAATCATTTCTAACTTTCTTTCAAGTTCCGCAATCATCTCATTGTGTTCCGCTATCACATTATCCCGGATAGTCAGTGCGCTTTCTTCGTCATTTCCCGTCATTTTTGAATTATGGTCAGAGGATGGGATTTTCTGCGCTTTCGATCAGCTGAAGTAGGGATGTTCTGCCATTTTATCAACACAGAGTAATTTATATTATCTATAAAGTAAAAAAACTCAAAGGCAGATGTGTTAGTTTCCGTATATGATAAATAATGGAAAATATTTGATATGAAATAACCATATAGATTTGTTTGAGTCATAGCCATGTTCGTCCATAGGACATAGCGGATAAACTTGCCTTTGATTCAAACATACGCACATAAGCACATAAAAAAGTTATATCACACAACAACATTATAATAACGCGTATCCTAGCTGGGGTGACCCTTTTTGAGCCAAGGGTTCAGGCCTAACGATTTTTGAAGAAAATATATGCTTCCTCGAAGTCAATCCATTAACCCCCCAACTTATATAGACACGAAAAAGGGCATAAATGCCTACAAACGCCAATAAAAGAGGGATACAATCTTTAGGGAAAAAGGGAAATAACATGAAAGATGATAAGCTCCCACGCAGAGGATAGAAAATACTAATTCCTGAGTGTTTCTTCTATCAGCCTTCTCCTTCTAAGATTCGTCCATTTCTTATATTAGTGACGTCTGTAAACAGTGCGTTAGATGCAAGCTCCCAAATCGATCAATTTCTTGATTGAACTTGCTTCAATTCTTCTTACAAAAATAAGCAAATCAAGCTTTTCCCGACCCCCACAGGATAATGGATTGATTTTAGACAAGCATATATTTCTCCAATACATAAGTATTATCCGTCTGTGATTGACTCGGGCTCAATAGACATAAGGCAAGTTTTCTAATGGGCCCAATACCCCGCTCGGGTATTGGGTCATCCTAGGCTCATGCCTAAAATAGGGTTTTGGTTTCGTTCTATCCTCGGTGTCTAGAGTGGGTTTGAACACTGGTTCTCAAGCGGACAACTTGAGATTGAAAATACAAACAGTTATCAGAGGACTTACGTGCTAATAAACTATTTGTATTTCCAACATATTTTTGGAATTGATCAATAGGGGCCGGGATACCCACGAAACCCCAAAACAGTTTAAATAATGTAGGAATATGCCTGGGATGCGATAGTTAAACTTTACAGAATCGAAACATATAAACATATAAATAGTTAATCAAAAGACGAAATCAAATATTTGGTTAAAACATAGTTAAAAATCGCCAGCAGTGTCTCCATTTCTGTTTTGCGGAAATTTTGACTTTTGAAAGAGAGTCGCCACTTAATTTTGACAAGGAATTATGAAACCTTTATAAATACTTTAAACGATTTAAAACAGAAAAATAGTTTTAAGTCAGAGATTCTAGATAAGCGGTTCCTATTAACGTTTTAGGAAGGTGTTAGGCACCTAACACGTCCGCTAACTTGCGGTTATCCGGACTGTTTGAAAACGTCTTTTGACTAACTTTAGAAAATAGATTGATTTTTGAAAAGAAAGCGATTTTACAAATATTTTGGTGTTTATGCAAAACCAGTTTTTAGCGACTTAGTTAGGGATTTTAACTAGGTTCGCAAGAAAACACATAAAACAAATTAGCAAAAGTAAAAGGGAAAGGGTAGAAGCATAAGGACTTCAGCCATTAGGCCCAAATCGACAACCCTGTGCTAATCTAGATATTGGGCTTTCAGCTCGTCTTCCACCTGTCCTAATTCTATGTTTTCAATCCCTTAGCTCAAACATGCTCCACCTGTATTAGTTACAACTTTAGCTTCGTGGCCCGAATAAATTGATAAAAATAAATAAAGACAGCAATGCTTGACTAAATAAAACAACAATCAAGACTTTTGAGTATCCTAGCCGCTTCAACCGTGGGATTTTAATCCATTCACCTTCTTCCGATTTTCTTATCCATGCACTATCAGATCGACTTCAAAAATCTTCCAGTAAGGATAAGCCTCAATGGCCCCTTAAGGAATGCAAAGAGTCCGTTTGAACTACAACAAATATTTATGCAAAAAACAAGAAGAATAAAGCACATAAGCACATGATTAACTAAAGGAAAAACAAAGATGTCTGCGGATTTAATTTAAAGTGGCAGCGTAATATGAATCTTTGATTAATACATACTCGATCCAGGAAAAATATAAAGAGAATTACAATATGCTAACTAAGCGACTAAGATTCTAACAGATGGTCACAAATAGGTTGAATATACATTAAAAAAATGTCATTCATTAAACAAAGAAGAGTCTAGGAAAAGAGGTGCCTTTTACACTCTGGTATTCATTCTAAACAGATCATGAAGACCCAGAAAAAACGTGTACCATCCTCCTTAATTAAAATGGAATGACCCATAAATAAGTAGGAATGACACACTTTAAACTAATTAGAACATCGTGGAGACTTAATATGTGTAAGAATTAACATTTAAACATTTGAAACTAATAGGTAATAGTTCTAACAAAAAACAGATTAGAACAGATAGCCTGAGAGCAGTTACATATCTACTGCATTTAAACAGATCGAGGCAATTCCATTTAAATAAACTAGAATAAACCAGGTGAATAGAGCATTGTAAAATACTAGATTTTTGTCACTTGAAACCTATTTTATCCTTTCTCAACAAATTAGTAAATTGAAACATCTAAATACCCCTTTTTAGGTCGATTACTACAATTTGCTAACCGGAGTCAAAGAATTCTTAGGAGACGATTGTTGTTGATTCGAAGAAAAAAAAGAAACTGCAATGTCGATTCATCTTGAGGAAACTATTCTGAAATACAATAACAAAAATTAAGTCTGTCCCTGAACAAATAGAAAACAAAAGAAGTTCAAGCTAAAAAGAAGCAACCGAAATCCAAAGTCATAGCAAAACGGACTGAAGAGGGACGGGCATACATTTGATTGAAAGTATCATATTCAGAGATGAAGATAATGCTTAACCGAAAGAAAATAATGAACACAGTTATTATGACAAAAGAATCATCAACCAGAGCAGAAAGGTGAACTTAAGAGACTATCCTAAAAATCGTCAAATCAAGAACAAAAAGCACCTTATTTCAAACCATAATCGCAATTCTCTACGCAATACCCTATGCCTCTCAAGGACTCTACAACATCAAATCCATCCTCATTCATGACAAACACATAATTACATCTACGGAGAAAAGGTAGATGAAGCAGAAACAGTGAAATTAAGAGGGGCGAGCATGTTTACCTCCTTCGGGGCAGCAAGCGGGACGACGAGCTATCAGCAGCATATCAACCACCAGAAATTAGTCCTCAACTCGACAATGTCGATGAACCGCTCTTTCAGGGCAACAAATAGGATGAACGAGCTATCAGTGAAGTCATCGCTACTAGAATCTCGCGACGTCCACCACCAACGGAGCGTCCCTTTGGCCTTTACCTCTTAGAGATTTCAAAACCCCTTGGAGAGAATAGAGTAGAGCCCCCCAAAACTTCTATGAAAGAACCCAAATTTTGACTCCCAATTTCTAAAACTCTCCCCCGAAAAGCTAAAGAAAGAAAGAAAAAGGACCCCCAACTTAGAACCCTAGAATTTTTAACCTCCCTCCTCTTACCCCAGAAATTTTCTCATCTATTCCTTTCTCTAAAATTTCGAAACCTAACAAACAGTGACCCTCCCGAAAAAGAATCCCCACTTCTCAGCTCACTGTGAGCTCTTTATATAGAAGCCCAATGGGGTAAACTATGATTTTTTCCAAAGGAATTTGAAATTTGAACTCCAGATAACGTTATTCATCAACAACTCATATGGATTTTGGAACTTTTCTCGGATAAATCCAAATTGTTGACCAATCAAAATTGGGGAGAAAAGGATATTACCTCAAACCACTGGAAATCAGCCGCATACGTATGAAATCGTACCAATAATCCCTAAATTTATGGAGCTAGATGTTGGGGGACGCCACCTATCTTGTTTTCCAGAAGGATCGTATCCCTCTTCGTACCAGAACGCGTGGAGGAAGCGCGTGATGATGAAAAGGAGAAGAAAATGGGTTGGGGCTGGTCAGGTCGATTTGGTTAGGGATTTTTGGATTCTGGGTCGCGATGTTTCTGGATTTGGTAGGTATGTTTGTTGGTGAGAGTTGTACGTATGTTTGGCTTGAAGGAGGTAATGGATAGAGAGTGGGCCGGGTCAAGTTATTTTGAAGGTGGGCTGGGGTGTTGGGCTGAAGTTGTTAAGGGGTTGGTTTGGGTAGATTTAGGAGGTAATTTTAAGGATTGGGCTAGAATTAGGATATGGGAATTGGGGATTTGACCAATTCATTTAAGTTTTGGACAAATTGAAAATCATTTTGGCCAATTGCATTGCAATTGGGGCCAATTTGATTTCAATTATAGTCAAATATAATAGATGGACTAAATCAAATCAAAATTTGATACGAATTAACACATTGTTTAATCCTGAGCTTCTTGATTCGATAAAATTAAATAAGTATTTTTCCAAATAGATTATTTGTAAGAATAAATTATATTTAATTAAATATTTAATTATTTATATTTATTTTCCAAATAATCCTTAATTTAAAGTCCAATTTTGATGAAAATATTCATTTAAATGAAATCATTTATACAATCCCATATATTCAAATATGAAAATATATAATTATCACTTAAATGACAAATTTAATCCAAATGCATATTTTAAAATGCGTTTATTTAGAAAAAATAATTGTTGTGATTTTATTTGAAAATCGAAGAAACTCGAGATTAAACGTAGTTGTGGAGAGAAAAAATTAGGTCTCAACAAATATTATTGAATTTGAGGAAAAATAATTGATTTGGAACCATTTATCTTTTAAATTTATTCCTCAAGAACAATATTATCAAAAAGGATGATAATATGTTGGGTTCAAGTCCCATCGATTCATGCCTAAGACGCTTTTATATGGATAAGATGTTGAGTTTGAATCTCAATACACCATATTGATGATATTATGATGGCTAAGGCAAAATAATGGGTGTTTAATGAAAAGTCATGAAATTTGACCCATTGAATATTCTCCATTCCATGAAGTGAATATTGTAGAAATATATGATAATTCTGAAATATGACAACTTACTTCATTCTTGAGGTGTATGTGGTAACAGTGCATAATATGTCTGAAAGAAAACAAGTGATTGAATGCACGAATATACGTGTGGAGGGACAATATGATAATGATCATCAAAAGTGATGATATTTTCACACGCTTATATGATTATAAGATATACTAGTGAAAAATTCTCTACATCATATGTATGCCTCGATTTGCTTCTGAAGTAGCAAAATCTTGAAAGAGGTTATAAGCTATCACAATTTGATAGGCTTAAGGCACGATTATATTCCATTCCTGGGGAATGAGAAACTTGTTAATGCAAACGTGCACTTGATTGTGATTGTATCACAACTCACCTCCTAAAGAGGTTGAATAATTTTGAAATCTACTTCAAAAGTAATAAATCTGAAATGTATTCATGTAATAGTAAATTTGAAATTTACTAAAGTAAAAGGTACATATCTTAGTAAACTTGGAGTTTACTAGAATAAAAGTTCATAAATTGACTTGAACGATTGCAACATCTCAAAGATGTGCATACTGAGTATTGAATATATATTGAAGAAATTTAAAAAATTCTTCTTTACTTTTAATATTGCTTGTTCTCATGATAAGTTGGTTGGACCAGCTAATTTTGGGATTGGATCCCTTAAAATCTTAAAAGTATAAAAGGTGAATAAGGGCCCGTTCACCTATCTGATATATTGAAAAAATGCATCAATAAGATGATCATATGTACATTCATTGTCAACCTACGTTTGACATTCATAAAGTTACTTGCTCAATATAAATTGAGAATAATTTTCAGATTGTGTAATCAAGATTATTTATCTTGATGATGATGGTTTAGCATTGAATGTCTTCCATAAATAGCTGAACCATTACTAACGAGAACAAAGTTTCATGTATTGGTATGAAATATGATATGTTGCATACAATAGCACTTGTATGCATTAGATCAATATATTATGATTATTTCTTCCCTCTCAATTGGTTCAAGGTCAGGAACCAACTATTCCATCTAATAGTTTTGATGTGAGGTATACGATTAATGAATATACCATGATGCACAAAGATGGAGGATGTATGTTATTTTTCCTAATACAAGGGTAGATTATAAGAAGTTATGAAATATGTTAGGAATTATCATCAAATCCTCATTCAAAAGATAATTCAAGTCGAATGCCGAACACATCTCATATTTAAGCTGCAAGTGCTCCTATTTTGTGTTCATAAAGGACAAAGTCTACGAATGCATGAAGCATGGTAGATTAATCGGTTCCAAATAAAATGATCCTTAAAAAAATTAGGAGAAAATAATCGTAATAAGAAGGCAATGTGCTCTTGAAGAGCCTACAACATAACACTTCATGAAACCTTATAAGAGGTTCAGGTACCTAAAAATAATGAAGTGATGAGATCTCAATATGTTATGTCAAACTATGAACCGATACAAAATGATATATCATCTATATCTTTGATACCATATAGGTGCAATATTGTGAAAGATTACGAGGATCCGAATTCTACATTTATTTAAGCATGCTGATGTAGAAATATTTATCAAGTGACCTGAAAGGATGTATTTTGGTAAGCGTAAACCTTATTTAATTTGCAGTTCATACACTTGATGATGTCACACTTGACATGTTGGATATTGTTACGTGACAAACATCCATATGAAAATCCCTAAAGGATTCAAAATGACTGAAGCATATAAAGTTTCTGGAAAACTTTTTACTATCCTCATAAGATATAATTTGATGATTTGAGTATCATTGAAACTCTTGGAGAGTTTTTAAAAGCAATAGAGTATTTGCTTAAATGAGAAACATGCAAAAATTGAATAAGGATCCATTCCGACCTCAAGAAAAGAATGAGGAAATCCTTGATTATGAAGTACTATATCTTAGTGAAATTGATGCACTAATGTATCTTGCAAATACTACAAGGCATGATATAGTCCTTTTTTTTAGTTAATTTGTTAGCAAGTTAGTATTCCCGATCTTATTGGTCATGCAGATTTTGGGTACTTGTCTGACCTGCATAAAGCTCGGTCTCAAATAGGCTATGTGTTCATATGTGGTGGTACTGAAATATCTTGGACATATACAAAGCAGTCTATCGTATCCACTTCATCGAATCATGCTGAGATAATAGCTATTCATGAAGCAAGTCAAAAATATGTATGGTTGAGGTCCATGATACATCTCATTCGGGAAAAATTTGGTGTGAAATATGATAATCTACCAACAATTTTATATAGAGATAATTCATCATGCATAGCACATGTTAATGGAGGATTCATAAAAGTTGATAGAACGAAGCACACTTCATCAAATTTTTTCTACATACATGAGCTACAAAACAATGGTGATATCAATGTGCAATAGATTCGTTCAAGTGAAAATGTGGCTGATTTATTCACCAAGTCTTCTCCAATTACAACTTTTAAGAAGATGGTGCACAACATCAGGATGCAAAAGTTCAAGGATGTTCTCATTAGGGGGAGTTAATACGTTGTACTCTTTTTCCCCTACGAGATTTTGTCCCACTGGGTTTTTCTTGTAAGATTTTGAATGAGGCAACCGATATGCGTATTGTTAGAAATATGTACTCTTTTTCCTTCACTAGATTTTTTTTCTACTGGGTTTTTTCTAGTAAGGTTTTAACGAGACACATTATCTATCTAGACATTCAAGGGAGAGTGTTATAAATGTATTTACATTACAGTGAATGTCTATCAAGATCTAATAAGATCTACTTTGATACATATTAGGATTTGAATAATCTTTCTTTTACTCAAACTAGGAGTAAATTTTCCCTATAAATATAAGGGTTTCTTCATTGTAAATTACCCCATCAAGAGATCCCTCAAAAGAAGAAATAAGAATTACTCTCTCTATTCTCTCTACTGTTCTTCTTGTTCTTTAATATTTTATAACAATATATATATATATATATATATTTATATATTAACAAAATTTCTAATTTAAGCGTTGAGCACAAAAATATTCAATTTTTCTATCTCGACAAGTTGTACAATCATAGTGCATCTGAAAATCTTCAATTATGTTTTATCCATCATTATATATGGGGATTTTATGTGATCAAACAAAGTTTCTTATTTTATCATTAAATTAATGTTTATCTAAGCGATAAAATAATTAATAATAAAACACATGTCATTTGTTATTTCTAATTATCGATTATCTAGGTGATAAAGCAAAATAAAACATGTAACTAAGACAAGCGAGGAGAAACAAGGGAAGACAATTCATGATAAAGGGGACTGGTCTTGTAATAACCCAACTACCCCAAATAAACATGAAAAGTGAATAAAAAGACTAAAAAGAAATCGTCCAAATCAAACAAAAAAAATGTTTTGATTTTATTCGAATCAGAAACTCAATTTTTTAATCATCATCCGACCCAAGGGCCGAACTCTTAGACAAGTAATATCATTATTAACCTCGCCGTTAGTATTTGTTGGGATCATCATTTCCGAATAACTACCTGTCCCACCCCACCTAGGCTGGAGGTCAAGTCTAAGGGCGTTCTATGACAAGGACAAGATTAACATTTTTAGTAATACTTATCGTCCCAACTATCGTCCAAGAGGCATTGGACTTTGCTATTTTGGATTTGTGTTTCAGACTAAGGGTGTGTTTGGTATGAAGGAAAACATTTTCCAGAAAATGTTTTCCAGTTTTCTTATGTTTGGTTGACTTATATATTTTGGAAAATGTTTTCCAAACCAACTTATTTTCCTTAAATCTAAGGAAAATGACTTCCCTTCAAAAAGTAAAGAAAACATTTTCCAAAACTCTCTTTCAACCTCACTTTAAAGTTGAAATATTCATACAGTTCTCAAAATCATCTACCCCGCCCCCCGCTCCAAATATCCTATCACCCCCACCCCGCTCCTACCCCTACCCCCACCCCCACCCCCAAAATTCAATTGTTTTAAAAAGTATTTCAAAACTTTTTCTTAGTCCATCCCCTACCCCTACCCCTACCCCATGCCCTTCCCCTACTCCTACCCCCACCTCCACCCCTAAAATTCAATTGTTTTAAAAAGTATTTCAAAATTTTTTCTTAGTCCATCCCCTACCCTCACCTCACCCTTACTCCTACCAACCCCCTTTCAAAAACAATATCTACATTTTATTAAAAAATTCAAACTTTTTCCCTATCCCTTACCCCTACCCTCCCTCCCCCCTTACTGGCCCCCTCTCCCATCCCTCCTCCTCCCAACAACCTCAAAAAAAAAATTAAATTTATTTTTTTTAAAAATTAAATCTTTTTATTATCCCTTCCCCCTCACTCCCCTACCCTAACCCCCAACTCCTACTAATCCCCCTCCTCCCTCCTCCCTCCTCCCTCCCCCCCTCCCCCCCGGGAATTTTTAAATTTTTTTTTTCCTACTACATATTCTGACACCCCCACCCACCCGCCTACCAACCCCCTTCCCCAAAAGAACTTTAATTTTTTAAATTTATTTTATAAAAAAGGATTCTAAAATGTATTTTTACGCTTTAGCTAAACACTAAAATGTATTTTTTGAAAAATATTTTTTCATTCACCAACCAATTACAAGAAAGTATTTTCCGAAAAATATTTTCCATCCACCAACCAAACATAAGGAAACAAGTAAGAAATCAACTTGTTTTCCAGGAAAACTTTTTCAAGGAAAATATTTTCCATGGAAAATATTTTCCTTCTTACCAACCACACCCTAAAAGAAAACTGTTGCCTAGGACTCGAAGCGCGAACATATGGGACAACAAGTAGCACGTAATAATCTCAAATTAGCCTCTTGATTAATTAATGTTAACTAATGTGATAGCATGCGAAGAAAAATAATTATATATTATGTCATTAACCTATAGGCATGATGTCCAAATTATCAATCAAGTGGTGATAAAGGACAACTGTGATTCGTGTATGCAACAATGTAATGTGTGTTCATGAGGTGAGTCAAAAGTGTGGTAAATGTGTCAAGAAATGTGCTTGTGAATTAAATGTTATAAACTATAATGAGAATACAAGAAACTAGTAAAATATTCAAGGATGTGTTAACATGTTAGGAATGCACTTAAATGCGGAGAACAAATTAACATATAAAAAATGTAGAGAATTACTAGTATTTTAGCATGCTGGAAGTCAACATGCTGAAAAAATTAATTAATCATGCTGAAAAATTAATTAAACATGCTAAGAATAACGTTAAGGCGCAGTATTTCATGTTAATAAGCTGAAAACATGCCACGAATGCCTAAAATCTAATATTTTAACATGCTCTAAATGTAGGAAACTACCATTATAAACATGCTGGAATTCAGTCTAAGTGCTAAAATTTATTTAGATGCGCAGAAAAATCATATAATCATGCTAGAAATTAATCTAAAATTGCTAAAATTAATTTAGACATGCGTAAACTTGATCTAAGCCATGCTGGAAACTAATTTAAGTTGCTAAACTAGATGTTGGACATGCTGAAACTTTAATGTTAACATGCTCAAATTTATTTTAATATGCCTAAAATTGTGTCGACACGCTTAAACATGTAAAGACATACTAAATAAGTTGTGCTTAACATGCGAAAATAAATGTAATAAGTTAACGTATCAAAAATATTATCATATCTTAATTCAATGGATATGTTTAAAGCTATTAGAATGCTTAGGTTCAAATCAATATGCTTAACATGCAGAAATACATCAACATGCCTAATGTCAAATTAATATGCTCGACGTCGATTAATATGGTATGTCAATTTTAATTAGATCAAAAGTAATTAACAAACCGTTGTTTAAGTGTCTAAACAATTCATACATTTATAAATCCTAATTTTTGTGCCTAAGTGATTCACGTAGCATGTAATAAATATAATCCTAAGTTGTGCCTATCTATACCGTTCATATAGCACGTATGTCCCTGCCCCCAGAAGCAATCCCCGAAAATTATTATTACATCAATAAAAATAGTATCTTTACAATAATATTATAAACTAATTTAGTAAAGAATAAAAATAAAACTAGAATTGAGAGTGCGCAGCCCCCTCCTCACTTTCTTCAAATATCATGACACCAGTTAGATACAAACAAAGCACCCATACATGCACAAAATGGAGAGCATGGATAACAACACATGATTTCAGTCAAGAAACAAGCAAGACATAGACAAGAAGGCATGTGAGGGATAACTAACTCAACTCCTAGGGGTCATGTTTGCTACTGACTTTCAAAGCAATACCACAACTATCACACAGAGAATGAAATTGAGTCGATAGGTCCTTACCGATTGATGATGACAAGATACAGTAATAAGAAAAACCAAGCAAAAAAGAATCCAAGTGCAAATTACCCCAGAGAAATCAATATTAATGATCTAATAGTAAGCACGAAAGTAACAATGAAAATTATTTCTTTTTTCTTGAGGCTTTTCTGTAGGGGTCGTAGTGGAAAATTTCGTGTCCAAAATAAGAGAAAGAAGGTCCTTTATATAGTGGGAGGGAAATACTTGTTAAAAGGAATAAAATAATTAAAGATAAATTAACGAAATATCAATTCCTTAATTACCTTGGTCAAATTAATTAGGAGGAGAAAATCTCGCTAATAGGACTATTAAAAGAAAACTAGAAAATCAGTCACCCCCTCAATCAATTGAGATCAATCCGAAGTAATTAAACAGGTAAATATTGTCATAAATAGAAGAGTAAATTTTTTCCAAATTAAGTAGAAAGAAAACTATAAAAATAGAATATAAATGAGATTTGCCATATGTAATAGAGCAAATCAGTGAGAGGAGAGAATCACAAGGATTCGAGCAGCTCAAGTTGACATATTTAAAACATGTAATGTTTTTCATTCTGAATTTAAAAGTGATAGGAGGAATAGGTGACTCAAATTCATCTTAGAGAACCAAATTGATTGACAATTGCAATTTAGTACAAACTTTGAAATTGTGCAAAATTCACAACTCAAGTCATGAAATTAGGGCTTTTTCATGTATACCAGTCTAGGGACGGGCACAAACACATAAGTAAACGAATTGAATCGAAACTCATAAAATGATTTAGGCAATTCGCACCAAAACAAACAAGCATGTAAATTAAGGTTTAATAGATCAAACCAATCAACAATCGCAGGGATCTTGAATAACACTCATGAAATCAAACAATAGAACACAAGAAAAGAAAACAGGTTGAAGAAGATTGAGAACTCGACAATGCAAAATCAAACCTTTGTCACGAAAAAATATGTTGTTTCCTGTGGATTTGAACCGAAATAGAGGCAATGGTGGAGTGATTTCGCTGGCTAATTTCGCCGATTGCATGGCTGGTTGACGGTGGAGAGGGCCATAGGCGGTCTTCGATGGGTGTTCGCGAAGCGGAGAAGAGGAGGGGGCTCGAAGGGGGCTGTCATTGCTATTTTTATCGTTGGTGGCATCGTAGACGAAGGAGAAGGGAGGTGATGCACCTATTTTCAGCGGAAGATATTATGGCGATGACGACGATGAGGAGGAGGCCATTCTCCGGTGGTAAGGAGACTGTGGCGTGTGGTGGCAGTCATGGTTGCTTTCTTTTTTAGCGAGAGAGATAGGTCTAGAGGGAGGTGGATGAGAGATGAGGGGATTAGGGTTAGGGTTTCCCATTTGAGCGTATAAAATGAAAGGAAAGAATGTTTTGATCTCAGCTGTCGGATTCGTTTTGGATTGACGGCTAAGATTTAAACATGGAAGATATTAAATTGGACCTCATATTGGCTATGATGGTAATAAAATGGGCTACAATTGTAGTGGTTTGAATAAGAATTAGGCTAAAAGGTAAATAAATTAGGCAAAGTGACTCTGATTAGGCTGTTATTTAAATTGTAGTAGTAGATAATAATAATAATAATAATAATAATAGTAAAAATAAGTAATAATACTACCAATAATAACAAATAATAACAATGTTAAATAATGGAAAACTAGACGATGTATTTGCAAAAAATTTGGATGTGCATAATTACGTGAAAAATAATTTAATAATTATATAAAATGTCGTATTTGAGTCTTAAAAATTATAAAATATGATACTAAAAGCTAAAAAATAATTTATGCATTTTTTTAAATTATGAATGCGACATGCTAGTAAGTATTTAATATAAGATAATATGTAAAAGTATTAATAATTAAAATTAAATAATTTTGATAAATATAGTAGCCTAAAAGTGATATTGGGAGGTCAAAATTGGGTCTCAACAGCTCCCCCTTTGTTGTTTGAGAATGATAAAAGAATTTTCAAGCAACAAAAGTTGACGTAGTAGCTAATTTTGTCCGATCGAGATGACTGTTTGTAAGGAAGAAAGCAACGGGAGGTGTTTAAAAACAGTGTGTCCGAGACATTTGCTTTAAGTCGCCTACATATCTCTATTTTTACGAGAATCAGGACGCGTGTTGTTCTAGATTTAGGAATGAGCAATATTCCTAAAGAATGTTAATGACAAAGGTTGGGGCATAAAAAATGGTATCGTGTATTGGATAGGATTTGGGATAGAATGAAACAATGATGTATGGAGAATTTTGGAGATGTTGAGGTCGGTGAGTTTCAAGATGAGTTCACGTGGTGGATTAATAGATGGAGTGATACTCCTAAAAACAGAAACGAAAATTCCCTCAGTTTGTTGTTCCTTCTCTGTTACCTGCGTCTTTACATCACTCAATAACAAAGGTTAGTCATGTAAGATATAAACAATTGGTAAACGTAATGTAAATGTGGAAATAAAGAAAGCGTATCGATTGTATCGTGGAATCGTGTGATCGGTTGATTGGCTTCTCATTGTGGAATCGTGTAATCAACTTTTGGGGCTTCTCATTGTGGAATTGTGTGATCATCTACTTGTTAGTCCTTCCATTTTAGCTCAAATGGAAAAAATGGTTAGGACGAAAAAACATGTATGTATAGAAGATTAAATAATGTAGTGAAAATAACCATAACAAAAGGAAATAAAAAGGCGTATCTTGTCACAAGAAGGCAATGCTTTGTTCATATAGATTTGAATAGGTTATGCTTAGGTAGTTTCTTGATGGAGTCATGCTTAACTCCATTGAATTTCAAAAAATAATGCTTAGTTTGGACAATTTCTTGAGAGGGTAGCGCTTAACCCAACTAACTTTCAAGGGCAATGCCTAGCTTTAGTCAGATTCTCGAAATAGGGTAGGGCTTAACCCTCTTGACTTTTCAAGGAAAGTTATTAGCCTTTGAGAGTTTTAGATAGATTAGTGCTTAACTCCATCAAGTTTCCAAAACAATGCTTAGTTTGGATGATTTCTCGAGAGCGGGTAGTGCTTAACCCAACTAACTTTCAAGGACAATGCTTAGCCTTAGTTAGTTTTCTCAAAGAGGGTAGTGCTTAACCCACTTGACTTTCCAAGGACAGTTCTTAGCCTTAGAGAGTTTTAGATAGAGTAGTGCTTAACTCCATTAAGTTTTCGAAACAATGCTTAGTTCGGATGATTTCTCGAGAGCGGGTAGTGCTTAACCCAACTAACTTTCAAGGACAATGCTTAGCCTTACTCATTTTTCTTGAAAGAGGGTAGTGCTTAACCCACTTGAATTTCCAAGGATAGTGCTTAGCCTTAGAGAGTTTTATATAGAGTAGTTCTTAACTCCATCGAGTTTCCAAAACAATTCTTAGTTCCGATGATTTCTCGAGAGAGGGTAGTGCTTAACCCAACTAACTTTCAAGGAAAATGGTTAGCCTTAGTTAGTTTCTCAAAAAAGAGTAGTGCTTAACCCGCTCAGAAGGCAGAACGAGAATACTTAACCTTATGTCTTCTGATGGTGTATAGCATACTCAAGATTTGTACTCATCAGTTTATTCCTGCACTCAAAGAAAAATTGTTAGTTTTTTTAAAAGGGGAAAGATTGATTCCGGTCTCTGTCGGCTCCTTTGTTCAGGTCCCCAATTCATTGATTTATATCGCTTTCTTGAGATGTCACCCTTGATGAAATTTTTTAGGATTCCTCAAAAATTTCTACCCCAGTTCATGGTCTCAATCTTGCTAGAATTTGTTGAAATGCTTCTTGATAGAATTTTTGAGACCCTCTCAAAAATTCTTCTCCAGTTACATGTCCCATTCATCTTGAACTTGTAGAATCATAAAAATATTTAATTCCTTTCAAAAATTCTGTCCCAGTTACATGCTTCAGGAAAATATGAAAATTTAATTATGATAAGACCGAACTCTACAGGAGCGCCTACGTATCCCTCTTAAACGGGAATCAGGTCAAACGTAGTTCAAATTACATAAGAGAAATTCATATTTTCCAAGAATATGTAAAGGTTATAGCAACTCAAGTGCTTGAGAGCCTGGAATGAGTGACATGATGCCTCTTCCTTAACGTCAGATAGATGCCAATGCTTAATCAACATCGAGATATGGCCCTGTCACATTTATCACCTTGGTATCAATCAATACTTGAATTTTGTCCTTTAAAGCATGACATTCCTCTATGGCGTGGCCGGTCATCCCTGAATGGTAAGCATAAATTTTGGAATGATCAATCCATTTCGCGCATGTATTCATTACAATTGAAGGAATTGGAGTAATGTAGCCATCAACCCTTAATCTCTCATAAAGATGGTCTACAGGTTCGGTCAAAAGAGTGTACTGTCTTGACTGATTTTTCTGACGCTTGGCTTGAGTTTTGACAAATTGATTGGGTCACAGAGCTATTGGTGGATTTGCATAAGATAATGGTTGTTGGAAGGTAGTTGGAGGTATTTGGAAGTGGGGAGAATGTTGAAATGGATATAACGGTGCTTGATATATGGGTGTTTGGTATTGAAGCAGGGGATGTGGTGTTTGGTAACTTGGAAGGGTTTTGGGATCTTGCATAGTCAAGATAGCATTTACTTCCTTCATGTTGTTATTCTCATCAGCCTGTGAAGTCTTTATCGCTTATAGTGCCTCCAAATTTGTTATCATGCCATTTTTAATGCCTTCTTTAATTCTCTAGCCCAATTTGATGATGTTAACAAGCATTCAATCCTCTATAAGAATCATCCTTTCATAATATTGTGGCTCTTGGGTGCGAATGAGGAATTCCTTCATTTGATTTTCATCTAAAGAAGGGTGCACTTTAAAAGCTTCACTTATCGATCTCATTCCATATTCTCGAAACGATTCTGTAGGTTTCTTTTTTAACTTCTGAATATAGAACCAATCAGGCGCATTCTCAACATTGAACCCAAATATTTCTACAAAATTAGAGGCCATATTGATCTATTTTGACCATTTTTTTGCATCTTGTGTGACATACCATGATAAGGCATCTCCATTGAGGCTCCTCATGAATAATTTCATAAGAATTTGCTCATTTTTAGAGACTCCTGCCAACTTGTCACAGTATAATTTCAAGTGGACTTTTGGATCTCTAGTCCCATTGTACAATTCAAATCTAGGAGGTTTGTACCCCTCTGGCAGTTCAACATCAGGGTATATGCACAAATCTTCGTAACTTAGCTCGTTCAACCCCTTATTTCCTTCAAGTTGTTCCAATCTTTCAACCAGGGATTGCATAAAGACGGCGTTTGCCGGAGGTTTGGATTTATATTGATGGTGGGTGAATGGGTTCTTTTTGACATAACTTGGGTCTAAAGTATGGCTATTTGGATGAGAAATATTTGTGGCGAACGTTGGAGGTGTATTATGAGCATATGATGTTGTTTGATAATTTAGTAGAGCTAGATATGCGTGACATTGCAGTGGACAAGAATGTGGATGTGAATTATGTTTAGGTAGCGTGTATATGTGGCTTGAATTATTTAGAGATTATGAAATAGAAAGTGATGGTAAGGGGTGTCTTGTGAATGTAGCATTAGATTTGACAACAGTGTTACCCTCAACTTGTGGTTAGAGAGGAGCATTCAAAGAAAGGGGTAAAATAAACAAGTTACGGGCTTTTGACAATTCCACTTGTAGTTGAAGAATTCTTTGTTCCATTTGTACGATCAACTCACCATGCTCATTTCTAGTATCGTTGTTATCACCCATTTCTTTGTCTTGATGACTGATCCTTAAGAGAATAAGACCAAGCTCTTCTTAAGTTGGTGTAATGGGCAAGAGAATGCACGAATCAATCCTTGGGTTATGGGAGAAAATAAATAATGAAAAAATAAAAAGAGTCAAGTTAGTAAGGTATAAGTGACATATAGGGAAAGAATAAACATGTTATTTTGTAACAAATAAAACGTTTCATAATGGACAAACCCTTATGTTCCTGTACCACTCAAAGAAAACGTTAGTTCAAGATAAATGGTTGTCCTACATTTGAATATCGTAGCCGTAATCTGCCCTTAATATGCTCAGGAGTTGGGCTTATTAGCCCGACATTTTGGAAGTGTAATTGAAAAGAAGGGAAAGAAAATGTTTTTTCTAAAGATTAAGACCGGACCCAAAGTGGGCTACCTATGTATCCAAATGGAGGTCAAGTCAAACGTAGTTCATGAGGGTAGGGTAAGGATAAAGAGGCGCAACGTTTTGTCTTGGTCGATGAGAAGGAAGGCTAGAGTCTTTTTGGATATTGAGCATATTTACCATGTTGCAGATTATCACTCAAGTTTGATATTCAAATGCTAGACAACCTTAAAATAAAATAAGTAAGGTAAAAATTACCACATAGTGCATAATTTCAACACGTAATAAATACAAAGCAAAAGTCATTCTAGGAGGAAGGCTAAGACTTAATAAGCATTCCAGGCATTTAGATTTGAGCTCCTAACGCACGAAGTAGGATAGTGATAGAACGTGATGTCGAATTTGCGATTGTGGTTCTAAAGAAGGTAAGAAATATAAGAAATGAGTAAGGTCGACTTTTGTTGAACATCAGATTTGTTGAGTCACATAATATTGTTGATTCATACAACTCCGTATAGAAAAGTGTCAAAGCAGGGGAAAATAAAGTTTTATAATGGTGAGACCGAACTCATTAAATGAGTTCCTACGTATCCACAGGGGAATCAGGTCGATCGTAGTTCATATTACATAAGGAGGAAAACATAAAAGAAACTGCAAATTGTGAAATTTAAAGAAATTTCGAATGTTTGGAAGTCTGGAGAAGATAATCAATATGATCTTCTACACAAATGTAAACAAGTGCCAGTCAATCTTGAGAAATCAATAAGCTTTAGAAGTTATCGCCATCACGTTTATCATTTTGGTGTTGATCAACTTTTGGATCATGTTATTCAAAACAAAGCACGCCTTAGTAGGATGTCCTATCATCCCAGAGTGATAGGTGCAAGTTTGGTTAGGACAATAGCATCGAGACTTAGGATCACAAGGTGCGGCAGCAATGGGCGTGATGTAGCCTGCCTCCTTGAGTCATTCATACAACTGTTCTATGGATTCTCCCAAAGGAGTGTATTATTTTGGTGGATTTTCTGGAGCTCATGTTGATGTTTGGTGGATTGTTTATTGTTGGTGGTTTTTGGTAAGACATTGTAAGGTAGTTTGATGTTGGAGCAATAAATGGAGGTGGGTACTAAATAGTTTGTAGAGGAGGTTTTGTGACGGATTGAGGATAATAGTCTTGGACATAATTGGATGATAGCACAATTTCTGGAGCTTGGTACCATATTAGTTGAGGTTGGGGTATGATTACTTCAAACTTTGTAGGTTTTGATGTCCTATTGATGATCGTCTTTCCTTTGTCTCTGAAATGTTACTCAACCAAATCAGTCTCGGCTATGGGCTTTCTCTTAATCTTTTTGTCGAATTTCCTAATAAACTCAATTGCCAAATCTTCCCAAGAGATCCACTTCCTACAATCTTTTTCGGCGTACCATATCAACGCAGGACCAGTAAGTGAGCTGACGAAGATCTTCTTCTTGAGACCATCGCTTTGTCCTATAACTGCTAGTTTGTCAAGGTATCCTCCAAATGGGAATGAGGGTTTCCTGACCCATCATGTAATGGAAAGTTCAAGTACTCAATTCTATCTTTGTCTTCTTCTTTAGGTTTGAATGACTTAGATGACCCCTCCTTATGCTTAGAAATTCGTCCCTTCATTTCCTTCTCCTTGCCCATGGTTATCAACCCATTAAGTGCTTTCAGAAGTGCAAATGATACCGACTTGAAGACACTGGTGGCCCACAATCAGTCGTGGCTGAGGTCGTTGATATAGGAGATGACATAGTGTAGGTGGGAGCAATAAAGTTAGCTTTGGATAGTGGCTTTGGAAAATGTGGTGGCATTTCAACTGAACCTCAGAGATTAGTCATTATCCCTCTAATTCTCTCTATTTTCCCTTCTATCCTTCTGATGTTCGAAATAACTTTGTTTTGACGCAATCCCAAATTCTCATGCTGATCGTCGCTATTGACAAGATCGATAAACATTACTTGACTGGGCATTTCTGATGTTCAACTTTAGTCAACCTTAGAAGAAAGGACTTATAATTAGAAACAAAGAGTACGCACGGGAGTCTAGAATGAATATTCTACTTATTTGAAAATAATGAGTTATGCTCATTTGGACCTCTATGTAACTTAGAGGTTATGAAAGCTAAAGTACGACATGAATATAATGATATTAATGTTTGAGAATCGTGGTATGACAATAGTATGTAAAGTTAGATGCATTAGGAAGAGGATATCCTAAAATGATAAGTTGCACTAAGAGATTGTGAATGAGACTGAAGCTGTTTATCAAAGCGAGAGTTGGACCTAGGGGGAATTAACGTACTAATGGATGAGTTAGGAGGGTAATTGAAGGGAAGTTTTCATAGACCCTAAGAGTGTATTATAGGGTCCTAACATGACAAGAGTTTTAAGAGTAACGAGCTTTAAAGTGAGGAACACTAAATGTAAGGAGTGACTAAGGTAAGAACGAAAACAACAAGATAGACGAGATGTCAATACATACATAGAAATGCAACACATAGCAAATAATTATGAGTCATTTTGAGGTCGTACGCCTTTTTGGACTTTGAATGAGGCTAACATTCAATGCGCCAAGAATGCCAAGGCATCCTACATTGAATGGGATGCATATTCCTCAGCGAAAAAAATATGTAGCCATGACCTAAAGGACAAGAGTAAGTTTTGGACATGGTTCCCCCGAGTGGACAACTCGAAAGTGGGAAAGCTTGTGGATGTCAACGCACCATTGATCGACCGATCTACCAGGCATTTCCCAAATGGTGTTTTAGGACAGAACGTCCGTGTATTCACGCAACCATTCATAAAAGAAAACAAAAGAAGTTTCCAATTGAAGGAAAGTATGAGCTGAATGCCAGTTATAAAATGCAGTAACACGTAGTACATAACAAATATAATAACATGCTTAGCAACATAAAAACAAATAAATATCAAAACATATAGCCAATAAAAGGGAGAAGAGGGGAAATGCTAGGCATGAACAAATATGAAAACACATAAAAGGGGAAGGAGAAGGGTTAACAAGTGGAAAAATAAATCAAGGTGTCAAAACAAACGACAATCATGAAAAATCATAATCAAAAATAAAATTCAGACACATAATAAAATCCCAAATAAAACACAAACTCGTAATGGTTAGAACCTAAGATCCCCAGCAGAATCGCCATTCTGTCGCGCCCTATTTTCCTCGCGGAAAGCGGGATTCGACGTGACAAACTCTTTTTGGGATGCGTTTAAATGGGTGTGAGAGTCGCCACCTAACGTATTAAGGTGCATTAGGGCACCGGTCTAGGCTACTACGAACCTATTTTGTTATTTTATCTTAATTCACCAGAGTTCGGGTAAGGGTTCAAATTACCTCAAAAGGAAGGTGTTAGGCACCTTTCAAGATCCACAAAGGTGGTTCCCAGCCGAATTCGTACTTTACGTGGGGATTCTATGTGATCAAATAAAGTCTCTTATTTTATCATTAATTTAATGTTTAGCTAAGCGATAAAATAATTAATAAGCAAACACATGTCATTTGTTAATTCTAATTGTCGATTATCTAGGTGATAAAGCTAAATAAAACATGTAAATAAGACAAGCGAGGAGAAAGAAGGCAAGACAATTCATGATAAAGGGGACTGCTCATTTAATAAACCAACTACCCCAAATAAATATGTAAAGTGAATAAAAAGACTAAAAAGAAATCGTCCAAATCAAACAAAAAATATATTTAGATTTTATTCGGATCAGAAACCCAATTTTTTAATCATCATCCGACCCAAGGGCCAAAATTTTAGACAAGTAATAATGTCATTAACCTCGCCATTAATATTTGTTGGGATCATCATTTTTGAATGACTACCCGTCCCACCCCACCTAGGCTGGATGTCAAGTCTAAGGGCGTTCAATGAAAAGGACAAGACTAACGTTTTTAGTAATACTTATCGTCCCAACTATCGTCCAAGAGGCATTGGACTTTGCTATTTTGGATTTGTGTTCTAGACTAAAAGAAAACTGTTGCCTAGGACTTGAAGCGCGAACATATTGGACAACAAGTAGCACGTAATAATCCAAAGTTAGCCTCTTGATTAATTAACGTTAACTAATGTGATAGCATGCGAAGATAAATAATTATATATTATGTCATTAACCTATAGGCATGATGTCCAAATTATCAATCAAGTGGGTGATAAAGGACAACTGTGATTCGTGTATGCAACAATGTAACATGTGTTCATGAGGGGTGTCAAAAGTGTGGTATATGTGTCAAGAAATGTGCTTGTGAATTAAGTGTTATAAACTATAATGAGAATACAAGAAACTAGTAAAATATTAAAGGATGTGTTAACATGTTAGGAATGCACTTAAATGCGGAGAACAAATTAACACGTAGAAAATGCAGAGAATTACTAGTATTTTAGCATGCTGGAAGTCAACATGCTGAAGAAATTAATTAATCATGCTGAAAAATTAGTTAAACATGCTAAGAATAACGTTAAGGCACAATATTTCATGTTGATATGCTTAAAACATGCCACGAATGCCTAAAATGTAATATTTTAACATGCTATAAATATAGGGAACTAGCATTTTAAACCAGCTGGAATTCAGTCTAAGTGCTAAAATTTATGTAGATACTCAGAAAAATAATTTAATCATGCTAGAAATTAATCTAAAATTTCTAAAATTGATTTATACATGCGTAAACTTGATTTAAGCCATGCTGGAAACTAATTTAAGTTGCTAAACTAGATGTTGGACATGCTGAAACTTTAAAGTTAACATGCTCAAATTTGTTTTAATATGCCTAAAACTGTGTCGACATGCCTAAACATGTAAAGACATACTAAATAAGTTTTGCTTAACATGCTAAACTTAATGTAATAAGTTAACGTATCAAAAATATTATCATGTCTTAATTCAATGGATATGTTAAAAGGTATTAGCATGCTTAGGTTCAAATTAATATGCTTAACATGCAGAAATACGTCAACATGCCTAATGTCAAATTAATATGCTCGACGTCGATTAATATGGTATGTCGATTTTAATTAGATCAAAAGTAATTAACAAACCGTAATTTAAGTGTCTAAACAATTCATACATTTATAAATCCTAATTTGTGTGCCTAAGTGATTCACGTAGCATGTAACAAATATAAGCCTAAGTTGTGCCTATCTATACCGTTCATATAGCACGTATGTCCTTTCCCCCAGAAGCAATCCTCGAAAATTATTATTACATCAATAAAAATAGTATCTTTACAATAATATTACAAACCAATTTAGTAAAGAATAAAAATAAAACTAGAATTGAGAGTGCGCAGCCCCCTCCCCACTTTTTACAAATATCATGACACCTGTTAGATACACACAAAGCACCCATACATCCACAGAATGGAGAAAATGGATAACAACACATGATTTCAGTCAAGAAACAAGCGATACTTAGACAAGAAGGCATGCAAGGTCTAACTAACTCAACTCCTAGGGGTCATGTTTGCTACTGACTTTCACAGCAATATCACAATTATCACACAGAGAATAAAATTACATCGATAGGGCCTTACCAATTGATATGACAAAATACAGTAATAAGAAAAACCAAGTAATAAAGAATCCAAGTGTAAATTGCCGCAGAGAAATCAATATTAATGATCTAATAGTAAGCACGAAAGTAACAATGAAAATTATTTCTTTTTGATTGAGGCTTTTCTGTAGGAGTCTTAGTTGAAATTATGTGTCCAAAATAAGAGAAAGAAGGTCCTTTATATAGTGGGAGGGAAATACTTCTTAAAAGGAACAAAATAATTAAATATCAATTAACGAAATATCAATTCCTTAATTACCTTGGTCAAATTAATTAGGAGGAGAAAAACTCGCTAATAGGACTATTAAAAGAAAACAAGAAAATCAGTCACACCCTCAATCAATTCAGATCAATTCTGAGTAATTAAACAGGTAAATATTGTCATAAATAGAAGAGTAAAATCTGTCCAAATTAAGTAGAAAGAAAACTCTAAAAATAGAATATAAATGGGATTTGCCATATGTATTAGAGCAAAATCAGTGAGAGGATAGAATCACAAGGATTCGAGCATCTCAATTTGACACATTTAAAACATGTAATGTTCGCCTTTCCGAATTTAAAAGGGGCGGGAGAAATAGGGGACTCAAATTCATCTTAGAGAGCCAAATTGACTGACAATTGCAATTTAGCACAAACTTCAAAATTGTACAAAATTCACAACTCAAGTCATGAAATTAGGGATTTTACATGTATACCAGTCTATGGACGGGCACAAACACATAAGTAAACGAATTGAATCAAAACTCATAAAATGATTTAGGCAATTTGCCCTAAAACAAACAAGCATGTAAATTAAGGTTTAATAGATCAATCCAGTCAAAAATTGTAGGGATCGTGAATAACACTCATGAAATCAAACATTAGAACACAAGAAAAGAAAACAGGTTAAAAAATATTGAGAACTTGAAAACGCGAAATAAAACCTTTGTCACGAATAAATATGTTGTTTCCTGTGGATTTTAACCGGAATAGCGGCGATGGTGTAGTGATTTTGCCAACTGATTTCATCGGTTACATGGATGGTTGGCGGTGGAGAGGGCCGGAGGTGGTGTTCGTGTAATACCCCAATCATTCATTAAGCCTAAATCTGTCTTTTGAGTGGATAGGGGTGGCTTCCAAAGTGATTGATATTTATATTGTGTTGTATTTCTCTAATTTATACTCTTTTTCATGTATAGAATTGAATAAGATTTCCATCGATACCAATTTCATCGAAATCCGACATCGGATGAGGAAGTTATGGCCGTTTTACTAAGTGATGTCGGAATCGCCCAGGCCTAATGGTAGATCTGAAGGACCGTGAAGTCCTTTGTGGATTGTCAGTTGTCCCATCAAGCCAAGGAAGTAACTCCTTTTTATATACATCGTATGATGGCCAAAATGGTGGGCCGCTAAAAATTTGATGGACCGTTAAGAGGACTATCAAGTCGAGGCAGAATGTCCCATTTTTGACCCCCGAGTGACGGACGATCTGGTGGACCATCAGTTTCCTAACGATTCGTCACTTCGACCGTCACGTCGAGGCAGAATTTCCCAGTTTTGTCACTCGAGTGAAGGACAATCGGTGGACCGTCAATTGCTCTGACGGACCATCAGAGACCCCGATCAACAATTTTCAACTCTTATTAAAATGGCATTTTTGTCTTTTCCGCCCATTTTGGTCTTGTATATATATATCCAAGAAGATTAGAAAAACTTATTTTCTCTCATTTCTCTTCCAAGAAATATCTAGAAGATAGGGTTTCTCTCCAACCCAAAATCCAATCTTCTTCTAAAAAATTCAAGAATCTTCCTTAGAGTTTCAAAGTGGTTCAAGAATCAAGCTCTCCCGGTCAAAGGCTTCAAGAACCATAATTCAAAAGTGTAAGAAGGAGTCAAAAAAAAGTCTTTTCATCTTAAATTCCTAATCCAAGGTATGTGAGGTTTGAACAAGAACACTCCCTTCGTTCTTGTGCCCAAAGATTTAATTTTTATTATTTATTTCCATGAAATTGCAAAGTGGGTTTACACCCAAATTACTTTATTAATGATTTTATGAGATTTAAGTTGTTCAAGTTTGATATACATAATTATTTTATCATTTTATTTCTTAAATTGAGAACTTACGCCATGAGTTGTATATTGTTACCATGAATTGATGATTTCTAAGTAATTTAAGATAGGTGTCATGATTTAAGATTTTTCTATGAGAAGTTTGATTATTCAATATATATTTATATTTAAGCTTGAGAGTCAAGAACTGGCTCTTTGATGTTTTCCTGAAGTTCTGATATTTGATATGATTTAATGAGCAAGTACATTTGAGGTTGAGAAAGATTGCTTTAAGTTTGAGTCGAGTTAGGAATACACAAGTTGTTTATGATTTGCAAATGAGATATTTATGATTTGGTCTCTATGATAGACCCTTAAGTTGATTAAGGTGGATTTCCTAACATAGTCTTAGCTTAAGTCTGGGAGTAGTATTTAGCACCGAGCAGGAAATATGGTATTTCCCCATAACTACATGCCACCGTAGGATTAAGATTAAGGGCCAAAGGCCAACACAGTGATTACTAAAATTAAGGTTCTACTCTGATGGTAAGGATAGAATAGCTCTCCCCAACGTGGATGGTTGTTTCCTTTCAGTTCAGTGCGAGTCAGTTAGGGATCTATCCCAATGGCTCCTCAGTCTTATGTAGTAGAGGCTTTGTCAGACTACAGAACCAGTATGTATAGAACTGCAGTATTTTGATTATACAGGACAATATTTCTTTGTATTCCAGTATGTTCATGACATGATTATTCTTCCTTATTACAACGTCATTATTGTCATAGTGAGTTATAGAAGTGAAGACAGACGTAGAGGGTTAGCTTGAGGTCGTGTGTGGCCTTAAGCACCGTGTGACGTCCCGGGATGGGATCTTGGGGTGTTACAGTTCGACGGGTGTTCGTGAAGCAGAGAAGAGGTGGGGGCTCGGAGGGGGCTTTCATTGCTGTTTTTGTCGTTAGTGGAACCGAAGACGAAGGGGGAGGGTGGTGGCGCACCTGTTTTCGCCAGAGAATGATATGGTGATGACGGGACAACGAGGAGGTCGTTCTACGGTGAGGCTGCGACTGTGGCTCGCGGTGGCAATCATGGTTGCCTTTAGTTTCAGCAAAAATGAGGGATCTAGAGGGAGACGGATGAGCGATGAGGGGATTAGGGTTATGGTTTCCCATTTGAGTGTATAAAAGGAAAGGAAAGAAAGTTTTGATCTCAGCCGTCGGATTCGTTTAGGATTGGCGGCTAAGATTTAAACATGAAAGATATTAAATTAGACCTCGTATTGGCTATGATGGTAATAAAATGGGCTACAATTGTAGTGGTTTGAATAAGAATTAGGCTAAAAGGTAAATAAATTAGGCAAAGTGACTTTGATTAGGCTGTTATTTAAATTGTAGTAGTAGATAATAATAATAATAATAATAATAATAATAATAATAATAATAATAAAATAATAATACTAATAATAATAATAATAAATAATAAGAAATAATAATAAATAATAACAATATTAAATAATGGAAAACTAGACGATGTATTTGCAAAAAATGTGGATGTGCATAATTACGTGAAAAATAATTTAATAATTATATAAAATGTCGTATTTGAGTCGTAAAAATTATAAAAAATGATACTAAATGCTAAAAAATAATTTATGCATTTTTCTAAATTATGAATGTGACATGTTAGTATATATTTAATATAAGATAATATGTAAAAGTATTGATAATTAAAATTAAATAATTTTGATAAAAATAGTAGCCTAAAAGTGACATCGGGAGGTCAAAATTGGGTGTCAACTGGTGTAGGGGGTTGGGTGAGGGGTGTGTGTTGGTTGAGATAAAAATCTTTAGAATAAGGGAATATTAGGGATTAAATTTGTTAGGATTCGTTGTATTTGTTTCCTCGTGGGAAAAGTGTAGAATAGGTGGGGGTACGTGGTAAGGTAAGACAAAAAATGGATAAATTGGATTTTTTGGAGGGACAAAATAAGGTGTCTACATCATGCCCCTTTTTGGGTGTAAACACAAAGTGTTTTCATACAAAAAAGTAGACAATGAGACCAAATTTTGACCTGATCATTATTCAAGAAAAGAAATAGAAGGAAGAAGAGCAACTGGGTCATAACTTAGGACATCCTACCTACCCAAGTTATGAGAGAATTAAGTCACAGGTATCTCAAAGGGTTGGAAGCAGAGGGACTCTACCGAGTTGGAGAGTCGAGTGAGGCCTGTTGAGGTTCCGGTCTGCGACTCTGTTATTACATCAAAAATGAAAATTACAAGTTAAAAAGATAACTGAAATTACAAAAATCATATCTATGCAGCTTCTTTTGGACTCTTGACTTGTGTTTCATCACCTTATTCTTCAGACGGGCTCCTGACTTGCAATTTTTTCAACTTGTAGCTTGGCTTTTAATTTATCCGCCCTATTCTCCAGGTGGGCTCCTGACTTGCTATTTTTCAATTTGTTGACTTTCTATTTCTACACCTTGTTGCTTGACTTTTAACTTCTTCACCTTGTTTCTTGACTTTTAACTTTTTCACCTTGTTTCTTGACTTTCATTTTATCCGCCCTGTTCTTTGGGTGGGCTCCTGAAATCACATCAAAACTAGAAACAAAATTATCCCAAACAAAGGTTATTATAAAGAGAGATTCCATTTTGCCGGAAAAGTAAAGTTCCAAAAACAGGAATTAAATTTTTTGCCCCAGTTTAACATCAGAGAACTTTTGTGACAGTCATATCATAACTACTTGAAAAACCTAAACAAAGAAATGCATCTTCTATGGGTTAATTGGAATGATTCAAATAGAAAGTGCATTTTCTAGGAGTCAAAGGGAATGACTCGACTAGAAAGTACATTTTCTAGGAATCAAGGGGAATACTGGACTAGGAAGTACATCTTCTAGGGATAAAGAGAATTACTCTACTAGGAAGTATATCTTCTAGAAATCAAAGGGACTGACTCGACTAGGATGTATATCTTCTAGGAATCAAGGGGAATGACTCGACTAAAAGGTACATCTTATAGGAATCAAGGGAAATGACTCGACTAAAAAGTACATCTTATAGGAATCAAGTTTAATGACTCGACTAAAAGGTACATCTTATAGGAGTCAAGGGGAATGAATCGACTAAAGGGTATAGTTATATGAATCAAGGGGAATGACTCGACTAAAGGGTACGTCTTATAGGAATCAAGGGGAATGACTCGACTAAAGGGTATGTCTTATAGGAATCAAGGGGAATAACTCAACTAAAATGTACCTCTTATAGAAATCAAGGGGAATGACTCGATTAAAAGGTATGTCTGATAGGAATCAAAGGGAAGGACTCGACTCAAAGGTACGTCTTATAGGAATCAAGAGGAATGACTCAACTAAAGGGTACGTATTATAGGAATCAAGGGGAATGATTCGACTAAAAGGTACGTCTTATAAGAATCAAGGGGAATGACTCAACTAAAAGGTACGTCTTATAGGAATCAAGGGGAATGACTCGACTAAAAGGTACGTCTTATTGGAATCAAGGGGAATGACTCGACTAAAAGGAACATCTTATAGGAATCAAGGAGAATTACTCAACTAAAATGCACGTTTTATAGGAATTAAGGGGAATGACTTGACTAAAAGGCACATCTTATAGGAATTAAGGGGAATGACTCGACTAAAAGACACGTCTTATAGGAATCAAGGGGCATGAATCGACTAAAAGGCAGGTCTTATAGGAATAAAGGGGAATAAGTTGACTAAAAGGCACATCTTATAGGAATCAAGGGTAATAACTCAACTAAAAGGTATGTCTTATAGGAATCAAGGGAAATAACTCGACTTAAAGGTACGTCTTATAGGAATAAAGTGGAATAACTCGACTAAAAGGTATGTATTATAGAAATCAAGGGGAATGACTCGACTAAAATGTACGTCTTCTAGGAGTGAGGGATCAATTTAAGAAATGTATCGCCTAGCAATTGAAAATTGAAATGCCTGGACAAAGAAGTGCATCTCCGAGGGATATAGGATGATAAATTTTTACCATGATTTGATTATCAAACCTGTACAGAAATGTTGCTTCCTGCATTTGTAGATATGAGGCATTGAAACCCTTAATATTTATTCTCTGAAGTTATTGATTTAAAGGTAACGTGTTTCCTGTTTCATAAAAAAATACTTGTGAGTTTGAAACATAGTGGCTGGTTTGTGGATTTAGCTTTCGCAGTGATTACACTTGCCCTGGTCACATTTAACCTTTCTTTCGACCATTAGCATATATCATTGACTTTCTACATCATTGACCCAAACTCAGGTTATTAAGAGTGACTCTGAAACCAACACAATATCTATGCTTTGCCAGGCATCTCAGATAAACCCTTTGAACCTTGGTATTTTTATGAGATACCAGACTTCTCCGTTGACAAAAAATTTTGCATGCTTTACTTTGGCTTACAATCATGTCTCTTTTATGTGCTGACTTTTGTCTCGCTTTGTGTAACTGAAGTAGTTGGTAGCCAGTTTTGAAATCTTTTATCACTTATTTTGACATAGAATTGAATCAAAGACATGAGACAAATGATACCAATTGAATAACTGACTCAAGAAAATTGAAATAGAAATATAGAGAAGAAAGAAAAGACAATGAATGTCCCCACTGAAACAGAGAAAAGAAAATATTATTTGAAAATGACAGTCAATCCTAATGATTATGACACGCCTTTTGGATTAAGCTGTTTGATCTTTCATCTGAACTTTCTACCAATTTTTCATGAATTAATGGCCCTGAAATTGAGTTACTTCCTTGATCTCATTGCATTCAGAGACCTTATTCGGCTAGTGAGGCCTTCAAAGGTTTTCGCCAACAAGCCTCTCTCATTTTCTTTTTTTTCAGCTCACCATTGCCTTATGATGTTCGTAAGGGTTTTTCACCAATGAGACTCTCTTATTTTTATTTCTCTCAACTCACAGTTGTCCTACAGTGCTCGTGATGGTTTTCACCGCTAAGACTCTCTCATTTTTATCTCTCTCAACTTATCATCGCCTTATGGTGCCCGTGAGGGTTTTCACCAATATGACTATCTTATTTTTATTTTTCTCCTAATTGCTTATGCGGAGGAAGATGAGTAGTTCCCAAAATGTGTCATCATATCCATTTCATGCTTTTCCTTAACATTCTCAAAGATTAATATGAAGGTCTTTCTTTAGCTGTAACTTGGCCTTTGGATAACGTTACAAATAAAGGATGGCATGAGGCTTAAACAACACTTGAAATTGGGTGGGACTTACAATTTTTGGAATCGACTCAAACAATGAGGATTAATCCATGCCCAAGTTTCTTTTGGTTGGGTGACTCTATATTATTTATTTGATTGGACCGAGCCCAGAGAAGGGCAGCCTACGTATCTAACCCCCAATAAAGGAGAATCAGGTCACGCGTAGTTCCGACAACTTGTTCCTTTGCTTGATTCTGATTTTTTCTCTTCTCTTTTTTTTCTGACTCTTTTTTTCTTTAAAACTTTTTCTAGCTTTATTTTTATTTAGACTCTTCGTTTCTTTCTTTTTGACACATTATTTTCTAACTCTATTTTGTTCTTGACACTTTTTCTTTGAACTTTGCTAACTGTTATCTTGATTCCAAAAGAGGGGTATGAAAGAAAATAGAACTAAAGCTCAAACGGGGTTCACAAAGGATGACACCATGTTTCGATAGCTGAATGAAATGCCTCCATCATATATATCCTTAAAAATGCAAGTATAAATCATGCACTATGAAAATAAAAGATGAAGATCATTTGTGACCTTTTTTATAGCAATAACTTTAACTGAGTCTGTGCGTCACTACTTCTTCTGCCCTTGTTCAGCATACAACTCCACTTTTATTGTACATTCCTTACATTGAATGACTTATGATTTCATGGAGCTAATTTTTTTTCAGTTCCTCTTGATATAGGATCACGCATCCACTGTTTTCCTAATTGAGACACGTCTTTCAGTTTATGACCAAGCTATTATTGTGATTCTCAAAATAATTTCCTTAATTTTTAGAAAAGGTTTCAACTTATCACCAAATGCACATCACTCTACCTATTTTTGCATAATGTTTTTTTTTAACTTTAGCCCTCTGATTCAAAGTTCATGCTTAAAACTGGATTTCAAGATCTGACAAAAAATTCCGCTAGCATGTCATATCACTAGAATTAACATAAAATGTAGTGTATAAAGAAAATAAACAAATAACACATATTTAAAATACAAAGGGAAAGGGAAACTTCATTTAGTTGAAATAAAAGATAGAAGTTTTTGAACATAAATGACAAGGGACAAAACAAGATAGATCTCGAACTACAACCCTGAAATAATTCGAATAATAGAAAAGAAAACAAAACAAACTACCAAACATCCATCCTAGCAGAAAGAGGAGTGACTTTCCAATTGTTGAGATTGACATCTTAGACACTGGTTTGCATATCAGCATGACTAGAGTTTTGTTCACTGCTAATGTTCTACATCATAATTGATTTATCTTAAATCATCTTTTCTATTTCTCTTTTCAAAGCATGGCAATCTTTAATACTGTGACCCTGAACATCAGAATGATATGCACATCATATATTAGGATTAAAACTTCTTGAATGTGGGTCAGGAGTATACCTAAGGAGAGGAGTGATCATGCCCCACTATACTAATCTCTAAAATAAACTTTCATACGACTCTCCAATTGGTATGAATCTATCCCTCGACTTTTGCCTCATTTCATGGTTTGGCTTGGACCAAAAATCTGGCCTAGAAGGGCTTTGGTATGTTTGTGGAGTTGGAGGATGGCTCTGCGGAGTTGGTGCACACCATTGTGAGTACGAAGGGGATTGAACAGATGGTTATGCATTGTATACTGGATATGGATGTGGGAGAATGGAGTATAATGGATTTTGAGAGTAATTCTGTAGATCTTGGGTATGAACTTGGGCTTGATCCTGAGAGCGACGACGACATGGTCTTCTTGATCGATATTGGTCAATTAGTTAAATTTCGATATTGCAAAACTCACAATGCGATCGGTCTTAATTCCATCATTTATCATATCCCCCATTTGAGGGACCTCAATAAATGGCTTGCCTAATATAGGTAACAGGTGTTGATAATATGTTTCATCCTTCTCTTAAATAAAAACCTCCACTATCTTACTTTCTTTCATTGGCAGTTTCACCCTAGCAGCTTGTTCACGCCATCTAATCGCATACTCTCTGAAACTTTCAGTACTCTTTTTCTTCATATTAGTTAGGTATTTATCATCAGGAATCCACTCCATATTGTATTGGAATTGTTGCATGAATTCATTAGCTAGGTCATCCCAACTAATCCACTTGTCGATGTCTTAGTCAACAAACCTTTCTGAAGCTAGACCTGAAAGACTCTCACAAAAATATGCCATGAGTAATTCTTTCTACCCTCCAGTTCCCCTTAGTTGGTTGCAATAACATCTCTAATGTGCTATAGGATCTCCATGTCCATCATACTTTTCAAACTTCAGCATTTTAAAACCAAGAGGGAGATGAACACCTAGAAACATGCACAAATCTTTATCTGAGACACTTTTGTACCCCCCAAGTCCTTGGAAGTTTTTTATTGCCAGTTCCAAACTTCTCAATTTTTTGGTCATTTCCTCTTGTTCTTCTGTCATAACAGGCTTCTCAGTGTTAAGAGGAAATTCAGGTGGTTGAGTGTAGCCATAAGGACCATTCGACTTAAATATGGGCACGAGAGCATAATGTTGTTCACTAGAAATATTCAATACAGGCTCACTTGTAGATTGAGGAATCACAACCAGTGGTTGAACATCCAAATTAAGAGATTCGGGTGGGGGTGGTGTTGCAAAAGCATGAATAACAGCTGGAGTCGAGTATGTGGTAGTTTTGTATTAAGAAATTTAAAGAGGAATATTGGAAGTGTTAGGATAGTGTTGCCCCAAAGTAAATCCTGATACATGTTATGGCGTGTCAACAAAAATATGGTATTGTGCATATGACACTAGAGGCAAGCTAGAAAGTTATTCTAGATTATCAGTGGGAATTGGAGGAGGCGGAAACACATTAGCCTAAGCTCGATGCATTTCTATCATTTGCTGCCTTAATTTCTGAATCTCTTCATTACCTCCTAAATTCTTATTCCCCAAACTCCCTATCTGATTAGTGACAACAACCTGATTACGTAAATGCAATCTGATAATAGAATGGGTATTAGGGAGGAATTTGTTGAAGGTGTAAAAAATTTTGTTGAACATGCTAAGACACTTGATGTTTGGAAATGTTTTTTGGCTATTCGTTGTCCTTATGTTAGATGTAATGGTATAAATCTTGTAAATGAAGAAGATGTAAAGGAACATCTTAATAGAAGGGGGTTTCGTGAGGACTTTTTAAGATTACATGATATTCATGGTGATGTTGCGCGAAATAACTTTGTTGTTGGAGAAAGTAGTAGGTCTGTAGGGCATAATAAATATAAAGATACTAGGATGACAGAAATAGTGCACGATGCTTTTGGGATGCAACACGACGGTGTCTTGAGGGAAAATGTTGAAGATGTTCCTAATAGCGAAGCGGGCAAATTCAATGAACAATTGCATGCTGCTAGTCATCCTTTGTTTTATGGGTGTTCGCACTCTTGTTTGTCTGTTATTGTTAGATTATTAAGTATTAAAGCTGACTAGAATATTGCTGAAGAAGGAATGAATTCAATGATAGACCTTATTAAAGAGTTAGTGGACCCTGGCTTGGAGATTCCTGATTCTTTCTATTAGGCAAAAAGATTGGTATGAAAGTTAGGTCTCTCCTCGGTTAGAATTGATTATTGTGAAAATGGTTGCATGTTATACTTTAAGGAAGATGCTAACTTAGAGTCCTGTAAGTTTTCTCAGTACCCTTGATATAAGCGTGGTTCTAGTGGAAATCAAATTGTTGTTAAGGCGATGCATTATTTACCTCTAATATCAAGGTTTAAGAGGTTGTATGCTTCAAATAGCTCAGCTCCTCATATGAGATGGCATAGTGAAAATAGAAGGCTCACAGGTGTAATGTGTCATCCATATGATGGAGAGGCTTGGAAGCATTTTGATGCAACTTATCCAAATTTTGCAACTGAGCCACGAAATATTCGTTTGGGATTATGTGCGGATGGATTCTCTTCTTTTTCAGTTGGTCCTGCGCCATATTCATGTTGGTCTGTATTTATTACCCCTTATAATCTTCCTCTTGAAATGTTGATGACTAGTCCCTATATATTTTTGAATTGTGTTGTTCCTGGCCCGCGTAATCCAAAAAGCAAAATAGATGTCTACTTGTACCTTTGATCGATGAACTTCAAATTTTATGGCATGAGGGGGTTGAAACTTGGGACATCTCACTTAACAGAATTTCAATCTGCATGCATATCTAATGTGGACTATTAATGATTTTCCTGCTTATGGAATGTTGTCTGGGTGGATGACAGCTGGAAAGCTGGCTTGTCCATACTACATGGATAAACAAAAAATTCACACTGAGACATGGCAGGAAAAAATCATGGTTTGATTGTTATCGTTGTTTCTTGCCACCTGATCATGAATTTAGGAGACTCAAGAATGAATTCAGAAGGAATACAAGGGAATATGATGGTCCACGTCCAAGGTTGTCTGTTCATGACATCTAGGAGATAGTTCTGGATTTGCCTAATGAAAATGAGGAACCATTGTAGAGGCTTAATGGATATGGCGTTTCGCATAACTGGACTAAGCAAAGTATATTTTGGGAGTTAGAATATTGGCCAAATAATTTACTTAAAAATAATATTGATGTCATGCATACTGAGAAGAACTATTTTGACAACTTGTTCAACACAGTTATGATGTCACCGTCAAATCAAAGGTTAATCCTAAGGCCAGACTTGACTTACCAGAATATTCCAAACACAGAGAATTACACTTACAGGAGAGTCCCAATGGCAATGTTATTAAGCCCAAGGCTAGTTTTACATTCAAGTTGGACCAAAAGCGTCAAATATTTGAGTGGGTCCAAAGTTTGAAGATGCCCGATGGATATGCCTCAAATTTGGGAAAGAGGGTTAATATGTCACAAGGAATCTTGCATGGAATCAAAAGCCATGATTGTCTTTTATTGGTTTACCTGAAAACATATGAAAACCAATAGCAGAGATCAGTTTGTTCTTTAAAGACTTATGTGCCACCAAATTAAAACAACAAAATCTGGCATAAATGGAAAGTAATACTATTGTTATCACCAACAACCTGGAGAATATTTTTCCGCCAGCATTCTTCGATGTGATGGAACATCTTCCCATTCACCTTGTGTATGAAGCTCGGATAGGCGGTTCAGTTCAAACTAGGTGGATGTCCATTCGAACGGTAAGCAATTGCAATATATTTAAATTCATACATATCTTTTTTAAATATAGTAAACATCTAATCTTAATATTGTGCAGGGTAATTAGAAAATTGAAAAGGGGTCCCAAAAATAAACATAGGGTGGAAGGCTCTATAGTTGAGGTATATATTGCAAGAAAAACATCTCAATTTTGTTCATCCTACTTTCATGATGAAGTTGCTTATTCAAGAAATCAACTGAATCGTCATCAGGACGATGTTAATGATCCTCATTTTCAACCTATATCAATTTTCCGTCAATCTGATTGTAAGGCTCAAAAGACCATACGTCGTTGGCTCACTCCCACGGAGTGCAAATCAGGAACTTTGTATGTCTTGTTGAATTGCCTAAAAGTTAATGTCTTTCTAACATAAGGAGATTAAAATTCAAAACATATCTTATTTGTTTACTCATTCCCTTAAAGAAACTAATTGTGTTCTGCATGTTATATCTTCAGTTCATTTAAGACTATAATACCCCGTACTTCTACTTAGCTTGAAATAATTCCAAGAATGTTAGAAACTTATTTTGAAATATGAATCCACTTTTGTACACGTGGAATTTTTAAGATTTTACCTTTTTTATCATGTGGGAAATTGAATTAGCTTATTAACGATACCAATTTCGTCAAAATCTGGTATCAAAGTAAAAAGTTATGGACGTTTTACTTAGAGCTATCAGAATCTCCCAGGTGCGACGACCAGGTTGATGGACCGTCGATCTAGAGACGGACCATTACCTAGACCGTCGCAGCCAAGGTAGTGAGTCAACCTTCTGGATAAGGAGTGACAGACAGGTTGACGGACCGTCGAACTTGCGACGGATCGTCGCTATAAGGCAGTGAGTTTTTGTTTAGTCCACGTACGACGGTCGAAATGACAGACCATCGAGCCAGCGATGGGCCATAGCACGAGCTGTCGCAGGTCCCGTTCAGCGAATTTTAAGTCATTTTTAAAAGGGTATTTGGGTCTTTTTCCACCCATTTTAACCCCTAATTATACAAGACCATAGCCCATAACTTTATTATTCATCTATAACATCAAATTAGGGTTTCTCTCCAAGATCTATCCTCAAGAACAAGAAAGCCCTAGGTGTTAAATTCCAAGTCAAGAATTCAAGTTTTCCTTCATCAATCTTTAAGAAATCACAACCCAGGTATGTCATGTGTTGATTCATGGGTCCCTTTCACCCATGAAGCTTAAGAATCTCTTTTAAAATTCAAGATTTGGGTATTTATGAATGTTCATGATTTAAATTAAATTGAAATTCATGTCCATGATGCTGTGTGGTTTTGATTCATGTTTTAAATTACATATTCCAATGATTGACCCTAGTATGTGATGATTTCCATAATAACCATGATAAGCCCCCTTCAAATTACAAGTTGATTGATGTATCCATGATTATTAGATGTGTTGATGATTTTATAACCAAAGCATGCTCCTCATATGTTTGATTAAATGCCTATGCGAAAGAAAAGTGGCATACTAGTATGATAATATAAAATCCCCATTCATGTACAAGTTTATGCATGTCAAATGTTTGATGAAATGTCTTACTCAATGAATTATGGATTGTTGATGATAGTCATGGATTCAACAAAGTCATGATTTGTCAGTTTCTTTCCATGGAGTCCTGGGGGTACTTATACCCGAAAAATATAGTTGTTTGCCTAGAGTCAGTATCATGTTTTCACGATATCCTCAGTCAAGCCATGATCCATAGAACTCAGTCAGTCATGTGACTCAAGAAATCTCAGTAATACCGTAATCTCAGTACTATTCTGTTAGTCAACGAAACTCAATTAATTCAGTTCAGTAATCCATGTTCAGTGTCTATTCAGATGGGAGTAGGAATTAGCACCGAGTGAACCCAAGCATGGGAACTCACCTGTTATATGAGGGTGTGATTCTTAGAAGCAATCCTTGCATTCCAGAACTACGTAGCCAGCGTAGGTTGAGAAATCATAGCCTGCTATATAAAGGTAGATAAGGTAGCTTAACCTATTATGTGAGGGTTCCCACCGTTCTCACTAGAGTTACCTGTTATATGCTGTATTGACACCCTTTCAATTGGGGTTACAGATTATACCCCAACTCAATCATAATGGCGTATTAGAGGCATGTCAGTTAGATAACTACTTCCTATAGTTTCAGTGACAGAATCAGGACTGTCAGATACAGTCAACTCATAACAGTACGGAAATCAGCTAGTTCCATCAGAACCTAGACTGTCAGATACAGTAGCTCAGTATCAGTTATTTCAGTTATACGATTATTAGTATCTCATGTTATCAGTACTCAGATTCAGTAATCATGTTAGAAAAAACTCAATTACAGTTATTATGTATTCATGCATGTATTCTCACGTTCATATTGTCCAGTCAGTTAGTATAGTTCATGCATGTGAACTCTTTGCATTCAGCCTAACTTCCATGCATACCAGTACATTCAAAGTACTGATGTATTTATGGTGTTTTATACCATAGGTTCAGAAGCACGATCTCCAGAGAATCAGTAGCATTCCAGTCTCAGCAGTTAGAGATAGCAGTGAGCCCTTATCCTTTGAGGACATGACCATTTCTTTATTATCTCATTAATTAATTTATTAGTTGTAGTTAGTTGGGGACATGTCCCATCAACTCCTTATTCAGACAGTTCATTCAGTTAGAGGATTTTTAGACTATCATGTTCAGACAGTTATTTTAGTGTTTGGGTATTTCATACCCCATCCATATGTTATGATTTATCAGTTATGTTTCAGTTTTGAACCTTAAGGCCTTTCAGTTCATGTTTCAGCATTTATATAGTATATTATGCAGTGTTCGGGTACAGATATCATTCATGGGTTAGCTTGTGGTCATTCGGGGTCATGAGCACCGTATAACATTTTGGGTACCAGATTTGGGGCGTTATAAAGACTCAATTTCACGAAAATAAAGTGTATACATCCTTTGCAACATGATTTACATATGAGGTTCGTAAGTGTATTAATATTTCTACAAATTTTAAACATTTACACATTCCTCAACTAACATATATAATATATATATATATGTATGTATAATATTTATAAGTACACCAGTCACCAAATACAACCATATACAATCAACTCTTGAGACATATTTCCTTGGGTCCAGATGAAGCTCATGCAATGTCCTATTACACAGTAAATGGGTTTAAATTTTTTACCAAACAACACTCCAGAACAAGGAAAACAAACAATAGTGGTGTTTGGGTTAAGGGTGATGATGATGTTGATTACTTTGACATCATACACGAGATCTTAGAACTGGAGTATGCTGGTTTCCCAATATAATAAATTATCCTCTTTCAATATAAGTGGTTTGATCCAAGAACAAGAGGTATAAGAGTACATAAGGAGCATGGCATCATTGAAATGAAGCACAATAGGTCGTATCCTATTTATGATCCATTTGTTCTAGCGCAAAATGCTAAATAAGTGTATTATGCTTCTTATCCATTTCGCAGTGATAAGTCTGATTGGTGGGAAATAATCAAAATAAAGCCTATAGGATGGGTGGAAGTTGAGAATGTGCTGGAGACTATGTATCAAAATAAAATGCAGATTGATCACCAGTTAGTGGACGTTGACTGTAATGCCCCAAAATCTAATCCCAGAGCGTCACACGGTGCTTAAGGCTATAAGTCTCCCCAAGCTAACTCTTTAAGACTGCTACTACATATAATAACTTACTTCGAGATGAAATAAATGAAACACTGATACTGTCATATCAAATAATAGGAGATACAAAGAAAATATTTGGTCCAAACGACCACAATACTGGAAATCTCAACATACTAACAATCTGATAACTAGTCTGACAAAGCCTCTACTACTCCATGAACTAAAGAGCCATTGAGACAGGTCCCCAACTGACTCAAACTGAAGTACTAAAATATCTGAAGATAGGTCCTCGAACCATGAGGACTCACCACTGTGGAGATGTAGACAAAGGTACTCGAAAATCACTGACAAGGATGGGACTGAGCACCTGAACCTACATTATAAGACAATGTAACAAATAGACATATATGTGGATCAGCACTTAGGAATGTACTGAGTATATGGGGGTGTATGCATTTACATAAAATAATATCAGTACTCTTTCATCAAATCATGCATGCAATTAGGAATGACTCGCAATAATCTCGGTTTCATAATAAATCTTAAATCATGACATCAATCTTGGAAACATCAAATCGATACAAGGATATGCAACTCATAGCATAATCTCTCAACTCACGTGATAAAATAGAAAAATAATCAAGCAAATCAAGACTTAAACAACTCGTAATCTCATAATCTCTAAATAAAGTAATTTGGGTATAAATCCACTTGCAAAAATATTAAATTCTTTAATAAAATCAACAATATGGGCACAAGAACGAAAAAAGTGTTCTTGCTTAAACCCCACATACCTTGAATTAGAAGCTTTGGATGAACTCTCGCTTTTGGGACTCTATTCGTACTCTTGAATGTGGGTTCTTGAAGACCTTGACTTGGCAACCTTGAATGTTGACTCAATTTAGAAAATCTATGGTGGATTCTTGAGATTCATGGAAGAGGTTTTGGATACTTAGAGTTTTTGTTGAGAGAAAACTTGAGAAAAACTTCATAGATTTCTTGTAAATGACTTTAATTTGGTGTTTCTACGGTTTAAGATGCTTGGAAAATTCCAAATTTCCCTTTTTAACTTCTGTACGGAGCTGGAAAAATTGAACTGGAAACCCAATTTTATGGGCCACCACGATGCGCCACTATCGCAGTGGCTCACTGGAAATTGACAAATGGGAATCTGGGAGTCACCGTGATGCGGAGCCATCGCGTTGTCCCACTGGTTGGGACCAGGAACTTCAGTGCGACGCACCACAATCACGCTAGGCAATTGGAATTGATAATTTCTGAATAGAGCCTCTCCGCGACGCGCCAAGCACTAAAATGATGTTGTTTTACAACTAGGACTTAAATTAGCCATAACTTCTTGCCCGGGTATCTGATTTGGGCGAATCTTATATCGAAGAAAATCTTATCAAATTTTCCATATGATAAAATGTTGAAATTAGGGAAATTATAAATGGTTAAAATGATACTCACTTAGAAAGTCACTTCTCAATCTTTTAGGGTCGGAATTACACTTCACTTGAAACGCTCTAAGGCTTAGACTACGAGAAAATTATCCGGGGTCTTACATTGACTTAGTGGATAGTTTGAAACACCCAAAATATATTTTTGAAAAAGTTAATATTGAGGAAGAAGAGGCTGAGTGGGTAGGAGATGAGGAAATTTTCGAAGAGAATGAATGGTTTAGTGGAGAGTCTTCAGAAGAGAAGGATTAGTTTGTATAGGTTGTATTTATTATGTATTGTTGCCTTTATGCTTTGTACTGTATATTTACCTTTATGTTCCTCGTTTAAAATTGATATGTAATATACTATTTAAGATTGTTGTTTTAACTTTTCCATAATTTATATAGTAATAAAAATATTCTTGTCTATCTCGTGTTGTTGGATCGATTTGAAATATGAATTAGTAACTTGAAATAAGTTACTAGGAATGTTTTCTTATTTATTTATTTTGTAGGAACTAACTACTTGTTAACTTTACATAATTTAGATGTCAGGAAGAGGTGACAAATGTAAGGGGAAAGATGATCCTACGAAACCAAAAAAGAAAAGACAACCTCTGCCTTATAGACCACCGACAAGAATTCATATATCTGAGGGCTGGTTAGCTGACGCGACAGCACTACCCTCATATTCTAGGTCGTCTCAGGATTTGGTTCCTACTCCTACGTATGTGGGGCCACTTCATGGGTCTATACCGACCCAATCTGCTCCTATCACTGTGCCACAGCCATCACAGTACTATCAGACGACCGCTGGCACATCCGAACATCTACCATCATCGATACACTCATGTAGCAGTCACGCAACTTCGCACAGTGATTCTGCTGGATCTATTGGGTTGTCGGATTTTAAGCTTGGAGACACTCCATCTGATGATTCAGATACGCCCACGCCAGTGCAACCACCATCACTTGATCAGCAGCCAAGAGACAGAGATAATTCTAGGAGGCGTTATCTTATTCCATATGTGACAGGGTAAGATTTCTAAAGATAATAACATTATTCATTTTTTCATTACTATATTATTATGCTCTATGAAATTACTGTTTGATCTTGTGTTGTAGGTTTAGGCCGGATGCTGGAGTTGGACAAATTGCGAGAAAATGCATTTTTTAGAACTTCAACGGCTACTCGACCAGTTGGCAAAAGGTTCCAAAAATTAACAGGAAAAGAATGTTTCAAGAATTTAATGTAAGGATTTAACTTATCGACTACTTAACACTTTGTTAGAACAAAAGACTGAATATTATATTTTTGTTTTTATTGTAGAAATTTTACTGGTGGGATGATGCGAATGCATGTCTTATAAAGAGGAACTTTTTCAAAAGATGTAGATCCAGATTTAACAGTCTTTGGATTATGCCCGAACCAACTTGGTACGACCTAACTAAATTAGTGAATCCTTATGGAAATAGTATATTCGCTATTGGAAGAGCGAAGAATACCAATTGCAGAGGGAAGAAGGAAAGAAAGTCCGGACATCATCCAAAGGTGGCTACCTACATACTGCGGGTGCCAAAAGTGTAATTGTTGTGGAGGAAAAAATGGTCTGTAACTTTTACAGTTTTAATTGTTTGTTTCTATTTACATTTTTAAGTATTTAAACATTGATAATTTTTTCATATGCAGGAAAAAGAAAAGGGTAGGAGCATACCACAAGATGAGCTATTCTAGGAGACTCATCTGAAAAAAAAAAAAGAACCCGACTGATGAAGATGTTTGGGTTGAACCTTATGCAAAAGCTGCCCATGTAAGAATCAAATTTTGAATTTAGGAATATTTTTATCCATGTTGATATTATTCAAGTATAAGTACTTTAATATTTTTAGACTTTTAATTTTAACTTTACTTTGAATATAGAAAAAATCACGCAGCTCGTTAGTGAGTATCATAGTACTCAGCCTCCTGAAAGATAAGGTGATCCACTACCCCAACATGTAGAGGAGGAGTTATGGGATAAAGTTGTGCGTCCTGCAGTTAGAGGCCATTACTACGGATACCACAAACAAAAATTTGGCAAGAATTTTAGGTGTTCGTCCGGCCCTTCATACTCTAACTCTTCAGTTGATAGAGAAACCATTGAAAGACTACAAAATAAAATTTCTAAACTCACTGAAGAGCTTGTTGAACAGAGAGAGAGGGCGCAGAAGAAAGAGGAGGAAACATCATCACAAATCAGGATGCTGCAGGAGCAGTTCAGCTCTTTCATTCAGACTGTAGGGATTATTCCTTCATGTCCTGGTGATGCAGTTCGGGCTGCAAAAGGTCTACGCTCCCTGGATGATATCAACACAAATGAGGATGCGGAAGACGAGGATGAATTCGATGAAGATGAATTTTAGTTTTTGACTTTTGTATGTGTTGTACTTTGGATTCAGACATTTTGTTGTAGTTTGTACACTTTTGAAACTATTGTTGTAGTTTTTACACTTTCACTTTTATTGAACAATTTGTATGTATTGTACACTTTTGAAAGTGTTTACATTTGGTTTGTTGTTCTTTCTATTGTATTGCATGTTGGATCATTTGTTGATTTTTTTCTAATTTCCAAAAAAAAACAACCACAAGTGATAGTTTTTTTTTAAATTTTTTTTACAGAAAACCGACTACTTGTGGTTGTTGTTTTTTTGAATTTTTTTTTTAAAAATCAGTTTTTCCAGTTTTAATAAAATAATAATGAATTTTAAAAATATATATATATTTTTAAGAAAACCGACCACAAGTGGTCGGCTTTTAAAAAGCTACCACTACTTTATTGACCACGCACTTTGATCGATTTTGTGGTCAGAAATTGGGAAAAACCGATCACTTGTAGTTGGTTTTCCTATTTTTTTTTAGTAGTGTTTATTTTAAATGAATATTGTGTTCGATGTTTAGTACTAACTTTCATGACTTTGTGCTTTTAACATTATATACTTTTATTAGAATAACATGGTCAAGATTATCGAATTCTAGAAGTAATTGAATTAGTTTATTAAAATCTCAAATTTAAATCATAATATCTAAAATTTTACTCGCACACTTATTTTCTCAAAATATTTCCACAAATCAAAGCAAAATGGCGGAGATGACTAATATCTTCTAATCAGACAAACATAAAAAAGAGGGCAGACAGGGGAAAATAATAAAATAGGAGAGATCTTCGTCAGAGGTAGGTTTCGGTAAGTTAGTTTGATTTTTTGTGGGTTTCAGCAACCTAAATTCATCTTTGTTCCTTCAAGAACTCATCTGTTTCGGTCATCTTTCTCTTAAAGTTCTTTCTGTCGTCGCTTTGATTTAGAGCTTTCACTAGTTCTCACTCATTTTTTTCAGCCACAAAGAATTTTTTTTTTTAAGCAGAAGGAAGTAAGAATGGTATCCGAAAAAAATGAAATACCATCTCTACCTAGATTTTTAAGATCTTTGATCAAAACTTCACTATTCAACGTTAGTGAATGGGACTTCTCTAATTGGTAAGAAACGTAGTTTAAGAAAAAAGGGTTTTCCATAATTTCTTTGGTCTCACCAATTCACGTGTGGTTGTCCTTTGAAATAGATCAGATATCAAATATTTCTAGTTAGCCTTCTTACTTCTGTTTGATGACTTTATATTTGTTACATGATCAGCAGATTCGGGATTCTAGTAGAATGACCTCAAGTATATTAATTCATTTTTAATTTAATTTTTATATATATTTAGGGTTGTTTCATTGTTGGAATAAGGGATTATTGTCTTGCCTTAAAATTCGGGATAATTTTACTATGCGTTTGATTATGAGTATTAATCAGTCCCAAAAATTATTTTATACTAAAATGGTGGAATTAACTATCCTATATAGAAGGGGGATAAGCACAATGCCTGTCTCGCTTTTAGATTGGGTCATGACATGTTTATAGTTACAGAATTATAATTATCAAATATGTTTCACTTACTTTGTTCTTTGTTTTTATAAAGAATATAATTAGCACAAATTCATGTAATCAATTTAAATTTGCTTGGAATTGAGGCATACTTATTATTATCATCAACCTCGTTATGATTCATTTGTTGTAAATTATGTGTTTTGTTTTTATTTTAATTTGTTTGAACATGAATCAAAATATTTAATTCATAAACTAACAAGCCTTATAAAATAAAATAGATAGCAACACCTCTACTTAAAATATTGCACCAAACCAATTATATCTCATAGAGATCATGAGAGATTAGCTTTCCTTAATCTTCAAAGACATTGATATCAAAGCCAAATTTCCATATTTCAGAAATAAATAAAAATTACCAAGCTATTTGTCAAAAGAGTTTTTCTTTATAACTCAAACTAATACTACATCAGTTTTGATACGGGTAAAATTCATAAATAGCATACTTAAGACCATAATTATGAGATTCATAGCAACACATTTATAAGTACTTAAACTCGCAACTTATATTTTGTATTTGAACAAATTGTTGCTATAAAAATACATATACAAATTGTTTTACTGCCCATATTTAACTCAAACAAGTTGAGTTAAATGTGGCATAATTAGCCATGAATTAAATGTGGAGATTCCTTTTCCATTAAAACCTCTTAATTAACGTGATTTTCGTTATTTGTTACCAATCGAAATAAAAATTCAAATTTCAGTTTCACATTATCGTTTTCATTTAAAAAAAATTAAAATCAAATTCAACTGAAGCTTCTTCTGTTCAATATCTTCAAAAATTCAAATTAAATCATTACTGTTGTTGAAGGTATTTAATCATAATATTATTTTCTTATATGAATTTCATCAGTTGTTTGAAATCGATCAAAAAGATTTCGTTAATTTTTTTTGAACAATTACTATTATTTCGTTCAAATTTTTTTCGGCCATTAATAATGTTTCATTCAAATATAGTGATCAAAATAGATTTTTTGCTAGATTATTTTGGAATATTTTGAGCCATTAACGATTTTATGTTAGAGTGATCAAAATCAAATTTTTATTACGTTGTACAATTTAACAATTTATTTGTTAAATTATTTTTGAATATTTTGTAAACAAACTACGAAAAAAAGTAATGCTACAATAAATTGAAATGATCGAACAATCTTTTGATCAAAATTAATTTTTTAAGCTGCTCAAACTCAATTTTTGGAGTTCTGATTCACAAAATTTAAGAGTATATTTGTATTTTCATAAAATTTGATTTTGTATATTTTGATTGTGTTCGAATATGGATGTTACAAAGCCATCACTACAGAAAAATACATATGAAATTTGATATGTATGTATAGAAATACAAATGCTTTCATATAACTTAAATGTATATTGAACAAAACAAAAATATAATTAAAAGTGCATATGTATTTATAAAAAATATAAAATACTTTCATGTAACTTAAATCTATATTTAGTCAGTCAATTTGTATATATGGTAAACCTATATATACAGTATTGAAAATGTATTTGTATTTCAACAAATACAAATATGTCCATAACCCCAACTACATATTAAGCAATAAGAATACCCAAATGTATATTTCAACATTCCAATATACTGAAGATACATAATAATTATAAAATAAATACATACAGGCAAATACCTCTTCATAAATAGTTCATATATAAATGTATTTTTCATACATGCAACTTAGCATATGTATTTAACATACAAATACACATAAATACATACTACCCCAAAATGTATATTTAAGCTATCAGCTTGACCAAAATACATATCAGTAAATACATATCAACTTCGCCAAATACATATTACCCAAAAATGATATCAGTTCTACTGAAATCCCTAAATACATATCAGTAAATAAAAATACATACACACCAAAAAAATACCTCTTCCTCCTCATCTTCTTTCGATTCATTACTAGACGAGTTTTCAATAGCACCTTTTGAATTTACTCCCTCTGTTCATTTTTACTTGTCACTAATTTCCTAATTAGATTTCTAATTGTTGGGTTCAAGATTAAAAGTGTGAATGAAAAATAGAGCAAATTAAGTGGAGGAAAAATTGAGATAACACATAAAAAGGAAAGTGTACTCAAAAATAAGGAAAGTCTACTAATTCTCCCACATTGGTGGAAGAATGAAACTTTCATGTGTTTATATTAAGAAACACAAACTCCACATGGTAAGTGACACAAGAACTAAGAGGTGCCTTGCGTCGTCGTCGCCGCTCGCTCGACTTGGCTTCGGCTTTGGCTCGGGGTCGATGAGATTAATCTTTTTGGACAAAATTTATTTGAAACCTGGGAAGAAATCCAGTCCAAAAATCCAAAGAAAATAGTTTTTCTCCTACATCAAAATGCATGCTTCTGCATGCAAAAACGATGCTAAAAGCTGCTCGGAAGAGACACAACTCTTCGAGTAAAAGACACACTATTTCTAAAAAAGTTGTGAAAGTTTGAATGGTTGTGGCTGTTCGAGAAGACACACTATTTCGAATGGACATGCATGACTATTCAGAAAAGATACACCTTTTCGATATACCATTATCACCTTTCGGAAGAGGCATTTCATGTCTATATAAACCTATTTTTTCCACAAAAACGACAAATATTTCTAGTTAGCCTTCTTACTTTTCTTTGATGAATTTATATTTGTTACATGATCAACAGATTCAGGATTCTAGTACAATGACCTCGAGTATATTAATTCATTTTTAATTTAACTTTTATATATATTTAGGGTTGTTTGATTGTTGGAATAAGGGGTTATTGTCCTGCCTTAAAATTCGGGATAATTTTACTATGAGTTTGATTATGAGTATTAATCTGTCTCAAAAATTATTTTATACTAAAATGGTGAAATTAACTATCCTATATAGAAGATGGATAAGCACAATGCCTGTCTCGCTCCTAGATTGGGGCTTGACATGTTTATAGTTACAGAATTATAATTATCAAATATGTTTCACTTATTTTGTTCTTTGTTTTTATAAAGAATATAATTAGCACAAATTCATGTAATCGATTAAAATTTGCTTGGAATTGAGGCATAGTTATTATTATCATCAATCTCGTTATGATTCATTTGTTGTAAATTATGTGTTTTGTTTTTATTTTAATTTGTTTGAACATGAATCAAAATATTTAATTCATAAACTAACAAGCCTTATAATATAAAATAGATAGCAACACCTCTACTTAAAATAGTGCACCAAACCTATTATATCTCGCAGAGATCATGAGAGATTAGCTTTCCTTAATCTTCAAAGACATTGATATCAAAGACAAATTTCCATATTTCAGAAAAAAAATAAAAATTACCAAGCTATTTGTCAAAAGAGTTTTTCTTTATAACTCCAACTAATACTACATCAGTTTTGATACGGGTAAAATTCATAAATAGCATATTTAAGACCATAATTATGAGATTAATAGCAACACTTTCATAATTATTTAAACTAGCAACTTATATTTTGTATTTGAACAAACTGTAGCTATAAAAATATATATACAAATTATTTTGCTCCCATATTTTACTCAAATCAGTTGACATAAATGTGGTATAAGTAGTCATGAATTAAATGTGGAGATTCCTTTTTCATTAAAACTTCTTAATTAACGTGATTTTCATTATTTGTTACCAACCGAAATAAAAATTCAAATTTCAGTTTCACATTATCGTTTTTATTTAAAAAAAATTAAAATCAAATTCAACTGAAGCTTCCTCTGTTCATTATCTTCAAAAATTCAAATTAAACCATTACTGTTGTTGAAGGTATTTAATCATAATATTATTTTCTTATATGAATTTCATCAGTTGTTTGAAATCGATCAAAAAGATTTCGTTAATTTTTTTTGAACAATAACTATTATTTCGTTCAAATTTATTTTAGCCATTACTGATGTTTCGTTCAAATATAGTGATCAAAATCGATTTTTTGTTAGATTATTTTTGAATATTTTGAGCCATTAATGATTTTTTGTTAGAGTGATCAAAATCGATTTTTCGTTACGTTGTACAATTTTTCGTTAAATTATTTTTGAATATTTTGTAAACAAACTACGAAAAAAAAGTAATGCTACAATAAATTGAACTGATCGAACTATATTTTGATCAAAATTATTTTTTTAAGCTGCTCAAACTCAATTTTTGGAGTTCTGATTCTCGAAATTTAAGAGTATATTTGTATTTTCATAAAGTTTGATTTTGTATATTTTAATTGTGTTCGAACGTGAATGTTACAAAGCCATCACTACAGAAAAATACATATGAAATTTGATATGTATGTATAGAAATTCAAATGCTTTCATATAACTTAAATGTATATTGAACAGAACAAAAATATAAATGAAAGTGCATATGTATTTATAAAAAATATAAAATACTTCCATGTACCTTAAATGTATATTTAGTCAGTCAATTTGTATATATGGCAAACCTATATATACTGTATTGAAAAAATATTTGAAAATGTATTTGAATTTCAACAAATACTAATATGTCCATAACCCTAACTACATATTTAAACAAAAAGAATACCCAAATGTATATTTCAACATTCCAATATACTGAAGATACATAATAATTATAAAAAAATACATACAGGAAAATGCCTCTTCATAAATAGTTCATATATAAATGTATTTTTCATACATGCAACTTAGCATATGCATTTAACATACAAATACACATAAATACATACTATCCCAAAATGTATATTTAAGCTATCAGCTTGACCAAAATACATATCAGTAAATACATATCAACATCGCCAAAATACATATTACCCAAAAATGATATCAGCTTTACTGTAATTCCTAAATACATATCAGTAAATAAAAATACCTATACACCAAAAAAATACCTCTTCCTCCTCATCTTATTTTGATTCATTACCAGACGAGTTTTCAACAACACCTTTTGAATTTACTCCCTCTGTTCATTTTTACTTGTCACTAATTTTCTAATTAGATTTCTAATTTTTGGGTTCAAGATTAAAAGTGTGAATGAAAAATGAAGAAAATTAAGTGGAGGAAAAATTGAGATAACACTTAAAAACGAAAGTGTACTAAAAAATAAGGAAAGTCTACTAATTCTCCCACATTGGTGGGAGAATGAGACTTTCATGTGTTTATATTAAGAAACACAAACTCCACATGGTAAGTCAGACAAGAACTAAGAGGTGCCTTGCATCATCGTCGTCGCTCGCTCGACTTGGCTTCGGCTTTGGCTCGGGGTAGATGAGATTAATCTTTTTGGACAAAATTTATTTGAAACCTGGGAAAAAATCCAGTACAAAAATCCAAAGGAAAAATGCAACAGTTTTGCTCCTTCATTAACATGCATGCTTCTGCATGCAGAAACTATGCTAAAAGCTGCTCGGAAGAGACACAACTCTTCGTGTAAAAGACACACTATTTTAGAAAAAGGTGTGACAGTTTTAATGGTTGTGGCTGTTCGAAAAGACACACTATTTCGAATGGACATACATGACTATTCAGAAAAGATACACCTTTTCAATGTACCATTGTCACCTTTCGGAAGAGGTATTTCATGGCTATATAAACCTGTTTTTTTCACAAAAACGATAAAATCTGAACAACTTTTGAAGACAATCTTTTCTTACCACTAAAGCAGAGAGGATCTTGTTATTTCGGTAGCCTTCACAAGGGCTTTTTTGATATTTTAATTTTTTGGTGAAATAAAATTATGACGCATGATAATTAATGGTGTTTTTTAATTACATATTTTCATTGTCGCCCTTATTCTTTTTGTTAAGATTATTCAACTTGGGTTTTAATAATTAATTTTGTCTTGCCACGTGTTAGATTACTATTTGATTAAAACTCCTTTCATTTTAAATCAACAATACTCAAGCTAAGTTTTCCTACAAAATTAAAGTTTTCAATGATTTCAACTACAACCTCATAGTTCTTTATGATATTATAATATAATAAATAATATCTTGTATTTATTGTTTCTCGTAGTGGACATGAAAAAGTGTAAAACAATAATTAAAATGGGACGAATAGGTTACTTTTGTAAGGAATGTTTAAAACATAAATATAATAAGTAAATAAATCGAATGGAGCAAGCTATTAATGTAGTTTAATTATCATTTAATATCTTTAAATATTCTTATTAAATTAATTTATATTAAGGCTCTGATTTGAGGCAATAAATAAAAGTTTTGGTAGTCCTCACATTAAAATTCATGGAATAAAAATCTTATATGTGGCATTGTTTTGTCATAATTCTCCTTTTAATATTTCCCACATGAACATTTTTATTGGTTGAATTTGTTTTTTGTTTTATTAAATTATTTTCTTCTTCATCTTAAAATATTTGTCACATTTTACTTTATAGGATCAAATTATATGGACTTTAATCAAAGTTTCTAAGAAAAAAATATTATTATATCGATATAATCATTGCATTTTATGATATTTCATTTTCATATAGTTTCGAATATCTAATTTCTAATTTTATTGAATTAATATAACACAGTTTAGCTCTAAAACAAGTCAAATTATATTTTAAAAAATAAAACGATATAATTTGAGCAACTAAAGCATAGACAATATTTAGATTTTGGTAGTCCTCGCAAGGGCTTTTTTGATTTTTTTTTTTTTGATGAAATGAAATTACTACACATGATAATCAATAGTGTTTTTTTATTACATATTTTCATTTTTGCCCTTATTCTTTTGTTAAGACCGATCCACTTGGGTTTTTATAATTGGTTCTTCTTGTCACATGTTAGATTACTATTTAATCAACACTCCATTCATTTTGAATCAATAATATTCAAGCCAACTTTTCCTACAAAATTAAAGTTTTCAATGATTTCAACTACAACCTCATAGTTCTTTTTATTTTATAGGATAATAAATAATATCTTGTATTTATTGTTTCTCGTAGTGGACATGAAAGAGTATATAACGATTACTAAAATAGGACGAGTTGGTTACTCTTGTAAGGACGTGTAAAAAGCAAACATAATAAGTAAATAGAACGAATGAAGCAAGCTATTAATGTAGTTGAATCACATAAAAATCAATCACATTTTTCACTTCTTTGCTTGAAAACTTTTCATATTCCCAATCAAAGAGAGGAATGCTAATGAACACCTAATTTTTGACCAAACCTAGATTTAGGTCTAAATTAGACATTGTAATTTCTATAACATTTTAAAAATATTAGAAAAATAAAAATAGTATCACATTTTAGGATAAGCTTTGTTTTTATTTTCAAAAAAAGAAAAATTTATAATAGAAAAAAATATTAGCCTAAAATAAACATAACGTAGAACCTTTTTCCCCAAGAAAAACCAAAACCTGCACTTGCCTACTACTATATATAACTAGCGAAACATACTGCTCCCTCACGTTACCTAACCAGAACAATACAGCAAAACCAAAACCTACACTTCTCTACTACTATATATAACTAACTAAACCATACTACTCCCTCTCACCTGCAAATTACTACTCCCTCACAAGCCACAACCAAAATTATATTCCCTCACGTTCCTAAGAATGTTATCGTTAGGTTATCGATTCCACCCCACCGATGAAGAGTTGATCAACTATTTGAAGAATTTCGTGCTCCACGGAGTGTTGCCACCTAGGGATTTTATTAAAGTAGCAGACCTGTTTGAAGATTTGGAGCCATGGGAGATTATGACAGGTTCGGAGAAAACACGTTATTTTCTTTCGCGATTGAAGAGATTCAAGAATTCAACCAAAAAATTCTCAAGAACAGTTGGAAAAGGGACTTGGAAGGGCCAAAATAGTGGTAATCCCATTGAAGATGGATTAAAGAAGAATACTACAATTGGATATAAGAGAAGTTTGAAGTATAAAAGTGATAACGAAAAAGATGAAAATAATGACAAGTGGCTCATGAAAGAATATTTTTTGCCAGATGAGTACTTTAGGAAAAGCAACAAGAACTACGCATTCGTCATTTGCAAAATCAAAGAGAAGAAAAAAAATGGGAAAAAGAATAAGGGGGTTGTTAATGATGATGTGATGGAGGAAGAAGTTGATGAATTTATTGATTATGTATTAGAAAGCATTCCTGATAATCATCAAGTAATTACCAACGGTGATGACAATCGATTCGCGGTTGCAAACGAGGTTAATTATGTAGTGATGAGGACAAATTATGAAGCAAGTACAAGCACATTGCATGAAGATTACGGAGGAGAAGGCAGGAGTAATTATTTCGATGGTGGTGGAGTTGAGGACTTTAATGGAATTAATCATCAACTATTAGGAGTTGAGGATATTAACGATGAGAATTGTTGCATTGACTATGATGAGTTGCTGGAAATTATTGGATAAAGTTAAGGTTTTTTTTTTAGACTAATTAAGTAGGTCATAATAGCATGAATATTTTTCATCGAATATGCAGTTTCTTGTTTTAATTCTTCTTAATTTGGTTTTTAGTTATTTGTTTTTTATGGTTGGGGATGTGCATATATAAGATAAAATCTCCCAACTTCATCAAGTTTTTTTCTTACACGTTAATTATAGTTATGGCATCATCATCTTCCTCCATCTTCTATCCAAAAACGTAGTATTAACCTTAATATATAACACGATTAAACTAGTATACACAACTTCTGAAATCTCTTTACAAGGTGTTGGAGCAATTAGTTCAACCCGATATTGGAATCTCTCAAGCAAATAAATGGGAATTATGAACAGTTTCATCAACGATATCTTCGAAAAACTTGCTCAGGAGTCTTCTAGACTGCTGTAAGATTGGTCTTGCTTATATTTGTATTTTATTAGTTGGTTTTAATAGTTGGGTGTGCATATATATTTTTGATCAAGTTTTCTTACACGTTATGGTTAAGGCATCATCGTCTTCATCCATCTTCTAACTCCCTATACAGTCTAGACTTTCAAGATCTACATCTTGGAATCTCAAGAAAAGCTATGGCAATAATAGACAGTTTTATCGATGATATATTCGAAAAAACTGCTATGAGATTGGTACTTCCTGGCGAATATTGGCAAAGCATGCTGTTTCTAAAGGCACTAAGGTTGTTGCCAATTTCACTTGCTCTTTAAGAAATTTAGGGTTTATGTGTTTAATTTTACTGTATTAGGGCTTGCTTTGGGTGTGAAAATAGTTTCTTTTTTGTAATTAGCTTGCTTCGATTGTACTCTTCTTTTGTAACGGCGATTGCTAATCTATCAACAAAATAGACGGCGATAGCAAAAATCTATCAGCAAAGTTGACACCCTATTATTGTATAATGATAAACGATTTATCTCGCTGTGAACTTGTGTGTTATAAAAAATTTGAACAATCAAAATAGATGGCGATTGTGCCTGATCAAATTGATCAGGTCATGTAGGAACGATGTTCAAGTCTACCGGTCTGCAAGGATGCCTCAGTTACATACAACACCAATCATATTGATAAAGGACTTATCTCATCATGATCTTCTCTTGAAATCTCAAAAGAACTTTTATCGCTTCCTCCTCAAAGGGGCAGAAAACTTGTCGTCATCAGAGTTGTGCTACCAAAAGCTTCGGAAAAATTAAAATTTCTAATTAAGAATGGAGAATCTACATGCAGCTTCACAAGGGAAAAAAAAAGAATGAGAAGTTACAACTCCACCATTCGGTGTCAAGTATCTATGTTGGGATTCGATTAATTTAAATTTATATGGAAAAATCCCATTTGGGGAGATGAAATGCTCCCTACTAAACAAAAATCGATTTCAAAAACTCGAACATTAAACTTTTGGTTGATATTGATAACGAGTACTTATCATCCAATTCACTTTTCTTCTTATTCACTAAATACTATACTATGTGTTACAATTAGAAGCCTCTTTAGTTTAGTTTAATACAGATTCTAACCATTGCAGACAATACTACACATAAAATATTCTAAACTCTGCTACAATTAATCAATTAAGAGTCGTTTGGTTACTGGTTAGAGTTTTACAAATATTAGTAATATATAAATTAATATTACATCATTTCCGTTCGTCAGATAGCAATATTCCAGATAAATTTATTCCACAAATTTTCATAATTCCATTGCAATTTTAAATAAATAAGGCATACGTACATAATACGTACATGCTGCTAGATAATATTATTGCCAAAGAGTAGAAATCTTGATGCATGCATCTTATATATAATGTAATATTTTTATTAATACAATTTAATTCTTCCAAGATATATGGATAATGTATGTGACATAAGTTCAGTATTAATTCCCTCTTCAATTGGGTGATTGTATCACCAAATCTTGAATAGGATTTGAAACATCTGTCTTTTACTCAAACAGTAAAACTAGGAGTAAATTTTCCCTATAAATAGAAGGTTTCCTTCATTGTAAATTACCCCATCAAGAGATCCCTCAAGAGAAGAAATAAGCATTACTCTCTCTAATCTCTGTACTCTTCTTCTTGTTTTTTAATGTTTTATAACACGTTATCAACACGAGATTCTGTCAAACAAGGCGAGATTATAAATCTGAAGGATTTCAAGGTTAGTAATTCTTTATGTTATCTTTCTTTTGCTACTACTAATATAATTATTATTGGATTTGAGGAAAAATAATTGATTTGGAACCATTTATATTTTAAATTTATTCCTCAAGAACAATATTATTAAAAATGATGATAATATGTTGGGTTCAAGTCCCATCGATTCATGCCTAAGACGCTTTTATATGGATAAGATGTTGAGTTTGAATCTCAATACACCATATTGATGATATTATGATGGCTAAGACAAAATAATGGGTGTTTAATGAAAAGTCATAAAATTCGACCCATTGAATGTGCTCCATTCCATGATGTGAATATGGTAGCAATATATGATAAGTCCGAAATATGACAACTTACCTCATTCTTAAGGTGTATGTGGTAACAGTGCATAATATGTCTGAAAGAAGACAAATGATTGAATGCACGAATATATGCGTGGAGGGACAATATGATAATGGTCAGCAAAAGTGGTGATATTTTCACACGCTTATATGATTATAAGATATACTAGAGAAAAATTCTCTACATCATATGCATGCCTCGATTTGCTTCTGAAGTAGCAAAATCTTGAAAGAGGTTATAAGCTATCATAATTTGATAGGCTTAAGGCACGATTATATTCCATTCCTGGGAAATGAGAAACTTATTTATGCAAACGTGCACTTGATTGTGATTGTATCACAACTCACCTCCGAAAGAGGTTGAATAATTTTGAAATCTACGTCAAAAGTAATAAATCTGAAATGTATTCATGTAATAGTAAATTTGAAATTTACTAAAGTAAAAGGTACATATCTTGGTAAACTTGGAGTTTACTAGAATAAAAGTTCATAAATTGATATGAACGATTGCAACATCTTAAAGATGTGCATGCTGAGTATTGAACATCTATTGAAGAAATTAATAAAATTCTTCTTTACTTTTAATATTGCTTGTTCTCATGATAAGTTTGTTGGACCAACTAATTTTGGGATTGGATCCCTTAAAATCTGAAAAGTATAAAAGGTGAATAAGAGCTCGTTCACCTATCTGATATATTGAAAAGATGCATCAATAAGATAATCACATGTACATTCATTGTCAACCTACATTTGTCATTCATAAAATTACTTGCTCAATATAAATTGAGCATGATTTTCAGATTGTGTAATCAAGATTATTTATCTTGATGATGATGGTTTAGCATTGAATGTCTTCCATAAATAGCTGAACCATTACTAACGAGAATAAAGTTTCATGTATTGGTATGAAATATGATATGTTGCATACAATAGCACTTGTATGCATTAGATCAATATATTATGATTATTTCTTCCCTCTGAATTGGTTCAAGGTCAGGACCAACTATTTCATTTAATAGTTTTGATGTGCGGTATACGATTAATTAATATACCATGATGCACAAAGATGGAGGATGTATGTTAGTTTTCCTAACTTAAGGGGAGATTATAAGCAGTTATGAAATTTGTTAGGAATTATCATCAGATCCTTATTCAAAAGATAATTCAAGTCGAATGCCGAACACATCTCATATTTAAGCTGCAAGTGCTCCTATTTTGTGTTCATAAAGGACAAAGTCTACGCATGGATGAAGCATGGTAGATTAATCGGTTTCAAATAAAATGATCCTTAAAAAATTAGGAGAAAATAATCATAATAAGAAAGCAATGTGCTCTTGAAGAGCCTACAAAATAACACTTCATGAAACCTTATAAGAGGTTCAGGTAGCTAAAAATAATGAAGTGATGATATCTCAATATGTTATGTCAAACTATGAATCGATACAAAATGATATATCATCAATATCTTTGATACAATATTGGTGCAATATTGTGAAAGATTACGAGGATCCGAATTCTACGTTTATTTATGCATGCTGACGTAGAAATATTTATCAAGTGACCTGAAATGATGTATTTTGATAAGCATAAAATTTATTTGATTTGCAGTCCAGACACTTAAAGATGTCACACTTGACATGTTGGATATTGTTACGTGACAAACATCCATATGAAAATCCCTAAAGGATTCAAAATGACTGAAGCATATAAAGTTTCTGGAAAACATTTTATTATCCTCATAAGATATAATTTGTTGATTTGAGTATCATTGGAACTCTTGGAGAGTTTTTAAAAGCAATAGAGTATTTGCTTAAATGAGAAACATGCAAAAATTGAATAAGGATCCATTCCGACCTCAAGAAAAGAATGAGGAACTCCTTGGTTATGGAGTACCATATCTTAGTTCAATTAATGCACTAATGTATCTTGCAAATACTATAAGGCCTGATATAGCTTTTTTTTTTTAGTTAATTTGTTAGCAAGTTTGCAGTTTCAATCTTATTGGTTATGCTGATTTTGGGTACTTATCTGACCTGCATAAAGCTCAGTCTCAAATAGGCTATGTGTGCATATATGGTGGTACTGTAATATCTTGGAGATATACAAAATAGTCTATCATAGCCACTTCATCGAATCATGCTGAGATAATAGATATTCATGAAGCAAGCCAAAAATGTGTATGGTTGAGGTCCATGATACATCTCATTCAGGAAAAATTTGGTGTGAAATGTGATAATCTACCCACAATTTTATACGGAGATAATGCATCATGCATAGCACATCTTAATGAAGGATTCATAAAAGGGGATAGAACGAAGCACACTTCATCAAAGCTTTTCTACATACATGAGCTACAAAGGAATGGTGATATCAACGTGCAACAGATTCGTTAAAGTGAAAATGTGGCTGATTTATTCACCAAGTCGTCTCCAATTACAACTTTTATGAAGATGGTGCACAAGATCGGGATGCAAAAGTTCAAGGATGTTCTCATTAGGGGGAGTTAATACGCGTTGTACTCTTTTTTTCTTACGAGGTTTTGTCTCACTGGGTTTTTCTTGTAAGTTTTTGAATGAGGCAGCCGATATGCGTATTGTTAGAAATATGTACTCTTTTTCCTTCACTAGATTTTTTTTCCTACTGAATTTTTTCTAGTAAGGTTTTAATGAGACACATTATGTATCTAGACATTCAAAGGGGAGTGTTATAAATGTATTTACATTACAGTGAATGTCAATCAAGATCTAATAAGATCTACTTTGATATCTATTAGGATTTAAACCATCTGTCTTTTACTCAAACTAGGAGTAAATTTTCCCTATAAATAGAAGGGTTTTCTTCATTGTAAATTACCCCATCAACAGATCCCTCAAGAGAAGAAATAAGAATTACTCTCTCTATTCTCTTTACTCTTCTTCTTGTTCTTTAATGTTTTATAACAATATATATATATATATATATATATATATATATATATATATATATATATGTATGTATGTATATCTATATATTAACGAAATTTCTAATTTCAGCATTGAGCACAAAAATATTCAATTTTTCTATCTCGACAAGTTGTACAATCATAGTTTATCTGAAAATCTCCAATTATGTTTTATGCATCATTATATATTGCAAATCAAATCAAATCAAATCTTATCTCAGTCATAAATGAAAAAATGAAGCAACATATATATACGTAAGAAAACTATAGTATTAGTTTAAATTTAAAAATAATTATTAACTGGAAAAGTAGGCATCACACAACTATTGAATGTGTTACTGAATCTTATATGTGGCAAGCACGTTTCAAATATCCTATTAAATATTTCCTTACTGATTACAATAATTTCCTGATCAGAACTAAATGAGACGTTTAAAGAAAGATAAAAAGTAATTTAAATTATAATTAATGTTATTCAATATATATATTTTTTAAAAATGTGTAAAAGTGTTAGAAAGACAGACAATACGAATTGGCAGAGCCTTTACATTCTTTTGATAATCCCATTTAGATTTTTTTCTAATCACACGTCGTAAAACTAACACATTTCTGGTATCCACGGGATTGGTGTGAATATACCAATTTATAATAATTAGTGTTTTTTTTTTGTAACATGCAACAATTAGAATTGTTAGTCCCTAAATAAGTAACTTAGAATAACAATGAATTTATAGGAAAAATAACATAAATATACACCTTAATTTATCATTTTTATATAAATCTTTATCCTTACAATGTAATTACAAAAAATTCTACTAATTATGTATCTTCATTAGATGCATCGGGAGATAATTATGTATCTCAACAGACCCAAAATAAAAAAAATGTATCGAGAACGTAACTAATTATGTATCTTTACAAAGGAAAAATGTATCTTCGTTAGATGTATTGGGTGCTAATTATGTATCTTGACAGACCCGAAATTGAAATTTTCATTAATTATGTAAAATATCAAAATTTTCTATAATTAAACTCCGTATTGTTTGCCCAAATTTATATTCGAAGACGAAGGTCACTCATGTTATAATGATCAAATACTAAATTTTTGATACTAAAAACTTACATACCAAGGTAATGCAACAAATAAATAATAGTAATCTCTCTCTCTATATGTGTGTATGTATGTATAAAGGAAGATTATGAGCAAGCTGATGTTGCATGCTTTATTGACAAGTATGATTATTCATCTTTTTTCTTAGAATTTTGAGAGTTTTTTTTTCTATTTTTTGGTTCTGAAATCTTTCAAAAAATATAAAAGTTTTCTTCCTTTATTATAATTATCATTTACTACCTTCTTAAATCCTCTTTCCTACATTAAATATATATATGGTAGTAAATTAGTCCTTCCAAATGGAAGGTGACCTACGCGTTGCAGCAGTTGTCACACCCTTTTTTTAATCAAAAAGATTATCAATTTTAAGGTTTGAAAGAGTTTTATTATTAAGTGACGAAAAAGAAAATTTATTTCGAAAATGACTTTTTAACAATTCACCACTTGACATAATCTGGTGTGCCAAGTCACCTTGGAAAAATTCTTTTCAAAACGATTTGACTTTTTAAACTGATTTGCGAACAGAAATTCCAGATAAGGAATTCTATTGATCGAGGGGAAGGTGTTAGGCACCCTTCTATCCCGTGGTTCGACCACGGTCGCACGGTGGAGCATATCGGTTAATTTAACACTATGAATGTATAGACCACATAAAACAAGCAACAAACAAATCAAGCAAAGTTCAAAATCAAAAATAATATCCAGCCCGAGTTATACAATCCCGAAAATAGAAAAATACGGAAATATTGATCCTATTCTAAACTAATCCTATACTAAGCTCCAATGCTTTACCCGATGCCTCGGGCCTTGATCACGAGCCTCCTTTGCGAATATGATACTTCGGGGCATTCCTCTATAAATAAGTACAATGTGGCCTCAGGGCATTCCCTGACGAATGAATACATTTGATGAAATGTAATAAAAATGGAGAAATCATTCAACATAGACATTCACACATTCAATGATATAGAATCCTACGAGTTACCTACCAAACTTGGTATTTTCCTATCCATTTAGCAATCTGAAACATGATACTATCGATTTCAACAATATCCATCAATGAATCAAAAGTAATCAATATCCACCTTATCAAAGATCAATCCATTCCCCCAAATCATTCTCATCACATGATTAATCAATGTTGATATGAAATCAAGCAATCAAAGTCACAACAACGCCGATTAAAATTTCTCAAACACACTATCAAAATATATCACCAACCCAACATGAATCATACAAGCCACGATATCAAAACATTAACTCCATAATAAGATAAAAATAGAAAAAGATAGAGTTGAAAATTTGGACTTCAATTTGATGTTTTATTTCAATTGAATTATTTGACGAAGCGGCACCGGAATACCTCAGACGAAAATCCCCGACAATGAACTCCCGACTTCGACAAACCCAAAATTCGAACTGACCCAATAAACTGACTGACCCATTTCAATTAATATTTTTTCGATTGAGTTTTGGGTAAGAAACGGGAACTAGAGCGTGTGGGTCACAGATTTCTTGTGTTTCAGAGACGATAGAGGTTTTGGATTTTTCGGTCGCAGGTTTTGCATTTTCCGATGAGGTCATTTTGGTCCGAAATTAGAGTTGGCAGGATATTCTCCGGCGAGAATCCGCAGGAATAGTAACAGCAGCGTGCGTTCCAATCAACTCTCTCTATAAATTTTTTTCTATTCTCCATTTATCTCTCTCTCAATCTCTCTTCCTCTCTTAATCTCCCCCTATTTCTCACTATTTTTTCTCTCAATATATCTCTCGATCTCTCTCTATGTGTAGTGGTGTGTATCGTTTTCGGTGGGATGTGCATTTTTCCGATGGTGTCTGTGTATCCCGGTGTGTTGTTGGTATTTGAAGTGAAGTTGTGCTGTGTGTTAATTATTAATCTATTTTTCAGTCAATTTGCATGAATCAGTGGTATTGTGTATCTATCATTGGGTGTGTAGAGTGTGTTCTTGTGGTGGTGCAGATGAATGAGAATGGAGGATCATTTGGTGAGGTGTGTGTATCTATTTATTCTGTGAGAATGATGTCTATATAGAGTTTCGAGTGAGTGAATATATGTATCAATTGTGAGTGGGGCCCGCGTGTATGTATATAATCTATTAAAAGAAAGACCCTCCAAAATGTGAATGAGGGGATAGAGTGTAGGGTGGTACGTGGGGTATAGGGGTTATCACGCCCCATGTTCCTCGCAGAAAGTGGGATTCGACATGACAAACTCTTTTTGGGATGCGTTTAAATAGGTGTGAGAGTCGTCACCTAATGTATTAAGGTGTGTTAGGGCACCGATCTAGGCTACTACGAACCTATTTTGTTATTTTATCTTAGTTTACCAGAGTTCGGGTAAGGATTCAAATTACCTCAAAAGGAAGGTGTTAGGCACCTTTCAAGGTCCACAAAGGTGGTTCCCAACAAAACTCATACTTTACGTGGAGATTCTATGTGATCAAATAAAGTCTCTTATTTTATCATTAATTTAATGTTTAGCTAAGTGATAAAATAATTAATAAGCAAACACATGTCATTTGTTAATTCTAATTATCGATTATCTAGGTGATAAAGCTAAATAAAACATGTAAATAAGATAAGCGAGGAGAAAGAAGGCAAGACAATTCATGATAAAGGGGACTGCTCATGTAATAAACCAACTACCCCAAATAAACATGTAAAGTGAATAAAAAGACTAAAAATAAATCGTCCAAATCAAACAAAAAAAATATTTTGATTTTATTCGGATCAGAAACTCAATTTTTTAATCATCATCAGACCCAAGGGCCGAACTCTTGGACAAGTAATAACGTTATTAACCTCACCGTTAGTATTTGTTGGGATCATCCTTTTCGAATGATTGCCTGTCCCACACCATCTAGGCTGGAAGTCAAGTTTAAAGGCGTTCTATGACAAGGACAAGACTAATGATTTTAGTATTACTTATCGTCCCAACTATCGTACAAGAGGCATTGAACTTTGCTATTTTGGATTTGTGTTCTAGACTAAAAGAAAACTATTTTCTAGGACTCGAAGCGCGAACATATTGGACAACAAGTAGCACGTAATAATCCCAAGTTAGCCGCTTGATTAATTAACGTTAACTGATGTGATATCATGCGAAGACAAAGATTAAATATTATGTCATTAACCTATAGGCATGATGTCTAAATGTTCAATCAAATGGTGATAAAGGACAACTGTGATTCGTGTATGCAACAATGTAATGTGTGTTAATCATAAAGGAATGCACTTAAATGCGGAGAACAAATTAACATATAGTAAATGTAGAGAATTACTAGTATTTTAGCATGCTAGAAGTCAACATGCTGAAAAAATTAATTAATCATGCTGAAAAATTTATTACACATGCTAAGAATAACGTTAAGACGCAGTATTTCATGTTGATATGCTGAAAACATGCCACAATGTCAAAAATCTAATATTTTAACATGCTTTAAATGTAGGGAACTAGCATTTTAAACATGTTGAAATTCCGTCTAAGTGCTAAAATTTATTTAGATGCGCTGAAAAATCATTTAATCATGCTAGAAATTAATCTAAAATTGCTAAAATTAATTTACACATGCGTAAACTTGATCTAAGCCATGCTGGAAACTAATTTATGTTGCTAAACTAGATGTTTGACATGCTGAAACTTTAATGTTAACATGCTCAAATTTATTTTAATATGCCTAAAATTGTGTCGACACGCCTGAACATGTAAAGACATACTAAATAAGTTGTGCTTAACATGCAAATATTAATGTAATAAGTTAACATATCGAAAATATTATCGTGTCTTAATTCAATGGATATGTTAAAAGGTATTAGCATGCTTAGGTTCAAATCAATATGCTTAACATTCAGAAATACGTCAACATGCCTAATGTTAAATTAATATGCTCGACGTCGATTGATATGGTATGTCGATTTTAATTAGATCAAAAGTAATTAACAAACCGTAGTTTAAGTGTCTAAACAATTCATACATTTATAAATCTTAATTTGTGTGCCTAAGTGATTCACATAGCATGTAACAAATATAAGCCTAAGTTGTGCGTATCTATACCGTTCATATAGCATGTATGTCCCTGCCCCCCGAAGCAATCCCCGAAAATTATTATTACATCAATAACAATAGTATCTTTACAATAATATTACAAACCAATTTAGTAAAGAATAAAAATAAAACTAGAATTGAGAGTGCGCAGCCTCCTCCCCACTTTCTTCAAATATCATGACACCTGTTAGATACAAACAAAGCACCCATACATGTCAAGAAACAAGCAACACATAGACAAGATGGCATGTGAGGTATTACTTACTCAACTCCTAGGGGTCATGTTTGCTACTGACTTTCACAGCAATACCACAATTATCACACAGAGAATGAAATTACGTCGACAGGGCCTTACCGATTGATGATAACAAAATGTAGTAATAAGAAAAACCAAGCAATAAAGAATCCAAGTGCAAATTGCCACAGAGAAATCAATATTAATGATCTAATAGTAAGCACGAAAGTAACAATGAAAATTATTTCTTTTTTCTTGAGGCTTTTCTGTAGGAGTCTTAGTGGAAAATTTCGTGTCCAAAATAAGAGAAAGAAGGTCCTTTATATAGTGGGAGGGAAATACTTGTTAAAAGGAACAAAACAATTAAAGATCAATTAACAAAATATCAATTCCTTAATTACCTTGGTCAAATTAATGAGGAGGAGAAAATCTCACTAATAGGACTATTAAAAGAAAATTAGAAAATCATTCACCCCCTCAATCAATTGAGATCAATCCGGAGTAATTAAACAGGTAAATATTGTCATAAATAGAAGAGTAAAATATGTCCAAATTAAGTAGAAAGAAAACTCTAAAAATAGAATATAAATGGGATTTGCCATATGTAACAGAGCAAATCAGAGAGAGGAGAGAATCACAAGGATTCGAGCAACTCAAGTTGACATATTTAAAACATGTAATGTTTGTCATTCTGAATTTAAAAGTGATGGGAGGAATAGGTGACTCAAATTCATCTTAGAGAACAAAATTGATTTACAATTGCAATTTAGTACAAACTTTGAAATTGTGCAAAATTCACAACTCAAGTCATGAAATTAGGGATTTTTAATGTATACCAGTCTAGGGAAGGGCACAAACATATAAGTAAACGAATTGAATCAAAACTCATAAAATAATTTAGGCAATTCGCACCAAAATAAACAAGCATGTAAATTAAGGTTTAATAGATCAAACCAGTCAACAATCGCAGGGAGCTTGAATAACACTCATGAAATCAAACAATAGAACACAAGAAAAGAAAATAGGTTGAAGAAGATTGAGAACTCGAAAACGCAAAATCAAACCTTTGTCACGAAAAAATATGTTGTTTCCTGTGGATTTTAACCAGAATAGCGGCAATGGTGGAGGGATTTCGCCGGCTAATTTTTCTGGTTGCATGGATGGTTGATGGTGGAGAGGGCCGGAGGCGGTCTTCGATGGGTGTTCCGAAGCGGAGAAGAGGAGGGGGCTTGAAGGGGGTTGTCATCCCTGTTTTTATCATTGGTGGCGCCGGAGACGAAGGGGGGGAGGTGACGCACCTATTTTCGCCGGAAGATGATATGGCGATGACTACGACAAGGAGGAGGTCGTTCTCCGGTTAGGCGGCGACTGTGGCTCGCGGTGGCAGTCATGGATGCCTTCTCTTTTAGCGAGAGAGAGATCTAGAGGGAGGCGGATGAGAGATGAGGGGATTAGGGTTAGGGTTTCCCATTTGAGTGTATAAAAGAAAAGGAAAGAAAGTTTTGATCTCAGCCGTTGGATTCGTTTTGGATTGACGGCTGAGATTTAAACATGGCAGATATTAAATTGGACCTCATATTGGCTTTGATGGTAATAAAATGGGCAACAATTGTAGTGGTTTGAATAAGAATTAGGCTAAAAGGTAAATAAATTAGGCAAAGTGACTTTGATTAGGCTGTTATTTAAAGAGTAGTAGTAGTAGTGGATAATAATAATAATAATAATAATAATAATAATAATAATAATAAAAATAAATAATAATAATAATAATAAATAATAATAATGTTAAATAATGAAAAACTAGATGATGTATTTGCAAAAATTGTGGATGTGCATAATTATGTGAAAAAATAATTTAATAATTATATAAAATATTGTATTTGTGTCTTAAAAATTATAAAAAATTATACTAAAAGCTAAAAAATAATTTATGCATTTTTTTAAATTATGAATGCGACACGCTAGTATGTATTTAATATAAGATAATATGTAAAAGTATTGATAATTAAAATTAAATAATTTTGATAAAAATAGTAGCCTAAAATTGATATTGGGAGGTCAAAATTGGGTGTCAACAACTCCCCCTTCGTTGTTTGAGAATGATAAGGGAATTTTCAAGCAACGAAAGTTGATGTAGTAGCCAATTTTGTCTGATCGAGATGACTTTTTGTAAGGAAGAAAGCAACGGGAGGTGTTTAAAAATAGTGTGGCCGAGACTTTGGCTTTAATTCGCCTACATATCTCTGTTTTTACGAGAATCAGGCCGCATATAGTTCTAGATTTAGGAATGAACAATATTCCTAAAGAATGTTAATGACAGAGGTTGGGGCATCAAAAATGGTATCGTGTATTGGATAGGATTTGGGATAGAATGAAATACTGACGTATGGAGAATTTTGAAGATGTTGAGGTCGGTGAGTTTCAAGATGATTTCACGTGGTGGATGAATAGATGGAGTGATACTCCTGAAAATAGAAACGAAAATTTCCTATGTTTGTTGTTCCTTCTCTGTTGCCTATGTAATGTAAATGTGGAAATAAAGAAAGTGTATCTATTGTATCGTGGAATCGTGTGATCGACTGATTGGCTTCTCATTGTGGAATCGTGTAATCAGCTTTTGGGGCTTCTCATTGTGGAATTGTGTGATCATCTAATTGTTAGTCCTGCCATTTTAGCTCAAATGGATAAAATGGTTAGCACGAATATACATGTATGTATAGAAGATTAAACAATGTAGTGAAAATAACCATAACAAAAGGAAATAAGAAAGCGTATCTTGTCACAAGAGGGCAATGCTTTGTTCATATAGATTTGAAGAGGTTATGCTCAGGTAGTTTCTTGATGGAGTCGTTCTTAAATCCATTGAATTTCCAAAATAATGCTTAGTTTGGACGATTTCTTAAGAGGGTAGTGCTTAACCCAACTAACTTTCAAGGGAAATGCTTCGCCTTAGTAAGATTTTTGAAATAGGGTAGTGCTTAACCCACTTGACTTTTCAAGGACAGCGCTTAGCCTTATAGAGTTTTAGATAGAGTAGTTATTAACTCCATTAAGTTTCCAAAACAATGCTTAGTCCGGATGATTTCTCGAGAGCGGGTAGTGCTTAACCCAACTAACTTTCAAGGACAATGCTTAGCCTTAGTCAGTTTTCTTGAAAGAGGGTAGTGCTTAAACCACTTGACTTTCCAAGGACAGTGCTTAGCCTTAGAGAGTTTTAGATAGAGTAGTGCTTAACACCGTCAAGTTTTCTAAACAATGCTTAGTTCAGATGATTTCTCAAGAGCGGGTAGTGCTTAACCCAACTAACTTTCAAGGACAATGCTTAGCCTTAGTCAGTTTTCTCGAAAGAGGGTAGTGCTTAACCCACTTGACTTTCAAAGTATAGTGCTTAGCCTTAGAGATTTTTAGATAGAGTAGTGCTTAACTCCATCGAGTTTCCGTAACAATGCTTAGTTCGGATGATTTCTCGAGAGCGGGTAGTGCATAACCCAACTAACTTTCAAGGACAATGCTTAGCCTTAGTCAGTTTTCTCGAAATAGGGTAATGCTTAACCCACTTGACTTTCCAAGGATAGTTCTTAGCCTTAGAGAGTTTTAGATAGAGTAGTTCTTAACTCTATCGAGTTTCTGAAACAATGCTTAGTTCGGATGATTTCTCGAGAGAGGGTAGTGCTTAACCTAACTGACTTTTAAGGACAATGCTTAGCCTTAGTCAGTTTTCTCGAAAGAGGGTAGTGCTTAACCCACTTGACTTTCCAAGGACAGTGCTTAGCCTTAGAGAGTTTTAGATAGAGTAGTGCTTAACTCCATCAAGTTTCCAAAACAATGCTTAGTTGGGATGATTTCTCGAGATCGGGTAGTGCTTAACCCAACTAACTTTCAAGGAAAATGCTTATAATTAGTCATTTTTCTCTAAAGATGGTAGTGCTTAACCCACTTGAATTTCCAAGGATAGTTCTTAGCCTTAGAGAGTTTTAGATAGAGTAGTGCTTAACTCCATTGAGTTCCCGAAACAATGCTTAGTTTGGAGGATTTCTTGAGAGAGGGTAGTGCTTAACCCAACTAACTTTCTAGGACAATGCTTAGCCTTAGTTAGTTTCTAGAAAGAGGGCAGTGTTTAACCCGCTCAGAATGCAGAACGAGAATACTTAACCTTATGTCTTCTGATGGTGTATAGCATACTCAAGATTTGTACTTGTCACTTTATTCCTGCACTCAAAGAAAAATTGTTAGCTTTTTTAAAAAGGGAAAGATTGATTCGTGTCTCTGTCGGCTCCTTTGTCCAGGTCCCCAATTCATTGTATGTATATCACTTTCTTAAGATGTCATCCTTGATGAATTTTTTTAGGATTCCTCAAAAATTTCTTCCCCAGTTCATGGTCTCAATCTTGCTAGCCTTGAATTTGTTGAAATGCTTCTTGATAGAATTTTTGAGACCCTCTTAAAAATTCTGCCCCAGTTACATGTCCCATTCGTCTTGAACTTGTAGAATTATAGAATTTTTGAATTCCTTTCAAAAATTTTGTCCCAGTTACATGCTTCAGGAAAATATGAAAATTTAATTATGATAAGACCGAACTCCACAGGAGCGCTTACGTATCCCTCTTAAACGGGAGTCAGGTCAAACGTAGTTCAAATTACATAAGAGAAATTCATATTTTCCAAGCATATGTAAAGGTTATAGTACCTCAAGTTCTTGAGAGCCTGGAATGAGCGATGTGATGCCTCTTCCTTAACGTCAGATAGATGCCAATGCTTAATAAACATCAAGATATGGTCCCGTCACATTTATCACCTTGGTATCAATCAATGCTTGAATTTTGTCCTTTAAAGCACGACATTCCTCTGTGGCGTGGCCTGTCATCCCTGAGTGGTAAGCACAAATTTTGGAATGATCAATCTATTTCGCGCATGTATTCATTACAATTGCAGGAATTGGAGTAATGTATCCATCAACCCTTAATCTCTCATAATGATGGTCTACAGGTTCGGTCAAAGGAGTGTACTGTCTTGACTGATTTTTTTGACGCTTGGATTGAGTTTTGACAAATTGATTGGTTCATACAGTTGTTTGTGGATTTGGACAAGCCAATGGTTGTTGGAAGGTAGTTGGAGGTATTTTGAAGTGGGGAGGTTGTTGAAATGGATATGAAGGTGCTTGATATATGGGTGTTTGGTATTAAAGCGGGGGATGTGGTGTTTGGTAACTTGGAAGGGTTTTGGGATCTTGCATAGTTAAGACAACATTTACTTCTTTCATGTAGTTATTCTTATCAGCCTGTGAAGTCTTTATCACTTGTAGTTCCTCCAAATTTGTTATCATGCCATTTTTAATGCCTTCTTCAATTCTCTTGCCCAATTTGATGATGTCAACAAGCTTTCGATCCTCTATAAGAATTATCCTTTCATAATATTGTGGCTCTTGGGCGCGAATGAAGAATTCCTTCATTTGATTTTCATCTAAAGAAGGGCGCACTTTAAAATCTTCACTTATCCATCTCATTCCATATTCTCGAAATGATTCTGTAGGTTTCTATTTTAACTTCTGAATATAGAACCAATCAGGCGCATTCTCAACACTGATCCCAAATCTTTTTATGAAATCGGAGGCCATATCGATCCATTTTAACCATTTTGTTGCATCTTGTGTGACATACCATGATAAGGCATCTTCATTGAGGCTCCTCATGAATAATTTCATAAGAATTCACTTGTTTTTAGTGACCCCTGTCAACTTGTCAAAGTATAATTTCAAGTGGACTTTTGGATTTCCAGTCCCGTTGTACAATTCAAATCTAGGAGGTTTGTACCCCTCCGACAGTTCAACATCAGGGTATATGCATAATTCTTCATAACTTAGCCCGTTCAACCCCTTATTGCCTTCAAGTTTTTCCAATATTTCAACCATGGATTGCATAAGAGCGGCATTTGCCGAAGGTTTTGATTTATATTGATGGTGGGTAAATGGGGTCGTTTTGACATAACTTGGGTCTAAAGTATGGTTATTTGGATGAGGAATATTTATGGAAAACGTTGGCGGTGTATTATGGGCATATGATGTTGTTTGATAATTTACTAGAGCTAGATATGCGTGACATTGCGGTGGATAAGAATGTGGATGTGAGTTATGTTTAGGTAGCGTGTATATGTGGCTTGAATTGTTTGGGGATTGTGAAATAGAAAGTGGTGGCAAGGGGTGGCTTGTGAATGTGGCATTAGATTTGACAACAGTGTTACCCTCAACTTGTGGTTAAAGAGGAGCATTCAAAGCAAGGGGTAAAATAGACAAGTTACGGGTTTGTGACAATTCCCCTTGTAGTTGAAGAATTCTATGTTCAATTTGTACGATCAAATCACCATGCTCATTTCTAGTATCGTTGTTATCACCCATTTCTTTGTCTTGATGACTGAGCCTTAAGATAAGGAGACCTAGCCCTTTTTCAGTTGGTGTAATGGGCAAGAGAATGCACGAATCAATCCTTGGGGTATGGGAGAAAATAAATAATGAAAAAATAAAAAGAGTCAAGTTAGTAAGGTATAGGTGACATATAGGGAAAGAATAAACATATTATTTTGTAACAAATAAATCTTTTCATAATGGACAGACCCTTATGTTCCTGTACCACTCAAAGAAAACGTTAGTTCAAGAGAAATGGTTGTCCTACATTTGAATATCGTAGCCGTAATTTCTCTTAATATGCTCAGGAGTTGGGATTATTAGCCCGACATTTTGGAAGTGTAATTGAAAAAAAGGGAAAGAAAATATTTTTTAGAGATTAAGACCGGACCCAAAGTTGGCTGCCTATGTATCCAAATAGAGGTCAGGTCAAACGTTGGTCATGAGGGTAGGGTAAGGATAAAGAGGTGCAACGTTTTGTCTTGGGCGATGAGAAGGAGGGCTAGAGTCTTTTCGGATATTGAGCATATTTTTCATGTTGCAGATTGTCACTCAAGTTCGATATTCAAATTCTAGACAACCTTAAAATAAAATAAGGTAAAAATTACCACATAGTGCATAATTTCAACACGTAATAAATACAAAGCAAAAGTCATTCTAGGAGTAAGGCTAAGGCTTAATAAGCGTTCTAGGCATACAGATTTGAGCTCCTAACCCACGAAGTAGGATAGTGATAGAACGTGATGTCAAATTTGCGATTGTGGTTGTAAAGAAGGTAAGAAAAATAAAAAATGAGTAAGGTCAACTTTTGTTGAACATCAGATTTATTGATTCACATCATATTGTTAATTCATCCAACTCCGTACATAAAAGTGTCAAAGCAGGGAAAAAGAAATTTTTATAATGGTGAGACCGAACTCATTAAATGAGCTCCTACGTATCAACAGAGGAATCAGGTCGATCGTAGTTCATATTACATAAGGTGGAAAACATAAAAGAAACTGCAAATTACGAAATTTAAAAGAATTTTGAATGTTTGAAAGTCTGGAGCGGAGAATCAATATGATCTTCTACACCAATGTCAACAAGTGCCAGTCAATCTTGCGAAATCAATCAGCTTCATAATTTGTCCCTATCACGTTTCTCATTTTGGAGTCGATCAACTTTTGGATCATGTTCTTTAAAACAAAGCACGCCTTAGCAGCATGTCCTCTCATCCCAGAGTGATAGGTGTAAATTTGGTTAGGAAGATAGCATCGAGACTTAGGATCACAAGGTACGACAACAATGGGCGTGATGTAGCCTGCCTCCTTTAGTCGTTCATACAACTGTTCTATGGATTCGCCCAGAGGAGTGTATTATTTTGGTTGATTTTTCTGGAGCTCATGTTGATGTTTGGTGGATTGTTGATTTGTTGGTGGTGTTTGGTAAGACATTGGAAGGTAGTTTGACGTTGTAGCAATAAATGGAGGTGGGTACCAAATATTTTGTGGAGGAGGTTTTGTGAAGGATTGAGGATAATAGGCTTGGACGTAATTGGATGATGGCACAATTTCTGCAGCTTGGTACCATATTAGTTGAGGATGGGGTATGATTACTTCAAACTTTGTAGGTTGTGATGTCCCATTGAGGATCGTCTTTCCTTTATCTCTGAACTGTGACTCAACCAAATCAGTCTCGGCTATGGGCTTTCTCTTAAGCTTGTTGTCGAATTGCCTAATAAAGTCAATTGCCAAATCTTCCCAAGAGATCCACTTGCTAGAATATTTTTAGGCATACCACATCAACGCAGAACCAATAAGTGAGATGACAAAGATCTTCTTCTTGAGACCATCACTTTGTCCTATAACTTCTAGTTCGTCAAGGTATGCCTCCAAATGGGAATGAGGGTTTCCTGACCCATCATATAATGGAAAGTTCAAATACTCAATTCTATCCTTGTCTTCTTATTTAGCTTTTAATGACCTAGATGACCCCTCTTTATGCTTAGAAATTCATCCCTTCATTTTCTTCTCCTTGCCCATGGTTGTCAACCCATTAAGTGCTTTCAGAAGTGCAACTGAATACCGACTTGAAGACATTTGTGCCCCACAATCAGGCGTGGGTGAGGTCATTGATATAGGAGAAGACATAGTGTAGGTGGGAGCAATGAAGTCAGCTTTGGATAAAGGCTTTGGAAAATCTAGTGGCATTTCAACTGAACCTCGGAGATTAGTCATTATCCCCCTAATTCTCTCTATTTTCCCTTCTATCCTTCTGATGTTCGAAATAACTTTGTTTTTATGCAATCCCAAATTCTCATGCTCATCATCACTATTGACAAGGTCGATAATCATTGCTTGACTGGCCATTTCTGATGTTCAAATTTAGTCAACCTTAGAAGAAAGGACTTATAATTAGAAACAAAGAGTACACACGGGAGTCTAGAATGAATATTCTACTTATTTGAAAATAATGAGTTATGGTCATTCAGAGCTCTATGTAACTTAGAGGTTGTGAAAGCTAAAGTACGACACGAATATAATGATATTAATGTCGAAGAATCGTGGTATGACAATAGTATGTAGAGTTAGATGCATTAGGAAGAGGATATCCTAAAATGATAAGTTGCACTAAGAGATTGTGAATGAGACTGGAGCTCTTTATCAAAGCTAGAGTTGGACCTAAGGGGAATTGACATACTAATGGATGAGTCAAGGAGGTAATTGAAGGGAAGTTTTGCATAGACCCTAAGAGTGTATTGTAGGGTCCTAACATGGCAAAAGTTTTAAGAGTAATGAGGAACACTTAATGTAAGGAGTGACTAAGGCAAGAACGAAAACAACAAGATAGACGAGATGTCAATACATACCTAGAAATGCAACACATAGCAAATAATTGTGAGTCCTTTTGAGGTCGTGAGCCTTTTTGGACTTTGAATAAGACTAGCATTCAACGCGCCAAGAATGCTAAGGCATCCTACGTTGAATGGGATGCATATTCCTCAGCGAAAAAAATATATAGCCATGACCTAAAGGATAAGAGTGAGTTTAGGACATGTTTCCCCTGAGTGGACAACTCGAGAGTGGGAAAGCTTGTGGATGTCAACGCACTGTTGATCGACCGATCTACAAGGCATTTCCTGAAGGGTTTTTTAGGACAGAACGTTCGTGTATTCACACAACCATTCGTAAAAGAAAATAAAAGAAGTTTCCAAGTGAAGGAAGGTATGAGCGGAATGCCAGTTATAAAAGGCAGTAACACGTAGCACATAGCAAAATATAATAACATGCTTAGCAACATAAAAATAAATAAATATCAAAACATATAGCCAATAAAAGGGAGAAGAGGGAAAATGATAGGCATGAACAAATATGAAAACAAATAAAAGGGGAAGGAGAAGGGTTAACAAGTGGAAAAATAAATCAAGGTGTCAAAACAAACAACAATCATGAAAAGTCACAATCAAAAATAAAATTCAGACACATAATAAAATCCCAAATAAACCACAAACTCGTAATGGTTAGAACCTAAGATCCCCAGCAGAGTCGCCATTCTGTCGTGCCCCATTTTCCTCGCAAAAAGTGGGATTCGACATGACAAACTCTTTTTGGGATGCGTTTAAATGGGTGTGACAGTCGGCGCCTAACGTATTAAGGTGCATTAGGGCACCGGTCTAGGCTACTACGAACCTATTTTATTATTTTGTCTTAGTTCACCAGAGTTCGGATAAGGGTTCAAATTACCTCAAAAGGAAGGTGTTAGGCACCATTCGAGGTCCACAAAGGTGGTTCCTGGCCGAATTCGTACTTTACGTGGGGATTCTATGTGATCAAATAAAGTCTCTTATTTTATAATTAATTTAATGTTTTGCTAAGTGATAAAATAATTAATAAGCAAACACATGTCATTTGTTAATTCTAATTGTCGATTATCTAGGTGATAAAGCTAAATAAAACATGTAACTAAGACAAGCGAGGATAAAGAAGGCAAGACAATTCATGATAAAGGGGACTGCTCATGTAATAAACCAACTACCCCAAATAAACATGTAAAGTGAATAAAAAGACTAAAAATAAATCGTCCAAATCAAACAAAATAAATGTTATGATTTTATTCGGATCAGAAACTCAATTTTTTAATCATCATCCGACCCAAGGGATGAACTCTTAGACAAGTAATAACGTCATTAACCTCGCTGTTAGTATTTGTTGGGATCATCATTTTCGAATGACTACCTGTCCCACCCCATCTAGGCTGGAAGTCAAGTCTAAAGGTGTTCTATGAATTAAGTGTTATAAGCTATAATGAGAATACAAAAAACTAGTAAAATAGTAAAGGATGTGTTAACATGTTAGGAATGCACTTAAATGCGGAGAACAAATTAGCATGTAGAAAATGTAGAGAATTACTAGTATTTCAGCATGCTGGAAGTCAACATGCTGGAAGTCAACATGCTGAAAAAATTAATTAATCATGCTGAAAAATTAGTTAAACATGCTAAGTATAACGTTAAGGCGCAGTATATCATGTTGATATGCTGAAAACATGCCATGAATGCCTAAAATATAATATTTTAACATGCTATAAATGTAGAAAACTAGCATTTTAAACATGTTGAAATTCATTCTAAGTGCTAAAATTTATTTAGATGCGCAGAAAAATCATTTAATCATGCTAGAAATTAATCTAAAATTTCTAAAATTAATTTAGACATGCGTAAACTTGATTTATGTCATGCTAGAAACTAATTTAAGTTGCTAAACTAGATGTTGGACATGCTGAAACTTTAAACTTAACATGCTCAAATTTATTTTAATATGCCTAAAGTTGTGTCGACACGCCTAAACATGTAAAGACATACTAAATAAGTTTTGCTTAACATGCGAAAATTAATGTAATAAGTTAATGTATCCAAAATATTATCATGTCTTAATTCAATGGATATGTTAAAAGGTATTAGCATTCTTAGGTTCAAATCAATATGCTTAACATGCAGAAATACGTCAACATGCCTAATGTCAAATTAATATGCTCGACGTCGATTAATATTGTATGTCAATTTTAATTAGATCAAAAGTAATTAACAAACCGTAGATTAAGTGTCTAAACAATTCATACAGTTATAAATCCTAATTTGTGTGCCTAAGTTATTCACGTAGCATGTAACAAATATAAGCCTAAGTTGTGCCTATCTATACCGTTCATATAGCACGTATGTCCCTTCCCCCCGATGCAATCCCCGAAAATTATTATTACATCAATAACAATAGTATCTTTACAATAATATTACAAACCAATTTAGTAAAGAATTAAAATAAAACTAGAATTGAGAGTGCGCAGCCCCCTCCCCACTTTCTACAAATATCATGACACTTATTAGATACAAACAAAGCACCCATACATCCACAGAATGGAGAACATGGATAACAACACATGATTTCAGTCAAGAAACAAGCGATACATAGACAAGAAGGCATGCAAGGGTTAACTAACTCAACTCCTAGGGGTCATGTTTGCTACTGACTTTCACAGCAATACCACAATTATCACGCAGAGAATAAAATTACATCGATAGGGCCTTACCAATTAATGATGACAAAATACACTAATACAAAAACCAAGCAATAAATAATCCAAGTGCAAATTGCCGCAGAGAAATCAATATTAATGATGTAATAGTAAGCACGAAAGTAACAATGAAAATTATTTCTTTTTGCTTGAGGCTTTTCTGTAGAAGTCTTAGTGGAAAATTATGTGTCCAAAATAAGAGAAAGAAGGTCCTTTATATAGTGGTAGGGAAATACTTGTTAAAAGGAACAAAATAATTAAAGATCAATTAACGAAATATCAATTCCTTAATTACCTTGGTCAAATTAATTAGGAGGAGAAAATCTCGCTAATAGGACTATTAAAAGAAAACAAGAAAATCAGTCACACCATCAATCAATTGAGATCAATACGGAGTAATTAAACATGTAAATATTTTCATAAATAGAAGAGTAAAATCTGTCCAAATAAAGTAGAAAGAAAACTCTAAAAATAGAATATAAATGGGATTTGCCATATGTAATAGAGAAAAATCAGTGAGAGGAGAGAATCATAAGGATTCGAGCAGCTCAAGTTGACATATTTAAAACATATAATGTTTGTCATTCCGAATTTAAAAGGGACAAGAGGAATAGGGGACTCAAATCCATCTTAGAGAACCAAATTGATTGACAATTACAATTTAGCACAAACTTCAAAATTGTAAAAAGTTCAAAACTCAAGTCATGAAATTAGGGCTTTTTCATATATACCAGTCTAGGAATGGGCGCAAACACATAAGTAAACGAATTGAATCAAAACTCATAAAATGATTCAGGCAATTTGCCCTAAAACAAACAAGCATGTAAATTAAGGTTTAATAGATCAAACCAGTCAACAATCACAGGGAGCTTGAATAACACTCATGAAATAAAACAATAGAACACAAGAAAAGAAAATAGGTTAAAGAAGATTGAGAACTCGACAACGCAAAATCATACCTTTGTCACGAAAAAATATGTTGTTTCCTATGGATTTTAACCAGAATAGCGGCGATGGTGGAGGGATTTTGCCGACTGATTTCATCGGTTGCATGGTTGGTTGACGGTGGAGAGGGCCGGAGGAGATGTTCGTGTAATACCCTGATCGTTCCTTAAGCCTAAATCTATTTTTTGAGTGGATAGGGGTGGATTCCAAAGTGATTGATGTTTATATTGTGTTGTATTTCTCTAATTTCTACTCTTTTTCATGTATATAATTGAATAATCTTTCCATTGATACCAATTTCATCGAAATACAACATCAGACGAGGAAGTTATGGCCATTTTATTGTGCGATGTCAGAATCGCCCATGCCTGATGGTAGATCTGAAGGACCGCCAAGTCCTTGGTGGACCGTCAGTTGTCCCATCAAGCCAAGAAAGTAACCCCTTTTTCTGGCCATCGTGTGATGGCCAAAATGGTGGGCCGCCAAAAATTTGACGGACCATCAAGAAGACCGTCAAGTCGAGGTAGAATGTCCCATTTCTAACCCCCGAGTGACGGATGATCTGGTGGACCGTCAGTTTCCTGACGGATCGTCACTTTGACCGTCACGTCGAGGAAGAATGTCCCAGTTTTTGCACTCGAGTGACAGACAATCTGGTGGACCGTCAGTTGCTCTGACGGACCGTCAGTTCGACCATCATAGACCCCGATCCATAATTTTCAACACTTTTTAAAAGGGCATTTTGGTCTTTTCCGCCCATTTTGGTCTTGTATATATATATCCAAGTAGATGAGAAAACCTCATTTTCTTTTATTTCTCTTCCAAGAAATATCTAGAAACTAGGGTTTCTCTCCAACCCAAAATCCAATCTTCTTCCAAAAAATTCAAAAATCTTTCATAGAGTTTCAAAGTGGTTCAAGAATCAAGCTCTCCCAGTCAAAGGCTTCAAGAACCCTAATTTAAGAGTGTAAGAAGGAGTCAAAAACAAGTCTCTTCATCTTAAATTCCTAATCCAAGGTATGTGAGGTTTGAACAAGAACATTTTTTTCGTTCTTGCACCCAAAGATTTAATTTTTATTATTTATTTTCATGAAATTGCAAAGTGGATTTACACCCAAATTACTTTATTAATGATTTTATGAGATTTGAGTTGTTCAAGTTCGATATACATGATTATTTCATCATTTTATTTCTTAAATTGAGAACTTACGCCATGAGTTGTATATTGTTACCATGAATTGATAATTTCTAAGTGATTTACGATAGGTGTCATGATTTAAGCTTTTTCTATGAGAAGTTTGATTATTGAATAGATATTGATATTTAAGCTTGAGAGTCAAGAACGGGCTCTTTGATGTTTTCCTGAAGTTCTGATATTTGATATGATTTAGTGAGCAAGTACATTTGAGGTTGAGAAAGATTGCTTTAAGTTTGAGTCGAGTTAGGAATCCACATGTTGTTTATGATTTGCAAATGAGAAATTTATGATTTGGTCTCTATGATAGACCCTTAAGTTTATTAAGGTGGATTTCCTAACGTGTTCTGAGCTTAAGACTGAGAGTAGTATTTAGAATCGAGCGGGAAATATGGTATTTTCCCAGAACTACGTGCCACCGTAGGATTAAGATTAAGGGCCAAAGGCCAAGACAGTGATTACTAAAGTTAAGGTTCTACTCTGATGGCAAAGATAGAATAGCTCTCCCCAACGTGGGAAAAACGTTGGACTCCATGCGGCTCACATGGTTTATGTCAGTTATAAGAAACTCCCAAGTCCATAATAGTCCAAGTTTCTGGAGTTACCGAGTCACTCTAAGTCATGAGTCAAAGAGTTTGAGTTGAGTCCAATGATTTATGAGATTTATGAAGCATGTGTTATTATTGATGATTTATGGAAATTATGTTTCAATTAATTCAAGCGAAGAGAGTCATTATTGTTAGCATGCATGATTTTCTTATATATTTATGATATTTTTTTAAATGTTGCATTCACCCCCTCATACTCAGTACATTCCCAAGTACTGATTCACATACTTTTTTGTGTTCTATAATCCCTCGTGATGTAGGTTCCGATGCTGAGTATCAGCAGCGACAGTGATCTTTGAGTACCTTTATCTATATTTCTGCAGTTGGTGAGTCCTCATATTTCGAGGACCTAGGTCCCTGATTTTGTCATGTTGGTAGATGGTTGTTTTCTTTCAGTTCAGTGCGAGTCAGTTCGGGACCTGTCCCAATAGATCCTCAGTCTTATGTAGTAGAGGCTTTGTCAGACTAGAGTACCAGTATGTATAGAACTGTAGTATTTTGATTATATAGGACAGTATTTCTTTGTATTCCAGTATGTTCATGACATAATTATTTTTTCTTATTACAACGTCATTAGTGTCAGAGTGAGTTATAGAAGTGAAGGCAGGCTTAGAGGGTTAGCTTGAGGTTGCGTGTGGCCTTAACCACCATGTGACGTCTTGGGATGGGATCTTGGGGCATTATAGTTTGATAGATGTTCGCGAAGTGGAGAAAAGGTGGGGGCTCGGAGGGGGCTGTCATCACTATTTTTATCGTTGGTGGCGCCGGAGACGAAGGGGGAGGGCAGTGGCGCACCGTTTTCACCGGAGGATGATATGGCGATAACGGCGATGATGAGGAGGTCGTTCTCCGGTGGGGTTGCATCTGTGGCTCGCGGTGGCAGTCATGGTTGCCTTCTTTTTTAGCGAGAATGAGAGATCTAGAAGGAGGCGGATGAGAGATGAGGGGATTAGGGTTAGGGTTTCCCATTTGAGTGTATAAAAGGAAAGTAAAGAAAGTTTTGATCTCAACAGTCGAATTCATTTTGGATTGATGGCTGAGATTTAAACATGCAAGGTATTAAATTGGACCTCATATTGGCTATGATGGTAATAAAATGGGCTACAATTGTAGCAGTTTGAATAAGAATTAGGATAAAAGGTAAATAAATTAGGCAAAGTGACTTTGATTAGGCTGTTATTTAAATTGTAGTAGTAGGCAATAATAATAATGATAATAATAATAATTATAATAATTATAATAAAAATAAATAATATTAATAATAATAAGAAATAATAAGAAATAATAATAAATAATAACAATGTTAAATAATGGAAAACTAGACGATGTATTTGCAAAAAAATTGGATCTGCATAATTACGTAAAAAATAATTTAATAATTATATAAAATATCGTATTTGAGTCTTAAAAATTATAGAAAATGATACTAAATGCTAAAAAATAATTTATGCATTTTTTTAAATTATGAATGCGACACATTAGTATGTATTTAATGTAAGATAATATTTAAAAGTATTGATAATTAAAATTAAATAATTTTGATAAAAATAGTAGCCTAAAAGTGATATCAGAATGTCAAAATAGGGTGTCAACAGGGGTAGGGGGTTGGGTGAGGGGTGTGAGTTGGTTGAGATAAAATTTGTTAGAATAAGGGAATATTAGGGATTCAATTTGTTAGGATTCGTTGTATTTGTTTCCTTGTGGGAAAAGTATAGAATAGGTGGGGGTACGTGGTAAGGTGAGACAAAAAAATGGATAAATTGGGTTTTTTGGAGGGACAAAATTAGGTGTCTACATCATGCCCCTTTTTGGGTGTAAACACAAAGTGTTTTCATACAAAAAAGTAGACAATGAGACCAAATTTTGATCTGACCATTATTCATCAAAAGAAACAGAAGGAAGAAGAGAAATCGGGTCTTAACTTAGGACATCCTACCTACCCAAGTTATGAGAGAATCAAGTCACATGTATCTCAAAGGTTTGGAAGCAGAGGAACTCTACCGAGCTGGAGAGTCGAGTGAGGCCCTGTCGAGGTTCCGGTCTGCGACTCTGTTATTACATCAAAAATAAAAATTACAAGTTAAAAAGATAACTGAAATTATAAAAATCATATCTATGCAGCTTTTTTTCGACTCTTGACTTGAGTTTCATCACCCTATTCTTCAGGCGGGCTCCTGACTTGCAATTTTTTCAGCTTGTTGCTTGGCTTTCAATTTATCCGCCCTATTCTCTAGGTGAGATCCTGACTTGCTATTTTTCAATCTGTTGACTTTCAATTTCTTCACCTCGTTGCTTGACTTTCAACTTCTTCACCTTGTTGCTTGAATTTCAACTTCTTCACCTTGTTGCTTGACTTTCCATTTATCCGCCTTATTCTTTGGGTGGGCTCCTGAAATCACATCAAAACTAGAAAGAAAATTATCCCAAACAAAGGTTATTATAAAGAGAGATTCCATTTTTCCGGAAAAGTAAAGTTCCAAAAATAGGAATTAAATTTTTTGCCCCAGTTTAACATCAGAGAACTTTTATGACAGTCACATCATAACTACTTGAAAAACCCGAACAAAGAAATGCATCTTCTATGGGTTAATTGGAATGATTCGACTAGAAAGTGCATTTTCTAGGAGTCAAAGGGAATGACTCGACTAAAAAGTACATTTTCTTGGAATCAAGAGGAGTGACTCAACTATTAAGTACATCTTCTAGGTATAAAGAGAATGACTCTACTAGGAAGAATATCTTCTAGAAATCAAAGGGACAGACTCGACTAGGAAGTACATCTTCTAGGAATCAAGGGGAATGACTCGACTAAAAGGTACATCTTATAGGAATCAAGGGAAATGACTTGACTAAAAAGTAAATCTTATAGGAATCAAAGGGAATGACTCGACTAAAAGGTACATCTTATAGGAATCAAGGGGAATGACTCGACAAAAGGGTTCAATTATATGAATCAAAGGGAATGACTAGACTAAAGGGTACGTCTTATAGAAATCAAGGGGAATGACTCGACTAAAGGGTATGTCTTATAGGAATCAAGGGGAATGACTTGACTTAAAGGTATGTCTTATAGAAATCAAGGGGAATAACTCAACTAAAAGGTACGTCTTATAGGAATCAAGGGGAATGACTCGACTAAAAGGTACATCTGATAGGAATCAAATTGAATGACTCGACTAAAAGGTATGTATGATAGGAATCAAGGGGAAGGACTCAACTAAAGGGTACGTCTTATAGGAATAAAGGGAAATGATACGACTAAAAGGTACGTCTTATAGGAATCAAGGGGAATGACTCAACTAAAAGGTACGTCTTATAGGAATCAATGGGAATGACTCAACTAAAAGGTATAAAATGCACGTCTTATAGGAATTAAGGGAATGACATGACTAAAAGGAACGTCTTATAGTAATCAAGGGGAATGACTCGACTAAAAGATACGTCTTATAGGAATCAAGGGGCATGACTAGACTAAAAGGCACGTCTTTTAGGAATAAAGGGGAATAACTTGACTAAAAGGCACATCTTATAGGAATCAAGAGAAATAACTCAACTAAAAGTTACGTCTTATAGAAATCAAGGGAAATGACTCATCAAAAAGGTACGTCTTATAGGAATCAAGGGGATTGACTTGATTAAAAGGTATTTCTTATGTAAATCAAGGGGAATGACTCGACTAAATGGTACGTCATCTAGAAGTGAGGGTTCAATTTATGAAATTTATCGCCTAGCAATTGAAAACTGAAATACCTCGACAAAGAAGTGCATTTCCGAGGGATATAGGATGATGAATTTTTACCATGATTTGATTATCAAACCTGTACAGAAACGTTTCTTCCTACATTTGTAGATATGAGGCATTGCAACCCTTAATATTTATGCTCTGAAGTTCTTGATTTGAAGGTAACGTGTTTCCTGTTTCATACAAAAAAACTTGTGAGTTTAAAACATAGTGGATGGATTGTGGTTTTAGCTTTCGCAGTGATTACTCTTACCCTTGTCACATTTAACCTTGCTTCCAACCATTGGCATATATCATTGACTTTCTACATCATTGACCCAAACTCAGGCTATTAAAAGTGACTCTGAAACCAACACAATATCTATGTTTTGCTAGGCTTCTCAGATAAAACCTTTGAACCTTTGTATTTTCATGAGTTCCCAGACTTGTCCGTTGACAAAAAATTTTGCATGCCTTACTTTGGCTTACAATCATGTCTCTTTTATGTGCTGACTTTTGTCTTGCTTTGTGTAACTGAAGAAGCTGGTAGCAAGTTTTGAAATCTTTTCTCACTTGTTTTGACATAGACTTGACTCAATGACATGAGAAAAATGATAACAATTGAATAACTGACTCAAGAAAATTGAAATAGAAATATAGAGAAGAAAGAAAATACAATGAATGTTCCCACTGAAATAGAGAGAAGAAAAATTCATTTGAAAATGACGGTCAACCCTATTGACTATGACATGCCTTTTGGATTAAGCTGTTTGATCTTTCATCCAAACTTTCTAACAATTTTTCTTGAATTAATGACCCTGAAACTGAGTTACTTCCTTGATCTCATTGCATTCAAAGACCTCATTCGGCTAGTGATGCCTTCAAGGGTTTTCGCCAACAAGCCTCTCTCATTTTCTTTTTTGTTCAGCTCACCATTGCCTTATGATGTTCGTGAGGGTTTTTCACCAATGAGACTCTGATTTTTATTTTTCTCCTAATTGCTTATGTGGAGGAAGACGAGTAGTTCCCAAAATGTGTCATCATATCCATTTCATGCTTAGCCTTAACATTCTCAAAGATTAATATGAAGGTTTTTCTTTGGTTGTAACTTGGCCTTTGGATAAGGTTACAAAGAAATAATGGCATGAGGCTCAAACGACACTTGAAATGGGGTGGGACTTACAATTTTTTGAATCGACTCAAACAATAAGGATTAACCCATACCCCAGTTTTCTTTGGCTGGGTGACTCTAAATTATTTATTTGATTGGACCGAGCCCAGAATAGGGAAACCTACGTATCTCACCCCCAAGAAAGGAGAATCAGGTCACGCGTAGTTCCGACAACTTGTTCCTTTGCTTGATTCTGATTTCCTCTCTTCTCTTTTTTTTTCTGACTCTTTTTTCTTTGAAACTTTTTCTAGCTTTATTTTTCTTGACACTCTTCATTTCTTTCTTTTTGACACATTTTTTTCTGACTCTATTTTTTGCTCGACACTTTTCCTTTGAAGTTTGCTAACTGTTATCTTGATTCCAAAATAGGGGTATGAAAGAAAATAAAACTAAAGCTCAAACGGGGTTCACAAAGGATGACACCATGTTTGGATAGCTGAATGAAATGCCTCCGTCATATCAATCCTTAAAAATGCAAGTATAAAGCATGCACTATGAAAATAAAAGATGAAGATCATTTGTGACCTTTTTTATTGCAATAACTTTAGCTGAGTTTGTGCGTCACTACTTCTTCTGCCCTTGTTCAGCATACAACTCCACTTTTAATGTACATTCCTCACATTTAATGACTTATGATTTCGTGGAGCTAATTTCCTTTCAGTTCCTCTTGATATAGGATCACACATCCACTGTTTGCCTAATTGAGACATGTCTTTCAGTTTATGACCAAGCTATTCTTGTGATTCTCAAAATAATTTTCATAATTTTTAGAAAAGGCTTCAACTTATCACCAAATGCTCAACACTCTACCTATTTTTGCATAATGTTTTTTTAACTTTAGCCCTCTGATTCAAAGTTCATGCTTAAAACTGGATTTCAAGATCTTACAGAAAATTCTGCTAGCATGTCATATCACTAGAATCAACATAAAATATGGTGTATAAAGAAAACAAACAAATAACACATATTTAAAACACAAAGGGAAAAGGAAACTTTATTTAGTTGAAATAAAAGATAGAAGGTTTTGAAAATAAATGACAAGGGACAAAACAAGATAGATCTCGAACTACAACCTTGAAATAATTCGAATAATAAAATATAAAACAAAAAAAACTACCAAACATCCATCCTAGCAGAAAGAGGAGTGACTTCCCAATTGCTGAGCTTGACATCTTAGCCACTAGTTTGCATATCAACATGACTAGAGTTTTCTTCACTGTTAATGTTCTACATCATAATAGATTTATCTTGAATCATCTTTTCTATTTCTATTTTCAAAGCACAACAATATTTAATACTATGACCCTAAACATCAAAATGATATGCACATTGTACATTTGAATCAAAACTTCTTGAATGTGGGTTCGGAGTATACCTAAGGAGAGGAGTGATCATGCTCCACTGTACCAATCTCTAAAATAAACTTTCATACGACTCTCCAATTGGTGTGAATCTATCCCTTGACTTTTACCTCATTTCATGGTTTGGCTTGGACTAAAAATCTGGCCTAGAAGGTCTTTGGTATGTTTGTGGAGTTGGAGGATGGCTCTGCGGAGTTGGTGCACACCATTGTGAGTACGAAGGGGATTGAATAGATGGTTGTGCATTGTATACTGGATATGGATGTGAGATAATGAAGTATAATGGATTTTGGGAGTGATTCTATAAATCTTGGGTATGAACTTGGGCTTGAGCCTGAGAGCATGTATCCATTCGAACGGTAAGCAATTGCAACATATTTAAATTCATACATATCTTTTTTAAATATAGTAAACATCTAATCTTAAGTTTGTGCAGGGTAATTAGAAAATTGAAAAGGGGTCCCAAAAATAAACATAGGGTGGAAGGCTCTATAGCTGAGGCATATCTTGCAAGAAAAACATCTCAATTTTGTTCATCCTACTTTCATGATGAAGTTACTTATTCAATAAACCAACTGAATCGTCATCAGGATGATGTGAATGAGCCTCATTTGCAACTGATATCAATTTTCAGTCAATCTTATTGTAAGGAAAAAAAGACCATACATTGCTGGCTCACTCCCATGGAGTGCAAATCAGGAACTTTGTATGTCTTACTGAATTGCCCGAAAGTTGAGCCCTTTCTAAAGTAAGGAGATTAAAATGTTAACATATCTTATTTGTTTACTCATTCCCTTAAAGAAACTAATTGTGTTTCGCATGTTGGATCTTCAATTCATTTAAGACTGTAATACCCCGTACTTCTACCTAGCTTGAAATCATTCCAAGAATATTAGAAACTTATTTGAAAATATGAATCCATTTTTGTACATATGGAATTTTTAAGATTTTACCCTTTTTATCATGTGGAAAATTGAATTAGCTTTCCAACGATACAAATTTCTTCCAAATTCGATGTCGGAGTAAAAAGTTATGGACGTTTTACTCAGAGCTATCAGAATAGCCCAGGTGCGATGGCCAGGTTGACGGACCGTCGATCTAGCGATGGACCATTACCTAGACTGTCACAGCCAAGGCAGTGAGTCAACCTTCTGGATAAGGTGTGACGGACAGGTTGACAGACCGTCAAACTTGCGATGGATCATCGCCCAAGCCGTCACTATAAGGCAGTGAGTTTTTTTGGTCCACGTACGACGGTCAAAATGTCGGACCATCGAGCCAGCGACGGGCCATCGCACGAGCCGTCGCAGGTCCCGTTCAGTGAATTTTAAGTCATTTTTAAAAGGGTATTTGGGTCTTTTTCCACCCGTTTTAACCCCTAATTATACAAGACCATAGCCCATAACTTTATTATTCATCTATAACATCAAATTAGGGTTTCTCTCCAAGATCTATCCTCAAGAAAAAGTAAACCCTAGGTGTTTAATTTCAAGTCAAGAATTCAAGTTTTCCTTCATCAATCTTCAAGGAATCACAACCCAGGTATGTCATGTGTTGATTCATGGGTCCCTTTCACTCATGAAGCTTAAGAATCTCTTTTAAAATCCAAGATTTGGGTATTTGTGAATGTTCATGATTTAAATTGAATTGAATTTCATGTCCATGATGTTGTGTGATTTTGATTCATGTTTTAAATTACATATTCCAATGATTGACCCTAGTATATGAGGATTTGCATAATAACCATGATAAACCCCCTTCATATTACATGTTGATTGATGTATCCATGATTATTAGATGTGTTGATGATTTTATAACCAAATAATGCTACCATGTGTTTGATTAAATGCCTATGCAAAAGAAAAGTATCATACTAGTATGATAATATGAAATCCCCATTCATGTACAAGTTTATGCATGTCAAATGTTTGATGAAATGTCTTACTCAATGAATTATGGATTGTTGATGTTAGTCATGTATTCAAGAAAGTCATGATTTGTCAGTTTCTTTTCATGGAGTCCTGGGGGTACTTATACCCGAAAAATATAGTTGTGTGCCTAGAGTTGGTATCATGTTTTCAGGATATCCTCAGTCAAGCCATGATCCATAGAACTCAGTCAGTCATCTGACTCAGGAAATCTCAGTAATACCATAATCTCAGTACTCTTCTGTCAGTCAACGAAACTCAATTAATTCAGTTCAGTAATCCATGTTCAGTGTCTATTCAGATGGGAGTAGGAATTAGCACAGAGTAAACCCAAGCATGGGAACTCACCTATTATATGAGGGTGTGATTCTTAGAAGCAATCCTTGTATTACAGAACTACATAGCTAGCATAGGTTGAGACATCATAGCTTTCTATATGAGGGTAGATGAGGTGGCTTAACCAATTATGTGAGGGTTCCCACCGTTCTCACTAGAGTTACCTGTTATACGTGGTATTGACACCCTTCCAATTGGGGTTACAGATTGGACCCCAACTCAACCATAATGGTGTATTAGGGGCATGTCGGTTAGATAACTACTTCCTATAGTTTCAGTAACAGAATCAGGACTATCAGCTACAGTCAACTCATAACAGAACAGAAATCAGCTAATTCCATTAAAACCTGGACTGTCAGATAGAGTAGCTCAGTATCAGTTATTTCAGTTATACGATTATCAGTATCTCATGTTATCAGTACTCAAATTCAGTAATCATGTTATCATGAACTCAGTTACAATTATTATGTATTCATGCATGTATTCTCACGTTCATATTGTCTAGTCAGTTAGTATAGTTCATGCATGTGAACTCTTTACATTTTTCTAACTTCCATGCATACCAATACATTTAAAGTACTAATGCATTTGAGATATGGTGTTTTATACAATAGGTTCAGAAGCACGAGCTCTAGAGAATCAATAACATTCCAGTCTCAGCCGTCAGAGATAGCAGTAAGTCCTCATCCTTCGAGGACATGACCATTTCTTTATTATCTCATTAATTAATTTATTAGTTGTAGTTAGTTGGGGACATGTCCCATCAACGCCTTATTTAGACAGTTCAATCAGTTAGAGATTTTTCAGACTATCATGTTCAGATAGTTATTTCAGTGTTTGGGTATTTCATACCCCATCCATATGTTATGATTTATCAGTTATGTTTCAGTTTTGAACCTTAAGGCCTTTTAGTTTATGTTTTAGCATTTATACAGTATATTATGCAGTGTTCAGGTACAGATATCAGTCATGGGTTAGCTTGTAGTCCTTTGAGGTCATGAGCACCGTGTAGCATTTTGGGTACCAGATTTGGAGCGTTACAAAGACTCAATTTCACAAAAATCAAGTGTATGCATCCTTTGCAACATGGTTTACATATGAGGTTCGTAAGTGTATTAATATTTCTACAAATTTTAAACATTTACACATTCCTCAACTAACATATAATATATATATATATATGTATAATATTTTTAAGTACACCAGCCACCAAATACAACCATATACGATCAACTTTTGAGATATATTTCTTTGGGTCCAGTTGAAGCTCATGCAATGTCCTATTACACAGTAAATGAGTTTAAATTTTCTACCAAACAATACACCAGAACAAGGAAAACAAAAAATAGTGGTGTTTGGGTTAAGGGTGATGATGATGTTGATTACTTTTGACATTATACACGATATCTTAGAACAGGAGTATGCTGGTTTCCCAATATAATAAATTATCCTCTTTCAATATAAGTGGTTTGATCCAAGCACAAGAGGCATAAGAGTACATAAGGAGCATAACATCATTGAAATGAAGCATAATAGGTCGTATCCTATTTATGATCCATTTGTTCTAGCGCAAAATGCTAAATAAGTGTAATATGCTCCTTATCCATTGTGCAGTGATAAGTCTGATTGGTGGGCTGTAATCAAAATAAAGCCTATAGGACGGGTGGAAGTTGAGAATGTGCTTGAGACTGCATATCAAAATAAAATGCAGATTGATCACCAGCTAGTGGACGTTGACTGTAATGCCCTAAAATCTCATCCCAGAGTGTCACACGGTGCTTAAGGCTATAAGTAGCCCCAAGCTAACCCTTTGATCCTGTTACTACATATAATAACTTACTTCGATATGAAATAAGTGAAACAATGATGCTATCATATCAAATAATAGAAAATACAAAAAATATTTAGTCCAAACGACCACAATACTAGAAATCTCAACATACTAACAATCTGATAGCTAGTCTGACAAAGCCTCTACTACTCCATAAACTAGAAAGCCATTGAGACAGGTCTCCAACTGACTAAACTGAACTGAAAGCCATAATATATCTACTAAAGTACTGAAATGTCTAAAGATAGGTCCTCGAACCATGAGGACTCACCACTGTAGAGATGTAGACAAAGGTACTCCAAAATCACAGACGAGGCTGGGACTGAGCACTTGAACCTACATTATAAGACAATGTAGCACATAGACGTATATGTGGATCAGCACTTGGGAATGTACTGAGTATGTGGGGTTGTATGCATTTATATAAAACAATATCAGTACTCTTTCATCAAATCATGCATTCAATTAGGAATGAATCACAAAGCTTGAATGAGTCTAAAAATGTAAAGCCCAAATATCATGTATAATGAAGCATGTAACAAAAATCTCATAAGTCACTATACTTGACTTTTGAAAATCTCTACTCTCCTCTTATTCTCAATACTTGTAGGTTGATGATAGGCGGATTTACACGCCTATATCAATATATTTTGCCCATATTTTAGCCTAGTTTTGAGAACAAATTATATATTTCATGCACTTTTAGTCCTTTTTCCTGTAAATGAGCTAACGAACATGATTAGTAAAGTTTCAGGTATAAATGATGCAGAATTCAGCATTTTATGGCTTACTTGACTCAAAAGAAAGCTCACGAAGGAAGGGAAGGGAGTTTACACGCCTAAGGACCAAAACTGCTGCATGGAAAATCTGTCCCGGGCTAAAACAGCAATTCTAAAGACTTTGGGGATTTACAGACACAAAGCTGGATTTTGACAATGATACATTAACCTAGTACAATTAGGTTATGTATTTCATTATTTTATGTGGATTATGATAATGTTACCTTAACCTAGTACATTTGGGTTAAGGATTTCATTAGTCTAGTAGGATTTGGTTATTTATTTCATTAGCTTAGTAGGATTAGGATATGGGTATTATAAATACTCTATCATGCTAGAGATTTTAGATCATCTTCTACTCCTCTATTATTCTACACTACAAACAATTCAACAACTCTTCTAATCTTTCCATTAATTCTAGTTTTCTTCTTCTATTCATGTATTCTTAATTTCCGCAACAAGAGAATCGTTACCTTGCTAAGGAATTCACGCCTCACGCCTACCACTTACGCTACACGAAATTAATCAATCTTGTGGTATAATAACAATGTCAATCGTGATCTCCTTCGCATTCATGGGTAACTAAACTTCTCTATTGGGGTTATGGAAGCCGAATGAGTTACTATCTATTGCTGTGAGTTTGTGAGTTCGAGGCACGTATATTGCTTATATCATTATTCTCTTCATCTTAATCTACATTCTTTGCGGTTGCAAACGCAAGAATACGCCAGTCTAACAAATAACTTGTTCGAGAGAAAAGTTATTTGTCTGGAAAAGAGATAATGTCAAGGTAGTAGGACACCCTTTCCTATTAAAAAGCTAGTGCCGTAACTGGACTAACCTCTTGGAGAATTCGTACCGTTAGATACACTTTAAGCTCGAGAGAGTTAAAGTGAAATAGTCCTTGTTTAGGTCGAGAGACGCTTGGATTTACCATCGACTACAATCCTCTATAAGCAATTGCATGTCAGAATTCTACACACTCATAGCCAATAGAGATGTATACCTCAGAAGGTGGACATAACCCCAACGCTTCAATTCTCATTGTTTACAACCAACGTAACAATCTCTCTCTTTTTACTTTATTATTTCAGATTTTGTTTACATTACTTGCAAAACAAGAATCCCCCCTTCTTACGAGACTTGCACCAAAAATTTAGTAATTTTACTTACTTGTTGGCCAAGCTATTCCCTGTGGGATCGACACCCAACCCAGGTTGGGTTCTATATTTGCTAACGACCGCTTTACACTCAAACGAGAGCTGTAGATTGAGCGTTATCAAAAATTGGCGCCGTTGCCGGGGAATACAAGTGTCAATTAAGTTCGTGAAAATTACTAGACCCTTTGGTCAAAGATTCTCGTACTTTTACTTTTAGTTTTTATTTTTGTTTACTGCATGTTTTTATTTTAGTGCATGCCCCATACTCGAAGTTCTGGTCAATCGTTATTACCAATCAATCCTGAACCACAACGCATTGGTAGAATGGAAGCACAAGCTGAAATCGCAAGGATGGCTGCTCAACAGGAACAAGGAAGATTGGCTGCCCTTGCCGCAGCCCAGGTTCAACAGCAGAACATTGATAACCCTGCACGAGCACCAAATCCTGACGATGAGGATTTAGGTGATAACGAGCTACTAAACCCTAGGCGTGATGCTGAAATCGTAACACCTGCCAACAGAAGAGGTCGACAAGCTCGGTATAGACATGATCACCAACATATGCAGCCAGCCTTCGACGATGATGATGATGAACTTGATGGTGCCGGAGCCACTGGAGCTATAATTCCACCACCATTAGCGCCCGGAGCCAAGTTCAACATCACAAGCACCATGATTCAGTTATTGCAACTCAAGGGATTGTTTGGTGGACTAGCAGGCGATGATCTGAATATGCATCTCATCAACTTTATTTCTACATGCAAGTCTTTTGACAATCCTGGTGTTGGTCAGAATGCAATTCGATTACGTCTATTCCCATTGTCTCTGTCTGGGGAGGCAAAACTATGGTTGAATGGGCTGACTCCTGATTCAATTACAAATCGGAGGCAATTGAGAGACGTTTTCCTAGAAAGATTCTTTCCGCCTTCCAAAAGGGCACAATTGAGAGATGAAATCAGCAACTATCGTCAGCTTCCCACTGAAGCTCTTCATGAAACATGGGAGAGGTTCAAGACAAAGCTAGCGAGGTGTCCAAACCATCATATGACTAATGTTCACCTAATGGAGATACTATACAGAGCCTTGAATTCAATAACTAAACCAGTGGTGGATAATGCGGCTGGAGGATCATTTATGGACCTCACCTTTGGTCAAGCAAGCAATATGCTAGATCGCATGACGAAACAAAGTAGATCTTGGCATACCAGGGATTCCGAGGTAGCAAGCTCCACTTTATCTATTGGCATGACCACAGAGCAAAGGCGTAGATAAGAGGAACGTGACCAAGATATGGCGCACATGAGAACCCAAGTGGATCTTCTGACAAAGCATTTATTATCAGGGAAGACCAAAAAAGTGAAAGCTGTGGCGCTAAAAGAAAGAGACGAATCTGATTCGGAAGAGGAGGCCAACTACGTGAACAATCAGGGGGGTTTCCGTGGGAATACCCAAGGAAACCAAGGTCGGAACTATTATGATAATTCAGGAAACAAGGACAAAGGTAGTTGGAGAAAAAATAATGAAAAGAGTGGTGTTTATGTTCCCCCTGGTAGACGTGATACCACCACATCTAATTCTGGAAGTATGGAAGACATGATGGCTAAATTATTGAAAGGAGTGGAAGCAACGAGCGCGGGAGTTACTGAGGTAATCAATGATTTGTCTTCCATGAAACAACTAGTTGATTCTTATTCCACTTCAATCAAGCAAATAGAGCAGCAACTGAGCCAACTTTCAGCAGTACTCAATCAAAGAAAGGCTGGCACTTTACCTAGCGATACTGTGCAAAACCCAAGGAATGATGGGTCATGCATGGCCATCACTACCAGAAGTGGTAAGGTGCTGGAACCTTCAGCAAAAGGCTAGCAAGTGGTTGACGAAGTTGCGGACATGGATGATAACGCAAAAGGAGAAGATGTCGCAACAACCAGTCCTGACGTCAAGGATGTCACGCCCAGTGACGTGCAGCCTGAAAAAATGGAAAAATGGAAGCAAGAGGAGAAGAAAGCCATGGAGATAACACTTCCATACCCACCACCACCTTTTCCCCAAAGATTGAAGAAGGTGGCGGATGACACTAAGTTCAGCAAATTTATGACTATGTTGAAGCAGCTGACCATTAATGTTCCATTGGTAGAGGCACTTGAACAAATGCCTGGGTATGCGAAGTTTATGAAAGATCTTTTGACTAAGAAGAGGGCAGCAAGTTATGAGCTGAAAGATGATGTGCATCATTGTAGTGCAATTTCTACCCGATCGATAGTTCAGAAGAAGGCCGACCCCGGAGCTTTCACTATTCCTTGCACCGTCGGATCTTTGAACTTTGCCAAAGCATTATGTGACCTAGGAGCCAGCATCAACTTGATGCCATTATCGATCTACAAGAAGCTGGGGTTAGGAGATCCTACACCAACTAACATGAGGCTTGTTATGGCTTGTTATGGGGTTAGGAGATCCTACACCAACTAACATGAGGCTTGTAAAACGACCGGTTGGTATTCTATGTGATGTCTTGGTAAAGGTTTCTTCATTTATCTTTCCAGAAGACTTTGTCATCTTGGATTGTGAAGCAGATTCAGAGGTTCCCATAATCTTGGGACGCCCTTTCCTTGCTACAGGAAGTGTGCTCATTGATTTGAGAGCTAATGAACTTTCATTCCGAATAAATGACGAAGTGGTTCGATTTGATGTTTGCAAATCAATGAAGCAACCCAAAGATCTGAGTGTATTTTCTGTGGATGATGTTGTCTTTGATGATGAGAAAGAACGATTTGAAGAAGAGCAAATTCTTGATGATCCTTTGGAGGTTTTGCTCATGAAAGGAGAGAATGAGGATGCTGAAATTTCTGAAGAAGCTATTTGTGCTCTATCGGGATTAGGGACATATCGCTATACTCCCAAGAAGCTGGATCTTGATCTCAAGAATCGACCCACACCACCAGCCAAGCCATCTATTGAAGAATCACCCACACTAGAATTGAAGGAGCTGCCAAGTCATTTGAAGTACGCATTCTTAGGAAGCGGAAACACACTTCCAGTCATAGTGGCAGCCGATTTGGGTGAGCAACAAGTTGCAACTCTTATTTCAATCTTACGCAAGTATATTAGAGCCATTGGATGGACCATTGCGGATATTATTGGTATTCCACCTGGGATTTGCACACATAAAATTCAGCTTCAAGAAAAGTGCACACCCACCATTGAACATCAAAGGCGTTTAAACCCACCTATGCAAGAAGTGGTGAAGAAGGAGATTATCAAGTGGTTAGACGCAGGAGTTGTATATCCTATCTCTGATAGTACATGGGTAAGTCTTGTACAATGTGTTCCCAAGAAAGGAGGAATGACGGTGGTCGCGAATGCAAAGAATGAGCTTATTCCACTCAGGCCCGTTACTGGATGGAGAGTATGCATGGACTACCGCAAGATGAATTCTTGGACACTTAAGGATCACTTCCCCATGCCATTTATGGACCAAATGCTAGATCGATTAGCGGGGAAAGGATGGTTTTGCTTCTTGGATGGTTATTCAGGTTATAATCAGATTTGTATTGCCCCCGAAGACCAAGAGAAGACAACGTTTACATGCCCATATGGTACGTTTGCCTTCAAACGCATGCCATTCGGGTTGTGTAATGCCCCAACCACCTTTCAACGTTGTATGATGTCTATTTTCTCTGATATGGTTGAAGACACTTTGGAGGTATTTATGGATGACTTTTCAGTTGTCGGTGAGTCTTTTGAAGCATGTTTGGCAAACCTGAGCATGGCATTGCAAAGATGTGTAGAGTTCAACCTTGTGCTGAATTGGGAGAAGTGCCACTTCATGGTAAAAGAAGGAATCGTTCTTGGGCACAAGATCTCTGAAAGAGGAATAGAGGTTGATCGAGCAAAAATAGAGGTAATTGAGAAGGTACCGCCTCCAATTTCGGTGAAGGGAGTCCGTAGTTTTCTTGGCCATGTTGGTTTCTATTGTAGATTCATCAAAGACTTTTCCAAAATTTCTAGTCCATTGTGCAAACTATTGGAGAAAGATGCGAAGTTTGACTTTAATGACAATTGCTTAAAGGCATTCGAATGCCTTAAAGGAAAACTCATTGAAGCCCCTATCATGGTAGCACCAGATTGGACGCTCCCGTTTGAGGTCATGTGCGATGCTAGTGGTGTAGCCGTTGGTGCTGTTCTTGGACAAAGAAAGGAGAAATTATTTCATCATATCTACTATGCGAGTAAGGTCCTAAATGAAGCCCAAAGGAACTACACTGTTACTGAACAAGAGCTCCTAGCGGTTGTATATGCGTTTGAGAAGTTCCGTGCCTATCTATTGGGTACCAATGTGATCGTCCATATAGACCATGCAGCTCTTAAGTATCTAATGACGAAGAAGGATGCCAAACCAAGGTTGATTCGATGGGTACTGCTGCTGCAAGAGTTTGATTTCAAAGTCAAAGATAGAAGAGGTTGCGAGAACCAAGTGGCTGATCACCTATCTAGACTTGAGAATGAACATGTGGTGCAACCTGAGATTCAGATTGATGATGCATTCCCTGACGAGGAGATATTAGCGACAAAAATGGAGAAAGTACCATGGAATGCCGACTTTGCAAATTTCGTAGAGAGTAATGTGATACCTGCCAACTTATCTTACCACCAAAGGAGGAAGTTTATGCATGACGTTCAGCACTACTATTGGGATGAACCTTATTTGTTTTGAAGATGCACGGATGGGATCATTCGATGATGTATATCCCATGAAGAAGTACCTACTATATTGGAAGCATGCCACACTTCGCAAGTTGGAGGACATCATGCAGGGAATCGAACGGCAAGAAAAGTATTGCAAAGTGGTTATTATTGGCCTTCGATATTTAGAGATGCATACGACTATGTGAGAAGGTGTGACCAATGCCAACGTCAAGGTGCTATTTCAAAATACCATGAAATGCCCATGTCCAAAATTCTGGAGGTAGAACTTTTTGATATATGGGGTATTGACTTCATGGGTCCATTCGTGAATTCGTTTGGAATGAAGTACATCTTGGTTGCTGTGGATTATGTTTCGAAATGGGTTGAAGCTGTAGCATTGGCCGACAACGAAGGAAAGCGTGTCGTAGCGTTCTTAAAGAAGAATATCTTCTCTCGCTTTGGGGTACCTCGTACTATCATAAGCGATGGAGGATCTCACTTTTGCAACGAGCTATTCAAATCTGTATTGGCCAAGTATGGTATCAAGCAACACAAGGTAGCTACGCCTTATCATCCCCAAACTAGTGGACAAGTAGAGTTTCCAATCGCGAGATTAAGCAAATCCTTGCAAAGACGGTTAATGCAAATAGGAAGGATTGGTCTCGAAAGCTAGATGATGCACTATGGGCATATAGGACTGCATTCAAGACACCCATTGGCATGTCTCCTTATCAACTAGTTTATGGGAAGGCTTGTCATCTACCCATCGAGCTTGAATACAAGGCATTGTGGGCATTGAAGCACTTGAATCTGAATTGGGATGATGTGAAGAATCTGAGGTTGGAGCAGCTGAACGAATTAGATGAGTTCCGTCTCCATGCATATGAAAGATCGGATGTATACAAGGAGCGGATGAAGAAGTATCATGATCAGCGGATTGTTCGACGAAACTTCCAAAAGGGTGATATGGTACTACTCTTCAACTCCAGATTTAAGCTCTTCCCAGGTAAGTTAAAATCTAAGTGGTCTGGTCCATTTAAAGTTATCCAAGTCTACTCGTCTGGAGTAGTCGAATTGGAAGGCAATAAGGGTGTTATCTTCAAAGTGAATGGCCAACGTGTTAAGCCGTATATCGGTCCTCTTGACTCGATGAATGACATGGCCATCACTTATCTCGACGAAGTCTAAGTACTCGAGATTACTACGTCGAGCCACGACAATAAATAAGGTGCTAGATGGGAGGCAACCCATCGTTTATCGTTTATCATTTATCGTTTTTCATTTTTCATTTCATTCCAGTATGTGTTTTGCTTTTGATAAATAAAAATCCAAAAATAAGAGTCGTGCCACGACCAAAACTAAGGCGCTTGGTGGGAGGCAACCCATCGTACTAATCGTTTTCATTTGTTTGAGCGAATATAGGTGCAAGAAGTAGTCAACGAGGAGATTGATTTCAATTGACGATTTGGACGCATTGTATGGTAAAGTTGGTAAATTAGGAAGGGTGATGCATAAGGCTATGGATTGAGCCTTTCTCACGCCAAAATAGGCTTCGAGGAAGGCTAGGCCTTGGTAAAACTAGGCCACGAACAATGCACAACCTATCCTATAGCCTAAGGTCTCGGAATCTAGTGTGCTATACACTATGCGCCGCCTATTCCTAGGTATGCTTTTGACTATGCGCCGCCTATGCTATGGCATTTGGTCTCAGTATCTCATATGCCATAGACTATGCGGCGCATATGTCCCATTATGCCATATACAATGCGCCGCATATGTAGGATTTTTGTCTCCAAAACCGATTGTAAATGGGTCACAACCCGACCCATACTCTTCCTATATAAAGGGGACTTAGTTTTATAACACAACCACAATAGAAAATACCCTAAAGGCGCCGCATACTCTTCCAAATCTTCTAAAAATTTTCTTCTTTTGCTCTTCCAATTCACAAAACCATCTCCACAAGTTTCAAGCAAGTAAGTACTCTCTTATTCTTCATTTATTTCTCGTAAGTACTACGTTGCTATGACTATTATTAATTGCTAAATTTTATAAGATTGTTGGTGATGTTCATGTGTTTGGATTGTTGTTGCAAAATCATGTGAGTGAACATATACGTAGGAAAATCTTGACTTATTTCCGACTTGAATTTGGTTTCAATAGCATTGTTATGATATTTGCGGAATTGCTATGGCTATGAATATTGCTTAAGATTGTTGTTTGGATACTTACATGTTAGACTATCCCGGTCATAGGGATAAGACTTATAGTGCCTACCGACTTAGGAGGTTGTGATTGTTGTAAGAATAACGATTCAATGTGGTAACCCCTATGTAGTAGTGTTGCTATATCTACCATGAAAGTAGTCCAATGGCTGCAAGTAAGTGATGCATTGCTGATTTTCTTGACGGAATACAATCCTAAAACGTATCTCGATGAAATCTGAGTAAATCGACTACTTTCACCTCACTGATTTGTGTTAACAAAACTAAGTGTGGGGTGGTACCCCTAATGCTTGCTTATAGATTGTATCAAGTGAGACTGTGCTGCAACTAACACTATTTCTAGTCTCAGGTACAATGGCACCTAAAGCGAGGCAAGGCAAGGAGAAGGCGACCACTTCCCAAAAGGGAAAGAAGAGAAGTCGAAAAGACCAAGGAGAATCATCCTCAGCACAACTACCACGCAGAATGTTCGGAATAAAATGGATTCTTGAGGAAGAAGCCAAAGCATGGTACAGCAGCAACAAAGAAAGAAAATATGTTCACGTCGACTTGATCAACAAGGATACCTTAGCAAAGAAGGAGCCGCGTATGTTGGCAAAACGAATGGCTTTGAAGTTGGATTTCATCTTCCACGACATGGGAGAGTGTAATCTTGATCTAACAAGGGAGTTTTATGCCAACTGGTCGCCGAACACAACAGGCAATGAAGTCAAAATTCGGGGCCAGGTGTTACAGCTCACCGCGGACTGGATCAACTCTTTTCTTGGCTTACCTTCGATCGACACAGCACCATTCAAAGAGCTGAACAGCAGGCCTCCTTATAGAGCAATACGACACACGCTTTGTGGAAGCAGATCAATGGCAAGGTGGGGCAGACATAAAGAAACCGGCCGACACAACACCTTCCCCTATGCTCCACTAAATAGGGAAGCAAGAATCTGGATGCGCATTGTCAACTCATGTTTTATTCCTGGGACTCAATACACCAAGATATCGAGAGATAGAGTGTGTTTGGTCTATGCTTTGATGACAAATGTCCCTATCAACTTTGGGGAAATCATTCGATCTACCATGAGGAAGGCCAGACTCCACAAAAGGTCCCATTTCACATTTGGCAATTTGTTGACAGCAATCTTGCGAAAGGAGGACATCGAAGAGGAACCAGCTGATCATAAACTCCCACACAATCCGAAGAAGGTTGACCTCACAAAGGTCAAAGATGATGAATCAACACATGACATCAACCTTACTATGGCAGAGAGACATGCTCGGGATGAGAGTTTCTCCCGCCATATGTACGGCATGATGAGGTTTACAATGATGAGCGGAGGTCATGTTCCAACTGCTGCAGAGCTCCAACAGCTGGACCACGACTATCCCATGAACATGCATGCACGGGAGATGTGTGGAGTGGGCGTATACTTTGAGGAACCTCTAGATGATGATGTGCCGACTGATGACGATCGACGTTTGCCAGACTCTGACGAGGAGGAGAACTCTGACGATGCTCTTATGATGATTCCGACGAAGGGGGTATGACCCCCGACAATGAGTAAGAGTCCGACTAACCAGGTTCCTCGTATTTATTTTCCACTGAGGGCAGTGTCCCGTTTAAGTGTGGGGTGGCGGTATCGTATGCTATACTTCTCTATCGCATCTATGTTTCTGTTGCTTTGTTTTTGTTTCATTTTTTTTTTAGTAGTAAATTTTTTCTAGCTTCGCATGAAATTATTTTGATAGGCAGCATGAGATTATAACAAGAGTAAGTGCTACAATTGTGACTATTGAGACGTTTAGGCTCTAGTTGTGACTCATTATGTGATATTGTGTGGTTCAATTCCTTCACTTGTTGGGTCGAGAGTCTATATTACTTCCAAGCAAGTCGACCATGTGCCTTGTGTGTGTGCGACAATCGTATATTCTATGTGTGTAGCTGATGTTAGAACTTGCCTGGTATGTATGCAAAGCGAAAATAAGGAGTGTAAGTTTAGGATATGATTTAGGCATTTCTTTGGCAACCTATATTTGTTTACCTTCAGTTTTACCTACCCATGGACATCATACTAGTTAAACCCTTTTGAGCCTTTAGCCTATTTCTTTGACAACCTTGTATGTAAGCCTAATCCATTTCCTTCAAGACCGTAATTTGATCCAAACTCCTAAGTGCTTTAAAGTGAAAAAAAGTCATGTGACAACATAAGAGGAAAGTGGGTGAGTATGATGCTATAAATTGTAATGGTTCTTGAATGTGTTATGAAAAAGAAAGTGCTATCATAAGAGGTATGTTGTGAAAAGAAAAAGGAAAAGAAAGCTGAAAAGCGAGTTGTGCTTAAAATTGAAAAACAAAAGAGGAGAACAAGGGTGGTATAACAAAAGAAAGAAGAAAGGTTGAAAGAAAAAAGTGTCAATAATACAAAGTGATGTATTAAAGCGCTTAGGAACGTAGTCACTATTCCTGGCCAAAATAGTCTTACCCGTCCCTTAGCCTACATTACAACCATCAAAAGACCTACTTGATCCTAATCTTAACATTCCAACATTTAGTAGAGTATTACATTAAGGGCAAGCCTATGGTCATCAGCCGCTACATATGAATTCTTTGTGAGAGTGAGAGCAAGGAAATTTTGATACCCATGTTTGAAAAATATGCTATATTTGTGAGTGATTATGGGTACTATATGGTGAGACACACATGGTTGATGAGTTTTGGATAGTTGTATAAGATTCTATGCACTTTAACGTTTGCATGCGAGTTGATCTCCATCACGAGTTTATACTTGAGGTTAAATTGTTTCTACTTATAATTGGAAAGCTACTCTTGGTTGATAATCGTTGTGCTTGTCTTAATAAATGTTTTGTGTTGTTGCTGTAAAAACCTTAAGTTGATGCTTAGAAGGACATGATATGTTGTTCGAGGATGAACAAAGCTCTAAGTGTGGGGTGTTGATGATAGGTGGATTTACACGCCTATATCAATATATTTTGCCCATATTTTAGCCTAGTTTTGAGAACAAATTATATATTTCATGCACTTTTAGTCCTTTTTCCTGTAAATGAGCTAACGAACATGATTAGTAAAGTTTCAGGTATAAATGATGCAGAATTCAGCATTTTATGGCTTACTTGACGCAAAAGAAAGCTCACGAAGGAAGGGAAGGGAGTTTACACGCCTAAGGACCAAAACTGCTGCATGGAAAATCTGTCCCGGGCTAAAACAACAATTCTGAAGACTTTGGGGACTTACAGACACAAAGCTGGATTTTGACAATGATACATTAACCTAGTACAATTAGGTTATGTATTTCATTATTTTATGTGGATTATGATAATGTTACCTTAACCTAGTACATTTGGGTTAAGGATTTCATTAGTCTTGTAGGATTTGGTTATTTATTTCATTAGCTTAGTAGGATTAGGATATGGGTATTATAAATACCCTATCATGCTAGAGATTTTAGATCAGCTTCTACTCTCTATTATTCTACACTACAAATAATTCTACAACTCTTCTAATCTTTCCATTAATTCTAGTTTTCTTCTTCTATTCATCTATTCTTAATTTCCGCAACAAGAGAATCGTTACCTTGCTAAGGAATTCACGCCTCACGCCTACCACTTACGCTACACGAAATTAATCAATCTTGTGGTATAACAACAATGTCAATCGTGATCTACTTCGCATTCATGGGTAACTAAACTTCTCTGTTCGGGTTATGGAAGCCGAATGAGTTACTATCTATTGCTGTGAGTTTGTGAGTTCGAGGCACGTATATTGCTTATATCATTATTCTCTTCATCTTAATCTACATTCTTTGCGGTTGCAAACGCAAGAATACGCCAGTCTAACATTTAACTTGTTTGAGAGAAAAGTTATTTGTCTGGAAAAGAGATAATGTCAAGGTAGTAGGACACTCTTTCCTATTAAAAAGCTAGTGCCGTAACTGGACTAACCTCTTGGAGAATTCATACCGTTAGATACGCTTTAAGCTCGAGAGAGTTAAAGTGAAATAGTCCTTGTTTAGGTCGAGAGACGCTTGGATTTACCATCGACTACAATCCTCTATAAGCAATTGCATGTCAGAATTCTACACACTCATAGCCAATAGAGACGTATACCTCAGAAGGTGGACATAACCCCAACTCTTCAATTCTCATTGTTGACAACCAACGTAACAATCTCTCTCTTTTTACTTTATTATTTTCAGCTTTTGTTTACATTACTTGCAAAACAAGAATCCCCCCTTCTTACGAGACTTGCACCAAAAATTTAGTAATTTTACTTACTTGTTGGCCAAGCTATTCCATGTGGGATCGACACCCAACCCAGGTTGGGTTCTATATTTGCTAACGACCGCTTTACACTCAAACGAGAGCTGTAGATTGAGCGTTATCATAGGTTAAAGGGACTTTAAACAATGCTTTCAAAATCATATTTTTATCTCATGGAGAGTAAAACTTCTTCAAAACTCAAGGACTCAGGAGTTTTTGAAACTTTAAGACTTGGGAACTCTGTGACTCTTGGAATTACATAACTTTGGAGACTCGGGAGTTTCCTCTAATCGACATAAACTATGTGAGCTACATGGAGTCCAATGTCTTGTCCTCCTAAGGAAGAAACCTCACATTAGGGAGATGCGTCATCCTCTTTCCAGGGAGTATAGCCTCAACTCAGTGATCACTATCTCGGCCTCGGGCCAATAAATCTCAGTCCAACGGTGGTATATAGTTCTGGGGTATGAGACCTCAGAATCATACCCAACTCGGTGCTAAATACTTCTCCCATACTCAACTCAGAACTCTTAGGAAATCCACCTCAAAACAACTCAAGGATCTATAATGAAGACCAAATTATAATTCTCTTAGCTTTAAATCATAAAGACTAAATAATGTGGATTCCTGTCTTAACTCAGGCTCAAAGTAATCTTTCTTTTAAAAAAATTCAAGTACTTGTTGATTGAATCATACTAAACAACATACTTTTCAAGAAACATCAAAACTCATACTTAATTTAGATCTTATACTCATGCTCAAATAATCTCGATTTCATAATAAAGCTTAAATCATGACATCAATCTTGGAAACATCAAATCGATACAAGGATATGCAACTCATAGCATAATTTCTCAACTCATGTCATAAAATAGTAAAATAATCATGCAAAACAAGACTTTAACAACTCATAATCTCATAATCTCAAAATAAAGTAATTTGGGTATAAACCCACTTGCAAAAATATTAAATTCTTTAATAAAATAAAAAATATGGGCACAAGAACGAAAAGAGTGTTCTTTCTCAAACCCCACATACCTTGAATTAGAAGCTTTGGATGAACTCTCGCTTTTGGGACTCTATTCGTACTCTTGAATGTGGGTTCTTGTAGCCCTTGACTTGGGAACCTTGAATCTTGACTCAATTTAAAAAATCTATGGTGGATTCTTGAGATTCTTGGAAGAGGTTTTGGGTACTTAGGGTTTTTGTTGAGAGAAAAACTTCATCGAATGCTTGTAAATGACTTTAATTTGGTGTTTCTACAGTTTAAGAGGCTTGGAAAAAGTCCAAAGTGCCCTTTTTAACTTCTGTACGAAGCTGAAAAAATTGAACTGGAAACTCCAATTTTATGGGCTACCGAGACATGCCACTATCGCGGTGGATCACTTGAAATTGACAAATGAGAATCTGGGAGTCACCGCGATCCGGAGCCATCGCGTTGTCCCACTGGTTGGGACCAAGACCTTCAGCACGACGCGCCACAATCACGCTAGGACACTGGAATTGATAATTGCTGAATAGAGCCTCTCCGCGACGCGCCAGGCACTAAAATGATGTTGTTTTACAACTAGGACTTAAATTAGCCATAACTTCTTGCCCGAGTATCTGATTTGGGAGAATTTTATATCGATGGAAAGCTTATCAAATTTTCCATATGATAAAAAGTTTAAATTAGGGAAATTCTATATGGTTAAACTGATACTCACTTAGGAAGTCACTTCTCAATCTTTTAGGGATGGAATTGCACTTCACTTGACACGCTCTAAGGCTTAGACTACGAGGAAATTTTTTGGGGTCTTACATTGACTTAATGGATAGTTTGAATCACCCAAAAAATATATTTGAAGAAGTTAATATTGAGGAAGAAGAGGCTGAGTGGGTAGGAGATGAGGAAATTTCCGAAGAGAGTGAATGGTTTAGTGGATAATCTTCAGAAGAGGAGGATTAGTTTGTATAGGTTGTATTTATTATGTATTGATGTATTTATGCTTTGTACTATATATTTACCTTTATGTTCCTTGTTTAAGATTGATATGCAATATATTGTTTAAGTTTGTTGTTTTCACTTTTCAATAATTTATATAGTAATAAAAATATTCTTGTCTATCTCGTGTTGTTGGAGCGATTTGAAATATGAATTAGTAACTTGAAATTAGTTACTAGGAATGTTTTCTTATTTATTCATTTTGTAGGAACTAACTACTTGTTAACTTTACATTCTAGGTCGTCTCAACATTTGGTTCCTACTCCTACGCATGTGGGGACACTTCATGGGTCTACACCGACCCAATCTGCTTCTATCACTGTGCCACAACCATCACAGTACTATCGGACGATCGCTGGCATATCCGAACATCTACCATCATTGATATGCTCATGTAGAAGTCACGCAGCTTCGCACAGTGATTCTGTTGGATCTATTGGGTTGTCGGATTTTCAACTTGGAGGCACTCCATCTGATGCTTCAGATCTGCCCACGCCAATGCATCCACCATCACTTGATCCCCGGCCAAGAGAAAGAGATAATTTTGGGAAGGGTTATTTTATTCCATATGCGACAAGGTAAGATTTCTAAATATAATAACATTATTCATTTTTTCATTACTATATTATTATGCTCTATGAAATTACTGTTTGATCTTGTGTTGTAGGTTTAGGCCGGATGATGGAGTTGGACAAATTGCGAGAAAATGTATTTGTCAGAACTTCAACGGCTACTGGACCAGTTGGCAAAAGGTTCCAAAAATTGACAGGAAAAGAATGTTTCAAGAATTTAATGTAAGGATTTAACTTATCGACTACTTAACACTTTGTTAGAATAAAATATTGAATATTATATTTTTATTTTTATTATAGAAATTTTACTGGTGGGATGATGTGAATGCATGTCTTATAAAGAGGAACTTTTTCAAAAGATGTAGATCCAGATTTAACGGTCTGTTGGATTATGCCCGAACCAACTTGGTACGACCTAACTAGATTAGTGAATCCTTATGTAAATAGTATATTCGCTATTGGAATAGCGAAGAATACCAATTGTTGAGGGAAGAAGGAAAGAAAGTCCGGGCATCATCCAAGGGTGGCTCCCTAGATATTGCGGGTGCCAAAAGTGTAATTGTTGTGGAGGAAAAAATGGTATGTAACTTTTACAGTTTTAATTGTTTGTTTTTATTTACATTTTTAAGTATTTAAACGTTGATAATTTTTTCATATGAAGGAAAAAAAGGGTAGGAGCATACCACAAGATGAGCTATTCGAAGAGAATCATCTGGAAAAAAAAAATCCGACTGATGAAGATGTTTGGGCTGAACCTCGTGCAAATGCTTCCCATGTAAGAATCAAATTTTGAATTTATGAATATTTTTCTCAAAGTTGATATTATTCAAGTATAAGTACTTTAATATTTTTAGACTTTTAATTTTAACTTTACTTTGAATATAGGAAAAATACACGCAGCTCGTTAGTGAATATCATAGTACTCAGCCTTCTGAAAGTTAAGGTGATCCACTACCCCAACATGTAGAGGAGGAGTTATGGGATAAAGCTATGGGTCCTGCAGTTAGAGGCCATTACTACGGATACCACAAAAAAAAATTGGCAAGAATATTAGGTGTTCGTCAGTCCCTTCATACTCTAACTCTTCAGTTGATAGAGAAACCATTGAAAGACTACAAAATACGATTTCTAAACTCATTGAAGAGCTTGTTGAACAGAGAGAGAGGGTGCAGAAGAAGGAGGAGGAAACATCATCACAAATCAGGATGCTGCAGGAGCAGATCAACTCTTTCATTCAGACTGCAGGGATTATTCCTTCATGTCCAAGTGATGCAGTTTGGGCTGCAAAAGGTCTACGCTCCCTGGATGATATCAGCACAAATGAGGATTCGGAAGACGAGGAAGAATTCGATGAATATGAGTTTTAGTTTTTGACTTTTGTGCGTGTTGTACTTTGGATTTAGAAATTTTGATGTAGTTTGTACACTTTTGACTATTGTTGTAGTTTTTACACTTTCACTTTTATTGAACAATTTGTATGTGTTGTACACTTTTGAAAGTATTTACATTTGGTTTGTTGTTGTTGCTGTTGTATTGCATGTTGGACCATTTTTTGATTTTTTTTTTAAATTTTCAGAAAAACCGACCACAAGTGATCGGTTTTTTTAAAAAAATATTACAGAAAACCTACCACTTGTGGTTGTTTTTTTTTTGTCTATAAATGGTTAATCATATATAACCCCTTATTTTGAGGGTTCGTTGGCAAGTACTTCCTTTCTATTAGTGCCACCGGAAAGGATGAAAAGGGTAGTTTGATGTATGCCATGGTTTGCACTAGGCCAGATATTGCACGGTACTGTTAGTAGCTACAGCAGCAGGTATAGTAAGCAAAATCATACGAAAAGACAAAGGGGGATATGACATAACCATAACGGATGCGTCGGATGGGCGTCAAGTGGTTGATATTATCCCTCCCGGACCAGAACAAAGAATAGAAATTGGAGAGCAGGTGCCGCTCTCTTCGCGTTACGTCTTCTCCTTGGGGCATTTGGTCGCCCCCCTATTAGTAAGCTCTGCTTCTGACTCACGCCTTCCGGCCTGGCTTCTCTTGCTACTACCTCTATGGGCATTGCCATCCCAGCGCTTCACCTCGCAGTGTCCCGCCTCCCCCCGAATGATCGGTGCGGAGGTTAGGCATCCTTAGACGAAAGAGTGGTCTTTCAGGATTGGTGAATTTTTTTAAAAAAATCAGTTTTTCCAATTTTAATAAAATAATAATGAATTTTAAAAATATATATATATATTTTTAAGAAAACCGACCACCTTGTGGTCGGTTTTTAAAAAAGCTACCACCACTTTATCGACCACGCACTTTGGTCAATTTTGTGGTCAGAAATTGGGAAAAACCGATCACTTGTAGTTTGTTTTTGTGGTTGGTTTTCCTCTTTTTTTTAGTAGTGTTATTTTAAATGAATATCGTGTTCGATGTTTAGTACTAACTTTCATGACTTTGTTCTTTTAACTTTATATACTTTTCTTATTCAAGATTATCGAATTCTAGAAGTAATTGAATTAGTTTATTAAAATCTCAAATTTAAATCATAATATTCTAAAATTTTACTCGCACACTTATTTTCTCAATATATTTCCACAAATCGAAGCAAAAGGGAGGAGATCACTAATAACTTCTAACCAGACAAACATATAAAAGAGGGCAAACAGGGGAAAATAACAAAATAGGAGAACTCTTCGTCAGAGGCAGGTTTCGGTTGGTTAGTTAAATTTTTTGTGGGTTTCAGCAACCTAAATTCATGTTTGTTCCTGCAAGAACACATCTGTTTCGGTCATCTTTCTCTTAAAGTTCTTTCTGTCGTCGCTTTGATTTAGAGCTTTCACTAATTCTCACTCATTTTTTTCATCCATAAAGAATTTTATTTTTTTTAAGCAGAAGGAAGTAAGAATGGTATCCAAAAAAAATGAAATACCATCTCCACCTAGATTTTTTTGATCAAAACTTCACTATTCAACGTTAGTGAATAGGACTTCTCTAATTGGTAAGACACGTTGTATAAGAAAAAAGGGCTTTTTAGAATTTCTTTGGTCTGACCAATTCACGTGTGGTTGTCCTTTGAAATAGATCAGATATCAAATATTTCTAGTTAGCCATCTTACTTTTGTTTGATGACTTTATATTTGTTACATGATCAGCAGATTCAGGATTTTAGTACAATGACCTCAAGTATATTAATTCATTTTTAATTTAACTTTTATATATATTTAGGGTTGTTTGATTGTTGGAATAAGGGATTATTGTCCTGCCTTAAAATTTGGGATAATTTTACTATGCATTTGATTATGAGTATTAATCAGTCCCAAAAATTATTTTATACTAAAATGGTGGAATTAACTATCCTATATAGAAGGTGGATAAGCACAATGCATGTCTCGCTCCTAGATTGGGTCATGACATGTTTATAGTTACAAAATTATAATTATCAAATATGTTTCACTTACTTTGTTCTTTGTTTTTATAAAGAATATAATTAGCACAAATTCAAGTAATCGGTTTAAATTTGCTTGAAATTGAGGCATACTTATTATTATCATCATCCTCATTGTGATTCATTTGTTGTAAATTATGTGTTTTGTTTTTATTTTAATTTGTTTGAACATGAATCAAAATATTTAATTCATAAACTAACAAGCCTTATAAAATAAAATAGATAGCAACACCTCTACTTGAAATAGTGCACCAAACCAATTATATCTTGTAGAGATCATGAGAGATTAGCTTTCCGTAATCTTCAAAGACATTGATATCAAAGCCAAATTTCCATATTTCAGAAAGAAATAAAAATTACCAAGTTATTTGTCAAAAGACTTTTTCTTTATAACTCAAACTAATACTACATCAGTTTTGATACGGGTAAAATTCATAAATAGCATACTTAAGACCATAATAATGAGATTCATAGAAACACTTTTATAATTACTTAAACTAGCAACTTATATTTTGTATTTGAACAAACTGTTGCTATAAAAATACATATACAAATTGTTTTACTGCCCATATTTAACTCAAATCAGTTGAGTTAAATGTGGTATAATTAGGCATGAATTAAATGTGGAGATTTATTTTCCATTAAAACCTCTTAATTAACGCGATTTTCGTTATTTGTTACCAACCGAAATAAAAATTCAAATTTCAGTTTCACATTATCATTTTCATTTTAAAAAAATCAAAATCAAATTCAACTGAAGCTTCTTCTGTTCAATATCTTCAAAAATTCAAATTAAACCATTACTGTTGTTGAAGGTATTTAATCATAATATTATTTTCTTCTATGAATTTCATCAGTTGTTTTAAATCGATCAAAAAGATTTCATTAATTTTTTTGAACAATTACTATTATTTCGTTCAAATTTTATTTAGCCATTACTGATGTTTCGTTCAAATATAGTGATCAAAATTTATTTTTTGTTAGATTATTTTTGAATATTTTGAGCCATTAACGATTTTTTGTTAGAGTGATCAAAATCGATTTTTCGTTACGTTGTACAATTTAACTATTTATTTTGTTAAATTATTTTTGAATATTTTGTAAACAAACTACGAAAAAACAAGTAATGCTACAATAAATTGAACTGATCGAACAATATTTTGATCAAAATCAATTTTTTAAGCTGCTCAAACTCAATTTTTGGAGTTCTGATTCTCAAAATTTAAGAGTATATTTGTATTTTCATAAAGTTTGATTTTGTATATTTTAATTCTGTTCGAATATGGATGTTACAAAGCCATCACTACAGAAAAATACATATGAAATTGGATATGTACGTATAGAAATACAAATGCTTTCATATAACTTAAACTTATATTGAACAGAACAAAAATATAAATGAAAGTGCATATGTATTTATAAAAAATATAAAATACTTTCATGTAATTTAAATGAATATTTAGTCAGTCAATTTGTATATATGGCAAACCTATATATACTGTATTGAAAAAGTATTTGAAAATATGTATGTATTTCAACAAATACAAATATGTCCATAACCCCAACTGCATATTTAAACAAAAAGAATACCCAAATGTATATTTCAACATTCCAATATACTGAAGATACATAATAATTATAAAAAAATACATACAGGCAAATACCTCTTCATAAATAGTTCATCTATAAATGTATTTTTCATACATGCAACTTAGCATATGTATTTAACATACAAATAGACATAAATACATACTACCCCAAAATGTATATTTAAGCAATCAGCTTGACCAAAATACATATCAGTAAATACATATCAACATCGCCAAAATACATATTACCCAAAAATGATATCAGCTTTACTGAAATCCCTAAATACATATCAGTAAATAAAAATACATATACACCAAAAAAAATACCTCTTCCTCTTCATCTTCTTTCGATTCATTACTAGACGAGTTTTCAACAGCACCTTTTGAATTTACTCCATCTGTTCATTTTTACTTGTCACTAATTTTCTTATTAGATTTCTAATTGTTGGGTTCAAGATTAAAAGTGTGAATGATAAATGGAGGGAATTAAGTGGAGGAAAAATTGAGATAACACTTAAAAAGGAAAGTGTACTAAAAAATAAGGAAAGTCTACTAATTCTCCCACATTGGTGGGAGAATGAAACTTTCATGTGTTTATATTAAGAAACACAAACTCCACATGGTAAGTGAGACAAGAACTAAGAGGTGCCTTGCGTCGTCGTCGTCGTCGCTCGCTCGACTTGGCTTTGGCTTTGGCTCGGGGACATGAGATTAATCTTTTTGGACAAAATTTACTTGAAACATGGGAAGATATCCAGTCCGAAAATCCAAAGGAAAAACACAACAGTTTTGCTCCTTCGTTAACATGCATGCTTCTGCATGCAGAAACGATGCAAAAAGTTGCTCGGAAGAGACACAACTCTTCGAGTAAAAGACATACTATTTCGAAAAAAGGTGTGACAGTTTGAATGATTGTGGCTGTTCGAAAAGACACACAATTTCGAATGGACAGACATGACTATTCAGAAAAGATACACCTTTTCGATGAACCATTGTCACCTTTCGGAAGAGGCATTTCATGGCTATATAAACTTATTTTTTCCACAAAAACGATAAAATTTGAACAACTATTGAAGACAATCTTTTTTTACCACTAAAGCATAGAGGATCGTGTGATTTTGGTAGACTTCACAAGGGCTTTATTGATATTTTAATTTTTTGGTGAAGTAAAATTACGACACATGATAATTAATGGTGTTTTTTAATCACATATTTTCATTGTCGCCCTTATTCTTTTTGTTAAGATTATTCCACTTGTGTTTTAATAATTCATTTTTTCTTGCCGCGTGTTAGATTACTATTTGATTAAAACTCCTTTCATTTTAAATCAACAGTACTCAAGCTAACTTTTCCTACAAAATTAAAATTTTCAATGATTTCAACTACAACGTCATAGTTCTTTATGAAATTATAATATAATAAATAATATCTTATATTTATTTTTTCTCGCAGTGGACATGATAAAGTATAAAAAAATAATTAAAATGGAACGAATAGGTTACTCTTGTAAGGAATGTGTAAAAGATAAATATAATAAGTAAATAAACCAAATAGAACAAGCTATTAATGTAGTTTAATTATCATTTAATATTTTACATATTTTTATTAAATTAATTTATATAAAGGCTCTGATTTGAGGTAATAAATAAAAGTTTTGGTAGTCCTCACATTAAAATTCATGGTATAAAAATCTTACATGTGGCATTGTTTTGTCATAATTCTCCTCTTAAGATTTCCCACATGAACATTTCTATTGGTTGAATTTGTTTTTTGTTTTATTAAATTATTTTCTTCTTCATCTTAAAATATTTGTCACATTTCACTTTAGAGGATCAAATTATATGAATTTAATCAACGTTTTTAAGAAAAAAATATTATTATATCGATTTAATCATTGCATTTTATGATATTTGATTTTCATATAGTTTTGAATATCTAATTTCTAATTTTATTGAATTAATATAACACAATTTAGCTCTAAAACAAGTCAAATTATATTTTAAAAAATAAAACGATATAATTTGAGCAACTTTTGAAGACAACCTTTGTTTACCACTAAAGCATAGAGAATATTTAGATTTTTGTAGTCCTCGCAAGTTTTTTTTTGATATTTTTATTTTTTGATGAAATGAAATTACTACACATGATAATCAATAGTATTTTTTTATTACATATTTTCATTTTTGCCCTTATTCTTTTGTTAAGACCGATCCACTTGAATTTTTATAATTGATTTCTTCTTGTCACATGTTAGACTAATTAAGTAGGTCATAATAGCATGAATATTTTTCATCGAATATGCAGTTTCTTGTTTTAATTCTTCTTAATTTGGTTTTTAGTTATTTGTTTTGTATGGTTGGGGATGTGCATATATAAGATAAAATCTCCCAACTTCATCAAGTTTTTTTCTTACACGTTAATTATAGTTATGGCATCATCATCTTCCTCCATCTTCTATCCAAAAACGTAGTATTAACCTTAATATATAACACGATTAAGCTAGTATACACAACTTCTGAAATCTCTTTACAAGGTGTTGGAGCAATTAGTATTGGAATCTCTCAAGCAAATAAATGGGAATTATGAACAGTTTCATCAACGATATCTTCGAAAAACTTGCTCAGGAGTCTTCTAGACTGCTGTAAGATTGGTCTTGCTTATATTTGTATTTTATTAGTTGGTTTTAATTCTTGGGTGTGCATATATATTTTTGATCAAGTTTTCTTACACGTTATGGTTAAGGCATCATCGTCTTCATCCATCTTGTAACTCCCTATACAGTCTAGACTTTCAAGATCTACATCTTCAAGGTGTTGGAGCAAGCTCATCCTGATATTGGAATCTCAAGAAAAGCTATGGAAATAATAGACAGTTTTATCGTCGATATCTTCGAAAAAACTGCTATGAGATTGGTACTTCCTGGTGAATATTGGCAAAGCATGTTGTTTCTGAAGGCACTAAGGTTGTTGCCAATTTCACTTGCTCTTTAAGAAATTTAGGGTTTATGTGTTTAATTTTACTGTATTAGGGCTTGCTTTGGGTGTGAAAATAGTTTCTTTTTTGTAATTAGCTTGCTTCGATTGTACTGGCGATTGCTAATCTATCAGCAAAATAGTCGGCAATAGCAAAAATCTATCAGCAAAGTTGACACCCTATTATTGTACAATGATAAACGATTCATCTTGCTGTGAACTTGTGCGTTGTAAAAAATTTGAACAATCAAAATAGACGGCGATTGTGCCTGATCAAATTGATCAGGTCATGTAGGAACGAGGTTCAAGTCTACCGGCCTACAAGGATGCCTCAGTTACATACAACACCAATCATATTGATAAAGGACTTATCTCATCACGATCTTCTCTTGAAATCTCAAAAGAACTTTTGTCGCTTCCTCCTCAAAGGGGCAGAAAACTTGTCGTCATCAGAGTTGTGCTACCAAAAGCTTTGGAAAAATTAAAATTTCTAATTAAGAATGGAGAATCTACATGTAGCTTCACAAGGAAAAAAAAAAAAGAATGAGAAGTTACAACTCCACCAACCTTTGGTAATGATGAATCGTACAACATGTAATTTCTTACAACATTTACATAGGCATTTATTTTCAAGTATATTATTGCATTTAGGGATGGAATTTGCACTTTCTTTTCATTTGGTGTCAAGTATCTATGCTGGGATTCGATTAATTTAAATTTATATGGAAAAATCCCATTTGGGGAGATGAAATGCTCCCTACTAAACAAAAATCCATTTCAAAAACTCGAACATTAAACTTTTGATTGATATTGATAAAAAGTACTTATCATCCAATTCACTTTTCTTCTTATTCACTAAGTACTATACTACGTGTTACATTTAGAAGCCTCTTTAATTTAGTTTAATACAGATTCTAACCATTACAGACAATACTACACATAAAATACTTTAAACTCTGCTACAATTAATCAATTAAGAGTCGTTTGATTACTGGTTAAAGTTATACAAATATTAGTAATACATAAATTAATATTACATCATTTTCGTTATTATTGGATTTGAGGAAAAATAATAGATTTGGAACCATTTATATTTTAAATTTATTCCTCAAGAACAATATTATAAAAAGGATGATAATATGTTGGGTTCAAGTCCCATCGATTCATGCCTAAGACGCTATTATATCGATAAGATGTTGAGTTTGAATCTCAATACACCATATTGATGATATTATGATGTCTAAGGAAAAATAATGGGTGTTTAATGAAAAGTCATGAAATTTGACCCATTGAATAAGCTCCATTCCATGAAGTGAATATGGTAGCAATATATGATAAGTCTGAAATATGACAACTTACTTCATTCTTGAGGTGTATGTGGTAACAATGCATAATGTGTCTGAAAGAAGACAAGTGATCGAATGCACGAATATATGCGTGGAGGGACAATATGATAATGATCAGGAAAAGTGATGATATTTTCACACGCTTATATGATTTTAAGATATACTAGAGAAAAACTCTCTACATCACATGTATGCCTCAATTTGCTTCTGAAGTTGCAAAATCTTGAAAGAGGTTATAAGCTATCATAATTTGATAGGCTTAAGGCACGATTATATTCCATTTCTGGAGAATGAGAAACCTATTAATACAAACGTGCACTTGATTGTGATGTATCACAACTCACCTCCGAAAGAGGTTGAATAATTTTGAAATCTACTTCAAAAGTAATAAATCTGAAATGTATTCATGTAATAGTAAATTTGAAATTTCATAAAGTAAAAGGTACATATCTTGGTAAACTTGGAGTTTACTAGAACACAAGTTCATAAATTGACATGAATGATTGCAACATCTCAAAGATATGCATACTGAGTATTGAACATCTATTGAAGAAATTAAAAAAATTCTTCTTTACTTTTAATATTGCTTGTTCTCATGATAAGTTGGTTGGACCAACTAATTTTGAGATTGGATGCCTTAAAATCTGAAAAATATAAAAGGTGAATAAGGACCCGTTCACCTATCTGATATATTGAAAAGATGCATCAATAAGATGTTCACATGTACATTCATTGTCAACCTACATTTGACATTCATTAAGTTACTTGCTCTGAGCATAATTTTCAGATTGTGTAATCAAGATTATTTATCTTGATGATGATGGTTTAGCATTGAATGTCTTCCATAAATAGTTGAACCATTAGTAACGAGAACAAAGTTTCATGTATTCGTATGAAATATAATATGTTGCATACAATAACACTTGTATGCATTAGATCAATATATTATGATTATTTCTTCCCTCTCAATTGGTTCAAGGTCAGGAACCAACTATTTCTTCTAATAGTTTTGATGTGCGGTATACGATTAATAAATATACCATGATGCACAAAGATAGAGGCTGTATGTTAGTTTTCCTAACATAAGGGGAGATTATAAGCAGTTATGAAATATGTTAGGAATAATCATCAGATCCTCATTCAAAAGATAATTCAAGTCGAATGCCGAACACATCTCATATCTAAGATGGAAGTGCTCCTATTTTGTGTTCATAATGGACAAAGTCTACGCATGCATGAAGCATGGTAGATTAATCGGTTCCAAATAAAATAATCCTTAAAAAAATTAGGAGCAAATAATCATAATAAGAAGGCAATGTGCTCTTGAAGAGCCTACAACATAACACTTCATGAAACCTTAGAAGAGGTTCAAGTACCTAAAAATAATGAAGTGATGAGATCTCAATATGTTCTGTCAAACTATGAACCGATACAAAATGATATATCATCAATATCTTTGATACAATATTAGTGAAATATTGTGAAAGATTACGAGGATCCGAATTCTACGTTTATTTATGCATGATGACTTAGAAATATTTATCAAGTGACCTAAAAGGATGTATTTTGGTAAGCGTAAAAGCTATTTGATTTGCAGTCCAGACACTTGAAGATGTCACACTTGACATGTTGGATATTGTTACGTGACAAACATCCATATGAAAATTCCTAAAGGATTCAAAATGACCGAAGCATATAAAGTTTCTGGAAAACTTTTTATTATCCTCGTAAGATATAATTTGATGATTTGAGTATCATTGAAACTCTTGGAGAGTTTTTAAAAGCATTAGAGTATTTTCTTAAATGAGAAACATGCAAAAATTGAATAAGGATCCATCCTGACCTCAAGAAAAGAATGAGGAACTACTTGGTTATGAAGTACCATATATTAGTGCAATTGATGCACTAATGTATCTTGCAAATACTACATGGCCTGATATAGCCTTTTTTTTAGTTAATTTGTTAGCAAGTTTGCAGTCCCGATCTTATTGGTCATGCTAATTTTGGGTACTTATTTGACCTGCATAAAACTCGGTCTCAAATAGGCTATGTGTTCATATGTGGTGGTACTGCGATATCTTGGAGATATACAAAGCAGTCTATCGTAGCCACTTCATCGAATCATGCTGAGATAATAGCTATTCATGAAGCAAGCCGAAAATGTGTATGGTTGAGGTCCATGATACATCTCATTCGGGAATAATTTGGTGTTAAATATGATTATCTACCCACAATTTTATACGGAGATAATGCATCATGCATAACACATCTTAATTGAGGATTCATAAAAGGATATAGAACGAAGCACACTTCATCAAAGCTTTTCTACATACATGAGCTACTAAAGAATGGTGATATCAACGTGCAACAGATTCGTTCAAGTAAAAATATGGCTGATTTATTCACCAAGTCTTCTCCAATTACAATTTTTAAGAAGATGGTGCACAAGATCGAGATGCAAAAGTTAAAGGATGTTCTCATTAGCGGAGTTAATATGCGTTGTACTCTTTTTCCCTTACGAGGTTTTGTCCCACTGGATTTTTCTTGTATGGTTTTAAATGAGGCAGCCGATATACGTATTGTTAGAAATGTGTACTCTTTTTCCTTCACTAGATTATTTTCCTACTGGGTTTTTTCGAGTAAGGTTTTAACGAGACACATTATCTATCTTGACATTCAAGGGGAAGTGTTATAAATGTATTTACATTACAGTGAATGTCTATCAATATCTAATAAGATCTACTTCGATATCTATTAGGCTTTGAATCATCTGTCTTTTACTCAAACTAGGAGTTAAGTTTCTCTATAAATAGAAGGGTTTCTTCATTGTAAATTACCCCATTGAGATATCCCTCAAGAGAAGAAATAATAATTACTCTCTCTATTCTCTCTACTCTTCTTATTGTTCTTTAAGGTTCTATAATATATATATATATATATATATATATATATATTAACGAAATTTCTAATTTCAGCGTTGAGCACAAAAATATTCAATTTTTCTTTCTCGACAAGTTGTACAATCATAGTGCATCTGAAAATCTCCAATTATGTTTTATCCATCATTATATATTGCAAATCAAATAAAATCAAATCTTATCTTAGTCATAAATGAAAAAATGAAGCAACATATATATACGTAAGAAAACTATAGTATTAGTTTAAATTTTAAAATAATTATTAATTGGAAATGTAGGCATCACACAACTATTGAAAGTGTTACTGAATCTTATATGTGGCAAGCACATTTCAAAAATCCAATTAAATATTTCCTTACTGATCTCAATAATTTCCTGATCACAACTAAATGAAACGTTTAAAGAAAGATAAAAAGTAATTTAAATTATAATTAATGTTATTCAATATATATATTTTTTAAAAATGTGTAAAAGTGTTAGAAAGACAGACAATACGAATTGGCAGAAGCCATTACATTCTTTTGATAATACCATTTTGATTTTTTTCTAATTACACGTCGTAAAACTAACACATTTCTGGTATTCACGGGATTTGTGTGAATATACTAATTTATTATAATTAGTGTTTTTTTTTTGTAACATGCAACAATTAGAATTGTTAGTCCCTAAATAAGTAACTTAGAATAACAATGAATTTATAGGAAAAATAACATAAATATACACCTTAATTTATCATATTTATATAAATCTTTATCCTTACAATGAAATTACAAAAAATTCTACTAATTATGTATCTTCATTAGATGCATCGGGAGATAATTATGTATCTCAACAGACCCAAAATGAAAAAAATGTATCGAGAACGTAACTAATTATGCATCTTTACAAAGGAAAAATGTATCTTCGTTGGATGTATCGGGTGCTAATTATGTATCTCGACAGACCCGAAATTGAAATTTTCATTAATTATGCAAAATATCAAAATTTTCTATAATTAAACTCCGTATTCTTTGGCCGAATTTATATTCGAAGATGAAGGTCACGCATGTTATAATGATCAAATACTAAATTTTTGATACTAAAAACTTACATACCAAGGTAATGCAACAAATAAATAATAGTAATCTCTCTATATATGTGTATGTATGTATAAAGGAAGATTATGAGCAAGCTGATGTTGCATGCTTTATTGGCAAGTATGATTATATATTCATCTTTTATTCTTAGAATTTTGAGAGTTTTTTTTCTATTTTTTGGTTCTGAAATCTTTCAAAAAGTATAAATGTTTTCTTCCTTTATTATAATTATCATTTACTACCTTCTTAAATCCTCTTTCCTACATTAAATATATATATGGTAGTAAATTAGTCCTGCCAAATGGAAGGTGACCTTCGCGTTGCAACAGTTGTCACACCCTTTTATTATCAAAAAGATTATCAATTTTAAGGTTTGAAAGGGTTTTATTATTAAGTGACAAAAATGAAAATTTATTTCGAAAAGAACTTTTTACCAATTCGTCACTTGACATAATCTGGTGTGCCAAGTCACCTTTGGAAAATCCTTTTCAGAACGATTTGACATTTTGTACTAGTTTGCGAACAGAAATTTCGGATAAGGAATTCTATTGATCGAGGGGAAGGTTTTAGGTACCCTTCTATCCCGTGGTTTGACTACGCTCGCTCGGTGGAGCATATCGGCTAATTTAACACAATGAATGTACAAACCACATAAACCAAGCAACAAACAAATCAAGCAAAGTTCAAAATAAAAAATAATATCCAGCCCGAGTTATACAATCCCGAAAATAGAAAAATACGAAAATATTGATCCTATTCTAAACTAATCCTATACTAAGATCCAATGCTTTACCCGATGCCTCGGGCCTTGATCACGAGCCTCCTTTGCGTACATGATACTTCGGGGCATTCCTCGATAAATAAGTACAATGTGGCCTCGGGGCATTCCCCGACGAATGAATACATTTGATGAAATGTAATAAAAATGGAGAAATCATTCAACACAGACATTCACATATTCACTGATATAGAATCCTACGAGTTGCCTACCAAAACTTGTTATTTGCCTATCCATTTAGCGATCTGAAACATGATACTATCGATTTCAACAAAATCCATCAATGAATCAAAAGTAATCAATATTCACCTTATCAAAGATCAATCCATTCCCCTAAATCATTCTCATCACATTATTAATCAATGTTGATATGAAATCAAGTAATCAAAGTCACAACCACGACGATTAAAATTTCTCAAATACACTATCAAAATATATCACCAACCGAACATGAATCATGCAAGCCACGATATCAAAATATCAGCTCCATAATAATATAAAAATAGAAAAAGATAGAGTTGAAAATTTGGACCTCAATTTGATGTTTTATTTCAATTGAATTATTTGACGAAGCAGCGCCGGAATACCTCAGAAAAAAATCCCCGACATTGAACTCCCGACTTCGACAAACCCCAAATTTGAACTGACCCAATAAACTGACAGACCCGTTTCAATTAATATTTTTTCGATAGGAGTTTTGGGTCGTAAACAGGAACTAGAGCGTGTGGGTCGAGGATTTCATGTGTTTCAGAGACGATAGAGGTTTTGGATTTTTCGGTCGCTGGTTTTGCATTTTCCGATGAGGTCATTTTGGTCTGAAACTAGAGCTGGCAGGATATTCTCCAACGAGAATCCGCCGGAATAGTAACATCGGCGTGCATTCCGATCAACTCTTTCTATATATTATTTTTCTATTCCCCGTCGATATCTCTCTCAATCTCTCTTCCTCTCTTAATCTCCCCCTATTTCTCACTGTTTTTACTCTCAATATCTCCCTCAATATCTCTCCGTATGTAGTAGTGTGTATTGTTTTCGGTGGGATGTGCATTTTTCCCATGGTGTCTGTGTATCCCGATGTGTTATTGGTATTTGAAGTGGAGTTGTGTTGTGTGTTAATTGTTAATTTATTTTCCAGTCAATCTGCATGAATCAGTGGTATTGTGTATCTATCAGTGGAAGTGTAGAGTGTGTTCTAGTGGTGGAGAACATAAATGAGAATGGAGGATCATTAGGTTAGGTATGTGTATCTATTTATTCTGTGAGAATGATGCCTATATAGAGTTTTGAGTGAGTGAATATATGTATCAATTGTGAGTAGGTCCTGCATGTATGTATATAATCGGTTAAAAGAAAGACCCTCCAAAAATGTTAATGAGGGAATAGAGTATAGGGAGGTACGTGGGGTATAGGGGTAGGGGTTGGGTGAGGGTTGTGAGTTGGTTGAGATAAAATTTGTTAGAATAAGGAAATATTAGAAATTCAATTTGTTAGGATTCGTTGTATTTGTTTCCTTGTGGGAAAAGTGTAGAATAGGTAGGGGTACGCGGTAAGGTGAGACAAAAACGGATAAATTAGATTTTTGGGAGGGAAAAAATTAGGTGTCTACATCATGCCCCTTTTTGGGTGTAAACATAAAGTGTTTTCATACACAAAAGTAGACAATGAGACCAAATTTTGACCCGACCATTATTCAAGAAAAGAAACAAAAGGAAGAAGAGCAACCGGGTCTCAACTTATGACATCCTACCTACCCAAGTTATGAGAGAATCAAGTCACAAGTATCTCAAAGGATTGGAAGAAGAGGGACTCTATCGAGTTGGAGAGTCGAGTGAGGCCCTGTCGAGGTTCCGGTCTGTGACTCTGTTATTACATAAAAAATAAAAATTACAAGTTAAAAAGATAACTGAAATTACAAAAATCATATCTATGCAGCTTCTTTTGGATTCTTGACTTGAGTTTCATCACCCTATTCTTTAGGCGGGCTCCTGACTTGCAATTTTTTAGACTTGTTTCTTGGCTTTTAATTTATCCACCCTTTTCTCCAGGTGGGCTACGGACTTGCTATTTTTTTAATCAATTGACTTTCAATTTCTTCACCTAGTTGCTTAACTTTCAACTTCTTCACCTTGTTGTTTAACTTACAACTTCTTCACCTTGTTGCTTAACTTTCAACTTCTTCACCTTGTTGCTTGATTTATCAATTATCCGCCCTGTTCTTTGGGTGGGTTCCTGAAATCACATCAAAATTAGAAAGAAAATTATCCCAAACAAAGGTTATTATAAAGAGAGATTCCATTTTACCAGAAAAGTAAAGTTCCACAAACAGGAATTAAATTTTTTGCCCCAGTTTAACATCAGATGTGACAGTCACATCATAAGTATTGAAAAACCCAAACAAAGAAATTCATCTTCTATAGGTTAATTGGAAAGATTCAACTAGAAAGTGCATTTTCTAGAAGTCAAAGGGAATGACTCGACTAGAAAGTACATTGTCCAGGAATCAAGGGGAATGACTCGACTAGGAAGTATATCTTCTAGGTATAAAGAGAATGACTCTACTAGGAAGTATATCTTCTAGAAATCAAAGGGACTGACTCGACTAAGAAGTACATCTTCTAGGAATCAAGGGGAATACTCGACTAAAAGGTACTTCTTATAGGAATCAAGAGAAATGACTCGACTAAAAAGTACATCTTATAGAAAACAAAGGGAATGACTCAACTAAAAGGTACATCTTATAGGAATCAAGGGGAATGGCTCGACTAAAGGGTACACTTATATGAATCAAGGGGAATAACTCGACTAAAGGGTACGTCTTATGGGAATCAAAGGGAATGACTCGACTAAAGGGTACGTCTTTTAGGAATCAAGGGTAATGACTCGACTAAAAGGTATGTCTAATAGGAATCAAGGGGAATGACTCGACTAAAAGGTACGTTTTATAGGAATCAAGGGGATTGACTCAACTAAAAGGTACGTCTGATAGGAATCAAGGGGAATGACTCGACTAAAATGTACGTCTTATAGGAATCAACGGGAATGACTTAACTACAGGGTACGTCTTATAGGAATCAAGGGGAATGACTCAACTAAAAGGTACATCTTATAGGAATCAAGGGGAATGACTCAACTAAAAGGTACGTCTTATAGGAATTAAGGGAAATGACTCGACTAAAACGTATGTCTTATTGGAATCAAGAGGAACGACTCGAATAAAAGGAACATCTTATAAGAATCAAGGAGAATGACTCAACTAAAAGGCACGTCTTATAGGAATCAAGGGGAATGACTCAACTAAAAAGCACGCCTTATAGGAATCAAGGGAAATGACTCGACTAAAACACACGTCTTATAGAAATCAAAGGGAATGACTCAACTAAAACGCATGTCTTATAGGAATAAAGGGGAATAACTCGACTAAAAGGTACATCTTATAGGAATCAAGGGGAATAACTCGAATAAAAGGTACGTCTTATAGGAATCAAGGGAAATGACTCGACTAAAAGGTACGTCTTATAGGAACCAAGGGGAATGACTCGACTAAAAGGTATGTATTATAAAAAAAAGGGGAATGACTCGACTAAAAAGTACGTCTTCTAGGAGTGAGGGTTCAATTTAAGAAATGTATCGTCTAACAATTGAAAACTAAAATAACTGGACAAAGAAGTGCATCTCCGAGTGATATAGGATGATGAATTTTTACCATGATTTGATTATCAAACCTGTACAGAAATGTTGCTTCCTGCATTTGTAGATATGATGCATTGCAACCCGTAATATTTATTCTCTGAAGTTCTTGATTTGAAGGTAACGTGTTTCCTGTTTCATAAAAAAACTTGTGAGTTTAAAACATAGTGGCTGGTTTGTGGTTTTAGCTTTTGCAGTGATCGTTTTTGCCCTTGTCACATTTAACCTTTCTTCCAACCATTAGCATATATCATTGACTTTCTGCATCATTGACCCAAACTCAGGTTATTAAGAGTGACTCTGAAACCAACACAATATCTATGATTTGCCAGGCTTCTCGGATAAACCCTTTGAACCTTGGTATTTTCATGAGTTCCCAGATTTGTCCGTTGACAAAAAATTTTGCTTGCCTTACTTTGGTTTACAATCATGTCTCTTTTATGTGCTGACTTTTGGCTTGCTTTATGTAACTGAAGAAGCTGGTAGCTAGTTTTGAAATCTTTTCTCACTTGTTTTGACATAGACTTGACTCAAAGACTTGAGACAAATGATAACAATTGAATAACTGACTCAAGAAAATTGAAATAGAAATATAGAGAATAAAGAAAAGTCAATGAATATCCCAACTGAAACAAAGAGAAGAAAAATTTATTTGAAAATGACTGTCAACCCTAATGATTATGGCACGCCTTTTGGATTAAGCTGTTTGATCTTTCATCCGAACTTTCTACCAATTTTTCTTGAATTAATGTCCCTGAAACTGAGTTACTTCCTTGGTCCCATTGCATTCAGAGACCTCATTTGGCTAGCGAGGCCTTCAAGGGTTTTGTCCAACCAGCCTCTCACATTTTGTTTTTTATTCAGCTCACCATTACCTTATGATGTTCGTAAGGGTTTTTCACCAATGAGACTCTCTTATTTTTATGTCTCTCAACTCACAGTCGTCCTACAGTGCTCATGAGAGTTTTCACCGATAAGACTCTCTCATTTTATCTCTCTCAACTTACGATCGCCTTACAAAGACTCAATTTCACAAAAATCAAGTGTATGCATCCTTTGCAACATGGTTTACATATGAGGTTCGTAAGTGTATTAATATTTCTATAAATTTTAAACATTTACACATTCCTCAACTAACATATATAATATATATATATATATATGTATAATATTTTTAGGTACACCAGTCACCAAATGCAGCCATATACGATCAACTCTTGAGAGATATTTCTTTGAGTCCAGTTGAAGCTTGTGCAATGTCCCATTACACAGTAAATTAGTTTAAATTTTCTACCAAACAACACTCCAAAAGAAGGAAAACAAACAATAGTGGTGTTTGGGTTGAGGGTGATGATAATGTTGATTACTTTGGCATCATACACGAAATCTTAGAACTGGAGTATGCTGGTTTCCAAATATAATAAATTATCTTCTTTCAATATAAGTGTTTTGATCCAAGAACAAGAGGCACAAGAGTACATAAGGAACATAGCATCATTGAAGTGAAGCACAATAGGTCGTATCCTGTTTATGATCCATTTTTTCTAGCGCAAAATGCTAAACAAGTGTATTATGCTCCTTATCCGTTGTGCAGTGATAAGTTTGATTGGTGGGCTGTAATCAAAATAAAGCCTATAGGATGGGTGGAAATTGAGAATATGCTGGAGACTGCGTATCAAAATGAAATGCAGATTGATCACCAGCTAGTGGATGTTGACTGTAATTCCCCAAAATATCATTCCAGAGCATCACACGGTGCTTAAGACTACAAGTAGCCCCAAACTAACCCTTTGAGCCTGTTAATACATATAATAACTTACTTCAAGATGAAATAAATGAAACACTGATGATGTCATATCAAATAATAGGAAATACGAAGAAAATATTTGGTCCAAACGACCATAATACTTGAAATCTAAACATACTAACAATCTGATAACTAGTCTGACAAAGCCTCTACTACTCCATGAACTAGAGAGCCATTGAGACAAGTCCCAACTGACTCAAACTGAACTGAAAGTCATAATATATCTACTAAAGTACTGAAATAACTGAAGATAGGTCCTCGAACCATGAGGACTTACCATTGTGGAGATGTAAACAAAGGTACTCGGAAATTACTGACGAGGTTGGGACTAAGCACCTGAACCTATATTATAAGACAATGTATCATATAGACGTATATGTGGATCAGGACTTGGGAATATACTGTTAGTATATGGAGGTGTATGCATTTACATAAAACAATATCATTACTCTATCATCAAATCATGCATGCAATTAGGAATGACTCACATAGCTTGAATAAGTTTTAAAATGTAAAGCTCATAAATCATGTATAATGAAGCATGTAACACAAATCTCGTGAGTCATTATACTTGACTTTTAAAAGTCTCTACTCTCCTCTTATTCTCAATACTTGAAGGTTAAAGGAACTTTAAACAATGCTTTTAAACTCATACTTTTATCTCATGGAGAGTAAAACTTCTTCGAAACTCAAGGACTCAGGACTCTTTGAAACTTTAAGACTTGGGAACTCTATGACTCTTAGAATTACATATCTTTGGACACTCAAGAGTTTCTTATAACCGACATAAATCATGTGAGCTACATGGAGTCCAACATCTTGTCCGCCTAGGAAAGAAACCTCACGTTGGGGAGAGGCGTCATACTCTTGCCAGGGAGTATAACCTCAACTCAGTGATCACTATATCGGCCTCAAGCCTATAAATCTCAGTCCTACAGTGGCACGTAGTTTTGGGGTATGAGACCTTGAAATCATACCCAATTCGGTGTTAAATACTACTCTCATACTCAGCTCAGAACTCTTAGGAAATCTACCTCAAAACAACTCAAGGGTATATAGTGAAGACCAAATTATAATTGTCTTAGCTTTAAATTATAAAGACTGAATAATGTGGATTCCTTTCTTAACTCAGGCTAAAAGTAATCTTTCTTTAAAAAAAATCCAAGTACTTGTTGATTGAATCATACTAAACAATATACTCTTCAAGAAACATCAAAACTCATACTTAATTTAGAACTTATACTCATGCTCAAATAATCTCGGTTTCATAATAAAGCTTAAATCATGACATCAATCTTGGAAACAACAAATCGATACAAGGATATGCAACTCATAGCATAATTTCTCAACTCATGTCATAAAATAGTAAAATAATCATGCAAATAAATACTTGAACAACTCGTAATCTCATAATCTCAAAATAAAGTAATTTGGGTATAAACCCACTTGCTAAAATATGAAATTCTTTAATAAAATAAATAATATGGGCACAAGAACGAAAAGAGTGTTCTTGCTCAAACCCCACATACCTTGAATTAGAATCTTTGGACGAACTCTCGCTTTTGGGACTCTATTCATACTCTTGAATGTGGGTTCTTGAAGCCCTTAACTTGGGAACCTTGAATCTTGACTCAATTTTGAAAATCTATGGAGGATTCTTGAGATTCTTGGAAGAGGCTTTGGAAACTTAGGGTTTTTTTTGAGAGAAAACTTGAGAAAAACTTCATATAATGCTTGTAAATGACTTTAATTTGGTGTTTGTACGGTTTAAGAGGATTGGGAAAAGTTCATAGTGCCCTTTTTAACTTCTATACGGAGCTGGAAAAATTAAACTGGAAACTCGAATTAATGGGCCCCCGCGACGCGCCACTGTCGTGGTGGCTCACTGGAAATTGATAAATGGTAATCTGGGAGTCACCGCGATGCGGAGCCATCGCGTTGTCCCACTGGTAGGGACCTGGAACTTCAGTGCGACGTGCCACAATCGCACTAGGCCACTGGAATTGACAATTGCTGAATAGACCCTCTCCGCGACGCGCCAAGCACTAAAATGACACTATTTTACGACTAGAACTTAAATTAGCCATAACTTCTTGCCCGGTTATCGGATTTGGGCGAATCTTATATCGACGAAAAGCTTATCAAATTTCCCATATGATAAAAGTTGAAATTAGGGAAATTCTATATGGTTAAACCGATACTCACTTAGGAAGTCACTTCTCAATCTTTTAGGGACGGAATTACACTTCACTTGACACACTCTAAGGCTTAGACTACGAGAAAATTTTGCTGGTTCTTACATTGACTTAGTGGATAGTTTGAATCACCCAAAAAATATATTTGAAGAAGTTAATATTGAGGAAGAAAAGGCTGAGTGGGTAGGAGATGAGAAAATTTCCGAAGAGAGTGAATGGTTTAGTGGAAAGTCTTCAGAAGAGGAGGATTAGTTTGTATAGATTGTATTTATTATGTATTGATGTCTTTATTCTTTGTACTGTATATTTACCTTTATGATTCTTGTTTAAGATTAATATGTAATATACTATTTAAGATTGTTTTTTTTTTCACTTCTCCTTAATTTATATAACAATAAAAATATTCTTGTCTATCTCATGTTGTTGGAGCGATTTGAAATATGAATTAGTAACTTGAAATTATTTACTAGGAATGTTTTCTTATTTATTCATTTTGTAGGAATTAACTACTTGTTAACTTTACATAATTTAGATGTCAGGCAAAGGTGACAAAGGTAAGGGGAAAGTTGATCCTACAAAACCAAAAAAGAAAAGACAACCTCCGCTTTATAGATGACGGACAGGTATTCATATATCTGAGGATCGGTTTGCTGATGCGACATCACGAACCTCATATTCTAGGTCATCTCAGAATTCGGTTCCTACTCCTATGCATGTGGGGCCACTTCATGGGTCTACACTTACCCAATCTGCTCCTATCACTGTTCCACGGCTATCACAGTACTATCGGATGACCGCTGGAACATTCAGACATCTACCATCATGGATACCGTCATGTAGCAGTCACACAGCTTCACACAGTGATTCTGCTGGATCTATTGGTTTGTATGATTTTTAACTTTGAGGCATTCTATCTGATGCTTCAGATCCGCCCATGTCAGTGCATCCACCATCACTTGATCTGCATCCAGGAGACAAAGATGATTTTGGAAGGCGTTATCTTATTCTATATGCGACAGGGTAAGATTTCTAAATATAATAACATTATTCATTTTCATTACTATATTATTATGCTCTATGAAATTACTGTTTGATCTTATGTTGTAGGTTTAGGCCGGATGCTGGAGTTGAACAAATTGCGAGAAAATGCATTTGTCAGAACTTCAACGGCTACTGGACCAGTTGGCAAAAGGTTCTAAAAATTGACAGGGAAAGAATGTTTCAAGAATTTAATGTAAGGATTTAACTTATCGACTACTTAACACTTTGTTAGAACAAAAAGATTGAATATTATATTTTTATTTCTATTGTAGAAATTTTACTGGTGGGATGATGAGAATGCATGTCTTATAAATAGGAATTTTTTTAGAAGATGTAGATCCAGATTTAACGGTCTGTTGGATTATGCCCGAACCAACTTGGTATGACCTGACTGGATTAGTGAATCATTATGGTAAAAGTATATTCGCTATTGGAATAGCGAAGAATACCAATTGCTGAGGGAAGAAGGAAAGAAAGTCCGGGCATCACCTAAGGGTGGCTCCCTACATACTGCGGGTGCCAAAAGTGTAATTGTTGTGGAGGAAAAAAATGGTATGTAACTTTTACAGTTTTAATTGTTTGTTTCTATTTACATTTTTAAGTATTTGAACATTGATAATTTTTTCATATGCAGAAAAAGAAAAGGGTAGGAACATACCACGGGATGAGCTATTCGAGGGGACTCATCTGAAAAAGAAAAAGAACCCGACTGATGAAGATGTTTGGGTTGAACCTCGTGCAAAAGCTGCCCATGTAAGAATCAAATTTTGAATTTATGAATATTTTTCTCAAAGTTTATATTATTCAAGTATAAGTTTTTTAATATTAATTGACTTTTAATTTTAACTTTACTTTGAATATATGAAAAATATACGCAACTCATTAGTGAGTATCGTAGTATTCAGCCTCCTGAAAGTTAAGGTGATCCACTACCCCAACATGTAGAGGAGGAGTTATGGGATAAAGATGTGGGTCCTGCAGTTAGAGGCCATTACTACGAATACCACAAAAAAAAATTGGAGAGAATATTTGGTGTTCGTCCGGCCCTTCATACTCTAACTATTCAGTTGATAAAGAAACCATTGAAAGACTACAAAATATGGTTTCTAAACTCACTGAAGGGCTTGTTGAACAGAGAGAGAGGGCATAGAAGAAGGAGGAGAAAACATCATCACAAATCAGGATGCTGAAGGAGCAGTTCAGCTCTTTCATTCAGACTACAGGGATTATTCCTCCTTGTCCTGGTGATGCAGTTCGGGCTGCAAAAGGTCTACGCTCCCTGGATGATATCAGCACAAATGAGTATGCGGAAGACGAGGACGAATTCGATGAAGATGAGTTTTAGTTTTTGACTTTTGTATGTGTTGTACTTTGGATTTAGACATTTTGTTATAGTTTGTACACTTTTGATACTATTGTTGTAGTTTTTACACTTTCACTTTTATTGAACAATTTGTATGTGTTGTACACTTTTGAAAGTATTTGCATTTGGTTTGTTGTTGTATCTGTTGTATTGCATGTTGGACCATTTGTTGATTTTTTTTTAATTTCCAGAAAAACCGACCACTAAAATTTTTTTACAAAAAACCGACCACTTGTGGTTGTTTTTTTTTTCTGAATTTTTTAACAAAATTAGTTTTTCCAATTTTAATAAAATAATAATGAATTATAAAAAAATATATATATTTTTAAGAAAATCAACCACAAGTGGTCGGTTTTTAAAAAGCTACCACTACTTTATCGACCACGCACTTTGGTCGATTTTGTGGTCAGAAATTGGAAAAAACCGATCACTTGTGGTTGGTTTTCCTCTCTTTTTTAGTAGTATTTATTTTAAATGAATATCGTGTTCGATGTTTAGTACTAACTTTCATGACTTTGTGCTTTTAACTTTATATACTTTTCTTATAATAACATGGTCAAGATTATCGAATTCTAGAAGTAATTGAATTAGTTTATTAAAATCTCAAATTTAAATCATAATATTCTAAAATTTTACTCGCACACTTATTTTCTCAAAAGATTTCCAAAAATCGAAGCAAAAGGGCGGAGATCACTAATAACTTCTAATCAGACAAACATAAAAAAAAAAAAAGGCAGACAGGGGAAAATAATAAAATAGGAGAACTCCTCGTCAGAGGCAGGTTTCGGTTGGTTAGTTTGATTTTTTGTGGGTTTCAGCAACCTAAATTCATATATGTTCGTGCAAGAAATCATCTGTTTCGGTCATCTTTCTCTTAAAGTTCTTTCTGTCGTCACTTTGATTTAGAGCTTTCACTAGTTCTCACTCATTTTCTTTCATCCGTAAAGAATTTCTTTTTTTAAGCAGAAGGAAGTAAGAATGGTATCCGAAAAAAATGAAATACCATCTCCACCTAGATTTTTAAGATCTTTGATCAAAACTTCACTATTCAACGTTAGTGAATGAGACTTTTCTAATTGGTAAGAAACATAGTTTAAGAAAAAAGAGCTTTCCAGAATTTCTTTGGTCTCACCAATTCACGTCTTTCTCCAAAATCAGATAACCAAGATTTACAATGTGATTGTGGTTGTCCTTTGAAATAGATCAGATATCAAATATTAGTCTTCTTACTTTTGTTTGATAACTTTATATTTGTTACATGATCAGCAGATTCAGGATTCTAGTACAATGACTTCAAGTATATTAATACATTTTTAATTTAACTTTTATATATATATTTAGGGTTGTTTGATTGTTGGAATAAGGGATTATTGTCATGCCTTAAAATTCTGGATAATTTTACTATGCATTAGATTATGAGTATTAATCAGTCCCAAAAATTATTTTATACTAAAATGATGGAATTAACTATCCTATATTGAAGGTGGATAAGCACAATGTCTGTCTCGCTCCTAGATTGGGGAATGACATGTTTATAGTTACAGAATTATAATTATCAAATATGTTTCACTTACTTTGTTCTTTGTTTTTATAATGAATATAATTAGCACAAATTCATGTAATCGATTTAAATTTGCTTGGAATTGAGGCATAGTTATTATTATCACCAACCTCGTTGTGATTCATTTGTTGTAAATTATGTGTTTTGTTTTTATTTTAATTTGTTTGAACATGAATCAAAATATTTAATTCATAAACTAACTAGCCTTATAATATAAAATAGATAGCAACACCTCTACTTAAAATAGTGCACCAAACCTATTATATCTCGTAGAGATCAAGAGAGATTAGCTTTCCTTAATCTTCAAAGACATTAATATCAAAGCCAAATTTCCATATTTCAGAAAGAAATAAAAATTACCAAGCTATTTGTCAAAAGAGTTTTTCTTTATAACTCATACTAATATTACATCAGTTTTGATAAGGGTAAAGTTCATAAATAGCATACTTAAGACCATAATTATGAGATTCATAGCAATAATTTCATAATTATTTAAACTAGCGACTTGTATTTTGTATTTGAACAAACTGTTGCTATAAAAATATATATATACAAATTGTTTTACTGCCCATATTTAACTCAAATCAGTTGAGTTAAATGTGGTATAATTAGCAATGAATTAAATGTGGAGATTCCTTTTCCATTAAAACCTCTTAATTAATGTGATTTTCGTTATTTAATACCAACCGAAATAAAAATTCAAATTTCAGTTTCACATTATCGTTTTCATTTTAAAAAAAATCAAAATCAAATTCAACTGAAGCTTCTTCTGTTCATTATCTTCAAAAATTCAAATTAAACCATTACTGTTGTTGAAGGTATTTAATCATAATATTATTTGCTTATATGAATTTCATCAGTTGTTTGAAATCGATCAAAAAGATTTCGTTAATTTTTTTTGAACAATAACTATTATTTCGTTCAAATTTTTTTAAGCCATTATTGATGTTTCGTTCAAATATAGTGATCAAAATCGATTTTTTGTTAGATTATTTTTGAATATTTTGAGCCATTAATAATTTTTTGCTAGAGTGATCAAAATGAATTTTCGTTACGTTGTACAATTTAACAATTTATTTTGTTAAATTATTTTTGAATATTTTGTAAACAAACTACGAAAAAAAAGTAATGCTACAATAAATTGAATTGATCGAACAATATTTTGATCAAAATTATTTTTTTAAGCTGCTCAAACTCAATTTTTGGAGTTCTGATTCTCGAAATTTAAGAGTATATTTGTATTTTCATAAAGATTTATTTTGTATACTTTGATTGTGTTCGAATATGGATGTTACAAAGCCATCACTAAAGAAAAATACATATGAAATTGGATATGTATGTATAGAAATACAAATGCTTTCATATAACTTAAATGTATATTGAACAGAACAAAAATATAAATCAAAGTGCATATGTATTTATAAAAAATATAAAATACTTTCATGTAACTTAAATGTATATTTAGTCAGTCAATTTGTATATATGGCAAACCTATATATACTGTATTGAAAAAATAATTAAAAATGTATTTGAATTTCAACAAATACAAATATGTCCATAACCCCTACTGCATATTTAAACAAAAAGAATACTCAAATGTATATTTCAACATTACAAAAGACTGAAGATACATAATAATTATAAAAAAATACATACAGACAAATACCTCTTCATAAATAGTTCATATATAAATGTATTTTTCATACATGCAACTTAGCATATGCATTTAACATACAAATATACATAAATACATACTATCCCAAAATGTATATTTAAGCTATCAGCTTGACCAAAATATTTATCAGTAAATACATATCAACTTCACCAAAATACATATTACCCAAAAATGATATCAGCTTTACTGAAATCCCTAAATACATATCAGTAAATAAAAATACATATACACGAAAAAAATACCTCTTTCTCCTCATCTTCTTTCGATTCATTATCAGACGAGTTTTCAACAGCACCTTTTGAATTTACTCCCTCTGTTCATTTTTACTTGTCACTAATTTTCTAATTAGATTTCTAATTGTTGGGTTCAAGATTAAAAGTGTGAATGAAAAATGAAGGAAATTAAGTGGAGGAAAAATTGAGATAACACTTAAAAAGGAAAGTGTACTCAAAAATAAGGAAAGTCTACTAATTCTCCCACATTGGTGGGAGAATGAGACTTTCATGTGTTTATATTAAGAAACACAAACTCCACATGGTAAGTCAGACAAGAACTAAGAGGTACCTTGCGTCGTCGTCGTCGCTCGCTCGACTTGGCTTCGGCTTTGGCTCGGGGTCGATGAGATTAATCTTTTTAGACAAAATTTATTTGAAACCTGGGAAGAAATCCAGTTCAAAAATCGAAAGGAAAAACGCAACAGTTTTGCTCCTCCATTAACATGCATGCTTCTGCATGTAGAAACGATGCTAAAAGCTGCTCGGAAGAGACACAACTCTTCGAGTAAAACACACACTATTTCGAAAAAAGGTGTGACAGTTTGAATGGTTGTGGCTGTTCGAAAAGACACACTATTTTTAATGGACATACATGACTATTCAGAAAAGATACACTTTTTCGATGAACCATTGTCACCTTTCGGAAGAGGCATTTCATGGCTATATAAACCTATTTTTTTCACAAAAATGTTAAAATCTGAACAACTTTTGAAGACAATATTTTTTTACCACTAAAGCATAGAGGATCTTGTGATTTCGGTAGCTTTCACAAGGGCTTTTTCGATATTTTAATTTTTTGGTGAAATAAAATTATGACGCATGATAATTAATGGTGTTTTTTAATTACATATTTTCATTGTCGCCCTTATTCTTTTTGTTAAGATTATTCCACTTGGGTTTTAATAATTAATTTTTTCTTGCCACGTGTTAGATTACTATTTGATTAAAACTCCTTTCATTTTAAATCAACAATACTCAAGCTACAACCTCATAGTTCTTTATGATATTATTATATAATAAATAATATCTTGTATTTATTATTTCTCGTAGTTGATATGAAAAAGTATAAAACATTAATTAAAATGGGACGAATAGGTTACTCTTGTAAGGAATGTGTAAAAGATAAATATAATAAGTAAATAAACCGAATGGAGCAAGCTATTAATGTAGTTTAATTATCATTTAATATCTTTACATATTCTTATTAAATTAATTTATATAAAGGCTTTGATTTGAGGTAATAAATAAAAGTTTTGGTAGTCCTCACATTAAAATTCATGGTATAAAAATCTTACATGTGGCATTGTTTTGTCATAATTCTCTTTTTAAGATTTCCCACATGAACATTTTTATTGGTTGAATTTATTTTTGGTTTTATTAAATTATTTTCTTCTTCATCTTAAAATATTTGTCACATTTTACTTTAGAGGATCAAATTATATGGACTTTAATCAAAGTTTTTAAGAAAAAAAAATTATTATATCGATATAATCATTGCATTTTATGATATTTCATTTTCATATAGTTTCGAATATCTAATATCTAATTTTATTGAATTAATATAACACAATTTAGCTCTAAAACAAGTCAAATTATATTTTAAAAAATAAAACGATATAATTTGAACAACTTTTGAAGACAACCTTTGTTTACCACTAAAGCATAGAGAATATTTAGATTTTTGTAGTCCTCGTAAGGGCTTTTTTGATATTTTTATTTTTTGATGAAATGAAATTACTACACATGATAATCAATAGTGTTTTTTTATTACATATTTTCATTTTCGCCCTTATTCTTTTTGTTAAGACCGATCCACTTGGGTTTTTATAATTGGTTTCTTCTTGTCACATGTTAGATTACTATTTAATCAACACTCTGTTCATTTTGAATCAATAATATTCAAGCCAACTTTTCCTACAAAATTAAAGTTTGAATGATTTCAACTACAACCTCATAGTTCTTTTTTATTTTATAGGATAATAAATAATATCTTGTATTTATTGTTTCTCGTAGTGGACATTAAAGAGTATAAAACGATTACTAAAATAGGACGAGTAGGTTACTCTTGTAAGGGCGTGTAAAAAACAAACATAATAAGTAAATAGAACGAATGAAGCAAGCTATTAATGTAGTATCACATTTTAGGATAATCTTTGTTTTTATTTTCAAAAAAATATTAGCCTAAAATAAACTTAACGTAGAACCTTTTTCCCCAAGAAAAAACAAAACCTGCACTTGCCTACTACTATATATAACTAGCGAAACATACTGCTCCCTCACGTTAGCTAACCAGAACAATACAGCAAAACCAAAACCTACACTTCTCTACTACTATATATAACTAACTAAACCATACTACTCCCTCTCACCTGCAAATTACTACTCCCTCACAAGCCACAACCAAAATTATATTCCCTCACGTTCCTAAGAATGTTATCGTTAGGTTATCGATTCCACCCCACCGATGAAGAGTTGATCAACTATTTGAAGAATTTCGTGCTCCACGGAGTGTTGCCACCTAGGGATTTTATTAAAGTAGCAGACCTGTTTGAAGATTTGGAGCCATGGGAGATTATGACAGGTTCGGAGAAAACACGTTATTTTCTTTCGCGATTGAAGAGATTCAAGAATTCAACCAAAAAATTCTCAAGAACAGTTGGAAAAGGGACTTGGAAGGGCCAAAATAGTGGTAATCCCATTGAAGATGGATTAAAGAAGAATACTACAATTGGATATAAGAGAAGTTTGAAGTATAAAAGTGATAACGAAAAAGATGAAAATAATGACAAGTGGCTCATGAAAGAATATTTTTTGCCAGATGAGTACTTTAGGAAAAGCAACAAGAACTATGCATTCGTCATTTGCAAAATCAAAGAGAAGAAAAAAAATGGGAAAAAGAATAAGGGGGTTGTTAATGATGATGTGATGGACGAAGAAGTTGATGAATTTATTGATTATGTATCAGAAAGCATTCCTGATAATCATCAAGTAATTACCAACGGTGATGACAATCGATTCGCGGTTGCAAACGAGGTTAATTATGAAGTGATGAGGACAAATTATGAAGCAAGTACAAGCACATTGCATGAAGATTACGGAGGAGAAGGCAGGAGTAATTATTTGGAAGGTGGTGGAGTTGAGGACTTTAATGGAATTAATCATCTACTATTAGGAGTTGAGGATATTAATGATGAGAATTGTTGCATTGACTATGATGAGTTGCTGGAAATTATTGGATAAAGTTAAGTTTTTTATTTAGACTAATTAAGTAGGTCATAATAGCATGAATGTACAAGTTTATCTTTTAGTAGTTGCATGAATATTTTTCTTCCAATATGCAGTTTCTTGTTTTAATTCTTCTTAATTTCGTTTTTAGTTATTTGTTTTTTATGGTTGGGAGTGTGCATATATAAGATAAAATCTCCCAACTTCATCAAGTTTTTTTCTTACACGTTAACCGGCCCGAACTGGCCCACATAATTAAACCAGCCCGGTTTGACCCAACCCGCTAAGACCAAGGGCTTCAGTGGTCCGGGTTCCGGTCCGATTGGGTTTTTTATTTGGGCCCGGTTAACTCGGCCCGGACCCAACCCGGTTTGGGCCCACTGATTAACCGGCCCGGTTAAGGTTTTTTTTTTTTTTTTTTTTTTTTTTTTTTTAAATTCAGAATTTCACAAACTGAAATTAAAAACTTAGTTTTAATACATTATTAATTTACTATCAAGTATTATTAATTTATTATATTAAGTAGCATATGTTTTATACTTTTATTTAAAGTAGTCTATATATTGAATGGTATATATATATATGTGTGTATGTATATCTTCTAAATCTAAAGTAGTATATATTTAACGTATACATGTGTATATGTTTTATAAATTAGTATATAACTATATATATATATATATATATATATATATATATATATTGTAGTGTATGTTTTATTTAAAGTAGTGAATATATTGAATGGTATATATATATATATGTGTGTATATGCCTCAGTTACATAAAACACCAATCATATTGATAAAGGACTTATCTCATCACGATCTTCTCTTGAAATCTCAAAAGAACTTTTGTCACTTCCTCCTCAATGGGGCAGAAAACTTGTCGTCATAAGAGTTGTGCTACCAAAAGCTTTGGAAAAATTGAAATTTCTAATTAAGAATGGAGAATCTACATGTAGCTTCACAAGGAAAAAAAAAAGAATGAGAAGTTACAACTCCACCAACCTTTGGTAATGATGAATCGTACAACATGTAATTTCTTACATCATTTACATAGGCATTTATTTTCAAGTATATTATTGCATTTAGGGATGGAATTTGCACTTTCTTTTCATTCGGTGTCAAGTATCTATGCTGGGATTCGATTAATTTAAATTTATATGGAAAAATCCCATTTGGGGAGATGAAATGCTCCCTACTAAACAAAAATCCATTTCAAAAACTCGAACATTAAACTTTTGATTGATATTGATAAAGAGTACTTATCATCCAATTCACTTTTCTTCTTATTCACTAAGTACTATACTACGTGTTACAATTAGAAGCCTCTTTAATTTAGTTTAATACAGGTTCTAACCATTACAGACAATACTACATATAAAATACTTTAAACTCTGCTACAATTAATCAATTAAGAGTCGTTTGATTACTGGTTAGAGTTATACAAATATTAGTAATACATACATTAATATTATATCATTTTCGTTATTATTGGATTTAAGGAAAAATAATTGATTTGGAACCATTTATATTTTAAATTTATTCCTCAAGAACAATATTATCAAAAAGGATTATAATATGTTGGGTTCAAGTCCCATCGATTCATGCCTAAGACGCTTTTATATGGATAAGATGTTGAGTTTGAATCTCAATACACCATATTGATGATATTATGATGTCTAAGGCAAAATAATGGGTGTTTAATGAAAAGTCATGAAATTCGACCCATTAAATATGCTCCATTCCATGAAGTGAATATGGTAGCAATATATGATAAGTCTGAAATATGACAACTTACTTGATTCTTGAGGTGTATGTGGTAACAAAGCATAATGTGTCTGAAAGAAGACAAGTGATTGAATGCACGAATATATGAGTGGAGGGACAATATGATAATGATCAGCAAAAGTGATGATATTTTCACACGCTTATATGATTTTAAGATATACTAGAGAAAAATTCTCTACATCATATGTATGCCTCAATTTGCTTCTGAAGTAGCAAATTCTTGAAAGAGGTTATAAGCTATCATAATTTGATAGGCTTAAGGCACGATTATATTCTATTTCTGGGGAATGAGAAACTTATTAATGCAAACGTGCACTTGATTGTGATTGTATCACAACTCACCTCCGAAAGAGGTTGAATAATTTTGAAATCTACTTCAAAAGTAATAAATCTGAAATGTATTCATGTAATAGTAAATTTAAAATTTACTAAAGTAAAAGGTACATATCTTGGTAAACTTGAAGTTTACTAGAACACAAGTTCATAAATTCACATGAATGATTGCAACTTCTCAAAGATGTGCATACTGAGTATTGAACATATATTGAAGAAATAAAAAAAAAATCTTCTTTACTTTTAATATTGCTTGTTCTCATGATAAGTTGGTTGGACAAACTAATTTTGAGATTGGATTCCTTAAAATCTGAAAACTATAAAAGGTGAATAAGGACTCGTTCACCTATCTGATATATTGAAAAGATACATCAATAAGATGATCACATGTACATTCATTGTCAACCTACGTTTGACATTCATAAAGTTACTTGCTCAATATAAATTGAGCATAATTTTTAAATTGTCTAATCAAGATTATTTATCTTGATGATGATTGTTTAGCATTGAATGTCTTCCATAAATAGCTGAACCATTACTAACGAGAACAAAGTTTCATGTATTGGTATAAATATAATATGTTGCATACAATAGCACCTGTATGCATTAGATCAATATATTATGATTATTTCTTCCCTCTCAATTGGTTCAAGTTCAGGAACCAACTATTTCTTCTAATAGTTTTGATGTGCGGTATACGATTAATGAATATACCATGATGCACAAAGATGGAGGTTGTATGTTAGTTTTCCTAACATAAGGGGAGATTATAAGAAGTTATGAAATATGTTAGGAATTATCATCAGATCCTCATTCAAAAGATAATTCAAGTCGAATGCCGAACACATCTCATATTTAAGATACAAGTGCTCCTATTTTGTGTTCATAAAGGACAAAGTCTACACATGCATGAAGCATGGTAGATTATTCGGTTCCAAATAAAATGATCCTTAAAAAAATTAGGAGCAAATAATCATAATAAGAAGGCAATGTGCTCTTGAAGAGCCTACGACATAACACTTCTTGAAACCTTAGAAGAGGTTCAGGTACCTAAAAATAATGAAGTGATGAGATCTCAATATGTTATGTCAAAATATGAACCGATACAAAATGATATATCATCAATATCTTTGATACAATATTGGTGCAATATTGTGAAAGATTACGAGGATCCGAATTTTACATTTATTTAAGCATGCTGACGTAGAAATATTTATCAAGTGACCTTAAAGGATGTATTTTGTTAAGCGTAAAAGCTATTTGATTTGCAGTCCAGACACTTGAAGATGTCACACTTGACATGTTGGATATTGTTACGTGACAAACATCCATATGAAAATTGCTAAAGGATTCAAAATGACTGAAGCATATAAAGTTTCTGAAAAACTTTTTATTATCCTCATAAGATATAATTGGATGATTTGAGTATCATTGAAACTCTTGGAGAGTTTTTAAAAGCAATAGAGTATTTGCTTAAATGAGAAACATGCAAAAATTGAATAAGGATCTATTCCGACCTCAAGAAAAGAATGAGGAACTCCTTGGTTATGAAGTACCATATATTAGTGCAATTGATGCACTAATGTATCTTGCAAATACTACATGGCCTGATATAGCCTTTTTTTTAGTTAATTTGTTAGCAAGTTTGCAGTCCCGATCTTATTGGTCATGCTGATTTTGGGTTCTTATCTGACCTGCATAAAGCTCGATCTCAAATAGGCTATGTGTTCATATGTGGTGGTACTGCAATATCTTGGAGATATACAAAGTAGTCTATCGTAGCCATTTCATCGAATCATGCTGAGATAATAGCTATTCATGAAGCAAGCCAAAAATGTGTATGGTTGAGGTTCATGATACATCTCATTCGGGAAAAATTTGGTGTGAAATATGATAATCTACCCACAATTTTATACGGAGATAATGCATCATGCATAGCACATCTTAATGGAGGATTCATAAAAGGAGATAGAACGAAGCACATTTCATCAAAGTTTTTCTACATACATGAGCTACTAAAGAATGGTGATATCAACGTGCAACAAATTCGTTCAAGTGAAAATATGGCTGATTTATTCACCAAGTCTTCTCCAATTACAACTTTTAAGAAGATGGTGCACAAAATCGAGATGCAAAAGTTAAAGGATGTTCTCATTAGGGGGAGTTAATATGCGTTGTACTCTTTTTCCCTTACGAGGTTTTGTTCCACTGAATTTTTCTTGTATGGTTTTGAATGAGGCAGCCGATATGCGTATTGTTAGAAATGTGTACTCTTTTTCCTTCACTGGATTTTTTTCCTACTGGGTTTTTTCTAGTAAGGTTTTAACGAGACACATTATCTATCTAGACATTAAAGGGGAAGTGTTATAAATGTATTTACATTACAGTGAATGTCAATCAATATCTAATAATATCTACTTTGTTATCTATTAGGATTTGAAGCATCTGTCTTTTACTCAAACTAGGAGTTAAGTTTCTCTATAAATAGAAGGGTTTCCTTCATTGTAAATTACCCCATTGAGAGATCCCTCAAGAGAAGAAATAATAATTACTCTCTCTATTCTCTCTACTCTTCTTATTGTTCTTTAATGTTTTATAACAATATATATATATATATATATATATATATATATATATATATATATATATATACATATATTTATATTTATATATTAACGAAATTTCTAATTTCAGCGTTGAGCACAAAAATATTCAATTTTTCTATCTCGACAAGTTGTATAATCATAGTGCATCTGAAAATCTCCAATTATGTTTTATCCATCATTATATATTGCAAATCAAATCAAATCAAATCTTATCTCAGTCATAAATGAAAAAATGAAGCAACATATATATACGTAAGAAAACTATAGTATTAGTTTAAAATTTAAAATAATTATTAATTGGAAAAGTAGGCATCACACAACTATTGAAAGTGTTACTGAATCTTATATGTGGCAAGCACGTTTCAAAAATCCTATTAAATATTTCCTTACTGATTTCAATAATTTCCTGATCACAACTAAATGAGACGTTTAAAGAAAGATAAAATGTATTTTAAATTATAATTAATGTTATTCAATATATATATTTTTAAAAAATGTGTAAAAGTGTTAGAAAGACAGACAATACGAATTGGCAGAAGCCTTTACATTCTTTTGATAATATCATTTTGATTTTTTTCTAATTACACGTCGTAAAACTAAAACATTTCTGGTATTCACGGGATTGGTGTGAATATACCAATTTATAATAATTAGTGTTTTTTTTTTGTAACATGCAACAATTAGAATTGTTAGTCCCTAAATAAGTAACTTAGAATAACAATGAATTTATAGGAAAAATAACATAAATATACACCTCAATTTATCATATTTATATAAATCTTTATCCTTACAACGTAATTACAAAAAATTCTACTAATTATGTATCTTCATTAGATGCATCGGGAGATAATTATGTATCTCAACAGACTCAAAATAAAAAAAATGTATCGAGAACGTAACAAATTATGTATCTTTACAAAGGAAAAATGTATCTTCGTTGGATGTATCGGGTGCTAATTATGTATCTCGCCAGACCCGAAATTGAAATTTTCATTAATTATGCAAAATATTAAAATTTTCTATAATTAAACTCCGTATTGTTTGCCCGAATTTATATTGAAGACGAAGGTCACGAATGTTATAATGATCCAATACTAAATTTTTGATACTAAAAACTTACATACCAAGGTAATGCAACAAATAAATAATAGTAATCTCTCTCTATATATGTGTGTATGTATGTATAAAGGAAGATTATGAGCAAGTTGATGTTGCATGCTTTAATGGCAAGTATGATTATATATTCATCTTTTTTTCTTAGAATTTTGAGAGTTTTTTTTCTATTTTTTGGTTCTGAAATCTTTCAAAAAGTATAAAAGTTTTCTTCCTTTATTATAATTATCATTTACTACCTTCTTAAATCCTCTTTCCTACATTATATATATATATGGTAGTAAATTAGTCCTGCCAAATGGAAGGTGACTTACGCGTTGCAGCAGTTGTCACACCCTTTTATTAACAAAAAGATTATCAATTTTAGGGTTTGAAAGGGTTTTATTATTAAGTGACAAAAATAAAAATTTATTTCGAAAAGGACTTTTTAACAATTCCTCACTTGACATAATCTGGTGTGCCAAGTCACCTTTGGAAAATCCTTTTCAGAACAATTTGACTTTTTATACTAGTTTGCGAATAGAAAGTTCGGATAAGGAATTCTATTGATCGAGGGGAAGGTGTTAGGCACCCTTTTATCCCGTGGTTCGACCACGCTCGCTCGGTGGAGCATATCGGCTAATTTAACACTATGAATGTATAAACCACATAAAACAATAAACAAACAAATCAAGAAAAGTTCAAAATAAAAAATAATATCCAGCTCGAGTTATACAATCCCAAAAATAGAAAAATACGGAAATATTGATCCTATTCTAAACTAATCCTATACTAAGATCCAATGCTTTACCCGATGCCTCGGGCCTTGATCCCGAGCCTCCTTTGCGTACATGATACTTCGGGACATTCCTCGATAAATATGTACAATGTGGCCTCGGGGAATTCCCGACGAATGAATACATTTGATGTAATGTAATAAAAATGGAGAAATCATTCAACACATACATTCACATATTCACTGATATAGAATCCTACGAGTTGCCTACCAAAACTTGTTATTTTCCTATCCATTTAGCGATCTGAAACATGATACTATCGATTTCAAAAAAATCCATCAATGAATCAAAATAATAAATATTAACCTTATCAAAGATCAATCCATTCCCCCAAATCATTCTCATCACATGATTAATCAATGTTGATATGAAATCAAGCAATCAAAGTCACAATCACGCCGATTAAAATTTCTCAAACACACTATCAAAATATATCACCAACCGAACATGAATCATGCAAGCCACGATACCAAAATATCAACTCCATAATAATATAAAAATAGAAAAAGATAGACTTGAAAATTTGGACCTCAATTTGATATTTTATTTCAATTGAATTATTTGACGAAGCATCGCCGGATTACCTCAGAAAAAAATCCCTGACAGTGAACTCCCGACTTCGACAACCCAAAATTTGAACTGACCCAATAAACTGACTGACCCGTTTCAATTTATATTTTTCCGATAGGAGTTTTGGGTCGTAAACAGGAACTAAAGTGTGTGGGTTGCGAATTTCTTGTGTTTCAGAGATGATAGAGGTTTCGGGTTTTTCGTTCGCTGGTTTTGCATTTTCCGATGAGGTCATTTTGGTCCGAAATTAGAGCTGGCAGGATATTCTCCAACGAGAATACGCCGGAATAGTAACATCGGCGTGCATTCCGATCAACTTTTTCTATATATTTTTTTCTATTCCCCGTCGATATCTCTCTCAATCTCTCTTCCTCTCTTAATCTCCCCCTATTTCTCACTGTTTTTACTCTCAATATCTCCCTCAATATCTCTCCGTGTGTAGTAGTGTGTATTGTTTTCGGTGGGATGTGCATTTTTCCGATGGTGTCTGTGTATCCCGGTGTGTTATTGGTATTTGAAGTGGAGTTGTGTTGTGTGTTAATTGTTAATCTATTTTTCAGTCAATCTGCATGAATCAATGGTATTGTGTATCATCTATCAGTGGGTGTGTAGAGTGTGTTCTAGTGGTGGTGCACATAAATGAGAATGGAGGATCATTTGGTGAGGTATGTGTATCTATTTATTCTGTTAGAATGATGTCTATATAGAGTTCTGAGTAAGTGAATATATGTATCAATTGTGAGTAGGGCCTACATGTATGTATATAATTGGTTAAAAGAAAGATCCTCCAAAAATGTGAATAAGGGGATAGAGTATAGGGAGGTACGTGGGGTATAGGGGTAGGGGTTGGGTGAGGGGTGTGAGTTGGTTGAGATCAAATTTGTTAGAATAAGGAAATATTAGGAATTCAATTCGTTAGGATTCGTTGTATTTGTTTCCTTGTGGGAAAAGTGTAAAATAGGTAGGGGTGCGTGGTAAGGTGAGACAAAAATGGATAAATTAGATTTTTGGGAGGAAAAAAATTAGGTGTCTACATCATGCCCCTTTTTGGGTGTAAACATAAAGTGTTTTCATACACAAAAGTAGACAATGAGACCAAATTTTGACCCGACCATTATTCAAGAAAAGAAATAGATGGAAGAAGAGCAACCGGGTCTTAACTTAGGACATCCTACCTACCCAAGTTATGAGAGAATCAAGTCACAAGTATCTCAAAGGATTGGAAGCAGAGGGACTCTACCGAGTTGGAGAGTCGAGTGAGGCCCTGTCGAGGTTCCGGTCTGTGACTCTGTTATTACATAAAAAATGAAAATTACAAGTTAAAAAGATAACTGAAATTACAAAAATCATATCTATGCTGCTTCTTTTGGATTCTTGACTTGAGTTTCATCACCCTATTCTTCAGGAGGGCTCCTGACTTGCAATTTTTTAGACTTGTTGCTTGGCTTTTAATTTATCCGCCCTTTTCTCCAAGTGGGCTCCTGACTTGCTATTTTTTTTAATCAGTTGACTTTCAATCTCTTCACCTTGTTGCTTGACTTTCAACTTCTCCACCTTGTTGCTTGACTTTCAACTTCTTCACCTTGTTTCTTGAATTTTCAATTATCCGCCCTGTTCTTTGGGTGGGCTCCTGAAATCACATCAAAATAAGAAAGAAAATTATCCCAACAAAGGTTACTATAAAGAGAGATTCCATTTTCCCAGAAAAGTCAAGTTCCACAAACAGGAATTAAATTTTTTGCCCCAGTTTAACATCAGATGTGACAGTCACATCATAACAATTGAAAACCCCAAACAAAGAAATTCATCTTCTATAGGTTAATTGGAAAGATTCAACTAGAAAGTGCATTTTCTAGGAGTCAAAGGGAATGACTCGACTAGAAAGTACATTTTCTAGGAATCAAGGGGAATGACTCGACTCGGAAGTACATCTTTTAGGTATAAAGAGAATGACTCTACTAGGAAGTATATCTTCTAGAAATCAAAGGGATTGACTCGACTAAGAAGTACATCTTCTAGGAATCAAGGGGAATGACTCGACTAAAAGGTACTTCTTATAGGAATCAAGAGAAATGACTCGACTAAAAAGTACATCTTATAGGAATCAAAGGGAATGACTCTACTAAAAGGTACATCTTATAGGAATCAAGGGGAATGGCTCGACTAAAGGGTACACATATATGAATCAATGGAAATAACTCGACTAAAGGGTACGTCTTATGGGAATCAAAGGGAATGACTCGACTAAAGGGTACGTCTTATAGGAATCAAGGGTAATGACTCGACTAAAAGGTATATCTTCTAGGAATCAAAGGGAATGACTCGACTAAAAGTTACATTTTATAGGAATCAAGGGAATTAACTCAACTAAAAGGTACGTCTGATAGGAATCAAGGGGAATGACTCGACTAAAATGTACGTCTTATAGGAATCAAGGGGAATGACTCAACTAAAGGGTACGTCTTATAGGAATCAAGGGGAATGAATCGACTAAAAGGTACTTCTTATAGGAATCAAGGGGAATGACTCAACTAAAAGGTACATCTTATAGGAATCAAGGGAAATGACTCGACTAAAATTTATGTCTTATAGGAATCAAGGGGAACGACTAGACTAAAAGGAACATCTTATAGGAATCAAGGAGAATGACTCAACTAAAAGGCACGTCTTATAGGAATCAAAGGGAATGACTCGACTAAAAAGCACGTCTTATAGGAATCAAGGGAAATGACTCGACTAAAAGACACGTCTTATAGAAATCAAGGGGAATGACTCAACTAAAAGGCATGTCTTATAGTAATAAAGAGGAATAACTCGACTAAAAGGCACATCTTATAGGAATTAAGGGGAATAACTTGACTAAAAGGTACGTCTTATAGGAATCAAGGGAAATGACTCGACTAAAAGATACATCTTATAGGAATCAAGGGGAATGACTCGACTTAAAGGTATGTCTTATAAAAATTAAGGGGAATGACTCGACTAAAAGGTACATCTTCTAGGAGTGAGGGTTCAATTTAAGAAATGAATCGTCTAGCAATTGAAAACTGAAATAACTGGACAAAGAAGTGCATCTCCGAGTGATATAGGATGATGAATTTTTACCATGATTTGATTATCAAACCTGTACAGAAATGTTGCTTCCTGCATTTATAGATATGATGCTTTGCAACCCTTAATATTTATGCTCTGAAGTTCTCGATTTGAAGGTAACGTGTTTCATGTTTCATAAAAGAAACTTGTGAGTTAAAACATAGTGCCTGGTTTGTGGGTTTTCCTTTCGCAGTGATCGCTCTTGCCCTTGTCACATTTAACCTGGATTCCAACCATTAGCATATATCATTGACTTTATGCATCATTGACCCAAACTCTGGTTATTAAGAGTGACTCTAAAACCAACACAGTATCTATGCTTTGCCAGGCTTCTCAGATAAAACCTTTGAACCTTGGTATTTTTATGAGTTCTTAGATTTGTCCGTTGACAAAAAATTTTGCATACCTTACATTGGATTACAATCATGTCTCTTTTATGTGCTGACTTTTGGCTTTCTTTATGTAACTGAAGAAGCTGGTAGCCAGTTTTGAAATCTTTTCTCACTTGTTTTGACATAGACTTGACTCAAAGACTTGAGACAAATGATAACAATTGAATAACTGACTCAAGCAAATTGAAATAGAAATATAGAGAAGAAAGAAAAGTAAATGAATGTCCCCACTAAAATAGAGAGAAGAAAAATTTATTTGAAAATGACAGTCAACCCTAATGATTATGACACGCCTTTTGGATTAAGCTGTTTGATCTTTCATCCGAACTTTATACCAATTTTTCTTGAATTAATGGCCCTGAAACTGAGTTACTTCCTTGGTCCCATTGCATTCGGAGACCTCATTTTGCTAGTGACGCCTTCAAGGGTTTTCGCCAACCAGCCTCTCACATTTTTTTCAGCTCACCATTACCTTATGATGTTCGTGAGGGGTTTTCACCAATGAGACTCTTTTATTTTTATTTATCTCAACTCACAGTCGTCCTACAGTGCTCGTGAGGGTTTTCATCGATAAGACTCTCTCATTTGTATCTCTCTCAAATTACCATCGCCTTACAAAGACTCAATTCCACGAAAATCAAGTGTATGCATCCTTTGCAACATGGTTTACATATGAGGTTCGTAAGTGTATTAATATTTCTATAAATTTTAAACATTTACACATTCCTCAACTAACATATATAGTATATATATATATGTATATGTATAATATTTTTAGGTACACTAGTCACCAAATGAAGTCATATATGATCAACTCTTGAGAGATATTTCTTTGGGTCCAGTTGAAGCTTGCGCAATGTCCCATTACACAGTAAATGAGTTTAAATTTTCTACCAAACAACACTCCAGAATAAGGAAAACAAATAATAGTGGTGTTTGGGTTAAGGGTGATGATGATGTTGATTACTTTGGCATCATACACGAGATCTTAGAACTGGAGTATGCTGGTTTCCTAATATAATAAATTATCCTCTTTCAATATAAGTGGTTTGAACCAAGAACAAGAGGCACAAGAGTACATAAGGAGCATACCATCATTGAAGTGAAGCACAATAGGTCATATCCTGTTTATGATCCATTTGTTCTAGCACAAAATGCTAAACAAGTGTATTATGCTCCTTATCCGTTGTGCAGTGATAAGTTTGATTGCTGGGCTGTAATCAAAATAAAGCCTATAGGATGGGTGGAAGTTGAGAAAGTGTTGGAGACTACGTATCAAAATAAAATGCAGATTGATCACCAGCTAGTGGACGTTGACTGTAATGCCCCAAAATCTCATCCCAGAGCATGACACGGTGCTTAAGACTACAAGTAGCCCTAAGCTAACCCTTTGACCCTGTTACTACATATAATAACTTACTTCAAGATGAAATAAATGAAAAACTGATGTTGTCATATCAAATAATAGGAAATACGAAGAAAATATTTGGTCCAAACGACCACAATATTGGAAATCTCAACATACTAACAATCTGATAACTAGTATGACAAAGCCTCTACTACTCCATGAACTAGAGAGCCATTGAGACAGGTCCCCAATTGACTCAAACTAAACTGAAAGACATAATATATCTACTAAAGTAATGAAATTTCTGAAGATAGGTCCTCGAACCATGAGGATTCTCCATTGTGGAGATGTAGACAAAGGTACTCGGAAATACCTGACGAGGTTGGGACTGAGCACCTCAACCTACATTATGAGACAATGTATCATATAGACGTATTTGTGGATTAGGACTTGGGAATGTACTCAGTATATGGGGGTGTATGCATTTACATAAAACAATATCATTACTCTTTCATCAAATCATGCATGCAATTAGGAATGACTCTCATAGCTTGAATAAGTTTTAAAATGTAAAGCTCATAAATCATGTATAATGAAGCATGTAACACAAATCTCATGAGTCATTATACATGACATTTAAAAATCTCTACTCTCCTCTTATTCTCAATACTTGAAGGTTAAAGGAACTTTAAACAATTCTTTCAAACTCATACTTTTATCTCATGTAGTGTAAAACTTCTTCGAAACTCAAGGACTCAGGACTCTTTGAAACTTTAAGACTTGGGAACTCTGTGACTCTTGGAATTACATATCTTTGGACACTCGGGAGTTTCTTCAAACTGACATAAACTATGTGAGCTACATGGAGTCCAACATCTTTTCCTCCTAAGAAAGAAACCTCACATTAGGGAGAGGCGTCATACTCTTGCCAGGGAGTATAACCTCAACTCAGTGATCACTATATCGGCCTTGAGCCTATAAATCTCAGTCCTACACTGGAACGTAGTTTTGGGGTATGAGACCTTGAAATCATACCCAATTCGGTGTTAAATACTACTCCCATACTCAGCTCAGAACTCTTAGAAAATCTACCTCTAAACAACTCAAGGGTATATAGTGAAGACCAAATTATAATTCTCTTAGCTTTAAATCATAAAGACCGAATAATGTGGATTCCTATCTTAACTCAGGCTCAAAGTAATCTTTCTTTAAAAAAAATCCAAGTACTTGTTGATTGAATCATACTAAACAATATACTCTTCAAGAAACATCAAAACTCATACTTAATTTAGAACTTATACTAATGCTCAAATAATCTCGATTTCATAATAAAGCTTAAATCATGACATCAATCTTGGAAACATCAAATCGATACAAGGATATGCAACTCATAGCATAATTTCTCAACTCATGTCATAAAATAGTAAGATAATCTAGCAAATAAATACTTGAACAACCCGTAATCTCATAATCTCAAAATAAAGTAATTTGGGTATAAACCCACTTGCAAAAATATGAAATTCTTTAATAAAATCAACAATAAGGGCACAAGAACGAAAAAAGTGTTCTTGCTCAAACCCCACATACCTTGAATTAGAAGCTTTGGATGAACTCTCGCTTTTGGGACTCTATTTGTACTCTTGAATGTGGGTTCTTGAAGCCCTTAACATGGGAACCTTGAATCTTGACTCAATTTTGAAAATCTATGGTGGATTTCTTGAGATTCTTGGAAGAAGTTTTGGAAACTTAGGGTTTTTGTTGAGAGAAAACTTGAGAAAAACTTCATAGAATGCTTGTAAATGATTTTAATTTGGTGTTTTTATGGTTTAAGAGGATTGGAAAAAGTCCAAAGTATCCCTTTTAACTTCTATATGGATCTGGAAAAATTAAATTGGAAACTCAAATTTATGGGCCCCGCGACGCGCCACTATCGTGGTGGCTCATTGAAAATTGACAAATGGGAATCTGGGAGTCACCGCGATGCGGAGCCATCGCGTTGTCCCACTGGTTGGGACCTGGAACTTCAGAGCGACGTGCCATAATCGCACTAGGCCACTGGAATTGACAATTGCTGAATAAACCCTCTCCGCGACGCGCCAAGCACTAAAATGACGCTGTTTTACGACTAGGACTTAAATTAGTCATAACTTCTTGCCCGGGTATCGGAGTTGGGAGAATCTTATATCGATGGAAAGCTTATCAAATTTCCCATATGATAAAAGTTGAAATTAGGGAAATTCTATATGGTTAAACCGATACTCACTTAGGAAGTCACTTCTCAATCTTTTAGGGATGAAATTACACTTCACTTGACACACTCTAACGCTTAGACTACGAGAAAATTTTGCGGGGTCTTACATTGACTTAGTGGATAGTTTGAATCACCCAAAAAATATATTTGAAGAAGTTAATATTGAGGAATAAGAGGTTGAGTGGGTAGGAGATGAGAAAATTTCCGAAGAGAGTGAATGGTTTAGTGGAAAGTCTTCAGAAGAGGAGGATTAGTTTGTATAGATTGTATTTATTATGTATTGATGTCTTTATTCTTTGTACTGTATATTTACCTTTATGTTGTTTCTTGTTTAAGATTGATATGTAATATAACGTTTAAGATTGTTTTTTTTTCACTTTTCCTTAATTTATATAGTAATAAAAATATTCTTGTCTATCTCGTGTTGTTGGAGTGATTTGAAATATTAATTAGTAACTTGTAATTATTTACTAGGAATGTTTTCTTATATATTCATTTTGTAGGAACTAACTACTTGTTAACTTTACATAATTTAGATGTCGGGCAGAGGTGACAAAGGTAAGGGGAAAGTTGATCCTACGAAGCCAAAAAATAAAAGACAACCTCTGCCTCATAGAAGAAGGACCGATATTCATATATCTGAGGGTCAGTTTGCTGATGCGACAGCATGAACCTCATATTCTAGGTCATCTTAGCATTCGGCTCCTACTCCTATGCATGTGGGGCCACTTCATGGGTCTACACCAACCCAATCTGCTCCTATCACTGTGCCACAGCCATCAAGTACTATCGGATGGCTGCTGGCACATTCAGACATCTACCATCATGGATACCGTTATGTAGCAGTCACGTAATTTCGCACAGTGATTCTGCTGGATCTATTGGTTTGTCGTATTTTTAACTTGGAGGCACTCTATCTGATGCTTCAGATCCGCCCACGCCAGTGCATCCACCATCACTAGATCTGCATCCAGGAGACAAAGATGATTCTGGGAGACGTTATATTATTCCATATGTGACAGGGTATGTTTTCTAAATACTATAACATTATTCATTTTTTCATTACTATATTATTATGCTCTATGAAATTACTGTTTGATCTTGTGTTGTAGGTTTAGGCCGGATGCTGGAGTTGGATAAATTGCTAGAAAATGTATTTGTCAGAACTTCAACGGCTACTGGACCAGTTGGCAAAAGGTTCCAAAAATTGACAGGGAAAGAATGTTTCAAGAATTTAATGTAAGGAATTAACTTATCGACTACTTAACACTTTGTTAGAACAAAAAGATTGAATATTATATTTGTATTTTTATTGTAGAAGTTTTACTGGTGGGATGATGCGAATGCATGTCTTATAAATAGGAACTTTTTCAGAATATGTAGATCCAGATTTAACGGTATGTTGGATTATACCCGAACCAACTTGGTATGACCTGACTGGATTAGTGAATCATTATGACAACAGTATATTCTCTATTGGAATAGCGAAGAATACCAATTGCTGAGGGAAGAAGGAAAGAAAGTCTGGGCATCATCCAAGGGTGGCTCCCTACATACTGCGGGTGCCAAAAGTGTAATTGTTGTGGAGGAAAAAAATGGTATGTAACTTTTACAGTTTCAATTATTTGTTTCTATTTACATTTTTAAGTATTTGAACATTTATAATTTTTTTATATGCAGAAAAAGAAAAGGGTAGGAGCATACCACAGGATGAGCTATTCGAGGAGACTCATCTGAAAAAGAAAAAACACCCGACTGATGAAGATGTTTGGGTTGAACCTCGTGCAAAAGCTGCCCATTTAAGAATCAAATTTTGAATTTATGAATATTTTTCTCAAAGTTGATATTATTCAAGTATAAGTACTTAAAATATTTTTTGACTTTTAATTTTAACTTTACTTTGAATATATGAAAAATATACGCAACTCATTAGTGAGTATCGTAGTACTCAGCCTCCTGAAAGTTAAGGTGATCCACTACCCCATCATGTAGAGGAGGAGTTATGGGATAAAGCGTGGGTCCTGTAGTTAGAGGCCATTACTACGGATACCCCAAAAAAAAATTGGCGAGAATATTAGGTGATCGTCCGGACCTTCATACTCTAACTATTCAGTTGATAAAGAAACCATTGAAAGACTACAAAATACGATTTCTAAACTCACTGAAGGGCTTGATGAACAAGAGAGAGGGCACAGAAGAAGGAGGAGCAAACATCATCACAAATCAGGATGCTGAAGGAGCATTTCAGCTCTTTCATTCAGACTGCAGGGATTATTCCTCCGTGTCCTGGTGATGCAGTTTGGGCTGCAAAAGGTCTACGCTCCCTGGATGATATCATCACAAATGAGGATGCGGAAGACGAGGACGAATTCGATGAAGATGAGTTTTAGTTTTTGACTTTTGTATGTGTTGTACTTTGGATTTAGACATTTTGTTATAGTTTGTACACTTTTGATACTATTGTTGTAGTTTTTACACATTCACTTTTATTATACAATTTGTATGTGTTGTACACTTTTGAAAGTATTTACATTTGGTTTGTTGTTGTTGCTGTTGTATTGCATGTTGGACCATTAGTTGATTTTTTTTTAATTTCCAGAAAAACCGACCACTTGTGGTCGGTTTTTATAAAAAAATTTTACAGAAAACCGACCACTTGTGGTTATTTTTTTTTTTTTTTGAATTTTTTTAACAAAATCAGATTTTCTAATTTTAATAAAATAATAATAAATTTTAATAATATATATATATTTTTAAGAAAACCGACCATAAGTGGTCGATTTTTAAAAAGCTATCACTACTTTATCGACCATGCACTTTGGTCAATTTTGTGGTGGGAAATTGGAAAAAAGCAATCACTTGTGGTTGGTTTTTGTGGTTGGTTTTCCTCTCTTTTTTAGTAGTATTTATTTTAAATGAATATCGTGTTCGATGTTTAGTACTAACTTTCATGACTTTGTGCTTTTAACTTTATATACTTTTCTTATAATAACATGGTCAAGATTATCGAATTCTAGAAGTAATTGAATTAGTTTATTAAAATCTCAAATTTAAATCATAATATTCTAAAATTTTACTCGCACACTTATTTTCTCAAAAGATTTCCACAAATCGAAGCAAAAGGGCGGAGATCACTAATAACTTCTAATCAGACAAACATAAAAAAAGGGTAGACAGGGGAAAATAATAAAATAGGAGAACTCCTCGTCAGAGGCAGGTTTCGGTTGGTTAGTTTGATTTTTTGTGGGTTTCAGCAAACTAAATTCATGTATGTTCCTGCAAGAAATCATCTGTTTTGGTCATCTTTCTCTTAAAGTTCTTTCCGTCGTCACTTTGATTTAGAGCTTTCACTAGTTCTCACTCCTTTTCTTTCATCTGTAAAGAATTTCTTTTTTTAAGCAGAAGGAAGTAAGAATGGTATCATAAAAAAATGAAATACCATCTCCACCTAGATTTTTAAGATCTTTGATCAAAACTTCACTATTCAACGTTAGAGAATGGGACTTCTCTAATTGGTAAGAAACGTAGTTTAAGAAAAAAGAGCTTTCCAGAATTTCTTTGGTCTCACCAATTCACGTCTTTCTCCAAAATCAGATAACCAAGATTTACGACGTGATTGTGGTTGTCCTTTGAAATAGATCAGATATCAAATATTAGCCTTCTTACTTTTGTTTGATGACTTTATATTTGTTACATGATCAGCAGATTCAGAATTCTAGTACAATGATCTCAAGTATATTAATACATTTTTAATTTAACTTTTATATATATTTAGGGTTGTTTGATTGTTGGAATAAGGGATTATTGTCCTGCCTTAAAATTCTGGATAATTTTACTATGCGTTTGATTATCAGTATCAATCAGTCCCAAAAATTATTTTATACTAAAATGGTGAAATTAACTATCCTATATAGAAGGTGGATAAGCACAATGCCTGTCTCGCTCCTAGATTGGGGCATGGCATGTTTATAGTTACAAAATTATAATTATCAAATGTGTTTCACTTACTTTGTTCTTTGTTTTTTTAAAGAATATAATTAGCACAAATTCATGTAATCGATTTAAATTTGCTTGAAATTGAGGCATAGTTATTATTATCATCAACCTCGTTGTGATTCATTTGTTGTAAATTATGTGTTTTGTTTTTATTTTAATTTGTTTGAACATGAATCAAAATATTTAATTCATAAACTAACAAACCTTATAATATAAAACAGATAGCAACACCTCTACTTAAAATAGTGCACCAAACCTATTATATCTCGTAGAGATCATGAGAGATTAGCTTTCCTTAATCTTCAAAGACATTGATATCAAAGCCAAATTTCCATATTTCAGAAAGAAATAAAAATTACCAAGCTATTTGTCAAAAGAGTTTTTCTTTATAACTCAAACTAATACTACAACCGTTTTGATACGGGTAAAATTCATAAATAGCATATTTAAGACCATAATTATGAGATTCATCGCAACACTTTCATAATTATTTAAACTAGCAACTTGTATTTTGTATTTGAACAAACTGTTGCTGTAAAAATATATATACAAATTGTTTTACTGCCCATATTTAACTCAAATCAGTTGAGTTAAATGTGGTATAATTAGCCATGAATTAAATGTGGATATTCCTTTTTCATTAAAACCTCTTAATTAACGTGATTTTCGTTATTTGTTACCAACCGAAATAAAAATTCAAATTTCAGTTTCACATTATCGTTTTCATTTAAAAAAATCAAAATCAAATTCAACTGAAGCTTCTTCTGTTCATTATCTTTAAAAATTCAAATCAAACCATTACTGTTGTTGAAGGTATTTAATCATAATATTAATTTCTTATATGAATTTCATCAGTTGTTTGAAATCGATCAAAAAGATTTCGTTAATTTTTTTTTGAACAATAACTATTATTTCGTTCAAATTTTTTTTAGTCATTACTGATGTTTCGGTCAAATATAGTGATCCAAATCGATTTTTTGTTAGATTATTTTTGAATATTTTGAGCCATTAATGATTTTTTGTTAGAGTGATCAAAATTAATTTTTTGTTACATTGTACAATTTAACAATTTATTTCGTTAAATTATTTTTGAATATTTTGAAAACAAACTACGAAAAAAAAAGTAATGCTACAATAAATTGAACTGATCGAACAATATTTTGACCAAAATCATTTTTTAAAGCTGCTCAAACTTAATTTTTGGAGTTCTGATTCTCGAAATTTAAGAGTATATTTGTATTTTCATAAAGTTTGATTTTGTATATTTTGATTGTGTTCGAATATGGATGTTACAAAGCCATCACTACAGAAAAATACATATGAAATTGGATATGTATGTATAGAAATACAAATGCTTTCATATAACTTAAATGTATATTGAACAGAACAAAAATATAAATGAAAGTGCATATGTATTTATAAAAAATATAAAATACTTTCATGTAACTTAAATGTATATTTAGTCAGTCAATTTGTATATATGGCAAACCTATATATACTGTATTGAAAAAATATTTGAAAATGTATTTGAATTTCAACAAATACAAATATGTCCATAACCCCAACTGCATATTTAAACAAAAAGAATACCCAAATGTATATTTCAACATTCCAATATACTGAAGATACATAATAATTATAAAAAAATACATACAGGCAAAATACACATAAATACATACTATCCCAAAATGTATTTTTCATACTTGCAACTTAGCATATGCATTTAACATACAAATACACATAAATACATACTTTCCCAAAATGTATATTTAAGCTATCAGCTTGACCAAAATATATATCAGTAAATACATATCAACTTCGCCAAAATACATATTACCCAAAAATGATATCAGCTTTACTGAAATCCCTAAATACATATTAGTAAATAAAAATACATATACACCAAAAAAATACATATTCTTTCGATTCATTACCAGACGAGTTTTCAACAGCACCTTTTGAATTTACTCCCTCTGTTCATTTTTACTTGTCACTAATTTTCTAATTAGATTTCTAATTATTGGGTTCAAGATTAAAAGTGTGAATGATAAATTAAGAAAATTAAGTGGAGGAAAAATTGAGATAACATTTATAAAGGAAAGTGTACTCAAAAATAAAGAAAGTCTATGTGTTTATATTAAGAAACACAAACTCCACATGGTAAGTCAGACAAGAACTAAGAGGTGCCTTGCGTCGTCGTCTTCTCTCGCTCGATTTGGATTCGGCTTTGGCTCGGGGTCGATGAGATTAATCTTTTTGGATAAAATTTATTTGAAACCTGGGAAGAAATCCAGTCCGAAAATCCAAAGGAAAAATGCAACAATTTTGCTCCTCCATTTACATGCATGCTTCTCCATGCAGAAACGATGCTAAAAGCTGCTCGGAAGAGACACAACTCTTCGAGTAAAAGACACACTATTTCGGAAAAAAGTGTCACAGTTTGAATGGTTGTGGCTTTCGAAAAGACACTATTTCGAATGGACATACATGACTATTCAGAAAAGATACACCTTTTCGATGAACCATTGTCACCTTTCGGAAGAGGCATTTCATGGCTATATAAACCCGTTTTTTCCACAAAAATGATAAAATCTGAACAACTTTTGAAGACAATCTGTTTTTACAACTAAAGCATTGAGGATCGTGTGATTTCGGTAACCTTCACATGGGATTTTTTGATATTTTAATTTTTTGGTGAAATAAAATTATGACGCATGATAATTAATGGTGTTTTTTAATTACATATTTTCATTGTCGCCCTTATTCTTTTTGTTAAGATTATTCCACTTGGGTTTTAATAATTAATTTTTTCTTGCCATGTGTTAGATTACTATTTGATTAAAACTCCTTTCATTTTAAATCAACAATACTCATGCTAACTTTTCCTACAAAATTAAAGTTTTCAATGATTTCAACTACAACTTCATAGTTCTTTATGATATTATAATATAATAAATAATATCTTGTATTTATTATTTCTCGTAGTGGACATGAAAAAAAATAATTAAAATGGGACGAATAGATTACTCTTGTAAGGAATGTGTAAAAGATAAATATAATAAGTAAATAAACCGAATGGAGAAAGCTATTAACGTAGTTTAATTATCATTTAATATCTTTACATATTCTTATTAAATTAATTTATATAAAGGCTCTGATTTGAGGTAATAAATAAAAGTTTTGATAGTCCTCACATTAAAATTCACGGTATAAAAATCTTACATGTGACATTGTTTTGTCATAATTCTCCTTTTATGATTTTCCACATGAACATTTTTATTGGTTGAATTTGTTTTATGTTTTATTAAATTATTTTCTTCTTCATCTTAAAACATTTGTCACATTTTACTTTAGAGGATCAAATTATATGGACTTTAATCAAAGTTTTTAAGAAAAAAATATTATTATATCGATATAATCATTGCATTTTATGATATTTCATTTTCATATAGTTTCGAATATCTAATTTTATTGAATTAATATAACAGAATTTAGCTCTAAAACAAGTCAAATTATATTTAAAAAATAAAACAATATAATTTGAACAACTTTTGAAGACAACCTTTGTTTACCACTAAAGCATAGAGAATATTTAGATTTTTGTAGTCCTCGCAAGGGCTTTTTTGATATTTTTACTTTTTGATGAAATGAAATTACTACACATGATAATCAATAGTGTTTTTTTATTATATATTTTCATTTTCGCCCTTATTCTTTTTGTTAAGACCGATCCACTTGGGTTTTTATAATTGGTTTCTTCTTGTCACATGTTAGATTACTATTTAATCAACACTTCGTTCATTTTGAATCAATAATATTCAAGCCAACTTTTCCTACAAAATTAAAGTTTTCAATGATTTCAACTACAGCCTCATAGTTCTTTTTTATTTTATAGAATAAAAAATAATATCTTGTATTTATTGTTTCTCGTACTGGACATGAAAGAGTATAAAACGATTACTAAAATAGGACGAGTAGGTTACTCTTGTAAGGGCGTGTAAAAAAACAAACATAATAAGTAAATAGAATGAATGAAGCAAGCTATTAATGTAGTTCAATCACATAAAAGTCAATCACATTTTTCACTTCTTTGCTTGAAAACTTTTCATGTTCCCAATGAAAGAGAGAAATGCTAATGAACACCTAATTTTTGACCAAACCTAGATTTAGGTCTAAATTAGACATTGTAATTTCTATGTCATTTTAAAAATATTACAAAAATAAAAATAGTATCACATTTTACGATAAGCTTTGTTTTTATTTTCAAAAAAAGAGAAATTTTTAAAAGGAAAAAATATTAGCCTAAAATAACCTAACCTAGAACCTTTTTCCCCAAGAAAAACCAAAACCTGCACTTGCCTACTACTATAAATAACTAACGAAACATACTGCTCCCTCACGTTACCTAACCAGAACAATACAGCAAAACCAAAAACTACACTTCTCTACTACTATATATAACTAACTAAAACCATACTACTCCCTCTCACCTGCAAATTACTACTCCCTCACAAGGCACAACCAAAATTATATTCCCTCACGTTCCTAAGAATGTTATCGTTAGGTTATTGTAGACACGTAATTTTGCCCCCCCTTAGAAGTTCGATTTTATTCAATTTCTACCTTAGCATATCATGTACCCTCCACGATGTCATTTTTTTTACCCACTCTTATTTTATCCTACCGTGTACCCTCACCCATGTCATTATACCCCGCAAAATACAAAAAAAAATAATAAAATAACTAACTCTATCTTATCCTAACAACCTACCCAATAAAAAAAAAACACCTCACCACTACCCTTTACCCCACGTTACCCCACCCCCCTCTCTTTTTCTTGTTCAAGAAGAAAGGCCTCAAAACACAATATATACCCACATACACACAAAAAAGGGGAGGATGTTTTTTGGCATCATCAGCAACCAAAAAAGAAAGAAACAAAAGCAGATCTCAAAATTTTTTCTTCTTCCATCATCTTCTTCCTCACAAGAATTTTGGGATCAATAAACAAATAAACAGTAACAGAAAAAAGAAAAAAAAGCATCAGCTCTTTCTCTCTAGACTCTCACTCTCTCTTTCTCTTTCTAACCTCCTTCCGGCCAGTGACCAGCGAAACCATCGCTGCCGCCACCGCCACCGCCACCGCCGTCAATGCCTTCTCTCCTCTGATCTCCGACCAAACCCGCCAGATCTGCCACCGCCGTCACCAACCAAACCCGCCAGATTTGCCGCCGCCGTCACCACCTAGATCTGCCGCCGCCGTCACCAACAAAGGCTCCGCCGATCGGCGAAGCCGTCACCACAGCCAAACATCGTTCTCCGGCCAGCGACCCGACCCGACCTCTCTCCGGTTCCCTCCATCTCTCTTTCTTTTGGAGCTCCGCGGAGCTCGATCTGCGTTGGGTTTTTGGTTTCCTGCTGTTTGTTGGTTGATCTTGGTTTCGTCTATTTCTTGGTTCGTCGTCGATAGTGGATTTCGAGTCGTCTTTATTGAATCGCGTCGTCGTTCTTGGTTGGGTTTCGTATAGTAATGTTTTTATTCACTGGTTTTGGAAGTTGTACGGTTATTATTTTAATACCGAGTTTGGTTTGCTCGTTGTGAGGTTCTCCGGTCGAGTATTTTGGTCTTCGGATTTCTTTATTATCGACAAGGATCAATTTCATCGAGGTCCATTTCTTCTAACCGAATCTTTAATTTATTTTTCGTTATGTTGTGGGTGTGGATGATTTTATTTGTTGCGTGCTTGTTATGTTCGAATATGTGTTATGTGTTGGTTGATGTTGGTTTCGGACTTCGAAAAGTGAATTGATAAATCGAAGCATGTTTAATCGTATTGTTTGAAATAAATTTGGGGACGGGAATCGAAAATTGATAAAAGTAAATATTTTGATATTTTTGATACATTGTTGATGTTGAATGCGGTATGTCGAGCGGGTAGGAAAACGTAGGCCGGGTAGGCAAAATTTAGGAATAAGTATTTCGTGGGATGTTGGAATGTGCGTGTGAATGTCTCTTTCTAGATTATCATGTTTAAATTCAGATGTATTTATTTAGCCGGGGAATGCTTCGAGATCATTTGTATTTATTCACCGGGGAATGCCCCGACGTATCATGTTGGCGGAAAATAATCGTGATGAAGGCCCGCGGCGTCGGGTAAGGCATTGGAGCTTAGTCTAGATTTAGTTTAGACTAGGATTTATAATTTTGTATTTTTTCTATTTTTCTGACTGTATAATTGGACTGGACTTTTACGTTTTTGGACTATTTTGTTTTGTTTATTGTTTGATTATTTTGTGTTCTTTTGTGTGGTTTATACATTTTATAATGCCAAAATAGTCGATATACTCCACCAAGCGACCGTGGTCGAACCACGGGATCGAGGGGTGCCTAACACCTTCCCCTCGGTCAACAGAACTCCTTATCCGGAATCTTTGTTCGCAAACCGATTTAAGAGTCAAATGGTTTCGAAAAGAATTTCCAAAGGTGACTTGGCACACCGGATTATGCCAAGTGGCGACTCTGAATGAAAAATGCAAATAATCCTTTTCCAAAACAAATTTTTATTTCTTGTCACTTAAATAATAAAACCCTTTCGCGCTAAAACATTATATTTTGGAGTACGTAAAAAAAGAGGGTATGACAGCTATGGAGACTCTGCTGGGAAAGGTTGAGAATTCGAGCTTATTTTTGATTCGTATCGGTTTTGTTTGGCATTGTGAGTGTATAAGCGTTGTTTGTAATTTTTGTTTGTGTTTTCACTTTTGTGTATTTTCGTGCTCTTTGTTTACAGTATTTATCCTATGTGTTACCGCTTTTATATCTGACATCATGGGCATAACCTGAGTCATTCTTCCTACAACAAGTCTCGGAGCGCACGTGTTGCGCACGAACTCTAGTTGAGTCATCTTTATTTTAGGGGGGAGCCGTTGGATGTATGGAGTAGGTGGAAAGCAAAGTAGCCACTATCGACCATATGCTCCCCCGAACGGCCTTGTTAGTAAACCACAACGTAGGTCAGCCTTTAGGTCATTCTTATGTGCATCATATTGAGACCTAGCGGGGCCTACATGGTCCTTTGTAGGAGACTCACCTTTAAAGCATCCCTACGTGCTAACTGTTGCATATTTGAGGGTAACGTGGTCATTTGACGGACTGAAAAAAAATTAAAAATAACTAAAAAAATATAGAAAGCGAGTCGAAAAGAATGAATCAAAAGGAATGTTGTAGTTTATTTTAGAATTCTTTATGGCTTTTGTTCTTCACGATCCAAAAACTCAAAAGATTTTTTTTTATATTTTTGCATTTGTCTTCTCAAAGTACCGTAAATTCAAAAAAAAAAAAGATTTTTTATTTGTCTTTTCTACTTATTTGTCAAAAGCAAAAATACCAAAAAGATTTTTTCCATAATTGATGGTGTCAGTCTTAGTTAAGGTGTCTAATTGAAAATCCAAAAAGTTTTTATTCGTTTGTTTTTGGTTGTGTCTCTTAAGTTAGGGTCAATTTATTAGTTAATCGTTAATTGTCCAATCTGGACGAACTACGCATACCTGATTTCCGTCCCTCGGGGTGGGATACGTAGGCAACCCTCGGTGGGTCCGGTAACCTTTATTTTGGTCTTCGTCTTAGTCTTAGGCTAGGTCTTTTACTCCGTAACCTAGAGTTGTTAGCCAAGTAGGCTGATTTTATTCAGCGTTATTGTTCGGCGATTTGGAGTCATGAACCGGTCTGTCCCATCGACGTATGTCCGCATCAAATTCCCATTGGTTGGGAACCTTTTGCTCTTATCAAATTTTGAGATAATTTCTTATCTGCTACTACAGGATGGATCTGTCCAAAAAGTCTAGAGTCCTTATAGTTGTCAAGGTACCCAAAAAGTTGATCAAGTGGTGGGGCACGTTCAATTACTCTGAAAAGCACGAAGTGAGGAAAGTGTTAGGCAATCTTGTAGCACTTATGGATCTCACGCCTCGTCCGGATCTAATAGAAGCTGCGTTGACTTTTTGGGATCCAAATAATTTGGTGTTTAGGTTTGGAAGTTGTGAATTGACGCCTACCCTGGCAGAAGTGTCTCGTTTGTTTCGGTTGACTTACATGGGTCAACAGATGATTTTAGCTCGCAATCATACTCGTAAGAAATTCCTTCGACTCTGTGGATTAAAAGATAACAAGCATATGGGATGTCTCAAAAAATCTTGGATTTCCTTGGACTATTTGTTTGCTAGATTTATGTCTTTAGAGGGTTTCGATTGTTTTTGGGATGAATTCTGTACTACCAAAAAAATCTGGGAACAACGTCGTCTTGAGGTTTTCTGTCTGGCTTTGTTGGGTATGTTAGTGTTCCCGTTAGATGAGAGGTGTATCAATACTCGTCTACAATCAGTGGTGATAGCTTTATTCAAGAAAAAAGATGAGGTCACCATTGTACCAATGATCTTAACAGAAATATATAAGGCTTTAACTAAAGTGAAAGGAGGGGTACGATTTTTTGAGGGGAGTAATCTGATATTGCAGTTGTGGATGATGGAGCACTTGCATATGCCTTCTTTGATTAGAGCAGATGTGATCGACCGTTGTCTGAATGATCGAGTGCAAGCCATGCAAGAAAGAATGCGTTTTGACAATTTTTCTTTTCCTATTGGAGTCAATTCTTGGATCGAATTTCTCGAATCAAGAACTCCGAACAACATTCTTTGGTGCTATATGTGGTTTCGTCCTAAGAAAATCTTGATTGGATCTCAAATGCAACTCTTTCTAGTTTTGATAGGACTTAACTGCACTAGACCTTACAGTCCAAGAAGGGTGATGCGTCAGTTGGGTAGGATGTAAGACGTCCCCCCAATAATGGACCTTCTAAAGGATATAGAGTACTTTGAAGACTAAGCCGTGGGGGAAAGTAAATATGAGCAATTATGGAATAACGCGATAAAGCTAGGTGTCGATACTCTCGAGGAAAATCTAGGATGCACCCAAAACTATGAAATCTGGCTACAATCTCTGCCCCATGGCATTAGTAGACCCTTACCAGCCCAACTTAGAGGGCGAATACGGGAAACAATCATGGTAGAGGATGATGAGCAGGAAGATCCGGGTGCCAAGGTGAAGTTTTTCAGAGTTCAATTGTCACATTTGATCACAACTATGGATGGGTATCAGAGAAACCTTTGCGGGTGTACTCTCAAAGAGGCGGGGATGCGGGCAAGAAATTTGTTTTCGGGTATCAAAACATCGTTGCAGGATATGTTGCAAAGTCTGAGTGAAAAAGTGGGGACTTCACAGATGGGTTCATTTCAGCCGGGGACATCACACAGAGCACCAGTTTGAAAGAGCATGTCTTATCTTTATGTAGTTTTGAGTCTTTTATGTTTCTGTCATTGTAGGTTGGTGTCTGTGTTAAGTCGGAGTCAAATTGGTTTTGATATTCGGGTCTTTATTGCACGCATGTCGCTAGGGGTTTAGAATGTTGTTTTGTATTTGTTGTTTAGTTTTAAAGTGGTCCTAAATTCGTTTTATGTTTTGCTGTCTTTCATCGAAATGTTAGGATGTTATGTCTTTCTTTTGTTTACTTGTTTTCATTTTTCGTGAAAAAAAAAACCTTCAATTGTGTGATGTTTATGCATAAGCTGCCCGAATTACGCAAGATCTGATTCATGTACAACATGATACGTAGGCAACCTACTTTTGGGTTCGATCTAATCATTTTGTTTTGTTTGTTAAAGAAGAATAAAAGCCATAAAGAATGATAAAATAAAGGTAGATAACGAGAGAAGTGGAAAGAACAGAGGTGGATACGAAAAAAAAAAGTGTAGATAAAAATCGGGATGATGTTGAAATGACCTCGCTACCCTCAAAATATGGTAGAAATGAACATGAATTTAGGACAATTTTACCAATATGACTCTCATGCTTGTTGTGTGCCCTAATCCTAACGGATGTCGTCTTTGATGAGCATGTTCTTTCAGATAACAGTGGTAGGTTTGCAGCACTCTGGCTAGTCACCCATACTTCACTAGATCCAAAGCAAATCTTGTCATGGCTAGCAGGGAGATTGAAAATTCGCTCATTGACCCGGATCAGGATCATAGGGAAGAAAGTTCAGAACATAATGATGAGGTAGTAAGGCTCAGGCAACAATTGATAGATTTGCACCGGGCGTGGGCCAGCGGAATGCCTCCTCCTCCGCTCCCTGAAGGTCTTGGGAATATCTCTAATTGCCCACCGCTCTCTCAGGCATAATTCTCTGCTCCTACTGAGTCACCTGAGCACGCACCAAGATTCACTCCGCGACATTATTATCCTGGCAATTCTGGTGTGCCCTTGGAAGCTCCCCAATCAAGACCAGCTGCTCATCCAGTGCCACCGATCACACCGGTATTCGTGGCCCCGCCACCACATGAAACTCCCATATATGTTGTGCGTCCCACAATGAGGCTTCCTCGGTCTGCCAGTGAGCCAGTATTGAAGGTTTCAGATAGTCAGTATTATGCCCCGAAGCCGACTTTGAGAATGAATGAACCGTATGGGTACACTCAGCCACCTGCATTTCCATTTGATTAAGAGAAACCTGTCACAACAAAGGAACAGGAAGTCATAGCGCGGAATTTGAAAAGTTTAGAATAGGCCATGAGAAATTTGTAGGGAATCAGAGGTTATAAGAGTGTTTATTATAAAGATATGTGCATGTTCCCAGACATCAACCTTCCCCTCGGTTTTAAAATGCCTAAGTTCGAGAAGTATGCAGGACACGGTGATCCTGTGGCCCATTTGAGATGTTATTGCATCCAGTTGAGGGCTGCAGGAGGAAGGGAAGAGCTGCTCTTAGCTTTCTTTGGAGAGAGTCTGTCTGATCTGGCTTCAGAATGGTTTATCGATCAAGATATCAACAAGTGGAACAGCTGGGGCGACTTGGCTTCTGAGTTTGTGCAACATTTTTAGTATAACATCGACCTGATTCCGAATGAAAAATCTTTGGTCAACATGAAGAAGAAAAGCACTGAAGGTTTTAGGGAATACGCGATAAGGTGGCGTGAACAGGCCGCCAGGGTAAAGCCTCCGATGAAAGAAAGTAAGTTGGTAGAGGTTTTCATTCAGGCACAGGATGAGACTTATTTTCAACATTTACTCCCGGCAATGGGAAAGTCTTTTATTGAAGTCCTCAAAATGGGGGAGATGATAGAGGACGGAATCAAGACCGGATGAATAGTAAGTTTTACCGCATTAAAAGACACCACACAAGCGATTCAAGGTGGATCTGGCGCATTTGGCGGTACAAAGAAGAAAGAGGACATGGCAACTATTGTAGCTGGAACCCATTCCTATCCCAAAAGACCACCTCGCCCTATCCCCAATCCCAAGCTCAAGTCTACGCCTAATCTCCATATATTCCTCCCCACCATTACTACCCTCCACAAAACCCTTTATATTTCATTCCACCACCCCCGTACCCAGTATATAGTGCGCAGCCATATGCCCAAACCCCTTCTTACCCGCAGTGGCGCGCACAAACACCACAAAATCGCCCATTCGCTCCACCAAATTACCAAAACCCTTCCAGACCCAGTTTTTCAACCTAGGCCCGAGTATAAGAAGAAGAAGGCGGTCAAAAATCAATTCACACCTCTTGGGGAGTCATATGCTAGCTTGTTTGATAGGTTGAGAAAGTTGAAGGTTTTAAGCCCAATTCAAGGAAGGCTTTCAAATTCACCACCAAGGAATCTCGATTATTCTTTAAGGTGTGCGTACTGTTCTGATATGCCAGGCCATGATATCGTGAAATGCTGGCATTTAAAGAGAGCTGTCCAAGATTTAATTGACACAAATCAGATGCTGGTCCAGGCCCCGGAGGGTCCAAACATTAACCAGAATCCGCTGCCAACCCATGCTGAAGCCAATATGTTAGAATTTATATATGATGGGAAACACTCTTCAAGGGGTTATAAGCCTATTGTCAAGATACAGACCATTGAGGAGAAATCGGTGAATGTAGTGGAGTCTTTGAAAGCAATGTCATTGAGCCAGGAAGGAATGAGAGAAGATAAAGACCAAGAAATCACAAAGAATCCCCTAATCACAGTACAAGGCACCAGAAGGTATGTTTATTCAAGTCAGGATAAACCTAAGTTGACGGTGGTAGGAGCTCTGAGTCAGCCCATCTTGACGGTGAAAGGAGTACTGGCAGCGCCTATTGTCCTCAAACTGGTGACCCAACCTCCGATAGTTGATACGAAAAGAATTCCCTAGAATTATGAGCGGACCGTGATGACCTATCATGGGAAAGAAGTAGTGGAAGATGTAGATGAGGTAGGGGGTTTGACTAGGTCAGGAAGATATTTCGTTCCTAAAAGCTTAAGAAAGTCCAAGCCAACAGTGAGTGGACCGTCATCTATCAAAAAGCCTATCACTGAAGAAGAAGCCAAAGAATTTTTGAAAAAGATGAAATTGCCAGAGTATTCAATATTAGACCAGTTGAAGAAAACCCCTGCTCAAATTTTCCTTTTATCTTTGCTGTTGCACTCCAAGGAGCATCGTGATGTTTTACTGAAGGTATTAAATGAAGCATATGTCCCAAGGGAGATTACAATCAACCAGCTTGAGAAAATGGTTGGAAAAATCTTTGAGGTCAATCAGATCAGCTTTTCTGACGGTGAATTTCCTATTAAAGGTACAAGGCATAACCGGGGCCTTTACATTACAGTGAAGTATGAAGATTTCTATGTCACTCATGTTATGATTGATGGAGGTTCAGGTGCAAATATTTTCCCTATTTCTACTTTGCAAAAGCTGAATATTGGTGCTGAGAGGATCAGGCCCAATAATGTATGTGTCAGGGCTTTCGATGGTGCAAAATCAAATTCCATTGGCGAAATAGAACTAGTGTTGACCATAGGGCCTGTTGAGTTCGCCATAGAGTTTCAAGTATTGAATGTAGACTCCTCTTACAATCTGTTGTTGGGAACACAGTGGATCCACATGGCCAAGGCGGTTGCATCTACACTGCACCAAATGATTAAGTTTGAGCATGACAGGCAAGAAGTAGTTATTCATGGTGAAGGAGATTTTTCAGCCTACGAAGATTCTCCTTTGTCTCTTATTGAAGCAAATAACGTAGAGGAGACATTCGTCTATCAAATTTTTGATACAGTGCCAGTGAATCGTATCCTTGAATGACAGGCTATACCGAGACCGCAATTGTCTTCTTCTTCTATCATGATGGTGAGTGAACTTTGGAAATACGGATTTGAGCCAGGAAAGGGTTTGGGAGCATCTCTGCACGGTATAGTTCATCCCATATGTCCGAGTGAGAACGTGGGCACGTTTGGTCTGGGATTTGAGCCTACAGCTGAAGATCTGAAGAAAGCCAAGGGAAGGAAAAAGGAAATATGGTCACTCTCTCGCCCAATGACACTACTCAGTGAATCATTTGTTAAGAGCGGTGTCACGAAGCATGTGGAATTTGAGGTTGAATTGGTTGATGACTTCCAGAACCTTTGTATGAAAGTTAATATGGTCGAAGCAGGAGAAGGTACCAGTATGGCAGACGTGCAATTCATAGGTCCAGCTGTCCGGCTCAATAATTGGGAAGTCACTTCTCTCCCCGGTAGGAGGGAGTTTTGGTAGTTTATTTTATTTTTCTTTCTGTCTATCCGAGTTATTTCAGGGTTGTAATTCGGATTTTAGTTTGTTTATGTTATGTTGGCATCTGTGTTTAAACCCTTCTATCTTTTTATTTAATGAAATGCAATGTCCCTTTTGTTTTGTGTCTAATATATTTTGTTTTTCTTTTCTTACACAGTTCTCTTTATGTTGATTCTAATGACATGACATGCATGCGGAATTTTCATCCTGATCTTAAAATCCAAACTAATCAAGATGTAATGAAGCGGGATGGGGAATATAATGAAGAAGGAGAACTAGAAGAAATAAGCAAAGAGTTGGAACAGTTTGAAGACAAATCGAATCCTAATTTGAATGAGACTGAGCCAATAAATCTAGGGGATCAAGAAGATGTTAGGGGAACTAAAATCAGTGTACATGCTTTGCCACAGCTAAAAAAGGGAATGATTCAAGCATTAATTGATTATAAGGATGTTTTTGCATGGTCTTATGATGATATGCCCGGTTGAAGCACAAAATTAGTGGCTCACAAGTTTAAAACTGATGTAAGTATTAAAATCAAAGAGTAAATCATGAAACAACTTGAAGCCAAAGTAATTCGAGTGTCTCGTTATCCCATGTGGTTATCCAATGTTGTTCCCGTACTAAAGAAAGATGGCAAAATTCGAGTGTGTGTTGATTACCGCGATTTGAACAGAGCAATTCCGAAAGATGATTTTCCACTGTCCAACATCCACATTTTGTTAGACAACTGTGCTAAACACGAGGTTTCCTCTTTTGTGGATTGCTATGCCGGATATCACCAGATCATTATGGATGATGAAGACGTGGAGAAGACGTCTTTTATCACACCATGGGGAACTTATTGTTATCGAGTGATGCCGTTCGGTTTGAAGAATGCTGGAGAAACATACATGAGAGCCATGACCACTATGTTTCATGACATGATGCATAAGGAGATTGAGGTCTACGTGGATGATGTGATTATTAAGTCAAAAAGTCAGGCCAACCATGTTAAAGATTTAAGAAAGTTCTTTAAGAGGCTTCGCAAGTATAATCTCAAACTCAACCCGGCCAAATGTGTATTTGGAGTTCCATCTGGAAAGTTGTTGGGGTTTGTAGTCAGCCGTCGGGGAATTGAATTGGATCCTTCAAAAATCAAAGCCATTCAGGATTTGCCCTCGCCCAAGAATAGAACGGAGGTGATGAGTTTGCTTGGTAGACTGAACTACATTAGCAGATTTATTGCTCAACTCACAACCACTTGTGAGCCCATATTCAAGTTGTTGAAAAAGAGTGCTGCGATAAAATAGACTGAAGAATGTCAGGAAGCGTTCGATCGAATCAAAAGATATTTCTCAAATTCGTCAGTGCTGGTACCCCCGGAGCCTGGTAGGCCTTTGATCTTATATTTATCAGTCATGGACAATTCTTTCGGTTGTGTCCTGGGTCAACATGATGTCACAGGCAAAAAGGAGCAGGCTATTTATTATCTTAGCAAGAAGTTCACCGCATATGAGGCCAGGTATACTCTTCTTGAAAGGACGTGTTGTGCCCTATCTTGGATAGCACAGAAGTTGAAGCACTATCTCTCATCCTATACTACTTATCTCATCTCCCACATGGATCCTTTGAAGTATATCTTTCAGAAGCCTATGCCGACAGGTCGATTGGCAAAGTGGAAAATATTGCTTACCGAGTTCGACATCGTATATGTGAATCGAACCGCCATGAAAGCCCAAGCCTTGGCAGATCATCTTGCTGAGAATCCCATCGATGAAGATTACGAGCCATTAAAGACATATTTTCCTGACGAAGAAGTGTCGTGTGTCGAGGAAGTCGTTATAGATGCTGATCCAGGTTGGAGGTTATTCTTCGATGGAGCTGTCAATATGAAAGGAGTGGTTCTTATCTCTGAATCGGGACAACATTTCCCGATAACAGCACAACTTCGATTCTACTGTACTAATAATATAGCAGAATATGAAGCCTGCATCCTTGGTTTGAGGTTAGCTGTTGATATGGGAGTCCAAGAATTATTGGTGTTGGGAGATTCGGATTTGCTCGTCCATCAAATTCAAGGCGATTGGGAGACGCGAGATTTGAAACTCATCCCGTATCGACAATGCTTGCAGGAGCTATGTTGACGATTTGTGTTAGTAAAATTTAGGCATATTCCAAGGATTCATAATGAAATTGCTGATGCTTTAGCCACTCTGTTTTCAATGCTCCAACATCCTGACAAAGCCTATATCGATCCAGTGCATATACAGAGTCGTGATCAGCATGGTTACTGTAATGCGGTTGAAGAAGAAATCGATGGAGAACCTTGGTTTTTGGATATCAAGCAGTACATTTTGTCAGGAGAATACCCAGCATATGCCACCAACGATCAAAAGAGGACTATTAGGCATTTGGCTACTGGATTTTTCTTAAGTGGGGGAATCTTGTATAAGAGGACCCCATATCTGAGACTTTTAAGGTGTGTAGATGCAAAAGAAGCCTCGGCAATCATGGCTGAAATACACTCTGGAGTGTGCGGGTCGCATATGAACGGTCATGTCTTGTCAAAGAATATTCTTCGAGTAGGTTATTACTGGCTTACTATGGAGAGGGATTCTATTCAATTTGTTCAAAAGTGTCATCAATGTCAGGTGCACGGCGATCTGATACGTTCTCCTCCTGTTGAGTTGCATGCAATAGCCGCTCCATGGTCGTTCGTGGCTTGGGGAATGGATGTGATTGGACCGGTTGAGCCGAAGGCATCAAATGGACATAGATTCATTTTGGTAGCCATTGACTACTTCACAAAGTGGGTGGAAGCAGTAACTTTCAAGTCAGTGACAAAGAGGGCGGTGGTAGATTTTGTTCATGCCAATATCATTTGTAGATTTGGAATTCCTAAGATGATCATTACAGACAATGCTACCAATCCCAATAGTCATTTGATGCAAGAAGTGTGTCAACAGTTTAAGATCGCACATCAAAATTCTACTCCATATCTCCCAAAGGCCAATGGTGTTGTAGAAGCCGCCAATAAAAATATAAAATGGATACTGCGAAAAATGGTACAAGGTTCTAGACAGTGGCATGAAAAGTTGCCGTTTGCATTGCTAGGTTATCGCACCACTGTTCACACTTCAACAGGGGCAACTCCATATTTATTAGTGTATGGGACAGAATCAGTCATCCCTGCAGAAGTTGAAATTCCCTCTTTTCGAGTCATTGTAGAAGCATAGATTGATGATGACGAATGGGTAAAAACCCGACTGGAACATTTGAGTTTGATCGAGGAAAAAAGGCTAACGTCCGTGTGTCATGGCCAGTTGTATCAGAGGAGGATGGCTCGTACGTATAACAAAAAGGTCCGTCCCAGGAATTTTGAAGTTGGTCAGTTGGTATTAAGACGTATCCTTCCTCACCAGGTTGAAGAGAAAGGCAAGTTCTCCCCTAACTGGCAAGGTCCCTTCGTTGTAAAGAAAGTGTTACCCAATGGAGCCTTATATTTGACACATATTGAAGGCAAAATAGCAGAAATGGCTATCAATTATGATGCGGTCAAAAGATACTATGTATGATATTTGGTCGTTTGTTTGATTTTATTGCATGTTTAGTACTCGCATTTTTGAAGATTGATATGATGAAGGCATTTTATTCTTCTATCCAAACATTGTGTCATCCTTTGTTTACCCGTTTGAGCCTCGTTTATTTTTCTTTCATATCCCTCTTTTGGAATCAAAATAGAGTCAAAGATAAATGTCAAGAAAATAAGAATAAAAGAAAGAGTTCGAAAATAAAAGGAAAAAAAAACAAATCAAAACAAAGAACAAGCTGATGGAACTACGTACGACCTGATTCACCTCTCTCGAGAGTGAGATACGTAGGCTGCCCTATTTCGGGCTCGGTCCAACCAAATAAAGATTTTTGATTCACCCAGTCAACAAAAACTGGGGCATGAGTTAACATGTTGTTTGAGTCGATTCCAAAAGTTGTAAGTCCCACCCCCACTTCAAGTATCGTTTGAGCCCCTTACCATTTTTTCTAACCTTAACCAAAAGCCAAGTTACAACCAAAGAAAGTCCTTCAGATCAATTTTTGATAATGTTAAGGCTAAGCATGCAATGGATATTGATGATACATTGTGAGGTACCATTCGTCTCCCTCGGCATAAGAAATCAGGAGAGAAATACAAAAATGAGAGAGTCTTATTAGTGAAAACCCCCGTGGGCATCATAAGGCGATGGTGAGTTGAGAGAAATGAAAATGAGAGAGTCTTATTGGTGAAAACCCTTGCAGGCACCATAAGGCGATGGTGAGTGAAGAGAAATAAAAATGAGAGAGTCTTATTGGTGAAAACCTTTGCAGGCACCATAAGACGATGGCGAGAAGAGAGAAATAAAAATGAGAGAGTCTTATTGGTGAAAACCCTCACGGCCACCGTAAGGCGATGGCGAGTTCAAGAGAAAAGTGAAAAGTGAAAAGAAAGAGATTTGTTGGCAAAAGTCTTTTAAGATGTCGTCAATCGAATGTGATGTATAAGTCCAATATATTTGAAGAAGCAGCTCAGAGGCAAAGGCACAAACTCGACAACAAATGGGGAGTTTTGGATAGGAAAATCAGGCAGCTCAATCCTAAATGCATGTCATACTCATTGGAGTTGGTTGTCGTATTCAGATAAGTTTTCTTTTTGAATATGTGACATTGCCCTCTTTCTTTCATTTACATATTCATGCTTTTTGTCTTTTATGTCATTTATCAAAACAAAAGTCACCATCATTTCTTTACATTTTAAGTCAAGTCTGTGTCAAAACAAACGAGAAAGGATTTCAAAATTTACTACCAGTCTTTTCAATTATATGAGAAAAAGCCAAGGAACAGCACAGGAAGAAAAATGATCGTAATTCAATACGAAGCAAAGGAAGTCTATCAACCGACAGGCTATTGGATTCGTAGAAGCATTCAGATTTGGGAAAAGAGTGCACCTCAGAGGCATGGTAAAATGGAAACCCATTGTTTGAGTCAGAACTCATTTTCCCCCAATCTGGATCCGGGTCAATAATGTGGCAAAACACGGCAAGTGTTAGCAATCTGGAACAAAGATGAAAGGAATGAGTGCTGGGCAGATACCTGAGAAGCCATGATCTGCAAGCCACCACTAAGTTTTTAACTAACAAATTTTCTTTGTTGAAATAGGGGCAAATTCGTTTCACTTGATTCAGCTACCATTGGAAATCCACATCCGTGGGATTTTACTTTCTGCTCAGGACCCTCCTGAAAAATGAGATTTTACTTTCTGTTCAGGACCCTCCTGAAAAATGGGATTTTACTTTCTGTTCAAAGATTTTACTTTATGTTCAGGACCCTCCTGAAAAATGGGATTTTACTTTCAGTTCAGGACCCTCCTGAAAAATGGGATTTTACCTTCTGTTCAGGACCCTCCTGGAAAATGGGATTTTACCTTATGTTCAGGACCCTCCTGAAAAATAGGATTTTACTTTATGTTCAGGACCCTCCTGAAAAATGAGATTTTACTTTATGTTCAGGACCCTCCTGAAAAAAATAGGATTTTACTTTATGTTCAGGACCCTCCTGAAAAATGGGATTTTACTTTCTGTTCAGGACCCTCCTGAAAAATGAGATTTTACTTTATGTTCAGGACCCTCCTGAAAAATGGGAATTTACTTTCAGCTCAGGACCCTCCTGGAAAATGGGATTTTACTTTCTGTTCAGGACCCTCCTGAAAAATGGGATTTTACTTTTTGTTCAGTGATTTTACTTTATGTTCAGGACCCTCCTGAAAAATGGGAATTTACTTTCTGCTCAGGACCCTTTTGAAAAATGGGTTTTACTTCATGTTCAGGACCCTCCTGGAAAATGGGAATTTACTTTCAATTCAGGAACCTCCTGAAAAATGGGAATTTACTTTATGTTCAGGACCCTCCTTAAAGATGGGAATTTGCTTTCAATTCAGGACCCTCCTGAAAAATGGGAATTTACTTTATGTTCAGGACCCTCCTGAAAAATGGGATTTTACTTCATGTTCAGGACCCTCCTGGAAAATGGGAATTTACTTTCAATTTAGGACCCTCTTGAAAAATGGGATTTTACTTTCAGTTCAGGACCCTCCTGGAAAATGGGAATTTACTTTCAATTCAGGACCCTCCTGAAAAATGGGAATTTACTTTATGTTCAGGACCCTCCTGAAAAATGGGATTTTACTTCTTGTTCAGGACCCTCCTGGAAAATGGGAATTTACTTTCAATTCAGGACCCTCCTGGAAAATAGGAATTTACTTTCAATTCAGGACCCTCCTAAAAAATGCGATTTTTACTTTCTGCTCAGGACCCTTCTGGAAAATGGGACAACGCTTTCAAAAGTGAAATGCTATTTTACTATAATTTTTGTTTGGGATAATTTTTGTTCTAGTTTTAATGTTGGGTTTCAGGATCCCGCCTGAAGAACAGGGTGATGAAATAGCAAGTCAGGAGCCCTCCTTAAGAACAGGGTGATGAAATAGCAAGTCAGGAGCCCGCCTGAAGAACAGGATGATGAAATAGCAAGTCAGGAGCCCGCCTGAAGAACAGGGTGATGAAATAGCAAGTCCGGAGCCCGCCTGGAGAATAGGGTGAAGAAATGAAAAGTCATGCAACAAAGCGAAGTAATTGAAAGCCAAGCAACAAGTCGAAAGAAATTGCAAGTCAGGAGCCCGCCTGAAGAATAGGGTGATGAAAGTCGTGTCAAGAACCAACAGAAGCTGTATAGATAGGATTTTTGTAATTTTATTTATGTTTTAACTTGTGATTTTCATTTTTGATGTAATAACAGAGCCGCGGACCGGAACCTCGACGGAACCTCACTCGACTCTCCAACTTGGTATAGTCCACCTCTTCCAATCCTTTGAGATACCTGTGACATGATTCTCTCGTAATTTGGGTAGGAAGGATGTCTTAAGTCGAGACCCAGTTGTCCTTCTTTCTTCTGTTTCTTTCTTTGAATAATGGTTGGGTCAAAATTCGGTCTCGTTGTCTACTTCTTTGTCTGAAAATACTGCGTGTTTACATTCAAAAGGGGCATGATGTAGACACGTAATTTTGCCCCCCCCCTTAGAAGTTCGATTTTATTCATTTTCTACCTTAGCATATCATGTACACTCCACGATGTCATTTTTTTTACCCACTCTTATTTTATCCTATCGTGTACCCTCACCCATGTCATTATACCCCGCAAAATACAAAAAAAAATAATAAAATAACTAACCCCATTTTATCCTAACAACCTACCCAATAAAAAAATAACACCTCACCACTACCCTCTACCCCACCCTCCTCTCTTTTTCTTGTTCAAGAAGAAAGGCCTCAAAACACAATATATACCCACATACACACAAAAAAGGGGAGGATTTTTTTTGGCATCATCAGCAACCAAAAAGGAAAGAAACAAAAGCAGATCTCAAAATTTTTTCTTCTTCCTCACAAGAATTTGGGATCAACAAACAAATAAACAGTAACAGAAAAAGAAAAAAAAGCATCAGCTCTTTCTCTCTAGACTCTCACTCTCTCTTTCTCTTTTTAAGCTCCTTCCGGCCGGTGACCAGCAAAACCATCGTTGTCGCCACCGCCGTCAATGCCTTCTCTCCTCTGATCTCCGACCAAACCCGCCAGAACTTCCACCGCCGTCACCGACCAAACCCGCCAGATCTTCCGCCGCCGTCACTGCCTAGATCTGGCGCCGCCGTCACCAACAAAGCCTCCGCCGACCGGCGAAGCCGTCACCACAGTCGAACACCGTTCGCCGGCCAGCGACACGACCCGACCTCTCTTCGGTTCCCTCCATCTCTCTTTCTTTCGGAGCTCCCCGAAGCTCGATCTGCGTTGGGTTTTCGGTTTCCTGCTGTTTGTTGGTTGATCTTGGTTTCGTCTATTTCTTGGTTCGTCGTCGATAGTGGATTTCGAGTCGTCTTTATTGAATCGCGTCGTCGTTCTTGGTTGGGTTTCGTATAGTAAAGTTTTTATTCACTGGTTTTGGAAGTTGTCCGGTTATTATTTTAATACCGAGTTTGGTTTGCTCGTTGTGAGGTTCTCCGGTCGAGTATTTTGGTCTTCAGATTTCTTTATTATCGACAAGGATCAATTTCATCGAGGTCCATTTCTTCTAACCGAATCTTTAATTTATTTTTCGTGATGTTGTGGGTGTGGATGATTTTATTTGTTGCGTGCTTGGTATGTTTGAATATGTGTTATGTGTTGGTTGATGTTGGTTTCGGACTTCGAAAAGTGAATTAATAAATCGAAGCATGTTTAATCGTATTGTTTGAAATAAATTTGGGGACGGGAATCGAAAATTGATAAAATTAAATATTTTGATATTTTTGATACATTGTTGATGTTGAATGCGGTATGTCGACGAGCGGGTAGGCAAACGTAGGCCGGGTAGGCAAAATTTAGGAATAAGTATTTCGTGGGATGTTGGAATGTGCGTGTGAATGTCTCTTTCTAGATTATCGTGTTTAAATTCAGATGTATTTATTTAACCGGGGAATGCTTCGAGATCATTTGTATTTATTCACCGGGGAATGCCCCGACGTATCATGTTGGCGGAAACTAATCGTGATGAAGGCCCGCGGCGTCGGGTAAGGCATTGGAGCTTAGTCTAGATTTAGTTTAGACTAGGATTTATATTTTTGTATTTTTTCTATTTTTCGGACTGTATAATTTGACTGGACTTTTACGTTTTTGGACTGTTTTGTTTTGTTTATTGTTTGATTATTTTGTGTTCTTTTGTGTGGTTTATACATTTCATAATGCCAAAATAGTCGATACACTCCACCAAGCGACCGTGGTCGAACCACGGGATCGAGGGGTGCCTAACACCTTCCCCTCGGTCAACAGAATTCCTTAGCCGGAATCTTTGTTTGCAAACCGGTTTAAGAGTCAAATGGTTTCGAAAAGGATTTTCCAAAGGTGACTTGGCACACCGGATTATGCCAAGTGGCGACTCTGAATAAAAAATGCAAATAATCCTTTTCCAAAATAAATTTTCATTTCTTGTCACTTAAATAATAAAACCCTTTCGCGTTAAAACATAATATTTTGGAGTACGTAAAAAAAGGGGGTGTGACAGTTATCGATTCCACCCCACCGATGAAGAGTTGATCAACTATTTGAAGAATTTCGTGCTCCACGGAGTGTTGCCACCTAGGGATTTTATTAAAGTAGCAGACCTGTTTGAAGATTTGGAGCCATGGGAGATTATGACAGGTTCGGAGAAAACACGTTATTTTCTTTCGCGATTGAAGAGATTCAAGAATTCAACCAAAAAATTCTCAAGAGCAGTTGGAAAAGGGACTTGGAAGGGCCAAAATAGTGGTAATCCCATTGAAGATGGATTAAAGAAGAATACTACAATTGGATATAAGAGAAGTTTGAAGTATAAAAGTGATAACGAAAAAGATGAAAATAATGACAAGTGGCTCATGAAAGAATATTTTTTGCCAGATGAGTACTTTAGGAAAAGCAACAAGAACTACGCATTCGTCATTTGCAAAATCAAAGAGAAGAAAAAAAATGGGAAAAAGAATAAGGGGGTTGTTAATGATGATGTGATGGAGGAAGAAGTTGATGAATTTATTGATTATGTATTAGAAAGCATTCCTGATAATCATCAAGTAATTACCAACGGTGATGACAATCGATTCGCGGTTGCAAACGAGGTTAATTATGTAGTGATGAGGACAAATTATGAAGCAAGTACAAGCACATTTCATGAAGATTACGGAGGAGAAGGCAGGAGTAATTATTTGGATGGTGGTGGAGTTGAGGACTTTAGTGGAATTAATCATCAACTATTAGGAGTTGAGGATATTAATGATGAGAATTGTTGCATTGACTATGATGAGTTGCTGGAAATTATTGGATAAAGTTAAGTTTTTTTTTTTAGACTAATAGCATGAATGTACAAGTTTATCTTTTAGTAGTTGCATGAATATTTTTCATCGAATATGCAGTTTGGTTTTTAGTTATTTGTTTTTTATGGTTGGGAGTGTGCATATATAAGATAAAATCTCCCAACTTCATCAAGTTTTTTTCTTACACGTTAATTATAGTTATGGCATCATCATCTTCCTCCATCTTCTATCCAAAAACGTAGTATTAACCTTAATATATAACACGATTAAGCTAGTATACACAACTTCTGAAATCTCTTTACAAGGTGTTGTAGCAATTAGTTCAACCCGATATTGGAATCTCTCAAGCAAATAAATGGGAATTATGAACAGTTTCATCAACGATATCTTCGAAAAACTTGCTCAGGAGTCTTCTAGACTGCTGTAAGATTGGTCTTGCTTATATTTGTATTTTATTAGTTGGTTTTAATAGTTGGGTGTGCATATATATTTTTGATCAAGTTTTCTTACACGTTATGGTTAAGGCATCATCGTCTACATCCATCTTCTAACTCCCTATACAGTCTAGACTTTCAAGATCTACATCTTCAAGGTGTTGAAGCAAGCTCATCCCGATATTGGAATCTCAAGAAAAGCTATGGAAATAATAGACAGTTTTATCGACGATATCTTCAAAAAAACTGCTATGAGATTGGTACTTCCTGGCGAATATTGGCAAAGCATGTTGTTTCTGAAGGCACTAAGGTTGTTGCCAATTTCACTTGCTCTTTAAGAAATTTAGGGTTTATGTGTTTAATTTTACTGTATTAGGGTTTGCTTTGAGTGTGAAAATAGTTTCTTTTTTGTAATTAGATTGCTTCGATTGTACTCTTCTTTTGTAACGGCGATTGCTAATCTATCAGCAAAATAGATAGCGATAGCAAAAATCTATCAGCAAAGTTGACACCCTATTATTCTATAATGATAAACGATTCATCTCGCTGTGAACTTGTGTGTTATAAAAAATTTGAACAATCAAAATAGACGGCGATTGTGCCTGATCAAATTGATCAGGTCATGTAGGAACGAGGTTCAAGTCTACCGGCCTGCAAGGATGCCTCAGTTACATACAACACCAATCATATTGATAAAGGACTTAACTCATCATGATCTTCTCTTGAAATCTCAAAAGAACTTTTGTCGCTTCCTCCTCAAAGGGGCAGAAAACTTGTCGTCATCAGAGTTGTTTTACCAAAAGCTTCGGAAAAATTGAAATTTCTAATTAAGAATGGAGAATCTACATGCAGCTTCACAAGGGAAAAAAAAAGAATGAGAAGTTACAACTCCATCAACCTTTGGTAATGATGAATCGTACAACATGTAATTTCTTACACCATTTACATAGGCATTTATTTTCAAGTATATTATTGCATTTAGGGATGGAATTTGCACTTTCTTTTCATTCGGTGTCAAGTATCTTTGTTGGGATTCGATTAATTTAAATTTATATGAAAAAATCCCATTTGGGGAGATGATATGCTCCCTACTAAACAAAAATCCATTTCAAAAACTCGAACATTAAACTCTTGATTGATATTGATAAAGAGTACTTATCATCCAATTCACTTTTCTTCTTATTCACTAAGTACTATACTACGTGTTACAATTAGAAGCCTCTTTAATTTAGTTTAATACAGATTCTAAACATTACAGACAATACTACACATAAAATACTTTAAACTCTACTGCAATTAATCAATTAAGAATCGTTTGGTTACTGGTTAGAGTTATACAAATATTAGTAATACATAAATTAATATTACATCATTTTCGTTCGTCAGATAGCAATATTCCAGCTAAATTTGTTTCACTAAGTTTCATAATTCCATTGCAATTTTAAATAAATAAGGCATACGTACATAATACGTACATGCTGCTAGATAATATTATTGCCAAAGAGTAGAAATCTTGATGCATGTATCTTATATATAATGTAATATTTTTATTAATCAAATTTAATTCTTCCAAGATATATGGATAATGTATGTGACATCAGTTCAGTATTAATTCCCTCTTCAATTGGGTGATTGTATCACCAAATCTTGAATAGATTGTGTTGTATTGAGGTCAGGTGAAACTTCACTTTTTGCGTATACAACACCACTCAGAATATAATGTTTTTTGGGCAATTGAATAAAAACAAATTAAAAAATTTCTTCATTTTAATTTGTTTGTTTGATTGACAGCTTGACATAAAAGTTAAGAAAATAAAGAAAACTTTTGAATCTTCAAGTCTTAAACTAAACATATGTAGAATGTACCACAATGTTCTTTAATTTTTTAATTTATCATATTTATATAAATCTTTATCCTTACAACGTAATTACAAAAAATTCTACTAATTATGTATCTTCATTAGATGCATCAGGAGATAATTATGTATCTCAACAGACCCAAAATAAAAAAAATGTATCGAGAACGTAACTAATTATGTATCTTTACAAAGGAAAAATGTATCTTCGTTGGATGTATCAAGTGCTAATTATGTATCTCGACAGACCCGAAATTGAAATTTTCATTAATTATGCAAAATATCAAAATTTTCTATAATTAAACTCCGTATTGTTTGCCCGAATTTATATTCGAAGACGAAAGTCACGCATGTTATAATGATCAAATACTAAATTTTTTATACTAAAAACTTACATACCAAGGTAATGCAACAAATAAATAATAGTAATCTCTCTCTATATGTGTGTATGTATGTATAAAGGAAGATTATGAGCAAGCTGATGTTGCATGCTTTATTGGCAAGTATGATTATTCATCTTTTTTCTTAGAATTTTGAGAGTTTTTTTTCTAATTTTTGGTTCTGAAATCTTTCAAAAAGTATAAAAGTTTTCTTCCTTTATTATAATTATCATTTACTACCTTCTTAAATCCTCTTTCCTACATTAAATATATATATGGTAGTAAATTAGTCCTTCCAAATGGAAGGTGACCTACGCGTTGCAGCAGTTGTCACACCCTTTTATTATAAAAAATATTATCAATTTTAAGGTTTGAAAGAGTTTTATTATTAAGTGACAAAAATGAAAATTTATTTCGAAAAGGATACCTATTGTAGGGTGCGGATTAGGCGCTGTAACTTTACTAAGAAATAAATAGTTATTGGTTGATAAGTATTTATTTTTATATAATGTATTTTGTGATTATTATTGATTGAAATATTTTTTATTTTTATTTTCTTGACTTAAGATGTTTTATTAATTCATATTCTAAATTAGATACTATCGTAATTAAATTATCTAGTGCTCTAGGATCCTCGTTAGTACTATGTAATCTTTTGTATTCTTGGTATAAATTATATAGTTGAGTTTTGATTTCTTTTAATGATTTATTCTTTTCGTACGATGTATCCATTAATTTATGTAATTGTTAAATGTTTTGTAATAATATTCATTAACTGTTTTTCTTCGTTCTTGTATTTTTTATTTTCATATATTTTATTAATATATTCAATTTTACTGATATTCATATTTTGGGGGGTGATTAAATGGTAGTTGATTAAATGCTTTGCTATAATATTCTTTATTTTTTTCTCTTAGTTTTTGTAAGTCTTCTATATTATTTTTAAGATATTCTAAATTTTCTATATATTTTGTTTTAAAATATTCAATTAAATTCATTTTTATAAGATTTTCTGTTAATCTTATTTCTTCCATTTCTTGTTCCCAGTATTTTAGATATTCGTAGTTTATCATTTTATTATTCTAAAGTAAATGTATAATAATCTATTCTACTTGTACTATATTTAATATCTTGTTTGAGGTTATTAATACTACTAACTATTTTTTCTTGTTCTCTTCTTAATGAATTTTTTAAACTATCTAAACTTTTGTCTTTGCTTTTTTCTAAATTTTTCAAGGTTTCGTCTATCCATTTTAATTTTTCTATTAGATTTTCCATTATTTCTCTAATTTGTTTTCTATAATCAATTTCTTTATGTAGGTCTTCTTGGTTTTCTCTAATTTTCTTAATATATTCTGACAGTTTTAGTCTGTATAATATCCATCTGAATCTAAATAGTATTGATGCTCATAATATATGCGTAAGTTTTCTATACTGTTTAATAATTCTTCCTCTTCATAATCTTGTAATTTTTCCCATATTATTTTCTTTATGTCTATGATTTCTATATCTCTAAGTATATATAAAACAAGTATTTTAATATCATCTGTCATTTAAGCTTGATTAAACGCTTTTTCATAACATTTTTCAGTTGTTTGTTTTAGTCTAAGTAGTTTTTGCATATTTTCATTAAGAAATTCTATATATTTTATATCTTTAGTTCCCATGTATTTGTCTAAATTTACTTTCATCTGTTTTTCTACTAACTGTATGTTTCTCATATTTTTTTTCCAAAATTCTAGATATATGTAATTTATCATGGTAAGTATTTGTAAGAGTAGTTAGGTAGGCATGATATGTAATTTATTCTAGTCATATAATATTTACCAAATGCTTTTTCTAATATGATTTTTCTTATATCTACTACTTTTATATCCTTAAGTGAATACAAAATAAGTATTTTAAATTTATCTACCATTTCGTCAGATAAATAATTATTTATTTTTCATAAAATTGCTATTTTCAAAATATTCCCTTCAATCATACACATAACAAAATATGATCATATTAGATTACTATATACTAGATCATTCTTAAATAACATGTTCGTTGGTCACTATTAGCATGGTAATCCAGATACTTTTCCCTTAAACAATGCCTCAACTCTGGCTACTCCCCACCACGGCTTCTTGCCTTATTGGTTTCACCTTTAGGATGGCATAGTTCTTAGGGATTTTTCTCCGTTTCCTCTTTGCTAATAAACTTCTTAACATGCTATTCTTTGAATAATTCTACTATAAAGTAACTAACATGAACTTATCTTATTATATCATGATTGTTAGGAATTATGAATTTAGCTATTCATAATACTGAATAAATATACCTGTTCTGGTAAGTTTGATAATCCTAAGTTTTGTTCCTCCATAGATTTTTCCATTGAAATATACTTGTTTTTAAATGAATAAGCGAAATATTTGTTGTGGACAAGAGAGAAAGTTTTTGCTTCAATACATGAAGGCTTCTTCATTATATTTATATTCTACATCCTTTTTTAAATTTTTTTTGTAATGATTTTAAGTTTTCTGCTAATTTTGGAATATATTCTCTTACTTGGTTTACTAATCCTAAAAATGATTGTAATTTCTTCTTTGTATCTAATTCTTCTTCTGAATTTATTATTTTTTGGACTGTGTGTTATTGCATTTTGACTCCACTTTTATCTATTTGTATTCCTAAAAATTCTATCTGTTTTTTCATAATTTCTACTTTCTTCTCACTTAAACTTATTCCTGATTTTTCTATTATATCTGTAAATTGTTCTAATAATTTTAAATGTTCTTCTTTAGTTTTTGTATATAATAGTATATCATCTATGTATACTATACAATTAGGTAATTATTTAAAATAACTATCCATAAAATGTTGATATCTACCTGGTGCATTTTTATATCCAAATGGTAGTACATTCCATTCATAAAATCCTTGTGGTACCGTAAATGCGGTTAATTCCTTAGATTCTTCTTCTAACTTTAAATGGTAAAATCCTGATTTACAATCAAATTTACTAAAATAATTATATCCTTGTATTTGCCTTATTTTTAATATCTTGTTTGGCATTGGGTAATTATAAGTCATTGTTTTTGCATTTAAATTTCTGTAATCAATAACCATCCTACTTTTTCCTCTGTTTTGTTCACTATGTTTATTTGCTATAAATGCTGGGCTATTATGTTTACTATTACTTTTTTGTATATATTGTTTTTCTAATAATTCTTCTATATGCATTTTAAATTCTCTTAAATCATCAAAATTATATGTTAATGATTTCTGGGTTATTATGCTATTTTTATCTATTAATTCAATTGTTATAGTGGTTTTATGTTTTTTCCATCCTTTTAATGGATCTTCACTATATAATTGTTCTAATTTTTTCTTAATTATTTCTATCTTATTTATTGAAGATATAGTTATTTCCTTTTTATTTATTGAAAATACGACCAGTTCTATTGTATCTTCAGTATTTTTTATATTTTCCAATTTTTGTGTAATTTTTTCACTTCCTTTTATCCAATCAGTTTTCTTTCTTATTTTATTAATAACTCTTTTTGCTCTTACTTTCTGTTTACATGGTGTTGTAAACCACCAATTTGTTCTAGTTATTATATGTGGGTATAATTTGTCTAAAAATGACATTCCTAAAAGTATATCTTTTGATGTTAGCTCATAATTATAGATTTCTTCTATTGTTAATATTTTATCCCATACTTATGTTTTTACATTCTTAGCTTTATAAGTAATTAAGCTTCCTTCGTTATTAAATCCTTTAACTATTATTGGTGTTTTTAATTTATCTCATTTACTTTCTGGTAAACAATTATATCTACATAAATTAGCTTCTGCTCCTGTATCTTTCATAGGCGTATAATATCTACTGTAATATCCTTCTACTACTATCTTCATTAATACATATATTTTCATATCATGTTAAAGCTCTTCTTAGGAATAATCTTTCTCTATTATATGTTATAGATAATTGTGTATGTTCTATATTGTATGGTTTTACTTGTTCTAGCCATTTAATTCCTAATATTATGTCTGCTTTTTGCATTTCTTCTTTTATTTCAAATTCTATTTTCATTTTTCTAACTCCTATTATTATTTCTTTTTCTGCTATATTTTTAGTGTTTATTAAGCTTCTTGGTAGATCTGGGCATATATTATTATCGAATTTTATTTCCTCATTTTTTACTAGATATTTTGCTATATAATTTTCTTCTTGTCCTGTATTTAAGAGTATTAAATATTCCTTTTCATTTATTGTTCCTGTTATGTAGTATTGATTTAAATTAACTATTGAACTTGTTTCATAACTTGTTCTTTTTGATGAACTTGATGATTCTGTTTTTTCATAAGCTATTCTTTTTGTTGTACTTATTCTATCATTTATTATTTCTAAATCTTCTTCTATGTCTATATTTTTGTAACTATAATCATTATTATCAATTGTTTTTACGAATTGTTCAAAAGGACTTTCTATTTGTATTTTATTAATTTTATTTTTTCCTGTTATTTTGTGTTTTGTAGTTAATACATATAGATTTTTACATCTTGCTGTAAATATTTTACTTCCTGGGGTTAGTTCTATTCCTGATATTTTCCAATATAATACCAATGATTTATCTATATTTTTATCTGTTATTGCTACTGAATAATTTGCACTTATTATAAATTTAAATTTTTGGTATATTAAATTTCCTTTTATGACAGTTATTATACTTTTTTCTATAGGTCTTATAATCCTATCATCTGCTAAATATAGTTCTATTGGTGTATCTATTCCTTCTCTAAAACATGCTTTTATCAATATCTCTGTACCTCCAAGGTGTACATATTTTATTGGGTCTCTACTTTTTATATCGTTTATTTCTTTATTTATTATTCTTTTTGTTACTAGTGGTCTACTAGCTTTACCTTTTGCATATCTGCAGTCTATTACATGTTCTTTTTGGCTTACTACATAATATTCTTCCTTTTTCCTAGTAAATATATTTTTTATTGTTGGTATTTTAAATATTTTTTCTACACTTAAGTCTAACTCTTTTCCTTTTATTTCATCAAATACATTGTTATCAAATATTATTTTTTGATCTGTTCCTTCGTCATTTAAATATTCTTCTTTTGTTATTATTTTTATATCTTCTTCAGTCATTTGGTTTATTTGTATATCTTCTTCAGTCATTTAATTCGTCTAGTTCACTATCTATTTCTTTATCTTCTATTTCATTATCTGTTTCATTCTCTGAAATTTCATATATACTGTCTTCACTTTCTAATTCGTAATCAATATAATTTATCTGCATATATTCTGTATTTTCTATTTTTATTTCTTATATTTGTTTATTTTTTGGGTTTTTAGGTAATTTACAATCTCTAGCTAAATGTCCTAATTTTTCACAATTATAACAAGTACATTCCTTTATAGATTTCTTTTTCCTATATGGTCTTTTATGTTTATATTTTTTTACATAATATCTTTTTCTTGATTTCTTATGCTTATATTTTGATTTTTTGTATTTCTTGTATTTCTTATGTCTTTTTCTTTTCTTATAATATCTTTCTTCGCATCCAAATTGAGGTGCTATTTTGTCTTTGCAACATGCTAAATTTCTTATGAATGTTTTTTCCATTTTTATTTCTTCTCTATATTTTTCACATAGATTTCTATACCATTGTTGTAAAAATTTTGTTCTTTCTCCTAGAGTATCTACTATTTTTGCTTCATCCCAACTCTTTATTATATTTGAACTAAATGGTTCAGGTAATTTACTAAAATATAATTTTCTTATTTCTTTACTTTCTTCTGTATTATATGTTCCTTTATAATAATATTCTTTAAATGCGCAATTATATTCATCTATGTAGCACATATTACATATTGCTAATTTTAACATTAAATTCCTATTTGTTTGTTCTTCTTCTGTTGTTGTCATGCTACTAAATTCGTCTTTTATAGCTGTTTCATATTTTTTTAATAAATCTATAGGTGTTAATTTAGTTGTAGTTGTTGATGATGTTCCTTCTGTAGGTTTGTCAGTTCTTAATACTCTTTTACTATTTTCAGTTAGATTTAAAAACCATAATTTCACTGTTCCTATTAGTGTTCTTTCTATATATTTTGGTGCATCTATTACATTTATATTATTATCTAATAATTGTTTTTTCATATATCCTATCCATAATTGTATTGTTTTTTCTGTATCTATTACACAATCTATGTCTAAAAAGTTATAATTTTTATTAACTATTTGTTTTGGTGTCCATTTGTCATATTCATTCTTTAGATTATATCTTTTAAACTTATTCTTATAATATGTAGATTTTCTTATTTTTGATGTTCTAGGTATTATATTTTCATCTTCTTTTTTATCAAGAGTGTTTATTTCCGTGTTTATATTTTCTAAATTTTCTTCATTAATTATTTCTTGTTTTCCATTGATTCCTAAATTTTTTGTATTTGTTAAGATTTCTGTATATGTTTCACTATCTTCCGAATCATAATTATCTGTCTCTTCAATAACTATTGTATTAATTTCTAATTCCTTTGTTTCTATTTCTTTATTGGTTATTTCTAATTTTTCTTTAAATTGATTTATCTCATTTAATAGTTATTGTTCTTTATCTTTTTCTTCTTTTTCTTTCTGTCTTTTTTCATACAGATCTTTTAGCATTTGTAGTTCTTTTTCTAATTCAGCAATCCTACTATTTTTAGTTTCTTCTATTTTTCGTATTTCTTCTATAGTTTGTTGTTTTATTTTTTCTATTTCCTTTTTTCTATCTATTTCTTCGTTTTCTTTTTCTATTCTCACCATAGCTGTCAATTTATCTTCTAATTTTAATTCTTCTTTTTCTAACATTAAATATAAATGTTCACCTATTTTCTTATACCTTCTACTTAAATTAGAAAATACTATTTTTATTTTTAATCCTTCGTGATTTTCATATGTTTTTTCGTCTATTATAAATTCTTCTTTGTTCATTTTTTATTTAATTGTTAATAGATCATGTTGGTATGTATATTCTAGACTATCTATTGTTGATTCTAAATTTGATATTTCTTCTTTTTGTGCATTTATTGAGTTTTTACTAACTCCGACAATTATGTTATATTGTAGTCTTTCTATCCTTATTTTTAATTCTTTACGCTTTTCAGATATTATTTACTTTAATTCTTTATATTTTTGTACGTTATTCATTTAAATAATATTTTGAGGAATATCTAAATCTAGTTTTATCAAATGAATCATAATTAATAAATTAATCAAGTAAAACCATAAGTAAATCCATATAAATACGACTTCCGTATTTTTTAAATAACAAGGCTCTGATACCAATTGGTTAAGTTATAGCGCCTAATCCGCACCCTACAATTGGTATGCATTTACATAAAACAATATCATTACTCTATCATCAAGTCATGCATGCAATTAGGAATGACTCACATAGCTTGAATAAGTTTAAAAATGTAAAGCTCATAAATCATGTATAATGAAGCATGTAACACAAATCTCGTGAGTCATTATACTTGGCTTTTAAAAATCTCTACTCTCCTCTTATTCTCAATACTTGAAGGTTAAAGGAACTTTAAACAATGCTTTCAAACTCATACTTTTATCTCATGGAGAGTAAAACTTCTTCGAAACTCAAGGACTTAGGACTCTTTGAAAGTTTAAGACTTGGGAACTCTGTGACTCTAGGAATTACATATCTTTGGACACTCGGGAGTTTCTTCTAACCGACATAAATCATGTGAGATACATGGAGTCCAACATCTTGTCCTCCTAAGAAAGAAACCTCACATTGGGGAGAGGCATCATACTCTTGCCAGGGAGTATAACCTCAACTCATTGATCACTATATCGGCCTCGGGCCTATAAATCTCAGTCCTATAGTGGCACGTAGTTTTGGGGTATGAGACCTTGAAATCATACCCAATTCGGTGTTAAATACTACTCCTATACTCAGCTCAGAACTCTTAGGAAATCTACCTCAAAACAACTCAAGGGTATATAGTGAAGACCAAATTATAATTGTGTTAGCTTTAAATCATAAAGACTGAATAATGTGGATTCCTGTCTTAACTCAGGCTCAAAGTAATCTTTCTTTAAAAAAAATCCGAGTACTTGTTGATTGAATCATACTAAACAATATACTCTTCAAGAAACATCAAAACTCATACTTAACTTAGAACTTATACTCATGCTCAAATAATCTCGGTTTCATAATAAAGATTAAATCATGACATCAATCTTGGAAACATCAAATTGATACAAGGATATGCAACTCATAGCATAATTTCTCAACTCATGTCATAAAATAGTAAAATAATCATGCAAATAAATACTTGAACAACTCGTAATCTCATAATCTAAAAATAAAGTAATTTGTGTATAAACCCACTTGCAAAAATATGAAATTCTTTAATAAAATCAACAATATGGGCACAAGAATGAAAAAAGTGTTCTTGCTCAAACCCCACATACCTTGAATTAGAAGCTTTGGATGAACTCTCACTTTTGGGACTCTATTCGTACTCTTGAATGTGGATTCTTGAAGCCCTTACCTTGGGAACCTTGAATCTTGACTCAATTTTATAAATCTATGGTGGATTCTTGAGATTCATGGAAGAGGTTTTGGAAACTTAGAGTTTTTGTTGAGAGAAAACTTGAAAAAAACTTCATATAATGCTTGTAAATGACTTTAATTTGGTGTTTGTACGGTTTAAGAGGATTGGAAAAAGTCCAAAGTTCCCTTTTTAACTTCTATACGGAGCTGGAAAAATTAAACTGGAAACTCGAATTTATGGGCCCCCGCGATGCGCCACTATCGTGGTGGCTCACTGGAAATTGACAAATGGGAATCTGGGAGTCACCGCGACGTGGATACATTGTGTTGTCCCATTGGTAGGGACCTGGAACTTCAGCGCGACGCGCCATAATCGCACTAGGACACTGGAATTGACAATTGCTGAATAGACCCTCTCCGCGACGTGCCAAGCACTAAAATGATGCTGTTTTACGACTAGGACTTACATTAGCCATAACTTCTTGCCCGGGTAATGGATTTGGGTGAATATTATATCGACGGAAAGCTTATCAAATTTCCCATATGATAAAAGTTGAAATTAGGGAAATTCTATATGGTTAAACCGATACTCAATTAGGAAGTCACTTCTCAATATTTTAGGGACGGAATTACACTTCACTTGACACACTCTAAGGCTTAGACTGCGAAAAAAAAATTTGGGTTGTTACATTGACTTAGTGGATAGTTTGAATCACCCAAAAAATATATTTGAAGAAGTTAATATTGAGGAAGAAGAGGCTGAGTGGGTAGGAGATGAGAAAATTTCCGAAGAGAGTTAATGGTTTAGTGGAAAGTCTTCAGAAGAGGAGGATTAGTTTGTATAGATTGTATTTATTATGTATTGATGTCTTTATGCTTTGTACTGTATATTTACCTTTATGTTTCTTGTTTAAGATTTATATGTAATATACTGCTTAAGATTGTTTTTTTTTTCACTTTTCCTTAATTTATATAGTAATACAAATATTCTTGTCTATCTCGTGTTGTTGGAGCGATTTGAAATATGAATTAGTAACTTGAAATTATTTACTAGGAATGTTTTCTTATTTATTCATTTTGTAGGAACTAACTACTTGTTAACTTTACATAATTTAGATGTCAGGCAGAGGTGACAAAGGTAAGGGGAAAGTTGATCCTACGAAACCAAAAAAGAAAAGACAACCTCTGCCTTATAGACGACGGACAGGTATTCATATATCTGAGGGTCGGTTTGCTGATGGGACAGCACGAACCTCATATTCTAGGTCATCTCAGCATTCAGTTCCTACTCCTACGCATGTAGGGCCACTTCATGGGTCTACACCGACCCAATCTGCTCCTATCACTGTGCCACGACCATCCTAGTACTATCGGATGACCGCTGGCACATTTAGACATCTACCATCATAGATACCGTCATGTAGCAGTCACGCAGCTTCACACAGTGATTCTGCATGATCTATTGGTTTGTCGGATTTTTAACTTGGAGGCACTCTATATGATGCTTCAGATCCGCCCACGCCAGTGCATCCACCATCACTTGATCCACATCCAGGAGACAAAGATGATTCTGGGAGGTGTTATCTTATTCCATATGTGATAGGGTAAGATTTCTAAATATAATAACATTATTTATTTTTTCATTACTATATTATTATGCTCTATGAAATTACTGTTTGATCTTGTGTTGTATGTTTAGGCCGGATGCTGGAGTTGGACAAATTGCGAGAAAATGCATTTGTCAGAACTTCAACGGCTACTGTACCAATTGGAAAAAGGTTCCAAAAATTGACAGGGAAAGAATGTTTCAAGAATTTAATGTAAGGATTTAACTTATCGACTACTTAACACTTTGTTAGAACAAAAAGATTGAATATTATATTTTTATTTTTATTGAAGAAATTTTACTGGTGGGATGATACGAATGCATGTCTTATAAATAGGAACTTTTTTAGAAGATGTAGATCCAGATTTAACGGTCTGTTGGATTATGCCTGAACCAACTTGGTATGACCTTACTGGATTAGTGAATCATTATGGCAACAATATATTCGTTATTGGAATAGTGAAGAATACCAATTGCTGAGGGAAGAAGGAAAGAAAGTTCGGGCATCATCTAAGGGTGGCTCCCTACATACTACGGGTGCCAAAAGTGTAATTGTTGTGGAGGAAAAAAATGGTATGTAACTTTTACAGTTTTAATTGTTTTTTTCTATTTACATTTTTAAGTATTTGAACATTGATAGTTTTTTCATATGCAGAAAAAGAAAAGGGTAGGAGCATACCACAGGATGAGCTATTCGAGGAGACTCATCTAAAAAAGAAAAAGAACCCGACTGATGAAGATGTTTGGGTTGAACCTCATGCAAAAGTTGCCCATGTAAGAATCAAATTTTGAATTTATGAATATTTTTCTCTAAGTTGATATTATTCAAGTATAAGTACTTTAATATTTTTTGACTTTTAATTTTAACTTTACTTTGAATATATGAAAAATATACGCAGCTCATTAGTGAGTATTGTAGTACTCAGCCTCCTGAAAGTTAAGGTGATCCACTACCCCAACATGTAGAGGAGGAGTTATGGGATAAAGCTGTGGGTCCTGCAGTTAGAGGCCATTACTACGGATACCACAAAAAAAATTGGCGAGAATATTAGGTGTTCGTCCGGCCCTTCATACTCTAACTATTCAGTTGATAAAGAAACCATTGAAAGACTACAAAATACGGTTTCTGAACTCACTGAAGGAATTTTTTAACAGAGAGAGGGCACAGAAGAAGGAGGAGGAAACATCATCACAAATCAGATTGTTGAAGGAGCAGTTCAGCTCTTTCATTCAGACTGCAGGGATTATTCCTCCGTGTCCTATTGATGCAGTTTGGGCTGCAAAAGGTCTACGCTTCCTGGATGATATCAGCACAAATGAGGATGCGGAAGACAAGGATAAATTCGATGAAGATGAGTTTTAGTTTATGTCTTTTGCATGTGTTGTACTTTGGATTTAGACAATTTGTTATAGTTTGTACACTTTTGATACTATTGTTGTAGTTTTTACACTTTCACTTTTATTGAACAATTTGTATGTGTTGTACACTTTTGAAAGTATTTACATTTGGTTTGTTGTTGTTGCTGTTGTATTGCATGTTGGACCATTTGTTGAATTTTTTTTTAATGTCTAGAAAAACCGACAACAAGTGGTCGGTTTTTTTTAAAAAAAAAATTGATTTTTTTAACAAAATCAGTTTTTTTCAATTTTAATAAAATAATAATGAATTTTAAAAATATATATATATTTTTAAGAAAACCGACCACAAGTGATCGGTTTTTAAAAAGCTACCACTACTTTATCGGCCACGCACTTTGGTTGATTTTGTGGTCGGAAATTGGAAAAAACTGATCACTTGTGGTTGGTTTTCCTCTCTTTTTTAGTAGTATTTATTTTAAATGAATATCGTGTTCGATGTTTAGTACTAACTTTCATGACTTTGTGCTTTTAACTTTATATACTTTTCTTATAATAACATGGTCAAGATTATCGAATTCTAGAAGTAATTGAATTAGTTTATTAAAGTCTCAAATTTAAACATAATATTCTAAAATTTTACTCGCACACTTATTTTCTTAAAAAAATTCCACAAATCGAAGCAAAAGGGCGGAGATCACTAATAACTTCTAATCAGACAAACATAAAAAAGAGGGCAGACAGGGGAAAATAATAAAATAGGTGAACTTCTCGTCAGAGGCAGGTTTTGGTTGGTTAGTTTGATTTTTTGTGGTTTTCAGCAACCTAAATTCATATTTGTTCCTGCAAGAAATCATCTATTTCGGTCATCTTTCTCTTAAAGTTCTTTCTGTCGTCACTTTGATTTAGAGCTTTCACTAGTTCTCACTCATTTTCTTTCATCCGTAAAGAATTTCTTTTTTTAAGAAGAAGGAAGTAAGAATGGTATCCGGAAAAAAATGAAATACCATCTCCACCTAAATTTTTAAGATCTTTGATCAAAATTTCACTATTCAACGTTAGAGAATTGGACTTCTCTAATTGGTAAGAAACGTAGTCTAAGAAAAAAGAACTTTCCAGAATTTCTTTGGTCTCACCAATTCACGTCTTTCTCCAAAATTAGATAACCAAGATTTACAACGTGATTGTGGTTGTCCTTTGAAATAGATCAGATATCAAATATTAGCCTTCTTACTTTTGTTTGATGACTTTATATTTGTTACATGATTAGCAGATTCAGGATTCTAGTACAATGACCTCAAGTATCTTAATACATTTTTAATTTAACTTTTATATATATTTAGGGTTGTTTAATTGTTGGAATAAGGGATTATTGTCCTGCCTTAAAATTCGGGATAATTTTACTATGCGTTTGAATATGAGTATTAATCAGTCCCAAAAATAATTTTATACTAAAATGGTGGAATTAACTATCCTATATAGAAGGTGGATAAGCACAATGCCTGTCTCGCTCCTAGATTGGGGCATGACATGTTTATAGTTACAGAATTATAATTATCAAATATGTTTCACTTACTTTGTTCTTTGTTTTTATAAAGAATATAATTAGCACAAATTCATGTAATCGATTTAAATTTGCTTGGAATTGAGGCATAGTTATTATTATCATCAACCTCGTTGTGATTCATTTGTTGTAAATTATGTGTTTTGTTTTTATTTTAATTTGTTTGAACATGAATCAAAATATTTAATTCATAAACTAACAAGCCTTATAATATAAAATAGATAGCAACACCTCTACATAAAATAGTGCACCAAACCTATTATATCTCGTAGAGATCATGAGAGATTAACTTTCCTTAATCTTCAAAGACATTGATATCAAAGCCAAATTTCTATATTTTAGAAAGAAATAAAAATTACCAAGCTATTTGTCAAAATAGTTTTTCTTTATAACTCAAACTAATACTTCATCATTTTTGATACGGGTACAATTCATAAATAGCATACTTAAGATCATAATTATGAGATTCATAGCAACATTTTCATAATTATTTAAACTAGCAACTTATATTTTGTATTTGAACAAACTGTTGCTATAAAAATATATATACAAATTGTTTTACTGCCCATATTTAACTCAAATCAGTTGAGTTAAATGTGGTATAATTAGCCATGAATTAAATGTGGAGATTCCTTTTCCATTAAAACCTCTTAATTAATGTGATTTTCGTTATTTGTTACCAACCGAAATAAAAATTCAAATTTCAGTTTCACATTATCGTTTTCATTTTAAAAAATCAAAATCAAATTCAATTGAAGCTTCTTCTGTTCATTATCTTCAAAAATTCAAATTAAATCATTACTGTTGTTGAAGGTATTTAATCATAATATTATTTTCTTACATGAATTTCATCAGTTGTTTGAAATCGATCAAAAAGATTTCGTTAATTTTGTTTGAACAATAACTATTATTTCGTTCAAATTTTTTTTAGCCAATACTGATGTTTCGTTCAAATATAGTGATCAAAATCGATATTATGTTAGATTATTTTTGAATATTTTGAGCCATTAATGATTTTTTGTTAGAGTGATCAAAATCGATTTTTCGTTACGTTGTACAATTTAACAATTTATTTCGTTAAATTATTTTTGAATATTTTGTAAACAAACTACGAAAAAAAAGTAATGCTACAATAAATTGAACTGATCGAATAATATTTTGATCAAAATTATTTTTTTAAGCTGCTCAAACTCAATTTTTGGAGTTCTGATTCTCGAAATTTAAGAGTATATTTGTATTTTCATAAAGTTTGATTTTGTATATTTTGATTGTGTTCGAATATGGATGTTACAAAGACATCACTATAGGAAAATACATATGAAATTGGATATATATATATATAGAAATACAAATGCTTTCATATAACTTAAATGTATATTGAACAGAACAAAAATATAAATGAAAGTGCATATGTATTTATAAAAAATATAAAATACTTCCATGTAACTTAAATGTATATTTAGTTAGTCAATTTGTATATATGGAAAACCTATATATACTGTATTGAAAAAATATTAGAAAATGTATTTGAATTTCAACAAATACAAATATGTCCATAACCCTAACTGCATATTTAAACAAAAACAATACCCAAATGTATATTTCAATATTCCAATATACTGAAGATACATAATAATTATAAAAAAATACATATAGGCAAACACCTCTTCATAAATAGTTCATATATAAATGTATTTTTCATACATCCAACTTAGCATATGCATTTAACATACAAATACACATAAATACATACTATCCCAAAATGTATATTTAAGCTATCAGCTTGATCAAAATATATATCAGTAAATACATATCAACTTCGCCAAAATACATATTACCCAAAAATGATATCAGCTTTACTGAAATCCCTAAATAAATATAAGTAAATAAAAATACATATACACCAAAAAAATACCTCTTCCTCCTCATCTTCTTTCGATTCCTTACCAGACGAGTTTTCAACAACACCTTTTGAATTTACTCCCTCTGTTCATTTTTACTTGTCACTAATTTTGTAATTAGATTTCTTAATGTTTGGTTCAAGATTAAAAGTGTGAATGAAAAATGAAGAAAATTAAGTGGAGAAAAAATTGAGATAACACTTAAAAAGGAAAGTGTACTCAAAAATAAGAAAAGTCTACTAATTCTCCCACATTGGTGGGAGAATGAGACTTTCATGTGTTTATATTAAGAAACACAAACTCCACATGGTAAGTCAGACAAGAACTAAGAGGTGCCTTGCATTGTCGTCGTCGCTCGCTCGACTTGGCTTAGGCTTTGGCCCGGGGTCGATGAGATTAATCATTTTGGAAAAAATTTATTTGAAACCTGGGAAGAAATCCAGTTCAAAAATCCAAAGGAAAAACGCAACAGTTTTTCTCCTCCATTAACATGCATGCTTCTGCATGCAGAAACGATGCTTAAAGCTGCTCGGAAGAGACAACTCTTCGAGTAAAAGACACACTATTTCGGAAAAAGGTGTGACAGTTTGAATGGTTGTGGCTGTTCGAAAAGACACACTATTTTGAATGGACATACATGACTATTCAGAAAGGATACACCTTTTCGATGAGCCATTGTCACCTTTCGGAAGAGGCATTTCATGGCTATATAAACCTGTTTTTTCCACAAATATGATAAAATCTGAACAACTTTGAAGACAATCTTTTTTTACCACTAAAGCATAGAGGATCTTGTGATTTCGGTAGCCTTCACAAGGGCTTTTTTGATATTTTAATTTTTTGGAGAAATAAAATTATGACGCATGATAATTAATGGTGTTTTTTAATTACATATTTTCATTGTCGCCCTTATTCTTTTTGTTAAGATTATTCCACTTGGGTTTTAATAATTAATTTTTTCTTGCCACGTGTTAGATTACTATTTGATTAAAACTCCTTTCATTTTAAATCAACAATACTCAAGCTAACTTTTCCTACAAAATTAAAGTTTTCAATGATTTCAACTACAACCTCATAGTTCTTTATGCTATTATAATATAATAAATAATATCTTGTATTTATTGTTTCTCGTAGTGGAAATGAAAAGGTATAAAACAATAATTAAAATGGGACGAGGTTACTCTTGTAAGGAATGTGTAAAAGATAAATATAATAAGTAAATAAACCGAATGGAACAAGCTATTAATGTAGTTTAATTATTATTTAATAACTTTACATATTCTTATTAAATTAATTTATATAAAGACTCTGATTTGAGGTAATAAATAAAAGTTTTGGTAGTCCTCACATTAAAATTCATGGTATAAAAATCTTATATGTGGCATTGTTTTATCATAATTCTCCTCTTAAGATTTCCCACATGAACATTTCTATTGGTTGAATTTGTTTTTTGTTTTATTAAATTATTTCCTTCTTCATCTTAAAATATTTATCACATTTCACTTTACAGGATCAAATTATATGAACTTTAATCAATGTTTTTAAGAAAAAAATATTATTATATCAATAAAATCATTGCATTTTATGATATTTGATTGTCATATAGTTTCGAATATCTAATTTCTAATTTTATTGAATCAATATAACACAATTTAGCTCTAAAACAAGTCAAATTATATTTTAAAAAATAAAACGATATAATTTGAACAACTTTTGAAGACCACCTTTGTTTATCACTAAAGCATAGAGAATATTTAGATTTTTGTAGTCCTCGCAAGGGCTTTTTTGACATTTTAGGATAAGCTTTGTTTTTATTTTCAAAAAAAGAGAAATTTATAATAGAAAAAAATATTAGCCTAAAATAAACTTAACGTAGAACCTTTTTCCCCAAGAAAAACCAAAACCTGCACTTGCCTACTACTATATATAACTAGCGAAACATACTGCTCCCTCACGTTACCTAACCAGAACAATACAGCAAAACCAAAACCTACACTTGTCTACTACTATATATAACTAACTAAACCATACTACTCCCTCTCACCTGCAAATTACTACTCCCTCAGAAGCCACAACCAAAATTATATTCCCTCACGTTCCTAAGAATGTTATCGTTAGGTTATCGATTCCACCCCACCGATGAAGAGTTGATCAACTATTTGAAGAATTTCGTGCTCCACAGAGTGTTGCCACCTAGGGATTTTATTAAAGTAGCAGACCTGTTTGAAAATTTGGAGCCATGGGAGATTATGACAGGTTCGGAGAAAACACGTTATTTTCTTTCGCGATTGAAGAGATTCAAGAATTCAACCAAAAAATTCTCAAGAACAGTTGGAAAAGGGACTTGGAAGGGCCAAAATAGTGGTAATCCCATTGAAGATGGATTAAAGAAGAATACTACAATTGGATATAATAGAAGTTTGAAGTATAAAAGTGATAACGAAAAAGATGAAAATAATGACAAGTGGCTCATGAAAGAATATTTTTTGCCAGATGAGTACTTTAGGAAAAGCAACAATAACTATGCATTCGTCATTTGCAAAATCAAAGAGAAGAAAAAAAATGAGAAAAAGAATAAGTGGGTTATTAATGATGATGTGATGGCGGAAGAAGTTGATGAATTTATTGATTATGTATTAGAAAGCATTCCTGATAATCATCAAGTAATTACCAACGGTGATGACAATCGATTCGCGGTTGCAAACGAGGTTAATTATGAAGTGATGAGGACAAATTATGAAGCAAGTACAAGCACATTGCATGAAGATTACGGAGGAGAAGGCAGGAGTAATTATTTGGAAGGTGGTGGAGTTGAGGACTTTAATGGAATTAATCATCTACTATTAGGAGTTGAGGATATTAATGATGAGAATTGTTGCATTGACTATGATGAGTTGCTGGAAATTATTGGATAAAGTTAAGGTTTTTTAGACGAATTAAGTAGGTCATAATAGAATGAATGTAATAAAGGTTTATCATTTAGTAGTTGCATAAATATTTTTCTACGAATATGCAGTTTCTTCTTTTAATTCTTAATTTGGTTTTCAGTTATTTGTTTTTTATGGTTGGGGTTGTGCATATATACGATAAAATCTCCCAACTTCATCAAGTGTTTTTTTTACACGTTAATTATAGTTATGGCATCATCATCTTCCTCCATCTTCTATCCAAAAATGTAGTATTAACCTTAATATATAACACGATAAAGCTAGTATACACAACTTCTGAAATCTCTCTTCAAGGTGTTGGAGCAATTAGTTCATCCCGATATTGGAATCTCTCAAGCAAATAAATGGGAATTATGAACAGTTTCACCAGCTATATCTTCGAAAAACTTGCTCTGGAGTCTTCTAGACTTGCTAGCTAGGATTAACAAGAAGCCGAGGATTACTCACGCGAAATTCAGACTGATGTAAGATTGGTGTTTCCAGGTGAATTGGCTAAGCATACTGTTTCTCAAGGTACCAAGGATGTTACCAAATTTACTAGCACTTGAAAAGTTGATTAGTCGTTTTATAGTTGGTAGAATCAGAGATTCAATATATAATGATTAGCCTTTAGCTTTCATGAAGGGTTTTAGCATGGTTGAGAAATGATGCTTTAATATTTGCAACCCTTATAATTTTCTTTTGAGTTTTTGGTTTACTTGGGTCAAGAGTCAAATAATGCTGAATTTGTAACATGTGTTGGTCCTGTTGATTCTTGTGTACTTCTAAGAGCTTATTTGAAATATGGAAACTTATTAGTACTATTATTAGATATTTAATGAAAAAAACATTTGATTTTGCTGACAAAAAAAAAAAGGTTTCTGCATTTTGTAATGACTTTCCCCTGTGCAAGATTGTAAAATGTAAAAGGGAAATATGATTTTCCAAAATAGAAAGAAAGAAAAAAAGAAGCTAGTACGTATTAAAAACATACCTATTAAAAGTATGAACAAAAAGTGATCAAACAAGCCAGTTAATTACTTCAACATGGTGAACTCTGGCCAGTGGCCACAAATTAATCAAACAAAGTCCCGACGGAGGTTTTATAGAGATGCTTGAAGTCTAGAGGTGTATTTGTGGCATACTCGGAATTTTGCATAAAGAAAATCAGTAATATGATCAATCTCAGTAATATCGCCCCCAATTAATAAAATATCGTCCGCATGGACTGCCAAAATTGAGATCAAACTTCTAGTGTCCCATGTAAAAATGCATTATTTGTATCCAATTGAGATACTTTCCAACCTTTTTTCACTGTCACGGCCAACCAACATCTGATTTTGGTCATTTTCACCACCGATAAAAATGTTTTATTATAATCAATTCCTTTTTTTTAATGTCCCCAACTACAACCGTAGCTTTAAGTCTTTTAAGAGTGCCATCTGAGTTGTGCTTTACCTTGTACACCCATTTACAAGGTAGTGCCTTCTTTTCAGTAGGTAACTCAACAATGTTCCATGTATGATTGAGTTGTAGAGTCTCAATCTTGGTGTTCATGGCAGCCTGCCATCCAGGATGTAATGCTACATCTGATTAACCTAGGGGTTCTTAGATACTGTATTAGACAAAGACTCTAGGAGGTGTTGATTGATTTTAGATAAAGAACTAAAGGATTATGAGTGAGGCTTGATGGGGTAAGCAAAATAGAAATTTATGAGATCAGTCAAGTAAACACTCCCACAAACAAAATCATGCAAATTATATTAAGGCCTTTGTAATTGAAACGGACAGGAATAAGCAATATCACAAAATGAAAGAAAACACGAATAACACAGATTTTACGTGGAAACCCTTCAGCGGAAAAAATAAGGGCAGAGGAGGAGGAATTTCACAATAATGGAAAGGAATACAATGAGGAGACGAAATTTTCAATGACGTATATAACCATCCAAAAACAACCCACTAAATCGCACTTATATAATACGTGTGTACAAATAAATCTTAAGCCCAAAAATATACAAGTTCATACCACGGGGGCTTTGCCTCGGCACCCCAAACAGGATCAGTGGTGGGCTCCAAGACCCCCCCCAAAATATCTCAAATATGGGTCGCACCGCGATCTTTTCAGGTCGAAATCAACAAAATTTGAGTCACAAACTCTAAAAATATCCACCTTGACACGAACTCAAATTCAGAACTCAAATCTGTTTCGAGAAAATTCTCTACCTCTTCCACAAAAGCCCGTAAGGGCACATCTTAACCACTGACACCAACCAAGTCCAAGCAATGCTCAAACTTGGTAGTGTCTTGGTCATCATATCAGCGGGTTTATCATGGGTACTAATCTTGCTTACCACAATATCACCACAAGCAATAATTTCACACATAAAATGATATCGAACATCAATCTTCATTGTCTTTTCTTGAAACATCCGACCTTTTGTAAGGAAGATAGCACTCTGACTGTCGCAAAAAGAGCGTAATAATCTGTAAGTCTTTGGTAAGTTCACCAAACAGACCCTTCAACCAAATAGCTTCCTTGCAAGCCTCTGTAATAGCCATGTACTCTGCCTCAGTAGTTGACAAAGCAACTGTAGTCTGTAAAGTAGCTTTCCAACTGATAGCAAAACCACTAATGGAGAAAACATATCCTGTAAGGGATCTCCTCTTATTAAGGTCTCTAGCAAAATCATAATCAACATACCCGATCACTCTATCTTTATTTAGCCCAAACTGCAAACAAACATCAGCAGATCCATGCAAGTATCTTAAAATCCACTATACTGCTTTCCATTGTTCTTTATCAGGATTTATCATGTATCTGCTAATTGCACTGACTGCAAATGATAAATTTGGTCGGGGACACACCATTGCATACATAAGAGAACCAACGCACTAGAGTATGGAACTCGAGACATATAGTCACTCTCATTATCTATTTTTGGAGATAACATAGCCGAGAGTTTAAAATGATCTACCAATAGAGTACTAACAGGTTTGGCATTTTGCATATTAAACCTGTGAAGAACTTTCTGAATATACCTTTTCTGACTCAAGTATAACTTACACTTCTCTCTATCCCTCAGAATTTCCATGCCAAGAATCTTCTTTGTTGCTCCAATATCCTTCATCTCAAACTACTTACTAAGCTGGATTTTGACTTTTATTATCTCTTATATTCTTTGTTGCTATCAACATATCATCAACATACAAGAGAAGATACACGAACAAACTATCACCTGTCTCCTTGAAATAGACACAGCTATCATAACTACTACTCCTTAACATATGAGAAGTCATAAAAGAGACAAACTTCTTATACCACTGTCTAGGCGACTGTTTTAAGCCATAAAGAGACTTTTTCAGCAAGCATACATAGTCTTCCTTTCCTGAGATAACAAAACCCTCTAGTTGTGCGTATTGATGTCCTCCTCAAGTTCACCATGTAAGAATGCAGTTTTGACATCCAATTGATCAAGCTCAAGATTGTGCATGACCACAATACCAAGCAAGGCTCGAATCGAACTATGCTTTACAACTGGAGAAAACACATCTGTGAAGTAAACACCTGGAAGCTGACTGTAACTTTTAGCAACTAGTCTTACTTTATACCTAGCATCTTCAACTCCCAATGTTCCTTATTTTTTTAAATACCCTATAACGCCCTGAGTCTGTACCCCGAATGCTACACGATGCTCATAATCCCAAAGGACCACAAGCTAACCCATGACTGGTACCTGCTGCAATCACTGAATAATAATACTGTATAATGCAGAAATTAGGTGGAAATTGCCATAAGATTCAAAACCGATTCATATACTAATACGTAAATACTGAATACTAAATATATGATAATCATATCTGAAAATTGAATAACTGTCTGAAACAGTCTAGTCTGAAAAACCTCTAACTGAACTGTCTGAAAATGGAGTCGATAGGACAAGTCCCCAAGTAACTCCGACCACTGATAATATACTGAAAATGCTGAAAATAACAACTATATCCTCAAACTATGAGGACCCACCACTAAATCTGTTGCTGATAATCAGGGTTGTTAGGTATGGCCAGGAGCCCGTGTGTCTGAACCTATGATATAAAACACATAGTGCAAAAGAAAGGTATGCATCAGTACTTTGAATGTACTGGTATGCTAACTGAGGTAGGCTGATATGCATAAACAATAACTAACTGAGTAACATGAATATAACTGAATGAGAGTGCAAGTATAACTTAAACAGATGAAACACTAATTATGTAATACTGTACATATCTATATATATTGTGTCTGAGATTATAGTAACACTGGATACTGAGTTTTGATAACTGAATAACTGATATCTGAGTTTACTGATAACTGTATTACTGATAGCTGGGTGACTGTTTCTAACAGTCCTGATTTTGTAGAACTGATCTGAGTTATATACTGAGCTGGGTAACTAATTTTGATTTGGGGTCCAACCTGTAACACCAGCTGAAAGGGTGTCAGTACCGTGCCACTGGTAAAGACAAGTGTTGAGTAACCCGCATCTGGCAGGTGCTCTAAACGAGAATGGTGGTACCCTCAACTGGTAGGTAGAACACCTCATCAACCCTCAACTGGTGGGCTGATGTCTCAACCTAGGCTGGCTACGTAGTTATGGAACGCAAGGTCTGCCTTTAAGGATCACACCCTCTATTGGCAGGTGAGTCCTTAGAGAGATTGGCAGGTGAGTCCATAACGGACCACACTACCTCTGTCATCGCTTATTAAAATCACGCTTGTAAACTTATATTTCTAAACCATAAGAATCAAAATCACATCTAAATAGCTCAACCATTACAGTCATACACTAATCCTCGAAATTAAAGTAGTCCCATAATATCTTGGGTGAACTTTCTCATCATAAACACAACATCAAACTTAATCACAAATCAACCAAACTTAGGCTTTTATATCCACTATTCAAGCCTACTAGATCACTTCCTAACAACTAATACCATTAATCAAGAAATCGTCATAGTCACCTTCACGATCACCAATCATTCAAACTTAACTTTTAGCACACAATATAACTTAAAACTTTTCGCACGAAATTTCCACTTAGAAACTATAAAACAATCCTCAACAAATGCTAGCCCATTTAAACTTCATAACAATAATAATTGGTCATAATCATATAGCTTATCTTATTCACAATCCATTAACACATCTTCTTTCACCCGTCACTACTATCTATCTTTAATACACAACTTAACATAGTTCATAGCTCTCTACGTCTTAACTCAACTTTCTCTTACAACCCGACAACGGCATAATTTAACAACACTCACCCACCGAGTACTTTCATTACTAACCTATACTCTCTGGCATATAAATACCGTCAACACCCATTTCATACCTCGAACAAACTACATCACAAAATTGACACACAAGGATATATCACTCCCTATTAACCCCAAATGTATGCAAAAATGGATTCCGCTATACTTATGCTCAACAAATCACACTTACCATCCTTCTTACTACTACACCTCCAAATCCTACATTTTCAGCCAGCACAAGGAACAAGATGAACTACAAGTTGCTAGTGGATCGAACTAGGCCGCACACGGCTCCACTAGGCTTTGAATATGAGTTTTGAAAAAAAGTTTGAGGTGAATAACAAAACAGTTGTGCTAGTGAATCGAAAGAGCCCCACACGGCTTCACTAGACTTTTATTTTTCAACAGCATAATGATAGCAAGATTACGGGAGGTAGGAACTTGGCATACCATATTCTATGATCCAGGAGTACGCATCCACTCAGTCTTAGCTGAAGAAGTCATAAAGAAGAGGACATAACATGAAACTTCAGGAACTTATAACACACTGGGAGGCTCTTCTGAAGCCACTTTTATGAGACTTCTGAAACATTTTGCTAATCAGTCTGAAAACATTATCAGGGAAAGAACCGGGACTTGCTGCTCATATTATCTCAAGAATAGCACACAGATAGAAAAGTAAAAACTGTCATTTATAGATCCTGAAAAGAAATTTGGTAGCTTATCTGGTTTAAACTTATTGCACGATTCAAGACTTGAAAGAACAGCAACCTTTCCTGAATGCCTAATAGCCTCTCAAAGAAAAGTACAGACGTCTCTGTACTGTTCCGCAAGACTCTACTAGACACGGCTTCATAGACACCCTAGGACACTTGAACTCTGTGCTCTGATACCAAGTTTGTAACGTCCCAAAAATCAAGTTCTGAGATGCCACACGGTTCTTAGGGTCACAAGTGACCCCAAGCTAACCCTTTTCATCGGTATAACTCAAAAGCAACTGATTAAAACATAATTCTGAGAGAATGAAGCTGAAAATGTCTCAATACAGAATCTGTTCAGTACAATATTGGAATTACAAGATGACAATTCTACTAACACATATACATATACAAGAAGGGGACTGAATACATCAACCACTACTACTGTCAATGAAGCCTCTACTAGTATTGTATGTACATAGTCGGGCCATGACTCCCAACTACCACACTCAATACGACCGATGAAAGAAGATACAATTCTCCAAACTGAAATAACCGACCCAAGTCCCTGAACTGTGAGGAATCTTTACCTGCTGACCGGAAACTGCAACTTAATAGAATAGTAGATGGGGGTCCGCACAAAGAGAATGTACTGAGTATGTGGGGGTGCATGCAACACTTTAAATAACATCATCAATTTCATGAAAACATGCATACAAACAATGATGACTCACTTGGCTTGATTTATATCAAATCATACTCTTCATACTTTCATAATAAATAGTTCAAATAGTAAAATCTCATAATCCAAGTAAATCATCAAAAATCATAAATTATGATAAATCATCATAAATCATCATAAATTATCATATCGTCAAAATTCATCATAGGTAATCATAATTCATCATAATATCTCAACTCTTTGACTCAAATCTCGAAGTGACTCGGTAATTCAAGAAACATGACTTTTATGGACAGGGGAGTTTCCTATAACCGACAACCCCACGTGTTCTACGTGGAATACCAATGTTTGAAATCCCCGTTGGCGGGAGCGTCATACTCTTTGCCAGGAAGTACGACCTTAAAACTGCAGTAATCACAATCGGGCTCTCTGGCCAATAATATCATCATCAAACAACCCTACGGTGGCACATAGGTTTGGGGAAATACCAAATTTCCCTCTCGGTGCTAAGTACTACTCCCCGACAAGCTCAGAACGCGTTAGGAAATCCACCATCATCATCACAAAGGTCTATCATAAAGACCAAATCAAATATCTCAATTTATAATTCATCAACAATTTGTGGATTCCTAACCCCAACTTCGACTTAAAATATTTCAATCTGTTTCAACATCAACAAGGTATCAATGCATTGAACCATAACCGACTCGACATTTGGAAAAGGATATGAAGACTCAATACGTAATATTTTCAACAATTCAACTCATCAAAATCATCCAAAAAAATACCAATATTCATCTCAACATCTATATCAAAATCAATCTTTCTCATAGTCAAAATCATCTCGACTCTGCGAGTTCAAGGTCAATGTACTCAAATGATTATTCTTTCAATTCGACAATTAAATCATGACAACAACTTTTGAAAAGCACTTGAGACCTTCAATTCATAATAAGAATACATATCCCGTAGTACAACTCAAATCATGACTTTTATCTCGTAAGCCTTTAGAAATATCAATTCATTGTAGTAGTATGCAATTCATAGTATAAATTCTCAATTTAAGAAGTAGAGTAATGAAGTAATCATGTATATCCATATTGGAAAAAAATCAAAGTCTTATAAATCCTTCATACTGTAATTTGAGTGTATACCCATTTTCGAATATCATGAAATTTCAATAATAGAACTCAACCTTTTTAAATATCAAAATGTAATAATTTATCAAGTCATGACAACATCAATATTTTTGAGAAAATATCAAGACTCATGGTAACATCTCAAATGTTATATCTCAATATGCTCAATGGTTCAATTTCATCATAAAGAAGCTTTAAGCTTATCATAAATCTCAAAATCATTCCAAAATACCATTTCAATATATATCTCGAAATCATTCAAAATAAAAATATGAAATTTACAATTATAGATATCAAGACATCTCATGTCTCAAATATATATTCAATAATTCAAATTGTCATTGGGAAGCATAAATCTAGACACATATCTCAAAATATTATTCCAAAATACCATCTCGACATACGTCCCAAAATCATTCAAAATACCACCTTGTGGTAAAAGTGTGTAATTCGCAATGATAATTATTAAATCATATCATGAAAACATTGAGATAATCGTATAAATCAAAGTTTATTCATTCAATCATCATAATCTCATAATCGAATTATTTAGACATAATCTCACTTGCAAAATCATGTAAAACCATAATAAAATTAAAGCTTTGGGCACAAGAACGGAAGATTGCTCTTGTTCAAAACCCCATATACCTTAAGATGGAAGATGAATATGAACTTCCGATTCCGGAACTTTATTCACGAAAATGAAGGGTGCTTCTCGAAGCCCTTAACATGATCAACTCGAATCCCAAATCAATTTAAAATTTCTACGGTTCAATTTAAAGATTTTGGAGCTAAAATTTGACCTAGGATTTTCCTCTCCTCCAAAACTTGATGAAAATATAAATTTCATGGTCCAAATATGGATTATATGCAAGAATTTTCGTCCAAGAAGGGGAATGAAATGACCAAATTTCCCTTAAAAAAACAAATAATGTCAAATCTGTCCTTTGGTGGACTGTTTTGATAGGCTGAAGTAGATTGACCATAACGTTTTAGTCCGACAGCCAAATTGGATGAAACTAATTTCATTAGAAAGAGGACTCTTTGAGATTTCTGTTGATGTATAGTATCTCACCCAGATCATTATGTACAAGGAGTTAAGGTTATTTGAAATTGACCCAAAAATTTGCTTTTGATAGGCTGAACTAGATTGACCATAACTTTTTTCTCCGAAAGTCAAATTGAATGAAACCAATTTCATTAGAAAGAGAACTCGCAGAGATTTCCGTTGATATATAGTAGATCACCCAGATCATTATGTACAAGGAGTTATGATTATTTGAAGTTGACCCTGAAATTCGCCTGACTGCAGTAATTTTAATTTCCTGCACGTTTTACTGTTCACAGTTCGATCGGAATGGTCGTAGTTCGATCGGAATGGTCGTAACTCATCGCTCGAGTGTCCGTTTTCGATGATCTACATATCGTTGGAAATATTATTCGATACTCTACGCAATGGTAGGTCAATATCTTAGAAATACTACACAGAAAATTTATGGATCGCTCTAAAGCGTAGAACTCGATACGTTTCTCACGAAATCTTTACGAAGAAAATTTTCCGGGGTATTACATTATCCCCCCCTTGGAAACATTTTTCCTCGAATGTCTCTTGATAGGATAAAAGCACTGATCAACTGACCTTCTTAAGGGACGCGAACATCTGAGACATATCGGCACGAATGGAATTACAGTTTCCTATTCCTCATACGGAACATGCATATCTGACGCATAAATATCTAGCTGAACTGACTCTGGAATGTATGAATGCGTATGCAACAATAGCCAATTCAAGGCTCGTAATGAGAACTTGAGCATGAACTAGATGTGTTTAAAACACGGAAGCTTTAAGAAATCACGGGGTATCTCCCCCTTGGGACTCTATGTTCCTCTACAACACTTATTTCACAGGGTCACTAAGGTTGTGCACGGGGCACCTATGAATTAGCTCATATGCATGACACACGAACAGAGGTATACTCGTACTACTGAGATACTCCATATGAAAATGATTTCATTCCTAAGATCCTTGGATAACATGATGAAATGATAAATGAGAAGGTACACTATACGATTCTGATTGACTGAGCTGGAATACTTGGAAAACAAAGACCGTTTAGTAGAACTTTACGAATTGGACCGTTAGGTTATCGATTCCACCCCACCGATGAAGAGTTGATCAACTATTTGAAGAATTTCGTGCTCCACGGAGTGTTGCCACCTAGGGATTTTATTAAAGTAGCAGACCTGTTTGAAAATTTGGAGCCATGGGAGATTATGACAGGTTCGGAGAAAACACGTTATTTTCTTTCGCGATTGAAGAGATTCAAGAATTCAACCAAAAAATTCTCAAGAACAGTTGGAAAAGGGACTTGGAAGGGCCAAAATAGTGGTAATCCCATTGAAGATGGATTAAAGAAGAATACTACAATTGGATATAAGAGAAGTTTGAAGTATAAAAGTGATAACGAAAAAGATGAAAATAATGACAAGTGGCTCATGAAAGAATATTTTTTGCCAGATGAGTACTTTAGGAAAAGCAACAAGAACTATGCATTCGTCATTTGCAAAATCAAAGAGAAGAAAAAAAATGGGAAAAAGAATAAGGGGGTTGTTAATGATGATGTGATGGACGAAGAAGTTGATGAATTTATTGATTATGTATTAGAAAGCATTCCTGATAATCATCAAGTAATTACCAACGGTGATGACAATCGATTCGCGGTTGCAAACGAGGTTAATTATGAAGTGATGAGGACAAATTATGAAGCAAGTACAAGCACATTGCATGAAGATTACGGAGGAGAAGGCAGGAGTAATTATTTGGAAGGTGGTGGAGTTGAGGACTTTAATGGAATTAATCATCTACTATTAGGAGTTGAGGATATTAATGATGAGAATTGTTGCATTGACTATGATGAGTTGCTGGAAATTATTGGATAAAGTTAAGTTTTTTATTTAGACTAATTAAGTAGGTCATAATAGCATGAATGTACAAGTTTATCTTTTAGTAGTTGCATGAATATTTTTCTTCCAATATGCAGTTTCTTGTTTTAATTCTTCTTAATTTCGTTTTTAGTTATTTGTTTTTTATGGTTGGGAGTGTGCATATATAAGATAAAATCTCCCAACTTCATCAAGTTTTTTTCTTACACGTTAATTATAGTTATGGCATCATCATCTTCCTCCATCTTCTATCCAAAAACGTAGTATTAACCTTAATATATAACACGATTAAACTAGTATACACAACTTCTGAAATCTCTTTACAAGGTGTTGGAGCAATTAGTTCAACCCGATATTGGAATCTCTCAAGCAAATAAATGGGAATTATGAACAGTTTCAGCAACGATATCTTCGAAAAACTTGCTCAGGAGTCTTCTAGACTGCTGTAAGATTGGTCTTGCTTATATTTGTATTTAATTAGTTGGTTTTAATAGTTGGGTGTGCATATATATTTTTGATCAAGTTTTCTTACACGTTATGGTTAAGGCATCATCGTCTTCATCCATCTTCTAACTCCCTATACAGTCTAGACTTTCAAGATCTACATCTTCAAGGTGTCGAAGCAAGCTCATCCCGATATTGGAATCTCAAGAAAAGCTATGGAAATAATAGACAGTTTTATCGACGATATCTTCGAAAAAACTTCTATGAGATTGGTACTTCCTGGCGAATATTGGCAAAGCATGCTGTTTCTGAAGGCACTAAGGTTGTTGCCAATTTCACTTGCTCTTTAAGAAATTTAGGGTTTATGTGTTTAATTTTACTGTATTAGGGCTTGCTTTGGGTGTGAAAATAGTTTCTTTTTTGTAATTAGCTTGCTTCGATTGTACTCTTCTTTTGTAACGGCGATTCCTAATCTATCAGCAAAATAGACGACGATAGCAAAAATCTATCAGCAAAGTTGACACCCTATTATTGTATAATGATAAACGACTCATCTCGCCGCGAACTTGTGTGTTATAAAAAATTTGAACAATCAAAATAGACGGCGATTGTGCCTGATCAAATTGATCAGGTCATGTAGGAACGAGGTTCAAGTCTACCGGCCTGTAAGGATGCCTCAGTTACATACAATACCAATCATATTGATAAAGGACTTATCTCATCATGATCTTCTCTTGAAATCTCAAAAGAACTTTTGTCGCTTCCTCCTCAAAGGGGCAGAAAACTTGTCGTCATCAGAGTTGTGCTACCAAAAGCTTCGGAAAAATTGAAATTTCTAATTAAGAATGGAGAATCTACATGCAGCTTCACAAGGAAAAAAAAAAGAATGAGAAGTTACAACTCCACCAACCTTTGGTAATGATGAATCGTACAACATGTAATTTCTTACACCATTTACATAGGCATTTATTTTCAAGTATATTATTGCATTTAGCTTTAGGGATGGAATTTACACTTTCTTTTCGTTCGGTGTCAAGTATCTATGTTGGAATTCGATTAATTTAAATTTATATGGAAAAATCCCATTTGGGGAGATGAAATGCTCCCTACTAAACAAAAATCCATTTCAAAAACTCGAACATTAAACTTTTGATTGATATTGATTACTTATTCTAACCATTACAGACAATACTACAGATAAAATACTCGAAACTCTACTACAATTAATCAATTAAGAGTCGTTTGATTACTGGTTAGAGTTATACAAATATTAGTAATACATAAATTAATATTACATCATTTCCGTTCGTCAGATAACAATATTCCAGCTAAATTTGTTTCACAAAGTTTCATAATTCCATTACGTACTGCATGTACGTACATAATACGTACATGCTGCTAGATAATATTATTGCCAAAGAGTAGAAATTTTGATGCATGCATCTTATATATAATGTAATATTTTTATTAATCAAATTTAATTCTTCCAAGATATATGGATAATGTATGTGACATCAGTTCAGTATTAATTCCCTCTTCAATTGGGTGATTGTATCACCAAATCTTGAATAGATTGTGTTGTATTGAGGTCAGGTGAAACTTCACTTTTTGTGTATACAATACCACTCAGAATATAATATTCTCTGGTCAATTGAATAAAAACAAATAAAAAAATTTCTCCAGTTTAATTTGTTTGTTTGATTGACAGCTTGACACAGAAGTTAAGAAAATAAAGAAGAATTTTGAATCTTCTAGTCTTAAACTAAATATATGTAGAATGTACCACAATGTTCTTTAATTTTGAGATCTTAAAATGTCATGTGAAAAGTTTAGAATTAAAGAGTTACCGACAAAAAATCGTTTTATTAAAAAAACAAATTAAAAAAATAAGAGCAATATTCTTATTTGTTTTATCTCTAGCTTCTCCAGTCATACACGTGGAGATTTTTTCTTAATTTTTAATTTTATGTATATATGTCAATACATTGGCCATAGCCCTATAAATAGATAGATTATACGAGTCATCCTAATACCACAATTATTTAAACATACATACACACACACATATATATATATATATATATGTTATAAATGTATTTACATTACTGAATGTCTATCAAGATCTAATAAGGTCTACTTTGATATCTATTAGGATTTGAAGCATCTGTCTTTTACTCAAACTAGGAGTAAATTTTTCCTATAAATAGAAGGGTTTTCTTCATTGTAAATTACCCCATCAAGAGATCCCTCAAGAGAAGAAATAAGAATTACTCTCTCTATTCTCTCTACTCTTCTTCTTGTTTTTTTAATGTTTTATAACATGTTATTAGCACGAGATTCTGCCAAACAAGGTGATATAATAAATCTGAAGGATTTCAAGGTTAGTAATTCTTTATGTTATCTTTCTTTTGCTACTACTAATATAAATATTGTTTTGCGAAAATTTTGACTTTTGAAAGAGAGTCGCCGCTTAATTTTGAAAAGGAATTAAGAAACCTTTATAAATACTTTAATTGATTCAAAACAGAAAAATTATTTTAAGTCAGAGATTCTAGATAAGCGGTTCCTATTAACATTTTAGGAAGGTGTTAGGCACATAAAACGTCCGTTAACTTGCGGTTATCCGGACTGTTTGAAAACGTCTTTTGACTAACTTTAGAAAATAGATTGGTTTTTGAAAAGAAAGCGATTTTACAAATATTTTGGTGTTTATGCAAAACCAGTTTTTAGCGACTTAGTTAGGGATTTTAACTAGGTTCGCAGGAAAACACATAAAGCAAATTAGCAAAAGTAAAAGGGAAAGGGTAGAAGCATAAGGACTTGAGCCATTAGGCCCAAATCGACAACCCTGTCCTAATCTAGATATTGGGCTTTCAGTCCATCTTCCACCTGTTCTAATTCTATGTTTTTGAGCCTTTAGCTCGATCTTGCTCCACCTGTATTAGTTACAACTTTGGCTTCGTGGCCAGAGTAAATGAATAAAAATAAATAAATACAACAATACTTGACTAAATAAAACAACAAATAAGACTTTTGAGTCTCCTTGCCGCTTCAACCGTGGGATTTTAATCCATTCTCCTTCTTCTGATTTTCTTATCCATGCACTACGAGACCCACTTCCAAAATCTTAGAGGAAATATAGGCCTCAATGGCCCCTTAAGGAATGCAAAGAGTCCATTTGGACTCCAACGAATATTCTTACCAAAAACAAGAAGAATAAAGCACATAAGCACATAATTAACGGAAGGAAAGACAAAGATGTCTGCGGATTTAATCAAAAGTGGTAGCGTAATATGAATCTTTGAGTCATACATACTCGACCCAGGAAAAATATAAAGAGAATCACAATATGCTAACTAAGTGACTAAGATTCTAACAGATGGTCACAAATAGGTTGAATATACATAAAAAAAATGTCATTCATTAAACAAAGAAGAGTATAGGCAAAGAGATGGGTTTTACACTCCGGTATTCATTCTAAGCAGATCATGAAGACCCAGAAAAAACGTGTACCATCCCCCTTAATTAAAATGGAATGAACCATAAATAAGTAGGAATGACACACTTTAAACTAATTAGAACATCATGGAGACTTAATATGCGTAAGCATTAGCGTTTAAACATTTCAAACTAATAGGTAATAGTTCTAACAAAAAACAGATTAGAACAAATAGCCTGAGAGCAGTTACATATCTACTGCATTTAAACAGATCGAGGCAATTCCATTTAAATAAACTAGAATAAACCAGGTGAATAGAGCATTGTAAAACACAATATTTTGATCACTTGAAACCTATTCTATCCTTTTTCAACAAATCAGTAAATTGAAACATCTAAATACCTCTTTTTAGGTCGATTACTACAATTTGCTAACCGGAGTCCAAGAATTCTTAGGAGACGATTGATGTTGATTCGAAGAAAAAAAAAGAAACTGCAATGTCGATTAATCTTGAGGGAACTATTCTAAAATACAATAACAAAAATTAAGTATGTCCCTGAACAAACAGAAAACAAAAGAAGTTCAAGCTAAAAAGAAGCAACCGAAATCCAAAGTCATAGCAAAACGGACTGAAGAGGGACGGGCATACATTTGATTGAAAGTATCATATTCAGAGATGAAGATAATGCTAAACCGAAAGAAAATAATGAACACAGTTATTATGCCAAAAGAATCATCATCCAGAGCAGAAAGGTGAAATTAAGAGACTATCCTAAAAATCGTCAAATCAAGAACAACAAGCACCTTATTTCAAACCATAATCGCGATTCTCTACGCGATACCCTATGGCTCTCAAGGCCTCTATAGAAGAAAATCCAGCCTCATTCATGACAAACACATAATTACTTCTACGGAGAAAAGGTGGATGCAGCAAAAATAGTGAAATTAAGAGGGACGAGCATGTTTACCTCCTTCGAGGCAGCAAGCGGGATGATGAGCTATCAGCAGCATATCAACCACCAGAAATCAGTCCTCAACTCGACAATGTCGATGAATCGCTCTTTCAGGGTAGCAAACGGGATGAATGAGCTATCAGTGATGTCATTGCTACTGGAATCTCGCGACGTCCACCACCAACGGAGCATCCCTTTGGCCTTTACCTCGTAGAGATTTCGAAACCCCTTAGTGAGAAGAGAGAAGATCCCCCCAAAACTTCTATGAAAGAACCCAAATTTTGACTCCCAATTTCTAAACCTCTCCCCCGAAAAGCTAAAGAAAGAAAGAAAAAGGACTCCCAACTTAGAACCCTAGAATTTTCAACCTCCCTCCTCTTACCCCAGAAATTGTTTCATCTGTTCTTTTCTCCAAAGTTTCGAAACCTAACAAACAGTGACCCTCTCAAAAAAGAATCCCCCCTTCTCAGCTCACTGTGAGCTCTTTATATAGAAGCCCAATGGGGTAAACTATGGTTTTTTCCAAAAAAATTTGAATTTTGAACTCCAGATAACGTTATTCACCAACAACTCATATGGATTTTGGAACATTTTTTTGGATAAATCCAAATTGTGGACCAATCATAATTGGGGAGAAAAGGATATTACCTCAAACCACTGGAAATCAGCCGCGTACGTACGAAATCGTAGCAACAATCCCTAAATTTATGGAGCTAGCTGTTAGGGGACGCCACCTAGCTTGTTTTCTAGAAGGCCCACATCCCTCTTCGTACCAGAACGCGTGGGGGAAACACGTGATGATGAAAAGGAGAAGAAAATGGGTTGGGGCTGGTCAGGTTGATTTGGTTGGGGATTTTCGGATTCTGGGTCGCGATGTTGCTGGAGTTAGTACATATGTTTGTTGGTGAGAGTTGTACGTATGTTTGTCTTGAAGGAGGTAATGGATAGAGAGTGGGCCGGGTCAAGGTATTTTGAAGGTGGGCTGGGGTGTTGGGCTGAAGTTGTTAAGGGGTTGGTTTGGGTAGATTTAGGAGTTAATTTTAAGGATTGGGCTGGAATTAGGATATGGGAATTGGGGATTTGACCAATTCATTTAAGTTTTGTCCAAATTGAAAATCAATTTGGTCAATTGTATTGCAATTGGGGCCAATTTGATTTCAATTATAGTCAAATATAATAGATGGACTAAATCAAATCAAAATTCGATCCAAATTAACACATTGTTTAATCCTGAGCTTCTTGATTCGATAAAACTAAACAAGTATTTCTCCAAATAGATTATTTGTAAGAACAAATTATATTTAAATCAAGATTTAATTATTTATATTTATTTTCCAAATAATCCTTAATTTAAAGTCCAATTTTGATGAAAATATTCATTTAATTGACATCATTTATACAATCCCGTATATTCAAATACGAAAATATATAATTATCACTTAAATGATAAATTTAACCCAAATGAATATTTTAAAATGAGTTTATTTGAAAAAAAATAATTGTTGTGATTTTATTTGAAAATCGAAGAGACTCGAGATTAAACGTAGTTGTGGAGAGAAAAAATTTGGTGTCAACAACTGCCCCCTCTCTTTGGGTAGGATGGATGCAAGTAATCCTGGGCAAAGGGAGGTTGACGTTCCTAATTTTTGTCCGACCACAAATTCGTATCTAAGAGAGGTTGGTTTCCCGCACGATTTTCATGGAGTTATGGCCGAACTTTGGTATCAGGTTTCCTACATATCTCAGGTTTCATGAGAATTCAGGCCACTTGTAGTTCATAAAGCTTGATTTTGAGCATAATTTTTAAAAAAAATCACAAGTTATCTCGATTTTAGAGTTTTTGATAAAATCGAGAAACTGAGGGATAAAGAGATTAGGGGGGAGGTTGGTATGCAGTCGAGTTTTCTACATCGATCCCTGCCTACATATCCCCAAGATTTCAGGGAATCAGACTGCTTGTAGTTCGACTCAATCGGTAGAAAAGATAGTCTTCTATTTCAGACGATCTTTGGCTTAGGATGAGTGACAAGTTAATGAGTTTAGGAAAATAGGCTTGTAACCTCTTAACCATGAATGTGGGATCCTTAAAATCCATAGTCAATAACTTACATGGATATAATTTCCAAAACTCTAAGTGTGTTACCACCCGAATTTGAAAATGAAATTTCCCTCGGTATGAGTTAACAAAATATCCCAGAGGTAAAGTTGAGACCAGAACATACAAAAATATCCACGTTCCTTCTAATAGAGGTGTGGTTATATGGTGGTGGTGATCATCATTTAGCTCGCGTCTAGAGAGTTTGACACCCCTCTCCAGACTATGTCCCGCTTTGCTACTGAGAAAGAGTTCCACATTGTGCTGCGTCCTATTTGAAGTCGTCCGCACCTGTGGTTTTGATTTGAGATTTTCATCCTCTCGGATGATCTCAAAAATGCTTCAAGCAAAAGTGTTAGTGCTAAACATAATTCACGAAAGAGGTATGTAGTCTTTTACCATATCTCCACATGAGTTACGGCCTGAAAGGCAGAGTCATCTCTTCATGTACCTATTTGGAATGAAATAAAATGCAACAATAAACATAACAAACCTCTTGGTTGTTGTATAATTATTACATTTGTCGAGCAAATATGTTTTCAAAGTGGGGTGACCCCGGTGATACTTTATGCAGAACGGTCCCTACAACTATGTAATCTTGTGCTGGTGTGGCAACCATTTTGATTACCTATATCACTTGTTGTATGTGGAAAGATAACCTATCCAATTATAGTCGATGATCGATTTATAAATTTTCCTTAAATTATCAATCTTTGGATAATCTTGCGTATTACTTTATGGTGGATACGAGGCGACTTACAGATATCCTTTGAATTGCTAGCTTTTAGGTAATCCTGCATATTATCTGACTTTCGATAAGATATGGCTTACAGATATCTCTCCAATCTCTAGCTTTCAGGTGTTCCTGCACATCATCCGACCTTAAATATAATATGACTTATAGATAATCTCTCAAATTATTAGTCTTTGGGTAATCCTGCACATAATCGATCTTGGATATGACGCCTCTTATATAGAACCCCTGGACGTATCAATTTAATAATCTTGCATATTCTCCGGTAAGGATTTAGTTGCGACTTACAGATAACCTTTGAACTATCGACTTTTGGGTGATCTTGCACACTATCCAGCTAGGATGTTGTTGTGGCTTACGGATGGCCTACAGACTATCAACTCATATGTGATCTTGCACACTATCCTATTTCAAATAATATGACTTATAAATGACCCTCAAATTGTCAATTGCTAGGAAACCTTATATATCATTCATCCTTAGATAGCGACTTAAAGGCGTTCCTTCAAATCGTGCTCTCGATGCATTAAGATGACAATTTATAAAATGATAAGATATTCTCGACGCCAGTATTTCTGTCTAGAGTGTCAACAGATAATAAATGATGATGATATCCTTGACGCTAGCATTTCTATCTGGCGCGTCAACAGATATTGAATGCATTCTAGGGTGATGGTATGAGATGGCCTTTATGGCAATGATATGTAAATGCCCTTGGGGAAACGCCTTGTGGCAATGATATGTAATAGACCTTGGGGCAATGCCTTATGCCAATGATATGTAAATGCCCCTGGAGCAATGATATGCAATAGCTCTTGAGGCAATGCCTTACAGCTATGATATGTAATGGCCCTTGGGGAAATGATATGCAATAGATCTTAAGGCAATGTCTTGCGGCTATGATATGTAATGGCCCTTGGGGAAATGATATGCAATAGCTCTTGAGGCAATGCCTTGCAGCTATAGTGTGTAATGGACCTTGGGGAAATGATATGAAATATCTCTTGAGGCAATGCCTTGCGGCTATGATATGTAATAGCCCTTAGGGAAATGATATGCAATAGCTCTTGAGGCAATGCCTTGTGGCTATGATGTGTAACGGCCCTTGGGGAAATGATATGAAATAGCTCTTGAGGCAATGCCTTGCGGCTATGATGTGTAATAGCCCTTGGGGAAACGATATGCAATAGCTCTTGAGGCAATGCCTTGCGGCTATGATGTGTAATGGCCCTTGGGGCAATGATATGAAATAGCTCTTCTGGCAATGCCTTGCTGCTATGATGTGTAATGTCCCTTGGGGAAATGATATGAAATATCTCTTGAGGTAATGCCTTATGGCTATGATGTGTAACGGCCCTTGGGGCAATGATATGCAATATCACTTGAGGCAATGCCTTGCGTCTATGATGCGTAATGGACCTTGGGGCAATGATATGCATTATCTCTTGAGGCAATGCCTTGCGGCTATGATGTGTAATAGCCCTTAGGGAAATGATATGCAATAGCTCTTAAGGCAATGCCTTGAGGCTACGATGTGTAAGGGACGTTGGGGCAATGATATGCAATAGCTCTTGAGGCAATGCCTTGCGGCTATGATGTGTAACGGCCCTTGGGGCAATGATATGCAATAGCTCTTGAGGCAATGCCTTATAACTATGATGCATAATTTTATCTGACTTCATTTGTCAGCGTTCTGCTTTCTGCATGTACCTGTACTCAAGGTAGACGATTAGTAGACACAAAGTCGCTTTTACTAGCGACTATTTTTAGGAAACTTCTAAATACGATATGTGTAAAGAAGACAGAGATTTTGTGTGTTGCCTATGATCTCAAGAAATGAGATGGACAAATCAAAAGGTCCTTAATAAATGGGCATTAAACCTATTTTTAGGGCTTCCCTAAAATACCGTTCTTGGGTATTAATGCTCTATTGTGGCTCCCACTTTGCTTGGGGATTTTTTAAAGAGACCCTCATTTTTGTGTATCGATCCCTGCATCCACAAAAAATGATTAGTTTGAATAAAATTACTCCGTGTTGACCTTCTTCGATCCTTGATTTTCTCCTTTCCATCTCTTGGGCATTCCGCCATGTTGGGACTTCCACCCTGACACTCCATCCCAATTGATGTCTAGGAAAGTACTAAATGAATGATTTTGTAATATTTTTGAAAATAGTCTTAAATTTTTAGAAAATAGTTTCGAAAGCTTCTATAAAACTTTACAAAATCTCTGCAAGTCATGTCATGTACTAGCTCAGCGAACGTCTTCCTCGTGGCTTTGAATATATTCGACGGATGATTTCCAAAACTCATGATTATTGTTGGAGGGTTTCTTCAAGTAGTTCTATCATACCCGAAAATTGAGTCTACCCAGACTTTGTTACAGTTGGTGGCTTCCAAAGATTTAACCTCTTGTGCTGGGGAATTTGGAATATGTTCCGGCATTCAGTAGAAAATTTGAGGTCTTCCTCAAAATTTCTGCCCTGGTTTAAAGTTGTTTGAGATGATACCAATCCGAGTTGATCTGAAGTCTTTGCTGATCTTCATTCTGGATGTTGACCTTCTCTTATGAATTTTCGAGATTCCTTCTCAAAATTCTGCCCCAGTTTTCATTTCCTGGGGTTATATGAACGAGTCGTTGGGGCTCCTACGTATCCCATCGAAGCAGGAATCAGGTCAAACGTAGTTCAGGCCTACGCTAGGGGTATACAAAGAAAAATCTAATGGCTTGATCGAAGACGACATAGGCCACCTACGTATATCATTCTTCAGAACTCAGGTCATCATGTAGTTCATACCTAAGAGGAAAGATAAATTATCCTAAGGGGTTGACCAAAGCCGACATAGGCCGCCTACGTATCCCTTTTTTGGGAATTCAGGTCAAACGTAGTTCATACATAGAGGGAAAGGATTCTAGGCTATTACTTATCATAAAATTGATACTATTATAAAGACGATTACAAATAAGCCCAGAAATAAAAACTATAACATCTTTCAAGCATGATATATCTTTACCACATCAGAATCGATTGGTTTGGTCCACTCTTGACCATCCATCTCGGGTAGTATTAGGGCTCCTCTAGGTTGGGCTTCTTTTGATTTTCACATTCCTCTGTATCTACTACTAACTGCTCCTCATCACCTTTTTTGTTCATCATTATTTCCTTCGCCTTGTTTGCCTTACCCTTGAAGTGACATGACATTGAAAGGTTTTTAAAATTGTTGCGACCAAAACAAACCATGCTAGATAATCATATTTAAAAAGTAACTTCTTAAATAAAAGGAGGACTTTTGGAAAATAAATAAAAACTATGGCTTATGACCCACACAAATGTGGGCCCATGCCTTTTTGAAAGTTGTAAAACACGAAACAAAAATTTGAGACATAAAAGGGTGGATAAAGGGGCCTCCTCCGGATCATCACCGATTTTAAAAACTATTATTAATTTCCCTTTCATCTACCACGATGAGTGACGGGTTATGAGTGGAGCGGAGGTCCAATTTTGCAAGGCCTCCCACAATGCAATCTTTTTCGCCCCACCGAACATTGGAAAACCATCTGGTAGAGCATTGTATCCTTTGAACAGATCTTTTATCCCATCCCCCAGACCATCATCGTTTGACACTTCATGTTCGGGAAATGACTAGTACAAGATCGGCAAGGGCCTAAAAAAACTCTCCTTTGAATTATCTTCGATCTTATTTTTCCTTCTTGACTGGTACTCTATCCTATGCTTAGATTCTTTTTCTGGGACCATAACAGGCTCAAAAATTCCTTCCAAATCCTTACTTGAGGCGGCCACAACTTGCTCTATCTTTTCCACCTCTTCTGTTCTTCTGAGTCCTTCTGAATTTACCTTAGCGATGGCCTTGCTAGACGTCCATTCACCATCTATTTCAATCATATTAACTACAGTTCCTCTATGGTTAGGCAATAGATTACTGTTAACATTTGGTGTCTGCGACTGAAGTGTGATGACCTTTTGATTGATCAAATCTTGGATCTTATGTTTCAAGTTAATACAATCCTCGGTACTGTGCCCCGCTGCTCCTGAATGATAGGCCTAATTTTGATCGAGATGATAAAACAGGGAGTTGGGATCAATAGTCTTTGGCTGGATCGGTTGTAAATAACCAGCTTACATCAATCTTCCGAAGAGCTGGGTATGACTTTCAGCTAGCAACGTGAAGTTTCTGGGAGGTTTCTTTTCAAATTTTGAACGTGGAGGGTTATAATGATTCTTATTTATGGGGGGAGGTACTTGATGATAATTTGGAGACGTTTGGATGTTTATTTGGTTATTTGGAAAAGTATCTTGAGTATGAGGCTGATAATTTAATTATGGAACTTGGTACTGGGGTAAAATATTTGGATTTTGAGCTTGACATTGGTGTTAAGCGTAGAATATAGGCTGAAAACTTGGTGATGATGACGAGGAAAGAATATTTCTAGGCTTGAATTTCCTCTTTAACTTATCAACAGAATTAGTAGAGACCACAGTCGCATCCTCTCTTTTCTTCTTTGGAAATGCAGAAGATTCAGATGATGTTGGGGTTTTTCCAATTTTTCCTGTTCGGATGCCTTCCTCTAATGATTCCCTTATCTTTACTAAATCTGTGAAAGTTTCTCGGACTGCGGATACCATCCTGGTATAAAATTCTCCTTCCTGTGCATGAGAGAAAACAGATACCATTTCTTCCTCAGACATGAGAGGTTGTACTTTGGCAGCCTCTTTTCTCTAACGAAAAGCATAGTCTCAAAAACTCTCATCATTCTTTTGTTTGATCTGATCTAGTGAATATCGTTCATGGACTATTTCAATATTGAATGCCTCATTTTTCCCTATCCCTATCAGTTGCTCATAGTACCTTCTCAGATGGACCATTAGATTTCTGGTACCGTCAAACATCTCAAACTTTGGGACTTTGTGCCCATTTGGTAGGTCTACTCTTGGGTGAACACATAAATCGTCATACCCTAAACCGTCGTGGTCTCTCACTCCATGAGATTCTTTGATCCTCATGATCTCTTCATTCATAGCTAGCAACTTCCGTTCATGCTCGGTCCTCTACTCCTTCTCCTTCTCCTCGTAATGGTCTATCTCGAGATGAGGAAGGGGATTATAGATATCAGGGGATATGATGGCGTGAGGAGGATTTGGAAGGGAGGCTTGATTTTGCAGATGAGGGGAATTTGGTTGGTAAGTGGGGAGGACATTTTGGAAATTGGGAAGGTTCCGTGGACCTTGTGAGTAGTTTGGCGGAATATGAGAAGGATTTTGAGGATTTGAAAATGAATTTGGTGGATTCGAAGGTAGAATTGATATATTTTGTGGGTTTGGGAGTGAATCTTGCGGATTTGGGAATGCATTTTGTTGATTTGAAAATGTGTTTTGAGGATTTGGGAATGTATTCGGAGACGGATTTTGTAGGGTTAGAGATGGATTTTTCGGATAGTAGGCGTCTGGGTTATTTTCATGATTGATATTGTGGACGAATGGAGGAGAAGAGATGGATTATACGCTATTCGGCTGATCCCCGAGAATAGGGGTGCTGAGGGGAGGAATTTGGAGTAGAGTCCCATGTCCCCCTGGAGCAGGGGCATTGACGGTGATAGCCAAGTTAGCCAAATCTCGTGTGCGATTTATTTCCTCCTGAATCATTTCTAACTTTCTTGCAAGTTCCGCAATCATCTCATTCTGTTCCGCTATCACATTATCCCGGATAGTCAGTGCGCTTTCTTTGTCATTTCCCATCATTTTTGAATTATGGTCAGAGAATGGAATTTTTTGTGCTTTCGATCAGCTGAAGTAGGGATGTTCTGCCAGTTTATCAACATGGAGTAATTTCTATTATCTATAAAGTAAAAAAACTCAAAGGCAGATGTGTTAGTTTCCGTATATGATAAATAATGGAAAATATTTGACATAAAATAACCATATAGATTTGTTTGAGTCATAGCCAAGTTCGTCCATAGGACATAGTGGATAAACTTGCCTTTGATTCAAACATATGCACATAAGCACATAAAACAGTTATATAACACAACAACATTATAATAACACGTATCCTAGCTGAGGTGACCCTTTTTGAGCCAAGGGTTCAGGCCTAACGATTTTTGAAGAAAATATATGCTTCCTCGAAGTCAATCCATTAACCCCCCAACTTATATAGACACAAAAAAGGGCATAAATGCCTACAAACGCCACTAAAAGAGGGATACAATCTTTAGGAAAAAAGGGAAATAACATGAAAGATGATAAGCTCCCACGCAGAGGATAGAAAATACTAATTCCTGAGTGCTTCTTCTATCAGCCTTCGCCTTCTAAGATTCGTCCATTTCTTATATTAGTGACGTCTGTAAATAGTGCGTTAGATGCAACCTCCCAAATAGATCAATTTCTTGATTGAACTTGCTTCAATTCTTCTTACAAAAGTAAGCAAATCAAGCTTTTCCCGACCCCCACAGGATAATGGATTGAATTTAGACAAGCATATATTTCTCCAATACATAAGTATTATCCGTTTGTGATTGACTCAGGCTCAATAGACATAAGGCAAGTTTTCTAATGGGCCCAATACCCTGCTCGGGTATTGGGTCATCCTAGGCTCATGCCTAAAATAGGGTTTTGGTTTCGTTCTATCCTCGGTGTCTAGAGTGGGTTTGAACAATGGTTCTCAAGCGGACAACTTGAGATTGAAAATACAAACAGCCTTCAGAGGACTTACGTGCTAATAAACTATTTGTATTTCCAACATATTTTTGGAATTGATCAATAGGGGTCGGGATACCCACGAAACCCCAAAATAGTTTAAATAATGTAGGAATATGCCATGGGATGTGATAGTTAAACTTTATAGAATCAAAACATATAAACATATAAATAGTTAATCAAAAGACAAAATCAAATATTTGGTTAAAACTTAGTTAAAAATCGCCAGAAGTGTCTCCATTTCTGTTTTGCGGAAATTTTGACTTTTGAAAGAGTGTCGCCACTTAATTTTGACAAGGAATTATGAAACCTTTATAAATACTTTAAACGATTTAAAGCAGAAAAATAGTTTTAAGTCAGAGATTCTAGATAAGTGGTTCCTATTAACGTTTTAGGAAGGTGTTAGGCACCTAACACGTCCGCTAACTTGCGGTTATCCGGACTGTTTGAAAACGTCTTTTGACTAACTATAGAAAATAGATTGATTTTTGAAAAGAAAGCGATTTTACAAATATTTTGGTGTTTATGCAAAACCAGTTTTTAGCGACTTAGTTAGGGATTTTAACTAGGTTCGCAAGAAAACACATAAAGCAAATTAGCAAAAGTAAAAGGGAAAGGGTAGAAGCATAAGGACTTCAGCCATTAGGCCCAAATCGACAACCCTGTGCTAATCTAGATATTGGGCTTTCAGCTCGTCTTCCACCTGTCCTAATTCTATGTTTTCAAGCCCTTAGCTCAAGCTTGCTCCACCTGTATTAGTTACAACTTTAGCTTTGAGGCCCGAATAAATTAATAAAAATAAATAAAGATAGCAATACTTGACTAAATAAAACAACAAATAAGACTTTTGAGTCTCCTAGCCGCTTCAACCGTGGGATTTTAATCCATTCACCTTCTTCTGATTTTCTTATCCATGCACTATCAGATCGACTTCAAAAATCTTCCAGGAAGGATAAGCCTCAATGGCCCCTTAAGGAATGCAAAGAGTCTGTTTGAACTTCAACGAATATTCATGCAAAAAACAAGAAGAATAAAATACATAAGCACATGATTAACTAAAGGAAAAACAAAGATGTCTGCGGATTTAATTTAAAGTGGCAGTGTAATATGAATCTTTGATTTATACATACTCGACCCAGGAAAAATATAAAGAGAATTACAATATGCTAACTAAGCGACTAAGATTCTAACAGATGGTCACAAATAGGTTGAATACACATTAAAAAAATGTCATTCATTAAAAAAAGAAGAGTATAGGCAAAGAGGTGCGTTTTACACTCTGGTATTCATTCTAAACAGATCATGAAGACCCAGAAAAAACGTGTACCATCCTCCTTAATTAAAATGGAATGACCCATAAATAAGTAGGAATGACACACTTTAAACTAATTAGAACATCATGGAGACTTAATTTGTGTAAGCATTAGCATTTAAACATTTCAAACTAATAGGTAATAGTTCTAACAAAAAACAGATTAGAAAAGATAGCTTGAGAGCAGTTACATAGCTACTGCATTTAAACAGATCGAGGGAATTCCATTTAAATAAACTAGAATAAACTAGGTGAATAAAGCATTGTAAAATACTAGATTTTGGTCACTTGAAACCTATTTTATCTTTTCTCAACAAATTAGTAAATTGAAACATCTAAATACCCCTTTTTAGGTCGATTACTACAATTTGCTAACCGGAATCAAAGAATTCTTAGGAGATGATTGCTGTTGATTCGAAGAAAAAAAAAGAAACTGCAATGTCGATTCATCTTGAGGAAACTATTCTGAAATACAATAACAAAAATTAAGTCTGTCCCTGAACAAATAGAAAACAAAAGAAGTTCAAGCTAAAAAGAAGCAACCGAAATCCAAAGTCATAGCAAAACTGACTGAAGAGGGACGCGCATACATTTGATTGAAAGTATCATATTCAGAGATGAAGATAATGCTAAACCAAAAGAAAATAATGAACGCAGTTATTATGATAAAAGAATCATCAACCAGAGCAGAAAGGTGAACTTAAGAGACTATCCTAAAAATCGTCAAATCAAGAACAACAAACACCTTATTTCAAACCATAATCGCAATTCTCTACGCAATACACTGTGGCTCTCAAGGCCTCTACAACAGGAAATCCATCCTCATTCATGACAAACACATAATTACTTCCACGGAGAAAAGGTAGATGAAGCAGAAACAGTGAAATTAAGAGGGGCGAGCATGTTTACCTCCTTCGGGGCATCAAGCGGGACGACGAGCTATCAGCAGCATATCAACCACCAGAAATCAGTCCTCAACTCAACAATGTCTATGAATCGCTCTTTCAGGGAAACAAATAGGATGAACGAGCTATCAGTGAAGTCATCGCTACTAGAATCTCGCGACGTCCACCACCAACGGAGCGTCCCTTTGGCCTTTACCTCTTAGAGATTTCGAAACCCCTTGGAGATAATAGAGAAGAGCCCCCCAAAACTTCTATGAAAGAACCCAAATTTTGACTCCCAATTTCTAAACCTCTCCCCCGAAAAGCTAAAGAAAGAAAGAAAAAGGACCCCCAACTTAGAACCCTAGAATTTTTAACCTCCCTCCTCTTACCCCAGAAATTTTCTCATCTATTCTTTTCTCTAAAATTTCGAAACCTAACAAATAGTGACCCTCCCGAAAAAGAATCCCCACTTCTCAACTCACTGTGAGCTCTTTATATAGAAGCCCAATGGGGTAAACTATGATTTTTTCCTAAGGAATTTTAAATTTGAACTCCAGATAACGTTATTCACCAACAACTCATATGGATTTTGGAAATTTTCTCGGATAAATCCAAATTGTTGACCAATAAAAATTGGGGAGAAAAGGATATTACCTCAAACCACTAGAAATCAGCCGCGTACGTATGAAATCGTACCAATAATCCCTAAATTTATGGAGCTAGCTGTTGGGGGACTCCACCTAGCTTGTTTTCTAGAAGGATCGTATCCCTCTTCGTACCAGAATGCGTGGGGGAAGCGCGTGATGATGAAAAGGAGAAGAAAATGGGTTGGGGCTGGTCAGGTCGATTTGGTTAGGGATTTTTGGATTCTGGGTCGCGATGTTTCTGGATTTGGTACGTATGTTTTTTGGTGAGAGTTGTACGTATGTTTGGCTTAAAGGAGGTAATGGATAGAGAGTGGGCCGGGTCAAGTTATTTTGAAGGTGGGCTGGGGTGTTGGGCTGAAGTTGTTAAGGGGTTGGTTTGGGTAGATTTAGGAGGTAATTTTAAGGATTGGGCTGGAATTGGGATATGGGAATTGGGGATTTGACCAATTCATTTAAGTTTTGGCCAAATTGAAAATCATTTTGGCCAATTGCATTGCAATTGGGGCCAATTTGATTTCAATTATAGTCAAATATAATAGATGGACTAAATCAAATCAAAATTTGATATGAATTAACACATTGTTTAATCTTGAGCTTCTTGATTCGATAAAATTAAATAAGTATTTTTTCAAATAGATTATTTGTAAGAATAAATTATATTTAAATCAAGATTTAATTATTTATATTTATTTTCCAAATAATCCTTAATTTAAAGTCCAATTTTGATGAAAATGTTCATTTAAATGAAATCATTTATACAATCCCATATATTCAAATACGAAAATATATAATTATCACTTAAATGACAAATTTAATCCAATTGCATATTTTAAAATGCGTTTATTTGGAAAAAATAATTGTTGTGATTTTATTTGAAAATCGAAGAAACTCGAGATTAAACGTAGTTGTGGAGAGCAAAAATTAGGTCTCAACAAATATTATTGAATTTGAGGAAAAATAATTGATTTGGAACCATTTATCTTTTAAATTTATTCCCCAAGAATAATATTATCAAAAAGGATGATAATATGTTGGGTTCAAGTCCCATCGATTCATGCCTAAAACGCTTTTATATGGATAAGATGTTGAGTTTGAATCTCAATACACCATATTGATGATATTATGATGGCTAAGGTAAAATAATGGGTGTTTAATGAAAAGTCATGAAATTCGACCCATTGAATATGCTCCATTCCATGAAGTGAATATGGTAGAAATATATGATAAGTCTGAAATATGACAACTTACTTCATTCTTGAGGTGTATGTGGTAACAGTTCATAATATGTCTGAAAGAAGACAAGTGATTGAATGCACGAATATACGTGTGGAGGGACAATATGATAATGATCATCAAAAGTGATGATATTTTCACACGCTTATAAGATTATAAGATATACTAGTGAAAAATTCTCTACATCATATGTATGCCTCGATTTGCTTCTGAAGTAGCAAAATCTTGAAAGAGGTTATAAGCTATCACAATTTGATAGGCTTAAGGCACGATTATATTCCATTCCTGGGGAATGAGAAACTTATTAATGCAAACGTGCACTTGATTGTGATTGTATCACAACTCACCTCCTAAAAAGGTTGAATAATTTTGAAATCTACTTCAAAAGTAATAAATCTAAAATGTATTCATGTAATAGTAAATTTAAAATTTACTAAAGTAAAAGGTACATATCTTAGTAAACTTGGAGTTTACTAGAATAAAAGTTCATAAATTGACATGAACGATTGCAACATCTCAAAGATGTGCATACTGAGTATTGAATATATATTGAAGAAATTAAAAAAATTCTTCTTTACTTTTAATATTGCTTGTTCTCATGATAAGTTGGTTGGACCAGCTAATTTTGGGATTGGATCCCTTAAAATCTGAAAAGTATAAAAGGTGAATAAGGGCCCTTTCACCTATCTGATATATTGAAAAGATGCATCAATAAGATGATCATATGTACATTCATTGTCAACCTACGTTTGACATTCATAAAGTTACTTGCTCAATATAAATTGAGAATAATTTTCAGATTGTGTAATCAAGATTATTTATCTTGATGATGATGGTTTAGCATTGAATGTCTTCCATAAATAGCTGAACCATTACTAACGAGAACAAAGTTTCATGTATTGGTATGAAATATGATATGTTGCATACAATAGCACTTGTATGCATTAGATCAATATATTATGATTATTTCTTCCCTCTCAATTGGTTCAAGGTCAGGAACAAACTATTCCATCTAATAGTTTTGATGCGAGGTATACGATTAATGAATATACCATGATGCACAAAGATGAAGGATGTATGTTAGTTTTCCTAACATAAGGGTAGATTATAAGAAGTTATGAAATATGTTAGGAATTATCATCAAATCCTTATTCAAAAGATAATTCAAGTCGAATGCCGAACACATCTCATATTTAAGCTGCAAGTGCTCCTATTTTGTGTTCATAAAGGACAAAGTCTACGCATGCATGAAGCATGGTAGATTAATCATTTACAAATAAAATGATCCTTAAAAAAATTAGGAGCAAATAATCGTAATAAGAAGGTAATGTGCTCTTGAAGAGCCTACAACATAACACTTCATGAAACCTTATAAGAGGTTCAGGTATCTAAAAATAATGAAGTGATGAGATCTCAATATGTTATGTCAAACTATGAACCGATACAAAATGATATATCATCTATATCTTTGATACCATATTGGTGCAATATTGTGAAAGATTACGAGGATCCGAATTCTACATTTATTTAAGCATGCTGATGTAGAAATATTTATCAAGTGACCTGAAAGGATGTATTTTGGTAAGCGTAAACCTTATTTAATTTGAAGTTGTTACATTTGATGATGTCACACTTGACATGTTGGATATTGGTACGTGACAAACATCCATATGAAAATCCCTAAAGGATTCAAAATGACTGAAGCATATAAAGTTTCTGGAAAACTTTTTACTATCCTCATAAGATATAATTTGATGATTTGAGTATCATTGAAACTCTTGGAGAGTTCTTAAAAGCAATAGAGTATTTGCTTAAATGAGAAACATTCAAAAATTGAATAAGGATCCATTCCGACCTCAAGAAAAGAATGAGGAAATCCTTGATTATGAAGTACCATATCTTAGTGCAATTGATGCACTAATGTATCTTGAAAATACTACAAGGCATGATATAGTCTTTTTGTTTAGTTAATTTGTTAGCAAGTTAGTAGTCCCGATCTTATTGGTCATGCAGATTTTGGGTACTTATCTGACCTGCATAAAGCTCGGTCTCAAATAGGCTATGTGTTCATATGTGGTGGTACTGCAATATCTTGGATATATACAAAGCATTCTATCGTAGACACTTCATCGAATCGTGCTGAGATAATAGCTATTCATGAAGCAAGTCAAAAATATGTATGGTTGAGGTCCATGATACATTTCATTCGGGAAAATTTTGGTGTGAAATATGATAATCTACCAACAATTTTATATAGAGATAATTCATCATGCATAACACATGTTAATGGAGGATTCATAAAAGGAGATAGAACGAAGCACACTTCATCAAAGCTTTTCTACATACATGAGCTACAAAACAATGGTGATATCAATGTGCAATAGATTCGTTCAAGTGAAATTGTGGCTGATTTATTCACTAAGTCTTCTCCAATTACAACTTTCAAGAATATGGTGCACAACATCGGGATGTAAAAGTTCAAGGATGTTCTCATTAGGGGGAGCTAATACGTTGTACTCTTTTTCCCCTACGAGATTTTGTCCCACTGGGTTTTTCTTGTAAGGTTTTGAATGAGGAAACCGATATGCGTATTGTTAGAAATATGTACTCTTTTTCCTTCACTAGATTTTTTTTCTACTGGGATTTTTCTAGTAAGGTTTTAACGAGACACATTATCTATCTAGACATTCAAGGGGGAGTGTTATAAATGTATTTACATTACAGTGAATGTCTATCAAGATCTAATAAGATCTACTTTGATATATATTAGGATTTGAAGCATCTTTCTTTTACTCAAACTAGGAGTAAATTTTCCCTATAAATAGAAGGGTTTCTTCATTGCAAATTACCCCATCAAGAGATCCCTCAAACGAATAAATAAGAATTACTCTCTCTATTCTCTCTACTCTTCTTCTTGTTCTTTAATATTTTATAACAATATATATATATTTATATATTAACAAAATTTCTAATTTCAGCGTTGAGCACAAAAATATTCAATTTTTCTATCTCGACAAGTTGTACAATCATAGTGCATCTGAAAATCTCCAATTATGTTTTATCCATCATTATATATGGGGATTTTATGTGATCAAACAAAGTTTCTTATTTTATCATTAAATTAATGTTTAGCTAAGCGATAAAATAATTAATAATAAAACACATGTCATTTGTTATTTCTAATTATCGATTATCTAGGTGATAAAGCAAAATAAAATATGTAAATAAGACAAGCGAGGAGAAAGAAGGCAAGACAATTCATGATAAAGGGGACTGGTCTTGTAATAACCCAACTACCCCAAATAAACATGAAAAGTGAATAAAAAGACTAAAAAGAAATCATCCAAATGAAACAAAAAAAATGTTTTGATTTTATTCGAATCAGAAACTCAATTTTTTAATCATAATCCGACCCAAGGGCCGAACTCTTAGACAAGTAATAACATTATTAACCTCGCCGTTAGTATTTGTTGGGATCATCATTTCTGAATAACAACCTGTCCCACTCCACCTAGGCTGGAAGTCAAGTCTAAGGGCGTTCTATGACATGGACAAGATTAACATTTTTAGTAATACTTATCGTCCCAACTATCGTCCAAGAGGCATTGGACTTTGCTATTTTGGATTTGTGTTCCAGACTAAAGGTGTGTTTGGTATGAATGTTTTCCAGTTTTCTTATGTTTGGTTGACTTATATATTTTGGAAAATGTTTTCCAAACCAACTTATTTTCCTTAAATCTAAGGAAAATGACTTCCCTTCAAAAAGTAAGGAAAACATTTTCCAAAACTCTCTTTCAACCTCACTTTAAAGTTGAAATATTCATACAGTTCTCAAAATCATCTACCCCGCCCCCCGCTCCAAATATCCTATCACCCCCACCCCGCTCCTACCCCTACCTCCACCCCCACCTCCACCCCCACCCCCAAAATTCAATTATTTTAAAAAGTATTTCAAAACTTTTTCTTAGTCCATCCCCTACCCCATGCCCTTCCCCTACTCCTACCCCCACCTCCACCCCCAAAATTCAATTGTTTTAAAAAGTATTTCAAAATTTTTTCTTAGTCCATCCCCTACCCTCACCCCACCCCTACTCCTACCAACCCCCTTTCAAAAACAATATCTACATTTTATTAAAAAATTCAAACTTTTTCCTTATCCCTTACCCCTACCCTCCCTCCCCCCTTACCGGCCCCCTCTCCCATCCCTCCCCCTCCCAACAGCCTCAAAAAAAATTAAATTTATTTTTTAAAAAAATTAAATCTTTTTACTCTCCCTTCCCCCTCACTCCCTTACCCTGACCCCCAGCTCCTACTAATCCCTCTCCTCCCTCCTTCCCCCTCCCCCCTCCCCCTGGCAATTTAAAAATAAAAAATTTAACAAAAAAAATTCAAAACTTTTTCTTACCCCACCCCTACTACATATTTTGACACCCCCACCCACCCTCCTACCACCCCCCTTCCCCAAAAGAACTTTAATTTTTTAAATTTATTTTTTAAAAAAGGATTCTAAAATGTATTTTTACGCTTTAGCTAAACACTAAAATGTATTTTTTGAAAAATATTTTTTTATTCACCAACCAAATACAAGAAAGTATTTTCCGAAAAATATTTTCCATCCACCAACCAAACATAAGAAAACAAGTAAGAAATCAACTTGTGGAAAATATTTTCCTTCTTACCAACCACACCCTAAAAGAAAACTGTTGCCTAGGACTCGAAGCGCGAACATATTGAACAACAAGTAGCACATAATAATCTCAAATTAGCCTCTTGATTAATTAATGTTAACTAATGTGATAGCATGCGAAGAAAATTAATTATATATTATGTCATTAACCTATAGGCATGATGTCCAAATTATCAATCAAGTGGTGATAAAGTACAACTGTGATTCGTGTATGCAACAATGTAATGTGTGTTCATGAGGGGAGTCAAAAGTGTGGTAAATGTGTCAAGAAATGTGCTTGTGAATTAAGTGTTATAAACTATAATGAGAATACAAGAAACTAGTAAAATATTCAAGGATGTGTTAACATGTTAGGAATGCACTTAAATGCGGAGAACAAATTAACATATAAAAAATGTAGAGAATTACTAGTATTTTAGCATGTTGGAAGTCAACATGCTGAAAAAATTAATTAATCATGCTGAAAATTTAATTAAACATGCTAAGAATAACGTTAAGGCGCAGTATTTCATGTTAATATGCTGAAAACATGCCACGAATGCCTAAAATCTAATATTTTAACATGCTCTAAATGTAGGAAACTACCATTATAAACATGCTGGAATTCAGTCTAAGTGCTAAAATTTATTTAGATGCGCAGAAAAATTATTTAATCATGCTAGAAATTAATCTAAAACTGCTAAAATTAATTTAGACATGGGCAAACTTGATCTAAGCTATGCTGGAAACTAATTTAAGTTGCTAAACTAGATGTTGGACATGCTGAAACTTTAATGTTAACATGCTCAAATTTATTTTAATATGCCTAAAATTATGTCGACACGCTTAAACATGTAAAGACATACTAAATAAGTTGTCCTTAACATGCAAAAATTAATGTAATAAGTTAACGTATCAAAAATATTATCATATCTTAACTCAATGGATATGTTTAAAGCTATTAGCATGCTTAGGTTTAAATCAATATGCTTAACATGCAAAAATACATCAACATGCCTAATGTCAAATTAATATGCTCGACGTCGATTAATATGGTATGTCGATTTTAATTAGATCAAAAGTAATTAACAAACCGTAGTTTAAGTGTCTAAACAATTCATACATTTATAAATCCTAATTTGTGTGCCTAAGTGATTCACGTAGCATGTAATAAATATAATCCTAAGTTGTGCCTATCTATACCGTTCATATAGCACGTATGTCCTTGCCCCCAGAAGCAATCCCCGAAAATTATTATTACATCAATAAAAATAGTATCTTTACAATAATATTACAAACTAATTTAGTAAAAAATAAAAATAAAACTAGAATTGAGAGTGCGCAGCTCCCTCCTCACTTTCTTCAAATATCATGACACCAGTTAGATACAAACAAAGCACCCATACATGCACAAAATGGAGAGCATGGATAACAACACATGATTTCAGTAGAGAAAAAAGCAAGACATAGACAAGAAGGCATGTGAGGGCTAACTAACTCAACTCCTAGGGGTCATGTTTGCTACTGACTTTCACAGCAATACCACAACTATCACACAGAGAATGAAATTACGTCGATAGGTCCTTACCGATTGATGATGACAAGATACAGTAATAAGAAAAACCAAGCAATAAAGAATCCAAGTGCAAATTACCCCAGAGAAATCAATATTAATGATCTAATAGTAAGCACGAAAGTAACAATGAAAATTATTTCTTTTTTCTTGAGGCTTTTTTGTAGGGGTCGTAGTGGAAAATTTCGTGTCCAAAATAAGAGAAAGAAGGTCCTTTATATAGTGGAAGGGAAATACTTGTTAAAAGGAATAAAATAATTAAAGATAAATTAACGAAATATCAATTCCTTAATTACCTTGGTCAAATTAATTAGGAGGAGAAAATCTCGCTAATAGGACTATTAAAAGAAAACTAGAAAATCAGTCACCCCCTCAATCAATTGAGATCAATCAGAAGTAATTAAACAGTTAAATATTGTCATAAATAGAAGAGTAAATTTTTTCCAAATTAAGTAGAAAGAAAACTATAAAAATAGAATATAAATGAGATTTGCCATATGTAATAGAGCAAATCAGTGAGAGCAGAGAATCACAAGGATTCGAACAACTCAAGTTGACATATTTAAAACATGTAATGTTTTTCATTCTGAATTTAAAAGTGACGGGATGAATAGGGGACTCAAATTCATCTTAGAGAACCAAATTGATTGACAATTGCAATTTAGTACAAACTTTGAAATTGTGCAAAATTCACAACTCAAGTCATGAAATTAGGGCTTTTTCATGTATACCAGTCTAGGGACGTGCACAAACACATAATAAATGAATTGAATCGAAACTCATAAAATGATTTAGGCAATTCGCACCAAAACAAACAAGTATGTAAATTAAGGTTTAATAGATCAAACCAGTCAATAATCGCAGGGAGCTTGAATAACACTCATGAAATAAAACAATAGAACACAAGAAAAGAAAACAGGATGAACAAGATTGAGAACTCGACAATGCAAAATCAAACCTTTGTCACGAAAAAATATGTTGTTTCCTGTGGATTTGAACCGAAATAGCGGCAATGGTGGAGTGATTTCGCTGGCTAATTTCACCGATTGCATGGATGGTTGACGGTGGAGAGGGCCATAGGCGGTCTTCGATGGGTGTTCACGAAGCGGAGAAGAGGAGGGGGCTCGAAGGGGGCTGTCATTGCTATTTTTGTCGTTGGTGGCGTCGTAGACGAAGGAGGAGGGCGGTGATGCACCTATTTTCAGCGGAAGATATTATGGCGATGACGGCAATGAGGAGGAGGCCATTCTCCGGTGGGAAGGCGACTGTGGCGTGTGGTGGCAGTCATGGTTGCTTTCTTTTTTAGCGAGAGAGATAGGTCTAGAGGGAGGTGGATGAGAGATGAGGGGATTAGGGTTAGGGTTTCCCATTTGAGTGTATAAAAGGAAAGGAAAGAAAGTTTTGATCTCAGCCGTCAGATTCGTTTTGGATTGACGGCTAAGATTTAAACATGGAAGATATTAAATTGGACCTCATATTGGCTATGATGGCAATAAAATGGGCTACAATTGTAGTGGTTCGAATAAGAATTAGGCTAAAAGGTAAATAAATTAGGCAAAGTGACTCTGATTAGGCTGTTATTTAAATTGTAGTAGTAGATAATAATAATAATAATAATAATAATAATAAAAATAAGTAATAATACTACCAATAATAATAAATAATAACAATGTTAAATAATGGAAAACTAGACGATGTATTTGCAAAAAATTTGGATGTGCATAATTACAAGAAAAATAATTTAATAATTATATAAAATGTCGTATTTGAGTCTTAAAAATTATAAAATATGATACTAAAAACTAAAAAATAATTTATGCATTTTTTAAAATTATGAATGCGACATGCTAGTAAGTATTTAATATAAGATAATATGTAAAAGTATTAATAATTAAAATTAAATAATTTTGATAAATATAGTAGCCTAAAAGTGATATTGGGAGGTCAAAATTGGGTCTCAACAGCTCCCCCTTCGTTGTTTGAGAATGATAAAAGAATTTTCAAGCAACAAAAGTTGACGTAGTAGCTAATTTTGTCCGATTGAGATGACTGTTTGTAAGGAAGAAAGCAACGGGAGGTGTTTAAAAATAGTGTGTCCGAGACATTTGCTTTAAGTCGCCTACATATCTCTATTTTTACGAGAATCAGGCCGCGTGTTGTTCTAGATTTAGGAATGAGCAATATTCCTAAAGAATGTTAATGACAAAGGTTGGGGCATCAAAAATGGTATCGTGTATTGGATAGGATTTGGGATAGAATGAAACAATGACGTATGTAGAATTTTGAAGATGTTGAGGTTGGTGAGTTTCAAGATGAGTTCACGTGGTGGATTAATAGATGGAGTGATACTCCTGAAAACAGAAACGAAAATTGCCTCAATTTGTTGTTCCTTCTCTGTTACCTGCGTCTTTACATCACTCAATAACAAAGGTTATGCATGTAAGATATAAACAATTGATAAACGTAATGTAAATGTGGAAATAAAGAAAGCGTATCTATTGTATCGTGGAATCGTGTGATCGGTTGATTGGTTTCTCATTGTGGAATCGTGTAATCAGCTTTTGGGGCTTCTCATTGTGGAATTGTGTGATCATCTACTTGTTAGTCCTTCCATTTTAGCTCAAATGGAAAAAATGGTTAGGACGAAAAAACATGTATGTATAGAAGATTAAATAATGTAGTGAAAATAACCATAACAAAAGGAAATAAGAAAGCGTATCTTGTCACAAGAAGGCAATGCTTTGTTGATATAGATTTGAATAGGTTATGCTTAGGTAGTTTCTTGATGGAGTCATGCTTAACTCCATTGAATTTAAAAAATAATGCTTAGTTTGGACAATTTCTTGAGAGGGTAGTGCTTAACCCAACTAACTTTCAAGGGCAATGCCTAGCTTTAGTCAGATTCTCGAAATAGGGTAGTGCTTAACCCTCTTGACTTTTCAAGGAAAGTTCTTAGCCTTAGAGAGTTTTAGATAGAGTAGTGCTTAACTCCATGAAGTTTCCAAAACAATGCTTAGTTTGGATGATTTCTCGAGAGCGGGTAGTGCTTAACCCAACTAACTTTAAGGGACAATGCTTAGCCTTAGTTAGTTTTCTCGAAAGAGGGTAGTGCTTAACCCACTTGACTTTCCAAGGACAGTTCTTAGCCTTAGAGAGTTTTAGATAGAGTAGTTCTTAACTCCATTAAGTTTTCGAATTAATGCTTAGTTCGTATGATTTCTCGAGAGCGGGTAGTGCTTAACCCAACTAACCTTCAAGGACAATGCTTAGCCTTAGTCATTTTTCTCGAAAGAGGGTAGTGCTTAACCCACTTGAATTTCCAAGGATATTGCTTAGCCTTAGAGAGTTTTAGATAGAGTAGTGCTTAACTCCATCGAGTTTCCAAAACAATGCTTAGTTCCGATGATTTTTCGAGAGAGGGTAGTGCTTAACCCAACTAACTTTCAAGGAAAATGGTTAGCCTTAGTTAGTTTCTCAAAAAAGGGTAGTGCTTAACCCGCTCAGAAGGCAGAACGAGAATACATAACCTTATGTATTCTGATGGTGTATAGCATACTCAAGATTTGTACTCGTCAGTTTATTCTTGCACTCAAAGAAAAATTGTTAGTTTTTTAAAAAGGGGAAAGATTGATTCCGGTCTCTGTCGGCTCCTTTGTTCAGGTCCCCAATTCATCGATTTATATCGCTTTCTTGAGATGTCATCCTTGATGAAATTTTTTAGGATTCCTCAAAAATTTCTACCCAGTTCATGGTCTCAATCTTGCTAGGATTTGTTGAAATGCTTCTTGATAAAATTTTTGAGACCCTCTCAAAAATTCTGCTCCAGTTACATGTCCCATTCATCTTGAACTTGTAGAATCATAAAATTTTTTAATTCCTTTCAAAAATTCTGTCCCAGTTACATGCTTCAGGAAAATATAAAAATTTAATTATGATATGACCGAACTCCACAAGAGCGCCTACGTATCCCTCTTAAACGGGAATCAGGTCGAACGCAGTTCAAATTACATAAGAGAAATTCATATTTTCCAAGAATATGTAAAGGTTATAGCAACTCAAGTGCTTGAGAGCCTGGAATGAGCAACGTGATGCCTCTTCCTTAATGTCAGATAGATACCAATGCTTAATCAACATCGAGATATGGACCTTTCATATTTATCACCTTGGTATCAATCAATTCTTGAATTTTGTCCTTTAAAGCATGAAATTCCTCTATGGCGTGGCCGGTCATCCCTGAATGGTAAGCATAAATTTTGGAATGATCAATCCATTTCGCGCATGTATTCATTACAATTGCAGGAATTGGAGTAATGTAGCCATCAACCCTTAATCTCTCATAAATATGGTCTACAGGTTCGTTCAAAGGATTGTGCTGTCTTGACTGATTTTTCTGATGCTTGGCTTGAGTTTTGACGAATTGATTGGGTCATAGAGCTGTCGGTGGATTTGCATAAGATAATGGTTGTTGGAAGGTAGTTGGAGGTATTTAGAAGTGGGGAGATTGTTGAAATGGATATAATGGTGCTTGATATATGGGTGTTTGGTATTGAAGCAGGGGATGTGGTGTTTCGTAACTTGGAAGGGTTTTGGGATCTTGCATAGTCAAGATAGCATTTACTTCCTTCATGTTGTTATTCTCATCAGCCTGTGAAGTCTTTATCGCTTATAGTGCCTCTAAATTTGTTATCATACCATTTTTAATGCCTTCTTCAATTCTCTCGCCCAATTTGATGATGTTAACAAGCATTCAATCCTCTATAAGAATCATCCTTTCATAATATAGTGGCTCTTGGGTGAGAATGAGTAATTCCTTCATTTGATTTTCATCTAAAGAAGGGTGCACTTTAAAAGCTTCACTTATCGATCTCATTCCATATTCTCGAAACAATTCTGTAGGTTTCTTTTTTAACTTCTGAATATAGAACCAATCAGGCACATTCTCAACATTGAATCCAAATATTTCTACAAAATTAGAGGCCATATCGATCTATTTTGACCATTTTTTTGCATCTTGTGTGACATACCATGATAAGGCATCTCCATTGAGGCTCCTCGTGAATAATTTCATAAGAATTTGCTCATTTTTAGAGACTCCTGCCAACTTGTCACAATATAAGTTCAAGTGGACTTTTGGATCTCCAGTCCCATTGTACAATTCAAATCTAGGAGGTTTGTACCCCTCTGGCAGTTCAACATCAGGGTATATGCACAAATCTTCGTAACTTAGCCCGTTAAACCCCTTATTGCCTTCAAGTTGTTCCAATCTTTCAACCAGGGATTGCATAAAGACGGCGTTTGCCGGAGGTTTGGATTTATATTGATGGTGGGTAAATGGGTTCTTTTTGACATAACTTGGGTCTAAAGTATGGCTATTTGGATGAGAAATATTTGTGGCAAACGTTGGAGGTGTATTATGAGCATATGATGTTGTTTGATAATTTAGTAGAGCTAGATATGCGTGACATTGCGGTGGACAAGAATGTGGATGTGAGTTATGTTTAGGTAGCGTGTATATGTGGCTTGAATTATTTAGAGATTGTGAAATAGAAAGTGATGGTAAGGGGTGGCTTGTGAATGTAGCATTAGATTTGACAACAGTGTTACCCTCAACTTGTGGTTCGAGAGGAGCATTCAAAGAAAGGGGTAAAATAAACAAGTTACGGGCTTGTGACAATTCCACTTGTAGTTGAAGAATTCTTTGTTCCATTTGTACGATCAACTCACCATGCTCATTTCTAGTATCGTTGTTATCACCCATTTCTTTGTCTTGATGACTGATCCTTAAGAGAATGAGACCGAGCTCTTCTTCAGTTGGTGTAATGGGCAAAAGAGTGCACGAATCAATCCTTGGGGTATGGGAGAAAATAAATAATGAAAAAATAAAAAGAGTCAAGTTAGTAAGGTATAGGTGACATATAGGTAAAGAATAAACATGTTATTTTGTAACAAATAAAAAGTTTCATAATGGACAGACCCTTATGTTCCTGTACCACTCAAAGAAAACGTTAGTTCAAGATAAATGGTTGTCCTACATTTGAATATCGTAGCCGTAATCTGCCCTTAATATGCTCAGGAGTTGGGCTTATTAGCCCGACATTTTGGAAGTGTAATTGAAAAGAAGGGAAAGAAAATGTTTTTTCAAAAGATTAAGACCGGACCCAAAGTGGGCTACCTATGTATCCAAATGGAGGTCAAGTAAAACGTAGTTCATGAGGGTAGGGTAAGGATAAAGAGGCGCAACATTTTGTCTTGGGCGATGAGAAGGAGGGCTAGAGTCTTTTCGGATATTGAGCATATTTGCCATGTTGCAGATTATCACTCAAGTTTGATATTCAAATGCTAGACAACCTTAAAATAAAATAAGTACGGTAAAAATTACCACATAGTGCATAATTTCAACACGTAATAAATACAAAGAAAAAGTCATTCTAGGAGGAAGGCTAAGCCTTAATAAGCATTCCAGGCATTTAGATTTTAGCTCCTAACGCACGAAGTAGGATAGTGATAGAACGTGATGTCGAATTTGCGATTGTGGTTGTAATGAAGGTAAGAAATATAAGAAATGAGTAAGGTCGACTTTTGTTGAACATCAGATTTGTTGATTCACATCATATTGTTGATTCATCCAACTCCGTATAGAAAAGTGTTAAAGCAGGGGAAAAGAAAGTTTTATAATGGTGAGACCGAACTCATTAAATGAGTTCCTACGTATCCACAGGGGAATCAGGTCGATCGTAGTTCATATTACATAAGGAGGAAAACATAAAAGAAACTGCAAGTTGTGAAATTTAAAGAAATTTCGAATGCTTGGAAGTTTGGAGAAGAGAATCAATATGATATTCTACACCAATGTCAACAAGTGCCAGTCAATCTTGAGAAATCAATCAGCTTCAGAAGTTATCCCCATCACGTTTATCATTTTGGTGTCGATCAACTTTTGGATTATGTTCTTCAAAACAAAGCACGCCTTAGTAGGATGTCCTATCATCCCAGAGTGATAGGTTCAAATTTGGTTAGGACAATAGCATCAAGACTTAGGATCACAAGGTACGACAACAATAGGCGTGATGTAGCCTGCCTCCTTGAGTCATTCATACAACTGTTCTATGGATTCTCCCAAAGGAGTGTATTATTTTGGTGGATTTTCTGGAGCTCATGTTGATGTTTGGTGGATTTTTTATTTGTTGGTGGTTTTTGGTAAGGCATTGTAAGGTAGTTTGATGTTGGAGCAATAAATGGAGGTGGGTACCAAATAGTTTGTGGAGGAGGTTTTGTGACGGATTGAGGATAATAGTCTTGGACATAATTGGATGATAGCACAATTTCTGGAGCTTGGTACCATATTAGTTGAGGTTGGGGTATGATTACTTCAAACTTTGTAGGTTTTGATGTCCTATTGATGATCGTCTTTCCTTTGTCTCTGAACTGTTACTCAACCAAATCAGTCTCAGCTATGGGCTTTCTCTTAATCTTGTTGTCGAATTTCCTAATAAACTCAATTGCCAAATCTTCCCAAGAGATCCACTTCCTACAATCTTTTTCGGTGTACCATATCAACACAGGACCAGTAAGTGAGCTGACGAAGATCTTCTTATTGAGACCATCGCTTTTTCCTATAACTGCTAGTTCGTCAAGGTATCCTCCAAATGGGAATAAGGGTTTCCTGACCCATCATGTAATGGAAAGTTCAAGTACTCAATTCTATCTTTGTCTTCTTATTTAGCTTTGAATGACTTAGATGACCCCTCCTTATGCTTAGAAATTCGTCCCTTCATTTCCTTCTCCTTGCCCATGGTTGTCAACCTATTAAGTGCTTTCAGAAGTGCAAATGATACCGACATGAAAACACTGGTGCCCCACAATCAGTCATGGGTGAGGTCGTTGATATAGGAGATGACATAGTGTAGGTGGGAGCAATAATGTTAGCTTTGGATAGTGGCTTTGGAAAATGTGGTGGCATTTCAACTGAACCTCAGAGATTAGTCATTATCCCCCTAATTCTATCCATTTTCCCTTCAATCCTTCTAATGTTCAAAATAACTTTGTTTTGACGCAATCCCAAATTCTCATGCTCATCGTCGCTATTGACAAGATCGATAAACATTGCTTGACTGGGCGTTTCTGATGTTCAACTTTAGTCAACCTTAGAAGAAAGGACTTATAATTAGAAACAAAGAGTACACACGGGAGTCTAGAATGAATATTCTACTTATTTGAAAATAATGAGTTATGCTCATTCGGAGCTCTATGTAACTTAGAGGTTGTGAAAGCTAAAGTACGACATGAACATAATGATATTAATGTCCGAGAATCGTGGTATGACAATAGTATGTAAAGTTATATGCATTAGGAAGAGGATATCCTAAAATGATAAGTTGCACTAAGAGATTGTGAATGAGACTGAAGCTCTTTATCAAAGCTAGAGTTGGACCTAGGGGGAATTAACGTACTAATGGATGAGTCAGGAGGGTAATTGAAGGGAAGTTTTCATAGACCCTAAGAGTGTATTATAGGGTCCTAACATGACAAGAGTTTTAAGAGTAACGAGCTTTAAAGTGAGGAACACTAAATGTAAGGAGTGACTAAGGTAAGATTGAAAACAACAAGATAGACGAGATGTCAATACATACATAGAAATGCAACACATAGCAAATAATTATGAGTCATTTTGAGGTCGTAAGCCTTTTTGGACTTTGAATTAGGCTAACATTCAATGCGCCAAGAATGCCAAGGCATCCTACGTTGAATGGGATGCATATTTCTCAGCGAAAAAAATATGTAGCCATGACCTAAAGGACAAGAGTAAGTTTAGGACATGGTTCCCCCGAGTGGACAACACGAAAGTGGGAAAGCTTGTGGATGTCAACGGACCATTGATCGACCGATCTACCAGGCATTTCCCAAATGGTGTTTTAGGACAGAACGTCCGTGTATTCATGCAACCGTTCATAAAAGAAAACAAAAGAAGTTTCCAATTGAAGGAAAGTATGAGCTGAATGCCAGTTATAAAAGGCAGTAACACGTAGTACATAGCAAATATAATAACATGCTTAGCAACATAAAAACAAATAAATATCAAAACATATATCCAATAAAAGGGAGAAGAGGGGAAATGATAGGCATGAACAAATATGAAAACACATAAAAGAGGAAGGAGAAGGGTTAACAAGTGGAAAAATAAATCAAGGTGTCAAAACAAACGACAATCATGAAAAATCATAATCAAAAATAAAATTCAGACACATAATAAAATCCCAAATAAAACACAAACTCGTAATGGTTAGAACCTAAGATCCCCAGCAGAATCGCCATTCTGTCACGCCCCATTTTCCTCGCGGAAAGCGGGATTCGACGTGACAAACTCTTTTTGGGATGAGTTTAAATGGGTGTGAGAGTCTCCACCTAACGTATTAAGGTGCATTAGGGCATCGGTCTAGGCTACTACGAACCTATTTTGTTATTTTATCTTAATTCACCAGAGTTCGGGTAAGGGTTCAAATTACCTCAAAAGGAAAGTGTTAGGCACCTTTCGAGATCCACAAAGGTGGTTCCCGGCCGAATTCGTACTTTACGTGGGGATTCTATGTGATCAAATAAAGTCTCTTATTTTATCATTAATTTAATGTTTAGCTAAGCGATAAAATAATTAATAAGCAAACACATGTCATTTGTTAATTCTAATTGTCGATTATCTAGGTGATAAAGCTAAATAAAACATGTAAATAAGACAAGCGAGGAGAAAGAAGGCAAGACAATTCATGATAAAGGGGACTGCTCATTTAATAAACCAACTACCCCAAATAAATATGTAAAGTGAATAAAAAGACTAAAAAGAAATCGTCCAAATCAAACAAAAAATATATTTAGATTTTATTCGGATCAGAAACCCAATTTGTTAATCATCATCCGACCCAAGGGCCAAAATTTTAGACAAGTAATAATGTCATTAACCTCGCCATTAATATTTGTTGGGATCATCATTTTTGAATGACTACCTGTTCCACCCCACTTAGGCTGGATGTCAAGTCTAAGGGCGTTCTATGAAAAGGACAAGACTAACGTTTTTATTAATACTTATCGTCCCAACTATCGTCCAAGAGGCATTGGACTTTGCTATTTTGGATTTGTGTTCTAGACTAAAAGAAAACTGTTTCCTAGGACTTGAAGCGCGAACATATTGGACAACAAGTAGCACGTAATAATCCAAAGTTAGCCTCTTGATTAATTAACGTTAACTAATGTGATAGCATGCGAAGATAAATAATTATATATTATGCCATTAACCTATAGCCATGATGTCTAAATGTTAATCAAGTGGTGATAAAGGACAACCGTGATTCGTGTATGCAACAATGTAACATTTGTTCATGAGGGGTGTCAAAAGTGTGGTATATGTGTCAAGAAATGTGCTTGTGAATTAAGTGTTATAAACTATAATGAGAATACAAGAAACTAGAAAAATATTAAAGGATGTGTTAACATGTTAGGAATGCACTTAAATGCGGAGAACAAATTAACACGTAGAAAATGTAGAGAATTACTAGTATTTTAGCATGTTGGAAGTCAACATGCTGAAAAAATTAATTAATCATGCTGAAAAATTAGTTAAACATGCTAAGAATAACGTTAAGGCACAATATTTCATGTTGATATGCTTAAAACATGCCACGAATGCCTAAAATCTAATATTTTAACATGCTATAAATATAGGGAACTAGCATTTTAAACCAGCTGGAATTCAGTCTAAGTGCTAAAATTTATGTAGATACTCAGAAAAATCATTTTATCATGCTAGAAATTAATCTAAAATTTCTAAAATTGATTTAGACATGCGTAAACTTGATTTAAGCCATGCTAGAAACTAATTTAAGTTGCTAAACTAGATGTTGGACATGCTGAAACTTTAAAGTTAACATGCTCAAATTTGTTTTAATATGCCTAAAATTGTGTCGACATGCCTAAACATGTAAAGACATACTAAATAAGTTTTGCTTAACATGCTAAAATTAATGTAATAAGTTAACGTATCAAAAATATTATTATGTCTTAATTCAATGGATATGTTAAAAGGTATTAGCATGCTTAGGTTCAAATTAATATGCTTAACATGCAGAAATACGTCAACATGCCTAATGTCAAATTAATATGCTCGACGTCGATTAATATGGTATGTCGATTTTAATTAGATCAAAAGTAATTAACAAACCGTAATTTAAGTGTCTAAACAATTCATACATTTATAAATCCTAATTTGTGTGCCTAAGTGATTCACGTAGCATGTAACAAATAAAAGCCTAAGTTGTGCCTATCTATACCGTTCATATAGCACGTATGTCCCTGCCCCCAGAAGCAATCCCCGAAAATTATTATTACATCAATAAAAATAGTATCTTTACAATAATATTACAAACCAATTTAGTAAAGAATAAAAATAAAACTAGAATTGAGAGTGCGCAGCCCCCTCCCCACTTTTTACAAATATCATGACACCTGTTAGATACAAACAAAGCACCCATACATCCACAAAATGGAGAACATGGATAACAACACAAGATTTCAGTCAAGAAACAAGCGATACATAGACAAGAAGGCATGCAAGGGCTAACTAACTCAACTCCTAGGGGTCATGTTTGCTACTGACTTTCACAGCAATATCACAATTATCACACAGAGAATAAAATTACATCGATAGGCCCTTACCAATTGATGATGACAAAATACAGTAATAAGAAAAACCAAGTAATAAAGAATCCAAGTGTAAATTGCCGCAGAGAAATCAATATTAATGATTTAATAGTTAGCACGAAAGTAACAATGAAAATTATTTCTTTTTGATTGAGGCTTTTATGTAGGAGTCTTAGTGGATATTATGTGTCCAAAATAAGAGAAAGAAGGTCCTTTATATAGTGGGAGGGAAATACTTCTTAAAAGGAACAAAATAATTAAATATCAATTAACGAAATATCAATTCCTTAATTACCTTGGTCAAATTAATTAGGAGGAGAAAATCTCGCTAATAGGACTATTAAAAGAAAACAAGAAAATCAGTCACACCCTCAATCAATTGGGATCAATTCGGAGTAATTAAACAGGTAAATATTGTCATAAATAGAAGAGTAAAATCTGTCCAAATTAAGTAGAAAGAAAACTCTAAAAATAGAATATAAATGGGATTTGCCATATGTATTAGAGAAAAATAAGTGAGAGGATAGAATCACAAGGATTCGAGAAGCTCAATTTGACACATTTAAAACATGTAATGTTCGCCTTTCCGAATTTAAAAGGGGCGGGAGGAATAGGGGACTCAAATTCATCTTAGAGAACCAAATTGACTGACTATTGCAATTTAGTACAAACTTCAAAATTGTACAAAATTCACAACTCAAGTCATGAAATTAGGGATTTTTCATGTATACCAGTCTATGGACGGGCACAAACACATAAGTAAACGAATTGAATCAAAACTCATAAAATGATTTAGGCAATTTGCCCTAAAACAAACAAGCAAGTAAATTAAGGTTTAATAGATCAAACCAGTCAACCATCGTAGGGATCTTGAATAACACTCATGAAATCAAACAATAGAACACAAGAAAAGAAAACAGGTTAAAAAATATTGAGAACTTGAAAACGCGAAATCAAACCTTTGTCACGAATAAATATGTTGTTTCCTATGGATTTTAACCGGAATAGCGGCGATGGTGTAGTGATTTTGACAACTGATTTCATCGGTTACATGGCTGGATGGCGGTGGAGAGAGCCGGAGGCGGTGTTCGTGTAATACCCCAATCATTCATTAAGCCTAAATCTGTCTTTTGAGTGGATAGGGGTGACTTCCAAAGTGATTGATATTTATATTGTTTTGTATTTCTCTAATTTATACTATTTTTCATGTATAGAATTGAATAAGATTTCCATCGATACCAATTTCATCGAAATCCGACATCGGATGAGGAAGTTATGGTCGTTTTACTAAGTGATGTCGAAATCGCCCAGGCCTAATGGTAGATCTGAAGGACCGTGAAGTCCTTTGTGGACTATCAGTTGTCCCGTCAATCCAAGGAAGTAACCCCTTTTTCTAGCCATCGTGCGATGGCCAAAATGGTGGGCCGCCAAAAATTTGATGGACCGTCAAGAGGACTATCAAGTCGAGGCAGAATGTCCCATTTTTGACACCCGAGTGACGGACGATCTGGTGGACCATCAGTTTCTTAATGGTTCGTCACTTCGACCGTCATGTCGAGGAAGAATGTCCCAGTTTTGTCACTCGAGTGACGGACAATCGGTGGACCATCAGTTGCTCTGACGGACCGTCAGTTCGACCATCAGAGACCCCGATCAACAATTTTCAACTATTTTTAAAATGGCATTTTGTTTTTTTCCGCCCATTTTGGTCTTGTATATATATCCAAGAAGATTAGAAAACCTTATTTTCTCTCATTTCTCTTCTAAGAAATATCTAGAAGCTAGGGTTTCTCTCCAACCCAAAATCCAATCTTCTTCTAAAAAATTCAAGAATCTTCCTTAGAGTTTCAAAGTGGTTCAAGAATCAACTCTCCCGGTCAAAGGCTTCAAGAACCATAATTCAAGAGTGTAAGAAGGAGTCAAAAACAAGTCTTTTCATCTTAAATTCCTAATCCAAGGTATGTGAGGTTTGAGCAAGAACACTCCCTTCGTTCTTGTGCCCAAAGATTTAATTTTTATTATTTATTTCCATGAAATTGCAAAGTGGGTTTACACCCAAATTACTTTATTAATGATTTTATGAGATTTAAGTTGTTCAAGTTTGATATACATAATTATTTTATCATTTTATTTCTTAAATTGAGAACTTACGCCATGAGTTGTATATTGTTACCATGAATTGATGATTTCTAAGTGATTTAAGATAGGTGTCATGATTTAATATTTTTCTATGAGAAGTTTGATTATTCAATATATATTTATATTTAAGCTTGAGAGTCCAGAACGGGCTCTTTGATGTTTTCCTAAAGTTCTGATATTTGATATGATTTAATGAGCAAGTACATTTGAGGTTGAGAAAGATTGCTTTAAGTTTGAGTCGAGTTAGGAATACACAAGTTGTTTATGATTTGCAAATGAGATATTAATGATTTGGTCTCTATGATAGACCCTTAATTTGATTAAGGTGGATTTCCTAACATGTTCTGAGCTTAAGTCTGGGAGTAGTATTTAGCACCGAGCAGGAAATATGGTATTTCCCCAGAACTACATGCCACCGTAGGATTAAGATTAAGGGCCAAAGCCCAACACAGTGATCACTAAAGTTAAGGTTCTACTCTGATGGAAAGGATATAATAGCTCTCCCCAACGTGGATGGTTGTTTCCTTTCAGTTCAGTGCGAGTCAGTTGGGGACCTATCCCAATAGCTCCTCAGTCTTATGTAGTAGAGGCTTTGTCAGACTACAGAACCAGTATGTATAGAACTGCAGTATTTTGATTATACAGGACAATATTTCTTTGTATTCCAGTATGTTCATGACATGATTATTCTTCCTTATTACAACGTCATTTTTGTCATAGTGAGTTATAGAAGTGAAGACAGACGTAGAGGGTTAGCTTGAGGTCGTGTGTGGCCTTAAGCACCGTGTGACATCCCGAAATAAGATCTTGGGGTGTTATAGTTCGACGGGTGTTCGTGAAGAAGAGAAGAGGTGGGGGCTCGGAGGGGGCTTTCATCGCTGTTTTTGTCGTTAGTGGCACCAGAGACGAAGGGGGAGGGTGGTGGCGCACCTGTTTTCGCCAGAGAATGATATGGTGATGACGGGACAATGAGGAGGTCATTCTACGATGGGGCTGCGACTGTGGCTCACGGTGGCAATCATGGTTGCCTTTTGTTTTAGCAAGAATGAGGGATCTAGAGGGAGGCGGATGAGCGATGAGGGGATTAGGGTTATGGTTTCCCATTTGAGTGTATATAAGGAAAGGAAAGAAAGTTTTGATCTCAGCCATCGTATTTGTTTCAGATTGACGGCTAAGATTTAAACATGAAAGATATTAAATTAGATCTCATATTGGCTATGATGGTAATAAAATGGGCTACAATTGTAGTGGTTTGAATAAGAATTAGGCTAAAAGGTAAATAAATTAGGCAAAGTGACTTTGACTAGGCTGTTATTTAAATTGTAGTAGTAGATAATAATAATAATAATAATAATAATAATAATAATAAAATAATAATACTAATAATAATAATAAATAATAAGAAATAATAATAAATAATAACAATATTAAATAATGGAAAACTAGACGATGTATTTGCAAAAAATGTGGATGTGCATAATTACATGAAAAAATAATTTAATAATTATATAAATGTCGTATTTGAGTCTTAAAAATTATAAAAAATGATACTAAATGCTAAAAAATAATTTATCCATTTTTCTAAATTATGAATGTGACATGTTAGTATATATTTAATATAAGATAATATGTAAAAGTATTGATAATTAAAATTAAATAATTTTGATAAAAATAGTAGCCTAAAAGTGACATCGGGAGGTCAAAATTGTGTGTCAACTGGTGTAGGGGGTTGGGTGAGGGGTGTGAGTTGGTTGAGATAAAAAAATTTAGAATAAGGGAATATTAGGGATTAAATTTGTTAGGATTCGTTGTATTTGTTTCCTCGTGGGAAAAGTGTAGAATAGGTGGGGGTACGTGGTAAGGTGAGACAAAAAATGGATAAATTGGAGGGACAAAATAAGGTGTCTACATCATGCCCCTTTTTGGGTGTAAACACAAAGTGTTTTCATACAAAAAAAGTAGACAATGAGACCAAATTTTGACCTGATCATTATTCAAGAAAATAAACAGAAGGAAGAAGAGCAACTGGATCATAACTTAGGACATCCTACCTACCCAAGTTATGAGAGAATTAAGTCACAGGTATCTCAACGGGTTGGAAGCAGAGGGACTCTACGGAGTTGGAGAGTCGAATGAGGCCTGTCGAGGTTCCGGTCTGCGACTCTGTTATTACATCAAAAATGAAAATTACAAGTTAAAAAGATAACTGAAATTACAAAAATCATATATATGCAGCTTCTTTTGGACTCTTGACTTGAGTTTCATCACCTTATTCTTCAGGCGGGCTCCTGACTTGCATTTTTTCAACTTGTAGCTTGGCTTTTAATTTATCCGCCCTGTTCTCCAGGTGGGCTCCTGACTTGCTATTTTTCAACCTGTTTACTTTCTATTTCTACACCTTGTTGCTTGACTTTTAACTTCTTCACCTTGTTGCTTGACTTTCAACTTTTTCACCTTGTTTCTTGACTTTCATTTATCCGCCCTGTTCTTTGGGTGGGCTCCTGAAATCACATCAAAACTAGAAACAAAATTATCCCAAACAAAGGTTATTATAAAGAGAGATTCCATTTTGCCGGAAAAGTAAAGTTCCAAAAACAGGAATTAAATTTTTTGCCCCAGTTTAACATCAGAGAACTTTTGTGACAGTCATATCATAACTACTTGAAAAACCCAAACAAAGAAATGCATCTTTTATGGGTTAATTGGAATGATTCGAATAGAAAGTTCATTTTCTAGGGGTCAAAGGGAATGACTCGACTAGAAAGTACATTTTCTAGGAATCAAGGGGAATACTCGACTAGGAAGTACATCTTCTAGGGATAAAGAGAATTACTCTACTAGGAAGTATATCTTCTAGAAATCAAAGGGACTAACTCGACTAGGAAGTATATCTTCTAGGAATCAAGGGGAATGACTCGACTAAAAGGTACATCTTATAGGAATCAAGGTAAATGACTCGACTAAAAAGTACATCTTATAGGAATGACTCGACTAAAAGGTACATCTTATAGGAGTCAAGGGGAATTACTCAACTAAAGGGTATAGTTATATGGATCAAGGGGAATGACTAGACTAAAGGGTACGTCTTATAGGAATCAAGGGGAATGACTCGACTAAAGGGTATGTCTTATAGGAATCAAGGGGAATAACTCAACTAAAATGTACCTCTAATAGAAATCAAGGGGAATGACTCGATTAAAAGGTACGTCTGATAGGAATCAAAGGGAAGGACTCGACTCAAAGGTACGTCTTATAGAAATAAAGAGGAATGACTCAACTAAAGGGTACGTCTTATAGGACTCAAGGGGAATGATTCGACTAAAAGGTACGTCTTATAAGAATCAAGGGGAATGACTTAACTAAAAGGTATGTCTTATAGGAATCAAGGGGAATGACTCGACTAAAAGGTACATCTTATTGGAATCAAGGGGAATGACTCGACTAAAAGGCACATCTTATAGGAATCAAGGAGAATGACTCAACTAAAATGCACGTTTTATAGGAATTAAGGGGAATGACTTGACTAAAAGGCTCATCTTATAGGAATCAAGGGGAATGACTCGACTAAAAGACACGTCTTATAGGAATCAAGGGGCATGACTCGACTAAATGGCAGGTCTTATAGGAATAAAGGGGAATAAGTTGACTAAAAGGCATATCTTATAGGAATCAAGGGGAATAACTCAACTAAAAGGTACGTCTTATAGGAATCAAGGGAAATAACTCGACTTAAAGGTACATCTTATAGGAATCAAGTGGAATAACTCGACTAAAAGGTATGTCTTATAGAAATCAAGGGGAATGACTCGACTAAAATGTACGTCTTCTAGGAGTGAGGGCTCAATTTAAGAAATGTATCGCCTAACAATTGAAAATTGAAATGCCTGGACAAAGAAGTGCGTCTCCGAGGGATATAGGATGATAAATTTTTACCATGATTTGATTATCAAACCTGTACAGAAATGTTGCTTCCTGCATTTGTAGATATGAGGCATTGAAACCCTTAATATTTATTCTCTGAAGTTATTGATTTAAAGGTGACGTGTTTCCTGTTTCATAAAAAAATACTTGTGAGTTTGAAACATAGTGGCTGGTTTGTGGTTTTAGCTTTCACAGTGATTACACTTGCCCTTGTCACATTTAACCTTGCTTCCGACCATTAGCATATATCATTAACTTTCTACATCATTGACCCAAACTCAGGTTATTAAGAGTGACTCTGAAACCAACACAATATCTATGTTTTGCCAGGCATCTCAGATAAATCCTTTGAACCTTGGTATTTTTATGAGTTCCCAGACTTGTCCGTTGAAAAAAAATTTTGCATGCCTTACTTTGGCTTACAATCATGTCTCTTTTATGTGCTGACTTTTGTCTCGCTTTGTGTAACTGAAGTAGTTGGTATCTAGTTTTGAAATCTTTTATCACTTATTTTGACATAGACTTGAATCAAAGACATGAGACAAATGATACCAATCGAATAACTGACTCAAGAAAATTGAAATAGAAATATAGAGAAGAAAGAAAAGACAATGAATGTCCCCACTGAAACAGAGAGAAGAAATTATTATTTGAAAATGACAGTCAATCCCAATGATTATGACACGCCTTTTGGATTAAGCTGTTTGATCTTTCATCTGAACTTTCTACCAATTTTTCATGAATTAATAGCCCTGAAACTGAGTTACTTCCTTGATCTCATTGCATTCAGAGACCTCATTCGGTTAGTGACGCCTTCAAGGGTTTTCGCCAACAAGCCTCTCTCACTTTCTTTTTTTTAGCTCACCATTGCCTTATGATGTTCGTAAGGTTTTTTCACCAATGAGACTCTCTTATTTTTATTTCTCTCAACTCACAGTTGTCCTACAGTGCTCGTGACGGTTTTCACAGCTAAGACTCTCTCATTTTTATCTCTCTCAACTTATCATCGCCTTATGGTGCCCGTGAGGTTTTTCACCAATATGACTATCTTATTTTTATTTTTCTCCTAATTACTTATGCGGAGGAAGATGAGTAGTTCCCAAAATGTGTCATCATATCCATTTCATGCTTAGCCTTAACATTCTCAAAGATTAATATGAAGGTTTTTCTTTGGTTGTAACTTGGCCTTTGGATAAGGTTACAAAGAAAGAATGGCATGAGGCTCAAACGACACTTGAAATGGGGTGGGACTTACAATTTTTTGAATCGACTCAAACAATTAGGATTAACCCATGCCCAAGTTTCTTTTGGTTGGGTGACTCTATATTATTTATTTGATTGGACCGAGCCCAGAGAAGGGCATCCCCAATAAAGGAGAATCAGGTCACGCGTAGTTCCGACAACTTGTTCCTTTGCTTGATTCTAATTTTTTCTCTTCTCTTTTTTTTCTGACTCTTTTTTTCTTTAAAACTTTTTCTAGCTTTACTTTTCTTTAGACTCTTCGTTTCTTTCTTTTTGACACATTATTTTCTAACTCTATTTTGTGCTTGACACTTTTTCTTTGAACTTTGCTAACTGTTATCTTTATTTCAAAAGAGGGGTATGAAAGAAAATAGAACTAAAGCTCAAACGGGGTTCACAAAGGATGACACCATTTTTGGATAGATGAATGAAATGCCTCCATCATATATATCCTTAAAAATGCAAGTATAAATCATGCACTATGAAAATAAAAGATGAAGATCATTTGTGACCTTTTTTATAGCAATAACTTTAACTGAGTCTGTGCGTCACTACTTCTTCTGCCCTTGTTCAACATACAACTCCACTTTTATTGTACATTCCTTACATTGAATGACTTATGATTTCGTGAAGCTAATTTCTTTTCAGTTCCTCTTGATATAGGATCACGCATCCACTGTTTTCCTAATTGAGACACGTCTTTCAGTTTATGACCAAGCTATTATTGTGATTCTCAAAATAATTTCCTTAATTTTTAGAAAAGGTTTCAACTTATCACCAAATGCACATCACTCTACCTATTTTTGCATAATGTTTTTTTAACTTTAGCCCTCTGATTCAAAGTTCATGCTTAAAACTGGATTTCAAGATCTGACAAAAAATTCCGCTAGCATGTCATATCACTAGAATCAACATAAAATGTAGTGTATAAAGAAAACAAACAAATAACACATATTTAAAATACAAAGGGAAGGGGAAACTTCATTTAGTTGAAATAAAAGATAGAAGTTTTTGAACATAAATGTCAAGGGACAAAACAAGATAGATCTCGAACTACAACCCTGAAATAATTCGGATAATAGAAAAGAAAACAAAACAAACTACCAAACATCCATCCTAGCAGAAAAAGGAGTGACTTTCCAATTGTTGAGATTGACATCTTAGCCACTGGTTTGCATATCAGCATGACTAGAGTTTTGTTCACTGTTAATGTTCTACATCATAATTGATTTATCTTAAATCATCTTTTCTATTTCTCTTTTCAAAGCATGGCAATATTTAATACTGTGACCCTGAACATCAGAATGATATGCACATCATATATTAGGATTAAAACTTCTTGAATGTGGGTCAGGAGTATACCTAAGGAGAGGAGTGATCATGCCCCACTGTACTAATCTCTAAAATAAACTTTCATACAACTCTCCAATTGGTATGAATCTATCCCTCGACTTTTGCCTCATTTCATGGTTTGGCTTGGACCAAAAATCTGGCCTAGAAGGGCTTTGGTATGTTTGTGGAGTTGGAGGATGGCTCTGCGGAGTTGGTACACACCATTGTGATTACGAAGGGGATTGAACAGATGGTTATGCATTGTATACTGGATATGGATGTGGGAGAATGAAGTATAATGGATTTTAAGAGTAATTCTGTAGATCTTGGGTATGAACTTGGGCTTGATCCTGAGAGCGACGACGACATGGTCTTCTTGATCGTGCCCGTTGTCTAACTACAATAGAAGATGCTTCTTCCTCATTCTTCTTCTCTCCAACACTTCTAAAACCCTTTTGAATTTCTCAATTAGTTATTTTCGATATTACAAAACTCACAATACGATCAGTCTTAGTTCCATCCTTTATCATATCCCCCATTTGAAGGACCTCAATAAATGGCTTGCCTAATATAGGTAACAGGTGTTGATAATATGTTTCATCCTTCTCTTGAATAAAAACCTCCACTATCTTACTTTCTTTCATTGGCAGTTTCACCCTAACAGCTTGTTCGCGCCATCTAATCGCATACTCTCTGAAACTTTCAGTACTTTTTTTCTTCATATTAGTTAGGTATTTATCATCAGGAATCCACTCCATATGGTATTGGAATTGTTGCATGAATTCATTAGCTAGGTCATCCCAACTAATCCACTTGTCGATGTCTTAGTCAACAAACCTTTCTGAAGCTAGACCTGAAAGACTCTCACCAAAATATGCCATGATTAATTCTTTCTACCCTCCAGTGCCCCTTAGTTGGTTGCAATAACATCTCTAATGTGCTACAGGATCTCCATGTCCATCATACTTTTCAAACTTCAGCATTTTAAAACCAAGAGGGAGATGAACACCTGGAAACATGCACAGATCTTTATCTGAGACACATTTGTACCCCCCAAGTCCTTGGAAGTTTTTTATAGCCAGTTCTAAACTTCTCAATTTTTTGGTCATTTCATCTTGTTCTTCTGTCATAACAGGCTTCTCAGTGTTAAGAGGAAATTCAGGTGGTTGAGTGTAGCCATAAGGACCAGTCGACTTAAATATGGGCAAGAGAGCATAATGTTGTTCACTAGAAATATTCAATACAGGCTCACTTGTAGAGTGAGGAATCACAACCAGTGGTTGAACATCTAAATTAAGAGATTCGGGTGGGGGTGGTGCTGCAAAAGCATGAATAATAGGTGGAGTCGAGTATGTGGTAGTTTTGTATTAAGAAGTTTAGAGAGGAATATTGGAAGTGTTAGGATAGTATTTCCCCAAAGTAAATCCTGATACATGTTATGGTGTGTCAACAAAAATATGGTATTGTGCATATGACACTGGAGGCAAGCTAGAAATATATTCTAGATTATCAGTGGGAATTGGAGGAGGCGGCAACACATTATCCTAAGCTCGATGCATTTCTATTATTTGCTGCCTTAATTTCTGAATCTCTTCATTACCTCCTAAATTCTCATTCCCCGAACTCCCTATCTGATTAGTGACAACAACCTGATTACGTAGATGCAATCTGATAATAGAATGGGTATTAGGGAGGAATTTGTTGAAGGTGTAAAAAAATTTGTTGAACATGCTAAGACACTTGATATTTGGAAATGTTTTTTGGCTATTCGTTGTCCTTATGTTAGATGTGATGGTATAAATCTTGTAAATGAAGAAGATGTAAAGGAACATCTTTATAGAAGGAGGTTTCGTGAGGACTTTTTAAGATTACATGATATTCATGGTGATGTTGCGCGAAATAACTTTGTTGTTGGAGAAAGTAGTAGGTCTGTAGGGCATAATAAATATAAAGATACTAGGATGACAGAAATAGTGCACGATGCTTTTGGGATGCAACACGGCGGTGTCTTTAGGGAAAATGTCGAAGATGTTCCTAATAGCGAAGCGGGCAAATTCTATAAAAAATTGCATGCTGCTAGTCATCCTTTGTTTGATGGGTGTTCGCACTTTTGTTTGTTTGTTATTGTTAGATTATTAAGTATTAAATCTGACTAGAACATTGCTGAAGAAGGAATGAATTCAATGATAGACCTTATTAAAGAGTTAGTGGACCCTGGCTTAGAGATTCCTGATTCTTTCTATAAGGCAAAAAGATTGGTATGAAAGTTAGGTCTCTCCTCGGTTAGAATTGATTATTGTGAAAATGGTTTCATGTTATACTTTAAGGAAGATGCTAACTTAGAGTCCTGTAAGTTTTGTCAGTACCCTTGATATAAGCGTGGTTCTAGTGGAAATCAAATTGTTGTTAAGGCGATGCATTATTTACCTCTAATATCAAGGTTTAAGAGGTTGTATGCTTCAAACAACTCAGCTCCTCATATGAGATGGCATAGTGAAAATAGAAGGCCCACTGGTGTAATGTGTCATCCATATGATGGAGAGGCTTGGAAGCATTTTGATGCAACTTATCCAAATTTTTCAACTGAGCCACGAAATATTCGTTTGGGATTATGTGCGGATGGATTCTCTTCTTTTTCAGTTGGTCCTGCTCCATATTCATGTTGGTCTGTATTTATTACCCCTTATAATCTTCCTCTTGAAATGTTGATGACTAGTCCCTATATATTTTTGAATTGTGTTGTTCCTGGCCCGCATAATCCAAAAAGCGAAATAGATGTCTACTTGCAACCTTTGATCGATGAACTTCAAATTTTATGGCATGAGGGGGTTGAAACTTGGGACATCTCACTTAACAGAATTTCAATCTGCATGCATATCTAATGTGGACTATTAATGATTTTCCTGCTTATGGAATGTTTTCTGGGTGGATGACAGCTGGAAAGCTGGCTTGTCCATACTACATGGATTAAAAAAAAATTCACATTGAGACATGGCAGGAAAAAATCATGGTTTGATTGTTATCATTGTTTCTTGCCACCTGATCATGAATTTAGGAGACTCAAGAATGCATTCAGAAGGAATACAAGGGAATATGATGGTCCACGTCCAAGGTTGTCTGGTCATGACATCTAGGAGATAGTTCTGGATTTGCCTAATGAAAATGAGGAACCATTGTAGAGGCTTAATGGATATGGCGTTTCACATAACTGGACTAAGCAAAGTATATTTTGGGAGTTAGAATATTGGCCAAATAATTTACTTAGAAATAATATTGATGTCATGCATACTGAGAAGAACTATTTTGACAACTTGTTCAACACAGTTATGATGTCACCGTCAAATCAAAGGTTAATCCTAAGGCCAGACTTGACTTACCAGAATATTCCAAACACAGAGAATTACACTTACAAGAGAGGCCCAATGGAAATGTTATTTTAGCCCAAGGCTAGTTTTACATTCAAATTGGAGCAAAAGCGTCAAATATTTGAGTGGGTCCAAAGTTTGAAGATGCCCGATGGATATGCCTCAAATTTGGGAAAGAGGGTTAATATGTCACAAGGAATCTTGCATGGAATCAAAAGCCATGATTGTCTTTTATTGGTTTACCTGAAAACATATGAAAACCAATAGTAGAGATCAGTTTGTTCTTTAAAGACTTATGTGCCACCAAATTAAAACAAGAAAATCTGGCATAAATGAAAAGTAATACTGTTGTTATCACCAACAAGCTGGAGAATATTTTTCCGCCAGCATTCTTCGATGTGATGGAACATCTTCCCATTCACCTTGTGCATGAAGCTCGGATAGGCGGTTCAGTTCAAACTAGGTGGATGTCCATTCGAACGGTAAGCATTTGCAATATATTTAAATTCATACATATCTTTTTTAAATATAGTAAACATCTAATCTTAAGATTGTGCAGGGTAATTAGAAAATTGAAAAGGGGTCCCAAAAATAAACATAGGGTATAAGGATCTATAGTTGAGGCATATATTGCAAGAAAAACGTCTCAATTTTGTTCATCCTACTTTCATGATGAAGTTGCTTATTCAATAAATCAACTGAATCGTCATCAGGACGATGTTAATGATCCTCATTTTCAACCGATATCAATTTTCAGTCAATCTGATTGTAAGGCTCAAAAGACCATACGTCGTTGGCTCACTCCCACGGAGTGCAAATCAGGAACTTTGTATGTCTTGTTGAATTTCCCAAAAGTTAATCTCTTTCTAAAGTAAGGAGATTAAAGTTTAAACATATCTTATTTGTTTACTCATTCCCTTAAAGAAACTAATTGTGTTCCGCATGTTAGATCTTCAGTTCATTTAAGACTGTAATACCCCATACTTCTACTTAGCTTGAAATAATTCCAAGAATGTTAGAAACTTATTTTGAAATATGAATCCAATTTTGTACACATGGAATTTTTAAGATTTTACCTTTTTTATCATGTGGGAAATTGAATTAGCTTATTAACGATACCAATTTCGTCCAAATCTGGTATCAAAGTAAAAAGTTATGGACGTTTTACTTAGAGCTATCAGAATCGCCCAAGTGTGACGGCCAGGTTGACGGACCGTCGATCTAGAGACGGACCATTACCTAGACCGTCGCAGCCAAGGTAGTGAGTCAACCTTCTGGATAAGGAGTGACGGACAGGTTGACAGACCGTCGAACTTGCGACGGATCGTCACTATAAGGCAGTGAGTTTTTTTTTGGTCCACGTACGACGGTCGAAATGACAGACCATCGAGCCAGCGATGGGCCATAGCACGAGCCATCGCAGGTCCCGTTCAGCAAATTTTAAGTCATTTTTAAAAGGGTATTTGGGTCTTTTTCCACCCGTTTTAACCCCTAATTATACAAGACCATAGCCCATAACTTTATTATTAATCTATAACATCAAATTAGGGTTTCTCTCCAAGATCTATCCTCAATAAAAAGAAAGCCCTAGGTGTTAAATTCCAAGTCAAGAATTCAAGTTTTCCTTCATCAATCTTTAAGAAATCACAACCCAGGTATGTCATGTGTTGCTTCATGGGTCCCTTTCACCCATGAAGCTTAAGAATCTCTTTTAAAATCCAAGATTTGGGTATTTATGAATGTTCATTATTTAAATTGAATTGAAATTCATGTCCATGATGCTGTGTGGTTTTGATTCATGTTTTAAATTACATATTCCAATGATTGACCCTAGTATGTGATGATTTCCATAATAACCATGATAAGCCCCCTTCAAATTACAAGTTGATTGATGTATCCATGATTATTAGATGTGTTGATGATTTTATAACCAAAGCATGCTCCCCATATGTTTGATTAAATGCCTATGCGAAAGAAAAGTGGCATACTAGTATGATAATATAAAATCCCCATTCATGTTCAAGTTTATGCATGTCAAATGTTTGATGAAATGTCTTACTCAATGAATTATGGATTGTTGATGATAGTCATGGATTCAACAAAGTCATGATTTGTCAGTTTCTTTCCATGGAGTCCTGGGGGTACTTATACCCGAAAAATATAGTTGTTTTCCTTGAGTCGGTATCATGTTTTCACGATATCCTCAGTCTAGCCATGATCCATAGAACTCAGTCAGTCATGTGACTCCGGAAATCTCAGTAATACCGTAATCTCAGTACTATTTTGTTAGTCAACGAAACTCAATTAATTCAGTTCAGTAATCCATGTTTAGTGTCTATTCAGATGGGAGTAGGAATTAGCACCGAGTGAACCCAAGCATGGGAACTCACCTGTTATATGAGGGTGTGATTCTTAGAAGCAATCCTTGAATTCCATAACTACGTAGCCAGTGTAGGTTGAGACATCATAGACTGCTATATAAAGGTAGATAAGGTAGCTTAACCTATTATGTGAGGGTTCCCACCGTTCTCACTAGAGTTACCTGTTATATGCGGTATTGACACCCTTTCAATTGGGGTTACAGATTAGACCCCAACTCAACCATAATGGCGTATTAGAGGCATGTCGGTTAGATAACTACTTCCTATAGTTTCAGTGACAGAATCAGGACTGTCAGATACAGTCAACTCATAACAGTACAGAAATCAGCTAGTTCCATCAGAACCTAGACTGTCAGATACAGTAGCTCAGTATCAGTTATTTTAGTTATACGATTATCAGTATCTCATGTTATCAGTACTCAGATTCAGTAATCATGTTAGAACAAACTCAATTACAGTTATTATGTATTCATGCATGTATTCTCACGTTCATATTGTCCAGTCAGTTAGTATAGTTCATGCATGTGAACTCTTTGCATTCAGCCTAACTTCCATACATACCAGTACAATCAATGTACTGACGTATTTGCGTTATGGTGTTTTATACCATAGGTTCGGAAGCACGATCTCCAGAGAATCAGTAGCATTCCAGTCTCAGCAGTTAGAGATAGCAGTGAGTCCTCATCCTTTGAGGACATAACCATTTCTTTATTATCTCATTAATTAATTTATTAGTTGTAGTTAGTTGGGGACATGTCCCATCAACTCCTTATTTAGACAGTTCATTCAGTTAGAGGATTTTTAGACTATCATGTTCATACAGTTATTTTAGTGTTTGGGTATTTCATACCCCATCCATATGTTATGATTTATCAGTTATGTTTCAGTTTTGAACCTTAAGGCCTTTCAGTTCATGTTTCAGCATTTATACAGTATATTGTGCAGTGTTCGGGTACAGATATTAGTCATGGGTTAGCTTGTGGTCATTCGAGGTCATGAGCACCGTGTAGCATTTCGGGTACCAGATTTGGGGCGTTACAAAGACTCAATTTCACGAAAATAAAGTGTATACATCCTTTGAAACATGATTTACATATGAGGTTCGTAAGTGTATTAATATTTCTACAAATTTTAAACATTTACACATTCCTCAACTAACATATATAATATATATATGTATGTATGTATAATATTTTTAAGTACACCAGTCACCAAATACAACCATATACAATCAACTCTTGAGACATATTTCCTTGGGTCCAGATGAAGCTCATGCAATGTCCTATTACACAGTAAATGGGTTTAAATTTTTTACCAAACAACACTCCAGAACAAGGAAAACAAACAATAGTGGTGTTTGGGTTAAGGGTGATGATGATGTTGATTACTTTGACATCATACATGAGATCTTAGAACTGGAGTATGCTGGTTTCCCAATATAATAAATTATCCTCTTTCAATATAAGTGGTTTGATCCAAGCACAAGAGGTATAAGAGTACATAAGGAGCATGACATCATTGAAATGAAGCACAATAGGTCGTATCCTATTTATGATCCATTTGTTCTAGCGCAAAATGCTAAATAAGTGTATTATGCTCCTTATCCGTTTCGCAGTGATAAGTCTGATTAGTGGGAAATAATCAAAATAAAGCCTATAGGATGGGTGGAAGTTGAGAATGTGCTGGAGACTGTGTATCAAAATAAAATACAGATTGATCACCAGTTAGTGGACGTTGACTTTAATGCCCCAAAATCTAATCCCAGAGCGTCACACGGTTCTTAAGGCTATAAGTCCCCCCAAGCTAACTCTTTAAGCCTGCTACTACATATAATAACTTACTTCGAGATGAAATAAATGAAACACTGATACTGTCATATCAAATAATAGGAGATACCAAGAAAATATTTGGTCCAAACGACCACAATACTGGAAATCTCAACATACTAACAATCTGATAACTAGTCTGACAAAGCCTCTACTACTCCATTAACTAAAGAGCCATTGAGACAGGTCCTCAACTGACTCAAACTGAACTGAAAGCCATAATCTATCTACTAAAGTACTAAAATATTTGAAGATAGGTCCTCGAACCATGAGGACTCACCACTGTGGAGATGTAGACAAAGGTACTCGAAAATCACTGACAAGGATGGGACTGAGCACCTGAACCTACATTATAAGACAATGTAACAGATAGACATATATGTGGATCAGCACTTAGGAATGTAATGAGTATATGGGGGTGTATGCATTTACATAAAATAATATCAGTACTCTTTCATCAAATCATGCATGCAATTAGGAATGACTCGCAATAATCTCGGTTTCATAATAAAGGTTAAATCATGACATCAATCTTGGAAACATCAAATCGATACAAGGATATGCAACTCATAGCATAATTTCTCAACTCACGTCATAAAATAGTAAAATAATCATGCAAATCAAGACTTAAACAACTCGTAATCTCATAATCTCTAAATAAAGTTATTTGGGTATAAATCCACTTGCAAAAATATTAAATTCTTTAATAAAATCAACAATATGGGCACACGAACGAAAAGAGTGTTCTTGCCCAAACCCCACATACCTTGAATTAGAAGCTTTGGATGAACTCTCGCTTTTGGGACTCTATTCGTACTCTTGAATGTGGGTTCTTGAAGACCTTGACTTGGCAACCTTGAATGTTGACTCAATTTAGAAAATCTACGGTGGATTCTTGGGATTCGTGGAAGAGGTTTTGGATACTTAGGGTTTTTGTTGAGAGAAAACTTGAGAAAAACTTCATAGATTTCTTGTAAATGACTTTAATTTTGTGTTTCTACGGTTTAAGAAGCTTGGAAAATTCCAAAGTGCCCTTTTTAACTTCTGTACGGAGCTGGAAAAATTGAACTGGAAACCCAATTTTATGGGCCACCACGATGCGCCACTATCGCAGTGGCTCACTGGAAATTGACAAATGGGAATCTGGGAGTCACCGTGATGCGGAGCCATCGCGTTGTCCCACTGGTTGGGACCTGGAACTTCAGCGCGACGCACCACAATCACGCTAGGCAATTGGAATTGATAATTGCTGAATAGAGCCTCTCCGCGACGCGCCAAGCACTAAAATGATGTTGTTTTACAACTAGGACTTAAATTAGCCATAACTTCTTGCCCGGGTATCTGATTTGGGCGAATCTTATATCGAAGGAAAGCTTATCAAATTTTCCATATGATAAAATGTTGAAATTAGGGAAATTATATATGGTTAAAATTATACTCACTTAGAAAGTCACTTCTCAATCTTTTAGGGTCGGAATTACACTTCACTTGAAATGCTCTAAGGCTTAGACTACGAGAAGATTATCCGGGGTCTTACATTGACTTAGTGGATAGTTTAAATCACCCAAAAAATATATTTGAAAAAGTTAATATTGAGGAAGAAGAGGCTGAGTGGGTAGGAGATGAGGAAATTTTCGAAGAGACTGAATGGTTTAGTGGAGAGTCTTCAGAAGAGAAGGATTAGTTTGTATAGGTTGTATTTATTATGTATTGATGCCTTTATGCTTTGTACTGTATATTTACCTTTATGTTCCTCGTTTAAGATTGATATGTACTATACTATTTAAGATTGTTGTTTTAACTTTTCCAGAATTTATATAGTAATAAAAATATTCTTGTCTATCTCGTGTTGTTGGATCGATTTGAAATATGAATTAGTAACTTGAAATAAGTTACTAGGAATGTTTTCTTATTTATTTATTTATTTTGTAGGAACTAACTACTTGTTAACTTTACATAATTTAGATGTCAGGAAGAGGTGACAAATGTAAGGGGAAAGTTGATCCTACGAAACCAAAAAAGAAAAGACAACCTCTGCCTTATAGACGACCGACAGGAATTCATATATCTGAGGGTTGGTTTGCTGACGCGACAGCACGACCCTCATATTCTAGGTCATCTCAGCATTTGGTTCCTACTCCTACGTATGTGGGGCCACTTCATGGGTCTATACCGACCCAATCTTCTCCTATCATTGTGCCACAGCCATCACAGTACTATCAGACGACCGCTGGCACATACGAACATCTACCATCATCGATACACTCATGTAGCAGTCACGCAACTTCGCACAGTGATTCTGCTGGATCTATTAGGTTGTCGGATTTTCATCTTGGAGGCACTCCATCTGATGCTTCAGATCCTCCCACACCAGTGCATCCACAATCACTTGATCCGCAGCCAAGAGATAGAGATAATTCTGGGAGGCGTTATCTTATTCCATATGTGACAGGGTAAGATTTCTAAAGATAATAACATTATTCATTTTTTCATTACTATATTATTATGCTCTATGAAATTACTGTTTGATCTTGTGTTGTAGGTTTAGGACGGATGCTGGAGTTGGACAAATTGCGAGAAAATGCATTTGTCAGAACTTCAACGGCTACTCGACCAGTTGGCAAAAGGTTCCAAAAATTAACAGGAAAAGAATGTTTCAAGAATTTAATGTAAGGATTTAACTTATCGACTACTTAACACTTTGTTAGAACAAAAGACTGAATATTATATTTTTGTTTTAATTGTAGAAATTTTACTGGTGGGATGATGCGAATGCATGTCTTATAAAGAGGAACTTTTTCAAAAGATGTAGATCCAAATTTAACGGTCTTTGGATTATGCCCGAACCAACTTGGTACAACCTAACTAAATTAGTGAATCCTTATGGAAACAGTATATTCGCTATTGGAAGAGAGAAGAATACCAATTGCAGAGGGAAGAAGGAAAGAAAGTCCGGACATCATCCAAAGGTGGCTCCCTACATACTGCGGGTGCCAAAAGTGTAATTGTTGTGGAGGAAAAAATGGTCTGTAACTTTTACAGTTTTAATTGTTTGTTTCTATTTACATTTTTAAGTATTTAAACATTGATAATTTTTTCATATGCAGGAAAAAGAAAAGGGTAGGAGCATACCACAAGATGAGCTATTCTAGGAGACTCATCTGAAAAAGAAAAAGAACCCGACTGATGAAGATGTTTGGGTTGAACCTTATGAAAAAGTTGCCCATGTAAGAATCAAATTTTTAATTTAGGAATATTTTTATCCTTGTTGATATTATTCAAGTATAAGTACTTTAATATTTTTAGACTTTTAATTTTAACTTTACTTTGAATATAGAAAAAATCACGCAGCTCGTTAGTGAGTATCATAGTACTCAGCCTCCTGAAAGATAAGGTGATCCACTACCCCAACATGTAGAGGAGGAGTTATGGGATAAAGATGTGGGTCCTGCAGTTAGAGGCCATTACTACGGATACCAAAAACAAAAATTTGGCAAGAATTTTAGGTGTTCGTCCGGCCCTTCATACTCTAACTCTTCAGTTGATAGAGAAACCATTGAAAGACTACAAAATAAAATTTCTAAACTCACTTAAGAGCTTGTTGAACAGAGAGAGAGGGCGTAGAAGAAAGAGGAGGAAACATTATCACAAATCAGGATGCTGCAGGAGCAGTTCAGCTCTTTCATTCAGACTGTAGGGATTATTCCTTCATGTCCTGGTGATGCAGTTCGGGCTGCAAAAGGTCTACGCTCCCTGGATGATATCAGCAAAAATGAGGATGCGGAAGACGAGGATGAATTCAATGAAGATGAATTTTAGTTTTTGACTTTTGTATGTGTTGTACTTTGGATTCAGACATTTTGTTGTAGTTTGCACACTTTTGAAACTATTGTTGTAGTTTTTACACTTTCACTTTTATTGAACAATTTGTATGTATTGTACACTTTTGAAAGTGTTTACATTTGGTTTGTTGTTGTTTCTATTGTATTGCATGTTGGACCATTTGTTGATTTTTTTCTAATTTCCAAAAAAAACCAACCACAAGTGATCGGTTTTTTTAAAAAAATTTTTACAGAAAACCGACTACTTGTGGTTGTTTTTTTTTGAATTTTTTTAAAAAAATCAGTTTTTTCAATTTTAATAAAATAATAATGAATTTTAAAAATATATATATATTTTTAAGAAAACCGACAACAAGTGGTCGATTTTTAAAAAGCTACCACTACTTTATCGACCACGCACTTTGATCGATTTTGTGGTCAGAAATAGGGAAAAACCGATCACTTGTAGTTGGTTTTTGTGGTTGGTTTTCCTATTTTTTTTAGTAGTGTTTATTTTAAATGAATATTGTGTTCGATGTTTAGTACTAACTTTCATGACGTTGTGCTTTTAACATTATATACTTTTATTAGAATAACATGGTCAAGATTATCGAATTCTAGAAGTAATTGAATTAGTTTATTAAAATCTCAAATTTAAATCATAATATTCTAAAATTTTACTCGCACACTTATTTTCTCAAAATATTTCCACAAATCAAAGCAAAATGGCGGAGATCACTAATATCTTCTAATCAGACAAACATAAAAAAGAGGGCAGACAGGGGAAAATAATAAAATAGGAGAAATCTTCGGCAGAGGTAGGTTTCGGTAGGTTAGTTTGATTTTTTGTGGGTTTCAGCAACCTAAATTCATGTTTGTTCCTGCAAGAACTCATCTGTTTCGGTCAACATTCTCTTAAAGTTCTTTCTGTCGTCGCTTTGATTTAGAGCTTTCACTAGTTCTCACTCATTTTTTTCAGCCACAAAGAATATTTTTTTTAAGCAGAAGGAAGTAAGAATGGTGTCAGAAAAAAATGAAATACCATCTCTACCTAGATTTTTAAGATCTTTGATAAAAACTTCACTATTCAACGTTAGTGAATGGGACTTCTCTAATTGGTAAGAAACGTAGTTTAAGAAAAAAGGGCTTTCCATAATTTCTTTGGTCTCACCAATTCACGTGTGGTTGTCCTTTGAAATAGATCAGATATCAAATATTTCTAGTTAGCCTTCTTACTTTTGTTTGATGACTTTATATTTGTTACATGATCAGCAGATTCGGGATTCTAGTACAATGACCTCAAGTATATTAATTCATTTTTAATTTAATTTTTATATATATTTAGGGTTGTTTCATTGTTGGAATAAGGGATTATTGTCTTGCCTTAAAATTCGGGATAATTTTACTATGCGTTTGATTATGAGTATTAATCAGTCCCAAAAATTATTTTATACTAAAATGGTGGAATTAACTATCTTATATAGAAGGTGGATAAGCACAATGCCTGTCTCGCTCTTAGATTGGGTCATGACATGTTTATAGTTACAGAATTATAATTATCAAATATGTTTCACTTACTTTGTTCTTTGTTTTTATAAAGAATATAATTAGCATAAATTCATGTAATCAATTTAAATTTTCTTGGAATTGAGGCATACTTATTATTATCATCAACCTCGTTATGATTCATTTGTTGTAAATTATGTGTTTTGTTTTTATTTTAATTTGTTTGAACATGAATCAAAATATTTAATTCATAAACTAACAAGCCTTATAAAATAAAATAGATAGCAACACCTCTACTTAAAATAGTGCACCAAACTAATTATATCTCGTAGAGATCATGAGATATTAGCTTTCCTTAATCTTCAAAGACATTGATATCAAAGCCAAATTTCCATATTTCAGAAATAAATAAAAATTACCAAGCTATTTGTCAAAAGAGTTTTTCTTTATAACTCAAACTAATACTACATCAGTTTTGATACGGGTAAAATTCATAAATAGCATACTTAAGACCATAATTATGAGATTCACAGCAACACTTTTATAAGTACTTAAACTCGCAACTTATATTTTGTATTTGAACAAATTATTGCTATAAAAATACATATACAAATTGTTTTACTGCCCATATTTAACTCAAATCAGTTGAGTTAAATGTGGTATAATTAGCCATGAATTAAATGTGTAGATTCCTTTTCCATTAAAACCTCTTAATTAACGTGATTTTCGTTATTTGTTACCAACCGAAATAAAAATTCAAATTTCAGTTTCACATTATTGTTTTCATTTTAAAAAGATTAAAATCAAATTCAACTGAAGCTTCTTCTGTTCAATATCTTCAAAAATTCAAATTAAACAATTACTGTTGTTGAAGGTATTTAATCATAATATTATTTTCTTATATGAATTTCATCAGTTGTTTGAAATCGATCAAAAAGATTTCGTTAATTTTTTTTGAACAATTACTATTATTTCGTTCAAATTTTTTTTGGCCATTAATGATGTTTCATTCAAATATAGTGATCAAAATAGATTTTTTGCTAGATTATTTTGGAATATTTTGAGCCATTAACGTTTTTATGTTAGAGTGATCAAAATCAATTTTTTATTACGTTGTACAATTTAACAATTTATTTGTTAAATTATTTTTGAATATTTTGTAAACAAACTACGAAAAAAAGTAATGCTACAATAAATTGAACTGATCGAACAATCTTTTGATCAAAATTAATTTTTTAAGCTGCTCAAACTCAATTTTTGGAGTTCTGATTCTCAAAATTTAAGAGTATATTTGTATTTTCATAAAATTTGATTTTGTATATTTTGATTGTGTTCGAATATGGATGGTACAAAGCCATCACTACAAAAAAAATACATATGAAATTTGATATATATGTATAGAAATACAAATGGTTTCATATAACTTAAATGTATATTGAACAGAACAAAAATATAAATGAAAGTGCATATGTATTTATAAAAAATATAAAATACTTTCATGTAACTTAAATGTATATTTAGTCAGTCAATTTGTATATATGGTAAACCTATATATACAGTATTGAAAAAATATTTGAAAATGTATTTGTATTTCAACAAATACAAATATGTCCATAACCCCAACTACATATTAAATAAAAAGAATACCCAAATGTATATTTCAACATTCCAATATACTGATGATACATAATAATTATAAAAAAAATACATACAGGCAAATACCTCTTCATAAATAGTTCATATATAAATGTATTTTTCATACATGCAACTTAGCATATGTATTTAACATACAAATACACATAAATACATACTACCCCAAAATGTATATTTAAGCTATCAGCTTGACCAAAATACATATCAGTAAATACATATCAACTTCGCCAAAATACATATTACCCAAAAATGATATCATTTTTACTGAAATCCCTAAATACATACCAGTAAATAAAAATACATATACACCAAAAAAATACCTCTTCCTCCTCATCTTCTTTCGATTCATTACTAGACGAGTTTTCAACAGCACCTTTTGAATTTACTCCCTCTGTTCATGTTTACTTGTCACTAATTTCCTAATTAGATTTCTAATTGTTGGGTTCAAGATTAAAAGTGTGAATGAAAAATAGAGAAAATTAACTGGAGGAAAAATTGAGATAACACATAAAAAGGAAAGTGTACTCAAAAATAAGGAAAGTCTACTAATTCTCCCACATTGGTGGAAGAATGAAACTTTCATGTGTTTATATTAAGAAACACAAACTCCACATGGTAAGTGAGACAAGAACTAAGAGGTGCCTTGCGTCGTCGTCGTCGCTCGCTCGACTTGGCTTCGGCTTTGGCTCGGGGTCGATGAGATTAATCTTTTTGGACAAATTTTTTTTGAAACCTGGGAAGAAATCCAGTCCAAAAATCCAAAGAAAATAGTTTTGCTCCTACATTAACATGCACGCTTCTGAATGCAAAAACGATGCTAAAAGCTGCTCGGAAGAGACACAACTCTTCGAGTAAAAGACACTATTTCTAAAAAAGGTGTGAAAGTTTAAATGGTTGTGGTTGTTCGAAAAGACACACTATTTCGAATGGACATACATGACTATTCAGAAAATATACACATTTTCGATGAACCATTGTCACCTTTCGGAAGGGGCATTTCATGTCTATATAAACTGATACAGATTTAATAATTAATTGATCTCTTTAATATTGAAGGGGTTACAGCTGTATATATAGAGAATTGAAGAATAACTAATTACAGAATAACCCAGATGTATTTAATAATTATATATGTAGTCTATTATCCCCCCGCAAGCTGATCAGCGGTAACGAGGGGCAGCTTGGAGCAGAGAGACTGAAAAGGCTGTAACGGAAGAGGCTTGGTGAGAATATCAGCAAGCTGGTCAGTAGATGGGACATAGTGCGTGGCCATCGCTCCTGCAAGTACCTCATCGCGAACAAAGTGACAGTCAGACCCAACATGCTTCATACGATCATGAAGGACTGGATTTTTGGTAACACAAATAGTGGACTGATTGTCACAATAAATCTGTGGTTTCGTCGGGGGAATGCCAAGTGCATCCGTAAGGTATCGTAACCACATGGCTTCAGCAACACCCGCAGCCATGGCACGATATTCTGCTTCTGTGGAGGAACGGGACACTCGCGTTTGCTTCTTGGTGCACCAGGAAATCAGATTCGGTCCCATCATAACAATATATCCAGTAGTGGACTTTCGATCATCTTTGTCGTTAGCCCAATCCGAATCAGAAAAAACAGATATATCAAACGAGCCCTTTTGAAATAAAATTCCACAGTGAAGAGTACCTTGAAGATAGCGCAGAATGCGTTTCAAGGCCTGAAAGTGTTGTTCTGTGGGAGCATGCATTGATTGGGAGACTCGATTGACTGCATATTGGATGTCCGGACGAGTAACAGCAAGATAATGAAGTCCACCGACGAGGCTCCGATATAGTGTAGGATCGGCAAAGGGAGTATTCGGCCCTGGGGATTGGCGGACTGCCATGGGAGTGACCGCGGGTTTGCAGTCTGTCATTCCAGCCCGATTTAGAAGTTCAAGGGTATATTTTGTCTGATGCATCAATATGGTTCCCGATTTGCGGATGAGTTCGAGGCCAAGAAAGAACTCCAGAGGACCGAGGTCCTTAAGTTTGAAGTCACGATGCATAGCTTCAGTAATTTCAGTGATGAGTGATGACGAGCTGCCTGTAATAACAATATCATCCACATAGATAAGAATGATGACTGTCCCTCGAGAACAGTGAAGGGTGAAGAGGCTGTTGTCATGATGGTAGGTGCGAAAACCAAGACCCTGCAGAAAAGTAGAGAGACGTGTGTACCAGGCACGAGGGGCCTGTTTCAGGCCATACAGTGATTTGCGAAGCTTGCAAACATAGTGAGGACGGTTGGGATTAACATATCCCGGTGGCTGAACCATATAGATTTCTTCCTCAAGATGACCATGAAGAAAGGCATTGCTGACGTCTAGCTGATGAAGCGGCCAATCATAGTGAAGAGCAAGAGACAAGACCAGACGAATAGTCTGTTGCTTAACAACAGGGCTGAAGGTCTCCTTATAATCCACACCATACTCCTGATGATACCCTTTTGCAACCAGACGTGCTTTATAGCGAGAAAGAGATCCATCTGAATTTCGTTTGATGCGAAACACCCATTTGCACCCAATAGACTTTCGGTTACTAGGCAGAGGTACCAAATCCCATGTACGTTGTTCATTCAGAGCCTGAAATTCCTCATCCATAGATTGGCACCAGAAACTATTTTTGGAGGCTTGGTTGTAGGTAGTAGGCTCAGTTGTGGGATGTGCATCAAAGGGTATTTGAGTGTGGTAGGCTTTGGGTTTGAAGGTACCGGCCTTGGCTCGGGTTGTCATAGGATGAGTGTTGAGTGGAGGGTGATTAGGAAGGGGTGGTGGAGTTGTATGATGCGTGGGCGGGGGTTGGGTGGGGCTGCCGTGGGAGCTGGGATGTGCAGCGGTGGATGGGGTGGCTGTATGTGTGTTAGGAGTATGATGTAGGGAAGTGGTGGGTTGTGTGGCAGTCGGCTGGGTGTTCGGGTGGGAGGTTTGGGGTTTCGGGTGGGTAGTGGTGTAGTGGGGTACCGGGTTAGGTGCCGAGTGAGCCGGAGCATGAGCGTGAGAAAAGGACGGAAATAATGGCACAACGCCAAGTGGATTGGGGGAGTATGGAGTAGAGGAAAGACTTGTGTAAGGAAATTGTTCCTCCACAAAACGAACATGACGGGAAACATATGTTTTCTGAGATACAGGATCGAAACATTTGTAACCTTTGATAGTGGGATGATAGCCTAGAAAGACACAAGGGGTGGACCGAGGTTGAAGTTTATGTTGAGTGTGCGGACGCAACCAGGGATAAACTAGACACCCAAACGGGCGGAGATGGATATAGTCGGGTGGATGATTGTAGAGACGGGCATATGGAGTGGAGTTGGAGAGAGTGTGAGTGGGCATGCGATTTATGAGGTAGTTGGCAGTAGCAAGGGCATCAACCCAAAAGGAAACAGGTAAGGTGGAATCATGGAGGAGCGCAACAACTGTTTCTATTAGGTGACGGTGTTTGCGCTCAGCAACGCCATTTTGTTCAGGGGTATATGGACATGAAGTGTGATGAAGAGCCCCTAGATTTTGAAGAAAAAACACCAAATGCATTGTTGACAAATTCTTTGCCATTGTCACTTCGAAAAATTTTGATTTTGGCATTAAATTGATTTTGAACCATTCGGTCAAAGTTTACAAAAATAGTATAAGCTTCGGATTTAAATTTCAGAGGATAAAGCCAAGTGAATTTACTGTAATCATCAACAAAACAGATATAATAACGAAAACCTTGAACAGAAGGAACTGAGGTTGGACCCCAAACATCAGAATGAATTAATTGAAATGGCGCAGTGGCCTTGTGTTCAGACAGTGAAAAAGGTAAACGACAAGATTTAGACACTGAACAGGACTCGCAATGTAATTTTTCTGAAAAATTAAAACCTAAGGAAGATAAAATGGATTTGGTGATGGCGGATGATGGGTGCCCAAGCCGGCGATGCCAGGTTGACGAGAGAATGGCTTGACTCACAACAGACGGAGACCTGGATGGAAGAGTGTATAGCCCATGCTCACAGCGGCCCGTGTACCGCACCCGGTTCGTGGTATTTTCCACTATCTGGAAATTGGTGTCATTAAAAATGAGGGTGCAGTTATTTTCTTTAGTAAAGCGATAAACAGATAAAAGATTGGATGTGAGGGAAGGGACGTGGTGAAGGGTTGAGAGATGAAATTTACCATTTGGGGTATAGACATACCCAGAGCCGGTGTTTGTGATGGGAAGGGATTGACCATTGCCTACTGTAATAGTTTCTGAGCCATGATACGGATGAGGAGCTTGAAGTTGTGAATAATCCGACGTCACATGGGTGTTAGCACCTGTGTCTAGATACCAATCGCCAGATTGAGCGTTTGTGGACGCATGTATCGCCCTTGATCCTCCGGACTGGCTATTTACATTCTGCGAGTCATCATAACGATACCAGCAATTAGCCGCAGAATGGCCCCGTTTAGCACAAATTTGGCACGTCGGAAGATCTCGTGTGGGCATCCGCTGGTTTCCTCGTCCCTGTCCGCGGCCTGACTGGAAGCCGTCCCTCGGTGGAGGCCCGCCTCTGCCTTGCTGCCCGGTGTTTCGACGGTCACCGCCGCCGCTGCCTCGCCCTTGGTTACGGCGATCGTCACCGCGACCCTTGGCCGAGCCTCCGTTGCCAGCCGAGTAAAGAGCCGTGACGCCAGGGGTGGAACTGGCTTCTCCGAGCAGTAATTTGTGTTCCATGTCTAGATTCAATTCTTCTGCATTAAGCCATCCAGACAGTTGATTCAGAGTGATTTCGACAGGCGAGAGGCGAATATGCTGTTTGAGAGAGGAATAGCCAGCCGGAAGACCACGTATCACGGCATTCACCACGTCTCGTTCAGGAATAATCTCGTTCACAGCATCTAGGTCAGACAGAATAGAGGCCACATCATCAAGGTATTGAGTCATCGTCTTCGTTCCCTTCCGAAGAGTATGCAATTTGTCACGCAACTGAAAAATATGAGCCGTGGACACAGAGTTGTACCTTGTGGCTAGTGCGTCCCAAAGTGAAGCCGATGTGAGAAAACCCCGGGCGTGTTTGTGCACAGAGGGGCTAATAACTGCGAGAAGACAGGCTCGGATCTGAGTGTCTACGATCATCCACGGAAGGTAGTCGGGATTTGGGAGCTTGACGCCGTCCTTCTCGGCTGTCTCGGGCTGCGGCTTCTCCGCACCGTCAATCCATCCGAGCAGCAAGTTGGCTGCGAGGGCGGTGCGGACGTTAAGTGCCCAGGCCGGGTAGTTGTTGTCAGATAATTTTTCGGGGATGAGATTGTGGAGATTCCTGAGCAGTAATTTTACTCCAGACGGTAATTTTGACAGAGGATCAATAACCTTGTCCATGGCGCCGACCTACGGCGGAGGAGGGAGGCCGTGCGGCGTGGTGTAGACGGTGGCGGCGGCGCACACACGTCGGAAAAGAGGAGAGATTAGGGTTTGGGCGGAAGAAGAAACCCTAGCTTTGATACCATGATACAGATTTAATAATTAATTGATCTCTTTAATATTGAAGGGGTTACAGCTGTATATATAGAGAATTGAAGAATAACTAATTACAGAATAACCCAGATGTATTTAATAATTATATATGTAGTCTATTATAAACCTCTTTTTTCCACAAAAACAAAAAATATTTCTAGTTAGCCTTCTAACTTTTGTTTGATGAATTTATATTTGTTACATGATCAACAGATTCAGGATTCTAGTACAATGACCTCAAGTATATTAATTCATTTTTAATTTAACTTTTATATATATTTAGGGTTGTTTGATTGTTGGAATAAGGGATTATTGTCCTGCCTTAAAATTCGGGATAATTTTACTATGCGTTTGATTATGAGTATTAATCTGTCTCAAAAATTATTTTACACTAAAATGGTGGAATTAACTATCCTATATAGAAGATGGATAAGCACAATGCCTGTCTCGCTCCTAGATTGGGGCATGACATGTTTATAGCTACAGAATTATAATTATCAAATATGTTTCACTTATTTTGTTCTTTGTTTTTATAAAGAATATAATTAGCACAAATTCATGTAATCGATTTAAATTTTCTTGGAATTGAGGCATAGTTATTATTATCATCAATCTCGTTATGATTCATTTGTTGTAAATTATGTGTTTTGTTTTTATTTTAATTTGTTTGAACATGAATCAAAATATTTAATTCATAAACTAACAAGCCTTATAATATAAAATAGATAGCAACACCTCTACTTAAAATAGTGCACCAAACCTATTATATCTCGCAGAGATCATGAGAGATTAGCTTTCCTTAATTTTCAGAAAAAAATAAAAATTACCAAGCTATTTGTCAAAAGAGTTTTTCTTTATAACTCCAACTAATACTACATCAGTTTTGATACAGGTAAAATTTATAAATAGCATACTTAAGACCATAATTATGAGATTCATAGGAACACTTTCATAATTATTTAAACTAGCAACTTATATTTTGTATTTGAACAAACTGTTGCTATAAAAATATATATACAAATTATTTTGCTGCCCATATTTTACTCAAATCAATTGACTTAAATGTGGTATAATTAGTCATGAATTAAATGCGGAGATTCCTTTTTCATTAAAACCTCTTAATTAACGTGATTTTCATTATTTGTTACCAACCGAAATAAAAATTTAAATTTCAGTTTCACATTATCGTTTTCATTTTAAAAAAATCAAAATCAAATTCAACTGAAGCTTCTTCTATTCATTATCTTCAAAAATTCAAATTAAACCATTACTGTTGTTGAAGGTATTTAATCATAATATTATTTTCTTATATGAATTTCATCAGTTGTTTGAAATCGATCAAAACGATTTCGTTAATTTTTTTTTGAACAATAACTATTATTTCGTTCAAATTTATTTTAGCCATTACTAATGTTTCGTTCAAATATAGTGATCAAAATCGATTTTTTGTTAGATTATTTTTGAATATTTTGAGCCATTAATGATTTTTTGTTAGAGTGATCAAAATCGATTTTTCGTTACGTTGTACAATTTTTCGTTAAATTATTTTTGAATATTTTGTAAACAAACTACAAAAAAAAAAGTAATGCTACAATAAATTGAACTGATCGAACTATATTTTGATCAAAATTATTTTTTTAAACTGCTCAAACTCAATTTTTGGAGTTCTGATTCTCGAAATTTAAGAGTATATTTGTATTTTCATAAAGTTTGATTTTGTATATTTTAATTGTGTTCAAATATTAATGTTACAAAGCCATCACTACAGAAAAATACATATGAAATTTGATATGTATGTATAGAAATACAAATGCTTTCATATAACTTAAATGTATATTGAACAGAACAAAAATATAAATGAAAGTGCATATGTATTTATAAAAAATATAAAATACTTCCATGTACCTTAAATGTATATTTAGTCAGTCAATTTGTATATATGGCAAACCTATATATACTGTATTGAAATTTTTTTTGAAAATGTATTTGAATTTCAACAAATACTAATATGTCCATAACCCTAACTGCATATTTAAACAAAAAGAATACCCAAATGTATATTTCAACATTCCAATATACTGAAGATACATAATAATTATAAAAAAATACATACAGGAAAATACCTCTTCATAAATAGTTCATATATAAATGTATTTTTCATACATGCAACTTAGCATATGCATTTAACATACAAATACACATAAATACATACTATCCCAAAATGTATATTTAAGCTATCAACTTGACCAAAATATAAGTCAGTAAATAAATATCAACTTCGCCAAAATACATATTACCCAAAAATGATATCAGCTTTACTGAAATTCCTAAATACATATCAGTAAATAAAAATACATATACACCAAAAAAATACCTCTTCCTCCTCATCTTATTTCGATTCATTACCAGACGAGTTTTCAACAACACCTTTTGAATTTACTCCCTCTGTTCATTTTTACTTGTCACTAATTTTCTAATTAGATTTCTAATTGTTGGGTTCAAGATTAAAAGTGTGAATGAAAAATGAAGGAAATTAAGTGGAGGAAAAGTTGAGATAACACTTAAAAACGAAAGTGTACTAAAAAATAAGGAAAGTCTACTAATTCTCCCACATTGGTGGGGAATGAGACTTTCATGTGTTTATATTAAGAAACACAAACTTCACATGGTAAGTCAGACAAGAACTAAGAGGTGCCTTTCATCATCGTCGTCGCTCGCTCGACTTGGCTTCGTCTTTGGCTCTGGGTAGATGAGATTAATCTTTTTGGACAAAATTTATTTGAAACCTGGGAAAAAATCTAGTACAAAAATCCAAAGGAAAAATGCAACAGTTTTGCTCCTTAATTAACATGCATGCTTCTGCATGCAGAAATGATGCTAAAAACTGCTCGGAAGAGACACAACTCTTCGTGTAAAAGACACACTATTTTGGAAAAAGGTGTGACAGTTTTAATGGTTATGGCTGTTCGAAAAGACACAGTATTTTTAATGGACATACATGACTATTCAGAAAAGATACACCTTTTCAATGTACCATTGTCACCTTTCGGAAGAGGTATTTCATGGCTATATAAACCTGTTTTTTTCACAAAAACGATAAAATCTGAACAACTTTTGAAGACAATCTTTTTTTACCACTAAAGCATAGAGGATCTTGTTATTTCGGTAGCCTTCACAAGGGCTTTTTTGATATTTTAATTTTTTGGTGAAATAAAATTATGACGCGTGATAATTAATGGTGTTTTTTAATTACATATTTTCTTTGTCGCCCTTATTCTTTTTGTTAAGATTATTCAACTTGGGTTTTAATAATTAATTTTTTCTTGCCACGTGTTAGATTACTATTTGATTAAAACTCCTTTCATTTTAAATCAACAATACTCAAGCTAACTTTTCCTACAAAATTAAAGTTTTCAATGATTTCAACTACAACCTCATAGTTCTTTATGATATTATAATATAATAAATAATATCTTGTATTTATTGTTTCTCGTAGTGGACATGAAAAAGTATAAAACAATAATTAAAATGGGACGAATAGGTTACTCTTGTAAGGAATGTTTAAAAGATAAATATAATAAGTAAATAAACCGAATGGAGCAAGCTATTAATGTAGTTTAATTATCATTTAATATCTTTAAATATTCTTATTAAATTAATTTATATTAAGGCTCTAATTTGAGGTAATAAATAAAAGTTTTGGTAGTCCTCACATTAAAATTCATGGAATAAAAATCTTATATGTGGCATTGTTTTGTCATAATTCTCCTTTTAATATTTCCCACATGAACATTTTTATTGGTTGAATTTGTTTTTTGTTTTATTAAATTATTTTCTTCGTCATCTTAAAATATTTATCACATTTTACTTTATAGGATCAAATTATATGGACTTTAATCAAACTTTCTAAGAAAAAAATATTATTATATCGATATAATCATTGCATTTTATGATATTTCATTTTCATATAGTTTCGAATATCTAATTTCTAATTTTATTGAATTAATATAACACAGTTTAGCTCTAAAACAAGTCAAATTATATTTTTAAAAATAAAACGATATAATTTGAGCAACTTTTGAAGACAACCTTTGTTTACCACTAAAGCATAGAGAATATTTAGATTTTTGAAGTCCTCGCAAAGGCTTTTTTAATTTATTTTTTTTTTGATGAAATGAAATTACTACACATGATAATCAATAGTGTTTTTTTATTACATATTTTCATTTTTGCCCTTATTCTTTTGTTAAGACCGATCCACTTGGGTTTTTATAATTGGTTTCTTCTTGTCACATGTTAGATTACTATTTAATCAACACTCCGTTCATTTTGAATCAATAATATTCAAGCCAACTTTTCCTACAAAATTAAAGTTTTCAATGATTTCAACTACAACCTCATAGTTCTTTTTATTTTATAGGATAATAAATAATATCTTGTATTTATTGTTTCTCGTAGCGGACATGAAAGAGTACATAACGATTACTAAAATAGGACGAGTAGGTTACTCTGGTAAGGACGTGTAAAAAACAAACATAATAAGTAAATAGAACGAATGAAGCAAGCTATTAATGTAGTTGAATCACATAAAAAATCAATCGCATTTTTCACTTCTTTTCTTGAAAACTTTTCATGTTCCCAATCAAAGAGAGGAATGCTAATGAACACCTAATTTTTGACCAAACCTAGATTTAGGTCTAAATTAGACATTGTAATTTCTATGTCATTTTAAAAATATTAGAAAAATAAAAATAGTATCACATTTTAGGATAAGCTTTGTTTTTATTTTCAAAAAAAGAGAAATATATAATAGAAAAAAATATTAGCCTAAAATAAACTTAACCTAGAACCTTTTTCCCCAAGAAAAACCAAAACCTGCACTTGCCTACTACTATATATAACTAGCGAAACATACTGCTCCCTCACGTTACCTAACCAGAACAATACAGCAAAACCAAAAACTACACTTCTCTACTACTATATATAACTAACTAAACCATACTACTCCCTCTCACCTGCAAATTACTACTCCCTCACAAGCCACAACAAAAATTATATTCCCTCACGTTCCTAAGAATGTTATCGTTAGGTTATCGATTCCACCCCACCGATGAAGAGTTGATCAACTATTTGAAGAATTTCGTGCTCCACGGAGTGTTGCCACCTAGGGATTTTATTAAAGTAGCAGACCTGTTTGAAGATTTGGAGCCATGGGAGATTATGACAGGTTCGGAGAAAACACGTTATTTTCTTTTGCGATTGAAGAGATTCAAGAATTCAACCAAAAAATTCTCAAGAACAGTTGGAAAAGGGACTTGGAAGGGACAAAATAGTGGTAATCCCATTGAAGATGGATTAAAGAAGAATACTACAATTGGATATAAGAGAAGTTTGAAGTATAAAAGTGATAACGAAAAAGATGTAAATAATGACAAGTGGCTCATGAAAGAATATTTTTTGCCAGATGAGTACTTTAGGAAAAGCAACAAGAACTATGCATTCGTCATTTCCAAAATCAAAGAGAAGAAAAAAAATGAGAAAAAGAATAAGGGGGTTATTAATGATGATGTGATGGAGGAAGAAGTTGATGAATTTATTGATTATGTATCAGAAAGCATTCCTGATAATCATCAAGTAATTACCAACGGTGATGACAATCGATTCGCGGTTGCAAACGAGGTTAATTATGAAGTGATGAAGACAAATTATGAAGCAAGTACAAGCACATTGCATGAAGATTACGGAGGAGAAGGCAGGAGTAATTATTTGGAAGGTGGTGGAGTTGAGGACTTTGATGGAATTAATCATCTACTATTAGGAGTTGAGGATATTAATGATGAGAATTGTTGCATTGACTATGATGAGTTGCTGGAAATTATTGGATAAAGTTAAGGTTTTTTTTTTTGGACTAATTAAGTAGGTCATAATAGCATGAATGTACAAGTTTATCTTTTAGTAGTTGCATGAATATTTTTCTTTGAATATGCAGTTTCTTGTTTTAATTCTTCTTAATTTCGTTTTTTAGTTATTTGTTTTTTATGGTTGGGGGTGTGCATATATAAGATAAAATCTCCCAACTTCATCAAGTTTTTTTCTTACACGTTAATTATAGTTATGGCATCATCATCTTCCTCCATCTTCTATCCAAAAACGTAGTATTAACCTTAATATATAACACGATTAAGCTAGTATACACAACTTCTGAAATCTCTTTACAAGGTGTTGGAGCAATTAGTTCAGGAGTCTTCTAGACTGCTGTAAGATTGGTCTTGCTTATATTTGTATTTAATTAGTTGGTTTTAATAGTTGGGTGTGCATATATATTTTTGATCAAGTTTTCTTACACGTTATGGTTAAGGTATCATCGTCTTCATCCATCTTCTAACTCCCTATACAGTCTAGACTTTCAAGATCTACATCTTCCCGATATTGGAATCTCAAGAAAAGCTATGGCAATAATAGACAGTTTTATCGATGATATCTTTGAAAAAACTGCTATGAGATTGGTACTTCCTGGCGAATATTGGCAAAGCATGCTGTTTCTAAAGGCACTAAGGTTGTTGCCAATTTCACTTGCTCTTTAAGAAATTTAGGGTTTATGTGTTTAATTTTACTGTATTAAGGCTTGCTTTGGGTGTGAAAATAGTTTCTTTTTTGTTATTAGCTTGCTTCGATTGTACTCTTCTTTTGTAACGGCGATTGCTAATCTATCAGCAAAATAGACGGCGATAGCAAAAATCTATCAGCAAAGTTGACACCCTATTATTGTATAATGATAAATGATTTATCTCGCTGTGAACTTGTGTGTTATAAAAAATTTGAACAATCAAAATAGACAGTGATTGTGCCTGATCAAATTGATCAGGTCATGTAGGAACGAGGTTCAAGTCTACCGGTCTGCAAGGATGCCTCAGTTACATACAACACCAATCATATTGATAAAGGACTTATCTCATCATCATCTTCTCTTGAAATCTCAAAAGAACTTTTATCGCTTCCTCCTCAAAGGGGAAGACAACTTGTCGTCATCAGAGTTGTGCTACCAAAAGCTTCGGAAAAATTGAAATTTCTAATTAAGAATGGAGAATCTACATGCAGCTTCACAAGGGAAAAAAAAAAAGAATGAGAAGTTACAACTCTACTATTCGGTGTCAAGTATCTATGTTGGGATTCGATTAATTTAAATTTATATGGAAAAATCCCATTTGGGGAGATGAAATGCTCCCTCCTAAACAAAAATCGATTTCAAAAACTCGAACATTAAACTTTTGGTTGATATTGATAACGAGTACTTATCATCCAATCACTTTTCTTCTTATTCACTAAATACTATACTACGTGTTACAATTAGAAGCCTCTTTAGTTTAGTTTAATCCAGATTCTAACCATTGCAGACAATACTACACATAAAATATTCTAAACTCTGCTACAATTAATCAATTAAGAGTCGTTTGGTTACTGGTTAGAGTTATACAAATATTAGTATTACATAAATTAATATTACATCATTTCCGTTAGTCAGATAGCAATATTATAGCTAAATTTATTCCACAAATTTTCATAATTCCATTGCAATTTTAAATAAATAAGGCATACGTACATAATACGTACATGCTGCTAGATAATATTATTGCCAAAGAGTAGAAATCTTGATGCATGCATCTTATATATAATGTAATATTTTTATTAATCCAATTTAATTCTTCCAAGATATATGGATAATGTATGTGACATAAGTTCAGTATTAATTCCCTCTTCAATTGGGTGATTGTATCACCAAATCTTGAATAGATTCTTCTTTACTTTTAATATTGCTTGTTCTCATGATAAGTTTGTTGGACCAACTAATTTTGAGATTGGATCCCTTAAAATCTGAAAAGTATAAAAGGTGAATAAGAGCCCGTTCACCTATCTGATATATTGAAAAGATGCATCAATAAGATGATCACATGTACATTCATTGTCAACCTACGTTTGTCATTCATAAAGTTACTTTCTCAATATAAATTGAGCATAATTTTCAGATTGTGTAATCAAGATTATTTATCTTGATGATGATGGTTTAGCATTGAATGTCTTCCATAGCTGAACCATTACTAACGAGAATAAAGTTTCATGTATTGGTATGAAATATGATATGTTGCATACAATAGCACTTGTATGCATTAGATCAATATATTATGATTATTTCTTCCCTCTGAATTGGTTCAAGGTCAGGACCAACTATTTCATTTAATAGTTTTGTTGTGCGGTATATGATTAATGAATATACCATGATGCACAAAGATGGAGGATGTATGTTAGTTTTCCTAACATAAGGGGAGATTATAAGCAGTTATGAAATTTGTTAGGAATTATCATCAGATCCTTATTCAAAAGATAATTCAAGTCGAATGCCGAACACATCTCATATTTAAGCTGCAAGTGCTCCTATTTTGTGTTCATAAAGGAAAAAGTCTACGCATGCATGAAGCATGGTAGATTAATCGGTTCCAAATAAAATGGTCCTTAAAAAATTAGGAGAAAATAGTCATAATAAGAAAGCAATGTTCTCTTGAAGAGCCTACAAAATAACACTTCATGAAACCTTATAAGAGGTTCAGGTACCTAAAAATAATGAAGTGATGATATCTCAATATGTTATGTCAAACTATGAATCGATACAAAATGATATATCATCAATATCTTTGATACAATACTGGTGCAATATTGTGAAAGATTACGAGAATCCGAATTCTACGTTTATTTATGCATGCTGACATAGAAATATTTATCAAGTGACCTGAAAGGATGTATTTTGATAAGCATAAAATTTATTTGATTTGCAGTCCAGACACTTGAAGATGTCACACTTGACATGTTGGATATTGTTACGTGACAAACATCCATATGAAAATCCCTAAAGGATTCAAAATGACTGAAGCATATAAAGTTTCTGAAAAACTTTTTATTATCCTCATAAGATATAATTTGATGATTTGAGTATCATTGGAACTCTTGGAGAGTTTTTAAAAGAAATAGAGTATTTGCTTACATGAGAAACATGCAAAAATTGAATAAGGATCCATTCCAACCTCAAGAAAAGAATGAGGAACTCCTTGGTTATGGAGTACCATATCTTAGTGCAATTAATGCACTAATGTATCTTGCAAATACTATAAGGACTGATATAGCTTTTTTTTTTTAGTTAATTTGTTAGCAAGTTTACAGTCTCAATCTTATTGGTCATGCTGATTTTGGGTACTTATCTGACCTGCATAAAGCTCAGTCTCAAATAGGCTATGTGTTCATATGTGGTGGTACTGCAATATCTTGGAGATATACAAAATAGTCTATCATAGCCACTTCATCGAATCATGCTGAGATAATAGATATTCATGAAGCAAGCCAAAAATGTGTATGGTTGAGGTCCATGATACATCTCATTCAGGAAAAATTTGGTGTGTAATGTGATAATCTACCCACAATTTTATACGGAGATAATGCATCATGTATAGCACATCTTAATGCAGGATTCATAAAAGGAGATAGAACGAAGCACACTTCATCAAAGCTTTTCTACATACATGAGCTACAAAGGAATGGTGATATCAACGTGCAACAGATTTGTTCAAGTGAAAATGTGGTTGATTTATTCACCAAGTCTTCTCCAATTACAACTTTTATGAAGATGGTGCACAAGATCGGGATGCAAAAGTTCAAGGATGTTCTCATTAGGGGGAGTTAATACGCGTTGTACTCTTTTTTTCTTATGAGGTTTTGTCCCACTGGGTTTTTCTTGTAAGGTTTTGAATGAGGCAGCCGATATGCGTATTGTTAGAAATATGTACTCTTTTTCCTTCACTAGATTTTTTTTCCTACTGAATTTTTTCTAGTAAGGTTTTAACGAGACACATTATGTATCTAGACATTCAAGGGGGAGTGTTATAAATGTATTTACATTACAGTGAATGTCTATCAAGATCTAATAAGATCTACTTTGATATCTATTAGGATTTGAACCATCTGTCTTTTACTCAAACTAGGAGTAAATTTTCCCTATAAATAGAAGGGTTTTCTTCATTGTAAATTACCCCATCAAGAGATCCCTCAAGAGAAGAAATATGAATTACTCTCTCTATTCTCTCTACTCTTCTTCTTGTTCTTTAAAGTTTTATAACAATATATATATATATATATATATATATATATATATATATATGTCTGTATGTATATTTATATATTAACGAAATTTCTAATTTCGGCGTTGAGCACAAAAATATTCAATTTTTCTATCTCGACAAGTTGTACAATCATAGTGCATCTGAAAATCTTCAATTATGTTTTATGCATCATTATATATTGCAAATCAAATCAAATCAAATCTTATGTCAGTCATAAATGAAAAAATGAAGCAACATATATATACGTAAGAAAACTATAGTATTAGTTTAAATTTAAAAATAATTATTAACTGGAAAAGTAGGCATCACACAACTATTGAAAGTGTTACTGAATCTTATATGTGGCAAGCACGTTTCAAATATCCTATTAAATATTTCCTTACTGATTACAATAATTTCCTGATCAGAACTAAATGAGACGTTTAAAGAAAGATAAAAAGTAATTTAAATTATAATTAATGTTATTCAATATATATATTTTCTAAAAATGTGTAAAAGTGTTAGAAAGACAGACAATACGAATTGGCAGAGCCTTTACATTCTTTTGATAATCCCATTTTGATTTTTTTCTAATCACACGTCGTAAAACTAACACATTTCTGGTATCCACGGGATTGGTGTGAATATACCAATTTATAATAATTAGTGTTTTTTTTTTGTAACATGCAACAATTAGAATTGTTAGTCCCTAAATAAGTAACTTAGAATAACAATGAATTTATAGGAAAAATAACATAAATATACACCTTAATTTATCATATTTATATAAATCTTTATCCTTACAATGTAATTACAAAAAATTCTACTAATAATGTATCTTCATTAGATGCATGAGGAGATAATTATGTATCTCAACAGACCCAAAATAAAAAAAATGTATCGAGAACGTAACTAATTATGTATCTTTACAAAGGAAAAATGTATCTTTGTTAGATGTATTGGGTGCTAATTATGTATCTCGACAGACCCAAAATTGAAATTTTCATTAATTATGTAAAATATCAAAATTTTCTATAATTAAACTCCGTATTTTTTGCCCGAATTTATATTCGAAGACAAAGGTCACCCATGTTATAATGATCAAATACTAAATTTTTGATACTAAAAACTTACATACCAAGGTAATGCAACAAATAAATAATAGTAATCTCTCTCTATATGTGTGTATGTATGTATAAAGGAAGATTATGAGCAAGCTGATGTTGCATGCTTTATTTGCAAGTATGATTATTCATCTTTTTTCTTAGAATTTTGAGAGTTTTTTTTTCTATTTTTTGGTTCTGAAATCTTTCAAAAAATATAAAAGTTTTCTTCCTTTATTATAATTATCATTTACTACCTTCTTAAATCCTCTTTCCTACATTAAATATATATATGGTAGTAAATTAGTCCTTCCAAATGGAAGGTGACCTACACGTTGAAGCAGTTGTCACACCCTTTTTTTTTATCAAAAAGATTATCAATTTTAAGGTTTGAAAGGATTTTATTATTAAGTGACGAAAAAGAAAATTTATTTCGAAAATGACTTTTTAACAATTCACCACTAGGCATAATCTGGTGTGCCAAGTCACCTTGGAAAAATCCTTTTCAAAACGATTTGACTTTTTAAACTAATTTGCGAACAGAAATTCCAGATAAGGAATTCTATTGATCGAGGGGAAGGTGTTAGGCACCCTTTTATCCCGTGGTTCGACCACGGTCGCTCGGTGGAGCATATCGGCTAATTTAACACTATGAATGTATAGACCACATAAAACAAGCAACAAACAAATCAAGCAAAGTTCAAAATCAAAAATAATATCCAGCCCGAGTTATACAATCCCGAAAATAGAAAAATACGGAAATATTGATCCTATTCTAAACTAATCCTATACTAAGCTCCAATGCTTTACCCGATGCCTCGGGCCTTGATCACGAGCCTCCTTTGCGTACATGATACTTCGGGGCATTCCTCTATAAATAAGTACAATGTGGCCTCAGGGCATTCCCTGACGAATGAATACATTTGATGAAATGTAATAAAAATGGAGAAATCATTCAACGCAGACATTCACACATTCAATGATATAGAATCCTACGAGTTGCCTACCAAACTTGGTATTTGCCTGTCCATTTAGCGATCTGAAACATGATACTATCGATTTCAACAATATCCATCAATGAATCAAAAGTAATCAATATTCACCTTATCAAAGATCAATCCATTCCCCCAAATCATTCTCATCACATGATTAATCAATGTTGATATGAAATCAAGCAATCAAAGTCACAACCACGACGATTAAAATTTCTCAAACACACTATCAAAATATATCACCAACCCAACATGAATCATACAAGCATGTAAATTAAGGTTTAATAGATCAAACTAGTCAACAATCGCAGGGAGCTTGAATAACACTCATGAAATCAAACAATAGAACACAAGAAAAGAAAATAGGTTGAAGAAGATTGAGAACTCAAAAATGCAAAATCAAACCTTTGTCACGAAAAAATATGTTGTTTCCTGTGGATTTTAACCAGAATAGCGGCAATGGTGGAGGGATTTCGCCGGCTAATTTTGCCGGTTGCATGGATGGTTGATGGTGGAGAGGGCCAGAGGCGGTTTCCACGACCCGACCCAAGGCCCTAGCCGTGACGAGCACCCCGAACCATGAAGGCCCGGAACACCCATTCTCTATCTGGTTATCATGCACAACATTCATAATCATAATAAAATGCGGAATTGAAACTGAGTACGGAAAACATGGTCAAGTTCTGCAACATTTCTGAATAATACTATCTGACATCAGTCTGCGAAATCTCTACTAAGAACATAAACAGCTGTCTGAAAAGAAACTGGGACAAGGCCCCCAGTAAACCAAAAACATAATAAATAAGATAATGTCTGACATAATTAGGCCTTCAGAATAATAGAAGGCTCACCACTGTGAGATCAAGTCTGCAAATCCAAGAATGTCTACTGAGTAGCTGGACCCCTAGACTGTGCCTCGGAACCTAGAAGGAGGGGGGGTCAACACAAAAGTACTGGCACGCGAAGCAATCCAAAAAATAGTATAATGGAACATATATATATATATATACATATTAAGTGAAAGCAATTTTTCATCAAGACATCATGTATAAAACTGTTTCTGAAAAATACATGGGCTCTTTCTGAAAACATGTAACCTGTCTGTTCATTTCAAATCATGATCTGTGTTTTACTTCTGAGTTAGGTGGTATTCCCCTACAAGTCTGATATTCCACGGGTTGTATGGAATCCGCCATTGACTCGGTGGGGAAGCCCCCAACCCATGTGTGCCGCAAGGGTTGGAGTGTCTGAGTCTGATACGCCACAGGACATTTAAGTCAGCGCATAATAGTATACTCGGGTCGGCAAACCATGGTTTTAGGAAATGAGTCTCTTGAACTCAAGCCCTCTTCGGGGAACCACCTAACATCTCTGTATGCCCATTTTTAACCTTTTCTGTACATGCAACATTCTGAATGTCTAAAATCATGAAAGTCTGAAATGTCTGTTAGTCTAAGTCTGATATGGCATTAGTCTGAGTTGGTATCGTCATACCAAGACTTGCAAGTCATGATTTTTCTGAGCCATAATATATTAAGCAAGAGCTTTCATTCAAAACATAGTTTAGACCACCAAAACATGTAACTGATGTAAAGGATTTCATATTTTGAAACTTAAAGTTCAATTCATGCAGAAATTTCATCAAACACCTGGTGGTCAAACGTCTTTAGCAAGTTCATGTATTCAAAATTGAAACACATTCATTCATATATGTATATAAACTGTCAAATCGCTTTGGAGATGGTCAAAAGACCAAAACAATGATGTTAAAACATCTTATACATAAATATATATACATAATTTAAAACCCCATTCTAAAACATGATTTTTCTATGCCCATGAGAATTTACAAAAACCCCGCGTACCTTGTTCTCCACGAATTTTGGGTGTCTATCGAAGCCTACGTTGAGAGGATTCCAAATCTGTAATTTGTTTCACGAACCCGCGGTTGAATCTTGAGTTGCTTGGGTTTTAATGTTGAAACCCTAGGGAGAGTTCTTGAGAAATTTTGGGAAAAGTATGTGTATTATGGTGTTTGAGGGATTAAATCCCGTGTTGGTGGTATATATAGGGGTGGAGGATTACCAAAATACCCCTAAGGAACAATTAAGGTCAAATCTGTCCCTCAGTTGACAGTTTGGTAGACTGGAGTAAATCGATTATAACTTTTTACTCATATACTCAATTTGGATGAAACCAACTGAAATTGAAACAGGAATCAAAGAGCTTTTGTTTGATATATTATAGCTCACACATTTCATTATATACAAGGAGTTATGATCGTTTGAAATTGACCCTGAAATGCTGAAAACTGGGCAATAGTCTATGCGTTTTACTACTGTTTTTAAATCCAAACGCAGCCTTATGCGTTCCGAAAAATTCCGAAACTTATCCGAGATATAATATGAGATTTCCCGATCATAACGCAACTTGAAAATCTAAAAGCGGATGTCGGGAAGGTTGAAAAGTTGTATCCCGAAGGTTGCCAGCTAAGAATGAGTCTAAGTCATTTCAACACTTAGGAAAAATTTAAAACTTAAGTCTAAAGCTCAGAAATTACAGTCTAATACATGCATGACTTTTACGGGGCGTTACATTATCCCCCCCTTGGGATCATTCGTCCCCGGATGATGACGCGGGAATAGTCACGCACGATTTCAAGCAGATTCATACATAGAAGGAAACATAAAGCAAGAATTGTACCTTCCAATTCGTTATTTGCTGGTTCAAATAGGCTTGGGTATCTCACTTTCATGTCATGCTCCGACTCCCAAGTTGCTTCTTCAACTTTCTGATTTCGCCATAACACTTTAACTGAGACTATCTCTTTACTCCTCAATTTTCTCACTTGTCGATCTAGGATTTCCACGGGCTCTTCCTCGTAAGACAAGGAATCACCCACCTTGATCTCATCAATGGGCACCACCAAAGAGTGATCTCCGATGCACTTCTTCAACATAGATATCTGGAATACTGGATGAACAGAACCCAAACTTGCAGACAATTCTAATTCATACGCAACTCCACCTATTCTTCTTACAATCTGATACGGGCCTATATAACGAGGAATTAGCTTACCCCTCTTCCCGAAATGCATAACTCCCTTCATGGGAGAAACTTTGAGGAAAACCCAATCTCCAATCTCAAACTCTAACTCTCTTCTTCTGACATCAGCATAGGATTTCTGACGACTCTGAGCTGTCTTAAGTCGTTCCCTAATGAGTTTCACATCCTCCATTGCCTGATGAACAAGATCAGGCCCATACATCTGCATCTCACCTACTTCATACCAGCCTATTGGAGACCTACATCTCCTACCATACAATGCCTCAAAAGGTGCCATCTTAATACTAGAGTGGAAACTGTTGTTATAGGCAAACTCTATTAGTGACAAATGATCAACCCAACAACCTTTAAAGTCAATCACACAGGCCCTCAACATGTCATTTAGGGTCTGGATGGTGCGTTCAGCTTGCCCATCAGTCTGAGGGTGGAATGTTGTACTTATGTTCACCTGGGTACCTAAACCTTTCTGAAACGATCTCCAGAACTGAGAAGAAAACTGCGTACCTCGGTCGGATATAATGGATACAGGCGCTCCATGCAAACGGACAATTTCTGTAATGAACAACTTAGCATAATCTTCCCCCGAATAGTTAGTCCTGACAGGCAGAAAGTGAGCTGACTTGGTCAGCCTATCTACAATCACCCATACAAAGTCATACTGATTTCGGGACTTCGGAAGTCCTGTAATAAAGTCCATATTGATCATTTCCCACTTTCACAAGGGCAACACTATTTCTTGGGAAGTACCTCCTAGCCTCAAATGTTCTACTTTCACTTGTTGGCAATTCAAGCACTTAGAAACAAAGTTAGCCACATCTCGCTTCATATTATTCCACCAAAACATAGATTTCAAATCATGGTACATCTTAGTAGAACCAGGATGAACAACATACCTCGAGGTGTGATCTTCATCAAGAATTCTTTCTCGAAGCCCATCGACATTCGGAACACATAATCTACCCTGAAACCTCAGAATGCCATCACCACCAATTTCAAAAAACATTACCTTCTGTTGACCAACATCTTTCTTGATTTGCATCAAGATGGAATCTTCAACCTGCTTCTCCTTTACTTCAGCACAAAGGGATGACTTAGCTAACTCATGAACAATCACCCCTCCATCTTCGGAATCTAACAGTCGCACTCCCAGATTCGCAAGGCGGTGAATATCCTTCACCATCTCTTTCTTTTCTTCTTCTACATGAGAAAGGCTTCCCATAGACAACCTGCTGAGGGCGTCGTCTACAATATTTGCCTTGCCCGGATGGTAGTGCAGGCTCATATCATAGTCTTTCAGAAGTTCCAACCACCGCCTCTGCCTAAGATTCAATTCTTTCTGCGAGAAAACATACTGCAGACTCTTGTGATCAGTGAAGATATCAACATGAACACCGTACAAGTAGTGCCGCCAAATCTTAAGGGCAAACACCACAGCCACTAACTCCAAATCATGAGTAGGGTAGTTCCGCTCGTGCACCTTCAACTGCCTAGATGCATAAGCTACCACCTTACCATGTTGAATCAAAACGCAGCCAAGTCCCACACGGGATACATCACAGTAAACCACAAAACCATCAACACCCTCGGGAAGAGTCAAAACAGGTGCAGTGTTCAGTCTGTCTTTTAACTTCTCAAAACTATTTTCACATAAATCAGACCACACAAACTTTACCTTTTTCTGAGTCAATTTAGTGAGTGGGTCCGCTATGGATGAAAAACTCTCTACGAACCTTCTGTAATAACCTGCCAAACCCAAGAAGCTCCGAATATCGGTTGAAGTCGTGGGTCTGGGCCATTTTCTCACTGCCTCAACTTTCTGGGGGTCCACTCTAATCCCGTCACTGGACACAATATGCCCTAAGAAGGCAATAACATCTAACTAGAACTCACACTTGGAAAATTTGGCATACAACTGATGATCCTTAAGGGTCTGAAGAATGATTCGAAGGTGATCGGCATGATCCTCCTTACTCTTAGAATAAATCAGAACATCATCAATAAATATAATGACAAATGAGTCAAGAAACTGACGGAAAACTCTGTTCATAAGATCCATGAAGGTTGCAGGGGCATTAGTTAACCCAAAGGACATGACAAGAAACTCATAGTGACCATATCGGGTTTGGAAAGCTATTTTGGGAATGTCTGACTCCCTAACTTTCAACTGATGATAGCCCGAACGAAGGTCTATTTTTGAAAAACATCTAGCACCCTGAAGCTGGTCAAAAAGATCATCAATCCTAGGAAGAGGATATTTGTTTTTAATTGTGACCTTATTCAACTGACGGTAATCTATGCACATACGAAGGGAACCGTCTTTCTTATGCACGAAAAGTACAGGTGCACCCCAAGGAGATACACTGGGGCATATAAATCCCTTATCTAGGAGGTCTGCTAGCTGCTCTTTCAACTCTTTTAGCTCTGTGGGAGCTATTCTATATGGTGGAATAGAAATGGGACGGGTATCTGGCAACACATCAATACCAAAATCTATCTCCCTATCAGGGGGTATCCCTGGGAGATCTTCGGGAAAGGCTTTTGGAAATTCATTCACCACAGGGACAGACAGAAGAGGAGGATTTTCAACTTTAGAGTCCTTGACTCGAATAAGGTGATACAAGCAACCCTTAGAAATGAGTTTTCGGGCTCTGAGATAAGATATAAAGTGCCCTTTGGGTGCTAAAGAATGTCCTTCCCATTCTATTATTGGTTCATTCGGGAAAGAAAAGGTAACTCTACGGGTCCTACAATCCAATATGGCATAGCATGAATGGAGCCAATCCATCCCTAAGATAGCATCAAATGCAACCATGTCTAACTCTATAAGGTCTTCCATCGTATCCCAACTAACAATAGTCACCACACAACCCCTATATACCCTTCTAGCAACAACAGAATCCCCCACCGGGGTAGAAACAGAAAAGGGTTCAGAAATCACACTGGGCTCAAACCCGAAACCAACAACCACATAAGGGGTCACATAGGATAAGGTAGATCCGGGATCAAGTAACACACAGACATCACGGGAAAAGATTTGTAACGTACCGGTAACAACATCTGGGGAAGCTTTCGCCTCCTGGCGGTTGGTCAAGGCATATAACCGGTTGAGACTATTCCCGACAGCTGATGTGGCGCCCTTCTGAGACGAGGGTGGCGCTGTGGAATTGCCCTGAAACTTCGCACCACCAGCACTCCTCCTAGCAGATGGACAGTCCCTCTGAAAGTGGCCTGACTGACCACATGAATAACATACAAGTGTGCCCAACTGACATTTCCCTGGATGATTCCTACCACAATTTTCACATCGCGGGTAAGTGCGATGCTGCTGAGACACACTACCCTGCGACTGAGTATCGGGTGCTCTAGATCCATGAGGAGTCTGAAAGCTCTGAGTCTATCTGTCTGCAGGGGGTCTGGGCGTTGGGGCGCTGGCTGCTAACTGTGTATTATTCCAAAACCTCTTCTTCTTCGACCACCTATTTCCCTAGTTACCACTCTGCGGCTGACTCTGGTGCTAGTCCGCAGATTTGACTTTCTTGGCCTGTCTGTCCTTCTCTCTAGATTCAGCGATCTTTCTCTTCTTCTCTTCCACCTACTGCATGTGGACTGTCAGTCTAGCAAAGTCTAACTCCCTATTGAACATTGCCCCCTGGCACTCAAGTACCAGGTTATCGGCAAGGCCGGATGCAAATTTCCTCATCCGGGCTCTCATATTGCTAGTCAATTCTGGTGCATAGCGGGCTAGTTGATTAAACTTCAGAGTGTACTCCTGTACACTCATACTGCCCTGCTTCAGATTCATGAACTCTTCTACTTTGGCCTCCCTCAACTCCAGAGGAAAGAATCTGTCAAGGAAAGCTTCTACAAACTCACCACAAACTGTAGGCTCAACACTCTCACCTTTTGCATCTTCCTAGTCTGCATACCACTGATTTACAACATCCTTAAGCTGATAAGTTGCCAATTCCACTCCTTCAATCTCATCTACATGCATTACCTTAAAGATCTTCTCCATTTCATCTATGAACTCCTGTGGATCTTCCTCCACCATTGTACCAGTGAACTTAGGTGGATTCATCTTCATGAAATGCCCGACTAGTAGCCTCAGACGTAACAGATGCATACCCAACATCTTCCGATCGTTGAGCCTGGTTAGCTACCAGCTGTGTTAGCATATGGATAGACCGTCTGAACTCTGCATTTGAGATATCACTCTGAGCTGTTGGGGGACGGTTGACATTAGTCTGCGGAGCCCGAGGTGTACTGGTTGGGACTGGAGGGACTCCTAGATTAGGGACAGGTTCTGACGTGGAAGTTCTATTACGGGTCCGCATCCCATGGGTGGGACGAACCTCATCTGCCTGAGGACTCTGATCGATGTTGCGACGGGGAGGCATAGTCGTGTTTTTTGAAATACAAGAGATCATTGAATAGGGGACAGTTTAGACTCTGAAGCACGAACTAAATCACAAAGAAGGGAAACATTCCTAAACGCCTAGTAGCCTCCTATTTATAAGTATGGCGCGCTACACACCCATAAATAGAACTCTACTCGATGCGATTTAGCAGACACCCTGGGACCATGAACCGTGCTTTGATACCAAGTTTGTCACGACCCGAGCCTAGTCCCTAGCCGTGACGAGCACCCCGAACCATGAAGGCTCGGAACACCCATTCTCTATCTGGTTATCATGCACAACATTCATAATCATAATAAAATGCGGAATTGAAACTTAGTATGGAAAACATGGTCAAGTTCTGCAACATTTCTGAATAATACTATCTGACATCAGTTTGTGAAATCTCTACTAAGAACATAAACATCTGTCAGAAAAGAAACTGTGAAAAGGCCCCCAGTAAACCAAAAACATAATAAATAAGATAATGTCTGACATAATTAGGCCTTCCGAATAATAGAAGGCTCACCACTGTGAGACCAAGTCTGCAAATCTGAGAATGTCTACTGAGTAGCTGGACCCCTAGACTGTGCCTCAGAACCTGGAAGGAGGGGGGGTCAGCACAAAAGTACTGGCACGCGAAGCAATCCAAAAAAATAGTATAATGGAACATACATATATATATATATATACATATTAAGTGAAAGCAATTTTTCATCAAGACATCATGTATAAAACTATTTCTGAAAAATACATGGGCACTTTCTGAAAACATGTAACCTGTCTGTTCATTTCAAATCATGATCTGTGTTTTACTTCTGAGTTAAGTGGTATTCCCCTACAAGTCTGATATTCCATGGGCTGTATGGAATCCGCCATTGACTCGGCGAGGAAGCCCCCAACCCAAGTGTGTCGCAAGGGTTGGAGTGTCTGAGTCTGATACGCCACAGGACATTTAAGTCAGCGCATAATAGTATACCCGGGTCGGCAAACCACGGTTTTAGGCAATGAGTCGATTGAACTCAAGACCTCTTCGGGGAACCACCTAATATCTTTGTATGCCCATTTTTAACCTTTTCTGTACATACAACATTCTGAATGTCTAAAATCATGAAAGTCTGAAATGTCTGTTAGTCTAAGTCTGATATGGCATTAGTCTGAGTTGGTATCGTCATACCAAGATTTGCAAGTCATGATTTTTCTGAGCCATAATGTATTAAGCAAGAGCTTTCATTCAAAACATAGTTTAGACCACCAAAACATGTAACTGATGTAAAGGATTTCATATTTTGAAACTTAAAGTTCAATTTATGCAGAAATTTCATCAAACACCTGGTGGTCAAACGTCTTTAGCAAGTTCATGTATTCAAAATTGAAACACATTCATTCATATATGTATATAAACTGTCAAATCGCTTTGGAGATGGTCAAAAGACCAAAACAATGATGTTAAAACATCTTATACATAAATATATATACATAATTTAAAACCCCATTCTAAAAGATGATTTTTCTATGCCCATAAGAATTTAGGAAAACCCCGCGTACCTTGTTCTCCATGAATTTTGGGTGTCTATCGAAGCCTACGTCGATAGGATTCCAAATCTGTAATTTGTTTCACGAATCCGCGGTTGAATCTTGAGTTGCTTGGGTTTTAATGTTGAAACCCTAGGGAGAGTTCTTGAGCAATTTTGGAAAAAGTATGTGTATTATGGTGTTTGAGGGATTAAATCCTGTGTTGGTGGTATATATAGGGGTGGAGGATTACCAAAATACCCCTAAGGAACAATTAAGGTCAAATCTGTCCCTCAGTTGACAGTTTGGTAGACCGGAGTAAATCGATTATAACTTTTTACTCATATACTCAAATTGGATGAAAACAACTGCAATTTAAAGAGGACTCGAAGAGCTTTTGTTTGATATATTATAGCTCACACATTTCATTATATACAGGGAGTTATGATCGTTTGAAATTGACCCTGAAATGCTGAAAACTGGGCAATAGTCTATGCGTTTTACTACTGTTTTTAAATCCAAACGCAGCCTTATGCGTTCCGAAAAATTCCGAAACTTATCCGAGATGTACTATGAGATTTACCGATCATAACTCAACTTGAAAATCTAAAAGTGGATGTCGGAAAGATTGAAAAGTTGTATCCCGAAGGTTGCCAGCTAAGAATGAGTCTAAGTCATTTCAACACTTAGGAGAAATTTAAAACTTAAGTCTAAAGCTCAGAAATTACAGTCTAATACATGCATGACTTTTACGGGGCGTTACAGCGGTCTTCGATAGGTGTTCCAAAGCGAAGAAGAAGAGGGGGCTTGAAGGGGGCTATCATCCCTGTTTTTATCATTGGTGGCGCCGGAGACGAAGGGGGGGCGGTGACACACCTATTTTCGCCGGAAGATGATATGGCGATGACTATGACAATGAGGAGGCCGTTCTCTGGTGGGGCGGCGACTGTGGCTCGCGGTGGCAGTCATGGATGCCTTCTCTTTTAGCGAGAGAGAGAGATCTAGAGGGAGGCGGATGAGAGATGAGGGGATTAGGGTTAGGGTTTCCCATTTGAGTGTATAAAAGAAAAGGAAAGAAAGTTTTGATCTCAGCTGTCGAATTCGTTTTGGATTGACGACTGAGATTTAAACATGGCAGATATTAAATTGGACCTCATATTGGCTTTGATGGTAATAAAATGGGCTACAATTGTAGTGGTTTGAATAAGAATTAGGCTAAAAGGTAAATAAATTAGGCAAAGTGACTTTGATTAGGCTGTTATTTAAAGAGTAGTAGTAGTAGTGGATAATAATAATAATAATAATAATAATAATAATAATAAAAGTAATAATAATAATAAATAATAATAATGTTAAATAATGAAAAACTAGATGATGTATTTGCAAAAAATGTGGATGTGCATAATTACGTGAAAAAATAGTTTAATAATTATATAAAATGTTGTATTTGAGTCTTAAAAATTATAAAAAATGATACTAAAAGCTAAAAAATAATTTATGCATTTTTTTAAATTATGAATGCGACACGCTAGTATGTATTTAATATAAGATAATATGTAAAAGTATTGATAATTAAAATTAAATAATTTTGATAAAAATAGTAGCCTAAAAGTGATATTGGGAGGTCAAAATTGGGTGTCAACAGCTCCCCCTTCGTTGTTTGAGAATGATAAGGGAATTTTCAAGCAATGAAAGTTGATGTAGTAGCCAATTTTTTCTGATCGAGATGACTGTTCGTAAGGAAGAAAGCAACGGGAGGTATTTAAAAATAGTGTGGACGAGACTTTGGCTTTAAGTCGCCTACATATCTCTGTTTTTACGAGAATCAGGCCGCATATAGTTCTAGATTTAGGAATGAACAATATTCCTAAAGAATGTTAATGACAGAGGTTGGGGCATCAAAAATGGTATCGTGTATTGGATAGGATTTGGGATAGAATGAAATACTGACGTATGGAGAATTTTGAAGATGTTGAGGTCGGTGAGTTTCAAGATGATTTCACGTGGTGGATGAATAGATGGAGTGATACTCCTGGAAATAGAAACAAAAATTGCCTATGTTTGTTGTTCCTTCTCTGTTGCCTATGTAATGTAAATGTGGAAATAAAGAAAGTGTATCTATTGTATCGTGGAATCGTGTGATCGGCTGATTGGCTTCTCATTGTGGAATCGTGTAATCAGCTTTTGGGGCTTCTCATTGTGGAATTGTGTGATAATCTACTTGTTAGTCCTGCCATTTTAGCTCAACTAGATAAAATGGTTAGCACGAATATACATGTATGTATAGAAGATTAGACAATGTAGTGAAAATAACCATAACAAAAGGAAATGAGAAAGCGTATCTTGTCACAAGAGGGAAATGCATTGTTCATATAGATTTGAAGAGGTTATGCTCAGGTAGTTTCTTGATGGAGTCGTTCTTAACTCCATTGAATTTCCAAAATAATGCTTAGTTTGGACAATTTCTTAAGAAGGTAGTGCTTAACCCAACTAACTTTCAAGGGAAATGCTTAGCCTTAATCAGATTTTTGAAATAGGGTATTGCTTAACCCACTTGACTTTTCAAGGACAACGCTTAGCCATATAGAGTTTTAGATAGAGTAGTGATTAACTCCATTAAGTTTCCAAAACAATGCTTAGTTCGGATGATTTCTCGAGAGCGGGTAGTGCATAACCCAACTAACTTTCAAGGACAATGCTTAGCCTTAGTCAGTTTTCTTGAAAGAGGGTAGTGCTTAAACCACTTGACTTTCCCAGGACAATGCTTAGCCTTAGAGAGTTTTAGATAGAGTAGTGCTTAACACCGTCAAGTTTCCGAAACAATGCTTAGTTCAGATGATTTCTCAAGAGTGGGTAGTGCTTAACCCAACTAACTTTCAAGGACAATGCTTAGCCTTAGTCAGTTTTTTCGAAAGAGGGTAGTGCTTAACCCACTTGACTTTCAAAGTATAGTGCTTAGCCTTAGAGATTTTTATATAGAGTAGTGCTTAACTCCATCGAGTTTCCGTAACAATGCTTAGTTCGGATGATTTCTCGAGAGCGGGTAGTGCTTAACCCAACTAACTTTCGAGGACAATGCTTAGCCTTAGTCAGTTTTATCGAAAGAGGGTAATGCTTAACCTACTTGACTTTCCAAAGACAGTGCTTAGCCTTAGAGAGTTTTAGATAGAGTAGTTCTTAACTCTATCGAGTTTCCGAAACAATGCTTAGTTCGTATGATTTCTCGAGAGAGGGTAGTGCTTAACCTAACTGACTTTTAAGGACAATGCTTAGCCTTAGTCAATTTTCTCGAAAGAGGGTAGTTCTTAACCCACTTGACTTTCCATGGACAGTGCTTAGCCTTAGAGAGTTTTAGATAGAGTAGTGCTTAACTCCATCAAGTTTTCAAAACAATGCTTAGTTGGGATGATTTCTTGAGAGTGGGTAGTGCTTAACCCAACTAACTTTCAAGGAAAATTCTTATCCTTAGTCATTTTTCTCTAAAGATGGTAGTGCTTAACCCACTTGAATTTCCAAGGATAGTTCTTAGCCTTAGAGAGTTTTAGATATAGTAGTGCTTAACTCCATTGAGTTCCCGAAACAATGCTTAGTTTGGAGGATTTCTTGAGAGAGAGTAGTGCTTAACCCAACTAACTTTCTAGGACAATGCTTAGCCTTAGTTAGTTTCTCGAAAGAGGGCAGTGTTTAACCCGCTCAGAATGCCGAACGAGAATACTTAACCTTATGTCTTCTGATGGTGTATAGCATACTCAAGATTTGTACTTGTCACTTTATTCCTGCACTCAAAGAAAAATTGTTAGCTTTTTAAAAAGGGGAAAGATTGATTCGTGTCTCTGTCGGCTCCTTTGTCCAGGTCCCCAATTCATTGTATTTATATCACTTTCTTAAGATGTCATCCTTGATGAAATTTTTTAGGATTCCTCAAAAATTTCTTCCCTAGTTCATGGTCTCAATCTCTCTAGCCTTGAATTTGTTGAAATTCTTCTTGATAGAATTTTTGCGACCCTCTTAAAAATTCTGCCCCAGTTACATGTCCCATTCGTCTTGAACTTGTAGAATTATAGAATTTTTGAATTCCTTTCAAAAATTCTGTCCCAGCTACATGCTTCAGGAAAATATGAAAATTTAATTATGATAAGACCAAACTCCACAGGAGCGCTTACGTATCCCTCTTAAAAGGGAGTCAGGTGGAACGTAGTTCAAATTACATAAGAGAAATTCATATTTTCCAAGCATATGTAAAGGTTATAGTAACTCAAGTTCTTGAGAGCCTGGAATGAGCGATGTGATGCCTCTTCCTTAACGTCAGATAGATGCCAATGCTTAATAAACATCAAGATATGGCCCCGTCACATTTATCACCTTGGTATCAATCAATGGTTGAATTTTTTCCTTTAAAACACGACATTCCTCTGTGGCGTGGCCTGTCATCCCTGAATGGTAAGCACAAATTTTGGAATGATCAATCTATTTTGCGCATGTATTCATTACAATTGCAGGAATTGGAGTATTGTATCCATCAACCCTTAATCTCTCATAAATATGGTCTACAGGTTCGGTCAAAGGAGTGTACTGTCTTGACTGATTTTTCTGACGCTTGGCTTCAGTTTTGACGAATTGATTGGTTCATAGAGCTGTTTGTGGATTTGGAAAAGCTAATGGTTATTGGAAGGTAGTTGGAGGTATTTTGAAGTGGGGAGGTTGTTGAAATGGATATGAAGGTGCTTGATATATGGTTGTTTGGTATTAAAGCGGGGGATGTGGTGTTTGGTAACTTGGAAGGGTTTTGGGATCTTGCATAGTCAAGACAACATTTACTTCTTTCATGTTGTTATTCTCATCAGCCTGTGAAGTCTTTATCACTTGTAGTGCCTCCAAATTTGTTATCATGCCTTCTTCAATTCTCTTGCCCAATTTGATGATGTCAACAAGCTTTCGATCCTCCTTAAGAATTATCCTTTCATAATATTGTGGCTCTTGGGCGCGAATGAAGAATTCCTTCATTTGATTTTCTTCTAAAGAAGGGCACACTTTAAAAGCTTCACTTATCCATCTCATTCCATATTCTCGAAATGATTCTGTAGGTTTCTTTTTTAACTTCAAAATATAGAACCAATCAGGCGCATTCTCAACACTGAACCCAAATCTTTTTACGAAATCGGAGGCCATATCGATCCATTTTGACCATTTTGTTGCATCTTGTGTGACATACCATGATAAGGCATCTCCATTGAGGCTCCTCATGAATAATTTCATAAGAATTCGCTTTTTTTTAGTGACCCCTGTCAACTTGTCACAGTATAATTTCAAGTGGACTTTTGGATTTCCAGTCCCGTTGTACAATTCAAATCTAGGAGGTTTGTACCCCTCCGGCAGTTCAACATCAGGGTATATGCACAATTCTTCGTAACTTAGCCCGTTCAACCACTTATTGCCTTCAAGTTGTTCTAATATTTCAACCATGGATTGCATAAGGGCAGCATTTGTCGAAGGTTTTGATTTATATTGATGGTGGGTAAATGGGGTCGTTTTGACATAACTTGGGTCTAAAGTATGGCTATTTGGATGAGGAATATTTATGGCAAACGTTGGCGGTGTATTATGGGCATATGATGTTGTTTGATAATTTAGTAGAGCTAGATATGCGTGACATTGCAGTGGACAAGAATGTGGATGTGAGTTATGTTTAGGTAGCGTGTATATGTGGCTTGAATTATTTGGGGATTGTGAAATAGAAAGTGGTGGAAAGGGGTGGCTTGTGAATGTGGCATTAGATTTGACAACATTGTTACCCTCAACTTGTGGTTCAAGAGGAGCATTCAAAGCAAGGGGTAAAATAGACAAGTTACGGGTTTGTGACAATTCCCCTTGTAGTTGAAGAATTCTATGTTCCATTTGTAGGATCAAATCACCATGCTCATTTCTAGTATCGTTGTTATCACCCATTTCTTTGTCTTGATGACTGAGCCTTAAGATAAGGAGACCTAGCCCTTTTTCAGTTGGTGTAATAGGCAAGAGAATGCACGAATCAATCCTTGGGGTATGGGAGAAAATAAATAATGAAAAAATAAAAAGAGTCAAGTTAGTAAGGTATAGGTGACATATAGGGAAAGAATAAACATGTTATTTTGTAACAAATAAAACTTTTCATAATGGACAGACCCTTATGTTCCTGTACCACTCAAAGAAAACGTTAGTTCAAGAGAAATGGTTGTCCTACATTTGAATATCGTAGCCGTAATTTCTCTTAATATGCTCAGGAGTTGGGCTTATTAGCCCGACATTTTGGAAGTGTAATTTAAAAAAAGGGAAAGAAAATATTTTTTAGAGATTAAGACCGGACCCAAAGTGGGATGCCTATGTATCCAAATAGAGGTTAGGTCAAACGTCGGTCATGAGGGTAGGGTAAGGATAAAGAGGCGCAACGTTTTGTCTTGGGCGATGAGAAGGAGGGCTAGAGTCTTTTCGGATATTGAGCATATTTTTCATGTTGAAGATTGTCACTCGAGTTCGATATTCAAATGCTAGACAACCTTAAAATAAAATAAGTAAGGTAAAAATTACCACATAGTGCATAATTTCAACACGTAATAAATACAAAGCAAAAGTCATTCTAGGAGTAAGGCTAAGGCTTAATAAGCGTTCTAGGCATACAGATTTGAGCTCCTGACCCACAAAGTAGGATAGTGATAGAACGTGATGTCAAATTTGCGATTGTGGTTGTAAAGAAGGTAAGAAAGATAAAAAAATGAGTAAGGTCGACTTTTGTTGAACATCAGATTTATTGATTCACATCATATTGTTAATTCATCCAACTCCGTACAGAAAAGTGTCAAAGCAGGGGAAAAGAAAGTTTTATAATGGTGAGACCGAACTCATTAAATGAGCTCCTACGTATCAACAGGGGAATTAGGTCGATCATAGTTCATATTACATAAGGTGGAAAACATAAAAGAAACTGTAAATTATGAAATTTAAAAGAATTTAGAATATTTGAAAGTCTGGAGCGGAGAATAAATATGATCTTCTACACCAATGTCAACAAGTGCCAGTCAATCTTGAGAAATCAATCAGCTTCATATGTTGTCCCTATCACGTTTCTCATTTTGGAGTCGATAAACTTTTGGATCATGTTCTTCAAAACAAAGCACGCCTTAGCAGCATGTCCTCTCATCCCAGAGTGATAGGTGAAAATTTGGTCAGGGCGATAGCATCGAGACTTAGGATCACAAGGTACGGCAACAATGGGCATGATGTAGCCTGCCTCCTTAAGTCATTCATACAACTGTTCTATGGATTCGCCTAGAGTAGTGTATTATTTTGGTTGATTTTTCTTGAGCTCATGTTGATGTTTGGTGGATTGTTGATTTGTTGGTGGTGTTTGGTAAGACATTGGAAGGTAGTTTGACGTTGTAGCAATAAATGGAGGTGGGTACCAAATAGTTTGTGGAGGAGGTTTTGTGAAGGATTGAGGATAATAGGCTTGGACGTAATTGGATGATGGCACAATTTCTGCAGCTTGGTACCATATTAGTTGAGGTTGGGGTATGATTAATTCAAACTTTGTAGGTTTTGATGTCCCATTGATGATCGTCTTTCCTTTGTCTCTGAACTGTGACTCAACCAAATCAATCTCGGCTATGGGCTTTCTCTTAAGCTTGTTGTCAAATTGCCTAATAAAGTCAATTGCCAAATCTTCCCAAGAGATCCACTTGCTGGAATCTTTTTAGGCATACCACATCAACGCAGAACCAATAAGTGAGATGACAAAGATCTTCTTCTTGAGACCATTGCTTTGTCCTATAACTTCTAGTTCGTCAAGGTATGCCTCCAAATGGGAATGAGGGTTTCCTGACCCATCATATAATGGAAAGTTCAAGTACTCAATTCTATCCTTGTCTTCTTATTTAGATTTTAATGACTTAGATGACCCCTCTTTATGCTTAGAAATTCATCCCTTCATTTTCTTCTCCTTGACCATGGTTGTCAACCCATTAAGTGCTTTCAGAAGTGCAACTAAATACCGACTTGAAGACATTTGTGCCCCACAATAAGGCGTGGGTGAGGTCGTTGATATAGGAGATGACATAGTGTAGGTGGGAGCAATGAAGTCAGCTTTGGATAAAGGCTTTGGAAAATCTAGTGGCATTTCAACTGAACCTCGGAGATTAGTCATTATCCCCCTAATTCTCTCTATTTTCCCTTCTATCCTTCTGATGTTCGAAATAACTTTGTTTTGACGCAATCCCGAATTCTCATGCTCATCATCGCTATTGACAAGGTTGATAAACATTGCTTGACTGGCCATTTCTGATGTTCAACTTTAGTCAACCTTAGAAGAAAAGACTTATAATTAGAAACAAAGAGTACGCACGGGAGTCTAGAATGAATATTCTACTTATTTGAAAATAATAAGTTATGGTCATTCGGAGCTCTATGTAACTTAGAGGTTGTGAAAGCTAAAGTATGACACGAATATAATGATATTAATGTCGAAGAATCGTGGTATGACAATAGTATGTAAAGTTAGATGCATTAGGAAGAGGATATCCTAAAATGATAAGTTGCACTAAGAGATTGTGAATGAGACTGGAGCTCTTTATCAAAGCGAGAGTTGGACCTAAGGGGAATTAACATACTAATGGATTAGTCAAGGGGGTAATTGAAGGGAAGTTTTGCATAGACCCTAAGAGTGTATTGTAGGGTCCTAACATGACAAAAGTTTTAAGAGTAACGAGGAACACTTAATGTAAGGAGTGACTAAGGCAAGAACGAAAACAACAAGATAGATGAGATGTCAATACATACCTAGAAATGCAACACATAGCAAATAATTGTGAGTCCTTTTGAGGTCGTGAGCCTTTTTGGACTTTGAATAAGACTAACATTCAACGCGCCAAGAATGCTAAGGCATCCTACGTTGAATGGGATGCATATTCCTCAGCGAAAAAAATATATAGCAATGACCTAAAGGATAAGAGTGAGTTTAGGAAATGTTTCCCCCGAGTGGACAACTCGAGAGTGGGAAAGCTTGTGGATGTCAATGCACCGTTGATCGAACGGTCTACAAGGCATTTCCCGAAGGGTGTTTTAGGACAGAACGTTCGTGTATTCACGCAACCATTCGTAAAACAAAATAAAAGAAGTTTCCAAGTGAAGGAAGGTATGAGCGGAATGCCAGTTATAAAAGGCAGTAACACGTAGCACATAGCAAAATATAGTAACATTCTTAGCAACATAAAAATAAATAAATATCAAAACATATAGCCAATAAAAGGGAGAAGAGGGGAATGATAGGCACGAACAAATATGAAAACACATAAAAGGGGAAGGAGAAGGGTTAACAAGTGGAAAAATAAATCAAGGTGTCAAAACAAACGACAATCATGAAAAGTCACAATCAAAAATAAAATTCAGACACATAATAAAATCTCAAATAAAACACAAACTCGTAATGGTTAGAACCTAAGATCCCCAACAGAGTCGCCATTCTGTCGTGCCCTATTTTCCTCGCGGAAAGCGGGATTCGACGTGACAAACTCTTTTTGGGATGAGTTTAAATAGGTGTGAGAGTCGCCGCCTAACGTATTAAGGTGCATTAGGGCACCGGTCAAGGCTACTATGAACCTATTTGGTCATTTTGTCTTAGTTCACCAGAATTCGGATAAGGGTTCAAATTACCTCAAAAGGAAGGTGTTAGGCACCTTTCGAGGTCCACAAAGGTGGTTCCTGGCAGAATTCGTACTTTACGTGGGGATTCTATGTGATCAAATAAAGTCTCTTATTTTATCATTAATTTAATGTTTAGCTAAGTGATAAAATAATTAATAAGAAAACACATGTCATTTATTAATTCTTATTGTCGATTATCTAGGTGATAAAGCTAAATAAAACATGTAAATAAGACAAGCGAGGAGAAAGAAGGCAAGACAATTCATGATAAAGGGGACTGCTCATGTAATAAACCAACTACCCCAAATAAACATGTAAAGTGAATAAAAAGACTAAAAAGAAATCGTCCAAATCAAACAAAATAAATTTTTTGATTTTATTCGGATCAGAAACTCAATTTTTTAATCATCATCCGACCCAAGGGCTGAACTCTTAGACAAGTAATAATGTCATTAACCTCGCTATTAGTATTTTTTGTGATCATCATTTTCGAATGACTACCAGTCCCACCCCATCTAGGCTGGAAGTCAAGTCTAAAGGTGTTATATAACACGGACAAGACTAACGTTTTTAGTAATACTTATCGTCCTAACTATCGTCCAAGAGGCATTGGACTTTGCTATTTTGACTTTGTGTTCTAGACTAAACGAAAACTGTTTTCTCGGACTCGAAATGCGAACATATTGGACAACAAGTAGCACGTAATAATCCCAAGTTAGCCTCTTGATTAATTAATGTTAACTAATGTGATAGAATGTGAAGACAAATAATTATATATTATTTCATTAACCTATAGGCATGATGTCTAAATATTCAATCAAGTGGTGATAAAGGACAACTGTGATTCGTGTATGCAACAATGTAACGTGTGTTCATGAGGAGTGTCAAAAGTGTGGTATATGTGTCAAGAAATGTGCTTGTGAATTAAGAGTTATAAACTATAATGAGAATACAAAAAACTAGTAAAATATTAAAGGATGTGTTAACATGTTAGGAATGCACTTAAATGCGGAGAAAAAATTAACATGTAGAAAATGTAGAGAATTACTAGTATTTCAGCATGCTGGAAGTCAACATGCTGAAAAAATTAATTAATCATGTTGAAAAATTAGTTAAACATGCTAAGTATAACGTTAAGGCGCAGTATATCATGTTGATATCCTGAAAACATGCCATGAATGCCTAAAATATAATATTTTAACATGCTATAAATGTAGGAAACTAGCATTTTAAACATGTTGAAATTCAGTCTAAGTGCTAAAATTTATTTAGATGCGCAGAAAAATCATTTAATCATGCTAGAAATTAATCTAAAATTTCTAAAATTGATTTAGACATGCATAAACTTGATTTAAGTCATGCTAGAAACTAATTTAAGTTGCTAAACTAGATGTTGGACATGCTGAAACTTTAAAGTTAACATGCTCAAATTTATTTTAATATGCCTAAAGTTGTGTCGACACGCCTAAACATGTAAAGACATACTAAATAAGTTGTTCTTAACATGCGAAAATTAATGTAATAAGTTAATGTATCCAAAATATTATCATGTCTTAATTCAATGGATATGTTAAAAGGTATTAGCATTCTTAGGTTCAAATCAATATCCTTAACATGCAGAAATACGTCAACATGCCTAATGTCAAATTAATATGCTCGACGTCGATTAATATTGTATGTCAATTTTAATTAGATCAAAAGTAATTAACAAATCGTAGGTTAAGTGTCTACACAATTCATACAGTTATAAATCCTAATTTGTGTGCCTAAGTTATTCACGTAGCATGTAACAAATATAAGCCTAAGTTGTGCCTATCTATACCGTTCATATAGCACGTATGTCCCTTCCCCCTGATGCAATCCCCGAAAATTATTATTACATCAATAACAATAGTATCTTTACAATAATATTACAAACCAATTTAGTAAAGAATTACAATAAAACTAGAATTGAGAGTGTGCAGCCCCCTCCCCACTTTCTACAAATATCATGACACTTATTAGATACAAACAAAGCACCCATACATCCACAGAATGGAGAACATGGATAACAACACATGATTTCAGTCAAGAAACAAGCGATACATAGACAAGAAGGCATGCAAGGGCTAACTAACTCAACTCCTAGGGGTCATGTTTGCTACTGACTTTCACAGCAATACCACAATTATCACGCAGAGAATAAAATTACATCGATAGGGCCTTACCAATTAATGATGACAAAATACACTAATACAAAAACCAAGCAATAAATAATCCAAGTGCAAATTGCCGCAGAGAAATCAATATTAATGATGTAATAGTAAGCACGAAAGTAACAATGAAAATTATTTCTCTTTTCTTGAGGCTTTTCTGTAGAAGTCTTAGTGGAAAATTATGTGTCCAAAATAAGAGAAAGAAGGTCCTTTATATAGTGGTAGGGAAATACTTGTTAAAAGGAACAAAATAATTAAAGATCAATTAACGAAATATCAATTCCTTAATTACCTTGGTCAAATTAATTAGGAGGAGAAAATCTCGCTAATAGGACTATTAAAAGAAAACAAGAAAAACAGTCACACCATCAATCAATTGAGATCAATACGGAGTAATTAAACATGTAAATATTTTCATAAATAGAAGAGTAAAATCTGTCCAAATAAAGTAGAAAGAAAACTCTAAAAATAGAATATAAATGGAATTTGCCATATGTAATAGAGAAAAATCAGTGAGAGGAGAGAATCATAAGGATTCGAGCAGCTCAAGTTGACATATTTAAAACATATAATGTTTGTCATTCCGAATTTAAAAGGAACAAGAGGAATAGGGGACTCAAATCCATCTTAGAGAACCAAATTGATTGACAATTGCAATGTAGCACAAACTTCAAAATTGTAAAAAATTCACAACTCAAGTCATGAAATTAGGGCTTTTTCATATATACCAGTCTAGGGATGGGCGCAAACACATAAGTAAACGAATTGAATCAAAACTCATAAAATGATTCAGGCAATTTGCCCTAAAACAAACAAGAATGTAAATTAAGGTTTAATAGATCAAACCAGTCAACAATCGCAGGAAACTTGAATAACACTCATGAAATAAAACAATAGAACACAATAAAAGAAAATAGGTTAAAGAAGATTGAGAACTCGAAAACGCAAAATCAAACCTTTGTCACGAAAAAATATGTTGTTTCCTGTGGATTTTAACCAAAATAGCAGTGATGGTGGAGGGATTTCGCCGACTGATTTCATCGGTTGCATGGTTGGTTGGCGGTGGAGAGGGCCGGAGGCGATGGTCGTGTAATACCCCGATCGTTCCTTAAGCCTAAATCTATTTTTTGAGTGGATAGGGGTGGCTTCCAAAGTGATTGATGTTTATATTGTATTGTATTTCTCTAATTTCTATTTTTTTTCATGTATAGAATTGAATAATCTTTCCATTGATACCAATTTCATCAAAATACAACATCGGACGAGGAAGTTATGGCCATTTTATTGAGCGATGCCGGAATCGCCCATGCCTGATGGTAGATCTGAAGGACCGCCAAGTCCTTGGTGGACCGTCAGTTGTCCCGTCACGCCAAGAAAGTAACCTCTTTTTATGGCCATCGTGCGACGGCCAAAATGGTGGGCCGCCAAAAATTTGACGGACCATCAAGAAGACCGTTAAGTCGAGGTAGAATGTCCCATTTCTGACCCCCGAGTGACGGATGATCTGGTGGACCGTCAGTTTCCTGACGGATCATCACTTCGACCGTCACGTCGAGGAAGAATATCCCTGTTTTAGCACTCGAGTGACAGACAATCTGGTGGACCGTCAGTTGCTCTGACGGACGGTCAGTTGCTCTGACGGACCGTCAGTTCGACCATCATAGACCCAGATCAATAATTTTCAACACTTTTTAAAAGGGCATTTTGGTTTTTTCCGCCCATTTTGGTATTGTATATATATATCCAAGTAGATGACAAAACCTCATTTTCTTTCATTTCTCTTCCAAGAAATATCTAGAAGCTAGGGTTTCTCTCCAACCCAATCCATTCTTCTTCCAAAAAATTCAAAAATCTTTCATAGAGTTTTAAAGTGGTTCAAGAATCAAGCTCTCCCGGTCAAAGGCTTCAAGAACCCTAATTTAAGAGTGTAAGAAGGAGTCAAAAATAAGTCTCTTCATCTTAAATTCCTAATCCAAGGTATGTGAGGTTTGAACAAGAACACTCTTTTCGTTCTTGCACCCAAAGATTTAATTTTTATTATTTATTTTCATGAAATTGCAAAGTGGATTTACACCCAAATTACTTTATTAATGATTTTATGAGGTTTGAGTTGTTCAAGTTCGATATACATGATTATTTCATCATTTTATTTCTTAAATTGAGAACTTACGCCATGAGTTGTATATTGTTACCATGAATTGATAATTTCTAAGTGATTTACGATAGGTGTCATGATTTAAGCTTTTTCTATGAGAAGTTTGATTATTGAATAGATATTGATATTTAAGCTTGAGAGTCAAGAAGGGGCTCTTTGATGTTTTCCTGAAGTTCTGATATTTGATATGATTTAGTGAGCAAGTACATATGAGGTTGAGAAAGATTGCTTTAAGTTTGAGTCGAGTTAGGAATCCACAAGTTGTTTATGATTTGCAAATGATAAATTTATGATTTGGTCTCTATGATAGACCCTTAAGTTGATTAAGGTGGATTTCCTAACGTGTTCTGAGCTTAAGACTGAGAGTAGTATTTAGCATCGAGCGGGAAATATGGTATTTTCCCAGAACTACGTGCCATCGTAGGATTAATATTAAGGGCCAAAGGCCAAGACAGTGATTACTAAAGTTAAGGTTCTACTCTGATGGCAAAGATAGAATAGCTCTCCCCAATGTGGGACAAACGTTGGACTCCATGCGGCTCACATGGTTTATGTTAGTTATAAGAAACTCCCAAGTCCATAATAGTCCAAGTTTCTGGAGTTACCGAGTCACTCTAAGTCATGAGTCAAAGAGTTTGAGTTGAGTCCAATGATTTATGAGATTTATGAAGCATGTGTTATTATTGATGATTTATGGAAATTATGTTTCAATTAATTCAAGCGAAGAGAGTCATTATTGTTAGCATGCATGATTTTCTTATATATTTATGATATTTTTTTTAAATGTTGCATTCACCCCCTCATACTCAGTACATTCCCAAGTACTGATTCACATACTTTTTTGTGTTCTATAATCTCTCGTGATGTAGGTTCCGGTGCAGAGTATTGGCAGCGACAGTGATCTTTGAGTACCTTCATCTACATTTCTGCAGTTGGTGAGTCCTCATATTTCGAGGACCTAGGTCCCTTATTTTGTCATGTTGGTAGATGGTTGTTTTATTTCAGTTCAGTGTGAGTCAGTTGGGGACCTGTCCCAATAGATCCTCAGTCTTATGTAGTAGAGGCTTTGTCAGACTAGAGTGGCTCCCTAGATATTGCGGGTGCCAAAACTGTAATTGTTGTGGAGGAAAAAATGGTATGTAACTTTTACAGTTTTAATTGTTTGTTTTTATTTACATTTTTAAGTATTTAAGCGTTGATAATTTTTTCATATGCAGGAAAAAAAGGGTAGGAGCATACCACAAGATGAGCTATTCGAAGAGAATCATCTGGGGAAAAAAAACCCGACTGATGAAGATGTTTGGGCTGAACCTCGTGCAAATGCTTCCCATGTAAGAATCAAATTTTGAATTTATGAATATTTTTCTCAAAGTTGATATTATTCAAGTATAAGTACTTTAATATTTTTAGACTTTTAATTTTAACTTTACTTTGAATATAGAAAAAATACACGCAGCTCGTTAGTGAGTATCATAGTACTCAGCCTTCTCAAAGTTAAGGTGATCCACTACCCCAACATGTAGAGGAGGAGTTATGGGATAAAGCTATGGGTCCTGGAGTTAGAGGCCATTACTACGGATACCACAAAAAAAAAATTGGCAAGAATATTAGGTTTTCGTCAGTCCCTTCATACTCTAACTCTTCAGTTGATAGAGAAACCATTGAAAGACTACAAAATACGATTTATAAACTCACTGAAGAGCTTGTTGAACAGAGAGAGAGGGCGCAGAAGAAGGAGGAGGAAACATCATCACAAATCAGGATACTGCAGGAGCAGATTAGCTCTTTCATTCAGACTGCAGGGATTATTCCTTCATGTCCAAGTGATGCAGTTTGGGCTGTAAAAGGTCTACGCTCCCTGGATGATATCAGCACAAATGAGGATGCGGAAGACGAGGAAAAATTCGATGAATATGAGTTTTAGTTTTTGACTTTTGTGTGTGTTGTACTTTGGATTTAGACATATTGTTGTAGTTTGTACACTTTTGACTATTGTTGTAGTTTTTACACTTTCACTTTTATTGAACAATTTGTATGTGTTGTACACTTTTGAAAGTATTTACATTTGGTTTGTTGTTGTTGCTGTTGTATTGTATGTTGGACCATTTTTTGATTTTTTAAAAAAAAAATTACAGAAAACCTACCACTTGTGGTTGTTTTTTTTTTAAATTTCTTTTAAAAAATCAGTTTTTTCAATTTTAATAAAATAATAATGAATTTTAAAAAAATATATATATATTTTTAAGAAAACCAACCACAAGTGGTCGGTTTTTAAAAAGCTACCACCACTTTATCGACCACGCACTTTGATCAATTTTGTGGTCAGAAATTGGGAAAAAACGATCACTTGTAGTTGGTTTTCCTTTTTTTTTTTAGTAGTGTTATTTTAAATGAATATTGTGTTCGATGTTTAGTACTAACTTTCATGACTTTGTGCTTTTAACTTTATATACTTTTCTTATTCAAGATTATCGAATTCTAGAAGTAATTGAATTAGTTTATTAAAATCTCAAATTTAAATCATAATATTCTAAAATTTTACTCGCACACTTATTTTCTCAAAATATTTCCACAAATCGAAGCAAAACGGAGGAGATCACTAATAACTTCTAACCAGGCAAACATATAAAAGAGGGCAAACAGGGGAAAATAACAAAATAGGAGAACTCTTTGTCAGAGGCAGGTTTCGGTTGGTCAGTTAAATTTTTTGTGGGTTTCAGCAACCTAAATTCATGTTTGTTCCTGCAAGAACACATCTGTTTCGGTCATCTTTCTCTTAAAGTTCTTTCTGTCGTCGCTTTGATTTAGAGCTTTCACTAGTTCTCACTCATTTTTTTCATCCATAAAGAATTTTATTTTTTTTAAGCAGAAGGAAGTAAGAATGGTATCCGAAAAAAATGAAATACCATCTCCACCTAGATTTTTTTTATCAAAACTTCACTATTCAACGTTAGTGAATGGGACTTCTCTAATTGGTAAGACATTTTGTTTAAGAAAAAAGGGTTTTTCATAATTTCTTTGGTCTCACCAATTCACGTGTGGTTGTCCTTTGAAATAGATCAGATATCAAATATTTCTAGTTAGCCATCTTACTTTTGTTTGATGACTTTATATTTGTTACATGATCAGCAGATTCAGGATTTTAGTACAATGACCTCAAGTATATTAATTCATTTTTAATTTAACGTTTATATATATTTAGGGTTGTTTGATTGTTGGAATAAGGGATTATTGTCCTTCCTTAAAATTCGGGATAATTTTACTATGCATTTGATTATGAGTATTAATCAGTCCCAAAAATTATTTTATACTAAAATGATGGAATTAACTATCCTATATAGAAGGTGGATAAGCACAATGCATGTCTCGCTCCTAGATTGGGTCATGACATGTTTATAGTTAAAGAATTATAATTATCAAATATGTTTCACTTACTTTGTTCTTTGTTTTTATAAAGAATATAATTAGCACAAATTCATGTAATCGGTTTAAATTTGCTTGAAATTGAGGCATACTTATTATTATCATCAACCTCATTGTGATTCATTTGTTGTAAATTATGTGTTTTGTTTTTATTTTAATTTGTTTGAACATGAATCAAAATATTTAATTCATAAACTAACCAGCCATATAAAATAAAATAGATAGCAACACCTCTACTTGAAATAGTGCACCAAACCAATTATATCTTGTAGAGATCATGAAAGATTAGCTTTCCGTAATCTTCAAAGTCATTGATATCAAAGCCAAATTTCCATATTTCAGAAAGAAATAAAAATTACCAAGTTATTTGTCAAAAGAGTTTTTCTTTATAACTCAAACTAATACTACATCAGTTTTGATACGGGTAAAATTCATAAATAGCATACTTAAGACCATAATAATGAGATTCATAGCAACACTTTTATAATTACTTAAACTAGCAACTTATATTTTGTATTTGAACAAACTGTTGCTATAAAAATACATATACAAATTGTTTTACTACCCATATTTAACTCAAATCAGTTGAGTTAAATGTGGTATAATTAGGCATGAATTAAATGTGGAGATTTATTTTCCATTAAAACCTCTTAATTAACGCGATTTTCGTTATTTGTTGCCAACCGAAATAAAAATTCAAATTTCAGTTTCACATTATCATTTTCATTTAAAAAAAATCAAAATAAATTCAACTGAAGCTTCTTCTGTTCAATATCTTCAAAAATTCAAATTAAACCATTATTGTTGTTGAAGGTATTTAATCATAATATTATTTTCTTCTATGAATTTCATCAGTTGTTTGAAATCGATCAAAAAGATTTCATTAATTTATTTGAACAATTACTATTATTTCGTTCAAATTTTATTTAGCCATTACTGATGTTTCGTTCAAATATAGTGATCAAAATTTATTTTTTGTTAGATTATTTTTGAATATTTTGAGCCATTAACGATTTTTTGATAGAGTGATCAAAATCGATTTTTCGTTACGTTGTACAATTTAACAATTTATTTTGTTAAATTATTTTTAGATATTTTATAAACAAACTACGAAAAAAACAAGTAATGCTACAATAAATTGAACTGATCGAACAATATTTTGATCAAAAACAATTTTTTAAGCTGCTCAAACTCAATTTTTGGAGTTCTGATTCTCAAAATTTAAGAGTATATTTGTATTTTCATAAAGTTTGATTTTGTATATTTTGATTTTGTTCGAATATGGATGTTACAAAGCCATCACTACACAAAAATACATATGAAATTGGATATGTATGTATAGAAATATAAATGCTTTCATATAACTTAAATGTATATTGAACAGAACAAAAATATAAATGAAAGTGCATATGTATTTATAAAAAATATAAAATACTTTCATGTAACTTAAATGAATATTTAGTCAGTCAATTTGTATATATGGCAAACCTATATATACTGTATTGAAAAAGTATTTGAAAATATGTATGTATTCCAACAAATACAAATATGTCCATAACCCCAACTGCATATTTAAACAAAAAGAATACCCAAATGTACATTTCAACATTCCAATATACTGAAGATACATAATAATTATAAAAAAATACATACAGGCAAATACCTCTTCATAAATAGTTCATCTATAAATGTATTTTTCATACATGCAACTTAGCATATGTATTTAACATACAAATAGACATAAATACATACTACCCCAAAATGTATATTTAAGCAATCAGCTTGACCAAAATACATATCAGTAAATACATATCAACATCGCCAAAATACATATTACCCAAAAATGATATCAGCTTTACTGAAATCCCTAAACACATATCAGTAAATAAAAATACATATACACCAAAAAAATACCTCTTCCTCCTCATCTTCTTTCGATTCATTACTAGACGAGTTTTCAACAACACCTTTTGAATTTACTCCATCTGTTCATTTTTACTTGTCACTAATTTTCTTATTAGATTTCTAATTGTTGGGTTCAAGATTAAAAGTGTGAATGATAAATGGAGGGAATTAAGTGGAGGAAAAATTGAGATAACACTTAAAAAGGAAAGTGTACTCAAAAATAAGGAAAGTCTACTAATTCTCCCACATTGGTGGGAGAATGAAACTTTCATGTGTTTATATTAAGAAACACAAACTCCACATGGTAAGTGAGACAAGAACTAAGAGGTGCCTTGCGTCGTCGTCGTCGCTCGCTCGAATTGGCTTCGGCTTTGGCTCGGGGTCAATGAGATTAATCTTTTTGGACAAAATTTACTTGAAACATGGGAAGATATCCAGTCCAAAAATCCAAAGGAAAAACGCAACAGTTTTGCTCCTTCGTTAACATGCATGCTTCTGCATGCAGAAACGATGCTAAAAGCTGCTCGGAAGAGACACAACTCTTCGAGTAAAAGACATACTATTTCGGAAAAAAGGTGTGACAGTTTAAATGATTGTGGCTGTTTGAAAAGACACACAATTTCGAATGGACAGACATGACTATTTAGAAAAGATACACCTTTTCGATGAACCATTGTCACCTTTCGAAAGAGGCATTTCATGGCTATATAAACTTGTTTGTTCCACAAAACCGATAAAATTTGAACAACTGTTGAAGACAATCTTTTTTTACCACTAAAGCATAGAGGATCTTGTGATTTTGGTAGACTTCACAAGGGCTTTATTGATATTTTAATTTTTTGGTGAAATAAAATTACGACACATGATAATTAATGGTGTTTTTTAATCACATATTTTCATTGTCGCCTTTATTCTTTTTGTTAAGATTATTCCACTTGGGTTTTAATAATTCATTTTTTCTTACCGCGTGTTAGATTACTATTTGATTAAAACTCCTTTCATTTTAAATCAACAGTATTCAAGCTAACTTTTCCTACAAAATTAAAGTTTTCAATGATTTCAACTACAACCTCATAGTTCTTTATGATATTATAATATAATAAATAATATCTTATATTTATTGTTTCTCGCAGTGGACATGAAAAAGTATAAAAAAATAATTAAAATGGAACGAATAGGTTACTCTTGTAAGGAATGTGTAAAAGATAAATATAATAAGTAAATAAACCGAATAGAACAAGCTATTAATGTAGTTTAATTATCATTTAATATTTTACATATTCTTATTAAATTAATTTATATAAAGGCTCTGATTTGAGGTAATAAATAAAAGTTTTGGTAGTCCTCACATTAAAATTCATGGTATAAAAATCTTACATGTGGCATTGTTTTGTCATAATTCACCTCTTAAGATTTCCCACATGAACATTTCTATTGGTTGAATTTGTTTTTTATTTTATTAAATTATTTTCTTCTTCATCTTAAAATATTTGTCACATTTCACTTTAGAGGATCAAATTATATGAATTTAATCAACGTTTTTAAGAAAAAAAAATTATTATATCGATATAATCATTGCATTTTATGATATTTGATTTTCATATAGTTTTGAATATCTAATTTCTAATTTTATTGAATTAATATAACACAATTTAGCTCTAAAACAAGTCAAATTATATTTTAAAAAATAAAACGATATAATTTGAGCAACTTTTGAAGACAACCTTTGTTTACCACTAAAGCATAGAGAATATTTAGATTTTTGTAGTCCTCGCAAGGTCTTTTTTGATATTTTTATTTTTTGATGAAATGAAATTACTACACATGATAATCAATAGTGTTTTTTTATTACATATTTTCATTTTTGCCCTTATTCTTTTGTTAAGACCGATCCACTTGGATTTTTATAATTGGTTTCTTATTGTCACATGTTAGATTACTATTTAATCAACACTCCGTTCATTTTGAATCAATAATATTCAAGACAAGTTTTCCTACAAAATTAAAGTTTTCAATGATTTCAACTACAACCTCATAGATCTTTTTTATTTTATAGGATAATAAATAATATCTTGTATTTATTGTTTCTCGTAGTGGACATGAAAGAGCATAAAACGATTACTAAAATAGGACGAGTAGGCAACTCTTGTAAGGGCGTGTAAAAGACAAACATAACAAGGAAATAGAACGAAAGAAACAAGCTATTAATGTAGTTCAATCACATAAAAAACCAATCACATTTTTCACTTCTTTGCTTGAAAACTTTTCATGTTCCCAATCAAAGAGAGGAATGCTAATGAACACCTAATTTTTTACCAAACCTAGATTTAGGTCTAAATTAGACATTGTAATTTCTATGTCATTTTAAAAATATTTGAAAAATAAAAATAGTATCACATTTTAGGATAAGCTTTGTTTTTATTTTTTAAAAAAAGAGAAATTTATAATAGAAAAAAATATTAGCTTAAAATAAACTTAACCTAGAACCTTTTTCCCCACGTTACCTAACCAGAACAATACAGCAAAACCAAAACCTACACTTCTCTACTACTATATATAACTAACTAATGTTATCTCCGACAATATGGGTACGTAGAATCTGTATAATAGAATAACAACTTCAACTCTTAAGTTCAAGTATGAACAAGAACACAAAGAAGTTGAACAAATACCCTCTTACACAAGATCAAAATGATCTTTCAAAGAGGTGTATTTTCTTTTTCTTTTTTTCTTTGTCAGAAAGTAGATGAAACAGAAAGTTGTTAAGGCCAAGTCGTCCGAATTCACGGACTTTCCTTAAGGAAATAATTCCCCTCACTGTACCCGAGGTTGTGGAATCTTCCTCCCAGGATAAAATGGCCTTCAATCCGACTATAGCGGTACCTCAAATAGGCGGATTCTTCGAACACACTCACGGTTAGAATGATCACACATAGAGTATTTTTAAGACAAGAAGAGAAGCTTATAATCTGAAAAATGATTTTTAAAACCTGTGGGTGAAACCAGGTTTTTATAGCCATACCATACCTTTTCAGAAAGGTGGCATTGGTTCAATTCAAAGGTGTGTGTCTTTTCCTGAAAATGCACGTCTGTTTTCATAAACCATTGCAGTAATTTTTCTGAAACATTATACCATTTCGTGAAAAAGTGCATCACTTCGAATTGAAGAGTTGCATCAGTTCAGTCGAACCAGTGCAACTGTTCACTCGTAACAGTGCACCAGTTCACTATTACTGCATGCATAATAAATTAATGGAGCATTACTGTTTCGGATTGATTTTCAGTCTGGATTTCTTTTCGTCAAATAAACTTTGTCCAAAAAGAAAGATCTCATCGATCGATCATTTGACCAAATCCAAATCCAAATCCAAATCTGAATCTGAATCCGAATCTGAAGCCGAGCCGAGCGAGGCATCTCTATTTCCTTGCCTCACTTACCATGTGAAGTAAGTGTTTCACTTTATAAATACTTTAAAGTTCTCTTCTTCCACCAATGTGGGAGATGAGTAAACTTTCCAATTTAAAGAGTACACTTTCCAATTTGGGTGTCTCCTTCCCTTCACTTGATTTCTCCATTTTCCATTCAACACACTATGAACCCAACAATCCCCCACAAGAATGGGGAATGGCTATTTTTTTTTCGTAAAACGTTTACGGACAGTATGTGATCATCAAGCAAAGACTGATTGCATCTGGATAAGTGGGTTTCCCTTTGAACTTTCTGTAGTGAACATGTATCGGATGCACTCGGTCAATCGGTAGATTTGATATCTTTGAACCGTCGAGCTTTAATGTACACCTAGACAACACATGTCACACAACCAGCCTTTTACCGTTTATGGTTCTTACGGTTTTGTTCTTTTCATCCATGAACACATCCCAGTTTTCATGAGAGCTTAGAGAATAGGCCTTTACTAACATTCTCTTTGAAACGGCTTCCACTTCGCCCTCACATAGGTGATTTCTAAACGTTTCAATCCTTTAGATTGAACTATTTGGTCAAATCTGCCAAATTTAGATAATCATTAAAAAACTTTTCACCTTAAGTCTTATTCTTGTTTACTATTCATTGTCTACATCATGAGAATGGGTTGGGTAAATGACAATGTTGAACCTGTCAGACATAACTTTGTTTGATCTCCTTGAACCTAGCTCTTGGGATCTCCAGTCTTCTAGGTAGAGTTACCGCCATGCTGACTTGTCCTAGGCCTTAAACCCATTCCCTTGGATGTCCTTTCTACTCCTTCTCTAGATAGGCCTTTTGTAAGTGGATCCGACATATTATCCTTTGACATTACATAGTCTATAGTGATAATTCCACTAGAGAGAAGTTCTTTAACGGTATTATGTCTTCGACGTATGTGATGAGACTTAACGTTGTACATCATGCTCCCTGCCCTACCTATTGCCGCTTGGCTATCACAGTGTATACATACTGGTGCCACTGGCTTGGGCCAATAAGGAATATCTTCTAAGAAATTTCGGAGCCATTCTGCTTATTCACCGGCTTTATCTAATGCGATAAATTCAGATTCCATTGTAGAGCGAGCGATACAAGTCTGTTTCGATGATTTCCAAGAAACTGCTCCTCCACCGATAGTAAATAAATATCCACTTGTGGACTTTACTTCGTTCGATCCGGTGATCCAATTTGCATCACTATATCCTTCAAGTACCGCGGGATATTTATTATAATGCAAAGCATAGTCTTGAGTGTATTTAAGATAACCCAAAACTCTTTTCATTGCCATCCAGTGAGTTTTGTTGGGATTACTCGTGTACCGACTCAATTTACTAATAGTGCATACTATGTCTGGTCATGTACAGTTCATTATATACATTAAACATCCCAATACTCTTGCGTACTCCAATTGAGAATCACTTTCACCTTTATTTTTCCGAAGTGCAAAGTTCACATCCAATGGAGTCTTGGCAATATCGAATTCCATATACTTGAACTTGTCAAGTACTTTTTTGATATAATGAGACTGTGACAGTGCTAACCCTTGTGGAGTTCGGTGGATTCTTATACCTAAGATCACATCTGCAACTCCGAGGTCTTTCATATCAAACTTGCTCTTGAGCATTCGTTTGATTGCATTTATGTCACAAATGTCTCTACTGATAATCAACATATCATCCACATATAAACATACAATGACTTGGTGATTTGGTGTGTCCTTAATATATACACATTTATCACATTCATTTATCTTGAATCCGTTTGCCAACATGGTTTGGTCAAACTTTGCATGCCATTGCTTAGGTGCTTGTTTTAGTCCATAAAGTGACTTAACAAGTTTACACACCTTATTTTCTTTTCCTGGAACCACAAAACCCTCAAGTTATTCCATTTAGATTTCTTCCTCCAATTCTCCGTTTAGAAATGCGGTTTTCACATCCAATTGATGGATTTGAAGATCATATACCGCCGCCAAGGAAATTAACATTCGAATTGAGGTTATCCTTGTCACTGGCGAGTATGTATCAAAGTAATCAAGACCTTCTTTTTGGTTGAAGCCTTTTACTACAAGTCTTGCCTTATATTTGTCAATAGTACCATCCGTTTTCATTTTCCTTTTGAAGATCCATTTAGAACCTAAAGGTTTATTTCCTGGAGGTAGATCAACCAATTCCCACGTATTGTAACTTAAGATTGAATCAATCTCACTATTGACTGCCTGTTTCCAAAAGGATGAGTCTGATGATGACATCGCTTCTTTAAACGTTCGAGGCTCATTTTCTAAGAGAAATGTTACAAAATCCGATCCAAACGAAGTTGACGTTCTTTGACGTGTACTACGTCTTGGATTTTCTTCATTATGTACATTCTCACTTGGTTCATCTCGGGGTCATTTAGATCCTCCACTAGACTGTTCATGTCTAGTTTTATACGGATAAATGTTTTCAAAGAATTCAGCATTATCTGATTCAATTACCGTATTTTCATTTATATCTGGATGTTCGGATTTATGAACCAAAAATCGACATGCTTTACTGCTTTTAGCATATCCTATGAACACGCAGTCCACTGTTTTAGGTCCTATCTTAACCCTTTTAGGTATAGGAACTTGAACCTTCGCTAGACACCCCCACACTTTGAAATATTTCAAGTTGGGTTTCCTTTCTTTCCATTTTTCGTAAGGAATTGATTGTGTCTTACTATGGGGAACTCTATTGAGTATACGATTGGCCGTAAGGATAGCCTCTCCCCACAAGTTTTGCGGTAAACCAGAACTTATTAGTAAGGCATTCATCATTTCCTTCAAAGTTCGGTTTTTCCTTTCCGCAATTCCATTAGATTGAGGTGAATACGGGGATGTAGTTTGATGGATTATTCCATTCTCTACACATATTTGCGCAAAGGGAGATTCATATTCTCCGCCCCTGTCACTTCTCATCATTTTGATCCTTTTGTCTAACTGATTTTCAACTTCAGTTTTATATTGCCTAAACGCATCTATTGCTTCATTCTTACTATTTAGCAAGTAGACATAACAATATCTAGTGCAATCGTCAATAAAAGTTATGAAATACTTTTTTCCACCATGTGATGGTGTTGACTTCATATCACAAATGTCAGTATGTATTAAGTCTAAGGGATTGGAATTCCTTTCAACAGACTTATAAGGATGCTTAGCATACTTTGATTCTACACACATTTGACACTTAGATTTATTGCACTCAAAATTTGGCAACTCTTCTAAGTTAATCAGTTTTCGTAACGTTTTGTAATTAACATGGCCTAAACGTTCATGCCATAAATTATAAGACTCAAGCAAGTAAGAAGAATTTGAATGTTTATTCATTTCAACAGTCATTACATTCATCTTATAAAGGCCTTCCTCGAGATAGCCTTTTCCTACATACATTTCTCCTTTGCTAACTACTATTTTTCCAGAAACGGTTACACATTTGAAACCGTTTTTATCTAGGAGTGAAACAGAAATTAAGTTCCTACATAACTCCGGAACATATAACACATTATTCAGTGTCAAAACCTTTCCGGATGTCATCTTTAGGCAAACTTTTCCTATTCCCTCCACCTTAGCAGTCGCGGAGTTGGCCATGTAAATTGTTTCTTCCGCTTGAGCCGGAGCATATGTCGAGAACAACTCTTTGCTTGCGCAGACATAGCGTGTGGCCCCTGAATCCATCCACCAAGAGCGTGGATTGCCGACCATGTTGCATTCCGTGAACATAGCACAGAGGTCGTCATAATCCTTATTGGACTCAATCAGATTCGCTTGGTCCTTTTTCTTCCCTTTTTTCGGGGCTCGACAGTCTGTTGATTTGTGGCCAACTTTGCCACAGTTGAAGCACTTTCCCTTAAACTTTTTCTTGGGATGATTGCTTCCATGTTCAACATTATTTCTTTTCTTCGAGTTGTTTTGGCCATCTTCTACAATATGTGCTCCACTCATTGTAGAATTTCCCTTTGACCTTCTTTCGGCAGCTTTATTGTCTTCTTTAATACGAAGTCGGACAATAAGATCTTCAACGGTCATCTCCTTGCACTTATGCTTTAAGTAGTTTTTGAAGTCTTTCCACAAAGGTGGTAGCTTCTCAACTATTGCTGCTACTTGGAAAGCATCATTCACAATTAAACCTTCTGCTAGGAGATCATGTATGATGACTTGCAACTCTTGTACTTGAGAGACAACAGATTTGCTATCAATCATTTTGAAGTCCAGGAATCGTGCAATAAGGAATTTCTTAATTCCCGCATCTTCCGTTTTATATTTCCGTTCAAGTGCCTCCCACAGTTCTTTTGATGTCTTGGTTCCACTATAGACATTATAGAGGTCATCTTGGAGACCACTCAGAATATAGTTCCTGCAAAGGAAATCTGAATGTTTCCAAGCATCTACAATAACGAAGCGGTCCTTGTCCGAGGTTCCCTCGGGTACCTCGGGAGAGTCTTCGCTAGTGAACCGTTGTAGACATAACGTGGTGAGGTAAAGAAACATCTTTTTTTGCCACCGCTTGAAGTCGATGCCAGAAAATTTTCCGGGCTTCTCCTCCAGGGCTATCGTTGGCGGAGCATTTGTGCGACTTGATGTGGCAATATTAGTTGCCCCCATAGACGTTGTCGCATCCATCATTTGACTTTCAATTGTCATTTTTCCTGTCACCACAAGACAGAAAAAATTAGTATTTTTCAGAATACTATTAATAAAGTTAAATAACTTTACAACTTATCCTTCTTGTTTCTAATTAACGATGAAGTTTTTATAACTTCAAATCATCAATCGAGTGAACTTCAACTTTTGATGAAGATTTTATGTCTTCTAATCACAAGTTAAATTCAAACGGAGTAGAAAGCATAAGCTTTAATCTCCAAAAACAAGTTATACAGATTTTGTAGATTATTTCCTTAAGATTGTTATCTCCGACAATACGGGTACGTAGAATCTGTATAATAGAATAACAACCTCAACTGTTAAGTTCAAGTATGAACAAGAACACAAAGAAGTTGAACAAATACCCTCTTACACAAGATCAAAATGATCTTTCAAAGAGGTGTATTTTTTTTTATTTTTTTTCTTTGTCAGAAAGTAGATGAAACAGAATGTTTTTAAGGCCAAGTCGTCCGAATTCACGGACTTTCCTTAAGGAAATAATTCCCCTCACTGTACCCGAGGTCGTGGAATCTTCCTCCCAGGATAAAATGGCCTTCAATCCGACTATAGCGGTACCTAAAATAGGCGGATTCTTCGAACACACTCACGGTTAGAATGATCACACTTAGAGTATTTTTAAGACAAGAAGAGAAGCTTGTAATATGAAAAATGATTTTTAAAACTTGTGGGTGAAACCAGGTTTTTATAGCCATACCATACCTTTTCAGAAAGGTGGCATTGGTTCAATTCAAAGGTATGTGTCTTTTCCTGAAAATGCACGTCTGTTTTCTTAAACCATTGCCGTAATTTTTCTGAAATATTATACCATTTCGTGAAAAAGTGCATCACTTCGAATTGAAGAGTTGCATCAGTTCAGTCGAACCAGTGCAACTGTTCACTCGTAACAGTGCACCAGTTCACTATTACTGCATGCATAATAAATTAATGGAGCATTACTGTTTCGGATTGATTTTCAGTCTAGATTTCTTTTCGTCAAATAAGCTTTGTCCAAAAAGAAAGATCTCATCAATCGATCATTTGACCAAATCAATATTCGAATCCGAAGCCGAGCCGAGCGAGGCATCTCTATTTCCTTGCCTCACTTACCATGTGAAGTAAGTGTTTCACTTTATAAACACTTTAAAGTTCTCTTCTTCCACCAATGTGGGAGAAGAGTAAACTTTCCAATTTAAAAAGTACACTTTCCAATTTGGGTATCTCCTTCCCTTCACTTAATTTCTCCATTTTCCATTCAACACACTATGAACCCAACAACTAAACCATACTACTCCCTCTCACCTGCAAATTACTACTCCCTCAGAAGCCACAACCAAAATTATATTCCCTCACGTTCCTAAGAATGTTATCGTTAGGTTATCGATTCCACCCCACCGATGAAGAGTTGATCAACTATTTGAAGAATTTCGTGCTCCACGGAGTGTTGCCACCTAGGGATTTTATTAAGTTGCAGACCTGTTTGAAGATTTGGAGCCATGGGAGACTATGACAGGTTCGGAGAAAACACGTTATTTTCTTTCGCGATTGAAGAGATTCAAGAATTCAACCAAAAAATTCTCAAGAACAGTTGGAAAAGGGACTTGGAAGGGCCAAAATAGTGGTAATCCCATTGGAGATGGATTAAAGAAGAATACTACAATTGGATGTAAGAGAAGTTTGAAGTATGAAAGTGATAACGAAAAAGATGAAAATAATGACAAGTGGCTCATGAAAGAATATTTTTTGCCAGATGAGTACTTTAGGAAAAGCAACAAGAACTACGCATTCGTCATTTACAAAATCAAAGAGAAGAAAAAAAAAATGGGAAAAAGAATAAGGGGGTTGTTAATGATGATGTGATGGAGGAAGAAGTTGATGAATTTATTGATTATGTATTAGAAAGCATTCCTGATAATCATCAAGTAATTACCAACGGTGATGACAATCGATTCGCGGTTGCAAACGAGATTAATTATGAAGTGATGAGGACAAATTCTAAAGCAAGTACAAGCACATTGCATGAAGATTACGGAGGAGAAGACAGGAGTAATTATTTGGAAGGTGGTGGAGTTGAGGACTGTAATGGAATTAATCATCTACTATTAGGAGTTGAGGATATTAATGATGAGAATTGTTGCATTGACTATGATGAGTTGCTGGAAATTATTGGATAAAGTTAAGGGTTTTTTTTTTTGGACTAATTAAGTAGGTCATAATAGCATGAATGTACAAGTTTATCTTTTAGTAGTTGCATGAATATTTTTCTTCGAATATGCAGTTTCTTGTTTTAATTCTTCTTAATTTCGTTTTTTAGTTATTTGTTTTTTATGGTTGGGGGTGTGCATATATAAGATAAAATCTCCCAACTTCATCAAGTTTTTTTCTTACACGTTAATTATAGTTATGGCATCATCATCTTCCTCCATCTTCTGTCCAAAAACGTAGTATTAACCTTAATATATAACACGATTAAGCTAGTATACACAACTTCTGAAATCTCTTTACAAGGTGTTGGAGCAATTAGTTCAGGAGTCTTCTAGACTGCTGTAAGATTGGTCTTGCTTATATTTGTATTTTATTAGTTGGTTTTAATAGTTGGGTGTCCATATATATTTTTGATCAAGTTTTCTTACACGTTATGGTTAAGGCATCATCGTCTTCATCCCTCTTCTAACTCCCTATACAGTCTAGACTTTCAAGATCTACATCTTGAAGGTGTTGAAGCAAGCTCATCCCGATATTGGAATCTCAAGAAAAGCTATGGAAATAATAGACAGTTTTATCGATGATATCTTCGAAAAAACTGCTATGAGATTGGTACTTCCTGGCGAATATTGGCAAATTATGCTGTTTCTGAAGGCACTAAGGTTGTTGCCAATTTCACTTGCTCTTTAAGAAATTTAGGGTTTATGTGTTTAATTTTACTGTATTAGGGCTTGCTTTGGGTGTGAAAATAGTTTCTTTTTTGTAATTATCTTGTTTCGATTGTACTCTTCTTTTGTAACGGCGATTGCTAATCTATCAGCAAAATAGACGGCGATAGCAAAAATCTATCAGCAAAGTTGACACCCTATTATTGTATAATGATAAACGATTCATCTTGCTGTGAACTTGTGCGTTGTAAAAAATTTGAACAATCAAAATAGACGGCGATTGTGCCTGATCAAATTGATCAGGTCATGTAGGAACGAGGTTCAAGTGTACCGGCCTACAAGGATGCCTCAGTTACATACAACACCAATCATATTGATAAAGGACTTATCTCATCACGATCTTCTCTTGAAATATCAAAAGAACTTTTGTCTCTTCCTCCTCAAAGGGGCAGAAAACTTGTCGTCATCAGAGTTGTGCTACCAAAATCTTTGGAAAAATTGAAATTTCTAATTAAGAATGGAGAATCTACATGTAGCTTCACAAGGAAAAAAAAAATGAAAAGTTACAACTCCACCAACCTTTGGTAATGATGAATCGTACATGTAATTTCTTACAACATTTACATAGGCATTTATTTTCAAGTATACTATTGCATTTAGGGATGGAATTTGCACTTTCTTTTCATTCGGTGTCAAGTATCTATGCTGGGATTCGATTAATTTAAATTTATATGAAAAAATCCCATTTGGGGAGATGAAATGCTCCCTACTAAACAAAAATCCATTTCAAAAACTCGAACATTAAACTTTTGATTGATATTGATAAAAAGTACTTATCATCCAATTCACTTTTCTTCTTATTCACTAAGTACTATACTACGTGTTACAATTAGAAGCCTCTTTAATTTAATTTAATACAGATTCTAACCATTACAGAAAATACTACACATAAAATACTTTAAACTCTGCTACAATTAATCAATTAAGAGTCGTTTGATTACTGGTTAAAGTTATACAAATATTAGTAATACATAAATTAATGTTACATCATTTTCGTTATTATTGGATTTGAGGAAAAATAATTGATTTGGAACCATTTATATTTTAAATTTATTCCTCAAGAACTATATTATCAAAAAGGATGATAATATGTTGGGTTCAAGTCCCATCGATTCATGCCTAAGACGCTATTATATGGATAAGATGTTGAGTTTGAATCTCAATACACCATATTGATGATATTATGATGGCTAAGGCAAAATAATGGGTGTTTAATGAAAATTCATGAAATTCGACCCATTGAATATGCTCCATTCCATGAAGTGAATATGGTAGCAATATATGATAAGTCTGAAATATGACAACTTACTTCATTCCTTAGGTGTATGTGGTAACAATGCATAATGTGTCAGAAAGAAGACAAGTGATCGAATGCACGAATATATGCGTGGAGGGATAATATGATAATAATCACCAAAAGTGATGATATTTTCACACGCTTATATGATTTTAAGATATACTAGAGAAAAATTCTCTACATCACATGTATGCCTCAATTTGCTTCTGAAGTTGCAAAATCTTGAAAGAGGTTATAAGCTATCATAATTTGATAGGCTTAAGGCACGATTATATTCCATTTCTGGGGAATGAGAAACTTATTAATACAAACGTGCACTTGATTGTGATTGTATCACAACTCACCTCTGAAAGAGGTTGAATAATTTTGAAATCTACTTCAAAGGTATTAAATATGAAATGTATTCATGTAATAGAAAATTTAAAATTTACTAAAGTAAAAGGTACATATCTTGGTAAACTTGGAGTTTACTAGAACACATGTTCATAAATTGACATGAATGATTGCAACATCTCAAAGATGTGGATACTGAGTATTGAACATATATTGAAGAAATTAAAAAAATTCTTCTTTACTTTTAATATTGCTTGTTCTCATGATAAGTTGATTGGACCAACTAATTTTGAGATTGGATGCCTTAAAATCTGAAAAATATAAAAGGTGAATAAGGACCCGTTCACCTATCTAATATATTGAAAAAATGCATCAATAAGATGATCACATGTACATTCATTGTCAACCTACGTTTGACATTCATAAAGTTACTTGCTCAATATAAATTGAGCATAATTTTCAGATTGTGTAATCAAGATTATTTATCTTGATGATGATGGTTTAGCATTGAATGTCTTCCATAAATAGCTGAACCATTACTAACGAGAATAAAGTTTCAAGTATTGGTATGAAATATAATATGTTTCATACAATAACACTTGTATGCATTAGATCAATATATTATGATTATTTCTTCCCTCTCAATTGGTTCAAGGTCAGGAACCAACTATTTCTTCTAATAGTTTTGATGTGCAGTATACAACTAATAAATATACCATGATGTACAAAGATGGAGGTTGTATGTTAGTTTTCCTAACATAAGGGGAGATTATAAGCAGTTATGAAATATGTTAGTAATTATCATCAGATCCTCATTCAAAAGATAATTCAAGTCAAATGCCGAACACATCTCATATTTAAGATGCAAGTGCTCCTATTTTGTGTTCATAAAGGACAAAGTCTACGCATGCATGAAGCATGGTACATTAATCGGTTCCAAATAAAATGATCATTAAAAAAAATAGGAGAAAATAATCATAATAAGAAGGCAATGTGCTCTTGAAGAGCCTACAATATAACACTTCATGAAACCTTAGAAGAGGTTCAAGTACCTAAAAATAATGAAGTGATGAGATCTCAATATGTTCTGTCAAACTATGAACCGATACAAAATGATATATCATCAATATCTTTGATACAATATTGGTGCAATATTGTGAAAGATTACGAGGATCCGAATTCTACATTTATTTAAGCATGCTGACTTAGAAATATTTATCAAGTGACCTGAAAGGATGTATTTTGGTAAGCGTAAAAGCTATTTGATTTGCAGTCCAGACACTTGAAGATGTCATACTTGACATATTGGATATTGTTACGTGACAAACATCCAAATGAAAATTCGTAAAGGATTCAAAATGACTGAAGCATATAAAGTTTCTGGAAAACTTTTTATTATCCTCGTAAGATATAATTTGATGATTTGAGTATCATTGAAACTCTTGGCGAGTTTTTAAAGCAATAGAGTATTTGCTTAAATGAGAAACATGCAAAAATTGAATAAGGATCCATTCTGACCTCAAGAAAAGAATGAGGAACTCCTTGGTTATGAAGTACCATATATTAGTGAAATTGATGCACTAATGTATCTTGCAAATACTACATGGCCTGATATAGCCTTTTTTTTAGTTAATTCGTTAGCAAGTTTGTAGTCCCGATCTTATTGGTCATGCTGAAATAGGCTATGTGTTCATATGTGGTGGTACTACGATATCTTGGAGATATACAAAGCAGTCTATCGTAGCCACTTCATTGAATCATGCTGAGATAATAGCTATTCATGAAGCAAGCCGAAAATGTGTATGGTTGAGGTCCATGATACATCTCATTCGGGAAAAATTTGGTGTGAAATATGATTATCTACCCACAATTTTATATGGAGATAATGCATCATGCATAGCACATCTTAATGGAGGATTCATAAAAGGAGATAGAACGAAGCACATTTCATCAAAGTTTTTCTACATACATGAGCTACTAAAGAATGGAGATATCAACGTGCAACACATTCGTTCAAGTGAAAATATGGCTGATTTATTCACCAAGTCTTTTTTCCTTACGAGGTTTTGTCCCACTGGATTTTTCTTGTATGGTTTTAAATGAGGCAGCCGATATACGTATTGTTAGAAATGTGTACTCTTTTTCCTTCACTAGATTTTTTTCCTACTGGGTTTTTTCTAGTAAGGTTTTAACGAGACACATTATCTATCTAGACATTCAAGGGGAAGTATTATAAATGTATTTACATTACAGTGAATTTCTATCAATATCTAATAAGATCTACTTCGATATCTATTAGGCTTTGAAGCATCTGTCTTTTACTCAAACTAGGAGTTAAGTTTCTCTATAAATAGAAGGGTTTCCTTCATTGTAAATTACCCCATTGAGATATCCCTCAAGAGAAGAAATAATAATTACTCTCTCTATTCTCTCTACTCTTCTTATTGTTCTTTAATGTTCTATAATATATATATATATATATATATATTAACGAAATTTCTAATTTCAGCGTTGAGCACAAAAATATTCAATTCTTCTTTCTCGACAAGTTGTACAATCATAGTGCATCTGAAAATCTTCACTTATGTTTTATCCATCATTATATATTGCAAATCAAATCAAATCAAATCTTATCTTAGTCATAAATGAAAAAATGAAGCAACATATATATACGTAAGAAAACTATAGTATTAGTTTAAATTTTAAAATAATTATTAATTGGAAATGTAGGCATCACACAACTATTGAAAGTGTTACTGAATCTTATATGTGGCAAGCACATTTCAAAAATCCTATTAAATATTTCCTTACTGATCTCAATAATTTCCTGATCACAACTAAACGAAACGTTTAAAGAAAGATAAAAAGTAATTTAAATTATAATTAATGTTATTCAATATATATAAATGTGTAAAAGTGTTAGAAAGACAGACAATACGAATTGGCAGAAGCCTTTACATTCTTTTGATAATACCATTTTGATTTTTTTCTAATTACACGTCGTAAAACTAACACATTTCTGGTATTCACGGGATTTGTGTGAATATACCAATTTATTATAATTAGTGTTTTTTTTTTGTAACATGCAACAATTAGAATTGTTAGTCCCTAAATAAGTAACTTAGAATAACAATGAATTTATAGGAAAAATAACATAAATATACACCTTAATTTATCATATTTATATAAATCTTTATCCTTACAACGTAATTACAAAAAATTCTACTAATTATGTATCTTCATTAGATGCATCGGGAGATAATTATGTATCTCAACAGACCCAAAATAAAAAAAATGTATCGAGAACGTAACTAATTATGTATCTTTACAAAGGAAAAATGTATCTTCGTTGAATGTATCGGGTGCTACTTATGTATCTCGACAGACCCGAAATTAAAATTTTCATTAATTATGCAAAATATCAAAATTTTCTATAATTAAACTCCGTATTGTTTGGCCGAATTTATATTCGAAGATGAAGGTCACGCATGTTATAATGATCAAATACTAAATTTTTGATACTAAAAACTTACATACCAAGGTAATACAACAAATAAATAATAGTAATCTCTCTCTATATATGTGTATGTATGTATAAAGGAAGATTATGAGCAAGCTGATGTTGCATGCTTTATTGGCAAGTATGATTATATATTCATCTTTTTTTCTTAGAATTTTGAGAGTTTTTTTTTCTATTTTTTGGTTCTGAAATCTTTCAAAAAGTATAAATGTTTTCTTCCTTTATTATAATTATCATTTACTACCTTCTTAAATTCTCTTTCCTACATTAAATATATATATGGTAGTAAATTAGTCCTGCCAAATGGAAGGTGACCTTCGCGTTGCAACAGTTGTCACACCCTTTTATTATCAAAAAGATTATCAATTTTAAAATTTGAAAGGGTTTTATTATTAAGTGACAAAAATGAAAATTTATTTCGAAAAGAACTTTTTAACAATTCGCCACTTGACATAATCTGGTGTGCCAAGTCACCTTTGGAAAATCCTTTTCAGAACGATTTAACTTTTTGTACTAGTTTGCGAACAGAAATTTCGGATAAGGAATTCTATTGATCGAGGGAAAGGTTTTAGGTACCCTTCTATCCCGTGGTTCGACTACGCTCGCTCGGTGGAGAATATCGGCTAATTTAACACTATGAATGTACAAACCACATAAACCAAGCAACAAACAAATCAAGCAAAGTTCAAAATAAAAAATAATATCCAGCCCCGAGTTATACAATCCCGAAAATAGAAAAATACGGAAATATTGATCCTATTCTAAACTAATCCTATACTAAGATCCAATGCTTTACCCGATGCCTCGGTCCTTGATCACGGGCCTCCTTTGCATACATGATACTTCGGGGCATTCCTCGATAAATAAGTACAATGTGGCCTCGGGGCATTCCCCGACGAATGAATACATTTGATGAAACATGATACTATCGATTTCAACAAAATCCATCAATGAATCAAAAGTAATCAATATTCACCTTATCAAAGATCAATCCATTCCCACAAATCATTCTCATCACATGATTAATCAATGTTGATATGAAATCAAGCAATCAAAGTCACAACCACGACGATTAAAATTTCTCAAACACACTATCAAAATATATCACCAACCGAACATGAATCATGCAAGACACGATATCAAAATATCAGCTCCATAATAATATAAAAATAGAAAAAGATAGAGTTGAAAATTTGGACCTCAATTTGATGTTTTATTTCAATTGAATTATTTGACGAAGCAGCGCCGGAATACCTCAGAAAAAATCCCCGACAATGAACTCCCGACTTCGACAAACCCAAAATTTGAACTGACCCAATAAACTGACAGACCCGTTTCAATTAATATTTTTTCGATAGGAGTTTTGGGTCGTAAACAGGAACTAGAGCGTGTGGGTCGCGGATTTCTTGTGTTTCAGAGATGATAGAGGTTTTGTATTTTTCGGTCGCTGGTTTTGCATTTTCCGATGAGGTCATTTTGGTCTGAAACTAGAGCTGGCAGGATATTCTCCAACGAGAATCCGCCGGAATAGTAACATCGGCGTGCATTCCGATCAGCTCTTTCTATATATTTTTTTTCTATTCCCCGTCGATATCTCTCTCAATATCTCTTCCTCTCTTAATCTCCCCCTATTTCTCACTGTTTTTACTCTCAATATCTCCCTCAATATCTCTCTGTATGTAGTAGTGTGTATTGTTTTCGGTGGGATGTGCATTTTTCCAACGGTGTCTGTGTATCCCGGTGTGTTATTGGTATTTGAAGTGGAGTTGTGTTGTGTGTTAATTGTTAATTTATTTTTCAGTCAATCTGCATGAATCAGTGGTATTGTGTATCTATCAGTGGAAGTGTAGAGTGTGTTCTAGTGGTGGTGCACATAAATGAGAATGGAAGATCATTAGGTGAGGTATGTGTATCTATTTATTCTGTGAGAATGGTGCCTATACAGAGTTTTGAGTGAGTGAATATATGTATCAATTGTGAGTAGGGCCTGCATGTATGTATATAATCGGTTAAAAGAAAGACCCTCCAAAAATGTGAATGAGGGAATAGAGTATAGGGAGGTACGTGGGGTATAGGGGTAGGGGTTGGGTGAGGGTTGTGAGTTAGTTGAGATAAAATTTGTTAGAATAAGGAAATATTAGGGATTCAATTTGTTAGGATTCGTTGTATTTGTTTCCTTGTGGGAAAAGTGTAGAATAGGTAGGGGTTCGTGGTAAGGTGAGACAAAATTGGATAAATTAGATTTTTGGGAGGGAAAAAATTAGGTGTCTACATCATGCCCCTTTTTGGGTGTAAACATAAAGTGTTTTCATACACAAAAGTAGACAATGAGACCAAATTTTGACCCGACCATTATTCAAGAAAAGAAACAGAAGGAAGAAGAGCAACCGGGTCTCAACTTATGACATCCTACCTACCCAAGTTATGAGAGAATCAAGTCACAGGTATCTCAAAGGATTGGAAGCAGAGGGACTCTACCGAGTTGGAGAGTCGAGTGAGGCCCTGTCGAGGTTCCGGTCTGTGACTCTGTTATTACATAAAAAATAAAAATTACAAGTTAAAAAGATAACTGAAATTACAAAAATCATATCTATGCAGCTTCTTTTGGATTCTTGACTTGAGTTTCATTACCCTATTCTTTAGGCGGGCTCCTGACTTGCAATTTTTTAGACTTGTTGCTTGGCTTTTAATTTATCCACCCTTTTCTCCAGGTGGGCTCCTGACTTGCTATTTTTTTAATCAGTTGACTTTCAATTTCTTCACCTTGTTGCTTAACTTTCAACTTCTTCACCTTGTTGCTTGACTTTCAACTTCTTCACCTTGTTTCTTGACTTTTTAATTATCCGCCCTGTTCTTTGGGTGGGCTCCTAAAATCACATCAAAATTAGAAAGAAAATTATCCCAAACAAAGGTTATTATAAAGAGAGATTCCATTTTGCCAGAAAAGTAAAGTTCCACAAACAGGAATTAAATTTTTTGCCCCAGTTTAACATCAGATGTGACAGTCACATCATAAGTATTGAAAAACCCAAACAAAGAAATTCATCTTTTATAGGTTAATTGGAAAGATTCAACTAGGAAGTGCATTTTCTAGAAGTTAAAGGAAATGACTCGACTAGAAAGTACATTTTCTAGGAATCAAAGGGAATGACTCGACTAGGAAGTACATCTTCTAGGTATAAAGAGAATGACTCTACTAGGAAGTATATCTTCTAGAAATCAAAGGGACTGACTCGACTAAGAAGTACATCTTTTAGGAATCAAGGGGAATGACTCGACTAAAAGGTACTTCTTATAGGAATCAAGAGAAATGACTCGACTAAAAAGTACATCTTATAGGAAACAAAGGGAATGACTTGACTAAAAGGTACATCTTATAGGAATGAAGGGGAATGGCTCGACTAAAGGGTACACTTATATGAATCAAGGGGAATAACTCGACTAAAGGGTACATCTTATGGGAATCAAAGGGAATGACTCGACTAAAGGGTACGTCTTATAGGAATCAAGGGTAATGACTCGACTAAAAGGTATGTCTTATAGGAATCAAGGGGAATGACTCGACTAAAAGGTACGTTTTATACGAATCAAGGGGATTGACTCAACTAAAAGGTAAGTCTGATAGGAATCAAGGGTAATGACTCGACTAAAATGAACGTCTTATAGGAATCAACGGGAATGAATCAACTAAAGGGTACGTCTTATAGGAATCAAGGGGAATGACTCGACTAAAAGGTACATCTTATAGGAATCAAGGGGAATGACTCAACTAAAAGGTACGTCTTATAGGAATTAAGGGAAATGACGCGACTAAAACGTATGTCTTATTGGAATCAAGGGGAATGACTCGAATAAAAGGAACATCTTATACGAATCAAGGAGAATGACTCAACTAAAAGGAACGTCTTATAGGAATCAAGGGGAATGACTCGACTAAAAAGCACGCCTTATAGGAATCAAGGGAAATGACTCGACTAAAACATACGTCTTATAGAAATCAAAGGGAATGACTCAACTAAAAGGCATGTCTTATAGGAATAAAGGGGAATAACTCGACTAAAAGGCACATCTTATAGGAATCAAGGGGAATAACTCGACTAAAAGGTACGTCTTATAGGAATCAAGGGAAATGACTCGACTAAAAGGTACGTCTTATAGGAACCAAGGGGAATGACTCGACTAAAAGGTATGTCTTATAAAAAAAGGGAAATGACTCGACTAAAAGGTACGTCTTCTAGGAGTGAGGGTTCAATTTAAGAAATGTATCGTCTAACAATTGAAAACTAAAATAACTGGACAATGAAGTGCATCTCCGAGTGATATAGGATGATGAATTTTTACCATATTTGATTATCAAACCTGTACAGAAATGTTGCTTCCTGTATTTGTAGATATGATGCATTGCAACCCGTAATATTTATGCTCTGAAGTTCTCGATTTGAAGGTAACGTGTTTCCTGTTTCACAAAAAAACTTGTGAGTTTAAAACATAGTGGTTGGTTCGTGGTTTTAGCTTTTGCAGTGATCGCTCTTGCCCTTGTCACATTTAACCTTTCTTCCAACCATTAGCATATACATTGACTTTCTGCATCATTGACCCAAACTCAGGTTATTAAGAGTGACTCTGAAACCAACACAATATCTATGCTTTGCCAGGCTTCTTGGATAAACCCTTTGAACCTTGGTATTTTCATGAGTTCCCAGATTTGTCCGTTGACAAAAAATTTTGCTTGCCTTACTTTGGTTTACAATCATGTCTCTTTTATGTGCTGACTTTTGGCTTGGTTTATGTAACTGAAGAAGCTGGTAGCTAGTTTTGAAATCTTTTCTCACTTGTTTTGACATAGACTTGACTCAAAGACTTGAGACAAATGATACCAATTGAATAACTGACTCAAGAAAATTGAAATAGAAATATAGAGAATAAATAAAAGTCAATGAATGTCCCCACTGAAACAGAGAAAAGAAAAATTTATTTGAAAATGACAGTCAACCCTAATGATTATGACACGTCTTTTGGATTAAGCTGTTTGATCTTTCATCCGAACTTTATACCAATTTTTATTGAATTAATGGCCCTGAAACTGAGTTACTTCCTTGGTCCCATTGCATTCAGAGACCTCATTTGGCTAGTGAGGCCTTCAAGGGTTTTCGCCAACCAGCCTCTCACATTTTGTTTATTATTCAGCTCACCATTGCCTTATGATGTTCATAAGGGTTTTTCACCAATGAGACTCTCTTATTTTTATGTCTCTCAACTCACAGTCGTCCAAAAGTGCTCATGAGAGTTTTCACCGATAAGACTCTCTCATTTTATCTCTCTCAACTTACGATCGCCTTACAAAGACTCAATTTCACGAAAATCAAGTGTATGCATTCTTTGCAACATGGTTTACATATGAGGTTCGTAAGTGTATTAATATTTCTATAAATTTTAAACATTTACACATTCCTCAACTAACATATATAATATATATATATATATGTATAACATTTTTAGGTACACCAGTCACCAAATGCAGCCATATACGATCAACTCTTGAGAGATATTTCTTTGAGTCCAGTTGAAGCTTGTGCAATGTCCCATTACATAGTAAATGAGTTTAAATTTTCTACCAAACAACACTCTAAAACAAGGAAAACAAAAAATAGTGGTGTTTGGGTTGAGGGTGATGATGATGTTGATTACTTTGGCATCATACACGAAATCTTAGAACTGGAGTATGTTGGTTTCCCAATATAATAAATTATCTTCTTTCAATATAAGTGGTTTGATCCAAGAACAAGAGGCACAAGAGTACATAAGGAGCATAACATCATTGAAGTGAAGCACAATAGGTCGTATCCTGTTTATGATCCATTTTTTCTAGCGCAAAATGCTAAACAAGTGTATTATGCTCCTTATCCGTTGTGCAGTGATAAGTTTGATTGGTGGGATGTAATCAAAATAAATCCTATAGGATGGGTGGAAGTTGAGAATGTGTTGGAGACTGCGTATCAAAATAAAATACAGATTGATCACCAGCTAGTGGATGTTGACTGTAATTCCCCAAAATATCATCCCAGAGCATCACACGGTGCTTAAAACTACAAGTAGCCCCAAGCTAACCCTTTGAGCCTGTTACTACATATAATAACTTACTTCAAGATGAAATAAATGAAACACTGATGCTGTCATATCAAATAATAGGAAATACGAAGAAAATATTTGGTCCAAACGACCACAATACTAGAAATCTAAACATACTAACAATATGATAACTAGTCTGACAAAGCCTCTACTACTCCATGAACTAGAGAGCCATTGAGACAAGTCCCCAACTGACTCAAACTGAACTGAAAGCCATAATATATCTACTAAAGTACTGAAATATCTGAAGATAGGTCCTCGAACCATGAGGACTTACCATTGTGGAGATGTAGAAAAAGGTACTCGGAAATAACTGACGAGGTTGGGACTAAGCACCTGAACCTATATTATAAGACAATGTATCATATAGACGTATATGTGGATCAGGACTTGGGAATGTACTGTGAGTATATGAGGGTGTATGTATTTACATAAAACAATATCATTACTCTATCATCAAATCATGCATGCAATTAGGAATGACTCACATAGCTTGAATAAGTTTAAAAATGTAATGCTCATAAATCATGTATAATGAAGCATGTAACACAAATCTCATGAGTCATTATACTTGACTTTTAAAAATCTCTACTCTCCTCTTATTCTCAATACTTGAAGGTTAAAGGAACTTTAAACAATGCTTCTAAACTCATACTTTTATCTCATGGAGAGTAAAACTTCTTCGAAACTCAAGGACTCAGGACTCTTTGAAACTTTAAGACTTGGGAACTCTATAACTCTTGGAATAACATATCTTTGGACACTCAAGAGTTTCTTATAAATGACATAAATCATGTGAGCTACATGGAGTCCAACATTTTGTCCTCCTAGGAAAGAAACCTCACGTTGGGGAGAGGCATCATACTCTTGTCAGGTATTATAACCTCAACTCAGTGATCACTATATCGGCCTCGTGCCTATAAATCTCAGTCCTACAGTGGCACGTAGTTTTGGGGTATGAGACCTTGAAATCATACCCAATTCGGTGTTAAATACTACTCTCATACTCAGCTCAGAACTCTTAGGAAATCTACCTTAAAACAACTCAAGGGTATATAGTGAAGACCAAATTATAATTGTCTTAGCTTTAAATCATAAAGACTGAATAATGTGGATTCCTGTCTTAACTCAGGCTCAAAGTAATCTTTCTTTAAAAAAAAATCCAAGTACTTGTTGATTGAATCATACTAAACAATATACTCTTCAAGAAACATCAAAACTCATACTTAATTTAGAACTTATACTCATGCTCAAATAATCTCGGTTTCATAATAAAGCTTAAATCATGACATCAATCTTGGAAACAACAAATCAATACAAGGATATGCAACTCATAGCATAATTTCTCAACTCATGTCATAAAATAGTAAAATAATCATGCAAATAAATACTTGAACAACTCGTAATCTCATAATCTCAAAATAAAGTAATTTCGGTATAAACCCACTTACTAAAATATGAAATTCTTTAATAAAATAAATAATATGGGCACAAGAACGAAAAGAGTGTTCTTGCTCAAACCCCACATACCTTGAATTAGAAGCTTTGGATGAACTCTCGCTTTTGGGACTCTATTCGTACTCTTGAATGTGGGTTCTTGAAGCCCTTACCTTGGGAACCTTGAATCTTGACTCAATTTTGAAAATCTATGGAGGATTCTTGAGATTCTTGGAAGAGGCTTTGGAAACTTAGGGTTTTTGTTGAGAGAAAACTTGTGAAAAACTTCATATAATGCTTGTAAATGACTTTAATTTGGTGTTTGTACGGTTTAAGAGGATTGGGAAAAGTCCAAAGTGCCCTTTTTAACTTCTATAGTGAGCTGGAAAAATTAAACTGGAAACTCGAATTTATGGGCCCCCGCGACGCGCCACTGTCGTGGTGGCTCACTGGAAATTGATAAATGGTAATCTGGGAGTCACCGCGACGCGGAGCCATCGCGTTGTCCCACTGGTAGGGACCTGAAACTTCAGCGCGACGCGCCACAATCGCACTTGGCCACTGGAATTGACAATTGCTGAATAGACCCTCTCCGCGACGCGCCAAGCACTAAAATGACACTATTTTACGACTAGGACTTAAATTAGCCATAACTTCTTGCCCGGGTATCGGATTTGGGCGAATCTTATATCGACGAAAATCTTATCAAATTTCCCATATGATAAAAGTTGAAATTAGGGAAATTCTATATGGTTAAACCGATACTCACTTAGGAAGTTACTTCTCAATCTTTTAGGGACGGAATTACACTTCACTTGACACACTCTAAGTCTTAGACTACGAGAAAATTTTGCGGGTTCTTACATTGACTTAGTGGATTGTTTGAATCACCCAAAAAATATATTTGAAGAAGTTAATATTGACGAAGAAAAGGCTGAGTGGGTAGGAGATGAGAAAATTTCCGAAGAGAGTGAATGGTTTAGTGAAAAGTGATCAGAAGAGGAGGATTAGTTTGTATAGATTGTATTTATTATATATTGATGTCTTTATGCTTTGTACTGTATATTTACCTTTATGTTTCTTGTTTAAGATTGATATGTAATATACTGTTTAAGATTGTTTTTTTTTTCACTTCTCCTTAATTTATATAGTAATAAAAATATTCTTGTCTATCTCGTGTTGTTGGAGCGATTTGAAATATGAATTAGTAACTTGAAATTATTTACTAGGAATGTTTTCTTATTTATTCATTTTGTAGGAATTAACTACTTGTTAACTTTACATAATTTAGATGTCAGGCAGAGGTGACAAAGGTAAGGGGAAAGTTGATCCTACAAAACCAAAAAAGAAAAGACAACCTCCGCTTTATAGATGACGGACAGGTATTCATATATCTGAGGGTCGGTTTGCTGATGCGACAGCATGAACCTCATATTCTAGGTCATCTCAGCATTCGGTTCCTACTCCTATGCATGTGGGGCCACTTCATGGGTCTACACTTACCCAATCTGCTCCTATCACTGTTCCACGGCCATCACAGTACTATCGGATGACCGTTGGCACATTCAGACATCTACCATCATGGATACCGTCATGTAGCAGTCACACAGCTTCGCACAGTGATTCTGCTGGATCTATTGGTTTGCCAGATTTTTAACTTGGAGGCACTCTATCTGATGCTTCAGATCCGCCCATGCCAGTGCATCCACCATCACTTGATCTGCATCCAGGAGACAAAGATGATTTTGGGAGGAGTTATCTTATTCTATATTCGACAGGGTAAGATTTCTAAATATAATAACATTATTCATTTTCATTACTATATTATTATGCTCTATGAAATTACTGTTTGATCTTATGTTGCAGGTTTAGGCCGGATGCTGGAGTTGGACAAATTGCAAGAAAATGCATTTGTCAGAACTTCAAAGGCTACTGGACCAGTTGGCAAAAGGTTCTAAAAATTGACAGGGAAAGAATGTTTCAAGAATTTAATGTAAGGATTTAACTTATCGACTACTTAACACTTTGTAAGAACAAAAAGATTGAATATTATATTTTTATTTCTATTGTAGAAATTTCACTGGTGGGATGATGCGAATGCATGTCTTATAAATAGGAATTTTTTCCGAAGATGTAGATCCAGATTTAACGGTTTGTTGGATTATGCCCGAACCAACTTGGTGTGACCTGACTGGATTAGTGAATCATTATGGTAACAGTATATTCGCTATTGGAATAGCGAAGAATACCAATTGCTGAGGGAAGAAGGAAAGAAAGTCCGGGCATCATCCAAGGGTGGCTCCCTACATACTGCGGGTGCCAAAAGTGTAATTGTTGTGGAGGAAAAAAATGGTATGTAACTTTTATAGTTTTAATTGTTTGTTTCTATTTACATTTTTAAGTATTTGAACATTGATAATTTTTTCATATGCAGAAAAAGAAAAGGGTAGGAACATACCACGGGATGAGCTATTCGAGGGGACTCATCTGAAAAGGAAAAAGAACCCGACTGATGAAGATGTTTGGATTGAACCTCGTGCAAAAGCTGCCCATGTAAGAATCAAATTTTGAATTTATGAATATTTTTCTCAAAGTTGATATTATTCAAGTATAAGTACTTTAATATTTTTTGACTTTTAATTTTAACTTTACTTTGAATATATGAAAAATATATGCAACTCATTAGTGAATATCGTAGTACTCAGCCTCCTGAAAGTTAAGGTGATCCACTACCCCAACATGTAGAGGAGGATATATAGGATAAAGTTGTGGGTCCTGCAGTTATAGTTTGTACACTTTTGATACTATTGTTGTAGTTTTTACACTTTCACTTTTATTGAACAATTTGTATGTGTTGTACACTTTTGAGAGTATTTGCATTTGGTTTGTTGTTGTTGCTGTTGTATTGCATGTTGGACCATTTGTTGATTTTTTTTTAATTTCCAGAAAAACCGACCACTAAAATTTTTTTACAGAAAACCGTCCACTTGTGGTTGTTGTTTTTTTTTTTGAATTTTTTTAACAAAATCAGTTTTTCCAATTTTAGTAAAATAGTAATGAATTTTAAAAATATATATATATTTTTAATAAAATCAACCACAAGTGGTCGGTTTTTAAAAAGCTACCACTACTTTATCGACCACGCACTTTGGTCGATTTTGTGGTCAGAAATTGGAAAAAAACGATCACTTGTGGTTGGTTTTTGTGGTTGGTTTTTCTCTCTTTTTTAGTAGTATTTATTTTAAATGAATATCGTGTTCGATGTTTAGTACTAACTTTCATGACTTTGTGCTTTTAACTTTATATACTTTTCTTATAATAACATGGTCAAGATTATCAAATTCTAGAAGTAATTGAATTAGTTTATTAAAATATCAAATTTAAATCATAATATTCTAAAATTTTACTCGCACACTTATTTTCTCAAAAGATTTCCAAAAATCGAAGCAAAAGGGTGGAGATCACTAATAACTTCTAATCAGACAAACATAAAAAAAGGGCAGACAGGGGAAAATAATAAAATAGGAGAACTCCTCGTCAGAGGCAGGTTTCGGTTGGTTAGTTTGATTTTTTGTGGGTTTCAGCAACCTAAATTCATATTTATTCCTGCAAGAAATCATCTGTTTCGGTCATCTTTCTCTTAAAGTTCTTTCTGTCGTCACTTTGATTTAGAGCTTTCACTAGTTCTCACTCATTTTCTTTTATCCGTAAAGAATTTCTTTTTTTAAGCAGAAGGAAGTAAGAATGGTATCCGAAAAAAATAAAATACCATCTCCACCTAGATTTTTAAGATCATTGATCAAAACTTCACTATTCAACGTTAGTGAATGAGACTTTTCTAATTGGTAAGAAACATAGTTTAAGAAAAAAAGAGCTTTCCAGAATTTCTTTGGTCTCACCAATTCATGTCTTTCTCCAAAATCAGATAACCAAGATTTACGATGTGATTGTGGTTGTCCTTTGAAATAGATCAGATATCAAATATTAGCCTTCTTACTTTTGTTTGATAACTTTATATTTGTTAAATGATCAGCAGATTTAGGATTCTAGTACAATGACTTCAAGTATATTAATACATTTTTAATTTAACTTTTATATATATATATATTTAGGGTTGTTTGATTGTTGAAATAAGGGATTATTGTCCTGCCTTAAAATTCTGGATAATTTTACTGTGCATTTGATTATGAGTATTAATCAGTCCCAAAAATTATTTTATACTAAAATGATGGAATTAACTATCCTATATTGAAGGTGGATAAGCACAATGCCTGTCTCGCTCCTAGATTGGGGAATGACATGTTTATAGTTACAGAATTATAATTATCAAATATGTTTCACTGACTTTGTTCTTTGTTTTTATAATGAATATAATTAGCACAAATTCATGTAATCGATTTAAATTTGCTTGGAATTGAGGCATAGTTATTATTATCATCAACCTCGTTGTGATTCATTTATTGCAAATTATGTGTTTTGTTTTTATTTAAATTTGTTTGAACATGAATCAAAATATTTAATTCATAAACTAACTAGCCTTATAATATAAAATAGATAGCAACACCTCTACTTAAAATAGTGCACAAATCCTATTATAGCTCGTAGAGATAATGAGAGATTAGCTTTCCTTAATCTTCAAAGACATTAATATCAAAGCCAAATTTCCATATTTCAGAAAGAAAATAAAAATTACCAAGCTATTTGTCAAAAGAGTTTTTCTGTATAACTCATACTAATATTACATCAGTTTTGATACGGGTAAAATTCATAAATAGCATACTTAAGACCATAATTATGAGATTCATAGCAACACTTTCATAATTATTTAAACTAGCTACTTGTATTTTGTATTTGATCAAACTGTTACTATAAAAATATATATATATACAAATTGTTTTACTGCCCATATTTAACTCAAATCAGTTGAGTTAAATGTGGTATAATTAGCAATGAATTAAATGTGGAGATTCCTTTTCCATTATAACCTCTTAATTAACGTGATTTTCGTTATTTGTTACCAACCGAAATAAAAATTCAAATTTCAGTTTCACATTATCGTTTTCCTTTTGAAAAAATCAAAATCAAATTCAACTGAAGCTTTTTCTGTTCATTATCTTCAAAAATTCAAATTAAATCATTACTGTTGTTGAAGGTATTTAATCATAATATTATTTTCTTATATGAATTTCATCAGTTGTTTGAAATTGATCAAAAAGATTTTGTTAATTTTTTTTGAACAATAACTATTATTTCGTTCAAATTTTTTTTAGCCATTATTGATGTTTCGTTCAAATATAGTGATCAAAATCGATTTTTAGTTAGATTATTTTTAAATATTTTGAGCCATTAATGATTTTTTGCAAGAGTGATCAAAATGAATTTTCGTTATGTTGTACAATTTAACAATTTATTTTGTTAAATTATTTTTGAATATTTTGTAAACAAACTAAGAAAAAAAAGTAATGCTACAATAAATTGAATTGATCGAACAATAGTTTGATCAAAATTATTTTTTTAAGCTGCTCAAACTCAATTTTTGGAGTTCTGATTCTCGAAATTTAAGAATATATTTGTATTTTCATAAATTTTGATTTTGTATACTTTGATTGTGTTCGAATATGGATGTTACAAAGCCATCACTACAGAAAAATACATATGAAATTGGATATGTATGTATAGAAATACAAATGCTTTCACATAACTTAAATGTATATTGAACAGAACAAAAATATAAATGAAAGTGCATATGTATTTATAAAAAATATAAAATACTTTCATGTAACTTAAATGTATATTTAGTCAGTCAATTTGTATATATGGAAAACCTATATATACTGTATTGAAAAAATATTTAAAAATGTATTTGAATTTCAACAAATACAAATATGTTCATAACCCCTACTGCATATTTAAACAAAAAGAATACTCAAATGTATATTTCAACATTACAAAAGACTGAAGATACATAATAATTATAAAAAAATACATACAGACAAATACCTCTTCATAAATAGTTCATATATAAATGTATTTTTCATACATGCAACTTAGAATATGCATTTAACATACGAATACACATAAATACATACTATCCCAAAATGTATATTTAAGCTATCAGCTTGACCAAAATATTTATCAGTAAATACATATCAACTTCACCAAAATACATATTACCCAAAAATGATATCAGCTTTACTGAAATCCCTAAATACATATCAGTAAATAAAAATACATATACACCAAAAAAATACCTCTTCCTCCTCATCTTCTTTCGATTCATTACCAGACGAGTTTTCAACAGCACCTTTTGAATTTACTCCCTCTGTTCATTTTTACTTGTCACTAATTTTATAATTAGATTTCTAATTGTTGGGTTCAAGATTAAAAGTGTGAATGAAAAATGAAGGAAATTAAGTGGAGGAAAAATTAAGATAACACTTAAAAAGGAAAGTGTACTCAAAAATAAGGAAAGTCTACTAATTCTCCCACATTGGTGGGAGAATGAGACTTTCATGTGTTTATATTAAGAAACACAAACTCCACATGGTAAGTCAGACAAGAACTAAGAGGTGCCTTGCGTCGTCGTCGTCGCTCGCTCGACTTGGCTTCGGCTTTGGCTCGGGGTCGATGAGATTAATCTTTTTGGAAAAAAATTATTTGAAACCCGGGAAGAAATCCAGTTCAAAAATCCAAAGGAAAAACGCAACAGTTTTGCTCCTCCATTAACATGCATGCTTCTGCATGCAGAAACGATGCTAAAAGCTGCTCGAAAGAGACACAACTCTTCGAGTAAAACACACACTATTTCGAAAAACGGTGTGACAGTTTGAATGGTTGTGGCTGTTTGAAAAGACACACTATTTTTAATGGACCTACATGACTATTCAGAAAAGATATACCTTTTCGATGAACCATTGTCACCTTTCGGAAGAGGCATTTCATGGCTATATAAACCTATTTTTTTCACAAAAATGATAAAATCTGAAAAACTTTTGAAGACAATATTTTTTTACCACTAAAGCATAGAGGATCTTGTGATTTCGGTAGCTTTCACAAGGGCTTTTTTGATATTTTAATTTTTTGGTGAAATAAAATTATGACGCATGATAATTAATGGTGTTTTTTAATTACATATTTTCATTGTCGCCCTTATTCTTTTTGTTAAGATTATTCCACTTGGGTTTTAATAATGATTTTTTTCTTACCACGTGTTAGATTACTATTTGATTAAAACTCTTTTCATTTTAAATCAACAATACTCAAGCTACAACCTCATAGTTCTTTATGATATTATTATATAATAAATAATATCTTGTATTTATTGTTTCTCGTAGTTGATATGAAAAAGTATAAAACAATAATTAAAATGGGACGAATAGGTTATTCTTGTAAGGAATGTGTAAAAGATAAATATAATAAGTAAATAAACAGAATGGATCAAGCTATTAATGTAGTTTAATTATCATTTAATATCTTTACATATTCTTATTAAATTAATTTATATAAAGTCTCTGATTTGAGGTAATAAATAAAAGTTTTGGTAGTCCTCACATTAAAATTCATGGTATAAAAATCTTACATGTGGCATTGTTTTGTCATAATTCTCTTTTTAAGATTTCCCACATGAACATTTTTATTGGTTGAATTTATTTTGGTTTTATTAAATTATTTTCTTCTTCATCTTAAAATATTTGTCACATTTTACTTTAGAGGATCAAATTATATGGACTTTAATCAAAGTTTTTAAGAAAAAAAAATTATTATATCAATATAATCATTGCATTTTATGATATTTCATTTTCATATAGTTTCGAATATCTAATTTCTAATTTTATTGAATTAATATAACACAATTTAGCTCTAAAACAAGTCAAATTATATTTTAAAAAATAAAACGATATAATTTGAACAACTTTTGAAGACAACCTTTGTTTACCACTAAAGCATAGAGAATATTTAGATTTTTGTAGTCCTCGTAAGGGCTTTTTTGATATTTTTATTTTTTGATGAAATGAAATTACTACACATGATAATCAATAGTGTTTTTTTATTACATATTTTCATTTTCGCCCTTATTCTTTTTGTTAAGACCGATCCACTTGGGTTTTTATAATTGGTTTCTTCTTGTCACATGTTAGATTACTATTTAATCAACACTCTGTTCATTTTGAATCAATAATATTCAAGCCAACTTTTCCTACAAAATTAAAATTTTCAATGATTTCAGCTAGAACCTCATAGTTCTTTTTTATTTTATAGGATAATAAATAATATCTTGTATTTATTGTTTCTCGTAGTGGACATTAAAGAGTATAAAACGATTACTAAAATAGGACGAGTAGGTTACTCTTGTAAGGGCGTGTAAAAAACAAACATAATAAGTAAATAGAACGAATGAAGCAAGCTATTAATGTAGTTCAATCACATAAAAAATGAATCACATTTTTCACTTCTTTGCTTGAAAACTTTTCATGTTCCCAATCAAAGAGACGAATGCTAATGAACACCTAATTTTTGACCAAACCTAGATTTAGGTCTAAATTAAACATTGTAATTTCTATGTCATTTTAAAAATATTAGAAAAATAAAAATAGTATCACATTTTAGGATAAGCTTTGTTTTTATTTTCAAAAAAAGAAAAATTTATAATAGAAAAAAATATTAGCCTAAAATAAACTTAACCTAGAACCTTTTTCCCCAAGAAAAACCAAAACCTGCACTTGCCTACTACTATATACAACTAGCGAAACATACTGCTCCCTCACGTTACCTAACCAGAACAATACAGCAAAACCAAAAACTACACTTCTCTACTACTATATATAACTAACTAAACCATACTACTCCCTCTCACCTGCAAATTACTACTCCCTCACAAGCCACAACAAAAATTATATTCCCTCACGTTCCTAAGAATGTTATCGTTAGGTTATCGATTCCACCCCACCGATGAAGAGTTGATCAACTATTTGAAGAATTTCGTGCTCCACGGAGTGTTGCCACCTAGGGATTTTATTAAAGTAGCAGACCTGTTTGAAGATTTGGAGCCATGGGAGATTATGACAGGTTCGGAGAAAACACGTTATTTTCTTTCGCGATTGAAGAGATTCAAGAATTCAACCAAAAAATTCTCAAGAACAGTTGGAAAAGGGACTTGGAAGGGCCAAAATAGTGGTAATCCCATTGAAGATGGATTAAAGAAGAATACTACAATTGGATATAAGAGAAGTTTGAAGTATAAAAGTGATAACGAAAAAGATGAAAATAATGACAAGTGGCTCATGAAAGAATATTTTTTGCCAGATGAGTACTTTAGGAAAAGCAACAAGAACTATGCATTCGTCATTTGCAAAATCAAAGAGAAGAAAAAAAATGAGAAAAAGAATAAGGGGGTTGTTAATGATGATGTGATGGAGGAAGAAGTTGATGAATTTATTGATTATGTATTAGAAAGCATTCCTGATAATCATCAAGTAATTACCCACGGTGATGACAATCGATTCGCGGTTGCAAACGAGGCTACTTATGAAGTGATGAGGACAAATTATGAAGCAAGTACAAGCACATTGCATGAAGATTACGGAGGAGAAGGCAGGAGTAATTATTTGGAAGGTGGTGGAGTTGAGGACTTTAATGGAATTAATCATCTACTATTAGGAGTTGAGGATATTAATGATGAGAATTGTTGCATTGACTATGATGAGTTGCTGGAAATTATTGGATAAAGTTAAGATTTTTTTTTCTAGATTAACGTGATCGATACTACCATGAATGTAAAGGCTTGCATGAATATTTTTCATTGAATATCAAGTTTCTTTCTTTTAATATAGTTCTTCTTAATTTGGTTTTCAATTATTTGTTTTTCATGGTTGGGTGTGTATATATATATGATAAAATCATCAAATTTTCTTTGTTATATTTGTATTCTATTATTTGGTTTTAATAGTTGTGTGTGCATATATATTTTTGATCAAGTTTTCTTAAACGTTATAGTTAAGGCATCATCATCTTCATCCATCTTTCTCCATATACAGTCGAGACTTTCAAGATCTACATCTTCAAGAAAAGCAAGTTCATCCCGATATTGGAATCTCAAGAAAAGTTGTTGGCGATAATAGACAGTTTTATGAGATTGGTACTTCCTGACGAATATTGGCAAAGCATGCTGTTTCTGAAGGCACTAAGGTTGTTGCCAATTTCACTTCCTCTTTAAGAAATTTAGGGTTTATGTGTTTAATTTTACTGTATTAGGGCTTGCTTTGGGTGTGAAAATAGTTTCTTTTTTGTAATTAGCTTGCTTCGATCGTACTCTTCTTTTGTAACGGCGATTGCTAATCAATCATCTATGGAAAATCTATCAGCAAAGTTGACACCCTATTATCGTATAATGATAAACAATTCGTCTAGCCGTAATTGTGTGTTATAAAAAATTTGAACTATCAGAATAGACGGCGAGTGTGCCTCATCAAATTTATTAGGTCATGCAGGAACGAGGTTCAAATCTACCAGCCTGTAAGGATGCCTCAGTTACATACAGCACCAATCATATTGATAAACGACTTATCTCATCATGATCTTCTCGTGAAATCTCAATAGAACTTTTGTCGCTTCCTCCTCAAAGGGACAGAAAAATTGTTGTTGTCAGAGTTGTGCTACCAAAAGCTTCGAAAAAATTAAAATTTCTAATTAAGAATGGAGGATCTACTTACAACTTCACAAGAAAAAAAAAAGAATGAGAAGTTACAACTACACCAACCTTTGGTGATGATGAATCGTATAACAGGTAATTTTTTACACCATTTACATATGCATTTATTTTCAAGTATATTATTCCATTTAGGGATGGTATTTGCACTTTTTTTTTATTTGGTGTCAAGTATCTATGTTGGGATTCGATTAATTTAAATTTATATGGAAAAATCCCATTTGGGGAGATGAAATGCTCCCTACTAAACATAAATCCATTTCAAAAACTCGAACTTAAAACTTTTGATTGATATTGATAAAGAGTACTTATTATCCAATTCACTTTTCTTCTTATTCACTAAGTACTATACTACGTGTTACAACTAGAAGCCTCCTTAATTTAGTTTAATACAGAATCTACACATAAAATACTCCATTTCCATTCGTCAGATAGCAATATTCCAGCTAAATTTGTTCCAGAGAGTTTCATAATTCCATTGCATCTTTAAATAAATTAGGCATACGTACATAATACGTACATGCTTCTAGATAATATTATTGCCAAAGAGTAGAACTCTTGATGCATGCATCTTATATATAATGTAATATTTTTATTAATCAAATTTAATTCTTCCGAGATATATGGATAATGTATGTGACATCAGTTCAATACTTCAATATTAATTCCCTCTTCAATTGGGTAATTGTATCACCAAATCTTGTATAGATTGTGTTTTATTGAGGTCAGGTGAAGCTTCACTTTTTGCGTATACAACACCACTAAGATATAATATTCTCTGGGCAATTAAATAAAAACAAATAAAAAAATTTCTCCATTTTAATTTGTTTGTTTGGCTGACTTGATATAGAGGTTAAGAAAATAAAGAAGACTTTTGAATCTTATAGTCTTAAACTAAACATATGTAGAATGTACCACAATGTTCTTTAATTTTGAGATCTTAAAATGTCATGTGAAAAATTTAGAATTAAAGAGTTACCGAAAAGAAAAGAGACATTATATTAAAAAAAACAGATTAAAAAAATAAGAGCAATATTCTTATTTGTTTTATCTCTAGCTTCTCCAGTCATACACATGGAGATTTTTTATTTATTTTTAATTTTATGTATATGTGTCAATACATTGACCATAGCCCTATAAATAGATAGATTATAGGAGTCATCCTAATCCCACAATTATTTAAACATACATATACATATATATCTGTATATCTTTATATATATTAGTTTAGTGTACGTGCGTTGCACGTGTATTAAGCATTTATTAATAAAAATAATGATAATATATGTTTTGGTATTCAAATTAATGAATTATAGTAAAATATACAAACAATAACAACAAAGTATGGTTTGGGAAGGGTATAGCGTACATCTTACCACTACCTTAGAGATAGAAAGACTATGTTTGGTAGACCCTCTGCTCAAACAAAAAATATGTCAAAGCAGTATAGAGAAAAAAATAACAGAAATAAAGACAATCATGAAAAATATCATAAACAATCTGCCAAATCATCCTAAATAGTGGCTGCAATAAGATACAATGATAATTAAAGAATAAAAGACACAATTAATAACTAAACTCAAAGGACAAGAACCTATAAGAGAAATATGGCTCATAGTATGACTAATAGTAAAGAAGAAAAAGTGAGACAATGCTCAATCATCTAACTAACCTCCTACCTTAGTCTGTGCCCTACACTACTTCTAATCTTATCTCTCCTAATGTAAATTTATATCAACATCATAATCTTCGCAACCTTCATCTTCTAGATGTGGAGTTTCTTAACTGACCAACACTCTACTCCATATAACATGGTCGGTCTAACCACCACTCTTTAGAACTTGCCTTTAAGTTTTGATGGCACCTTATTATCACAAAGGACTCCAGATGCAAGCATTTCTTTCATCCACTCTGCACATGTATGATGTATGACATCACCATCAATCTGCATGTTTCCTTGGATGATAGACCAAGATACTTAGCTTGAAATTTCTTCTTTTCTAAATAAGTTGTGTATCAAGTTTTACTTCCACGCCAGGCTCAGGTATTACGTCACTAAACTTATACGCCAAGTATTCTCTCTTGAATGTACTCAACCTCAATTGTCTAGAATGTCTCTAAACCTCCAACTTAGTGTTTAATCCACCTCGTGTCTTGTCAATCAGAACTGTGTCATTCGTAAATAACATATACCATGACATTTCTCCTTGGATGTGTCACGTCAATACATTCATTACCAACGCAAATAGAAATGCAAAGAGTTGGTCCCTAATGCACTCCCATTACAATTAGAAGTGTTTCGAGTCTCCTTTCATTATTCTGGAAAGGAGTGACAGTTTTAATGGTTGTGGCTGTTCGAAAAGACACACTATTTCGAATGGACATACATGACTATTCAGAAAAGATACACCTTTTCGATGAACCATTGTCACCTTTCGGAAGAGGTATTTCATGGCTATATAAACCTGTTTTTTTCACAAAAACGATAAAATCTGAACAACTTTTGAAGACAATCTTTTTTTACCACTAAAGCATAGAGGATCTTGTTATTTCGGTAGCCTTCACAAGGGCTTTTTTGATATTTTAATTTTTTGGTGAAATAAAATTATGACACATGATAATTAATGGGGTTTTTTAATTACATATTTTCATTGTCGCCCTTATTCTTTTTGTTAAGATTATTCCACTTGAGTTTTAATAATTAATTTTTTCTTGCCACGTGTTTGATTACTATTTGATTAAAACTCCTTTCATTTTAAATCAACAATACTCAAGCTAACTTTTCCTACAAAATTAAAGTTTTCAATGATTTCAACTACAACCTCATAGTTCTTTATGATATTATAATATAATAAATAATATATTGTATTTATTGTTTCTCGTAGTGGTCATGAAAAAGTATAAAACAATAATTAAAATGGGACGAATAGGTTACTCTTGTAAGGAATGTGTAAAAGATAAATATAATAAGTAAATAAACCGAATGGAGCAAGCTATTAATGTAGTTTAATTATCATTGAATATCTTTACATATTCTTATTAAATTAATTTATATTAAGGCTTTGATTTGAGGTAATAAATAAAAGTTTTGGTTGTCCTCACATTAAAATTCATGGTATAAAAATCTTATATGTGGCATTGTTTTGTCATAATTCTCCTTTTAATATTTCCCACATGAACATTTTTATTGGTTGAATTTGTTTTTTGTTTTATTAAATTATTTTCTTCTGTCACATTTTACTTTAGAGGATTAAATTATATGAACTTTAATCAAAGTTTTTAAGAAAAAAATATTATTATATCAATATAATCATTGCATTTTATGATATTTCATTTTCATATAGTTTCGAATATCTAATTGCTAATTTTATTGAATTAATATAACATAATTTAGCTCTAAAACAAGTCAAATTATATTTTAAAAATAAAACGATATAATTTGAGCAACTTTTGAATATAACCTTTGTTTACCACTAAAGCATAGAGAATATTTAGATTTTTGAAGTCCTTGCAAGGGCTTTTTTGATATTTTTATTTTTTGATGAAATGAAATTACTACACATGATAATCAATAGTGTTTTTTTATTACACATTTTCATTTTCGCCCTTATTCTTTTGTTAAGACCGATCCACTTGGGTTTTTATAATTGGTTTCTTCTTGTCACATGTTAGATTACGATTTAATCAACACTCCGTTCACAAGGAAAAAAAAAAGAATGAGAAGTTACAACTCCACCAACCTTTGGTAATGATGAATCGTACAACATGTAATTTCTTACACCATTTACATAGGCATTTATTTTCAAGTATATTATTGCATTTAGGGATGGAATTTGCACTTTCTTTTCATTCGGTGTCAAGTATCTATGCTGGGATTCGATTAATTTAAATTTATATGGAAAAATCCCATTTGGGGAGATGAAATGCTCCCTACTAAACAAAAATCCATTTCAAAAACTCGAACATTAAACTTTTGATTGATATTGATAAAGAGTACTTATCATCCAATTCACTTTTCTTCTTATTCACTAAGTACTATACTACGTGTTACAATTAGAAGCCTCTTTAATTTAGTTTAATACAGGTTCTAACCATTACAGACAATACTACACATAAAATACTTTAAACTCTGCTACAATTAATCAATTAAGAGTCGTTTGATTACTGGTTAGAGTTATACAAATATTAGTAATACATAAATTAATATTATATCATTTTCGTTATTATTGGATTTGAGGAAAAATAATTGATTTGGAACCATTTATATTTTAAATTTATTCCTCAAGAACAATATTATCAAAAAGGATGATAATATGTTGGGTTCAAGTCCCATCGATTCATGCCTAAGACGCTTTTATATGGATAAGATGTTGAGTTTGAATCTCAATACACCATATTGATGATATTATGATGTCTAAGGCAAAATAATGGGTGTTTAATGAAAAGTCATGAAATTCGACCCATTGAATATGCTCCATTCCATGAAGTGAATATGGTAGCAATATATGATAAGTCTGAAATATGACAACTTACTTCATTCTTGAGGTGTATGTGGTAACAATGCATAATGTGTCTGAAAGAAGACAAGTGATTGAATGCACGAATATATGCGTGGAGGGACAATATGATAATGATCATTAAAAGTGATGATATTTTCACACGCTTATATGATTTTATGATATACTAGAGAAAAATTCTCTACATCATATGTATGCCTCAATTTGCTTCTGAAGTAGCAAAATCTTGAAAGAGGTTATAAGCTATCATAATTTGATAGGCTTAAGGCACGATTATATTCTATTTCTGGGGAATGAGAAACTTATTAATGCAAACGTGCACTTGATTGTGATTGTATCACAACTCACCTCCGAAAGAGGTTGAATAATTTTGAAATCTACTTCAAAAGTAATAAATCTGAAATGTATTCATGTAATAGTAAATTTAAAATTTAGTAAAGTAAAAGGTACATATCTTGGTAAACTTGGAGTTTACTAGAACACAAGTTCATAAATTGACATGAATGATTGCAAATTCTCAAAGATGTGCATACTGAGTATTGAACATATATTGAAGAAATTAAAAAAAATCTTCTTTACTTTTAATATTGCTTGTTCTCATGATAAGTTGGTTGGACCAATTAATTTTGAGATTGGATTCCTTAAAATCTGAAAAGTATAAAAGGTGAATAAGGACCCGTTCACCTATCTGATATATTGAAAAGATACATCAATAAGATGATCACATATACATTCATTGTCAACCTACGTTTGACATTCATAAAGTTACTTGCTCAATATAAATTGAGCATAATTGTTAGATTGTGTAATCAAGATTATTTATCTTGATGATGATGGTTTAGCATTGAATGTCTTCCATAAATAGCTGAACCATTACTAATGAGAACAAAGTTTCATGTATTGGTATGAAATATAATATGTTGCATACAATAGAACTTGTATACATTAGATCAATATATTATGATTATTTCTTCCCTCTAATTGGTTCAAGGTCAGGAACCAACTATTTCTTCTAATAGTTTTGATGTGCGGTATACGATTAATGAATATACCATGATTCACAAAGATGGAGGTTGTATGTTAGTTTTCCTAACATAAGGGGAGATTATAAACAGTTATGAAATATGTTAGGAATTATCATCAGATCCTCATTCAAAAGATAATTCAAGTCGAATGCCGAACACATCTCATATTTAAGATACAAGTGCTCCTATTTTGTGTTCATAAAAGACAAAGTCTACACATGCATGAAGCATGGTAGATTATTCGGTTCCAACTAAAATGATCCTTACAAAAATTAGGAGCAAATAATCATAATAAGAAGGCAATGTGCTCTTGAAGAGCCTACAACATAACACTTCATGAAACCTTAGAAGAGGTTCAGGTACCTAAAAATAATGAAGTGATGAGATCTCAATATGTTATGTCAAACTATGAACCGATACAAAATGATATATCATCAATATCTTTGATACAATATTGGTTCAATATTGTGAAAGATTACGAGGATCCGAATTTTACGTTTATTTAAGCATGCTGACGTAGAAATATTTATCAAGTGACCTGAAAGGATGTATTTTGGTAAGCGTAAAAGCTATTTGATTTGCAGTCCAGACACTTGAAGATGTCACACTTGACATGTTGGATATTGTTACGTGACAAACATCCATATGAAAATTCCTAAAGGATTCAAAATGACTGAAGCATATAAAGTTTCTGAAAAACTTTTTATTATCCTCATAAGATATAATTGGATAATTTGAGTATCATTGAAACTCTTGGAGAGTTTTGAAAAGAAATAGTGTATTTGCTTAAATGAGAAACATGCCAAAATTGAATAAGGATCCATTCCGACCTCAAGAAAAGAATGAGGAACTCCTTGGTTATGAAGTACCATATATTAGTACAATTGATGCACTAATGTATCTTGCAAATACTACATGGCCTGATATAGCCTTTTTTTTTTGGTTAATTTGTTAGCAAGTTTGCAGTCCCGATCTTATTGGTCATGCTGATTTTGGGTACTTATCTGACCTGCATAAAGCTCGGTCTCAAATCGGCTATGTGTTCATATGTGGTGGTACTGCGATATCTTGGAGATATACAAAGTAGTCTATCGTTGCCATTTCATCGAATCATGCTGAGATAATAGCTATTCATGAAGCAAGCCAAAAATGTGTATGGTTGAGGTCCATGATACATCTCATTCGGAAAAAATTTGGTGTGAAATATGATAATCTACCCACAATTTTATACGGAGATAATGCATCATGCATAACACATCTTAATGGAGGATTCATAAAAGGAGATAGAACGAAGCACATTTCATCAAAGCTTTTCTACATACATGAGCTACTAAAGAATGGTGATATCAACGTGCAACAGATTCGTTCAAGTGAAAATATGGTTGATTTATTCACCAAGTCTTCTCCAATTACAACTTTTAAGAAGATGGTGCACAAGATAGAGATGCAAAAGTTAAAGGATGTTCTCATTAGGGGGAGTTAATATGCGTTGTACTCTTTTTCCCTTACGAGGTTTTGTTCCACTGAATTTTTCTTGTATGGTTTTGAATGAGGCAGCCGATATATGTATTGTTAGAAATGTGTACTCTTTTTCCTTCACTAGATTTTTTTCCTACTGGGTTTTTTCTAGTAAGGTTTTAACGAGACACATTATCTATCTAGACATTAAAGGGGAAGTGTTATAAATGTATTTACATTACAGTTAATGTCTATCAATATCTAATAATATCTACTTCGTTATCTATTAGGATTTGAAGCATCTGTCTTTTACTCAAACTAGGAGTTAAGTTTCTCTATAAATAGAAGGGTTTCCTTCATTGTAAATTACCCCATTGAGAGATCCCTCAAGAGAAGAAATAATAATTACTCTCTCTATTCTCTCTATTCTCTCTATTCTCTGTACTCTTCTTATTGTTCTTTAATGTTTTATAATATATATATATATATATATATATATATTAACGAAATTTCTAATTTCAGCGTTGAGCACAAAAATATTCAATTTTTCTATCTCGAGAAGTTGTATAATCATAGTGCATCTGAAAATCTCCAATTATGTTTTATCCATCATTATATATTGCAAATCAAATCAAATCAAATCTTATCTTAGTCATAAATGAAAAAATGAAGCAACATATATATACGTAAGAAAACTATAGTATTAGTTTAAAATTTAAAATAATTATTAATTGGAAAAGTAGGCATCACACAACTATTGAAAGTGTTACTGAATCTTATATGTGGCAAGCACGTTTCAAAAATCCTATTAAATATTTCCTTACTGATCTCAATAATTTCCTGATCACAACTAAATGAGACGTTTAAAGAAAGATAAAAAGTAATTTTAATTATAATTAATGTTATTCAATATATATATTTTTAAAAAATGTGTTAAAGTGTTAGAAAGACAGACAATACGAATTGGCAGAAGCCTTTACATTCTTTTGATAATACCATTTTGATTTTTTTCTAATTACACGTCGTAAAACTAAAACATTTCTGGTATTCACGGGATTGGTGTGAATATACCAATTTATAATAATTAGTGTTTTTTTTTTGTAACATGCAACAATTAGAATTGTTAGTCCCTAAATAAGTAACTTAGAATAACAATGAATTTATAGGAAAAATAACATAAATATACACCTTAATTTATCATATTTATATAAATCTTTATCCTTACAACGTAATTACAAAAAATTCTACTAATTATGTATCTTCATTAGATGCATCGGAAGATAATTATGTATCTCAACAGACCCAAAATAAAAAAAATGTATCGAGAACGTAACAAATTATGTATCTTTACAAAGGAAAAATGTATCTTCGTTGGATGTATCGGGTGCTAATTATGTATCTCGCCAGACCCGAAATTGAAATTTTCATTAATTATGCAAAATATTAAAATTTTCTATAATTAAACTCCGTATTGTTTGCCCGAATTTATATTGAAGACGAAGGTCACGAATGTTATAATGATCAAATACTAAATTTTTGATACTAAAAACTTACATACCAAGGTAATGCAACAAATAAATAATAGTAATCTCTCTCTATATATATGTGTGTATTTATGTATAAAGGAAGATTATGAGCAAGCTGATGTTGCATGCTTTAATGGCAAGTATGATTATATATTCATCTTTTTTTCTTAGAATTTTGAGAGTTTTTTTTCTATTTTTTTGTTCTGAAATCTTTCAAAAAGTATAAAAGTTTTCTTCCTTTATTATAATTATCATTTACTACCTTCTTAAATCCTCTTTCCTACATTAAATATATCTATGGTAGTAAATTAGTCCTGCCAAATGGAAGGTGACTTACGCGTTGCATCAGTTGTCACACCCTTTTATTATCAAAAAGATTATCAATTTTAAGGTTTGGAAGGGTTTTATTATTAAGTGAGAAAAATAAAAATTTATTTCAAAAAGGACTTTTTAACAATTCGCCACTTGACATAATCTGGTGTGCCAAGTCACCTTTGGAAAATCCTTTTCAGAACGATTTGACTTTTTATACTAGTTTGCGAACAAAAATTTCGAATAAGGAATTCTATTGATCGAGGGGAAGGTGTTAGGCACCCTTCTATCCCGTGGTTCGACCACGCTCGCTCGGTGGAGCATATCGGCTAATTTAACACTATGAATGTATAAACCACATAAAACAAGAAACAAACAAATCAAGCAAAGTTCAAAATAAAAAATAATATCCAGCTCGAGTTATACAATCCCAAAAATAGAAAAATACGGAAATATTGATCCTATTCTAAACTAATCCTATACTAAGATCCAATGCTTTACCCGATGCCTCGGGCCTTGATCCCGAGCTTCCTTTGTGTACATGATACTTCGGGACATTCCTCGATAAATATGTACAATGTGGCCTCGGAGCATTCCCGATGAATGAATACATTTGATGAAATGTAATAAAAATGGAGAAATCATTCTACACAGACATTCACATATTCACTGATATAGAATCCTACGAGTTGCCTACCAAAACTTGTTATTTGCCTATCCATTTAGCAATCTGAAACATGATACTATCGATTTCAACAAAATCCATCAATGAATCAAAAGTAATCAATATTCACCTTATCAAAACCTTTGAACCATGGTATTTTTATGAGTTCCTAGATTTGTCCGTTGACAAAAAAATTTGCATACCTTACATTGGATTACAATCATGTCTCTTTTATGTGCTGACTTTTGGCTTGCTTTATGTAACTGAAGAAGCTGGTAGCCAGTTTTGAAATCTTTTCTCACTTGTTTTGACATAGACTTGACTCAAAGACTTGAGACAAATGATAACAATTGAATAACTGACTCAAGCAAATTGAAATAGAAATATAGAGAAGAAAGAAAAGTAAATGAATGTCCCCACTGAAACAGACAGAAGAAAAATTTATTTGAAAATGACAGTTGATAACGCTCAATCTACAGCTCTCGTAGGAGTGTAAAGCGGTCGGTTGTCAAATATAGAACCCAACCTGGGTTGGGTATCGATCCCTCAGGGAATAGCTTGGTCAACAAGTAAGCAACGATTACTAGACTTTTAGTGCAAGTCTCGTAAAAAGGGGGGAATTGTATTGTGAAAGTAATGTAACCAAAATAAGAGAGTAAAGCAGAAAATAGCAAAGTAAAAGAACGAATGTTTTGTAATATGTAAACAATGAGAATTGAGGAGTTGGGGTTATGTCCACCTTCTGAGTTATAGGTCTCTATTGGCTATGAGTGTGCGGAATTCAGACATGCATGTGCTTATAGAGAATTGTATTCGATGGTAAATCCAGGCGTCTTTCGACCTATTCGAGGATTATTTCACTTTAACTCTTTCGAGCTTAAAGCGTGTCTAACGGTATGAATTCTCCAAGAGGTTAATCCAGTTACGGCACTAACTTTTTAATAGGGGATGGGACCCTACTACCTTGACATTATCTCTTTTCCAGACAGATAACCTTTCTTTCGAACAAGTTAAATGTTATACTGGCGTATTCTTGCATTTGCAACCACAAAGAATTTAGATTAAGATGAAGAGAATAATGATATAAGCAGCATACGTGTCACGAACTCACAAACTCACAGCAATAGATAGTATATCATTCGGCTTCCATAACCCCAACAGAGAAGTTTAGTTACCCATGAGTGCAAAGGAAATCACAATTGACATTGTTGTTATACCACAATTAAGATTTCATGTTTATAATGGTGTGGTAGACGTTTAGGCGTGAATTCCTTAGCAAGGTAACGTTTCTCTTGTTGCAGAATTTAAGAATTGAATAGATGAGTAGAAGAAGAAAAATAGAATTAATGGGAGAATTAGAAGAAGAGTTGTAGAGTAATAGAATTCATTCACAATTTATAAAAATCTCTAGCAAGATAGGGTATTTATAATACCCATATCCTAATTCTACTAAGCTAATGAAATACTTAACCCAATTTTACTAGGTTAATGTATCATTATCCTAATCCTACTAAATTACTGCTAGTCCCCAAAGTCTTCAAAAATATTGTTTTATCCCGGGACAGATTTTCCATGCGCCATTTTTAGTCCTTGGCGTCCAAGATTGGCTTTTCTCCTTTCGTGAAGCTTTCTTTGGCGTCAAGTTATCCATAAAATGCTGAATTCTGCATCACTTATACCTGAAACTTTGCTAATCATGTTCGTTAGCTTACTTACAGGAAAAAGGACTAAAAGTGCATAAAATATATAATTTGTTCTCAAAACTAGGCTAAAATATGGGCAAAATATAGTGCTATAGGCGTGTAAATTTTCCTATCATCAACACCCCACACTTGAAGCTTTGTTCGTCCTCGAACAAAATATAATGTCCCTCTAAACATCAACTTAGGGTTTCACAGCAACAACACAAAATATTCGTCAAGACAAGCACAACAATTATCAACAAAGAGTAGTTTTTCGATCATTAGTAGAAACAGTTTAACCTCTAGCATAGACTCGTGATGGTAGTCAACTCGTATTCAAAAGTTAAGGCACAAAGAATCATACACTACTACCCAAAACTCATCAACCATGTGTGTCTCACAATATATTACCCATAATCACTCCCAAGTATAGCATATTTTTCAAACATGGGTATCAAAATATCCTTGCTCTCACTCTCACAAAGAATTCATATGTAGCAACTGATGACCATAGGCTTGCCCTTAGTGTAATGCTCCACTAAATGTCAGAATGCTAAGCTTAGGATCAAATAGGTCTTTTGCTGGTTGTAATGTAGGCTAAGGGACGGGTAGGACTATTTTGGCCAGAAATAGTGACTATGTTCCTAAGCGCTTTAATACATCACATTATATCATTTTACACTTTTCTTTCAAACAACCTCTCTACTTTCTTTTAATCTACCACCCTTTTTCTCCTCTTTTGTTTTTCAATTTTAAACATAACTAACTTTTCAGTTTTCCTTTCCTTTTTCTTTTGATAACATACCTCTTATGATAGCACTTTCTTTTTTATAACTCATTCAAGCACCAATGCATTCTAAAGCATCATACTCACCCAATTTACTCTTATTTTGTCACATGATTTTTTTTTCACTTTAAAGCACTTAGGAATTTGGATCAAATTATGGTCTTGAAAAAATGGATTAGGCTTACATATGAGGTTTGTCAAAGAAAATAGACTAAAGGCTCAAAAGGGGTTAACTAGGATGATGTCCATGGGTAGGTAAAACGAAGGTAAACAAGTATAGGTTGCCAAAGAAATGCCTAAATCATCTCCTAAACTTACACTCTTTATTTTCGCTTTGCATACATACCAGGCAAGTTCTAGCATCAGCCGCAAACATAGAATATACTATTAATCTCACACACACAAGGCACATGGTCGACTTTATTGGGAGTAGTATAGACTCTTGCCCCAACAGATGAAGGAATTGAACCACACAATATCACATAGTGAGTCACAATTAGAGCCTAAATATCTCAATAGTCATAATTGTAGCACATACTCTTGTTATAATCTCATGCTGCCTGTTAGAATAATTTCATGCAAAGCTAAAAAGATTTTACTACTAAAAAAAACTACTAAAAACTTAACTAAAAAAAAAAGAAACAAAACAAAGCAAACCAACATAGATGCGAATAGAAAAGTATAGCATGCAATACCACCACCCCACACTTAAACGGGACACTGCCCTCAGTGGAAAGGAAATACGAAGAACCTGGTCAGTCGGACTCCTCCTCAATGTCGGGGGTCATACCCCCGTCGTCGGAATCATCATAGGAGTCGTCGGAATCAGAATTCTCCTCTACGTCGTAGTCTGGCATTTGTCGATCATCATCGGTCGGCACATCATCATCAAGAGGTTCCCCAAAGTATGTACCTACTCCACACATCTCCCTTGCATGCATATTCATTGGATAGTCATGATCCAGCTGTTGGAGCTCTACAGCAGTTGGAACACGACCTCCGCTCATCATTGTAAACCGTGTCATGCCATAAAGATGGCGAAAGAAACTCTCATCTCGAGCATGTCTCTCCGCCGTAGTAAATTTGACGCCATGTGTTGTTTCAGCATCTTTGACCTTTGTGAGGTCAACCTTCTTCAGATTATGTGGGAGTTTGTGATCAGCTGGTTCCTCCTCGATGTCCTCCTTCCGCAAAATTGCAGTCAACAGATTGCCAAAAGTGAAGTGGGACCGCTTGTGTAGCCTGGCCTTCCGCATTGTAGACCGAATGATTGCCCCAATGTTGATAGGGACATTCGTCATCAATGCGTAGACCAAACACACTCTATATCTTATTATCTTGGTGTACTGGGTCCCTGGTATGAGGCAAGAGTTGACAATACACAACCATATCCTTGCTTCCCTATTCAAAGGAGCATAGGGGAAGGTGTTGTGTCGCCCGGTGTCTTTATGTCTGCTCCACCTTGCCATGGATCTACTTCCACAAAGTGTGTGTCGAATTGCTCTATATGGAGGTCTACTGTACAGCTCTTTGAATGGTGTTGGATCGACTGAAGGCAAGCCAAGAAAGGAGTTGATGAAATCCACATTGAGTTGCAAAACTTGGCCCCGAATCTTGACTTCGCTGCCTGTGGTTTTCGGCGACCAGTTGGCATAAAATTCCCTTGTCAAATCAAGATTGCATTCTCCCATGTCTCGGAAGATGAAATCCAAAGGTAATGTCATGATCTTTGCCAACATGTGCGGCTCCTTCTTCGCTAGGCTTTCCTTGTTGATCAGGTCCACATGAACATATTTTCTTTCTTTGTTGTTCCTATACCATTCCTTCGCTTCCTCCTCAAGAACCCATTTTATTCCAAGCGTGCGGCGTGGTAATTTCATTGAGGATGATTCTCCTTGCTCCTTGCGACTTCTTTTCTTGCTCTTTTGGGAAGTGGTAGCCTTATCTTTGCCCTGTCTTGCTTTGGGTACCATTGTACCTGAGACTTAGAACAATGTTCATGTTAGCATCAGCTCAATGGATACAATCTATACACAAGCAGTAGGGGTACCACCCCACACTTAGTTTGTTGGCACAAATTAGTGAAGTGAAAGTGGTCGATTACTTAGGTTTCATCGACATACGTTTTAGGGGCTATATTCCAACAAGAAATTCAGAGATGTAACACTTCTTGCAATCTTTTCAATTTCATGTTAGGTATATCAAGACTTCTACATAGGGATTACATCATGGTATAGTTTCTATCAATAATCACAACCTCCTATGTCGGTAGGAAACTATAAGTCTTATTCCGATGAACGAGACATCCCAACATGTAAGTATTCAAGTTACAAGAGTATGTAATGTTCATGACTATAGCAATTCCGCAAGTAGTATGATAATGCATCAAAATCGAATTGAAGTCGGAAACAAGTTAAGATCGTCCTAACGTATATGTTCACTCACTTTGGTTGTAATTCAAACATATTCACATCTTCAATACTTCTTCAAGATTTAGCAATTCATAATAGACATAGTAACGTAGTACTTACGAAAAATAGATGAAGAACACAAGAGTACTTACGTGATTGAAGCCTTTGGAGATGTTCTTGTGAAGTGGAAGAGCAAAAAGAAAAGTTTTGAGAAGATTTGGATGCTATGTGCGGCGCCTATATTAGGTTTTCAATGTGTTTGTGCCTCAAGACTAAGTCTCCTATTTGTAGAAAAAGATTGGGTCGGGTTTTGACCCATTTAAAATCGAATTTGGAGACATAAAGTGACCATAGGCGGCGCCTTTAGCTTTGCCTATGCTTGGCATAGGCGGCGCCTTTTGCAAAGCATTGTCTAGCATAGGAGGCGCCTATGCCATAGCATTTGGTGAGCATAGGAGGCGCCTATGCCATAGCATTTGGTGAGCATAGGCGGCGCCTTTTACTTTGCATTTGAGATTCAGAGACAAAATGCTTTAGCATAGGCGGCGCCTATGCTATGGCATACTTGAGCATGGGCGGCGCCTATGCTATGGCACACTAGATTCCGAGACCTTGGGCCATAGTATAGGCCTTGCCTTGTTCGTGGCCTAGTTTTACCTAGTCCTAGACTTGCTCGATGCCTATATTTTCATGAGCAATGCTCAATCCATAGCCTTTTGCATCTTCATGCCTAACTTACCACCTTTACCATGCAATACGTCCAAATCAAAATTTGAAACCGATCTCCTCGTTGAATACCTCTTGCACCTACATTTGCTCAAAACCAATAAAAAAAATTAGTACGATGGGTTGCCTCCCACCAAACGCCTTAGTTTTGGTCGTGGCACGACTCTTATTTTTGGATTTTTTTATTTATCAAAATCAAATACGTAATAGAATGAAAGAAAAATGAAAAACGATAAATGATGGGTTGCCTCCCATCTAGTGCTTCATTTATTGTCGCGGCACGACATAGTTACCTCGAGTACTTAGACTTCGTCGAGATAGATGGTGGATCATTTTCTGAATGGATTCAGACGACGCTGATGCTTACTTGTAGGCATGCAATCTTCTTCGATATGACTCTTGTGCATACATATCCCAGGAGGGATACCAATTATATCATCAATAGTCCAACCTATAGCTCTCTTGTGCCTCTTCAGAGCAGATATGAGAGCCTCTACGTTCTGTTTACTTAGATCATCCGCAACCGCAACACTTATTGGAAGTGTATTTCCACTTCCCAAGAACGCATACCTTAGATAATTGGGGAGTTTTTTCGATTCTAGCACTGGTGGCTCTTCAATGGAAGTCTTCGCTGTTGGTGACGGTTGATTCTTAAGATCAAGGTCCGACTTCTTATGAGTATGAGAATAGGACCCTATTTCTGTTAGAGCACACATAGTTTCTTCATAATCTTCATCGTCCTCATGCTCAATATTCAGCAACGCAGCAGACAATGGCTCAGCAGTAAGCTGTTTCTCTACAGATAATGCTTTCTTATCCTCATAATGAACATCAGCTACGGAGAACACATTCATATCGCTGGGCTACTTCATTGCTTTGTATATATCAAAGTGGACCACTTCGTCATTCAACCGAAATAAAAGCTCATTAGCTCTCATGTCAATTAGCACACTTCCTGTTATAAGGAAAGGACGTCCCAAGATTATGGGAACTTCAGAATCCACCTTGCAATCCAAAATCACAAAGTCTGCAGGAAAAATAAAGGTAGACACCTTCACCAACACATCATTCAAGATACCCACAGGTCGTTTTACCGACCTATCTGCCATCACGAGCCGCATATTAGTTGGTGTAGGGTCGTCCAACCCTAACTTTCTGTAGACAGATAGTGGCATCAAATTGATGCTAGCTCCCAAATCGCACAATGCCTTAGCAAAATTCATAGATCCAACTGTGCAGGGAATAGTGAAAGCACCAGGGTCTGCCTTCTTCTGTACTAATGACCTTGTGGCAATTGCACTGCAATGATGAATATTATCTTCCAGCTCATAGCTTACTGCCCGCTTCTTTGTTAAAAGATCCTTCATAAATTTCGCATACCCAGGCATTTGTTCTAGTGCCTCCACCAACGGAACATTAATAGTCAGTTGCTTTAACATCGTCATGAATTTCCTGAACCTTGTATCATCCGCCTGCTTCTTCAATCTTTGAGGAAAAGGTGGTGGTGGATATGGAATTGTTTTCTCCACGGCTTTCTTCTCCTCTTGCTTCCGAATTTTGGTAGTTTCAGGCTGCAACCTACTAGGGGTGACGTCATGGACGTCTTGGTCAGCTTCTATGGCGTCATCATCTTCCTTATTTTTGGCCACTTGCTTGCTTTGGGATGAATTTTCCAGCACCTTACCACTCCTGGTAGTAATAGCCATGCATGATTCGTCGTTCCTTGGATTTTGCATAGTGTTGCTAGGTAGAGTGTCAGCCTTTCTTTGATTGAGTGCTGCTGAAAGTTGGCTCAATTGCTGCTCTATTTGCTTTATTGAAGTGGAATGTGAGTCAACCAATTGCTTCATTGAGGACAAATCATTTATTACCTCCTTTACTCCCGCGCTGGTTGCCTCCACTCCTTTTAACAGTTTAGCCATCATCTCTTCCATATTTCCAGAACCGGATGTAGTGGTGTCGCGTCTTCCTGGGGGGACGTACAAACCACTCTTGTCATTCTTGTTCTTCCAACTACCTTGGTCCTTGTTTCCATATTTATCATAATAGTTCCAACCTTGGTTTCCGTGGGTATTACCTCGGAAACCCCCCTGATTGTTTAAGTAGTTGGCTTCTTCTTCCGAATCAGATTCGTCTCTTCCTTTTGACGCAATGGCTTTGACTTTTTCGGTCTTCCCTGATAATAGATGCTTTGTAAGAAGATCCACTTGTGTCTTCATGTGCGCCATATCTTGATCACGTTCTTCTTCTCTTTTCCTTTGGTCTGCAGTCATGTCTATAGATAAAGTGGGGCTTGCTACCTCAGAATCCCTGGTATGCCAAGCTCTACTTTGCTTCGTCATACGATCTAGCATATTGCTTGCCTGACCAAAGGTGAGATCCATAAATGATCCTTCGGCCGCATTATCCACAACTGGTTTAGTTATTGAATTCAAGGCTCTGTAAAGTATCTCCATTAGGTGAACATTAGTCATGTGATGGTTTGGGCACCTCATTAGCTTCGTCTTGAACCTTTCCCATGTTTCATGAAGGGCTTCAGTTGGAAGCTGACGAAAGTTGCTGATTTCATCTCTCATTTGTGCTCTTTTGGATGGCGGAAAGAATCTTTCTAGGAAAGCATCTCTCAATTGCCTCCAATTTGTAATAGAATCAGGAGTCAGCCCATTCAACCATAGAGTTGCCTCCCCAGATAGAGACAATGGAAATAGATGTAATCGAATTGCATTCTGACCAACGCCAGGATTGTCAAATGACTTGCATGTAGAAAACAAGTTGATGAGATGCGTATTTGGATCATCGCCTGCTAGTCCACCAAATAATCTCTTGAGTTGCAATAACTGAATCATGGTTCTTGTGATGTTGAACTTGGCTCCAGGTGCGAATGGTGGAGGAATAATGGCTCCTGTGGCTCCGTCTCCATCAAGATCATCATCATCATCGTCAAAAGCTGGTTGCATAGCTTGGCGTTCAGGCCTAAACCTAGCTTGACGATCTCTTCTGTTGGCAGGTGTTGCGATCTCAGCGGCATGCCTAGGGTTTAGTAGCTCGTCATCACCTAGATCTTCATCGTCAGGATTTGTTGCTCGTCCAGGGTTATCAATATTCTCTTGATGCACTTGAGCGGCGGCTAGTGATAACGCTCAATCTACAGCTCTCGTAGGAGCCCCACACTGGAAGCTTTGTTCATCCTCGAATGAAATACCATGTCCTTCTAAACATCAACTTAGGGTTTCACAGCAACAACACAAATCATTTGTCAAGACAAGCACAACAATTATCAACAAAGAGTAGCTTTTCGATTATAGGTAGAAACAATATAACCTCTAGCATAGACTCGTGATGGTGATCAACTCGCATGCAATCGTTAAGGTACAAGGAATCATATATAACTACCCAAAACTCATCAACCATGTGTGTCTCACACTATAGTACCCATAATCACTCACAAGTATAGCATATTTTTCAAACATGGGTATCAAAATTTCCTTGCTCTCACTCTCACAAAGAATTCATATGTAGCAACTGATGACCATAGGCTTGCCCTTAATGTAATACTCTACTAAATGTCAGAATGCTAAGCTTAGGATCAAGTAGGTCTTTTGATGGTTGTAATGTAGGCTAAGGGACGGGTAGGACTATTTTGGCCAGGAATAGTGACTAAGTTCCTAAGCGCTTTAATACATCACTTTTGTATCATTGACACTTTTTTTTTCTTTCAACCTTTCTTTCTTTTATTCTACCACCCTTGTTCTCATCTTTTGTCTTTCAATTGTAAGCACAACTCTCTTTTCAGCTTTCTTTTCCTTTTTCTTTTCACAACATACTTCTTATGATAGCACTTTCTTTTTCATAACACATTCAAGAACCATTACAATTTATAGCATCATACTCACCCAATTTCCTCTTATGTTGTCACATGACTTTTTCACTTTAAAGCACTTAGGAATTTGGATCAAATTACGGTCTTGAAAAAAAATGGATTAGGCTTACATACAAGGTTGTCAAAGAAAATAGGCTAAAGGCTCAAAAGGGTTTAACTAGGATGATGTCCATGGGTAGGTAAAACTGAAGGTAAACAAATATAGGTTGCCAAAGAAATGCCTAAATCATATCCTAAACTTACACTCCTTATTTTCGCTTTGCATACATACCAGGCAAGTTCTAGCATCAGCCACACACATAGAATATACGATTATCTCACACACACAAGGCACATGGTCGACTTTCTTGGAAGTAATATAGACTCTCGACCCAACAAGTGAAGGAATTGAACCACACAATATCACATAATGAGTCACAACTAGAGCCTAAACGTCTCAATAGTCACAATTGTAGCACATACTCTTGTTATAATCTCATGCTGCCTATCAAAATAATTTCATGCGAAGCTAGAAAAAACAACAAAAACAAAAAAACTAAAACACGAAAAAAACAACAAAAAAACAACAAAATAAACAAACATAGATGCGATAGAGAAGTATAGCATACGATACCGCCACCCCACACTTAAAGGGGACACTGCCTTCAGTGGAAAATAAATACGAGGAACTTGGTTAGTCGTACTCTTCCTCAATGTCGGGGGTCATACCCCCTTCGTCGGAATCATCATAAGAGTCGTCGTCAGAGTTCTCCTCCTCGTCAGAGTCTGGCAAGCGTCGATCGTCATCAGTCGGCACATCATCATCTAGAGGTTCCTCAAAGTATACGCCCACTCCACACATCTCCCGTGCATTCATGTTCATGGGATAGTTGTGGTCCAGCTGTTGGAGCTCTGCAGCAGTTGGAACACGTCCACCACTCATCATAGTAAATCGTGTCATGCCATAAAGATGACGGAAGAAACTCTCATCACGAGCATGTCTTTCCGCAGTAGTAAGGTTGACACCATGAGTTGTTTCAGCATCTTTGACCTTAGTAAGGTCAACCTTCTTTGGGTTATGTGGGAGTTTGTGGTCAGCTGGTTCCTCTTCGATATCCTCCTTCCGCAAGATTGCTGTCAACAGATTTTCAAACGTGAAGTGGGACCTTTTGTGGAGTCTGGCCTTCCTCATGGTAGAGCGAATGATTGCCCCAAAGTTGATAGGGACATTCTTCATCAAAGCATAGACCAAACACACTCTATCTCTTGATATCTTATTGTATTGAGTCCCAAGAATAAGGCATGAGTTGACAATACGCATCCAGATTCTTGCTTCCCTATTCAGTGAAGCATAGGGGAAGGTGTTGTGTCGTCCTGTGTCTTTATGTCTGCCCCACCTTGCCATCGATCTACTTCCACAAAGTGTGTGTCTAATTGCTCTATAAGGAGGCCTGCTGTACAGCTCTTTGAATGGTGCTGGGTCGACCGAAGGTAAGCCAAGAAAAAAGTTGATCCAGTCCGCGTTGAGCTGTAACACTTGGCCCCGAATTTTGAGTTCGTTGCCTGTTGTTTTCGGCGACCAGTTGGCGTAAAACTCTCTTGTCAAATCAAGATTACATTCTCCCATATCGCGGAAGATGAAATCCAGCTTCAATGCTATGATTTTCGCCAACATACGCGGCTCCTTCTTCGCTAAGGTGTCCTTGTTGATTAGGTCGACGTGAACATATCTTCTTTCTTTGTTGTTCCTATACCATTCTTTGGCTTCCTTCTCAAGAACCCATTTTATTCCAAACATTCTGCGGGGTAGTTGTGTTGAGGATGATTCTCCTTGGTCCTTTCTACCTCTCTTCTTGCCCTTTTGGGAAGTGGTAGCCTTCTCCTTGCCTTGCCTGCTTTAGGTGCCATTGTACCTGAGACTAGAAATAGTGTTAATGGCAGCACAATCTCAGTCGATACAATCTATAAACAAGCAGTAGGGGTACCACCCCACACTTAGTTTTGTTGACACAAATCAGTGAAGTAAAAGTGGTCAATTACTCAGATTTCGTCGACATACGTTTTAGGATTATATTTCGACAAGAAAATCAGTAATGTATTACTACTTGCAGCCATTTCACTACTTTCATGTTAGATATAACAACACTACTACATAGGGGTTGTAACATGGTATGGATTTTTTTCAACAATCGCAACCTCCTAAGTCGGTAGGCAACTATAAGGCTTATCCCGATGAACGGGATAGTCTAGCATGTAAGTATCCAAGTAACAAGATCATAACATGATAGTCAATGTTTGTCACCATAGCAATTCCGCAAATCGTATAACAATGTTATTAAAACTAAATTCAAGTCGGAAACAAGTCAAGATTTTCCTACGTATATGTTTACTCACATGATTTTGTATCAACGATCAAAACACATGAACATCACCAATCAATCTTATACGATGTAGCAATTTATAATAGACATAGCAACGTAGTACTTACGAGAAATAAATGAAGAATAAGAGAGTACTTACTTGCTTGAAGCTTTTGGAGATGGTTTTGTGAATTGGAAGAGCAAAAAGATAAATTTTGGGATGGTTTGGAGAGGGAATGCGGTGCCTTTAGGTTAATTTCTAGTGTGGTTATGTTTCAAGACTAAGTCCCCTTTATATAGGAAGAGAATGGGTCGGGTTTTGACCCATTTACAATCAGTTTTGGAGACAAAAATGCTACATATGCGGCGCATAATGCTCGGCATAGTCATGGTATGTGCGGCGCATAGTCTATGGCATTTAGGTACATATGCGCCGCATAGTCTATGGCATATGAGATTCTGAGACCTAATGCTATAGCATAGGTGGCGCATAGTCAAAAGCACACTTAGGAATGGGCGGCGCATAGTGTATAGCACACTAGATTCCGAGACCTTAGGCTATAGGATAGGTTGTGCATCGTTCGTGGCCTAGTTTTACCTAGGCCTAGCCTTCCTCGATGCCTAGTTTGGCATGAGCAATGCTCAATCCATAGCCTTACGCATCACTATTCCTAACTTACCAACTTTACCATACATTGCGTCCAAATCGTCAATTGAAATCAATCTCCTCGTTGAATACCTCTTGCACCTATTTTTGCTTAAAACCAAATGAAAACGATTAGTACGATGGGTTGCCTCCCACCAAGCGCCTTAGTTTTGGTCGTGGCACGACTCTTATTTTTGGATTTTCATTATCAAAAGCAAAACAAGTAAAAAAAGAACGATAAAATGATAAAACGATGGGTTGCCTCCCATCTAGCGCTTTTTTTATTGTCGTGGCTCGACATAGTTACCTCGAGTACTTAGAATTCGTAGAGATAAGTGATGGCCATAGAATTCATCAAGTCAAGAGGACCGATATAAGGCTTAACACGTTGGCCATTCACCTTGAAGACAACACCATTGTTGTCTTCCAATTCGACTACTCCAGACGAGTAGACTTGGATAACTTTGTATGGACCAGACCCCTTAGACTTTAACTTACCTGGGAAGAGCTTCAATCTGGAGTTGAAGAGAAGTACCATATCACCCCTTTGGAAGTTTCGTCGAACAATCCGCTGATCATGATACTTTTTCATCTGCTCCTTGTATAGGTCTAACCTTTCATATGCATGGAGACGGAATTCATCTAGTTCGTTCAGCTGCTCCAACCTCAGATTCTTTACATCATCCCAATTCAAATTTAATTGCTTCAATGCCCACAATGCCTTGTGTTCGAGCTCGATGGGTAGATGACAAGCCTTCCCATAGACTAGTTGATAAGGAGACATGCCAATGGTTGTCTTGAATGCAGTCCTATACGCCCATAGTGCCTCATCTAGCTTTCGAGACCAATCCTTCCTATTCGCATTAACCGTCTTTGCAAGGATTTGCTTGATCTCGCGATTGTAAACTTCTACTTGTCCACTAGTTTGGGGATGATAAGGCGTAGCTACCTTATGTTGCTTGACACCATACTTGGCCAAAACTGATTTGAATAGCTTGTTGCAGAAGTGAGATCCTCCATCACTTATGATAGTACGTGGTACTCCAAAGCGAGAGAAGATATTCTTCTTTAAGAACGCTACAACATGCTTTCCTTCGTTGTCGGCCAATTCTACAGCTTCTACCCATTTCGAAACATAATCCACAGCAACCAAGATGTACTTCATTCCAAACGAATTCACGAATGGACCCATGAAATCAATACCCCACACATCAAAGAGTTCTACCTCAAGAATTTTGGTCATGGGCATTTCATGGTGTTTTGAAATCGCACCTTGACACTGGCATTGGTCACACCTTCTAACATAGTCGTAGGCATCTCTGAATATCGAAGGCCAATAATAACCACTTTGCAATACTTTTCTGGTCGTTCGATTGCCTGCGTGATGTCCTCCAACTTGCGAAGTGTGGCATGCTTCCAAGATAGTAGGCACCTCTTCATGGGATATACATCGTCGAATGATACCATCCGCACATCGTCGAAACAAATAAGGCTCATCCCAATAGTAGTGTTGTACGTCATGCATAAACTTCTTCCTTTGGTGGTAAGATAAATTGGCAGGTATCACATTACTCACCATGAAATTTGCAAAGTCGGCATACCATGATAATTTCTCCATTGTTGTCGCTAATATCTTTTCGTCCGGGAATGCATCATCAATCTGAATTTCAGGTTGCGCCACATGCTCATTCTCAAGTCGAGATAGGTGATCAGCCACTTGGTTCTCACAACCTCGTCTATCTTTGACTTCGAAATCAAACTCTTGCAGAAGCAATACCCATCTAATCAACCTTGGTTTTGCATCCTTCTTTGTCATTACATACCTAAGAGCTGCATGGTCTGTATGAACGATCACCTTAGTACCCAATAGATAGGCACGAAATTTCTCAAATGCATACACAACCGCTAGGAGCTCTTGTTCAGTAACAGTGTAGTTCCTTTGGGCTTCATTTAGGACCTTACTCGCATAGTATATAGGATGAAATAATTTCTCCTTTCTCCGACCAAGATCAGCACCAACGGCTACACCACTAGCATCACACATGACTTCAAATGGGAGAGTCCAATCTGGTGCTACCATAATAGGGGCTTCAATGAGTTTTCCTTTAAGGCATTCGAATGCCTTTAAGCAATCGTCATTGAAGTCAAACTTTTCATCTTTCTCCAATAGTTTGCACAATGGACTCGCAATTTTGGAGAAGTTTTTGATGAACCTACGATAGAAACCAGCATGGCCAAGAAAACTACGAACTCCCTTCACCGAAATTGGAGGAGGTAGCTTCTCAATAACCTCAATTTTTGCTCGGTCAACCTCTATTCCTCTTTCAGAGATCTTGTGCCCAAGAACGATTCCTTCTTTTACCATGAAGTGACACTTCTCCCAATTCAGCACAAGGTTAAACTCTACACATCTTTGTAATGCCATGCTCAAGTTTGCCAGGCATGCTTCAAAAGACTCACCAACAACTTAAAAGTCGTCCATAAATGCCTCCAAAGTGTCTTCAACCATATCAGAGAAAATAGACATCATACAATGTTGAAAGGTGGCTGGTGCGTTACATAACCCGAATGGCATACGTTTGAAGGCAAACGTACCATATGGGCATGTAAACGTTGTCTTTTCTTGGTCTTCGGGTGCAATACAAATCTGATTATAGCCTGAATAACCATCCAAGAAGCAAAACCATCCTTTCCCCTCTAATCGATCTAGCATTTGGTCCATAAATGGCATTGGGAAGTGATCCTTGAGTGTCCAAGAATTCAGCTTGCGGTAGTCCATGCATACTCTCCATCCAGTGACGGGCCTGAGTGGAATAAGTTCATTCTTTGCATTCGCGACCACCGTCATACCTCCTTTCTTGGGAACATATTATACCGGGCTTACCCATGTACTATCAGAAATAGGATACACAACTCCTGCGTCTAACCACTTGATGATCTCTTTCTTCACCACTTCTTGCATAGGTGGGTTTAGACGCCTTTGATGCTCAATGGTGGGTGTGCAATTTTCTTGAAGCTGAATTTTATGTGTACAAATCTCAGGTGGAATACCAATAATATCCGCAATGGTCCATCCAATAGCTCTAATATACTTGCGTAGAATAGCAATAAGAGATGCAACTTGTCGCTCACCCAAATCGGCTGCCATAATGACTGGAAGAGTGTTTCCGCTTCCTAAGAATGCGTACTTCAAATGACTTGGCAGCTCCTTCAATTCTAACGTGGGTGGCTCTTCAATAGATGGCTTAGCTGGTGGTGTAGGCCGATTCTTGAGATCAAGATCCAGCTTCTTGGGAGTATAGCGATATGTTCCTAATCCCGATAGAGAACAAATGGCTTCTTCAGAATTTTCAGCATCTTCACTCTCTCCATTCATGAGCACAACCTCCAAGGGATCATCAATAATTTGCTCTTCTTCAAGTAGTTCTTTCTCATCATCAAAGAAAACATCAGCCACCGAAAATACACTAAGATATTTGGGTTGCTTCATTGATTTGTAAACATCAAAACGAACCACTTCATCATTTATTCGGAATGAAAGTTCATTAGCTCTCAAATCAATGAGCACACTTCCTGTAGCAACGAAAGGGCGCCCCAAGATTATGGGAACCTCAGAATCTGCTTCACAATCCAAGATGACAAAGTCTGCTGGAAAGATAAATGAAGAAACTTTTACCAAGACATCGCATAGAATACCAACAGGTCGTTTTACCGACCTATCTGCCATGACGAGCCTCATATTGGTTGGAGTAGGATCTCTAACCCCAACTTCTTGTAGATCGATAATGGCATCAAATTGATGCTGGCTCCTAAGTCACATAATGCTTTGGCAAAGTTCAAAGATCTGACGGTGCAAGGAATAGTGAAAGCTCCGGGGTCGGCCTTCTTCTGAACTATCGATCGGGTAGCAATTGCACTACAATGATGCACATCGTCTTTCAGCTCATAACTTGCTGCCCTCTTCTTTGTCAAAATATCCTTCATAAACTTCGCATACCCAGGCATTTGTTCAAGTGCCTACACCAATGGAACATTAATGGTCAGCTTCTTTAACATAGTCATGAATTTGCTGAACTTAGTGTCATCCGCCACCTTCTTCAGTCTTTGGGGAAAAGGTGGTGGTGGGTATGGAAGTGTTCTCTCCATGGTTTTCTTCTCCTCTTTCTTCTGTTTTTCCATTTTTTCAGTCTGCACGTCACTGGGCGTGACGTCCTTGACGTCAGGACTGGTTGTTGCGGCACATTCTCCTTTTGCGTTATCATCCATGTCCGCAACTTCGTCAACCACTTGCTTGCCTTTTGCTGAAGGTTCCAGCACCTTACCACTTTTGGTAGTGATGGCCATGCATGACCTATCATTCCTTGGGTTTTGCACAGTATCGCTAGGTAAAGTGCCAGCCTTTCTTTGATTGAGTGCTACTGAAAGTTGGCTCAATTGCTGCTCTATTTGCTTGATTGAAGTGGAATGAGAATCAACTAGTTGTTTCATGGAGGACAAATCAATAATTACCTCAGTAACTCCCGCGCTCGTTGCTTTCACTCCTTTCAATAATTTAGCCATCATGTCTTCCATACTTCCAGAATTAGATGTGGTGGTATCATGTCTACCAGGGGGAACGTACAAACCACTTTTTTCATTGTTTTTCTTCCAACTACCTTGGTCTTTGCTTCCAGATTTATCATAATAGTTCCGACCTTGGTTTCCTTGGGTATTCCCACGGAAACCCCCCTGATTGTTCAAGTAGTTGGCCTCCTCTTCCGAATCAGATTCGTCTCATCCTTTTAGCGCCACAGCTTTCACTTTTTCGGTCTTCCCTGATAATAAATGCACTGTCAGAAGATCCACTTGCATTTTCATGTGCGCTAAATCTTGATCACGTTCTTCTTGTCTTCTTCTTTGGTCTGCAGTCATGCCTATAGATAAAGTGGGGCTTGCTACCTCGGAATCCCTGGTATGCCAAGCTCTACTTTGTTTCGTCATGCGATCTAGCATATTTCTTGCTTGACCAAAGGTGAGGTCCATAAAAGATCCTTCAGCTGCGTTATCCACCACTGGCTTAGTTATTGAATTCAAGACTCTATACAATATCTCCATGAGGTGAACATTAGTCATGTGATGGTTTGGGCATCTCGCTAGCTTTGTCTTGAACCTCTCCCATGTTTCATGAAGAGCTTCAGTGGGAAGCTGACGAAAGTTGCTGATTTCATCTCTCAATTGTGCCCTTTTGGAAGGCGGAAAGAATCTTTCTAGGAAAGTGTCTCTCAATTGCCTCCAATTTGTAATTGAATCAGGAGTTAGCCCATTCAACCATAGTGTTGCCTCCCCAGACAGAGACAATGGAAATAGACGTAATCGAATTGCATTCTGACCAACACCAGGATTGTCAAAAGACTTGCATGTAGAAATAAAGTTGATGAGATGCATATTCGGATCATCGCCTGCTAGTCCACCAAACAATCCCTTGAGTTGCAATAACTGAATCATGGTGCTTGTGATGTTGAACTTGGCTCCGGGCGCTAATGGTGGTGGAATTATAGCTCCAGTGGCTCCGGCACCATCAAGATCATCATCATCATCGTCGAAAGCTGGCTGCATAGGTTGGCGATCATGTCTATACCGAGCTTGTCGACCTCTTCTGTTGGCAGGTGTTGTGATTTCAGTATCATGCCTTGGGTTTAGTAATTCGTCATCACCTAAATCCTCATCGTCAGGATTTGTTGCTTGTGCAGGGTTATCAATGTTCTGCTGTTGAACCTGGGTTGCGGCAAGGGCAACCAATCTTGCTTGTTCCTGTTGAGCAGCCATCCTTGCGATTTCAGCTTGTGCTTCCATTCTACCAATGCGTTGTGGTTCAGGATTGATTGGTAATAATTGTTGACCAGAACTTCGAGTATGGGGCATGCACTAAAATAAAAACCTGCAGTAGACAAAAACAAAAACTAAACGTAAAAGTACGAGAATCTTTGACCAAAGGGTCTAGTAATTATCACGAACTTGATTGACACTTGTATTGCCCGGCAACGGCGCCAATTTTTGATAACGCTCAATCTACAGCTCTCGTAGGAGTGTAAAGCGGTCGTTAGCAAATATAGAACCCAACAGGGTTGGGTGTCGATCCCACAGGGAATAGCTTAGCCAACAAGTAAGGAAAATTACTAAACTTTTGGTGCAAGTCTCGTAAAAAGGGGGGATTTGTAATGTGTCACCAAAATAATTAAATAAAAGCTGAAAATAGCAAAGTAAAAGAGAAATATTGTTACGTAAGTTGTAAACAATGAGAATTGAGGCGTTGGGGTTATGTCCACCTTCTGAGGTATACGTCTCTATTGGCTATGAGTGTGTAGAATTCTGACATGCAACTGCTTATAGATAATTGTATTCGATGGTAAATCCAGGCGTCTTTCGACCTATTCGAGGATTATTTCACTTTAGCTCTTTCGAGCTTAAAGCGTGTCTAACGGTACGAATTCTCCAAGAGGTTAGTCCAGTTACGGCACTAGCTTTTTAGTAGGGAATTTTAGGGGGTGACCCTACTACCTTGACATTATCTCTTTTCCAGACAAATAACCTTTCTTTCGAACAAGTTAAATGTTATACTGGCGTATTCTTGCGTTTGCAACCACAAAGAATGTAGAATAAGATGAAGAGAATAATGATATAAGCAGTATACGTGTCGCGAACTCACAACCTCACAGCAATAGATAGTATCTCATACGGCTTCCATAACCCCAACAGAGAAGTTTAGTTACCCATGAGTGCGAAGGAGATCACGATTGACATTGTTGTTATACCACAAGATTGAGTAATGTCGTGTAGCTTAGGTGGTAGGCGTGAGGCGTGAATTCCTAGGCAAAGTAACGATTCTCTTGTTGTGGAATTTAAGAATAGAAGAATAGAAGAAGAAAAATAGAATTAATGGAAAGATTAGAAGAGTTGTAGAATTGTTTGTAGTGGAAGATGAGAGGGATGGAAGAAAGTATTGTGGTCTCCCTCCTTCTTCAAAATCTCTAGCATGATAGGGTATTTATAATACCCATATCCTAATCCTACTAGATAAATAAAATATCTAACCAAATCCTACTAGGCTAATGTAATACTTAACCCAATTGTACTAGGTTAATGTAACATTATCATAATCCAAATAAACTAATGAAATACATAATCCAATTGTACTACGTTAATGTATCATTGTCCAAATCCAACTAAGTAACTGCAAATCCCCAAAGTCTTCAGAAATGTTGTTTTAGCCCGAGACAGATTTTCCATGCAGCAGTTTTGGTCCTTAGGCGTGTAAACTCCCTTCCCTTCCTTCGTGAGCTTTCTTTTGTGTCAAGTAATCCATAAAATGCTGAATTCTGCATCATTTATACCTGAAACTTTACTAATCATGTTCGTTAGCTCATTTACAGAAAAAAAGACTAAAAGTACATGAAATATATACTTTGTTCTCAAAACTAGGCTAAAATATGGGCAAAATATATTGATATAGGCGTGTAAATTCGCCTATCATCATCTAGCGCAACTAGTCTCGCCTGTTCCTGTTGAGCAGCCATCCTTTCAATTGCGTGTTGTGCCTTCATTCTGCGAATACGTTGTGGTTCAGGATTGATAGGTAATAACGGTTGACCAGAACTTCGGGTATGGGGCATGCACTGAATAAAAACCTGTAGTAAACAAAAACAAAAACTAAAAGTAAAAGTACGAGAATCTTTGACCAAAGGGTCTAGTAATTATTACGAACTTAATTTACACTTGTATTCCCCGGCAACGGCACCAATTTTTAATAACGCTCAATCTACAGCTCTCGTAGGAGTGTAAAGCGGTCGGTTGTCAAATATAGAACCCAACATCGATCCCTCAGGGAATAGCTTGGTCAACAAGTAAGCAACGATTACTAGACTTTTAGTGCAAGTCTCATAAAAAGGGGGGAATTGTATTGTGAAAGTAATGTAACCAAAATAAGCGAGTAAAGCAGAAAATAGCAAAGTAAAAGAACGAATGTTTTGTAATATGTAAACAATGAGAATTGAGGAGTTGGCGTTATGTCCACCTTCTGAGTTATACGTCTCTATTGGCTATGAGTGTGCGGAATTCAGACATGCATGTGCTTATAGAGAATTGTATTCGATGGTAAATCCAGGCGTCTTTCGACCTATTCGAGGATTATTTCACTTTAACTCTTTCGAGCTTAAAGTGTGTCTAATGGTACAATTCTCCAAGAGGTTAATCCAGTTACGGCACTAACTTTTTAATAGGGGATGGGACCCTACTACCTTGACATTATCTTTTTTCCAGACAAATAACCTTTCTTTCGAACAAGTTAAATGTTATACTGGCGTATTCTTGCGTTTGCAACCACAAAGAATTTAGATTAAGATGAAGAGAATAATGATATAAGCAGCATACGTTTCACGAACTCACAAACTCACAGCAATAGATAGTATCTCATTCGGCTTCCATAACCCCAATAGAGAAGTTTAGTTACCCATGAGTGAAAAGGAAATCACAATTGACATTGTTTTTATACCACAATTAAGATTTCACGTTTATAATGGTGTGGTAGACGTTTAGGCGTGAATTCCTTAGCAAGGTAACGTTTCTCTTGTTGCGGAATTTAAGAATTGAATAGATGAGTAGAAGAAGAAAAATAGAATTAATGGGAGAATTAGAAGAAGAGTTGTAGAGTAATAGAATTCATTCACAATTTATAAAAATCTCTAGCAAGATAGGGTATTTATAATACCCATATCCTAATTCTACTAATCTAATGAAATACTTAACCCAATTGTACTAGGTTAATGTATCATTATCCTAATCCTAATAAGCTAATGAAATACTTAACCCAATTGTACTAGGTTAATGTATCATTATCCTAATCCTACTAAATTACTGCTAGTCCCCAAAGTCTTCAGAAATGCTGTTTTAGCCCGGGACAGATTTTCCATGCGCCATTTTTAGTCCTTGGCGTCCAAGATTGTCTTTTCTCCTTTCTTGAAGCTTTCTTTGGCGTCAAGTTATCCATAAAATGCTGAATTCTGCACCATTTATACCTGAAACTTTGCTAATCATGTTCGTTAGCTCACTTACAGGAAAAAAGACTAAAAGTGCATATAATATATAATTTGTTCTCAAAACTAGGCTAAAATATGGGCAAAATATAGTGCTATAGGCGTGTAAATTCGCCTATCATCAACACCCCACACTTGAAGCTTTGTTCGTCCTCGAACAAAATATCATGTCCCTCTAAACATCAACTTAGGGTTTCACAGCATAATTTCTCAACTCATGTCATAAAATAGTAAAATAATCTAGCAAATAAATACTTGAACAACTCGTAATCTCATAATCTAAAAATAAAGTAATTTGAGTATAAACCCACTTGCGAAAATATGAAATTCTTTAATAAAATCAACAATAAGGGCACAAGAACGAAAAGAGTGTTCTTGCTCAAACCCCACATACCTTGAATTAGAAGATTTGGATGAACTCTCGCTTTTGGGACTCTATTCGTACTCTTGAATGTGGGTTCTTGAAGCCCTTAACTTGGGAACCTTGAATCTTGACTCAATTTTGAAAATCTATGGCGGATTCTTGAGATTCATGGAAGAAGTTTTGGAAACTTAGGGTTTTTGTTGAGAGAAAACTTGAGAAAAACTTCATAGAATGCTTGAAAATGACTTTAATTTTGTGTGTTTACGGTTTAAGAGGATTGGAAAAAGTCCAAAGTGTCCTTTTTAACTTCTATATGGATCTGGAAAAATTAAACAGGAAACTCGAATTTATGGGCCCCGCGATGCGCCACTATCGTGGTGGCTCATTGAAAATTGACAAATGGGAATCTGGGAGTCACCGCAATACGGAGCCATCGCGTTGTCCCACTGGTTGGGACCTGGAACTTCAGCGCGACGTGCCACAATCGCAATAGGCCACTGGAATTGAAAATTGCTGAATAGACCCTCTCCGCGACGCGCCAAGCACTAAAATGACGTTGTTTTACGACTAGGACTTAAATTAGTCATAACTTCTTGCCCGGGTATCGGAGTTGGGAGAATCTTATATCAACGCAAAGCTTATCAAATTGCCCATATGATAAAAGTTGAAATTAGGGAAATTCTATATGGTTAAACCGATACTCACTTAGGAAGTCACTTCTCAATCTTTTAGGGACGAAATTGCACTTCACTTGACACACTCTAACACTTAGACTACGAGAAAATTTTGTGGGGTCTTACATTGACTTAGTGGATAGTTTGAATCACCCAAAAAATATATTTGAAGAAGTTAATATTGAGGAATAAGAGGTTGAGTGGGTAGGAGATGAGAAAATTTTCGAAGAGAGTAAATGGTTTAGTGGAAAGTCTTCAGAAGAGGAGGATTAGTTTGTATAGATTGTATTTATTATGTATTGATGTCTTTATTCTTTGTACTGTATATTTACCTTTATGTTGTTTCTTGTTTAAGATTGATATGTAATATAACGTTTAAGATTGTTTTTTTTTTCACTTTTCCTTAATTTTATAGTAATAAAAATATTCTTGTCTATCTCGTGTTGTTGGAGTGACTTGAAATATTAATTAGTAACTTGTAATTATTTACTAGGAATGTTTTCATATTTATTCATTTTGTAGGAACTAACTACTTGTTGACTTTACATAATTTAGATGTCGGGCAGAGGTGACAAAGGTAAGGGGAAAGTTGATCCTACGAAGCCAAAAAATAAAAGACAACCTCCGCCTTATAGAAGACGGACAGGTATTCATATATCTGAGGGTCGGTTTGCTGATGCGACAGCACGAACCTCATATTCTTGGTCATCTCAGCATTCGGTTCCTACTCCTATGCATGTGGGGCCACTTCATGGGTCTACACCGACCCAATCTGCTCCTATCACTGTGCCACAGCCATCAAGTACTATCGGATGACTGCTGGCACATTCAGACATCTACCATCATGGATACCGTTAAGTAGCAGTCACGTAACTTCGCACAGTAATTCTGCTGGATCTATTGGTTTGTCGTATTTTTAACTTGGAGGCACTCTATCTGATGCTTCAGATCCGCCCACGCCAGTGCATCCACCATCACTAGATCCGCATCCCGGAGACAAAGATAATTCTGGGAGACGTTATCTTATTCCATATGTGGCAGGGTATATTTTCTAAATATAATAACATTATTCATTTTTCATTACTATATTATTATGCTCTATGAAATTACTGTTTGATCTTGTGTTGTAGGTTTAGGCCGGATGCTGGAGTTGGACAAATTGCTAGAAAATGCATTTGTCAGAACTTCAACGGCTACTGGACCAGTTGGCAAAAGGTTCCAAAAATTGACAGGGAAAGAATGTTTCAAGAATTTAATGTAAGGAATTAACTTATCGACTACTTAACACTTTGTTAGAACAAAAAGATTGAATATTATATTTTTATTTTTATTGTAGAAGTTTTACTGGTGGGATGATGCGAATGCATGTCTTATAAATAGGAACTTTTCAGAAGATGTAGATCCAGATTTAACGGTCTGTTAGATTATACCCGAACCAACTTCGTATGACCTGACTGGATTAGTGAATCATTATGACAACAGTATATTCGCTATTGGAATAGCGAAGAATACCAATTGCTGAGGGAAGAAGGAAAGAAAGTCTGGGTATCATTCAAGGGTGGCTCCCTACATACTGCGGGTGCCAAAAGTATAATTGTTGTGGAGGAAAAAAATGGTATGTAACTTTTACAGTTTTAATTATTTGTTTCTATTTACATTTTTAAGTATTTGAACATTGATAATTTTTTCATATGCAGAAAAAGAAAAGGGTAGGAGCATACCACAGGATGATCTATTCGAGGAGACTCATCAGAAAAAGAAAAAGAACCCGACTGATGAAGATGTTTGGGTTGAACCTTGTGCAAAAGCTGCCCATTTAAGAATCAAATTTTGAATTTATGAATATTTTTCTCAAAGTTGATATTATTCAAGTATAAGTACTTAAAATATTTTTTGACTTTTAATTTTAACTTTACTTTGAATATATGAAAAATATACGCAACTCATTAGTGAGTATCATAGTACTCAGCCTCTTGAAAGTTAAGGTGATCCACTACCCCAACATGTAGAGGAGGATTTATTGGATAAAGCGTGGGTCCTGCAGTTAGAGGCCATTACTACGGATACCCCAAAAAAAAATTGGCGAGAATATTAGGAGTTCGTCCGGCCCTTCATACTCTAACTATTCAGTTGATAAAGAAACCATTGAAAGACTACAAAATATGATTTCTAAACTCACTGAAGGGCTTGTTGAACAGAGAGAGAGGGCACAGAAGAAGGAGGAGGAAACATCATCACAAATCAGGATGCTGAATGAGCATTTCAGCTCTTTCATTCAGACTGAAGGGATTATTCCTCTGTGTCCTGGTGATGCAGTTTGGGCTGCAAAAGGTCTACGCTGCCTGGATGATATCATCACAAATGAGGATGCGGAAGACGAGGACGAATTCGATGAAGATGATTTTTAGTTTTTGACTTTTGTATGTGTTGTACTTTGGATTTAGACATTTTGTTATAGTTTGTACACTTTTGATACTATTGTTGTAGTTTTACACATTCACTTTTATTAAACAATTTGTATGTGTTGTACACTTTTGAAAGTATTTACATTTGGTTTGTTGTTGGTGCTGTTGTATTGCATGATGGACCATTTGTTGATTTTTTGAAAACCGACCACTTGTGGTTGTTTTTTTTTTTTGAATTTTTTTAACAAAATCAGATTTTCTAATTTTAATAAAATAATAATAAATTTTAAAAATATATATATATTTTTAAGAAAACCGACCACAAGTGGTCGATTTTTAAAAAGCTATCACTACTTTATCGACCATGCACTTTGGTCAATTTTGTGGTGGGAAATTGGAAAAAAATAATCACTTGTGGTTGGTTTTCCTCTCCTTTTTAGTAGTATTTATTTTAAATGAATATCGTGTTCGATGTTTAGTACTAACTTTCATGACTTTGTGCTTTTAACTTTATATACTTTTCTTATAATAACATGGTCAAGATTATCGAATTCTAGAAGTAATTGAATTAGTTTATTAAAATCTCAAATTTAAATCATAATATTCTAAAATTTTACTCGCACACTTATTTTTTCAAAAGATTTCCACAAATCGAAGCAAAAGGGCGGAGATCACTAATAACTTCTAATCAGACAATCATAAAAAAGAAGGTAGACAGGAGAAAATAATAAAATAGGAGAACTCCTCGTCAGAGGTAGGTTTCGGTTGGTTAGTTTGATTTTTTGTGGGTTTCAGCAAACTAAATTCATGTTTGTTCCTGCAAGAAATCATCTGTTTTGGTCATCTTTCTCTTAAAGTTCTTTCTGTCGTCACTTTGATTTAGAGCTTTCACTAGTTCTCACTCATTTTCTTTCATCTGTAAAGAATTTCTTTTTTTAAGCAGAAGGAAGTAAGAAAGGTATCCGAAAAAAATGAAATACCATCTCCACCTATATTTTTAAGATCTTTGATCAAAACTTCACTATTCAACGTTAGAGAATGGGACTTCTCTAATTGGTAAGAAACGTAGTTTAAGAAAAAAGAGCTTTCCAGAATTTCTTTGGTCTCACCAATTCACGTCTTTCTCCAAAATCAGATAACCACGATTTACGACGTGATTGTGGTTGTCCTTTGAAATAGATCAGATATCAAATATTAGCCTACTTACTTTTGTTTGATGACTTTATATTTGTTACATAATCAGCAGATTCAGGATTCTAGTACAATCACCTCAAGTATATTAATACATTTTTAATTTAACTTTTATATTACTGTCCTGCCTTAAAATTCTGGAAAATTTTACTATGCGTTTGATTATGAGTATTAATCAGTCCCAAAAATTATTTTATACTAAAATAGTGAAATTAACTATCCTATATAGAAGGTGGATAAGCACAATGCCTGTCTCGCTCCTAGATTGGGGCATGGCATGTTTATAGTTACAAAATTATAATTATCAAATATGTTTCACTTACTTTATTCTTTGTTTTTTTAATGAATATAATTAGCACAAATTCATGTAATCGATTTAAATTTGCTTGAAATTGAGGCATAGTTATTATTATCATCAACCTCATTGTGATTCATTTGTTGTAAATTATGTGTTTTATTTTTATTTTAATTTGTTTGAACATGAATCAAAATATTTAATTCATAAACTAACAAACCTTATAATATAAAATAGATAGCAACACCTCTACTTAAAATAGTGCACCAAACCTATTATATCTCGTAGAGATCATGAGAGATTAGCTTTCCTTAATCTTCAAAGACATTGATATCAAAGCCAAATTTCCATATCTCAGAAAGAAATAAAAATTACCAAGCTATTTGTCAAAAGAGTTTTTCTTTATAACTCAAACTAATACTACATCAGTTTTGATACGGGTAAAATTCATAAATTGCATACTTAAGACCATAATTATGAGATTCATAGCAACACAGTCATAATTATTTAAACTAGCAACTTATATTTTGTATTTGAACAAACTGTTGCTATAAAAATATATATACAAATTGTTTTACTTGCCCATATTTAACTCAAATCAGTTGAGTTAAATGTGGTATAATTAGCCATGAATTAAATGTGGATATTCCTTTTTCATTAAAACCTCTTAATTAACGTGATTTTCGTTATTTGTTACCAACCGAAATAAAAATTCAATTTTCAGTTTCACATTATCGTTTTCATTTAAAAAAATCAAAATCAAATTCAACTGAAGCTTCTTCTGTTCATTATCTTCAAAAATTCAAATCAAACCATTTCTGTTCTTGAAGGTTACCAAGACATCACTATAGAAAAATACATATGAAATTGGATATGTATGTATAGAAATACAAATGCTTTCATATAACTTAAATGTATATTGAACAGAACAAAAATATAAATGAAAGTGCATATGTATTTATAAAAAATATAAAATACTTTCATGTAACTTAAATGTATATTTAGTCAGTCAATTTGTATATATGGCAAACCTATATATACTGTATTGAAAAAATATTTGAAAATGTATTTGAATTTCAACAAATACAAATATGTCCATAACCCCAACTGCATATTTAAACAAAAAGAATACCCAAATGTATATTTCAACATTCCAATATACTGAAGATACATAATAATTATAAAAAAATACATACAGGAAAAATACACATAAATACATACAATCCCAAAATGTATTTTTCATACATGCAACTTAGCATATGCATTTAACATACAAATACACATAAATACATACTTTCCCAAAATGTATATTTAAGCTATCAGCTTGACCAAAATATTTAACAGTAAATACATATCAACTTCGTCAAAATACATATTACCCAAAAATGATATCACCTTTACTGAAATCCCTAAATATATATCAGTAAATAAAAATACATATACACCAAAAAAATACCTCTTCCTCCTCATCTTCTTTCGATTCATTACCAGACGAGTTTTCAACAGCACCTTTTGAATTTACTCCCTCTGTTCATTTTTACTTGTCACTAATTTTCTAATTAGATTTCTAATTATTGGGTTCAAGATTAAAAGTGTGAATGAAAAATTAAGGAAATTAAGTGGAGGAAAAATTGAGATAACACTTAAAAAGGAAAGTGTACTCAAAAATAAGGAAAGTCTACTAATTCTCCCACATTGGTGGGAGAATGAGACTTTCATGTGTTTATATTAAGAAACACAAACTCCACATGGTAAGTCAGACAAGAACTAAGAGGTGCCTTGCGTCGTCGTCTTCGCTCGCTCGACTTGGTTTCGGCCTTGGCTCGGGGTCGATGAGATTAATCTTTTTGGATAAAATTTATTTGAAACCTGGGAAGAAATTCAGTCCGAAAATCCAACGGAAAAATGCAACAATTTTGCTCCTCCATTAACATGCATGCTTCTGCATGCAGAAAGGATGCTAAAAGCTGCTCGGAAGAGACACAACTCTTCGAGTAAAAGACACACTATTTCGGAAAAAGGTGTGACAGTTTGAATGGTTGTGGCTTTCGAAAAGACACTATTTCGAATGGACATACTTGACTATTCAGAAAAGATACACCTTTTCGATGAACCATTGTCACCTTTCGGAAGAGGCATTTCATGGCTATATAAACCTGTTTTTTCCACAAAAATGATAAAATCTGAACAACTTTTGAAGACAATCTGTTTTTACCACTAAAGCATTGAGGATCTTGTGATTTCGGTAACCTTCACATGGGCTTTTTTGATATTTTAATTTTTTGGTGAAATAAAATTATGACGCATGATAATTAATGGTGTTTTTTAATTACATATTTTCATTGTCGCCCTTATTCTTTTTGTTAAGATTATTCCACTTGGGTTTTAATAATTAATTTTTTCTTGCCATGTGTTAGATTACTATTTGATTAAAACTCCTTTCATTTTAAATCAACAATACTCATGCTAACTTTTCCTACAAAATTAAAGTTTTCAATGATTTCAACTACAACTTCATATTTCTTTATGATATTATAATATAATAAATAATATCTTGTATTTATTATTTCTCGTAGTGGACATGAAAAAAAATAAAACAATAATTAAAATGGGACGAATAGATTACTCTTGTAAGGAATGTGTAAAAGATAAATACAATAAGTAAATAAACCGAATGGAGCAAGCTATTAATGTAGTTTAATTATCATTTAATATCTTTACATATTCTTATTAAATTAATTTATATAAAGGCTCTGATTTGAGGTAATAAATAAAAGTTTTGATAGTCCTCACATTAAAATTCACGGTGTAAAAATCTTACATGTGGCATTGTTTTGTCATAATTCTCCTTTTATGATTTCCCACATGAACATTTTTATTGGTTGAATTTGTTTTTTGTTTTATTAAATTATTTTCTTCTTCATCTTAAAATATTTGTCACATTTTACTTTAGAGGATCAAATTATATGGACTTTCATCAAAGTTTTTAAGAAAAAAATATTATTATATCGATATAATCATTGCATTTTATGATATTTCATTTTCATATAGTTTCGAATATCTAATTTTATTGAATTAATATAATAGAATTTAGGTCTAAAACAAGTCAAATTATATTTTAAAAAAATAAAACGATATAATTTGAACAACTTTTGAAGACAACCTTTGTTTACCACTAAAGCATAGAGAATATTTAGATTTTTGTAGTCCTCGCAAGGGCTTTTTTGATATTTTTATTTTTTGATGAAATGAAATTACTACACATGATAATCAATAGTGTCTTTTTATTACATATTTTCATTTTCGCCCTTATTCTTTTTGTTAAGACCGATCCACTTGGGTTTTTATAATTGGTTTCTTCTTGTCACATGTTAGATTACTATTTAATCAACACTTCGTTCATTTTGAATCAATAATATTCAAGCCAACTTTTCCTACAAAATTAAATATTTCAATGATTTCAACTACAGCCTCATAGTTCTTTTTTATTTTATAGAATAATAAATAATATCTTGTATTTATTGTTTCTCGTACTGGACATGAAAGAGTATAAAACGATTACTAAAATAGGACGAGTTGGTTACTCTTGTAAGGGCGTGTAAAAAAACAAACTTAATAAGTAAATAGAACGAATGAAGCAAGCTATTAATGTAGTTCAATCACATAAAAGTCAATCACATTTTTCACTTCTTTGCTTGAAAACTTTTCATGTTCCCAATCAAAGAGAGAAATGCTAATGAACACCTAATTTTTGACCAAACCTAGATTTAGGTCTAAATTATACATTGTAATTTCTATGTCATTTTAAAAATATTAGAAAAATAAAAATAGTATCACATTTTAGGATAAGCTTTGTTTTTATTTTCAAAAAAAGAGAAATTTTTAAAAGGAAAAAATATTAGCCAAAAATAACCTAACCTAGAACCTTTTTCCCCAAGAAAAACCAAAACCTGCACTTGCCTACTACTATATATAACTAACGAAACATACTGCTCCCTCACGTTACCTAACCAGAACAATACAGCAAAACCAAAACCTACACTTCTCTACTACTATATATGTATAACTAACTAAAACTATACTACTCCCTCTCACCTGCAAATTACTACTCCCTCACAAGCCACAACCAAAATTATATTCCCTCACGTTCCTAAGAATGTTATCGTTAGGTTATTGTAGACACGTAATTTTGCCCCCCCCCCCCTTAGAAGTTCGATTTTATTCATTTTCTACCTTAGCATATCATGTACCCTCCACGATGTCATTTTTTTTACCCACTCTTATTTTATCCTACCGTGTACCCTCACCCATGTCATTATACCCCACAAAATACAAAAAAAAAATAAAAAAATAACTAACCCTATTTTATCCTAACAACCTACCCAATAAAAAAATAACACCTCACCACTACCCTTTACCCCACGTTACCCCACCCCCCTCTCTTTTTCTTGTTCAAGAAGAAAGGCCTCAAAACACAATATATACCCACATACACACAAAAAAGGGGAGGATTTTTTTTGGCATCATCAACAACCAAAAAACAAAGAAACAAAAGCAGATCTCAAAATTTTTTCTTCTTCCATCATCTTTTTCCTCACAAGAATTTTGGGATCAACAAACAAATAAACAGTAACAGAAAAGGAAAAAAAAGCATCAGCTCTTTCTCTCTAGACTCTCACTCTCTCTTTCTCTTTCTAAGCTCCTTCCGGCCAGTGACCAGCGAAACCATCGCTGCCGCCACCGCCGTCAATGCCTTCTCCTCTGATCTCCGACCAAACCCGCCAGATCTTCCACCGCCGTCATCGACCAAACCCGCCAGATCTGCTGCCGCCGTCACCGCCTAGATCTGCCGCCGCTGTCACCAACAAAGCCTCCGCCGACCGGCGAAGCCGTCACCACAGCCGAACACCATTCGCCGGCCAGCGACCCGACCCGACCTCTCTCCGGTTCCCTCCATCTCTCTTTCTTTCAGAGCTCCCCGGAGCTCGATCTGCGTTGGGTTTTTGGTTTCCTACTGTTTGTTGGTTGATCTTGGTTTCGTCTATTTCTTTGTTCGTCGTCGATAGTGGATTTCGAGTCGTCTTTATTGAATCGCGTCGTCGTTCTTGGTTGGGTTTTGTATAGTAAAGTTTTTATTCACTGGTTTTGGAAGCTGTACGGTTATTATTTTAATACCGAGTTTAGTTTGCTCGTTGTGAGGTTCCCCGATCGAGTATTTTGGTCTTCGGATTTCTTTATTATCGACAAGGATCAATTTCATCGAGGTCCATTTCTTCTAACCGAATCTTTAATTTATTTTTCGTGATGTTGTGGGTGTGGATGATTTTATTTGTTGCATGCTTGTTATGTTCGAATATGTGTTATGTGTTGGTTGATGTTGGTTTCGGACTTCGAAAAGTAAATTGATAAATCGAAGCATGTTTAATCGTATTGTTTGAAATAAATTTGGGGACGGGAATCGAAAATTGATAAAAGTAAATATTTTGATATTTTTGATACATTGTTGATGTTGAATGCGGTATGTCGACGAGCAGGTAGGCAAACGTAGGCCGGGTAGGCAAAATTTAGGAATAAGTATTTCGTGGGATGTTAGAATGTGTGTGTGAATGTCTCTTTCTAGATTATCGTGTTTAAATTCAGATGTATTTATTTACCCGGGGAATGCTTCGAGATCATTTATATTTATTCACCGGAGAATGCCCCGACGTATCATGTTGGCGGAAAATAATCGTGATGAAGGCCCGCGGCGTCGGGTAAGGCATTGGAGCTTAGTCTAGATTTAGTTTAGACTAGGATTTATATTTTTGTATTTTTTCTATTTTTCGGACTGTATAATTGGACTGAACTTTTACGTTTTTGGACTGTTTTGTTTTGTTTATTGTTTGATTATTTTGTGTTCTTTTGTGTGGTTTATACATTTCATAATGCCAAAATAGTCGATACACTCCACCAAGCGACCGTGGTCAAACCACGGGATCGAGGGGTGCCTAACACCTTCCCCTCGGTCAACAGAATTCCTTAGCCGAAATCTTTGTTCGCAAACCGGTTTAAGAGTCAAATGGTTTCGAAAAGGATTTTCGAAAGGTGACTTGGCACACCGGATTATGCCAAGTGGAGACTCTGAATAAAAAATGCAAATAATCCTTTTCCAAAACAAATTTTCATTTCTTGTCACTTAAATAATAAAACCCTTTCGCGCTAAAACATAATATTTTGGAATACGTAAAAAATGGGGGTGTGACAGCTCTGGCGACTCTGCTGGGGAAGGTTGAAAATTCAAGCTTATTTTGGAGTCGTATCGGCTTTGTTTGGCATTATGGGTGTATAAGAGTTGTTTGTAATTTTTGTTTGTGTTTTCACTTTTGTGTATTTTCGTGCTCTTTGTTTATAGTATTTATCCTATGTGTTACCTCTTTTATATCTGACATCATGGGTATAACCCGAGTCATTCTTTCTGCAACAAGTCTTGGAGCGCACGTCGTGCGCACGAACTTTAGTTGAGTCACCTTTATTTTAGGGGGGGAGCCGTTGGATGTATGGAGTAGGTGGAAAGCAAAGCATCCACTATCGACCATATGCTCCCCCGAACGGCCTTGTTAGTAAACCACAACGTAGGTCAGCCTTTAGGTCATTCTTATGTGCATCATATTGAGACCTAGAGGGGCCTACACGATCCTTTGTAGGAGACTCACCTTTAAAGCATCCCTACTTGCTAACTGTTGCATATTTGAGGGTAACGTGGTCATTTGACGGACTGAAAAAAAAAACTAAAAAAATATAGAAAGCGAGTCGAAAAGAATGAATCAAAAGGAATGTCGTAGTTTATTTTAGAATTCTTTATGGCTTTTGTTCTTCACGATCCAAAAACTCAAAAGATTTGTTTTTACATTTTTGCATTTGTCTTCTCAAAGTACCGTAAATTCAAAAAAAAAAAGATTTTTTGTTTGCCTTTTCTACTTATTTGTCAAAAGCAAAAATACCAAAAAGATTTTTTTCATAAATGATGGTGTCAGTCTTAGTTAAGGTGTCTAATTGAAAATCCAAAAAGTTTTTATTCGTTTGTTTTTGGTTGTGTCTCTTAAGTTAGGGTCAATTTATTAGTTAATCGTTAATTGTCCAATCTGGACGAACTACGCATACCTGATTTCCGTCCCTCAGGGCGGGATACGTAGGCAACCCTCGGTGGGTCCGGTAACCTTTATTTTGGTCTTCATCTTCGTCTTAGGCTAGGTCTTTTACTCCGTAACCTAGAGTTGTTAGCCAAGTAGGCTGATTTTATTCAGCGTTACTGTTAGGCGATTTGGAGTCATTAAGCGGTCTGTCCCATCGACGTATGTCCGTATCAAATTCCCATTGGTTGGGAACCTTTTACTCTTATCAAATTTTGAGATAATTTCTTATCTGCTACTACAGGATGGATCTGTCCACAAAGTCTAGAGTCCTTATGGTTGTCAAGGTACCCAAAAAGTTGATCAAGTGGTGGGGCACGTTCAATTACTCTGAAAAGCACGAAGTGAGGAAAGTGTTAGGCAATCTTGTAGAACTTATGGATCTCACGCCTCGTCCGTATCTAAGAAGATGCGTTGACTTTTTGGGATCCAAATAATTTGGTGTTTAGGTTCGGAAGTTGTGAATTGACGTCTACCCTGGAAGAAGTGTCTCGTTTGTTTCGGTTGACTTACATGGGTCAACAGATGATTTTAGCCCGCAATCATACTCGTAAGAAATTCCTTCGACTCTGTGGATTAAAAGATAACAAGCATCTGAGATGTCTCAAACAATATTGGATTTCCTTGGACTATTTGTTTACTAGATTTGGGTCTTTAGAGGGTTCGATTGCTTTTGGGATGAATTCTGTACTACCAAAAAAAACTGGGAACAACGTCGTCTTGAGGTTTTCTGTCTGGATTTTTTGGGTATCTTAGTGTTCCCGTTAGATGAGAGGTGTATCAATACTCGTCTACAATCAGTGGTGATAGCTTTATTCAAGAAAAAAGATGAGGTCTCCATTGTACCAATGATCTTAATAGAAATATATAAGGCTTTAACTGAAGTGAAAGGAGGGGTACGATTTTTTGAGGGGAGTAATCTGATATTGCAGTTGTGGATGATGGAGAACTTGCATATGCCTTCTTTGATTAGAGCAGATGTGATCGACCGTTGTCTGAATGATCGAGTGCAAGCCATGCAAGAAAGAATGCGTTTTGACAAATTTTCTTTTCCTATTGGAGTCAATTCTTGGATCGAATTTCTCGAATCATGAACTCTGAACAACATTCTTTGGTGCTATATGTGATTTCGTCCTAAGAAAATCTTGATTGGATCTCAAATGCAACTCTTTCTAGTTTTGATAGGACTTAACTGCACTAGGTCTTACAGTCCAAGAAGAGTGATGCGTCAGTTGGGTAGGATGCAAGACATCCCCCCAATAATGGACCTTCTAAAGGATGTAGAGTACTTTGAAGACCAAGCCGTGGGGGAAATCAAATATGAGCAATTATGGAATAACGCGATAAAGCTAGGTGTCGATACTCTCGAGGAAAATCCAGGATGCACCCAAAACTATAAAATCTGGCTACAATCTCTTCCCCGTGGCATTAGTAGACCCTTACCAGCCCAACTTAGAGGGCGGATACGGGAAGCAATCATGGTAGAGGATGATGAGCAAGAAGATACGGGTGCTAAGGTGGAGTTTTTGAGAGTTTAATTGTCATATTTGATCACAGCTGTGGATGGGTATCAGAAAAACCTTTGCGGGTGTACTCTCCAAGAGGCGGGGATGCGGGCAAGAAATTTATTTCCGGGTATCAAAACGTCGTTGCAGGATATGTTGCAAAGTCTGAGTGGAAAAGTGGGGACTTCACAGATGGGTTCATTTCAGCCGGGGACATCACACAGAGCACCAGTTTGAAAGAGCATGTCTTATCTTTATGTAGTTTTGAGTCTTTTATGTTTCTATCATTGTAGGTTGGTGTCTGTGTTAAGTCGGAGTCAAATTGATTTTGATATTTGGGTCTTTATTGCACGCATGTCGTTAGGGGTTTAGAATGTTGTTTTGTATTTGTTGTTTAGTTTTAAAGTGGTCCTAAATTCGTTGTATGTTTTGTTGTCTTTCATCGAAATGTTAGGATGTTACGTCTTTCTTTTGTTTACTTATTTTCGTTTTTCGTGAAAAAAAACTTTCAATTGTGTGATGTTTATGCATAAGCTGCCCTAACTACGCAAGATCTGATTCATGTACAACATGATACGTAGGTAACCTACTTTTGTGTTTGATCTAATCATTTTGTTTTGTTTGTTAAAGAAGAATAAAAGACATAAAGAATGATAAAATAAAGGTAGATAACGAGAGAAGTGGAAAGAACAGAGGTGGATACGAAAAAAAAAAGAGTGTAGATAAAAATCGGGATGATGTTGAAATGACCTCGCTACCCTCAAAACCTGGTAGAAATGAACATGAATTTAGGACAATTTTACCAATGTGACTCTCATGCTTGTTGTGTGCCCTAATCCTAACGGATGTCATCTTTGATGAGCATGTTCTTTCAGATAACAGTGACAGGTTTGCATCACTCTGGATAGTCACCCATACTTCACTAGATCCAAAGCAAAGCTTGTCATGGCTAGCAGGGAGATTGAAAAATCGCTCATTGACCCGGATCAGGATCACAGGGAAGAAAGTTCAGAACAAAATGATGAGGTAGTAAGGCTCAGGCAATAATTGATAGATTTGCACTGGGCATGGGCCAGTGGAATGCCTCCTCCTCCGCTCCCTGAAGGTCTTGGGAATATCTCTAATTGTCCACCGCTCTCTCAGGCACAATTCTCTGCTCCTACTGAGTCACCTGAGCACGCGCCAGGATTCACTCCGCGACATTATTATCCTGGCAATTCTAGTGTTCCCTTGGCATCTCCCCAATCAAGACCAGCTGCTCAGCCAGCGCCACCGATCACACCGGTATTTGTGGCCCCGCCACCACATGAAACTCCCATATATGATGTGCATCCTACAATGAGGCTTCCTCAGTCTGCCAGTGAGCCAGTATTGAAGGTTCCAGATAGTTAGTATTATGCCCCAGAGCCGACTTTGAGAATGAATGAACCGTATGGATACACTCAGCCACCTGCATTTCCATTTGATTCAGAGAAACCTGTCGCAACAAAGGAACAAGAAGTCATAGCGCGGAAGTTGAAAAGTTTAGAACAGGCCATGAGAAATTTGCAGGGAATCGGAGGTTATAAGAGTGTTTCTTATAAAGATCTGTGCATGTTCCCAGACATCAACCTTCCCCTCGGTTTTAAAATGCCTAAGTTCGAGAAGTATGCAGGACACGGTGATCCCGTGGCCCATTTGAGATGTTATTGCAACCAGTTGAGGGCTGCAGGAGGAAGGGAAGAGCTCCTTATGGATTTATTTAGCGAGAGTCTATCTGATCTGTCTTCAGAATGGTTTATCGATTAAGATATCGACAAGTGGAACAGCTAGGACGACTTGGCTTCTGAGTTTGTGCAACATTTTCAGTATAACATCGACCTGATTCAGGATGAAAAATCTTTGGTCAACATGATGAAGAAAAACACTGAAGGTTTTAGGGAATACGTGATAAGGTGGCGTGAACAGGCCGCCAGGGTAAAGCCTCCGATGAAAGAAAGTAAGTTGGTAGAGGCTTTCATTCAGGCACAGGATGAGACTTATTTTCAACATTTACTCCCGGCAATGGGAAAGTCTTTTATTGAAGTCCTCAAAATGGGGGAGATGATAGAGGACGGAATCAAGACCGGACAAATAGTGAGTTTTGCCGCATTAAAAGCCACCACACAAGCGATTCAAGGTGGATCTGGCGCATTTGGCGGTAAAAAGAAGAAAGAGGACATGGCGACTGTTGTAGCTGGAACCCATTCCTATCCCAAAAGACCACCTCGCCCCTATCCCCAATCCCAAGCCCAAGTCTACGCCTAAGCTCCATATATTCCTCCCCACCATTACTACCCTCCTCAAAACCCTTTATATTCCATTCCACCACCCCCGTACCCAGTATATAGCGCACAGCCATATGCCCAAACCCCTTCTTACCCGCTGTGGCACGCACAAACTCCACAAAATCGCCCATTCGCTCCACCAAATTACCAAAACCCTTCCAGACCCAATTTTCGACCTAGGCCCGAGTATAAGAAGGAGAAGGCGGTCAAAAATCAATTCACACCTCTTGGGGAGTCATATGCTAGCTTGTTTGATAGGTTGAGAAAGTTGAAGGTTTTAAGCCCAATTCAAGGAAGGATTTCAAATCCACCACCAAGGAATCTCGGTTATTCTTTAAGGTATGTGTACTGTTCTGATATGCAAGGCCATGATATCGAGAAATGCTGGCATTTAAAGAGAGTTGTCCAAGATTTAATTGACATAAATTAGATGTTAGTCCAGGCCCCGGAGGGTCCAAACATTAACCAGAATCCGCTGCTAACCCATGTTGAAGCCAATATGTTAGAATTGATATATGATGGGAAAGAGTCTTTGTAGGGTTATAAGCCTATTGTCAAGATACAGACCATTGAGGAGAAATCGATGAATGTACTGGAGTCTTTGAAAGCAATGTCATTGAGCCAGGAAGGAATGAGAGAAGATAAAGCCCAAGAAAGCACAAAGAAGCCCCTAATCACAGTACAAGGCCCCAGAAGGTATGTTGATTCAAGTCAGGATAAACCTTAAGTTGACGGTGGTGGGAGCTCTGAGTCAGCCCATCTTGACGGTGAAAGGAGCACTGGCAGCGCCTATTGTCCTAAAACTGGTGACCCAACCTCCGATATTTAATACGAAAAGAATTCTCTGGAATTATGGGCGGACCGTGATGACCTATCATGGGAAAGAAGTAGTGGAAGATGTAGATGAGGTAGGGGGTTTGACTAGGTCAGGAAGATGTTTCGTGCCTGAAAGCTTAAGAAAGTCCAAGCCAACGGTGAGTGGACCGTCATCTATCAAAAATCCTATCACTGAAGAAGAAGCCGAAGAATATTTGAAAAATATGAAATTGTCAGTGTATTCAATATTAGACCAGTTGAAGAAAACCCCTGCTCAAATTTCCCTTTTATCTTTTTCGTTGCACTCCAAGGAGCATCGTGATATTTTACTGAAGGTATTAAATGAAGCATATGTTCCAAGGGAGATTACAATCAACCATCTTGAGAAAATGGTTGGAAAAATCTTTGAGGTCAATCGGATCAGCTTTTCTGACGATGAATTGCCTATTGAAGGTACAGGGCATAACCGGGGCCTTTACATTACAGTGAAGTGTGAAGATTTCTATGTCACTCATGTTATGATTGATGGAGGTTCAGGTGCAAATATTTGCCCTATTTCTACTTTGCAAAAGCTGAATATTGGTGCTGAGAGGATCAGGCCCAACAATGTATGTGTCAGGGCTTTCGATGGTGTAAAATCAAATTCCATTGGCGAAATAGAACTAATGTTGACCATAGGGCCTGTTGAGTTCGCCATAGAGTTTCAAGTATTGAATGTAGACTCCTCTTACAATCTGTTGTTGGGAAGACCGTGGATCCACAAGGCCATGGCGGTTGCATCTACACTGCACCAAATGATTAAGTTTGAGCATGACAGGAAAGAAGTAGTTATTCATGGTGAAGGATATTTGTCATCCTACGAAGATTCTCCTTTGTCTCTTATTGAAGAAAATAACGTAGAGGAGACATTCATCTATCAAATTTTTGATACAGTGCCAGTGAATTGTATCCTTGAATGACAGGCTATACCGGGACCGTAATTGTCTTCTTCTTCTATCATGATGGTGAGTGAACTTTGGAAATACGGATTAGAGCCAGGAAAGGGATTGGGAGCATCTCTGCACGGTATAGTTCATCCCATATGTTTGAGTGAGAACGTGGGCACGTTTGGTCTGGGATTTGAGCCTACAGCTGAAGATCTGAAGAAAGCCACGAGAAGGAAAAAAGAAATATGGTCACTCCCTCGCCCAATGCCACTACTCAGTGAATCATTTGTTAAGAGCGGTGTCACGAAGCATGTGGAATTTGAGGTTGAATTGGTTGATGACTTCCAGAACCTTTGTATGAAAGTTGATATGGTCGAAACAGGAGAAGGTACCAGTATGGCAGACATGCAATTCATAGGTCCAGTTGTCCGGCTCAATAATTGGGAAGTCACTCCTCTCCCCGTCAGGAGGGAGTTTTGGTAGTTTATTTTGTTTTTCTTTCTGTTTATCCGAGTTATTTCGGGATTGTAATTCAGATTTTAGTTTGTGTATGTTATGTTGGCATCTGTGTTTAAACCCTTCTATCTTTTTATTTAATGAAATGCAATGTCCCTTTTGTTTTGTGTCTAATATATTTTGTTTTTCTTTTCTTACACAGTTCTCTTTATGTTAATTCTAATGACATGACATGCATGAGGAATTTTCATCCTGATCTTAAAATCCAAACTAATCAAGATGTAATGAAGCGGGATGGGGAATATAATGAAGAAGGAGAACTAGAAGAAATAAGCAAAGAGTTGGAACAGTTTTAAGACAAACCGAATCCTAATTTGAATAAGACTGAGCCAATAAATCTAGAGGATCAAGAAGATGTTAGGGAAACTAAAATCAGTGTACATGCTTTGCCACAGCTAAAAGAGGGAATGATTCAAGCATTAATTGATTATAAGGATGTTTTTGCATGGTCTTATGATGATATACCCGGTTGAAGCACAAAATTAGTGGCTCACAAGTTGCCAACTGATCCCGCGTTTCCCCCTGTCAAACAGAAGTTGAGGAAGTTTAAAACCAATGTAAGTATTAAAATCAAAGAGGAAATCATGAAACAACTTGAAGCCAAAGTAATTCGAGTGTCTCGTTATCACATGTGGTTATCCAATGTTGTTCCCGTACCAAAGAAAGATGGCAAAATTCAAGTGTGTGTTGATTACCACGATTTGAACAGAGCAAGTCCGAAAGATGATTTTCCACTGCCCAACATCCACATTTTGTTAGACAACTGTACTAAACATGAGGTTGCCTCTTTTGTGAATTGCTATGCCGGATATCACCAGATCATTATGGATGATGAAGACGCAGAGAAGACGTCTTTTATCACACCATGGGGAACTTATTGTTATCAAGTGATGCCGTTCGGTTTGAAGAATGATGGAGAAACATACATGAGAGCCATGACCACTATGTTTCATGACATGATGCATAAGGAGATTGAGGTCTACGTGGATGATGTGATTATTAAGTCAAAAAGTCAGGCCGACCATGTTAAAGATTTAAGAAAGTTCATTGAGAGGCTTCGCAGGTATAATCTCAAACTCAACCCAGCCAAATGTGTATTTGGAGTTCCATCTGGAAAGTTGTTGGGGTTTGTAGTCAGCCGTCGGGGAATTGAATTGTATCCTTCAAAAATCAAAGCCATTCAGAATTTGCCCTCGCCCAAGAACAGAACGGAGGTGATGAGTTTGCTTGGTAGACTGAACTACATTAGCAGATTTATTGATCAACTCAGAACCACTTGTGAGCCCATATTCAAGTTGTTGAAAAAGAGTGTTGCGGTAAAATGGACTAAAGAATGTCAGGAAGCGTTCGATCGAATCAAAAGATATTTGTCAAATCTGCCAGTGCTGGTACCCCCGGAGCCTGGTAGGCCTTTGATCTTATATTTATCAGTCATGGACAATTCTTTCGGTTGTGTCCTGGGTCAACATGATGTCACAGGAAAAAAAGAGCAGGCTATTTATTATCTTAGCAAGAAGTTCACCGCATATGAGGCCAGGTATACTCTTCTTGAAAGGACGTGTTGTGCCCTAACTTGGATAGCACAGAAGTTGAAGCACTATCTCTCATCCTATACTACTTATCTCATCTCCCACATGGATCCTTTGAAGTATATCTTTCAGAAGCCTATGCCGACAGGTCGATTGGCAAAGTGGCAAATATTGATTACCAAGTTCGACATCGTATATGTGACTCGAACCGCCATGAAAGCCCAAGCCTTGGCAGATCATCTTGCTGAGAATCCCATCGATGAAGAGTACGAGCCATTAAAGACATTTTCCTGACGAAGATGTGTCGTGTGTCGAGGAAGTCGTTATAGATGCTGATCCAGGTTGGAGGTTATTCTTCGATGGAGCTGTCAATATGAAAGGAGTCGGAATAGGTGCGGTTCTTATCTCTGAATTGGGATAATATTTCCCGGTAACAGCACAACTTCGATTCTACTGTACTAACAATATGGCAGAGTATGAAGCCTGCATCCTTGGTTTGAGGTTAGCTGTTGATATGGGAGCCCAAGAATTATTGGTGTAGGGAGATTCGGATTTGCTCGTCAATCAAATTCAAGGTGATTGGGAGACGCAAGATTTGAAACTCATCCCGTATCGACAATGCTTGCAGGAGCTATGTCGACGATTTGTGTTAGTAAAATTTAGGCATATTCCAAGGATTCATAATGAAATTGCTGATGCTTTAGCCACTCTATCTTCAATGCTCTAACATCCTGACAAAGCCTATATCGATCCAGTGCATATACAGAGTCGTGATCAGCATGCTTACTGTAATGCGGTTGAAGAAGAGCTCGATGGAGAACCTTGGTTTTTGGATATCAAGCGGTACATTCAGTCAAGAGAATACCCAGCATATGCCACTAACGATCAAAAGAGGACTATTAGGCGTTTGGCTAGTGGATTTTTCTTAAGTGGGGGAATCTTGTATAAGAGGACCCCAGATCTGGGACTTTTAAGGTGTATAGATGCAAAAGAAGCCTCGGTAATCATGGTTGAAATACACTATGGAGTGTGCGGGTCGCATATCAACGGTCATGTCTTGTCAAAGAATATTCTTCGAGCAGGTTATTACTGGCTTACTATGGAGAGGGATTCTATTCAATTTGTTCAAAAGTGTCATCAATGTCAGGTGCACGATGATCTGATAAGTTCTCCTCATGTTGAGTTGCATGCAATGGCCACTCCATGGTCGTTCGTGGCTTGGGGAATGGATGTGATTGGACCGATTGAGCCGAAGGCATCAAATGGACATAGATTCATTTTGGTAGCCATTGACTACTTCACAAAGTGGGTGGAAGCAGTAACTTTCAATTCAGTGACAAAGAAGGCTGTGGTAGATTTTGTTCATGCCAATATCATTTGTAGATTTGGAATTCCTAAGATGATCATTACAGACAATGTTGCCAATCTCAATAGTCATTTGATGCAAGAAGTGTGTCAACAGTTTAAGATCGCACATCGAAATTCTACTCCATATTGCCCAAAGGCCAATGGTGTTGTAGAAGCCGCCAATAAAAATATAAAAAAGATACTGCAAAAAATGGTACAAGGTTCTAGACAGTGGCATGAAAAGTTGTCGTTTGCATTGCTAGGTTATCGCACCACTGTTCGTACTTCAACAGGGGAAACTCCATATTTATTAGTGTATGGGACGGAAGCAGTCATCCCTGCAGAAGTTGAAATTTCCTCTCTTCGAGTCATTGTAGAAGCAGAGATTGATGATGACAAATGGGTAAAAACCCGACTGGACATTTGAGTTTGATCGAGGAAAAAAGGCTAACGTCCGTGTGTCATGGTCAGTTGTATCAGAGGAGGATGGCTCGTACGTATAACAAAAAGGTCCGTCCCAGGAATTTTGAAGTTGGTCAGTTGGTATTAAGACGTATCCTTCCTCACCAGGTTAAAGCGAAAGGCAAGTTCTCCCCTAACTGGCAAGGTCCCTTCGTTGTGAAGAAAGTATTACCCAATGGAGCCTTATATTTGACAGATATTGAAGGCAAAATGGAAGAAATGGCTATCAATGCTGATGCGATCAAAAGATACTATGTATGATATTTGGTCCTTTGTTTGATTTTATTGCATGTTTAGTACTCGCATTTTTGAAGATTGATATGATGAAGGCATTTTATTCTTCTATCCAAACATTGTGTCATCCTTTGTTTACCCTTTTGAGCCTCGTTTATTTTTCTTTCATATCCCTCTTTTGGAATCAAAATAGAGTCAAAGATAAATGTCAAGAAAATAAGAATAAAAGAAAGAGTTAGAAAATAAAAGGAAAAAAAATCAAATCAAAACAAAGAACAAGCTGATGGAACTACGTGCAACCTGATTCTCCTCTCTCGGGAGTGAGATACGTAGGCTGCCCTATTTTGGGCTCGTTCCAACCAAATAAAGATTTAAGATTCACCCAGTCAACAAAAACTAGGGCATGAGTTAACATGTTGTTTGAGTCGATTCCAAAAGTTGTAAGTCCCACCCCCACTTCAAGTATCGTTTGAGCCCCTTACCATTTTTTCTAACCTTAACCAAAAGCCAAGTTACAACCAAAGAAAGTCCTTCGGATCAATTTTTGATAATGTTAAGGCTAAGCATGCAATGGATATTGATGATACATTGTGAGGTACCATTTGTCTCCCTCGGCATAAGAAATCAGGAGAGAAATACAAAAATGAGAGAGTCTTATTGGTGAAAACCCCTGTGGGCATCATAAGGCGATGGTGAGTCGAGAGAAATGAAAATGAGAGAGTCTTATTGGTGAAAACCCTTGCAGTCACCATAAGGCGATGGTGAGTGGATAGAAATAAAAATGAGAGTCTTATTGGTGAAAACCTTTGCAGGCACCATAAGACGATGGTGAGAAGAGAGAAATAAAAATGAGAGAGTCTTATTGGTGAAAACTCTCACGGCCACCGTAAGGCGATGGCGAGTTCAAGAGAAAACTGAAAAGTGAAAAGAAAGAGATTTGTTGGCAAAAGTCTTTTAAGATGTCGTCAATCGAATGTGATGTATGAGTCTAATAGATTTGAAGAAGAGGCTCAGCGAAAAAAGCACAAACTCGACAACAAATAGGGAGTTTTGGATAGGAAGATCAGGCAGCTCAATCCTAAATGCATGTCATACTCATTGGAGTTGGTTGTCGTATTCATATAAGTTTTCTTTTTTACTATGGGACATTGCCCTCTTTCTTTCATTTACATATTCATGCTTTTTGTCTTTTATGTCATTTATCAAAACAAAAGTCACCATCATTTCTTTACATTTTAAGTCAAGTCTGTGTCAAAACAAACGAGAAAGGATTTCAAAATTTACTACCAGTCTTTCCAATTATATGAGGAAAAGCCAAGGAACAGCACAGGAAGAAAAATGATCGTAATTCAACATGAAGCAAAGGAAGTCTATCAACCGACAGGCTATTGGATTCGTGAAAGCATTCAGATTTGGGAAAAGAGTGCACCTCAGAGGCATGGTAAAATGGAAACCCATTGTTTGAGTCAGAACTCATTTTCCCTCAATCTGGATCCGGGTCAATAATGCGACAAAACACGGCAAGTATTAGCAATCTGGAACAAAGATGAAAGGAACGAGTGTTGGGCAGATACCTGAGAAGCCAAGATCTGCAAGCCACCACTAAGTTTTTAACTGACAAATTTTCTTTGTTGAAATAGGGTCAAATACGTTTCACTTGATTCAGCTACAATTGGAAATACACATCCATGGGATTTTACTTTCTGCTCAAGAACCTCCTGAAAAATGGGATTGTACTTTCTGTTCTGAACCCTCCTGAAAAATAGGATTTTACATTCAGTTCAGGACCCTCCTGAAAAATGGGATTTTACTTTCTGTTCAGGACCCTCCTGAAAAATGGGATTTTACCTTCTGTTCAGGACCCTCCTGAAAAATGGGACTTTACCTTATGTTCAAGACCCTCCTGAAAAATGAGATTTTACTTTATGTTCAGGACCCTCCTGGAAAATGAGATTTTACTTTATGTTCAGGACCCTCCTGAAAAAAATGGGATTTTACTTTATGTTCAGGACCCTCCTGAAAAATAGGATTTTACTTTATGTTCAGGACCCTCCTGAAAAATGGGATTTTACTTTTTGTTAAGGACCCTCGTGAAAAATGGGATTTTACTTTATGTTCAGGAACCTCCTGAAAAATGGGAATTTACTTTCAGCTCAGGACGCTCCTGAAAAATGGGATTTTACTTTATGTTCAGGACCCTCCTGAAAAATGGGATTTTACTTTCTGTTCAGGACCCTCCTGAAAAATGGGATTTTACTTTCTGTTCAGTGATTTTACTTTATGTTCAGGACCCTCCTGAAAAATGGGAATTTACTTTCTGCTCAGGACCCTCCTGAAAATGGGTTTTACTTCATGTTCAGGACCCTCCTGGAAAATGGGAATTTACTTTCAATTCAGGACCCTCCTGAAAAATGGGAATTTACTTTATGTTCAGGACCCTCCTAAAAAATGGGATTTTACTTCATGTTCAGGACCCTCCTGGAAAATGGGAATTTACTTTCAATTTAGGACCCTCTTGAAAAATGGGATTTTACTTTCAGTTCAGGACCCTCCTGGAAAATGGGAATTTACTTTCAATTCAGGACCCTCCTGAAAAATGGGAATTTACTTTATGTTCAGGACCCTCCTGGAAAATGGGAATTTACTTTCAATTCAGGACCCTCCTGGAAAATGGGAATTTACTTTCAATTTAGGACCCTCCTAAAAAATGGGATTTTTACTTTCTGCTCAGGACCCTCCTGGAAAATGGGACAACGCTTTCAAAAGTGAAATTCTATTTTACTATATTTTTTTGTTTGGGATAATTTTTGTTCTAGTTTTAATGTTGGGTTTCAGGATCCCGCCTGAAGAACAGGGTGATGAAATAGCAAGTCAGGAGCCCGCCTGAAGAACAGGGTGATGAAATAGCAAGTCAGGAGCCCGCCTGAAGAACAGAGTGATGAAATAGCAAGTCCGGAGCCCGCCTGGAGAATAGGGTGAAGAAATGAAAAGTCATGCAACAAAGCAAAGTAATTGGAAGCCAAGCAACAAGTCGAAAGAAATTGCAAGTCAGGAGCCCGCCTGAAGAATAGGGTGATGAAAGTCGAGTCAAGAACCAACAGAAGCTGTATATATAGGATTTTTGTAATTTCATTTATGTTTTAACTTGTGATTTTCATTTTTGATGTAATAACAGAGCCGCGGACCGGAACCTCGACGGAACCTCACTCTACTCTCCATCTCGGTATAGTCCACCTCTTCCAATCCTTTGAGATACCTGTGACATGATTCTCTCGTAATTTGGGTAGGAAGGGTGTCTTAAGTCGAGACTCGATTTTCCTTCTTCCTTCTGTTTGTTTCTTTGAATAATGGTTGGGTCAAAATTCGGTCTTGTTGTCTACTTCTTTGTCTGAAAACACTGCGTGTTTACATTCAAAAGGGGCATGATGTAGACACGTAATTTTGCCCCCCTTGGAAGTTCGATTTTATTCATTTTCTACCTTAGCATATCATGTACACTCCACGATGTCATTTTTTTACCCACTCTTATTTTATCCTACCGTGTACCCTCACCTATGTCATTATACCCTGCAAAATACAAAAAAAAAATAATAATAACTAACCTTATCTTATCCTAACAACCTACCCAATAAAAAAATAACACCTCACCACTACCCTCTACCCCACGTTACCCCACCCCCTCTCTTTTTCTTGTTCAAGAAGAAAGGCCTCAAAACACAATATATACCCACATACACACAAAAAAGGGGAGGATTTTTTTTTGGCATCATCAGCAACCAAAAAAGAAAGAAACAAAAGCAGATCTCAAAATTTTTTCTTCTTCAATCATCTTCTTCCTCACAAGAATTTTGGGATCAACAAACAAATAAACAGTAACAGAAAAAGAGAAAAAAGCATCAGCTCTTTCTCTCTAGACTCTCACTCTATCTTTCTCTTTCTAAGCTCCTTCCGACCGGTGACCAGCGAAACCATCGTTGCCGCCACCATCACCGTCGTCAATGTCTTCTCTCCTCTGATCTCCGACCAAACCCATCAGATCTGCCGCCGCCGTCACCGACCAAACCCGCCAGATCTGCCGCCGCCGTCACCTCCTAGATCTGCCGCCGCCGTCACCAACAAAGCCTCCGCCGACCGGTGAAGCCGTCACCACAGTCGAACACCGTTCGCCGGCCAGCGACCCGACCCGACCTCTCTCCGGTTCCCTCCATCTCTCTTTCTTTCAGAGCTCCCCGGAGCTTGATCTGCGTTGGGTATTTGGTTTCCTGCTGTTTGTTGGTTGATCTTGGTTTCGTCTATTTCTTGGTTCGTCGTCGATAGTGGATTTCGAGTCGTCTTTATCGAATCGCGTCGTCGTTCTTGGTTGGGTTTCGTATAGTAAAGTTTTTATTCACTGGTTTTGGAAGTTGTCCGGTTATTATTTTAATACCGAGTTTGGTTTGCTCTTTGTAAGGTTCTCCGGTCGAGTATTTTAGTCTTCGGATTTCTTTATTATCAACAAGGATCAATTTCATAGAGGTCCATTTCTTCTAACCGAATCTTTAATTTATTTTTCGTGATGTTGTGGGTGTGGATGATTTTATTTATTGCGTGCTTGGTATGTTTGAATATGTGTTATGTGTTGGTTGATGTTGGTTTCGGACTTCGAAAAGTGAATTGATAAATCGAAGCATGTTTAATCGTATTGTTTGAAATAAATTTGGGGACGGGAATCGAAAATTGATAAAAGTAAATATTTTGATATTTTTGATACATTGTTGATGTTGAATGCGGTATGTCGACGAGCGGGTAGGCAAACGTAGGCCGGGTAGGCAAAATTTAGGAATAAGTATTTCGTGGGATGTTGGAATGTGCGTGTGAATGTCTCTTTCTAGATTATCGTGTTTAAATTCAGATGTATTTATTTAGCCGGGGAATGCTTCGAGATCATTTGTATTTATTCACCGGGGAATGCCCCGACGTATCATGTTGGCGGAAAATAATCGTGATGAAGGCCCGCGGCGTCGGGTAAGGCATTGGAGCTTAGTCTAGATTTAGTTTAGACTAGGATTTATATTTTTGTATTTTTTCTATTTTTTGGACTGTATAATTGGACTGGACTTTTACGTTTTTGGACTGTTTTGATTTGTTAATTGTTTGATTATTTTGTGTTCTTTTGTGTGGTTTATACATTTCATAATGCCAAAATAGTCGATACACTCCACCAAGCGACCGTGGTCGAACCACGGGATCGAGGGGTGCCTAACACCTTCCCCTCGGTCAACAGAATTCCTTAGCCGGAATCTTTGTTCGCAAACCGGTTTAAGAGTCAACTGGTTTCGAAAAGGATTTTCCAAAGGTGACTTGGCACACCGAATTATGCCAAGTGGCGACTCTGATTAAAAAATGCAAATAATCCTTTTCCAAAACAAATTTTCATTTCTTGTCACTTAAATAATAAAACTCTTTCGCGCTAAAACATAATATTTTGGAGTACGTAAAAAAAGGGGGTGTGACAGTTATCGATTCCACCCCACCGATGAAGAGTTGATCAACTATTTGAAGAATTTCGTGCTCCACGGAGTGTTGCCACCTAGGGATTTTATTAAAGTAGCAGACCTGTTTGAAGATTTGGAGCCATGGGAGATTATGACAGGTTCGGAGAAAACACGTTATTTTCTTTCGCGATTGAAGAGATTCAAGAATTCAACCAAAAAATTCTCAAGAACAGTTGGAAAAGGGACTTGGAAGGGCCAAAATAGTGGTAATCCCATTGAAGATGGATTAAAGAAGAATACTACAATTGGATATAAGAGAAGTTTGAAGTATAAAAGTGATAACGAAAAAGATGAAAATAATGACAAGTGGCTCATGAAAGAATATTTTTTGCCAGATGAGTACTTTAGGAAAAGCAACAAGAACTATGCATTCGTCATTTGCAAAATCAAAGAGAAGAAAAAAAATGAGAAAAAGAATAAGGGGGTTGTTAATGATGATGTGATGGAGGAAGAAGTTGATGAATTTATTGATTATGTATTAGAAAGCATTCCTGATAATCATCAAGTAATTACCAACGGTGATGACAATCGATTTGCGGTTGCAAACGAGGTTAATTATGAAGTGATGAGGACAAATTATGAAGCAAGTACAAGCACATTGCATGAAGATTACGGAGGAGAAGGCAGGAGTAATTATTTGGAAGGTGGTGGAGTTGAGGACTTTAATGGAATTAATCATCTACTATTAGGAGTTGAGGATATTAATGATGAGAATTGTTGCATTGACTATGATGAGTTGCTGGAAATTATTGGATAAAGTTAAGATTTTTTTTTCTAGATTAACGTGATCGATACTAGCATGAATGTAAAGGCTTGCATGAATATTTTTCATTGAATATCAAGTTTCTTTCTTTTAATATAGTTCTTCTTAATTTGGTTTTCAATTATTTGTTTTTCATGGTTGGGTGTGTATATATATATGATAAAATCATCAAATTTTCTTTCTTATATTTGTATTCTATTATTTGGTTTTAATAGTTGTGTGTGCATATATATTTTTGATCAAGTTTTCTTAAACGTTATAGTTAAGGCATCATCATCTTCATCCATCTTTCTCCCTATACAGTCGAGACTTTCAAGATCTACATCTTCAAGAAAAGCAAGTTCATCCCGATATTGGAATCTCAAGAAAAGCTATGAAAATAATAGACAGTTTTATCGACGATATCTTCGAAAAAACTGCTATGAGATTGGTACTTCCTGGCGAATATTGGCAAATCATGCTGTTTCTGAAGGCACTAAGGTTGTTGCCAATTTCACTTGCTCTTTAAGAAATTTAGGGTTTATGTGTTTAATTTTACTGTATTAGGGTTTGCTTTGGGTGTGAAAATTGTTTCTTTTTTGTAATTAGCTTGCTTCGATTGTACTCTTCTTTTGTAACGGCGATTGCTAATCTATCAGCAAAATAGACGGCGATAGCAAAAATCTATCAGCAAAGTTGACACCCTATTATTCTATAATGATAAACGATTCATCTCGCTGTGAACTTGTGTGTTATAAAATATTTGAACAATCAAAATAGACGGCGATTGTGCCTGATCAAATTGATCAGGTCATGTAGGAACGAGGTTCAAGTCTACCGGCCTGCAAGGATGCCTCAGTTACATACAACACCAATCATATTGATAAAGGACTTATCTCATCATGATCTTCTCTTGAAATCTCAAAAGAACTTTTGTCGCTTCCTCCTCAAAGGGGCAGAAAACTTGTCGTCATCAGAGTTGTTCTACCAAAAGCTTCGGAAAAATTAAAATTTCTAATTAAGAATGGAGCAGCTTCACAAGGGAAAAAAAAAAGAATGAGAAGTTACAACTCCATCAACCTTTGGTAATGATGAATCGTACAACATGGAATTTCTTACACCATTTACATAGGCATTTATTTTCAAGTATATTATTGCATTTAGGGATGGAATTTGCATTTTCTTTTCATTCGGTGTCAAGTATCTTTGTTGGGATTCGATTAATTTAAATTTATATGAAAAAATCCCATTTGGCGAGATGAAATGCTCCCTACTAAACAAAAATCCATTTCTTCTTATTCACTAAGTACTATACTACGTGTTACAATTAGAAGCCTCTTTAATTTAGTTTAATACAGATTCTAAACACTACAAACAATACTACACATAAAATACTTTAAACTCTACTACAATTAATCAATTAAGAGTCGTTTGGTTACTGGTTAGAGTTATACAAATATTAGTAATACATAAATTAATATTACATCATTTTCGTTCGTCAGATAGCAATATTCCAGCTAAATTTGTTTCACAAAGTTTCATAATTCCATTGCAATTTTAAATAAATAAGGCATACGTACATAATACGTACATGCTGCTAGATAATAGTATTGCCAAAGTAAGGGTGTCAAACGGGCCGGGCTGACCCGGCCCGACCCGACCCGGCCCGGCCCTATTAGCTAACCCGGCCCGGTTTGACCCGGCCCGGTAAGCTCTAGGGATTAAGGGTTTCGGGTCCCGGGCCGGTTTTTTTGTTAAAATGGGCCCGGTTAACCCGGCCCAGACCAAGCCCGGTCCAGGCCCGCCGGTTAACCGGCCCGGCCCGAAATATAACAAAAAATTGATTTTGGGCCAACTAGCCGTTGGCCCAACGGCTATATAGCCGTTTTTGGGTCCAAACGGCTAGTTTGGGCCCATTTAATTAACAAAAAAAAAAAAAACTTTAAAAAATATTTTTTAATCCCCAAAAAAAATCTATAAATACCCTACAACTTCAAATCATTTTTCACACAATTTTTCACTCTCTCAAATCTCATTCTCTCTCAAATCTCAATTCTCAATTCTCTAATATTCAATATATTTAATTTCTTAAAGTGTTCACTTTAATTTTTTAATTTTCGTTTACAAAGTACGAGCGGAAGTTTCTAAAGTCGCAATCTTCGGATACTTCCAAAATTTGGTATTGTCGTTCCATCTCTTACGTTTAATTTTTATTTATTGAATTAATTGTTTAATATTTAATTTTATTATATTTGTGTATTTTGAATATTTTTAGTTTAATTTAATTTATATTATGGATAAATTAAAAAACCTCACTGCTAAAGGTGTTAAAAAATTTTGTCCCGGAAGCGGTAGTGGTAGTAAAAAGCGAATTACTAGCGGTAGAGGTAGTTCAAGTAATAGATATACCCGTGTGCCTTCGTCTCCGGTACCGCTTGGTACACCTTTTGAGGAAGAAATAGGTGTAGGTGCTCACGATATGGATTATGTAGAAGCTCAGGAAAATTATGGTATAGAAGAAGAAAATGAAGTAGATGCAGTTAATTTAGACGAAGATAATGAAAATATTGCTGAAACACCCGCAGTAGGAGATGCAAACGTTAGATCTGAATCAGTTAATCTCCCTTCCCATCCTCCCAGTGTCCCAAAACCTCGTAAAAGAACTAGTATTGCATGGCAATTTTTTGAACGTATATCAGATATTGAGGTGCAGTGCAATATTTGTCAACAAATATATAAGCATAGAAGTGGAGGCAAGCAAGGGGGTACGGGTACGTTAATGAGACATATAGATGAAGATCACAAAAGAGAGTTAAATATTGCAAAAGGTGGTGGGGATGTTGGTGGGTCAACGCAAAACTAGAATTGACCCAACAACCGGTCAAGTAGCGAAAAAGTATAATAAATTGAGGGACAGGGAAGAAATAGCTAAAATGGTAGCTGTGGGTTGTTTGCCTTTTAGTTTTCCTTCTTCTGATGCTTTTATTCGTTATATACAAGCAATTTATAATCCTATGTTTAATGGTATTCCTAGAACTACTTGTCGGTCTGATATTTTTAGACTCCATTCACAATATTGTTTTTATTTATCAACATTGTTAAAAAATATTCAATGTAGATTGTCCCTAACTTCTGATCTTGGTCGTGCTGTAAGTAAAAATGATTATTTAACCGTTACTTGTCATTGGATGGATAGTAATTTCGTGATGCAAAAACGTATTCTTGCTTTTTTATATGATGAAGATCGTAAACATACTGGACAATTTATTGTTGATTCTATTGTTAAAATTGCCGGATACTATGGTATAGAAAATAAAATTTTATGTATTGCTTTTGATAATGCTTCTAACAACAAGACTGCTATAACAAAAATAAAATCTACGCTATCTCCATCCTTGCCTGAAATTTTTCATATTAAGTGTGCATGTCATATATATAATTTAATTGTAAAAGATGGTCTTGAGTTTTTTGAGCTTTATATTGAAAAAATTCGTCTTGCCGTTGGTTTTATTCAAGGAAATAATCGTAGATCGAGAATTAGAGAATTTAAAGTTAAATGTCAAGAAAATGGACTTACACCGATTTTGATGCCTGAGGAAATTGATACTAGATGGAATTCTACGTATGAATTTTTAAAAACTTGTTATAAATATAGAATTCCTATTACACTAGCTTTTAACCAACATTGCGGTTCATTTGCTGATTCTGCTGATTGCATGCTACATAATTCTGATTGGGTTGTAATTAATGATCTTGTTATGTTTTTAGAAAAATTTTATGTAGCTACGGTTGAATTTTCCGGTGCTTACTATCCTACTGTTTGTAATATTTTGGCATATATAGCCGATATTTTTGGTTTGCTCCAACAATATAAAAATAAAGAAGGTTATAAAGAAGCTGTTGGCGCCATGTTTATAAAATTTAAAAAATATTTTTTCCCGATTCCCCCTATTTACTTGGTTGGTGCTATGTTAAATCCGTGCATGAAATATAATAATATGTGTCACTTTAGTACTCTTATTTATACTAACTTAGAAATAAATACTAACCATGATTCTGAACAAGTACAACCTGATTTGTGGACGGCTACGGCTGATGCAAAAGATTATATAGAAAAATTATATAATCACTATGCTGATTTATTTGATTCAGCCGTACCTACAAATATCACTCCAACTGTCGCTCCTCATCCTCCCGAGGAGCCATCATCTTCTAAAAGGCCGGCACATAGTGGTTTTTCTGATTCGTTTTATGATTTAAATTGTTGGAACAGTGTTGATGAGAGAACTTACACATCAACTTATCGGGAAGAGCTGAAATATTATCTTCGGACGGCACCAGAGGATCGCAGACGACGGATCAACACGCTGGATTGGTGGAGGAATAATGAATCAAAATATCCTGTGCTTTCAAGATTAGCTAGAGATATCTTGAATGTTCCAATGTCAACCGTTGCATCAGAGAGCGCCTTCAGTCAGGGACGACAGCAGCTTGGAGACAACCGACACTCATTGGGAAGTAATGCAATGAATGTTCTAGTTTGCCTCAGAGATTGGATTAGAGCGGAAAGAAGAAACCAAGGAATGGAACCGGAGTCGAGCGACGAGCTGAAACTAGAAGAAATTATGACTTCACGGGAGAACTCAGCAGAATCAAGTCCAATGCATGGTTTTGCCCCCGTTGACTTTGATTATCCTATGCAAGTTCCCATTAATATTAACATGAATGAGTTGGAAAAAATGATGCATAATTTATAGATTTTTCATTCATGTAAATTATAAATTTTGGATCATTTTGCAATCAATAAAATTCCCCAAATTCATTCAGTCCTTAGTCGTTGTTTTTTATTTTTTTTTTAATAAATTTTGAATATTTGTGCATATATCTTCTATAGAAGTGTATATTTAACGTATACATGTGTATATGTTTTATAAATTAGTATATAAGTATATCTATACATATTGTAATGTATATATAATGTAGTATATTTTATAAGTAGTAGTATATATACATTTAATGGTGCGTATACACGTGTATATATCTTCTATAGAAGTGTATATTTAATGTATACATGTGTGTATCTTTTATAAATTAGTATATAACTATACAAATATATATTGTAATGTATATACATTATAGTATATTTCATTTAAAGTATTACATATACATAGAATAGAGTGTATATATGTGAATGGATCTTCTATAGACATGTATATTTAACGTATACATGTGTATATATTTTGTAAATTAGTATATAACTATACAAATATATATTGTAATGTATATATATTGCATATATCTCATTTAAAGTATTACATATACATAGAATAGAGTGTATATATGTGAATAGATCTTCTATAGACGTGTATATTTAACGTATACATTACTTTATGTTTTATAAATTAGTATATATATTGTAGTATATACTTTTTTTAAAGTAGTACATATATATTGAATGGTGCGTATATATGTGTATATATCTTCTATAGACGTATATCTTTAAAGTATACAAGTGTATATGTTTTATAAATTAGTATGTAACTATCTATATATACATATTATTGTATATATATATATGTATATCACTATATTGTAGTATATATTTTATTTAAAGTAGTACATATATATTGAATGGTGCATATATATGTGTATATATCTTCTAAAGTAGTATATATTTAACGTATACATGTGTATATGTTTTATAAATTAGTATATATATATATTGTAGTGTGTATATATATATATATTATACTATTATAGCAAATGTTTTATTTAAAGTAGTACGTATAGTCATATATAATTATATATTGAATGGTACGTATATATGTGCATATATCTTCTATAGAAGTGTATATTTAACGTATACATGTGTATATGTTTTATAAATTAGTATATAAGTATATCTATACATACTGTAATGTATATATAATGTAGTATATTTTATAAGTAGTAGTATATATACATTTAATGGTGCGTATACACGTGTATATATCTTCTATATAAGTGTATATTTAATGTATACATGTGTATATATTTTATAAATTAGTATATAACTATACAAATATATATTGTAATGTATATACATTATAGTATATTTCATTTAAAGTATTACATATACATAGAATAGAGTGTATATATGTGAATGGATCTTCTATAGACGTGTATATTTAACGTATACATGTGTATATATTTTATAAATTAGTATATAACTATACAAATATATATTGTAATGTATATATATTGCATATATCTCATTTAAAGTATTACATATACATAGAATAGAGTGTATATATGTGAATAGATCTTCTATAGACGTGTATATTTAACGTATACATAACTTTATGTTTTATAAATTAGTATATATATTGTAGTATATACTTTTTTTAAAGTAGTACATATCTTTTGAATGGTGCGTATATATGTGTATATATCTTCTATAGACGTATATCTTTAAAGTATACAAGTGTATATGTTTTATAAATTAGTATGTAACTATATATATATACATATTATTGTATATATATATATGTATATCACTATATTGTAGTATATATTTTATTTAAAGTAGTACATATATATTGAATGGTGCATATATATGTGTATATATCTTCTAAAGTAGTATATATTTAACGTATACATGTGTATATGTTTTATAAATTAGTATATATATATATTGTAGTGTATATATATATATATATTATACTATTATAGCAAATGTTTTATTTAAAGTAGTACGTATAGTCATATATAATTATATATTGAATGGTACGTATATATGTGTAATTGTTTATACTTTATATATTTTTTTAAAAATATATGTTGTATATTGGAGTGTATATAGTGTATATTGGATTTTTTATTTATTTTTTAAACGGGTTTGACCGGTTTTTAACCGGGTTTGACCGGGTTTGACCGGGTCTTGGTGGGTTTGACCGGATTGGGTTTAGTGGGCCGGGTCCGGGTGGGTTTTAATTTTTTTACTGTTTGGCCCGGCCCGGCCCGGTTAACGCCAAACCCGGCCCAGAACCGGCCCAAAACCCGGGTAAAATGGGAGGGCCGATTCCGGGTTGGCCCGGCCCGGCCCGTTAAACACCCCTATGCCAAAGAGTAGAAATCTTGATGCATGCATCTTATATATAATGTAATATTTATATTAATCAAATTTAATTCTTCCAAGATATATGGATAATGTATGTGACATCCGTTCAGTATTAATTCCCTCTTCAATTGGGTGATTGTATCACCAAATCTTGAATAGATTGTGTTGTATTGAGGTCAGGTGAAACTTCACTTTTTGCGTATACAACACCACTCAGAATATAATATTTTCTGGGCAATTGAATAAAAACAAATCAAAAAACTTCTCCATTTTAATTTGTTTGTTTGATTGACAGCTTGACATAGAGGTTAAGAAAATAAAGAAGACTTTTGAATCTTATAGTCTTAAACTAAACATATGTAGAATGTACCACAATATTCTTTAATTTTTTAATTTATCATATTTATATAAATCTTTATCCTTACAACGTAATTACAAAAAATTCTACTAATTATGTATCTTCATTAGATGCATCAGGAGATAATTATGTATCTCAACAGACCCAAAATAAAAAAAATGTATCGAGAACGTAACTAATTATGTATCTTTACAAAGGAAAAATGTATCTTCGTTGGATGTATCAGGTGCTAATTATGTATCTCGACAGGCCCGAAATTGAAATTTTCAATAATTATGTAAAATATCAAAATTTTCTATAATTAAACTCCGTATTGTTTGCCCGAATTTATATTCGAAGACGAAGGTCACGCATGTTATAATGATCAAATACTAAATTTTTTATACTAAAAACTTACATACCAAGGTAATGCAACAAATAAATAATAGTAATCTTTCTCTATATGTGTGTATGTATGTATAAAGGAAGATTATGAGCAAGGTGATGTTGCATGCTTTATTGGCAAGTATGATTATTCATCTTTTTTCTTAGAATTTTGAGAGAGTTTTTTCTACTTTTTGGTTCTGAAATCTTTCAAAAAGTATAAAAGTTTTCTTTCTTTATTATAATTATCATTTACTACCTTCTTAAATCCTCTTTCCTACATTAAATATATATATATGGTAGTAAATTAGTCCTTCCAAATGGAAGGTGACCTACGCGTTGCAGCAGTTGTCACACCCTTTTATTATAAAAAAGATTATCAATTTTAAGGTTTGAAAGAGTTTTATTATTAAGTGACAAAAATGAAAATTTATTTCGAAAAGGATACCAATTGTAGGGTGCGGATTAGGCGCTGTAACTTTACTAAGAAATAAATAGTTATTGGGTGATAAGTATTTATTTTTATACAATGTATTTTGTGATTATTATTGATTGAAATATTTTTTATTTTTATTTTCTTGACTTAAGATGTTTTATTAATTCATATTCTAAATTAGATATTATCGTAATTAAATTATCTAGTGCTCTAGGATCCTCGTTAGTACAATGTAATCTTTTGTATTCTTGGTATAAATTATATAGTTGAGTTTTGATTTCTTTTAATGATTTATTCTTTTCGTACGATGTATCCATTAATTTATGTAATTGTTAAATACTTTGTAGTAATATTCATTAACTGTTTTTCTTCGTTCTTGTATTTTTTATTTTCATATATTTTATTAATATATTCAATTTTACTGATATTCATATTTTTGGGGGTGATTAAATGGTAGTTGATTAAATGCTTTGCTATAATATTCTTTAGCTTTTTCTCTTAGTTTTTGTAAGTCTTCTATATTATTTTTAAGATATTCTAAATTTTCTATATATTTTGTTTTAAAATATTCAATTAAATTCGTTTTTATAAGGTTTTCTGTTAATCTTATTTCTTCCATTTCTTGTTCCCAGTATTTTAGATATTCGTAGTTTATCATTTTATTATTCTAAAGTAAATGTATAATAATCTATTCTACTTGTACTATATTTAATATCTTGTTTGAGGTTATTAATACTACTAACTATTTTTTCTTGTTCTCTTCTTAATGATTTTTTTAAACTATCTAAACTTTTATCTTTGCTTTTTTCTAAATTTTTCAAGGTTTCGTCTATCCATTTTAATTTTTCTATTAGATTTTCCATTATTTCTCTAATTTGTTTTCTATAATCAATTTCTTTATGTAGGTCTTCTTGGTTTTCTCTAATTTTCTTAATATATTCTGACAGTTTTAGTCTGTATAATATCCATCTGAATCTAAATAGTATTGATGCTCATAATATATGCGTAAGTTTTCTATACTGTTTAATAATTCTTCCTCTTCATAATCTTGTAATTTTTCCCATATTATTTTCTTTATGTCTATGATTTCTATATCTCTAAGTATATATAAAATAAGTATTTTAATATCATCTGTCATTTAAGCTTGATTAAACGCTTTTTCATAACATTTTTCAGTTGTTTGTTTTAGTCTAAGTAGTTTTTGCATATTTTCATTAAGAAATTCTATATATTTTATATCTTTAGTTTTCATGTATTTGTCTAAATTTACTTTCATCTGTTTTTCTACTAACTGTATGTTTCTCATATTTTTTTTCCCAAAATTCTAGATATATGTAATTTATCATGGCAAGTATTTGTAAGAGTAGTTAGGTAGGCATGGTATGTAATTTATTCTAGTCATATAATATTTACCAAATGCTTTTTCTAATATGATTTTTCTTATATCTACTACTTTTATATCCTTAAGTGAATACAAAATAAGTATTTTAAATTTATCTACCATTTCGTCAGATAAATAATTATTCATTTTTCATAAAATTGCTATTTTCAAAATATTCCCTTCAATCATACACATAACAAAATATGATCATATTAGATTACTATATACTAGATCATTCTTAAATAACATGTTCGTTGGTCACTATTAGCATGGTAATCCAGATACTTTTCCCTTAAACAATGCCTCAACTCTGGCTACTCCCCACCACGGCTTCTTGCCTTATTGGTTTCACCTTTAGGATGGCATAGTTCTTAGGGATTTTTCTCCGTTTCCGCTTTGCTAATAAACTTCTTAACATGCTATTCTTCGAATAATTCTACTATAAAGTAACTAACATGAACTTATCTTATTATATCATGATTGTTAGGAATTATGAATTTAGCTATTCATAATACTGAATAAATATACCTGTTCTGGTAAGTTTGATAATCCTAAGTTTTGTTCCTCCATAGATTTTTCCATTGAAATATACTTGTTTTTAAATGAATAAGCAAAATATTTGTTGTGGACAAGAGAGAGAGTTTTTGCTTCAACACATGAAGTTTTTTTTCATTATATTTATATTCTACATCCTTTTTAATTTTTTTTTTGTAATGGTTTTAAGTTTTCTGCTAATTTTGGAATATATTCTCTTACTTGGTTTACTAATCCTAAAAATGATTGTAATTTCTTTTTTGTATCTAATTCTTCTTCTGAATTTATTATTTTTTGGATTATGTGTTGTTGCATTTTGACTCCACTTTTATCAATTTGTATTCCTAAAAATTCTATCTGATTTTTCATAATTTCTACTTTCTTCTCACTTAAACTTATTCCTGATTTTTCTATTATATCTGTAAATTGTTCTAATAATTTTAAATGTTCTTCTTTAGTTTTTGTATATAAGAGTATATCATCTATGTATACTATACAATTAGGTAATTGTTTAAAATAACTATCCATAAAATGTTGATATCTACCTGGTGCATTTTTATATCCAAATGGTAGTACATTCCATTCATAAAATCTTTGTGGTACCGTAAATGCGGTTAATTCCTTAGATTCTTCTTCTAACTTTAAATTGTAAAATCCTGATTTACAATCAAATTTACTAAAATAATTATATCCTTGTATTTGCCTTATTTTTAATATCTTGTTTGGCATTGGGTAATTATAAGTCATTGTTTTTGCATTTAAATTTTTGTAATCAATAACCATCCTACTTTTTCCTCTTTTTTGTTCACTATGTTTATTTACTATAAATGCTGGGCTATTATGTTTACTATTACTTTTTTGTATATATTGTTTTTCTAATAATTCTTCTATATGCATTTTAAATTCTCTTAAATCATCAAAATTATATGTTAATGATTTCTGGGTTATTATGCTATTTTTATCTATTAATTCAATTGTTATAGTGGTTTTATGTTTTTTCCATCCTTTTAATGGATCTTCACTATATAATTGTTCTATTTTTTTCTTAATTATTTCTATCTTATTTATTGAAGATATAGTTATTTCCTTTTTATTTATTGAAAATACGACCAGTTCTATTGTATCTTCAGTATTTTTTATATTTTCCAATTTTTGTGTAATTTTTTCACTTCCTTTTATCCAATCAGTTTTCTTTCTTATTTTATTAATAACTCTTTTTGCTCTTACTTTCTGTTTACATGGTGTTGTAAACCACCAATCTGTTCTAGTTATTATATGTGGGTATAATTTGTCTAAAAACGGCATTCCTAAAAGTATATCTTTTGATGTTAGCTCATAATTATAGATTTCTTCTATTGTTAATATTTTATCCCATACTTGTGTTTTTACATTCTTAGCTTTATAAGTAATTAAGCTTCCTTCGTTATTAAATCCTTTAACTATTATTGGTGTTTTTAATTTATCCCATTTACTTTCTGGTAAACAATTATATCTACATAAATTAGCTTCTGCTCCTGTATCTTTCATAGGCGTATAATATCTACTGTAATATCCTTCTACTACTATCTTCATTAATACATATATTTTCATATCATGTTAAAGCTCTTCTTAGGAATAATCTTTCTCTATTTTATGTTATAGATAATTGTGTATGTTCTATATTGTATGTTTTTACTTGTTCTAGCCATTTAATTCCTAATATTATGTTTGCTTTTTGCATTTCTTCCTTTATTTCAAATTCTATTTTCATTTTTCTAACTCCTATTATTATTTCTTTTTCTGCTATATTTTTAGTGTTTATTAAGCTTCTTGGTAGATCTGGGCATATATTATTATCGGATTTTATTTCCTCATTTTTTACTAGATATTTTGTTATATAATTTTCTTCTTGTCCTGTATTTAAGAGTATTAAATATTCCTTTTCATTTATTGTTCCTGTTATGTAGTATTGATTTAAATTAACTATTGAACCTGTTTCATAACTTGTTCTTTTTTATGAACTTGATGATTCTGTTTTTTCATAAGCTATTCTTTTTGTTGTACTTATTCTATCATTTATTATTTCTAAATCTTCTTCTATGTCTATATTTTTGTAAGTATAATCATTATTATCAATTGTTTTTACGAATTGTTCAAAAGGACTTTCTATTTGTATTTTATTAATTTTATTTTTTCCTGTTATTTTGTGTTTTGTAGTTAATACATATAGATTTTTACATCTTGCTGTAAATATTTTACTTCCTGGGGTTAGTTCTATTCCTGATATTTTCCAATATAATACCAATGATTTATCTATATTTTTATCTGTTATTGCTACTGAATAATTTGCACTTATTATAAATTTAAATTTTTGGTATATTAAATTTCCTTTTATGGCAGTTATTATACGTTTTTCTATAGGCCTTATAATCCTATCATCTGCTAAATATAGTTCTATTGGTGTATCTATTCCTTCTCTAAAACATGCTTTTATCAATATCTCTGTACCTCCAAGGTGTACATATTTTATTGGGTCTCTACTTTTTATATCGTTTATTTCTTTATTTATTATTCTTTTTGTTACTAGTGGTATACTAGCTTTACCTTTTGCATATCTGCAGTCTATTACATGTTCTTTTTGGCTTACTACATAATATTCTTCCTTTTTCCTAGTAAATATATATTTTTATTGTTGGTATTTTAAATATTTTTTCTACACTTAAGTCTAACTCTTTTCCTTTTATTTCATCAAATACATTGTTATCAAATATTATTTTTTGATCTTTTCCTTCGTCATTTAAATATTCTTCTTTTGTTATTATTTTTATATCTTCTTCAGTCATTTGGTTTATTTGTATATCTTCTTCAGTCATTTAATTCGTCTAGTTCACTATCTATTTCATTATCTTCTATTTCATTATCTGTTTCATTCTCTGAAATTTCATATATACTGTCTTCACTTTCTATTTCGTAATCTATATAATTTATCTGCATATATTCTGTATTTTCTATTTTTATTTCTAATATTTGTTTATTTTTTGGGTTTATAGGTAATTTACAATCTCTGGCTAAATGTCATAATTTTCCACAATTATAACAAGTACATTCCTTTATAGATTTTTTTTTCCTATATGGTCTTTTATGTTTATAATTTTTTACATAATATCTTTTTCTTGATTTCTTATGCTTATATTTTGATTTTTTGTATTTCTTGTATTTCTTATGTCTTTTTCTTTTCTTATAATATCTTTCTTCGCATCCAAATTGAGGTGCTATTTTGTCTTTGCAACATGCTAAATTTCTTATGAATTTTTTTTCCATTTTTATTTCTTCTCTATATTTTTCACATAGATTTCTATACCATTGTTGTAAAATTTTTGTTCTTGCTCCTAGAGTATCTACTATTTTTGCTTCATCCCAACTCTTTATTATTTTTGAACTAAATGGTTCAGGTAATTTACTAAAATATAATTTTCTTATTTCTTTACTTTCTTCTGTATTATATGCTCCTTTATAATAATATTCTTTAAATGCGCAATTATATTCATCTATGTAGCACATATTACATATTGCTAATTTTAACATTAAATTCCTATTTGTTTGTTCTTCTTCTGTTGTTGTCATGCTACTAAATTCATCTTTTATAGCTGTTTCATATTTTTTTAATAATTCTATAGGTGTTAATTTAGTTGTAGTTGTTGATGATGTTCCTTCTGTGGGTTTGTCAGTTCTTAATACTCTTTTACTATTTTCAGTTAGATTTAAAAACCATAATTTTACTGTTCCTATTAGTGTTCTTTCTATATATTCTGGTGCATCTATTACATTTATATTATTATCTAATAATTGCTTTGTCATATATCCTATCCATAATTGTATTGTTTTTTCTGTATCTATTACACAATCTATGTCTAAAAAGTTATAATTTTTATTAACTATTTGTTTTGGTGTCCATTTGTCATATTCATTCTTTAGATTATATCTTTTAAACTTATTCATATAATATGTAAATTTTCTTATTTCTGATGTTCTAGGCATTATATTTTCATCTTCTTTTTTATCAAGAGTGTTTATTTTCGTGTTTATATTTTCTAAATTTTCTTCATTAATTATTTCTTGTTTTCCATTGATTCCTAATTTTTTTGTATTTGTTAAGATTTCTGTCACTATCTTCCGAATCATAATTATCTGTCTCTTCAACATCTATTGTATTAATTTCTAATTCCTTTGTTTCTATTTCTTTATTGGTTATTTCTAATTTTTCTTTAAATTGATTTATCTCATTTAATAAATTTTGTTCTTTATCTTTTTCTTCTTTTTCTTTCTGTCTTTTTTCATACAGATCTTTTAGCATTTGTAGTTCTTTTTCTAATTCAGCAATCCTACTATTTTTAGTTTCTTCTATTTTCCATATTTCTTCTATAGTTTGTTGTTTTATTTTTTCTATTTCCTTTTTTTCTATCTATTTCTTCGTTTTCTTTTTCTATTCTCACCATAGCTGTCAATTTATCTTCTAATTTTAATTCTTCTTTTTCTAACATTAAATATAAATGTTCACCTATTTTCTTATACCTTCTACTTAAATTAGAAAATACTATTTTTATTTTTAATCCTTTGTGATTTTCATATGTTTTTTCGTCTATTATAAATTCTTCTTTGTTCATTTTTTATTTAATTGTTAATAGATCATGTTGGTATGTATATTCTAGACTATCTATTGTTGATTCTAAATTTGATATTTCTTCTTTTTGTGCATTTATTGAGTTTTTACTAACTCCGACAATTATGTTATATTGTAGTCTTTCTATCCTTATTTTTAATTCTTTACGCTTTTCAGATATTATTTGCTTTAATTCTTTATATTTTTGTACGTTATTCATTTAAATAATATTTTGAGGAATATCTAAATCTAGTTTTATCAAATGAATCATAATTAGCAAATTAATCAAGTAAATCCATAAGTAAATCCATATATATACGGCTTCCGTATTTTTTAAATAACAAGGCTCTGATACCAATTGGTTAAGTTACAACGCCTAATCCGCACCCTACAATTGGTATGCATTTACATAAAACAATATCATTACTCTATCATCAAGTCATGCATGCAATTAGGAATGACTCACATAGCTTGAATAAGTTTAAAAATGTAAAGCTCATAAATCATGTATAATGAAGCATGTAACACAAATCTCGTGAGTCATTATACTTGGCTTTTAAAAATCTCTACTCTCCTCTTATTCTCAATACTTGAAGGTTAAAGGAACTTTAAACAATGCTTTCAAACTCATACTTTTATCTCATGGAGAGTAAAACTTCTTCGAAACTCAAGGATTTAGGACACTTTGAAACTTTAAGACTTGGGAACTCTATGACTCTTGGAATTACATATCTTTGGACACTCGGGATTTCTTCTAACCGACATAAACCATGTGAGATACATGGAGTCCAACATCTTGTCCTCCTAAGAAAGAAACCTCACGTTGGGGAGAGGTATCATACTCTTGCCAGGGAGTATAACCTCAACTCATTGATCACTATATCGGCCTCGGGCCTATAAATCTCAGTCCTACAGTGGCACGTAGATTTGGGGTATGAGACCTTGAAATCATACCCAATTCGGTGTTAAATACTACTCCTATACTCAGCTCAGAACTCTTAGGAAATCTACCTCAAAACAACTCAAGGGTATATAATGAAGACCAAATTATAATTGTCTTAGCTTTAAATCATAAAGACTGAATAATGTGGATTCCTGTCTTAACTCAGGCTCAAAGTAATCTTTCTTTAAAAAAAATCCGAGTACTTGTTGATTGAATCATACTAAACAATATACTCTTCAAGAAACATCAAAACTCATACTTAATTTAGAACTTATACTCATGCTCAAATAATCTCGGTTTCATAATAAAGATTAAATCATGACATCAATCTTGGAAACATCAAATTGATACAAGGATATGCAACTCATAGCATAATTTCTCAACTCATGTCATAAAATAGCAAAATAATCATGCAAATAAATACTTGAACAACTCGTAATCTCATAATCTAAAAATAAAGTAATTTGGGTATAAACCCACTTGCAAAAATATGAAATTCTTTAATAAAATCAACAATATGGGCACAAGAATGAAAAAAGTGTTCTTGCTCAAACCCCACAAACCTTGAATTAGAAGCTTTGGATGAACTCTCACTTTTGGGACTCTATTCGTACTCTTGAATGTGGATTCTTGAAGCCCTTACCTTGGGAACATTGAATCTTGACTCAATTTTGAAAATCTATGGTGGATTCTTGAGATTCTTGGAAGAGGTTTTGGAAACTCAGAGTTTTTGATGAGAGAAAACTTAAAAAAAACTTCATATAATGCTTGTAAATGACTTTAATTTGGTGTTTGTACGGTTTAAGAGGATTGAAAACAGTCCAAAGTTCCCTTTTTAACTTCTATACGGAGCTGAAAAAATTAAACTGGAAACTCAAATTTATGGCCCCCCGCGATGCGCCACTATCGTGGTGGCTCACTGGAAATTGACAAAGGGGAATCTAGGAGTCACCGCGACGTGGATACATCGCGTTGTCCCATTGGTAGGGACCTGGAACTTCAGCGCGACGCGCCATAATCGCACTAGGCCACTGGAATTGACAATTGCTGAATAGACCCTCTCTGTGACGTCCCAAGCACTAAAATGATGTTGTTTTACGACTAGGACTTACATTAGCCATAACTTTTTGCCCGGGTAACGGATTTGGGCGAATCTTATATCGACAGAAAGCTTATCAAATTTCCCATATGATAAAAGTTGAAATTAGGGAAATTCTATATGGTTAAACCGATACTCACTTAGGAAGTCACTTCTCAATATTTTAGGGACGGAATTACACTTCACTTGACACACTCTAAGGCTTAGACTACGAAAAAAAAAATTGGGTTCTTACATTGACTTAGTGGATAGTTTGAATCACCAAAAAATATATTTGAAAAAGTTAATATTGAGGACGAAAAGGCTGAGTGGGTAGGAGATGAGAAAATTTCCGAAGAGAGTTAATGGTTTAGTGGAAAGTCTCTAGAAGAGGAGGATTAGTTTGTATAGATTGTATTTACTATGTATTGATGTCTTTATGCTTTGTACTGTATATTTACCTTTATGTTTCTTGTTTAAGATTGATATGTAATATACTGCTTAAGATTGTTTTTTTTTATACTTTTCCTTAATTTATATAGTAATACAAATATTCTTGTCTATCTCGTGTTGTTGGAGCGATTTGAAATATGAATTAGTAACTTGAAATTATTTACTAGGAATGTTTTCTTATTTATTCATTTTGTAGGAACTAACTACTTGTTAACTTTACATAATTTAGATGTCAGGCAAAGGTGACAAAGGTAAGGGGAAAGTTGATCCTACGAAACCAAAAAAGAAAAGACAACCTCTGCCTTATAGACGACGGAAAGGTATTCATATATCTGAGGGTCGATTTGCTGATGCGACAGCACGAACCTCATATTCTAGGTCATCTCAGCATTCGGTTCCTACTCCTACGCATGTGGGGCCACTTCATGGGTCTACACCGACCCAATCTGATCCTATCACTGTGCCACGACCATCACAGTACTATCGGATGACCGCTGGCACATTTAGACATCTACCATCATAGATACCGTCATGTAGCAGTCACGCAGCTTCACACAGTGATTCTGCATGATCTATTGGTTTGTCCGATTTTTAACTTGGAGGCACTCTATCTGATGCTTCAGATCCGCCCACGCCAGTGCATCCACCATCACTTGATCCACATCCAGGAGACAAAGATGATTCTGGGAGGTGTTATCTTATTCCATATGCGACAGGGTAAGATTTCTAAATATAATAACATTATTCATTTTTTCATTACTATATTATTATGCTCTATGAAATTACTGTTTGATCTTGTGTTGTAGGTTTAGGATGGATGTTGGAGTTGGACAAATTGCGAGAAAATGCATTTTTCAGAACTTCAATGGCTACTGTACCAGTTGGCAGGTTCCAAAAATTGATAGGCAAAGAATGTTTCAAGAATTTAATGTAAGGATTTAACTTATCGACTACTTAACACTTTGTTAGAACAAAAAGATTGAATATTATATTTTTATTTTTATTGTAGAAATTTTACTGGTGGGATGATACGAATGCATGTCTTATTAATAGGAACTTTTTTCAGAAGATGTAGATCCAGATTTAACGGTCTGTTGGATTATGCCTGAACCAACTTGGTATGACCTGACTGGATTAGTGAATCATTATGGCAACAGTATATTCGTTATTGGAATAGCGAAGAATACCAATTGCTGAGGGAAGAAGGAAAGAAAGTCTGGGCATCATCCAAGGGTGGCTCCCTACATACTGCGGGTGCCAAAAGTGTAATTGTTGTGGAGGAAAAAAATGGCATGTAACTTTTACAGTTTTAATTGTTTGTTTCTACTTACATTTTTAAGTATTTGAACATTGATAATTTTTTCATATGCAGAAAAAGAAAAGGGTAGGAGCATACCACAGGATGAGCTATTCGAGGAGACTCTTCTAAAAAAGAAAAAGAACCCGACTGATGAAGATGTTTGGGTTGAACCTCATGCAAAAGTTGCCCATGTAAGAATCAAATTTTGAATTTATGAATATTTTTCTCTAAGTTGATAGTATTCAAGTATAAGTACTTTAATATTTTTTGACTTTTAATTTTAACTTTACTTGGAATATATGAAAAATATACGCAGCTCATTAGTGAGTATCGTAGTATTCAATTTCCTGAAAGTTAAGGTTATCCACTACCCCAACATGTAGAGGAGGAGTTATGGGATAAAGTTGTGGGTCCTGCAGTTAGAGGCCATTACTACGGATACCACAAAAAAAATTGGCGAGAATATTAGGTGTTCGTCCGGCCCTTCATACTCTAACTATTCAGTTGATAAAGAAACCATTGAAAGACTACAAAATACGATTTCTAAACTCACTGAAGGGATTGTTGAACAGAGAGAGAGGTCACAGAAGAAGGAGGAGGAAACATCATCACAAATCAGATTGCTGAAGGAGCAGTTCAGCTCTTTCATTCAGACTGCAGGGATTATTCCTCCGTGTCCTGTTGATGCAGTTTGGGCTACAAAAGGTCTACGCTCCCTGGATGATATCAACACAAATGAGGATGCGGAAGACAAGGATAAATTCGATGAAGATGAGTTTTAGTTTTTGACTTTTGTATGTGTTGTACTTTGGATTTAGACAATTTGTTATAGTTTGTACACTTTTGATACTATTGTTGTAGTTTTTACACTTTCACTTTTATTGAACAATTTGTATGTGTTGTACACTTTTGAAAGTATTTATATTTGGTTTGTTGTTGTTGTTGTTGTATTGCATGTTGGACCATTTGTTGATTATTTTTTTAATTTCTAGAAAAACCGACCACAAGTGGTCGGTTTTTTTTTTTTAAAAAAAGATTTTTTTAGCAAAATCAGTTTTTTCAATTTTAATAAAATAATAATGAATTTTAAAAATATATATATATATATTTTTAAGAAAATCGACCACAAGTGATCGATTTTTAAAAAGCTACCACTACTTTATCGGCCACGCACTTTGGTTGATTTTGTGGTCGGAAATTGGAAAAAAACGATCACTTGTGGTTGGTTTTCCTCTCTTTTTTAGAAGTATTTATTTTAAATGAATATCGTGTTCGATGTTTAGTACTAACCTTCATGACTTTGTGCTTTTAACTTTATATACTTTTCTTATAATAACATGGTCAAGATTATCGAATTCTAGAAGTAATTGATTTAGTTTATTAAAGTCTCAAATTTAAACATAATATTCTAAAATTTTACTCGCACACTTATTTTCTTAAAAAAATTCCACAAATCGAAGCAAAAGGGCGGAGATCACTAATAACTTCTAATCAGACAAACATAAAAAAGAGGGCAGACAGGGGAAAATAATAAAATAGGTGAACTTCTCGTCAGAGGCAGGTTTTGGTTGGTTAGTTTGATTTTTTGTGGGTTTCAGCAACCTAAATTCATATTTGTTCCTGCAAGAAATCATCTATTTCGGTCATCTTTCTCTTAAAGTTCTTTCTGTCGTCACTTTGATTTAGAGCTTTCACTAGTTCTCACTCATTTTCTTTCATCCGTAAAGAATTTCATTTTTTAAGCAGAAGGAACTAAGAATGGTATCTAGAAAAAAATGAAATACCATCTCCACCTAAATTTTTAAGATCTTTGATCAAAATTTCACTATTCAACGTTAGAGAATTGGACTTCTCTAATTGGTAAGAAATGTAGTTTAAGAAAAAAGAACTTTCCAGAATTTCTTTGGTCTCTCCAATTCACGTCTTTCTCCAAAATTAGATAAACAAGATTTACGACGTGATTGTGGTTGTCCTTTGAAATAGATCAGATATCAAATATTAGCCTTCTTACTTTTGTTTGATGACTTTATATTTTTTACATGATCAGCAGATTCAGGATTCTAGTACAATGACCTTAAGTATCTTAATACATTTTTAATTTAACTTTTATATATATATTTAGGGTTTTTTGATTGTTGGAATAAGTGATTATTGTCCTGCCTTAAAATTCGGGATAATTTTACTATGCATTTGAATATGAGTATTAATCAGTCCCAAAAATAATTTTATACTAAAATGGTGGAATTAACTATCCTATATAGAAGGTGGATAAACACAATGCTTGTCTCGCTCCTAGATTGGGGCATGACATGTTTATAGTTACAGAATTATAATTATCAAATATGTTTCACTTACTTTGTTCTTTGTTTTTATAAAGAATATAATAGGCACAAATTCATGTAATCGATTTAAGTTTGCTTGGAATTGAGGCATAGTTATTATTATCATCAACCTCGTTGTGATTCATTTGTTGTAAATTATGTGTTTTGTTTTTATTTTAATTTGTTTGAACATGAATCAAAATATTTAATTCATAAACTAACAAGCCTTATAATATAAAATAGATAGCAACACCTCTACTTAAAATAGTGCACCAAACCTATTATATCTCGTAGAGATCATGAGAGATTAGCTTTCCTTAATCTTCAAAGACATTGATATCAAAGCCAAATTTCTATATTTCAGAAAGAAATAAAAATTACCAAGCTATTTGTCAAAAGAGTTTTTCTTTATAACTCAAACTAATACTACATCAGTTTTGATACGGGTAAAATTCATAAATAGCATACTTAAGATCATAATTATGAGATTCATAGCAACATTTTCATAATTATTTAAACTAGCAACTTATATTTTGTATTTGAACAAACTGTTGCTATAAAAATATATATACAAATTATTTTACTGCCCATATTTAACTCAAATCAGTTTAGTTAAATGTGGTATAATTAGCCATGAATTAAATGTGGAGATTCCTTTTCCATTAAAACCTCTTAATTAATGTGATTTTCGTTATTTGTTACCAACCGAAATAAAAATTCAAATTTCAGTTTCACATTATCATTTTCATTTTAAAAAAATCAAAATCAAATTCAATTGAAGCTTCTTCTGTTCATTATCTTCAAAAATTGAAATTAAACCATTACTGTTGTTGAAGGTATTTAATCATAATATTATTTTCTTATATTAATTTCATCAGTTGTTTGAAATCGATCAAAAAGATTTCGTTAATTTTTTTTGAACAATAACTATTATTTCGTTCAAATTTTTTTTAGCCATTACTGATGTTTCGTTCAAATATAGTGATCAAAATCGATATTTTGTTAGATTATTTTTGAATATTTTGAGCCATTAATGATTTTTTGTTAGAGAGATCAAAATCGATTTTTCGTTACGTTGTACAATTTAACAATATATTTCATTAAATTATTTTTGAATATTTTGTAAACAAACTACGAAAAAAATTTAATGCTACAATAAATTGAACTGATCGAATAATATTTTGATCAAAATTATTTTTTTAAGCTGCTCAAACTCAATTTTTGGAGTTCTGATTCTCGAAATTTAAGAGTATATTTGTATTTTCATAAAGTTTGATTTTGTATATTTTGATTGTGTTCGAATATGAATGTTACAAAACCATCACTACAGAAAAATACATATGATATTGGATATGTATGTATAGAAATACAAATGCTTTCATATAACTTAAATGTATATTGAACAGAACAAAACTATAAATGAAAGTGCATATGTATTTATAAAAAATATAAAATACTTCCATGTAACTTAAATGTATATTTAGTCGGTCAATTTGTATATAAGGCAAACCTATATATACTGTATTGAAAAAATATTTGAAAATGTATTTGAATTTCAACAAATACAAATATGTCCATAACCCTAACTGCATATTTAAACAAAAAGAATACCCAAATGTATATTTCAATATTCCAATATACTGAAGATATATAATAATTATAAAAAAATACATACAGGCAAACACCTCTTCATAAATAGTTCATATATAAATGTATTTTTCATACATCCAACTTAGCATATGCATTTAACATACAAATACACATAAATACATACTATCCCAAAATGTATATTTAAGCTATCAACTTGATCAAAATATATATCAGTAAATACATATCAACTTCGCCAAAATACATATTACCCAAAAATGATATCATCTTTACTGAAATCCTTAAATACATATAAGTAAATAAAAATACATATATACCAAAAAAATACCTCTTCCTCCTCATCTTCTTTTGATTCCTTACCAGATGAGTTTTCAACAACACCTTTTGAATTTACTCCCTCTGTTCATTTTTACTTGTCACTAATTTTGTTATTAGATTTCTTATTGTTGGGTTCAAGATTAAAAGTGTGAATGAAAAATGAAGAAAATTAAGTGGAGAAAAAATTGAGATAACACTTAAAAAGGAAAGTGTACTCAAAAATAAGGAAAGTCTACTAATTCCCCCACATTGGTGGGAGAATGAGACTTTCATGTGTTTATATTAAGAAACACAAACTCCACATGGTAAGTCAGACAAGAACTAAGAGGTGCCTTGTGTTGTCGTCGTCGCTCGACTTGGCTTCGGCTTTGGCCCGGGGTCGATGAGATTAATCTTTTTGGAAAAAATTTATTTGAAACCTGGGAAGAAATCCAGTTCAAAAATCCAAAGGAAAAACGCAACAGTTTTTCTCCTCCATTAACATGCATGCTTCTGCATGCAGAAACGATGCTAAAAGCTGCTCGGAAGAGACACAACTCTTCGAGTAAAAGACACACTATTTCGGAAAAAGGTGTGACAGTTTGAATGGTTGTGGCTGTTCGAAAAGACACACTATTTTGAATGGACATACATGACTATTCAGAAAGGATACACCTTTTCGATGAGCCATTGTCACCTTTCGGAAGAGGCATTTCATGGCTATATAAACCTATTTTTTCCACAAATATGATAAAATCTGAACAACTTTTGAAGACAATCTTTTTTTACCACTAAAGCATAGAGGATCTTGTGATTTCGGTAGCCTTCACAAGGGCTTTTTTGATATTTTAATTTTTTGGAGAAATAAAATTATGACGCATGATAATTAATGGTGTTTTTTAATTACATATTTTCATTGTCACCCTTATTCTTTTTGTTAAGATTATTCCACTTGGGTTTTAATAATTAATTTTTTCATGCCACGTGTTAGATTACTATTTGATTAAAACTGCTTTCATTTTAAATCAACAATACTCAAGCTAACTTTTCCTACAAAATTAAAGTTTTCAATGATTTCAACTACAACCTCATAGTTCTTTATGCTATTATAATATAATAAATAATATCTTGTATTTATTGTTTCTCGTAGTGGACATGAAAAGGTATAAAACAATAATTAAAATGGGACGAATAGGTTACTCTTGTAAGGAATGTGTAAAAGATAAATATAATAAGTAAATAAACCGAATGGAACAAGCTATTAATGTAGTTTAATTATCATTTAATAACTTTACATATTCTTATTAAATTAATTTATATAAAGGCTCTGATTTGAGGTAATAAATAAAAGTTTTGGTAGTCCTCACATTAAAATTCATGGTATAAAAATCTTATATGTGGCATTGTTTTATCATAATTCTCCTCTTAAGATTTCCCACATGAACATTTCTATTGGTTGAATTTTTTTTTTGTTTTATTAAATTATTTTCTTCTTCATCTTAAAATATTTGTCACATTTCACTTTAGAGGATCAAATTATATGAACTTTAATCAATGTTTTTAAGAAAAAAATATTATTATATCAATATAATCATTGCATTTTATGATATTTGATTGTCATATAGTTTCGAATATCTAATTTCTAATTTTATTGAATCAATATAACACAATTTAGCTCTAAAACAAGTCAAATTATATTTTAAAAAATAAAACGATATAATTTGAACAACTTTTGAAGACCACCTTTGTTTATCACAATTTAGATTTTTGTAGTCCTCGCAAGGGCTTTTTTGACATTTTAGGATAAGTTTTGTTTTTATTTTCAAAAAAAGAGAAATTTATAATAGAAAAAAATATTAGCCTAAAATAAACTTAACCTAGAACCTTTTTCCCCATGAAAAACCAAAACCTGCACTTGCCTACTACTATATATAACTAGCGAAACATACTGCTCCCTCACGTTACCTAACCAGAACAATACAGCAAAACCAAAACCTACACTTCTCTACTACTATATATAACTAACTAAACCATACTACTCCCTCTCACCTGCAAATTACTACTCCCTCAGAAGCCACAACCAAAATTATATTCCCTCACGTTCCTAAGAATGTTATCGTTAGGTTATCGATTCCACCCCACCGATGAAGAGTTGATCAACTATTTGAAGAATTTCGTGCTCCACGGAGTGTTGCCACCTAGGGATTTTATTAAAGTAGCAGACCTGTTTGAAGATTTGGAGCCATGGGAGATTATGACAGGTTCGGAGAAAACACGTTATTTTCTTTCGCGATTGAAGAGATTCAAGAATTCAACCAAAAAATTCTCAAGAACAGTTGGAAAAGGGACTTGGAAGGGCCAAAATAGTGGTAATCCCATTGAAGATGGATTAAAGAAGAATACTACAATTGGATATAAGAGAAGTTTGAAGTATAAAAGTGATAACGAAAAAGATGTAAATAATGACAAGTGGCTCATGAAAGAATATTTTTTGCCAGATGAGTACTTTAGGAAAAGCAACAATAACTATGCATTCGTCATTTGCAAAATCAAAGAGAAGAAAAAAAATGAGAAAAAGAATAAGGGGGTTATTAATGATGATGTGATGGAGGAAGAAGTTGATGAATTTATTGATTATGTATCAGAAAGCATTCCTGATAATCATCAAGTAATTACCAACGGTGATGACAATTGATTCGCGGTTGCAAACGAGGTTAATTACGAAGTGATGAGGACAAATTATGAAGCAAGTACAAGCACATTGCATGAAGATTACGGAGGAGAAGGCAGGAGTAATTATTTGGAAGGTGGTGGAGTTGAGGACTTTGATGGAATTAATCATCTACTATTAGGAGTTGAGGATATTAATGATGAGAATTGTTGCATTGACTATGATGAGTTGCTGGAAATTATTGGATAAAGTTAAGGTTTTTTTTTTTTGGACTAATTAAGTAGGTCATAATAGCATGAATGTACAAGTTTATCTTTTAGTAGTTGCATGAATATTTTTCTTTGAATATGCAGTTTCTTGTTTTAATTCTTCTTAATTTCGTTTTTTAGTTATTTGTTTTTTATGGTTGGGGGTGTGCATATATAAGATAAAATCTCCCAACTTCATCAAGTTTTTTTCTTACACGTTAATTATAGTTATGGCATCATCATCTTCCTCCATCTTCTATCCAAAAACGTAGTATTAACCTTAATATATAACACGATTAAGCTAGTATACACAACTTTTGAAATCTCTTTACAAGGTGTTGGAGCAATTGGTTCAGGAGTCTTCTAGACTGCTGTAATATTGGTCTTGCTTATATTTGTATTTTATTAGTTGGTTTTAATAGTTGGGTGTGCATATATATTTTTGATCAAGTTTTCTTACACGTTATGGTTAAGGCATCATCGTCTTCATCCATCTTCTAACTCCCTATACAGTCTAGACTTTAAAGATCTACATCTTCAAGGTGTTGAAGCAAGCTCATCCCGATATTGAAATCTCAAGAAAAGCTATGGCAATAATAGACAGTTTTATCGATGATATCTTCGAAAAAACTGCTATGAGATTGGTACTTCCTGGCGAATATTGGCAAAGCATGCTGTTTCTGAAGGCACTAAGGTTGTTGCCAATTTCACTTTCTCTTTAAGAAATTTAGGGTTTATGAGTTTAATTTTACTGTATTAGGGCTTGCTTTGGGTGTGAAAATAGTTTCTTTTTTGTAATTAGATTGCTTCGATTGTACTCTTCTTTTGTAACGGCGATTGCTAATCTATCAGCAAAATAGACGGCGATAGCAAAAATCTATCAGCAAAGTTGACACCCTATTATTCTATAATGATAAACGATTCATCTCGCTGTGAACTTGTGTGTTATAAAAAATTTGAACAATAAAAATAGACGGCGATTGTGCCTGATCAAATTGATCAGGTCATGTAGGAAGAGGTTCAAGTCTACCGGCCTGCAAGGATGCCTCAGTTACATACAACACCAATCATAGTGATAAAGGACTTATCTCATCATGATCTTCTCTTGAAATTTCAAAAGAACTTTTGTCGTTTCCTCCTCAAAGGGGCAGAAAACTTGTCGTCATCAGAGTTGTGCTACCAAAAGCTTCGGAAAAAATGAAATTTCTAATTAAGAATGGAGAATCTACATGCAGCTTCACAAGGAAAAAAAAAAGAATGAGAAGTTACAACTCCACCAACCTTTGGTAATGATGAATCGTATAACATGTAATTTCTTACACCATTTACATAGGCATTTATTTTCAAGTATATTATTGCATTTAGGGATGAAATTTGCACTTTCTTTTCATTCGGTGTCAAGTATCTATGTTGGGATTCGATTAATTTAAATTTATATGGAAAAATCCCATTTGGGGAGATGAAATGCTCCCTACTAAACAAAAATCCATTTCAAAAACTCGAACATTAAACTTTTGATTGATATTGATAAAGAGTACTTATCATCCAATTCACTTTTCTTCTTATTCACTAAGTACTATACTAAGTGTTACAATTAGAAGTCTCTTTAATTTAGTTTAATACAGATTCTAACCATTACAGACAATACTACACATAAAATACTTTAAACTCTGCTACAATTAATCAATTAAGAGTCGTTTGATTAATGGTTAGAGTTATACAAATACTAGTAATACATAAATTAATATTACATCATTTCCGTTCGTCAGATAGTAATATTCCAGCTAAATTTGTTTCACAAAGTTTCATAATTCCATTGCAATTTTAAATAAATAAGGCATACGTACATAATACGTACATGCTGCTAGATAATATTATTGCCAAAGAGTAGAAATCTTTATGCATGCATCTTATATATAATGTAATATTTTTATTAATCAAATTTAATTCTTCCAAGATATATGGATAATGTATGTGACATCAGTTCAGTATTAATTCCCTCTTCAATTGGGTGATTGTATCACCAAATCTTGAATAGATTGTGTTGTATTGAGGTCAGGTGAAACTTCACTTTTTGCGTATACAACACCACTCAGAATATAATGTTTTCTGGGCAATTGAATAAAAACAAATCAAAAAATTTCTCCATTTTAATTTGTTTGTTTGATTGACAGCTTGACATAGAGGTTCAAGGTCAGGAAACAACTATTTCTTCTAATAGTTTTGATGTGCGGTATACGATTAATGAATATACCATGATGCAAAAAGATGGAGGATGTATGTTAGTTTTCCTAAAATAAGGAGAGATTATAAGCAGTTATGAAATATGTTAGGAATTATCATCAGATCCTCATTCAAAAGATAATTCAAGTTGAATGCCGAACACATCTCATATTTAAGCTGCAAGTGCTCCTATTTTGTGTTCATAAAGGACAATGTCTACCTATGCATGAAGCATGGTAGATTAATCGATTCCAAATAAAATGATCCTTAAAAAAATTAGGAGCAAATAATCATAATAAGAAGGCAATGTGCTCTTGAAGAGCCTACAACATAGCACTTCATGAAACCTTAGAAGAGGTCCAGGTACCTAAAAATAATGAAGTGATGAGATCTCAATATATTATGTCAAAGTATGAACCGATACAAAATGATATATAATCAATATCTTTGATACAATATTGGTGCAATATTGTGAAAGATTATTAGGATCCGAATTCTACGTTTATTTAAGCATGCTGACGTAGAAATATTTATCAAGTGACCTGAAAGAATGTATTTTGGTAAGCGTAAAAGCTATTTGATTTGCAATCCAGACACTTGAAGATGTCACACTTGACATGTTGGCTATTGTTACGTGACCAACATCCATATGAAAATTTCTAAAGGATTCAAAATGACTGAAGCATATAAAATTTCTGGAAAACTTTTTATTATCCTCATAAGATATAATTTGATGATTAGAGTATCATTGAAACTCTTGGAGAGTTTTTAAAAGCAATAGAGTATTTTCTTTAATGAGAAACATGAAAAAATTGAATAAGGATCCATTCCGACCTCAAGAAAAGAATGAGGAACTCTTTGGTTATGAAGTATCATATCTTAGTGCAATTGATGGACTAATGTATCTTGCAAATACTACAAGGCCTGATATAGCCTTTTTTTAGTTAATTTGTTAGCAATTTTGCAGTCCCGATCTTATTGGTCATGCTGATTTTTGGTACTTATCTAACCTTCATAAAACTCGGTTTCAAATAGGCTATGTGTTCATATATGGTGGTACTGCAATATCTTGGAGATATACAAAGCAGTCTATCGTAGCCACTTCATCGAATCATGCTGAGATAATAGTTATTCATGAAGCAAGCCGAAAATGTGTATGGTTGAGGTCCATGATACATCTAATTTGAGAAAATTTTGGTGTGAAATATGATAATCTACCCATAATTTTATACGGAGATAATGCATCATGCATAGCACATCTTAATGGAGTATTAATAAAAGAAAATAGAACGAAGCACACTTCATCAAAGTTTTTCTACTTACATGGGCTACAAAAGAATGGTGATATCAACGTGTAACAGATTCGTTCAAGTGAAAATGTGGCTGATTTATTCACCAAGTCTTCTCCAATTACAAATTTTAAGAGGATGGTGCACAAGATTGGGATGCAAAATTTCAAGGATGTTCTCATTAGGGGGATTTAATACGCGGTGTACTCTTTTTCCCTTACGAGGTTTTGTCCCACTGGATTTTTCTTGTATGGTTCTCAATGAGGCATCCGATATGCGCATTGTTAGAAATGTGTACTCTTTTTCCTTCACTAGATTTTTTTCCTACTGGTTTTTTTCTAGGAAGGTTTTAACGAGACACATTATCTATCTAGACATTCAAGGGGGAGTGTTATAAATGTATTTACATTGCAGTGAATGTCTATCAAGATCTAATAAGATCTACTTTTATATCTATTAGGATTTGAAGCATCTGTCTTTTACTCAAACTAGGAGTAAATTTTCCCAATAAATATAAGGGTTTTCTTCATTGTAAATTACCTCATCGAGAGATCCCTAAAGAGAAGAAATAAGAATTACTCTCTCTATTCTCTCTACTCTTCTTCTTGTTCTTTAATGTATTAACGAAATTTCTAATTTCAGCGTTGAGCACAAAAATATTCAATTTTTCTATCTCGACAAATTGTACAATCAATAGTTAAGGGTGTCAAACGGGCCGGGCTGACCCGACCCGACCCGGTTTGACCCGGCCCGGTAAGCCCTAGGGCTTTAGGGTTCCGGGTCCCGGGCCGGGTTTTTTGTTAAAATGGGCCCGGTTAATCCGGCCCGGATCAAGCCCGGTCCAGGCCCGCCGGTTAACCGGCCCGGTCCAGGCCCGCCGGTTAACCGGCCCGGCCCGGCCCGAAATATAACAAAAAATTGATTTTGGGCCAACTAGCCGTTGGCCCAACGGCTATATAGCCGTTTTTGGGTCCAAACGGCTAGTTTGGGCCCATTTAATTAACAAAAAAAAAAAAACTTTAAAAAATATTTTTTAATCCCCAAAAGAAATCTATAAATACCCTACAACTTCAAATCATTTTTCACACAATTTTTCACTCTCTCAAATCTCATTCTCTCTCAAATCTCAATTCTCAATTCTCTAATATTCAATATATTTAATTTCTTAAAGTGTTCACTTTAATTTTTTAATTTTCGTTTACAAAGTACGAGCGGAAGTTTATAAAGTCGCAATCTTCGGATACTTCCAAAATTTGATATTGCCGTTCCATCTCTTACGTTTAATTTTTATTTATTGTATTAATTGTTTAATATTTAATTTTATTATATTTGTGTATTTTGAATATTTTTAGTTTAATTTAATTTATATTATGGATAAATTAAAAAACCACGCTGCTAAAGGTGTTAAAAAATTTTATCCCGAAAGCGGTAGTGGTAGTAAAAAGTGAATTACTAGCGGTAGAGGTAGTTCAAGTAATAGATATACCTGTGTGCCTTCGCCTCCGGTACCGCTTGGTACACCTTTTGAGGAAGAAATAGGTGTAGGTGCTCACGATATGGATTATGTAGAAGCTCAGGAAAATTACGGTATAGAAGAAGAAAATGAAGTAGATGTAGTTAATTTAGACGAAGATAATGAAAATATTGCTGAAACAACCGCAGTAGGAGATGCTAACGTTAGATCTGAATCAGTTAATCTCCCTTCCCGTCCTCCCAGTGCCCCAAAACCTCGTAAAAGAACTAGTATTGCATGACAATTTTTTGAACGTATATCAGATATTTAGGTGCAGTGCAATATTTGTCAACAAATATATAAGCATAGAAGTGGAGGCAAGCAAGGGGGTACGAGTACGTTAATGAGACATATAGCTGAAGATCACAAAAGAGAGTTAAATATTGCAAAAAGTGGTGGGGATGTTGGTGGGTCAATGCAAACTAGAATGGACCCAACAACCGGTCAAGTAGTGAAAAAGTATAATAAATTGAGGGACAGGAAAGAAATAGCTAAAATGGTAGCTGTGGGTTTTTTGCCTTTTAGTTTTCCTTCTTCTGATACTTTTATTCGTTATATACAAGAAATTTATAATCCTATGTTTAATGGTATTCCTAGAACTACTTGTCGGTCTGATATTTTTAGACTCCATTCACAATATTGTTTTTATTTATCAACATTGTTAAAAAATATTCAATGTAGATTGTCCCTAACTTCTGATCTTGGTCGTGCTGTAAATAAAAATGATTATTTAACCGTTACTTGTCATTGGATGGATAGTAATTTCGTGATGCAAAAACGTATTCTTGCTTTTTTATATGATGAAGATCGTAAACATACTGGACAATTTATTGCTGATTCTATTGTTAAAATTGCCGGATATTATGGTATAGAAAATAAAATTTTATGTATTGCTTTTGATAATGCTTCTAACAACAAGACTGCTATAACAAAAATAAAATCTACGCTATCTCCACCCTTGCCTGAAATTTTTCATATTAAGTGTGCATGTCATATATATAATTTAATTGTAAAAGATGGTCTTGAGTTTTTTGAGCTTTATATTGAAAAAATTCGTCTTGCCGTTGGTTTTATTCAAGAAAATAATCGTAGATCGAGAATTAGAGAATTTAAACTTAAATGTCAAGAAAATGGACTTACACCGATTTTGATGCCTGAGGAAATTGATACTAGATGAAATTCTACGTATGAATTTCTAAAAACTTGTTATAAATATAGAATTCCTATTACACTAGCTTTTAACCAACATTGCGGTTCATTTGCTGATTCTGCTGATTGCATGCTACATAATTCTAATTGGGTTGTAATTAATGATCTTGTTAAGTTTTTAGAAAAATTTTATGTAGCTACGGTTGAATTTTCCGGTGCTTACTATCCTACTGTTTGTAACAGTTTGACATATATAGCCGATATTTCTGGTTTGCTCCAACAATATAAAAATAAAGAAGGTTACAAAGAAGCTGTTGGCGCCATGTTTACGAAATTTAAAAAATATTTTTTCCCGATTCCCCCTATTTACTTGGTTGGTGCTATGCTAAATCCGTGCATGAAATATAATCATATGTGACACTTTAGTACTCTTATTTATACTAACTTAGAAATAAATACTAACCATGATTCTGAACAAGTACAGCCTGATTTGTGGACGGCTACGGCTGATGCAAAGGATTATATAGAAAAATTATATAATCACTATGCTGATTTATTTGATTCAGCCTTACCTACAAATATCACTCCAACTGTCGCTCATCATCCTCCCGAGGAGCCATCATCTTCTAAAAGGCCGGCACATAGTGGTTTTTCTGATTCATTTTATGATTTAAATTGTTGGAACAGTGTTGATGAGAGAACTTACACATCAACTTATCGGGAAGAGCTGGAATATTATCTTCGGATGGCACCAGAGGACCGCAGACGACGGATCAACACGCTGGATTGGTGGAGGAATAATGAATCACAATATCCTGTGCTTTAAAGATTAGCTAGAGATATCTTGAATGTTCCAATGTCAACCGTTGCATCAGAGAGCGCCTTCAGTCAGGGACGACAGCAGCTTGGAGACAACCGACACTCATTGGGAAGCAATGCAATGAATGTTCTAGTTTGCCTCAGAGATTGGATTATAGCGGAAAGAAGAAACCAACGAATGGAACCGGAGCCGAGCGACGAGCTGAAACTTGAAGAAATTATGACTTCACGGGAGAACTCCGCAGAATCAAGTCCAATGCATGATTTTGCCCCCGTTGACTTCGATTATCCTATGCAAGTTCCCATTAATAGTAACATGAATGAGTTGGAAAAAATGATGCATAATTTATAGATTTTTCATTCATGTAAATTATAAATTTTGGATCATTTTACAATCAATAAAATTCCCCAAATTCATTCACTCCTTAGTCGTTGTTTTTTGTTTTTTTTTATTTAACGATTTAAAATTTTAAATTGAATTTCTAGTTTTCTACTTTAAATTAAAAACTTACTTCTAATATATTATTAATTTACTACCAAATATTATTAATTTATTATATTAAGTAGCATATGTTTTGTATAATTGTTCATATATCTTCTATAGAAGTGTATATTTAACGTATACATGTGTATATGTTTTATAAATTAGTATATAAGTATATCTATACATATTGTAATGTATATATAATGTAGTATATTTTATAAGTAGTAGTATATATACATTTAATGGTGCGTATACACGTGTATATATCTTCTATAGAAGTGTATATTTAATGTATACATGTGTATATGTTTTATAAATTAGTATATAACTATACAAATATATATTGTAATGTATATACATTATAGTATATTTCATTTAAAGTATTACATATACATAGAATAGAGTGAATGGATCTTCTATAGACGTGTATATTTAACGTATACATGTGTATATATTTTATAAATTAGTATATAACTATACAAATATATATTGTAATGTATATATATTGTATATATCTCATTTAAAGTATTACATATACATAGAATAGAGTGTATATATGTGAATAGATCTTCTATAGACGTGTATATTTAACGTATACATTACTTTATGTTTTATAAATTAGTATATATATTGTAGTATATACTTTTTTAAAGTAGTACATATATATTGAATGGTGCGTATATATGTGTATATATCTTCTATAGACGTATATCTTTAAAGTATACAAGTGTACATGTTTTATAAATTAGTATGTAACTATATATATATACATATTGATGTATATATATATATATGTATATCACTATACTGTAGTATATATTTTATTTAAAGTAGTACATATATATTGAATGGTGCGTATACACGTGTATATATCTTCTATAGAAGTGTATATTTAATGTATACATGTGTATATGTTTTATAAATTAGTATATAACTATACAAATATATATTGTAATGTATATACATTATAGTATATTTCATTTAAAGTATTACATATACATAGAATAGAGTGAATGGATCTTCTATAGACGTGTATATTTAACGTATACATGTGTATATATTTTATAAATTAGTATATAACTATACAAATATATATTGTAATGTATATATATTGTATATATCTCATTTAAAGTATTACATATACATAGAATAGAGTGTATATATGTGAATAGATCTTCTATAGACGTGTATATTTAACATATACATTACTTTATGTTTTATAAATTAGTATATATATTGTAGTATATACTTTTTTTAAAGTAGTACATATATATTGAATGGTGCGTATATTTGTGTATATATTTTCTATAGACGTATATCTTTAACGTATATCTTTAAAGTATACAAGTGTATATGTTTTATAAATTAGTATGTAACTATATATATATACATATTGTTGTATATATATATATGTATATCACTATACTGTAGTATATATTTTATTTAAAGTAGTACATATATATTGAATGGTGCATATATATGTGTATATATCTTCTAAAGTAGTATATATTTAACGTATACATGTGTATATGTTTTATAAATTAGTATATATATATATATTGTAGTGTATATATATATATATATTATACTATTATAGCATATGTTTTATTTAAAGTAGTACGTATAGTCATATATAATTATATATTGAATGGTACGTATATATGTGTAATTGTTTATACTTTATATATTTTTTTAAAAATATATATTGTATATTGGAGTGTATATAGTGTATATTGGATTTTTTATTTATTTTTTAAACGGGTTTGACCGGGTCTTGGTGGGTTTGACCGGATTGGTTAAGTGGGCCGGGTTCGGGTGGGTTTTAATTTTTTTACTGTTTGGCCCGGTCCGGCCCGGCTAACCCCAAACCCGGCCCGTCACCGGCCCGGAACCCGGGTAAAATGGGAGGGCCGGTTCCGGGTTGGCCCGGCCCAGCCCGTTAGACACCCTTAATCATAGTGCATCTGAAAATCTCCAATTATGTTTTATCCATCATTATATATTGCAAATCAAATCAAATCTTATCTTAGTCATAAATGAAAAAATGAAGCAACATCTATATACGTAAGAAAACTATAGTATTAGTTTAAATTTTAAAATAATTATTAATTGGAAAAGTAGGCATCACACAACTATTGAAAGTGTTACTGAATCTTATATGTGGCAAGCACGTTTCAAATATCCTATTAAATATTTCCTTACTGATTGCAATAATTTCCTGATCACAACTAAATGAGACGTTTAAAGAAAGATAAAAAGTAATTTAAATTATAATTAATGTTATTCAATATATATATTTTAAAAAAATGTGTAAAAGTGTTAGAAAGACAGACAATACGAATTGGCAGAAGCCTTTACATTCTTTTGATAATCCCATTTTCATTTTTTTCTAATTACACGTCGTAAAACAAACACATTTCTGGTTTTCATTAGATGCATCGGGAGATAATTATATATCTCAACAGACCTAAAATAAAAAAAATGTATCGAGAACGTAATTAATTATGTATCTTTACAAAGGAAAAATGTATCTTCGTTGGATGTATCGGGTGCTAATTATGTATCTCGACAGAACCGAAATTGAAATTTTCATTAATTAGGCAAAATATCAAAATTTTTTATAATTAAACTCCGTATTATTTGCCCGAATTTATATTCGAAGACGAAGGTAGCGCATGTTATAATGATCAAATACTAAATTTTTGATACTAAAAAATTACATACCAAGGTAATGCAACAAATAAATAATAGTAATCTCTCTCTCTATATGTGTATGTATGTATAAAGGAAGATTATGAGCCAGCTGATGCAACATGCTTTATTGGCAAGTATGATTATATATTCATCTTTTTTCTTAGAATTTTGAGAGTTTTTTTTCTATTTTTTGGTTCTGAAATCTTTCAAAAAGTATAAAAGTTTTCTTCCTTTATTATAATTATCATTTACTACCTTCTTAAATCTTCTTTCCTACATTAAATATATATATGGTAGTAAATTAGTCCTGCCAAATGGAAGGTGACCTACGCGTTGCAGCAGTTGTCACACCCTTTTATTATCAAAAGATTATCAATTTTAAGGTTTGAAAGGGTTTTATTATTAAGTGACAAAAATGAAAATTTATTTCGAAAAGAACTTTTTAACAATTTGCCACTGGGCATAATCTGGTGTGCCAAGTCACCTTTGGAAAATCTTTTTCAAAACGATTTGACTTTTTAAACTAGTTTGCGAACAGAAATTTCGGATAAGGAATTCTATTAATCGAGGGAAGGTGTTAGGCACCCTTCTATCCCGTGGTTCGACCACGCTCGCTCGGTGGAGCATATCGGCTAATTTAACACTATGAATGTATAAACCACATAAAACAAGCAACAAACAACTCAAGCAAAGTTCAAAATAAAAAAATAATATCCAGCCTGAGTTATACAATCCCGAAAATAGAAAAATATGGAAATATTGATCCTATTCTAAACTAATCCTATACTAATATCCAATGCTTTACCCGATGCCTCGGGCCTTGATCACGAGCCTCCTTTGCGTACAAGATACTTCGGGGCATTCCTCGATAAATAAGTACAATGTGGCCTCGGGTCATTCCCCGACGAATGAATACATTTGATGAAATGTAATAAAAATGGAGAAATCATTCAACACATACATTCACATATTAAATGATATAGAATCCTACGAGTTGCCTACCCAAACTTGTTATTTGCCTATCCATTTAGCGATCTGAAACATGATACTATCGATTTCAACAATATCCATCAATGAATCAAAAGTAATCAATATTCACCTTATCAAAGATCAATCCATTCACCCAAATCATTCTCATCACATGATTAATCAATGTTGATATGAAATCAAGCAATCAAAGTCACAACCATGACGATTAAAATTTCTTAAACACACTATCAAAATATATCACCAACCCAACATGAATCATGTAAGCCACAATATCAAAACATCAACTCCATAATAAGATAGACATAGAAAAATATAGATTGAAAATTTGGACCTCAATTTGATGTTTTATTTCAATAGAATTATTTGACAATGCATCGCCGGAATACCTCAGACAAAAATCCCCGACAATGAACTCCCGACTTCGACAAACCCAAAATTTGAATTGACCCAATAAACTGACTGACCCATTTCAATTAATATTTTTCTGATTGGCGTTTTGGGTCGGAAATGGGAACTAGAGCGTGTGGGTCATGGATTTCTTGTCTTTCAGAGACGATAGAGGATTCGGATTTTTCGGTCACTGGTTTTGCATTTTCCGATGAGGTCATTTTGGTCCGAAATTAGAGTTGGAAGGATATTCTCTAACGAGAATCCGCCGGAATAGTAACATCGGCGTGCATTCCGATCAACTCTTTCTATATATTTTTTTTCTATTCCCCGTCGATATCTCTCTCAATCTCTCTTCCTTTCTTAATCTCCCCCTATTTCTCACTATTTTTTCTCTCAATATCTCCCTCAATCTCTCTCCGTGTGTAGTGGTGTGTATTATTTTTGGTGGGAAGTGCATTTTTCCGATGGTGTCTGTGTATCCCGGTGTGTTATTGGTATTTGAAGTGAAGTCGTGTTGTGTGTTAATTGTTAATCTATTTTTCAGTCAATCTTCATGAATCAGTAGTATTGTGTATCTCTCAGTGGGTGTGTAGAGTGTGTTCCAGTGGTGGTGCACATAAATGAGAATGGAGGATCATTTGGTGAGGTATGTGTATCTATTTATTCTGTGAGAATAATGTCTATATAGAGTTTTGAGTGAGTGAATATATGTATCAATTGTGAGTAGGGCCCGCGTGTATGTATATAATCGGTTAAAAGAAAGACCCTCCAAAAATATGAATGAGGGGATAGAGTATAGGGAGGTACGTGGGGTATAGGGGTAGGGGTTGGGTGAGGGGTGTGAGTTGGTTGAGATAAAATTTATTAGAATAAGGGAATATTAGGGATTCAATTTGTTAGGATTCGTTGTATTTGTTTCCTTGTGGGAAAAGTGTAGAATAGGTGGGGGTACGTGGTAAGGTGAGACAAAAATGGATAAATTGGATTTTTGGGAGGGAAAAAATTAGGTGTCTACATCATGCCCCTTTTTGGGTGTAAACATAAAGTGTTTTCATACAATAAAGTAGACAATGAGACCAAATTTTGACCCGACCATTATTCAAGAAAAGAAATAGAAGGAGGAAGAGCAACCGGTCTTAACTTAGGACATCCTACCTACCCAAGTTATGAGAGAATCAAGTCACTGGTATCTCAAAAGGTTGGAAGTAGAGGGACTCTACTGATTTGGAGAGTCGAGTGAGGCCCTGTTGAGGTTCCGGTCTGTGACTCTGTTATTACATCAAAAATAAAAATTACAAGTTAAAAAGATAACTGAAATTACAAAAATCATATCTATGCAGCTTCTTTTGGATTTTTGACTTGAGTTTCATTAGCCTATTCTTTAGGCGGGGTACTGACTTGCAATTTTTTTGACTTGTTGCTTGGCTTTTAATTTATCCGCCCTGTTCTCAGGGTGGGCTCCAGACTTGCTATTTTTTAATCAGCTGACTTTCAATTTCTTCACCTTCTTTCTTGACTTTCAACTTCTTCACCTTGTTTCTTGACTTTTCATTTATCCGCCCTGTTCTTTGGGTGGGCTCTTGAAATCACGTCAAAATTAGAAAGAAAATTATCCCAAACAAAGGTTATTATAAAGAGAGATTCCATTTTGCTAGAAAAGTAAAGTTCCACAAACAGGAATTAAATTTTTTGCCCCAGTTTAACATTAGAGAACTTTTGTGATAGTCACATCATAACTACTTGAAAAACCCGAACAAATAAATGCATCTTCTATGGGTTAATTGGAATGATTCGACTAGAATGTGCATTTTCTAGGAGTCAAAGGAAATGACTCGACTAGAAAGTACATTTTCTAGGAATCAAGTGGAATGAATCGACTAGAAAATACATCTTCTAGGTATAAGGAGAATGACTCTACTAGGAAGTATATCTCTTAGAAATCAAAGGGACTGACTCGACTAAGAAGTACATCTTCTAGGAATCAAGGGCAATGACTCAACTAAAAGGTACATCTTATAGGAATTAAGAGAAATGACTCGACTAAAAAGTACATCTTATAGGAATCAAAGGGAATGACTCGACTAAAAGGTACATCTTATAGGAATCAAGGGGAATGGCTCGACTAAAGGGTATACTTATATGAATCAAGAGGAATAACTCGACTAAAGGGTACGTCTCATGGGAATCAAAGGGAATGACTCGACTAAAGGGTACATCTTATAGGAATCAAGGGTAATGACTCGACTAAAAGGTATGTCTTATAGGAATCAAGGGGAATGACTCGACTAAAAGGTACGTTTTATACGAATCAAGGGGATTAACTCAACTAAAAGGTACATCTGATAGGAATCAAGGGGAATGACTCGACTAAAATGTACGTCTTATAGAAATCTAGGGGAATGACTCAACTAAAGGGTATGTCTTATAGGAATCAAGGGTAATGACTCGACTAAAAGGTACGTCTTATAGGAATCAAGGGGAATGACTCAACTAAAAGGTACGTCTTATAGAAATCAAGGGGAATGACTCGACTAAAACGTATGTCTTATTGGAATCAAGGGGAATGACTCGACTAAAAGACACATCTTATAGGAATAAAGGAGAATGACTCAACTAAAAGGCACGTCTTATAGGAATCAAGGGGAATGACTCGACTAAAAAGCACGTCTTATAGGAATCAAGGGAAATGACTCGACTAAAAGACACATCTTATAGAAATCAAGGGGAATGACTCGACTAAAAGGCATATCTTATAGGAATAAAGGGGAGTAACTCGACTAAATGGCACATCTTATAGGAATCAAGGGGAATAACTCGACTAAAAGGTACATCTTATAGGAATCAAGGGAAATGACTCGACTAAAAGGTACGTCTTATAGGAATCAAAGGGAATGACTCAACTAAAAGGTATGTCTTATAGAAATCAAGGGGAATGACTCAACTTAAAGGTACGTCTTCAAGGAGTGAGGGTTCAATTTAAGAAATATATCGCCTAGCAATTGAAAACTGAAATACCTGGACAAAGAAGTGCATCTCCGAGTGATATAGGATGATGAATTTTTACCATGATTTGATTATCAAACCTGTAAAGAAACGTTGCTTCCTGTATTTGTAGTTATGAGTCATTTTAACCCTTAATATTTATGCTCTGAAGTTCTCGATTTGAAGTTAACGTGTTTCCTATTTCATAAAAAAAACTTGTGAGTTTAAAACATAGTGGTTGGTTTGTGGTTTTAGCTTTCGCAGTGATCGCTCTTTCCCTTGTCACATTTAACCTTGCTTCCAACCATTAGGATATATCATTGACTTTCTGCATCATTGACCCAAACTCAGGTTATTAAGAGTGACTCTGAAACCAACACAGTATCTATGCTTTGCTAGGCTTCTTAGATAAACCCTTTGAGCCTTGGTATTTTCATGAGTTCCTAGATTTATCCGTTGAAAAAAAAATTTGCATGCCTTACTTTGACTTACAATCATGTCTCTTTTATGTGTTGACTTTTGGCTTGCTTTATGTAACTGAAGAAGTTGTTAGCCAGTTTTGAAATCTTTTCTCACTTGTTTTGACATAGACTTGACTCAAAGACTTGATACAAATGATAACAATTGAATAACTGACTCAAGAAAATTGAAATAGAAATATAGAGAACAAAGAAAAGACAATGAATTTCCCCACTGAAACAGACAAAAGAAAATTTTATTTGAAAATGACAGTCAACCCTAATGATTATGACACGCCTTTTGTATTAAGTTGTTTGATCTTTCATCCAAACTTTATACCAATTTTTCTTGAATTAATGTCCCTAAAACTGAGTTACTTCCTTGGTCCCATTGCATTCGGCTAGTGACGCCTTCAAGGGTTTTCACCAACAAGCCTCTCACATTTTTTTAGCTCACCATTGCCTTATGATGTTCGTGAGTTTTTTTCACCAATGAGACTCTCTTATTTTTATTTCTCTCAACTCGTAGTCGTCCTACAGTGCTCGTTAGGATTTTCACGGATAAGACTCTCCCATTTTTATCTCTCTCAACTTACCATCACCTTACAAAGACTCAATTCCACGAAAATCAAGTTTATGCATCCTTTGCAACATGGTTTACATATGAGGTTCGTAAGTGTATTAATATTTCTATAAATTTTAAACATTTACACATTCCTCAACTAACATATATAATATATATATATATATATATATATATATGTATAATATTTTTAGGTATACCAGTCACTAAATGCAGCCATATACGATCAACTCTTGAGAGATATTTCTTTGTGTCCAGTGGAAGCATGTGCAATGTCCCATTACACAGTAAATGAGTTTAAATTTTCTACCAAACAACACTCCAGAACAAGGAAAACAAACAATAGTGGTGTTTGGGTTAAGGGTGATGATGATGTTTATTACTTTGGCATCATACACGAGATCTTAGAACTGGAGTATGCTGGTTTCCCAATATAATAAATTATCCTCTTTCAATATAAGTGGTTTGATCCAAGCACAAGAGGAACAAGACTACATAAAGAGCATAACATCATTGAAGTGAAGCACAATAGGTCGTATACTGTTTATGATCCATTTGTTCTAGCGCAAAATGCTAAACAAGTGTATTATGCTCCTTATCCGTTGTGCCGTGATATGTCTGATTGGTGGGCTGTAATCAAAATAAAGCCTATAGGATGGGTGGAAGTTGAGAATGTGTTGGAGATTGCGTATCAAAATGAAATGCAGATTGATCACCATCTAGTGGACGTTGACTGTAATGCCCCGAAATCTCATCCCAGAGCATCACACGGTGCTTAAGACTACAATTATCCCCAAGCTAACCCTTTGAGACTGTTACTACATATAATAACTTACTTCAAGATGAAATAAATGAAACACTGATGCTGTCATATCAAATAATAGGAAATACGAAGAAAATATTTGGTCCAAACGACCATAATATTGAAAATCTCAATATACTAACAATCTGATAACTAGTTTGACAAAGCCTCTACTACTCCAAGAACTAGAGAGCCATTGAGACAGGTCCCCAACTGACTCAAACTGAACTGAAAGCGATAATATATCTACTAAAGTACTGAAATGTCTGAAGATAGGTCCTCGAACCATGAGGACTCACCACTGTGGAGATGTAGACAAAGGTACTCAAAAATCACTGACAAGGTTGGGACTGAGCACCTGAACCTACATTATAAGACAATGTAGCATATAGACGTATATATGGATCAGGACTTGGGAATGTACTGAGTATATGAGGGTGTATGCATTTACATAAAATAATATTATTACTCAATCATCAAATCATTCATGCAATTAGGAATGACTCACATAGCTTGAATAAGTCTAAAAATGTAAAGCTCATAAATCATGTATAATGAAGCATGTAACACAAATCTTGTGAGTCATTATACATGACTTTTAAAAATATCTACTCTCTTCTTATTCTCAATGCTTGAAGGTTAAAGGGACTTTAAACAATGCTTTCAAACTCATACTTTTATCTCATGGAGAGTAAAACTTCTTCGAAACTCAAAGACTCAGGACTCTTTGAAACTTTTAGACTTGGGAACTCTGTGACTCTTGGAATTACATATCTTTGGACACTCGGGAGTTTCTTCTAACCGACATAAACTATATGAGCTACATGGAGTCCAACATCTTGTCCTCCTAAGGAAGAAACCTCACGTTGGGGAGAGGTTTCATACTCTTGCCAAGGAGTCTAACCTCAACTCAGTGATCACTATCTCATCCTCAGGCCCATAAATCTCAGTCCTACGGTGGCACGTAGTTTTGGGTTATGAGACCTTAAAATCATACCCAACTCGGTGTTAAATACTACTCCCATACTCATCTCAGAACTCTTAGAAAATCTACCTCAAAACAACTCAAGGGTATATAGTGAAGACCGAATTATAATTGTCTTAGCTTTAAATCATAAAGACTGAATAATGTGGATTCCTGTCTTAACTCAGGCTCAAAGTAATCTTTCTTTTAAAAAAATCCAAGTACTTGTTGATTAAATCATACTAAACAACATACTCTTCAAGAATCATCAAAACTCATACTTAATTTAGAACTTATACTCATGCTCAAATAATCTCGGTTTCATAATAAAGCTTAAATCATGACATCAATCTTGGAAACATCAAATTGATACAAGGATATGCAACTCATAGCATAATTTCTCAACTCATGTCATAAAATAGCAAAATAATCATGCAAATAAATACTTGAACAACTCGTAATCTCCTAATCTAAAAATAAAGTAATTTGGGTATAAACCCACTTGCAAAAATATGAAATTCTTTAAGACATCTACCATCATCGATACCATCATGTAGCAGTCACGAAACTTTGCACAGTGATTCTGCTGGATCTATTGAGTTGTTGGATTTTTAACTTGGAGGCACTCCATCTGATGCTTCATATCCGCCCACGCCAGTGCATCCACCATCACTTGATCCACAGCCAGGAGACAAAGATGATTCTGGGAGGTGTTATCTTATTCCATATGCGACAGGGTAAGATTTCTAAATATAATAACATTATTTATTTTTTCATTACTATATTATTATGCTCTATGAAATTACTATTTGATCTTATGTTGTAGGTTTAGGCCAGATGCTGGAGTTGGACTAATTACGAGAAAATGTATTTGTCCAAACTTCAGCGGCTACTGAACCAGTTGGCAAAAGGTTCCAAAAATTGACAGGGAAAGAATGTTTCAAGAATTTAATATAAGGATTTAACTTATCGACTACTTAACACTTTGTTAGAACAAAAAGGTTGAATATTATATTTTTATTTTTATTGTAGAAATTTTATTGGTGGGATGATGCGAACGCATGTCTTATAAAGAGGAACTTTTTCAGAAGATGTAGATCCAGATTTAACGATCTCTTGGATTATGCCCGAACCAACTTGGTACTACCTGACTGGATTAGTGAATCATTTTGGCAACAGTATATTCGCTTTTGGAATAGCGAAGAATACCAATTGCTGAGGGAAGAAGGAAAGATAGTTCGGGCATCATCCAAGGGTGGCTCCCTACATACTGCGGGTGCTAAAAGTGTAATTATTGTGGAGGAAAAAATGATATGTAACTTTTACAGTTTTAATTGTTTGTTTCTATTTACATTTTTAAGTATTTGAACATTGATAATTTTTTCATATGCAGAAAAAGAAAAGGGGAGGAGCATACCACAGGATGATCTATTCGAGGAGACTCATCTGAAAAAGAAAAAGAACCCGACTGATGAAGATGTTTGGGTTGAACCTCGTGCAAAAGCTGCCCATGTAAGAATCAAATTTTGAATTTATGAATATTTTTCTCAAAGTTGATATTATTCAAGAATAAGTACTTTAATATTTTTTGACTTTTAATTTTAACTTTACTTTGAATATATGAAAAATATACGCAGCTCATTAGTGAGTATCGTAGTACTTAGCCTCCTGAAAGTTAAGGTAATGCACTACCCCAACATGTAGAGGAGGAGTTATGGGATAAAGCTGTTGGTCCTGCAGTTAGAGGCCATTACTACGGATACCACAAAAAAAAAAATTGGCGAGAATATTAGGTGTTCGTCCAGCCCTTCATACTCTAACTATTCAGTTGATAGAGAAACCATTGAAAGACTACAAAATATGGTTTCTAAACTCACTGAATGGCTTGTTGAATAGAGAGAGAGGGCATAGAAAAAGGAGGAGGAAACATCATCATAAATCAGGATGCTGAAGGAGCAGTTCAGCTCTTTCATTCAGACTGCAGGGATTATTCCTTCGTGTCCTGGTGATGCAGTTCGGGCTGCAAAAGGTCTACGCTCCCTGGATGATATCAACACAAATGAGGATGCGGAAGACGAGGACGAATTCGATGAAGATGGGTTTTAGTTTTTAACATTAGTATGTGTTGTACTTTGGATTTAGACATTTTGTTATAGTTTGTACACTTTTGATACTATTGTTGTAGTTTTTACACTTTCACTTTTATTGAATAATTTGTATGTGTTGTACACTTTTGAAAGTATTTACATTTGGTTTATTGTTTTTGCTGTTGTATTGCATGTTGAACCATTTTTTGTTTTTTTTTAATTTCCAGAAAAACTGACCACAAGTGGTCGGTTTTTTTAATTTTTTTTACAGAAAACCAACCACTTGTGGTTGGTTTTTTTTTTTTGATTTTTTTTAACAAAATCAGTTTTTCCAATTTTAATAAAATAATAATGAATTTTAAAAATATATATATATTTTTAAGAAAACCGACCACAAGTGGTCGATTTTTAAAAAGCTACCACTACTTTATCGACCACGCACTTTGATCGATTTTGTGGTCGAAAATTGGAAAAAACCGATCACTTGTGGTAGGTTTTTGTGGTTGATTTTCCTCTCTTTTTTAGTAGTATTTATTTTAATGACTTTGTGCTTTTAACTTTATATACTTTTCTTATAATAACATGGTCAAGATTATCGAATTCTAGAAGTAATTGAATTAGTTTATTAAAATCTCAAATTTAAATCATAATATTCTAAAATTTTATTCGCACACTTATTTTCTCAAAAGATTTCCACAAATCGAAGCAAAAGGGCGGAGATAACTAATAACTTCTAATCAAACAAACATAAAAAAGAGGGTAGACAGGGAAAAATAATAAAATAGGAGAACTCTTCATCAGAGGCAGGTTTCAGTTGGTTAGTTTGATTTTTTGTGGGTTTCAGCAACCTAAATTCATGTTTGTTCCTGCAAGAAATCATCTGTTTCGGTCATCTTTCTCTTAAAGTTCTTTCTGTCGTCACTTTGATTTAGAGCTTTCACTAATTCTCACTAATTTTTTTCATCCGTAAAGAATTTCTTTTTTTTAAGCAGAAGGAAGTAAGAATGGTATCCAAAAAAAATAAAATACCATCTCCACCTAGATTTTAAAGATCTTTGATCAAAACTTCTCTATTCAACGTTAGTGAATGAGACTTCTCTAATTGGTAAGAAACGTAGTTTAAGAAAAAAGAGCTTTTCAGAAATTTTTTGGTCTCACCAATTCACGTCTTTCTCCAAAACCAGATAACCAAGATTTACGACGTAATTGTGGTTGTCCTTTGAAATAGATCAGATATCAAATATTTCTAGTTAGCCTTCTTACTTTTGTTTGATGAATTTATATTTGTTACATGATCAATAGATTCAGGATTCTAGTACAATGACCTCAAGTATATTAATTTATTTTTAATTTAACTTTTATATATATTTAGGGTTGTTTGATTGTTGGAATAAGGGATTATTGTCCTGCCTTAAAATTTGGGATAATTTTACTATGCGTTTGATTATGAGTATTAATCTGTCTCAAAAATTATTTTATACTAAAATGGTGGAATTAACTATCCTATATAGAAGATGGATAAGCACAATGCCTGTCTCGCTCCTAGATTGGGGCATGACATGTTTATAGTTACAGAATTATAATTATCAAATATGTTTCACTTACTTTGTTCTTTGTTTTTTATAAAGAATATAATTAGCACAAATTCATGTAATTGATTTAAATTTGCTTGAAATTGAGGCATAGTTATTATTATCATCAATCTCGTTGTGATTCATTTGTTCTAAATTATGCGTTTTATTTTTATTTTAATTTGTTTGAACATGAATCAAAATATTTAATTAATAAACTAACAAGCCTTATAAGATAAAATAGATAGAAACACCTCTACTTAAAATAGTGTACCAAACCTATTATATCTCGTAGAGATCATGAGAGATTAGCTTTCCTTAATCTTCAAAGAAATTGATATGAAAGCCAAATTTCCATATTTCAGAAGAAATAAAAATTACCAAGCTATTTGTCAAAAGAGTACGGGTAAAATTTATAAATAGCATACTTAAGACCATAATTATGAGATTCATAGCAACACTTTCATAATTATTTAAACTAGCAACTTATATTTTGTATTTGAACAAACTGTTGCTATAAAAATATATATACAAATTATTTTGCTGCCCATATTTTACTCAAATCAGTTGACTTAAATGTGGTACAATTAGACATAAATTAAATGTGGACATTCCTTTTTTCATTAAAACCTCTTAATTAACGTGTTTTTCGTTATTTGTTACCAACCGAAATAAAAATTCAAATTTCAGTTTCACATTATCGTTTTCATTTTAAAAAAATCAAAATCAAATTCAACTGAAGCTTCTTCTGTTCATTATCTTCAAAAATTCAAATTAAACCATTACTGTTGTTGAAGGTATTTAATCATAATATTATTTTCTTATATGAATTTCATCAGTTGTTTGAAATCGATCAGAAAGATTTCGTTAATTTTTTTTGAACAATACCTATTATTTCATTCAAATTTTTTTTAGCCATTACTGATGTTTCGTTCAAATATAGTGATCAAAATCAATTTTTTGTTAGATTATTTTTGAATATTTTGAGCCATTAATGACTTTTTATTAGAGTGATCAAAATTAATTTTTCGTTACGTTGTACAATTTAACAATTTATTTTGTTAAATTATTTTTGAATATTTTGTAAACAAACTACCAAAAAAAAGTAATGCTACAATAAATTGAACTGATCGAACTATATTTTGATCAAAATTATTTTTTAAAACTGCTCAAACTCAATTTTTGGAGTTCTGATTCTCGAAATTTAAGAGTATATTTGTATTTTCATAAAGTTTTATTTTGTATATTTTAATTGTGTTCGAATATGGATGTTGCAAAGCCATCACTACAGAAAAATACATATGAAATTTGATATGTATGTATAGAAATACAAATGCTTTCATATAACTTAAATGTATATTGAACAGAACAAAAATATAAATGAAAGTACATATGTATTTATAAAAAATATAAAATACTTCAATGTAACTTAAATGTATATTTAGTCTGTCAATTTGTATATATGGCAAACCTATATATACTGTATTGAAAAAATATTTGAAAATGTATTTGAATTTCAACAAATACAAATATGTCCATAACCCTAACTGCATATTTAAACAAAAAGAATACCCAAATGTATATTTCAACATTCCAATATACTGAAGATATATAATAATTATAAAAAAATACATACAGGAAAATACCTCTTCATAAATAGTTCATATATAAATGTATTTTTCATACATGCAACTTAGCATATGCATTTAACATACAAATACACATAAATACATACTATCCCAAAATGTATATTTAAGCTATCAGCTTGACCAAAATATAAGTCAGTAAACACATATCAACTTCGCCAAAATACATATTACCGAAAAATGATATCAGCTTTACTGAAATTCCTAAATACAAATCAGTAAATAAAAATACATATACACCAAAAACATACCTCTTCCTCCTCATCTTCTTTCGATTCATTACCAGACGAGTTTTCAACAACACCTTTTGAATTTACTCCCTCTGTTCATTTTTACTTGTCACTAATTTTCTAATTAGATTTCTAATTGTTGGGTTCAAGATTAAAAGTGTGAATGAAAAATAAGGAAAATTAAGTTGAGGAAAAATTGAGATAACACTTAAAAATAAAGTGTACTCAAAAATAAGGAAAGTCTACTAATTCTTCCACATTGGTGGGAGAATGAGACTTTCATGTGTTTATATTAAGAAACACAAACTCCACATGGTAAGTCAGACATGAACTAAGAGGTGCCTTGCATCGTCGTCGTCGCTCGCTCGACTTGGCTTCGGCTTTGGCTCGGGGTAGATGAGATTAATCTTTTTGGACAAAATTTATTTGAAACCTGGGAAGAAATCCAGTACAAAAATCCAAAGGAAAAATGCAACAGTTTTGCTCCTCCATTAACATGCATGCTTCTGCATGCAGAAACGATGCTAAAAGCTGCTTGGAAGAGACACAACTCTTCGAGTAAAAGACACACTATTTTGGAAAAAGGTGTGACAGTTTTAATGGTTGTGGCTGTTCGAAAAGACACACTATTTCGAATGGACATACATGACTATTCAGAAAAGATACACCTTTTCGATGAACTATTGTCACCTTTCGGAAGAGGTATTTCATGGCAATATAAACCTGTTTTTTTCACAAAAACGATAAAATCTGAACAACTTTTGAAGACAATCTTTTTTTACCACTAAAGCATAGAGGATCTTGTTATTTCGGTAGCCTTCACAAGGGCTTTTTTGATATTTTAATTTTTTGGTGAAATAAAATTATGACACATGATAATTAATGGGATTTTTTAATTACATATTTTCATTGTCGCCCTTATTCTTTTTGTTAAGATTATTCCACTTGAGTTTTAATAATTAATTTTTTCTTGGCACGTGTTAGATTACTATTTGATTAAAACTCCTTTCATTTTAAATCAACAATACTCAAGCTAACTTTTCCTACAAAATTAAAGTTTTCAATGATTTCAACTACAACCTCATAGTTCTTTATGATATTATAATATAATAAATAATATCTTGTATTTATTGTTTCTCGTAGTGGTCATGAAAAAGTATAAAACAATAATTAAAATGGGACGAATAGGTTACTCTTGTAAGGAATGTGTAAAAGATAAATATAATAAGTAAATAAACCGAATGGAGCAAGCTATTAATGTAGTTTAATTATCATTGAATATCTTTACATATTCTTATTAAATTAATTTATATTAAGGCTTTGATTTGAGGTAATAAATAAAAGTTTTGGTTGTCCTCACATTAAAATTCATGGTATAAAAATCTTATATGTGGCATTGTTTTGTCATAATTCTCCCTTTAATATTTCCCACATGAACATTTTTATTGGTTGAATTTGTTTTTTGTTTTATTAAATTATTTTCTTCTGTCACATTTTACTTTAGAGGATTAAATTATATGGACTTTAATCAAAGTTTTTAAGAAAAAAATATTATTATATCAATATAATCATTGCATTTTATGATATTTCATTTTCATATAGTTTCGAATATCTAATTGCTAATTTTATTGAATTAATATAACATAATTTAGCTCTAAAACAAGTCAAATTATATTTTAAAAATAAAACGATATAATTTGAGCAACTTTTGAATATAACCTTTGTTTACCACTAAAGCATAGAGAATATTTAGATTTTTGAAGTCCTTGCAAGGGCTTTTTTGATATTTTTATTTTTTGATGAAATGAAATTACTACACATGATAATCAATAGTGTTTTTTTATTACACATTTTCATTTTCGCCCTTATTCTTTTGTTAAGACCGATCCACTTGGGTTTTTATAATTGGTTTCTTCTTGTCACATGTTAGATTACGATTTAATCAACACTCCGTTCATTTTGAATCAATAATATTCAAGCCAACTTTTTCTACAAAATTAAAGTTTTCAATGATTTCAACTACAACCTCATAGTTCTTTTTATTTTATAGGATAAAAAATAATATCTTGTATTTATTGTTTCTCGTAGTGGACATGAAAGAGTATAAATCGATTACTAAAATAGGACGAGTAGGTTACTCTTGTAAGGGTGTGTAAAAAACAAACATAATAAGTAAATAGAACGAATGAAGCAAGCTATTAATGTAGTTCAATCACATAAAAATTCAATCACATTTTTCACTTCTTTGCTTGAAAACTTTTCATGTTCCCAATCAAAGAGAGGAATGCAAATGAAGACCTAATTTTTTACCAATCCTAGATTTAGGTCTAAATTAGACATTGTAATTTCTATGTCATTTTAAAAATATTACAAAAATAAAAATAGTATCACATTTTAGGATAAGCTTGGTTTTTATTTTCAAAAAAAAGAGAAATTTATAATAGAAAAAATATTAGCCTAAAATAAACTTAACCTAGAACCTTTTTCCCCAAGAAAAACCAAAACCTGCACTTGGAGCCATGGGAGATTATGACTGGTTCTGAGAAAACACGTTATTTTCTTTCGCGATTGAAGAGATTCAAGAATTCAACAAAAAAATTCTCAAGAACAGTTGGAAAAGGGACTTGGAAGGGCCAAAATAGTGGTAATCCCATTGAAGATGGATTAAAGAAGAATACTACAATTGGATATAAGAGAAGTTTGAAGTATAAAAGTGATAACGAAAAAGATGTAAATAATGACAAGTGGCTCATGAAAGAATATTTTTTGCCAGATGAGTACTTTAGGAAAAGCAACAAGAACTATGCATTCGTCATTTGCAAAATCAAAGAGAAGAAAAAAAATGAGAAAAAGAATAAGGGGGTTATTAATGATGACATGGTGGAGGAAGAAGTTGATGAATTTATTGATTATGTATCAGAAAGCATTCCTGATAATCATCATGTAATTACCAACGGTGATGACAATCGATTCGCGGTTGCAAACGAGGTTAATTATGAAGTGATGAGGACAAATTATGAAGCAAGTACAAGCACATTGCATGAAGATTACGGAGGAGAAGGCAGGAGTAATTATTTGGAAGGTGGTGGAGTTGAGGACTTTGATGGAATCAATCATCTACTATTAGGAGTTGAGGATATTAATGATGAGAATTGTTGCATTGACTATGATGAGTTGCTGGAAATTATTGGATAAAGTTAAGGTTTTTTTTTTTAGACTAATTAAGTAGGTCATAATAGCATGAATGTACAAGTTTATCTCTTAGTAGTTGCATGAATATTTTCTTCGAATATGCAGTTTCTTGTTTTAATTCTTCTTAATTTCGTTTTTAGTTATTTGTTTAGTTGCATGAATGTACTATTTGTTTATCTTTATTCGTTTTTAAAATCTCCCAACTTCATCAAGTTTTTTTCTTACACGTTAATTATAGTTATGGCATCATCATCTTCCTCCATCTTCTATCCAAAAACGTAGTATTAACCATAATATATAACACGATTAAGCTAGTATACACAACTTCTGAAATCTCTTTACAAGGTGTTGGAGCAATTAGTTCAGGAGTCTTCTAGACTGCTGTAAGATTGGTCTTGCTTATATTTGTATTTTATTAGTTGGTTTTAATAGTTGGGTGTGCATATATATTTTTGATCAAGTTTTCTTACACGTTATCGTTATGGTTAAGGCATCATCGTCTTCATCCATCTTCTAACTCCCTATACAGTCTAGACTTTCAAGATCTACATCTTCAAGGTGTTGAAGCAAGCTCATCCCGATATTGGAATCTCAAGAAAAGCTATGACAATAATAGACAGTTTTATCGACGATATCTTCGAAAAAACTGCTATGAGATTGGTACTTCCTGGCGAATATTGGCAAAGCGTGCTGTTTCTGAAGGCACTAAGGTTGTTGCCAATTTCACTTGCTCTTTAAGAAATTTAGGGTTTATGTGTTTAATTTTACTGTATTAGGGCTTGCTTTGGGTGTAAAAATAGTTTCTTTTTTGTAATTAGCTTGCTTCGATTGTACTGTTCTTTTGTAACGGCGATTGCTAATCTATCAGCAAAATAGACGGCAATAGCAAAAATCTATCAGCAAAGTTGACACCCTATTATTGTATAATGATAAACGATTTATCTCGTTGTGAACTTGTGTGTTATAAAAAATTTGAACAATCAAAATAGACGGCGATTGTGCCTGATCAAATTGATCAGGTCATGTAGGAACGAGGTTCGAGTCTACCGGTCTGCAAGGATGCCTCAATTACATACAACACCAATCATATTGATAAAGGACTTATCTCATCATGATCTTCTCTTGAAATCTCAAAAGAACTTTTGTCGCTTCCTCCTCAAAGGGGCAGAAAACTTGTCGTCATCAGAGTTGTGCTACCAAAAGCTTCGGAAAAATTGAAATTTCTAATTAAGAATGGAGAATCTACATGCAGCTTCACAAGGAAAAAAAAAAGAATGAGAAGTTACAACTCCACCATTCGCTGTCAAGTATCTATGTTGGGATTCAATTAATTTAAATTTATATGGAAAAATCCCATTTGGGGAGATGAAATGCTCCCTAGTAAACAAAAATCCATTTCAAAAACTCGAACATTAAACTTTTGATTGATATTGATAAAGAGTACTTATCATCCAATTTACTTTTCTTCTTATTCACTAAATACTATACTACGTGTTACAATTAGAAGCCTCTTTAGTTTAGTTTATTACAGATTCTAACCATTGCAGACAATACTACACATAAAATATTCTAAACTCTGCTACAACTAATCAATTAAGAGTCGTTTGGTTACTGGTTAGAGTTATACAAATATTAGTAATACATAAATTAATATTACATCATTTCCGTTCGTCAGATAGCAATATTCCAGCTAAATTTGTTCCACAAAGTTTCATAATTCCATTGCAATTTTAAATAAATAAGGCATACGTACATAATACGTACATGCTGCTAGATAATATTATTGCCAAAGAGTAGAAATCTTGATGCATGCATCTTATATATAATGTAATGTTTTTATTAATCCAATTTAATTCTTCCAAGATATATGGATAATGTATGTGACATAAGTTCAGTATTAATTCCCTCTTCAATTGGGTGATTGTATCACCAAATCTTGAATAGGATTTGAAGCATCTGTCTTTTACTCAAACGGTAAAACTAGGAGTAAATTTTCCCTATAAATAGAAGGTTTCCTTCATTGTAAATTACCCCATCAAGAGATCCCTCAAGAGAGGAAATAAGCATTACGCTCTCTATTCTCTCTACTCTTCTTCTTATGTTTTTAATGTTTTATAACACGTTATCAGCGCGAGATTCTGCCAAACAAGGTGAGATTATAAATCTGAAGGATTTCAAGGTTAGTAATTCTTTATGTTATCTTTCTTTTGCTACTACTAATATAATTATTATTGGATTTGAGGAAAAATAATTGATTTGGAACCATTTATATTTTAAATTTATTCCTCAAGAATAATATTATCAAAAATGATGATAATATGTTGGGTTCAAGTCCCATCGATTCATGCCTAAGACTCTTTTATATGGATAAGATGTTGAGTTTGAATTTCAATACACCATATTGATGATATTATGATGGCTAAGACAAAATAATGGGTGTTTAATGAAAAGTCATGAAATTCGACCCATTGAATGTGCTCCATTCCATGATGTGAATATGGTAGCAATATATGATAAGTCTGAAATATGACAACTTACCTCATTCTTGAGGTGTATGTGGTAACAATGCATAATATGTCTGAAAGGAGACAAGTGGTTGAATGCACGAATATACGCGTGGAGGGACAATATGATAATGGTCAGCAAAAGTGATGATATTTTCACACGCTTATATGATTATAAGATATACTAGAGAAAAATTCTCTACATCATATGTATGCCTCGATTTGCTTCTGAAGTAGCAAAATCTTGAAAGAGGTTATAAGCTATCATAATTTGATAGGCTTAAGGCACGATTATATTCTATTCCTGGGAAATGAGAAACTTATTTATGCAAACGTGCACTTGATTGTGATTGTATCACAACTCACCTCCGAAAGAGGTTGAATAATTTTGAAATCTACTTCAAAAGTAATAAATCTGAAATGTATTCATGTAATAGTAAATTTGAAATTTACTAAAGTAAAAGGTACATATCTTGGTAAACTTGGAGTTTACTGGAATACAAGTTCATAAATTGACATGAACGATTGCAACATATTAAAGATGTGCATACTGAGTATTGAACATATATTAAAGAAATTAATAAAATTCTTCTTTACTTTTAATATTGCTTGTTCTCATGATAAGTTTGTTGGACCAACTAATTTTGGGATTGGATCCCTTAAAATCTGAAAAGTATAAAAGGTGAATAAGAGCCCATTCACCTATCTGATATATTGAAAAGATGCATCAATAAGATGATCACATGTACATTCATTGTCAACCTACGTTTGATATTCATAAAGTTACTTGCTCAATATAAATTGAGCATAATTTTCAGATTGTGTAATCCAGATTATTTATCTTGATGATGATGGTTTAGCATTGAATGTCTTCCATAAATAGCTGAACCATTACTAACGAGAATAAAGTTTCATGTATTGGTATGAAATATGATATGTTGTATACAATAGCACTTGTATGCATTAGATCAATATATTATGATTATTTCTTTCCTCTGAATTGGTTCAAGGTCAGGAACCAACTATTTTATTTAATAGTTTTGATGTGCGGTAAACGATTAATGAATATACCATGATGCACAAAGATGGAGGATGTATGTTAGTTTTCCTAACATAAGGGGAGATTATAAGCAGTTATGAAATTTGTTAGGAATTATCATCAGATCCTCATTAAAAAGATAATTCAAGTCCAATGCCGAACACATCTCATATTTAAGCTGCAAGTGCTCCTATTTTGTGTTCATAAAGGACAAAGTCTACGCATGCATGAAGCATGGTAGATTAATCGGTTTCAAATAAAATGATCCTTAAAAATTAGGAGAAAATAATCATAATAAGAAAGCAATGTGCTCTTGAAGAGCCTACAAAATAACACTTCATGAAATCTTATATGAGGTTCAGGTACCTAAAAATAATGAAGTGACGATATCTCAATATGTTATGTCAAACTATGAACCGATACAAAATGATATATCATCAATATCTTTGATACAATATTGGTGCAATATTGTGAAAGATTACGAGGATCCGAATTCTACGTTTATTTATGCATGTTGACGTAGAAATATTTATCAAGTGACCTGAAAGGATGTATTTTGATAAGAATAAAACTTATTTGATTTGCAGTCCAGACACTTGAAGATGTCACACTTGACATGTTGGATATTGTTACGTGACAAACATCCCTAGGAAATCCCTAAAGGATTCAAAATGACTGAAGCATATAAAGTTTCTGGAAAACTTTTTATTATCCTCATAAGATATAATTTGATGATTTGAGTATCATTGGAACTCTTGGAGAGTTTTTAAAAGCAATATAGTATTTTCTTAAATGAGAAACATGCAAAAATTAAATAAGGATCCATTCCAACCTCAAGAAAAGAATGAGGAACTCCTTGGTTATGGAGTACCATATCTTAGTGCAATTGATGCACTAATGTATCTTGCAAATACTATAAGGCTTGATATAGCTTTTTTTTTTTTTAGTTAGTTTGTTAGTAAGTTTGCAGTCCCAATCTTATTGGTCATGCTGATTTTGGGTACTTATCTGACATGCATAAAGCTCGGTCTCAAATAGGTTATATGTTCATATGTGGTGGTACTGCAATATCTTGGAGATATACAAAACAGTCTATCATAGCCACTTCATCGAATCATGCTGAAATAATAGCTATTCATGAAGCAAGCCAAAAATGTGTATGGTTGAGGTCCATGATACATCTTATTCGGGAAAAATTTGGTGTGAAATATGATAATCTACCCATAATTTTATACGAAGATATCCATCATGCATAGCACATCTTAATGAAGGATTCATAAAAGGAGATAGAACGAAGCACACTTCATCAAAGCTTTTCTACATACATGAGCTACAAAGAAATGGTGATATCAACGTGCAACAGATTCGTTCAAGTGAAAATGTGGCTGATTTATTCACCAAGTCTTCTCCAATTACAACTTTTAAGAAGATGGTGCACAAGATCGGGATGCAAAAGTTCAAGGATGTTCTCATTAGGGGGAGTTAATACGCGTTGTACTCTTTTTTTCTTACGAGGTTTTGTCCCTCTGGGTTTTTCTTGTAAGGTTTTGAATGAGGCAACCGATATGCATATTGTTAGAAATAGGTACTCTTTTTCCTTCACTAGATTTTTTTTCCTATTGGGTTTTTTCTAGTAAGGTTTTAACGAGACACATTATCTATCTAGACATTCAAGGGGGAGTGTTATAAATGTATTTACATTACAGTGAATGTCTATCAAGATCTAATAAGATCTACTATGATATCTATTAGGATTTGAACCATCTGTCTTTTACTCAAACTAGGAGTAAATTTTCCTTATAAATAGAAGGGTTTTCTTCATTGTAAATTACCCCATCAAGAGATCCCTCAAGAGAAGAAATAAGAATTACTCTATCTATTCTCTCTACTCTCCTTCTTGTTCTTTAATGTTTTATAACAAAATATATATATATATATATATATATATATATATATATATATATATATATATATATATATTAACGAAATTTCTAATTTCAGCGTTAAGCAAAAAAATATGCAATTTTTCTATCTCGACAAGTTGTACAATCATAGTGCATCTGAAAATCTCCAATTATGTTTTATCCATCATTATATACTGCAAATCAAATCAAATCAAATCTCATCTTAGTCATAAATGAAAAAATGAAGCAACATATATATACGTAAGGAAACTATAGTATTAGTTTAAATTTAAAAATAATTATTAACTGGAAAAGTAGGCATCACACAACTATTGAATGTGTTACTGAATCTTATATGTGGCAAGCACGTTTCAGAAATCCTATTAAATATTTCCTTACTGATTTCAATAATTTCCTGATCACAACTAAATGAAACGTTTAAAGAAAGATAAAAAGTAATTTAAATTATAATTAATGTTATTCAATATATATATTTTTTTAAAATGTGTAAAAGTGTTAGAAAGACAGACAATACGAATTGGCAGAGACTTTACATTCTTTTGATAATCCCATTTTGATTTTTTTCTAATCACACGTCGTAAAACTAACACATTTCTGGTATCCACGGGATTGGTGTGAATATACCAATTTATAATAATTAGTGTTCTTTTTTTGTAACATGCAACAATTAGAATTGTTAGTCCCTAAATAAGTAGCTTAGAATAACAATGAATTTATAGAAAAAATAACATAAATATAAACCTTAATTTATCATATTTATATAAATCTTTATCCTTACAATGTAATTACAAAAAATTCTACTAATTATGTATCTTCATTAGATGCATAGGGAGATAATTATGTATCTCAACAGACCCAAAATAAAAAAAATGTATCGAGAACGTAACTAATTATGTATCTTTACAAAGGAAAAATGTATCTTCGTTGGATGTATTGGGTGCTAATTATGTATCTCGACAGACTCGAAATTGAAATTTTCATTAATTATGTAAAATATCAAAATTTTCTATAATTAAACTCCATATTGTTTGCCCAAATTTATATTCGAAGACGAAGGTCACTCATGTTATAATGATCAAATACTAAATTTTTTATACTAAAAACTTACATACCAAGGTAATGCAACAAATAAATAATAGTAATCTCTCTCTATATGTGTGTATGTATGTATAAAGGAAGATTATGAGCAAGCTGATGTTGCATGCTTTATTGGCAAGTATGATTATTCATCTTTTTTCTTAGAATTTTGAGAATTTTTTTTTCTATTTTTGAGTTCTGAAATCTTTCAAAAAGTATAAAAGTTTTCTTCCTTTATTATAATTATCATTTACTACCTTCTTAAATCCTCTTTCCTAAATTAAATATATATATGGTAGTAAATTAGTCCTTCCAAATGGAAGGTGACCTAAGCGATGTAGCAGTTGTCACACCCTTTTTTTTTTATCAAAAAGATTATCAATTTTAAGGTTTGAAAGGGTTTTATTATTAAGTGACAAAAATGAAAATTTATTTCGAAAATGACTTTTTAACAATTCACCACTTGGCATAATATGGTGTGCCAAGTCACCTTGGAAAAATCCTTTGCAAAACGATTTGACTTTTTAAACTGATTTGCGAATAGAAATTTCAGATAAGGAATTCTATTGATCGAGGGGAAGGTGTTAGGCACCCTTCTATCCCGTGGTTCTACCACGATCGCTCGGTGGAGCATATCGGCTAATTTAACACTATGAATGTATAGACCACATAAAACAAGCAACAAACAAATCAAGAAAAGTTCAAAATAAAAAATAATATCCAGCCCGAGTTATACAATCCCGAAAATAGAAAAATACGGAAATATTGATCCTATTCTAAACTAATCCTATACTAACTCCAATGCTTTACCCGATGCCTCGGGCCTTGATCACGAGCCTTCTTTGTGTACATTATACTTCGGGGCATTCCTCGATAAATAAGTACAATGTGGCCTCGGGGCATTCCCTGACGAATGAATACATTTGATGAAATGTAATAAAAATGAAGAAATCATTCAACACAGACATTCACACATTCAATGATATAGAATACGACGAGTTGCCTACCAAACTTGGTATTTGCCTATCCATTTAGCGATCTGAAACATGATACTATCGATTTCAACAATATCCATCAATGAATCAAAAGTAATCAATATTCACCTTATCAAAGATCAATTAATTCCCCTAAATCATTCTCATCACATGATTAATCAATGTTGATATGAAATCAAGCAATCAAAGTCACAACCACGACGATTAAAATTTCTCAAACACACTATCAAAATATATCACCAACCCAACATGAATCATGCAAGCCACGATATCAAAACATCAACTCCATAATAAGATAAAAGTAGAAAAAGATAGAGTTGAAAATTTGGACTTCAATTTGATGTTTTATTTCAATTGAATTGTTTGACGAAGCGGCACCAGAATACCTCAGACAAAAATCCCCGACAATGAACTCCCGACTTCGACAAACCCGAAATTTGAACTGACCCAATAAACTGACTGACCCATTTCAATTAATATTTTTTCGATTGAGTTTTGGGTCATAAATGAGAACTAGAGTGTGTGGGTCACAGATTTCTTGTATTTCAGAGACGATAGAGGTTTTGGATTTTTCGGTCGCAGGTTTTGCATTTTCCGATGAGGTCATTTTGGTCCGAAATAATAGTTGGCAGAATATTATCCGGCGAGAGTCCGCCGGAATAGTAACAGCAGCGTGCGTTCCGATCAACTCTCTCTATAAATTTTTTTCTATTCCCCGTTTATCTCTCTCTCAATATCTCTTCCTCTCTTAATCTCCCCCTATTTCTCACTATTTTTTCTCTCAATATATCCCTCGATCTCTCTCTATGTGTAGTGGTGTGTATCGTTTTTGGTGGGATGTATATTTTTTCGATGGTGTCTGTGTATCCCGGTGTGTTGTTGGTATTTGAAGTAAAGTTGTGCTGTGTGTTAATTGTTAATCTATTTTTCAGTCAATTTGCATGAATCAGTGGTATTGTGTATCTATCAGTGGGTGTGTAGAGTGTGTTCTTGTGGTGGTGTAGATGAATGAGAATGGAGGATCATTTGGTGAGGTGTGTGTATCTATTTATTCTGTGAGAATGATGTCTATATAGAGTTTCGAGAGAGTGAATATATGTATTAATTGTGAGTGGGGACCGCGTGTATGTGTATAATCTATTAAAAAAAGACCCTCCAAAACGTGAATGAGGGGATAGAGTGTAGGGAGGTACGTGGGGTATAAGGGTTGTCGCGCCCTATGTTCCTCGCAAAAAACGGGATTCAACATGACAAACTCTTTTTGGGATGCGTTTAAATAGGTGTGAGAGTCGTCACCTAATGTATTAAGGTTCGTTAGGGCACCGATCTAGGCTACTACGAACCTATTTTGTTATTTTATCTTAGCTTACCAGAGTTTGGGTAAGGATTCAAATTACCTCAAAAGGAAGGTGTTAGTCACCTTTCGAGGTCCACAAAGGTGGTTCCCGGCCGAATTCATAATTTACATGGAGATTCTATGTGATCAAATAAAGTCTCTTATTTTATCATTAATTTAATAATTAGCTAAGTGATAAAATAATTAATAAGCAAACACATGTCATTTGTTAATTCTAATTATCGATTATCTAGGTGATAAAGCTAAATAAAACATGTAAATAAGATAAGCGAGGAGAAAGAAGGAAAGAAAATTCATGATAAAGGGAACTTCTCATGTAATAAACCAACTACCCCAAATAAACATGTAAAGTGAATAAAAAGACTAAAAAGAAATCGTCCAAATCAAACAATTTTTTTTTTGATTTTATTCGGATCAGAAACTCAATTTTTTAATCATCATCCGACCCAAGGGCTGAACTCTTAGACAAGTAATAACGTCATTAACCTCGCCGTTAGTATTTGTTGGGATCATTCTTTCCGAATGACTACCTGTCCCACCCCATCTAGGCTGGAAGTCAAGTTTAAAGGCGTTCTATGACAAGGACAAGACTAATGTTTTTAGTAATACTTATCGTCCCAACTATCGTACAAGAGGCATTGGACTTTGCTATTTTGGAATTGTGTTCTAGACTAAAAGAAAACTGTTTTCTAGGACTCGAATCGCGAACATATTGGACAACAAGTAGCACGTAATAATCCCAAGTTAGCCTCTTGATTAATTAACGCTAACTAATGTGATATCATGTGAAGACAAATAATTATATATTATGTCATTAACCTATAGGCATGATGTCTAACTGTTCAATCAAGTGGTGATAAAGGACAACTGTGATTCGTGTATGCAACAATGTAATGTGTGTTAATCATAAAGTAATTCACTTATATGCGGAGAACAAATTAACATATAGAAAATGTAGAGAATTACTAGTATTTTAGCATACTGAAAGTCATCATGCTGAAAAAATTAATTAATCATGCTGAAAAATTAATTACACATGCTAAGAATAACGTTAAGGCGCAGTATTTCATGTTGATATGCTGAAAACATTCCACAATGCCAAAAATCTAATATTTTAACATGCTTTAAATGTAGGAAACTAGCATTTTAAACATGTTGGAATTCAGTCTAAGAGCTAAAATTTATTTAGATGCGCTGAAAAATCATTTAATCATGCTAGAAATTAATCTAAAATTGCTAAAATTAATTTAAACATGCGTAAACTTGATCTAAGCCATGCTGGAAACTAATTTAAGTTGCTAAACTAGATGTTGGACATGCTGAAACTTTAATGTTAACATGCTCAAATTTATTTTAATATGCCTAAAATTGTGTCGACACGCCTAAACATGTAAAGACATACTAAATAAGTTGTGCTTAACATGCAAAAATTAATGTAATAAGTTAACGTATCAAAAATATTATCATGTCTTAATTCAATGGATATGTTAAAAGGTATTAGCATGCTTAGGTTCAAATCAATATGCATAACATGCAGAAATACGTCAACATGCCTAATGTCAAATTAATATGCTCGACGTCGATTAATATGGTATGTCAGTTTTAATTAGATCAAATGTAATTAACAAACCATAGTTTAAGTGTCTAAATAATTCATACATTTATAAATCTTAATTTGTGTGCCTAAGTGATTCACGTAGCATGTAACAAATATAAGCCTAAGTTGTGCCTATCTATACCGTTCATATAGCATGTATGTTCCTGCCCCCCGAAGCAATCCCCAAAAATTATTAATACATCAATAACAATAGTATCTTTACAATAATATTACAAACCAATTTAGTAAAGAATAAAAATAAAACTAAAATTGAGAGTGCGCAGCCTCCTCCCCACTTTCTTCAAATATCATGACACCTGTTAGATACAAATAAAACACCCATACATGTCAAGAAACAAACAACACATAGACAAGAAGGCATGTGAGGGATTACTAACTCAAATCCTAGGGGTCATGTTTGGTACTGACTTTCACAGCAATACCACAATTATCACACAGAGAATGAAATTATGTCGATAGGGCCTTACCGATTGATGATAACAAAATACAGTAATAAGAAAAACCAAGCAATAAAGAATCCAAGTGCAAATTGCCACAAAGAAATCAATATTAATGATCTAATAGTAAGCACGAAAGTAACAATGAAAATTATTTCTTTTTTCTTGAGGCTTTTCTGTAGGAGTCTTAGTGGAAAATTTCGTGTCCAAAATAAGAGAAAGAAGGTCCTTTATATAGTGGTAGGGAAATACTTGTTAAAAGGAATAAAATAATTAAAGATCAATTAACGAAATATCAATTCCGTAATTACCTTGGTCAAATTAATTAGGAGGAGAAAATCTCGCTAATAGGACTATTAAAAGAAAATAAGAAAATAAGTCACACCATCAATCAATTGAGATCAATACGGAGTAATTAAACATGTAAATATTGTCATAAATAGAAGAGTAAAATCTGTCCAAATAAAGTAGAAAGAAAACTCTAAAAATAGAATATAAATGGGATTTGCCATATGTAATAGAGAAAATCAGAGAGAGGAGAGAATCACAAGGATTCGAGCAGCTCAAGTTGACATATTTAAAACATGTAATGTTTGTCATTCTGAATTTAAAAGTGACGGGAGGAATAGGTGACTCAAATTCATCTTAGAGAACCAAATCGATTTACAATTGCAATTTAGTACAAACTTTGAAATTGTGCAAAATTCACAACTCAAGTCATGAAATTAGGGCTTTTTAATGTATACCAGTCTAGGGACGGGCACGAACACATAAGTAAACGAATTGAATCAAAACTCATAAAATAATTTAGGCAATTCGCACCAAAACAAACAAGCATGTAAATTAAGGTTTAATAGATCAAACCAGCCAATAATCGCAGGGAGCTTGAATAACACTCATGAAATCAAACAATAGAACACAAGAAAAGAAAATAGGTTGAAGAAGATTGAGAACTCGAAAACGCAAAATCAAACCTTTGTCACGAAAAAATATGTTGTTTCCTGTGGATTTTAACCAGAATAGCGACAATGGTGGAGGGATTTCGCCGGCTAATTTTTTCGGTTGCATGGATTGTTGATGGTGGAGAGGGACGGATGCGGTATTCGATAGGTGTTTGCGAAGCGGAGAAGAGGAGGGGGCTTGAAGGGGGCTATCGTCCCTGTTTTTATCATTGGTGGCGCCGGAGACGAAGGGGGAGGGAGGTGACCCACCTATTTTCGCTGGAAGATGATATGGCGATGACTACGACAAGGAGGAGGCCGTTCTCCGTTGGGGCGGCGACTATGGCTCACGGTGGCAGTCATGGATGCATTCTCTTTTAGCGAGAGAGAGAGATCTAGAGGGAGGCGGATGAGAGATGAGGGGATTAGAGTTAGGGTTTCCCATTTGAGTGTATAAAAGGAAAGGAAAGAAAGTTTTGATCTCAACAGTCGGATTCGTTTTGGATTGACGGCTGAGATTTAAACATGGCAGATATTAAATTGGACCTCATATTGGCTTTGATGGTAATAAAATGGGCTACAATTGTTGTGGTTTGAATAAGAATTGGGCTAAAAGGTAAATAAATTAGGCAAAGTGACTTTGATTAGGCTGTTATTTAAAGAGTAGTAGTAGTAGTGGATAATAATAATAATAATAATAATAATAATAATAATAATAACAATAATAATAAATAATAATAATAATAATAATAATAAATAATAACAATGTTAAATAATGGAAAACTAGATGATGTATTTGCAAAAAATGTGGATGTGCATAATTACGTGAAAAAATAATTTAATAATTATATAAAATGTTGTATTTGGGTCTTAAAAATTATAAAAAATGATACTAAAAGATAAAAAATAATTTATGCATTTTTTTAAATTATGAATGCGACACGCTAGTATGTATTTAATATAAGATAATATGTAAAAGTATAGATAATTAAAATTAAATAATATTGATAAAAATAGTAGCCTAAAAGTGATATTGGGAGGTCAAAATTGGGTGTCAACAACTCCCCCTTCGTTGTTTGAGAATGATAAAGGAATTTTCAAGCAACGAAAGTTGACGTAGTAGCCAATTTTGTCCGATCGAGATGACTGTTTGTAAGGAAGAAAGCAACGGGAGGTGTTTAAAAATAGTGTGGCCGAGACTTTGGCTTTAAGTCGCCTACATATCTCTGTTTTTACGAGAATCAGGCCGCGTGAAGTTCTAGATTTAGGAATGAACAATATTCCTATAGAATGTTAATGACAGAGGTTGGGGTATCAAAAATGGTATCGTGTATTGGATAGGATTTGGGATAGAATGAAATACTGACGTATGGATAATTTTGAAGATGTTGAGGTCACATGGTGGATGAATAGATGGAGTGATACTCCTGAAAATAGAAATGAAAATTGCCTATGTTTGTTGTTACTTCTCTGTTACCTGCGTCTTTACATCACTCAATAACAAAGGTTAGGCATGTAAGAAATAAATAGTTGATAAATGTAATATAAATGTGGAAATAAAGAAAGCGTATCTATTGTATCGTGGAATCGTGTGATTGGCTGATTGGCTTCTCATTGTGGAATCGTGAAATCAGCTTTTGGGGCTTCTCATTGTGGAGTTGTGTGATCATATACTTGTTAGTCCTTCCATTTTACCTCAACTGGATAAAATTGTTAGAACGAATATACATGTATGTATAGAAGATTAAACAATGTAGTGAAAATAACCATAACCAAAGGAACTAAGAAAGCGTGTCTTGTCAAAAGAGGGCAATGCTTTGTTCATATAGATTTGAAGAGGTTATGCTCAGGTAGTTTCTTGATGGAGTCGTTCTTAACTCCATTGAATTTCCAAAATAATGCTTAGTTTGGACGATTTCTTAAGAGGGTAGTGCTTAACCCAACTAACTTTCAAGGGGAATACTTAGCCTTAGTCAGATTTTTGAAATAGGGTAGTGCTTAAGCCACTTGACTTTTTAAGGACAGTGCTTATCCTTATAGAGTTTTAAATAGAGTAGTGATTAACTCCATTAAGTTTCCAAAACAATGCTTAGTTCGGATGATTTCTCGAGAGCGGGTAGTTCTTAACCCAACTAACTTTCAAGGACAATGCTTAGCCTTAGTTAGTTTTCTTGAAAGAGGGTAGTGCTTAAACCACTTGACTTTCCAAGGACAGTGCTTATCCTTAGAGAGTTTTAGATAGAGTAGTGCTTAACTCCGTCAAGTTTCCGAAACAATGCTTAGTTCAGATGATTTCTCGAGAACGGGTATTGCTTAACCCAACTAACTTTCAAGGACAATTCTTAGCCTTAGTCAGTTTTCTCGAAAGAGGGTAGTGCTTAACCCACTTGACTTTCGAAGTATAGTTCTTATCCTTAGAGAGTTTTAGATAGAGTAGTGCTTAACTCCATCGAGTTTCCGTAACAATGCTTAGTTCGGATGATTTCTCGAGAGCGGGTAGTGCTTAACCCAACTAACTTTCAAGGACAATGCTTAGCCTTAGTCAGTTTTCTCGAAAGAAGGTAGTGCTTAACCCACTTGACTTTCCAAGGACAGTGCTTAGCCTTAGAGAGTTTTAGATAGAGTAGTTCTTAACTCTATCGAGTTTCCGAAACAATGCTTAGTTGGGATGATTTCTCGAGAGAGGGTAGTGCTTAACCTAACTGACTTTTAAGGACAATGCTTAGCCTTAGTAAGTTTTCTCGAAAGAGGGTAGTGCTTAACCCACTTGACTTTCCAAGGACAGTGCTTAGGCTTAGAGAGTTTTAGATTGATTAGTGCTTAACTCCATCAAGTTTCCAAAACAATGCTTAGTTGGGATGATTTCTCGAGAGCGGGTGATGCTTAACCCAACTAACTTTCAAGGAAAATGCTTATCCTTAGTCATTTTTCTCTAAAGATGGTAGTGCTTAACCCACTTGAATTTCCAAGGACAGTTCTTAGTTCGGATGATTTCTCGAGAGAGGGTAGTGCTTAATCTAACTGACTTTTAAGGACAATGCTTAGCCTTAGTCAGTTTTCTCGAAAGAGGGTAGTGCTTAACCCACTTGACTTTCCAAGGACAGTGCTTAGCCTTAGAGAGTTTTAGATAGATTAGTGCTTAACTCCATCGAGTTTCCGTAACAATGCTTAGTTCGGATGATTTCTCGAGAGCGGGTAGTGCTTAACCCAACTAACTTTCAAGGACAATGCTTAGCCTTAGTCAGTTTTCTCAAAAGAGGGTAGTGCTTAACCCACTTGACTTTCTAAGGACAGTGCTTAGCCTTAGAGAGTTTTAGATAGAGTAGTTCTTAACTCTATCGAGTTTCCGAAACAATACTTAATTCGGATGATTTCTCGAGAGAGGGTAGTGCTTAACCTAACTGACTTTTAAGGACAATGCTTAGGCTTAGTTAGTTTTCTCAAAAGAGGGTAGTGCTTAACCCACTTGACTTTCAAAGGACAGTGCTTAGCCTTAGAGAGTTTTAGATAGAGTAGTGCTTAACTCCATCAAGTTTCCAAAACAATGCTTAGTTGGGATGATTTCTCGAGAGAGGGTAGTGCTTAACCCAACTAACTTTCAAGGAAAATGCTTATCCTTAGTCATTTTTCTCTAAAGATGGTAGTGCTTAACCCACTTGAATTTCCAAGGATAGTTCTTAGCCTTAGAGAGTTTTAGATAGAGTAGTGCTTAACTCCATCGAGTTTTCGTAACAATGCTTAGTTCAGATGATTTCTCGAGAGCGGGTAGTGCTTAACCTAACTAACTTTCAAGGACAATGCTTAGCCTTAGTCAGTTTTCTCGAAAGAGGATAGTGCGTAACCCACTTGACATTCCAAGGACAGTGCTTAGCCTTAGAGAGTTTTAGATAGAGTAGTTTTTAACTCTATCGAGTTTCCGAAACAATACTTAGTTCGGATGATTTCTCAAGAGAGGGTAGTGCTTAACCTAACTGACTTTTAAGGACAATGCTTAGCCTTAGTCTGTTTTCTCGAAAGAGGGTAGTGCTTAACCCACTTGACTTTCCAAGGACAGTGCTTAGCCTTAGAGAGTTGTTGATAGAGTAGTGCTTAACTCCATCAAGTTTCCAAAACAATGCTTAGTTGGGATGATTTCTCGAGAGCGGGTAGTGCTTAACCCAACTAACTTTCAAGTACAATGTTTATCCTTAGTCATTTTTCTCTAAAGATGGTAGTGTTTAACCCACTTGAATTTCCAAGTATAGTTCTTAGCCTTAGATAGTTTTATATAGAGTAGTGCTTAACTCCATTGAGTTCCCGAAACAATGCTTAGTTTGGATGATTTCTGGAGAGAGGGTAGTGCTTAACCCAACTAACTTTCAAGGACAATGCTTAGCCTTAGTTAGTTTCTCGAAAGAGGGCAGTGTTTAACCCGCTCAGAATGCAGAACGAGAATACTTAACCTTATGTCTGCTGATGGTGTATAGCATACTCAAGATTTGTACTTGTCACTTTATTCCTGCACTCAAAGAAAAATTGTTAGCTTTTTAAAAAGGGGAAAGATTGATTCGTGTCTCTGTCGGCTCCTTTGTACAGGTCCCTAATTCATTGTATTTATATCACTTTCTTAAGATGTCATCCTTGATGAAATTGTTTAGGATTCCTCAAAAATTTCTTCCCCGGTTCATGGTCTCAATCTTGCTAGCCTTGAATTTGTTGAAATGCTTCTTGATAGAATTTTTGAGACCCTCTTAAAAATTCTGCCCCAGTTACATGTCCCATTCGTCTTGAACTTGTAGAATTATAGAATTTTTGAATTCCTTTCAAAATTTTTGTCCCAGTTACATGCTTTAGGAAAATATGAAAATTTAATTATGATAAGACCGAACTCCACAGGAGCGCCTACGTATCCCTATTAAACTGGAGTCAGGTCGAACGTAGTTCAAATTATATAAGAGAAATTCATAGTTTCCAAGCATATGTAACGGTTATAGTAACTCAAGTGCTTGAGATCCTGGAATGAGCGATGTGATGCCTCTTCCTTAACGTCAGATAGATGCCAATGCTTAATCAACATCAAGATATGGCCCCGTCACATTTATCACCTTGGTATCAATCAATGCTTGAATTTTGTCCTTTAAAGCACGACATTCCTCTGTGGCGTGGCCTGTCATCCCTTAATGGTAAGCACAAATTTTGGAATGATCGATCCATTTCGCGCATGTATTCATTACAATTGCAGAAATTGGAGTAATGTATCCATCAAACCTTAATCTCTAATAAATATGGTCTACAGATTTGGTCAAAGAAGTGTACTATCTTGACTGATTTTTCTGACGCTTGGCTTGAGTTTTGATGAATTGATTGGTTCATAGAGTTGTTTGTGGATTTGGACAAGCTAATGGTTGTTGGAAGGTAGTTGGAGGTATTTTGAAGTGGGGAGGTTATTGAAATGGATATGAAGGTGCTTGATATATGGGTATTTGGTATTAAAGCGGGGGATGTGGTGTTTGGTAACTTGGAAGGGTTTTGGGATCTTGCATAGTCAAGACAACATTTACTTCTTTCATGATGTTATTCTCATCAGCCTGTGAAGTCTTTATCACTTGTAGTGCCTCCAAATTTGTTATCATGCCATTTTTAATGCTTTCTTCAATTCTCTCTCCCAATTTGATGATGTCAACAAGATTTCGATCCTCTATAAGAATTATCCTTTCATAATATTGTGGCACTTGGGCGCGAATGAAGAATTCCTTCAATTGATTTTCATCTAAAGAAGGGCGCACTTTAAAAGCTTCACTTATCCATCTCATTCCATATTCTCGAAATGATTCTGTAGGTTTTTTTTTAACTTCTGAATATAGAACCAATTAGGCGCATTCTCAACACTGAACCCAAATCTTTTTACGAAATCAGAGGCCATATCGATCCATTTTGACCATTTTGTTGCATCTTGTGTGACATACCATGATAAGGCATCTCCATTGAGGCTCCTCATGAATAATTTCATAAGAATTCTCTTGTTTTTAGTGACCCCTGTCAACTTGTCGCAGTATAATTTGAAGTGGACTTTTTGATCTCCAGTCTCGTTGTACAATTCAAATCTAGGAGGTTTGTACCCCTCCGGCAGTTCAACATCAGGGTATATGCACAATTCTTCGTAACTTAGCCCGTTCAACCCCTTATTGCCTTCAAGTTGTTCCAATATTTCAACCATGGATTGCATAAGGGCGGCATTTGCCGGAGGTTTTGATTTATATTGATGGTGGGTAAATGGGGTCGTTTTAACATAACTTGGGTCTAAAGTATGGCTATTTGGATGAGGAATATTTATGGCAAATGTTGGCGGTGTATTATGGGCATATGATGTTGTTTGATAATTTAGTAAAGCTAGATATGCATGACATTGCGGTGGACAAGAATGTGGATGTAAGTTATGTTTAGGTAGCGTGTATATGTGGCTTGAATTGTTTGGGGATTGTGAAATAGAAAGTGGTGGCAAGGGGTGGCTTGTGAATATGGCATTAGATTTGACAACAGTGTTACCCTCAACTTGTGGTTCAAGAGGAGCATTCAAAGCAAGGGGTAAAATAGACAAGTTACGAGTTTGTGACAATTCCCCTTGTAGTTGAAGAATTCTATGTTCTATTTGTACGATCAAATGACCATGCTCATTTCTAGTATCGTTGTTATCACCCATTTCTTTGTCTTGATGACTGAGCCTTAAGATAAGGAGACCTAGCCCTTTTTCAGTTGGTGTAATGGGCAAGAGAATGCACGAATCAATCCTTGGGGTATGGGAGAAAATAAATGATGAAAAAATAAAAAGAGTCAAGTTAGTAAGGTATAGGTGACATATAGGGAAAAAATAAACATGTTATTTTTTAACAAATAAACCGTTTCATAATGGACAGACCCTTATTCTCCTGTACCACTCAAAGAAAACGTTAGTTCAAGAGATATGGTTGTCCTACATTTGAATATCGTAGCCGTAATTTGTCTTAATATGCTTAGGAGTTGGGCTTATTAGCCCGACATTTTGGAAGTGTAATTGAAAAAAAAGGGAAAGAAAATATTTTTTAAAGATTAAGACCGGACCCAAAGTGGGTTGCCTATGTATCCAAATAGAGGTCAGGTCAAACGTCGTTCATGAGGGTAGGGTAAGGATAAAGAGGCGCAACGTTTTGTCTTAGGCGATGAGAAGGAGGGCTAGAGTCTTTTCGGATATTGAGCATATTTTTCATGTTGCAGATTGTCACTCGAGTTCGATATTCAAATGCTAGACAACCTTAAAATAAAATAAATAAGGTAAAAATTACCACATAGTGCATAATTTCAACACGTAATAAATACAAAGCAAAAGTCATTCTAGGAGTAAGGCTAAGGCTTAATAAGCGCTCTAGGCATAGAGATTTGAGCTCCTAACCCATGAAGTAGGATAGTGATAGAACGTGATGTCAAATTTGCGATTGTGGTTGTAAAGAAGGTAAGAAAAATATTAAATGAGTAAGGTCGACTTTTGTTGAACATCAGATTTATTGATTCACATCATATTTTTAATTCATCCAACTCCATACATAAAAGTGTCAAAGCAGGGGAAAAGAAAGTTTTATAATGGTGAGACCGAACTCATTAAATGAGCTCCTACGTATCCGCAGGGGAATCAGGTCGATCGTATTTCATATTACATAAGGTGGAAAACATAAAAGAAACTGCAAATTGCAAAATTTAAAAGAATTTCAAATCTTTGAAAGTCTAGAGCGGAGAATCAATATGATCTTCTACACCAATGTCAACAAGCGCCAGTCAATAATGAGAAATCAATCAGCTTCATAAGTTGTCCCTATCACGTTTCTCATTTTGGTGTCGATCAACTTTTGGATCATGTTCTTCAAAACAAAGCACGCCATAGCAGGATGTCCTCTCATCCCAGAGTGATAGGTGCGAATTTGGTCAGGACGATAGCATCATGACTTAGGATCACAAGGTACGGCAGCAATGGGCGTGATGTAGCCTGCCTCCTTGAGTCGTTTATACAACTGTTCTATGGAGTCGCCCAGAGGAGTGTATTATTTTGGTAGGATTTTCTGGAGCTCATGTTGATGTTTGGTGGATTGTTGATTTGTTGGTGGTGTTTGGTAAGACATTGGAAGGTAGTTTGACGTTGTATCAATAAATGGAGGTGGGTACCAAATAGTTTGTGGAGGAGGTTTTGTGAAGGATTGAGGATAATAGCCTTGGACGTAATTGGATAATGGCACAATTTCTGCAGCTTGGTACCATATTAGTTGAGGTTGGGGTATGATTACTTCAAACTTTGTAGGTTTTAATGTCCCATTGATGATCGTCTTTCCTTTGTCTCTAAACTGTGACTCAACCAAATCAGTCTCGGTTATGGTCTTTCTCTTAAGCTTGTTGTCGAATTGCCTAATAAAGTCAATTGCCAAATCTTCCCAAGAGATCCACTTGCTAGAATCTTTTTAGGCGTATCACATCAACGCAGAACCAATAAGTGAGCTGACAAAGATCTTCTTCTTGAGACCATCGCTTTGTCCTATAACATCTAGTTCGTCAAGGTATGCCTGCAAATGGGTATGAGGGTTTCCTGAACCATCATATAATGGAAAGTTCAAGTTCTCAATTCTATCCTTGTCTTCTTCTTTAGCTTTTAATGACTTAGATGACCCCTCCTTATGCTTAGAAATTCGTCCCTTCATTTTCTTCTCCTTGCCCATGGTTGTCAACCCATTAAGTGATTTTAGAAGTGCAACTGAATACCTACTTGAAGACATTTGTGCCCCACAATCAGGCGTGGGTGAGGTTGTTGATATAAGAGATGACATAGTGTAGGTGGGAGCAATGAAGTCAGCTTTGGATAGTGGCTTTGGAAAATCTGATGACATTTCAACTGAACCTCGGATTATCCCCCTAATTCTCTCTATTTTCCCTTCTATCCTTCTGATGTTCGAAATAACTTTGTTTTGACGCAATCCCAAATTATCATGCTCATCATCGTTATTGACAAGGTCGATAAACATTGCTTGATTGTCCATTTCCAATGTTCAACTTTAGTCAACCTTAGAAGAAAGAACTTATAATTAGAAACAAAGAGTACGCACGGGAGTCTAGAATGAATATTCTACTTATTTGAAAATAATGAGTTATGGTCATTCAGAGCTCTATGTAACTTAGAGGTTGTGAAAGCTAAAGTACGATACGAATATAATGATATTAATTTCCAAGAATCGTGGTATGATAATAGTATGTAAAGTTATATGCATTAGTAAGAGGATATCCTAAAATGATAAGTTGCACTAAGAGATTGTGAATGAGACTGGAGCTCTTTATCAAAGCGAGAGTTGGACCAAAGGGGAATTAACGTACTAATGGATGAGTCAAGGGGGTAACTGAAGGGAAGTTTTGCATAGACCCTAAGAGTGTATTGTAGGGTCCTAACATGACAAAAGTTTTAAGAGTAACGAGGAGCACTAAATGTAAGGAGTGACTAAGGCAAGAATGAAAACAACAAGATAGATGAGATGTCAATACATACCTAGAAATGCAACACACAACAAATAATTGTGAGTCCTTTTGAGATCGTGAGCCTTTTTGGACTTTTAATAAGACTAACATTCAACGCGCCAAGAATGCTAAGGCATCCTACGTTGAATGGGATGCATATTCCTCAGCGAAAAAAATATATAGCCATGACCTAAAGGATAAGAGTGAGTTTAGGACATGTTTCCCCTGAGTGGACAACTCGAGAGTGGGAAAGCTTGTGGATGTCAACGCACCGTTGATCGACCGATCTACAAGGCATTTCCTGAAGGGTTTTTTAGGACAGAACGTTCGTGTATTCACGCAACCATTCGTAAAAGAAAATAAAAGAAGTTTCCAAGTGAAGGAAGGTATGAGCGGAATGCCAGTTATAAAAGGCAGTAACACGTAGCACATAGCAAAATATAATAACATGCTTAGCAACATAAAAATAAATAAATATCAAAACATATAGCCAATAAAAGGGAGAAGAGGGAAAATGATAGGCATGAACAAATATGAAAACAAATAAAAGGGGAAGGAGAAGGGTTAACAAGTGGAAAAATAAATCAAGGTGTCAAAACAAACAACAATCATGAAAAGTCACAATCAAAAATAAAATTCAGACACATAATAAAATCCCAAATAAACCACAAACTCGTAATGGTTAGAACCTAAGATCCCCAGCAGAGTCGCCATTCTGTCGTGCCCCATTTTCCTCGCAAAAAGTGAGATTCGACATGACAAACTCTTTTTGGGATGCGTTTAAATGGGTGTGACAGTCGCCGCCTAACGTATTAAGGTGCATTAGGGCACCGGTCTAGGCTACTACGAATCTATTTTATTATTTTGTCTTAGTTCACCAGAGTTCGGATAAGGGTTCAAATTACCTCAAAAGGAAGGTGTTAGGCACCATTCGAGGTCCACAAAGGTGGTTCCTGGCCGAATTCGTACTTTACGTGGGGATTCTATGTGATCAAATAAAGTCTCTTATTTTATAATTAATTTAATGTTTTGCTAAGTGATAAAATAATTAATAAGCAAACACATGTCATTTGTTAATTCTAATTGTCGATTATCTAGGTGATAAAGCTAAATAAAACATGTAAATAAGACAAGCGAGGAGAAAGAAGGTAAGACAATTCATGATAAAGGGGACTGCTCATGTAATAAACCAACTACCCCAAATAAACATGTAAAGTGAATAAAAAGACTGAAAAGAAATCGTCCAAATCAAACAAAATAAATTTTTTGATTTTATTCGGATCAGAAACTCAATTTTTTAATCATCATCCGACCCAAGGGCTGAACTCTTAGACAAGTAATAACGTCATTAACCTCGCTGTTAGTATTTGTTGGGATCATCATTTTCGAATGACTACCTGTCCCACCCCATCTAGGATGGAAGTCAAGTCTAAAGGTGTTCTATGGCAAGGACAAGACTAACGGTTTTAGTAATACTTATCGTCCCAACTATCATCCAAGAGGCATTGGACTTTGCTATTTTGAATTTGTGTTCTAGACTAAAAGAAAACTATTTCCTAGGACTCGAAGTGCGAACATATTGGACAACAAGTAGCACGTAATAATCCCAAGTTAGCCTCTTGATTAATTAATGTTAACTAATGTGATAGCATGCGAAGAAAAATAATTATATATTATGTCATTAACCTATAGGCATGATGTATAAATGTTCAATCAAGTTGTGATAAAGGACAACTGTGATTCGTGTATGCAATAATGTAACGTGTGTTCATGAGGAGTGTCAAAAGTGTGGTATATGTGTCAAGAAATGTGCTTGTGAATAAAGTGTTATAAACTATAATGAGAATACAAGAAACTAGTAAAATATTAAACGATGTGTTAACATGTTAGGAATGCACTTAAATGCAGAGAACAAATTAACATGTAGAAAATGTAGAGAATTACTAGTATTTCAGCATGCTGGAAGTCAACATGCTGAAAAAATTAATTAATCATGCTGAAAAATTAGTTAAATATGCTAAGTATAACGGTAAGGCGCAGTATATCATGTTGATATGCTGAAAACATGCCATGAATGCCTAAAATCTAATATTTTAGCATGCTATATATGTAGGAAACAACATTTTAAACATGCTGGAATTCAGTCTAAGTGTTAAAATTTATTTAGATGCGCAGAAAAATCATTTAATCATGTTAGAAATTAATCTAAAATTGCTAAAATTGATTTAGACAAGCGTAAACTTGATTTAAGTCATGCTAGAAACTAATTTAAGTTGCTAAACTAGATGTTGGACATGCTGAAACTTTAAAGTTAACATGCTCAAATTTATTTTAATATGCCTAAAACTGTGTCGACACGCCTAAACATGTAAAGACATACTAAATAAGTTGTGCTTAACATGCGAAAATTAATGTAATAAGTTAATGTATCAAAAATATTATCATGTCTTAATTCAATGGATATGTTAAAAGGTATTAGCATGCTTAGGTTCAAATCAATATGCTTAACATGCAGAAATACGTCAACATGCCTAATGTCAAATTAATATGCTCGACGTTGATTAATATCGTATGTCAATTTTAATTAGATCAAAAGTAATTAACAAACCGTAGATTAAGTGTCTAAACAATTCATACAGTTATAAATCCCAATTTGTGTGCCTAAGTGATCCATGTAGCATGTAACAAATATAAGCCTAAGTTGTGCCTATCTATACCGTTCATATAGCACGTATGTCCCTTCCCCCCGATGCAATCCCCGAAAATTATTATTACATCAATAATAATAGTATCTTTACAATAATATTACAAACCAATTTAGTAAAGAATTAAAATAAAACTAGAATTGAGAGTGCGCAGCCCCCTCCCCACTTTCTACAAATATCATGACACTTATTAGATACAAACAAAGCACCTATACATCCACAGAATGGAGAACATGGATAACAACACATGATTTCAGTCAAGAAACAAGTGAGACATAGACAAGAAGGCATGCAAGGGCTAACTATCTCAACTCCTAGGGGTCATGTTTGCTACTGACTTTCACAGCAATACCACAATTATCACGGAGAGAATAAAACTACATCGATAGGGCCTTAGCAATTAATGATGAAAAAATACACTAATAAGAAAACCAAGCAATAAAGAATCCAAGTGCAAATTGCCACAGAGAAATCAATATTAATGATCTAATAGTAAGCACGAAAGTAACAATGAAAATTATTTCTTTTTGCTTGAGACTTTTCTGTAGGAGTCTTAGTGGAAAATTCTATGTCCAAAATAAGATAAAGAAGGTCCTTTATATAGTGGTAGGGAAATACTTGTTAAAAGGAACAAAATAATAAAAGATCAATTAAAGAAATATCAATTCCTTAATTACCTTGGTCAAATTAATTAGGAGGAGAAAATCTCGCTAATAGGACTATTAAAAGAAAACAAGAAAATCAGTCACACCATCAATCAATTGAGATTAATACGAAGTAATTAAACATGTAAATATTGTCATAAATAGAAGAGTAAAATCTGTCCAAATAAAGTAGAAAGAAAACTCTAAAAATAGAATATAAATGGGATTTGCCATATGTAATAGAGCAAAATCAGTGAGAGGAGAGAATCATAATAATTCGAGCAGCTCAAGTTGACATATTTAAAACATGTAATGTTTGTCATTCCGAATTTAAAAGGGACAAGAGGAATAGGGGACTCAAATCCATCTTAGAGAACCAAATTGATTGACAATTGCAATTTAGCACAAACTTCAAAATTGTAAAAAATTCACAACTCAAGTCATGAAATTAGGGCTTTTTCATGTATACCAGTCTAGGGATGGGCACAACCACAAAAGTAAACGAATTGAATCAAAACTCATAAAATGATTTAAGCAATTTTCCCTAAAACAAACAAGCATGTAAATTAAGATTTAATAGATCAAACCAGTCAACAATCGCAGGGAGCTTGAATAACACTCATGAAATCAAACAATAGAACACAAGAAAAGAAAATAGGTTAAAGAAGATTGAGAACTCGAAAACGCAAAATCAAACCTTTGTCACGAAAAAATATGTTGTTTCCTGTGGATTTTAACCAAAATAGCGGTGATGGTGGAGAGATTTCGCCGACTGATTTCATCGGTTGCATGGCTGGTTAGCGGTGGAGAGGGCCGGAGGCGATGTTCGTGTAATACCCCAATCGTTCCTTAAGCCTAAATCTGTCTTTTGAGTGGATAGGGGTGGCTTCCAAAGTAATTGATGTTTATATTTTGTTGTATTTCTCTAATTTCTACTCTTTTTCATGTATAGAATTGAATAATCTTTCCATTGATACCAATTTTATCGAAATACAACATCGGATGAGGAAGTTATGGCCATTTTATTGAGCGATGTCGGAATCGCCTAGGCCTGATGGTAGATCTAAAGGACCGCCAAGTCCTTGGTGAACCATCAGTTGTCCCATCTAGCCAAGGCAGTAACCCCTTTTTCTGGCCATCGTGTGATGGCCAAAATGGTGGGCCGCCAAAAATTTAACGGACCATCAAGAGGACCGTCAAGTCGAGGTAGAATGTCCCATTTCTGACCCCCGAGTGACGGATGATCTGGTGGACCGTCAGTTTCCTGACGGATCATAACTTCGACCGTCACTTTGAGGCAGAATGTCCCAATTTTGGCACTCGAGTGACAGACAATCTGGTGGACCGTCAGTTGCTCTGACGGACCATCAGTTCGACCATCACAGACCTCGATCAATAATTTTCAACACTTTTTAAAAGGGCATTTTGGTATTTTCTGCCCATTTTGGTCTTGTATATATATATCCAAAAAGATGAGAAAACCTCATTTTCTTTCATTTCTCTTCCAAGAAATATCTAGAAGCTAGGGTTTCTCTCCAACCCAAAATCCAATCTTCTTCCAAAAAATTCAAAAATCTTTCATAGAGTTTCAAAGTGGTTCAAGAATCAAGCTGTCTCGGTCAAAGGCTTCAAGAACCCTAATTTAAGAGTGTAAGAAGGAGTCAAAAACAAGTCTCTTCATCTTAAATTCCTAATCCAAGGTATGTGAGGTTTGAACAAGAACACTCTTTTCGTTCTTGCGCCCAAAGATTTAATTTTTATTATTTATTTTCATGAAATTGCAAAGTGGATTTACACCCAAATTACTTTATTAATGATTTTATGAGATTTGAGTTGTTCAAGTTCGCTATACATGATTATTTCATCATTTTATTTCTTAAATTGAGAACTTACGCCATGAGTTTTATATTGCTACCATGAATTGATAATTTCTAAGTGATTTAAGATAGGTGTCATGATTTAAGCTTTTTCTATGAGAAGTTTGATTATTGAATAGATATTGATATTTAAGCTTGAGAGTCAAGAACGGGATATTTGATGTTTTCCTGAAGTTCTGATATTTGATATGATTTAGTGAGCAAGTACATTTGAGGTTGAGAAAGATTGCTTTAAGTGTGAGTCGAGCTAGGAATCCACAAGTTGTTTATGATTTGCAAATGAGATATTTATGATTTGGTCTCTATGATAGACCCTTAAGTTGATTAAGGTGGATTTCCTAATGTGTTCTGAGCTTAAGACTGGGAGTAGTATTTAGCATCGAGCGGGAAATATGGTATTTTCCCAGAACTACGTGCCACCGTAGGATTAAGATTAAGGGCCAAAGGCCAAGACAGTGATTACTAAAGTTAAGGTTCTACTCTGATGGCAAAGATAGAACAGCTCTCCCCAACGTGGGCAAAATGTTGGACTCCATGCGGCACACATGGTTTATGTCAGTTATAAAAAACTCCCAAGTCCATAATAGTCCAAGTTTCTGGAGTTACCGAGTCACTCTAAGTCATGAGTCAAAGAGTTTGAGTTGAGTCCAATGATTTATGAGATTTATGAAGCATGTGTTATTATTGATGATTTATGGATATTATGTTTCAATTAATTCAAGCGAAGAGAGTCATTATTGTTAGCATGCATGATTTTCTTATATATTTATGATATTTTTTTAAATGTTGCATTCACCCCCTCATACTCAGTACATTCCCAAGTACTGATTCACATACTTTTTTGTGTTCTATAATCCCTCGTGATGTAGGTTCCGGTGCTCAGTATCAGTAGCGACAGTGATCTTTGAGTACCTTCATCTACATTTCTGCAGTTGGTGAGTCCTCATGTTTCGAGGACCTATGTCCCTGATTTTGTCATGTTGGTAGATGGTTGTTTTCTTTCAGTTCAGTGCGAGTCAGTTGGGGACCTGTCCCAATGGATCCTCAGTCTTATGTAGTAGAGGCTTTGTCAGACTAGAGTACCAGTATGTATAGAACTGTAGTATTTTGATTATACAGGACAATATTTCTTTGTATTCCAGTATGTTCATGACATAATTATTCTTTCTTATTACAGCGTCATTAGTGTCATAGTGAGTTATAGAAGTGAAGGAAGGCTTAGAGGGTTATCTTGAGGCTGCATGTGGCCTTAAGCACCGTGTGACGTCTCGGGATGGGATCTCGGGGCATTACAGTTTGATGGGTGTTCGCGAAGCGAAGAAGAGGTGGGGGATCGGAGGGAGCTGTCATTACTATTTTTATCGTTGGTGGCGCCGGAGACGAAGAGGGAGGGAGGTGGCGCACCTATTTTCACCGGAGGATGATATGGCAATGACAACGATGGCGAGGAGGCCGTTCTCCAGTGGGGCTGCGTCTGTGGCTCGTGGTGGCAGTCATGGTTACCTTTTTTTTTAGCGAGAATGAGAGATCTAGAAGGAGGCAGATGAGAGATGAGGAGATTAGGTTTAGGGTTTCCCATTAGAGTGTATAAAAGGAAAGGAAAGAAAGTTTTGATCTCAACCGTCGAATTCGTTTCGGATTGACGGCTGAGATTTAAACATGGAAGTTATTAAATTGGACCTCATATTGGCTATGATGGTAATAAAATGGGCTACAATTGTAGTGGTTTGAATAAGAATTAGGATAAAAGGTAAATAAATTAGGCAAAGTGACTTTGATTAGGTTGTTATTTAAATTGTAGTAGTAGATAATAATAATAATGAAAATAATAATAATTATAATAAAAATAAATAATATTAATAATAATAAATAATAACAATGTTAAATAATGGAAAACTAGATGATGTATTTGCAAAAAAAATGTGGATGTGCATAATTACGTGAAAAAATAATTTAATAATTATATAAAATGTCGTATTTGAGTCTTAAAAATTATAAAAAATGATACTAAATGCTAAAAAATAATTTATGCATTTTTCTAAATTATGAATGCCACACGTTAGTATGTATTTAATGTAAGATAATATGTAAAAGTATTGATAATAAAAATTAAATAATTTTGATAAAAATAGTAGCCTAAAAGTGATATCGGAAGGTCAAAATTGGGTGTCAACAGGGGTAGGGGGTTGGGTGAGGGGTGTGAGTTGGTTGAGATAAAATTTGTTAGAATAAGGGAATATTAGCGATTCAATTTGTTAGGATTCATTGTATTTGTTTCCTTGTGGGAAAAGTGTAGAATAGGTGGGGGTACGTGGTAAGGTGAGACAAAAAATGGATAAATTGGGTTTTTTGGAGGGACAAAATTAGGTGTCTACATCATGCCCCTTTTTGGGTGTAAACACAAAGTGTTTTCATACAAAAAAGTAGACAATGAGACCAAATTTTGACCCGACCATTATTCATCAAAAGAAACAGAAGGAAGAAGAGAAATTGGGTCTTAACTTAGGACATCCTACCTACCCAAGTTATGAGAGAATCAAGTCACATGTATCTCAAAGGGTTGGAAGCAGAGGGACTCTACCGAGTTGGAGAGTCGAGTGAGGCCCTGTCGAGGTTCCGGTCTGCGACTCTGTTATTACATCAAAAATAAAAATTACAAGTTAAAAAGATAACTGAAATTACAAAAATCATATCTATGCAGCTTCTTTTGGACTCTTGACTTGAGTTTCATCACCCTATTCTTCGGGCGGGCTCCTGACTTGCAATTTTTTCAGCTTGTTGCTTGGCTTTCAATTTATCCGCCCTATTTTCCAGGTGGGATCCTGACTTGCTATTTTTCAATCTGTTGACTTTCAATTTCTTCACCTCGTTGCTTGACTTTAAACTTCTTCACCTTGTTGCTTGAATTTCAACTTCTTCACCTTATTGCTTGACTTTCCATTTATCCGCCCTATTCTTTGGGTGGGCTCCTGAAATCACATCAAAACTAGAAAGAAAATTATCCCAAACAAAGGTTATTATAAAGAGAGATTCTATTTTTTCGGAAAAGTAAAGTTCCAAAAATAGGAATTAAATTTTTTGCCCCAGTTTAACATCAGAGAACTCTTATGACAGTCATATCATAGCTACTTGAAAAACCCGAACAAAGAAATTCATTTTCTATGGGTTAATTGGAATGATTCGACTAGAAAGTGCATTTTCTAGGAGTCAAAGGGAATGACTCGACTAAAAAGTACATTTTCTAGGAATCAAGGGGAACGACTCAACTATTAAGTACATCTTCTAGGGATAAAGAGAATGACTCTACTAGGAATAATATCTTCTAGAAATCAAAGGAACAGACTCGACTAGGAAGTACATCTTCTAGGAATCAAGGGGAATGACTAGACTAAAAGGTACATCTTATAGGAATCAAAGGAAATGACTCGACTAAAAAGTAAATCTTATAGGAATCAAGGGGAATGACTTGACTAAAAGGTACATCTTATAGGAATCAAGGGGAATGACTCGACTAAAGGGTACAATTATATGAATCAAGGGGAATGACTCGACTAAAGGGTACGTCTTATAGGAATCAAGGGGAATGACTCGACTAAAGGGTATGTCTTATAGGAATCAAGGGGAATGACTTGACTAAAAGATATGTCTTATATAAATCAAGGGGAATAACTCAACTAAAAGGTACGTCTTATAGGAATCAAGGGGAATGACTCGACTAAAAGGTACGTCTAATAGGAATGAAAGGGAACGACTCGACTAAAAGGTACGTCTTATAGGAATCAAGGGGAAGGACTCAACTAAAGGGTATGTCTTATAGGAATCAAGGGGAATGATACGACTAAAAGGTACGTCTTATAGGAATCAAGGGGAATGACTCAACTAAAAGGTACGCCTTATAGGAATCAATAGGAATGACTCAACTAAAAGGTATAAAATGCACGTCTTATAGGAATTAAGGGGAATGACTTGACTAAAAGGCACGACTTATAGTAATCAAGGGGAATGACTCGACTAAAAGATACGTCTTATAGGAATCAAGGGGCATGACTAGACTAAAAGGCACATCTTATAGGAATAAAGGGGAATAACTCGACTAAAAGGTACATCTTATAGGAATCAAGAGGAATAACTCAACTAAAAGTTACGTCTTATAGGAATCAAGGGAAATGACTCATCAAAAAGGTACGTCTTATAGGAATCAAGGGGATTGACTCGATTAAAAGGTATGTCTTATATAAATCAAGGGGAATGACTCGACTAAAAGGTACGTCATCTAGAAGTGAGGGTTCAATTTATGAAATGTATCGCCTAGCAATTGAAAACTGAAATACCTGGACAAAGAAGTGCATCTCCGAGGGATATAGGATGATGAATTTTTACCATGATTTGATTATCAAACCTGTACAGAAATGTTTCTTCCTACATTTGTACATATGAGGCATTGTAACCCTTAGTATTTATACTCTGAAGCTCTTGATTTGAAGGTAACGTGTTTCCTGTTTCATAAAAAAAACTTGTGAGTTTAAAACATAGTGGCTGGATTGTGGTTTTAGCTTTCGCAGTGATTACTCTTACCCTTGTCACATTTAACCTTGCTTCCAACCATTAGCATATATCATTGACTTTCTACATCATTGACCCAAACTAAGGTTATTAAGAGTGACTCTGAAACCAACACAGTATCTATGTTTTGCCAGGCTTCTCAGATAAACCCTTTGAACCTTTGTATTTTCATGAGTTCCCAGACTTTTCTGTTGACCAAAAATTTTGCATGCCTTACTTTGGCTTACAATCATGTCTCTTTTATGTGCAGACTTTTGTCTTGCTTTGTGTAACTGAAGAATCTGGTAGCCAGTTTTAAAATCTTTTCTCACTTGTTTTGACATAGACTTGACTCAAAGACATGAGACAAATGATAACAATTGAATAGATGACTCAAGAAAATTGAAATAGAAATATAGAGAAGAAGGAAAAGACAATGAATGTCCCCACTGAAACAGAGAGAAGAAAAATTTATTTGAAAATGACGGTCAACCCTATTGACTATGACATGCCTTTTGGATTAAGCTTTTTGATCTTTCATCCAAACTTTCTACCAATTTTTATTGAATTAATGACCCTGAAACTGAGTTACTTCCTTGATCTCATTGCATTCAGAGACCTCATTCGGCTAGTGATGCCTTCAAGGGTTTTCTCCAACAAGCCTCTCTCATTTTCATTTTTGTTCAGCTCACCATTGCCTTATGATGTTCATAAGGGTTTTTCACCAATGAGACTATCTTATTTTTATTTTTCTCCTAATTGCTTATGCGGAGGAAGACGAGTAGTTCCCAAAATGTGTCATCATATCCATTTCATGCTTAGCCTTAACATTCTCAAAGATTAATATGAAGGTATTTCTTTGGTTGTAACTTGGCCTTTGGATAAGGTTACAAAGAAAGAATGGCATGAGGCTCAAACGACACTTGAAATAAGGTGGGACTTACAATTTTTTGAATCAACTCAAACAATTAGGATTAACCCATGCCCCAGTTTTCTTTGGCTGGGTGACTCTAAATTATTTATTTGATTGGAACGAGCCCAGAGTAGGACAGCCTACGTATCTCACCCCCAAGAAAGGAGAATCAGGTCACGCGTAGTTCCGACAACTTGTTCCTTTGCTTAATTCTGATTTCTTCTCTTCTCTTTTTTTCTGACTCTTTTTTCTTTGAAACTTTTTCTAGCTTTATTTTTCTTGACACTCTTCATTTCTTTCTTTTTGACACATTTTTTTCTGACTCTATTTTTTGCTCGACACTTTTCCTTTGAACTTTGCTAACAGTTATCTTGATTCCAAAATAGGGGTATGAAAGAAAATAGAACTAAAGCTCAAACGGGGTTCACAAAGGATGACACCATATTTGGATAGCTGAATGAAATTCCTCCATCATATCAATCCTTAAAAATGCACGTATAAAGCATGCACTATGAAAATAAAAGATGAAGATCATTTGTGACCTTTTTTATTGCAATAACTTTAACTGAGTTTGTGCATCACTACTTCTTCTGCCCTTGTTCAGCATACAACTCCACTTTTATTGTATATTCCTCACATTTAATGACTTATGATTTCGTGGAGCTAATTTCCTTTCAGTTCCTCTTGATATAGGATCACACATCCACTGTTTGCCTAATTGAGACATGTCTTTCAGTTTATGACCAAGCTATTCTTGTGATTCTCAAAATAATTTCCTTAATTTTTAGAAAAGGCTTCAACTTATCACCAAAAGCTCAACACTCTACCTATTTTTGCATAATGTTTTTTTAACTTTAGCCCTCTGATTCAAAGTTCATGCTTAAAACTGGATTTCAAGATCTGACAGAAAATTCCGCTAGTATGTCATATCACTAGAATCAACATAAAATGTAGTGTATAAAGAAAACAAACAAATAACACATATTTAAAACACAAAGGGAAAAGGAAACTTTATTTAGTTGAAATAAAAGATAGAAGATTTTGAACATAAATGACAAGGGAAAAAACAAGATAGATCTCGAACTACAACCTTGAAATAATTCAGATAATAAAAAATAAAATAAAACAAACTACCAAACATCCATCCTAGCAGAAAGAGGAGTGACTTCCCAATTGCTGAGCTTGGCATCTTAGCCACTGGTTTGCATATCAGTATGACTAGATTTTTTTTCACTGTTAATGTTCTGCATCATAATCGATTTATCTTGAATCATCTTTTCTATTTCTATTTTCAAAGCACAACAATCTTTAATACTGTGACCCTGAACATCAAAATGATATGCACATTGTACATTAGGATCAAAACTTCTTGAATGTGGGTTTGTGGTATACCTAAGGAGAGGAGTGATCATGCTCCACTATACCAATCTCTAAAATAAACTTTCATACAACTCTCCAATTGGTGTGAATCTATCCCTTGACTTTTACCTCATTTCATGGTTTGGCTTGGACCAAAAATCTGGCCTAGAAGGGCTTTGGTATGTTTGTGGAGTTAGAGGATGGCTCTGCGGAGTTGGTGCACACCATTGTGAGTACGAAGGGGATTGAACAGATGGTTGTGCATTGTATACTGGATATGGATGTGGGAGAATGGAGTATAATGGATTTTGGGAGTGATTCTATAGATCTTGGGTATGAACTTGGGCTTGAGCCTGAGAGCATGTATCCATTCGAACGGTAAGCAATTGCAACATATTTAAATTCATACATATCTTTTTTAAATATAGTAAACATCTAATCTTAAGATTGTGCAGGGCAATTAGAAAATTGAAAAGGGGTCCCAAAAATAAACATAGGGTGGAAGGCTCTATAGTTGAGGCATGTCTTGCAAGAAAAATATCTCAATTTTGTTAATCCTACTTTCATGATGAAGTTACTTATTCAAGAAACCAACTGAATCGTCATCAGGATGATGTGAATGAGCCTCATTTGCAACCGATATCAATTTTCAGTCAATCTGATTGTAAGGAAAAAAGGACCATATGTTGTTGGCTCACTCCCATGGAGTGCAAATCAGGAACTTTGTATGTCTTGCTGAATTGCCCGAAAGTTGAGCCCTTTCTAAAGTAAGGAGATTAAAATTTTAACATATCTTATTTTTTTACTCATTCCCTTAAAGAAACTAATTGTGTTTCGCATGTTGGATCTTCAATTCATTTAAGACTGTAATACCCCGTACTTCTACCTAGCTTGAAATCATTCCAAGAATGTTAAAAACTTATTTGGAAATATGAATCCATTTTTGTACATATGGAATTTTTAAGATTTTACCTTTTTATCATGTAGGAAATTGAATTAGCTTTCCAACGATACCAATTTCTTTCAAATCCGGTGTCAGAGTAAAAAGCTATGGACATTTAACTCAGAGCTATCAGAATTGCCCAGGTGCGATGGCCAGGTTGACGGACCGTCGATCTAGCGATGGACCATTACCTAGACTGTCACAACCAAGGTAGTGAGTCAACCTTCTGGATAAGGTGTGACGAACAGGTTGACAGACCGTCAAACTTGCGACGGATCGTCGCCCAAGCCGTCACTATAAGTCAGTGAGTTTTTTTTGGTCCACGTACGACGGTCAAAATGACGGACCGTCAATCCAGCGACGGGCCATCGCACGAGCCATCATAGGTCCCGTTTAGTGAATTTTAAGTCATTTTTAAAAGGGTATTTGAGTCTTTTTCCACCCGTTTTAACCCCTAATTATACAAGACCATAGACCATAACTTTATTATTCATCTATAACATCAAATTAGGGTTTCTCTCCAAGATCTATCCTCAAGAAAAAAAAACCTAGCTGTTTAATTCCAAGTCAAGAATTCAAGTTTTCCTTCATCAATCTTCAAGAAATCACAACCCAGGTATCTCATGTGTTGATTCATGGGTCCCTTTCACCCATGAAGCTTAAGAATCTCTTTTAAAATCCAAGATTTGGGTATTTGTGAATATTCATGATTTAAATTGAATTGAAATTCATGTCCATGATGTTGTTTGGTTTTGATTCATGTTTTAAATTACATATTCCAATGATTGACCTTAGTATATGATGATTTGCCTAATAACCATGATAAACCCCCTTCATATTACATGTTGATTGATGTATCCATGATTATTAGATGTGTTGATGATTTTATAACCAAAGAATGCTCCCATGTGTTTGATTAAATGCCTATGCAAAAGAAAAGTATCATACTAGTATGATAATATGAAATCACCATTCATGTACAAGTTTATGCATGTCAAATGTTTGATGAAATGTCTTACTCAATGAATTATGGATTGTTGATGTTAGTCATGTATTCAAGGAATTCATGATTTGTCAGTTTCTTTTCATGGAGTCCTGGGGGTACTTATACCCAAAAAATATAGTTGTGTGCCTAGAGTCGGTATCATGTTTTCAGGATATCCTCAGTCAATCCATGATCCATAGAACTCAGTCAGTCATGTGACTCAGGAAATCTCAGTAATACCGTAATCTCAGTACTCTTCTGTCAGTCAACGAAACTCAATTAATTCAGTTCAGTAATCCATGTTCAGTGTCTATTCAGATGGGAGTAGGAATTAGCACTGAGTAAACCCAAGCATGGAAACTCACCTGTTATATGAGGGTGTGATTCTTAGAAGCAATCCTTGCATTCCAGAACTACATAGCTAGCGTAGGTTGAGACATCATAGCTTTCTATATGAGGGTAGATGAGGTGGCTTAACTAATTATGTGAGGGTTACCACCGTTCTCACTAAAGTTACCTATTATACGTGGTATTGATACCCTTCCAATTGGGGTTACAGATTGGACCCCAACTCAGCCATAATGGCGTATTAGGGGCATGTCGGTTACATAACTACTTCCCATAGTTTCAATGACAGAATCAGGACTATCAGTTACAGTCAACTTATAACAATACGGAAATTAGCTAATTCCATCAAAACCTAGACTGTCAGATAGAGTAGCTCAGTATCAGTTATTTCAGTTATATGATTATCAGTATCTCATGTTATCAGTACTCAGATTTAGCAATCATGTTATCACGAACTCAGTTACAGTTATTATGTATTCATGCATGTATTCTCACATTCATATTGGCTAGTCAGTTAGTATAGTTCATGCATGTGAACTCTTTACATTCAGCCTAACTTTCATGCATACCAGTACATTCAAAGTACTGAAGCATTTGCGCTATGGTGTTTTATACCATAGGTTCAGAAGCACGAACTCCAAAGAATCAATAGCATTCAAGTCTCAGCCGTCAGAGATAGTAGTGAGTCCTCATCCTTCGAGGACATGACCATTTCTTTATTATCTCATTAATTAATTTATTAGTTGTAGTTAGTTGGGGACATGTCCCATCAACGCCTTATTCAGACAGTTCAGTCAGTTAGAGGCTTTTCAGACTATCATGTTCAGACAGTTATTTCAGTGTTTGGGTATTTCATACCCCATCCATATGTTATGATTTATCATATATGTTTCAGTTTTGAACCTTAAGGCCTTTTAGTTTATGTTTTAGCATTTATACAGTATATTATGCAGTGTTCAGGTATAGATATCAGTCATGGGTTAGCTTGTGGTCCTTCGGGGTCATGAGCACCGTGTAGCATTTTGGGTACCAAATTTGAAGCGTTACAAAGACTCAATTTCACAAAAATCAAGTGTATGCATCCTTTGCAACATGGTTTACATATGAGGTTCGTAAGTGTATTAATATTTCTACAAATTTTAAACATTTACACATTCCTCAACTAACATATAATATATATATATATATATATGTATAATATTTTTAAGTAGACCAGTCACCAAATACAGCCATATACGATCAACTTTTGAGAGATATTTCTTTGGGTCCAGTTGAAGCTCATGCAATATCCTATTACACAGTAAATGGGTTTAAATTTTCTACCAAACAATAGTGGTGTTTGGGTTAAGGGTGATGATGATGTTGATTACTTTTAACATTATACACGAGATCTTAGAACTGGAGTATGCTGGTTTCCCAATATAATAAATTATCCTCTTTCAATATAAGTGATTTGATCCAAGCACAAGAGGCATAAGAGTACATAAGGATCATAACATCATTGAAATGAAGCATAATAGGTCGTATCCTATTTATGATCCATTTGTTCTAGCGCAAAATGCTAAATAAGTGTATTATGCTCCTTATCCATTGTGTAGTGATAAGTCTGATTGGTGGGTTGTAATCAAAATAAAGCCTATAGGATGGGTGGAAGTTGAGAATGTGCTTGAGACTGCATATAAAAAAAATGCAGATTGATCACCAGCTAGTGGACGTTGACTGTAATGCCCCAAAATCTCATCCCAGAGCGTCACACAGTGCTTAAGGATATAAGTAGCCCCCAGCTAACCCTTTGAGCCTGTTACTACATATAATAACTTACTTCGAGATGAAATAAATGAAACACTGATGCTATCATATCAAATAATAGGAAATATGAAGAATATTTGGTCCAAACGACCACAATACTGGAAATCTCAACATACTAACAATCTGATAACTAGTCTGACAAAGCCTCTACTACTCCATAAACTAGAAAGCCATTGAGACAGGTCCCCAACTGAATCAAACTGAACTGAAAGCCATAATATATCTACTAAAGTACTGAAATGTCTAAATAGAGGTCCTCGAACCATGAGGACTCACCACTGTAGAGATGTAGACAAAGGTACTCGAAAATCACTGACGAGGCTGGGATTGAGCACCTGAACCTACATTATAAGACAATGTAGCACATAGACGTATATGTGGATCAGAACTTGGGAATGTACTGAGTATATGGGGGTGTATGCATTTATATAAAACAATATCAGTACTCTTTCATTAAATCATGCATGCAATTACGAATGAATCACAAAGCTTGAATAAGTCTAAAAATGTAAAGCTCAACTATCATGCATAATGAAACATGTAACACAAATCTCATAAGTCACTATACTTGACTTTTAAAAATCTCTACTCTTCTCTTATTCTCAATACTTGAAGGTTAGAGGGACTTTAAACAATGCTTTCAAACTCATATTTTTATCTCATGGAGGGTAAAACTTCTTTGAAACTCAAGGACTCAGGACTCTTTGAAACTTTAAGACTTGGGAACTCTGTGACTCTTGGAATTACATAACTTTGGACACTCGGGAGTTTCCTCTAACCGACATAAACTATGTGAGATACATGGAGTCCAACGTCTTATCCTCCTAAGGAAGAAACCTTACCTTGGGGAGAGGCGTCATACTCTTGCCAGGGAGTATAGCCTCAACTCAGTGATCACTATCTCGACCTCGGGCCTATAAATCTCAGTCCTACGGTGGTATATAGTTCTGGGGTATGAGACCTCGGAATCATACCTAACTCCGTGCTAAATACTTCTCCCATACTCAGCTCAGAACTCTTAGGAAATCCACCTCAAAATAACTCAAGGGTCTATAATGAAGACCAAATTATAATTCTCTTAGCTTTAAATCATAAAGATTAAATAATGTGGATTCCTGTCTTAACTCAGGCTGAAAGTAATCTTTCTTTAAAAAAAATCCAAGTACTTGTTGATTGAATCATACTAAACAACATACTTTTCAAGAAACATCAAAACTCATACTTAATTTAGATCTTATAATTATGCTCAAATAATCTCGATTTCATAATAAAGCTTAAATCATGACATTAATCTTGGAAACATCAAATCGATACAAGGATATGCAACTCATAGCATAATTTCTCAACTCATGACATAAAATAGTAAAATAATCATGCAAAACAAGACTTGAACAACTCGTAATCTCATAATCTAAAAATAAAGTAATTTGGGTATAAACCCACTTGCAAAAATATTAAATTCTTTAATAAAATAAAAAATATGGGCACAAGAACGAAAAAAGTGTTCTTGCTCAAACCCCACATACCTTGAATTAGAAGCTTTGGATGAACTCTCGCTTTTGGGACTCTATTCGTACTCTTGAATGTGGGTTCTTGAAGCCCTTGACTTGGGAACCTTGAATCATGACTCAATTTAAAAAATCTATGGTGGATTCTTGAGATTCTTGGAAGAGGTTTTGGATACTTAGGATTTTTGTTGAGAGAAAACTTGAGAAAAACTTCATAGAATGCTTGTAAATGACTTTAATTTGGTGTTTGTACAGTTTAAGAGGCTTGGAAAAAGTCCGAAGTGCCCTTTTTAACTTCTGTACGGAGCTGGAAAAATTAATCTGGAAACCCAATTTTATGGTCCACCGTGACGCGCCACTATCGCGGTGGCTCACTGGAAATTGACAAATGAGAATCTGGGAGTCACCGCGATCCGGAGCCTTTGCGTTGTCCCACTGGTTGGGACCTGGACCTTCAGCATGACGCACCACAATCACGCTAGGCTACTGGAATTGATAATTTCTGAATAGAGCCTCTATGCGACGCGCCAGGCACTAAAATGATGTTGTTTTACAACTAGGACTTAAATTAGCCATAACTTCTTGTCCGGGTATCTGATTTGGGCGACTCTTATATCGACGGAAATCTTATCAAATTTTCCATATGATAATAATTTTAAATTAGGGAAATTCTATATGGTTAAACCGATACTAACTTAGGAAGTCACTTCTCAATCTTTTAGGGACGGAATTGCACTTCACTTGACACACTCTAAGTCTTAGACTACGAGGAAATTTTTTGGGGTCTTACATTGACTTAGTGGATAGTTTGAATAACCCAAAAAATATATTTGAAGAAGTTAATATTGAGGAAGAAGAGGCTGAGTGGGTAGGAGATGAGGAAATTTCCGAAGAGAGTGAATGGTTTAGTGGAGAATCTTAAAAAGAGGAGGATTAGTTTGTATAGGTTGTATTTATTATGTATTGATGTCTTTATGCTTTGTACTGTATATTTACCTTTATGTTTCTTTTTTAAGATTGATATGTAATATACTGTTTAAGTTTATTGTTTTCACTTTTTAATAATTTATATATTAATAAAAATATTCTTGTCTATCTCGTGTTGTTGAAATATGAATTAGTAAGTTGAAATTAGTTACTAGGAATGTTTTCTTATTTATTCATTTTGTAGGAACTAACTACTTGTTAACATTACATAATTTAGATGTCAGGCAGAGGTGACAAAGGTAAGGGGAAAGTTGATCCTACGTAACCAAAAAAGAAAAGACAACCTCCACCTTATAGACGACCGACAGGTATTCATATATCTGAGGGTCGGTTTGCTGATGCGACAGCACGACCCTCATATTATAGGTCGTCTCAACATTTGGTTCCTACTCCTACGCATGTGGGTCCACTTCATGGGTCTACACCGACCCAATCTGCTTCTATCACTGTGCCACGACCATCACAGTACTATCGAACGACCGCTGGCACATCCGAACATCTACCATCATTGATACGCTCATGTAGCAGTCACGCAGCTTCGCACAGTGATTCTGCTGGATCTGTAGGGTTGTCGGATTTTAAGCTTGGAGGCACTCCATCTGATGCTTCAGATCTACCCACGCCAATGCATCCACCATCACTTGATCCACAACCAAGAGACAGAGATAATTCTGGGAAGCGTTATTTTATTCCATATGCGACAGGGTAAGATTTCTAAATATAATAACATTATTCATTTTTTCATTACTATATTATTATGCTCTATGAAATTACTATTTGATCTTGTGTTGTAGGTTTAGGCCGGATGCTGGAGTTGGACAAATTGCGAGAAAATGTATTTTTCAGAACTTCAACGGCTACTGGACCAGTTGGCAAAAAGGTTTCAAAAATTGATAGGAAAAGAATGTTTTAAGAATTTAATGTAAGGATTTAACTTATCGACTACTTAACACTTTGTTAGAACAAAAGATTGAATATTATATTTTTGTTTTTGTTGTAGAAATTTTACTGGTGGGATGATGCGAATGCATGTCTTATAAAGAGGAACTTTTTCAGAAGATGTAGATCCAGATTTAACGGTCTGTTGGATTATGCCCGAACCAACTTGGTACGACTTAACTGGATTAGTGAATCCTTATGGAAATAGTATATTCACTATTGGAATAGCAAAGAATACCAATTGTTGAGGGAAGAAGGAAAGAAAGTTCGGGCATCATCCAAGGGTGGCTCCCTACATATTACGGGTGCCAAAAGTGTAATTGTTGTGGAGGAAAAAATGGTATGTAACTTTTACAGTTTTAATTGTTTGTTTTTATTTACATTTTTAAGTATTTAAACGTTGATAATTTTTTCATATGCAGGAAAAAAAGGGTAGGAGCATACCACAAGATGAGCTATTCGAAGAGACTCATCTGAAAAAAAAAAAACCGACTAATGAAGATGTTTGGGATGAACCTCGTGCAAATACTTCCCATGTAAGAATCAAATTTTGAATTTATGAATATTTTTCTCAAAGTTGATATTATTCAAGTATAAGTACTTTAATATTTTTAGACTTTTAATTTTAACTTTACTTTGAATATAGGAAAAATACACGCAGCTCGTTAGTGAGTATCATAGTACTCAGCCTCCTGAAAGTTAAGGTGATCCACCACCCCAACATGTAGAGGAGGAGTTATGGGATAAAGCTATGGGTCCTGCAGTAGAGGCCATTACTACGGATACCACAAAAAAAATTTGGCAAGAATATTAGGTGTTCGTCGGCCCTTCATACTCTAACTCTTCAGTTGATAGAGAAACCATTGAAAGACTACAAAATACGGTTTCTAAAATCACTGAAGAGCTTGTTGAACAGAGAGAGAGGGCGTAGAAGAAGGAGGAGGAAACATCATCACAAATCGGGATGCTGCAGGAGCATATCAGCTCTTTCATTCAGACTGCAGGGATTATTCCTTCATGTCCAGGTGATGTAGTTTGGGCTGCAAAAGGTCTACGCTCCCTGGATGATATCAGCACAAATGAGGATGCGGAAGACGAGGAAGAATTCGATGAAGATTAGTTTTAGTTTTTGACTTTTGTATTTGTTGTACTTTGGATTTAGACATTTTGTTGTAGTTTGTACACTTTTGACTATTGTTGTAATTTTTACACTTTCACTTTTATTGAACAATTTTTATGTGTTGTACACTTTTGAAAGTATTTACATTTGGTTTGTTGTTGTTTCTATTGTATTGCATATTGGACCATTTTTTGATTTTTTTTTTTAAATTTTTAGAAAAACCAACCACTTGTGGTTGGTTTTTTAAAAAAAAATTACAGAAAACCTACCACTTGTGGTTTTTTTTTTTGAATTTGTTTTAAAAAATCAGTTTTTCCAATTTTAATAAAATAATAATGAATTTTAAAAATATATATATATTTTTAAGGAAACCGACCACAAGTGGTCGGTTTCTAAAAAGCTACCACTACTTTATCGACAACGCACTTTGGTCAATTTTGTGGTCAGAAATTGGGAAAAACCGATCACTTGTAGTTGGTTTTTGTGGTTGGTTTTTCTCTTTTTTTTAGTAGTGTTATTTTAAATGAATATCGTGTTCGATGTTTAGTACTAACTTTCATGACTTTGTGCTTTTAACTTTATATACTTTTCTTATTCAAGATTATCGAATTCTAGAAGTAATTGAATTAGTTTATTAAAATCTCAAATTTAAATCATAATATTCTAAAATTTTACTCGCACACTTATTTTCTCAAAATATTTCCACAAATCGAAGCAAAAGGGAGGAGATCACTAATAACTTCTAACCAGACAAAAATATAAAAGAGGGCAGACAGGGGAAAATAATAAAATAGGAGAACTCTTCGTCAGACGCAGGTTTCGGTTGATTCGTTTGATTTTTTGTGGTTTCAGCAACCTAAATTCATGTTTGTTCCTGCAAGAACTCATCTGTTTCGGTCATCTTTCTCTTAAAGTTCTTTCTATCGTCGCTTTGATTTAGAGCTTTCACTAGTTCTCACTCATTTTTTTCATCCATAATGAATTTATTTATTTTTAAGCAAAAGGAAGTAAGAATGGTATCCGAAAAAAATGAAATACCATCTCCACCTAGATTTTTTTGATCAAAACTTCACTATTCAACGTTAGTGAATGGGACTTCTCTAATTGGTAAGAAACGTTGTTTAAGAAAAAAGGGCTTTTCATAATTTCTTTGGTCTCACCAATTCACGTGTGGTTGTCCTTTGAAATAGATCTGATATCAAATATTTCTAGTTAGCCATCTTACTTTTGTTTGATGACTTTATATTTGTTACATGATCAACAGATTCAGGATTTTAGTACAATGACCTCAAGTATATTAATTCATTTTTAATTTAACTTTTATATATATTTAGGGTTGTTTGATTGTTGGAATAAGGGATTATTGTCCTGCCTTAAAATTCGGGATAATTTTACTATGCGTTTGATTATGAGTATTAATCAGTCCCAAAAATTATTTTATACTAAAATGGTGGAATTAACTATCCTATATAGAAGGTGGATAAGCACAATGCATGTCTCGCTCCTAGATTGGGTCATGACATGTTTATAGTTACAGAATTATAATTATCAAATATGGTTCACTTACTTTGTTCTTTGTTTTTCTAAAGAATATAATTAGCACAAATTCATGTAATCGGTTTAAATTTGCTTGGAACTGAGGCATACTTATTATTATCATCAACCTCGTTGTGATTCATTTGTTGTAAATTATGTGTTTTGTTTTTATTTTAATTTGTTTGAACGTGAATCAAAATATTTAATTCATAAACTAACAAGCCTTATAAAATAAAATAGATAGCAACACCTCTACTTGAAATAGTACACCAAACCAATTATATCTCGTAGAGATCATGAGAGATTAGCTTTCCTTAATCTTCGAAGACATTGATATCAAAGCCAAATTTCCATATTTTAGAAAGAAATAAAAATTACCAAGCTATTTGTCAAAAGAGTTTTTCTTTATAACTCAAACTAATACTACATCAGTTTTGATACAGGTAAAATTCATAAATAGCATACTTAAGACCATAATAATGAGATTCATAGAAACACTTTTATAATTACTTAAACTAGCAACTTATATTTTGTATTTGAACAAACTGTTGCTATAAAAATACATATACAAATTGTTTTACTGCCCATATTTAACTCAAATCAGTTGAGTTAAATGTGGTATAATTAGGCATGAATTAAATGTGGAGATTTCTTTTTCATTAAAACCTCTTAATTAACGTGATTTTCGTTATTTGTTACCAACCGAAATAAAAATTCAAATTTCAGTTTCACATTATCGTTTTCATTTTAAAAAATCAAAATCAAATTCAACTGAAGCTTCTTCTGTTCAATATCTTCAAAAATTCAAATTAAACCATTACTGTTGTTGAAGGTATTTAATCATAATATTATTTTCTTCTATGAATTTCATCAGTTGTTTGAAATCGATCAAAAAGATTTCATTAATTTTTTTTGAACAATTACTATTATTTCGTTCAAATTTTTTTTAGCCATTACTAATGTTTCGTTCAAATATAGTGATCAAAATTGATTTTTTGTTAGATTATTTTTGAATATTTTGAGCCATTAACGATTTTTTGTTAGAGTGATCAAAATTAATTTTTCGTTACGTTGTACAATTTAACAATTTATTTTGTTAAATTATTTTTGAATATTTTGTAAAAAAACTACGAAAAAAAAAGTAATGTTACAATAAATTGAACTGATCGAACAATATTTTGATCAAAATCAATTTTTTAAGCTGCTCAAACTCAATTTTTGGAGTTCTGATTCTCAAAATTTAAGAGTATATTTGTATTTTCATAAAGTTTGATTTTGTATATTTTGATTGTGTTCGAATATGGATGTTACAAAGCCATCACTATAGAAAAATACATATGAAATTGGATATGTATGTATAGAAATACAAATGCTTTCATATAACTTAAATGTATATTGACCAAAACAAAAATATAAATGAAAGTGCATATGTATTTATAAAAAATATAAAATACTTTCATGTAACTTAAATGAATATTTACTAGTCAATTTGTATATATGGAAAACCTATATATACTGTATTGAAAAAGTATTTGAAAATGTATTTGTATTTCAACAAATACAAATATGTCCATAACCCCAACTGCATATTTAAACAAAAAGAATACCCAAATGTATATTTCAACATTCCAATATACTGAAGATACATAATAATTATAAAAAAGTACATACAGGCAAATACCTCTTCATAAATAGTTTATATATAAATGTTTTTTTCATACATGCAACTTAGCATATGTATTTAACATACAAATACACATAAATACATACTACCCCAAAATGTATATTTAAGCAATCAGCTTGACCAAAATACATATCAGTAAATACATATCAACTTCGCCAAAATACATATTACCCAAAAATGATATCAGCTTTACTGAAATCCCTAAATACATATCATTAAATAAAAATACATATACACCAAAAAAATACCTCTTCCTCCTCATCTTCTTTCGATTCATTACTAGACGAGTTTTCAACAACGCCTTTTGAATTTACTCCATCTGTTCATTTTTACTGGTCACAAATTTTCTTATTAGATTTCTAATTGTTGGGTTCAAGATTAAAAGTGTGAATGATAAATGGAGGGAATTAAATGGAGGAAAAATTGAGATAACACTTAAAAAGAAAAGTGTACTCAAAAATAAGGAAAGTCTACTAATTCTCCCACATTGATGGGAGAATGAAACTTTCATGTGTTTATATTAAGAAACACAAACTCCACATGGTAAGTAAGACAAGAACTAAGAGGTGCCTTGCGTCGTCGTTGTCGCTCGCTCGACTTGGCTTCGGCTTTGGCTCGGGGTCGATGAGATTAATCTTTTTGGACAAAATTTACTTGAAACATGGGAAGATATCCAGTCCAAAAATCCAAATAAAAAACGCAACAGTTTTGCTCCTCCATTAACATGCATGCTTCTGCATGCAGAAACGATGCTAAAAGGTGCTCGGAAGAGACACAACTCTTCGAGTAAAAGACATACTATTTCCAAAAAAGGTGTGACAGTTTGAATGGTTGTGGCTATTCGAAAAGACACACAATTTCGAATGGACAGACATGACTATTCAGAAAAGATACACCTTTTCGATGAAACATTGTCACCTTTCGGAAGAGGCATTTCATGGCTATATAAACTTATTTTTTCCACAAAAACAATAAAATTTGAACAACTTTTGAAGACAATCTTTTTTTACCACTAAACCATAGAGGATCTTGTGATTTTGGTAGCCTTCACAAGGGCATTATTGATATTTTAATTTTTTGGTGAAATAAAATTACGACACATGATGATTAATGGTGTTTTTTAATCACATATTTTCATTGTCGCCCTTATTCCTTTTGTTAAGATTATTCCACTTGGGTTTAAATAATTAATTTTTTCTTGCCACGTGTTAGATTACTATTTGATTAAAACTCCTTTCATTTTAAATCAATAGTACTCAAGCTAACTTTTCCTACAAAATTAAAGTTTTCAATGATTTCAACTACAACCTCATAGTTCTTTATGATATTATAATATAATAAATAATATCTTATATTTATTGTTTCTCGTAGTGGACATGAAAAAGTATAAAAAAATAATTAAAATGGAACGAATAGGTTACTCTTGTAAGGAATGTGTAAAAGATAAATATAATAAGTAAATAAACCGGATGGAACAAGCTATTAATGTAGTTTAATTATCATTTAATATTTTACATATTCTTATTAAATTAATTTATATTAAGGCTTTGATTTGAGGTAATAAATAAAAGTTTTGGTAGTCCTCACATTAAAATTCATGGTATAAAAATCTTACATGTGGCATTGTTTTGTCATTATTCTCCTCTTAAGATTTCCCACATGAACATTTCTATTGGTTGAATTTGTTTTTTGTTTTATTGAATTATTTTCTTCTTCATCTTAAAATATTTGTCACATTTCACTTTAGAGGATCAAATTATATGAATTTAATCAATGTTTTTAAGAAAAAAATATTATTATATCGATATAATCATTGCATTTTATGATATTTGATCTTCATATAGTTTTGAATATCTAATTTCTAATTTTATTGAATTAATATAACACAATTTATCTCTAAAACAAGTCAAATTATATTTTAAAAAATAAAATGATATAATTTGAACAACTTTTGAAGACAACCTTTGTTTATCACTAAAGCATAGAGAATATTTAGATTTTTGTAGTCCTCGCAAGGGCTTTTTTGATATTTCAATTTTTTTATGAAATGAAATTACAACACATGATAATCAATAGTGTTTTTTTATTACATATTTTCATTTTCGCCCTTATTCTTTTTGTTAAGACCAATCCACTTGGGTTTTTATAATTGGTTTCTTCTTGTCACATGTTAGATTACTATTTAATCAACACTCCGTTCATTTTGAATCAATAATATTCAAGCCAACTTTTCCTACAAAATTAAAGTTTTCAATGATTTCAACTACAACCTCATAGTTCTTTTTTATTTTATAGGATGATAAATAATATCTTGTATTTATTGTTTCTCGTAGTGGACATGAAAGAGTATAAAACGATTACTAAAATAGGGCGAGTAGGTTACTCTTGTAAGGGCGTGTAAAAAACAAACATAATAAGTAAATAGAAAGAATGAAACAAGCTATTAATGTAGTTCAATCACATAAAAAATCAATAACATTTTTCACTTCTTTGCTTGAAAACTTTTCATGTTCCCAATCAAAGAGAGGAATGCAAATGAACACGTAATTTTGACCAAACCTAGATTTAGGTCTAAATTAGACATTGTAATTTCTATGTCATTTTAAAAATATTACAAAAATAAAAATAGTATCACATTTTAGGATAAGCTTTGTTTTTATTTTCAAAAAAAAGAGAAATTTATAATAGAAAAAAATATTAGCCTAAAATAAACTTAACCTAGAACCTTTTTCCCCAAGAAAAAACAAAACCTGCACTTGCCTACTACTATATATAACTAGCGAAACATACTGCTCCCTCACGTTACCTAACCAGAACAATACAGCAAAACCAAAACCTACACTTCTCTACTACTATATATAACTAACTAAACCATACTACTCCCTCTCACCTGCAAATTACTACTCCCTCAGAAGCCACAACCAAAATTATATTCCCTCACGTTCCTAAGAATGTTATCGTTAGGTTATCGATTCCACCCCACCGATGAAGAGTTGATCAACTATTTGAAGAATTTCGTGCTCCACGGAGTGTTGCCACCTAGGGATTTTATTAAAGTAGCAGACCTGTTTGAAGATTTGGAGCCATGGGAGATTATGACAGGTTCGGAGAAAACACGTTATTTTCTTTCGCGATTGAAGAGATTCAAGAATTCAACCAAAAAATTCTCAAGAACAGTTGGAAAAGGGACTTGGAAGGGCCAAAATAGTGGTAATCCCATTGAAGATGGATTAAAGAAGAATACTACAATTGGATATAAGAGAAGTTTGAAGTATAAAAGTGATAACGAAAAAGATGTAAATAATGACAAGTGGCTCATGAAAGAATATTTTTTGCCAGATGAGTACTTTAGGAAAAACAACAATAACTATGCATTCGTCATTTGCAAAATCAAAGAGAAGAAAAAAAATGAGAAAAAGAATAAGGGGGTTATTAATGATGATGTGATGGAGGAAGAAGTTGATGAATTTATTGATTATGTATTAGAAAGCATTCCTGATAATCATCAAGTAATTACCAACGGTGATGACAATCGATTCGCGGTTGCAAACGAGGTTAATTATGAAGTGATGAGGACAAATTATGAAGCAAGTACAAGCACATTGCATGAAGATTACGGAGGAGAAGGCAGGAGTAATTATTTGGAAGGTGGTGTAGTTGAGGACTTTAATGGAATTAATGATCTACTATTAGGAGTTGAGGATATTAACGATGAGAATTGTTGCATTGACTATGATGAGTTGCTGGAAATTATTGGATAAAGTAAAGGTTTTTTGTTTTAGACTAATTAAGTAGGTCATAATAGCATGAATGTACAAGTTTATCTTTTAGTAGTTGCATGAATATTTTTCTTCGAATATGCAGTTTCTTGTTTTAATTCTTCTTAATTTCGTTTTTAGTTATTTGTTTTTTATGGTTGGGAGTGTGCATATATAAGATAAAATCTCCCAACTTCATCAAGTTTTTTTCTTACACGTTAATTATAGTTATGGCATCATCATCTTCCTCCATCTTCTATCCAAAAACGTAGTATTAACCTAAATATATAACACGATTAAGCTAGTATACACAACTTCTGAAATCTCTTTACAAGGTGTTGGAGCAATTAGTTCAACCCGATATTGGAATCTCTCAAGCAAATAAATGGGAATTATGAACAGTTTCATCAACGATATCTTCGAAAAACTTGCTCAGGAGTCTTCTAGACTGCTGTAGGATTGGTCTTGCTTATATTTGTATTTTATTAGTTGGTTTTAATAGTTGGGTGTGCATATATATTTTTTGTCAAGTTTTCTTACACGTTATGGTTAAGGCTGTTATCTTCCACAATACGGGTACGTAGAATCTGTATAATAGAATAACAACTTCAACGCGAGTTCATGTATGAACAAGAACACAATGAAGTTGAACAAATACTCTCAACACAAGATCAAAATGATCTTTACAAGAGGTGTATTTTATATTTCAGAAATATAGATGAAACAGAAATTGTTAAGGCCAAGTCGTCCGAATTCACGGACTTTCCTTAAGGAATAATTCCCCTCACTGTACCCGAGGTTATGGAATCTTCCTCCCAGGATAAAATGGCCTTCAATCCGACTATAGTGGTACCTCAAATATGCGGATTCTTCGAACACACTCACGGTTTGAATGATCACACTTTGAGTATTTTTAAGAAGAAGAAGAAGCTTGTAATTTTGAAAATTTTCTATGTTAACCTGTGGAAGAAAGCATGTTATTTATAGCCACAACATGCCTCTTCTGAAGAGAGGCAATGGTTCAATCCAAAGGTTGCACCTTTGCTGTAAGTTTATGTCTGTTCATGAAAGATTGCATCTTTTCCTGAATAGTCATCTTCTTTCATGAATCAGTGTGTCCTTTTACTAAATGGTTGCATCAGTTTGTTCAACCAGTACATCAGTTCAGAAACAATACAGCAGTTCTGAAGCAGCATTAGTTCAAAAACAGTGCCTGCACCCAGTTTGGAAACACTGATCACTGCCCAGTTTCGAAACACTGTTTTGGAAAATAAATGAAGTCCAACAGAAAATATTTCCTGCGTTTTACACATATTCAGATCAGATTTTCATCAAATAAATTTTTTCCAAAAAGATAGATCTCATCGATCATTTGCCAAATCCAAATCCAAATCCGAAGCCGAGCCGACCGAGCAACGACGACGACGGCGCGAGACATCTCTATTTTCTTGCCTCACTTATCATGTGGAGTAAGTGTTCATTAATATAAACACTACAAAGTTTTCTTCTCCCACCAATGTGGGAGAATTAGTGGACTTTCCACTTTGGGAGTATACCATCTAAATTGGTATCTCCTTCCTTCCACAATTTTTTCTCCATTTTTTCCATTCACATTTCATTCATATACTATGAACCTAACAATCCCCCACGTGAATGGGGAATGACTATTTTTTCGTAAAAGTTTTACGGATAAGTATGTGATCATCAAGCAAAGACTGATTGCATCTGGATAAGTGGGTTTCCCTTTGAACTTTTTGTAGTGAACATGCATCGGATGCACTCGGTCAATCGGTAGATTTAATATCTTTGAACCGTTGAGCTTTAATGTACACCTAGACAACACATGTCACACAACCATCCTTTTACCGTTTATGGTTCTTACAGTTTTGTTCTTTTCAGCCATGAACATGTCCCGGTTTTCATGAGAGCATAGAGAATAGGTCTTTACTAACATTCTCTTTGAAGCGACTTCCTCTTCGCCTACACATAGGTGATTCTTCAATGTTCAATCCTGTAGATTAAACTATTTGGTCAAATATGCCAAATTTAGATAATCATTAAAAGACTTTTCACCTTAAGTCTTATCCTTGTTTACTATACATTGTCTACATCATGAGAATGGGTTGGGTATTTTACAATGTTGAACCTGTCAGACACAACTTTGTTTGATCTCCTTAAACCTAGCTCTTGGGATCTCCAGTCTGCTAGGTAGATTTACCGCCATGCTGACTTTTCCTAGGCCTTAAACCCATTCTCTTGGATGTCTTTTCTACTCCTTTTCTAGATAGGCCTTTTGTAAGTGGATCCGACACATTATCCTTTGACTTTACATAGTCTACAGTGATAATTTCATTAGAGAGAAGTTCTCTAACGGTATTATGTCTTCGTCTTATATGACGAGATTTACCGTTATACATCATGCTCCCTGCCCTACCTATTGCCGCTTGGCTATCACAGTGTATACATACTGGTGCCACTGGCTTGGGCCAATAAGGAATATCTTCTAAGAAATTTTGGAGCCATTCTGCTTCTTCACCGGCTTTATCCAATGCGATAAATTTAGATTCCATTGTAGAGCGAGCGATACAAGTCTTTTTGGATGATTTCCAAGAAACTGCTCCTCCACCGATAGTAAATACATATCCACTTGTGGATTTTCCTTCATTTGATCCGGTGATCCAATTTGCATCACTATATCCTTCAAGTACCGCAGGATATTTATTATAATGCAAAGCATAATTTTAAGTATATTTAAGATACCCCAAAACTCTTTCATTGCCATCCAGTGAATTTTGTTGGGATTACTCATGTACCGACTCAATTTACTGATAGCGCATGCTATGTCTGGTCGTGTACAGTTCATTATATACATTAAACATCCCAATACTCTTGCGTACTCCAATGGTGAGTCACTTTCACCTTTATTCTTTCGAAGTGCAAAGCTCGCATCCAATGGAGTCTTGGCAATTCCGAATTTCATATACTTGAACTTGTCAAGTACTTTTTTAATATAATGAGACTGTGACAATGCTAACCCTTGTGGAGTTCGATGGATTCTTATACCTAAGATCACATCTGCAACTCCAAGGTCTTTAATATCAAACTTGATCTCGAGCATTCGTTTTATTGTATTTATGTCAAAAATGTCTCTACTGATGATTAACATATCATCAACATATAAACAAACAATGACTTGGTGATTTGGAGTGTCTTTAATGTAAACACATTTATCACATTCATTTATCTTGAATCCGTTTGCCAAAATGGTTTGGTCAAAATTTGCATGCCATTGCTTAGGTGCTTATTTTAGTCCATAAGGTAACTTAACAAGTTTACACACCTTATTTTCTTTCCTGGAACCACAAAACCCTCAGGTTGTTCCATGTAAATTTCTTCCTCCAAATCTCCATTTAGGAATACGGTCTTCACATCCATTTGATAGATTTGAAGATCATACACCGCCGCCAAGACAATTAACATTCGAATCGAGGTTATCCTTGTTACTGGCGAGTATGTATCAAAGTAATCAAGACCTTCCTTCTGTTTGAAGCCTTTTACTACAAGTGTTGCCTTGTATTTGTCAATAGTTCCATCCGCCTTCATTTTCCTTTTGAAGATCCATTTAGACCCTAAAGGTTTATTTCCGGGAGAAAGGTCAACCAATTCCCATGTATGGTTGCTTAAGATTGAATCTATCTTACTATTGACTGCCTATTTCCAAAAGGATGAGTCTGACGAATACATCGCTTCTTTTAGGTCTAAATTAGACATGATAATTTTTATGTCATTTTAAAATTATTTGAAAATTATAAAATAGTGTCACATTTTAGGATAAGCGTTATTTTTATTTTTCAAAAAAGGAAAAATTTATAAAAGGAAAAATTAATAAAAGAAAAAATATTAGCCTAAAATAACCTAACCTAGAACCTTTTTCCCCAAGAAAACCTACACTTGCCTACTACTACTATATATAACTAACGAAACATACTACTCCCCCACGTTACCTAACCAGAACAATACAGCAAAACCAAAACCTACACTTCTCTACTACTATATATAACTAACTAAACCATACTACTCCCTCTCACCTGCAAATTACTACTCCCTCAGAAGCCACAACCAAAATTATATTCCCTCACGTTCCTAAGAATGTTATCGTTAGGTTATCGATTCCACCCCACCGATGAAGAGTTGATCAACTATTTGAAGAATTTCGTGCTCCACGGAGTGTTGCCACCTAGGGATTTTATTAAAGTAGCAGACCTGTTTGAAGATTTGGAGCCATGGGAGATTATGACAGGTTCGGAGAAAACACGTTATTTTCTTTCGCGATTGAAGAGATTCAAGAATTCAACCAAAAAATTCTCAAGAACAGTTGGAAAAGGGACTTGGAAGGGCCAAAATAGTGGTAATCCCATTGAAGATGGATTAAAGAAGAATACTACAATTAGATATAAGAGAAGTTTGAAGTATAAAAGTGATAACGAAAAAGATGAAAATAATGACAAGTGGCTCATGAAAGAATATTTTTTGCCAGATGAGTACTTTAGGAAAAGCAACAAGAACTATGCATTCGTCATTTGCAAAATCAAAGAGAAGAAAAAAAATGAGAAAAAGAAAAAGGGGGTTGTTAATGATGATGTGATGGAGGAAGAAGTTGATGAATTTATTGATTATGTATTAGAAAGCATTCCTGATAATCATCAAGTAATTACCAACGGTGATGACAATCGATTTGCGGTTGCAAACGAGGTTAATTATGAAGTGATGAGGACAAATTATGAAGCAAGTACAAGCACATTGCATGAAGATTACGGAGGAGAAGGCAGGAGTAATTATTTGGAAGGTGGTGGAGTTGAGGACTTTAATGGAATTAATCATCTACTATTAGGAGTTGAGGATATTAATGATGAGAATTGTTGCATTGACTATGATGAGTTGCTGGAAATTATTGGATAAAGTTAAGATTTTTTTTTTCTAGATTAACGTGATCGATACTAGCATGAATGTAAAGGCTTGCATGAATATTTTTCATTGAATATCAAGTTTCTTTCTTTTAATATAGTTCTTCTTAATTTGGTTTTCAATTATTTATTTTTCATGGTTGGGTGTGTATATATATATGATAAAATCATCAAATTTTCTTTCTTATATTTGTATTCTATTATTTGGTTTTAATAGTTGTGTGTGCATATAAATTTTTTATCAAGTTTTCTTAAACGTTATAGTTAAGGCATCATCATCTTCATCCATCTTTCTCCCTATACAGTCGAGACTTTCAAGATCTACATCTTCAAGAAAAGCAAGTTCATCCCGATATTGGAATCTCAAGAAAAGCTATGGAAATAATAGACAGTTTTATCGACGATATCTTCGAAAAAACTGCTATGAGATTGGTACTTCCTGGCGAATATTGGCAAATCATGCTGTTTCTGAAGGCACTAAGGTTGTTGCCAATTTCACTTGCTCTTTAAGAAATTTAGGGTTTATGTGTTTAATTTTACTGTATTAGGGTTTGCTTTGGGTGTGAAAATTGTTTCTTTTTTGTAATTAGCTTGCTTCGATTGTACTCTTCTTTTGTAACGGCGATTGCTAATCTATCAGCAAAATAGACGGCGATAGCAAAAATCTATCAGCAAAGTTGACACCCTATTATTCTATAATGATAAACGATTCATCTCGCTGTGAACTTGTGTGTTATAAAAAATTTGAACAATCAAAATAGACGGCGATTGTGCCTGATCAAATTGATCAGGTCATGTAGGAACGAGGTTCAAGTCTACCGGCCTGCAAGGATGCCTCAGTTACATACAACACCAATCATATTGATAAAGGACTTATCTCATCATGATCTTCTCTTGAAATCTCAAAAGAACTTTTGTCGCTTCCTCCTCAAAGGGGCAGAAAACTTGTCGTCATCAGAGTTGTTCTACCAAAAGCTTCGGAAAAATTAAAATTTCTAATTAAGAATGGAGCAGCTTCACAAGGAAAAAAAACAAAGAATGAGAAGTTACAACTCCATCAACCTTTGGTAATGATGAATCGTACAACATGTAATTTCTTACACCATTTACATAGGCATTTATTTTCAAGTATATTATTGCATTTAGGGATGGAATTTGCATTTTCTTTTCATTCGGTGTCAAGTATCTTTGTTGGGATTCGATTAATTTAAATTTATATGAAAAAATCCCATTTGGCGAGATGAAATGCTCCCTACTAAACAAAAATCCATTTCTTCTTATTCACTAAGTACTATACTACGTGTTACAATTAGAAGCCTCTTTAATTTAGTTTAATACAGATTCTAAACATTACAAACAATACTACACATAAAATACTTTAAACTCTACTACAATTAATCAATTAAGAGTCGTTTGGTTACTGGTTAGAGTTATACAAATATTAGTAATACATAAATTAATATTACATCATTTTCGTTCGTCAGATAGCAATATTCCAGCTAAATTTGTTTCACAAAGTTTCATAATTCCATTGCAATTTTAAATAAATAAGGCATACGTACATAATACGTACATGCTGCTAGATAATAGTATTGCCAAAGTAAGGGTGTCAAACGGGCCGGGCTGACCCGGCCCGACCCGACCCGGCCCTATTAGCTAACCCGGCCCGGTTTGACCCGGCCCGATAAGCTCTAGGGCTTAAGGGTTCCGGGTCCCGGGCCGGTTTTTTTTGTTAAAATGGGCCCGGTTAACCCGGCCCGAACCAAGCCCGGTCCAGGCCCGCCGGTTAACCGGCCCGGCCCGACCCGAAATATAAAAAAAAAATTGATTTTGGGCCAACTAGCCGTTGGCCCAACGGCTATATAGCCGTTTTTGGGTCCAAACGGCTAGTTTGGGCCCATTTAATTAATAAAAAAAAAAAAACTTTAAAAAATATTTTTTAATCCCCAAAAAAAATCTATAAATACCCTACAACTTCAAATCATTTTTCACACAATTTTTCACTCTCTCAAATCTCATTCTCTCTCAAATCTCAATTCTCAATTCTCTAATATTCAATATATTTAATTTCTTAAAGTGTTCACTTTAATTTTTTAATTTTCGTTTACAAAGTACGAGCGGAAGTTTCTAAAGTCGCAATCTTCGGATACTTCCAAAATTTGGTATTGTCGTTCCATCTCTTACGTTTAATTTTTATTTATTGTATTAATTGTTTAATATTTAATTTTATTATATTTGTGTATTTTGAATATTTTTAGTTTAATTTAATTTATATTATGGATAAATTAAAAAACCTCGCTGCTAAAGGTGTTAAAAAATTTTGTCCCGGAAGCGGTAGTGGTAGTAAAAAGCGAATTACTAGCGGTAGAGGTAGTTCAAGTAATAGATATACCCGTGTGCCTTCGTCTCCGGTACCGCTTGGTACACCTTTTGAGGAAGAAATAGGTGTAGGTGCTCACGATATGGATTATGTAGAAGCTCAGGAAAATTATGGTATAGAAGAAGAAAATGAAGTAGATGCAGTTAATTTAGACGAAGATAATGAAAATATTGCTGAAACACCCGCAAAAGGAGATGCAAACGTTAGATCTGAATCAGTTAATCTCCCTTTCCGTCCTCCCAGTGTCCCAAAACCTCGTAAAAGAACTAGTATTGCATGGCAATTTTTTGAACGTATATCAGATATTGAGGTGCAGTGCAATATTTGTCAACAAATATATAAGCATAGAAGTGGAGGCAAGCAAGGGGGTACGGGTACGTTAATGAGACATATAGATGAAGATCACAAAAGAGAGTTAAATATTGCAAAAGGTGGTGGGGATGTTGGTGGGTCAACGCAAAACTAGAATTGACCCAACAACCGGTCAAGTAGCGAAAAAGTATAATAAATTGAGGGACAGGGAAGAAATAGCTAAAATGGTAGCTGTGGGTTGTTTGCCTTTTAGTTTTCCTTCTTCTGATGCTTTTATTCGTTATATACAAGCAATTTATAATCCTATGTTTAATGGTATTCCTAGAACTACTTGTCGGTCTGATATTTTTAGACTCCATTCACAATATTGTTTTTATTTATCAACATTGTTAAAAAATATTCAATGTAGATTGTCCCTAACTTCTGATCTTGGTCGTGCTGTAAATAAAAATGATTATTTAACCGTTACTTGTCATTGGATGGATAGTAATTTCGTGAGGCAAAAACGTATTCTTGCTTTTTTATATGATGAAGATCGTAAACATACTGGACAATTTATTGCTGATTCTATTGTTAAAATTGCCGGATACTATGGTATAGAAAATAAAATTTTATGTATTGCTTTTGATAATGCTTCTAACAACAAGACTGCTATAACAAAAATAAAATCTACGCTATCTCCGTCCTTGCCTGAAATTTTTCATATTAAGTGTGCATGTCATATATATAATTTAATTGTAAAAGATGGTCTTGAGTTTTTTGAGCTTTATATTGAAAAAATTCGTCTTGCCGTTGGTTTTATTCAAGGAAATAATCGTAGATCGAGAATTAGAGAATTTAAAGTTAAATGTCAAGAAAATGGACTTACACCGATTTTGATGCCTGAGGAAATTGATACTAGATGGAATTCTACGTATGAATTTTTAAAAACTTGTTATAAATATAGAATTCCTATTACACTAGCTTTTAACCAACATTGCGGTTCATTTGCTGATTCTGCTGATTGCATGCTACATAATTCTGATTGGGTTGTAATTAATGATCTTGTTATGTTTTTAGAAAATTTTTATGTAGCTACGGTTGAATTTTCCGGTGCTTACTATCCTACTGTTTGTAATATTTTGGCATATATAGCCGATATTTCTGGTTTGCTCCAACAATATAAAAATAAAGAAGGTTATAAAGAAGCTGTTGGCGCCATGTTTATAAAATTTAAAAAATATTTTTTCCCGATTCCCCCTATTTACTTGGTTGGTGCTATGTTAAATCCGTGTATGAAATATAATAATATGTGTCACTTTAGTACTCTTATTTATACTAACTTAGAAATAAATACTAACCATGATTCTGAACAAGTACAACCTGATTTGTGGACGGCTACGGCTGATGCAAAAGATTATATAGAAAAATTATATAATCACTATGCTGATTTATTTGATTCAGCCGTACCTACAAATATCACTCCAACTGTCGCTCCTCATCCTCCCGAGGAGCCATCATCTTCTAAAAGGCCGGCACATAGTGGTTTTTCTGATTCGTTTTATGATTTAAATTGTTGGAACAGTGTTGATGAGAGAACTTACACATCAACTTATCGGGAAGAGCTGAAATATTATCTTCGGACGGCACCAGAGGATCGCAGACGACGGATCAACACGCTGGATTGGTGGAGCAATAATGAATCACAATATCCTGTGCTTTCAAGATTAGCTAGAGATATCTTGAATGTTCCAATGTCAACCGTTGCATCAGAGAGCGCCTTCAGTCAGGGACGACAGCAGCTTGGAGACAACCGACACTCATTGGGAAGCAATGCAATGAATGTTCTAGTTTGCCTCAGAGATTGGATTAGAGCGGAAAGAAGAAACCAAGGAATGGAACCGGAGCCGAGCGACGAGCTGAAACTAGAAGAAATTATGACTTCACGGGAGAACTCAGCAGAATCAAGTCCAATGCATGGTTTTGCCCCCGTTGACTTTGATTATCCTATGCAAGTTCCCATTAATATTAACATGAATGAGTTGGAAAAAATGATGCATAATTTATAGATTTTTCATTCATGTAAATTATAAATTTTGGATCATTTTGCAATCAATAAAATTCCCCAAATTCATTCAGTCCTTAGTCGTTGTTTTTTATTTTTTTTTTTAATAAATTTTGAATATTTGTGCATATATCTTCTATTGAAGTGTATATTTAACGTATACATGTGTATATGTTTTATAAATTAGTATATAAGTATATCTATACATATTGTAATGTATATATAATGTAGTATATTTTATAAGTAGTAGTATATATACATTTAATGGTGCGTATACACGTGTATATATCTTCTATAGAAGTGTATATTTAATGTATACATGTGTATATATTTTATAAATTAGTATATAACTATACAAATATATATTGTAATGTATATACATTATAGTATATTTCATTTAAAGTATTACATATACATAGAATAGAGTGTATATATGTGAATGAATCTTCTATAGACATGTATATTTAACGTATACATGTGTATATATTTTGTAAATTAGTATATAACTATACAAATATATATTGTAATGTATATATATTGCATATATCTCATTTAAAGTATTACATATACATAGAATAGAGTGTATATATGTGAATAGATCTTCTATAGACGTGTATATTTAACGTATACATTACTTTATGTTTTATAAATTAGTATATATATTGTAGTATATACTTTTTTTAAAGTAGTACATATATATTGAATGGTGCATATATATGTGTATATATCTTCTATAGACGTATATCTTTAAAGTACAAGTGTATATGTTTTATAAATTAGTATGTAACTATCTATATATACATATTATTGTATATATATATATATGTATATCACTATATTGTAGTATATATTTTATTTAAAGTAGTACATATATATTGAATGGTGCATATATATGTGTATATATCTTCTAAAGTAGTATATATTTAACGTATACATGTGTATATGTTTTATAAATTAGTATATATATATATTGTAGTGTGTATATATATATATTATACTATTATAGCAAATGTTTTATTTAAAGTAGTACGTATAGTCATATATAATTATATATTGAATGGTACGTATATATGTGCATATATCTTCTATAGAAGTGTATATTTAACGTATACATGTGTATATGTTTTATAAATTAGTATATAAGTATATCTATACATACTGTAATGTATATATAATGTAGTATATTTTATAAGTAGTAGTATATATACATTTAATGGTGCATATACACGTGTATATATCTTCTATATAAGTGTATATTTAATGTATACATGTGTATATGTTTTATAAATTAGTATATAACTATACAAATATATATTGTAATGTATATACATTATAGTATATTTCATTTAAAGTATTACATATACATAGAATAGAGTGTATATATGTGAATGGATCTTCTATAGACGTGTATATTTAACGTATACATGTGTATATATTTTATAAATTAGTATATAACTATACAAATATATATTGTAATGTATATATATTGCATATATCTCATTTAAAGTATTACATATACATAGAATAGAGTGTATATATGTGAATAGATCTTCTATAAACGTGTATATTTAACGTATACATAACTTTATGTTTTATAAATTAGTATATATATTGTAGTATATACTTTTTTTAAAGTAGTACATATCTTTTGAATGGTGCGTATATATGTGTATATATCTTCTATAGACGTATATCTTTAAAGTATACAAGTGTATATGTTTTTTAAATTAGTATGTAACTATATATATATACATATTATTGTATATATATATATGTATATCACTATATTGTAGTATATATTTTATTTAAAGTAGTACATATATATTGAATGGTGCATATATATGTGTATATATCTTCTAAAGTAGTATATATTTAACGTATACATGTGTATATGTTTTATAAATTAGTATATATATATATTGTAGTGTATATATATATATATATTATACTATTATAGCAAATGTTTTATTTAAAGTAGTACGTATATATGTGTAATTGTTTATACTTTATATATTTTTTTAAAAATATATGTTGTATATTGGAGTGTATATAGTGTATATTAGATTTTTTAAACGGGTTTGACCGGTTTTTAACCGGGTTTGACCGGGTTTGATCGGGTCTTGGTGGGTTTGACCGGATTGGGTTTAGTGGGCCGGGTCCGGGTGGGTTTTAATTTTTTTACTGTTTGGCCCGGCCCGATTAACGCCAAACCCGGTCCGGAACCGGCCCGAAACCCGGGTAAAATGGGAGGGCCGGTTCCGGGTTGGCCCGGCCCGGCCCGTTAGACACCCCTATGCCAAAGAGTAGAAATCTTGATGCATGCATCTTATATATAATGTAATATTTATATTAATCAAATTTAATTCTTCCAAGATATATGGATAATGTATGTGACATCCGTTCAGTATTAATTCCCTCTTCAATTGGGTGATTGTATCACCAAATCTTGAATAGATTGTGTTGTATTGAGGTCAGGTGAAACTTCACTTTTTGCGTATACAACACCACTCAGAATATAATATTTTCTGGGCAATTGAATAAAAACAAATCAAAAAACTTTTCCATTTTAATTTGTTTGTTTGATTGACAGCTTGACATAGAGGTTAAGAAAATAAAGAAGACTTTTGAATCTTATAGTCTTAAACTAAACATATGTAGAATGTACCACAATGTTCTTTAATTTTTTAATTTATCATATTTATATAAATCTTTATCCTTACAACGTAATTACAAAAAATTCTACTAATTATGTATCTTCATTAGATGCATCAGGAGATAATTATGTATCTCAACAGACCCAAAATAAAAAAAATGTATCGAGAACGTAACTAATTATGTATCTTTACAAAGGAAAAATGTATCTTCGTTGGATGTATCAGGTGCTAATTATGTATCTCGACAGACCCGAAATTGAAATTTTCAATAATTATGTAAAATATCAAAATTTTCTATAATTAAACTCCGTATTGTTTGCCCGAATTTATATTCGAAGACGAAGGTCACGCATGTTATAATGATCAAATACTAAATTTTTTATACTAAAAACTTACATACCAAGGTAATGCAACAAATAAATAATAGTAATCTTTCTCTATATGTGTGTATGTATGTATAAAGGAAGATTATGAGCAAGGTGATGTTGCATGCTTTATTGGCAAGTATGATTATTCATCTTTTTTCTTAGAATTTTGAGAGAGTTTTTTCTACTTTTTGGTTCTGAAATCTTTCAAAAAGTATAAAAGTTTTCTTTCTTTATTATAATTATCATTTACTACCTTCTTAAATCCTCTTTCCTACATTAAATATATATATATGGTAGTAAATTAGTCCTTCCAAATGGAAGGTGACCTACGCGTTGCAGCAGTTGTCACACCCTTTTATTATAAAAAAGATTATCAATTTTAAGGTTTGAAAGAGTTTTATTATTAAGTGACAAAAATGAAAATTTATTTCGAAAAGGATACCAATTGTAGGGTGCGGATTAGGCGCTGTAACTTTACTAAGAAATAAATAGTTATTGGGTGATAAGTATTTATTTTTATACAATGTATTTTGTGATTATTATTGATTGAAATATTTTTTATTTTTATTTTCTTGACTTAAGATGTTTTATTAATTCATATTCTAAATTAGATATTATCGTAATTAAATTATCTAGTGCTCTAGGATCCTCGTTAGTACAATGTAATCTTTTGTATTCTTGGTATAAATTATATAGTTGAGTTTTGATTTCTTTTAATGATTTATTCTTTTCGTACGATGTATCCATTAATTTATGTAATTGTTAAATACTTTGTAGTAATATTCATTAACTGTTTTTCTTCGTTCTTGTATTTTTTATTTTCATATATTTTATTAATATATTCAATTTTACTGATATTCATATTTTTGGGGGTGATTAAATGGTAGTTGATTAAATGCTTTGCTATAGTATTCTTTAGCTTTTTCTCTTAGTTTTTGTAAGTCTTCTATATTATTTTTAAGATATTCTAAATTTTCTATATATTTTGTTTTAAAATATTCAATTAAATTCGTTTTTATAAGGTTTTCTGTTAATCTTATTTCTTCCATTTCTTGTTCCCAGTATTTTAGATATTCGTAGTTTATCATTTTATTATTCTAAAGTAAATGTATAATAATCTATTCTACTTGTACTATATTTAATATCTTGTTTGAGGTTATTAATACTACTAACTATTTTTTCTTGTTCTCTTCTTAATGAATTTTTTAAACTATCTAAACTTTTATCTTTGCTTTTTTCTAAATTTTTCAAGGTTTCGTCTATCCATTTTAATTTTTCTATTAGATTTTCCATTATTTCTCTAATTTGTTTTCTATAATCAATTTCTTTATGTAGGTCTTCTTGGTTTTCTCTAATTTTCTTAATATATTCTGACAGTTTTAGTCTGTATAATATCCATCTGAATCTAAATAGTATTGATGCTCATAATATATGCGTAAGTTTTCTATACTGTTTAATAATTCTTCCTCTTCATAATCTTGTAATTTTTCCCATATTATTTTCTTTATGTCTATGATTTCTATATCTCTAAGTATATATAAAATAAGTATTTTAATATCATCTGTCATTTAAGCTTGATTAAACGTTTTTTCATAACATTTTTCAGTTGTTTGTTTTAGTCTAAGTAGTTTTTGCATATTTTCATTAAGAAATTCTATATATTTTATATCTTTAGTTTTCATGTATTTGTCTAAATTTACTTTCATCTGTTTTTCTACTAACTGTATGTTTCTCATATTTTTTTCCCCAAAATTCTAGATATATGTAATTTATCATGGCAAGTATTTGTAAGAGTAGTTAGGTAGGCATGGTATGTAATTTATTCTAGTCATATAATATTTACCAAATGCTTTTTCTAATATGATTTTTCTTATATCTACTACTTTTATATCCTTAAGTGAATACAAAATAAGTATTTTAAATTTATCTACCATTTCGTCAGATAAATAATTATTCATTTTTCATAAAATTGCTATTTTCAAAATATTCCCTTCAATCATACACATAACAAAATATGATCATATTAGATTACTATATACTATATCATTCTTAAATAACATGTTCGTTGGTCACTATTAGCATGGTAATCCAGATACTTTTCCCTTAAACAATGCCTCAACTCTGGCTACTCCCCACCACGGCTTCTTGCCTTATTGGTTTCACCTTTAGGATGGCATAGTTCTTAGGGATTTTTCTCCGTTTCCGCTTTGCTAATAAACTTCTTAACATGCTATTCTTCGAATAATTCTACTATAAAGTAACTAACATGAACTTATCTTATTATATCATGATTGTTAGGAATTATGAATTTAGCTATTCATAATACTGAATAAATATACCTGTTCTGGTAAGTTTGATAATCCTAAGTTTTGTTCCTCCATAGATTTTTCCATTGAAATATACTTGTTTTTAAATGAATAAGCAAAATATTTGTTGTGGACAAGAGAGAGAGTTTTTGCTTCAACACATGAAGGCTTTTTCATTATATTTATACTCTACATCCTTTTTAATTTTTTTTTTGTAATGGTTTTAAGTTTTCTGCTAATTTTGGAATATATTCTCTTACTTGGTTTACTAATCCTAAAAATGATTGTAATTTCTTTTTTTGTATCTAATTCTTCTTCTGAATTTATTATTTTTTGGATTATGTGTTGTTGCATTTTGACTCCACTTTTATCAATTTGTATTCCTAAAAATTCTATCTGATTTTTCATAATTTCTACTTTCTTCTCACTTAAACTTATTCCTGATTTTTCTATTATATCTGTAAATTGTTCTAATAATTTTAAATGTTCTTCTTTAGTTTTTGTATATAAGAGTATATCATCTATGTATACTATACAATTAGGTAATTGTTTAAAATAACTATCCATAAAATGTTGATATCTACCTGGTGCATTTTTATATCCAAATGGTAGTACATTCCATTCATAAAATCCTTGTGGTACCGTAAATGCAGTTAATTCCTTAGATTCTTCTTCTAACTTTAAATTGTAAAATCCTGATTTACAATCAAATTTACTAAAATAATTATATCCTTGTATTTGCCTTATTTTTAATATCTTGTTTGGCATTGGGTAATTATAAGTCATTGTTTTTGCATTTAAATTTTTGTAATCAATAACCATCCTACTTTTTCCTCTTTTTTGTTCACTATGTTTATTTACTATAAATGTTGGGCTATTATGTTTACTATTACTTTTTTGTATATATTGTTTTTCTAATAATTCTTCTATATGCATTTTAAATTCTCTTAAATCATCAAAATTATATGTTAATGATTTTTGGGTTATTATGCTATTTTTATCTATTAATTCAATTGTTATAGTGGTTTTATGTTTTTTCCATCCTTTTAATGGATCTTCACTATATAATTGTTCTAATTTTTTCTTAATTATTTCTATCTTATTTATTGAAGATATAATTATTTCCTTTTTATTTATTGAAAATACGACCAGTTCTATTGTATCTTCAGTATTTTTTATATTTTCCAATTTTTGTGTAATTTTTTCACTTCCTTTTATCCAATCAGTTTTCTTTCTTATTTTATTAATAACTCTTTTTGCTCTTACTTTCTGTTTACATGGTGTTGTAAACCACCAATCTGTTCTAGTTATTATATGTGGGTATAATTTGTCTAAAAACGGCATTCCTAAAAGTATATCTTTTGATGTTAGCTCATAATTATAGATTTCTTCTATTGTTAATATTTTATCCCATACTTGTGTTTTTACATTCTTAGCTTTATAAGTAATTAAGCTTCCTTCGTTATTAAATCCTTTAACTATTATTGGTGTTTTTAATTTATCCCATTTACTTTCTGGTAAACAATTATATCTACATAAATTAGCTTCTGCTCCTGTATCTTTCATAGGCGTATAATATCTACTGTAATATCCTTCTACTACTATCTTCATTAATACATATATTTTCATATCATGTTAAAGCTCTTCTTAGGAATAATCTTTCTCTATTATATGTTATAGATAATTGTGTATGTTCTATATTGTATGTTTTTACTTGTTCTAGCCATTTAATTCCTAATATTATGTTTGCTTTTTGCATTTCTTCCTTTATTTCAAATTATATTTTCATTTTTCTAACTCCTATTATTATTTCTTTTTCTGCTATATTTTTAGTGTTTATTAAGCTTCTTGGTAGATCTGGGCATATATTATTATCGGATTTTATTTCCTCATTTTTTACTAGATATTTTGTTATATAATTTTCTTCTTGTCCTGTATTTAAGAGTATTAAATATTCCTTTTCATTTATTGTTCCTGTTATGTAGTATTGATTTAAATTAACTATTGAACCTGTTTCATAACTTGTTCTTTTTTATGAACTTGATGATTCTGTTTTTTCATAAGCTATTCTTTTTGTTGTACTTATTCTATCATTTATTATTTCTAAATCTTCTTCTATGTCTATATTTTTGTAAGTATAATCATTATTATCAATTGTTTTTACGAATTGTTCAAAAGAACTTTCTATTTGTATTTTATTAATTTTATTTTTTCCTGTTATTTTGTGTTTTGTAGTTAATACATATAGATTTTTACATCTTGCTGTAAATATTTTACTTCCTGGGGTTAGTTCTATTCCTGATATTTTCCAATATAATACCAATGATTTATCTATATTTTTATCTGTTATTGCTACTGAATAATTTGCACTTATTATAAATTTAAATTTTTGGTATATTAAATTTCCTTTTATGGCAGTTATTATACGTTTTTCTATAGGCCTTATAATCCTATCATCTGCTAAATATAGTTCTATTGGTGTATCTATTCCTTCTCTAAAACATGCTTTTATCAATATCTCTGTACCTCCAAGGTGTACATATTTTATTGGGTCTCTACTTTTTATATCGTTTATTTCTTTATTTATTATTCTTTTTGTTACTAGTGGTATACTAGCTTTACCTTTTGCATATCTGCAGTCTATTACATGTTCTTTTTGGCTTACTACATAATATTCTTCCTTTTTCCTAGTAAATATATTTTTTATTGTTGGTATTTTAAATATTTTTTCTACACTTAAGTCTAACTCTTTTCCTTTTATTTCATCAAATACATTGTTATCAAATATTATTTTTTGATCTTTTCCTTCGTCATTTAAATATTCTTCTTTTGTTATTATTTTTATATCTTCTTCAGTCATTTGGTTTATTTGTATATCTTCTTCAGTCATTTAATTCGTCTAGTTCACTATCTATTTCATTATCTTCTATTTCATTATCTGTTTCATTCTCTGAAATTTCATATATACTGTCTTCACTTTCTAATTCGTAATCTATATAATTTATCTGCATATATTCTGTATTTTCTATTTTTATTTCTAATATTTGTTTATTTTTTGGGTTTTTAGGTAATTTACAATCTCTAGCTAAATGTCATAATTTTCCACAATTATAACAAGTACATTCCTTTATAGATTTTTTTTTCCTATATGGTCTTTTATGTTTATAATTTTTTACATAATATCTTTTTCTTGATTTCTTATGCTTATATTTTGATTTTTTGTATTTCTTGTATTTCTTATGTCTTTTTCTTTTCTTATAATATCTTTCTTCGCATCCAAATTGAGGTGCTATTTTGTCTTTGCAACATGCTAAATTTCTTATGAATTTTTTTTCCATTTTTATTTCTTCTCTATATTTTTCACATAGATTTCTATACCATTGTTGTAAAATTTTTGTTCTTGCTCCTAGAGTATCTACTATTTTTGCTTCATCCCAACTCTTTATTATTTTTGAACTAAATGGTTCAGGTAATTTACTAAAATATAATTTTCTTATTTCTTTACTTTCTTCTGTATTATATGCTCCTTTATAATAATATTCTTTAAATGCGCAATTATATTCATCTATGTAGCACATATTACATATTGCTAATTTTAACATTAAATTCCTATTTGTTTGTTCTTCTTCTGTTGTTGTCATGCTACTAAATTCGTCTTTTATAGCTGTTTCATATTTTTTTAATAATTCTATAGGTGTTAATTTAGTTGTAGTTGTTGATGATGTTCCTTCTGTGGGTTTGTCAGTTCTTAATACTCTTTTACTATTTTCAGTTAGATTTAAAAACCATAATTTCACTGTTCCTATTAGTGTTCTTTCTATATATTCTGGTGCATCTATTACATTTATATTATTATCTAATAATTGCTTTGTCATATATCCTATCCATAATTGTATTGTTTTTTCTGTATCTATTACACAATCTATGTCTAAAAAGTTATAATTTTTATTAACTATTTGTTTTGGTGTCCATTTGTCATATTCATTCTTTAGATTATATCTTTTAAACTTATTCTTATAATATGTAAATTTTCTTATTTCTGATGTTCTAGGCATTATATTTTCATCTTCTTTTTTATCAAGAGTGTTTATTTCCGTGTTTATATTTTCTAAATTTTCTTCATTAATTATTTCTTGTTTTCCATTGATTCCTAAATTTTTTGTATTTGTTAAGATTTCTGTCACTATCTTCCGAATCATAATTATCTGTCTCTTCAACATCTATTGTATTAATTTCTAATTCCTTTGTTTCTATTTCTTTATTGGTTATTTCTAATTTTTCTTTAAATTGATTTATCTCATTTAATAAATTTTGTTCTTTATCTTTTTCTTCTTTTTCTTTCTGTCTTTTTTCATACAGATCTTTTAGCATTTGTAGTTCTTTTTCTAATTTAGCAATCCTACTATTTTTAGTTTCTTCTATTTTTCATATTTCTTCTATAGTTTGTTGTTTTATTTTTTCTATTTCCTTTTTTCTATCTATTTCTTCGTTTTCTTTTTCTATTCTCACCATAGCTGTCAATTTATCTTCTAATTTTAATTCTTCTTTTTCTAACATTAAATATAAATGTTCACCTATTTTCTTATACCTTCTACTTAAATTAGAAAATACTATTTTTATTTTTAATCCTTTGTGATTTTCATATGTTTTTTCGTCTATTATAAATTCTTCTTTGTTCATTTTTTATTTAATTGTTAATAGATCATGTTGGTATGTATATTCTAGACTATCTATTGTTGATTCTAAATTTGATATTTCTTCTTTTTGTGCATTTATTGAGTTTTTACTAACTCCGACAATTATGTTATATTGTAGTCTTTCTATCCTTATTTTTAATTCTTTACGCTTTTCAGATATTATTTGCTTTAATTCTTTATATTTTTGTACGTTATTCATTTAAATAATATTTTGAGGAATATCTAAATCTAGTTTTATCAAATGAATCATAATTAGTAAATTAATCAAGTAAATCCATAAGTAAATCCATATATATACGGCTTCCGTATTTTTTAAATAACAAGGCTCTGATACCAATTGGTTAAGTTACAACGCCTAATCCGCACCCTACAATTGGTATGCATTTACATAAAACAATATCATTACTCTATCATCAAGTCATGCATGCAATTAGGAATGACTCACATAGCTTGAATAAGTTTAAAAATGTAAAGCTCATAAATCATGTATAATGAAGCATGTAACACAAATCTCGTGAGTCATTATACTTGGCTTTTAAAAATCTCTACTCTCCTCTTATTCTCAATACTTGAAGGTTAAAGGAACTTTAAACAATGCTTTCAAACTCATACTTTTATCTCATGGAGAGTAAAACTTCTTCGAAACTCAAGGATTTAGGACACTTTGAAACTTTAAGACTTGGGAACTCTGTGACTCTTGGAATTACATATCTTTGGACACTCGGGATTTCTTCTAACCGACATAAACCATGTGAGATACATGGAGTCCAACATCTTGTCCTCTTAAGAAAGAAACCTCACGTTGGGGAGAGGTATCATACTCTTGCCAGGTAGTATAACCTCAACTCATTGATCACTATATCGGCCTCGGGCCTATAAATCTCAGTCCTACAGTGGCACGTAGTTTTGGGGTATGAGACCTTGAAATCATACCCAATTCGGTGTTAAATACTACTCCTATACTCAGCTCAGAACTCTTAGGAAATCTACCTCAAAACAACTCAAGGGTATATAATGAAGACCAAATTATAATTGTCTTAGCTTTAAATCATAAAGACTGAATAATGTGGATTCCTGTCTTAACTCAGGCTCAAAGTAATCTTTCTTTAAAAAAAATCCGAGTACTTGTTGATTGAATCATACTAAACAATATACTCTTCAAGAAACATCAAAACTCATACTTAATTTAGAACTTATACTCATGCTCAAATAATCTCGGTTTCATAATAAAGATTAAATCATGACATCAATCTTGGAAACATCAAATTGATACAAGGATATGCAACTCATAGCATAATTTCTCAACTCATGTCATAAAATAGCAAAATAATCATGCAAATAAATACTTGAACAACTCGTAATCTCATAATCTAAAAATAAAGTAATTTGGGTATAAACCCACTTGCAAAAATATGAAATTCTTTAATAAAATCAACAATATGGGCACAAGAATGAAAAAAGTGTTCTTGCTCAAACCCCACAAACCTTGAATTAGAAGCTTTGGATGAACTCTCACTTTTGGGACTCTATTCGTACTCTTGAATGTGGATTCTTGAAGCCCTTACCTTGGGAACATTGAATCTTGACTCAATTTTGAAAATCTATGGTGGATTCTTGAGATTCTTGGAAGAGGTTTTGGAAACTCAGAGTTTTTGTTGAGAGAAAACTTGAGAAAAACTTCATAGAATGCTTGTAAATGACTTTAATTTGGTGTTTGTACGGTTTAAGAGGATTGAAAACAGTCCAAAGTTCCCTTTTTAACTTCTATACGGAGCTGAAAAAATTAAACTGGAAACTCAAATTTATGGCCCCCCGCGATGCGCCACTATCGTGGTGGCTCACTGGAAATTGACAAAGGGGAATCTGGGAGTCACCGCGACGTGGATACATCGTGTTGTCCCATTGGTAGGGACCTGGAACTTCAGCGCGACGCGCCATAATCGCACTGGGCCACTGGAATTGACAATTGCTGAATAGACCCTCTCTGTGACGTCCCAAGCACTAAAATGATGTTGTTTTACGACTAGGACTTACATTAGCCATAACTTTTTGCCCGGGTAACGGATTTGGGCGAATCTTATATCGACAGAAAGCTTATCAAATTTCCCATATGATAAAAGTTGAAATTAGGGAAATTCTATATGGTTAAACCGATACTCACTTAGGAAGTCACTTCTTAATATTTTAGGGACGGAATTACACTTCACTTGACACACTCTAAGGCTTAGACTACGAAAAAAAAATTTGGGTTCTTACATTGACTTAGTGGATAGTTTGAATCACCAAAAAATATATTTGAAAAAGTTAATATTGAGGAAGAAAAGGCTGAGTGGGTAGGAGATGAGAAAATTTCCGAAGAGAGTTAATGGTTTAGTGGAAAGTCTCTAGAAGAGGAGGATTAGTTTGTATAGATTGTATTTACTATGTATTGATGTCTTTATGCTTTGTACTATATATTTACCTTTATGTTTCTTGTTTAAGATTGATATGTAATATACTGCTTAAGATTGTTTTTTTTTTTCACTTTTCCTTAATTTATATAGTAATACAAATATTCTTGTCTATCTCGTGTTGTTGGAGCGATTTGAAATATGAATTAGTAACTTGAAATTATTTACTAGGAATGTTTTCTTATTTATTCATTTTGTAGGAACTAACTACTTGTTAACTTTACATAATTTAGATGTCAGGCAAAGGTGACAAAGGTAAGGGGAAAGTTGATCCTACGAAACCAAAAAAGAAAAGACAACCTCTGCCTTATAGACGACGGACAGGTATTCATATATCTGAGGGTCGATTTGCTGATGCGACAGCACGAACCTCATATTCTAGGTCATCTCAGCATTCGGTTCCTACTCCTACGCATGTGGGGCCACTTCATGGGTCTACACCGACCCAATCTGATCCTATCACTGTGCCACGACCATCACAGTACTATCGGATGACCGCTGGCACATTTAGACATCTACCATCATAGATACCGTCATGTAGCAGTCACGCAGCTTCACACAGTGATTCTGCATGATCTATTGGTTTGTCCGATTTTTAACTTGGAGGCACTCTATCTGATGCTTCAGATCCGCCCACGCCAGTGCATCCACCATCACTTGATCCACATCCAGGAGACAAAGATGATTCTGGGAGGTGTTATCTTATTCCATATGCGACAGGGTAAGATTTCTAAATATAATAACATTATTCATTTTTTCATTACTATATTATTATGCTCTATGAAATTACTGTTTGATCTTGTGTTGTAGGTTTAGGACGGATGTTGGAGGTGGACAAATTGTGAGAAAATGCATTTTTCAGAACTTCAATGGCTACTGTACCAGTTGGCAGGTTCCAAAAATTGATAGGCAAAGAATGTTTCAAGAATTTAATGTAAGGATTTAACTTATCGACTACTTAACACTTTGTTAGAACAAAAAGATTGAATATTATATTTTTATTTTTATTGTAGAAATTTTACTGGTGGGATGATACGAATGCATGTCTTATTAATAGGAACTTTTTTCAGAAGATGTAGATCCAGATTTAACGGTCTGTTGGATTATGCCTGAACCAACTTGGTATGACCTGACTGGATTAGTGAATCATTATGGCAACAGTATATTCGTTATTGGAATAGCGAAGAATACCAATTGCTGAGGGAAGAAGGAAAGAAAGTCTGGGCATCATCCAAGGGTGGCTCCCTACATACTGCGGGTGCCAAAAGTGTAATTGTTGTGGAGGAAAAAAATGGCATGTAACTTTTACAGTTTTAATTGTTTGTTTCTACTTACATTTTTAAGTATTTGAACATTGATAATTTTTTCATATGCAGAAAAAGAAAAGGGTAGGAGCAGACCACAGGATGAGATATTCGAGGAGACTCTTCTAAAAAAGAAAAAGAACCCGACTGATGAAGATGTTTGGGTTGAACCTCATGCAAAAGTTGCCCATGTAAGAATCAAATTTTGAATTTATGAATATTTTTCTCTAAGTTGATAGTATTCAAGTATAAGTACTTTAATATTTTTTGACTTTTAATTTTAACTTTACTTTGAATATATGAAAAATATACGCAGCTCATTAGTGAGTATCGTAGTATTCAATTTCCTGAAAGTTAAGGTTATCCACTACCCCAACATGTAGAGGAGGAGTTATGGGATAAAGCTGTGGGTCCTGCAGTTAGAGGCCATTACTACGGATACCACAAAAAAAATTGGCGAGAATATTAGGTGTTCGTCCGGCCCTTCATACTCTAACTATTCAGTTGATAAAGAAACCATTGAAAGACTACAAAATACGGTTTCTAAACTCACTGAAGGGCTTGTTGAACAGAGAGAGAGGTCACAGAAGAAGGAGGAGGAAACATCATCACAAATCAGATTGCTGAAGGAGCAGTTCAGCTCTTTCATTCAGACTGCAAGGATTATTCCTCCGTGTCCTGTTGATGCAGTTTGGGCTACAAAAGGTCTACGCTCCCTGGATGATATCAACACAAATGAGGATGCGGAAGACAAGGATAAATTCGATGAAGATGAGTTTTAGTTTTTGACTTTTGTATGTGTTGTACTTTGGATTTAGACAATTTGTTATAGTTTGTACACTTTTGATACTATTGTTGTAGTTTTTACACTTTCACTTTTATTGAACAATTTGTATGTGTTGTACACTTTTGAAAGTATTTATATTTGGTTTGTTGTTGTTGCTGTTGTATTGCATGTTGGACCATTTGTTGATTATTTTTTTAATTTCTAGAAAAACCGACCACAAGTGGTCGGTTTTTTTAAAAAAGAAGAAGATTTTTTTAACAAAATCAGTTTTTTCAATTTTAATAAAATAATAATGAATTTTAAAAATATATATATATATATTTTTAAGAAAATCGACCACAAGTGATCGATTTTTAAAAAGCTACCACTACTTTATCGGCCACGCACTTTGGTTGATTTTGTGGTCGGAAATTGGAAAAAAACGATCACTTGTGGTTGGTTTTCCTCTCTTTTTTAGAAGTATTTATTTTAAATGAATATCGTGTTCGATGTTTAGTACTAACCTTCATGACTTTGTGCTTTTAACTTTATATACTTTTCTTATAATAACATGGTCAAGATTATCGAATTCTAGAAGTAATTGATTTAGTTTATTAAAGTCTCAAATTTAAACATAATATTCTAAAATTTTACTCGCACACTTATTTTCTTAAAAAAATTCCACAAATCGAAGCAAAAGGGCGGAGATCACTAATAACTTCTAATCAGACAAACATAAAAAAGAGGGCAGACAGGGGAAAATAATAAAATAGGTGAACTTCTCGTCAGAGGCAGGTTTTGGTTGGTTAGTTTGATTTTTTGTGGGTTTCAGCAACCTAAATTCATATTTGTTCCTGCAAGAAATCATCTATTTCGGTCATCTTTCTCTTAAAGTTCTTTCTGTCGTCACTTTGATTTAGAGCTTTCACTAGTTCACTCATTTTCTTTCATCCGTAAAGAATTTCATTTTTTAAGCAGAAGGAACTAAGAATGGTATCTAGAAAAAAATGAAATACCATCTCCACCTAAATTTTTAAGATCTTTGATCAAAATTTCACTATTCAACGTTAGAGAATTGGACTTCTCTAATTGGTAAGAAACGTAGTTTAAGAAAAAAGAACTTTCCAGAATTTCTTTGGTCTCACCAATTCACGTCTTTCTCCAAAATTAGATAACCAAGATTTACGACGTGATTGTGGTTGTCCTTTGAAATAGATCAGATATCAAATATTAGCCTTCTTACTTTTGTTTGATGACTTTATATTTTTTACATGATCAGCAGATTCAGGATTCTAGTACAATGACCTTAAGTATCTTAATACATTTTTAATTTAACTTTTATATATATATTTAGGGTTTTTTGATTGTTGGAATAAGTGATTATTGTCCTGCCTTAAAATTCGGGATAATTTTACTATGCATTTGAATATGACTATTAATCAGTCCCAAAAATAATTTTATACTAAAATGGTGGAATTAACTATCCTATATAGAAGGTGGATAAACACAATGCTTGTCTTGCTCCTAGATTGGGGCATGACATGTTTATAGTTACAGAATTATAATTATCAAATATGTTTCACTTACTTTGTTCTTTGTTTTTATAAAGAATATAATAGGCACAAATTCATGTAATCGATTTAAGTTTGCTTGGAATTGAGGCATAGTTATTATTATCATCAACCTCGTTGTGATTCATTTGTTGTAAATTATGTGTTTTGTTTTTATTTTAATTTGTTTGAACATGAATCAAAATATTTAATTCATAAACTAACAAGCCTTATAATATAAAATAGATAGCAACACCTCTACTTAAAATAGTGCACCAAACCTATTATATCTCGTAGAGATCATGAGAGATTAGCTTTCCTTAATCTTCAAAGACATTGATATCAAAGCCAAATTTCTATATTTCAGAAAGAAATAAAAATTACCAAGCTATTTGTCAAAAGAGTTTTTCTTTATAACTCAAACTAATACTACATCAGTTTTGATACGGGTAAAATTCATAAATAGCATACTTAAGATCATAATAATGAGATTCATAGCAACATTTTCATAATTATTTAAACTAGCAACTTATATTTTGTATTTGAACAAACTGTTGCTATAAAAATATATATACAAATTATTTTACTGCCCATATTTAACTCAAATCAGTTGAGTTAAATGTGGTATAATTAGCCATGAATTAAATGTGGAGATTCCTTTTCTATTAAAACCTCTTAATTAATGTGATTTTCGTTATTTGTTACCAACCGAAATAAAAATTCAAATTTCAGTTTCACATTATCATTTTCATTTTAAAAAAATCAAAATCAAATTCAATTGAAGCTTCTTCTGTTCATTATCCTCAAAAATTGAAATTAAACCATTACTGTTGTTGAAGGTATTTAATCATAATATTATTTTCTTATATTAATTTCATCAGTTGTTTGAAATCGATCAAAAAGATTTCGTTAATTATTTTTGAACAATAACTATTATTTCGTTCAAATTTTTTTTAGCCATTACTGATGTTTCGTTCAAATATAGTGATCAAAATCGATATTTTGTTAGATTATTTTTGAATATTTTGAGCCATTAATAATTTTTTGTTAGAGTGATCAAAATCGATTTTTCGTTACGTTGTACAATTTAACAATATATTTCGTTAAATTATTTTTGAATATTTTGTAAACAAACTACGAAAAAAATTTAATGCTACAATAAATTGAACTGATCGAATAATATTTTGATCAAAATTATTTTTTTAAGCTGCTCAAACTCAATTTTTGGAGTTCTGATTCTCGAAATTTAAGAGTATATTTGTATTTTCATAAAGTTTGATTTTGTATATTTTGATTGTGTTCAAATATGGATGTTACAAAACCATCACTACAGAAAAATACATATGATATTGGATATGTATGTATAGAAATACAAATGCTTTCATATAACTTAAATGTATATTGAACAGAACAAAATTATAAATGAAAGTGCATATGTATTTATAAAAAATATAAAATACTTCCATGTAACTTAAATGTATATTTAGTCGGTCAATTTGTATATATGGCAAACCTATATATACTGTATTGAAAAAATATTTGAAAATGTATTTGAATTTCAACAAATACAAATATGTCCATAACCCTAACTGCATATTTAAACAAAAAGAATATCCAAATGTATATTTCAATATTCCAATATACTGAAGATACATAATAATTATAAAAAAATACATACAGACAAACACCTCTTCATAAATAGTTCATATATAAATGTATTTTTCATACATCCAACTTAGCATATGCATTTAACATACAAATACACATAAATACATACTATCCCAAAATGTATATTTAAGCTATCAACTTGATCAAAATATATATCAGTAAATACATATCAACTTCGCCAAAATACATATTACCCAAAAATGATATCAGCTTTACTGAAATCCTTAAATACATATAAGTAAATAAAAATACATATATACCAAAAAAAATACCTCTTCCTCCTCATCTTCTTTTGATTCCTTACCAGACGAGTTTTCAACAACACCTTTTGAATTTACTCCCTCTGTTCATTTTTACTTGTCACTAATTTTGTTATTAGATTTCTTATTGTTGGGTTCAAGATTAAAAGTGTGAATGAAAAATGAAGAAAATTAAGTGGAGAAAAAATTGAGATAACACTTAAAAAGGAAAGTGTACTCAAAAATAAGGAAAGTCTACTAATTCCCCCACATTGGTGGGAGAATGAGACTTTCATGTGTTTATATTAAGAAACACAAACTCCACATGGTAAGTCAGACAAGAACTAAGAGGTGCCTTGTGTTGTCGTCGTCGCTCTCTCGACTTGGCTTCGGCTTTGGCCCGGGGTTGATGAGATTAATCTTTTTGGAAAAAATTTATTTGAAACCTGGGAAGAAATCCAGTTCAAAAATCCAAAGGAAAAACGCAACAGTTTTTCTCCTCCATTAACATGCATGCTTCTGCATGCAGAAATGATGCTAAAAGCTGCTCGGAAGAGACACAACTCTTCGAGTAAAAGACACACTATTTCGGAAAAAGGTGTGACAGTTTGAATGTTTGTGGCTGTTCGAAAAGACACACTATTTTGAATGGACATACATGACTATTCAGAAAGGATACACCTTTTCGATGAGCCATTGTCACCTTTCGGAAGAGGCATTTCATGGCTATATAAACCTATTTTTTCCACAAATATGATAAAATCTGAACAACTTTTGTAGACAATCTTTTTTTACCACTAAAGCATAGAGGATCTTGTGATTTCGGTAGCCTTCACAAGGGCTTTGTTGATATTTTAATTTTTTGGAGAAATAAAATTATGACGCATGATAATTAATGGTGTTTTTTAATTACATATTTTCATTGTCACCCTTATTCTTTTTGTTAAGATTATTCCACTTGGGTTTTAATAATTAATTTTTTCATGCCACGTGTTAGATTACTATTTGATTAAAACTGCTTCATTTTAAATCAACAATACTCAAGCTAACTTTTCCTACAAAATTAAAGTTTTCAATGATTTCAACTACAACCTCATAGTTCTTTATGCTATTATAATATAATAAATAATATCTTGTATTTATTGTTTCTCGTAGTGGACATGAAAAGGTATAAAACAATAATTAAAATGGGACGAATAGGTTACTCTTGTAAGGAATGTGTAAAAGATAAATATAATAAGTAAATAAACCGAATGGAACAAGCTATTAATGTAGTTTAATTATCATTTAATAACTTTACATATTCTTATTAAATTAATTTATATAAAGGCTCTGATTTGAGGTAATGAATAAAAGTTTTGGTAGTCCTCACATTAAAATTCATGGTATAAAAATCTTATATGTGGCATTGTTTTATCATAATTCTCCTCTTAAGATTTCCCACATGAACATTTCTATTGGTTGATTTTTTTTTTTGTTTTATTAAATTATTTTCTTCTTCATCTTAAAATATTTGTCACATTTCACTTTAGAGGATCAAATTATATGAACTTTAATCAATGTTTTTAAGAAAAAAATATTATTATATCAATATAATCATTGCATTTTATGATATTTGATTGTCATATAGTTTCGAATATCTAATTTCTAATTTTATTGAATCAATATAACACAATTTAGCTCTAAAACAAGTCAAATTATATTTTAAAAAATAAAACGATATAATTTGAACAACTTTTGAAGACCACCTTTGTTTATCACAATTTAGATTTTTGTAGTCCTCGCAAGGGCTTTTTTGACATTTTAGGATAAGTTTTGTTTTTATTTTCAAAAAAAGAGAAATTTATAATAGAAAAAAATATTAGCCTAAAATAAACTTAACCTAGAACCTTTTTCCCCATGAAAAACCAAAACCTGCACTTGCCTACTACTATATATAACTAGCGAAACATACTGCTCCCTCACGTTACCTAACCAGAACAATACAGCAAAACCAAAACCTACACTTCTCTACTACTATATATAACTAACTAAACCATACTACTCCCTCTCACCTGCAAATTACTACTCCCTCAGAAGCCACAACCAAAATTATATTCCCTCACGTTCCTAAGAATGTTATCGTTAGGTTATCGATTCCACCCCACCGATGAAGAGTTGATCAACTATTTGAAGAATTTCGTGCTCCACGGAGTGTTGCCACCTAGGGATTTTATTAAAGTAGCAGACCTGTTTGAAGATTTGGAGCCATGGGAGATTATGACAGGTTCGGAGAAAACACGTTATTTTCTTTCGCGATTGAAGAGATTCAAGAATTCAACCAAAAAATTCTCAAGAACAGTTGGAAAAGGGACTTGGAAGGGCCAAAATAGTGGTAATCCCATTGAAGATGGATTAAAGAAGAATACTACAATTGGATATAAGAGAAGTTTGAAGTATAAAAGTGATAACGAAAAAGATGTAAATAATGACAAGTGGCTCATGAAAGAATATTTTTTGCCAGATGAGTACTTTAGGAAAAGCAACAATAACTATGCATTCGTCATTTGCAAAATCAAAGAGAAGAAAAAAAATGAGAAAAAGAATAAGGGGGTTATTAATGATGATGTGATGGAGGAAGAAGTTGATGAATTTATTGATTATGTATCAGAAAGCATTCCTGATAATCATCAAGTAATTACCAACGGTGATGACAATTGATTCGCGGTTGCAAACGAGGTTAATTACGAAGTGATGAGGACAAATTATGAAGCAAGTACAAGCACATTGCATGAAGATTACGGAGGAGAAGGCAGGAGTAATTATTTGGAAGGTGGTGGAGTTGAGGACTTTGATGGAATTAATCATCTACTATTAGGAGTTGAGGATATTAATGATGAGAATTGTTGCATTGACTATGATGAGTTGCTGGAAATTATTGGATAAAGTTAAGGTTTTTTTTTTTTGGACTAATTAAGTAGGTCATAATAGCATGAATGTACAAGTTTATCTTTTAGTAGTTGCATGAATATTTTTCTTTGAATATGCAGTTTCTTGTTTTAATTCTTCTTAATTTCGTTTTTTAGTTATTTGTTTTTTATGGTTGGGGGTGTGCATATATAAGATAAAATCTCCCAACTTCATCAAGTTTTTTTCTTACACGTTAATTATAGTTATGGCATCATCATCTTCCTCCATCTTCTATCCAAAAACGTAGTATTAACCTTAATATATAACACGATTAAGCTAGTATACACAACTTTTGAAATCTCTTTACAAGGTGTTGGAGCAATTGGTTCAGGAGTCTTCTAGACTGCTGTAATATTGGTCTTGCTTATATTTGTATTTTATTAGTTGGTTTTAATAGTTGGGTGTGCATATATATTTTTGATCAAGTTTTCTTACACGTTATGGTTAAGGCATCATCGTCTTCATCCATCTTCTAACTCCCTATACAGTCTAGACTTTAAAGATCTACATCTTCAAGGTGTTGAAGCAAGCTCATCCCGATATTGAAATCTCAAGAAAAGCTATGGCAATAATAGACAGTTTTATCGATGATATCTTCGAAAAAACTGCTATGAGATTGGTACTTCCTGGCGAATATTGGCAAAGCATGCTGTTTCTGAAGGCACTAAGGTTGTTGCCAATTTCACTTTCTCTTTAAGAAATTTAGGGTTTATGAGTTTAATTTTACTGTATTAGGGCTTGCTTTGGGTGTGAAAATAGTTTCTTTTTTGTAATTAGATTGCTTCGATTGTACTCTTCTTTTGTAACGGCGATTGCTAATCTATCAGCAAAATAGACGGCGATAGCAAAAATCTATCAGCAAAGTTGACACCATATTATTCTATAATGATAAACGATTCATCTCGCTGTGAACTTGTGTGTTATAAAAAATTTGAACAATAAAAATAGACGACGATTGTGCCTGATCAAATTGATCAGGTCATGTAGGAAGAGGTTCAAGTCTACCGGCCTGCAAGGATGCCTCAGTTACATACAACACCAATCATAGTGATAAAGGACTTATCTCATCATGATCTTCTCTTGAAATTTCAAAAGAACTTTTGTCGTTTCCTCCTCAAAGGGGCAGAAAACTTGTCGTCATCAGAGTTGTGCTACCAAAAGCTTCGGAAAAAATGAAATTTCTAATTAAGAATGGAGAATCTACATGCAGCTTCACAAGGAAAAAAAAAAAGAATGAGAAGTTACAACTCCACCAACCTTTGGTAATGATGAATCGTACAACATGTAATTTCTTACACCATTTACATAGGCATTTATTTTCAAGTATATTATTGCATTTAGGGATGAAATTTGCACTTTCTTTTCATTCGGTGTCAAGTATCTATGTTGGGATTCGATTAATTTAAATTTATATGGAAAAATCCCATTTGGGGAGATGAAATGCTCCCTACTAAACAAAAATCCATTTCAAAAACTCGAACATTAAACTTTTGATTGATATTGATAAAGAGTACTTATCATCCAATTCACTTTTCTTCTTATTCACTAAGTACTATACTACGTGTTACAATTAGAAGTCTCTTTAATTTAGTTTAATACAGATTCTAACCATTACAGACAATACTACACATAAAATACTTTAAACTCTGCTACAATTAATCAATTAAGAGTCGTTTGATTAATGGTTAGAGTTATACAAATACTAGTAATACATAAATTAATATTACATCATTTCCGTTCGTCAGATAGTAATATTCCAGCTAAATTTGTTTCACAAAGTTTCATAATTCCATTGCAATTTTAAATAAATAAGGCATACGTACATAATACGTACATGCTGCTAGATAATATTATTGCCAAAGAGTAGAAATCTTGATGCATGCATCTTATATATAATGTAATATTTTTATTAATCAAATTTAATTCTTCCAAGATATATGGATAATGTATGTGACATCAGTTCAGTATTAATTCCCTCTTCAATTGGGTGATTGTATCACCAAATCTTGAATAGATTGTGTTGTATTGAGGTCAGGTGAAACTTCACTTTTTGCGTATACAACACCACTCAGAATATAATATTTTCTGGGCAATTGAATAAAAACAAATCAAAAAATTTCTCCATTTTAATTTGTTTGTTTGATTGACAGCTTGACATAGAGGTTCAAGGTTAGAAAACAACTATTTCTTCTAATAGTTTTGATGTGCGGTATACGATTAATGAATATACCATGATGCACAAAGATGGAGGATGTATGTTAGTTTTCCTAAAATAAGGAGAGATTATAAGCAGTTATGAAATATGTTAGGAATTATCATCAGATCCTCATTCAAAAGATAATTCAAGTTGAATGCCGAACACATCTCATATTTAAGCTGCAAGTGCTCCTATTTTGTGTTCATAAAGGACAATGTCTACCTATGCATGAAGCATGGTAGATTAATCGATTCCAAATAAAATGATCCTTAAAAAAATTAGGAGCAAATAATCATAATAAGAAGGCAATGTGCTCTTGAAGAGCCTACAACATAGCACTTCATGAAACCTTAGAAGAGGTCCAGGTACCTAAAAATAATGAAGTGATGAGATCTCAATATATTATGTCAAACTATGAACCGATACAAAATGATATATAATCAATATCTTTGATACAATATTGGTGCAATATTGTGAAAGATTATTAGGATCCGAATTCTACGTTTATTTAAGCATGCTGACGTAGAAATATTTATCAAGTGACCTGAAAGAATGTATTTTGGTAAGCGTAAAAGCTATTTGATTTGCAATCCAGACACTTGAAGATGTCACACTTGACATGTTGGCTATTGTTACGTGACCAACATCCATATGAAAATTTCTAAAGGATTCAAAATGACTGAAGCATATAAAATTTCTGGAAAACTTTTTATTATCCTCATAAGATATAATTTGATGATTTGAGTATCATTGAAACTCTTGGAGAGTTTTTAAAAGCAATAGAGTATTTGCTTTAATGAGAAACATGAAAAAATTGAATAAGGATCCATTCCGACCTCAAGAAAAGAATGAGGAACTCCTTGGTTATGAAGTACCATATCTTAGTGCAATTGATGGACTAATGTATCTTGCAAATACTACAAGGCTTGATATAGCCTTTTTTTAGTTAATTTGTTAGCAAGTTTGCAGTCCCGATCTTATTGGTCATGCTGATTTTTGGTACTTATCTAACCTTCATAAAACTCGGTTTCAAATAGGCTATGTGTTCATATATGGTGGTACTGCAATATCTTGGAGATATACAAAGCAGTCTATCGTAGCCACTTCATCGAATCATGCTGAGATAATAGTTATTCATGAAGCAAGCCGGAAATGTGTATGGTTGAGGTCCATGATACATCTAATTTGAGAAAATTTTGGTGTGAAATATGATAATCTACCCATAATTTTATACGGAGATAATGCATCATGCATAGCACATCTTAATGGAGTATTAATAAAAGAAAATAGAACGAAGCACACTTCATCAAAGTTTTTCTACTTACATGGGCTACAAAAGAATGGTGATATCAACGTGTAACAGATTCGTTCAAGTGAAAATGTGGCTGATTTATTCACCAAGTCTTCTCCAATTACAAATTTTAAGAGGATGGTGCACAAGATTGGGATGCAAAATTTCAAGAATGTTCTCATTAGGGGGATTTAATACGCGGTGTACTCTTTTTCCCTTACGAGGTTTTGTCCCACTGGATTTTTCTTGTATGGTTCTCAATGAGGCATCCGATATGCGCATTGTTAGAAATGTGTACTCTTTTTCCTTCACTAGATTTTTTTCCTACTGGTTTTTTTCTAGGAAGGTTTTAACGAGACACATTATCTATCTAGACATTCAAGGGGGAGTGTTATAAATGTATTTACATTGCAGTGAATGTCTATCAAGATCTAATAAGATCTACTTTTATATCTATTAGGATTTGAAGCATCTGTCTTTTACTCAAACTAGGAGTAAATTTTCCCAATAAATATAAGGGTTTTCTTCATTGTAAATTACCTCATCGAGAGATCCCTAAAGAGAAGAAATAAGAATTACTCTCTCTATTCTCTCTACTCTTCTTCTTGTTCTTTAATGTATTAACGAAATTTCTAATTTCAGCGTTGAGCACAGAAATATTCAATTTTTCTATCTCGACAAATTGTACAATCAATAGTTAAGGGTGTCAAACGGGCCGGGCTGACCCGACCCGACCCGGTTTGACCCGGCCCGGTAAGCCCTAGGGCTTTAGGGTTCCGGGTCCCGGGCCGGTTTTTTTGTTAAAATGGGCCCGGTTAATCCGACCCGGATCAAGCCCGGTCCAGGCCCGCCGGTTAACCGGCCCGGCCCGGCCCGAAAAAAAAATTATTATTTGGGGCCAAACTAGCCGTTGGCCCAACGGCTATATAGCCGTTTTTGGGTCCAAACGGCTAGTTTGGGCCCATTTAATAAAAAAAAAAAAACTTTAAAAACTATTTTTTAATCCCCAAAAAAAATCTATAAATACCCTACAACTTCAAATCATTTTTCACACAATTTTTCACTCTCTCAAATCTCATTCTCTCTCAAATCTCAATTCTCAATTCTCTAATATTCAATATATTTAATTTCTTAAAGTGTTCACTTTAATTTTTTAATTTTCGTTTACAAAGTACGAGCGGAAGTTTATAAAGTCGCAATCTTCGGATACTTCTAAAATTTGATATTGTCGTTCCATCTCTTACGTTTAATTTTTATTTATTGTATTAATTGTTTAATATTTAATTTTATTATATTTGTGTATTTTGAATATTTTTAGTTTAATTTAATTTATATTATGGATAAATTAAAAAACCACGCTGCTAAAGGTGTTAAAATTTTTTATCCCGAAAGCGGTAGTGGTAGTAAAAAGTGAATTACTAGCGGTAGAGGTAGTTCAAGTAATAGATATACCTGTGTGCCTTCGCCTCCGGTACCGCTTGGTACACCTTTTGAGGAAGAAATAGGTGTAGGTGCTCACGATATGGATTATGTAGAAGCTCAGGAAAATTACAGTATAGAAGAAGAAAATGAAGTAGATGTAGTTAATTTAGACGAAGATAATGAAAATATTGCTGAAACACCCGCAGTAGGAGATGCTAACGTTAGATCTGAATCAGTTAATCTCCCTTTCCGTCCTCCCAGTGCCCCAAAACCTCGTAAAAGAACTAGTATTGCATGGCAATTTTTTGAACGTATATCAGATATTTAGGTGCAGTGCAATATTTGTCAACAAATATATAAGCATAGAAGTGGAGGCAAGCAAGGGGGTACGAGTACGTTAATGAGACATATAGCTGAAGATCACAAAAGAGAGTTAAATATTGCAAAAAGTGGTGGGGATGTTGGTGGGTCAATGCAAACTAGAATGGACCCAACAACCGGTCAAGTAGTGAAAAAGTATAATAAATTGAGGGACAGGAAAGAAATAGCTAAAATGGTAGCTGTGGGTTTTTTGCCTTTTAGTTTTCCTTCTTCTGATACTTTTATTCGTTATATACAAGAAATTTATAATCCTATGTTTAATGGTATTCCTAGAACTACTTGTCGGTCTGATATTTTTAGACTCCATTCACAATATTATTTTTATTTATCAACATTGTTAAAAAATATTCAATGTAGATTGTCCCTAACTTCTGATCTTGGTCGTGCTGTAAATAAAAATGATTATTTAACCGTTACTTGTCATTGGATGGATAGTAATTTCGTGATGCAAAAACGTATTCTTGCTTTTTTATATGATGAAGATCGTAAACATACTGGACAATTCATTGCTGATTCTATTGTTAAAATTGCCGGATATTATGGTATAGAAAATAAAATTTTATGTATTGCTTTTGATAATGCTTCTAACAACAAGACTGCTATAACAAAAATAAAATCTACGCTATCTCCACCCTTGCCTGAAATTTTTCATATTAAGTGTGCATGTCATATATATAATTTAATTGTAAAAGATGGTCTTGAGTTTTTTGAGCTTTATATTGAAAAAATTCGTCTTGCCGTTGGTTTTATTCAAGGAAATAATCGTAGATCGAGAATTAGAGAATTTAAACTTAAATGTCAAGAAAATGGACTTACACCGATTTTGATGCCTGAGGAAATTGATACTAGATGAAATTCTACGTATGAATTTCTAAAAACTTGTTATAAATATAGAATTCCTATTACACTAGCTTTTAACCAACATTGCGGTTCATTTGCTGATTCTGCTGATTGCATGCTACATAATTCTAATTGGGTTGTAATTAATGATCTTGTTAAGTTTTTAGAAAAATTTTATGTAGCTACGGTTAAATTTTCCGGTGCTTACTATCCTACTGTTTGTAACAGTTTGACATATATAGCCGATATTTCTGGTTTGCTCCAACAATATAAAAATAAAGAAGGTTACAAAGAAGCTGTTGGCGCCATGTTTACGAAATTTAAAAAATATTTTTTCCCGATTCCCCCTATTTACTTGGTTGGTGCTATGCTAAATCCGTGCATGAAATATAATCATATGTGACACTTTAGTACTCTTATTTATACTAACTTAGAAATAAATACTAACCATGATTCTGAACAAGTACAGCCTGATTTGTGGACGGCTACGGCTGATGCAAAGGATTATATAGAAAAATTATATAATCACTATGCTGATTTATATTTCACTCCAACTGTCGCTCCTCATCCTCCCGAGGAGCCATCATCTTCTAAAAGGCCGGCACATAGTGGTTTTTCTGATTCATTTTATGATTTAAATTGTTGGAACAGTGTTGATGAGAGAACTTACACATCAACTTATCGGGAAGAGCTGGAATATTATCTTCGGATGGCACCAGAGGACCGCAGACGACGGATCAACACGCTGGATTGGTGGAGGAATAATGAATCACAATATCCTGTGCTTTAAAGATTAGCTAGAGATATCTTGAATGTTCCAGTGTCAACCGTTGCATCAGAGAGCGCCTTCAGTCAGGGACGACAGCAGCTTGGAGACAACCGACACTCATTGGGAAGCAATGCAATGAATGTTCTAGTTTGCCTCAGAGATTGGATTAGAGCGGAAAGAAGAAACCAACGAATGGAACCGGAGCCGAGCGACGAGCTGAAACTTGAAGAAATTATGACTTCACGGGAGAACTCCGCAGAATCAAGTCCAATGCATGGTTTTGCCCCCGTTGACTTCGATTATCCTATGCAAGTTCCCATTAATATTAACATGAATGAGTTGGAAAAAATGATGCATAATTTATAGATTTTTCATTCATGTAAATTATAAATTTTGGATCATTTTACAATCAATAAAATTCCCCAAATTCATTCACTCCTTAGTCGTTGTTTTTTGTTTTTTTTTATTTAACGATTTAAAATTTTAAATTGAATTTCTAGTTTTCTACTTTAAATTAAAAACTTACTTCTAATATATTATTAATTTACTACCAAATATTATTAATTTATTATATTAAGTAGCATATGTTTTGTATAATTGTTCATATATCTTCTATAGAAGTGTATATTTAACGTATACATGTGTATATGTTTTATAAATTAGTATATAAGTATATCTATACATATTGTAATGTATATATAATGTAGTATATTTTATAAGTAGTAGTATATATACATTTAATGGTGCGTATACACGTGTATATATCTTCTATAGAAGTGTATATTTAATGTATACATGTGTATATGTTTTATAAATTAGTATATAACTATACAAATATATATTGTAATGTATATACATTATAGTATATTTCATTTAAAGTATTACATATACATAGAATAGAGTGAATGGATATTCTATAGACGTGTATATTTAACGTATACATGTGTATATATTTTATAAATTAGTATATAACTATACAAATATATATTGTAATGTATATATATTGTATATATCTCATTTAAAGTATTACATATACATAGAATAGAGTGTATATATGTGAATAGATCTTCTATAGACGTGTATATTTAACGTATACATTACTTTATGTTTTATAAATTAGTATATATATTGTAGTATATACTTTTTTAAAGTAGTACATATATATTGAATGGTGCGTATATATGTGTATATATCTTCTATAGACGTATATCTTTAAAGTATACAAGTGTACATGTTTTATAAATTAGTATGTAACTATATATATATACATATTGATGTATATATATATATGTATATCACTATACTGTAGTATATATTTTATTTAAAGTAGTACATATATATTGAATGGTGCGTATACACGTGTATATATCTTCTATAGAAGTGTATATTTAATGTATACATGTCTATATGTTTTCTAAATTAGTATATAACTATACAAATATATATTGTAATGTATATACATTATAGTATATTTCATTTAAAGTATTACATATACATAGAATAGAGTGAATGGATCTTCTATAGACGTGTATATTTAACGTATACATGTGTATATATTTTATAAATTAGTATATAACTATACAAATATATATTGTAATGTATATATATTGTATATATCTCATTTAAAGTATTACATATACATAGAATAGAGTGTATATATGTGAATAGATCTTCTATAGACGTGTATATTTAACGTATACATTACTTTATGTTTTATAAATTAGTATATATATTGTAGTATATACTTTTTTAAAGTAGTACATATATATTGAATGGTGCGTATATATGTGTATATATTTTCTATAGACGTATATCTTTAAAGTATACAAGTGTATATGTTTTATAAATTAGTATGTAACTATATATATATACATATTGTTGTATATATATATATGTATATCACTATACTGTAGTATATATTTTATTTAAAGTAGTACATATATATTGAATGGTGCATATATATGTGTATATATCTTCTAAAGTAGTATATATTTAACGTATACATGTGTATATGTTTTATAAATTAGTATATATATATATTGTAGTGTATATATATATATATATATTATACTATTATAGCATATGTTTTATTTAAAGTAGTACGTATAGTCATATATAATTATATATTGAATGGTACGTATATATGTGTAATTGTTTATACTTTATATATTTTTTTAAAAATATATATTGTATATTGGAGTGTATATAGTGTATATTGGAGTGTATATTGGATTTTTTATTTATTTTTTAAACGGGTTTGACCGGGTCTTGGTGGGTTTGACCGGATTGGTTAAGTGGGCCGGGTTCGGGTGGGTTTTAATTTTTTTACTGTTTGGCCCGGTCCGGCCCGGCTAACCCCAAACCCGGCCCGTCACCGGCCCGGAACCCGGGTAAAATGGGAGGGCCGGTTCCGGGTTGGCCCGGCCCGGCCCGTTAGACACCCTTAATCATAGTGCATCTGAAAATCTCCAATTATGTTTTATCCATCATTATATATTGCAAATCAAATCAAATCAAATCTTATCTTAGTCATAAATGAAAAAATGAAGCAACATCTATATACGTAAGAAAACTATAGTATTAGTTTAAATTTTAAAATAATTATTAATTGGAAAAGTAGGCATCACACAACTATTGAAAGTGTTACTGAATCTTATATGTGGCAAGCACGTTTCAAATATCCTATTAAATATTTCCTTACTGATTGCAATAATTTCCTGATCACAACTAAATGAGACGTTTAAAGAAAGATAAAAAGTAATTTAAATTATAATTAATGTTATTCAATATATATATTTTAAAAAAATGTGTAAAAGTGTTAGAAAGACAGACAATACGAATTGGCAGAAGCCTTTACATTCTTTTGATAATCCCATTTTCATTTTTTTCTAATTACACGTCGTAAAACAAACACATTTCTGGTTTTCATTAGATGCATCGGGAGATAATTATATATCTCAACAGACCTAAAATAAAAAAAATGTATCGAGAACGTAATTAATTATGTATCTTTACAAAGGAAAAATGTATCTTCGTTGGATGTATCGGGTGCTAATTATGTATCTCGACAGAACCGAAATTGAAATTTTCATTAATTAGGCAAAATATCAAAATTTTTTATAATTAAACTCCGTATTATTTGCCCGAATTTATATTCGAAGACGAAGGTAGCGCATGTTATAATGATCAAATACTAAATTTTTGATACTAAAAAATTACATACCAAGGTAATGCAACAAATAAATAATAGTAATCTCTCTCTCTATATGTGTATGTATGTATAAAGGAAGATTATGAGCCAGCTGATGCAACATGCTTTATTGGCAAGTATGATTATATATTCATCTTTTTTCTTAGAATTTTGAGAGTTTTTTTTCTATTTTTTGGTTCTGAAATCTTTCAAAAAGTATAAAAGTTTTCTTCCTTTATTATAATTATCATTTACTACCTTCTTAAATCTTCTTTCCTACATTAAATATATATATGGTAGTAAATTAGTCCTGCCAAATGGAAGGTGACCTACGCGTTGCAGCAGTTGTCACACCCTTTTATTATCAAAAGATTATCAATTTTAAGGTTTGAAAGGGTTTTATTATTAAGTGACAAAAATGAAAATTTATTTCGAAAAGAACTTTTTAACAATTTGCCACTGGGCATAATCTGGTGTGCCAAGTCACCTTTGGAAAATCTTTTTCAAAACGATTTGACTTTTTAAACTAGTTTGCGAACAGAAATTTCGGATAAGGAATTCTATTAATCGAGGGAAGGTGTTAGGCACCCTTCTATCCCGTGGTTCGACCACGCTCGCTCGGTGGAGCATATCGGCTAATTTAACACTATGAATGTATAAACCACATAAAACAAGCAACAAACAAATCAAGCAAAGTTCAAAATAAAAAAATAATATCCAGCCTGAGTTATACAATCCCGAAAATAGAAAAATATGGAAATATTGATCCTATTCTAAACTAATCCTATACTAATATCCAATGCTTTACCCGATGCCTCGGGCCTTGATCACGAGCCTCCTTTGCGTACAAGATACTTCGGGGCATTCCTCGATAAATAAGTACAATGTGGCCTCGGGTCATTCCCCGACGAATGAATACATTTGATGAAATGTAATAAAAATGGAGAAATCATTCAACACATACATTCACATATTAAATGATATAGAATCCTACGAGTTGCCTACCCAAACTTGTTATTTGCCTATCCATTTAGCGATCTGAAACATGATACTATCGATTTCAACAATATCCATCAATGAATCAAAAGTAATCAATATTCACCTTATCAAAGATCAATCCATTCACCCAAATCATTCTCATCACATGATTAATCAATGTTGATATGAAATCAAGCAATCAAAGTCACAACCATGACAATTAAAATTTCTTAAACACACTATCAAAATATATCACCAACCCAACATGAATCATGTAAGCCACAATATCAAAACATCAACTCCATAATAAGATAGACATAGAAAAATATAGATTGAAAATTTGGACCTCAATTTGATGTTTTATTTCAATAGAATTATTTGACAAACCAGCGCCGGAATACCTCAGACAAAAATCCCCGACAATGAACTCCCGACTTCGACAAACCCAAAATTTGAATTGACCCAATAAACTGACTGACCCATTTCAATTAATATTTTTTGATTGGCGTTTTGGGTCGGAAATGGGAACTAGAGCGTGTGGGTCATGGATTTCTTGTCTTTCAGAGACGATAGAGGATTCGGATTTTTCGGTCACTGGTTTTGCATTTTCCGATGAGGTCATTTTGGTCCGAAATTAGAGTTGGAAGGATATTCTCTAACGAGAATCCGCCGGAATAGTAACATCGGCGTGCATTCCGATCAACTCTTTCTATATATTTTTTTTCTATTCCCCGTCGATATCTCTCTCAATCTCTCTTCCTCTCTTAATCTCCCCCTATTTCTCACTATTTTTTCTCTCAATATCTCCCTCAATCTCTCTCCGTGTGTAGTGGTGTGTATTATTTTTGGTGGGAAGTGCATTTTTCCGATGGTGTCTGTGTATCCCGGTGTGTTATTGGTATTTGAAGTGAAGTCGTGTTGTGTGTTAATTGTTAATCTATTTTTCAGTCAATCTTCATGAATCAGTAGTATTGTGTATCTCTCAGTGGGTGTGTAGAGTGTGTTCCAGTGGTGGTGCACATAAATGAGAATGGAGGATCATTTGGTGAGGTATGTGTATCTATTTATTCTGTGAGAATGATGTCTATATAGAGTTTTGAGTGAGTGAATATATGTATCAATTGTGAGTAGGGCCCGCGTGTATGTATATAATCGGTTAAAAGAAAGACCCTCCAAAAATATGAATGAGGGGATAGAGTATAGGGAGGTACGTGGGGTATAGGGGTAGGGGTTGGGTGAGGGGTGTGAGTTGGTTGAGATAAAATTTGTTAGAATAAGGGAATATTAGGGATTCAATTTGTTAGGATTCGTTGTATTTGTTTCCTTGTGGGAAAAGTGTAGAATAGGTGGGGGTACGTGGTAAGGTGAGACAAAAATGGATAAATTGGATTTTTGGGAGGGAAAAAATTAGGTGTCTACATCATGCCCCTTTTTGGATGTAAACATAAAGTGTTTTCATACAATAAAGTAGACAATGAGACCAAATTTTGACCCGACCATTATTCAAGAAAAGAAATAGAAGGAGGAAGAGCAACCGGTCTTAACTTAGGACATCCTACCTACCCAAGTTATGAGAGAATCAAGTCACAGGTATCTCAAAAGGTTGGAAGTAGAGGGACTCTACTGAGTTGGAGAGTCGAGTGAGGCCCTGTTGAGGTTCCGGTCTGTGACTCTGTTATTACATCAAAAATGAAAATTACAAGTTAAAAAGATAACTGAAATTACAAAAATCATATCTATGCAGCTTCTTTTGGATTTTTGACTTGAGTTTCATTAGCCTATTCTTTAGGCGGGGTACTGACTTGCAATTTTTTTGACTTGTTGCTTGGCTTTTAATTTATCCGCCCTGTTCTCAGGGTGGGCTCCAGACTTGCTATTTTTTAATCAGTTGACTTTCAATTTCTTCACCTTCTTTCTTGACTTTCAACTTCTTCACCTTGTTTCTTGACTTTTCATTTATCCGCCCTGTTCTTTGGGTGGGCTCTTGAAATCACGTCAAAATTAGAAAGAAAATTATCCCAAACAAAGGTTATTATAAAGAGAGATTCCATTTTGCTAGAAAAGTAAAGTTCCACAAACAGGAATTAAATTTTTTTCCCTAGTTTAACATTAGAGAACTTTTGTGATAGTCACATCATAACTACTTGAAAAACCCGAACAAATAAATGCATCTTCTATGGGTTAATTGGAATGATTCGACTAGAATGTGCATTTTCTAGGAGTCAAAGGAAATGACTCGACTAGAAAGTACATTTTCTAGGAATCAAGTGGAATGAATCGACTAGAAAGTACATCTTCTAGGTATAAGGAGAATGACTCTACTAGGAAGTATATCTCTTAGAAATCAAAGGGACTGACTCGACTAAGAAGTACATCTTCTAGGAATCAAGGGCAATGACTCAACTAAAAGGTACATCTTATAGGAATTAAGAGAAATGACTCGACTAAAAAGTACATCTTATAGGAATCAAAGGGAATGACTCGACTAAAAGGTACATCTTATAGGAATCAAGGGGAATGGCTCGACTAAAGGGTATACTTATATGAATCAAGAGGAATAACTCGACTAAAGGGTACGTCTCATGGGAATCAAAGGGAATGACTCGACTAAAGGGTACATCTTATAGGAATCAAGGGTAATGACTCGACTAAAAGGTATGTCTTATAGGAATCAAGGGGAATGACTCGACTAAAAGGTACGTTTTATACGAATCAAGGGGATTAACTCATCTAAAAGGTACATCTGATAGGAATCAAGGGGAATGACTCGACTAAAATGTACGTCTTATAGAAATCAAGGGGAATGACTCAACTAAAGGGTATGTCTTATAGGAATCAAGGGTAATGACTCGACTAAAAGGTACGTCTTATAGGAATCAAGGGTAATGACTCGACTAAAAGGTACGTCTTATAGGAATCAAGGGGAATGACTCAACTAACAGGTACATCTTATAGGAATCAAGGGGAATGACTCGACTAAAACGTATGTCTTATTGGAATCAAGGGGAATGACTCGACTAAAAGACACATCTTATAGGAATCAAGGAGAATGACTCAACTAAAAGGCACGTCTTATAGGAATCAAGGGGAATGACTCGACTAAAAAGCACGTCATATAGGAATCAAGGGAAATGACTCGACTAAAAGACACGTCTTATAGAAATCAAGGGGAATGACTCGACTAAAAGGCATATCTTATAGGAATAAAGGGGAGTAACTCGACTAAATGGCACATCTTATAGGAATCAAGGGGAATAACTCGACTAAAAGGTACATCTTATAGGAATCAAGGGAAATGACTCGACTAAAAGGTACGTCTTATAGGAATCAAAGGGAATGACTCAACTAAAAGGTATGTCTTATAGAAATCAAGGGGAATGACTCAACTTAAAGGTACGTCTTCAAGGAGTGAGGGTTCAATTTAAGAAATATATCGCCTAGCAATTGAAAACTGAAATACCTGGACAAAGAAGTGCATCTCCGAGTGATATAGGATGATGAATTTTTACCATGATTTGATTATCAAACCTGTAAAGAAACGTTGCTTCCTGTATTTGTAGTTATGAGTCATTTTAACCCTTAATATTTATGCTCTGAAGTTCTCGATTTGAAGTTAACGTGTTTCCTATTTCATAAAAAAAACTTGTGAGTTTAAAACATAGTGGTTGGTTTGTGGTTTTAGCTTTCGCAGTGATCGCTCTTTCCCTTGTCACATTTAACCTTGCTTCCAACCATTAGGATATATCATTGACTTTCTGCATCATTGACCCAAACTCAGGTTATTAAGAGTGACTCTGAAACCAACACAGTATCTATGCTTTGCTAGGCTTCTTAGATAAACCCTTTGAGCCTTGGTATTTTCATGAGTTCCTAGATTTATCCGTTGAAAAAAAAATTTGCATGCCTTACTTTGACTTACAATCATGTCTCTTTTATGTGTTGACTTTTGGCTTGCTTTATGTAACTGAAGAAGTTGTTAGCCAGTTTTGAAATCTTTTCTCACTTGTTTTGACATAGACTTGACTCAAAGACTTGATACAAATGATAACAATTGAATAACTGACTCAAGAAAATTGAAATAGAAATATAGAGAACAAAGAAAAGACAATGAATTTCCCCACTGAAACAGAGAAAAGAAAAATTTATTTGAAAATGACAGTCAACCCTAATGATTATGACACGCCTTTTGTATTAAGCTGTTTGATCTTTCATCCAAACTTTATACCTATTTTTCTTGAATTAATGGCCCTAAAACTGAGTTACTTCCTTGGTCCCATTGCATTCGGCTAGTGACGCCTTCAAGGGTTTTCACCAACAAGCCTCTCACATTTTTTTTAGCTCACCATTGCCTTATGATGTTCGTGAGTTTTTTTCACCAATGAGACTCTCTTATTTTTATTTCTCTCAACTCATAGTCGTCCTACAGTGCTCGTTAGGATTTTCACGGATAAGACTCTCCCATTTTTATCTCTCTCAACTTACCATCACCTTACAAAGACTCAATTCCACGAAAATCAAGTTTATGCATCCTTTGCAACATGGTTTACATATGAGGTTCGTAAGTGTATTAATATTTCTATAAATTTTAAACATTTACACATTCCTCAACTAACATATATAATATATATATATATATATATATATATGTATAATATTTTTAGGTATACCAGTCACCAAATGCAGCCATATACGATCAACTCTTGAGAGATATTTCTTTGTGTCCAGTTGAAGCATGTGCAATGTCCCATTACACAGTAAATGAGTTTAAATTTTCTACCAAACAACACTCCAGAACAAGGAAAACAAAAAATAGTGGTGTTTGGGTTAAGGGTGATGATGATGTTTATTACTTTGGCATCATACACGAGATCTTAGAACTGGAGTATGCTGGTTTCCCAATATAATAAATTATCCTCTTTCAATATAAGTGGTTTGATCCAAGCACAAGAGGAACAAGACTACATAAAGAGCATAACATCATTGAAGTGAAGCACAATAGGTCGTATACTGTTTATGATCCATTTGTTCTAGCGCAAAATGCTAAACAAGTGTATTATCCTCCTTATCCGTTGTGCCGTGATATGTCTGATTGGTGGGCTGTAATCAAAATAAAGCCTATAGGATGGGTGGAAGTTGAGAATGTGTTGGAGATTGCGTATCAAAATGAAATGCAGATTGATCACCATCTAGTGGACGTTGACTGTAATGCCCCGAAATCTCATCCAAGAGCATCACACGGTGCTTAAGACTACAATTATCCCCAAGCTAACCCTTTGAGACTGTTACTACATATAATAACTTACTTCAAGATGAAATAAATGAAACACTGATGCTGTCATATCAAATAATAGGAAATACGAAGAAAATATTTGGTCCAAACGACCACAATATTGAAAATCTCAATATACTAACAATCTGATAACTAGTTTGACAAAGCCTCTACTACTCCAAGAACTAGAGAGCCATTGAGACAGGTCCCCAACTGACTCAAACTGAACTGAAAGCGATAATATATCTACTAAAGTACTGAAATGTCTGAAGATAGGTCCTCGAACCATGAGGACTCACCACTGTGGAGATGTAGACAAAGGTACTCAAAAATCACTGACAAGGTTGGGACTGAGCACCTGAACCTACATTATAAGACAATGTAGCATATAGACGTATATATGGATCAGGACTTGGGAATGTACTGAGTATATGAGGGTGTATGCATTTACATAAAACAATATTATTACTCAATCATCAAATCATTCATGCAATTAGGAATGACTCACATAGCTTGAATAAGTCTAAAAATGTAAAGCTCATAAATCATGTATAATGAAGCATGTAACACAAATCTTGTGAGTCATTATACATGACTTTTAAAAATATCTACTCTCTTCTTATTCTCAATGCTTGAAGGTTAAAGGGACTTTAAACAATGCTTTCAAACTCATACTTTTATCTCATGGAGAGTAAAACTTCTTCGAAACTCAAAGACTCAGGACTCTTTGAAACTTTTAGACTTGGGAACTCTGTGACTCTTGGAATTACATATCTTTGGACACTCGGGAGTTTCTTCTAACCGACATAAACTATATGAGCTACATGGAGTCCAACATCTTGTCCTCCTAAGGAAGAAACCTCACGTTGGGGAGAGGTTTCATACTCTTGCCAAGGAGTCTAACCTCAACTCAGTGATCACTATCTCATCCTCAGGCCCATAAATCTCAGTCCTATGGTGGCACGTAGTTTTGGGTTATGAGACCTTAAAATCATACCCAACTCGGTGTTAAATACTACTCCCATACTCATCTCAGAACTCTTAGAAAATCTACCTCAAAACAACTCAAGGGTATATAGTGAAGACCGAATTATAATTCTCTTAGCTTTAAATCATAAAGACTGAATAATGTGGATTCCTGTCTTAACTCAGTCTCAAAGTAATCTTTCTTATAAAAAAATCCAAGTACTTGTTGATTAAATCATACTAAACAACATACTCTTCAAGAATCATCAAAACTCATACTTAATTTAGAACTTATACTCATGCTCAAATAATCTCGGTTTCATAATAAAGCTTAAATCATGACATCAATCTTGGAAACATCAAATTGATACAAGGATATGCAACTCATAGCATAATTTCTCAACTCATGTCATAAAATAGCAAAATAATCATGCAAATAAATACTTGAACAACTCGTAATCTCCTAATCTAAAAATAAAGTAATTTGGGTATAAACCCACTTGCAAAAATATGAAATTCTTTAAGACATCTACCATCATCGATACCATCATGTAGCAGTCACGAAACTTTGCACAGTGATTCTGCTGGATCTATTGAGTTGTTGGATTTTTAACTTGAAGGCACTCGATCTGATGCTTCATTTCCGCCCACGCCAGTGCATCCACCATCACTTGATCCACAGCCAGGAGACAAAGATGATTCTGGGAGGTGTTATCTTATTCCATATGCGACAGGGTAAGATTTCTAAATATAATAACATTATTTATTTTTTCATTACTATATTATTATGCTCTATGAAATTACTATTTGATCTTATGTTGTAGGTTTAGGCCAGATGCTGGAGTTGGACTAATTACGAGAAAATGTATTTGTCCAAACTTCAGCGGCTACTGAACCAGTTGGCAAAAGGTTCCAAAAATTGACAGGGAAAGAATGTTTCAAGAATTTAATATAAGGATTTAACTTATCGACTACTTAACACTTTGTTAGAACAAAAAGGTTGAATATTATATTTTTAATTTTATTGTAGAAATTTTATTGGTGGGATGATGCGAACGCATGTCTTATAAAGAGGAACTTTTTCAGAAGATGTAGATCCAGATTTAACGATCTCTTGGATTATGCCCGAACCAACTTGGTACTACCTGACTGGATTAGTGAATCATTTTGGCAACAGTATATTCGCTTTTGGAATAGCGAAGAATACCAATTGCTGAGGGAAGAAGGAAAGATAGTTCGGGCATCATCCAAGGGTGGCTCCCTACATACTGCGGGTGCTAAAAGTGTAATTATTGTGGAGGAAAAAATGATATGTAACTTTTACAGTTTTAATTGTTTGTTTCTATTTACATTTTTTAGTATTTGAACATTGATAATTTTTTCATATGCAGAAAAAGAAAAGGGGAGGAGCATACCACAGGATGATCTATTCGAGGAGACTCATCTGAAAAAGAAAAAGAACCCGACTGATGAAGATGTTTGGGTTGAACCTCGTGCAAAAGCTGCCCATGTAAGAATCAAATTTTGAATTTATGAATATTTTTCTCAAAGTTGATATTATTCAAGAATAAGTACTTTAATATTTTTTGACTTTTAATTTTAACTTTACTTTGAATATATGAAAAATATACGCAGCTCATTAGTGAGTATCGTAGTACTTAGCCTCCTGAAAGTTAAGGTAATGCACTACCCCAACATGTAGAGGAGGAGTTATGGGATAAAGCTGTGGGTCCTGCAGTTAGAGGCCATTACTACGGATACCACAAAAAAAAATTGGCGAGAATATTAGGTGTTCGTCCAGCCCTTCATACTCTAACTATTCAGTTGATAGAGAAACCATTGAAAGACTACAAAATACGGTTTCTAAACTCACTGAATGGCTTGTTGAATAGAGAGAGAGGGCATAGAAAAAGGAGGAGGAAACATCATCATAAATCAGGATGCTGAAGGAGCAGTTCAACTCTTTCATTCAGACTGCAGGGATTATTCCTTCGTGTCCTGGTGATGCAGTTCGGGCTGCAAAAGGTCTACGCTCCCTGGATGATATCAGCACAAATGAGGATGCGGAAGACGAGGACGAATTCGATGAAGATGAGTTTTAGTTTTTAACATTTGTATGTGTTGTACTTTGGATTTAGACATTTTGTTATAGTTTGTACACTTTTGATACTATTGTTGTAGTTTTTACACTTTCACTTTTATTGAATAATTTGTATGTGTTGTACACTTTTGAAAGTATTTACATTTGGTTTATTGTTTTTGCTGTTGTATTGCATGTTGAACCATTTTTTGTTTTTTTTTTAATTTCCAGAAAAACTGACCACAAGTGGTCGGTTTTTTTAATTTTTTTTTACAGAAAACCAACCACTTGTGGTTGTTTTTTTTTTTTTGATTTTTTTTAACAAAATCAGTTTTTCCAATTTTAATAAAATAATAATGAATTTTAAAAATATATATATATTTTTAAGAAAACCGACCACAAGTGGTCGATTTTTAAAAAGCTACCACTACTTTATCGACCACGCCCTTTGATCGATTTTGTGGTCGAAAATTGGAAAAAACCGATCACTTGTGGTTGGTTTTTGTGGTTGATTTTCCTCTCTCTTTTTAGTAGTATTTATTTTAATGACTTTGTGCTTTTAACTTTATATACTTTTCTTATAATAACATGGTCAAGATTATCGAATTCTAGAAGTAATTGAATTAGTTTATTAAAATCTCAAATTTAAATCATAATATTCTAAAATTTTATTCGCACACTTATTTTCTCAAAAGATTTCCACAAATCGAAGCAAAAGGGCGGAGATCACTAATAACTTCTAATCAAACAAACATAAAAAAGAGGGTAGACAGGGAAAAATAATAAAATAGGAGAACTCTTCATCAGAGGCAGGTTTCAGTTGGTTAGTTTGATTTTTTGTGGGTTTCAGCAACCTAAATTCATGTTTGTTCCTGCAAGAAATCATCTGTTTCGGTCATCTTTCTCTTAAAGTTCTTTCTGTCGTCACTTTGATTTAGAGCTTTCACTAGTTCTCACTAATTTTTTTCATCCGTAAAGAATTTCTTTTTTTTAAGCAGAAGGAAGTAAGAATGGTATCCAAAAAAAATAAAATACCATCTCCACCTAGATTTTTAAGATCTTTGATCAAAACTTCTCTATTCAACGTTAGTGAATGAGACTTCTCTAATTGGTAAGAAACGTAGTTTAAGAAAAAAGAGCTTTTCAGAAATTTTTTGGTCTCACCAATTCACGTCTTTCTCCAAAACCAGATAACCAAGATTTACGACGTAATTGTGGTTGTCCTTTGAAATAGATCAGATATCAAATATTTCTAGTTAGCCTTCTTACTTTTGTTTGATGAATTTATATTTGTTACATGATCAATAGATTCAGGATTCTAGTACAATGACCTCAAGTATATTAATTTATTTTTAATTTAACTTTTATATATATTTAGGGTTGTTTGATTGTTGGAATAAGGGATTATTGTCCTGCCTTAAAATTCGGGATAATTTTACTATGCGTTTGATTATGAGTATTAATCTGTCTCAAAAATTATTTTATACTAAAATGGTGGAATTAACTATCCTATATAGAAGATGGATAAGCACAATGCCTGTCTCGCTCCTAGATTGGGGCATGACATGTTTATAGTTACAGAATTATAATTATCAAATATGTTTCACTTACTTTGTTCTTTGTTTTTATAAAGAATATAATTAGCACAAATTCATGTAATTGATTTAAATTTGCTTGAAATTGAGGCATAGTTATTATTATCATCAATCTCGTTGTTATTCATTTGTTCTAAATTATGCGTTTTGTTTTTATTTTAATTTGTTTGAACATGAATCAAAATATTTAGTTAATAAACTAACAAGCCTTATAAGATAAAATAGATAGAAACACCTCTACTTAAAATAGTGTACCAAACCTATTATATCTCGTAGAGATCATGAGAGATTAGCTTTCCTTAATCTTCAAAGAAATTGATATCAAAGCCAAATTTCCATATTTCAGAAAGAAATAAAAATTACCAAGCTATTTGTCAAAAGAGTACGGGTAAAATTTATAAATAGCATACTTAAGACCATAATTATGAGATTCATAGCAACACTTTCATAATTATTTAAACTAGCAACTTATATTTTGTATTTGAACAAACTGTTGCTATAAAAATATATATACAAATTATTTTGCTGCCCATATTTTACTCAAATCAATTGACTTAAATGTGGTATAATTAGCCATAAATTAAATGTGGACATTCCTTTTTTCATTAAAACCTCTTAATTAACGTGTTTTTCGTTATTTGTTACCAACCGAAATAAAAATTCAAATTTCAGTTTCACATTATCGTTTTCATTTTAAAAAAATCAAAATCAAATTCAACTGAAGCTTCTTCTGTTCATTATCTTCAAAAATTCAAATTAAACCATTATTGTTGTTGAAGGTATTTAATCATAATATTATTTTCTTATATGAATTTCATCAGTTGTTTGAAATCGATCAGAAAGATTTCGTTAATTTTTTTTGAACAATACCTATTATTTCATTCAAATTTTTTTTAGCCATTACTGATGTTTCGTTCAAATATAGTGATCAAAATCGATTTTTTGTTAGATTATTTTTGAATATTTTGAGCCATTAATGACTTTTTATTAGAGTGATCAAAATTAATTTTTCGTTACGTTGTACAATTTAACAATTTATTTTGTTAAATTATTTTTGAATATTTTGTAAACAAACTACCAAAAAAAGTAATGCTACAATAAATTGAACTGATCGAACTATATTTTGATCAAAATTATTTTTTAAAACTGCTCAAACTCAATTTTGGAGTTCTGATTCTCGAAATTTAAGAGTATATTTGTATTTTCATAAAGTTTGATTTTGTATATTTTAATTGTGTTCGAATATGGATGTTGCAAAGCCATCACTACAGAAAAATACATATGAAATTTGATATGTATGTATAGAAATACAAATGCTTTCATATAACTTATATGTATATTGAACAGAACAAAAATATAAATGAAAGTACATATGTATTTATAAAAAATATAAAATACTTCAATGTAACTTAAATGTATATTTAGTCTGTCAATTTGTATATATGGCAAACCTATATATACTGTATTGAAAAAATATTTGAAAATGTATTTGAATTTCAACAAATACAAATATGTCCATAACCCTAACTGCATATTTAAACAAAAAGAATACCCAAATGTATATTTCAACATTCCAATATACTGAAGATATATAATAATTATAAAAAAATACATACAGGAAAATACCTCTTCATAAATAGTTCATATATAAATGTATTTTTCATACATGCAACTTAGCATATGCATTTAACATACAAATACACATAAATACATACTATCCCAAAATGTATATTTAAGCTATCAGCTTGACCAAAATATAAGTCAGTAAACACATATCAACTTCGCCAAAATACATATTACCCAAAAATGATATCAGCTTTACTGAAATTCCTAAATACAAATTAGTAAATAAAAATACATATACACCAAAAAAATACCTCTTCCTCCTCATCTTCTTTCGATTCATTACCAGATGAGTTTTCAACAACACCTTTTGAATTTACTCCCTCTGTTCATTTTTACTTGTCACTAATTTTCTAATTAGATTTCTAATTGTTGGGTTCAAGATTAAAAGTGTGAATGAAAAATGAGGAAAATTAAGTTGAGGAAAAATTGAGATAACACTTAAAAATAAAGTGTACTCAAAAATAAGGAAAGTCTACTAATTCTCCCACATTGGTGGGAGAATGAGACTTTCATGTGTTTATATTAAGAAACACAAACTCCACATGGTAAGTCAGACATGAACTAAGAGGTGCCTTGCATCGTCGTCGTCGCTCGCTCGACTTGGCTTCGGCTTTGGCTCGGGGTAGATGAGATTAATATTTTTGGACAAAATTTATTTGAAACCTGGGAAGAAATCCAGTACAAAAATCCAAAGGAAAAATGCAACAGTTTTGCTCCTCCATTAACATGCATGCTTCTGCATGCAGAAACGATGCTAAAAGCTGCTTGGAAGAGACACAACTCTTCGAGTAAAAGACACACTATTTTGGAAAAAGGTGTGACAGTTTTAATGGTTGTGGCTGTTCGAAAAGACACACTATTTCGAATGGACATACATGACTATTCAGAAAAGATACACCTTTTCGATGAACCATTGTCACCTTTCGGAAGAGGTATTTCATGGCAATATAAACCTGTTTTTTTCACAAAAACGATAAAATCTGAACAACTTTTGAAGACAATCTTTTTTTACCACTAAAGCATAGAGGATCTTGTTATTTCGGTAGCCTTCACAAGGGCTTTTTTGATATTTTAATTTTTTGGTGAAATAAAATTATGACACATGATAATTAATGGGATTTTTTAATTACATATTTTCATTGTCTCCCTTATTCTTTTTGTTAAGATTATTCCACTTGAGTTTTAATAATTAATTTTTTCTTGCCACGTGTTAGATTACTATTTGATTAAAACTCCTTTCATTTTAAATCAACAATACTCAAGCTAACTTTTCCTACAAAATTAAAGTTTTCAATGATTTCAACTACAACCTCATAGTTCTTTATGATATTATAATATAATAAATAATATCTTGTATTTATTGTTTCTCGTAGTGGTCATGAAAAAGTATAAAACAATAATTAAAATGGGACGAATAGGTTACTCTTGTAAGGAATGTGTAAAAGATAAATATAATAAGTAAATAAACCGAATGGAGCAAGCTATTAATGTAGTTTAATTATCATTGAATATCTTTACATATTCTTATTAAATTAATTTATATTAAGGCTTTGATTTGAGGTAATAAATAAAAGTTTTGGTTGTCCTCACATTAAAATTCATGGTATAAAAATCTTATATGTGGCATTGTTTTGTCATAATTCTCCTTTTAATATTTCCCACATGAACATTTTTATTGGTTGAATTTGTTTTTTGTTTTATTAAATTATTTTCTTCTGTCACATTTTACTTTAGAGGATTAAATTATATGGACTTTAATCAAAGTTTTTAAGAAAAAAATATTATTATATCAATATAATCATTGCATTTTATGATATTTCATTTTCATATAGTTTCGAATATCTAATTGCTAATTTTATTGAATTAATATAACATAATTTAGCTCTAAAACAAGTCAAATTATATTTAAAAAATAAAACGATATAATTTGAGCAACTTTTGAATATAACCTTTGTTTACCACTAAAGCATAGAGAATATTTAGATTTTTGAAGTCCTTGCAAGGGCTTTTTTGATATTTTTATTTTTTGATGAAATGAAATTACTACACATGATAATCAATAGTGTTTTTTTATTACACATTTTCATTTTCGCCCTTATTCTTTTGTTAAGACCGATCCACTTGGGTTTTTATAATTGGTTTCTTCTTGTCACATGTTAGATTACGATTTAATCAACACTCCGTTCATTTTGAATCAATAATATTCAAGCCAACTTTTCCTACAAAATTAAAGTTTTCAATGATTTCAACTACAACCTCATAGTTCTTTTTATTTTATAGGATAAAAAATAATATCTTGTATTTATTGTTTCTCGTAGTGGACATGAAAGAGTATAAATCGATTACTAAAATAGGACGAGTAGGTTACTCTTGTAAGGGTGTGTAAAAAACAAACATAATAAGTAAATAGAACGAATGAAGCAAGCTATTAATGTAGTTCAATCACATAAAAATTCAATCACATTTTTCACTTCTTTGCTTGAAAACTTTTCATGTTCCCAATCAAAGAGAGGAATGCAAATGAAGACCTAATTTTTTACCAAACCTAGATTTAGGTCTAAATTAGACATTGTAATTTCTATGTCATTTTAAAAATATTACAAAAATAAAAATAGTATCACATTTTAGGATAACCTTTGTTTTTATTTTCAAAAAAAAGAGAAATTTATAATAGAAAAAATATTAGCCTAAAATAAACTTAACCTAGAACCTTTTTCCCCAAGAAAAACCAAAACCTGCACTTGGAGCCATGGGAGATTATGACTGGTTCTGAGAAAACACGTTATTTTCTTTCGCGATTGAAGAGATTCAAGAATTCAACAAAAAAAATCTCAAGAACAGTTGGAAAAGGGACTTGGAAGGGCCAAAATAGTGGTAATCCCATTGAAGATGGATTAAAGAAGAATACTACAATTGGATATAAGAGAAGTTTGAAGTATAAAAGTGAAAACGAAAAAGATGTAAATAATGACAAGTGGCTCATGAAAGAATATTTTTTGCCAGATGAGTACTTTAGGAAAAGCAACAAGAACTATGCATTCGTCATTTGCAAAATCAAAGAGAAGAAAAAAAATGAGAAAAAGAATAAGGGGGTTATTAATGATGACATGGTGGAGGAAGAAGTTGATGAATTTATTGATTATGTATCAGAAAGCATTCCTGATAATCATCATGTAATTACCAACGGTGATGACAATCGATTCGCGGTTGCAAACGAGGTTAATTATGAAGTGATGAGGACAAATTATGAAGCAAGTACAAGCACATTGCATGAAGATTACGGAGGAGAAGGCAGGAGTAATTATTTGGAAGGTGGTGGAGTTGAGGACTTTGATGGAATCAATCATCTACTATTAGGAGTTGAGGATATTAATGATGAGAATTGTTGCATTGACTATGATGAGTTGCTGGAAATTATTGGATAAAGTTAAGGTTTTTTTTTTTAGACTAATTAAGTAGGTCATAATAGCATGAATGTACAAGTTTATCTTTTAGTAGTTGCATGAATATTTTCTTCGAATATGCAGTTTCTTGTTTTAATTCTTCTTAATTTCGTTTTTAGTTATTTGTTTAGTTGCATGAATGTACTATTTGTTTATCTTTATTCGTTTTTAAAATCTCCCAACTTCATCAAGTTTTTTTCTTACACGTTAATTATAGTTATGGCATCATCATCTTCCTCCATCTTCTATCCAAAAACGTAGTATTAACCATAATATATAACACTATTAAGCTAGTATACACAACTTCTGAAATCTCTTTACAAGGTGTTGGAGCAATTAGTTCAGGAGTCTTCTAGACTGCTGTAAGATTGGTCTTGCTTATATTTGTATTTTATTAGTTGGTTTTAATAGTTGGGTGTGCATATATATTTTTGATCAAGTTTTCTTACACGTTATGGTTAAGGCATCATCGTCTTCATCCATCTTCTAACTCCCTATACAGTCTAGACTTTCAAGATCTACATCTTCAAGGTGTTGAAGCAAGCTCATCCCGATATTGGAATCTCAAGAAAAGCTATGACAATAATAGACAGTTTTATCGACGATATCTTCGAAAAAACTGCTATGAGATTGGTACTTCCTGGCGAATATTGGCAAAGCATGCTGTTTCTGAAGGCACTAAGGTTGTTGCCAATTTCACTTGCTCTTTAAGAAATTTAGGGTTTATGTGTTTAATTTTACTGTATTAGGGCTTGCTTTGGGTGTAAAAATAGTTTCTTTTTTGTAATTAGCTTGCTTCGATTGTACTGTTCTTTTGTAACGGCGATTGCTAATCTATCAGCAAAATAGACGGCAATAGCAAAAATCTATCTGCAAAGTTGACACCCTATTATTGTATAATGATAAACGATTTATCTCGTTGTGAACTTGTGTGTTATAAAAAATTTGAACAATCAAAATAGACGGCGATTGTGCCTGATCAAATTGATCAGGTCATGTAGGAACGAGGTTCAAGTCTACCGGTCTGCAAGGATGCCTCAATTACATACAACACCAATCATATTGATAAAGGACTTATCTCATCATGATCTTCTCTTGAAATCTCAAAAGAACTTTTGTCGCTTCCTCCTCAAAGGGGCAGAAAACTTGTCGTCATCAGAGTTGTGCTACCAAAAGCTTCGGAAAAATTGAAATTTCTAATTAAGAATGGAGAATCTACATGCAGCTTCACAAGGAAAAAAAAAAGAATGAGAAGTTACAACTCCACCATTCGCTGTCAAGTATCTATGTTGGGATTCAATTAATTTAAATTTATATGGAAAAATCCCATTTGGGGAGATGAAATGCTCCCTACTAAACAAAAATCCATTTCAAAAACTCGAACATTAAACTTTTGATTGATATTGATAAAGAGTACTTATCATCCAATTTACTTTTCTTCTTATTCACTAAATACTATACTACGTGTTACAATTAGAAGCCTCTTTAGTTTAGTTTATTACAGATTCTAACCATTGCAGACAATACTACACATAAAATATTCTAAACTCTGCTACAATTAATCAATTAAGAGTCGTTTGGTTACTGGTTAGAGTTATACAAATATTAGTAATACATAAATTAATATTACATCATTTCCGTTCGTCAGATAGCAATATTCCAGCTAAATTTGTTCCACAAAGTTTCATAATTCCATTGCAATTTTAAATAAATAAGGCATACGTACATAATACGTACATGCTGCTAGATAATATTATTGCCAAAGAGTAGAAATCTTGATGCATGCATCTTATATATAATGTAATGTTTTTATTAATCCAATTTAATTCTTCCAAGATATATGGATAATGTATGTGACATAAGTTCAGTATTAATTCCCTCTTCAATTGGGTGATTGTATCACCAAATCTTGAATAGGATTTGAAGCATCTGTCTTTTACTCAAACAGTAAAACTAGGAGTAAATTTTCCCTATAAATAGAAGGTTTCCTTCATTGTAAATTACCCCATCAAGAGATCCCTCAAGAGAGGAAATAAGCATTACGCTCTCTATTCTCTCTACTCTTCTTCTTATTTTTTTAATGTTTTATAACACGTTATCAGCGCGAGATTCTGCCAAACAAGGTGAGATTATAAATCTGAAGGATTTCAAGGTTAGTAATTCTTTATGTTATCTTTCTTTTGCTACTACTAATATAATTATTATTGGATTTGAGGAAAAATAATTGATTTGGAACCATTTATATTTTAAATTTATTCCTCAAGAACAATATTATCAAAAATGATGATAATATGTTGGGTTCAAGTCCCATCGATTCATGCCTAAGACGCTTTTATATGGATAAGATGTTGAGTTTGAATTTCAATACACCATATTGATGATATTATGATGGCTAAGACAAAATAATGGGTGTTTAATGAAAAGTCATGAAATTCGACCCATTGAATGTGCTCCATTCCATGATGTGAATATGGTAGCAATATATGATAAGTCTGAAATATGACAACTTACCTCATTCTTGAGGTGTATGTGGTAACAATGCATAATATGTCTGAAAGGAGACAAGTGGTTGAATGCACGAATATACGCGTGGAGGGACAATATGATAATGGTCAGCAAAAGTGATGATATTTTCACACGCTTATATGATTATAAGATATACTAGAGAAAAATTCTCTACATCATATGTATGCCTCGATTTTCTTCTGAAGTAGCAAAATCTTGAAAGAGGTTATAAGCTATCATAATTTGATAGGCTTAAGGCACGATTATATTCCATTCCTGGGAAATGAGAAACTTATTTATGCAAACGTGCACTTGATTGTGATTGTATCACAACTCACCTCCGAAAGAGGTTGAATAATTTTGAAATCTACTTCAAAAGTAATAAATCTGAAATGTATTCATGTAATAGTAAATTTGAAATTTACTAAAGTAAAAGGTACATATCTTGGTAAACTTGGAGTTTACTGGAATAAAAGTTCATAAATTGACATGAACGATTGCAACATATTAAAGATGTGCATACTGAGTATTGAACATATATTAAAGAAATTAATAAAATTCTTCTTTACTTTTAATATTGCTTGTTCTCATGATAAGTTTGTTGGACCAACTAATTTTGGGATTGGATCCCTTAAAATCTGAAAAGTATAAAAGGTGAATAAGAGCCCATTCACCTATCTGATATATTGAAAAGATGCATCAATAAGATGATCACATGTACATTCATTGTCAACCTACGTTTGATATTCATAAAGTTACTTGCTCAATATAAATTGAGCATAATTTTCAGATTGTGTAATCCAGATTATTTATCTTGATGATGATGGTTTAGCATTGAATGTCTTCCATAAATAGCTGAACCATTACTAACGAGAATAAAGTTTCATGTATTGGTATGAAATATGATATGTTGTATACAATAGCACTTGTATGCATTAGATCAATATATTATGATTATTTCTTTCCTCTGAATTGGTTCAAGGTCAGGAACCAACTATTTTATTTAATAGTTTTGATGTGCGGTAAACGATTAATGAATATACCATGATGCACAAAGATGGAGGATGTATGTTAGTTTTCCTAACATAAGGGGAGATTATAAGCAGTTATGAAATTTGTTAGGAATTATCATCAGATCCTCATTAAAAAGATAATTCAAGTCCAATGCCGAACACATCTCATATTTAAGATGCAAGTGCTCCTATTTTGTGTTCATAAAGGACAAAGTCTACGCATGCATGAAGCATGGTAGATTAATCGGTTTCAAATAAAATGATCCTTAAAAATTAGGAGAAAATAATCATAATAAGAAAGCAATGTGCTCTTGAAGAGCCTACAAAATAACACTTCATGAAATCTTATATGAGGTTCAGGTACCTAAAAATAATGAAGTGATGATATCTCAATATGTTATGTCAAACTATGAACCGATACAAAATGATATATCATCAATATCTTTGATACAATATTGGTGCAATATTGTGAAAGATTACGAGGATCCGAATTCTACGTTTATTTATGCATGTTGACGTAGAAATATTTATCAAGTGACCTGAAAGGATGTATTTTGATAAGAATAAAACTTATTTGATTTGCAGTCCAGACACTTGAAGATGTCACACTTGACATGTTGGATATTGTTACGTGACAAACATCCCTAGGAAATCCCTAAAGGATTCAAAATGACTGAAGCATATAAAGTTTCTGGAAAACTTTTTATTATCCTCATAAGATATAATTTGATGATTTGAGTATCATTGGAACTCTTGGAGAGTTTTTAAAAGCAATAGAGTATTTGCTTAAATGAGAAACATGCAAAAATTAAATAAGGATTCATTCCGACCTCAAGAAAAGAATGAGGAACTCCTTGGTTATGGAGTACCATATCTTAGTGCAATTGATGCACTAATGTATCTTGCAAATACTATAAGGCTTGATATAGCTTTTTTTTTTTAGTTAGTTTGTTAGCAAGTTTGCAGTCCCAATCTTATTGGTCATGCTGATTTTGGGTACTTATCTGACCTGCATAAAGCTCGGTCTCAAATAGGTTATATGTTCATATGTGGTGGTACTGCAATATCTTGGAGCTATACAAAACAGTCTATCATAGCCACTTCATCGAATCATGCTGAAATAATAGCTATTCATGAAGCAAGCCAAAAATGTGTATGGTTGAGGTCCATGATACATCTTATTCGAGAAAAATTTGGTGTGAACTATGATAATCTACCCACAATTTTATACGAAGATATCCATCATGCATAGCACATCTTAATGGAGGATTCATAAAAGGAGATAGAACGAAGCACACTTCATCAAAGCTTTTCTACATACTTGAGCTACAAAGAAATGGTGATATCAACGTGCAACAGATTCGTTCAAGTGAAAATGTGGCTGATTTATTCACCAAGTCTTCTCCAATTACAACTTTTAAGAAGATGGTGCACAAGATCGGGATGCAAAAGTTCAAGGATGTTCTCATTAGGGGGAGTTAATACGCGTTGTACTCTTTTTTTCTTACGAGGTTTTGTCCCTCTGGGTTTTTCTTGTAAGGTTTTGAATGAGGCAACCGATATGCATATTGTTAGAAATAGGTACTCTTTTTCCTTCACTAGATTTTTTTTCCTATTGGGTTTTTTCTAGTAAGGTTTTAACGAGACACATTATCTATCTAGACATTCAAGGGGGAGTGTTATAAATGTATTTACATTACAGTGAATGTCTATCAAGATCTAATAAGATCTACTATGATATCTATTAGGATTTGAACCATCTGTCTTTTACTCAAACTAGGAGTAAATTTTCCTTATAAATAGAAGGGTTTTCTTCATTGTAAATTACCCCATCAAGAGATCCCTCAAGAGAAGAAATAAGAATTACTCTATCTATTCTCTCTACTCTCCTTCTTGTTCTTTAATGTTTTATAACAATATATATATATATATATATATATATATATATATATTTATATATATATATATATATATATATATATATATATATATTAACGAAATTTCTAATTTCAGTGTTAAGCAAAAAAATATGCAATTTTTCTATCTCGACAAGTTGTACAATCATAGTGCATCTGAAAATCTCCAATTATGTTTTATCCATCATTATATACTGCAAATCAAATCAAATCAAATCTCATCTTAGTCATAAATGAAAAAATGAAGCAACATATATATACGTAAGGAAACTATAGTATTAGTTTAAATTTAAAAATAATTATTAACTGGAAAAGTAGGCATCACACAACTATTGAAAGTGTTACTGAATCTTATATGTGGCAAGCACGTTTCAGAAATCCTATTAAATATTTCCTTACTGATTTCAATAATTTCCTGATCACAACTAAATGAAACGTTTAAAGAAAGATAAAAAGTAATTTAAATTATAATTAATGTTATTCAATATATATATTTTTTTAAAATGTGTAAAAGTGTTAGAAAGACAGACAATACGAATTGGCAGAGCCTTTACATTCTTTTGATAATCCCATTTTGATTTTTTTCTAATCACACGTCGTAAAACTAACACATTTCTGGTATCCACGGGATTGGTGTGAATATACCAATTTATAATAATTAGTGTTCTTTTTTTGTAACATGCAACAATTAGAATTGTTAGTCCCTAAATAAGTAGCTTAGAATAACAATGAATTTATAGAAAAAATAACATAAATATAAACCTTAATTTATCATATTTATATAAATCTTTATCCTTACAATGTAATTACAAAAAATTCTACTAATTATGTATCTTCATTAGATGCATAGGGAGATAATTATGTATCTCAACAGACCCAAAATAAAAAAAATGTATCGAGAACGTAACTAATTATGTATCTTTACAAAGGAAAAATGTATCTTCGTTGGATGTATTGGGTGCTAATTATGTATCTCGACAGACTCGAAATTGAAATTTTCATTAATTATGTAAAATATCAAAATTTTCTATAATTAAACTCCATATTGTTTGCCCAAATTTATATTCGAAGACGAAGGTCACTCATGTTATAATGATCAAATACTAAATTTTTGATACTAAAAACTTACATACCAAGGTAATGCAACAAATAAATAATAGTAATCTCTCTCTATATGTGTGTATGTATGTATAAAGGAAGATTATGAGCAAGCTGATGTTGCATGCTTTATTGACAAGTATGATTATTCATCTTTTTTCTTAGAATTTTGAGATTTTTTTTTTCTATTTTTGAGTTCTGAAATCTTTCAAAAAGTATAAAAGTTTTCTTCCTTTATTATAATTATCATTTACTACCTTCTTAAATCCTCTTTCCTAAATTAAATATATATATGGTAGTAAATTAGTCCTTCCAAATGGAAGGTGACCTAAGCGATGTAGCAGTTGTCACACCCTTTTTTTTTTTTTATCAAAAAGATTATCAATTTTAAGGTTTCAAAGAGTTTTATTATTAAGTGACAAAAATGAAAATTTATTTTGAAAATGACTTTTTAACAATTCACCACTTGGCATAATATGGTGTGCCAAGTCACCTTGGAAAAATCCTTTGCAAAACGATTTGACTTTTTAAACTGATTTGCGAATAGAAATTCCAGATAAGGAATTCTATTGATCGAGGGGAAGGTGTTAGGCACCCTTCTATCCCGTGGTTCTACCACGATCGCTCGGTGGAGCATATCGGCTAATTTAACACTATGAATGTATAGACCACATAAAACAAGCAACAAACAAATCAAGAAAAGTTCAAAATAAAAAATAATATCCAGCCCGAGTTATACAATCCCGAAAATAGAAAAATACGGAAATATTGATCCTATTCTAAACTAATCCTATACTAAGCTTCAATGCTTTACCCGATGCCTCGGGCCTTGATCACGAGCCTCCTTTGTGTACATTATACTTCGGGGCATTCCTCGATAAATAAGTACAATGTGGCCTCGGGGCATTCCCTGACGAATGAATACATTTGATGAAATGTAATAAAAATGAAGAAATCATTCAACACAGACATTCACACATTCAATGATATAGAATACGACGAGTTGCCTACCAAACTTGGTATTTGCCTATCCATTTAGCGATCTGAAACATGATACTATCGATTTCAACAATATCCATCAATGAATCAAAAGTAATCAATATTCACCTTATCAAAGATCAATTAATTCCCCTAAATCATTCTCATCACATGATTAATCAATGTTGATATGAAATCAAGCAATCAAAGTCACAACCACGACGATTAAAATTTCTCAAACACACTATCAAAATATATCACCAACCCAACATGAATCATGCAAGCCACGATATCAAAACATCAACTCCATTGAATTGTTTGACGAAGCGGCACTAGAATACCTCAGACAAAAATCCCCGACAATGAACTCCCGACTTCGACAAACCCGAAATTTGAACTGACCCAATAAACTGACTGACCCATTTTAATTAATATTTTTTCGATTGAGTTTTGGGTCATAAATGGGAACTAGAGCGTGTGGGTCACAAATTTCTTGTATTTCAGAGACGATAGAGGTTTTGGATTTTTCGGTCGCAGGTTTTGCATTTTCCGATGAGGTCATTTTGGTCCGAAATAATAGTTGGCAGAATATTATCCGGCGAGAGTCCGCCGGAATAGTAACAGCAGCGTGCGTTCCGATCAACTCTCTCTATAAATTTTTTTCTATTCCCCGTTTATCTCTCTCTCAATATCTCTTCCTCTCTTAATCTCCCCCTATTTCTCACTATTTTTCTCTCAATATATCCCTCGATCTCTCTCTATGTGTAGTGGTGTGTATCGTTTTTGGTGGGATGTATATTTTTTCGATGGTGTCTGTGTATCCCGGTGTGTTGTTGGTATTTGAAGTAAAGTTGTGCTGTGTGTTAATTGTTAATCTATTTTTCAGTCAATTTGCATGAATCAGTGGTATTGTGTATCTATCAGTGGGTGTGTAGAGTGTGTTCTTGTGGTGGTGTAGATGAATGAGAATGGAGGATCATTTGGTGAGGTGTGTGTATCTATTTATTCTGTGAGAATGATGTCTATATAGAGTTTCGAGAGAGTGAATATATGTATTAATTGTGAGTGGGGCCCGCGTGTATGTGTATAATCTATTAAAAGAAAGACCCTCCAAAACGTGAATGAGGGGATAGAGTGTAGGGAGGTACGTGGGGTATAAGGGTTGTCGCGCCCTATGTTCCTCGCAAAAAACGGGATTCAACATGACAAACTCTTTTTGGGATGCGTTTAAATAGGTGTGAGAGTCGTCACCTAATGTATTAAGGTTCGTTAGGGCACCGATCTAGGCTACTACGAACCTATTTTGTTATTTTATCTTAGCTTACCAGAGTTTGGGTAAGGATTCAAATTACCTCAAAAGGAAGGTGTTAGTCACCTTTCGAGGTCCACAAAGGTGGTTCCCGGCCGAATTCATAATTTACATGGAGATTCTATGTGATCAAATAAAGTCTCTTATTTTATCATTAATTTAATAATTAGCTAAGTGATAAAATAATTAATAAGCAAACACATGTCATTTGTTAGTTCTAATTATCGATTATCTAGGTGATAAAGCTAAATAAAACATGTAAATAAGATAAGCGAGGAGAAAGAAGGAAAGAAAATTCATGATAAAGGGAACTTCTCATGTAATAAACCAACTACCCCAAATAAACATGTAAAGTGAATAAAAAGACTAAAAAGAAATCGTCCAAATCAAACAATTTTTTTTTTTGATTTTATTCGGATCAGAAACTCAATTTTTTAATCATCATCCGACCCAAGGGCCGAACTCTTAGACAAGTAATAACGTCATTAACCTCGCCGTTAGTATTTGTTGGGATCATTCTTTCCGAATGACTACCTGTCCCACCCCATCTAGGCTGGAAGTCAAGTTTAAAGGCGTTCTATGACAAGGACAAGACTAACGTTTTTAGTAATACTTATCGTCCCAACTATCGTACAAGAGGCATTGGACTTTGATATTTTGGAATTGTGTTCTAGACTAAAAGAAAACTGTTTTCTAGGACTCGAATCGCGAACATATTGGACAACAAGTAGCACGTAATAATCCCAAGTTAGCCTCTTGATTAATTAACGCTAACTAATGTGATATCATGCGAAGACAAATAATTATATATTATGTCATTAACCTATAGGCATGATGTCTAACTGTTCAATCAAGTGGTGATAAAGGACAACTGTGATTCGTGTATGCAACAATGTAATGTGTGTTAATCATAAAGGAATGCTCTTATATGCGGAGAACAAATTAACATATAGAAAATGTAGAGAATTACTAGTATTTTAGCATACTGGAAGTCATCATGCTGAAAAAATTAATTAATCATGCTGAAAAATTAATTACACATGCTAAGAATAACGTTAAGGCGCAGTATTTCATGTTGATATGCTGAAAACATTCCACAATGCCAAAAATCTAATATTTTAACATGCTTTAAATGTAGGAAACTAGCATTTTAAGCATGTTGGAATTCAGTCTAAGAGCTAAAATTTATTTAGATGCGCTGAAAAATTATTTAATCATGCTAGAAATTAATCTAAAATTGCTAAAATTAATTTAAACATGCGTAAACTTGATCTAAGCCATGCTGGAAACTAATTTATGTTGCAAAACTAGATGTTGGACATGCTGAAACTTTAATGTTAACATGCTCAAATTTATTTTAATATGCCTAAAATTGTGTCGACACGCCTAAACATGTAAAGACATACTAAATAAGTTGTGCTTAACATGCAAAAATTAATGTAATAAGTTAACGTATAAAAAATATTATCATGTCTTAATTCAATGGATATGTTAAAAGGTATTAGCATGCTTAGGTTCAAATCAATATGCTTAACATGCAGAAATACGTCAACATGCCTAATGTCAAATTAATATGCTCGACGTCGATTAATATGGTATGTCAGTTTTAATTAGATCAAATGTAATTAACAAACCGTAGTTTAAGTGTCTAAATAATTCATACATTTATAAATCTTAATTTGTGTGCCTAAGTGATTCACGTAGCATGTAACAAATATAAGCCTAAGTTGTGCCTATCTATACCATTCATATAGCATGTATGTTCCTGCCCCCCGAAGCAATCCCCAAAAATTATTAATACATCAATAACAATAGTATCTTTACAATAATATTACAAACCAATTTAATAAAGAATAAAAATAAAACTAGAATTGAGAGTGCGCAGCCTCCTCCCCACTTTCTTCAAATATCATGACACCTGTTAGATACAAATAAAACACCCATACATGTCAAGAAACAAACAACACATAGACAAGAAGGCATGTGAGGGATTACTAACTCAACTCCTAGGGGTCATGTTTGGTACTGACTTTCACAGCAATACCACAATTATCACACAGAGAATGAAATTATGTCGATAGGGCCTTACCGATTGATGATAACAAAATACAGTAATAAGAAAAACCAAGCAATAAAGAATCCAAGTGCAAATTGCCATAGAGAAATCAATATTAATGATCTAATAGTAAGCACGAAAGTAACAATGAAAATTATTTCTTTTTTCTTGAGGCTTTTCTGTAGGAGTCTTAGTGGAAAATTTCGTGTCCAAAATAAGAGAAAGAAGGTCCTTTATATAGTGGTAGGGAAATACTTGTTAAAAGGAACAAAATAATTAAAGATCAATTAACGAAATATCAATTCCGTAATTACCTTGGTCAAATTAATTAGGAGGAGAAAATCTCGCTAATAGGACTATTAAAAGAAAATAAGAAAATAAGTCACACCATCAATCAATTGAGATCAATACGGAGTAATTAAACATGTAAATATTGTCATAAATAGAAGAGTAAAATCTGTCCAAATAAAGTAGAAAGAAAACTCTAAAAATAGAATATAAATGGGATTTGCCATATGTAATAGAGCAAATCAGAGAGAGGAGAGAATCACAAGGATTCGAGTAGCTCAAGTTGACATATTTAAAACATGTAATGTTTGTCATTCTGAATTTAAAAGTGACAGGAGGAATAGGTGACTCAAATTCATCTTAGAGAACCAAATCGATTTACAATTGCAATTTAGTACAAACTTTGAAATTGTGCAAAATTCACAACTCAAGTCATGAAATTAGGGCTTTTTAATGTATACCAGTCTAGGGACGGGCACGAACACATAAGTAAACAAATTGAATCAAAACTCATAAAATAATTTAGGCAATTCGCACCAAAACAAACAAGCATGTAAATTAAGGTTTAATAGATCAAACCAGCCAACAATCGCAGGGATCTTGAATAACACTCATGAAATCAAACAATAGAACACAAGAAAAGAAAATAGGTTGAAGAAGATTGAGAACTCGAAAACGCAAAATCAAACCTTTGTCACGAAAAAATATGTTGTTTCCTGTGGATTTTAACCAGAATAGCGACAATGGTGGAGGGATTTCGCCGGCTAATTTTTTCGGTTGCATGGATTGTTGATGGTGGAGAGGGACGGATGCGGTATTCGATAGGTGTTTGCGAAGCGGAGAAGAGGAGGGGGCTTGAAGAGGGCTATCGTCCCTGTTTTTATCATTGGTGGCGCCGGAGACGAAGGGGGAGGGAGGTGACCCACCTATTTTCGCTGGAAGATGATATGGCGATGACTACGACAAGGAGGAGGCCGTTCTCCGTTGGGGCGGAGACTATGGCTCACGGTGGCAGTCATGGATGCCTTCTCTTTTAGCGAGAGAGAGAGATCTAGAGGGAGGCGGATGAGAGATGAGGGGATTAGAGTTAGGGTTTCCCATTTGAGTGTATAAAAGGAAAGGAAAGAAAGTTTTGATCTCAGCAGTCGGATTCGTTTTGGATTGACGGCTGAGATTTAAACATGGCAGATATTAAATTGGACCTCATATTGGCTTTGATGGTAATAAAATGGGCTACAATTGTTGTGGTTTGAATAAGAATTGGGCTAAAAGGTAAATAAATTAGGCAAAGTGACTTTGATTAGGCTGTTATTTAAAGAGTAGTAGTAGTAGTGGATAATAATAATAATAATAATAATAATAATAACAATAATAATAAATAATAATAATAATAATAATAATAATAAATAATAACAATGTTAAATAATGGAAAACTAGATGATGTATTTGCAAAAAATGTGGATGTGCATAATTACGTGAAAAAATAATTTAATAATTATATAAAATGTTGTATTTGGGTCTTAAAAATTATAAAAAATGATACTAAAAGATAAAAAATAATTTATGCATTTTTTTAAATTATGAATGCGACACGCTAGTATGTATTTAATATAAGATAATATGTAAAAGTATTGATAATTAAAATTAAATAATATTGATAAAAATAGTAGCCTAAAAGTGATATTGGGAGGTCAAAATTGGGTGTCAACAGCTCCCCCTTCGTTGTTTGAGAATGATAAAGGAATTTTCAAGCAACGAAAGTTGACGTAGTAGCCAATTTTGTCCGATCGAGATGACTGTTTGTAAGGAAGAAAGCAACGGGAGGTGTTTAAAAATAGTGTGGCCGAGACATTGGCTTTAAGTCGCCTACATATCTCTGTTTTTACGAGAATCAGGCCGCGTGTAGTTCTAGATTTAGGACTGAACAATATTCCTATAGAATGTTAATGACAGAGGTTGGGGTATCAAAAATGGTATCGTGTATTGGATAGGATTTGGGATAGAATGAAATACTGACGTATGGATAATTTTGAAGATGTTGAGGTCACATGGTGGATGAATAGATGGAGTGATACTCCTGAAAATAGAAATGAAAATTGCCTATGTTTGTTGTTACTTCTCTGTTACCTGCGTCTTTACATCACTCAATAACAAAGGTTAGGCATGTAAGAAATAAATAGTTGATAAATGTAATATAAATGTGGAAATAAAGAAAGCGTATCTATTGTATCATGGAATCGTGTGATTGGCTGATTGGCTTCTCATTGTGGAATCGTGAAATCAGCTTTTGGGGCTTCTCATTGTGGAGTTGTGTGATCATATACTTGTTAGTCCTGCCATTTTACCTCAACTGGATAAAATTTTTAGAACGAATATACATGTATGTATAGAAGATTAAACAATGTAGTGAAAATAACCATAACCAAAGGAAATAAGAAAGCGTGTCTTGTCAAAAGAGGGCAATGCTTTGTTCATATAGATTTGAAGAGGTTATGCTCAGGTAGTTTCTTGATGGAGTCGTTCTTAACTCCATTGAATTTCCAAAATAATGCTTAGTTTGGACGATTTCTTAAGAGGGTAGTGCTTAACCCAACTAACTTTCAAGGGGAATACTTAGCCTTAGTCAGATTTTTGAAATAGGGTAGTGCTTAAGCCACTTGACTTTTTAAGGACAGTGCTTATCCTTATAGAGTTTTAAATAGAGTAGTGATTAACTCCATTAAGTTTCCAAAACAATGCTTAGTTCGGATGATTTCTCGAGAGCGGGTAGTTCTTAACCCAACTAACTTTCAAGGACAATGCTTAGCCTTAGTTAGTTTTCTTGAAAGAGGGTAGTGCTTAAACCACTTGACTTTCCAAGGACAGTGCTTATCCTTAGAGAGTTTTAGATAGAGTAGTGCTTAACTCCGTCAAGTTTCCGAAACAATGCTTAGTTCAGATGATTTCTCGAGAACGGGTATTGCTTAACCCAACTAACTTTCAAGGACAATTCTTAGCCTTAGTCAGTTTTCTCGAAAGAGGGTAGTGCTTAACCCACTTGACTTTCAAAGTATAGTTCTTATCCTTAGAGAGTTTTAGATAGAGTAGTGCTTAAAAACATCGAGTTTCCGTAACAATGCTTAGTTCGGATGATTTCTCGAGAGCGGGTAGTGCTTAACCCAACTAACTTTCAAGGACAATGCTTAGCCTTAGTCAGTTTTCTCGAAAGAAGGTAGTGCTTAACCCACTTGACTTTCCAAGGACAGTGCTTAGCCTTAGAGAGTTTTAGATAGAGTAGTTCTTAACTCTATCGAGTTTCCGAAACAATGCTTAGTTGGGATGATTTCTCGAGAGAGGGTAGTGCATAACCGAACTGACTTTTAAGGACAATGCTTAGCCTTAGTAAGTTTTCTCGAAAGAGGGTAGTGCTTAACCCACTTGACTTTCCAAGGACAGTGCTTAGGCTTAGAGAGTTTTAGATTGATTAGTGCTTAACTCCATCAAGTTTCCAAAACAATGCTTAGTTGGGATGATTTCTCGAGAGCGGGTGGTGCTTAACCCAACTAACTTTCAAGGAAAATGCTTATCCTTAGTCATTTTTCTCTAAAGATGGTAGTGCTTAACCCACTTGAATTTCCAAGGACAGTTCTTAGTTCGGATGATTTCTCGAGAGAGGGTAGTGCTTAATCTAACTGACTTTTAAGGACAATGCTTAGCCTTAGTCAGTTTTCTCGAAAGAGGGTAGTGCTTAACCCACTTGACTTTCCAAGGACAGTGCTTAGCCTTAGAGAGTTTTAGATAGAGTAGTGCTTAACTCCATCGAGTTTCCGTAACAATGCTTAGTTCGGATGATTTCTCGAGAGCGGGTAGTGCTTAACCCAACTAACTTTCAAGGACAATGCTTAGCCTTAGTCAGTTTTCTCAAAAGAGGGTAGTGCTTAACCCACTTGACTTTCTAAGGACAGTGCTTAGCCTTAGAGAGTTTTAGATAGAGTAGTTCTTAACTCTATCGAGTTTCCGAAACAATACTTAATTTGGATGATTTCTCGAGAGAGGGTAGTGCTTAACCTAACTGACTTTTAAGGACAATGCTTAGGCTTAGTTAGTTTTCTCAAAAGAGGGTAGTGCTTAACCCACTTGACTTTCAAAGGACAGTGCTTAGCCTTAGAGAGTTTTAGATAGAGTAGTGCTTAACTCCATCAAGTTTCCAAAACAATGCTTAGTTGGGATGATTTCTCGAGAGAGGGTAGTGCTTAACCCAACTAACTTTCAAGGAAAATGCTTATCCTTAGTCATTTTTCTCTAAAGATGGTAGTGCTTAACCCACTTGAATTTCCAAGGATAGTTCTTAGCCTTAGAGAATTTTAGATAGAGTAGTGCTTAACTCCATCGAGTTTTCGTAACAATTCTTAGTTCAGATGATTTCTCGAGAGCGGGTAGTGCTTAACCTAACTAACTTTCAAGGACAATGCTTAGCCTTAGTCAGTTTTCTCGAAAGAGGATAGTGCGTAACCCACTTGACATTCCAAGGACAGTGCTTAGCCTTAGAGAGTTTTAGATAGAGTAGTTTTTAACTCTATCGAGTTTCCGAAACAATACTTAGTTCGGATGATTTCTCAAGAGAGGGTAGTGCTTAACCTAACTGACTTTTAAGGACAATGCTTAGCCTTAGTCAGTTTTCTCGAAAGAGGGTAGTGCTTAACCCACTTGACTTTCCAAGGACAGTGCTTAGCCTTAGAGAGTTGTTGATAGAGTAGTGCTTAACTCCATCAAGTTTCCAAAACAATGCTTAGTTGGGATGATTTCTCGAGAGCGGGTAGTGCTTAACCCAACTAACTTTCAAGTACAATGTTTATCCTTAGTCATTTTTCTCTAAAGATGGTAGTGTTTAACCCACTTGAATTTCCAAGTATAGTTCTTAGCCTTAGATAGTTTTATATAGAGTAGTGCTTAACTCCATTGAGTTCCCGAAACAATGCTTAGTTTGGATGATTTCTGGAGAGAGGGTAGTGCTTAACCCAACTAACTTTCAAGGACAATGCTTAGCCTTAGTTAGTTTCTCAAAAGAGGGCAGTGTTTAACCCGCTCAGAATGCAGAACGAGAATACTTAACCTTATGTATGCTGATGGTGTATAGCATACTCAAGATTTGTACTTGTCACTTTATTCCTGCACTCAAAGAAAAATTGTTAGCTTTTTACAAAGGGGAAAGATTGATTCGTGTCTCTGTCGGCTCCTTTGTACAGGTCCCTAATTCATTGTATTTATATCACTTTCTTAAGATGTCATCCTTGATGAAATTGTTTAGGATTCCTCAAAAATTTCTTCCCCGGTTCATGGTCTCAATCTTGCTAGCCTTGAATTTGTTGAAATGCTTCTTGATAGAATTTTTGAGACCCTCTTAAAAATTCTGCCCCAGTTACATGTCCCATTCGTCTTGAACTTCTAGAATTATAGAATTTTTGAATTCCTTTCAAAAATTTTGTCCCAGTTACATGCTTTAGGAAAATATGAAAATTTAATTATGATAAGACCGAACTCCACAGGAGCGCCTACGTATCCCTATTAAACTGGAGTCAGGTCGAACGTAGTTCAAATTATATAAGAGAAATTCATATTTTCCAAGCATATGTAACGGTTATAGTAACTCAAGTGCTTGAGATCCTGGAATGAGCAATGTGATGCCTCTTCCTTAACGTCAGATAGATGCCAATGCTTAATCAACATCAAGATATGGCCCCGTCACATTTATCACCTTGGTATCAATCAATGCTTGAATTTTGTCCTTTAAAGCACGACATTCCTCTGTGGCGTGGCCTGTCATCCCTTAATGGTAAGCACAAATTTTGGAATGATCGATCCATTTCGCGCATGTATTCATTACAATTGCAGAAATTGGAGTAATGTATCCATCAAACCTTAATCTCTAATAAATATGGTCTACAGATTTGGTCAAAGAAGTGTACTATCTTGACTGATTTTTCTGACGCTTGGCTTGAGTTTTGATGAATTGATTGGTTCATAGAGTTGTTTGTGGATTTGGACAAACTAATGGTTGTTGGAAGGTAGTTGGAGGTATTTTGAAGTGGGGAGGTTATTGAAATGGATATCAAGGTGCTTGATATATGGGTGTTTGGTATTAAAGCGGGGGATGTGGTGTTTGGTAACTTGGAAGGGTTTTGGGATCTTGCATAGTCAAGACAACATTTACTTCTTTCATGATGTTATTCTCATCAGCCTGTGAAGTCTTTATCACTTGTAGTGCCTCCAAATTTGTTATCATGCCATTTTTAATGCTTTCTTCAATTCTCTCGCCCAATTTGATGATGTCAACAAGATTTCGATCCTCTATAAGAATTATCCTTTCATAATATTGTGGCACTTGGGCGCAAATGAAGAATTCCTTCATTTGATTATCATCTAAAGAAGGGCATGCTTTAAAAGCTTCACTTATCCATCTCATTCCATATTCTCGAAATGATTCTGTAGGTTTCTTTTTTAACTTCTGAATATAGAACCAATTAGGCGCATTCTCAACACTGAACCCAAATCTTTTTACCAAATCAGAGGCCATATCGATCCATTTTGACCATTTTGTTGCATCTTGTGTGACATACCATGATAAGGCATCTCCATTGAGGCTCCTCATAAATAATTTCATAAGAATTCTCTTGTTTTTAGTGACCCCTATCAACTTGTCGCAGTATAATTTCAAGTGGACTTTTTGATCCCCAGTCTCGTTGTACAATTCAAATCTAGGAGGTTTGTACCCCTCCGGCAGTTCAACATCAGGGTATATGCACAATTCTTCGTAACTTAGCCCGTTCAACCCCTTATTGCCTTCAAGTTGTTCCAATATTTCAACCATGGATTGCATAAGGGCGACATTTGCCGGAGGTTTTGATTTATATTGATGGTGGGTAAATGGGGTCGTTTTAACATAACTTGGGTCTAAAGTATGGCTATTTGGATGAGGAATATTTATGGCAAATGTTGGCGGTGTATTATGGGCATATGATGTTGTTTGATAATTTAGTAAAGCTAGATATGCATGACATTGCGGTGGACAAGAATGTGGATGTAAGTTATGTTTAGGTAGCGTGTATATGTGGCTTGAATTGTTTGGGGATTGTGAAATAGAAAGTGGTGGCAAGGGGTGGCTTGTGAATATGGCATTAGATTTGACAACAGTGTTACCCTCAACTTGTGGTTCAAGAGGAGCATTCAAAGCAAGGGGTAAAATAGACAAGTTACGGGTTTGTGACAATTCCCCTTGTAGTTGAAGAATTCTATGTTCTATTTGTACGATCAAATGACCATGCTCATTTCTAGTATCGTTGTTATCACCCATTTCTTTGTCTTGATGACTGAGCCTTAAGATAAGGAGACCTAGCCCTTTTTCAGTTGGTGTAATGGGCAAGAGAATGCACGAATCAATCCTTGGGGTATGGGAGAAAATAAATAATGAAAAAATAAAAAGAGTCAAGTTAGTAAGGTATAGGTGACATATAGGGAAAAAATAAACATGTTATTTTTTAACAAATAAACCGTTTCATAATGGACAGACCCTTATTCTCCTGTACCACTCAAAGAAAACATTAGTTCAAGAGATATGGTTGTCCTACATTTGAATATCGTAGCCGTAATTTGTCTTAATATGCTTAGGAGTTGGGCTTATTAGCCCGACATTTTGGAAGTGTAATTGAAAAAAAAGGGAAAGAAAATATTTTTTAAAGATTAAGACCGGACCCAAAGTGGGTTGCCTATGTATCCAAATAGAGGTCAGGTCAAACGTCGTTCATGAGGGTAGGGTAAGGATAAAGAGGCGCAACGTTTTGTCTTAGGCAATGAGAAGGAGGGCTAGAGTCTTTTCGGATATTGAGCATATTTTTCATGTTGCAGATTGTCACTCGAGTTCGATATTCAAATGCTAGACAACCTTAAAATAAAATAAATAAGGTAAAAATTACCACATAGTGCATAATTTCAACACGTAATAAATACAAAGCAAAAGTCATTCTAGGAGTAAGGCTAAGGCTTAATAAGCTCTCTAGGCATAGAGATTTGAGCTCCTAACTCATGAAGTAGGATAGTGATAAAACGTGATGTCAAATTTGCGATTGTGGTTGTAAAGAAGGTAAGAAAAATATTAAATGAGTAAGGTCGACTTTTGTTGAACATCAGATTTATTGATTCACATCATATTTTTAATTCATCCAACTCCATACATAAAAGTGTCATTAAATGAGCTCCTACGTATCCGCAGGGGAATCAGGTCGATCGTATTTCATATTACATAAGGTGGAAAACATAAAAGAAACTGCAAATTGCGAAATTTAAAAGAATTTCGAATCTTTGAAAGTCTGGAGCGGAGAATCAATATGATCTTCTACACCAATGTCAACAAGAGCCAGTCAATAATGAGAAATCAATCAGCTTCATAAGTTGTCCCTATCACGTTTCTCATTTTGGTGTCGATCAACTTTTGGATCATGTTCTTCAAAACAAAGCACGCCATAGCAGGATGTCCTCTCATCCCAGAGTGATAGGTGCAAATTTGGTCAGGACGATAGCATCATGACTTAGGATCACAAGGTACGGCAGCAATGGGCGTGATGTAGCCTGCCTCCTTGAGTCGTTTATACAACTGTTCTATGGAGTCGCCCAGAGGAGTGTATTATTTTGGTGGGATTTTCTGGAGCTCATGTTGATGTTTGGTGGATTATTGATTTGTTGGTGGTGTTTGGTAAGACATTGGAAGGTAGTTTGACGTTGTATCAATAAATGGAGGTGGGTACCAAATAGTTTGTGGAGGAGGTTTTGTGAAGGATTGAGGATAATAGCCTTGGACGTAATTGGATGATGGCACAATTTCTGCAGCTTGGAACCATATTAGTTGAGGTTGGGGTATGATTACTTCAAACTTTGTAGGTTTTAATGTCCCATTGATGATCGTCTTTCCTTTGTCTCTAAACTGTGACTCAACCAAATCAGTCTCGGTTATGGGCTTTCTTTTAAGTTTGTTGTCGAATTGCCTAATAAAGTCAATTGCCAAATCTTCCCAAGAGATCCACTTGCTAGAATCTTTTTAGGCGTACCACATCAACGCAGAACCAATAAGTGAGCTGACAAAGATCTTCTTCTTGAGACCATCGCTTTGTCCTATAACATCTAGTTCGTCAAGGTATGCCTGCAAATGGGTATGAGGGTTTCCTGAACCATCATATAATGGAAAGTTCAAGTACTCAATTCTATCCTTGTCTTCTTCTTTAGCTTTTAATGACTTAGATGACCCCTCCTTATGCTTAGAAATTCGTCCCTTCATTTTCTTCTCCTTGCCCATGGTTGTCAACCCATTAAGTGATTTTAGAAGTGCAACTGAATACCTACTTGAAGACATTTGTGCCCCACAATCAGGCGTGGGTGAGGTTGTTGATATAGGAGATGACATAGTGTAGGTGGGAGCAATGAAGTCAGCTTTGGATAGTGGCTTTGGAAAATCTGGTGACATTTCAACTGAACCTCGGATTATCCCCCTAATTCTCTCTATTTTCCCTTCTATCCTTCTGATGTTCGAAATAACTTTGTTTTGACGCAATCCCAAATTATCATGCTCATCATCGTTATTGACAAGGTCGATAAACATTGCTTGATTGTCCATTTCCAATGTTCAACTTTAGTCAACCTTAGAAGAAAGAACTTATAATTAGAAACAAAGAGTACGCACGGGAGTCTAGAATGAATATTCTACTTATTTGAAAATAATGAGTTATGGTCATTCAGAGCTCTATGTAACTTAGAGGTTGTGAAAGCTAAAGTACGATACGAATATAATGATATTAATTTCCAAGAATTGTGGTATGATAATAGTATGTAAAGTTATATGCATTAGTAAGAGGATATCCTAAAATGATAAGTTGCACTAAGAGATTGTGAATGAGACTGAAGCTCTTTATCAAAGCGAGAGTTGGACCAAAGGGGAATTAACGTACTAATGGATGAGTCAAGGGGGTAACTGAAGGGAAGTTTTGCATAGACCCTAAGAGTGTATTGTAGGGTCCTAACATGACAAAAGTTTTAAGAGTAACGAGGAGCACTAAATGTAAGGAGTGACTAAGGCAAGAACGAAAACAACAAGATAGATGAGATGTCAATACATACCTAGAAATGCAACACACAACAAATAATTGTGAGTCCTTTTGAGATCGTGAGCCTTTTTGGACTTTTAATAAGACTAAGATTCAACGCGCCAAGAATGCTAAGGCATCCTACGTTGAATGGGATGCATATTCCTCAGCGAAAAAAATATATAGCCATGACCTAAAGGATAAGAGTGAGTTTAGGACATGTTTCCCCTGAGTGAACAACTCGAGAGTGGGAAAGCTTGTGGATGTCAACGCACCGTTGATCGACCGATCTACAAGGCATTTCCTGAAGGGTTTTTTAGGACAGAACGTTCGTGTATTCACGCAACCATTCGTAAAAGAAAATAAAAGAAGTTTCCAAGTGAAGGAAGGTATGAGCGGAATGCCAGTTATAAAAGGCAGTAACACGTAGCACATAGCAAAATATAATAACATGCTTAGCAACATAAAAATAAATAAATATCAAAACATATAGCCAATAAAAGGGAGGAGAGGGAAAATGATAGGCATGAACAAATATGAAAACAAATAAAAGGGGAAGGAGAAGGGTTAACAAGTGGAAAAATAAATCAAGGTGTCAAAACAAACAACAATCATGAAAAGTCACAATCAAAAATAAAATTCAGACACATAATAAAATCCCAAATAAACCACAAACTCGTAATGGTTAGAACCTAAGATCCCCAGCAGAGTCGCCATTCTGTCGTGCCCCATTTTCCTCGCAAAAAGTGGGATTCGACATGACAAACTCTTTTTGGGATGCGTTTAAATGGGTGTGAGAGTCGCCGCCTAACTTATTAAGGTGCATTAGGGCACCGGTCTAGGCTACTACGAACCTATCATCCAAAGGTGTTCTATGACAAGGACAAGACTAACGGTTTTAGTAATACTTATCGTCCCAACTATCATCCAAGAGGCATTGGACTTTGCTATTTTGAATTTGTGTTCTAGACTAAAAGAAAACTATTTCCTAGGACTCGAAGTGCGAACATATTGGACAACAAGTAGCACGTAATAATCCCAAGTTAGCCTCTTGATTAATTAATGTTAACTAATGTGATAGCATGCGAAGACAAATAATTATATATTATGTCATTAACCTATAGGCATGATGTCTAAATGTTCAATCAAGTTGTGATAAAGGACAACTGTGATTCGTGTATGCAATAATGTAACGTGTGTTCATGAGGAGTGTCAAAAGTGTGGTATATGTGTCAAGAAATGTGCTTGTGAATAAAGTGTTATAAACTATAATGAGAATACAAGAAACTAGTAAAATATTAAACGATGTGTTAACATGTTAGGAATGCACTTAAATGCAGAGAACAAATTAACATGTAGAAAATGTAGAGAATTACTAGTATTTCAGCATGCTGGAAGTCAACATGCTGAAAAAATTAATTAATCATGCTGAAAAATTAGTTAAATATGCTAAGTATAACGGTAAGGCGCAGTATATCATGTTGATATGCTGAAAACATGCCATGAATGCCTAAAATCTAATATTTTAGCATGCTATATATGTAGGAAACAACATTTTAAACATGCTGGAATTCAGTCTAAGTGTTAAAATTTATTTAGATGCGCAGAAAAATCATTTAATCATGTTAGAAATTAATCTAAAATTGCTAAAATTGATTTAGACAAGCGTAAACTTGATTTAAGTCATGCTAGAAACTAATTTAAGTTGCTAAACTAGATGTTGGACATGCTGAAACTTTAAAGTTAACATGCTCAAATTTATTTTAATATGCCTAAAACTGTGTTGACACGCCTAAACATGTAAAGACATACTAAATAAGTTGTGCTTAACATGCGAAAATTAATGTAATAAGTTAATGTATCAAAAATATTATCATGTCTTAATTCAATGGATATGTTAAAAGGTATTAGCATGCTTAGGTTCAAATCAATATGCTTAACATGCAGAAATACGTCAACATGCCTAATGTCAAATTAATATGCTCGATGTTGATTAATATCGTATGTCAATTTTAATTAGATCAAAAGTAATTAACAAACCGTAGATTAAGTGTCTAAACAATTCATACAGTTATAAATCCCAATTTGTGTGCCTAAGTGATTCACGTAGCATGTAACAAATATAAGCCTAAGTTGTGCCTATCTATACCGTTCATATAGCACGTATGTCCCTTCCCCCCGATGCAATCCCCGAAAATTATTATTACATCAATAATAATAGTATCTTTACAATAATATTACAAACCAATTTAGTAAAGAATTAAAATAAAACTAGAATTGAGAGTGCGCAGCCCCCTCCCCACTTTCTACAAATATCATGACACTTATTAGATACAAACAAAGCACCTATACATCCACAGAATGGAGAACATGGATAACAACACATGATTTCAGTCAAGAAACAAGTGAGACATAGACAAGAAGGCATGCAAGGGCTAACTATCTCAACTCCTAGGGGTCATGTTTGCTACTGACTTTCACATCAATACCACAATTATCACGGAGAGAATAAAACTACATCGATAGGGCCTTAGCAATTAATGATGAAAAAATACACTAATAAGAAAACCAAGCAATAAAGAATCCAAGTGCAAATTGCCGCAGAGAAATCAATATTAATGATCTAATAGTAAGCACAAAAGTAACAATGAAAATTATTTCTTTTTGCTTGAGACTTTTCTGTAGGAGTCTTAGTGGAAAATTCTGTGTCCAAAATAAGAGAAAGAAGGTCCTTTATATAGTGGTAGGGAAATACTTGTTAAAAGGAACAAAATAATAAAAGATCAATTAAAGAAATATCAATTCCTTAATTACCTTGGTCAAATTAATTAGGAGGAGAAAATCTCGCTAATAGGACTATTAAAAGAAAACAAGAAAATCAGTCACACCATCAATCAATTGAGATTAATACGAAGTAATTAAACATGTAAATATTGTCATAAATAGAAGAGTAAAATCTGTCCAAATAAAGTAGAAAGAAAACTCTAAAAATAGAATATAAATGGGATTTGCCATATGTAATAGAGCAAAATCAGTGAGAGGAGAGAATCATAATAATTCGACCAGCTCAAGTTGACATATTTAAAACATGTAATGTTTGTCATTCCGAATTTAAAAGGGACAAGAGGAATAGGGGACTCAAATCCATCTTAGAGAACCAAATTGATTGACAATTGCAATTTAGCACAAACTTCAAAATTGTAAAAAATTCACAACTCAAGTCATGAAATTAGGGCTTTTTCATGTATACCAGTCTAGGGATGGGCACAACCACAAAAGTAAACGAATTGAATCAAAACTCATAAAATGATTTAGGCAATTTGCCCTAAAACAAACAAGCATGTAAATTAAGATTTAATAGATCAAACCAGTCAACAATCGCAGGGAGCTTGAATAACACTCATGAAATCAAACAATAGAACACAAGAAAAGAAAATAGGTTAAAGAAGATTGAGAACTCGAAAACGCAAAATCAAACCTTTGTCACGAAAAAATATGTTGTTTCCTGTGGATTTTAACCAAAATAGCGGTGATGGTGGAGGGATTTCGCCGACTGATTTCATCGGTTTCATGGCTGGTTGGCGGTGGAGAGGGCCGGAGGCGATGCTCGTGTAATACCCCAATCGTTCCTTAAGCCTAAATCTGTCTTTTGAGTGGATAGGGGTGGCTTCCAAAGTGATTGATGTTTATATTGTGTTGTATTTCTCTAATTTCTACTCTTTTTCATGTATAGAATTGAATAATCTTTCCATTGATACCAATTTTATCGAAATACAACATCGGATGAGGAAGTTATGGCCATTTTATTGAGCGATGTCGGAATCGCCCAGGCCTGATGGTAGATCTAAAGGACCGCCAAGTCCTTGGTGGACCGTCAGTTGTCCCATCAAGCCAAGGCAATAACCCCTTTTTCTGGCCATCGTGTGATGGCCAAAATGGTGGGCCGCCAAAAATTTGACGGACCATCAGGAGGACCGTCAAGTCGAGGTAGAATGTCCCATTTCTGACCCCCGAGTGACGGATGATCTGGTGGACCGTCAGTTTCCTGACGGATCATCACTTCGACCGTCACTTTGAGGCAGAATGTACCAATTTTGGCACTCGAGTGACAGACAATCTGGTGGACCGTCAGTTGCTCTGACGGACCATCAGTTCGACCATCACAGACCCCGATCAATAATTTTCAACACTTTTTAAAAGGGCATTTTGGTATTTTCTGCCCATTTTGGTCTTGTATATATATATATCCAAAAAGATGAGAAAACCTCATTTTCTTTCATTTCTCTTCCAAGAAATATCTAGAAGCTAGGGTTTCTCTCCAACCCAAAATCCAATCTTCTTCCAAAAAATTCAAAAATCTTTCATAGAGTTTCAAAGTGGTTCAAGAATCAAGCTGTCCCGGTCAAAGGCTTCAAGAACCCTAATTTAAGAGTGTAAGAAGGAGTCAAAAACAAGTCTCTTCATCTTAAATTCCTAATCCAAGGTATGTGAGGTTTGAACAAGAACACTCTTTTCGTTCTTGCGCCCAAAGATTTAATTTTTATTATTTATTTTCATGAAATTGCAAAGTGGATTTACACCCAAATTACTTTATTAATGATTTTATGAGATTTGAGTTGTTCAAGTTCGCTATACATGATTATTTCATCATTTTATTTCTTAAATTGAGAACTTACGCCATGAGTTTTATATTGCTACCATGAATTGATAATTTCTAAGTGATTTAAGATAGGTGTCATGATTTAAGCTTTTTCTATGAGAATTTTGATTATTGAATAGATATTGATATTTAAGCTTGAGAGTCAAGAACGGGATCTTTGATGTTTTCCTGAAGTTCTGATAGTTGATATGATTTAGTGAGCAAGTACATTTGAGGTTGAGAAAGATTGCTTTAAGTTTGAGTCGAGCTAGGAATCCACAAGTTGTTTATGATTTGCAAATGAGGTATTTATGATTTGGTCTCTATGATAGACCCTTAAGTTGATTAAGGTGGATTTCCTAACGTGTTCTGAGCTTAAGACTGGGAGTAGTATTTAGCATCGAGCGGGAAATATGGTATTTTCCCAGAACTACGTGCCACCGTAGGATTAAGATTAAGGGCCAAAGGCCAAGACAGTGATTACTAAAGTTAAGGTTCTACTCTGATGGCAAAGATAGAACAGCTCTCCCCAACGTGGGCAAAACGTTGGACTCCATGCGGCACACATGGTTTATGTCAGTTATAAAAAACTCCCAAGTCCATAATAGTCCAAGTTTCTGGAGTTACCGAGTCACTCTAAGTCATGAGTCAAAGAGTTTGAGTTGAGTCCAATGATTTATGAGATTTATGAAGCATGTGTTATTATTGATGATTTATGGATATTATGTTTCAATTAATTCAAGCGAAGAGAGTCATTATTGTTAGCATGCATGATTTTCTTATATATTTATGATATTTTTTTAAATGTTGCATTCACCCCCTCATACTCAGTACATTCCCAAGTACTGATTCACATACTTTTTTGTGTTCTATAATCCCTCGTGATGTAGGTTCCGGTGCTCAGTATCAGTAGCGACAGTGATCTTTGAGTACCTTCATCTACATTTCTGCAGTTGGTGAGTCCTCATGTTTCGAGGACCTATGTCCCTGATTTTGTCATGTTGGTAGATGGTTGTTTTCTTTCAGTTCAGTGCGAGTCAGTTGGGGACCTGTCCCAATGGATCCTCAGTCTTATGTAGTAGAGGCTTTGTCAGACTAGAGTACCAGTATGTATAGAACTGTAGTATTTTGATTATACAGGACAATATTTCATTGTATTCCAGTATGTTCATGACATAATTATTCTTTCTTATTACAGCGTCATTAGTGTCATAGTGAGTTATAGAAGTGAAGGCAGGCTTAGAGGGTTATCTTGAGGCTGCATGTGGCCTTAAGCACCGTGTGACGTCTCGGGATGGGATCTCGGGGCATTACAGTTTGATGGGTGTTCGCGAAGCGAAGAAGAGGTGGGGGATCGGAGGGAGCTATCATTACTATTTTTATCGTTGGTGGCGCCGGAGATGAAGAGGGAGGGAGGTGGCTCACCTATTTTCACCGGAGGATGATATGGCAATGACAACGATGACGAGGAGGCCGTTCTCCAGTGGGGCTGCGTCTGTGGCTCGTGGTGGCAGTCATGGTTACCTTTTTTTTAGCGAGAATGAGAGATCTAGAAGGAGGCAGATGAGAGATGAGGAGATTAGGTTTAGGGTTTCCCATTAGAGTGTATAAAAGGAAAGGAAAGAAAGTTTTGATCTCAACCGTCGAATTCGTTTCCGATTGACGGCTGAGATTTAAAAATGGAAGTTATTAAATTGGACCTCATATTGGCTATGATGGTAATAAAATGGGCTACAATTGTAGTGGTTTGAATAAGAATTAGGATAAAAGGTAAATAAATTAGGCAAAGTGACTTTGATTAGGTTGTTATTTAAATTGTAGTAGTAGATAATAATAATAATGAAAATAATAATAATTATAATAAAAATAAATAATATTAATAATAATAAATAATAACAATGTTAAATAATGGAAAACTAGATGATGTATTTGCAAAAAAAATGTGGATGTGCATAATTACGTGAAAAAATAATTTAATAATTATATAAAATGTCGTATTTGAGTCTTAAAAATTATAAAAAATGATACTAAATGCTAAAAAATAATTTATGCATTTTTCTAAATTATGAATGCCACACGTTAGTATGTATTTAATGTAAGATAATATGTAAAAGTATTGATAATAAAAATTAAATAATTTTGATAAAAATAGTAGCCTAAAAGTGATATCGGAAGGTCAAAATTGGGTGTCAACAGGGGTAGGGGGTTGGGTGAGGGGTGTGAGTTGGTTGAGATAAAATTTGTTAGAATAAGGGAATATTAGCGATTCAATTTGTTAGGATTCATTGTATTTGTTTCCTTGTGGGAAAAGTGTAGAATAGGTGGGGGTACGTGGTAAGGTGAGACAAAAAATGGATAAATTGGATTTTTTGGAGGGACAAAATTAGGTGTCTACATCATGCCCCTTTTTGGGTGTAAACACAAAGTGTTTTCATACAAAAAAGTAGACAATGAGACCAAATTTTGACCCGACCATTATTCATCAAAAGAAACAGAAGGAAGAAGAGAAATTGGGTCTTAACTTAGGACATCCTACCTACCCAAGTTATGAGAGAATCAAGTCACATGTATCTCAAAGGGTTGGTAGCAGAGGGACTCTACCGAGTTGGAGAGCCGAGTGAGGCCCTGTCGAGGTTCCGGTCTGCGACTCTGTTATTACATCAAAAATAAAAATTACAAGTTAAAAAGATAACTGAAATTACAAAAATCATATCTATGCAGCTTCTTTTGGACTCTTGACTTGAGTTTCATCACCCTATTCTTCGGGCGGGCTCCTGACTTGCAATTTTTTCAGCTTGTTGCTTGGCTTTCAATTTATCCGCCCTATTTTCCAGGTGGGATCCTGACTTGCTATTTTTCAATCTGTTGACTTTCAATTTCTTCACCTCGTTGCTTGACTTTAAACTTCTTCACCTTGTTGCTTGAATTTCAACTTCTTCACCTTATTGCTTGACTTTCCATTTATCCGCCCTATTCTTTGGGTGGGCTCCTGAAATCACATCAAAACTAGAAAGAAAATTATCCCAAACAAAGGTTATTATAAAGAGAGATTCTATTTTTTCGGAAAAGTAAAGTTCCAAAAATAGGAATTAAATTTTTTGCCCCAGTTTAACATCAGAGAACTCTTATGACAGTCATATCATAGCTACTTGAAAAACCCGAACAAAGAAATTCATTTTCTATGGGTTAATTGGAATGATTCGACTAGAAAGTGCATTTTCTAGGAGTCAAAGGGAATGACTCGACTAAAAAGTACATTTTCTAGGAATCAAGGGGAACAACTCAACTATTAAGTACATCTTCTAGGGATAAAGAGAATGACTCTACTAGGAATAATATATTCTAGAAATCAAAGGAACAGACTCGACTAGGAAGTACATCTCCTAGGAATCAAGGGGAATGACTAGACTAAAAGGTACATCTTATAGGAATCAAAGGAAATGACTCGACTAAAAAGTAAATCTTATAGGAATCAAGGGGAATGACTTGACTAAAAGGTACATCTTATAGGAATCAAGGGGAATGACTCGACTAAAGGGTAAAATTATATGAATCAAGGGGAATGACTCGACTAAAGGGTACGTCTTATAGGAATCAAGGGGAATGACTCGACTAAAGGGTATGTCTTATAGGAATCAAGGGGAATGACTTGACTAAAAGGTATGTCTTATATCAATCAAGGGGAATAACTCAACTAAAAGGTACGTCTTATAGGAATCAAGGGGAATGACTCGACTAAAAGGTACGTCTGATAGGAATGAAAGGGAACGACTCGACTAAAAGGTACGTCTTATAGGAATCAAGGGGAAGGACTCAACTAAAGGGTATGTCTTATAGGAATCAAGGGGAATGATACGACTAAAAGGTACGTCTTATAGGAATCAAGGGGAATGACTCAACTAAAAGGTACGCCTTATAGGAATCAATAGGAATGACTCAACTAAAAGGTATAAAATGCACGTCTTATAGGAATTAAGGGGAATGACTTGACTAAAAGGCACGACTTATAGTAATCAAGGGGAATGACTCGACTAAAAGATACGTCTTATAGGAATCAAGGGGCATGACTAGACTAAAAGGCACGTCTTATAGGAATAAAGGGGAATAACTCGACTAAAAGGTACATCTTATAGGAATCAAGAGGAATAACTCGACTAAAAGTTACGTCTTATAGGAATCAAGGGAAATGACTCATCAAAAAGGTACGTCTTATAGGAATCAAGGGGATTGACTCGATTAAAAGGTATGTCTTATATAAATCAAGGGGAATGACTCGACTAAAAGGTACGTCATCTAGAAGTGAGGGTTCAATTTATGAAATGTATCGCCTAGCAATTGAAAACTGAAATACCTGGACAAAGAAGTGCATCTCCGAGGGATATAGGATGATGAATTTTTACCATGATTTGATTATCAAACCTGTACAGAAATGTTTCTTCCTACATTTTTATATATGAGGCATTGTAACCCTTAGTATTTATGCTCTGAAGCTCTTGATTTGAAGGTGACGTGTTTCCTGTTTCATAAAAAAAACTTGTGAGTTTAAAACATAGTGGCTGGATTGTGGTTTTAGCTTTCGTAGTGATTACTCTTACCCTTGTCACATTTAACCTTGCTTCCAACCATTAGCATATATCATTGACTTTCTACATCATTGACCCAAACTAAGGTTATTAAGAGTGACTCTGAAACCAACACAGTATCTATGTTTTGCTAGGCTTCTCAGATAAACCCTTTGAACCTTTGTATTTTCATAAGTTCCCAGACTTTTCTGTTGACCAAAAATTTTGCATGCCTTACTTTGGCTTACAATCATGTCTCTTTTATGTGCAAACTTTTGTCTTGCTTTGTGTAACTGAAGAATCTGGTAGCCAGTTTTAAAATCTTTTCTCACTTGTTTTGACATAGACTTGACTCAAAGACATGAGACAAATGATAACAATTGAATAGCTGACTCAAGAAAATTGAAATAGAAATATAGAGAAGAAAGAAAAGACAATGAATGTCCCCACTGAAACAGAGAGAAGAAAAATTTATTTGAAAATGACGGTCAACCCTATTGACTATGACATGCCTTTTGGATTAAGCTGTTTGATCTTTCATCCAAACTTTCTACCAATTTTTATTGAATTAATGACCCTGAAACTGAGTTACTTCCTTGATCTCATTGCATTCAGAGACCTCATTCGGCTAGTGATGCCTTCAAGGGTTTTCTCCAACAAGCCTCTCTCATTTTCATTTTTGTTCAGCTCACCATTGCCTTATGATGTTCATAAGGGTTTTTCACCAATGAGACTATCTTATTTTTATTTTTCTCCTAATTGCTTATGCGGAGGAAGACGAGTAGTTCCCAAAATGTGTCATCATATCTATTTCATGCTTAGCCTTAACATTCTCAAAGATTAATATGAAGGTATTTCTTTGGTTGTAACTTGGCCTTTGGATAAGGTTACAAAGAAAGAATGGCATGAGGCTCAAACGACACTTGAAATAAGGTGGGACTTACAATTTTTTGAATCAACTCAAACAATTAGGATTAACCCATGCCCCAGTTTTCTTTGGCTGGGTGACTCTAAATTATTTATTTGATTGGAACGAGCCCAGAGTAGGACAACCTACGTATCTCACCCCCAAGAAAGGAGAATCAGGTCACGCGTAGTTCCGACAACTTGTTCCTTTGCTTAATTCTGATTTCTTCTCTTCTCTTTTTTTCTGACTCTTTTTTCTTTGAAACTTTTTCTAGCTTTATTTTTCTTGACACTCTTCATTTCTTTCTTTTTGACACATTTTTTTCTGACTCTATTTTTTGCTCGACACTTTTCCTTTGAACTTTGCTAACAGTTATCTTGATTCCAAAATAGGGGTATGAAAGAAAATAGAACTAAAGCTCAAACGGGGTTCACAAAGGATGACACCATATTTGGATAGCTGAATGAAATTCCTCCATCATATCAATCCTTAAAAATGCACGTATAAAGCATGCACTATGAAAATAAAAGATGAAGATCATTTGTGACCTTTTTTATTGCAATAACTTTAACTGAGTTTGTGCATCACTACTTCTTCTGCCCTTGTTCAGCATACAACTCCACTTTTATTGTATATTACTCACATTTAATGACTTATGATTTCGTGGAGCTAATTTCCTTTCAGTTCCTCTTGATATAGGATCACACATCCACTGTTTGCCTAATTGAGACATGTCTTTCAGTTTATGACCAAGCTATTCTTGTGATTCTCAAAATAATTTCCTTAATTTTTAGAAAAGGCTTCAACTTATCACCAAAAGCTCAACACTCTACCTATTTTTGCATAATGTTTTTTTAACTTTAGCCCTCTGATTCAAAGTTCATGCTTAAAACTGGATTTCAAGATCTGACAGAAAATTCCGCTAGCATGTCATATCACTAGAATCAACATAAAATGTAGTGTATAAAGAAAACAAACAAATAACACATATTTAAAACACAAAGGGAAAAGGAAACTTTATTTAGTTGAAATAAAAGATAGAAGATTTTGAATATAAATGACAAGGGACAAAACAAGATAGATCTCGAACTACAACCTTGAAATAATTCAGATAATAAAAAATAAAATAAAACAAACTACCAAACATCCATCCTAGCAGAAAGAGGAGTGACTTCCCAATTGCTGAGCTTGGCATCTTAGCCACTGGTTTGCATATCAGTATGACTAGATTTTTTTTCACTGTTAATGTTCTGCATCATAATCGATTTATCTTGAATCATCTTTTCTATTTCTATTTTCAAAGCACAAAAATCTTTAATACTGTGACCCTGAACATCAAAATGATATGCACATTCTACATTAGGATCAAAACTTCTTGAATGTGGGTTTGTAGTATACCTAAGGAGAGGAGTGATCATGCTCCACTATACCAATCTCTAAAATAAACTTTCATACAACTCTCCAATTGGTGTGAATCTATCCCTTGACTTTTACCTCATTTCATGGTTTGGCTTGGACCAAAAATCTGGCCTAGAAGGGCTTTGGTATGTTTGTGGAGTTGGAGGATGGCTCTGCGGAGTTGGTGCACACCATTGTGAGTACGAAGGGGATTGAACAGATGGTTGTGCATTGTATACTGGATATGGATGTGGGAGAATGGAGTATAATGGATTTTGGGAGTGATTCTATAGATCTTGGGTATGAACTTGGGCTTGAGCCTGAGAGCATGTATCCATTCGAACGGTAAGCAATTGCAACATATTTAAATTCATACATATCTTTTTTAAATATAGTAAACATCTAATCTTAAGATTGTGCAGGGCAATTAGAAAATTGAAAAGGGGTCCCAAAAATAAACATAGGGTGGAAGGCTCTATAGTTGAGGCATGTCTTGCAAGAAAAATATCTCAATTTTGTTAATCCTACTTTCATGATGAAGTTACTTATTCAAGAAACCAACTGAATCGTCATCAGGATGATGTGAATGAGCCTCATTTGCAACCGATATCAATTTTCAGTCAATCTGATTGTAAGGAAAAAAGGACCATATGTTGTTGGCTCACTCCCATGGAGTGCAAATCAGGAACTTTGTATGTCTTGCTGAATTGCCCGAAAGTTGAGCCCTTTCTAAAGTAAGGAGATTAAAATTTTAACATATCTTATTTTTTTACTCATTCCCTTAAAGAAACTAATTGTGTTTCGCATGTTGGATCTTCAATTCATTTAAGACTGTAATACCCCGTACTTCTACCTAGCTTGAAATCATTCCAAGAATGTTAAAAACTTATTTGGAAATATGAATCCATTTTTGTACATATGGAATTTTTAAGATTTTACCCTTTTTATCATGTAGGAAATTGAATTAGCTTTCCAACGATACCAATTTCTTTCAAATCCGGTGTCGGAGTAAAAAGTTATGGACGTTTAACTCAGAGCTATCAGAATCGCCCAGGTGCGATGGCCAGGTTGACGGACCGTCGATCTAGCGATGGACCATTACCTAGACTGTCACAACCAAGGTAGTGAGTCAACCTTCTGGATAAGGTGTGATGAACAGGTTGACAGATCGTCAAACTTGCGACGGATCGTCGCCCAAGCCGTCACTATAAGTCAGTGAGTTTTTTTTGGTCCACGTACGACGGTCAAAATGACGGACCGTCAAGCCAGCGACGGGCCATCGCACGAGCCATCATAGGTCCCGTTTAGTGAATTTTAAGTCATTTTTAAAAGGGTATTTGAGTCTTTTTCCACCCGTTTTAACCCCTAATTATACAAGACCATAGCCCATAACTTTATTATTCATCTATAACATCAAATTAGGGTTTCTCTCCAAGATCTATCCTCAAGAAAAAAAAACCTAGCTGTTTAATTCCAAGTCAAGAATTCAAGTTTTCCTTCATCAATCTTCAAGAAATCACAACCTAGGTATCTCATGTGTTGATTCATGGGTCCCTTTCACCCATGAAGCTTAAGAATCTCTTTTAAAATCCAAGATTTGGGTATTTGTGAATATTCATGATTTAAATTGAATTGAAATTCATGTCCATGATGTTGTTTGGTTTTGATTCATGTTTTAAATTACATATTCCAATGATTGACCTTAGTATATGATGATTTGCCTAATAACCATGATAAACCCCCTTCATATTACAAGTTGATTGATGTATCGATGATTATTAGATGTGTTGATGATTTTATAACCAAAGAATGCTCCCATGTGTTTGATTAAATGCCTATGCAAAAGAAAAGTGTCATACTAGTATGATAATATGAAATCCCCATTCATGTACAAGTTTATGCATGTCAAATGTTTGATGAAATGTCTTACTCAATGAATTATGGATTGTTGATGTTAGTCATGTATTCAAGAAATTCATGATTTGTCAGTTTCTTTTCATGGAGTCCTGGGGGTACTTATACCCAAAAAATATAGTTGTGTGCCTAGAGTTGGTATCATGTTTTCAGGATATCCTCAGTCAATCCATGATCCATAGAACTCAGTCAGTCATGTGACTTAGGAAATCTCAGTAATACCGTAATCTCAGTACTCTTCTGTCAGTCAACGAAACTCAATTAATTCAGTTCAGTAATCCATGTTCAGTGTCTATTCAGATGGGAGTAGGAATTAGCACTGAGTAAACCCAAGCATGGGAACTCACCTGTTATATGAGGGTGTGATTCTTAGAAGCAATCCTTGCATTCCAGAACTACATAGCTAGCGTAGGTTGAGACATCATAGCTTTCTATATGAGGGTAGATGAGGTGGCTTAACTAATTATGTGAGGGTTACCACCGTTCTCACTAAAGTTACCTATTATACGTGGTATTGACACCCTTCCAATTGGGGTTACAGATTGGACCCCAACTCAGCCATAATGGCGTATTAGGGGCATGTCGGTTACATAACTACTTCCCATAGTTTCAATGACAGAATCAGGACTGTCAGTTACAGTCAACTTATAACAATACAGAAATTAGCTAATTCCATCAAAACCTAGACTGTCAGATAGAGTAGCTCAGTATCAGTTATTTCAGTTATATGATTATCAGTATCTCATGTTATCAGTACTCAGATTTAGCAATCATGTTATCACGAACTCAGTTACAGTTATTATGTATTCATGCATGTATTCTCACATTCATATTGGCTAGTCAGTTAGTATAGTTCATGCATGTGAACTCTTTACATTCAGCCTAACTTTCATGCATACCAGTACATTCAAAGTACTGAAGCATTTGCGCTATGGTGTTTTATACCATAGGTTTAGAAGCACGAACTCCAAAGAATCAATAGCATTCAAGTCTCAGCCGTCAGAGATAGTAGTGAGTCCTCATCCTTCGAGGACATGATCATTTCTTTATTATCTCATTAATTAATTTATTAGTTGTAGTTAGTTGGGGACATGTCCCATCAACGCCTTATTCAGACAGTTCAGTCAGTTAGAGGCTTTTCAGACTATCATGTTCAGACAGTTATTTCAGTGTTTGGGTATTTCATACCCCATCCATATGTTATGATTTATCATATGTGTTTCAGTTTTGAACCTTAAGGCCTTTTAGTTTATGTTTTAGCATTTATACAGTATATTATGCAGTGTTCAGGTATAGATATCAGTCATGGGTTAGCTTGTGGTCCTTCGGGGTCATGAGCACCGTGTAGCATTTTGGGTACCAAATTTGAAGCGTTACAAAGACTCAATTTCACAAAAATCAAGTGTATGCATCCTTTGCAACATGGTTTACATATGAGGTTCGTAAGTGTATTAATATTTCTACAAATTTTAAACATTTACACATTCCTCAACTAACATATAATATATATATATATATATATATATGTATAATATTTTTAAGTAGACCAGTCACCAAATACAGCCATATACGATCAACTTTTGAGAGATATTTCTTTGGGTCCAGTTGAAGCTCATGCAATATCCTATTACACAGTAAATGGGTTTAAATTTTCTACCAAACAATAGTGGTGTTTGGGTTAAGGGTGATGATGATGTTGATTACTTTTAACATTATACACGAGATCTTAGAACTGGAGTATGCTGGTTTCCCAATATAATAAATTATCCTCTTTCAATATAAGTGATTTGATCCAAGCACAAGAGGCATAAGAGTACATAAGGATCATAACATCATTGAAATGAAGCATAATAGGTCGTATCCTATTTATGATCCATTTGTTCTAGCGCAAAATGCTAAATAAGTGTATTATGCTCCTTATCCATTGTGTAGTGATAAGTCTGATTGGTGGGTTGTAATCAAAATAAAGCCTATAGGATGGGTGAAAGTTGAGAATGTGCTTGAGACTGCATATAAAAAAAATGCAGATTGATCACCAGCTAGTGGACGTTGACTGTAATGCCCCAAAATCTCATCCCAGAGCGTCACACAGTGCTTAAGGATATAAGTAGCCCCCAGCTAACCCTTTGAGCCTGTTACTACATATAATAACTTACTTCGAGATGAAATAAATGAAACACTGATTCTATCATATCAAATAATAGGAAATATGAAGAATATTTGGTCCAAACGACCACAATACTGGAAATCTCAACATACTAACAATCTGATAACTAGTCTGACAAAGCCTCTACTACTCCATAAACTAGAAAGCCATTGAGACAGGTCCCCAACTGAATCAAACTGAACTGAAAGCCATAATATATCTACTAAAGTACTGAAATGTCTAAATAAAGGTCCTCGAACCATGAGGACTCACCACTGTAGAGATGTAGACAAAGGTACTCAAAAATCACTGACGAGGCTGGGATTGAGCACCTGAACCTACATTATAAGACAATATAGCACATAGACGTATATGTGGATCAGAACTTGGGAATGTACTGAGTATATGGGGGTGTATGCATTTATATAAAACAATATCAGTACTCTTTCATTAAATCATGCATGCAATTACGAATGAATCACAAAGCTTGAATAAGTCTAAAAATGTAAAGCTCAACTATCATGTATAATGAAGCATGTAACACAAATCTCATAAGTCACTATACTTGACTTTTAAAAATCTCTACTCTTCTCTTATTCTCAATACTTGAAGGTTAGAGGGACTTTAAACAATGCTTTCAAACTCATATTTTTATCTCATGGAGGGTAAAACTTCTTTGAAACTCAAGGACTCAGGACTCTTTGAAACTTTAAGACTTGGGAACTCTGTGACTCTTGGAATTACATAACTTTGGACACTCGGGAGTTTCCTCTAACCGACATAAACTATGTGAGATACATGGAGTCCAACGTCTTATCCTCCTAAGGAAGAAACCTTACCTTGGGGAGAGGCGTCATACTCTTGCCAGGGAGTATAGCCTCAACTCAGTGATCACTATCTCGACCTCGGGCCTATAAATCTCAGTCCTACGGTGGTATATAGTTCTGGGGCATGAGACCTCGGAATCATACCTAACTCCGTGCTAAATACTTCTCCCATACTCAGCTCAGAACTCTTAGGAAATCCACCTCAAAACAACTCAAGGGTCTATAATGAAGACCAAATTATAATTCTCTTAGCTTTAAATCATAAAGATTAAATAATGTGGATTCCTGTCTTAACTCAGGCTGAAAGTAATCTTTCTTTAAAAAAAATCCAAGTACTTGTTGATTGAATCATACTAAACAGCATACTTTTCAAGAAACATCAAAACTCATACTTAATTTAGATCTTATAATTATGCTCAAATAATCTCGATTTCATAATAAAGCTTAAATCATGACATTAATCTTGGAAACATCAAATCGATACAAGGATATGCAACTCATAGCATAATTTCTCAACTCATGACATAAAATAGTAAAATAATCATGCAAAACAAGACTTGAACAACTCGTAATCTCATAATCTAAAAATAAAGTAATTTGGGTATAAACCCACTTGCAAAAATATTAAATTCTTTAATAAAATAAAAAATATGGGCACAAGAACGAAAAAAGTGTTCTTGCTCAAACCCCACATACCTTGAATTAGAAGCTTTGGATGAACTCTCGCTTTTGGGACTCTATTCGTACTCTTGAATGTGGGTTCTTGAAGCCCTTGACTTGGGAACCTTGAATCTTGACTCAATTTAAAAAATCTATGGTGGATTCTTGATATTCTTGGAAGAGGTTTTGGATACTTAGGATTTTTGTTGAGAGAAAACTTGAGAAAAACTTCATAGAATGCTTGTAAATGACTTTAATTTGGTGTTTCTACAGTTTAAGAGGCTTGGAAAAAGTCCGAAGTGCCCTTTTTAACTTCTGTACGGAGCTGGAAAAATTAATCTGGAAACCCAATTTTATGGTCCACCGCGACGCGCCACTATCGCGGTGGCTCACTGGAAATTGACAAATGAGAATCTGGGAGTCACCGCGATCCGGAGCCATTGCGTTGTCCCACTGGTTGGGACCTGGACCTTTAGCATGACGCACCACAATCACGCTAGGCTACTGGAATTGATAATTGCTGAATAGAGCCTCTATGCGACGCGCCAGGCACTAAAATGATGTTGTTTTACAACTAGGACTTAAATTAGCCATAACTTCTTGCCCGGGTATCTGATTTGGGAGACTCTTATATCGACGGAAATCTTATCAAATTTTCCATATGATAATAATTTGAAATTAGGGAAATTCTATATGGTTAAACCGATACTAACTTAGGAAGTCACTTCTCAATCTTTTAGGGACGGAATTGCACTTCACTTGACACACTCTAAGTCTTAGACTACGAGGAAATTTTTTGGGGTCTTACATTGACTTAGTGGATAGTTTGAATCACCCAAAAAATATATTTGAAGAAGTTAATATTGAGGAAGAAGAGGCTGAGTGGGTAGGAGATGAGGAAATTTCCGAAGAGAGTGAATGGTTTAGTGGAGAATCTTAAAAAGAGGAGGATTAGTTTGTATAGGTTGTATTTATTATGTATTGATGTCTTTATGCTTTGTACTGTATATTTACCTTTATGTTTCTTGTTTAAGATTGATATGTAATATACTGTTTAAGTTTATTGTTTTCACTTTTTAATAATTTATATATTAATAAAAATATTCTTGTCTATCTCGTGTTGTTGAAATATGAATTAGTAAGTTGAAATTAGTTACTAGGAATGTTTTCTTATTTATTCATTTTGTAGGAACTAACTACTTGTTAACATTACATAATTTAGATGTCAGGCAGAGGTGACAAAGGTAAGGGGAAAGTTGATCCTACGTAACCAAAAAAGAAAAGACGACCTTCACCTTATAGACGACCGACAGGTATTCATATATCTGAGGGTCGGTTTGCTGATACGACAGCACGACCCTCATATTATAGGTCGTCTCAACATTTGGTTCCTACTCCTACGCATGTGGGTCCACTTCATGGGTCTACACCGACCCAATCTGCTTCTATCACTGTGCCACGACCATCACAGTACTATCGAACGACCGCTGGCACATCCGAACATCTACCATCATTGATACGCTCATGTAGCAGTCACGCAGCTTCGCACAGTGATTCTGCTGGATCTGTTGGATTGTCGAATTTTAAGCTTGGAGGCACTCCATCTGATGCTTCAGATCTACCCACGCCAATGCATCCACCATCACTTGATCCACAACCAAGAGACAGAGATAATTCTGGGAAGCGTTATTTTATTCCATATGCGACAGGGTAAGATTTCTAAATATAATAACATTATTCATTTTTTCATTACTATATTATTATGCTCTATGAAATTACTATTTGATCTTGTGTTGTAGGTTTAGGCCGGATGCTGGAGTTGGACAAATTGCGAGAAAATGTATTTGTCAGAACTTCAACGGCTACTGGACCAGTTGGCAAAAAGGTTTCAAAAATTGATAGGAAAAGAATATTTTAAGAATTTAATGTAAGGATTTAACTTATCGACTACTTAACACTTTGTTAGAACAAAAGATTGAATATTATATTTTTATTTTTATTGTAGAAATTTTACTGGTGGGATGATGCGAATGCATGTCTTATAAAGAGGAACTTTTTCAGAAGATGTAGATCCAGATTTAACGGTCTGTTGGATTATGCCCGAACCAACTTGGTACGACCTAATTGGATTAGTGAATCCTTATGGAAATAGTATATTCACTATTGGAATAGCAAAGAATACCAATTGTTGAGGGAAGAAGGAAAGAAAGTTCGGGCATCATCCAAGGGTGGCTCCCTACATATTACGGGTGCCAAAAGTGTAATTGTTGTGGAGGAAAAAATGGTATGTAACTTTTACAGTTTTAATTGTTTGTTTTTATTTACATTTTTAAGTATTTAAACGTTGATAATTTTTTTATATGCAGGAAAAAAAGGGTAGGAGCATACCACAAGATGAGCTATTCGAAGAGACTCATCTGAAAAAAAAAAACGACTGATGAAGATGTTTGGGATGAACCTCGTGCAAATACTTCCCATGTAAGAATCAAATTTTGAATTTATGAATATTTTTCTCAAAGTTGATATTATTCAAGTATAAGTACTTTAATATTTTTAGACTTTTAATTTTAACTTTACTTTGAATATAGGAAAAATACACGCAGCTCGTTAGTGAGTATCATAGTACTCAGCCTCCTGAAAGTTAAGGTGATCCACCACCCCAACATGTAGAGGAGGAGTTATGGGATAAAGCTATGGGTCCTGCAGTAGAGGCCATTACTACGGATACCACAAAAAAAATTTGGCAAGAATATTAGGTGTTCGTCCGGCCCTTCATACTCTAACTCTTCAGTTGATAGAGAAACCATTGAAAGACTACAAAATACGGTTTCTAAACTCACTGAAGAGCTTGTTGAACAGAGAGAGAGGGCGTAGAAGAAGGAGGAGGAAACATCATCACAAATCAGGATGCTGCAGGAGCATATCAGCTCTTTCATTCAGACTGCAGGGATTATTCCTTCATGTCCAGGTGATGCAGTTTGGGCTGCAAAAGGTCTACGCTCCCTGGATGATATCAGCACAAATGAGGATGTGGAAGACGAGGAAGAATTCGATGAAGATTAGTTTTAGTTTTTGACTTTTGTATTTGTTGTACTTTGGATTTAGACATTTTGTTGTAGTTTGTACACTTTTGACTATTGTTGTAATTTTTACACTTTCACTTTTATTGAACAATTTTTATGTGTTGTACACTTTTGAAAGTATTTACATTTGGTTTGTTGTTGTTGCTGTTGTATTGCATATTGGACCATTTTTTGATTTTTTTTTTTAAATTTTTAGAAAAACCAACCACTTGTGGTTGGTTTTTTTAAAAAAAATTACAGAAAACCTACCACTTGTGGTTTTTTTTTTTGAATTTGTTTTAAAAAATCAGTTTTTCCAATTTTAATAAAATAATAATGAATTTTAAAAATATATATATATTTTTAAGGAAACCGACCACAAGTGGTCGGTTTCTAAAAAGCTACCACTACTTTATCGACAACGCACTTTGGTCGATTATGTGGTCAGAAATTGGGAAAAACCGATCACTTGTAGTTGGTTTTTGTGGTTGGTTTTCCTCTTTTTTTTTGTAGTGTTATTTTAAATGAATATCGTGTTCGATGTTTAGTACTAACTTTCATGACTTTGTGCTTTTAACTTTATATACTTTTCTTATTCAAGATTATCGAATTCTAGAAGTAATTGAATTAGTTTATTAAAATCTCAAATTTAAATCATAATATTCTAAAATTTTACTCGCACACTTATTTTCTCAAAATATTTCCACAAATCGAAGCAAAAGGGAGGAGATCACTAATAACTTCTAACCAGACAAAAATATAAAAGAGGGCAGACAGGGGAAAATAATAAAATAGGAGAACTCTTCGTCAGACGCAGGTTTCGGTTGATTCGTTTGATTTTTTGTGGTTTCAGCAACCTAAATTCATGTTTGTTCCTGCAAGAACTCATCTGTTTCGGTCATCTTTCTCTTAAAGTTCTTTCTGTCGTCGCTTTGATTTAGAGCTTTCACTAGTTCTCACTCATTTTTTTCATCCATAATGAATTTATTTTTTTTTAAGCAAAAGGAAGTAAGAATGGTATCCGAAAAAAATGAAATACCATCTCCACCTAGATTTTTTTGATCAAAACTTCACTATTCAACGTTAGTGAATGGGACTTCTCTAATTGGTAAGAAACGTTGTTTAAGAAAAAAGGGCTTTTCATAATTTCTTTGGTCTCACCAATTCACGTGTGGTTGTCCTTTGAAATAGATCTGATATCAAATATTTCTAGTTAGCCATCTTACTTTTGTTTGATGACTTTATATTTGTTACATGATCAACAGATTCAGGATTTTAGTACAATGACCTCAAGTATATTAATTCATTTTTAATTTAACTTTTATATATATTTAGGGTTGTTTGATTGTTGGAATAAGGGATTATTGTCCTGCCTTAAAATTCGGGATAATTTTACTATGCGTTTGATTATGAGTATTAATCAGTCCTAAAAATTATTTTATACTAAAATGGTGGAATTAACTATCCTATATAGAAGGTGGATAAGCACAATGCATGTCTCGCTCCTAGATTGGGTCATGACATGTTTATAGTTACAGAATTATAATTATCAAATATGGTTCACTTACTTTGTTCTTTGTTTTTCTAAAGAATATAATTAGCACAAATTCATGTAATCGGTTTAAATTTGCTTGGAACTGAGGCATACTTATTATTATCATCAACCTCGTTGTGATTCATTTGTTGTAAATTATGTGTTTTGTTTTTATTTTAATTTGTTTGAACGTGAATCAAAATATTTAATTCATAAACTAACAAGCCTTATAAAATAAAATAGATAGCAACACCTCTACTTGAAATAGTACACCAAACCAATTATATCTCGTAGAGATCATGAGAGATTAGCTTTCCTTAATCTTCGAAGACATTGATATCAAAGCCAAATTTCCATATTTTAGAAAGAAATAAAAATTACCAAGCTATTTGTCAAAAGAGTTTTTCTTTATAACTCAAACTAATACTACATCAGTTTTGATACAGGTAAAATTCATAAATAGCATACTTAAGACCATAATAATGAGATTCATAGAAACACTTTTATAATTACTTAAACTAGCAACTTATATTTTGTATTTGAACAAACTGTTGCTATAAAAATACATATACAAATTGTTTTACTGCCCATATTTAACTCAAATCAGTTGAGTTAAATGTGGTATAATTAGGCATGAATTAAATGTGGAGATTTCTTTTCCATTAAAACCTCTTAATTAATGTGATTTTCGTTATTTGTTACCAACCGAAATAAAAATTCAAATTTCAGTTTCACATTATCGTTTTCATTTTAAAAAATCAAAATCAAATTCAACTGAAGCTTCTTCTGTTCAATATCTTCAAAAATTCAAATTAAACCATTACTGTTGTTGAAGGTATTTAATCATAATATTATTTTCTTCTATGAATTTCATCAGTTGTTTGAAATCGATCAAAAAGATTTCATTAATTTTTTTTGAACAATTACTATTATTTCGTTCAAATTTTTTTTAGCCATTACTAATGTTTCGTTCAAATATAGTGATCAAAATTGATTTTTTGTTAGATTATTTTTGAATATTTTGAGCCATTAACGATTTTTTGTTAGAGTGATCAAAATTAATTTTTTGTTACGTTGTACAATTTAACAATTTATTTTGTTAAATTATTTTTGAATATTTTGTAAAAAAACTACGAAAAAAAAGTAATGTTACAATAAATTGAACTGATCGAACAATATTTTGATCAAAATCAATTTTTTAAGCTGCTCAAACTCAATTTTTGGAGTTCTGATTCTCAAAATTTAAGAGTATATTTGTATTTTCATAAAGTTTGATTTTGTATATTTTGATTGTGTTCGAATATGGATGTTACAAAGCCATCACTATAGAAAAATACATATGAAATTGGATATGTATGTATAGAAATACAAATGCTTTCATATAACTTAAATGTATATTGACCAAAACAAAAATATAAATGAAAGTGCATATGTATTTATAAAAAATATAAAATACTTTCATGTAACTTAAATGAATATTTACTAGTCAATTTGTATATATGGAAAACCTATATATACTGTATTGAAAAAGTATTTGAAAATGTATTTGTATTTCAACAAATACAAATATGTCCATAACCCCAACTGCATATTTAAACAAAAAGAATACCCAAATGTATATTTCAACATTCCAATATACTGAAGATACATAATAATTATAAAAAAGTACATATAGGCAAATACCTCTTCATAAATAGTTTATATATAAATGTTTTTTTCATACATGCAACTTAGCATATGTATTTAACATACAAATACACATAAATACATACTACCCCAAAATGTATATTTAAGCAATCAGCTTGACCAAAATACATATCAGTAAATACATATCAACTTCGCCAAAATACATATTACCCAAAAATGATATCAGCTTTACTGAAATCCCTAAATACATATCATTAAATAAAAATACATATACACCAAAAAAATACCTCTTCCTCCTCATCTTCTTTCGATTCATTACTAGACGAGTTTTCAACAACGCCTTTTGAATTTACTCCATCTGTTCATTTTTACTGGTCACAAATTTTCTTATTAGATTTCTAATTGTTGGGTTCAAGATTAAAAGTGTGAATGATAAATGGAGGGAATTAAGTGGAGGAAAAATTGAGATAACACTTAAAAAGAAAAGTGTACTCAAAAATAAGGAAAGTCTACTAATTCTCCCACATTGATGGGAGAATGAAACTTTCATGTGTTTATATTAAGAAACACAAACTCCACATGGTAAGTAAGACAAGAACTAAGAGGTGCCTTGCGTCGTCGTTGTCGCTCGCTCGACTTGGCTTCGGCTTTGGCTCGGGGTCGATGAGATTAATCTTTTTGGACAAAATTTACTTGAAACATGGGAAGATATCCAGTCCGAAAATCCAAATAAAAAACGCAACAGTTTTGCTCCTCCATTAACATGCATGCTTCTGCATGCAGAAACGATGCTAAAAGGTGCTCGGAAGAGACACAACTCTTCGAGTAAAAGACATACTATTTCCAAAAAAGGTGTGACAGTTTGAATGGTTGTGGCTGTTCGAAAAGACACACAATTTCGAATGGACAGACATGACTATTCAGAAAAGATACACCTTTTCGATGAAACATTGTCACCTTTCGGAAGAGGCATTTCATGGCTATATAAACTTATTTTTTCCACAAAAACGATAAAATTTGAACAACTTTTGAAGACAATCTTTTTTTACCACTAAACCATAGAGGATCTTGTGATTTTGGTAGCCTTCACAAGGGCATTATTGATATTTTAATTTTTTGGTGAAATAAAATTACGACACATGATGATTAATGGTGTTTTTTAATCACATATTTTCATTGTCGCCCTTATTCCTTTTGTTAAGATTATTCCACTTGGGTTTAAATAATTAATTTTTTCTTGCCACGTGTTAGATTACTATTTGATTAAAACTCCTTTCATTTTAAATCAATAGTACTCAAGCTAACTTTTCCTACAAAATTAAAGTTTTCAATGATTTCAACTACAACCTCATAGTTCTTTATGATATTATAATATAATAAATAATATCTTATATTTATTGTTTCTCGTAGTGGACATGAAAAAGTATAAAAAAATAATTAAAATGGAACGAATAGGTTACTCTTGTAAGGAATGTGTAAAAGATAAATATAATAAGTAAATAAACCGAATGAAACAAGCTATTAATGTAGTTTAATTATCATTTAATATTTTACATATTCTTATTAAATTAGTTTATATTAAGGCTTTGATTTGAGGTAATAAATAAAAGTTTTGGTAGTCCTCACATTAAAATTCATGGTATAAAAATCTTACATGTGGCATTGTTTTGTCATTATTCTCCTCTTAAGATTTCCCACATGAACATTTCTATTGGTTGAATTTGTTTTTTGTTTTATTACATTATTTTCTTCTTCATCTTAAAATATTTGTCACATTTCACTTTAGAGGATCAAATTATATGAATTTAATCAATGTTTTTAAGAAAAAAATATTATTATATCGATATAATCATTGCATTTTATGATATTTGATCTTCATATAGTTTTGAATATCTAATTTCTAATTTTATTGAATTAATATAACACAATTTATCTCTAAAACAAGTCAAATTATATTTTAAAAAATAAAATGATATAATTTGAACAACTTTTGAAGACAACCTTTGTTTATCACTAAAGCATAGAGAATATTTAGATTTTTGTAGTCCTCGCAAGGGCTTTTTTGATATTTCAATTTTTTTATGAAATGAAATTACAACACATGATAATCAATAGTGTTTTTTTATTACATATTTTCATTTTCGCCCTTATTCTTTTTGTTAAGACCAATCCACTTGGGTTTTTATAATTGGTTTCTTCTTGTCACATGTTAGATTACTATTTAATCAACACTCCGTTCATTTTGAATCAATAATATTCAAGCCAACTTTTCCTACAAAATTAAAGTTTTCAATGATTTCAACTACAACCTCATAGTTCTTTTTTATTTTATAGGATGATAAATAATATCTTGTATTTATTGTTTCTCGTAGTGGACAAGAAAGAGTATAAAACGATTACTAAAATAGGGCGAGTAGGTTACTCTTGTAAGGGCGTGTAAAAAACAAACATAATAAGTAAATAGAAAGAATGAAACAAGCTATTAATGTAGTTCAATCACATAAAAAATCAATCACATTTTTCACTTCTTGCTTGAAAACTTTTCATGTTCCCAATCAAAGAGAGGAATGCAAATGAACACGTAATTTTGACCAAACCTAGATTTAGGTCTAAATTAGACATTGTAATTTCTATGTCATTTTAAAAATATTACAAAAATAAAAATAGTATCACATTTTAGGATAAGCTTTGTTTTTATTTTCAAAAAAAAGAGAAATTTATAATAGAAAAAAATATTAGCCTAAAATAAACTTAACCTAGAACCTTTTTCCCCAAGAAAAAACAAAACCTGCACTTGCCTACTACTATATATAACTAGCGAAACATACTGCTCCCTCACGTTACCTAACCAGAACAATACAGCAAAACCAAAACCTACACTTCTCTACTACTATATATAACTAACTAAACCATACTACTCCCTCTCACCAGCAAACTACGACTCCCTCACAAGCCACAACCAAAATTATATTCCCTCACGTTCCTAAGAATGTTATCGTTAGGTTATCGATTCCACCCCACCGATGAAGAGTTGATCAACTATTTGAAGAATTTCGTGCTCCACGGAGTGTTGCCACCTAGGGATTTTATTAAAGTAGCAGACCTGTTTGAAGATTTGGAGCCATGGGAGATTATGACAGGTTCGGAGAAAACACGTTATTTTCTTTCGCGATTGAAGAGATTCAAGAATTCAACCAAAAAATTCTCAAGAACAGTTGGAAAAGGGACTTGGAAGGGCCAAAATAGTGGTAATCCCATTGAAGATGGATTAAAGAAGAATACTACAATTGGATATAAGAGAAGTTTGAAGTATAAAAGTGATAACGAAAAAGATGAAAATAATGACAAGTGGCTCATGAAAGAATATTTTTTGCCAGATGAGTACTTTAGGAAAAGCAACAAGAACTATGCATTCGTCATTTGCAAAATCAAAGAGAAGAAAAAAAATGAGAAAAAGAATAAGGGGGTTGTTAATGATGATGTGATGGAGGAAGAAGTTGATGAATTTATTGATTATGTATTAGAAAGCATTCCTGATAATCATCAAGTAATTACCAACGGTGATGACAATCGATTCGCGGTTGCAAACGAGGTTAATTATGAAGTGATGAGGACAAATTATGAAGCAAGTACAAGCACATTGCATGAAGATTACGGAGGAGAAGGCAGGAGTAATTATTTGGAAGGTGGTGTAGTTGAGGACTTTAATGGAATTAATCATCTACTATTAGGAGTTGAGGATATTAATGATGAGAATTGTTGCATTGACTATGATGAGTTGCTGGAAATTATTGGATAAAGTAAAGGTTTTTTGTTTTAGACTAATTAAGTAGGTCATAATAGCATGAATGTACAAGTTTATCTTTTAGTAGTTGCATGAATATTTTTCTTCGAATATGCAGTTTCTTGTTTTAATTCTTCTTAATTTCGTTTTTAGTTATTTGTTTTTTATGGTTGGGAGTGTGCATATATAAGATAAAATCTCCCAACTTCATCAAGTTTTTTTCTTACACGTTAATTATAGTTATGGCATCATCATCTTCCTCCATCTTCTATCCAAAAACGTAGTATTAACCTTAATATATAACACGATTAAGCTAGTATACACAACTTCTGAAATCTCTTTACAAGGTGTTGGAGCAATTAGTTCAACCCGATATTGGAATCTCTCAAGCAAATAAATGGGAATTATGAACAGTTTCATCAACGATATCTTCGAAAAACTTGCTCAGGAGTCTTCTAGACTGCTGTAGGATTGGTCTTGCTTATATTTGTATTTTATTAGTTGGTTTTAAAAGTTGGGTGTGCATATATATTTTTTGTCAAGTTTTCTTACACGTTATGGTTAAGGCTGTTATCTTCCACAATACGGGTACGTAGAATCTGTATAATAGAATAACAACTTCAACGCGAGTTCATGTATGAACAAGAACACAATGAAGTTGAACAAATACTCTCAACACAAGATCAAAATGATCTTTACAAGAGGTGTATTTTATATTTCAGAAATATAGATGAAACAGAAATTGTTAAGGCCAAGTCGTCCGAATTCACGGACTTTCCTTAAGGAATAATTCCCCTCACTGTACCCGAGGTTATGGAATCTTCCTCCCAGGATAAAATGGCCTTCAATCCGACTATAGTGGTACCTCAAATAGGCGGATTCTTCGAACACACTCACGGTTTGAATGATCACACTTTGAGTATTTTTAAGAGGAAGAAGAAGCTTGTAATTTTGAAAATTTTCTATGTTAACCTGTGGAAGAAAGCATGTTATTTATAGCCACAACATGCCTCTTCTGAAGAGAGGCAATGGTTCAATCCAAAGGTTGCACCTTTGCTGTAAGTTTATGTCTGTTCATGAAAGATTGCATCTTTTCCTGAATAGTCATCTTCTTTCATGAATTAGTGTGTCCTTTTACTAAATGGTTGCATCAGTTTGTTCAACCAGTACATCAGTTCAGAAACAATACAGCAGTTCTGAAGCAGCATTAGTTCAAAAACAGTGCCTGCACCCAGTTTGGAAACACTGATCACTGCCCAGTTTCGAAACACTGTTTTGGAAAATAAATGAAGTCCAACAGAAAATATTTCCTGCGTTTTACACATATTCAGATCAGATTTTCATCAAATAAATTTTTTCCAAAAAGATAGATCTCATCGATCATTTGCCAAATCCAAATCCAAATCCGAAGCCGAGCCGAGCGAGCAACGACGACAACGGCGCGAGGCATCTCTATTTTCTTGCCTCACTTATCATGTGGAGTAAGTGTTCATTAATATAAACACTACAAAGTTTTCTTCTCCCACCAATGTGGGAGAATTAGTGGACTTTCCACTTTGGGAGTATACCATCTAAATTGGTATCTCCTTCCTTCCACAATTTTTTCTCCATTTTTTCCATTCACATTTCATTCATATACTATGAACCTAACAATCCCCCACGTGAATGGGGAATGACTATTTTTTCGTAAAAGTTTTACGGATAAGTATGTGATCATCAAGCAAAGACTGATTGCATCTGGATAAGTGGGTTTCCCTTTGAACTTTTTGTAGTGAACATGCATCGGATGCACTCGGTCAATCGGTAGATTTAATATCTTTGAACCGTTGAGCTTTAATGTACACCTAGACAACACATGTCACACAACCAGCCTTTTACCGTTTATGGTTCTTACAGTTTTTTTCTTTTCAGCCATGAACACGTCCCGGTTTTCATGAGAGCATAGAGAATAGGTCTTTACTAACATTCTCTTTGAAGCGACTTCCTCTTCGCCTACACATAGGTGATTCTTCAATGTTCAATCCTGTAGATTAAACTATTTGGTCAAATATGCCAAATTTAGATAATCATTAAAAGACTTTTCACCTTAAGTCTTATCCTTGTTTACTATACATTGTCTACATCATGAGAATGGGTTGGGTATTTTACAATGTTGAACCTGTCAGACACAACTTTGTTTGATCTCCTTAAACCTAGCTCTTGGGATCTCCAGTCTGCTAGGTAGATTTACCGCCATGCTGACTTTTCCTAGGCCTTAAACCCATTCTCTTGGATGTCTTTTCTACTCCTTTTCTAGATAGGCCTTTTGTAAGTGGATCCGACACATTATCCTTTGACTTTACATAGTCTACAGTGATAATTTCATTAGAGAGAAGTTCTCTAACGGTATTATGTCTTCGTCTTATATGACGAGATTTACCGTTATACATCATGCTCCCTGCCCTACCTATTGCCGCTTGGCTATCACAGTGTATACATACTGGTGCCACTGGCTTGGGCCAATAAGGAATATCTTCTAAGAAATTTTGGAGCCATTCTGCTTCTTCACCGGCTTTATCCAATGCGATAAATTCAGATTCCATTGTAGAGCGAGCGATACAAGTCTTTTTGGATGATTTCCAAGAAACTGCTCCTCCACCGATAGTAAATACATATCCACTTGTGGATTTTCCTTCATTTGATCCGGTGATCCAATTTGCATCACTATATCCTTCAAGTACCGCAGGATATTTATTATAATGCAAAGAATAATTTTAAGTATATTTAAGATACCCCAAAACTCTTTCATTGCCATCCAGTGAATTTTGTTGGGATTACTCATGTACCGACTCAATTTACTGATAGCGCATGCTATGTCTGGTCGTGTACAGTTCATTATATACATTAAACATCCCAATACTCTTGCGTACTCCAATGGTGAGTCACTTTCACCTTTATTCTTTCGAAGTGCAAAGCTCGCATCCAATGGAGTCTTGGCAATTCCGAATTTCATATACTTGAACTTGTCAAGTACTTTTTTAATATAATGAGACTGTGACAATGCTAACCCTTGTGGAGTTCGATGGATTCTTATACCTAAGATCACATCTGCAACTCCAAGGTCTTTCATATCAAACTTGATCTCGAGCATTCGTTTTATTGTATTTATGTCAAAAATGTCTCTACTGATGATTAACATATCATCAACATATAAACAAACAATGACTTGGTGATTTGGAGTGTCTTTAATGTAAACACATTTATCACATTCATTTATCTTGAATCCGTTTGCCAAAATGGTTTGGTAAAAATTTGCATGCCATTGCTTAGGTGCTTATTTTAGTCCATAAGGTAACTTAACAAGTTTACACACCTTATTTTCTTTCCTGGAACCACAAAACCCTCAGGTTGTTCCATGTAAATTTCTTCCTCCAAATCTCCATTTAGGAATACGGTCTTCACATCCATTTGATAGATTTGAAGATCATACACCGCCGCCAAGACAATTAACATTCGAATCGAGGTTATCCTTGTTACTGGCGAGTATGTATCAAAGTAATCAAGACCTTCCTTCTGTTTGAAGCCTTTTACTACAAGTGTTGCCTTGTATTTGTCAATAGTTCCATCCGCCTTCATTTTCCTTTTGAAGATCCATTTAGACCCTAAAGGTTTATTTCCGGGAGAAAGGTCAACCAATTCCCATGTATGGTTGCTTAAGATTGAATCTATCTTACTATTGACTACCTATTTCCAAAAGGATGAGTCTGACGAATACATCGCTTCTTTAAATGTTTGAGGCTTATTTTCTAAGAGAAATGTTAAAAAATCCGACGAAGTTGACGTTCTTTGACGTGTACTACGTCTTGGATTTTCTTCATGATGTACATTCTCACTTGGTTCATCTCGAGGTCGTTTACATCCTCCACTAGACTGTTCATGTCTAATTTTATACGGGTAAATGTTTTCAAAGAATTCAGCATTGTCTGATTGAATTACCGTATTTTCACTAATATCCGAATGTTGGGATTTATGAACCAAAAATCGACATGATTTACTACTTTTATCATATCCTATGAACACGCAGTCTACCGTTTTAGGTCCTATTTTAACCCTTTTAGGTATAGGAACTTGAACCTTCGCTAGACACCCCCACACTTTGAAATATTTCAAATTAGGTTTCCTTCCTTTCCATTTTTCGTAAGGAATTGATTGTGTCTTACTATGGGGAACTCTGTTGAGTATACAATTTTCCGTAAGGATAGCCTCCCCTATAAGTTTTACGGTAAACCAGAACTTATAAGTAAGGCATTCAGCATTTTCTTCAAAGTTTGATTTTTTCTTTACGCAATTCCATTAGATTGAGGTGAATACGGGGCCGTAGTTTTATGGATTATTCCACTCTCTACACATATTTGCGCAAAGGGAGATTCATATTCTCCACCCCTATCACTTCTTATCATTTTGATCTTTTTGTCTAACTGATTTTTAACTTCAGTCTTATACTGCCTAAATGCATCTATTGCTTCATCCTTACTATTTAGCAAGTGGACATAACAGTATCTAGTGCAATCGTCAACAAAAGTTATGAAATACTTTTTCCCAGCACGAGATGGTGTTGACTTCATATCACAAATGTCAGTGTGTATTAAGTCTAAGGGATTGGAATTTCTTTCAACGGACTTATAAGGATGCTTTGCATACTTCGATTTCACACTTTAATTTATTGTACTCAAAGTTTGGCAAAACTTCTAAGTTAATCTGTTTTCGTAACGTTTTGTAATTAATATGGAACAAACGGTCATGCCATAAATCATAAGACTCAAGCAAATAAGATGAATTCAAACTTTTATTCATTTCAACAGTCATTACATTCATCTTATAAAGGCCCTCCGTGAGATAGCCTTTTCCTACATACATTTCTCCTTTGCAAACTATAATTTTTACAGAAACGGTTACACATTTGAATCCGTTCTTATCTAGGGGTGAAACAGAAATTAAGTTCCTACGTAACTCCAGAACATATAGCACATTGTTCAGTGTCAAGACCTTGCCGGAAGTCATCTTTAGGCAAATTTTTCCTATTCCCTCCACCTTAGCAGTAGCGGAGTTGGCCATGTAAAGCATTTCTTCTGCTTGAGCTGGAGAAAATGACGAGAAAAACTCTTTATTTGCGCAAACATGGCGTGTGGCACCAGAATCCATCCACCATTCACGTGGATTCCCCACCAAGTTGCATTCCATGAACATAGCACACAGATCGTCATAATCTTTGTTGGACTCAATCAGATTCTCTTGGTCCTTTTTATTCCCTTTCTTCGAGGCTCGACAGTCTGTGGACTTATTGCCGATTTTGCCACAGTTGAAGCATTTTCCCTTAAACTTTTTCTTGGGTTGATTTCTTCCATGTTCAACTTTCTTTCTTTTCTTCGAGTTGTTTTGGTTATCTTCTACAATATGTGCTCCATTCATTGTAGAATTTCCCTTTGACCTTCTTTCGGCAGCTTTATTGTCCTCTTCAAAATGAAGTCGGACAATAAGATCTTCAACGGTCATGTCCTTGCGTTTATGCTTTAAGTAGTTTTTGAAGTCTTTCCACAAAGGTGGTAGCTTCTTAACTATCGCTGCTACTTGGAAAGCATCATTCATAATTAAACCTACAAAACAGTTTATGCGAGTATTAAGAACATTTTTAATTTGTTCAACTAAGGTATTTTTCAAAGATATACCTTCTGCTAGGAGATCATGTATGATGACTTGCAACTCCTGTACTTGAGAGACAACAGATTTGTTATCAATCATTTTAAAGTCCAGGAACCATGCAATAAGGAATTTCTTAATTCCCGCATCCTCCATTTTATATTTTTGTTCAAGTGCCCCCCACAGTTCCTTTGATGTCTTGGTTCCACTATAGACATTGTAGAGGTCGTCTTGGAGACCACTCAGAATATAGTTCCTGCAAAGGAAATCCGAATGTTTTCAAGGTTCTACAATAACGAAGCGGTCTTTGTCCGAGGTTCCCTCGGGCACCTCGGGAGCGTCTTCGCTAGTGAACCGTTGTAGACATAAAGTGGTGAGGTAAAAGAACATCTTTTGTTGCCACCACTTGAAGTCAATGCCAGAAAATTTTCCAGCCTTCTCCGCCGGTGCCATCGTTGGGAGAGAATTTGTGCGACTTGATGTGGCAATATTATTTTCCCCCATAGACGTTGTCGCATCCATCATTTGACTTTTAGTTTTCATTTTTCCTATCACCACAAGACAGAAAAATTAGTATTTTTCAGTATACTATTAATAAAGTTAAATAACTTTAAACTCTTCTTCTTCTTGTTTCTAGTTAACGATGAAGTTTTTATTACTTCGAATTGTCAACCGAGTGAACCTTAACTTGTTTATGTCTGTCCATGAAAGATTGCATCTTCAATCCACAACATACCTCTTCTGAAGGGAGGCAATGGTTTAATCCAAAGGTTGTACCTTTACTGTAAGTTTATGTATGTTCATGAAAGATTGCATCTTTTCCTGAACAGTCATCTTCTTTCATGAATCAGTGTGTTCTTTTGCTGAATGGTTGCATTAGTTTATTCAACCAGTACATTAGTTCAGAAACAATACAGCAGTTCTGAAGCAGCATTAGTTCAAACACAGTGCCTGCACCCAGTTTCAAAACACTGTTCACTGCCCAGTTTCGAAACATTATTTCAAAATATAAATGGAGTCCAACAGAAAATATTTCCTGCGTTTTACACATATTCAGATCAGATTTTTGTCAAATAAAATTTGTCCAAAAAGATAGATCTCATCAATCGATCATTTGCCAAATCCAAATCCAAATCCAAATCCAAATCCGAAGCCGAGCCGAGCGAGCGACGATGACGACGGCGCGAGGCATCTCTATTTTCTTGCCTCACTTATCATGTGGAGTAAGTTTTCATTAATATAAACACTACAAAGTTTCCTTCTCCCACCAATGTGGGAGAATTAGTGGACTTTCCACTTTGGGAGTATACCTTCTAAATTGGTATCTCCTTCCTTTCACAATTTCTTCTCCATTTTTTCCATTCACACTTCATTCATATACTATGAACCTAACAATCCCCCATGTGAATGGGGAATGACTATTTTTTCGTAAAATTTTTACGGACAAGTATGTGATCATCAAGCAAAGACTGATTGCATCTGGATAAGTGGGTTTCCCTTTGAACTTTCCGTAGTGAATATGCATCGGATGCACTCGGTCAATCGGTAGATTTGATATATTTGAACCGTCGAGCATTAATATACACCTAGACAAAATATGTCACACAACCAGCCTTTTACCGTTTATGGTTCTTACGGTTTTGTTCTTTTCAGCCATGAACACGTCTCGGTTTTCATGAGAGCATAGAGAATAGGCCTTTACTAACATTCTCTTTGAAGTGGCTTCCACTTCTCCCACACATAGGTGATATCTAAATGTTCAATCCTGTAGATTAAACTATTTGGTCAAATATGCCAAATTTAGATAATCATTAAAAGACTTTTCACCCTAAGTCTTATCCTTGTTTACTATACAATGTCTACATCATGAGAATGGGTTGGGTATTTGACAATGTTGAATCTGTCAGACACAACTTTGTTTGATTTCTTGAACCTAGCTCTTGAGATCTCCAGTCTGCTAGGTAGAGTTACCGCCATGCTGACTTGTCCTAGGCCTTAAACCCATTCCCTTGAATGTCATTTCTACTCCTTCTCTAGATAGGCCTTTTGTAAGTGGATCCAACACATTATCCTTTGACTTTACATAGTCTACAGTGATAATTCCACTACAGAGAAGTTCTCTAACGGTATTATGTCTTTGTCTTATATGATGAGATTTACCGTTATACATCATGCTCCCTGCCCTACCTATTGTCGCTTGGCTATCACAGTGTATACATACTGGTGTCACTGTCTTGGGCCAATAAGGAATATCTTCTAAGAAATTCCGGAGCCATTCTTCTTCTTCACCGGCTTTATCCAATGCGATAAATTCAGATTCCATTGTAGAGCGAGCGATACAACTCTGTTTGGATGATTTCCAAGAAACTGCTCCTCCACCGATAGTAAATACATATCCACTTGTGGATTTTCCTTCGTTTGATCCGGTGATCCAATTTGCATCACTATATCCTTAAAGTACCGTAGGATATTTATTATAATGCAAAGCATAATTTTGAGTGTATTTAAGATACCCAAAACTCTTTTCATTGTCATCCAGTAAGTTTATGTCTGTTCATGAAAGATTGCATCTTTTCCTGAACAGTCATCTTTTTTCATGAATCAGTGTGTCCTTTTGCTGAATGGTTGAATCAGTTTATTCAACCAGTACATTAGTTCAGAAACAATACAGCAGTTCTGAAGCAGCATTCGTTCAAAAACAGTGCTTGTACCCAATTTTGAAACACTGTTCACTGCCCAGTTTTGAAACACTATTTCGGAATATAATTGGAGTCCAACAAAAAATATTTCTTGTTTTTGTCAAATAAAATTTGTCCGAAAATATAGATTGCATCGATCGATCATTTACCAAATCCAAATCCAAATACGAAGTCGAGCCGAGCGAGCGACGACGACGACGGCGCGAGGCATCTCTATTTTCTTGCCTCACATATCATGTGGAGTAAGTGTTCATTAATATAAACACTACAAAGTTTCCTTCTCCCACCAATGTGGGAGAATTAGTGGACTCTCCACTTTGGGAGTATACCTTCTAAATTGGTATCTCCTTCCTTCCACAATTTTTTCTCAATTTTTTCCATTCACACTTCATTCATATACTATGAACCTAACAAACGCATCATCATCTTCATCCATCTTCTAACTCCCTATATACTCTAGACTTTCAAGATCTACATCTTCAAGGTGTTGAAGCAAGCTCATCCCGATATTGGAATCTCAAGAAAAGCTATGGCAATAATAGACAGTTTTATCGACGATATATTCGAAAAAACTGCTATGATATTGGTACTTCCTGGCGAATATTGGCAAAGCATGTTGTTTCTGAAGGCACTAAGGTTGTTGCCAATTTCACTTTCTCTTTAAGAAATTTAGGATTTATGTGTTTAATTTTACTGTATTAGGGCTTGCTTTGGGTGTTAAAATAGTTTCTTTTTTGTAATTAGCTTACTTCGATTGTACTCTTCTTTTGTAACGGCGATTGCTAATCTATCAGCAAAATAGATGGCGATAGCAAAAATCCATCAGTAAAGTTGACACCCTATTATTTTATAATGATAAACGATTCATCTCGCCGTGAACTTGTGTGTAAAATTTGAACAATCAAAATAGACAGCGATTGTGCCTGATCAAATTGATCAGGTCATGTAGGAACGAAATTCAAGTCTACCGTCCTGTAAGGATGCCTCAGTTACATACAACACCAATCATATTGATAAAGGACTTATCTCATCATGATCTTCTATTCAAATCTCAAAAGAACTTTTGTCGCTTCCTCCTCAAAGGGACAGAAAACTTGTCGTCATCAGAGTTGTGCTACCAAAAGCTTCGGAAAAATTGAAATTTCTAATTAAGAATGGAGAATCTACATGTAGCTTCACAAGGAAAAAAAAGAATGAGAAGTTACAACTCCACCAACCTTTGGTAATGATAAATCATACAACATGTAATTTCTTACACCATTTACATAGGCATTTATTTTCAAGTATATTATTGCATTTAGGGATGGAATTTGCACTTTCTTTTCATTCGGTGTCAAGTATCTATGTTGGGATTCGATTAATTTAAATTTATATGGAAAAATCCCATTTGGGGAGATGAAATGCTCCCTACTAAACAAAAATCCATTTCAAAAACTCGAACATTAAACTTTTGATTGATATTGATAAAGAGTACTTATCATCCAATTCACTTTTCTTCTTATTCACTAAATACTATACTACGTGTTACAATTAGAAGCCTCTTTAATTTAGTTTAATACAGATTCTAACCATTACAGACAATACTACACATAAAATACTCTAAACTCTGCTACAATTAATCAATTAAGAGTCGTTTGGTTACTGGTTAGAGTTATACAAATATTAGTAATACATAAATAATATTACATCAGTTCCGTTCGTCAGATAGCAATATTCCAGATAAATTTATTCCACAAATTTTCATAATTCCATTGCAATTTTAAATAAATAAGGCATACGTACATAATACATACATGCTGCTAGATAATATTATTGCCAAAGAGTAGAAATCATGATGCATATGCATCTTATATATAATGTAATATTTTTATTAATCAAATTTAATTCTTCCAAGATATATGGATAATGTATGTGACATCAGTTCAGTATTAATTCCCTCTTCAATTGGGTGATTGTATCACCAAATCTTGAATAGATTGTGTTGTATTGAGGTCAGGTGAAACTTCACTTTTTGCGTATACAACACCACTCAGAATATAATGTTCTCTGGGCAATTGAATAAAAATTAATAAAAAAACTTCTCCATTTTAATTTGTTTGTTTGATTGACAACTTGGCATAGAGGTTAAGAAAATAAAGAAGACTTTTGAATCTTCTAGTCTTAAACTAAACATATGTAGAATGTACCACAATGTTCTTTAATTATGAGATCTTAAAATGTCATTTAAAAAGTTTAGAATTAAAGAGTTACCGAAAAAAAAAGGACATTTTATTAAAAAAACAGATTAAAAAAATAAGAGCAATATTCTTATTTGTTTTATCTCTAGCTTCTCCAGTCATACACATGGAGATTTTTACTTAATTTTTAATTTTATGTATACATGTCAATACATTGGCCATAGCCCTATAAATAGATAGATTATAGGAGTCATCCTAATACCACAATTATTTACAATTATTTAAACAAACATGCATACATACATACATACACACACACACACACACACATATATATATATATATATATATATATATAAGGATTTGAAGCATCTGTCTTTTACTCAAACTAGGAGTAAATTTTTCCTATAAATAGAAGGGTTTCCTTCATTATAAATTACCCCATCAAGAGATCCCTCAAGAGAAGAAATAAGAATTATTCTCTCTATTCTCTGTACTCTTCTTCTTGTTTTTTAATGTATTATAACACATTATCAGCACGAGATTCTGCCAAACAAGGTGAGATTATAAATCTGAAGGATTTCAAGGTTAGTAATTCTTTATGTTATCTTTCTTTTGCTACTACTAATATAATTATTATTGGATTTGAGGAAAAATAATTGATTTGGAACCATTTATATTTTAAATTTATTCCTCAAGAACAATATTATCAAAAGGGATGATAATATATTGGGTTCAAGTCCCATCGATTCATGCCTAAGACGTTTTTATATGGATAAGATGTTGAGTTTGAATCTCAATACACCATATTGATGATATTATGATGGCTAAGGCAAAATAATGGGTGTTTAATGAAAAGTCATGAAATTCGACCCATTGAATATGCTCCATTCCATGAAGTGAATATGGTAGCAATATATGATAAGTCTGAAATATGACGACTTACTTCATTCTTGAGGTGTATGTGGTAACAGTGCATAATATGTCTGAAAGAAGACAAGTGATTGAATGCACGAATATACGCGTGGAGGGACAATATGATAATGATCAACAAAAGTGATGACATTTTCACAAGCTTATATGATTATAAGATATACTAGAGAAAAATTCTCTACATCATATGTATGCCTCAATTTGCTTCTGAAGTAGCAAAATCATGAAAGAGGTTATAAGCTATCATAATTTGATAGGCTTAATCCACGATTATATTCCATTCCTGGGGAATGAGAAACTTATTAATGCAAACGTGCACTTGATTGTGATTGTATCACAACTCACCTTCGAAAGAGGTTGAATAATTTTGAAATCTACTTCAAAAGTAATAAATCTGAAATGTATTCATGTAATAGTAAATTCGAAATTTACTAAAGTAAAAGGTACATATCTTGGTAAACTTGGAGTTTACTAGAATAAAAGTTCATAAATTGACATGAACGATTGCAACATCTCAAAGATGTGCATACTGAGTATTGAGCTTATATTGAAGAAATTAAAAAAATTCTTCTTTACTTTTAATATTGCTTTTTCTCATGATAATTTGGTTGGACCAACTAATTTTGGGATTGGATCCCTTAATATCTGAAAAGTATAAAAGGTGAATAAGGGCCCGTTCACCTATCTGATATATTGAAAAGATGCATCAATAAGATGATCACATGTACATTCATTGTCAACCTACGTTTGACATTCATAAAGTTACTTGCTCAATATAAATTGATCATAATTTTCAGATTGTGTAATAAAGATTATTTATCTTGATGATGATGGTTTAGCATTGAATGTCTTCCATAAATAGCTGAACCATTACTAACGAGAACAAATTTTCATGTATTGGTATGAAATATGATATGTTGCATACAATAGAACTTGTATGCATTAGATCAATATATTATGATTATTTCTTCCCTCTCAACTGGTTCAAGGTCAGGAACCAACTATTCCATCTAATAGTTTTGATGTGCGGTATACGATTAATGAATATACCATGATGCACAAAGATGGAGGATGTATGTTAGTTTTTCTAACATAAGGGGAGATTATAAGCAGTTATGCAATATGTTAGGAATTATCATCAGATCATCATTCAAAAGATAATTCAAGTCGAATGTCGAACACATCTCATATTTAAGTTGCAAGTGCTCCTATTTTGTGTTCATAAAGGACAAAGTCTACGCATGCATGAATCATGGTAGATTAATCGATTTCAAATAAAATAATTCTTAAAAAAATTAGGAGCAAATAATCATAATAAGAAGGCAATGTGCTCTTGAAGAGCCTACAACATAACACTTCATAAAACCTGATAAGAGGTTCAGGTACCTAAAAATAATGAAGTGATGAGATCTCAATATGTTATGTCAAACTATGAACTGATACAAAATGATATATCATCAATATCTTTCATACAATATTGGTGCAATATTGTGAAAGATTACGAGGATCCGAATTCTACGTTTATTTAAGCATGCTGACGTAGAAATATTTATCAAGTGACCTGAAAGGATGTATTTTGGTAAGAATAAAACTTATTTGATTTGCAGTCCAGACACTTGAAGATGTCACACTTGACATGTTGGATATTGTTACGTGACAAACATCCATATGAAAATCCCTAAAGGATTCAAAATGACGGAAGCATGTAAAGTTTCTGGAAAACTTTTTATTATCCTCAAAGATATAATTTGATGATTTGAGTATCATTGAAACACTTGAAGAGTTTTTAAAAGAAATAGAGTATTTGCTTAAATGAGAAATATGCAAAAATTGAATAAGGATCCATTCCGACCTCTAGAAAAGAATGAGGAACTCCTTGGTTATGAAGTACCATATCTTAGTGCAATTGATGCACTAATGTATCTTGAAAATACTATAAGGCCTGATATAGTCTTTTTTTTAGTTAATTTGTTAGCAAGTTTGTAGTCCCGATCTTATTGGTCAAGCTAATTTTGGATACTTATCCGACCTGCATAAAGCTCGGTCTCAAATAGGCTATGTGTTCATATGTAGTGGTACTGCAATATCTTGGAGATATACAAAGCAGTCTATCGTATTCACTTCATCGAATCATGCTGAGATAATAGTTATTCATGAAGCAAGCCAAAAATGTGTATGGTTGAGGTCCATGATACATCTCATTCGGGAAAAATTTGGTATGAAATATGATAATCTACCCACAATTTTATATGGAGATAATGCATCATGCATAACACATCTTAATGGAGGATTCATAAAAGGAGATAGAACGAAGCACACTTCTGCAAAGCTTTTCTACATACATGAGCTACAAAAGAATGGTGATATCAACGTGCAACAGATTCGTTCAAGTAAAAATGTGGATGATTTATTCACCAAGTCTTCTCCAATTACAACTTTTAAGAAGATGGTGCACAAGATCGGGATGCAAAAGTTCAAGGATGTTCTCATTAGGGGGAGTTAATACGTGATGTACTCTTTTTCCCTTACGAGGTTTTGTCCCACTAGATTTTTCTTGTAAGGTTTTGAATGAGGCAGCCGATATGCATATTGTTAGAAATATGTACTCTTTTTCCTTCACTAGATTTTTTTTCCTACTGGGTTTTTTCTAGTAAGGTTTTAACGAGACACATTATCTATCTACACATTCAAGGGGGAGTGTTATAAATGTATTTACATTACAGTGAATGTCTATCAAGATCTAATAAGATCTACTTTGATATCTATTAGGATTTGAAGCATCTGTCTTTTACTCAAACTAGGAGTAAATTTTTCCTATAAATAGAAGGGTTTTCTTCATTGTAAGTTACCCCATCAAGAGATCAATCAAGAGAAGAAATAAGAATTACTCTCTCTATTCTCTCTACTCTTCTTGTTCTTTAATGTTTTATAACAATATATATATATATATATATATATATATATATATATATATATAACGAAATTTCTAATTTCAGCGTTGAGCACAAAAATATTCAATTTTTCTATCTCGACGAGTTGTACAATCATAGTGCATCTGAAAATCTCCAATTATGTTTTATCCATCATTATTTATTGCAAATCAAATCTTATCTTAGTCATAAATGAAAAAATGAAGCAACATATATATACGTAAGAAAACTATAGTATTAGTTTAAATTTTAAAATAATTATTAATTGGAAAAGTAGGCATCACACAACTATTGAAAGTGTTACTGAATCTTATATGTGGCAAGCACGTTTCAAATATCCTATTAAATATTTCCTTACTGATTTCAATAATTTCCTGATCACAACTAAATGAGACGTTTAAAGGAAGATAAAAACTAATTTAAATTATAATTAATGTTATTCAATATATATATTTTTTAAAAATGTGTAAAAGTATTAGAAAGACAGACAATACGAATTGGCAGAAGCCTTTACATTCTTTTGATAATCCCATTTTGATTTTTTTCTAATTGTACGTCGTAAAACTAACACATTTCTGGTATTCAAGGGATTGGTGTGAATATACCAATTTATAATAATTAGTGTTTTTTTTTTGTAACATGCAACAATTAGAATTGTTAGTCCCTAAATAAGTAACTTAGAATAACAATGAATTTATAGGAAAAATAACATAAATATACACCTTAATTTATCATATTTATATAAATCTTTATCCTTACAATGTAATTACAAAAAATTCTACTAATTATGTATCTTCATTAGATGCATATGGAGATAATTATGTATCTCAACAGACCCAAAATAAAAAAAATGTATCGAGAACATAACTAATTATGTATCATTACAAAGGAAAAATGTATCTTCGTTGGATGTATTGGGTGCTAATTATGTATCTCGACAGACCCGAAATTGAAATTTTCATTAATTATGCAAAATATCAAAACTTTCTATAATTAAACTCCATATTGTTTGCCCGAATTTATATTCGAAGACGAAGGTCACGCATGTTATAATGATCAAATACTAAATTTTTGATACTAAAAACTTACATACCAAGGTACTGCAACAAATAAATAATAGTAATCTCTCTCTATATGTGTGTATGTATGTATAAAGGAAGATTATGAGAAGCTGATGTTGCATGCTTTATTGACAAGTATGATTATTCATCTTTTTTCTTAGAATTTTGAGAGTTTTTTTTTTCTATTTTTTGGTTCTGAAATCTTTCAAAAAGTATAAAAGTTTTCTTCCTTTATTATAATTATCATTTACTACATTCTTAAATCCTCTTTCCTACATTAAATATATATATGGTAGTAAACTAGTCCTTCCAAATGGAAGGTGACCTACGCGTTACAGCAGTTGTCACACCCTTTTTTTTTTTATCAAAAAGATTATCAATTTTAAGGTTTGAAAGAGTTTTATTAATAAGTGACAAAAATAAAAATTTATTTCGAAAAGGTCTTTTTAACAATTCGCCCCTTGGCATAATCTGGTGTGCCAAGTCACCTTTGGAAAATCCTTTTCAAAATGATTTAATTTTTTTAACTGGTTTGGAAACAGAAACTCCAGATAAGGAATTCTATTGATCGAGGGGAAGGTGTTAGGCACCCTTCTATCCCGTGGTTCGACCACGGTCGCTCGGTAGAGAATATCGACTAATTTAACACTATGAATGTATAAACCACATAAAACAAGTAACAAACAAATCAAGCTAAGTTCAAAATCAAAAATAATATTCAGCCCGAGTTATACAATCCCGAAAATAGAAAAATACGAAAATATTGATCCTATTCTAAACTAATCCTATACTAAGCTCCAATGCTTTACCCGATGCCTCGGGCCTTGATCACGAGTCTCCTTTGCGTACATGATACTTCGGGGCATTCCTCGATAAATAAGTACAATGTGGCCTCGGGACATTCCTCGACGAATGAATACATTTGATGAAATGTAATAAAAATGGAGAAATCATTCAACACAGACATTCACACATTCAATGATATAGAATCCTACGAGTTGCCTACCAAACTTGGTATTTTCCTATCCATTTAGCGATCTGAAATATGATACTATCGATTTCAACAATATCCATCAATGAATCAAAAGTAATCAATATTCGCCTTATCAAAGATCAATCCATTCCCCCATATCATTCTCATCACATGATTAATCAATGTTGATATAAAATCAAGCAATCAAAGTCACAACCACGATGATTAAAATTTCTCAAACACACTATCAAAATATATTACAGACCCAATATGAATCATGCAAGCCACGATATCAAAACATCAACTCCATAATAAGATAAAAATAGAAAAAGATAGATTTGAAAATTTGGACCTCAATTTGATTTTTTATTTCAATTGAATTGTTTGACGACCGGAATACCTCAGACAAAAATCCCCGACAATGAACTCCCGACTTCGACAAACCCGAAATTCGAACTGACCCAATAAACTGACTGACCCATTTTAATTAATATTTTTTCGATTGGGTTTTGGGTCGGAAACGGGAACTAGAGCGTGTGGGTCACGAATTTCTTGTGTTTCAGAGACGATAGAGGTTTCGAATTTTTTGGTCGCTGGTTTTGCATTTTCCGATGAGGTCATTTTGGTCCAAAATTAGAGCTGGCAGGATATTCTCCGGCGAGAATCCGCAGGAATAGTAATAGCGGCGTGCGTTCCAATCAACTCTCTCTATAAATTTTTTTCTATTCCCCATTTATCTCTCTCTCAACCTCTCTTCCTCTCTTAATCTCCCCCTATTTCTCACTATTTTTCTCTCAATCTCTCTCCGTGTGTAGTGGTGTGTATCATTTTCGGTGGGATGTGCATTTTTTCGATGGTGTCTGTGTATCCCGGTGTGTTGTTGGTATTTGAAGTGGAGTTGTGCTATAGGTTAATTGTTAATCTATTTTTTAGTCAATCTGCGTGAATCAGTGGTATTGTGTATCTATCAGTGGGTGTGTAGAGTGTATTCTTGTGGTGGTGCAGATGAATGAGAATGGAGGATCATTTGGTAAGGTGTGTGTATCTATTTATTCTGTGAAAATGATGTCTATATAGAGTTTTGAGTAAGTGAATATATGTATCAACTGTGAGTGGGGCCTGTGTGTATGTATATAATCTGTTAAAAGAAAGACCCTCCAAAACGTGAATGAGGGGATAAAGTGTAGGGAGGTACGTGGGGTATAGGGGTTGTCGCGCCCCATTTTCCTCGCAGAAAGCGAGATTCGACATGACAAACTCTTTTTGGGATGCGTTTAAATAGGTGTGAGAGTCGTCACCTAATGTATTAAGGTGCGTTAGGGCACCGGTCTAGGCTACTACGAACCTATTTTGTTATTTTGTCTTAGTTTATCAGAGTTCGGGTAAGGATTCAATTACCTCAAAAGGAAGGTGTTAGGCACCTTTCGAGGTCCACAAAGGCGGTTCCCGGCCGCATTCGTACTTTACGTGGGGATTCTATGTGATCAAATAAAGTCTCTTATTTTATCATTAATTTAATATTTAGCTAAGCGATAAAATAATTAATAAGCAAACACATGTCATTTGTTAATTCTAATTGTCGATTATCTAGGTGATAAAGCTAAATAAAACTTGTAAATAAGACAAGCTAGGAGAAAGAAGGCAAGACAATTCATGATAAAAGGGACTGCTCAGTTAATAAACCAAATACCCCAAATAAACATGTAAAGTGAATAAAAAGACTAAAAAGAAATAGTCCAAATCAAACAAAAAAAATATTTTAATTTTATTCGGATCAGAAACTCAATTTGTTAATCATCATCCGATCCAAGGGCCGAACTTTTAGACAAATAATAATGTCATTAACCTCGCCGTTAATATTTGTTGGGATCATCATTTTCGAATGACTACCTATCCCACCCCACCTAAGCTGGATGTCAAGTCTAAGGGTGTTCTATGAAAAGGACAAGACTAACGTTTTTATTAATACTTATCATCCCAACTATCGTCAAAGAGGCATTGGACTTTGCTATTTTGGATTTGTGTTCTAGACTAAAAGAAAACTGTTCCAGAAAATATTTTCCAGTTTTTTTATGTGTGGCTGACTTATATATTTTGGAAAATGTTTTCCAAACCAACTTATTTTCCTTAAATCTAAGGAAAATGACTTCCCTTCAAAAAGTAAGAAAAACATTTTCCAAAACTCTCTTTCAACCTCACTTTAAAGTGGAAATATTCATACAATTCTCAAAATAATCTACCCCGCCCTCCGCTCCCAATATCCTATCACCCCGACATCACCCCTACCCCCACCCTGCCCCTACCCCTACCCCTACCCCCACCCCCACCCCCACCCCCACCCTCAAAATTTAATTGTTTTAAAAGGTATTTCAAAACTTTTTCTTAGTCCATCCCCTACACCTACCCCTAACCCATGCCCTACCCCTACTCCTACCCCCTCCCCCACCACCACCCCCAAAATTCAATTATTGTAAAAAGTATTTTAATTTTTTTTCTTAGTCCATTCCCTACCCCCACCCCACCCCTACCCGTACTAGCCCCCTTCCAAAAATAATATCTACATTTTATTAAAAAATTCAAACTTTTCTCTAACCCCATACCCTTACCCTCCCTCCCCCCCACCGTTACCGTCCCCTTCCCAACAACCTCAAAAAAAAAAAATTAAATTTATTTTATTTATTTTTTTAATTTTTTTTCTTCTCCCTTCCCCCTAACTCCCCTACCTCGACCCCCAACTCATACTAATCCCCCTCCTCCCTCCTCCCCCCCCCCCCCAACAATTTTTAAATTTTTTCTTTAACAAAATTTTTTTAAAACTTTCTCTTACCCCACCCCTACTACATATTCTGACACCCCTACCCACCCTCCTACCTACCCCTTCCCCAAAAGAACTTTAATTTTTTTAATTTATTTTTTAAATAAAGATTCTAAAATATATTTTTACGCTTTAGATAAACACTAAAATGTATTTTTTGAAAAATATTTTTTCATTCACCAACCAAAAACTAGAAAATATTTTCCGAAAAATATTTTTCATCCACCAACCAAACATAAGAAAAAAATAAGAAATCAACTTGTTTTCCAGGAAAACTTTTTCTAGGAAAATATTTTCCTTCATACCAAACACACCCTAAAAGAAAACTGTTGCCTAGGACTCGAAGCGCGAACATATTGGACAACAAGTAGCACGTAATAATCTCAAGTTAGCCTCTTGATTAATTAACGTTAACTAATGTGATAGCATGCGAAGACAAATAATTATATATTATGTCATTAACCTATAGGCATGATGTCTAAATGTTCAATCAAGTGGTGATAAAGGACAATTGTGATTCGTGTATGCAACAATGTAATGTGTGTTCATGAGGGGTGTCAAAAGTGTGGTAAATGTGTCAAGAAATGTGCTTGTGAATTAAGTGTTACAAACTATAATGAGAATACAAGAAACTAGTAAAATATTAAAGGATGTGTTAACATGTTAGGAATGCACATAAATGCGGAGAACAAATTAACATATAGAAAATGTAGAGAATTACTAGTATTTTAGCATGCTGGAAGTCAACATGCTGAAAAAATTAATTAATCATGCTGAAAAGTTAATTAAACATGCTAAGAATAACGTTAAGGCACAGTATTTCATGTTGATATGTTGAAAACATGCCACGAATGCCTAAAATCTAATATTTTAACATGCTCTAAATGTAGGAAACTAGCATTTTAAACATGCTGGAATTTAGTCTAAGTGCTAAAATTTATTTAGATGCGTAGAAAAATCATTTAATCATGCTAGAAATTAATCTAAAATTGCTAAAATTAATTTAGACATGCGCAAACTTGATCTAAGCCATGCTGAAAACTAATTTAAGTTGCTAAACTAGATGTTGGACATGCTGAAACTTTAATTTAACATGCTCAAATTTATTTTAATATGCCTAAAATTGTGTCGATATGCCTAAACATGTAAATACATACTAAATAAGTTGTGGTTAACATGCGAAAATTAATGTAATAAGTTAACGTATCAAAAATATTATCATATCTTAATTCAATGGATATGTTAAAAGGTATTAGCATGCTTAGGTTCAAATCAATATGCTTAACATTCAAAACTACGTCAACATGCCTAATGTCAAATTAATATGCTCGACGTTGATTACTATGGTATGTCGATTTTAATTAGATCAAAAGTAATTAACAAACCGTAGTTTAAGTGTTTAAACAATTCATACATTTACAAATCCTAATTTGTGTGCCTAAGTGATTCACGTAGCATGTAACAAATATAAGTCTAAGTTGTGCCTATCTATACCGTTCATATAGCATGTATGTCCCTACCCCCCAAAGCAATCCCCGAAAATTATTATTACATCAATAACAATAATATCTTTACAATAATATTACAAACCAATTTAGTAAAGAATAAAAATAAAACTAGAATTGAGAGTGCGCAGCCCCCTCCCTGCTTTCTTCAAATATCATGACACTTGTTAGATACAAACAAAGCACCCATACATGCACAGAATGGAGAGCATGGATAACAACACATGATTTCAGTCAAGAAACAAGCAAGACATAGACAAGAAAGCATGTGAGGGATTACTAACTCAACTCCTAGGGGTCATGTTTGCTACTGACTTTCACAACAATACCACAATTATCACACAGAGAATGAAATTACATCGATAGGGCCTTACCGATTGATGATGACAAAATACAGTAATAAGAAAAAAAAAAGTAATAAAGAATCCAAGTGCAAATTGCCGCAGAGAAATCAATATTAATTATCTAATAGTAAGCATGAAAGCAACAATGAAAATTATTTCTTTTTTCTTGAGGCTTTTTTGTAGGAGTCTTAGTGGAAAATTCCGTGTCCAAAATAAGAGAAAGAAGGTCTTTTATATAGTGGGAGGGAAATACTTGTTAAAAGGAACAAAATAATTAAAGATCAATTAACGAAATATCAATTTCTTAATTACCTTGGTCAAATTAATTAGGAGGAGAAAATCTCGCTAATAGGACTATTAAAAGAAAACAAGAAAATCAGTCACCCCCTCAATCAATTGAGATCAATCCAGAGTAATTAAATAGGTAAATATTGTCATAAATAGAAGAGTAAAGTCTGTCCAAATTAAGTAGAAAGAAAACTCTAAAAATAGAATATAAATGGGATTTGTCATATGTAATAGAGCAAATCAGTGAGAGTAGAGAATCACAAGGATTCGAGCAACTCAAGTTGACATATTTAAAACATGTAATGTTTGTCATTCAAATTTAAAAGTGACGGGAGGAATAGGGGACTCAAATTCATCTTAGAGAACCAAATTGATTGATAATTGCAATTTAGTACAAACTTTGAAATTGTACAAAATTCACAACTCAAGTCATGAAATTAGGGATTTTTCATGTATACCAGTCTAGGGATGGGCACAAACACATAAGTAAACGTATTGAATCAAAACTCATAAAATGATTTAGCTAATTTGCACCAAAACAAACAAGCATATAAATTAAGGTTTAGTAGATCAAACTAGTCAACAATCGCAGGGAGCTTGAATAACACTTATGAAATCAAACAATAGAACACAAGAAAAGAAAACTGGTTGAAGAAGATTGAGAACTCGAAAACGCAAAATCAAACCTTTGTCACGAAAATATGTTGTTTCCTGTGGATTTTAACCGGAATAGAAGCGATGGTGGAGGGATTTTGCCGTCTGATTTCTCCGGTTGCATGGTTGGTTGATGGTGGAGAGGGATAGAGGTGGTCTTCGATGGGTGTTCGTGAAGCGGAGAAGAGGAGGGGGCTCGAAGGGGGCTGTCGTCGCTGTTTTTGTCATTGGTGGCACTGGAGATGAAGAGGGAGGGCGGTGGAGCACACGTTTTCGTCGGAAGATGATATGGCGATGAGGAGGAGGCCGTTCTCTGGTGGGGCGGCGACTGTGGCTCGTGGTGGAAGTCATGGTTGTCTTCGTTTTTAGCGAGAGAGAGATGAGGGGATTAGGTTTAGGGTTTCCAATTTGAGTGTATAAAAGAAAAGGAAAGAAAGTTTTGATCTCAGCCTTCAGATTCGTTTTGGATTGATGACTGAGTTTTAAACATGGAAGATATTAAATTGGACCTCGTATTGGCTATGATGGTAATAAAATAGGCTACAATTGTAGTGGTTTGAATAAGAATTAGGCTAAAAGGTAAATAAATTAGGCAAAGTGACTTTGATTAGGCTGTTATTTAAATTGTAGTAGTACATAATTATAATAATAATAATAATAATAATAATAATAATAAATAATAATAATAATAATAAATAATAATAACAATGTTAAATAATGGAAAACTAGACGATGTATTTGCAAAAAATGTGGATGTGCATAATTATGTGAAAGAATAATTTAATAAGTATATAAAATGTCGTATTTGAGTCTTAAAAATTATAAAAAATGATACTAAAAGATAAAAGATAATTTATGCATTTTTTTAAATTATGAATGTGACACACTAGTATGTATTTAATATAAGATAATATGTAAAAGTATTGATAATTAAAATTAAATAATTTTGATAAAAATAGTAGCCTAAAAGTGATATTGGGAGGTCAAAATTGGGTGTCAACAGCTCCCCCTTCGTTGTTTGAGAATGAGAAAAGAATTTTCAAGAAACGAAAGTTGACGTAGTAGAAAATTTTGTCTGATCGAGATGACTGTTTGTAAGGAAGAAATCAACGGGAGGTATTTAAAAATAGTGTGGTTGAGACTTTGGATTTAAGTCGCCTACATATCTCTGTTTTTACGAGAATCAGGCAATGTGTAGTTCTAGATTTAGTAATGAAAAATATTCCTAAAGAATGTTAATGACAGAGGTTGGGGCATCAAAAATGGTATCGTGTATTGGATTGGATTTGGGATAGAATGAAATAATGACGTATGGAGAATTTTGAAGATGTTGAGGTCGGTGAGTTTCAGGATGAGTTCACGTGGTGATTGAATAGATGGAGTGATACTCCTGAAAACAAAAACGAAAATTGTCTCTATTTGTTGTTCCTTCTCTGTTACCTGCGTCTTTACATCATTCAATAACAAAGGTTAGGCATGTAAGAAATAAACAATTGATAAACGTAATGTAAATATGGAAATAAAGAAAGTGTATCTATTGTATCGTGGAATCGTGTGATCGGCTGATTGGCTTCTCATTGTGGAATCGTGTAATCATCTTTTGGGGCTTCTCAATGTGGAATTGTGTGATCATCTACTTGTTAGTCCTGCCATTTTAGCTCAACTGGAAAAAATGGTTAGCACGAATATACATGTATGTATAGAAGATTAAACAATGTAGTGAAAATAATCATAACAAAAGGAAATAAGAAAGCGTATCTTGTCACAAGAGGGCAATGCTTTGTTCATATAGATTTGAAGAGGTTATGCTCAGGTAGTTTCTTGATGGAGTCGTTCTTAACTCCATTGAATTTCGAAAATAATTCTTAGTTTGGACGATTTCTTAAGAGGGTAGTGCTTAACCCAACTAACTTACAAGGGAAATGCTTAGCCTTAGTCAGATTCTCGAAAAAGGGTAGTGCTTAACCCACTTGACTTTTCAAGGACAGTGCTTAGACTTAGAGAGTTTTAGATAGAGTAGTGCTTAACTCCATCAAGTTTCCAAAACAATGCTTAGTTCGGATGATTTTTTGAGAGCGGGTAGTGCTTAACCCAACTAACTTTCAAGGACAATGCTTAGCCATAGTCAGTTTTCTCGAAAGAGGGTAGTGCTTAACCCACTTGACTTTCCAAGGATAGTGCTTAGCCTTAGAGAGTTTTAGATAGAGTAGTGCTTAAATCCATCAAGTTTCTGAAACGATGCTTAGTTCGGATGATTTCTCGAGAGAGGGTAGTGCTTAACCCAACTAACTTTCAAGGACAATGCTTAGCCTTAGTCAGTTTTGTTGAAAGAGGGTACTGCTTAACCCACTTGACTTTCCAAGTACAGTTCTTAGCCATAGAAAGTTTTAGATAGAGTAGTGCTTAACTCCATCAAGTTTCCGTAACAATGCTTAGTTCGGATGATTTCTCGAGAGCGGGTAGTGCTTAACCCAACTAACTTTCAAGGACAATGCTTAGCCTTAGTCAGTTTTCTCGAAAAAGGGTAGTGCTTAACCCACTTGACTTTCCAAGGACAATGCTTATCCTTAGAGAGTTTTAGATAGTGTAGTGCTTAACTCGACTGAGTTTCTAAAACAATGCTTAGTTTGGATGATTTCTCAAGAGAGGGTAGTGCTTAACGCAACTGACTTTCAAGGACAATGCTTAGCCTTAATCAGTTTTCTCGAAAGAGGGTAGTGCTTAACCCACTTGACTTTCCAAGGACAGTGCTTAGCCTTAGAGAGTTTTAGACAGAGTAGTTCTTAACTCCATCAAGTTTCTGAAACAATGCTTAGTTCGGATGATTTCTCAAGAGTGGGTAGTGCTTAACCCAACTAACTTTCAAGGACAATGCTTAGCCTTAGTCATTTTTCTCTAAAGAGGGTAGTGCTTAACCCACTTGACTTTTTAAGGATAGTTCTTAGCCTTAGAAAGTTTTAGATAGAGTAGTGCTTAACTCCATCGAGTTTTCGAAACAATTCTTAGTTCGGATGATTTCTTGAGAGAGGGTAGTGCTTAACCCAACTAACTTTCAAGGACAATGCTTAGACTTAGTTAGTTTCTCGAAAGAGGGCAGTACTTAACCCGCTCAGAATGTAGAAAGAGAATACTCAACCTTATGTCTTCTGATGGTATATAGCATACTCAAGATTTGTACTCATCACTTTATTCCTTCACTCAAAGAAAAATTGTTAGTTTTTTAAAAATGGGAAAGATTGATTCGTGTCTCTTTCGGATCCTTTGTTCAGGTCCCCAATTCATTGTAATTATATCGTTTTTTCTTGGGCGATGAGAAGGAGGGTTAGAGTCTTTTCGAATATTGAGCATATTTGTCATGTTGCAGATTGTCACTCGAGTTCGATATTCAAATGCTAGACAACCTTAAAATAAAATAAGTAAGGTAAAAATTACCACATAGTGCATAATTTCAACACGTAATAAATACAAAGAAATAGTCATTCTAGGAGGAAGGCTAAGCCTTAAAAAGCGTTCTAGGCATATAGATTTGATCTCCTAACTCACGAAGTAGGATAGTGATAGAACATGATGTCGAATTTGCGATTGTGGTTGTAAAGAAGGTAAGAAAAATAAGAAATGAGTAAGGTCGACTTTTGTTGAACATCAGATTTGTTGATTCACATCATATTGTTGATTCATCCAACTACAAACAGAAAAGTGTAAAAGCAAGGGAAAAGAAAGTTTTATAATGGTGAGACCAAACTCATTAAATGAGCGCCTACATATCCACAGGGGAATAAAGTTGATCGTAGTTCATACTACATAAGGAGGAAAACGTAAAAGAAACTGCAAATTGTGAAATTTAAAGGAATTTCGAATGTTTGGAAGTTTGGAGCGGAGAATCAATATGATCTTCTGCACCAATGTCAACAAGTGTCAGTCAATCTTGAGAAATCAATCAACTATAGAAGTTGTCCCCATCACGTTTATCATTTTGGTGTCGATCAACTTTTGGATCATATTCTTCAAAACAAAGCACGCCTTAGCAGGATGTCCTCTCATCCAAGAGTGATAGGTGAAAATTTGGTCAGGACGATAGCATCGAGACTTAGGATCACAAGGTATGGCAGCAATGGGTGTGATGTAGCCTGCCTCCTTGAGTCGTTCATACAACTGTTCTATGGATTCACCTAGAGGGGTGTATTATTTTGGTAGATTTTTCTGGAGCTCATATTGATGTTTGGTAGATTGTTGATTTGTCGGTGTTTTTTGGTAAGATATTGGAAGGTAGTTTAATGTTGGAGAAATAAATGGAGGTGGGTACCAAATAGTTTGTGGAAGAGGTTTTGTGAAGGATTGAGGATAATAGGCTTGGACGTAATTGGATGATGGCAAAATTTCTGCAGCTTGGTACCATATTAGTTGAGGTTGGGGTATGATTACTTCAAACTTTGTAGGTTTTGATGTCCCATTGATGATCGTCTTTCCTTTGTCTCTGAACTGTGACTCAACCAAATCAGTCTCGGCTATGGGATTTCTCTTAAGCTTGTTGTCGAATTGCCTAATAAAGTCAATTGCCAAATCTTCCCAAATGATCCACTTGCTAGAATCTTTTTCGGCGTACTACATCAACGCAGGACCAGTAAGTGAGCTGACGAAGATCTTCTCCTTGAGACCGCTTTGTCCTATAACTGCTAGTTCGTCAAGGTATGCCTCCAAATGGGAATGAGGGTTTCCTGACCCATCATATAATGGAAAGTTCAAGTACTTAATTCTATCCTTGTCTTCTTCTTAAGCTTTGAATGACTTAGATGACCTCGCCTTATGCTTAGAAATTCGTCCCTTCATTTCCTTCTCCTTTCCAATGGTTGTCAACCCATTAAGTTCTTTCAAAAGTGCAACTTAATACCGACTTGAAGACACTTGTGCCCCACAATCAGGCATGGGTAAGGTCGTTGATATAGGAGATGACATAGTGTAGGTGGGAGCAATGAAGTCAACTTTGGATAGTGGCTTTGGAAAATATGGTGGAATTTCAACTGAACCTCAGAGATTAGTCATTATCCCCCTAATTCTCTCTATTTTCCCTTCTATACTTCTGATGTTCGAAATAACTTTGTTTTGACGCAATCCCAAATTCTCATTCTTATCATCGCTTTTGACAAGGTCGATAAACATTGCTTGACTAGCCATTTCTGATGTTCAACTTTAGTAAACCTTAGAAGAAAGGACTTATAATTAGAAACAAAGAGTACGCACGGGAGTCTAGAATGAAGATTCTACTTATTTGAAAATAATGAGTTATGCTCATTCGGAGCTCTATGTAACTTAGAGGTTGTGAAAGCTAAATTATGACACAAATATAATGATATTAATGTCCAAAAATCGTGGTATGACAATAGTATGTAAAGTTAGATGCATTAGGAAGAGGATATCCTAAAATGATAAGTTGCACAAAGAGATTGTGAATGAGACTGAAGCTCTTTATCAAAGTGAGAGTTGGACCTAGGGGGAATTAACGTACTAATGGATGAGTCAGGGGGGGTAATTGAAGGGAAGTTTTGCATAGACCCTAAGAGTGTATTGTAGGGTCCTAACATGACAAGAGTTTTAAGAGTAACGAGATTTAAAGTGAGGAACACTAAATGTAAGGAGTGACTAAGGCAAGAAAGAAGAAAATAAGATAGACGAGATGTCAATACATACATAGAAATGCAACACATAGAAAATAATTGTGAGTCCTTTTGAGGTCATGAGCCTTTTTGGACTTTGAATGAGACTAACATTCAACGCGCCAAGAATACCAAGGCATCCTACGTTGAATGGGATCCATATTCCTCAGCAAAAAAAATATGTAGCCATGACCTAAAGGACAAGAGTAAGTTTAGGACATGGTTCCCCCGAGTGGACAACTCGAGAGTGGGAAAGCTTGTGGATGTCAACGCATCATTGATCGAACGATCTACAAGGCATTTCCCGAAGGGTGTTTTAGAACAGAACGTTTGTGTATTCACGTAAGCATTCGTAAAAGAAAACAAAAGAAGTTTCCATGTGAAGGAAAGTATGAGCGGAATGCCAGTTATAAAAGGTAGTAACATGTAGCACATAGCAAAATATAATAACATTCTTAGCTACATAAAAACAAATAAATATCAAAACATATAGCCAATAAAAGGTAGAAGAGGGGAAATGATAGGCATGAACAAATATGAAACCACATAAAAGGGGAAGGAGAAGGGTTAACAAGTGAAAAAATAAATCGAGGTGTCAAAACAAACGACAATCGTGAAAAGTCACAATCAAAAATAAAATTCAGACACATAATAAATCCCAAATAAAACACAAACTCGTAACCTAAGATCCCCAGCAGAGTCTCCATTCTGTCGCGCCCCATTTTCCTCACGGAAAGCGGGATTCGACGTGATAAACTCTTTTTGGGATGCATTTAAATGGGTGCGAGAGTCGCCACCTAACGTATTAAGGTGCATTAGGGAACCGGTCTAGGCTACTACGAACCTATTTTGTTATTTTGTCTTAGTTCACTAGAGTTCGGGTAAGGGTTCAAATTACATCAAAAGAAAGGTGTTCGACACCTTTCGAGGTCCACAAAGGTGGTTCCCGGCCAAATTCGTACTTTACGTGGGGATTCTATGTGATCAAATAAAGTCTCTTATTTTATCATTAATTTAATGTTTAGATAAGCGATAAAATAATTAATAAGCAAACACATGTCATTTGTTAATTCTAATTGTCGATTATCTAGGTGATAAAGCTAAATAAAACATGTAAATAAGACAAGCGAGGAGAAAGAGGGAAAGACAATTCATGATAAAAGGGACTGCTCAGTTAATAAACCAACTACCCCAAATAAACATGTAAAGTGAATAAAAAGACTAAAAAGAAATCGTCCAAATCAAACAAAAAAAATATTTTGATTTTATCCGGATCAGAAACTCAATTTGTTAATCATCATCCGATCCAAGGGCCGAACTTTTAGACAAGTAATAATGTCATTAACCTCGCCGTTAATATTTGTTGGGATCATCATTTTCGAATGACTACCTGTCCCACCCCACCTAGGCTGGATGTCAAGTCTAAGGGCGTTCTATGACAAGGAAAAGACTAACGTTTTTAGTAATACTTATCGTCCCAACTATCGTCCAAGAGGCATTGGACATTGCTATTTTGGATTTGTGTTCTAAACTAAAAGAAAACTGTTGCCGAGGACTCGAAGCGCAAACATATTGGACACCAAGTAGCACGTAATAATCCCAAGTTAGCCTCTTGATTAATTAACGTTAACTAATATGATAGCATGCAAAGACAAATAATTATATATTATGTCATTAACCTATAGGCATGATGTCTAAATGTTCAATCAAGTGGTGATAAAGGACAATTGTGATTCATGTATGCAACAATGTAACGTGTGTTCATGAGGGGTGTCAAAAGTGTGATATATGTGTCAAGAAATGTGCTTGTGAATTAAGTGTTATAAACTATAATGAGAATACAAGAAACTAGTAAAATATTAAAGGATGTGTTAACATGTTAGGAATACACTTAAATGCGGAGAACAAATTAACATGTAGAAAATGAAGAGAATTATTAGTATTTTAGCATGTTGGAAGTCAACATGCTGAAAAAATTAATTAATCATGCTGAAAAATTAGTTAAACATGCTAAGAATAATGTTAAGGCGCAGTATTTCATGTTGATATGCTGAAAACATGCCACGAATGCCTAAAATCTAATATTTTAACATACTATAAATGTAGGGAACTAGCATTTTAAACATGGTGGAATTCAGTCTAAGTGCTAAAATTTATTTAGATGCGCAGAAAAATCATTTAATCATGCTGGAAATTAATCTAAAATTGCTAAAATTGATTTAGACATGCGTAAACTTGATTTAAACCATGCTGGAAACTAATTTAAGTTGCTAAACTAGATTTTGGACATGCTGAAACTTTAATGTTAACATGCTAAAATTTATTTTTATATGCCTAAAACTGTGTCGACACGCCTAAACATGTAAAGACATACTAAATAAGTCGTGTTTAACATGCAAAAATTAATTTAATAAGTTAACGTATCAAAAATATTATCATGTCTTAATACAATGGATATGTTAAAAGGTATTAGGATGCTTAGGTTCAAATCAATATGCTTAACATGCAGAAATATGTCAACATGCCTAATGTCAAATTAATATGCTCGACATCGATTAATATGGTATGTCAATTTTAATTAGATCAAAATTAATTAATAAACCGTAGATTAACTGTCTAAACAATTCATACATTTATAAATCCTAATTTATGTGCCTAAGTGATTCACATAGCATATAACAAATATAAGCCTAAGTTGTGCCTATCTATACCGTTCATATAGCACGTATGTCCCTTCCCCCCCCCCCCCCCCCCCCCCCCCGAAGCGATCCCTGAAAATTATTATTACATCAATAACAATAGTATCTTTACAATAATATTACAAACCATTTTAGTAAAGAATTAAAATAAAACTAGAATTGAGAGTGGGCAGCCCCCTCCCCACTTTCTACAAATATCATGACACATGTTAGATACAAACAAAGAACCCATACATCCACAGAATGGAGAACATGGATAACAACACATGATTTCAGTCAAGAAACAAGCGAGACATAGACAGGAAGACATGCAAGGGCTAACTAACTCAACTCCTAGGGATCATGTTTGCTACTGACTTTCACAGCAATACCACAATTATCACCTAGAGAATAAAATTACATCAATAGGGCCTTACCAATTGATGATGACAAAATACAGTAATAAGAAAAACCAAGCAATAAAGAATCCAAGTGAAAATTGCCGCAGAGAAATCAATATTAATGATCTACTAGTAAGCACGAAACTAACAATGAAAATTTTATCTTTTTGCTTGAGGCTTTTCTGTAGGAGTCTTAGTGGAAAATTATGTATCCAAAATAAGAGAAAGAAGGTCCGTTATGTAGTGGGTGGGAAATACTTGTTAAAAGGAACAAAATAATTAAAGATCAATTAACGAAATATCAATTCCTTAATTACCTTGGTCAAATTAATTAGGAGGAGAAAATCTCTCTACTAGGACTATTAAAAGAAAACAAGAAAATCAGTCACACATCAATCAATTGAGATCAATCCGGAGTAATTAAACAGGTAAATATTGTCATAAATAGAAGAGTAAAATCTGTCCAAATTAAGTAGAAAGAAAACTCTAAAAATATAATATAAATGGGATTTGCCATATGTAAAAGATAAAAATTAGTGAGAGGAGAGAATCAAAAGGATTCTAGCATCTCAAGTTGACATATTTCAAACATGTAATGTTAGTCATTCCAAATATAAAAGGGACGGGAGGAATAGGAGACTCAAATCCATCTTAGAGAACCAAATTGATTGACAATTGCAATTTAGCACAAACTTCAAAATTGTAAAAAATTCACAACTCAAGTCATAAAATTAGGGATTTTTCATGTATACCAGTCTAGGGACGGGCACAAACACATAAGTAAACGAATTGAACCAAAATTCATAAAATGATTTAGGCAATTCGTCCTAAAACAAACAAGCATGTAAATTAAGGTTTAATAGATCAAACCAGTCAACAATCGCAGGGAGATTGAATAACACTCATGAAATCAAACAATATAACACAAGAAAAGAAAACAGGTTAAAGAAGATTGAGAACTCAAAAACACAAAATCAAACCTTTATCAAGAAAAAATATGTTGTTTCCTATGGATTTTAACTGGAATAGCGGCGATGGTGGAGGGATTTCGCCGACTGATTTCATCGGTTGCATGGCTGGTTGGCAGTGGAGAGGGCCGAAGGCGGTGTTCGTGTAATTCTCCGATCGTTCCTTAAGTCTAAATCTGTCTTTTGAGTGGATAGCGGTGGATTCCAAAGTGATTGATGTTTAAATTGTATTGTATTTCTCTAATTTCTACTATTTTTCATGTATAGAATTGAATAATCTTTCCATCAATACCAATTTCATCAAAATCCAACATCGGAGGAGGAAGTTATGGCCATTTTACTGAACGATGTCGGTATCGCCCAGGCCTCACGGTAGATCTGAAGGACCGCCAAGTCCTTGGTGGACCTTCAGTTGTCCCTTCAAGACAAGGCAGTTACCCCTTTTTCTTTCCATCGTACAACGACAAAAATGGTGGGCCGCTAAAAATTTAACGGACCGTAAAGAGGACTATCAAGTCGAGGCAGAATGTCCCATTTCTAACCCCCGAGTAACGAACGATCTGGTGGACCGTCAGTTTCTTGAAGGATCGTCACGTCTAGGAAGAATGTCCCAGTTTTGGCACTCGAGTGACGGACAATCTGGTGGACCGTCATTTGCTCTGACGGACCGTCAGTTCGACCGTCACAGACCCTGATCAGCAATTTTCAACACTTTTTAAAAGGGTATTTTGGTCTTTTCCACCCATTTTGGTCTTATATATATATATACAAGAAGATGAGAAAACCTCATTTTCTCTCATTTCTCTTCCAAGAAATATCTAGAAGCTAGGGTTTCTCTCCAACCTAAAATCCAATCTTCTTCCAAAAAATTCAAGAATCTTCCATAGAGTTTCAAAGTGGTTCAAGAATCAAGCTCTCCCGGTCAAAGTCTTCAAGAACCCTAATTCAAGAGTGTAAGAAGGAGTAAAAAACAAGTCTCTTCATCTTAAATTCCTAATCCAAGGTATGTGAGGTTTGAACAAGAACACTCCTTTCGTTCTTGTGCCCAAAGATTTAATTTTTATTATTTATTTCCATGAAATTGCAAAGTGGATTTACACCCAAATTACTTTGTTAATTATTCTATGAGATTTGAGTTGTTCAAGTTCGATATACAGGATTATTTCATCCTTTTATTTCTTAAATTGAGAACTTATGCCATGAGTTGTATATTGTTACCATGAATTGATGATTTCTAAGAGATTTAAGATAGGTGTCATGATTTAAGATTTTTTTATGAGAAGTTTAATTATTGAATATATATTGATATTTAATCTTGAGAGTCAAGAACGGGCTCTTTGATGTTTTCCTAAAGTTCTGATAGTTGATATGATTTAATGACCAAGTACATTTGAGGTTGAGAAAGATTGCTTTAAGTTTGAGTCGAGTTAGGAATCCACAAGTTATTTATGATTTGCAAATGAAATATTTATGATTTGGTCTCTATGATAGACCCTTAAGTTGATTAAGGTGGATTTCCTAACTTATTTTAAGATTAAGTCTGGGAGTAGTATTTATCACCGAGCGGGAAATATGGTATTTCCCCAGAACTACGTGCCACCGTAGGATTAAGATTAAGGGACAAAGGACAAGACAGTGATTACTAAAGTTAAGTTTCTACTCTGATGGAAAGGATAGAACAGCTCTCCCCAACGTGGGCAAAATGTTGGACTCCATGCGGCTCACATGGTTTATGTCGGTTATAAGAAACTCCCAAGTCCATAATAGTCTAAGTTTCTTGAGTTACCGAGTCACTCTAAGTCATAAGTCAAAGAGTTTGAGTTGGGTCCAATGATTTATGAGATTTATGAAGTATGTGTTATTATTGATGATTTATGGAAATTATGTTTCAATTAATTCCAGCGAAGAGAGTCATTATTGTTAGCATTCATGATTTTCTTATATATTTATGATATTTTGTTTTAAATGTTGCATGCACCCCTTCATACTCAGTACATTCCCAAGTACTGATTCACATACTTTTTTGTGTTCTATAATCCCTCGTGATGTAGGTTCCGATGCTCAGTCTCAGCAGCGACAGTGATCTTTGAGTACCTTCATCTACATTTCTGCAGTTGGTGAGTTCTCATGTTTTGAGGACCTAGGTCCCTAATTTTGTCATGTTAGTAGATGGTTGTTTCCTTTCAGTTCAGTATGAGTCAGTTGGGGACCTGTCCCAATGGATCCTTAGTCTTATGTAGTGGAGGCTTTGTCAGACTAGAGTACCAGTATGTATAGAACTACAGTACCATATTTTGAAATATGGTATTTCCCCAAGAACTACGTAGGCCAAGACAGTGATTACTAAAGTTAAGGTTCTACTCTGATGTCAAGGATCGAACAACAAACCCCAACATGGGCAAAACGTTGGACTCCATGTGGCTCACATGGTTTATGTCGGTTATAATAAACTCTCAAGTCCATAATAGTCTAAGTTTATTGAGTTACCGAGTCACTATAAGTCATCAGTCAAAGAGTTTGAATTGGGTCCAATTATTTATGAGATTTATGAAGCATGTGTTATTATTGATGATTTATGGAAATTATGTTTCAATTAATTCAAGCGAAGAGAGTCATTATTATTAGCATGCATGATTTTCTTATATATTTATGATATTTTTTATTAAATGTTGCATGCACCCTCTCATACTCAGTACATTCCCAAGTACTGATTCGCATACTTTTTGTGTTCTATAATCACTCGTGATGTAGGTTCCGATGCTCAGTCTCAGCAGCGACAGTGATCTTTGAGTACCTTCATCTACATTTCTGCAGTTGGTGAGTCCTCTTGTTTTGAGGACCTAGGTCCCTGATTTTGTCATGTTGGTAGATGGTTGTTTCCTTTCAGTTCAGTGTGAGTCAGTTGGAGACCTGTCCCAATGGCTCCTCAGTCTTATGTAGTAGAGTCTTTGTCAGAATAGAGTACCAGTATGTATAGAACTGCAGTATTATGATTATACAGGATAGTATTTCTTTCTATTCCAGTATGTTCATGACATAAATATTCTTCCTTATTACAGCGTCATTATTGTCAGAGTGAGTTATAGAAGTGAAGACAGGCTTAGAGGGTTAGTTTGAGGCTGCGTGTGGCCTTAAGCACCGTGTGACGTCCCGGGATGGGATCTTGGGGCATTACAGTTCGATGGGTGTTCGCAAAGCGGAGAAGAGGTGGGGTCTCAGAGGGGGCTGTCATCGCTATTTTTGTCGTTAGTGGTGCCGGAGATGAAGGGGGAGGGCGGTGGCGCACCTGTTTCCTCCGGATGATGATATGGCGATGACGGCGACGACGAGGAGGCCGTTTTCCGATGGGGCTGCGACTGTGGCTTGCGGTGGAAATGATGGTTGCCTTTTTTTTTAGAGAGAATAAGAGATCTAGAGGGAGGCATATAAGAGATGAGGGGATTAGGGTTAGGTTTTCCCATTTGAGTGTATAAAAGAAAAGGAAAGAAAGTTTTTATCTCAACCGTCGGATTCGTTTCGGATTAACGGAAGAGATTTAAACATGGAAGATATTAAATTGGACCTCATATTGGCTATGATGGTAATAAAATGGGCTACAATTGTAGTGGTTTGAATAAGAATTTTGCTAAAAGGTAAATAAATTAGGCAAAGTGACTTTGATTAGGCTGTTATTTAAATTGTAGTAGTAGATAATAATAATAAATAATAATAATAATAATAATAATAATAATAATAATAAATAATAAATAATAACAATGTTAAATAATGGAAAACTAGACAATGTATTTGTAAAAAATGTGGATGTGCATAATTACATGAAAAAAATAATTTAATAATTATATAAAATGTCGTATTTGAGTCTTAAAAATTATAAAAAATGATACTAAATGCTAAAAAATAATTTATGCATTTTTCTAAATTATGAATGTGACGCGTTAGTATGTATTTAATATAAGATAATATGTAAAAGTATTGATAATTAAAATTAAATAATTTTGATAAAAATAGTAGCCTAAAAGTGATATCGGAAGGTCAAAATTGGGTGTTAACAGGGGTAGGGGATTGGGTGAGGGGTGTGAGTTGGTTGAGATAAAATTTGTTAGAATAAGGGAATATTAGGGATTCAATTTGTTAGGATTCGTTGTTTTTGTTTCCTTGTAGGAAAAGTGTAGAATAGGTGGGGGTACGTGGTAAGATGAGACAAAGAATGGATAAATTGGATTTTTTTGAGGGACAAAATTAGGTGTTTACATCATTCCCCTTTTTGGGTGTAAACACACAGTGTTTTCATACAAAAAAGTAGACAATGAGATAAAATTTTGACCCGACCATTATTCAAGAAAAGAAACAGAAGGAATAAGAGAAATCGGGTCTTAACTTAGGACATCCTACCAACCCAAGTTATGAGAGAATCAAGTCACAGGTATCTCAAAGGGTTGGAAGCAGAGGGACTCTACCGAGTTGGAGAGTCGAGTGAGGCCCTGTCGAGGTTCCGGTCTGCGACTCTGTTATTACATTAAAAATGAAAATTACAAGTTAAAAAGATAACTGAAATTACAAAAATCATATCTATGCAGCTTCTTTTGGACTCTTGACTTGAGTTTCATCACCCTATTCTTCAGGCGGGCTCCTGACTTGCAATTTTTTCAGCTTGTTGCTTGGCTTTCAATTTATCCGCCCAGTTCTCCAGGTGGGCTCCTGACTTGCTATTTTTCAATCTGTTGACTTTCAATTTCTTCACCTTGTTACTTGACTTTCAACTTTTTCACCTTGTTGCTTGACTTTCAACTTCTTCACATTGTTGCTTGACTTTCTATTTATCCGCCCGTTCTTTGGGTGGGCTCCTGAAATCACATCAAAACTAGAAAGAAAATTATCCCAAACAAAGGTTATTATAAAGAGAGATTCCATTTTGCCAGAAAAGTAAAGTTCCAAACACAGGAATTAAAATTTTTTCCACAGTTTAACATCAGAGAACTTTTGTGATAGTCACATCATAACTACTTGAAAAACCCAAACAAAGAAATGCATCTTTTATAGGTTAATTGGAATGATTCGACTAGAAAGTGCATTTTCTAGGAGTCAAAGGGAATGACTCAACTAGAAAGTACATTTTCTAGGAATCAAGGGGAATGACTCGACTAGGAAGTACATCTTCTAGGGATAAAGAGAATGACTCTACTAGGAAGTATATCTTCTAGAAATCAAAGGTACTGACTCGACTAGGAAGTACATATTCTACGAATCAAGGGGAATGACTCGACTAAAAGGTACATCTTATAGGAATCAAGGGAAATGACTCGACTAAAAAGTACATCTTATAGGAATCAAGGGGAATGACTCGACTAAAAGGTAACTCTTATAGGAATCAAGGGGAATGTCTCGACTAAAGGATACAATTATATGAATCAAGGGGAATGACTCGACTAAAGGATACGTCTTATAGGAATCAAGGGGAATGACTCGACTAAAGGGTATGTCTTATAGGAATCAAGGGGAATGACGTGATTAAAAGGTACGTCTTATAGGAATTAAGGGGAATAACATAACTAAAAGGTACGTCTTATAGGAATCAAGGGGAATGACTCGACTAAAAGGTACGTCTGATAGGAATCAAAGGGAATGACTCGACTAAAAGGTTCATCTTATAGGAATCAAGGGGAATGACTCAACTAAAGGGTACATCTTATAGGAATCAAGGGGAATGATACGACTAAAAGGTACATATTATAGGAATCAAGGTGAATGACTCAACTAAAAGGTACATCTTATAGGAATCAAGGGGAATGACTCAACTAAAAGGTACATCTTATTAGAATTAAGGGGAATGACTCAACTAAAAGGAACATCTTATAGGAATCAAGGAGAATGACTCAACTAAAATGCACGTCTTATAGGAATTAAGGGGAATGACTTGACTAAAAGGCACGTCTTATAAGAATCAAGGGGAATGACTCGACTAAAAGATACGTCTTATAGGAATCAAGGGGCATGACTCGACTAAAAGTCACGTCTTATAGGAATAAAGGGGAATAAATTTACTAAAAGGCACATCTTATAGGAATCAAGGGGAATAACTCGACTAAAAGGTACGTCTTATAGGAATCAAGGGAAATGACTCCTCTAAAAGGTACGTCTTATAGGAATCAAGGGGAATGACTCGACTAAAAAGTATGTCTTATAGAAATCAAGGGGAATGACTCTACTAAAAGGTAAGTCATCTAGGAGTGAGGGTTTAATTTAAGAAATGTATCGCCTAGCGATTGAAAATTGAAATACCTGGAAAAACAAGTGCATCTCCGAGGGATATAGGATGATGAATTTTTACCATGATTTCATTATAAAACCTGTATAGAAACATTTCTTCCTGCATTTGTAGATATGAGGCATTGAAACCCTTAATATTTATGCTCTGAAGTTATTGATTTGAAGGTAATGTGTTTCTTGTTTCATCATAAAAAACTTGTGAGTTTAAAACATAGTGGTTGGTTTGTGGTTTTAGCTTTCGCAGTGATTACTCTTGCCCTTGTCACATTTAACCTTGCTTCCAACCATTAGTATATATCATTGACTTTCTACATCATTGACCCAAACTCAGGTTATTAAGAGTGACTCTGAAACCAACATAGTATCTATGCTTTGCCAGGCTTCTCAGATAAACCCTTTGAACCTTTGTATTTTTATGAGTTCCCAGACTTGTCCGTTGACAAAAAAATTTGCATACCTTACTTTGGCTTACAATCATGTCTCTTTTATGTGCTGACTTTTGTCTTACTTTGTGTAACTGAAGAAGCTGGTAGCCATTTTTGAAATCTTTTCTCACTTGTTTTGACATAGACTTGACTCAAAGACATGAGACAAATGATAACAATTGAATAACAGACTCAAGAAAATTGAAATAAAAATATAGAGAAGAAATAAAAGACAATGAATGTCCCCACTGAAATAGAGAGAAGAAAAATTTGTTTGAAAATGACGGTCAACCCTATTGACTATGGCACACCTTTTGGATTAAGATGTTTGATCTTTCATCCGAACTTTCTACCAATTTTTCTTGAATTAATGGCCCTGAAACTGAGTTACTTCCTTGATCTCATTGCATTTAGAGACCTCATTCGGCTAGTGACGCCTTCAAGGGTTTTCGCCAACAAGACTCTCTCATTTTTTTTCTTCAGCTAACCATTGCCTTATGATGTTCGTGAGGGTTCTTCACCAATAAGACTCTCTTATTTTTATTTCTCTCAACTCACAGTTGTCCTACAGTGCTCGTGATGGTTTTCACCGATAAGACTCTCTCATGTTTATCTCTCTCAACTTACCACCGCCTTATGGTGCCCGTGAGGGTTTTAACCAATATGACTATCTTATTTTTATTTTTCTCCTAATTGCTTATGCGGAGGAAGACGAGTATTTCCCAAAATATGTCATCATATCCATTTCATGCTTAGCCATAACATTCTCAATGATTAATATGAAGGTCTTTCTTTCGTTGTAACTTGGCCTTTGGATAAGGCTATAAAGAAAGGATGGCATGAGGCTCAAACGACACTTGAAATGTGGTGGGACTTACAATTTTTGGAATCAACTCAAAAAATGAGGATGAACCCATGCCCAAGTTTATTTTGGCTGGGTGACTCTAAATTATTTATTTGATTGGACCGAGCCCAGAGTAGGGTAGCCTACGTATCTCACCCCCAAGAAAGGAGAATCAGGTCACGGTAGTTCCGACAACTTGTTCCTTTGCTTGATTCTGATTTCTTCTCTTCTCTTTTTATTGACTCTTTTTTCTTTTGAAACTTTTTCTAGCTTTGTTTTTCTTCACACTCTGCGTTTCTTTCTTTTTGACACATTTTTTTGACTCTATTTTTTGCTCGAAACTTTTCCTTTGAACTTTGCTAACTATTATCTTGATTCCAAAAAAGGGGTATGAAAGAAAATAGAACAAAATCTCAAACGGGGTTCACAAAGGATGACACCATGTTTGGAAAGCTGAATGAAATGCCTCCGTCATATCAATCCTTAAAAATGCAAGTATAAAGCATGCACTATGAAAATAAAAGAAGAAGATCATTTGTGACCTTTTTCATAGCAATAACTTCAACTGAGTCTGTGTGTCACTACTTGTTCTGCCCTTGTTCAGCATACAACTCCACTTTTATTGTACATTCCTCATATTGAATGACTTATGATTTCGTGGAGCTAATTTTCTTTCAGTTCCTCTTGATATAGAATCACGCATACACTGTTTGCCTAATTGAGACATGTCTTTCAGTTTATGACCAAGCTATTCTTATGACTCTTAAAACAATTTCCTTAATTTTTAGAAAAGGCTTCAACTTATCACCAAATACTCAGCACTCTACCTATTTTTGAATAATGTCTTTTTTAACTTTGGCCCTCTGATTCAAAGTTCATGCTTAAAAATGGATTTCAAGATCTGACAGAAAATTCCGCTAGCATGTCATATCACTAGAATCAACATAAAATACAGTGTATAAAGAAAACAAACAAATAACACATATTTAAAACACAAAGGGAAAGGGAAACTTCATTTAGTTGAAATAAAAGATAAAAGGTTTTGAACATAAATGACAAGGGACAAAACAAGATAGATCAAGAACTACAACCCTGAAATAATTTGGATAATAAAAAAGAAAACAAAACAAACTACCAAATATCCATCCTAGCAGAAAGAGGAGTGACTTCCATATTGCTGAGCTTGACATCTTATCCACTGGTTTGCATATCAGCATGACTAGAGTTTTCTTCACTGTTAATGTTCTACATCATAATTGATTTATCTTGAATCATCTTTTATATTTCTCTTTTCAAAGAACGATAATCTTTAATACTGTGACCCTGAACATCAAAATGATATGCACATCGTACATTAGGATCAAAACTTCTTGAATGTGGGTCAGGAGTATACTTAAGGAGAGGAGTGATCATGCCCCACTATACCAATCTCTAAAATAAACTTTCATACGACTCTCTAATTGGTGTGAATCTATCCCTTGACTTTTACCTCATTTCATGGTTTGCCTTGGTCCAAAAATCTAGCCTAGAAGGGATTTGGTATGTTTGTGGAGTTGGAGGATGGCTCTGCGGAGTTGGTGCACACCATTGTGAGGACGAAGGGTATTGAACAGATTGTTGTGCATTGTATACTGGATATGGATGTGCGAGAATGGAGTATAATGGATTTTGGGAGTGATTTTGTAGATCTTGGGTATGAACTTGGGCTTGAGCCTGAGAGGGACGACGACATGGTCTTCTTGATCGTTCCCGCTGTCTAACTAAAATAGCATATGCATCTTCCTCGTTCTTTTTCTCCTCAACACTTCCCGAACCCTTTTTAACTTCTCGATTAGTTATTTTCGATATTGCAAAACTCACAATGCGATCGGTCTTAATTCCATCCTTTATCATATCCCCTATTTGGAGGACCTCAATAAATGTCTTGCCTAATACAGGTAACAAGTGTTGATAATATGTTGCATCCTTCTCTTGAATAAACACCTCCACTATCTTACTTTCTTTCATTAGCAGTTTCACCCTAGCAGTTTGTTCACGCAATCTAATTGCATACTCTCTGAAACTTTCAGTACTCTTTTTCTTCATATTAGTTAGGTATTTCTCATCAGGAATCCACTCCATATTGTATTGTAATTGTTGCATGAATTCATTAGCTAGGTCATCCCAACTAATTCACTTGTCGATGTCTTAGTCAACAAACCTTTCTGAAGCTAGACTTGAAAGACTCTTACTAAAATATGCCATGAGTAATTCTTTCTTCCCTCCAGCTCCCCTTAGTTGGTTGCAATACCATCTCTAATGTGTTATAGGATCTCCATGTCCATCATACTTTTAAAACTTCAGTATTTTAAAACCAAGCGGGAGATGAACACCTGGAAACATGCACAGATCATTATCTGAGACACTTTTGTACCCCCCAAGTCCTTGGAAGTTTTTCATATCCAGTTCCAAGCTTCTCAATTTTTTGGTCATTTCCTTTTGTTCTTCTGTCATATCAGGCTTCTCAGTGTTAAGAGGAAATTTAGGTGGTTGAGTGTAGCCATAAGGACCAGTCGACTTAAATATGGGCATGAGATCATAATATTGTTCACTAGAAATATTCAATACAGGCTCACTTGTAGAGTGAGGAATCACAACCAATGGTTGAACATCAAAATTAGGAGATTCGGGTGGGGGTGGGGGTGGTGCTGCAAAAGCATGAATAACTGGTGGAGTCGAGTATGTAGTAGTTTTGTATTGAGAAGTTTAGAGAGGAATATTAGAAGTGTTAGGATACTGTTGCCCAAAAGTAAATCCTGATGCATGTTGTGGAGTGTCAACAAAAATATGGTATTGTGAATATGACACTGGAGGCAAGCTAGAAAGATATTCCAGATTATCAGTGGGAAATAGAGGAGGCGGCAACGCATTAGCCCAAGATCAATGCATTTCTATCATTTGCTTCCTTAATTTCTGAATCTCTTTATTAGCTCTTAAATTCTCATTCCCCGAACTCCCTATTTGATTAGTGATAATAACCTGATTGCGTAGATGGAACCTGATAATAGAATGGGTATTAGGGAGGAATTTGTTGAAGGTGTAAAAAGATTTGTTGAACATGCTAAGACACTTGATGTTTGGACATGTTTTTGGGCTATTCGTTGTCCTTGTGTTAGATGTGATGGTATAAATCTTGTAAATGAAAAAGATGTAAAGGGAAATCTTTATAGAAGGGGGTTTCGCGAGGACTTTTTAAGATTGCATGATATTCATGGTGATGTTGCGCAAAATAACTTTGTTGTTAGAGAAAGTAGTAGGTCTGCAGGGCATAATAAATATAAAGATACTAGGATGACAGAAATGGTGCACGATGCTTTTTGGATGCAACACGGGGGCGGCTTTAGGGAAAATGTCGAAGATGTTCCTAATAGAGAAGCGGGCAAATTCTATAAATAATTGCATGCTGCTAGTCATCCCTTGTTTGATGGGTGTTCGCACTCTCGTTTGTCTATTGTTGTTAGATTATTAAGTATTAAATCTAACTGGAATATTGTTGAAGAAGGAACAGATTCAATGATAGACCTTATTAAAGAGTTAGTTGACCACAGCTTGGAGATTCCTGATTCTTTCTATAAGGCAAAAAGATTGGTATCACAGTTAGGTCTCTCCTCAGTTAGAATTGATTGTTGTGAAAATGGTTGCATGTTATACTTTAAGGAAGATGCTAACCTAGAGTCCTGTAAGTTTTGTCAGTACCCTCGATATAAGCATGGTTCTAGTGGAAATCAAATTGTTGTTAAGGCGATGCATTATTTACCTCTAATATCAAGGTTGAAGAGGTTGTATGCTTCAGATAGCTCATCTCCTCATATGAGATGGTACAGTGAAAATAGAAAGCCCACTGGTGTAATGTGTCATCCATATGATGGAGAGGCTTGGAAGTATTTTGATGCAACTTATCCAGATTTTACAACTGAGCTATGAAATATTCGTTTGGGATTATGTGCGGATGAGTTCTCTCTTTTTTCAGTTGGTGTTGCTCCATATTCATGTTGGCCTGTATTTATCACCCCTTATAATCTTCCTCTTGAAATGTTGATGACTAGTCTCTATATATTGTTGAATTGTGTTGTTCCTGGCCCGCGTAATAGAAAAAGCAGAATAGATGTCTACTTGCAACCTTTGATCGATGAACTTCAAATTTTATGGCATGAGGGGGTTGAAACTTGGGACATCTCACTTAACAAAATTTAAATTTGTATGCATATCTAATGTGGACTATTAATGATTTTCCTGGTTATGGAATGTTGTCTGGGTGGATGACAGATGGAATGATGGTTGTCCATACTACATGGATAAACAAATTTTTTCACATTGAGACATGGCAGGAAAAATTCATGGTTTGATTGTCATCATTGTTTCTTGCCACCTGATCATGAATTTAGGAGACTCAAGAATGCATTCAGAAGAAATAGAAGGGAATATGATGGTCCACCTCCAAGGCTGTCTGGTCATGACATCTAGGAGATAGTTCAGGATTTGCCTAATGCCAATGAGGAACCATTGTACAGGTTTAATGGATATGGCGTTTCGCATAACTGGACTAAGCAGAGTATATTTTGGGAGTTAGAATATTGGCTAGATAATTTACTTAGAAATAATATTGATGTCATGCATACTAAGAAGAACTATTTTGATAACTTGTTCAACACAGTTATAATGTCACCGGCAAATCAAAGGATAATCCTAAGGCCAGACTTGACTTACCAAAATATTGCAAACGCAGAGATTACACATACAGGAGAGGCCCAATGGAAATGTTCTTAAACCCAAGGCAAGTTTTACATTCAAGTTGGACCAAAAACATCAAATATGTAAGTGGGTCCAAATTTTGAAGATGCCCGATGGATATGCCTCAAATTTGGGAAAGAGGGTTGATATGTCACAAGGAATCTTGCATGGAATCAAAAGCCATGATTGTTATATTTTTATGGAACAATTACTTCCAATTAATTTTATTGGTTTACCTGAAAATATATGAAAACCAATAGCGGAGATCAATTTTTTCTTTAAACACTTATGTGCCACCACATTAAAAGAACAAAATCTGGCACAAATGGAAAGTAATACTATTGTTATCACCAACAAGCTGGAGAATATATTTCCGCCAGTGTTCTTCGATGTGATGGAACATCTTCCCATTCACCATGTACATGAAGCTCGGCTAGGCGGTCCAGTTCAAACTAGGTGGATGTAACCATTCGAACGGTAAGAAATTGCAACATATTTACATTCATACATGTATCCTGCTTTCATGATGAAGTTACTTATTCAAGAAACCGACCGAATCATCGTCAGGACGATATGAATGAGCCTCATTTGCAACTGATATCAATTTTCAGTCAATCTGATTATAAGGCTAAAAAGACCATACGTCGCTGGCTCACTCCCATGGAGTGCAAATCAGGAACTCTGTATGTCTTGCTGAATTGCCCGAAAGTTGAGCCCTTTCTAAAGTAAGGAGATTAAAATTTTAACATATCTTATTTTTTTACTCATTCCCTAAAAGAAACTAATTGTGTCTCGCATGTTGGACCTTCAGTTTATTTAAGACTATAATACCCCATACTTTTACATAGCTTGAAATCAATCCAAGAATGTTAGAAACTTATTTTGAAATATGAATCTATTTTTGTACATGTGGAATTTTTAAGATTTTACCCTTTTTATCATGTAGGAAATTTAATTAGCTTTCCAACGATACCAATTTCTTCCAAATCCAGTATCGGAGTAAAACGTTATGGACGTTTTACTCAGAGCTATCAGAATCGCCCAGGTGCGACGGCCAGGTTGATAGATCGTCGATCTAGCAACGGACCATTACCTAGACTGTCGCAGCCAAGGCAGTGATTCAACCTTCTGTATAAGGTGTGACAGACAGGTTGATGGACCGTCGAACTTGCGACGGATCATCGTCCAAGACGTCGCTATAAGGCAGTGAGTTTTTTTTGGTCCACGTACGACGGTCGAAATGATGGACCGTCGAGCCAACAACGGGCCATCGCACGAGCCGTCGCAGGTCCCATTCAGCGAATTTTAAGTCATTTTTAAAAGGGTATTTGGGTCTTTTTCCACCCGTTTTAACCCCTAATTATACAAGACCATATACCATAACTTTATTATTCATCTATAACATCAAATTAGGGTTTCTCTCCAAGATCTATCCTCAAGAACAAGAAAACCCTAGGTGTTTAATTCCAAGTCAAGAATTCAAGTTTTCCTCCTTCAATCTTCAAGAAATCACAACCCAGGTATGTCATGTGTTGATTCATGGGTCCCTTTCACCCATGAATCTTAAGAATCTCTTTTAAAATCCAAGATTTAGGTATTTGTGAATGTTCATGATTTAAATTGAATTGAAATTCATGTCCATGTTGCTGTGTGGTTTTGATTCATGTTTTAAATTATATATTCCAATGATTGACCCTAGTATGTGATGATTTGCATAATAACCATGATAAAGCCCCTTCAAATTACAAGTTGATTGATGTATCCATGATTATTAGATGTGTTGATGATTTTATAACCAAAGCATGCTCCCCATGTGTTTGATTAAATGCCTATGCGAAAAAAAGTGTCATACTAGTATGATAATATGAAATCCCCATTCACGTACAAGAATATGCACGTCAAATGTTTGATGAAATGTCTTACTCAATGAATTGTGGATTGTTGATGTTAGTCATGTATTCAAGAAAGTCATGATTTGTCAGTTTCTTTCCATGGAGTCTTGGGGGTACTTATACCCAAAAAATATAGTTGTGTGCCTAGAGTCGGTATCATGTTTTCACGATATACTCAGTCAAGCCATGATCCATAGAACTCAGTCAGTCATGTGACTCAGGAAATCTCAGTAATACCGTAATCTCAGTATTATTCTGTCAGTCAACGAAACTCAATTAATTTAGTTAATTCAGTTTAGTAATCCATGCTCAGTGTCTATTCAGATGGGAGTAGGAATTAGCAACAAGTGAACCCAAGCATGGGAAATCACCTGTTATATGAGGGTGTGATTCTTAGAAGCAATCCTTGCATTCCAGAACTACATAGCCAGCGTAGATTAAGACATCATAGCCTGCTATATGAGGGTAGATGAGGTGGATTAACCTGTTATGTGAGGGTTCCCACCGTTCTCACTAGAGTTACCTGTTATATGTGGTATTGATACCCTTACAATTGGAGTTATAGATTGGATCCCAACTCAACCATAATGGCGTATTAGGGGCATGTTGGTTAGATAAATACTTCCCATAGTTTCAGTGACAGAATCAGGACTGTCAGATATAGTCAACTCATAACAGTATGTAAATCAGCTAGTTCCATCAGAACCTACACTGTCAGATAGAGTAGCTCAATATCAGTTATTTCAGTTATACGGTTATCAATATCTCATGTTATCAGTACTCAGATTCAGTAATCATGTTATCATGAACTCAGTTACAGTTATTATGTATTCATGCATGTATTCTCACGTTCATATTGTCCAGTCAGTTAGTATAGCTCATGCATGTGAACTCTTTGCATTCAGCCTACCTTCCATGCATACCAGTATATATATGTATAATATTTTTAAGTACACCAATCACCAAATACAGCCATATACGATCAACTCTTGAGAGATATTTCTTTGGGTCCAGTTGAAGATCATGCAATGTCCTATTACACAGTAAATGGGTTTAAATTTTCTACCAAACAACACTCCAGAATAAGGAAAACAAACAATAGTGGTGTTTGGGTTAAGGGTGATGATGATGTTGATTACTTTGACATTATACACGAGATCTTAGAACTGGAGTATGCTGGTTTCCCAATATAATAAATTATCCTCTTTCAATATAAGTGGTTTGATCCAAGCACAAGAGGCGTAAGAGTACATAAGGAGAATAACGTCATTGAAATGAAGCACAATAGGTCGTATCCTATTTATGATCCATTTTTTCTAGCGCAAAATGCTAAATAAGTGTATTATGCTCCTTATCCGTTGTGCAGTAATAAGTCTGATTGGTGGGCTGTAATCAAAATAAAGCCCTATAGGACGGGTGGAAGTTCAGAATGTACTGGAGACTGCATATCAAAATAAAATGCAGATTGATCACTAGCTAGTGGACGTTGACCGTAATGCCCCAAAATCTCATCCCAGAGCATCACACGATGCTTAAGGCTATAAGTAGCCCCATACTAACCCTTTGAGCCTGTTACTACATATAATAACTTACTTCGAGATGAAATAAACGAAACACTGATGTTGTCATATCAAATAATAGGAAATACGAAGAAAATATTTGGTCTAAACGACTACAATACTAGAAATCTCAACATACTAACAATCTGATAACTAGTCTGACAAAGCCTCTACTACTCCATGAACTAGAGAGCCATTGAGACAGGTCCCCAACTGACTCAAACTGAACTGAAAGCCATAATATATCGACTAAAGTACTGAAATGTCTGAAGATAGGTCCTCAAACCATGAGGACTCACCATTATGGAGATGTAGACAAAGGAAATTTTCGAAGAGAGTGAATGGATTAGTGGAGAGTCTTCAAAAGAGAAAGATTAGTTTGTATAGGTTGTATTTATTATGTATTGATGTCTTTATACTTTGTACTGTATATTTACCTTTATGTTCCTTGTTTAATATTGATATGTAATATACTGTTTAAGATTGTTGTTTTCACTTTTCCATAATTTATATAGTAATAAAAATATTCTTGTCTATCTCGTGTTGTTGGAGCGATTTGAAATATGAATTAGTAACTTGAAATTAGTTACTAGGAATGTTTTCTTATTTATTCATTTTGTAGGAACTAACTACTTTTTAACTTTACATAATTTAGATGTCAGGTAGATGTGACAAAGCTAAGAGGAAAGTTGATCCTAAGAAACCAAAAAAAAAAGACAACCTCCGCCTTATAGACAATCGATAGGTATTCATATAGCTGAGGGTCGGTTGGCTGACGCGACAGCACGACCCTCATATTCTACGTCGTCTCAGCATTTGGTTCCTACTCCTACGCATGTGGGGCTAGTTCATGGGTCTACACCGACCCAATCTGCTCCTATCACTGTGCCACGGCCATCATAGTACTATCGGACGACTACTGGCACATCCGAACATCTACCATCATCGATACGCTCATGTAGCAGTCACGCAGCTTCGCACAGTGATTCTACTGGATATATTGGGTTGTCGGATTTTCATCTTGGAGGCACTCCATCTGATGCTTCAGATCCGCCCATGCCAGTGCATCCACCATCACTTGATCCGCAGCCAAGAGACAGAGATAATTCTGGGAGGCGTTATTTTATTCCATATGCGACAGGGTAAGATTTCTAAATATAATAACATTATTCATTTTTTCATTACTATATTATTATGCTCTATGAAATTACTGTTTGAGCTTGTGTTGTAGGTATCGGCCGGATGCTAGAGTTAGACAAATTATGAGAAAATGCATTTGTCAGAACATCAACGGCTACTGGACCAGTTGGCAAAAGGTTCCCAAAATTGACAGGTAAAAAATGTTTCAAGAATTTAATGTAAGAATCTAACTTATCGACTACTTAACACTTTGTTAGAACAAAAGATTGAATATTATATTTTTGTTTTTATTATAGAAATTTTACTGGTGGGATGATGCGAATGCATGTCTTATAAAGAGGAACTTTTTTAGAAGATGTAGATCCAGATTTAACGGTCTGTTGGATTATGCCCGAACCAACTTGGTACGACCTAACTGGATTAGTGAATCCTTATGGCAATAGTATATTCGTTATTGGAATAGCGAAGAATACCAATTGCTGAGGGAAGAAGGAAAGAAAGTTCGGGCATCATCCAAGGGTGGCTCCCTACATACTGTGGGTGCCAAAAGTGTAATTGTTGTGGAGAAAAAAATGGTATGTAACTTTTACAGTTTTAATAATTTGTTTCTATTTACATTTTTAAGTATTTAAACATTGATAATTTTTTCATATGTAGGAAAAAGAAAAGGGTAGGAGCATACCACAAGATGAGCTATTCGAGGAGACTCATCTGGAAAAAAAAAGAACCCGACTGATGAAGATGTTTGGGTTGAACCTCGTGCAAAAGCTGCCTATGTAAGAATCAAATTTTAAATTTATGAATATTTTTCTTAAAGTTGATATTATTCAAGTATAAGTACTTCAATATTTTTAGACTTTTAATTTTAACTTTACTTTGAATATAGGAAAAATACACGCAGCTCGTTAGTGAGTATCATAGTACTCAGCCTCCTAAAAGTTAAGGTGATCCACTACCCCCAACATATAGTGGAGGAGTTATAGGATAAAGTTGTGGGTCCTGCAGTTAGAGGCCATCACTACGGATACCACAAAAAAAAATAATTGGCAAGAATATTAGGCGTTTGTCTTACCCTTCATACTCTAACTCTTCAGTTGATAGAGAAACCATTGAAAGACTACAAAATACGGTTTCTAAACTCACTGAAGAGCTTGTTGAATAGAGAGAGAGGGCGCAGAAGAAGGAGGAAGAAACATCATCACAAATCAGGATGTTGCATGAGCAGTTTAGCTCTTTCATTTAGACTGCAGGGATTATTCCTTCATGTCCTGGTGATGCAGTTCGGGCTGCAAAAGGTCTACGCTCCCTGGATGATATCAGCACAAATGAGGATGCAAAAGACGAAGATGAATTCGATGAAGATGAATTTAGCTTTTGACTTTTTTATGTGTTGTACTTTGGATTTAGACATTTTGTTGTAGTTTGTACACTTTTGAAACTATTGTTGTAGTTTTTACACTTTCACTTTTATTGAACAATTTGTATGTGTTGTACACTTTTGAAAGTATTTACATTTGGTTTGTTGTTGTTGCTGTTGTATTGCATGTTGGATCATTTGTTGATTTTTTTTTTAATTTCCAAAAATTATAGAAAACCGACCACTTGTGGTTGTTCTTTTTTAAAAAAAAAAAAAAATAGTTTTTCCAATTTTAATAAAATAATAATGAATTTTAAAAATAAATATATATTTTTAAGAAAATCGACCACAAGTGGTCGGTTTTTAAAAAACTACCACTACTTTATCGACCACGCACTTTGGTCGATTTTGTGGTCAGAAATTGGGAAAAAACGATCACTTGTAGTTGGTTTTTGTGGTTGGTTTTCCTCTTTTTTTAGTAGTGTTTATTTTAAATGAATATCGTGTTCGATGTTTAGTACTAACTTTCATGACTTTGTGCTTTTAACTTTATATACTTTTCTTATAATAACATGATCAAGATTATCGAATTCTAGAAGTAATTGAATTAGTTTATTAAAATCTCAAATTTAAATCATAATATTCTAAAATTTTACTCGCACACTTATTTTCTCAAAATATTTCCACAAATCGAAGCAAAAGGGCGGAGATCACTAATAACTTCTAATCAGACAAACATAAAAAAGAGAGCAGATAAGGGAAAATAATAAAATAGGAGAACTCTTCGTCAGAGGCAGGTTTCGGTTGGTTAGTTTGATTTTTTGTGGGTTTCAGCAACCTAAATTCATGTTTGTTCCTGCAAGAACTCATCTGTTTCGGTCATCTTTCTCTTACAGTTCTTTCTGTCGTCGCTTTGATTTAGAGCTTTCACTAGTTCTCACTAGTTTTTTTCATCCATAAAGAATTTTATTTTTTTTAAGCAGAAGGAAGTAAGAATGGTATCCAAAAAAAATGAAATACCATCTCCACCTAGATTTTTAAGATCTTTGATCAAAACTTCACTATTCAACGTTAGTGAATGGGACTTCTCTAATTGGTAAGAAACGTAGTTTAAGAAAAAAGGGTTTTTCAGAATTTCTTTGGTCTCACCAATTCACGTGTGGTTGTCCTTTGAAATAGATCAGATATCAAATATTTCTAGTTAGCCATCTTACTTTTGTTTGATGACTTTATATTTGTTACATGATCAGCAGATTCAGGATTTTAGTACAATGACCTCAAGTATATTAATTCATTTTTAATTTAACTTTTATATATATTTAGGGTTGTTTGATTGTTGGAATAAGGGATTATTGTCCTGCCTTAAAATTCGGGATAATTTTACTATGCGTTTGATTATGAGTAATAATCAGTCCCAAAAATTATTTTATACTAAAATGGTGGAATTAACTATCCTATATAGAAGGTGGATAAGCACAATGCATGTCTCGCTCCTAGATTGGGTCAGACATGTTTATAGTTACAGAATTATAATTATCAAATATGTTTCACTTAGTTTGTTCTTTGTTTTTATAAAGAATATAACTAGCACAAATTCATGTAATCGATTTAAATTTGCTTGGAATTGAGGCATAGTTATTATTATCATCAACCTCGTTGTGATTCATTTGTTGTAAATTATGTGTTTTGTTTTTATTTTAATTTGTTTGAACATGAATCAAAATATTTAATTCATAAACTAACAAGCCTTATAAAATAAAATAGATAGCAACACCTCTACTTAAAATAGTGCACCAAACCAATTATATCTCGTAGAGATCATGAGAGATTAGCTTTCCTTAATCTTCAAAGACATTGATATCAAAGCCAAATTTCCATATTTCCGAAAGAAATAAAAATTACCAAGATATTTGTCAAAAGAGTTTTTCTTTATAACTCAAACTAATACTATATCAGTTTTGATACGGGTAAAATTAAGGGTGTCAAGTGGGCCGGGTCGGTTATTTTTTTAAAATGGGCCCGGCTAACCCGGCCCGGACCAAGCCCAGTCCAAGCCCGCCGATTAACCGGCCTGGCCCGGATACCTTTTTTTCTAAAAAAAAAATAAAAAAAAATTAGGATTTTGGGCCAAACTAGCCGTTGGCCCAACGGCTATATAGCCGTTTTTGGGTCCAAAAGGCTAGTTTGGGCCCATTTATTTTTTTTTAAAAAAAAATAACTTTAAAAAATATTTTTTAATCCCAAAAAAAATTCTATAAATACCCTACAACGTCAAATCATTTTTCACACAATTTTTCACTCTCTCAAATCTCATTCTCTCTCAAATCTCAATTCTTAATTCTCAAATATTCAATATATTTAATTTCTTAAAGTGTTCACTTTAATTTTTTAATTTTTCGTTTACAAAGTACGAGCGGAAGTTTCTAAAGTCGCAACCTTCGGATACTTCCAAAATTTGGTATTGTCGTTCCATCTCTTACGTTTAATTTTTATCTATTGTATTGATTGTTTAATATTTAATTTTATTATATTTGTGTATTTTGAATATTTTTAGTTTAATTTAATTTAATTATGGATAAATTAAGAAACCTCGCTACTAAAGGTGTTAAAAAAAAATTTCCTGGAAGCGGTAGTGGTAGCAAAAAGCGAATTACTAGCGGTAGAGGTAGTTAAAGTAATAGATATACCCGTGTGTCTTCGCCTCCGGTACTGCTTAGTACACCTTTTGAGGAAGAAATAGGTATAGGTGCTCACAATATGGATTATGTAGAAGCTCATGAAAATTGCGGTATAGAAGAAGAAAATGAAGTAGATGCGGTTAATTTAGATGAAGATAATGAAAATATTGCTGAGAAACCCGCAGTAGGAGATGCTAACATTAGATCTGAATTGGTTAATCTCCCTCCCCGTCCTCCCAGTGCCTCAAGACCTCGTAAAAGAACTAGTGTTGCATGACAATTTTTTGAATGTATATCAGATATTGAGGTGCAATGCAATATTTGTCAACAAATATATAAGCATAGAAGTGGAGGCAAGTAAGGGGGTACGGGTACGTTAATGAGACATATAGCTAAAGATCACAAAAGAGAGTTAAATATTGTACAAGGTGGTGGGGATGTTGGTGGGCCAACGCAAACTAGAATGGACTCAGCAACCGGTCACGTAGCGAAGAAGTATAATAAATTGAGGAACCGGGAAGAAATAGCTAAAATGGTATTTGTGGGTTGTTTGCCTTTTAGTTTTCCTTCTTCTGATGCCTTTATTCGTTATATACAAGCAATTTATAATCCTATGTTTAACGGTATTCCTAGAACTACTTGTCGGTCTGATATTTTTAGACTTCATTCACAATATTGTTTTTATTTATCAACATTGTTAAAAAATATTCAATGTAGATTGTCCCTAACTTCTGATCTTGGTCGTGCTGTAAATAAAAATGATTATTTAACCGTTACTTGTCATTGGATGGATAGTAATTTCGTGATGCAAAAACGTATTCTTGCTCTTTTATATGATGAAGATCGTAAATATACTGGACAATTTATTTCTGATTCTATTGTTAAAATTGTCGGATATTATGGTATCGAAAATAAAATTTTTTGTATTGCTTTTGATAATGCTTCTAACAACAAGACTGCTATAAAAAAAAAAATCTACGCTATCTCCGCCCTTGCCTGAAATTTTTCATATTAAGTGTGCATGTCATATATATAATTTAATTGTAAAAGATGGCCTTGAGTTTTTTTAGCTTTATATTAAAAAAAATCGCCTTGCCATTGGTTTTATTCAAGGAAATAATCATAGATCGAGAATTAGAGAATTTAGAGTTAAATGTCAAGAAAATGGACTTACACCGATTTTGATTTCTGAGGAAATTGATACTAGATGGAATTCTACGTATGATTTTTTAAAAACTTGTTATAAATATAGAATTCCTATTACACTAGCTTTTAACCAACATTGTGGTTCATTTTTTGTTTCAGCTAATTACATGCTACATAATTCTGATTGGGTTGCTATTAATGATCTTGTTAAGTTTTTACAAAAATTTTATGTAGCTACGGTTGAATTTTCTGGTGCTTATGTAGCTACGGTTGAATTTTCCGGTGTAATATTTTGGCATATATAGTCGATATTTCTGATTTTCTCAAAGAATATAAAAATAAAGAAGGTTATAAAGAAGTTGTTGGCGTCATGTTTACGAAATTTAAAAAATATTTTTTCTCGATTCCCCCTATTTACTTGGTTGGTGCTATGCTAAATCCGTGCATGAAATATAATAATATGTTCCACTTTAGTACTCTTATTTATACTAACTTAGAAATAAATACTAACCATGATTCTGAACAAGTACAACCTGATTTGTGGATGGCTATGGCTGATGCAAAGGATTACATAGAAAAATTATATAATCACTATGCTGATTTATTTGATTTAGCCGTACCTACAAATATGACTCCAACTGTCGCTCCTCATCCTCCCGAGGAGCCATCATCTTTTAAAAGGCCGGCACATTGTATTTTTTCTGATTCATTTTATGATTTAAATTGTTGGAACAATGTTGATGAGAGAACTTACACATTAACTTATCGGGAAGAGCTGAAATATTATCTTCGAACAGCACCAGAGGATCGCAGACGACGGATCAACACGTTGGATTGGTGGAGGAGTAATGAAACACAATATCCTATGCTTTCAAGATCAGCTAGAGATATCTTGAATGTTCCAGTGTTAACCGTTGCATCAGGGAGTGCCTTTAGTCAGGGACGACAGCAGCTTGGAGACAACCGACTCTCATTGGGAAGCAATGCAATGAATGTTCTAGTTTGTCTCAGAGATTGAATTAGAGCGGAAACAAGAAACCAAGGAATGGAACCGGAGTCGAGCGACGAGCTGAAACTTGAAGAAATTATGACTTCACGGGAGAACTCAGCAGAATCAAATTCAATGCATGGTTTTGCCCCCGTTGACTTTGACTATCCTATGCAAGTTCCCATTAATATTAACATGAATGAGTTAGAAAAAATGATGCATAATTTGTAGATTTTTCATTCATGTAAATTATAAATTTTGGATCATTTTGCAATCAATAAAATTTCCCAAATTCATTCACTCCTTAGTCCTTGCTTTTTATATTTTTTCATTTAACGATTTAAAATTTTAAATTGAATTTCTAGTTTTCTACTTTAAATTAAAAACTTACTTCTAATATATTATTAATTTACTACCAAATATTATTAATTTATTATATTAAGTAGCATATGTTTTGTATATTTGTGCATATATCTTCTATAGAAGTGTATATTTAACATATACATGTGTATATGTTTTATAAATTAGTATATAAATATATCTATATATATTGTAATGTATATATAATGTAGTATATTTTATAAGTAGTAGTATATATACATTGAATGGTTCGTATACACGTTTATATATCTTCTATAGAAGTGTATATTTAACGTATACATGTGTATATGTTTTATAAATTGGATATCTTCTATAGAAGTGTATATTTAATGTATACATGTGTATATATTTTATAAATTAGTATATAAGTATATCTATATATATTTTAATGTATATATAATGTAGTAAATTTTATAAGTAGTAGTATATATACATTGAATGGTTCGTATACACGTGTATATATCTTCTATAGAAGTGTATATTTAACATATACATGTGTATATGTTTTATAAATTAGTATATAAGTATATCTATATATATTGTAATGTTTATATATTGTAGTATATTTTATAAGTAGTAGTATATATACATAGAATGGTGCGTATACACGTGTATATATCTTCTATAAAAGTGTATATTTAATGTATACATGTGTATATGTTTTATAAATTAGTATATAACTATATCTATATGTATTGTAATGTATATATATTGTAGTATATTTTATAAGTAGTAGTATATATACATTGTATGGTGCATATACACGTGTATACATCTTGTATATTTAACGTATACATGTGTATATGTTTTATGAATTAGTATATAAGTATATCTATATATATTGTAATGTATATATATTGTAGTATATTTTATTAGTAGTATATATACATTGAATGGTACGTACATATGAGTAATTGACTAATTGTGTATATGTGTACATATTTTTAAAATTCTAATGTAGTATAAACTATATATATAGTGTATATATATTATTTAACGTATTTATAATGTATATAGGTGGGTATATGTAATGTATATTGAAAGAAAGGTTTTTTTTTATACTTTTGACCGGGTTTGACCAATTTTTTAACCGGGTTTGACCGGGTTTTGGTGAATTTGACTGGGTTGGGTTAAGTGGGCCGGGTTAGGGTGGGTTTTAATTTTTTTACTGTTTGGCCCGGACAACCCGGCCCGTCTACCGCCAAAACCGGCCCTTAACCGGCCCTCAACCCGGTTAAAATAGAAGGGCCGGTTCCGGGTTGGCCCGGCCAAGCCCATTTGACACCCATAGGTAAAATTCATAAATAGCATACTTAAGACCATAATTATGAGATTCATAGCAACACTTTTATAATTACTTAAACTAGCAACTTATATTTTGTATTTGAACAAACTGTAGCTATAAAAATACATATACAAATTGTTTTACTGCCCATATTTAACTCAAATCAGTTGAGTTAAATGTGGTATAATTAGCCATGAATTAAATATGGAGATTCCTTTTTCATTAAAACCTCTTAATTAACGTGATTTTCGTTATTTGTTACCAACCGAAATCAAAATTCAAATTTCAGTTTCACATTATCGTTTTCATTTTAAAAAAATCAAAATCAAATTCAACTGAAGTTTCTTCTTTTCAATATCTTCAAAAATTTAAATTAAACCATTACTGTTGTTGAAGGTATTTAATCATAATATTATTTTCTTATATGAATTTCATCAGTTGTTTGAACAATTACTATTATTTTGTTCAAATTTTTTTTAGCCATTACTGATGTTTCGTTCAAATATAGTGATCAAAATCGATTTTTTGTTAGATTATTTTTGAATATTTTGAGCCATTAACGATTTGTTAGAGTGATCAAAATCGATTTTTTGTTACATTGTACAATTTAACAATTTATTTTGTTAAATTATTTTTGAATATTTTGTAAACAAACTACGAAAATGCTACAATAAATTGAACTGATCGAACAATATTTTGATCAAAATTAATTTTTTAAGCTGCTTAAACTCAATTTTTGAAGTTCTGATTCTCAAAATTTAAGAGTATATTTGTATTTTCATAAAGTTTGATTTTGTATATTTTGATTGTGTTCGAATATGGTTGTTACAAAGCCATCACTACAGAAAAATACATATGAAATTGGATATGTATGTATAGAAATACAAATGCTTTCATATAACTTAAATGTATATTGAACAGAACAAAAATATAAATGAAAGGCATATGTATTTATAAAAAATATAAAATACTTTCATGTAACTTAAATGTATATTTAGTTAGTCAATTTGTATATATGGCAAACTTATAAATACTGTATTGAAAAAATATTTGAAAATGTATTTGTATTTCAACAAATATAAATATGTCTATAACCCCAACTGCATATTTAAACAAAAAGAATACCCAAATGTATATTTCAACATTCCAATATACTGAAGATACATAATAATTATAAAAAAATACATACAGGCAAATACCTCTTCATAAATAGTTCATATATAAATGTATTTTTCATACATGCAACTTAGCATATGTATTTAACATACAAATACAGATAAATACTTACTACCCCAAAATATATATTTAAGCTATCAGCTTGACCAAAATACATATCAGTAAATACATATCAACTTCGCCAAAATACATATTACCCAAAAATGATATCATCTTTACTGAAATCCCTAAATACATATCAGTAAATAAAAATACATATACACCAAAAAAAATACCTCTTCCTCCTCATCTTTTTTCGATTCATTACTAGACGAGTTTTCAACAACACCTTTTGAATTTACTCCCTCTGTTCATTTTTACTTGTCACTAATTTTCTAATTAGATTTATAATAGTTGGGTTTAAGATTAAAAGTGTGAATGAAAAATGAAGGGAATTAAGTGGAGAAAAAATTGAGATAACACTTAAAAAGGAAAGTATACTCAAAAATAAGGAAAGGCTACTAATTCTCCCACATTGGTGGGAGAATGAAACTTTCATGTGTTTATATTAAGAAAAACAAACTCCACATGGTAAGTGAGACAAGAACTAAGAGGTGTCTTGCGTCGTCGTCGTCGCTCACTCGACTTGGCTTCAGCTTCGGCTCGGTGTTGATGAGATTAATCTTTTTGGATAAAATTTATTTGAAACATGGGAAGAAATCCAGTCCGAAAATCCAAAGGAACAACGCAAAAGTTTTGCTCCTCCATTAACGTGCATACTTCTGCATACAGAAACGATGTTAAAAGCTGCTCGGAAGAGACACAACTCTTCGAGTAAAAGACACACTATTTCGGAAAAAGGTGTGACAGTTTGAATGGTTGTGGCTATTCGAAAAGACACATAATTTTGAATGGACAGACATGACTATTCAGAAAAGATACACCTTCAACCACTGTCACCTTTCGGAAGAGGCATTTCATGGCTATATAAACCTGTTTTTTCCACAAAACGATAAAATTTGAACAACTTTTGAAGACAATTTTTTTTTACCACTAAAGCATAGAGGATCTTGTGATTTTGGTAGCCTTCACAAGGGCTTTATTGATATTTTAATTTTTTGGTGAAATAAAATTACGACGCATGATAATTAATTGTGTTTTTTAATTACATATTTTCATCGTCGCCCTTATTCTTTTTGTTAAGATTATTCCACTTGGGTTTTAATAATTAATTTTTTCTTGCCACATGTTAGATTACTATTTGATTAAAACTCCTTTCATTTTAAATCAACAATACTCAAGCTAACTTTTCCTACAAAATTAAAGTTTTCAATGATTTCAACTACAACCTCATAGTTCTTTATGATATTATAATATAATAAATAATATCTTGTATTTATTATTTCTCGTAGTGGACATGAAAAGGTATAAAACAATAATTAAAATGGGACGAATAGGTTACTCTTGTAAGGAATGTATAAAAGATAAATATAATAAGTAAATAAACCGAATGGAACAAGCTATTAATCTAGTTTAACTATCATTTAATAACTTTACATATTCTTATTAAATTCATTTATATAAAGGCTCTGATTTGAGGTAATAAATAAAAGTTTTGGTAGTCCTCACATTAAAATTCATGGTATAAAAATCTTATATGTCGCATTGTTTTATCATAATTCTCCTCTTAAGATTTCCCACATGAACATTTCTATTGGTTGAATTTGTTTTTTGTTTTATTAGATTATTTTCTTCTTCATCTTAAAATATTTGTCACATTTCACTTTAGAGGATCAAATTATATGAACTTTAATCAACGTTTTTAAGAAAAAAATATTATTATATCAATATAATCATTGCATTTTATGATATTTAATTTTCATATAGTTTCGAATATCTAATTTCTAATTTTATTGAATTAATATAACACAATTTAGCTCTAAAACAAGTCAAATTATATTTTAAAAAATAAAACGATATAATTTGAACAACTTTTGAAGACAACCTTTGTTTATCGCTAAAGCATAGAGAATATTTACATTTTTGTAGTCCTCGCAAGGACTTTTTTGATATTTTAATTTTTTGATGAAATGAAATTACTACACATGATAATCAATAATGTTTTTTTATTGCATATTTTCATTTTCGCCCTTATTCTTTTTGTTAAGACCGATCCACTTGGGTTTTTATAATTGGTTTCTTCTTGTCACATGTTAGATTACTATTTAATCAACACTCCGTTCATTTTGAATCAATAATATTCAAGCCAACTTTTCCTACAAAATTAAAGTTTTCAATAATTTCAACTACAACCTCATAGTTCTTTTTTATTTTATAGGATAATAAATAATATCTTGTATTTATTGTTTCTCGTAGTGGACATGAAAGAGTAGAAAACGATTACTAAAATAGAACGAGTAGGTTACTCTTGTAAGGGCGTGTAAAAAACAAACATAATAAGTAAATAGAACAAATGAAGCAAGCTATGAATGTAGTTCAATCACATAAAAAATCAATCACATTTTTCACTTCTTTGCTTGAAAACTTTTCATGTTCCCAATCAAAGAGAGGAATGCTAATGAACACCTAATTTTTGACCAAACCTAGATTTAGGTCTAAATTAGACATTGTAATTTCTATGTCATTTTAAAAATATTAGAAAAATAAAAATAGTATCACATTTTAGGATAAGCTTTGTTTTTATTTTCAAAAAAAGAGAAATTTATAATAGAAAAAAATATTAGCCTAAAATAAACTTAACCTAGAACCTTTTTCCCCAAGAAAAACCAAAACCTGCACTTGCCTACTACTATATATAACTAGCGAAACATACTGCTCCCTCACGTTACCTACTATTAGGAGTTGAGGATATTAACGATGAGAATTGTTGCATTGACTATGATGAGTTGCTGGAAATTATTGGATAAAGTAAAGGTTTTTTGTTTTAGACTAATTAAGTAGGTCATAATAGCATGAATGTACAAGTTTATCTTTTAGTAGTTGCATGAATATTTTTCTTCGAATATGCAGTTTCTTGTTTTAATTCTTCTTAATTTCGTTTTTAGTTATTTGTTTTTTATGGTTGGGAGTGTGCATATATAAGATAAAATCTCCCAACTTCATCAATGTAATGCTCTTTCGAAGATCGACCTTTCTTTCTCTTCTTTTCGATCTGATCGATCCATGACAATCTTACTCGAATTACGGAAACCTATATATATTATTATAGTATACCGGAGTCTCCTGCCAGAACCACACGTGCAAGTTTCCCTGCATGTGACCCGTCCGTGATTTTCGAGGCACTGCCTGTGACTCGGCATGGGATAAGGGGGCAGAAATGAACACCCTTCTGCTGCATAGCCGCGCTAGCAGGTACTATGAGCCCTCTGTTCAGGGGAGGATCCAGAATTTTCAGTGAGGGAGTTCAGTAGTACATATACGGACTAGTCGAAGGGGGTTTAGCCTCTATTATTTATATATAAAAAAAAAATTACCATGTAAAAATAGTATAATTTTCCCCTGGAATACATGTACATCCGCCACTGCCTCTGTCCCATGCATCTAACCAGCTCGCGTGGTTCACGGTTTCACCAAAAACTCTCATTTGTTGAAGCGAAGCATAGTGACAGAATCCTACCAATCTAAATCAAAGTTTCCAACAAGACGATGATTACAGAAAATTTTGACATTTTGTATAATTACTGAAATCTTGATTTAGGGTCTGTTAGGATACTAAATTAGCTTCCAATACATCCAACGAAGATATGTTATTTTTTTGTAGATACTTAATTAGCTCCCGATATTTTTTTTATAATTTTGGGTTTGTCGAGATACATAATTTTGGTTAAGGCATCATCGTCTTCATCCATCTTCTAACTCCCTATACAGTCTAGACTTTCAAGATCTATATCTTCAAGGTGTTGAAGCAAGCTCATCCCGATATTGGAATCTCAAGAAAAGCTATGACAATAAAAGACAGTTTTATCGACGATATCTTCGAAAAAACTGCTATGAGATTGGTACTTCCTGGCGAATATTGGCAAAGCATGTTGTTTCTGAAGGCACTAAGGTTGTTGCCAATTTCACTTGCTCTTTAAGAAATTTAGGGTTTATGTGTTTAATTTTACTGTATTAGGGCTTGCTTTGGGTGTGAAGATAGTTTCTTTTTTTTAATTAGCTTGCTTCGATTGTACTCTTCTTTTGTAACGGCGATTGCTAATCTATCAGCAAAATAGATGGCGACAACAAAAATCTATCAGCAAAGTTGACACCCTATTATTCTATAATGATAAACGATTCATCTCGTTGTGAACTTGTGTGTTATAAAAAATTTGAACAATCAAAATAGACGGCGATTGTGCTTGATCAAATTGATCAGGTCATGTAGGAACGAGGTTCAAGTCTACCGGCCTGCAAGGATGCCTGAGTTACATACAACACCAATCATATTGATAAAGGACTTATATCATCATGATCTTCTCTTGAAATCTCAAAAGAACTTTTGTCGTTCCTCCTCAAAGGGGCAGAAAACTTGTCGTCATCAGAGTTGTGCTACCAAAAGCTTCGGAAAAATTAAAATTTCTAATTAAGAATGGAGAATCTACATGCAGCTTCACAAGGAAAAAAAAAGAATGAGAAGTTACAACTCCACCAACCTTTGGTAATGATTAATCGTACAACATGTAATTTCTTACACCATTTACATAGGCATTTATTTTCAAGTATATTATTGCATTTAAGGATGGAATTTGCACTTTCTTTTCATTCGGTGTCAAGTATCTATGTTGGGATTCAATTAATTTAAATTTATATGGAAAAATCCCATTTGGGGAGATGAAATGCTCCCTACTAAACAAAAATCCATTTCAAAAACCCGAACATTAAACTTTTGATTGATATTGATAAAGAGTACTTATCATCCAATTCACTTTTCTTCTTATTGACTAAGTACTATACTACGCATTACAATTAGAAGCCTCTTTAATTTAGTTTAATACAGATTCTAACCATTACAGACAATACTACACATAAAATACTCTAAACTCTGCTACAATTAATCAATTAAGAGTCGTTTGGTTACTGGTTAGAGTTATACAAATATTAGTAATACATAAATTAATATCACATCATTTCCGTTCGTCAGATAGCAATATTCCAGCTAAATTTGTTCCACAAAGTTTCATAATTCCATTGCAATTTTAAATAAATAAGGCATACGTACATAATACGTACATGCTGCTAGATAATATTATTGCCAAAGAGTAGAAATCTTGATGCATGCATCTTATATATAATGTAATATTTTTATTAATCAAATTTAATTCTTCCAAGATATATGTGACATCAGTTCAGTATTAATTCCCTCTTCAATTGGGTGATTGTATCACCAAATCTTGTATAGATTGTGTTGTATTGAGGTCAGGTGAAGCTTCACTTTTTGCGTATACAACACCTTTCAAAATATAATGTTCTATGGGCAATTGAATAAAAACAAATAAAAAAATTTCTCCATTTTAATTTGTTTGTTTGATTGACAGCTTGACATAGAGGTTAAGAAAATAAACAAGACTTTTGAATCTTCTAGTCTTAAACTAAACATATGTAGAATGTACCACAATGTTCTTTAATTTTGAGATCTTAAAATGTCATGTGAAAAGTTTAGAGTTAAAGAGTTACCGAAAAAAAAGAAGACATTATATTAAAAAAACAGATTAAAAAAATAAGAGCAATATTCTTATTTGTTTTATCTGTAGTTTCTCCAGTCATACACATGGAGATTTTTTCTTAATTTTTAATTTTATGTATATATGTCAATACATTGGCCATAGCCCTATAAATAGATAGATTATAGGAGTCATCCTAATACCACAATTATTTAAACATATATACATACATACATATATATATATATATAAATGTATTTACATTACAGTGAATGTCTATCAATATCTAATAAGATCTACTTTGATATCTATTAGGATTTGAAGCATCTGTCTTTTACATAAACTAGGCGCAAATTTTCCCTATAAATAGAAGGGTTTCCTTCATTGTAAATTACCCCATCAAGAGATCTCTCAAGAGAAGAAATAAGAATTATTCTCTATTCTCTCTACTATTCTTCTTGTTCTTTAATATTTTATAACACGTTATCAGCACGAGATTCTGCCAAACAAGGTGAGATTATAAATCTCAAGGATTTCAAGGTTAGTAATTCTTTATGTTATCTTTCTTTTGCTACTACTAATATAATTATTATTGAATTTGAGGAAAAATAATTGATTTGGAACCATTTATATTTTAAATTTATTTCTCAAGAACAATATTATCAAAAAGGATGATAATATGTTGGGTTCAAGTCCCATCGATTCATGCCTAAGACGCTTTTATATGGATAAGATGTTGAGTTTGAATCTCAATACACCATATTGATGATATTATGATGGCTAAGGCAAAATAATGGGTGTTTAATGAAAAGTCATCAAATTCGACCCATTGAATATGCTCCATTCCATGAAGTGAATATGGTAGCAATATATGATAAGTCAAAAATATGACAACTTACTTCATTCTTGAGATGTATGTGGTAGCAGTGCATAATATGTCTGAAAGAAGACAAGTGATTGAATGCACGAATATACGCGTGGAGAGACAATATGATAATGATCATCAAAAGTGATGATATTTTCACATGCTTATATGATTATAAGATATACTAGAGAAAAATTCTCTATATCATATGTATGCCTCGATTTGCTTCTGAAGTAGCAAAATCTTGAAAGAGGTTATAATCTATCATAATTTGATAGGCTTAAGTCACGATTATATTCCATTTCTGAGGAATGAGAAACTTATTAATGCAAACGTGCACTTGATTATGATTGTATCACAACTCACCTCCGAAAGAGGCTGAATAATTTTGAAATCTACTTGAAAAGTAATAAATCTGAAATGTATTCATGTAATAGTAAATTTAAAATTTACTAAAGGAAAAGGTACAATTCTTGGTAAACTTAGAGTTTACTAGAATAAAAGTTCATAAATTGACATGAACGATTGCAACATCTCAAAGATGTGCATACTGAGTATTGAACATCTATTGAAGAAATTAAAAAAATTCTTCTTTACTTTTAATATTGCTTGTTCTCATGATAAGTTGGTTGGACCAACTAATTTTGGGATTTGATCTCTTAAAATCTGAAAAGTATAAAAGGTGAATAAGGGCCCGTTCACCTATCTGATATAATTAAAAGATGCATCAATAAGATGATCACATGTACATTCATTGTCAACCTACGTTTGACATTCATAAAGTTACTTGCTCAATATAAATTGAGCATAACTTTCAGATTGTGTAATCAAGATTATTTATCTTGATGATGATGGTTTAGCATTGAATGTCTTCCATAAATAGCTGAACCATTACTAACGAGAACAAAGTTTCATGAATTGGTATGAAATATGATATGTTGCTTACAATAGCACTTGTATGCATTAGATCAATATATTATGATTATTTCTTCCCTCTCAATTGGTTCAAGGTCAGGAACCAACTATTCCATTTAATAGTTTTGATGTGCGGTATACGATTAATGAATATACCATGATGCACAAAGATGGAGGATGTATGTTAGTTTTTCTAACATAAGGGGAGATTATAAGAAGTTATGAAATATGTTAGGAATTATCATCAGATCATCATTCAAAAGATAATTCAAGTCGAATACCGAACACATCTCATATTTAAGCTGCAAGTGCTCCTATTTTGTGTTCATAAAGGACAAAGTCTATTCATGCATGAAGCATGGTAGATTAATCGATTCCAAAGAAAATGATCCTTAAAAAAATTAGGAGCAAATAATCAAAATAAGAAGGCAATGTGCTCTTGAAGAGCCTACAACATAATACTTCATGAAACCTTATAAGAGGTTCAGGTACCTAAAAATAATGAAGTGATGAGATCTCAATATGTTATGTCAAACTATGAACCGATACAAAATGATATATCATCAATATCTTTGATACAATATTGGCGCAATATTGTGAAAGATTACGAGGATCCGAATTCTACGTTTATTTAAGCATGCTGACGTAGAAATATTTATCAAGGGACCTGAAAGGAAGTATTTTGGTAAGCGTAAAATTTATTTAATTTGCAGTCCAGACACTTGAAGATGTCACACTTGACATGTTGGATATTGTTACGTGACAAACATCCATATGAAAATTCCTAAAGGATTCAAAATGACTGAAGCATATAAAGTTTCTAGAAAACTTTTTATTATTCTTATAAGATATAATTTGATGATTTGAGTATCAGTGAAACTCTTGGAGATTTTTCAAAAGCAATAGTGTATTTGCTTTTATGAGAAACATGCAAAAATTGAATAAGGATTCATTCCAACCTCAAGAAAAAAATGAGGAACTCCTTGGTTATGAAGTACCATATCTTAGTGCAATTGATGAACTAATGTATCTTGCAAATACTATAAGGCCTGATATAACCTTTTTTTTAGTTAATTTGTTGGCAAGTTTGCAGTTCCGATCTTATTAGTCATGCTGATTTTGGGTACTTATCTGACCTGCATAAAGCTCGATCTCAAATAGGCTATATGTTCATATGTGGTGGTACTGCAATATCTTGGAGATATACAAAGCAGTCTATCGTAGCCACTTCATCAAATCATGCTGAGATAATAGCTATTTATGAAGCAAACTGAAAATGTGTATGGTTGAGGTCCATGATACATCTCATTCGAGAAAAATTTGGTGTGAAATATGATAATCTACCCACAATTTTATACGGAGATAATGCATCATGCATAGCACATCTTAATGGAGGATTCATAAAAGAAGATAGAACGAAGCACACTTCATCAAAGCTTTTCTACATACATGAGCTACAAAAGAATGGTGATATCAATGTGTAACAGATTCGTTCAAGTGAAAATGTGGCTGATTTATTCACCAAGTCTTCTCCAATTACAACTTTTAAGAAGATGGTGCACAAGATCAGGATGCAAAGATTTAAGTATGTTCTCATTAGGGGGAGTTAATACACGTTGTACTCTTTTTTCCTTACGAGGTTTTGTTCCACTGGGTTTTTCTTGTAAGGTTTTGAATGAGGCAGCCGATATGCGTATTGTTAGAAATGTGTACTCTTTTTCCTTCACTAGATTTATTTTCCTACTGGATTTTTTCTAGTAAGGTTTTAACGAGACACATTATCTATCTAGACATTCAAGGGGGAGTGTTATAAATGTATTTACATTACAGTGAATGTCAATCAAGGTCTAATAAGATCTACTTTGATATCTATTAGGATTTGAAGCATCTGTCTTTTACTCAAATTAGGAGTAAATTTTCCCTATAAATAGAAGGTTTCCTTCATTGTAAATTACCCCATCAAAAGATCCCTCAAGAGAAAAATAAGAATTACTCTCTCTGTTCTCTCTACTCTTCTTCTAGTTCTTTAATGTTTTATAACAATATATATATATATATTTACGAAATTTCTAATTTCAGCGTTGAGCACAAAAACATTCAATTTTTCTATCTCGACAAGTTGTACAATCATAGTGCATCTGAAAATCTCCAATTATGTTTTATCCATCGTTATATATTGCAAATCAAATCAAATCTTATCTTAGTCATAAATGAAAAAACGAAGCAACATATATATACGTAAGAAAACTATAGTATTAGTTTAAATTTTAAAATAATTATTAATTGGAAAAGTAAGCATCACACAAATATTGAAAGTGTTACTGAATCTTATATGTGGCAAGCACGTTTCAAAAATCCTATTAAATATTTCCTTACTGATTTCAATAATTTCCTGATCACAACTAAATGAAACGTTTAAAGAAAGATAAAACGTAATTTAAATTATAATTAATGTTATTCAATATATATATTTTTAAAAAATGTGTAAAAGTGTTAGAAAGACAGACTATATGAATTGGCAGAAGCCTTTACATTCTTTTGATAATCCCATTTTGATTTTTCTCTAATTACACGTCGTAAAACTTACACATTTCTGGTATTCACGGGATTGGTCACATATACCAATTTATAATAATTAGTGTTTTTTTTTTGTAACATGTAACAATTAGAATTGTTAGTCCCTAAATAAGTAACTTAGAATTACAATGAATTTATAGGAAAAATAACATAAATATACACCTTAATTTATCATATTTATATAAATCTTTATCCTTACAACGTAATTACAAAAAATTCTAATAATTATGTATCTTCATTAGATGCATCGGGAGATAATTATGTATCTCAACAGGCCCAAAATAAAAAAAAATATATATCGAGAACGTAATTAATTATGTATCTTTACAAAGGAAAAATGTATCTTCGTTGGATGTATCGGGTGCTAATTATGTATCTTGACAGACCCGAAATCGAAATTTTCATTAATTATACAAAATATCAAAATTTTCTATAATTAAACTCTGTATTATTTGTCCGAATTTATATTCGAAGACGAAGGTCACGCATGTTACAATGATCAAATACTAAATTTTTTATACTAAAAACTTACATACCAAGGTAATGCAACAAATAAATAATAGTAATCTCTCTCTATATGTGTATGTATATATAAAGGAAGATTATGAGCAAGCTGATGTTGCATGCTTTATTGGCAAGTTTCATTATTCATCTTTTTTCTTAGAATTTTGAGAGTTTTTTTTTCAATTTTTGGTTCTGAAATCTTTCAAAAAGTATAAAAAATTTCTTCCTTTATTATAATTATCATTTACTATCTTCTTAAATCCTCTTTCCTACATTAAATATATTTATGGTAGTAAATTAGTCCTTTCAAATGGAAGGTGACCTATGCGTTGCAGCAGTTGTCACACCCTTTTTTTTTATCAAAAAGATTATCAATTTTAAGGTTTGAAAGGGTTTTATTATTAAGTGACAAAAATAAAAATTTATTTCGAAAAGGACTTTTTAACAATTCGCCACTTGGCATAATCTGGTGTGTCAAGTCACCTTTGGAAAATCCTTTTCAAAATGATTTGACTTTTTAAACTGGTTTGCGAATAGAAATTCCGGATAAGGATTTCTATTGATCGAGGGGAAGGTGTTAGGCACCCTTCGATCCCATGGTTCGACCACGGTCTCTCGGTGGAGCATATCGGCTAATTTTACACTATAAATGTATAAACCACATAAAACAAGCAACAAACAAATCAAGCAAAGTTCAAAACCAAAAATAATATCCAGCCCGTGTTATACAATCCCAAAAATAGAAAAATATGAAAATATTAATCCTATTCTAAACTAATCCTATACTAAGCTCCAATGCTTTACCCGATGCCTCGGGCCTTGATCACGACCCTCCTTTGCGTACATGATACTTCAGGGCATTCCTCGATAAATAAGTACAATGTGGCCTCGGGGTATTCCCCGATGAATGAATACATTTGTTGAAATGTAATAAAAATGGAGAAATCATTCAACACAGACATTCACACATTCAATCATATAGAATCCTACGAGTTGCCTATCCAAACTTGTTATTTGCCTATCTATTTAGCGATCTGAAACATGATACTATCGATTTCAACAATATCCATCAATGAATCAAAATTAATCAATATTCATGATTAATCAATGTTGATATAAAATCAAGCAATCAAAGTCACAATCACGATGAATAAAATTTATCAAACACACTATCAAAATATATCACCAACCCAACATGAATCATGCATGCCACGATATCAAAACATCAACTCCATAATAATATAAAAATAGAAAAAGATAGAGTTGAAAATTTGGACCTCAATTTGATGTTTTATTTCAATTGAATTGTTTGACGAAGCAGCGCCGGAATACCTCAGACAAAAATCCCTGACAATGAACTCCCGACTTCAACAAATCCAAAATTTGAACTGACCCAATAAACTGATTGACCTATGTCAATTAATATTTTTCCGATTGGGGTTTTGGGTCGAAAACGGGAACTAGAGCGTGTGGATCACGGATTTCTTGTGTTTCAGAGACGATAAAGGTTTTGGATTTTTCGGTCGCTGGTTTTGTATTTTTCGATGAGGTCATTTTGGTCCGAAATTAGAGCTACCAGGATATTCTCCAGCGAGAATCTGTCGAAATAGTAACATCGGCGTGCATTCCAATCAACTCTCTCTCTATATTTTTTTCTATTCCCCATAGATCTCTCTCTTAATCTCTCTTCCTCTCTTAATCTCCTCCTATTTCTCACTATTTTTTCTCTCAATATTTCCCTCAATCTCTCTCCGTGTGTAGTGGTGTGTATCATTTTCGGTGGGATGTGCATTTTTCTGATGGTGTCTATGTATCCCGGTGTGTTATTGGTATTTAAAGTGGAGTTGTGTTGCGTGTTAATTGTTAATCTATTTTTCAGTCAATCTGCGTGAATCAGGTGTATTGTGTATCTATCAGTGGGTGTGTAGAGTGTGTTCTTGTGGTGGTGCTCATAAATGAGAATGGAGGATCGTTTGGTGAGGATGTGTATCTATTTATTCTGTGAGAATGATGTCTATATAGAGTTTTGAGTGAGTAAATATATGTATCAATTGTGAGTAGGGCCCGCGTGTATGTATATAATTGGTTAAAAGAAAGACCCTCCAAAAACGTGAATGAGGGGATAGAGTATAGGGAGGTACATAGGGTATAGGGGTAGGGGTTGGGTGAGGGGTGTGAGTTGGTTGAGATAAAATTTGTTAGAATAAGGGAATATTAGGGATTCAATTTGTTAGGATTCGTTGTATATGTTTCCTTGTGGGAAAAGTGTAGAAAAGGTGGGGGTACGTGGTAAGGTGAGACAAAAATGGATAAATTGGGTTTTTAGGAGGGACAAAATTAGGTGTCTACATCATGCCCCTTTTTGGGTGTAAACACAAAGTGTTTTCATACAAAAAAGTAGACAATAAGACCAAATTTTGACCCGACCATTATTCAAGAAAAGAAACAGAAGGAAGAAGAGCAACCAGGTCTTAACTTAGGACATCCTACCTACCCAAGTTATGAGAGACTCAAGTCACATGTATCTCAAAGGTTTGGAAGCAGAGGGACTCTACCAAGTTGGAGAGTCGAGTGAGGTCCTATCGAGGTTCCTGTTTGCGACTCTGTTATTACATCAAAAATGAAAATTACAAGTTAAAAAGATAATTGAAATTACAAAAATCATATCTATGCAGCTTCTTTTGGATTCTTGACTTGAGTTTCATCACCCTATTCTTCAGGCGGGCTCCTGACTTGCAATTTTTTCAACTTGTTGCTTGGCTTTTAATTTATCCTCCCTGTTCTCCAGGTGGGCTCCTGACTTGCTATTTTTCAATCTGTTGACTTTCAATTTCTTCACCTTGTTGCTTGACTTTCAACTTCTTCACCTTGTTGCTTGAATTTCAACTTCTTCACCTTGTTGCTTGACTTTCCATTTATCCGCCCTGTTCTTTGGGTGGGCTCCTGAAATCACATCAAAATTAGAAAGAAAATAATCCCAAACAAAGGTTATTATAAAAAAAGATTCCATTTTGCCGGAAAAGTAAAGTTCCAAAAACAGGAATTAAATTTTTAACCCCAGTTTAACATCAGAGAACTTTTGTGACAGTCATATCATAACTACTTGAAAAACCTGAACAAAGAAATGCATCTTCTATGGGTTAATTGGAATGATTCGACTAGAAAGTGAATTTTCTAGGAGTCAAAGGGAATGACTCGATTAGAAAGTACATTTTCTAGGAATCAAGGGGAATGACTCGGCTAGGAAGTACATCTTCTAGGTATAAAGAGAATGACTCTACTAGGAAGTATATCTTCTAGAAATCAAAGGGACTGACTCAACTAGAAAGTACATCTTCTAGGAATCAAGGAGAATGACTCGACTAAAAGGTACATCTTATAGGAATCAAGGGAAATTACTTAACTAAAAAGTACATCTTATAGGAATCGAGAGGAATGACTCGACTAAAACGTACATCTTATAGGAATCAAGGGGAATGGCTCAACTAAAAGGTACACTTATATGAATTAAGGGAAATAACATGACTAAAGGGTATGTCTTATGGGAATCAAGGGGAATGACTCGACTAAAGGGTATGTCTTATGGGAATCAAGGGGAATGACTCGACTAAAGGGTGCGTCTTATAAGAATCAAGGGGAATGACTCAACTAAAAGGTACGTCTTATAGGAATCAAGGGGAATGACTCGACTAAAAGGTAATTCTTATAGGAATCAAGGGGAATGACTCGACTAAAAGGTATGTCTGATAGAAATCAAGAGGAATGACTCGACTAAAAGGTACGTCTTATAGGAATCAAGGGGAATAACTCAACTAAAGGGTACATCTTGTAGGAATCAAGGGGAATGACTCTACTAAAATGTACGTTTTACAGGAATCAAGGGGAATGACTCAACTAAAAGGTACATCTTATAGGAATCAAGGAAAATGACTCGACTAAATGGTACGTCTTATTGGAATCAAGGGAACTGATTCGACTAAAAGGCACATATTATAGGAATCAAGGAGAATGACTCAACTAAAAGGCATATCTTATAGGAATCAGGGGGAATGACTCGACTAAAAAGCACGTCTTATAGGAATCAAGGGGAATGACTCGACTAAAAGGCACGTCTTACAGAAATCAAGAGGAATGCTCGACTAAAAGGCATGTCTTATAGGAATAAAGTGGAATAACTTGACTAAAATAAACATCTTATAGGAATCAAGGGGAATAACACGACTAAAAGGTACGTCTTATAGGAATCAAGGGAAATGACTCGACTAAAAGGTACGTCTTATAGGAATCAGAGGGAATGACTCGACTAAAAGGTATGTCTTATAAATATTAGGAGGAATAACTCGGCTAAAAGGTACGTATTCTAGGAGTGAGGGTTCAATTTAAGAAATGTATCGCCTAGCAATTAAAAACTGAAATACCTGGACAAAGAAGTGCATCTCTGAGGGATATAGGATGATGAATTTTTACCGTGATTTGATTATTAAACCTGTACAGAAACGTTTCTTCCTGCATTTGTAGATATGAGGCATTTCAACCCTTAATATTTATGCTCTGAAGTTCTCGATTTAAAGGTAACGTGTTTCCTGTTTCATAAAAAAAAACTTGTGAGTTTAAAACATAGTGGATGGTTTGTGGTTTTAGCTTTCGCAGTGATCACTCTTGCCCTTTTCACATTTAAACTTGCTTCCAACCATTATCATATATCATTGACTTTCTACATCATTGACCAAAACTCAGGTTATTAAGAGTGACTCTGAAATCAACACAGTATCTATTCTTTGCCAGGCTTCTCAGATAAACACTTTGAACCTTGGTATTTTCATGAGTTCCCAGACTTGTCCGTTGACAAAAAATTTTGCATGCCTTACTTTGGCTTACAATCATGTCTCTTTTATGTGCTGACTTTTGTCTTGCTTTGTGTAACTGAAGAAGCTGGTAGCTAGTTTTGAAATCTTTTCTCACTTATTTTGAAATAGACTTGACTCAAAGACATGAGACAAATGATAACAATTCAATAACTGACTCAAGAAAATTGAAATAGAAATATAGAGAAGAAAGAAAAGACAATGAATGTCCCCACTGAAATAGAGAGAAGAAAAATTTATTTGAAAATAACGGTCAACTCTAATGATTATGACACGCCTTTTGGATTAAGCTGCTTGATCTTTCATCCGAACTTTCTACCAATTTTTCTTGAATTAATGGCCCTGAAACTGAGTTACTTCCTTGGTCCCATTGCATTCGGAGACCTCATTCGGCTAGTGACCCCTTCAAGGGTTTTCTCTAACAAGCCTCTCTCATTTTATTTTATTTTTCAACTCACCATTGCCTTATGATGTTCGTGAGGGTTTTTCACCAATGAGACTCTCTTATTTTTATTTCTCACAACTTACAGTCGTCCTACAGTGCTCGTGATTGTTTTCACCAATGAGACTCTCTTATTTTTATTTCTCACAACTTACAGTCGTCCTATAGTGCTCGTGATTGTTTTCACCAATAAGACTCTCTCATTTTTATCACTCTCAACTTACCATCGCCTTATGGTGCCCATGAGGGTTTTCACCAATATGACTATCTTATTTTTATTTTTCTCCTAATTGCTTATCGGAGGAAGACAAGTAGTTCCCAAAATGAGTCATCATATCCATTTCATGCTTAGCCTTAACATTCTCAAACATTAATATGAAGGTCTATTTTTGGTTGTAACTTGGCCTTTGGATGAGGTTACAAAGAAAGGATGGCATGAGGCTCAAACGACACTTGAAATGGGGTGGGACTTACAATTTTTGGAATCAACTCAAACAATGAGGATTAACCCATGCCCCAATTTCTTTTGGCTGGGTGACTCTAAATTATTTATTTGATTGGACCGAGCCCAGAGTAGGGCAGCCTACGTATCTCACCTCCAAGAAAGGAGAATCAGGTCACGGTAGTTCCGACAACTTGTTCCTTTGCTTGATTCTGATTTCTTCTCTTCTCTTTTTTTTCTAACTCTTTTTCTTTGAAACTTTTTCTAGCTTTATTTTTCTTCACACTCTTCGTTTCTTTCTTTTTGACATATTTTTTTGACTCTATGTTTTGCTAGACACTTTTCCTTTGAACTTTACTAACTATTATCTTGATTACAAAAGAGGGGTATGAAAGAAATAGAACTAAATCTCAAACGGGGTTCACAAAGGATGACACCATGTTTGGATAGCTGAATGAAATACCTCCGTCATATCAATCCTTAAAAATGCAAGTATAAAGCATGCACTATGAAAATAAAAGATGAAGATCATTTGTGACCTTTTTTATAGCAATAACTTTAACTGAGTCTGTGCGTCACTACTTCTTCTGCCCTTGTTCAACATACAACTCCACTTTTATTGTACATTCCTTACATTGAATGACTTATGATTTTGTGGAGCTGATTTTCTTTCAATTCCTCTTGATATAGGATCACGCATCCACTGTTTAACCTAATTGAGACATGTCTTTCAGTTGATGACCAAGCTATTCTTGTGATTCTCAAAATAATTTCCTTAATTTTCAGAAAAGTCTTCAACTTATACCAAATGCTCAGCACTCTACCTATTTTTGCATAATTTTTTTTTACTTTAGCCCTCTGATTCAAAGTTCATGCTGAAAACTAGATTTCAAGATCTGACTGAAAATTCTGCTAGCATGTCATATCATTAGAATCAACATAAAATGTAGTGTATAAAGAAAACAAACAAATAACACATACTTAAAACACAAAGGGAAAGGAAAATTTCATTTAGTTGAAATAAAAGAAAAAAGGTTTTGAACATAAATGATAAGGGACAAAACAAGATAGATCTCGAACTACAACCCTGAAATAATTTGGATAATAGAAAAGAAAATAAAATAAACTACCAAACATCCATCCTAGCAGAAAGAGGAGTGACTTTCCAATTGCTAATCTTGAAATCTTAGCCACTGGTTTGCATATCAGCATGACTAGAGTTTTCTTCACTGTTAATGTTCTGCATCATAATCGATTTATCTTGAATCATCTTTTCTATTTCTCTTTTCAAAGCACAACAATTTTTAATACTGTGACCCTAAACATCAGAATGATATGCACATCGTACATTAGGATCAAAACTTCTTGAATGTGGGTCAGGAGTATAGCTAAGGAGATGAGTGATCATGCCCCACTGTACCAATCTCTAAATTAAACTTTCATACGACTCTCCAATTGGTGTGAATCTATCCCTAGACTTTTGCCTCATTTCATGGTTTGGCTTGGACCAAAAATCTGGCCTAGAAGGGCTTTGGTATGTTTGTAGAGTTGGAGGATGTCTCTGCGGAGTTAGTGCACACTATTGTGAGTACGAAAGGGATTGAACAGATGGTTGTGCATTGTATACTGGATATGGATGTGGGAGAATGGAGTATAATGGATTTTGGGAGTGATTCTATAGAGCTTGGGTATGAACATGGGCTTGAGCCTGAGAGCGAAGACGACATGTTCTTCTTGATCGTGCCCACTGTCTAACTACAATAGCAGATACATCTTCCTCATTCTTCTTCTCCCCAACACTTCCCAGACCCTTTTGAATTTCTTGATTAGTCATTTTCGATATTACAAAACTCATAATGCGATCGGTCTTAATTCCATCATTTATCATATCCCCCATTTGGAGGACCTCAATAAATGGCTTGACTAATACAACTAACAAGTGTTGATAATATATTTCATCCTTTTCTTGAATAAACACCTCCACTATCTTACTTTCTTTTATTGGCGGTTTCACCATAGCAGCTTGTTCACGCCATCTAATCACATACTCTCTGAAACTTTTAGTACTCTTTTGCTTCATATTAGTTAGGTATTTCTCATCAGGAATCCACTCCATATTGTATTGTAATTATTGCATGAATTAATTAGCTAGGTTATCCCAACTAATCCACTTGTCGATGTCTTAGTCAACAAACCATTCTGAAGCTAGACCTGAAAGACTCTCACTAAAATATGTCATGAGTAATTCTTTCTTCCCTCCAGCGCCCCTTAGTTGGTTCCAATAACATCTCTAATGTGCTACAGGATCTCCATGTCCATCATACTTTTCAAACTTTAGCATTTTAAAACCAAGCGGGAGATGTGAACACCTGGAAACATGCACAGATTTTTATCTGAGACACTTTTGTACCCCCAAGTCCTTGGAAGTTTTTCATAGCCAGTTCCAAACTTCTCATTTTTTTGTTTATTTCCTCTTGTTCTTCTGTCATAACAGGCTTCTCAATGTTAAGAGGAAATTCGGGTGGTTGAGTGTAGCAATAAGGACCAGTCGACTTAAATATGGGCACGAGAGCATAATGTTGTTCACTAGAAATATTCAATACAGGTTCACTTACAGAGTGAGGAATCACAACCAGTGGTTGAACATCAAAATTAGGAGATTCATGTAGGAGTGGTGCTGCAAAAGCATGAATAACAGGTGGAGTCGAGTATGTGGCAATTTTGTATTGAGGAGTTTAGAGAGGAATATTGGAAGTGTTAGGATAGTGTTTCCCCGAAGTAAATCCTGATGCATGTTGTGGCGTGTCAACAAAAATATGGTATTGTGCATGTGACACTGGAGGCAAGCTAGAAAGATATTCTAGATTATCAGTGGGAAATGGAGGAGACAGCAATGCATTAGCCCAAGTTCGATGCATTTCTAGCATTTGTTGCCTTAATTTATGAATCTCTTCATTAGCTCCTAAATTCTCATTCCTTGAACTCCCTATCTGATTAGTGACAACAACCTCGGTATCCTTGTTGGCCATAACTTTCTCTGTGACTTGGTGCAATATGGAGGACCAGCCAAAATGTCACAAACTAACCACATTAAACTAACTGAACAATACAAACACCAAATGTGTTAGAGTTCAACACCTTTTTTTCAAAACCTTTTTTCCTTTTAGAAAAGATCACCGAACCCAAGAAGGCGACCTACGTATCTCACTCCCTAAAGAGGAGAATTAGGTGTGCGTAGTTCGTGAAGTTTGGCCACAAAAGGGCCAATAAAACTCTCTTTTTTTTTCCTTGGAACTTTAAGAAGAAAATAAAATAATAAATTATCAAAAGAATTGATGATTTTTTTTTTGAATTTTTCAACTTTAACATCCCTATACAAAATGAAACCTATGATTACCAAAAAAAAATCTTTTTGGGTTTTCAATTTTGAATTTCATATGAAAATGAAACTTGAACCTATTAAAGGAAAAAAAAATTGTAGGTTTTCTTTAAAAAGATGCATATGACACCTACTCTAAATAAAGAGTGAAGAAATTTTTTTAAAATTTTTCAGATTCCTATACAAAATGAAACCCATGATTACCAAAGAAAAATCTTTTTGGGTTTTTTATTTTGAATTTCATACGAAAATGAAACTTGAAACTATTAAAGGAAAATCTTTTTATGGTTTTCATTTAGAGATATATAGGACACCTACTCTAATAAAGAGTGTGAAGAAAATATTTTTTGAATTTTTTTTAAATAAGATCCCCGAACCCACAATAGGCTGCCTACGTATCTCACTCCCGAGAGAGGAGAATTAGGGGTGAGTTCGTATAGATTGGACAATTAAATAATAATGAACAAACTAAACCACAACTTGAGAGACACAACAAAAAACGATGATGAAAAACATCAATAAAATCTTTTTTGAGTTTCCAATTTGACACTTCACATAAAAATGACACCAACAACTATGAAAAAGAAAACTTTTTTGGTATTTTCGTTATATGAAATGTACAAAACTTCTACCATCGTTTTTTGAATTTTTCTTTTATAAAAACTCCTCTTGGAAAAAATACTTTTTTGGAATTTTCGAATTATGAATGTTTACTAAAGAAACAAAAGGAAAATCTTTTTGATGCTTTTGTATTTTGAGAACATGAATGCAAAAGGTAAAAAAAATCTTTTTGAAATTTTGGATTGTAAAAAACAAAAACCATAGAGAACTCTAAAAACTACGAAACTCTTTTTTTGAATCGTATTTCTCTTTTTTTCCTTTTTTTCTTTTTTTTTAAAAAAATTTTCCTTGCCTACACACTTTTCTTTAATGCTAGCATATGTTTTTCCCAAATAAGTCCGTCAAATGACCATGTTACCCTCAAAGATGCAATAATTAGCACGTAGGGATGCTTTAGGGGTGAGTCTCCTACAAAGGACCAAGTGAGTCCCACTAGGTCTCAATATGATGCAGATAAGCATGACCTAAAGGCTGACCTATGTTGGGGTCCACTAACAAAGTCGTTCGAGGGAGAATATGATCGATAGTGGCTGCTTTGCTTTTCAACCTACTCCATACATCCGACGGCTCCCCCTCTTTAAATAAGGGTGACTCAACTAGAGTTCATGTACACGACATATACTCCAAAATTTGTTGCAGAAAAAATTGGCTCGGGTTATGCAAATGATGCTAGATACAAAGCGATAACACATAAAAGAAAACTATAAACAAATAGCACGTAGGCACTCAATAATGATAAAATACTAACACAAACAATGTTTATATACCAACAATGTCAAACTAAGCTGATACAACTCCAAAAAGTAAGCTCGAATTCAAAAAAATCCCTAACAGAGTCACCAGAGCTGTCACACCCTTTTTTTACCAAAAACATTATCAATTTTAAGATTTGAAAGGGTTTTATTATTAAGTGACAAAAATAAAAATTTATTTCAAAAAGAACTTTTTAACAATCAAAACTCAGAGTCTCCACCTAGCATAATCCAGTATGCCAAGTCACCTTTGAAAAATCCTTTTCAAAATGATTTGACTCTTTAAATTGGTTTGCTAACAGAGATTCCAGATAAGGAATTCTGTTGATCGAGGGGAAGGTGGTAGGCAACCCTCGATCCCGTGGTTCGACCATGATCGCTCGGTGGTGCATATTGTCTAATTTAACACTATGAATGTATAAACCACATAAAATACATAAAATAAGCAACAAACAAATCAAGGAAAGTTTAAAACCGAAAATAATGTCCATTCTGAGTTATACAGTCCCAAAAATAGAAAAATATGGAAATATAGATCCTATTCTAAACTAATCCTAGACTAAGCTCCAATGCTTTATCCGATGCCTTGGGCCTTGATTACGAGCCTCCTTTTCGTACATGATACGTCGGGGCATTCCCTACTAAATAAGTACAATGTGGTCTCGGGGCATTCCCCGACGAATGAATACATTTGATGAAATGTAATAAAAGTGGAGAAATCATTCAAGACAGACATTCACACATTCAATGATATAGAATCCTACGAGTTGCCTATCCAAACTTAGAATTTGCCTACCCATTTAGGAATCTGAAACATAATACTATCAATTTCAACAATATCCATCAATGAATAAAAAATAATCAACATTCACCTTATCAAAGATCAATCCGTTCCCCCAAATCATTCCTATCATATGATTAATCAATGGTGATATGAAATCAAGCAATCAAAGTCACAACCACGATGATTAAAATTTCTCAAACACACTATCAAAATATATCACCAACCCAACATGAATCATGCAAGCCACGATATCAAAACATCAACTCCATAGTAAGATAAAAATAGAAAGAGATAAAGTTAAAAATTTGTACCTCAATTTGGTGTTTTATTTCAATTGAATTATTCGACAAAGCGGCGCCGGAATACCTCGGATAGAAATCCCCGACAATGAACTCCCGACTTAGACAATCCCAAAATTTGAACTGACCCAATAAACTGACTGACCCATTTCAATTAATAGTTTTTCGATTGGGGTTTTGGATTGGAAATGAGAACTGGCGCGTGTGGATCGCGAATTTCTCGTGTTCAGAGATGATGGAGGTTTTGGTTTTTTCGGTCGCTGGTTTTGCATTTTTTGATGAGGTCGTTTTGGTCCAAAATTGAAGCTGGCAGGATATTCTCCGGCGAGAATCCACCAGAATAGTTACAGCGGCGTGCGTTCCAATCAACTCTCTCTCTATTTTTTTCTATTCCCTGTCGATCTCTCTCAATCTCTTCCTCTCTCAATCTCTCTCATTTTCTCATTGTTTTTTCTCTCAATCTCTCTCTGTGTATAGTGATATGTATGGTTTTTGTTAGGATGTGCATTTTTTCGGTGGTGTCAGTGTATCCCGATGTGTTGTTGGTATTTGAAGTGAAGTTGTGTTGTGTGTTATTTGTGAATCTATTTTTCAGTCAATCTGCGTGAATTGGTGGTGTTGTGTATCTATCAGTGGGTGTGTAGAGTGTGTTCTCATGGTGGTACGTGTGAATGAGAATGGAGGATCATTTGGTGAGGTGTGTGTATCTATTTATTCTGTGAGAATGATGTCTACATAGAGTTTCCAGTGAGTGAATATATGTATCAATTGTGAGTGGGGCCCGCGTGTATGTATATAATCTGTTAAAGAAAAGACCCCCAAAAATGTGAATGAGGGGATAGGGTGTAGGGGGTACGTGGGGTATAGGGGTAGGGGGTTGGGTGAGGTGTGTGAGTTGGTTAAGATAAAATTTGTTAGGATAAAGGAATATTAAGGATTCAATTTGTTAGGATTTGTTGTATTTGTTTCCTTGTGGGGAAAGTGTAGAATGGGTGGGGGTACATGGTAAGGTGAGACAAAAAATGGATAAATTGGATTTTTGGGAGGGATAAAATTAGGTGTCTACAGCAGTCATTAGTGCAATTTATACTTTTAATGCTCATTTATTCATTTGTAATTACTAATACTTTAGTTTTATTTATATTATGCCCTCCCTTGATTCTTTGGCTACTATAAATACTCTAGAAATTATTTGTACCGCATAAAATTCATCTTTTTTCATTCCATATCTTTCTTCAGTTCTTTCAGATTTATTATTGTTATCCTTATTTTTCATCTAAAAGTTTAATTAATTTAGATTTGCATAATGTAGAGCTTATTCGGAGGAAGCATATCCTATCATGGATATGCTATTATTGCTTTGTTAATTTTTTTCCTCAAATGTATATATTGTTGGAATTCATATATCCTATTTCATCATGATGTCGAAAGAAGAAAAAATTCTCCACTCGATCGATTGGTTCATTGTAGCTTCGAAAATTCATATATCCTATTATGTTATGGTGTCAAAAGAAGAAAAACTTTTCAACTCGATTGATTGGTCCATTGTAGTTTCGAAAACATAACGTTATTTACTTATTAAACTTTTTTTCTCCAGTTAAATTCTTTCATAAAGAAATCACAGTGGTTAAATTGTCACCTATTGGAGATAATTGTTTCTAATTATATGCACATTTCGAGATGAAAATTTATAATGCCTTCTTGGCTAAGTTCATATATAGTGCATAAACAATATTTATATTTTGATCAATAAGCACTGTAGAACGAGATACTTTTAATGTTAAAAATTCTTAAAGTTTTATTTTTAATTTGCATGAAAAAATTGACTTATAATATTCTCATTTTTATTTGTTATTAATTTGATAGTTTCACATTTCATTGAGGAAGAAAGAGCATTCTCTATTTGGATCTCAATGTGTGCATGTTTTAATAGTATTAAATTTTTTTATTTTTTTTTATGTGTTGTTCGGTATTCGTATTGGAACTCGACTAATTTGAATTTTCATGCTTAATATGACCTTGTCACGACCCAAAAACGATTAATTTAGATCCATACTTTCAAGTCCGGATTCGCATATAAATAAAACGTGGGTATTTATATGTGAATCCGGACTTGAAAGTACGGATTTGAAACCAAAAAAAAAATTTAAGGACGGATAAAAAATAGTCATTTTTCAATCGACTCTTTATATTTACCCATATATATAAAATTTACAATTTTATTTTTGTTCTTATATTGAAACATGGACTGTCGATCAAACAATCGGACGGCCCGTATTTCAGTCAACGGAATAAACACAAGTACATCAAATTTCTTTTTATTTCCCAAAAAATTTTCAACCACGCGTGATTCCTTTTTTCCAAGAGGCAGTGATACGTCTCTTTCCTTTTCCCAAAACAACAACAATGGCGAACTCCCTCTCCTCTTCTCTCCTCCTCCTCTCTTCTCATCTTCCCTAAAATTAAAACCCTAGCTACGCCGTGGCAGCCATAGCTGCCACCCCTGCACCATACCAACTCGTGAATCCCTTCAAGATCAGAAATTCAAACCCAAATTGGTGCTTCAACGTAAACTTAATTTCAAATTCACATTAAATGCACAAAATCGTCCAAACTCGTGAAGCCCTTTCAACTTTTGAATGTCAAATACAACCCTTTTGATTTGGCCGTTGGTTTCCTTAAATTTTTTTTTTGGTTTCAAATCCGTACTTTCAAGTCCGAATTCGCATATAAATACCCACGTTTTTACCTATTTGAGGACAAGTTTTTTGATGAGGAAAAAGGGAAAAGTGGTTCACAAAAACATAACACACGATATCAGCTCCTATTCATCACACTCTCACTTTTTTATTATTTACGAGTCCTATTGAAGTCGAGTTCGAAGATCAAGTTTGTTGTTGGAATAATTGACGAAAAGCTCCTCATTTGCTGCCCAACACAAGGTACGAATTCGCCCTTTCATCTCACTTTCATCTTCCTTCTTTCATACCGTTTTGATTTCGTGGACATGTTGTGTTGGTTTAATTTAGACAAAAATTTAAGTTGTTGTCATTGATTCTAAAAAATAAATCTTTACGCGAATTTTGTCAAGTTTGTTAGCCATGGTATTTTCTTGAATTTTGGTAAGTGAGTATAAATTTTTTATTCCATAAAATTATCTGATTTGTTACTATATGTTTTCATAATAATGTGTCAATGACGTTATTTCGTCTTAGTATTTCGGAAAATCTCCTCTTGAATCAGATTTTTAAAGACAAGTGTAGTTCAATTAGTTTATTTCAAGTGTTGTCTTTGGTTATTCTGTCCTAATTTCAAACCTAAAAATAAATATTAATCCTGTCCTTTATCTGTTATGCTTTGTTTGCACTTACGAATGATTTCATAGTTATGAAAATGATACTTTGACGCATTGCTTCAATGACTACTAGCTGATCTTTTCTTCCTTCCATTATAGAGTTCTAGCTCACTATTAGTTTTTATCCTCTTCTGTTGTTTGTATTTGGGTAATCCATGTAAGATATCATGTGTCCCACCGAACGTCATCTCTGGCGATTCAATGTTAAGAATCTTTTCCAACTATTGGGTTTAAAATTTTGAGTTTTAAGAGTGCTTAGGTGAATTTAGATTGACTAGAATTTGTGACTAATTTCAAGTTGAGTCTCAAATGAAATAAATCTTGAGTTTGAATATGTGAACCATTACTTCCCCCCCCCCCCCCTCTCTTGTCCTTTGATCCATTTTGTTGGAAACTTTAAGAAATGTTGTTTGCCTTAGTTCGGTTTCGATAATGAGTTCTTACTGATGTGGTAATCTACCCATGAATTTGGTAACTAGAATTCTAATGTCATGGCTTTCCCAACCCCTTTCTTTACAATTGATTGCATATTTTATGTGGTTCTAAAACGGTGAATGGATTTGTATTCACAACATCCAAATCGAACTTTGCTTATGCTAAAATATGGCATCTACATAATCAATTTCTTTGCTAAAGATAGGGAGATTTTTGGGCACGTAGTTTTCTAGCTTTCCCTTTTTAAAACAACTATTCCTTACATGCATGGAAAACATTATGGAACTAGCAGATACATCATGTGCCCGTAAATTGATAAGCATGAGGAACATGTAATTTGACTGCTAGTAGTCATTTTATTTATTTATCGCATCTCGTTTTATTCTTTTTGACCTACTTTGTGTGTATTAATTATCAGGATGGAGTTTTGTACATAATATACTTCTCTGAGAGTCTCGAAAGGTTGGGCTATTGCATGCATATTAACATCAGGGGGTGTTTTTCCTTTGAGATTGGGTTTAGCTAAATTATATGGGGTATAAACATTCACATAATTGAAGTGTATTTCATGATTCTGTGTTCTCTGTTTAGTCCTGTGGCCGAGTTCATAAGAAGAAACAAATAGCGTGATCTGATCCTAGTAACTCTTGTTTAATAATTCTCTGATTTCCATGCTTACCTTATTAAATTATTTAATCTATTCTAATCCTTATCTTTTATTTTTCATGTGAACTCGGGAGTTGGAGTTTCGATTGAAACTCCATTTTGACTCGAAGATCGAGTCAACGGCCATAGGACAAGAGCTTGGGGGACTACGTCGCTAGGAGTTACTCGCTTCAATAGGAACTTACAGTATCTAGCCCCTTACCTTCTTTATGTTATCATTCATCTTGCTTACTAACCTTATATTACTTTGAATATTTTTGTATGTGGCTTTGCTTGAAATTGATTAACTTTATTTTGCTTATTTTCATTTAAATTTTGAATCCCTTAGCGTTGATTTTGTTATGCCAATTGATTATTCATTTAGCGTCCGTAGACATAACAAAGATACATGGTTAACCACTTATTTTATAATTTTGTATCTGTGAATCACCCTTCTTAGTTTTTTAAATAAATGAAAAACTTTGTTTAAAGTGCAATCTCAAATTAAGAAAGAATGCATTTTTGAAAATTATTAAAATGGTTTGTGATAGCCTTCGTTTTCCAAATTATTAATCAATGAGTTTTATCATCTAAATCAAATATTTTAAAATAAGTCGCTAAAGGACTTTAACTGGCCAAACCCTTTTAAATTTTGCAAATACCTAGACAATTCCAAAATGCAATTTTCATTGACTACTTTCCACATTTATTTTTTAAGTTTATTTTAAATTTTCAGACTCTAAAACCTCCAAAACACAAGGTGCATATAAATACACTCTATCATATACGACATGTTGTTATTGCTACTTTTATTTATTTATTTTCTTAAAACGAAATTATTAGTATCATTATCCACACTTTATTTCAACTATATAATTATAGGTGTATTTTTATTACCTTTATTTTTGTCTACTTTTAGTTATTTACAAATAATTGAATAATAGCATGATTGCCCATATTTTAAGAGTGCATAAGTCTAGTTTACTCAAAAACTAATACGTTAACATATTTTGATATATTTTTATTTTTGCGAAAAATGCATTTGCATAAATTTACTCTCGAAATAAATAATTTTTCATATTTTTGAAGACAGCATGATAACTTATAAATAAATAAATAAATTTTCACACGTTATATTTTTCCTTACACCATAAGTGATTCCTTTACGAATTTAAATTTATATGTCACTAGACTTTATATTCTTATAAAACTATAAATCTTTAAATTTTCTATTATGTATATACTAATATTAAATTCTCTCTCTTCATCCTCACATCTCTTTGAAACATGCGTGTGTATGTTTATAATAAATTATGTTACTTTTCGCATATCGTAAAATGTATATTTATGTACCTCGTGTGTTTTCTTTCAACTTAATAAACATATGTGTAGTTCTCACTATTTTGCAAATGATGAAAAAAAAAATTCTTTCCCAAATGTTTTTCTAAAGCTAAGTTTAAAGACTATCTTTGGATAGGCTCTGAGGGGTGCTTAATACCTTCCCCTCGAGTAACCAAAACCCTTACTTAGAATCTCACTGGTTTTCGCAGATTAAAAAAAGAGTTTTTCTACCACAAAAATGGTTTTCCTAATTTTCCTAAAAAGTTAGGTGGCGACTCGAAAACTAAGCAAATAATTTTTTCAAAAACTAGTAAGCGTCGCTATGACCACCATATGTTCTATGCTGTTTCGGCCGGTTCGAAATGGAGCGCGACAACGAGTACGGTCCACTTGTACTCAGTAGGTATCATAGGCCGACCACGCAAAGTGATAAATAAAGCATACAAAATATACACTAAGGGCACGTCACCTGCAATCAGAAAACGTCCCACAACAGTAGCTCACACCGCTTGCACTAACAGTTCTAATATATCTCACATGTATTACAACAACACACCAAGACATAAAACACAAGTATACATTATGTCACATATAAATAGAACAAAAGAGAACATGTAGATACAAAATCATCAAATACAAGTAAAGGAAGGTAAGACAAATACATAGATGACAAGTCAATAAGGCAATACAACATAACGTAAACACAATAAAGTAAGTGCAATGTATATGATGACAATGATGATGATGATGCACGCGGTCGTCGCACAACCTCCGGGATCGTCACACAATCCCCATATATACCTACGGAGATAAAGCTTCACAACATAGGACTCATGGGGGCTTCATCAACCCGTATACAATCCATAAATCTCATATCTCATTTCCGGAACATACCTCAGAAAGGGTTTTATAAGGTTACAATATCTTTTAAAAAGGTGTTGCCAGTGTTTCTCAGAAGTTGCCACGGTGGTACTGTTTCATGAATGAGTATGATGTGACGATGTAGTGCTCACAACCAATCACAATGAGTATTTCCACAACTAACCACATGACATATTTCCACAACTAACCATACTGATACATTTTCACAACCACATGAGCTAATATCCACTCATTATTTTCATTTCATCCATGAATTTCCACATGTCTCATATGCCAAAAAGTATGAATGTAATCACAATACACCAATGGTACCATATTAAGCATTTTAACAACACAATACAATTATTCACATGTATTCAAGGCTATCAATATCACATAGGACCCCACACGGCCACACATATCACATAATAACTCAATTTCGACAATTACATCATATATAGGCCACCATACGGGCACAACACATAAATAGTCATTTTTCATGATTAGTTTCCACCCTTAACATGCATTTTGTATATTCATTTACTACCCAGCCCAGTCTAAAAGAGTTGAGCCATAACCTACCTCAAAAGCTGAAACCGGTCCACTACACTTGAACCTGCGGCTTTAATTTTCACGAACATTCCAAAACTCTACTAAAAACATCAAATATAAAATTGATGCATCAAGACAAAACCAACGACACCCATATTGACTACTTTTGGTTTGGGATCAAAACGGACCCCCAAAATGGATTTTCAAAAAAGAAAGGCAAAATTGAAACTTTACTTCAAAAACATGTTCCTTATATTTATAGGAACCTACAGCTGGAAACCCAAGTTAAATCGAGTCAAAAACAGGGTTCAAATCGAAGAAAAACTATTTTTGAGCTTTACCAGGTAAAATCTTTGAAATCTGGGTTAAAATCAAGAATCGGAGTTGTTTGAATGGTTAAATTAATGAAAAACTAGTAATTATAAGATAGAAATATTATTCAAGTGAAAAGAAGTGAAATTGGGGTTTAAATTCAAGCCCTAAGATTTTTGGGGTTTTGAGAAATTAATCAAGAAATTACTAAGAAAATAGTGAATTCTTACCTTTAATCCGTAATAAAATCAAGAAAAATGTGTTAATCTAGATTTCAAGCTCTCACAAACTATACTTTTAAGATCTCACACTATTTTAGGATTTAACTCCCAAGAGCCAAGATGAAAATGAGCAAAAATGGGCCAAAAAGGGTGAAAATATGCTATTTATTGTAGATTTTCTGCAATAGCAGTTTTTTTTGTTGGTTGATCGGACTTCGACGGGGTGCTCGAAATTTGTTTGAACTCCGATACATGAAAACGAACTATGAAATCATTCTAAATTCGATGTTCCAGACGCGATGGCGATATCAGATTTTCAAAAAACATCGTTTTCACAAAGTCGACCCCCGAAATTATAATTTTCCAAAATGAGATTTAAAAGCCGTAAAATAATATCAAAAATGCTAAAACCCTAAAATTGATATTCTGGATTTGTTGGAGAAGTCGGGTTTTCCATCCGTGGTCATTTCAATCAAAAGTGGGTCCCACACTCATATTTTCAATTTTCCAACTTTGTGACCAATAGGTCGAAATGAGACCGGGTGCATCGGGACCTGAACAAAGGTTTACATAGCTTAAAATCGATATTTCGAAGCTGCTGGTGCAGTCCGTTCGGCCATCTGTCGCACTGATCAAAACAGATCAATATAAGTCTAAAATAAAACTCTCGAAGCCAACAAAAATCACAATATCGCATAAATGATACCAAAATGAATCAAAAATTATGCCAATCACTCTCATACCCTAGAAATATCATAATGCAACTACAGAAAGGGGTAAAACAGTCAAATCACACAAAATCACAAATAACATATATTTCATCAAATTTTTATATCATTACATCATCCACCACTAAAAATCTAGTTGGTCCTCGAACTAAGGCAAAAAAATACCTGAATCAACAAAGAGATGGGGATAAGAACTACACTTATCAGACTCGACCTCTCAAGTAGCTTAATCTACAGGTCAATGTTTCCACTGAACCTTAACCACAGGGATCACTCTAGAGCGCAACCGCCTAACATCCCTAGCCAAAATAGAAATCGGCTCCTCAACAAAGGACAACCGCTCATCTAACTAAACTGAATCCCAAAGAATGGCATGAGACTCATCTGAAATATAACGACGAAGCATAGAAACATGAAAAATTAGATGAATAACTGATAGATCAAGGGGAAAGCCAACTCATAATCCACATCACCAACTATCCGAAGAATCTCAAATGGACCAATTTACCTGGGGCTAAGCTTGCCTCTCTTCCCAAACCTTAGCACACCTTTCATGGGTGAAAATCGAAGGAAAACACGATCACCAACATAAAATCTCAAGGCACGAAGTCTAAGATCATCATAACACTTCTGCCTACTCTGAGCCGATCTAAGTCTATCCTGAATGACCCAGACTTTATCCAACGACTCACAAAGCAAGTCTGTGTCTCGAGGTCTCACCTCTGAAACATCAAACCAACCTATTGGGGAGAGACAATGCCTACCATACAACGCCTCAAATGGAGCTATATCAATACTGAAATGGTAGCTAATATTATATGCAAGCTCTGCTAAAGACAAATGTTGCTCCCACTGGCCACCAAAATCAATTGCGCATGCGTGAAGCATATCCTCCAAAACCTGGATAGTCCTCTCTAACTGGCCATCAGTTTGGGGGTGAAATGCTATGCTAAGATCAATCTGAGTACCCAACTCATCCTGAACAACTTTCCAAAAGTGAGATGTGAACACAAAACCTCAATCTAAAATAATGGACACCAGCACACTATGCAGATGCACAATCTCACGAATGTAGATAGGGGCTAACCTCTCAGCACTGAATGAGACCTGAATCGAAATAAAATGAGTTGATTTGGTCAATCGATCCATGATGACCCAAACACTGTCATAACTATGAAATGTACGAGAAAACCAGTCACAAAGTCTATAGTGATCCGTTCCTACTTCTACTCGGGAATGGATAACATCTGAAGCAAACCACCAGGTCTCATATCCTCGTCCTTCACCTGCTGACAACATAGGAAACGATCCACAAAATCCGTTATATCCCACCTCATAACACCCCACTAGTAGTGTTGTCTCAAATCACGATACATCTTAGTCACACCTAGATGGATAGAATATCTAGAACAATGGGCCTCCTCTAAGATCAATCTAATCCAATCACCACTCTCGGCACATACACTCAGCCCCCAATCCTCAAAACTTTATCTGAATCAAGTGAGGATTCCTTATCCTCCCCACTCAACACTTTATCTTGAATCAACCTCAATCTAACATCATCAAACCAATGAGCTCGAATCTGCTCCATCAAAGAAGATCTAGCATCCATAAGAACCAAAACACGCCCCAGTGTCGAAATATCAAGCCTAACGATTTGGTTGGCTAAAATCTGAATCTCTAAGGCCAAAAGCCTCTCCTGAGTCAAAAGATACGCCAAGCTACCAATGCTAGTCGACTTTTGTCTTAAGGCATTCGCAACCACATTAGCCTTGCCCGAATGGTAAAGAATAGTCGTATCATAATCCTTAAGAAACTCAAGCCAACGGCGCTGCCTCATATGAAGATCTCGCTGGGTGAAGAAGTACTGAAGGCTACGATGATCTGAGAAGATCTCATAATGGACTTCATACAAGTAGTGCCTCCACAACTTCAAGGCAAACACAATTGTGTATAGCTCTAAATTATGGGTAGGATAATTCCTCTCATGAGGCTTCAACTGATGAGATACATAAGAAATCACCATGTCCTCCTGCATCAACACAACACCTAATCCAGCATCAAAAGCATCACAAAACACGGTAAATCTCAGGCCCTCCTAGGATAAAGCCGATATAGGATTAGAAGTCAACAAGTCCTTTAGCTTTTGGAAGTTTGCCTTACAAGCATCAGACCACTAGATGGAAATCTTGTTATGAGTTAACTTAGTCAATGGAGCTACAATGAATGAAAAACCCTCAATAAAACATCGATAATAACCCTCCAAGTCAACAAAACTCCGAATCTTGGTGGGCGAAATAGGTCTATCCCAATTACAAAATTCTACAACCTTGGCTGGATCAGCCATAATACCTTTCTTAGTCACCACATTATCCAAGAAAGAAAAAGACTCCAACTAAAACTCGCACTTAGAGAACTTCATGTACAACTTCTCATCCCTCAATCTCTGAAGAACAATACGTAAATACTTCTCATGCTCAACCTCACCCTTGGAATTCACTAAGATATTATCTATAAACACAATAACAAAGAAGTCGAGATATGGTCGAAACACCCGATTCATCAACTCCATGAATGGGGTAGGGGAATCGGTCAACCCAAAAGACATGACCAAAAACTCATAATGACCATATCGAGACCCAAAAGATGTTTTTGAAATATCCGAAGCTTAAATCCTCAACCGGTGATAATCAGACCGCAAATTAATCTTGCAAACACCTCAGCACCCTGAAGCTAATCAAACAAATCATCCATGCGGGGAAGAGGATACTTATTCTTAATCATCACCTTATTCAACTATCGATAATCAATTCACATCCACATAGACCCATTCTTTCTCTTCACAAACAAGACAGGCACACCTCAAGGTGAAACACCAGGCGCACCTCAAGGTGAAATACTAGGTTGAATAAATCTCTTATCCAACAACTCCTGCAACTGATCCTTCAGTTATATTGGGTCCATCCTATAAAGGAGGAATAAAAATAGGATTGGTGTCTGACTCAACATCAATAATAAAATCAATATCTTGATTCGAAGGCATACTAGGAAAGTCCATAGGGAACACATCCATAAACTCACGGACAACATGGACAGAATCCAAGGAAGGAGTCAAAACAACACTGGTGTCACGAATATGGGCCAAGTAAGATAAACATCCCCTCTCAACCAATTTACAAGCCTGAACATAAGATATGACCCTCTTAGGACCCAAATGAAGTGTACCCTTCCAAGCTATCCTTGGCACACTCGACGAAGCAAAGTCATAGCCTTGACAAAACAATCTAAGACAACATAATAAGGAGCCAACTAATTCATGCCTAAAATAACATCAAAATCGATCATATCTAATACAAACAAATCTACCGAAATCTCACGCTCAGCAAAAGTCACAACACCAGATCGGTACGCCTGATCCACCACTAAAGAATAATCTATCGAGGTAGATACACAATAGGCATGGAAAGAGGCCCACTAACAGAATCAAAACCCAAAGTAAAATACATAGACACATAGGAGAAAGTCCATCCGAGATCAAATAATATAAATACGGGTCTGAAACAAAAGAGGAAGGTACCTGTAATCACAACATCAGAAGCCTTTGCCTCAGGTCTGTCTTGTATAGCATAACACTATCCACGACTACCAACTGGCTGAGTATCCCCACAACCACTAACACGGGCTCTACCATCTCTACCTATTGCACCTTTGGTAGAACCCCTACCTCTCACAGCTGAAATAGGAATAAGTCTAAACACATGGCGAGACTAATCCTTGTCCACATGGTCTCATCACACACATAGCAACCTCTATGACCAGTCTCAACAAGAGAAAGTACAACTGAGCCCGAATGGCCACCCTAAATTGCTAAACTAGAAGATCCACCAGTTGAACTCTATAAAATCACCTGCACTGGCCTACCATGGTTTCAATGAGAACCTCTAAAATCTCTACCTCAATAGATCTGACTCTTGAACTCACCAAAACGCCGCACCTTCTTGGCATCTCCCCAAGATATACTAAGAATATCCTGTGTCATCTTATCATAATCCACTAAACCTTAGAAAGAAACCCCAAACACATCCATCTGAGATGTACCCAACTAAAGAGAAACATCCAAACCCTTTCACAAACTTTTGAACCTTCTCAGACTCGATGTAAATGCTATCATAGAAATATCTAGACAGGGAATGAAAGCATGCCTTATACTCAAAAACTTCTATTGAGCGCTGCTCCAAATGATCAAACTCGTCTCGCATATGATCTTCTCAAACTGAAAGGCATAAATCTCTCTAGAAAAGCCTCGACGAACTGATTCTAACTCATCTCAGGAGAATCACAGGGTCTACAACTGACAAGCAACCTCCACCAATCTCTCTCTCTACATCTCTTAATGGATAGTAGTATAAGCCACACCATCCGCACAAAAAGAGTAAAACACAACTCAGAACATAAGATATGAAAGAATTCACACGATAAAGAATAAAATGAGGGAGGTTTCCTAAAGACATATTATAGCCTCTGGAAGATAGATACGGACGTCTATGTATCGATCCGCGAGACTCTATTAGACATCTCATTCTTACACCGTTGAGACCAATGAAACCTGACTGCTCTGATACCAATTTTTCACGATCCAAAAATGAGGGTCATGATGGCATTTATCGCGGCGTACCTTGACAAGTAAGCCTATCACCCAAACTGTTACGAAAAGAGAAAAAGAAAGAAATATTCCAAGGTAAGGCTTCTAGAACGAAGCCAAACCATATAAGTAATTATAACAATGCGGAAAATACATATCCAAAATACCAATCATGCCCAAAATCAGGTGTCAATAGTGTAAGAAGTACTAATACAATCCAAGAGTCAAATTCATCTGAAAAATAACCACAAAGGAATAATAATTATCTCCGAATACTAATAATGACATAACTACTATAGAAAGATAGAGGTGAACTTCGGACGCATGAATATCCAAACGCTACCTTGGAAGCTCCAACAATTGCTCGAGTTAATCAAGTTGAGGCGCACTCAAACTAGGACCTGCACCGAAAGGGCGCAATAGGCATGAGTACGGTCCACTTGTACTCAGTAGGTATCATAGGCCGACCAAACAAAGTGGTAAATGAAGCATACAAAATATACACTAAGGGCACGTCACCTGCAATCAGAAAATGTCCCACAACGGTAGCCCACACCGCTTGCACTAACAGTTCTAATATATCTCATAAATGTTTCAACAACACACCAAGATATAGAACACAAGTATACATTATTTCACATATAAATAGAACAAGAGAGAACATGTAGATACAAGATCATCAAATATAAGTAAAGGAAGGTAAGACAAATACATAGATGACAAGTCAATAAGGTAATACAACACAACTTAAACACAATAAAGTAAGTACAATGTATATGATGATGATGATGATGATGATGGTGTACGAGGTCGTCGCACAACCTCCGAGATCGTCGCACAATCTCTGTATATGCCTACGGAGCTAAATCTTCCTAACGTAGGATCCATAAGGGGTTCATCAACCCGTATACAATTCACATATCTCATATCTCCTTTTTGGCACATCCCTCGAAAAGGGTTTGATAAGGTGTTACAATATCTTTTAAAAAGGTGTTGCCAGTGTTTCTCAGATGTTGCCACGGTGGTACCAATGTTTCATGAATGATTATGATATGAAGATGTAGTGCTCACAACCAATCACAATGAGTATTTCCATAACCAACCACATGGCATATTTTCACAACCAACCACAATGATACATTTCAACAACCACATGAGCTAATATCCACTCATTATTTTCGTTTCATCCATTAATTTCCATATGTCTCATATGTCAAAAAGTATGAATATAATCACAATACACCAATGGTACCACATTAAATATTTTTAACACAATACAATTATTCACATGTATTCAAGACTATCAATATCACATAGGACCCCACACGGTCACACATATCACATAATAACTCAATTTTGACAATTACATCACATATAGGCCTCATCACGGGCACAACACATAAATAACCATTTTTTATGATTAGTTTCCACCCTTAACATGCATTTTGTATCATCATTTACTATCCAGCCCAGTCTTAAAGAGTTGAGTCATAACCTACCTCGAAAGGCAAAACCGGTCTGCTACACTTGAACTCACGACCTTACTTTTCATGAATAATCCCAAAATCTACTAAAAGCATCAAATATAAAATCTATGCATCAATACAAAATCAACAACACCCATATTGGCTACTTTTGGTTCGGGATCAAAACGGACCCCCAAAATGAGTTTCCGAAAAAGAAGGGCAAAATCTAAACTTTACTTCAAAAATATATTTTTCATATTTATAGAAACCTACAGCTATAAACCCAAGTTAAATCGAGTCAAAAACGGGGTTCAAATCGAAGAAAAACTATTTTTGAGCTTTACCAGGTAAAATCTTTGAAATTCGGGTTAAAATCAAGAATCAGAGTTTTTTTAAGGGTTAAATTGATGAAAAACTAGTAATTATAATATAAAAATATTATTCAAGTAAAAAGAAGTGAAATTGGGGCTTAAATTCAAGCCCTAAGATTTTTGGGGTTTTGAGAAATCAATCAAGAAATTACTAAGAAAATGGTGAATTCTTACCTTTAATCCGTAATAAAACCAAGAAAAAAGTATTAATCTAGCTTCCCAAGCTCTCACAAACTTTTCTTTTAAGATCCCACACTATTTTAGGGTTTAACTCCCAAGAGCCAAGATGAAAATGAGCAAAAATGGGCCAAAAAGGGTGAAAATAATAGTAGTTTTTTTATGTTGGTTGATCGGACTTCAACGGGGTGCTCGGGATTCGTTCGGAGTCTGATACATGCAAATGAACTATGCAACCATACTAAATTCGATATTTCAGACGCATTAGATACCATATTTTCAAAAAAAAACATCGTTTTCACAAAGTTGATCCCCGAAATCATAATTTTCCAAACCGAGGGTCAAAATGAGGTTTAAAAACCGTAAAATTATACCAAATATGATAACAATTCTGGATCATCTGGCAAAGTCAGATTTTCCATCCAAGATCATTTCGATCAAATGTGGGTCCCACACTCATATTTCTAGTTTTCCAACTTTTCGACCAATAGGTCAAAATGAGCTCGAGTGCACCGGGACCTGAACCAAGGGTCTACCTAGCCTAAAATCAATTTTTCGGAGTTGTTGGCGTAGTCCGTTCATTCATCTGTCTCACGTTTCAAAAGATATCCACATAAGTCCTAATTGAGTCTCTCGAAGCCATCAAAAATCACAATATCGTATAAATGATACCAAAATGCATTAAAAATCATGTCAATCACTCCCACACCCCAGAAATATCATAATGCAACTACGGAAAGGGGTCAAATAGTCAAATCACGTACAATCACAAATATCACATATTTCATCAAATTTTTAGGTCGTTATAGACCTATTTGGGGGCACCACTCCCTGTCAAGGATTTTTTCATATCTTGGCCTCGAAATTGAAACTTTTGATTAAGAGAAAGACAATTTGGTCAACTGCATGTGTCTTTTTGTGGTAACAATATTAGATTTCTAACATTATATAGTATATAATTTTTGTTTTTCAAATACGTCATTACAGGTAGTCGTTATTTTTAAGAATTTACTTCACCAAATCTCAAAATCTTAGAACTTAGATAAATAGTAATCCTGAATATATTGTCACATCATCTCTTCAAATCCTCAAATATAAATATTGATTGAGTCTCTTTATTTTTTTTTACTTAAGAATATTGATGATAGGCGGATTTACACGCCTATATCAATATATTTTGCCCATATTTTAGCCTAGTTTTGAGAACAAATTATATATTTCATGCACTTTTAGTCCTTTTTCCTGTAAATGAGCTAACAAACATGATTAGTAAAGTTTCAGGTATAAATGATGCAGAATTCAGCATTTTATGGCTTACTTGACGCAAAAGAAAGCTCACGAAGAAAGGGAAGGGAGTTTACACGCCTAAGGACCAAAACTGCTGCATGGAAAATCTGTCCCGGGCTAAAACAGCAATTCTGAAGACTTTGGGGACTTACAGACACAAAGCTGGATTTTGACAATGATACATTAACCTAGTACAATTAGGTTATGTATTTCATTATTTTATGTGGATTATGATAATGTTACCTTAACCTAGTACATTTGGGTTAAGTATTTCATTAGTCTAATAGGATTTGGTTATTTATTTCATTAGCTTAGTAGGATTAGGATATGGGTATTATAAATACCCTATCATGCTAGAGATTTTAGAACATCTTCTTAACTTCTCGTCTTACAACTCAATTCTATTACTCTACAATTCTTCTAATCTTTTCATTAATTCTATTTTTCTTCTTCTACTCTTCTATTCTTAAATTCCACAACAAGAGAATCGTTACTTGCTAAGGAATCACGCCTCACGCCTATCACTTGATCTACACGCTATTACTCAATCTCGTGATATAATAACAATGTCAATCGTTATTTCCTTCGCATTCATGGGTAACTAAACTTCTCTGTTGGGGTTATGGAAGCCGAATGAGTTACTATCTATTGTTGTGAGTTTGTGAGTTCGAGGCACGTATATTGCTTATATCATTATTCTCTTCATCTTAATCTACATTCTTTGCGGTTGCAAACGCAAGAATATGCCAGTCTAACATTTAACTTGTTCGAGAGAAAAGTTATTTGTCTGGAAAAGAGATAATGTCAAGGTAGTAGGACACCCTTTCCTATTAAAAAGCTAGTGTCGTAACTGGACTAACCTCTTGGAGAATTCGTACCGTTAGACACGCTTTAAGCTCGAGAGAGTTAAAGTGAAATAGTCCTTGTTTAGGTCGAGAGACGCTTGGATTTACCATCGACTACAATCCTCTATAAGCAATTGCATGTCAGAATTCTACACACTCATAGCCAATAGAGACGTATACCTCAGAAGGTGGACATAACCCCAACGCTTCAATTCTCATTGTTTACAACCAACGTAACAATCTCTCTCTTTTTACTTTATTATTTTCAGCTTTTGTTTACATTACTTGCAAAACAAGAATCCCCCCTTCTTACGAGACTTGCACCAAAAGTTTAGTAATTTTACTTACTTGTTGGCCAAGCTATTCCCTGTGGGATCGACACCCAACCCAGGTTGGGTTCTATATTTGCTAACGACCGCTTTACACTCAAACGAGAGCTGTAGATTGAGCGTTATCAAAAATTGGCGCCGTTGCCGGGGAATACAAGTGTCAATTAAGTTCGTAATAATTACTAGACCCTTTGGTCAAAGATTCTCGTACTTTTACTTTTAGTTTTTATTTTTGTCTACTGCAGGTTTTTATTTTAGTGCATGCCCCATACTCGAAGTTCTGGTCAACCGTTATTACCAATCAATCCTGAACCACAACGCATTGGTAGAATGGAAGCACAAGCTGAAATCGCAAGGATGGCTGCTCAACAGGAACAAGCAAGATTGGCTGCCCTTGCCGCAGCCCAAGTTCAACAGCAGAACATTGATAACCCTGCACGAGCACCAAATCCTGACGATGAGGATTTAGGTGATGACAAGTTACTAAACCCTAGGCGTGATGCTGAAATCGTAACACCTGCCAACAGAAGAGGTCGACAAGCTTGGTATAGACATGATCGCCAACCTATGCAGCCAGCTTTCGACGATGATGATGATGATCTTGATGGTGCCGGAGCCACTGGAGCTATAATTCCACCACCATTAGCGCCCGGAGCCAAGTTCAACATCACAAGCACCATGATTCAGTTATTGCAACTCAAGGGATTGTTTGGTGGACTAGCAGGCGATGATCCGGATATGCATCTCATCAACTTTATTTCTACATGCAAGTCTTTTGACAATCCTGGTGTTGGTCAGAATGCAATTCGATTACGTCTATTTCCATTGTCTATGTCTGGGGAGGCAACACTATGGTTGAATGGGCTGACTCCTGATTCTATTACAAATTGGAGGCAATTGATAGACGCTTTCCTAGAAAGATTCTTTCCGCCATCCAAAAGAGCACAATTGAGAGATGAAATCAGCAACTTTCGTCAGCTTCCCACTGAAGCTCTTCATGAAACATGGGAGAGGTTCAAGACAAAGCTAGCGAGATGCCCAAACCATCACATGACTAATGTTCACCTCATGGAGATATTGTATAGATCCTTGAATTCAATAACTAAGCCAGTGGTGGATAACGCAGCTGGAGGATCATTTATGGACCTCACCTTTGGTCAAGCAAGCAATATGCTAGATCGCATGACGAAACACAGTAGAGCTTGGCATACCAGGTATTCCGAGGTAGCAAGCCCCACTTTATCTATAGGCATGACTGCAGACCAAAGAAGAAGACAAGAAGAACGTGATCAAGATTTAGCGCACATGAAAATGCAAGTGGATCTTCTGACAAAGCATTTATTATCAGGGAAGACCGAAAAAGTAAAAGTTGTGGCGCTAAAAGGAAGAGACGAATCTGATTCGGAAGAAGAGGCCAACTACTTGAACAATCAGGGGGGTTTTCGAGGGAATACCCAAGGAAACCAAGGTCGGAACTATTATGGTAAATCTGGAAACATGGACCAAGGTAGTTGGAAGAACAAGAATGAAAAGAGTGGTTTGTACGTTCCCCCTGGTAGACGTGATACCACCACATCTAATTCTGGAAGTATGGAAGACATGATGGCTAAATTATTGAAAGGAGTGGAAGCAACAAGCGCGGGAGTTACTGAGGTAATTAATGATTTGTCCTCCATGAAACAACTAGTTGATTCTCATTCCACTTCAATCAAGCAAATAGAGCAGCAATTAAGCCAACTGTCAGCAACACTCAATCAAAGAAAGGCTGGCACTCTACCTAGCGATACTGCGCAAAACCCAAGGAATGATGGGTCATGCATGGCCATCACTACCAGAAGCGGTAAGGTGCTGGAACCTTCAGAAAAAGGCAAGCAAGTGGTTGACGAAGTAGCGGACATGGATGATAACGCAAAAGGAGAAGATGCCGCAACAACCAGTCCTGACGTCAAGGATGTCACGCCCAGTGACGTGCAGCCTGAAAAAATGGAAAAACGGAAGCAAGAGAAGAAGAAAGTCATGGAGAGAACACTTCCATACCCACCACCACCTTTTCCCCAAAGATTGAAGAAGGTGGCGGATGATACGAAGTTCAGCAAATTCATGACTATGTTAAAGCAGCTGACCATTAATGTTCCATTGGTGGAAGCACTTGAACAAATGCTTGGGTATGCGAAATTCATGAAGGACCTGTTGACAAAGAAGCGGGCAGTAAGCTATGAGCCGACAGATAATATTCATCATTGCAGTGCAATTGCCACAAGGTCCTTAGTACAGAAGAAGGCAGACCCTGGTGCTTTCACTATTCCTTGCACGGTTGGATCTATGAATTTTGCTAAGGCATTGTGCGATCTGGGTGCTAGCATCAATTTGATGCCACTATCCGTCTACAAGAAGTTGGGGTTAGGCGATCCGACACCAACCAATATGAGGCTCGTGATGGCTGATAGGTCGGTAAAACGACCTGTGGGTATCTTGAATGATGTGTTGGTGAAGGTTTCTTCCTTCATCTTTCCTGCAGACTTTGTGATTTTGGATTGCGAGGTGGATTCTGAAGTTCCCATAATCTTGGGACGTCCTTTCCTTGCAACAGGAAGTGTGCTTATTGACATGAGAGATAATGAGCTTTTATTTCGAATCAATGACGAAGTGATTCGTTTTGATTTGTGCAAAGCGATGAAGCAGCCAAGAGATATGGATGTGTTCTCTGTAGTTAATGTTCATTATGAAGGTAAGAAAGCATTATCTGTAGAGAAACAGCCTACTGTTGAGCCATTGTCTGCTGCGCTGCTGAATGTTGAGCATGAGAATGCTAAAGAATATGAAGAACTTATGGGTGCTCTAACAGAAATAGAGTCCTATTCCCATACTCCTAAGAAACCGGACCGTGATCTTAAGAATCAACCGTCACCAACAGCGAAGACTTCCCTTGAAGAGCCACCAATGCTAGAATCGAAAGAGCTCCCCAATTATCTAAGGTATGTGTTCTTGGAAAGTATAAATATACTTCCGGTGAGTGCGGATGATTTAAGTAAACAACACGTAGAGGCTCTCATCTCTGCTCTGAAGAGATACATGAGAGTTATGGGTTGGACTATTGATGATATAATTGGTGACCCTCCGGGGAGACGTATGAGTCTTCTCGAAGAAGATTGCATGCCTACAAGTAAGCCTTATTGTCATCTAAATCCATTCAGAAAACGACCAACCATCTATCTCGACGAAGTCTAAGTACTCGAGGTAACTATGTCGAGCCACGACAATAAATAAGGCGCTAGATGGGAGGCAACCCATCGTTTATCATTTATCGTTTTTCATTTTTCATTTCATTCTAGTACTTGATTTGATTTTGATAAATGAAAAATCCAAAAATAAGAGTCGTGCCACGACCAAAACGAAGGCGCTTGGTGGGAGGCAACCCATCGTACTAATCGTTTTCATTTGTTTGAGCGAATATAGGTGCAAGAAGTAGTCAACGAGGAGATTGATTTCAATTGACGATTTGGACGCATTGTATGGTAAAGTTGGTAAGTTAGGAAGGGTGATGCATAAGGCTATGGATTGAGCCTTTCTCACGCCAAAATAGGCTTCGAGGAAGGCTAGGCCTTGGTAAAACTAGGCCACGAACGATGCACAACCTATCCTATAGCCTAAGGTCTCGTAATCTAGTGTGTTATACACTATGCGCCGCCTATTCCTAGGTATGCTTTTGACTATGCGCCGCCTATGCTATGGCATTTGGTCTCAGTATCTCATATGCCATAGACTATGCGGCGCATATGTCTACAAATGCCATAGACTATGCGGCGCATATGTCCCATTATGCTATAGACAATGCACCGCATATGTCATATCTATGCCAAGCATTATGCGTCGCATATGTGGGATTTTTGTCTCCAAAACCGATTGTAAATGGGTCATAACCCGACCCATTCTCTTCCTATATAAAGGGGACTTAGTTTTACAACACATTGCAAAGTGACCTAAAGGTGCCGCATATTCATCCAAATCCTCTCAAAATTTTCTTTTTTGCTCTTCCAATTCACAAAACCACCTCCAAAAGCTTCAAGCAAGTAAGTACTCTCTTATTCTTCATTTATTTCTCATAAGTACTACGTTGCTATGTCTATTATAAATTGCTACATATTGAAAGATTGTTGGTGAAGTTCATGTGTTTGGAATGTTAATGCAAAATCATGTGAGTGAATGTATACGTTAGAATCATCTTGACTTGTTTCCGACATGAATTTGGTTTTAATAGCATTGTTATACTATTTGCGGAATTTCTATAGTCTTGAACATTGTTTAAAATTGCTACTTGGATACTTACATGTTAGGCTATCCCGTTCATCGGGATAAGACTTATAGTGCCTGCCGACATAGGAGGTTGTGATTGTTGAAAGTAACTATATTATGTGGTAAACCCTATGTATTAGTGTTGTTATATCTAACATGAAAGTAATGCAATGGCTGCAAGTAGTGATACATCACTGATTTTCTTGCCGGAATACAACTCCTAAAACGTATGTCGACGAAATCTGAGTAATCGACCACTTTCACTTCACTGATTTGTGTCAACAAAACTAAGTGTGGGGTGTTACCCCTACTGCTTGTGCATAGATTGTATCCATTGATATTGTGCTACCACTAACACTATTTCTAGTCTCAGGTACAATGGCACCTAAAGCGAGACAAGGCAAGGAGAAGGCTACCACCTCCCAAAAGGGCAAAAAGAGAAGTCGCAAGGACCAAGGAGAACCCTCCTCGCTGCAAATACCTCGACTCACGCTTGGAATTAAGTGGGATACTTATGAGGAACTTCTGAGGATGACGACTCTGATGATGATTCCAATGCAAGGGGTATGACCCCAGACATAGAGGATAAGTCCGACCAACCAGGTTCCTCGTATTTATTTTCCACTGAGGACAGTGTCCCGACTAAGTGTGGGGTGGTGGTATTGCATGCTATACTTCTCTATTCGCATCTATGTTTGTTTGCTTTTGTTTCATTTTTGTTTCGTTTTGTTTTTTTTAGTAGTTAAAATTTTTTTTTAGCTTCGCATGAAATTATTTTGATAGGCAGCATGAGATTATAACAAGAGTATGTGCTACAATTGTGACTATTGAGACGTTTAGGCTCTAGTTGTGACTCATTATGTGATATTGTGTGGTTCAACTCCTTCACTTGTTGGGTCAAGAGTCTATATTACCTCCAATAAAGTCGACCATGTGCCTTGTGTGTGTGAGATAATAGTATATTCTATGTATGTGGCTGATGCTAGAACTTGCCTGGTATGTATGCAAAGCGAAAATAAGGAGTGTAAGTTTAGGATATGATTTAGGCATTTCTTTGACAACCTATATTTGTTTACCTTCAGTTTTACCTACCCATGGACATCATCCTAGTTAAACCCTTTTGAGCCTTTAGCCTATTTCTTTGACAACCTTGTATGTAAGCCTAATCCATTTCTTTCAAGACCATAATTTGATCCAAACTCCTAAGTGCTTTAAAGTGAAAAAGTCATCTGACAACATAAGAGGAAATTGGGTGAGTATGATGCTATAAATTATAATGGTGCTTGAATGTGTTATGAAAAAGAAAGTGTTATCATAAGAGGTATGTTGTGAAAAGAAAAAGGAAAAGAAAGCTGAAAAGCGAGTTGTGCTTAAAATTGAAAAACAAAAGAGGAGAACAAGGGTGGTATAACAAAAGAAAGAAGAAAGGTTGAAAGAAAAAAGTGTCAATGATACAAAGTGATGTATTAAAGCGCTTAGGAACTTAGTCACTATTCCTGGCCAAAATAGTCCTACCCGTCCCTTAGCCTACATTACAACCATCAAAAGACCTACTTGATCCTAATCTTAACATTCCAACATTTAGTAGAGTATTACATTAAGGGCAAGCCTATGGTCATCAGTCGCTACATATGAATTCTTTGTGAGAGTGAGAGCAAGGACATTTTGATACCCATGTTTGAAAAATATGCTATATTTGTGAGTGATTATGGGTACTATATGGTGAGACACACATGGTTGATGAGTTTTGGATAGTTGTATATGATTCTATGCACTTTAACGTTTGCATGCGAGTTGATCACCATCACGAGTCTATACTTGAGGTTAAATTGTTTCTACTTATAATCGGAAAGCTACTCTTGGTTGATAATCGTTGTGCTTGTCTTAATAAATGTTTTGTGTTGTTGCTGTAAAAACCTTAAGTTGATGCTTAGAAGGACATGATATGTTGTTCGAGGACGAACAAAGCTCTAAGTGTGGGGTGTTGATGATAGGCGAATTTACACGCCTATATCAATATATTTTGCCCATATTTTAGCCTAGTTTTGAGAACAAATTATATATTTCATGCACTTTTAGTCCTTTTTCCTGTAAATGAGCTAACGAACATGATTAGTAAAGTTTCAGGTATAAATGATGCATAATTCAGCATTTTATGGCTTACTTGACGCAAAAGAAAGCTCACGAATGAAGGGAAGGGAGTTTACACGTCTAAGGACCAAAACTGCTGCATGGAAAATCTGTCCCGGGCTAAAACAACAATTCTGAAGACTTTGGGGACTTACAGACACAAAGCTGGATTTTGACAATGATACATTAACCTAGTACAATTAGGTTATGTATTTCATTATTTTATGTGGATTATGATAATGTTACCTTAACCTAGTACATTTGGGTTAAGGATTTCATTAGTCTAATAGGATTTGGTTATTTATTTCATTAGCTTAGTAGGATTAGGATATGGGTATTATAAATACCCTATCATGCTAGAGATTTTAGAACATCTTCTTAACTTCTCGTCTTACAATTCAATTCTATTACTCTACAATTCTTCTAATCTTTCCATTAATTCTATTTTTCTTCTTCTACTCTTCTATTCTTAAATTCCACAACAAGAGAATCGTTACTTGCTAAGGAATCACGCCTCACGCCTATCACTTGATCTACACGCCATTACTCAATCTCGTGATATAATAACAATGTCAATTGTTATTTCCTTCGCATTCATGGGTAACTAAACTTCTCTGTTGGGGTTATGGAAGCCGAATGAGTTACTATCTATTGCTGTGAGTTTGTGAGTTCGAGGCACGTATATTCCTTATATCATTATTCTCTTCATCTTAATCTACATTCTTTGCGGTTGCAAATGCAAGAATACGCCAGTCTAACATTTAACTTGTTCGAGAGAAAAGTTATTTGTCTGGAAAAGAGATAATGTCAAGGTAGTAGGACACCCTTTCCTATTAAAAAGCTAGTGCCGTAACTGGACTAACCTCTTGGAGAATTCGTACCGTTAGACACGCTTTAAGCTCGAGAGAGTTAAAGTGAAATAGTCCTTGTTTAGGTCGAGAGACGCTTGGATTTACCATCGACTACAATCCTCTATAAGCAATTGCATGTCAGAATTCTACACACTCATAGCCAATAGAGACGTATACCTCAGAAGGTGGACATAACCCCAACGCTTCAATTCTCATTGTTTACAACCAACGTAACAATCTCTCTCTTTTTACTTTATTATTTTCAGCTTTTGTTTACATTACTTGCAAAACAAGAATCCCCCCTTCTTACGAGACTTGCACCAAAAGTTTAGTAATTTTACTTACTTGTTGGCCAAGCTATTCCCTGTGGGATCGACACCCAACCCAGGTTGGGTTCTATATTTGCTAACGACCGCTTTACACTCAAACGAGAGCTGTAGATTGAGTGTTATCAAATATCATTTGCAAAGTAGATTTTAATAAATTTTGTGTAAACGATCAAATCTTCAAGCATTACAATCAATAGACACATTATCGATCGTAAAGTACCATAAGACAACCTATATGCTTCTACTTTAATACTATGTGCTATGTTGATACAATAAATAAATGAAGTTCAACTAAATTAATAGACAAATACTAAGAAATATATAACTTTCATGTACATATTATAACGAGCATACGAACATCACCATCTCCATAGCTCGAACATACCCTCCTCGGTCCATACTCGAACTGTGTGTGAATACATATGAAGCCTTCAAGGACACAAACACCAAAGATCACACTGAACAAATTGTAGCAATACCTAAGTATGACCCTCTTGATAGCCTTGGTCCATAACATAAGCTATAAACACCTATAACCAAATCAACAACAGGGGCGCACTACAACAATATTCATATATTGCTATAAAATATTTCATAGCTAAATCTAAAAATTTCTGTGGCTAAATACCTTAGCTAACATAATTTTTTCCATAGCATACGTAGCTAGAAATGGGTAACTAAAAGCTAGCTACAAACTTTAACGTTTCATAGCTAAGGACTAATGTCTACTGCTATGAGAATTTTACGTGATGTGGCTATTTTAAAGAAGTCTAATTGCCATGAAAATATATATTTATAGCTAATAGTTAATTTTCTAATTGCCACAACTAATCTACTTTGTAGCTATTTTATACTTTAGCCACAAATAAATTTATTGTGGTAAAAGATAAAATTATTTTGCCACAACAATTGAAATAGTAGCTATATATTTAGCTACAAATTTACTTTTTTCATAGCTATAAATAGTCACAATATTTGTGATTAGATTTTTATAATTATATTTTACTATGACAAATTTTTTTATCATTTTAATTTTATCGATCAACTTTTTTATTAGTGATAGTAAATGTTGCCATTACAGATGTTATTTTTCGTTAATTATTTTAAATTCTCATAGTCATATTCATTCATGTTTTATGAAAACTAAAAACATAATAATATCACTTAATTCATACGATACAACAACATTTGAATAATTTCAAATCTTAATTGTAAAATATAGTACAATTGTATATTCAATGTTCATGGCATTCAAGTCCACAACTATTCTATTATTTTTAAAACACAAAGTGATTAATGAGAGACCAAGCAATAAGAAAAAACACTAATTTAAATTCTTGTCACAAGAAAATCAAATCTATATACAATATATTAGAATTTTAACTTTAGTCTATAAAATTTTGAAGGTTTCATATCAAAATTAAAAAGCTCTATGTATTTGATTTGGGGATTGGAGATGTTGATCCTATTGCATTCAAGGACAAAATGAGTTCACTCTTTGCATCAAAATTGAGTCCATAATCTTCTTACATCCAAGAACTAAATCGCACCCTATAAATTCAAACAAACAAACACAATAATTAGAGTAAAAGAATAAGTGCATCTAAGAAAAATTTTAATGTAAAATACAAGTTTAATTTTTATAACGCTAATAAAAACTCAACAAAAAATTAGTAAATAAATCTATATTTATCAAATTACTAGAATAACCTATAAAATTAATCCTCAAAAGTAAATCAAATCGATATAATAATATTTAGAAATACTAAAACATAAAAATATGAAAATATTTGGAGAAGAATGTCACAAATTTATTAATAATTAAAAAGAAGAATATGGAGAAGGGGTGAAGGAGTGGGGCGGATGAAAAGAAAAGAGGCGGGGATATATAATACTTAGAGAAGAGGTGGGGACATATAATATACTTAGGTTTTCTAAGGGCTTTAGTTGTTATCTTTCATTTTGTTAAGAATGTTTCTCTCTTGTTTTTTTTTCTGTTTTTTTTTTTTTGGGGGGGAGGGGGGGAGTGGGGATAAATATATTTGGTGTTCTAGAAAAAGTTTAAATATAAATAAATTAAAGTAGTAAATATATGAAACTAACTTACCTATGAAAAACAAAGAATATAAATATATTATTTACATCAAGTAGAATAGAAAATATTTACTAATATGTAAATATATTATGATAACAATTTTTCTCCATAATATTGGATTATTAAAATAGTATTAGATTATTACATCAATAATTCTCATACTCAACTTCTAAAAATCTTTTCTTTATTAATCTAATTAATTTCATTAAAAAATTTGTAACTCACAAGACGTGTACAGTCAAGCCTCTCTATAGTTATAATATTTGTTCAAAAAATTTATGTCTGCTATAGAGATGTATTTTTATATATGTATACTGACATTTAACGTTCGAATCTCATTTAGTAGTTTTTTTTGTGAAATTATGAAATAATTGATATGCTACCATTTAAATATAAGTTTTTCTTTTAATTAGATATTCATTCTTAAAATTTATTGTGTGCATGACATTAATGATGATTATCATAAATATTTTGATATTTTATTTTGTACATAATATATTTTTTATAAAATATTATTATATAGTACTTGAGTTTGTTGTTATAGAGAGATAATTTTACAATGAGTGTACCACTATAATAAATATAATTGTTGTTACAGGTAGAATGTCGTTACATAGAGAAGTAAAATATAATATAAAAGTTGATTCTGAAGAAAATTGAACCGCTATAGTGAAATGTTATTATAACGAGGTGACATTATAGATAGGTTTAACAGTACAAGAAAAAATTTAAAGTGTCTAAATTCATTTTGTATCAATAATTGTGTTGATTTCTTTTCTTTTTTCTATTAATTAAAGATTTCATAAAATAATAAAATAGATAAACACAACATACTTTAAGTTATTTCAATAAATTGAGTGGTTTTTTTTGTAATCTTTAGTTAAATCTACACCACGAAATAGGAAATCTTAATATTAAATGCTAATTAAATTTTTATTGTTTAAAATTAATTGAATTTTACTAGATATGTTGTTGTTATTGTAAAATTAATTTTTACATTGAATAAAAATATAATTTAGTTATTTTCTAAAATTATCATTTCAGTTTTTGTAAGCTTCATTTTATTATAAGTTAAATGTTTTTAGCCATGTATTATATCAATAGATTATTACTTTTAAATATAAATTTAACAATAATTATATCCAAGATTTTTTTAAAGTTATTATTTTTAAGTGGCATATTCCACTATTTTCTTGTTTAAAAATTTATAATTCTAGTATAAGCCATTATATAAAATTTGACGTTTTTTAAGAAATAGTGTTTAGAAGTCTGATATGCAATATTATACACCTAGAATATAATATTATAATTATACCAAATTTAATTCATCTTCTTCGTATTAATACGTTGAATTCCTCGCTTTTTATTTTTCTAAAAAACTATATATTCAAAAAACATATGGAAATACAACTTATTAAATTAAATTATTAAAAAAATTAATAACGTTGATTTTCATCATTTAAGAAAATATTGCATTTAGTTTTAGCATTAATTATTAATTTTCAATAATATTTTTTTTGTATGTATTTTTTGTTAATAAGTGACGCAATATACATGCCCAACACACTTATACTCAAATTATAAGAACACATATTATTTTCATTTAAATGAATATAATATTACATATATTATAACTTTAATTACAATATTATATACTTCTGCGTTTTGTATGTCAGCTTTTATATTGACTTTACGTACATGTACACATTATATGTTAATTTAGCTATAATATATTTTTTTAAATAACTTATTGTGGCTAAAATGTTATTATTGATCATTAAATTTCTACTTATGGCAAAAGATAATGACTAGCTATGAAAATTTATTATATCAATAAAGTTATGGCTAATAATTTAACTATTACCACAATTTTAATTATTTGAAGTAAAAAATATTTATTTAGCTATAAATTTTTATTTCAAATAATTTTATTGTGGCACAATGTGCAATATGCGTACTATTGTTCTCATTTTTGATAAGTAGATTGTGATTTTGATAGCGTAGCACCTAGTGAAAGTTTCTCAGAAGGAAAAAATGGTGATTTAGCGGAAGCTTCCTCACTACAAGAAAGGTGATAAAAAGTCATTATTGCTACGGTAACTTTTATCACGTGACAACAACTTGAAATTAGCTTCGAAAATTTATTATAGCAGTAAATATGTGGCTAGTTATTCAATTATTGGCATGCTTTTTATTACTTGAAGCAAAGTAATTTATTTGGCCACAAAAATTTATTTCACACAAGTTATTGTGGCTAAAATAATATTATTGCTATGGTAACTTTTATAGCGTGGCAACAACTTATGATTAACTACGATATTTCATCGAAACAATAGATTTGTAACTCTTTAGGTAATTATTGTCACAACTATTAACAGTTATAGGAAAAATAATAAATTAGCTTTGCCAATTTGATTTTCATGGCTAAGAAACTTTATGAATTTATAAATAGCCATGAAATTTGAATTTTTGTGGCTGTTAATAACTACTAGCCACGATTCTTAAATATGTAGCTAAGATTTTATAGCTATATATGCAACGTGTTGTAGTGGCGGCTCAAGCATATTCGAGGTCCAAGACATAAATCAAACAGAGGTCTTATATTTGTAAGAAAAATAACTCTTTTTAATGAACTCTCTATTTTCAAAATTGTATAATCTATTTTTTCTAATTATTCTTTTTTAAGTAATAATATAATCAATGCATTTAATCTTTGTTGAGACATAGTACTCTAGATATATGAACTTCTTCTAATAATTCTTTCCTTTTATATAAAAAAAAATATTTTTTCTATAATCATATTGAATTGTTTTTTTTTTAATCTATAATATATTATCATAAAAAATGAGGCCCCTCAAATTTGAGGGCCTAAGGCAACCACCCTTTTTTTTTTATGAGGTAGAGTCGCCCCTGATCAATATAAATGCTTAAATTTTTTAAGAACTGTCTAATCTGCTGATTTGGCACCTCTCAATAGTCCCCATTCTCATTTTTCTTTTAACTCATTTTTTTGGATTTTTTAAAAATATTATATTTTTTAAAATTATTTTCATAACTCACACTTCTTTATCCTCATAAATTATACTCTTAATTAATATTAATAATATTCATAACTCTCAATCTTTTTATATTCATAACCCCTAATAATTTAATTTTACATTAAAATGTCAATGCTATAAGTTATTATATTAATATATAATTATTATATATATTAATGGAGAATTGAAAGGTCACTCCAATCGTGCTTTTTCTCCTTTCTTATTTCTTTTCAGTTACTCTTTTTTAAGTTTTTACGTTATTTTTGGAGAATTCATATGTTAAAGTTAGGAATTAAAAATGAGGCTGGTGTAACATTTTTTGGTAGCCAAGAAATTTATTCTTTTTCCTTTCTTTTTTTTTTTTGCCATCTTCTGATTGTAAAATGTCAATATCTTCTAATTTTTTAACTTTTTTTTTTGACATTTAATGTATTTATAATGAGTAACTACTCATAACTCATACCTTTTAAATTTTTACTCTCAATAACATTTGTAACTCCCATAATTTTTATGTGCATAACCCTCAAACTTTAATGTGAAAGTCTCATGGCTTTCCTCTATTTTACTTATATAAACTCATATTTTGTTTCACGAAGACTCTCGTTCTTTCTCCCCTCTATCACTTACCTTGTGTATTATAATATATAACACGAAAGGAGTACAGGAAGGCAAGAAATATTTCATTCTCAAGTTTTTATATTTTTTTATGTACTTGATCATGCTTTCTTAATTTTAGCATTTTTAATATGTATTCATATTCTTCTGCAAAATAAGTATAATCAAAAAAATTTTAACGATATGAAGTAATTTTGATAGTATTAATATTTTAAATGTGATTAAGGGTGAAGTAGTCCCACCATTGCACCACAACTCATATTGATTGTTTTAATTCAATACTATAAAAGACTTACTTCAAAAGATGTAAAGTATTTCGATTGTGCAGATGAGAAACAAATGAAAGATCATATCATTATTTCGGATAAAGAAAGAGATCTACATTAATTTTTTTTATCTAAATATAAATACTACCTACTATTTCATTAAAATAAGAAACTAACAATCTATAGAATTAATATTTTTATATCTAATCAGTGGGATATATTAATTTATAAATTTTTTAATTAATTCCTTAAAGCACGGATAATTTTACTACTGAATTATAAAGTAGTAGAGCAAGAAGGGGGAGGGTGACTTTGACGTGTGATCTTCTGAGTCGTTCATTTGTGTGTCTAATCTGTATTTTGACCAATACAGAAATAAATATGCTACCCAAACCAACTTGAGACGTATAAATTAGTTCAAAAATTAATGTTCAACTTCTTCATCTAGAATATTATAATTGTAACATATCTAAATTCTAACTTTGAGGCAACTCATCCAAAAAAAAAAAGAATTAAAAAAATGCCAGCTATATTAATGAGTTGCTTGAGGAAATGGCCAACTCTGACTATGTTTTCCACATATCAATTTCTTAGAAAATCTCTTCCTTACCTTCTTTATTCCAAGAAATTTCCACCAGTAGTTTAATAATCATATGAAAGTATAGGTGGCAAAATAAATCCATTTTTTAGAACCTCACTTAATACATTTAAGTTTAAAATCGGTTTCGGTTAACTCATGATTTCGTTGTCATTATTTTTCTTTCTTTTTAATATAAATATTGTGTATTGCTCTACATTTCACATTATTTTAGTGTTGTTACTATTCTCATTTATATATTTCTTTTTTCAAACTGCTTGAAAATGTTATATTTAAATTTTAAATAAAAAAATTTATGGGAAACAACCCCTTTATCACCACAAGGTAAGGGTTCTTAATGAACACACTTTACCTTCTCCGAACTGCATTTATGATATTACACTAATTATGTTATTAATTTTTATATTGACCTAAACGGGTTAAACTAAAATGGCTCATCAAATTAGATCAAACTGAGTTAAAATAATGTAACTCACGCATGAAAAGCCAATCTAATTCCAAATATATATGATGGAATTTGGAGACTTGAGATCACGCAAAATTTCAAACTAATTAATAATAATTCAAAAAAAAAAAATACATTAACCATTGTCTTTTCTTTTTGCAAAAAGAAAAGTGAAAAAGGAGGGGAGGTCGTATCTATTATATTTGACGGTTGAGTAATAAATCTTAATTTGACTCATCTTAATTCAATTTATTTTAATCCAAATAAATTTCGAGCGCACTGAAGCATGATATTCGTTAATTGACCTGTCCAAATTTAATTTAAACGCCTGTTTGCGAACGCTCTCTCTATATATGAAACATCCCAGACAATTTCTTTAATGAAACATTCCAAACTTGAATTAGCTCCTAGCCTCAACTACCGTATCTTTTTCCAACTATAATTCTCTCATATATAGTCATTTCAAGAAATAAACCATATGTTAATGGAAGATCTCAAGGAAGCTATCACCTCTTCAATTCTTGATGTTAAAAATATTGAAAATATAAACTCAAGAAAAGTCAGAGATGATAAGATGGAAATCAGGAAAAAAAAGTGGATTCAAGATTGATTATGCTACTAGATTTCTTGAGAGACCTCTACATGAAAAGGGGAGAATTCTTCAAGAAAATCTATCCATTTCATCATGAAGATTTCGTTCCTATATTTGACAAAATCGTTCCTATAGGAATCAAGAAAAGAAATTCGAGATTAATTCTTTCAAAAGGAGTCCAAGTGATAGCTCATTGAGCAAGAGTAGAGGAATTGATATTAATCAATCTCAGTTGAAACTTGAGAAGTTTAAGGTCAAAATCCCTGAGGTTTTATCAGATAGCAGTGGCGGTGGTAGCAGTGGTGGTCAAGGCCCGGGTCAAGGTGGCATGAAGGCATCCGGTTCCAAATAAGTGAAATTAGATACCTGAAAAATAAGATAGATAGGCTTGGCTATTGACAGGATTTGATATGATATCGATGAGATTGGTATTCTAATCGTCTTTCTTCTTAGAATATGTAGATTTGACTTCATAAGCGGGACGTGACATGTTGCCGCCAGAAGCAGAATCACTTATTTCTTTCAGAAAATCTTAATTATTTGGAGCAAATGGAAAGAATTCGAAATGTTTAATTAGACTGATGACATAGAAATTCTTTATATATTGTTAGTGAGTATAAGTTAATTATTGAGAAAATTTCATAAGTAGCAAATTTAAGTTGCTGATTAGAAGCTTCATAGCAACTGTTTCATAATTATTTGAAATAACAATTTATATTTTGAATTTTATAAAAAAATTGCTAATAAAATACATATGCAACAATTTACTGTCCTTTTTTTACTCAAGTCGGTTGAGTTAAATAAGAAATAATTATGCCATGTATTTAAAGCAGTAAATTCTTTTTTCATAAATTTTCTTTTGCCATAAAGTACTTTTATTTAAAGCAGTAGGTTCCTTTTCTATAAATTACTCTTATTTAAACTCGTAGATTGCTTTTTCAAATCAAACTCAACTCTGAAGAATATTCAAAATTTTAAAATAAAGCATAATTACTATTTTTTAATCTCCGTTTCACTCTTTTATATCTCTAACTTTTTTTTCATCCTTTTCTTTTAACATTTTATTTTTTATTTTGATTTCTTTTTCTTTTTCATTTTTTTTCACTTTATTTTCTCTCTTCTATTTCTCTTCATTTTTTTTCCTTTTTCGTTTTTTTTCTTTTTCATTTGCTTATTTTTCTTATTTTTCTATTTGATTTCTTTTTTTCTTTTTTTCTTTTTTTTTTATTTTTTTTGCTTTAATTTTTACATTTCGATTTCTAGATTCTATTTCTATTTCTATTTTCATTTCATTTTTTTTCACTTTATTTTAATCCAAATAAATTTCGAGCGCACTGAAGCATGATATTCGTTAATTGACCTGTCCAAATTTAATTTAAACGCCTGTTTGCGAACGCTCTCTCTATATATGAAACATCCCAGACAATTTCTTTAATGAAACATTCCAAACTTGAATTAGCTCCTAGCCTCAACTACCGTATCTTTTTCCAACTATAATTCTCTCATATATAGTCATTTCAAGAAATAAACCATATGTTAATGGAAGATCTCAAGGAAGCTATCACCTCTTCAATTCTTGATGTTAAAAATATTGAAAATATAAACTCAAGAAAAGTCAGAGATGATAAGATGGAAATCAGGAAAAAAAAGTGGATTCAAGATTGATTATGCTACTAGATTTCTTGAGAGACCTCTACATGAAAAGGGGAGAATTCTTCAAGAAAATCTATCCATTTCATCATGAAGATTTCGTTCCTATATTTGACAAAATCGTTCCTATAGGAATCAAGAAAAGAAATTCGAGATTAATTCTTTCAAAAGGAGTCCAAGTGATAGCTCATTGAGCAAGAGTAGAGGAATTGATATTAATCAATCTCAGTTGAAACTTGAGAAGTTTAAGGTCAAAATCCCTGAGGTTTTATCAGATAGCGGTGGCGGTGGTAGCAGTGGTGGTCAAGGCCCGGGTCAAGGTGGCATGAAGGCATCCGGTTCCAAATAAGTGAAATTAGATACCTGAAAAATAAGATAGATAGGCTTGGCTATTGACAGGATTTGATATGATATCGATGAGATTGGTATTCTAATCGTCTTTCTTCTTAGAATATGTAGATTTGACTTCATAAGCGGGACGTGACATGTTGCCGCCAGAAGCAGAATCACTTATTTCTTTCAGAAAATCTTAATTATTTGGAGCAAATGGAAAGAATTCGAAATGTTTAATTAGACTGATGACATAGAAATTCTTTATATATTGTTAGTGAGTATAAGTTAATTATTGAGAAAATTTCATAAGTAGCAAATTTAAGTTGCTGATTAGAAGCTTCATAGCAACTGTTTCATAATTATTTGAAATAACAATTTATATTTTGAATTTTATAAAAAAATTGCTAATAAAATACATATGGAACAATTTACTGTCCTTTTTTTACTCAAGTCGGTTGAGTTAAATAAGAAATAATTATGCCATGTATTTAAAGCAGTAAATTCTTTTTTCATAAATTTTCTTTTGCCATAAAGTACTTTTATTTAAAGCAGTAGGTTCCTTTTCTATAAATTACTCTTATTTAAACTCGTAGATTGCTTTTTCAAATCAAACTCAACTCTGAAGAATATTCAAAATTTTAAAATAAAGCATAATTACTATTTTTTAATCTCCGTTTCACTCTTTTATATCTCTAACTTTTTTTTCATCCTTTTCTTTTAACATTTTATTTTTTATTTTGATTTCTTTTTCTTTTTCATTTTTTTTCACTTTATTTTCTCTCTTCTATTTCTCTTCATTTTTTTTCCTTTTTCGTTTTTTTTCTTTTTCATTTGCTTATTTTTCTTCCTTCTCATATTTTTTTCTTTTCCTATTTTCATTTTCTTCTTCTTTTTTTCTTTTTTTCTTTTTTTTTTATTTTTTTCGCTTTAATTTTTACATTTCGATTTCTAGATTCTATTTCTATTTCTATTTTCATTTCATTTTTTTTCACTTTATTTTAATCCAAATAAATTTCGAGCGCACTGAAGCATGATATTCGTTAATTGACCTGTCCAAATTTAATTTAAACGCCTGTTTGCGAACGCTCTCTCTATATATGAAACATCCCAGACAATTTCTTTAATGAAACATTCCAAACTTGAATTAGCTCCTAGCCTCAACTACCGTATCTTTTTCCAACTATAATTCTCTCATATATAGTCATTTCAAGAAATAAACCATATGTTAATGGAAGATCTCAAGGAAGCTATCACCTCTTCAATTCTTGATGTTAAAAATATTGAAAATATAAACTCAAGAAAAGTCAGAGATGATAAGATGGAAATCAGGAAAAAAAAGTGGATTCAAGATTGATTATGCTACTAGATTTCTTGAGAGACCTCTACATGAAAAGGGGAGAATTCTTCAAGAAAATCTATCCATTTCATCATGAAGATTTCGTTCCTATATTTGACAAAATCGTTCCTATAGGAATCAAGAAAAGAAATTCGAGATTAATTCTTTCAAAAGGAGTCCAAGTGATAGCTCATTGAGCAAGAGTAGAGGAATTGATATTAATCAATCTCAGTTGAAACTTGAGAAGTTTAAGGTCAAAATCCCTGAGGTTTTATCAGATAGCGGTGGCGGTGGTAGCAGTGGTGGTCAAGGCCCGGGTCAAGGTGGCATGAAGGCATCCGGTTCCAAATAAGTGAAATTAGATACCTGAAAAATAAGATAGATAGGCTTGGCTATTGACAGGATTTGATATGATATCGATGAGATTGGTATTCTAATCGTCTTTCTTCTTAGAATATGTAGATTTGACTTCATAAGCGGGACGTGACATGTTGCCGCCAGAAGCAGAATCACTTATTTCTTTCAGAAAATCTTAATTATTTGGAGCAAATAGAAAGAATTCGAAATGTTTAATTAGACTGATGACATAGAAATTCTTTATATATTGTTAGTGAGTATAAGTTAATTATTGAGAAAATTTCATAAGTAGCAAATTTAAGTTGCTGATTAGAAGCTTCATAGCAACTGTTTCATAATTATTTGAAATAACAATTTATATTTTGAATTTTATAAAAAAATTGCTAATAAAATACATATGCAACAATTTACTGTCCTTTTTTTACTCAAGTCGGTTGAGTTAAATAAGAAATAATTATGCCATGTATTTAAAGCAGTAAATTCTTTTTTCATAAATTTTCTTTTGCCATAAAGTACTTTTATTTAAAGCAGTAGGTTCCTTTTCTATAAATTACTCTTATTTAAACTCGTAGATTGCTTTTTCAAATCAAACTCAACTCTGAAGAATATTCAAAATTTTAAAATAAAGCATAATTACTATTTTTTAATCTCCGTTTCACTCTTTTATATCTCTAACTTTTTTTTCATCCTTTTCTTTTAACATTTTATTTTTTATTTTGATTTCTTTTTCATTTTTTTTCACTTTATTTTCTCTCTTCTATTTCTCTTCATTTTTTTTCCTTTTTCGTTTTTTTTCTTTTTCATTTGCTTATTTTTCTTCCTTCTCATATTTTTTTCTTTTCCTATTTTCATTTTCTTCTTCTTTTTTTCTTTTTTTCTTTTTTTTTATTTTTTTCGCTTTAATTTTTACATTTCGATTTCTAGATTCTATTTCTATTTCTATTTTTTTTTGAAATTTTTCTTTTTTCTTTTTGTCCTTTTCTATTTTTATTTTTTTTACTCTTCTATCTCTAGCTGATATTTTTAAAAGACAAATATCTATATCACATATATATATTCAAAAAAATATACAAAACAAATAAACATACATATATATCTGTATATGTATTTACAGAAATACATATCTGACTCATATGTATATAAAAATATATAGAGCACAAAATCTTTATAACAAAAATGACACCTATATACATATACATATAGATAATTAAAAATACACGATATATATCTTAAACAGTAAAAAATATAATAAAAACATATGTTACTCTCTAGAATGAGATAGAACAGTTCAAAGACAAATTTAACACCGTACAAAAATACATATGTTACTCTCTAGAATGAGATAGAACAGTTCAAAGACAAATTTAACACCGTACAAAAATACATATGGATATGCATTTATAATACATCTGCCTAATTACGCTTGAACTACATATTTCTTCTTCTTCTTCTTCTTCTTCTTCTTCTTCTTCTTCTTCTTCTTCTTCTTCTTCATTTAGACACCACAAATATTCTTATGACAAAAAATCATGTATTGCTCCTTTGATAACATCGCCTTAATATGTTCTTCAATATCATTGACTGTGTGACATTCAATAAATGGTGCAAACCTTGAAAGTACTCTTACCATGAATATATGATCACGTTGCACCTGTATAACAAAATAATGACATAAATCTATATTACATGAATTTTTCACAAAAAAAAATAATACAAAGTACATAGTATGCATATGTTTTCTTTTACATAATACATATTACACTACAAAAAAATACATATAGCTCTGCATATGTCTTTATCGAATAGATGTCTGATCCATATATATATTACCGTACAAAAAATACAAATATGACTCTGATATGTATTTGTGAAATACATATCAAATTCATATTAAACAGTAACAAACATAACTATACTATAGATCTTCATATGTATTTGCGAAATATAAAGATTACTCATATAAAATAATAAAATACAAATGCCTATCATAAACAATAACATCTACAACTATATACATATTGTAACGCCCCACATTTCGGGCTACAATATAGACCATGATTCCGATGCGTTGATAATCCCGAAGCCATAAATCCTATGCCACTATGGCATGTTAATTATTTGCGTAGTATGTAAATCCATTCAAGCTTTAATTTAGACCATAGAGGTCCTTTGACTCAAGGACGAGTTGAAAACTACTTCGATCGATTAAGTTTAAGTGGACATTATAATTTGTGTCAACTTATATTGACTATGACTCTTTGTATATGTCGAATTAGAGAGCCTACAATGTGTAAAATGATAGGTTTTCGAGTTAGCTTTCCAACGATACTAATTTTGCTAAAATCCGGCACCCGAGCAAGAAGTTATGGCCTTTCAAAGTAGAATGTGTCGCCTAACCAATCGCACATGGCCACTGGAAAGCATATGCGATAGCATATGCGGCACCTATGTAAATATAGGCGATATCATATGCGGCGCCTATGTAAATATAGACGATATCATATGCGGCGACTATGTAAATATATGCGATATCATATGCGGCGCCTATGTAAATATAGACGATATCATATGCGGTGCCTATGTAAATATATGCGATATCATATGCGGCGCATATCTTATGGTTTCAAGTGACTTAAACACTCTGTTTTGGGAAAAAAATGGTCCTTTTCCCACCTTTATTAAGCCATAAACACGAAATTCAGTCCCCAATTCTCCAAAAATACATCCACATTCATCTAAAAATTCTCAAGAACACTCCCAAGGGTTTCAAACTAAAAACCCAAATAAATCAAGATTCAACCGTGGGTTTTCAAAATTGATTAGAGATTTGGAATCCCCAATCCACAGGCTTCAACTTACCCATTATTTTCCAAAATAGAGGTATGCGGGGTTTTCTTAAATTTTCATGGGCATAGAAAAATCATATTTTAGGATGGATTTTTTGAATCTATGTATATATTCATGCATTAAATGTTTTAACATCATTGTTTTGGTCTTTTGACCTTCCCCAAAGTGATTTGAGAATATGAATGTATGAAACCATGTATTTAAGAATGAATTCTTGTTGAGAGCATGATTTTTGGTGAATTTTCTCTTATTATGAATTTTTCAAATTTCTCATAGCATAAGAATTGTTTTGCAATGCATCCTTGAAAAGCACTATATGAAATGACTGAACTCTTTTTATGATTTAAAGGTGATTTTAAATCATTAAAGAGGGAATCTAGCATGAATGTTTAATGTTCATAATGCATGTAATGAAAGAGTGCATGAATTTACTAAAGGCACTAGACCACCATATGTTGATGAAGTTTTTGCATGATTGTGACTTGAGTTTCGAAACACGAAATCTTCTATATCAGTTGCATGTTTTTGGTGGTCTAAATTATCCTTTAAATGAAAGATTTAGCTTAATGTATTATGGCTCAGAAATCATGACTTGCAAGTCTTGGTATGACGATACCAATTCAGACCAATGTTATATCAGACTTAGACTAATAGACATTTCAAACTATCATGATTTTAGACATTCATAATGTTGCATGTACAGAAAAGGTTAAAAATGGGCATACAGAGATATTAGGTGGTTCCCTGAAGAGGGCTTGAGTTAAAGCAACTCATTGCCTAAAACCGTGGTTTGCCGACCTGGGTATATTATTATACGCCGACTTAAGTGTCGTGTGGCGTATCAGATTTAGGAACTCCAACCCTTGCGGCATACTCGGGTTGGAGGCTTCCCCGCTGAGTCAATGGCGGATTCCATATCGCTCGTGGAATATCAGACTTGTAGGAGATACCACCTAACTCAGAAGTAATACACAGATCAGAGTTTGAGATTTACAGACAGGTTACATATTTTCAGAAGGTGGGCATGTGTTTTTCAGAAACTGTTTTATGCATAATATTTGATGGACATTTGCTCTCACGTATTATATATATATATATGTTCAATTACTCTATTTTGGATTGCTTCGCGTGCCAGTACAATTGTTCTAACCCCACTTCCTTCCAGGTATTGAGGCACAGTTTAGGGGTACAGATCCTCAGTAGAGTCTACAGACAGGGTTGTCTCAGAGTTTAGTTGGTGAGCCTTCTTTGCTTCGGAAGGCCTAGTCATTTAGGTATTTATTTTGGTATGGTTTTTGGTCTGCTGTGGTCCTTGTCCCAGTTATTCAGATAGTATGTCAATAGAGATTTTGCAGACTGTTGCAAATGTTTATTAAATATGTTTGGGCATATTTTCAGGCGTTTAACTATTTTAAATTGTTGACCATGTTACCGTATTATTGCGTCTATTCCGTATTACTTTGATTATATGAATTATGTGCATGACTACCAGATAGACAGAGGGAGTTTCGGGCCTTCGGGTTCGGGAACGCTCGTCACGACCAGGGCCTCAGTTTGGGTCATAACAAACTTGGTATCAGAGCACAGTTCATGGTCCTAGGGTGTCTGCGAAATCACATCGGGTAGAGTCTTGGTTATGGGTTTGTAGCGCGCCACACTTATAAGTAAGAGGCTACTAGGCGTTTAGGAAATATTTTCCTTCTTTGTGATTTAGTTCGTGCTTCAAAGTCTGAACTGTCCCCTAATCAATGATCTCTTGTATTTCAGAAATACAGTTATGCCTCCACGTCGTATCATCGATCAGAATACTCAGGCAGATGAGGTCCGTCCGACCCATGGGATGCAGACCCATAATAGAGCTCACACTCCAGAACCTGTCCCTTCTCCGGGAGTTCCTCCAATTCTGACCAGTCCACCTCGGGCTCCGCGGACTAATGTCAACCGTCCCCCGACTGCTCAAAGAGATATTTCAAATTCAGAATTCAGATGGTCTATTCATATGTTGAAACAGTTGGTAGCTAACCAGGCTCAACGATCAGAAGATGTTGGGTCTGCATCTGTTACGTCTGTGGCTACTAGGGTCAGACATTTCATGAAAATGAACCCACCTAAGTTCACTGGCACCAAGGTGGAGGAAGATCCACAGGAGTTCGTGGATGAGATATTTAAGGTAATGCATGTGGATGAGGTTGAAAGGGTGGAACTAGCAACTTATCAGCTTAAGAATGTTGTGAATTAGTGGTATGCTGACTGGGAGGATGCAAAAGGTGAGAGTGCTGAGCCCACAGTTTGGGGTGAATTTGTGGAAACTTTCCTTGATCGATTCTTTCCTGTGGAGTTGAGGGACGCCAAAGCGGAAGAGTTTATGAATCTGAAGCAGGGCAGTATAAGTGTCCAGGAGTACACTTTGAAGTTTAATAAACTAGCCCGCTATGCACCAGAGTTGACTAGTAATATGAGAGCCAGGATGAGGAAATTTGCATCCATCCTTTCTGATAACCTGGTGCTTGAGAGCCAGAGGGCAATGTTGAATAAAGAGTTAGACTTTTCTAGGCTGACCGTTCATATACAACAGGTAGAAGAGAAAAACAAGAAGATCTCTGAAGCTAGGGAGGTGGAAAGACAAGCGAAAAGAGTCAGATCAGCCGACCAGAGTCACAGTCAGCCTTAGGGCGGTAAGTGGGGAAATAAATGGCAGAAAAAGAAGAATTAGGGTAATGCGCAGTCTACTACCAGTGCCCCAGTACCCCGACCACCAGCAGACAGACGATCTCAGAGTTTTCAGACTAACCATGGAATCAGAGTTTAGGATACTCAGTCACAGGGTTGTGTGGCTCCGCAGCATCGTACTTTTCTGTGGTGTGAGACTTGTGGTAGAAATCATCCGGGAAGGAGTCAGTTGGGCTCGTTAGTATGTTATTCATGTGGTCAGCCGGGTCACTTTCAGAGGGAATGTCCATTTGCTAGAAAGAATGTTGGTGGTGCAAAGTCTCAGGAAAATTCTTCGGCACCACCCTCGCCTCAGAAGGGCGCCACATCAGCTGTAGGGAACTGTCGTAACCGGTTATATGCTTTGACCAACCGCCAGGAGGCGGAAGTTTCCCCAAATATTGTTACCGGTACGTTACAAATCTTTTCCCGTGATGTTTATGTGTTACTTGATCCGGGGTCTACTTTATCCTATGTGACCCCTTATGTGGCTGTTGGTTTCGGGTTTGAGCCCAGTGTGATTTCTGAACCCTTTTCTATTTTCACCCTGGTGGGGGATTCTATTATTTATAGGAGGGTATACAGGGGTTGTGTTGTGACTGTTGGTAGCCGGGATACGTTAGCAAGTCTCATAGAGTTAGATATGGTTGCTTTTGATGCTATCTTGGGAATGGATTGGCTACATTCGTGCTATGCCACATTAGATTGTAGGACTCGAAGGGTCACTTTTTCTTTCCCGAATTAACTAGTGAAAGAGTGGGAAGGACATTTTTTAGCACCCAGAGGGCACTTTATATCCTATCTCATAGCCCGCAAACTCATTTCTAAAGATTACTTGTACCACCTTATCCGAGTTAAGGACTCTAATGTCGAAAGTCTTCCTCTTCAATCTATTCCTGTAGTAAAAGAATTCCCAGAAGTCTTTCCAAATGATCTCCCAGGAATACCACCTGATAGGGAGATTGAGTTTGGTATTGATGTGTTGCCAGACACTCGTCCTATTTCCATTCCGCCATATAGAATGGCTCTTGCAGAACTAAAAGAGTTGAAAGAACAGTTAGAAGATCTCCTAGTTAAGGGTTTTATACGCCCCAGTGTGTCTCCTTGGGGCGCGCCTGTACTTTTTTTGCGAAAGAAAGATGGTTCCCTTCGTATGTGCATAGACTACCGTCAGCTGAATAAGGTCACGATTAAAAATAAATATCCTCTTCCTAGGATTAACGATCTTTTTTACCATCTTCAGGGTGCCAAGTGTTTTTCAAAAATAGACCTTCGTTCGGGTTATCATCAGTTGAAAGTTAGGGAGTCATACATACCCAAGACAACCTTTCGAACCCGATATGGTCACTATGAATTTCTAGTCATGTCCTTCGGGTTGACTAACGCCCCTACAGCCTTCATGGATCTTATGAATAGAGTATTCCATCAGTTTGTTTACTTGTTCGTCATTGTATTTATTGATGATATTTTAATCTATTCTAAGAGTAAAGAGGATCACGCCATTCACCTCCGAATTATTCTTCAGACCCTTAAGGATCATCAGTTGTATGCCAAATTTTCTAAGTGCGAATTCTGGTTTGATACTATTGCCTTCTTGGGGCATATTGTGTCCAGTGACGAGATAAGAGTGGATCCCCAGAAAGTTGAAGCAGTGAGAAAATGGCCCAAACCCATGACTCCTACCGATATTCGGAGCTTCTTAGGTTTGGCGGGTTATTACAGAAGGTTCATAGAGAGTTTTTCTTCCATAGCTGCTCCACTCACTAAATTGACTCAGAAAAAGGTGAAGTTTGTATGGTCTGATCTGTGTGAAAATAGTTTTGAGAAGTTAAAAGACAAACTAACCACTGCTCCTGTTTTGACCCTTCTCGAGGGTGTAGATGGCTTTGTGGTATACTGCGATGCGTCTCGTATAAGACTTGGTTGTGTGTTGATGCAGTATAGTAAGGTAGTGGCTTATGCATCTAGGCAGTTGAAGGTACATGAGCGGAACTACCCAACCCATGATTTGGAGTTAGCGGCTGTGGTGTTTGCACTTAAGATTTGGTGGCACTACTTGTACGGTGTTCACGTTGATATATTCACTGACCACAAGAGTCTGCAATATGTTTTCTCACAGAAAGAATTGAACCTCAGGCAGAGGAACTGGATGGAGCTTCTGAAAGACTATGATATGAGCCTGCATTACCATTCGGGCAAGGCAAATGTTGTAGCCGACACCCTCAGCAGGTTGTCTATGGGCAGCCTTTCTCATGTAGAAGAAGGAAAGAAAGAGTTGGTGAAGGATATTCACTGCCTTGCAAATCTGGTAGTGCGACTCTTAGATTCCGAAGATAGAGGGGTAATTGTTCATGAGTTAGCTAAGTCATCCCTTTGTGCTGAAGTTAAGGAGAAGCAGGTTGAAGATCCCATCTTGATGCAAATCAAAAAAGATGTGGGTCAACAAAAGGTTATGTCATTTAAAATTGGTGGTGATGGTATTCTGAGATTTCAGGGTAGGTTGTGCATTCCTAATGTTGATGGACTGCGGGAAAGAATCCTTGATAAGGCACACACTTCAAGGTATATCGTTCACCCAGGCTCTACTAAGATGTACCATGATCTGAAAACCTTGTATTGGTGGAATAACATGAAACGTGATGTAGCTGATTTTGTGTCCAAGTGTTTGAACTGTCAACAAGTGAAGGTAGAACACATGAGGCCAGGTGGTACTTCCCAAGAGATAGCCCTGCCTTTATGGAAGTGGGAGATGATAAACATGGACTTCATTACAGGACTTTTGAGATTCCGAAACCAGTATGATTCAATATGGGTGATTGTAGATCAGTTGACAAAGTCAGCCCACTTTTTGCCTGTGAGGACTAATTATTCAGGAGAGGGTTATGCTAAGATTTACATTGAGGAGATAGTTCGATTGCATGGGGCACCAGTGTCCATTATATCCGATAGAGGTACGCAGTTTTCATCTCAGTTCTGGAGATCTTTTCAGAAGGGTTTAGGTACACAAGTGAATTTGAGCACAGCTTTCCACCCTCAGATAGATGGGCAAGCTGAGCGTACCATTTAGACCCTCGATGATATATTGAGGGCATGTGTCATTGATTTCAAAGGTAGTTGGGTAGATCACCTGCCACTGATTGGATTTGCTTACAATAATAGTTACTATGCCAGCATCAAGATGGCTCATTTTGAGGCTTTGTATGGGAGGAGATGTAAGTCTCCGATAGGACGGTATGAAGTGGGTGAGATTCAGTTGTATGGGTTTGATCTTGTTCATCAGGCGATGGATAAAGTGAATATCATTAGAGAACGACTCAAGACTGCTCAGAGTCGTCAAAAGTCCTATGCCGATGTTTGGAGAAGAGAATTAGAGTTTGAAGTTGGTGATTGGGTGTTTCTCAAGGTTTCTCCTATTAAATGAGTTATGCGGTTTGGAAAAAGGGGTAAATTGAGCCCTCGCTATATAGGGCCATATCAAATTCTGAGAAAGATTGGTGCAGTTGCTTATGAGTTAGAATTGCTTGCAAGTTTGGGTTTCGTTTATCCGGTATTCCATGTATCCATGTTGAAGAAATGGATTGGAGATCATTCTTTGGTATTGCCAGTAGAGGATATCAAAGTGATAGATTCCTTGTCTTACGAAGAAGAGCCCGTTGAAATTTTAGATCGCCAAGTTTGAAAGTTGAGGAGCAAAGAGATAGCCTCAGTGAAGGTATTGTGAAGGAATCAAAAAGTTGAAGAAGCAACTTGGGAGTAAGAAGATGACATGAGAATTAGATATCCCAATTTGTTTGCTTCGATGGATGATGAGACAGAAGGAACTATTCCTATCTTATCTTTCCTAGTCCTTATTATGCTTGAAATCGTGTCTGTCTATGTCCCGCATCATCATTCGGGGACTAATGATCCTAAGGGGGGATAATGTAACGCCCCGCATTTCGGGCTACAATATAGACCATGATTTCGATGCGTTGATAATCCCAAAACCATAAATCCTATGCCAATATGGCATGTTAATTATTTTCGTAGTATGTGAATCCATTCAAGCTTGAATTTAGACCATAGAGGTCCTTTGACTCAAGGACGAGTTGAAAACTACTTCGATCGATTAAGTTTAAGTGGACATTATAATTTGTGTCAACTTCTATAAACCATGACTCTTTGTATATGTCGAATTAGAGAGCCTACTGTGTGTAAAATGATAGGTTTTCGAGTTAGCTTTCCAAAGATACCAATTTTTCTAAAATCCGGCACCCGAGCAAGAAGTTATGGCTTTTCAAAGTAGAATGCGTCGCCTAACCAATCGCACATGGCCACTGGAAAGCATATGCGATAGCATATGCGGCACCTATGTAAATATAGGCGATATCATATGCGGAGCCTATGTAAATATAGGCGATATCATATGCGGCGCCTATGTAAATATATGCGATATCATATGCGGCGCATATCTTATGGTTTCAAGTGACTTAAACACTCCATTTTTGGGGCAAAATGGTCCTTTTCCCACCCTTATTCAACCATAAACACGAAATTCAGTCCCCAATTCTCCAAAAATACATCCACATCTATCTAAAGATTCTCAAGAACACTCCCAAGGATTTCAAACTAAAAATCCAAATAAATCAAGATTCAACCGTGGGTTTTCAAAATTGATTAGAGATCTGGAATCCCCAATCCACAGGCTTCAAGAAAAACCTATTATTTTCCAAAATAGAGGTACGCGGGCTTTTCCTAAATCTCATGGGCATAGAAAAATCATATTTTAGAATGGAGTTTTTGAATCTATGTATATATTCATGTATTAAATGTTTTAACATCATTGTTTTGGTCTTTTGACCTTCCCCAAAGTGATTTGAGAATATGAATGTATGAAACCATGTATTTAAGAATAAATTCTTGTTGAGAGCATGATTTTCGGTGAATTTCCTCTTATTATGAATTTTTCAGATTTCTCATAGCATAAGAATTGTTTTGCAATGTATCCTTGAAAAACACTATATGAAATGATTGAACTCTTTTTATGATTTAAAGGTGGTTTTAAATCACTAAAGAGGGAATCTAGCATGAATGTTTAATGTTCATAATGCATGTAATGAAAGAGTGCATGGATTTGCTAAAGGCACTAGACCACCATATGTTGATAAAGTTTTTACATGATTTTGACTTGAGTTTCGAAACACGAAATCTTCTATATTAGTTGCATGTTTTTGGTGGTCTAAATTATGCTTTAAATGAAAGATTTAGCTTAAGGTATTATCGCTCAAAAATCATGACTTTCAAGTCTTGGTATGACGATACCAATTCAGACCAATGCCATATCAGACTCAAACTAATAGACATTTCAGATTATCATGCTTTTAGACATTCAGAATGTTGCATGTACAGAAAAGGTTAAAAATGGGCATACAGAGATGTTAGGTGGTTCCCTGAAGAGGGCTTGAGTTCAAGCAACTCATTGCCTAAAACCGTGGTTTGCCGACCCGGGTATATTATTATACGCTGACTTAAGTGTCGTGTGGCGTATCAGATTCAGGAACTCCAACCCTTGAGGCATACTCGGGTTGGAGGCTTCCCCGCCGAGTCAATGGCGTATTCCATATCTCCCGTGGAATATCAGACTTGTAGGGGATACCACCTAACTCAGAAGTAATACACAGATCAGAGTTTGAGATTTACAGATAGGTTACATGTTTTCAGAAGGTGCCCATGTGTTTTTCAGAAACTGTTTTATGCATAGTGTTTGATGAACATTTGCTCTCACGTATTTTATATATATATATATATATATATATATATGTTCAATTACTCTATTTTGGATTGCTTCGCGTGCCAGTACAATTGTGCTGACCCCCCTTCCTACCAGGTACTAAGGCGCAGTCTAGGGGTCCAGATCCTCAGTAGAGTCTACAGACAGGATTGTCTCAGAGTTCAGTTGGTGAGACTTCTTTGCTTTAGAAGGCCTAGTCATTTAGGTATTTATTTCAGTATGGTTTTTGGCCTGCTTGGGGCCTTGTCCCATTTATTCAGATAGTATGTCAGTAGAAATTTTGCAGACTGTTGCTGATGTTTATTAAATACAGTTGGGCATGTTTTCAGGCCTTTAACTATTTTAAATTGTTGACCATGTTTCCGTATTATTGTGTCTATTCCGTATTACTTTTATCATATGAATTATATGCATGACTACCAGATAGACAGAGGGCGTTCCGGGCCTTTGAGTTCGGGAATGCTCGTCACGGCCAGGGCCCCGATTCGGGTCGTGACATATACATATAACTAAACCAAAAAATACCTAGTGCATATCATAGCATAACAATATGTAATATAAAAAATACATATACCCGCATATGACCCATAAGCTAATAAAATACAAATATAAATACCTCTTCAACTTTATCTTCTTCAAATTCATATCCAGAAGAATTTTGACTAACAGGATTTCAAATTTTACTTGATTCTTTCATTTCCTTTGACTTCATCTTTTTCTCAGATCTTTGTATTTTGGGTGGTTTGAGATGAAGGTTTTCTCAATCCTTTTCGTTTCATAATTTTTACAATCTTCTCCGGATCATTACGATGTTTCAATCTCACCTCTTCTATACTCACTTCTTTCTTCGACTAAATAAGCATAGAAACCAATTTAAGATCTTCATCTTGTGTTAATAATTCAAAACTAAATGATGATGGATTATCAGAAACTAAATTAACAGGTGATATACTTCTATTTGAACTTTTAAAATATGTGTGTTCTGTCATTATAGCAGACCTCCACAACCTTACCACAACAATTTCACAAAATCCTTCCAAAGAAAAAAGTCAAGAACAAGGTTGAACAAAAAATAGAAAAAATATAAAATTTATAGAATATATGAAAGAGATAACATGTAACAACTGTAATTTGATAGTTACCTTATTTAGTACAACACAATATTTATCTACAATGTGAGAAAAATTGGATAAAATTTGAAAAAAAAAAATAGAGATACGATTGAATTGGAGAGAGGCGAAATAATTTAGTGAAAATAGGAAAGAGATAAAGTAAATGGTGTGAAGCACTCATGTGTAGAGTTAATGGGCAAAAAAATGCTACTTTTATTATAAAATATAATTTTATAAAAGTATTGCTATTTATTGTAATTATGACCTTAAGTTTGTCAATTCCTGTAATTTTTCCTTAATTGATTTTTTCATGGAAGAACTCTTTGGTTGACTGGTGTGTTAATGCGTGCAACACAAAGGTCAATGATCTAGTTTATTCTATTTTAGTTTCTCTTATTTGTATTTGTTGCTAAAATTCTTGTTTGGTACAGAATTAATCGTGTTTATATTTGCCTCAAAATCATTTGAATGTCTATCTATTGATTCCTATTGATAAGTAGCAATACATTGGTTGCATTCTTTAAATCATGTAATTAGTAGTATGTATTTCTGCTGTGACACCAAAAAGTTTACAATAATGTAATTGGAATGTCTCAACTACATACGTGGGCGGATAGAAGGAAGCGCTGAGGGATTTATCCAAACCCCCTTCCTTCTATCCGCCCACGTATGTAGTTGAGATATTCCAATTACATTATCGTAAACTTTTTGGTGTCACAGCAGAAATACATACTACTAATTACATGATTTAAAGAATGCAATCAATGTATTGCTACTTATCAATATATATATATATATATATACACACTAGTGTCACAACACATGCGTTGTACGTGGGTCTTGTTAAATGTGTCTTTATCGCCAAACATTATAGTTAACACTTTTATTGTAAATAAAATCATTGTGATTTATTTAATAAAAATGATATGAAAGTATAAATGAATGAATATAGTAAGAAAATATTTTGCTTTTTCCATGTTGTTGAGTCTTGTCATGTATTTTGTTGTAACAGTAAGTCCATATAGTATGTACCTATACGGGCTAACATTTATAGTGTAGTTAAAATTAATAATTATTTAAATCATTGATGTTATATAATAATGTAATAAAACAATTCTCACCTAATAATGTAATGAAACAATTCCCACCTAATACTTCTTTATAGACAATATTGCCGGTATATGTTTCTTTCATTCATTTGGGTTGCTCTGTCATACTCTTCATGGGAAACCACCCTCAAAGAATTCCCTTTCCTCTGTTGGCCTCATTCTTAATAGTGGATTGAACCTCCATATGTCTATAGAACACTCTGATTTATAAGAGATACTTTAATCAGAGAGCTAATAAGTTTCTCAACTATCCCTTTCGTATGCTTTTGCTTTTGCGTTCTCTGAAAATGCAGCCACACTGGATAAAAGTAGACGCGGTAGAGAGACAGAAGACGCATACACACATATATACATACATACATACCTCATACATATGCTAAAAAGGCAGCTGATTAAAGCTAAGATAAATCACTGGCATACAAGCGATGGTCAACCACCATGAAAAATCCCTTTTGTTACTCCAATTACCTCATTTTTAAGCTAAAACTTGATAGAGCACTGCATCTAAAATGGGGTGTTTCAAAAGAACTGAACATAATTGGGTAATTCAATTCCCGAGATCTGACCATTAAATAGTTATCGAACATTTTAGGGCTCAGTTTTTATTGTTCTAACATGAAAAAAGAAAGCGACATCGCCAGGGCTACAGATACCGGTTAACATATGATGCCATGCTGAGTCGCCCAGCCAAGTTACGGGTCAGATCCTCTCAATGAAAAGAAAATCAGCATCACAACCCATTTTTTCAGATCAATCAACATTCTCGTAATAGGGGCTACCTTCTTGTGTCATTTCTATCTGGTATTTTCAGGGACATAAAAGTAATTAATTAAGAAAATCAGCTGAAGCAATAGCTGAAGAAGAAACTGGAATAAGCATACATATATATAACACGGAAATCAATATTCTTGTTCTTTTTTCTTCTGAAAAGGTTGTTGGTTTTTAATCAATTGAGAAAAAATCATGGACTGGAAGAGAGGGGGCAACAACCCTTTACAGAAAATCCTCTCTTCGATGTCCCATTGTCCTTTCTAGGCATAAACTATGGTGAGGATTCTCCCATCTCTCTGATGGCTAAATTATCATCACAGCCGCTTTTGAAAGATAGGAAATTCCCCAAAAGTTGAAGGAAAAATCATAGGCCAATCAGAGGGGGCAAACACCCTCCAAGAATTTCATTCTCTTTTTGTGGGCCTCATTCTTCATAGTGGAGGGGTATATTTGGCCCTTTTCCATTCTTCATACTGGCTGAACCCAGTCAGGCAGGAGGGAAGTAGTCACAGATCGAGAGACATAAAGAGACATTATTATATGGACACACACAAGAACCTCATCATAGACATACCTGAGATGGCCAACCACCCTAAAAAATTCCAATTTTTTCTGATTGTCGCATTTTGAGCCAACTTTTAGGGCTCAGATTTTGCTACATGTGAATATGAAAAGTGAAAGCAACACATGCTATAGCTATAAGACACCACTTTGCATATGGATGCCAATGTATGGGTTGGATTTTCTTAATGCAATGAAATAAATTATAGCCCAGAAAGACGTAGACCATCATCACAACACACATTTTAAAGTATTTTCATGATTTACCCCTCTGTCATTTTTAAGATCAATCAACATTAGTAAAACACCTCATTTAGGCTCAGTTCTCTTTAAAAGGCAGCTATCTTTGTATTTAGAGGGGCATAAAAGTAGATATTTGTGAAAATCAGCTGTCGTAGTAAACAAAAGCAGAAAAAGGATCCGACACGGGTGTGGCAACATTTTTGGAGAGTCCGAGAAACTTAGGTGAAATCCCATAAACATAAGCTACGATCATGCTTCAAATATTAGTATCGACATGTGATAAAAGGGTTGTTGTTTCGAGCTAAGATAAACTCATTGGCATACCGGATATGGTCAACCACCCTGAAAAACATTTTCTACTCCGATTATCTCATTTTGGAACAAAAATTTGATAGAGAAGCTGCCTCTGAAATGAGATGTTCAAGAAAAGCTGAAGAGTCCAATTGGGTATCTAAGTTTAGGGTTCAGATTTTTCTTTTCAACAGACATGCAAAGAAAAACCAACACACGTCATGGCTGCAAATGCACCAGTTTGCAAATGGATACCATACTGGGTCACAATGCCAAGATACAGGTCAGGTCTTATCAACGCAATGAAGTAGATTATAGACCAAAGAGAAGCAAATCATCACCACAGTCCATTTTCCAAACTCTTGAAAAAACCAGCTATCTTGTTTTGTCATTTCTACATTACAGAAACACAAGCAGAAAAAGAAAGATCACATATAGTTTCTTTTGCATGTTTTGAGCTAAAGGGCTGTTGAATAGAGTGAAAAAGAAATCATAGGCATATCGGAGATGGTCAACCACACTGAAAATCCACATTTTTCTCTGATTACCTCTAGTTTGAGCTAAAAATTGGTGGAGAGCTGCATCAGAAAAATAGGTTACTCAATTGGGTGTTATAGTAAAACTTTTAGGGCTCAGATTTTGGTGTTGTACAAATACACAAAGAGAACCAATACATGCCATGGCTGCAGATACACCGATTTGTGAATGCGCTGTATCGATTGCCCCGCCAAGATACGGGTCAGATCTTATCAACACAGCAAAGTAGATTATAGCCCTGAAATAGAAAATCATCATCACAACCCATATTTTCACATCAATCAACATCATTTAGGTTCCAAATTCTTGAAAACGCAGCTACATTAAAGAAGCACAACCAGTAAAAGGAAGAGGCATATAAAAATATCTGGAATTCTATGGCCAATGTCCAAATAATTCTTGATCTTTCTTTTTGTCAAAGGGTTGTTGGTTTTTTTATGAATGGAGATGAAATCATACACATGGCGAGAGGGTGAAACCTCATTTTACGGAAAGTACATCACTCTGATATCTCATTCTACCTTTCAGAGCCAAACTATGGTGAGGATTCTGCCATAAGAATCATCATCACAACCTCATTTAACAGATGGAATCTTCTCCACATATACATATTTGGACAATTTCGAGCAACTTTCAACAAACAAACAACAATAACCTCAATAACAACCAACCCAGTGAAATCCCACAAACATAAGCAAAGAGGGATGTTTGGTCTAAGATTATTGAAAACAAGAAACAATAGTGGTACTTCTAAAGAAAGCTGTTGATTTTGTTTATGGGGAAATCATAGGCCAAACAGAGGGGGCAACCACCCTCCAAGAATTTCTTTTTCTCTCAGTTGGCCTCATTCTCAATACTGGCCTGAACTTCTATTTTTCTGTAGAACACTCTGATTTATAGAAGACAATTTAACCAGAGATCTTATATGTCCGCTTTAACTATCCCTTTTCCATGCTTTTGTTGTTTCTTTATCAAAAAATGCAGCCACACAGCAGCAATGCAGTCACAGATAGAGAGACAGAAACAAACATACAATACACAGGCACACACACATATGGCATACTACATACACAGACCCTCAAACATGGCTTCAACTTGGCCTCCGCTAGCAAGTAAGCTGTCCAAATTTTGAAAGTGCACATCTAGACACCTCAACTTGGTCTAAACTAACACTAAAAGGTACTTCAGGCTCATTTATATAATTAAGAGTGTTATGTAAGTCTGCTATTGTTTCATTTAACTTCTGTCCAGTGAGTGTAAAGAAATTAGTGAACTCTACACTTAGTTTAGGATACCAATAAATGACAAAGAAGAAGATATTAAAGCTTATGTTCAATATTATATGATAAGAACAAAGGGATAAACAGTAAGGATAACAATCTAGAAATGGCTTAGTATGTGCTTCACCCATTGATAAAATGTGTACGAATATATTAAACAGTGAAAAGCGAAGGAATAATCGTCAAATGCATACAAAACAATGATTGAAGAAGTTGTTATTTACACAATATATTCGGGTATGCAGAATCTGTATAGCAGAAAAACAACTTCATCTAGTTCAAGTTTATAAACAAGAACACAATGAAGTATATCAATACCCTCAACACAAGATCAAAATGATCTTTCCAAGAAGTGTATTTATTTTTCAGAAATAATAGATGAAGTAGAAATGAATAAGGCCAAGTCGTCCGAATTCACGGAGTTTCCTTAAGGAAATAATTCCCCTCACTGTACCCGAGATTGTGAATTTTTCCTCCCAGGATAAAATGACCTTCAATCCGACTATAGCGGCACCTCAAATAGGCGGATTCTACGAATGCACTGAACGATTTAATGATCACACAGAGTATTTGAAGACAAGAAGAATGTTTTGTAATCTGAAAATTTCTGTACCAAAACCTGTGGATGAAACCAGGTTTATATAGCCACAAGATGCCTCTTCAGAAAGGTGGTATTGGTTCAATTTAAAGGTGTGTGTCTTTTCTGAAAATGCATGTCTGTTTACTTAAAACAGTGCATCATTTTGCTGAAACAGTACATACCAGTTCGTGTGAAACATTGTGTCCTTTCATCGAAACATTGCATCAGTTTGCTGAAACAGTACATCAGTTCACTGGAACAATGCATTTATTTACAAAAACAGTGCATCTGTTCATCGAAAATAGTGCATCTGTTCGTGAAACAATGCAACGATTCATTGAAACAGTGTATCTGTTCATGGAACAATTGTATCAGTTCAGTTCGAAGTTACTGTTACTGCGTGCATGTCTATAAATTGGAGTATCGAACACAGGAAAAGTATTTACTGTGTTATTCATTTTACCCTTTGGCATTTTTTCGAATTTCAAATAAAGTTTGTCCAAAAAGATAGATCTCATCGATCGATCATTTTCCAAATCCAAATTCAAATCAAAAGCCGAATCTGAAGCCGAGATGAGTGAGCGACGACGGCGACGACGACGACGGCGCGAGGCATCTCTATTTTCTTGCCTCACTTATCATGTGGAGTAAGTGTCCATTAATATAAACACTACAAAGTTCTCTTCTTCCACCAATGTGGTAGAAAGAGTAAACTTTTCAATTTGGAGTACACTTTCTAAATTGAGTGTCTCCTTTCCTCCACCTTTTTCCACTCCATTTTCCATTCACACTTTCTTCATTTAATATGAACCCAACAATCCCCCACATGAATGGAGAATGGCTATTTTTTTTCGTAAAAGTTTTACGGACAAGTATGTGATCATCAAACAAAGACTGATTGCATTTGGATAAGTGGGTTTTCCTTTGAACTTTCCGTAGTGAACATGCATCGGATGCACTCGGTCAATCGGTAGATTTGATATCTTTGAACCATCGATCTTTAATGTACACCTAGACAATACATGTCACACAACCAGCCTTTTACTGTTTTATGGTTCTCATAATTTTGTTCTTTTCAGCCATGAACACGTCCCAGTTTTATGAGAGCTTAGAGAATAGGCCTTTACTAACATTCTCTTTGAAGCGGCTTCCACTTCGCCCACACATAGGTGATTTCCAAACGTTCAATCCTATATACTAAACTATTTGGTCAAATCTGCCAAATTTAGATAATCATTAAAAGACTTTTCACCTTAAGTCTTATCCTTGTTTACTAACCATTGTCTACATCATGAGAATGGGTTGGGGAATTGACAATGTTGAACCTGTCAGACACAACTTTGTTTGATCTCCTTGAACCTAGCTCTTAGGATCTCTAGTCTGCTAGGTTGAGTTACCGTCATGCTGACTTGTCCTAGGCGTCAAACCCATTCCCTTGGATGTCCTTTCCACTCCTTCTCTAGATAGGCCTTTTGTAAGTGGATCCGACACATTATCCTTTGACTTTACATAGTCAATAGTGATAATTCCACTAGAGAGAAGTTCCCTAACGGTATTATGTCTCCGTCGTATGTGATGAGAGTTATCGTTGTACATCATGCTCCCTGCCCTACCTATTGCCGCTTGGCTATCACAGTGTATACATATTGGTGCTAATGGCTTGGGCCAATACAAAATATCTTCCAAGAAATTTTGGATCTATTCTTCTTCTTCACCGGCTTTATCTAATGCGATAAATTCAGATTCCATTGTAGAGCGAGCGATACAAGTATGTTTGGATGATTTCCAAGAAACTACTCCTCCACCGATAGTAAATACATATCCACTTGTGGATTTTACTTCTTTAGATCCGTTGATCCAATTTGCATCACTATATCCTTCAATTACCGCAGGATATTTATTATAATGCAAAGCATAGTTTTGAGAGTATTTAAGATACCCCAAAACTCTTTTCATTGCCATCCAATGAGTTTTGTTGGGATTACTCGTGTACCGACTCAATTTACTAATAGTACAGGTTATGTCTGGTCGTGTACAGTTCATTATATATATTAAACATCCCAATACTCTTGCGTACTCCGATTGTGAGTCACTTTCACCTTCATTCTTTTGAAGTGCAAAGTTCACATCCAATGGAGTTTTGGCAATACCGAATTCCATATACTTGAACTTGTCAAGTACTTTTTCGATATAATGAGACTGTGACAATGCTGACCCTTGTGGATTTCGATGGATTCTTATACCTAAGATCACATCTGCAACTCCAAGGTCTTTCATATCAAACTTACTCTCGAGCATTCGTTTTGTTGCATTTATGTCATAAATGTCTCTACTAATGATTAACATATCATCCATATATAAACAACCAATGAATTCGTGATTTGGATTGTTTTTAATGTAAACACATTTATCACATTCATTTATCTTGAATCTGTTTGCCAACATGGTTTGGTGAAACTTTGCATGCCATTGCTTAGGTGCTTATTTTAGTCCATAAAGTGACTTAACAAGTTTACACACCTTATTTTCTTTTCCTGGAACCACAAAACCCTCAGGTTGTTCCATGTAAATTTCTTCCTCCAAATCTCCATTTAGGAATTCGGTCTTCACGTCCATTTGATGGATTTGAAGATCATATACCGCCGCCAAGGCAATTAACATTCAAATCGAGGTCATCCTTGTTACTGGCGAGTATGTAACAAAGTAATCAATGCCTTCCTTCTGTTTGAAGCCTTTTACTACAAGTCTTGCCTTGTATTTGTCAATAGTACCATCCGCCTTCATTTTTTTTTTAAGATCCATTTTGAACCTAAAGGTTTATTTCTGGGAGGAAGGTCAACCAATTCCCAGGTATGGTTGCTTAAGATTGAATCTATCTCACTATTGACTGCCTCTTTCTAAAAGGATGAGTCTGACGATGACATCACTTCTTTAAATATTTGAGGCTCATTTTCTAAGAGAAATATTACGAAATCCAATCCAAATGAAGTTGACGTTCTTTTACATGTACTCCGTCTTGAATTTTCTTCATTATGTACATTCTCACTTGGTTCATCTCGAGATCGTTTAGATCCTCCACTAGACTGTTCATGTCTAATTTTATATGGGTAAATGTTTTCAAAAAATTCAGCATTGTCTGATTCAATTATCATATTTCATTAATATCCGGATGTTCGGATTTATGAACCAAAAATTGACATGCTTTACTACTTTTAGCATATCCTATGAATACGCAGTCCACCATTTTAGATCCTATCTTAACCATTTTAGGTATGGGAACTTGAACCTTTGCTAGACACCCCCACACTTTGAAATATTTCAAGTTGGGTTTCCTTCTTTTTCATTTTTCGTAAGGAATTGATTATGTCTCACTATGGGGAACTCTGTTGAGTATACGATTGTCCGTAAGGATAGCCTCTCCCGTAGGTTTTGCGGTAAACCAGAACTTATAAGTAAGACATTCATCAATTCCTTCAAAGTTCGGTTTTTCCTTTCCGCAATTCCATTAGATTGAGATTAATATGGAGCCTTAGTTTGACGGATGATTCCATTCTTTACACATATTTGCGCAAAGAAAGATTCATATTCTCCGCCCCTATTACTTCTTATCATTTTGATCTTTTTGTCTAACTGATTTTCAACTTCAGTTTTATATTGCCTAAACGCATCTATTGCTTTATCCTTACTATTTAGCAAGTAGACATAACAATATCTAGTGCAATCGTCAATAAAAGTTATGAAATACTTTTTTCCACCACGTGATGGTATTGACTTCATATCACAAATGTCAGTGCGTATTAAGTCTAAGGGATTGGAATTTCTTTCAACGGATTTATAAGGATGCTTTGCATACTTTGATTCCACACACATTTGACAGTTTGATTTATTGCAATCAAAGTTTGGAAAAACTTCTAAGTTAATCAGTTTTCGTAACGTTTTGTAATTAACATGGCCTAAACGTTCATGCCATAAATCATAAGACTCAAGAAAATAAAAAGAATTTAAACTTTTATTTGTTTCAACAGTCATTACATTCATCTTATAAAGGCCTTCAGTCAGATAGCCTTTCCCTACATACATTTCTCCTTTGCTAATTACAATTTTTCCAGAAACGGTTACACATTTGAAGCCGTTCTTATCTAGGAGTGAAACAGAAATTAAATTCCTACGTAACTCCGAAACATGTAACACATTGTTTAGTGTCAAGACCGTGCCGGAAGTAATCTTTAAGCAAATTTTTCCTGTTCCCTCCACCTTAGAAATAGCGGAGTTATCTATGTAGATCATTTGTTCTACTTAAGCCAGAGAAAATTACGAAAATAACTCCTTGTTGGCACATACATGACGGGTGGCACCAGAATCCATCCACTATTCGCGAGGATTCCGCACCAAGTTGCATTCTGAGAACATAGCACACAAATCATCGCATTCTTTATTGGATTCAATCATATTTTCATGATCCTTTTTCTTGCCTTTCTTTGGGGCTCGACAATCTGTGGACTTGTCACCAATTTTTCCATAATTTAAGCATTTTCCCTTAAACTTTTTCTTGGGTTGATTGCTTCTATGTTCAACTTTCTTTCTTTTCTTCGAATTGTTTTGGTCATCTTCTACAATATGTGCTCCATTAATTGTAGAATTTTACTTTGACCTTCTTTCAGCAGCTTTATTATCCTCTTCAATACAGATTTGGATGATAAGATCTTCAATGGTCATCTCCTTGCATTTATGCTTTAAGTAGTTTTTCATATCTTTCCACAACGGTGGTAGCTTATCAACTATCGCCGCTACTTGGAAAGCATCATTCACAATTAAACCTACAAAACAGTTTATATGAGTATTAAGAACATTTTTAATTTGTTTAACTACGGTATTTTTCAAAAATATACCTTCTGCTAGGAGATCATGTATGATGACTTGCAACTCCTGTACTTCAGAGACAACATATTTGCTATCTATCATTTTGAAATCCAGGAACCGTACAATAAGGAATTTCTTAATTCCTGCATCCTTCATTTTATATTTCTGTTCGAGTGCCCCTCACAGTTCCTTTGATGTCTTGGTTCCACTATAGACATTGTAGAGGTCGTCTTGGTGACCACTCAGGATATAATTCCTGCAAAGGAAGTCCAAATGTTTCCAAGCTTCTACAATAATGAAGCGATCTTTGTATGAGGTTCCCTCGGGCACCTCAGGAGCATCTTCTCTAGTGAATCATTGCAGACATAAAGTAGTGAGGTAAAAGAACATCTTTTGCTACCACCGCTTGAAGTCAATGCCCGAAAATTTTCCAGTCTTCTCTGCCGGTGCCATCGTTGGCGGAGCATTTGTGTGTCTTGATGAAGCAATATTGTTTGCCCCCACAGTTGTAGCCACATCATGCATTTGACTTTAAGTTGTCATTTTTCCTGTCACCACAAAACAGAAAACTTAGTATTTTTTCAGAATACAGTTAAATAACTTGAAACTCTTCTTCTTGTTTCTAGTTAACGATGAAGTTTTTATTTCTTCAAATCGTCAACCGAGTGAACCTTAACTTATGATGCAGATTTTATGTTTTCTAATCACTAGTTAAATTCAAGCGGAGTAGAAAGCTTAAGCTTTAATCTCCAAAAACAAGCAATACCGATTCTGTAGATTATTTCCTTAAGATTGTTATTTACACAATATATTCGGGTATGCATAATCTGTATAGCAGAAAAACAACTTCATCTAGTTCAAATTTATAAACAAGAACACAATGAAGTATATCAATACCCTCAACACAAGATCAAAATGATCTTTCCAAGAGGTGTATTTACTTTTCAGAAATAATAGATGAAGTAAAAATGAATAAGACCAAGTCATCCGAATTTACGGAGTTTCCTTAAGAAAATAATTCCCCACACTGTACCCGAGGTTGTGAATTTTTCCTCAAAGGATAAAATGGCCTTCAATCCGACTATAGCGGTACCTCAAATAGGCAGATTCTACGAACGCACTGAATGATTAAATGATCACACAGAGTATTTGAAGACAAGAAGAATGTTTTGTAATCTGAAAATTTCTGTATCAAAACCTGTGGATGAAACCAGGTTTATATAGCCACAAGATGCCTCTTCAGAAAGGTGGCATTGGTTCAATTTAAAGGTGTGTGTCTTTTCTGAAAATGCATGTCTGTTTCCTTAAAACAGTGAATCATTTTGCTGAAACAGTACATACCAGTTCGTGTGAAACATTATGTCCTTTCATCAAAACATTGCATCAGTTTACTGAAATAATGCATCAGTTCATTGGAAAAACGCATTTGTTTACAAAAACAGTGCATCTGTTCATCGGAAACGGTGTATTTGTTCATGAAACAATGCAACGATTCATTGAAATAGTGTATCTGTTCATGGAACAATTGCATCAGTTCAGTTCAAAGTTACTGTTACTGCGTGCATGTCTACAAATTGGAGTATCGAACACAGGAAAAATATTTACTGTGTTATTCATTTTACCCTTTGCCATTTTTTTGAATTTCAAATAAAGTTTGTCCAAAAATATAGATCTCATCGATTGATCATTTGACAAATCCAAATTCAAGCCGAGCGAGCGACGACGACGACGACGCGAGGCATCTCTATTTTCTTGCCTCACTTATCATGTGGAGTAAGTGTCCATTAATATAAACACTAAAAAGTTCTCTTCTTCCACCAATGTGGTAGAAAGAGTAAACTTTCCAATTTGGAGTACACTTTCTAAATTGAGTGTCTCTTTTCCTCCACCTTTTTCCACTCCATTTTACATTCACACTTTTTTCATTTACTATGAACACAACAATCCCACACATGAATGAGGAATGGCTATTTTTTTTGTAAAAGTTTTACGACAAGTATGTGATCATCAAACAAAGGCTGATTGTTTCTAGATAAGTGGGTTTCCCTTTGAAATATCCGTAGTGAACATGCATCGGATGCACTCGGTTAATCGGTAGAATTTATATCTTTGAACCGTCAATCTTTAATGTACATCTAGACAATACATGTCACACAACTAGCCTTTTACCATTTTATGGTTCTCACGATTTTGTTTTTTTCAACCATGAACACGTTCCGGTTTCATAAGAGCTTTGAGAATATGCCTTTACTAACATTCTCTTTGAAGCGGCATCCACTTCGCCCACACATAGGTGGTTTCCAAATGTTTAATCCTATAGACTAAACTATTTGGTCAAATCTACCAAATTTAGATAATCATTAAAAGACTTTTCATCTTAAATCTTATCTTTGTTTACTAACCATTGTCTACATCATGAGAATGGGTTGGGTAATTGACAATGTTGAACCTGTCAGACACAACATTGTTTGATCTCCTTAAACCTAGCTCTTGGGATCTCCAATCTGCTAGGTAGAGTTACTGCCATGATGACTTGTCCTAGGCCTTAAACCCATTCCCTTGGATGTCCTTTCCACTCCTTTCTAGATAGGCCTTTTGTAAGTGGATCCGACACATTATCCTTTGACTTTACATATTCAATAGTGATAATTCCACTAGAGAGAAGTTCCATAATGATATTATGTCTCTATCGTATGTGATGAGAGTTATCATTACACATCATGCTCCCTGCCCTACCTATTGCCGCTTGGCTATCACAGTGTATACATACTGGTGCCACTGGCTTGTGCCAATACGGAATATCTTCCAAGAAATTTCGGAGCCATTCTGCTTCTTCACCGGCTTTATCTAATGCGATAAATTCAGATTCCATTGTAGAGCGAGCGATACAAGTCTGTTTGGATGATTTCCAAGAAACTGCTCCTCCACCGATAGTAAATACATATCCACTTGTGGATTTTACTTCGTTCGATCCGTTGATCCAATTTGCATCACTATATCCTTCAATTACCGCAGGATATTTATTATAATGCAAAGCATAGTTTTGAGGGTATTTAAGATACCCCAAGACTCTTTTCATTGCCATCCAATGAGTTTTGTTGGGATTACTCGTGTACCGACTAAATTTACTAATAGTACAGGCTATGTCTGGTCGTGTATAGTTCATTATATACATTAAACATCCCAATACTCTTGCGTTCTCCAATTGTGAGTCACTTTCACCTTCATTCATTCGAAGTGCAAAGTTTAAGTCCAATAGAGTTTTGGCAATAACGAATTCCATATACTTGAACTTGTCAAGTACTTTTTTAATATAATGAGACTGTGACAATGCTAACCCTTGTGGAGTTCGATGGATTCTTATACCTAAGATCACATCTGCAACTCCAAGGTCTTTCAGATCAAACTTGCTCTCGAGCATTCGTTTTGTTTCATTTATGTCAGAAATGTCTCTACTGATGATTAACATATCATCCACATATAAACAACCAATGAATTGGTGATTTGGAGTGTTTTTAATGTAAACACATTTATCACATTCATTTATCTTGAATCCGTTTGCCAACATGGTTTGGTCAAACTTTGCATGTCATTGCTTAGGTGCTTATTTTAGTCCATAAAGTGGCATAACAAGTTCACACACCTTATTTTCTTTTCCTGGAACCATAAAACCCTCAGGTTGTTCCATGTAAATTTCTTCCTCCAAATTTCCATTTAGGAATTCGGTCTTCACATCCATTTGATGGATTTGAAGATCATATACCGCCGCCAAGGCAATTAACATTCGAATTGAGGTTATCCTTGTTACTGGCGAGTATGTATCAAAGTAATCAAGGCATTCCTTCTGTTGAAGCCTTTTACTACAAGTCTTGCCTTGTATTTTTCAATAGTATCATCCGCCTTTATTTTCCTTTTGAAGATCCATGTAGAACCTAAATATTTATTTTCGGGAGGATGGTCAACCAATTCCCATGTATGGTTTCTTAAGATTGAATCTATCTCACTATTGATTGCATCTTTCCAAAAGGATGAGTCTGACGATGACATCGCTTCTATAAATGTTTGAGGCTCATTTTCTAAGAGAAATATTATGAAATCCGATTCAAACGAAGGTGATGGTTTTTGACGTGTACTCTGACTTGGATTTTCTTCATTATGTACATTCTCACTTGGTTCATCTCGAGGTCGTTTAAATCCTCCACAAGACTGTTCATGTCTTTTTTTATACGGGTAAATGTCTTCAAAGAATTCAGCATTGTCTGATTCAGTTACCGTATTTTCATTAATATCCGGATATTCGGATTTATGAACCAAAAATTGACATGCTTTACTACTTTTAGCATATCCTATGAACACGCAGTCCACCGTTTTAGGTCCTATCTTAACCCTTTTAGGTATAGGAACTTGAACCTTGGCTAGACACCCCCACACTTTGAAATATTTCAAGTTGGGTTTCCTTCCTTTCCATTTTTCGTAAGGAATTTATTGTGTCTTACTATGGGGAACTCTGTTGAGTATACGATTGGCTGTAAGGATAGCCTTCCCCATAGGTTTTGCGGTAAACCAGAACTTTTAAGTAAGGCATTCATCATTACCTTCAAAGTTTGCTTTTTTCCTTTTCACAATTCCATTAGATTGAGGTGAATATGAGGTTGTAGTTTGTTAGATGATTCCATTCTTTACACATATTTTCGCAAAGGGAGATTCATATTCTCCGCCCCTATCACTTCTTATCATTTCGATCTTTTTGTCTAACTGATTTTCAACTTCAGTTTTATATTGTCTAAACGCATGTATTGCTTCATCCTTACTATTTAGCAAGTAGACATAACAATATCTAGTGCAATCGTCAATAAAAGTTATGAAATACTTTTTTCCACCATGTGATGGTGTTGACTTCATATCACAAATGTCAGTGTGTATTAAGTCTAAGGGATTGGAATTTCTTTCAATGGACTTATAAGGATGCTTTGCATACTTTGATTCCACACACGTTTGACACTATAATTTATTGCACTCAAAGTTTGGCAAAACTTCTAAGTTAATCAGCTTTCGTAACGTTTTGTAATTAACATGGCCTAAACGTTCATGCCATAAATCATAAGACTCAAGCAAATAAGAAGAATTTAAACTTTTATTTATTTCAACAGTCATTACATTCATCTTATAAAGGACTTCGGTCAGATAGACTTTCCCTACATACATTTCTCCTTTGCCAATTACAATTTTTCCAAAAATGGTTACACATTTGAATCCATTCTTATCTAGGAGTGAAACAAAAATTAAATTCCTACATAACTCCGGAACATGTAACACATTGTTTAGTATCAAGACCTTGCCGGAAGTCATCTTTAAGCAAATTTTTCCTGTTCCCTGCACCTTAGCAGTAGCAAAGTTAGCCATGTAGATCATTTCTTCTACTTGATCCAGAGCTAATGATGAAAACAACTCCTTGTTGGCACATACATGGCGGGTGGCACCAGAATCCATCCACCATTCGCGAGGATTCCCCACCAAGTTTTATTCTGAGAACATAGCACACAAATCATCACATTCTTTGTTTGATTCAATCATATTTTCTTGATCTTTTTTCTTTTCTTTCTTCGGGGCTCGACAATCTGTGGACTTGTGGCCAATTTTACCACCATTGAAGCATTTTCCCTTAAACTTTTTCTTGGGTTGATTGTTTCCATGTTCAACTTTCTTTCTTTTCTTCAAATTTTTTTGGTCATCTTCTACAATATGTGCTCTATTAATTGTAGAATTTCGCTTTAACCTTCTTTCGGCAGCTTTATTGTCCTCTTTAATAAGGAGTCGGACGATAAGATCTTCAACGGTCATCTCCTTGCATTTATACTTTAAGTAGTTTTTGAAGTTTTTCCACAACGGTGGTAGCTTCTCAACTATCTCTGCTACTTGGAAAGCATCATTCACAATTAAACCTACAAAACAGTTTATGTGAGTATTAAGAACATTTTAAATTTTTTCAACTACGGTATTTTTCAAAAATATACCTTCTGCTAGGATATCATGTATGATGACTTGCAACTCCTGTACTTGAGAGACAACAGATTTGCTATCTATCATTTTGAAATCCAGGAACCGTGCAACAAAAAATTTCTTAATTTCCATATTCTCCATTTTATATTTCTGTTCAAGTGCCCCTCACGGTTCCTTTGATGTCTTGGTTCTACTATAGACATTGTAGAGGTCGTCTTGGAGACCACTCAGAATATAATTCCTGCAAAGAAAGTTTGAATGTTTCCAAGCTTCTACAATAACGAAGCGATCATTGTCCGAGGTTTCCTCGGGAACCTTAGGAGCGTCTTTGCTAATGAACCGTTGCAAACATAAAGTGGTGAGGTAAAAGAACATCTTTTTCTGCCACCGCTTGAAGTCAATGCCCAAAATTTTTTAGGAATTCTCCGTTGGTGCCATCTTTGGCGAAGCATTTGTGCGCCTTGATGAAGCAATATTGTTTGAACCCACAGTCGTAGCCACATCATGCATTTGACTTTCAGTTGTCATTTTTCCTGTCACCACAAGACAGAAAACTTAGTATTTTTATAGAATACTATTTATAAAGTTAAATAACTTGAAACTCTTCATCTTGTTTCAAGTTAACGACGAAGTTTTTATTATTTCGAATCGTCAAGTGAGTGAACCTTAACTTGTGATGAAGATTTTATGTCTTCTAATCAATAGTAAAATTCAAGAGGAGTAGAAAGATTAATCTTTAATCTCAAAAAACAAGCAATACAGATTTTGTAGACTATTTCCTTAAGATTGTTATTTACACAATATATTCGGGTATGCAGAATCTGTATAACAGAAAAACAACTTCATCTAGTTCAAGTTTATAAAAAAGAACACAATTAAGTATATCAATACCCTCAACACAAGATCAAAATGATCTTTCCAAGAGGTGTATTTATTTTTCAGAAATAATAGATGAAGTAGAAATGAATAAGTCCAAGTCGTCCGAATTCACGGTTTGTAATCTAAAATTTTTTGTAACAAAACTCTGGATGAAACCAGGTTTATATAGCCACAAGATGCCTCTTCAAAAAGGTGGCATTGGTTCAATTTAAAGGTGTGTGTCTTTTCTGAAAATGTAGGTCTGTTTACTTAAAACGGTGCATCATTTTGCTGAAACAGTACATACCAGTTCATGTGAAACATTGTGTCCTTTCATCAAAACATTGCATCAGTTTGCTGAAACAGTGCATCAGTTCACTGGAACAATGCATCTGTTTACGAAAACAGTGCTTCTGTTCATCGAAATTAGTGCTTCTGTTCGCGAAACAGTGCAACGATTCATTGAAACAGTGTATCTGTTCATGGAACAAATGCATCAGTTCAGTTCGAAGTTACTGTTACTGCGTGTATGTCTATAAATTAGAGTATCGAACACAGGAAAAATATTTACTGTGTCATTCATTTTACCCTTTGGCATTTTTTTGAATTTCAAATAAAGTTTGTCCAAAAAAATAGATCTCATCGATTGATCATTTGAAAAATACAAATCCAAATCCGAAGCCGAGCCGAGCGAGCGACGAAGATGACGACGCGATGCATCTGTATTTTCTTGCCTCACTTATCATGTGGGGTAAGTGTCCATTAATATAAACACTACAAAGTTCTCTTCTTCCACCAATGTGGTAGAAAGAGTAAGCTTTCCAATTTGGAGTACACTTTCTAAATTGAGTGTCTCCTTTCCTCCACCTTTTTCCTCTCCATTTTCCATTCACACTTTCTTCATTTACTATGAACCCAACAAACCCCCACATGAATAGGGAATGGCTATTTTTTTTCGTAAAAGTTTTACGGAAAAGTATATGATCATCAAACAAATACTGATTGCATCTGGATAAGTGGGTTTCCCTTTGAACTTTCCATAGTGAACATGCTTCGGATGCACTCGGTCAATCGGTAGATTTGATATCTTTGAACCGTTGAGCTTTAATGTACACCTAGACAATACATGTCACACAACCTGCCTTTTACCGTTTTATGGTTCTCACGGTTTTATTATTTTCAGCCATGAACACGTTCTGATTTCATGAGAGCTTAGAGAATAGGCCTATACTAACATTCTCTTTGAAGCGGTTTTTACTTCGCCCACACATAGGTGATTTCCAAACATTCAATCCTATAGACTAAACTATTTGGTCAAATCTGCCAAATTTAGATAATCATTAAAAGACTTTTCACCTTAAGTCTTATCCTTATTTACTAACCATTGTCTACATCATGAGAATGGGTTGGGTAATTGACAATGTTGAACCTGTCAGACAACACTTTGTTTGATCTCCTTGAACCTAGCTCTTGGGATCTCTAGTCTGCTAGGTAGAGTTACCGCCCTGCTGACTTGTCCTAGGCCTTAAACCCATTCCCTTGGATGTCCTTTCCACTCCTTCTCTAGATAGGCCTTTTGTAAGTGGATCTGACACATTATCCTTTGACATTATACTGGTGCCACTGGCTTGGGCCAATACGGAATATCTTCCAAGAAATTTTGCAGCCATTCAGCTTCTTCACCGGCTTTATCTAATGTGATAAATTCAGATTCCATTGTAGAGCGAGTGATACAAATCTGTTTGGATGATTTCCAAGAAACTGCTCCTCCACCGATAGTAAATACATATCCACTTGTGGATTTTACTTCATTCGATCCGTTGATCCAATTTGCATCACTATATCCTTCAATTACTGCAGGATATTTATTATAATGCAAAGCATAGTTTTGAGTGTATTTAAGATACCCCAAAACTCTTTTCATTGCCATCCAATGAGTTTTATTGGGATTACTCGTGTACCAACTCAATTTGCTAATAGTACAGTCTATGTCTGATCGTGTACTATTCATTATACACACTAAACATCCCAATACACTTGCGTAATCCAATTGTGAGTCACTTTTACCTTCATTCTTTCAAAGTGAAAAGTTCACATCCAATGGAGTCTTGGCAATACCGAATTCCATATACTTGAACTTTTCTAGTACATTTTTGATATAATGAGACTGTGACAATGCTAAACCTTGTGGAGTTCGATGGATTTTTATACCTAAGATCACATCTGCAACTCCAAGGTCTTTTATATCAAACTTGCTCTCGAGCATTCATTTTGTTGCATTTATGTTAGAAATGTCTCTACTGATGATTAACATATCATCCACATATAAAAAAACAATGACTTGGTGATTTGGAGTGTCTTTAATGTGAACACATTTATCACATTTATTTATCTTGAATCTGTTTGCCAAAATGATTTGGTCAAACTTTGCATGCCATTGCTTAGGTGCTTGTTTTAGTCCATAAGGTGACTTAAAAAGTTTACACACCTTATTTTCTTTTCCTGGAACCACAAAACCCTCAGGTTGTTCCATGTAAATTTCTTTCTCCAAATCTCCATTTAGGAATGCGGTCTTCACATCCATTCGTTATATTTGAAGATCATATACCGCCGCCAAGACAATTAACATTTGAATCGAGGTTATCCTTGTTACTGGCGAGTATGTATCAAAGTAATCAAGGCCTTCCTTCTGTTTGAAGCCTTTTACTACAAGTCTTGCCTTGTATTTGTCAATAGTACCATCCGCCTTCATTTTCCTTTTGAAGATCCATTTAAAACCTAAAGGTTTATTTATGGGAGGAAGGTCAACCAATTCCCATGTATGGTTGCTTAAGATTGAATCTATCTCACAATTGACTGCCTCTTTCCAAAAGGATGAGTCTGACGATGACATCGCTTCTTTAAATGTTTGAGGCTCATTTTCTAAGAGAAATGTTACGAAATCCAATCCAAACAAAGTTGACGTTCTTTGACGTGTACTCCGCCTTGGATTTTCTTCATTATGTATATTCTCACTTGGTTCATCTTGAGGTCGATTAGATCCTCCACTAGACTGTTCATGTCTAATTTTATTCGGGTAAATATTTTCAAAGAATTCAGCATTGTCAGATTCTATTACGTATTTTCATTAATATCCGGATGTTCGGATTTATGAACCAAAAATCAACATGCTTTACTACTTTTAGCATATCCTATGAACACGCAGTCCACCGTTTTAGGTCCTCTCTTAACCCTTTTAGGTATAGGAACTTGAACCTTTGCTCCAGCTTAGCAGTAGCGGAGTTAGCCATGTAGATCATTTCTTCTACTTGAGCTAGAGAAAATAACAAAAACAACTCCTTGTTGGCACATACATGGCGGGTGGCACTAGAATCCATCCACCATTCGCGAGGATTCCCCACCAAGTTGCATTCTGAGAACATAGCACACAAATTATCGCATTCTTTGTTGGATTCAATCATATTTGCTTGATCCTTTTTCTTGCCTTTCTTCGGGGATCGAGTATATGTGGACTTGTGGCCAATTTTGCCACAATCGAAGCATTTTCCCTTAAACTTTTTCTTGGGTTGATTGCTTACATGTTCATTTTTCTTTCTTTTCTTCGAATTATTTTGGTCATCTTCTACAATATGTGCTCCATTAATTGTAGAATTTACCTTTGACCTTCTTTCAGCAGCTTTATTGTCCTCTTCAATACAGATTTGGATGATAAGATCTTCAACGGTCATCTCCTTGCATTTATGCTTTAAGTAGTTTTTGAAATCTTTCCACAACGGTGGTAGCTTCTCAACTATTGCTTCTACTTGAAAAGCATCATTCACAATTAAACCTACAAAATAGTTTATGTGAGTATTAAGAATATTTTTAATTTGTTCAACTACAGTATTTTTCAAAAATATACCTTTGTCTAGGAGATCATGTATGATGACTTGCAACTCCTGTACTTGAGAGACAACAGATTTGCTATCTATCATTTTGAAATCCAGGAACTGTGCAACAAGGAATTTCTTAATTCCCGCATCCTCCATTTTATATTTCCATTCAAGTGTCTCCCACAATTCCTTTGATGTCTTGGTTCCACTATAGACATTGTAGAGGTCATCTTGGAGACCACTCAAAATATAATTCCTGCAAAGGAAGTCCGAATGTTTCCAAGATTCTACAATAACGAAGCGATCTTTGTCCTAGGTTCCCTCGGGCACCTCAAGAGAATCTTCGCTAGTGATCCATTGCAGACATAAAGTGCTGAGGTAAAAGAACATCTTTTGCTGCCACCGCTTGAAGTCAATGCCCGAAAATTTTTTGGGCTTATCCGCCGGTGCCATCGTTGGCGGAGCATTTGTGCGGCTTGATGAAGCAATATTGTTTGCCCCCACAGTCGTAGCCACATCATGCATTTGACTTTCAGTTGTCATTTTTCCTGTCACCACAAGACAGAAAACTTAGTATTTTTTCAGAATACTATTTATAACGTTAAATAACTTGAAACTCTTCTTCTTTTTTCTAGTTAACGATGAAGTTTTTATTACTTTGAATCATCAACCGAGTGTAACTTAACTTTCGATGAAGATTTTATATCTTCTAATCACTAGTTAAATTCAAGCAGAGTAGAAAGCTTAATCTTTAATCTCCAAAAACAAGCAATACAGATTTTGTAGATTATTTCCTTAAGATTTTTATTTACACAATATATTCGGGTATGCAGAATCTGTATAGCATAAAAATCAATTCATCTAGTTCAAGTTTATAAACAAGAACACAATGAAGTATATCAATACCCTCAACACAAGATCAAAATGATCTTTCCAAAGGGTGTATTTATTTTTCAGAAATAATAGATGAAGTAGAAATGAATAAGGCCAAATCATCCAAATTCATGGAGTTTCTTTAAGGAAATAATTCCCCTCACTATACCCGAGGTTGTGAATTTTTCCTCTCAGAATAAAATGGCCTTCAATCCGACTATAGCGGTACCTCAAATAGGAGGATTCTACGAACGCACTTGTCACGACCCGAGCCTAGGCCCTAGCCGTGACGAGCATCCCGAACCATGAAGGCCCGGAACACCCATTCTCTATCTGATTATCATGCACAACATTCATAATCATAATAAAATGCGGAATTGAAACTGAGTACGGAAAACATGGTCAAGTCCTGCAATATTTCTGAATAATACTATCTGACATCAGTCTGCGAAATCTCTACTAGGAACATAAAAATTTGTCTGAAAAGAAGCTGGGACAAGGCCCCCAGTAAACCAAAAACATAATAAATAAGATAGTGTCTGACATAATTAGGCCTTCCGAATAATAGAAGGCTCACCACTGTGAGATCAAGTCTGCAAACCCGAGAATGTCTACTGAGTAGATGGACCCCTAGACTGTGCCTCAGGACCTGGAAGGAGGGGGGGTCAACACAAAAGTACTGGCACGCGAAGCAATCCAAAAGTAGTATAATGGAACATACATATATATATATATATATTAAGGGAAAGCAATTTTTCATCAAGACATCATGTATAAAACTGTTTCTGAAAAATACATGGGCACTTTCTGAAAACATACAACCTGTCTGTTCATTTCAAATCATGATCTGTGTTTTACTTCTGAGTTAGGTGGTATTCCCCTACAAGTCTGAATATTCCACGGGCTGTATGGAATCCGCCATTGACTTGGCGGGGAAGCCCCCAACCCAAGTGTGCCGCAAGGGTTGGAGTGTCTGAGTCTGATACGCCACAGGACATTTAAGTCAGCGCATAATAATATACCCGGGTCGGCAAACCACGGTTTTAGGCAAAGAGTTGTCTGAAACTCCCGCCTTCTTCAGGAAACCACCTAAGCTCTCTTTATGCCCTATTTTAGCCTTTTCTGAACATGTATCATTCTGAAATTTCTAAATCATGAGAGACTGATAAAAATCTAATTTCTGAACTAGTCTGTGTCTGTTATGGCATTTGTCTGAGTTGGTATCGTCATACCAAGACTTGCAAGTCCTATTTATGAGCCATAATGTATTAAGAAAGAGCTTTCATTCAAAACATAGTTTAGACCACCAAAACATGTAATTTGCATTAAAGGTGTCATGTTCCGAAACTCAAGTCAAATCCATGCAAAACTTTCATCAAACATATGGTGGTCATGTGGATTTTTGGCAAAACCATGCATTCTTTCATTACATGCATATTCAACATTCACAACCCTCTCTTTCGTGTTCAAAACATTGTATATTACGTGAAACATGGAAAAATTTACATTAAGAGAGAGGTTTCATGAAAATCATGCTCTAAATTCATATTTCAGGACAAACGCATATATATATATACATATAACTTTCAAATCACTTTGGGGGAAAGCCAAAAGGCCAAAACAATATCATTAAAGCTTCTGAAACATGAGTATGTACATGAATTCGAAAACCCAATTCTTAAAACATGATTTCTATGCCCATGAGATTTTAGGAAAACCCCGCGTACCTTATTCTCCACGAATTTTTTGGTGTCTATCGAAGACTACGTCGAGAGGATTCCGAATCTGTAATTTGTTTCACGAAGAAGTTTCGGAATGATCGGTCCTTCAAGCTTATTTTCTCAAACTCTAGTTGCTCCTTCTCTTAAGTTCTTGACGGATTAGATTTTGGGATTTTATAGGAGGCTTCAATGTTGTTAATAGGCCCAAATCCGTTTAGGAGTGGGTAAGGACAATTTTGGGTTTTGTAAGGACTAACTTGCACTTAAAGTAACTCAAAACGGAGTGTTTAAGTCACCTGAAACCATAACTATGCGCCGCCCTTTGCATTGCCTAAATTTACATAGGCGCCGCCCTATGCATAGGTGTCTCCCTATGCATCGCCTATATGTGCATAGGCGACACATTCAACTTTGAAAGGCCATAACTTCTTCACCGGGTGTCCGTTTTAGGCGAATTTGGTATCGTTGGAAAGGTTATTCAATTATCTACAATTTGGTCTATAGTAGGATACCCAGTTCATCATATACAATGAGTTATGGTCAATAGAATTTGACACAAATTACAACGTCCACTAAAACTTAATCGATCGAAATAGTTTTAACTCGTCCTTGAGTTGAAGGACTTCTATGGTCTAAATTCATGCTAAAATGGATTCACATACTACAAACTTGATTAACATGCCAAATTGGCATAGGATTTAAGGCTCGGGGATTATCAACGCATCAGAGTCATATATTTTATTCTAGCCCAAAATGTGGGGCGTTACATTATCCCCCCCTTGGGATCATTCGTCCCCGAATGATGATGCGGAAATAGTCACGCACGATTTCAAACAGATTCATACATAGAAGGAAACATAAAGCAAGAATTGTACCTTTTAATTCATCTCTTGCTGATTCAAATAGGCTCGGGTATCTCACTTTCATGTCATGCTCCGACTCCCAAGTTGCTTCTTCAACTTTCTGATTTCGCCATAACACTTTAACTGAGACTATCTCTTTACTCCTCAATTTTCTCACTTGTCGATCTAGGATTCCCATGGGCTCTTCCTCGTAAGACAAGGAATCTCTCACCTTGATTTCATCAATGGGCACCACCAAAGAGTGATCTCCGATGCACTTCTTCAACATGGATATGTGGAATACTGGATGAACAGAACCCAAACTTGCAGGCAATTCTAATTCATACGCAACTCCACCTATTTTTCTTATAATCTGATACGGGCCTATATAGCGAGGACTTAGCTTACCCCTCTTCCCGAAACGCATAACCCCCTTCATGGGAGAAACTTTGAGGAAAACCCAATCTCCAATCTCAAAGTCTAACTCTCTTTTTCTGACGTCGGCATAGGATTTCTGACGACTCTGAGCTTCTTTTAGTCGTTCCCGAATGAGTTTCACATCCTCCATTGCTTGATGAACAAGATCAGGCCCATATATCTGCATCTCACCTACTTTATACCAGCCTATTGGAGACCTACATCGCCTACCATACAATGCCTCAAAAGGTGCCATCTTAATACTAGAGTGGAAGTTGTTGTTATAGGCAAACTCTATCAGTGGCAAGTGATCAACCCAACAACCTTTAAAGTCTATCACACAGGCCCTCAACATGTCCTCCAGGGTCTGGATGGTGCGTTCAGCTTGCCCATCAGTCTGAGGGTGGAATGTTGTACTTAAGTTCACCTGGGTACCTAAACCTTTCTGAAACGATCTCCAAAACTGAGAAGAAAACTGCGTACCTCGGTCGGATATAATGGAGACAGGCGCTTCATGTAAACGGACAATTTCTTTAATGAACAGCTTGGCATAATCTTCCCCCAAATAGTTAGTACTGACAGGCAGAAAGTGAGCTGACTTGGTCAGCCTATCTACAATCACCCATATAGAGTCATACTGATTTCGGGACTTCGGAAGTCCTGTAATAAAGTCCATATTGATCATTTCCCACTTCCACAAGGGCAACGCTATTTCTTGGGAAGTACCTCCTGGCCTCAAATGTTCTACTTTCACTTGTTGGCAATTCAACGACTTAGAAACAAAGTTAGCCACATCTCGCTTCATATTATTCCACCAAAACATAGATTTCAAATCATGGTACATCTTAGTAGAACCAGGATGAACAACATACCTCGAGGTGTGAGCTTCATCAAGAATTCCTTCTCGAAGCCCGTCGACATTCGGAACACATAATCTACCCTGAAACCTCAGGATGCCATCACCATCAATTTCAAAAGACATCACCTTCTGTTGACCCACATCTTTCTTTATTTGCATCAAGATGGGATCTTCAACCTGCTTCTCCTTCACTTCAGCACAAAGGGATGACTTAGCAACTCATGAACAACTACCCCTCCATCTTTGGAATCTAACAGTCGCACTCCCATATTCGCAATGCGGTGAATATCCTTCACTATCTCCTTCTTTTCTTCTTCTACATGAGAAAGGCTGCCCATAGACAACCTGCTGAGGGCGTCGGCCACAACATTTGCCTTGCCCGGATGGTAATGCAGGCTCATATCATAGTCTTTTAGGAGTTCCAACCACCGCCTCTGCCTGAGATTCAATTCTTTCTGCGAGAAGACATACTGCAGACTCTTGTGATCAGTGAAGATATCAACATGAACACCGTACAAGTAGTGCCGCCAAATCTTAAGGGCAAACACCACAACCGCTAACTCCAAATCATGAGTAGGGTAGTTCCACTCGTGCACCTTCAACTGCCTAGATACATAAGCTACCACCTTACCATGTTGCATCAAAACACAGCCAAGTCCCACACGGGATGCATCACAGTAAACCACAAAACCATCAACACCCTCGGGAAGAGTCAAAACAGGTGCAGTGGTCAGTCTGTCTTTCAACTTCTCAAAACTATTTTCGCATAAATCAGACCACACAAAATTTACCTTTTTCTGAGTCAGTTTAGTGAGTGGAGCCGCTATGGATGAAAAACCCTCTACGAATCTTCTGTAATAACCTGCCAAACCCAAGAAGCTCTGAATATCGGTTGGAGTCGTGGGTCTGGGCCATCTTCTCACTGCCTCAACTTTCTGGGGATCCACTTTAATCCCGTCACTGGACACAATATGCCCTAAGAAGGCAATAACATCTAACCAGAACTCACACTTGGAAAATTTGGCATACAACCGATGATCCTTAAGGGTCTGAAGAATGATTCGGAGGTGATCGGCATGATCCTCCTTACTCTTAGAATAAATCAGAATATCATCAATAAATACAATGACAAACGAGTCAAGAAACTGACAGAAAACTCTGTTCATAAGATCCATGAAGGCTGCAGGGGCATTAGTTAACCCGAAGGACATGACGAGAAACTCATAGTGACCATATCGGGTTTGGAAAGCTGTTTTGGGAATGTCTGTCTCCCTAACTTTCAACTGATGATAGCCCGAACGAAGGTCTATTTTTGAAAAATAGCTAGCACCCTGAAGCTGGTCAAAAAGATCATCAATCCTCGGAAGAGGATATTTGTTTTTAATTGTGACCTTGTTCAACTGACGGTAATCTATGCACATACGAAGGGAACCGTCTTTCTTACGCACGAAAAGTACAGGTGCACCCCAAGGAGATACACTGGGGCGTATAAATCCCTTATCTAGGAGGTCTGCTAGCTTCTCTTTCAACTCCTTTAGTTCTGCGGGAGCCATTCTATATGGCGGAATAGACATGGGACGGGTATCTGGCAACACATCAATACCAAAATCTATCTCCCTATCAGGGGGTACCCCTGGGAGATCTTCGGGAAAGACTTCTGGAAATTCATTCACCACAGGGACAGACTGAAGAGGAGGATTTTCAACTTTAGAGTCCTTGACTCGAATAAGGTGATACAAGAAACCCTTAGAAATGAGTTTTTGGGCTCTGAGATAAGATATAAAGTGCCCCTTGGGTGCTAAAGAATGTCCCTCCCATTCTATCATTGGTTCATTCGAGAAAGAAAAGGTAACTCTACAGGTCCTACAATCCAATATGGTGTAGCATGAATGGAGCCAATCCATCCCTAAGATAGCATCAAATGCAACCATGTCCAACTCTATAAGGTCTGCCACCGTATCCCGACTACCAACAGTCACCACACAACCCCTATATACCTTTCTAGCAACAACAGAATCCTCCACTGGGGTAGAAACAGAAAAGGGTTCAGAAATCACACTGGGCTCAAACCCGAAACCAACAGCCACATAAGGAGTCACATAGGATAAGGTGGATCCGGGATCAAGTAACACACTGACATCACGGGAAAAGATTTGTAACGTACCGGTAACAACATCTGGGGAAGCTTCCGCCTCCTGGCGGTTGGTCAAGGCATATAACCGGTTGCAACTGTTTTCGGCAGCTGATGTGGCGCCCTTCTGAGATGGGGATGGCGCTGTGGAATTTCCCTGAAACTTTGAACCACCAGCACTCCTCCTAGCAGATGGACAGTCCCTCTGAAAATGGCCTGACTGACCACATAAATAACATACAAGTGTGCCCAACTGACATTTCCCCGGATGATTCCTACCATAATTTTCACATCGCGGGTAAGTGCGATGCTGCTGAGCCACACTACCCTGCGACTGAGTATCTGGTGCTCTAGATCCATGAGGAGTCTAAAAGCTCTGAGTCTATCTGTCTGCAGGGGGTCTGGGCGCTGGGGCGCTGGCTGCTGACTGTGTATTATTCCAAAACCTCTTCTTCTTCGACCACCTATTTCCCCAATTACCACTCTGCGGCTGACTCTGGTGCCGATCCGCAGATTTGACTCTCTTGGCCTGTCTGTCCTTCTCTCTAGATTCAGCGATCTTTCTCTTCTTCTCTTCCACCTGCTGCATATGGACTGTCAGTCTAGCAAAGTCTAACTCCCTATTCAGCATTGCCCCCTGGCACTCAAGTATCAGGTTATCAGCATGGCCGGATGCAAATTTTCTCATCCGAGCTCTCATATTGCTAGTCAATTCTGGTGCATAGCGGGCTAGTTAATTAAACTTCAAAGTGTACTCCTATACACTCATACTGCCCTGCTTCAGATTCATGAACTCTTCTGCTTTGGCCTCCCTCAACTCCAGAGGAAAGAATCTGTCAAGGAAAGCTTCTACAAACTCACCCCAAACTGTGAGCTCAGCACTCTCACCTTTTGTATTTTCCCAGTCTGCATACCACTGATTTGCAACATCCTTAAGCTGATAAGTTTCCAATTCCACTCCTTCAATCTCATCTACATGCATTACCTTAAAGATCTTCTCCATATCATCCACGAACTCCTGTGGATCTTCCTCCACCTTTGTACCAGTGAACTTAGGTGGATTCATCTTCATGAAATGCCCAACTCTAGTAGCCTCAGACGTAACGGATGCAGACCCAATATCTTCTGATCGTTGAGCTTGGTTAGCTACCAGCTGTTTCAGCATATGGATAGACCGCCTGAACTCTGCATTTGAGATATCTCTCTGAGCAGTTGGTGGACGGTTGACATTAGTCCGCGGAGCCCGAGGTGGACTGGTTGGAACTGGAGGGACTCCCGGAGTAGGGACAGGTTCTGGCGTGGAAGATCTATTACGGGTCCGCATCCCATAGGTGGGACGGACCACATCTGTCTGAGCACTCTGATCGATGTTGTGACGGGGAGGCGTAGTCGTGTTTCACTGTAATACAAGAGATCATTGATTAGGGGACAGTTTAGACTCTGAAGCACGAACTAAATCACAAAGAAGGGAAACATTCCTAAACGCCTAGTAGCCTCCTGTTTATAAGTGTGGCGCGCTACACACCCATAAACAAGACTCTACCCGATGCGATTTCGCAGACACCCTGGGACCGTGAACCTGGCTCTAATACCAAGTTTGTCATGACCCGAGCCTAGGCCCTAGCCGTGACGAGCATCCTGAACCATGAAGGCCCGGAACACCCATTCTCTATCTGGTTATCATGCACAACATTCATAATCATAATAAAATGCGGAATTGAAACTGAGCACGGAAAACATGGTCAAGTCCTGCAATATTTCTGAATAATACTATCTGACATCAGTCTGCGAAATCTCTACTAGGAACATAAACATTTGTCTGAAAAGAAGCTGGGACAAGGCCCCCAGTAAACCAAAAACATAATAAATAAGATAGTGTATGACATAATTAGGCCTTCCGAATAATAGAAGGCTCACCACTGTGAGATCAAGTCTGCAAACCCGAGAATGTCTACTGAGTAGCTGGACCCCTAGACTGTGCCTCAGGACCTGGAAGGAGGGGGGGTCAGCACAAAAGTACTGGCACGCGAAGCAATCCAAAAGTAGTATAATGGAACATACATATATATATATATATATATTAAGGGAAAGCAATTTTTCATCAAGACATCATGTATAAAACTGTTTCTGAAAAATACATGGGCACTTTCTGAAAACATGCAACCTGTCTGTTCATTTCAAATCATGATCTGTGTTTTACTTCTGAGTTAGGTGGTATTCCCCTACAAGTCTGAATATTCCACGGGCTGTATGGAATCCGCCATTGACTCGGCGGGGAAGCCCCCAACCTAAGTGTGCCGCAAGGGTTGGAGTGTCTGAGTCTGATACACCACAGGACATTTAAGTCAGTGCATAATAATATACCCGGGTCAGCAAATCACGGTTTTAGGCAAAGAGTTGTCTGAAACTCCCGCCTTCTTCAGGAACCCACCTAAGCTCTCTTTATGCCCTATTTTAGCCTTTTCTGAACATGTATCATTCTGAAATTTCTAAATCATGAGAGTCTGGTAAAAATCTGATTTCTGAACTAGTCTGTGTCTGTTATGGCATTTGTCTGAGTTGGTATCGTCATACCAAGACTTGCAAGTCCTATTTATGAGCCATAATGTATTAAGAAAGAGCTTTCATTCAAAACATAGTTTAGACCACCAAAACATGTAATTTGCATTAAAGGTGTCATGTTCCGAAACTCAAGTCAAATCCATGCAAAACTTTCATCAATCATATGGTGGTCATGTGGATTTTTGGCAAAACCATGCATTCTTTCATTACATGCATATTCAACATTCACAACCCTCTCTTTCGTGTTCAAAACATTGTATATTACGTGAAACATGGAAAAATTTACATTAAGAGAGAGGTTTCATGAAAATCATGCTCTAAATTCATATTTCAGGACAAACGCATATATATATACATATAACTTTCAAATCACTTTGGGGGAAAGCCAAAAGGCCAAAACAATATCATTAAAGCTTCTGAAACATGAGTATGTACATGAATTCGAAAACCCAATTCTTAAAACATGATTTCTATGCCCATGAGATTTTAGGAAAACCCCGCGTACCTTATTCTCCACGAATTTTTTGGTGTCTATCGAAGCCTACGTCGAGAGGATTCCGATTCTGTAATTTGTTTCACGAAGAAGTTTCGGAATGATCGGTCCTTCAAGCTTATTTTCTCAAACCCTAGTTGCTCCTTCTCTTAAGTTCTTGAAGGATTAGATTTTTGGGATTTTATAGGAGGCTTCAATGTTGTTAATAGGCCCAAATCCGTTTAGGAGTGGGTAAGGACAATTTTGGGTTTTGTAAGGACTAACTTGCACTTAAAGTAACTCAAAATGGAGTGTTTTCGTCACCTGAAACCATAACTATGCGCCGCCCTTTGCATTGCCTAAATTTACATAGGCGCCGCCCTATGAATAGGCGCCACCCTATGCATCGCCTATATGTGCATAGGCGACACATTCAACTTTGAAAGGCCATAACTTCTTCACCGGGTGTCCGTTTTAGGCGAATTTGGTATCGTTGGAAAGGTTATTCAATTATATACAATTTGGTATATAGTAGGCTACCCAGTTCATCATATACAATGAGTTATGGTCAATAGAATTTGACACAAATTACAACATCCACTAAAACTTAATCGATCGAAATAGTTTTAACTCGTCCTTGAGTTGAAGGACTTTTATGGTCTAAATTCATGCTAAAATGGATTCACATACTACAAACTTGATTAACATGCCAAATTGGCATAGGATTTAAGGCTCGGGGATTATCAACGCATCAGAGTCATATATTTTATTCTAGCCCGAAATGCGGGGCGTTACAGCACTGAACGATTTAATGATCACACAGAGTATTTTAAGACAAGAAGAATGTTTTGTAATTTGAAAATTTTTGTGCCAAAACCTATGGATGAAACCAGGTTTATATAGCCACAAGATGCCTCTTCAGAAAGGTGGCACTGGTTCAATTTAAAGGTGTGTCTTTTCTGAAAATGCATGTCTGTTTACTTAAAACAGTGCATCATTTTGCTGAAACAGTACATACCAGTTCATGTGAAACATTGTGTCCTTTCATCGAAACATTGCATCAGTTCAGTTCGAAGTTACTGTTACTGCATGCATGTCTATAAATTGGAGGAAAAATATTTACTGTGTTATTCATTTTACCCTTTGAAATTTTTTCAAATTTCAAATAATGTTTTTCCAAGAAGATAGATCTCATCAATCATTTTCCAAATCCAAATCCAAATCTGAGCCGAGCGACGATGACGGCGCGAGACATCTCTATTTTCTTGCCTCACTTATCATCTGGAGTAAGTGTCCATTAATATAAACACTACAAAGTTCTCTTCTTCCACCAATGTGGTAGAAAGAGTAAACTTTCCAATTTGGAGTACACTTTCTAAATTGTGTGTCTCCTTTCCTCCACCTTTTCCCACTCCATTTTCCATTCACACTTTCTTCATTTACTATGAACCCAACAGAAGTCAATTCAGTTTAACGGAGGATTGTGAAGGCCATGGTAGATACAACAAGTTACAATAGTCGTAATATAGAGTTTTAATCTAAATTTGAACTTACAATTTGCTTTTTTTTGAGTTTTAATTCAAATTTGAACTTACAATTCATTTTTTTTCTGGAACAACATGTTGAGTAGAAAAGATGGGCGAAGTAGTTAAAATAGAACAAATGAATGTGAATTGATTTTCTGAGTTATAATTTAATTTTGATGCAGGTATATAATGAACCACAATCTATAACAGAGGATCGGGAACAGTGTGCATAGACAACCTGGTTCAATCTAATGAGAAGAAAACTATTCAATTTTACAAAGGTTGTGAAGGGTGGGACATTGACAACATGTTAAAATAATCAAATTTGGAATGTACATATAATCCTATTTGTTAATCTATGGAAGTAGAGTAGATGAATGGGAATTTACCTTACCTTGGATTTGTTCTTGCGTTTGAGAACAGATGTTTGCAGATTTGAAAGTATACCAGATGCACAACATTTACTTTTAAAGTTGTGGTCGATACATTTGCAGATTGACAAAAAGAACAAGAACTAAGTATACCAAAATCATATAAATAGAGCATCATACTGCAGAAACTATAGATTGAAGAACAAATATATGTTCAATGGGACTTGTCAACAAATAATACGACTGTTGACAATAAGCACCTGAAAAAAAAAATTCGGACAAAGCAAGTAAGCTATTTTGGGAAGAGAATTTATCAGTTTATGTTGAGCGGGAGATTAGATTTCACAACAAAAAACTGTGAAATAGAAGAATTATTAGTGAATATGATGTTTTGTTTTGAGGCACATAAAGTTTGGATAAAGAGAAATAACTGGGCAATACCTATCTGTTTCGGAACAAGTTGGAGATTTGAAGGAAAATTATCGTCTTAAACAGATAAAAGTGTATAGTTGCATCTGTTCAGGTTGGTGTCTATGAAAGTTGACTTGAAGCGGAGTCTACTCACATAGTAAACTAGTTTAAGTTTAATGAATTCAAATATTATAGTAGAGTATTTATTTAAATAATAAAAACGAATATAAGAATTAAATTTAATATTTTTGAGTATGTAAGAATGAAGAATTTATTTATTAAATTTATTTTTTATCAAAAATATTTTTAAAAGACGACCGACATTCATTTACCATTTATAAATTGCAACAAAATAATATAATAATAGAGACATCAAAATAATACAATTAAATCTATTATTTATACACAATTTTTTTTCAAAGTCGTCCGACACTCATCTACCACCTGTAAACAATAACAAAATAATACGATAATAAAGATATCAAAATAATACAACTAAACCTAACCTTTACATAAAAAAATTCCTCAAAGCCGACCAACATTTATCTATCACCTGTAAACAGCAACAAAATAATACGATAAAAGTGATATCAAAACAATACAATTAAACTTAAATTTTACGGATAATATCCACGAAAATACCTGAAGTTTGACCGGATTACCAGTTGAGCATACTGAACTTTGCAGGGGTCCTATTACCCCCCAAACTTTTTTTTTTTTCGTATTTTAATGGCATATATCTGCCACTTGGCACACTGCGTGTGATTCACGCGCATTGAGCGCGTGAACAGTGTTAAAAATGTTTTAAAACTTTTTTTTTGGCAAACATCCCCTTAATTTTATAATTATTTAAAGTTTTATATTTTTATTTATTTTTTCATTCTTTTTCTTTAAAGTTTTATATTTTTATTTATTTTTTCATTCTTCTTTCTTCTTAATGGAACTCGAAAAATCATGAAAAAAAATTTCATGTATGGAACTTGGAATCTTTCCGAATTAATGGAAAGATTAATGGTTATAATTAATGGAAAGATTTTTTCGAATCTTTCGAATTCCATTTATAATTTGAACTCGGAATTATAAATAGATTCGAACTCGGAATTATAATTCGGAAAGATTAATGGTTATAATTAATGGAAAGATTCCGACTTAAATTTCATGTATGGAACTCGGAAAATTCCCTAATGCTTATTATTTAATGGAACTGGCTAATTGAAACTCAATGAATGATTCGGAAGATTCAAACTCGAAAACTCTCTAATTTAATTCCGAGTTCCATTAATGGAAATTGAATCTTTCGAGTTCCATTAACGAAAGATTGAATAGCTTCATGGAAATTGAATTTTCCGAGTTCCATTAACGGAAGATTGAATAGCTTCATACATGAAATTAAATTTTTTGAATCTTCTGAGTTTCATTAATAAAATTTTCAAATCTTTCGAGTTCCATTAATGAATTTTCCGAATCTTCCGAGTTCCATTAATGGAAATTGAATCTTCCATTGAGTTTTCAATTTGTGAGTTTCATTGAAACTTAATGGAACTCGCTAATTGAATCTTTCGATTTTCAATGGAAAATTAATGGAAGATTCCATTCAATTATTTGAAAAAACTTTCTTCATAAATTCAATGGAATCATTTGAAATATTTAATATGGTTGTAATTGTGAAAAAATGTTGAAAAGTGATAAAATGGAGAAGAAACGACGCGTGTACTACACTTTCCACGGAAAAAACTGGGTATACGTTTTGAGGGGGGGGGGGGGGTTAATTCCACTTTAAAAAAGTATAGGGGGGGGGGGAATTAATTCCAATTAAAAAAGTATAGGGGGGTAATAGGACCCCCTCAAAGTTCAATATGCTCCACTGAAAATTTGGTTAAACGTCAGGTATTTTCGTGGGTATTATCCCTAAATTTTACACACAAAAATTTCTCAAAGTTGATTGAGATTCATCTACGAACTGTAAATTACCATAAAATAACAAACTAAGTAGCCGTTTGGCCATGAAAATTACTTTTTTTTTGGAGTTGGAGTTGGAATTGAAGATGAAGTTGGAGTTGGAGTTGTGTTTGGCCATGTCTTTTTGAAAATTTTTTTAGACTTTTGAAAAATCTTTTTTTAAAATAATTTTTTACCCTCAACTTTTAAAAATTATCAAAATCACCCAACTATTAATTTACCTACTAACATACAACCAAATGTTGAGAAAATAATTTATATGTCTTCAATTGATAAAATAATGAACAACAAATTAATTATTATGATTGTTATTCTTCTAAAATTTGAATAAAAATATCACAAGCACGAGGTAAATAAGTTTATCTAACCATAATCGATTAAATAGAGAAAAATATATTTTGATAGATATAAATATATTTTATATATTCTTAAATTTGTTGATAAAAATTCTTAATTATTTTCACTTGAATTAATTATTTTATCTAATTTGATCTTTTTAAAAAAATTACAGAATTTAATTAATAAGAGGGGTTTGTGTAAAAATTTAAATATTGAGATTATATGTAATAATAATGAAAGTTGAAATTGGAAGTGGAAAAAAGGGAAAACAACAAAAAGTTGTTTTCTATTTTCGAAATTTTATTCCGAAATTATTTTTCAAAGTTTCATGACCAAATACCATAATTTCCAATCCCGAAAAAATTTTCCGGAAAAAAGGAAAAAATATCCATGGCCAAATGGTCCCTAATAGTGATGTTACGATAATACAATTAAACCTAATCTTTCCCTAAAAAAATTTCAAAGACGACCCACATTCATCTAACATCTGTAAATTAAAATAAAATAATAAGATAATAAAAATATCAAAATAATAGAATTAAATCTAACCTTTACACAAGAAATTCTTCAAAGTCAACCGACATTCATCTAAGACCTGTAAACTATAAAAAAAAAATATAATAGTGATCACAAAGCTTCGATTTTGATCCAACTAATTCTTGTCTGAGCGGAATTTTTGACCCTAAAGAATGATTTTGAATGAAAACAAAGAAGATATATATACACACATGTTAAATTCTATTATGCTAACAAAAACAGTGAAAAGATTGAGTATTAAAAAATTAAGCATCCACCATCTAGACATGTCATCGAATCAAGTTAGATGAGCATCAATCATATTTTTCCAATAGGCAAACTAGTTTGTTCTCTAGTTTAGCGTATATCTAAATATTTATAGAAATATTTCCTTAATAGAGTCCTATTTAGGAGTATTTTTCTAATTTAATAGTTGAAAGAAAAATATTAATTAATTCTCCTACCATATATTTTAGGAGTCTCATATATTTTAGGAAGTCTAGTAGAAATAAAAATATTAACTAATTCTCTCCTACCATATATTTTAGGAGTCTCATATATTTTAGGAAGTCTAGTTAATATAATAAAAAATAATTAAATAATAAATTTAAAAAAATAGTGAAAAGGCAGTTTTGTTTAAAGAATAGTCTTTTAATGAAGGGCAAAAAGTTCAAATTACTTTTTTAAAGGTATTCACACTTTTAATATTATATATATATATATATGTATATATATATATATATGTATGTATATATATATATATATATATTATATTATAGATTATAGATATAGAAGACCCTAAACCAAAAAGAAATTAAAAAAAGTAAATGTTGTCTAAACCAAAAAGAAATTTAAAAAGTAAATATTATAAATTCCAAGACCTAAAAGAACGCTAAAACACAAAAATCTTTTAAAGTCTCCTACTTAGAAAAAAAATTAAGTAAATCACATAAAAAAAAAGAGAAAAGATATTTTTTCCCCTCTGAACTTGTCCTCCAAACTCACTTTAGCACTTAAACTTAACTTTCATTTATTTACCCCCTTAAAAACTTTCAAGTGAATTAAATTCACCCCTTACAGCTGACGTGGCAAAAAGAAAAGCGAGTGATTTTTTTTTAAAGGGCTCACTTTATTGTTGTTGTTGTTATTATTATTATTATTATTATTATTATTATTATTATTATTATTATTATTATTATTATTATTATTATTATTATTATTATTATTATTATTATTATTGTTATTATGAAACAAGAAACCCAACCCATCTTCACCCATCTTCTTCCTCACCTACACCCCGTACACCTAGTCCCAAAACCCTCACCCCTTCTGATCGTTCTTCATACACCGCGATCCCAATCTCCTTTCTCCTTTGTCTAATTCTCTATCTCCATTTCTATTGCACTTCATCAATATATTTCTTCAAGAAAGAAAAAAGTATATCTAAAAAAGTTGTGAATTTCAACAACACTTTTTTCAAAATGCATTATTGAGAAGAAAAGGAAGAAATACATAATCAATTTAATTCTTCACAAGTCAAATAATTTCATCAATTTTACAATCTCTCCCAAAGTTCAAACTGTAATCCAAATCTCATCGGTCAACAAAAGTTTGATTTGCCTGAATTCAAGCCCAATTTACTTACTCTTTGAAGAGGAGAATTCATTGAACTTACCGTTTGTATTATATAATTTATGATTTTTGATTCCTCTACAGAATTTTACATGTCTTAATCAAGATACATGAACGACTTTTTTTGTGTATTTTTCAACAAGGTGGAAGAAGATGGGTGGTGGTCAACTGGTGGTTGTTGTTTTTCGGTGGGAGTCGATTGAATCGGAACAGTTAATTAATTTTTTGGTCGTTGATTTTGTAGTTTAGGGGGCGGCACCAAAGTTAATTCACCGGAACAATGAGCTCCGGTGATCGAGGAAGTATTTTTGGATATTGTTTGAACAATGAGTTGGTCGCTGATTGCTTGTTGTTGGTTGAAGAAGATAGAAAATTGGGGGAGGGTTTAAGAAGATAGAAAATGTGGGGGATGGGGATGGGGATGTATTTTTTTTAAAATAAAATAATATATATATATATATATATATATATATATATATATATATATATATATATATATATATATATATATATATATATATATAATATTTATATATATTTAAAAAATATTTTGCTTGTGTGGCTCCGACGTGGCATTGAAGTGGCGCTGATGTGTGAGCGAGTGTATCACACTCTCCATTGGAGAGTGGTATTCAGTTTTGAGGGGCGAAATTAATACACTTTAAAAATATTAAGGGGGTAAATTAACGGAAGTTAAGTTTAAGTGCTAAAGTGAGTTTGGAGGACAAGTTCAGGGGGGAAAAGATGTCTTTTTCTCTAAAAAAAATAAGTTTAAAATGACAAACAAAAAAATGCAAGTGGCATCTCTACTTGACTACTTATAAAAATTTGGCACGGACAAAAATATTTTAAGAAAACAACTAAAAACTATACTAATAATAAAAAGAGAATCCAAATGTCTATTTTGGACCAGCTGGCTTTTAAAAAATATAATAATTAAAATTTAGTATATTTATTTTATTATTAGGATTTCATATATATGCTACTGGTTATTTCTTTTCATGTATTTTAAAAGTCCTTAATTTCTATCCCATATAATTTAGGAGTGTTTAATTTCTATTCATATATTTTTAGGAGTCCTTAATTTGATTAAATAATATTTTTTTTTTTTTAAAAGGTGAAAAGATAATTTTGTCTATTGCGGAGACTTTTAATGAAGGGTAAAAAGTTCAAATCACTTTACTAAGGGCTTTCACACTTTTAATATAGATATAGATTATTATGTAATATTAGGGTCATGTTTAAGGGTTGGGTTTTTAAGTTTGCGGTAATTTAGTAATTTCATTTTAATTTTTTTATGTTGGTTCTTTTAATGTAGTATGTATGTATATATATATAATATATTAAAAGTATGAAGACCCCTACAAAAGTGAATTGAACTTTTTGCCCTTCATTAAAAGATTCCGCAATAGATAAAATTGTCATTTACAATTTTACTAAATTATTATTTTATGATATTTTAGGTGTTCTACTGAAAATTGTTATTAAATCTTTCCTTATTTAAACATAATAAAAATTACTATTAATTAATTATTTTATAATATTTTAGGTGTCCTACTAAAAATTGGTTATTAAATCTTTCCTTATTTAAATATAATAAAAATTACTATTAATTTTCAGTGACTAATTTATATTTGAGGAACTATATATTAATCTTTTATAAAAAAAGACTTACGTAACTAAATATGAACTTAATTACTAACCAAATACTACTTTAGTAGTAGCTTCTTTACCAAATTTGTAAGACTCTTTTCAACAATAATTTAATAAAAATAGATAGGTTATTTTGGCAAGAATTTTACTTAAAATAGAAAATAAATTAAGTAAATTTTCTTTTTTAAAGTTAGCATCCAAGTATTCGTCTCTTTGCTTTTTTATTTAATTTGTATTTTCATTGCACTTTAAATTTCTTTTATTAGGTTGTTCGTTGCTTTTAAATGTTGTTTTAGTTGCCAAACTATGTGATTTTTACGTGTGATTTGTGGTATTTTGAGATTCTATCCTTAATTTTTGAGATTCTGTTATAATTTATGTTTGATAGGTTGTGACCTCGCCCGGAAGAATGCGGTAAGGATGAAAATTTCAATTCAAATTCAAAGCTTCAAAAGAACACATATAATTGAGGTATAACTTCTACCAATTTAAATTAACATACGATATATTATTTTCGAAAGTTAGATGATCTATTGATATCTAACTTTATTATTTAGAAGGAAATTATTCTCTCAATAATTTTTTTGTCGATCATATGTGGGTTATTTATTAGTCACAAAGAAATTGAGGTTAACGTTTTCAATATGTATCATAATATTATCGTAAGTGTATCAGGTAAATATATACATTTAATTATGTACGTTCTTCTATTAAAGACATATATAATATTGATTTTGAGTAATTGAGGAGTCTAAAATATTTGTCCATGTACGGCCATTAGTTGTAGCAAGGTAGAGAAGTGATGTTGGACAAGATCGAAAGATAATAGTATATTCTTACAAAGTGTTTTTTGTTATTTGCACTCTCTTAATTTTTTAATTTTTTTCTCCCTTTCTATTATATTTTATATCATGAATATTAGTCTCAGCCCTAAAATGAATTGTAGAGTACTAATAATATTTTTTTTTAAATTTATATGACATATAGGTACGACAAACGCTCCGTTGTAGCTTAATTTTTTTCTATGGTGAGCAGAAATTTTCAATTCATTAAATTTTTCATTGTATATATATAATTTTATTGACTAAGATAAAATACTTATAGTGTCAAATTATATCTTTTAAATAGATATAACACTATTGCTATTTTTAAAATATTTTATTTCTTTATATATAATTTTATTTATTATCAGGACACTCACGTGCAAAGCACGTTCATATATATAATCCTATTGACACCAGCCGAAAGCTCATTTTTAAACCGTTTAACTTTAGGCATTTGTTTTTGAATTTCCTAGACAAATTCTACATCCAATGTTTACTGGCTCTTTAATTCAAGGAAAAAGTTAATAGCAATTTTTATTTTTAAAAAATGTAGCTTATTTTTCTTTTGATCCAGCTATTATTAATATAAGATTTTATTGTTTGTACAGCCAACTATTGAAGACAAATACAATAAACTAAAATAAGGAGGGTGAAGAAATTAAAAGAAGTTTATTTAATCAATTTGGGTCAACCAACTATATAAATATCATCAGTTTTTAAACATTTAAACTAAACCAAATAAAAATCCATTTATTTAATCAATTTGGGTCAATTTATCGATTTGGATTGATTTTACCCAAACCGTGAACACCCCTAGTTCTCGGAATTGATTCATTTAATTTGTGAGGGAGTAGGATTTCACCTTTTTTTCCTTGTTACCGTACTAATGCATTATTGCTTGGTTGTCAATTTGCGACATTGTCCAATTGAGGCCTAAGGTAATTCCTTCTCTTATAGCATATGATTTCACTTCACTTTTTTCATAGCTCTGCGCTAATGCTGAAATTTTGATCCATTTGATGTTCCAGAACTCATATAGCTTCAACGTATACGAAAATCATGATCAGATAGAGCTCCAATATCCTCCTAGGTAAATTTTTGAACTCATCCTTGAATTCTGATGAGCTGACTGCACCAGCTTATTGTGGCCTAACGAAAAATATCTTACGTTGGCATAGAAATACCAAAATTACGTGTGGTTCGCGGTGTTGCAAAGAAGATCAGTAAAGCTATATCATTTACGAATGTCACAATCAGATTGCATCAATATTTGTTCAGGTATTCTTTTTGAAGTTAGCTTTTGAATAGCTGCAAAAATCGAAACTTATATTCTTGGCTTTCCATTGGAACGATTTTTAATTCCTCTGCATGACGCATTTCTGTGACCACAATACGCCGCATCCTCATCTAGAGATAGTGAGTGATCCATGAAATCCGAATGCCAAAATCCTCACCATGGAGGTTCAGCCTCCAACGATCGGTGTCTTCTCGCTTGACAGAGGGCTGTTTTCCAAATCTTTTCATCGTGAAGATTGGTCACAAATCGAAACCAAAGACGTCATCAGAAATTTCTCGAGCAAGGCCATTAATATGAATGTTCCTCTGCTGAAATCCGCAATTCATAAGGAAATTGCGCCTGCCGAATCTTCTCGTCCTAAGGGATGTCTTAGCAATTGGAGTGTTCCGTCTTGTAGATTTGGCAATGTCTGCTAGACATCTGGCTACTGGGAATGGGTAGAGGATGTGCTACCCCGAATTGTGGATTTTAATGACTTTTTTATAAACATGTATAATCGTGTGTATCTGACCTATTTCATTTTTTCCAGATTTGTGCAGTCTCACTAAAACATCCCCGTCTTGGTGTAGGAGCGCCAAAACTGCGAGCGAATTGACTCTATATCCAAATATCAAGTCAAAGCACCTTCTGGATTAACGAAAATTAATTTTTGGAGTCGGTCATGGCCTATTTTCTGACAGATTTGCACAGTTTTACCAAAACATCCTCATCTTGACGTAGAAGCGTCCAAATGTTGAGCAACTTGATTCTGTCAAAACCAAACATTGAAGGATAAAATATATCCAAAAATCAACGCAATAGTCCATCCGTATTGACCGAAATCAATTTTTGAAGTTGGCATACAATTTTGCCTATTTTCTGACATATTTGCATAGTTTCACCAAAATGTCCCCATCTTGATGTAGGAGCATCAAAATGATGAAAAAATTATTTCTGTAGAAACTATACGTGGAACTCCACAACATATCCAAAAATCAAGGCAAAACTCCTTCGTTATTAACGAGAATCAATTTTTGAAGTCGGATAAAAATGCAGGCTATTTCTTTTTGACAGATTTGTACAATTTCACCAAAGTGTTCCCGTCTAGGTGCAGGAGCATCCAAATGACGAGCGAGTTGATTTCATGGAAACTAGACTTGGAAGGATGCAACATACCAAAAAATCAAGTCAAAAATTCTCCTGGAATAATGAAAAATGATTTTTGAAGTTGGCTAAGACTAGAAGGCTGTAACTTTGGACATCATTAATGAGTGCGCTTCACTTTTTGTATCTTTCTCCGAACAGGGTTTCTCCCCTACTTTTTTAGGTCTTGTTGAGGGTGTAGATAACCTCTATTTCAAACTGAGAAGATGCAAGGAATGGCCATATAATGGACAAGGTACTAATTGTCGGGTTACCTCTTGCAGCCAAGCGAGAAGAAATACTTGGAGTACATCTTCGACATCCTTGAGCATCGTTTCATTGCATCCTCTGTTGCAGCTTTGGAGAGAGAAGAATGCAGGACTCCCGCTTCTTGAAACTTGGTGAGAAGGCTCATGGGTATCTGATCCTTCAAACTTTGATGTGGAATAGTTAATTCTTCAAACATGGCTAGAGATTACATTTAGTGTCCTTTTCACTTTTTGAAGGATGGATATGGTGTGTTTCTGTTCGGTTCTATATATATATATATGTGTTGAATGAAAAATGGAATAATCAACATTTTTCGGTGTGCAAACATGTTAAGTCACTTTATGGACTAAAACAAGCACCTAAGCAATGACATGCAAAGTTTGACCAAACCATGTTGGCAAACGGATTCAAAATAAATGAATGTGATAAATGTGTTTATATTAAAGACACTCCAAATCACCAAGTCATTCTAAGTTTATATGTGGATGATATGTTGATCATCAGTAGAGACATTTCTGACATAAATGTAACAAAACGAATGCTCGAGAGCAAGTTTGATATGAAGGACCTTGGAGTTGCAGATGTGATCTTAGGTATAAAAATCCATCGAACTCCACAAGGGTTGGCATTGTCACAGTCTCATTATATCGAAAAGGTACTTGACAAGTTCAAGTATATGAAATTCGGTATTTCCAAGACTCCATTGGATGCGAGCTTTGCACTTCGAAAGAATGAAGGTGAAAGTGACTCGCAATTGGAATACGCAAGAGTATTGGAATGTTTAATGTATATAATGAACTGTACACGACCAGACATAGCATGCGCTATCAATAAATTGAGTCGGTACACGAGTAATCCCAACAAAACTCACTGGATGGAAATGAAAAGAGTTTTGGGGTATCTTAAATACACTCAAAATTATGCTTTGCATTATAATAAATATCCTGCGGTACTTGAAGGATATAGTGATGCAAATTGGATCACCAGATCGAACGAAGTAAAATCCACAAGTGGATATGTATTTACTATCAGTGGAGGAGCAGTCTCTTGGAAATCATCCAAACAGACGTGTATTGCTCGCTCTACAGTGGAATATGAATTTATCGCATCAGATAAAGACGGTGAAGAAGCAGAATGGCTCCAGAATTTCTTGGAAGATATTCCGTATTGGTCCAAGCCAGTGGCACCAGTATGTATACACTGTGATAGCCAAGCGGCAATAGGTAGGGCAGGGAGCATGATGTATAACGGTAAATTTCGTCATATTAGATGAAGACATAATACCGTTAGAGAACTTCTCTCTAGTGGAATTATTACTGTAGACTATGTAAAGTCAAAGGATAATGTGTCGGATCCACTTACAAAAGGTCTATCTAGAGAAGAAGTAGAAAGGACATCCAAGGGAATGGGTTTAAGGCGTAGGACAAGTCAGCATGGCGGTAACTCTACCTAGAAGACTGGAGATCCCAAGAGCTAGGTTCAAGGAAATCAAACAAAGTTGTGTCTGACAGGTTCAACATTGTCAAATACCCAACGCATTCTCATGATGTAGATAATGTATAGTAAACAAGGATAAGACTTAAGGTGAAAAGTCTTTTAATGATTATCTAAATTTGGCAGATTTGACCAAATAGTTTAATATACAGGATGGAACATTTAGAAATCACCTATGTATGGGCGAAGTGGAAGCCTCTTCAAAAAAATGTTAGTAAAGGCCTATTCTCTAAGCTCTCATGAAAATCGAGACGTGTTCATGGCTGAAAAGAACAAAACCGTAAGAACCATAAATGGTAAAAGGCTGGTTGTGTGACATGTGTTGTCTAGGTGTACATTAAAGCTCGACGGTTCAAAGATATCAAATCTACCGATTGACCGAGTGCATCCGATGCATGTTCACTACAGAAAGTTCAATGGGAAACTCACTTATCCAGATGCAATCAGTCTTTGCTTGATGATCACATACTTGTCCGTAAAACTTTTACGAAAAACATAGCCATTACCCATTCATGTGGGGGATTGTTGGGTTCTATATATATATGCGTTGAATGGAAAATGGAATAATCAAGTGAAGGAAAGGAGACACCCAAATTGGAAAGTGTACTCTTTAAGTTGGAAAGTTTACTCTTTTTCCACATTGGTGGAAGAAGAGAACTTTAAAGTGTTTATAAAGTGAAACACTTACTTCACATGGTAAGTGAGGCAAGAAAATAGAGATGCCTCCCGCCTTCGTAGTCGCTCTCTCGGCTCGGATTTGGATTGGATTTGGATTTGGTAAATGATCGATCGATGAGATCTATCTTTTTGGAAAAAATTTATTTGACAGAAACAAATAAATTCAATCCGAAGCAATAACGTTCCATTTATTTATGCATGCATGCAGTGAACAATTGCACTATTTCGACATGAAACGGTGTTGTGTTCGAACTGGAGCAACAAAATGTTGTAGTGATTCTGAATTAATGCATTGTTTCGACTGAGAAGATGTAGATTTTCAAAATAGTATATACATTGGTTCAAACAGATGCAGCTCTTCAACGAAGTGGTGCACTGTTTCGAACTGGTGCACTTGTTCTTGAAAAGGTGTACTATTTCAGAAAATTACTGCACTGTTTTAAATAAACAAACATGCATTTTCAGGAAAAGACACACCTCTAAAATTGAACCAATGCCACCTTTTCGGAGGGGCATGTTGTGACTATAAATAACCTGTTTTCTTCCACAGGTTATAGAATGAAATTTTTTTGATTACACATAAATCTTCTTGTCTTCTAAATACTCTTTGTGATCAATCAAACCGAGAGTGTCTTTGAAGAATTCAACTATTTGAGGTACCGCTATACTTGAATTTTTGGCCATTTTATCCTGGGAGGGAAAATTCTGCAACCTCGGGTACAGTGAGGGGAATTATTTCCTTAAGGAAAGTCCGTGAATTCGGACCACTTGACCTTAACAATTTCTGTTTCATCTATATTTATGAAATTTAAAATACACCTCTTGGAAAGATCATTTTGATCTTGTGTTGAGGGTATTTGTTCAACTTCACTGTGTTCTTGTTCATACTTGAACTCGAGTATAAGTTGTTATTCTATTATACAGATTCTACCTACCCGTATTGTGGAAGATAACAATCTTATGGAAATAACCTTACAGAATCTATATTGCTTGTTTTTGGAGATTAAATCTTAGGCTTTCTACTCCGCTTGAATTTAACTAGTGATTAGAAGACATAAAATCTTCATCACAATTTAAGGTTCATTCGGTTGACGATTTGAAGTAATAAAAACTTCATCGTTAACTAGAAATAAGAAGAATTGTTTCAAGTTATTTAACTTTATAAATAGTATTCTGAAAAATACTAAGTTTTCTGTCTTGTGGTGACAGAAAAAATGAAAACTGACAGTCAAATGATGGATGCTACTACGTCTGTGGGGGAAAATAATATTGCCACATCAAGTCGCACAAATGCTCCGCCAACGATGGCACCGGCGGAGAAGCTCGGAAAATTTTCTGGCATTGACTTCAAGCGGTGGCAACAAAAGATGTTCTTTTACCTCACCACTCTATGTCTACAATGGTTCACTAGCGAAGACGCTCCTGAGGTGCCCGAGGGAACCTCAGACAAAGATCGCTTCGTTATTGTAGAAGCTTGGAAACATTCGAATTTCCTTTACAGGAACTATATTCTGAGTGGTCTCCAAGACGACCTCTACAATGTCTATAGTGGAACCAAGACATCAAAGGAACTGTGGGGGGCACTTGAACGGAAATATAAAACGGAGGATGCGGGAATTAAGAAATTCCTTGTTGCACGGTTCCTGGACTTCAAAATGATTGATAGCAAATCTGTTGTCTCTCAAGTATAGGAGCTTCAAGTCATCATACATGATCTCCTAGCAGAAGGTATATCTTTGAAAAATACCTTAGTTGAACAAATTAAAAATGTTCTTAATACTCATATAAACTATTTTGTAGGTTTAATTGTTGATGATGCTTTCCAAGTAGCAGCGATAGTTGAGAAGCTACCACCTTTGTGGAAAGACTTCAAAAACTACTTAAAGCATAAACGCAAGGAGATGAACCTTGAAGATCTTATTGTCCGACGTCATATTGAAGAGGACAATAAAGCTGTCGAAAGAAGGTCAAAGGGAAATTCTACAATGAATGGAGCACATATTGTACAAGATGGCCCAAACAACTCGAAGAAAAGAAAGAAAGTTGAACATGGAAGAAATCAACCCAAGAAAAAATTCAAGGGAAAATGCTTCAACTGTGGAAAAATTAGCCATAAGTCCACAGACTGTCGAGCCCCGAAGAAAGGGAAGAAAAAGGACCAAGCGAACCTGATTGAGTCCAACAAAGATTATGATGATCTGTGTGCTATGTTCACGGAATGCAAATTGGTGGGGAATCGACATGAATGGTTGATGGATTCTGGTGCCACACGCCATGTTTGCGCAAACAAAGAGTCGTTCTCATCATTTGCTCCAGCTCAAGCAAAAGAAATGCTTTACATGGCCAACTCCTCTACTTCTAAGGTGGAGGGAACAGGAAAAATTTGCCTAAAGATGACTTCTGGCAAGGTCTTGACACTGAACAATGTGCTCTATGTTCCGGAGTTACGTAGGAACTTAATTTCTGTTTCACTCCTAGATAAGAATGGATTCAAATGTGTAACCGTTTCTGAAAAAATTGTAGTTAGTAAAGGAGAAATAAATGTAGGAAAAGGCTATCTCACGGAGGTCCTTTATAAGATGAATGTAATGACTGTTGAAATGAATAAAAGTTTGAATTCGTCTTATTTTCTTGAGTCTTATGATTTATGGCATGAACTTTTGGGCCATGTTAATTACAAAATGTTACGAAAACTAATTAACTTAGAAGTTTTGCAAAACTTTGAGTGCAATAAATCAAAGTGTCAAACGTGTGTAGAATCGAAGTATGAAAAGCATCCTTATAAGTCCGTTGAAAGGAATTCCAATCCCTTAGACTTAATACACACTGACATTTGTGATATGAAATCAACACCCTCTCGTGGTGGGTAAAAGTATTTCATAACTTTTATTGACGATTTCACTAGATACTGTTATGTCTACTTGCTAAATAGTAAGGACGAAGCAATAGATGTGTTTAGGAAATATAAAACTGAAGTTGAAAATCAGTTAGACAAAAAGATCAAAATGATAAGAAGTGATAGGGGCGGAGAATATGAATCTCCCTTTGCGCAAATATGTGTAGAGAATGGAATAATCCATCAAACTATGGCCCCGTATTCACCTCAATCTAATGGAATTGCGGAAAGGAAAAATCGAACTTTGAAGGAAATGATGAATGCCTTACTTATAAGTTCTGGTTTACCGCAAAACTTATGGGGGGAGGCTATCCCTACGGCCAATCGTATACTCAATAGAGTTCCCCATAGTAAGACACAATCAATTCCTTATGAAAAATGGAAAGGAAGGAAGCCTAACTTGAAATATTTTAAAGTGTGGGGGTGTCTAGCGAAGGTTCAAGTTCCTATACCTAAAAGGATTAAAATAGGACCTAAAACGGTGGACTCCGTGTTCATAGGATATGCTAAAAGTAGTAAAGAATGTCGATTTTTGGTTCATAAATCCGAACATCCGGATATTATTGAAAATATGGTAATTGAATCAGACAATGCTGAATTTTTTGAAAACATTTACCCGTATAAAATTAGACACGAACAGTCTAGTGAAGGTTCCAAATGACCTCGAGATGAACCAAGTGAGAATGTACATAATGAAGAAAATCCAAGACGTAGTACACGTCAAAGAATGTCAACTTCGTTTGGATCGGATTTTGTAACATTTCTCTTAGAAAATGAGCCTCAAACATTTAAAGAAGTGATGTCTTCGTCAGACTCATCCTTTTGGAAAGAGGCAGTCAATAGTTATATAGATTCAATCTTAAGCAACCATACATGGGAATTGGTTAACCTTCCTCCCGGAATTAAACCTTTAGGGTCTAAATGGATCTTCAAAAGGAAAATGAAGACGGATGGAACTATTGACAAATACAAGGTAAGACTTGTAGTAAAAGGCTTCAAACAGAAGGAAGGCCTTGATTACTTTGATACATACTCGCCAGTAACAAGGATAACCTCAATTTGAATGTTAATTTCCTTGGCGGCGGTATATGATCTTCAAATCCATCAAATGGATGTGAAGACCGCATTCCTATATGGAGATTTAGAGGAAGAAATATACATGGAACAACCTGAGGGTTTTATGGTTCCAGGAAAGGAAAATAAGGTGTGCAAACTTGTTAAGTCACTTTATGGACTAAAACAAGCACCTAAGAAATGGCATGCAAAGTTTGACCAAACCATGTTACCAAACGGATTCAAAATAAATGAATATGGTAAATGTGTTTATATTAAAGACACTCCAAATCACCAAGTCATTGTATTTTTATATGTGGATGATATGTTGATAATCAGTAGAGACATTTCTGACATAAATGCAACAAAAACGAATGCTCGAGAGAAAGTTTGATATGAAGGACCTTGGAGTTGCAGATGTCATCTTAGGTATAAAAATCCATTGAAATCCACAAGGGTTGGAATTTTCACAGTCTCATTATATCGAAAAGGTACTTTACAAGTTCAAGTTTATGGAATTCGGTATTGCCAAGACTCCATTGGATGCGAGCTTTGCACTTAGAAAGAATGAAGGTAAAAGTGACTCGTAATTGGAGTACGCAAGAGTATTGGGATGTTTAATGTATATAATGAACTGTACACGACGAGACATAGCATGCACTATCAGTAAATTGAGTTAGTACATGAGTAATCCCAATAAAACCCACTGGATGGCAATGAAAAGAGTTTTGGGGTATCTTAAATACACTCAAAATTATGCTTTGCATTATAGTAAATATCCTGTGGTACTTGAAGGATATAGTGATGCAAATTGGATCACCGGATCGAATGAAGTAAAATCCACAAGTGGATATGTATTTACTATCGGTGGAGGAGCAGTCTCTTGGAAATCATCCAAACAGACGTGTATTGCTCGCTCTACAATGGAATCTGAATTTATCGCATTAGATAAAGCCGGTGAAGAAGCAGAATGGCTCCGGAATTTCTTGGAAGATATTTCGTATTGGCCCAAGCCAGTGGAAACAGTATGTATACACTGTGATAGCCAAGCGGCAATAGGTAGGGCAGGGAGCATGATGTATAACGGTAAATCTCATCATATAAGACGAAGACATAATACCGTTAGAGAACTTCTCTCTAGTGGAATTATCACTGTAGACTATGTAAAGTAAAGGATAATATGTCGGATCCACTTACAAAAGGCCTATCTAGAGAAGGAGTAGAAAGGACATCCAAAGGAATGGGTTTAAGGCCTAGGACAAGTCAGCATGGCGGTAACTCTACCTAGCAGACTGGAGATCCCAAGAGCTAGGTTCAAGGAGATCAAACAAAGTTGTGTCTGACAGGTTCAACATTGTCAAATACCCAACCCATTCTCATGATGTAGATAATGTATAGTAAACAAGGATAAGACTTAAGGTGAAAAGTCTTTTAATGATTATCTAAATTTGGCAGATTTGACCAAATAGTTTAATCTACAGGATTGAACATTTAGAAGTCACCTATGTATGGGTGAAGTGGAAGCCGCTTCAAAAAGAATGTTAGTAAAGGCCTATTGTCTAATCTCTCATTAAAACCTGGACGTGTTCATGGCTGAAAAGAACAAAACCGTAAGAACCATAAATGATAAAAGGATGGTTGTGTGACATGTGTTGTCTAGGTGTACATTAAAGCTCGACGGTTCAAAGATATCAAATCTACCGATTGACCGAGTGCATCCGATGCATGTTCACTATGGAAAGTTCAAAGGGAAACCCACTTATCCAGATGCAATCAGTCTTTGCTTGATGATCACATACTTTTCCGTAAAACTTTAACGAAAAACATAGACATTCCCTATTCATGTGGGGTTTTGTTGGGTTCTATATATATATGTGTTGAATGGAAAATGGAATAATCAAGTGAAGGAAAGGAGACACCCAAATTGGAAAGTGTACTCTTTAAGTTGGAAAGTTTACTCTTCTCCCACATTGGTGGAAGAAGATAACTTTAAAGTGTTTATAAAGTGAAACACTTACTTCACATGGTAAGTGAGGCAAGAAAATAGAGATGCCTCGCGCCGTCGTCATCGCTTGCTCGATTCGGATTTGGATTTGGATTAGGATTTGGCAAATGATCGATCGATGAGATCTATCTTTTTAGATAAATTTTATTTGACAGAAAGAAATAAATTCAATCCGAAGCAATAACGTTCCATTTATTTATGCATGCATGCCGTGAACAGTTGCACTAGTTTGACATGAAACAGTGTTGTGTTCGAACTGGTGCAACAAAATGCTGTAGTGTTTCTGAATTAATGCATTGTTTTGACTGAGCAGATGCATATTTTCAAAATAGTATATACATTGGTTCAAACAGATGCAGCTCTTCAACGAAGTGATACACTATTTCGAACTAGTGCACTTGTTCTTGAAAAGGTGTACTTTTTCAGAAAATTACTGCACTGTTTTAAATAAACAAACATGCATTTTAAGGAAAAGACACACCTCTAAAATTGAACCAATGCCACCTTTTCGGAGGGGCATGTTGTGGCTATAAATAACCTGTTTTCTTCCACAGGTTATAGAATGAAATTTTTTTTATTACACATAAATCTTCTTGTCTTCGAAATACTCTTTGTGATCAATCAAACCGAGAGTGCGTTCGAAGAATTCAAGTATTTTAGGTACCGCTATAGTTGATTTGTTGGCCATTTTATCTTGGGAGGGAAAATTCCACAACCTCGGGTACAGTGAGGGGAATTATTTCCTTAAGGAAAGTCCGTGAATTCGGACGACTTGTCCCTAACAATTTCTGTTTCATCTATATTTCTGAAATATAAAATACACCTCTTGGAAAGATCATTTTGATCTTGTGTTGAGGGTATTTGTTCAACTTCACTGTGTTCTTGTTCATACTTGAACTCGAGTTGAAGTTGTTATTCTATTAGATAGATTCTACGTACCCGTATTGTGGAAGATAACAGTTTCATCCTCAGACCATCGGTAAAAATGTATGCATAGAAGTACATGGAGTATCCTTCCTTTAAAAATATTTGTTTCTTGATGCAGAGTAACGGTATTGCGAGTTGCTAGATATTATGAAAATGAAACTTTAAAATATATGTATATCAAAATTTAAGGGTCAAACTCGTTCACGGACGGCTGGAGTTAATTTTTTTAAAAAGGTGATCAGAGATTTACTGCACCAACTTTTCATATTTACGCATCTATGGTATAAAATCCATAAATAGGTGTAGGAGTGATGAAATCAAGTACTTTTTGTTTTGTTGGAAATAGGACTCCAAGAGCTACAACTACACAAAACTTATGGTCAAAGGCTTCATGTATGTACAGATTTTCCTTTGAAGTTGGCTCAAATCCTGCAGAGCTCGTCTTCTTTAGATTCACGCATCTATGGGTATAAAATTCATAACTTGGTGTAGGAGTGCCCAAATCGTGAGCTTCATATTTCATTAGTTCTTGCTTTAGTCTGGTATTGGCCTTCTGCAGATCATTTTCTTGGTGAAGATAATGCATCTATATGTTAACGACTCAGGATTCATATGAACCTGAAAATTATTGATGTGACTGAAGAATATGATGACTTGAAGGAATCTCCGCAACCACACTCAGCTCAAAGAAGCCATATACAAAATCATGCAAACTAATATGGAGCAGCAGGTATTCCCTGTACTGAGCAGAATGAAAATATGTACAATTATCCATCTAACCCGCATGTCAATGTGGGCTGCTTGAAAGATAAACAAGGCCGCGGAACCGTGAATCAAATTGCACGTCTGATGTCTAATGGAAACTATTTGGAAAATCACGACCAAACATCTCGTGTTCTGAAAGTAGCAGTTTGCAAGCAGGACAAGCTCTTCAAACAGGTTATGAACTTGGTATCTCATGACACTTCAAATGGTATAGGTTCTGTCCACGGGGAACTTTAACAAGATAAACTTTCATTGAGAAAACAAATCAACAGATCCCCACCAATCACATCCATGGATCACTCTATTCCTGCCACTAGAATTGGGTACAAATTAGGACTCCTGGCGGGTACCCTGCATCCTTTAGACTGCTGCCTATATATTTTCAACTTAAAGCTAAGAACCTATAATTGCCAACTGCCCTGTATTTCCCTCGAGAATCAGTTCAGCAAACTATTCTCCTGAACCTTCTACGTATGGAATCTCTACAAGACCTTACATGGAGTGTTGACCAAATTATGTTACTCGAACAAAAAAGTTTACTTCTCCTTCCCCTAGAGTTTTCCAAGATATCTCTTCTTCATCTCCTTCAGACAGGCCTATACCTGAAACCAACTTTAGTGCAGGCCTACCATCTTCAATGAGGTCTAATCGTAACTCGAATTGTTTGTCAGGTCTAATCGTACTGTTTGCTTTAATGAAAACAAAGAACTTCCGACTAATTCAAATTCACTGCGCGTATGATCAATTAAAGGAAAAATACTCTAATCCCCATTATCATTTATAGGAAACTTGTTATTAACGATGGAGGGATCCTACCTCCCACTGCAAACATTGGGTTAATAGAATTGATTCTGAGAATTCGGAGACCAAATATCAAACAGGAGTATTCTCTCTTAATATTTCTCTTAAAAGACCAAATATCTGGATATTTTGTTGGAATCTTTTCTGACTTCTCAAATTTGACTAGTCATTTTATCTCATTTGCTTCTCAAGTTCAACTTTAAGAAGAAGAAATATTCTTTACTTTCAGTCCATGTCACACCCCTTTTTTAACCAAAAGATTATATTTTAAAGTTCGAAATGTTTTTTTATTATTAAGTGACAAGAAATGAAAATTTATTTCGAAAAAGGACTTTTTACATTTTTAACTCAAAGTGGACACTTGGCATAGATCGGGGGTGCCAAGTCACCTTTGGAATCCCTTTTCCAAAACAGGTTGTCTCTAAAAATTGATCCGCGAACAGAGATTCCGATTAAGGAATTCTGTTGACCGAGGGGAAGGTGTAAGGCACTCCCCGATCCCATGGTTCGACCACGGTCGCTTGGTAGAGCATATCGACTAATTTGACACTAAGGGTGTATAAACCACATAAAACACACAACCATTAAATAAACAAACACAAAAAAACGAATCTCAAAAAATATAGTGTCCAGTTCAATTATACATTCCCAAAATATAAAAATGCGGAAATGTAAATCTACGCTAACCTACGCTAATCCTAAACTACGCTCCAAAGCTTTACCCGATGCCCCGAGCCTTTTTCACGGACGTCCTTCGAGTATAAAATACTTCGGGGCATTCTTCGGTGAATAAGTACAAGATAATCTCGGGGCATTCCCCGGCGAATGAATACATCTTTAAATCTTGTGCGATAAAGTAGAAAGAACTATGCACACACACATTCAAACATTCAACAAAATACAATTCCTAAAATTTTCCTATCCGACTTAGTATTTGCCTACTAGATTCAATTTATCACAATTCCAACAAATTCAATATAATCGATGATGCAAAATTAATACGAATTCACTTTATCGCGTTTAACCCCTTCCCAAATTTCTTTTAACATGAAAATAGTTATCAAGACATATCAACATCGATATCATACCAATGACTATCTATTAAGATAAACAGCACCAAGCATCAACATAATACCCAATCAATCATCGTCAAACACATAATGATAATAAGAGAGTAGAGTCGAGAATTGGACCTCAAAAACTTTCGATTGACTTAAGAAGAGAAATAAGAGTCATTCCAAGAACCTCAAAGAATACCAACTCGACTACGAACCAAGCTCCAACTAAACTTCCGAAATCCGATTCGAAACACATAAACCATGAAGAAACAGTGAACCCAAAACCGAAATTTACAAGAAAATTGAGATAAACTATATGCCCGATACTCCGGTGAGCTCGGACAGCAGCGAATATCGGTGAATAAGGTAGATTCCGATGAATTTCAATATTTTCCGGTAATGGTGTAATAATGGAGCGATTGGTGGCACTTTTCTGGTAACGATTCCGGTGAGGGTTTCACCAAAAAAACCTCAACCTCGCTGTTTCTTCATCCCTTTCACTCTATCTCCCTCGCCATTCTCGGATCTCTCTCTCTCCATTTCTATCGCGTGTAACCATCTCAAAAATGGTGGAGTTGTGCTATTTGTGCATTATCAAGAAGAATAAAAAGCCCAATCCCTTATCTGTGATCTCCTTGATTTGTGTATTTTATGAGTTTTCTCGTGAATTCCAGTGAGGGTGTATTCAATCCCCCTTCCAGTTGTGAGGAGTGAGTTCTGTGTATACATACCCCCCTATGTATTAATTGTGAGTGGGGAAAAAACGTTCCAAGGGTGGGGTGGGGTATGTGGGTATGGGTTAATGGAGGTTGTTAATTTGTTAAGGTGAGTTGTCCATTTTTGATTGGAGGGGTTGGTAATTTGTTATCAAAAGAATATTGAAGGATCGAGTTGGTTAGGGTTTTTTTATTTTGTTTCCTTGTGCGGGAAAGTGAAGAATTGGTGAGGGTACGTGGTAAGATGAGCTAAAAATGAATAACATTGAACTTTGGGAGGGATAAAATTAAGTGTATACATTATGCCCTTTTTTAGGTGTAAATACAGAGTGTTTTCAGACAAAAGTAGATAACGAGATCAAATTTTGACCTGACTGTTATTCGAAGAAAGAAATAGAAGGAAGAAGGACAACCGAGTTGGAGGGTCGAGTGAGGTCCTGTCGAGGTTTCGGTCCGCAGCTCTGTCATTACATCAAAAATAAAAATTACTAGTTAAAAACATAAATAAAATTACAAAAGTCCTATCTATACAACTTTCGTTGACTCGTGACTTGCTATTTCATCACCCTATTCTTCAGGATGGTTCCTGACTTGCAATTTCTTCAACTTGTTGCTTGGTTTTCAATTTCTTCACCCTGTTCTTCAGGCGGGCTTCGGACTTGCTATTTTTCAATCTGTTGACTTTCAATTTCTTCATCTTGTTACTTGACTTTCAACTTTTTCACCTTGTTGCTTGACTTTCAACTTCTTCACCTTGTTTCTTCACTTTTAATTTATTCGCCCTATCTCCTGAAATGACATCACAACTAGAAAAAAAATTATCCCAAATAAATGTTATTATAAAGAGAGATTCCATTTGCCAGAAAAGTAAAATTTCAAAAAAAGGAATTAAATTTTTTGCCCCATTTAGACATCAGAGGACTTTTGTGATAGTCACATCATAACTACTTGAAAAACCTAAATAAGAAAATGCATCTTCTATGAGTTACTTGGAATGATTCGACTAGAAAGTACATATTCTAGGAGTAAAAAGGGAATGACTTGACTAGAAAGTACATCTTCTAGGAATCAAGGGGACTGACTCAACTAAGAAGTACATTTTTTAGGAATCAGAGGGAATGACTCGACCATGAAGTACATCTTCTGGGAATCAAGCGGAATGACTCGACTAGGAAGTACATCTTATAGGAATTAAGGGAAATGACTCGACTAAAAGGTACATTTTATAGGAATCAAGGAGAATGACTCAACCAAAAGGTACATCTTATAGGAATCAAGAGGAATGACTCGACTAAAAGGTACGTCTTATAGGAATCAAGGGGAATGACTCAATTATAAGATACGTCTTCTAGGAATCAAGGAGAATGACTCGACTAAAAGGTACGTCTTCTAGGAATCAAGGGGAATGACTCAAATAAAAAGTACGTCTTATAGGGATCAAGGGGAATGACTCTACTAAAGGGTACTTCTTATAGGAATCACGAGGAATGACTTGACTAATGTGTGCATCCTCCTAAGGGGAATAACTCGACTAAAAGGTACGTCTTATAGGAATTAAGAGGAATGACTCGACTAAAAGGTACGTCTTCTAGGAATCAAGGGGAATGACTTGACTAAAAGGTACGTCTTATAGGAATCAAAGGGAATGACTCGACTAAAAGGTACGTCTTCTAGGAATCAAGGGGAATGACTCGACTAAAAGGTACGTCTTATAGGAATTAAGGGAAATAACTCGACTAAAAGGTACGTCTTATAGGAATCAAGGGGAATGACTCAACTAAAAGGTACATCTTATAGGAATCAAGGGGAATGAATCGACTAGAAGGTACGTCATATAGGAATCAAGGAGAATGAATCGACTAGAAGGTATGTCTTATAGGAATCAAGGGGAATGACTCGACTAAAAGGTATGTCTTATAGGAATTAAGGGGAATGACTCGACTAAAAGGTACGTCTTATAGGAATCAAGGGGAATGACTCGACTAAAAGGTAAGTCTTATAGGAATTTTCCAAAATCCTGACTTCATATCAAACTTACTGTAAAGATAGCTTTAAAAGTTTTTTTTAAAACAATGTTCTCCGAAAAAAATAAGCACATCATCAATATAAACAATCAACATATGACTATAAGGATTTGACTCGACTAAAAGATACGTCTTATAGGAATCAAGGGGAATGACTCAATTATAAGATACGTCTTCTAGGAATCAAGGAGAATGACTCGACTAAAAGGTACGTCTTCTAGGAATCAAGGGGAATGACTCAAATAAAAGGTACGTCTTATAGGGATCAAGGGGAATGACTCTACTAAAGGGTACTTCTTATAGGAATCACGAGGAATGACTTGACTAATGTGTGTATCCTCCTAAGGGGAATAACTCGACTAAAAGGTACGTCTTATAGGAATCAAGAGGAATGACTCGACTAAAAGGTACGTCTTCTAGGAATCAAGGGGAATGACTTGACTAAAAGGTACGTCTTATAGGAATCAAAGGGAATGACTCGACTAAAAGGTACGTCTTCTAGGAATCAAGGGGAATGACTCGACTAAAAGGTACGTCTTATAGGAATTAAGGGAAATAACTCGACTAAAAGGTACGTCTTATAGGAATTAAGGGGAATGACTCAACTAAACGGTACATCTTATAGGAATCAAGGGGAATGAATCGACTAGAAGGTAAGTCATATAGGAATCAAGGAGAATGAATCGACTAGAAGGTATGTCTTATAGGAATCAAGGGGAATGACTCAACTAAAAGGTATGTCTTATAGAAATTAAGGGGAATGACTCGACTAAAAGGTATGTCTTATAGGAATCAAGGGGAATGACTCGACTAAAAGGTACGTCTTATAGGAATTTGCCAGAATCTTGACTTCATATCAAACTTACTGTAAAGATTAGCTTTAAAAGTTTTTTTTTAAAACAATGTTCTCCGAAAAAATAAGCACATCATCAATATAAACAATCAACATATGACTATAAGGATTGAAAATATTGTTCATGATATTTTGGAACTAGCTTTTCTAGACATCTATAAGATTCTTGGGACATGGTCTTTATCAGGGTAGTTATAAACCTATTTGCAGAGCCATTAAGTTCTCCTCCAAATTCCCTAATGCAATTAGTCATAAAACCCATCTTCAGAGGTTTTTAGGAAGCCTTAACTATATAGCAGACTTTATCCCTAACATTAGGCAAGTCTGTGAACCTCTTTACAAGAGACTTAAAAAGACCCCAGTCCCATGGAGCATTGAGCAAACCAAGGCGGTCATTCAAGTAAAGAAATTAGTTAAAAACCTTCCTTGTTTAGGATTCCCTAATTCTGAAGCCTTTATGATTATCGAAATTGATGCTTCAGATCTCGGGTATGGAGGTATCCTGAAGCAAAAGGTGGGCACTGACTCCTCTGAACAGTTAGTCAGATTTACATCTGGAATCTGGAATTCCGCCCAAATAAATTACAGCACTGTTAAAAAGGAAATTTTATCTATAGTGCTATGTATCAAGAAATTTCAAGATGACCTTATTAACAAGGAATTTTTACTACGAGTAGATTGCAAATTTACTAAAGAGATTTTACAAAAGGATGTTAAAAGTCTGATTTTTAGGTCTCTGATTTCTCCCTTAAGGGTGGAAATTTCTCCCATGCTCTAGACAATATATGTACCTAGCCGCTCATACTGGGTACATATATTGCCAACATGACTTTGATACCAAGAAGGTATGAAGGATTAAAATAAACAATTAAAAGAAAGCAAGAGGAAGATTAAAGCAACTTACAAGTTTTATTTAAACTTTGTTAATTGAAAACATTACAAAAGAGAGAGAGAGAGATTGGGCAAGCGGAAAAGATTCTCCCTCTACCTCCGGTACAGCTATCACGGCCATTAAAGCTTACAGCGAGCATATCGCAGTAAAAATTGTCATAAACAAAGACTTTGTTCTTAACAGAGTCGCCCTTTTTGATACTAGAGCCGATAGCAATTGCATCGTTAAGGGACTTATACCCACCAAGTATCTACAAAAAAGTACTTCTCGTCTATACTCCGCCACGGGAGAAAAGATGAAAATCGTTTACAAGCTTCCAAAAGCTCATATCTGTAACAATGGCATTTGTTTTGTTAATGATTTTGTCATTACTGAAGGTATCACTGAAGATATCATTCTAGGAATACCTTTTGTTAATCAAATTCGACCTTACACTAGTGATTTTGAAGGAATTCGCACGACGATATTAAATCAAAATCTTTTCTTCCCTTAATTAAGGCCCCTCTCACAACAAGAAGGTAACCTTATTAAAGAAAGAACTGCTTTTAAAATTAACAGACTTTCTTCACATATTTGTTTTCTTCAACAAGAAATTCAAAAAAAAAAAATTGAACGAATTTTAAAAACCCCGGAGATGGTAAGTAAAATTGCCAATCTTCAAAAAACTTTTGAAAAAGAAATTTGTTCTGAATTTCCTAATGCATTTTGGGAAAGAAAAAGACATTCAGTAGAACTTCCTTACATTACTGGTTTTGACGAACAGGCTATCCCTACTAAGGCAAGGCCAATTAAAATGAACCAAGAATTGATGGAAATCTGCAAAAATGAGATAAACCATTTATTAAAAAATGGTGAGGTCTACCGACTATCATGAACAATGATAGTTAAACAATAAATAGGAATGATATTGTTTAAACATGAACAGTAAGGATAATACCAGAGAAATAGCAATAATATATAGAGTATATTATCGACTTATGGGTACAACTCTAGCTCCCAAAGCTAGAATCACAAGCCCCAGAGGTGTTACCACCCTTATGGAGGCAAACAAAGACCGTACCAATATATTTGTTCCTAAAGCTCTTGTTTGGAATGATATCATGCATAACAATGATTGGAACTTTGATGCTATCACTCAACCTCTCCCAACCTATCCGGAGAAATAAAAAATTGAAAGGGTTATCCAACACCCTGATGGATCCATTGATTTAAAATTCCTAGGTTTTGAATCATCCCGACCCTCTTCATTTTGAAGATCTGTCTCACACAGAGCTTCTACCTCAAAAAACCCATTCATAAGCGGCGTTGATAAATTCTTCGTCCCTATAATCGTCACTATAAGCTTCTACCTCAAAAAACCCAGAGGGGAGTAAAGAAAATGATAATGACAAGGGGAAAGTTAGAGGAGTTGACTTCTCTGGTCCTGTTCCCAAAGTATATTACCAAAAACACACTAGGGTTCGCGAATCCCCAGAACCCAAAAATCTTTATGACCCAGGAAGCCCAAAAGCCTCAGACATGGAACCTCCTCCCACTCTACCTCGTCAAAAGATTAGGACTGACCCAGGATTAGAGGTCATCAAATCTAATGATGAGTATACTCCTGACCTCAAAGCTCTTGAGGTCCTCTAGTATCTTCCTAAAGATGCATTAAAAAGAAAGTGGTACACCAGTACCTATTCTAAAGATCCGCAAAAGGAGTTTGGACGACTCTGGATAGCTGATATGAAAAGACTTCGATGCGACATTGAATTTTTAGGTGGTTTGAATTCACTGGAAGAATGGAAAACCAAAATGAATCCCTTCAAGTTATCATTAATAAATGGTATACTCAGAGTAACAAAGTAATTGAATCTGTTACTCCTCCCCTTGAAGGAATAAAAATTCCTCATTCCAATGAAATTCTCAATGCTTCTCCTTTCAAGAAGAAGCATGATAGACCCCTATCAGCCCCTGTCAACAGAGACCTAGATAGGATAGTTGAAAAAAACAACTACACTAATCAGGTCCTTCATACTATCTCCCAGCAAATAGGAGATACTAAGAGCTCAAAACTTCCTTTTAGCTCACCCACTCCTGAGAAGAGTATTCCAGGCCCTAGTCTCACTACCAACCCTATCTTTAGAATCCCTGAATTCCAAAAGGAGAAATTCCCTAATCTCAGCGATGACTTTAAAGTTTCAGGGAAAATCCTGGAACAAATCAATGAGAAACTCTCCAAGTTTAACATATCTGAAAAGGAGAAAGGTGAACCTAGCACCCAAAAGGAAAAGAACTCCCTTTCAAAACTCACCAATGAACATTTTTCTACAAAGAAAAACTACTACAAATGACCCTCTCCTCCAGACGTACAGTTTGAAGAAAATCCTTACCTCTCCACCTCAAATCATGATGGTAGAGGCATCATGGAATGGAATGTTGATGGATTGGCTGAACACCAAATCTATAACAAACTCCATGAAATGGGCGTTGCCATTACGACTTATAAAATCAGAGGAGATTCTGACAAAGAAGCTGCCACCATGATCGTAGCAGGGTTCACTAGTATGATAAAACATTGGTGGGATAACTATTTCATAGATGACGTTAAAAGCCTTATCTATGAAGCCACGACCATGGAAACCGCCGTCATCAAAAGTGAAAATGGACAAGAAACCCTTGAGCAAGTCTTAAAAGAAGACGCCTGTGCTATCCTCCTATATCATATAGCCAGACATTTTATAGGAGAACCTAAGTTGTTTCAAGATAGGAGCCTAGAAATCCTTAACAACCTCACCTGCAAAGATTTAGCAGACTTTAGGTGGTATAAAGATACCTTTTTGGTCAAAATTATGATTCGACCTGACTGTAACAATGACTTCTGGAAAGAACTTTTTATTAGCGGTCTCCCTCCCCTGTTCGCGGACAAGGTTAGAACCAAAATCAAAGATAGGTTCAAAGGAAAAATCCCTTATGAAATTTTGACTTATGGAGATATTATAAGCTTCATTACCACCGTAGGGATAGATCTCTGCACAGACCTTAAGCTTAAGAAACAACTCAAGAATGATAGCTCTTCCAAATATGGGTTAGGAACCTTTTGCCAAGATTTTGGTTTCACGAACATTTCCTCTCCATCTAGTAAAAAACATAGGAAAAAATCCTATAAGTCTCATAGAAAGTCCAAACCTAGAAAAGAATCCTCTAAAAAAGAGTCTTATAAAACTAGTAGAAAGACTAGGAGAAAATCCTCTAAAAATAAGGATGTTTGTTGGACTTGCGGGAAAACTGGCCATAGAGCTAAAGATTGTAGATCTGGAAAGAAGAGTAAGATCAACCAATGAGGTATCTCTGAAGAAACCAAAGAGAAATTGTTCTCCATAATGGAGGACTCTTCAGATTCTTCCGATACTTCCAGTTCTTCTAGTGACGATTATAGCGACGAAGAATTTATCAACGCCGCTTATGAATCCGATCGATCTCAGTCTGGCCAAGAATGTGCTTGCAATGATACTTTCTGTACTTGCACAAAGAAGACTGTTAATGTCATATCTGTAAATCCAAAGAAAATCCTGTTTGACATTATAGAACACATCTAAGATGATGAGGCAAGGAATAAATACCTTCTAGAACTTAAAAGATTAATGCTTTCTCAAGAAGAAAAGCCCCCCAAACCTATCATTTAGCCTTTTAGAATGAAACAGGTTATGTCTAGATTTGATAAACCTGCGAAACCGTCTATTGCTGATCTCAAGGGTGAAATTTCCACCCTCAAGGGAGAAATCAGAGACCAAAAAATTAGACTCGATCGAGTTGAACTCAACATTCTCACCGAACAGGTTCTAAAGAACGTGTCTCCTCTAGAGAATGTCTCTCCACCCGGGTCTCCTAAAGCTTCCCCGATAATCACTGATCTTATTCAAAATGATCATCTCAAAGATCCAGGTTCATTCCCCAGATCAGATTCTCCCTCTACCTCCGGTACATCTATCACGTCCATTAAAGCTTACAGCGAGCATATCGCAGTAAAAATTGTCATAAACAAAGACTTTGTTCTTAACAGAGTCGCCCTTTTTGATACTGGAGCCGATAGCAATTGCATCGTTAAGGGACTTATACCCACCAAGTATCTACAAAAAAGTACTTCTCGTCTATTCTCCGCCACAAGAGAAAAGATGAAAATCGATTACAAGCTTCCAAAAGATCATATCTGTAACAATGGCATTTGTCTTGTTAATGATTTTGTCATTACTAAAGATATCATTCTAGGAATACCTTTTGTTAGTCAAATTCAACCTTACACTAGTGATTTTGATGGAATTCGCATGACTATATTAAATCAAAATCTTTTCTTCCCTTTATTAAGGCCCCTCTCACAACAAGAAGGTAACCTTACTAAAGAAAGAACTGCTTTTAAAATTAACAGACTTTCTTCACATATTTGTTTTTTTCAACAAGAAATTCAAATAAAGAAAATTGAACAAATTTAAAAAACCCCGAAGATGGTAAGTAAAATTGCCAATCTTCAAAAAACTTTTGAAAAAGAAATTTGTTCTGAATTTCCTAATGCATTTTGGGAAAGAAAAAGACATTCAGTAGAACTTACCTACATTACTGGTTTTGATGAACAGGCTATCCCTACTAAGGCAAGGCCCATTCAAATGAACCAACAAAATGATGGAAAACTGCAAAAGTGAGATAAACCATTTATTAAAAAATGGAATGTCTTCAATGGAATGTCTTCAATGTGAGATAAAAAAATTCAAGACTGCCTTCAATGTCCCTTTTGGACATTATGAATGGAATGTCTTTCCATATGGTCTCAAAAATGCTCCATCAGAGTTCCAAAATATCATGACCAATATTTTCAATCCTTATAGTCATATGTTGATTATTTATATTGATGATGTTCTTATTTTTTTGGAGAACATTGATTCTCATTTTAAACACCTTAATACTTTCTTTAAAATTGTTAAGTTTAATGGCCTAGTCTTAAGTGCCAAGAAAATGAATCTTTTCCAGAAATCTATAAGATTCTTGTGACATGATCTTTATTAGGGTAGTTATAAACCTATTTGCAGAGCCATTGAGTTCTCCTCCAAATTCCCTCATGAAATTAGCGATAAAACCCAGCTTCAGAGGTTTTTAGGAAGCCTTAACTATGTAGCAGACTTTATCCCTAACATTAGGCAAGTATGTGAACCTCTTTACAAGAGACTTAAAAAGACCCCAGTCCCATGGAGCATTGAGCAAACCAAGGCGGTCAATCAAGTAAAGAAATTAGTTAAAAACCTTCCTTGTTTAGGAATCCCTAATCCTGAAGCCTTTATGATTATCGAAATTGATGCTTCAGATCTCGGGTATGGAGGTATCCTGAAGCAAAAGGTGGGCATTGACTACTCTGAACAGTTAGTCAGATTTACATCTGGAATCTGGAATTTCGCCCAAATAAATTACAGCACTGTTAAAAAGGAAATTTTATCTATAGTGCTATGTATCACGAAATTTCAAGACGACCTTATTAACAAGGAATTTTTACTACGAGTAGATTGCAAATCTGCTAAAGATATTTTACAAAAGGATGTTAAAAATCTGGTTTCTAAACAAATATTTGTTAGATGGCAAGCTCTCCTATCTAGATTTGATTTTCAAATATAATTTATCAAAGGAGAAAACAATTCCCTTCCCGATTTTCTAACAAGAGAATTCTTACAGGGCCGGAATAAGACCCACTACACTGGGGAAAACCCCAGTCGGGAGTAAACAGGAACAAAAAAAGATGGATAGACCATTTGACACTCCGTCAGCCTTGCTGAACCCATTGAGATCATCAATTCCTCAGAGACCTACACTGAAACCTGAACTACAGTTATCGTTTCAAAAAAATATGCAGCTTTGGCAGAATTTCCAAAGCTTCCTCCACCAATGCCAACTAGATTGGTAGATTTAAAGACTAATAAACCTTTTGATAAAGGAAAATCATCAAGTTCATCTATTCAATCGAAGCAGAGTTATACTATGAAGGCTCCAGAAACCTTCGCACAAGCTGTAGATCCTACAATAGTCAAGACAACCATAAAAACTCCTCCCATCAAAGAGGAATTCAAGTTCGTTACCACTCAGGTAATACCAATTCTTGCCCTTGATAAAGAGTATGAAGGGTATCCACTAGACCAGCTAATCAAGCCACTTTACAATGATAAAAACTTCATGGATACAGAGAATCCGCTCAAAACAAGGAGATACTATGAAGCTATCCTTGTGGACACAGACTCCATCGAAGTCGAACATTCCATGAACGAAAGGAATCCAGAATACATCGATTATTCTAGGTTCACCATCAAAAGGGTATTAACCCCTTTCAACTAGTTTGCAGATCACCTGCATACCCCAATTGCCTTATCGATGCCTCATAGGCCTCAAACTTATAATTGGTATGACTATAAATCATCATAGTTTAATTTCTTATATGTCAGACCAGGGCACACCTGGTTTATTAAATATTGTCCAGCTATGGTAGAAGCCATTATCCCTAGATGGTTCTAAGAATGGTGGATCTATTCTGGAGGAATCAAAGAAATCCTCCCTTTACAATTCATTAACAGGTTCAATGATTTCTGTTCAAAATAAGGGCGTGTGACCCTCCCAGAGCACATTCAAATGTGCAAATTCTTTATTAAAAAGCGAGTTTCATACATTATATCTTGGAACTTCGCTAAAGGAGAACAAAATCGTATTAAATATTTGTCCAAAGAGATAAAGGTCAAAGGTTGGAATCCCAAGCCAGTAGTGCCAAAGACTCCATATTAAGGAAAGACAGCTTCCCCTCCAGACAGTGTTTCACAAAATAAGAAGGCACTAAAGGAAAAATTAAAGAGAGCTTTGCTGGATATGGAAAGCCAGGAAGCTAATGAAGATGAAGTATTACAGCTTCTAGAAGAAGCTTCTTCCACAGGAAAAAGTGATAATAATGGGGATATGCTAAATCCCAAAGGATTAGCTATGGCCTATATGGACCCCTATTAAGAATAGGGAAATGACCCTTAAAAACGGTAGAGGTTCAAAGAGCCGGAATTACGTTTTGCAAGGGCATTCTACTATACCTAATGGGAATCTTATAGTCATGATTTTTCAAGAGAAAAAGAACTAGGCTTGAATAAGATCAGTGATTATCGGGGAGACTTTAGGAGACCATGGTGAAGAGACATTCTCTGGAGGAGACGTTCTTTAGAACCTGTTCTATGAGAATGTTGAGTTCAACTTGATCGAGTCTGATTTTTAGGTCTCTAATTTCTCCCTTGAGGGTGGAAATTTCACCCTTGAGATTAGCAATAGACGGTTCCGCAGGTTTATCAAATCTAGACATAACCTGTTTCATGCTAAAAGGCCGAATGATAGGTTTGGGGGGCTTTTCTTCTTGAGAAAGCATCAATCTTTTGAGTTCTAGAAGGTATTTATTCCTAGCCTCATTATCTTGGATATGTTCTATAATGTCAAACAGGATTTCCTTTGGATTTCCTTTGGATTTCCAGATATGACATTAACAGTCTTCTTTGTGCAAGTAAAGAAAGTACCATTGCAAGCACATTCTTGGCCAGACTAAGATCGATCGGATTCATAAGCGGCATTGATAAATTCTTCATCTCTATAATCATCACTAGAAGAACTGGAAGCATCGAATTTTTAATCAATGGATCCATCAGGGTATTGGATAACCCTTTCGATTTGTGATTTCTCCGGATAGGTTGAGAGAGGTTGAGTGGTAGTATCAAAGTGTAAATCATTGTTATGCATGATATCATTCCAAATAAGAGATTTAGGAACAAATATATTGGTACGGTCTTTGTTTGCCTCCATAAGGGTGGTAACACCTCTGGGGCTTGTGATTCTAGCTTTGGGAGCTAGAGTTGTACCCTTAAGTTGATAATATACTCTGTATATTATTGCTATTTCTCTGGTATTATCCTTACTGTTCATGTTTTTTGTTTTAACATTAAGTGTCAAAACAACCATGATGATCATTGATATCTATCGAGAAATTTGGGTAACAATTAAAGTATACCGGGCCGTCGGCGAGGTTACTTTTGATGACACCCAAGAGAGAGTCGTCGAAATTTAGTAGACGAGCATCTCTTAGAATTGCGCAGACAGGGATATCAAGACCTTGTCTAAAAAGTGGCTTAATAGCTACCTGAACAAGTCCAATATGAAGATAATTAAACTGATTTTTAAATCTGTTTATGTCATGCTTATTTAATAATTGAATGATTTCTCAAGAATTATTAATGGTGACTATAGACTCGGAAGTCTTGATATTATGTTTTTTTAATAAAACTAAATTTACCAAGTTGATAAATAGTTTTAAAAGGTTCTTCTGGAATACTCCTGTTTTGAAGATCATTTTCAATATTAGCAATCTGAGTTGCTTGGGAAGATAGATTAATAGTATTTTTAACATGGTTGTTGGAATCCATTAAAAAAACATACTGTCTAGAGACTAACTGGGAAACATTTATTGCACATAAGATAGCAATTAACAATAATCAGTAATGATTTAACCTATAATAAATTATATCAATATATCTACGTCCTATGGGATCTAACAAGTCATAATGTCTATTACTTCAAGTTTTCTCTCAATGTTATCTTGGCGACGGGACTACCAACAGGGTCGAATGCTTACCTCAGCTGAGACCTCACTTTCAGGATGACCAACGTCTAAAACCGAATATTAATCGGACACCTCAAACACTTAGAGAGAACGAATACCCCATACTTAGATAAACCCCATTATAGAACAAGATAAATTAAAATAATTTACTAGAAATTTCATCATTATTAATTAAGTTAATAAAAACCTTACATAAAATAAATTTCTCCCATGCTCTAGACAATATATGTACCTAGCCGCTCATACTGGGTACATATATTGCCAACATTGCTCTGATACCAAGAAGGATCTGAAGGATTAAAATAAAGAATTAAAAGAAAGCAAGAGGAATATTAAAGCAACTTACAAGTTTTATTCAAACTTTGTTAATTGAAAACATTACAAAAGAGAGAGAGAGAGAGAGAGATTGGGCAATCGGAATATATCTTATGTTGGATATTATCTAATGCCTTCTCTAGAATTACAACTCGTCTTATATAGACAGGAATGGAGGATAAAATACATCTAAGGTGTACAAGTGTAAGGCTAAGATCAAGTCTTAGTAGCCGACAGTCCATTTGTAAAAATTAGTTGAGTGAGTTTGCTTTTGAAAAAGCTGAGTGCTTTTGCTTTTTCAAAAGCTGAGTGCTTTTGCTTATGAAAAAGCTTGACTATAAGATTCCCATTAGGAATAGTAGAATGCCCTTTCATTAAGTAATTCCGGCTATTTGAACCTCTACCGTTTTGAAGGGTCATTTTCCTATTCTTAAGAGGGGTCCATATAGGCCATAGCTATTCCTTTGGGATTTAGCATATCCCCATTATTATCACTGCTTCCTGTGGAAGAAGCTTCTTCTAGAAGCTGTAATACTTCATCTTCATTAGCTTCCTGGCTTTCCATATCCAGCAAAGCTTTCTTTAATTTTTCCTTTAGTGCCTTCTTATTTTGTGAAGCACTATCTGGAGGGGAAGCTGTCTTTCCTTTATCTGGAGTCTTTGGCGCTACTGGCTTGGGAGTCCAGCCTTTGACCTTTATCTCTTTGGACAAATATTTAATACGATCTTGTTCTTCTTTAGCGAAGTTGTAAGATATAATGTATGAAACTCGATTTTTAATAAAGAATTTGCACATTTGAATGTGCTCTGGGAGGGTCACACACCCTTCTTTTGAACAGAAATCATTGAACCGGTTAATGAATTGTAAAGGGAGGATTTCTTTGATTCCTCCAAAATAGATCCACCATTCGTAGAACCATCTAGGGATAATGGATTCTACCATAGCTGGACAATATTTAATAAACCAGGTGTGCCCTGGTCTGACATATAAGAAATTAAACGATGCTGACTTGTAGTCATACCAATTATAAGTTTGAGGCCTGTGAGGCATCAATAAGGCAATTGGGGTATGCAGGTGATCTGCAAACAAGTTGAAAGGTTTTAATACCCTTTTGATGGTAAACCTAGAATAATCGATGTATTCTGGATTCCTTTCGTTCATGGAATGTTCGACTTCGATGGAGTCTGTGTCCACAAGGATAGCTTCATAGTATCTCCTTATTTTGAGCGGATTCTCTGTATCCACAAAGTTTTTATCATTGTAAACTGGCTTGATTAGCTGGTCTAGTGGATACCCTTCATACTCTTTATCAAGGGCAAGAACTGGCATTACCTGAGTGGTAACAAACTTGAATTCCTCTTTGATGGGAGGAGTTGTTGTGGTTGTCTTGACCATTGTAGGATCTACAGCTTGTGCGAAGGTTTCTGGTGCCTTCATAGTATAACTCTTCTTCGATTGAACAGATGAACTTGATGATTGTCCTTTATCAAAAGGTTTATTATTCTTTAAATCTACCAATCTAGTTGGCATTAGTGGAGGAAGCTTTGGAAATTCTACCAAAGATGCATATTTCTTTTGAAACGGTAACTGTAGTTCAGGTTTCAGTATAGGTCTCTGAGGAACTGATGATCTCAATGGGTTCAGCAAGGCTGACAGAGTGTCAAATGGTCTAGCCATCTTTGTTTGTTCCTATTTACTCCCGACTGGGGTTTTCCCCAGTGTAATGGGTCTCATTCCGGCCTTGTAAGAATTCTCTTGTTAGAAAATTGGGAAGGGAATTGTTTTCTCCTTTGATAAATTCTATTTGAAAATCAAAGCTAGATAGGAGAGCTTTCCATCTAGCAAATATTTGTTTAGAAACCAGATTTTTAACATCCTTTTGTAAAATCTCTTTAGCAGATTTGCAATCTACTCGTAGTAAAAATTCCTTGTTAATAAGGTCATCTTGAAATTTCGTGATACATAGCACTATAGATAAAATTTCCTTTTTAACAGTGCTGTAATTTATTTGGGCGGAATTCCAGATTCCAGATGTAAATCTGACTAACTATTCAGAGGAGTCAATGCCCACCTTTTGCTTCAGGATACCTCCATACCCGAGATCTGAAGCATCAGTTTCGACAATCATAAAGGCTTCAGGATTAGGTATTCCTAAACAAGGAAGGTTTTTAACTAATTTCTTTACTTGAATGACCACCTTGGTTTTCTCAATGCTCCATGGGACTGGGTTCTTTTTAAGTCTCTTGTAAAGAGGTTCACAGACTTTCCTAATGTTAGGGATAAAGTCTGCTACATAGTTAAGGCTTCCTGAAAACCTCTGAAGCTGGGTTTTATTGCTAATTTCATTAGGGAATTTTGAGGAGAACTCAATGGCTCTGCAAATAGGTTTATAACCACCCTGATAAAGATCATGTCCCAAGAATCTTATAGATGTCTGGAAAAGCTTCATTTTCTTGGCACTTAAGACTAGGCCATTAAACTTAACAATTTTAAATAAAGTATTAAGGTTTTTAAAATGAGAATCAATGTTCTCCGAAAAAATAAGCACATAATCAATATAAACAATCAACATATGACTATAAGGATTGAAAATATTGTTCATGATATTTTGGAACTCTGATGGAGCATTTTTTAGACCAAATGGCAAGACATTCCATTCATAATGTCCAAAAGGGACGTTGAAGGCAGTCTTGAATTTGTCCGTTCAGCAATTTGAATTTGCCAGAATCCTGACTTCATATCAAACTTACTGTAAAGATTAGCTTTAAAAGTTCTTTTTAAAGGATCCCTTTTGTTAGGAATCGGATGTCTGATCCATTTTAAAACTGCATTTAAAGGCTTGTAATTTATTACAAGCCTGGGAGTTCCTCGTTCCTTTTCTGCACTGTTATTCACATAAAAGGAAGAACATCTCCAAGGGGAATTTGAGGGTCTGATAATCCCAGTTTTTAATAAATGGTTTATCTCATTTTTGCAGATTTCAATCATTTCTTGGTTCATTTGAATGGGCCTTGCCTTAGTAGGGATAGCCTGTTCGTCAAAACCAGTAATGTAGGGAAGTTCTACTGAATGTCTTTTTCTTTCCCAAAATGCATTAGGAAATTCAGAACAAATTTCTTTTTCAAAAGTTTTTTTAAGATTGGCAATTTTACTTACCATCTCCGGGGTTTTTAAAATTTGTTCAATTTTCTTTATTTGAATTTCTTGTTGAACAAAACAAATATGCGAAGAAAGTCTGTTAATTTTAAAAGCAGTTCTTTCTTTAATAAGGTTACCTTCTTGTTGTGAGAGGGGCCTTAATAAAGGGAAGAAAAGATTTTGATTTAATATCATCATGCGAATTCAGTCAACATCACTAGTGTAAGGTCGAATTTGATTAACAAAAGGTATTCATAGAATGATATCTTCAGTGATACCTTCAGTAATGAAAAAATCATTAACAAGACAAATGCCATTGTTACAGATATGAGCTTTTGGAAGCTTGTAATCAATTTTCATCTTTTCTCCCGTGGCAGAGTATAGACGAGAAGTACTTTTTTGTAGATACTTGGTGGGTATAAGTCCCTTAACGATGCAATTGCTATCGGCTCCAGTATCAAAAAGGGAAACTCTGTTCAGAACAAAGTCTTTGTTTATGATAATTTTTACTGCGATATGCTCGCTATAAGCTTTAATGGCCGTGATAGTTGTACCAGAGGTAGAGGGAGAATCTGAGCCGAGGAATGAACCTGGCTATTTGAGATGATCATTTTGAATAAGATTAGTGATTATCGGGGAAGCTTTAGGAGACCCTGGTGAAGAGACATTCTCTGGAGGAGACACGTTCTTTAGAACCTGTTCGGTGAGAATGTTGAGTTCAACTCGATCGAGCCTGATTTTTAGGTCTCTGATTTCTCCCTTGAGGGTGGAAATTTCACCCTTGAGATCAGCAATAGACGGTTTCGCAGGTTTATCAAATCTAGACATAACCTGTTTCATGCTAAAAGGCTAAATGATAGGTTTGGGGGGCTTTTCTTCTTGAGAAAGCATCAATCTTTTGAGTTCTAGAAGGTATTTATTCCTAGCCTCATCATCTTAGATGTGTTCTATAATGTCAAACAGGATTTCCTTTGGATTTCCAGATATGACATTAACAGTCTTCTTTGTGCAAGTACAGAAAGTACCATTGCAAGCACATTCTTGGCCAGACTGAGATCGATCGGATTCATAAGCGGCGTTAATAAATTCTTCGTTGCTATAATCGTCACTAGAAGAACTGGAAGTATCGGAAGAATCTGAAGAGTCCTCAATTATGGAGAACAAGTTCTCTTTGGTTTCTTCAGAGAGACCTAATTGGTTGATCTTACTCTTCTTGCCAGATCTACAATCTTTAGCTCTATGGCCAGTTTTCCCGCAAGTCCAACAAACATCCTTATTTTTAGAGGATTTTCTCCTAGTCTTTCTACTAGTTTTATAATACTCTTTTTTAGAGGATTCTTTTCTAGGTTTGGACTTTCTATGAGACTTATAGGATTTTTTCCTATGTTTTTTACTAGATGGAGAGGAAATGTTCGTGAAACCAAAATCTTGGCAAAAGGTTCCTAACCCATATTTGGAAGAGCTATCATTCTTGAGTTGTTTCTTAAGCTTAAGGTCTGTGCAGAGATCTATCCCTACAGTGGTAATGAAGCTTATAATATCTCCATAAGTCAATTTCGTAAGGGATTTTTCCTTCGAACCTATCTTTGATTTTGGTTCTAACCTTGTCCGTGAACAGGGGAGAGAGACCACTAATAAAACGTTCTTTCCAGAAGTCATTGTTACAATCAGGTCGAATCATAATTTTGACCAAAAAGGTATCTTTATACCACCTAAAGTCTGCTAAATCTTTGCAGGTGAGGTTGTTAAGGATTTCTAGGCTCCTATCTTGAAACAACTTGGGTTCTCCAATAAAATGTCTAGCTATATGATACAGGAGGGTAGCACAGGCGTCTTCTTTCAAGACTTGCTCAAGGTTTTCTTATCCATTTTCACTTTTGACGACGGCGGTTTCCATGGCCATGGCTTCATAGATAAGGCTTTTAACGTCATCTGTGAAATAGTTATCCCACCAATATTTTATCATACTAGTGAACCCTGCTACGATCATGGTGGCTGCTTATTTGTCAGAAGCTCCTCTGATTTTATAAGCCGTAATGGCAACGCCCATTTCATGGAGTTTGTTATAGATTTGGTGTTCAGCCAATCCATCAACATTCCATTCCGTGATGCCTCTACCATCATGATTTGAGGTGGAGAGGTAAGGATTTTCTTCAAACTGGACGTCTGGAGGAGAGGGTCGTTTGTAGTAGTTTTTTGTAGTAGAAAAACGTTCATTGGTGAGTTTTGAAAGGGAGTTCTTTTCCTTTTGGGTGCTAGGTTCACCTTTCTCCTTTTCAGATATGTTAAACTTGGAGAGTTTCTCATTGATTTGTTCCAGGATTTTCCCTGAAACTTTAAAGTCATCGCTAAGATTAGGGAATTTCTCCATTTGGAATTCAGGGATTCTAAAGATAGGGTTGGTAGTGAGACTAGGGCCTGGAATACTCTTCTCAGGAGTGGGTGAGCTAAAAGGAAGTTTTGAGCTCTTAGTATCTCCTATTTGCTAGGAGATAGTATGCAGGACCTGATTAGTGTAGTTTTTTTGTTCAACTATCCTATCTAGGTCTCTGTTGAAAGGGGATGATAGGGGTCTATCATGCTTCTTCTTGAAGGGAGAAGCATTGAGAATTTCATTGGAATGAGGAATTTTTATTCCTTCAAGGGGAGGAGTAACGGATTCAATTACTTTGTTATTCTGAGTATACCATTTATTAATGATAACTTGAAGGGATTCATTTTTATTTTCCATTCTTCCAGTGAATTCAAACCACCTAAAGAATTCAATTTCTCATCGAAGTCTTTTCATATCAGCTATCCAGAGTCGTCCAAACTCCTTTTGCTGATCTTTAGAATAGGTACTGGTGTACCACTTTTTTTTAATGCATCTTTAGGAAGATACCAGAGGACCTCAAGAGCTTTGAGGTCTGGAGTATACTCATCATTAGATTTGATGACCTTTAATCCTGGGTCAGTCCTAATCTTTTGACAAGGTAGAGTGGGAGGAGGTTCCATGTCTAAGGCTGTTGGGCTGCCTGGGTCATAAAGATTTTCGGGTTGTAGGGATTCGCGAACCCTAGTATGTTGTTAGTGATGTACTTTGGGAACAGGACCAGAGAAGTCAACTCCTCTAACTTTCCCCTTGTCATTATCATTTTCTTCACTCCCCTCTGGGTTTTTTGAGGTAGAATCTCTGTGTGAGACAGATCTTCGAAATGAAGAGGGTCGAGGGTCGAGATGATTCAAAACTTAGGAATTTTAAATCAATGGATCCATCAGGGTGTTGGATAACCCTTTCGATTTGTGATTTCTCCGGATAGGTTGGGAGAGGTTGAGTGATAGAATCGAAGTCCCAATCATTGTTATGCATGATATCATTCCAAAACAAGAGCTTTAGGAACAAATATATTGGTATGGTCTTTGTTTGGCTCCGTAAGGGTGGTAACACCTCTGGGGCTTGTGATTCTAGCTTTGGAAGCTAGAGTTGTACCCATAAGTCGATAATATACTCTGTATATTATTGCTATTTCTCTGGTATTATCCTTATTGTTCATGTTTTTTGTTTTAACATTGAGTGTCAAAACATCCATGATGTTAGGATCATTGATATCTACCAAAAAATTTGGGTAACAATTAAAGTATACCGGGCCGTCGGCGAGGTTACTTTGGATGACACCCAAGAAAGAGTCGTCGAAATTTAGTAGATGAGCATTGCGCAGACAGGGATATCAAGACCTTGTCTAAAAAGTGGCTTAATAGCTACCTGAACAAGTCCAACATGATGATAATTAAACTGATTTTTAAATCTGTTTATGTCATGCTCATTTAATAATTGAATAATTTCTAAAGAATTATTAATGGCGACTGTAGACTCAGAAGTCTTGATATTATGTTTTTTAATAAAACTAAATTTACCAAGTTGATAAATAGTTTTAAAAGGTTCTTCTGGAATACTCCAGTTTTGAAGATCATTTTCAATATTAGCAATCTGAGTTGCTTCGGAAGATAGATTAATAGTATCTTTAACATGGTTGTTGGAATCCATTAAAAAAAATACTGTCTAGAGACTAACTAGGAAACATTTATTGCACATGAGATAGCAATTAACAATAATCAGTAATGATTTAACCTATAATAAATTATATCAATATATCTACGTCCTATGGGATCTAACAAGTCATAATGGCTATTACCTTCAAATTTTCTCTCAATGTTATCTTGGCGACGGGACTACTAATAGGGTCGAATGCTTACCTCAGCTGAGACCTCACTTTCGGGTTGTCCAACGTCTGAAACCGGACACCTCAAATACTTAGAGAGAACGAATAACCCATACTTAGATAAACCCCATTATAGAACAAGATAAACTAAAATAATTTACTAGAAATTTCGTCATTATTAATTAAGTTAATAAAAACCTTACATAAAATAAATTTCTCCCATGCTCTAGACAATATATGTACCTAGCCACTCATACTGGGTACATATATTGCCAACATGGCTTTGAAGGATGGATAAGGTGTGTTTCTGTTGGGTTCTATATATATATGTGTCGGATGAAAAATGGAATAATCAACACTTTTCGGTGTGCAAACTTGTTAAGTCACTTTATGGACTAAAACAAGCACCTAAGCAATGGCATGCAAAGTTTGACCAAACCATGTTGGCAAACGGATTCAAAAGACATGAATGTGATAAATGTGTTTATATTAAAGACACTCCAAATCACCAAGTCATTGTAAGTTTATATGAGGATGATATGTTGATCATCAGTAGAGACATTTCTGACATAAATGTAACAAAACGAATGATCGAGAGCAAGTTTGATATGAAGGACCTTGGAGTTGCATATGTGATCTTAGGTATAAAAATCCATCGAACTCCACAAGGGTTGGCATTGTCACAGTCTCATTATATCGAAAAGGTACTTGACAAGTTCAAGTATATGAAATTCGGTATTTCCAAGACTTCATTGGATGCGAGCTTTGCACTTCGAAAGAATGAAAGTGAAAGTGACTCGCAATTGGAATACGCAAGAGTATTGGGATGTTTAATGTATATAATGAATTGTACATGACCAGACATAGCATTCTCTATCAGTAAATTGAGTTGGTACACGAGTAATCCCAACAAAACTCACTGGATGGCAATGAAAAGAGTTTTAAATACACTCAAAATTATGCATTGCATTATAATAAATATCCTGTGGTACTTGAAGGATATAGTGATGCAAATTGGATCACCGGATCGAATGAAGTAAAATCCACAAATGGATATGTATTTAATATCGGTGGAGTAGCAGTCTCTTGGAAATCATTCAAACAGATGTGTATTGCTCGCTCTATAATGGAATCTGAATTTATTGCATCAGATAAAGCCGATGAAGAAGCAGAATGGCTCCGGAATTTCTTGGAAGATATTCCGTATTGGCCCAAGCCAGTGGCACCAGTATGTATACACTGTGATAGCCAAGCGGCAATAGGTAGGGCAGGGAGCATGATGTATAACGGTAAATTTCGTCATATAAGACGAAGACATAATACCGTTAGAGAACTTCTCTCTAGTGGAATTATCACTATAGACTATGTAAAGTCAAAGGATAATGTGTCGGATCCATTTACAAAAGGTCTATCTAGAGAAGCAGTAGAAAGGACATCCAAGGGAATGGGTTTAAGGCCTAGGACAAGTCATCATGGCGGTAACTCTACCTAGAAGACTGGAGTTCCCAAGAGCTAGGTTCAAGGAGATCAAACAAAGTTGTGTCTGACCGGTTCAACATTGTCAAATACCCAACCCATTCTCATGATGTAGATAATGTATAGTAAACAAGGATAAGACTTAAGGTGAAAAGTCTTTTAATGATTATCTAAATTTGGAAGATTTGACCAAATAGTTTAATCTACAGGATTGAACATTTAGAAATAACCTATGTATGGGCGAAGTGGAAGCCTCTTCAAAAGAATGTTAGTAAAGGCCTATTCTCTAAGCTCTCATGAAAACCGGGACGTGTTCATGGCTGAAAAGAATAAAACCGTAAGAACCATAAACGGTAAAAGGCTGGTTGATGATCACATACTTGTCCGTAAAACTTTTACGAAAAACATAGCCATTATCCATTCATGTGGGGGATTGTTGGGTTCTATATATAGATGTGTTGAATGGAAAATGGAATAATCAAGTGAAGGAAAGGAGACACCCAAATTTTAAAGTGTACTCTTTAAGTTGGAAAGTTTACTCTTTTCCCACATTGGTGGAAGAAGAGAACTTTAAAGTGTTTATAAAGTGCAACACTTACTTCACATGGTAAGTGAGGCAAGAAAATAGAGATGCCTCGCGCCTTCGTCGTCGCTCGCTCGGCTCGAATTTGGATTTGGATTTGGATTTGGTAAATGATCGATCGATGAGATCTATCATTTTAGAAAAATTTTATTTGACAGAAACAAATAAATTCAATCCGAAGAAATAACGTTCCATTTATTTATGCATGCATGCAGTGAATAGTTACACTATTTCGACATGAAACGGTGTTGTGTTCGAACTGGTGCAACGAAATATTGTAGTGTTTCTGAATTAATGCATTGTTTCGACTGAGAAGATGTAGATTTTCGAAATAGTATATACATTGGTTCAAACAGATGCAGCTCTTAAACGAAGTGATGCACTGTTTCGAACTGGTGCACTTGTTCTTGAAAAGGTGTACTATTTTAGAAAATTACTGCACTGTTGTAAATAAACAAACATGCATTTTCAGGAAAAGACACACCTCTAAAATTGAACCAATGCCACATTTTCGGAGTGGCATGTTGTAGCTATAAATAACCTATTTTCTTCCACAGGTTATAGAATGAAAAATTTCTGATTACACATAAATCTTCTTGTCTTCTAAATACTTTTTGTGATCAATCAAACCGAGAGAGTGATTGAAGAATTCAAGTATTTGAGGTACCGCTATACTTGAATTGTTGGCCATTTTATCCTGGGAGGAAAAATTCCGCAACCTCAGGTACAGTGAGGGGAATTATTTCCTTGAGGAAAGTCCGTGAATTCGGACGACTTGACCTTAACAATTTCTGTTTCATCTATATTTATGAAATATAAAATACACCTCTTGGAAAGATCATTTTGATCTTGTGTTGAGGGTATTTGTTCAACTTCACTGTGTTCTTGTTCATACTTGAACTCGAGTATAAGTTGTTACTCTATTATACAGATTCTACGTACCCGTATTGTGGAAGATAACAATCTTATGGAAATAACCTCACAGAATCTGTATTGCTTGTTTTTGGAGATTAAATCTTAGGCTTTCTACTCTGCTTGAATTTAACTAGTGATTAGAAGACATAAAATCCTCATCACAATTTAAGGTTCATTCGGTTGACGATTTGAAGTAATAAAAACTTCATCGTTAACTAGAAACAAGAAGAATTGTTTCAAGTTATTTAACTTTATAAATAGTATTCTGAAAAATACTGAGTTTTCTGTCTTGTGGTGACAGGAAAAATGACAACTGACAATCAAATGATGGATGCGACTACGTCTGTGGGGGAAAATAATATTGCCATATCAAGTCGCACAAATGCTCCGCCAATGATTGCACCGGCGGAGAAGCCCAGAAAATTTTCTGGCATTGACTTCAAGCGGTGGCAACAAAAGATGTTCTTTTACCTCACCACTCTATGTCTACAATGGTTCACTAGCGAAGACGCTCCTGAGGTGCCCGAGGGAACCTCAGACAAAGACCGCATCATTATTCTAGAAGCTTGGAAACATTCGAATTTCCTTTGCAGGAATTATATTCTATGTGGTCTCCAAGACGACCTCTACAATGTTTATAGTGGAACCAAGACATCAAAGGAACTGTGGGGGGCACTTGAACGGAAATATAAAATGGAGGATGCGGGAATTAAGAAATTCCTTGTTGCACGGTTCCTGGACTTCAAAATGATTGATAGCAAATCTGTTGCCTCTCAAGTACAGGAGCTGCAAGTCATCATACATGATCTCCTAGCAGAAGGTATATCTTTGAAAAATACCTTAGTTGAACAAATTAAAAATGTTCTTAATACTCATATAAACTATTTTGTAGGTTTAATTGTTGATGATGCTTTCCAAGTAGCAGCGATAGTTGAGAAGCTACGACCTTTGTGGAAAGACTTCAAAAACTACTTAAAGCATAAACGCAAGGAGATTACCCTTAAAGATCTTATTGTCCGACGTCGTATTGAAGAGGACAATAAAGCTGTCAAAAGAAGGTCAAAGGGAAATTCTACAATGAATGGAGCACATATTGTAGAAGATGTCCAAAACAACTCGAAGAAAAGAAAGAAAGTTGAACATGGAAGCAATCAACCCAAGAAAAAGTTCAAGGGAAAATGCTTCAAATGTGGAAAAATTACTAACAAGAACACAGACTGTCGAGCCCCGAAGAAAGGGAAGAAAAAGGACCAAGTGAATCTGATTGAGTCCAATAAAGATTATGATGATCTCTGTGCTATGTTCACGGAATCCAACTTGGTGGGGGAATCCAAGTGAATTGTTGATGGATTCTGGTGCCATACACCATGTTTTCGCAAACAAAGAGTCGTTCTCATCATTTGCTCTAGCTCAAGCAGAAGAAATGCTTTACGTGGCCAACTCCTCTACTTCTAAGGTGGAGGGAACTGGAAAAATTTGCCTAAAGATGATTTCCGGCAAGGTCCTGACACTGAACAATGTGCTATATGTTCCGAAGTTACGTAGGAACTTAATTTTTGTTTCACTCCTAGATAAGAACAGATTCAAATGTGTAACCGTTTCTGAAAAAATTGTAGTTAGCAAAGGAGAAATGTATGTAGGAAAAGGCTATCTCACGGAGGGCCTTTATAAGATGAATTTAATGACTGTTGAAATGAATAAAAGTTTTAATTCATCTTATTTTCTTGAATCTTATGATTTATGGCATGAACGTTTGGGCCATGTTAATTACAAAATGTTACGAAAACTAATTAACTTAGAAGTTTTGCAAAACGTTGAGTGCAATAAATCAAAGTGTCAAACGTGTGTAGAATCGAAGTATGCAAAGCATCCTTATAAGTCCGTTGAAAGGAATTCCAATCCCTTAGACATAATACACACTGACATTTGTGATATGAAGTCAACACCATCTCATGGTGGGAAAAAGTATTTCATAACTTTTATTGACGATTTCACTAGATACTGTTATGTCTACTTGCTAAATAGTAAGGATGAAGCAATAGATGCGTTTAGGCAATATAAAACTGAAGTTGAAAATCAGTTAGACAAAAAGATCAAAATGATAAAAAGTGATAGGGGCGGAGAATATGAATCTCCCTTTGCGCAAATATGCGTAGAGAATGGAATAATCCATCAAACTACGTCCCCGTATTCACCTCAATCTAATGGAATTGCGGAAAGGAAAAAAACGAACTTTGAAGGAAATGATGAATGCCTTACTTATAAGTTCTGGTTTACCGCAAAACTTATGGGGGGAGGCTATCCTTACGGCCAATCGTATACTCAACAGAGCTCCCCATAGTAAGACACAATCAATTCCTAACGAAAAATGGAAAGGAAGGAAGCCTAACTTGAAATATTTTAAAGTGTGGGGGTGTCTAGCGAAGGTTCAAGTTCTTATACCTAAAAGGTTTAAAATAGGACCTAAAATGGTGGACTTCGTGTTCATAGGATATGCTAAAAGTAGTAAAGCATCTTGCTTTTTGGTTCATAAATTTGAACATCCGGATATTAGTGAAAATATGGTAATTGAATCAAACAATGCTGAATTCTTTGAAAACATTTACCCGTATAAAATTAGACACGAACAGTCTAGTGAAGGTTCCAAATGACCTCGAGATGAACCATGTGAGAATGTACATAATGAAGAAAATCCAAGACGTAGTACACGTCAAAGAACGTCAACTTCGTTTGGATCGGATTTTCTAACATTTCTCTTAGAAAATGAGCCTCCAACATTTAAAGAAGCAATGTCTTCGTCAGACTCATCCTTTTGGAAAGAGGCAGTCAATAGTTAGATAGATTCAATCTTAAGCAACCATACATGGGAATTGGTTGACCTGTCTCCCAGAAATAAACCTTTAGTTTCTAAATGGATCTTCAATAGGAAAATGAAGGCGGATGGAACTGTTGACAAATACAAGGCAAGACTTGTAGTAAAAGGCTTCAAACAGAAGGAAAGCCTTGATTAGTTTGATACATACTCGACAGTAACAAGGATAACCTCAATCCGAATGTTAATTGCCTTGGCGGCGGTATATGATCTTCAAATCCATCAAATGGATGTAAAGACCGCATTCCTATATGGAGATTTGGAGGAAGAAATATACATGGAATAACCTAAGGGTATTATGGTTTCAGGAAAAGAAAATAAGGTGTGCAAACTTGTTAAGTCAGTTTAAGGACTAAAACAAGCACCTAAGCAATGGCATGAAAAGTTTGACCAAACCTTGTTGGCAAACGGATTCAAAATAAATGAATATGATAAATGTGTTTATATTAAAGACACTCCAAATCACCAAGTCATTGTATGTTTATATGTGGATGATATGTTGATCATCAGTAGAGACATTTCTGACATAAATGCAACAAAACGAATGCTCGAGAGAAAGTTTGATATGAAGGACCTTGGAGTTGCTGATGTGATCATAGGTATAAAAATCCACCGAACTCCACAAGGGTTGGAATTGTCACAGTCTCATTATATCGAAAAGGTACTTGACAAGTTCAAGTTTATGGAATTCGGTATTGCCAAGACTCCAATGGATGCGAGCATTGCACTTAGAAAGAATGAAGGTGAAAGTGACTCGCAATTGGAGTACGCAAGAGTATTGGGATTTTTAATGTATATAATGAATTGTACACGACCAGAAATAGCATGCGCTATCAGTAAATTGAGTTGGTAAACGAGTAATCCCAACCAAACCCACTGGATGGCAATAAAAAGAGTTTTGTGGTATCTTAAATACACTCAAAATTATGCTTTGCATTATAATAAATATTTTGTGGTACTTGAAGGATATAGTGATGCAAATTGGATCACCGGATCGAACGAAGTAAAATCCACAAGTGGATATGTATTTACTATCGGTGGAGGAGCAGTCTCTTAGAAATCATACAAACAGACGTGTATTGCTCGCTCTACAATGGAATCTGAATTTATCGCATTAGATAAAGCCGGTGAAGAAGAAGAATGGCTCCGGAATTTCTTGGAAGATATTCCGTATTGGCCCAAGCCTGTGGCACCAGTATGTCTACACTGTGATAGCGAAGCAGCAATAGGTAAGGCAGGGACCATGATGTATAACAGTAAATCTCATCATATAAGATGAAAACATAATACCAATAGAGAACTTCTATCTAATAGATTTATCACTGTAGACTATGTAAAGTCAAAGAATAATGTGTCGAATCCAGTTACAAAAGGCCTATCTAGAGAAGGAGTAGAAAGGACATCCAAGGAAATGGGTTTAAGGCCTAGGACAAGTCAGCATGGCGGTAACTCTACCTAGCAGACTGGAGATCCCAAGAGCTAGGTTCAAGGAGATCAAACAAAGTTGTGTCTGACAGGTTCAACATTGTCAAATACCCAATGCATTCTCATGATGTAGATAATGTATAGTAAATAAGGATAATATTTAAGGTGAAAAGTCTTTTAATGATTATCTAAATTTGGCAGATTGACCAAATAGTTTAATCTACAGGATTGAACATTTAGAAATCACCTAGGTATGGGCGAAGTGGAAGCCTTTTCAAAGAGAATATTAGTTAAGGCCTATTCTCTAAGCTCTCATTAAAACCGGGACGTGTTCATGGCTGAAAAGAATAAAACCGTAAGAACCATAAACGGTAAAAGGCTAGTTGTGTGACATGTGTTGTCTAGGTGTACATTAAAGCTAGACGGTTCAAAGATATCAAATCTACCGTGTGACCGAGTGTATCCGATGCATGTTCACTATGGAAAGTTCAAAGGGAAACCCACTTATCCAGATGCAATCAGTCTTTGCTTGATGATCACATACTTGTCCGTAAAACTTTTACGAAAAACATAGCCATTATCCATTCATGTGGGGGATTGTTGGGTTCTTAATATATATGTGTTGAATGGAAAATGGAATAATCAAGTGAAGGAAAGGAGACACACAAATTGGAAAGTATACTTTTTAAGTTGGAAAGTTTACTCTTCTCCCACATTGGTGGAAGAAGAGAACTTTAAAGTATTTATAAAGTGAAACACTTACTTCACATGGTAAGTGAGGCAAGAAAATAGAGATGCCTCGCGCCGTCGTCGTCGCTCAATCGGCTCGTATTCGGATTTGGATATGGATTTAGATTTGGATTTGGATTTGGCAAATGATCGATCGATGAGATCTATCTTTATGGACAAATTTTATTTGACAGAAACAAATAAATTCAATCCGAAGCAATAACGTTCCATTTATTTATGCATGCATGCAGTGAACAGTTACACTATTTCGACATGAAACAGTGTTGTGTTCGAACTGGTGCAATAAAATGTTGTAGTGTTTCTGAATTAATGCATTGTTTCGACTGAGCAAATGCAGATTTTCGAAATAGTATATACATTGGTTCAAACAGATGCAACTCTTCAACAAAGTGATGCACTGTTTCGAACTGGTGCACTTGTTCTTGAAAAGGTGTACTGTCTCAGAAAAAGACACACCTCTAAAATTGAACCAATGCCACCTTTTTGGAGGGGAATGTTGTGGCTATAAATAACCTGTTTTCTTCCACAGGTTATAGAATGAAAAATTTCTGATTACACATAAATCTTCTTGTCTTCTAATACTCTTTATGATCAATCAAACCGAGAGTGCATACGAAGAATTCAAGTATTTGAGGTACCGCTATACTTGAATTGTTGGCCATTTTATTCTGGGAGGGAAAATTCCGCAACCTCGGGTACAGTGAGGGGAATTATTTCCTTAAGGAAAGTCCGTTAATTCGGACGACTTGGCCTTAACAATTTCTGTTTCATCTATATTTCTGAAATATAAAATACACCTCTTGGAAAGATCATTTTGATCTTGTGTTGAGGGTATTTTTTCAACTTCACTGTGTTCTTGTTCATACTTGAACTCGAGTATAAGTTAGTCTATTATACAGATTTTATGTACCCGTATTTTGGAAGATAACAATTTTATGGAAATAATTGTACAGAATCTGTATTGCTTGTTTTTGGAGATTAAATCTTAGGCTTTCTACTCCGCTTGAATTTAACTAGTGATTAGAAGACATAAAATCTTCATCACAATTTAAGGTTCATTCGGTTGACGATTTGAAGTAATAAAAACTTCATCGTTAACTAGAAACAAGAAGAATTGTTTCAAGTTATTTAACTTTATAAATAGTATTCTGAAAAATACTAAGTTTTCTGTCTTATGGTGACAGGAAAAATGACAACTGACAGTCAAATGATGGATGCGACTACGTCTGTGGGGGAAAATAATATTGCCACATCAAGTCGCACAAATTCTCCGCTAACGATGGCACCGGCGGAGAAGCCCAAAAAATTTTCTGGCATTGAATTCAAGCGGTGGCAACAAAAGATGTTCTTTTACCTCACCACTCTATGTCTACAACGGTTCCCTAGCGAAGACGCTCCTGAGATGCCCGAGGGAACCTCGGACAAAGACCGCTTCTTATTGTAGAAGCTTAGAAACTTTCGGATTTCCTTTGCAGGAACTATATTCTGAGTGGTCTCCAAGACGACCTCTACAATGTCTATAGTGGAACCAAGACATCAAAGGAACTGTGGGGGGCACTTGAACGGAAATATAAAATGGAGGATGCAGGAATTAAGAAATTCCTTGTTGCACGATTCCTGGACTTCAAAATGATTGATAGCAAATCTGTTGTCTCTTAAGTACAGGAGTTGCAAGTTATCATACATGATCTCCTAGTAGAAGGTATATCTTTGAAAATACCTTAGTTGAACAAATTAAAAATGTTCTTAATACTCACATAAACTGTTTTGTAGGTTTAATTGTTAATGATGCTTTCCAAGTAGCAACAATAGTTGAGAAGCTACCACCTTTGTGGAAAGACTTCAAAAACTACTTAAAGCATAAACACAAGGAGATGACTGTTGAAGGTCTTATTGTCCGACTTCATATTGAAGAGGATAATAAAGCTGCCGAAAGAAGGTCAAAGGGAAATTCTACAATGAATGGAGCACATATTGTAGAAGATGGCCAAAACAACTCTAAGAAAAGAAAGAAAGTTGAACATGGAAGCAATCCAACCAAGAAAAAGTTCAAGGGAAAATGCTTCAAATGTGGAAAAATTGGCCACAAGTCCACAGACTGTCGAGCCCCGAAGAAAGGGTAGAAAAAGGACCAAGCGAATCTGATTTAGTCCAACAAAGATTATGACGATCTGTGTGCTATGTTCACCGAATGCAACTTGGTGGGGAATCCACGTAAATGGTGGATGGATTCTGATGCCACACGTCATGTTTGCGCAAACAAAGAGTTGTTCTCTTCATTTTCTCCAGCTCAAGCAGAAGAAATGCTTTACATGGCCAACTCCGCTACTGCTAAGGTGGAGGGAACAGGAAAAATTTGCCTAAAGATGACTTCCAGCAAGGTCTTGACACTGAACAATGTGCTATATGTTCCGGAGTTACGTAGGAACTTAATTTCTATCTCACTCCTAGATAAGAATGGATTCAAATGTATAACCTTTTTTGGAAAAATTGTAGTTAGCAAAGGAGAAATGTATGTAGGAAAAGACTATCTCACGGAGGGCCTTTATAAGATGAATGTAATGACTGTTGAAATGAATAAAAGTTTGAATTTGTCTTATTTTCTTGAGTCTTATGATTTATGGCATGAACGTTTGGGCCAGGTTAATTACAAAATGTTACAAGAACTGATTAACTTAGAAGTTTTGCAAAACTTTGAGTGTAATAAATCAAAGTGTCAAACGTGTGTAGAATCAAAGTATGGAAAGCATCCTTATAAGTCCGTTGAAAGGAATTCCAATCCCTTAGACTTAATACACACTGACATTTGTGATATGAAGTCAACACCATCTTGTGGTGGGAAAAAGTATTTCATAACTTTTATTAACGATTGCATTAGATACTGTTATGTCTAGTTGCTAAATAGTAAGGATGAACTAATAGATGCGTTTACGCAATATAAAACTGAAGTTGAAAATTAGTTAGACAAAAAGATCAAAATGAAAAGAAGTGATAGGGGCGGAGAATATAAATATACCTTTGCGCAAATATGAGTAGAGAATGGAATAATCCATTAAACTACGGCCCCGTATTCACCTTAATCTAATGGAATTGCGGAAGGGAAAAATTGAACTTTGAAGGAAATGATAAATGCATTACATATAAGTTCTGGTTTACCGAAAAACTTATGGGGAGGCTATCCTTACGGCCAATCGTATACTCAATAGAGTTCCCCATAGTAAGACACAATCAATTCCTTACAAAAAATGGAAAGGAAGGAAGCCTAACTTGAAATATTTTAAAGTGTGGGGGTGTCTAGCGTAGGTTCAAGTTCCTATACCTAAAAGGGTTAAAATAGGACCTAAAACGGTAGACTGCGTGTTCATAGGATATGCTAAAAGTAGTAAAGCATGTCGATTTTAAGTTCATAAATCCGAACATTCGGATATTAGCGAAAATATGGTAATTGAATCAGACAATGCTGAATTCTTTGAAAACATTTACCTGTATAAAATTAGACACTAACAGTCTAGTGGAAGTTACAAATGACCTCGAGATGAACCAAGTGAGAATGTACATAATGAATAAAATCCAATACGTAGTACATGTCAAAGAACGTCAACTTCGTTTGGATCGAATTTTGTAATATTTCTCTTAGAAAATGAGCCTCCAACATTTAAAGAAGCAATGTCTTCGTCAGACTCATCCTTTTGGAAAGAGGCAGTCAATAGTTAGATAGATTCAATCTTAAGCAACCATACATGGGAATTGGTTGACCTGTCTCCCAGAAATAAACCTTTAGGTTCTAAATGGATCTTCAATAGGAAAATGAAGGCGGATGGAACTGTTGACAAATACAAGGCAAGACTTGTAGTAAAAGGCTTCAAACAGAAGGAAGGCCTTGATTAGTTTGATACATACTCGACAGTAACAAGGATAACCTCAATCCGAATGTTAATTGCCTTGGCGGCGGTATATGATCTGCAAATCCATCAAATGGATGTGAAGACCGCATTCCTAAATGGAGATTTGGAGGAAGAAATATACATGGAACAACCTAAGGGTTTTATGGTTCCAGGAAAAGAAAATAAGGTGTGCAAACTTGATAAGTCACTTTATGGACTAAAACAAGCACCTAAGCAATGTCATGCAAAGTTTGACCAAACCATGTTGGCAAACGTATTTAAAATAAATGAATGTGATAAATGTGTTTATATTAAAGACACTCCAAATCACCAAGTCATTGTATGTTTATATGTGGATGATATGTTGATCATCAGTAGAGACATTTCTGACATAAATGCAACAAAATGAATGCTCGAGATCAAGTTTGATTGGAAGGATCTTGGAGTTGCAGATGTGATCTTAGGTATAAAAATCCATCGAACTCCACAAGGGTTGGCATTGTCACAGTCTCATTATATCGAAAAGGTACTTGACAAGTTCAAGTATATGGAATTCGGTATTGCCAAGAATCCATTGGATGAGAGCTTTGCACTTCGAAAGTATGAAGGTGAAAGTGACTCGCAATTGGAGTACGCAAGAGTATTGAGATGTTTAATGTATATAATGAACTGTACATGACCAGACATAGCATGCGCTATCAGTAAATTGAGTTGGTACACGAGTAATCCCAACAAAACTCACTGGATGGCAATGAAATGAGTTTTGGGGTATCTAAAATACACTCAAAATGGATATGTATTTACTATCGGTGGATAAGCAGTCTCTTGGAAATCATCCAAACAGACGTGTATTTCTCGCTCTACAATGGAATCTAAATTTATCGCATTAGATAAAGCCGGTGAAAAAGCAGAATGGCTCCGGAATTTCTTGGAAGATATTCTGTATTGGCCCAAGCCAGTGGAACCAGTATGTATACACTGTGATAGACAAGTGGCAATAGGTAAGGCAGGGAGCATGATGTATAACGGTAAATCTCGTCATGTAAGATGAAGACATAATACCGTTTGAGAACTTCTCTCTAGTGGAATTATCACTGTAGACTATGTAAAGTAAAGGATAATGTGTCGGATCCACTTACAAAAGGCCTATCTAGAGAAGGAGTAGAAAGGGCATCCAAGGGAATGGGTTTAAGGCCTAGGACAAGTCAGCATGGCGGTAACTCTACCTAACAGACTGGAGATCCCAAGAGCTAGGTTCAAGGAGATCAAACAAAGTTGTGTCTGACAGGTTCAACATTGTAAAATACCTAACCCATTCTCATGATGTAGATAATGTATAGTAAACAAGGATAAGACTTAAGGTGAAAAGTCTTTTAATGATTATCTAAATTTGGTAGATTTGACCAAATAGTTTAATCTACAGGATTGAACATTTAGAAATCACCTATGTATAGGCGAAGTGGGAGCCGCTTCAAAAAGAATGTTAGTTAAGGCCTATTCTCTAAGCTCTCATGAAAACCGGGACGTGTTCATGGCTGAGCAGATGCAGATTTTCGAAATAGAATATACATTGGTTTAAACAGATGTAGCTCTTCAACGAAGTGATGCACTATTTCAAATTGGTGCACTTGTTCTTGAAAAGGTGTACTGTTTCAGAAAATTACTGCACTGTTTTAAATAAACAAACATGCATTTTAAGGAAAAGACACACCTCTAAAATTGAACCAATGCCACCTTTTCGGAGGGGCATGTTGTGGCTATAAATAACCTGTTTTCTTCCACAGGTTATAGAATGAAAAAATTCTGATTACACATAAATCTTCTTGTTTTCTAAATACTCTTTGTGATCGATCAAACCGATAGTGCGTTCGAAGAATTCAAGTATTTGAGGTACCGCTATACTTGACTTGTTGGCCATTTTATCTTGGGAGGAAAAATTCCACAACCTCGGGTACAGTGAGGGGAATTTTTTCCTTAACGAAAGTCCGTGAATTCGGACGACTTGGCCTTAACAATTTCTGTTTCATCTATATTTTTGAAATATAAAATACACCTCTTGGAAAGATCATTTTGATCTTGTGTTAAGGGTATTTGTTCAACTTCACTGTCTTCTTGTTCATACTTGAACTCGAGTTGAAATTGTTATTCTATTATATAGATTCTACGTACCCGTATTGTGGAAGATAACAGTTTCATCCTCAGACCATCGGTAAAAATGTATGCATAGAAGTACATGGAGTATCCTTCCTTTAAAAATATTTTTTTCTTGATGCAGAGTAACGGTATTGCGAGTTGCTAGACATTATGAAAATGAAACTTTAAAATATATGTATATCAAAATTTAAGGGTCAAACTCGTTCACGGACGGCTGGAGTTAATTTTTTTTAAAAGGTGATCAGAGATTTACTGCACCAACTTTTCATATTTATGCATCTATGGTATAAAATCCATAAATAGGTGTAGGAGTGATGAAATCAAGCACTTTTTGTTTTGCTGGAAATAGGACTCCAAGAGCTACAATTACACAAAACTTATGGTCAAAGGCTTTATGTATATGTACAGATTTTCCTTTGAAGTTGGCTCAAATCCTGCTGATCTCGTCTTCTTTAGAGTCACGCATCTATGGGTATAAAATTCCTAACTTGGTGTAGGAGTGCCCAAATCGTGAGCTTCATATTTCATTAGTTCTTGCTTTAGTCTAGTATTGGCCTTCTGCAGATCATTTTCTTGGTGAAGATAGTGCATCTATATGTTAACGACTCAGGATTCATATGACCCTGAAAATTATTGATGTGACTGAAGAATATGATGACTTGAAGGCATCTCCGCAACCACACTCAGCTCAAAGAATCCATATACAAAATCATGCAAACCAATATGGAGCAGCAGGTATTCCCTGTACTGAGCAGAATGAAAATATGTACAATTATCCATCTAACCCGCATGTCAATGTGGGCTGCTTGAAAGATAAACAAGGCAGCGGAACCGTGAATCAAATTGCACGTCTGATGTCTAATGGAAAATATTTGGAAAATCACGACCAAACATCTCGTGTTCTGAAGGTAGCAGTTTGCAAGCAGGACAAGCTCTTCAAACAGGTTATGAACTTGGTATCTCATGACACTTCAAATGGTATAGGTTCTATCCACGGGGAACTTTAACAAGATAAACTTTCATTGAGCAAACAAATCAACAGATCCCCACCAATCACAGCCATGGATCACTCTATTCCTGCCACTAGAATTGGGGACAGATTAGGACTCCTGGCGGGTACCCTGCATCTTTTAGACTGCTGCCTATATATTTTCAACTTAAAGCTAAGAACCTATAATTGCCAACTGCCCTGTATTTCCCTCGAGAATCAGTTCAGCAAACTATTCTCCTGAACCTTCTACGTATGGAATCTCTGCAAGACCTTACATGGAGTGTCGACCAAATTATGTTACTCGAACAAAAAAGTTTACTTCTCCTTCCCCTAGAGTTTTCCAAAATATCTCTTCTTCATCTCTTTCAGACAGGCCTATACCTGAAACCAACTTTAGTGCAGGCCTATCATCTTCAATGAGGTCTAATCGTAACTCGAATTGTTTGTCAGGTCTAATCGTACTGTTTGCTTTAATGAAAACAAAGAACTTCCGACTAATTCAAATTCACTGCGCGTAAGATCAATTAAAGGGAAAAATTCTCTAATCCCCATTATCATTTATAGGAAACTTGTTATTAACGATGGAGGGATCCTACCTCCCACTGCAAACATTGGGTTAATAGAATTGATTCTGAGAATTCGGAGACCAAATATCAGACAGAAGTATTCTCTCTTAATATTTCTCTTAAAAGACCAAATATCTGGATATCTTGTTGGAATCTTTTCTGACTTCTCAAATTTGACTAGTAATTTTATCTCATTTGTGTCTCAAGTTCAACTTTAAGAAGAAGAAATATTCTTTACTTTCAGTCCATGTCACACCCCTTTTTTAACCAAAAGATTATATTTTAAAGTTCGAAATGGTTTTTTATTATTAAGTGACAAGAAATGAAAATTTATTTCGAAAAAGGACTTTTTACATTTTTAACTCAAAGTGGACACTTGGCATAGATCGGGTGTGCCAAGTCACCTTTGGAATCCCTTTTCCAAAATAGGTAGACTCTAAAAATTGATCCGCGAACAGAGATTCCGATTAAGGAATTCTGTTGACCGAGGGGAAGGTGTTAGGCACTCCCCGATCCCGTGGTTTGACCACGGTCGCTTGGTAGAGCATATCGATAAATTGGACACTAAGGGTGTATAAACCACATAAAACACACAACCATTAAATAAACAAACACAAAAAAATGAATCTCAAAAAATATAGTGTCCAGTCCAATTATACATTCCCAAAATATAAAAATGCGGAAATGTAACTCTACGATAACCTACGCTAATCCTAAACTACGCTCCAAAGCTTTACCCGATGCCCCGAGCCTTTTTCACGGACGTCCTTCGAGTATAAAATATTTTGGGGCATTCTTCGGTGAATAAGTACAAGATAATCTCGGGGCATTCCCCGGTGAATGAATACATCTTTAAATCTTGTGCGATAAAGTAGAAAGAACTATGTACACACACATTCAAACATTCAACAAAATACCATTCCTAAAATTTGCCTATCCGACTTTGTATTTGCCTACTAGATTTAATTTATCACAATTCCAACAAATTCAATATAATCGATGATGCAAAATTAATATGAATTCACTTTATCGCGTTTAACCCCTTCCCAAATTTCTTTTAACATAAAAATAGTTATCAAGACGTATCAACATCGATATCATACCAATGACTATCTATTCAGATAAACAGCACCAAGTATCAACATTATACCCAATCAATCATCATCAAACACATAATGATAATAAGAAAGTAGAGTCAAGAATTGGACCTCAAAAACTTTCGATTGACTTAAGAAGAGAAATAAGAGTCATTCCAAGAACCTCAAAGAATACCAACTCGACTACGAACCAAGCTCCAACTAAACTTCTGAAATCCGATTCGAAACACATAAACCATGAAGAAACAGTGAACCCAAAACCGAAATTTACAAGAAAATTGAGATAAACTATATGCCCGATACTCCGGTGAGCTCGGACAGCAGAGAATATTGGTGAATAAGGTAGATTCCGATGAATTTCAATATTTTCCGGTAATGGTGTAATAATGGAGCGATTGGTGGCACTTTTCTGGTAACGATTCCGATGAGGGTTTCACCAAAAAAAACTCACCCTCGCTGTTTCTTCATCCCTTTCACTCTATCTCCCTCGCCATTCTCGGATCTCTCTCTCTATTTCTATCGCGTGTAACCATCTCAAAAATGGTGGAGTTGTTCTATTTGTGCGTTGTCAAGAAGAATAAAAAGCCCTATCCCTTATCTGTGATCTCCTTGATTTGTGTATTTTATGAGTTTTCTCGTGAATTCCAGTGAGGGTGTATTCAATTCCCCTTCCAGTTATGAGGAGTGTGTTTTGTGTATACATACCCCCTATGTATTAATTGTGAGTGGGGAAAAACTGTTCCAAGGGTGGGGTGGGGTATGTGGGTATGGGTTAATGGGGGTTGTTAATTTGTTAAGGTGAGTTGTCCATTTTTGATTGGAGGGGTTGTTAATTTGTTATCAAAAGAATATTGAAGGATCGAGTTAGTTAGGGGTTTTTTATTTTGTTTCCTTGTGGGGTAAAGTGAAGAATTGGTGAGGGTACGTGGTAAGATGAGCTAAAAATGAATAACATTGAACTTTGGGAGGGATAAAATTAAGTGTATACATCATGCCCTTTTTTGGGTGTAAATACAAAGTGTTTTCAGACAAAAGTAGATAATGAGATCAAATTTTGACCCGACTGTTATTCGAAGAAAGAAATAGAAGGAAAAAGGACAACCGAGTTGGAGGGTCGAGTGAGGTCCTGTTAAGGTTTCAGTCCGCAGCTCTGTCATTACATCAAAAATAAAAATTACTAGTTAAAAACATAAATAAAATTACAAAAGTCCTATCTATACAGCTTTTGTTGACTCGTGACTTGCTATTTCATCACCCTATTCTTCTCCTGGCTTGCAATTTCTTCAACTTGTTGCTTGGTTTTCAATTTCTTTACCCTGTTCTTCAGGCGGGCTTCGGACTTGCTATTTTTCAATCTGTTGACTTTCAATTTCTTCATCTTGTTACTTGACTTTCAACTTTTTCACCTTGTTGCTTGACTTTCAACTTCTTCACCTTGTTTCTTCACTTTTAATTTATTCGCCCTATCTCCTGAAATGACATCACAACTAGAAAAAAAATTATCCCAAATAAATGTTATTATAAAGAGAGATTCCATTTGCCAGAAAAGTAAAGTTTCAAAAAAAGGAATTAAATTTTTTTCCCCATTTAGACATCAGAGGACTTTTGTGATAGTCACATCATAACTACTTGAAAAACCTAAATAAGGAAATGCATCTTCTATGAGTTACTTGGAATGATTCGACTAGAAAGTACATATTCTAGGAGTCAAAAGGGAATGACTTGACTAGAAAGTACATCTTCTAGGAATCAAGGGGACTGACTCAACTAAGAAGTACATTTTTTAGGAATCAGAGTGAATGACTCGACCAGGAAGTACATCTTCTGGGAATCAAGCGGAATGACTCGACTAGGAAGTACATCTTATAGGAATCAAGGAAAATGACTCGACTAAAAGGTACGTTTTATAGGAATCAAGGAGAATGACTCAACTAAAAGGTACATCTTATAGGAATCAAGAGGAATGACTCGACTAAAAGGTACGTCTTATAGGAATCAAGGGGAATGACTCAATTATAAGATACGTCTTATAGGAATCAAGGAGAATGACTCGACTAAAAGGTACGTATCCTAGGAATCAAGGGGAATGACTCAAATAAAAGGTACGTCTTATAGGGATCAAGGGGAATGATTCTACTAAAGGGTACTTCTTATGGGAATCACGAGGAATGACTTGACTAATGTGTGCATCCTCCTAAGGGGAATAACTCGACTAAAAGGTACGTCTTATAGGAATCAAGAGGAATGACTTGACTAAAAGGTACGTCTTCTAGGAATAAAGGGGAATGACTTGACTAAAAGGTACTTCTTATAGGAATCAAAGGGAATGACTCAACTAAAAGGTACGTCTTCTAGGAATCAAGGGGAATGACTCGACTAAAAGGTACGTCTTATAGGAATTAAGGGAAATAACTCGACTAAAAGGTACGTCTTATAGGAATCAAGGGGAATGACTCGACTAAAAGGTACATCTTATAGGAATCAAGGGGAATGAATCGACTAGAAGGTACGTCATATAGGAATCAAGGTGAATGAATCGACTAGAAGGTATGTCTTATAGGAATCAAGGGGAATGACTCAACTAAAAGGTATGTCTTATAGGAATTAAGGGGAATGACTCGACTAAAAGATACGTCTTATAGGAATCAAGGGGAATGACTCGACTAAAAGGTACGTTTTCTAGGAATCAAGGGGAATGACTAGACAGAAAGGTACTTCTTATAAAAATTAAGGGGAATGACTCGGCTAAAAGTTACGTCTTCTAGGAGTGAAGGTTCAATTTAAGAAGTGTATCCCTTATCATATGAAAATTAAAATCCCTGGATAAGAAAGTGTGTCTCCGAGGGATATAAGAGGATGAATTTTTACTATGATTTGATTATCAAACCTGTGCAGCAACATTGCTTTCTGAATTTGTAAAGTGAGGCATTGCAACCCTTGATATTTATTCTCTGAAGTCCTTGCTTTAAAGGTAATATGTATCCTATTTCATCAAAGAAAACTTGTGAGTTTAAAACATAGTGGCTGGTTTGTGGCTTTAGCTTTCGCGGCGATCGCTCTTTCCCTCGTCACATTTAACCTTGCTTCTAATCATTAGCCTATGTCATTGACTTGCTGCTTCATTGACCCAAAATCAGATTATTAAGAGTGACTTTGAAACAAACACAGTATTTCTGCTTTGCTATGTTTCTCAGATAAATCTTTTGAACCTTGGTATTTTCATGAGTTTCCAGACTTGTTTGTTGACAAAACTTTCTGCATGCCTTTTTTTGGGCTCAGAATCATGTCTCTTTCATGTGCTAGATTTTGTCTTTCTTTGTGCAATTGAAGAAGCTGATAGCCCAGTTTTGAAATCTTTTTTCACTTGTTTTGACATGGACTTGACTCAAAGACAAGACAAAAATGACAATGATTTTTTTTGGATAACTGACTCAAGAAAATAAATAAAAAAATATAAAGAAGAAAGAAAAGACAATGAATGTCCCCATTTGAAAAAAAAGAAATGAAAAATTTATCTAAAAACGATAGTCAACTCTAATGATTACGTTATGCATTTTGGATTAAGCTGCCTGATCTTTCCATCCAAACTTTCTACCAATTGTTCTTGATTTAATGGCCTTGAAACTAAATTGCTTCCATAGGTAAATTGCATTTAAGACCTCATTTGGCTAGTGGCGCCTTGAAGGGTTTTTGCTAATAAGCCCCTCTTATTCTCTCAGCTCACCAATGACTCTCTTATTTTTATTTCTCTCAACTCACAGTCTTCCTACAGTGCTCGTGAGGGTTTTCACTAATAAGACTCTCTCATTTTTATCTCTCTCAACTTACCATTACCTTATGGTACCCTTGAGGGTTTTCACCAATATGACTCTCATTTTTATTTCTCTCCTGGTTCCTTATGTTGAGGAAGACGAGAAGTTCCCAAATGTGTCATCATATCCATTACATGATTATCCTTAACATTCCTAAAGATTGATCTGAATGTCATTATTTAGTTGTAACTTGGCTTTTGGATTAGGTTATAAAGAAAGGATGGCATGAGGCCCAAACGACACTTGAAGTGGGGTAGGACTTACAACTTTTGGAATCGACTAAAATAATGAGGATTAATCTATGCCCCAGTTTTTTTTGGCTGGTGACTCTAAATTATTTATTTGGTTGGACCAAACCCCGAGTAGGGTAGCCTACGTATCTCACTCCCGAAAGAGGAGAATCAGGTCGCACGTAGTTCCGACAGCTTGTTCTTTTGCTTGATTCTGGTTTCTCTTCTCTTTTTTTACTTTTATTGACTCTTTTTTCTTTGCAATTTTTTTTTACTCTATTTTTTTACACTTTTTTCTTTTCTTTCTTTTGACACATTTTTTCTCTTTTTTTTTTTGAAAATTTTCTGACTCTATTCTCTTGCTCGACACTTATCTTTGAGCTTTGTTGACTCTATCTTGATTCCAAAAGAGAGGTATGAAAGAAAATAAAACTAAACTCAAATGGGGTAAACAAAGGATGACACAATATCTGGATAGTAGAATAAAATTTCTTCGTCATATCAATCCTTGAAAATGCAAGAACATGTCATGCAATATGACAGTGAAAGATGAAGATCATTTGTTACACTTTAACCACACTAACTTTAACTGATCATGTGTTTCACTTCTTCTTCTACACTTATCAAACATATGACCTCACCTTTGTTGTACATCCCTCACATCAAATGATGCATACTTTCATGGAGATGATTATTTTCCAGTTTCTCTTGTTATAGGGATCACACGTCTACTATTTGACCTAATTGAGCTATGTTTTTTAATTGATGACCAAGTTATTCTTGTGATTCTACAAATAATTGCCTTAATTTTGAAAGAAGGCTTCAACATGGTCACTAAATGTCTTAACACGCTACCTATTTCTCAGATGCTTTTTCCAACTTTAGCCCTCTAATTCAAAGTTCATGCTCAAATTGGATTTTAAGATCTAGTTGAAAATTCCACCAGCATGTCATATCATCAGAGCCAACATAAAATGTACTATGTAAAGAAAACAAACAAACAACATATATTTAAAACACAAAGGAAAAAGGGACACTTCATTTAGTTGAAATGAAAGATAAAAGGGTTTGAATATAGACCACAAAGAAACAAAACAAGATAGATCCCGAACTACAACCCTGAAATAATTTAGATAATTGAAAAGAAAAAAAAAACTACCAAACATCCATCCTAGTAGGGAGAGGAGTGACTTCCCAATTGCTGAGCTTCACATCTTAGCCACTAGTTTGGATATCAGCATGACTAGGGCTTTCCTCGTTGTCAATGTTCTGCACCATAATTGATCTATCTTGAATCATCTTTTCAATTTCTCTTTTCAAATCTCGACAATCTTCAATAATATGACCTTGAGCATTAGAATGATACACACATCATACATTAGGATCAAAATTTCTTGAACACGGATTAAGAGTGTACCTAAGGAGAGGAGTGATCATGCTCTCTTGTACTAATATCTTAAATAAATTGGAATACGACTCTCCCATTGGTGTGAACCTATCTTTAGACTTCTTACTCATTTAATTATTTGGCTTGGATCGAAACTCGGGCGTAGAAGGGCTTTGATATATTTTTAGAGCTAGAGGATGACTCTGAGGAGTTGGTATGTTCCATTGTGGGTAAAATAGGGGTTGAACATGTGGTTTTGTGTTATATACTGGATATGGAAGTGGAGGAATAGAGTATAATGGATTTTGGGAGTGATTATATAGAACTTGGGCATGAACTTGGGTTTGATCCTGAGAGCGATGACAATGGGGTCTTCTTGACCATACCTGCTATCCAACTACAATACCTGATGCATATTCCTCATTCTTATTCCCTCCAACACTTACTGAACCCTTTTGAATTGCTTGATTAGTCATATTCAATGTTGCAAAACTCACAATACGACCTGTCTTAATTCCATCTTCTATTATCTCCCCCATTTTAAGGACCTCAATAAACGGCTTGCCTAATTTAGGTAACAAGTGTTGATAATATGTTTCATCCTGCGCTTGAATAAACACCTCCATTATTTTTCTTTCTTTCATTGACAGTTTCACCCTAGCAGCTTGTTCATGCCATCGAATCGCATACTCTCTGAAACTTTTAGTACTCTTCTTCTTCTTCTTCATGTTAGTTAGGGATTTCTCATCAGGAATCAACTCCACATTGTATTGGAATTGTTGCGCGAATTCATTAGCTAGGTCATCCTAACTAATTAACTTGTCAATGTCTTGGTCAATAAACTATTCCGAAGCTAGGACAAAAAGACTCTCACCGAAATAAGCCATGGGCAATTCTTCCTTCCCTCCAGCGCCTCTTAATTGGTTACAATAACACCTCAAATGTGCCACTGGGTCACCGTGCCCGTTATATTTCTCAAACTTTCGCATTTTAAAGCCAAGAGGGAGACTAACACCTGGAAACATGCACAAATCTTTATACGAGACACTTTTGGAACCCCCGCCGAGTCCTTGGAAGTTCTTCATAGCTAGTTCCAAACTTCTCAATTTTCTAGTCATTTCCTCTTGTTCTTCTGTCCTAACAGGCTTCTCAATGTTAAGAGGAAATTCAGGCGGTTGAGTGTAGCCATAAGGACCAGTCGACTTAAATATAGGCTCGGGAGCATAATACTGATCACCAGAAATATTCAATATAAGGTCGCTTGTAGAGTGAGGAATCGCATTAAAACCACGAGCTTCAAGAAGGGGTGGCATCGCAAAAGCATGAATAGTAGGTAGATTCAAGCATGTGGTAACTTTGTGTTGAGGAGTGAGGAAATGAATATTGAAAGTGTTTAGATAGTGTTGCCCCGGAGTAGTCCCTGATGCATGTTGTGGTGTGTCAACAAAAATGAGAAATTATGCATGTTATACGGGAGAAAAACTAGAAAGATATTCGAGATTATCAATGGGAAATGGAGGAGGCGGCAACCCATTAGCCCCAGCTTGATGCATTTCTATAATTTTCTACCTTAATTTCCAAATCTCTTCATTAGTTCCTGAATTCTCATTTCTCGAACTCTCTATCTGATTAGTGACAACAACCTCGGTATACTTGTTGGCCATAACTTTCTCTTTGACTTGGTGGAGGACGAACCAAAATGCCACAAACTAACCACCTTAAACTAACTGAACAAGAGACAACAAATGCATTAGCATTAAACATTTCTTCAAAATCTTTTTCCTCATTTTATTTTGAAAAGATCGCTGAACCCAAGAAGGGCGCCTACATATCTCACTCCCGAGAGAGGAGAATCAGGTGTGCATAGTTCATGAAGTTTGTCCACAAAAGGGCCAACAAAACTCTTTTTCCTTTTTTTTTTCTTGAATCTTTAAAAAGAAAAGAAAATAACAAATTGTCAAAAGAATTGACAAAAATCTTTTACGTTCAAATCCCTATACAAAATGAAACCTTTGATTACCAAATAAAAATCTTTTTGGATTTTCGATTCTGAATTTCATACGAAAGTAAAACTTGAAACTACTAAAGAAAAATCTTTTTTGAAGTTTTTCTTTTAAAGATGTATATGACACCTACTCTAAATAAAAAGTGAAGAATATTTTTTTGTAGTTTTCTTTTAAGGATGTATATGAAACACCTACTCTAAATGAAGAATAAAGAAAATCTTTTTGGATTTTTAAATAAGATCCCTAAACCCACAATAGGTTGCCTACGTATCTCACTTCCGAGAGAGGAGAATCAGGGGTGTGTAGTTCATCCATATTGGACAATTAAAGATTAAATAACAAACTAAAACTGACTTGAGAGACACGACCAAAGACAGATGATAAACAATGTCAATAACATCTTTTTAGGTTTTCAATTTGACACTTCACATAAAAATGACACCAACAACTATGAAAGAAAATCTTTCTGGTATTTTGGTTATATGAAATGTACAAAAATTCTATCTTTTTTTCTGAATTTTCTTTTATAAAAAGATCCTATTTAAAAATCTTTTTGAAGTTTTTATTTTTTGAGAAATAAGTGCAATGTTTTTATTTTTTGAAAAATAAGTGTAAAAGGTGAATTTTCTTTTGAAATTTTGGATTGTGAAGAACAAAAGGAATAAAAAGCTCTAAAAATTTGCGAAACTCTTTTTGACTCACTTTTTTCTTTTTCCTTGCCTAAACACACACTTCTTTAATTCTAGCACATGCGTTTCCCAAATGAATACGGCAAAGGACCTTGTTACCCTAAAAAATACAACATTTAGCATGTAGGGAGGCTTTAGAGGTGAGTCTCCTATACAAGGCTACGTGGATCCCGCTAAGTCTCAATATGATGCAGATAAGCCTAACATCAAGGTTGAGCTAGCTGGGGTCCACTAACAAGGCTGTTCGGAAGAGCATATGGACGATGGTGGCTGCGAGAGCTTTCCACCCACTCCATACACCTAACGGATCCCCCTCCTAAAATAAGGTTGACTCAACTAGATGTCGTGTACACACGTGTACTACTGACTTATTGCAAAAAAATGACTCAGGTTATGCATATGATGCCAGTTATAAAGTGGTAACACATAATAAAAACTATAAACATGTAGCACGCAAGCATGCAACAACGATAAAACAATATAAACGATAACAAAAACAGCATCTATAGACCCATAATGTCAAACTAAGCCGATACAACTCAAAAATAAGCTCAAATTCTAAAAATTTCCCCAGTAGAGTCATCAGAGTTGTCACACCCTTTTTTTAACCAAAAAGATTATATTTTAAAGTTCAAAAGTGTTTTTATTATTAAGTGAAAAGAAATGAAAATTTATTTCCAAAAAAGGACTTTTTACATTTTTAACTCAGAGTCGCCCCTTGGCATAGATCGGGTGTGCCAAGTCGCCTTTGAAAATCCCTTTTCAAACATAGTTTGACTCTAAAAACTAATCCGCGAATAGAGATTCCAATTAAGGAATTCTATTGACCAAGGAAAAGGTGTTAGGCACCCCTCGATCCCATGGTTCGACCATGGTCACTTGGTGAAGCATATCGGCTAATTTGACAGTAAGGTGTATAAACCATATAAAACACACAACCATTAAACAATCAGACATACACAAAAAAAGATGAACCCCAAAACACATAGTGTCCAGTCCAATTATACAGTCCCCAAATATGCGAAAATGTAAATCTACTCTAACCTACGCTAATCCTAAACTACGCTCTAATGCTTTACCCGATGGCTCATGCCTTTGTCATGGATGTCCTCCGAGTACAAAATACTTTGGGGCATTCCTCGGTGAATAAGTTCAAGACAATCTATACATCTTTAAATCTTCTGCGATAAAGTAGAAAGAACTATTCACACGCACATTCAAACGTTCAACAAAACACCATTTCTAAAATCTGCCTACCCGACTTAGTAATTTCATACTAGATTTGATTTATCACAATTCCAACAAATTCAATATAATAAATGATCCAAAATTAATATGAATTCACTTTATCGTGTTTAACCCCTTTCCAAATTTCTTTTAACACAAATTTTAACACGAAAATAGTTATCAAGTCGTATCAACATTGATTTCATACCAACAACTATCTATTCAGATAAACAACACCAAGTATCAACACAATACCCAATCAATCATCGTCAAACACATAATGAAAATAAGAGAGTAGAGTCGAGAATTGGACCTCAAAAGCTTTCAATTGACTTAAGAAGAGAATAAGAGCCGTTCCAAGAACGACGAAGAATACTAACTCGACTATGAACCAAGCTCCAACAAAACTTCCAAAATCCAATTCAAAATGTAGAAACCATGAAGAAACAGTGAACCCAAAATCAAAATTTACAAGAAAACCGAGATAAATATATGCCCGACACTCCGATGAGCTCAGACAACAGCGGATATCGGTGAATAAGGCAGATTCCGGTGAATTTCAACATTTTCTGGTAATAGTGTAATAAGGGAGCGATTGGCAGTGCTTTTTCGATAACGATTCCGGTGAGGGTTTCATTGGAAAAACCTCACCCTCGCCGTTTCTTCATCCTTTTCACTCTATCTCCCTCGCCATTCTCATATTTCTCTCTCTCTCTGTTTCTATCGCATGTAACCATCCCAAAAATGGTGGATTTGTGCAATTTGTCCGTTGTCAAGATGAACAAAAAGCCCGACCCCTTATCCATGATCTCCTAGATTGGTGTATTTTATGAGTTTTCCCGTGAATTATAGTGAGGGTGTATTCAATTCCCCTTCCAGTTGTGAGGAGTGTGTTGTGTGTAGTGAGTGAGGGAGAATATATTATGATGGTGAATTCCCCCCTTTCCCAATTCTGTTATGTGCGTATATATCCCTCCCTCTCACTAGTATGTGTATTATTCTCTATATAATCAAGATGGAGCAGGATAAGTGATTATTCCCTCTGTATATCGATGGTGTATGTTTTTGTTGAGCTGTGAGTGGACAAGATGGAGTCCTCCTTTCACTGGTCTCTCAGGTGTGTATATAAAAAAGTGTAGAAGAAGATAGTGACCCCATGTGTATTAATTGCGAGTGGGGAAAAAACGTGCCAAGGGTGGGGTGGGGTATGTGGGTATGGGGTTAGGGGCTGTTAATTTGTCAAGGTGAGGTGTCTATTTTTAATTGGAGGGGTTGTTAATTTGTTATCAAAAGAATATTGAAGGATTGGATTGGTTAGGGGTTTGTTATTTTGTTTCATTGTGGGGCAAAAGTATAGAATGGGTGAGGGTACATGGTAAGGTGAGCTAAAAAAAATTTAACTTTGGGGAATAAAATTAGGTGTCTACAGTCCCCTAATATATAATAAACCAAACTAAAATACATTACCCAAATATAACGCAAAAGCTTCCATATTTTAATAATTTCTGTTCCCATTAAGATCAACAAAGAGAATAAAAAAATGTCTACTAATGACTTGCATAAAATTATAGAAACAGGAAACATGTCATCAGAGGCAAGTATTAGTAAGATTTTGATCATGAGAATAATAAGAACGAAGATCGGCCGCATCTTGATCCGAGGCTGCTGGAACTCCTGGAATCATTGGAAAGAAGAGAATTGATCAAAAAATGAATTATGAAGAATCATTGGAGGTATTCAAGAAAATGAAGGTTACAATAAGAATGAACAAGTGAAATACTCAAGCTATCATGAAGAGAAGTTTAAGCATTCGAGATGACATGAGAAGCAAAAAATTCAATATCAAGACTCCTCATGTTGTTATAGTTGCTGCTAGACCAAATGGTCAAGGTGGTCACAATGGCCAAGTCAATAATGGTTCCAACAATTTTGTCTAGACACTTTTTTTCATTATAGTCGAGTCGTGTTATTAATGAACAATTACTACCTCTTCGTATGTGCCGCTTTCTTGACTATCAGAAGATAGGAGAGCATCCATTCTCTCAAAATTACAAGTTCATCTTGCCGAGTTCCTTCAAGCCCTTCTTTTATTTGATTCCACTTCTTACTGCCGAAAGCAACTCTTTCTCTGAGGTGTTACCTCAACGAAAAAAGCTAAGGAGAATGACGATTCCATACCTCAAGGCTGACTGAAGCTTCCCTCTTTCATGGTCTCCATTACCCCGAAAATCCTTTTTCAACGCTCTCAGTGAATAAAGTCGAATAGTTTTATTTAAAAAGCTTAAGCAACTTTAAGGTAAAAATGACATTCAGGCTCATAAGAAGCTCTTGTCGCCAACTATATCAGAAAATGCAAGAAACTTTGTATTGGACGTAGATGCCTCTCTTTGAATGAGAGGTTCTAGAAGGTCGACTATTTTTGTCTTTATCCTTTTGATTTCCTCTTCCATGAGCTCATATACCTAGTGTTCAACCAAGGGTATGTGGTTCGAGACAAAGAAAGATCAAGGTAGCAGATCAGTTCTCCTTTGAAGCTGGAGTAAGGAATTTAAGCAACCTCACTAAACATTCCCATCTTGGTGTAGAAGTGTTCAAACTATGAGCGACTTGAATCTGTAGACACTAGACTTGGAAGGCTACAACATATCCAAATGTCTAGTCAAAGCACCTTCTGGATTAACGAAAATTAATTTTTGAAGTCGGTCATAAATATGACCTATTTTCTGACAGATTAGCACAGTTTCACCAAAACATCCTCGTCTTGGCATAGGAGCAGCCAAATGATGAGCAACTTGAGTATTTTGAAACCAAACTTTTAAGGCTACAACATATCCAAAAATTAAGGAAAAATTCCATCCGTATTGACCGAAATCAATTTTTGAAGTTGACATATAATCTTGCCTATTTTCTTATAGATTTGCATAGTTTCACCAAAACGTCCTCATCTTGATGTACGAGCATCAAAATGATGAGAAACTTGATTTTATAGAGACTATACATGGAAGGCCACAACATATCCAAAAATTAAGGCAAAACTTCTTCTGTATTAATGGGAATCAGTTTTTGAAGTCGGATAAAAATCTGGACTATTTCTTTTTGTTAGATTTGTGCAATTTCACCAAAGCTTTCCCGTCTAGGTACAGGATCATCCAAATGATGAGCGAGTTGATTCAATAGAAACTAGACTTGAAAGGATACAACATATCTAAAATCAAGTCAAAAATTCTTCACAGCATTCTTGAGTGTGCTTTGAAGTTGGCTAAAACTAGCAGGCAGTAACGTTGGACAACATTCTTGAGTGTGCTTCTCTTTTTGTATCTTTCTCTGAAAAGGGTTTTTCCTCTTCTTTTCTAGGTCAGGCTGATATTGTAGATAATCTTGTTAGGGAATGTGGAGTTTTGATGATGGACGTATTGAATGAAATATGTTGTGCAAGCTGTTTCACACAAGTGAAACTACTACTGTCACCTGAGCTGTATGTTGAAATTATTACAAGGTGGACATTGCATTAGGACAAGAGTGGATAAGCAAGGAAACTCAAATTTGTTTCAAATGCTATGATTAAGGAAAAGATAATTGCATCATTCAGAAGTTGAGTTGATCAAGAAGTTCTAAAAGTTAAAAGAGAAGAGTTCTACTCAATCTAGAAGAGAGAGGCGGCATCAACAAAAAGAGTGAAACTACCTGGGGAGTCCTATTGAAGATAGAAGAGTACATCAACTAAAGGACTCTATGATAACACTCAAATTACACTCTTGAATGGGGGTAAGCGATCGTTGTCAATATAAAACCCAACTAGGTTGGGGTCGAATCCCACAGGGCATAAGGTATGAACTCAAGTCGTTTGCAGTTTAATTCACTAATAGTGTAACATTTCCTGAAATGAGGGTTTAAGTCTCACAAATAATTATTTGTCACTTTGAATTTGATGTTTGTAACCAAGATTTTATGCAATAACCATAATTATGTTCACTAGGGCTTACGGTACATGACAGATTCTAAAGTTAACTCAAGATTCTCACGGTGGTTAGGATAACAAGCTATCTTTATCGATGATATGCTAAAATGTCTCTCGACCTATTCAAGCGTCTAATTTCCTAATCCTCTTGGACTTAGGGAATCGCTACTTACTATCCAAATTTTACCTCAGGTTAATCAACCTTGTTACAACGCTGATTATTAAACGAAGTATTTCTGAGTCCCTATTGATAATTCACTTCCCACTGTTTATGATTTCTTTCTCAAGTAAATCAAAGTAGGTACGCCTACTATTTGCAACCAATAGACGTTAATTATAATATCAAAATTGCTGACAAATCCTAACACCTATTGAATCTTGAGTATTTAAAACCTTATCATGACCTAATCCTGGATCCCATAATTCAGGTTAAAGGTGTTTAGCCACTCATGATGCAAAAAACAAGTGCATAAATTGAATTCATAATTGATAAGATCAACTTAAAATGATAATGAAGATCAAAAAGTATAACTTGAATTGATTCACAAGGAAAACTCCCAAAATATTGGTCTAGAGAGAGAGAGAAGTATCGTATCTTTTAGAATATTGATAAGTCAATGATAAGTCAATTCATGTTAAGAAAACCTTAAAACAAGGCTTTAAATAGTTAACCCTAAATAAGAAAACAAAATAGAAACTTCAGCTTTTTCTCAGAATAAATGACGACGTCCGTGATGGCCTATCAGGATTCTGACGGCTTATCACGGATGTCATCAGCTCCTCTTCAAGTTTGGCTCTTGCTGCCTAAGGTTGACGACGACGGTGACACCTTATCACCAGCATGACGACGTGTCATAGATGTCGTCAAAAAACTTTCTTCATCTTTCATCTTCTGTTTAATGCTGACGGCATCCTTGACAACTTATCACCAGACTGACGACGTGTCATGGATGTTGTCATCCATACTTAGTTCTTTATTTGCTTTTGATTTCAAGCTTTTTGCTTCCTTTATTAGTGGTTCCCCTTCTTCTCTAACTTTACTGCAAAATCTAAGTAAACTAATCAAAAACAACTAAAGTTGCTCAAGACCTTACAATTATTTAGAGTTAAAAGCTTCAAATGTGTTAGCATAAGCTCACACATCAACACCCTCAACTTAAAAAATTGCTTGTCTTCAAGCAACCATAACATAACTAAGAGTATACGGAGTACAATTTGGCAGCTAACTACTCATATCAGTTCTTAGTACATTTACCATCTCTAAGGTCAGTCAAATTAAGAGCAACTGTGTCTATCATTGAAAACAATAATGCAACTCACAAAGATCAAGATATGGAAAAAATTCAGCAATAACAACCAGCACATATCCAAATCAAACTATCTGAGCAAGTCAGTGATAAGCAACATACCTAGTGTGCCCTCACAACAAAGAAATATCTTTTTTCACTCATATTATAATTCACATACATAAACATAGGTATAAACACAAGACTCACTCTCAGAATGAAGTTCCAAACATTGCGTGTCAAATTCCATTGGCTTGCCCTTATAGTCAGTACCCCAGTCTTCAGACAAGTCAGTTAGGATCACTATAGGGCTTTTCTTAAGCTTGTAACGTAGGCTAGGGAATGGTATGATATTCATGGATATTTCAGAGTGACTATGCTTCCTTGACACTACTCTAAACTCTTGGGGTTTCAACTCTTAACCTTATTTTCTTCCCCTCTTTTATTATTCACACATGCTCAAGGTGAGTGCGGCCTTTTCAATTATCATGATTATCTTTTTATCATCTTTTACATAGCTTTCTCTTTTATTATTTCTTTTTCACCACACCTAACTTTTTATTCATTTCTCTTATTCTCCCTCTCTTCATACTCATTTTGCATCACGCACCCCTATGATAGCCACTCTCAACTTAGGCTGGTTGCCTGAGTCAAGGTGCACTGTGTCCAAGAAGGACCAGGGACAAAATAGGTTCATTGTGATGTGAATGGGAAAATGAGAGGTGTTGAAGAAAGAAACAGGCTAATTAGGCTCAAAAGTGGATCAAGGGGTATTATGCACATAGGAAAAGTCATTTTGGCTAAAGTGAGTTAAAATTCAAAAACGGCCTATGATCCTTTCCTAACGCATATCCTATGATCATGGCAAGACTAACAGGGCAAGTTCTAGATTCAACACACAACGGGAATTGTGTAAGACCTTACACACACATGGCACACAAGTATCTCACATATCACTACTTATTCGGTTCATCCGTTTGTTTAATAAGGGTTAGTTAGTTGCCAGACTAATGCCACAAAAATATACATCGTGGTCACAATGGATGCAATTTTCACAGTACACACTATATCAGACCAATGGAGAGGTATTCAAAAATCACAAAATAAGCTAACTACCTCAAGTACTTGCACTACTCCTAGTTATCTACAAAATATGTTACAACAACAACCTACCCTACACCCTCAACTTAAAATAAAAAATATACCGCACTAAGGGTTAGGGTATACCTGAAGACAATCAAGCACAGGATCCTGGGTCTCTGACCCTGCTACTCCATCATCTATTGTCTTTTCTCCACTGGGAGCATCTGGCCTTGTGGTGGTTGGAGCCTGGCTAGATGAAGCACCTGTAGTCCTAGCTCGGATGGTTGCCTCCTATTTCTCAGTATCAGCCAGGGAATCCATTCTTTCTTTCTTCAACTCCTCCTTTTCAGCCTTTTTCTTAGCCTTTTTTTCACTCTCCTTTCTTCCTCACTATCTGGCTCTTCTCTCATATCTTTTCCCTTCTTTCCTCCCTTTTTCTTTGGGAAATCTTCAGTGAGGTCAAGTATGGGAATTTCTTCCTTAGATTCATGCAAGGCCGGACCTATTGACATCATAAATTAGTGCTGCTGTAATACCCCAACATCTATCTTTACCTTTTCTAATGCCGCTCTAAATTTAGCAAGATCATCCCCAGACATTTTCTTCGCCCGCACATCGAATCGGTTCTCCAAATCTACAATCCTCGCAGGCAAAGTCACAAAAGGATCAAGGGAAGCCTTGATTCTCTTGTCCACAACAACAACAAACTGTTTGGCAAAATCATGTAGCTGTGCCTCACACTACTTGGCTTGTTTAGCCACTTTTCTGATATCAATTGGCTTAAATGCAAACCCTGCTACTGCTATAGGAACTGAGGGGTTTGGCTATCCCTCGGGCACTGAACCTACCTGTACTAAAGAAGTTGGTTGCACAACCTCAAATCTTGCACCTCCACATGAGGTGCTACACCGACATCTATAACTAGAGGATCTGCTGCTACCTCTACACCTCTATCAAGTCTCAATCCTGGCAGATTCTCATCAAACTATATGGGGTTGTGTGTATTTTGGGAAAGAATATCATCATTAACTCCTACAATCTTTGGCACATCAACAGCTTGGCACAACTCTATGATAAGGTAAGGAAAAGGATAAGCGGTGTCGGTCCTTGACATTCTGATCTTCATCTCATCAGGAATGATTTCCCCAAAGTTCGAGGAAAGTTGTTGCTCCATGCTTGCTACTAAAATAGCTCGGTCATCAGCCAGAATGTTGTCTCCATCAGTGGGTATCATCCAGACACGCACTATACCCCACTAAAACTTTTCCTCTTGAGTCAGAGAGGACTTACAAATCCTTTCATTTGGGTTTGTCACCTATGCTAGTTCTCCTTCAGCTATGATGTTGGCCAACCACGGACGTTGTTTGTCTTGATTCTTAATTCGACCATATACTGATGGAGTGGTGGCCTGAGGAGTAAAGTTGGGGCCATGTAAGAATCTGTTGGTGGTTCTGATCGAGACATCAACTCTTACACCCCTCACCTGAACTTTATCTAATAGGGGATGGTCTACTATTCTTTCACCTGACCTACATATATTTTCTAACTGAGCTTGGTAGTTCGCGTAGAATTCCTGAACCAGCGCAGGGCAAAATGATCCTCTTCCTTTTATGGTCCACCCCAAGCCATAATATTGGAACTTCTGTTCCACTTTTGGGTACCTGCTCAACCACTTTGTGATAATCACCTTTTCTTCCTGAATTGGCCTCTTAGCATTCCTTCTATCAGTTCTTCAAAGCCCAGCAGTGTAGATGCCCTCTGCTCTAGGGATTTGCCATCTAGCATTGTCTCGCACTTCAGGGTTCTTACATTTGATAAGAGTTCCTCGAGGTGAAGACTCTTCATCATTTTGTTGCTTAGTGGATGGGGACCTAGATGCTATTTCCTCAGACTCAGACTCAGACCCCTCCTGCTCTTCTTTTTCAGAGTCATTATGTTTAGACTCATGCTGTTCAGAACCCCCTTTCTCAGAAGCAGTATGTTCAGAACCCTTCTGCTCAGAAGCTGTTGTCATTTCAGTGTCATCACTATCATCCACCTTAACTAGTGGAGGTGGTAAAAGTTTCTTCATACTTTGCCTCTTCTTTTGATTTCTGAGCAGAGGTTCCTCCTCCTCATAATTAGATTCCTCATTAATGAGCTTACGACGTACACTTTCTTTGATCTCTTTCTTTGGTGCTGTGGGGATCTTTCTTTTTGGTGCCATTGTAAAGTTCCTGGAGACAATAGAAGAACATTAGTCAACCCTTAAGATCACAAACACAAATACATTAATCATTTAAGCTTATTCATGCTTCAGGTTCCAGGTGTGACGATAATTTTTGATAAGCTGTCATGACTGTGATAACTTATCACATTTTTGTCAACCTCAGATAGAACCCACACAATTCTACCAACTTTTGATGACATTCTTGACAAGCCGTCACAATTGTGATAGCCTATCAAGAATGTCATCAGCTCTAAACAGAAACTACTTTATTTTTGTCAGCCTTTGACGACATTCTTGATAAGCTGTCACGAATGTGATAGCCTATCATGGATGTCATCATCTCTTATCAGAACTCACTTTTGATTTTAACTAAATTTTGGGTCCCCATTATTGCTCAAAATCCGCTTGAATTCTGATTTGTGAGCTATCTTTTCAAACCTTAGGCCTGCACAGCAAACCCTAGGCGCGATTTTAGCTCCTTCTCCAAGTTGAACTTGGTTCAAGCATCTTAGAGACTTGAGTTATCATTCATCCATCGTTCACTACAATAAAAGAAGAGTTAAAGTAGAGTATACTTGATGGAGCCCTTAAACTGATGTCACGCACAAGAGGAAGTGTGAAATAGGAAAAATTTCTTGATTGTGAAGTGCAAACCCACACACAAGGGAACTTGTTTTCTTGGAGTGTTTTGCAAAGAGTAGGGAATAATTTAATTAAGAAAATAAATTAACTAAACCAAAATAAATAAAACTAGTGGAATTTGAATAGATTTCACAGCTAGGCCGGGTCGGATATGCTTTAACTGGGCCTAGAAATTAGCTTTTAAGGCTTTGGACTGACGATGATTTGTGATGGCTTATCATGAGTATGATAGTGTATCATGAACTTCGTCACCCTTAAGCAGAGAATGCCTCAAGATTGGCCTAACTGACGATATTCTTGACATCTTATCACAGATGTGACGGCTTGTCAAAGATGTTATCATGGCCTTCCAGCTGACCTCCTTATTTTTCCATCTTCAATGTACTAAATCCTAATTATAAAAATAAAAATACTTGCTTAAACATAAAAACTTTTGGTTGCCTCCCAATAGCACCTGATTTACTGTCGCGGCCCGATTTGGTTATTTTGACTACTCAGACTTTGCCAAGACAACTTGTTGATACCCCTTTTCCATTATCATAGAAGACACTAATGATTGAGAAAACACTTATCTCATGTTTCTGAGGCATGGATGAGTGTATTTTAAAGTGTTCTTCTTTGTCGTTGAACCTGAACTTTAGCTCATTCAACTCCATGTCTACCAGCACTCTCCCCGTTGCAAGCAATAGCTTACCCAAGATGATGGGCACTTCAAAATCCACCTCACAATCTAAGACCAAAAAATCAACAGGCAATATAAAATCGAGTACCTTCACCAAAACATCATGCAGTATGCCCACAGGCCGCTTCACAGATCTATCTGCCATTACTAACCGCATATTCATTAGGGTAGGATCCCCCAGACCCAATTTCTTATACACAGCCAATGGCATTAAATTTCTACTGGCTCCCAGATCGCATAGTGCTTTTGTGAACTTTAGGGGGCCAATAGTACACGGGATGGTGAACGCTCCCGGATCTACCTTTTTTTGCACTAAAGACCTTATAGAAATAGCGCCACAATGGAGGAGATTATCCTCCGGCTCATGGCTAACCTTCCGCTTCTTGGTTACAAGGTCTTTCATGAACTCTGCGTATCCTGGCATTTGCTCAAGTGCCTCAACCAAAGGCACATTAATTATCAATTGCTTGAACACTGCCATGAACTTGTTGAATTTAACATCATCAACCTTTTTCTTCAATCGTTGAGGAAACGGAGGTAGTGGTCTAGGGATAGTTTTCAACATCACTTCCTCTTCCTTCTCCTTTTCTTTCTCCGAAACATCAATAGAATTATCCAGCTTCTCAGACTTCACTTGACTACTTTCTTTGGATTCATCAACAATTACCTCATCTTCTACAGATTTTCCCACCGAAGGGCCAAGTAACATCTTACCACTCCGAGTGGTAATCTCTATACATGAGCCATCATTCCGCGGATTATGAACCGTATCACTAGGTAAAGTACCACTTTTTCTGTGGTTCAATGTAGCAGAAAGTTGGCTCATCTGTTGCTCCAACAGCTTGATTGAAGTGGAGTGTGAACTAACCAACAGACTCAGGGTAGAGAATTCACTCTTCATAGTAGTTACTCCCGAGTGGGTAACCTCAAATCCCTTCAATAACTTTTCCATCATGTCCTCCATGGACATCTTGCCAGAGCTAGTTGTTACAGCATGTCGACTTCCAGGAGGAACATATAAACCACTTATGTCATTATTGTTTCTCCAGTGTCCCTGCTCCCTATTTTTATAATTAGGCTTGTCATAAAAGTTCCGAACTTGGTTCCCTTGACTATGGCCTCGGAAACCCCCCTGATTACTCACATAGTTTGCCTCCTCATTAGCATTTAGAGAAATAGTACCCTGAGATTCCACAGCCATAACCTTTTCGGTCTTGCCTGACAGCAAGTGCTTGGTCAACAAGTCCATCTGTGTCTTTAAATGGGCCATGTCCTGGTCTTACTCTTCATCCCTTCTATGTTGCTCCGCAGTCATACCATCAGAAATAGTCGGGCTAGCCACCACAGAATCCCTAGTGTGCCAAGCCTAACTCTGCTTAGTCATTTTATTTAGCATGTCTAAAGCATCTAGAAAAGAGAGGTCAATGAATGAACCACCCGCAACATTGTCTACAATTGGCTTTGTCACAGAGTTAAAAGCTCAGTACAAAGTCTCCATCAAGTGCAAGTCCATCATATTGTGGTTCAAATATTGTGCCAGCTTCTTCTTAAATCTCTCCCAGGTTTCATACAATACTTCAGTAGGGAGCTGCCTGAAGTTACTGATTTTATTCCTCAACTGTACACTCCTAGAGGGTGGAAAGAACCATTCTAGGAATACCTCTTTCAACTGTCTCCAATTAGTTATAGAATCGGGCTCTAGCTCATTTAACCAAATTGTTGCCTCTCCAGACAGAGACAATGGAAACAATCTCAATTGGATCGCATTCTGGATCACTCCCAAATTGTCAAAAGATTTGAAAATGGTGATAAAGTTCACCAAATGCATGTTTGGATCATCACAAAGCAAGCCTCCAAACAACTCCTTCAGATTCAGGAGTTGGATCATGGTGTTTGTTATGCTAAATTTTGCACCCGGTGCCAATGGTGAGGAATGATAGCACCTGTTACACCTTCTCCATCCATTCCTTCATCATCATCAGCCACGTATAGCACAGGCTATTGACCATACCTTCCTCTGACTGGATAGTTTCTATTGATATTTTGTTGCAATGGTGCAGCAATTTGCTCAGCTCGCCTTGGGTTTTGAGGATTCAACAATTCCTAATCACCCAAGTCTTCATCATCAGGGTTCAGATGACGTACTTGTTGACCTAGATTCTGTACGTTCACCTGAGCCCTAGCCAAAGCAGCTAGTCTTTCAGCCTCTTGTTGTTCAGCCATTCTCTCGATTAGCTGGGGTTCTAGATTAATTGGCAATAATGGTTCTCTGGAACTTTTTGTTTTTGGCATAAACAACAAGGAGCCTGCAATAAACAAAAACAACAAATAAACATAAATCTAGGAAACTTAACTAACAACAAATTAGCGTACATAAACTTTTAGTTTACAACCATATTCCCTGACAACGACACCATTTTTGATAACACTCAAATTACACTCTTGAATGGGTGTAAGCGATCGTTGTTAATATAAATTCCAAATAGGTTGGGGTTGAATCCCACAGTGAATAAGGTGTGAACTCAAGTCGTTTGCAGTTTAATTCATTGATAGTGTAACATTTCTTGAAATAGGGGCTTAAGTCTCACAAATAATTGTTTTTCACTTTGAATTTGATGTTTGTAACCAAGATTTTATGAAATAACCAGAATTATGTTCACTAGGGCTTACGGTACATGACAGATTCTAAAGTTAACTAAAGATTCTCACAGTGGTTAGGATAAAAAGTTATCTTTATTGATGATATGCTCAAATGTCTCTCAACCTATTTAAGCGTCTAATTTTCTAATCATCTCGGACTTAGGGAATCACTATTTACTGTCCAGATTTTACCTCAAGTTAATCAACCTTGTTATAACACTGATTATTAAACGAAGTATTTTCAAGTCCCTATTGATAATTCACTTCCCACTATTTATGATTTCTTTTTCAAGAAAATCAAAGTAGGTATACGTACTGTTTGCAACCAACAGACGTTAATTATAATATCAGAATTACCGAGAAATTCTAACACCTATTAAATCTTGAGTATTTAAAACCTTATCATGACCTAACCCTGGATCCCATAATTCAGGTTAACTGTATTTAGCTACTCATGATGCAAGAAACAAGTGCACAAATTGAATTCATAATTGATAAGATCAACTTACAATGATAATGAAGATCAAAAAGTATAACTTGAATTGATTCACAAGGCAAACTCCCAAAATATTAGTCTAGAGAGAGAGAGAGAAGTATCGTATCTTTTAGAATATTGATAATTCAATTCATGTTAAGAAAACCCTAAAACAAGGCTTTAAATAGTTAACCCTAAATAAGGAAACAAAATAGAAACTTCAGCTTTTTCTCGGAATAAATAACGAAGTCTGTGATGGCCTATCAGGATTCTGACAACTTATCATGGATGTCGTCAGCTCCTCTTCAAGTTTGGTTCTTGCTACCTAAGGTTGACAATGATGGTGATGCCTTATCACTAGTATGATGATGTGTCATAGATGTCGGCACAAAACTTTCTTTATCTTCCATCTTCTGTTTAACACTGACGGCATCCTTGACAGCTTATCACCAGGATGATGTCGTGTCATGGATTTCATTATCTACACTTAGTTGTTTATTTGCTTCCGATTTCAGGCTTTTTTCTTCCTTTATTAGTGGTTCCCCTTCTTCTCTACCTTTACTGCAAAATCAAAGTAAACTAATCAAAAATAATTAAAGATGCTCAAGACCTTACAATTATTTAGAGTTAAAAGCTTCAAATGTGTTAGCATAGGCTCACATATCACTCCATCATGTTTTGACTTAAATACAAGAAATGATATTCAATGTTTTCACTCACGCACTGATAAGATAATCAACAATCAGCAAAATAGTTCACTTGCTTGAAGAAGAACCTGGTCCTTTACTTAGTAAGTCTTAGAGTGTTTGTAGTAGGTAGGTTCTTTGAGTTGTAATGAGTAGTTTTTCTAGTCTCAGTGATCTATAAACTGAGTTAGGAGTTCTGTCTTCAAGTTAGGGAACTCGAAGACTTGGGAACACTTATCTTGGAAAGATTTGTGTTTTTACAGTATTGGAGTTAGAAGTGTTAATTTCTAGTTTTACAAGAAGTCTTGTAATATTGTTGATTGTTGAGGCTCAATATTTATAGTGAATTTGGGGTTAAATCTTGTAGAGGTATAGGTCATGGTTTTTTACACCTTTCTTGAGCCGAGTATTTTCCACATAAAAACACTGTGTTTAGCTTTTACTTCTATGAACCACATTTACTTACTTGTTCCACAGATAGGCAACCAGTAGAGTAAAATATTAAAATTAGTAGGGCACACACTCTAACAAGTGATATCAAAGCGAGGTTGTCTTAAATAAGGCTCGAATCTAAGAAAAGATCAATGATGAATTCTGAACCTCCTACTGGTCACAGTGAAGGTTAGTCAACTACTAGACCTCCACTCTTTGATGTCTCTCACTTTATCTGGTGGAAAGCAAGGATGGAGATTTTCATCAAAGGTGAAGACTATGAATTATGGGATAGGATTACTGATGGTCCCACTATTCCAATGAAGTTGGTTGATGGTGAACCAGTCAAGAAAGTAAAGAGTGAATTTACTCCTGATGACTTATTGGCCTTGAAGAAAAATGCTAAGTCCAAGAACATCTTGGTTTGTGGATTAGGACCTTCTGAATACAACAAGGTATCAACCTGCACTACTTCTAAGCAAATTTAGGATGCATTGGTGAATGCTCATGAAGGTACCTCTCAAGTAAGAAAATTCAAGATTTCTCTTCTTTTCACTAAGTATGAGGCATTTAAAATAAAGGAAAATGAAACCCTTCATGAGTAAAAGACAAGGCTTACCACCTTAACTAATGATCTAAATTCCTTAGGAAAAGTCACCTCTAAGGAGGAACAAGTCGAAAAGGTACTAAAGGTATTACCTAAATCAAAATGAAATGTTAAGGTGACTGCAATCAGGGAGGCAAATATGGAACTTGCAGGTATGACCCTGGATGAACTAGTAGAGAACTTGATGATAGGCGTATTTACACGCCTAAAGCACCTTAATTTACCCATATTTTAGCTAAGTTTTGAGAACAAAATATATAATTCATGCACTTTTAGTCCTTTTTCCTGTAAGTGAGCTAACAAACGTGATTAGCAAGTTTTCAGGTATAAACGATGAATATTCCAGCACTTTATGGATAACTTGACGCCCAAGGAAGCTTCACGAAAGAAGGAAAGCAGCGTTTGGTCGCCTATGGACTGAAAGTGATGCATGGATAACTTGTCCCGGGCAAAAACAGCATTTCTAAAGACTTTGGGGATCAGCAGTAACTTAGTAGGATTAGGATAAGGATGCAGTAACCTAGTAGGATTAGGATAAGTATGCAGTAGCCTAGTAGGAATAGGATATGGGTGTTACAAATACCCTATGTTGCTGAAGTTTTTATTATTATCTCTCTCCATTCGAATAATTCATTCAACTCTTACAATTCGATTCACTCATTAATTCAAGTATTTTCCATTCGACTTTTGCTACTACTTCACGTTACAATATTCTGTAAGTTTTAACAGAGAAACACGACTCTCTTGAGAAGAACGGAAGGAGCAAAAACGTCCAACCCTAGTTGACGTTTATCACTTCCATCGCCAAGACTATCCTAAGTGGTGGTATGATGATTATATCTATTGTGATTTCCGTTGCGCTCATGAGTAGCTAAACTTCTCTGTTAGGGTTATGGAAGCCTTATGAGATACTATCGGTTGCTATGAGTTTGTGAATTCTTGATACGTATGCTGCTTATATCATTACTCTCTTCATCTTAATTGAATTCTTGTGGTTGCAAACATTTAGAATACGCCAGTATAGCATTAACTTGTTCGAAAGAAAAGTTACATGTCTGGAAAAGAGAGAATGACAAGGAAATAGGTCTACTAAACCCTGTTTAAAAGTTAGTGTCGTAACTGGATTAACCTCTTGGAGAATTCATACCATTAGTATACGCTTTAAGCTTGAAAGAGTTAAAATGATATAATCCTTGATGGTCGAAAGACGCTAGGATTTACCATAGAATACGAATCTCTATAAGCGCATGCATGTCTGAATTCCGCATAACTCATAGCCAATAGATACGTAGAACTCATAAGGTTGACATAACCCTAACTTTCAATTCTCATTGATTAAAACCTACCAAGCATTCCGTTTTTACTTTGATTTTATTACTTAACGTCACAATCCAAATCCCCCCTTTTTTCGTAGAATTTTCGACTAACAGTCTAATAATAGTTGCATACTTAGTTACCGAGTATTCCCTGTGGGATTCGACACCCAACCCAGTTGGGTTCTATATTTGACGACGACCGCTTACACTCTTACGAGAGCTGTAGTTTGAGCGTTATCAAATTTTGGCACCGTTGCCGGGGAATACGGTTGTCAACTAAGTTTGTGATAGTTACTAGACCCTTTGGTCAAAGATTCTCGTATTTTACGTTTAGTTGTTGTTTTTGTTTTATTCAGGTTTGTTTGAGTGCATGCCAAACACTCGAAGTTCAGGTTAACCGTTATTACCCATAAATCCTGAACCACAACTTATTGGCAGAATGGATGCACAACGTGATATTAAAAGAAGGGCGTCTCAACAGGAGAAGGCTAGATTAGCTGCGTTGGCAGCTGCTCAAGTGCATCAGCAGAATATTGATAACCCAAGTCGGGCAAAAAATCCTGATGATGAGTTACTTAATCCGCGGTGTGCAGATGAGGTGGCAGCACCTATGAACAGAAGAGATCATCAAGCCAGATTTAGGCCTGAACGCCGAGCCATGCAGATGCCTTTCGATGATGATGATGACGATCTGGACGGAGCTGGTGCCACAGGAGCTATTATTCCTCCACCCTTGGCACCTGGAGCAAAGTTCAATATCACTAGCACCATGATTCAACTATTGCAGCTCAAGGGATTATTTGGTGGACTAGCAGGCGATGATCCGAATATGCATCTGATCAACTTTATCTCAACATGCAAGTCATTCGACAATCCAGGCGTTGGACAGAATGCAATTCGGCTACGCTTATTTCCATTATCTCTGTCTGGGGAGGCAACTCTATGGTTGAATGGGCTGACTCCTGATTCTATTACTAATTGGAGGCAATAGAAAGACGCTTTCCTAGAATAATTCTTTCTGCCATCCAAGAGAGCGCAGTTGAGAGATGAGATCAGCAATTTTCGACAGCTTCCAACTGAAGCTCTCCACGAAATATGGGAGAGATTCAAGAAGAAGCTTATGAGATGCCCAAACCATCATATGACCAATGTACACTTGATGGAGATATTATACAGATCTTTCAACTCGGTGACTAAGCCAGTGGTTGATAACGCAGAAGGTGGATCATTCATGGACCTCACTTTTATTCAGGCAAGTGATATGCTAGATCGTATGACAAAGCAGAGTAGAGCTTTGCATACCAGGGATTCTGAGGTAGCAAGCTCTACCGTATCTGTTGGAATGACTGCAAAGCAGAGGCGTAGACAAGAGGAACGTGATCAAGATATGGCACATATGAAAATGCAGATGGATCTTCATACGAAGCATTTATTATCAGGGAAGACCGAAAAAGTCAAAGCAGTTGTGTCAAAAGGAAGAGAAGAATCCGATTCAGAGGAAGAAGCCAACTACTTGAATAATCAGAGGGGTTTCTGAGGCAATGCCCAAGGAAACCAAGGTCGGATCTATTATGATAAATCTGGATACAAGGACCGCGATCAAGGTAGTTGGAAAAACAATACCGACAGGAGTGGTTTGTATGTTCCTCCTGGAAGACATAACGCCGCTGCATCTAGTTCTGGAAATATGTCCATGGAAGATATGATGGCTAAGCTGCTGAAAGGAGTAGAGGCATCCAGAACAGGAGTAACTGAGGTAATAAATGATTTGTCCTCAATGAAGCAATTGGTTGACTCGCATTCCACTTCAATAAAACAGCTGGAGCAACAATTGAGTCAATTATCTGCGGCATTCAACCAAAGAAAGGCTGGAACACTGATAACGCTCAAACAACAGATCTCGTAAGAGTGTAAGCGGTCGTTGTCAAATATATAACCCAACTGGGTTGGGTATCGATCCCACAGAGAATAGCCGGTCACTAAGTAAGCAAAGATTATTAGACTATTGGTGCAAGTCTCGTAAAAGGGGGGATTTTGTAGCGTGCAATAATGTAACAAAATAGTAGAGTAAAAATGGAAAATAGCAAAGTAAAAAGGAAAGAATGTTCAGTAAGATGTTTAACCAATGAGAATTGAGAGTTGGGGTTATGTCCACCTTATGAGTTATACGTCTCTATTGGCTATGAGTTATGCGGAATTCAGACATGCATGTGCTTATAGAGAGTTGTATTCTATGGTAAATCCAGGCGTCTTTCGACCATCAATCATTATTTCACTTTAACTCTTTTGAGCTTAAAGCGTGTCTAACGGTATGAACTCTCCAAGAGGTTAATCCAGTTACGGCACTAACTTTTTAACAGGGGTTGGTGCCCTATTACCTTGACATTATCTCTTTTCCAGACATATAACTTTTCTTTCGAACAAGTTAATGCTATACGTGCGTATTCTATGCGTTTGCAACCACAAGAATTTGCATTAAGATGAAGAGAATAATGATATAAGCATCATACGAGTCACGAACTCACAAACTCATAGCAATAGATAGTATCTCATAAGGCTTCCATAACCCCAACAGAGAAGTTTAGCTACTCATGATTGCAACGGAGATCACAATAAACATCATCATGATCTCACGTTGGTCACAAGGGTCGTGCTTTATCTGTCAGAAAGTAACGTGAATAGTACTAAATGTCGAAGAAAATAGAATTGAATAGAAAATAGGATGAATGAGTTGAATTGTAAGGGTTGAATGAATTAATGAGTGAATGAGTAAAAAGTTCAGCACAATAGGGTATTTATAACACCCATATCCTATTCCTACTAGCCTACTGTGTACTTATCCTAATCCTACTAGGATACTGCGTACTTATCCTAATCCTAATAAGTTACTGCTGATCCCTAAATTCTTTAGAATTGTTGTTTTTGCTCGGGACAGGTTTTCCATGCGTCACTTTTAGTCCCTAGGCGTCCAAGCTCTCCTTTCCTTCTTTCGTGAAGCTTCCTTGGGCATCAAGTTATCCATAAAATGCTGAAATCTTCATCATTTATACCTGAAAACTTGCTAATCACGTTTGTTAGCTCACTTACAAGAAAAAGGACTAAAAGTGCATGAATTATATATTTTGTCCTCAAAACTTAGCTAAAATATGGGTAAATTATAGTACTTTAGGCGTGTAAATACGCCTATCATCAACACCCCACACTTAAAGCTTTGTTCATCCTCGAACAAAATATCATGTCCATCTAAACATCTACTTAGGGTTTCACAGCAACAACACAAAATATTCGTCAAGACAGGCACGACGATCATTAACAAAGAGTAGTTTTCTAATCACTTCTAGAAACAATTCAACCTCTAATATAGACTCGTGATGATGGTTAATTCGTATCCAAAAGTTAAGGCACAAAGAATCATACAAGACTACCCAAAACTCATCAACCATGTGTGTCTCACATAAGATATTACCCATAATCACTCTCAAATATTGCATTTTTCAGAACATGGGTATAAGATTATCCTTGCTCTCACTCTCACAAAGAATTCATATGTTACAACTGATGACCATAGGCTTGCCCTTAGTGTAATGCTCCACTAATATCAGAATGTTAAGCTTAGGATCAAATAGGTCTTTTACAGGTTGTAATGTAGGCTAAGGGACGGGTAGGACTATTTTGGCCAGAAATAGTGACTATGTTCCTAAGCGCTTTAATACATCACATTATGCCATTAACACTCTCTTTTAATAAACCCTTCTACCTTTCTTTCATCTATCACCCCTTTTCACCTATTTCGCCATTCAAGCATAACTATCTTTTTATTTAATCATAAACACAATTTATCTTTTTGTTTTTCTATTTCTTTTTCTTTTCTCTTTCTCTTTTTTTTTATAACACACCTCCATGATAGCCACTCTTTTTCATAACAAATTCAAGTACCAATACACTCTAAGGCATCACTCTCACCCAATTTCCTCTTATTTTGTCACATGACTTTACAACTTAAAGCACTTAGGAATTTGGATCAAATTATGGTCTTGAAAAAAAATGGATTAGGCTTACATATGAGGCTGTCAAAGAAAATGTCTTAAAGGCTCAAAGGGGTTGACTAGGATAATATCCAAGGGTAGGTAAAACGAAGGTAAACAAGTATCGGTTGCCAAAGAAATGCCTAAATCATCTCCTAAACTCACACTCTTTATTTCACTTTACACACACCAGGCAAGTTCTAGCATCAGTCACAAGCACAAAATATACTATCATCTCACACACACAAGGCACATGGTTAACTTTATTGGGAGCAGTATAGACTCTTGACCCAACAGATGAATGAATTAAACCACATAATTATCACACAGTGAGTCACACTTAGAGCCTAAGTGTCTCAATAGTAATGATTCTAGCACAAACTCTTGTCATAACACCATGCCGCCTATCAGGACAATTTCATGCATCAAAATAAAAAATTCTACGACTACTAACTAAATCAAACAACCAAACATAAATAAGATAAATAAATGCAAATGCAGATAAAGAAATATAGCATGCAAATACCAGCACCCCGCACTTAGACGGGACATACTACCCTCAGTGAAAAATAAATAAGAAGAACCTGATTAGTCGGACTCATCCTCTATGTCTTGGGTCATACCCCCTGCATCGGAATCGTCATCAGAGTCATCTTCATCAGAGTTCTCTTCCACGTCGGAGTCTGGCATTCGTCGATCATCATCGGTTGGCATGTCGTCATCAAAGGTTCCTCAAAATATACACCTTCTCCACACATCGCCCTCGCATGCTCATTCATTGGGTAGTCATAATCCAACTTTTGGAGCTCTGCAGCAGTTGGAACACGACCCCCGCTCATCATGGTAAACTTCATCATGCCATATAAATGGCGGGAGAAGCTTTCGTCGCGAGCATGCCTTTCTGAAGTGGTAAGGTTGACTCCATGAGTAGTTTCAGCATCTTTAACCTTCGTGAGGTCAACCTTCTTTGTGTTGTGTGGGAGTTTGTGATCATCCGGTTCCTCTTCGATGTCTTCTTTCCTTAGTATTGCAGTCAATAGGTTGCCAAAACTGAAGTGGGACCTCTTGTGTAGCCTAGCTTTCCGCATTGTGGAACGAATAATTTCCCCAACATTGATAGGGACATTCGTCATCAATGCGTATACCAAGCACACTCTATCTCTTGTTATCTTGGTGTACTGAGTCCCTGGAATTAGGCAAGAGTTGACTATGCACAACCATATCCTTGCTTCCCTATTCAAAGGAGCATATGGGAAGGTGTTGTGTCGACCAGTGTCCTTGTGTCTACTCCAGCGTGCCATGGATCTTGTTCCACAGAGTGTGTGTCGAATAGCTCTATATGGAGGTCTCCTATACAGCTCCTTGAATGATGATGGATCGACTGAAGGCAAGCCAAGAAAGGAGTTGAAGAAATCCGCATTGAGTTGTAAAACTTGGCCCCGAATCTTGACCTCGCTTATTGTGGTTTTCGGTGACCAGTTGGCATAGAATTCTCTTGTTAAATCGAGATTGCATTCTCCCATGTCTCGGAAGATGAAAGCCAGATGTAATTCCATGATCTTGGCCAACATGCACGGTTCTTTCTTTGCTAGGCTTTCCTTGTTTATCAAGTCCACATGAACATATTTTCTTTCTTTGTTGTTCCTATACCATTCCTTTGCTTCCTCCTCAAGAACCCATTTTATTCCGAACATGCGGCGTGGTAATTGCATCGAGGATGATTCTCCTTGCTCTTTTCGGCCTCTTTTCTTGCCTTTTTGTGAAGTGGTAGCCTTATCTTTGCCTTGTCTTGCTTTGGGTGCCATTGTACCTGAGACTAAAATAATGTTCATGTTAGCATCATCTCGATAGATACAATCTATAAATGAGCAGTAGGGGCACCCCCCACACTTAGTTTGTTGGTACAGACTAGTGAAGTGAAAGTGGTCGACTAGTCAGACTTCATCGACATACGTTTTAGGTGCTATATTCCAACAATAAAATCAGAGCAGTCATACTTCTTGTAATCTTGGCAATACTTTCATGTTTGATATATCATGACTACTACATAGGGATTGAATTAAGGTATAGTATCTAAATAATCACAACCTCCTATGTCGGTAGGCAACTATAATTCTTATCCCGATGAACAAGTCATTCCAACATGTAAGTATTCAAGTGACAAGATTATGCAATTTTTGTGACCATATTAATTCCGCAAAAGTAGTGCATCAAAATCAAATACAAGTTGGGAACAAGTTAAGATCATTCTTACGTATACGTTCACTCACTTGGTTGTATCACAACAATTCAATCACTTTCAAATCACCAATACTACTTCAAGATTTAGCAATTCATAATAGGCGTAGTAGTGTAGTACTTACGGAATATAAATGAAGAACAAAGTAGCACTTACTTGATTGATGACTTTGGATGATGTTCTTGTGAAGAAGAAGAGCAAAAGAAAATTTTTTGAGAAGATTTGGAGATTATAGGCGGCGCTTATGCTAGGTTTCCAATGTGTTTTTGGTTCAAGACTAAGTCTCATATTTATAGGAGAAGGTTGGGTCGGGTTTTGACCCATTTAAAATTGGATTTGGAGACAAGAAATGACCATAGGCGGCGCCTTTTGCTTTGCCTATGCTTGGCATAGGCGGCGCCTTTTGCATAGCATTGTTGAGCATAGGCGGCGCCTATGCCATGGCATTCTTGGGCATAGGCGGCGCCTATGCCATAGCATATGAGATTCAGAGACAAAAGGCATTGGCATAGGCGGCGCCTATGCTATGGCACACTTGGGCATGGGCGGCGCCTATGCTATGGCACACTAGATTCCGAGATCTTAGGCCATAGTATAGGCCTTGCCTTGTTCGTGGCCTAGTTTTATATAGGCCTAGCCTTATTCGTTGCTTATATTTTCATAAGCAATGCCCAATCCATAGCCTTTTGCTTCTTCATCACAAACTTACCACCTTTTACATGCAATACGTCCAAATCAAAATTTGAAACCAATCTCCTCGTTTACGCCTCTTGCACCTACACTTTCTCAAAGACAACAAAAACGATTAGAACGATGGGTTGCCTCCCATCAAGCGCCTTAGTTTTGGTCGCGGCTCGATAAAATCCTAGGAAAATAAAAACAACAAAAACAATTAAAAATGATGGGTTGACTCCCACCAAGCGCTTGATTTATTGTCGCGGCACGACATAGCTACCTCGATTACTTAGACTTCATCGAGATAGATGGGGCATCGTTTTCTGAATGGATTCAGACGACCCTGTTGCTTACTTGTGCGCATGCAATCTCCTTCGAGATGAATCTTGTGCGTACATAACCCAAGAAGGATCCCAATGATATCATCAATGAACCACCTAATGGCTCTCTTGTACCTCTTCAGAGCAGATATGAGAGCCTCTACGTGCTGTTCACTTGAATCATCCGCAACACTCACCGGAAGTGTATTTCTACTTCCCAAGAACGCATACCTTAGATAATTAGGGAGCTCTTTCGATTCTAGCACTGGGGGCTCTTCAATGGAAGTCTTTGCTGTTGGTGACGGTTGATTCTTAAGATCAAGGTCCGGCTTCTTAGGAGTATGAGAATAGGACCCTATTTCTGTTAGAGCACATATAGTTTCTTCATAATATTCATCATCCTTATGCTCAACATTCAATAACACATCAGATAGTGGCTCAACAGTAAGTTGTTTCTCTATAGACAATACTTTCTTATCCTCATAATGAACATCAACTACAGAGATCACATTCATATCGCTGGGCTGCTTCATTGCTTTGCATATATCAAAGCGGACCACTTCGTCATTCAACCGAAATAAAAGCTCATTAGCTCTCATGTCAATAAGCACACTTCCTGTTGCAAGGAAAGGACGTCCCAAAATTATGGGAACTTCAGAATCCACCTCGCAATCCAAAATCACAAAGTCTGCAGGAAAAATAAAGGTAGACACCTTTACCAACACATCATTTAAGATACCCACAGGTCATTTTACCAACTTATCTGCCATCACGAGCCGCATATTGGTTGGTGTAGGGTCGCCCAACCCCAACTTTCTGTATATGGATAGTGGCATCAAATTGATGCTAGCTCCCAAATCGCACAATGCCTTAGCAAAATTCATAGATCCAACCGTGCAAGGAATAGTGAAAGCACCAGGGTCTGCCTTCTTCTGTACTAAGGACCTTGTGGTATTTTCACTGCAATGATGAATATTATCTTCCGACTCATAGCTTACTGCCCGCTTCTTTATTAAAAGGTCCTTTATGAATTTAGCGTATCCGAGCATTTGTTCTATTGCCTCCACCAACGGAACATTAATGGTCAGCTGTTTTAACATTGCCATGAATTTACTGAACCTTGTATCATCCGCCTGCTTCTTCAATCTTTGAGGAAAAGGTGGTGGTGGATAGGGAAGTGTTCTCTCCACAGCTTTCTTTTCCTCTTGCTTCCGTATTTCGGTCTTTTCAAGCTTCAAAGTACTAGGGGTGACGTCATGGACATCATGGTCAGCTTCTATGGCGTCATCATCTTCCTTATGTTCGGCCACTTGCTTGCTTTGGGATGAATTTTCCAGCACCTTACCACTCCTGGTGGTAATAGCCATACATGATCCGTCGTTCCTTGGATTTTACACAGTGTCGCTAGGTAGAGTGCCAGCCTTTCTTTGATTGAGTGCTGTTGAAAGTTGGCTCAATTGCTGCTCTATTTGCTTTATTGAAGTGGAATGTGAGTCAACCAATTGCTTCATTGAGGACAAATCATTTATTACCTCCGTTACTCCCGTGCTGGTTGCCTCCACTCTTTTCAACAGTTTAGCCATCATCTCTTCCATATTTCCAGAACCGGATGTAGTGGTGTCGCGTCTTCCTGGGGGGACGTACAAACCAATCTTGTCATTCTTGTTCTTCCAACTACCTTGGTCCTTGGTTCCATATTTATCATAATAGTTCCGACCTTGGTTTCCTTGGGTATTACCTCGGAAACCCCCCTGATTGTTTAAGTAGTTGGCTTCTTCTTCCGAATCAGATTCGTTTCTTCCTTTTGATGCAACAGCTTTGACTTTTTCGGTCTTCCCTGATAATAGATGCTTTGTAAGAAGATCCACTTGTGTTTTCATGTGCGCCATATCTTGATCACGTTCTTCTTCTCTTCTTCTTTGGTCTGCAGTTATGCCTATAGATAAAGTAGGGCTTGCTACCTCAGAATCCCTGGTATGCCAAGCTCTACTTTGCTTCATCATCCTGTCTAGCATATTGCTTGCCTGACCAATGGTGAGATCCATGAATGATCCTCCAGCTGCATTATCCACAACTGGTTTAGTTATTGAATTCAAGGCTCTGTAAAGTATCTCCATTAGGTGAACATTAGTCATGTGATGGTTTAGGCACCTCATTAGCTTCGTCTTGAACCTCTCCCATGTTTCATGAAGGGCTTCAGTTGGAAGCTGACGAAAGTGGCTGATTTCATCTCTCATTTGTGCTCTTTTGGATGGCAGAAAGAATCTTTCTAGGAAAGCGTCTCTCAATTGCCTCCAATTTGTAATAGAATCAGGAGTCAGCCCATTCAACCATAGAGTTGCCTCCCCAGACAGAGATAATGGAAATAGATGTAATCGAATTGCATTCTGACCAACGCCAGGATTGTTAAACGACTTGCATGTAGAAATAAAGTTGATGAGATGCATATTCGGATCATCGCCTGCTAGTCCACCAAATAATCCCTTGAGTTGCAATAACTGAATCATGGTGCTTGTGATGTTGAACTTGGCTCCAGGTGCTAATGGTGGAGGAATAATGGCTCTTGTGGCTCCGGCTCCATCAAGATCATCATCATCATCGTCAAAAGCTGGTTGTATAGCTTGGCGTTCAGGCCTAAACCTAGCTTGACGATCTCTTCTGTTGGCAAGTGTTGCTATCTCAGCGGCATGCCTAGGGTTTAGTAGCTCGTCATCACCTAGATCATCATCGTCAGGATTTGTTGCTCGCCCAGGGTTATCAATATTCTGTTGATGCACTTGAGCGGTGGCTAGCGCAGCTAGTCTTGCCTATTCCTGTTGAGCAGCCATCCTTTCAATTGCGTCTTGTGCCTCCATTCTGCCAATACGTTGTGGTTCAGGATTGATACGTAATAACGGTTGACCAGAACTTCGGGTATGGGGCATGCACTGAATAAAAACCTGCAGTAAACAAAAACAAAAACTAAAAGTAAAAGTACGAGAATCTTTGACCAAAGGGTCTAGTAATTATTACGAACTTAATTGACAACCGTATTCCCCGGCAGCGGCGCTAATTTTTGATAACTCTCAATCTACAGCTCTCATAAGAGTGTAAAGCGGTCGTTGTCAAATATATAACCCAACTGGATTGGGTATCGATCCCACAGGGAATAGCCGGTCAATGAGTAAGAAAAGATTACTAGACTTTTGGAGCAAGTTTCGAAAAATGGGGGATTGTAACGTGCAATAAAGTAACAAAGTGAAAACGGAAAATAGCAAAGTAAAAAGGAAAGAATGTTCAGTAAGATGATTAACCAATGAGAATTGAGAGTTGGGGTTATGTCCACCTTATGAGTTATACGTCTCTATTGGCTATGAGTTATGCGGAATTCAGACATGCATGTGCTTATAGAGAGTTGTATTCTATGGTAAATCCAGGCGTCTTTCGACCATCAAGGATTATTTCACTTTAACTCTTTTGAGCTTAAAGCGTGTCTAACGGTACGAACTCTCCAAGAGGTTAATCCAGTTACAGCACTAACTTTTTAACAGGGGTTGGTGCTCTATTACCTTGACATTATCTCTTTTCCAGACATATAACTTTTCTTTCAAACAAGTTAATGCTATAATGGCGTATTCTATGCGTTTGCAACCACAAGAATTTGTATTAAGATGAAGAGAATAATGATATAAGCATCATACGAGTCACGAACTCACAAACTCATAGCAATAGATAGTATCTCATAAGGCTTCCATAACCCCAACAGAGAAGTTTAGCTACTCATGATTGCAACGGAGATCACAATAAACATCATCATGATCTCACGTTGGTCACAAGGGTCGTGCTTTATCTGTCAGAAAGTAACGTGAATAGTACTAAATGTCGAAGAAAATAGAATTGAATAGAAAATAGGATGAATGAGTTGAATTGTAAGGGTTGAATGAATTAATGAGTGAATGAATAAAAAGTTCAGCACAATAGGGTATTTATAACACCCATATCCTATTCCTACTAGCCTACTGTGTACTTATCCTAATCCTACTAGGATACTGCATACTTATCCTAATCCTAATAAGTTACTGCTGATCTCCAAAGTCTTTAGAATTGTTGTTTTTTCCCGGGACAGGTTTTCCATGCGTCACTTTTAGTCCCTAGGCATCCAAGCTCTCCATTCCTTCTTTCGTGAAGCTTCCTTGGGCGTCAAGTTATCCATAAAATGCTTAAATCTTCATCATTTATACCTGAAAACTTGCTAATCATGTTTGTTAGCTCACTTACAGGAAAAAGGACTAAAAGTGCATGAATTATATATTTTGTCCTCAAAACTTAGCTAAAATATGGGTAAATTATAGTACTTTAGGTGTGTAAATACGCCTATCATCAAACACTACCCAGCGATACGGTGCAAAACCCAAGGAACGACGGATCATGCATGGCTATTACTACCCGGAGTGGTAAAGTGTTGGAAAATCCATCCAAGGACAAGCAGGTGGTTGATGATATAGCGGATAATGTTATTGATGCAGAATGTGAAGAGGCCGAAGAAGCTGAAGAGTGTGTTCATGACGTCACCCCTAGATGTCTGCAGCCTGAAAAGATTGATAGTTGGAAGCAAGGTTAAAATATAGTGGTGGAGAAAACTATTCCCCTTCCACCACCACATTTTCCTCAGAGATTGAAGAAGAAGGATGACGACACTCCTGAAAAGGTTGATAATCGGAAGCAAGATAAAAATGAAGTGGTGGAGAAAACAATTCCCCTTCCACCACCACCTTTTCCGCAGAGTCTGAAGAAGAAAGCTGATGATACCAGGTTCAGTAAATTCATGACTATGTTGAAGCATCTGACTATTAATGTTCCTTTGGTGGAAGCGCTAGAGCAGATGCCCGGATACGCTAAATTCATGAAGGACCTTTTAACAAAGAAGCGGGCAGTAAGCTATGAGCCGACAGATAATATTCATCATTGTAGTGCAATTGCCACAAGGTCCTTAGTACAGAAGAAGGCAGACCCTGGTGCTTTCACTATTCCTTGCACGGTTGGATCTATGAATTTTGCTAAGGCATTGTGCGATTTGGGAGCTAGCATCAATTTGATGCCACTATCCATTTACATAAAGTTGGGGTTGGGCGATCCTACACCAACCAATATGCGGCTCGTGATGGTAGATAGGTTGGTAAAATGACCTGTGGGTATCTTGAATGATGTGTTGGTGAAGGTTTCCACCTTCATCTTTCCTGCAGACTTTGTTATTTTGGATTGCGAGGTGGATTCTGAAGTTCCCATAATCTTGGGACGTCCTTTCCTTGCAACAGGAAGTGTGCTTATTGACATCAGAGCTAATGAGATTTTATTTCGGTTGAATGACGAAGTGGTCCGCTTTGATATATGCAAAGCAATGAAGCAGCCCAGCGATATGAATGTGTTCTCCGTAGCTGATGTTCATTATGAGGATAAGAAAGCATTATCTGTAGAGAAACAGCTTACTGTTGAGCCATTGTCTGTTGCGCTGCTGAATGTTGAGCATGAGGACGATGAAGATTATAAAGAAACTATGAGTACTCTAACAGAAATAGGGTCCTATTCTCATACTCCTAAGCAGCCAGACCTTGATCTTAAGAATCAACCGTCACCAACAGCGAAGACTTCTATTGAAGAGCCCCCAGTGCTAGAATCGAAAGAGCTCCCCAATTATCTATGGTATGCATTCTTGGGAAGTGGAAATACACTTCCGGTGAGTGTGGCGGATGATTTAAGTGAACAGCAAGTAGAGTCTCTCATCTCTGCTCTGAAGAGATACAAAAGAGCTATGGGTTGGACTATTGATGATATAATTGGTATCCCTCCTGGGATATGTATGCACAAGAGTCATATCGAAAAAGATTGCATCCCTACAAGTAAGCATCAGCGTCGTCTGAATCCATTCAGAAAATGATGCCTCATCTATCTCGATGAAGTCTAAGTAATCGAGATAGCTATGTCGTGCCGCGACAATAAATCAAGCGCTTGGTGGGAGGCAACCCATCATTTTTAATTGTTTTGTTTTCTTAAGATTTTGTCGAGCCATGACCAAAACTAAGGCGCTTGATGGGAGGCAACCCATCGTTCTAATTGTTTTTGTTGTTTTTGAGTAAATGTAGGTGCAAGAGGTGTAAAGAAGGAGATTGGTTTCAAATTTTGATTTGGAAGTATTGCATGTTGAAGGTGGTAAGTTAGGAATGAAGAAGCAAAAGGCTATGGGTTAGGCATTTCCTATGAAAATATAGGCAAAGAACAAGGCAAGGCCTATGTAAATCTAGGCCACGAACAAGGCAAGGACTATGCTATGGCCTAAGCTCTCGGATTTTACAATGCCATAGCATAGGCGCCGCCTATGCTCAACAATGTCATAGCATAGGCGCCGCCTATGCAAAAGCCTTTTGTCTCTAAATCTAGTATGCCATGGCATAGGCGCCGCCTATGCCTAACAATGCCATAGCATAGGCGCCGCCTATGCTCAACAAGGCTTTGCAAAAGGCGCCGCCTATGCCAAGCATAGGCAAAGCATTAGGCGCCGCCTATGGTCACTTTTGGTCCCCAAATCCGATTCCAAATGGGTCTAAACCCGACCCAAGCTTGTCCTATAAATAGAACCTTAGTCTTAGAACAAAAATGCATTGCAACTTCAACCTAGGCGCCGCCTACCTCTCCAAAATCTCTCAAAATTTTTCCTTTTGCTCTTTTACTTTGCAAGAACATCTTCCGAGGCCATCAACCAAGTAAGTACTTCTTTGTTCTTCTTTTATATTCCGTAAGTACTACACTACTACGCCTATAATGAATTGTTAAATCTTGAAGTAGTATTGGTGATTTGAATATGGTTGATTTGTTGTGATACAACTAAGTGAGTGAAAGAATACATAAGGATGCTCTTGACTTGTTTCCAACTTGTATTTGATTTTGATACACTGTCATACTTTTGCGGAATTGACATGGTCAAGAAAATTGCATAATCTTGTAACTAGAAAGCTTACATGTTGGAATGACTTGTTCATCGATATGAAAATCATGGTTGACTACAAACATACGATGTTGTGATTATTTCTAATGCCATAACTTGATTCAATCTATATGTAGTAGTCTTGCTCAAAAGGTACATCAATCCACATATGAAAGTATAGTCAAGATTACATGAAATAGAGTTGAAAAGGATAGTAAGATGACATGAAAGTATGACTGTGCTGAATATATTGTTCGAACATATCACCTAAATGTATGTCGATGAAGTCTAAGTAATCGACATCATTCACTTAATTAGTTTGTGTCAACAAATTAAGTGTGGGGTAGTGCCACTACTGTTGGTTTGTCGATTGTATCTACCGAGATGAAGCTAACATGACTAGTATTTTAATCTCAGGTACAATGGCACCAAAAAGTCGACCCGAAAAAGAAAAAGCATCTACCTCACAGAAAGGTCAGAAAAGGGGAAGAAAAGAGCAAGATGAATCCTCCTCTCTGCAAATACCTCGAATGACGATGTGAAGGACAACTCTAGTAATGACGACTCTGATGATGATTCCGACGCAGGGGGTTTGACCCTAGACATAGAAAAGGAGTCCGACTAATCAGGTTTTCCTTACTTATTTCCACTGAGGGCAGTGTGTCCCGTCTAAGTCTGGGGTGAGGGTATTTGTATGCTGTAGCGTATTTCTTTGCCTGCATTTATTCTCGTTTGTAGTTAAATTTTTTGATTTTTAGATTTTTTTTTAGATTTTGCATGAAATTGTTCTGATAGGCGGCATGGTATTATGACAAGAGTTTGTGCTAAATATCATTGCTATTGAGACATTTAGGCTCCAAGTGTGACTCACTGTGTGATATTTGTGTGGTTTAATTCATTCATCTGTTGGGTCAAGAGTCTATACTGCTCCCTATAAAGTTGACCATGTGCCTTGTGTGTGTGAGGTTATAGTATATTCTGTGTTGTGACTGATGCTAGAACTTGCCTGGTGTGTGTGTAAAGCGAAATAAAGAGTGTGAGTTTAGGAGATGATTTAGGCATTTCTTTGGCAGCCTGTGATTGTTTACCTTCTTTTTACCTACCCATTGACATTTCCTTAGTTAACCCCCCTTGAGACTTTAGCCATTTTCTTTGACGGCCTCATATGTAAGCCTAATCCATTTTTTTTCAAGACCATAATTTGATCCAAATTCCTAAGTGCTTTAAATTGTGAAGTCATGTGACAAAATAAGAGGAAATTGGGTGAGAGTGATTCCTTAGAGTGTATTGGAACTTGAATTTGTTATGAAAATAGTGGCTATCATAGAGGTGTGTTATAAAAAAAAGAAAAAGAAAAGAAAAGAAAAAGAAATAGAAAAACAAAAAGATAAATTGTGTTTATGATTAAATAAAAAGATAGTTATGCTTGAATGGCAAAATAGGTGAAAAGGGGTGATAGATGAAAGAAAGGTAGCAGGGTTGATTAAAAGAGAGTGTTAATGGCATAATGTGATGTATTAAAGTGCTTAGGAACATAGTCACCATTTCTAGCCAAAATAGTCCTACCCGTCCCTTAGCCTACATTACAACCTGTAAAAGACCTATTTGATCCTAAGCTTAGCATTCTGATATTAGTGGAGCATTACACTAAGGGCAAGCCTATGGTCATCAATTGCAACATATGAAATCTTTGTGAGAGTGAGATCAAGGATAATCTTATACCCATGTTCTGAAAAACGCAATACTTGTGAGTGATTATGGGTAATATCTTATGTGAGACCCATATGGTTGATGAGTTTTGGGTAGTCTTGTATGATTCTTTATGCCTTGACTTTTGAATACGAATTAACCATCATCACGAGTCTATGTTGGAGGTTGAATTGTTTCTAGAAGTGATTAGAAAACTACTCTTGGTTAATAGTTGTTGTGCCTGTCTTGTTGAACATTTTGTGTTGTTACTGTGAAACCCTAAGTAGATGTTTATATGGACATGATATATTGTTCGAGGACGAACAAAGCTTTAAGTGTGGGGTGTTGATGATAGGCGTATTTACACGCCTAAAGCACCTTAATTTACCCATATTTTAGCTATGTTTTGAGAACAAAATATATAATTCATGCACTTTTAGTCCTTTTTCCTGTAAGTGAGTTAACAAACGTGATTAGCAAGTTTTCAGGTATAAACGATGAATATTCCAGCACTTTATGGATAACTTGACGCCCAAGGAAGCTTCACGAAAGAAGGAAAGGAGCGTTTGGACGCCTATGAACTGAAAGTGATGCATGGATAACTTGTCCCGGGCAAAAACAGCATTTCTAAAGACTTTGGGGATCAGCAGTAACTTAGGAGGATTAGGATAAGGATGCAGTAACCTAGTAGGATTAGGATAAGTACGCAGTAGCCTAGTAGGAATAGGATATGGGTGTTATAAATAACCTATGTTGCTGAAGTTTTTATTATTATCTCTCTCCATTCGAATAATTCATTCAACTCTTACAATTCGATTCACTCATTAATTCAAGTATTTTCCATTCGACTTTTGCTACTACTTCACGTTACAATATTCTGTAAGTTTTAACAGAGAAATACGACTCTCTTGAGAAGAACGGAAGGAGCAAAAACGTCCAACCCTAGTTGACATTTATCACTTCCATCGCCAAGACTATCCTAAGTGGTGGTATGATGATTATATCTATTGTGATTTCCGTTGCACTCATGAGTAGCTAAACTTCTCTGTTAGGGTTATGGAAGCCTTATGAGATACTATCGGTTGCTATGATTTTGTGAATTCTTGATATGTATGCTGCTTATATCATTACTCTCTTCATCTTAATTGAATTCTTATGGTTGCAAACATTTAGAATACGCCAGTATAGCATTAACTTGTTCGAAAGAAAAGTTACATGTCTGGAAAAGGGAGAATGACAAGGAAATAGGTCTACTAAACCCTGTTTAAAAGTTAGTGCTGTAACTGGATTAACCTCTTGGAGAATTCGTACCATTAGTATACGCTTTAAGCTTGAAAGAGTTAAAGAGATATAATCCTTGATGGTCGAAAGACGCTAGGATTTACCATAGAATACGAATCTCTATAAGCGCATGCATGTCTGAATTCTGCATAACTCATAGCCAATAGATACGTAGAACTCATAAGGTGGACATAACCCTAACTTACAATTCTCATTGATTAAAACCTACCAAGCATTCCGTTTTTACTTTGATTTTATTACTTAACGTCACAATCCAAATCCCCCCTTTTTTCGTAGAATTTTCGACTAACTGTCTAATAATAGTTGCATACTTATTTACCGAGTATTCCCTGTGGGATTCGACACCCAACCCAGTTGGGTTCTATATTTGACGACGACCGCTTACACTCTTACGAGAGCTGTAGTTTGAGCGTTATCAGAACTTAAGGACTTATGAAATGGAAGTTGATGGAACCAAATAACAAGTAGCTCCTGAGAAAATCTTGGCATTGAAAGCTTCTGATAGTGATGAGGAATTTGAACTTGATAAGGAATAAGTTTCTTTCATACTAAGAACTTCACCAAATTCTTTAAGAAATAAAAGGGAACAGGTAGTAAGAAATGTTCCAATGAAAATCCAAATGGTTGCTACAAGTTTGGCAAAATTAATCATCAAATCAGAGACTGTCTAGTCTGGGAAATAGAATGGAAGAATGAAAGGGATGAAAAGGAACTGAAAAAAAGGCAAAAGGGGAGGAGGAACATGCACTGATAACAGCATGGGGATATGATTCAGATGAAGATGAAGTTGATGAAACTGCATTCATGGCTCTTGGAGACTCAGACTTAGAATAAGAAGATGATGCTTCTGAGGTAAGTATACTTGAACTCAAAGAAAAGCTGTAATTGTTTTCAAAACCAAAACTTGTTTTCTTGATGAGTGCACGGATTGATGACTTCCAAGAATTAAATTTTGATATGGATGAATTGTTCAACATTCTTACAAGTCTCAAATTTGATCTCATTGATTTAAAGGCTTGCACAGGTACAGTTGACAAGGAAAATTGCACTCTCAAGAAATAGGTTGCAGAACTTGAGAATTCAAACAATGATCTTAAGTCTGAAGTTCTCAAATTAACTCACACTAAAAATAGACAAAAGGCTATAAGTAAAGAACAAGAAAATGTTGAACTTGGTCTAGTTAAATACAAACAAGAATGCCATGATTTAACTGAAAAAATGAATAAGTTGAGTCAAGAAGTTTCTAAACTAAAACTTGATCTTGAAAGAGGAAATAGGTGGACAAAATCCTCAAGAATTGTTCACCAGTTGAGTGAAAGAAATTACGATGAAAAGGCAGGGTTGGGATTCCACAAAAGTTTTGATGATCCTAAAGATTTATGTTATATCTTTGGCAACCTTGTACATCCCACCACTGAATGTCCAGTGGCTGCTAGAAGCAGATCAAATAGTCAAAACCTGGCTAACAGATTTTCTCATACAAAAAAGAACAAAAATAGTTCTGGTCAGAGAAACAGGTTGCAATACATATTTCATGCATGGAATAGAAGAAATTTAATTCATCCTTTCACTCATAAAATAGGACCCAAGTTTTTCTGGGTTCCTAAGTCTAACCATTGATTTCTTTTGTAGGAGAAGGTGAAAGGAAGAAAAAGGCACTGGTACTTAGATAGTGCTTGCTCAAGACACATGAATGGGGATAAGAAAAAGTTCCTTTCACTCTCCAAAATATATGGAGAAGGAGTTTCTTTTGGTTATGGAAAAAAGGAAATCATTACTGGAGTTGGAAAAATTGGCTCATCTGAGTCAAAAGCATTGGAGGATGTCTATCTTGTAGAAGGATTAAAGCATAACCTACTGAGCATCTCACAACTGTGTGACAAAGGTAATAAAGTTATTTTTACTGCATCATGAGTCAAAGTCAAAAAGATAGACACCAAAGTGATTGTGCTCACTACAAGGAGATATAGAAATGTATACAAAGTTGACATCATGGTACTACCAGGACCTGAGTTGACTTGTTTAAGTGCCATAGAAAATGATCCCCTCCTTTGGAATAGGTGACTTGGTCATGAAAGTCAGAAAAAAATAAAAATACTTTCCTCCAAAGACATAGTATTGGGATTACCCAAGGCCAAGTTCAAGGAAGAAAAGCTATGTAGTGCATGTGTAAGGGGGAAACAGGTAAGATCTTCTTTTAAGTCAAAGAACCATGTTATCACTACCAAGTGCATTGACCTGGTTCATATGGACTTGTGTGGACCCATGTAACTTCAAAAAAGAGGTGGAAAAAGGTATCTTTTTGTAATTATTGGTGATTATTCCAGGTTCACCTCGACTTTGTTTCTAGCCTCTAAAGAAGATACCTTTGATGTCTTCAAAATTTTCTTTAAGAAGATTAAAAAGAAACTGGGCATTTCATTAGTTTCCATAAGATCTGACCCATGGTACAAAATTTGAGGATGTAAAGTTCTTGGAATTTTATTCAGCAAATGGTATAGATCATAACTTCTCAGCTCCTAGAACACCACAAACAAATGGAGTGGTGGAAAACAAAAATAGAACCTTAGAGAATATGGCTATAACAATGATGCTTGCACTAAATATTGCTAAAAACCTTTGGGCTGAGGCAATAAGTACTGTGGCATATATCATAAATAGATGCATGATCAGAACTTTATTAGAAAAGACTACCTATGAATTAGTAAAAGGAAGAAAACCTAAAATTTCTCACTTTAGAACCTTTGGTTGTAAATGTTTCATACACAATAATGGAAAGGATAATCTAGAAAAATTTGATGCTAAAAGTAATGAGGGAATCTTCTTAGGATATTCACTTCAGAGTAAGGCTTATAGGGTTTTAAAGAATAGAACTAACTATGTTGAAGAAACCATGGATATGATCTTTGATGAATCCTGTGTTAAGACTAACTTGCAGGAAGGAAGTGACACGGAGGAACAGGTTACACAACTCGGTTCATCGACTGGAGTTACCAAATATGGAGGCACCTCAACAGGGGTATAACGACCTAATTTTCTGAACCGAAATGCTACACGGTGCTCATGACCCTGAAGGACCACAAGCTAACCCATGATTGATATATCTGTACCTATACACTACATAATATATATATATATAGATATAAATGCGGAAACATGAACTGAAAGCCATAAGGTTCAATACTGAACAAAATATAAATAATAACATTGCCTGAATAAGTTGGTATCACAATACATAAACAAAACTGAAATGTTGAAGTCTAAAATATGATAATACTGTAGTCTCCTAAAAGCCTCTAACTGTCTGAATGCTCTATGTAAGGAGTTGATGGGACATATTCTCAACTAACTCCATCAACTGAAAACTGAACTGAAATGATAAAATAAGATCACGTCCTCGGAGAATGAGGACTCACTTCTAGAACTCTGAGTACTAAAATGCCACTATTGCTGCTATCCGAAAGTCATGTCTCTGAACCTATGGTGTAAAATAAAAAGAAATGCCATAGTGAAAATGCGTCAGTACATTGGAATGTACTGAGTATGCAAGTGAGGTAGGATGAATACACGGGGTTTATACGCATCAACGATAATAACTGACTGACTATTATGAATATGTGAATACATGCATGAATACATAGTAAATAAAATTGTGAGGACATGATAACTGAATCTGTATGCTGATAACATGTGTGTACTGATAACTAACATGGTTGATAAAACTGAAACATGAGTGACTGTATCTGATGGAACTTAGAAAGTTCCATACTATAACTAAGTTGACTGTATCTGACAGTCCTAATATTCTGAAGAACTATCTGAGTTTTTATACTGAGACTGATACTGAAACTGTGGGAAGTAGTTATTTAACCGACATGCCCCAAATGAGCTATAATAGCTGAGTTGGGGTCCAATCTGTGTCTGATTGTAAGTGTTTCAATACCACGCCACTGGTAAAGCCAAGTTGTGGGTAACCCTCATCTGATAGTGTCCCCAAAAGAGAACAATAGGGCCCTTATCTGACAGTGCTTATCCACCTCATCAACCCTCATCTGACAGTGTTAATGCCTCAACCTATATTGGCTACATAGTTTTGGAATGTAAGGATGACTGCAAAGAATCACACCCGCATCTGACAGTGTGTGTTTCCATCCTTGAGTTCACTCGGTGCTAATTTCTACTCCCATCTGAAGAGACTGAACATGATTAACTAACTGTATATGGACTGAGTTACTGAATTCGATTGACTGATGGAATACTATTGCTATCTTATAATTGACTGAGATCATGAGGTTTCTGAGATTTCCTGAGTCACATGATTGGCTGAATTCTTTGGAACATGGCTTGACTAAGGATAACATGAAAACATGACATTGGCTCTAGGCACATAACTATATTTTTCAGGTACGAGTACCCCAGGACTCAATGGAAGGAAACTGACACCACATAACACTTCTTGATCATAGAAATAGAGTTCACAATTCATAATACCATAAATAAGGGACTTCATACTAAATATAGCTCTCCATATCTTGTACATGGACGAGAACGCATATAACATGTAAATACTTGCATGATTTCGATATCATTAACATTTCATAGCACAATAATCAATACCCAACAATAGCAAGGAATTAGTGTTGAATCATAAGGGGTGGCATGGACTTGTCATTTAAGTATTATTGAGTCTTAAGAAACATGATTTTATCATTCCAGGAATTTCATCAAACACCTTACATGCACACTTTATGGCATAGGTGAAATCATCAACTTAACTATCTTAAACCACCCCAAAACTCATGGGTTTCAACTAACATGCTCACATACTTCATAGAAACACATTAAGATACCATCTCGAATCACTAATAACAACCATCAATATAAACATAATCATACAACACATAAAAATCATAATTTGTTATTGAAAACTTGATTCTTGAGATCCACGAATGAAAGCGATCCGTGGATGAACACTACGCATAGCTTAATTGAAATTTCTCTAAAATCTATCGGTGAAATCACTTGGTTTTGGGTCATCAATTTGAAACCCTTGCTCTTGTTCTTGAGAGGATTTGATGAAAAGAAGTATATTTTGGTGTTTTGGGGCCTTAATCATGTGTTTGGGAGCTTATATATGGGTGGAAAAGGATCAAAATGCCCTCTAAAATATGGAGGTGGAATGCTGAAAAACTAGGCACCTACCAGAGTTGTAGGACGGCGCCTAGTTATTCCCCCACTCTAGCCAGGGTGGCACCTTGCTTAGAGTGGGGCTCTAGGCTGGGTGGCGTGGGCAGATTGCCCTGAGATACTAGTTTGGGCACCTAAACATGCCCTTACACTACTCCAAAAATTCCTAAACTCACCAGAGATGTACTACGACCTTGCCCCATTGCAATGCAACTTGAAAATTGGAAAACGGAGGTCGGGAAGGTCCTCAAATAAATCCCTAAAGTTTGGAGGTCTAACATGAGACTACGTATTGAACACTTAGCAAAATATTCTAAGTGTTGGAGCTTGTAAAGCTTAAGGAGTTGAATTTTTAGACTTAGGATTTTACGGGGTCTTACAATATCTCCCCCTTGGTAACATTCGTCCTCGAATGGATACTGACTGAAAGGGGAGAAAAGACCAACTGAAGCATATACTGAACATGAATGACTGAAACATGATTGCATGACTGATAAACTGGATATATCATACTGAACATGCATATCTGATGGGTGTTACCTTGAGCTTGATCTGGATTGGCGGAGAAAAGGTGAGGATCCTTGGTATGCATATCTGTCTCTGTTTCCCAAGTAGCTCTCTCAATGGACTGATTTTTCCAAAGAACCTTGACTAGATGGACTTCTTTGTTCCTCAGTCTACGAGTCTGACAGTCTAGAATTTCGACCAGAATTTCCTTATAGGAAAGACTATTTCGAACATCAATGCTCTAATTAGGGACTACGACCGATGGGTCACCTATGCACTTCTTGATTAAAGAGACATGAAAGACTGGATGAACTGAGGCTAGATCTGAAGGCAACTTGATCTCATAAGATACCTTGCCGAAATGATTGAGAATCTTGAAGGGACCGACATATCAGGGACTGAGCTTCCCTTTCTTGCCGAATCTCTTCACAGTAGCCATAATCACCAATATTGAACTCGAGATCCTTTCTACGAATGTCTGCATAAGACTTCTATCAGCTCTAAGCATCCCGGAGTCTTTCTCTAATCAACTAAACTTTTTTTAAGACGTCGAATACCAAGTCAGGCCCTATGACTGAGGCCTCAGTAACTTCAAACCAACTGATTGGAGATCTATATCTCCTATCATAGAGAGCTTCGAATGGAGCCATCTGAATACTAGAATGATAGCTATTATTGTATGTAAATTCAATCAAAGGCAATTGGTCATCCCAACTACCCTTGAAATCAATTGCATACGCCCTTAGCATATCTTCTAGAGTCTGAATGGTCCATTCCGCTTGACCATCTGCTTGAGGATGAAAGGTTGTACTGAGATGAAATTGGGTACTAAGACCCTTTTGGAAGAAGTGATAGGTGAATTGGGTACCTTTATATGAGATGATAGATAATGGGATACCATGTAATCTGACCAACTCCCTAATGCAGAGTTTGGCATAATCCTCGACTGAATAAGAGGTATTGATCGGAAAGAAATGAGATGAATTGGTCATTCTGTCTATAATGACCCAAACTAATCATGTTGATGACGAGTTCGAGGCAAACCCATCATGAAATCCATGTTCACTTCTTCCCACTTCCAAGTAGGAACCGTGAACTCCTGCATAGAACCACTAGGCTTCTGATGCTCTAGCTTAACCTACTGACATATAGAGCACTTACCCACGAACTCTGCAACATCTCTCTTCATCCCACTCCACCAATAGATCTTCTGCAAGTTGTGGTACATCTTAGTGGCCCCTGGATGAATAGAGTATCGCGCACTATGTGTTTCTGCAAGAATTCACTACCTTAAGTCATCTATACCTGAAACAGACAGAAAACCCTGACAATGAAGAACACTATCTCCCTCTTGGGAGAAAACCTCTACTTTCTGATCTCTGACTAACTTTTTTAGCTTGACAAGGCTGGGATCCCTGTCTTGCTTTTCTTTCATCTCGAAAACTAAAGATGATTCTGAACTACTCTAAACACATACACCACCTTCTGAAAAATCATCTAAGCGAACTCCTAGTCTGGCAAGTTGATGGATTTCCTAAGCTATGTTCTTCTTTCTATCTTCAACATGAGCAACACTACCCATGGACAGTCTACTGAGAGTGTCGTCCATAACTTTGGCCTTGCCGGAATGATAAAGGACACTCATGTCGTAATCTTTTAAGAGCTCTAACAACCTTCTCTAACGAAGGTTGAGATCTTTCTGGGAAAAGACATACTGGAGACTATTATGATATATGAAGACATTTACATGAACTCTATAGATATAATGCCTCCAAATCTTCAAGTAAAATACTACGAATGCTAACTTAAGATTATGAGTAGGATAATTCTTCTCATGGGGCTTTAACTGTCTGGAGGCGTAGGCTATGACCTTACCATGCTGCATGAGGACACAACCTAAACCCACTCTAAATGCATCACAATACACTACGAATCCATCTAAACCATATGGTAATGCTAGAACTAGAGGTGAGGTGAGTCGAGTCTTGAACTCCTAAAAACTCTTCTCACAAGGATCTAACCACTGAAACTTGACCTTCTTTTGAGTCAATCAGGACATAGGGGATGCAATATAAGAAAATCCCTTGACAAATCATCTATAATAGCCAGCAAAACCTAAGAAACTCCTAATATCTGATAGAGATACGGGGCGAGGCCAGTTTATTACCACTTCAGTCTTTTGAGGACCTACTCTAATGCCATCACCGGAAATGATATAACCAAGGAATGCTATCGACCTTATCCAAAATTCACACTTATTGAATTTGGTGAATAACTGGTGATCTTTGAGAGTATGAAGAACAATTCTTAGATGGTCTGAATAGTCTTGTTCACTGTGGAAGTAAACAAGGATGTCATCTATAAAGACTATCATGAACAGGTCCAATACTGCTTGAACACCCGGTTCATCAAGTCCATGAAAGCTGCAGGGGTATTGGTAAGACCAAAGGACATGACTAAGAATTCAAAGTGACCATACCGAGTAGGAAAGTTATCTTCAAAATGTCACATTCTCTTACTTTAAGCTGATGGTAGCCTGATCTGAGGTCTATCTTGGAGAAATAACTGGCACCCTGAAGTTTGTCAAAAAAGTCATCGATTATGGGAAGTGGATACTTTTTCTTGACCGTGACTTTATTGAGTTGATGATAATCTATGCACATCCTGAGAGAACCATCTTTCTTGCACATGAATAAGACCAGTGCGCCCCACAGGGAAATGTTGGGTCTGATGAATCCCTTATCTAAGCGATCCTTCAACTGTTCTTTTAGTTCCTTAAGTTCTGCTGGTGCCATTCTGTATGGAAGAATAAAAATAGGCTGAGTATCTAGAAGGAGATCTATACCGAAGTCTATTTCCCTTTTGGGAGAAATGCCTGGAATATCTTTGAGAAAGACATCTGAATATTTATTAACCCCTGGGATTGATTCAAGACTGGGACTTTGGAACTAGAGTCCTTAACATGAACGAGATAGTAAACACATCCCTTAGATATCATTCTCCTTGGCCGAAGGTAGAAAACAAGCTGACCCCTGAAAGATGAAGTGCTACCCTTCTACTCTAAGACGGGCTCATTCGGAAACTAAAACTAAACTACTCTATTTCTACAGTCGACTGTGGCATAGCAGGAATAAAGCTAATCTATACCGAGAATGACATCAAAATCAGTCATCTCTAACTCGACTAAATCTACTGAAGTGACTTTCTGAAATATCATAATTGGGCAGTTCCTGTATACCTACCGGGCTATGATGGTTTTACCCACTGGCTGGACACTGAAAAGGGCTCTGCTAGAATTTCAGGACTGACTCCAAAATTGCCTTCTATATAAGGAGTAACAAAGACAAGGATGCACCTGGATCTATCAAAGCATAAACATGAATATGAAAGATCTGTAACATACCAGTAACAACATCAGGAGAATTTTTCTGATCCTATCGGGTCTAAAGAGCATAAAGTCTGTTTGGGCATTTTCCACTAGTAGCACTGGAAGTGGTACCCTGCTGGTTCGGGCGATCGGACTGAGCTGCAAAATGATTCTGCTGACCCTGATAAACCAACTGGGGATAATCTTTGACTCTGTGGCCTTGCTTTCCACAACCAAAATAGACATCGCTACCAGCTCTACAAGCAACCTTGTAGTTCTTACTACAAGTCTGAAAAAGAGGATTAGTTTGGGCACTTCTAACACTGCCCTCGGTCTTAGATCCTGGCACCCTATCCTTGTTTCCCTCTCTGAACTTAGGAACCAGAGCACTGGCTGTAGAGAGAGCTGGAACTGATGGCTTGGTATGAAACTGAGAACGGTTTCCTCCTTCTAATTTGGGCTGAGCAAAGTTGAAATTTCCTGACCTTGCTCTCTTGTTTTGCCTCTCCCTCATCCTAACCTTCTGATCCTCTATCTGCTAAGCGTTATAAGTCTGGCTAAATTCATGTAACTTTTCAGCATCACAGACCTACACTCATTTACCACGTTGTCATTCACCCCTAAAACGAACTTATTCATCTTAGCTCTATTGTCTGCAACCACATGAGGGACATATCTGGCTAATTGAGTAAACCTGAGAGAATACTCTTTCACCGTCATATTGCCCTACCTGAGGTTGATAAACTCTAACACCTTCCCTTTCCTCAGATCTTGGGGAAAGAATCTGTTTAAGAATATCGTCACAAAATCCTCCCTCTCTATAAGATCTGCATCATCTACCTTTTCGAACTTCCACTACTTGTACCAAGTATGAGCCACATCCTGCAATTGATATGCAGCTAACTCAGCACTCTTAATAGTAGTCACCCCTATGATATCTGTCACTTTCTAAATTTGATTAATGAATTCCTGAGGATCTTCATCTACCTTAGACTTGAATAAGGATGGAGGGTTCATTCAGGTAAAGTCCCGAATCCTAGCTGCAGCTAAATTAGCCACTAGGTTAGGTGAAACGACAGTTGGTCTTTCATTCTGGGTAGCAACTGACTGAGCAAGAGTGGTGAATGCGATCCTAAACTTTGTATGAGAAATATGATCACCCAAAGGTTCTTCAGGCAGAGGGGCTAACTGATTTCTTCTCTTGGGAGGCATATTCTTAAATAAAGAGAAGAAGTCGATTAGACTGAGATTGACTTGAGATTATGCTCACTAGTATGACATGAATACTAAAAGAAGGGAAACTATTCCTAAAACATCTTATAGCCTCGTGCACATAAATGTGGCGTGTAACACACCTATGTCAAGACTCTAGTAGATGCGGATTTTAGAATTTCTAGGACAGTATTGAACCTTAGGCTCTGATACCAAGTTTGTAATGACCCAATTTTCTAAACCGGAATGCTACACGCTGCTCATGACCCCGAAGGACCACAAACTAACTCATGAATGATATCTGTACCTAGACACTGCATAATATATGTATATAAATATGGAAACATGCCATAAGGTTCAATACTGAACAAAATTTGAATAATAATAATGCCTGAATAAGATGGTATCACAATGCCAAAACAAAAATGAAATGCTGAAGTCTAAAATCTGATAATACTGTATTCGCCTGAAAGCCTCTAAGTATCTGAATGATCTAAGTAAGGAATTGATGGGACATGTCCCCAACTAACTCTATCAACTGAAAATTGAACTGAAATGATAAAATAAGATCACGTCCTAGGAGAATAAAGATGCACTGCTAGAGCTCTGAGTACTGAAATGCTACTGCTACAGCTGATCTGGAAGTTATGTCTCTGAACCTATGGTGTAAAATAAAATGAAATGCCATAGCGCAAATACGCCAGTACATTGGAATGTACTAAGTATACAAGTGAGGTAGGCTAAATACATGGGGTTTATATACATGAATGATAATAACTGACTATTATGAATGTGTGAATACATACATGAATACATAGTAAATAAAATTGTGAGGACATGATAACTGAATCTGTATGCTGATAACGTGTGTGTACTGATAACTAACATGACTGATATAACTAATAACATGGGTGACTCTATCTGATGGAATATTTTGAGTTTCGTACTGTAACTGAGTTAACTATATCTGACAGTCCTGATATTCTGAAGAACTATCTGAGTTCTTTTACTGAGATTGATACTGAGATCGTAGGAAGTAGTTATTTAACCGACATGCCCCAAACGAGCTATAATAGCTGACCTGGGGTCCAATCTGTTCCCTGATTAGAAGGGTGTCAATACCGCACCATTGGTAAAGATGAGCTGTGGGTAACCCTCATCTGATAATGTCCCCAAAAGAGAACAGTGGGGCCCTCATCTGACAGTTCTTATCACCTCATCAACCCTCATTTGACAGTGTTGATGTCTCAACCTATGCTAGCTACATAGTTCTGGAATGCAAGGATGACTGCTAAGAATTACACCCTCATCTAATAGTGTGTGTTCCCATCCTTGGGTTCACTCGGTGCTACTTTATACTCCCATCTGAAGAGACTGAACATGATTAACTGAATGTACATAGGCTGAGTTACTGAATTCTATTGACTGATGGAATATTATTGCTATTTGATAATTGATTGAGATCATAAGGTTTCTGAGATTTCCTGAGTCACATGACTAACTGAATTATATGGAACATGGATTGACTGAGGATAACGTGAAAACATGACATTGGACCTAGGAAAACAACTATATTTTTTGGGTACGAGTACCCCCAGGACTCGATGGAAAGAAACTGACACCATATAACACTTTTTGATCAAAGAAATAGAGTTCACAATTCATAATGCCATAAATAAGGGATTTCATACTAAACATAGTTCTCCCACATCTTGTACATGGAAGGGAATGCTTGTAATATGTAAATACTTGCATGATTTTGATATCATTAACATTTAATAGAACAAAAATCAATACCCAACAATAGCATGGAAATTGTGTTGAATCATAAGGGGTGGCATGGACTTGTCATTTAAGTACTATTGTGTCATAAGAAACATGACTTTATCATTCTAGGCATTTCATCAAACACCTTACATGCACACTTTATGGTATAGTTGAAATCATCAATTTAACTATCTTAAACCACCCCAAAACTCATGGGTTTCAACTAACATGCTCACATACTTCATAGAAACACGTTAATATACCATCTTGAATCACCAATAACAACCATCAACATAAACATAATCATACAACATATAAAAATCATAATTTATTATTTAAAACTTTATTCTTGAGCTCCACGGATGAAAGGGATCCGTGGATGAACACTACGTATACCTTAATTGAAAGTTCTCTGAAAACTATTGGTGAAATCACTTGGTTTTGGATCTTCAATTTGAAACCCTTGCTCTTATCCTTGAGAAGATTTGATGAAAAGATGTATATTTTGGTGTTTTAAGGCCTTAATCAGATGTTTGGGAGCTTATATATGGGTGGAAAAGGACCAAAATTCCCTCTAAAACATGGAGGTGGAATTCTAAAAAATTGGGCACCCACCGGAGTTGAAAGGCGGTTCCTAGTTATGCCTCCGCTCTAGCCAGGGTGGCGCCTTGCTCAGAGTAGTGCTCTATCCTGGGAAGCACGGGTAGATCACCCTGAGCTACTAATTTGGGCACCCAAACATGCCCTTATGCTACTCCAAAAATTTAGTAACACACTTGGAATGTACTACGACCTTCCCCCATCACAACATAACTTGAAAATTAGAAAATGGAGGTCAGGAAGGTCGTAAAATAAATCCGCAAAGTATGTAGGTCTATAATGAGACTAAGTATTGAACACTTCGCAAAATTTTCTAAGTGTTGGAGCTTTTAAAGCTTAAGGAGTTGAATTTTTAGACTTAGGATTTTACGAGGTCTTACAAAGGGGAATTGAAGTTGAAGGAACAGTGACATGGGGAACTGAGCCACCAATCACCATAGATCAGAACATTAGCAATGATCCTAGTAGCTCACTAGGTTTGATACCAAAAGGATACAAGTATCAAGGATCATACCCTATTGAGAATATTCTCACTGATCTCACCTCTGGGATCACTACAAAGTCTAGATTAAGAAGTATGTATGCCTTAAAGTCATTCCTGTTAGAGATTGAACCTAAGAAAGTAACAAAAGCATTGCTTGATACTGATTAGATCATAGCTATGCAGGAAGAATTAAATCAGTTTGAGAGAAGCAAAGTATGACACTTAGTTCCTCTCCAAAAAGATAGATTCAGTAATTGGGACTAAGTGGGTGTATAGCATTAAAGTTGATGAGCATGGAATAGTCACAAGAAACAAGGCAAGATTGGTGGTCTAGGGATTCAACCAAGAAGAAGAAATTGACTTTGATGAGACTTTTTCTCCTGTAGCTAGACTTAAATCTATAAGATTACTTCTTGCCTTTGCTGCTTATATGGAATTTATTCTCTATTAGATGGATTTGAAGAGTGCATTCCTGAATGAAATTCTCAAAGAGGAGGTGTATGTCAAGCAACTTCCTTGATTTTAAAGCAAAGAGTTTCCTGATCATGTGTATAAACTAGACAAGGCCTTGTATGGGTTGAAACAAGCTCCAAGGGCTTGGTATAAGATATTGTAAAAGTTTCTAATGGAGCATGGTCATACCAGAGGTAAAATTGACAATACCCTTTTCTTGAAAACTAATGGAAAGTATTTGTTAGTTATGCAGGTACATGTGGATGATATTGTTTTTGGTTCAACCAACATTAACATGACTCATGAGTTTTCCAAACTCATGAGTTGTGAATTTGAGATGAGCATGATGGGGGAACTGACTTACTTTTTAGGATTTCAAATAAAGCAGTCAGCATCAAGGACAATGATCCATCAACAGAAGTATGCCAAAAAACTTCTCAAAGATTCTTCATGGAAGAGGCAAAAGAGCTCAATACTCCTATTACCACTGCTACAAAACTTGATTTGGAAGAAGCAGGTCCTGATGTGGAGAAAAATATGTATAGAGGAATGATAGGGTCATTATTTTACCTCACAGCAAGCAGGCCTGACATTGTGTTCAGTGTAGGGCTGTGTGCTAGGTTTCAAAAAAAGCCCAAAGAATCACATCTAAAATCAGTGAAAAGAATCTTCAGATACTTAAAGGGAACAAGTGATCTTAGTTTATTGTATCCCAAAGGTAGTAACTTTAATTTGTAGGATACTCTGATGCTGATTATGTAGGATATTTGGTCGATAGGAAAAACACTACAGGTATGGCACACTTCTTAGGATCATGTCTAAGTACCTGGTCCAAAAAGAAGCAAAACTCAGTAGCTTTGTCTACTGCTGAGGCTGAATATGTTACTGCTGGATCATGTTGTGCTCAGTTGTTGTGGATCAAACAACAACTTTTGTATTTTATGGTAGATGTCGATTGTGTTCCCATTTTTAGTGATAACACAAGTGCTATAAATATTGCCAAAAATCATGTCCAACATAAGAGAACTAAGCATGTTGATATTTGTCATCACTTCCTTAGAGACAATGTTGAAAAAAGATATATATCAATTATGTTTTGTTCTATAGAGGAGAAAATTGTTGATATATTCACTAAGGCTTTGAGTAGAGAACACTTTGAAAAAAATAGGTTAGCCTTGGGGATGATTAAAATTGTATAAATCTCCCTCTATGATTGATTAGAATAAGTTGTTCCTAAGTGATTGTTGATTAATTCAGTCTTACACATTTACTTGTGTATCCTAATTCCAAGATTTTAGGGTAAATTAACTCAGCTATGTGTTGATTTTGCAGAAAGACTGGCACATCAAGGTAATATTGTCCATTTTCTCCTCAGATTTTAGGTATGATTATTGCTTACAAATAGCAACATAAAAGGAAATAGGTTATCTACATGGTCTTTTTCGTTACACTCAAACTACCAAAAACCCAAAAGCTTTCTTCTTTCAAAAGGTTGTCAGACCTTTCCCACCAGAACTGAACTTCTAATCATCATGTTTCCTTCATCCAATACAATTCACCAACGCTTCATCTTCTCTCTTTCTTCATTTAAATACATTTTTTTCTCTTCTCCTCATTCATCATTCACAAAACCAAAATCAAAATCACTGCTCTCCTCTTCTATTACCATGGCATCCTCTTCTTCATCATCAATTGACTCCACTTTTTCTTATTCAAAAGCCATTATTCTTTATCCTGATATTACCTTAACCCCTCTTATTCATCCCTAAATTTATATCAGGCTATTCAATTTTGTAATGTTCAAGAATTTGCAACACCCTTTTGCATATTTTTCTTTAAAACCCTTATTTTCTTCTAAACCTGCACTGCCACCTCCAATCCTTCTTTAGATTCTTAATCGTGATAATCTTCCTATTACAGACCTAATTCCTCGACGCTCTAGATCTAAACCAAAACAAAAACCCTCTTCCATTCCTATTGTTGTTGATGTTGATGTTGATGAGACTGCTCCAGTAAAGCCTTCCTCCATTGCTCCTTCTCCTGAAACTCCTCATACACGAGGTAAAAGCAATAGGAAAATGCTTCCTTGGCAAAATCACTCCAGGCTAACAAACGGAAATGTGTATCTACTTTTGGTTCTCTTTCTCCTTCTTCTCCTGCTTCTTTGCCTGATATTCTTCTTCGCTCAAAGCGTAAGAGAAAAAACATCATAGAAAAATCTCCCCAACCATCCTCTCACAAAAAATCAACCTTTACTCCAAAAACTTCTTCATCTTTTAAATCCTTCTCTCACTCCAAGGCTCCATTATCATCCAATGTTTTTCCTACAAAAAGAGTTGCTTCACAGTCAAATAAATAGGTTAAGTCACCTATTTCTTCTAGCTTCTCTAACTCTGAATTTCTTTCTGATGCTTTTGTTGCACTCTCTCCTGAGGAAAACCCTACTTTTGATGTTGATTTTGATTTTGATGTGGAAACTACTGCTGACAAAACTTCTCAGTCAACTCATGTCCTTCACTTTTTAAAAAGAAAGTTGTCCAGGCGTAGAGTTATCACTGGTTTTGGGGGACCTGATATGGATATTTTGGTCACAAAGTTGAGAGCTCAGGGGTGTTCACACTTGTTTCTGCAAGGTGATCATCAAAGAAAGTTTGGACAAAATGAATTTTATGAGTTTTACACTAATGGGGTTGCAATTGGTGAGATGTTCTCTACCACTGTTCATGGAAAATTATTAACCTTTATCCTACTGATCTGAATTGAATTTTTAATATTCCTACTTGAGCTTGCAGTCATTATGTGAAGGGTGCTTGGACTCCTTTTGATAATCTCCCATCAGCTCTTGATATATCCAAAAAATTCTCTGGAAATCCTATTCTCCTGACTCATCGTAGGGTCCTCAAGAATCAGATATCCCCTCTCTATCAGTTTTATTTTGATGTGGTTCACAAAATAATTCTTCCTAGACAGGAAAAAAGAATAGTTGCCAATTTCCTTGATCTCAGCTTGAAGGAACTGTTAGATTCTCAAATTCCAATAAACCTTCCCAGACTTATCCTCAATCACATGTAAAGGGTCTTAATCCAAGATGTAAATGGTCATGCTTTGCCATATGAGTTCTGGCTTACACCTATTTTTAAGGATTTTTATATCCCTGTCAAAGTGTCGTCACTGTAGACCACAAAGGATGTTATTGAATCTGTGAACCATGCTATGTTACCTATTTCTATGAGGAGTGTTGACAATCCTATGAAAAGGTTGAGGAATTCTCTTGCTGCCAAGAAGGGTGAAGTAGAAGTGGCACAGGCTGCTCATGAGAAAGAGAAACAGGTCCTTCAAGCTTAAATTGCTTCCCTCACACCTACATTAGAAAAGGAAAGATCTGACAATGTTGATATTACTAGGAAGCTAACCTTCTTTATCTCCTCCTTCTCATATACTTAATCCTCTTCTTAGTGTTTTTAGCCTATTTTCCTTACTAATTTTTGGTCCCTAATGGTTCTCTTTTTGCTGCCACTGGGTTATGATAATTGTATCTGGTTTTGTGAATGAAATAGACCTTGTTTCTTAATATGTTCTACTTCTGTTTAACTTAATGCATAGTTGTTCTCTTTCACTGACTCTTGCGTGTTTTAGTGATAGCCCTAGTGGCCTTGAATTATTAAACTATTTTTCACTGATTCGACCAGCTTTTCAATGATGTCAAAAGGGGGAAAATAGATTATACAATGCTTATAACTTAATTGACTAATCTGTGTCATATTTCATTCTGTGATCTTCTTTTTATAGTCCTTTACTGAGTATGTCAGGATTGAGTGAAAGATGTTGTGCAGAGAAGTTTGTCATTATCTAAAAAAGGGAATTTGTTAGGGAATGTAAAGTTTTGATGATGGACGTATTGAATGAAACATGTTGTGCAAGTTGTTCCACATAAGTGAAACTACTACTGTCACCTGAGCCGTATGTTAAAATTATTACAAGGTGGACAGTGCATTAGGACAAGAGTGGATAATCAAGGAAACTCAGATTTGTTTCAAATGCTACGATTAATGAAAAGATAATTGCATAATTTAGAAGTTGAGTTGATCAAGGAGTTCTACAAGATAAAGGATAAGAGTTCTACTTAATTTAGAAGAGAGAGACGGCAGCAACAAAAAGAGTGAAACTACTTGGGGAGTCCTATTGAAGATAGAAGAGTATATCAAATAAAGGATTCTATTAGGTATTGACTTAAATACAAGGAACAAGATTCAATGTTTTCACTCACGCACTGATAAGATAATCAACAATCAGCAAAATAGTTCACTTACTTGAAGAAAAACCTAGTCCATAACTTAGCAAGTCTTAGACTATTTGTAGTAGGTAGGTTCTTTGAGTTGTAATGAGTCATTGTTCTAGTCTCAGTGATCTATAAACTGAGTTAGATGTTGTGTCTTTAAGTGAGAGAACTCAAAAACTTGGGAACACTTATATTTGAAAGATTTGTGTTTTTGTAGTATAGCAGTTAGAAGTTTTAATTCCTAGTTTTACAAGAAGTCTTGTAATATTTTTGATTGAGGTTCAAGAGTTATAGTGAAGTTGGGGTTAAATCCTGTAGAGGTACAGGTTGTGGTTTTTTACACCTTTCTTGAGCCGGGTGTTTTCCACGTAAAAATATTGTGTTCAACTTTTACTTCTGTGAACCACATTTACTTACTTGTTCCACAGATAAGCAACTAGTAGAGTAAAATATTAAAATTACTAGGGAACGCACTCTAACAAATCTCTATTTCAAACTGAGAAGAAGCAAGGAATGACCATAAAATTTATAAGGTACCAACTGGTGGGTTACCTCATGCGGCTAAGCGAGAAGAAAGACTTGGAGTACTCCTTCGACAGCCTTGAGCATCATTTTGTTACGGTTATGTGATGCACATTTTGATTTTTTCTTTAGCAAAAGACAAGTGGTGCATCCTCTGTTATAGCTTTGGCGAGAAAAGCACGCGGGACGCCCTCTTCTTGAAACTTAGTAGGAAGGATCATGGGGTATCCGGCCCTTCAAACTTTGACATGGAACAATTATTTCTTCAAAGTTGTCTAGGGATTGCATTTACTGTCAAGGCCGGATATGTCCTGTTTCATCCTCAAACCTTCGGTAAATCTTGATTTTCAGCTAATACATAGTGACTTTCACATGTTATTCTTAGTAATTTAAGTGATCCAATTCTCATGATATGTTCCAAACCTCCATAGTGCATAGGTGGTTTCCTTGTCATGGCAATTCAAAGTATACAGGGAAATCTTTCAGCAACGGCAGCTGTTTCATATCTTGGGGTGGGGGGAATGGTAGCAGGTATTATTCTGAAAGATGAATATGTTAGAAACTGAAGTGCTTCTTGACATAAAGCAGAATGAAGCTGTCACCTTCATCTTCTTCCACGTCTTCCTTTTGCTTGCATTCTTGATATGTTACTTTTTGCTTAAATTGGTATTGACCTTTAGTAGATCATTTTCTTGGTAAAGATAATGCATATATATGTTAAGGTGTATCACAACTAATCTCATTCTATTCGTCTTTTGTGAACCACTCAGGATTAATGGGACCCTGAAAATTACTTAGACGTGATTGAGCAACCATATTTAGCTCAAAGAAGCAATATGCAAACAATTATGGAGCAGCAGGTATTTCCTGTACTGAACAGAATGGAAATATAAGCAATTCTCCATATATCCCGTATGTCAATGTGAGTTTCTTGAAATATAAACAAGGCAACGGAACTACGAATTAGATTCCCCGACATTAAAGGTTGCACGTCTGACGTCTAATGGAAACTATTTAGAAAATCACGGCCAAACATTTCATGTTCTGAAGGCATGTCACGACCCGAATTGAGGCCATGTCCGTAATGGGCATCCCAAACTGTGAAGGTCCGAGAGCCCTCTAAACTCGTAATCATATACATAATGCATCTATTATCAAAATGCTGAAGCTAACTAGAAACATAGTTATTTTATTTTTGCAACATAATAATGCGGAAATTAAATTCAGAAAGACCCAACACCATCTAGAAAACTAGCCTGCGAAATCTCTACTAAACTGAAAACAATAATCTATCTGAAACCGGGACAAGGCCCTGGTCGGACCATTAGTTAAAACCAAATAAAAACATCACATGGAATAAGTCCTTCAAAAATAAGAGAGGCTCACCAACTCTAAATGTGTGATGATATCTACTGCTTAGCGGGACCGCAGGACTGAGCCACTAATTCTAAAATATAGGGGGGGGTCAATATACAATATACTAGTATGTGAAAGAATCCAAAATAATATATTTTTATACAACATAGGTGTAAGGCCTCGAGTCTGTACCCCAGATGCTACACGGTGCTTACGACCCCGAAAGAGCACAAGCTATTCCATGACTAGAACCTGTTGTGAGTACTGGACATTAATACTATAATAATGCAGAAAATAGGATGAAATGCCATAAGATTCATAATCTGTAATATGAAGAATAATAAAATCTGACAAAAATATCTGAAATTGGAATTGTAACACCCCGCACTTTCGGGCTAAAATTTAAACCATCTTTTCTACATGTATAGTCCCAAACCCAATGATTATTTGTTAATATATGTGTGATGATCAATCCTATAGTGTTTGAATACCTTTGAATAAGAATTGAGGTCACAAAATACCCTAACTCAAAGACGAGATAAAAACTTTCCTATTGATTAAGTTTTAGTCAATGTCTAAACTTGGGTCAACTTCCATCGACAATAACATTTTGTATATAAATAATTAGAAGGACTACTATGTATCAAATGAAAGGTCTTTGAGCCCTCTTTCCAACGCCACCTCTTTTTCCTTAATCCAATATCGGGGTAAAAAGTTATGCCCATTTTTAGAGAGGTGTCAGTCGAGGCCGAATCGCGCAAAAAGTATATTTTAAGTAGGGTATTTTGGTACTTTCCCTTCTAGAAACCTCTCAGATGAATTAAATAACACCCTAAACGTTATTTACTCAACTATTATCAGTTTTACAATATATCAAATTCTCTTCACTCTCCAGAACAAGATCAGATTAGGGTTTCCTCCAAGAATAAGAAATTAAGATCTAATCCTTTCAATTCAAGATTCTCAAGAAAAGAGTCAAGATTCGGGTCCTATTCTTCAATATAAGTAATCTAAGGTACGTGGAGTTTTTCTAAACTACATGAGCATGGTGGAAACGTTTTTAATAACAATTGAATGTTGAGAAATCATATGTTCATGAAAGGTTTTAAATTACATTAAAAACATGCATTTTGAACTGTTTCAATGATGTAATGTTTTGGTCTTGAGGCCTTTCCTTTAAATTTGATTTTGGTCCGTATATATATGTGTATGTGTTTGAAATTTGAGAGTGAATTGATAGCATAAAGATTTACCCTCCCTCTCTTATTATGATACTTTTTGATTTTCAAGTTTTACGAATTGATAAATTTCACATCTTGAAGCATAGTATAAATATTCATGGTTGTTGTTTAATGATTAGAGATTGGTTTGAATAGAAGGGAGGATGTTTTACTGGTTGTTAAATGTTAGCAATGTTTACTAAAAGGATTGCATGGTTTATCAAAAAATACTTGACCACCACATGTTTGTTGAAATGTTAAAAAAAAAAGAATCTTGCATAGTTTGACATATCTTTTGAAATAAGTATCCTCTTGCACCGTTTGAATATTTTGGTAGTATGAACATTGTTTTGAATGAAAAGAGATGTAACATGATAATGTATAGCTTAGATATATGACATGCAAGTCTTGGTAAGATGATATCAAACGGATGAATGCCATAGTAGATTCGGAACAAACTAAAATACAGATTTTACTCAGATTTTTAGAATTTGATTTTAGAAAGATAAATGTTTACAACAGACTAAAAATAGGCTTAAATATAGTTAGGTGATTACCCGAAGAAAGTAGGAGTTGAAAAACTCAATGCTAGAAACTGTGATTTGCCAACATGGGGTTATGGTACCATGCTTTGTGATCTTATGTACCTTGATTCATATCATCCCAAATTGAGACAATGGTTAGTAGCCATGCTTTGTGATCTTGTACACTACCATGATATGTTAATTTTATTGGGGATTTTGGCACCCTACTGTGTGATCTTGCGTGTCCCCCTTATTGATACTCTAAACCTGGAGGCAAACGTTGATTGGGGGCTTGGCCACCGAGTCAAGGGCGGATTCCATATAGCCCATAGAATTATAGATTGTATGGTGTACCAGCTAACACAAAAGTAAAATAAAGAAAGGAATTGCATCTACAAAATTGTTTTAAGATTATTTGAAATTGCCCATGTGTTTTAAATTATGTCATGCATAGTGTTTTTCAAATTGCTCTCACTTATGTTGTATGAAAAACTATATTATTTGAGATTTCTCTATGTACCAGTACATCTGTATTGACCCCCTATATTTCAGTATTCTGAGATACAGTCTCAGGGTCCCGTTAAGCAGTACATTGACTTTCAGAAGTTTGCAGCTGGTGAGCCTTCCTTACTTCGGAAGGCCTGGTTATAAAACTTGTCATTGTTATTTTATTTTGATTCATGGTCTGGCTGAGGGCCTTATCCCAGATTTTAGACAGATGTCATTTTTAGTTGTTAGCGATCCGCACACTAGTGTCAGGTGTTTTGAATGTTTCATGAACTCATTTTTTTTATTGTTCAATTAAAGAAAAAGATAGTGACCATGTTTTTGTATGTGTTGTTTTTCCACTAATTTATTATACTGTATGAATATTATGCATAATTACCAGATAGAGAAGTTGTGCCCAGGACTTCATGGTTTGAGATACTCGTTATGGCTAGGGCCCCGGCTAGGGTCGTGACAAACTTTGTATCAGAGCACGGTTCATGGTCCCAGGGTGTCCGCAAAATCACGTCGAGTAGAGTCCTATTTATGGGTGTGAAGCATACCATATTTATAAGCAGGAGGGTACAAGGCATTAAGGAATGTTTCTCTTTCTTCATGTTCTAGTTCGTGCTATTGAGATAGAATATTTCTCTTTCATACTCTAATTCATCCTATAGTGTCGTCCATATGAAAGTAAATTTATCCCAATTATTTCTTTACTTTGATGTTCTTAGACTTGTCTCATTGTTGAGTTGATTTAAGTACAATAGCTTAGAATCCAAATGATGTGGTCCTTTTCTGATTGAGTCATAAAAGATGATAAAATTATGCAAGGACTTGAGAGGAGTACGTTAGTGCTTTATGGTGTATTGATTCTACTATAAACTTTGATCCTGATGAAATTGTACTTGTTAGCTTGAGGTATTAAGATATCCAGTCCCTTTAAAAAATTCTTATTGCAGATGCCATGCATAAGGGGAATTGTAATGCATCAATTTTCTGGAATCGGAATGCCACACTGTGCTCATGACCCCAAAGGACCACAATCTAACCCTCTTATGATATCTGTACCTGAGCACTACATAATATAGGTGATAAATGTGAAAAACTGGTGGAAAGTTGTCATAAGGTTCAAAACATCTAAAATAATCAATACTGAAAATTGAATACTAATATATCTGTCCGAAAAACCTCTACCGTCTAAACTGTGGAGTTGATGGGACATGTACCCAACTAACTCCATCTACTGAAAATAAACTAAGTCTAATGCAATAATAAGATAAGGATCATCCTCGAATAAAGAGGACACACTGCTACATCTACTGCTGCTAACTGAATCTGGATTGCTAGGGGTGCTATGGATCTCGTACATCCAAACCTATGGTATAAGACACCATAGCATAGGAAAGTATATGTCAATACTTTGAATGTACTGGTATTCTAGATGAGGTAACGCTAAATGCAAGGGCTTATGTATGAAAAATACTTAACTGAATAACATGGGAGTACTACATGAGGATACATGCATGAATGAACAAACCAAAATTGGAATTACAGTAACACTGAATACAAACTTACTGATGACTGGGTATGCTAATATCGATATCTGAGTTTACTAACTCTTGAATACTAAATAACTGAATCTACTCATATTAATAACTGAGTTCTAAGCTTGATACTATCGACTGACTAAATCTGGGATCAAACCTGTCTAACGGATGATCTCTGAATCTACTAATAATGATAAGGGATGATTGTATATGAGATTAGACCTATCTAGTGGAAGATCTCTGAATCTTTTAATAGTATAAATAATGGACTGAGTCTAAGATCAGGCCTATCTAACGGGTGATCGCTGGATCATTTAGTTTTAATACTGATTAACTTTATGTGAGACCAGGCCTATCTAGCGGGTGGTCCATGAATCTATGGAACTATCTAAGTTCCTTACTAAGATAGGTGACTATATTTGACAGTCTTGATTTCTGAGTTTACTCTGAAGACTAATACTGAAACTGCAACTGTGGGAGTTTCCACTTAACCAACATGCCCTAAATCTGAACTGGTGGGGTCAAACCTGTAACCCCAACTGGAAGGGTGTTAATACCATGCCATAGGTAAAGGCCTCTGCTATGGTCAAGCCTCTCTGATGGGTAACCCTGAACAAGAAGTCAAGCCTAAGGAAGTATGATAGTCAAGCCTTAATCTAACGAGTGACCCCTGGTCCTGTGCTGGCTACGTATTTTTAGAGTTGAGGGATTGCTGCTAATGACTCTGCCTCTCTAACGGGAATCCATCATCCTTACACTTTCTCGGTGCTAGATACTACTCCCAACTGAATAACTCTAAACTGATTCTTAACTAAACTTGGACTGAGTTGAATCTATTACTGATCATACTAATTAACTAAGTTAAGTTGAGTTCACTTGGTTCTAAAGTCTGATGGAACACTACTAGATCTTGTTATCTGACTGAATACTACTGAGTTTTATAACTCATGGAGCTTTACTGAAATCTGTACTGAATATAGAATACTACTGAGGTCTGAACTGAGTACTGAGCTGGATTAGACTGAATACTGAGATTTATTGAGTTTTCTTAACTTCTGTCACTAACTGAAATCTATTGATCATAGCACGACTGAGATTATCTTGAGACTGACTCGACTCTAGACAAACAACTATGTTTTCGGGTATAAATACCCCCAGTACTTGATAACAAAAATAAATAAGACATGACAACTCTTGTGTAATAACATAACAATAGACTATCATTCGCAACATAGTCAATGAAGCATTACTTAAAGCACTTGGGAATCTCAAACATGCAATTGTATAAGGAAAACATGTTATTGTCCCATAACTCATTCAATAAAGAATTCATATGGATAGGAGTGCATGCAACATGTCATAATTCATTTATTTAGGTCTTTCAACAAACACTTGGCATGCACTAGTTGACACATACTTGGAGATTCCATACTTAACATGTTACAATGACATTATTTCCTTCACATAAGCAATTTATCAAACATATGGGAGGCACACTTTGGTCATACAACATTCAATACACCCAACTCACATGATTATATAATTCAACATGCTTTTTGAAGGGACTTTATCATGAACATCACATAGTCAACACATACTAAGGTCAATACTTGCATTTTATTGATGAAAACATGAACTAAAACTCAATATCAACATGAACTTCAACCTCAAACCACATAAATCATGAAAATTCATAAAAATATAATCTTTGAATTTTAAAGAGGATTCTTGAACTTCTTGGGTGGAAGGAACCCAAGAATCAACATCAAACATACCTTACTATATGATTCTTGAAAGATTCACGGAGGAACTTTGATGATTTGGGTCTTGAACTATGAACCTTAATGGTTGTTCTTGAGGAAAATTGAGAGAAACTAATATATTTTGGTGGTTATAGGGCTGAATCTCGTGTTAAAGAGTATATATAGGGGTAGAAAAATGACCATTTTTCCCTTGGAATTAAAATCCGGAACAAGAATGTCAACAAAAGTTTCACTGCGACGCGGTGGAATTGCAGTGAGCTACTGGAATTTGATAATTCTAAAATTGAGCCTTGGAACAATGTACCATAATCGCGGAGGCTCACTAGATTTTGACGATTACCATTTTGGATGACTCCGTGACGCGCCAAATTAACAGGTGGTACGTTGTCTCACTAAAATGGCTATAACTCTTCGCCCGAGTGTCGAATTTGGGCAAATTTGATATCGATGGATAGATTATTCAATTATCTACATGAAAAAAAATTGATATTTTGGAAATTATACATGTTTTAAAATAATTCTCACTTAGGAAGTCAGCCCTTACTCCCCTTAAAGATGAAACTCGACTTAAAGAAAATTTGGAGTACTACAGGAATGATGTGTAGTAGAATGTTGGAACTTTATTTCCACTCGATTAGTAGTATATGTTAAAACTCGATTAGTAGTATATGTTAAAGTGTCATGACCTATTGGTAATGAGATTGGACTAAGAAGTTGGTAATACGAAGTCACAAGGTTAGAAGTTAGAGTGACGGTAACTTTTGCATAAATTAATAGTTTTAGTTGGATAACCGTTGATCGAGGGATGATTTTCCATTTTATAGTGATATACTAGTAGAGTATCAATATTTGTAGTTTGTATGGTAGTCTGTGGAGGAAATGTTTTATTTAATTTTTATTTATTCAAAATAGGGAAAGAGCCCAGAGTGGATATTTATGGTGGTTATAGAAACCCCTTATAGGCTGTGAATGGAAATAATTTGATTATCCATTAAGTTATAAGTATAGACTCATTGTTGCATGTAGAATTTTGAAGGTAGTTGTGATGTATGCATGGGTAAGTAACTATGATGTGAGAAATTTGAATATGTTGAAAAGATCATAATGGGTGATATTATAAGATTAAGATCGACTATCCTTATTATGTGACTTTACCCCCTTGATTGTCCCTTCTCAAGTAGTTGTAAACTAAAACTTCTTGTAGGAAGGTAAGTAGTAGATTTTGGGGTGTAGTGGTAATGTCTTGGAGGGGAAGTGAATGTAGGTCTTAGTTAAAATAAATAAAGTATTTTGGGTTGATTTTCCAAATTTGATAGACTAGTATAGTATGTGGCATGCTTCGTTGGTGGTACATAATTGATTCTAGACTATAGGCTGGAACTTTAAGATGTGAGGTGTGGTGAAAAGAATAGAAGCTTAAGACTAATGATGTGTATTTTGTGGGAACAAACTGGTAGGCTTGATGTGAGGTGTGCAATAGCCTAGGTTGGAAACTTGTGAAATAATGAGTGGTCAATTGTGATGTATATGTATGTATGAGAATAATAGTAAAACAATAAATTATGGTTGAATCATTAAGTGGACAAGAGTGTGAGTATATAAGAATAAGTTAAACCCTGAAGTAGTATGTTGTTAGATAAGGTATCTTGTGTACGAATGTCACGCGTACCTAGATTTAGTTTTGGAATCTTGTAGTATGGAGAAGTCTGGGAAGTTGTTGTATGATGTTCTTTATAGTTGAATTGATGAAATATAGGTAGGCTAATGTACTCCTTTGGTATAGTTTTACGAATGTTGTTAAGTTGGAAAGTTATGTGGTTAGAGGTATAATGCTAGTATTTTAAGAAGTTAAAGAAGAAGTGTTGAGTGTTAGAAGCATAGATGTATATGCCATTATAATGTTAGTCATAAGTTGATGACTTCGGGGGCTAGAGGAAGTTATGATTACTATCCCTGAAAGGGGAGGTCCTCAAAAGAATTTAGTGTCTTTGTATTAGAAATTAAAGAGAGGAGTTTATGTTCTTGTTTATAATAATACCTTTTTTTTGTGAGAAGGAGTGTGGATGCATACTTTCATGAAAGTGGGAGTTATAGAGTAATGGATATAGAGGTTAGCAAAAGTTAAGAGTAGCATTTATGGAAAAGCAAAGCCTTCAGAGTATAGTTATAGTTCATCAGGGAGAGTTTAGAGTCCAAGTATATGGTAATGTCTCTTTTGTGTTGAGAATTGAGGCTATAGATTTTGATGTGAGATAATGTTTGTAAGTCTAGAAGTGTGACTTTTATCTAAGGGGGGATGATGGATTAAAGTAGTTCCCGAATTTTCTTGTGGTATCAAGTTTCAAGTAAGAACCATGATAAATCAATTCCTATTCAAGCAAGATCCTGCTACTTCGATTTGAATGGACATCTACCAATGTTTTATGTATTCATGTCTTGCCTATGCCTAAGGTTTGAGCCCTCTATGTAACTCATGCCATGTTCCGACCTCCAAACAAGAAGCAATAATGTCCCTTTGTAATCCAATATTCCATGTATCCAAGATCTATGTTATGTTGCTCATGATCTATAAAAATAAATCCGTGTCTTACATAATTCTTGGTCCGATGAAACTATGTTTTCCATACGTTACCGATTCATTTCATGTTGGGATTTGCCAAAGTGATAAATTTTATGCTGTCTCATGGAGAAATTACAGTTCCTTAAGTAAGGATCAATCGCTTCCAGTGGCAATCCTTGTCTTAGTTGTTAACTACATAAATTTCGGCTTTATACCACATACCTCATAATATGTGCACCCATGTTTCTCATCGTGGTCTGTCCTAAGGGAACCATTTTATGTTGTGTTTGAGCCAAACGACTCTTTACTTATGATCCGGACGCTTGATGTATGAAATATTTCATGTTTATTCTATCGTATCTTCACCTCATGCCCCTCCTAGAGTAGTGCAAAAAGTGTAAGTTATGAATTGACAAGTGTTACTTCCATTCATGATGTCTATGCTCAAGTCCCTCAATGACCCTTCGTATGTTAGTATGATGGTGGTTATGGAAGCATAGTAATATGTTAGGTAGACGCGCAAATATTCTTGAAGGTGAAAATTTTTATGTCATTTCTTGAGTTAAGGCTATCGGAGAAGGGGAAAGAAGGAGACAAATATTTGTTATGTGAAATAGTTAGGAAGGAGATATGTGGCGAAAGTCTATGTGAGATTGACTGAATTTACTGATCTTAGGGGGAAGATCCATGAAGTTGGGATAGTAATGATAGGCTTGAGTGTTGTGATTGATGAAAACACAAATCGATGTGCCATGTTGTTAGTATTCCTTGAAATAAGACTTGAGGTTGTTAGATTATAGTGATGAGGTGAGGTGATTTCTTAATATGGTGAAGAGAACATGGTCCCTTAGTTTAAGTTAGCACCTCTTTCCTTCGAGTTGGGCTTCAACATAGAAGTATTATACGGCGGGACACAAACTCTTGTGTTTAGATATGTATTGGGTGAATCATAAATTGGAAGGTATGTAGTATGTTAATTAATGTTGGGGCATAGATGAATAGTATCTCTAAGTTTAAGGTCCATTTGTTTTATCTTGTGAGGTGGAAAATGCTTTTAAATCCTATCTTTCGCGAAATCCCATGTCATGATTGTGCTAAGGTAAATCAGGCCTATTATCACCAAATAAACTCATTCCTTATGTTTTGATGATAGAACTCATGTTCAAGGTCATCCCTATGTAAAGTTTCATTACCTCATGCTTCGAGCTTACGCGTTTCACTAGAGGTTATCATGAAGCTCTTTTGATGTCTTTGCATGTTTTGTTGAGGAAAAATGTTCAATGCGAGGTTATGTTCCTTATTCCATACCTTTAAAGCTTCCACAACTTCCTTTCCATCATTCGGGGATGAATGATCCCAAGGGGGAGATAATGTAACTCCCCGCACTTTCGGGCTAAAATTTGAACCGTCTTTTCTACACGTATAGACCCGAACCCAATGATTCTTTGTTAATATATGTGTGATGATCAATCCTATAGTGTTTGAATACCTTTGACTATGAAATGAGGACACAAAATCCCCTAACTCAAAGACGAGTTGAAAACTTCCCTATCGATTAAGTTTTAATCAATGTCTAATCTTGGATAAATTTCCATCGACCATAACATTTTGTAGATAAATAATTAGGGGTCCTACTATATATCAAATGAAAGGTCTTTGAGTCCTCTTTCCAACTCCACCTATTTTTCCTTAATCGTATATCGGGGTAAGAAGTTATGCCCGTTTTCCAGAGAGGTGTCAGTCGAGGCCGAATCATGCAAAAAGTACACTTTTAGCGGGATATTTTGATACTTTCCCATCACAAAAACCTCTCACACGAATTAAATAACACCCTAAATGTTATTTACTCAACTATTATCTGTTTTGCAATATATCAAATTCTCTTCACTCTCAAGAACAAGATCAGATTAGGGTTTCCTCCAAGAACAAGAAATGAAGAATCTAATCCTTTCAATTCAAGATTCTCAAGATTCGGGTCCTATTTTTCAACATAAGTAATCTAAGGTACGTGGATTTTTCCTAAACTACATAGGCATGGTGAAAACATTTTTAATAACAATTGAATGTAGAGAAATCATGTGTTCATGAAAGGTTTTAAATTTCATTAAAAATCATGCATTTTGAACTCTTTCAATGATGTAATGTTTTGGTCTTGAGGCCTTTCCCTTAAATTCTATTTTGGTCAGTATATATATGTGTATGTTTTTGTAGTTTAAAAGTGAATTGAGAGCATAAAGATTTACCCTCCCTCTCTTGTTATGATACTTCTTGATTTTCATATTTTACGAATTGATAAATTTCACATCTTGAAGCATGGTATAAATATTCCTGGTTATTGTTAAATGATTTGAAATTGGTTTGAATTGAAGGGAGGATATTTTACTGGTTGTTAAATTTTTGCAATGTTTACTAAAAGGATTGCATAGTTTGTCACAAAATACTTGACCACCACATGTTTGTTGAAAAGTTAAAAAAAAAGAGTCTTGCATAGTTTGACATATGTTTTGAAATAAGTATCCTCTTGCACCGTTTGAATGTTTTGGTGGTATGAACATTTTTTTGAATGAAAACATATGTAACATGATAATGTATGGCTTAGAGATATGACTTTCAAGTCTTGGTATAATGATACCAAACAGATGAATGTCATAGCAGATTCAGAACAAACTAAAATACAGATTTTACTCAAATTTTTATAATTTGATTTTACAAAGATACATGTTTAGAACAGACTAAAAATGGTCTTAAAGAGAGTTAGGTGGTTACTCGAAGAAAGTACGAGCTGAAAACTCAATGCTAGAAATTGTGATTTATCGACACGGGGTTATAGTACCATGCTTTGTGATATTGTGTACCTTGATTCATGTCTTCCCAAATTGAGACAATGGTTAGTAGCCCTGCTTGTGATCTTGTGCACTACCATGACATGTTAATTTGATTGGGGATTTTGGCACCTTGCTGTGTGATCATGTTTGTCCCCCTTATTGATAATCTAATCATGGAGGCAAACTTTGATTGGGGGCTTGGTTGTAGAGTCAAGGGCAGATTCCATATAGCCATTGAATTATAGATTATAGGGTGTACCACCTAGCTCCAAAGTAAAACAAAGAAAGGAATTACATCTACAAAATTGTTTTAAGATTATTTGAAATTACCCATGTGTTTTAAATTATGTCATGCATAGTGTTTTCCAAATTTCTCTCACTTATGTTGTGTGAAAAACTATATTATTTTGGAATGCTCTGCATACCAGTACATCTGTATTGACCTCCTATATTTTAGGATTCTAAGATACAGTCCCAGGGTCCCGATAAGATGTAAATTGACTTGTCAGTAGTTTACAGCCTGTAAGCCTCCCTTACTTCGGAAGGCCTGGTTATGAAACTTATCATGGTTATTTTATTTTAATTCATGGTCTGACTGACTGGGGACCTTTTCCCAGATTTTAGACAGATGTCATTTTAGGTTGTTAGATATTTCGCAGACTAGTGTTAGGTATTTTGAATGTTTCATGAACTTATTTATTTTGTTGTTCAATTAAAGAAAAAGATAGTGACCATGTTTCTGTCTTGTGTTGTTTTTCACTAATTTATTATATTGTATGAATGTTGTGCATGATTACTAGATAGAGAAGGGTCTCCCAGGCCTTCATGGTTCGGGATGCTCATTACGGCTAAGGCCCCTACTCGGATCATGACAAGAATACTGTCTAAATTAGTCTAGTCTGAAAAGCCTCAGACTGAACTGTTTGAATGTGGAGTAGATGAGACAAGCCCCCAACTAACTCCGACTACTAAAATACTGATAAACTAAAATACAAAATTAAAAGTGTATCCTTGATAAATGAGGACTCACTACTTAATCTACTGCTGCTAATTGAAACTATCTAAGCACGGTCGGGAACCTGAGCTTCCGAACCTATGATATGAGACATCATTGCCCAAAGAGAAAGTATGTGTCAGTACGTGGAATGTAATGGTATGCTAGATGAGGTAATGCCGAATGCAAGGGCTCATATACATGAACAATAACTGATTGAATGATATGGAATAACTGAGTAAGAGTACATAGATAACTGAAGCTACTGTGAAATACTGAGTATGCAATACTGTGTATATATATGTATGTACTGTATCTAAGATTTTGCTGTAGCTGGTTACTGACTTCTAATAACTGAATAACTAATACTATGATTTCCGATAACTGAGTTACTGATATTGAAACTAAAATAGTGGGAAGTAATCATCTAACCGACATGCCCTTTTCTGAATAGATTTGGGGCCCAACCTATAACCCCAGTTGGAAGGGTGTCAGTACCATGCCACGGGTAAAGACAAGATGAAGAGTCACCCTTATCTGGCAGGTACTCTAAGGGGAACGATGGTACCCTCAACTGGCAGGTTAAAACACCTCATCAACCCTAAACTGGCAGGTTGATGTCTCAACCTACGCTGGCTACGAAGTTCTAGAATACAAGGACTGCTTCTAAGGATCACACCCTCTACTGGAAGGTGAGACCCCATCCTTGGGTTCACTCAATGTTGAATTCTATTCCCAACTGAATAGACACTGAACTTAATACTGGAATGTACTGAGTATGACTGATCTATTCATATTGACTAACTGAACTGGATTGAGTTTACTGAGTTCTGCAACTGACTGAGTACTACTGATCGTGACATTACTGAGACTATTTTGTAAGTACTATATATCTAGGTAAACAGCTAGACGGTCAGATTTTAGATACCCCCAAGACTCAATAGCATAAAAGTAAAGCATAGCATGATCTTCAAAAGTAAAACAATGTCCACTTGTTCATAATTCATTCATAGAGACATTTTATCAAACACTTGTACATATGCTAGCATGTCATGATTTCACCATTTAATTCACATGGACATTCCATCAAACACATAGGGAGCACAACTTAATACATATATTCATGGACAACATGTAAACATGGTAACTACAACACCCAAACTTGCTAATTCAAGAATTTTAACATGGGAATTACAAAAGACAATATACATGCTATTTCAATTTCACGAAATCTACAATTAATCAAGGATTGAAACTCAATTAAGGTCATGAACATGAATACAATCCAATTTCAAATATGTAAATCATGAATCAATAATCTTGTAGTTTTAAAAATGGATTCTTGGACTCTATGGGTGAAAGGAACCCATAGATGAACACCTAACATACATAGGTATTTTAATTCTTGAAGACCTTGGTGATTTCCTTGAGGATTGCTCTTGATTTCTTGAAGTTAGGGTTTTTATATTAGGGAAAGAATGCTTTTTTATTTGGGGAAAAGTGAGTAATAATGGCCTAATTACATTTTTAGGGATTAAATCTCATACCTGGACTGATTAAATTTATGGGAAAAGACTTCTCTTCCCGTGGAAGACATTTAAATTTTTGTCAAAATTTCTCAATCTGGGCCTTTGGCGCGATGTGGCTATATCGCGCTGTGTCATTAGAAATTGACAATTGTGACCTGGGAGCTTAGTGTGATGCAGAACAATTATGGTACCCTAATATATGTGAATTTAACCCTTAGCGTGACACGCCATGATCGCGGAGTCACACTGGAAAGTGATAATTGGGAAAATGGCTGGTGGCGCAGTGCGGTGGAATCGTGATGGCTCGCTGTATTTTGAAAATTTCCATTCGTACCCTCTCCACAACGCGATGATGTACCAGGTGGTACATTTTTTTATAAAAATGGTTGTAACTCTTCACCCGGGTATAGGATTTGGAGAAATTTTATATCGTTGGAAAGATGACTGAATTTTCTACGCAATGGCAAGCTCTAAACTGGAAAATCTTGAGTATTTAAAAAACAATATATAGGATTACTCATGTACTGAGAGTTAAATTAATCTAGGAAAATACAGGGTATTACAATATCTCCCCCTAGGAACATTCACCCTCGAATGAAATGGATTAAGCTGAGAAATACTGATAGATTGAATTTCCACACTGAATACGCACAACTAAAACATGATTGCATGACTAAAATCACTAATAAGCTGAGTTTTCATACTGAACATACATATTTGATGCATGAGTACATGACTGAACTAATTCATAAATGCATGACTGAATATGCAACGGTAATAGATACCAAGTTTGTAACTGTAATTGAACAGGGAACTAAGCAAAGCTAAGGAAAACTGTTACCTCAAGTTAAATCTGAGTTTGCAAAGAAGAGGTGAGGATACTTGGTTTGTATATGCGCTTCTTCTTCCAAAGTAGCTCCCTCAATGGACTAATATTGCCAAATAACTTTGACCAAGAGAACTTCTTTGTTCCTCAGTCTGTGAATCAGACGATCAAGGATTTGGACTAGAACCTCTTCAAAAGATAGATCATTCTGAACATCTACGCCCTCTAAGGGAACTATGACTGCTGGGTCACCAATGCATTTCTTTAGCAAGGAGATGTGGAATACTGGGTGCACTAAATCTAGATTTGAAGGCAACTCAAGCTCACAAGCTACCTTTGTAAAACGACTGAGAATTATATAGGGACTGACATATCGGGGACTGAGCTTTCCTTTTTTGCCGAACCTCTTCACTCCCTTCATGGGAGAGATTTTCAAGTACACAAAATCGCCGACCTCAAACTCGAGATCTTTTCTCCTCATATCTGCATACAATTTTTGTCGGCTCTGGGCTACCCTAAGACTTTCCCTGATCAACTGAACCATCTCTAAGGAATCAAACACTACATCAGGCCCTATTACTGCGACCTCACCCACCTCAAATAAACCAATTAGAGATCTATATCTCCTACCATAAAGAGCCTCAAACGGAGCCATCTAAATACTAGAATGATAGTTGTTATTATATGCGAATTCAATCAAAGGCAAATGGTCTTCCCAACTACCTTTAAAATCAACAAAGTAGGCTCTTAACATATCTTCAAGAGTTTGAATGGTCCTTTCTGCTTGACCATCTGTCTGAGGGTGGAAAGTTGTATTGAGTAAACTTGGGTACTAAGACCCTTTTGGAATGCTTTCCAAAAGTGAGAGGTAAGCTGGGTACCTTTATCTAAGATGATAGGCATTGGGACTCCGTGTAACCTAACCACTCTCTGATATAGAGATTGGCATAGTCCTCGGATAAATAAGAGGTATGAATGGGAAAGAAATGAGCAGATTTGGTCATCATGTCTACGATAACCCAAATCAAATCATGTTGATGAAGAGTACGAGGCAAACCCATCACAAAGTCCATGTTCACTTATTCCCATTTCCATGTGGGAATACTAAACTCTTGCATGGACCCACTAGGTTTCTGGTGCTCAATCTTATCCTACTGACAGGTAGAGCACTTAGCTATAAACTCTGCGATATCCCTTTTTATCCCACTCCACCAATAGATCTCCCACAAATTATGGTACATCTTAGTGTCCCCTTGATGAATACAGTAACGCGCACCATGTTCTTCTACAAGAAGTCATTGCCTCAAGTCATCTATGCCTGGAACGCATAGCTAGCCCTGGTAACGCAACACACCATCTCCCCCTTAGGATAAAACCTTTACTTTTCGATCTCTAACTGACTCTTTCAACTTAAATATACTAAGATCTTTGTCCTGCTTTTCCTTCACTTTAGAAACTAGAGATAATTCTAAACTATTCTGCACCCACACACTGCCCTCTACTGAACTGACTAAGCGGACACCTAGTCGGGCAAACTGATGAATTTCCTGAGATAACTTTTTCTTATTATTCTCAACATGAGCAACACAACCCATAGACAATCTACTGAGAGAATCAGTCACTACATTGGCCTTGCTCGGATGGTACAGAACACTCATGTCATAATCTTTCAACAATTCTAACCATCTTCCCTGACATAAATTCAAATTTTTCTGAGAAAACACATACTGCAAGATTTTGTGATCTGTGAACACATCAACATGCACCCCATACAAGTAATGTCTCCAAATGTTTAAGGCAAATATTACAGCTGCTAACTCAAGATTATGGGTAGGGTAATTTATCTCATGGGGCTTAAGTTGTCTAGAAGCATAGGCTATGACCTTCCTTCTCTGCATGAGGACATAACCCAAGCATACTCTAGATGCATCATAGTATACAACAAACCCATCTGAACCATCTGGTAGAGTCAAAACTGGGGCTAAGGTGATTCGAGTTTTCAACTCCTGATAACTCTTCTTGCAGGAATCTGACCACTGAAGCTTGACTTTGTTCAAAGTCAATATGGACATGGGGACGTAATAAATGAAAATCCTTCAACAAACTAATGGTAGTTTCCATCTAAACCCAATAAACTCCTAATATCAGTCAGAGAAATGGGTCTAGTCTAGTTTTTTACCGCTTCGATCTTTTGAGGATCAACTCTAATGCCATCACTAGAAATGATTTGACCAAGGAATTCTACTGACCTTAGCCAAAATTCGCACTTACTGAATTTGGCAAAATACTGATGAGCTCTGAGAGTCTGAAGTACGATTCTGAGGTGATCTGCGTGATCATTCTCGCTATGAAAATAAATAATAATTTCATTGATAAAGACTATAACGAATATGTACAGATACTGCTTGAACACGTGATTCATTAAGTCCATAAAAGAGGCTGGGGAATTTGTGGGACCAAAAGGCGTGACTAGAAATTTGAATTGACTATACTGGGTTCAAAAACCTATTTTCAAAATGTCACATTCTCCGACTCTGAGCTGATGGTAGCCTAATCTGAGGTCTATCTTAGAAAAATAGCTGGCGCCCTGAAGTTGGTCAAATAAGTTATAGATTCTAGGAAGTGGGAATTTATTCTTAATTGTGACTTTGTTCAGCTGACAGTGGTCTATACACATTCTAAGAGAATCATCTTTCTTACGCACGAATAAGACTGGTGTTCCCCAAAGGGAACGCTGGGTCTAGTGAACCCCTTGTATAAAAGGTCCTTTAACTGTTCTTTTAACTATCTGAGTTTAGCTGGAGCCATTCTGTATGGAAGAATAGATATGGGCTGAGTATCTGGAAGAAGGTCTATTCTCAGGAAGATCTTCAGGAAACACATCTGAGAATTCATTTACTACTGGAACTGACTCAAGACTAGGATTCTCTGAACTAGAGTCTTTGACTCGTACAAGATGATAGACACATCCCTTAGATATCATTTTTCTCACTCTAAGGTATGAAATCAACTGAACCCTAAGCATTGTAGTAATACCCCTCCATTCAAGGACTGGTTTATTTTAAAACTGAAAATGAACAATTCTATTTCTACAATCAACTGAGGCATAGCATGAATAAAGCCAATCCATGTCGAGAATGATGTCAAAATCCATCATCTCTAATTCTAATAAGTCTGCTGAAGTGACTTTCTAAGATATCATAATCAGAAAGTTACTGTATACCCATTGGGCTATGATATACCGACCCACTAGGGTAGAGACTGAGAAAGGTTTTGCTAAGATTTCTGGTTTGACTTTGAAATTGACTGCTATGTAAGGATTTACAAAAAATATAGAATCTCCTAGATCTAATAAGGTATAAACATGTAAATAGAATATCTCTAACGTACCAGTGACCACATTAGGAGAACTTTCCTAATCTTGTCTAGACTGAAGTGCATAAAGCCTGTTTGGGCATTGCCCACTGGTGGAACTAGAAGTGGCGCCCTGCTGATTTGGCCGACTGGACTGAGCTGATAAATAATTGTACTAACCCTGAGAACCTAACTGAGGACAATCTCTAATTCTATGGCTTGGCTTGCCACACCCGAGACAAACATCACTGTCAGCTCTACAGATACCCTGATGGTTTCTGCCATAATTTTGGCAAAGAGGATTCATTCAAGCACTACTGACACTAACCTTAGATTTAGAGCCTAGAGCCCAATCTTTATTACCAGTTTTAAACTTAGGTACTGGAGCACTGGCTGAGGACTGAGCTGGAACCAAAGATTTCAAGAAAAACTGGGAATAGTTACCACCCTCTGACTTAGGTTGAGTGAAATTGAAGCTACCTATTCCATATTTATTGGATTCCCCCTCTCTCTCCTTATTATTAGCCTCTTCTATTTTCTAAGCATGGACCATGAGCCTAGATATATCCATCTCCTTAATTAATATTGAAGTTTTGCACTTCTTAACCACACTCTCTGACACCTCAGACATGAACTTGCTCATTCTGGACTTATTGTCTGCTACTACATATGGAGTATACCTGGACAACTAAGTAAACTTGAGGAAATATACTTTCACACTCATACTTACTTTCCTGAGATTGATGAACTCTAACACCTTGGCTTCTCTCAGCTCTAAAGGAAAGAATCTATCTAGAAAAGCAGTAGCAAACACTTCCCATTCTATGGGCTCTGCATCTGTGCCCCTGTCTACCTTTCACTGCTTAAACCATGTATGAGTTATATTTTGTAGCTGATAGAAAGATAACTTATCACTCTTACTAGATGTCACTCCCATGATATTTGTGACTTTCTGAACCTGATCGAAGGCCTCCTATAGATCCTCTTCAAACTTAGATCCTGAGAATAAGGGAGGATTCATTCGAGTAAAGTCTCGAATCCTTACTGAGCAGTATTGTCCACTGGGTTGGCCTGAACAATAGTTGGTCATTCATTCTAAGCTGCTATGGAATTGTCTAGAGTGGTGAACGTAGCTCTGAATTCTGTATGGAAGACATACTTGTCCAAGGAATCTGCCTGAATGGGCTGAGGTGCTGACTGATTTTCGGTCCTTCTTCTATTAGTCTTCTTAGGAGGCATGTTCTATAAATAGAAGGAAGAAACAAATTATACTAGGAGTTTAACTTGAGCTCATGCTCATTCGCACGACATGAATACTAAAAGAAGGGAAACTTTTCCTAAAAACATTTCATAGCCTCTTATACATAAGTATGGCACGCTATACACACTTGCACAAGACTCTACTAGACGCGACTTTCAGACTCCCTAGGACTCTATTGAACCTTAGGCTCTGATACCAAGTTTTTAATGCCCCGAGTCTGTACCCCGAATGCTACACGGTGCTTACGACCCCAAAGGACCACAAGCTTACCCCGAAGAACCTGCTATGAGCATTGAACATTAATACTATAATAATGCAGAAAATAGGTTGAAATGCCATAAGGTTCAAAATCTGTAATACAGATAATAATAACAGATGACAAAAATATCTAAAATCAGAATATTGTCAGAACTAGTTTAGTCTAAAAAGCCTCTAGCTGAACTTTCTGAATATAGAGTTGATGGAACAAGCCTCCAACTAACTCCGACTACTAAAATTTTGATAAACTAAAATACTGAATTAAAAGCATATCCTCAATAGATGAGGACTCACTACTGAATATGATGCTGCTAACTAAATCTGTCAAAGCACGGTCGGGAACCTGAGCTTTCGAACCTATGATATGAGACATCATAGTGCAAAGAGAAAGTATGTGTCAGTACGTGGAATGTACTAGTATGATAGATGAGGTAAGGCTGAATACAAGGGTTCATATGCATGAACAATACCTAACTAAATGATATGGAATAACTGAGTAAGAGTACATGGATAACTGAATCTGCTATAAAATATTGAGTATGCAATATTGTGCATATATATATATGTACTATATCTAAGCTTTTACTGAAGATGAGTACTGAGTTCTGGTAACTGAATAACTGATATTTGTGATTTCTGATAACTGAGTTATTGATACTGATTTACTTGTAACTGACTGACTGTGTCTGAAAGTCTTAATTTTATAGAACTGAACTAAGATCTATACTGAGACTGAAACTGAAATCATAGAAAGTAATCATCTAACCGACATGCCCCTTTCTAAATAAATTTGGGGTCTAACCTGTAACCCCAGCTGGAAGAGTATCAATACCATGCCACGAGTAAAGCCAAGCTAAAGAGTCACCCTTATCTGGCAGGTACTCTAATAAGAATGGTGGTACCCTTAACTAGCAGGTTAAAACACCTCATCAACCCTAAACTGGCAGGTTGATATCTCAACTACACTATCTACGTAGTTCTAGAATACAAGGGTTGCTTATAAGGATCACACCCTCTACTGGAAGGTGAGCCCCCATCCTTTGGTTCACTCGGTGTTGAATTCTACTCCAAACTAAATAGACACTGAACTGAATATTGGACTATACTGGGTATGACTGATCTGTTACAGATCGTATTGACTAACTGAACTAGATTGAGTTTACCGAGTTCTATAACTGACTGAGTACTACTGATCGTGACATTACTGGGACTATTTTGTAACTACTGAAGCTATAGGTAAACAGCTAGACTGTCGGGTATTACATACCCCTAGGACTTGATAGCATGAAAGTAATTCATAGCATAATCTTGAAAAGTAAGAAAATGTCCACTTGTTCATAATTCATTCATAGAGACATTTTATCAAACACTTGCAGGGCATAAGCTTGTACATATGCTAGCATGTCATGATTTCACCATTTAATTCATATGGACATTCCATCAAACACATGGAGATCACAACTTAATGCATATATTCATTGATAACATGTAAATATTGTAACTACAACACCCAAACATGCTAATTTAAGGATTTTAACATGGGAATTACAAAAGACAGTATATATGTTATTTCAATTTCACATAATCTACAATTAATCAAGGATTGAAACTCAATTAAGGTCATGAACATGAATACAATCCAATTTCAAGCATATAAATATGAATCAATAATCTTGTAGTTTTAAAAATGGATTCTTGAACTCTATGGGTGAAAGGATCCCATAGATAAACACATAACATACCTGGGTATTTTAATTCTTGAGGCCCTTGGTGATTTCCTTGAGGATTGCTCCTGATTTCTTGAAGCTAGGATTTTTCTATTAGGGAGAGAATGCTTTTTGATTTGGAGAAAAGTGAGTAAAAATGGCCTAATTAAGTTCTTAGGGATTTCTGATTAAATTTATGGGAAAAGTCTTCATTGCCCCTGGACGACATTTTAAATTTTTGTCAAAATTTCCCGATCTATTCCTTTGGCGTGATGCGATGCTATCGCGCCGTGTCACTGAAAATTGACCATTGCGTCTTGGGATCTTAGCACAATGTGGTATAATCGTGGTACCCCACTATATGCGAATTTAACCCTTCGTGCGACGCGCTATAATCGCAGAGTCACACTAGAAAGTGACAATTAGGAAAATGGTTGGCGGCGCGATACAGTGGGATCGCGATGGCTTACTAGATTTTGACAATTGCCCTTTTCACCTTCTCCACGATGAGATGATGTACCATGTGGTACAATGTTTTACAAAAATGGCTATAACTCTTCGCCCGGGTATCGGATTTGGGCGATTTTTATATCATTAGAAAGCTGGCTGAATTTCCTATGCAATGGCAGACTCTAAACTGAAAAATCCTGAGTGTTTTAATAACTTTATATAGGATTACTCATGTAATGAGTGTTAAATTAAGCTAGAAAAATACGGGGTATTACTATAGGTGAGAGCATTTCATAAACACATTTAGCACAGGATATTTAAAATTCATGGGTATTACTTGATGTGTCAAAATAAAATAATTTCTCGTAATCATGAATGCCACTCTTAATTTAACTTCTGAGCTAGAGGGTCCAACCTACAAAACATAAATACCTACGGGCTACATGGGTCCACCCTTTACTCGGCGGCCTAGGCCCCAATCCGAGTTTGCCGCAAGGATTGGAGTATCATGAAAAAAGTATGCCCAACTTGCTGACATACCATGCTATCCCAACTTTTTGAATAGCACATACAACCCGTATCGGCAAAACACGGTTTTGGGCTAAGAGTTATCTAAACTCAAGCCTTGTTTGGGTAACCAACTAGCTCTCTTTAAGCCCAATTTTTAATCCTTTAAAACCATGCTTCATACTTTTAAAACATTTGCATCTTTCATGTTAAGGGAACCTTATGATAGATATTGTTATACCTAGACTTGCAAGACATATCATATCATGTCATAATCATAGCCCTTTTTGTACAAGAAATCATATAGATGACCACCCCAAAAGATTCAAATATTTAAGGAGGAAATTCTTAATTCAAAACGCGTGCAAACATATACAAAATACTCTCTTGAAAACACTTTATCATATGGTGGCCAATCTCTCTTTTAAACATATGCATTTTCTTTAGATTAACAGAATGAACATTTGTAACAAGGAAAGTTCCCTCTCATCATGTCATAACAGTGTTATCCATAACGATATTAAGGATCTTATTTTCAAAACCGTAGACCATACATTTGAAATAACCCACAATACAAATAGACAATATATTTCATAACAAGAGAGGAAAAAGGAGTTCAAAATAATATATTTACTTTCAACAAAACATTCATGCTATTGAAAAGATATCAAAATAAAACCCTTTTTGATGTAAACATAACTATATACCTTTATTACTTGATAAAACAGTAAAACCTTTGCCCATGGAGTTTAGAATAGTCCCACATACCTTTAGTTTCTTAGCTTGAAGAATGAAACCCTAATCTTTCTATTTTCTTGCGATTCTTAAACTTCAAAGGCTTGAATCTAAGATTGCTTGTGGAAAAAAATGGGATTCTTGTCCTTGGGGGAAGAGGGAAGGGTTTTTTTGAGAGTACAATTAGGGAAGATGGGAAATTTACGCCCTAATTCATGATTTTAATCGAGATTGGATGAATTGGGTTGAGGGTAAAAGACTCAATTGCCCCTCAGGCAATTAAATTCGCAACTGAAATGCATTTTAAAGAGCCACCGCGATGCGATGAAGGCCCCATCGCTATAGGCACCATGACGCATGCTATCGTGGTGAGGTGTTGGAATTGAAATCCAAACACAACCCAATCTTTGTTTGAAAAATCAGAAACTTCCTCGAGACATGCTCCTTACACCCCTAAACATGAATTAACTAAAAAATATACGTCTCAGGGTTGGAAAGAATAATTTAAAAATCCTCGAAGTTAAGAGGCTTAAAATATGACTAAGTCCCTAACACTTAGAAAATTTTTAGGCCTTAAACTCTCTATGCATGCAACTAAGAATTAGATCAAGACAAGAATAATACGAGGTGTTACATTATCCCCATTTGGGATCATTTGTCCCCGAATGATGATTCAGGACACAACAAGTACGATTTCAAGTGCTATATGGAAAGAAAAAAGTAGTATGAGATTTGTACGTTCTATATAATCATCCACAATTTTAAAGAGGGACGGGTATCTCGTATGCATATCATTCTCCGACTCCTAAGTAGCTTTCTCAGATTTATGATTTTTCCTCAATACCTTAACTGAAACTATCTCCTTACTTCTCAACTTTATAACTTGGCGATCCAAAATAGCAATGGATTCTTCTTCGTATGACAATCAATCTTTTATGTTAATCTCTTCCATAGGCAATACATTTGAATAATCTCCAATATATTTCTTCAACATCGATACATGAAATACAGAATGAACAGAAGCTAATATCACTGGAAAATCTAACTCATAAGAAATCCCACCAATCCTCATCGTAATCTGATAAGGGCCTATGTAACGAGGACTAAGTTTTCCTTTCTATCCAGATCGCATGACTCCTTTCATAGGGGAGACCTTTAGAAATACCCAACCATCAACCTCAAACTCTAACTCCCTTCTTCTAACATCAGCGTAGGACTTTTGATGACCCTAGGTTGTCTTAAGTCGCTCTCTAATGACCTTCACTTTCTCCATCGCTTAATGAATAAGATCAGGCCCAAACAATCGAGTTTCACCCACTTCATACCACCCAATTGGGGACCTACATATCCTCATATAAAGAGCTTTAAAAATAGCCATTTGAATATTGGAATGATAGCTATTACTATAGGCAAATTCTGTCAACAGCAAGTGATCCACCCAACTACCTTTAAAGTAAATAACACAAGCCCTCAACATATCTTATAAGGTTTGAATGGTGCATTGTGGTTGACCATCTGTTTGAGGGTGAAAGGAGGTACTAAGGTTTACTTAGGCACCTAACTAAACCCCTCTAAAAGGATCGCCAAAACTGAGAAGAGAATTGCGTACCTCGATTAGATAAGATAGACATTGGATCTCCATGCAACCGAACTATCTCTTGGATGTACAACTTAGCATAATCATCGCCCGAATAATTAGTTCACACTGGAAAAAATTAGGTAGACTTGGTCATCCTATCTACAATCACCCAAATAGAGTTATATTGGTTTCAAAATCTTGGAAGTCCTAAAATAAAGTCCATGCTGATCATCTCCCATTTCCAAAGAGGCAAAGCTATCTCTTGGGGAGTGCCACCTGGTCTCAGATATTCCACCTTAACTTGTTGACAATTCAAACACTTAGCCACAAAATTAGCGACATCTATTTTCATGTTATTCCACCAGTAAATTGCCTTAAGATCATGATACACTTTTGTATAGCTGGGGTAAACAACATACCTGGAAGTGTGAGCCTCGTCAAGAATTCTTTTTCGTAACCCATCAACATTCGGCACACATAGCCTACCTTTATACCTTAAAACCCCCATCACCTCCAATTTCAAAAGCCATTACCTTTTGTTGACCAACCTCTTCCTTAATCTGTATTAAGATGGGGTCCTCATCCTGCTTCTCTTTAACTTTTTCACATAGAGAGGATTTAGCTACCTCGTGAATGAAAACCCCTCCATCTTTGGAATCCAGGGGTCAAACTCCAAAATTTTCAAGCTGATGAATATCCCTCACCATATTCCTCTTTCCTTCCTCCACATGATAAAGACTGCCAATTGACAATCTTCTAAGGGCGTCAGCCACCACATTGTCCTTGCCCGAATGATAATGTAGGCTCATATCATAATCATTCAACAATTCTAACCACCACTTCTGCCTAAGATTCAGTTCTTTCTATGTGAAAACATACTGCAAACTTTTGTGATCAGTAATATGTCAGCATCCACCCCATAAAGATAATAATGCCAAATATTTAGCACGAAAACCATAACTACTAGCTCCAAATCGTGGGTGGGATAGTTCTTTTCGTGCACCTTTAATTGTCTAGGTTCGTAGGCTACCTCCTTACCATGATGCATAAGTATACACCCAAGTCCCACCCAGGATGCATCACAGTAAACAACAAAGCCCTTTGTACCCTTAGGTAGAGTCAAAACTGGTACAATAGCAAACTTGTCTTTCAGTTTCTCAAAACTATTCTCACAAGAGTCAGACCAGTAGAATTTTACCTTTTTTTGAGTTAATCTAGTAAGTGGAGCAGCTATGGAGGAATAACTCTCTACAAATCTTTTGTAATACCCTGCCAACCCCAAGAAGCTTTGGATGTCAATTGGAGTGGTGGGTCAGGGGCATTTTCTTAATTCCTCAACCTTTTAGGGGTCAACCTTAATTCCCTCATTAGAAACAATATGCCCCAATAAAGCAATAGCACTAATCCAGAATTCACACTTGGAAAACTTTACATACAATTCATGATCCTTAAGAATCTGAAGGACGATTCATAGTTGATTGACATGATCCTCCTCACTCTTAGAGTAAATCAAGATATTGTCGATAAAGACTATGACAAACAAATCTAAAAACTGACGAAACACCCTACTTATTAGGTCTATAAAAGTTATGGTCATTAGTCAGTCCAAAGGACATAACGAAGAATTCATAGTGACCATATCGGGTTCGAAAAGATATTTTGGGAATGTCAACCTCCCTCGCCTTCAACTAATGGTACCCTGAACGAAGGTCTATTTTGGAAAAATATTTGGCACCTTAAATTTGGTAAAAAAGATCATCAATTCTGGGAAGAGGGTACTTATTTTTAAATGTGACTTTGTTCAGCTGACGGTAATCTATACACTTACGGAAGAAGCCATCTTTCTTACGCACAAAGAGTATCAGAGTACCCCAGAGAGAGATAATAGGATGAATGAAGCCTTTTTCAAGAAGGTCTTTTAGCTGTTCTTTTAAATTTTTCAGTTCTGCATGAGCCATTCTATATGGCAGAATAGAAATAGGTCGGACAGGTCAATGCCACAGTCTATCTCCCAATCTGGTGGTATCCCGGGAAGGTCATCAGGAAAAACTTCTAGTAATTCATTAACTACAGGGATAGACTGGAGCGTAGGACTTTTAGTACTAGAATCTTTGACCCGAACAAGATGGTACAAACAACCCTTAGATATGAGCTTACGAGCTCTAAGATAAGATATGAATTATCTCCTAGGTGCTAGAGAATATCCCTCCTACTCTATCGCTGGCTCATTAGGAAAAGAAAAGGTGACTTTTCTGGTTCTACAGTCTAATGTAGCATAACCTGAATGGATCCAATCCATTACCATATAGCATCAAAATCAGCTATATCTAGTTCTACAAGGTCATCCACAGTATCACGATTAAAAATAGATACCACACAATTTCTATAAACCCTCCTACCGATTATAGAACCGCCAACAGGGGTGAAACCGAAAAGGGTTTCAGAATATTTTTGGGTTCAAAACAAAAACTAACTACCATGTATGGGGTCACATAAGACAAGGTAGACCTGGGATCAAGTAACACATATACATCACGAGAGAAAATATGTAACATATTTGTGATCACATCTGGTGAAGCCTCTAAATCCTGGCGGATAGACAAAGCATATAATCAGTTGTGACCACCTCCAGTAGCCGAAGTATCATCCTTGAATGAAGGAGCTACTGGAGTAGTCTGGTCTTTCGGCCCTCCGAGGTTTCCGCTAGTCATGGGATAAAATCTCTGGATAGACCTTGTCTGACCATAATTATAGCATACATTACTCCTGAGGTAGCATCTCCCTAGGTGATTCTTTCCACATGAATTATAGAGAGGGTATGATCTGGTAGGATGAGTCACTCTCTTTTAGGACTTAGTACCCTAAGATCTAGGCCTATCCCCTGACTGGGACCATTTCACTCCCGAATACCTAGGCGTAGGTGCACTTACTGAAAACTGAGCATTGCTCCAAAATATCTTCTTAGACTACTTATTACCCCAATTACCATCTTGGTGCTGGATGTTATTTTGATCTAAAGACCTAGCCTTCTTATCCTGCCTCTCCCTTTTCCTTACCTCTGCTTGCCTCTTTCTCCTCTTCTACCATCTACATATGCACTGATAACCTGGAGAAATCCATGTCCTTGTTCAGCATTTCCCCTTTATATTCCAACACCAAACCATTTGAGAGACCAGATGCAAACTTTCTCATACGAGCCCTCATATTGCCCACTAACTCTGGAGCATAATAAGACAACTAGGTGAACTTTAGTGCATACTCTTTGACACCCATCTTTCCTTGTTTCAGGTTTATAAATTCCTTGGATTTTTCTTCCCTCAGATCTTAGGGAAAGAAATGATCCAGGAAATCTTCCTACAAACTAACCCCAAATAGAAAGTTCAATATCACTACCCTTCAAATCATCCCACTCATTATACCACTGGTTAGCTACGTCCTTCAACTTATAGGCTGCCAACTCAACCCCTTCAACTTCATTAGCATGAATAACTCTAAAAAATTTCTATATTTCATCAATGAACCCTTAGGGGTATTCCTCAACCTTTGTACCCATAAAGGTGGTTTGGGTTTAGCCTCATGAATTGGACAACTCGAGTAATTTTAGATGAACCAGACACAGAGTCCACATCTTCAGACCAACAGGTCTAAGAGGCCACAAGATGAGCAATCGTATGGATGGACTGTTGGAACTTAACATTCGAGACTTCTCACTGAGAAGGTTGGGTACAGTTAAAAACAGACCGATGAACTCGAGGTGGACAAGTTTGGGTTGGAGGAACTCCTGAAGTAGCAACAAACTCTGGAGTACGAGCTCTGTTATGGGTTCGCATCTCATGAGTAGAGCGAACATCATCAGCTTAGGTATTTTGTTTGTTGGATCTATGGGGAGGCATGATCAATCTTTGAAATATTAGAAATCATAAGTTAAGGGACATTCAGACTCTACAGCACGAGCTAGAATATTGAAGAAAAAAGAGACATTCCTAAATGCTTAGTAGCTCTCTCCTTATAAGTATGACGTGCTACACATTCATAAAAAACACTCTACCTGGCGCGACTTCACAGACACCCTGGGACCATGAACCGTGCTCTGATACCAAGTTTGTCACGATCCAAATCAAGGCTCTGGCCGCGATGGGCATCCCAAACCATGAAGGTCTGAGAACCCTCTTAACTAGTAATCATATACATAATTCATCTATTATCAAAATGAGAAAGCAAACTGGAAACATAGTCATTTTATTATTGCAACATAACAATGTGGAAATTAAATTCAGAAAGACCCAAAACCATCTAGAATAATCTGTCTGAAACTAGGACAAGGCCCCAGGTCGGACCATGAACTAAAACCAAATAAAAACATCACATAGAACTAGGCCTTACGAAATAAGAGAGGCTCACCTAGTCCAAATGTTAGATGAAAATCTACTGCTTAGCGGGACCACGGGACTGAGCATCAGATCCTTAAATATAGGGGGGTCAATACACAATGTACTAGTATGTGAAACAATCTAAAATAATATAATTTTATACAACACAGGTGAGAGAATTTCATAAAAACATTTAGTACAGGATACTTAAAACACATGGGCATTACTTGATGCATCAAAATAAAATAATTTCTCATAATCATGAATACCACTCTTAATTTAACTTCTAAGCTAGAGGGTCCATCCTACAAAATACAAATACCCATGGGCTATATGGGTCAGCCCTCGACTCTTCGGCCAAGCCTCCAATCTGAGTTTGCCGCAAGGATTGGAGTATCATGAAAAAGGTATGCCCAACTTGCCGACATACCATGCTATCCCAACTTACCGAATAGCACATAAAACCCGTATCGGCAAAACAACATTTCGGGATAAGAGTTATCTGAACTCAAGCCTTGTTCGGGTAACCAACTAGCTCTCTTTAAGCCCAGTTTTTAATCCCTTAAAACCATGCTTCATACTTTTAAAATATTTGCATCTTTCATGTTAAGGGCACCTTGTGATAGGTATCGTCATACCTAGAGTTGCAAGTCATATCGTGTCATGTCATAATCATAGCTCTTTTTGTAAAAGAAATCATATAGATGACCACCCCAAAATATACTAATATTTAAGGAGGAAATTCTTTATTCAAAACGCATGCAAACATATACAAAATACTCTCTCTAAAACACTTTATCATAAGGTGGCCAATCTCTCTTTGAAACACATGTATTTTCTTTAGATTAACAGAATGAACATTTGTAACAAGGAAAATACCCTATCATCATGTGTTGACAGTGTCACCCATAACTATATTAAGGATCTTATTTTCAAAACCATAGCCCATATATTTGAAATAACTCACAATACAATTAGATAATATATTTCATAATAAGAGAGGGAATTTTGTTGTTCATGCTCTCAATTAACTTTTCAAAACTGAAAACACACTCATATAAGTGAATATAAATCGATTCTAGTAAAAGGAGTTTAAAACAATATATATACTTTTAGCAAAACAATCATGCTATTCAAAAGATATCAAAATAAAACCCTTTTTGATGTAAACATGACTATGTATCTTTATAACTTGATAAAACAGTAAAACCTTTGCTCATGGAGTTTAGGATAGTTCACGTACCTTTAGTTTCTTAGCTTGAAGAATGAAACCCTAATCTTGCTATTTCATTGCGATTGTTGAACTTGAAATGGTTGAATCTAAGATTACTTGAGGAATAGAATGGGATTCTTGTCCTTTGGGGAAGAGGGAAGGGTTTGTTTGATAGTACAATTGGGGAAGAAGACAATTTACGCCCTAATTGATGATTTTAATCAGGATTGGATGAATTGGGTTGAGGGGAAAAGACTCAATTGCCCCTTAGGCAATTAAATTTACAATTGAAATACGTTTTAAAGATCCACCACGACGCGATGAAGGCCCCATCGCTATAGGCACCACGATGCATGTTATCGCGATGAGGTGCTAGAATCGAAATCCAAACACGACCCAATCCTCATCCGAAAAATCCAAAACTTCACCGAGACATGCTCCTTACACCCCTGAATATGAATTAACTCAAAAATCTATGTCTCGGGGTCGGGAAGACCAATTTAAAAATCCTCAAAGTTAAGAGATAAAAATATGACTAAGTCCCTAACACTTTATAAAAAATTTCAGGCGTTAAACTCCCTATGCATGTAACTAAGAACTGAATCAAGTCAAGAATAATACGGGGTGTTACAAGACAGCAGTTTGCAAGTAGGACAAGCTCTTCAAATAGGTTGTGACCTTGTCGTGGTATCTCGTGACACTTCATATGGTATAGGTTCTGTCCTCGGGGAACTTGAACAAGATAAACTTTCATTGAGAAAACAAATAAAAAGCTCCCCACCAATCAAAGTCATGGAACACTCTATTCCTACCACTAGAATTTGGGACTGATCAGGACTCCTGTCGGGTACCCTTTATCTTTCAGACTGTTGCCTACAGATTTTAGACTTGAAGCAAAGCAATTACAATTGCCAACTACCTTGTATTACCATCGAGATTCAGTTCAGCAGACTATTTCCTTAACCTTCCACCTATGGAATCTCTGCAGGACTTTACATGGAGTGTCGATCTAATTATGTTACTCGAACTAATAGGTTTGCTTCTCCTTCCCCAAGAGCTTTCCTAGATGTCTCTTCTTCAGTTCCTTCAAACAGACCTATATCTGAAACCAACTTTGATGCAGGTCTACCATCTTCAATGACGTAAATATCTTATGAGCTGACTGTACCATCTTCAACAGATCTGAAAATCACAATCTGATAGCTCCTATATCCTCCTAGGTAAATTTTTGAACTCAGCCTTGAATTCTGATGAGCTGACTGCACCAGCTTATTATGGACTTAAGTAAAATATCTTATGTTGGCTTAGAAGTACCAAAATTATGTGTGGTTAGCGGCGTTGCAAAGAAGACCAGTAAAGCTACCTCATTTACGAAAGCCACAGTTCGGTTGTATCCATATTTGTTCAGGTATTCTTTTTGAAGTTAGCTTTTGAATAGCCACAAAAATCCCAAACTTAAAATCTTCGCTTTCCATTGGACAGATTTTTAATTCCTCTGCATGACACACTTCTGTGACCACAATGTGTTGCATCCTCGTCTAGAGATAGTAAGTGACCAATGAGATTCGAATACCAAAATCCTTACCATGGAGGTTCAGCCTCCAACGATCGGTGTCTTCTCGCTTGACAGAGGACTGTTTTCCGAATCACTTCATTATGAAGAATGGTCACAAATGTAGACCAAAGCCGTCATCAGAAATTTCTCCCGCTGCTGAAATCCGCAATTCATAAGGAAATTGCGCTCGCTGAATCTTCTCATCCTACAGGATGTCTTAGAAATTGGAGTGTTCCGTCTTGTAGATTTGGCAACGTCTGCTACACGTCTGGCTACTGGGAATGCATAGAGGATGTGCTGCCCCGAATTGTGGATTTTCATAATTTTTTTATAAACATATATGACTGTGTATCTGACCTGTTTCTTTTTTATCCAGATTTGCGCAGTCTCACTAAAACATCCCCGTCTTGGTCTAGGAGCGTGTAAGCTATGAGCTAATTGACTCTAATGACATAAGACTTGGAAGGTCAGCATATCCAAATATCAAGTCAAAGCACCTTCTGGATTAACAGAAATTCATTTTTGAAGTCCATCTATGACCTGGCCTATTTTCTAACAGATTTGCACAATTTCACCAAAACATCCCTGTCTTGACGTAGGAGCGTCCAAATGATGAGCAACTTAATTCTGTTGAAACCAAACTTTGAAGGCTACGAAATATCCAAAAATCAAGGCAAAAATCCATCCGGATTGACCGAAATCAATTTTTGAATTTGACATACAATCTTGCCTATTTTAGATTTGCATAGTTTCACCAAAACGTCCTCATCTTGACGTAAGAGCTTCAAAATCATGAGAAGCTTGATTTGGTAGAAAATATACGTAGAATGCCTCAACATACATAAAAATCAAGGCAAAACTCCTTCTGTATTAACGGGAATCAATTTTTCAAAGATAAAAAATTGTGTTATTTCTTTTTGACAGATGTGTGCAATTTTACCAAAGTATTCCCGTCTAGGTGCAGGAGCAACCAAATAATGAGTGAGTAGATTTCATAGAATCGAGAGTTGGAAGGATAAAATTCTTCTGGATTAACAGAAATTGATTTTTGAATTGGGATAAAACTGGCAGGCCGTAACTTTGGACAGCATTCTTGCGTGTGCTTCTCTTTTTGTATCTTTCTCCAAACAGGGTTTTACCCCCTCCCTTTTTTAGGTCTGTATGAGGGTGTAGATAGTCTCTATTTCAAACCAAGAAGATGCAAGGTACCAACTGGCGGGTTAACTCTTGCGGCTAAGCAAGATGAAAGACTTGGAGTACTCCTTCGACAACCTTGAGCATCGTTTCGTTGCAGCTATGTGATACACATTTTGAGTTTTGCTTTAGCAAAAGACAAGTAGTGTGTCCTCTGTTGCATCTTTGGCGAGTGAAGCATGCGGGACGCCCTTTTCTTGAAACTTGGTGAGAATATGGAGTATCCGAATCTTCAAACTTTGACGTGGAACAGTTCTTTCTTCAAACTTGGGTAGGTACTACATTTACTGTCCTTTTCACATTTTGACGGCTGGATATGGCATCTTTCATCCTCAGACCTTCGGTAAAAATGTATGCATAGAAGTGTTTGGAGTATCTATCCTTTAAACTTTGTTGATTTCCAACTTCAATAACTTCTGCAAAAATATTTGTTTCTTGATGCAGGTATTACGAGTTGCTTGACATTGTGAAAATGAAACTTTAAGAGGTATGTATATCAAAATTTAAGGGTCAAACTCGTTCATGGACGGCTGAGTTAACTTTTTTTTTAAAGGTGATCAGACATCTACTGCACCAACTTTTCAGATTTGTGCGTCTATGGTATAAAATCCATAAACCAGTGTAGGAGCAACAAAATCATGTGCTTCTTGTTTTGTTGGCAAGAGGGACTCCAAGAGCTACAACTATACAATACTTGTGGCCAAAGGCTTCAGGGATTTGTACAGAATTTCCTTTGAATTTGGTTCAAATCCTGCCGAGCTCTTCTTCTTCAGAATTACACGTCTATGGTATAAAATCCATAACTTGGTGTAGGAGTGCCCAAAACGTGATTTTCTGATTTCTTTGGAAAGATACTCCAAGAAATACAATATGTAGAAAGATCATGGCCAAATGCTCTACGAATTTGTATAGATTCTTCTTTGAAGTTAGCTCAAATTCTGTCATGCTCGTCTCTTCAGATTTGGATGCCTATGACATAAAATCCATGACTTGGTGTAGGATTGCCGAAATCACTAGCTTCCTATTTCATTGGAAGGAAGAATCCAAGAACTACAATCGGTAGAAATATCACGGGCAAAGACTTTATGAATTTGTACAGATTTTACTTTGAAATCGGCTTAGGTTTTTTTTGGTCTGATTTATTTGCTTTGTGCGTCTATAGAATAAAATCCATAACTTGAGCTTGAAGTGTTGAAGTTTTGTTAAATCAGCCTGAATTGACGCGTACTATTTTCTGAAGTTGATGCTACAATCTGAAGTTATCCTGGACAGTATGCTTCATGAGTGATTATTCTCCTTTTTTTAATCTTCTTTTATAGGTATTTGAGAGGGTATAAATGGTCTTGATATCAGACCAAGGCAATTCAAGGGATGTCCATATATGTAACAAGGTACAATTTGACATGTTACTTCTTGTATCTTGGTAAGAAAAAGACTTGAGCAACTGCATTGCATCCTTGGCTTCATCCTTGCACCTTGGAGAGAGATTTTTTTAAATATCTTTTTTGAGCTCAAGCATGTGCCCATCTCAACATCGTGTGTTGGTGAGCAAGAGGTTTGGAATAGTCCTCCCCCACTTTGGCAACACACCATCCTTATCTTTGGCTTGATAGAGAGTACACTCCAAAATTCTATCCTTAAAGAATGAAGTGCATGGAGTGTCCTCTTAGTGTAGTTTAAGAAGACGTAGACATGGGCATCTAAGGTACATTTTTTTATTCAAACATGGTTGAAAGTAATATTTGATCCTGAGCAAACACTAGGTCCAGAATGTGATAAGTCTTGATTTTCAGCTAATACATGATGAGTTTCCCATATTCTTCTTAGTAATTTCAATGATCCAATTCTCATGATATGTTCCAAACCTCCATAGTCTATAGGTGGTTTCGTTGTTATGGAAATTCAAAGCAGATGAAGGAAAATCTTCTAGCTGCTTCATATCTGGGAGGAAATGTGTAACAGGGCTTATTCTGAAAGACGAATATGTTAAAAGCTGAAGTGCTTCTTGACATAAAGAAGAATGAAGTCGTTCACCTCGATCTGCCTCCATGTCTTTCTTTTGCTGCTATTTGCGTTCTTGATATGTTAGCTTTGGCTTTAGTCTGGTATTGACCTTCTGCAGATCATTTTCTTGGTGAGGATATGTTAAGGATATATATATATGTTAAGGTGTATCAAAACTAATCTCATTCCATTAGTCTTTTGTGAACCACTCAGGATTCATGTGGCCCAGAAAATTACTCAGATGTGACTGAAGAATGTGATGACTTGAAGGCATCTCAGCAACCACACTCAGTTCAAAGAAGCCGTATACAAAATCATGCAAACAAGTATGGAGCAGCAGCTATTTCCTGTACCGAGCAGAACGGAAATATAAACAATTCTCCATCTGCCCAGCATGTCAATGTGGGCTGCTTGAAAGATACACAAGGCAGCGGAACTGTGAATTAGATTCCCCAGCATTAAAGGTCGTACGTCTGATGTCTAATGGAAACTATTTGGAAAATCACAGCCAAACATCTCTTGTTCTGAAGGTAGTAGTTTGAAAGCGGGACAAGCTCTTCAAACAGGTTATGAACTTGCCTGGGTGTCTCGTAACACTTGGACTGGAAGAGGTTCTGTCCTCTGGGAACTCGAAAAAGCTAAACCTTTATTAGTGAGCAAACAAATCAACAACTCCCCATCAATAATAGCTGGATCCTCAATCAAAGCCATGAAACACTCTTTTCCTGCCACTAGAATTGGGGACAGATCAGGACTCCTGGTGGGTACCCTGCATCTTTCAGACTGCTGCCTACAAATTTTCAACTATAATCGCCAACTACCCTATATTTCCCTCGAGAATCAGTTCAGCAGACTATTCTCCTAACCTTCCACCTATGGAATCTCTGCAAGACCTTACATGAACTGTCGATCAAATTATGTTACTCGAACTAAAAGATTTACTTCTCCTTCCCCAAGAGCTTTCCTAAATGTCTCTTCTTCAGCTCCTTCATACAGGCCTACATCTGAAACCAACTTTGATGCAGGCCTACCATCTTCATTGAGGTCTAATCGTAACTCAAGTTCACATTTTCCCTTCTCTAGTAAATGTACGTACCCTACCTATCCATGTTCCAAGATGTGGTGCGAGAACTACCCTCAGTGAAGTATTCTCAAGAAATTTTTCTACGAATGAGACAGGTTTACCTCCCTTATTTTACTTCTCAACCTTGCGCCCCGATGTAGTGCCCAGACTACCCTCAGCTGAAGTATTGAAACTTTCGAGACAGGTATGCCTCCTTCATTTTCCGCCTCATGTTATGATCCATTGATCCTCACATCAGACCCAATATATATGTTTAGTCGTTGATATAGTACACAGTGCAGTTCTTGATCAAGAAATTCTCATATACCTCAAATGTTATTCGCCGGCCTAATCAGGGGTTACCGAGAAACCTCAGCAATATACCTTTGGTGGTTGTAAAATGTCAGAAATAACAAATTTATATGATATATAGTTTTCATTCTTTTGCTTAAGCTCTCTCTGCCCCCCGCCCCCTCCCTCCCTCCCCTATTTTTGGCATACAAATGAATATAGAACTTCGCTTGAGCCGGCAAGAATATGAATTATGAAGATTCAATGGAGGCAAGAAATTGAAGGTTGCTATAAGAAAGAAGAACAAGAAGTGAAAAAATCAAAGTACCATGAAGAGAAGTTTGGGTGTTGGAGATGAAATGAGAAATGAAAAGTTCAAGATCAAGACTCCTCATGTTGTCATAGTTGCTACTACACCAAAATAGTCAAGGTGGCCAGTCACAGTGGCCAAGACAATAATAGTTCCAATAGTTTTGATTAAACCTTTTTATTTTTATTGTAGTTGAGTCTTATGTTTTAAGAAACACTGTACTCCTTTGTATGTGTGTTTTCCTAATTATGATAGGAGAGCATTTCTTCTACCGAAGTTACTGGATAATTTTATCGAGTTTCTTGGAAAAAATTTACTTTTGAGTCTCACATGCCATGTAATAGTTGTATGAACCATTTAATATTTTGACAAATGAACTTTTTAGGCTCCACCTGTCAGAGAATTCTTTTTATCAACCCTCTTCGTTTTCTTTTCAGTTTCACCGTCATTAACTTTTTTCTTCGACAATCTATGTTTTGTTCTTTTGCTCTTTCTTGTAAGGTTATCTTTTACTTACTGTTTTCTTTATGTTTCTACCTTTACCCCTTTTCTTCCAAATTCCTTTTTACTGCTCTTGATACCAAGTAGTTGGTATATTGAAGGTTTTTCTTTTTCCTCTTAGTTATTATTTGTCGATATTTATATGCAAATTATATGGTACTCACTTTTTCATTCGTTTATCTTATTTTCTTAATTTTATTTCAAAAAAATTATTTCTTTCATTTTTAGATAATTTTTTAATTTCAATTTTTCACGTGACATATTTAAAATATTTTAAATTCTACATCATTTTAATTTAAAATCAAAATATTTAAAAGTCCCTTTTACTTTTTAAACCTTGCAAAAGAACAATCAAACAAATAAATTTAAATGGAAGTATTGTTTCCATCAGTTAAATGTATGAGTGATAACTCAACTTATAGCAATTGACCACCAATCACTCAACTTTATCTTGTGTTTCAAAAGTCATTTAATTTTGCCTAATTAGTTTTCGTAATTATTTTAGCCCAAAATACAATTTTCAGTAGATATTTGATGATGTGATAGTTCTAAATTTTAAAAAAAGAAATATTTAAAAAATTAAAATTAATATTTAGATTCATTTAAGACCAACCTATTCTAAATTTAAACCAGTTCTTGACCGACCACCTTAAAATAATTTTACTATACAGGAGATTATCTTAATAGTTAAAAAAAAATATGAGTGTTCTTTAATTTCTAACATTCTAATATTATAGATGTCCTTAACAATATTGAACCATAATGAACAATATTATATAAACTCAATAATGAAAAACGGATTCATCATCTATGAGATTTAATTTCAAATTTTTCGACACCAACAAAAAAGAGAGTATAGTGAAAAAAAGAAAAGAAATCATTATCATGGTTGAATGGCCAAAAAAATTACTTTGTTTACAATTATGTACAAATAAGAGTTAGGATGAAAAAAAAAAGGAAACAAAAATAATCAATCTACAAAGTATCGAAAAGGAGGGGGGAAAAGCAATTTGAGAAAAAAGCCAAAGAACGAAAATTAAAAAAAAAAAAAAAAAAGTAAACAAAAAGTAACTAAAAAAAAAGAGCTAATAATGATTTGTCTTAATGACCGAAAAAGAAAAAAAAAAAAGGAAAAATAGCTCAGTGGACCCTTGTACTATGTCCGTTTTGTAAAATGGATACTCTTACTTACATCTTTGTCATCTAGACCCTTGAACCCACTAAAAAGCAACATTTTAAATACTTTTTTGATTAGTGTAACACACTCGCCCCATGTCAGCTTCCACGACCGCCACGTCAGCTTTCACGACATTTTCAGGTATTACATTAAATTTCATGTCATTTTTAAAATGATACATAAGAAATTAAATATTAAAATAAATTTAATTAAATAAAAAAAATATAAATTGTAGAAAAATTTAAATAATCATGTTTTTTATTTACTCACAAATTAAATATCAAATTCATTCCAAATAATTAAAATTCTTCTACAAATAATTTAAATTTTTAACTATAAATTTATATATGCAAACATAATGAATTTTTTATTTTTAAATTTGAATATCTTTAACAAATTCACAAAAACTTTAAGTTTTTTCAACATTATTCATGAAATTCACTAATTTTTCAATATCCACTGTCACTCACTTTCAATTTAAATTTAAATTTTAACGACAAAAAATATGAAAATATTTCAACTTAAATTTTAATCCAAAAAAGATATGAAAAGATTTGAATGGAGAAAAAAATTAAAAAAAAAATAAAAAGTGAGGGGTGGGGGGAAGGGGGCTGGACGGGGGTAAGGGGTGGGGAGGTGGCTGGACAGGGGGAAGGTGCTTGGGGAGGAGGGCTGGACGAGGATGAGGGGTAGGGTGGCGGTGGTTGGACGGAGGAGAGGGCTGGACGAGGGGTGAGGGGTGGGGTGGGGGGTAGCTGGACTGGGGAGGATGCTTAGAGAGGGGGGGCTGGACGGGGGTGAGGGGTGGTGTGGGGTGTGGACGGGGGGAGGGGGCTTGACGAGGGTGACTTTTTTTATTTTTAATTTTTTAATTTTTTAATTTTTAATTTTTAAAAATATTTTTAAATTAAAAAAACTAGAAAAAAATCGACTTCCCTTTTTTAAAATTATTTTAATATAAAACTAACCAAAAATTGACCCCTTCTCGCGCCCTAGGCGCGTGCCTGCATGCGCCTCGTCCTACTCAGCCATTTTAATGCCACATAGGTCTGGTCAACGATCAAGAAGTTAAAAATATTGCTTTTTAGTAGGTTCAAGGGTCCAGATGACAAACATGTAAGTAGGAGTATACACATTACAAAACGGACATAGTACATGAGTCCACTGAGCCATTTTGTCAAAAAAATGAAGAATATAGGAATTGATCTTGTAACACCCCGTAAATTTTTTTCGTACACTTATCGCGATTATATGGAGTCCTAAAGACTTGCGTATGGGTTAAATTAAGTTTATGGTGTTCGTAAGTATCCCGTCGATAGTTGTATGTGTAGGTATTGGAATAAGCTTTCCAACGATATAAAGTTTGCCCAAAACAGAGGAGTATTTCATATAAGCGAGCACATTCGAAATTTCAAAACGGTGGCCGGGAAGCCTGTGAACAGTGATTCTGCAGGAAAATTTCTGCAGCTAGGCACTCCAACTTGAGACGATCATAACTCCTTGTACAAAAAGAACTGTGTGAGCTGCTATATATAGACGAAAATCTCCGAGAGTCTTCTTTCTAATGCAATTGGTTTCATCCAAATCCAACATCGGAGTAAGGAGTTATACTCGTTTTACTTCAGCCTCTCAAAACAGTTTTTAAGGGTCAACTTCAAACGATCATAACTCCTTGTACAGGACGAACTGGGTGGCCTACTTTATATGAAATGAAATCCCTTTGAGTTATCTATCCAACGATACCAATTTCACCCAAATCCGATATCGGAGAAAAGAGTTATGGTCGATTTACTTCAGCCTGTCAAAACTGTCCACTGGGGACAGATTCGAGATTTATTTCAATTTTTAGGGCACAATGGTCATTTTCTATTACCTTTGGACGAAAATTGGTCTTAAAAACCTGCACTTAGCCTCAATTTTATCAGATTTTATCCAAATTTTAGGAAAGGTGAAAACCCTAGCCAATTTCAACCTCAAATATTTTGTGATTCAACCGTAGAAAATTCAAATTGGTTCCGTAGTTGTGTTCACCATCTCGGAAGCTTCAAGAAGCACCCCATGGTTATGTAAGGAGGATCCTAAATACAAGAGTTCATTGTTAAGGTATGAATATTGTTTATTCTTGATTCTTATCCATGAATAAGTATTGATAAAGGATTATGAGTATTGTCTTGATGTTGGAAGATAACTAGAAACATAGTTATGAATTGTTGTGTATAAATTGTTAGTAGTAAATTATGGAAGTTGCTGTGTTGGATTATGGAGGATGAATTGTGGTGATATATCATTATATTAGTGGTTATGTATGCCTAGTGATCATGTTGCTATTGGATGGTGATTAAGAAGGGAAATAAAGGCTAAGAGTGATGTTGAGGGATATTTCATGAAAATACAGGATAGGTGAATGTAATAAGAGTATAAGAGGATGTATGTAGTACTCTTATTGATGAGCTAAAGGATTACTTCCTAGACATTATTTGGTGAAGTTAATACCTAAATGGTAAGGTTTGGTTGCTAATACTAGTTTGCCACAAATGACTTATTGTAGATAAGTGTTCGAAGAGTACGGGAAGTCACTTGTATTGAAGTGGTTATATCAAGGTATGTAAGACATACTCTATCTATTCTTTGGCATGAATAATGACCCATGGCACTCTCAAGTAAGCTTCCAACACTGTCCTACGACACATGACATAATAACATCATATGATCTTCGACACTACCAATTGAACTTGTTTTCACTTTTAAGATGTCCGGCTAGTCAAAAAATGTCCACATACTATTGTTGACTCCGAAATGGTTTAATGAGGTATCCATGATTCTCTACTTCATCTTCATGATATTGATTACCTATTTACATGTTTTTCCTATTGAGGTATCATGGTTTCAAGTTCCATAAAGTGTGACCACAAAGTAACCAATCTCAAAGATTAATTGAATTAAGAAATGGAATGTCTGTATTTTAAATTGATGATATGATGTATTGTATTAGTACCACTGATCAGTTGGCCATTGTATTATAAAGATTATGTATATATGCTATTCCAGGGGTGGTCCCTGATGTATTGTAATAGTACCACTGATCAGTTGGCCATTGTATGACATATGTTATGTATTGACAAGGATTACGGGAAGTAATGATATGAAAGTAATGTGCAGGTATCCCATCAGTTCTTTTAAGTGTGGCCTACTCATACTGTTTATTCACTGGTATCTGGTTTCTGTTGATCTTTTGTATCTCATCTTGATACTCACTGCCTTACATACTCAGTACATATTTCCGTACTGACGTCCCTCACGAGGGACCTGCATTCATGCCTGCAGGAACAGGTACTTCAGGTCGTACACCTCCGCAGTAAGAGCCAGGACATTCTGTTGTTAGTGGTGAGCTCCAGTTGTTTTGGGGCATCCCAAGTCGTCTCTATATGTACTTTTGTTATTTGCATAAAAGTCTTTTGTGGGCGGGAGTTTGTCCCGACCCCAACTCAGTTGTGTATCTATGTAGAGGCTTTTGTAGACATATTGTACAGCCATAGGAGTGTTTGGTTGATAGACGTGATGGCTCTGACGGCCAATTACTGTTCATATATATATTTATGCGTGTCTGCTGGGCTGATACAGGTACTGTTTTCTTCTATTTACAACGAAGTGCTGCCCAAATTTCTAATTTTCATAAGTAATGTGAATGTGAAAGTATAAGTTATGAACGGGTTCTCCCGGGCCTCCTCGGCTACGGGTGTCAGTCTGCTCCAATGGGATTTGGGGTATGACAGAAGTGGTATTAGAGAAGTTCGTCCTAGTGAGTCTACAAAGCCGTGTCTACGTAGAATCTCGTTTATCGGTGTGTTGTGCACCACATCTATAAACAGGAGGCTATTGGACATTTAGGGATTGTTTCCACTCTTCATTTCTTAGATCGTGCAATAGATCCCATATTAGAGATAAAGTCATAATCAATAGCTTAATCCAATTGTTTCTTTTTTATTTATTATAGTGACGATGCCGGTTACAAGGAGAAAGAATAAGTGGAAGCGAGTAGATGCAATGGCCGGAGAAGGTACTAGTAAGTCACCACCGGCACAAGCTGAGCAAAGTGAGTCTCAAGCTGAGCATATATCAGGCTCTTCTTCTCCTCCGGAAGGGCCGTCTATTAATGATGTTGATCGAGATTTGAGGGATGCAGTACAACTTCTGACGCGTATAGTTGCCGGTTAAGTTCAAGGGCAAGCTATTCCTACCACGGGTTCTAGTGGTATGGATAGAGCAGCTAGCCTTCGGACTCAAGATTTTCTGAAACTGGATCCTCCTACTTTTACCAGATCAGATATTAATGAAGACCCGCAGGACTTTGTCGATCAGACCCAAAGGGCTCTAGATGTTATGCATGTATCCGGTAAAGAGATGGTTGAGCTAGCAGCATATAGACTGAAAGGAGAGGCTATATTGTGGTACGAGGATTGGAAACGATCTAGGGGTATTGATGCACCTCCAACTACGTGGGGAGAGTTCAAAAATGCATTTATTGATCATTATCTTCCATTTGAGACTCGTCAGGCCCGTGCAGATCAATTCTTAAATCTTCGTCAGGGTAATATGAGTGTAAGAGAGTATAGTCTTCGATTTAACTCCTTGTCTCGATATGCTTCTAATGTGGTAGCTACTATGGACGACAGAGTTCATCACTATGTGAATAGATTGGAACCATACTTGGTTAGAGATTGTACCATTGCTGCTTTGAACAAGGACATGGATATAGCGAGGATACAAGCTTTCGCTCAGAAGATGGAAGATCAGAGGCAAAGAAGAAGAACCCAGGAATCAGAAAAAGGATATTCTAAGCGGCCCAGAGCTATAGGGCAGTTTGTGGCATCTCAGGGAGGTTTTAGGCCTTCGTTCTCTCATAGATTGCCTAGCCCGTTATCTTCTTATCCAGCAATTAGTGCTCCACCGCAATTTCAAAGGTTCAGAGGTAGTCAGTTTGGGCAAAGCAGTGAAAATCAGAGTTCGCGAACAGTGGGGTATCAAGGGCAAGGGAGTATGAGTCAATTGAGACCTCCACGACACCCGTGCCCCATTTGTAGAAAATTTCACTTTGGCGAATGTCGTCTTGGGACAAACAATTGCTTTTGGTGTGGTAAGCCGGGGCATATGGCTAGAGATTGCCCACGCAGGACCACAGGTAGTATAACACGACCTACCGGATCAGCTGTTGCGTCATCTTCGGTGCCTCCTTTGAGTAGGGGTGCACAACCTATGGGTCACGGTAGAGGTGATAGAGGAGCAACTAGTGCTAGCGGAGCTCAGAACCGTGTGTATGCCCTAGCAGATCGGCAGAATTTAGAGGCTTCTCCAGACGTGGTTACAGGTACGTTGTCCATCTTTGCATTTGATGTGTATGCCTTAATTGATCCTGGTTCTACATTATCGTATGCTACTCCTTTGGTTGCGGGAAGGTTCGGAAGAACACCCGAATTATTAGCCAAGCCATTTGAGGTATCAACGCCAGTGGGGGAATCTCTTATAGCTAGGAATATTTATCGAAATTGTGTTGTAAATATTTGTGGTCGTGATACGATGGCCGATCTTGTTGAGTTAGAAATGGCAGATTTTGATGTTATTATGGGCATGGATTGGTTAGCGTCTTGTTATGCTACAGTAGATTGCCGTTCTAAGAAGGTATATTTCCATTTCCCAAATGAGGCAGTCCTTGAATGGAAGGGTAATGTTGGCGCGCCGAGGGGTAGATTTATTTCTTACTTTAAGGCAAGAAAAATGATTTCCAAAGGGTACATATACCATCTGGTTAGAGTAAGGGATACAGAGGCAGAGCCGCCAACTTTTCAGACCATTCCGGTTGTGAATGAATTTCCTGATGTATTTCCTGAAGAACTACCAGGTTTACCTCCTGAACGAGAAGTGGAGTTTGATATTGATTTGTTGCCAGACACACAGCCAATCTCAATTCCTCCTTATAGAATGGCACCAGCAGAGTTGCGAGAATTGAAAGAGCAACTGAAAGACTTGCTAGAGAAGGGATTCATCAGGCCTAGTATGTCCCCTTGGGGAGCACCAGTATTGTTTGTGCGTAAGAAAGATGGTTCGCTGAGGATGTGTATTGACTATCGGCAATTGAATAAGGTGACTATCAAGAATAAATACCCCCTTCCCCGAATTGATGATTTATTTGACCAGTTGCAGGGTGCCCAGTGTTTTTCCAAGATTGACTTGAGATCAGGCTATCATCAAGTGAGAGTCAAGGATAAAGATATACCCAAGACAGCTTTCCGAACACGGTATGGTCATTATGAATTCCTGGTTATGTCATTCGGACTGACAAATGCACCCGCAGTTTTTATGGATCTGATGAATAGGCTGTTTAAGCCGTTTCTAGATGTGTTCGTGATAGTTTTCATAGATGATATTCTGGTCTACTCTAGATCAGAAGAGGACCATGTTAATCACTTAAGGCAGGCGTTGCAGATTCTTCGTGATCGTAAGCTGTATGCGAAGTTTTCTAAATGTGAGTTTTGGCTCAAGTCAGTGGCATTTTTGGGCCATATTGTATCCAGTGAAGGCATAAAAGTTGACACTCAGAAGATTGAGGCTGTGAAGAATTGGCCAAGACCCACGATGCCTACGGAGATTCGTAGTTTCCTCGGGTTGGCAGGTTATTATAGAAGGTTTGTTGAAGGTTTTTCTTCTATTTCTGCACCTTTGACTAAGTTGACACATAAAGCCTCCAAGTTTCAATGGAATGATGCCTGTGAAAAGAGTTTCCAGGATCTGAAGAGCAAGTTGACTTCTACACCGGTATTGGTACTTCCTAAAGGCACAAAAGGGTATGCGGTGTACTGTGATGCTTCGAGAATTGGCTTAGGATGCGTATTAATGCAACATGGTAGAGTAATAGCCTATGGCTCTAGACAGTTGCGACCTCATGAGAGGAATTATCCCACGCATGATCTTGAGCTAGCTGCAGTTGTATTTGCTTTGAAGATATGGCGCCACTACTTATATGGGGTTCATGTTGACATATATACCGATCATAAGAGCCTGCAATATATCTTCAGTCAGAAAGATCTAAACTTGAGGCAGCGGAGATGGCTTGAATTGTTGAAAGATTATGATGTTGATATCTTGTATCATCCAGGGAAAGCGAATGTGGTAGCGGATGCACTGAGTCGTAAGTCTAAAATGGCATCTATAGAAAAGCAGGGGATGATTAAGGATCTTCACCAACTAGCTAATTTGGGAGTTCGACTTCTCGAAACTCCAGATGAAGAGGTTATTGTACGTAATGCAGCGGAATCTTCATTGATAGCTGAAGTGAAAGAGAAGCAGTATGCAGATCCAATTTTATTGCAGCTTAAGGAGGATGTGCAGAGTGGCACGACAAAGGCATTTGAGCTTATGCGAGAAGGAGTGCTTCAGTGTCAGAATCGTTTATGTGTACCTGATGTAGTTGAGCTAAGAAAGAGAATTATGACAGAAGCACACTGTTCAAGGTATTCCATCCATCCAGGGTCGACTAAGATGTATCAAGATTTGAAAGCAATATATTGGTGGAATGACATGAAGAAGAATATTGCCGAATTTGTAGCTGAATGTCTGAATTGTCAAAGAGTCAAAGTAGAACACCAGAAACCCGGTGGTTACATGCAATGTATAGATCTTCCAGTCTGGAAGTGGGACAAGATCAATATGGATTTCATCACGGGTTTGCCTCGTACATATCGGAAGTTTGATTCCATATGGGTGATCATTGATAGGCTTACCAAATCTGCGCACTTCTTACCAGTTAAGACAACTTATACGGCGGAAGAGTATGCGAAGTTGTATATTAAGGAGATCGTTCGGTTACATGGAGTTCCAATTTCCATTATATCCGATCGAGGAGCCCAATTTACCGCGAATTTCTGGAAGTCTTTTCAAAGGAGTTTGGGGACACAAGTAAATCTAAGTACGGCTTTTCATCCTCAAACGGACGGACAAGCGGAACGTACCATCCAGACACTTGAAGATATGCTACGAGCATGTGTATTAGATTTCAAAGGCAACTGGGATGATCACCTACCTCTTATCGAGTTTGCCTACAATAATAGCTATCATTCAAGTATCAAAATGGCACCATATGAAGCATTGTATGGAAGAAAGTGTAGATCGCCAATAGGATGGTTTGAAGTAGGTGATGCGGTCTTATTTGAACCGGATCTTGTTTATCAAGCAATGGAGAAGGTTAAAGTGATCCAACAACGGCTTGCAACAGCTCAAAGTCGACACAAATCTTATGCGGATGTTAGAAGAAGAGGACTTGAGTTTTCTATCGACGATTGGGTATTCTTGAAAGTATCACCAATGAAAGGAGTGATGAGGTTTGGCAAGAAAGGAAAGTTAAGTCCACGATACATAGGTCCGTATAAGATCATTCAAAGATTTGGACAAGTTGCTTATGAGTTAGAGCTACCTCAAGAGCTCTCAGCAGTTCATCCCGTATTTCATGTTTCGATGCTTCGCAAGTACATCGGAGATCCATCGCACATCACTACTACGGAAGATGTACAAATTACAAAAGATCTCACTTTTGAAGAAATGCCTATTGCTATTCTTGATCGCCAAATTAAAAAGATAAGGAATAAAGAGATAGCATCGGTAAAAGTACCTTGGAGGAATCAACAAGTTGAGGAGATAACATGGGAAGCCGAGGAAGCGATGAAGATTAAGTACGCTTACCTATTCAACGATGAGGAGGAAGTTCATGAGACGGAAGAAGAACAATAACAAGTAAGTGTTTGTTTTTATGCAAGGATGTTATGATGATGAATATGTTAATTGTAAGCTTGGACATGTCTTAATTGAGTAACTATGCTAACATTCGAGGACGAATGTTCTTAAGGGGGGGATAATGTAACACCCCGTAAATTTTTTCGTACACTTATCGCGATTATATGGAGTCCTAAAGACTTGCGTATGGGTTAAATTAAGTTTATGGTGTTCGTAAGTATCCCGTCGATAGTTGTATGTGTAGGTATTGGAATAATCTTTCCAACGATATAAAGTTTTCCCAAAACAGAGGAGTATTTCATATAAGCGAGCACATTCGAAATTTCAAAACGGTGGCCGGGAAGCCTGTGAACAGTGATTCTGCAGGAAAATTTCTGCAGCTAGGCACTCCAACTTGAGACGATCATAACTCCTTGTACAAAAAGAACTGTGTGAGCTGATATATATAGACGAAAATCTCCGAGAGTCTTCTTTCTAATGCAATTGGTTTCATCCAAATCCAACATCGGAGTAAGGAGTTATACTCGTTTTACTTCAGCCTCTCAAAACAGTTTTTAAGGGTCAACTTCAAACGATCATAACTCCTTGTACAGGACGAACTGGGTGGCCTACTTTATATGAAATGAAATCCCTTTGAGTTATCTATCCAACGATACCAATTTCACCCAAATCCGATATCGGAGAAAAGAGTTATGGTCGATTTACTTCAGCCTGTCAAAACTGTCCACTGGGGACAGATTCGAGATTTATTTCAATTTTTAGGGCACAATGGTCATTTTCTATTACCTTTGGACGAAAATTGGTCTTAAAAACCTGCACTTAGCCTCAATTTTATCAGATTTTATCCAAATTTTAGGAAAGGTGAAAACCCTAGCCAATTTCAACCTCAAATATTTTGTGATTCAACCGTAGAAAATTCAAATTGGTTCCGTAGTTGTGTTCACCATCTCGGAAGCTTCAAGAAGCACCCCATGGTTATGTAAGGAGGATCCTAAATACAAGAGTTCATTGTTAAGGTATGAATATTGTTTATTCTTGATTCTTATCCATGAATAAGTATTGATAAAGGATTATGAGTATTGTCTTGATGTTGGAAGATAACTAGAAACATAGTTATGAATTGTTGTGTATAAATTGTTAGTAGTAAATTATGGAAGTTGCTGTGTTGGATTATGGAGGATGAATTGTGGTGATATATCATTATATTAGTGGTTATGTATGCCTAGTGATCATGTTGCTATTGGATGGTGATTAAGAAGGGAAATAAAGGCTAAGAGTGATGTTGAGGGATATTTCATGAAAATACAGGATAGGTGAATGTAATAAGAGTATAAGAGGATGTATGTAGTACTCTTATTGATGAGCTAAAGGATTACTTCCTAGACATTATTTGGTGAAGTTAATACCTAAATGGTAAGGTTTGGTTGCTAATACTAGTTTGCCACAAATGACTTATTGTAGATAAGTGTTCGAAGAGTACGGGAAGTCACTTGTATTGAAGTGGTTATATCAAGGTATGTAAGACATACTCTATCTATTCTTTGGCATGAATAATGACCCATGGCACTCTCAAGTAAGCTTCCAACACTGTCCTACGACACATGACATAATAACATCATATGATCTTCGACACTACCAATTGAACTTGTTTTCACTTTTAAGATGTCCGGCTAGTCAAAAAATGTCCACATACTATTGTTGACTCCGAAATGGTTTAATGAGGTATCCATGATTCTCTACTTCATCTTCATGATATTGATTACCTATTTACATGTTTTTCCTATTGAGGTATCATGGTTTCAAGTTCCATAAAGTGTGACCACAAAGTAACCAATCTCAAAGATTAATTGAATTAAGAAATGGAATGTCTGTATTTTAAATTGATGATATGATGTATTGTATTAGTACCACTGATCAGTTGGCCATTGTATTATAAAGATTATGTATATATGCTATTCCAGGGGTGGTCCCTGATGTATTGTAATAGTACCACTGATCAGTTGGCCATTGTATGACATATGTTATGTATTGACAAGGATTACGGGAAGTAATGATATGAAAGTAATGTGCAGGTATGCCATCAGTTCTTTTAAGTGTGGCCTACTCATACTGTTTATTCACTGGTATCTGGTTTCTGTTGATCTTTTGTATCTCATCTTGATACTCACTGCCTTACATACTCAGTACATATTTCCGTACTGACGTCCCTCACGGGGGACCTGCATTCATGCCTGCAGGAACAGGTACTTCAGGTCGTACACCTCCGCAGTAAGAGCCAGGACATTCTGTTGTTAGTGGTGAGCTCCAGTTGTTTTGGGGCATCCCAAGTCGTCTCTATATGTACTTTTGTTATTTGCATAAAAGTCTTTTGTGGGCGGGAGTTTGTCCCGACCCCAACTCAGTTGTGTATCTATGTAGAGGCTTTTGTAGACATATTGTACAGCCATAGGAGTGTTTGGTTGATAGACGTGATGGCTCTGACGGCCAATTACTGTTCATATATATATTTATGCGTGTCTGCTGGGCTGATACAGGTACTGTTTTCTTCTATTTACAACGAAGTGCTGCCCAAATTTCTAATTTTCATAAGTAATGTGAATGTGAAAGTATAAGTTATGAACGGGTTCTCCCGGGCCTCCTCGGCTACGGGTGCCAGTCTGCTCCAATGGGATTTGGGGTATGACAGATCTGATAATGGGACCCAAAAGGTCCATTTGTCAAGAAATTAAATGCCTCATACACTTATGACATGGCATATCAAATTCATAGTAAAAATTTTCAGTTTCTTGGACATGATTTTCTCAGGATGTGCCAAATATGTGGGGAAAAAGTCAATAATAAATAGAAAAGAAATAAATAAAATATATAAAAGCATTGAATTTGTTTGTTTCAATACAAGAGATCGACCGAATCAAAATACATAGTGGGTGTCCGCAAAAGGCTAGAATATCATCAAAGAAATTTAAAATTATTTAAGTGTCCTACTTGGCCGTTGAATCCATGACCAGTAGTGTAGCCACATATAAATTAGGTATATTATGTATATGAAGAATTATATGAATTATATAGGCTAAAAGTTATTGTTCATACATATATATTAAATATTGAACAGTATTAACGAAATTTTTGGTTTCGCCGCCTCTATCCATGACCTGTATATAGCAATTTTGTCCTCTTTGTTGGCATAATATAAGTTTCTTTGTACTTAACTTTCTGACAAAAGGAAATCCAACGAACGTCAGAATCTCTTAAGATGATCTCTCAACCATGATTATGCAAACCACCCTGCATTAATTTGTGATCCTTTATTATTTTGAATTTTTGAAAAAAGTTTTGCATGTGTCTATTGTAAGTTAAAGTTCTTAATGACACTATAGAAATGACATATATATACAGTTTATAATAGAAGTTATGTAATATAAAAATCTTTTTATATTCTTATTTGTCCAGGTAAATGAGGACATATAAAATGAAAAGCAAGTACTTTACCATATAAATCATGAGTTTTTTTAACTATAAACTCATGATTGATGTTTAGGTGCAGATTAAACATTGATGTTTAATATATATTATGTGATTAAATATATAGCATCGTATATATTGATGTTTAGTTTTTTGATATAGTGAGTCATCCTTCTCTTTGAGTTTTTTCAAATAATATTTGAAATATTTGATGCACTATTATATTTTTTGGGCTTCTAAATTCAAAAATAGCATACTTATCCTCTTAATTATGAGTTTCATAGCAACAGTTTCATAATTACATAATATAGCAAGTTGTATTTTGTATTTTTACAAGTTGTTGCTACAAAAATACAAATACATATGATTTTTACTACCCTTATGATCGATATGTATTTTGTATTTTTGCAAACTGTTACTACAAAAATATAATTACATACAAATACAGATGCTACAAAATGTAATTTGATAAGTGTTGTTATTTTTTGTAATTTAATATTTAAGTATACTACTTTATGTATTTTTTCCTATAAGTATTGTATAAGCATGCATATACGATGTATAATTATATATAGGAGATGTGTATACATTCATATACATTGTAAAACAATATTATATAGTGCAATAGTTCATCACCCTCAACGAGCTGCTTTTCTTTTTTCAATTCCCGCCAGTTTAAAATATTCTTATCTTTATATTTTATTATCCCTGAGTTACATTATTCCGGATATATCATATTTTTCTGGATTCATCACATAATTTTACACCGATGCATCACATTTTTTCGTTTACATCACTTAATTTTACACGAATACATCATATTCTTCTGTGATGTATTCGAGCTTTCAAGTAAAATCAGGAATTTATGTAATTTTTTAAAAGAATTAAAATTTTAAGCAGTTGTGATAAGTTGAAGTAGTGGTATGATATACTAATATAATACCATTGTCATTTGTCAAATGAAATTATTCCAACTTAATTTGTTCCACACCTTTTTAAGGCGTATACATACATGGTATGTGTGCATATATATATATATATATATATATATATATATATATATATATATATATATATATATATATATATACTTTTCAAATATTCACATAAAAAATCAATCATTTTGTTCACTTCTTGGATTGAAAACTCTTCATGTTCCTAATCAAAGAGGAACATGCTAATGAACACCTAATTTTTGACCAAACCTTACCTTGTTTAAGGTCTAAATTAGACATGTTAATTTTTATGTCATTTTAAAAGTATTTGAAAATTATAAAAATAGTGTCACATTTAGGATAAGCTTTATTTTGATTTTTCAAAAAAAAGAGAAATCTATAAAAGAAAAAAATATACAAGAGATCGACCGAATCAAGATATATAGTGGGTATCAGCAAAAAGCTGGAATAACATCAAGGGAATTTAAAATTATTTAAGTGCCCTACTTTGCAGTTGAACCCATGACTAGTAGTGTAGCCATATATAGATTAGGTATTATGTATATGAAGAATTATACGAAATAAATAGGCTAAAAGTTGTTGTTCATACATATATATTATATTTTGAATATTATTAACGAGATTTTTGGTTTCACTGCCATGGCGCATGACCTGTATATAGCAATTTTGTCCTCTTAATTTGTTGGTATAATACAAGTTTCTATGTACTTCATTTTCCGACAAAAGGGAATTGAACAAACGTCAAGATCTCTTAAAATGGTCTCTCAAACATGATTACAGAAACCACCCTGCATTCTAGATTTTTTATTATTTTTAATTTTTGAAAAAAGTTTTGTATGTGTCTATTTGTTAAGTTAAAGTTCTTAATGACACTTTCTTATAGGAATGGCATATTATATTCTTATTTGTCCAGGTAAATAAGGACACATAAAATGAAATGCTTGCAAGTACTTTACCATATAAATTTGAGGTTTATTAAGTATGAACACATGATTGATGTTTCGGTGCAGATCACCTATATATATCTTTTGATAGAGTGAGTTATCCTTCTTTTGAGTTTTTCCAAATAATATTTGAAATATTTGATGCACTATTATATTTTTTGGGCTTCTTACGTAAATGCATCAAAATTATATTTATATTATATAAATATTGTACAAGTATGCATATGATGTATAATTATATATAGAAGATATGTATATATTCATATACATTGTAATATAATATTTATACGGTGCAATTGTTCATCACCCTCAACGAGCTGTTTTTCTTTTTTCAATCTCGACCAGTTTAAAATATTCTTATCTTCATATTTTATTTATGGTTGAGATACATTATTCCAGATATATCACATTTTTCTGGATTCATCACGTAATTTTACACCTATAGATCACATTCTTTCATATACATCACTTAATTTTACACGAATACATTACATTCTTTTGTGATGTATTCTAACTTTTAAGTAAAATTAGGAATTTACGTAATTATTTAAAAGGATAGAAATTTTAAGCAGTTATGATAAGTTAAGTAGCGATATGAAATAATAGTATAATGCCATTATATAGTCATTCGTCAAATGAAATTATGTCAACTTAATTTGTTTCACACCTTTTTAAGGCGTATACATACATGTTGTTGAAAACTCTTCATATTCTCAATTAAAGAGAGACATGCTAAAGGACACCTAAATTTTTATCAAATCTACATTTACACCATTTTAGTGTTAAAAATACTTTACCCTCTTTTAGGTATAAATTATACATTGTAATTTTTATGTCATTTTAAAATTATTTGAAAATTATCAAAAGTGTCACATTTTAGGATAAGCTTTTTTTTTTTCTTTTTTTTCAAAAAAAGAGAAATTTATAAAAGGAAAAAATATTAGCCTAAAATAACCTAACCTAGAACCTTCCCCCCCCCCCCCCCCCAAAAAAAAAAAAAAAAACCTACACTTGCCTACTACTATATATAACTAACGAAACATACTACTCCCCCACGTTACCTAACCAGAACAATACAGCAAAACCAAAACCTACACTTGTCTACTACTATATATAACTAACTAAACCATACTACTCCCTCTCACCAGCAAACTACGACTCCCTCACAAGCCACAACCAAAATTATACTCCCTCACGTTCCTAAGAATGTTATCGTTAGGTTTTCGATTCCACCCCACCGATGAAGAGTTGATCAACTATTTGAAGAATTTCGTGCTCCACGGAGTGTTGCCACCTAGGGATTTTATTAAAGTAGCAGACCTGTTTGAACATTTGGAGCCATGGGAGATTATGACAGGTTCGGAGAAAACACGTTATTTTCTTTCGCGATTGAAGAGATTCAAGAATTCAACCAAAAAATTCTCAAGAACAGTTGGAAAAGGGACTTGGAAGGGCCAAAATAGTGGTAATCCCATTGAAGATGGATTACAGAAGAATACTACTATTGGATATAAGAGAAGTTTGAAGTATAAAAGTGATAACGAAAAAGATGAAAATAATGACAAGTGTCTCATGAAAGAATACTTCTTGCCGGATGATTACTTTAGGAAAAGCAACAAGAACTATGCATTCGTCATTTGCAAAATTAAAGAGAAGAAAATAAATGAGAAAAAGAATAAGGGGGTTACTAATGATGAGGTGATGGAGGAAGAAGCTGATGAATTTATTGATTATGTATTAGAAAGTATTCCTGATAATCATCAAGTAATTACCAACCATGATGACAACCGATTCGCGGTTTCAAACGAGGTTAATTATGAAGAGATTAAACGGATGGACGAAAGGAGTAAGTCACCTCACAACACAATGCAAACAAACTAAAGGGGAACTATTTCCAGGAATAATTTCCAGTGTAGCTCCAACACTCTTATCTCAAATAATTACTCACCAACCATCAAGTTCTACTGAAGAAGTGTAGTCTCCATTGACATCCACTGTCAAATGTTACATGGTGGAAGCAGCTTGTGAATTGGAGTTAACTACTGAAATGTTCAATCCAACACCCGGATTAAGTAGGCCAGAGAACATATAATTTAGAGCAACTCCAGTTTTATGGAAACAAAACAGATAGTCATATGAGTTATATTTTGTTCGTTTGTAATATCAAAATTGAAGTTGTGTGCCTCATTGAGATGATTTTTTTACTTTTTTCATTTTTTTAAATTTTTAAGCACCCACTATCCTTAATCCTAAGTCCGCCACTGCGATGAGAACAAATTATGAATCAAGTACAAGCACATTGCATGGAGATGCTGGAGAATGTAGGAGTAATTATTTGGAAGATGATGGAGTTGAGGACTTTAACGGAATTAATCATCTGGTATTCAGAGTTGAGGACTTTAATGATGAGAATTGTTGCATTGACTATGATGATGTAACACCCCGTAAAATTCGTGCATGTGTTAGCCTCCAGTAGTATGCTCAAAGAGTTGGAAAGAGTTGAAAATTTTTCTAAGTGTTAAAGAGACTTAGTCTCATTTTTAGCTTCCAATCTTCTGGGAATTTATTTTCGGCCTTCCCGACCTCCGATTTTAGATTTTCTTGTTGTGTTGCGATGGGGCAAGGTCGTAGAACATCTCGGGTGAGTTTCAGAATTTCGGACCTTGTTTAGGGCACGTTTGGATGCCCAAAACAGTAGAACCATGTGATATGCGTGCCTCGCATGGTCCAACGCACAGAGGCAGCATGCGATATAGCATGCGTCGCATGCTCCAGTGCGGTGGAATATAGCATGCGACGCATGGTCTACTGCACGACTGGGAATTTTTCAGGTTTTAAACTCCGTCTCATTAAGGGTATTTTGGGTATTTTCTATTCCCTTTTCAGCCTTAACACGAAATTAAAGCCCTAAATTACCTCATTATTGATATTTCTCTCAAAAATCACCAAGAACACTCTCTAGGGTTTCAAATTCATAACCCAAATAACTCAAGATTCAACCGAGGGTTTTAGAAGATAATTAGAGATTTGAAATCCCCAATCCGTAAGCTTCAAGAATCATCCATTATTCTCTAAAATCGAGGTACGCAAGGTTTTTCTAAAATCTCATGGGCATAGAAATCATGTTTTAAGAAAAGGGGTTTTGGATTTACGAATATAAATATGTTTTAGAAGTCTTGATGACATTGTTTTGGTCTTTAGGCCTTCCCCAAATGGATTTGAATTACATATATATACGTATGAATATGTTTTATGAATTATGAATGAATTGAGAGCATGACTCACATGAATCCCTCTCTTGATATGATTTTTCCCAATTTTCATATGATATGGATTGTTTTGAATGTATCTTGAAAAGCATGATACGAAATATCTTGATTTATGCTACAATTTAATTTATGGTTTTGAATTCGAAAGAGAGGGTTATGCATATTGATAAAGGTTGAATATTCATTTAATGAAATAGTTGCATGCTTGCCAAAATACATGACCACTATATAATGGATGATAGTTTTTGCATAGTTTTGACTTGAGTTTCGAAACATGATATCTCTTATACTAATTGCATATTTGGGTGGTCTGAACTGTGTTTTTATGAAAGAATTATGCATGATGCATTATGGCTCAGAAATAGAACTTGCAAGTCTTGGTGTGATGACACCAATTCAGATTATGCCATGATAATTCAGAACAGAATAGAATGCTTGTTTGAAATTAGACTTTTCAGATGTTGAAACTAGAAAAAAATGCACGGTTCAGAACAGGATAAAATTGGGCATAAAGAGAGCTTAGGTGGTTCCTCGAAGAAGGCATGAGTTCAGACAACTCATTGCCCAAAACTGTGATTTGCCAATCTGGGTTTGTTATATTACGCTGGCCTAGAGCCGTGTGACGTATCAGAATCAGAACCTCCAACCCTTGTGGCACACTAGGGTTGGGAGCTTCTCCGCCGAGTCAATGACGGATTCCATACATCCCGTGGGATTTTAGAATTGTAGGGGTGTACCACCTAGCTCAGAATTAATACGAAGAACAGAACTGCATTGTCCAGAATGATTTATAATTTTTACATAAAAGTGTCCATGTGTTTTAGAACTATTTCATACATGATATTTTGACAATTTTCTCTATCATTATTTTATTTATATAAAAGCTTTATTTAGGATTGCTTTGCTTACCAGTACATCTGTATTGACCCCCCCTCCCCCCTCCAGGTTTTGAGGCTCAGTCTAGGGGTCCAGAAAAGCAGTAGCATTTATCAGACAAATTTGCAGTGTCCAGTTGGTGAGCTTCTCTATTATGGAAGACCTGTCTTTTCAAATTATGTTATTTATTTCTGTTTTGGTCTACTGGGGGCCTTGTCCCAGATTCAAACAGTTGTCAGATTTTCTTATAGTAGAGATTTCGCAGACTGATGTTAGATGTTATTTAGATGTAGTTGATCTACAATTCCCATACTTATGTTGATTTTAGAATTGACCATGTTTTCGTAATGAATTATGTTTTCCGCATCTTCTTTTATTATATAAATGTTGTGCATGATTACCAGATAGAGAAGGGCGTTCTGGGCCTTTATGGTTCGGGATGTCCATCACGGCCAGGCCCTAGTTTGGGTCATGACAAACTTGGTATCAAAGCTAGGTTCATGGTCCCAGGGTGTCTGCGAAATCGCGTCGGGTAGAGTCTTTTTTATGGGTGTGTAGCGCGCCACACTTATAAGCAGGAGGCTACTAGGCGTTTAGGAATGTTTCCCCTTCTTCATGTTTTAGTTCGTGCAATAGAGTCAGAATGTTCACCTTCCATACTCAAATTCGTGCTATGGTGTTGCCCATACGAAAGTAACAGTCATCCCAATTCTTTCCTTACTCGAATATTCTTAGACATGTCTCATTGTTGGGACGATTCAAGTACAGAAGTCTAGAGTCTGAATGGTATGGCTTTTTCTAATCAAATCATATAAGATTTCTGCAAGGACTTGAGAAGAGTCCGTTAGTTCATCAGAATGTATTGGTTATAGTGTGAACCTTGATTTTAATGAAATCGTTCTTTTTGTCCTGTGGTATTAAGAGCATTCTGTCTCTTTTTAAAAATTTATGTTGCAGATGTCATGCTTCAGGGGGAATGATGTGTAGCAAAATATTGGAACTGTATTTCCACCCGATTAGTAGTATAAGTTAAAGTATCGGTGTCATGACCTATTGGTAGTGGGATTATACCAAGAACTTGGTGATATGAAGTCACAAAGTTAGAAGTCAGAGTGAGGGTGATTTTGTGTAAATAAACATTTTAGTTGAATAACCGATGTTTGAGGATGATTTACCACTTTATAGTGATAGACTAATGTGGTAGCTAGTAGCATGTATGGATTGTATGGTAGTCTGTAGGGGAAGTGTTTGAATCCGATTTTTATTTATACAGAGTAAGATGTGTATCCTTAGATCATTGAATATTGTGTGTCAATTTTCTATATCGTGTAATATGTAATCTTGCTATCATGGTGTTTTGAAAAATCAAAGTCTAGTGAATCCGTGTGGGGCTCTTTTGATTCACTAGCATAGTTTCTTTGCTATTCATCTCATTTCTTGTTCAAAACACAAAAATCAAAGTCTAGTGAAGCCGTGTGAGGCCTATTTTTGTTCACTAACAGCTTGTTGTTCAATTTGTTGTTCTTGTATTGGTTGAATATATGTATAGTCGAATATTTTCGCATGAGGTTGAGTTGGTAATGAAGTGATACGTCCATGTGTGTTAGTTTTGTAGAAGGTAGAGAATGAGTTATTAGTTAAGGTGAATTATTGTCTGCTTGAAGTATGAAAATGGCTAGATGAGCCAGTAAGTAATGATTATAGACTTGTGGTTGCTGGTGGAATTTGAAGGTAGTCTAAATGTACGCTTGGAAAAGTAAGTGTGATGTGAGAAAGCTGTATAAGTAGATAAGATTATATGGGGTTATAATATAAAATTAAGGTTGACCATGTCTATTATGTGACTTTATCCCCCTTGACCTTCTTTCCGTTGGTAGTTGTAAACTAGTACTACTTGTGAGAAGGTATGTAGTAGATTTTTGAGGTATTTGGTTAAATGTCCTAATTTGATGGACTAGTATATTACTCCCTCCGTCCCATTTTATGTGTCGCCGTTTGACCGGGCATGGAGTTTAAGAAATAAGGGAAGACTTGATAAAGTTTACCAAATTATCCTTTATAAAAAAATATGTCAATATTTTTTTTAATTAAGTGGAATCAATAAGGGTAAAAGGGTAATTGTGCCTTTAAAAAGTTGTCAAATAAGGAAAGACGACACTTATTTTGGGACAGATTAAAAAGGAAATGATGACACATAATTTGGGACGGAGGAAGTATGTTGCATTCTTCAGTGGTGGTAGATGATTGATGCTAAACTATAGGCTTGAATTTAATGTAGAATGTGGATGTAAGAATAGTGGATTAAGATTAATGATGAATGTTTTGTGAGAATTGTGTGTCAGGTTGGGTTGTAAATCATGTTTAGCACTAGACATTAAGTTGAACAGTTGATGTCCATGAAGGTGGATGTGATGATTTCTTGGTTAATGATATCAGTTTTATGGAAGTGATCTAATAGGCTTGAAAAGTGTATGTCAGAGCTTAAGTTTTCTTGATTCGTAATGAAGTATGGTGTTATATGTATGATGTAGAAGTACACCCAAGGTGTTATGAGGTGGCGGTAATTTTTCTAAGGCTATTACATGTTGTGTGTGGCTAGTGGTACCATTGAGTTGCTAGATGGTATATGGTGTTATAAATAGCCAAGTTAAGGAGTTTTGATTGATAGTGTTGAGCTTTTTGATATGATCTTGAATTTTCATGGTAAGGAGATATAAGTTAGAGTCGCGATATTGATATGCTGTGACGGAAGTAGTATGGTTCATCAGAGGCTTGGTGATATCCATGCTAAGTGTTAGAATTTAAGTTTGAGTTTGTGAAGATTGAGCTAATAGAAATAAGAGTTGAAGCGCTAGAGGGTGTACACTCCAACTATAGGGATACTTGTGAAGATCCGAAGTAAGTGTCCCAGTATTATGTGATGACTATTGGGTGTATAGAATGATAGAGTGTGTTTCAGAAGGTGGTATTAACAGTGGTTTTTTCACTCCCAGGTGTAGTTATTCAGGTTAAGTTCTATTAATAACGTGTATTGTTGTATTCCAGACCCCAGAGTGTAGTGAGTGTAGTTCAGTTTAACAGTCAGGCAGACAAGTTACTGTGGTTTTCCACCTTTTCACCCAGTCCTACTATCCGAAGTCCTATACGTATGGCTATCCCAAGAGATAATCTATTCCATCCATGTAAATTGCGAATTCAGTTCAATCCAAACATCATGTTTCAGATTCAGCTATTTAGTCATGACTCAGTTCATAAGAGTTCAACGCATAGTCTCAAATCTTTCTAGGCATCTTAGCTCTGATATTGTAATACCTTTGTACGACCTAAATTTTGTAGTCTCAAGATTCGTACTTACATAAGTTATTATTTCTCAATTCAATATGTATGATTGGATCATAGACACTTCAAGGGAATCCTAAATTCTCAGCATGAATCAGCTCCTTGAAGCAAGTAAAGTCAAGTCAGCTCAGAATTCAATTCCATGATAGAAGTTTAAATGTTTCAGATCAATATATTCTTTCTTAGAGTACTCATTATGTCCTCGTTATTCCATACCTTTAAGCGTCAACAAGTTTCTACCTATCATTCGGGGACAAATAATCCCAAGGGGGAGATAATGTAACACCCCGTAAAATTCATGCATGTGTTAGCCTCTAGTAGTATGCTCAAAGATTTGGAAAGAGTCGAAAATTTTTCTAAGTGTTAAAGAGACTTAGTCTCATTTTTAGCTTCCAATCTTCTGGGAATTTATTTTTGACCTTTCCGACCTCCGATTTTAGATTTTCTTATTGCGTTGCGATGGGGAAAGGTCGTAGAACATCTCGGGTGAGTTTTGAAATTTTTAGATATTGTTTAGGGCACGTTTGGAATCCCAAAATAGTAGAACCATACGATATGCGTGCATCGCATGGTCCAACGCAAGGTGGCAGCATGCGATATATCATGTGTCGCATGCTCCAGTGCGGTAGGATATAGCATACGACGCATGGTCTGCTGCATGACTAGGAATTTTTCAGCTTTTAAACTCCGTCTCATTAAGGTTATTTTGGGTATTTTCTATTCCTTTTTTAGCCTTAACACGAAATTAAATCCCTAAATCACCTCATTATTGATATTTCTCTCAAAAACCACCAAGAACACTCTCTAGGGTTTCAAACTCATAACCCAAATAACTCAAGATTCAATCGTGAGTTTTAGAAGATAATTAGAGATTTGAAATCCCCAATCCGTAACCTTCAAGAATCATCCATTATTCTCTAAAATCGAGGTACGCAGGGTTTTCCTAAAATCTCATGGGCATAGAAATCATGTTTTAAGAAAAGGGGTTTTGGATTTACGAATATAAATATGTTTTAGAAGTCTTGATGACATTGTTTTGGTCTTTAGGCCTTCCCCAAATGGATTTGAATTATATATATACGTATGCATATGTTTTATGAATTATGAATGAATTGAGAGCATGACTCACATGAATCCCTATCTTGATATGATTTTTCCCAATTTTCATATGATATGGATAATTTTGAATGTATCTTGAAAAGCATGATACAAAATATCTTGATTTATGCTTCAATTTGATTTATGGTTTTGAATTCGAAAGAGAAGGTTGTACATATTGATAAAGGTTGAATATTCATTTAATGAAATAGTTGCATACTTGCCAAAATACATGACCACCATATGCTGTATGACAGTTTTGCATAGTTTTGACTTGAGTTTCGAAACATAATATCTCTTATACTAATTGCATATTTGGGTGGTCTGAACTGTGTTTTCATGAAAGAATTATGCATGATGCATTAAGGCTCAAAAATAGGACTTGTAAGTCTTTGTGTGACGACACCAATTCAGATTATGCCATGATAATTCAGAACAGAATAGAATGCTTGTTTGAAAGAAGACTTTTCAGATGTTGAAACTAGAAAAAAATGCATAGTTTAGAAAAGGATAAAATTGGGCATAAAGAGAGCTTAGGTAGTTCCTCGAAGAAGGCATGAGTTCAGACAACTCATTGCCCAAAATCGTGATTTGCCGATCCAAATTTATTATATTACGCTGGCCTAGAGCCGTGTGGCGTATCAGAATCAGAAACTCCAACCCTTGCGGTACACTCGAGTTGCCGGCTTCCCCGCCGATTCAATGACGGATTCCATACAGCCCGTGGGATTTTAGAATTGTAGGGGTGTACCACCTAGCTTAGAATTAATACGAAGAACAGAACTGCATTGTCCTGAATGAATTATGATTTTTAGAGAAAAGTGTCCATGTGTTTTAGAACTATTTCATACATGATATTTTGACAATTTGCTCTCTCATTATTTTATTTATATAAAAGCTTTATTTTGGATTGCTTTGCGTACCAGTACATCTGTATTGACCCCCCTCCTTCCTCCAGGTTCTGAGGCTCAGTCTAAGGGTCCAGAAAAGCAGTAGCATTTATCAGACAAATTTGCAGTGTCCAGTTGGTGAGCCTTCTCTATTCCGGAAGGCCTGTCTTTTCAGATTATGTCACTTATTTCTGTTTTGGTCTACTGGGGGCCTTGTCCCAGATTCAGACAGTTGTCAGATTTTCTTGTAGTAGTCATTTCGCAGACTGATGTCAGATGTTATTTAGATGTAGTTGATCTACAGTTCCCATACTTAGGTTGGTTTTAGAATTGACCATGTTTCCGTAACGAATTATGTTTTCCGCATCTTCTTTTATTATATAATTGTTGTGCATGATTACCAGATAGAGAAGGACGTTCCGGGCCTTCATGGTTCGGGATGTCCGTCACGGCCAGGCCCTAGTTAGGGTCGTGACAGATGAGTTGCTGGAAATTATTCGATAAAGTTGAGGTATTAGGTGTTTCTTTTTTGGGACTAATTGGGTGATAATAGCATGAATGTAAAGGTTTTATCTTTTAGTAGTTGTATGAATATTTTCTTCGACTATGCAATTTCTTCTTTTAATTCTTCTTAATTTGGTTTTCAATTATTTGTTTTTTTTATGGTTGGGGGTGTGCATATATATGATAAAATCTCCCAACTTCATCAGGTTTTTTTCTTACACGTTAATTATAGTTAAGGCATCATCATCTTCCTCCATCTTCTATCCAAAATCGTATTAACCTTAATATAAAACACGATTAAGCTAGTATATATTCACAACCTCTGAAATCTTTCTTCAAGGTGTTGGAACAATTAGTTCATCCCGATATTGGAATGTCGGATCTTATTTTAAATATGGAAACATATCAGTACTACTATTAGAAGTTTAATGAAAAAAACATTTGATTTTGCTGAGGAAAAGGAAAAAGTTTTTGCATTTCGTAGTGATTTTCCCTGTGCTAGATTGTTAAATGTAAAAGGAAAATATGATTTACGGAAAAAAAAAAAGAAAAAAAAAAAGAAACTAGCACTAAAAACATACTTATTAAAAGTATAAACAAAAATTGATCAAACAAGCGAGTTAATTACATGGGAAAAATTTGCAAAAGGAGACTTTTCCAAAACTATTGTCATATACCCACTAAATTTCTTTTTGATTTAATTTTTAGGGTTAGGCTATAAAAAGTGAGGAAAAGTTAAAAAAATGGGGCCTACACGTGGGCCAAGGAACCATTTCATCATTTTTATAACTTTGCAAATTTAATATAATATACCTAACACCCTCTACTTAGTCCAATATAAAAAAGACCTTCTCTCTCCTCTTCTATTCTCTCCCAACTCCCGCTTTCGAAAATCTTGCTCCCAAAATGCCATTTTCGTTTCTTCTTCTTCTCCAGCTGCTAAGGGCTCGTTGTTGCTTCGTAAGATTAGTTAAAATCAATTTTCGATCATTAGTAGATCCATTTAAACGGGTTTCTTTACTAATCAATTCGTAGTGATGTAGGAATTTTTATTTTCAAATTTGGTTGATTAAGTAGTTAAAAAATGAGAATTTTATAGGTAATGAGTTTGATTTTGAAGCAATGGTTGAGGTTTTATTCGATATTTTGACAGATTTTTTTGTCGATCACGGTGTTGAATTTTGAAACTTTTGTTTAGGAGTTTGATTTATTTCTGTTTTTTTATAGCAAATAAGTGTTGAATGGTGGGATAACTATTATTTTAAGAGTTATTTTGCCAATTTAATTCAAACAGTGATTTGTTTCTGTCCGTAGACCCGTGGTCTATGAAATTAGAATACTCTAGATTGAAATCAATTTTTAGACGTATGAAATTCTTTTGAAATATGATTGTGGAAATAGTGAAAATTGAAAGATTAATTGCTAATTAGTTTGATTTGTAGCACTAGTTTGATTTTTAACAATAGTTGAGTTTTGATACTACATGTTGGATTTTGGTTCAGTTATTGTATTTTTGTGTAGTGAACTATTTAATGGTGGGATATTTCTTAGTTTTTTGGAATTTTTCATTTGAGCATTAAGTAATTTCTGTTGGTAGACTTGTGGTCTATGAACTGAAAATGGCATATTTGTTTTATAGGAGTAGATTCTATTGAAAATGGATAAAAAAAAGACCCCTTCCTAAACACAAAGTCGGTACTGCATTTGAGTCTACTAGTAGTAGTAGAAAAAGAAAAGTTGAGGAAGTTGAAAATGTCTCAAAAAGGAAAAAAATTGAAGAGGCAGTGTCCGAATCAAATTCAGAGTTAAAAGAGATAAGCGAATACGTCGATTCTAGTGAAGATGTTGCCAAGCGTAGTGCTAGTGGTGACAGTGAAGAGAGCAAGGGAAGTGGAAGAAATGGTGCTGATAGGGATAATGATCCATTGTCTGTGCCATCTCTTTCAAGGTTCATTTTCGTGGAGTGTTATGACCTTCGAACGATAATGGACGAGGTTGGATCTTTCCCGACAATAATATCGATCAGATCAAGAATGACTTCTTATCGAGAATTTAAGGAAGTTCTTGTCGACCAGGAGTTGAAGAAAAGATTCAAGCGGTCCTATTTTGGACACCTGAGAAACCTACCGGAACATCTCAAAATCAATGGCTAGTTGGTTCATTATTTGTTGTTGCGACGCGTCAAGAATGATAAAATACGTCATGAGATGTGGTTCAGCGTTAACAACAAGCCTGACTGTTTTAGATTGAAAGAGTTTTGTTTGATGACGGGGTTGAACTGCTCATCATGCCCTAGTGAATAAAAAATGAAGAAGGTGTTAGCCAAAAGGGAGAAGTTTTGCTTTAAGGTGATGAAAAATAAAAATATTACGGCGGCCAAGTTGTTGCACCTGATCAGAGGGAATAAGCTGAACGAGGAGAAGAAGCTTAAGTATTTTTTACTATGATTTATGCACACCATGTTGCTTGCAAAAGATTCAACGAAGGTTATCGATACAAAATTGATTCAAATGGTTGATTCTTTGAGTTTCTTCGAGAGTTATCCGTGGGGAAAAGCGACATTTCAACTGACCATGGACTATCTAAAGAAGAAAATTGACCCGAAGAAGCAGATGGGTGTATTTGATGAGAAGCAGAAGACATCCTATGCCCTATTCGAATTTTCCTAGGCATTCATGGTATCTACCAGCAACCCTTTAGTGAGATTATCCTAGATTCGTGTTTTATTTATACTCTGTCATAAACTCTGAGTTATTTTTCACTACTGTACTGCTTACAAATTTGGATCTATAAGGCCTTTCTTCATCTTGAAAAATTTGCTGGAAAATCAATGAATGAGCCCTTTTCCATTTCTCGCATCCTCAGTGGCATACTATAAAATGTGACAAGACAATCAAAAGAGACTCATTCAAGTATAAAGAAAAAGTTATCGAGGTATGAACTTATTTTTATTATGCAATAATACTACTGTTGTATCGAATGTTATGTAATTGTTAATTGATTTTTTGTAGAACGTGCACCCATACATCATCCCTACTGTTCATGAGACAAATATGGATTACATGGTTACGTTTAAGTCATATACGAATGAGATGAAGAATAACATCCTCGATGGGTTGAAGAAAGAGTTAGAAGGGGTGACTGTCCTTACTTCAAATTAGGACAGTGAAGATGACAGATATTTATGTGGTAACCCCATTGGAGTACACGTTGGTGATGATGCTTGGAATTGAATATTTGGAATGCTTGAGACATTGTAGAATTTTAAAATAAAAACAAAGTGGATGAAATAAAATAATGAGGGATGGAGGACATTATAGATGAAGTAAAAAGAAGTGTTAACACTGATGAAGTACAAAACTAGCCTTTTGTTACCGTTGGAACAGTAATTGCATTTTTTGAACTATTGGTGACACTTAATAGACTGTTGTAGATCATGACCTATATCAGTAATCAACGAGATACTAAAGTCTCCCGTAAATACTCGTAATCGATGGACCCTCAATAATATGTTAAATAAAAAAATACTATAGTAAAAAATATACGTGTGCTTTGAGGGTCTATCGATTTGGTTGTTCTATCGTAGACTTACGTCATAAGGAGTGCATCGATTGATCTCCTAATTATGCATAGACCTCTGCTATAGACCAACGCTTGAATGTTGTTTAAAAATAAATTAATTAATTAAAAATAAATATAGTGTGGGTTTCTACACATATGAAGGAGTGTAAACAAGTCACATAATCATGTTAGAGCTTATACAAATTAGGGATAGTGAATAAATGAGTATGTGGATGGGTAGTGGTCGAACAAACAATATTCTAAGAGTAATGGTTGTCAAAGCACAAGTATGTTTTGAGGATGATGATTGTTCAACCACTATCCATTCCACATACTTTTTTGATTCAGGGATGGTGATTGAAGTAGTATGTGGAATGGGTAGTCATCAAATACAATCATCATCCTCAAAACATACTTGTACTTTGACAAACATTACTCTTAGGATATTGTTTGTTCAACCACTACCCATCCATCCACACACTTCTTGATTTACCACCTCTAATTTGTATAAGCTCTAATATGATTATGTGACTTGTTTACACTTATTAGAATGTGTGGAAACCCATAGTACCTTTATTTTTAATTTTTTTATTCATTTTTTAACAACATAAGTGTTGGTCTATAACAGTGTACATAAATCACTGTGGTCTACGGATAAGCAGTAGATCAACCGATGCACTCCTAACGGTATAGATCTATGGTAGACCAAACGAATCGATGGACCCTCAGAGCACAAGTATATCTTTTTACTGAAATTGACATGGGTCAACATTGACAGCGGTCTATTAAGTGTCACCAACAGTTCAAGATTATCTATTTAAATTATTTTTAATTTAATTATTTTCTTCCACCACCCTAAAACACGTTATTATCTGCTTAAATTATTTTTAATTTAATTTTTTTCTTCCACCATCCCCAAACACATGTGACTATCCATTTATATTATTTTTAATTTAATTATTTTCTTCCACCAGCCCCAAACACATGTGATTATCCAATTTTTTTTTTAATTTAATTATTTTGTTTCACTATCCCAAAACATGTTATTATCTGTTTAAATTATTTTTAATTTAATTATTTTGTTCCACCAGCCCCAAAACATGTTATTGTCTATTTAAATTATTTTTAATTTAACTATTTTTCTTTCAAACTACAAGCTACTGATGGCCTATCGATTCACATAGTCTACGATCAACTACTATGTTCGGTCGAGCACTGACGGAGTATAAGATCGATGATAGACTTTATATAATTTTTTATTCTTCTTGAATTTAATCTTCAATCTACACTAGTGTTCATTGAACTAGGTAAAAATATTTGAAAAGTTATTTTTACAGAAGAATAACCATCACAAAATGAAACAATGAAAAAAAATAGGAAAAATATAATTTTGAAACTGAAATATTTATATTCAACTAGTTCATTGCATTACATTCATATATGTTCAACAAAAAAGGCAAAATAGAATAAGCTTTCTTCTAACAAAATAATACTGAGAAAGCTTCTTCAACAATGAACAATACAAAAAAACTTAAAAACATAAACTAAAATAAAAACATAATCTAAATTAGGGGGATGGTGGGGGCTGATGTAATCATTGTCGTCCATTTCAAGCCTCTCCAGGATTGCTCAGAGGAAACGAGCAATACATCGAAGCTCACGCTCCAAGCATGCTCGGTCTTCTCCCAGACCGTGGAATAGCCGATAAAAATTATTTCGTAACAGCAGCAGATCATAGTGACAAGGGGGAACTCGTTTGATTGGGCGAAAGGTAATTCAGCGGTCAGGCATGATTTCAATTTTGGGGAAAAAGAAGAGGGTTTCTGATATTTTGGATTTAGGGACAACTGAAGGCTTACATAGAAATAGTCACTTTACTTATAGACCTATAGAAGGTGTCCTTTCATATTTCCACTCAATGGTCAATTGACGCGTGTGAGAATAGAAAACGTTTGTCTTGCGTATACTAGCAATTTTTCTTGTGAACAGACGTTTTTATAGCTTTTAATTAAATGAGAGTGGGAAACAATAATTCAATGCATCGACTGGAGAGATATGGCGGTAAAAATACCCACATAGCATGTTTGATGAGTAATCATATAACCAATACATAATATTTTATAGACCGTGTGAAAGATATACCGTACAATAACGTTGTTTACCATAGACAAAGTTTTGAGTCAATTACAACTGAACATTAAATTCTACAGAAATGCACAGTTATCCCACAAAACAGTAGCTTTACAACTGAACAAAAAAAGCCCATCTAAGATTTGCTGGCCATGCTACATGTGGTTTGTTTGTGCCCAAATTTCTTGCATATTGAACACCTATTCCTCCTTTTGTTCTTGAATATCTCACCGATCTCCTTAATGCGTTTGACTTTCTTCCTTCCGAGTTTGGAATTGTAGGGAGGTGGATAAATCTTAGTGTCTTGAAATTCTTGTGGCATCGTTCATTCAGCCTCTAGAGGGACAACGTTAATAGCTTCTGAGTATGTGAGGAGGTAAGTTTCAGCTTTACAAATTGGCGAAGAGTACTCATAGATAGAGTTACTATAACCTACATCATTGTCATACTTTACTTGCAAAGCTGCCATCGTATGTTCTCACAGTATTTTCACCAAGTGAAATTTTTGACAAGAACAACTTCTCTCCAAGAGATTGACCTTGGCAGTAACACCATTGCTGAACACCGTGAATTGATCGAGACCTCCGTTTGCATTAGTCACATACAAGGAATTACTCGCACTCTTATTATACCTTAGGATCTTTTCCGCACAAGGTACAAATTTATTATTTTTGTCATCGACAAAGGAATGCCGCTTCCTAAACTTTTCACCAAATTGTTTAGCAATTTAATTGAATATGTGCGACACGAGGTACTCTCATTCATCCAACAACACCAACTTGAGTGACTCAGCGATGTTTGTGATCATCACATCCTACCTATTGCCTGGGAATTGTTCTTTACTATATTTCTCAAAACAAAGCACATTTTCAAGGACATGTGCTGCCTTGGAGAAATTATTTTTTAATTCTGCAAAATGCTCACTAAACTCGGCAATAGTATAAGCCTTTGTCGTGGCGTATAACAGATAAAGATGTTCTCTACAGTGTTGATTTACACGAAGATTTTCAACGAGGTGCCTCATGCAAATTCCATGATGTGCACGACTGTAAATACGGGAGATGGCATTAGCAATGCTAATATGCCTATCGGAGATGACACATAGATCTGGTTCATCTTCTACTATAGACTTCAACTTCTCGAACAAAAAAGGTCCAAGAAGTATCATTCTCTTTATCCACGATACAAAATGCAACTGAAAAGATATGATTTTCGGTGTCCTGTGCGACGATACTTAGCAACACAACCCATACTTTCCATACAAATGTGTGCCATTGACGATAATTAACTTTCTCATGTGGGCATATCCCCGTATGCAAGCTCTGAATGCTAAGAAGTAGTAAACGAACGATCCATCCATCCGATTTACCATGATAGAGTAAGAAGACTCGGAATTCAATAACTCCACCATATGAAAAAAAGCCGGCAAGCAAGCATATCCATGCTCCGGTGTCCCGCGAATGATGTTTTTTGCAATTACACTTTCATTCCAACACATCCAATAGCTTGTGTTGCAATGCATCTCCTTAAACAAAATCCTTTGAATTTATCTTATGCTTGGACCCTTACCATCCTGAAAATGATTTACTTATAGTAAAGCAATCATTTGGAGGAGATTCTCTTATGCCTGCGGGTGGCGTGTTCAACACCGCACGTCTGCAACCCGACATACTTGTATATGTGAAATATGTTCGAGGTTTTGTACTTTCTTGCCCGCAACAACAAGCCTAAACCACGAGATAAGATTTTGCCTTCATGAATTTGGTCTAGCTCTTCTCCATACAATAATCAAAAGACTGCATCGCCGTTGCTGCATCTAGTAGCATTTTCAGCTCTTTCTTGTCGGCGAATGTTTGATCATTATAGAAATTAGTTCCGTCGGTGAAGGAGTATCCTGGTTATGTTCCCATTCCATAGTCTTCTTCATCATCTTGCGAGTTCGATGAAACATCTTTCATATGCATAAAATCATCTTCTGTATTAATTGAATGATCACCATCGTTCTCATAATCATTCAAATTATCGTCGACTTTCGAGCACCGAGGTGAGAGTGATGATGAATTCAGAGGTCCTTCAAAGGACCTCTCAACTATATTTATCCTCAAAATAGGCCTAAATCCATCTACATCAACATCTATTATGTACATTAGCACACATACATCGTTACTTATGATCGTAGGATTCACCTTTTTTTCCTTGAATGCATTAGATAACTAATCACCACGTCGCTCGGTGCGCAATCTAGATCCCCACTCTGCATTATGCTTGCAACCAATTCGGCGTATGAACTGTTGTGGCGAACAAGAATAGAAAGTGTCACCTTGGTAAAAGATCTTCATTTCCAACATTTAGGAGTCTCTACCCATTCTCCTATGAAATCACCAGAAACCAGAATAAATTCTGTAATAGATATCCTAGAATTATGCTTTGGTCGATGGTCGATTATGCTTATGATCTAGGTCAGGATATATGCACGGCCGATGACTGACGATGAGTGGTCGATGACTGGGCAGGTATCCGTACGAAAATCTTGAAATTGTAAATATTGCTTCTAATCAACGATCGTTGGGTTTATGGATTAGAGAAATGAACTTGGAGTCGCCTGAGCTGTTGTAATGTACTTTCTAAAGTGATTTTGAGTAATGTGAGTGATTTAAAGCTTTTTAACAATGGTGGAAAGTGTGTTTGAGAAGATAGAAAACAAATGGGGTAACAATGGATGCAATGGACAAGCTTATGATGTTTGTGGACTGATTTAGAGCTGATCGCTGAAAAATAACGCCAGAAAAATGGCCGGGATCGAAGCTTTTTGGAGGAAAATGAAAGCTTCTATTTTAAGCTATTGAATTTTTTTAAATTATTTTTGGAAACCCAATATATTTTATATATAATGGTGGATGATGGAGTGGGTTGAAGTGTATTATTAGAAACTTGTGGGTGAATTTATTAAGGTTGAAATATTGGGTTAAAGTGAATTATTATAAAACTTGTGGGTGAATTTGTTGAGTTGGAGAAGTTAGTGATGATGTGGATTAAAGTGGGTATATGACAAATTTTTTAAAACTTGTGTCTATTTGGCAAAATAGTTTTCGAAACATCCTTTTTGGCAGCAAACCCCTAATTACTTCAACATGGTGAACTCTGGCCAGTGGCCTCAAATTAATCAAACAAAGTCCGAAGGAAGTTTTATGGAGATGCTTGGAGTCTAGAGGTATTTTTGTGGTGTAGTCTGAATTTTGAATGAAGAAAATCAGTAATAAGATCAATCTCAATAATATCGACCCCTATTAATAGAAAATGGTCCACTTAGGCTGACAGAATTGAGATCAAACTTCTAGTTCATTTGAAAAATAGCAAATAGTCATTCAATAAAGCAATGTACTCTTTGTAGCAAAGGGCACCGCCAAGCCGAGCATACCGCTGTCGTGAAACTTGATTTAAGCAATGAAGGAATTTGCTGAGGAGGCAAACGTGATTAGGAGAAGGGGGATTAAGACTTGCAGGAAATATCTTAAAAACTTCCTCTTCTAGTGTCCCATGTAAAAATGCATTATTTCATGTGCGTGTAGAAGTAAAAGAAAACTTCTTATCTCCAACAGACTTCTTCAAGAAAACTATAGAGTTGTGTTTTCATAGAAGTATCAACAAAATAAATGTCAAAATATTTCTTTACGAAGGATTCCCAGTAGTGATAGCCCTTTGATGTTTCGTAAAGGAACTCATGAATCTCAATTGAAAGAACGACTTGTTAATTAGCATTGTGAAATGATCAAGCATGAGTGGTTTAAGGTGAAAACTCCAAAGATTCAACCAGGTGGAGGTGGGAGTAGGGGTGGTGGTGGTAATGGTCAAGGGAAAGGGCGAGGCAGGGCACAAAAGCATTTGCTTCCACATAAGTGAAAATTAGTTAGGTGAAAGGAAAAAACAGATAAATTATTTTCACATTGTTAATATTATCGTTGTGTATAAATTTAAATTCTTTCATCAACGAACTCTTGAGTTGACTTGTATAGTTGTGTTAATGTGTACAACACAAAGATCAATGATCTTTGATTCATGTTTATACATTTGCTTCAAAATCATGTAATTAGAGGTTCGTAGCAATTAAGGTTCATCAATCGTGGCATCTGTTGTCCTTCCAAGAGTTAAGTAAATAAATTTTGTGGACAGTCCAAAAGAATATTTTTAGATCAAGGCAATATCATTTATTTTATTTTATTTAGTTTAAATCATTTGTCTAAATTTTTACCTCTCGTAATAATGAAACTCTCTGATAAATTTTTCTAAACTAGTTTCCCGAAATGTGCGTAGCACGTTATATTCTACTTAGTTATATTAAATCGGTATGCAAAATTTGTTTCTCTAAGGATGTGTGACACTTGAGATATATAACATCAAATAACATTAATAAAATGTGTTAACAAGAAAATTCAGGCAGCTCACCCAAAGTGTGGCAAACTATCAAAATATAAAGATTTAAAGGGGGTTCGCCCAAAGGCTTGTGAACTTAGTTTTTTTATAATACAATTAGCAAATAAAGGAACAAATGGGGGACGTTAACAAAATATGGGATTCGATCAAAGACTGACGAAGTACTCCTTTTGGTACGGGTTCTTTGGGACATGTCCTTGTACAAGGTGCTGATAAAAATGCCCCGTTGTTGTTAAATTCAGATGATAGGGATAATTTCCTTGAAGTTCTGTTGAGCTTATCCTAAAGCATCCAATGTAGCCTTCATTGAAGTACCATAGATGGTTGATGATCTATTCTTGTTGTCATTATCTTCATTAGCAGAATAGTGAGTGCAAAAATTCCTTCCAGAAGTAGTTGAAGATATGTTCCCATTATTATTAATTTCATTCACAGAATTAAGAGCGAAAGAATTCTTCTGTAAACCAATATCAAAATCAAATATTGTTGGAAAGACTACACAGAAGCCAACATCTAACACCAACAATACCTAAAATTAACGCTTATATCCAATGTCACTTGTTATACCTCTTTCTGTCAGTGTATGAACAACATCAGCAAGATGAACAACTTCATTTAATTCTTCATATAGTGATGGTAGAAAAACATAAAAATTACAGGCTACTAGTTTAAACCAGTAATGCTAATCCTTACCAAATAGAAATTTTATGAAAATATAACAGTCAAATTTCAACATTATTTGACAACATTTTCTAGCTCGATAGTAAGTAGAAGAATACACTATTTTCATAAGTCTGAATTGAAAGTTCAATGTTTCGATCAACAAAGATCTCACAAATTTAAGGATTTTTATTAGTGAAGATTCAATAATTGTGACAAAAAAGTTAGCAGCGCAAAAACTTTGCACCAGAAGGGGAAAAATTATCTTCTTAGATAACAGATTATACAAAAAGTATAACATGTACCTGCTATATAGAAAGTGCAACTACAAGATTATGCGTTCTTAATTAACATGTAAACTAAAAAGAAGAAAAAGAGCCAAAAATATGGTATTCATGTTTGGAAGTGTTGCCGTCTTCCAAGCTAATTAGAAGTAAATTATCACGAGGGCTTGATCTAAGCTGCTATAGTTTCAAGAGGTGCAATATCCCGCATCACCAATGTAAATGTTCAACTTACGCAAGGGAGAAAATAATCTTTAGGGTAAGCTAAATTTATAGTAATACAGTTTAGAAACTAAGGGTAAGCTAAATTTATAGTAATACGGTTTAGAAACTAACATCCAAATGAACAAGTATTTGTATTTTACCACACAGTTAAAGTTATATCTTGCGAAGTCACTGCATCTATCCAAGTAATAATAGGTGAGAACATATGCAGATAACATTAAACCATATTCAACACTCTCCTATTTCAAAGCCCATTTTGTTCCCTTTTCACCATGAATTTAGGCTTTGGAAGCACACATACTCAATTGTAGCTTGATTCTTATTTTTTACCCGTTTCTGGCAACTCTTTAAATCTAACTATCCATAGGACATGCTTAAGTGATATTTTGGTCCAGTAGCTCTTCAATGTATGCAGACAATCATTAATTGGTAAATATGGAAGGCCAGGTGCAAGAATAGATATGAAAAGATTATCAAGGATTCCAATGGAATCATTCATCTAGCTCACCAACAACTTATTTTGATTTCTCAAAATGTTTTAGGAAATTGATGGATCTTGCTAAATATCAGTCAGTTTCTACTGTAATTAAATGGAAATATCAAGTGCCAGGTTTGTGTAACTTAGTTCTGATGGATGTTCCAAAGGTAATTCAAGCCCTTGTGGTGGAGAAGAGGTCATCAAGGATATAACGGGCACTTAGTCAATACGTATAGTATATATAGCAATGGGGTATAACGACAATAACATTGGAGTTGAATGGTGCATTCAAAAAAGGATCAAGAAACTTGAAATTGAATGTTACTCCAAATTAGTGATGGACTGGATTAAGAATAAAGCAAACCAACCTTGGACCTTATGGGACATCATAGACAACATTCAAGACAATCTCAAAAATACAGAAGTTTGGAAAATTAACCATTCCTTCATAGAAAGTAATGGTGTTGTATACAAGCTTCCTAATTGGGGACTTCAAGGCAATGGTACAATTCACTATTCTAGATTTCAAGATTTCTGAAAACATTGGAGGATGCATAACTATGGACATGTCCCAAGTTTCCTCATTTAGGATAAGCAATCGCGAAGGATCTTTATTTTTGGACAGAAACCTGTATATAATTTATGATACAGATGTACCTTGACTGGGTATTCTTTGGCATAGAAGAGGGATGTATTAACACCTCTCAATTTCATCCTTTTTTGTGAGCATACTTGGAAATCCTACTACCTAAGATGAATGGTGCATGTTCCATTTGTAGTTACGTAATTTTGTCCCTCCTTAAAGCCCAATTTATCCATTTTTACCTTTGTTTAACCATGGACCCTACCCGTAAGATAATCCCTACACTAAAAGCCAAATAAACAAACTTCCAGCAAATTAACACCTCACGCTAACAAAACAACAACCACTATCCTAAAAACCTACCCCTACCACACCCCATATCCCCTACCCCCAACCTTAACCCCCTCACGTTTTTACACATGCTCCATAACAGAATTGGGAAAAAAGGGGAAGATATACACTCTACACATTGGGGCCACGGGGAATCTTTCTCACACAATTCACACTCAGAACCACAATTGATATATACATACACACTCACTGGAAGATTACGGGGGGAGGGGATATACACATAATCCCCATTTTTGGGATTTCACAGAAAGAACACACACAGAGAATTCATCTTTCATTTTTTCCCATTGAAACACACAGCTCACACACAGAAAGCACAGATACAGTAGAGTTAGAGTAGAGAAAACAGTAGGATAGAGAGCTAGTCGGAGTGAAAAAGAGAGCTGGTTGGAGTGAGAGAGAAGCAGAGAGAGAAATAGGGAGAGAGGCCGAAAAAGTAGAGGGTCGCCGGAGAAGAAGGAAAACCGAATTTTTCGGGGGGTTCTCGCCGAACTCACCAGAATGCCGTCAACACAACAGCAACAACAACCATCCCGATTCGACCAAATCCCATCGAATTTTACCGGAAGTAGCAAATAAGTGACTGAATTAGCGAAGCCCGACCCATTTCAATCGATTCCAACGAAATCTCGCCGGAAAACAACCAAAAACAGTAAAACGGATCAGTCTAGTTGTTTGAGTTATTCCAATTCTTGGGTTTGTTCGTGTTGAGGTTTCGTATTGATGCTCGAATTGAGATTTTACGGACGCGGTTCTATTTTCAGTATATTGAAATCTCAAGTTGACGTCCAATTCTAATGTTACCCTCTTTTATTTCATTATTTATTATATTTGGTGCATTGAATTGAATATTTGTGTGATTGGTTGATCTTTGTTATTGGTGAACTATTGCTCGTATTGGTTCTTTGGTTATGAATTACGTGATGAAGGGTATCCTACTTGAGAATTAAAATTGTTGAGTTGGGGTCGGGATCAAAAATTGATAAAATGAATATGGATTAGTTTTGATTTATTATTGTTGGTTTATTTCGAAATAAATATTGATGTTAAACGTGATAGTATCATATTTTAGGCCGAGCATCGCTAGGCAAACGATACGGGCAGGCAAATTTAAGAATTCTGGATTTAATGTTTGAAATGTGTGTTGTATGGTTTTGTTTTATCACTTTTGGATCAATTGGATCAATTGTACTATTTGATCGGCGAATGCCCTGAAGTATCTGTATTATTTTATCTTGGGAATGTCCTGAGAAAGCTGTATGCAAATAAGGCTCGTGATCAAGGCCCGAGGCATCGGGTACACTACAACAAAATTGATATATATCTATAAAATTATTACCTACGAGATGAAATTCGTCACTAATTGTTCACCTTTTGTGAAAAAAATTACATTTCGTATCTAAATATATGAAACACATACTTTTAGTGACCAAACGTAAAATTTCGTAGAAAAATTTTGTCCTCTAAAGTTTCCCACTAAAAAATATTTTGGCGCCATTTTATTGAGTATCATTAGTGACGAATTTTAAGTTTTCAGTGACACCCTTTTTTATCACAAATAATGGATCCAATTTGTGACAAACTATTTTTCGTCTCGAATTAGTTATAATTTTAGATACAAAAAAAAATTCATCATAAAAAATAAGTTATCGCAATAGCGACAAATTAGAGTTCGTACTTAAATATTGTAAGTTTTAGCTACAAAATTTGATATTTAATTGTGACCTCAATTTTTGTCACTAATACTATAAACAATTAGTGACGCTCATTTTATTGTCTCTAATTAATGGATTCAATTCGTGACAAACTATTTTTTGTCTTGAATTAGTTATAATTTTAGACACGAAAAAAATTCATCATAAAAAATAAGTTATCGCAATAGCGACAAATTAGAGTTCGTAGTTAAATATTGTAAGTTTTAGCTACAAAATTTGATACTTAATTGTGACCTCAAATTTTGTCACTAATACTATAAACAATTAGTGACGCTCATTTTATTGTCTCTAATTAATCTATGATTCAGTGACAACATAATTTTGTCACAAAATATGTCATCGTTAAGTAGTGATGATTTGGAATTTGTAGCTGAATAATTTAGTTATTTTTTCTATGAAAAAATTTCATAGCTAAATATAAATTAATCTTTGACTATTTTTTTATGATTATAGAAAATTAATTGTATATTGATATAGCTATATAAAACAAGACTCGACCTAATTGTGTGAACGTTGAAGTTAACTTATTGAATGAATTTTTCGGAAGGTATAAAGTCAGTGTGTTAATCTTGTACATGTGAGAAACATTTTAAGTAGACCGACGCTAAATATGATCAACTAATTAATTAAAGTTTGAAGCTATATTGTAAGTTTTAGCCACAAAATTTTATATTTAATTGTGACAATAGTTTTTGTAACTAATAATTCAAACAATTAGCAACGATGATATTATCGTCACTGTTTAACCTACAATTAATCACAATGAAATTTTATCACAAAAAAATAATTACAACTTTGATTTGGTAGTTGAATAGAGTAATTATTGGATACGAAGTAATTCATGGGTTTAATAATTATAAGATCATCATCTTTTGGTTATGTGTTTCATGATAGTTGTCATGTTTATTTTTTATTTTATTTTTTAGAGATATTTTATTTGTCTTGTTTGTTGTATTACAAACTTCCTTAGGCGACTTCTTTTAAATAAAAGTGCTTATAAGAATTTTATTCGTTTTAAAGGTTAATTTTTGACACTAGATAAAAGTCGAGGTCTATTTGGATTCTATTTATAATAAGAGATGCCTTCTTCTATCCCTTACTAATACCGTGATTTAAAATATAGTAAGTACTCGTTCGCTTTTACTTGTCAAATTTTTACTTGACACATCTATTGAGAAGAAGAATTAATAACATAATTATTTTACTATAGTATCCCTATTCAATGATGTTTATATTGTGTCTTAAAAACATACAGAAGCTAGAGTAATATTCCCTCAAGATCAATCATATACGCTTCATTTTATTTGAAATGACCCACATGTTGAAGATATTAGAAAAAATATACATTAAATGTGTGCTCATTTTCATTTATATTTATAAGACTATATATCGGAGCGCCCGCGCTAGTATGAGCTCAATATATGATAATCCCTCGGCCCATCAATAGTTGTTCACTATTAACTTTGACACATATGTTTAAAAATAGTAAATGATAGGGATAATGTTACTATATTATCTTTTGAATATAATAAATTTAATATTTTGAAAAATTTATTAGATAATGAATCGTATTTAATATAAATGGTAAAATCGGCATAAATGAAAAATTATCTATTGATTTTTCAAATTGAATAGTATTATTGCACATCTATTTTTGATAAGTAAATATGGACGGAGGGAGTAATATTTAGTCTCAATTATGTGACACAAATGTAATTTGGCGTTAATCAAATTTTTTATATGTTTTTAAAAAAATTTAATTATTAATTGTTATAATTTATAGTACTTTTAAAATAGCTTCTGTATTATATACGTTACTTTCTCTATCCTTACTTTTTTACACATATAAAAATTTATCATATTTAATGTCGAGAATATCCAACATTAAAATAAAATCGCCCAAATAATATTTTCAAATTAAGAGTTTTTTAATTTATTATTTTTTAAAGAGAGATTATGAGTGGCAATGTCAAAATAGTAAAATATATTTTTTAGAAATTATTCAATTATTTTTTACACCAAACAAAAAACTGCCTAAATAATATGCAAACATAACTATTCAAACATTGGTAATACACCATATTTTATATAATTCGTATACACCCTACCAAAGGACCCTTTAATTTACCCATAGTTTCTTTTTTTAAAATATTTATTTATAGCTAATCATATTTAATTATAATTAAATAAAAATTTGTGTATCTTAATTAATTATAATTTTGTGATAATTTATTTGTGAATGAACTGTAATATGTTTATTAAATTGGAGTAACCTTTGCTGCAAAAATAAATATTCACTTTTTTCTTGTATATGCTTTTTAGTTTACATCTAAATATATATATATATATATATATATATATATATATATATATATATATATATATTGTTTTTAGATGTGAACCACAAAATACATTAAAAAATGTAAATACTAAGCAATAAGAAACAATAAAACAGAAAATGTCAACATAAAGACAAAAAGAAAAAGAAACATCAAAAAAACAGAAAAAGGAAAGTAACTATTGAAGATAAATCTAGAAGCACGCAGTTCATCTTCTTCATGTTAATTCAATCTTCTTTCTCTACCAAATTGGTGTTGAAACTCGATTAGATACGTGTAAGCACTTTCCAACTTTGATATACCAAATAAATCTAGAAGAATTTCAATTTATTCTTTGCAGCCTACATTACTGCTCCTCAAAGCCACCCTTCTCAAATTTCAGTACCTATGGAAATTTTGGTGAAATTTCACATAATCATTTATGTTTTTTCTGCATATCCAAAGAGGACCAAGAAAAAAGATTGAAAATTTTGTATACGATACTCCAAGAAATGACCTAATATTGTGTAAAAATTGAAATTCTTGATAGGGCTGCAGTTGAATTCTTCATCCCCGATGCACAATCAAGACTCTTAAATCAATTATCCGGATTGTCAAAATGCTCTCAGCCTTTGTTTACCAGGTATGCCTTCTTAAGTTTTTTTTTTTTAATTAAATAGGGATTTTATTAAGGGAAAAGGACATGGGCTGGCCATTTTTAAGAAAAATGGCCCATAATTGAAAAGACGGACAACCTTAGCTAGTTGGCCCAATTTAATTTCCCTTTTTAGCCATTTGGCCCAATTGGGCACATCCAGTCTCTATACTCAATTGATACACTTTTATACCATATTGATACACTTTTATACCATATTGATACACTTTTATACCATATTGATACACTTTTATACTATATTGATACACTTTTTAAAAAACAGAAAGGAAATTCTATGCAAGCACATGCAGTCCCTATATCCAATTGATACTCTTTTATACCACATTAATACACTTTTATACTACATTGATACACTTGTAGTGTCCATATACTCAATTGATACTCTCTTATACTAGATTGATACTTTTTTAGAATACATGTAGAAACTATATAGAGTCGTATAAAATATGTATCTAAATAATAATTGTAGTTGAAAATTATATAAAATGTGTATAAAAATGCTATAATTATTATATAGAATATGTATATATATAAAAACTGTATCATTATTATATATAAATATATATCTTTAACAATTGTATTATATAGTTACTTTTTTGGTTTATTGTATCAAACTATGGAGGTGAAACACTTCGTCTATTGTCTAAAACATGTGTGTAGTTTAAGTTGGACAAAGATTTGTTCCAGTACCCTTGGCCTATATTACATCGCTTTGTTCAATCTAATATTAATTTGTCATATTTGTAATTAATATAATTAGATTAATATAATTTTTCACATTTGTACTTAATATAATTAAAAGACATTTATAATTGTAACTGCTTTTTAAAGCTCATCTAAAAGACAATTCTAAAGTAAAAGTAACAGTGAGATATAAAAAAAAGTAGAATCTTTAAAAAAGAAAGGAAAAAAGGAGCCAAAAAAGCATGGACCATTAAAGATGAAAAGTGGGCCCAGTACCCAAAATGAAAAGGGCCGAATTATGTTGTAGAATTAAGGGAAATACGTGGAACAGTGACAAATACATCCCAACTTCTTGCGTGCGCCAATCCCTCAGTGGCTATTTCTCGAGTTTTTAAATTTAGGTGTTAGTTTTGTGGAATTATTTTAGTTTTAGGTTTTATTTTTATCCTTTCCTCTTTTATTAATTTAAAGACTAAACGACATTGTAAACATAAATGGACCAACCCATTTAAAATGACATTGTCCAAACATTTAAAATCAGAAGGCCTAAAATAAAACATCTGACCCGACCCTATTCTGCTTAGTACAAAACCCGTGAAGATACGATTTCCTAATCCAATTCCAAAATTATCCGTCACTTCTTCAAAAAACTGAGAAATATTATTCTTGGTTGAGTTCAATCTGAGCTTCGTCTTGTTGTTCGTATGGGTGATACGTATATGCTTTTGATAAATTAGCTGTCAGAGTAAGTATCCTCTTCACCTTTGTCTTTTTCGTCTTCATCTGCATCTCATTTTTTCTGGTTGTTGTTCCTAGCTGTGATCTCCGGTATTGGGATTTAGAGCTGCTTTTTGGTGCTGAATGAGAGTTTGAGCCCCCTGGCTGTAAAGACATGACTAAGTAAGCTCCTTCTGCTAATTCTAGATCTATCCACACTTGCTTGAGCTAACAAATTCTCCTTGGTGTAGCTATGGCTGTGATGGAGATACCAAGATGCTCGGACCCGAAAATAGTTGCAATGTCTTTTCATCCTCTGGTGTATCATTCAAAAATCTTGTACAAACTCCCCCTACACTGCGAGTCCTTCTTGATGGCTGCAGATCTATAGGCTAGGGGGCTGAATGGGAGGAACAACTCCTTCAGCCTGCTACTACAGCTCTTGTTGCCCCAATTAATCTACCTCCTGACAGGAAACAAGCGCGTTCTGCTGCACAGAAGATAGAAGAAATGGCTATTTGAACAGGTCATTTCCATTCACGTTCCCCTGTTGCCACCGAAGTATTGATTCAAAGAACTTCTGATTTTTCTTTTTAAAATTTTTAATTACCTGATCATAGATTTACATTTACGTGGGAAAATTACAGCTGAGACATGCTATAGTTTGGATATATCCTAAAACACTTCCTATTTTATTTTCTATTTTTATTTTTTTCCTTTGTGGTGTGCTAGTCCCTGGGTTGGGGTTTCGTGGATGGTAACTAGTATCTAGTTTCATCACTTACACGTGGATTATATCAATCGATTGATATGGCTCTTAGGTTTCTAGCTTGAATGATCTTAAGTTGTCAAAGGAATTTTCAAGATGGGCTTAGTGAGTATTAATATTGTGCATTCAAACTTGTTTAATTGAAAAGAAATTATCCGACTCATGTACTTTCACCTCCCATCTGGGAATGTGTAGGACACAATTAGACGCCATCCTATTTGCTTATCAGTTTTCTTATGTGACTCCACTCTTAACTCTTAAGAACCAACTAAAGATTTCTCTTCACTCACTTTGTTCTCTACCGATCTACCCTTGTGGAAACCCCATTTGAAAACAGGAAAAGGAACCTTTAGGCCTAATGATTGTTGACACCCAATTTTGACCTCCCAATACTACATTTAGGTTGTTATTTTAGCAAAATTATTAATTTTTAAATGTCAGTATTTTTTACACATTTTTCTTACATCAAACGAATTTTTGACGTGTCACATTCATGTTTTAAAATGTACAAATTATTTTATTAATTTTTGATGTTATTTTTTTACAATTTATTAATTCAGATACAATATTTTACATAATTTTATTAATATTTATTAAATTATTTTTTTCACAAAATATGCACACTTACAATTTATAAATACATTGCTTATTATTATTATTATTATTATTATTATTATTAACGATAATCTTATATGAAATTTTTTATGTAACATTAATTTTACATGTGTAATTTATTTTAATCTCGACATCCTATTATCTTTTTCGTTATTATTACATCTGTTAAATAGTAGCCTAATTCAATTCAATTTCCTAGTTCATTTAAATGCTAGCCTTTTTCTATTCAATTTATGACAATTGTAGCCTAATTTTACGCAACTTATTACAATTTTAGTTACATTTAACTCCATTTCAATTCATTTTCTATTTTAATAATCCTTTTAATCTCAACCATGGATCAATTTTGATCCAACGGTTGAGATTATATCACTCACTCTTTCCATCTTAAACAACACTCAAGCCCTAATTCCTCATTACACAAAAAACATCCGCCTCCCTTGGCTCTCTCTCTGCCTTCTCTCTAACCTCACTTCTCTCTATACCATAACCACGGCTACCATCGCCGAGCAACCACCATGGGTTGGAGAAAAATTTGGCTTCCTCTCTCCCCCTCTTTTTCGGCTCTCACTCTCATCGCTGACTCATCGAAATTGATGATCGGTGAGTCTGAGGCAGCATCAATAGTGTCAACTTCCACCAATGGCCGGCAAAAAAACCAACCACTGCATTGCCCTCCCCTCTCCTTCGTCAGCCACCGGGAAACCAAGGAAAAACTGCTCCAACCACCAATCTCGCCGCCAGACAACCAAAATCAGTGCCTCCCAACCGGCGCCACCAGCCGCATCTGTCGGCGAGCAAACCGTCTAAGCTCCCCTCGAACGGACATCAATATTAGCCTGCCACCGCTCCAAACGGCGGAACCAGACCCAATCGATATTGCCAACAATAGCAACAGTATCCCACCGCCACTCCGCCATCGCTGTGGCCGCCTCCAGCAGTCGCGAACCAGCAACGCAGCCCCAGTTGCGATTCAGCCTCCCCCTCTTCTCACCGTTCACGTTATCATCGAAATTAAGGATGGTGAGGTCCTTTTCGGTGAACCTGACTATTATACGGTTTGATTCCTCAATTTTTTAATTGCATGATTGTTTTCTTTAGTTTAATTTGCATGTTCTTTTTCTTCTTTGGGTGCAAATTTCCTAAATTAATCTGTTAGATCTAAAGTTTGTGATATCTGACTTTGAATGTTGATTCAATTCGTTTAATTACGTTTTTATCTCTACTTGTTCTCAAAAGATGTTATACTTGTATTACGTTTGATTTAATTGATATTGACAGAAATTTGAATCTGTGTTTATGATAAAATATTGATTATGCCTATTCCTAAATGACAGTATTAAATTGATTCAGTAGATTGGTGGAATTGATTTAGTTTGATTTTTGTGATTAGTTGCCTTATGATTTGTAAATCAATTTTTAATATATATGGTAAATACTAGAGTTGATACATGTTGCTATTATTGTTATCTCTTCTCTTTTAAATTAGCACCTTCTTTTACTCATCTATTTACAGTAAAACATTGAAAATTTATTGAATCCATTTTTAGTCTTCTTTCTGCAAATTAAATGTATATTAACTGTTGCCTGCCTTGATAATGTGATTTTTTATGGTAAATACGGCATTAAAGTGATTGAGCTTTCTCCTAATTGATTCTTGATACATTTTCCCTTTAATATACTTTTGATACAATTTTTTTATAATATACTTTTTCCTTTTGTGCTACTGTATTCCTACTACTGTATAAACCACTCTTCTTTTCACTGGAGGGGCAGTTCTTGAATGACAATTACTACTCTCTAAAATAAATAAAAATAAAAAGAATTACTGGCTATTTTAATACATGACAATTATATATTTTGAGGGTTCTTCGATTTTCTTTCAAGGCTTACTGAAAACATCTTGCATATTTCACTGTTACAAGGCTTGACCTTTATTATTCTTATTATTTGTTTTACTGTTGTTCACTGGTAAGTTCTCGAAATAATGTAATTTTTATTCTCTGTGTGTGTTGACTGCATCACGTTGTGAAAGCCTTTAGAAAACATGTCTATAGGAATATTTCGATGTTTGTTATTATATGTTCTTGTTTTCTTGCCATTATATCTTGGCTCGCAGGTTTAAATAAACAATTACGAGTTTATGATGAGTTGCCGGGATATTTAAAATAGATTGTATTAGTTTTACTTAGTTTGTTTTCTTATTAAAGTACTACTGAATAACTGAAACTTCTCTAACTTGTATTAGCTAGAAGTGTGTTGTACCATTGTTGTGTGCTTTTATCTTTTTTTTGTTATACTGTTATCTATCCTGAGTCGGGGTTTATCGAAAACAATCCCTCTACTTCATTCGAGGTAGTGGTATGGACTGCATACACATTATCCTTCCCATACCCCACTATGTGGGAATACACTGGGTATGTTGTTGTATAATTCGTTTAAGGTAGTGGTATGGACTACGTACACTCATCATCTCCAAACCTCACTTTGTGGGAATGCACCGAGTATGTTATTGTTGTTTTTATAGAAGTTTGTTGTGTTTACTAGATAGTATTTATCTAGTTTCTGGGCAACCTCGCTTTTCATAATTACATGTTTAATAGATTCTAGTTGTGGCTTGGAGAAGCAGTAACATGTAGAGTCATTTTAACTATCAAACCTGAAAGCACCATCATCAATCTTAATTTTCTTCTCTTTTCCACAGGTGTAAAAGTGAGTTGAATGAAGACTAATTGCAAGCTCAACACGTTATTGGTACTTTCGAAGAAAGCTCTACATATTTGGCTTAGTTTAGGATTGGAGTAATATTTAGTACTATATTTCAGTTAGATTTCCTTTGTGTTGGACTAGTTTTACTTTTCTTTGCACTGTGAGGAGATATTACCTTAGTACAATTTTAGTTTTTCTAATTGTATGATTGTGGGTGAATTTTATCAATATGACATGTTTTATAATTTTATTTTTTATTTATTCAATTCTAATTTAAAAAATAATATCAATATGAAATAATTAAGCGATTTCTTGTAATTGAAGAAAAAAAAAATTATTAACAAAGATAATTTTTAGCAACGATTAAATTAGACTTTTCAATACAAATATTTTTGTCACGAAATAAACTAGTTCTTCATAAGTTTGACTATATTTAGTGACATATGTATTTATCTCAATATCTTTCTTTTTATTTGATACAAATTAATTTCGTATTTTATGACAATCATAATTGTCAATAATCATAATAATTTAGTGAAGATTCTACATTGTCGGTAAAAAAAATACTATTTTTAGTGACAAATAGTAGATTTAACTACAAAATTATTAATCTTTATTATAATAATATATTTGTCACTAATTCATACATTTAAGGACGAAAATTTTTGTTGTATACAAAAAGTTGTCAATAGTGACGCAAAAACATTTGTTTAGCCACAAAATATATATAACTCTAGCGACAATTGGTGTCGTCGTTGATTGAACTAAATAATTAGGGACGATGAAATTTTATCGGTATTGATAACTTTTTAGTGACAAAAGCTTATCATCAACTACAAAAAAATATATATTTTTATGACAAACAAATTCATCATAAATGTTACACATTTGGGGATGATTTTTTTTTTTTGTAGAAAATTTATTTTTTTTAGCGACGAAGCACTAAATCGTCTTTGTCTACTTTTGGTGACCCACTTTTAGAGACAATTGATTGACGAAATTTTTTTCGTCACACTAAATCTTTTGCGACGAAAAATGACTTATAAGTGAAAAAATAATTCGTCCCAAATAATCAAATTTGTTGTAGTGGTAAAGCATTGGAGCGTAGTTTAGAATTGGTCTAGGATAAAGTAGGTTTACATTTCCGCATTTTTTAATTTTGGTTTGTTATAATTGGACTGGACATTAACTTTTTTTGAATTTCTATTTGTTTGATTTGTTTGTGTTATGTGTTTTGTGGTTTATTCACTTTATATTGTTAAATTAGCCGATATACTCCATGAAGCGACCGTGGTTGAACCACGGGATCGTGGGATGCCTAAACCTTCCCCTCGATCAACAGAATTTCTTAACTAGAATCTCTGTTCGCAAACCAGTTTAAAGAGTCAAATCATTTTGAAAAAATATATCTAAGGGTGACTTGGCACACCCGATTTATGTCAAGTGGCGACTCTGAGTTTTGAATATAAACAATCTTTTTTGAAACAAACAATTTTCATCTTTTGTCACCTAATAATAAAAACCCTTTCAAACTTAAAATATTAATCATTTTGGTAAAAAAAAAGGGGTGTGACAACTCTGGCGACTCTGCTGGAGAACGAACCCAGAATCTCTGATTTATTTTTTTCGAGTTGTATCGTCTTAGTCTGACACTATAGGTGTCTAGAAATTTTGTTTGTGTTGTCGTATGTGTTATCATTTTATCATTGTTGATTACCTATGTGCTACAAGTTTACAATTTTTATTATGTGTTACCACTTTATATCTGGCATCATGTGCATAACCCGAGTCATTTTCTCCATAACAAGTCCCATATTACACGTGTGTACACGACCTCTAGTTGAGTCACCCTTATTTTAGGAGGAGGAGACATTGGGTGTATGGAGTATGTACAAAGTTGTCGCAGCCACTATCGACCATACGCTCCCCGAACAACCTTGTTAGTGAACCACTGCCAATGTCAGCCTTTAGGTCATGCTTATCTGCATCATATTGAGACCTAGGGGGATACACTTGGTCCTTTGTAAGAGACTCACTCGTAAAGAATCCTTACATGCTAATTATTGCATCTTTTGGGGTAATAGGGTCATTTGACGAATTAATTTGGGTAAGCATGTTCCAGAATTAAGGGAAATATTGTTTTTAGGCTAGGAAAAGTTCAAAGAAAAATGAGAAAAGAAAAGTGAGCCAAAAAGAGTTTCGTAGTTTTTAGAGTTCTTTATGACTTTTGTTTTTCACAATCCAAAAAATTCAAAAAGATTTTTTTACCTTTTGCACTTATTTCCCAAAAAATCATAAACATCAAAAAGATTTTTCTTTTGTTTTCTTTAGCAATCAATCTTAATTCAAAATTTTAAAAAGATCTTTTTTTATCAATAGGAGCTTTTATAAAACAAACATTCAAAAAAAAAATAGATGGTAGAAGCTTTGTACTTTTCGTATAATGAAAATACCAAAAATATTTTTCTTTCATAGTTTTTAGTGGCATTTTTACGTGAAGTGTCAAATTGAAAACTCCAAAAAGATTTTATTGATATTTTTCATCGTCAATCTTTGTCATATCTCTCAAGTCATGGTTCAATCTATCCGTTATTATTTAATTATCCAATTTGGACGAACTACGCACACCTGGTTCTCCTCATTTGGGAGTGAGATACGTAGGCAACTCTTCTAGAATTTGGAGATCTTATTTAAAACATCCAAAAATATTTTCTTCACTCTTCATTTAGAGTTGGTGTCATATACATCTCTAAAAGAAAACCACAAGAAGATTTTTCTTTAATAGTTTCAAGTTTCATTTTCGTATGAAATTCAAAATTGAAAACCCAAAAAGATTTTTCTTTGGTAATCATAGGTTTCATTTTGTATAGGAATCTGAAAAATTCAAAAAGATTTTCTTCACTCTTCATTTAGAGTAGGTGTCAAATACATCTCTAAAAGGAAACCACAAAAAGTTTTTCCTTTAATAGTTTCAAGTTTCATTTTAGTATGAAATTCAAAATTGAAAACCCCAAAAAGATTTTTCTTTGGTAATCATAGGTGTTGTTTTGTATAGGAAGCTGAAAAATTTAAAAAGATTTTCTTCACTCTTCATTTAGAGTAGGTGTTTCAGCTACATCTTCAAAAGAAAACTGCATTTTTTTTTTCCTTTAATAGGTTCAAGTTTCATTTTGGTATGCAATTCAAAATCAAAAATCCAAAAAGATTTTCTTTGGTAATCATAGGTTTCATTTTGTATAGGATTTTAAAGCTGAAAAATTCAAAAAGATTTTCGTCAATTCTTTTGACAGTTTGTTATTTTCTTTTCTTCTTATAGTTTCAAGAAAAAGAAAGAGAGTTTGATCGGCCATGTTGTGTCAAAACTTCACGAACTACGCACACCTGATTCTCCTCTCTCGAGGGTAAGATACTTAGGCACCCTTTTCGGGTTCGGTGATCTTTTCAAGAAAAATAGAGAAAGATTTTGAGAAAGTGTTAAACTCTAACACATTTGTTATCTCTTGTTCAGTTAGTTTAAGGTGGTTGGTTTGTGGCATTTTGACTGTTTCTCCACATCATACCAAGTCTAAGAAAAAGTTAGTCATGTCCAACAAGGATATAAAGAGTTACACCATGGATTAGACAAAGAGTCAGAAAAATGAGAGTTTAAAGGAAGAGAATTTGAGACTAAGTCAACAAATGATGGAAATATATCGAGCTTGGACCAGTGGGCTGCCTCCTTCTCCATTATCCTCTATTGACCCTAAAAATACCGTAAGTCTTCCATCACAATTACAAAGTCAGTTTCCTACTGTTGTCGATTCACCACAACATGCCTCAGAATTCATTCCAATCTAAAAGCATCCTAATGCTTACATCACTCATTCTCTAGCTCTTCAGTATTAATCTACCACATTGACAGCACCACATGTTGTTTGTGATTTTGTTGCTCAACCATATACTGAGGCTTCCACTTTAGCTATCAATCCAACGGTTGTGCTGCCCCAATCTGCTAGTGGACCCATGTTCAATACTCTTGATGATCATTGCTATACTTCGGAGCCCACATTAATGTTAATTGGACCATCAAAATTTCTTAACAAGAAGTCTAGCGTGCCAGAAGAGCTAGAGAAAATGGTTGGGAAAATAAAGAGTGCAAAAACTACTATCAAGAGTTTCCTAGGACCTGTGGATAAAAAAGATGTTTCATACAAAGACTGGGTCATGTCTTTAAGTGTTAACCTTCCCCCAATCCTTAAGATGTCAAAATTTGAGGAGCAAGATGGACGTGAGGAATCCGTGAAACATTTGGGATAATATTACAATCAATTAAGGGAAACTGGAAGAAAGAAGAATAAGGAAGATGTAACTGCTATTTTAGTTGGACAACGGGAACGTCTAAGAAGACCACGCCGTCATTACCCTCGATCTCAAGCCCAAGTTCATACCCAAGCTCTATATAATCACTCTCAAATTTTATTATACTTCATTTCCCCACCTCCATCTCTAGTATATTATGCATAACCATATGTTCAACTCCCTTATTACTCACAATGGCATGCTCCAACACCTCACTCCTCAACTCCACAAACATATAAAAGCCCTTGTAGGCTCGATGTTTGATCTAAGTCAAACAATGAGAAGAGGTAGAAGCCTATGGATAGTTTCACGCCAATTAGAGAATCATATGCCAATATGTTCTAGAGACTAGTACAATGGGGCATGATCACTCCTCTCCTTGGGCATACTCCTGACCCGCTTTCAATAAATTTTGATCCTCATGTACGATGTGTCTATCATTTTGATGTTCAGGATCACAGTATTGAGGATTTTCGTGTTTTGAAAAGAGAAATAGAAAGGATGATTAAATAAAAATTAATTGTAGTGCATAACATTGGCACTACGAGTGTCACACGAAATCCTTCACCAACATACGATAATGCACAATACGTGGGAAGTAATGAGTTTAGCATGAGGATCTAGAACTTATTTTTTGAGGGAAATATGTTTGATGGTGATGAAAGCTCTAGTCATGATGTGCAAATCAGTAGCTAAATGTCAAGCTCCGCAATTAAGAAGACACTCTCTCCTTACTAGGAAGGGGTTTTGGTAGCTAGTCTTGTTTTCCTTTCAATTTTCTAAATTATTGCAGGGTTATAATTCAGAATCTATCTTGTTTTATGTCTTTTTCATTTATGTTTAAACTCTTCTATCTTTTCTTTGAGCAAAATGTAGTGTCCCTTTTGACTTTTGTATTATTTTAAGTTGTTTGTCTTCTTTAAACAATACTATTTGTGTTGATTTTAGTGATATGCATGCTTGTGGAATTTTCATCCAGATCTTAAAATATAGTTTAATCATAAAACATTGAATTAGAGGATTAAAGTTAGAAAAAGAGAGCATCTGAGAAAATAGATAGAGTGTTGAGGAGTTTGGTGATCAAGTTGAAGCCTTCTTTAAAAATCAAGGAAATTATTTTTTAGAATCACAAGAATAACTTGGTCATCAATTGATAAGCATATCTCAATTAGGTCAAATAGTGAACATGTGATCCCTATATTAAGAGAAACAGAAAGATAATTAGCTCTACGAAAGCATGAGTCATTTGATGTGAGGGTTGTACAACAAAGGTGGAGTTGTATGTTTGAAAAGTATAGAAGAATAAGTGACACCATCCTCAGTTGAAGTTAGTGTTGTTAAAGTATCACAAATGATCTTCATCTTTCACTTCATATTGCATGATATGTACTTGCATTTTTCAAGGATTAATATGACGAAGACATTTCATTCTACTATCCAAACATTATGTCAGCTTAATTTTTCTTACCCCATTTGAGATTTAGTTCTATTTTTTTCATACCTCTCTTTTGGAATCAACATAAAGTCAGTGAAGCTTAAAAAAAGTGTCAAGCAAAAGAATAGAGTCAAAAAAATTTCAAAAAATGTGTCTAAAACGTAAAAAAAGAGAAGAGTGTCAAGAAAAATATAGTCAAAAAAATCACAAAAAAGAAAAGAGTCAACAAAACCAAAAAAGAAATCAGAATCAAGCAAAGGAACAAGTTGTCGAAACTATGTGTGACCTGATTCTTCTTTCTCGGGGGTGAGATACGTAGGCTGCCTTACTTTAGGCTCGGTCCAACCAAATAAACTATTTAGAATTAATCAGTCAAAATAAACTGGGGCATGAGTTAATCTTCGTTATTTGAGTCGATTCCAAAAGTTGTAAGTCTCACCCCACTTCAAGTGTCGATTAGGCCTCATGCCATCCTTTCTTTCTAATCTTATCAAAAAGCCAAGTTACAACCAAAGAAAGACCTGCAGATCAATCTTTCAGAATGTTAAGGATAAGCATGCAATGGATATGAATACGCATTTTGAGTACTACTTGTCTTCCTCAATGTAAGTAATTAGGAGAGAAATAAAATGAGAGGGTCTTAGTGGTGAAAACCCTCACGGGCACCGTAAGATGATGGTAAGCTAAGAGATATAAAAATAAGAGTGTTATTGGTGAAAATCCTCATAGGCACTGTAAGACGATGGAAAGTTGAGAGAAATAAAAATGAGAGAGTCTTATCGGTGAAAACCCTCGTGGGCATCATAAGACGATTCCGAGTTAAGAGAAACAAAAATAAGAGAATCTCATTGATGAAAATCCTCACGGATACCACAAGAGATGGTGAGCTGAGGAACATATGAATGAGAGAGGCTTGAAAGAGAAAATGCTCAAGACATCACTAGCCGAATGAGGTCTCTGAATGCGATTTGGCCCAAGAAAGTGGCTCAATTTTAGGGTCATTAACTCAACTACGGTACGTGAAACTTTGGATGGAAAGATCAGACAGCTTAATCCAAAATGCATGTCATAATAATTAGAGTTGACTGTCACTTTCAAATAAATTCTTCTTTTCTCTTTTTCAATAGGGACATTCATTGTCTTTTCTTTCTTCTCTATAGTTTTATTTTTGTTTTCTTAAGTGAGTTATCCAAATAAAAAAATCATTGTCATTTTTATCGAGTCTTTAAGTCTAGTCCATGTCAAAATAAGTGAGAAAAGATTTTAAAACTAGCTACCAACTTCTTCAATTACACAAAGCAAGACAAAAAGGCCAGCACATGAAAGAGACACGATTGTGAGCCGAAATAAAGCATGCAGAAAATTTTGTCAACAGACATGTCTGAGAACTCATGGAAATACCAAGGTTTAAAGGTTTTATCTGAGAAGCATGGAAAAACATAGATACTATGTTTATTTCAGAGTCACTCTTAATAATCTAAGTTTGGGTCAATGATGCAACAAGTCAATGATATATGCTAATGGTCGGAAACAAGATTGAATGTGACCAACTCAAGAGCAATTGCCTCGAAAGCCAAAGCCACAAACTAGCCACCATGTTTTAAAGATCACAATTTTTTTTTGTATGGAACAGGAACAATTGTTACCTTCTAATTAAAGGCTTCAAAGCACAAACATCCAGAGGTGTAATTCCTCATTTATGCAAATGCAAGAACAGTGTTTCTGTATAGGTTTTGTAATCACCATTATGGTCTCATCATCTTGTATCCCTAAGAGACACATTCTCTATTTTGGTCTTTCATGTCTCATGGCTAGGAGGGGGCACTTCCTAAGTTGAACCATTAATTCTAAAAGATGCATTTTTAGTAAAAATCTTTCACTTTTACTCTTAAGAGAGGGACTTGTTGGTCTCAGTCATTCAACTTTACCCTCAAAAGGTGCATTTATTGATTAAAATCTTGATTCATCTTTGCATTATTCATTGTTACAAGTAGTTATGATTGGGTTTGACACCCGCAAAAGCTTTTGATGATAAACTGGGGAAAAAAGAAAATTTAATTCCTATTATTTGGGACTTCACTTTAGGACCATACTAGAAAATAAGACTTTATTTTTCTGGAAAATGGAATTTTTATTTATCATAATCTTTGTGTGGAATAATTTTTGTTCTAGTTTTAATTTTGATTTTGGGAGACCGTCTGGAGAACAGGGTGATAAAATGGAAAGTTAAGAACCCGGCTGTAATACGCCAAAAATTCAAAACCAATAGTAGCGCCATGTTTCAAGATCATTCATAGTACATCATGGTTCTTTTATAGTTTTATGAGAAAGTTAGATGTATATTGAGTCTTCAAATAACTTCCAGCTATCAGACAAATCAAAACATTCCATACCGATTGAATTCTTGGGAAGGATATTGCCATTGTCAACTTCAAACGAGTATATCTCTAGTTATACTATGAATTTTTGAGTTCATGACCACCAACATATAGATAATTGAATTAACTTTCCAATGATACCAATTTTGCCAAAATCCAATATCGGAGCAAAAAGTTATGCCCATTTTACTCTAGTATTTTAGCCTGGAAGCTGAGTGACGACATTTCAGACGACTTATCACATTTCTGACGACATTTTTGACGACTTATCAGCCATGTCATCAGGCTTAGATAGAAATCCAAAAATTCCAGCTCCCAGGTGATGACCTGTGCTGACGGGGTATCACAGATATGACGGCTTATCAGCCCATGTCGTCAGCTAATAATTTCAGCAACTGGGAGGTAATTTTGTAGGGGTATTTTGGTCTTTTTTTCTCACTCTAAATATGGTATTAAAACCCTGAGAAGGCTATTATCCCATTATTTTCTCATTCTCTTCAAGAACAAGAATATTCTCTCCCAAAAGGGGTTAAACCCTAGTCAAGAAAAATTAAGAACAAGCCTAAGGATTTCTTCAAGAACCTTAAAGAAACATTAGATCTCTATTTCACTGTTAGTTTTCATGGATCTTCAATCTAAGTTATGTGTAGTGTTCATCCATGGATCTCTTTCATCCATGGAGCTCAAGAATCAAGTTTTAAATAATAAATTGTGATTATCTTGTTGTGGTATGATTATGTTCATGTTTATAGTTGTTATTTGGTATCTTGATGTATTTTCATGAAGTATGTGAGCACCATGTAGCATTTCGATTCAGAAAATTGGGGCATTACAAACTTGGTATCAGAGCCTAAGGTTCAACAGTATCCTAGGAAGTCTGAAAGCCGCATCTAGTAGAGTCTTGTACATGGGTGTATTGTGCACCACACTTATGTGCAGTAGTCTATGAGATGCTTTAGAAACAGTTTCCCTTCTTTCATATTTCAGATCGTTCTATATAAAGGTTTCCTAAGAAACTCATGTATATTCTCATCATGCTCCACTCATGTCAACTCTACCTTACTTTCAAGGTAATAGAAGTAGTAAAGCTCAAGTCCTATAGATAGGGCTTTCTCAGACAGTCCCTACAGACAGTTATGGGATTTTCGACATGCTTAGATAGTATCCTTCAGTTCCGTTATGTTCCAAAGTTGTACGGATCTCATTCATGATCATGAGAACTCATTCTCGAACCCAAATTTTGATATTCCACCAGATCTCTTCTCAGAATCCTATGATAGCATATGACTAGAGTTAAAAGCATGAACCCAAGGGTTTAGTAGTAATGTAATTAGGATAATGTTATCTGGATTGATCAGATTCTGTATACATGGGGATAGTTGTACCAGAATGAATCAGTAGGCTTGAACAGTGTGAATTAGAAATTTAAGTTTATTGACTTGAAATTAAGCATGAAGGTGTGAATGTGATATTAGCAGTATGTAAGGAAATAAAGGTAGATGATGCGTTTAGTAAGGCGATCATGTATCGATCAGAGTGTAAGTATGTGATGATGATTGTAGTTCAGTTCAGAGATTAGTTTAGTGTCCAGAGACTTATGATGATGGCTTAAAGCCAATAGGGAGATGGTAGATCAAGTAACCAAATCAGGCTATCAGATTTCAGTAGTAGTGCCAATATGTACAGAAAAGTAGTTAGGGAAGAGGATTCCTGACCCATCCTTATCTTAGTGTAAAGTTTCGCACTCCAGTCAACATGATGCCTATGCATGTTTCATGTCTCAATTCCATGAACACAACTTATATTCACGCTTTCCATAGAATCATGTACGATTCTATTTCCCAGCATAAGGGGTTCGGTTCTATTCCCCTCAGTAATACAAGTCATGTCTCGTGAATGCAGAAAGTTCCCAGCTTAGGTCATGCAGCTCATGACTCATGTACACATGTCACGCTTTACAGATTGCTCAGCTCCCATGACTCATGTTACACTCCTATTGATTAGTTAATCCAGGATATGTCATGTATATCCTCAGTTCCAACCTTTTGGGTACATCCATATTGTTGATATCCTATTCTTCAGGCCTCAGTCATGTGTCAAGTTCAGCTAGTGTCCATTCATGTTTCAGGTCTTCTTAATTCAACCCCTTAAGTGAGCTCTCTTTGTGATAACAGTGCAGTGATGAGCAGTTGCTTAGATAAGTAAGAGAGTAAATGATACATGTTAAGAGAAGATTGTTGCATGACTGTTTTACACAAAGATGTAGTTATGGAGATAGGCTTAAATATCATGCTAATATGCAAATAAATGACTAGCAAGAGGTTGTACTTAGAAATTAGGAAAATTTTAGAGTGTGAGTGTACATTCAGATCCTTGACTTATGATAGCCTTCATTATGAGACTATCATAACTCAGTTGCCATCTCAGTTACAGTCTTAGTTATAATGTATGCTTCAGTTCATCAGCTCAGTTCATGTGTCATGGATCAGTTTCAGATCTCATATAATCAGCCGCGATTCAGTTTCTAGGTGCCTTGTGCATCACCTCAGCTTCCCTCAGTAGCTCAGCCAAGTCAGTATTCTGTGAAGGACCTAGTGTCCCAAGGGGGAGATACACTATGATTCCCCAAACTTTCATAACATAAGCATTCCATTCTCTCTTTATGTAATGAATCCAGTATGGAGTAGGGGATACTCATAAGTTGACCCTTAAGCTCCAACCTCAGTTGCACGCCATGTATTACAGACTCAGTTCAGTTCATGTATCACGTTCCAGACTCAGTTATGTTCTCGCGTTTCTGCTCATGCATATTAAGTAATTAGTCTCAGACTCATCGGTTTTTTTATTTCAAGGTAACAGTCTTCCTTAAAGTTACTCATTCTCATGTTCAAATTTCAGTAACAAACTTGGTATTCAGTTCCATGCTCAATTTTTAGTTCAAACTTGGTATCTTTACCATTACATGTTCAGTCGCATGTTCATGAGCTAGTTCAGTTATGTATTCACGCATCATATAAGCGTGATCATCTTACTAGTACTTTCAGTCATGCATTCACGTATCATGTCAGTCATAAAATTAGGCATCAGATATGCATTCTTATTATGAGAAACTCAGTTCATCAGAATACTCAGTCATGCATTCATGAATCAGTTACTCATGCATCAAATATGCATGTTCAGTATGATGTATTCAACTTATCATTCATGTCAGTCCCAAAACCATGTTTAAGTAGTGTATGTCTTGTACGTACTTCAGTTGATCTTTTCTTCCATCTCAGTCATTCTCATTCGAGGACGAATGTTCCTAAGGGGGAGATATTGTAATATCCCAAAAAATCCAAACCAATATTAGCGCCATGTTTCAAGCTTATGCATAGTACATCATGGTTCTTTAATAGTTTTATGAGCAAGTTAGATGTATATACGAATCAAAACATTCCTTACCGATTGAATTCTTGAGAAGGATATTGCCAAAGTCAACTTTAAATGAGCATATCTCTCCTTATACTATGGATTTTTGAGCTTATGACCCACCAATAGATATATAATTGAATTATATTTCCAATGATACCAATTTTTCCAAAATCCGATATCAGAGCAAAACTTTATGCCCATTTTACTCAAGCATGTCAGCCTGAAAACTGAGTGACGACATTTCTGACGACTTATCACATTTGTGACGACATTTCTGATGCCTTATCACATTTCTGATGACTTATCAGCCATGTCATCAGCCTTAGATAGAAATCCAAAAATTTCAGCTCCTAGGTGACGACCTGGGCTGACGGGCTATCACAGATTTGACGGCTTATCAACCCATGTTGTCAGCTGATAATTTCAGAAACTGGGAGGTGATTTCATAGGGGTATTTTGGTCTTTTTCCCTCACTCTAAACATGGTATTAAAGCCCTGAGAAGGTTATTATCCTATTATTTTCTCATTCTCCTCAAGAACATTCTCTCCCAAAAGGGGTTAAACCCTAGTCAAGAAAAATCAAGAACAAGCCTAAGGATTTCTTCAAGAACCTTAAAGAAACATTAGATCACTTTTAAGATTCAAGCCAATTTCACCGCTAGTTTTTACGGATCTTCAATCTAAGGTATGCGTAGTGTCCATCCATGAATCCCTTTCATCCATGGAACTCAAGAATCAAGTTTTAAATAATAAATTGTGATTATCTTGTTGTGTTATGATTATGTTCATGTTATTTGGTATCTTGATGTATTTTCACGAATTATGTGAGCATGTTAGTGAAATTCATGAATTTGGGTGGCTTAAGATTGTTAAATTGATAAGTATACCTATGCCCAAAGTTGTGCATGTAAGGTGTTTGATAAAATGCCTAGAATGATAGAAATCATGTATTATAACTTAGGGATGGACTATATGATAAATTCATGCTAGTCTATTATGTTCAAAGGGCTTACATGTTGATGTTGTGCAATATATGTGTTAATGAAATGTACATGATGATTGGAAAATGGATTCATAGTATGTCTAGATGCATTCCATGTTATGTACAATGTCACGATTATGAAGTACCACATGAGTTATCCCCCAATTATTACAATATGAACTAAATGTTACATGCTTGCCATTCGCTTATGTTTAAACGGTTTCCATGCTATCGTTATGAAAAATATATGTTGTCGGAATGCCCATGATATTAAAACATGAGGTTTATTACTTGATTTCAAGCATTCCCATTCATGTTAGATATTATGATGACCATGTACTTCATGAAATCCCTCACTCATGTATTATGGATTATTATTGATGGTCATGTATTCAAGAAAGTTACGTTGTGTCAGTTTTCTTCCATCGATCCTGGGGGTACTTGTACCCAAAAAATATAGTTGTGTTCCTAGAGCCAAGTGATATTTTCATGATATCCGCAGCCAAGCCAGGATCCATAGAACTTAGACAGTCATGTGACTCAACAAAACTCAGAAACCTCAGAAATCTCAGTAATCTCAGTAGTTCAGTAATCTCAGTGATCTCAGTACTTAATAATCTCAGTAACCTCAATATTCTCATTAATCTCAGTAATCTCATGAACCCAATTAGTTGTCAGATATTAGTAGTATTCCACCAATCACGAAACTTAGTAAACTTAGTCCAGTTCAGTTCAGTAATCCATGTTCAGTGTCTATTCAGATGGGAATAGAAATTAGCACCAAGTGAACCCAAGGATGGGAACACAACTGTCAGATGAAGGTGTGATTCTTAGAAGTCATCCTTGCATTCCATAACTATGTAGCCAGCATAGGTTGAGACATTAACACTGTCAAATGAGGGTTGATGAGGTAGACATAAAGTATCAGACGAGATCCCCACCGTTCTCTTTGGTAACACTGTTAGATGAGGGTTACCCATAGCTTGTCCTTACCAGTGGCACGGTATTGACACCCTTCCAGTCAGGGAAGCAATTGGATCCCAGCGCAGCTATAATAGCATACATGGGGCATGTCGTTTAAATGACTATTTCCCACAGTCTCAGTTTCAGTCTCAGTCTCAATAAAAAAACTCAGATAGTTCTTCAGATTTCAGGACTGTCAGATACAGTCAACTCAGATACAGTACGGAACTCAGATAGTTCCATCAAATTCAGGACTGTCATATACAGTCACCCATGTTATCAATATTCAGTATCAGGGCTGTCAGATACAGTCACTCATGTTATCATTATTCAGTACTCAATAATCATGTTATCGCGAACTTAGTTAATAGTATATCAATTATATGAAACTCATGTTATCAATCATGTTATCGTGAACTCAGTTAAAAGTTGGAGGCATATTCCTTCAAATCCTTATTCAGTACAGTTAGAGGCTTTCGAACTAGATTATAGACTAGATTCAGACTTCAGTATTTTAGTTTTGTTTTGGTACTGTGAAACCACTTTATTCAGACATTGTTATCATTTAGATTATGTCCAGTTTTGAACCTTATGGAATTTCAGTACATGTTTCCGCATTTATATACATATATTATGTAGTGTACCAGTACAGATATCAGTCATGGGTTAGCTTGTACTCCTTCGAGGTCATAAGCACTGTGTAGTATTCCGATTCAGAAAATCAGGGCGTTACACCACCCGAAGAATAGGGTGATAAAATTGCAAGGTTGGAGCTCGCACGGAGAATAGAGCGAGGTAAAATCAAGTCAGGAGCCCGCCTGAAGAATAGGGTGATAAAATTGCAAGTTGGGAGCCCGCCCAAAGAACAGGGTGATGAAATTGTAAGTCAGGAGCTCGCCCGGAGAACAGAGTGAGGTAATTGCAAGTTAGGAGCCCACCTGAAGACCAGGGTGATGAAATTGCATGTCGGGAGCTCGCCCAGAGAATAGAATGAAGAAATTACAACTTGGGAGCCCGTCCAAAGAATAGGGTGATGAAATTAAAAGTTGGGAGCTCTCTCGGAGAACAGAGTGAAAAAAATTGCAACTCGAGATCCCGCTTGAAGAATAGGGTGTTGAAATTACAAGTCGAGAGCTCGTTCGAAGAACAGAGTAAAGAAATTACAACTCGGGAGCCCGCCATAGGATAGGACGATGAATTTGCAAATTGGGAGTTCACCCAGAGAACAAAGTAAAGAAATTACAACTCGAGAACCCGCCCGAAGAATAGTGTGATGAAATTGAAAGTCGGGAGCTCTCCCATAAAACAGAGTGAAGAAATTGCAACTCAGGAGAACACCCAAAGAATAGGGTGATAAAATTGAAAGTCGGGAGCTCACCCAGATAACAGAGTGAGGAAATTGCAAGTCAGGAGTCCGCCTGAAGCATTGGGTGATAAAATTACAAGTCGAGAGCTCGGCCGGAGAATAAAGTAAAGAAATTGCAACTCGGGAACCCGCCCGAAGAAAAGGGTAATGAAATTGAATGTCGGGAGCTCGCCAAGAGAATAGAGTAAGAAAATTACAAGTCAGAAGCCTGCCTAAAGAATAGGGTGATGAGATTGAAAGTCAAGCAACAAGGTGAAGCAATTAAAAGTCAATAAAGTGAGGAAATTACAAGTTAGGAGCCCGTCCGAGAGATAGGGTGATTAAATTGAAAATCAGAAGATTAAAAATAGCAAGTCAGGATCAAGGTTCAGAAATACCACTGATAGAACATGGTCGGTTTGTGAGTTTATCTCCAACATCAGATTTTGTATGGAGAAAGAGTTTATTCTCAAGTTCAACCTAAAGAAGATCAGATATTTTGTCAATTTTGAAAGCATCAGAAACTCAAGTGAAAAGTCCAAAAGAAGCTCCATAGATAGGACTTTTGTAATTTCATTTATCTTTTTAACTTGTAATTTTTATTTTTGATGTAATAACAGAGCTGCGGATCGGAACCTCGATAGGGCCTCACTCGATTCTCAAACTCAGTATATTCCCTCTCCTTTCAAACCTTTGAGATACCTGTGACTTGATTTCCTTATAACTTGGGCAGGTAGGATGTCCAAAACAAGAGTTGATTGCCCTCCTTCCTTCTGTTTCTTTCTTTTAAAATAATGGTCAGGAAAAAGTTTTGTCTCGTTGTCTACTTCTTTGTCTGAAAAAACTTTGTGTTTACACCCAAAAAAGGTCATGTTATAGACACATAATTTTGTCCCTCCCAAAAGCATCTATTCTAACCCTCGTCTTACCATGTACCCTACCCCGTATGATAATCCCTCCACTAAAAGCCAAATAAACAAACTCCCAACAAATGAACACCTCACCCTAACAAAATAACAACCACTATCCTAACAACCTACCCCTACCCCACCCCATACCCCATACCCCCTAGCCCCAACCTTAACCCCCTCATATTTTTACACATGTTTCATAACAGAATTGGGAAAAAGCGAGGAAAATATACATACTACACATTGGGGCCCATGGGGAATCTTACTCACATAATTCACACTCAGCATCAAAATCGAATATACATACACACTCACTGGAAGATTACGGGGGGAGGGGATATACACATAATCCCCATTTTTGGGATTCACAAAAAGAACACACACACAAAATTTATCTTTTATTTTTTTCCCAATGAAACATACAGCTCACACAGAAAACATATATATAGCAGAGTTAGAGTAGAGAAAATAGTAGGAGGGAGAGTTGGTTGGAGTGAAAGAGAGAGATGGTCAAAGTGAGACAGAAATAGCGAAAGGAACAAGAAGAGAGGCCAGAAAAGTAAAGGGTCGCCAGAGAAGAAGCAAAACCAAATTTTTCGAGGGGTTTCTCATCGAAAATCTGCCACCAAACTCACCAAAATGCCGTCGACACAGAAGCAACAAAAACTAGCCCGATCCAACCAAATCTCTCCGAATCTTACCAGAAATAACAAATCAGTGACTGAATTAGCTAAGCCTGACCCGTTTCAATCGATTTCGATGAAATCTCGATGAAAAATAACCAAAAATAGTAAAACACACCAGTCTAGTCGATTGAGTTATTTCGATTCTTATGTTTTTTCATGTTGAGGCTTCGTATTAAGGTTTGAATTGAGATTTTACGGACGCGGTTCTATCTCCGTTATATTGAAATATCCAAGTTGAGGTCCAATTCTAATCTTCCCCTCTTTTATTTCATTATTTATTATATTTTGTGCATTGAATCGAATACTTGTATGATTGGTTGATCTTTGTTATTGGTGAACGATCACTCGTGTTGGTTCTTTGGTTATGAATTACGTGATGAAGGGAATCCTGCTTGAGAATTAAAATTGTTGAGTTGGGGTTAGAATCAAAAATTGATAAAATGAATATGGATTAGTCTTGATTTATTTTTGTTGGTTTATTTTGAAATAAATATTGATGTTAAACGTGATAGTATCAGGTTTTGGGCCGAGCATTGCTAGGCAAACGATAGGGTTAGGCAAATTTAAGAATTTTGGATTTAATGTTTGAAATGTGTGTTGTATGGTTTTGTTTTATCACTTTTTGATCAATTGTACTATTTGACCGGGGAATGTCCCGAAGCATCTGTATTGTTTTACCCGGGGAATGCTCTGAGAAAGTTTTACGCAAAGGAGGCTCGTGATCAAGGCCCGAGAGATTAGGTACAACATTGGAGTGTAGTTTAGGATTAGCCTAGAATAAAGTAGGTTTACATTTTTGCATTTTTTTATTTCGGTTTGTAACAATTGGACTGTACATTAACTTTTTTTGAATTTTTGTTTGTTTGGTTTGTTTGTGCTATGTGTTTTGTGGTTTATTCACTTTATAGTGTTAAATTAGCCGATATACTCCATGAAGCGACCGTGGTCGAACCACGGGATCGAGGGGTGACTAACACCTTGATACCAAATGGTCCTAAGAAGCCTAAAAATAGTCCACAAGTTGCACAAAATAGTCCGCAATAATAAGATACTAAAAATGGCAAGAGAACACAAAACACAACAAAAGACGATTTCAATAGATAAAGTGGATAGATTGATTGACAAAGCAACGTATAGACTACAAGAACCCTAAGATATGTCAAACCTAAGAACCCTTAAAACCTACACAAACTTTCACCAATATCCTATTAAGACATAAGAGGAACGTTACCTCCTCTAGCACCAACATTTCAAGCCAACAATTGCAACACAAGTGATATCCACACTTGTGACCTAATTTTGATTTTGCCTCAACTGAAGAGAGGACTTGGTGCTTCAAAGTTCAAAACTAACAACAATAATCAATTAAGGAATGGAAACCATAATACTAAACTATATATAGTCTATTACATAACAAAATGAATTGTCTAAAAGACCCTTAATGACTAAGGGGCACCTCTCTAGTGTAGAGTGGGGTGGCTTTAGTGTGCATTTTAGTCCTCCTCACACTTTAGCATTTCACTTCCTTGGATGGCCTCTTGTCATACTTGCACACTCATCGATCTTCATAGTCGTGCTCGTATCATCCTCTCCATCTTGAAAGGAATTTGGCCTCAAATTCACAGCTTCATCACCTTCAAGGCTTCTTCATTTAATCAAGCCTTCATACTCTGTCCTGAAGCTTGGATGCTTAGCCAAGGTCTCTTTAAGATCATCAAACATGTGTTGGTAAGTAATCCTCTTGGTATCCTTATTAGAAAGCACATGATCATGAACCTGCACATAAGAAAAGATGGTACTGGGCAAAATGCTAGTACCTTTGTTAGTGTGAAATAAGGGAGCCTTGCGGGTAAGTCCCTCGAGTAGGGACTTTTTTACTCCTTGAACCATTGCTGCCACCCCTTCTTCACTATTTAAACTTTTGGTTTTCCCTCTCCTTCCCTTCTTCTTCTTCTTCTCCAACTCCCTCACTTGTTGATAAAATTTAGTCACTTGTAACGGTGAGAGAAGGTAGAGTGTATATCTTCGGCCATGGAGCTCAAAAGTGTACCTAATGGTTCTTCCATTATGCACGCTAGTTCTATTATATTTCCATGGTCTCCCCAATAATAAATAACACATTTGCATAGGAATAACATCACAAAACACCTCGTCAAGGTAGTTTCCTACCTTAAACCGTATCATCACTTGTCGGGTTACTGTTAACTCCCTACACTCATTCAACCATTGAAGATTTTATGTACTATTATAAGGTATTTTTTTCAGATTCAAGATGTCAACCAAAGTACTACTATCAATATTTGCACAACTACCTCCATCAATGATCATAGAGCATACAACTCCCTTAATAAGGCATTTTGTGTTTAAAAGGTTCTCCCTTTTACTAGGATCAACCAAAGACTTACTAATCATGGATCTACTCACCACAAAACATGGAACTTCAAAATCACCATCACATGGAAAAACATCTTCCTCACCTCCTTTATTTGACCCCTCGGCTTCTCTCTTCTCTTCATCTTGATATTGTTCATTAATATCATCTATTTCAAGTCCCACCTTATCTCCAAGACAGTATAATTTACCCTCCGTTAGGATCATATTTCTCCTATTTGGACACTCACTAGCCTTGTGTCCCCAACCTTGGCATTTAAAACATTAAAAGCCCTTAGAATGAGAAGAGGAGTACAGTTTACCTTCGTTTCTTGGAGGCTACCTTTGGGAGGTATTGTTCTCATCTTGGATATACTTGGAATCATGTTTTTATGTATTGAATAAGTTCTCTTTTTCCTTATGCCAATGCAAGGGAGATTTTCCCTTGTACTTGTACCCCCATCTTTCCTTTAGCTCCCTTTCAACCTCAAAAGTGGCTTGGAAGATGCCATCAATGGTGTCGAATTTGTGAAGTGTCAATCATGAGGATATATCCCTATTCAATACAACATTGAATCAAACAATGTCATGGATTACTTGCTTCTCTCAGTGATCAAGTTTCAAAATGAGTTGTTGGAACTCATCGTAGTAAGCCAGATGATCTTGTTTCCTTGCCTCAAGTTATACAACTTTACAATGAGCTCTTGTTGGTAAATTTTGGGTAGGTACCTTTTTCTAATGAGGTACCTTAAGTAAAACTAGGGAGGGGGATGCCCTTCTATCAAAACATTTCCAAACCGTTTTACATACTCCCACCACGTAGTAGCATAATCTTTAAAATGAGCAATTTCATAGTAACTTTTTTTCTCCTCGGTAATATCATTAACTTGGAAGACCCTCTCACATGCGGATTCCCATGCAAGAAACTCTTTGGGATCATTCTAACCCTTGAAGATTAGAATCCCCATCTTGATGGTATTTAGCCCTACATCATGGTTTTTGTTCCCTTATTGGTTCCAATGACCAACTCTCCCTTCTCAGCCATAAACTTCTCTTGGATCACATTTTCTTCCCCTCATATCTTCCCCTCTCATGTAAGCATCATCATACAGTCCATAACCAGCATGTTGTTCTCCTCTACCATACCTCTTAACATGGACGGGTCTATTTGGATTAAGTGGAGCTTGTAGCGGCGGGATTAGATTTGGATAGTAATAGCTTTGGTCAAGTGAAGTTTGGATGGGAGGGCTCGGGTTTGGTGATGGTATTTGGGTCCCAAGTCTTTCTTGTTGGACTCGGTGAAGTGGAGGGTGGATTGTCCTATCATGTTCTCGACCTTGGGAGTAAAAGTTGGTTTGATTTGTGGTAAGTGGCGGTTGTCTTGGTGGATATAGCATTTGGTGCAAAGTTTCAGGAGTAATCATTGGTGAGGAGTTTTTAGGGGTAGAAGTTCGGCTTCTTAGGCTTTCCACTTACTCTAATTTCCCACCCATAGTCGACATCTCACCTTTCATCGATGCCATGTCTGAGTTTAAATTTTCAATACCCGCATTCATTCTAGCAATGTCATGGGACATGGCTTCAATTTGAGCCAATATAACATTAATGGCATTGTGGTCCATCGTGGGTTAAGAGGTTGAAGCCTCGGGTTCCATTACGATTACACCTAAAGCAAACCTTCAAGTTACGGTCCAACAAAACACCAAAATATCTCACAACGTCACACACAACAACACCAGCAATATTCAAGTCCTTGAACCTTCCAACAATAATACCACAGAAACCTACAAAAACAACAAACAATTAGTTCACAAACTCCTCATCCCACTCTCGCACACCTTGTTCATCTCACACTTGATGTCACAAGTGTTGCAAGTCGGCTTGTAGTTTGTGATGAGTTGAGGAGAAAGTCTACTTATTGGTGGGAGTGGATTCTTTTTTTGAAGACTCAAGGAAGTAATGTTTGCACTTGAACTAAGAAATACTATGATTCAAAAGCAATAAAAGCACAAAAATAATGCTAACACGAAGAAACGTATTCAAAAACTAATTTACAACTTAGTAGGTATTTACTAGTTGCCAATTAGTATAAGAATCAACAAGATTGAAACCAATGGAAACAAAGAAAATAAACTAGGAATTCCAATTATTGAGCTTATTATGATGTGGCACTTGACTATTGGCCGTTGGAATGTTGTTGAAGTTGAAATTTTTTGTTCCAAAACTTAGTTGAAAATTTTTTGTTCAAGTGGAAGACAAGTCTCGGCTATGGGGATACAAAAAATACCTTTGTCTTACTTTCCAAGATTCAAAAAGTTCTTGACCTACTTTCACTCTTCTGGCAAGAAAACCTTTTTGGTAGTCTTGTCTCCTTTCCTCTTTTGGACAATTTTGGAAAGTGGTCTTACTTCTTTTTGGTAGCTACACCTTTTGGAAGACTTTTGTTTCCTTACTATTTTGGTGTTGTCTTGGAAATGTTTCCAAGACAAACAAGAAGTCTACTATTCTTATCTTGTTTTCAAGATCAAACAACACCTTTTGAAAACACTCCTTCAACACAACTTCAAGAACAATAAGAGCAACAACAACACTAGCCGGCCATAACCTTTAACAATACTTGAAACTTAGCTCAAGAACTTGGTTTTTTGACTCAAAAGTGTTAGACAAAAAAAAAACTAACACTAGAAACAATTAAGACAAGAAAAACACACCTAGATCAAGACACTAATCTCGTCCAAACACAACAACAACAAGAACACTTCGGCCAAGAAAACCAACACTTAGAACACTTTTTTTTATGTTTAAACTAACAAAGCCCAAGATTGGTATTGTAGGAACAAAACCAGCCTTATATTTGATACCAAATGATACAAACGGTCCTAATAAGCCTAAAAATATTCCAAAACTCGCACAAAATAGTACACAAGAACATGACACTAAAAACGGCAAGAGAACACAAAACACAACAAGAGATGATTTCAATAGATAAAGTGGATAGATAGATTGACAAAGGAGTCTATAGACTACAAGAACCCTAAAATATGTCAAACATAAGGAGCCTTACAACCTACACAAGATATCACCAATCTCCTACAAAGATATAAGAGGAATGTTGCCACCTCTAGCACCAACATTTCAAGACAACAATTGCAACACAAGTGATATCCACACTTGTGACCTAATTTCGGTTTTTCCTCAATTGAAGAGAGAACTTGGCGTTTCAAAGTTCAAGACTTACAATAATAATCAACTAAGTAATGAAAACCCTAATACTAAACTATATATAGTCTATTACATAACAAAGTGAATTGTCCAAAAGACCCTTAATGACAACGGGGTACCTCCCTAGTGTAGAGTGGGGTGGCTTTAGTGTGCGTTTTTTCCCTCCTCACACTTTAGAATTTAACTTACTTGGATGGCCTCTTGTCACACTTGCACACTCATCGATCTTCATAGTCGTGCCCGTATCACACGTTTCCCTCGGTCAATAGAATTCCTTAACCAAAATCTTTGTTCGCAAACCAGTTTAAAGAGTCAAATCATTTTGAAAAGGGATATCTAAGGGTGACTTGGCACACCCGATTTATGTCAAGTGGGCACTCTGTGTTTTGAATATAAAATTTTTTGAAATTAACAATTTTCATCTTTTGTCACCTAATAATAAAAACTCTTTCAAACTTAAAATATTAATCTTTTTGGTTTAAAAAGTGGTGTGACACCATTCTTAGTAGGTCCTGGGAGTTTTCTTCTCTATTTCGGGTTATAATACAATTCCATCCATATCTTTAAGATGGATAATTAAAAGAAAAAATAAGCATAATACATAAATATACTCTTTAACTTGGCCTCAAATCACATCTTTGACCTCCAACTTGGCTGTACACAAGTAGGCAGTTATACGTGTATAAAGTTGAACAAGTAGACACACACTTCCTATGTGGAATAATACACATAGGACACCATGTAGGACAAGAATTTTCCATGTAGGATGCCACATAGGACCTATGTGTCTACTTGTTCAACTTTATACAAGCTTAAGTGCTTACTTGTGCACACCCAAAGTTGAAGGTCATAAATAAGATCTGAGGGTAAGTTAAAGGGCATGTTTAAGTATTGTGCTAGAAAAATATTCAAAAGTATTTTTAACTTTTATGAACTCCATGTCAAGTCAAAATAAGACAAACAAATTAAAATGGATGGAATGATTAAAACCACAGTATCTCATAATGAAACGTTATCAAAAATATTCTTCTGCAATGAGCTGTTATTAGAATTCAGAGACTAAAAGTGAACATTTCAACAATATATTATTAGAGAAATCAAATTTATCTTAGATACACATTCAACAAACACCATCTAAAGGATGTATATCATGCCATCAACAACTGATTTAACTTTAAAAAAAATGATGGAAATTCTAAATATGGACTTGAAAGGCAACTTGGTAAGATTAATCTGAAACTTCACACCCCATCCAAGGTTACTATTAAAGAGTTTATTACCAATGGAGTTTGGGATGAAATCAATCTTTAGAGAGTCCTTTCTAATGACATGATTCAGCACATAAGAAACATTCCGATGGAAAATAAAAACAACAAGGATTATGGTATTTGGACAAAAAGTGAGGATGGCCAATACCATAACAAAACTCCATGGGATCTCATTAGAGTCCGTAGGGATTATAACAATATTTCCAGTAATGTACGAAACTCTTTTTTTTCCTTTAAAGTTAGTTTTTTGTCTCGATGGCTAATCAATAAGAAGGTTCTCTTTGATGACACTATTTCTAGATTTGGTGCCCCTATTCTCAATCACCCAAATGTTGCAATAGCCCACTAAATGACACCATTCGGCATTTGTTTGTGGACAACTATATAGCTAAAAAGATCTAGATTTTTTTGGTTCTGCTCTTGGAGTGGTACACAACATAGGATCTTTGTTACATTTTACAAAAATGGTGGAATATGAGATACAACACTATTCACAAGTTACTATTTTAGATTGGCCCTTTACTTATTAACTGGAAAATCTAGAAAGTATTTGCTCATGTAAGTATGGGGATCAAACACACTTTAATGTGTATCATATGATCTGCCACATTGAATAAAATATGAAGGCAGTCATGAACCTTTCTTTTCCTAAGAATAACTGGAATTTCCCTTAGCAAATTCTCTATGAATTCACTAAAAAAACTTAGGTCTGTCCTTATAGGGAAGCAAGTTGCCAGGATCAAACATGTTGAAGGAAGAATAAAGTTTAACACTGATCGCCAATGGGAGATTTATTATAGAAATCAATTTTATCTTAGATATGCATTCAAAAAGCACTATCTACAAAGGATGTATATATGTGCAATCAATAACAGATTTAACTTTAACAATATGATGGGAATTCCCAAGATGCTTCTTCTTATATTATTTGGCATCCTCTCAAGGACGTACCACCACAACCAAAAATGTCTCTCCTGTAGATATTTCTACTTCCTTCTTCCATTGATTATCAAGTAAACATTTTGTTGTGAATCGAATATGCGAATCGTTTCAGGATTAGTCAAATATGATTTTTTGCACTTACTATTTTATTTATGTTGTCCAATAAAACGTAATGATAAGATATTTTTGTTCAGGTATACTCCAACTCTCTCGATCCTATCAAATGCAATATATCAACATTAAGTGATTGAAAAAGCAAAACAAACCAGCACATTCAGTGAATCCAGAAGACACAAATTCACCTTTCGTCCTGTGTCAATACATATTCGTTCTGAAATGGTATGGCAATCCTGATTATTCACAATGTGATGAAGATATTACCAATTACTGGTGCACCCTCCAAGTCCTTGTCACTATGAAATCTTTGTTGACGTGCACAAGCATTACCTTTGTGATTTTTTGGAAAGGTTGGCTGGACAAAGGTCGTTGTCCATCTAAGAATGAAAGAATGAGGGAGAGACTGTATAATATAGAAAACTAGAACTTACAAATGTAGATTAATAGGTTTAAACATAAACGGTTTGTTAAACAACAAAAATCATTAAATACGCAGAATAGTGGAAAGCCATAAAGCATTTACAAATTAAATTCTCAAATGTACTGATTTTTTTGCGAACCAAGAAGGAACACTATTATATAGTTTATATCAATGCAAAATCTAACTCTACGAGGAGCGTGAAAAGGGTGAAAAGATATAATTTTTACTATAGCAATTTCATATAAAGGGGCTTACAGTTAGAATTCTCGATGGCCAATTTCGCCAATGATTTGGCCCAGCTTTAAGAATGGATCTAGATTGATAGAATAATGAAAGTGCAAAATTTAGAAGAAAAAAACTATAACGGAGTAACTAAACTGTGTGAAGTAGACGACAAGTTACAAAAAATTGGTTATTGAGAAGTAACAGGGTAATACTTCTTTGCCGAATGAAGAAGCTGGACAATCGTTGGTATGACGTCGTTGTGATTTCAATTATTGAAGAGATTAGTGCAACTGTTTAGGAACTTGTTCTTGAGGTGTCTATTGGAGAAGTGTCGCGTCTGCTGTGAATTGTACGTCAGTGTCTTCGCGGAAAATTAATAGCGCATATGTAGGGTTGTGAAAATCAATTTAAATTAAATGGGCTGACGATATTTTTGGAATTTAACTAATTTCATTTTAATTAATTGAGTTAGGGGTAATTATGTAATTTCACTTTAAACTTTTGGAGTTCATGCTTTTAAGGTAGTATAGATATAGATTAAACTTTTGAAGTTCATGCTTTTAAGGTAGTATAGATATCATGGTGGTTTATCCTTTGCTATAATTCATGTTGACTATCAATTTGGAGTCGCTTTCTAGGATATTTTATGATATCAATATTATCGTACCACAATTTCAATTCAAGAAGATGTTTTTTTCAAGTTATTCGAACCATATCCAAGCCTTGAGCAAAAGTCATAATTATGACGTCATTTTTTGGATTCTAAACAATTCCACCCATACCAACACTACTAGAAATAGATGTTTTTTTCATCGTGGGTTCTTTGAATTATAAAACATGAATTTTCTACTTTATTTCCACGGAATCAGCTCACTTGAAAAATGCATGGTGAAAAATAAATTTTCATTGAAATACTGGTAAACTTCTAATTTTATTTTTTTTGTATGAAAATCCCGAAAGAATTTTCTCCTCATCCCCTTTTCACGGAAAATTAAGTCTCACTGATTCAATCAAAATACTATGAAAATAATCACGAAACATTTTTAAGTGAGAAAATAAGATTTTTTTTTTAATTAGTGCAAATGATACCATTATCCAATCGACTTCCATCAGTATTGATTTTAATCCTTCTAAACATGGGGAGCAAGGATCAAAAGAAGATCGTCACAAATATTGTTGCATCTGAAAATAAAAATCTCCTATGATGCGCCAACGGTAAAAATTTACACGTACTCGGTATGTGCACAAAACTAATGTTCTTATATCATGGTTAAATAATTAAATTAAGTAAAATACATGTTCATTAATCATGGTTAAGTAACATCTACTCTAAATTCAAACATATGACATGCATATATTGGCTTAATGTATACATCGAATGCGTATAAATTTTAACCATGTGCCAACCATCATTGCTAATCAAATTAAATCTTAATTTAGTCATAACTAAATGTACAAGCATAAAAATGAGAAAACTAACTGAAATAACTCTCTATGTATTGAAAGTTTTAGTTCTTATCTGTGGCACACACGTTTCAAAATATATCCTAGCTGATTTCAATAGTTTTGTGATAATTAATGAGATGTTTAAATTAAGAGAAGTAAAAAAATTTAGATGAATATACACTTATAATCAAGATTACTTAAAAAAATTTTGTGTAAAAAGAAGAAAATATAGGTGGGGTCCGTGGGAGATAACCAACTTAAAATGGGTCACTTTGTTTCCTTTTATTCGTTGCAAAGTGCTATCATTCTCGGTCATAGGCATGAAAACCACTTGTGCCCAATGCACTGGAAAAAGAAAAAGCCGAAGCATATATTAAGACGGGAGTGTATATATTATTCATTTTGCTTGAAAATAGACCAATCTGTTGTTCAAAGAAAAAACAATTTTGGGAAGATTTCGTTTTTGCTAAAACGTCATTTATTTTAGGACGGAAGAGTATATATTATTCTATTTGATTGATAATAGACCAATGTGTTGACCAAATATGTTTTTACCAGTTCAAAAATTAATATTCAATTTCATCATAGGATATCATGATTGTGACACGTCTAACTTAGCAATATAGTAGTAGCGTACAACAAAAAAAAATATGAAATTTGATCAAGGTAATATATGTCAGATTTAAATAAGTTGCTTCAGGAAATAACCAACTTTGAATGCGTCTTCCACATATAAATTTCTTAGACCCTCTCTCTTCCTTACCTTATTTATTCCATGAAATTCACCAGTAATTTAATGCTCATATGAAATCATAGGTGGCAAAATAAATCCATTTTTTAGAACCTCTTGACTTAATACATGTAAGTTTAAAATTGGTTGGGTTAATAAGGATGTCTTTGATCGGTATGAAGAAAAATAAATTTTAGAAAAATAATTGAGTTTTTTATTTATTTTTTTATGTTTGTTATGTAAGGAAATACTATTCTAAAATATGTATATATAATCTAGATAAATATTATGAAAGGTGCGTCCAGGGTAGGAGTGTGAGGTTATGGAGATGGGGGCAAGGGTGGTAGGCCAATCGGGTGATCAAATGCGGTGTACATGTTAGAGTGCGTGGTAAGGGTGTCAAACGGGCTGGGCCGACCTGGGCCTATTATGTAACCCGGCCCGGTTTGACCCGGTCCGGTAAGCCCTAGGGCTTAAGGGTTCCGGGTCCCGGGCCGGTTTTTTTGTTAAAATGGGTCCGGTTAACCCGGCCCGGATCAAGCCCGGTCCAGGCCCGCCGGTTAACCGGCCCGGCCCGGAAAATTAAAAAAAAAATGGATTTTGGGCCAACTAGCCGTTGGCCCAACGGCTATATAGCCGTTTTTGGGTCCAAACGGCTAGTTTGGGCCCATTTAATTAAGAAAAAAAAAAACTTTAAAAAATATTTTTTAATCCCCAAAAAAAATCTATAAATACCCTACAACTTCAAATCATTTTTCACACAATTTTTCACTCTCTCAAATCTCATTCTCTCTCAAATCTCAATTCTCAATTCTCAATTCTCTAATATTCAATATATTTAATTTCTTAAAGTGTTCACTTTAATTTTTTAATTTTCGTTTACAAAGTACGAGCGGAAGTTTCTAAAGTCGCAATCTTCGGATACTTTCAAAATTTGGTATTGTCGTTCCATCTCTTACGTTTAATTTTTATTTATTGTATTAATTGTTTAATATTTAATTTTATTATATTTGTGTATTTTGAATATTTTTAGTTTAATTTAATTTATATTATGGATAAATTAAAAAACCTCGCTGCTAAAGGTGTTAAAGATTTTTGTCCCGGAAGCGGTAGTGGTAGTAAAAAGCGAATTACTAGCGGTAGAGGTAGTTCAAGTAATAGATATACCCGTGTACCTTCGCCTCCGGTACCGCTTGGTACACCTTTTGAGGAAGAAATAGGTGTAGGTGCTCACGATATGGATTATGTAGAAGCTCAGAAAAATTATGGTATAGAAGAAGAAAATGAAGTAGATGCAGTTAATTTAGACGAAGATAATGAAAATATTGCTGAAACACCCGCAGTAGGAGATGCTAACGTTAGATCTGAATCAGTTAATCTCCCTTCCCGTCCTCCCAGTGCCCCAAAACCTCGTAAAAGAACTAGTATTGCATGGTAATTTTTTGAACGTATATCAGATATTGAGGTGCAGTGCAATATTTGTCAACAAATATATAAGCATAGAAGTGGAGGCAAGCAAGGGGGTACGGGTACGTTAATGAGACATATAGATGAAGATCACAAAAGAGAGTTAAATATTGCAAAAGGTGGTGGGGATGTTGGTGGGCCAACGCAAACTAGAATGGACCCAACAACCGGTCAAGTAGCGAAAAAGTATAATAAATTGAGGGACAGGGAAGAAATAGCTAAAATGGTAGTTGTGGGTTGTTTGCCTTTTAGTTTTCCTTCTTCTGATGCTTTTATTCGTTATATACAAGCAATTTATAATCCTATGTTTAATGGTATTCCTAGAACTACTTGTCGGTCTGATATTTTTAGACTCCATTCACAATATTGTTTTTATTTATCAACATTGTTAAAAAATATTCAATGTAGATTGTCCCTAACTTCTGATCTTGGTCGTGCTGTAAATAAAAATGATTATTTAACCGTTACTTGTCATTGGATGGATAGTAATTTCGTGATGCAAAAACGTATTCTTGCTTTTTTATATGATGAAGATCGTAAACATACTGGACAATTTATTGCTGATTCTATTGTTAAAATTGTCGGATACTATGGTATAGAAAATAAAATTTTATGTATTGCTTTTGATAATGCTTCTAACAACAAGACTGCTATAACAAAAATAAAATCTACGCTATCTCCGCCCTTGCCTAAAATTTTTCATATTAAGTGTGCATGTCATATATATAATTTAATTGTAAAAGATGGTCTTGAGTTTTTTGAGCTTTATAATGAAAAAATTCGTCTTGCCGTTGGTTTTATTCAAGGAAATAATCGTAGATCGAGAATTAAAGAATTTAAAGTTAAATGTCAAGAAAATGGACTTACACCGATTTTGATGCCTGAGGAAATTGATACTAGATGGAATTCTACGTATGAATTTTTAAAAACTTGTTATAAATATAGAATTCCTATTACACTAGCTTTTAACCAACATTGCGGTTCATTTGCTGATTCTGCTGATTGCATGCTACATAATTCTGATTGGATTGTAATTAATGATCTTGTTAAGTTTTTAGAAAAAATTTATGTAGCTACGGTTGAATTTTCCGGTGCTTACTATCCTACTGTTTGTAATATTTTGGCATATATAGCCGATATTTCTGATTTGCTCCAACAATATAAAAATAAAGAAGGTTATAAAGAAGCTGTTGGCGCCATGTTTACGAAATTTAAAAAATATTTTTTCCCGATTCTCCCTATTTACTTGGTTGGTGCTATGCTAAATCCATGCATGAAATATAATAATATGTGTCACTTTAGTACTCTTATTTATACTAACTTAGAAATAAATACTAACCATGATTCTGAACAAGTACAGCCTGATTTGTGGACGGCTACGGCTGATGCAAAAGATTATATAGAAAAATTATATAATCACTATGCTGATTTATTTGATTCAGTCGTACCTACAAATATCACTCCAACTGTCGCTCCTCATCCTCCCGAGGAGCCATCATCTTCTAAAAGGCCGGCACATAGTGGTTTTTCTGATTCGTTTTATGATTTAAATTGTTGGAACAGTGTTGATGAGAGAACTTACACATCAACTTATCGGGAAGAGCTGAAATATTATCTTCGGACGGCACCAGAGGATCGCAGACGACGGATCAACACGCTGGATTGGTGTAGGAATAATGAATCACAATATCCTGTGCTTTCAAGATTAGCTAGAGATATCTTGAATGTTCCAATGTCAACCGTTGCATCAGAGAGCGCCTTCAGTCAGGGACGACAGCAGCTTGGAGACAACCGACACTCATTGGGAAGCAATGCAATGAATGTTCTAGTTTGCCTCAGAGATTGGATTAGAGCGGAAAGAAGAAACCAAGGAATGGAACCGGAGCCGAGCGACGAGCTGAAACTAGAAGAAATTATGACTTCACGGGAGAACTCAGCAGAATCAAGTCCAATGCATGGTTTTGCCCCCGTTGACTTTGATTATCCTATGCAAGTTCCCATTAATATTAACATGAATGAGTTGGAAAAAATGATGCATAATTTATAGATTTTTCATTCATGTAAATTATAAATTTTGGATCATTTTGCAATCAATAAAATTCCCCAAATTCATGCAGTCCTTAGTCGTTGTTTTTTATTTTTTTTTATTTAACGATTTAAAATTTTAAATTGAATTTCTAGTTTTCTACTTTAAATTAAAAACTTACTTCTAATATATTATTAATTTACTACCAAATATTATTAATTTATTATATTAAGTAGCATATGTTTTGAATATTTGTGTATATATCTTCTATAGAAGTGTATATTTAACGTATACATGTGTATATGTTTTATAAATTAGTATATAAGTATATCTATACATATTGTAATGTATATATAATGTAGTATATTTTATAAGTAGTAGTATATATACATTTAATGGTGCGTATACACGTGTATATATCTTCTATAGAAGTGTATATTTAATGTATACATGTGTATATGTTTTATAAATTAGTATATAACTATACAAATATATATTGTAATGTATATACATTATAGTATATTTCATTTAAAGTATTACATATACATAGAATAGAGTGAATGGATCTTCTATAGACGTGTATATTTAACGTATACATGTGTATATATTTTATAAATTAGTATATAACTATACAAATATATATTGTAATGTATATATATTGCATATATCTCATTTAAAGTATTACATATACATAGAATAGAGTGTATATATGTGAATAGATCTTCTATAGATGTGTATATTAAACGTATACATTACTTTATGTTTTATAAATTAGTATATATATTGTAGTATATACTTTTTTTAAAGTAGTACATATATATTGAATGGTGCGTATATATGTGTATATATCTTCTATAGACGTATATCTTTAAAGTATACAAGTGTATATGTTTTATAAATTAGTATGTAACTATATATATATACATATTATTGTATATATATATATATGTATATCACTATATTATAGTATATATTTTATTTAAAGTAGTACATATATATTGAATGGTGCATATATATGTGTATATATCTTCTAAAGTAGTATATATTTAACGTATACATGTGTATATGTTTTATAAATTAGTATATATATATATTGTAGTGTATATATATATTTATTATACTATTATAGCAAATGTTTTATTTAAAGTAGTACGTATAGTCATATATAATTATATATTGAATGGTACGTATATATGTGTAATTGTTTATACTTTATATTTTTTTTTAAAAATATATATTGTATATTGGAGTGTATATAGTGTATATTGGATTTTTTATTTATTTTTTAAACGGGTTTGACCGGTTTTTAACCGGGTTTGACCGGGTCTTGGTGGGTTTGACCGGATTGGGTTTAGTGGACCGAATTCGGGTGGGTTTTAATTTTTTTACTGTTTGGCCCGGCCCGGCCCGGCCCGGTTAACGCCAAACCCGGCCCGGAACCGGCTCGGAACCCGGGTAAAATGGGAGGGCCGGTTCCGGGTTGGCCCGGCCCGGCCCGTTAGACACCCCTAGTGCGTGGGAGGAATCAATTGATTGATGTGATCAAAAATCATTTGTGTCAGCCTAATTATAGATGTATAACGAGAAACACTAATCCAATTTCTACTTTATTAAGGTTAATTTTAAACACATGATAATGAATTATCCCAAAACATGATGGATTATATTTTATTTCCACATTATATATAACCCTCATCATATCAAACATTAACTTCAGCCTATTATTAAATTTCTTTCTTTGTTCTTAGAATAACGTTCTATCAACTAGTACGTACCATTATATTTTCTTCCCCATATACGTGACAAACAAGTACAAATAGGATGTCATCAGAATCTAAAATTATGTCACGCTTTTGATTTCACCAACAAATTAAGAGTTGATCAATTATTTGAAATATCGTACTACGCGGAACTTTGCAACCTATGATGTTATTAAAGTAGCAGACATATAGGAAGACTCTGAACCATTGCAGCAGATATGTGAAGCTTCTGGGGAGAAAACACGTCACTTTGTTTTGCGATGGAAGAAATCCAAGAATTCAATTAAAACTTTCAAAGAACAATTAGAAAAGCAACTTGGAGAGGCCAAACAAGTGGTGATCCAATTAGAAATGGATCAAAGAAGAATGCTATAACCGGATATAAGAGAAGTTTTAGATATCAAAGTGAAATTGAAAAAGACCAAAATGAAAAGTGGTTCATAAAAAAATATTTTTTGCCAGCTGAGTACATTAAGAATATCAACAAGGATATTTCATCCTGTGCAAAATCAAAGAGAAGAAAACATATTAGAAAAATAGGAAGGTGGTTATTGATCATGGGTTCATGGAGCAAGAAGTTGATGAATTAATTGCTTGATTTAATTAGGTGATATTTTTTAATTTAGGTTAGGTTATATTAGCTTAAATTTAGAAGTTTTTTTTTTTTTCAATGGTCTCGTTGTTTATTATTTACTACTTATTATTTAGTGAGTCAAATCGATGTTTAATTGGCAATAAATTTTTATTTGATTTATTAAATATAGAAAATTTGTACTTTGTTAAAATTTTTAATTTAATCTTTAATATCTGAATTATATACGTTGGATTATTATTTTTCTTTAGCTACGAAGATAATATTGTAGCCAACTAGTGCAGTTTCTTCTTTTAATTTCTTGACCCTCCTTCTTTGAATTTATTGTCTTCAATAGTTGATTGTACAAACAATAAATCTTATATTAGTAGCTGGATCAAAAGAAAAATAAGCTACATTTTCTTTTAAAAAAAATTAATATCAACTTTTTCCTTGAATTAAAGAGCCAGTAAACAGTTGGATGCAGAATCTTTTGTCAAGGAAATTCAAAAAGAATATTTAAAAATGCCTAAATGGTTTAAAAATAAGCTTTTGGCTTGTATCAAGAGGATTTAATATTTAATGAATATGTATATAGAAAATAAAAAAGCTACTCTCTCTCGGAGCTTTGGGCCACAGGTGACATAAGAGTTTTAAAATGAGGTGTAGGTGACACAAGTCTTAATTATTAGTTGGAGGTGACAATTACTTTATTATGGATTAAGAAAGTTGGAAAAGTTTGAAAATAACCCACAAGTTTTTAAATTTACACTTTGATCCCACTGTTTACCTAAAATAACGGAAAACGGAGGGGAAAAAAGGTGTTTTTCTCTCTCTTCTCATCCATTGTTGTTTTCTCTATCTTAGCGATTTTTTTTGTTCATTGTTTCTGTTGCTTTATTCATCATCTTCTGCTTCATTATTATCATCTTCTACTTCATTGTCATCTTCATCTTCTTCTTGTCGATCATTTGTTGTTGGTGGTGGTGGTGGTACAGCGCTACTGCTTCTATCTGACCAATTTCTTAGGTCAAATTTTATTTACTACATCACTTTCCACTTTGACATTACTTCATAGGTGACTTTGGTAAGTAAAATTATGATTTTTATTAGTATTTGTCATCTGGGTACACTTCTATTTTTCCAACAATGGATAGAACCCCGGTCATAAATCCAACATAAGTGCCCACAATTTAAACAGATCAATCATCTGGTGCATCAGATGAGTAATCTGTTGCATCAGAAGATTTATCTGTTGCATCAGACTGTTTATCTGTTGCATCAGACGTATTATCTGTTGCATCAGAATGTCTATCTGTTGCACCAGACTAATTATCTGTTGCAACGAATGATTAATTTGTTTGGAACAACACAAATCAACCCCTGCCACAAACCCAACAGATAACCAATGTGTTTCAACTCTTGCTATTGCTACTGGATTCAAAATTATTTCTTACGTCCAATTACCTGTCCCAAATTTCCTAATTTGATTTCTCATTTTACTTGTCTTTTTCATTAATCAAGAAAAGATTAAAAAATGATCCATGTTTTAACCTTTGCATTAATCACTTTTTCTTCAAATTAAAATAGAAACATCATTTAATAGGGGGACTATACGCCAACCGACATTACAAGCTTTTTTCTCTTATGAAATTTTGATTGAATAGCAAACAATGGTTATTTTAAACACGTCTACTATCCCACCAACTGATTAGTGGGTAATGATAAACTAGACATGTTATTAATTATTTTTTTTAATCAATGTAGCATCTCAATATGGGACGGATAATTTGAGACGGAGGGAGTACGGATTAAAACGTCAGAGTCAAGCAACAAACTAGTCATCTGTTGAAACAGACTATTTATCTATTGCATCAGACTTCTTATCTATTGCAACATTTGAGTAATCTATTTTGAACAACACATCAGCCCCTGCCACAAACCCAACAGATAAATCTTGCTATTGCTACTAGATTCTAAATTATTCCTTTTACGTCGAATCGTCGACATGTTTGTTGAGAAGATAATAGAAAGAATGAAAATTAAATATATATTAAAACATCAAAGATCAAACATAATTTTTCTTATTAAACAAAAATAAATAAAAATACATATAATAGGCTAAAAGAAAAATAATAATCTAATTATTATTATTATTATCATCATCATTGTCAGCTGGCCAATCTTCAACCGGAAGTAACAAGGTCCTCCTCAGCCTGCGTATCTCGCGCAACATTCTTGCTCTAACTCCTCCCACTTCCCATTGCAAGTCACGAACTTGATTCCGAAGTTCATCCACGGTGTCTTGCAGAAAAGCAACGTCCCACACTGGGTCAGCCATAATCTTTGATACGCCCAAATTACAACACTCCTACAAGAATGTAAGTGGTCATTGTCAAATATATAACCCAACTAGGTTGGGGTCGAATCCCACAAGGAATATGGTGCTAATTAAGTTGTATGCGGATTAGTTGACTTTTAATCATTTATTTTCGTAAAATAAATAGGGGGATTTGATTCAGTTCACAAATTAATGGTTTCAGTTTAACAAGATGAAATATGTGTGGTAGTATTCAAATTCAGAGAAATAGCAAGCTAGGGTTATGTCCACCTTGCAGTTTTCAATACTTTCTAACTATGGGCTTTACGACTTCATACATGCATCGTGCTTATAGAGAAACGTATTGTATTTAATAACATAATCTTAGTGTTTCTCAACCATCAAGGACTAATTCACTTTAGTTCTCTCGAATCAAAAGCGTTTATCAAAAATAATTCAAAATCTCCAAGTAGTTAATCCTGTTAAGGCATTAACATATGAAATAGGCTGAAAATTCTATTTTCTTGTCACTACTCTCTTTCACGAACATCAACCTTTTTTCCGAACAAGTTGTGTTTTAAGGCATATCCTCTATGTTTGCAACCATGAGAATTCAAGATAAGCGAAGAGAGTATGATGTAAACAAATTAATGCATAATGAATTCAAAACCTAAAGTGATAGATTGTATGCTACAAGGCTTCCATAATCCTAACCAATAAACTTAGCTACTCATGGGTAAAACGGAAATCACAATAGAAATATTCATCATACCAAAAACTAGAAGACGATCTTGGTGGAGAAGATGAATAGCGTTCCTCCCTTAGTGTAAGCCGTCTCTCTCTAATTCCAAAATAATACAGAATAATGAATTATCAATAAAAATTCAGCATCAAGTCTTCTTAATAATTATTTCTCTCATAATTGCCTTCTAAGTTCCTGAACTAATTATAAATGACAAACTAGTCTTGGACATAGTTTTTAGGCGCCACATTCGTTCCAGACTGCTACTCTCTCTTGTGTCATATGCCATCCGTATTCTATAGTCCCATTATGTCTTCATCTACCTCATTAATATCTTAAATCATGCTAATCACACCGGTTAGCTCAATTACATAGAAGTAGAGTAAAAACATAAGAAATTAGGCACTTTGTTCTCTAAACTTAGCTAAAATATGAATAAGTTATGGTGCTTAGGCGTATAAATACACCCAAGATCATCACCCCACATTTAAACGTTTGTTCGTCCTCGAACAACATATTCATTTATGCATACTACACGAGTCTTAGCACCCACAAAGGAAGACAAAATTCTCAAATAGGCTCACACAACAATTATGAACAAGAAGTAGATTCAGGAATCATTACTAGAGACAACTATAACGCCCCAAAGTTTTTCCTAACAAAATTTTTGTCCCTAAAGTATCAAGCATTGGCTTCTAGAATGATTTATACTTATTTTCCTATGGAATTCCTTATATTTCAACTTTTCATCATGTAGATGATTGAATAAGTTTTCCGTCGACATAAGATTCATCCAAAATAGACACTCAGTGAAGGAGTTATGGTTAATTTAAGACCTAGTCGTAAAATACTGTCATTCCGGTCCTTGGCGCGTTGCGGAGAGAGTGTAGATGACTATGTTCAATTTCCAGTGAGACATCGCGATGGTGGCGCATTGAGGAGTGGTCTAAATTCCCATTCGTCAAATTCCAGCGAACCACCGCGATAGTGGCGCGTCGCGGTGGCCCATTAAATTGGGCTCCCAATTCAAATTGTTCAATTTCGTTCTGAAGTTAAAAAGGATATTTTGGACTTTTTCCAAGCCTCTTAAAACGTCCAAACAATAGATTTAGGATCTTTACAAGCACAATATACGAAATTCTCAAGATTTCCCTCAAAACAAAAATCCTAGTTCATATACTTCTTCTCCAAAAAACTCATGATTCAACCGTGAGTTTTAGAAGATAATTAGAGATTCGAAATTCCCCAATCCGCAAGCTTCAAGAATCATCCATTACTTTATGAAATATAGGTACGTGGGGTTTATCCTAAAAACTACATGGGCATTGTAAACACTAGAACATGATTTAAAGATTATCAGGCATGAATTTTAAAGGGGTTTTAGAACTTATGCTTTGGTTTTACATCATGAATGTTTTAATGACAGAATTGTTTTGGCCTTGTGGTCCTTTACCCTTAAATTGATTCACATCTATGTGTATATGTGTTATTAAAGATTTGATTGAGAGCAGTATCATTGAAATCCCTCTCTTTGATGGTTTTGAGTTATGATCTTATTGTGAATGCTTTGAAACGCATGAATTATGGTTGGAAAAATAGTTTTCTCAATATCATGGTATTTGAGCGTGTGTTAGATATGATGAGAGGTATTTTCTTGATATAAATATGTTTTGGCGTTAAAGAGAAAGATTTGCATAAGAATGAATGATTTAACATGACCACCTCGTATTGTTGAAATGTTGACAAAGGGAGTTTCTTACATGAGTTTCAAAGAAAGAGTTTCTTGAATTTTCTTGTTGATACGGTGGTCCCAAAACTTGTGTTTTGAAAAAATAGATTTATGAAAATCTAGTAATGTCTCAGAGATGTGACGTACAAGTTTGTGGTATGACGATACCACGAGTATGTATGCCATAACAGAGTATGTTTTCAGAGTATGATTTCAGATTATTTTCTCAAGAGGTTGCATGTTTTGAAAGAGTTAAAAATGGGCTTAAATAGGGTTAGGTGGTTACCTGAAGAAGGCTTGAGTTCAAGTAACTCTTAGCTTCAAACCGTATTTGCTGATACGGGTATATTATTATTGTACGCAGGTGACGGCCGTGTGACATAGTAGATTCAGAAACTCTGACCCTTGCGACACACTTGGGTTGGGGGCTTGGCTGCCGAGTTAATGGCAGTTTTCATATAACCCGTGGAATTTTCAGAGTTGTAGGGTATACCACCTAGTGCAGAAGTAATACAAAGAGGGTCTCAGATTTCAGATGTTTTTACAGAGTCTTCTAAATTGCCCATGTGATTTCATACTGTATGATATATTTATGAACTGTTTTAAACTGCTCTCATATATGTTGATTATAAATAATTATTTTCGACTAGCTCTGTATACCAATACATCTGTATTGATCCCCCCTCCAACCTCTCAGGTTCTGAGGCACAGTCTAGGAGTCCAGATAAACAGTGGATAATTCAGACAGCAGAAGAGATTGTGTAGTGGTAAGCCTTCTATATTCTAGAAGGCCTAATGTCTTACAGTTGTTTATCATTCTACAGTTTTGGTCTACTTGGAGCCTTGTCCCAGATTTTAGACAGTATTATTTGAGATTTAGTAGAGATTTTGTGGACTGAGTCAGATATCATTCAGATGTTTTGAATTTCAGTTTTCATTATGATTTGAGTTCAGATTTATTGACTATGCTTCCATATCAGATTATGTCTTCCACATCTTCTCTTATTATATGAATATTGTGCATGATTACCAGATAGAGAAGGACACTCGGGCCTTCATAGGTCGGATGTCCGTCATGGTCAGGCCCTAGTTCGGGTCATGATAACAACCTACCCTCAAGAATAGACTCATTAAGTTGGCAAATTCATGCATACCATTTAAGTAAAGAAATCATATAAATTACCCAACCTTCATCAACCATGTGCCCTCACAACAAGAAAGTTACCCATAATCACTCACAATCAAGCAATTTTTAACAAAATGGGTATAAGATTCAAGTTGCACTCACTCTCACAAAGAATTCTCAAATTACAACTGATGACCATATGCTTGCCCTTAGCGTAGTGCTCCACTAATATCAGAATGCTAAGATTAGGATCAAATAGGTCTTTTACGGGTTGTAATGCAGGCTAAGGGATGGGTAGGAACTATTTTTGCCAGAAATAGTGACTATCCTCCCTAAGCGTTTTAAGATACTACATTATGCAATTAAGACCAATTTCTAAAAACTAATTTACACCACTTTCATCTACCCATATCTTTTGTTTTCACCCCATCTCATTAAGCTCAATTAATAACACTATGTTGGGAGTATGCAACCTTTTTCAAATATTTTTTTTTTCGCACCCATTTCACATTATGCACCCCTATGATATCCACCCTCAACTTAAGCGATTTGCCTTAGTTGAGGAGCACAATGTCCAAAAAGGACCAGTGCCAAGACAGGTTCATTATAACATGTCCAGGATAAAATTTGGAGTTTTTTCAACAATCTTTGCTACTCCCAACCACATCAATTTCACACGCCAATAACTAGCATTTGGGGCATCAATTTCACCTTTTTACTCTTATGGTCAAACTCCTAACTCAAATTTATTTCACCTTAAAGCGCTTAGGAGCTTTTGGATCAAATTACGGTCTATTATAGAATGGATTTTGCTACATAGAACAAGCTAAAGGCTCAACGGGGCTAGCTAAGATAATGTACAAAGGTAGGTCAAAAGAAGGTATGAACAATGGCTATCAAAGAAATGCCTAAATCATCTACTAAACTCATAATCTTTATTTCGTTTTACACAAACACCAGGCAAGTTCTAGCATCAGTTGCAATAAGGAATATACAACAGTCTTACATACTCATGGCACATGGTCAACTCAATTAGGAGCATTATAGATTCTCGCCCCAACAATTACATGAATTCAAATAAAACTAACAATCACAACAAGAGTCACAACTAGAGCCTAGGTGTTTCAAACGTAATGATCCATCACATACTTATGTTATAATGTCATGTGATCCACAAGAATAGTTACATACAATTAAATGACTAATTTTCTCTTAAGATGGTCGTCATCCATCCACCATCGAGAAAACACCTAATTATGACTAAATAGAATAAACATCTAACAAGAAACAAAATAAACAGAATAACTAATCCTATCACAGAAGAATGCTAAGGAGAAGGTACTATTTTCTTACAAAACAAGTAGCTAAGTAACCAGCCACCCCACACTTAGGCTAAGGACTGTCCTCAGTGCAAATAACAAGATAAAGAACCTGGCTAGTAGTACTCCTCATCTACATTAGGAGTCATGCCACCTGCATTGAGATCATCATCAGAGCCATTTTTCCTGTGTTCATTATATCATCCACGTCAGCCATACATGATGAAACTAACTATAATTAAGATGAGGGTGGTGAAGTTACCACCCCACACTTAATTTGTTAGTATCAACCAATTAAGTGTTATTGTCGGGTACTCAGACTTCGCCGGCATACACTTTGACATGGTGCATCAACATTAGTCACAATACAATTCACTCACTTTAATTCCCCAAAATCTATTTCAATGAAAGACTTTTTTAACAAAATTATGCCCTAGACTTTCAACCATATCAAGATATAGGAAATGCCATCACTTTTACAACATCGCCATGGAAAGAATTTAATTCATAATCCTTAAGAAATCACTTAGCTATAACATAGATTCACAATAACTAATGATTAAGAAAGTAAAACTTACCTTGAAGATGGAAGTTTGGTGAAAGAAAAGGAAAATTCTTGAGATAGTTAATGTTTAAGGACAAAGAGAATGGTGAGAGCAATCTTATACAACCTAGTGGTGAAATAAGGATGACTTTGGGCATTCATGGTGTGGATTCTATTAAACGGTGAAATCCGGATCGGATTGACCCAATTAAAAGTCGGGTACTAAGCTAAATTGGGAAGGGTATGCGACGCATAAGGGAAGGTAAATGTTTAAGTGTGCGCCGCACAAGGTATCACACACATTAAGGTGTGCGGCGCATTGGGCATCCCACAGGTGAGGCAGTGGGCATGTGTGTTTAAGTATGTGTCGCACATGTTATCGCACAAGGGTAAGTGTGTGTCACACAAGGTATCGCACAGATTAGGTTGTGCGCCGCATTGGTTATCGTACAAGTGAAACAGTGAGGGTGTACGGTTGGGTGTGCGACGCACAAGCCATCGCCAAAGTTAAAGTGTGCGACGCATAAGTTATAGCATACGTGAGGATGATCTTAGGCTATGTCTTAGGCGACGCCTTTGCCATTGACTATGTAAACTTGGGCACCACACACCCTGTAGTACACTTAAACTTGGACGCCATGCACCCCATTCTTCATATAAAGCATTGAGAAAGGTCTGTACCACGGGGGCTTCACTCCCGCACCCTCATCAAGTTCAGTGGTGGGCTTCGGGATCAGCTCTATCGGCCCGATCCCTACTCTACCACCACAGACCTAATTGAAAGTCACAAAATAAAATTGCACCGCAAAACTTTTTAGGTCGGATTAACATAATTCGGGGCACATCTCTAACACGAATCATACTTGAGCCTTACACATTTGACCACTCCTACTTACCTATAATGTTCCCATCACTCCTAAACTTACCACCGTTGACATGGCTCAATTCTAAACCAAATTTGGTACAAATCTCCTCCTTAGTGCTTCATGCACCTACACTTAATCAAAAACAAAAAATAATTAGAAGTATGGGATGCCTCCCACCAAGCGTCGTAGTTTTAGTCGTGGCTCAACTCTTATTTTTGTATTTTTATTTAACATGATAAAATAAAAATAAAATCATGGGTTGCCACCCATGCAATGCCTGATTTAACGTCGCGGCACGACTCATTATCTTGACTACTCAGACTTTATAAAGATACATCGATGATACCATTTACACCTCATTTGTTGGATCAAGAAAATGTTTTATTCCAAGTCCAACCACTTTGAAGTCACTCACATCCTTTCTTGCAAGTTCAACCAAACCAGATATGGTCTCTACAACAGACCTATCCTTAACTGGTACATCTCGCTCATCTTCGTAGAATACATCAACAATCGAGAAGACACTCATCTCCTTTTGTTATTTCATAGACCGACATACTTCAAAACTAACTTCTTTCTCGTTGAGCCTAGATTTCAGCTCATTCAACTCCATGTCAACTAATACTCTCCCAGTTGCTAAGAACGGCCTACCCAAAATTATGGGTACTTCAAACTCCACTTCATAATCAAGAATTATAAAGTCAACAGGAAATATAAAATCCGCAACGTTTACAAGTACATCATGTAGAATCCCAATCGGCCTTTTTACCGATCTATCCGCCATTAGAAGCCTCATATTGGTGGGCGTAGGATCTCCCAAACCCAGTTTCTTAAAAACCATCAATGTCATAAGATTTATACTTGCCCCAAGATCACAAAGGGCCTTTTTAAACTTTAGAAATCCAATCGTACATGGAACGGTAAATGCTCCCGGATCAGCTTTCTTCTGTACAATAGATATTGAAGAAATAGCACTACAATGATGAAGATTGTCTACTATTTCATATCTCACAGTCTTTTTCTTCGTCAACAGGTCTTTCATAAACTTAGCATATCCGGGCATCTATTCCAGTGCTTCAACTAAGGGCACATTCACTGTCAACTGCTTCAACATAGCTATGAATTTGCTAAAATTTCCATCATCTTCTTTCTTCTTTAACCATTGAAAAAATAGGGGTGGTAGCCTTGGGATTTCAACTGGAACAACTTCTACCTCTTTTCTTATGTCTTGCTCTATATCACTAACATGCTTCGACTTAGGTGGTTGTTCCATTTCTGCACTCTTCTTTTCTGAACCTCCCAACTTCACAGGCACCACTGGAGATTCATCAACCATCTCCTAATCCATTTTGACCTCATCAGTATAAGAGGATGCTCCCAAACCTAGACTAGATAACATCTTACCGCTCCTAGTGGTAATGGCCACACACGATCTATCAGTCCTCAAATTCTGAATTGTATCACTTGGTAGAGTCCCATTCTGTCTTTGGTTAAATATTGTGGGTAATTGTCTTATCTGTTGCTCCAATTGTTTAATAGTGATTGAGTGCGAATTTACTAGTTGACTCATGGAAGATATGTCACTCTTCATAGTAGTCACCCTAGAATTGGTCACCTCAACTCCCTTTAATAGTTTCTCCATCATGTTCTCCATGGATATTTTGCCTGATCTGGTGACAGCAATATCATAGCTTCCAGGAGGTACATACAGTCCACTTTTATCACTTTTATTCTTCCAATCTCCTTGATGGTTCAAACCTTGGTTTCCTTGACCACCAGTCCAGAAACCCCCCTGGTTATGCAAGTAGTTAACCTCTTCCTCGATGTTTGATTTATCTTTCTTACTGTGGGACCCACAGCTTTTGCCCTTTCTACATTCCTTGATATAAAATATTTTGTGAGCAGATCCATCTGAGTTTTCATGTGAGCCATATCCTAATCACGCTCCTCTTCTCTCCTATGCTGCTCTGCTGATATTACACTAGACCAAGTATTGCTTTCTACCACAGAATCTCTGGTATGCTAAGCTCTACTTGTCTTAGTCATTCTTTCTAACATATCCGCAGCCTCAGTAAAGGTGAGCTGCATAAAAGCTCCTCCTGCAGCATTATCCACTATTGGCTTTGTAAGTGAGTTCAAAGATCCGTAGAATATTTCCATCAAGTGTTCCTCAGTCATCTTATGGTTTGGGCATTGAGTCAACTTATTTTTAAACCTCACCCAAGTCTCATGCAAAGCTTCATTTACCAATTGCCTAAGTTGCTGATCTCATCCCTCAACTGTAACATTCTGGAGGGCGAAAAGAACCTTTTTAGGGAAGCTCCTTTTAATTGCCTACAGTTTGTTATAGAATCAGGAGTCAGCTCATTCAACCACATAGTTGCCTCTCCAGACAGAGACAGTGGGAACAATCTTAAACGAATAGAATTTTGTCCCACTTAGAGATTATCAAATGACTTACAAATACTGATAAAATTCACCAAATGTAGATTTGGATCATCACCAAGTAATCCACCAAAGAGTCCTTTCAGATTCAGTAGTTGGATAAGAGTACTAGTGATGTTAAATTTCACCCCAGGAGCTAGTGGTGGTAGAATAATTGCCTCTGTAGATCCAGTACCATTTAAATCATCCTCATCGTTGTTAATATCAAACTATACAGCTTGGTGGTCTAGTCTTCCTTTGAATGGACGATTTCGATTTAAAGGTGCAACTACCCCAGCTGCACGCCTTCTATTAGCCAGGTTAATTAAATCATCATATCCCAGGTTCTCTTCATCTATATTAGGTACTCGACCTGGGTTATCTGCATTCTGTTGATTTAATTGAGCATTAGCCAAAGCGTCTAATCTTTCAGCTTCCTATTGGTTAGTTATTCTTTCAATGAGATGAGGTTCAGGATTGAAGGGTAATAATGGTTCTCCTAAACTTCTGGTTTGTGGCATAAACAACAATGAGCCTGTGAAGAACAAAAACAACAAATAAACATAAAATAAGGAAACTTGACTAACAGTCAATTAACACACATAAACTTAATCGACAACCGTATTCCCCGGCAACAGCGCCAAAATTTGATACGCCCAAATTACAACTCTCCTTCAAGCGTGTAAGCGGTCGTTGTCAAATATATAAACCAACTAGGTTGGGGTCGAATTCCACAGAGAATATGGTGCTAATTAAGTTGTATGCAGATTAGTTGACTTTTAATCATTCATTTCTGTAAAATAAATAGGGAGATTTGATTCAGTTCACAAATTAATGGTTTCAGTTTAACAAGATGAAATATGTGTGGTAGTATTCAAATTCAGAGAAATAGCAAGCTAGGGTTATGTCCACCTTGTAGTTTTCAATACTTTCTAACTATGGGCTTTACGAATTCATACATGCATCGTTCTTACAGAGAAACATATTGTATTTAATAACATAATCTTAGTGTTTCTCAACCATCAAGGACTAATTCACTTTAGTTCTCTCAAATCAAAAGCGTTTACCAAAAAACAATACGAAATCTCCAAGTAGTTAATCCTGTTAAGGCATTAACATATGAAATTGGGGTTGGAAGTCTTATTTTCTTGTCACTAGTCTCTTTTTCGAACATCAACCTTTCTTTCGAACAAGTTGTGTTTTAAGGCATATCCTCTATGTTTGCAACCATGAGAATTCAAGATAAGCGAAGAGAGTATGATGTAAACAAATTAATGCATAATGAATTCAAAATCCAAAGTGATAGATTGTATGCTACAAGTCTTCCATAACCCTAACCAATAAACTTAGCTACTCATGGATAAAACAGAAATCACAATAGAAATATTCATCATACCAAAAACTAGAAGACGGTCTTGGTGGAGAAGATGAATAACGTTTCTCCCTTAGTGTAAGCCGCCTCTCTCCAATTCCAAAATAATACAGAATAATAAATTATCAATAAAAATTCAGCATCAAGTCTTTTTAATGATATTTTCTCTCATAATTGCCTTCTAAGTCCCTGAACTAATTATAAATGACAAATTAATCTTGGACATAGTTTTTAGGCGCCACATTTGGTCCAGACTGCTACTCTCTCTTGTTTCATATGCCATCCGCATTCCATAGTCCCATTATATCTTCATCTACCTCATTAATACCTGAAATCATGCTAATCACACCGGTTAGCTCAATTACATAGAAATAAAGTAAAAACATAAGAAACTAGGCACTTTGTTCTCTAAACTTAGCTAAAATATGGATAAGTTATGGTGCTTAGGCGTATAAATACACCCAAGATCAATCTTCTAGGGTGTAATATTAATAACGAGATGCAATAAATAAATAGAGTGTAGTTGAATGAACGATTGAGTAAGGAGGGACCTATTTATAGAGGATTGAATTTGAATGAGAGGCAAAAAGGCGCGACTGTTCACCCCCATTCATTAATTATATTTTTGATTAAATTAACAAATTAAATATTGTGATAAGTCATGACTTTTCAGATTATCATTATTAATTAGTTCTTTCCAAGAACCGTTTTTATTGAGTTGTGGCAACAGATTCTATATCTGTTGCATCAGATAACACATCTGTGACAACAGATATATTATCTGTTGCAACAAATATAAAATTTGTTGCATCAGATAACCTATCTGTTACAACATATAATCTAACTGTCCACCTCCATTTATTAATTACATTTTTTATTACTGTAAAAAGTACTGACTTAATTAAATTAAGAAATATTATGATAAGTCATGACTTTTCATATTATTATTATTAATTAGTTCTTCCATGAACCATTTTTATTGAGTTGTGACAATAGATTCTATATCGGTTGTATCAGATAAATCATCTGTGACAACAGATATATCATCTGTTGCAACAATAGTGAACCTATTGCATCAGATAATATATTTGTTGCAACATATAATCTATTTTTAAAAAAATATCATCATATCATTAATCCAAATTTGCTGACTTTTTTATTTTATAAATTAAAAAAAATACCTTTTCAAAATTTTTAATAAAATAATAACCATTTTTATTTTCTGGCAACAGATTGTATATCTGTTGAATCTGATAAACCATCAGTTGCAACAGATATACCATCTGTAGCAATTCTATATTAATATATTTTTTATTTCTTCTAACAGCTAATACATTAGTCGCAACAGATGGGGAATTTGATGCATCAGCAACACTGTTGAATGTATGTGTTTTTGTTTAAGACAAAAAGTCACGACCTTCACCTTGTTTTTCTTAACAATCATCATATAAGTTATATAATAAATAATTTTAAAAAACAAATTCAAAAACAAAAATGGTGAAAAGTCACGATCAGTTTTTAAAATTAAATAATCGTTCTTTTACAGTTATAAATTGTGTTTATCATTTATTTCCTTATTATTTATTTACGAAATATTTTTCATGTTAAATAATCGGAAAGTCATGTTTTTCACCCTCTTAATAACAACAATAACTCTTTTTTAATAACCGCCTGGTGCAACATATGATCGATCTGTCGCATCAGATTAACCTCTGCTGACACAAATTGCTCAATCCCTACCACCAACCATCGACATGTTGAGAACAAGGAGTAAACAGAATGATTATTAAATACTAAATAAAAATTAAAAATTCAAAGTCGACCACCAAATAAAACATAGATTTTTGAATCCCTTGGGTAGATCCTATATACAAAAGGAGGAAAATACATATGCTAAAATAAAAAATATTACCTAATTATTATTTCTTCTATTATTATTATTGTTAATCGAACATTTTTTATCCGGCAGCCTTGCTCCGAAATCAGCCAAATCTCTTTGGAGTTTATCAAACTGCCTTTGAAGTTCATGCAAAGACTCGATATGAATATATTCTTGTACGAATCTGGATAATCTATATTTGTACGGAGGGACCTATTTATAAATTATTGTATCTCGGAAAGAAAAGAAAATTGCTTTAAAATAAATCTAACGGATGGGTAATCTGTTACAAAATATATTCCTTCTGTTAGATAACTTACAAGATACTGGCAATCTTTTGCAACAGATGTATATATCTATTTGATTTCTCCAAAAGATACGCCATATGTTGCAACAGGTTGATCATCTATTGTAACAGATATCTCCAATTATTTGATAATATAAACAGATGTGGCATCTGTTGCAACTAGCTAGTCAACTGTTTATTCAATTTAAGCCATAGATCGGCTAGGAAGAATAAGGTACATGCAAATGGATCCACTATTATATGTATGAGAGTTAAGTATGTATTACTGATAAGGTCACCGGGACAACATACACAAAGTACAATATTTATGTGAATGCAGTTTTTTATCGATTAGGAACTGATCATTCAAACAAGATCCTGCATTGTACCATTAATTTTGATGGGTTCGAAATTGATAAGGCTGAGGACCTCATGCAGATGGTGTAGATACCCTGTTATGAATTACTGACAATTGTTGCTCGTGCTTATGTGTGTTAAGTTTTGAGAAGGGATCAATATTTGTCATCATTACAGAGAACCAATAGCGATTGGACTTAACTTTAAGTGTGCATTGGACTCTGAGAACACCTTCAAAGCCTCGCACTACATCAAACGAGAATTAAAAACCAATAGAAATTCTCCTGGCCCAAATTTATATGGTTGGGTTGCTCGCTCGGGGTGATGATTATATGCCAGAAGGTGTGGTAGGAGAATGTCTTCGAGGGAAAATGGGTGATTGATGGAAGACTATATCATCTGAGAGCTAATTGAAGAAGAGACATAAGGTAAAAAATAACTTCTAACGAATCTGGCCGATGGAATTATCTTAAAAGATGTGAAATCTTAATCAACTGCAAATATGAAAGTGTATCCGGTAATGTAATTTCATCTGTTGTCTCCCTGAAAGAAAAATAATCCAGATGGACACTTTGCTAGGGAGATGTGTGGTCGGGATTATCACCTAGATAAAAAATAGGAGAAGACCAACAAAGCCTCCTCACGGGAATCGAGGGTTGAAATGATGTACTGCAAGTCTAGAAAACTTACGCCAACAATAACTGCAGTTAAAATAAGGAATCTAAGCGAAGGCGGCAATTTTTGAATTTTAAATTTCATCCCATGCCTTCTTGTTTGTGTTTTCGATCAGGTCCACTACCGTTGACCTGATTGGAACCACAAACGAGATTTAAAGGCAAATAGAGTATCTTTACTTCCTTAGAAATATGGATTAATTGATTGTGTTTTCTTGCCTTAGCATGCTTTCGACATTCCTTGGAGAAGATCAGATGCATGTTGTATTATGTGAATCCCAATAATTTTTAAGCTTGTTGATTCTGTATTCAAGCTGGTCATTACCATCTTCGAAGTTGGTCAAGAGTTCCTCATCTCTTGTGAGCTTGATCAGAGACACTACCTTCAAAGTTGTGGTATTCTAAAAGCCTTTCAGAACACTTTCTTCAAAAGCATTAAAGGATACATGGAGGGTCGTTGTGTTTGTTTTAGGTCAAAATGTGTTGATGCATGTTGAAGATGTAGTCCCAACAGTTGAACAACACATTTTTATCAAGCGTTTGTCAATGCATCTTGCTCAACCAATTTGATAAATTAATAAGTAAGGAGTTACGTAGCGTGTGATCTAAACCGACTCTACCAAGCCTATCAAACGTTACGTAACTTCAGGCTCATTACCCTATAAAAAATTATGATCGAGTTAGTACACAAATCAAACAAGCTCAATCTGTCAGCCTTTCTGGTGATCACTCTTCTCTAATATAGATGACAAGATATCTGATATGCAAAAGTCTACACCGTTACTAGAAATGCTTTCTAGGGAGCAATCTTCAGAAGGCATCAACAGTAATATCTCAATATTGATAGTGAGAGATTCTTAGTCATGACTTCCCAAGACTTTTACTACGGCAAGAATTTCTGCAAATGATAAGATATTCGCCATGCGATAGAACCCCGACCAGAGTGAATCCAACATTTGGACTTTTGGATGGCGGATATCTTATCATCAGCAGAAATTCTTGCAGTAGCGAAAGTCTTGGGAAGTCATGACTAAGAATCTCTCAATATACTGTACACTTTTGCATAACAGATATCTTGTCATCTATATTGGAGAAGAGCGATCATAAGAAAGGATGAGAGATTGAGATCGTTTGATTTGTGCACTAACTCGGTCATATTTTTTTTATAGGGTAATTAGCCTGGAGTTACATAATGTTTGATAAGCTTGGTAAAGTTAGTTTAGATCACACACTACGTAACTCCTTGCTTATTAATTTATCAAATTGGTTAAGCAAGATGCATTGAGAAACGCTCGATAAAAGTGTATTGTTCAACTGTTGGGACCACATCTTCAATATGAATCAACATATTTTGACCTAAAACAAACATAGCGACCCTCCATGTATCCTTTAAGGCTTCTAAAGAAAGTGTTCTGAAGGGTACCTAAATTGCCACAACTTTGAATGTGGTGTCCCTGATCGAGCTCACAAGATATGAGGAACTCCTTACCAACTTCCAAGACGGCAACGACCAGCTTGAATACAGAATCAGCAAGATGGAGGCAAGCTTGAAAATTATCGGGATTCACATACTACAACAAGCATTCTGATCTTCTCCGAGAAACGTTGAAATCATACTAAGGCAAGAAAACACAATCAATTATAACCATATTGCTAAGGAAGCAATGATACTCAATTTGCCTTTCAATATCGTTTGTGGTTCCAATCAGGTCAACGACAGTGGACCTGATCGAAAACACAAATAAGAAAGCATGGGATGAAATTTAAAATTCAAAAATTGTCGCCTTCGCTTAGATTCCTTTTAACTGCAGTTGTTGTTGGCGTAAGTTTTCTAGACTTAATATACATCATGTCAACCCTCAATGCCCGTGAGGTTGTTTTGTTGATCTTCTTTTATTTTCTATCTAGGTAATAATCCCGACCACGCAGCTCCCTAGCAAAGTTTCCATCTGTATTATTTTTCTTTCAGAGAGACAACAGACAAAATTACATTACCAGATACACTTTCATATTTGCACTTGATTCAGATTTCATATCTTTTAAGATAATTCCATTGGCCAGATTCCCTAGAAGTTACTTTCTACCCTATGTCTCTTTTTCAATTAGCTCTCAGATGATAGAGTCTTTCATCAACCACCCATTTTTTCTCTAAGGCATTCTCCTACTGCACCTTCTGGAGTGTAATCATGACCCCGAGCGAGCAACCCAACCATAAAAATTTAGGCTAGGGCAATAAATATATTGGTTTTCCATTCTTGTTAGATGCAGTGCTAAGCTTCGAAGGCCCTCTAAGGGTTCAATGCACCCTAAAAGTTAGTCCAATCGCTATTGAATCTCTTTACAATGACACCAAAACTAGATCCCTTCACAATGCTTGACAAATAAACATGAGCAACAACCGACATTAAATCTTAACAGGGTATTGGAACCATATTCATGGTCCCTCAGCCTTATCAGTTTGGACCTACCAAACTTAACTGTAAAATTGCAGACATCTTGTTTAAATGATCTATGACTAATCAGTAAAAGCAGAGTTCACAAAATCAGTGCACTCTATGTGTGTTTCCGAGATAACATTATCAGTAATACATACCTCTCACGTATAAAGTGGTTCCATCTGCATGCAACGTATTCCCTCAAACCCATCTTTACTGCAACCTCTTGTGATAGTCTGGCAAAATTTGATCAACTGTCAGTTCCTTATATCTACAAAGAAGAGGAAAAAAATTAATGTCACAGAAAGAACATTATCCATCTGTTGCAACAGATGTAGAGTGTTGCATCAGATATGGAGTCTTTTGCAACAGATGTAGAGTCTGTTGCAAGAGATGTGAAGTCTGTTGCAATAGATATGGAGTCTGTTGGAATACATCAAATCAACCTTTCTGGTGGTTTGATTTGTTTCAACAGTTTCTCCATCTGTTGTAACATCAATAACAGCATAAACTACAAATAAAAAACATCAATAATAAAGAAACAATAATATTTGTTCCAATAACATCATCAACAACAAAGAAGCAACATCCTTTATCCCAGAACTATCAACAACACCACACCACAAGTTTCAACAATACCAACCCTACCAACAACATCAATAATTGCATCAACAATAAAGAAATAAATAAAATACATACAAAAAAATGATACTTGGTTTGTTTATTCAATACTTAAAAGTTCCTTCAATTTTTTTTAATAAATATGATATGGGTAAATAGTAATTAAATAAAAAAATAGATGTAAATAACCTGTAAAGAAGAAGATGAGAATGAAAGAGCAATAATGAACTCTACATTAATGTCAACTAGGGAATCAAAACAATAATTTCAGTCGAGGAAAGATATGGATCGGTTTAGATCCGAAAGGATATTTATGAGAAGAGAAGATAAAAAGAGATAAAAAAGGTTGTGATAACCCTAAAGAGGAGAGAAAGAAAAAGATAAGAGTTGAATAAAATAAACTGCAGCTGAAGGAAGAGAGATGAGATAATTTCTATAGATGTATTGTGTATGTAGATGTGGGGGTTTTCAATATTCATTAATTTCATTAATAATTTGAGGGGCACGAGGAAGACTAAGACTAGTGACATTGAAAATACAAGACAAAACTGCTCAATGAACTCACTTTTGAGATATCCAAGAAATATTTTTTACTGCCTTTAGTAGTAAGTAGTACTTGATATTATCTACTCAGACAGAAGTTTTCTTTAAAATTAAAAGAGAAAAAAAGATTTTCAAATAGATATGTCAAATGTTACAACATATATAAATATCTGTTTAGAAATTCAAACAGCTCAGTCATCTATTACAACAGATATCAATATCTATTTAAAAATCCCAACAACTCAGTCATCTGTGACAACAGATAAAAATGTTCATTTAATAATTAATTAAATCAGATATGTCATCTGTTACAGAAGATATAAACATCTGTTTGAAAATTTTCAACAGCTCAGTCATCTGTCACAACAGATACAAATGTCTATTTGATAATTAAATCAGATATGTCATCTGTTACAGCAGATATAAATATCTTTTTGAAAATTTCCAACAGCTCAATCATCTATCACAACAAATGCAAATATCTATTTCATAATTAAATCAGATATGTCATCTGTTGCAACAGATATGAATATCTGTTTGAAAATTTTTAACAACTCAGTCGTTTGTTGCAACAGATTTTATTGTAATTGATTTAGGTGGAACTAGGGATGAATGAATGAGCTCATAGGGTCAACCACAAATCCAATCGAGTCTTTGCAATTGCATGGCATTGGTATTGCGTTTATCCCGACCCGAGTCATCGATCAATCACTCTGAGTTGAAATGAGTTCTTATCAACTCAATGTTAGGATAGTGATAGTACCTAAGTTTATTTAGGTGGAACTAGGCATGAATGAATGAGCTCACAGGGTCAACTACAAATCTAATCGAGTCTTTGTAATTGCATGGCGTTGGTATTGCGTTCATCCCGACCCGAATCGTTGATCGATAACTCTGAGTTGAAATGAGTTCTCATCAACTCAATGTTAGGCTAGTGATAGAACCTAAGTTGATTTAGGTGGAACTAGGGATGAATGAATGAGATCACAGGGTCAACTAGAAATCCAATCGAGTCTTTGCAATTGCATGGCGTTGGTATTGCGTTTATCACAACCCGAGTGATCGATCGATCACTCTGAGTTGAAATAAGTTCTCATCAACTCAATGTTAGGATAGTGATAGCACCTAAGTTGATTTAGGTGGAACAAGGGATAAATGAATGAGCTCACAGGGTCAACTATAAATCCAATCGAGTCTTTTCAATTGCATGGTGTTGGTATTGCGTTCATCCCGACCCAAGTCGTCGATCGATTACTCTGAGTTAAAATGAGTTCTCATCAACTCAATGTTTTAAAAACTATATCTTTTAAAAAAAATTAAAATTAATTAAGATCAATTCAAACCAAATTAACAATTTTAAAACTTGTCATGCTTTTCCAAAATTACAAATCATCCATTTGCGTGAAATATTTTTCATTTCAAATCTGAAGTTCTCTCTCTTCTCTCTCTTTATGTCTCTCTCAACAATACAAACAATAACTACTCAACATATTGCTCAACCCTTCAAAATAGGTAGATTTTCTTCCCATTTACGACCATATATAGTTGTTTTTTTCAACTTCATTCCCGCTTGTATTCATCGTTTTCTTTGTATTCACAGGCAATAGAGTTCAAGAAGAGTTCTACATTTATTTTTTATTCTAAAAAATAGGGCTTTTTAGTTAATGATAAAAAAAGACTTTTAGTTGTATTATCTTTAAGAATGAGTTAACAATTTTGAGTTTTAATGCTAAAAAAGTAAGAAGCACCTGAGAAAACCCTAGTTTTTTTCTCAGTGTTTTATTGACTGTCGTGGTATTGTTGGATTGTGTTTGTGGTGTTGTTGGTGGTTGTTGGTGGTGGTGGTGGTGGAGGTATTTGTGTATTTGGCAGTGATGTCGTTGGTCTTAGTGTTGGTATTGGTGGCATTGATGGTGGCATTGGTTGCGGTGGTGGTGGTTCATCTGTTGCAACAGGTGGAAAATTTGTTGGGAGATATTAAATAGGTCTTCAAACAAATTCTCCATCTGTTCCAACTGATGGGATATCCGTTGGAGTATTTTTTTGTAATGTGGCGTAGAATAGTTTATTGAAATTTGTTCATATGTTGCAACAGGTGGAATATTTGTTGGGAGATATTAAATAGATCTTCAAATAGATTCGGGTTCCCCATCTGTTCCAACTGATAGGTTGTCTGTGAGAGTATTTTTTTTGTTATGTGGCGTAGAATAATTTATTAAAATTTGTCTTACCTTTTTAAAAAAATTATGCAGACATCAAATGCAATGTGTTTTTTATTTTTCTATTGTTAGTATTTAAAAGATGTCTCTAAAAAGAAAAGAAACTGAAAGTGGATCAACTTCTGACCACCCAACAAAAAAGGCTAGACTACAGATAGATTCGGAGGAACTTCCAGAACAATCTCAGTCAGGACAAAATGAAGATGAGGAAGGTGATAACTCTTTCTCACCAATGGGGCGTGAAATAACATCGAAATCCCAGCATGATTTTGTCAAAACTATTAGTATCGTCGGGTTTCGAGTTGCGATGTCGATGAGTAACCCTAACGCAGTATTTTGTGATGTTGTACTTAAATTTTAGTTGGGGAGACCTTTTAACGAACTTAAGAGTATTATGAAAAAGGAAAACATAGATGGACTTTTTAAGAAGAGCTGCTTTGCATACTTTCTTGAGCTGTCTGGGGCTCGCCCTCTTCGTTTCTCAATGATCATGGTATATGCCTCCTCAAACGTAGGATCAAGTATGCGGGGGATGATGGAGGTCCGAAGAAGAGCGAAAAAAAGATGGATGAAGTCTGGATATACTACTGTGGCATGCCGGTTTATTTTGGATTGAAAGAGTTTGCCATAGTGATGGGCTTGAGATGGATCATCCAGAAGAACTTCTCATCAATAAAACATCCCACAAAGGGTCCAACAAACGCAAGGTAAAAAAAGATGGGTTGTTGGTCATTATTGGACCTAGCTACAGAGTGGAGGATTTGATGGCGGATCTCAAGAATAAAGATATACCAAAGCACTACAGGGAGAAATTGTGCTTAGTTTGGTTTGTCTATTCCGTTTTATCGGCAAGAGATGTCAGGAAAGTCATAGAACATGATTTGTTCGCACTTGCTGATGATTTTGGAAAATTCAACGATTATCCCTGGGGATACGACAGATACTACTTGACTGTCAAATATTTACTGAAAAAGCTAAAGCCAAAGACGACCACATTATACGGCTTTTCTTAGGCTTTCATGGTAAAATTGATCACTATTTCTACTCATTCATTAATTTATATTGAATATAGTTATGGTTTTTTTTTCTTGCTTTCTGTTTACAATTTTTAGGCTTAGGCATGTGAAGTCATTCCTCCCCTCCGAAAGTATTTCAAAGATTACCCGGATAAGGTTTCTCATCCAATGATCCTTAGGTGGTTGGCTGCAGCAGAGAGCAGCAAAAAAACCATTAACGAGGCTGATCTCTTTAACCTTCTGAATGATGCAATACGTCTTCTTTCAACTAAAATAATTTACCTAAAAGAAAGATATTGAAACAGATGTTCCATCTGTTGCGATAGATGGGTCATCTATTGTAACAAATTACCCATCAACTGCAACTGCCGCAATAGATAGTAATCTATTATGATAGACGATCCATATTTCACAACATATTAACTATTTGTTGCTCTGTTTCTCTGAACCATACTCAACAGATTACCCATCTATGCAAATTATACAACAGATGGGTAATTTGATGCAATATATTATCAATTTGTTTCAACATACAGATCAGCTATTGCAATAGCTAGATCCTCTGTTGCATAAGTTGGTTGTGTTAACATCCATGTAACCCGAGCCCCATGTAACCCAACTGACTGTAAATTATTATTATATGATTTAAATTCCTCCTGTCTTTTTTATAGGTTGTGCATCCTTGGATCGTACCTACCATTAATGAGCTGGGGATAACGTTTTTTCTTACTCTAGGTCTTATTGATACAAAAGAATACCCAACGGTGAAGTTAATAAAGAAAGAATTGTCTGGAGAAACATCCATAAGAAGAGCAGCTAGGCAAGGTCAGCCTAATGTTGAATATTTTCACGACCAACCTCAAACTGCAACAGATTCGAGTGCTTCTTCTAGGGATGTTGCTGGTGGAGTTATTTGTGATGGTGGCAGCTATCCTAATATTGTTGTTGTTGCCAGTCGTGATTATGAGCATGTTGGTGCTCCGCAAAATATAAATACTTTTGAAAACACCCCTTGCATAGGTCCTCCCTCTCACCCCTACACCAGTCTCTCCTAACATACAATGGTCCCTCTCACCCCTCTTCACCTTTATGTTCTCATTGCAAATACAAAGGATGTAAGGATAGAGAGGATAAACTCCTTGAAAAGCTAAAGGTTATTTCTAAAGCTGCCAAGAAGTTGAAATCCAGGAGGGGTGTCATACCATCCAATGAGGTGAGGGAGCCATGCACTCCTACAGTAGAGGTTAGGAGGAAAAGAAGAAAAATTAGACAAATTCTCTCCGTACTGAAATCAGCAAAAATTGCAACACCTCCCGCTCCAAAAATTGTTGAAGTTCAGGGGCCACCGAAGAAGATGGACATATTTGTGGCTTTTGGCGAGGAGAAGAAGAAGGAACTGAAAGAATTCATGAAGATAAAGGTTCAAAAAGAATACATCATGCATTCATATGCCTCCAAAGACTTATCGAATATGACAAATATGCGTGTGTGGTACGAGTACAATGTAAGTTTAATTTTGCTAACCTAGCCTTCCAATCTACTCCATGAAGAAGAATCTAAGCAGCATATATGTAATCTGTTGCAACAACTTGGTATTCTCTTGCGACATAATTCACATTTGTTGCATAAGTTACGTTGGCTGGGTAATCTGTGAACTGATTCAGAGAAACCTCTGCATCGGATTCTTTCCACTGTGTTTTTATTCTTTACAATTACTAACCTATTTAAAAATTGTCTTCTTATACCACAGTATGTTGATGAAATTCTCTTCCTCATGAGGGGCAGGTAATTAGCGTACCCGGATGCTTATGATGTTGCCGATAGGATAATGGACCTCAACTTCTACAATAATTTCAAGGATAGGTACACTAATCTCTGTAAGATAGCTGATTTCGGTGGCCAGGATTTGATCAGTTAGTTTTTACATTCTATTGGGATGAATAAACAATTAAATATGTTAGAGGAAAGAGGCCATATCCGCACGGCAAGAGCTGGACCAAGGCAAAGAGAATCCTTGCAGTTATGAACGTGGATGTCACACATTTTCTCATTGTTGAGATACTACTATATGAGGGAAAGATTAAGATTTATGATTGCAAATTACCTGTCTTCAGCGAGAAGATGTTTTTAACCCACATGCAACCACTCTTGAAGTTGTTGCCCAAGTTATTTACGCAGAGTAAGCTAATGGATCATTTGCCGGCTGAAGTCTTGATGAAGGAATCATGGGATTTTGAAGGTCGAAATAAGAACATCCAGCTCCCAAGAAATACAACCAGTGTAGTGTGAGGGTCGTACTCGTTTGCATACATCAAGTGTTTGCTGATCGGCACATAAATGATCGGTGTGTGCGACACCGTTGTGGGAAAGATGTAATGGGTCTGGGCATATGGGGTACTAACTAAACAGTTGGAGCCCGTGTATAAAAAATAACATTTACAAAGACAAAGATGAACACGATAACAAATTTTCATTTCAAACCAATTCACTTTACATGTAGTGACAATAATTTTTATGTCTTGCCAAGTTGAATTTTTATAATGCAACAGACTTTATATCTTTCATAACAGATATAGTACCTGTTGTGAAAGATTGATTATCTATTGGAATAGGTTGGTCATCTATTGCGTTATGTAGATGTTCCCAGTCTGTCTGTCGTAATAGATATACGATCTGTTGCAATATATAATCTATTTGTTGCAACTGATCAGTAATCTGTTGGAGAAAATAAAAAAAGTAGGAATACCTGTTATATAATTTCCAGCAGATGACCTGCGTGTTGCATCTCATGTTGCAACATATGTCTAAATCTTTCTGATAAGATATGTCGTCTGTTGCAGCAGATGTATTATCTGTTGCGATATTTGAATCTAGTACTCCATTTCAATTAACATATTCAAAACTAAGGATTAAATTATATTCATAGACAGCATAAAATAAATCGAAGCCTTCGAAAATTACATGAAATAACTCAACAAATAAATGAAATGTAAAAAATATTATTATGGGTACAAACGATCTACTCTACAAATAAATCAACAAGTTAAACCAAGGAGGATAGGTTATTACATTGACGGACTCAAGCTATAAAGATCTAATCAATATGGACAAGTTGTTCTTCATCCGGTGCTACGAAATTCGGCTTTGGTCATCGTGGATCTTTAACGTCGGTTGCGTACGGCTTCTGAGCTTTCGCTTCTTCGTATTTCCATAAAAGAGCAGCATATTTTTTGTGGAGTAATTCGGAATCAAGTCCATCATTTGGTACTTGTAATCCATTGCTCAAATACTCGGCGTAGGCGGCAACAAAAGGACTGTAATCCCTGCGTTATAAAAAAATAGATAATCGATATCTTGCAGTTCATGCAAGCGTTGTGAAATTTGTGAAATGAAACTAAATCAGTACCCTTAAACTTACAGGCTACCAATGGTTTGTTGAGCAATTCCTTCAACATATTATACAACAAATGAATTAGCCATTTTATCCCGGTATGCTTCAATCGTCGACCAATCAGTACGAACTTTTTGGTCCAAAACGCCACTCATATCAAGGTAAGTAGGTAATATTTTGGCCAGTTTTTGTATCTCAGACGACGGCCCGGAATGTCTCCTTCGTGACATGGAGTCATAAACTGGGATGCGCCTCTCTTTTAGAACGACGACAGCCAACACCCAATAGAATTCATCACCACAATTGATCGGGATGTATACTTCATCGATCAAATGTCAAGGTAAGCCAGCCGGAATGCTAAAACCTTTAATGATGTTGATAAAGCATTCCTCATTTTGGGAAACTTCCGTCTGTTGTTGACAATACCTATCGTAGGCATTATTGATGTAAACTTTGTACAAATAATTGCCTATCGTGTATCTGTATTATTCTTGTATTTGCAACTTGGCCTTCTTTCGGAGGTAGTAAAAAATGACATTGATGTGCTGCACATATTATCAAACATTTAGAATTACGTGATAAAAAAATCAACACGCAGATGCAATCAAATAAAGTATTAATTAATAGTAATATGAATGGCATTTAAACCTCATCATTCCAGCAAGTTTGGGGCTGTGACATCAAATAGAACCAATTCTTTATTTCGGAATGTGCAACAACAAAGTCGAACATATCAAAACCAAGACTCGATTCATTCACTTTGTAGCACTCGTCATTTTGTTTTCTACATGATGATTTATATGTATTAATGTCAAGTTCTTACAACAAGAATTGTATAAACCAATATCTATAAAATTGTTTTATGTACCTGCCAGCATGATGCTTTAATATCCCATTAGTAATCTATTCTGAATAGTCGTTGATCAACTGTGTTAGTTTTTTTGGAGCCTCATCCGAGATGTTGAACCCTTCAAACAGGTAATTCTTTCGTTCTCCCAAACTGGCAGGCTCTACTTTTACTTTTTCTTTGGAAGTTGTTGATGGATTATCTACTATGATATTATGCTCCTCAGCAGTAGCTTCTACTGTGACATCCACCTGAAAAGCCAGAATTGTCAATGCTAAGTAGAGATATACAATAGATTGTCCATCTATTGCAATAGATGAGTCTTATGTTGTATCAGATGGATTATTTATTGGGACAAATTTGAACAGGTAAATCAGAGCAGTACGATAATTTTGAATAGATGACCCATCTCTTGCAACATAAGACCCATCTGTTGAAACAGATAATGAATCTGATGTAACAGGTTAGGCAACAGATGTATATATCTGTTTGATAATTTTCAGCAGATGTATTATCTATTGAAATATGTGTTTGTTTGTTTTTTGGAACAGATGATGTACATTCACCTTCTTCAGCTCATGCTGCTCTCCTGTGGCCCTTGCACACTGAACATCGGTGAAAGACAAAGACAGAGGCGTTGCAATCTTGCTTTTTTTATGCTTGATGATGCCATGGAAGTGTCTTCCCTTCTCGTCTTAGTCGCCTTGATCTCTAGTGGAGTGTCTGGATATGAAATCCTCTTTGATGAAATGACACCCCTCTTAGATGTCATGTTCTTTACAGAAGCAGTTAGTGCATTAATAGCATTAATCACTCCATCGTGTTTCTCCTTGCATTTTTGACATTTGCATGCAGAACATTCGCTAGATGTGGCAAAATCTGGAGAAAAATTTGTACAACCATTATGATCATAATCATAATGGCTTGTTGTTTCAAAAACTGTAAGAGGAGCATCATTAGCCCCACCCTCCAAAATTGTTTTTCTTGTGATGGTTGTTGCTCCAAACAATTCTATTTTTATTCCATCAACGACCTTAGGGTCCGATAAAGTTTGCACAGACCGTAAAGTAAGAAAAAATGGCATCTTCAACTCTCGGTTGGTCGAAACAAGCCACGGATGGACAATCTAAAATAAATTGGTACATATATTAAGAATGATGATGAAATCATTTAATCATTAATTAAAAAAACTTGATTAGAATTGAACTTACTACTTCCTTGGGAGGATTGAAAAGATCAAGAAATTTTGCATTTTTATTGGTTTTGGCCGACAACCATCTCAAAATTCTTGGATAGAAAATTTCTTCCTGGTAGTTCACTTGTTGTCTCAAATAAGGAATGGCTTCAAATGCTCAAGCCTATAATATAATGCCAAAAAATCAAAAGCATTATTGAATAAAAAATGATGAATCATATCATGATAAAAGAAATATTTACCATGAAGGCCCATGGAAAGCCATATAAGTTGACTGTTTTTGGCGTTAACGGAGTCAACAAATATTTGAAAGTCATTTTGAAGCTTTCATAACCCCAAGGATAGTTGTTAAATGCCTCAAGATCCTCGGAGAGATTTATTAAATCGAGGCTTATGTTGTTGTTAACGTCTCTCGCCCAAAGGACATTATGCACAAACCAAACCAAGCACAATGATTTCTTGTGCTTCTTTGAAAGTCCTTTACCTTTCAACGCTTCTTTCAGATTTTTGTTTTTGAAGCTTGGACCAACAATGGACACCAGGTCATCACGATCACTCAACTTGCCTTTGCCTTTTTTGGATGTGCGGGGTACTTTTTTTGGGTCAGAGTAGGTATAACTTGAGAAGGAGAAGGAGGATAATACTTTATTCTGTAACTATGGCAAACTCCTTCCAACCAAAACAAACAGGTATGCCATAGTAATTTATCCACACCTCATCCATCTTATCTTTGTTCTCATACATAAACCTGCGCTTGAAAATATCATATACCATTTTCATCTGAAAACGAGCATTGTTGTTCTCCGACAAATCAAGATATTTCCCAAAGCAGCTTTCCCTGAAATAAGAATCCAATTTTTGTTCTCAAAGTATTTTTCTGAAGGCGTCGAAAGATTTTTCCATGACTGACTTAACCACGAGATCACCCGTTAAATCTGTGGCACCATCACACTGTATTCTCACAGGATAACGATCAATGTTGAAGGTTTTGACCAACTCTTAGGCGGAAGGGCTATTAGCGTTTGAATTATCTCTTTTGAAAGATTCCTCCTCTCCGTGTTCATTATCTTCTGCTCCTAATTGAGATAACGCTTGCAAAGCAAGCTCATAGAGTGGTGGATGTAGCCGAGATGTTGCACTTGTTTCTTTACTTGGACTTGATTCAATTTCTTTTCTTTTGGGAGCCATATTATCTTAAATTAACAGGAACATAACATACATTATAATTGATTAATGCATAACAGTAATATAGCAGTTCCAACAAACCACTAATCTGTTACACCAGGTATGTTATCTATTGCAACATATAACCGACCTATTGCAACGGATGAATAATTCGTGGAAACCATAAAAACAGATCACTAATTTGTTGCACCTGGTATATTATCTGATGCAACATATAACCGACCTGTTGCAACGGATGAGTAATCCGTGGAAACCATAAAAATAGATCATTAATCTGTTGCACCTGGTATTTTATCTGATGCAACATATAATCGATCCGTTGTAATGGAGGAGTAATCTGTTGGAAACCATAAAAATAGATCACTAATCTATTGCACTAGGTATGTTATCCGTTGCAACATATAACCAACTTATTGCAACGAATGAGTAAACTATTGGAAAGAATAAAAACAGATCAGTAATCTGTTGCACCAGGTAGTTTATCTGTTGAAACATATAACCAACCTGTTGCAACGGATGAGTAATCCGTTGGAAACGAATGAGTAATCCGTTGAAAACCATAAAAACAGATCACTAATCTGTTGCGCCAGGTATGTTATCTGTTGCAACATATAACTGACCTGTTGCAATGGATGAGTAATCGTTGGAAAGAATAAAAATAGATCACTAATCTGTTGCAAAATGAAGAGTAAACCGTTGAAAAGAATAAAAACAGATCACTAATCAGTTATCTGTTGGATCAATATTGTTTAGATTTCTTCCAAACAGAAGAGTCGTATGTCGCAACAGATGAATGATCTGTTAGACTGTTCACCTGTTGCATCAGATTTTCATAGTTGCATCAGATTTTCATCTGTTGCATCAGATATTTCCATTTGTTGCATTAGATGTATTCATTTGTCACATAAGATGTTTCATCTGTTACATCAGATGTTTTATTTGTTGCAACACCATTTTTACTAAGACAAACAACAAATCAACCCAGTAACACCAATACATTACACACACATACACACAAAGAGAACATCAACTGTGACAAAAGATCATCAATAGATTCGAATCAACAGTACGACAACAAGAAGAAGAAATGCCAGAAATTAGGGTTTTATTCAATACACATTTCAATACTAGAAGAGTAGTTGGCTCAAGTTCCTCTGTTTCTTCATAATTTTTTACCTGTGAAAAAGGAAATGGGACGACGAAGAACTCAAAGTTGTTGTCTCCGGAGAAGTCTTCACGTCGATTGACGGTTGAAAGTCTAAAAGGAACTCGCCCGACTATTTGTCGCGGGTGGTTGAAGGGAGAAATTTTGCAGAACTGTTGGTTGGGAGAGAGTGAGAGAAGCTGTCGAGAGAAAGAGTGGTTGATTTGGATTGAATAGGGGTATGGGTTGGGTTGATTTATATTTTTGAAAAGATAAGAAAGTTTTAAAAATATTAATCAAGTCCAGAATTAACTTAATCAAGTTTCCTAATGATGTTTCACCCTTTAAGTTGGTCAATATCACTCATCCTTCATTCAAGACTTAAAAGACACCTTTCCTTCAATTCTCTCCTCTCTCTATATATATCCTTATTTTTCGTATACAAGGGGGTTTGAATAAACCCCTTCCTTCTACCAAGATCTGCCCACGTATGTAGTTGAGAGATTCCAATTACATTATTATAAACTTTTAATATAATATGTGTCACAGCATAAATACATACTACTTATTACATGATTTAAAGAATGCAACCAATGTATTACTACATATCAATACGAATCAGTAAATAGACATTCATTTGATTTTGAGGCAAATATACAAACACGATTAATTCTGTATTAAACAAGAATTTCAGCAATAAATACAAATAAGAAAAACTATAATGAAATAAACTTGATCATTAACCTTTATGTTGTACACATTAATACACAAGTCAACCAAATAGTTTTTCTATCAAAAAAAAATTAACTTATACACTAACAATACATAAAGAATTTCCATATTATCAGTCTAATTAAAGGTATCAAATTCTTTCTAATTGCTCCAAATAATTAAGAGATTTTCTAAAAGAAATAAGTGATTCTATTTATGGCAACATGTCAAGTCCCGGTTATGAGGTCGAATCTATGTGTTCCAAGAAGAAAGACGATTAGAATATCAATTTCATCGATATCATATCAAATTCTGTCAATTGAATCATTTTCATAGTCATCTGTCTTATTTTTCACGTACCTAATTTTACGTATTTGGAACCGAATGCCTTCGTGCCACCTTGGCCTAATTGGCCATGACCACCACCACCGTCAGCTGATAAAACCTCTGGGGTTTTGACCTTAAATTTCTCAAGTTTCAATTGAGATTGATCAATATCAATTCCTCTACTCTTGTTCAAAGAGCTATCACTTGGACTCCTTCTGAAAGAATTAATCTTGAATTTCTTTTCTTGCTCCTTATTGTTTGAAAACACAACACAAATTTTGTCAAACATAGGAATGAAATCTTCATGATGCAATGAATTTTATTTTTTTTTGAAGACTTCTCCCCTTTTCATGTAGAGGTCTCTGAAGAAATCTAGCAACATAATCAATCTTGGATCCACTTTATTTCCTGATTTCCATCTTATTATCACTGACTTTTTTCTTCGATATTTTCAACATTAGACTCTTCTGTATGATCTTCCATTAACATACTGTTAATTAATTTGTAGCACGCAAGCTAACTTATGGAAAGAAAGAATTAATTAACTAAAGATGAACAAAGAATGAATGTTGAAATGATTATATAAGATGACAGAACAATGGTTGGAATAAGATATATGGTAGTTGAGGCTCGGGATTCAGTTTGGAATGTTTCATTATTATTTTTTTGATAATATATTTGGATAAAAATAGATGGAAGATTAGCCACTCAAATAATAATTCATAATTTTGATGTCTTTTCACGCGTGTGATACATTATTTTAACTCATTCTAATCTAATAATTTAACGAGTCGTTTAGATTAAGGATGTGTTTGGTAGGGAGGAAAATATTCTTCAATTTTATCATGATGTTCAGCCAATCAAACTTATTGAAAAAAAAATTCTTTAGAAAAACAAATTTACTTTAAAAATAAAGAATATTTTCCTAATGGATCGCAAGCAAGGAAAAAACGAGTTCAACACATGCCATTCCATAATTAATAGTCTTCTATAGTACCCTGTAACACATCTCATCGGCTCATCTTCTCCTGTACCAGCTTAGCTCTAATCCCCACCACCATCCCTCCACTTCTCATATTTATTTAGACTAGTTTAGATGTACGTGCTTTACACATGTATATAGCATTAATTAACAATAATACGTTATATTATTAACTAAAAGATTTAAAAGGACAACATTAAAATTTAAGATAAAAATGTACATAATGAAGAACATGATAATTCACCATACATTTTCTAATATCTCCTTTAAATATTATAGACGTAAGTTATAAATGTGGAGTTAATGCTTCTTAAAGTATTTTGTTTAATGCAAAGAATAAAGGAAAAAAATACGTTACAAAGAAGATGAACCTACATACCGATTTCAAATGAAAAAAAGGAAAACAAAATTTGTACTAACATTTGGTTTAATTGCACTTTGGTTTAATGATACTTTAATGTCATTAATTCTTATCTTGCAAACAGCCTTTTGACATCCCTATATAAACATATATCTTTGGAGAATAAAATACACCATAAAAGAAGAAATACAACAAATAAAAAGGAAAAGAAAAAGAGTCTTCCTCCTTTCCTATTCTTGAATTATTTTGGACAATTGGTTTAAGCAACCTCCAAACTTTCAGCCACGAGTGCACGTATTTGGAAGTAGCTGTGGAACCTTGGGAAGCGACCGGCTAGAAAAATTTGCACCGGAGTCGGGCCGAAATCGCTTTCAAGGCAGTGATTTGCCACGACACAGTGTTTGTGACAACTCTCTTACTATTACTAATTTAGTTCCCATATCAATATTGTAGTAATTTTTCCAACAATAAACATGTAAAATGTATTAAAATATACTTTAATCTTGTAATTTTAAATATGCTATATGAAAATTTAGAAATAGAGTATTCAAAAAAGAAAAGAGATATTGTTTTCCAAAACGAACTAAGAATAAAAAATAAAATAAACAGCTAGGATAAAGTAAGAGAGTGGTGTGCTAGGGTGTGTATATATATGGAAAGACATTTTTTATGTAATTTCTTTCATATCGGCAACTACTTGAGCCGACAAGTACCCTTTCTTTTGAGAATTTTAGGTTCCATGTCTTACAGAGTTTTAAAATAATACTCCTCATTTTAATTGAGACTCTCTTTTTATTTGAGACTAAATGAGTGTTTGTGTTTTGTTTGTTTATAGGATGGGCAGAGTAAGGTCAAACATGAAGTAATCGGAGAGCAATAGCAACCGGCAGATCCCTTATTCAAATAGCCCGCTCATAAAATTATGCTTCAAATGCCATAAACCACGCCGGTCACTTAAACATAAAATCATGTAAGCACTTTGTAAGAAAATTTCATGCATATAATTAGTGACTTACAATGAACCGGTTCACATAAATTTACTATTTCTATGTTTTCGCATATTATGTTTTTGATATTTCACCAGGTTCACCCAACAAAGACATAGTTCTTAATCATAATATAAGTTACTATCACTTTATTGTATTACGCCTCAATTTCTTGACAATCTTAAAATTGAACAATAAGTCCTAAGTCAAATTTGGTAGAGAGCGCTTAACCTCTAATATAAAAAAAATTGATGTGAATTCAAATTCAGTCGAGGTTCAATGCAGATACTGAACACTTTAAATTATAATGCAAATAAATAAATAAATAAAGAGAAGGTATATATACAGATTTACATTAAAATAAGAAAAGTTTCTTAAGTTTACCTCAAATCACAAGGAGCAATTCTCGAAATTATTGATGGCCTCTTTCTGCCTAAGCAAACACCAACAATCAATGATGAAAAAAAATTAACGATAAGTCAAACAACTAATAAATAAAAATCAAATCTCGTAAAAACCTAATCCCAAATATAATCCCCAGAGCGTAGTACACATAATTTTTTTAACCTTAAAGATTAGATAAAGAAAATCTTAAAGTAATAAGATTAATAATTATTATGAATTCAGAATGACCTATCAGTTTTTCGTGAATAAGATGATCCAAATAATTTGTCCAAATTATAAATAAGTCAATTTCATTATTAACTATTATGAATTCAGAATGACCAATCAATTTCTCGTGATTAAATGCGACGATCTAAATAATTTGTTTAAAACTATAAATAAGTCAATTTCAAATCACTAGTTGTATATGAAACACTATACACAAAACTAATAAAGAAGTTTTCTCAATTTGCAATTATTTATCAAAAATATATCATTTATTATTGTAAACTTCAAAATCAATCTCAAATTTTAGAAAACATACCTCTACACAAACTCACTTCAAGAACCTGCAATTTTGATAAAAACATATGAATAATATATTTATGGCGAAAAGAATAAGAGAAAGTAATAAGACAAATATTATAAAAGAAAAATTCTTAAAGAAAGAAAAACAACTTTGACTATGAAGTTCATGAATAAGATAGTGTAATAATATTATTTTATATATATGGAAGACTCTAAACCAAAAAAGTAAATAACAAGGTTAATATTAAGAATTCCTACACGAAAAGAAAGCCAAAAACATGAAGAAGAAAAAAACTAAAAGAAGGATTCCATATATATTCTACTATTATTTCTTTTCATATATATCAAAAATCCTTAATTTATATCCCTTATATATTAGGAGGGCTTAATTTCTATCCATATATTTTTAGAAATTTTTAATTTGATTAAATAATAAATTAAAAAAAAATAAAAAGATAATTTTGTCTATTACAGAGACTTTTAATGAATGGTAAAAAGTTTAAGTCACTTTTCCAAGGACTTTTAATATATTATAGATATAGATTATAGATATAGATATATATTATATATAAATGTTTTGAGAAGGGAAAAAGCATAAATACTCTCTAAAGTTCGCCATAACTTTCGTTACCAATTTTAACTTTATGGGCAATTATTTACACCCCTAAATAACTTTCACGTAAATTGTATTACCTCGTTAATGGCTGATGCGGCGAAAAAAAATTAAAGCGCATTTTAAAAAAAAGGTATTGGCGAAATATTTTAATAATTTTTTTAATTATTATACATAACAATATAAAAATAATAAATAAAAACACCTCCTACCCCAATTTTCATCTTCTTCAAGATCCCCACCCCTTTCATCTTCTTCAAACCCACCTCCCTTCCATCTTCTCCAACCCTCCCTCCCCCTTCCTTCATCGTCTACAAATTTCAAAAATCATCAAAAATTAAATCAATGATTAAAGGAAGCTAGTGATGCAATGGTGTGGTTGAGCATGGTATGTTTATCGATATGGCGACTACTGTAATTATGGCTGAAAAGCTTGGCATCTCAGTTGCTAATAAATAGTATTGAGGCTAATGCGATCATATGTTGTTTTAGAAAATTTAATTTACTATTCTTTTTGAAAAAAGATATTAGGATATATTGGGGGAATTGGTATTGTAACAATTCATTTATGGGGATGTCTTATTGAACTATTTATATGGCAGGGACAATCTAGGTTCATTTGCAATAACTTATATATTTAATTATTTGGGGTATTTGACTTAAACTTGCAATATTTAGCAATTTGATGATATTTATTAAACAATGAAAAAGCTCATGCTATTCACCACTTAGTAAATGTCATTTTTTTCACGACCTTCGAAAAAATTAAGAACTAAAAAATATTAATGAAGATTAGAAGAAAAAGAAAGAAAGAAAGGGCGGGTGGCTGGCAGGGTGTTGGGGTGAGTTGGGTTGGTGGTAGTAGTGGTTTAAAGATTAAAAAAGGATGAATCTTTTGAAGAAGAAAAAGTCAGGAGGGGGAGAAGGGATTATATATTTTTTAATATATATATATATATGTGTGCGCGTGAGCGCGTGTGTGTGAAATTGTTTTTAAAAATAATTTTAAGCTGCTACATGGCCTAGTGGGAGCTTTTTAGTCACAGTGACTCGGTCAAGTCCCTTATAGAATGCCGACGACCGGAACTCCAGCAATAGACAGCTAACCTATAAAGTAAGTGTCTATAAAGTTAAAATGGTAAAGTAAGTTGTTGCAACAAGTTCAGGAGGTATTTATGTTTTTTTCATTTTTAGAATAATATTTTTTACTAATTTACTGAAGACAAAAAAATAGATAAAAATTTACTTATTGTTATAAAACAAGAAAGAATAAAGAAGAAGAGTAGAGAGAATAGACAGAGTGATTCTTATTTCTTCTCTTGAGGGATGAGAGATCATTTGATTGTAAATACAATGAACAAAACCTCTCTATTTATAGGGAAAACTTACTCTTAGTCTGAGTAAAAGACGGATGCTTCAAATCCTAATAGATATCAAAGTAGATCTTGATAGACATTCACTATAATGTAAATACATTTATAACACTCCCCCTTGAATGTCTAATTGGTAGATAATGTGCCTCATTAAAATCTTACTAGAAAAAACCCAGTAGGAAAAAAAATCTAGTAAAGGAAAAAGAGTACACATCTCTAATAATACGCATTTCGGCTGCCTCATTAAAAACCTTACAAGAAAAACCCAGTGGGACAAAACCTCGTAAGGGAAAAAGAGTACAGTGTGTATTAACTCCCCCTAATGAGAACATCCTTGACCTTTGCATCTCGATCTTATGCAGCATCTTCTTGAAAGTTGCAATTGGAGAAGATTTGGTGAATAAATCAGTCACATTGTCAGTTGAACAAATCTATTGCACGTTAATATCATCATTCTTTTGTAGCTCATGTATGTAGAAAAACTTTGGCAAAATGTGCTTCGTTCTATCTCCATTTATGAATCCTCTCTTAAGATGTGCTATGTATGTTGTATTATCTCTGTATAAAATTGTGGGTAGATTGTCATATTTAACACCACATTTTTCTCGAATGAGATGTATCGTGGACCTCAATCATACACATTCTCGGCTTGCTTCATGAATAGTTATTATCTCAGCATGATTCGATGAAGTGGCTACGATAGACTGCTTTGTATATCTCCAAGATATGACAGTACCACCACATATGAACACATAGCCTATTTGAGACCGAGCTTTATGCGGGTCAGATAAGTACCCAACATCAGCATGACCAATAAGATCGGGACTGCAATCTTTAGAATAAAACAAGCTCATGTGTTTTATCCCATTTTGATGTTTCATAGTAGGAGCAGAAATATACCTTGCTAACAAATTGACTGAAAAGGCTATAGGCATTGTAGTATTTGCAAGGTACATGAGTGCATCAATTGCACTAAGATATGGTACTTCATAACCAATCCAATTCGATATATTTCAAATTTCAGCAAATAATCTATTGCTTTGAAAACTCTCCAAGAGTTCCAATGATGTTCAAGCAATAAGCTTATACAATATAAGGATTATAAATAAGTTTCCCAGAAACGTTTATATGCTTCAAGCAGTTTGAATCCTTAAAAGTTTTCACATAAGTTTTGTCAAGTGACAATATTCAACATTTCATGAGTGACATCTTCAAGTATCTGGACTGTAAATCAAATAAGTTTTACGCTCACCAAAATGCATCCTTTCATGTCACTTGATAAATGTTTCTACGTCAGCATGCTTAAATAAACGTAGAATTCAGATCCTCGTAATCTTTCATAATATTGCATCAATATTGTGTCAAAGGTATTGATGATATATCATTTTGTATCGGTTCACAATGCGACATAACATTTGAGATCTCATCACTTCATTATTTTCAGGTACATGAACCTCTCAAAGGTTTCATGAAGTGGTATGTCGTAGGCTCTTCAAGAGCTCATTGTCTTCTTATTATGATTATTTGCTCCTTATTTTTCCAGGACTATTTCATTTGGAACCGATCAGTCTACCACGCTTCACGCATGCATAGACTTTGTCCTTTAGGAACACAAAATAAGAGCACTTGCGCTTAATATGAGATGCTTTCAGCATTTGACTTGAATTATCTTTTGGATGAGGATATGGTGATAATTCCTAACATATTTCATAGCGCTTATAATCTCCCCCTTATGTTAGCAAAACTAATATACATCCTCTACTTCTTTGAGGAATCCATCGTTGTGCATTATGGTATATTTATTAATCGTATACCGCACATCAAAATTATTAAATGAAATAATTGGTTCTCGACCCTGAACCAATTGAGAGGGAAGAAATAATCATAATTTATTGGTCTAATGCATACAAATGCTATTGCAATATATCATATTTCAGACCAATACATTAAGTTTTGTTCTCATTAACAATGGTTTAGATATTTATCGAAGACATTCAATGCTAAACCATCATCATCAAAAGGAATTATCTTGATTACACAATCTAAAAATTATGCTCAATTTATATTGAACAAGTAACTTTATGAATGTCAAACGTAGGTTGACCATGAATGTACATGTCATCATCTTATTGATGCATCTTTTCAACATATCACATGATAGGTGAACGGGCCCTTATTCACCTTTTATAATTTTCAGATTTGAAGGGATCCAATCCCAATATTAGTTGGTCCAACCAACTTGTCATGAGAACAAACGACATAAACAATTCCTGAAGAATCTTCTAGTTCTTCAATACATGCACATCTTCGAGATGTCACAATCGTTCATATCAATTTATGAACTTTTATTCTAGTAAACTCCAAGTTTACCATGACATGTATTTTTTCTTTAGTAAATTTCAGATTTACTATTACATGAATAAATTTCAGATTTACTACTTCAGAAGTAGATTTCAAAATTATTCAACCTCTTTCGGAGGTGAGTTGTGATCAAGTGCACGTTTGCATTAATAAATTTCTCATTCCCCAGGAATGGAATATAATCGTACCTTAAGTCTATCAAATTATGATAGCTTATAACCTCTTTCAAGATTTTGTTACTTCAGAAGCAAATCGAGGCATACATATAATGTAGAGAATTTTTCTCTAGCATATCTTATAATCATATAAGTGTGTGAAAATATCATCACTTTTGATGATCGTTATCATATTGTCCCTCCATGCGTATATTCGTGCATTCAATCACTTGTATTCTTTCAGACATATTATGCACTGCTACCACATACACCTCAAGAATGAAGTAAGTTGTCATATTTCAGACTTATCATATATTGCTACCACATTCACTTCATGGAATGGAACATATTCAATAGGTCGAATTTCATGACTTTTCATCAAATACCCATTATTTTGTCTTAGCCATCATAATATATCAATATGGTGCATTGAGATTCAAACTCAACGTCTTATCCATATAAAGGCGTCTTAGGCATAAATCGATGGGACTTGAACCTAATATATTATCATCTCTTTTGATAATATTGTTCTTGAAAAATAAATTCAAAATATAAATGGTTCCAAACCAATTATTTTTCCTCAAATCCAACAATAATTTTATTATTAGTAGCAAAAGACAGATAACATAAGGAATTACTAACCTTGAAATTACCTTTAGATTTATAGTCTCACCTTATTTGGCAGAATCTCGTGTTGATAATCTAAATTAGTTAGAGACTCGAAAACTTATGTAGCCACGTACGAACAGATCTCAATTGGTAAGAGACTTCGCGTTGATAACGTGTTATAAAACAAGAAAGAATAAAAAAGAAGAGTAGAGAAAATAGAGAGAGTGATTCTTATTTTTTTTCTTGAGGGATGAGAGATCATTTGATTGTAAATACAATGAACAAAACCACTCTATTTATAGGGGGAATTTATTCCTAGTCTGAGTAAAAGACGGATGCTTCAAATCCTAATAGATATCAAAGTAGATCTTAATAGATCTTGATAGACATTCACTATAATGTAAATACATTTATAGCACTTATTTCATTAAAATATATTCTCCTTCATACGGAACAGGTTCTAAAAAATGAATATTATTTTGCGACCTATGGTTTCATATGATTGTATATTAAACTACCGGAAGAGCTGTTCCAAGAAATTTATATGTGAAAGACATATTCTTAGAGTTGGTCATTTTCTGAAGCAACTCATGTATAGCTGACATTTATTATTTTGATCAAATGTTATTTATGTAAATTTCTCAAGGTCATCTATACATCTAAGTTAGACGTGTCACATTAATGATATACTATGATGAATAAATCCAACATTAATTGACTGGTAAAACTTAAAATTAAATTGGTCAACAGTACACACTGGTATATATGAAGGAAAACATTTTGTTTGGTTGTAAATTTTATTGAAAAATATTTTTTATACAAAAATAAAGTTCGTTAAATCGAGAATAGCCACTTATCTAATAAAATTAAGGAAACAAGTGACACATTATAAGTTTATTATCCTCCCACGGAGCCCACCTATATTTCTTTCTTTTTACACTTTTTTTTAAAGTAATCTTGATTATATATAATAGGGATAATTTTTCGAAAAATATTTGTATTTTTTTTAAATTTACAGTTTCATATATTAAACTTTGCGGGAATCTTATGACCCCCTGAACTATTTAAAACTGAAATTATAACACCCCTAAAGGCTGACATGGCAAAGAGAGTGTCTCACTCTCTTTAAGAGAGTGATCACAAAAAAAATATTGAAATTTTATTTTTAATATTTCTTATATATATATATATATATATATTAATTTCTTTCTTCTTCCTTTCACCATACCCAAAATCTCTCCATCACCACCCACCAATGTAGCCACCACCGCTGGGGTCATCTCCACCATTTGACCACTTCTTCACCTTCCTCCATTTCTCTCCCATATAAATCTTCAATCCTTTTTATTTTGTTATTGCCCAATTTTTTTAAAATCTTATCGAAATTTTAAGAATCTAACATCAAAAAAATTAACAATCTTTAAATTATGAATTTCATCTCACCCATCACAATGATGGTGGTGTAATTTTTGAATCTTCAAAATCCACCATCAAATTCTAAATTACACCACAAAAATATTGCCTTCATAATTCAAATTATGAATTTTATCTCACCCACCACCACCATCCCATTAGCCGCCACTGTAACGTCCATCCCACACCTCCACTTCCACCCCTTTAATCAAATTTGGAGTGAAATTAAGAAATTAAATACAATGAAGAAGAAAGTGAATGGTAGAAATCTCTAAATTCAAGTCAATCTTTGCTAAATATTTATGGGTGAATTTATTAAATTAAAAATAAATTCTATTATTATTATAATTATTCTGCTTGTATAATCATAAATTCAATATCAATTTTCATAGTTGATAAATTAAAAAAAAAAAAAAGGAAAGGAAAAGGAAAAAGATTGACAGGTGGATATTCATATTTTAATTTTTGAAATTGAAGAAAATGATAATAAGAGAAAAGAAAGAAAACTTAATGAGTATTTTTATTTTGTCTTTTGAGATTGAAGAAACGAAGATGAAGAGAAAGGAGAAGACATTATTGCCAGCCTTAACTATAGATGTTTGACTTTGAGGCTTGTTCGAAGTGAGGTTCTCGTGACGAATTTTATGTGATTAGTTAACCTATATACTATATAATTCTATTATATAGAAGAGTGGTGGAAACAGGTGGAGGTAGTCCAACTTTCACTGTCTTTTTTTTTTTTAATTAATTTATTTATTTTTAATAAATATATATTTAAAAGTTACATAAAGTTATTGTAAATTGTATTATTTAATGATTTAAATTTTTTTAAAAATATATAAAAATTTGATTGTCTCAAAATTTTATTAGTACTACATAAATCATGATAAACGGAATAACATATATTATTTGAAAATGACATAAGAAATATTATAAATCACAATAATTAACAACTTAACATATTTAATGACATATAAAAATTTTAATTTATTCTTGAAATACTATCACACTACATAAGATAGAAGGAGTAACATATATTATCAATGGCGGACCCAACAATTTTAGGCTTTGGGTGCTTTAAAAAAAAAATTATTAAAGGGTGCAGTTGCAGGGATACGATCCCAAGATGGGAGACTTGAAAGTTATGCCTAAAGCCAGAGCATCCAGCCATGCTTTTGTTCTCTGGGTGCTTTTTTATATATTTTATCCTTTTTTTTACTGTTTCTTATATAATTATACCTCTTCTACGTCGAGTTTAGTGGGTGCTCGAGCACCCGAAAAATGCACGTGGGTCCGCCCCCGTATATTATTTGAAAAAAATAATTCATAACAAGTACTATAAATTACAATAATTAACAAATAATATGTAAAAACTATATATAAAATATTTGATTGGCTTTCTTAATTTCATCAATGTCACATAAATTGAGACAAAGATAGTAATTACCTGAAATTATGTAGAAGTATTACTTATAAGTTATGATAATTAATAACTTAAGATATTTAAAACTTACACAAAACTCTTAAAAATATAAAAAAAAAAATTAATTGACTCTCTAAATTTTATTAGTGTCACATGAATTGAAACACCAAAAATAACATGTATTATTTAAAATCTATATACAAAAATATTTTATATCATTATAATCAATAATTTTAAAAGTTTAAAATCATATAAAAATTTAATTGATTCTATAAACTTTATATGTAGCATACAAAAATAGCATATATTGAATCTGTATTTGAATAATTAAGAAACTCACTTATTTTCGTAAAAAATAATTTTCTTTTAACCGAATACATTCTTAATCCATTTGGGTCAAGTTAAAAGAAAAAGAGTATCGAAAACACACATAAACTACAACAACAACATACGGGGTTTGGGGAGGGTAGAGTGTACGCAGACTATACCATTACCTCAGATGAAGTAGAGAGGCTGTTTCCGATAAACCCGTCGTATGAGCTCTCGAGAAGGATATAGAATTCGGGAAAATGGTGCACTCTTTAAAATGAGAACTTATTTGAAAAGAAAATACGAGATCCCTAGCCAAAGAATTACCCTTCATCATTTGCTCCTCGACAATACGAGATCAAGGGGGGAGATCAAGTTTTACTCCTTTGCAATGTTATACCAGACAGAACACAACAAATATTATCATTCATTGACTATCATATCCATGGATGTAACCTTTGGGATGTAAAGTCATTTCTCAAGTATATTAAACATCTCTTAAGTAGAAGATTGTTTATTTTGCCACAAGAAAAGAGGCTCCTATCTTTTATAGGATTTGATAAATGGAAGGAAATTGCTAATGAAGCGGAACAAACTAAGGTAAAGGGAGCCCAATTTCCACAGTAGAAAGAGAAGTAACGTGCATTTATTAAACTTTTTGAATGAAGTGAGGCCCTAATATAAAAATATATATAGGATTCATATTGCTGACCCCAACTAATTTGGATTGAGGTGTAGTTGATTGATTGGCTTTGTGAGAAAACATCAAGGGAAAGAGCTTGTTTGTGAGTTGTGAATCAATAGTCAGTTTTCTAAGAGGTATAACATTCCAATGCTAATCATGAACGGTATATATCACACAAACAATAGCAAAACAAAAGGACGCCTCAGAGTTCGAATCAACTATGTGGTTGACAATCCATGTTGAATCAGTTACAAGAGAAAAAATTACCTTGAGGATACCAACAACAGCCACAGCTTCTTGGAGAAATGGAACATCACCAAGCTCCAAAGAGTTCATGCCCTCCCAGAATTCTTCACTTTCTACCACCAGAATAGCCACGTCGCATTCATGACCAACGGCCTGAACTGCTGCTCTATACTTGGTTGGAGAACCATGCTTTCTTACAAGCACAAATGTATGATCACTAATATAGCTGGCATCAGGGGTGTCAAGTGGGCCGGCCCGACCCGGCCCTAGTAACTAAACCGGCCCGGTTTGACCCGGCCCGGTAAGCCCTAAGGCTTTAGGGTTCCGGGTCCCGGGCCGGTTATTTTTTTAAAATTGGACCGGCTAACCCGGCCCGGACCAAACCCGGTCCAGGCCCGCACGGTTAACCAGCCCGGCCCGGATACCATTATTTAAAAAATAAATAAAAATTGGGCCAAACTAGCCGTTGGCCCAACGGGTATATAGCCGTTTTTGGGTCCAAACGGCTAGTTTGGGCCCATTTATTAAAAAAAATAATAATAATAACTTTAAAAAATATTTTTTAATCCCAAAAAAAATTCTATAAATACCCTACAACTTCAAATCATTTTTCACACAATTTTCCACTCTCTCAAATCTCATTCTCTCTCAAATCTCAATTCTCAATTCTCAAATATTCAATATATTTAATTTCTTAAAGTGTTCACTTTAATTTTTTAATTTTTCGTTTACAAAGTACGAGCGGAAGTTTCTAAAGTCGCAATCTTCGGATACTTCCAAAATTTGGTATTGTCGTTCCATCTCTTACGTTTAATTTTTATTTATTGTATTAATTGTTTAATATTTAATTTTATTATATTTGTGTATTTTGAATATTTTTAGTTTAATTTAATTTATATTATGGATAAATTAAGAAACCTCGCTACTAAAGGTGTTAAAAAATTTTGTCCCGGAAGCGGTAGTGGTAGTAAAAAGCGAATTACTAGCGGTAGAGGTAGCTCAAGTAGTAGATATACTCGTGTGCCTTCGCCTCCGGTACCGCTTGGTACACCTTTTGAGGAAGAAATAGGTATAGGTGCTCACGATATGGATTATGTAGAAGCTCAGGAAAATTAAGGTATAGAAGAAGAAAATGAAGTAGATGCGGTTAATTTAGACGAAGATAATGAAAATATTGCTGAGACACCCTCAGTAGGAAATGCTAACGTTAGATCTGAATCGGTTAATCTCCCTCCCAGTGCCCCCAGACCTCGTAAAAGAACTAGTATTGCATGGCAATTTTTGAACGTATATTAGATATTGAGGTGCAATGCAATATTTGTCGACAAATATATAAGCATAGAAGTGGAGGCAAGCAAGGGGGTACGGGTACGTTAATGAGACATGTAGCTGAAGATCACAAAAGAGAGTTAAATATTGCAAAAGGTGGTGGGGATGTTGGTGGGCCAACGCAAACTAGAATGGACCCAGCAACCGGTCACGTAGCGAAGAAGTATAATAAATTGAGGGACCGGAAAGAAATAGCTAAAATGGTAGTTGTGGGTTGTTTGCCTTTTAATTTTCCTTCTTCTGATGCCTTTATTCATTATATACAAACAATTTATAATCCTATGTTTAACGGTATTCCTAGAACTACTTGTCGGTCTGATATTTTTAGACTTCATTCACAATATTATTTTTATTTATCAACATTGTTAAAAAATATTCAATGTAGATTGTCCCTAACTTCTAATCTTGGTCGTGCTGTAAATAAAAATGATTATTTAACCGTTACTTGTCATTGGATGGATAGTAATTTCGTGATGCAAAAACGTATTCTTGCTTTTTTATAGGATGAAGATTGTAAACATACTGGACAATTTATTGCTGATTCTATTGTTAAAATTGCCGGATATTATGCTATCGAAAATAAAATTTTATGTATTGCTTTTGATAATGTTTCTAACAACAACACTGCCATAAAAAAATTAAAATCTATGTTATCTCCGCCCTTGCCTGAAATTTTTCATATTAAGTGTGCATGTCATATATATAATTTAATTGTAAAAGATGGTCTTGAGTTTTTTGAGTTTTATATTGAAAAAATTCGTCTTGCTGTTGGTCTTATTCAAGGAAATAATCGTACATTGAGAATTAGAGAATTTAAAGTTAAATGTCAAGAAAATGGACTTACACTGATTTTGATGCCTGAGGAAATTGATACTAGATGGAATTCTACGTATGAATTTTTAAAAACTTGTTATAAATATAGAATTCCTATTACACTAACTTTTAACCAACATTGTGGTTTATTTGCTGATTCTGCTAATTGCATGCTACATAATTCTGATTGGGTTGTAATTAATGATCTGGTTAAGTTTTTTGAAAAAATTTATGTAGCTACGGTTGAATTTTTCGGTGCTTATTATCCTACTGTTTGTAATATTTTGGCATATATAGCCGATATTTCTAGTTTGCTCAAAGAATATAAAAATAAAGAAGGTTATAAAGAAGCTGTTGGCGCCATGTTTACGAAATTTAAAAAATATTTTTTCCCGATTCCCCCTATTTACTTGGTTGGTGCTATGCTAAATCCGTGCATGAAATATAATAATATGTGTCACTTTAGTACTCTTATTTATACTAACTTAGAAATAAATACTAACCATGATTCTGAACAAGTACAACCTGATTTGTGGACGGCTACGGCTAATGCAAAGGATTACATAGAAAAATTATATAATCACTATGCTGATTTATTTGATTTAGCCGTACCTACAAATATCACTCAAACTGTCGCTCCTCATCCTCCCGAGGAGCCATCATCTTCTAAAAGGCCGGCACATAGTGGTTTTTCTGTTTCGTTTTATGATTTAAATTGTTGGAACAGTGTTGATGAGAGAACTTACACATCAACTTATCGGGAAGAGCTGAAATATTATCTTCGGACGGCACCAGAGGATCGCAGATGACGGATCAACACGTTGGATTGGTGGAGGAGTAATGAAACACAACATCCTGTGCTTTCAAGATTAGCTAGAGATATCTTGAATGTTCCAATGTCAACCGTTGCATCAGAGAGCGCCTTTAGTCAGGGACGACAGCAGCTTGGAAACAACCGACACTCATTGGGAAGCAATGCAATGAATGTTCTAGTTTGCCTCAGAGATTGGATTAGAGCGGAGAGAAGAAACCAAGGAATGGAACCGGAGCCGAGCGACGAGCTGAAACTTGATGAAATAATGACTTCACGGGAGAACTCAGCAGAATCATGTCCAATGCATGGTTTTGCCCCCGTTGACTTCGACTATCCTATGCAAGTTCCCATTAATATTAACATGAATGAGTTGGAAAAAATTATGCATAATTTATAGATTTTTCATTCATGTAAATTATAAATTTTGGATCATTTTGCAATCAATAAAATTCCCCAAATTCATTCACTCCTTAGTCCTTGCTTTTTATATTTTTTCATTTAACGATTTAAAATTTTAAATTAAATTTCTAGTTTTCTACTTTAAATTAAAAATTTACTTCTAATATGTTATTAATTTACTACCAAATATTATTAATTTATTATATTAAGTAGCATATGTTTTGTATATTTGTGTATATATCTTCTATAGAAGTGTATATTTAACGTATACATGTGTATATGTTTTATAAATTAGTATATAAGTATATCTATATATATATTGTAATGTATATATAATGTAGTATATTTTATAAGTAGTAGTATATATACATTGAATGGTGCGTATACACGTGTATATATCTTCTACAGAAGTGTATATTTAACGTATACATGTGTATATGTTTTATAAATTAGTATATAAGTATATCTATGTATATTGTAATGTATATATAATGTAGTATATTTTATAAGTAGTAGTATATATACATTGAATGGTGCGTATACACGTGTATATATCTTCTGTATAAGTGTATATTTAACGTATACATGTGTATATGCTTTATAAATTAGTATATAAGTATATCTACATATATTGTAATGTATATATAATGTAGTATATTTTATAAGTAGTAGTATATATACATTTAATGGTGCGTATATACGTGTATATATCTTCTATAGAAGTGTATATTTAACGTATACATGTGTATATGTTTTATAAATTGGATATCTTCTATAGAAGTGTATATATGTGTATATATCTTCTACAGATGTATATATTTAATGTATACAAGTTTATATGTTTTACAAATTAGTATATAACTATATATATATACATATTTTAGTATATATATGTGTATATTGTAGTATATATTTTATTTAAAATAGTACATATATATTGAATGGTGTGTATATATGTGTATATATCTTCTATAAACGTATATCTTTAACGTATACATGTGTATATGTTCTATAAATTAGTATGTAACTATATATATATACATATTGTAGTATATATATATGTATATTGTAGTATATATTTTATTTAAAGTAGTACATATATATTGAATGGTGTGTATATATGTGTATATATCTTCTACAGATGTATATATTTAATGTATCCAAGTGTATATGTTTTACAAATAAGTATATAACTATATATATATATACATATTGCAGTATATATATATGTATATTGTAGTATATATTTTATTTAAAATAGTACATATATATTGAATGGTGTGTATATATGTGTATATATCTTCTACAAATGTATATATTTAACATATACAAGTGTATATGTTTTACAAATTAGTATATAACTATATATATATATACATATTGTAGTATATATATATGTATATTGTAGTATATATTTTATTTAAAGTAGTACATATATATTGAATGGTGTGTATATATGTGTATATATCTTCTACAGATGTATATATTTAATGTATTCAAGTGTATATGTTTTACAAATAAGTATATAACTATATATATATACATATTGTAGTATATATATATATATGTATATTGTAGTATATATTTTATTTAACATAGTACATAAATATTGAATGGTGTGTATATATGTGTATATATCTTCTACAGATGTATATATTTAACATATACAAGTGTATATGTTTTACAAATTAGTATATAACTATATATATATACATATTGTAGTATATATATATGTATATTGTAGTATATATTTTATTTAAAGTAGTACATATATATTGAATGGTGTGTATATATCTGTATATATCTTCTACAGATGTATATATTTAATGTATCCAAGTGTATATGGTTTACAAATAAGTATATAACTATATATATATACATATTGTAGTATATATATATGTATATTGTAGTATATATTTTATTTAAAATAGTACATATATATTGAATGGTGTGTATATATGTGTATATATCTTCTATAGACGTATATCTTTAACGTATACATGTGTATATGTTCTATAAATTAGTATGTAACTATATATATATACATATTGTAGTATATATATATGTTTATTGTAGTATATATTTTATTTAAAATAGTACATATATATTGAATGGTGTGTATATATGTGTATATATCTTCTACAGATGTATATATTTAATGTATCCAAGTGTATATGTTTAACAAATAAGTATATAACTATCTATATATACATATTGTAGTATATATATATGTATATTGTAGTATATATTTTATTTAAAATAATACATATATATTGAATGGTGCGTATATATGTGTATATATCTTCTAAAGTAGTATACATTTAACGTATACAAGTGTATATGTTTTATAAATTAGTATGTAAGTATATATATATATATATTTATATATATTGTAGTATATACTTTATTTAAAGTAGTACATATATATTGAATGATGCGTATATATGTGTATATATCTTCTATAGACGTATATCTTTAATGTATACAAGTGTATATGTTTTATAAATTAGTATGTAACTATATATATATACATATTGTATATTGGAGTGTATATAGTGTATATTGGATTATTTATTTATTTTTTAAACGGGTTTGACCGGTTTTTAACCGGGTTTGACCGGTGGGTTTGATCGGGTTGGGTTAGTGGGCCGGGTTAGGGTGGGTTTTAATTTTTGAACTAGTAAAATTGGTCAACACTTTCGTCTATTTTCAAGTGAAATGAATAGAACACACGTTGCAGCAAATTAAGTTTCGTCAAAGACACCTTACCAATGTACTATAATGTATTGCTAGTTATCAATAGGAATCAGTAGATAGAATTTCATATGATTTTGAGGGAAATATACAAACACCATTGATTCTGTATCAAACAAGAATTTTAGCAACAAATACAAATAAGGGAAACTAAAATGAAATAAATCATTAACCTTTGTGTTGTACACATTAACACACCAGTCAACCAAAGAGTTCTTCTATGAAAAATAATTAACTTATACTCACTAACAATATATAAAGAATTTCTATCTCATCAGTCTAACTAGACATATCCAATTCTTTCTATTTGCTCCAAATAATTAAGATTTTCTAAGAGAAAGTGATTCTGCTTCTGGCAGCAACGTGTCACGTCCCGCTTATGAAGTCAAATCTATATGTTCTAAGAAGAAAGACGATTAGAATACCAATCTCATCGATATCATATCAAATCCAGTCAACTGAATCACTTTCAAGTGATAATAGCCTATCTGTCTTACATTTCACGTACCTAATTTCACTTATTTGGAACCGGATGCCTTCGTGCCACCTTGACCACCACTACCACCACCACCGCCACCTGATAAAACCTCTGGGGTTTTGACCTTAAATTTCTCAAGTTTCAATTGAGATTGATCAATATCAATTCCTCTACTCTTATTCAAAGAGCTATCACTTGGACTCCTTTTGAAAGAATTAATCTTGAATTTCTTTTCTTGATCCTTATTGTTTGAAAACACAACACCAATTTTGTCAAATATAGGAATGAAATCTTCATGATGGAATGGAAAAATTTTCTCGAAGAATTCTCCTCTTTTCATGTAGAGGTCTCTGAAGAAATCTAGTAGCATAATCAATCTTGGATCCACTCTTTTTCCTGATTTCCATCTTATCATCACCGGCTTTTCTTGAGTATTTTCAACATCAAGATTTGAAGAGGTGATAGCTTCCTTGAGATCTTCCATTAATATATTATTAATTTGTTGAGATGACTATATATGAGAGAACTATGGTTGGAATAAGATATGGTAGTTGAGGCTTGGAGCTAATTCAAGTTTGGAATGTTTCACAAAAAAAAAATGTTTAGAATGTTTCATATATATAGAGAGAGAAAGACGGTTTAAAATAAATTTGGACAGGTCAATTAAAGAATTTCATGCTTCAACGCGCTTGAAATTTATTTGAATTAAAATAGATTGAATCAAATAATGATTTATTACTCAGCCGCCTAATATGATAGATACGACCTCCCCTCCTTTTTCACTTTGATTTATTACAATAATTAATGTATTTTTTTTTCTTGAATTATTATTAATTAGTTTCAAACTTTGCCTGATGTCAAATCTCCAAATTCCATCATAGATATGTGTGAGTTACATTATTTTAACTCGGTTTGATCTAATTCGATGAGCCATTTACCTGTTCGGGTCAATATAAAAAATAATAACATATTTAGTGTAATATCACAAATATAGTCTGGAGAAGATAAAGTGTGTCCGGTAATTAATAATCCTTATCTTCTAGTGATGGAGAGGTTGTTTCCGATAAATTCTCGATTTAAATATAACATTTTCAAGCAATTTGAAAAAAAGAAATATATAAATGAAAATACTAACAACACCAAAATAATGTGAAATGTAGAGCAATACACAACGTTATATTAAAAGAAAAGAATAATAACGACAACGAAAATAATGAGATGACCGAAGTCGATTTTAAACTTAGATGTATTAAGTGGGGTTCTAAAAAATGGATTTATTTTGCCACCTATATTTTCATATGATTATTAAATACTGGTGGAAATTTCTTGGAATAAAGTAGCTATGGAAGAGATCTTCTAAGAAATTGATATGTGGAAGACATAGTCAGAGTTGGCCATTTAATTTCCTCAAGCTATGGGTGTCAAACGGGCCGGGCCGGGCAACTCGGAATCGGTCCTTCCTTTTTAACCGGGTTGAGGGCCGGTTAAGGGCCGGTTTGGACGCTATCCGGATCGGGCTGGACCGGCCCAAACAGTAAAAAAGTTAAAATCCACCTTAACTCGTCCACTTAATCCAACCCGGTCAAACACACCAAAATCCGGTTAAACCCAGTTAAAAACCGATCAAACCCGTTTAAAAAATAAATAAATAATCCAATATACACTATATACACTCCAATATACAATATATATTTTTAATCAAATATATAAACAATTACACATATATACGTATCATTCAATATATAATTATATATGACTCTACGTACTACTTTAAATAAAACATATGCTATAATAGTATAATATATATATATACACTACAATATATATATATATATATATATATATATATATATTTATATACTAATTTATAAAACATATACACATGTATACGTTAAATATATACTACTTTAGAAGATATATACACATATATATGCACCATTCAATATATATGTACTACTTTAAATAAAATATATACTACAATATACATATATATATATATACAACAATATGTATATATATAGTTACATACTAATTTATAAAACATATACACTTGTATACATTAAAGATATACGTCTATAGAAGATATATACACATATATACGCACCAATCAATACATATGTACTACTTTAAAAAAAAGCATATACTACAATATATATATATATATATATATACTTACATACTAATTTATAAAACATATACACTTGTATACGTTAAATGTATACTACTTTAGAAGATATATACACATACATACGCACCATTCAATATATATGTACTTCCTTAAATAAAATATATACTACAATATACATATATATATACTACAATATACATATATATATACAACAATATATATATATATATATATATATAGTTATATACTAATTTATAGAACATATACACATGTATACGTTAAAGATATACGTCTATAGAAGATATATACACATATATACACACCATTCAATATATATGTACTATTTAAAATAAAATATATACTACAATATACATATATATATATACTACAATATGTATATATATATAGTTACATACTAATTTATAGAACATATACACATGTATACGTTAAAGATATACGTCTATAGAAGATATATACACATATATACACACCATTCAATATATATGTACTATTTTAAATAAAATATATACTACAATATACATATATATATACTACAATATGTATATATATATATAGTTATATACTTATTTGTAAAACATATACACTTGGATACATTAAATATATACATCTGTAGAAGATATATACACATATATACACACCATTCAATATATATGTACTACTTTAAATAAAATATATACTACAATATACATATATATACACTACAATATGTATATATATATATATAGTTATATACTAATTTGTAAAACATATACACTTGTATATGTTAAATATATACATCTGTAGAAGATATATACACATATATACACACCATTCAATATATATGTACTATTTTAAATAAAATATATACTACAATATACATGTATATATACTACAATATGTATATATATATAGTTATATACTTATTTGTAAACCATATACACTTGGATACATTAAATATATACATCTGTAGAAGATATATACACATATATACACTTCTATAGAAGATATCCAATTTATAAAACATATACACATGTATACGTTAAATATACACTTCTGTAGAAGATATATACACGTGTATACACACCATTCAATGTATATATACTACTACTTATAAAATATACTACATTATATATACATTACAATATATATAGATATACTTATATGCTAATTTATAAAATATATACACATGTATACGTTAAATATACACTTCTATAGAAGATATATACACGTGTATACACACCATTCAATGTATATATACTACTACTTATAAAATATACTACATTATATATACATTACAATATATATAGATATACTTATATACTAATTTATAAAATATATACACATGTATACGTTAAATATACACTTCTAAAGAATATATATACACAAATATACAAAACATATGCTACTTAATATAATAAATTAATAATATTTGGTAGTAAATTAATAACATATTAGAAGTAAGTTTTTAATTTAAAGTAGAAAACTAGAAATTCAATTTAAAATTTTAAATCGTTAAATGAAAAAATATAAAAAGCAAGGACTAAGGAGTGAATGAATTTGGGGAATTTTATTGATTGCAAAATGATCCAAAATTTATAATTTACATGAATGAAAAATCTATAAATTATGCATCATTTTTTCCAACTCATTCATGTTAATATTAATGGGAACTTGCATAGGATAGTCGAAGTCAACGGGGGAAAAACCATGCATTGGACTTGATTCTGCTGAGTTCTCCCGTGAAGTCATAATTTCTTCAAGTTTCAGCTCGTCGCTCGGCTCCGGTTCCATTCCTTGGTTTCTTCTTTTCGCTCTAATCCAATCTCTGAGGCAAACTAGAACATTTATTGCATTGCTTCCCAATGAGTGTCGGTTGTCTCCAAGCTGCTGTCGTCCCTGACTAAAGGCGCTCTCTGATGCAACGGTTGACATTGGAACATTCAAGATATCTCTAGCTAATCTTGAAAGCATAGGATATTGTGTTTCATTACTCCTCCACCAATCCAACGTGTTGATCCGTTGTCTGCGATCCTCTGGTGCCGTCCGAAGATAATATTTCAGCTTTTCCCGATAAGTTGATGTGTATGTTCTCTCATCAACACTGTTCCAACAATTTAAATCATAAAACGAATCAGAAAAACCACTATGTGCCGGCCTTTTAGAAGATGATGACTCCTCGGGAGGATGAGGAGCAACAGTTGGAGTGATATTTGTAGGTACGGCTAAATCAAATAAATCAGCATAGTGATTATATAATTTTTCTATGTAATCCTTTGCATCAGCCGTAGCCGTCCACAAATCAGGTTGTACTTGTTCAGAATCATGGTTAGTATTTATTTCTAAGTTAGTATAAATAAGAGTACTAAAGTGACACATATTATTATATTTCATGCACGGATTTAGCATAGCACCAACAAAGTAAATAGGGGGAATCGGGAAAAAATATTTTTTAAATTTCGTAAACATGGCGCCAACGACTTCTTTATAACCTTCTTTATTATTATATTCTTTGAGCAAACCCGAAATATCGGCTATATATGCCAAAATATTACAAACAGTAGGATAATAAGCACCGAAAAATTCAACCGTAGCTACATAAATTTTTTCTCAAAACTTAACAAGATCATTAATTACAACCCAATCAGAATTATGTAGCATGCAATCAGCAGAATCAGCAAATGAACCGCAATGTTGGTTAAAAGCTAGTGTAATAGGAATTCTATATTTATAACAAGTTTTTAAAAATTCATACGTAGAATTCCATCTAGTATCAATTTCCTCATGCATCAAAATCGGTGTAAGTCCATTTTCTTGACATTTAACTTTAAATTCTCTAATTCTCGATCTACGATTATTTCCTTGAATAAAACCAACAGCAAGGCGAATTTTTTCAATATAAAACTCAAAAAACTCAAGACCATCTTTTACAATTAAATTATATATATGACATGCACACTTAATATGAAAAATTTCAGGCAAGGACGGAAATAGCGTAGATTTTAAATTTTTTATGGCAGTGTTGTTGTTAGAAGCATTATCAAAAGCAATACATAAAATTTTATTTTCGATACCATAATATCCGGCAATTTTAACAATAGAATCAGCAATAAATTGTCCAGTATGTTTATGATCTTCATCATATAAAAAAGCAAGAATACATTTTTGCATCACGAAATTATTATCCATCCAATGACAAGTAACGGTTAAATAATCATTTTTATTTACAGCACGACCAAGATCAGAAGTTAGGAACAATCTACATTGAATATTTTTTAACAATGTTGATAAATAAAAACAATATTGTGAATGAAGTCTAAAAATATCAGACCGACAAGTAGTTCTAGGAATACCGTTAAACATAGGATTATAAATTGCTTGTATATAACGAATAAAGGCATCAGAAGAAGGAAAATTAAAAGGCAAACAACCCACAACTACCATTTTAGTTATTTCTTCCCGGTCCCTCAATTTATTATACTTTTTGCTACGTGACCGGTTGCTGGGTCCATTCTAGTTTGCGTTGGCCCACCAACATCCCCACCACCTTTTGCAATATTTAACTCTCTTTTGTGATCTTCAGCTACATGTCTCATTAACGTACCCGTACCTCCTTGTTTGCCTCCACTTCTATGCTTATATATTTGTTGACAAATATTGCATTGCACCTCAATATCTGATATACGTTCAAAAAATTGCCATGCAATACTAGTTCTTTTACGAGGTCTTGGGGCACTGGGAGGGAGATTAACCGATTCAGATCTAACGTTAGCATCTCCTACTGCGGGTGTCTCAGCAATATTTTCATTATCTTCGTCTAAATTAACCGCATCTACTTCATTTTCTTTTTCTATACCGTAATTTTCCTGAGCTTCTACATAATCCATATCGTGAGCACCTATACCTATTTCTTCTCAAAAGGTGTACCAAGCGGTACCGGAGGCGAAGGCACACGGTTATATCTACTATTTGAACTACCTCTACCGCTAGTAATTCGCTTTTTACTACCACTACCGCTTCCGGGACAAATTTTTTTAACACCTTTAGTAGCGAGGTTTCTTAATTTATCCATAATATAAATTAAATTAAACTAAAAATATTCAAAATACACAAATATAATAAAATTAAATATTAAATAATTAATACAATAAATAAAAATTAAACGTAAGAGATGGAACGACAATACCAAATTTTGGAAGTATCCGAAGATTGCGACTTTAGAAACTTCCGCTCGTACTTTGTAAACGAAAAATTAAAAAATTAAAGTGAACACTTTAAGAAATTAAATATATTGAATATTTGAGAATTGAGAGAGAATGAGATTTGAGAGAGTGAAAAATTGTGTGAAAAATGATTTGAAGTTGTAGGGTATTTATATAATTTATTTTGGGATTAAAAAATATTTTTTAAAGTTATTATTATTATTTTTTTTTTTAATAAATGGGCCCAAACTAGCCGTTTGGACCCAAAAACGGCTATATAGCCGTTGGGCCAACGGCTAGTTTGGCCCAATTTTTATTTATTTTTTAAATAATGGTATCCGGGCCGGGCCGGTTAACCGTCGGACCTGGACCGGGCTTGGTCTGGGCCGGATTAGCCGGTCCCATTTTAAAAAAATAACCGGCCCGGGACCCGGAACCCTAAAGCCCTAGGGCTTATCGGGCCGAGTCAAATACCGGGCCAGGTTAGTTACTAGGGCCGCCCGGCCCACTTGACACCCATACCTCAAGCAACTAACTAATATAGCAAGCATTTTTTAATTCTTTTTTGTGTAAGTTGTCCTCGAGGTCAGCTATGTAACAAAGTTAAGAACTTAAATGTGTCAAAATCATGAAATTCTAGATGAAGAAATCGAACATTAATTTTTGAGATAATAAAGATAAAATTGGCCAACACATTGGTCTATTTTCAAGTAAAATGAATAGTATGATTTATACTTCTCCAACTACTTCTCTAGTTGGTTTAGGTAGCATATTTATTTCTGTATTGGTCAAAATATATACAGATTAGACACACAAACTTAAATTTTACACACAAAAATTTCTCAAAGCCGATCGAGATTCATCCACGAACTGTAAACTACCACAAAATAACAAACTAATAGAGATATTACGATAATATAATTAAACCTAACTTTTATCTAAATTTTTTTTTCAAAGCCGACCCACATTCATCTAGCATTTGTAAATTAAAATAAAATAATAACATAATAAAGATATCAAAACAATACAATTGAACCTAACCTTTACACAAGAAATTCTTCAAAGTCAGTCGACATTCATCTACGACCTGTAAACTATAAAAAAAAAATATATATAATAGTGATCACAAAACTTCGATTTTTATCCAACTAATTCTTGTCTGAGCGAAAATTTTGACCCTAAAAAATGATTTTGACCCTACCATATATTTTAGGAGTCCCATATATAGGAAGTCTAATAGAAATGAAAATATTAATTAATTCTTCTACCATATATTTTAGAAGTCCCATATATTTTAGGAAGTCTAGTTAATATAATAAAAATAATTAAATAATAAATTAAAAAAATATAGTGAAAAGACGGTTTTGTCTAAAGAAGAGTCTTTTAATAAAAGATAAAAAGATAAAAATCACTTTTCTAAGGGTTTTCACACTTTTAATATATTATAGATATAGATTATAGATATAGATTATAGATTATAGATTATAGATTATAAATATAGATATAAATTATAGATTATAGATATAGATTATAGATTATAGATTATAGATATAGATATAGCTTATAGATTATAGATATATATTCAGTAGCCTTAATTATAAAATATATTGATTTAGATTACTTTTTATCTTTCTTTAAACGTCTCATTTAATTGTGATCGCGAAATTATTAAAGCCAGTAAGGAAATATTTAATAGGATTTCTGAAACGTGCTTGCCACATATAAGTTTCAGTAAGACTTTCAATAGTTGTGTGATGCCTATATATTTCGAATTAATAATTATTTTAAACTTATAATATAGTTTTCATTATTATATATATATATATATATATATATATATATATATATATATATATATATGTTGCTTCATTTATTCATTTATGAATTAGATAAGATTTAATTTGATTAGCAATATAATGATTGATAGCACATAATTGAACTTTTTCAGATGCATTATGATTGTACATTTGTCCAGATAGAAAAATAGAATATTCTTGTGCTCAACGTGAAATAAAAAATTTCGTGTACTACATATATATATATATATATATATATATATATAGTTTAAGATTAATCGCAATATAATACCAAGTAATCACAAAATGAAAAATTGTACTATAACAACTGCAAGTAAATAGTTGTTCCCTATTCTGATTTTGATCAACTTGCGTGTAAAGTGCTTTTTCCACGTAAGAGGGCTAGGGGCTAATGACACACCAAACTAAAGAGAATACTGCTCTTAAATTAAATGTTGCCAAAAAACTAAAACTACTTAGGCTTATTTGCGCAATTTAGAGTGTTAATAAAACTCTCAAATACATAACTAAAAAGAAAAAGGAAGTTTTATATGAGATCTGTTACTCTTAACATTGTGAGATTATTTGAAAGGGTTGAAAACTATACAAATTTGGCCGAAACGAATAATATTTCTATTTTATTATATTAGTGAAAAGAGAAAAGTATCCTAAATAGACTTAGCCCATAAACATTTATGATAGCCCATCTAATTACAAGGCCCAAGAAAATCAATATTATCATGGGAGAAAAGGTTAGAAATGAGATTTCATTTGACCAGGAAGATGTACGAGGGAAAATTACAGCAAAATTCCTTTCGCCACCTCGTTTATAAAATATGTACACAATGTATGGGTAATGTATATTTTAACCTAAGACTATATATATAGAGAGAGGGGGGGGGGATAGATAGATACACTATGCATATAATATATATATTATATTGACAAACTAAATCAGAATGATACATTTACATAAGATTCTCAATGTAAAATACAAAAAAATAAAATAAAATGATACAATCCCATTTTTGCTACCTTGTCATTATTTTTCCATAAGGTCTCATCACCAAATTTCTTGAACACTTGCCCAAAGTCTTCATAAATATTTTCTTGAAAAATTCATTTCTTCTTACATAGATTTTCTTGAATTATTCCAATAGTTCCAACAACCTGGGATCAATACTTTTCCCTGATTTCCATAGGATCATGTAAACTTTATTATTATCCATGAACAAAAATTTCTTTTTATAATATATGAATCTTACGGTTTTAACTAGCTTTGAAATATATCTGATAAAGGTATATATGTTTATGTCTGTTTAAGTAATTGTGGTATTAGGATGGCTCCTATAATCTATCTATTTATAAGGCCATGACCAATGCACTGACATATATACACAAAATAAAAAAATAAAAATAATCTCCACGTGTATGACTGGGGAAGCCTGAGATAAAATAAATAAGAATATTGCTCTTTTTTTTATTTGTTTTAGAAAAAAATGTCTCTTTCCTTTTCAGCACAATTCTTAAATTCTAACTTTTCACATAACATTTTAAGACCACAAAATTAAAGAACATTTTATTACATTCTACATATATTTAATTTAAGATCAAAAAATTCAAAAATTATTTTTATTTTCTTAAACTCTATATCAAGTCAATCAATCAAATAAATTACAATAAAGATTTTTTTTTATTTACTTTTATTCAATTACCCAGAGAACATTATATTCTGAGTACACAAAAAGTGATAAGAGGGGGGATTCACCTGACCTCAATACAACAAATCTATACAAGATTTGGTGATGCAATCACCCAATTGAAATGGAGGGAATATTTAACTTGAACTGACGTCACACACATTATCCATCTTGGAAGAATTAAATTTGATTAATAAAAATATTACAATATAAAATGCATTCATCAAGAGCTCCACTCTTTGCCAATAATATTATCTAAGAGAATGTACGTATTATGTATGTATACCTTATTTATTTAAAACTGCAATGGAATTATGGAACTTTGTGAAACAAATTTAACTGGAATAGTGCTAGCTGACGATTGACAATGATGTAATATTAATTCATGTATTACTTATACATGTATAACTTTAACCAGTATCCAAGCGGTTCTTAATAGATCAATTATATTCTAGCAGAATTTAGAGTATTTTACGTGTAGTGTTGTCTCTAATGGTTAGAATCTGTATTAAACACTACTCCATACCCAACTACTAAATTAAGGAGGCTTCTAGTTGTAACATGTAGTATGGTAATCTCTCCGTCTCATATTACTTGACATGTTTGCCTTTTGCACAATTCTTAAGGTGAAATTAATAAGGGGTGCAAATTGACTAATATGACTCTATTAAATTCATACTAAATATTGTCGTTATCTATTGAAGTTAATTACTCTTCCATTAAACTACTAATGTTAAAGTTGAAAAAATGTGTCAAATTATTTCTTAATTCTTTAAACCTGTCAACTATGTTGAGATAAACTTTTTTAACAAACATGTCAAGTATATGAGATACAGGGATAGTAAATAAAAAGAAATTGAATTGGATAATAAGTACTCTTTATCAATATCAATTAGAAGTTTCAAGTTCGAGTCTTGGGAATGGATAGGGAGCATTTTATCTGCTCAAATGTGATATTCCGATACAAATTTGAATTAATTGAATCCCAACACAGATATCAATACTGAGTGAAAAGAAAGTGCATGTACCATCACAAAATGCAAAAATATACTTGAACATAAGTACATATGTGAATGTTGTAAGGAATTACATGTCGTACGCTTCATCATTACCAAAAGTTGATGGAGTTGTAATTTTTTTTTTTCTGTAGAGTTGTAAGTTGTAGAGTTGTAAGTAGATCCTTCATTGTTAGTTAGGAATTTCAACTTTTTCCAAGCTTTTGGTAGCACAACCTAAACAACGACAAGTTCTCTGCCCCTTCGAGGAGGAGACTGTTGGGTTCAAAATTGAGAGGGCGTCATGCGGAAGCTTAAAGTTTGCAAACAAAGACGGTGATAATTCAGATGACAAATAAAAATATACTAAAAATATATTATTGAATATAATTTGGTCAACTGGCCTACACAAGAAACAAATATTAAAAAAATATAAAAACTATTAGGAGAAAATCTCCCCCTAAACGAGACTCTTTAAAGACTACATTATGGATGCTATTGTGTTATTGTATGCGAAGGGAAGGTATTTATTTATAGAGTTCCAAAATCTTTCCTCCAAGAAAGAGGTTTGCCGAATATGAAAAAGTTTTATATTTCCCTTTAAGGAAAAAAGTAAAAGTAATTATGATTACTTTTATTTTTCTTCCAAGAAAAAGTAAAACTTAATTTTGGTAAGAAAATCAGGGCAAAAAACCCTAACAAATTTCCCTTTTTTGACTTGATTTTCTTCACTTGATCTTCCTTCTTCACAAGCGTGATCTTCATTTATCATTGTTGCTTACCATGATTAAAAGCTGGTATGGGTTAAAAATTGAAGCCCTATGCATTAAAAATAAAAGCATGGGTTGATAATGCTTATATTGTGGATGCTATTGTGTTATTGTATGAGAAGGGAGGGTATTCTATTTATAAGGTTCCAAAACCTTTCCTCCAAGAAAGAGGTTTTCCAAATATGGAAAAAAATTATATTTTCCTTTAAGAAAAAAAGTAAAAGTAATTATGGTTACTTTTATTTTTCTTCCAAGAAAAAGATAAAACTTAATTTTAGTAAGAAAATCAGGGCAAAAGACCCTAATAGAAGTGACAAAAGTTTTTTGAGATTTCAAGAGAAGATCATGATGAGATAAGCCGTTTATCAATATGATTGGCATTGTATTTAACCGAGGCATCCTTATAGACCGGTAGACTTGAACTTTGTTCTTACATGACATCAATTTGGTAGGCGCACTCGCAGTCTATTTTGATTGTTCAAATTTTGATAACACGATAAGACCATTATTGTTCAACTACTCTTTGACTCATGGGATTGGAATCGTCTTTGACAGGGAGCATTTTACCTCAAAATTAAATGTTTTGGTAAAGAATCCAAATTAATCTATATCTATATCTATAATCTATATCTATAATATATTAAAAGTGTGAAGACCCTTAGAAAAGTGATTTGAACTTTTTACCCTTCATTAAAAGACTCTTCTTTAGATAAAACTGTCTTTTCACTATTTTTTTAATTATATTAACTAGACTTCCTAAAATATATGGGACTCCTAAAATATATGGTAGGAGAATTAATTAATATTTTTCTTTCTACTAGACTTCCTAAAATATATGAGACTCTCAAAATATATGGTAGGAGAATTAATTAATATTTTCTTTTTTACTGTTCAGTTAGAAAAATACACCTAAAATAGATAGGACTCTATTAAGGAAATACTTCTATAAATATTGAGATATACGTTAACTAAAGAACAAACCAGTTTGCCTATTGGGAGAATATGATTAATGCTCATCTAACTTGATTCGATTGCATGTCTAGATGGTGGATGCATGATTTTCTAACCCTCAACTCCTTCACTGTTTTTGTCAACATAATAGAATTCAACATGTGTATACATATATCTTCTTTGTTTTCATTCAAAATCATTCTTTAAGGTCAAAATTTTCGCCCAGACAAGAATTAGTTGGATCAAAATCGAAGCTTTGTGATCACTATTATATTTTTTTTTATAGTTTACAGGCCGTAGATGAATATCGGTTGGCTTTGAAGAATTTCTTGTGTAAAAGTTAGGTTTAATTGTATTGTTTTGATATTTTTATTATCTTATTATTTTATTTTAATTTATAGATGCTAGATGAATGTGGGCCGGCTTTGAAATTTTTTTTAGGTAAAGGTTACGTTTAATTGCATTATCATAATATCTCTATTAGTTTGTTATTTTGTGGTAGTTTATAGTTCGTAGATGAATCTCGATCGGCTTTGAGAAATTTTTGTGTGTAAAATTTAAGTTTAATTGTGTTGTTTTGATATCACCTTTATCGTATTATTTTGTTGCAGTTTACAGGTGATAAATAAATGTTGGTCGATTTTGAGGAATTTTCTTATGTAAAAGTTAAGTTTAGTTGTATTATCTTGATATCTCTATTATGGTATTATTTTGTTATTGTTTATAGGTGATAGATGAGTGTCGGATGATTTTGAAACAAAAAATTGTGTGTAAAGATTAGATTTAATTGTATTATTTTGATGTCTCTATCATTGTATTATTTTGTTCCAATTTACAGATGGTAGATGAATGTCTATCGACTTTTAAAAATATTTTCGGTAAAGATTAGGTTTTATAAATAAATTCTCCATCTTTACATACTCAAAAGATATTAAATTTAATTATTATATTCATCTTTATTATTTAAACAAATATCTTATTTAATGTAATGTTTGAACTCATTCAAATAAGTTACACGTGCAAGGCGCGTACACCTAAACTAGTTTATCTAAGAGTAAGTAGCGAACACCGAATGGATGAAAATTTAACTAGTAAAAGGAATCCTTTACAGTCCTGCTATATTAACCTCCGGCAATTGATTGGGTTCGTTGTTGGTAATACTTGATCATTATCAGGCATACTTGCTAATACAGAATCCATAAATTAGATCATCAACATCTTCCTCAACCATCTCATTTAGTAACCCCCTAATTCTTTTTATAAGTTAGACGTGTCACAATCATGAGGAAATCGAACATTAATTTTTGAACCCGTAAAAATGTATTAGTCACCAAATTTGTCTATTTTCAAGTAACATAACGACAACAACACCAATAACAAGTTCATAATTAGTCACAGGTTTTTGGTTCAAGTATTCGGAAGGAAGATGTCGCCTTAAGTAAGAAGCACTTCATCTTCTGAAAGTGAAAATTTTCTATGCGAATCAGGATTAGTCGAGCCCTAAAGCGAATTCCAACATCAATCAAGTAAGGAAAAAATCCAAGTAGCATCTCTAAAGGCAAAAAAGTACTTGAAATATGTATATAATTATATATTGGCGTGAAATTTAAATTTAGTACGACGCTTCACTATCACCAAAGGTTACACAAGAAGCTAATTACTAAACCGATTTTTACACCTAAATCAAACCCTAATCTTTGGCATGCTTGTCTCATTCATAGGAATGTTTCTCGAGAATACTTCAATTGAGAGTAGTCTTGGCACCACATCTGGGCGAAAGGTTGTGAAGGAAAATGAGGTCAGGACGTCAGGTAGACCTGTTTCTGTCACGATCCGAACTGAGGTCCTAGCCGCAACGGGTATCCTGAACCATGAATGCCCGAGAGACCCCTTAACTTGTAATCATAAGCATAACTCATCTATTATCTAATGTGGAGAGAAAAATAAGCCAGAATAGCCTTGTAAGTTTTCAATTAAAAAAAGGGGACAAGTGGGTCCCACAAACTTGTCCCTAAAAAAAATAAGTCCCTTGAACAACTAGGATAGTTGTGGGACAACTACGTTAGTTGTCTGAACAACTTAGCGCAGTTGTTGAACAACTTCTCTCAGTTGTCGAACAACTACGCCTAGTTGTCGAACAACTACGCCTAGTTGTTGAACAACTAGGTGCAGTTGTAGGACAACTGTGCCTAGTTGTTGAACAACTTGTGCAGTTGTTGAACAATTTTGGTAGTTGTTGAACAACTTTGCAAAGTTGTTCAACAACTGGGACAAGTTGTTCGAACGGAAAAACTTAAGAAAAAAAACTCAAAAAAAATTTGTCCCTCCCACCTAATTTAAAAAACTTGGAGGACTCCTACTTAATTGGACAACTTATTTGTCCTTTTTAATCCAAAGTCCCAAATGTGGAAGTAAACTGAAAACATGGTAGTTTTATTATTTTAACTTAATCAATGTAGAACATAAGTTCATCAGAAACTCAAAACCATCCATAACGCATCTACGAAGTCTCTATTGAACTGATAACAACAATTTGTCTAAAACTAGGACAAGGCCCCCGGTCGGACTATGAACTAAATACAAATGAAATCAACACATGGAAAAGGCTTTCCGAAATAAGGGAGGCTCACCAACTACAAATATTTGACAATGATCTACTGATTAGCGGGACCACGAGACTAGGCCTCAGAACCTGAGATATTGGGGGTCAATACACAATATACTGGTACGTAGAATAATTCAAAAAATAATATATATTTTTATACAACATAGGTGAGAGCATTTCATAAAAGCATGCCAGCATAAAATATTTGAAAACATATGGGCATAATTTGCTGAACTTCAAAAAATCTTCTTGAAATCATGACTCAACTCTGCATTTCTCTGCTGAGTTAGATAGTACACCCTACAATTTGTAATGTCACGGGCTATATAGGATCCGCCCTTGACTCGGCGGCTAAGCCTCAAACCCAAGTTTGCCGCAAGGGCTGCAATCTCTGCATCTCTACCACGCCATAAGACCATCGCCAACGTACAATCACCTATTTCAGGGCAACACAAAACCTGTATCAGCAAATCACGGTGGGCAATGAGTTATCTAAACTCGAGCCTTCTTCGGTTGACCATCTAACTCTCTTTAAGCCCCACTTTAGACACTTAAAAATCATGTTTTCTTCTTATAAACTAATTCTCTCTTATTCTGTTTAGGGCACATCATAACAGAGTATCTTCATACCCAGAATTGAAAGTCCTTCATTTCATACCACAACATCTCTACTGCCCTTCTTATTTCAAAGCGTATTATTGACCATCCAAAAGATTTAAAAATCAAACGAGAGTTCATACTTCAAAAACACATGAAACAAAACACTTTCTTTCTTCAATACTTTATCTACAGTGGTCATCTCTTTTATCAATTACATGCAAATCTCTATTGGAAATATGAACATTTATAAATCAAGGAAAAACACTGTCTCATTTAATCATAAAAATAGTACAATTCATACATGATAGTAAGCTTTCAAACTCAAGCTTTTAGCTATCCGTATAATCAACCCATAACATGTAAAAACAAAGGGTTCCATAATAAGAGAAGGAATTACATGAATCACACTCTCATTTAACTTCTCAAACTTAATATCACATGAACACATGAAAACATTTTGAATCTAGGGTAGAACACCACTATTTCTACAAGACTTTATCATAAAACGGGATTTTCAATGCATGTTCATCAATTCTTTCAAAACCCTTTTCGTATGCATAAATATATACTCTTTACGCTTGTTTAAAATAGTAAATCTATGACTATGAGGTTTAGGATAGTCTCACGTGACTTTAACGATGAAGAACTCATGAAGAAATTGTCTCTTAAAGCTTACAAGTCCAAACCCTAGGTTGTTTTTCTCTCCTTGTGCTTAAGGGAGATGAACTAGGTATTTGTGAGTGTTTAAGAGTGAATAATGACCCCAACTTCGTCTATAGATGTTAAGGGACGGTTAGAAAATGTGAAAAGACTTTGTTTCCCTTAAAATAACACAAAAATGGAGCACTTTTGGCATGTGCAATGACCCAGGTAACGCCCAGTAGATCGCCTAAGCCAAGGCGGGCGTCACATGGTTAATCGCCCAGCCCTTAAGTGGGCGTCGCATGGACAACCGCACACCCTTTTCAGGGGCCCTTTGCAATCTGTCAGGCGATGTACGACCCTTTTCATAGCCATTACTTTTCACTCGGGTATCAGATTAAGGAGAAATTGGTATTGTTGGAAAGCTAATTCAATTACTCCCTCCGTTTAGTTTTAGTTGGCCGTCTTTCTAAAAATATTTGTTTCAATTTAGTTGTCCCTTTGATGAAATCAAGAAGATTTTATTATGTTCTTTCAACACTTCCCTCGACATTAAATGACTAAACAAAGTGTATTTATTCAAATTTATATTTTTAAAGCATAATTAATAAGGCTAATTTGGTAAAATAAACACCTAATTAATATTTTCTTAATGGGTGTACCAAGTCCATAGGGGTCAACTAATTCGAAACGGAGGGAGTATCTACAACTTGGTGGGTCTTAAGATGCAAAATTATAAGTACATCAAAAGTTATACACATTCAAAGTAGACCCTTGTAGAGTCGAATAATAAACTTTGGACGAATCAAAGTCTCTTAGCTCAACTTTGTTCTACGTGATTCCTATGAACATTTTTCACCTCGAAAGTACTTCATATTCTAGGATAATGATCATGACAAATGAATTCAAAAGTAAATCATGGGATTATAGTTTGCACACATAAGAACGACACTTCAAAGTCTAGCCCAAAAGTGCGGGGTGTCATATTATCTCCCCTTTGGGATCATTCGTCACCAAATGATGGGTAGGAACTTGTTGAAGCTCTAAAATTATGGAATAAATAATGTAACCTCGCATTGAATATTTTTCCACAACAAAATATGGAAAGGTATCAAAAGAGCTTCATGATAACCCCTAGTGAATCGTATAAGCACGAGTGTGAGATAATAAGGATTGACATAAAGATGACCTTGCATGTGAGTTCTAGGATCATAATCATCACAACATATGGTATGAGTTTATTTGGCGATCATAGATTTGATTTACATCGGTACTAATCATGAATTTTTTTTTGCAGGAGATAGGAATAGAAGCATTCTCTACCTTATAGGATACAAAGAATAGACTTAAACTTGGAGACACTACTCGTCTATGCCCCAAACAATAAATAACATACTTCATCATTTCAAGCTTACAACTCTCCCATCATACATCCAACCACAAGAGTTTGAGTCCCACCACATAGCACATTGGTTTACGATTTCATCAATCACAACATCCAGCCCTATCATTACTACACCTACTTCATGGATCTCCCCACTAAGACCAACAAATTCAGCCACTCTCACAAAGCTTTTCGCTATATATCTCCTCCTAACTATTTTACACAACAAAAGTTTATCTATATCTTTCCCCCTTCTCCTATAACCTTACCTCGAGAATTATATCAAAAAAATTTCACATTCAAGAACATTTAATCCCCTACCTAAGACATTACTATGCTTTCACAACCACCATCATACTACCATAAGGGGGGTCATTGAGGGACCCGAGTATAAGCATCATGAAAAAGAGTAACACTATTCGATTATAACATATGACTATTGCATTACTCAAGGTGGGACATGAGGTGAAGATATGAAGTATGTCATATATCAAGTGTCTGGATCATAAGAATCATAATCATGGAACTTGAATACTTAGAAAAATTGGATTTCTAAGACATCATTGTTTCTAGTTTGGAGGTCGGAACATGACATGACTTACATAGAGAACTCAAACCTTAGACATAGGCAGGACTTGAATACATAAGACATTGGTGGAATGACCTCTTAAATTGAAGTGAGAGGAGTTCGCTTTAATAGGAATAGATTTATCATGACTCCTCTCTGAAACTTGCCACCATGAGAAAATTTGAGAACTACCTTAGTTCGTCATCTCCTCCTTAATCAAAGTCACACTCCTGAACTTGAGGATATAACCTCTCATTAAATCAATACCCACAACTCTCAACACGAAGAGGGGTATCATCATGCACATAAATGCTAGACTCCCCTCAATAATATTAATGTAAAGACACTAAATTCTTTCTAGGACATCCCCTTCAAGGACACTAATCATAACTTCCTCCAATCTCTAAAGTCATCGACTTATGACTAACATTATAATGGGCATGGACATCCATGCTTCTAAACACTTAACAGTCCACCTTCAATTCCTTAGAATCTACCATACACCTTCTCATGTGAAGTACTAATTTACAACTACTAAAGAAAAGAAAGTCAAGGAGGTAAAGTCACATAATAGAGATAGTCGATCTTAATCTTATATTATAACCCATTACGATCTTATCTACATATTCTACTTTATCACATCATACTTACTTACCCATGCATACATTTAGACTTTCTTCAAATTTTATTTACGCCAATGAGTCTCTACCCATAACTTATTATCTGAACTACCCCTTTTTATTCACAACCTTTAAATAATTTCTACAACCACCATAACTATCCATTCTGAGATCCTTTCCTATTTTGAATAAATAATAATAATAGACAGACACTTCCTCCACGGACTACCATACACTTTAAAATTTTTGCTGCAATATTAGCCGATCACCATAAAAGAGCAACCCACCCCTCAGTCAAGGGTTATACAACTCAAACTACTTATTAATGCAAAAGTCAACTTCACCCTGGCTTCTAACCTCGTGACTTCATATAAATAACTTCAGGACCATCTTACTACTAATAGGTCATGACACTTTAACAAATACTACTACTTGGGTGGAAATATTGTTCCAATATTTTGCTACATCTCATTACCCTTAAGCATGACATCTGCAACAAGAATTTTGAAAGGGACTGAATATACTTCATACCTCATGCGCAAACGCACGATTAATGTAGATAGGGGTATAAGCTTAAATCAATACAAGTTAAGGCACTTATGTACTCCTATCAAGTCCTTATGCAATTTCATAATCTTTTATGACTCAATTAGAAGGGACCACATCATTTAGACTCTAAGATTCTGTACTTGAATCGCCTCCACCATGAGACATAGATAATAAAATCAGAGTAAAGAAGAAATTTGGACAACTTCCATATAGACAACACAATGGCACGATCTAGAGTATGAAAGAATGGAAAATATCTCCTAAATGCCTCTCCTTATAAGTGTGGTGCGATCCACACCCATAAAAAGAACTCAACTCGACACGACTTCGTAGACACCCTGGGATCCTGAACCATGCTCTGATACTAAGTTTGTCATGTCCCAAACTAAGGCCCTGTCTGCAATGAGTATCCCGAACCATGAAGGCCCGAGAGATCCCTTAACTTGAAATCAGAAGCATAACCCATCTATTATCAAATTACGAAAATAAATTGGAAACAAGGTAGTTCAATTATTTTAACTTAATCAATGCGGAACGTAAGTTCATCAAAAATCCAAAACTATCTATAGCACATTTACAAAGTCTCTACTGAACTGATAATAACAATCTGTCTAAAACCGGGACAAGGCCTCTGATCGGACCAAAAACTAAAAACAAATGAAATAAATACATAGAAAAAGGCCTTCCGAAATAAGAGAGGCTCACCAACTCCAAATATTTGAAAACGATCTACTGATTAGCGGGATCGCGGGATCGAACTTCAGAACCTGAAATGGGGGTCAATACACATTGTACTGGTACGTAGAACAATCCAAAAACAAATTATATTATTATACAACATAGGGGGGAGAATTTCATAAAAGCATGTCAGCATAAAACTTTTGAAAAAACATGGGCATAATTTACTGAACTTCAAAACATCTTCTTGAAATCATGACTCAACTCTGTATTTCTCTGCTGAGTTAGATGGTACACCCTACAATCTGCAATCCCACGGGCTATATGGGATCCGCTCTTGATTCGAAGGCCAAGACCCCAACCCAAGTTTGCTGCAAGGGCTGGAGTCTCTGCATCTCTACTACGCCATAAGGCCGTCGCCAGGGTACAATCCCCTATTTTAAGGCAACATAAAACCTGTGTCTGCAAATCACGATAGGAAATGAGTTATCTAAACTCGAGCCTTCTTTGGGTGACCATTTAACTCTCTTTAAGCCCCATTTTAGACTCTTAAAATCATGTTTTCTTCTTGTAAACCAATTCTCTCTTATTTTGTTTAGGGCACATCATAACAGAGTATCGTCATACACAGACTTGCAAGTCCTTTATTTCATAATACAACATCTTTACTACCCTTCTTATTTCAAAGCGTGTTACTGACCACCCAAATGATTTAAAAATCAGATGAGATTTCATACTTCAAAAACACACGAAAACAAAATACTTTCTGTCTTTAATATTTTATCTACGATGGTCATATATTTTATCAATTTCATGCACCTCTCAATTGAAAACATGAACATTTATAAATCAAGGAAAACACCATCTCATTTAATCATAAAAACAATACAATTCATACATGATAGTAAACCTTCAAACTCAAGCCTTTAGCTATCCGTATAATCAACCTACAACATGTAAAAATAGTGGGTTCAATAATAAGAGAGGGAATTACATGAATCATGCTATCATTTAACTTCTCAAACTTAATATCACATGAACACATGAAAATATTTTGAATCTAGGGTAGAACACCACAATTTCTACAAGACTTCATCATAAAATATGATTTTCAATGCATGTTCATCGATTCATTCGAAACCCTTTTTGTATGCATAAATATATACTCTTTAAAGCTTGTTTAAAATATTAAATCTATGACCATGAGGTTTAGGATAGTCCCACATACCTTTAATGACGAAGAACTTGTGAAGAAATTATCTCTTGAAGCTTACAGGTCCAAACCCTAGGTTATTTTTCTCTCCGTGTGCTTAAGGATGATGAACTAGGGATTTGTGAGTGTTTAAGCGTGAATAATGACCCCAATTTCATCTATATATGTTTAGGTATGGTTATAGAACGTGAAAAGACTTTGTTGCCCTTAAAATAACACAAAAATGGAGCACTTTTGGTATGTGCAATGACCCGACGACGCCCAGCTGATCACCCAAGCCAAGGTGGGCATTGCATGGACAATAACCTAGACCTTAAGTGGGCGTCGCATGGCCAATCACACAACCTTTCCAGTGGCCCTCTGCGATTTGTCAGGCGACGCATGACCCTTTGTATGGCCATAACTTTTTGCTCGGGTATCGGATTAAGGCGAAATTGGTATCATTGGAAATCTAATTCGATTATATACAACTTGGTGTGTCTTAAGCTAAAAAATTCTACGTACATCAAAAGATTTACATATTCAAAGTATATCCTTGTAGAGTCAAATAACAAACTTTGTACGAATCCAAGTCTCTTAGCTCAACCTTGTTCTAAGTGATTCCTATGAACATTTTTCTCCTTGAAAGTACTTCACATACTAGGATAAAGATCATGACGCATGAATTCAAAAGTATATCATGGGATTATAGTTTGCACACATACAAATAATGTTTTAAAGTCTAGTTCGAAAGTGTGGGGTGTTACAGTCTCATTCATTAGAAAATTTCTCGAGAATAGTTCACTTCAGGGTAGTTTTGGCACCACATCTGGGATCATGGGATATGAAGGGTATGTAAATTTACTAGAGAAGGGAAGACGTGAACTCGAGTTGGGATTAAACCTCATTGAAGATAGTGGGGCTGCATCTAAGTTGGTTTCAGATATTGGCCTGTATGAAGGAGTTCAAGAAAAGACCTCTGGGAAATCTCTTGGGGAAGCACAAGTAAGCCTATTACTTCGAGTAACATAATCTGATCGACACCCTACATAAGGACTTGCAGAGATATCATAGGTGAAAGGTGTAGAATAATAGTTTATCAAACTGAATCTCCAGGGTAATATCGGGTAACTGGCGGATGTAGTTGCTTCAAGTTGAAAATCTATTGGTTGTCGAAAAAGTGCAAGGTACTCGATAGGAGTCCCTGATCTATCTCCAATTTTAGTGGTAGAAATAGAGTACTCCATGCTTTAATTGAGGATCCAACTATTGTTGGTGGTGAGTTATTGATCTGTTTAGTCAATAAAAGTTTAGCTTATTCAAGTTCCCCAAGGACAAAACCTATACCAATCGAAGTGCTCTGAGTCACCAAGGCAAGCTCATAACCTGTTTGAAGAGCTTGTCCAACTTGCAAATTCCTACCATCAGAAGACGAGGTAATATGTACTTGAGGGTGCATGGGGGAACGAGTAACAGAAACAGAGCATTGGTGGCCATAAGTAGATGTCTGGCCGTGATTTTCCAAATAGTTTCCATTAGACATCTGGCGTGAAACCTTTAATGCTGGGGAATCTAATTCAACAATTTTGTTGCCCACATTAATATTGCATGATATTTCACACTACTTTTTTGAGCTGAGTATAGTTTTGAGATGCCTTCAAGAAATTTCATTCTTCAGTCAAGTCTTTAAAAAATTAAAAAACATTCAACTGCAAATGATATCATTTTAGCTGATTAAACTTGAAATGCAAATGTTTACAAGTAGATATTCTCATATTCCGAAAAAAGTAAAGATTAATAATTATTTATCTAGTTTGAAAGATATTGTGAGTCATTCCAATATAGAAGAGGATAATGAATTGGATGAAAAATCATCAATGATTATTGCAAATATTGTTAAGGATAATGCTCCAAAGAATAAGAAGATGAAGAAGATTTTAGACAAGGGAAAGAGCAAAACAAGAAAACGTTCAAGGGCAAGTGCTACAGTTGTAGTGATGTTGGCCACAAAGCTCTAAATAGTCAAGTTCTGAATAAGAACAAAAAAATAAATCAGATAAACATGTTGAAAATAACTAGAAAGATTTAAAATTTTTGTGCTATAATCACTGAAAGTGATCTAGTTGGATATCCAAATAAATGGTGGTTTGATTCAGGAGGCACCAAACATTTTTGTGTGGATAAATAAATTTTTGCTTCTTATGATACCATCGGTCCCAAAGAAGTGTTTTTTATTGAAAAATAATGCAACAACCTAGGTTGAAGAAAGTGAAAACATATTCGTAAAAATGACATCTGACAAGGTGTTGACTCTCAAAAATATTCTTCATATTCCTATTATTAGAAAGAACTTAGTTTCAAAAATGCTTCTCGTTAAAAATGGGTTTAAATATTTTTTTTTTTGGAGAAGTCTTAATAATCAAGAATGAAATGTATGCAGGGAAGGGCTACCTCAATGAGGGTCTTTTCAAACTTGATGTAATGGTTGTTGAAATGAAGAAAGTTGAGGCTTCTTCTTACTTGCTAGAGTCAAATAATGATTTGTGTCATAGAAGTTTAGGACATGTCAATTATAAAACCTTGTGAAAAAATAATTAGTTTGAAAGTGTTGCCTAGCTTTGAGTGCAATAAATTAAAATATTATATGTGTGGAATCTAAGTATGCTAAGAATTCATATAAGTCTGTAAAAAGGAATTTTAATTTCTTAGACTTAATCCACGCCGATATTTGTGATATGAAGTCAACACCAATTCATGGTGAAAAAAGTATTTCGTAATTTTTATTGACGATTGTACAAGATATTGTTATATTTATTTGCTAAATGGTAAGAATGAAGCAATAGACACATTTAAGCAATATAAAGATGAGGTTGAAAATCAGTTGGATAAAAGATTATAATAATAAGAAGTGATAGGAGTGGAGAGTATGAATATTCTTTTACGGAGATATATTTGAAAAATAAAATTATTCACCAAATTACTGTTCCGTATTCATCTCAATCGAATGAAATTGCGAAAAGAAAAATATGAACGTTGAAGGAAATGATGAGTGTCTTACTCTAAGTTTAGTTTTACCACAAAATTTGTAGGAGGAAACCATCCTTATATCAAATCGAATACTCAATAGAGTGTCCCATAGTAAGATACAATCCATTCCATATGAAAAATGGAAAGAAAGAAAACCCAACTTGAAATATTTTAAAGTGTGAGAGTGTCTAGTCAAAGTCTAAGTTCCTATACCTAAAAGAAAAAAAAAAGGACCAAATGTTGTGGACTAAATTTTCATCGGATATGCTAAAAGCAGTAAAACATGTTAATTTTTGGTTCATAAATTTGAGCATCCAGATATTCATGAAAATACGGTAATTGAATCAGATAATGTTGAGTTCTATAAATAAATTTATCTGTGTAAAATTGGACATGCGTTATCTAGTGGAGGGTCTAAACGACCTCGAGGTAAACCAAAGAATAATGTACTTAATGATGAGAATCCAGGGCGTAGTACACGTCAAAGAATGTCTACCGTCTTCAGATTAGATTTTGTAACATTTCTTCTTATAAATGAGTCTTATACGTTGAAAGAAGCGATGTCGTCTTCGTACTTCTCCTTTTAGAAAGAGGTTGTCAATAGCTAATTAATTGTTATTCAGTATATGTTGCATTCTTAAAATAATTAAGAATTCATTTAATTTGATACTTGAGCATTGAAATTGATTTTCTGAAACAAAAAAGAGCGTCGATAAAAAAAGGAAGAAAATAACAATTTATTCTTAAAATGTTTATATGCATCATTCAAAGTGTGACATAGTGTTCACTAATGTTTACCTGTTATTTGTGTTATATGGGTTAATTTATATCGAAAAATATGGAGAAGTAGATGTTTTTTAAGAAAATAAATAAAAATAAAAATCTATCTTTTGTTCTGTTCATATTAGTGATAGTAACTTCCAAAAGACGGGTTGAAATCATGTGAATGTGAAATAAGTAGTTATTAGCTGTATATATATACTATTTAGTACTTAATGGGGTGCTACTCCGGACGATATTATTCATAAGAGAAAATTTGGAACGGAGCAAAAGTGAAATAGCTCCTACTAATATAAAACTCTCCATCTCTCTTTTTTTTCTAAAAAATGATGAATGCTCAAAATTAGTTTTTGGTATGTCATTTACTTCAGTTCTAGCAATTAATTCATTAATTCTTTCAAGTTTTTACTATTTTTTAATAGAAACTTTTGCTTGTAAATTGCATTTAATTTCTAGATTTTTGTTACTTCAAAAATGTTAATACTAAAAATGTTTTTTTAATTTGCAGAGGACATACCAACTTTCGTGGTTCTATTTTTGTTACGTTCAAATCTTTTTCAAGTCTACTCGATAATTTTAGATCTTACTACAACTAAACTGTTTTATAGAAAGAAAAAGAAAATTAATTTGAGTTGTATTTCATGGAACAAAAATGTATTCAAATTTTCTTGTTATGCCTTGATTTGCTTGATTTTCACACACCAAAAAAAAATGCGCACGCACAAAACATATTTTTTCTTTTTTAGGAGCTAAATAACAGAAGTTCATTATTGACAATGAGGTTTTATCAAAATTAAAGAGCATATTGGCTATGGTCTATTTAGAAATGAATTAAAAGTCAATTTTAGTAACTAATTCATGTTTTATTTATATATGTTTTCAAGATTCAACCCTATAAAACTTTAACTTGTCACTGTTTAGTCATCTGCATCTAGATCTATTAAATAAATTTTTGTATCACTCTCTATATATAACGTTTTGATAACCAAATCTTTAAAGTGACTTCAATTTAGTGATTTTGTCATTTAATATTTTTTTTTTAATTTTAAGGATTCATCTCAGTAGTTTAGGTGATTGGTACTTGAACTTACACTATTGATGGTTAAAATCAGATTTTGCACCTTGTAATCTCCTCCGCCCCCAACTCAATTTTGTACACTTAAACAAACTCGTTTCCCAAGTGAATCTTTTATTCTTTTTTCACATAGATCGAACTTTAGGGGGTGTATGGTATAGACAAAAATATTTTTTAGTTTTTCATATTTGGTCACTCAACAAAATTCAGAAAACACTTTTTCTAGAAAAATTATTTTTTTAAAAAATAAGGATAATGATTCCAATAGGAAAAAGTAAATCTATAAGTGTCATTTCACGCTAATTGTCCCTTATCCACCATCCAGCAACCCAACCCCTATAGCTTCCATCTCCACCATCCCGCACACCTAACGCTCCACCCTCTACCCCGTCATGTTTTGCGTACCAAACACAAGAAAAACACTTTCCATGGTATCACACACACCCTTGCAAGTCGGTGTTTTTTTGTCTTCTTGTTGCATTTTTATTGTGTCACCTTTCTATATCATAACCCTAAACTTGTATATTTGAATTTCTTTGACATATCCTAGATCGAATTATCATACAACTTCATGAAAAATTCAAAAGTTATAAATCAATACACAGATGCTAAAGGAAATTTGGGAAACAACGGATTTTTGGATGCCTTTAAGGTAAGACCCCGTTTAGCACTTGAGAAATAAGTTGTTGCAGCAAGGGCAATGTTGTTGAGAAATAGGGCTTCTACAAGATTGGCCGGCCATGATTTCATTAGCTCCATCCAACCATGTGTTTTGACTAGCACCAAACCATTACCAACATCAAGTGCAGCTTCATTTGTGATTTTTCATAAGCATGGCTTTGCCTCCTACCTTGCACTTGAAGAGATTGAACAATCCGAGTACTACACTGGTGTAGAGATCCGTTATCCAAGATACCAAGTTATTCACTAGTACGTATGTTAAACCTCTCTATATGCTTTGATACTATGTCAAGTCATTTATATAGCAAAAGAATTAATTATGTTTAGAACAGGTATATATGAATTGTGAGTTGGAATTTTGTGGATATTCATATCTTTTTCAAGTCAACTTGATAATTTTAGATCTTTCTAGCTACAGCTATAATTGTTTTATAGAAAGAAAAAAAGAATTTTAACTTTGAGTTGCATTTCATGGAATAAAAATGTATCCAGATTTTCTGTTATGCCTTGATTTGCTTGATTTTTAAATACACCAAAAAAAATAAAAATATGTACACACACATTAACACGCGCAAAAAAATGTTTTACTTTTTTAGGAGCTAAATAACAAAAGTTCATCATTGACAACGAGGTTTTATCAAAATTAAAGATCTTATTAGCCATGGACTATTTAGCAATGAATTAAAAACCAATTTTAGTAACTGATTCATGTTTTCTTTATATATGTTTTCAAGATTCAACCCTAGTGAATTTTAACTTGTCATTATTTAGTCATCTGCATCTAGATCCATTAATTAAATCTGTGTGTCACTCTCTATATAAACATTTTGATAAGCAAATCTTTTGTGCTTGATTAAAGTAACTTTAATTTTTGTGATTTGTATAATCTTAGTAATTTAGGTGCTTGGTACATGAACTTACAGTATTGCTAGTGAAAAGTCTATTCTACACTGTAATCTCCTCCACCCCCAACTTCTTTTATATAAAAAAGTTATTCAATTTTGCACACTAAAACAAACTCGTTTCCCAGGTTAATCTTTTATTTTTTCTGTTTTTTCATATAGATCAAACTTTAGGAGATGTGTGGTATAGACGAAAATATTTTTCAATTTTTCCATGTTTGGTCACTCAATAAAATTCAGAAAATGTTTTTTCTGGATTTTTTTTAAATTGTGAGGATAATAATTTCGGTAGGAAAAAATAAATCCAGAAGTGACATTTCATGTTGATTGTACTTTGTCTACCCTCCAACACCCTCACCACCTATAGCTCCCATCCCCACCATCCCACACACCTTACCCTCCACCCTCTACCCCGTTGTGTTTTGCATACCAAACGTAAGAAAAACACTTTATTTAGAAAAATATTTTTCATGGTATGAGACACACCCTTGCAAGTCGTGTTTTTTTTTTTATCTTCTAGTTGCATTTTTGTGTGTCACTTTTCTTTATCATGATCCTAAACTTGTATATATGAATTTCTTTGACAGATCCGATATTAAATTGTCATATAACTTCATAAAAAATTTAGATAAGAAAAAGTCAGAAGTTATAAATCAATCCATAGATTCTAAAGTGAATGTGGGGAGCAAAGAATTTTTAGATGCCTTTAAGGTAAGGCCCCGTGTAGCACTTGTAAAAGAAGCTGCTGCAGCAAGTGCAATGTTGTTGAGAAATAAAGCTTTTACAAGCTTGGCCAGACATGGTTTCATTAGCTTCATCCAACCATGTGTTTTAGCTTGCACCAAACCGTTACCAATATCAAGTGCGACTTCATTTGCTATGTGTCGTAAGCATGGATTTGCCTCCTACCTTGCAATTGAAGAGATTGAACAATCCGAGTACTACACTCGTGTAGAGATCCGTTATCCAAGATACCAAGTTATTCACAAGTATGTATGTCAAACCTCTTTGTATGCTTTGATACTATGTTTAAGTCATTTATATAACAAAAGAATTAATTATGTTTTGAACAGGTATATGGATTGTGAGTGGAAATTTCATGAGCATACGAGTCACCATAATAATATTCTTCAGAGAGCAGAATAGGAAAGTTTCATCCTTTAGATTCCTGAATTTATTCGTGGAACAATGTTATCTTTTGTTATGTTTATGTTAATTAGCAGCTTTCTGTCAATTAATAGTTATGTAGAGCAACTAGCTAGCCAGCACAAAAAGGTCATTGCATGTCTTTTTGCAGTTGATCAATGTTTATCTTTTAATTTCCATTCCAGCTCAGTTGGTATGAAATCCTTATTTCTTATGTTCATCAGTACTTATTTTGTGTTAATCATTTCAATAAATGCACGTTGATAGTTGATCGGAGTGGAGTGTCGTGCGGGAGATAGCAAAGTAACTAAACTTTGAACAATTATAAATTAGAAATAAAGAAAAATAAACCAAAAAGGAGGAAATCTTATAACACGATCTGGTCAAATTGACCTAAATGTTGCTGGCATAACTGCATTCTCCATTTCTTGCATTCATATGCAAAAGTTTGTGCTTGCATTCATCCAAACCCCCTTGTCAAAAAATTAATCTAAATTATTCGGTTACTTATGCATATAGATGTTTATGTATATATATAACCCTTTTTGTATACTAAATTCTCTTAGTGAAAATGTAAACTCTACTACTACTGGCAATAATCCGTCAAAATTAATCACACATGATGCATTTCAATAATAAAGTGATTAACTAATTAATCAATTAGTAAGTATCAAGATGTAAGAATATACGTCTTAGCAATTGTGAATTACATGTATTACCTATCGATAACAGAACTTCACTTCAAATGTTGGTTAATTAATAGAACACAACAGAAGAAACAATAATTATAACAAAATAATATAATAATTGAAATACAAGAAATTTAAAATAGTAAAGACTCATTTGGTGAAAGAAATAAGGGATAACTAATTTCGAAATTAATTTTTGAATGAGCTTATAATACTATATTTGGCTGAGAAAAAATGCATGAAATAACTCATTCCGTGATAATTTGTTTCCAACCAAATGACCCCTAAAAGAGATTTAACAACAAGAAGCTACTAGAGTAATACCAAAGCTGTTAATAAGGAAATATAAGCCGTAACTTACTATCTGAGGTCAAGTCCTCGGTTAATTAAAGCTGCATCATGTCTTGCCTAATTGTCTATTTTGAATATTTCTTTGGCCTACCTAAATCTCTGCTGAAATCATCTATAGCCAACCTTTTCTAACTCAAAAAATTTCCTTCTGAGTTCAGAATCGTAAGTATGTACATATATATATATATATATAGATAAAGATTACAAGGAGAGAAAATTAGATAAGTGAAGGGCTTTTTTTTTTTTCATAAAACATAACAATGAGGACATGTTCAAGCTAAAAATGTAACGAAGAGTAAAACTAATCCATTTTAAATAGTTGGGCGTTAATTTGATTTTTTCCTTATCAATAGAAATTAAGAATTCATTTAATTTGATACTTGAGCGTTGAAATTGATTTTCTAAAACAAAAAAGATCGTCGATAAAAAAAGGAAGAAAATTATAATTTATTATTAAAATGTTTATATGCATCATTCAAAGTGCGACATAGTGTTCAATAATGTTTACCTGTTATTTGTGTTATATGGGTTAATTTATACCGAAAAATATGGAGAAATAGATGTTTTTTAAGAAAATAAATAAAAATAAAAATCTATCTTTTGTTCTGTTTATATTAGTGATAGTAACTTCCAAAAGACGGGTTGGAATCATGTGAATGTGAAATAAGTAGTTATTAGTTGTATATATATACTATTTAGTACTTAATGGGGTGCTACTCCGGACGATATTATTCATAAGAGAAAATTTGGAACGGAGCAAAAGTGAAGTAGATCCTACTAATATAAAACTCTCCATCTCTCTTTTTTCTAAAAAATGATGAATGCTCAAAATTAGTTTTTGGTATGTCATTTACTTCAGTTCTAGCAATTAATTCATTAATTCTTTCAAGTTTTTACTATTTTTTAATAGAAACTTTTGCTTGTAAATTGCATTTAATTTCTAGATTTTTGTTACTTCAAAAATGTTAATACTAAAAATGTTTTTTTAATTTGCAGAGGACATACCAACTTTCGTGGTTCTATTTTTGTTACGTTCAAATCTTTTTCAAGTCTACTCGATAATTTTAGATCTTACTACAGCTAAACTGTTTTATAGAAAGAAAAAGAAAATTAATTTGAGTTGTATTTCATGGAACAAAAATGTATTCAAATTTTCTTGTTATGCCTTGATTTGCTTGATTTTCACACCAAAAAAAAAAAATGTGCACGCACAAAACATATTTTTTCTTTTTTAGGAGCTAAATAACATAAGTTCATTGTTGACAATGAGGTTTTATCAAAATTAAAGAGCATAATTGCTATGGTCTATTTAGAAATGAATTAAAAGTCAATTTTAGTAACTAATTCATGTTTTATTTATATATGTTTTCAAGATTCAACCCTATAAAACTTTAACTTGTCACTGTTTAGTCATCTGCATCTAGATCTATTAAATAAATTTTTGTATCACTCTCTATATATAACGTTTTGATAACCAAACCTTTAAAGTAACTTCAATTTAGTGATTTTTTCATTTAATATTTTTTTTAATTTTAAGGATTCATCTCAGTAATTTAGGTGATTGGTACGTGAACTTACACTATTGATGGTTAAAATCTGATTTTGCACCTTGTAATCTCCTCCGTCCCCAACTCAATTTTGTACACTTAAACAAACTCGTTTCCCAAGTGTATCTTTTATTTTTTTTCACATAGATCGAACTTTAGGGGGTGTATGATGTAGACAAAAATATTTTTTAGTTTTTCATGTTCGGTCACTCAACAAAATTCAGAAAACACTTTTTCTAGAAAAAATCTTTTTTAAAAAAATGAGGATAATGATTCCAATAGGAAAAAACAAATTCATAAGTGTCATTTCACGCTAATTGTCCCTTATCCACCATCTAGCAACCCCACCCCTATAGCTTCCATCTCCACCATCCCACACACCTAACGCTCCACCCTCTACCTCGTCATGTTTTGCGTACCAAACTCAAGAAAAAAACTTTCCATGGTATCACACACACCCTTGCAAGTCGGTGTTTTTCTGTCTTCTTGTTGCATTTTTATTGTGTCACCTTTCTATATCATAATCCTAAACTTGTATATTTGAATTTCTTTGACATATCCTAGATTGAATTATCATACAACTTCATGGAAAATTCAGAAGTTATAAATCAATACACAGATGCTAAAGGGAATTTGGGAAACAACAGATTTTTGGATGCCTTTAAAGTAAGACCCCGTTTAGATCTTGAGAAAGAAGTTGTTGCAGCAAGGGCAATGTTGTTGAGAAATAGGGCTTTTACAAGCTTGGCCGGCCATGGTTTCATTAGCTCCATCCAACCATGTGTTTTGGCTAGCACGAAACCATTACCAACATCAAGTGCAACTCCATTTGTGATTTTTCATAAGCATGGCTTTGCCTCCTACCTTGCACTTGAAGAGATTGAACAATCCGAGTACTACACTGGTGTAGAGATCCGTTATTCAAGATACCAAGTTATTCACAAGTACGTATGTCAAACCTCTCTATAAGCTTTGATACTATGTTAAGTCATTTATATAGCAAAAGAATTAATTATGTTTAGAACAGGTATATATGAATTGTGAGTTGGATTTTTGTGGATTTTCAAATCTTTTTCAAGTCAACTTGATAATTTTAGATCTTTCTAGCTACAGCTATAATTGTTTTATAGAAAGAAAAAAAGAATATTAACTTTGAGTTTCATTTCATGGAATAAAAATGTATCCAGATTTTCTTGTTATGCCTTGATTTGCTTGATTTTCACTCAAACCAAAAAAAAAACATGTACACACACATTAACACGCGCAAAAAAATGTTTTACCTTTTTAGGAGCTAAATAACAAAAGTTCATCGTTGACAACGAGGATTTATCAAAATTAAAGATCTTATTGGCTATGGACTATTTAGCAATGAATTAAAAGCCAATTTTAGTAACTAATTCATGTTTTCTTTATATATGTTTTCAAGATTCAACCCTAGTGAATTTTAACTTGTCATTGTTTAGTCATCTGCATCTAGATCCATTAATTAAATCTGTGTGTCACTCTCTATATAAACATTTTGATAAGCAAATCTTTTGTGCTTGCTTAAAGTAACTTTAATTTTTGTGATTTGTGTAATCTTAGTAATTTAGGTGGTTGGTACTTGAACTTACAGTATTGCTAGTGAAAATTCTATTCTACAGTGTAATCTCCTCCACCCCCAACTTCTTTTATATAAAAAAGTTATTCAATTTTGCACACTAAAATAAACTCGTTTTCTAGGTTAATCTTTTATTTTTTTTCCATATAGATCAAACTTTAGGAGATGTGTGGTATAGACGAAAATATTTTTCAATTTTTCCATGTTTGGTCACTCAATAAAATTCAGAAAATATTTTTTCTGGATTTTTTTTTAAATTGTGAGGATAATAATTTCGGTAGGAAAAAATAAATCCAGAAGTGACATTTCATGTTGATTGTACTTTGTCTACCCTCAAACACCCTCACCACCTATAGCTCCCATCCCCACCAGCCCACACACCTTACCTTCCACCCTCTACCCCGTTGTGTTTTGCATACCAAACGTAAGAAAAACATTTTATTTAGAAAAATATTTTTCATGGTATGAGACACACCCTTGCAAGTCGTGTTTTTTTTTTTATCTTCTAGTTGCATTTTTGTGTGTCACTTTTCTTTATCATGATCCTAAACTTGTATATATGAATTTCTTTGACAGATCCGACATTAAATTATCATATAACTTCATAAAAAATTTAGATAAGCAAAAGTCAGAAGTTATAAATCAATCCATAGATGCTAAAGTGAATGTGGGGAACAAAGAATTTTTAGATGCCTTTAAGGTAAGGCCCCGTGTAGCACTTGAAAAAGAAGCTGCTGCAGCAAGTGCAATGTTGTTGAGAAATAGGGCTTTTACAAGCTTGGCCAGACATGGTTTCATTAGCTTCATCCAACCATGTGTCTTAGCTTGCACCAAACCGTTACCAATATCAAGTGCGGCTTCATTTGCTAAGTGTCGTAAGCATGGATTTGCCTCCTACCTTGAAATTGAAGAGATTGAACAATCCGAGTACTACACTCGTGTAGAGATCCGTTATCCAAGATACCAAGTTATTCACAAGTATGTATGTCAAACCTCTTTGTATGCTTTGATACTATGTTTAAGTCATTTATATAGCAAAAGAATTAATTATGTTTTGAACAGGTATATGGATTGTGAGTGGAAATTTCATGAGCATACGAGTCACCATAATAATATTCTTCAGAGAGCAGAATAGGAAAGTTTCATCCTTTAGATTCCTGAGTTTATTCGTGGAACAATGTTATCTTTTGTTATGTTTATGTTAATTAGCAGCTTTCTGTCAAGCTATGTATGTAATAGTTAAGTAGAGCAGCTAGCTAGCCAGCACAAAAAGGTCATTGCATGTCTTTTTGCAGTTGATCAATGTTTATCTTTTAATTTCCATTCCAGCTCAGTTGGTATGAAATCCTTATTTCTTATGTTCATCAGTACTTATTTTGTGTTAATCATTTCAATAAATGCACGTTGATAGTTGATCGACGTGGAGTGTCGTGCGGGAGCTAGCAAAGTAACTAAACTTTGAACAATTATAAATTAGAAATAAAGAAAAATAAACCAAAAAGGAGGAAATCTTATAACGCGATCTGGTCAAATTGACCTAAATGTTGCTGGCATAACTGCATTCTCCATTTCTTGCATTCATATGCAAAAGTTTGTGCTTGCATTCATCCAAATCCCCCTTGTCAAAAAATTAATCTAAATTATTCGGTTACTTATGCATATAGATGTTTATGTATATATATAACCCTTTTTGTATATTAAATTCTCTTAGTGAAAATGTCAACTCTACTACTACTGGCAATAATCCGTCAAAATTAATCACACATGATGCATTTCAATAATATAGTGATTATCTAATTAATCAATTAGTAAGTATCAAAATGTAAGAATATACGTCTTAGCAATTGTGAATTACATGTATTACCTATCGATAACCGAACTTCACTTCAAATGTTGGTTAATTAATAGAACACAACAGAAGAAACAATAATTATAACAAAATAATATAATAATTGAAATACAAGAAATTTAAATTAGTAAAGACTCATTTGGTGAAAGAAATAAGGGATAACTAATTTCGAAATTAATTTTTGAATGAGCTTATAATACTATATTTGGCTGAGAAAAAATGCATGAAATAACTCATCCCGTGATAATTTGTTTCCAACCAAATGACCCCTAAGAGAGATTTAACAACAAGAAGCTACTAGAGTAATTCCAAAGCTGTTAATAAGGAAATATAAGCCGTAACTTACTATCTGAGGTCAAGTCCTCGGTTAATTAAAGCTGCATCATGTCTTGCCTAATTGCCTATTTTGAATATTTCTTTGGCCTACCTAAATCTCTGCTGAAATCATCTATAGCCAACCTTTTCTAACTCAAAAAATTTCCTTCTGAGTTCAGAATCGTAAGTATGTACATATATATATATATATATATATATATATAAAGATTACAAGGAGAGAAAATTAGATAAGTGAAGGGCTTTTTTTTTTTTCACAAAACATAACAATGAGGACATGTTCAAGCTAAAAATGTAACGAAGAGTAAAACTAATTCATTTTAAATAGTTGGAGGTTAATTTGATTTTTTCCTTATCAATAGAAATTAAGAATTCATTTAATTTCATACTTGAGCGTTGAAATTGATTTTCTGAAACAAAAAAGATCGTCGATAAAAAAAGGAAGAAAATGATAATTTATTATTAAAAAATTTATATGCATCATTCAAAGTGCGACATAGTGTTCAATAATGTTTACCTGTTATTTGTGTTATATGGGTTAATTTATACCGAAAAATATGGAGAAATAGATGTTTTTTAAGAAAATAAATAAAAATAAAAATCTATCTTTTGTTCTGTTTATATTAGTGATAGTAACTTCCAAAAGACGGGTTGAAATCATGTGAATGTGAAATAAGTAGTTATTAGCTGTATATATATACTATTTAGTACTTAATGGGGTGCTACTCCGGACGATATCATTCATAAGAGAAAATTTGGAACGAAGCAAAAGTGAAGTAGATCCTACTAATATAAAACTCTCCATCTCTCTTTTTTCTAAAAAATGATGAATGCTCAAAATTAGTTTTTGGTATGTCATTTACTTCAGTTCTAGCAATTAATTCATTAATTCTTTCAAGTTTTTACTATTTTTTAATAGAAACTTTTGCTTGTAAATTGCATTTAATTTCTAGATTTTTGTTACTTCAAAAATGTTAATACTAAAAACGTATTTTTAATTTGCAGAGGACATACCAACTTCCGTGGTTCTATTTTTGTTACGTTCAAATCTTTTTCAAGTCTACTCGATAATTTTAGATCTTATTACAGCTAAACTGTTTTATAGAAAGAAAAAGAAAATTAATTTGAGTTTTATTTAATGGAATTAAAATGTATTCAAATTTTCTTGTTATGCCTTGATTTGCTTGATTTTCACACCAAAAAAAAAAAAATGTGCACGCACAAAACATATTTTTTCTTTTTTAGAAGCTAAATAACAGAAGTTCATTGTTGACAATGAAGTTTTATCAAAATTAAAGAGCATATTGGCTATGGTCTATTTAGAAATGAATTAAAAGTCAATTTTAGTAACTAATTCATGTTTTATTTATATATGTTTTCAAGATTCAACCTTATAAAGCTTTAACTTGTCACTGTTTAGTCATCTGCATCTAGATCTATTAAATAAATTTTTGTATCACTCTCTATATATAATGTTTTGATAACCAAATCTTTAAAGTGACTTCAATTTAGTGATTTTGTCATTTAATATTTTTTTTTAATTTTAAGAATTCATCTCAGTAGTTTAGGTGATTGGTACTTGAACTTACACTATTGATGGTTAAAATCTGATTTTGCACCTTGTAATCTCCTCCGTCCCTAACTCAATTTTGTACACTTAAACAAACACGTTTCCCAAGTGTATCTTTTATTTTTTTCCACATAGATCGAACTTTAGGGGGTGTATGATATAGACAAAAATATTTTTTAGTTTTTCATGTTCGGCCACTCAACAAAATTCAGAAAATACTTTTTCGAGAAAAAAACTTTTTTTAAAAAATGAGGTTAATGATTCCAATAGGAAAAAACAAATTCATAAGTGTCATTTCACGCTAATTGTCCCTTATCCACCATCCAGCAACCCCACCCCTATAGCTTCCATCTCCACCATCCCACACACCTAACGCTCCACCCTCTACCTCGTCATGTTTTGCGTACCAAACTCAAGAAAAACACTTTCCATGGTATCACACACACCCTTGCAAGTCGGTATTTTTCTGTCTTCTTGTTGCATTTTTATTGTGTCACCTTTCTATATCATAATCCTAAACTTGTATATTTGAATTTCTTTGACATATCCTAGATTGAATTATCATACAACTTCATGGAAAATTCAGAAGTTATAAATCAATACACAGATGCTAAAGGGAATTTGGGAAACAACAGATTTTTGGATGCCTTTAAGGTAAGACCCCGTTTAGATCTTGAGAAAGAAGTTGTTGCAGCAAGGGCAATGTTGTTGAGAAATAGGGCTTTTACAAGCTTGGCCGGCCATGGTTTCATTAGCTCCATCCAACCATGTGTTTTGGCTATCACCAAACCATTACCAACATCAAGTGCAGCTCCATTTGTGATTTTTCATAAGCATGGCTTTGCCTCCTACCTTGCACTTGAAGAGATTGAACAATCCGAGTACTACACTGGTGTAGAGATCCGTTATCCAAGATACCAAGTTATTCACAAGTACGTATGTCAAACCTCTCTATATGCTTTGATACTATGTTAAGTTATTTATATAGCAAAAGAATTAATTATGTTTAGAACAGGTATATATGAATTGTGAGTTGGATTTTTGTGGATTTTCAAATCTTTTTCAAGTCAACTTGATAATTTTAGATCTTTCTAGCTACAGCTATAATTGTTTTATAGAAAGAAAAAATGAATATTAACTTTGAGTTGCATTTCATGGAATAAAAATGTATCCAGATTTTCTTGTTATGCCTTGATTTGCTTGATTTTCACACACACCAAAAAAAAAACATGTACACACACATTAACACGCGCAAAAAAATGTTTTACTTTTTTAGGAGCTAAATAACAAAAGTTCATCGTTGACACCGAGGATTTATCAAAATTAAAGATCTTATTGGCTATGGACTATTTAGCAATGAATTAAAAGCCAATTTTAGTAACTAATTCATGTTTTCTTTATATATGTTTTCAAGATTCAACCCTAGTGAATTTTAACTTGTCATTGTTTAGTCATCTGCATCTAGATCCATTAATTAAATCTGTGTGTCACTCTCTATATAAACATTTTGATAAGCAAATCTTTTGTGCTTGCTTAAAGTAACTTTAATTTTTGTGATTTGTGTAATCTTAGTAATTTAGGTGGTTGGTACTTGAACTTACAGTATTGCTAGTGAAAATTCTATTCTACAGTGTAATCTCCTCCACCCCCAACTTCTTTTATATAAAAAAGTTATTCAATTTTGCACACTAAAACAAACTCGTTTTCTAGGTTAATCTTTTATTTTTTTTCCATATAGATCAAACTTTAGGAGATGTGTGGTATAGACGAAAATATTTTTCAATTTTTTCATGTTTGGTCACTCAATAAAATTCAGAAAATATTTTTTCTGGATTTTTTTTAAATTGTGAGGATAATAATTTTGGTAGGAAAAAATAAATTCAGAAGTGACATTTCATGTTGATTGTACTTTGTCTACCCTCCAACACTCTCACCACCTATAGCTCCCATCCCCACCATCCCACACACCTTACCCTCCACCCTCTAACCCGTTGTGTTTTGCATACCAAACGTAAGAAAAACACTTTATTTAGAAAAATATTTTTCATGGTATGAAACACACCCTTGCAAGTCGTGTTTTTTTTTTATCTTCTAGTTGCATTTTTGTGTGTCACTTTTCTTTATCATGATCCTAAACTTGTATATTTGAATTTCTTTGACAGATCCGACATTAAATTGTCATATAACTTCATAAAAAATTTAGATAAGCAAAAGTCAGAAGTTATAAATCAATCCATAGATGCTAAAGTGAATGTGGGGAACAAAGAATTTTTAGATGCCTTTAAGGTAAGGCCCCGTGTAGCACTTGAAAAAGAAGCTGCTGCAGCAAGTGCAATGTTGTTGAGAAATAGGGCTTTTACAAGCTTGGCCAAACATGGTTTCATTAGCTTCATCCAACCATGTGTCTTAGCTTGCACCAAACCGTTACCAATATCAAGTGCGGCTTCATTTGCTAAGTGTCGTAAGCATGGATTTGCCTCCTACCTTGAAATTGAAGAGATTGAACAATCCGAGTACTACACTCGTGTAGAGATCCGTTATCCAAGATACCAAGTTATTCACAAGTATGTATGTCAAACCTCTTTGTATGCTTTGATACTATGTTTAAGTCATTTATATAGCAAAAGAATTAATTATGTTTTGAACAGGTATATGGATTGTGAGTGGAAATTTCATGAGCATACGAGTCACCATAATAATATTCTTCAGAGAGCAGAATAGGAAAGTTTCATCCTTTAGATTCCTGAGTTTATTCGTGGAACAATGTTATCTTTTGTTATGTTTATGTTAATTAGCAGCTTTCTGTCAAGCTATGTATGTAATAGTTAAGTAGAGCAGCTAGCTAGCCAGCACAAAAAGGTCATTGCATGTCTTTTTGCAGTTGATCAATGTTTATCTTTTAATTTCCATTCCAGCTCAGTTGGTATGAAATCCTTATTTCTTATGTTCATCAGTACTTATTTTGTGTTAATCATTTCAATAAATGCACGTTGATAGTTGATCGATGTGGAGTGTCGTGTGGGAGCTAGCAAAGTAACTAAACTTTGAACAATTATAAATTAGAAATAAAGAAAAATATACCAAAAAGGAGGAAATCTTATAACGCGATCTGGTCAAATTGACCTAAATGTTGCTGGCATAACTGCATTCTCCATTTCTTGCATTCATATGCAAAAGTTTGTGCTTGCATTCATCCAAATTCCCTTGTCAAAAAATTAATCTAAATTATTCGGTTACTTATGCATATAGATGTTTATGTATATATATAACCCTTTTTGTATACTAAATTCTCTTAGTGAAAATGTCGATTCTACTACTACTGGCAATAATCCGTCAAAATTAATCACATATGATGCATTTCAATAATAAAGTGATTAACTTATTAATCAATTAGTAAGTATCAAGATGTAAGAATATACGTCTTAGCAATTGTGAATTACATGTATTACCTATCGATAACAGAACTTCACTTCAAATGTTGGTTAATTAATAGAACACAACAGAAGAAACAATAATTATAACAAAATAATATAATAATTGAAATACAAGAAATTTAAAATAGTAAGGACTCATTTGGTGAAAGAAATAAGGGATAACTAATTTCGAAATTAATTTTTGAATGAGCTTATAATACTATATTTGGCTGAGAAAAAATGCATGAAATAATTCATCCCGTGATAATTTGTTTCCAACCAAATGACCCCTAAGAGATATTTAACAACAAGAAGCTACTAGAGTAATACCAAAGATGTTAATAAGGAAATATAAACCGTAACTTACTATCTGAGGTCCAGTCCTCGGTTAATTAAAGCTGCATCATGTCTTGCCTAATTGCCTATTTTGAATATTTCTTTGGCCTACCTAAATCTCTGCTGAAATCATCTATAGCCAACCTTTTCTAACTCAAAAAATTTCCTTCTGAGTTCAGAATCGTAAGTATGTACATATATATAAAGATTACAAGGAGAGAAAATTAGATAAGTGAAGGGCTTTTTTTTTTTCACAAAACATAACAATGAGGACATGTTCAAGCTAAAAATGTAACGATGAGTAAAACTAATCCATTTTAAATAGTTGGGGGTTAATTTGATGTTTTCCTTATCAATAGAAATTAATTCTCACCCCCTCAAAGATATTGGAATACAATCTTGTGAAGTGTACTCTCTTCGTTTCGTTTTACTTGATCCTTTTATTAAAAATAGTTATTTCAATTTACTTATTTAATTTATGATGAAATCAAGTGAAATTTATCATGTTATTTCAATACTACCCCTATCATTAAATGATTATATAAAGCGCATAGTACTCAAATTTATATTTTCAAACCTAAAGTAATAAAACTAGTTTAGTAAAATAAGCCCCTAAGAAATACGTTTTTAAAGAAAGTGTCAAGTTATTAAAAACAAAGTAAAATGAAGTGGAAAAAGTATATAAAAATCATCTTAGACCACAAATATCTAAAATATCATTTTCTTTTTTAAAATAATATGCCATGTAAAACAACGACAGGAAAGTTGAACTAAGTGATTATGTAAATTAGTCATTGAGAATTGAGTTATTTCAAATGACAACTTGACACAAATACATTAATTCACTCATTTTAATACACATCACTATCCGATGATTGAACAAAAAGCTCCTTTTCTTTACTGCTTTTTCTTCCTACAGTATTAAAACTCTAACAATGACTTCCTATTCAGCTCCCACTAACACGAACCCCAAAACGTTCTTAAGAGATACACGAAATATAAAAAAGAGAAGAGGTAAACGAAGTAAATAAATTTAAACTACGTAATAAATTGATTAAGCATTAAATATCAAATCTTATATCATTATGAAACACAAAATTCATCTAGGGGAAAAAGCTCTAAATTCAAACAACTTAATACTGTTTGTTTGAGAATAGAACTAACACCTTATATATTAATGAAAATTTTAAAGACATTCAATTATAAAAGATATATTCCTTTTCATTTTGTTTTAATTAATTCCTATATTTAAAATTATTTTTCAATTTACTATTAGCAAGATATATAATTTTCTCTTATTTCCCCTTTTCAATCATTTTGTTAAATAATTGATAATGGGAAAATCCCAATGTCTTTTGTAGACTTAATAAGAGAAAAATGTATGAATAAATAACTAGCACATTATATTTAAACATTCGTAAGTATGAGCAAAAATATTAGTTAAGAAGAAATATAGCTTGATGTATCCAATGATAAACGAGTAAAAAAAAAGTATTTAAATTATATGAAATTGTACCAGACTGTAAAAAGCCCTGAAATAAGAAAATTAATGAACTAAACTTATCAAATAAATCATTTTAATAGATGCATTTTAGAGTGATGATACTTTAGATATGTTCAATATAAATATCTATAATCTATAATATATTAAAAGTGTGAAGACCCTTATAAAAGTGATTTGAACTTTTTACCCTTCATTAAAAGACTCTTCTTTAGATAAAACTGTCTTTTCACTATTTTTTAATTTATTATTTAATTTTTTTATTATATTAACTGGACTTCCTAAAATATATGATAAGAGAATTAATTAATATTTTTCTTTCTACTAGATTTTCTAAAATATATGAGACTCCTAAAATATATGGTAAGAGAATTAATTAATATTTTCCTTTCTATGGTTCAATTAGAAAAATACTCCTAAAATATGACTCTATTAAGGAAATACTTCTATAAATATTGAGATGTACGTTAAACTAAAGAACAAATCGATTTGTCTATTGGGAGAATATGACTGATGCTTATCTAACTTGATTCGATTGCATGTCTAGACGATGGATGCTTGATTTTCTAATCCTCAACTTCTTCACTGTTTTTGTTAACATAATAGAATTCAACATGTGTGTATATATATCTTCTTTGTTTTCATTCAAAATCATTCTTTAGGGTCAAAATTTTTGGTCAGACAAGAATTAGTTGGATCAAAATCGAAGTTTTGTGATCACTATTATATATATATATATATTTTTTTTTATAGTTTACAAGTTGTAGATGAATGTAGGTGCTTTGAAGAATTTCTTGTGTAAATGTTAGGTTTAATTATATTATTTTTGTATCTTTATTATCTTATTCTTTTATTTTAATTTACAGATGCTATAGATGAATGTGGGTCGACTTTGAATTTTGTTTTAGGTAAAGGTTAAGTTTAATTGTATTATCGTAATATCTCTATTAGTTTGTTACTTTGCGGTAGTTTACAGTTCGTAGATAAATTTCGATCAACTTTTAGAATTTTTTTTGTGAAAAATTTAAGTTCAATTGTATTGTTTTGATATCACTTTTATCGTATTCTTTTGTTGTAGTTTACACGTGATAGATAAATGTTGGTCGATTTTGAGAATTTTTTTTATGCAAAGGTTAGGTTTAGTTGTATTATTTTGATATCTCTATTATCGTATTATTTTGTTATTGTTTACAGGTGATATCTCTATTATCGTATTATTTTGTTATTGTTTACAGGTGTTAGATGAGTGTCAGACGACTTTGAGAAAATTTTTATGTGCAAAGATTAGATTTAATTGTATTATTTTGATGTCTCTATCATTGTATTATTTTGTTGCAATTTACAGATGGTAGATGAATGTCTGATCGATTTTTAAAAATATTTTTGGTAAAGATTAGGTTTAATAAATAAATTCTCCATCTTTACATACTCAAAAGATATTAAATTTAATTATTATATTCAGCTTTATTATTTAAACAAATATCCTATTTAATGTAATGTTTGAACTTATTAAAATAAGGTACACGCGCAAGACGCGTACACCTAAACTAGTATAATGAATAGATTGAGAAGAACACGTTTAATTTGGCTAAACACTATAAATAAGTAAATGGATTCAGTTTTATTCTCACGAATCCGACAAATTTAAGGTAATCGAAAAATTTACTTAAATTTTTAATTATAAATTTTCGTCAAACAAGACGTGACAAATATTTAAATCAAAATTACTACATATAAAAAGCATAATTAACAGAATATGTAATTCTCCTTGGTTTTTTTGTTTCTCCCTTTTCAGAATTATTAAGAGGAAAATATTTAAGAAATGACACATTGCATTATATTTGAACGCTGGTAAGCCAACATATTAGTCAAGAAAAAATAAAGCTTAATGTACCCAATGATGACATGTAAAAACAATAAGCATCAAAATAATATAAAATTAGTATTAGACTTTAAAAATATTGAAATAAGTTGTCTGATTAATTAAATTTGACCAAATAAATCGTATTAATAAATGTATTTAAGATGAATGATATTTTAAATTTGTTTAATGCTTCACCGTTACATATTAATTGAACATTTTTTATTTTGTACGGTGCTTAAAAAATTATTGATGAAACGGTAGATTTTACTACTACCTCTTTTATCCATATTAATGAACATAAAGATAATTCCTTTAAATATCCAAATAGTATTAATTATAGGGATAAAAATGGAATTTTTTTAATTAACTCTATCTTGGTTTAGTAAGTGATTAACTGATTTAGGATATTTATTTTTAATAAAATGACCAACTAAAATGAAATGGAGGGAGTATAAATATAATGAATAGATTGGACAAGAACATGCTTAATTTGACTAAACATTTTAAATAGTAAGTAATTGAATTTAGTCCTATTCTCATTAAATCCGAGAAATTCAATATAACTAAAAAATTCACTTAAATTTATAATCATAAGTTTACGTTAAAGGCGATGTGACAAATATTTTGAATAAAGTTATATTATATATTTACAGTTTTCAAAAAATTATGAAATGTGCTACATTTGGATTTTATAGCAAATACGTAATATATACACTCTAACAATATGAAAAAATAAGTGTTTTGTGCGTTTCAGCTGATACCCGCATAATGCAATTAATATTCACTACTTAAATATAAATTTTTATTGGTACAACTGATATTCGCCTCATACAATAAAATGTAATTATGTTTATAAATACGTGAAATGTAACTACACTCATAATTATATTCTAAACTATTGTTTTTATGGCACTTTCTCAAAAAGCAAGTACAAAGCACAATGAAAATAGAATCTCTCACTTCCTTAGTTTCCAATTGATTGACTTGTTTTGACTTAACATAAGAATTTAAGAAAATAAAAAATCTTATGATCTTAATTAAATTATATTAAATATATCAAAATATCTTTAATTTTGTGAGTTAAATGTAATTTGATACGAAATTTGAGAAAATAAAGAATCTTATGGTCTTAGGAGTAAACTAAAGTATGTTAACTATATTAAAAAATCTTTAATTTTGTGTGTTAAACGTGAATTGATATGGAATTTGAGAAAATAAAAAATCTTATAAGCTTAAATTAAAATATATTAAATATATCAAAATATTTTTAATTTTGTGGATTTAACACGTCTTGGCACAAAATTTAAGAAAATAAAGAATCTTACTCATCATCCCATTTTAGTTGATCATCTTACTAAAAATAAATTTTTCATATTAGTTGATCACTTACTAAATAAGGATAGAACTAATCATTTTTTCTATTTTACCACAACAATTAATAATATACATTAAATGTGAACAATTACAATTTCAATGTTCATTGTTATGCCAATGAATATCATTAGTATGGATAAAAAATAAGATAGTAAAAGTTTATCACTTCAACAACAACATACCCAGTGTATTCCCACCTAGTGGGGTCTGGGGAGGGTAGAATGTACACAGACCACACCACTACCTCAGGAGAAGTAGAGAGGCTGTTTTCGATAGACCCCTGGCTTAGGACCGATAACAGTATAATAAACACAAAAAGATAAGTGTATATAAACTAGTATGGTACGCAAAACAAACTAACAGTATAACAAACACGAAAGATAAGTGCATTTAAACTAGTACGGTATCCAAAATAAACTAACACTTCTAGCCACAAGCTAATACTACAGCCACAACATCACAAACAAGAAACTTCAGACACAAAGTAGCGCTCCCCTACGATTACCGACGCACTCCCACCCCCTAACCCTCTACCTTAATTCGCGTCTTCCATACCTTCCTATCAAAGATCATGTCCTCCGTAAGATGTAACTGCTCCATATCATTCCTAATCACCTCCCTCCAATTTTTCTTCGGTTTACTTCTACTCTGCCTAAAACCATCCATAGCCAGTGTCTTACATCTCCGCACTGGAGCATCAGAGCCCCTCCTCATCACATGCCCGAACCAACATAACCCCACTTCTCGCATCTTGTCCTCCACCGATGCAAACCCCACTTCTCGCATCTTGTCCTCCACCGATGCGACTCCTACCTTCTCCAAAATAATCTCATTCCTTACCTTATCTTTCCTGGTATGTCCACAAATCCATCGCAACATTCTCATCTCCGCCACCTTCAACTTTTGGATGTGGGAGTTCTTAACTGGCCAACACTCCGCTCCATACAACATAGCCGACCAGACTACCACTCTGTAGAACTTACCTTTAAGCTTCGGGGGATCTTCTTTTCACATAGAACTCCCGAAGCGAGCCTCCATTTCAACCACCCTGCCCCAATACGATGTGTGACATCCTCGTCAATCTCACTATTGCCCTGAATCATAAACCCAGATACTTAAAACTCTCTCTCTTCTGAATGGCCTGAGAGTCAAGCTTCACAACCACTCCAGCCTCCTGCGACACATCACTGAACTTACACTCCAAGTACTCCATCTTGTTCTACTTAATCGAAATCCTTTATGATTAATCATCGTATAAAAGTAAAATGTGTCCAACTACAATGAAATGGAGGGAGTATGATTTTAAATTAAAGTTTATTAAATTTATTTGGATGTCTTTAGTGTTGTGACTAAATGTGACTTGACAAAAAATTTGAGAAAATAAAATTCGTATGACTTAAAATTAAAATATACTTCCTTCGTTCCATTTTACTCGTCCCAAATTTTCTAATTTGATTTCTCATTTTACTTATCCTTTTTCATTAATCAAGACATGATAATTTTATTTTTTATTTTTTACCCTTAGTATTTTTTTTTCTCCAAATTAAAATATAAACCTCATTTAATAAGGGTATTATAGTAAAATAGTCATGTATTAATTAATTTTCTAAATCAATATATAGTGTCAATTTGGGACGAGTAAATGAGACGGAAAGAGTATTAAATGTATTAAAATATCTTTAATTTGTGGGTTTAATGACACATAATTAAAGAAACAAAGAATCTTATGATTTCAAATTAAAGTATATTAAATTTATTAAAATATTTTTAATTTTGTGAATTAAACGTGACATGACACCAAATTTAAGAAACAAAGAATCTTACATTTTAAATTAAAGTATATGGCCAACTCAAGCTTTCCGTCGGACACCGACAACTTCGGCGGCGATATCCCTGAGTCCGATTTAGTCGGAGAAGCTTCTGAAACCACCGGCGCCGGTGAGGAGGAGCCGATGCCTCCGGTGGCTAGAGAAGAAGAGGAAGCAGAACAGTCTGAGGAGATTTCGTTTGAAGAAGGAAGTGCTGATGCTGATGCCGATGGTTATGGTGATTCTGATGCTGAAGGTGAGTCGGATATAGTTGGAGAAGTTACCGATCATCATGAAGCTTCTGGAGATGGCGACGACGGCGACGATGATCCGATGGACGGAGAAGAAGAGAAAGAAGAAGAGATGAATGAAGAGCCTGAGGAGATTACAATGGAGATTCCGGTTGTCGAAGGAAGTACTGATAGCGATGGAAAAGGTGATGCTGAAGCTACTGAAGAAGTGTATACCATTAAAGAACTCATCAGGCCCGTTAGCTATGCAGAAACTTTCGTCAATGATAGACAGGACGATGTTTCCATCACCTTTCTTGCCAAGAGGTTTGCCAATTAAAACCTACATTTCTATTTCTATGTTGTGTTTTTGTGCAATCACTACATATATATGATGAGATCTCTATGTTGTATAAATTATCGTGTGTTAGACAAGCTACATGGGCAGCAATCCAAGTAAAGCATGCAGCTTTCGGAGGTGCCATGGCTTTCCTTCACTGGGAATTTACCATAATTATGATGTTTCCTCCATAATGTGTCTTTAGGTTTTTCATTTAATATACCAATCTTTAATTTTTTTATTTTTTTTTAAATATTTGACCTCAAATAAGAATGTCTTTGAAGAATAACCTTTCTTACTTTTTAATATATTAAAAGTACCATTTTGCCCTCCTCTACACCTCAAATATATTTTTAAAGTTTTCATGCTCATTTATCTTTCAAATTTTATTTTTTATTTTTTTATTTTTCCTTTACTTTTATTATTCTACTTTTTTTTTCAGTTTTTATTTTTTTTCTTTAAATTTATTATTCTATTTTTTTTATTATTTTCACTTTTTATATCTTAGGCTTTGCAATTAACTCTTTCGTGATTAATACAATATGTTAGTTGCCAAACTAAAATTTAAAAAATAGGAAGGTAGTAAAAGAAATTATTTTTTTCGTTGAAATTTATATTATATATGTTTTATTTATTTTTTTCGTGTATAATAATGAAACAAAGATGGAAGACCTAATTACTTGTTAGTCAAATTTTAGTTTGAAAATAATCATTACAATAATGAAAATATCAATTAATTTAGTCATTTTGTCCATCTACACCTCAAATATTTTTTTGTTTAACTTTCCATACTTATTTTTCTCTCAAATTTTAATTTTTATTATTTTTACTTTTTATTTTTTCTTTAATTTTATTATTCTATTTTTTATTATTTTCACTTTTTTATTTTTTATTTTAATTTTATTATTCTATTTTTATTATTTTCACTTTTTATTTTTCCTTTAATTTTATTTTCATGTTTTAATTCATTTGTGTCAACCTTTATTTTTTTCTTTTTTTTCTCAAGCATTATCTATTTTTTTCTTTTTTTAATTCATTTGTCTTTAACCTTTATTTTTCTTTTATTTTTTATTTTTATCAGTTCTCTTTTTTCCCCTCATTTTTCTCAAACTTTATTTTAATTTTTTCCTCTCATTTTTTTATTTTCTCAATTTTTTTAATTCTCCATTTTTTTCTTAATCTTTATTTTTTTCTTGCCTTTTTTTTCTCTTTTTTTTTTATTTCTCTATTTTGTTTGATCGCTTTTTCTTTTTTCAGTTCTTTTTTTTCCCCTCATTTTTGTCAAACTTTATTTTTGTTTTTCCTCTCATTTTTACTTTTCTCAATTTTTTTAATCTTCGCTTTTTTCTTGATCTTTATTTTTTTCCCTTTTTTTCTCAATTTTTTTTATTTCTCTATTTTGTTAGATCTCTTTTTTCTTTTTTCTCAACTTCTATTATATTTTGCTAATAAATAAAAAATTGGATAATCTGCCAAGGTATTTTCTTTTTTTGCTATCAAAGTAAATTTAAGGACAAGAATTGTTGTTATGAAGTTCTTTGAAAATTCTTGAGGTAAGTCGTTTCTCTAAGGAGAGAGTTGTAGAATATCTCATAAATAAAGGCATACTGTGGTAGTGTCAACTCTTGCCCGTGGGGCATAATTTATTATTTAAAAGTCCTTGAACTAAGTCTTGCCTCTAAGGCAGGAGTTGTAGAACATTCCATAAATAACAACATAACGTGGTAGTGTCAACTCTTGCCCGTGGGGCATAATTTGTAGTTTGAAAGTCTTTGAGTAAGTCTTGCCTCTAAGGCAAGAGTTGTAGAACATCTCATAAATGAAAGGCATAATGTGGTAGTGTCAACTCTTGCCCGTGGGGAATAATTTATTATTTAAAAGTCCTTGAGCTAAGTCTTGCCTCTAACGCAATAGCTGTAGAACATCTCATAAATGAAAACATTACATGGTAGAGTCAACTTTTTCCCATGAGGCATAATTTGTAGTTTGAAAGTCTTTGAGATAATTAAGTCTTGCCTCTAAGGCAAGAGTTGTAGAACATCTCATAAATGAAAATATAATGTGGTAGTGTCAACTCTTGCCCGTGGGGCATAATTTGTAGTTTGAAAGTTCTCGAGCTAAGTCTTGCCTCTAAGGCAATAGTTGTAGAACATCTCATAAATGAAAATATAACATGGTAGAGTCAACTTTTTCCCATGAGGCATAATTTGTAGTTTGAAAGTTTTTGAGCTAATTAAGTCTTGCCTATAAGGCAAGAGTTGTAGAACATCTCATAAATGAAAACATAACGTGGTAGTGTCAACTCTTGCCCGTGGGGCATAATTTATTATTTAAAAGTCCTTGAGCTAATTCTTGCCTCTAAGGCAAGAGTTGTAGAACATCCCATAAATAAAGACATAAGGTGGTAGAGTCAACTCTTGTCCGTAGGGCATAATTTGTAGTTTGAAAGTCCTTGAGCTAATTAAGTCTCGCCTCTAAGGCAAGAGTTGTAGAACATCTCATAAATGAAAATATAACATGGTAGTGTCAACTCTTGCCCGTGAGGCATAATTTGTAGTTTGAAAGTCCTTGAGCAAAGTCTTGCCTCTAAGGCAATAGTTGTAGAACATCTCATAAATGAAAACATAACATGGTAGAGTCAACTTTTGCCCATGGGGCATAATTTGTAGTTTGAAAGTCCTTGAGTCAAGTCTTACCTCTAAGGCAAGAGTTGTAGAACATCTCATAAATTAAAACATAATGTGGTAGAGTCAACTCTTGCCCGTGGGACATAATTTGTTGTTTGAAAGTTCTTGAGTTAAGTCTTGCCTCTAAGACAATAATTGTAGAACATCTCATAAATGAAAATATAATGTGGTAGAGTCAACTCTTGCTCGTGGGGCATAATTTATTGTTTGAAAGTCCTTGAGCTAAGTCTTGCCTCTAAGGCAGTAGTTGTAGAACATTTCATAAATGAAAACAAACGTGGTAGAGTCAACTCTTGCCCTTGGGGCATAATTTGTTGTTTGAAAGTCTCTAAGCTAAGTCTTGCCTCTAAGACAATAGTTGTAGATCATCTCATAAATCAAAATACAATGTGGTAGTGTCGACTCTTGCCCATGAAATATAACTTGTTGTTTGAAAGTCCTTGCGCTAAATCTTTCCTCTAAGGCAATAGTTGTACAACATCTCATAAATGAAAACATAACGTGGTAGAGTCAACTCTTGCCCGTGGAGTATAATTTGTTGTTTGAAAGTCCTTGAGCTAAGTTTTTCCTCTAATGTATGAGTTATAAAACATCTCATAAATCAAAATACAATGTGGTTGTGTTGACTTTTGCCCATGAAACATAACTTGTTGTTTGAAAGTCATAAGTCTCGCCTCTATAATGTAGTAGTGTCAAATCTTGCCCATGAAATGTAGCTTATTGTTCGAAAGTAGTAAGTCTTGCCTTTATAATATGATAGTGTCAACTCTTGCTCATGAGATGTAACTTGAATGAAAGAAATCGAAGAAAAGAACATAAATAATAAAAATTACGAAAAAAGAAGAAAAATATTTAAAAAAACAAAAATCAAAGAAAATGTAGAAGTTGAGAGAGAATAGGAAAAAAAAAATTAAATAAAAATAAAAGTCGAGAAAAATTAAAAAAAAATCAAAGAAAAATAAAAAAAGTTTTTTCTTTTTATAAAAGTAGACGTTGAAAGATGTAAAGAAAAAAATAAGGGTTGAGAAAAACTAAAAGGAACAAAAAAAAAGAGGAAATAAAAAATAAAAAATAAAAAATAAAATTAATATTATTAAAAAAAAAAGTTGAGAGGAAAAAAGGAAAAAAGTAAGGGTTGAGAAAAATAAAAACAAAAAGAGAAAAGAAAAATCAAAGTAAAATTAAAAAGAGAAAAAAAATAAAAGTTGAAAAATATAAATATAGAGTTGTTATCCATTATGAGGATCATTTATGTAATTTACTTCATTGATCAGGGACAATTTTGTCCAAAAAAACATTAGTTAATAGATAAACGCTATTTTAAGGAAGTTTTTTTATTTGGGGCTAAAATTTGAAAGCCACTCCAATTTGAGTCTATTTTTGAGATTCACCCTATCTAATGAAGTCTTAGTTGAACTTGAACAAAAATTATTTCTTACAACAATTATGGTGGACAAGTTACCAAAATAAAGCACAAAGCAAAACGGAATACAATTTATAGGGATGTTCTACAACTCTTGTCTTAGATGCAAGACTTAGCTCAAGTACTTTTAAATAATAAATTATGCCCCACGGGCAAGAGTTGACACTACCACATTATGCCTTTATTTATGAGATATTCTACAACTCTCTCCTTAGAGACACGACTTATCTCAAGAATTTTCAAAGAACTTCGTAACAACAATTCTTGCCCTTAAATTTACTTTGATAGCAAAAAAAGAAAATACCTTTGTGGATTATCTAATATTTTATTTATTAGCAAAATATAATAGAAGTTGAGAAAAAAGAAAAAAGAGATCTAACAAAATAGAGAAATAAAAAAAAGATTGAGAAAAAAAGGAAAAAAAAATAAAGTTCAAGAAAAAACGAAGATTAAAAAAATTGAGAAAAGTAAAAAATGAGAGGAAAAATAAAAATAAAGTTTGAGAAAAATGAGGGAAAAAAGGAGAACTGAAAAAAGAAAAAGTGTTCAAACAAAATAGAGAAATAAAAAAAAGAGTGAGGAAAAAAAAGGCAAGAAAAAAATGAAGAAATAAAAAAATTGAGGAAATAAAAAAATGAGAGGAAAAAATAAAAATAAAGTTTGAGAAAAATGAGGGAAAAAAAGAGAAATGATAAAAAACAAAAATAAAAGAAAAATAAAGGTTAAAGACAAATGAATTAAAAAAAGAAAAAAAAATAGATAATGCTTGAGAAAAAAAGAGAAAAAAATAAAGGTTGAGACAAATGAATTAAAACATGAAAATAAAATTAAAGGAAAAATAAAAAGTGAAAATAATAAAAATAGAATAATAAAATTAAAATAAAAAATAAAAAAGTAAAAATAATAAAAAATAAAATTCGAGAGACAAATAAGTATGAAAAGTTAAAAAAAATATGTTTGAGGTGTAGAGGGACAAAATGATACTTGAACTATACTTAAAGAGTAGGGAAGATTATTCTTTAAAGACATTTCTTATTGGGGGGGGGGGGGGGTCAAATATCTAAAGCCACCCATAATTGGGTGTCCAAAATGACTAAATTAATTGATATTTTCATTATTCTAATGATTATTTTCAAACTAAAATTTGACTGACAAGTAGTTAGATCTTCCATCTTTGTTTCATTATTATAAAGGAAAAAAACATAAAACATATTTAATATAAATTTCAATGAAAAAATGATTTCTTTTACTACCTTCCTATTTTTTTAATTTTAGTTTGGTAACTAACATATTGTATTAATCACAAAAGAGTTAATTGCAAAGCCTAAGATATAAAAAGTGAAAATAATCAAAAATAGAATAATAAATTTAAAGGAAAAAAATAAAAACTGGAAAAAAAGTAGAATAATAAAAGTAAAGGAAAAATGAAAAAATGAAAAAATGAAAAAATGAAAATAATAAAAAGTAAAATTTGAGAGATAAATGAGTATGAAAAGTTTAAAAATATATTTGAGGTATAGAGGGGCAAAATGGTACTTTTAATATATTAAAAAGTAAGGAAGATTATTCTTCAAAGACATACTTATTTGGGGTCAAATATCTAAAGCCACCCATATTTGGATCTATGACATGCAATTTCCTGTACAGGATATGTAACTTGGCCCAAATTTCTCCATTTCTGATCAACCCCAAGAGTATAACCCACTAACTCTCATACTTCATGATGACCCCTAAACCTTCTAGTCACTGATCTCACTAGCTTATACTTTCCAGAGGCTTCACTAAAGCAAAATCTATAAACAACACCACAATCGCTTTTCTCTAATTGGGGAAACTTAAGTTTGAAATACTCACCCAAAAGAGGATTACTAATGTAAACTGAAGTATTTATATCATATATATTAGTCATCAAACCAATAAATCCATTACATGAACCAATTAATCTCAAAATTGGGTAATCCTCAACTAGAATGTCCATTCCCCATTTCACTGGTGTGTTAAATTCGGGACAACTCAATAAAATAGGTCTGTTACAGAGTCTAGAAGAATAATTAATCATCACAACACGGATCAAGTTCAAGAAACTGACTTATGCCGTGATCACGTGAAAACAAAATGCAGGATCACGATATAAGTCAGCTTCTCGAACTTGATCCGTGTTGCGATGATTAATTATTCTTCTAGACTCTGTAGAAGACCTATTTTATTGAGCTGTCCCGATTTTAACACACTAGTGAAACGGGGAATAGACATTCCAGTTGAGGATTTCCCAATGTTGAGATTAATTGGTTTATGTAATGGATTTATTGATTTGATGACTAATATATATGATATAAATACTTTAGTTTACATTAATAATCCTCTTTTGGATGAGTATTTCAAACTTAAGTTGCCCCAAGCGATTGTGGTGTTGTTTATAGATTTTGCTTTAGTGAAGTCTCTGGAAAGTATAAGCTAGTGAATTAGTGACTAGAAGGTTTGGGGGTGATCATGAAGTATCAGAATTGGAGGTTTATACTCTTGGGGTTGATGAGAAATTCGGGCCAAGTTCCATATCCTGTATGGCATAATTTAGATGACAAAGAAAACTATAATAAAAAGAAAAAATACATAAATACCCCCTGATGTTGGCCGACTTTTTTAAAAAAACACCTAAACTTTGAATTTGACCTATTACCCCACGATTCTTACTTAATCCGTTTGCAAATACATAATTTTTTGCTGAATTTCAGTCACAACAAAGAGAGTGAATACACGCACCAATCAGGTGCTGCCACGTGTTAAATATATTTAATTTCATATTTTATTTATATTTTTTAATAAATTTTTCCTTTTTATTTAATTATCACCCCACCCCACCCCATCTAGCAACTCTCCCCTCGCCCTACGTCCAACAGCTCCCCCCACCCCCACCCCCATCCAGCATCTTCCTCATCTAGCCCCCCCACCCCGTCAGCGTCTCCCCCTACCCCCACCCATCCACCATCATCACCACCACCACCATCACCACCACCATCACTACCACTACCACCATCAAAACACACTCACCACTATCATGAAATTGGAACTCCATTTTTACACTTTTGAATTTTTCTTGAATTTCAACCATTTTAATTCAAACTTCATATCAATTGCTTCTTCAAAATCAAAATCCAATCCCATTAAACATTCAAAAGTGATAAATGGAGCTTTAATGATATGATTTAAAAAAAAAAGCTTCAGTGGAGCTTTAATGAAGGAACTTTGATGGTGTTGAAGACCTTTAATGGGTAGTTAAATGATATAATTTAACTACAAAATAGAGCTTTAATTATATGATTTTAAAAAAAAGCTTCAATGGATCTTTAATGGTGTTGAAGAAGAAATGGTGTGGGGGGGGGGGGGGAGGAGAGAGGGGAGTACGGGGTAATTTTAGAAAGAAAATAAATATTTATGTCTTTTAAAAAGAGTATAAATTATATATCAATTATTTACATGTGACAACTTTTTATTGGTCAAAAAAGTCAAATTTGAGCCCATTCACATGCCTGTGGCTCATGTATACACGCAGGAGATCAAAATGGTGTATTTGCAACGAAATAAAGAAGAATCGTGGGGTAATAGGTCGAAGTTAAAGTTTAGGTGTCTTTTTGCAAAACTCGGACAAGATTAGGGGGTATTTATGTATTTACTCTAATAAAGAACATATTATTGAATGTAGTTTGACCAATTGGCCTACATATTAAAACTAAATAAAAAAACATAAAAACTATTTGGGAGAAAATCTTTCCCTAAACAAAACTCTTAAACTATTACATTGTGGATGCTGTTGTGTTACAAAACCATTCCCCCAAGAAAGAGGTTAGCCGAATATGAAAGAGTTTTATAGCTTTCTTTTAGGAAAAGTGAAAGTAATTATGATATTACTTTTATTTTTCTTCTAGGAAATGTAAAACTTAAATTTGGTAAGAAAATCAGGACAAAAATCCTAACAAATCTCCCCCTTTTGGCTTGATTTTCTTGACATAACTTGATCCATCTTCTCCGCATGCATGATCTTCGTTCTTTACATAATCTGCATCACTACTGTTTGTCATGGTTAAAAGTAACATTTCAAATATTATGGTTAAAAGTGGATTAAAAATAAATATTTTATTTTTATTTTTAAAGATACAACAACAGTAGTGTTTAAATATGCATAAAACTTCTTCTCCACTTGTAGTTGGACAAAAGATCCTCATTATCATCAAATTAGTTGAAAATTAATTTGAACCATCTTGAACTTGTCTTCAACCTCGTTTTACCAAACCACTAGATCTTTGAACCGTAGACTCTGATACCACACTACAAAAAAAATAGCATTTAGCAACGAATTTGTAGCAACAAGTACTTTTCCGTCACTAATTAACGATGGATTGACAACAAAATAGAACTTTTGTCGCTAAATGATTGAAAATAAAATTAGTATCTTTTAGTGACAGATTAGTGGCAGAAACTAAAATCTGTTGCTATATTTTGGCGGTAAATATTGACGCCTTTATTTTGGTGACAAAATTAGCGACATAAAAGGGAAGAAATTTTTTTGACATGGTGGAGACGGAAATAACAACGAAAATATCATCACTAAAATTATTTTATCATTTTAAAAATATATTAAAAATTATTGTAGCGGAAAAAGGCATTTTAAGGTATTTATTCTTAAATTTTTAATAAATAATTAGCAACAGATATAATATCCGTTGTGGAATCCGTCACCCTACCAATTAAATATTAGGGAAAACTCTTTTATTTCACTTTGTTCCAACACTTAGTATCCTCCGCCTTTTTCTAAAACAGACTCTCCTTTCCCCTTTCTCTCAATTGAGAAAAGAAAATTGCTCAATATCAATCGAAAAGGGAATCAATCGCTCAATTTTGAATCTAAATTAGAGGTACGATTCTAAATCTCGTAATGTGAGTTATTTTTTCTCTTTTAATTTCTTAATTTCTAAGTTAAAAGTAACTTGTAAATGATAAATTTAAGGTTGTTTGAGCTCTTTCACTTAGGGTTGTTCGATTATTGTGTTAAAAAATTCAATAAATGATTATTTACTCAAAATGAGAATAAGATTTTTGCTCAGAATTTCTGTTTGTGGGGTTTTTGATATTTTCTATTGCATGTTTATTAATTTCAAATTTCTTCAACAAATTTTTTGTTTGTGTGGTTTAATTTTCAGTTTTTTGTGTACACTGATTATGTTAGGTTATATTTGTGGGTTGTTTGAGCTCTTTCATTTAGGGTTGTTCGATTATTGTGTTAAAAAGTTTGATTAGTTGTTATTTAATCGAAATGGGAACAATATTTTTCCTCATAACTTTTATTTGTGGGGCTTTTGGTATTTTTTGTTGCATGTTCATTAATCTCAAATTTCTTCAACAAAATTTTTATTTGTGTAGTTTAATTTTTACTTTTTTTGTGTACAATGATTATGTAAGGTTGTACTTAGTGTGTTGCATGTACAAAAAAGTAGAAAACATAGAGCCATTTGCGTCATTTTTGCTTATTGTTGATCTAATTTTGTGTAAACAACAAAATGTACTATATTTCATATTTCTTTGAAATTGTGTAATTGTCATAATCATTTTCTCTTTTGTTGTGTAGACTGTTTCATGTTTGGAGCAGGTTGTTTCATGTTTGTAGAGAATTGTTTCATGCCTTGAGCAAATGTCAATTGTGTAGACTGTCAAAATTATGTAAACAATTGTGTAAACTGTAAAAATTCTATTGACTGTTTCATGTTTCTAGAGGATTGTAGCAATGCCTTGAGAAATTGCCATTTGTGTTTTCTATAGTCTTTTGCCATGATTTCTTGATTGCTATGATATACTGTCTATTGGAAATAGCCTGGTAAGGTTTGCATACACTTTATCCTTCTGCAGATGCCATTTATGGGATCACATTTGGTATATGTTGTTGTTGTTTTTCTTAGTCTGATGGTGATGTTATGCTTTGGATTTTTAGAGAGATCCACTAAGGATACCAGCAAATGCCGAAAAGTGAGCTAGCAGTTATCTGGTACTATAACATTCTCCCTTTTAAATGATTTTCGATCAGTTTTTCATATGTTTCTTTGTTGCCGCGTGTGTTCTTTAGTATTCGTGAAACTGTCTCTATTTTCTTTTACTTACTGATTGCTTGAAAAGGAGCAACCATGAACATTCTGATGCCTTAATAGTCTACATACAATTGAGGATTTGTTTTTAGTCTGATTCACCATTCAAATAAAATCAATTCATTTATTCTTAACTTTTATGATGTAACTTTGTGTTAAAGTTGTAAACTTTTTTTTTTTGCCAATAAAATTGCAACTTATTTTTTGATTTTGTTTAATGTTCAGATTTTGGGTATGTATTTTGCTGAAATTTGATGGTCTAATCTTGTTGTCGTGAGTTTTTTCCTCATGCCTTATGATTGTAAAGATAAAAGTTTTAGTTTTGTTTGTAATTAAACTTTTTGCTAACCCTTATTTAGAAGGACAATGAATGATATGTTCTGTTTGTGATTTCTTGTTTATTTAGCAAAAGTGATTGATATATTCTATTTTCTTGTAAAAACAGAAAGATATATTCTAATTTGTTAAGATATTTAATTTTTTTTTCTCTTTAGTGATAATCCTGGTTGTATGAATTATTAAAAAGTAAAACTCTAACTGTGTTGTTTATGTCGACATTAATAGGAATATGAATAATCTAGAACGTGGATGAATGTATGATAGGTTGGGTGGCTGAGGGGATATAAACTCTAGATTCGTTACTAGTGTGAATAACTTTATCCAGTTTGCATGTTCTCAACAAAATTGCATGAGTGGTAACAATATTAGATGTCCATGTAAAAAATGTCGCAACATTAAATACAAGGATGTTGAAACTGTTAGATATCACCTTCTTCATGATGGATTTATTAAGGACTATTTTGTTTGGAAACATCAAGAAAAATAAGATGTGATCAGTGAGATTTCTTCCGATAATGATTTGAACAATGGTGCTCAACTTAAATTGGGATATGATAATCCATATCGACAAATGATTTTGGATGCTGCTGGTCCCAACTTTAATCATGGTTTGAGTTGGCAACCTTACAACAATATTTAATCTGGGTCATTTCATCCATATGAACCTTCAATTGAAGAGGAATATAAAACTTCGATAGAGGAGAAGCCTAATTTAGAGTCCCAAAAACTTAATGATTTATTGCACACTCCTGATGTAAAATTGTATCCTGGTTATTCCCTCTCTCAACTTACAGTAATCTCTCGAATGTAAATATTAAGATGGAGAATACTATGTTACAGAGGGGTTTTAACTAAATGATGTAATTGCTTAAAGAGGCTTTACCGGAAGATAACCCACATTTGATAATTATTATTAGACTAAGAAGCTAGTGCGTAGCTTAGGTTTACCAGTTGAAAGATTGACTGATGTGAATCAGAATGTATGTTGTATTGAAAAGATGATGAACATCTTACCTCTTGTAAATTTTGTGGCAAAGAAAGGTATACGCGCCGAGTTGGCTCTCATATGAGGAAATTGGTTCCTTACAAAAGGATGTATTATTTTCCTTTGATTCCTAGGTTGAAGAGATTATATGTATCCCATCCTACAGATGCCGACATGAGATGGTATCCTGAACATATAAAAGAGGATAGGATAATGCGTCATCCATCAAACTCCAAAGATTGGAAGAAGTTCAATGAAAGTCATCCTTTTGTGCCGATGAACCAAGAAATGTAAGGTTGAGGTTATGTACTGATGGTTTTCAGCCATTCAGTTAGTCTGGGAGAAAATATTCTTCATGGCCAGTAATTGTCACTCCATACAATTTACCTCCAAGGATGTGCATAAAAGAGGCTTATATGTTCTTAACTGTCATTGTTCCAGGGCCAAACAATCCCAAACATAAAATCGATGTTTATCTGCAACCTCTAATAAAGAAATTGACCTTGTTGTGGGAGATATGTGTAGAAGCATTTGATATCTCCAAAAAACAAATTTTTTAATTGAGGGCAGCTTTGATGTGGACAATCAGTGACTTTCCAGCATATTCTATGTTATCAGGATGGAGTACTGTAGGTAAGTTTGCTTGTACTTATTGTATGGAGGAAACACAATCCTTTAGATTACAACATGGTCGAAAAACATCATGGTTTGACTGGAACAAAATGTTTCTTAACCAACATCATTCATTTAGGAGAGATCGTAAAAACTTTCTTAAAGGTCGTATTGTCAAAAGATCACCACCACCCTACAGAACCGTAGAAGAGATAATGAATCAAATTTGAGATTTGGGGATAAGAAAAGTAATAGAGTTAGATGCAGAAGAAGTTAATCAGAGAATATGTAGTTCTTGTGGAAGGAAAAAATGAAGCATCTTTTGGGATTTGCCTTATTGGAGTTCTAACATGATTCAACATAACCTCGATGTCATGCATATTGAGAAAAACTTCTTTGATAATGTATTTAATACAGTCCTCAATATTGATAAGAAAATCAAAGACAATCCACAAGCTCGTCTAGATATGGTCAATTACAGTGATTGACCTCAGTTGACAAATGATGCTTCTAGAAGATATCCCAAAGCTGTATATACAATAGACAAGGGAGCAAGCACTATCTTGTTCAATTGGGTGAAAGGCTTAAAATTTTTAGATGGGTATTTTTCAAATTTGGGTAGATGTCCAGACACAATTGAAAAAAGGTTATTTGGTATGAAAAGTCATGATTGTCATGTATTCATGCAACAATTGATTCCTATTGATTTTTATGAACTACTTCCAAGTAATGTATGACATGCACTTACAGAATTGAGCTTATTTTTTAAAGATCTTACGACGACTACTCTCCGAGTGGATGTGTAATACCCCGTAAAATCCTAAGTCTAAAGTTCAGCTCATTAAGCTTTCCAAGCTCCAACACTTAGAAAATTTTTGCTAAGTGTTCAAGTTCAACACTTAGTCACATTTAAGCCTTCAAACTTCGAGGATTTATTTGACGACCTTCCCGACCTTCGTTTTTGGATTTTCAAGTTGCGTTGCGACAGGGCAAGGTCATAGTACATCTCGGGTAAGTTTTGGAATTTTTTGGATAGCGTAAGGGCATGTTTGGATTTTCAAAATAGTAGCTCAGGGCGATAAGCCCGCGTCACCCAGCTTTCAGCACCGATATTGCCAGGCGTCACCCAGGAAACTCCACTTCTTTTGCCAGGCGTCGCCCAGGAAACTCCACCGCTATTGCCAGGTGCCACCCTGCAAGTCCATTGCTTGCCCAGTTTTCAGCATTCTACTTCCGTGCTCTTAGGGGTATTTTGGTTATTTTGCCTTCATATATATACTCAAAAACACGGGATTAACTCCCATTTTCACCAAAATATAAACTCTTTTCACAAATTCTCTCAAGAACAAGCTAGGGCTTCAATTGGGGGATTCAAGTTCAAGCAAATTCTACCATTAAATTTCAAGAATCTCTCCATCAACCTTCATTAAATCAAGAACTAAGGTATGCGTAGTGTTGATTTATGGATCCTTTCCATCCATAAAGTCCAAGAAACCTCTTTTAAATGATGAATCATCAAGTTATGTTGTGGGTTGATTATGTTTGTGTGATTGATTGTTATGCAACTCCCAAGTTAGAATATTTATGTGATATTATGAAACCAGGATGACATATAAATTGAAATATATGAATTTTGGGTGGTTGGAATCATTAATGTGAAGAATATGCCTATGCCATAAAGTGTGCATGCAAGGTGTTTGATAAAATACCTAAAAGACTAGAAATCATGTATTATAGCTAAATAGAACTTAAATGACAAGTTCATGCTCTATCCCTTATGACTCAACATGAATTCCATGCTAATTGTTGTGTATTGTTGTTGTGATATGGAATGCTCATGAAATTAGAATCATGCAAGTATGTACATGTTAGATGCATTCCCTCTCATGATCAAGAATATGATTGCCATGTGTAGTATCAAATCCCCAAATTATGGTATTATGAATTGTGAATGTTATTCCTATGATCAAGAAATGTCAGTTTCCTTCTATCGAGTCCTGGGGGTACTTGTACCCGAAAACATAGCTGTGTTCCTAGAGCCATGTCATGTTATCACGATACTCTCAGTCAAGCCATGATCTATATAATTCAGTCAGTCATGTGACTCAGGAAAACTCAGCAGTCTCAGTAGTTCAGTAATCTCAGTAACAACAGTATTCCTAGCAATCTTAGTAATTTTAGTACTCTCAGTCAGTCCTCAGAACTCAGTAAACTCAGTTTAGCTCCGCTAAACAATACCACTAGTATCAGTTCAGTTAACTTAGTCCAGTTCAGTTTAGATAATCAGTTCAATTTAGTCAATCAGTTCAGCTCAGTTAATCAGTTCAGTGTCTTTCATATGGGAGTAGGATTCAGCACCGAGTGAGCCTAGGGATGGGGACTCACCCTCTAGAAAGGACTGAGATCCTTAGAAGCAATCCCTAAGTTTCAGAACTACATAGCCAGCATAGGTACGAGATGTCACCCATTAGATAGGACTGATATACTCAGGGATCACCCGTTAGCACATTTATATGTGTAGGACTGATCCCAGGGGTCACCCGCTAGATTAGGACTTACTCCACAACAGTTGTCTTTACTGGTGGCACAGTACTGACACCCTTTCAGTCAGGGAAGAGATTGGACCCCAGTCAGTTTAGCATGGGGCATGTCAGTTAGATGAATACATCCTACAGTTTCAGTTACAGATTCAGGACTGTCAAATACAATCAACTCAACTCAGTAGTACATATTCAGGACTGTCAGATATAATCAACCCAGACTTAGTAGCACAGATTCAGTACTTTTAGATACAGTAAATCCTTATCATTATCAGTAGACTTCGGGATCACCCATTAGATAGGACTGATCTCAACTATGGTCAATCAGTATCAATATCATCAGATTTAGAGATCACCCGCTAGGTAGGACTGATCTCATATTAAGTCAAATCATATCTTATTATCATTATACTCGAAGATCACCCGCTAGATTGGACTGATCTCAGATTTAGTTACTCCATACATAACGTAACTCAGATAGTTCCATTAGAACTTAGACTGTCAGATACAGTCATTCAGTATCAGTTACATTGGTTATGCCGATATCACAGTTATATCAGTCATCATAACTCACGTTATCAGTATTCAATTTTAGGACTATTAGACACAGTCAATCAGACTAGTTCCTCATAATTCAAACTATCAGAAATAATCGTTCATCTATTCAGTATCTCAGTATCAGTAAACTCATGTTGCCAGTATTCAAACTCAGTATTCAGTATCACCACGAGTTCAGTTATAGTTACTTATGCATGTATGTATTCTCATGTTCATATCAGTCAGCATTGTTCATGTATGTAAAACCTTTGCATTTAGCCTACCTCACTCGTATACTAAGTACATTCAGATGTATTGACGCATTTGCGCTATGGTGATTTCTCTTATGTTACACCATAGGTTTAGAAGCACGAGCTCCAGATCAACAGTAGCATTCCAGTGTTCAGAGTTGCAGTGAGTCCTTCTCATTCGAGGACGATATGATTATTACTTCATTTATTATTTCAGTTCAGTTGCTAGATGGAGTTAGTTGGGGACATATTCCATCAACTCCTTATTCAGTACAGTTAGAGGCTTTCAGACTATAGCATGTCATATAGTTATTTCAGATTTGTTTTGGTATTGTTATACCATTTTCAGACACTGTGTTATTAGACGTTTATTCAGTTTGAAACTTATGGCCTTTATTTCATATTTCCGCATTTATATTCATATATTATGCAGTGTACAGGTACAGATATCAATCATGGGTTAGCTTGTGGTCCTTCGAGGTCTTGAACATTGTGTAGTGTTCCAGTTCAGATAATCAGAAGGGATGCTAGGTATATAAGTGAGAAATCCTTACTCTCCAGTGAAGCATTTTAAGGCCGTGCGGGCGTGGGCCTAGAGCGGACAATATAACTAGTGGGTTGGGACGTGACAGGGGTATCTCGGTCCTGTGTGGTTCGGGATGCCCGTCGTCGCCAGGACCTTAGGTCGGGTCGTGACAGAATGATATCAGAGTCGCTCCTATGTCTTCCCTATTGATGTGGTCCAGATTTAAAACTGAGTGTAGGAAAATTCCGATAAGGCGAGGCAAACCTCAGTACTGAGTGTAGGTGAATCCCATTCATTGAGGCAAACCTCAGTGAGGATGCTGAGTCCATAAGGAGGGTGTATGTGACACCCCTCATTAGGAAGGAGTCCCACATCGGCAAAACACCGGAGGGATGCTGGGTATATAAGTGAGAAATCCTTACTCCCTAGTAACGCATTTTAAAGCCGTGCGGGCGTGGGCCCAGAGCGGATAATATCACTAGTGGGTTGGGACGTGATAGGGGTATCTCGGGCCTGTGTGGTTCAGGATGCCCGTCGCAGCCAGAACCTTAGGTTGGGTTGTGATAGGATAATATAGAGAGATTACAGGGAGATATTATACAAATCTTGTGCAAGTTAGAATGTATATTTTCTCCCGGGTTCTTTGACTCAATGGAACATCTACCTGTGCACTTTCCATATGAAGCAAAGATTGCTGGACCTGTACAATATCGATGGATGTATTCTTTTGAAAGGTAATACAAAAATTCATGTTGAACTTGGGACAATTATGTTATTATTAACTTTTCAAATATGATGGTTTATTGATGATAGGCGAATTTACACGCCTATAGCACTATATTTTGCCCATATTTTAGCCTAGTTTTGAGAACAAATTATATATTTCATGCACTTTTAGTCCTTTTTCCTGTAAGTGAGCTAACGAACATGATTAGTAAAGTTTCAGGTATAAATGATGCAGAATTCAGCATTTTATGGCTTACTTGACGCAAAAGAAAGCTCACGAAGGAAGGGAAGGGAGTTTACACGCCTAAGGGCCAAAACTGCTGCATGGAAAATCTGTCCCGGGCTAAAACAACATTTCTAAAGACTTTGGGGATTTGCAGTAACTTAGTTGGATTTGGACAATGATACATTAACCTAGTACAATTGGGTTATGTATTTCATTAGTTTATTTGGATTATGATAATGTTACATTAACCTAGTATAATTGGGTTAAGTATTACATTAGCCTAGTAGAATTTGGTTAGATATTTTATTTATCTAGTAGGATTAGGATATGGGTATTATAAATACCCTATCATGCTAGAGATTTACAAGGAATTTGAGGGGGAAGCCCACAATACTTCTTCCATCCCTCTCAACTACACATCTTACAATTCAATTCTATTACTCTACAACTCTTCTAATCTTTCCATTAATTCTATTTTTCTTCTTCTACTCTTCTATTTTTAAATTCCACAACAAGAGAATCGTTACTTTGCCTAGGAATTCACGCCTCACGCCTACCACCTAAGCTACACGAAATTACTCAATCTTGTGGTATAACAACAATGTCAAACGTGATCTCCTTCGCATTCATGAGTAACTAAACTTCTCTGTTGGGGTTATGGAAGCCGTATGAGATACTATCTATTGCTGTGAGTTTGTGAGTTCGCGACACGTATACTGCTTATATCATTATTCTCTTCATCTTAGTCTACATTCTTTGTGGTTGCAAACGCAAGAATACGCCAGTATAACATTTAACTTGTTCGAAAGAAAGGTTATCTGTCTGGAAAAGAGATAATGTCAAGGTAGTAGGGTCACCCCCTAAAATTCCCTACTAAAAAGCTAGTGCCGTAACTGGACTAACCTCTTGGAGAATTCGTACCGTTAGACACGCTTTAATCTCGAAAGAGTTAAAGTGAAATAATCCTCGAATAGGTCGAAAGACGCCTGGATTTACCATCGAATACAATTCTCTATAAGCAGTTGCATGTCAGAATTCTACACACTCATAGACAATAGAGACGTATACCTCAGAAGGTGGACATAACCCCAACGCCTCAATTCTCATTGTTTACAACTTACGTAACAATATTTCTCTTTTACTTTGCTATTTTCAGCTTTTATTTAATTGTTTTGGTGACACATTACAATCCCCCCTTTTTTACGAGACTTGCACTAAAAGTTTAGTAATTTTGCTTACTTGTTGGCCAAGCTATTCCCTGTGGGATTGACACCCAACCCTGTTGGGTTCTATATTTGCTAACGACCGCTTTACACTCCTACGAGAGCTGTAGATTGAGCGTTATCAAAAATTGGCGCCGTTGCCGGGGAATACAAGTTCCAATTAAGTTCGTGATAATTACTAGACCCTTTGGTCAAAGATTCTCGTACTTTTACTGTTAGTTTTTGTTTTTGTTTACTGCAGGTTTTTATTCAGTGCATGCCCCATACTCAAAGTTCTGGTCAACCGTTATTACCAATCAATCCTGAACCACAACACATTGGTAGAATGGAAGCACAAGCTGAAATCGCAAGGATGGCTGCTCAACAGGAACAAGCAAGATTGGCTGCCCTTGCCGCAGCCCAGGTTCAACAGCAGAACATTGATAACCCTGCACGAGCAACAAATCCTGACGATGAGGATTTAGGTGATGACGAGTTACTAAACCCAAGGCATGATGCTAAAATCGCAACACCTGCCAACAGAAGAGGTCGACAAGCTCGGTATAGACATGATCGCCAACCTATGCAGCCAGCTTTCGACGATGATAATGATGATCTTGATGGTGCCGGAGCCACTGGAGCTATAATTCCACCACCATTAGCGCCCGGAGCCAAGTTCAACATCACAAGCACCATGATTCAGTTATTTCAACTCAAGGGATTGTTTGGTGGCCTAGCAGGCGATTATCCGAATATGCATCTCATCAACTTTATTTCTACATGCAAGTCTTTTGGCAATCCTGGTGTTGGTCAGAATGCAATTCGATTACGTCTATTTCCATTGTCTCTGTCTGGGGAGGCAACACTATGGTTGAATGGGCTGACTCCTGATTCAATTACAAATTGGAGGCAATTGAGAGACGCTTTCCTAGAAAGATTCTTTCCGCCTTCCAAAAGGGCACAATTGAGAGATGAAATCAGCAACTTTCGTCAGCTTCCCACTGAAGCTCTTCATGAAACATGGGAGAGGTTCAAGACAAAGCTAGCGAGATGCCCAAACCATCACATGACTAATGTTCACCTCATGGAGATATTGTATAGAGCCTTGAATTCAATAACTAAGCCAGTGGTGGACAACGCAGCTGGAGGATCTTTTATGGACCTCACCTTTGGTCAAGCAAGCAATATACTAGATCGCATGACGAAACAAAGTAGAGCTTGGCATACCAGGGATTCCGAGGTAGCAAGCCCCACTTTATCCATAGGCATGACTGCAGACCAAAGAAGAAGACAAGAAGAACGTGATCAAGATTTAGCGCACATGAAAATGCAAGTGGATCTTCTGACAAAGCATTTATTATCAGGGAATACCGAAAAAGTGAAAGCTGTGGCGCTAAAAGGAAGAGACGAATCTGATTCGGAAGAGGAGGCCAACTACTTGAACAATCAGGGGGGTTTCCGAGGTAATACCCAAGGAAACCAAGGTCGGAACTATTATGATAATTCTGGAAACAAGGACCAAGGTAGTTGGAGAAAAAACAATGAAAAGAGTGGTGTATATGTTCCCCCTGGTAGACGTGATACCACCACATCTAATTCTGGAAGTATGGAAGACATGATGGCTAAATTATTGAAAGGAGTGGAAGCAACGAGCGCGGGAGTTACTGAGGTAATTAATGATTTGTCCTCCATGAAACAACTAGTTGATTCTCATTCCACTTCAATCAAGCAAATAGAGCAGCAATTGAGCCAACTCTCAGCAGCACTCAATCAAAGAAAGGCTGGCACTTTACCTAGCAACACCGTGCAAAACCCAAGGAATGATGGGTCATGCATGGCTATTACTACCCGAAGTGGTAAGGTGCTGGAAACCTCATCTAAGGGCAAGCAAGTGGTTGACGAAGTAGTGGACATTGATGATACGGCGAAAGGGGAAGATGCCGCAACAGCTGATCCTGACGTCCACAACGTCACCCCTCACGATTTGCAACCTGAAAAAGCTGAAAAACGGAAGCAAGAGGAGAAGAAAGCCGTGGAAAGAACAATTCCATACCCACCACCACCTTTTCCTCAAAGATTGAAGAAGGTGGCGGATGATACAAAGTTCAGCAAATTCATGACCATGTTGAAGCAGCTGACCATTAATGTTCTGTTGGTAGAGGCGCTAGAAAAGATGCCTGGGTACGCTAAATTCATGAAGGACCTGTTGACAAAGAAGAGGGCAGTAAGCTATGAGCCGGCAGATAATATTCATCATTGCAGTGCGATTGCCATAAGGTCCTTAGTACAGAAGAAGGCAGACCCTGGTGCTTTCACTATTCCTTGCACGGTTGGATCTATGAATTTTGCTAAGGCATTGTGCGATCTGGGTGCTAGCATCAATTTGATGCCACTATCCGTCTATAAGAAGTTGGGGTTAGGCGATCCGACACCAACCAATATGAGGCTCGTGATGGCTGATAGGTCGGTAAAACGACCTGTGGGTATCTTGAATGATGTGTTGGTGAAGGTGTCTACCTTCATTTTTCCTGCAGACTTTGTGATTTTGGATTGCGAGGTGGATTCTGAAGTTCCCATAATCTTGGGATGTCCTTTCCTTGCAACAGAAAGTGTGCTTATTGACATGAGAGATAATGAGCTTTTATTTCGAATGAATGACGAAGTGATTCATTTTGATTTGTGCAAAGCGATGAAGCAGCCAAAAGATATGGATGTGTTCTCTGTAGATGATGTTCATTATGAAGATAAGAAAGCATTATCTGTAGAGAAACAGCTTACTGTTGAGCCATTGTCTGCTGCGCTGCTGAAGGTTGAGCATGAGGACGATGAAGATTATGAAGAACTTATGGGTGCTCTAACAGAAATAGAGTCCTATTCCCATACTCCTAAGCAACCGAACCGTGATCTTAAGAATCAACCTTCAACTACAGCAAAGACTTTCCTTGAAGAGCCACCAATGCTAGAATCGAAAGAGCTCCCCGATTATCTAAGGTATGTGTTCTTGGAAAGTATAAAGATACTTCCGGTGAGTGCAGATGATTTAAGTAAAAAGCACGTAGAGGCTCTCATCTCTACTCTGAAGAGATACATGAGAGCTATGGGTTGGACTATTGATGATATAATTGGTACCCCTCCTACAAGTAAGCCTCATTGTCGTCTGAATCCATTCAGAAAACGATCCACCATCTATCTCGACGAAGTCTGAGTACTCGAGGTAACTATGTCGTGCCGCGACAATAAATCAAGCGCTAGATGGGAGGCAACCCATCGTTTATCGTTTTTCATTTTTCTTTCGTTCTATTACGTGTTTGTTTTTGATAAATAAAAATCCAAAAATAAGAGTCCTGCCACGACCAAAACTATGGCGCTTGGTGGGAGGCAACCCATCGTACTAATCATTTTCATTTGGTTTTAAGCAAAAATAGGTGCAAGAGGTATTCAACGAGGAGATTGATTTCAATTGACGATTTGGACGCATTGTATGGTAAAGTTGGTAAGTTAGGAATAGTGATGCATAAGGCTATGGATTGAGAATTGACCATGCCAAACTAGGCATCGAGGAAGGCTAGGCCTAGGTAAAACTAGGCCACGAACGATGCACAACCTATCCTATAGCCTAAGGTCTCGGAATCTAGTGTGCTATAAACTATGCGCCGCCCAGTCCTAAGTATGCTTTTGACTATGCGCCGCCTATGCTATGGCATTAGGTCTCAGGATCTCATATGCCATAGACTATGCGGCGCATATGTCCCTAAATGCCATAGACTATGCGGCGCATATGTCCCTAAATGCCATAGACTATGCGCCGCATATACCATGACTATGCCGAGCATTATGCGCAGCATATGTAGCATTTTTGTCTCCAAAACCGATTGTAAATGGGTCAAAACCCGACCCATTCTTTTCCTATATAAAGGAGACTTAGTCTTGAAACATAAACACATTGAAAACTTGACCTAGGCGCCGCACATATTCTCCAATTCATCTCAAAACTTTTCTTTTTGCTCTCCCACTTCACAAGAACATCTCCAAAGGCTTCAATCACGTAAGTACTCTTGTGTTCTTCATCTATTTTTCGTAAGTACTACGTTACTATGTCTATTATGAATTGCTAAATCTTGAAGAAGTATTGGAGATGTGAATGTGTTTGAATTGTTGATACACAACCAAGTGAGTGAACATATACGTTAGGATGATCTTAACTTGTTTCCGACTTCAATTCGATTTTGATGCATTGTCATACTACTTGCGGAATTGCTATAGTCATGAACATTGCATACTCTTGTCACTTGAATACCTACATGTTGGGATGTCTCACTCATCAGAATAAGACTTATAGTTGCCTACCGACATAGGAGATTGTGATTATTGATAGAAACTATACCATGATGTAATCCCTATGTAGAAGTCTTGATATACCTAACATGAAAGTATTGCAAAGATTGCATGAAGTGTTACATATCTGAATTTCTTGTTGGAATATAGCCCCTAAAATGTATGTCGATGAAGTCTGAGTAATCGACCACTTTCACTTCACTACTCTGTACCAACAAACTAAGTGTGGGGTGGTTCCACTACTGCTTGTTTATAGATTGTATCCATCGAGATGATGCTAACATGAACACTGTTTTAAGTCTCAGGTACAATGGCACCCAAAGCAAGACAAGGCAAAGATAAGGCTACCACTTCACAAAAAGGCAAGAAAAGAGGCTGAAAAGAGCAAGGAGAACCCTCTTCGCTGCAAATACCTCGACTCACTCTTGGAATTAAGTGGGATACTTATGAGGAACTTCTGAGGATGACGACTCTGATGATGATTCCGATGCAAGGGGTACGACCCCAGACATTGAGGAGGAGTCCGACTGACCAGGTTCTTCGTATTTATTTTCCACTGAGGACAGTGTCCTGACTAAGTGTGGGGTGGTGGTATTGCATGCTATACTTCTCTACTCGCATCAATGTTTGTTTGCTTTGTTTTTGTTTCATTTTTTTTTCATTTTTTAAAGTTTTTTTTAGTAGTAATTTTTTTTTTAGCTTCACATGAAATTATTTTGATAGGCAGCATGAGATTATGACAAGAGTTTGTGCTAAAATCATGACTATGGAGACATTTAGGCTCTAATTGTGACTCACTATGTGATATTGTGTGGTTCAATTCCTTCACCTGTTGGGACAAGAGTCTATACTACTCTCAATAAAGTCGACCATGTGCCTTGTGTGTGTGAGCTAATAGTATATTCTGTGCTTGTGGCTGATGCTAGAACTTGCCTGGTATGTATGTAAAGCGAAAATAAGGAGTGTAAGTCTAGGAGATGATTTAGGCATTTCTTTGATAAACTATGATTATTTACCTTCTTTTTACCTACCCATGGACATCATCCTAGTTAAACCCTTTTGAGCCTTTAGCCTATTTTCTTTGACAAACCTCGTATGTAAGCCTAATCCATTTTTTTCAAGACCATAATTTGATCCAAATTCCTAAGTGCTTTAAAGTGTAAAGTCATGTGACAAAATAAGAGGAAATTGGGTGAGTATGATTCTTTAGAATGCATTGGTGCTTGAATGAGTTATGAAAAAGAAAGTGCTATCATAAGAGGTATGTCATCAAAAGAAAAAGGAAAGAAAAACTGAAAAGTTAGTTATGTTTAAAATTGAAAAACAAAAGAGGAGAAAAAGAGTGGTAGAATAAAAGAAAGTAGAAAGGTTGCTTGAAAGAAAAAGTGTTAATGATAGAATGTGATGTATTAATGTGCTTAGGAACATAGTCACTATTTCTGGCCAAAATAGTCCTACCCGTCCCTTAGCCTACATTACAACCATCAAAAGACCTATTTGATCCTAAGCTTAGCACTCTGACATTTAGTGGAGCATTACACTAAGGGCAAGCCTATGGTCATCAGTTGCTTCATATGAATTCTTTGTGAGAGCGAGAGCAAGGATATTTTGATACCCATGTTTGAAAAATATGCTATACTTGTGAGTGATTATGGGTAATATATTGCGAGACACACATGGTTGATGAGTTTTGGGTAGTCGTGTATGATTCTTTGTGCCTTAACCTTTGAATATGAGTTAACCACCATCACGAGTCTATGCTAGAGGTTAAACTGTTTCTACTAATGATCGAAAAACTACTCTTTGTCGATAATTGTTGTGCTTGTCTTGACGAATATTTTGTGTTGTTGCTGTGAAACCCTAAGTTGATGTTTAGAGGGACATGATATTTTGTTCGAGGACGAACAAAGCTTCAAGTGTGGGGTGTTGATGATAGGCGAATTTACACGCCTATAGCACTATATTTTGCCCATATTTTAGCCTAGTTTTGAGAACAAATTATATATTTCATGCACTTTTAGTCCTTTTTCCTGTAAGTGAGCTAACGAACATGATTAGTAAAGTTTCAGGTATAAATGATGCAGAATTCAGCATTTTATGGCTTACTTGACGCAAAAGAAAGCTCACGAAGGAAGGGAAGGGAGTTTACACGCCTAAGGGCCAAAACTGCTGCATGGAAAATCTTTCCCGGGCTAAAACAACATTTCTGAAGACTTTGGGGATTTGCAGTAACTTAGTTGGATTTGGACAATGATACATTAACCTAGTACAATTGGGTTATGTATTTCATTAGTTTGTTTGGATTATGATAATGTTACATTAACCTAGTATAATTGGGTTAAGTATTACATTAGCCTAGTAGAATTTGGTTAGATATTTTATTTATCTAGTAGGATTAGGATATGGGTACTATAAATACCCTATCATGCTAGAGATTTACAAGGAATTTGAGGGGGAAGCCCACAATACTTCTTCCATCCCTCTCAACTACACATCTTACAATTCAATTCTATTACTCTACAACTCTTCTAATCTTTCCATTAATTCTATTTTTCTTCTTCTACTCTTCTATTTTTAAATTCCACAACAAGAGAATCGTTACTTTGCCTAGGAATTCACGCCTCACGCCTACCACCTAAGCTACACGAAATTACTCAATCTTGTGGTATAAAAACAATGTCAAACGTGATCTCCTTCGCATTCATGAGTAACTAAACTTCTCTGTTGGGGTTATGGAAGCCGTATGAGATACTATCTATTGCTTTGAGTTTGTGAGTTCGCGACACGTATACTGCTTATATCATTATTCTCTTCATCTTAGTCTACATTCTTTGTGGTTGCAAACGCAAGAATACGCCAGTATAACATTTAACTTGTTCGAAAGAAAGGTTATCTGTCTGGAAAAGAGATAATGTCAAGGTAGTAGGGTCACCCCCTAAAATTCCCTACTAAAAAGCTAGTGCCGTAACTGGACTAACCTCTTGGAGAATTCGTACCGTTAGACACGCTTTAAGCTCGAAAGAGTTAAAGTGAAATAATCCTCGAATAGGTCGAAAGACGCCTGGATTTACCATCGAATACAATTCTCTATAAGCAGTTGCATGTCAGAATTCGACACACTCATAGCCAATAGAGACGTATACCTCAGAAGGTGGACATAACCCCAACGCCTCAATTCTCATTGTTTACAACTTACGTAACAATATTTCTCTTTTACTTTGCTATTTTCAGCTTTTATTTAATTGTTTTGGTGACACATTACAATCCCCCCTTTTTTACGAGACTTGCACTAAAAGTTTAGTAATTTTGCTTACTTGTTGGCCAAGCTATTCCCTGTGGGATCGACACCCAACCCTGTTGGGTTCTATATTTGCTAACGACCGCTTTACACTCCTACGAGAGCTGTAGATTGAGCGTTATCATTTATCCATTTATCTATTTAGGTATCTTGGAACTCTTAAAAGAATGATAGGGAATAAAACAAGTGTTGAGGGTTCCATATGTGAACCTTACTTGATGACAGAGTCAACACTATTGTTTTTTCATTATTTTGAACCACATGTCATGATATGCAATTTTAATGTGGATCGTAATGATGATGGTGGTATTGTGGAAGATCTTGAAGGAAATTTATCAATATTCACCCATCCCGGTTAATTATGGGGAGAGTAAAAAAAAAAGAATTTAACTCTTGAAGAAATCAAGGCTGCCCAAACTTACATTTTACTGAATTGTGAAGAGGTTGAGCCATTTGTGAGGTAACAAAAGTTAGTTGTATCAACTTAATTTTATAAACTTATTCAAATATCATGACTTGAAATTGAACTTATGTTCTTTCAATGAAGTATGCTTGTGTAACATTTGCAAGAAGAATTTTCAAATGTCTCTCAAGATTAAATAAATGAGAGCCTTGAAGCAAATTTGTCTATATGGTTCAAGGAATATGTAAAGCTTAAAAAATTAATATCTTTTATACAATTATGCACTTAAATTACCTTATGAAATTGAACTAAATTTTATAATCTTTTAAATAGGTCCGACTCAATCATATTGAGAATGAATTCCTCTGTAGTCTTGCTCATGGACCATTGATAGGCGCTATATCTCATTCAATGTATTTTGTTAATGGATACAAGTTTCATACAGATTTTTATGTTAGCGCAAGATCAACAATGAACAGTGGAGTTTGTATCTCAGATACAAATTTTGGTGATTTATATGGGCGGATAAAAAAGATTATAGAAGTGGAATACCGTGAAGCACCTTTAAAGTGAAATGTACTATTCAAACGTGAATGGTTTGACCCAACTATGGATGTTGGTATTAAAAAGCATAATCAATATAAATTAGTTGATATTAACCATCGTCGGCGATATAAAAAATATGAACCTTTTATTTTGACAATGCAAGAAACTCAAGTGTGTTATGTGTCTTATCCTAGCAAGAAAAAGGACAAGGATGATTGGGCAACTATATTAAGGTCAAACCCTGAAATGTTGTTGAATTACCCGATGAGGAAATTGAGACAGCTATAGAACTGAATATTCCATTTCAAGTTGAAGAAGTTCAAGTCTATGAGATAGACATAAATGTTGCCACGAATGAAAGTATACATTTACATGATCCAAATGGTGGCTTAATTGAAATGGATGAACTCATTGTTGATGGTTTATTGCAAGAGCATCATGAGATCCAAGAGGATGCTACAAAAGAAGATTATGAAACTGAGGAAACTAAGGATGATGAAGCGGAAGATTTTGAAGAAGACACAAATAGTGATTAGTGCTTGTTAAAAACATGCTATTGTATCTTAATTTTATTTTATGAGCAGTAACTTTGTCGAACTAGTATCATATTCTTTGTGTTTGCTCGTTGTTTACTCCAAACTTATTGCTATGACTGGTTTTAGGCTCTGCTTGTTAATTTTTGACTCTTTTATTTCTTATACATATTTTTAGGCTACATCTGTGCTTTCTTTTTGCTTATAAGTTTTCTGTAAAGATGCAAAAAACAATGTTTAAAATTAGATTATCTACCATCTCTGACCCCCTCTCTACGTTGTTGTGAGTATCCTGTAATTAGATAAGATTTAGTGTATATATTTATTGTAGATTTGACTGGTCTAAAAAGAGAAAGAAGAGCTTTTCTTTTCTGAATTAGATTTGTGCTTTTGCATTTTCTTATACCTTATCTACATATTATTGTCTGGTTCTCTTGGTATTATTTAATTTGCATTTTATTTTGACTTAATTAATACAATTTTTTTTATAGATATAGCTAGAGGTCGAGGTTGAGGTCACGAAAGCACAGGGCATGTAGGCAAGTCTACAGTTAGGAGTAATCCTGATGTTATTGCAAACATACCTACTATTCCCACTCCTACTACTGTTAGTCCTCAAGCTGATGGCATAGGTGTCCAAGATGATACGAATCAGGTTCAGCCATTGATTACTCAAATTATACCAATGGTTCAAACTTCTGGTGATGGTAGCATCCGTACAACACTTGAATCATCTCCCACTGCTCCAAATCAGACCAACACAACAACTGAAGATACATCTACTCTTAGGAACCAAATAGGTGAGGGTCTTAACTAATCGACTTCATCCTTGAAAATGGATGAATATAATCAACTTGTGGTCTTTTTGCTTTCTGCATATATCTATATCTATCTATATATATATATATGTTTTTGTTTTTTCTGGTTGATGATATGTTGGTTGTTCTTGATTTGAGAGGAGTTCTTATGGACAGAATTACAATGGAAGTATTTTGTAGCATTTTAGTGGTTCTGTTGGTGGTTCTTGTTATGAGTATTTTGTAGTATTTTGATAGTTTTTGTTCAATTGTTGGTTCTTGATCTGTTTTTTGGTCTTGTTGTGAGTATTCTAGTGTTACATGGGATTCCAGAATTACAGTGAGGTATAATGTTGTAAGGTATTTTGTAAGATTCCAGTGTTACATTGGATTCCAAAATTATAATGTTGTATATTGTTGTGAATTCTTGTGCACAATTTGCATCTTATTTTCTCTTTAACCAGTACAACTTTTTTATAGATATGATTCGAGGTAGAGGTAGAGGTTGAGGAAGAATGTGGCGTGTAGGCAAGTCAGCAGCTAGGAGTAATATTCCTATTTTTACTGTAAACATGCCTACTATTCCCACTCCTACTGTTAGTCCTCAAGCAACTAGTGGCATAAGTGGTCCAACTTCTAATCATGGTAGTAACCCTACAACACCTGAATCATCTCCCACTACTCCAAATCAGAGCAACCCAACAACAGTAGGTACGTTTTCATAAACCAACCAAGTAGGTGGGGGTGTATCTCCTAGCAACACAAATGGAAAAGGTAATTCTAGTAGGAGCCATGTGCGGACCCTTGTTACTATAACTTTTGCAGGGTTAGTCTATTTTTTTCTATTATTATTATTATTATATATTATTTTTATTTATAATAGACCTCTAAATAATGTCATCACATTGATACAGATTGCAACCTTCTAAAGCATGCTCCAATAGCATACACGAGTCTTTCAAAAGTGAACTTGATCACAATGAAATCAATTGGAAAGATTTCTCATGTGAAATAAAAGATGGCTATTTTGGGGAATTCAAGGTATAAATCTTCATCATAATTGAGTTTTTAAAGTGTATGCACTTTTATAAATACAATATTAATGTGTTATTTTGGAAATTTATTTCAGAAACACTTCAAATGGTATTATTCTATTAGTGATGTTGTAGTATAAAACAGTGGCAGATTAAGGCATCAACTGTGTATAGAAATTTCTTTGCTAAAATCAAAGAGAAAGGGATTAGGAAAGATTTTATATATGAAGATGTCTGGAAGAACTGGCAACGACTTTAGGCAGATCCTAAGTGTGTTGAAAAGTAAAAAATAAATGCACAAAATTGTTGTGGCGGCAAAGAAGTCGCTGCTGGAACTCACATGGGAGGATCTATCTCAATTGGAGAGTATCGAAAGATACTTATAAGTATATATTTCAAGTACTACCCTCTAATTTCTTTCAATAGGAATCTGTTAGCTGGTTTCATAGTCCCTATATCTCTATAATGGTAGAAAATGTGATCAGCATTACAACAAGTGCTACTGTTATATTGACATTGAGTTTGAAGTATATTTATCCTTGTGTGGTGGGTGTTGCTTCTCTCATGTGTTATGTTTTAATCTTGTGTCTACTTCTTGTAGACACGTAATTTTGTCCCTCCAGAAAGTATTTTTTCTATTTTTTACCTTATTCTACTGTATACCCTCAACCATATAATCATACCCCACAAAATACAAAAATAACAAACTCCCTAACAAATTAAATCCCTAATATTCCCTTATCCCAACAAACCTTATCCTAACCAACTCCCTATTCACCACCCCACACCTCCTACCCTACCCCACTACCCCACACTACCTAACAGTTACATGTCACACAAAGGGAAACATTGATCACACACTCCTCATGGCCTCTCACTCTCACAGATAATACATATACACAAAAGAGGGGGCATGTACAGGGGATTCCATTTTTTGGGTCCACAGAACACACACTCTCCAATTGTTTCTTTTTCTTCTTCACGGGCACACAATCACAAGGGACTCCTCATCACAATTATCTCTATAAACACATAAACCTCATTGAAATGCTCACAGAGCAGGGATTAGGCAGGGACTCCATTTTTCTTTTCTGAACAACGCACATCACACATGCACTCATAGAACAACAATACACCGTCACAAAAAAGGCACCTCACGTAGATACACAATATAGAGGGGAAGGGACGGGACTCCATTCTCTCTTTTTATTTCTGAATAACGAAAAACACATAGATATCCACACTAGAGAACACACATAATTCATCTTCTTCTTTGCACACACTCACCTCACCAAGAACGCACAGACACACATATTTTCCATCGAGAAAGAGAGTGAAATCAAGTGAGAGAAAGAGATAGTGAGACAAGACAGATAGAGAATTGAGAGATAGAGGTGAGAGAAATAATCGTAAGAGAGAACTAAGAGAGGTAGAGAGAGATCTGCGAGAGAGAGATCCGCGATTGAGAAAATTTGGGTGAAGATCGGGCGGGCATCAAATTTCCCAGCTTCTTGACCATTTTTCTGGAGAGTTGACTGTTTTCCGGTGATCCTTTTCACCGGAATTATTTACAGGTCATTCTTTGTCGAGTTCAAAGTTTGAAATTCTAAAATTTTATCTACCAGTCTCGGTTTATTCATATTTTATTGTTGGTATTCATTTATTCTTCGTCAAAGTACTATTGCGAGTCGGGTTTTGGGTCTGTTGCGGTTCAAACTGATTTGGGAGTCGAGGTTTGACATTCTTCGAGGTTTCGGAGCGGCTTTTATCATCTTCCTAAGTTAGTCGAAAGCATTTGGAAGGTCCAATTCTATATTCTCTCTTTAATTTTATGTAATCATGAATGATTTTGTGTGTTTGGTATGTTTGAATTTTGATTGTGTATTGGTGGATGTTGGATTTGAATGTTGAAAACTTGAATTGATAATCGAAGCAAGTGTTATTCATTGGTTAATGGATTTGGGGGATCGAAATTTGATAAAAGAAGAATAAATTAGTTGTTTTGATTCATTTTTCTTGTTACTTTTGCATCTAATTGTCAATTAAACGATAGTATCATGCTAGGTCGAACGGGGTAGGCAAATAATCGGTCCGGGTAGGCAAATTTAGAACTCGTGGATTGATTGAATATTGAAAATGTGTGTAGAGTGGATTGGTTTTTATAGTTTTTTTTTGGATCAATTGTGCTCATTTGGTTGGGGAATGCCCCGAAGGAGATTGTATTTATTCATCGGGAAATGTCCCGACGTATCGTGTTTCCGAAGAAGGTTCGTGATCAAGACCCGAGGCATCGAGTTAATCACGGGAGCGCAATTCAAGATTAGTGTAGGTTAGAATAGGATTTATTTTTTGCATTTTTTGATTTTGGACTGTATAATTGGACTGAACACTAAATTTTGGATTTGTTTTGTTTTGTGTGTTTGATTGATTGTTTTATGTGTTTTGTGTGGTTTATACATTTGTAATGTCAAAATAGCCGATACACTCCATAAAGCGACCGTGGTCGAACCACGGGATCGAGGGATGCCTAACACCTTCCCCTCGGTCAACAGAATTCCTTAGCCGGAATCTTTATTCGCAAACCAGTTTTAAAGAGTCAAAACCGTTTTGAAAAAGGATATCCAAGGGTGACTTGGTACAACCGATTTATGCCAAGTGGAGACTCTGAGTTAATTGCAAAACGAATCCTTTTCGAAATAAATCTCATTTTTTGTCACTTTAATATTAAGAACTCTTTCGAACCGTAAAACGAATCTTTTTGGAGTTAAAAAAAAGGGGGGTGTGACAACTCTGGTGACTCTGCTGGGGATTTTTCAGAATTCGAGCTTATTATGGAGTTGTATTGGCTTAATTTTACATTATGGGTGTATAAACATTGATTGTGTATATTTACCCCTACTTAAAATATCATAGCAAACCTAATAAAAATGACACCAAAAGAGATCTTCTTCCCCAAATTAATCCTTTTCTTTTTCAATTTCAGCATATATATATATATATATATATATATATCATATATTCAAGCTTTTGGTTGGCCTTATATATTAAGCTCCACATTGATAACACTCACATAAGTTCTGAACTAATTTTTATATTATTATTCGAGATAATATACAACACACAAATTGTAACACCCCGCACTTTCGGGATGAAGTTTGAACCACCTTTTCTACGTGTATAGATCCGAAACCGATGATTATTTGTTAATAAATGTGTGGTGATCAATTCTATAGGGTGTGAATACCTTTGAATATAAATTGAAGTCTCCTAACTCAAAGACGAGTTGAAAATTTCCTATCGCTTAAGTTTTAGTGAACGTCTAAACTTGGGTCAACTTCCATCGACCATAACTTCTTAGTATATAATGATTTAGAGGCACTATTATATATCAAATAAAAGTTCTTTGAGACTTCTTTCCAACTCCACCGGTTTCATCTTAATCCGATATCGGAGTAGAAAGTTATGCTCATTTTACTTTGGAGTGTCTAACTGCCAAAAAGTGACGACGAAGTTGACAACTTGTCAACTAGGTGACGATTAGGTTGACGAGCCGTCAACTAAGTGACGACCCATCAGCTCTAGTCGTCAGCCTAGGACAGTAAGGGGGGAATTTAAGCCTGATAGTGACGACTTAGGTGACGAGCCGTCACTTAACTGACGGGTCATCAACTGAAGATTTCTGCAATTTTCTTTGATTTCTTTAGGGGTATTTTGGTATTTTCCTCACCTCAAACCCATCCCCACGACTTAAATCATGCATTAAACCCTATTAACTGATAAAATATCAGTTTATCATCACTCATAATCCTCTCCACTCTCAAGAACAAGAGAAATTAGAGTTTCCATCAAAGATCAAGAATCAATCCTAAAGTTCAAGATTTTCGAGAAACGAATCAAGATTTGGATTTCCATCCTTCAACTTAAGTAATCTAAGGTACGTGGGATTTTCCTAAATTACGTTGGCATGATAAAATCATTTAAATAAGGTTTTAAAATGTTGAGAAATCATATGTTTATGAAGGATTTCGAATTACATTAAGGGGTCGTTCGGTAGAGTGTATAAGATCAATGCAAAATATAGTGTATTAGTAATGCTTGCATTACTTATGCTTGTATTAGTTATGCATGTATAATACATTGTTTGGTTTGATGTATAAGAAATAATACATGTTACATAATTTCTATAAAAGAAATGTTTCTTTACAAAAATACCCTTCTTTGATTTTTTACACTTTTTTGCAACAAAATCTTTTTGCCATCTCAAATATAATTAGTATTGTTGAACTGGTATATAGAGGTTTCGGAGTAATTGCAAGACCTTCGTCTTTGCGCATGAAATATTATGCCAACGGATTAACATAGTCGAAATAAAAATAAAATATAAGACGTAAAATTAAGAAATAGTCTCAATTTTTTTTTAATCTTTTTAAAGACCCTCAAAGCAAAGAAAAAATATGTTACAATTATTTAAATCAATTATTCATTGTTGTAGATTTAAATGGTGGAAAAAAAATTGTGAAATATTTTGAAAAGATTCACTATTGCAAATTAAAATGGCGGGAAAAGGAATGGTGGAATATTTTGAGAGAGAAATTGAGGGGTATTAAGGTCATTTAATAAGTTAATGCATGTATTAAAGACTTTGCATTACTAATACATAGAAAATGGGTGGTATTAGTAAGGGCAAAATTCAGAAATAGCATACTTATCCCCTTAATTATGAGTTTCATAGTAACAGTTTCATAATTACATAATATAGCAAGTTGTATTTTGTATTTTTGCAAACTGTTGCTACAAAAATACAAGTACATATGATTTTTACTGCCCTTATGATCGATATGTATTTTGTATTTTTGCAAACTGTTGCTACAAAAATACAAATTCATACAAATACATATGCTACAAAATGTAATTTGATAAAAGTGTTGTTATTTTTTGTAATTTAACACTTAAGTATGCTACTTTATGTATTTTTTCCTATTAGTAATACACACCTTAAAACACAATAGAGTGTATAACTAATGCTTGCATTAGTTATACATAGACTAGAAATTGTACCAAACAAGGTATTTATAATACACATTAATTAGTATATGCATTATTTTTGCCAATACACTCTACCAAACGACCCCTAAGAAGTATGTATTGTGAACGTTTTGGTCTTGAGGCCTTCCCTTAAACTTGAATTTTTACTCGTGTATATGTATATATGTGTTTTCGTTTTAGAATATGAATTGAGAGCATGAATAACGTATTTCCCTCTCTCATGGTGTTATTTCTTAATTTACAAGTTATGGGTTACTCAATTGCAAGTCTTAAAGCATGAACCAAGGGTTTTATTAACTTATATGAACTTTATGTCGGTTGAGAATTGTAGAGAGAGATAATTTCTCATTTTAAATGTTAAATGTGATAATCAAAGGAATTGCATGATTGTTTTGAGAAATTTACAACCATTTTTTGAAATGTTGAAAAAGAGAATCTTTGCATGGTTTAACATATGTTTTGAAACATGAATCCTATTGTACTATTTGAATGACTTGGTGGTCTAAATATTGTTTGAATGAAAGAGCTGTAATATGATAATGTATGGCTTAGATATATGACTTGCAAGTTTTGGTATGATGATACTAAACAAATAAATGCTATAGCAGATTCAGAACAGACTAAAATACAGATTTTACTCAAATTTTGAATTCAGAAAGATGCATGTTTATAAAAGATTATAAATGGGCCTAAAGAGAGTTAAATGGTTACCCGAAGAAAGTACGAGTTGAAAGACTCAACGCTAGAAACCGTGATTTGCCGACATGAAATTATGGTACCCTGCATTGTGATCTTATGTAACTTAATTCATGTCGTCCCAAACTGGGACTATGGTTAGGAGCCTTGCTTTGTGATCTTGTGCACTATCATGACATGTTGAGTTGACTGGAGATTTTTGCACCCTGCTGTGTGATCTTGCGTGTCCCTCTTATAGATACTCTAATAGTTGCGACAAACTTGGATTGGGGGCTTGGCCGCCGAGTCAAGGGCGGATTCCATATAGCCCGAGGAATTATAGATTGTAGGGTGCACCATCTAACTCAAAAGTAAAATAAAGAGTGTGTTATGGTTTCAAAGAAATGTTTCCAAGTCTTTAAAGAATGCCAATATGTTTTTATTTATCGTATGTAAAATGTTTCATAAATTGCTCTCACTTATATTATATAAAAGTATGTTATTTTGGATTACTCTGCGTACCAGTACATTTGTACTGATCCCCTATATTACAGTATCTGAGGATCAGTCCCGGGATCCCGCTAAGCTGTAGACCTTTGTCAGACGATTGGAGTTGGTGAGCCTCTCTTATTTCGGAAGGACTTATCTCATGATTTCATTGTTTTTAGTTCATGGTCCGACCGGGGACCTTGTCCCAATCTTCAAAAAGATGTTGTTTTCTTTCAGTTAGTAGAGATTTCGTAGACAGGTGTTAGATGGATTTGGGTATTGATGAAATTATAACCGTATGGTTTTGTTGAAATTGGGGGACCATGATTCCGTTTTGTTTTCCGCATTTTCTTTTAGTTTATGAATTGTGTATATGATTGCTAGTAGAGAAGGGCTCTCAGGCCTTCATGATTCGAGATGCTCATCGCTGCCAGGGCCTCGATTCGGGTCACGACACTAATATATTATCAACACTTCGATTAGAATAACGATCAACAACAAATCCATTCTTAACGTAAGGGCTCCTCGCACATATATAATACACTCTCCATTACTATTCTCTACACATAAGAGTTCATATAATATTATGATCATATGAATATATATAATCCACACATAACTAGTTCATAAACCGAAAACCTTTATTACTTCTATGTATGTACACACTACTAAGTAATGAGAAAATCTAGTGGACATTTCCCAAGAGTCGATCCGAAATCTATTAAAAACATTATCAATGAGCCAATATTAGATAGATTTCCAGTAAAACGTCTGTCAGAAATTACCCTTCGTTTGATAGAGACAGCCAATATAAGTGAACAATTCAAGGGGCATATTGAACATTTGGATTTGGAGATGCATATGCTAGAAATTGTAACGACACAAAAAAAATTGACATTAATCATTAACGTAATTATTGCGAGGTCTTAGTCACTTAAGGAACTAATCTATCAGTGAAAAGCCGTTAGTAATTAAAGAAAACGATAATAATTAGATTTTTTTCGCTTCAAATTCTCAAATCATTGACATATCGACATAACATGATTATTGACTATCTATTTTAAATTAATTACACCATACTAACTAATAACTATTAAAAAAATTATATAGTTACAATTATTTATAATCTTGATCATCATAAACAAAGAAAGGGGTCTATCATCACCTAATATTTACATCAAATTAATATTAAAAAAACTGTATAGTTGATGAGAATGTTAAATCTTTACCCTTTTAAAAAATTTCTCCAGTTTCATAATTTTTTAATCAGACAATACTTTGAACTTGAAACTGTAGACACGTGATTTCGTCCTCTTAAAGTTCCATTTTTATTCATTTTATGTTGTCTTACCACGTGCCCTACCCCGTGTAATTATCCCTCCACAAAATACAAAAAAAAAAGAGTAAATAATAAAACTCCCTAACAAACTAACAATCCACCCAACTAAAAATTGACAACACATCCTAACCCCTACCCCTCCTACCCCTACCCCACGTAACCACCCCTTCCCCCCCACATTTCTTGGACACAAAGAAAGAGAAGAAAAACCAACAAAAAAAAAGGGGTCTTCTATATATAGGAAAATGGAAAAAAAAGGGGGGGGGGATCTTCTTCTTCACCGAGGACAGAGGGGAAGGAACCCAAAAAGGGAAGCCATTGTTGAAACAAAAAGAAAAAATCGGATCTCCCTCTATCTCCTCTCCTTTCACCCTCACCACTGCCGACCGGAGCTCCGGCTACCACCTTCTCCAGCTCCTCTCCTAGCCCCCGCTCCGACCAACGCCATCGCGACACCGACCATCCCCATCTCACTGTCTCCGGTGAGATCCGACCAGCGAATTCGCAGCCTTCCACCCGAGAAACCAGCTAGCACGCCCTTTCCCTCAACTTTAGCTTCCTCGTCCGTCGTCCTGCCGCCAAGCTCTCCGGAGCTCCGGTACCGTGAGTGTTCCCATTATTTTCCTTTCCAACGAAATCTGTCTAAAATCTGCTTGAACGGGTTGGTTTCGGCGGGTTTAGGTTCAGATTTTTGACTATTTTGGGATAGATTTCGATTCGTGCAGGCTATGTTTTGGTGTGTTTGGGTTGGATTTTGATCCGTTCGGGTCAGTTTTGCTGTTTAGGATCGATCTCGGGCGTATATTGAATATTTTCAGTTGCTTTACGAATTGGTTATTTGAATCGAATTTTGGGTTTCAATTTCTCAAGTACTGAGCTGGACAGATTTTTCGTTGGATTTTAAGTCGAGGTTATCGGAGGCGGGTTTTCTTTATCTCGTCGAATAATATGGGTCAAAAAGCGGTTTAAGGTCCATCCCTCAACTCTATATTCTTGTTATTGTCTCAAAAATGTGTTTAATTGTTGCGATTATGCGTGATGTGATCGTAGTTGGTGAGTTTTGTTGACGTATGATGTCATGATTTCGTGCTTCACGGTGTGTTTTCTCCGGTATGTAGAATGAATTTGAGTAGCTTTGATGGTGTTATTGATTAAAAATGAAGTTAGAAGGGATGGGAATCAAAAAGAAAAAGTGAATATATTAGCATTTTGATTCATTGATAATTGCTAATTCGGAACAAGTATTGATGTTGTCAAACACCATAGTATCATGACGGGTTGAAATTGGTAGGCAAACGGTAGTTCGGGTAGGCAAAAGTTTAGGAATGGTGTTTTGATGAATGTTTGAATGTATATGTGTTGAATATTTTCTGATTTATCGTGCTTGACTCAATTGTACCATTTGACCGGGGAATGCCCCGAGGTCTCTTGTACTCGGGGGACGCTCGCGATCAAGGCCCGAGGCATCGGGTAAATCTTTGGAGCATAGTTTAGGATTAATATAGGTTAGCGTAGGTTTACATTTTTGCATTTTTCTATTTCGGGATTGTATAATTGGACTGAATACTAAACTTTGGACTATTTTGTCTTTGTGTGTTTTGATTGATTATTCTATGTTTGTTTATGTGGTTTGTACATTCGTAATGTCTAACTAGCCGATACTCTCCATCAAGCGACCGTGGTCAAACCACAGGATCGAGGGGTGCCTAACACCTTCCCCTCGGTCAACAGAATTCCTTAGCTGGAATCTCTGTTCGCAAACCAGTTTTAAGAGTCAAAATATTTTGAAAAGGGATTTCCAAAGGTGACTTGGCACACCCGATCTATGCCAAGTGGCGACTCCGAGTTTAAACGTAAATAACCCTTTTTCGAAATAAATTTTCAATATTTTGTCACTTTTAATAATAAAAACCTTTCGATCCTTAAATATAATCTTTTTGGTAGTAAAAAAAAAAGGGTGTGACAGCTCTGGCGACTCTGCTGGGGAAGTTAGAATTCGAGCTTATTTTCGAGTCGTATCGGCTTTGTTTGGCATTACGAGTGTATAAGCATTGTTTGTGATTATTGTTTTGTTATTGTTTTCACTTTTGTACGTTTTCGTGCTCTTTGTTTATAATATTTATCCTATGTGTTACCGCTTTATATCTGTCATCATGAGTCCATCCCCCCGGCCTTCCTTCTGCAACATGTCTCGGAGCGCATGTCGTGCGCACGAACTCTAGTTGAGTCACCTTTATTTTAGGGGGGGAGCCATTGGATGTATGGAGTAGGTGGAAAGCAAAGCAGCCATTATCGACCATATGCTCCCCTGAACGGCCTTGTTAGTAAACCACAATGTAGGTCAGCCTTTAGGTCATTCTTATGTGCATCATTTTGAGACCTAGCGGGGCCTACACGGTCCTTTGTAGGAGACTCATCTTTAACGCATCCTTATGTGCTAATTGTTGCATATTTGAGGGTAACGTGGTCATTTGACGGACTGATTTTTTTTTTTAAAAAAAAAAAAAAAAGAAGAAGAAAATATAGAAAGCGAGTCGAAAAGAATGAATCAAAAGGAATGTCGTAGTTTATTTTAGAATTCTTTATGGCTTTTGTTCTTCACGATCCAAAAACACAAAAAGTTTTTTTTACATTTTTGCATTTGTCTTCTCAAAGTACCGTAAATTCAAAAAAAAAAAAAAGTTTTTTCTACGTATTTGTCTAAAGCAAAAATACCAAAAAACATTTTTTCTTCCATAATGGATGGTGTCAGTCTTAGTTAAAGTGTCTAATTGAAAAATCCAAAAAGTTTTTATTCGTTTGTTTTTGGTTTTGTCTCTTAAGTTAGGTTCAATTTATTAGTTAATCGTTAGTTGTCCAATCTGGACGAATTACGCATACCTGATTTCCGTCCCTCGGGGCGGGATATGTAGGCAACCCTCGGTGGGTCCGGTAACCTTTATTTTGGTTTTCGTCTTAGTCTTAGGCTAGGTCTTTTACTCCGTAACCTAGAGTTGTTAGCCAAGTAGGCTGATTTTATTTAGCATTACTGTTCGGCGATTTGGAGTCATGAAGCAGTCTATCCCATCGACGTATGTCCTCGTCAAATTTCCATTGGTTGGGAACCTTTTGCTCTTATCAAATTTTGAGACAATTTCTTATCTGCTACTACAGGATGGATCTGTCCACAAAGTCTAGAGTCCTTATGGTTGTCAAGGTACCCAAAAAGTTGATCAAGTGGTGGGGCACGTTCAATTACTCCGAAAAGCACGAAGTGAGGAAAGTGTTAGGCAATCTTGTAACACTCATGGATATCACGCCTCGTCCGGATTTAATAGAAGCTGCGTTGACTTTCTGGGATCCAAATAATTTGGTGTTTAGGTTCGGAAGTTGTGAATTGACTCCTACCCTGGCAGAAATATCTTATTTGTTTCGGTTGACTTACATGGGCCAGCAGATGATTTTAGCCCGCAATCATACTCGTAAGAAATTCCTTCGACTCTGTGGATTAAAAGATAACAAGCATCTGGGATGTCTCAAACAATCTTGGATTTCCTTGGACTATTTGTTTGCTAGATTTGGGTCTTTAGAGGGTTTCGACTATTTTTGGGATGAATTCTGTACTACCAAAAAAATCTGGGAACAACGTCGTCTGGAGGTTTTCTGTCTGGCTTTGTTGGGTATCTTAGTGTTTCCGTTAGATGAGAGGTGTATCAATACTCGTCTACAATCAGTGGTGATAGCTTTATTCAAGAAAAAAGATGAGGTCACCATTGTACCAATGATCTTAACAGAAATATATAAGGCTTTAACTGAAGTAAAAAGAGGGGTACGATTTTTTGAGGGGAGTAATCTGATATTGCAGTTGTGGATGATGGAGCACTTGCATACGCCTTCTTTGATTAGAGAAGATGTGATCGACCGTTGTCTGAATGATCGAGTGCAAGCCATGCAAGAAAGAATGCGTTTTGACAAATTTTCTTTTCCTATTGGAGTCAATTCTTGGATCGAATTTCTCGGATCAAGAACTCCAAACAACATTCTTTGGTGCTATATGTGGTTTTGTCCTAATAAAATCTTGATTGGATCTCAAATGCAACTCTTTCTAGTTTTGATAGGACTTAACTGCACTAGGCCTTACAGTCCAAGAAGGGTGATGCGTCAGTTGGGTAGGATGCAAGACGTCCCCCCAATAATGGACCTTCTAAAGGATGTAGAGTACTTTAAAGACCAAGCCTTGGGGGAAAGAAAATATGAGCAATTCTGGAATAACGCGATAAAGTTAGGTGTCGATACTTTCGAGGAAAATCCAGGATGCACTCAAAACTATGAAATCTGGCTACAATCTCTGCTTCGTGGCATTAGTAGACCCTTACCAGCCCAACTTAGAGGGCGAATACGAGAAGCAATCATGGTAGAAGATGATGAGCAGGAAGATCCGGGTGTCAAGGTGGAGTTTTTGAGAGTTCAGTTGTCGCGTTTGATCACAACTGTGGATGGGTATCAGGAAAACCTTTGCGGGTGTACTCTCCAAGAGGCGGGGATACGGGCAAGAAATTTGTTTCCGGGTATCAAAACGTCGTTGCAAGACATGTTGCAAAGTCTAAGTGGAAAAGTGGGGACTTCACAGATGGGTTCATCTCAGCCGGGGACATCACACAGAGCACCAGTTTGAAAGAACATGTCTTATCTTTATGTAGTTTTGAGTCTTTTATGTTTCTGTCATTGTAGGTTGGTGTCTGTGTTAAGTCGGAGTTAAGTTGTTTTTGATATTCGGGTCTTTATTGCACACATATCGTTAGGGGTTTAAAGTGTTGTTTTGTATTTGTTGTTTAGTTTAAAGTGGTCCTAAATTCGTTGTATGTTTTGCTATCTTTCATCGAAATGTTAGGATGTTACGTCTTTCTTTTGTTTACTTGTTTTCGTGTTTCGTGAAAAAAAAAACCTTCAATTGTGTAATGTTTATGCATAAGCTGCCCGAACTACGCAAGATCTGATTCATGTACAACATGATACGTAGGCAGCCTACTTTTGGGTTCGATCTAATCATTTTGTTTCATTGTTTTTCATTATTTTTCCTCTTTTAAGGAAAACAAAAGTCATAAAGAATGATAAAATAAAGGTAGATAACGTGAGGAAAAGAACAGATATTGATAAAAAAAATAAAAAAAAATAGTAATAGGTGTTGATAAAAAAAAAGTGTGTAAATAAAAATCGGGATGATGTTGAAATGACTTCGCTACCCTCAAAAGCTGGTAGAAATGAACATGAACTTAGGGCAATTTTACCAATGTGATTCCCATGCTTTTGGTATACCCTAATCCTAACGGATGTCGTCTTTGATGAGCATGTTCTTTCAGATAACAGTGGTAGGTTTGCAGCACTCTGGCTAGTCACCCATACTTCACTAGATCCAAAGCAAAGCTCGCAATGGCTAGCAGTGAGATTGAAAATTCGCTCATTGACCCGGATCAGGATCACAGGGAAGAAAGTTCAGAACACAATGATGAGGTAGTAAGGCTCAGACAACAATTGATAGATTTACACCGGGCATGGGCCAACGGAATGCCTCCTCCTCCGCTCCCTGAAGGTCTTGGGAATATCTCTAATTGTCCACCGCTCTCTCAGGCACAATTCTCTGCTCCTACTGAGTCACCTGAGCACGCTCCAGGATTCACTCCGCGACATTATTATCCTGGCAATTCTGGTGTGCCCTTGGCAGCTCCCCAATCAAGACCAGCTGCTCAGCCAGTGCCACCAATCACACCGGTATTCGTGGCCCCTCCACCACATGAAACTCCCATATATGCTGTGCGTCCCACAATGAGGCTTCCTCGGTCTTCCAGTGAGCTAGTACTGAAGGTTTCAGATGGTCAGTATTATGCTATAGAGCCTACTCTACAATTGAATGAACCGTATGGGTACACTCAGCCGCCTGCATTTCCATTTGATACGGAGAAACCTATCTCAACGGAGGAACAGGATGTCATAGCCCAGAAACTGAAGAGTTTAGAGCAAGCTATGAGGAATTTTCAAGGAATCGGAGATTATAGAAGTGTTTCCTATAAAGACCTGTGCATGTTCCCAGACATCAACCTGCCCCCCGGTTTTAAGATGCCTAAGTTCGAGAAGTATGCAGGGCACGGTGATCCTGTTGCACACTTGAGACGTTATTGCAACCAGTTGAGGGCTGCAGGAGGAAAGAAAGAACTACTCATGGCCTTCTTTGGTGAGAGTCTTTCAGATCTGGATTCAGAATGGTTCATCGATCGGGATATTGATAAATGGAACAGTTGGGATGATTTGGCTTCTGAATTTGTTCAACATTTTCAGTACAACATCGACTTGATTTCGGACGAAAAATCTTTGGTCAACATGAAGAAAAAGAGGATTGAAGGTTTTAGGGAATACGCAATAAGGTGGCGTGAACAGGCCGCTAGGGTAAAGCCTCGAATGAAAGAAAGTAAGTTGGTAGAAGTTTTCATTCAGGCGCAGAATGAGACCTATTTTCAACATTTACTTCCGGCAATGGGAAAGTCTTTTATGGAAGTCCTCAAAATGGGGGAGATGATAGAGGACGGGATTAAGACCGGTCGAATAGTGAGTTTTGCTGCATTAAAAGCTACCACACAAGCGATTCAAGGTGGATCTGGCGCATTTGGAGGAAAAAAGAAGAAAGAGGACGTTGCGACTGTCGTAGCCGGAACCCATTCTTATCCTAAAAGACCACCTCGCCCCTATCCCCAATCCCAAGCCCAAGTCTACGCCCAAGCTCCATATATTCCTCCCCACCATTACTACCCTCCACAAAACCCTTTATATTCCATTCCACCACCCCCTTACCCAGTATATAGTGCGCAGCCATATGCCCAAACCCCTTCTTACCCGCAGTGGCGTGCACAAACTTCACAAAATCGCCCATTCGCTCCACCAAATTACCAAAACCCCTCCAGACCCAGTTTCCAGCCTAGGCCCGAGTATAAGCAGGAGAAAATGGTCAAAAATCAATTCACACCTCTTGGGGAGTCATATGCTAGCTTGTTTGATAGGTTGAGGAAGTTGAAAGTTTTAAGCCCAATTCAAGGAAGGCTTTCAAATCCACCACCAAGGAATCTCAATTATTCTTTAAGGTGTGCGTACTGTTCTGATATGCTAGGCCATGATATTGAGAAATGCTGGCATTTAAAGATAGATGTCCAAGATTTAATTGACACAAATCAGATGTTGGTCCAAGCCCTGGAGGGTCCAAACATTAACCAGAATCCGCTGCCAACCCATGCTGAAGCCAATATGTTAGAATTGATATATGATGGGAAAGAGTCTTCGAGGGGTTATAAGCCTATTGTTAAGATACACACCACTGAGGAGAAATCGGTGAATATAGCGGAGTCTTTGAAAGCAATGTCATTGAGCCAGGAAGGAATGAGGGAGAATAAATCCCAAGAAAGCACAAAGAAGCCCCTGATCACAGTACAAGGCGCCAGAAGGTATGGTGATTCGAGTCAGGATAAACCTAAGTTGACAGTGGTGGGAGCTTTGAGTCAGCCTATCTTGACGGTGAAAGGAGCACTGGCAGCGCCTATTGTCCTCAAACCGGTGACCCAACCTCCGATAGTTGATACGAAAAGGATTCCCTAGAATTATGGGCGGACTGTGATGACCTATCATGGGAAAGAAGTTGTGGAAGATGTAGATGAGGTAGGAGGTTTGACCAGGTCAGGAAGATGCTTCGTGCCTGAAAGCTTAAGAAAGTCTAAGCCAACGGTGAGTGGACCGTCGTCTATCAAAAAGCCTATCACTGAGGAGGAAGCCAAAGATTTTTTGAAAAAGATGAAATTGCCAGAGTATTCAGTATTAGACCAGTTGAAGAAAACCCCTGCTCAAATTTCCCTTTTATCTTTGCTGTTGCACTCCAAGGAGTATTGTGATGTTTTGCTGAAGGTATTGAATGAAGCATATGTTCCAAGGGAGATTACAATCAACTAGGTTGTGAAAATGGTAGGAAAAATCTTTGAGGTCAATCGGATCAGCTTTTCTGATGATGAATTGCCTGTTGAAGGTACAGGGCATAATCGGGGTCTTTACATTACAGTGAAGTTTGAGGATTTCTACGTCACTCATGTTAAGATTGATGGGGGTTCAGGTGCAAATATTTGCCCTATTTCTACTTTGCAAAAACTGAATGTTGGTGCTGATAGGATCAAGCCCAATAATGTATGTGTTAGGGCTTTCGATGGTGTAAAATCAAATTCCATTGGCGAAATAGAACTAATGTTGACCATAGGGCCTGTTGAGTTTGCCATATAGTTTCAGGTATTGAACGTAGAATCCTCTTACAATCTGTTGTTGGGAAGGCCCTGGATCCATAAGGCCAACGCGGTTGCATCTACGCTGCACCAAATGATTAAGTTTGAGCATGACAGGCAAGAAGTAGTTATTCATGGTGAAGGAGATTTATCAGCCTACGAAGATTCTCCCTTGTCCTTTATTGAAGCAAATAACATAGAGGAGACATTTGTCTATCAAATTTTTGATACAGTGCCAGTGAGTCGTATCCCTGAGTGGCAAGCTATACCAGGACCGCAATTGTCTTCTGCTTCTATCATGATGGTGAGTGAACTTTGGAAATACGGATTTGAGCCAGGAAAAGGTTTGGGAGCATCTCTGCATGGTATAGTTCATCCTATATGTCCGAGTGAGAACGTGGGCACGTTTGGTCTAGGATTTGAGCCTACAGCTGAAGATCTGAAGAAAATCAGGGGAAGGAAGAAGGAAATATGGTCACTCCCTCGCCCAATGCCACTACTCAGTGAGTCATTTGTTAAGAGCGATGTCGTGAAGCATGTGGAATCTGAAGTTGAATTGGTGGGTGACCTCCAGAACCTTTTTATTGAAGTTGATATGGTTGAAGCAGGAGAAGGTACCAGTATAGCAGATGTGCAATTCATAGGTCCAGCTGTCCATCTCAATAATTGGGAAGTCACTCCTCTCCCCGTCAGGAGGGAGTTTTGGTAGTTTATTTTGTTTTCCTTTCTGTTTATCCGAGTTATTTCAGGGTTGTAATTCGGATTTTAGTTTGTTTATGTTATATTGGTGTCTGTGTTTAAACCCTTCTATCTTTTATTTAATGAAATGCAATGTCCCTTTTGTTTTGTGTCTAATATAGTTTGTTTTTCTTTTTTTTACACAGTTCTCTTTATGCTGATTCTAATGACATGACATGCATGCAGAATTTTCAGCCTGATCTTAAAGTCCAAAATAATCCAGATGTAATGGAGCAGGATGAGGAATATGATGAAAAAGAAGCATTAGAAGAAATAAGCAAAGAGTTGGAACAATTTGAAGACAAACCGAATCCTAATTTGAATGAGACTAAGCCAATAAATCTAGGGGATCAAGAAGATGTTAGGGAAACTAAAATCAGTGTACATGTTTTTCCCCAGCTAAAAGATGAAATGATTCAAACGTTAATGGATTATAAAGATGGTTTTTGCATGGTCTTATGATGATATGCCTGGTTTAAGCACTGAATTAGTGTCTCACAAATTGCCAACGGATCCCGCATTCCCTCCTGTCAAACAGAAGTTGAGGAAGTTTAAAACAGATGTGAGTATTAAAATCAAAGAGGAAATCATGAAACAACTTGAAGCCAAAGTAATTCGAGTGGCTCGTTATCCCATGTGGTTATCCAATGTTGTTCCCGTACCAAAGAAAGATGGCAAAATTCGAGTGTGTTTTGATTACCGCGATTTGAACAGGGCAAGTCCAAAAGATGATTTTCCACTGCCCAACATCCATATTTTGCTAGACAACTGTGCTAAACACGAGGTTGCCTCTTTTGTGGATTGCTATGCCGGATATCACCAGATCATTATGGATGATGAAGACGCGGAAAAGACATCTTTTATCACACCATGGGGAACTTATTGTTATCGGGTGATGCCGTTCGGTTTGAAGAATGCTGGAGCAACATACATGAGAGCCATGACCACTATGTTTCATGACATGATGCATAAAGAGATTGAGGTTTACGTGGATGATGTGATTATTAAGTCAAAAAGTCAGGCCGACCATGTAAAAGATTTGAGAAAGTTCTTTGAAAGACTTCGCAGGTATAATCTCAAACTCAACCCGGCAAAATATGTATTTGGAGTTCCATCTGGAAAGCTGTTGGGGTTTGTAGTCAGCCGTTGGGGAATTGAATTAGATCCCTCGAAAATCAAAGCCATTCAGGATTTGCCCCCGCCCAAGAATAGAACGGAGGTAATGAGTTTGCTTGGTAGACTGAACTACATTAGCAGGTTTATTGCTCAACTCACAACCACTTGTGAGCCCATATTCATGTTGCTGAAAAAGAGTGCTGTGGTAAAATGGACTGAAGAATGTCAGGAAACGTTCGATCGAATCAAAAGATATTTGTCAAATCCGCCCGTGTTGGTACCCCCGGAGCCTAGTAGGCCTTTGATCTTATACTTGTCAGTCATGGACAATTCTTTCGGGTGTGTCCTGGGGAAACATGATGTCACAGGCAAAAAAGAGCACGCTATTTATTATCTTAGCAAGAAGTTCACCACTTATGAGGCCAGGTATACTCTTCTTGAAAGGACGTGTTGTGCCCTAACTTGGATAGCACAGAAGTTGAAGCACTATCTCTCATCCTATACTACTTATCTCATCTCCCGCATGGATCCTTTGAAGTATATATTTCAGAAGCCTATGCCGACAGGTCGATTGGCAAAGTGACAAATATTGCTTACCGAGTTCGACATCGTATATGTGACTCGAACCGCCATGAAAGCCCAACCCTTGGCAGATCATCTTGTTGAGAATCCCATCGATGAAGAGTAAGAGCCATTAAAGACATATTTTCCTGACGAAGAAGTGTCGTGTGTCGCTGAAGTCGTTATAGATGCTGATCCAGGTTGGAGGTTATTCTTTGATGGAGCTGTCAATATGAAAGGAGTCGGAATAGGTGCGGTTCTTGTCTCTGAATCGGGACAACATTTCCCGGTAACAGCACAACTTCGATTCTACTGTACTAACAATATGGCAGAGTATGAAGCCTGCATCCTTGGTTTGAGGTTAGCTGTTGATATGGGAGTCCAAGAATTATTAGTGTTGGGAGATTCGGATTTACTCGTCCATCAAATTCAAGGCGATTGGGAGACGCTAGATTTGAAGCTCATCCCGTATTGACAATGCTTGCAGGAGCTATGCCGACGATTTGTGTTAGTAAAATTTAGGCACATTCCAAGGATTCGTAATGAAATTGCTGATGCTTTGGCCACTTTGTCTTCAATGCTCCAACATCCTGACAAAGCCTACATCGATCCAGTGCATATACAGAGTCGTGATCAGCATGCTTACTGCAATGTGGTTGAAGAAGAGATCGATGGAGAACCTTGGTTCTTGGATATCAAGCGGTACATTCAGTCAAGAGAATACCCAACATATGCCACCAACGATCAAAAGTGGACTATTAGGCGTTTGGCTAGTAGATTTTTCTCGAGCGGGGGAATCTTGTATAAGAGGACCCCAGATCTGGGACTTCTAAGGTGTGTAGATGCAAAAGAAGCCTCGGCAATCATGGTTGAAATACACTCTGGAGTATGCGGGTCGCATATGAACGGTCACGTCTTGTCAAAGAAGATTCTTCGAGCAGGTTATTACTGGCTTACTATAGAGAGGGATTCTATTCAGTTTGTTCGAAAGTGTCATCAATGTCAGGTGCACGGTGATCTGATACGTTCTCCTCCTGTTGAGCTGCATGCAATGGCCGCTCCATGGCCGTTCGTAGCATGGGGAATGGATGTGATTGGACCGATTGATCCGAAGGCGTCAAATGGGCATAGATTCATTTTGGTAGCCATTGATTACTTCACAAAGTGGGTAGAAGCAGTAACTTTCAAGTCAGTGACAAAGAAAGCTGTGGTAGATTTTGTTCATGCCAATATCATTTGTAGATTTAGAATTCCTAAGATGATCATTGCAGATAATGCTGCCAATCTCAATAGTCATTTGATGCAAGAAGTATGTCAACAGTTTAAGATCGCACATCGAAATTCTACCCCATATCACCCAAAGGCCAATGGTGCTGTAGAAGCCGCCAATAAGAATATAAAGAAGATACTGCGAAAAATGGTACAAGGGTCTAGACAGTGGCATGAAAAGTTGCCATTTGCATTGCTGGGTTATCGCACCACTGTTCGTACTTCAACAGGGGCAACTCCATATTTATTGGTGTATGGGATAAAAGAAGTCATCCCTACAGAAGTTGAAATTCCCTCTCTTCGAGTCATTGCAGAAGCAGAGATTGATGATGATGAATGGGTAAAAACCCGACTGGAACATTTGAGTTTGATTGAAGAAAAAAGGATAACGTCCGTGTGTCATGGCCAGTTCTATCAGAGGAGGATGGCTCGTGCGTATAACAAAAAGGTCCGTCCCAGGAACTTTGAAGTTGGTCAGTTGGTATTAAGACGTATCCTTCCTCACCAGGTTGAAGCGAAAGGAAAGTTCTCCCCTAACTGGCAAGGTCCCTTCGTTGTGAAGAAAGTGTTACCCAATGGAGCCTTATATTTGACAGATATTGACGGCAAAATGGCAGAAATAGCTATCAATTCTGACGCGGTCAAAAGATACTATGTATGACATTTGATCCTTTATTGAGTTTATTGCATGTTTTGTACTTGCATTTTTGAAGATTGATATGATGAAGGCATTTTATTCTTCTATCCAAACATTGTGTCATCTTTTGTTTACCCGTTTGAGCCTCGTTTATTTTTCTTTCATATCCCTCTTTTGGAATCAAAATAGAGTCAAAGATAAATGTCAAGAAAATAAGAATAAAAGAAAGAGTTCGAAAATAAAAGAAAAAAAATCAAAGCAAAGCAAAGGATAAGCTGATGGAACTACGTGCGACCTGATTCTCCTCTCTCGGGAGTGAGATACGTAGGCTGCCCTATTTCGGGCTCGATCCAACCAAATAAAGATTTAAGATTCACCCAGTCAACAAAACTGGGGCATGAGTTAATGCATTGTTTGAGTCGATTCCAAAAGTTGTAAGTCCCACCCCCACTTCAAGTATCGTTTGAGCCTCTTACCATATTTTCTAACCTTGACCAAAAGCCAAGTTACAACCAAAGAAAGTCCTTCAGATCAATTTTTGATAGTGTTAAGGCTAAGCATGCAATGGATATGATAATACATTGCGAAGTACCGTTTGTCTCCCTCAGCATAAGAAATCAGGAAAGAAATACAAAAATGAGAGAGTCTTATTGGTGAAAACCTTTGCAGGCACCATAAGGAGATGGTGAGTTGAGAGAAATACAAAAATGAGAGAGTCTTATTGCTGAAAACCCTCACGGGCACCGTAAGGCAATGGAGAGTTCAAGAGAAAAGTGAAAAGTGAAAAGAAAGAGATTTGTTGGCGAATGTCTTTTTAGATGTCGTCAGTCGAATGTGATGTATGAGTCCAATGGATTTGAAGAAGCGGCTCAACGACAAAAGGCACGAACTCAACAACAAATGGGGAGTTTGGATAGGAAGATCAGACAACTGAATCCAAAATGCATGTCATACTCATTGGAGTTGGTTGTCGTATTCAGATAAGTTTTCTTTTTGAATATGGGACATTGCCCTTTTCTTTCATTTACATATTCATGTTTTTGTCTTTTCTTATGTTATCTATCAAAATAAAAGTCACCATCATTTCTTTACATTTTTAAGTCAAGTCTATGTTAACACAAGCGAGAAAGGATTTCAAAATTTACTACCAGTCTTTCCAATTATATGAGGAAAAGCCAAGGAACAACACAGGAAAGAAATATGATCGTAATTCAACACGAAGCAAAGGAAGTCTATCAACCGACAGGCTATTAGATTCGTGGAATCATTCAGATTTGGGAAAAGAGGGCACCTCAGGGGCATGGTAAAATGAAAACCCATTGTTTGAGTCAGAACTCATTTCCCTCAATTTGGATCCGGGTCAATGATGCGGCAAGACAGGACAAGTGTCAGCGATTTGGAAGAAAGATGAAAGGAACGAGTACTGGGGCAGATACCTGAGAAGCCAAGAGCTGCAAGCCACCACTAAGTTTTTAATTGACCAATTTTTCTTTGATTGAAACAGGGGAAAATTCGTTTCACTTGATTCAGCTACCATTGGGAATTTACTTTCAGTTCAGGACCCTCCTGAAAAATGGGATTTTATTTTCTGTTCAGGACCCTCCTGAAAAATGGGATTTTACTTTATGTTCAGGACCCTCCTGAAAAATGGGATTTTATTTTCTGTTCAGGGCCCTCCTGAAAAATGGGATTTTACTTTCAGTTCAGGACCCTCCTGAAAAATGGGATTTTACTTTATGTCCAGGACCCTCCTGAAAAATGGGAATTTACTTTCAGTTCAGGACCCTCCTGAAAAATGGGATTTTACTTTCAGTTCAGGACCCTCCTGAAAAATGGGATTTTACTTTCAGTTCAGGACCCTCCTGAAAAATGGGATTTTATTTCAGTTCAGGACCCTCCTGAAAAATGGGACTTTACTTTATGTTTAGGACCCTCCTGAAAAATGGGATTTTACTTTATGTTCAGGACCTTCCTGAAAAATGGGATTTTACTTTATGCTCAGGACCCTCCTGAAAAATGGGATTTTACTTTCTGTTCAGGACCCTCCTGAAAAATGGGATTTTACTTTATGTCCAGGACCCTCCTGAAAAATGGGAATTTACTTTCAGTTCAAGACCCTCCTGAAAAATGGGATTTTACTTTCAGTTCAGGACCCTCCTGAAAAATGGGACTTTATTTTCTGTTCAGGACCCTCCTGAAAAATGGGATTTTACTTTCTGTTCAGGACCCTCCTGAAAAATGGGATTTTACTTTATGTTCAGGACCCTCCTGAAAAATAGGACTTTATTTTCTGTTCAGGACCCTCCTGGAAAATGGGATTTTATTTTATGTTCAGGATCCTTCTGAAAAATGGGATTTTATTTTATGTTCAGGACCCTCCTGGAAAATTGGACAACACTTTCAAAGTGAAATACTATTTTACTATATTTTTGTTTGGGATAATTTTTGTTCTAGTTTTTAATGTTGGGTTTCAGGAGCCCGCCTGAAGAACAGGGTGATGAAATAGCAAGTCAGGAGCCCGCCTGAAGAACAGGGCGATGAAATAGCAAGTCAGGAGCCCGCCTGAAGAACAGGGTGATGAAATAGCAAGTCAGGAGCCCGCCTGGAGAATAGGGTGAATAAACGAAAAGTCAAGCAACAGAAGTTGTATAGATAGGATTTTTGTAATTTCATTTATGTTTTAACTTGTAATTTTCATTTTTGATGTAATAACAGAGCCGCGGACCGGAACCTCGACGGAACCTCACTCGACTTTCCAACTCGGTATAGTCCACCTCTTCCAATCCTTTGAGATACTTGTCACTTGACCCCCTCATAATTTGGGTAGGTAGGATATCATAATTCAAGACCCGGTAGTCCTTCGTTCTCCTGTTTCTTTCTTCTGAATAATGGTCGGGACAAAATTATGTCTCGTTGTCTACTTCTTTGTCTGAAAACACCATGTGTTTACATCCAAAGGGGGCATGATGTAGACACGTGATTTCGTCCTCTTAAAGTTCCATTTTTATTCACTTTACTCATTTTATGTTGTCTTACCACGTGCCCTACCCCGTGTAATTATCCCTCCACAAAATATAAAAAAAAAAGAGTAAATAATAAAACTCCCTAACAAACTAACAACCCACCCAACTAAAAATTGACAACACATCCTAACCCCTACCCCTCCTACCCCTACCCCACGTAACCACCCCTTCCCCCCCACATTTCTTGGACACAAAGAAAGAGAAGAAAAACCAACAAAAAAAAGGGGGTCTTCTATATATAGGAAAATGGAAAAAAAGGGGGGGGGGATCTTCTTCTTCACCGAGGACAGAGGGGAAGGAACACAAAAAGGGAAGCCATTGTTGAATCAAAAAGAAAAAATTGGATCTCCCTCTAACACCTCTCCTTTCACCCTCACCACTGCCGACCGGAGCTCCGGCTACCACCTTCTCCAGCTCCTCTCCTAGCCCCCGCTCCGACCAACGCCATCACGACGCCGACCATCCCCGTCTCACTGTCTCCGGCGAGATCCGACCAGCGAATTCGCAGCCTTCCACCCGAGAAACCAACTAGCACGCCCTCTCCCTCAACTTTAGCTTCCTCGTCCGTCGTCCTGCCGCCAAGCTCGCCGGAGCTCCGGTACCGTGAGTGTTCCCATTATTTTCCTTTCCAACGAAATCTGTCTAAAATCTGCTTGAACAGGTTGGTTTCGGCGGGTTTAGGTTCAGATTTTTGACTGTTTCGGGATAGATTTCGATTCGTGCAGGCTATGTTTTGGTGTGTTTGGGTTGGATTTTGATCCGTTCGGGTCAGTTTTGCTGTTTAGGATCGATCTCGGGCGTATATTGAATATTTTCAGTTGCTTTACGAATTGGTTATTTGAATCGAATTTCGGGTTTCAATTTCTCAAGTACCTCTCTGGACAGATTTGTCGTTGGAGTTTAAGTCGAGGTTATCGGAGGCGGGTTTTCTTTATCTCGTCGAATAATATGGGTCAAAAAGCGGTTTAAGGTCCATCCCTCAACTCTATATTCTTGTTATTGTCTCAAAAATGTGTTTAATTGTTGCGATTATGCGTGATGTGATCGTAGTTGGTGAGTTTAGTTGACGCATGATGTCATGATTTCGTGCTTCACGGTGTGTTTTCGCCGGTATGTAGAATGAATTTGAGTAGCTTTGATGGTGTTATTGATTAAAAATGAAGTTAGAAGGGATGTGAATCAAAAAGAAAAAGTGAATATATTAGCATTTTGATTCATTGATAATTGCTAATTCGGAACAAGTATTGATGTTGTCAAACACCATAGTATCATGGCGGGTTGAAATTGGTAGGCAAACGGTAGTTCGGGTAGGCAAAAGTTTAGGAATGGTGTTTTGATGAATGTTTGAATGTATATGTGTTGAATATAATCTGATTTATCGTGCTTGACTCAATTGTACCATTTGACCGGGGAATGCCCCGAAGCACTTGTATTATTTTATCCGGGGAATACCCCGAGGTATCTTGTACTCGGGGGACGCTCGCGATCAAGGCCCGAGGCATCGGGTAAAGCTTTGGAGTATAGTTTAGGATTAATATAGGTTAGCGTAGGTTTACATTTTAGTATTTTTCTATTTCGGGATTGTATAATTGGACTGAATACTAAACTTTGGACTATTTTGTCTTTGTGTGTTTTGATTGATTATTCTATGTTTGTTTATGTGGTTTGTACATTCGTAATGTCTAACTAGCCGATACTCTCCATCAAGCGACCGTGGTCAAACCACGGGATCGAGGGGTGCCTAACACCTTCCCCTCGGTCAACAGAATTCCTTAGCTGGAATCTCTGTTCGCAAACCAGTTTTAAGAGTCAAAATATTTTGAAAAGGGATTTCCAAAGGTGACTTGGCACACCCGATCTATGCCAAGTGGCGAATCTGAGTTTAAACGTAAATAACCCTTTTTCGAAATAAATTTTCAATCTTTTGTCACTTTTAATAATAAAACCCTTTCGATCCTTAAATATAATCTTTTTGGTAGTAAAAAAAAAAAGGGTGTGATAGAAACTATCGTTAGTCCCTAGGTAATATAAAAACAAAAAGGAATCAACTAATCTATATCTATAATCTATAATCTATAATATATTAAAAGTGTGAAGCGCCTTTGAAATGTTATTTAAACTTTTTTCCCTTCATTAAAAGTTTTTTCTTTAGACAAAATCATCTTTTCACTATTATTTTTCTAATATTTAAGAGTTAAAAATTAATTAAATATATTTATGATAAAACCTTTCTTTATTAGAAGTCATCAGAATTAATGACAACTAATACTTTTTCATTTATTTAAGAATTCTAGATCAACTAAATTTGATTTTAAGAAAATTTGAAAAATCTAGAAATAAATATAAAAGTGTTAAAGTAAGAAAAATTTAAGAAGTACAAAATTTTTAAGAGTTTTAAGTACGTAATAAGAATGTAATCAATGATTTTGTAAAAAAATTGACTTTAAAAACAAAAAAAGATTTTAAATATAGACAAAAAATAATTGTACCACAAATATGGTTCAAATCGATGTGTCTCTCTTAGCCAGTGGCAGTAAGGGAAAGAGGTACAGCATTGCAAACATAAAAGTGATGATCCATCAACCACTTGAAACTTCAAGTGAAAAAATATATATGTGCTTACACTAACACTACTAGAAAAACAACAAATACTGACCACCCAAAATCGACCACAATAAAGTGGTCGGAAAAAATCGACCACTTGTGTGGTCGGTTTTTTAATATTTTTTTTTAAAATTTTTTTTTATTAAAAAGCGACCACATGTGGTCGCTGTTTTATTAGAAAATTTCAAAATAAATAATCCAATAATTTTAATATTAATTATTATATAATTTAAAAATTAAAATGTTAAAAAAATAATAAAACCGACCACAAGTGGTCGGTTTTGATAAAAATAATAAAAAAAATATTTCTATAAAGCGACCACTTGTGGTCGGTTTTCAAAATGTTTTTCTTTTTTTTAGAAATAAAAAACCATTCACTTTTGGTCGGTTTTGAAACTAAAAAGAAAAAGAAAATACTTTTAAACATAATATTTATATGTAATCAAAATAATTATATATATGTAATCAAATATATATATTATTTATTTCATAAAAAATAATTATATATATAATGTAATATATATATATATATAATTTTTTGAAATTACACGTAGTAGATAATCAGTAATAATAATAAAAATCAATCATTCCACAATTTTTTGAAAAAATTACACTTAAAAATATATCAAATAAAATAAACAAATTATGTTAAACATAATCTTTATATTTTATTTATGTTTCAATATATAAAATAAACATTTTCTTTTGTATATACGTTAAATGACGTTAAACATGCATAACCTTTGTATAATGAATATGTGTATATATAGATATATATAATATGTTACTAATGTAAGTATGTATATGAAACCTAATATATTAAGTTAATCAAATATAATTAATCGAACACTAATGTAAGTATGTATAAGAAACACATCGCATTATATTATTGGATAATATACTTGTATACGCATGTGATGTATATAGTATGTATTTTGAAATTTATATAGTCGATAGTGTGTATATGTGTCTGTATGTATGTATATGTATATATATAATATATACATATTATACAACGACGGTATATTAATGACATAAGATAAATAATCAACCGATTATTTATTTGAGTATATGTGAAATACAATGGGGTAGTCGATAATATGTATATATGTGTGTGTGTGTATGTATAGGTATATATATAGTATATATAAACATATTATATAGTGAACGTATGTTAATGACATAAGATAAACCAACCGATAATTCAACTGAGTTTTTGTGAAATTCGTAGTATATTATTATAGGGTAGTAAAATTGGGTATGTGATGTATATAGTACGTATTTGAATATTGATAGCCAATTGAATAAATTTATATATACGTATATCTCGTGTAGTGATGAAATAGATATACTATTTTATTTCAATATAATGTAAACAAACGTATATTGTTGAAGTTGTAATAACGTAAGACGACGATAATTTATCTGATTAACACGTTATATATATATATTATAATTTATCTGTTATAAATATTATACAATTTATTAAAAAAATAATCTACTAAAAATTAAATTAAATTTATTAATTGTAGTTTGTTAAAGTATAATTTATCAAAAACTTAGTAAAACCGACCACATACCGACCACAGGTGGTCGGTTTTTCTGTTATTTTTAAAAAAAATTAAAACCAATTTTAAACCGACCCGACCCACCCAATCCCCAAATAAAGAAAAGGAAAAACGGGTATAGGGCTCATAATCGCGAAGAACAGCTCAAAATCGCGAAAAAATAGCTCAAAATCGCGAAAAAACAGGTTAAAATCGGTTCTTTTTCTCAAAGTTTGTCACGCTTTTCTCAAACGGGATCTTCTCCACCACTCTTCTCCATCACTTCAATTCGGGTAAGTGCTCAAAATGTTCTTATTAGATAGTAAGGTCGATTAGGGTTATTAATCTTTGTTCGTATAAATATTGTAAGTTGTGGTGTATGATTATGTTATTTTTTCTAGAAGTGATTTCGAACCGAGTAAATCAAATAACTTGTGGTAGAATTCCAAACTTGAACCAATATAGTTTACTGTTCTTAGTTGTTGTTGACGTTTCATTGTGAATCATAGGTCATTAATGAAAGTATTAGGTTGTTAAGGATTGATAATCTAGACCTCCCTTTGTGATTGTGAAAAAGATTGTTAAGTGTCATATTTTCTTAGATAGTGCTCTTGTATTACTTAGTGTGAAGACCGTTAGTTATATACTAGATGGTGTTCTTAATAGCTAAGTTAAGAGTTATTTGAGGCTTAAATACATGTTTACAATCACCAATGGAATTGCTTAGTTCTTATGTATATAGCCTATCACTTTTCTGTCGTTTTGTTTTTGGGTATAATAATGTGTCACTTTCACATAGTTATATCTATTGGACATGAACAACCACCCTCCACCACTGACATTTTCACTTCAGATAAATTGTACACCTTCAAGATATGGGATACAGGGCACTATAACTATTTATAGGGATTTGAAAACAATACTGAAAATTACATTAAAATGCTTAAAATATGTTTAGAAAAAAAAAAGGCTACTACTATTAGAAACAGTATTATTAGGTGTTCATATGTCATTATATATGCTATAAAACAAAATACTGCATTAACTCTCTCCTATTTCCAATACTTAAACATGAATGTAGCATAGAGTAGATGGGTATTTTGGAGAAAATTGCAGTAGTCTGTCTTTTAATTTGCTAAGATCATCATTTTCGATAGTGCAGCTTCCCGTGAGAGAATCAAGAAGCAGATTGAAGCTGCCTTTTTGAAATATCAAGACATTAAGGAAAATATCAAAGGTAAGTTGACATAGTGAAGCCGTGTGGGGCCTTGTGCGATTCACTATTGTTTTTATCTTCCTTTTATTGTTCATATTGAAGTCTAGTGAAGCCGTGTGTGGCCTTGTGCGATTTACTAACATTGTTCTTGACATTTTATTTTTGCTTGTTTCTTGTACTGTTAACATGATCTTATATCATTTCTTGTTTTGAATTTTGTTTGTTCAGTCACTTAGTCACTTGAACATGGTAAAGTGTAGGGACTTTAAAGGGGAATTACTTGTTTTGAATGTGGATTGTTCGGTGACTTAGTTGGTTGAAAATGGTTAAGTGTAGGGACTTTAAAGGGGAATTATTTGTTTTGAATGTGATTTGTTCGGTGACTTAGTCACTTGAAAATGGTTAAGTGTAGGGACTTTAAAGGGGAATTATTCGTTTTGAATGTGTTTTGATCGGTGACTTAGTTGGTTGAACTTGGTTAAGTGTAGGGACTTTAAAGGGGAATTATTTGTTTTGAATGTGTTTTGTTCGGTGACTTAGTTGGTTGAACATGGTTAAGTGTAGGGACTTTAAAGGGTATTTTGTTGTTTTGAATGCGATTTGTTTGGTCATTTAGTAACTTGAAAATGGTTAAGTGTAGGGACTTTAAAGGGAAAATATTTGTTTTGAATGTGGTTTGTTCAGTGAGTTAGTTGGTTGAAAATGGTTAAGTGTAGGGACTTTAAAGGGGAATTACTTCTTTTGAATGTGTTTTGTTCGGTGACTTAGTTGGTTGAAAATGGTTAAGTGTAGGGACTTTAAAGGGGAATTAGTTGTTTTGAATGTGTTTTGTTCGGTGACTTAGTTGGTTGAAAATGGTTAAGTGTAGGGACTTTAAAGTAGAATTATTTGTTTTGAATGTGGTTTGTTCGGTGACTTAGTCACTTGAAAAGGGTTAAGTGTAGGGACTTTAAAGGGGAATTATTTGTTTTGAATGTGTTTTGTTCGGTGACTTAGTCACTTGAAAATGGTTAAGTGTAGGGACTTTAAAGGGGAATTATTTGTTTTGAATGTGTTTTGTTCGGTGACTTAGTTGGTTGAACATGGTTAAGTGTAGGGACTTTAAAGGGGAATTATTTATTTTGAATGTGGCTTGTTCGGTGAGTTAGTTGGTTGAAAATGGTTAAGTGTAGGGACTTTAAAGGGGAATTACTTCTTTTGAATGTTTTGTTCGGTGACTTAGTTGGTTGAACATGGTTAAGTGTAGGGACTTTAAATGGGAATTATTTGTTTTGAATGTGGTTTGTTCGGTAACTTAGTCACTTGAAAAGGGTTAAGTGTAGGGACTTTAAAGGGGATTATTTGTTTTGAATGTGGTTTGTTCGGTGACTTAGTTGGTTGAAAATGGTTAAGTGTAGGGATTTTAAAGGGGAATTATTTGTTTTGAATGTGGTTTGTTCGGTGACTGAGTCACTTGAAAATGGTTAAGTGTAGGGACTTTAAAGGGGAATTATTTGTTTTGAATGTGTTTTGTTCGGTGACTTAGTTGGTTGAACATGGTTAAGTGTAGGGACTTTAAAGGGGAATTATTTGTTTTGAATGTGGTTTGTTCGGTGAGTTAGTTGGTTGAAAATGGTTAAGTGTAGGGACTTTAAAGGGGAATTACTTCTTTTGAATGTTTTGTTCGGTGACTTAGTTGGTTGAACATGGTTAAGTGTAGGGACTTTAAATGGGAATTATTTGTTTTGAATGTGGTTTGTTCGGTAACTTAGTCACTTGAAAAGGGTTAAGTGTAGGGACTTTAAAGGGGATTATTTGTTTTGAATGTGGTTTGTTCGGTGACTTAGTTGGTTGAAAATGGTTAAGTGTAGGGATTTTAAAGGGGAATTATTTGTTTTGAATGTGGTTTGTTCGGTGACTTAGTCACTTGATAATGGTTAAGTGTAGGGACTTTAAAGGGGAATTATTTGTTTTGAATGTGTTTTGTTCGGTCACTTAGTTGGTTGAACATGGTTAAGTGTAGGGACTTTTAAGGGTATTTTGTTGTTTTGAATGCGATTTGTTAGGTCACTTAATAACTTGAAAATGGTTAAGTGTAGGGACTTTAAAGGGGAATTATTTGTTTTGAATGTGGTTTGTTCGGTGAGTTAGTTGGTTGAAAATGGTTAAGTGTAGGGACTTTAAAGGAGAATTATTTGTTTTGAATGTGGTTTGTTCGGTGACTTAGTCCCTTGAAAATGGTTAAGTGTAGGGACTTTAAAGGGGAATTATTTGTTTTGAATGTGTTTTATTCCGTGACTTAGTTGGTTGAAAATGGTTAAGTGTAGGGGCTTTAAAGGGGAATTATTTGTTTTGAATGTGGTTTGTTCGGTGACTTAGTCACTTGAAAATGGTTAAGTGTTGGAACTTTAAAGGGGAATTATTTATTTTGAATGTGTTTTGTTCGGTGACTTAGTTTGTTGAACATGGTTAAGAGTAGGGACTTTAAAGGAGAATTATTTGTTTTGAATGTGTTTTGTTCGGTGACTTAGTTGGTTGAACATGGTTAAGTGTAGGGACTTTAAAGGGTATTTTTTTATTTTGAATACGATTTGTTAGGTCACTTAGTTGGTTGAAAATGGTTAAGTGTAGGAACTAATTTGTTGAATTTGATTGAATGCGTAGATGGATCCTGCCTATAGCTGGATATATCGCCGGAACAATGATAATAGAATGTGTATTACGGAGGAATTCGTTGAAGGTGTGAAAAGATTTGTTGATCTTGCTAAGACACTTGAAGTTTGGACACGTTTTTGGGTTATTCGTTGTCCTTGTGTTAGATGTGATGGTATAAATGTTGTTGGTGAAGAAGATGTAAAGGAACATCTTTATAGAAAGGGGTTTCACAAGAACATTTTAAGAGTGCATAGTATTCATGGTGGTGTAGCGCAAAATAACTTTGTTGTTGGAGAAAGTGGTAGGTCTGAAAGGCATAATGAATATCAAGATATTAGGATGACAGAAATGTTGCACGATGCTTTTGAGATTCAACAGGGGGGTGACTTAAGGGAAACTGTTGAACATGTTCCTAATAGTGAAGCGGGGAATTTCTACAATGAATTGCATGCTGCTAGTCATCCTTTTTTTGACGGGTGGTTGCACTCTCATTTGTTTGTTACTGTTAGATTATTAAGTATTAAATGTGACTGGAATATTGCGGAAGGAGGAATGGAATCAATTATAGATTTTATTAAAGAGTTAGTTGATCCCGACTTGGAGGTTCCTGATTCTTTCTATAAGGCAAAAAGATTGGTGTCAAAGTTAGGTCTATCCTCGGTTAGAATTAATTGTTGTGAAAATGGTTGCATGTTATACTTTAAGGGGGATGCTAACCGTGAGTTCTGTAAGTTTTGTCAGCACTCTCGATATAAACGTGGTTCTACTGGAAATAAAATTGTTGTTAAGGCGATGCATTATTTACCTCTTATACCAAGGTTGAAGAGGTTGTATACTTCAAACAGCTCAGCTCCTCATATGAGATGGCATAGTGAAAATAGAAGGCCCACTGGTGTTATGTGTTATCCATCTAATGGAGAGACTTGGAAGCATTTTGATGCAACTTATCCAGATTTTGCAGCTGAGCCACGAAACATTCGATTGGGATTATGTGCGGATGGTTTCTCTCCCTTTTTAGTTGGTGGTGCGCCATATTCATGTTGGACTGTATTTATCACTCCTTATAATCTTCCTCCTGAATTGTTGATGACTAGTCCCTATATATTTTTGAATTGTGTTATTCTTGGCCCGCGTAATTCAAAAAGAGGAATAGATGTCTATTTGCAACCTTTGATCGATGAACTTCAAATTTTATGGCATAAGGGGGTTCAAACTTGGGACATCTCTCTTAAATAGAATTTTAATTTGCGTGCATATCTAATGTGGACTGTTAATGATTTTCCTGCTTATGAAATGTTGTCTGGGTGGATGACAGCTGGAAAGCTGGCTTGTCCATACTGTATGGACAAAACAAAATCTTTCACATTGAGACATGGCAGGAAAAATTCTTGGTTTGATTGTCATCGTTGTTTCCTGCCACCTGATCATTAATTTAGGAGAATCAAGAATGCATTTTGGAGGAATAGAAGGAAACATGATGGTCCACCTCCTAGGCTGTCTGGTCATGACATCTGGGAAATAGTTCAGAATTTGTCCAAAGCAAGCGAGGAACGATTGTACAGGCTTGATGGATATGGCGTTTCGCATAACTGGACTAAGCAAAGTATATTTTGGGAGTTAGAATATTGGCCATATAATTTACTTAGACATAATGTTGATGCCATGCATACTGAGAAGAACTACTTTGACAACTTGTTCAACACAATTATGGATGTCACCGGCAAAACAAAGGATAATCCTAAGGCCAAACTTGACTTACCAGAGTATTGCAACCGCAGACAATTACACTTACAGCAGGGGCCCAACAACAATGTTCTAAAGCACAAGGCTTGTTTTACATTCAAGTTGGACCAAAAGCGACAAATATGTGAGTGGGTTCAAAGTTTGAAGATACCCGATGGATATGCCTCAAATTTGGGAAAGAGGGTTGATATGACACAAGGAATCTTGCATGGAATGAAAAGCCATGATTGTCATATTTTCATGGAACAATTACTTCCTATTGCTTTTATTGGTTTACCTGAAAACATATGGAAACCAATAGCAGAAATCAGTTTGTTCTTCAAAAACTTATGTGCCAGCACATTAAAAGAAGAAAATCTGGAGCGAATGGAAAGTAATATTGTCGTTATCACCAACAAGCTGGAGAAGATTTTCCCGCCAGCGTTCTTCGATGTGATGGAACATCTTCCCATTCACCTTGTGCACGAAGCTCGACTAGGCGGTTCAGTTCAAACTAGGTGGATGTATCCATTCGAACGGTAAGCAGTTGCAACATATTTAAATTCATAGATATCTTTTTTATATATAGTAAACGTCTAACCTTACGATTGTACAGGGCAATTGGAAAATTGAAAAGGGGGCCCAAAAACAAACATAGGGTGGAGGACTCTATAGTTGAGGCATATCCTGCAAGAGAAATCAACGGGGTCCTTGAGGCTACGAGTAGCCCCAAGCTAACCCTTTGAGCCATTTTCATCCAGTTCAACACAAATCAACGGGGTTTCCATAAATAACCCTCAAATATCAACAGAGTAATCATCATGCAAGAATAAAACAATTTCAGAAAGATAACAAACTATGACTTATTAGTCAACTCCCAACATCTATACTAGTCTGACAAGCCTCTAAGAAAATCAATAAAATCAGCGAGCCATTGAGACATGCCCCAACTGACTCATACTCAGTTATCAAATGTAAACAATTCCATGAAACCAACATCAGACATCACGTCCTCGGAACATGAGGACTCACCACAACAGAGGATGTGGAACAGCGTGCTCGAAGAATCACTGTCGAACCTAGAACTGAGCACCTGAACCTACATTCCGAGAAAATGCAGCCCACATCCGAAGATATGGGTCAGTACCATGGAAAGGAACCGAGTATATGGGGGTGTATGCAGTTGTATAAACATCATCATCATAAATATTTATAAGAAATATGCAGGATGTATGAAAGACTCACATAGCCCGAAGAAAATCATCATAATCAAGAGAGGATGAAATAAGTATAATAACACATGTGAGTCATCATATAATTTGTCAATCACTTTCAGTTCATCAAGAATATCAATTCTCATAATGTAAATATCATTTAAATCTTTCGAACGAATAACTTTCACAATTCCACTTTCAAATCACTTCACCATTCACCATAGACACATGGAAACACACACACTGGGAGATCCTATAACCAACATAAACCATGTGAGCTACATGGAGTCCAACGTACAACCCACGTTGGGGAGAGCCGTCCTATCCTTGCCATCGGAGTAGGACTATAGATATCAAATCCACAAAAACTAGTGATCATTATATAAATCAGCCTCAGGCTCACTCCTATGGGGGTACGTAGTTCTAGGGAAGTAAGGTCTCTTTATATCTCCCACTCGGTGCTAAAGATTTCTCCCGGACTTAGCTCAGATTATTTCAAAGACAATCCCCAACAAAACAATTTCAGTAATATATAAATATACATTGGGAGCCATCATGCTTCCCATCTATCAAAATCAACCACGTTGTGGATTTCTTTCACACTCGAGTTCAAAACAACTCCATTAAGATCAAAAGTTCAAATCATTCAAAATATCTCAAATATTCAACATCAACGTGCTTATAACACCCACTTTCTCAAAAAAACACAATTTCCAATGGGGATTCACGACCCAAATATCAAAATCATGATAAATATCGTTCAAGATTCATGCTTTATATAACCACACATGTAAATTCATCTTTCGAAATCATAAAAATCAAGATTTCATAATAATCATCATAAGATATGGGTTCATGCTTCAAATTCATAAAAATCAAATAAAAATCATGTCTTTGTAAAGAAAATTACTTTTTGGGCACAAGAACGAAAGAGAGTTCTTGTTGAAAAACCCCACATACCTTGAATGATGAACTTTAGATCGATACTTATTTTTGAGATGTTAATCATTCCTTTGAATGATGGTTCTTGGAGTTCTTGAACTAGGAACTTGGAATCTTGAATAAATTTGCAGAATTAATGGTGAACTTTGGAGGTTCTTGAAGTTGGATGTAGGAGCTTAGGTTTTTTTTTTTAGGGAATTTGATGAAATATAACATATAATGCTTCTAATAGGCTTAAATATAGGGTTTGGATGGATTTTGGGTGAGGGGGAATGACCAAAACGCCCCTAAAAATCAAATAATTCTTGAATCTGTCCTTTGGTGGACTGCTTTGATAGTCTGAAGTAGATCAACATAACGTTTTACTCCGATATCCAAATTGGATGAAACCATTTTCATTAGAAAGAGGACTCTCATATTTTTCCGTTTATATATAGTATATAACCCAGATCATTGTGTACGAGGATTTATGATTGTTTGAAGTTGACCCAAAAATTCACTTTTGTTAGGCTGAAGTAGATCGACCATAACTTTTTGCTCCAATAGACAAATTGGATGAAACCAATTTCATCGGAAAGAGGACTCGTAGAGCTTTCCGTTGATATATAGTAGATCACCCAGATCATTATTTACAAGGAGTTATGATCATTTAAAGTTGGAGAAAAAATACACCAGGCCTCAGTACTTTTTCCTGCACGTTTTACTGTTTACTACTATTCACGGTTGGATCGGAATGTTCATAACTCGTCGCTCGGGTGTCCGTTATGATTGATCTACATATCGTTGGAAATATTATTCGATAATCTACGTAATGGAGGGTCATAATATAAGACATTCCACACGGAAAATGCATAATTTATTCTAGAAGATAGAACCCAACACGTTTACGCACAAAATTTCAACGAAAAATTTCCCGGGGTATTACATCACCCCCCCTGGAAACATTCGTCCTCGAATGACGCTAGACATGCCAAGATTAGATAGGGAATAGAGCATACAGCTGAAACCATTTGTTAGACTTATCACCACATCGTTTCTCACTCCGAATGCAACATAGAATGCATAAATTCAAGAAACTACAGCTAAACTCATAATAAATGACAGCTGAACTGCTTCAACTTTTATCAAAAGTGCATGATTTAGGAAAGAACGGTACCTTCGGCTTGATCGGAGTTCGCGGAAAATAGGTGCGGGTACTTGGATCGCATATCCGCCTCAGCTTCCCAAGTTGCACCCTCAACAGATTGGTTTTGCCACAACACCTTGACCAAGGGAACTTCTTTGTTCCTTAGTCTTCGGACACTGAAATCAAGAATGTTAACAGGAATCTCATCAAAAGAAAGATTTTCTTGAATGTCAGCACTCACAGAGGAATCCACTACCACAGCATCGCTAATATGCTTTCTAAGCATGGAGACATGGAATATTGGATGAATAGAGGACAACTCGGAAGGAAAATCGACCTCATAAGCTACCTTAACAACACGGCTAAGAACTTTGTAAGGACCAACATAACGGGGACTAATCTTCCCCTTCTTTCTGAATCTCTTCACCCTCCTCATGGGTGAAATTTTTAGATACACTAGGTCACCAACTTCAAACTCAAGGTCTCTCCTTCTAACATCCGCATATGACTTCTGACGACTCTGCGCAGTTTTCGACCTTTCCCTAATCAACTTAACTTTTTTCACAGCCTCAAATACCGAATCAGGACCACTCACAGCCGCTTCACCCACCTCGAACCAACCTATGGGTGATCTACACTTCCTCCCATATAAGGATTCAAACGGAGCCATGCCAATACTAGAGTAGAAACTGTTATTGTAAACAAACTCTATCAACGGTAAGTGATCATCCCAACTTCCCTTAAAGTCAAGTGCACAAGCTCTCAATATATCCTCTAAGGTCTAGATGGTCCACTCAGCCTGACCATCGGTCTGCGGATGAAAAACAGAACTCAAAAGCACTTGGGTACCAAGACCCTTCTGAAAAGCTTTCCAAAATTGTGAAGTGAACTGAGTACCCCTATCTGAAATGATAGACAAGGGAACTCCATGCAGTCTGACTAGCTCTCGGATATACAATCTAGCGTAATCCTCAGCAGTATATGAAGTATGAACAGGCAAGAAATGATCATACTTAGTCAATCTATCAACCACAACCCAAATGGAATCATGATGGCGTCGGGAAGGAGGTAAACCAATCACGAAGTCCATATTTATCTTTTCCCACTTCCAGGTGGGAGTACTAAACTCTTGCATCATACCACCAGGTCTTTGGTGTTCAACCTTAACCTGTTGGCATGTTGCACACTTAGCTACAAATGTTGCTATATATTTCTTCATGCCACTCCACCAATAGATTCCCCGCAAGTCTCGGTACATCTTGGTGGCACCAGGATGAATAGAATATCGCGCCCCTTGCGCTTCAACCATAATTCTCTGTCTCAGATCATCAACATTCAGGACACACAATCTACCCTGCAATCTCAACACACCATCTCCCCCTTGGGAGAAAACCTCTACTTTTTGGTCCTTGACTGACTCCTTCAGTCAGATCAAACTAGCATCTAAGTATTGCTTTTCCTTCACTTCCGAAACCAAGGAGGATTCGGAACTACTCTGAACCCCTATACTACCTTCAGCAGAGTCATACAACCTAACCCCCAATCTAGCCAAACGATGTACATCACGAGCCAACTCTTTCTTACCTTCTACCACATGTGAAACACTACCCATGGACACTCTACTTAGGGCATCCGCCACAACATTGGCCTTGCCCGGATGGTATAGCACACTCATATCATAGTGATTTAACAATTCTAGCCATCGTCTCTGCCTAAGATTCAATTCTCTCTGGGTAAACACATACTGCAGACTCTTATGATCAGTGAAAACATCAACATGGACACCATACAAATAGTGTCTCCAGATTTTCAAAGCAAACACAACAACAGCCAACTCAAGGTCATGGGTGGGGTAATTTTTCTCATGGGGTTTCAACTGTCTAGAAGCATAAGCTATCACCTTACCCTTCTGCATCAATACACAACCCAACCCAACTCTCGAAGCATCACAGTACACCACAAAACCATTAACACCATCAGGCAAAGTCAAAACAGGGGCTGAGGTGAGTCGAGTCTTCAACTCCTGAAAACTCTTCTCATAAGATTCAGACCATAAGAATTTCACTTTATTTTGGGTCAACCGAGTCATAGGAGATGCTATAGAGGAGAAACCCTCAACAAAACGACGGTAATAGCCAGCTAAACCCAAGAAACTTCGGATATCAATCGGAGAAATAGGTCTAGGACAATTTCTAACAGCTTCGATCTTTTGGGGATCACCTCTAATACCCTCAGAAGAAATGATATGACCCAGAAAAGCAACTGACCTTAGCCAAAACTCACACTTACTAAACTTGGCAAATAACTTGTGATCTCTAAGGGTTTGCAAGACAGTTCGGCGATGATCAGAATGTTCATCCTCACTACGGGAGTACACCAGTATATCATCGATGAACACTACGACAAACATATCCAGATATGGTCTGAACACTCGATTCATGAGGTCCATGAAAGCTGTTGGGGCATTAGTTAACCCGAAAGACATAAAAAGAATCTCAAAATGTCCATAATGAGTTCGGAAAGTGGTTTTCGGGATGTCACACTCCCTAACTTTGAGTTGATGATAGCCGAAACGATGGTCTATCTTTGAGAAATAACTTGCACCTTGCAATTGGTCAAATAAATCATCTATTCTCGGAAGGGGGTACTTATTTTTTACGGTGACTTTATTTAGTTGGCGGTAATCAATGCACATACGCAAAGAGCCATCTTTCTTTCTCATAAACAACACAAGAGCACCCCAAGGAGAAACACTGGGCCTTATGAAACCCTTATCTAGTAGATCTTTGAGCTGCTTTTTCAACTCCTTAAGTTCTGTAGGGGCCATACGGTAAGGAGGAATAGAAATGGGCTGAGTATCGGAAAGAAGATCAATCCCGAACTCTATCTCTCTATCAGGAGGTATCCCTGGGAGATCATCCGGAAAGACATCAGAAAACTCATTGACGACGTTAACAGACTGGAGAGTTGGAGTCTCAGACTTAGTGTCTTTGACTCTAACCAAATGGTAAATACACCCCTTGGAAATAAGCTTTCTAGCTTTGAGGTAAGAGATAAAATGACTCTTGGGTGACACAGAATTCCCAGACCACTCAAACACGGATGCACCCGGAAACTGAAACTTGACCATTCGGGTACGACAATCAATAGAGGTATAAGAAGAATACAGCCAGTCCATACCCAGAATCACATCAAAATCTACCATGTCTAACTCAATCAGATCAGCCAACAAGACTCTATGAAGAATGGTAACAGGACACTTTTTATACACTTTTTGGGCAACAACCGAATCACCCACTGGGGCAGAAACTAGGATGGGCTCAGGAATAATCTCAGGGCTCATTTCAAAATTCACAGCAATCAAAGGTGTAACATATGAGAAACTGGATCCAGGATCCAACAAAGCATATACACATCAAACTGAAATATACGAAGCATACCAGTAACAACATCGGGAGAGTCCTCTTGTTCCTGGCGGGATGGTAAAGCATAGAATCTATTCTGGCGCTACCCGCCAGCATTGCTAAAAGAGGCACCCTGAGCTGGGGCTGGGCGAGTCGTTGGAACTGGAGCACTAATGGTCTGAGTCTGGGTCTGAGGGCGATAGTCACGACGCCCTTGTCCATCCTGTGGACAATCTCTAACTCAGTGACCCATGTCACCACACCGAAAACAACCCTTTTTCTCACCCCAACACTCACCCGAATGAGCCCTACCACACTTAGGACACAGGGGACGACTTGGCGTACTGCCAGCACTGTACTGGGACCTGGATGCATATGACCTTCTACCTTGCTCCTGCCTACCTCTAGGCATGGGAGCATTAGCAGATGATGGTGCTGGCATAGACGAACGATCCTGATACTGAGGGCGACTCCCTCCCTGCGATCTAGTCTGACCCTGTCCGTGCTGCTCGGACCTATCTCTCTTATTCCCTCTCATTTTATCTCTCTCCTTAATCTTGTCTGCCTCAATCTGTTGGGCATGAGTCATTAGCCTAGAAAGATTCATCTCACTATTCAGCATAGTAGACCTACACTCCTTAACCACATAACTAGACATTCCAGTCACAAACTTACTCATACTAGCCCGATTATCATCCACTAAGTCAGGAGCATACTTGGCCAACTGATTAAACTTTAGACAGTACTCCCTAACAGCCATAGAGCCCTGTCGCAGGTTCATAAACTCTTTCACCTTCGCCTCCCTTATCTCCAAAGGGAAAAACTTATCCAAGAATACATCCTGGAACTCTTGCCAAGTCGTAGGGACAGCTCCCTCACCTCTACCTTTCCTCCAAGAAATAACCTAGTCATAAGCAAGGTCTTTCAACCTATACGCAGCAAACCCCACACTATGTTCCTCAAATACATGCATCACCTGAGTAATCTTCCGCACCTCCTCTAAAAACAACCGTGGATCCTCATCAGACTTGGAACCATAGAATTCGGGTGGATTCATCCGCATGAAGTCACGGATCCTGGAAGCAGCTGAATCACCTCCCTGCTGCTGTGGAGCCGGGGCCGGGTTGGCCTGAACATTTGCAGTAACAGCTTGGGCTAGCGCCTGAAAGGCTGCCCGAAATTCAGCATGAGACACATTTTCATTCAATGGGTCAGTGGGTTGAGGTTGCTGACCATCATTATTTCTTCTCGCTCGATGTGGAGGCATATTTCTAAAAGAACAGAGCACGAATCAATAGCAGAGAGAGACACTTTAAGCACGATAGACTTCTGAAAGAAAGAATCATATTTTTTCCTAAAACGTCTTGTAGCCTCTTGCTTATATATGTGGCGCGCTACACACCGATGATCAAGACTCTACTTAATGCAGCTTGTCAGACTCCCTAGGACACCTTAAAACCTTAGGCTCTGATACCAAGTTTGTAACGCCCCAAAAAATGGGTCCCAGAGCATCACACGGTGCTTGAGGCTACGAGTAGCCCCAAGCTAACCCTTTGAGCCATTTTCATTTAGTTCAACACAAATCAATGGGGTTTCCATAAATAACCCTCAAATATCAAAAGAGTAATCATCATCCAAGAATAAAAGAATTTCAGAAAGATAACAAAATATGACTTATTAGTCAACTCCCAACATCTATAGTAGTCTGACAAGCCTCTAAGAAAATCAATTAAATCAGCGAGCCATTGAGACATGCCCCAACTGACTTATACTCATTTATCAAATGTAAATAATTCCGTGAAACCAACATCAGACATCACGTCCTCGGAACATGAGGACTCAACACAACAGAGGATGTAGAACGGCGTGCCCGAAGAATCACTGTCGAACCTGGAACTGAGAACCTGAACCTACATTCCGAGAAAATGCAGCCCACATCCGAAGATGTGGGTCAGTACCATGGAAAGGAACCGAGTATATGGGGGTGTATGCAGTTGTATAAACATCATCATCATAAATATTTATAAGAAATATGAAGGATGTATGAAAGACTCACATAGCCCGAAGAAAATCATCATAATCAAGAGAGGATGAAATAAGTATAATAACACATGTGAGTCACCATATAATTTGTCAATCACTTTCAGTTCATCAAGAATATCAATTCTCATAATGTAAATATCATTTAAATTTTTTGAAAGAATAACTTTCACAATTCCACTTTCAAATCACTTCACCATTCACCATAGACATAAGGAAACACACACACACTGGGAGATCCTATAACCGACATAAACCATGTGAGCTACGTGGAGTCCAACGTACAACCCACGTTGGGGAGAGCCGTCCTATCCTTGCCATCGGAGTAGGACTATCGATATCAAATCCACACAAACTAGTGATCACTATATAAATCAGCCTCAGGCTCACTCCTATGGGGAACGTAGTTCTAGGGAAGTAAGGTCGCTTTATACCTCCCACTCGGTGCTAAAGATTTCTCCCAAACTTAGCTCAGATCATTTCAAAGATAATCCATAATAAAACAATTTCAGTAATATATAAATATACATCGGGAGCCATTATGCTTTCCATCTATCAAAATCAACCACGTTGTGGATTTCTTTCACACTCGAGTTCAAAACAACTCCATTAAGACAAAAAGGTCAAATCATTCAAAATATCTCAAATATTCAACATCAACGTGCTTATAACACACACTTTCTCAAAAAAAACACAATTTCCAATGGGGATTCACGACCCAAATATCAAAATCATGATAAATATCGTTCAAGATTCATGCTTTATATCACCATACATGTAAATTCATCGTTCGAAATCATAAACATCAAGATTTTATAATAATCATCATAAGATATGGGTTCATGCTTCAAATTCATAAAAATCAAATAAAAATCATTCCTTTGTAAAGAAAATTACTTTTGGGCACAAGAATGAAAGAGAGTTCTTGTTGAAAAATTCCACATACCTTGAATGATGAACTTTAGATCGATACTCATTTTTGAGATGTTAATCGTGCCTTTTAATGATGCTTCTTGGAGTTCTTGAACTAGGAACTTGGAATCTTGAATAAATTTGCAGAATTAATGGTGAACTTTGGAGGCTCTTGAAGTTGGATGTAGGAGCTTAGGGTTTTCTTTTTGAGGGAATTTGATGAAATATAATATATAATGCTTCTAATAGGCTTTAATATAGGGTTTGGACAGATTTTGGGTGAGGGGGAATGACCAAAATGCCCCTAAAAATCAAATAATTCTTGAATCTGTCCTTTGGTGGACTGTTTTGATAGTCTGAAGTAGATCAACCATAACGTTTTACTCCGATATCCAAATTGGATAAAACTAATTTCATTAGAAAGAGGACTCTCATATCTTTCCGTTGATATATAGTATATCACCCAGATCATTGTGTACGAGGAGTTATGATCGTTTGAAGTTGACCCAAAAATTTACTTTTGATAGGCTGAAGTAGATCGACCATAACTTTTTGCTCCGATAGATAAATTGGATGAAACTAATTTCATCGGAAAGAGGACTCGTAGAGATTTCCGTTGATATATAGTAGATCACCCAGATTATTATGTACAAGGTGTTATGATCATTTAAATTTGGAGAAAAAATACGTCAAGCCTCAGTACTTTTACCTGCACGTTTTACTGTTCACTACTATTCACGGTTCGATCGAAATGTTCATAACTCGTCGCTCGGGTGTCCGTTTTGGTTGATCCACATATCGTTGGAAAGATTATTTGATACTCTACGCAATAGTGGGTCATAATCTAAGACATTCTGCATGAAAAATTTATAATCCATTCTAGAAGATAGAACCCAACACGTTTACGCACAAAATTTCAACAAAAAATTTTCCGGGGTATTACAGTCGGTTAGCTGACACGCCAGTACGACCCTCATATTCTAGGTCATCCGAGGATTCCATACCTACTGCTAAACATGTGGGGCCACTACCTAGGTCTTCACCGACTCATCCGGCTCCTATGACCATGCCATCGCTAGTAGGGTAATTTCGGACTGCCGCTGGCCCCTCCAGGCATCGACCATCATCGATAACCTCCTTCAGCAGTCACACAACTATGCACTATGATTCTTCTGGATCTATTGGGTTATCGGAGCTTCAGCTGGGAGGCACTCCATCTGGTTCTTCAGATCCGGCCACGCCAGTGCATCCACCATCAGTTACTAGGCAGCCAGGAGACTTATATGATTCTGGGAGGATTTCTCTTATTCCAGTTGCAAAAGGGTAAGATTTCTACATATAATAGCGTTACACATTTTTCCATTACTATATTATTATGCTCTATGAAATTACTGTTTGATCTTGTGTTGTAGGTTTAAATAGGATGCTGGAATTGGACATAGGGCGCGGATATGCATTGGTCGGCACTTCAACGACTTCTGGACCAGCTGGAAAAAGGTACCAGAACTTGACAAGGATAGAATGTTTGATGAATTTAAGGTACGGATTTAACTTATTGACTACTTATTGACACTTTGGTAGAACAAAACATTGACTATTATATTTTTGTTGTAGAAATTTTACTGGTGGGATGATGAAAATACATTTCTTATAAAGAAGAACTTTATGCAAAGATGCAGAGTCAGATTTAAAGATCTCTTGGATTATGCCCGATAATACATGATTAAACCTACGTGCATGCCTGAACCCGCATGGAATCAGTATCTTATATATTGGAATAGCAACAAATTTAAATTGTTGAGTGAAAAGGGAAAGAAAGCCCGGGCATCATCCAAGGGTGGCTCCCTGCATACTGCGGGTGCCAGAAGTACTCTTGCTGTGATTCAAAAAATGGTATGTAACTTTACAATTTTAATTGTTTGTTCTATTAAATTTTTATTATTATTTGAACACTGATAATTTTTTCATATGCAGGAAAAAGAACAGGGTATGAAAATACCACATGATGTGATATACGTTGAGAATCATGTGAAGAAAAAAAAAACCGACTGATGAAATTGTCTGGGTTGAAGCTCGTGCAAAAGCTGAACATGTAAGAAATAAATTCTGAATTTATGAATTTTTTTGTCAAAGTTGATATTATTCAGTTATAACTACTTTGATATTTTTTTACTTTTTGTATTAATTTTAATTTGAATATAGGACGAATATATGCGCCTTGTTGGTGCGTATCGTAGTAGTCAGCCTCTTGAAAGTCAGGGTGACCCCATTTCCAAACATGTTGAGGTGGAGTTATGGATAAAAGTTGTGGGTCCTGCAAATAGAGGCCATTTGGCCGGATACCACAACGAATATTTTAGAGATAATGTTAGGTGTTCTCTTGAGTTGATAGTGAGAGAATTGAAAGACTACAAACTACAGTTTCTCAACTCACTCAACAACTTACTGCACAGCAAGAGAGGGGAAGAAGAGGGCGAAGGCAACATCATCACTATTCAAGAAGTTGCAGCTGCAGTTGAGCACTTTTATTCAGACTATGGGGGTTATTCCTCCATGTCCTAGTGATGCAGCTCGGGCTGCAAAGGGTCTAAGCCCCCTAGATGATTTCTTCACGGATGATGATATGGAAGACGAAGACGAAGACGAATCAGATGATGAGGATTAGTTTTTTTTATGTGTGTTGAACTTTGAATTTAGACATTTTGATGATTGAAACTGTTGTTGTATTTTGATACTCAGTTTTCTTGGACACTTTGTATGTATTGTTCTCTTTTCAAAGTCTTTATATTTGATTTTTTTTTGTTATTGTTGTTGTATGTATTTGATTTGATACTGCAATGTTGCATTGTTGCATGCTGTAATTGGGTCTGAATTGTTTATTTTTTTTGAAATTTCACATAGATACCGACCACAAGTGGTCAGTTTTTAAAAATTTTCTTTCGAAAAAACTTTATTTTGAAATAACCGACCACAAGTGGTCGATTTTGTAATAAATAAATTAATTCATTCATTAATATACCGACCACTTGGGGTCGGTATTTATTAAATTAATTAATTAATTTAATAATAATTCGACCACTTGTGGTCGGTATATTTTTTCCAAAAATTAGTTTTTCATATTTTAATGAAATAATAATAAATTTTAAAAAAATATTTTTTTTTTAAATACCGATCACTTGTGGTCGGATTTAAAAAATCTACCACAGGTTTTTCGACCACATTATTTGGTCGGTTTTGTGGTTGATTTTTGGGTAATACCGACCACTAGTGGTCGGTTTTGGTCGATCGGTTTTTCCTGTTTTTCTAGTAGTGTAATATGTTGCTATAGTCAACTTCAAACAAGTATATCTTTCATTCTACTAAGAATTTTTGAGCTCATGACCCATCAACTGATAGATAATATTGATACGAATTTAAGAATTAATTGATCTCATTAATATTGAAGGGGTTACAGCTGTATATATAGAGAACTGAAGAATAACTAATTACAGAATAACCCAGATGTATTTAATAATTATATATGTAGTCTATTATCCCCCCGCAAGCTGATCAGCGGTAACGAGGGGCAGCTTGGAGCAGAGAGACTGAAAAGGTTGTAACGGAAGAGGCTTGGTGAGAATATCAGCAAGCTGGTCAGTAGATGGGACATAGTGCGTGGCCATCGCTCCTGCAAGTACCTCATCGCGAACAAAGTGACAGTCAGACCCAACATGCTTCATACGATCATGAAGGACTGGATTTTTGGTAACACAAATAGTGGACTGATTATCACAATAAATCTGTGGTTTCGTCGGGGGAATGCCAAGTGCATCCGTAAGGTATCGTAACCACATGGCTTCAGCAACACCCGCAGCCATGGCACGATATTCTGCTTCTGTGGAGGAACGGGACACTCGCGTTTGCTTCTTGGTGCACCAGGAAATCAGATTCGGTTCCATCATAACAATATATCCAGTAGTGGACTTTCGATCATCTTTGTCGTTAGCCCAATCCGAATCAGAAAAAACAGATATATCAAACGAGCCCTTTTGAAATAAAATTCCACAGTGAAGAGTACCTTGAAGATAGCGCAGAATGCGTTTCAAGGCCTGAAAGTGTTGTTCTGTGGGAGCATGCATTGATTGGGAGACTCGATTGACTGCATATTGGATGTCCGGACGAGTAACAGCAAGATAATGAAGTCCACCGACGAGGCTCCGATATAGTGTAGGATCGGCAAAGGGAGTATTCGGCCCTGGGGATTGGCGGACTGCCATGGGAGTGACCGCGGGTTTGCAGTCTGTCATTCCAGCCCGATTTAGAAGTTCAAGGGTATATTTTGTCTGATGCATCAATATGGTTCCCGATTTGCGGATGAGTTCGAGGCCAAGAAAGAACTCCAGAGGACCGAGGTCCTTAAGTTTGAAGTCACGATGCATAGCTTCAGTAATTTCAGTGATGAGTGATGACGAGCTGCCTGTAATAACAATATCATCCACATAGATAAGAATGATGACTGTCCCTCGAGAACAGTGAAGGGTGAAGAGGCTGTTGTCATGATGGTAGGTGCGAAAACCAAGACCCTGCAGAAAAGTAGAGAGACGTGTGTACCAGGCACGAGGGGCCTGTTTCAGGCCATACAGTGATTTGCGAAGCTTGCAAACATAGTGAGGACGGTTGGGATTAACATATCCCGGTGGCTGAACCATATAGATTTCTTCCTCAAGATGACCATGAAGAAAGGCATTGCTGACGTCTAGCTGATGAAGCGGCCAATCATAGTGAAGAGCAAGAGACAAGACCAGACGAATAGTCTGTTGCTTAACAACAGGGCTGAAGGTCTCCTTATAATCCACACCATACTCCTGATGATACCCTTTTGCAACCAGACGTGCTTTATAGCGAGAAAGAGATCCATCTGAATTTCGTTTGATGCGAAACACCCATTTGCACCTAATATACTTTCGGTTACTAGGCATAGGTACCAAATCCCATGTACGTTGTTCATTCAGAGCCTGAAATTCCTCATCCATAGCTTGGCACCAGAAACTATTTTTGGAGGCTTGGTTGTAGGTAGTAGGCTCAGTTGTGGGATGTGCATCAAAGGGTATTTGAGTGTGGTAGGCTTTGGGTTTGAAGGTACCGGCCTTGGCTCGGGTTGTCATAGGATGAGTGTTGAGTGGAGGGTGATTAGGAAGGGGTGGTGGAGTTGTATGATGCGTGGGCGGGGGTTGGGTGGGGCTGCCGTGGGAGCTGGGATGTGCAGCGGTGGATGGGGTGGCTGTATGTGTGTTAGGAGTATGATGTAGGGAAGTGGTGGGTTGTGTGGCAGTCGGCTGGGTGTTCGGGTGGGAGGTTTGGGGTTTCGGGTGGGTAGTGGTGTAGTGGGGTACCGGGTTAGGTGCCGAGTGAGCCGGAGCATGAGCGTGAGAAAAGGACGGAAATAATGGCACAACGCCAAGTGGATTGGGGGAGTATGGAGTAGAGGAAAGACTTGTGTAAGGAAATTGTTCCTCCACAAAACGAACATGACGGGAAACATATGTTTTCTGAGATACAGGATCGAAACATTTGTAACCTTTGATAGTGGGATGATAGCCTAGAAAGACACAAGGGGTGGACCGAGGTTGAAGTTTATGTTGAGTGTGCGGACGCAACCAGGGATAAACTAGACACCCAAACGGGCGGAGATGGATATAGTCGGGTGGATGATTGTAGAGACGGGCATATGGAGTGGAGTTGGAGAGAGTGTGAGTGGGCATGCGATTTATGAGGTAGTTGGCAGTAGCAAGGGCATCAACCCAAAAGGAAACAGGTAAGGTGGAATCATGGAGGAGCGCAACAACTGTTTCTATTAGGTGACGGTGTTTGCGCTCAGCAACGCCATTTTGTTCAGGGGTATATGGACATGAAGTGTGATGAAGAGCCCCTAGATTTTGAAGAAAAACACCAAATGCATTGTTGACAAATTCTTTGCCATTGTCACTTCGAAAAATTTTGATTTTGGCATTAAATTGATTTTGAACCATTCGGTCAAAGTTTACAAAAATAGTATAAGCTTCGGATTTAAATTTCAGAGGATAAAGCCAAGTGAATTTACTGTAATCATCAACAAAACAGATATAATAACGAAAACCTTGAACAGAAGGAACTGAGGTTGGACCCCAAACATCAGAATGAATTAATTGAAATGGCGCAGTGGCCTTGTGTTCAGACAGTGAAAAAGGTAAACGACAAGATTTAGACACTGAACAGGACTCGCAATGTAATTTTTCTGAAAAATTAAAACCTAAGGAAGATAAAATGGATTTGGTGATGGCGGATGATGGGTGCCCAAGCCGGCGATGCCAGGTTGACGAGAGAATGGCTTGACTCACAACAGACGGAGACCTGGATGGAAGAGTGTATAGCCCATGCTCACAGCGGCCCGTGTACCGCACCCGGTTCGTGGTATTGTCCACTATCTGGAAATTGGTGTCATTAAAAATGAGGGTGCAGTTATTTTCTTTAGTAAAGCGATAAACAGATAAAAGATTGGATGTGAGGGAAGGGACGTGGTGAAGGGTTGAGAGATGAAATTTACCATTTGGGGTATAGACATACCCAGAGCCGGTGTTTGTGATGGGAAGGGATTGACCATTGCCTACTGTAATAGTTTCTGAGCCATGATACGGATGAGGAGCTTGAAGTTGTGAATAATCCGACGTCACATGGGTGTTAGCACCTGTGTCTAGATACCAATCGCCAGATTGAGCGTTTGTGGACGCATGCATCGCCCTTGATCCTCCGGACTGGCTATTTACATTCTGCGATTCATCATAACGATACCAGCAATTAGCCGCAGAATGGCCCCGTTTAGCACAAATTTGGCACGTCGGAAGATCTCGTGTGGGCATCCGCTGGTTTCCTCGTCCCTGTCCGCGGCCTGACTGGAAGCCGTCCCTCGGTGGAGGCCCGCCTCTGCCTTGCTGCCCGGTGTTTCGACGGTCACCGTCGTCGCTGCCTCGCCCTTGGTTACGGCGATCGTCACCGCGACCCCTGGCCGAGCCTCCGCTGCCAGCCGAGTAAAGAGCCGTGACGCCAGGGGTGGAACTGGCTTCTCCGAGCAGTAATTTGTGTTCCATGTCTAGATTCAATTCTTCTGCATTAAGCCATCCAGACAGTTGATTCAGAGTGATTTCGACAGGCGAGAGGCGAATATGCTGTTTGAGAGAGGAATAGCCAGCCGGAAGACCACGTATCACGGCATTCACCACGTCTCGTTCAGGAATAATCTCGTTCACAGCATCTAGGTCAGACAGAATAGAGGCCACATCATCAAGGTATTGAGTCATCGTCTTCGTTCCCTTCCGAAGAGTATGCAATTTGTCACGCAACTGAAAAATATGAGCCGTGGACACAGAGTTGTACCTTGTGGCTAGTGCGTCCCAAAGTGAAGCCGATGTGAGAAAACCCCGGGCGTGTTTGTGCACAGAGGGGCTAATAACTGCGAGAAGACAGGCTCGGATCTGAGTGTCTACGATCATCCACGGAAGGTAGTCGGGATTTGGGAGCTTGACGCCGTCCTTCTCGGCTGTCTCGGGCTGCGGCTTCTCCGCACCGTCAATCCATCCGAGCAGCAAGTTGGCTGCGAGGGCGGTGCGGACGTTAAGTGCCCAGGCCGGGTAGTTGTTGTCAGATAATTTTTCGGGGATGAGATTGTGGAGATTCCTGAGCAGTAATTTTACTCCAGACGGTAATTTTGACAGAGGATCAATAACCTTGTCCATGGCGCCGACCTACGGCGGAGGAGGGAGGCCGTGCGGCGTGTAATTATATATGTAGTCTATTAGTTTCATAAACATGGAAGAATGAATATTTTTTTTTATTTGGTAAGAGTTGGTGAATAAGAAAATCATGTAAAAGTAGTTGTTTACATGAGTATTAATTTTTTATTAGTTTCGATTAGTTTAATTATATTATTGTTGTTTATTATTGAATTGAACTGAATTTCAATTCTGTCATTATTTATTGAAAAAGAAAAAAGAAAGAAAAGGAAAAGGAAACAACGATATATATTGTTTGAATAGAAGTGAAAATTACTTTTTAACTTTGTATATTATATGTGCTTAGAGTGCTCAGGGGAGAAATTAAACACATCAGAAATATGGTTCAGTACACCCATTTTTTTTCCATGTGGAATTTTTCAAAGAGCAGTTTTCAGAAGAAAGATGGAATCAAGAGTGGGAGGAATCGCGGTGTCTACCAAAGCTGATCTCGGATGAACAAAATGAGAGCATGATAGCACTCCCAGAAAAGGATGAGGTGAAGACGGTGGTTTTTAAACTCAATGGTGACAGTGCTTGCGGCCCAGATGGTTTTTCAGGAGTATTTTTTCAGACCTGCTTGGACATTATTGGAGATAATATCACCAAGTTGGTAAGAGTTTTTTTCTATGGGAATGAGCTTCCCATATACATTACTCATACCAATTTGGTTTTATTACCAAAAAAGGAAATAATGAAGGAATTCTCAGATCTTAGACCGATTAGCTTAAGCACCTTCACTAACAAGATCATTTCCAGGGTGCTACGTGAAAGAATTGCGGAGGTACTACCTAATATTATTTCACAGAATCAGGCTGGATTTGTGAGAGGGAGAAGTATTACGGAAAATGTACTGCTAGCTCAGGAAATCATAAGAGATATCAACATTAGAAATAAGAACATCAACGTGGTGGTGAAGCTGGCCATGACAAAGACATATGACAGGGTGTCTTGGATTTTTCTCACTAAGGTGTTAAGGAAATTTGGATTCTCTGAAGTGATTATTGATATGGTTTGGAGGCTAATTTCCAACAACTGGTATTTAGTGTTGATAAATAGGCATTCTCATGGTTTCTTTCAATCTTCAAGAGGAGTTAAACAAGAGGATCCCCTATCACCTACCCTATACATTATTGCAACAGAAATGTTATCCAGAGGCCTTAATAGACTACTACAGGATGAACAATTTAAAGGATATGGATTACCTAAATTAAGTGCCCAGGCCGGGTAGTTGTTGTCAGATAATTTTTCGGGGATGAGATTGTGGAGATTCCTGAGCAGTAATTTTACTCCAGACGGTAATTTTGACAGAGGATCAATAACCTTGTCCATGGCGCCGACCTACGGCGGAGGAGGGAGGCCGTGCGGCGTGGTGTAGACGGTGGCGGCGGCGCACACACGTCGGAAGAGAGGAGAGATTAGGGTTTGGGCGGAAGAAGAAACCCTAGCTTTGATACCATGATACGAATTTAAGAATTAATTGATCTCATTAATATTGAAGGGGTTACAGCTGTATATATAGAGAACTGAAGAATAACTAATTACAGAATAACCCAGATGTATTTAATAATTATATATGTAGTCTATTAAATATAATTAGATTTCCAACGATACCAATTTATCCTAAATTCAATATCGGAGTAAAAAGTTATGCCCGTTTTACCAGAGAGTTGTCCGAATGCCGAGGTGCAACGGGAAAGATGACGGACCGTCACTCTGGCCGTCGCAACTCAGGCAGTGAGCCTGTTTTCTGGCCATAAAATGACGGTTTGAGTGACGGTTAGTCACCAGAGTAACGGTCTGTCACCCAGACCGTGACAGACCGTCAACCACATCCGTTCAAGCGCTTTAAGTGCGTTTTAATGAGATTTTTGGGTCTTTTCTCACCCTTTTTAACCCCTAATTCCATCAAATTAAAGAACACAACTCCTCGTTCATCTTTAACATCAAAATTAGGGTTTTCTTTCAAGATCATTCCCCAAGAACAAGATTCAAACCCTTCCTCAAGAAAAAATCAAAGTGTCACCATTCAAGAACCTTCAAGAAAAGTTACTCTCTTTTAAGATTCAAGTTTATTAAAATAATTATTTTGATTTTTTCAAATATAAAAGCGACCACATATGGTCACTTTTTAAAAAGAAAAAAAAAATCGACCACTTGTGGTCGATTTTTTCCGACCACAATGTGTGGTCAGTTTTTTGTGGTCGATTTTTCAGTTTTTTTAGTAGTGTGTAGAGATTCGTTATCCAAAATACCAAGGTATTCACAAGTATGTATGCCAAACCTCTTTGTCTTCTTTGATACTATGTTTAAGTCATTTATATAGCAAGCGAATTAATTAATTATATTTTGATAGGTATATGGATTGTGAGTTGGAATTTCATGAGCATACAAGCTATGTACCTAAGTTTCATCCATTAGGTACCTAAGTTTATTCGTGGAAGAATGTTATCTTTTGTTATGTTAATTAGTTGCTTTCTATCAAGCTATGTATGCAGTGGTTACATCGAGCAACTAGCTAGCTAGCACAAAAAGGTCACTGCATGTCTTTTTGCACTTGATCAATGTTTATCTATTTAATTTTCATTTCAGTTCAGTTGGTATGAAATCTTGGTTTCTTATGTTCAATACTTATTTTGTTTAAATCATTTCAGTAAATGCACGTAGGTAGTTAATCGACATGGGGTATAGTGTGGGAGCTAGAAAAGTAATTAAACTTTGAACAACTACAAATTAGAAATGAACAAAAATATCCCAAAAAGGAAATATTATAACGCGATTTGGTCAAATTGACCTAAATTCACACGGGAGGAGATAACAAGGTGTTAAGATTTTTTTAAATATAAGAGAGAACAAATTTAGAATAACGAACAGCAACAAAGTCATTCTTAAAGTAAGGGCTCCTCCTCGCACATGTATAACACACTCTCCATTATTATTAAAAACATTATCGATGAGCCAATATTATATAGATTTCCAACAAAACGTCTATCAAAAATTCTCATCCGTTTGATAGAGACAACCAATATAAGTGAACAATTCAAGGGGCATATTGAACATTTGGATTTGGAGATGCATATGCTAGAAATTGTAACGACACAAAAAAAATTGACATTGTAACAACACAAAATAATCATTAACATAATTATTGTGAGTCTTAGTCACTTAAGGAACTAATCTATCAGTGAAAGACTGTAAGTAATTAAAGAAAACGGTATTAATTAGATTTTTTTCGCTTCAAATTCTCAAATCATTGACATATCGACATAACATGATTATTGACTATCTATTTTTAATTAATTACACCATACAAAGTAGTAACTATTAGAAAAAATTATATAGTTATAATTATATATAATCTTGATCATCATAAACAAAGAAAGGGGTCTATTATCACCTTGATATTTACATCAAATTCATATTAAAAAAACTGTACAGTTGATGAGAATGTTAAATCATTACCCTTTTAACAAAATTGCTCTAGTTTCATAATTTTTTAGTCAGACAATATTTTGAACTTGAAACTATCGTTAGGACCTAAGTAATATAAAAATAAAAAGGAATCAACTAATCTATAATCTATATCTATAATCTATAATCTATACTTTATAATGTAACACCCCATACTTTGGGGCTTACGTTGAACCGTCGTTCCTACGTGTGTAAACTCCAACCCCATGATCTGCAAGTGAATACATGTGTCATTATCATTATCCGAGTGTTAAGAATGCTTTCAAAGTGAAAAATGTTCGTAGGAATTACTTAGAGAGAAGTTGAGCTAAGAGCCTCTGATTCGGACAAATTTTGGCATTCTACTCTACAAGGATCGACTTTGAACGTACATAATTATTTATATATATGAAATTTTTTATCTCAAGACCCACCAAATAATAGATAATTGAGTTATCTTTCCAACGATACTAATTTCACCTTAATCCGTTACCCGAGCAAAAACTTGTGGCCTTTTTCATGAGAAGAAGTAAGGGCAGGCGATAAGCCCACGCCAGGGGGTTATTCCCCCGGGGGCATCGCGGGGGCTACTCTCCCTGACTAAGTGGCGCACCGCAAGGTATATTCCCTCACTGTTTCAGTTTCTCAGAGGTCAAGGGGCACTTTGGTCATTTCCCCTCAACCCTAAACGTCCAAGGCACAAATTATAACACCCAAAAGGGCATTATTTGCCCATCTTCTTCAAAATTTCTCATGTAAAAACCCTCCCCTTCCCAAGAACAAGAGAATTCAAGCTTCTTTCATCAAGAATTCAAGGATTTAAGTTTTGATTTTGAGTAATTGAGGTATGTGGGAATATTCTAAATTTCATGGGCATAAGTTTTAGAGTTTGTACAAGATTTAAAGTATATCTATATGCACGTATTATGAGATTTGAGATTGTTTTGAGAGCATTCATTGGAAACCCCAATTTATGATGAAATTCTATTTAAATCATGGGGTTTTTACCTAAACTAGAATTATGTTCATGTGTATGGATGATATGAGTATGAAAAGTTATATGAAAGCATGATTTACGAAATTTCCTCTCTTGCTATGAAACTCATTGTCTAAACAAGTTTATGGACTGTTTACACAGATGGTTAAAATCTCGAGTTTAAATATTTTGCTAATGTTTTATGAATTGTTATTGTTTTATGAACGAATTAGAGGGGTTTTTTCTTGATTTAAAAATGTTCATGTTACCTAGTTTTAAATGATCTCATACATTCTTCTTGAATACAAAAGACAGAATAAGGATAGAGAGGAAAAGGGAAATTCAAACTCAATAAAGCTCACCCTATCTCCTGATAATCAACACGGCACAATCTCGATTCCACAACGGCAACTAGAACTCAGGTCTGCACCAAAAAGGTACAGAAGTGTAGTATGAGTACCAAAACACGGGTACTCAATAGGCCTCATTGGCCGAATGTGCTAAATTATAATATAAGGATGATATAAATAATGAAAATAACTTAAATTTAAGGTATAGGATCAAACCTGAATCCTCTTCAATATCACTGTATAAAATAACTAATCTACTAGGGAAATAGCATAACGTATCATATCACTATATACCATAATCGTCATACAAATGAGTAATCATTTCAGAATCATAAATCCATATATATACAAAACAACCATGTATTTACCATAATTAACACCAACCATCATTAGAATATAAAGACAAGAACTTACCATGACGTCCCATACCACCGAAGAGTACACCAAAAGATCAATCCATCAATATATCAAGGCACAACCACACAAGCTACTCACCAAAGCCACGGGTTGCACATTCCCACCATGGCCTCTTACCGAGGTCTACAATCATCATCAATACCATAATTTAGCACAACGAAATCGATATCACCATAGCTAGTTATATAGTTACTTATTCTCTATTTCATTGATGAACTCCAAGTCTAGTCTATATTATCTAATCTCCAAATCCATGAAGCACTAGGTTACAAGTCTTCTAGTTTACTAGTCATCAATTAAAGAAAAGCTACAACTTACCAACACTATTATTTATTTACCTATCTTAAGGCCATTTTATAGTTAGCATCCTCATATATAAGTTGTCAATTAAGCCACCACGGCATCACATGCTAGATGTGATACCAAACTCTCCAAGAACACAACAACACAAACACCAAAATCAGTCCACTAGTTCAAGAACTATGGACTCTTTTGATGACCTCTCTCGGATTTGCAAGAAAAACAAGAAGGGAAGTGATATCAAGAGTAAAACACACTAAAACAACAACAACACTTGATGAACAAGATGAAATAACAATCACACATGGTTACAAGACAAGAACACAAACGGATTACACTAGATATAGACAAACGATTACAAGAAAGTAAAGATAGATAGATAGACAAAGGGATGGTATAATAGTAACAACCCAAAAGCTTATTCTACTTTTGGACCTTTAATATCACACACAACCTAAACCTATCTATGACGTGACCTCAAGAGAACCAAAATTCCCAAGCAATCTCCGTTTCTAAGCAAATGATCAACACAAGGATTCCACCTTAACCAAGGATTCCACCTTGTTAAAGACTCTCAAAGAGTCTACAAAATATATTCTCCAAAAATCTTCCAAAAATGACCTAATGAGGTTCTATTTATACCTAGGTTAACTTATTTCAAATGACTTAAAAACCCTTGGAAAGGATGGATGAACAGTGAACGCGGATGAACAGCGAATAGTTTTAGAGCTTATGGGACTTATTTTCTACACTTCAAAGCTTGTTCCTTGGAAGGGCAGACCCCCGAGCTCGAGTCTTAACGCATTGGACCCCGATCATGATCGTACCCGTATCATCCCCCCTCCTTAAAAAGGATTCATCCTCGAATCCGAACCTTGCAAAGCAATAGGAAGGACAAGCAAACAAAAGTTCCTCAAGGTATGAGGGTTAGGATTAGTGTAATCAATCATATCATCTTGCCAAGGTGGCTCAAACTTCACATATACCCAAACATTCCTCTTACCTGAATACCCTACCAAGGGATAATCAACTAGTTTATCCACATAAGTGTGACAAGAAATAAGGAACAAACGTCGCTTATCAAGTGGAAAACATAGACTCTTCTTGGAATAACAATTAGACCTGAAAGCTGAGAGAGGAAAGCCATACATTCCATGCACATTCAAGTCATTCCAAAAGACATCCTCATCAACACACTTCAAATGATCACCGAAATCAAATGGTTAGAGTGTCCATAGGCACGAGTTGGGAATACAATTCCTTACCCCAATACTACTACAATAATGATCAAATGTCCCCTCAATACTATCATGGTCAATAACAAAAACAACTAAAGGGTCATCCTTAGTCATTCGGCTAACATGATCAACATCATCATTTTCACACACAAGTTGGTCTTCATGACTTCCATAAGACAATGTACTACCACTTTCCACAATGGCTTCAACACTAGGTGAATCAACTAGTGTATCCACAATCTCAAGTTGTACATTATCATCACAAAATGAAGGCACATTCGGCTCACTTAAAGACAAACTATAATTCACACTTAGTTGGCTATTATCCTCATTCACTGGAGTGCAAAAGTTAGTTTGATTACCTTGTAGCTCATGTGGATCATGGCCACTCACGGGAATTTGATTAGGAAGGCTTGGATGCTCCATCAAGTTATCGAACTTCTTGCACAGAGAGCTTTCCGTCCCTTCCAATCTTACTTCCATTCTGTCCATTATTCGCCTATCTATGTCATCAAGCCTTGCCATGATGGTTTTAACCAACTAGGCATTTCAGCTTTATTCGCCATTGTACCCATCAAGAGCTACTAAGAAAACAACACAAAAAATAATAAACACATTAAAGATTAGCAAAAATCAGTCCACAATTCATCACAAAACAGTCCACAATGTGTCTCAAAATAGTCCACAATCCCTCACTTTCACACTTTGGATTTTTCACTTTATTGGTCTTACTAGTGTTGATAACTCACTTATACTCCAATGAGGTTACTTGGTTCCAATTGTGGCTCGAGGTCGGAGTAGATTCTTGTTTGAAACGACTCAAATAAGTAATGTATGAACTTGAACCAAAAAAGATACTACAACTCAAAAACGAGAAAAGCACACAGCAAACAACGTTAACATGAAGAACGTACACAAAACTAACTTACAAGCCAGTAGGGTATTACTAGGTTTTCAATTAGTGTCGAGCAAACAAACGAAACTAGGAAACAATAAAATGAAACTAAGAAATCTAAAATTTGAACTCAAAAATATTGCGTGAACAGTACTTTAATGATGTGGCACTCCACTATTGGCCTCGATTTTTATCAAAATTTTATTTCCCAATTTCAAGTCTTGATCAATATACAATTTGGAATTGGTGAATTTGGTTAATGGAGGGAAAAGTGGTCTTGGATCCTTTTTGTTCAAATTTCAAAAGCAAAACTTGACTTCTTTGAACTTTCTCCTTGAAACAAGGTCCTTAAATCAAGAAAAAGTAGATGAAAAGTCTTTGAAGTGATAGGGACAAATCTTTCACTAACGACTACTACAAGCTTGTCTTTCACCTTTTTAGTTTTAGTTTGCACTTTAAGGATTAACAAAATGATGAAAGGGTGAAGAACCTTAAGAAAACAATAATTCCAAGAACAACAACAATTTCAGTTTCCAACTCCACTACAACAAGAACATCAAATCGTCCAAGGTTAGGTAACAACAACATCCAACTCGGCCACACCTTGTTCTCATCAACAACATCAAGAAGTTCAAGTTCAATCTTAGATTTGGACACTTTTTAGTATTGATGAGAAAGAAACCAACACTAGAAACACTCTAAACAAACAAAAAACTACAAGTTCTAGACACACAACAAACAAATCTTGTCCAAGATAACAACAACACAATTTTCGTCCAAGAATACAAAATGGACATATTTGCACTTTTCTAGAAAAAAAAATTCAGTTTTCAGCTTTTTTTTTTTTTGAATTTTCATCCAAGAGAACCCAAGATTGGTAGTGTAGGAACACAACCATCCTTGCTCTGATACCAAATGATACTAAAATCCCCAAGAACACAACAACATAAACACCAAAATCAGTCCACTAGTTCAAGAACTATGGACCCTTTTGATGACCTCTCTCGGATTCGCAAGAAGAACAAGAAGGGAAGTGATATCAAGAGTAAAACACACTAAAACAACAATAACACTTGATGAACAAGATGCAATAACAACAACACATGATTACAAGACAAGAACACAAACGGATTACACTAGATATAGACAAACGATTACAAGAAAATAAAGATAGATAGACAAAGGGATGGTATAATATTAACAACCCAAAAGCTTATTTCACTTTTGGACCTTTAATATCACACACAACCTAAACCTATCTCTTACGTGACTGATGATAGGCAAATTTACACGCCTATATCAATATATTTTGCCCATATTTTAGCCTAGTTTTGAGAACAAAGTATATATTTCATGCACTTTTAGTCCTTTTTCCTGTAAATGAGCTAACGAACATGATTAGTAAAGTTTCAGGTATAAATGATGCAGAATTCAGCATTTTATGGCTTACTTGACGCAAAATAAAGCTCACGAAGGAAGGGAAGGGAGTTTACACGCCTAAGGACCAAAACTGCTGCATGGAAAATTTGTCCCGGGCTAAAACAGCATTTCTGAAGACTTTGGGGATTTGCAGTAACTTAGTTGGATTTGGGCACTGATACATTAACCTAGTACAATTGGGTTATGTATTTCATTAGTTTATTTGGATTATGATAATGTTACATTAACTAGTACAATTGGGTTAAGTATTACATTAGCCTAGTAGGATTTGGTTAGATATTTTATTTATCTAGTAGGATTAGGATATGGGTATTATAAATACCCTATCATGCTAGAGATTTTGGAGAATAGGGGGAGACCACAACACTTCCTTCCATCCCTCTCATCTTCCACTACAAACAATTCTACAACTCTTCTAATCTTTCCATTAATTCTATTTTTCTTCTTCTACTCTTCTATTCTTAAATTCCACAACAAGAGAATCGTTACTTTGCCTAGGAATTCACGCCTCACGCCTACCACCTAAGCTACACGAAATTACTCAATCTTGTGGTATAACAACAATGTCAATCATGATCTCCTTCGCATTCATGGGTAACTAAACTTCTCTGTTGGGGTTATGGAAGCCGTATGAGATACTATCTATTGCTGTGAGTTTGTGAGTTCGCGACACGTATACTGCTTATATCATTATTCTCTTCATCTTAGTCTACATTCTTTGTGGTTGCAAACGCAAGAATACACCAGTATAACATTTAACTTGTTCGAAAGAAAGGTTATCTGTCTGGAAAAGAGATAATGTCAAGGTAGTAGGGTCACCCCCTAAAATTCCCTACTAAAAAGCTAGTGCCGTAACTGGACTAACCTCTTGGAGAATTCGTACCGTTAGACACGCTTTAAGCTCGAAAGAGTTAAAGTGAAATAATCCTCGAATAGGTCGAAAGACGCCTGGATTTACCATCGAATACAATTCTCTATAAGCAGTTGCATGTCAGAATTCTACACACTCATAGCCAATAGAGACGTATACCTCAGAAGGTGGACATAACCCCAACGCCTCAATTCTCATTGTTTACAACTTACATAACATTTTTTCTCTTTTACTTTGCTATTTTCAGCTTTTATTTAATTATTTTGGTGACACATTACAAATCCCTCCTTTTTACGAGACTTGCACCAAAAGTTTAGTAATTTTGCTTACTTGTTGGCCAAGCTATTCCCTGTGGGATCGACACCCAACCCTGTTGGGTTCTATATTTGCTAACGACCGTTTTACACTCCTACGAGAGCTGTAGATTGATCGTTATCAAAAATTGGCGCCGTTGCCGGGGAATACAAGTGTCAATCAAGTTCGTGATAATTACTAGACCCTTTGGTCAAAGATTCTTGTACTTTTACGTTTAGTTTTTGTTTTTGTCTACTGCAGGTTTTTATTTTAGTGCATGCCCCATACTCGAAGTTCTGGTCAACCGTTATTACCAATCAATCCTGAACCACAACGCATTGGTAGAATAGAAGTACAAGCTGAAATCGCAAGGATGGCTGCTCAACAGGAACAAGCAAGATTGGCTGCCCTTGCTGCAGCCCAGGTTCAATAGCAGAACATTGATAACCCTGCACGAGCAACAAATCCTGACGATGAGGATTTAGGTGATGACGAATTACTAAACCCAAGGCATGATGCTGAAATCACAACACCTGCCAACAGAAGAGGTCGACAAGCTCGGTATAGACATGATCGCCAACCTATGCAGCCAGCTTTCGACGATGATGATGATGATCTTGATGGTGCCGGAGCCACTGGAGCTATAATTCCACCACCATTAGCGCCCGGAGCCAAGTTCAACATCACAAGCAACATGATTCAGTTATTGCAACTCAAGGGATTATTTGGTGGACTAGCAGGCGATGATCTGAATATGCATCTCATCAACTTTATTTCTACATGCAAGTCTTTTGACAATCCTGGTGTTGGTCAGAATGCAATTCGATTACGTCTATTTCCATTGTCTCTGTCTGGGGAGGCAACACTATGGTTGAATGGGCTGACTCCTGATTCAATTACAAATTGGAGGCAATTGAGAGACGCTTTCCTAGAAAGATTCTTTCCGCCTTCCAAAAGGGCACAATTGAGAGATGAAATCAGCAACTTTCGTCACCTTCCCACTGAAGCTCTTCATGAAACATGGGAGAGGTTCAAGACAAAGCTAGCGAGATGCCCAAACCATCACATGACTAATGTTCACCTCATGGAGATATTGTATATAGCCTTGAATTCAATAACTAAGCCAGTGGTGGATAACGCAGCTGGAGGATCTTTTATGGACCTCACCTTTGGTCAAGCAAGCAATATGCTAGATCGCATGACGAAACAAAGTAGAGCTTGGCATACCAGGGATTCCGAGGTAGCAAGCCCCACTTTATCTATAGGCATGACTGCAGACCAAAGAAGAAGACAAGAAGAACGTGATCAAGATTTAGCGCACATGAAAACGCAAGTGGATCTTCTGACAAAGCATTTATTATCAAGGAAGACCGAAAAAGTGAAAGTTGTGGCGCTAAAAGGAAGAGACGAATCTGATTCGGAAGAGGAGGCCAACTACTTGAACAATCAGGGGGGGTTCCGTGGGAATACCCAAGGAAACCAAGGTCGAAACTATTATGATAAATCTGGAAGCAAAGACCAAGGTAGTTGGAAGAAAAACAATGAAAAGAGTGGTTTGTACGTTCCCCCTGGTAGACGTGATACCACCACATCTAATTCTGGAAGTATGGAAGACATGATGGCTAAATTATTGAAAGGAGTGGAAGCAACGAGCGCGGGAGTTACTGAGGTAATTAATGATTTGTCCTCCATGAAACAACTAGTTGATTCTCATTCCACTTCAATCAAGCAAATAGAGCAGCAATTGAGCCAACTTTCAGCAGCACTCAATCAAAGAAAGGCTGGCACTTTACCTAGCGATACTGTGCAAAACCCAAGGAATGATGGGCCATGCATGGCCATCACTACCAGAAGTGGTAAGGTGATGGAACCTTCAGCAAAAGGCAAGCAAGTGGTTGACGAAGTTGCGGACATGGATGATAACGCAAAAGGAGAAGATGTCGCAACAACCAGTCCTGACGTCAAGGACGTCACGCCCAGTGACGTGCAGCCTGAAAAAATGGAAAAACGAAAGCAAGAGAAGAAGAAAACCTTGGAGAGAACACTTCCATACCCACCACCACCTTTTCCCCAAAGACTGAAGAAGGTGGCGGATGACACTAAGTTCAGCAAATTCATGACTATGTTAAAGCAGCTGACCATTAATGTTCCATTGGTGGAGGCACTTGAACAAATGCCTGGGTATGCGAAGTTTATGAAGGATCTTTTGACAAAGAAGAGGGCAGCAAGTTATGAGATGAAAGACAATGTGCATCATTGTAGTGCAATTGCTACCCAATCGATAGTTCAGAAGAAGGCCGACCCCGGAGCTTTCACTATTCCTTACACCGTCGGATCTTTGAACTTTGCCAAAGCATTATGTGACTTAGGAGCCAGCATCAATTTGATGCCATTATCGATCTACAAGAAGTTGGGGTTAGGAGATCCTACTCCAACCAATATGAGGCTCGTCATGGCAGATAGGTCGGTAAAACGACCTGTTGGTATTCTATGCGATGTCTTGGTAAAAGTTTCTTCATTTATCTTTCCAGTAGACTTTGTCATCTTGGATTGTGAAGCAGATTCTGAGGTTCCCATAATCTTGGGGCGCCCTTTCCTTGCTACAGGAAGTGTGCTCATTGATTTGAGAGCTAATGAACTTTCATTCCGAATAAATGACGAAGTGGTTCGTTTTGATGTTTGCAAATCAATGAAGCAACCCAAAGATCTTAGTGTATTTTCGGTGGCTGATGTTTTCTTTGATGATGAGAAAGAACTACTTGAAGAAGAGCAAATTATTGATGATCCCTTGGAGGTTGTGCTCATGAATGGAGAGAGTGAAGATGCTAAAAATTCTGAAAAAGCCATTTGTGCTCTATCAGGATTAGGAACATATCGCTATACTCCTAAGAAGCTGGATCTTGATCTCAAGAATCGGCCTACACCACCAGCTAAGCCATCTATTGAAGAGCCACCCACGTTAGAATTGAAGGAGCTGCCAAGTCATTTGAAGTACGCATTCTTAGGAAGCGGAAACACTCTTCCAGTCATTATGGTAGCCGATTTGGGTGAGCGACAAGTTGCAGCTCTTATTGCTATTCTACGCAAGTATATTAGAGCTATTGGATGGACTATTGCGGATATTATTGGTATTCCACCTGGGATTTGTACACATAAAATTCAGCTTCAAGAAAATTGCACACCCACCATTGAGCATCAAAGGCGTCTAAACCCACCTATGCAAGAAGTGGTGAAGAAAGAGATCATCAAGTGGTTAGACGCAGGAGTTATGTATCCTATTTCTGATAGTACATGGGTAAGCCCTGTACAATGTGTTCCCAAGAAAGGAGGTATGACGGTGGTCGCGAATGCAAAGAATGAACTTATTCCACTCAGGCCCGTCACTAGATGGAGAGTATGAATGGACTACCGCAAGCTGAATTCTTGGACACTCAAGGATCACTTCCCAATGCCATTTATGGACCAAATGCTAGATCGATTAGCGGGGAAAGGATGGTTTTGCTTCTTGGATGGTTATTCAGGCTATAATCAGATTTGTATTGCACCCGAAGACCAAGAGAAGACAACTTTTACATGCCCATATGGTACGTTTGCCTTCAAACGTATGCCATTCGGGTTATGTAACGCACCAACCATCTTTCAACGTTGTATGATGTCTATTTTCTCTGATATGGTTGAAGACACTTTGGAGGTATTTATGGACGACTTTTCAGTTGTTGGTGAGTCTTTTGAAGCATGCCAGGCAAACTTGAGCATGGCATTACAAAGATGTGTAGAGTTCAACCTTGTGCTGAATTGGGAGAAGTGCCACTTCATGGTAAAAGAAGGAATCGTTCTTGGGCACAAGATCTTTGAAAGAGGAATAGAGGTTGACCGAGCAAAAATTGAGGTTATTGAGAAGCTACCGCCTCCAATTTTGGTGAAGGGAGTTCGTAGCTTTCTTGGCCATGCTGGTTTCTATCGTAGGTTCATCAAAGACTTCTCCAAAATTGTGAGTCCATTGTGCAAACTATTGGAGGAAGATGCAAAGTTTGACTTCAATGACGATTGCTTAAAGTTATTCGAATGCCTTAAAGGAAAACTCATTGAAGCCCCTATTATGGTAGCACCAGATTGGACTCTCCCGTTTGAAGTCATGTGTGATGCTAGTGGTGTAGCCGTTGGTGCTGTTCTTGCTCAGAGAAAGGAGAAATTATTTCATCCTATCTACTATGCGAGTAAGGTCCTAAATGAAGCCCAAAGGAACTACACTGTTACTGAACAAGAGCTCCTAGCGGTTGTGTATGCATTTGAGAAGTTTCGTGCCTATCTATTAGGTACTAAGGTGATCGTTCATACAGACCATGCAGCTCTTAGGTATCTAATGACAAAGAAGGATGCAAAACCAAGGTTGATTAGATGGGTATTGCTGCTGCAAGAGTTTGATTTCGAATTCAAAGATAGACGAGGTTGCGAGAACCAAGTGGCTGATCACCTATCTTGACTTGAGAATGAGCATGTGGCGCAACCTGAAATTCAGATTGATGATGCATTCCCGGACGAAAATATATTAGCGACAACAATGGAGAAATTACCATGGTATGCCGACTTTGCAAATTTCGTGGTGAGTAATGTGATACCTGCCAATTTATCTTACCACCAAAGGAAGAAGTTTATGCATGACGTACAACACTACTATTGGGATGAGCCTTATTTGTTTCGACGATGTGCAGATGGTATCATTCGACGATGTATATCCCATGAAGAGGTGCCTACTATCTTGGAAGCATGCCACACTTCGCAAGTTGGAGGACATCACGCAGGCAATCGAACGGCCAGAAAAGTATTGCAAAGTGGTTATTATTGGCCTTCTATATTCAGAGATGCCTACGACTATGTTAGAAGGTGTGACCAATGCCAGCGTCAAGGTGCGATTTCAAAACACCATGAAATGCCCATGACCAAAATTCTTGAGGTAGAACTCTTTGATGTGTGGGGTATTGATTTCATGGGTCCATTCGTGAATTCGTTTGGAATGAAGTACATCTTGGTTGCTGTGGATTATGTTTCAAAATGGGTAGAAGCTGTAGCATTGGCCGACAATGAAGGAAAGCGTGTTGTAGCGTTCTTAAAGAAGAATATCTTCTCTCGCTTTGGAGTACCACGTACTATCATAAGTGATGGAGGATCTCACTTCTGCAACAAGCTATTCAAATCAGTTTTGGCCAAGTATGGTGTCAAGAAACATAAGGTAGCTACGCCTTATCATCCCCAAACTAGTGGACAAGTAGAAGTTTCCAATCGCGAGATCAAGTAAATCCTTGCAAAGACGGTTAATGCGAATAGGAAGGATTGGTCTCGAAAGCTAGATGAGGCACTATGGGCGTATAGGACTGCATTCAAGACACCCATTGGCATGTCTCATTATCAACTAGTCTATGGGAAGGCTTGTCATCTACCCATCGAGCTCGAACATAAGGCATTGTGGGCATTGAAGCAATTAAATTTGAATTGGGATGATGTGAAGAATCTGAGGTTGGAGCAGCTGAACGAACTAGATGAATTCCGTCTCCATGCATATGAAAGGTCAGACCTATACAAGGAGCGGATGAAAAAGTATCATGATCAGCGGATTGTTCGACGAAACTTCCAAAGGGGTGATATGGTACTTCTCTTCAACTCCAGATTGAAGCTCTTCCTAGGTAAGTTAAAGTCTAAGTGGTCTGGTCCATACAAAGTTATCCAAGTCTACTCGTCTGGAGTAGTCGAATTGGAAAACAATAATGGTGTTGTCTTCAAGGTGAATGGCCAATGTATTAAGCCTTATATCGGTCCTCTTGACTCGATGAATTCTATGGCCATCACTTATCTCGACGAAGTCTACGTACTCGAGGTAACTATGTCGAGCCATGACAATAAAAAAAGCGCTAGATGGGAGGCAACCCATCGTTTTATCGTTTTATCGTTCTTTTTTTTACTTGTTTTGCTTTTGATAATAAAAATCCAAAAATAAGAGTCGTGCCATGACCAAAACTAAGGAGCTTGGTGGGAGGCAACCCATCGTACTAATCGTTTTCATTTGGTTTTAAGCAAAAATAGGTGCAAGAGGTATTCAACGAGGAGATTGATTTCAATTGACGATTTGGATGCATTGTATGGTAAAGTTGGTAAGTTAGGAATAGTGATGCATAAGGATATGGAGTGATCATTGCTCATGCCAAAGTAGGCATCGAGGAAGTCTAGGCCTAGGTAAAACTAGGCCACGAACGATGCACAACCTATCCTATAGCCTAAGGTCTCGGAATCTAGTGTGTTGTACACTATGCGCCGCCTATTCCTAAGTGTGCTTTTGACTATGCTCCGCCTATGCTATAGCATTAGGTCTCAGGATCTCATATGCCATAGACTATGCGGCGCATATGTCCCTAAATGTCATAGACTATGCGCCGCATATACCATGACTATGCCGAGCATTATGCGCCGCATATGTAGCATTTTTGTCTCCAAAACCGATTGTAAATGGGTCAAAACCCGACCCATTCTCTTCCTATATAAAGGGGACTTAGTCTTGAAACATAACCACACTAGAAATTAACCTAAAGGCACCGCATTCCCTCTCCAAACCATCCCAAAATTTTTCTTTTTGCTCTTCCAATTCACAAAACCATCTCCAAAAGCTTCAAGCAAGTAAGTACTCTCTTATTCTTCATTTATTTCTCATAAGTACTACGTTGCTATGTCTATTATAAATTGCTACATCGTATAAGATTGATTGGTGATGTTCATGTGTTTTGATCGTTGATACAAAATCATGTGAGTAAACATATACGTAGGAAAATCTTGACTTGTTTCCGACTTGAATTTAGTTTTAATAGCATTGTTATACGATTTGCGGAATTGCTATGGTGACGAACATTGACTATCATGTTATGATCTTGTTACTTGGATACTTACATGCTAGACTATCCCGTTCATCGGGATAAGCCTTATAGTTGCCTACCGACTTAGGAGGTTGCGATTGTTGAAAACATCCATACCATGTTACAACCCCTATGTAGTAGTGTTGTTATATCTAACATGAAAGTAGTGCAATGGCTGCAAGTAGTAATACATTACTGATTTTCTTGTCGAAATACAATCCTAAAACGTATGTCGACGAAATCTGAGTAATCGACCACTTTCACTTCACTGATTTGTGTCAACAAAACTAAGTGTGGGGTGGTACCCCTACTGCTTGTTTATAGATTGTATCGACTGAGATTGTGCTGCCATTAACACTATTTCTAGTCTCAAGTACAATGGCACCTAAAGCGAGGCAAGGCAAGGAGAAGGATACCACTTCCCAAAAGGGCAAGAAGAGAGGTAGAAAGGACCAAGGAGAATCATCCTCAACACAACTACCCCGCAGAATGTTTGGAATAAAATGGGTTCTTGAGGAGGAAGCCAAAGAATGGTACAGGAACAACAAAGAAAGAAGATATGTTCACGTCGACCTGATCAACAAGGACACCTTAGCGAAGAAGGAGCCGCGTATGTTGGCAAAAATCATGGCATTGAAGCTGGATTTCATCTTCCGCGATATGGGAGAATGTAATCTTGATTTGACAAGAGAGTTTTACGCCAACTGTTCGCCGAAAACAACAGGCAACGAAGTCAAAATTCGGGGCCAAGTGTTACAGCTCAACGCGGACTGGATCAACTCTTTTCTTGGCTTACCTTCGGTCGACCCAGCACCATTCAAAGAGCTGTACAGCTGGCCTCCTTATAGACAAATTAGACACACACTTTGTGGAAGTAGATCGATGGCAAGGTGGGGCAGACATAAAGACACAGGACGACACAACACCTTCCCCTATGCTTCACTGAATAGGGAAGCAAGAATCTGGATGCGTATTGTTAACTCATGCCTTATTCCTGGGACTCAATACACCAAGATATCAAGAGATAGAGTGTGTTTGGTCTATGCTTTGATGACGAATGTCCCTATCAACTTTGGGGCAATCATTCGCTCCACCATGAGGAAGGCCAGACTCTACAAAAGGTCCCACTTCACGTTTGGAAATCTGTTGACAGCAATCTTGCGGAAGGAGGATATCGAAGAGGAACCAGCTGACCACAAACTCCCACATAACCCAAAGAAGGTTGACCTTACTAAGGTCAAAGATGCTGAAACAACTCATGGTGTCAACCTTACTACTGCGGAAAGACATGCTCGTGATGAGAGTTTCTTCCGTCATCTTTATGGCATGACACGATTTACTATGATGAGTGGTGGACGTGTTCCAACTGCTGCAGAGCTCCAACAACTGGACCACAACTATCCCATGAACATGCATTCACGGGATATGTGTGGAGTGGGTGTATACTTTGAGGAACCTCTAGATGATGATGTGCCGACTGATGACGATCGACGCTTGCCAGACTCTGACGAGGAGGAGAACTCTGACGATGACTCTTATGATGATTCCGACGAAGGGGGTATGACCCCCGACATTGAGGAAGAGTTCGACTAACCAGGTTCCTCGTATTTATTTTCCACTGAGGGTAGTGTCCCGTTTAAGTGTGGGGTGGCGGTATCGTATGCTATACTTCTCTATCGCATCTATGTTTGTTTATTTTGTTGTTGTTTTTTTCGTGTTTTAGTTTTTTTGTTTTTGTTGTTTTTTCTAGCTTCGCATGAAATTATTTTGATAGGTAGCATGAGATTATAACAAGAGTATGTGCTACAATTGTGACTATTGAGACGTTTAGGCTCTAGTTGTGACTCATTATGTGATATTGTGTGGTTCAATTCCTTCACTTGTTGGGTCGAGAGTCTATATTACTTCCAAGCAAGTCGACCATGTGCCTTGTGTGTGTGAGATAATCGTATATTCTATGTGTGTGGCTGATGCTAGAACTTGCCTGGTATGTATGCAAAGCAAAAATAAGGAGTGTAAGTTTAGGATATGATTTAGGCATTTCTTTGGCAACCTATATTTGTTTACCTTTAGTTTTACCTACCCATGGACATCATCCTAGTTAAACCCTTTTGAGCCTTTAGCCTATTTTCTTTGACAACCTTGTATGTAAGCCTAATCCATTTTTTTTTCAAGACCGTAATTTGATCCAAATTCCTAAGTGCTTTAAAGTGAAAGAGTCATGTGACAACATAAGAGAAAATTGGGTGAGTATGATACTATAAATTGTAATGGTTCTTGAATGTGTTATGAAAAAGAAAGTGATATCATAAGAAGTATGTTGTGAAAAGAAAAAGGAAAAGAAAGCTGAAAAGCGAGTTGTGCTTAAAATTGAAAAACAAAAGAGGAGAACAAGGGTGGTAGAATAAAAGAAAGAAAGGTTGAAAGAAAAAAAAAAGTGTCAATGATACAAAGTGATGTATTAAAGCGCTTAGGAACTTAGTCACTATTCCTGGCCAAAATAGTCCTACCCGTCCCTTAGCCTACATTACAACCATCAAAAGACCTATTTGATCCTAAGCTTAGCATTCTGACATTTAGTAGAGTATTACATTAAGGGCAAGCCTATGGTCATCAGTTGCTACATATGAATTCTTTGTGAGAGTGAGAGCAAGGATATTTTGATACCCATGTTTGAAAAATATGCTATACTTGTGAGTGATTATGGGTACTATAGTGTGAGACACACATGGTTGATGAGTTTTGGGTAGTTATATATGATTCCTTGTACCTTAACGTTTGCATGCGAGTTGATCACCATCACGAGTCTATGCTAGAGGTTAAATTGTTTCTACCTATAATCGAAAAACTACTCTTTGTTGATAATTGTTGTGCTTGTCTTGACAAATGTTTTGTGTTGTTGCTGTGAAACCCTAAGTTGATGTTTAGAAGGACATGGTACTTCGTTCGAGGACGAACAAAGCTTCAAGTGTGGGGTGTTGATGATAGGAGAATTTACACGCCTATATCAATATATTTTGCCCATATTTTAGCCTAGTTTTGAGAACAAAGTATATATTTCATGCACTTTTAGTCCTTTTTCCTGTAAATGAGCTAACGAACATGATTAGTAAAGTTTCAGGTATAAATGATGCAGAATTCAGCATTTTATGGCTTACTTGATGCAAAAGAAAGCTCACGAAGGAAGGGAAGGGAGTTTACACGCCTAAGGACCAAAACTGCTGCATGGAAAATCTGTCCCGGGCTAAAACAACATTTCTGAAGACTTTGGGGATTTGCAGTAACTTAGTTGGATTTGGACAATGATACATTAACCTAGTACAATTGGGTTATGTATTTCATTAGTTTATTTGGATTATGATAATGTTACATTAACCTAGTACAATTGGGTTAAGTATTACATTAGCCTAGTAGGATTTGGTTAGATATTTTATTTATCTAGTAGGATTAGGATATGGGTATTATAAATACCCTATCATGCTAGAGATTTTGGAGAATAGGGGGAGACCACAACACTTCCTTCCATCCCTCTCATCTTCCACTACAAACAATTCTACAACTCTTCTAATCTTTCCATTAATTCTATTTTTCTTCTTCTACTCTTCTATTCTTAAATTCCACAACAAGAGAATCGTTACTTTGCCTAGGAATTCACGCCTCACGCCTACCACCTAAGCTACACGAAATTACTCAATCTTGTGGTATAACAACAATGTCAATCGTGATCTCCTTCGTATTCATGGGTAACTAAACTTCTCTGTTGGGGTTATGGAAGCCGTATGAGATACTATCTATTGCTGTGAGTTTGTGAGTTCGCGACACGTATACTGCTTATATCATTATTCTCTTCATCTTAGTCTACATTCTTTGTGGTTGCAAACGCAAGAATACACCAGTATAACATTTAACTTGTTCGAAAGAAAGGTTATCTGTCTGGAAAAGAGATAATGTCAAGGTAGTAGGGTCACCCCCTAAAATTCCCTACTAAAAAGCTAGTGCCGTAACTGGACTAACCTCTTGGAGAATTCGTACCGTTAGACACGCTTTAAGCTCGAAAGAGTTAAAGTGAAATAATCCTCGAATAGGTCGAAAGACGCCTGGATTTACCATCGAATACAATTCTCTATAAGCAGTTGCATGTCAGAATTCTACACACTCATAGCCAATAGAGACGTATACCTCAGAAGGTGGACATAACCCCAACGCCTCAATTCTCATTGTTTACAACTTACATAACAATCTTTCTCTTTTACTTTGTTATTTTCAGCTTTTATTTAATTACTTTGGTGACACATTACAAATCCCCCCTTTTTACGAGACTTGCACCAAAAGTTTAGTAATTTTGCTTACTTGTTGGCCAAGCTATTCCCTGTGGGATCAACACCCAACCCTGTTGGGTTCTATATTTGCTAACGACTACTTTACACTCCTACGAGAGCTGTAGATTGAGCGTTATCAGTGACCTCAAGGGAACCGGAATTCCCAAGAAATCTCTGTTTCTACGCAAATGATCAACACAAGGATTCCACCTTGTCCAAGGATTCCACCTTGCTAAAGACTCTCAAAGAGGCTACAAAATATATTCTTCAAAAATCTCCCAAAAATGACCTAATGAGTTTCTATTTATACCTAGGTTAACTTATTACAAATGACTAAAAAGCCCTTGCAAAGGGCGGATAAACAGTGAATGCGGATGAACAGTGAACAGTTTTGGAGCTTGTGGGACTTGTTCTCTACACTTCAAAGCTTGTTCCTTGGATGGGCAGCCCCCGGAGCTCGAGTCTTAACGCATTGGACCCCGATCATGATCGTACCTGTATCAAGATGTCAACTTAACTATTCATCATACAATACTAAGAAAACAATATACTCGGATTAACCGGGCATCATCATAACATCAACATATCCTCCGAAGTCACCGGGCATCATCATAACATCATTAGATCCTCCGAATTCACCAGGTATCATCATAACATCATTACCTCTTCTGAATTAACTGAGCATCATCATAATATCAACATATACTCTGGATTCACCGGGCGTCATCATGACATCATTATATCCTCTGAATTCACCAGGTATCATCATAATATCATTACCTCTTCTGAATTAATCGGGCGTCATCATAATATCAACATATCCTCTAAATTCACCGGGTATCATCATAACATCATTATATCCTTCGGATTCACTGGGTATCATCATAACATCATTACCTCTTCCGAATTAACCGGGCATTATCATAATATCAACATATCCTCCGAATTCACCTGACATCATCATAACATCATTACCTCTTCCGAATTAACTGGGCATCATCATAATATCAATATATCCTTCGGATTCATCAGGAACCATCATACCATTAGCACATCTCCCAAGATAACCAATATTCACATACATATGCAGTCAAATCAATGAACATGTACAAGCCACAATTATAGAGTATAAGTGATGCAAGGTAACACATATCATCATACTTTACAATTAGTCATCACTACATAATATAAGTAAATGCATGAGCATGAATATCTAAATGACATATGCAATCACCACTTTTCCAAAGTTATCATGTTTATTAGCAAGTCAATTATAAGTCAAGTGCATGCTTGCTAGTCGCCTATTTTATTACCACATTTCACAATACTAACCCAAAAAAGGGAAATTGTTCACATAAGCATTATTTTAATCATTAGACTTGGCTCATAGAAAGAGTGGTAACATAATTAGAGGTTACTTGGTGAACTAATCAATAAATCAAGTGATAGCATAACCATAAGTTCAATTCGCAAGACTTTCCGAGGCTATCCATATATGACAACAAGACAATCAATCAAGTATACATATTATCCAACCATCGACCACATACATAAACCAACAACGGGATTTAACCATTATAATCTCAATAACGTAACTTAGACGTTCATCAAGTAGCTAGGTCACTAAGGAATTTCATAGTTTAAGCTTAAGGTGGGTCAAGTCCCACTCCTAAATCCCAATAATATCAAAGTTTACTTCCACAAGGCTAACTTCTACTCGAAGTTAGGCTAGGTTATCTAAGTCACACCATAAGGGCTTATCAATCCATACTAAGCCTATAAGGGAAAAATCTTCTTCAAGCAACCTTCCTAAGTCACTCCAAACACTAAGGTCATTTCATAACAAGTCATAACTAGGTTACATTCTCTTAAGGTTAGCCAACAACATCATTCTCAACTACTAGAGCAACTAAAGTATTCTCATGCTATTCATGAGACCTCAAGTAGAACTATCCAAGGTTCTAGGCTAAAGGTCAAACATCACACTTTACAAGTTTAATAGCCTACAAGAAACAACTAATTCCAAGTATCGCCATTCCTCCATTATCATCTAAAACCCCACCCAATCTCATAATATATCAATAATTATACTACAATCAAGCTCGATCTATCTACAAGTAAGCCTAACCTACTTTGAGTCTAATTGCTCACGGACCAACAAGCTTTGCCTTCCCTTTTCTTGAAGCTTCTTTTTCCAGGAGCCAAGATATAAATAACATAATATAAGCATCATTTCAAGAACAACAACATCCATTAAGGCACCATTATTCCATGGTTCCAAAATGACACAAAACCCCTAAATGGGTCCCACCTTCAAAAAATGAGTTTTCGAGACCAACCCATTGTTCAAACATCATTAAGGAGCTATAACCCTCAAGAAATTTGAATAAAACAATCATATTTGTGGCTACAAATAATCCTCAAGGACATAGGTTTTGGAGTCTAGAAATCAAGAAATTAATACCAAATTTAAAGGAATCTCACCTTAGATTTTTAGCAAAAAATGGATTACACAAGTTATTCGAGCTTCAAATCAACCCACAAGACTCACTTTTAAGTCAACAAATCTTTGTGGTTGCTAGGTTCTCAAAAAGAAGAAGAATTCCCCAAAAATTGGCCAAATGGGCCTTTAATACCAGTTTAAATAGGCCCGCAAGGTCAAAACTTATTTTTGATCTCCCGGATTCATTTGGACTCCATTTTTCGCAAACGAACTATGTAACCCCACTAGACATTTCAGACGCATTGGTGAAGTTAGATTTTCCATCCGAGTTCATTTAGGCCACTTCTGGGTCCCACACAATATATTTCAATTTTCGAATTTTCGACTAATGGGTCGAAATGAGCTCGGATGCTATGGGATCTGAACCAAAAGTCTATCTATCCTAAAATCGATATTACATAGTTGATGGTGTAGTCAAAATTTGCATCCGAAATCATTTTATTGAAGTTTTTGCTCGGCAGCCATTTGAAATCGACAAAGACTTTTAAATAAATAATTGGCTCTAAAAACCAACGAACTATCCGGTAATCGAACTATCAGTTCCAACAAGTCATAAATGAATTGGGGCAGCTATGGAGAAGCTCAAATAGTGGAAATAAGCATAAATATGAAGGGTCATTACATGGCACCCTACTTTGTGATCTTGCTTGTCCACCTTAATGATACTCCAATCCTTGTGGCAAACTTGAATTGGGGGCTTGGCCACCGAGTCAAGTGAGGATTCCATATATCCCGTGGGATTGTAGAAATGTTGGGCATACCATCTAGCTCAGAAGTAATACGAAGAATTGAGTCAATGTTTTACAAGAATGAATTGAAGCTCATCAAATTATGCCCATGTGTTTTGATTTACCTTATGATAAATTTCTTTATGAAATACTCTAACTTATGTTGTATAAAAATATATATTATTTTTGGATTGTTCTACATACCAGTACTTCGAGTATTGACCCTCTATATTTCAGGTTCTGTGGTATAGTCCCATGATCCACCACATCAGTAGAACACTTGGGATATGACAGAATTGGTGAGACATCCATCTTTTGGAAGGCCTTTACTTATATGTTGAGTATTTCAGTATGTGGTCCAGCCAGGGGCTTTGTCCCAGCTAGACAGTTAGTTTTCATTAGAGGCTTCGTAGACGAGATTTGAGTATTGTATTGTCATAATTTCGTTGACACATTTTGGATTATAAATTTCCAATGAATATTATTATATCTTCCGCACTTTGATTTATCTATGGATTATGCTTATGATAGAATGCTAAGGGGTCTCTCGAGCCTTCGTGGTTCGGATGTCTGTCGCGGCCAAGGCCTCAGCTCGGGTGGTGACATATAATCAATAACTATAATATATTATAGGAATATCTGGACAGGGCATGAAAGCATGCCTTATACTCAAAAACTGCCATGGAGTACTACTCCGAATGATCAAACTCGTCCCACATAAGATCTCACAAACTGAAAGCCAAAAATCTCTCCGGAAAGGCATTAACAAACTGATCCTATGGAAACGCAGGAGAATCAACAAGCCTACAACCGACAAATGATATTCACTAATTTCTCATAGCATCTCTCAACTGATATGTAGTATAAGCCACACCATCCACGCAAAAAGAGTGAAACACAACTCAGAACACAAGATATGAAAGAATTCGTACAATAAGGAATAAAATAAGGAGAGTTTCCTAAAGAATCCTATAGCCTCTGGAAGATACATACGGACGTCTACGTACCGATCCACAAGACTATTAGACATCCCGTTCTTACACCATTGAGACCAATGAAACCTGGCTTCTTTGATACCAATTTATCACGATCCAAAAATAAGGGTCATGATGGCACTTGTCGTGGCATACCTTGACAAGTAAGCCTATCACCCAAACTGATACAAAAAGAAGAAAAGATAGAAATATCCCACGGTAAGGCTTCTAGAATGAAGCCGAACCATATAAGTAATCATAAAAATTCGGAAAGAACTTATTCAAAATACCAATCATGCCCAAAACCAGGTGTCAATAGTGTAAGAACTACTAATACAATTCAAGAGTCAAATGCATCAAAAAAATAACCACAAAGGAATAATAACTGCCTCCGAATACTAATAAAGACATAAAAACTATAGAAAGATAGAGGTGAACTTCGGATGCATGAATGTCCAACCGCTACCTTGGAAGCTCCAACAATCGCCCAAGTCAATCAAGCTAAGGCGCACTTGAGCTAAGACCTACACCGAAAGGGCGCAGTAGGCATGAATATGGTCCACTTGTACTCAGTAGGTATCATAGACCGACCAAGCAAAGTAGTGAATAAAGAATACAAAATATACACTAAGGGCACGTCACCTGCAATCAGAAAATGTCCCACAACGGTAACCCACACCGCTTGCACTAACAGTTCTAATATATCTCACATATATTACAACAATACACCAAAGTATAGAACACACCAAGGTATCTCACACATGTAGATACAAGATCAGCAAATACAAGTAAAGAAAGGTAAGACAAATACATAGATGACAAATCAATAAGGAAATACAACACAACATAAACACAATAAAGTAAGTGCAATATATATGATGATGATGATGATGCACGAGGTCGTCGCATAACCTCCGAAATCATAGCATAATCCCAGTATATACCTACGGTGCTAAAGCTTCTCTACGTAGGACCCATGGGGGGTTCATCAACCCGTATACAATTCATATATCTCATATCTCTTTTTCGGCATATCCCTCGGAGAAGGTTTTTAAGGTGTTACAATATTTTTTTAAAAAGGTATTGCCATTGTTTCTCATATGTTGCCACGGTGGTACCAATGTTTTATGAATGAGTATGATATGAAGATGTAATGCTCAAAACCAATCGCAATGAATATTTCCACAACCAATCACATGATATATTTCTACGACCAACCATAATGATACATTCCCACAACCACATGAGTCAATATCGCTTATTGTTTTCGTTTCATCCATGAATTTCCACATGTCTCAATGTCAATAAAGTCTGAATATAATCATAATACACCAATGGTACCACATTAAACAACAAAATACAATTATTCACATGTATTCAAGGCTATCAATATCACATAGGACCCCACACGGTCAAACATATCACATAATATCTCAATTTCGATAATTACATCACATATATGCCCCCATATGGGCACAACACATAGATAGCCATTTTTCATGATTAGTTCCCACCCTTAACTTGCATTTTGTATCATTATTTACTACCCAGCCCAGTCTGAAAGAGTTAAGTCATAACTTACCTCGAAAGCCAAAACCGGTCCGCTACACTTGAACTTGCGATCTTACTCTTCACGAATAATCTCGAACCCCATTAAAAACATCAAATATGAAATCTACGCGTCAAGACAAAATCAAAGACACCCATATTGACTACTTTTGGTTTGGGTCAAAACAGACCCCCAAAATGAGTTTTCGGAAAAGAAGGACAAAATTGGAACTTTATTTCAAAAATATGTTCCCCATATTTTTAGGAACCTACAGATGAAAACCCAAGTTAAATCGAGTAAAAAACGGAGTTCAAATCGAAGAAAAATCATTTTTGAGCTTTACCGGGTAAAATCTTTGAAATCCAGGTTAAAATCAAAAATCAGAGTTGTTTTGAAAGTTAAATTGATGAAAAATTAGTAATTACAAGATGAAAAAAATTATTCAAGTGAAAAGGAGTGAAATTTGGGTTTAAAATCATGCCCTAAGAAAAGGGTGAATTCTTACCTTTAATCCGTAATAAAATCAAGAAAAAGGTGTTAATATAGCTTCCCAAGCTCCCACAAGCTTCACTTTTAAGCTCCCAAACAATTTAGAGTTTAACTTTCAAGAGGCAAGATGAAAAATGAGCAAAATGGACCTAAAACTATTTATAAGTACAGAAAATCTGCACTGAAATAACCAAAAAAGCTGCAGTTTTTTTTTGTTAAAAGCCACTCCGGACTTCGACGGGGTGCCCGAGATTCGTTTGGAGTCCGATTTATGCAAACGAACTATGCAACAACACTAAATTCGATGCTCCGGATGCGTTGGCGATATTTAATTTTCCAAAAAGACGTCGTTTTCGTAAAGTTGACCCCCGAAACTCGAAATTACAATTTTCCAAATCATGAGTCGAAATGAGATTTAAAATGCGTAAAATCATACCAATTATGTTAACACCCTAAAATCGACATTCTGGATCTGCTGAAGAAGTCGGATTTTCCATCCGAGGTCATTTCGATCAAATGTGGATCCCACTTCCATATTTCCAATTTTTCAACTTTCCGATCAATAGGTCGAAATGAGCTCGGGTGCACCGGGACCCGAACCAAAGGTCTACCTAGACTTAAATTTATATTCTGGAGCTACTGGCATAGTCCATTCGGCCATCCATTGGACGGATCAAAAGATATCCACATAAGTCCCAATTAAGGCTCTTTAAGCCATCTAAACCCACAATATTGCATAAATGATACCAAAATGCATCGAAAATCATGCCAATCACTCCCATACCCCAAAAATATCATAATGCAACTACGGGGAGGGGTAAAATAGTCAAATCATATAAAATCACAAATTTCATATATTTCATCAAATTTTTATATCGTTGCATCATCCACCACTTAAAATCTAGTTCGTCCTCGAACTAAGGCAAGGAAATACCTGAATCAATGAAAATCTGGGGATAGGAACTACGCATATCAAACTCAACCTCTGAAGTAGCGTCATCTACAGGTTGATGTCACCACTGGACCTTAACCACAGGGATCACTCTAGAGCGCAATCGTCTAACATCCCTAGCAAAAAAGGAAATCGGCTTCTCCACAAAGGACAACCGCTCATCTAACTGAACCGACTCCCAATGAATGACATGAGACTCATCAAGAATATGCAACGAAGCATAGAAACATGAAAAACTAGACGAACAACTGATAGATCAAGGGGCAAAATCAACTCATAATCCGCATCACCATTAGTTCGAAGAATCTCAAATGGACCAATATACCTGGGGCTAAGCTTGCCTCTCTTCCCAAACCTCATCACACCCTTCATGAGTGAAACTCGTAGGAAAACATGATCACCTACACTAAATCTCAAGGCATGAAGTCTACGATCAGCATAACACTTCTGCCTACTCTGAACTGCTCTAAGTCTATCCTGAATGACCTGGACTCTATCTAGCGACTCACAAAGCAAGTCCGTACCTTGAGGTCTTACCTCTAAAACATCAAACCAACCCACTAGGGAGCGACAACGTTTACCATACAACATCTCAAAAAGAGCCATATCAATACTGGAGTGGTAGCTATTACTATATGCAAACTCTGCTAAATCCAAATGTTGCTGCCACTAGCCACCAAAATCCATCGCGCACGCGTGAAACATATCCTTCAAAACCTGGATAGTCCACTCTGACTGGCCATTATTCTAGGGGTGAAATGTTATGCTACAAACTGAGTACCCAACTCATCCTGAAAAGTCTTCCAAAAGTGAGATGTGAACACAAAACCTCAATCTGAATATATGGGGTAACCTCTTAGCACTGAATGAGACCTGAACCAGAATAAAATGAGCTGACTTGGTTAATCGATCCATGATGACCCAAACACTGTCAGAACCAAGAGAAGTACGAGGCAACCCAGTCACGAAGTCCATAGTGATTTGTTCCCACTTTCACTCGGGAATAGGTAACTCTAAAGCAAACCACCAGATCTCAAATACTTGGCCTTCACCCACTGACAACATAGGCAACGAGCCATAAAATCTATTATATCACGCCTCATACCACCCCACAAGTAGTGTTATCTCAAATCACTATACATCTTAGTCACACCTGGATGGATGGAATATCTGGAACAATGGGCCTCCTCCAAGATCAACCTAAACCAATCACCACTCTCGGCACACAAACTCAGCCCCCAATCCATAAAACTCTATCTGAATTATGTGAGCCTTCCCTAACCTCCCCACACAACAACTTATCTCGAATCAACCTCAATCTAACATCATCAAATTGATGAGCTCGAATCTACTCTATCAAAGATGATCTAGTCTTCATTAATGCCAAAACACGCCCCGGTGTCAAAATATAAAGCCTAACCATCGAGTTAGCCAAAGAATGAACCTCTAAGTCCAACGGCCTCTCCTAAGTCAAATGATGCACCAAGCTACCCATGCTAGTCGACTTTCGGCTCAAGCTATCGGCAACCACATTAGTCTCACCCTGATGGTAGAGAAAAGTCAAGTCATAATCCTTAAGCAACTTAAGCCAACAGTGCTGCGTCATATGAAGATTTCGCCAGTAAAGAAGTACTGACGGATACGATGATCAGAGAAGATCTCACAACGGACTCCATACAAGTAGCGTCTCCACAACTTCAAGGTAAACAGAACTGCGCACAACTCCAAATCATGGGTAGGATAATTTCTCTCGTGAGGCTCCAATCTTGATTAGACGCATACATAATTACCTTGCCCTCCTGTATCAACATAACACCTAACCCAATACCTGAAGCATTACAAAAGACAATAAAGCCCAGGCCCTCCTTGGGCAAAGCCAATATAAGATCTAAAGTCAATAAATTCTTGAGCTTTTGAAAGCTCGCCTCACAACATTATACCACTGGAAGGAATTATTCTTCTGAGTTAACCTGGTCGACGGAGCTGCAATGGAAGAAAAACCCTCAACAAAACACTAATAATACCCGGCCAAGCCAATAAAACTCTAAATCTCGGTTGGCGAAGTAGGTCTAGCCCAATCACAAACCGCTGCAACCTTAGCTGGATCAACCATAATACCTTCCTTAGTCATCACATAATCCAAGAAAGAAACTGACTCTAACCAAAACTCGCACTTAGAGAACTTAGCATACAACTTTTTATCCCTCAATCTCTAAAGCATAATCCACAAATAATCCTCATGCTAAACCTTATTCTTGGAATAAACCAAGATATCATCTATAAATACCATAACAAAGAAGTCAGGATATGGTCGAAACACCTAGTTCATCAACTCCATGAACGCGGTAGGGGCATAGGTCAACCCAAAAGACATGACTAAGAACTCATAATGACCATATCGAGCCCGAAAAGCAGTTTTCGAAATATCCAAAGCTCTAATCCTCAACTGGTGATAACCCGACCTCAAATCAATCTTTGAAAACACCACAACACCCTGAAGCTGATCAAATAAATCATCGATGAGAGAAAGAAGTTACTTATTCTTAACCATCACCTTATTCAACTGTCAATAATCAATACACATCCGCATAGACCCATCCTTTCTCTTCACAAATAAGACAGGCGCACCCCAAGGTGAAATACTAGGTCGAATAAATCTCTTATCCAACGACTCCTGTACTAATCCTTCAGTTCATTCAGCTCTGATGGGGCCATCCTATAAGGAGGAATAAAAATGGTCTTGGTTCCCGACTCAACATCAATAATAAAATCAATATCTCAATCTGAAAGCATACTAGGCAAGTTCGTAAGGCACACATCTATAAACTCACGGACAACACATTCAGAATCCAAGGAAAGAGGTAAAACAACACTGGTGTAACGAATATGGGCTAAGTAAGATAAACATCCCCTCTCAACCAATTTATGAGCCTGAACATAAGATATGACCCTCTTAGGACCTGAATGAAGTGTACCCTTCCAAGCTATCCTTGGCATATCCGACGAAGCTAAAGTCACAGTCTTGGCATAACAATCTAAGATAGGATGATAAGGAGACAACTAATCCATACCCAAAATAACATCAAAATCGATCATATCTAACACAAGCAAGTCTATCAAAGTATCACGCTCGGCAAAAGTCACAACACAAGATCGATGCACTCGATCCACCACTAAAGAATCACCTATCGAGGTAGATACACGAATAGGCATGGAAAGAAGCTCAATAATAGAATCAAAAACCAAAGCAAAATATATAGATGCATAGGAAAAAGTTGATCCGAGATCAAATAATACAGATGCAAGTCTGAAATAAATGAGGAAGGTACCTGTAATCACAGCATCATAGGCCTCTGCCTCAGGTCTGGCTGGTATAGCATAACACTATCCATGACTACCAACTGGCTGAGTAGCCCCACAACCACCAACATAGGCTCTACTATTCTTACCTGTTGCGCCTTTGGTAGAATACCTACCTCTCACAGCTAAAATAGGAATATCTCTAAGCACACGACGAGAACAGTCTATTATGATTTTTATGTTAAAATTAATTTTGAAAAGTAAAATAAAGATAATAATATTCATGAAAACAATCATTTTTCTTATTATTATTATTATTTTTATTATTTTTTTTAAAAAAAAAATCTTTCGATAAATCTGTGAATAAATATATTATTATTATTTTTCAAATAAATGGTCGTATCCTGGGTAAGACTTCCTACGTATCTCACAAAAAGTGAGAATCAGACCCTCGTAGTTCATGAAGATTGTAAAAACTATGTTGTTGTATATCTAAAAAAAATTCTTTTATGTTAAAAATAAAAATTTTCTTTCAAAAATAATTAACTAAATTTGAGAATAAATTAATCTCTCGTATTTTAAAATTACCTAAAGTCGGTCAACAAATAAATAGTCTTCCAAGTAAATGTCAAAGAACACGTAGAATGCACATGTTGGTCTTTATAAATTAGGTCACGTGTCCTAGCCAGACCTGGCCCCTGTGCTGAGTCCCGCTAAGTCAAATGCATATGATGCAAATAAAGCGGTACCTAATAGGGATAACCAGATTTTGAGTTTTCAGTTTTTCTAAGTTTAAACCTAATAGGGATAGGTGTCTAGATTGTCTTACCCGAGCGGACACTCGAACCGGGGAGGGCCAACTTGGTCGGTAGCAGGGCAACACCGTCTTCATTGTCGATCCGAACCCCGCCTAACATGTGTGACTATATCCTTCACCAGGTGCCTTGACACTCCGGCTATCTCAAAAAGAAGGTGGGATGCATATGCTGCATTCCCTCTATCCTATTTCAGAGACTCAGAGGGGTACGCGAGAGAAGACAATATATAATACAGTTCAAATAATATCAAAGAAGTAAATGAGCGACAAGTAGCACATAAGGCCAATAAACACAATATCAACAATAATTAAAGCAAGTATAAGTCAATATAAAAAGCTCGAATTCTTATTATTTCCCAGCAGAGTCGCCAGAGATGTCACACCCCTTTTCCACTCGAGGAATCGAGGTCGAAAGGTTTTTCAAATTAAAGTGACGATATTGAATAAGGATTATTTTAATTACAGAGTCACCACTTGGAATTGAGTTTTGGTGTTCCAAGTCACCTTTTTGAATCCCTAATCAAAAGGAAATGACTCTTTATTATGGTCTGCGAAAACAGAAGACCGGGTAAGGAATTCTGTTGATCGAGGGGAAAGTGTGAGGCACCCCTCGAGTCCCGTGGTTTTAGCATGGTCGCTTTTATTGACTTATCTTGATTTAAATTATTTTGATAAATTATGCTAAGACCTTAATTCATTTTTTTTTATTTTAAAAAACTAAAATTGTCTATGGTTCTTATAAATCGATAAAAAATAATTTTTTAGAAAAATATTTGTCAAAGTGCATTATTGCATCCTTGAATTTTAAAATATCTCAAAAAGATGCTTATGCCGCATTCTTTAATTGAGACGAAATATTTTCAAACATGCCTAAAAATTATTTAATACTAAAATATTGAATTATCTTATTTGTAAAAAATCATACCAATTTATCTTTTCAAAATGATACTTAATCTTACCAATAAGCTAAAATAACTTTTTCATATAAAAATAATAATAATAATAATAAACAAATAAATAAATAAATAAACAAATAAATAAAATTTTATTTATATTATAGTAATCTTGATCTCATTCCAGGTTACCAAAAATAATAAAAAGAAAATAGTAATCTTGATCCCTAAAATGTTGTTATCATTATTTATTAAAAGAATATATATATATATAATAACTCATACACAGATACAACTACCTAGCCCCCTTCCCCCTATTCTGTTTTCCTTCTCCTCTCTTTCTCTCAAATATCATCTTTTACATCGTTGTTGCCGATTTAAATGAAAAGGGACGGGAAGAGTGTCCTCGACGTTGATCGAAGATGGGAAGAAAGGAAGAAGGTCGGCTTCATCGGAAAGGGGGGTGGAGCCGCGATGGTGGTGGTATCAGCGCCTAGTGGCTGATCCATGACGAGGAGAAGGGAAAGGGGTAAGGCGCCGGCATAGGGAGGAGAGCGGCGGTGCTACGCTGATGGGGACGGATCCAGTGAGTTCCGTCTAAAATCTGGCCGGAATTGGTAGTTTCCAGCGGTGGTGGTTGACGGAAAAGGGGGTTGTCACGATTATGTGGAGGCGGCGCCGAATATGATGGCTAACGCGTGGGGCGTCACTGTTTTAGTGATGAATTTTCTGGTGGTTCTCGGACGAGATTCCGGCGAGGGTTGACCCGAAAGGACCCATGTTGACTATTTTCTAGTGGATTGCTGATTAAATGGGTTTTTCGGAAAGTTGATTTGCCGGATCCGACCACAGGGGTCGGAGTTTTACAAGAATGGAATGAATCCAAGCGAGGGTGAATTTTCGAAGGATTTTCGGCGACAAACTCGTCGGATAATTCAAACAAAAAAAATAGGTTGTTTTCCTAATCTTCGATATCTTTGTTTTTAATTCACTTGCTGAATACCATCTTTCCCCCTTTCCGTTATGTACGTGAATATGTCACAATAATGAAAATAAGAATGTATACTCACTGGAAAAAAATATGCGTATGTGTTGGTACTGTGAATTCGTCTGTGAAGAAGTAAAATATTATATACTGTTGTTATTCAATGAACTGCGAGGGTGCATAATCAGTGTATATTGATACATTTATTTTTTTTAATTTAGTACAGTAAATAAACAATATCACAAATTAAACAATGAGATCATTAACATAAACTTGAACATGTTTTGATTCATTATGAAAAAATCATACAAACATAAAAGTTGAATAAGAACCTGTTTATAAACTAAAACAGAAGTCTTGAATATCCTCACAGGAAATTTGAACACCAATCCTACTTCAACTTCACACTTTTCTCTCTTTTATTGTCTGATGTTTTTCTTTTATTATGAAGAGTGTAGAAAGAAAGTAACCCCTTAGTTTTTTTTTTGTTTTGATTTTTTGATGCAGTCTGATCTCTAATGTCAAAGTACGGGTTATTTTTACTAGTTGAGAAGTCCTTATATATGGGGACTTTTGGGGGGAACAGTTACTTTAAAGGGGGGGGGGGGAAATTATTCATCAGCTAAGGGGGGTGATTTTAAAATTCAAATTAATTTATAAAATACTAATAATTAATCAATAAATAAATAATATAATAAATATAAAATAATAATTAATTAATTTTATATTGAATAAAAACAAATAAAAAATAATAATAATAATAATAATTAATTAGTTTTATATTTAACAAAACATAATAACAACATAGACAAAAACAAATATAATAAAATAATATTCAAATTATTAATTAATTTATTAAAAATTATAAAAGAAAACATATATATTTTAATTTTATATTATTTAAAATTAAAATAAAATAGAAATAAAAATCAAAATAATATATGATTAAATATAAATATTAATATAAATATAAATATTTAATATTGATAGACAAGTTAAAATTTAGGGAGGATCAAAAATCACGTGTCTACAGGAGGCACCAGACATATTTGTGTGGATAAATAAATTTTTGCTTCTTATGATACAGTCGGTCCCAAAGAAGTGATTTTTATTGAAAAATAATGCAACAACCTAGGTTGAAGAAAGTGGAAAGATATTCCTAAAAATGACATCCGATAAGGTGTTGACACTAAAAAATATTCTGCATATTCCTATTATTAGAAAGAACTTAGTGTCGAAAATTCTTCTCGTTAAAAATGGGTTTAAATATATGTTTTTTTGGAGAAGTCTTAATAAGCAAGAATGAAATGTATGCAGGGAAGGGCTACCTCAATGAGGGTCTTTTCAAACTTGATGTAATGGTTGTTGAAATGAAGAAAGTTGAGGCTTCTTCTTACTTGCTAGAGTCAAATAATGATTTGTGTCATAGAAGTTTAGGACATGTCAATTATAAAATCTTGTGAAAAAATAATTAGTTTGAAAGTGTTGCCTAGCTTTGAGTGCAATAAATTAAAATATTATATGTGTGGAATCTAAGTATGCTAAGCATTTATATAAGTTTGTAGAAAGAAATTTTAATTTCTTAGACTTAATCCACGCCGACATTTGTGATATGAAGTCAACACCATCTCATGGTGAAAAAAGTATTTCGTATTTTTATTGACGATTGCACAAGATATTGTTATATTTATTTGCTAAATGGTAAGAATGAAGCAATAGACGCATTTAAGCAATATAAAACTGAAGTTGAAAATCAGTTGGATAAAAAATTATAATAATAAGAAGTGATAGGAGTGGAGAGTATGAATATTCTTTTACGGAGATATATTTGAAAAATAAAATTATTCATCAAATTACTGTTCCGTATTCATCTCAATCGAATGAAATTGCGAAAAGAAAAATATGAACGTTGAAGGAAATGATGGGTGTCTTACTCCAAGTTTAGTTTTACCACAAAATTTGTAGGAGGAAACCATCCTTATAGAAAATCGAATACTCAATAGAGTGTCCCATAGAGAGATACAATCCATTCCATATGAAAAATGGAAAGGAAGAAAACCCAACTTGAAATATTTAAAAGTGTGAGAGTGTCTAGTCAAAGTCTAAGTTCCTATACCTAAAAGAAAAAAAATAGGACCAAATGTTGTGGACTAAATTTTCATCGGATATGCTAAAAGCAGTAAAGCACGTTAATTTTTTGTTCATAAATTTGAGCATCCAGATATTCATGAAAATACGGTAATTGAATCAGATAATGTTGAGTTCTATAAATAAATTTATCTGTGTAAAATTGGACATGCGTTATCCCTTGGAGGGTCTAAACGACCTCAAGGTAAACCAAAGGAAAATGTACTTAATGATGAGAATCCAGGGCGTAGTACACGTCAAAGAATGTCTACCTTCTTCAGATCAGATTTTGTAACATTTCTTCTTGAAAATGAGTCTCATACGTTGAAAGAAGCGATGTCGTCTTCGTACTTCTCCTTTTAGAAAGAGATTGTCAATAGCTAATTAACTGTTATTCAGTATATGTTGCATTCTAAAAATAATTAAGAATTCATTTAATTTGATACTTGAGTGTTGAAATTGATTTTCTGAAACAAAAAAGAGCGTCGATAAAAAAGGAAGAAAATAACAATTTATTATTAAAATGTTTATATGCATCATTCAAAGTGTGACATAGTGTTCAATAATGTTTACCTGTTATTTGTGTTATATGGGTTAATTTATACCGAAAAATATGAAGAAGTAGATGTTTTTTAAGAAAATAAATAAAAATAAAAATCTATCTTTTGTTCTGTTTATATTAGTGATAGTAACTTTCAAAAGACGGGTTGGAATCATGTGAATGTGAAATAAGTAGTTATTAGTTGTATATTTATACTATTTAGTACTTAATGGGGTGCTACTCCGGACTATATTATTCATAAGAGAAAATTTGGAATGGAGCAAAAGTGAAATAGCTCCTACTAATATAAAACTCTCCATCTCTCTCTTTTTTCTAAAAAATGATGAATGCTCAAAATTAGTTTTTGGTATGTCATTTACTTCAGTTCTAGCAATTAATTCATTAATTCTTTCAAGTTTTTACTATTTTTTAATAGAAATTTTTTCTTGTAAATTGCATTTAATTTCTAGATTTTTGTTACTTCAAGAATGTTAATACTAAAAATGTATTTTTAATTTGCAGAGGACATACCAACTTTCGTGGTTCTATTTTTGTTACATTCAAATCTTTTTTAAGTCTACTCGGTAATTTTAGATCTTACTACAGCTAAACTGTTTTATAGAAAGAAAAAGAAAATTAATTTGAGTTGTATTTCATGGAACAAAAATGTATTCAGATTTTATTGTTATGCCTTGATTTGCTTGATTTTCACACACCTGGAAAAAAATGCGCACGTACAAAAAATATTTTTTCTTTTTTAGGAGCTAAATAACAGAAGTTCATTGTTGACAATGAGGTTTTATCAAAATTAAAGAGCATATTGGCTATGGTCTATTTAGAAATGAATTAAAAGTCAATTTTAGTAACTAGTTCATGTTTTATTTATATATGTTTTCAAAATTCAACCCTATAAAACTTTAACTTGTCACTGTTTAATCATCTCCATCTAGATCTATTAAATAAATTTTTGTATCACTCTCTATATATAACGTTTTGATAACCAAATCTTTAAAGTGACTTCAATTTAGTGATTTTGTCATTTAATATTTTTTTAAATTTTAAGGATTCATCTCAGTAGTTTAGGTGATTGGTACTTGAACTTACACTATTGATGGTTAAAATCTAATTTTGCACCTTGTAATCTCCTCCGCCCCCAACTCAATTTTGTACACTTAAACAAACTCGTTTTCCAAGTGAATCTTTTATTCTTTTTCACATAGATCGAACTTTAGGGGGTGTATGGTATAGACAAAAATATTTTTTAGTTTTTCATGTTTGGTCACTAAACAAAATTCAGAAAACACTTTTTCTAGAAAAATTATTTTTTAAAAAAATGAGGATAATGATTCCAATAGGAAAAAACAAATTCATAAGTGTCATTTCACGCTAATTGTCCCTTATCCACCATCCAACAACCCCACCCCTATAGCTTCCATCTCCACCATCCCACACACCTAACGCTCCACCCTCTACCCCGTCATGTTTTGCGTACCAAACACAAGAAAAACACTTTCCATGGTATCACACACACCCTTGCAAGTCGGTGTTTTTTTGTCTTCTTGTTGCATTTTTATTGTGTCACCTTTCTATATCATAACCCTAAACTTGTATATTTGAATTTCTTTGACATATCCTAGATTGAATTATCATATAATTCATGGAAAATTCAGAAGTTAGAAATCAATACACAGATGCTAAAGGGAATTTGGGAAACAATGGATTTTTTTATGCTTTTAAGGTAAGACCCCGTTTAGCACTTGAGAAAGAAGTTGTTGCAGCAAGGGCAATGTTGTTGAGAAATAGGGCTTCTACAAGCTTGGCCGTCCATGGTTTCATTAGCTCCATCCAACCATGTGTTTTGGCTAGCACCAAACCATTACCAAAATCAAGTGCAGCTCCATTTGTTAATTTTCATAAGCATGGGTTTGCCTCCTACCTTGCACTTGAAGAGATTGAACAATCTGAGTACTACACTGGTGTAGAGATCCGTTATCCAAGATACCAAGTTATTCACAAGTACGTATGTCAAACCTCTCTATATGCTTTGATACTATGTTAAGTCATTTATATAGCAAAAGAATTAATTATGTTTAGAACAGGTATATATGAATTATGAGTTGGAATTTTGTGGATTTTCATATCTTTTTCATGTCAACTTGACCATTTTAGATCTTTCTAGCTTCAGCTATAATAGTTTTATAGAAGGAAAAAAAGAATATTAACTTTGAGTTGCATTTCATGGAATAAAAATGTATCCAGATTTTCTTGTTATGCCTTGATTTGCTTGATTTTCACACACACCAAAAAAAAAACATGTACACACACATTAACACGCGCAAAAAAATGTTTTACTGTTTTAAGAGCTAAATAACAAAAGTTCATCGTTGACAACGAGGTTTTATCAAAATTAAAGATCTTATTGGCTATGGACTATTTAGCAATGAATTAAAAGCCAATTTTAGTAACTAATTCATGTTTTCTTTATATATGTTTTCAAAATTCAACCCTAGTGAATTTTAACTTGTCATTGTTTAGTCATCTGCATCTAGATCCATTAATTAAATCTGTGTGTCACTCTCTATATAAACATTTTGATAATCAAATCTTTTGTGTTTGATTAAAGTAACTTTAATTTTTGTGATTTGTGTAATCTGAATAATTTAGGTGGTTGGTACTTGAACTTACAGTATTGCTAGTGAAAATTTTATTCTACAGTGTAATCTCCTCCACCCCCAACTTCTTTTATATAAAAAAGTTATTCAATTTTGCACACTAAAACAAACTCGTTTCCCAGGTTAATTTTTTATTTTTTTTCATATAGATCAAACTTTAGGAGATGTGTGTTATAGATGAAAATATTTTTAAATTTTTTCATGTTTGGTTACTCAATAAAATTCAGAAAACATATTTTCTAGATTTTTTTTTAAAATTGTGAGGATAATGATTTCGGTAGGAAAAAATAAATCCAGAAGTGACATTTCATGTTGATTGTACTTTGTCTACCCTCCAACACCCTCACCACCTATAGCTCCCATCCCCACCATCCCACACACCTTACCCTCCACCCTCTACCCCGTTGTGTTTTGCGTCCCAAACACAAGAAAAACACTTTATTTAGAAAAATATTTTTCATGGTATGAGACACACCCTTGCAAGTCGTGTTTTTTTTATCTTCTAGTTGCATTTTTGTGTGTCACTTTTCTTTATCATGATCCTAAACTTTTATATATGAATTTCTTTGACAGATCCAACATTAAATTGTCATATAACTTCAAAAAAAATTTAGATAAGCAAAAGTCAGAAGTTATAAATCAATACATAGATGCTAAAGTGAATGTGGGGAACAAAGAATTTTTAGATGCCTTTAAGGTAAGGCCCCGTGTAGCACTTGAAAAAGAAGCTGCTGCAGCAAGTGCAATGTTGTTGAGAAATAGGGCTTTTATAAGCTTGGCCAGACATGGTTTCATTAGCTTCATCCAACCATGTGTTTTAGCTTGCACCAAACCGTTACCATTATCAAGTGCGGCTTCATTTGCTAAGTATCGTAAGCATGGATTTGCCTCCTACCTTGCAATTGAAGAGATTGAACAATCCGAGTACTACACTCGTGTAGAGATCCGTTATCCAAGATACCAAGTTATTCACAAGTATGTATGTCAAACCTCTTTGTATGCTTTGATACTATGTTTAAGTCATTTATATAGCAAAAGAATTAATTATATTTTGAACAGGTATATGAATTGTGAGTGGAAATTTCATGAGCATACGAGTCACCATAATAATATTCTTCAGAGAGCAGAATAGGAAAGTTTCATCCTTTAGATTCCTGAGTTTATTCGTGGAAGAATGCTATCTTTTGTTATGTTTATGTTAATTAGCGGCTTTCTGTCAAGCTATGTATGTAATAGTTAAGTAGAGCAGCTAGCTGGCCAGAACAAAAAGGTCATTGCATGTCTTTTTGCAGTGGATCAATGTTTATCTTTTAATTTCCATTCCAGCTCAGTTGGTATGAAATCCTTATTTCTTATGTTCATCAGTACTTATTTTGAGTAAATCATTTCAATAAATGCACGTTGGTAGTTGATCGGCGCGGAGAGTCGTGCGGGAGCTAGCAAAGTAACTAAACTTTGAACAATTATAAATTAGAAATAAAGAAAAATATACCAAAAAGGAGGAAATCTTATAACGCGATCTGGTCAAATTGACCTAAATCACATGGGAGGAGATAACAATGTGTTAATATTTTTTTAAAACATAGAAGAGAGAATAAATTTTACCCCTACTTAAAATATCATAGCAAACCTAATAAAAATGACACCAAAAGAGATCTTCTTCCCCAAAGTAATCCTTTTCTTTTTCAATTTCAGCATATATATATATATATATATCATATATTCAAGCTTTTGGTTGGCCTTATATATTAAGCTCCACATTGATAACACTCACATAAGTTCTGTACCAACTTTTATAATTTTATTCGAGATAATATGCAGCACACTAATTGTAACACCCCGCACTTTCGGGATGAAGTTTGAACCACCTTTTCTACGTGTATAGACCTGAACCCAATGATTCTTTGTTAATAAATGTGTGGTGATCAATTCTATAGGGTGTGAATACCTTTGAATATAAATTGAGTCCCCTAACTCAAAGACGAGTTGAAAATTTCCTATCGCTTAAGTTTTAGTGAACGTCTAAACTTGGGTCAACTTCCATCGACCATAACTTCTTAGTATATAATGATTTAGAGGTACTACTATATATCAAATAAAAGTTCTTTGAGTCTTCTTTCCAATTCCACCGGTTTTATCTTACTCCGATAGCGGAGTAGAAAGTTATGCTCATTTTACTTCGGAGAGTCTAACTATCAAAAAGTGACGATGAAGTTGACGACTTGTCAACTAGGTGACGATTAGGTTGACGAGCCGTCAACTAAATGACGACCCATCATCTCTAGTCGTCAGCCTAGGACAGTAAGGGGGAATTCAAGCCTAAAAGTGATGACTTAGGTGACGAGTCGTCACTTAACTGACGGGTCGTCAACCTAGGTCGTCAACTAAAGATTTCTGCAATTTTCTTTGATTTCTTTAGGGGTATTTTGGTATTTTCCTCACCTCAAACCCATCCCCACGAATTAAATCATGCGTTAAACCCTATTAACTGATAAAATATCAGTTTATCATCACTCATGATCCTCTCCACTCTCAAGAACAAGAGAAATTAGGGTTTCCATCAAAGATCAAGAATCAATCCTAAAGTTCAAGATTTTTGAGAAACGAATCAAGATTTGGATTTCCATCCTTCAACTTAAGTAATCTAAGGTACGTGGGATTTTCCTAAATTACATTGGCATGATGAAATCATTTTAATAAGGTTTTGGAATGTTGAAAAATCATATGTTTATGAAGGATTTCGAATTACATTAAGGGGTCATTTGGTAGAGTGTATAAGATCAATGCAAAATATAGTGTATTAGTAATGCTTGTATTAGTTATGCATGTATAATACATTGTTTGGTTTTATGTATAAGAAATAATACATCTTACATAATTTCTATAAAAGAAATATTTCTTTACAAAAATACCCTTCTTTGATTTTTTACACTTTTTTGCAACAAAATCTTTTTGCCATCTCAAATATAATTTGTATTGTTGAACTATTATATAGAGGTTTCGGATTAATTGCAAGACTTTCGTCTTTGCGCATGAAATATTATGCCAACGGATTAACATAGTCGAAATAAAAATAAAAAATAAGACGTAAAATTAAGAAATAGTCTCAATTTTTTTTTAATCTTTTTAAAGACCCTCGAAGCAAAGAAAAAATATGTTACAATTATTTAAATCAATTATTCATTGTTGTAGATTTAAATGGTGGAAAAAAATTGTGAAATGTTTTGAAAAGATTCACTATTTCAAATTAAAATGGCGGGAAAAGGAATGGTGGAATATTTTGAGAGGGAAATTGAGGGGTATTAAGGTCATTTAATAAGTTAATACATGTATTAAAGACTTTAATTTGCATTACTAATACATAGAAAATGGGTGGTATTAGTAAGGGCAAAATTCAGAAATAGCATACTTATCCCCTTAATTATGAGTTTCATAGTAACAGTTTCATAATTACATAATATAGCAAGTTGTATTTTGTATTTTTGCAAACTGTTGCTACAAAAATATAAATACATATGATTTTTACTGCCCTTATGATCGATATGTAATTTGTATTTTTGCAAACTGTTGCTACAAAAATATAAATACATACAAATACATATGCTACAAAATGTAATTTGATAAAAGTGTTGTTATTTTTTGTAATTTAATACTTAAGTATGCTACTTTATGTATTTTTTCCTATTAGTAATACACACCTTAATACACAATAGAGTGTATAACTAATGCTTGCATTAGTTATACATTGACTAGAAATTGTATCAAACAAGGTATTTATAATACACATTAATTAGTATATGCATTATTTTTGCCAATACACTCTACCAAACGACCCCTAAGAAGTATGTATTGTGAACGTTTTGGTCTTGAGGTCTTCCCTTAAACTTGAATTTTTACTCGTGTATATGTATATATGTGTTTTCGTTTTAGAATATGAATTGAGAGCATGAATAACGTATTTCCCTCTCTCATGGTGTTATTTCTTGATTTACAAGTTATGGGTTACTCAATTGCAAGTCTTAAAGCATGAACCAAGGGTTTTACTATCTTATATGAACTTTATGTCGGTTGAGATTTGTAGAGAGAGATAATTTCTCATTTTAAATGTTAAATGTGATAATCAAAGAAATTGCATGATTGTTTTAAGAAATTGACAATCAATTTTTGAAATGTTGAAAAAGAGAATCTTTGCATGGTTTGACATATGTTTTGAAACATGAATCCTATTGTACTATTTGAATGAATTGGTGGTCTAAATACTGTTGGAATGAAAGAGCTGTAATATGATAATGTATGGCTTATATATATGACTTGCAAGTTTTGGTATGACGATACTAAACAAATGAATGCTATAGCAGATTCAGAACAGACTAAAATACAGATTTTACTCAAATTTTGAATTCAGAAAGATGCATGTTTATAAAAGATTAAAAATGGACCTAAAGAGAGTTAAATGGTTACCCGAAGAAAGTATGAGCTGAAAGACTCAACGCTAGAAATCATGATTTGCCGACATGAAATTATGGTACCCTGCATTGTGATCTTGTGTAACTTAATTCATGTCGTCCCAAACTGGGACTATGGTTAGGAGCCTTGCTTTGTGATCTTATGCACTATCATGACATGTTCATTTGACTGGAGATTTTTGCACCCTGCTATGTGATCTTGCGTGTCCCTCTTATAGATACTCTAATAGTTGCGACAAACTTGGATTGGGGGCTTGGCCGCCGAGTCAAGGGCGGATTCCATATAGCCCGAGGAATTATAGATTGTAGGGTGCACCATCTAGCTCAGAAGTAAAATAAAGAGTGTGTTATGGTTTCAAAGAAATGTTTCCAAGTCTTTAAAGAATGCCAACGTGTTTTCATATATCGTATGTAAAATGTTTCATAAATTGCTCTCACTTATATTATATAAAAGTATGTTATTTTGGATTACTCTGCGTACCAGTACATTTGTACTGATCCTTTATATTGTAGTATCTGAGGATCAGTCCCGGGATCCCGCTAAGCTGTTGACCATTGTCAGACGATTGAAGTTGGAGAGCCTCTCTTATTTCGGAAGGACTTATCTCATGATTTCATTGTTTTTAGTTCATGGTCCGACCGGGGACCTTGTCCCAATCTTCAAAAAGATGTTGTTTTCTTTCAGTTAGTAGAGATTTCATAGACAGGTGTTAGATGGATTTGGGTATTGATGAAATTATAACCGTATGGTTTTGTTGAAATTGGATGACCATGATTCCGTTTTGTTTTCCACATTTCCTTTTAGTTTATGAATTGTGTATATGATTGCCAGTAGAGAAGGGCTCTCAGGCCTTCATGATTCGAGATGCTCATCGCTGCCAGGACCTCGATTCGGGTCACGACACTAATATATTATCAACATTTCGATTAGAATAACGATCAACAACAAATCCATTCTTAACGTAAGGGCTCCTCGCACATATATAACACACTCTCCATTACTATTCTCTACACATAAGAGTTCATATAATATTATGATCATATGAATATATATAATCCACACATAACTAGTTCATAAACCGAAAATCTTTATTACTTCAATGTACACACTACTAAGTAATGAGAAAATCTAGTGGACATTTCCCAAGAGTCGATCCGAAATCTATTAAAAACATTATCAATGAGCCAATATTAGAAAGATTTCCAGTAAAACGTCTGTCAGAAATTACCCATCGTTGACAACTCAAGGGGCATATTGAACATTTGGATTTGGAGATGCATATGCTAGAAATTGTAACGACACAAAAAAAATTGACATTAATCATTAACGTAATTATTGCGATAATAATTAGATTTTTTTCGCTTCAAATTCTCAAATTATTGACATATCAACATAACATGATTATTGACTATCTATTTTTAATTAATTACACCATACTAACTAGTAACTATTAAAAAAATTATATAGTTACAATTATATATAATCTTGATCATCATAAACAAAGAAAGGGGTCTATCATCACCTAATATTTACATCAAATTAATATTAAAAAAACTGTATAGTTGATGAGAATGTTAAATCTTTACCCTTTTAAAAAAATTCTCTAGTTTCATAATTTTTTAATCAGACAATATTTTGAACTTGAAACTAGGGGTGTCTAACGGGCCGGGCCGGGCCAACCCGGAACTGGCCCTCCCATTTTACCCGGATTCCGGGCCGGGTTTGGCGTTAACCGGGCCGGGCCGGGCCAAACAGTAAAAAAATTAAAACCCACCCGAACCCGGCCCACTAAATCCAATCCGGTCAAACCCACCAAGACCCGGTCAAACCCGGTTAAAAACCGGTCAAACCCGTTTAAAAAATAAATAAAAATTCCAATATACACTATATACACTCCAATATACAATATATATTTTTAAAAAAATATATAAAGTATAAACAATTACACATATATACGTACCATTCAATATATAATTATATATGACTATACGTACTACTTTAAATAAAACATTTGCTATAATAGTATAATATATATATATATATATACACTACAATATATATATATACTAATTTATAAAACATATACACATGTATACGTTAAATATATACTACTTTAGAAGATATATACACATATATATGCACCATTCAATATATATGTACTACTTTAAATAAAATATATACTACAATATAGTGATATACATATATATATATATATATACAATAATATGTATATATATATAGTTACATACTAATTTATAAAACATATACACTTGTATACTTTAAAGATATACGTCTATAGAAGATATATACACATATATACGCACCATTCAATATATATGTACTACTTTAAAAAAAGTATATACTACAATATATATACTAATTTATAAAACATAAAGTAATGTATACGTTAAATATACACGTCTATAGAAGATCTATTCACATATATACACTCTATTCTATGTATATGTAATACTTTAAATGAGATATATGCAATATATATACATTACAATATGTATTTGTATAGTTATATACTAATTTATAAAATATATACACATGTATACGTTAAATATACACGTCTATAGAAGATCCATTCACATATATACACTCTATTCTATGTATATGTAATACTTTAAATGAAATATACTATAATGTATATACATTACAATATATATTTGTATAGTTATATACTAATTTATAAAACATATACACATGTATACATTAAATATACACTTCTATAGAAGATATATACACGTGTATACGCACCATTAAATGTATATATACTACTACTTATAAAATATACTACATTATATATACATTACAATATGTATAGATATACTTATATACTAATTTATAAAACATATACACATGTATACGTTAAATATACACTTCTATAGAAGATATATGCACAAATATTCAAAACATATGCTACTTAATATAATAAATTAATAATATTTGGTAGTAAATTGATAATATATTAGAAGTAAGTTTTTAATTTAAAGTAGAAAACTAGAAATTCAATTTAAAATTTTAAATCGTTAAATAAAAAAAAATAAAAAACAACGACTAAGGACTGAATGAATTTGGGAAATTTTATTGATTGCAAAATGATCCAAAATTTATAATTTACATGAATGAAAAATCTATAAATTATGCATCATTTTTTCCAACTCATTCATGTTAATATTAATGGGAACTTGCATAGGATAATCAAAGTCAACGGGGGCAAAACCATGCATTGGACTTGATTCTGCTGAGTTCTCCCGTGAAGTCATAATTTCTTCTAGTTTCAGCTCGTCGCTCGACTCCGGTTTCATTCCTTGGTTTCTTCTTTCCGCTCTAATCCAATCTCTGAGGCAAACTAGAACATTCATTGCATTGCTTCCCAATGAGTGTCAGTTGTCTCCAAGCTGCTGTCGTCCCTGACTGAAGGCGCTCTCTGATGCAACGGTTGACATTGGAACATTCAAGATATCTCTAGCTAGTCTTGAAAGCACAGGATATTGTGATTCATTATTCCTCCACCAATCCAGCGTGTTGATCCGTCGTCTGCGATCCTCTGGTGCCGTCCGAAGATAATATTTCAACTCTTCCCGATAAGTTGATGTGTAAGTTCTCTCATCAACACTGTTCCAACAATTTAAATCATAAAACGAATCAGAAAAACCACTATGTGCCGGCCTTTTAGAAGATGATGGCTCCTCGGGAGGATGAGGAGCGACAGTTGGAGTGATATTTGTAGGTACGGCTGAATCAAATAAATCAGCATAGTGATTATATAATTTTTCTATATAATCTTTTGCATCAGCCGTAGCCGTCCACAAATCAGGCTGTACTTGTTCAGAATCATGGTTAGTATTTATTTCTAAGTTAGTATAAATAAGAGTACTAAAGTGACACATATTATTATATTTCATGCACGGATTTAGCATAGCACCAACCAAGTAAATAGGGGGAATCGGGAAAAAATATTTTTTAAATTTCGTAAACATGGCGCCAACAGCTTCTTTATAACCTTCTTTATTTTTATATTGTTGGAGCAAACCAGAAATATCGGCTATATATGCCAAAATATTACAAACAGTAGGATAGTAAGCACCGGAAAATTCAACCGTAGCTACATAAATTTTTTCTAAAAACTTAACAAGATCATTAATTACAACCCAATCAGAATTATGTAGCATGCAATCAGCAGAATCAGCAAATGAACCGCAATGTTGGTTAAAAGCTAGTGAAATAGGAATTCTATATTTATAACAAGTTTTTAAAAATTCATACGTAGAATTCCATCTAGTATCAATTTCCGCAGGCATCAAAATCGGTGTAAGTCCATTTTCTTGACATTTAACTTTAAATTCTCTAATTCTCGATCTACGATTATTTCCTTGAATAAAACCAACGGCAAGACGAATTTTTTCAATATAAAGCTCAAAAAACTCAAGACCATCTTTTACAATTAAATTATATATATGACATGCACACTTAATATGAAAAATTTCAGGCAAGGGCGGAGATAGCGTAGATTTTATTTTTGTTATAGCAGTCTTGTTGTTAGAAGCATTATCAAAAGCAATACATAAAATTTTATTTTCTATACCATAGTATCCGGCAATTTTAACAATAGAATCAGCAATAAATTGTCCAGTATGTTTACGATCTTCATCATATAAAAAAGCAAGAATACGTTTTTGCATCACGAAATTACTATCCATCCAATGACAAGTAACGGTTAAATAATCATTTTTATTTACAGCACGACCAAGATCAGAAGTTAGGGACAATCTACATTGAATATTTTTTAACAATGTTGATAAATAAAAACAATATTGTGAATGGAGTCTAAAAATATCAGACCGACAAGTAGTTCTAGGAATATCATTAAACATAGGATTATAAATTGCTTGTATATAATGAATAAAAGCATCAGAAGAAGGAAAACTAAAAGGCAAACAACCCACAGCTACCATTTTAGCTATTTCTTCCCTGTCCCTCAATTTATTATACTTTTTCGCTACTTGACCGGTTGTTGGGTCCATTCTAGTTTGCGTTGACCCACCAACATCCCCACCACCTTTTGCAATATTTAACTCTCTTTTGTGATCTTCATCTATATGTCTCATTAACGTACCCGTACCCCCTTTCTTGCCTCCACTTCTATGCTTATATATTTGTTGACAAATATTGCACTGCACCTCAATATCTGATATACGTTCAAAAAATTGTCATGCAATACTAGTTCTTTTACGAGGTTTTGGGGCACTGGGAGGACGGGAAGGGAGATTAACTGATTCAGATCTAACGTTAGCATCTCCTACTGCGGGTGTTTCAGCAATATTTTCATTATCTTCGTCTAAATTTACCGCATCTACTTCATTTTCTTCTTCTATACCATAATTTTTCTGAGCTTCTACATAATCCATATCGTGAGCACCTACACCTATTTCTTCCTCAAAAGGTGTACCAAGCGGTACCGGAGGCGAAGGCACACGGGTATATCTATTACTTGAACTACCTCTACCGCTAGTAATTCGCTTTTTACTACCACTACCGCTTCCGGGATAAAAAATTTTAACACCTTTAGCAGCGAGGTTTTTTAATTTATCCATAATATAAATTAAATTAAACTAAAAATATTCAAAATACACAAATATAATAAAATTAAATATTAAACAATTAATACAATAAATAAAAATTAAACGTAAGAGATGGAACGACAATACCAAATTTTGGAAGTATCCAAAGATTGCGACTTTAGAAACTTCCGCTCGTACTTTGTAAACGAAAATTAAAAAATTAAAGTGAACACTTTAAGAAATTAAATATATTGAATATTAGAGAATTGAGAATTGAGATTTGAGAGAGAATGAGATTTGAGAGAGTGAAAAATTGTGTGAAAAATGATTTGAAGTTGTAGGGTATTTATAGATTTTTTTTGGGGATTAAAAAATATTTTTTAAAGTTTTTTTTTTTTTTAATTAAATGGGCCCAAACTCGCCGTTTGGACCCAAAAACGGCTATATAGCCGTTGGGCCAACGGCTAGTTGGCCCAAAATCCAAATTTTTTTTATTTTTTTATATTCCGGGCCGGGCCGGGCCGGTTAACCGGCGGGCCTGGACCGGGCTTGGTCCGGGCCGGGTTAACCAGGCTCATTTTAACAAAAAAACCGGCCCGGGACCCGAAACCCTTAAGCCCTAGGGCTTACCGGGCCGGGTCGGGCCGGCCCGTTTGACACCCTTACTTGAAACTATCGTTAGTCCCTAGGTAATATAAAAACAAAAAGGAATCAACTAATCTATATTTATAATCTATAATCTATAATCTATAATCTATAATTTATAATATATTAAAAGTGTGAAGCGCCTTTGAAATGTTATTTAAACCTTTTGCCCTTCATTAAAAGTTTTTGTTTTAGACAAAATCATCTTTTCGCTATTATTTTTTTAATATTTAAGAGTTAAAAATTAATTAAATATATTTATGATAAAACCTTTCTTTATTAGAAGTCATCATAATTAATGACAACTAATACTTTTTCATTTGTTTAAGAATTCTAGATCAACTAAATTTGATTTTAAGAAAATTTGAAAAATCTAGAAATAAATATAAAAGTGTTAAAGTAAGAAAAATTTAAGAAGTACAAAATTTTTAAAAGTTTTAAGTACGTAATAAGAATGTAATCAATGATTTTGTAAAAAAATAGACTTTAAAAACAAAAAAAGATTTTAAATATAGACAAAAAATAATCGTACCACAAATATGGTTCAAATCGACGTGTCTCTCTTAGCCAGTGGCAGTAAGGGAAAGAGGTACAGCATTGCAAACGTAAAAGTGATGATCCATCATCCACTTGAAACTTCAAGTGAAAAAATATATATATGCTTACACTAACACTACTAGAAAAACATCAAATACCGACCACCCAAAATCGACCACTTGTGTGGTCGATTTTTTAATATTTTTTTTTAAATTTTTTTTTTATTAAAAAGAGACCACATGTGGTCGCTGTTTTATTAGAAAATATCAAAATAAATAATCCAATAATTTTAATATTAATTATTATATAATTTAAAAATTAAAATGTTAAAAAATTAATAAAACCGACCACAAGTGGTCGATTTTGATAAAAATACTAAAAAAAATATTTCTATAAAGCGACCACTTGTGGTCGGTTTTCAAAATGTTTTTCTTTTTTTTTAGAAATAAAAAACCATTCACTTTTGGTCGGTTTTGAAACTAAAAAGAAAAAGAAAATACTTTTAAACATAATATTTATATGTAATCAAAATAATTATATATATGTAATCAAATATATATATTATTTGTTTCATAAAAAATAATTATATATATAATGTAATATATATATATATATATATATATATATATATATAATTTTTTGAAATTACACGTAGTAGATAATCAGTAATAATAATAAAAATCAATCATTCCACAATTTTTTGAAAAAATTACACTTAAAAATATATCAAATAAAATAAACAAACTATGTTAAACATAATCTTTATATTTTATTTATGTTTAAATATATAAAATAAACATTTTCTTTTGTATATACGTTAAATGACGTTAAACATGCATAACCTTTGTATAATGAATTTGTGTATATATAGATATATATAATATGTTACTAATGTAAGTATGTATATGAAACCTAATATATTAAGTTAATCAAATATAATTAATCGAACACTAATGTAAGAATGTATAAAAAACACATCGCATTATATTATTGGATAATATACTTGTATACGCATGTGATGTATATAGTATGTATTTTGAAATTTATATAGTCGATAGTGTGTATATGTGTCTGTATATACGTATATGTATATATATAATATATACATATTATACAACGATGGTATATTAATGACATAAGATAAATAATCAACTGATTATTTATTTGAGTATATGTGAAATACAATGGGGTAGTCGATAATATGTATATATGTGTGTGTGTGTATGTATAGGTATATATATAGTATATATAAACATATTATATAGTGAACGTATGTTAATGACATAAGATAAACCAACCGATAATTCAACTGAGTTTTTGTGAAATTCGTAGTATATTATTATAGGGTAGTAAAATTGGGTATGTGATGTATATAGTACGTATTTGAATATTGATAGCCAATTGAATAAATTTATATATATGTATATCTCGTGTAGTGATGAAATAGATATACTATTTTATTCCAATATAATGTAAACAAACGTATATTGTTGAAGTTGTAATAACGTAAGATGACGATAATTTATCTGATTAACACGTTATATATATATATATTATATAATTTATCTGTTATAAATATTATACAATTTATTAAAAAAATAATCTATTAAAAATTAAATTAAATTTATTAATTGTAGTTTATTAAAGTATAATTTATCAAAAATTTAGTAAAACCGACCACATACCGACCACAGGTGGTCGGTTTTTCTGTTATTTAAAAAAAAAATTAAAACCAATTTTAAACCGACCCGACCCACCCAATCCCCAAATAAAGAAAAGGAAAAACGGGTATAGGGCTCATAATCGCGAAGAACAACTCAAAATCGCGAAAAAATAGGTTAAAATCGGTTCTTTTTCTCAAAGTTTGTCACGCTTTTCTCAAACGGGATCTTCTCCACCACTCTTCTCCATCACTTCAATTCGGGTAAGTGCTCAAAATGTTCTTATTAGATAGTAAGGTCGATTAGGGTTATTAATCTTAGTTCGTATAAATATGGTAAGTTGTGGTGTATGATTATGTTATTTTTTCTAGAAGTGATTTCGAACCGAGTAAATCAAATAACTTGTGGTAGAATTCCAAACTTGAACCAATATAGTTTACTGTTCTTAGTTGTTGTTGACGTTTCATTGTGAATCATAGGTCATTAATGAAAGTATTAGGTTGTTAAGGATTGATAATCTAGACCTCCCTTTGTGATTGTGAAAAAGATTGTTAAGTGTCATATTTTCTTAGATAGTGCCCTTGTATTACTTAGTGTGAAGACCGTTAGGTATATACTAGATGGTGTTCTTAATAGCTAAGTTAAGAGTTATTTGAGGCTTAAATACATGTTTACAGTCACCAATGGAATTGCTTAGTTCTTATGTATATAGCCTATCACTTTTCTGTCGTTTTGTTTTTGGGTATAATAATGTGTCACTTTCACATAGTTACATCTATTGGACATGAACAACCACCCTCCACCACTGAAATTTTCACTTCAGATAAATTGTACACCTTCAAGATATGGGATACAGGGCACTATAACTATTTATAGGGATTTGAAAACAATACTGAAAATTACATTAAAATGCTTAAAATATGTTTAGAAAAAAAAAAGGCTACTACTATTAGAAACAGTATTATTAGGTGTTCATATGTCATTATATATGCTATAAAACAAAATACTGCATTAACTCTCTCCTATTTACAATACTTAAACATGAATGTGGCATAGAGTAGATGGGTATTTTGGAGAAAATTGCAGTAGTCTGTCTTTTAATTTGCTAAGATCATCATTTTCGATAGTGCATCTTCCCATGAGAGAATCAAGAAGCAGATTGAAGCTGCCTTTTTGAAATATCAAGACATTAAGGAAAATATCAAAGGTAAGTTGACATAGTGAAGCCGTGTGGGGCCTTGTGCGATTCACTATTGTTGTTATCTTCCATTTATTGTTCATATTGAAGTCTAGTGAAGCCGTGTGTGGCCTTGTGCGATTCACTAGCATTGTTCTTGACATTTTGTTTTTGTTTGTTTCTTGTACTGTTAACATGATCTTATATCATTTCTTGTTTTGAATTTGGTTTGTTCGGTCACTTAGTCACTTGAACATGGTAAAGTGTAGGAACTTTAAAGGAGAATTACTTGTTTTGAATGTGGTTTGTTCGGTGACTTAGTTGGTTGAAAATGGTTAAGTGTAGGGACTTTAAAGGGGAATTATTTGTTTTGAATGTGATTTGTTCGGTGACTTAGTCACTTGAAAATGGTTAAGTGTAGGGACTTTAAAGGGGAATTATTTGTTTTGAATGTGTTTTGTTCGGTGACTTAGTTGGTTGAACATGGTTAAGTGTAGGGACTTTAAAGGGTATTTTGTTGTTTTGAATGCGATTTGTTAGGTCATTTAGTAACTTGAAAATGGTTAAGTGTAGGGACTTTAAAGGAAAATTATTTGTTTTGAATGTGGTTTGTTCGGTGAGTTAGTTGGTTGAAAATGGTTAAGTGTAGGGACTTTAAAGGGGAATTAGTTGTTTTGAATGTGTTTTGTTCGGTGACTTAGTTGGTTGAAAATGGTTAAGTGTAGGGACTTTAAAGGAGAATTATTTGTTTTGAATGTGGTTTGTTCGGTGACTTAGTCACTTGAAAAGGGTTAAGTGTAGGGACTTTAAAGGGGAATTATTTTTTTTGAATGTGTTTTGTTCGGTGACTTAGTTGGTTGAACATGGTTAAGTGTAGGGACTTTAAAGGGTATTTTGTTGTTTTGAATGTGATTTGTTAGGTCACTTAGTCACTTAAAAATGGTTAAGTGTAGGGACTTTAAAGGGAAATTATTTTTTTTGAATGTGGTTTGTTCGCTGAGTTAGTTGGTTGAAAATGGTTAAGTGTAGGGACTTTAAAAGGGAATTACTTCTTTTGAATGTTTGGTTCGGTGACTTAGTTGGTTGAACATGGTTAAGTGTAGGGACTTTAAAGGGTATTTTGTTATTTTGAATGCGATTTGTTAGGTCACTTAGTCACTTGAAAATGGTTAAGTGTAGGGACTTTAAAGGGGAATTATTTGTATTGAATGTGGTCTGTTCGATGACTTAGTTGGTTGAAAATGGTTAAGTGTAGGGACTTTAAAGGGGAATTATTTGTTTTGAATGTGTTTTGTTCGGTGACTTAGTCACTTGAAAATGGTTAAGTGTAGGGACTTTAAAGGGGAATTATTTGTTTTGAATGTGTTTTGTTCGGTGACTTAGTTGGTTGAACATGGTTAAGTGTAGGGACTTTAAAGGAGAATTATTTGTTTTGAATGTGGTTTATTCGGTGAGTTAGTTGGTTGAAAATGGTTAAGTGTAGGGACTTTAAAGGGGAATTACTTCTTTTGAATGTTTTGTTCGGTGACTTAGTTGGTTGAACATGGTTAAGTGTAGGGACTTTAAATGAGAATTATTTGTTTTGAATGTGGTTTGTTAGGTGACTTAGTCACTTGAAAAGGGTTAAGTGTAGGGACTTTAAAGGGGAATTATTTGTTTTGAATGTGGTTTGTTCGTTGACTTAGTTGGTTGAAAATGGTTAAGTGTAGGGATTTTAACGGGGAATTATTTGTTTTGAATGTGGTTTGTTCGGTGACTTAGTCACTTGATAATGGTTAAGTGTAGGGACTTTAAAGGGGAATTATTTGTTTTGAATGTGTTTTGTTCGGTGACTTAGTTGGTTGAACATGGTTAAGTGTAGGGACTTTTAAGGGTATTTTGTTGTTTTGAATGCGATTTGTTAGGTCACTTAGTAACTTGAAAATGGTTAAGTGTAGGGACTTTAAAGGGGAATTATTTGTTTTGAATGTGGTTTGTTCGGTGAGTTAGTTGGTTGAAAATGGTTAAGTGTAGGGACTTTAAAGGAGAATTATTTGTTTTGAATGTGGTTTGTTCGGTAACTTAGTCCCTTGAAAATGGTTAAGTGTAGGGACTTTAAAGGGGAATTATTTGTTTTGAATGTGTTTTGTTCCGTGACTTAGTTGGTTGAAAATGGTTAAGTGTAGGGGTTTTAAAGGGGAATTATTTCTTTTGAATGTGGTTTGTTCGGTGACTTAGTCACTTGAAAATGGTTAAGTGTTGGGACTTTAAAGGGGAATTATTTGTTTTGAATGTGTTTTGTTCGGTGACTTAGTTTGTTGAACATGGTTAAGTGTAGGGACTTTAAAGGAGAATTATTTGTTTTGAATGTGTTTTGTTCGGTGACTTAGTTGGTTGAACATGGTTAAGTGTAGGGACTTTAAAGGGTATTTTTTTGTTTTGAATACGATTTGTTAGGTCACTTAGTTGGTTGAAAATGGTTAAGTGTAGGAACTAATTAGTTGAATTTGATTGAATTCGTAGATCGATCCTGATTATAGCTGGATATATCGCCGGAACAATGATAATAGAATGGGTATTACGGAGGAATTCGTTGAAGGTGTGAAAAGATTTGTTGATCATGCTAAGACACTTGAAGTTTGGACACGTTTTTGGGTTATTCGTTGTCCTTGTGTTAGATGTGATGGTATAAATGTTGTTGGTGAAGAAGATGTAAAGGAACATCTTTATAGAAAGGGGTTTCACAAGAACTTTTTAAGAGTGCATGGTATTCATGGTGGTGTAGCGCAAAATAACTTTGTTGTTGGAGAAAGTAGTAGGTCTGAAAGGGATAATGAATATCAAGATATTAGGATGACAGAAATGTTGCACGATGCTTTTGAGATGCAACAGGGGGTGACTTAAGGGAAAATGTTGAATATGTTCCTAATAGTGAAGCGGGGAATTTCTACAATGAATTGCATGCTGCTAGTCATCCTTTTTTTGACGGGTGTTTGCACTCTCGTTTGTTTGTTACTGTTAGATTATTAAGTATTAAATATGACTGGAATATTGCGAAAAGGAGGAATGGACTCAATTATAGATTTTATTAAAGAGTTAGTTGACCCCGACTTGGAGGTTCCTGATTCTTTCTATAAGGCAAAAAGATTGGTGTCAAAGTTAGGTCTATCCTCGGTTAGAATTGATTGTTGTGAAAATGGCTGCATGTTATACTTTAAGGGAGATGCTAACCTAGAGTTCTGTAAGTTTTGTCAGCACTCTCGATATAAACGTGGTTCTACTGGAAATAAAATTGTTGGTAAGGCGATGCATTATTTACCTCTTATACCAAGGTTGAAGAGGTTGTATGCTTCAAACAGCTCAGCTCCTCATATGAGATGGCACAGTGAAAATAGAAGGCCCACTGGTGTTATGTGTTATCCATCTAATGGAGAGGCTTGGAAGCATTTTGATGCAACTTATCCAGATTTTGCAGCTGAGCCACAAAACATTCGATTGGGATTATGTGCGGATGGTTTCTCTCCTTTTTCAGTTGGTGGTGCGCCATATTCATGTTGGCCTGTATTTATCACTCCTTATAATCTTCCTCCTTAATGGTTGATGACTTGTCCCTATATATTTCTGAATTGTGTTATTCTTGGCCCGCGTAATTCAAAAAGAGGAATAGATGTCTATTTGCAACCTTTGATCGATGAACTTCAAATTTTATGGCATAAGGGGGTTCAAACTTGGGACATCTCTCTTAAACAGAATTTTAATCTGCGTGCATATCTAATATGGACTGTTAATGATTTTCCTGCTTATGAAATGTTGTCTGGGTGGATGACAGCTGGAAAGCTGGCTTTTCCATACTGTATGGACAAAACAAAATCTTTCACATTGAGACATGGCAGGAAAAATTCTTGGTTTGATTGTCATCGTTGTTTCCTACCAACTGATCATGAATTTAGGAGAATCAAGAATGCATTTCGGAGCAATAGAAGGGAACATGATGGTCCACCTCCTAGGCTGTCTGGTCATGACATCTGGGAAATAGTTCAGAATTTGTCCAAAGCCAGCGAGGAACGATTGTACAGGCTTGATGGATATGGCGTTTCGCATAACTGGACTAAGCAAAGTATATTTTGGGAGTTAGAATATTGGCTAGATAATTTACTTAGACATAATGTTGATGCCATGCATACTGAGAAGAACTACTTTGACAACTTGTTCAACACAATTATGGATGTCACCGGCAAAACAATGGATAATCCTAAGGCCAAACTTGACTTACCAGAGTATTGCAACCGCAAACAATTACACTTACAGTAGGGGCCCAACGGCAATGTTCTAAAGCTCGAGGCTTGTTTTACATTCAAGTGGGTTCAAAGTTTGAAGATACCCGATGGATATGCCTCAAATTTGGGAAAGAGGGTTGATATGACACAAGGAATCTTGCATGGAATGAAAAGCCATGATTGACATATTTTCTTGGAACAATTACTTCTTGTTTCTTTTATTGGTTTACCTGAAAACATATGGAAACCAATAGCAGAAATCAGTTTGTTCTTCAAAAACATATGTTCCAGCACATTAAAAGAAGAAAATCTGGTGCGAATGAAAAGTAATATTGTCGTTAGCACCAACAAGCTGGAGAAGATTTTCCCGCCAGCGTTCTTCGATGTGATGGAACATCTTCCCATTCACCTTGTGCACGAAGCTCGGCTAGGCGGTCCAGTTCAAACTAGGTGGATGTATCCATTCGAACGGTAAGCAGTTGCAACATATTTAAATTCATAGATATCTTTTTTATATATAGTAAACGTCTAACCTTACGATTGTACAGGGCAATTGGAAAATTGAAAAGGGTGCCCAAAAATAAACATAGGGTGGAAGACTCTATAGTTGAGGCATATCTTGCAAGAGAAACTTTTCAATTTTGTTCATACTACTTTCGTGAAGAAGTTGCTTGTTCAAGAAATCGTCCGAATCGTCACCAGGACGATGTGAATGAGCCTCATTTGTAACCGATATCAATTTTCAATCAATCTGGTTGTAAGGCTAAAAAGATCATACCTCACCGGCTCACTCCCACGGAGCGCAAAGCAGCAACTTTGTATGTCTTGCTTAATTGCCCGAAAATTGAGCCATTTCTGAAGTAAGGACATTAAAATTTTAACATATCTTATTTGTTTACTCATTCCATTAAAGAAACTAATTGTGTTTCCCATGTTTGATGTTCATTTCATTTAAGACTCAATTCCACGAAAATCAAGTGTATGCATCCTTTGCAACATGGTTTAAAAATGAGGTTCGTAAGTGTTTTATTATTTCAACAAAGTTTAAACATTTACACATTCCTCAACTAAAATATATATATATATATATATATATATAATATTTTTAGGTACACCATTCACCAAATGCAGCCTCATACGATCAGATTTTGAGAGATATTTCTTTGGGTCCAGTTGAAACTATTGCAATGTCGCAATACAAAGTGAATGGGTTTAATTTTTCCACTGCGCAACACTACAGAGCAAAGAAAACAAACAATAGTGGTGTTTGGGTTAAGAGTGATGATGATGTTGATTACTTTGGCATCATACACGAGATCTTAGAACTGGAGTATGCTGGTTACCCAATAAAAAAAATTTTCCTCTTTCGATGTAAGTGGTTTGATCCAAGCAGAACAGGCACAAGAGTACATAAGGAGCATAACATCATTGAAGTGAAGCACAACAGGTCGTATCCTATTTACGATCCATTTGTGCTAGCGCAAAATGCTAAGTAAGTGTATTATGCTCCTTATCCGTTGCGCAATGACAAGTCTGATTGGTGGGTTGTAATCAAAATAAAGCCTATAGGACGGGTGGAAGTTGAGAATATGTTGGAGACTGTGTATCAAAATGAAATGCAGACTGATCACCAGCTAGTGGATGTTGAATTAGTGGACGATTTGAGTCACCCGAAAAATATATTAGAAGAAGTTAATATTGCGGAAGAAGCGACTGGGTGGGTAGGAGATGAGGAAACCTCCGAAGAGGGTGAATGGTTTAGTGGAGAGTCTTCAGAAGAGGAGGATTAGTTGTATAGGTTGTATTTATTATGTATTGATATTTTTATGCTTTGTACAATATATATAACTTTATGTTTCTTGTGTAAGATTGATATGTAATATACATTTTAAGTTTGTTGTTTCCAGTTTTCCATGATTTATATAGTTGGTTAGAATGTTTTCATATATATATATATATTCATATTGTATGAACTAACTACTTGTTAATTTAACTTAATTTAGATGTCAGGCAGAGATGACAAAGGTAAGGGAAAAGTTGATACGACGAAACCAAAAAAGAAAAGACAAATTCCGTCTTATATTCGGCCAACCGGTATTCATATAGCTGAGGGTCGGTGTAACGCCCCAAAAAATGGGTCCCGGAGCGTCACACGGTCCTTGAGGCTACGAGTAGCCCCAAGATAACCCTTTGAGCCATTTTCATTCAGTTCAACACAAATCAACGGGGTTTCCATAAATAACCCTCAAATATCAACAGAGTAATCATCATCCAAGAATAAAACAATTTCAGAAAGATAACAAACTATGACTTATTAGTCAACTCCCAACATCTATACTAGTCTGACAAGCCTCTAAGAAAATAAATAAAACCAGCGAGCCATTGAGACATGCCCCAACTGACTCATACTCAGTTATCAAATGTAAACAATTCCATGAAACCAACATCAGACATCACGTCCTCGGAACATGAGGACTCACCACAACAGAGGATGTGGAACAGCGTGCCCGAAGAATCACTGTCGAACCTGGAACTGAGCACCTGAACCTACATTTCGAGAAAATGCAGCCCACATCCGAAGATGTGGGTCAGTACCATGGAAAGGAACCGAGTATATGGGGGTGTATGCAGTTGTATAAACATCATCATCATAAATATTTATAAGAAATATGCAGGATGTATGAAAGACTCACATAGCCCGAAGAAAATCATCATAATTAAGAGAGGATGAAATAAGTATAATAACACATGTGAGTCATCATATAATTTGTCAATCACTTTAAGTTCATCAAGAATATCAATTCTCATAATGTAAATATCATTTAAATCGTTCGAAAGAATAACTTTCACAATTCCACTTTCAAATCACTTCACCATTCACCATAGACACAAGGAAACACACACACACACTGGGAGATCCTATAACCAACATAAACCATGTGAGCTACATGGATTCCAACGTACAAGCCACGTTGGGGAGAGCCGTCCTATCCTTTCCATCGGAGTAGGACTATCGATATCAAATCGACACAAACTAGTGATCACTATATAAATCAACCTCAAGCTCACTCCTATGGGGGCACGTAGTTCTAGGGAAGTAAGGTCTCTTTATACCTCCCACTGGGTGCTAAAGATTTCTCCCGGACTTAGCTCAGATTATTTCAAAGACAATCCACAATAAAACAATTTCAGTAATATATAAATATACATCGGGAACCATCATGCTTCCCATCTATCAAAATCAACCACGTTGTGGATTTCTTTCACACTCGAGTTCAAAACAACTCCATTAAGACCAAAAGGTCAAATCATTCAAAATATCTCAAATATTCAACATCAACGTGCTTATAACACTCACTTTCTCAAAAAAAACATAATTTCCAATGGGGATTCACGACCCAAATATCAAAATCATGATAAATATCGTTCAAGATTCATGCTTTATATCACCACACATGTAAATTCATCTTTCGAAATCATAAACATCAAGATTTCATAATAATCATCATAAGATATGGGTTCATGCTTCAAATTCATAAAAATCAAATAAAAATCATGTCTTTGTAAAGAAAATTACTTTTGGGCACAAGAACGAAAGAGAGTTCTTGTTGAAAAACCCCACATACCTTGAATGATGAACTTTAGATCGATACTCATTTTTGAGATGTTAATCGTGCCTTTTAATGATGGTGTTGGAGTTCTTGAACTAGGAACTTGGAATCTTGAATAAATTTGCAGAATTAATGGTGAACTTTGGAGGTTCTTGAAGTTGGATGTAGGAGCTTAGGTTTTTTTTTTAAGGAATTTGATGAGAGGGATTTTGGGTGAGAGGGAATGACCAAAACGCCCCTAAAAATCAAACAATTCTCGAATCTGTCCTTTGGTGGACTGTTTTGATAGTCTGAAGTAGATAAACCATAACGTTTTACTCCGATATTCAAATTGGATGAAACCATTTTGATTAGAAAGAGGACTCTCATATATTTCCGTTTATATATAGTATATAACCCAGATCATTGTGTACGAGGAGTTATGATTGTTTGAAGTTGACCCAAAAATTCACTTTTGATATGCTGAAGTAGATCGATCATAACTTTTTGCTCCAATAGACAAATTGGATGAAACCAATTTCATCGGAAAGAGGACTCGCAGAGCTTTCCGTTGATATATAGTAGATCACCCAGATCATTATTTACAAGGAGTTATGATCATTTAAAGTTGGAGAAAAAATACACCAGGCCTCAGTACTTTTTCCTGCACGTTTTACTGTTTACTACTATTCACGGTTCGATCGGAATGTTCATAACTCGTCGCTCGGGTGTCCGTTTTGATTGATACACATATCATTGGAAATCTTATTCGATACTCTACGTAATAGAGGGTCATAATATAAGACATTCCACACGGAAAATGCATAATTTATTCTAGAAAATAGAACCCAACACGTTTACGTACAAAATTTCAACGAAAAATTTCCCGGGGTATTACATCACCCCCTCCCTGGAAACTTTCGTCCTCGAATGACGCTAGACATGCCAAGATTAGATAGGGAATAGAGCATACAACTGAAGCCATTTGTTAGACTTATCACCACATCGTTTCTCACTCCGAATGCAACATAGAATGCATAAATTCAAGAAACTACAGCTGAACACATAATAAATGACAGCTGAACTGCTGCAACTTGTATCAAAAGTGCATGATTTAGGAAAGAACGGTACCTTCGGCTTGATCAGAGTTCGCGGAAAATAGGTGTGGGTACTTGGATCGCATATCCGCCTCAGCTTCCCAAGTTGCACCCTCAACAGATTGGTTTTGCCACAACACCTTGACCAAGGGAACTTCTTTGTTCCTTAGTCTTCGGACACTGAAATCAAGAATCTTAACAGTAATCTCATCAAAAGAAAGATTTTCTTGAATGTCAGCACTCACAGAGGAATCCACTACCACAACATCGCTAATATGCTTTCTAAGCATGGAGACATGGAATATTGGATGAATATAGGACAACTCAAAAGGAAAATCGACCTCTTAAGCTACCTTACCAACACGGCTAAGAACTTTGTAAGGACCAACATAACGGGGACTAAGCTTCCCCTTCTTTCTGAATCTCTTCACCCCCCTCATGGGTGAAAATTTTAGATACACTAGGTCACCAACTTCAAACTCAAGGTCTCTCCTTCTAACATCCGCATATGACTTCTGACGACTCTGCGCAGTTTTCAACCTTTCCCTAATCAACTTAACTTTTTTCATAGCCTCAAATACCGAATCAGGACCACTCACAGCCGCTTCACCCACCTCGAACCAACCTATGGGTGATCTACACTTCCTCTCATATAAGGGTTCAAACGGAGCCATGCCAATACTAGAGTAGAAACTGTTATTGTAAGCAAACTCTATCAACGGTAAGTGATCATCCCAACTTCCCTTAAAGTCAAGTGCACAAGCTCTCAACATATCCTCTAAGGTCTAGATGGTCCACTCAGCCTGACCATCGGTCTGCGGATGAAAAGCAGAACTCAAAAGCACTTGGGTACCAAGACCCTTCTGAAAAGCTTTCCAAAATTGTGAAGTGAACTGAGTACCCCTATCCGAAATGATAGACAAGGGAACTCCATGCAGTCTGACTAGCTCTCAGATATACAATCTAGCGTAATCCTCAGCAGTATATGAAGTATGAATAGGCAAGAAATGAGCATACTTAGTCAATCTATCAACCACAACCCAAATGGAATCATGATGGCGTCAGGAAGGAGGTAAACCAATCACGAAGTCCATATTTATCTTTTCCCACTTCCAGGTGGGAGTACTAAACTCTTGCATCATACCACCAGGTCTTTGGTGTTCAACCTTAACCTGTTGGCATGTTGCACACTTAGCTACAAATGATGCTATATCTTTCTTCATGCCACTCCACCAATAGATTCCCCGCAAGTCTCGGTACATCTTGGTGGCACCAGGATGAATAGAATATCGCGCCCCTTGCGCTTCAGCCATAATTCTTTATCTCAGATCATCAACATTCGGGACACACAATCTACCCTGCAATCTCAACACACCATCTCCCCCTTGGGAGAAAACCTCTACTTTTTGGTCCTTGACTGACTCCTTCAGTCAGACCAACCTAGCATCTAAGTATTTCTTTTCCTTTACTTCCAAAACCAAGGAGGATTCGGAACTACTCTGAACCCCTATACTACCTTTAGCAGAGTCAAACAACCTAACCCTCAATCTAGCCAAACGATGTACATCACGAGCCAACTTTTTCTTACCTTCTACCACATGCGAAACACTACCCATGGACACTCTACTTAGGGCATCCGCCACAACATTGGCCTTGCCCGGATGGTATAGCACACTCATATCATAGTTATTTAACAATTCTAACCATCGTCTCTGCCTAAGATTCAATTCTCTCTGGGTAAACACATACTGCAGACTCTTATGATCAGTGAGAACATCAACATGGACACCATACAAATAGTGTCTCCAGATTTTCAAAGCAAACACAACAGCAGCCAACTCAAGGTCATGGGTGGGGTAATTTTTCTCATGGGGTTTCAACTGTCTAGAAACATAAGCTATCACCTTACCCTTCTGCATCAATACACAACCCAGCCCAACTCTCGAAGCATCACAGTACACCACAAAACCATTAACACCATCAGGCAAAGTCAAAACAGGGGCTGAAGTGAGTCGAGTCTTCAACTCCTGAAAACTTTTCTCATAAGATTCAGACCATAAGAATTTCACTTTCTTTTGGGTCAACCGAGTCATAGGAGATGCTATAGAGGAGAAACCCTCAACAAAACGGCGGTAATAGCCAGCTAAACCCAAGAAACTTCGGATATCAATCGGAGAAATAGGTCTAGGACAATTTCTAATAGCTTCGGTCTTTTGGGGATCAACTCTAATACCCTCAGAAGAAATGATATGACCCAAAAAAGCAACTGACCTTAGCCAAAACTCACACTTACTAAACTTGGCAAACAACTTGTGATCTCTAAGGGTTTGCAAGACAGTTCGGCGATGATCAGAATGTTCATCCTCACTACGGGAGTACACCAGTATATCATCGATGAACACTATGACAAACATATCTAGATATGGTCTGAACACTCGATTCATGAGGTCCATGAAAGCTGTTGGGGCATTAGTTAACCCGAAAGACATAACAAGAATCTCAAAATGTCCATAACGAGTTTGGAAAACGGTTTTCGGGATGTCACACTCCCTAACTTTGAGTTGATAATAGCCGAAATGAAGGTCTATCTTTGAGAAATAACTAGCACCTTGCAATTGGTTAAATAAATCATCTATTCTCGGAAGGGGGTACTTATTTTTTACGGTGACTTTATTCAGTTAGCGGTAATCAATGCACATACGCAAAGAACCATCTTTGTTTCTCACAAACAACACAAGAGCACCCCAAGGAGAAACACTGGGCCTTATGAAGCCCTTATCTAGTAGATCTTTGAGTTGCTCTTTCAACTCCTTAAGTTCTGCAGGGGCCATACGGTAAGGAGGAATAGAAATGGGCTGAGTATCGAAAAGAAGATCAATCCCGAACTCTATCTCTCTATCAGGAGGTATCCTTGGGAGATCATCCGGAAAGACATCAGAAAACTCATTGACGACGTTAACAGACTGGAGAGTTGGAGTCTCAGACTTAGCGTCTTTGACTCTAACCAAATGGTAAATACACCCCTTGGAAATAAGCTTTCTAGCTTTGAGGTAAGAGATAAAATGACTCTTGGGTGACACAGAATTCCCAGACCACTCAAACACGGATGCACCCGGAAACTGAAACTTGACCATTCGAGTACAACAATCAATAGAGGTATAAGAAGAATACAGCCAGTCCATACCCAGAATCACATCAAAATCTCCCATGTCTAACTCAATCAGATCAGCCAACAAGACTCTATGAAGAATGGTAACAGGACACTTTTTATACACTTTCTGGGCAACAATCAAATCACCCACTGGGGCAGAAACAAGGATGGGCTCAGGAATAATCTCAGGGCTCATTTCAAAATTTACAGCAATCAAAGGTGTAACATATGAGAAATTGGATCTAGGATCCAACAAAGCATATACACATCAAACTGAAATATACGAAGCATACCAGTAACAACATCGGGAGAGTCCTCATGTTCCTGGAAGGATGGTAAAGCATAGAATCTATTCTGGCGCTGCCCGCCAGCATTGCTAGAAGAGGTGCCCTGAGCTGGGGCTGGGCGAGTCGCTGGAACTGGAGCACTAATGGTCTGGGTCTGGGTCTGAGGGCGATAGTCACGACGCCCTTGTCCATCCTGTGGACAATCTCTAACTCAGTGACCCATGTCACCACACCGAAAACAACCCCTTTTCTCACCCCAACACTCACCCGAATGAGCCTTACCACACTTAGGACATAGGGGACGACTTGGCTTACTGCCAACACTGTACTGGGACCTGGATGCATATGACCTGCTACCTTGCTCCTGCCTACCTCTAGGCATGGGAGATCTAGCAGATGATGGTGCTGGCATAGACGAACGATCCTGATACTAAGGGCGACTCCCTCCCTGCGATCTAGTCTGACCCTGTCCGTGATGCTCGGACCTAGCTCTCTTATTCCCTCTCATTCTATCTCTCTCCTTAATCTTGTCTACCTCAATCTATTGGGCGTGAGTCATCAGCCTAGAAAGATTCATCTCACTATTCAGCATAGTAGACCTATACTCCTTAACCACATAACTAGACATTCCAATCACAAACTTACTCATACTAGCCCGATTATCAGCCACTAAGTCAGGAGCATACTTGGCCAACTGATTGAACTTTAGACAGTACTCCCTAACAGCCATAGAGCCCTGTCGCAGGTTCATAAACTCTTCCACCTTCGCCTCTCTCATCTCCAAAGGGAAAAACTTATCCAAGAATACATCTTGGAACTCTTGCTAAGTCGTAGGGATATCTCCCTCACCTCTACCTTTCCTCCAAGCAACAAACCAGTCATAAGCAAGGTCTTTCAACCTATACGCAACCAACTCCACACTATGTTCCTCAGATACATGCATCACCTGAGTAATCTTCCGCACCTCCTCTAAAAACAACCGTGGATCCTCATCAGACTTGGACCCATAGAATTCCGACGGATTCATCCGCATGAAGTCACGAATCCTGGAAGCAGCTGAATCACCTCCCTGCTGATGTGTAGCCGGGGCCAGGTTGTCCTGAATATTTGCAGTAATAGCATGGGCTAACGCCTGAAAGGCTGCTCGAAATTTAGCATGAGACACATTTTCATTCAATGGGTCAGTGGGTTGAGGTTGCTGACCATCATTATTTCTTCTCGCTCGATGTGGAGGCATATTTCTGAAAGAAGAGAGCACGAATTAATAGCAGAGAGAGAGACTTTAAGCACAATAGACTTCTGAAAGAAAGAATCATACTTTTTCCTAAAACGTCTTGTAGCCTCTTGCTTATAGATGTGGCGCGCTACACACCGATGATCAAAACTCTACTTAACACAGCTTGTAAGACTCCCTAGGACACCTTATAAACTTAGGCTCTGATACCAAGTTTGTAACGCCCCAAAAAACGGGGCCATAGCGTCACACGGTGCTTGAGGCTACGAGTAGCCCCAAGCTAACCCTTTAAGCCATTTTCATTCAGTTCAACACAAATCAACGGGGTTTCCATAAATAACCCTCAAATATCAACAGAGTAATCATCATTCAGGAATAAAAGAATTTCAGAAAGATAACAAAATACGACTTATGAGTCAACTCCCAACATCTATAGTAGTCTGACAAGCCTCTAAGAAAATCAATTAAACCAGCGAGCCATTGAGACATGCCCCAACTGACTCATACTCAGTTATCAAATGTAAATAATTCCGTGAAACCAACATCAGACATCACGTCCTCGGAACATGAGGACTCACCACAACAGAGGATGTAGAACGGCATGCCCGAAGAATCACTGTCGAACCTGGAACTGAGAACCTGAACCTACATTCCGAGAAAATGCAACCCACATCCGAAGATGTGGGTCAGTACCATGGAAAGGAACCGAGTATATGGGGGTGTATGCAGTTCTATAAACATCATCATCATAAATATTTATAAGAAATATGTAGGATGTATGAAAGACTTACATAGCCCGAAGAAAATCATCATAATCAAGAGAGGATGAAATAAGTATAATAACACATGTGAGTCACCATATAATTTGTCAATCACTTTCAGTTCATCAAGATTATCAATTCTCATAATGTAAATATCATTTAAATTTTTCGAAAGAATAACTTTCACAATTCCACTTTCAAATCACTTCACCATTCACCATAGACACAAGGAAACACACTCACACTAGGAGATCCTATAACCGACATAAACCATGTGAGCTACATGGAGTCCAACGTACAACCCACGTTGGGGAGAGCCGTCCTATCCTTGCCATCGGAGTAGGACTATCGATATCAAATCCACACAAACTAGTGATCACTATATAAATCAGCCTCAGGCTCACTCCTATGGGGAACGTAGTTCTAGGGAAGTAAGGTCGCTTTATACCTCCCACTCGGTGCTAAAGATTTCTCCCAAACTTAGCTCAGATCATTTCAAAGATAATCCATAATAAAATAATTTTAGTAATATATAAATATACATCGGGAGCCATTTTGCTTTCCATCTATCAAAATAAACCACGTTGTGGATTTCTTTCACACTCGAGTTCAAAACAACTCCATTAAGACAAAAAGGTCAAATCATTCAAAATATCTCAAATATTCAACATCAACGTGCTTATAACACACACTTTCTCAAAAAAAACACAATTTCCAATGGGGATTCACGACCCAAATATCAAAATCATGATAAATATCATTCAAGATTCATGCTTTATATCACCACACTTGTAAATTCATCTTTCGAAATCATAAACATCAAGATTTTATAATAATCATCATAAGATATGGGTTCATGCTTCAAATTCATAAAAATCAAATAAAAATCATTCCTTTGTAAAGAAAATTACTTTTGGGCACAAGAATGAAAGAGAGTTCTTGTTGAAAAATCCCACATACCTTGAATGATGAACTTTAGATCAATACTCATTTTTGAGATGTTAATCGTGCCTTTGAATGATGGTTCTTGGAGTTCTTGAACTAGGAACTTGGAATCTTGAATAAATTTGCAGAATTAATGGTGAACTTTGGAGGTTCTTGAAGTTGGATGTAGGAGCTTAGGGTTTTCTTTTTGAGGGAATTTGATGAAATATAATATATAATGCTTCTAATAGGCTTTAATATAGGGTTTGGACAGATTTTGGGTGAGGGGGAATGACCAAAACGCCCCTAAAAATCAAATAATTCATGAATCTGTCCTTTGGTGGACTGTTTTGATAGTCTGAAGTAGATCAACCATAACGTTTTACTCCGATATCCAAATTGGATAAAACTAATTTCATTAGAAAGAGGACTCTCATATCTTTCCGTTGATATATAGTATATCACCCAGATCATTATGTATGAGGAGTTATGATCGTTTGAAGTTGACCCAAAAATTCACTTTTGATAGGCTGAAGTAGATTGACCGTAACTTTTTGCTCCGATAGACAAATTGGATGAAACTAATTTCATCGGAAAGAGGACTCGTAGAGACTTCCGTTGATATATAGTAGATCACATAGATTATTATGTACAAGGAGTTATGATCATTTAAATTTGAAGCAAAAATACGCCAGGCCTTAGTACTTTTTCCTGCACGTTTTACTGTTCACTACTATTCACGGTTCGATCGAAATGTTCATAACTCGTCGCTCGGGTGTCCGTTTTGGTTGATCCACATATCGTTGGAAAGATTATTTGATACTCTACGCAATAGTGGGTCATAATCTAAGACATTCTGCACGAAAAATTTATAATTCATTCTAGAAGATAGAACCCAACACGTTTACGCACAAAATTTCAACGAAAAATTTTCCGGGGTATTACAGTCGGTTAGCTGACACGCCAGTACGACCCTCATATTCTAGGTCATCCGAGGATTCCATACCTACTCCTACGCATGTGGGGCCACTACCTAGGTCTTCACCGACTCATCCGGCTCCAATGACCATGCCATCGCCAGTAGGGTAATTTTGGACTGCCGCTGGCCCCTCCAGGCATCGACCATCATCGATAACCACCTTCAGCAGTCACACAGCTATGCACTATGATTCTTCTGGATCTATTGGGTTATCGGAGCTTCAGCTGGGAGGCACTCCATCTGGTTCTTCAGATCCGGCCACGCCAGTGCATCCACCATCAGTTACTAGGCAGCCAGGAGACTTATATGATTCTGGAAGGATTTATCTTATTCCAGTTGCGAAAGGGTAAGATTTCTACATATAGTAGCGTTACACATTTTTTCATTACTATATTATTATGCTCTATGAAATTACTGTTTGATTTTAAGAAAATTTGAAAAATCTAGAAATAAATATAAAAGTGTTAAAGTAAGAAAAATTTAAGAAGTACAAAATTTTTAAAAGTTTTAAGTAAGTAATAAGAATGTAATCAATGATTTTGTAAAAAAATTGACTTTAAAAACAAAAAAAGATTTTAAATATAGACAAAAAATAATGAGATTTTTGGGTCTTTTCCCACCCTTTTTAACCCCTAATTCCATCAAATTAAAGAACATAACTCCTCTTTCATCCTTAACATCAAAATTTGGGTTTTCTTTCAAGATCATTCCCCAAGAACAAGATTCAAACCCTTCCTCAAGAAAAAATCAAAGTGTCACCATTCAAGAACCTTCAAGAAAAGTTACTCTCTTTTAAGATTCAAGCTTATTGAAATAATTAGTTTGATTTTTTAAAATATAAAAGCGACCACATATGGTCACAATGTGTGGTCAGTTTTTTGTGGTCGTTTTTTCAGTTTTTTTAGTAGTGTGTAGAGATTCGTTATCCAAAATACCAAAGGTATTCACAAGTATGTATGCCAAACCTCTCTGTCTTCTTTGATACTATGTTTAAGTCATTTATATAGCAAGCGAATTAATTAATTATATTTTGATAGGTATATGGATTGTGAGTTGGAATTTCATGAGCATACAAGTCACCGTACTAATATGCTTCGGAGAGCACAACAGGAAAGTTTCATCCATTAGGTACCTAAGTTTATTCGTGGAAGAACGTTATCTTTTGTTATGTTAATTAGTGGATTTCTATCAAGCTATGTATGCAGTGGTTACATCGAGCAACTAGCTAGCTAGCACAAAAAGGTCACTGGATGTCTTTTTGCACTTGATCAATGTTTATCTATTTAATTTTCATTTCAGTTCAGTTGGTATGAAATCTTGGTTTCTTATGTTCAATACTTATTTTGTTTAAATCATTTCAGTAAATGCACGTAGGTAGTTAATCGACATGGGGTATAGTGTGGGAGCTAGAAAAGTAATTAAACTTTGAACAACTACAAATTAGAAATAAACAAAAATATCCCAAAAAGGAAATATTATAACGCGATCTGGTCAAATTGACCTAAATTTACACGGGAGGAGATAACAAGGTGTTAAGATTTTTTTAAATATAAGAGAGAACAAATTTTATCCATATTTAAAATATCATAGTAAATCTAATAAAAATGACCCCAAAAGAGAACTTCTTCCCCAATTTAATCTTTTTCTTTTCCAATTTCGGCATATATATCATAATCAAGCTTTTAGTTGACCTCATATATTAAGCTCCACATTGATAACACTCGCATAAGTTTTGCACCAATATATATCAACACTTAGATTAGAATAACGAACAGCAACAAAGTCATTCTTAAAGTAAGGGCTCCTCGCACATGTATAACACATAAGAGTTCATATAACACATGATCATACGAATATATATAATCCATACATAACTAGTTCATAAGCTGAAAATCTTACTTAAATGTGAGGACACACTACTACGTAATGGGAATATCTGGTGTACATTACCCAAGATTCGGTCTGAAATCTATTAAAAACATTATCGATGAGCCAATATTAAATAGATTTCCAACGAAACGTCTATCAAAAATTCTCATTCATTTGATAGAGACAACCAATATAAGTGAACAATTCAAGGGGCATATTGAACATTTGGATTTGGAGATGCATATGCTAGAAATTGTAACGACACAAAAAAAATTGACATTGTAACGACACAAAATAATCATTAACGTAATTATTGCGAGGTCTTAGTCACTTAAGGAACTAATCTATCAGTGAAAAGCCGTTAGTAATTAAAAAAAATGATAATAATTAGATTTTTTTTTAGTCAGACAATATTTTGAACTTGAAACTATCGTTACGACCTAGGTAATATAAAAATAAAAAGGAATCAACTAATCTATAACATTATCTATAATCTATACTTTATAATGTAACACCCCATACTTTGGGGCTTACGTTGAACCGTCGTTCCTACGTGTGTAAACTCTAACCCCATGATCTGCAAGTGAATACATGTGTCATTATCATTATCCTAGTGTTAAGAATGTTTTCGAAGTGAAAAATGTTCGTAGGAATTACTTAGAGAGAAGTTGAGCTAAGAGCCTCTGATTCGGCCAAATTTTGGCATTCGACTCTACAAGGGTCGACTTTGAACGTACATAATTTTTTATATATATGAAATTTTTTATCTCAAAACCCACCAAATAATAGATAATTGAGTTAGCTTTCCAACGATACTAATTTCACCTTAATCCGATACCCGAGCTAAAACTTGTAGCCTTTTTCATGAGAAGCAGTAAGGGCAGGCGATAAGCCCGCGCCAGGAGGTTATTCCCCCGGGGGCATCGCGGGGGATACTCTCCCTGACTAAGTGGCGCACTGCAAGGTCTATTCCCTCACTGTTTTAGTTTCTCAAAGGTCAAGGGGCACTTTGGTCCTTTCCCCTCAACCCCAAACGTCCAAGGCACAAATTATAACACCCAAAAGGGCATTATTTGCCCATCTTCTTCAAAATTTCTCATGTAAAAACCCTCCCCTTCCCAAGAACAAGAGAATTCAAGCTTCCTTCCTCAAGAATTCAAGGATTTAAGTTTTGATTTTTTGTAATTGAGGTATGTGGGACTATTCTAAATTTCATGGACATAAGTTTTAGAGTTTGTACAAGATTTAAAGTATATCTATATGCACGTATTATGAGATTTGAGATTGTTTTGAGAGCATGCATTGGAAACCCCGATTTATGATGAAATTTTATTTAAATCATGGGTTTTTTACCTAAACTAGAATTATGTTCATGTGTATGGATGTTATGAGTATGAAAAGTTATATGAAAGCATGATTTACGAAATTCCCTCTCTTGCTATGAAACTCATTGTCTTAACAAGTTTATGAACTGTTTACACAGATGGTTAAAAGCTTGAGTTTAAATATTTTGCTAATGTTTTATGAATTTTTATTGTTTTATGAACGAATTAGAGAGGTTTTTTCTTGATTTAAAAATGTTCATGTTTCCTAATAAAGAATTTGCATATGATTGATGAAAGAGATGGCCACCTTATGATAAAGTATTGAAAAGGGAGTAGTTTGCATAAGTTTTTATGTGTTTTGAAACAAGAACTCCCTCATGTGATGTTTAAATATTTTGGGTTGTCATTAACATGCTTTTGAATAAAAAGGGTTGTGGATATGATGTGGTATGCTGTGAATGACTTGCAAGTCTGGGTATGATGATACCCTGTTGTGATACGCCCTTAACATAATAAGAATGATTTGTTTATAAGCATGAAGTATGTCTTTAAGAGGCTAAAATTGGGCTTAAAGAGATTTAGATGGTTACCCGAAGAAAGCACGAGTTGAAAGACTCAATGCTGAAAATCATGATTTGCCGACGCGGGATTATAGTACCCTGCTTTGTGATCTTGTGTACCTTGATTCATGTCGTCCCAATTTGGGACTATGGTTAGGAGCCCTGATTTGTGATCGATCTTGTGCTCTACCATGACATGTTGATTTGATTGGAGATTATGTGTCGCGACTTGATTTTTGAGTCATGATGGTACCTACCAAATCCCACCAGTAGGTAGCCGACACCGTAACCCAGAGCTAACGCAATAAGTTACCTTGAAGGAATCTTCCAACATGGACCCTATATAGGAACACAATTTAACAACAATATTCCACAAATAAAACAACTAACATTCAAATACCAATCCCATGACCTGATAGTATAAGTACAAGAGCAACTCTAACTCCGACAACAGAAATTACAACTCGAAATCTAATAAACTTAAATAGTCTTAAATGATCTCATACATTCTTCTTGAATACAAGAGACGAAATAAGGATAGAGGGGGAAAGGGCAATTCAAACTCCAAAAAGCTCACCCTATCTCCTGATAATCAACATAGCACAATCTCGACTCAACGGCGGCAACTAGAACTCAGGTCTGCACCAAAAAGGTACAGAAGTGTAGTATGAGTACCAAAACACGTGTACTCAATAGGTCTCATTGGCCGAATGAGCTAAATTATAATATAAGGACGATATAAATAATGAAAATAACTTAAATTTAAGGTATAGGATCAAACCTGAATCCTCTTCAATATCACTGTATAAAATAACTAATCTACTAGGGAAATAGCATAACGTATCATATCAATATATACCATAATCGCCATACAAATGAGTAATCATTTCGGAAGCGTAAATCCATATATATACAAAACAACCATGTATTTACCATAATTAACACCAACCATCATTAGAATATAAAGACAAGAACTTACAATGACGTCCCATACCGCCGGAAAGTACACGCCAAAGAACACAACAAAGAAATCATCACGGCACCCCATACCACCGAAGAGTACACCAAAAGATAAATCCATCAATATATCAAGGGACAACCACACAAGCTACTCACCAAAGCCACGGGTTGCACATTCCCGCCATGGCCTCTTACCGAGGTCTACAATCATCATCAATACCACAATTTAGCACAACGAAATCGATATCACCATAGCTAGTTATATAGTTACTTATTCTCTATTTCATTGATGAACTCCAAGTCTAGTCTATATTATCTAATCTCCAAATCCATGAAGCACTAGGTTACAAGTCTTATAGTTTACTAGTCATCAATTAAGGAAAAGCTACAACTTACCAACACTATTATTTATTTACCTATCTTAAGGCCATTTTCTAGTTAGCATCCTCATATATAAGTCGTCAATTAAGCCACCACGGAATCACATGATAGATGTGATACCAAACTCTCCAAGAACACAACAACACAAACACCAAAATCAGTCCACTAGTTCAAGAACTATGGACCCTTTTGATGACCTCTCTCGGATTCGCAAGAAAAACAAGAAGGAAAGTGATATCAAGAGTAAAACACACTAAAACAACAACAACACTAATGAACAAGATGCAATAACAACAACACATGGTTACAAGACAAGAACACAAACGGATTACACTAGATATAAACAAACAATTATAAGAAAGTAAAGATAGATAGTTAGACAAAGGGAAGGTATAATATTAACAACCCAGAAGCTTATTCTACCTTTGAACCTTTAGTATCACACACAACCTAAACCTATCTCTTACGTGACCTCAAGGGAACCAAAATTCCCAAGCAATCTCCATTTCTAAGCAAATGATCAACACAAGGATTCCACCTTAACCAAGGATTCCACCTTGTTAAAGACTCTCAAAGAGGCTGCAAAATATATTCTCCAAAAATGACCTAATGAGGTTCTATTTATACCTAGGTTAACTTATTTCAAATGACTTAAAAACCCTTGCAAAGGGTGGATGAACAGTGAACGCAGATGAACAGTGAATAGTTTTAGAGCTTATGGGACTTGTTTTCTACACTTCAAAGCTTATTCCTTGGATGGGCAGACCCCCGATCTCGAGTCTTGACGCATTGGACCCCGATCATGATCGTACCTGTATCATCCCCCCTCCTTAAAAAGGATTCATCCTCGAATCCGAACCTTGCAAAGCAATAGAAAGGACAAGCAAACAAAAGTTCCTAAAGGTATGAGGGTTAGGATTAGTGTAATCAATCATATCATCTTGCCAAGGTGGCTCAAACTTCACATATACCCAAACATTCTTCTTACCCGAATACCCTACCAAGGGATAATCAACTAGTTTATCCACATAAGTGTGACAAGAAATAAGGAACAAACGTCGCTTATCAAGTGGAAAACATATACTCTTCTTGGAACAACAATTAGACTTGAAAGCTGAGAGAGGAAAGCCATACATTCCATGCACATTCAAGTCATTCCAAAAAACATCCTCATCACCACACTTCAAATGATCACCGAAATCAAATGGTTAGAGTGTCCATGGGCACGAGTTGGGAATACAATTACTTACCCCAATACTACTACAATAATGATCAAATGTCCCCTCTATACTATCATGGTCAATAACAAAAACAACTAAAGGGTCATCCTTAGTTATTCGGCTAACATGATCAACATCATCATTTTCACACACAAGTTGGTCTTCATGACTTCCATAAGACAATGTACTACCACTTTCCACAATGGCTTCAACACTAGGTGAATCAACTAGTGTATCCACTATCTCAAGTTGTACATTATCATCACAAAATGAAGGCACATTCGGCTCACTTAAAGACAAACTATAATTCACACTTAGTTGTCTATTATCCTCATTCACTGGAGTGCAAAAGTTAGTTTGATTACCTTGTAGCTCATGTGGATCATGGCCACTCACGGGAATTTGATTAGGAAGGCTTGGATGCTCCATCAAGTTATCGAACTTCTTGCACAGAGAGCTTTCCTTCCCTTCCAATCTTACTTACATTCTGTCCATTATTCGCCTATCTATGGCATCAAGCCTTGTCATGATGGATTTAACCCAACTAGGCATTTCAGCTTTATTCGCCATTGTACCCATCAAGAGCAACTAAGCAAACAACACGAAAATAACAAACACATTAAAGATTAGCAAAAATCAGTCCACAATTCATCACAAAACAGTCCACAATGTGTCTCAAAATAGTCCACAATCCCTCACTTTCACACTTTGAATTTTTCACTCTATTGGCCTTACAAGTGTTGATAACTCGCTTATACTCCAATGAGGTTACTTGGTCCCAATTGTGGCTCGAGGTCGGAGTAGATTCTTGTTTGAAACGACTCAAATAAATAATGTACGAACTTGAACCAAAAAAGATACTACAACTAATAAACGAGAAAAGCACACAACAAAACAACGTTAACACGAAGAACGTACACAAAACTAACTTACAAGCTAGTAGGGTATTACTAGGTTGTCAATTAGTGTCGAGCAAACAAACAAAACTAGGAAACAATAAAATGAAACTAAGAAATCTAAAATTTGAACTCAAAAATATTGCGTGAACAGCACTTTAATGATGTGGCACTCCACTATTGGCCTCGATTTTTATCAAAATTTTATTTCCCAATTTCAAGTCTTGATCAATATACAATTTGGAATTGGTGGATTTGGTTAATGGAGGGAAAAGTGGTCTTGGAGACTTTTTGTTCAAATTTCAAAAGAAAAACTTGACTTCTTTGAACTTTCTCCTTGAAACGAGGTCCTTAAATCAAGGAAAAGTAGATGAAAAGTCTTTGAAGTGACAGAGACAAGTCTTTCACTAACAACTACTACAAGCTTGTCTTCCACCTTTTAAGATCTAGTTTGCACTTTAAGGATTAACAAAATGATGAAAGGGTGAAGAACCTTAAGAAAACAATAATTCCAAGAACAACAACAATTTCAGTTTCCAACTCCACTACAACAAGACCATCAAATCGGCCAAGGTTAGGTAACAACAACATCCAACTCGGCCACAACTTGTTCTCATCAACAACTTCAACAAGTTCAAGTTCAATCTTTGATTTGGACACTTTTTAGTGTTGATGAGAAAGAAACCAACACTAGAAACACTCTAAACAAACAAAAAACTACAAGTTCTAGACACACAACAAAGAAATCTTGGCCAAGATAACAACAACACAATTTTCGTCCAAGAATACAAAATGGACAGATTTGCACTTTTCTAGAAAAAAATTTCAGTTTTCAGCTTTTTTTTTTTTGAATTTTCATCCAAGAGAACCCAAGATTGGTAGTGTAGGAACACGATCAGCCTTGCTCTGATACCAAATGATACTAAACTCCCCAAGAACACAACAACATAAACACCAAAATCAGTCCACTAGTTCAAGAACTATGGACCCTTTTGATGACCTCTCTCGGATTCGCAAGAAGAACAAGAAGGGAAGTGATATCAAGTGTAAAACACACTAAAACAACAATAACACTTGATGAACAAGATGCAATAACAACAACACACGATTACAAGACAAGAACACAAATGGATTACACTAGATATAGACAAACGATTACAAGAAAGTAAAGATAGATAGACAAAGGGATGGTATAATATTAACAACCCAAAAGATTATTCCACTTTTGGACCTTTAATATCACACACAACGTAAATCTATCTCTTACGTGACCTCAAGGGAGCCCAAATTCCCAAGAAATCTCCGTTTCTATGCAAATGATCAACACAAGGATTCCACCTTGTCCAAGGATTCCACCTTGCTAATGACTCTCAAAGAGGCTACAAAATATATTCTTCAAAAATCTCCCAAAAATGACCTAATGAGGTTCTATTTATACCTAGGTTAACATATTACAAATGACTAAAAAGCCCTTGCAAAAGGTGGATAAACAGTGAATGCAGATGAACAGTGAACAGTTTTGGAGCTTGTGGGACTTATTCTCTACACTTCAAAGCTTGTTCCTTGGATGGGCAGCCCCCCGAGCTCGGGTCTTGACGCATTGGACCCCGATCATGATCGTACCCGTATTAAGATGTCAACTTAACTATTCATCATACAATACTAAGACCAATATCATTAGGCATGTTACAACCTTAAGGACTAGATTCCATATTTTAACCAAGTAAGGTACATTAGCTAGTTTACTAGGCTTCTATCCCACAAGTCATAGTTATTTATTAGAGACACCTAGTTATCACATAAGCCACTTTATTAGGTGAAATTCCATAACATGATCATTTATCCAAGTCAAGTAGATTTACTAGGTGAGCCCTTGGTTCTACACAAGATTACACATATCAATTATCCTTAACTCAATACTTGGCATAATCCACTTCTAGTTACTAATTAGAATTAATACGGGTCACAGCTCTTAACTACTGATTAGTGATGAAGAATGATTAATAATCTACCATGGAAGGAATCATGTCCCAAGTACACAAACGGGGTTTATCCACACACAGAATAACCCCACATATGTCCATATATTCATATATACTCACCACACATGGTATCATCATAACATCATTTCCTTTTTCAGATTAACCGGGTATCATCACAACATCAACATATCCTCTGGATTCACCGGGCATCATCATAACATCATTATATCCTCCAGATTCATCGGATATCATCATAACATCATTACCTCTTCCGGATTAATCGGTCATCATCATAACATCAACATATCCTCCAAATTCATCGGGCATCATCATAACATCATTAGATCCTCCGAATTCACCAGGTATCATCATAACATCATTACCTCTTCCAGATTAACCGAGAATCATGATAATATCAACATATACTCTGGATTCGCCGGGCGTCATCATGACATCATTATATCCTCTGAATTCACCAGGTATCATCATAACATCATTACCTCTTCTGAATTAACAGGGCATTATCATAATATCAATATATCCTCCAAATTCACCGGGTATCATCATAACATCATTATATCCTTCGGATTCACTAGGTATCATCATAACATCATTACCTCATCCGAATTAACCGGGCAATATCATAATATCAACATATCCTCCGAATTCACCGGACACCGTCATAACATCATTACCTCTTCCAAATTAACTGGGCATCATCATAATATCAACATATCCTTCGGATTCATCAGGAACCATCATATCATTAGCACATCTCCCAAGATAACCAATATTCACACACATATGCAGTCAAATCAATGAACATGTACAAGCCACAATTATAGAGTATAAGTGATGCAAGGTAACACATATCATCATACTTTACAATTAGTCATCACTACATAATATAAGTAAATGCATGAGAATGAATATCTAAATGACATACGCAATCACCACTTTTCCAAGGATATCATGTTTATTAGCAAGTCAATTATATGTCAAGTGCATGCTTGCTAGTCGCCTATTTTATTCCCACATTTCACAATACTAACCCAAAAAGGGAAATCGTTCACATAAGCATTATCTTAATCATTATACTTGGTTCATAGCAAGAGTGGTAACATAATTAGAGGTTACTTGGTGAACTAATCAATAAATCAAGTGATAGCATAACCATAAGTTCAATTCGCAAGACTTTCCGAGGCTATCCATATATGACAACAAGACAATCAATCAAGTATACATATTATCCAACCATCGACCACATACATAAACCAACAACAGGATTTAACCATTATAATCTCAATAACGTAACTTAGACGTTCATCAAGTAGCTAGGTCACTAAGGAATTTCATAGTTTAAGCTAAAGGTGGGCCAAGTCCCACTCCTAAATCCCAATAATATCAAAGTTTACTTCCACAAGGCTAACTTCTACTCGAAGTTAGGCTAGGTTATCTAAATCACACCATAAGGGCTTATCAATCCATACTAAGACTATAAGGGAAAAATCTTCTTCAAGCAACCTTCCTAAGTCACCCCAAACACTAAGGTCATTTCATAACAAGTAATAACTAGGTTACATTCTCTTAAGGTTAGCCAACAACATCATTCTCAACTACTAGAGCAACTAAAGTATTCTCATGCTATTCATGAGACCTCAAGTAGAACTATCCAAGGTTCTAGGCTAAAGGTCAAACATCACACTTTACAAGTTTAATAGCCTACAAGAAACAACTAATCCCAAGTATCACCATTCCTCCATTATCATCTAAAAACCCACCCAATCTCACAAGATATCAATAAAAATCAACCTCAATCTATCTACAAGTAAGCCTAACCTACTTTGAGTCCAATTGCTCACGGACCAACAAGTATTGCCTTCCCTTTTCTTGAAGCTTATTTTTCCACGAGCCAAGATATAAATAACATAATATAAGCATCATTACAAGAACAACAACATCCATTAAGGCACCATTATTCCATGGGTCCAAAATGACACGAAACCCCCAAATGGGTCCCACCTTCAAAAAATGAGTTTTCGAGACCAACCCATTCTTCAAACATCATTAAGGAGCAATAACCCTCAAGAAATTTGAGTAAAACAATCATATTTGTGGCTACAAATGATCCTCAAGGACATAGGTTTTGGAGTCTAGAAATCAAAAAATTAATACCAAATTTAAAGGAATCTCACCTTAGATTTTTAGCAAAAAATGGATTACACAAGTTATTCGAGCTTCTAATCAACCCACAAGACTCACTTTTAAGTCAACAAATCTTTGTGGTTGCTAGGGTTCTAAAAAAGAAGAAGAATTCCCCAAAAATTGACCAAATGGGCCTTTTATACCAGTTTAAATAGGCCCGCAAGGTAAAAACTTGTTTTTGATCTCCCGGACTCATTTGGACTCCATTTTTCGCAAACGAACTATGTAACCCCACTAGACATTTCAGATGCATTGGTGAAGTTAGATTTTCCATCTGAGTTCATTTAGGCCACTTCTGGGTCCCACACAATATATTTCAATTTTTGAATTTTCGACTAATGGGTCGAAATGAGTTCGGATGCTATGGGATCTGAACCAAAAGTCTATCTATCCTAAAATCGATATTACATAGTTGTTGGTGTAGTCAAAATTTGCATCCGAAATTATTTTATTGAAGTTTTTGCTCGGCAACCATTTGAAATCGACGAAGACTTTTAAATAAATAATTGGCTCTAAAAACCAACGAACTATCCTGTAATCGAACTATCAGTTCCAACAAGTCATAAATGACTTGGGGCAGTTATGGAGAAGCTCAAACAGCGGAAATAAGCATAAATATGAAGGGTCATTACATTATGGCACCCTGCTTTGTGATCTTGCTTGTCCACCTTACTGATACTCCAATCCTTGTGGCAAACTTGAATTGGGGGCTTGGCCACCGAGTCAAGTGAGGATTCCATATATCCCGTGGGATTGTAGAAATATTGGGCATACCATCTAGCTCAGAAGTAATATGAAGATTTGAGTCAATGTTTTACAAGCATGAATTAAAGCTCATCAAATTATGCCCATGTGTTTTGATTTACCTTATGATAAATTTCTTTATGCAATGCTCTAACTTATGTTGTATAAAAATATATATTATTTTTGGATTGTTCTACATACCAGTACTTCGAGTATTGACCCCCTATATTTCAGGTTCTGTGGTATACTCCCATGGTCCACCACATCAGTAGAACACTTGGGATATGACAGAATTGGTGAGGCATCCATCTTTCGAAAGGCCTTTACTTATATGTTGAGTATTTCAGTATGTGGTCCAGCCAGGGGCTTTGTCCCAGCCTAGACAGTTAGTTTTCATTAGAGGCTTCGTAGACGAGATTTTAGTATTGTATTGTCATAATTTCGTTGACACATTTTGGATTATAAATTTCCAATGAATATTATTATATCTTCCGCACTTTGATTTATCTATGGATTATGCTTATGGTAGAATGCTAAGGGGTCTCTCGAGCCTTTGCGGTTCGGATGTCCGTTGCGGCCAGGGCCTCAGTTCGGGTGGTGACATATAATCAATATCAATAATATATTATAGAAATATCTGGACAGGGCATGAAAGCATGCCTTATACTCAAAAACTGCCATGGAGTACTACTCCGAATGATCAAACTCGTCCCATATAAGATCTCACAAATTGAAAGCCAAAAATCTCTCTGGAAAGGCATTAACAAACTGATCCTATGGAAACGCAGGAGAATCAACAAGCCTACAACCGACAAATGATATTCACTAATTTCTCATAGCATCTCTCAACTGATATGTAGTATAAGCTGACAACTTTCATATCCGCGCAGAAAGAGTGAAACACAACTCAGAACACAAGATATGAAAGAATTCGTACGATAAGGAATAAAATAAGGAAAGATTCCTAAAGACATCCTATAGCCTCTCGAAGATAGATATGGACGTCTACGTACCGATCCACGAGACAATTAGACATCCCATTCTTACACCATTGAGACCAATGAAACCTAGCTTCTTTGATACCAATTTATCACGATCCAAAAATAAGGGTCATGATGGCACTTGTCGTGGCATACCTTGACAAGTAAGCCTATCACCAAAATTGATACAAAAAGAAGAAAAGATAGAAATATCCCACGGTAAGGCTTCTAGAATGAAGCCGAACCATATAAGTAATCATAACAATTCGGAAAGAACTTATTCAAAATACCAATCATGCCCAAAACCAGGTATCAATTGTGTAAGAACTACTAATACAATTCAAGAGTCAAATGCATCAAAAAAATAACCACAAACGAATAATAACTGCCTCTGAATACTAATAAAGACATAAAACTAATAGAAAGATAGAGGTGAACTTCGGATGCATGAATGTCCAACCGCTACCTTGGAAGCTCCAACAATCGCCCAAGTCAATCAAGCTAAGGCGCACTTGAGCTAAGACCTGCACCGAAAGGGCGCAGTAGGCATGAATATGGTCCACTTGTACTCAGTAGGTATCATAGACCGACCAAGCAAAGTAGTAAATAAAGCATACAAAATATACACTAAGGGCACGTCACCTGCAATCAGAAAATGTCCCACAACGGTAACCCACACCCCTTGCACTAACAGTTCTAATATATCTCACATATATTACAACAACACACCAAAGTATAGAACACACCAAGGTATCTCACACATGTAGATATAAGATCATCAAATACACGTAAAGAAAGGTAAGACAAATACTTAGATGACAAATCAATAAGGCAATACAACACAACATAAACACAATAAAGTAAGTGCAACGTATATGATGATGATGATGATGCACGAGGTCGTCGCATAACCTCCGAAATCATAGCACAATCCCAGTATATACCTACGGAGCTAAAGCTTCTCTACGTAGGACCCATGGGGGGTTCGTCAATCCATATACAATTCACATATCTCATATCTCTTTTTCGGCATATCCCTCGGAGAAGGTTTTAAAGGTGTTACAATATTTTTTTAAAAAGGTATTGCCAGTGTTTCTCATATGTTGCCACGGTGGTACCAATGTTTTATGAATGAGTATGATATGAAGATGTAATACTCACAACCAATCACAATGAGTATTTCCACAACCAATCACATGATATATTTCTACGACCAACCACAATGATACATTCCCACAACCACATGAGCCAATATCGCATATTGTTTTCGTTTCATCCATGAATTTCCACATGTCTCAATGTCAATAAAGTCTGAATATAATCATAATACACCAATGGTACCACATTAAACAACAAAATACAATTATTCACATGTATTCATGGCTATCAATATCACATAGGATCCTACACGGTCAAACATATCACATAATATCTCAATTTCGATAATTACATCTCATATATGCCCCCATATAGGCACAACACCTAGATAGCCATTTTTCATGATTAGTTCTCACCCTTAACTTGCATTTTGTATCATTATTTACTACCAAGCCCAGTCTGAAAGAGTTAAGTCATAACTTACCTCGAAAGCCAAAACCAATCCGCTACACTTGAACTTGCGATCTTACTTTTCACGAATAATCTCGAACCCCATTAAAAACATCAAATATGAAATCTACGCGTCAAGACAAAATCAAAGACACCCATATTGATTACTTTTGGTTTGGGGTCAAAACAGACCCCCAAAATGGGTTTTCGGAAAAGAAGGACAAAATTGGAACTTTATTTCAAAAACATGTTCCCCATATTTTTAGGAACCTACAGCTGAAAACCCAAGTTAAATCGAGTCAAAAACGGAGTTCAAATCGAAGAAAAACCATTTTTGAGCTTTACCGGGTAAAATCTTTGAAATCCAGGTTAAAATAAAAAATCAGAGTTGTTTTGAAAGTTAAATTGATGAAAAATTAGTAATTATAAGATTTAGAAAATTATTCAAGTGAAAAGGAGTGAAATTTGGATTTAAAATCATGCCTTAAGATTTTTGAGATTTTGAGAAATTATTCAAGAAAGTACTAAGAAAAGGGTGAATTCTTACCTTTAATCCGTAATAAAATCAAGAAAAAGATGTTAATATAGCTTTCCAAGCTCCCACAAGCTTCACTTTTAAGCTCCCAAACAATTTAGAGTTTAACTTTCAAGAGACAACATGAAAAATAAGTAAAATGGACCTAAAACTATTTATAAGTACAGAAAATCTGCACCGAAATAACCAAAAAAGCTGCAGTTTTTTTTTGTAAAAGTCCACTCCGGACTTCGACGGGGTGCCCGAGATTCGTTTGGAGTCCGATTTATGCAAACGAACTATGCAACAACACTAAATTCGATGCTCCGGATGCATTGGCGATATTAGATTTTCCAAAAAAATGTCGTTTTCATAAAGTTGACCCCCGAAACTCGAAATTACAATTTTCCAAATCGAGAGTCGAAAAGAGATTTAAAATGCGTAAAATCATACCAAATATGTTAACACCCTAAAATCGACATTCTGGATCTGTTGGCGAAGTCCGATTTTCCATCCGAGGTCATTTCGATCAAATGTGGATCCCACTCCCATATTTCTAATTTTTCAACTTTCCGATCAATAGGTCGAAATGAGCTCGGGTGCACCGGGACCCGAACCAAAGGTCTACCTAGCCTAAAATTTATATTCTAGAGCTACTGGCACAGTCCGTTCGGCCATCCGTTGCACGGATCAAAAGATATCCACATAAGTCCCAATTAAGGCTCTTTAAGCCATCAAAACCCACAATATTGCATAAATGATACCAAAATGCATCGAAAATCATGTCAATCGCTCCCACACCCCGAAAATATCATAATGCAACTACGGGAAGGGTTAAAATTTTCAAATCATATAAAATCAAGAATTTCACATATTTCATCAAATTTTTAGATCGTTGCATCATCCACCACTTAAAATCTAGTTCGTCCTCGAACTAAGGCAAGGAAATACCTGAATCAATGAAAATCTGGGGATAGGAGCTACACATATCAGACTCAACCTCTGAAGTAGCCTCATCTACAGGTTGATGTCACCACTGGACCTTAACCACAGGGATCACTCTAGAGCGCAACCGTCTAACATCCCTAGCAAAAAAGGAAATCGGCTTCTCCACAAAGGACAACCGCTCATCTAACTGAACCGACTCCTAATGAATTACATGAGACTCATCAAGAATATGCAACGAAACATAGAAATATGAAAAACTGGACGAACAGCTGATAGATCAAGGGGAAAAATCAACTCATAATTCGCATCACCAATAGTTCGAAGAATCTCAAATGGACCACTATACCTGGGGCTAAGCTTGCCCCTCTTCCCAAACCTCATCACACCCTTCATGAGTGAAACTCGTAGGAAAACATGATCACCTACACCAAATCTCAAGGCATGAAGTCTACGATCAGCATAACACTTATGCCTACTCTGAACTGCTCTAAGTCTATCCTAAATGACCTGGACTCTATCTAGCGACTCACAAAGCAAGTTCGTACCTCGAGGTCTCACCTCTGAAACATCAAACCAACCCACTGGGGAGCGACAACGTTTACCATACAATATCTCAAAAAGAGCCATATCAATACTGGAGTGGTAGCTATTACTATATGCAAACTCTGCTAAAGCCAAATGTTGCTCCCACTAGCCACCAAAATCCATCGCACACGCGTGAAACATATCCTTCAAAACCTGGATAGTCCCCTCTGACTGGCCATCATTCTAGGGGTGAAACGTTGTACTACAAACTGAGTACCCAACTCATCCTGAAAAGTCTTCCAAAAGTGAGATGTGAACACAAAACCTCAATCTGAAATAATGGACACCGACGCACCATGCAAACGCATAATCTCACGAATAAATATATGGAGTAACCTCTCAGCACTGAATGAGACCTGAACCAGAATAAAATGAGCTGACTTGGTTAATCGATCCCTGATGACCCAAACACTGTCAGAACCAAGAGAAGTACAAGGCAACCCAGTCACGAAGTGATCTGTTCCCACTTTCACTCGGGAATAGGTAACTCTAAAGCAAACTACCAAGTCTCATATACTTGGCCTTCACCCGCTGACAACATAGGCAATGAGCCATAAAATCTGTTATATCACGCCTCATACCACCCCACAAGTAGTGTTATCTCAAATCACTATACATCTTAGTCACACCTGGATGGATGGAATATCTGGAACAATGGGCCTCCTCCAAGATCAACCTAATCAAATCACCACTCTCGGCACACAAACTCAGCCCCCAATCCTTAAAACTCTATCTGAATTAAGTGAGCCTTCCCTAACCTCCCCACACAACAACTTATCTCGAATCAACCATCTACTCTATCAAAGATGATCTAGCCTCCATTAATGCCAAAACACGCCCCGATGTCAAAATATAAAGCCTAACCATCGAGTTAGCCAAAGAATGAACCTCTAAGGCCAACGACCTCTCCTAAGTCAAATGATGCACCAAGCTACCCATGCTAGTCGACTTTCGACTCAAGCTATCGGAAACCACATTAGTCTCACCCTGATGGTAGAGAAAAGTCAAGTCATAATCCTTAAGCAACTTAAGCCAACAGTGCTGCGTCATATGAAGATCTCACTTGTAAAGAAGTACTGAAGGCTATGATGATCAGAGAAGATCTCACAACGGACTCCATACAAATAGCGTCTCCACAACTTCAAAGCAAACAGAATTGCGCACAACTCCAAATCATGGGTAGGATAATTTCTCTCGTGAGGCTCCAATCTTGATTAGATGCATACATAATTACCTTGCCCTCCTGTATCAACATAACACCTAACCCAACACCTGAAGCATCACAATAGACAATAAAGCCCATGCCCTCCTTGGGCAAAGCCAATATAGGATCTGAAGTCAATTAATCCTTGAGCTTTTGAAAGCTCGCCTCACAACATTATACCACTAGAAGGAATTCTTCTTCTGAGTCAACTTGGTCGACGAAGCTGCAATGGAAGAAAAACCCTCAACAAAACACTGATAATACCCGGCCAAGCCAATAAATCTCTGAATCTTGGTTGGCGAAGTAGGTCTAGCCCAATCACAAACCGCTGCAACCTTAGCTGGATCAACCATAATACCTTCCTTAGTCATCACATGATCCAAGAAAGAAACTGACTCTAACCAAAACTCGCACTTAGAGAACTTAGCATACAACTTTTTATCCCTCAATCTCTAAAGCATAATCCACAAATAATCCTCATGCTAAACCTTATTCTTGGAATAAACCAAGATATCATCTATAAATACCATAACAAAGGAGTCAAGATATGGTCGAAACATCTAGTTCATCAACTCCATGAATGCGGTAGGAGCATAGGTCAACCCAGAAGACATGACTAAGAACTCATTATGACCATATCGAGCCCGAAAAGCAGTTTTTGGAATATCCAAAGCTCTAATCCTCAACTGGTGATAAACCGACCTCAAATCAATCTTTGAAAACACCGCAACACCCTGAAGCTGATCAAATAAATCATCGATGAGAGAAAGAAGTTACTTATTCTTAACCATCACCTTATTCAACTGTCAATAATCAACACACATCCGCATAGACCCATCCTTTCTCTTCACAAATAAGACAGGCGCACCCCAAGGTGAAATACTAGGGCGAATAAATCTCTTATCCAACAACTCCTGTAACTAATCCTTCAGTTCATTCAGCTCTGCTGGGGCCATCCTATAAGGAGGAATAAAAATGGTCTTGGTTCCCGACTCAACATCAATAATAAAATCAATATCTCAATCTGAAGGCATACTAGGCAAGTCCGTAAGGAACACATCTATAAACTCACGGACAACACAGACAGAATCCAAGGAAAGAGGTAAAACAACACTGGTGTAACGAATATGGGCTAAGTAAGATAAACATCCCCTCTCAACCAATTTATGAGCCTGAACATAAGATATGACCCTCTTAGGACCTGAATGAAGTGTACCCTTCCAAGCTATCCTTGGCATATCCGACGAAGCTAAAGTCACAGTCTTGGCATAACAATCTAAGATAGGATGATAAGGAGACAACTAATCCATACCCAAAATAACATCAAAATCGATCATATCTAACACAAGCAAGTCTATCAAGGTATCACGCTCGACAAAAGTCACAACACAAGATCAATGCACCCGATCCACCACTAAAGAATCACCTATCGAGGTAGATACATGAATGGGCATGGAAAGAAGCTCAGTAATAGAATCAAAACCCAAAGCAAAATATACAGATGCATAGGAAAAAGTTGATCCGAGATCAAATAATACAGATGCAAGTCTGAAACAAATGAGGAAGGTACCTATAATCACAGCATCATAGGCCTCTGCCTCAGGTCTGGCTGGTATAGCATAACACTATCCATGACTACCAACTGGCTGAGTAGCCCCACAACCACCAACACAGGCTCTACTATCCTTACATGTTGCTCCTTTGGTAGAATACCTACCTCTCACAGCTAAAATAGGAATATCTCTAAGCACACGACGAGAACAGTCTATTATGATTTTTATGTTAAAACTAATTTTGAAAAGTAAAATAAAGATAGTAATATTCATGAAAACAATCATTTTTCTTATTATTATTATTATTTTTATTATTTTAAAAAAAAAATCTTTCGATAAATCTGTGAATAAATATATTATTATTATTTTTCAAATAAATGGTCGTATCCTGGGTAGTACTTCCTACGTATCTCACAAAAAGTGAGAATCAGACCCTCGTAGTTCATGAAAATTGTAAAAACTATGTTGTTGTATATCTAAAAAAATTTCTTTTATGTTAAAAATAAAATTTTTCTTTCAAAAATGATTAACTAAATTTGAGAATAAATTAATCTCTCGTATTTTAAAATTGCCTAAAGTCGGTCAACAAATAAATAGTCTTCCAAGCAAATGTCAAAGAGCATGTAGGATGCACATGTTGGTCTTTATAAATTAGGTCACCTGTCCTAGCCAGACCTGGCCCCTGTGCCGAGTCCCGCTATGTCAAATGCATATGATGCAAATAAAGAGGTACCTAATAGGGATAACCAGATTCTGAGTTTTCAGTTTTTCTAAGTTTAAACCTAATAGGGATAGGTGTCTAGACTGGCTTACCCGAGAAGACACTCGAACCGGGGAGGGATAACTTGGTCGGTAGCAGGGCAACACCGCCTTCATTGTCGATCCGAACCCCGCCTAACATGTGTGACTATATCCTTCACCAGGTGCCTTGACACTCCGGCTATCTCAAAAAGAAGGTGGGATACATATGCTGCATTCCCTCTATCCTATTTCAGAGACTCAGAGGGGTACGCGAGAGAAGACAATATATAATACAGTTCAAATAATATCAAAGCAGTAAATGAGCGACAAGTAGCACATAAGGCCAATAAACGCAATATCAACAATAATTAAAGCAAGTATAAGTCAATATAAAAAGCTCGAATTCTTATTATTTCCCAGCAGAGTCGCCAGAGATGTCACACCCCTTTTCCACTCGAGGAATCGAGGGCGAAGGGTTTTTCAAATTAAAGTGACGATAGTGAATAAGGATTATTTTAATTACAGAGTCACCACTTGGAATTGAGTTTTGGTGTTCCAAGTCCCCTTTTTGAATCCCTAATCAAAAGGAAATGACTCTTTATTATGGTCTGCGAAAATAGAAGACCTGGTAAGGAATTCTGTTGACCGAGGGGAAGGTGTGAGGCACCCCTCGAGTCCCGTGGTTTTAGAACGATCGCTTTTATTGACTTATCTTGACTTAAATTATTTTGATAAATTATGCTAAGACCTTAATTCATTTTTTTTTGAATTTAAAAAAACTAAAATTGTCTATGGTTCTTATAAATCGATAAAAATTAATTTTTTAGAAAAATATTTGTCAAATTGCATTATTGCATCCTTGAATTTTAAAATATCTCAAAAAGATGTGTATGCCGCATTCTTTAATTGAGACGAAATATTTTCAAACATGCCTAAAAATTATTTAATACTAAAATTTTGAATTATCTTATTTGTAAAAAATCATAGCAATTTATCTTTTCAAAATGATACTTAATCATAACAAAAAGCTAAAATAACTTTTTCATATAAAAATAATAATAATATTAAATAAATAAATAAATAAAATTTTATTTATATTATAGTAATCTTGATCTCATCTCCAGGTTACCAAAAATAATAAAAAGAAAATAGTAATTTTGATCCCTAAAATGTTGTTATCATTATTTATTAAAAGAATATTAAAAGAATATATATATACATAATAACTCATACACAGATACAACTACCTAGCCCCCTTCCCCCTATTCTGTTTTCCTTCTCCTCTCTTTCTCTCAAATATCATCTTTTACATCGTTGTCGCCGATTTAAACGAAAAGGGACGGGAAGAGTGTCCTCGACGCTGATCGAAGATGGGAAGGAAGGAAGAAGGTCAGCTTCATCGGAAAGGGGGTGGAGCTGCGATGGTGGTGGTATCAGCGCCTAGTGGCTGATCCATGACGAGGAAAAGGGAACGGGGTACGGCGCCGGCATAGGGAGGAGAACGGCGGTGCTACGTTGATGGGGACGGATCCAGTGAGTTCCGTCTAAAATCTGGCCGGAATTGGTAGTTTCCAACGGTGGTGGTTGACGGAAAAGGGGGCTGTCACGACGACGTGGAGACGGCGCCGGATCTGATGACTAACACGTGGGGCGTCACTATTTTGGTTATGAGTTTTCCGGTGGTTCTCGGACGAGATTCCGGCGAGGGTTGACCCGAAAGGACCCATGTTGACTATTTTCTAGTGGATTGCTGATTAAATGGGTTTTCCGAAAAGTTGATTTGTCGGATCCGACCACAGGGGTCGGAGTTTTACAAGAATGGAATGAATACAAGCGAGGGTGAATTTTCGAAGGATTTTCGGCGACACACTCGTCGGATAATTCAAACAAAAAAAAACTAGTTGTTTGCCTATTCTTCGATATCTTTGTTTTTCATTCACTTGCTGAATACCATCTTTTCCTCTTTCTGTTATGTACGTGAATATGTCACAACAATGAAAATAAGAATGTATACTCACTGAAAAAAAATATGCGTATGTGTTGGTACTGTGAATTCGTCTGTGAAGAAGTAAAATATTATATACTGTTGTTATTCAATGAACTGCGAGGGTGCATAATCAGTGTATATTGATACATTTATTTTTCTTAATTTAGTACAGTAAATAAACAATATCACAAACTAAACAATGAGATCATTAACATAAACTTGAACATGTTTTGATTCATTATGGAAAAATCATACAAACATAAAGTTGAATAAGAACCTGTTTATAAACTAAAAGAGAAGTCTTGAATATCCTCACCGGAAATTTGAACACCAATCCTACTTCAACTTCACACTTTTCTCTCTTTTATTGTCTGATGTTTTTCTTTTATTATGAACAGTGTAGATAGAAAGTAATACCTTAGTTTTTTTTTTGTTTTGATTTTTTGATGCAGTCTGATCTTTAATGTCAAAGTACGGTTTTTTTTTACTAGTTGAGAAGTCCTTAAATATGAGGACTTTTGGGGGAACAGTTACTTTAAAGGGGGGGGGGGGGGGAATTATTCATCAGATAAGGGGGCTGATTTTAAAATTCAAATTAATTTATAAAATACTAATAATAAATTAATAAATAAATAATATAATAAAAATAATAATTAATTAATTTTATATTTAATAAAAACAAATAAAATAATAATAATAATAATAATAATTAATTAGTTTTATATTTAACAAAACATAATAACAACATAGACAAAAAAAAATATAATAAAATAATATTCAAATTATTAATTAATTTAATAAAATTTATAAAAGAAAACATATATATTTTAATTTTATATTATTTAAAATTAAAATAAAAATCAAAATAATATATGATTAAAAATAAATATAAATATAAATATAAATATTTAATATTGATAGACAAGTTAAAATTTAGGGAGGATCAAAAATCACGTGTCTACAGGAGGCACCAGACATATTTTTGTGGATAAATAAATTTTTGCTTCTTATGATACCGTCGGTCCCAAAGAAGTGATTTTTATTGAAAAATAATGCAACAACCTAGGTTGAAGAAAGTGGAAAGATATTCCTAAAAATGACATCCGACAAGGTGTTGACTCTCAAAAATATTCTTCATATTCCTATTATTAGAAAGAACTTAGTGTCGAAAATGCTTCTCGTTAAAAATGGATTTAAATATATGTTTTTTTTTTGGAGAAGTCTTAATAAGCAAGAATAAAATGTATGCAGGGAAGGGCTACCTCAATGAGGGTCTTTTCAAACTTGATGTAATGGTTGTTGAAATGAAGAAAGTTGAGGCTTCTTCTTACTTGCTAGAGTCAAATAATGATTTGTGTCATAGAAGTTTAGGACATGTCAATTATAAAACCTTGTGAAAAAATAATTAGTTTGAAAGTGTTGCCTAACTTTGAGTGCAATAAATGATGGGTGTCTTACTCTAAGTTTAGTTTTACCACAAAATTTGTAGGAGGAAACCATCCTTATAGAAAATCGAATACTCAATAGAGTGTCCCATAGAGAGATACAATCCATTCCATATGAAAAATGGAAAGAAAGAAAACCCAACTTGAAATATTTAAAAGTGTGAGGGTGTCTAGTCAAAGTCTAAGTTCCTATACCTAAAAGAAAAAAAATAGGACCAAATGTTTTGGACTAAATTTTCATCGGATATGCTAAAAGCAGTAAAGCACGTTAATTTTTGGTTCATAAATTTGAGCATCCAGATATTCATGAAAATACGGTAATTGAATCAGATAATGTTGAGTGCTATAAATAAATTTATTTGTGTAAAATTGGACATGCGTTATCTAGTGGAGGATCTAAACGACCTCAAGGTAAACCAAAGGAAAATGTACTTAATGATGAGAATCCAGGGCGTAGTACACGTCAAAGAATGTCTACCTTCTTCAGATTAGATTTTGTAACATTTCTTCTTGAAAATGAGTCTCATACGTTGAAAGAAGTGATGTCGTCTTCGTACTTCTTCTTTTAGAAAGAGGTTGTCAATAGCTAATTAATTGTTATTCAGTATATGTTGCATTCTTAAAATAATTAAGAATTCATTTAATTTGATACTTGAGCGTTGAAATTGATTTTTTGAAACAAAAAAGAGCGTCGATAAAAAAAGAAGAAAATAACAATTTATTATTAAAATGTTTATATGCATCATTCAAAGTGTGACATAGTGTTCAATAATGTTTACCTGTTATTTGTGTTATATGGGTTAATTTATACCGAAAAATATGGAGAAGTAGATGTTTTTTAAGAAAAGAAATAAAAATAAAAATCTATCTTTTGTTTTGTTTATATTAGTGATAGTAACTTCCAAAAGACGGGTTGGAATCATGTGAATGTGAAATAAGTAGTTATTAGCTATATATATATATATATATACTATTTAGTACTTAATGAGGTGCTACTCCGGACGATATTATTCATAAGAGAAAATTTGGAACGAAGCAAAAGCGAAATAGCTCCTACTAATATAAAACTCTCCATCTCTCTCTTTTTTCTAAAAAATGATGAATGCTCAAAATTAGTTTTTGGTATGTCATTTACTTCAGTTCTAGCAATTAATTCATTAATTCTTTCAAGTTTTTACTATTTTTTAATAGAAATTTTTGCTTGTAAATTGCATTTAATTTCTAGATTTTTGTTACTTCAAGAATGTTAATACTAAAAATGTATTTTTAATTTGCAGAGGACATACCAACTTCCGTGGTTCTATTCTTGTTACGTTCAAATCTTTTTCAAGTCTACTCGGTAATTTTAGATCTTACTACAACTAAACTATTTTATGGAAAGAAAAAGAAAATTAATTTGAGTTGTATTTCATGGAACAAAAATGTATTCAGATTTTCTTGTTATGCATTGATTTGCTTGATTTTCACACACCAAAAAAAAAAAAATACGCACGCACATTAACACGCACAAAAAATATTTTTTCTTTTTTAGGAGCTAAATAACAGAAGTTCATTGTTGACAATGAGGTTTTATAAAAATTAAAGAGCATATTGGCTATGGTCTATTTAGAAATGGATTAAAAGTCAATTTTAGTAACTAGTTCATGTTTTATTTATATATGTTTTCAAAATTCAACCCTATAAAACTTTAACTTGTCACTGTTTAATCATCTGCATCTAGATCTATTAAATAAATTTTTGTATCACTCTCTATATATAACGTTTTGATAACCAAATCTTTAATGTGACTTCAATTTAGTGATTTTGTCATTTAATATTTTTTTAAATTTTAAGGATTCATCTCAGTAGTTTAGGTGATTGGTACTTGAACTTACACTATTGAAGGTTAAATCCTGATTTTGCACCTTGTAATCTCCTCCGCCCCCAACTCAATTTTGTACACTTAAACAAACTCGTTTCCCAAGTGAATCTTTTATTCTTTTTCACATAGATCGAACTTTAGGGGGGGTATGGTATAGACAAGAATATTTTTTAGTTTTTCATGTTTGGTCACTCAACAAAATTCAGAAAACACTTTTTCTAGAAAAATTATTTTTTAAAAAAATGAGGATAATGATTCCAATAGGAAAAAACAAATTCATAAGTGTCATTTCACGCTAATTGTCCCTTATCCACCATCCAGCAACCCCAGCCCTATAGCTTCCATCTCCACCATCCCACACACCTAACGTTCCACCCTCTACCCCGTCATGCTTTGCGTACCAAACATAAGAAAAACACTTTCCATGGTATCACACACACCCTTGCAAGTCGGTGTTTTTTTGTCTTCTTGTTTCATTTTTATTGTGTCACCTTTCTATATCATAACCCTAAACTTGTATATTTGAATTTCTTTGACATATCCTAGATTGAATTATCATATAACTTCATGGAAAATTCAGAAGTTAGAAATCAATACACAGATACTAAAGGGAATTTGGGAAACAACGGAATTTCGGATGCCTTAAAGGTAAGACCTCATTTAGCACTTGAGAAAGAAGTTGTTGCAGCAAGGGCAATGTTGTTGAGAAATAGGACTTCTACAAGCTTGGCCGGCCATGGTTTCATTAGCTCCATCCAACCATGTGTTTTGGCTAGCACCAAACCATTACCAACATCAAGTGCAGCTCCATTTGTGAATTTTCATAAGCATGGCTTTGCCTCCTACCTTGCACTTGAAGAGATTGAACAATCCGAGTACTACACTGGTGTAGAGATCTGTTATCCAAGATACCAAGTTATTCACAAGTACGTATGTCAAACCTCTCTATATGCTTTGATACTATGTTAAGTCATTTATATAGCAAAAGAATAAATTATGTTTAGAACAGGTATATATGAATTATGAGTTGGAATTTTGTGGATTTTCATATCTTTTTCAAGTCAACTTGATAATTTTAGATCTTTCTAGCTACAGCTATAATGGTTTTATAGAAGGAAAAAAAGAATATTAACTTTGAGTTGCATTTCATGGAATAAAAATGTATCCAGATTTTCTTGTTATGCCTTGATTTGCTTGATTTTCACACACACCAAAAAAAAAAAAACATGTACACACACATTAACACGCGCAAAAAAATGTTTTACTATTTTAGGAGCTAAATAACAAAAGTTCATCGTTGACAACGAGGTTTTATCAAAATTAAAGATCTTATTGGCTATGGACTATTTTGCAATGAATTAAAAGCCAATTTTAGTAACTAATTCATGTTTTCTTTATATATGTTTTCAAAATTCAACCCTAGTGAATTTTAACTTGTCATTGTTTAGTCATCTGCATCTAGATCCATTAATTAAATCTGTGTGTCACTCTCTACATAAACATTTTGATAATCAAATCTTTTGTGCTTGATTAAAGTAACTTTAATTTTTTGTGATTTGTGTAATCTTAATAATTTAGGTAGTTGGTACTTGAACTTACAGTATTGCTAGTGAAAATTCTATTCTACAGTGTAATCTCCTCCACCCCCAACTTCTTTTATATAAAAAAGTTATTCAATTTTGCACAATAAAACAAACTCGTTTCCCAGGTTAATCTTTTATTTTTTTTTTCATATAGATCAAACTTTAGGAGATGTGTGGTATAGACGAAAATATTTTTCAATTTTTTCATGTTTGGTCACTCAATAAAATTCAAAAAATATTTTTTCTAGATTTTTTTTTAAAATTGTGAGGATAATGATTTCGGTAGGAAAAAATAAATCCAGAAGTGACATTTCATGTTGATTGTACTTTGTCTACCCTCCAACACCCTCACCACCTATAGCTCCCATCCCCACCATCCCACACACCTTACCCTCCACCATCTACCCTGTTATGTTTTGCGTACCAAACACAAGAAAAACACTTTATTTAGAAAAAGATTTTTCATGGTATGAGACACACCCTTGCAAGTCGTGTTTTTTTTATCTTCTAGTTGCATTTTTGTGTGTCACTTTTCTTTATCATGATCCTAAACTTGTATATATGAATTTCTTTGACATATCCGACATTAAATTGTCATATAACTTCATAAAAAATTTAGATAAGCAAAAGTCAGAAGTTATAAATCAATACATAGATGCTAAAGTGAATGTGGGGAACATAGAATTTTTAGATGCCTTTAAGGTAAGGCCCCGTGTAGCACTTGAAAAAGAAGCTGCTGCAGCAAGTGCAATGTTGTTGAGAAATAGGGTTTTTACAAGCTTGGCCAGACATGGTTTCATTAACTTCATCCAACCATGTGTTTTAGCTTGCACCAAACCATTACCAATATCAAGTGCGGCTTCATTTGCTAAGTGTCGTAAGCATGGATTTGCCTCCTACCTTGCAATTGAAGAGATTGAACAATCCGAGTACTACACTCGTGTAGAGATCTGTTATCCAAGATACCAAGTTATTCACAAGTATGTATGTCAAACCTCTTTGTATGCTTTGATACTATGTTTAAGTCATTTATATAGCAAAAGAATTAATTATGTTTTGAACAGGTATATGGATTGTGAGTGGAAATTTCATGAGCATACGAGTCACCATAATAATATTCTTCAGAGAGCAGAATAGGTAAGTTTCATCCTTTAGATTCCTGAGTTTATTCGTGGAAGAATGCTATCTTTTGTTATGTTTATGTTAATTAGCGGCTTTCTGTCAAGCTATGTATGTAATAGTTAAGTAGAGCAGCTAGCTAGCCAGCACAAAAAGGTCATTGCATGTCTTTTTGCAGTTGATCAATGTTTATCTTTTAATTTCCATTCCAGCTCAGTTGGTATGAAATCCTTATTTCTTATGTTCATCAGTACTTATTTTGTGTAAATCATTTTAATAAATGCACGTTGGTAGTTGATCGGCGCGGAGTGTCGTGCGGGAGCTAGCAAAGTAACTAAACTTTGAACAATTATAAATTAGAAATAAAGAAAAATATACCAAAAAGGAGGAAATCTTATAACGCGATCTGGTCAAATTGACCTAAATCACATGGGAGGAGATAACAATGTGTTAATATTTTTTTAAAATATAGAAGAGAGAATAAATTTTACCCCTACTTAAAATATCATAGCAAACCTAATAAAAATGACACCAAAAGAGAACTTCTTCCCCAAAGTAATCCTTTTCTTTTTCAATTTCAGCATATATATATATATATATCATATATTCAAGCTTTTGGTTGGCCTTATATATTAAGTTCCACATTGATAACACTCACATAAGTTCTGTACCAATTTTTATAATTTTATTTGAGATAATATGCAGAACACTAATTGTAACACCCCGCACTTTCGGGATGAAGTTTGAACCATCTTTTCTATGTGTATAGACCCGAACCCAATGATTCTTTGTTAATAAATGTGTGGTGATCAATTCTATAGGGTGTGAATACCTTTGAATATAAATTGAAGTCCCCTAACTCAAAGGCGAGTTGAAAATTTCCTATCGCTTAAGTTTTAGTGAACGTCTAAACTTGGGTCAACTTCCATCGACCATAACTTCTTAGTATATAATGATTTAGAGGCACTACTATATATCAAATAAAAGTTCTTTGAGTCTTCTTTTCAACTCCACCATTTTTATCTTACTCCGATATCGGAGTAGAAAGTTATACTCATTTTACTTCGGAGTGTCTAACTGTCAAAAAGTGACGATGAAGTTGACGACTTGTCAACTAGGTGACGATTAGGTTGACGAGCCGTCAACTAAGTGACGACCCATCAGCTCTAGTCGTCAGCCTAGGACAGTAAGGGGGGAATTCAAGCCTGAAAGTGATGACTTAGGTGACAAGTCGTCACTTAACTGACGGGTCGTCAACCTAGGTCGTCAACTGAAGATTTCTGCAATTTTCTTTGATTTCTTTAGGGGTATTTTGGTATTTTCCTCACCTCAAACCCATCCCCACGAATTAAATCATGCATTAAACCCTATTAACTGATAAAATATCAGTTTATCATCACTCATGATCCTCTCCACTCTCAAGAACAAGAGAAATTAGGGTTTCCATCAAAGATCAAGAATCAATCCTAAAGTTCAAGATTTTTGAGAAACGAATCAAGATTTGGATTTCCATCCTTCAACTTAAGTAATCTAAGGTACGTGGGATTTTCCTAAATTACATTGGCATGATGAAATCATTTTAATAAGGTTTTGGAATGTTGAAAAATCATATGTTTATGAAGGATTTCGAATTACATTAAGGGGTCGTTTGGTAGAGTGTATAAGATCAATGCAAAATATAGTGTATTAGTAATGCTTGTATTAGTTATGCATGTATAATACATTGTTTGGTTTTATGTATAAGAAATAATACATCTTACATAATTTCTATAAAAGAAATATTTCTTTACAAAAATACCCTTCTTTGATTTTTTACACTTTTTTGCAACAAAATCTTTTTGCCATCTCAAATATAATTTGTATTGTTGAACTTGTATATAGAGGTTTCGGATTAATTGCAAGACCTTCGTCTTTGCGCATGAAATATTATGCCAACGGATTAACATAGTCGAAATAAAAATAAAATATAAGACGTAAAATTAAGAAATAGTCTCAATTGTTTTTTAATCTTTTTTAAAGACCCTCGAAGCAAAGAAAAAATATGTTACAATTATTTAAATCAATTATTCATTGTTGTAGATTTAAATGGTGGAAAAAAATTTGTGAAATGTTTTGAAAAGGTTCACTATTACAAATTAAAATGGCGGGAAAAGGAATGGTGGAATATTTTGAGAGAGAAATTGAGGGGTATTAAGTTCATTTAATAAGTTAATACATGTATTAAAGACTGTAATTTGCATTACTAATACATAGAAAATCGGTGGTATTAGTAAGGGCAAAATTCAGAAATAGCATACTTATCCCCTTAATTATGAGTTTCATAGTAACAGTTTCATAATTACATAATATAGCAAGTTGTATTTTGTAATTTTGCAAACTGTTGCTACAAAAATACAAATACATATGATTTTTACTGCCCTTATGATCGATATGTATTTTCTATTTTTGCAAACTGTTGCTACAAAAATATAAATACATACAAATACATATGCTACAAAATGTAATTTGATAAAAGTGTTGTTATTTTTTGTAATTTAATACTTAAGTATGCTACTTTATGTATTTTTTCCTATAAGTAATACACACCTTAATGCACAATAGATTGTATAACTAATGCTTGCATTAGTTATACATTGACTAGAAATTGTACAAAACAAGGTATTTATAATACACATTAATTAGTATATGCATTATTTTTGCCAATACACTCTACCAAACGACCCCTAAGAAGTATGTATTGTGAACGTTTTGGTCTTGAGGCCTTCCTTTAAACTTGAATTTTTACTCGTGTATATGTATATATGTGTTTTCGTTTTAGAATATGAATTGAGAGCATGAATAACGTATTTCCCTCTCTCATGGTGTTATTTCTTGATTTACAAGTTATGGGTTACTCAATTGCAAGTCTTAAAGCATGAACCAAGGGTTTTACTATCTTATATGAACTTTATGTCGGTTGAGAATTGTAGAGAGAGATAATTTCTCATTTTAAATGTTAAATGTGATAATCAAAGGAATTGCATGATTGTTTTAAGAAATTGACAATCATTTTTTGAAATGTTGAAAAAGAGAATCTTTGCATGGTTTGACATATGTTTTGAAACTTGGATCCTATTGTACTATTTGAATGACTTGGTGGTCTAAATACTGTTGGAATGAAAGAGTTGTAATATGATAATGTATGGCTTAGATATATGACTTGCAAGTTTTGGTATAACGATACTAAACAAATGAATGCTATAGCAGATTCAGAACAGACTAAAATACAGATTTTACTCAAATTTTGAATTCAGAAAGATGCATGTTTATAAAAGATTAAAAATGGGCCTAAAGAGAGTTAAATGGTTACCCGAAGAAAGTATGAGCTGAAAGACTCAACGCTAGAAATCGTGATTTGCCGACATGGAATTATGGTACCCTGCATTGTGATCTTGTGTAACTTAATTCATGTCGTCCCAAACTGGGACTATGGTTAGGAGCCTTGCTTTGTGATCTTGTGCACTATCATGACATGTTGATTTGACTGGAGATTTTTGCACCCTGCTATGTGATCTTGCGTGTCCCTCTTGTAGATACTCTAATAGTTGCGACAAACTTGGATTGGGGGCTTGGCCGCCGAGTCAAGGGCGGATTCCATATAGCCCGAGGAATTATAGATTGTAGGGTGCACCATCTAGCTCAGAAGTAAAATAAAGAGTGTGTTATGGTTTCAAAGAAATGTTTCCAAGTCTTTAAAGAATGCCAATGTGTTTTCATATATCGTATGTAAAATGTTTCATAAATTGCTCTCACTTATATTATATAAAAGTATGTTATTTTGGATTACTCTGCGTACCAGTACATTTGTACTGATCCTTTATATTGCAGTATCTGAGGATCAGTCCCGGGATCCCGCTAAGCTGTTGACCATTGTCAGACGATTGAAGTTGGTGAGCCTCTCTTATTTCGGAAGGACTTATCTCATGATTTCATTGTTTTTAGTTCATGGTCCGACCGGGGACCTTGTCCCAATCTTCAAAAAGATGTTGTTTTCTTTCAGTTAGTAGAGATTTCATAGACAGGTGTTAGATGGATTTGGGTATTGATGAAATTATAACCGTATGGTTTTGTTGAAATTGGATGACCATGATTCCGTTTTGTTTTCCACATTTCCTTTTAGTTTATGAATTGTGAATATGATTGCCAGTAGAGAAGGGCTCTCAGGCCTTCATGATTCGAGATGCTCATCGCTGCCAGGGCCTCGATTTGGGTCACGACAGTAATATATTATCAACACTTCGATTAGAATAACGATCAACAACAAATCCATTCTTAAAGTAAGGGCTCCTCGCACATATATAACACACTCTCCATTACTATTCTCTACACATAAGAGTTCATATAATATTATGATCATATGAATATATATAATCCACACATAAATAGTTCATAAACCGAAAACCTTTATTACTTCAATGTATGTACACACTACTAAGTAATGAGAAAATCTAGTGGACATTTCCCAAGAGTCGATCCAAAATCTATTAAAAACATTATCAATGAGTGAATACATGTGTCATTGAACCGTCGTTCCTACGTGTGTAAACTCCAACCCCATGATCTTCAAGTGAATACATGTGTCATTATCATTATCCTAGTGTTAAGAATGCTTTCAAAGTGAAAAATGTTCGTAGGAATTACTTAGAGAGAAGTTGATCTAAGAGCCTCTGATTCGGCCAAATTTTGGCATTCGACTCTACAAGGATCGACTTTGAACGTACATAATTTTTTATATATATGAAATTTTTTATCTCAAGACCCACCAAATAATAGATAATTGAGTTATCTTTCCAACGATACTAATTTCACCTTAATCCGTTACCCGAGCAAAAACTTGTGGCCTTTTTCATGAGAAGCAGTAAGGGCAGGCGATAAGCCTGCGCCAGGGGGTTATTCCCCTGAGGGCATCGCGGGGGCTACTCTCCCTGACTAAGTGGCGCACCGCAAGGTCTATTCCCTCACTGTTTCAGTTTCTCAAAGGTCAAGGGGCACTTTTGTCCTTTCCCCTCAACCCCAAACGTCCAAGGCACAAATTATAACACCCAAAAGGGCATTATTTGCCCATCTTCTTCAAAATTTCTCATGTAAAAACCCTCCCCTTCCCAAGAACAAGAGAATTCAAGCTTCCTTCCTCAAGAATTCAAGGATTTAAGTTTTGATTTTGAGTAATTGAGGTATGTGGGACTATTCTAAATTTCATGGGCATAAGTTTTAGAGTTTGTACAAGATTTAAAGTATATCTATATGCACGTATTATGAGATTTGAGATTGTTTTGAGAGCATTCATTGGAAACCCCAATTTATGATGAAATTTTATATAAATCATGGGGGTTTTACCTAAACTAGAATTATGTTCATGTGTATGGATGTTATGAGTATGAAAAGTTATATGAAAGCATGATTTACGGAATTTCCTCTCTTGCTATGAAACTCATTGTCTTAACAAATTTATGGACTGTTTACACAGATGGTTAAAATCTTGAGTTTAAATATTTTGCTAATGTTTTACGAATTGTTATTGTTTTATGAACGAATTAGAGGGGTTTTTTCTTGATTTAAAAATGTTCATGTTTCCTAGTTTTAAATGATCTCATACATTCTTCTTGAAAACAAAAGACAGAATAAAGATAGAGGGGAAAAGGGAAATTCAAACTCCAAAAAGCTCACCCTATCTCCTGATAATCAACACGGCACAATCTCGACTCAACGGCGGCAACTAGAACTCAGGTCTGCACCAAAAAGGTACAGAAGTGTAGTATGAGTACCAAAACACGGGTACTCAATAGGCCTCATTGGACGAATGAGCTAAATTATAATATAAGGACGATATAAATAATGAAAATAACTTAAATTTAAGGTATAGGATCAAACCTGAATCCTCTTTAATATCACTATATAAAATAACTAATCTACTAGGGAAATAGCATAACGTATCATATCACTATATACCATAATCGTCATACAAATGAGTAATCATTTCAGAAGCGTAAATCCATATATATACAAAACAACCATGTATTTACCATAATTAACACCAACCATCATTAGAATATAAAGACAAGAACTTACCATGACGTCCCATACCACCGAAGAGTACACCAAAAGACCAATCCATCAATATATCAAGGCACAACCACTCAAGCTACTCACCAAAGCCACGGGTTGCACATTCCCGCCATGGCCTCTTACCGAGGTCTACAATCATCATCAATACCACAATTTAGCACAACGAAATCGATATCACCATAGCTAGTTATATAGTTACTTATTCTCTATTTCATTGATGAACTCCAAGTCTAGTCTATATTATCTAATCTCCAAATCCATGAAGCACTAGGTTACAAGTCTTATAGTTTACTAGTCATCAATTAAAGAAAAGCTACAACTTACCAACACTATTATTTATTTACCTATCTTAAGGCCATTTTCTAGTTAGCATCCTCATATATAAGTCGTCAATTAAGCCACCACGGCATCACATGATAGATGTGATACCAAACTCTCCAAGAACACAATAACACAAACACCAAAATCAGTCTACTAGTTCAAGAACTATGGACCCTTTTGATGACCTCTCTCGGATTTGCAAGAAAAACAAGAAGGGAAGTGATATCAAGAGTAAAACACACTAAAACAACAACAACACTTGATGAACAAGATGCAATAACAATAACACATAGTTGCAAAGACAAGAACACAAACGGATTACACTAGATATAGACAAATGATTACAAGAAAGTAAAGATAGATAGATAGACAAAGGGATGGTATAATAGTAACAACCCAAAAGCTTATACTACTTTTGGACCTTTAATATCACACACAACCTAAACCTATCTCTTACGTGACCTCAAGAGAACCAAAATTCCCAAGCAATCTCCGTTTCTAAGCAAATGATCAACACAAGGATTCCACCTTAACCAAGGATTCCACCCTGTTAAAGACTCTCAAAGAGTCTACAAAATATATTCTCCAAAAATCTTCCAAAATTGACCTAATGAGGTTCTATTTATACCTAGGTTAACTTATTTCAAATGACTTAAAAACCCTTGCAAAGGGTGGATGAACAGTGAACGCGGATGAACAGTGAATCGTTTTAGAGCTTATGGGACTTATTTTCTACACTTCAAAGCTTTTTCCTTAGATGAGCAGACCCCCGAGCTCGAGTCTTAGCAGATTAGACCCCGATCATAATCGTACCCGTATCATCTCCCCTCCTTAAAAAAGATTCATCCTCGAATCCGAACCTTGCAAAGCAATAGGAAGGACAAGAAAACAAAAGTTCCTCAAGGTATGAGGGTTAGGATTAGTGTAATCAATCATATCATCTTGCCAAGGTGGCTCAAACTTCACATATACCCAAACATTCCTCTTACCTGAATACCCTACCAAGGGATAATCAACTAGTTTATCCACATAAGTGTGACAAGAAATAAGGAACAAACGTCGCTTATCAAGTGGAAAACATAGACTCTTCTTGGAACAACAATTAGACTTGAAAGCTGAGAGAGGAAAGCCATACATTCCATGCACATTCAAGTCATTCCAAAAGACATCCTCATCACCACACTTCAAATGATCACCAAAATCAAATGGTTAGAGTGTCCATGGGCACGAGTTGGGAATACAATTCCTTACCCCAATACTACTACAATAATGATCAAATGTCCCCTCAATACTATCATGGTCAATAACAAAAACAACTAAAGGGTCATCCTTAGTTATTCGGCTAACATGATCAACATCATCATTTCCACACACAAGTTGGTCTTCATGACTTTCATAAGACAATGTACTACCACTTTCCACAATGGCTTCAACACTAGGTGAATCAACTAGTGTATCCACAATCTCGAGTTGTACATTATCATCACGAAATGAAGGAACATTCGGCTCACTTAAAGACAAACTATAATTCACACTTAGTTGGCTATTATCCTCATTCACTGGAGTGCAAAAGTTAGTTTGATTACCTTGTAGATCATGTGGATCATGGCCACTCATGGGAATTTGATTAGGAAGGCTTGGATGCTCCATCAAGTTATCAAAATTCTTGCACAGAGAGCTTTCCGTCCCTTCCAATCTTACTTCCATTCTGTCCATTATTCGCCTATCTATGGCATCAAGCCTTGCCATGATGGGTTTAACCTACTAGGCATTTCATCTTTATTCGCCATTGTACCCATCAAGAGCTACTAAGCAAACAACACGAAAATAACAAACACATTAAAGATTAGCAAAAATCAGTCCACAATTCATCACAAAACAGTCCACAATGTGTCTCAAAATAGTCCACAATCCCTCACTTTCACACTTTGGATATTTCACTCTATTGGCCTTACAAGTGTTGATAACTCACTTATACTCCAATGATGTTACTTGGTCCCAATTGTGGCTCGAGGTCGGAGTAGATTCTTGTTTGAAATGACTCAAATAAGTAATGTACGAACTTGAACCAAAAAAGATACCACAACTCAAAAACGAGAAAAGCACACAGCAAACAACGTTAACATGAAGAACGTACACAAAACTAACTTACAAGCTAGTAGGGTATTACTAGGTTATCAATTAGTGTCGAGCAAACAAACGAAACTAAGAAACAATAAAATGAAACTAAGAAATCTAAAATTTGAGCTCAAAAATACTGCGTGAACAGTACTTTAATGATGTGGCACTCCACTATTGGCCTCGATTTTTATCAAAATTTTATTTCCCAATTTCAAGTCTTGATCAATATACAATTTGGAATTGGTGGATTTGGTTAATGGAGGGAAAAGTGCTCTTGGAGCCTTTTTGTTCAAATTTCAAAAGAAAAACTTGACTTCTTTGAACTTTCTCCTTGAAACAAGGTCCTTAAATCAAGAAAAAGTAGATGAAAAGTCTTTGAAGTGACAGGGACAAGTCTTTCACTAACAACTACTACAAGCTTGTCTTCCACCTTTTAAGATCTAGTTTGCACTTTAAGGATTAACAAAATGATGAAAGGGTGAAGAACCTCAAGAAAACAATAATTCCAAGAACAACAACAATTTCAGTTTCCAACTCCACTACAACAAGAACATCAAATCGGCCAAGGTTAGGTAACAACAACATCCAACTCGGCCACACCTTGTTCTGATCAACAACTTCAACAAGTTCAAGTTCAATCTTAGATTTGGACACTTTTTAGTGTTGATGAGAAAGAAACCAACACTAGAAACACTCTAAACAAACAAAAAACTACAAGTTCTAGACACACAACAAACAAACCTTGGCCAAGATAACAACAACACAATTTTCGTCCAAGAATACAAAATGGACAGATTTGCACTTTTCTAGAAAAAAATTTCAGTTTTCATCTTTTTTTTTTTTTTGAATTTTCATCCACGAGAACCCAAGATTGGTAGTGTAGGAACACAACCAGCCTTGCTCTGATACCAAATGATACTAAAATGCCCAAGAACACAACAACATAAACACCAAAATCAGTCCACTAGTTCATGAACTATGGACCCTTTTGATGACCTCTCTCGGATTCGCAAGAAGAACAAGAAGGGAAGTGATATCAAGAGTAAAACACACTCAAACAACAATAACACTTGATGAACAAGATGCAATAACAACAACACACGATTACAAGACAAGAACACAAACGGATTACACTAGATATAGACAAACGATTACAAGAAAGTAAAGATAGATAGACAAAGGGATGGTATAATATTAACAACCCAAAAACTTATTCCACTTTTGGACCTTTAATATCACACACAACCTAAATCTATCTCTTACGCGACCTCAAGGGAACCGGAATTCCCAAGAAATCTATGTTTCTATGCAAATGATCAACACAAGGATTCCAACTTATCCAAGGATTCCACCTTGCTAAAAACTCTCAAAGAGGATACAAAATATATTCTTCAAAAATCTCCCAAAAATGACCTAATGAGGTTCTATTTATACCTAGGTTAACTTATTACAAATGACTAAAAAGCCCTTGCAAAGGGCGGATAAACAGTGAATGCAGATGAACAGTGAACAGTTTTGGAGCTTGTGGGACTTGTTCTTTACACTTCAAAGCTTGTTCCTTGGATGGGCAACCCCCCGAGCTCGAGTCTTGACGGATTGGACCCCGATCATGATCGTACCCGTATCAAGATGTCAACTTAACTATTTATCATACAATACTAAGACCAATATCATTAGGCATGTTACAACCTTAAGGACTAGTTTCCATATTTTAACCAAGTAAGGTACACCAACTAGTTTACTAGGCTTCTATCCCACAAGTCATAGTCATTTATTAGAGACACCTAGTTATCACATAAGCCACTTTATTAGGTGAAATTCCATAACATGATCATTTATCACAGTCAAGTAGATTTACTAGGTGAGCCCTTGGTTCTACACAAGATTACACATATCAATTAGCCTTAACTCAATACTTGGCATAATCCACTTCTAGTTACGAATTAGAATTTATACGGGTCACAGCTCTTAACTACTAATTAGTGATGAAGAATGATTAATAATCTACCAAGGAAGGAATTATGTCCTAAGTACACAAACGGGGTTTATCCACACACAGAATAACCCCACATATGTCCATATATTCATATATATACTCACCACACACGGTATCATCATAACATCATTTCCTTTTTCAGATTAACCGGGTATCATCACAACATCAACATATCCTATGGATTCACCGGGCATCATCATAATATCATTATATCCTCCGGATTCACCGGATATCATCATAACATCATTACCTCTTTCGGATTAATCGGGCATCATCATAACATCAATATATCCTCCGAATTCACCGGGCATCATCATAACATCATTAGATCCTCCGAATTCACCAGGTATCATCATAACATCATTACCTCTTTCGAATTAACTGAGCATCATCATAATATCAACATATACTCTGGATTCACCGGGCGTCATCATGACATCATTATATCCTCTGAATTCACCAGGTATCATCATAACATCATTACCTCTTCTGAATTAACCGGGCATCATCATAATATCAACATATCCTCCAAATTCACCGGGTATCATCATAACATCATTATATCCTTCGGATTCACTGGGTATCATCATAACATCATTACCTCTTCCGAATTAACCGGGCATTATCATAATATCAACATATCCTCCGAATTCACCGGACATCATCATAACATTATTACCTCTTCCGAATTAACTGGGCATCATCATAATATCAACATATCCTTCGAATTCATCAGGCACCATCATATCATTAGCACATCTCCCAAGATAACCAATATTCACATACATATGCAGTCAAATCAATGAACATGTACAAGCCACAATTATAGAGTATAAGTGATGCAAGGTAACACATATCATCATACTTTACAATTAGTCATCACTACATAATATAAGTAAATGCATGAGCATGAATATCTAAATGACATATGCAATCATCACTTTTCCAAGGTTATCATGTTTATTAGCAAGTCAATTATAAGTCAAGTGCATGCTTGCTAGTCGCCTATTTTATTCCCACATTTCACAATACTAACCCAAAAAAGGGAAATTGTTCACATAAGCATTATCTTAATCATTAGACTTGACTCATAGCAAGAGTGGTAACATAATTAGAGGTTACTTGGTGAACTAATCAATAAATCAAGTGATAGCATAACCATAAGTTCAATTCGCAAGACTTTCCGAGGTTATCCATATATGACAACAAGAAAATCAATCAAGTATACATATTATCCAACCATCGACCACATACATAAACCAACAATAGGATTTAAAAATTATAATCTCAATAACGTAACTTAGACGCTCATCAAGTAGCTAGGTCACTAAGGAATTTCATAGTTTAAGCTTAAGGTGGGTCAAGTCCCACTCCTAAATCCCAATAATATCAAAGTTTACTTCCACAAGGCTAACTTCTACTCGAAGTTAGGCTAGGTTATCTAAATCACACCATAAGGGTTTATCAATCCATACTAAGCCTATAAGGGAAAAATCTTCTTCAAGCAACTTTCCTAAGTCACCCCAAACACTAAGGTCATTTCATAACAAGTCATAACTAAGTTACATTCTCTTAAGGTTAGCCAACAACATCATTCTCAACTACTAGAGCAACTAAAGTATTCTCATGCTATTCATGAGACCTCAAGTAGAACTATCCAAGGTTCTAGGCTAAAGGTCAAATGTCACACTTTACAAGTTTAATAGCCTACAAGAAACAACTAATCCCAAATATCGCCATTCCTCCATTATCATCTAAAACCCCACCCAATATCACAATATATCAATAATTATACTACAATCAAGCTCAATCTATCTACAAGTAAGCCTAACCTACTTTGAGTCCAATTGCTCACGGACCAACAAGATTTGTCTTCCCTTTTCTTGAAGCTTCTTTTTCCACGAGCCAAGATATAAATAACATAATATAAGCATCATTACAAGAACAACAACATCCATTAAGGCACCATTATTACATGGTTCCAAAATGACACGAAACCCCTAAATGGGTCCCACCTTCAAAAAATGAGTTTTCGAGACCAACCCATTGTTCAAACATCATTAAGGAGCTACAACCCTCAAGAAATTTGAGTAAAACAATCATATTTGTGGCTACAAATAATCCTCAAGGACATAGGTTTTGGAGTCTAGAAATCAAGAAATTAATACCAAATTTAAAGGAATCTCACCTTAGATTTTTAGCAAAAAATGGATTACACAAGTTATTCGAGCTTCTAATCAACCCACAAGACTCACTTTTAAGTCAACAAATCTTTGTGGTTGCTAGGGTTCTCAAAAAGAAGAAGAATTCCCCAAAAATTGGCCAAATGGGCCTTTTATACCAGTTTAAATAGGCCCGCAAGGTCAAAACTTATTTTTGATCTCCCGGACTCATTTGGACTCCATTTTTGGCAAACGAACTATGTAACCCCACTAGACATTTCAGACGCATTGGTGAAGTTAGATTTTCCATCCGAGTTCATTTAGGCCACTTCTGGGTCCCACACAATATATTTCAATTTTTGAATTTTCGACTAATGGGTCGAAATGAGCTCGGATGCTATGGGATCTGAACCAAAAGTCTATCTATCCTAAAATCGATATTACATAGTTGCTGGTGTAGTCAAAATTTGCATCCGAAATCATTTTATTGAAGTTTTTGCTCAGCAGCCATTTGAAATCGACAAAGACTTTTAAATAAATAATTGGCTCTAAAACCAACGAACTATCCGGTAATCGAACTATCAGTTCCAACAAGTCATAAATGACTTGGGGCAGCTATGGAGAAGCTCAAACAGCGGAAATAAGCATAAATATGAAGGGTCATTACATTATGGCACCCTACTTTGTGATCTTGCTTGTCCACCTTACTGATACTCCAATCCTTGTGGCAAACTTGAATTGGGGGCTTGGCCACCAAGTCAAGTGAGGATTCCATATATCCCGTGGGATTGTAGAAATGTTGGGCATACCATCTAGATCAGAAGTAAGACGAAGAGTTGAGTCAATGTTTTACAAGCATGAATTGAAGCTCATCAAATTATGCCCATGTGTTTTGATTTACCTTATGATAAATTTCTTTATAAAATGCTCTAACTTATGTAGTATAAAAATATATATTATTTTTGGATTGTTCTACATACCAGTACTTCGAGTATTGACGCCCTATATTTCAGGTTCTGTGGTATAGTCCCATGGTCTACCACATCAGTAGAACACTTGGGATATGACAGAATTGGTGAGGCATCCATATTTTGGAAGGCCTTTACTTATATGTTGAGTATCTCAGTATGTGGTCCAGGCAGGGGCTTTGTCCCAGCCTAGATAGTTAGTTTACATTAGAGGCTTCGTAGACGAGATTTGAGTTTTGTATTGTCATAATTTCGTTGACACATTTTCGTTTATAAATTTCCAATGAATATTATTATATCTTCCGCACTTTGATTTATCTATGGATTATGCTTATGGTAGAATGCTAAGGGGTCTTTCGAGCCTTTGTGGTTCGGATGTCCGTCGCGGTCAGGGCCTCAGTTCGGGTGGTGACATATAATCAATAACTATAATATATTATAGGAATATCTGGACAGGGCATGAAAGCATGCCTTATACTCAAAAACCGCCATGGAGTACTACTCCGAATGATCAAACTCGTCCCACATAAGATCTCACAAACTGAAAGCCAAAAATCTCTCCGGAAAGGCATTAACAAACTGATCCTATGGAATCGCAGGAGAATAAACAAGCCTACAACCGACAAATGATAATCACTAATTTCTCATAGCATCTCTCAACTGAGATGTAGTATAAGCCACACCATCCACGCAGAAAGAGTGAAACACAACTCAGAACACAAGATATGAAAGAATTCGTACGATAAGGAATAAAATAAGGAAAGTTTCCTAAAGAATCCTATAGCCTCTCGAAGATAGATACGGACGTCTACGTACCGATCCACAAGACTATTAGACATCCCGTTCTTACACCATTGAGACCAATGAAACCTGGCTTCTTTGATACCAATTTATCACGATCCAAAAATAAGGGTCATGATGGCACTTGTCGTGGCATACCTTGACAAGTAAGCCTATCACCCAAACTGATACAAAAAGAAGAAAAGATAGAAATATCCCACGGTAAGGCTTCTAGAATGAAGCCGAACCATATAAGTAATCATAACAATTCGGAAAGAACTTATTCAAAATACCAATCATGTCCAAAACCAGGTGTCAATAGTGTAAGAACTACTAATACAATTCAAGAGTCAAATGCATCAAACAAATAACCACAAAGGAATAATAATTGCCTCCGAATACTAACATTGACATAACAACTGTAGAAAGATAGAGGTAAACTTCGGAGGCATGAATGTCCAACCGCTACCTTGGAAGCTCCAACAATCGCCCAAGTCAATCAAGCTAAGGCGCACTTGAGCTAAGACCTACACCAAAAGGGTGCAGTAGGCATGAATATGGTCCACTTGTACTCAGTAGGTATCATAGACCAACCAAGAAAAGTAGTAAATAAAGCATACAAAATATACACTAAGGGCACGTCACCTGCAATTAGAAAATTTCCCACAACGGTAACCCACACCGCTTGCACTAACAGTTCTAATATATCTCACATATATTACAACAACACACCAAAGTATAGAACACACCAAGGTATCTCACACATGTAGATACAAGATCATCAAATACAAGTAAAGAAAGGTAAGACAAATACATAGATGAAAAATCAATAAGGCAATACAACACAAAATAAACACAATAAAGTAAGTGCAATGTATATGATGATGATGATGATGCACGAGGTCGTCGCATAACCTCCGAAATCATAGCACAATCCCAGTATATACCTACGGTGCTAAAGCTTCTCTACGTAGGACCCATGGGGGGTTCATCAACCCGTATACAATTCATATATCTCATATCTCTTTTTCGGCATATCCCTCGGAGAGGGTTTTTAAGGTGTTACAAAAATTTTTTAAAAAGGTATTGCCAGTGTTTCTCATATGTTGCCACGGTGGTACCAATGTTTTATGAATGAGTATGATATGAAGATGTAATTCTCACAACCAATCGCAATGAGTATTTCCACAACCAATCACATGATATATTTCTACGACCAACCACAATGATACATTCCCACAAGCACATGAGTCAATATCGCTTATTGTTTTCGTTTCATCCATGAATTTTCACATGTCTCAATGTTAATAAAGTCTGAATATAATAATAATACACCAATGGTACCACATTAAACAATAAAATACAATTATTCACATGTATTCAAGGCTATCAATATCACATAGGACCCCACACGGTCAAACATATCACATAATATCTCAATTTCGATAATTACATCACATATATGCCCCCATATGGGCACAACACATAGATAGCCATTTTTCATGATTAGTTCCCACCCTTAACTTGTATTTTGTATCATTATTTACTACCCAGCCCAGTCTGAAAGAGTTAAGTCATAACTTACCTCGAAAGCCAAAACCGGTCCTCTACACTTGAACTTGTGATCTAACTCTTCACGAATAATCTCGAACCCCATTAAAAACATCAAATATGAAATCTACGCGTCAAGACAAAATCAAAGACACCCATATTGACTACTTTTGGTTTGGGTCAAAACAGACCCCCAAAATGAGTTTTCGGAAAAGAAGGACAAAATTGGAACTTTATTTCAAAAATATGTTCCCCATATTCTTAGGAACCTACAGCTGAAAACCCAAGTTAAATCGAGTCAAAAACGGAGTTCAAATCGAAGAAAAACCATTTTTGAGCTTTACCGGGTAAAATCTTTGAAATCCAGGTTAAAATCAAAAATCAGAGTTGTTTTGAAAGTTAAATTGATGAAAAATTAGTAATTATAAGATGAAAAAAATTATTCAAGTGAAAAGGAGTGAAATTTGGGTTTAAAATCATGCCCTAAGATTTTTGGGATTTTGAGAAATTTATCAAGAAAGTACTAAGAAAAGGGTGAATTCTTACCTTTAATCCGTAATAAAATCAAGAAAAAGGTGTTAATATAGCTTCCCAAGCTCCCACAAGCTTCACTTTTAAGCTCCCAAACAATTTAGAGTTTAACTTTCAAGAGGCAAGATGAAAAATGAGCAAAATGGACCTAAAACTATTTATAAGTACAGAAAATCTGCACTGAAATAACCAAAAAAGCTGCAGTTTTTTTTTGTTAAAGGCCACTCCGGACTTCGACGGGGTGCTCAAGATTCGTTTGGAGTCCGATTAATGCAAACGAACTATGCAACAACACTAAATTTGATGCTCCGGATGCGTTGGAGATATTAGATTTTCCAAAAAGATGTCGTTTTCGTAAAGTTGACCCCCAAAACTCGAAATTACAATTTTCCAAATCAAGAGTCGAAATGACATTTAAAATGCGTAAAATCATACCAAATATGTTAACACCCTAAAATCGACATTCTGGATCTGCGGACGAAGTCGGATTTTCCAGCCGAGGTCCTTTCGATCAAATGTGGATCCCACGCCCATATTTCCAATTTTTCAACTTTCCGATCAATAGGTCGAAATGAGCTCGGGTGCACCGGGACCCGAACCAAAGGTCTACCTAGCCTTAAATTTATATTCTGGAGCTACTGGCATAGTCCGTTCGGCCATCCGTTGGACGGATCAAAAGATATCCATATAAGTCCCAATTAAGGCTCTTTAAGCCATCAAAACCCACAATATTGCATAAATGATACCAAAATGCATCGAAAATCATGTCAATCACTCCCACACCCCAAAAATATCATAATGCAACTACGGGGAGGGGTAAAATAGTCAAATCATATAAAATCACAAATTTCACATATTTCATCAAATTTTTATATCGTTGCATCATCCACCACTTAAAATCTAGTTCGTCCTCGAACTAAGACAAGGAAATACCTGAATCAATGAAAATCTGGAGATAGGAACTACGCATATCAAACTCAACCTCTGAAGTAGCCTCATCTACAGGTTGATGTCACCACTGGACCTTAACCACAGGGATCACTCTAGAGCGCAACCGTCTAACATCCCTAGCAAAAAAAGAAATCGGCTTCTCCACAAAGGACAACCGCTCATCTAACTGAACCGACTCCCAATGAATGACATGAGACTCATCAAGAATATGCAACGAAGCATAGAAACATGAAAAACTGGACGAACAGCTGATAGATCAAGGGGCAAAATCAACTCATAATCCGCATCACCAATAGTTCGAAGAATCTCAAATGGACCAATATACCTGGGGCTAAGCTTGCCCCTGTTCCCAAACCTCATCACACCCTTCATGAGTGAAACTCGTAGGAAAACATGATCACCTACACCAAATCTCAAGGCATGAAGTCTACGATCAGCATAACATTTCTGCCTACTCTGAACTGCTCTAAGTCTATCCTGAATGACCTAGACTCTATCTAGCGACTCACAAAGCAAGTCCGTACCTTGAGGTCTCACCTCTGAAACATCAAACCAACCCACTGGGGAGCGACAACGTTTACCATACAACATCTCAAAAAGAGCCATATCAATACTGGAGTGGTAGCTATTACTATATGCAAACTCTGTTAAAGCCAAATGTTTCTCCCACTAGCCACCAAAATCCATCGCGCACGCGTGAAACATATCCTTCAAAACCTGAATAGTCCACTCTGACTGGCCATTATTCTAGGGGTGAAATGTTGTGCTACAAACTGAGTACCCAACTAATCCTGAAAAGTCTTCCAAAAGTGAGATGTGAACACAAAACCTCGATCTGAAATAATGGACACCGACGCACCATGCAGACGCATAATCTCACGAATGAATATATGGGGTAACCTCTCAGCACTGAATGAGACCTGAACCAGAATAAAATGAGCTGACTTGGTTAATCGATCCATGATGACCCAAACACTGTCAGAACCAAGCGAAGTATGAGGCAACCCAGTCACGAAGTCTATAGTGATTTGTTCCCACTTTTACTCGGGAATAGGTAACTCTAAAGCAAACCACCAGATCTCAAATACTTGGCCTTCACCCACTGGCAACATAGGCAACGAGCCATAAAATCTGTTATATGACGCCTCATACCACCCCACAAGTAGTGTTATCTCAAATCACTATACATCTTAGTCACACCTGGATGGATGGAATATCTGGAACAATGGGCCTCCTCCAAGATCAACCTAAACCAATCACCACTCTCGGCACACAAACTCAGCCCTCAATCCTTAAAACTCTATCTGAATTATGTGAGCCTTCCCTAGCCTCCCCACACAACAACTTATCTCGAATCAACCTCAATCTAACATCATCAAACTGATGAGCTCGAATCTACTCTATCAAAGATGATCTAGCCTCCATTAATGCCAAAACACGCCCCGGTGTCAAAATATAAAGCCTAACCATCGAGTTAGCCAAAGAATGAACCTCTAAGGCCAACGGCCTCTCCTAAGTCAAATGATGCACCAAGCTACACATGTTAGTCGACATTCGGCTCAAGCATCGGCAACCACATTAGTCTCACCTTGATGGTAGAGAAAAGTCAAGTCATAATCCTTAAGAAACTTTAGCCAACAGTGCTGCATCATATGAAGATCTCGCTAGTAAAGAAGTACTAACAGCTACGATGATCAGAGAAGATCTCACAACGGACTCCATACAAGTAGCATCTCCACAACTTCAAGGTAAACAGAACGGCGCACAACTCCAAATCATGGGTAGGATAATTTCTCTCGTGAGGCTCCAATCTTGATTAGACGCATACATAATTACCTTGCCCTCCTGTATCAACATAACACCTAACCCAACACCTGAAGCATCACAAAAGACAATAAAGCCCATGCCCTCCTTAGGCAAAGCCAATATAGGATCTGAAGTCAATAAATTCTTGAGCTTTTGAAAGCTCGCCTCACAACATTATACCACTGGAAGGAATTCTTCTTCTGAGTTAACTTGGTCGACGAAGCTGCAATGGAAGAAAAACCCTCAACAAAACACTAATAATACCCGGCCAAGCCAAAAAAACTCTGAATCTCGGTTGGCGAAGTAGGTCTAGCCCAATCACAAACCGCTGCAACCTTAGCTGGATCAACCATAATACCTTCCTTAGTCATCACATAATCCAAGAAAGAAAATGACTCTAACCAAAACTCGCACTTAGAGAACTTAGCATACAACTTCTTATCCCTCAATCTCTAAAGCATAATCCTCAAATAATCCTCATGCTAAACCTTATTCTTGGAATAAACCAAGATATCATCTATAAATACCATAACAAAGGAGTCAGGATATGGTCGAAACACTTAGTTCATCAACTCCATGAATGCGGTAGGGGCATAGGTCAACCCAAATGACATGACTAAAAACTCATAATGACCATATCGAGCCCGAAAAGCAGTTTTCGGAATATCCAAAGCTCTAATCCTCAACTGGTGATAACCCGACCTAAAATCAATCTTTGAAAACACCGCAACACCCTGAAGCTGATCAAATAAATCATCGATGAGAGAAAGAAGTTACTTATTCTTAACCATCACCTTATTCAACTGTCAATAATCAATACACATCCGCATAAACCCATCCTTTCTCTTCACAAATAAGACAGGCGCACCTCAAGGTGAAATACTAGGTCGAATAAATCTCTTATCCAACGACTCCTGTAACTAATCCTTCAGTTCATTCAGCTCTGCTGGGACCATCCTATAAGGAGGAATAAAAATGGTCTTGGTTCCCGACTCAACATCAATAATAAAATCAATATCTCAATCTGAAGGCATACTAGGCAAGTCCGTAAGGCACACATCTATAAACTCACGGACAACACAGACAGAATCCATGGAAAGAGGTAAAACAACACTGGTGTAACGAATATGGGCTAAGTAAGATAAACATCCCCTCTCAACCAATTTATGAGCCTGAACATAAGATATGTCCCTCTTAGGACCTGAATGAAGTGTACCCTTCCAAGCTATCCTTGGCATATCCGACGAAGCTAAAGTCACTGTCTTGGCATAACAATCTAAGATAGGATGATAAGGAGACAACTAATCCATACCCAAAATAACATCAAAATCGATCATATCTAACACAAGCAAGTCTATCAAAGTATCACGCTCGGCAAAAGTCACAACACAAGATCGATGCACCCGATCCACCACTAAAGAATCACCTATCGAGGTAGATACAAGAATAGAAATGCAAAGAAACTCAATAATAGAATCAAAACCCAAAGAAAAATATACAGATGCATAGGAAAAAGTTGATCCGAGATCAAATAATACAGATGCAAGTCTGAAACAAATGAGGAAGGTACTTGTAATCACAGCATCATAGGCCTTTGCCTCAGGTCTGGCTGGTATAGCATAACACTATCCATGACTACCAACTGGCTGAGTAGCCCCACAACCACCAACATAGGCTCTACTATTCTTACCTGTTGCGCCTTTGGTAGAATACCTACCTCTCACAGCTAAAATAGGAATATCTCTAAGCACACGACGAGAACAGGCTATTATGATTTTTATGTTAAAATTAATTTTGAAAAGTAAAATAAAGATAATAATATTCATGAAAACAATCATTTTTCTTCTTATTATTATTATTTTTATTATTTTTTTAAAAAGAAATCTTTCGATAAATCTCTGAATAAATATATTATTATTATTTTTCAAATAAATGGTCGTATCCTGGGTAAGACTTCCTACGTATCTCACAAAAAGTGAGAATCAGACTCTCGTAGTTCATGAAGATTGTAAAAACTATGTTGCTGTATATCTAAAAAAAATTCTTTTATGTTAAAAATAAAATTTTTCTTTCAAAAATGATTAACTAAATTTGAGAATAAATTAATCTCTCGTATTTTAAAATTACCTAAAGTCGGTCAACAAATAAATAGTCTTCCAAGAAAATGTCAAAGAACACGTAGAATGCACATGTTGGTCTTTATAAATTAGGTCACCTGTACTAGCCAGACCTGGCCCCTGTGCTGAGTCCCGCTAAGTCAAATGCATATGATGAAAATAAAGCGGTACCTAATAGGGATAACCAGATTTTGAGTTTTCAGTTTTTCTAAGTTTAAACCTAATAGGGATAGGTGTCTAGATTGGCTTACCCGAGCAGACACTCGAATCGGGGAGGGAAAACTTGGTCGGTAGCAGGGCAACACCGCCTTCATTGTCGATCCGAACCCTGCCTAAAATGTGTGACTATATCCTTCACCAGGTGCCTTGACACTCCGGCTATCTCAAAAAGAAGGTGGGATGCATATGCTGCATTCCCTCTATCCTATTTCAGAGACTCAGAGGGGTACGCGAGAGAAGACAATATATAATACAGTTCAAATAATATCAAAGCAGTAAATGAGCGACAAGTAGCACATAAGGCCAATAAACACAATATCAACAATAATTAAAGCAAGTATAAGTCAATATAAAAAGCTCGAATTCTTATTATTTCCCAGCAGAGTCGCCAGAGATGTCACACCCCTTTTCCACTCGAGGAATCGAGGTCGAAGGGTTTTTCAAATTAAAGTGACGATATTGAATAAGGATTATTTTATAACAGAGTCACCACTTGGAATTGAGTTTTGGTGTTCCAAGTCACCTTTTTGAATCCCTAATCAAAAGAAAATGACTCTTTATTATGGTCTGCGAAAACAGAAGACCGGGTAAGGAATTCTGTTGATCGAGGGAAAGGTGTGAGGCACCCCTCGAGTCCCGTGGTTTTAGCACGGTCGCTTTTATTGACTTATCTTGACTTAAATTATTTTGATAAATTATGCTAAGACCTTAATTCATTTTTTTTATTTAAAAAAACTAAAATTGTCTATGGTTCTTATAAATCGATAAAAATTAATTTTTAGAAAAATATTTGTCAAAGTGCATTATTGCATCCTTGAATTTTAAAATATCTCAAAAAGATGCGTATGCCGCATTCTTTAATTGAGACGAAATATTTTCAAACATGCCTAAAAATTATTTAATACTAAAATATTGAATTATCTTATTTGTAAAAAATCATAGCAATTTATCTTTTCAAAATGATACTTAATCTTAACAATAAGCTAAAATAACTTTTTCATATAAAAATAATAATAATAATAATAATAATAAACAAATAAATAAATAAATAAAATTTTATTTATATTATAGTAATCTTGATCTCATTCCAGGTTACCAAAAATAATAAAAAGAAAATAGTAATCTTGATCCCTAAAATGTTGTTATCATTATTTATTAAAAGAATATATATATACATAATAACTCATACACAGATACAACTACCTAGCCCCCTTCCCCCTATTCTGTTTTCCTTCTCCTCTCTTTCTCTCAAATATCATCTTTTACATCGTTGTCGCCGATTTAAACTAAAAGGAACGGGAAGAGTGTCCTCGACGCTGATCGAAGATGGGAAGGAAGGAAGAAGGTCGGCTTCATTGGAAAGGGGGGGTGGAGCCGCGATGGTGGTGGTATCAGCGCCTAGTGGCTGATCCATGACGAGGAAAAGGTAAAAGGGTAAGGCGTCGGCATAGGGAGGAGAACGGCTGTGCTACGCTGATGGGGACGGATCCAGTGAGTTCCGTCTAAAATCTGGCCGGAATTGGTAGTTTCCAGCGGTGGTGGTTGACGGAAAAGGGGGATGTCACGATGACGTGGAGTCGGCGCCGAATCTGATGGCTACCTCGTGGGGCGTCACTATTTTGGTGATGAATTTTCTAGTGGTTCTCGGACGAGATTCCGGCGAGGGTTGACCCGAAAGGACCCATGTTGACTATTTTCTAGTGGATTGCTGATTAAATGGGTTTTTTGGAAAGTTGATTTGCCGGATCCGACCACAGGGGTCGGAGTTTTACAAGAATGGAATGAATCCAAGCGAGGGTGAATTTTCGAAGGATTTTCGGCGACAAACTCGTCGTATAATTCAAACAAAAAAAAATAGGTTGTTTTCCTATTCTTCGATATCTTTGTTTTTCATTCACTTGCTGAATACCATCTTTCCCTCTTTCCGTTATGTACGTGAATATGCCACAACAATGAAAATAAGAATGTATACTCACTGAAAAAAATATGCGTATGTGTTGGTACTGTGAATTCGTCTGTGAAGAAGTAAAATATTATATACTATTGTTATTCAATGAACTGCGAGGGTGCATAATCAGTGTATATTGATACATTTATTTTTCTTAATTTAGTACAGTACATAAACTTGAACATGTTTTGATTCATTATGAAAAAATCATACAAACATAAAGTTGAATAAGAACCTGTTTATAAACTAAAACAAAAGTCTCGAATATCCTCACCGGAAATTTGAACACCAATCCTACTTCAACTTCACACTTTTCTCTCTTTTATTGTCTGATGTTTTTCTTTTATTATGAACAGTGTAGATAGAAAGTAACACCTTAGTTTTTTTTTTGTTTTGATTTTTTGATGCAGTCTGATCTCTAATGTCAAAGTACGGGTTATTTTTACTAGTTGAGAAGGACTTATATATGGGGACTTTTGGGGGGAACAGTTACTTTAAAGGGGGGGGAAATTATTCATCAGATAAGGGGGGTGATTTTAAAATTCAAATTAATTTATAAAGTACTAATAATTAATCAATAAATAAAGAACTTAGTGTCGAAAATGCTTCTCGTTAAAAATGGGTTTAAATATATATTTTTTTGGAGAAGTCTTAATAATCAAGAATGAAATGTATGCAGGGAAGGGCTACCTCAATGAGGGTCTTTTCAAACTTGATGTAATGGTTGTTGAAATGAAGAAAGTTGAGGCTTCTTCTTACTTGCTAGAGTCAAATAATGATTTGTGTCATAGAAGTTTAGGACATGTCAATTATAAAACCTTGTGAAAAAATAATTAGTTTGAAAGTGCTGCCTAACTTTGAGTGCAATAAATTAAAATATTATATGTGTGGAATCTAAGTATGCTAAGCATTTATATAAGTCTGTAGAAAGAAATTTTAATTTCTTAGACTTAATCCACGCCGACATTTGTGATATGAAGTCAACACCATCTCATGGTGAAAAAAGTATTTCGTAATTTTTATTGACGATTACACAAGATATTGTTATATTTATTTGCTAAATGGTAAGAATGAAGCAATAGACGCATTTAAGAAATATAAAACTGAAGTTGAAAATCAGTTGGATAAAAGATTATAATAATAAGAAGTGATAGGAGTGGAGAGTATGAATATTCTTTTACGGAGATATATTTGAAAAATAAAATTATTCATCAAATTACTGTTCCATATTCATCTCAATCGAATGAAATTGCGAAAAGAAAAATATGAACGTTGAAGGAAATGATGGGTGTCTTACTCTAAGTTTAGTTTTACCACAAAATTTGTAGGAGGAAACCATCCTTATAGAAAATCGAATACTCAATAGAGTGTCCCATAGAGAGATACAATCCATTCCATATGAAAAATGGAAAGGAAGAAAACCCAACTTGAAATATTTAAAAGTGTGAGGGTGTCTAGTCAAAGTCTAAGTTCCTATACCTAAAAGAAAAAAAATAGGACCAAATATTTTGGACTAAATTTTCATCGGATATGCTAAAAGCAGTAAAGCACGTTAATTTTTGGTTCATAAATTTGAGCATCCAGATATTCATGAAAATACGGTAATTGAATCAGATAATGTTGAGTTCTATAAATAAATTTATCTGTGTAAAATTGGACATGCGTTATCTAGTGGAGGGTCTAAACGACCTCAAGTTAAACCAAAGAAAAATGTACTTAATGATTAGAATCCAGGGCGTAGTACACGTCTAAGAATGTCTACCTTCTTCAGATCAGATTTTGTAACATTTCTTCTTGAAAATGAGTCTCATACGTTGAAAGAAGCGATGTCGTCTTCGTACTTCTCCTTTTAGAAAGAGATTGTCAATAGCTAATTAACTGTTATTCAGTATATGTTGCATTCTAAAAATAATTAAGAATTCATTTAATTTGATACTTGAGCGTTGAAATTGATTTTCTGAAACAAAAAAGAGCGTCGATAAAAAAAGGAAGAAAATAACAATTTATTATTAAAATGTTTATATGCATCATTCAAAGTGTGACATAGTGTTCAATAATGTTTACCTGTTATTTGTGTTATATGGGTTAATTTATACCGAAAAATATGAAGAAGTAGATGTTTTTTAAGAAAATAAATAAAAATAAAAATCTATCTTTTGTTCTGTTTATATTAGTGATAGTAACTTTCAAAAGACGGGTTGGAATCATGTGAATGTGAAATAAGTAGTTATTAGTTGTATATTTATACTATTTAGTACTTAATGGGGTGCTACTCCGGACGATATTATTCATAAGAGAAAATTTGGAATGGAGCAAAAGTGAAATAGCTCCTACTAATATAAAACTCTCCATCTCTCTTTTTTCTAAAAAATGATGAATGCTCAAAATTAGTTTTTGGTATGTCATTTACTTCAGTTCTAGCAATTAATTCATTAATTCTTTCAAGTTTTTACTATTTTTTAATAGAAATTTTTGCTTGTAAATTGCATTTAATTTCTAGATTTTTGTTACTTCAAGAATGTTAATACTAAAAATATATTTTTAATTTGCAGAGGACATACCAACTTCCGTGGTTCTATTTTTGTTACATTCAAATCTTTTTCAAGTCTACTCAGTAATTTTAGATCTTACTACAGCTAAACTGTTTTATAGAAAGAAAATGAAAATTAATTTGAGTTGTATTTCATGGAACAAAAATGTATCCAGATTTTCTTGTTATGCCTTGATTTGCTTGATTTTCACACACCAGAAAAAAAATGCGCACGCACAAAAAATATTTTTTCTTTTTTAGGAGCTAAATAACAGAAGTTCATTGTTGACAATAAGGTTTTATCAAAATTAAAGAGCATATTGGCTATGGTCTATTTAGAAATGAATTAAAAGTCAATTTTAGTAACTAGTTCATGTTTTATTTATATATGTTTTCAAAATTCAACCCTATAAAACTTTAACTTGTCACTGTTTAATCATCTGCATCTAGATCTATTAAATAAATTTTTGTATCACTCTCTATATATAACGTTTTGATAACCAAATCTTTAAAGTGACTTCAATTTAGTGATTTTGTCATTTAATATTTTTTTAAATTTTAAGGATTCATCTCAGTAGTTTAGGTGATTGGTACTTGAACTTACACTATTGATGGTTAAAATCTAATTTTGCACCTTGTAATCTCCTCTGCCCCCAACTCAATTTTGTACACTTAAACAAACTCGTTTTCCAAGTGAATCTTTTATTCTTTTTCACATAGATCGAACTTTAGGGGGTGTATGGTATAGACAAAAATATTTTTTAGTTTTTCATGTTTGGTCACTCAACAAAATTCAGAAAACGCTTTTTCTAGTAAAATTATTTTTTAAAAAAATGAGGATAATGATTCCAATAGGAAAAAACAAATCCATAAGTGTCATTTCACGCTAATTGTCCCTTATCCACCATTCAGCAACCCCACCCCTATAACTTCCATCTCCACCATCCCACACACCTAACGCTCCACCCTCTACCCCGTCATGTTTTGCGTACCAAACACAAGAAAAACACTTTCCATGGTATCACACACACCCTTGCAAGTCGGTGTTTTTTTGTCTTCTTGTTGCATTTTTATTGTGTCACCTTTCTATATCATAACTCTAAACTTGTATATTTGAATTTCTTTGACATATCCTAGATTGAATTATCATATAACTTCATGGAAAATTCAGAAGTTAGAAATCAATACACAGATGCTCAAGGGAATTTGGGAAAGAATGGATTGTTGGATGCATTTAAGGTAAGACCCCGTTTAGCACTTGAGAAAGAAGTTGTTGCAGCAAGGGCAATGTTGTTGAGAAATAGGGCTTCTACAAGCTTGGCCATCCATGGTTTCATTAGCTCCATCCAACCATGTGTTTTGGCTAGCACCAAACCATTACCAACATCAAGTGCAGCTCCATTTGTGAATTTTCATAAGCATGGCTTTGCCTCCTACCTTTCACTTGAAGAGATTGAACAATCCGAGTACTACACTGATGTAGAGATCCGTTATCCAAGATACCAAGTTATTCACAAGTACGTATATCAAACCTCTCTATATGCTTTGATACTATGTTAAGTCATTTATATAGCAAAAGAATAAATTATGTTTAGAACAGGTATATAGGAATTATGAGTTGGAATTTTGTGGATTTTCATATCTTTTTCATGTCAACTTGATAATTTTAGATCTTTCTAGCTACAGCTATAATTGTTTTATAGAAGGAAAAAAAGAATATTAACTTTGAGTTGCATTTCATGGAATAAAAATGTATCCAGATTTTCTTGTTATGCCTTGATTTTCTTGATTTTCACACACACCAAAAAAAAAAAAACATGTACACACACATTAACACGCTCAAAAAAATGTTTTACTGTTTTAAGAGCTAAATAACAAAAGTTCATCGTTGACAACGAAGTTTTATCAAAATTAAAGATCTTATTGGCTATGGACTATTTAGCAATGAATTAAAAGCCAATTTTAGTAACTAATTCATGTTTTCTTTATATATGTTTTCAAAATTCAACCCTAGTGAATTTTAACTTGTCATTGTTTAGTCATCTGCATCTAGATCCATTAATTAAATCTGTGTGTCACTCTCTATATAAACATTTTGATAATCAAATCTTTTGTGTTTGATTAAAGTAACTTTAATTTTTGTGATTTGTGTAATCTGAATAATTTAGGTGGTTGGTACTTGAACTTACAGTATTGCTAGTGAAAATTTTATTCTACAGTGTAATCTCCTCCACCCCCAACTTCTTTTATATAAAAAAGTTATTCAATTTTGCACACTAAAACAAACTCGTTTCCCAGGTTAATTTTTTATTTTTTTTCATATAGATCAAACTTTAGGAGATGTGTAGTATAGACGAAAATATTTTTTAATTTTTTCATGTTTGGTTACTCAATAAAATTCAGAAAACATTTTTTCAAGATTTTTTTTTAAAATTGTGAGGATAATGATTTCGGTAGGAAAAAATAAATCCAGAAGTGACATTTCATGTTGATTGTACTTTGTCTACCCTCCAACACCCTCACCACCTATAGCTCCCATCCCCACCATCCCACACACCTTACCCTCCACCCTCTACCCCGTTGTCTTTTGCGTCCCAAACACAAGAAAATCACTTTATTTAGAAAAATATTTTTCATGGTATGAGACACACCCTTGCAAGTCGTGTTTTTTTTATCTTCTAGTTGCATTTTTGTGTGTCACTTTTCTTTATCATGATCCTAAACTTTTATATATGAATTTCTTTGACAGATCCGACATTAAATTGTCATATAACTTCATAAAAAATTTAGATAAGCAAAAGTCAGAAGTTATAAATCAATACGTAGATGCTAAAGTGAATGTGGGGAACAAAGAATTTTTAGATGCCTTTATGGTAAGGCCCCGTGTAGCACTTGAAAAAGAAGCTGCTGCAGCAAGTGCAATGTTGTTGAGAAATAGGGCTTTTACAAGCTTGGCCAGACATGGTTTCATTAGCTTCATCCAACCATGTGTTTTAGCTTGCACCAAACCGTTACCAATATCAAGTGCGGCTTCATTTGCTAAGTGTCGTAAGCATGGATTTGCCTCCTACCTTGCAATTGAAGAGATTGAACAATCCGAGTACTACACTCGTGTAGAGATCCGTTATCCAAGATACCAAGTTATTCACAAGTATGTATGTCAAACCTCTTTGTATGCTTTGATACTATGTTTAAGTCATTTATATAGCAAAAGAATTAATTATGTTTTGAACAGGTATATGGATTGTGAGTGGAAATTTCATGAGCATACGAGTCACCATAATAATATTCTTCAGAGAGCAGAATAGGAAAGTTTCATCCTTTAGATTCCTGAGTTTATTCGTGGAAGAATGCTATCTTTTGTTATGTTTATGTTAATTAGCGGCTTTCTGTCAAGCTATGTATGTAATAGTTAAGTAGAGCAGCTAGCTAGCCAGCACAAAAAGGTCATTGCATGTCTTTTTGCAGTTGATCAATGTTTATCTTTTAATTTCCATTCCAGCTCAGTTGGTATGAAATCCTTATTTCTTATGTTCATCAGTACTTATTTTGTGTAAATTATTTCAATAAATGCACGTTGGTAGTTGATCGGCGCGGAGTGTCGTGCGGGAGCTAGCAAAGTAACTAAACTTTGAACAATTATAAATTAGAAATAAAGAAAAATATACCAAAAAGGAGGAAATCTTATAACGCGATCTGGTCAAATTGACCTAAATCACATGGGAGGAGATAACAATGTGTTAATATTTTTTTAAAATATAGAAGAGAGAATAAATTTTACCCCTACTTAAAATATCATAGCAAACCTAATAAAAATGACACCAAAAGAGAACTTCTTCCCCAAAGTAATCCTTTTCTTTTTCAATTTCAGCATATATATATATATATCATATATTCAAGCTTTTGGTTGGCCTTATATATTAAGTTCCACATTGATAACACTCACATAAGTTCTGTACCAATTTTTATAATTTTATTTGAGATAATATGCAGCACACTAATTGTAACACCCCGCACTTTCGGGATGAAGTTTGAACCATTTTTTCTATGTGTATAGACCCGAACCCAATGATTCTTTGTTAATAAATGTGTGGTGATCAATTCTATAGGGTGTGAATACCTTTGAATATAAATTGAAGTCCCCTAACTCAAAGACGAGTTGAAAATTTCCTATCGCTTAAGTTTTAGTGAACGTCTAAACTTGGGTCAACTTCCATCGACCATAACTTCTTAGTATATAATGATTTAGAGGTACTACTATATATCAAATAAAAGTTCTTTGAGTCTTCTTTCCAATTCCACCTGTTTCATCTTACTCCGATAGCGGAGTAGAAAGTTATGCTCATTTTACTTCGGAGTGTCTAACTGCCAAAAAGTGACGATGAAGTTGACCACTTGTCAACTAGGTGACGATTAGGTTGACGAGCCGTCAACTAAGTGACGACCCATCAGCTCTAGTCATCAGCCTAGGACAGTAAGGGGGGAATTCAAGCCTGAAAGTGATGACTTAGGTGACAAGTCGTCACTTAACTGACGGGTCGTCAACCTAGGTCGTCAACTGAAGATTTCTGCAATTTTCTTTGATTTGTTTAGGGGTATTTTGGTATTTTCCTCACCTCAAACCCATCCCCACGAATTAAATCATGCATTAAACCCTATTAACTGATAAAATATCAGTTTATCATCACTCATGATCCTCTCCACTCTCAAGAACAAGAGAAATTAGGGTTTCCATCAAAGATCAAGAATCAATCCTAAAGTTCAAGATTTTTGAGAAACGAATCAAGATTTGGATTTCCATCCTTCAACTTAAGTAATCTAAGGTACGTGGGATTTTCCTAAATTACATTGGCATGATGAAATCATTTTAATAAGGTTTTGGAATGTTGAAAAATCATATGTTTATGAAGGATTTCGAATTACTTTAAGGGGTCGTTTGGTAGAGTGTATAAGATCAATGCAAAATATAGTGTATTAGTAATGCTTGTATTAGTTATGCATGTATAATACATTGTTTGGTTTTATGTATAAGAAATAATACATCTTACATAATTTCTATAAAAGAAATATTTCTTTACAAAAATACCCTTCTTTGATTTTTTACACTTTTTTGCAACAAAATCTTTTTGCCATCTCAAATATAATTTGTATTGTTGACCTAGTATATAGAGGTTTCGGATTAATTGCAAGACCTTCGTCTTTGCGCATGAAATATTATGCCAACGGATTAACATAGTCGAAATAAAAATAAAATATAAGACGTAAAATTAAGAAATAGTCTCAATTTTTTTTTAATCTTTTTAAAGACCCTCGAAGCAAAGAAAAAATATGTTACAATTATTTAAATCAATTATTCATTGTTGTAGATTTAAATGGTGGAAAAAAATTTGTGAAATATTTTGAAAAGGTTCACTATTGCAAATTAAAATGGCGGGAAAAGGAATGGTGGAATATTTTGAGAGGGAAATTGAGGGGTATTAAGGTCATTTAATAAGTTAATACATGTATTAAAGACTGTAATTTGCATTACTAATACATAGAAAATCGGTGGTATTAGTAAGGGAAAAATTCAGAAATAGCATACTTATCCCCTTAATTATGAGTTTCATAGTAACAGTTTCATAATTACATAATATAGCAAGTTGTATTTTGTAACTTTGCAAACTGTTGCTACAAAAATACAAATACATATGATTTTTACTGTCCTTATGATCGATATGTATTTTGTATTTTTGCAAACTGTTGCTACAAAAATATAAATACATACAAATACATATGCTACAAAATGTAATTTGATAAAAGTGTTGTTATTTTTTGTAATTTAATACTTAAGTATGCTACTTTATGTATTTTTTTCTATAAGTAATACACACCTTAATACACAATAGAGTGTATAACTAATGTTTGCATTAGTTATACATTGACTAGAAATTGTACAAAACAAGGTATTTATAATACACATTAATTAGTATATGCATTATGTTTGCCAATACACTCTACCAAACGACCCCTAAGAAGTATGTATTGTGAACGTTTTGGTCTTGAGGCCTTCCTTTAAACTTGAATTTTTACTCGTGTATATGTATATATGTGTTTTCGTTTTAGAATATGAATTGAGAGCATGAATAACGTATTTCCCTCTCTCATGGTGTTATTTCTTGATTTACAAGTTATGGGTTACTCAATTGCAAGTCTTAAAGCATGAACCAAGGGTTTTACTATCTTATATGAACTTTATGTCGGTTGAGAATTGTAGAGAGAGATAATTTCTCATTTTAAATGTTAAATGTGATAATCAAAGGAATTGCATGATTGTTTTAAGAAATTGACAATCATTTTTTGAAATGTTGAAAAAGAGAATCTTTGCATGGTTTGACATATGTTTTGAAACTTGAATCCTATTGTACTATTTGAATGACTTGGTGGTCTAAATACTGTTGGAATGAAAGAGCTGTAATATGATAATGTATGGCTTAGATATATGACTTGCAAGTTTTGGTATGACGATACTAAACAAATGAATGCTATAGCAGATTCAGAACAGACTAAAATACAGATTTTACTCAAATTTTGAATTCAGAAAGATGCATGTTTATAAAAGATTAAAAATGGGCCTAAAGAGAGTTAAATGGTTACCCGAAGAAAGTATGAGCTGAAAGGCTCAACGCTAGAAATCGTGATTTGCCGACATGGAATTATGGTACCCTGCATTGTGATCTTGTGTAACTTAATTCATGTCGTCCCAAACTGGGACTATGGTTAGGAGCCTTGCTTTGTGATCTTGTGCACTATCATGACATGTTGATTTGACTGGAGATTTTTGCACCCTGCTATGTGATCTTGCGTGTCCCTCTTATAGATACTCTAATAGTTGCGACAAACTTGGATTGGGGGCTTGGCCGCCGAGTCAAGGGCGGATTCCATATAGCCCGAGGAATTATAGATTGTAGGGTGCACCATCTAGCTCAGAAGTAAAATAAAGAGTGTGTTATGGTTTCAAAGAAATGTTTCCAAGTCTTTAAAGAATGCCAACGTGTTTTCATATATCGTATGTAAAATGTTTCATAAATTGCTCTCACTTATATTATATAAAAGTATGTTATTTTGGATTACTCTGCGTACCAGTACATTTGTACTGATCCTTTATATTGCAGTATCTGAGGATCAGTCCCGGGATCCCGTTAAGCTGTTGACCATTGTCAGACGATTGAAGTTGGAGAGCCTCTCTTATTTCGGAAGGACTTATCTCATGATTTCATTGTTTTTAGTTCATGATCCGACCGGGGACCTTGTCCCAATCTTCAAAAAGATGTTGTTTTCTTTCAGTTAGTAGAGATTTCATAGACAGGTGTTAGATGGATTTGGGTATTGATGAAATTATAACCGTATGGTTTTGTTGAAATTGGATGACCATGATTCCGTTTTGTTTTCCACGTTTCCTTTTAGTTTATGAATTGTGTATATGATTGCCAGTAGAGAAGGGCTCTCAGGCCTTCATGATTCGAGATGCTCATCGCTGCCAGGACCTCGATTCGGGTCACGACACTAATATATTATCAACACTTCGATTAGAATAACGATCAACAACAAATCCATTCTTAACGTAAGGGCTCCTCGCACATATATAACACACTCTCCATTACTATTCTCTACACATAAGAGTTCATATAATATTATGATCATATGAATATATATAATCCACACATAACTAGTTCATAAACCGAAAACCTTTATTACTTCAATGTATGTACACACTACTAAGAAATGAGAAAATCTAGTGGACATTTCCCAAGAGTCGATCCGAAATCTATTAAAAACATTATCAATGAGCCAATATTAGATAGATTTCCAGTAAAACGTCTGTCAGAAATTACCCTTCGTTTGATAGAGACAGCCAATATAAGTGAACAATTCAAGGGGCATATTGAACATTTGGATTTGGAGATGCATATGCTAGAAATTGTAACCACACAAAAAAAATTGACATTAATCATTAACGTAATTATTGGGAGGTCTTAGTCACTTAAGGAACTAATCTATCAGTGAAAAGCCGTTAGTAATTAAAGAAAACGATAATAATTAGATTTTTTTCGCTTCAAATTCTCAAATCATTGGCATATCGACATAACATGATTATTGACTATCTATTTTTAATTAATTACACCATACTAACTAGTAACTATTAAAAAAATTATATAGTTACAATTATTTATAATCTTGATCATCATAAACAAAGAAAGGGGTCTATCATCACCTAATATTTACATCAAATTAATATTAAAAAAACTGTATAGTTGATGAGAATGTTAAATCTTTACCCTTTTAAAAAATTTCTCCAGTTTCATAATTTTTTAATCAGACAATACTTTGAACTTGAAACTATCGTTAGTCCCTAGGTAATATAAAAACAAAAAGGAATCAACTAATCTATATCTATAATCTATAATCTATAATCTATAATCTATAATCTATAATATATTAAAAGTATGAAGCGCCTTTGAAATATTATTTAAACTTTTTGCCCTTCATTAAAAGTTTTTACTTTAGAAAAAATCATCTTTTCGCTATTATTTTTCTAATATTTAAGAGTTAAAAATTAATTAAATATATTTATGATAAAATCTTTCTTTATTAGAAGTCATCAGAATTAATGACAACTAATACTTTTTCATTTGTTTAAGAATTCTAGATCAACTAAATTTGATTTTAAGAAAATTTGAAAAATCTAGAAATAAATATAAAAGTGTTAAAGTAAGAAAAATTTAAGAAGTACAAAATTTTTAAAAGTTTTAAGTAAGTAATAAGAATGTAATCAATGATTTTGTAAAAAAAATTGACTTTAAAAACAAAAAAAGATTTTAAATATAGACAAAAAATAATGAGATTTTTGGGTCTTTTCCCACCCTTTTTAACCCCTAATTCCATCAAATTAAAGAACATAACTCCTCTTTCATCCTTAACATCAAAATTTGGGTTTTCTTTCAAGATCATTCCCCAAGAACAAGATTCAAACCCTTCCTCAAGAAAAAATCAAAGTGTCACCATTCAAGAACCTTCAAGAAAAGTTACTCTCTTTTAAGATTCAAGCTTATTGAAATAATTAGTTTGATTTTTTAAAATATAAAAGCGACCACATATGGTCACAATGTGTGGTCAGTTTTTTGTGGTCGTTTTTTCAGTTTTTTTAGTAGTGTGTAGAGATTCGTTATCCAAAATACCAAAGGTATTCACAAGTATGTATGCCAAACCTCTCTGTCTTCTTTGATACTATGTTTAAGTCATTTATATAGCAAGCGAATTAATTAATTATATTTTGATAGGTATATGGATTGTGAGTTGGAATTTCATGAGCATACAAGTCACCGTACTAATATGCTTCGGAGAGCACAACAGGAAAGTTTCATCCATTAGGTACCTAAGTTTATTCGTGGAAGAACGTTATCTTTTGTTATGTTAATTAGTGGATTTCTATCAAGCTATGTATGCAGTGGTTACATCGAGCAACTAGCTAGCTAGCACAAAAAGGTCACTGGATGTCTTTTTGCACTTGATCAATGTTTATCTATTTAATTTTCATTTCAGTTCAGTTGGTATGAAATCTTGGTTTCTTATGTTCAATACTTATTTTGTTTAAATCATTTCAGTAAATGCACGTAGGTAGTTAATCGACATGGGGTATAGTGTGGGAGCTAGAAAAGTAATTAAACTTTGAACAACTACAAATTAGAAATAAACAAAAATATCCCAAAAAGGAAATATTATAACGCGATCTGGTCAAATTGACCTAAATTTACACGGGAGGAGATAACAAGGTGTTAAGATTTTTTTAAATATAAGAGAGAACAAATTTTATCCATATTTAAAATATCATAGTAAATCTAATAAAAATGACCCCAAAAGAGAACTTCTTCCCCAATTTAATCTTTTTCTTTTCCAATTTCGGCATATATATCATAATCAAGCTTTTAGTTGACCTCATATATTAAGCTCCACATTGATAACACTCGCATAAGTTTTGCACCAATATATATCAACACTTAGATTAGAATAACGAACAGCAACAAAGTCATTCTTAAAGTAAGGGCTCCTCGCACATGTATAACACATAAGAGTTCATATAACACATGATCATACGAATATATATAATCCATACATAACTAGTTCATAAGCTGAAAATCTTACTTAAATGTGAGGACACACTACTACGTAATGGGAATATCTGGTGTACATTACCCAAGATTCGGTCTGAAATCTATTAAAAACATTATCGATGAGCCAATATTAAATAGATTTCCAACGAAACGTCTATCAAAAATTCTCATTCATTTGATAGAGACAACCAATATAAGTGAACAATTCAAGGGGCATATTGAACATTTGGATTTGGAGATGCATATGCTAGAAATTGTAACGACACAAAAAAAATTGACATTGTAACGACACAAAATAATCATTAACGTAATTATTGCGAGGTCTTAGTCACTTAAGGAACTAATCTATCAGTGAAAAGCCGTTAGTAATTAAAAAAAATGATAATAATTAGATTTTTTTTTAGTCAGACAATATTTTGAACTTGAAACTATCGTTACGACCTAGGTAATATAAAAATAAAAAGGAATCAACTAATCTATAACATTATCTATAATCTATACTTTATAATGTAACACCCCATACTTTGGGGCTTACGTTGAACCGTCGTTCCTACGTGTGTAAACTCTAACCCCATGATCTGCAAGTGAATACATGTGTCATTATCATTATCCTAGTGTTAAGAATGTTTTCGAAGTGAAAAATGTTCGTAGGAATTACTTAGAGAGAAGTTGAGCTAAGAGCCTCTGATTCGGCCAAATTTTGGCATTCGACTCTACAAGGGTCGACTTTGAACGTACATAATTTTTTATATATATGAAATTTTTTATCTCAAAACCCACCAAATAATAGATAATTGAGTTAGCTTTCCAACGATACTAATTTCACCTTAATCCGATACCCGAGCTAAAACTTGTAGCCTTTTTCATGAGAAGCAGTAAGGGCAGGCGATAAGCCCGCGCCAGGAGGTTATTCCCCCGGGGGCATCGCGGGGGATACTCTCCCTGACTAAGTGGCGCACTGCAAGGTCTATTCCCTCACTGTTTTAGTTTCTCAAAGGTCAAGGGGCACTTTGGTCCTTTCCCCTCAACCCCAAACGTCCAAGGCACAAATTATAACACCCAAAAGGGCATTATTTGCCCATCTTCTTCAAAATTTCTCATGTAAAAACCCTCCCCTTCCCAAGAACAAGAGAATTCAAGCTTCCTTCCTCAAGAATTCAAGGATTTAAGTTTTGATTTTTTGTAATTGAGGTATGTGGGACTATTCTAAATTTCATGGACATAAGTTTTAGAGTTTGTACAAGATTTAAAGTATATCTATATGCACGTATTATGAGATTTGAGATTGTTTTGAGAGCATGCATTGGAAACCCCGATTTATGATGAAATTTTATTTAAATCATGGGTTTTTTACCTAAACTAGAATTATGTTCATGTGTATGGATGTTATGAGTATGAAAAGTTATATGAAAGCATGATTTACGAAATTCCCTCTCTTGCTATGAAACTCATTGTCTTAACAAGTTTATGAACTGTTTACACAGATGGTTAAAAGCTTGAGTTTAAATATTTTGCTAATGTTTTATGAATTTTTATTGTTTTATGAACGAATTAGAGAGGTTTTTTCTTGATTTAAAAATGTTCATGTTTCCTAATAAAGAATTTGCATATGATTGATGAAAGAGATGGCCACCTTATGATAAAGTATTGAAAGGGAGTAGTTTGCATAAGTTTTTATGTGTTTTGAAACAAGAACTCTCTCATGTGATGTTTAAATATTTTGGGTTGTCATTAACATGCTTTTGAATAAAAAGGGTTGTGGATATGATGTGGTATGCTGTGAATGACTTGCAAGTCTGGGTATGATGATACCCTGTTGTGATACGCCCTTAACATAATAAGAATGATTTGTTTATAAGCATGAAGTATGTCTTTAAGAGGCTAAAATTGGGCTTAAAGAGATTTAGATGGTTACCCGAAGAAAGCATGAGTTGAAAGACTCAATGCTGAAAATCATGATTTGCCGACGCGGGATTATAGTACCCTGCTTTGTGATCTTGTGTACCTTGATTCATGTCGTCCCAATTTGGGACTATGGTTAGGAGCCCTGATTTGTGATCGATCTTGTGCTCTACCATGACATGTTGATTTGATTGGAGATTATGTGTCGCGACTTGATTTTTGAGTCATGATGGTACCTACCAAATCCCACCAGTAGGTAGCCGACACCGTAACCCAGAGCTAACGCAATAAGTTACCTTGAAGGAATCTTCCAACATGGACCCTATATAGGAACACAATATAACAACAATATTCCACAAATAAAACAACTAACATTCGAATACCAATCTCATGACTTGATAGTATAAGTACAAGAGCAACTCTAAGTCCGACAACAGAAATTACAACTCGAAATCTAATAAACTTAGATAGTCTTAAATGATCTCATACATTCTTCTTGAATACAAAAGACAGAATAAGGATAGAGGGGAAAAGGGAAATTCAAATTCCAAAAGCTCATCCTATCTCCTGATAATCAACACTGCACAATCTCGACTCAACGGCGGCAACTAAAACTCAGGTCTGCACCAAAAAGGTACAGAAGTGTCGTATGGGTACCAAAACATGGGTACTCAATAGGCCTCATTGGCCGAATGAGCTAAATTATAATATAAGGACGATATAAATTAAGACAATAACTTAAATTCAAGGCATAGGATCAAACCTGAATCTTCTTCAATATCACAGTATAAAATAACTAATCTACTAGAAAAATAGCATAACGTATCATATCAATATATACCATAATCGTTATACAAATGAGTAATCATTTCGGAAGCGTAAATCCATATATATACAAAACAACCATGTATTTACCATAATTAACACCAACCATCATTAGAATATAAAGACAAGAACTTACCATGACGTCCCATACCGCCGGAAAGTACACGTCAAAGAACACAACAAAGAACTCATCACGGCACCCCATACCACTGAAGAGTACACCAAATGATCAATCCATCAATATATCAAGGCACAACTACACAAGATACTCACCAAAGCCGCGGGTTGCACATTCCCGCCATGGCCTCTTACCGAGGTCTACAATCATTATCAATACCACATTTAGCACAACGAAATCGATATCACCATAGCTAGTTATATAGTTACTTATTCTCTATTTCATTGATGAACTCCAAGTCTAGTCTATATTATCTAATCTCCAAATCCATGGAGCACTAGGTTACAAGTCTTATAGTTTACTAGTCATCAATTAAGGAAAAGCTACAACTTACCAACACTATTATTTATTTACCTATCTTAAGGCCATTTTCTAGTTAGCATCCTCATATATAAGTCGTCAATTAAGCCACCACGGAATCACATGCTAGATGTGATACCAAACTCTCCAAGAACACAACAACACAAACACCAAAATCAGTCCACTAGTTCAAGAACTATGGACCCTTTTGATGACCTCTCTCGGATTCGCAAGAAAAACAAGAAGGAAAGTGATATCAAGAGTAAAACACACTAAAACAACAACAACACTAATGAACAAGATGCAATAACAACAACACATGGTTACAAGACAAGAACACAAACGGATTACACTAGATATAAACAAACAATTATAAGAAAGTAAAGATAGATAGATAGACAAAGGGAAGGTATAATATTAACAACCCAGAAGCTTATTCTACCTTTGAACCTTTAGTATCACACACAACCTAAACCTATCTCTTACGTGACCTCAAGGGAACCGAAATTCCCAAGCAATCTCCGTTTCTAAGCAAATGATCAACACAAGGATTCCACCTTGCTAAAGACTCTCAAAGAAGCTACAAAATATATTCTCCAAAAAACTTCCAAAAATGACCTAATGAGGTTCTATTTATACCTAGGTTAACTTATTTCAAATGACTTAAAAACCCTTGCAAAGGGTGGATGAACAGTGAACGCGGATGAACAGTGAATAGTTTTGGAGCTTGTGGGACTTGTTTTCTACACTTCAAAGCTTATTCCTTGGATGGGCAGATCCCCGAGCTCGAGTCTTGATGCATTGGACCCCGATCATGATCGTACCCGTATCATCCTCCCCTCCTTAAAAAGGATTCATCCTCGAATCCGAACCTTGCAAAGTAATAGGAAGGACAAGCAAACAAAAGTTCCTCAAGGTATGAGGGTTAGGATTAGTGTAATCAATCATAGCATCTTGCCAAGGTGTCTCAAACTTCACATATACCCAAACATCCCTCGTACCCGAATACCCTACCAAGGGAGAATCAACTAGTTTATCCAAATAATGTGACAAGAAATAAGGAACAAGCGTCGCTTATCAAGTGGAAAACATAGACTCTTATTGGAACAACAATTAGACTTGAAAGTCGAGAGAGGAAAGCCATACATTCCATGCACATTGAAGTCATTCCAAAAGATATCCTCATCACCACACTTCAAATGATCACTGGAATCAAATAGGTAGAGTGTCCATGGGCACGAGTTGGGAATACAATTCCTTTACCCAATACTACTACAATAATGATCAAATATCCCCTCTATACTATTATGGTCAATAACAAAAACAACTAAAGGGTCATCCTTAATCATTCGGCTAACATGTTCAACATCATCATTTTCACACACAAGTTGGTCTTCATGACTTCCTTAAGACAATGTACTACCACTTTCCACAATGGCTTCAACACTAGGTGAATCAACTAGTGTATCCACAATCTCAAGTTGTACATTATCATCACAAAATGAAGGCACATTCGTCTCACTTAAAGACAAACTATAATTCACACTTAGTTGGCTATTATCCTCATTCACTGGAGTGCAAAAGTTAGTTTGATTACCTTGTAGCTCATGTGGAGCATGGCCACTCACAGGAATTTGATTAGGAAGTCTTGGATGCTCCATCAAGTTATCGAACTTCTTGCACTGAGAGTCTTCCGTCTCTTCTAATATTACTTTCATTCTGTCCATTATTCGCCTATCTATGGCATCAAGCCTTGCCATGATGGATTTAACCCAACTAGGCATTTCATCTTTATTCGCCATTGTACCCATCAAGAGCTACTAAGCAAACAATACGAAAACAACAAACACATTAAAGATTAGCAAAAATCAGTCCACAATTCATCAATAAACAGTCCACAATGTGTCTCAAAATAGTCCACAATCCCTCACTTTCACACTTTGGATTTTTCACTCTATTGGCCTTACAAGTGTTGATAACTCGCTTATACTCCAATGAGGTTACTTGGTCCCAATTGTGGCTCGAGGTCGGAGTAGATTCTTGTTTGAAACGACTCAAATAAGTAATGTACGAACTTGAACCAAAAAAGATACTACGACTCAAAAATAAGAAAAGCACACAGAAAACAACGTTAACACGAAGAACGTACACAAAACTAACTTACAAGCTAGTAGGGTATTACTAGGTTGTCAATTAGTGTCGAGCAAACAAACGAAACTAGGAAACAATAAAATGAAACTAAGAAATCTAAAATTTGAACTCAAAAATATTGCGTGAACAGTACTTTAATGATGTGGCAGTCCACTATTGGCCTCGAGTTTTATCAAAATTTTATTTCCCAATTTCAAGTCTTGATCAATATACAATTTGGAATTGATGGATTTGGTTAATGGAGGGAAAAGTGGTCTTGGGGCCTTTTTGTTCAAATTTCAAAAGCAAAACTTGACTTCTTTGAAATTTCTCCTTGAAACAAGGTTCTTAAATCAAGGAAAAGTAGATGAAAAGTCTTTGAAGTGATAGGGACAAGTCTTTCACTAACAACTACTACAAGCTTGTCTTTCGCCTTTTTAGATCTAGTTTGCACTTTAAGGATTAACAAGATGATGAAAGGGTGAAGAACCTTAAGAAAACAACAATTCCAAGAAAAACAGCATTTCAGTTTCCAATTCCACTACAACAAGACCATCAAATCGGCCAAGGTTAGGTAACAACAATATCCAACTCGGCCACACCTTATTCTCATCAACAACTTCAACAAGTTCAAGTTCAATCTTAGATTTGGACACTTTTTAGTGTTGATGAGAAAGAAACCAACACTAGAAACACTCTAAACAAACAAAAAACTACAAGTTCTAGACACACAATAAATAAATCTTGGCCAAGATAACAACAACACAATTTTCGGCCAAGAACACAAAATGGACAGATTTGCACTTTTCTGGAAAAAAATTCAGTTTTCAGCTTTTTTAAAAAAAAAAATCGTCCAAGAGAACCCAAGATTGGTAGTGTAGGAACACAACCAGCCTTGCTCTGATACCAAATGATACTAAAATCCCCAAGAACACAACAACACAAACACCAAAATCAGTCCACTAGTTCAAGAACTTTGAACCCTTTTGATGACCTCTCTCGGATTCGCAAGAAGAACAAGAAGGGAAGTGATATCAAGATTAAAACACACTAAAACAACAACAACACTTGATGAACAAGATGCAATAACAACAACACACGATTACAAGACAAGAACACAAACGGATTACACTAGATATAGACAAACGATTACAAGAAAGTAAAGATAGATAGATAGACAAAGGGATGGTATAATATTAACAACCCAAAAGCTTATTCCACTTTTGGACCTTTAATATCACACACAACCTAAATCTATCTCTTACGTGACCTCAAGGGAACCAAAATACCCAAGCAATCTCCGTTTCTACACAAATGATCAACACAAGGATTCCACTTTGTCCAAGGATTCCACCTTGCTAAAGACTCTCAAAGAGGCTGCAAAATATATTCTCCAAAAATCTCCCAAAAATGACCTAATGAGGTTCTATTTATACCTAGGTTAACTTATTACAAATGACTAAAAAGCCCTTGCAAAGGGCGGATAAACAGTGAATGCGGATTAACAGTGAACAGTTTTGGAGCTTGTGGGACTTGTTCTCTACACTTCAAAGCTTGTTCCTTGGATGGGCAGCCCCCCGAGCTCGAGTCTTAACGCATTGGACCCCGATCATGATCGTACCTGTATCAAGATGTCAACTTAACTATTCATCATACAATACTAAGACCAATATCATTAGGCATGTTACAACCTTAAGGACTAGTTTCCATATTTTAACCAAGTAAGGTACAACAACTAGTTTACTAGGCTTCTATCCCACAAGTCATAGTCGTTTATTAGAAACAGATAGTTATCACATAAGCCACTTTATTAGGCGAAATTCCATAACATGATCATTTATCCAAGTCAAGTAGATTTACTAGGTGAGCCCTTGGTTCTACACAAGATTACACATATCAATTAGCCTTAACTCAATACTTGGCATAATCCACTTCTAGTTACTAATTAGAATTAATACGGATCACAGCTCTTAACTACTGATTAGTGACGAAGAATGATTAATAATCTACCAAGGAAGGAATCATGTCCCAAGTACACAAACGGGGTTTATCCACACACAGAATAACCCCACATATGTCCATATATTCATATATACTCACCACACACGGTATCATCATAACATTATTTCCTTTTTCAAATTAACTGGGTATCATCACAACATCAACATATCCTCTGGATTCACCGAGCATCATCATAACATCATTATATCCCTCGAATTCACCGGATATCATCATAACATCATTACCTCTTCCGGATTAACCGGGCATCATCATAACATCAACATATCCTCCGAATTCACCGAGCACCATCATAACATCATTAGATTCTTCAAATTCACCAGGTATCATCATAACATCATTACCTCTTTCGGATTAACCAAGCATCATCATAATATCAACATATACTCTGGATTCATCGGGCGTCATTAAGACATCATTATATCCTCTAAATTCACCAGGTATTATCATAACATCATTACCTCTTCTGAATTAACCGGGCATTATCATAATATCAACATATCCTCCAAATTCACCGGGTATCATCATAACATCATTATATCCTTCGGATTCATTGGGTATCATCATAACATCATTACCTCTTCCGAATTAACCTGACATTATCATAATATCAACATATCCTCTGAATTCACCGGACATCATCATAACATTATTACTTCTTTCGGATTAACTGGGCATCATCATAATATCAACATATCCTTCGGATTCATCAGGCACCATCTTATCATTAGCACATCTCCCAAGATAACCAACATTCACATACATATGCAGTCAAATCAATGAACATGTACAAGCCACAATTATAGAGTATAAGTGATGCAAGGTAACACATATCATCATACTTTACAATTAGTCATCACTACATAATATAAGTAAATGCATGAGCATGAATATCTAAATGACATACGCAATCACCACTTTTCCAAGGTTATCATGTTTATTAGCAAGTCAAATATAAGTCAAGTGCATGTTTGCTAGTCGCCTATTTTATTCCCACATTTCACAATACTAGTCGAAAAAGGGAAATCGTTCACATAAGCATTAGCTTAATCATTAGACTTGGTTCATAGCAAGAGTGGTAACATAATTAGAGGTTACTTGGTGAACTAATCAATAAATCAAGTGATAGCATAACCCTAAATTCAATTCACAAGACTTTCCGAGGCTATCCATATATGACAACAAGATAATCAATCAAGTATACATATTATCCAACCATCGACCACATACATAAACCAACAACTGGATTTAACCATTATAATCTCAATAACGTAACTTAGACGTTCATCAAGTAGCTAGGTCACTAAGGAATTTCATAGTTTAAGCTTAAGGTGGGTCAAGTCCCACTCCTAAATCTCAATAATGTCAAAGTTTACTTTCGCAAGGCTAACTTCTACTCGAAGTTAGTCTAGGTTATCTAAATCATACCATAAGGGCTTATCAATCCATACTAAGCCTATAAGTGAAAAATCTTCTTCAAGCAACCTTCCTAAGTCACCCCAAACACTAAGGTCATTTCATAACAAGTCATAACTAGGTTACATTCTCTTAAGGTTAGCCAACAACATCATTCTCAACTACTAGACCAACTAAAGTATTCTCATGCTATTCATGAGACCTCAAGTAGAACTATCCAAGGTTCTAGGCTAAAGGTCAAACATCACACTTTACAAGTTTAATAGCCTACAAGAAACAACTAATCCCAAGTATTGCCATTCCTCCATTATCATCTAAAACCCCGTCCAATCTCACAAGATATCAATAATTATACTACAATCAAGCTCAATCTATCTACAAGTAAGCCTAACCTACTTTGAGTCCAATTGCTCACGGACCAACAAGCTTTGCCTTTCCTTTTCTTGAAGCATCTATTTCCACGAGCCAAGATATAAATAACATAACATAAGCATCATTACAAGAACAACAACACCCATTAAGGCACCATTATTCCATGGTTCCAAAATGACACGAAACCCCCAAATGGGTCCCACCTTAAAAAATTGGCTCTAAAAATCAATGAACTATCCGGTAATCGAAATATCAGTTCCAACAAGTCATAAATAACTTGGGACAGCTATGGAGAAGCTCAAACAGCGGAAATAAGCATAAATATGAAAAATGACCTGAAGGGTCATTACATTATGGCACCCTGCTTTGTGATCTTGCTTGTCCACCTTACTGATACTCCAATCCTTGCGGCAAACTTGAATTGGGGGCTTGGACACCGAGTCAAAGGCGGATTCTATATATCCCGTGGGATTGTAGAAATGTAGGGTATATCATCTAGCTCAGAAGTAATACGCCGAGTTGAGTCAATGTTTTACAAGCATGAATTGAAGCTCATCAAATTATGCCCATGTGTTTTGATTTAGCTTATGATAAATTTCTTTATGAAATGCTCTAACTTATGTTGTATAAAAATATATATTATTTTTGGATTGTTCTACATACCAGTACTTCGAGTATTGACCCCTCATATTCCAGGTTCTGTGGTATAGTCTCATGGTCCACCACATCAGTAGAACACTTGGGATATGACAGAATTGGTGAGGCATCCATCTTTCGGAAGGCATTTACTTATATGTTGAGTATTTCAGTATGTGGTCCAGCCAGGGGCTTTGTCCCAGCCTAGACAGTTAGTTTTCATTAGAGGCTTCGTAAACGAGATTTGAGTATTGTATTGTCATAATTTCGTTGACACATTTTGGATTATAAATTTTCAACGAATATTATTATATCTTCAGCACTTTGATTTATCTATGGATTATGTTTATGGTAGAATGCTAAGGGGTCTCTCCAGCCTTTGTGGTTCGAATGTCCGTCGCGGCCAGGGACTCAGTTCGGGTCGTGACATATAATCAATATCTATAATATATTATAGGATTATCTGGACAGGGTATGAAAGAATGTCTTATACTCAAAAACTGCCATGGAGTACTACTCTAAATTATCAAACTCGTCCCACATAAGATCTCACAAACTGAAAGCCAAAAATCTCTCCGGAAAGGCATTAACAAACTGATCCTATGACAACGCAGGAGAATCAACAAGCCTACAACCGACAAATGATATTCACTAATTTTTCATAGCATCTCTCAACTGATATGTAGTATAAGCCTCACCATCCGCGCAGAAAGAGTGAAACACAACTCAGAACACAAAATATGAAAGAATTCATTCGATAAGGAATAAAATAAGGGAAGTTTCCTAAAGACATTCTATAGCCTCTCGAAGATAGATATGGACGTCTACGTACCGATCCACGAGACTATTAGACATCCTATTCTTACACCATTGAGACCAATGAAACCTGGCTGCTTTGATACCAATTTATCACAATCCAAAAATAAGGGTCATGATGGCACTTGTCGTGGCATACCTTGACAAGTAAGCCTATCACCCAAACGGATACAAAAAGAAGAAAAGACAAAAATATCACATGGTAAGGCTTCTAGAATGAAGAAGAACCATATAAGTAATCATAACAATTCAGAAATAACTTATTCAAAATAACAATCATGCCCAAAACCAGGTGTCAATAGTGTAAGAACTACTAATACAATTCAAGAGTCAAATGCATCAAAAAAATAACCACAAAGAAATAATAACTGTCTCTGAATACTAATAAGGACATAACAACTATAGAAAGATAGAGGTGAACTTCGGACGCATGAATGTCCAACCGCTACCTTGGAAGCTCCAACAATCTCCCAAGTCAATCAAGCTAAGGCGCACTTGAGCTAAGACCTGCACCGAAAGGGCGCAATAGGCATGAAAATGGTCCACTTGTACTCAGTAGGTATCATAGACCGACCAAGCAAAGTAGTAAATAAAGCATACAAAATATACACTAAGGGCACGTCACCTGCAATCAAAAAATGTCCTACAACAGTAGCCCACACCGCTTGCACTAACAGTTCTAATATATCTCACATCTATTACAACAACACACCAAGGTATAGAACACACCAAGGTATCTCATGTGACACATGTAGATACAAGATAATCAAATACAAGTAAAGAAAGGTAAGACAAATACATAGATAACAAATCAATAAGGCAATACAACACAACATAAACACAATAAAGTAACTGCAATGTATATGAAGATGATGATGATGCACGAGGTCATCGCATAACCTCCGAAATCGTCGCACAATCCCAGTATATACCTACGGAGCTAAAGCTTCTCTGCGTAGGACCCATGGGGGGTTCGTCAACCCGTATACAATTCACATATCTCATATCTCTTTTTCGGCATATCCCTCGGAGAGGGTTTTATAAGGTGTTACAATATTTTTTTAAAAAGGTATTGCCAGTGTTTCTCATATGTTGCCACGGTGGTACCAATGTTTTATGAATGAGTATGATATGAAGATGTAATGCTCACAACCAATCACAACGAGTATTTCCACAACCAATCACATGATTTATTTCTACAACAAACCACAATGATACATTCCCACAACCACATGAGCCAATATCGCTTATTGTTTTCGTTTCATCCATGAATTTCCACATGTCTCAATGTCAATAAAGTCTGAATATAATCATAATACACCAATGGTACCACATTAAACAACACAATATAATTATTCACATGTATTCAAAGCTATCAATATCACATAGGACTCCACACGGTCAAACATATCACATAATATCTCAATTTCGATAATTACGTCGAATATATGCCCCCATATGGGCACAACACATAGATAGCCCTTTTTCATGATTAGTTCCCACCCTTAACTTGCATTTTGTATCATTATTTACTACCCAGCCCAGTCTGATAGAGTTAAGTCATAACTTACCTCGAAAGCCAAAACCGGTCCGCTACACTTAAACTCGCAATCTTACTTTTCACGAATAATCTCGAACCCCATTAAAAACATCAAATATGAAATTTACGCGTCAAGAAAAAATCAAAGACACCCATATTGACTACTTTTGGTTTGGGATCAAAACAGACCCCCAAAATGGGTTTTCGGAAAAGAAGGACAAAATCGAAATTTTATTTCAAAAACATGTTCCCCATATTTTTAGGAACCTACAGCTGAAACCCAAGTTAAATCGAGTCAAAAACGGAGTTCAAATAGAAGAAAAACTATTTTTGAGCTTTACTGGGTAAAATCTTTAAAATTCAGGTTAAAATCAAAAATCAGAGTTGTTTTGAAAGTTAAATTGATGAAAAATTAGTAATTATAAGATGAAAAAAATTATTCAAGTGAAAAGGAGTGAAATTTGGGTTTAAAATCATGCCCTAAGATTTTTGAGGTTTTGAGAAATTTATCAAGAAAGTACTAAGAAAAGAGTGAATTCTTACCTTTAATCCGTAATAAAATCAAGAAAAAGGTGTTAATATAGCTTCCCAAGCTCCCACAAGCTTCACTTTTAAGCTCCCAAACAATTTAGAGTTTAACTTTCAAGAGACAAGATAAAAAATGTGCAAAATGGACCTAAAACTATTTATAAGTATAGAAAATCTGCACTGAAATAACCAAAAAAGCTGCAGTTTTTTTTTGTTAAAGTCCACTCCGGACTTCGACGGGGTGCCCGAGATTCGTTTGGAGTCCGATTTATGCAAACGAACTATGCAACCACACTAAATTCGATGCTCCAGATGCATTGGCGATATTAGATTTTCCAAAAAAACGTCGTTTTCATAAAGTTGACCCCCGAAACTCGAAATTATAATTTTCCAAATCGAGAGTTGAAATGAGATTTAAAATGCGTAAAATCATACCAAATATGCTAACACCCTAAAATCGACATTCTGGATCTGCTGGCGAAGTCGGATTTTCCATCCGAGGTTATTTTGATCAAATGTGGGTCCCGCTCCCATATTTTCAATTTTTCAACTTTTCGATCAATAGGTCGAAAAGAGCTCGGGTGCACCGGGATCCGAACCAAAGGTCTACCTAGCCTAAAATTTATATTTTGGAGCTACTGGCACAGTCCGTTCGGCCATCCGTTGCACGGATCAAAAGATATCCACATAAGTCTCAATTAAGGCTCTTTAAGACATCAAAACCCACAATATTGCATAAATGATACCAAAATGCATCGAAAATCATGTCAATCACTCCCACACCCCAAAAATATCATAATGCAACTACGGGGAGGGGTAAAACAGTCAAATCATATAAAATCATAAATTTCACATATTTCATCAAATTTTTAGATCGTTACATCATCCACCACTTTAAATCTAGTTCGTCCTCGAACTAAGGCAAGGAAATACCTGAATCAATGAAAAGCTGGGGATAGGAACTACGCATATCAAACTCAACCTCTGAAGTAGCCTCATCTACAGGTTGATGTCACCACTAGACCTTAACCACAGGGATTACTCTAGAGCGCAACCGTCTAACATCCCTAGCCAAAAAGGAAATCAGCTTCTCCACAAAGGACAACCGCTCATCTAATTGAACCGACTCCAAATGAATGGCATGAAACTCATCAAGAATATGCAACGAAGCATAGAAACATGAAAAACTGGACGAACAGCTGATAGATCAAGGAGCAAAATCAACTCATAATCCACATCACCAATAGTTCGAAGAATCTCAAATGGACCAATATACCTAGAGCTAAGCTTACCCCTCTTCCCAAACCTCATCACACTCTTCATGAGTGAAACTCATAGGAAAACATGATCACCTACACCAAATCTCAAGGCACGAAGTATATGATCAGCATAACACTTCTGCCTACTCTGAACTGCTCTAAGTCTGTCCTGAATGACCTGGACTCTATCTAACGACTCACAAAGCAAGTCCGTACCTCGAGGTCTCACCTCTGAAACATCAAACCAACCCACTGGGGAGCAACAACGCTTACCATACAACATCTCAAAAAGAGCCATATCAATACTGGAGTGGTAGCTATTACTATATGCCAATCTGCCAAAGCCAAATGTTGCTCCCACTAGCCACCAAAATCCATCGCGCAAGCGTGAAACGTATCCTTCAAAACCTAGATAGTCCACTCTGACTGGCCATCATTCTAAGGGTGAAACACTGTGCTATAAACTGAGTACCCAACTCATCCTGAAAAGTCTTCCAAAAGTGAGATATGAACACAAAACCTCGATCTGAAATAATGGACACCGACGTACCATGCAGACGCATAATCTCACGAATGAATATATAGGCTAACCTCTCAGCACTGAATGAGACCTGAACCAGAATAAAATGAGCTCACTTGGTTAATCGATCCATGATGACCCAAACACTGTCAGAACCAAGAGAAGTACGAGGCATCCCAGTCACAAAGTCCATAGTGATCTGTTCCCACATTCACTCGGGAATAGGTAACTCTAAAGCAAACCACCAGGTCTCATATACTTGGCCTTCACCCGCTGACAACATAGGCAACGAGCCATAAAATTTGTTATATCACGCCTCATACCACCCCACAAGTAGTGTTATCTCAAATCACTATACATCTTAGTCACACTTGGATGGATGGAATTTCTGGAACAATGGGCCTCCTCCAAGATAAACCTAATCCAATCACCACTCTCGGCACACAAACTCAGTCCCCAATCCTTAAGACTCTATCTGAATTAAGTGAGACTTCCCTAACCTCCCCACACAACAACTTATCTTGAATCAACCTCAATCTAACATCATCAAACCGATAAGGTCGAATCTACTCTATCAAAGATGATCTAGCCTCCATAAATGCCAAAATACACCCTGGTGTCAAAATATAAAGCCTAACCATCGGGTTAGCTAAAGAATGAACCTCTAAGGCCAACGGCCTCTCCTAAGTCAAATGATGCACCAAGCTACCCATGCTAGTCGACTTTCGGATCAAGCTATCGGCAACCACATTAGTCTCGCCCTGATGGTAGAGAAAAGTCAAGTCATAATCCTGAAGCAACTTAAGCCAATAGTTCTGCCTTATATGAAGATCTCGCTAGTAAAGAAGTACCGAAGGCTATGATGATCTGAGAAGATCTCACAACGGACTCCATACAAGTAGCGTCTCCACAACTTCAAGGCAAACAGAACTGCGCACAACTTCAAATCATGGGTAGGATAATTTCTCTCGTGAGGCTCCAATCTTGACTAGACGCATACATAATTACCTTGCCCTCCTGCATCAACACAATACCTAACCCAACACCTGAAGCATCACAAAAGACAATAAAGCCCATGCCCTCCTTGGGCAAAGCCAATATAGGATCTGAAGTCAACAAATCCTTGAGCTTTTGAAAGCTCGCCTCACAACATTATACCACTGGAAGGAATTCTTCTTCAGAGTCAACTTGGTCGACGGAGCTGTAATGGAAGAGAAACCTTCAACAAAACACTAATAATACCCGGCCAAGCCAATAAAACTCTGAATCTCGGTGGGCGAAGTAAGTCTAGCCCAATCACAAACCGCTGCAACCTTAGCTGGATCAACCATAATACCTTCCTTAGTCATCACATGATCCAAGAAAGAAACTGACTCTAACCAAAACTCGCACTTAGAGAACTTAGCATACAACTTCTTATCCCTCAATCTCTAAAGCATAATCCACAAATAATCCTCATGCTAAACCTTATTCTTGGAATAAACCAAGATATCATCTATAAATACCATAACAAAAGAGTCAAGATACTGCCGAAACATCTAGTTCATCAACTCCATGAACGCGGTAGGGGCATAGGTCAACCCAAAAGACATGACTAAGAACTCATAATGACCATATCGAGCTCAAAAAGCAGTTTTCAGAATATTCAAAGCTCTAATCCTCAACTGGTGATAACCCGACCTCAAATCAATCTTTGAAAACACTGTAACACCCTGAAGTCGATCAAACAAATCATCGATGAGAGAAAGAAGTTACTTATTCTTAACCATCACCTTATTCAACTGTCAATAATCAATACACATCCGCATAAACCCATCCTTTCTCTTCACAAATAAGACAGGCGCACCCCAAGGTGAAATACTAGGTTGAAAAAATCTCTTATCCAACGACTCCTATAACTAATCCTTCAGTTCATTCAGCTCTTCTGGGGCCATCCTATAAGAAGGAATAAAAATGGTCTTGGTGCCCGACTCAACATCAATAATAAAATCAATATCTCAATCCGAAAGCATACTAGGCAAATCCGTAAGAAACACATCAATAAACTCACGAACAACACAGACAGAATCCAAGGAAGGAGGTAAAACAACACTGGTGTAACGAATATAGGCTAAGTAAGATAAACATCCCCTCTCAACCAATTTACGAGCCTGAACATAAGATATGACCCTCTTAGGACCTGAATGAAGTGTACCCTTCCAAGCTATCCTTGGCATATCCGACGAAGCTAAAGTCACAGTCTTGGCATAACAATCTAAGATAGGATGATAAGGAGACAACCAATCCATACCCAAAATAACATCAAAATCGATCATATCTAACACAAGCAAGTCTATCAAAGTATCACGCTCGGTAAAAGTCACAACACAAGATCGATGCACCCGACCCACCACTAAAGAATCACCTATCGAGGTAGATACACGAATAGGCATGGAAAGAGGCTCAGTAATAGAATCAAAACCCAAAGCAAAATATACAAATGCATAGGGTAAAGTTGATCCGAGATCAAATAATATAGATGCAAGTCTGAAACAAATGAGGAAGGTACCTGTAATCATAGCATCAGAGGCCTCTGCCTCAGGTCTGGCTGGTATAGCATAACACTATCCATGACTGCCAACTGGCTGAGTAGCCCCACAACCACCAACACAGACTCTACTATCCTTACCTGTTGCGCCTTTGGTAGAATACCTACCTCTCACAGCTAAAATAGGAATATCTCTAAGCACACGACGAGAACAGTCCTTGGCCACATGGCCAATCTCATCACACACATAGCAACCTCTATGACCAATCTCAACAAGAGAAAGTACAACTGAGCCCAAATGACCACCCTGAACTGCTGAACTAGAAGATCCACCAGCTGAACTCAATAAAATCCCCTTCACAGGCCTACCATGGTATACACGAGATCCTCTAAAATCTCTACCTCGAAAGGTCTGACTCCTGAACTCACCAAAACGTCGCGCCTTCTTGGATTATCCCTGAGATGCACTAATAATACCCTCTGTCATCTTACCATGATCCACAATACTCTAAAGAGGAGCTCCAAGCATAATCATCTGAGATGTAGCCAACTAAAGAGAAATACCCAAACCCTTCATGAACTTTCTAACCTTTCAAAACTTGATGGAAAAGCTATTATAGGAATATCTGGACAGGGCATGAAAGCATGTCTTATACTCAAAAACTGTCATGGAGTCCTGCTCCAAATGATCAAACTCGTCCCACATAAGATCTCACAAACTAAAAGGCACAAATCTCTCCAAAAAAGCATTAAAAAATTGATCCTATGACAACGCAGGAGCATCAACAAGCCTACAGTCGACAAATGATATCCACTAATTTCTCACAGCATCTCTCAACTGATATGCAGTATAAGCCACACCATCCGCGCAGAAAGAGTGAAACACAACTCAGAACACAAGATATGAAAAAATTCGCACAATAAGGAATAAAATGAGGAAAGTTTCCTAAAGACATCCTATAGCCTCTCAAAGATAGATATGGACGTCTACGTACCGATCCGCGAGACTCTATTAGACATCCCATTCTTACACCATTAAGACCAATGAATCCTGATTGCTTTGATACCAATTTGTCCGATTCAAAAACAAGGGTCATGATGGCACTTGTCGTGGCGTACCTTGACAAGTAAGCCTATCACCCAAACTGATACAAAAAGAAGAAAAGACAAAAATATCCCACGGTAAAGCTTCTAGAACAAAGCCGAACCATATAAGTAATCATAACAATGCGGAAAGAACTTATCCAAAATACCAATCATGCCCAAAACCAGGTGTCAATAGTGTAAGAACTACTAATACAATCCAAGAGTCAAATGCATCGAAAAAATAACCACAAAGAAATAATAATTGTCTCTGAATACTAATAAAGACATAACAACTATAGAAAGATAGAGGTGAACTTCGGATGCACGAATATCCAACCGCTACCTTAGAAGCTCAAACAATTGCCCGAGTCAGTCAAGCTGAGGCGCACTCGAGATAAGACCTGCACCAAAAGGGCGCAGTAGGCATAAGTATAGTCCACTTGTACTCAGTACGTATCATAGGTTGACCAAGCAAAATAGTAAATAAAGCATACAAAACATACAGTAAGGGCACGTCACCTGCAATCAGAAAATATCCCACAACGGTAGACCACACCGCTTGCACTAACAGTTCTAATATATCTCATATATATTATAACAACACACCAAGGTATAGAACACAAGTATACATTATGTAACATATAATTAGAACAAGAGAGAACATGTAGATACAAGATCATCAAATACAAGTAAAGAAAGATAAGACAAATACATAGATGACAAGTCAATAAGGCAATACAACACAACATAAACACAATAAAGTAAGTGCAATATATATATATATGATGATGATGATGCACTAGGTCGTCGCACAACCTCCGAGATCATCGCACAATCTCCGTATACACCTATGGAGCTAAAGCCTCCCTACGTAGGACCCATGAGGGGTTCATCAACCCGTATATAATCCACATATCTCATATCTCTTTTTTGGCATATCTCTCGGAAAGGGTTTTATAAAGTGTTACAATATTTTTTTAAAAAGGTGTTGCCAGTGTTTCTCAGATGTTGCCACGGTGGTACCAATATTTTATGAATGAGTATGATATGAAGATGTAATGCTCACAACCAATCACAATGAGTATTTCCATAACCAATCACATGATATATTTCCACAACCAACCGCAATGATACATTCCCACAACCACATGAGCCAATATCACTTATTATTTTTGTTTCATCCATGAATTTCCACATGTCTCATATACCAGTAAAGTCTGGATATAATCACAATACACCAATGGTACCACATTAAAAAACACAATGCAATTATTCGCATGTACTCAAGGTTATCAATATCACATAGAACCCCACACGGTCAAACACATCACATAATATCTCAATTTCAATAATTACATCACATATATGCCCTCATACGGGCACAACACATAGATAGCCATTTTTCATGATTAGTTCCCACCCTTAACTTTCATACTACCCAGCCCAGTCTGAAAGAGTTAAGCCATAACCTACCTCGAAAGTCAAAACGGGTCCGCTACACATGAACCCGCGACCTTACTTTGCACGAACAATTTCGAACTCCACTAAAAACATCAAATATAAAATTTACGCTTCAAGACAAAATCAAAGACACACAGATTGACTACTTTTGGTTCGGGGTCAAAACGGAACCCCAAAATGGGTTTTCGAAAAAGAAGGGCAAAATCAGAACTTTGTTTCAAAAACATGTTCCCCATATTTTATGAACCTACAGCTGAAAACCCAAGTTAAATCGAGTCAAAAATGGAGTTCAAATCGAAGAAAAACCATTTTTGAGCTTTACCGGGTAAAATCTTTGAAATCCGGATTAAAATCAAGAATCGGAATTGTTTTGAAAGTTAAATTGATGAAAAACTAGTAACTATAAGATAAAAAAATCTTATTCAAGTGAAAAGGAGTGAAATTTGGGTTTAAAATCATGCCCTAAGATTTTTGGGGTTTTGAGAAATTTATCAAGAAAGTACTAAGAAAAGAGTGAATTCTTACCTTTAATCTGTAATAAAACCAAGAAAAAGGCGTTAATCTAGCTTCCCAAGCTTCCACAAGCTTTACTTTTAAACTCCCAAACTATTTAGGGTTTAACTCTCAAGAGGCAAGATGAAAAATAAGTAAAATGGATCCAAAACTATTTATAAGTGTAGAAAATCTGCACTGAAATAACCAAAAAAGCTGCAGTTTTTTTTTTTTGTTAAAGTCCATTCCGGACTTCAACAGGGTGCCCCGGATTCGTTTGGAGTCCGATTTATGCAAACGAACTATGCAATCACACTAAATTCGATGCTAAGGATACGTTGGCGATATCAAATTTTCCAAAAAATGTCATTTTCATAAAGTTGACCCCCGAAATTATAATTTGCCAAACCGAGGGTCGAAATAAGATTTAAAACCCGTAAAATCATACCAAATATGCTAGCACCCTAAAATCAACATTCTGGATCTGATGGCGAAGTCGGATTTTCCATCCGAGGTCATTTTGATCAAATGTGGGTCCCACTCCCATATTTTCAATTTTTCAACTTTTCGATCAATAGGTCGAAATGAGCTCGGGTGCACCGAAACCCGAACCAAAGGTCTACCTAGCCTAAAATTTATATTCCAGAGCTACTGGCGCAGTCCGTTCGGACATCCATTATACGGATCAAAATATATCCACATAAGTCTCAATTAAGGCTCTTTAAGCCATCAAAACCTACAATATTGCATAAATGATACCAAAATGCATCAAAAATTATGCCAATCACTCCCACACCCCGAAAATATCATAATGCAACTACGGGGAGGGGTAAAACAGTCAAATCACATAAAATCACAAATTTCACATATTTCATCAAATTTTTAGGTCGTTACATAGATATACTATGTATAAGGTGGACACATACATATTGAACTATTGTATAAGGTTATTTTTTTTATTTTTGGCAGTCTGCTGATATGGATAAATAAATATCGACTTTTTTCCTATTGATTTTTGTAAACTGAAGAAAACAAATGTCTTTGGGTTTTTCTTTTTCAAATTGAAATTCAAATTGCAATTTCAAAAAAAAAAAATTATGGTGATGTTTGAATATTTTTTGAATTTGAATTACAGTTAATATAAGCCTCCACAAAATCAGAACATTAATTACGGCCGTTAATTAGGAAAGAGAATATTGGTTTCTGATTTTATTTTCATAATTTTAGGCATAACAGTTTCATCATACATTGCAGATACGTATGAGGTACAGTGACATGTATATGTATTTTTTCAAATTTAGGAGAGAGAAAGTAAATCTGGGATCTTATGTAATTAGTTTCATTAAGGATGGAATTTATGTTGTTTATCCAAAAAAATAATCGTACCACAAATATGGTTCAAATCGGTGCATCTCTCGATCTTAGCCTCTGGCATTAAGGGAAAGAGGTACTGCATTGCAGACGCAAAAGTGATGATACATCAACCACTTGAAACTTCTGGTGATAAAATATATATGTGCTTACACTAAAATAGATTTTATGTTTGTATTATTACGTTAAAGTGTGAAGGATCTTTGAAAAGTTATTTAAACTTTTTACACTTCATTAAAAATCTCTAAATAAATAAAAAAATAATAATTTTAAATCATCAAACGTTACACGTGCTAGGAGAGTGCGGTAAAAATGTGTGCTTCTGAGCAAATTTTGAAAGTTTTTCCATCAACTGATTTTGTCTTTTTAAATAAAACTCAATTAATGCAACACAGTATGACTAATTGCAAAAATCATGTTTGCCTTTTCTTTTAATTAATTACCCAATTTTGACACAAAAACATTTTGTAATAGCTAATTAATTGTTATCCAGTATATGTTACATCCTTGAAATAATTAAGAGTTCATTTAATTTAATACTTAAGTGTTGAAATTGATTTTCTAAAATAAAAAAGAGCGTCCATAGAAAAAAATGAAGAAAATAACAATTTATTGTTGTTAAAATGTTTATATGCATCATTCAAAGTGTGGCATAGTGTTCAATAACATTTACCTTTTATTTGTGTTATATGGGTTAATTTATCTCAAAAAATATGAAGAAGTAGATGTTTTTTAAGAATAAAATAAATAAAAATAAAAATTTATATAAAAATAAAAATCTATCTCGTGTTTTGTTTATATTAGTGATAGTAACTTCCAAAAGATGGGTAGTTACCAGCTATATATACATATTGTTTAATACTTAATGGGACGTTACTCAAGACAATATTATTCATAAGAGCAAATTAGACACGTAGCAAAAGTGAAGTAGCTTTGACTAACATAAAACTCTCTCTCTTTTTTCTCAAAAATGATAATGCCCAAAGTCAATTTTTGATATGTCATTTACTTTAGTTCTAGCAATTCATTTCATTCATTTACTCATTCAAGTTGTTACTTTTTTTTTAATAGAAATTTTTGCTTGTAAGCTGCATTTAATTTCTAGATTTTTGTTACTTCAAGAATCTTAGTACTAAAAATGTATCTTTAATTTGCAAGGGACATACTGACTTTCGTGGTTCTACTTTCGTTATGTCCAAATCTTTTTCAAGTCTACTCAATAACTTTAGATTTTTCTACAGTTATAATTATTTTGTAGAAAGAAAAAAAGAAAATTAATTTGAGTTGCATTTTATGAAAAAAAAATGTATTAGATTTTCTGTTCGGCCTTGATTTGCTTGATTTTGACACGCACACAAAAAGAAAAAAAGAAACACACACATTAACACGAAAAAAAAAAATACTTTTTTTAGTAGCTAAATAACAAAAATTTATCGTTGATAACGAGGTTTTATCAAAAGATCACATCGGCTATGGGCATATTTAGCAATGAATTGAAAGCCAATCTTAGTAGCTAATGCATATTATATATATATATATATATATATTCAAGATTCAATCGTGGTGAATTTTAATTTGTCATCGTTTAGTCATCTTCATCTAGATCCATTAATTAAATGTGTGTGTCTCTCTTAAGATGGTTTGGTTTCCAAATCTTTTGTGCTTGATTAAAGTGACTTTAATTTAGTGATTTGTCATTATTATTATTTTTTTTTCAATTTTAAGGATTAATCTTAGTAGCTTAGGTGGTTGGTACTTGCATTTATACAATTGCTAGTAAAAATCTGATTTTGGACCTTGTAATCTCCTTCACCCCCAACTTTTTTTAATTAAAAAAAAATCACTCAATTTTGTACACTAAAACAAACTCGTTTTTCAGGTGAATTTTTTATTTTTTTTCATATAGATCGAACTTTATGGGGTGTATGGTATAGAAAAAAATATGATTTTTCATGTTTGGTCACTCAACAAAATTTAGAAAAAAAATTCTAGAAAATATTTTTTTAAAAAAATGAGGATAATGATTTAAGTAGGAAAAAACAAATTCAAAATTAACATTTCACGTTGATTGTCCCTTATCCACTCTCCAACACCCTCATCCCCTATAGCTTTCATCCCTACACACACACCTTACCCTCGACCCTCTACCCCATTGTATTTTACGTACCAAATATAAGAAAAATGCTTTTTCCTAAAAACATATTTTTCATGGTATAATCAGATTCACCCTTGAAAGTTGTGTTTTTTTTTCGTCTTCTGGTTGCATTTTTGTTGCGTCACCTTTCTATATCATGATCCTAAACTTGTATGCTTCATTCAACATGTGACATAGTGTTCAATAACGTTTACCTGTTTTTTGTATTATATAAGTTAATTTATATCGAAAAATATGAAGAAGTAGATATTTAAAAAAAAAAAAAAAAAAAATCTATCTTGTGTGTTGTTTATATTAGTGATATTAATAAAAATACTGTTTAGTACTTATTGGGGGTGTTACTCTGACTCATAAGAGCAAATTAGGCACGCAGCAAAAGTGAAGTAGATCCTACTAATATAAAACTCTCTTTCTTTTTTTCCAAAAATGATGAATGCTCAAAGTCAATTTTTGGTATGCCATTTACTTCAGCTCTAACAATTCGTTCATTTATTCATTCAATTTATTACTAATTTTTTAATAGAAACTTTTCCTTGTAAGTTGCATTTAATTTCTAGATTTTGTTGCTTCAAGAATGTTAGTACTAAAAATGTATCTTTAATTTGCAGGGGACATACCAACTTCCATGATTCTACTTGTTAGGTGTGGAGCCTGATTAATATATGATGTACTGTTTATATATTAATGTCCACGTGGTTCAACCTCCGTGTGTGAGATTGCCGTCCGCCGTAGAGTTTACCCACGAGGTGTTACCATGAAATATTTCTCTCTCTTCATTCTCTCTTCTCAAGAAATCTCTCTCTTTTCTATATCTCTTTTGCTAGATCTAGTATGTGAAGGTAATCGATCCAAACACTACTTTTGTTACATTCAAATTTTTTTCAAGTCTACTCGGTAATTTTAAATCTTTCTACAACTATGATTATTTTATAGAAAGAGAAAAAAGAAAATTAATTTGAGTTGCATTTCATGGAACAAAAATGTATCCAGATTTTCTTGTTATGTCTAGATTTATTTGATTCTCACACACACACAAAAATGAAAAAAGAAACGCACACACACATTAACACACAAAAAAAACTATTTTTCTTTTTTAGTAGATAAATAACAAAATTTCATCATTAGACAATGAGGTTTTATCAAAAGATTATATCGACTATCATCTATTTAGCAATGAATTGAAAGACAATTTTAGTAGCTAATTCATGTTTTATTTATATATGTTTTCAAGATTCAACCCAATGAATTTTAACTTGTCATTGTTTAGTCATCTGCATCTAGATTCATTAATTAAATTTGTGTGTGTCTTTCTATATAACGTTTTGGTACAAATCTTTTGTGCTTGATAAAGTGACTTTAGTTTCGTGATTTGTCATTTATTTATTTTTTTCAATTTTACAGATTAATCTTAGTAGCTAATTAGGTGGTTGGTACTTAAACTTACACTATTGCTAGTGGAACTCAGATTATGCACCTTGTAATCTCCTCCACCTCCAACGTAACTCTTTTTATATAAAAAAATTATGTCAATTTTGAATACTAAAACAAACTCGTTTCCGGGTAAATCTTTTTATTTTTTTATATAGATTGAACTTTAGCGGGGTGTATGGTATGGACAAAAATATTTTTCAATTTTGTCATGTTTGGTCACTCAACAAAATTCAAAACATTTTTTAGAAAAATAATTTTATAAAAGATTGAGGATAATGATTTACTATTAAAAAAATAAATTTAGAACTGACATTTCAGTGTCCCTTATCCACCCTCCAACACCCCACCTCCTATAGCTCCCATACCCACCATCACACACACATTACTACCCTCCACCCTCTACTTGCGTACCGGCCAAGCACAAGAAAAAAACTCTTTTTCTAAAAAAATATTTTTCATGGTATCAGACACATCCTTGCAAGTTGTGTTTTTTTTTTTGGTCTTCTGGTTGCATTTTTGTTGTGTCACCTTTCTATATCATGATCCTAAACTTGTATATATAAATTTCTTTGACAGAACGACAAAGATTGAATTGTCATATAACGTCATGAAAAATTCAATTGAGAGAAAGTCACAAGTTATAAATCAATACATAGATGCTAAAGTGAATGTGGGGAACAAAGGGTTTTTCGATGCTTCTAAAGTAAGACCCCGTGTAGCACTTGAGAAAGAAGCTGTTGTAGCAAGTGAAATGTTGTTGAGAAATAGGGCTTCTACAAGCTTGCCCAGCCATGGTTTCATTAGCTCAATCCAACCATGTGTTTTGGCTAGCACCAAACCATTACCAACATCAAGTGCAGCTCCATTTACGAATTGTCGTAAGCATGGATTTGCCTCCTACCTTGCACGTAAAGAGAGTGAACTATCTGAGTACTACACTCGTGTAGAAATTCGTTATCCAAGATCTGAAGTTACTCACAAGTACGTATGCCAAACCTGATCTTTGTCTGCTTTGATACTATGTTTTACGCCATTTATATAGCGAGCAAATTAATTAATTATGTTTTGAATAGGTACATGGATTGTGAGTTGGGAGTTTCCTGAGCATACGAGTCACCGTACTAATATGCTTTTGAGAGCAGAACGGGAAAGTTTCATCCATTTGAACGCCGCCGCATTAAGGGCTAGATGCCTGGTGCACACTGAAGAGAAGTGCAAAAGGTGCAACGAGAAACTCAGGGGTAAAGACGTTTACATTCACTGGTAATTATCAATTTGTGACATACACACACACATACATACTCATCACACCCTCGATGATAGGTTTACTTGACTTTGAGCAGAGCATGTCGTCAATGCTTACATCCGGGACGGGTCCAGAATGTTATCATTAGCTTTTCTTCGTTGAAGAATGCTATCTTTTGTCATGTTAATTAGTGGCTTTCTATCAAGCTATGTAGTAGTTAAGTAGAGCAGCTAGCTGGCTAGCACAAAATGGTCACTGCAGTCTTTCTGCAGTTGATCAATGTTTATAAGTTGATATGAAATCTTGGTTTCTTAATTATGTTTCGTATTATTTTGCTTAAATCATTTCAATAAATAAATGCGCCTAGGTAGTTGATCGGCGTGGGTATTGTGCGGAGATAGCAAAGTAATTAAACTTTGGTCAAGTTGATCTAAATTCATACGGGAAGAGACGAGATAACAATGTGTTAATATTTCTATATAAAAGATAGAACAAATTCTACCCCTAAATAAAAAAAAATTAAACTAAGATAGATCTTCAATTTATAAAAGGTTAAAAAAAATATCTAAATTAGGTAAAATATCATAGCAACCTGATAAAAATTGACCCCAAAAAGAGAATTTCCCCAATTTAATCCTTTTCTTTTCCAATTTCAGCATATAAAAAATTTTAACTTAACATAGATCTTCAATTTATAAAAGGTTAAAAAAATTATCTAAATAAGGTAAAATATCATAGCAACCTGATAAAAATTGACCCCAAAAGAGAATTTCCCCAATTTAATCTTTTTCTTTTCCAATTTCAGCATATATATATATATATCATAATCAAGCTTTTGGTTGGCCTAATATATTAAGCTCTACATTGATAACACTCGCATAAGTTCTGCACCTGCTCTACTAATTAATGGGAATATCTGGTGGACATTTCCCAAGAATCGATCCAAAATCTATTAAAAACATTATTCATGAGCCAATATTAAATATATTTCCAACGAAACGTCCATCGAAAATTCCCCTTCGTTTGATAGAGACAACCAATATAAGTGAACAACTCACGGGGCATATTGAACATTTGGATTTGGAGATGCATACACTAGAAAATAGAAATTCCTCATCATTCTCCAATTCAATCATTTCCTCGTTGTTTCTAAGTATCCAAGCCTCAATTCCTCCACTTTTTCCAATTTCCACATGTAATGTGGCCTTTTGTTTGTTTCTTGAATTCACACTTGGTCAAACAAAGTTGCTACCAAGCACTTGCAAGATCATTTGTTGGCTTTGTCAAATTTGGTTGGCTAGTCCAACATTGCATGCAATTTGTTTCTTGTCAAATTTGGCTGGCTAGTCCAACATTACATGCAATTTGTTTTCTTGTCAAATTTGGTTGGCAAAGTAGTGTGTTGATGTCATTGATGATATCAACGTAGGTTTGTTTTGTGCCTATAAATAGAGGCATTTCCACCCTCTTTGGGATATACCATTTAGAGAAGAACACCAACATTTGAAGAAGATTTAGTTGTGTTTAGAGTTGTGTTGGGAAATACTTTGAGTGAACCTCTTCTTTGAAGTGATCTTTGTGAGGTTATTCTTTTGGGTATTTGGATTTTGGGCTATTAGAGTATTTAATTACTCTAATTTTGTACTCTTTTTTGTATCTTTGTACTCTTTTTGTTCCATTGGTGTTTAGTGAAGTTGCTCCTCCTTTTGGTTGTGGACGTAGGTCAAGTTGACCGAACCACGTTAAATTTGTGTCTCCTTTATTTTTCTCAACTTATCGTTATTATCATCTTTTTTATCGTCTTCAATCAATTACTTTGTTTAATTCCGCACTATCCGGGATTTTCGATCCTAACACCACAAGAATAACTTGTTGCGTATTCAATATATGAACCAAAACAAAATAGGCTTTCCCCATCCAAAATCGACATCATAAAGTCTAAAATTGCACCAACTTGAGAACTTGCAAGTATCTAATATTCTGGAAACAACTTCTCAAATTGTGTTCCCATATATCCACAAGACAATCAAGAATATTATCACCTTCCAAGCCCTTCAAGTTCCCATTTATTCATATTCTCAAATATCTTTCTCACTATTCCTAACAAGTGAGGCAACTCTACTAATTCACTAATTTCTCTAAAACCACTATTTGCTGGAATGATTAAATTTCCAATAGCATTAGACAGTTGTGGATCAAGTCTTGAACTCAAGTTCCAATAGCGATAATGACGTGAAATCAAGACAAGTTTCCTCCACGCCATTATCGCCACCACGTGCAATCTTAAGCCCATGTCACTCATTGATGCACCATCCATGAAACAAGACTCCACCAATAATTGCTTTTCCTCCACAATTAAATCTGGTAACTTGTATAGAAACTGGAGTTTCAAGTGTTTGTACATAATTCATCATGCAACTCCAAATTAGACTACTATCTTTTTATGAATAGCTATAGAATACTAAGGTTTATAGAAAGGAAAAATATAACAAAATTCTCTTGATTTCATAAATTAATTACTAAATTAACCTTTGCTTTACCTTCTTTTGTATATCTTCTATCCTATTCTGAAGTTTCCGGGGAGGTTTAGTTTTACTACTATTAGTCATATCTACTATGATCATGGAGTCAAGTTCTACACCAACTAGTCTAGCTTAATACTCCCTCCGTCCTATTTTACCCGTCCCAAATTTCCTAATTTGATGACCCTTTTTACTTATCAAGACAAAAGATAAATTTGTTTCCCCATTATACCCTTAGTGTAATTGATTAGTCCTTGTTATTAGCATTCTTGAAAAATGTTATTTAAGAGGATTACCATTAAAAGTACATCATTAAGAATATAAATGGTGCTTTGGTATTAGCCATCCATCAATATTGGAACGTAACTAATAACAAGACACAATTAAGAGAGGCAAAATGGTAAAGTTACATCACTAATCATTGTTTTCTTAATAGCTGTGTCATCCCAATTTGGGCCGGATAAAATGGGACGGAGGGAGTACAATTTTGTTGGAAGCAACACATAATCCCCATCAAAGCAGATGGGCTTCGTTAAAATTGTTCGTATAGAATTCGATAAGTAAATTTAAACAACTATTTTTATTTTTAGTATAGGGGCTAAGTAAACCAAAATGGAAGGGAGTATGTAGTTTTCAAACTTAATGTTAAGCTACCATATCCATCATGAGATTTTAACGTCTGCTCACTCAATCATAAAAAAACAAATAATTGAAAACCAAAATAAGGAAGGGCAATAGAAGAATGAAAAGAATAAAACTTTGACACTTAATTATTCATGCAACTGGAAACTTTTAACTAGTAAGAGAAAAAACTTTACGTTAATTCTACATCACCTGATTATTCTAAAAAAAAAACGATATTTGCAGAATCTATTGACATGCCCATCGATCATTAAACTACGCTATCACCATAATCTCCTAGCTTTAACTCTAATCTTCAAATTCTAAATCTTCATAATCTTCATCACCATTATTGAATGTACTAATTGCTTCATATTTATTAACCTCCGGGAATTGATTGTCGTCGTTGTTGGTAATTACTTGATCATTATCAGGAATACTTGCTAATACAGAATCAATTAATTCATCAACTTCTTCCTCCATCTAACCCCTTTATTCTTTTTCTCACTTTTTTTCACCTCTTTGATCTTTGCTGCTTTTCTTGTACTCATGATCCGGCAATAAATATTCTTTCATGAGCAACTTAGCATCTTTTTCCTATATCATTTGCATACTTTAAACTACTCTTATATCCAATTGTGATATTCTTTTTTGATCCATCTCTAATTGGATCACTTCTTTGGCTTTGCTTTTTGGTTGAATTCTTCAATCGCGAAAGAAAGTAGCGTGTTTTCTCCGCCGAACCCACCATCATCTCCCATGGCTCCGAGTCTTCAAATAGATCTGCTACATTAATAAAATCTCTAGGTGGAAAAATTCCGTGGAGTACAAAATTGTTGAGATACTTTATCAACTCTTCATCGATGGGGTGGAATCGAAAACCTTGCTTTGATTTGCATGAAGGCATTCTATATATATTTGTTTTGTTGCGTATATGTAAAAAAAAAAAAAAAAAAAAAAAGATAATAGAATTTGGTTGAAGCTAATGTTCGATGTGAAGAGGTTTATATAATGGGTTAACAAAGCATAATCCATCTAGTTTTGAGATAATACATGATTAGGTACCTAAATAAGTAGAAGTTGGATTAGGGTTTCCTTAATAAAGGGAGCAGGAGCTAGGAAAGAAAAGGAGATAGTAATAGACGGGGATTCTATTTGTATATGTAAAAAGTAGTGATATAATGTTTTGGTTATATAGTGTATTAACAAAGGATAAACCGTCATTCGTGTGCCCAAACTAATTTAACCTTAAGTAAAGTATAAGTAATTGGATTAGGGTTTCCATGAACTTGGCTTAGAAAATATTATTTCCAAATTCATTCCCTTATTTATTTATTTATTTACTTAATTAGTTTGTCTGTCCTTGTTTGTTATTACATTTGAAAATAAATTTGCTCACAAAAAGAATTGCTCTTCTCATATCGTCTCTTCTGAAAGTAGGAAGTTGCCACTTATCAAGTTGCAGAAGGTCATTTACTTGTCTAGATATAATGTCACCTGTAGAGGCCATATTAGCCAATAGATTTGCCACTTGATTGGCTCTGTAACAATGTGCGTAGATAACATTAGCACCTCTTAATGACTTAGAAGTGGCAGTAACAATATGCTTAAGCCTTTAGGTTGTTGGTGACTTGCTTGTCCAAGAGATATTTAGCAGCCTTTCCTTCAACAAAAGTGTGTTGAATATATAGTGTCCCTTTGAGGGACAATACAATAATATGCCATCAAGGATAAGATTTGATTTGATTAACAATGATTGGTAGCAGATCAATTTTCAGCTGCATTATGATTGTACATTTGTCTAGATAGAAAAGTTGAATATCTTTGTGCTCAAAGATGAAATGAAATGGAGATTTGAGTTGTTTGGAGGAGAAGATTAGAGCTGACGTTCAATGAAATCCGTCATTGAAGAGTTTCGAAGCTCAAATTTTAAAACTCGACCTACCACAAATGCGAATCGTTTCGAGTGAATAATATATCAAAGGACTCAAAACATCAAAAGGAGCTCATATCAAAAAATTTAGACTATTTAGAGGACTTTGAGTTAGTTGGAATTGAAAAAAATAAATTCATCTCGTCGAGGAAGATAAACTGACGCATATTGTGTAAAAATATATAACTATTGTATAACAGTGTATATGAATGTATATACTTCTCCGGTACATAGTTATAGGTCATATATACATGGTTTTACACTATTTATACAACATAGATCTATTACATATACATTAGATATACATGTGTGGTCATTTAGGTGAAAATGATGATAAATTTACATAAGAGGCCCTATATATTTCTTGTGTGTTCTGATTTTGATTGACTTGCCTGCAAAGCATGTTTTTAGAGAGGAGGTTAAAGTGCTAACAATGCACCAAACTAAAGAAAATACTCCTCTAAAATGTTGTCAAAAGAGCACAAACTAATTAGGAATCTAATTTGTGCAATTTTACGTGCAAATAATGTCTCATATAGATAATTAAAAAGAAAAAAGAGTTATGTATAAGATGTGCTGCTCTTAATAGCGTGAGATTATTTGAGAAAACTATACAAATTACGCCAAATTGAATAATTTTCACTTTAGGGAAAATTAACTATATAAACTTATTAGACTAGTTATTATAACTTATAGCAAAACTTTTAAGTTTTCGAGTTTATAGCAACTTTCATCTTAAAAAAATATATAAAAAGTTTTTTTTTCTTTTGTTGAAAATACAGAAAAGCAATTACTGAAAAAGAAAAATTAATATTTAATACAATTAATATACAATTTACCTTCCTTAAAAGTAGTTAACCTTAATTACTGATATTTATCCACCCCAAATCCCTCAAACCGTTATTTATCTTCCTATTTATTGCTTGCATTAAGAGTTTCCATCTTCATACACTACTTGCCACCCTTTACACGATTTCTCTCTACCATCAAACAAAAAACACATTCTATGTTGATTAGAATTTGATAGAAAAGCAAAAAACAAGTATTTCTTTAGATAAAAAATATGAATTCTGTTAATTTGCATTCAATCATGATCCGTCATGGAGGGAGATGGGATTCTTCAGGTTTGTTAATTTTTTTACGCCTTCTAAACGAATTTAAATATTTATTGGCATACCACCAATCGGATGCATTCCATCACAAAGAACACTGAGAGGAGGAGAAGAAAAGGAACGTGTTGATTATTTGAACCAAGCAGCACAATTGTTCAACAGCAAGTTGGCAGATGACTTAAGTTCTCTGGAAAACAAAGTACCTAATTCAAGATTGGTGTATGTAGATATATATAATCTTTCACTTGATGTCATCAACAGCCCTCAGAAATATGGTACAAATATGGCTGCCTTTTTCCTGAATATCGACAAGATCTCCGTTTCTTTCTTTATATGACCGTGCAGGATTCAAAGTTGTAGAAAACAGATGCTGTGGGACAGGAAAAATAGAAGTTGCAGAGTTATGCATATCAGTGTGTTCCGATGATTCGAATTATATTTTTTGGGATAGCTTTCATCTTACAGAAAAAGCATACAGATTTTTAGTTCATCAAATTCTTGTACACCATTTAAGTAACTTCTTCTGATAGATTCACATATCAACATGCATATCAATGAATTCTTAGTACTTGTTGCCGAATGATTGGTCATTTATATGTTATTTTCTCACTTAGTGATCATGTCTATCATCCCCAATTTTTATTTCTTTTTATTTTTTCTAGTAAGCATGTACATGATGTGGTAGTAACAAAGTTGTATTCATGGACTATAGCAGTACATACAAACTTGCAAATATTTAATTTTTTTCTGTATTAAATTGGTATTAAATTGATATTGAATCATTTTTTTCTATTTACTGTTTCTTTTTCTAATATAGTTAATAATTTGAATTAACTTTTTGGTGCTCGATTATTACTGTTTGTTTTTATAAGATTGTGGGTATGAAAAAATTTATTTTTTGTATTTATGTAGTATTTATATAATGTTATGCTACTCTAACTTTTGTTTTGTATTTTACATCGTTGAATGAAATTGATATGAACTAAGTCGCATCAGATGGTATTAAATTTGATATCAACTACATCAAATTATGCATTTTTCGATTCTGCAATTAGTAACATTTGACATGAATATTGAATCTTGATTTTTATTGGTGCTCATTACTCTTTGTATAAGATTGTTGGTATGAATAAAGTTTAGCTTTGATATTTAACATAGTATTTACATAATGATCTTCATCTTTCCAGAAAGCAAACAAAAATATCAATCTTGATTAATATTGATAATTTTTTTATTACAACGAAAAATTATTTGACATCAAACAACTATCATTTAATTTATTTTCAACATTTACGTTGATAGTTTTTCATATAATATCCATTCATACACTAAAAAGGTTATGTAACATAAAACAAAAATTTTCTCATTGATTGTCACATTCATAAAACTCATTCAATACAAATGTGATATATGCGAAACTTCATCGATATCAATTTAATACATTGAGAACTCAAAATAAAAATGTTACTTAAGTATGAAATGAGTATATAAATTGATTTCAACGTATTAAAAGTGGAATTATCCTAGGAAAATGTGTTCATCAAAACTTAGTTAACATTATTGCACTAATTGGCAATTAACATCATTACACTAATTGGAACCATCCCTCAATCGATAAACTGATGGTACAACAATTTTGCAGATTAATCAATACATCTACGAAAGGCCTCACACGAAAAAAAAACTCAATAAAAGACATCCTTGTTTGGCTAATGTATCTTAAAAATGAATGTCTTCTTGTTCATTTATCTTCCTCGAGTATATGGACATTACAGGTAAAACAATGAAATGAGCTCTGGCTAACTATCTTTCAGATGTTAGCAACGAGTCAAACACGAGTTTGAAGTTCTGGATGAGTGTAAGAACAAGTTTTTTTTTTCAAGGTATACATGTGAAATCAAAATTGTGTTGGTGTGTATTTTGATTTCAGTTTTACATATATACTATAATAGCAATGATATTAAAAATTAATTATGGTATGCATTATATGGACGTGGGGAAACAATGACTAATTAAAATCCAAAATAGAACTATATATATGTTATCATCACTTAACAATTTGACAAAATTGAATTGGCAAGACTGCCTTTTGACTGTAAAAAGGATTTATTTTTAAAGTAGTTAATTTTTTTAGAATGAAATAACTATTAATAATTAAGCACTACCTAAGCATGAAAACAAACTAAAAGCAACAATAATTTAAATTTTAACATTTACTATTTGTTCTTAATTTAATATAAAATTGATCTAAACAATTGTCCAATTTAGAAGAATCACTATTTAATGATCAAGAAGATTATTAGTAATTAAAAAAGGTAATGAATGGAATTTAATGAATGGAAGAGTCACTATTTAGAAGAAATTTAATGAATGAAAATTAAAGAGATAAGACTCCTATTGGTAATTAAAAAAGGTAAAGAGATAAGACTTCTATTGATAATTAAAGACTAAAAAATATGAAAAAGAGTATAATCAAGTTAATTATTCAAATTAATAAAAAAATATAAAATCAGATTTTAAGTTTAAAAAATATATTTACCATATATATCTCCTTAAATTGTGGATAAACTTTGACATTTAATTATTTTAAAAAAATATTGATATCTTAACTTGCCATAATTATCCAAAATCTTTAATTAATAGTGATAGATGTTAAATGCTAAATATAAGGAAATAATACAAATAATAACTATTACAACAATTTTCGAAAAATTAATTAAAATATGTTTTTCTCAAAAATTGCTATAACTTGTAATTATTTCTTAAGTCTAGTAATTAATAAAAAGTTATGCTATAATTTGTAATTAATAATCTAAAAAGTATATTTGGGATAATTTTCACTTTATGTTATTAAGTTGCGTTAGTCCAACAACATATATGAGAGTCCATCTAATAACAAGGCCCAATAAATCAGTATTAGATATACTCTTATTATGGAGTGGAGATGTACAAGGAAAAGTTACACTGAAATGTTTTTCGCCATTTAGTTTACACATATGTATACAATGTATGAGTAATGTATACATTATACTATAAAATATGTATATACTACTAGATATTGTATATATGCACTATACATAGTATGATATACATACATACACAATATAGACAACCAAAGGGTAGCATATACTTCGTGATACCTATAAAACTTTCAAAAGTAGTCATTTTTGTCACCTTCATTAGTTTGACCACGTGCACCATTTGGTCCAACTATCATAACAGGTGAAGTGCTAACTCTGTAAATTAGTTCAATCCTCAACTCTGACAATTCATCATCTCCACTAAATTCTCTTGAAATATTAATATTCCCAAAGCTCAAACTTCTTCGCATAGTAATTATTTGGAAAAAGGACATGGGTTGGTCCTTTTCAAAATAATTGGCCCATGTTTGGGTTATTAGACATTCATGACCAGTCGGTCCAAAAAAATTTCATATTATGGTCATTTCATAATTTAGGTAATTTTGACTCAGGTAGTTCAGATACAATTCATATACCATATTGATACAATTCATATACCATACTGATATAGCTCGTAAAAAAAATAGAGCACTGAATTTATGGGTAAAAATTATATCATTTTTATATAGAATATGCATTTCTTAATATGATATGCATAAAATTTATATCATTGTTGTATTTGTATGTGTGTGTGTATATATATACTAGTTTAGTGTACGTGCGTTGCACGTGGTGTTTAATGTTCAAAAAAGAAAATTACATGTATATTAAGTAACTCCTTGTTACTATGTAAGTTTTAATTTGTAGATCCATTAAATCAGATGTCAATCCACGATTTTCATTAGTTCATTCAAGTGTCGTCTTCATTGAGTCACCCCTACATTTCACAAATCTTTTTTAATTTTGATCATTAGCTCGATCATTAAATAATTGACATTTTTAAGTGTTTTAGTTTATCCTCAGTCTCTCGGTATCAAAATTCCAGCTGCAAGAGAAAAAGGGACTTCTATCTAAACTTTGAAATGTACCTATTCTATCCTTTTATAGAGCCATTTTTTAATAGAAATACTACTTCAAGTAGAATTTTGTTAATTGAATATGCTATCATCTTAATAAATGATAAAAATTTAAAAGTATATAAGAGAATGTTTTATTGTACGCAACATCTTTACCCTAGATCTTTGTGATCTGGCCATCCTCGAACCCCGTATATTGTGGAAGCTTTAGTGTACCGACCTGCTATTGTAAAATACTTAAGCTCGTATTTCAGAATAGCAAAAAGGTTACGCTCCACCTAATATAACTCTTCAATATATTATTTTTGAAATTTAGACACATTAAGCCAAGTTGAAAATAAGAAGGTAATTAATATTCGCTTAATTAATAAATTTGCCATATTTTTTTCAATATCTATAAAACTATGCTTAGCCAGTTCACCATGCAAAACAAGTCTCACTGTAGCGTGAATTTTCATAGATGTAAATGTAATAGTCGGCTTCTTGTTGATCCTAGCCAATCTAGAATATTCCTGAGTAAGCTTCTCAAAATATCATTAATGAAATTATTTATTATATCCATTGACTAGCTGAAAATATTGATATTTGGATAAACCCGCTTCAGCACCTTCGGGGTGTAGATTTTGCGGGTTTCAACGCTCTTCTTTGTCTTATTCTTCTCGTAAATATTCATGCTTTAGGTAATTAATCACATCTAACTATACGAAAAGATTAATAATTTTTTTCCTAGCTTCAAAGTGACACAATTTCTATAGGAGCTTACTTTAATCTATTTCTCAGTATACTCCTCGTAGACTAAGATTATAAACATATGTAGAAGCAGTCATCACCAGCAAAAAGGATTAGGTGATAGATTTTTCAAACTAAAAGTTCAACTGAGTAGTCAATCACCTTCATAGAACCCATACGATTTCTCTTTGCTACTTATTTAGTTGCTTTATAGACATTCTTCTCCTCTTCTTATATATCTGGTCAATATCCCACAAATTTCACAAACGCAAAATAAAATAATTTAGAAAAAATTACCAACAACAACAACATATTATATTTTTGTTATTTCTGATAGACCCTCAACTCAAAGAAAAATGATTCAAAGTAGTCCCAAATATGAAAAAACAAAATGTACAAGAAACAACAAATAATAGCAACAAACGCAACAAATAGTAACAGAATTGGAGTTCATTGTTAAAATATGTTGGATGTCATTGTTCAGAAAATTGTGACACCAGAGTATACGAATTTGACCTTAACTTGAAACATAATCGAACTATAAATCTAGGTAAAGGTAAATTTAATTATACGTATAAATATAAAATTTTGGTATATAAATCTAATATTAAGCAATGTGAATTAACCTTCTCTGCTCAAGGTTTCTTAGTTCGTAGGTTTGCATTGATAGATTGTGCAATAGCAAGAATTATGACAACTATTTCAAGCTTAACGTGAAGGAAGCTGAAACTAATCATCGCTGAATTCAGCTATAACAAAGAGAAAGCTCTTAATGAATAATTATATATATATATTCACACATAAATTTAAAACAAATCAACTAGATCAAACAACTTTTCTTGAAAAAAAAAAAAACAGAACGGGAGATTGACAACATATAATCAACATAGATTTGAATTTATGCACACAAATCAAAACAAATAAAATAATTAGTAGTAGTGACATAGATAAAAAAAAATCAATGTTGTTTTGCATGGGAAGTATATTATTTTATTAGATTTCTTGTCATGTTATGGAATTGAATTTTTGTACAGATTAATATAAATATATAGGTGAAATTGGACAAGTAAACCTACAAATTACAAAATAACAGTTACCTCTTACCATATATTTTAGAACTCCTAAACTTAAAAAGAATTGTTATCATATATTTTAAAGGACTGATCCCATATACTATATGAGTCAACAATATAAAAATAATTAAATAATAATTCGTGAAAATAATGAAAAGACGATTTTGTCTGTTGTAGAATCTTTTCATAAAGGGCAAAAAGTTCAAATCACTTTTCTAAGGGTCTTCACACTTTTAATAAATAAATAAATATATATATATATATATATATATATATATATATATATATATATATATATTGTAGACACCTAATTTTGTCCCTCTCCAAAACTCAATTTATTCATTTTTTACCTCACCTTATCATACATCCTCACTCATGTGATTATATCCCCACAAAAATAACAAAATTTCAATAAATTCATAACAAATTAACACCTCATCCTAACAAATTTAACAAACTCACCCTACCCCTCACATACCCCACCCCTATCCCCACCTCACCACCCCTACCCCTACCCTTTAACCCCCCTCCCCCAGTACATTTTTTTTACGACTGAAGAGAAATATATACACACATCAAGACGTACAGAGGGGGAACCCCATTATAGATCATCATCTTTTCCATAATAAAGAGACACAGAATACTCTCACTGGACGTATCACACCCCTTTTTTAATCAAAAAGAATTAATTTTAAAGTTTGAAAGAATTTTTATTATTAAAGTGACAAAAGATGAAGATTTGATCCGAAAAAAAAATATTTTTACATTCAAAACTCAAAGTTGCCACTTGGCATAATCCGATGTGTCAAGTTACCTTTGAAAAATCCTTTTCAAAATGATTTGACTCTTTAAAACTGGTTTGCGAACAGAAATTCCGGCTAAGAATTTCTGTTGACCGGGGGAAGGTGTTAGGCACCCCTCGATCCCGTGGTTCGACCACGGTCGCTCGGTGAAGCATATCGGCTAATTTGACACTATAAATGTATAAACCATATAAAATAAATAAAACAAGCAACAAACAAATCAAACAAAGTTTAAAATCAAAAATATGTCCAGTCCGAGTTATACAGTCCCAAAAATAAAAAAATACGGAAATGTAAATCCTATTCTAAACTAATACTAGACTAAGCTCCAATGCTTTACCCGATACCTTGGGCCTTCATCACGAACCTCCTCTAAGTACAAAATACTTCGGGACATTCTCCGGTAAATAAGCACAGGCACAGGCAATATGTGGTGCTATCAATGTAGCAAGTTTATACTGAGAAGCTAGAGGAAGAGTGGTGGAAGTATTGAAATATTTTTGGCTTGGAATGAATTCTGAGTCATGTTATGGTGCATCAACAACAGTAGAAAACCGGCTTTGTGATTTTGGTGGAAAACTCGAGGTATCTGTAGGATCAATAGCGGGGAATGAAGAAAAAGGCAGCCCATTGGCCCAAGCTCGATACATTTCCATCATTTGTTGTCTTAATCTAAAATTCCCTTCCTTTAAACTCTCATTTACCTGATTCTTTGTTTGATCCATGAGGTCACTCTCTAAATCCTTGTTGGACACAACTAACCATTCCTTGGATTTGGTGTGATGTGGAGAAACAACCAGAATACCACAGATCAACCACCTTAAATTAACTGAATAGAAATAACAAACGTGTTAGAGTTCAACACTTTCTCTAAACCTTTTCTTTTTCTCTTCTTTTTTCATTTGAAAAGATTACCGAACCCAAGAAGGGAGCCTATGTATTTCACTCCCGAAAGAGGAGAATCGAGTGTGCGTAGTTCGTGAAGTCTTACCAAAATGGCTAATTAAAAAAAAAATTCTTTCTTTTTTTTTTTCTTGAAACTTCAAAAAGAAAAGAAAATAACCAAATTGTCAAAACAATTGACAAAAATCTTTTTACTTTTTTCAGGTTTAAATCCCTATACAAAATGAAACATATGATTATCAAAGAAAAAACTTTTTCGGTTTTCGAATTTGAACTTCATACGAAAATGAAACTTGAAACTATTAAAGAAAAATCTTTTTGTGGTTCTCTTTTAGAGATGTATATGACACTTACTCTAATAAAGAGTGAAGAAATTTTTTTTGAATTTTTTTAAGATCTCCAAACCCACAATAGGCTGCCTACGTATCTCACTTCCGAGAGAGAAGAATCAGAGGTGCGTAGATCGTCCAGATTGGACAATTAACGATTAACTGACAGATTGACCCTAACTTAAGAGACACGGCCAAAGACAGACGAATAAAATCTTTTTAGGGTTTTAATCAGACACTTCACATAAAATCAACATCAACAACTATAAAAGAAAAATCTTTTTGGTATTTTTGTTATATTAAATGTACAAAACTTCTATTATTTTGAATTTTTTCTTTTATAAAAAGCTACTATTTGAAAAAAATCTTTTTTTTTTTTTGAATTTTCGAATTGTGAATGTTTACTAAAGATACAAACGAAAAATCTTTTTGACGTTTTTATTTTTTGAGAAAATGAGCGCAAAAAGTAAAAACATCTTTTTGAATTTTGGAATTGTGAAAAAAAATCAAAAACTATAAAGAACTCTAAAAACTTAAGAAACTCTTTTTTTTTCTTTTCGACTCACTTTTTTCTTCTTCTTTTTTTCATTTTTTCAACATTTTCTTGCCTACGCACTTTACTTCTGACACATGCTTTCCCAATATCAGTCTGTCAAATGATCACGTTATCCTCAGAGATGCAACATTTAGCACGTAGGGATGTTTTAGAGGTGAGTCTCCTACAATGGGCCACGTGGGTCCCGCTAGGTCTCAATATGATGCAGATAAGCATGACCTAAAGGTTGACCTACGATGGGGTCCACTAACAAGGCCGTTTGGGGGAGCATATGGTCGATAGTGGCTGCTTTGCTTTCCACCCACTCCATAATTCTGACGGCTCCCCCTCCTAAAATAAGAGTGACTCAACTAGAGTTCGTGCGCACAACGTGCACTCCAAAACTTGTTGCAGAAAAAATTGACTCGGGTTATGCACATGATGCCAGATATAAAGCGGTAACACATAAGATAAAAACTGTAAACACGTAGCACATAAGCACTCAACAATAAACACAAACAATATTTGTACACCCACAATGTCAAATTAAGCCGATATAACTCTGAAAAATAAGCTTGAATTCTGAAAAGTCCCCAGTGGAGTCGTCAGAGCTGTCACACCCTTTTTTTAACCAAAAAAAAATAATTTTAAAGTTTGAAAGGATTTTTTATAATTAAAGTGACAAAATATGAAAAATTGTTCCGAAAAAAGATTATTTTTACATTAGAAACTCAGAATCGCCACTTGAAATAATCCGGTGTGTCAAGTCACCTTTGGAAAATTCTTTTCAAAATGATTTGACTCTTTAAAACTAATTTGTGAATAGAGATTCCTGCTAAGGATTTCTGTTGACCGAGGAGAAGGTGTTAAACACCCCTCGATCTCGTGGTTCGACTACGATCGCTCGGTGAAGCATATCGGCTAATTTGACACTATAAATATATAAACCACATAAAACACATAAAACAAGCAACAAATAAATCTAACAAAGTTCAAAATCAAATATGTCCAGTCCGCGTTATATAGTCCCAAAAATAGAAAAATACGGAAATGTAAATCTTATTCTAAACTAATACTAGACTAAGCTTCAATGCTTTACCGATACCTCAGGCCTTCATTACGAACCTCCTCAGAATAAAAAATACTTCGGGGCATTCCCCGGTGAATAAGTACAATATAATCTCGAGACATTCCTCGACGAATGAATACATTTTCAAATCTCGTGCGATAAAGTGGAAAGAACTAATCGCATACACATTCAAACATTCAACAAAACACTACTCCTAAAATTTTGCCTACCCGACTTAGCATTCGCCTACTAGTTTTGGTTTATCATGCTTCCAACAAATTCAATATAATTGATGATCCAAAATTACAACGAATTCACTTTATCGCGTTTAACCCCTTCCCAAATTCCTTTTAACACATGAATTTTAACATGAACATAATCATCCACCCATATCAACATTAATTTCATACCACGACTAGTTATTCAAATAAACAGCACCAAACATTAACAAAATTATTCAATCCACAATCATCAACACACAACAACTACATCACCCAACAAATGGAACATAATATCAAATCCATATCCACAATCGTAAAAAAATTTAAGAAATAGAGTTAAGAAATGGACCTCAATATCGCTTTCAACCAATTATTATTAGATTAAACGAGATAAAATCCGCGCAGAAACCTCGAATTGAACTTCAATCCCATCAAACCAACTCGAATCAAAGATCAATGATCAACCTGAGGCCAACCCGGAACTTTTCGATGACTGCCCGCCAACCACACCTAACTCGAAGCGACGCCAAGAAGTGCGTGCACTGCTGTGATGGATTTCAGTCGCTAGTTTGGTTTTCTCCGAGGGAATTGCTTTGACTAGTTTTGGATGGACAATAGAGACGACTTTCAGGTGGATTAGACCGGAGAAGATCAAGGATTTCGGTGAATTATTCGCCGAAAAATCTCGCCTAAGCTGTGGTTTTTCTCCTCTGTTTTACCTTTCCATTTTCAATCTTCTTCCATCTCCCTCTCTCGGATTCTCTCTCACTATTCTTCTCTCATCTCTCACATCTCTCCCTCGATTTCTCCCTCTGTGTGTGTATTCCGTCGAGTGTGGGTATGTATATGTGATGGCATGTGTGCATGGATCTGTGAAATAGAAGAAAAGGTGAGTGAAAATAGAGATGGAATTTGTGAATAGAGTGTGTGAGTATTATTAATTTCTTTTAGTTTCCCGTGAGTGTGTGTATTTGGTGGATTATGTGTTTTCCTGATATAATGTGTGTAGTATTCTTGTTCATTAGAAAATGGGGTGCCAGCTATGTGTATTATTGTTGTGGGTGTTGGTTTTTTAGTCAAAGAAGAAAAAAAGAAATGGCAGTGTAGTTGTTGGATTTGGAGGGGTAGGTGAAGTAGGGAATAGGCAGGGGTAGGGTAGGGTAGGGATAAGTAGGAGTAGGGGTAGGGAGAGGTAAAATGAGTAGAAATTAATTTTTGGAGCGACCAAAATTAACCATCACTGAAGTACATATACATACTATTCAATTCACACACAGAATTCCAATCGTAGTTCACACATACTCCCCCATATATTCACACACACAAATTCACAGAGAGGGGTACACACTCTTTGACCTCACAATTTCCATTTCACCAACAATACGATACACACACTCCATGCAATTCACACACACATAGATTCCATATATTCCATTGTATATGCACACAGCTACACAATTATCAACGAATTAACAATACACACACAGTTACATATACACTCCACAGAGCTTACTTAGGATTCCACTCAACACACACCATTGAAATACATACACAACAACACAATTCGCACAACGCAGGCACACACATAAATCAGTGAGAAAAAGAAGAGAAAGATGGAGAGAAGGGAGAAACAAAAGAGAACGGGGAATGATCGGAGGAAAACAGTAGAAGGCCTACTCATTCCGGTGAATTTTCACTAGAATAACTCCGACCGTCTCCTCTTTTTTTCGAGCCAAAACCATCTCCCCTTCACCAAAAATCACCAACCAGCCTGCTCCTGAGCCATTTTTTGGCCGACCCGCCGAAACCCATAGGAAACGCCGACGAACCAGCCGTGATTTCGATTGAACGATCGCCGAAAATAGACTACCAATCAACTCCTCTGTTTTCCAATTTCGTCCTTATCTTGCCGGAAGAACAATCGGTCGTTTTGTTCAAATTATCGGGTTGGATCTGCATTGAGTTTGGAGGATCGAGGTTTTGAGTTTGGGTTCGATTTGTCGCTCCATCGAACAATTGGGATTTAAAATAAATTTAAGGTCCATTTCTTCTCCCGATCTCTATTTTTATCTTGATTCTTAATTTATGTTGAGGGTGTGGACGGTTTATGTGTTTGTCGTGCTTGGATCTTTGTTACGTGTATATAGTTGATGTTGATTTCGGATGTTAATAATTGAAAAAAGAAATTTGAATTGATAGCTGAAGAATTATCATTGAGAATTAATTGGGGTTGGCGGTTAATCTCGATAAAGTGAATTTGTATTAATTTTGAATCATCAATTATGTTGAATTTATTGAAATCGTGATAAATCAAATTGGTAGGCAAACGGTAGGCCGGGTAGGCAAATTTAGGAATTGTGAATTGTGAAATGTTTGAAATATGTGTTGAATGGTTTTGTTTAACGCATTTGGATCAATTGTATTCATTTCACCGGGGAATGTCTCGGGCCATTTGTATTTATTCACCGGGGAATGCCCCGACGTATTATATTGGCGGAAGATGATCGTGATCAAGGTCCGAGGCATCAGGTAAAGCATAGTTAGGATAGTTCAGGTTTCATTTCAGTATTTTCATTTTTGGGACTGTATAACTTGGACTGAACATTATTTTTGGATTTGTTTTATTTGTTTGTTTGATTGTTTTTTATGTGTTTTAAGTGGTTTATACATTCATAGTGTCAAATTAGCCGATATGCTTCACCAAACGATCGTGGTAGAACCACGGGATCAAGGGGTGTCTAACACCTTCCCCTCGGTCAACAGAATTTCTTAACCGAAATCTCTGTTCATGGGCCAGTTTTTTAAAGAGTCAAATCGTTTTGAAAAAGGATTTCCAAAGGTGACTTGGCACACCCTATTATGTCAAGTGGCGACTTTGAGTTAATTGTAAAATGAATCATTTTTGAAACAATCGTTTTCTTTTTGTCACTTAATAATAAAAATCCTTTCAAACCTTAAAATTCAAATCGAACCTTTTTTTTTTGTTGAAAAAGGGGTATGACATATATATATATATATGTGTGTGTGTATGTATGTATGTATGTATATAAGGTGCATATAGAAATTATATTTTTATTGTATAGAATATATATCTATACAAAATATGTATCAAATTTGTATCAATATTGTATAAAGCTGTCAGTAAGTGGATAGAAATAAAATTAAAATTTAATAATTATTTTCGTGTCAATAGTTTCCTCCAAAATGTTATTTATATCGTTTTCCCTAATTATTTTTGTCACGTTATTTATATCGTTTTCCCTAATTATTTTTGTCACCTTTTTGTTATTGTTCTCCCATAAGGCCTGATCACCAAATTTGTTGACCACTAGCACAAAATCTTCATAAATATTTTCACAAAAAATTTTCTTGAAAAAATCATTTCTTCTTACATAGATTCCTTGAATGATTCCAAGAGTTCCAACAAATCACCAACTTTTCCTAATTTCCATCAGATCATATAACTTTATTATTATCCAGGGACAAAAACTTCTTCTAATAATATAATTATGTTATGATTTAACTAGCTTTGTAATATATTTGATCAAGGTGAGGACAATATATAAAGGTATGTGTGTATATGAATGTATATATAAGTAATTGTGGTATTAGGGTGGCTCCTATAACCTATCTATTTACATTAAAGAAATATTTCCATGTGTAATTAAGAAAATCTTAATAGCTTAGTTGGTTAATTACATTAATTTTCATTTTGTTGGTGAAGGTTCAATTCTCCACATTATGATTCCCTCCCTCAATCTCCTTCCATACCCCAATATTTGGTTTTTTGATTAAAAAAAAATGGAGATAAATATTGCACTTTTTTTTTAATTTGTTTCAAGATAAATGTCTCTTTACTTTTTGACAACTGTTCAGTTCTAACTGTTCACATGACATGTTTAAAATTACAAGATTAAAAAATATTTTAATATATTCCACATATCTATATATACTAAATAGCAAGAAAGTTTTGCATAGATTGTTGTCAAGTGTTAGTATAAGAGACTGTCATGTGTTACGTTTTAGTACAAATTAGTTAGGTTAGGTAAAATTAGTTATTGCTTTTTAATTTAAAATTAAAATTAATTAAATATTTTCTATTTCAAAAAAAAATTGGGAAGTTACAATATAAGAAAAACATGCAGTCATTATTTAAGAAATTTATATAACCTTTTTTTTATTATTTAGAAGTTATCAGATTTTATATCATTTATTAAACTTAAAATAAATTTTAATTGAATTAATATATTTTAATTTAATTTATATCTTAATTATTAAGTACAAACATTGATTTAAAATTTGATTTGTAAATAATTTTAAAAAATAAAATCACATTTAATATAAAAATATAATAGTTAAATTTCTCTTTAGTTATTTTGAGAAAGAATAATAATTACACAAAAATTCATTAAAATTTTGGAATTGAAATTGTCATGTTATTAGATTTTGTTAAATCTGGCTAAAGATATTAACTTCCATTTTTTAGATGAATTAGTCATTTTATTTTTGTTTATATTCTTAAAAATATTTCAAAAACTAGACGTTACTTTAATTTTTTTTACATAAAAGTATTTTTTAATTTTAAAAATAAGATAATTAAAAAAAGTATTTGAATTATGATATAAATTGGTTGAATTTGATTTGAAAAATAAACATACATTTATTCTAAAAAGATATTTTAAGGATAAGTATGCAACTAATCTTATCCCTATAAAACTACCTTAATCATCACACACATCTTCGTGAAGAACTATTTTTTTCGAACTCTTATTCTTCTATCTTTCTTCAACCACTTAAACATATTAATCCTTTTGCTCCTCATGCTACTCTTTAAGATTTCTTTCGTAATAGTTTCTTTATTTTTGATAATGAATCTTCATGATTTTAAGTTATGACTTTTACATAATGTTGATTGCGTACATATGATAAACTCATCAGTTATAGGCAATGCAGGTTGAAAGTTTGAGTTGTACAATAACCATATTGCGATTATTTACACATTTTATTCTTTGTTGCAGTGATTGTCCAAGATAAGAAGGTATGCAATTTTTGTAAAAATATTTATTCTTTTAATTATTTGTTTTAAAGTTCTCTATTGATTTATGTTATGCCGGATATGTTATCTTTTTTTTTTTTGAAGGTTCATTTCGCAAATGATACTCTTTTGATATATAGTTTAGGCTCAAATTTCTATGTTATGCTATTGCTCCTAAGAGAAAATAAATCCGACATCAAAAAAAATATTCTTTAACTTTCTTTTGATTGATAAGAAGCCAAAAGTTAAAAACAAACTTTCGAACGACGCTGAAATCAATATATGAGATAGCAAGAAGAAGAAGAAGAAGAGGAGGAGGAGTTAGAAAGAAGAAAAAGAATTTGGAGATGAAAGAAGAAGAAGAGTTTGGAAACAGACAAAATCTATTTATTCAACGTACTGTAATAAATGCATTCTTGGTTATTTTGAGTGTATCATTTCATGGTTAGAATTGATAAATTTTTTTGATTTCTTAATTATTCTTAATTATTAATTTTGATATGATATAATTTACATAACTTAAAATCACAGGTTCACACTTCAATTTCAAGATCAGTTTTTGTTATCTTCACAAAATACTCCTAGGAGTAGTTGTATGTACAAATAATATTGCAAAAATTTATTAGAATTAGGAAGTCATAAGAACTAATATATTTTATAGGAGGTAAGTTTTGTTTACAATTCTAAAAGAAAAAATATTTTCTTAATTTTTGTGTTTGAATAAATAAGAAAGTGACTTTATAAAATTTGGTAGTGACATTTTAATTTGCTCTAGTTTTTAATTTTCATGTACTTTATTGCTCTAATAATAAATGACTAATACTTTTATCCTTTTGTTATTATTATGTTAAAAAGGTAAAAGTTGACAACATGACAAAACAAAAAATTTGCAAGAAATCCCCAGGTCCTCACCTTCCATTTACACCCACAAACACCTTATATAACATATGTCACAAAACATCAAAGTAAAAAAAATTATATTATATATATATATATACACACTATATCTTTAGTTAAACCAAAGGTTTAGCCTAAATTTTTTGAAGATGATTACAACTTTTTAAAATTATCTCGCTTTATTGTAATTGTAGCTATTTAATTTAATTAAATTCTGGCTATTTAATTTTATTTTATATTATATTTTATTAGCCTTTGTAATAGAAAAGGGCATGTTACATCATTACATGTATGTATTAAATTTATATTTATATATTATTAAAGTTAAATTTATTCATTTATTGCACATTTATTACGGATTTAACTTTTAAATTTGTACAAATAAAGTTCTAAATTTTTAAAATTCAAATTTCTTATATTTTTATTATTATAAAATAATTAAGTAATGTGTTAATATTTGCATTTTTTATCTTTAATACAAAAAATTAAAAATAAAAGAAGAAAAGGGACAAAATGGAGAACAAATTCTTAAAATAACCTACTTTATTTACCTTACATCCAGAAAAATAAAAAATTATGGGAGATCAGAGTTTTAATTATGATGATTAGTAGGGATTGTATAAATTTTTTGAACTCTAAATATCCTATAATTTTTTTTCTTTTTCTGATTGCAATATTAATAAATCAAATACTTTTTTTTTTTTAAAAGGGCCAAAAAAGAAAAAAAGAAAAAAAAAAAAACTAAAAAAAACTAAACTAACCTTCTAATGTACGTTCTCACTTTATGTCCCTATTTTCCTAACACGTTTCCCACACAACCATCTAGCATTTTTTTATTTTTCATTTTTTAAAGTAAAAAGATAAAATAATTAAAAGATCAAAATCAAATTTAGCTAATCTAAATATCCAATACTGTAATTGTCAAACAATATAAATATCCCACATTCATAATTTCAATGAACTATAACTGATTACAAATTACTTTTCGAAATTTAAAATGAGTTGTGATTATACTATTTCAATTTGAATTAAAAATAGTTACAACTTTTGATCCCGTATCTTCTAAAAAAATATATAAATTTGACCTCTCAAAAATTAAAACAAAGTTACTTTCAATTTTTCTTCCTATTATTAGATATTTAGTGTTAGTATAATTCTTACTTAGATTTTTTTAAATTATTATTTGAATTTAATTCTCTGTAAATTATCTAGGATTTCACACAAACAACCGTAAGTCATTTTTCAAATGTATGAAATTTTGTTTCGCCTTTTTATTTGTTTTATGTTTTTTGTGTCCCATTTTTTTAAATATATTTTACTCATGAATTTATTATCATTATTAAAATAAATGTAGGAATTACTTCTTTTTGTTTCACATTAAGTATATACATTGATATACAAATCTATATATACAATGTTTAGAATTATAAATTTGGTATTATAATTTTTTATTCATTTTTAGAAAAAATTTTATTACTTTGTTTTTGGAATTTTACATTGTATTTGGATAAACAATAATGCAAAGCATGGAACATGTTTTACATATGTTGCTTCTGGATTAATATTGATATGATTGATTAATACTATAATTTAAAGATTCTTCTAGGTTTAAGTTATAATGATTTTCTTTTAATTTTATATATTATATTAAAGGATATTTGTTACATTAATGCTTCTATTGAAAGAGATAAATTCAATAATAAAACTTTATTTTGTTATAGGTTTTAAGGAAAGAATTTTGGTGCATCATAAGATTCTTTGTTGATATTAAAAATTATTGTATACAAATATTTACAGTGTAAGGTTGATGGAATACTTGATAAAAATATTCTAGAATTTTTTAATGAAAGTAGATTTAGTTGTCACAAATAATGATTATAAAAGTATTTTATCTATATCCGCATTTGAGATTCAAAAGGACAAGAAGAAATAATAAAATTATAACAAAAGAGTTAGGATGTTCTGCATCAAGTCTTAACTCAATGGATTAAAACTTTAAATACATAAATAAATATCTTCAATTGTCATCATAAAATATATTTTATATGCGTAATTGTTATTTTTCATGTTGTAGATACCATAGAAACAATTACATTATAGCAAAAAGAAATTACACTTAGAGCATATTTGTAGACTCTTTTTGTGCTCTTCTAAATTTTTTCTGAAGATAAGTAATTTTATTTAATTAGATCTCATTTAAATAAAATAATAATGTATGATTTATAAGCCATAAGTAATAAGTTAGGATTCTTAATTTATGAATTTTTACTATTTATTCGGTTATTATTTATATTATTTCTAATATGACAGAATTATTCTACAAATATATTATGAAGTATTATTCTTTATATAACTCATTAATGTTAATTATATGTGAAATAACTATAATTTATTTCATATAATTTATTCATTCTTATTAAATAAAAAATCTATCAGAATTTTTCTATTGTTATTATTACATTTTATATTATTGATTATTTCTAGTTAAAGTATACTAAGGCTATTTGATGTAGTCATATGATTTTGCTAATAAAGACAATAGATAACTTCTTTTCAAGTCTTTCTCAACGGATAGATTAATTAAGTTATTTTTGACTATCTTAAAACTTATGAATTTTGAATAAATATAAATATCTTTTAAAATTTATTATCATCTTTATCATGGTGCAGTTTTAATTTAAATTGAATCTTTACAATCCGATAAATACGAAAAATAGGTTAATTATCGTCTTTAATATATACAAAGACATATACGTCATGGGGGAGGAAGAAATGATAATATTAGTAAATATAAATTATAATAATGTATTATCATTTTTATATTTGATACGAGTAAATTAGATACTTATTACATCAATATGATCTAATTTTAAGACGATGCTTCAATAATATAGAAACTACATAATTATTTTTAAAGAAGTACAACTAACTAAAACATTTAATTACTCTCTTCACATACATATTTAAAAATATTAAAATTTAATAGAATTTGAAGTAGTTACAACTTCTCAACTTTATCCCTAAAGCAAAATATCATTCAATTTTTATCATTATCCACATCCTAAATATTTTAGAATTGAATATAATGCAAAATATCTTTAAGAGACATGAAATAATTGTAAACATTTTTATTATTTCAGTTTTGATTTACAAAATAAATATAAATAAAAATAATAATAAAAAAAGCTCAAAAAAATTAATAACTCTTAGCCTAAACACTAACAACCCACATATCTTAATCCTCACAACCTCAACCCACACATCTTGATCCCTTATTTTCCAACACACCAAAACTACACACAAGCACGTAAATCATAATAATATATTATCATGCTGATATTTAATAAGAGTAAATTATGTGTTTTATTTTTTGCATTTTTATTTGAATTCGAAGTCAACAAGGAGTACTTTTAAAATTAAATGAATGAAATATGATAAATGTAACTAACGGTATACCTCAACATCTTAATAATTTCATGTTAAAATATTATAGCCGTTTAAATTTTAAATTGGTGTAGTATTATTTTGTGTTGTCTCTTCAAAGGATAATTTTTTTTTAAAATAGACACATAAATCATAATAAGATATTATCATGTTGATATTTGATAAGAGTAAATTATGTGCATTATCTTTTGCATTTTTATTTGAATTTGAAGTCGGAAAGAAGCACTTTTAATAGTAAATGGACAAAACAGGATAGATGTAACTGATGATATACCACAACATCCTGATAATTCTATGTCAAAATATTATAGCCATTCAAATTTCAAATTGACATAGTATTATTTTGTGTTGTCTATTTGAAAGATAATTTTTTTAAAAATAAAAATCATCACAAATACAGATTCAACAAATAAAAAAAATTCAAGGCTCCGAAGGTAAGTGGATCTGTATTATTTTTTAAAAACAAAACATACATAATTTATTTATTTATTATGTTTTGCCTTTATCATCAAAATTTTGTAGTGTATCCTCTTTCATGTTTATGTAAATTTAGATTATATCCTATGCTTTTAGGATTTAGTTCTGACTGAAAGATTTTAATTAATTTTTTGACAGTACGTTAATTATGTAGGAAGCACGAAGTAATGTAACAACCTAACAAACATAGATTGTTCCTAAGAGTCTAGACTAAGTAAAGATGAGTTTTTGTAATTAAATTGTCGTTAAAACTGTGATTCAAGTACAACTATTTCTAATTTTACGCAAGATGAATGATGGAGTTTGAAGTAAAAATAATTTATTGGTGTTTGTACACATTATTTATTTATTTTTGTGTGTGAATAAAATCAAATTAATTGTCAAGTTGTTCTTTTTTCTTTTTTTTCATACATTGTAAAATTCTAAGTATTAATTAATTTTGTTGGACCAAAATATTATAGTTCTTAATCCTAGAGATTTTGAATAATTTTACTGTATCAAGATATTATTTTAAATGCTTTTAGAATCTGAATTTTCATTTACACATTTTTCTAAATAATTCGCGCATCGCGCGGAAGCGTATACTAGTGTTTAGTTTAAGATCATAAAAATCAAATATTTTTTTTTGCTTTTTAAACTCTATTCAAGTCAACTAAATAAATAAATTGTAATGGAGGAAGTTTTTTATTTTATTTTTATTCAGTTGCCCAAAAAACATTTTAAGTGGTGTTGTATTCCCAAAAATAATAGAGGGGGGCTTCACATGACCTCATCCAACATAATCTACACAAGATTTGATGACACGACCATCCAATTGAAATGGACGGAATATTTTAAAACTCTAACTTAAATAACTCAAATTTTATATTAATAATTAATATTTTAACAACAACATTCAGGTTAATTTGTTACAAACAAATGTCTAACATTTTATTAACTAGAAACGATCCTTTTTTTTATTAATAATCATATTAATATGTGAATTTAAAGGTTTTGTGTCTTTTAAAAATACTACATACAAAATAACTAAAATGCAAGAACGAAAAAGCTAACTCTAAATTATTTTGTATGTATGTGTATATATTTAAAGCCTCTTATCAAAATTTGTCTTCACGTCACTAATTTTATTAAGACGCCTATGATGCGATCTTCTATATTATTTCTAAATTTATTTTATACTTAGTTATTTGTTTATCTTTTTTATTGAAACAAACTCTGATTATTTTTATTTATTATTACATAAATTTTGAACTAAAAATGACCCTTGAGGAAAGAAACTTAATATATCGGTCATATATAACCCAAATATGGGTCTATGATAAAAGAAACTTAAATATTACAAAAGGAAGAAAGCAAATGATGAGACTATATACAAACCATAGTCTTGTTTAAAGATATGTGGAGAAATGAGAAAAATATTAAGAATAAATTAAGGAAGAAAAACATATCTAGTCAAATTTCAAAGTGTTTATAATTTTTGTTATCCCAAAAAAATAAGCTTACAACAAATAGTCAATGTGAGACTTTTTGTATTCGTGCAGAAATATTTATTCTACATAATTAAAATATTACAATATTGATGTATAATTAATATGTAACATGTGTATACACATTATATAGTGATAAAAGACAATTATACATTAATTATATATAGAATGGTTATACGTCAAATATTTAGTAATTATATATTAGTTACTGATCTAAAAATTATATAATGAATAAAGATAATTATATATTAATTATATAATGATATCGAAAAGACAATTATAAATTAAGTATACAATGATCATACATCGGATATACCTATCCTTGCCCCTTTAAATTAAGGGTGTCTAATGGGCCGGGCCGGGCCAACCCGGAACCGGCCCTTCCATTTTACCCGGGTTCCGGGGCGGTGACGGACCGGGTTTGGGGTTAGCCGGGCCGGCCAAACAGTAAAAAAATTAAAACCCACCCGAACCCGGCCCACTTAACCCAATCCGGTCAAACCCACCAAGACCCGATCAAACCCGGTTAAAAACCGATCAAACCCGTTTAAAAAATAAATAAAAAATCCAATATACACTATATACACTCCAATATACACTATATACACTCCAATATACAATATATATTTTTTAAAAAATATATAAAGTATAAACAATTACACATATATACGTACCATTCAATATATAATTATATATGACTATACGTACTACTTTAAATAAAACATATGCTATAATAGTATAATATATATATATATATACACTACAATATATATATATACTAATTTATAAAACATATACACATGTATACGTTAAATATATACTACTTTAGAAGATATATACACATATATATGCACCATTCAATATATATGTACTACTTTAAATAAAATATATACTACAGTATAGTGATATACATATATATATATACAACAATATGTATATATATATAGTTACATACTAATTTATAAAATATATACACTTGTATACTTTAAAGATATACGTCTATAGAAGATATATACACATATATACGCACCATTCAATATATATGTACTACTTTAAAAAAAGTATATACTACAATATATATACTAATTTATAAAACATAAAGTAATGTATACGTTAAATATACACGTCTATAGAAGATCTATTCACATATATACACTCTATTCTATGTATATGTAATACTTTAAATGAGATATATACAATATATATTTGTATAGTTATATACTAATTTATAAAATATATACACATGTATACGTTAAATATACACGTCTATAGAAGATCCATTCACTCTATTCTATGTATATGTAATACTTTAAATGAAATATACTATAATGTATATACATTACAATATATATTTGTATAGTTATATACTAATTTATAAAACATATACACATGTATACATTAAATATACACTTCTATAGAAGATATATACACGTGTATACGCACCATTAAATGTATATATACTACTACTTATAAAATATACTACATTATATATACATTACAATATGTATAGATATACTTATATACTAATTTATAAAATATATACATATGTATACGTTAAATATACACTTCTATAGAAGATATATGCACAAATATACAAAACATATGCTACTTAATATAATAAATTAATAATATTTGATAGTAAATTAATAATATATTAGAAGTAAGTTTTTAATTTAAAGTAGAAAACTAGAAATTCAATTTAAAATTTTAAATCGTTAAATAAAAAATAAAAATAAAAAACGACTAAGGAGTGAATGAATTTGGGGAATTTTATTGATTGCAAAATGATCCAAAATTTATAATTTACATGAATGAAAAGTCTATAAATTATGCATCATTTTTTCCAACTCATTCATGTTAATATTAATGGGAACTTGCATAGGATAATCGAAGTCAACGGGGGCAAAACCATACATTGGACTTGATTCTGCGGAGTTCTCCCGTGAAGTCATAATTTCTTCAAGTTTCAGCTCGTCGCTCGGCTCCAGTTCCATTCCTTGGTTTCTTCTTTCCGCTCTAATCCAATCTCTGAGGCAAACTAGAACATTCATTGCATTGCTTCCCAATGAGTGTCGGTTGTCTCCAAGCTGCTGTCGTCCCTGACTGAAGGCGCTCTCTGATGCAACGGTTGACATTGGAACATTCAAGATATCTCTAGCTAATCTTGAAAGCACAGGATATTGTGATTCATTATTCCTCCACCAATCCAGCGTGTTGATCCGTCGTCTGCGATCCTCTGGTGCCGTCCGAAGATAATATTTCAGCTCTTCCCGATAAGTTGATGTGTAAGTTCTCTCATCAACACTGTTCCAACAATTTAAATCATAAAACGAATCAGAAAAACCACTATGTGCCGGCCTTTTAGAAGATGATTGCTCCTCGGGAGGATGAGGAGCGACAGTTGGAGTGATATTTGTAGGTAAGGCTGAATCAAATAAATCAGCATAGTGATTATATAATTTTTCTATATAATCCTTTGCATCAGCCGTAGCCGTCCACAAATCAGGCTGTACTTGTTCAGAATCATGGTTAGTATTTATTTCTAAGTTAGTATAAATAAGAGTACTAAAGTGACACATATGATTATATTTCATGCACGGATTTAGCATAGCACCAACCAAGTAAATAGGGGGAATCGGGAAAAAATATTTTTAAAATTTCGTAAACATGGTGCCAACAGCTTCTTTATAACCTTCTTTATTTTTATATTGTTGGAGCAAACCAGAAATATCGGCTATATATGTCAAAATATTACAAACAGTAGGATAATAAGCACCGAAAAATTCAACCGTAGCTACATAAAATTTTTCTAAAAACTTAACAAGATCATTAATTACAACCCAATCAGAATTATGTAGCATGCAATCAGCAGAATCAGCAAATGAACCGCAATGTTGGTTAAAAGCTAGTGTAATAGGAATTCTATATTTATAACAAGTTTTTAGAAATTCATACGTAGAATTCCATCTAGTATCAATTTCCTCAGGCATCAAAATCGGTGTAAGTCCATTTTCTTGACATTTAAGTTTAAATTCTCTAATTCTCGATCTACGATTATTTCCTTGAATAAAACCAACGGCAAGACGAATTTTTTCAATATAAAGCTCAAAAAAGTCAAGACCATCTTTTACAATTAAATTATATATATGACATGCACACTTAATATGAAAAATTTCAGGCAAGGGTGGAGATAGCGTAGATTTTATTTTTGTTATAGCAGTCTTGTTGTTAGAAGCATTATCAAAAGCAATACATAAAATTTTATTTTCTATACCATAATATCCGGCAATTTTAACAATAGAATCAGCAATAAATTGTCCAGTATGTTTACGATCTTCATCATATAAAAAAGCAAGAATACGTTTTTGCATCACGAAATTACTATCCATCCAATGACAAGTAACGGTTAAATAATCATTTTTATTTACTGCACGACCAAGATCAGAAGTTAGGGACAATCTACATTGAATATTTTTTAACAATGTTGATAAATAAAAACAATATTGTGAATGGAGTCTAAAAATATCAGACCGACAAGTAGTTCTAGGAATACCATTAAACATAGGATTATAAATTGCTTGTATATAACGAATAAAAGCATCAGAAGAAGGAAAACTAAAAGGCAAACAACCCACAGCTACCATTTTAGCTATTTCTTCCCTGTCCCTCAATTTATTATACTTTTTCGCTACTTGACCGGTTGTTGGGTCCATTCTAGTTTGCGTTGACCCACCAACATCCCCACCACCTTTTGCAATATTTAACTCTCTTTTGTGATCTTCAGCTATATGTCTCGTTAACGTACCCGTACCCCCTTGCTTGCCTCCACTTCTATGCTTATATATTTGTTGACAAATATTGCACTGCACCTCAATATCTGATATACGTTCAAAAAATTGCCATGCAATACTAGTTCTTTTACGAGGTTTTGGGGCACTGGGAGGACGGGAAGGGAGATTAACTGATTCAGATCTAACGTTAGCATCTCCTACTGCGGGTGTTTCAGCAATATTTTCATTATCTTCGTCTAAATTAACTGCATCTACTTCATTTTCTTCTTCTATACCGTAATTTTCCTGAGCTTCTACATAATCCATATCGTGAGCACCTACACCTATTTCTTCCTCAAAAGGTGTACCAAGCGGTACCGGAGGCGAAGGCACACGGGTATATCTATTACTTGAACTACCTCTACCGCTAGTAATTCGCTTTTTACTACCACTACCGCTTCCGGGACAAAAAAATTTAACACCTTTAGCAGCGAGGTTTTTTAATTTATCCATAATATAAATTAAATTAAACTAAAAATATTCAAAATACACAAATATAATAAAATTAAATATTAAACAATTAATACAATAAATAAAAATTAAACGTAAGAGATGGAACGACAATACCAAATTTTGGAAGTATCCGAAGATTGCGACTTTAGAAAATTCCGCTCGTACTTTGTAAACGAAAATTAAAAAATTAAAGTGAACACTTTAAGAAATTAAATATATTGAATATTAGAGAATTGAGAATTGAGAATTGAGATTTGAGAGAGAATGAGATTTGAGAGAGTGAAAAATTGTGTGAAAAATGATTTGAAGTTGTAGGGTATTTATAGATTTTTTTTGGGGATTAAAAAATATTTTTTAAAGTTTTTTTTTTTTTTAATTAAATGGGCCCAAACTAGCCGTTTGGACCCAAAAACGGCTATATAGCCGTTGGGCCAACGGCTAGTTTGGCCCAAAATCAATTTTTTCCCGGGCCGGGCCGGTTAACCGGCGGGCCTGGACCGGGCTTGATTCGGGCCGGGTTAACCGGGCCCATTTTAACAAAAAAACCGGCCCGGGACCCGGAACCCTAAAGCCCTATGGCTTACCGGACCGGGTCAAACCGGGCCGGGTTAGCTAATCGGGCCGGGTAGGGCCGGGTCAGCCCGGCCCGTTTGACACCCTTTCTTTAAATACGTGATTAGAATCAAAATCCTATAATTACTCAAACTACTAATATGGCTAATAAAAGTAACAACTCATGGAAGTTGGTTATAATGAGGTTATCAAGATAAAGTATAAGTATTTTAAGTTTAAAACTTATATGGACTACTATTTGAGTGGATTTTTCAATAAACTAATAGAAACTTTATACAAATTGCTGTTGGATTTTACTGTTTATTTTTTAAAATTTAATATACTTAAAATTATGCATAATTGATATGCGATTATACATATATATTATACATGAATTATACCTTTATCAATTATTTTGATTTAAAAGCTTAGATAAATGGTCGTTTAGATTAATTCTTCTAAATCTTTAATCATGGTGATTATCTCTTGACTAAAGAATTAGATATTTTTAGCAATATAATTAGTGGGGGGGGGGGGGGGTCCAGTACTCAATTAGAGTGGCAACTCAATTAAAAACATTATCTACACCATTTGCATTACTAGAAAAATAAAAAGTCTTTCTTGCAATTTGCTTAAAGTTAAACTGTTTTTAAAATTCAATTCTGCAATCATAAATGTCCCAAAGTTTGTGGTACTCACAAAGATCATTTAAAAGTTAGATTATTGTCATTTCTTAGACATGAGAACCAAATAAAGGTCATAGGCCCATCGTTTTTTTTTTTTGTTTTTTTTATTTTTTTTTAAAAAGAGACCACCCTATTATTTCTATTTTGTTCTTTTGTTCAACAAGCTATATATAATATTGACATAATAAATACTTTAACACCATTAGAGTAATAAATAATATTGATTACTTGGCCAAGCATGCTATGTTTAGACTTAACTCGTTGTTGATCACGACATAAAAGATAAATTTTCTAATTATATTTTCTAATTTTCATGCTCGTTAATATAGAAGGGTTAACTACTTCGGAAGTGATATGTTTGTCTAAATATTTCACTAAATGAAATGAAAATATATATTCATTTCGTTTGTGTTTGGCAAAGATCACTTTGAGTATTTTAATGGCAGCACAAAATCTTAAATTAATTAAAATATTGATAATAAATGGTCTTTTTATAAAAAGTTGTGATTATGTAGTCAAAATTACAACATCATCATTACATCAATCCCATAAAATATACTTCCTTCGTTTCTAAATACTCGTTTTTACTTGTAACTAATTTTTTAATTGAAATTCTATTTTTACTTATCATTTTTGATATATCAAGAAAAGACAACTTCCTTTTTTCATTTTACCCTTAATATTAATTATTTTTTCTTCAAATTAATTTCAAAACACAATGTAAGCAACATTTAATGAGGATACTATGATGAAATAATCATGTTATTAATTATTATTTTTAATAGGTGTGTCAAGTCAAAATGTGTCAAGTAAAATCGAAAGGAGGGAGTACTAAGTGGTTATTTAATTTTTTTTATTGTATTTCTAAATAAGTTAAAGTTTTAGATAATTACGAAGACATTAATGATATTTTTCAATCGTATCCTTCTTCAAATAAAAAGAGTTGTACAAAATCAAAAAATTACTACTCCAAAGAGTTTTATTTTTTTGGGTATACTTACTCCTATGAGTTACATCCTTTCAAGCTATTTATTAAGGATAAGTTAGTAAAAATATTTTTTATTTTCTAGGAATGAGTACTTTCTTAAGTGGTGTGTCAATGCTGGAAAAAAAAAGTCTTATTTAGGGACAGAGGGAGTACTCCCTAGCTTCGTCTAAATTTATGTGATACTTCTTTCTTTTTTAATTATTTTATAAGAAAGAAAAAAGGATGATACATTTTTATATGTAGTAACAATTTAAATTTGAATTATTCATTTTATTCTTAATAAGATAATTAATAGTTGCAAATATTTATGACTCATTATTGACCACAAATTTAAAAAGTTTTGATTTTCTTCTTAAATTTTATGTCCAATTAAATATTTTTTTTTACATAAATTGAGAAGTAAAGAATAAAATGTATGGTAAAAGCAAATGTCAATAGTCTAGAAAATACAACTTAATGATTAATACTCCGATAGCTCAAATTTTTTAGTTTAATCGTTTTATAAATAGAAGGTCGTTTTAGGTAAAGTTTAGGCAAATGTTTCTTTCTTAAACTACCACCTAGATTTTCTCCTTAAATATGTTTAAAAGTCGTACAAATATAACCTTTGAAAACTTAGCCTTCGGGGTAAAGAACTCGACTTTAATATTTGGTCACATGTTGCTAAACTTTTTACATACAAATAATATTTGATTGTGATTTGATGTTTTGATAATTTATAAAATATTAGATTGCAGTCGAATTTATTCTCATATAAATTTAGCTTACTTAAAAGTAATTTTTGTGATCATAATCTAAAAGGGGTATTCATTTAAAAAGTATTGAGAAAATACCTAATTACCCCCCGAACTATACCCGAAAGAGGTGTGACACACCTCAATTTCAAAGGGGGCCTATTACCCCCTTGAATTAATTAAAAGTGAAATTCTCACCCCTTAGTGTCTATGTGGCACATATGTGGCACACACGTGTACCTACGTGGACACTTCAGTGTGTTGTGCTACGTAGGCATCACGTATGTGTCACATAGGCACTAAGGAGGTTAAAATTCCACTTTTAATTAGTTCGGGGGTAATATGACCCCTTTGAAGTTGAGGTGTGTCACAGCTCTTTCGGGTATAGTTCGGAGGTAATTGGATATTATCTCAAAAATATTTATCAAACAATTGTTCTATGAAAGGACAACAAGCGAAAATTTCACCATATAGAAACATAACATATAATGAACTTTTACCAAAAAAAAAATAAAATACATAATGAACTTAAAATAATTGATAAAATTTTGAAGCAAGTGATCAACTTCAAAAACTAAAAACTATTCACTAATTTTAAAACTAAAAACTAAAACTAATTTTAAAGATCAATTTCCAAATTAATATAGTCCAAATTAGTTTGAAAATTGACCTAATGTTCTATTTATATATATATGTTATTGTCATGGTACCATATCTTACTATTAAAGACTTTTGTCTACCTTCCTCTATAGTATCATTTTCTGTCTGTCCTTTTAATAATAATCATTACCTTAACATCAATTATAATGGAATATGATATATACCCCCAAAAAAATACAATAAAAGAAAATAAGCTACACCAATTTGGATAGACGTGACTAGTAAAAAGGTGTAATAACAAATAGGCATCATTGCTTGCTTTAGGTAATTTATATCTAGATTGACAATTATTTGTACTTTATTTATGTCACTTTTTCTAGATATTTTGCCCTTAACACTTTATTAAAAAGAATGAGCAACTTGGAATCTTGAATCATGTTGTCTTTCTTTCAAGGGCCGACGGAGAGTGCTTGTTATCATTCACGTGATGTAGCGCCCAGCTCACTGGACATATTATTCGGTACAGATCTAGATCTTTAAGATTTTAAAATACGTTATAAGAGTAAAAAAAAAAACATTTATTTATATATATATTCAGTATTTTTCTATGTTTTATTGATGTGAGACTCTTATCTTGTGTTGGGGTATTACATACCCCCCTCTTATGGACTTAGCGTCCTCACTGAGATTTGTCCACCGAATGAGATTTGCCTAGACTCAAGATTTAGAGTCTTCGTTGAAGTTTGCCCCCACCGAATGAGACTTGCCTACTCAAGATTGAGGTTTGCCCCACCTTACCCCCTCTTATGGACTCAGTGTCCTCGCTGAGATTTTTTCCACCAAATAGGATTTGCCTAGACTCAGGATTGAGAGTCCTCACAGAGGTTTGCCCCACCGAATGAGATTTTCCTAGACTCGGAATTGAGGTTTGTCCCGCTTTATCGAGATTTACTTCAGGACTGACATAAGAGTGGCTTTGATATCATTTGTAACGGCTCAACCCACTAGTAATATTGTCCGCTCTGGATCTAGATCCGTACGGCTTTAAAGCGCATCACTAGCTAGACTGCTAGAGTGAAAGACCTATTTACTTATATACCAACATCTCTCATGTGTTTTGTTCGATGTGAAACTCTTTCTCATAAGTTGAAGTGTTACACGTCAGTTCAATAACTTTTTATATGAACATAAAAACTTCAAATCATAAATTTGTTTTTGCGTTTACTATCTACTTCTCCAAATTACCTTGGGTGTAGACGTTGTAGAGGCAGTGGTGATTCTATAAGGGAAAATAGAGTCCGCGAACCCATGATCTTTTTGTAAGATACTAATAATATTATATTTTGACACTTACGCTATAAGAAAGTTAACTTTATTAAGTAATTTCTATAGATATGTGAATGTTAAGTGTTGAAAAGGTCTCGTAAACAATTTAATTTCTGGTCTTGCATGGAAATTAGTGGATATACTGTCACTTTTTTTGTTACTAATCATAATATTTTTATCATATAAGAAAGATAGATGTTCTTATCATGATCTAGTGCCATTTAATTACAAGTTGTAGCTCCTTTTACACCAAAAAAGAATTATTTGAAGTTACAACTTGTCCATTTTCCTACATTTTCATTATGATGTTTCTGTCCCAACCCAACCCACTCTGTGATTTAGACAATGATATTTCACACCTTTGGTTGGATTTGAAATAATTTATGTTAAAATTAGTTATTTCATCTTTAATGTGAGATAAAAATAAATTATAATTCAGGGATAAGTTATGCTAGGATATTATTTCAATCAAATATGGAATAAACACATTCTAAAATTAATTTTGAGATTAGTTATTCCTTATCTCTCGTACCAAACCACCTAGAGTTACTAAAAAACAACAAAAAAAATCCTAGTCCCACTTTTAGGTGTCATTTGTTAATTTGAAGATTTACAATTAAAATTTCTGAAAACTCCCTTTATTTGAGTTGTTTTATGACATACTTTTTGTGCAGACTGTTGTGTCATTTTAGTGATTTTTAAGTCCTCCACCTAGGTGGTGCAAGGGGATTTAATCAAAAATTACACAATTTATATAAGATCAATTTATTTATTTTTCTATAAATAATAAGTTTTAAATCCCCTTATCAAAAGTTCTGGTTGCGGCCAAATTTCTACATTATGATCACTATTTGACCAACTTCACCTAAGTTCCAATATCTACTCTGAAAAAAAAAAAATTCTAAATTCCTTTTCACAATATCTTTAAGCAATTATTTGAAATTTATCAAATTGTGCCACTTGTAGATGACAAGAACTCCTATATTAGAGTGGGAAATCATGATGATGGGGCATGGACCAAAATCCAAATGGATAGAGATATATGGTGTGTTTGGTATGATGGAAAATATTTTTCCTCGAAAAAGTTTTCCTGGAAAATAAGTTGGTTTTTCTTATTTTCTCATGTTTGGTTGGTAAGTGAAAAATATTTTTTGAAAAGTATTTTCTGGTGTTTGGTTGGTGAGTAGGAAATATTTTTTAGAAAAATATTTTCGAGTGTTTGATTGTTGAGTGAAAAAAATATTTTTTAGAAAATACTACTAACTGTTAACTAGTATATCAGTGCCTCTAGCAACTCAACAATTTATAAGAACTAATTTAAGCATAACAAATAAGATTAATATCGAATACTAAAATATTACAATCACTAAATTTAATCAACTACTAATTAGCAAATATAGGAGACATTTTTCAACATTTTGTTAGGACAATCTCAAGATGCTACAATCAATAGAAATACAACGGAACGACAAGCTTATTCAATCTTGTGAAACAAGCTACATCGATGACAAAATGAAATATGCAATTAGCAAAAGTAACATAGGTAAGTTTTCCTCTGTGCATATGGAAATAACAATACATTCAACGAACATTGTAAAAGAAAAAAATCCGGGCTTCACTATTTTTTATTTCAAGCAGTGAAAATTGAAGCAAAACACAGTGAAAAATATTTTCAAGTAATGTGAATTGTTTGAGAAATGTGAATATGAGTGTTGTTGGGGTGGGGAAGAGGGGCGGGATAGAGGCATAAGTCATATTTGTCATTTTCCAAAAAATGACTTTCTTTGATCCATGAGGGAAGTTATTTTCCCTCGAATGGAAGAAAATGAATTGTTATAAAAAATATTTTCCCAACATTTAACTACAACCAAACAAGAGAAAATAAAAAAATATTTTTCAGAAAACATTTTCCATCATACCAAACACACATATTGATAACAACTAAGAATATCGAGGTTGATATTTTTTTTGGGGAAGAATTGACAAATAGCTATTTTCTGTCTCGTAATTAAGAAATTATTATTATTTGGAATTTCAAATTTTGATATTTGTAATTAACATATTTCTTTGATAATCTGTCGTTAGATATACATGATTAATGCTAAAAAATTGTCCATCGCTAATTTTTTTTTTTTTTGACGTCCTTTCGTAGTTAAATTCTTAATAATTGCATTTTCTTAATATTCATTTCATTGTGTCTCGGTGCTCTTTTTCAGAATTAAAAAAGAATTTACTAATGGTACCAATGATATGTGTGTTATATGATCTAGTGCAAATCATAACATACATTAAATTATCAATTATCAATTAGTTTCAGAAGAGAAATGGTCAAAAAAACCCTCAATTTTTATCTCAAATTTCAACTACACACTTATACTTTACGGGGGTCCTATGATCCCCCTGAACTATTTAAAAATAATATTATTACCTCCCTAAATACTTACGTGGCATAGCGAGTGTATCTCACTCTCCTTGAGAGAGTGAGCACCGAAAATAAAAATAAAAATTTTATTTTCACATTTCTTTTATATATATATATATATATATATATATATGCATTTTTTATTTTTTCTTTATTTGCTTTATTCCTTATCCTCTCCTTCTCTCCATTTTCATATTCCTTCACCATCTTCATCTTCCTCTTTCACATCTCCATCTTCATTTTTTTATCTCCACTTTCATTTATACCGCAAATTCAATACTTTTCTCACCATTAATTTTTTAACTATCATTTTTAGACCCACTAATTTTTTCTTTTTGTGAAGAAGAATAAATAATACCAAGTGTTTCCGTCGGAATGGCTTCACAACCGCAGGTGAAGCTTTTCCGGCCACCGAATCAGTTCCAAAATGAACATACCAGTGATATTCACCAACCCCATAAACAATTACACACATATTCATCTCACAATTCTCTGAAATCTGAAAAGATTAAAGTGGTCATTGAAGTAATTTCTGATAAAAAGTGAAAATTAGTTCAAAATTTATGTCTCATGAGGATTTTGGATCGAGTGAAACGATTTCAAACCATGAAATCAATATTATATCTCGAAATCAATATTCATATTTAAGCTTTTTTTGCACTGTTTCAACATTAAGATTGATTTTTGAGTTGCGAGTTTCTTGATTTTGTCTGTTTTAGCGTCAAGATTGAATTTTGAGTTGTGGGATTTGTTGAAATTGTTTGTTTTAGCATCAAGAATAAATTTTGAGTTATGGCATCTTTTGAATTTATCAATAATGATGAGACAAATATTGAAGAATTATCGAAGAAAATGGAAGAGGGTGATTTTGTGAGGGATAGTGAGTTGTTTGGGTGAAATTTTATTGAGGGTTAATTGAAGATAGATGAAGTCATCATCTTCTTCTGAATCTTCATGTAAGAGTGAATTGAAGTACATGCCGCAAATGCCCTTTTAGATCTTTATGCTAAATGTGAGAATATGATAGAGGCAAGCAATTTTTTGATGAGTTGGATGATGAGAGTGTAGTGTCTTGGACATCTTTAATTGTAGGTTTGGCTGGCAATGGTTTTGATTCCATGGATTGAAGTAGGATAAGAATTAAAAATGGTTTTGATCCCATGGATTGAAGTAGGATAAAATTAAAAAATAATAAAAGTGATTAAACAATAAGAAAAAAGTAGGATAAAAATATTATTTTATAAAAAAAAATTATAATATTACGTGGCATAAGCTGATAGGCACATGCAGCTCACTCACTTATACAGATCTGGGCATGAGTTTTTAGATGGGCATATATTCCATTTTTAAATAGTTCAAGGGGGTCATAAGACCCCCGCAAAGTATAAGTGTGTAATTGGGATTTGGGGCAAAGGTTGGGGGGGCTTTTGTCCATTTTCTCAGTTTCAGAATAAAATGAAAGATTATTGTATTCTATGTTTGGTTGGAGGTATTTGTTGGACAATAAAATTACGAGGTTGAAAAATAAATAATTCAAGACAAGAAAATATTGCAACAATCGATTTTATTGATTTCAATAAGTGAGTGTTACAATCTCTATGAATCCTCTGATTCGCCTTTTCGAATATAAATTCAAGGGCTTGAAGCTTAATCTTGAATTTGAACTTGATTTGTTGGACTTGAGGGACTTGATCTTGACTTGTGCTTGAATTCAAGGGCTTTTGAGCTTGTTTTTGAATATTGCGGTCTTGATCTTGAATCTTGATGAACTTGATTTGAATGCCTGAGTTTTTTTAGAGAAATTATGACGTTTGATCCACGAGCTTTCTCTTGCTACTTGTTAGAATTCTGGGGGGGGGGGAGTCTCTCTTCTGAATTATGAGACCCCTATTTATAGTTGTAGGAAAGGAAGATTCATGATGAATATGGATTTCCTTTGACCAATCAAATTTAAGTGATGTGGTGTCTTTTATGGGCTTTTATTTCATGGGCCTCCTGCATAAGTTTGACATGTGGCACGGTCCTATTGGCTGCTTCACTTGACTTGGCATGCCACGTCATTTGACACGTGGCGCTTATTTGGGCCTCTAGAATATGAAAATATTCTTGGGCTTAGCAAAGTGAGCTCATTATTTATAACCCAAATTAATGGGCTAGCCCAATAAAAATTGGACTTTAATTAAACCCATATATGTTTGGACTTAAATAATTAATCTAATTATATTAATCCACAATATTTATTTAGGACTAATATATTTTGAATTTAATATAATCCGAATTTTGTACGGATTTAAATTTAATAAAATTGCATCGCCCACAAATGCCCCCTACTTCAAGACTTGTCGAGACATTTAATATTTTGGAGACTAGCCTTGAAATATGATTATTTAAGCATGTTTCCTTCGTGTTTCAACGATCCTCATACCTATGAATACCACATTCAAAAATTTAAAGCCGAACCATATTGATATTGCCTCTCAAAACTCTCTCATTTTTTCCATGAATCTCTACACTTAAGACCCATTGATGAGGCATGATATTCAATTTCAAACAGATTTTGGAAGACTTTTTTATCGTCTTACTTAATCAGGAATAAAAATCTTCCAATTTGAACTTAGATTGGAGAAGGAAACAACCTCCAATTTGACTTTGTATGGGAGAAAAAAACAACCTCCAATTTGACTTTGTATGGGAGAAGGAAACAACCTCCGATTTAAATTTGTATGGAAGAAGGAAATTAACCTCCAATTTGAATTTGTATGGGAGAAGGAAATAACCCCCAATTTGAATTTGTATGGGAAAAGAAAACAATCTCCAATTTGAATTTAGAGATGGAAATTATTTCAATCTGAATTTATATTAGAAAAGGAAACAATCTCCAATTTGAATTTGGAGATGAAAATTAGTCCAATATGAATTTATATTGGAGAAGGAAACATCCATCCTACAACTCTATAAAAGGAGTTAGTTTCTCCACTTTTTCAATATCAATTTTGAGATTTTCAAGCCATCAACAATTGAGGTAATTTCTTTTCCTCCCACTTTTCTCTTTTTTTCATCACTTTTTTTTCAACACAACATGTTAGTGGTAGAAAATTCATATCTAATTGTAGGAATATCGGAATCATGAAAAGTTTGATATTATAGAAACTAGACTTCTAGATATATAACATATCCAAAATTAAGCTTCAATTTCCTTCAATATAATTCTCGATACTTTTTTGAAGTTAGCCCTGAATTTTATCATGCTGAAAATTTTAGATCTGCGCGTCTTTACTAAACCTTTCATATCTTGAAGTAGGAAGGATGAAATCACAAGCCGCTTGATTCTTGTGAGACTAGACACAAATATATATAACATATACAAAATTCATAATTTAATACAATTGAGATATTTTCAGGTGTTATTCCAAAATCAACATTGAGTTTTGATCCGTCAACAATTTCAGATTTACGCGACATCACCAAAAAAATTATATCTCAATGTGAGAGTGTTGAAATTATGATCCTCTTGATCCTATAGATGCCGAAAACATGCATGTATAACATATCAAAAATTTGGATTTTAACACCTTTTTTATTGTTCTAGATGATTTTTTTGAAATCCATCTTGACAGAGGATTCCAGATTTGAATTGCCTCACCAAATAATTTATTTCTTGATGTGGGACCATCACCACCAAAGGGCGTTTTTATTTCCTCAAACCAGATTTCGAGGGTTTTATTCTCATCAAGGCATCTTGTCTCAATCCAAGTTGGTGATATACAACTTTTAAGATCACAACGCTTTGATAGGTAACGTCCTTTCTATTTGTGTTTTTGCTTTCTTTTTTTTTTTTTTTTTTTTTTTTGGAGAATTAAAATAGATAGCAATATGCAACAACCGGCTTAGGGTGAGAGAGTTTAACTTCGCCTCCGTCACCTTAAGTCCGACCAATTTTACTTGAAGACGGTGGACATCGGCTTAAGGTGCGAGAGTTTAACTTCGCCTCCGTCACCTTAAGTTCGACCAATTTTACTTGAAGACGATGGACATCGGCTTAAGGTGCGAGAGTTTAACTTTGCCTCCGTCACCTTAAGTCCAACCAATTTTACTTGAAGATGGTGGACATCGGCTTAAGGTGCGAGAGTTTAACTTCGCCTCCGTCACCTTAAGTCCGACCAATTTTACTTGAAGACGATGGACATCGGCTTAAGGTGCGAGAGTTTAACTTCGCCTCCGTCACCTTAAATCCGACCAATTTTACTTAAAGATGGTGGACATCTACTTAAGGTGCGAGAATTTAACTTCACCTCCGTCACCTTAAGTCAGACAAATTTTACTTGAAGATGGTGGACATCGGCTTAAGGTGCGAGAGTTTAATTTCGCCTCCGTCACCTTAAGTCCGACCAATTTTACTTAAATATGGTGAAGTGATTTTCTTTAAGTATGGGCCCTTTTCAATGTTCAGCTTAAGGTGCAAAGGAAAAAATCTTGTCCACCTTAAGGCATGAAAATTGCGATATCCTTTTAAGGATAAATCTGTGAGAGGCCAGCTTAAGGTGCAAAGGGACAAATTTTGTCCACCTTAAGGCATGAAAATTTTGAGATCCTTTTAAAGATAAACCTATTAGAGGCCTGCTTAAGGTGCAAAGGGACAAATTTTGTCCACCTTAAGGCATGGAAATTTTGATATCCTTTACGGATAAACCTGTTAGAGGCCAACTTAAGGTGCAAAGGGACAAATTTTGTCCACCTTAAGGAATAGAAATTTTGATATCCTTTTAAAGATAAACCTGTTAGAGGCCAACTTAAGGTGCAAAGGACAAATTTTGTCCACCTTAAGGCATGAAAATTTTGATATCTTTTTAAGGATAAACCCGTTAGAGACCAACTTAAGGTGCAAAGGGACAAATTTTGTCCACCTTAAGGCATGGAAAATTTTATATCCTTTTAAGGATAAACACGTAAGAGGCCATCTTAAGGTGCAAAGGGACAAATCTTGTCCACCTTAAGGCATGGAAATTTCTTATATCCTTTTAAGGATAAACACGTAAGAGGTCAGCTTAAGGTGCAAAGGGACAAATTTTGTCCACCTTAAGGCATGGAACTTTTGAGATTCTTTTAAGGATAAACCCACAAGAGGCCAGCTTAAGGTGCAAAGGGAGAAATTTTGTCCACCTTAAGGCATGAAAATTTTGAGATCCTTTTAAGGATAAACCTGTTAGAGGCCTTGATTTGAAGACTTGGAAATTTTGTCAACTTTCACTCCCAAATTTGGCATTTTGAGTGGTTCAACTTCCAAATTTGAGGATTTTAGAGACTTCATCTTATGTAAATGAAGCTCATATTTCATTAGAGTTTGCCCTCATTGAGCCACCAATAGGTGGAGTGAGTCCAAAATTGAATTAGAATGTTCTTATACTTGGTATCAATATGGTAGATACTACAGGAACATATTTTTTTTTGACACTCATGCAACTGAACTCAGAATGAAATTTCAAGCGCCTACGTACCTAAATGAAGAGGATCAAGTCACAACGTAGTTTTGGGTGAGTGTTTTTTTTAATATTTTTTTTATTATTTCCTAAGTTTTGCCTAGGTCGCCTCTTTCGAGGTTTTCAACCTAGCGGACATTTATTTGATGATTTTTTTTAGCCATTCACAGTTTATACTCTTGCGGGCCAGGAGTGGACATGCAGTTTATACTCGTGCCTTAAGGAGAGTACATGAAGTTTATACTCGTGCCTTAAGGAGTGTATATGCAGTTTATACTCGTGCCTTAAGGAGTGTACATGCAGTTTATACTCGTGCCTTAAGGAGTGTATATGCAGTTTATACTCGTGCCTTAAAGAGTGTCATCTTCCTTCAAGGATAGTACTTCTTCAAGAACTTGGCGTTGATGGGGCCAACCCTCACGCCATCTGCATCGACAAGTTTGTAAGCACCATTTGAATATGCCTCTTGTATGACATATGGTCCATCCCACTTTGAGGTGAATTTGCCCCCAGACTTATGAGAAGTGATAATGGGCCTTCTTACTGCAAGGACTTGATCTCCAACTTGGAAGCACCTCAAGCGAACTCTTTTGTTGAAAGAACGAAATAGCCGACCTTAATAGCATTCAAGATTTTGTTGAGCCTCCATCCTCTTCTCATCAAGAGCTTCTAACTCCGCAAGACGCAACTTAGTATTTTCTTCATCGGTGAGCCCTTCTTGAATAACCAGTCTCAAAGAAGGTATTTGACGCTCAAGTGGCAGGACTGCTTTAACTCCAAATACAAGTGAGTATGGAGTTGCTTGCGTCGGTGTACAGTAAGTTGTCCTATACGCCCATAAAGTTTCTTCCATTCGCTCATGCCAGTCTCGTTTGGATTTGGAGACGACTTTCTTTAACAAGTTGCATAACTTCTTATTGAAGGCTTCAGCTAGACCGTTGGCGGCAGCATGGTACATAGAAGACTTGCGCTGCTTGAAGCCAAAGAGATCAGAAATCTTATTTATCAGTTTGTTATCAAACGGCTTGCCATTGTCAGTTATTATATATTGAGGGATTCCAAAGAGGTAGACGATATTCACTCGGATGAAGTTCGCAATATTTTCTTTCTTTACTTCCTTGAGAGCAACAGCTTCGGCCCATTTTGAGAAGTAATCTGTCGTGGCCAAGATGTATAAGTGTCCACCAGACGACTTTGGTAGTGGACCAACAACATCCATTCCCCAAGCATTGAATGACCAAGATGCTACAGTTGGATGTAGTGCCTCTGGAGGTTGATGTATGAAATTTGCATGGAATTGGCAAGCTTTGCATCTTCTAGCATAGTCCAAGCAATCTTTCACCATCGTTGGCCAATAATATCCCATCCTTTTAATATGAAAATAGAGCTTTGGTCCAGACTGATGTGATCCACAAACTCCCGAGTGCGCTTCTTGCAAAGCTTGAATTGCTTCTTTCTCTCCCAAACACCGTAAGAGTGCTCTTTCAAATGATCTTATGTACAGTGTGTCTTTGTAGTAAAGGAAGTGAGGTGAACAACGATGAATGTCAGTCTTTCTCCTTGGATTTTCTGGAATTATCCCATAATATAAGTAATCAATGATAGGTTGTCACCAATCTTCTTTTACAGCTTCAGACACGATAACGGGGTATTCAACTTTGTTTTCCACATCCTCATCTGACGGTGGTACTACCTATTCTTGGCGGACAATAACTTGGGTCTGATTTGGAAGATTCAAGGTTGAGGCCAGAGCAGCTAGGGCATCAGCTTGCTTATTTTCTCTCCTTGGCATATGTTGGAGGGTTACTCCTCCAAGCTACCCCATTAAATTTTGTGCATAATCATGATATGGTCGTAGCTTAGGCTTTCTGACTTCATAGCTTCCCAAAAGCTATTTGATCACCAATTGGGAGTCACCAAAGACTCGTAATTGCAGTTGTTTTATGTCAACTGCCATCTCAAGTCCAAGTATTAAATCTTGATATTCAACAACATTATTAGAGCAACGATTTATTAGGGTAAAAGAGTATGGGATGACCTCTTCTTTTGGAGTGATGAACACCACACCGGTACCATCTCCATCTCGATGTGCGGCACCATCAAAGTACATCTTCCATGGGGGTCTAGCTTCAATGACCATTGCATCTTCATCAAAAAGTTCATCGCTCAGTTCCCAATCATCAGGTATCGGGTGGTCTGCCAAAAAGTCAGCCAATGTTTGTCCTTTTACAGCCTTTTGGGGAACATACACAATCTTAAACTGTTGAAATTAAAGGTACCATCTTGCAAGTCGGTCACTAAGGACTGGTTTCGACATTACAAACTTAATGGGATTTGCCCTCTAGATAAGCCGAACAACATGAGCCTGAAAGTAGTGCTTCATCTTTTGAATCGAGAAGGCTAATGCCAAACATAACTTTTCAATTGGAGAATACTTTAGCTCATTCGGCGTCATCATTCTGCTCAAATAGTAAAGAGAGTTTTCCTTGCCTTCACTATTTTCTTGAGCCAGTAGTGCTCCAACTGACCTCTCTTGTGCCGCGATGTAGAGTATCAATGTTTTCCCATGTATGGGTGCCGCAAGAACTGGTGGCTTCATTAAGTATGATTTGATACTCTCAAAGGCATTACTACAAGCTTGGTCCCATTCGAAGGGAGTGTCCTTCTTCATGAGATGACTAAATGGTTGACATTTTCAGGCCAGATTTGAGATGAACCTTCTTAAATATGCTAGCCTTCCTTGAAGGCTTTTTAACTCATGAATATCTTGAGGCTCGGGCATCTTCAAAATTGCATCAACCTTAGCTTGATCAATTTCAATTCATCGGTGTCGCACAATGAAGCCAAGAAATTTTCCCAAAGTAACTCCAAAGGCATACTTCAAAGGATTCATCTTAAGTTGATATCTTCGAAGCAACTCGAATACCCTTCTTAGGTATTTTAAGTGGTCGCATATCTTTCTTGACTTCACCACTAGATCATCTACATAGCATTTAACATTTTTATGGAGCAGGACATCAAAGATGTTCTGCATAGCCCTTTGATAAGTGGCGCCAGTGTTCTTCAAACCAAAAGGCATCACCTTATAACAATAAATACCTTTGGGCATACGAAATGCAGTGAGTTCTTCATTCTTTGGTGCCATGCGGATTTGATTATAGCCGGATGAACCATCCATAAAGGACATTTCCTCATAACCAGTGGTGGCATCAATCATCAACTCTGTTATGGGAATTGAAAAGTCATCCTTAGGGCAGGCGTTGTTAAGGTCTCGAAAGTCGATACAAACTCAAATTTAGCCATTCTTCTTTCTTACTGGAACAATACTTGAAATCCACGTGGGATATTTGACTTCGCGAATAAAGCCAGCTTCAATGAGTTTGTTAACTTCATTTTCAATTAATGGAACCAACTCTGGCCTAAAGCGTCTTTGGGCTTGCTTCACAGGACGAGCACCATTCTTGACCGCCAACTGATAGACCGCTACTTTTGGATCTAAGCCAGGAATTTCCTTATAGCTCCAGGTGAAGACATCCATATATTCTTTGAGTATGTCCATATAAACGATTTCCTCATCTACTTCTAGAAACGCACTCAAGTAAGTTGGTCTTGGTTCTTCATCGGTTTCAAGATTAACTTCCTTCAAGGGATCTATTGTGGCTTTTACTCCTTCTTCAAGTTGCGATAGAGCATCTCTAGCATCTTTCTCCTCTTGAGTATCATCATCATTGACGGATATATGATAACACCAGAAGGCATCTTCTATTTCTTCATCAACCTTTATTTAAGATGAGACATCTTTCTCATTCTGGGTCGTAACATGATATGAGGAGAAAACACTCTCTTCATCTTCTTCGCGTTGCTTAGTATAAACCACAGTATGCGTCTTTTCTTTTAACACCTCGTTGCATGAAACTACCAGTTCCATCTGTCGCTTCATTCTAGAAGGAATTAAACTTTAGAAATCCTTCTGGATTTTAAATGAAGAGTGCAGCATCGTGCTTTGATGACTTCTTTGATGTTTGTTGTTTTTCTTCTTATTTATAGGACCCAACCTTTCGAACATAGAAGTTCTTGCGGTTGATTCTCCAAGTCGATCAAATACGGAGGGTCTTTTGTTAGCGGCAATGGTTTCTTCTTCCACGGTGATGTAATTACTGATTGCGCTTCTTATGGAGATGCGAATTGGAGGTGGCTGTGTGTATCCTAGTCCTTCACGTGCTTTCCTGGTGTTATCCTCCAATGGAAGTTTGCCCAACCTTGATGGCTCATTAGGATTGTATCCAGCCTTTACAAATAACTTGTATGCATTTGGATCAAAGTCCTCTTTTGTACGCTTTGTAAGGAGTGCCATATCTGGTGGCAGATTTTGAGCCACAGATTCCCCAAGTGGCCTTGAGGATGGATTTATTACGTCAATCTTCCTGATAGGTAAAGTTAGCTCTTTTAGCAAATTATCTTGGGTATCAGGTGAGTGATATTCCTCTTTATTTACCTTTGGCACGTAGCGAAGAACATGAGCTGCCTTCTTCTACATAGGAGTGACACTTTCTTTATTTAAAGTGAAGAAAGGCTTCCTGTTGATGAATTTTTTAATAGTCACCGCGACCTTCTTAGATGCAAGATTGTCACACTTGGTCTTGGTGACATCTTCAATCTTTTCCTCATCTACAATATGATTCTTTAAGTAGAATTTTGCATCGGCAAAATGTGACTCAGCTTCAGTGAATGGCTTTTCATCGGCGACTATCGTTCTTTCCACTCCATTTTTGAGATAATTCAAGCATTGATAGTAAGAGGACGAGATAATTTTGTTCCCTTGCACCCAAGGCCTACCAAGCAATACATTGTATGAAGTTTTGGCATCGATCACATGCATCAATGGGTTTGATTGAAAATCATCCATACTAATCCCCAACTTGGTACATTCCATGACCCTTTGGCCCCCTTGGTTGAAGACTTGGATCATTATACGACTTTCGTCCAGTTCGCTAGTAGCGATGCCAAGCTCCTTCATCATACGATAGACAGGATATTGACTCCAGATCCTTCATCTATCAAGATTCTATTGATCTTCTTTCCTAGAATTTGACCCACCATGTATAAGGGACGGTTATGTGCGGTCTCACTAAGTAGAAGATCGTTATTTGTGAATGTGATTTTTGTATCACACACATGTGCCTCTTCTCCAAGAGTTTCAGCCAACCTTTCGGAAGATGAAGAAACTTCCATGGGTAGATTCTCACCCTTTTTCCCCTCTTTGGCGGTATTAAAACAATATGCCTCAAGGTTGAGTTGGGCAGTCTTTACACGAAACCAACTCGGCAAGAATTCCTCTAAAGTCACCGGACGCCGAAGTTTTTGGGGGTGAAACTTCGTCACTCTCGTCTTCTTTGGGAGTTCAACTAACTTCTGTTTCCTTAGTTTCTTCACCACTCTCCTTCCGATTGGATGCTCGTACGCCTCCTTTCGCAGACTCATCTTCTTGCATCTGCATTTAGTCACTAGAGTCCAACCTTCATTATCGTCTTCGTCAACCGAAGACCTATCAGGATCTAATATCTCCTCATTATGCTCTTTGACATAAATTTTAACCGGGTCGAGAGAGCCAAAGGTGATAGAGATTTGATGAGAACTGGTTGTCTCATCGTCGAAGAAGATTTTCTTCTCTTTTGCCCGTTGCATAACTTTATCTTTAAAGACAAAGCATTTCTCCAGAGAGTGACTTGTGAGCCTGTGATATTTGCAATAATTAGGGTCATTGGTCCTTCCGTCTTTGTTGGGACGCTTCATCTCTGGGAGTTCAATGAGCTTATGCTGAAGGAGTTCATCGAAAATCTCAGCAACATCAGAATCAAGGAAGGGATATTTCTTTTCTTGCATCTCCTTTAACGTTTTCTAATTTGGACGTGCTCCAGAAGTCGTCTTTACACTTTGCTTCTTGCTCACCTTTGTGGTGACTTTCACAGGAGACACATCAACATTCATTGATTCTTTGTTATCATTTTTTGGGACAAACTTACCCCATGTTTTGGGTTCTTGCTTATCCTTTCCCCTTCGAGAGTCATGGATAGACGCTCCTTCCTTTCCAGCAGAAGACATGCTCAACTCCATGTCGTGAGCACGAGTAGCTAACTCTTCAAAGGATTTTGGCTTAACGCCTTGCAAGATGTAGAGAAACCCCCAGTGCATTTCTTGGATGTACATCTCTATTGCAGAAGCTTCGCTGAGCCTATCTTTATAGTTTAGGCTAGCATGTCTCCATCGATTGATGAAGTCAATGACTGGTTCGTCCTTTCTTTGCTGAGTATTTGTGAGCTCTACCAAGCTCACTGTACGCCTTGTGTTATAAAAGCGATTCAGGAACTCTTGTTCCAATTGCTCCTAACTATTGATGGAGTTAGTTTCAAGATCCGTATACCAATCAAAGGTGTTTCCCTTTAGGAAACGAACAAAATGTTTGACAAGATAGTCACCGCAAGTTCCAGCATTATTATATGTCTCGACAAAGTGTGCGGCATATTGTTTTGGGTTACCTTTGCCCTCAAATTGTTGAAATTTGGGGGGTTGATAGCCAACAGGCATTTTGAGGCTATCTATTCTTGCAGTGTAAGGCTTGGCATATGCAAGGGAAGACTTGGTGACAACATCATACTTGTCTTTGAGGGTCCCTTCAATAAATTCCCTCAATTGCCCAATCGAAATCATTCCCTCAGCAGAAACTTGCACCTCTTTAGTCGATGGTGTTTGTTTCACAGGATTTTCTATCTCATGAACCTCTGAAACTTTTCCCGGCGCATGGCTAGATTCTCCGTCTATCAAACCTTCCACCCTATCCACTATCTTATCAATCCTAGCATCTTGATTCTGAACATAGTTGGTCAGGCCTTCAATTGCCTTTGTCAGATTCGCAAGCTGCTCCTCCACAGACGAGGTATCAGTTACCATTTCTTGCATGATCACCGGAGATGTTGGAGAGTAACACGGATTATCACATAAGTTGATCTTTGAAGTACTTAGCTTATGTGGTGTAAGTGGAGATGACACATTTGTTGAACGACCATTGCTCTTGGCTCCAGAGTATTTGAAATCGGAATGCTCAAGTAGAGCTAGAGTCTTTTTCAGTGATTCGGCCACACTGCTTCTTCCTTCTAAAGCACTTGCATTGGACTTTATTCCTTTCGGGGTTGAAAATCCAAAAATTGGAGTTGGCGCGGACGACACTGGATGTGTTTGTTATCCTAGCAAGCCTGCCTTGCTCCTTGTGACAGCTCCTAAGGTTCCGAAAGTAACACCAAGGATGCTTTCTACTTCAGCAGAGAACATTGAATCAACAGCCTTGAAAGCAGTTGATTGAGAATTGACATTCTTGTAAGTCATTTCGTTGTTCTTAAACTTTGAAGTGTGAAAAGTTGAGATGAGAGGTAGAGATTGTCTCACTGGGCGTGCCAGAATTTGTTGGGCAATAAAATTTCAAGGACGAAAAATAAATAATTCAAGACAAGAAAATATTGCAACAATCAATTTTATTGATTTCAATAGGTGAGTGTTACAATCTCTATGAATCCTCTGATTCGCCTTTTCCAATATAAATTCAAGGGCTTGAAGCTTAATCTTGAATTTGAACTTGATTTGTTGGACTTGAGGGACTTGATCTTGACTTGTGCTTGAATTCAAGGGCTTTTGAGCTTGTTCTTGAATATTGCTGTCTTGATCTTGAATCTTGATGAACTTGATTTGAATGTCGGAGCTTTTTAGAGAAATTATGGCGTTTGATCCACGAGTTTTCTCTTGCTAATTGTTAGAATTCTGGAAGGGTCTCTCTTCTGAATTATGAAACCTCTATTTATAGTTGTAGGAAAGGAAGAGTCATGATGAATATGGACTTTCTTTGACCAATCAGATTTAAGTGATGTGACACCTTTTATGGGTTTTTATTTCATGGACCTGCTGCATCAGTTTGACATGTGGTACGGTCCTATTGGCTGCTTCACTTGACTTGGCATGCCACGTCATTTGACACATGACGCTTATTTGGGCCTCTAGAATATGACAATATTCTTGGGCTTAGGAAAGTGGGCTTATTATTTATAGCCCAAAGATAGCCGTTGTACCTCAGAGTCCCAGTTAGTAATCTGTCTATTTATGCCCATATAAGCAAGTAGTGTCTGCCACAAATACCTACAATAGGAGCAGTTGAGAAACAAGTGTGAACTACATTGCAAACTCAAACTAGATCAATTTTTTATTTCTTTAAACATACAATAAGATGTAGAAATATTAGCCAAAAAAGATAAACAGAAGCAGTCAATAAATTATTTCATGGTGCCTCAAGAATTCCATCATTGTTCAAACAGTAAACAAAGTGCCAATTACCTACTAATTCTAAATTTCTTCTACTCCACCAGATTCTAAACGAAGTGCCATACAGTAAACATTGAATTAGCATCTTATCATATATTATTTTAATAATAATGATTTCCACTTATTGACTAGAGTCATATTAACATTATGTTCAAGTGACGAGTACTCACTGTAGATAATAACTCAGTTATTAGTAAACGCTATCGATATCACCAATTCATCACTAAAATTGAAAAGAACTAAAACTAAATCAAACGAGAAACTAAAACTAGCACTGCGTACATCAATTTAAAGAATCGTCTGGTGATCAATGAAGTGAACCAAGGTTCAACTCTGAACAAAGAGCAAAAATATCAATTTAAAGTACATCAATTTTTGGGGTTCAACTACAGATTTTTCAGTACCAAGAATGTTTTTAGGAGATAAAAGAAGAGTTACATTTAGGGTCCTCAGCTGAATCATTGCATTTTCATCAGCTTTAACACATTTTGATTCATCGGAATTCAAATTGATTGAGTTCTGTGACGAATCGTCCCTGACATTCATAAGGGATACATTTATTGAAACATTTTGAATCATATCTACTGACCAATTTTGATTTACAATCGTCGGAGCGCCGCCGCCGTGAAATTAGAGTTTTGAAACCCTAATTTCAAAATTGGACACGTTCTGTGAGGAAATCAAAGGGGCTTTTATGAAATTTGTGTTCCTGACCTCATTTGAATTCGATTGGCGTTGAAATTATTGGATTTGGAGCTCCGCCTCCGAAAATCGTCGCCAGCGGCGAAATTTTTGATCTCGTATTTTTTGGATCTTCTTGCTGGGGTTTGGTCGCCTGAAGGAGGCACCCCGTTTGGTGTTGAGTTTTCCCCGTTTGACGGTGAGCTGTGGCGGCGGCGCCACCGCCGGAAATCGCAAACGGTGGCGCTGCGTTCAAATGCAAATTCCCGGCGTAATTCGAAATCACTTGCTATGTTGTGTGACAGTGGCATCTTAGAAGTGTTTTTAAATTTATATGGTCAGATTTAAAGATATTTTTAATAATAGGTGTAGTTTGAAGACTAAAGTAATAATTCACGATAAGTTAATATTAGGATGTTTTTGACAGTTCTCTCTACTTAAAATAGATCTTTTTTTTTTGCTTCATCTCAAAATGAGGACTTATTAATATACTTTCTTTGATTCATTTTATTATATTTTTAAAGGTTTTTAACATCATATACTTAAGAAAGGCATTTTAATAGCTTTAATGATCGATAAATTATTTATAATTTAATTTAATAATTCACAATAAGGGTGAGTTTCAAAAATGGTTTGATAATTTTTGGGAGGAAAAAGGTTTGAGTTATTAGGCCGATCTATCTCGATGGGACCCCATAAAAGAACGAGAGTTGTTGAGAGGCTTCATATTACCCGGAGTACAAGATGAAGAACGTTATATAAAATAACAATTAATTATTTGGTTCCTATGTATTAATGTGGTGGATAAATTCCACATAAAAATCATGTGGATACATATTTATAATTAATTAATTGGATTACAAGTCCAAAAAGTTTACTAGGTTTACCCTAAATTATGTCAGCTAATTCACTAACAAAAAATAAATGTATACAAAGAAAGTAAACGATTCACGAAATGGATTAAATTAAATATATATATAGCTTGTCCAGTAACCAAGACGAGTTATCAAGGAATGGTTGGCACATGCAGGTGAATTTAGTGGTAGGGTGTTCATCCAAATCTCTTCAATAAAACTTTTGTTGTATATATAAGATAATACATTTTTTATATATTTAAATAGATTTTGAATTCTTTGAACATAAGATAAGAGGTTGATTCGATGATTTAGGGGTTCAAAATTTACATTAAGATTTTAAATTCAAATCCTATGCATTGAATCTTTATTTTGGCATTATTAATCTTTGCAGGTCAAAGCTAAGAGAGGCAGGCTGCCCAGCAGTCCACCATTGCTTTAGGGAACAGAATCAGGTCACGGACAAGCTCGCCAAACATGGGGCGGCCTCAAACTACCTTGAAGAAGCCCATCTTTTGCTAATTCCACCTATATATGTTCATCAAGACTTGGGAGCAGACATGAGAGAGGAGCTTATTTTGAAAGATCAGTAAATTCAAATGTTCAATCCTTAGCTGAGCAATTCAGTTACTCTTTTGTAATTAATCCGGGCTGAACCCTGTACCCTTGTGCTACTATTTCTTTGCGTTTCTATATTATTATGTACCCTTAGCACCAAAAAAAAAAAATCTTTATTTTGGACTTTCCTAATGAAAATCCTAAATTCGCTATTGATGATTGAGATCTCTCCATACTTAATCAAAGATCTCAAGTTCGAATTCTGAAAATAAAAAAAATTAAAATTTAAAATTAGTTAAATTCTAATACAAATATCGAACACCGAGGCGTGAAAAAAAAGAAGCTTATCCAGTGGGGATCTTCACCAACTCTTTTTGTTATTAAAAGCTACTACATGGACATGTGACTGTTTGGAGAAGCAAAGTATTTAATGTTATATTTAAGTGACCTTTAGCCTTATTAAAACAATTATCTTGTACTTATTCTCTTGGCAGTGAATATTTTTAAAGAGAAAATGAGCAAAACAGATTCCCCAAAATCTTTGGCAACTTTTTTATACTCATTTTATTTGATGTGCCAAGAAAATCTTTAGATGCAACAAACATGTTCTTTCACAATTATTAGTTCCTTTATCTATTTTTATACTTTTTAATTTGAGATTGCATAAATTGATAAATGTTAAATGCCAAGTGAAAGCATAGCTAAACTTAAAATTTGTCAAAATTTGTTAGGATAACATGACAGGAATAGTAGATAGAGGCGGATTGAAGATTTTTATTCGATGAATCCAACCTTTAAGATTTTAATTAGCACTAATTAAATTTGATACACATTTAAAATAGTGGTTTCAAATTCAACTTTTGTGAGTTTTCACCCAAATAAATAAATAATAATAATAGTAATAATAATAATAATAATAATAAATTATTATTATTATTATTATTGTTATTATTATTATGATGATTATTATTTGCATCAAATATATTGGCTTCAGGTGAAGGCGATTCCTATATTCGCTAATGAAAATAGGTGAATTTATTCTAATACGTACTACTTTTGATTCATAATGCAACTTTTAATGTTTTTACATGCATTTTAAGATTGACCTTTAATCATGAATGCAAAAATATTTGTTTAAATTATTATTTATTTCTCTTGTAAACGTCTCACTTAATGAATATTTCACTAATTAAAATAACAAGATTTAATTGTTTTTTTTTCAGACAGGAAAAGTCATACATGCTTCTTTCTTTAATTGTTTTTTTTTTCAGACAGGAAAAGTCATACATGCTTCTTTCTTTAATTGTTTTTTTTTTCAGACAGGAAAAGTCATACATGCTTCTTTCTTCTTTTCTTTTTGTGAAATATTATTTTGGTATAAATTTTATTTGCTAAAATGACTAATATTCGGAATAGAAAGGACTAAGGAATAATAGTCAATATATGAGTATTAAAGTTGTAAAATGGGTATTCAAGTTATGATTTCTTTTTCAAATATCAATTCCAAAGGTCATATGCTTGCAAAATTGAAGTTGATGTAGAAGAACGATTTTTGCCATGTCACCTAGACACTAGTTCGTTCAACATTCTTTACCTACCATATATAGAATGGAAAAGGATCAAAAATACCTTTGAACTTCTAGAAATGGTTCTAAAATACCCTTTATCTATCTTTGGGCTCTAAAATGCCCTTTCATCCACCTATATGACTCACAAATACCCTTCCAATTAATAGACATCTGATTAGGCTTTGACTTTAACACATGACAGCTCGTCATTGGTTTGAAATTTAATTAAGTAAAATCTAATTATTTTCAAAACCCAATCTAATTTTCACCTAAGTATCCACCCAATCTAATTTCCAGCAACCCGACCCAAACATAACAAGTAAAGGAGAGAAATTATTCATAGCAACAGTTCATCTTCTTAAAAATGAACCGCGATTTAAAGATTTTGAGAGCAAAAACCTAATTTCACAACCAAACTACTGAACACGATCTTGATAACACAAGTTTTGATGAAAGTTACAGTGAAGAAGTCCAAACTCAACTCCGATTTACCTTCTACTCTCATCAATCTATAGTATTCAAGTAAGTTATGTAGTATTCATGTAATGTTAGGGTTTAGTGTATTTTGAAATCCTACCCGATCTAATGAATATGAACATATTTTATAAGTTTTTGTTGTTTTTTATGTTTGTTTATACAATTAATTAGTTTTGGATTTCATTGTACTATCAAGTTAAGGTTTTTATAATTTTGGTGACGGTGAAATTCTACGATTTTCTCTTTATTGTTATACTTTTTATATTCTGATTTTAAGACTTTTTATGAAGTCGTCGTGTCTCGATTAAGCTAAACATGGAATTGAGATGTTAGTTTTTTACGATTTGGTATCCATTTGTTGTATTATTTTAAAGATTTTTTATTTATTTCAGATTCTTGTGCAACCGTTATCTCAATTTTGTGCATTTGAAAGAAATGTTATGAATTTTCTATTTTCTGTAGATGAGGGCGCTTCAACTATTTGCTGCAGATGAGGGTGAAGCTAGTGTTGTAGCTCCAAACATCTTTCTTGTTAATCAACCTAGTTTGAATGAAGAGGAGGTAGGAATAGGAACTGATGCTGAATCAGAGGAAGAGGATAATAATGAGCCCGTTCTTAGTGATTATGATAGTGAAGAGTTGAAATTTTTTAGAAAGGAAAAGCATAGAGAAGTCAATGACCAGCTGGACATGTTTTTAGAGTTGGAAAAAGGTATGTGCTTTAAAAATCTTAAAGAAGCTAAGAGAGTTGTGAGTTTTTACTCTATTGCTAATAAGAAAGGCCTTTAAGTTGATAAAAGTGACACTACCAGATTGAGATATGTGTGTGATGTTGGATGTCCCTTTGAGTCTTTGATATCTGAAGATAAGAAAAGCCAGGGATTCAAAATTAAGACTTTGAATACAAATCACACTTGTTTGTCAGCTTTTCAGAATAGAAGAGCTACCCAAGATGTTTTAGCACACTACTTTAAGAAGAAGATTCAGAATAATCCAAAGTACAAGGTGACAGACATGAGAAAATATTTGAATGATATGTTTAAACTAAATGTTAGCTGTTCTATAATGAAAAGGGTTAAGAGGCTTATATTAGAGAAATTGGAGGGTAGCTACATTGATGAATTTAATAAGTTGGAGGCTTATGTCCAAGAATTGAGGGAGAGCAATCCTGGTACATATGTGATCATAAATATATCTAAAGAGGCTTTGAATCGGGGGAAAAGAAGGTTCTTAAGAATGTATGTGTGCTTTCAAGCTTTGAAAAATGGTTGGAAAACAGGTTTGAGGCCTTTTATAGGGCTAGATGGAACATTTTTAAAAGAAAAATTTAAGAGAATTTTATTAGTTGCACTCAATCAAGATTCAATGAAACACTTTTGTCCCCTTGCTTGGGCAGTGGTGGACAAAGAGACAAGTAGAACCTGGAAATGATTTGCTGAGTTGCTCCAAAGTTCATTAGATTTAGCCGATGGTGAAGGATTGACATTTATGTCTGATATGCAGAAGGTAATTGCTTGACACTTTTATTTATGCTTTTCTGTTGAATTTTTATGCAACTAGTACATTAATTATTTTTATGTTTATTGTTATAGGGGTTGTTGAATGCTATTAGTCAAGTTTATCCCAAAACACATCATAGATGGTGTGTAAGATACATAGAAGCAAACTGGAGCAAGATTTGGAGAAGTGTACAAATGAAGAAACTACTGTGGTGGTATGCTTGGAGCACGTATGAAGAAGAATTTCATGATTAATTAAAGGACATGGGAGCTTTGTCTGAACAAGCTGTCAAGGATTTAGTGTGGTATCCTGCACAACATTGGTGTAGGGCTTATTTTGACACAGTCTGCAAGAATTTTGCATGTGAAAATAACTTTACAGAATCATTCAACAAATGAATTCTAAATGCAAGAGGAAAACCTATAATCAAGATGTTGGAAGAAATTAGAACCAAGGTAATCCACTCTTTATTTTTTCATTATTTGAATTTCTGAGTTTTTCACTTTTTTTTCAGAATATTTTTTTAACTATTTTTAATTTAGCAAGACTTTATCAATTAAGTTTGTTGTCTTACTATTTTTCAGTTAAGCTTATTGTCTCACTGTTTGTATAAATAAGTCATGGTAAGGTTGAAAAAACTTGAAGAGGAAGGGAGAAATTGAAAAAAAAAAGTTCAGTCCATATGCCATGGAGTTGTATACTGATTATAATATGATTGCACATTGTTGTGAAGTAAAATCTAATGGAGACCAAGGGTATAAGGTGGTTGAGGGCGAAGATACGCATGTGGTGCATCTTAGTAGGAAGAAGTGCACATGTAGGACATGGGACTTGACAGACATACCGTGTCCTCATGCCATTAAAGCTTACATTCATGACAAACAAGAACCAAAAGATCATGTGAATTGATGGTATTCAAAAGAAGCTTACATATTGGTGTACATGCATAAGATACAACTTGTTAGAGGTTCTAAATTCTGAAAAGTTGATCCTGCTCATGCTATGGAGCCACCTGAAATACAAAAAATGGTTGGTAGATCAAAGGTTAAGAGAACAAGGGAAAAAGGCCGAATCTAGAAAGAGGGGGGGTATGGTCAGCTTCAAGAAAAAGACTGAAAATGACATGTGGTCATTGTGGTGCACCAGGCCATAATCAAAGGAAATGTCCTTTGGTAAATAATTTTTCTGTACTTGGTTAATATTAGTGTTACTTAATCAATTATTTAACTACTTTGTCAATTTTTGTAGCTTAACAAATCAAAAGAACTAGTTCAAGATGTACGAGTGTTAGCACCCCGAGATAGCCAAGAATCTGGTGTCTTCATGTCTACTCCTGGATGTGTTGCTTCTTCAAGTCAACAGACCAAATCTGTTGGACCTGAGCTACATGTTGCGCCTTTAAGTGCTGCAGTTGTTGATACAGATGGAGATGAATCTGAAGAGGATGAGCAACCAACTATGCAACTTAAGAGAATCTCCGAAGCTAAGACTAGGCTTGAAGCTAAAAAGGTTCCGCATTGACCAACTGGTACTAGGAAGATTGGCTTCAAAGGAGAAGAAAATGGTGCGAGTATACCTAAAAATTTGTCCTATTCACCATAAAAGTTGTCTTACAAAGGCAACGCAGCCATTACTTCAAATCAGTTGAATGTTAAAAAGGAAAAAAAATAGAAAAACTGAAGACAATGAGGGGTGGAAAAATAAGGGAGAAGTTATTTTGAGTTCAAGGAAGAAAATATGAATCAACTATACTTCATATTTTGTTACCTTTTTGTTGCTAATTAGACTTTTTAGTAGTTGTATTAAGAAACAAGTTGTTTAAGATGGGATGCTATTTTACTGCAGACTTATATGTAAATGCAATTGATATGTGGATGTTGTTTCTCATATATTGCTGAAAGTTGTCTTTTTTCTATCATTCTCAAAGTTGACTGGTATCCTGTTGCTAAACATCAACAACATACCCAGTGAAATCCACAAATGAGATCTGCAGGGAGTTCTTTTTCCTATATCCTTGTTCGTGGGTTGTAAAAATTGCATGTGAAGAAATTAGAAAGCTTGTTCTTCAGTCCATGTTGTTACCTCTGTTTTTCTTCCTGCATGTGATATGAGTTTTTTTTTCGTTTTGTTGTATAGTGTGTCTCTAATTATTTAGTTCTTCATTTTCTTAAGGTGATTTTTGGTGCACTTGTGCTAGGTGGTAACCTCAGCTGTCTTAGCCAATTTTTTTGCTGCAAAATGAGAGTATGCTTATATAATTGTTTTCCAGTGATGCCATGATCTGTTAAATCAAAATTCAGGTTCTATGTGATGGCTGGGCTTTAATTACTCCCTCAATCCTAATAAATGAGAAGTCATTTCGATAACATGGAGTTTAAAATATTGTGTTGATCATATATTTTTGTCCCCAGTTAAACTGAATTATAAACTGAATCATATTTAACTAATTATAGCATTTTACACGATAACTTATTGAAATCTAGAGTTAGTTTCCACAAAAATAATTGAAGAAGAAAAACTGTAATCAAAGGAGACTAAATGAACTCAGTACCTTCTAAGAAGGGCCCGAGTCATTTTACATCAGGAATTATAGAACGACCAATAGAAAAAATTATCGAGTTTCTTTAGTATGCTCTTCCATTTGGTATGTTGCTGCCCCACAATATGTAATTGCAAAATGATCTTTTTGAATCCAACAGTGCATCTTTAGCCACCTAGGTAGATTTGTGACCGTTTTTTTTTCAATCCAAACATGGTATACCATAGTAGCAAAAATGAATCCCAGGATCACAGTCGCAGCTCTTGCGCTTCTTAGGGAAGATAGCCGTTGTACCTCAGAGTCCCAGTTAGTAATCTGTCTATTTATGCCCATACAAGTAAGTAGTGTCTGCCACAAATACCTACAATAGGAGCAGTTGAAGAACAAGTGTGAACTACATTGCAAACTCAAACTAGATCAATTTTTTATTTCTTTAAACATACAATAAGATGTAGAAATATTAGCCAAAAAAGATAAACAGAAGCAGTCAATAAATTATTTCATGGTGCCTCAAGAATTCCATCATTGTTCAAACAGTAAACAAAGTGCCAATTACCTACTAATTTTAAATTTCTTCTACTCCACCAGATTCTAAACGAAGTGCCATACAGTAAACATTGAATTAGCATCTTATCATATATTATTTTAACAATAATGATTTCCACTTATTGACTAGAGTCATATTAACATTATGTTCAAGTGACGAGTACTCACTGTAGATAATAACTCAGTTATTAGTAAACGCTATCGATATCACCAATTCATCACTAAAATTGAAAAGAACTAAAACTAAATCAAACGAGAAACTAAAACTAGCACTGCGTACATCAATTTAAAGAATCGTCTGGTGATCAATGAAGTGAACCAAGGTTCAACTCTGAACAAAGAGCAAAAATATCAATTTAAAGTACATCAATTTTTGGGGTTCAACTACAGATTTTTCAGTACCAAGAATGTTTTTAGGAGATAAAAGAAGAGTTACATTTAGGGTCCTCAGTTGAATCATTGCATTTTCATCAGCTTTAACACATTTTGATTCATCAGAATTCAAATTGATTGAGTTCTGTGATGAATCGGCCCTGACATTCATAAGGGATACATTTATTGAGACATTTTGAATCATATCTACTGACCAATTTTGATTTACAATCGTCGGAGCGCCGCCGCCGTGAAATTAGAATTTTGAAACCCTAATTTCAAAATTGGACACGTTCTGTGAGGAAATCAAAGGGGCTTTTATGAAATTTGTGTTCCTGACCTCATTTGAATTCGATTGGCGTTGAAATTATTGGATTTGGAGCTCCGCCTCCAAAAATCGTCGCCAGCGGCGAAATTTTTGATCTCGTATTTTTTGGATCTTCTTGCTGGGGTTTGGTCGCCTGAAGGAGGCACCCCGTTTGGTGTTGAGTTTTCCCCGTTTGACGGTGAGCTGTGGCGGCGGCGCCACCGCCGGAAATCGCAAACGGTGGCGCTGCGTTCAAATGCAAATTCCCGGCGTTTGAGGCAGTATTTTTGGGGGATTTTTGTTGGGTTAGGTTCGCGGAGGCTTGATGCACGTTTTGGCACTGGTTCGCCACTATCAAGGTCGCCGGAATACAAACTCGACCTGTTCTCTATGATATTTGCACAAACCCTAAAATTGAATTGATTTTTTAAGAAGATAATATCTAGTTTCCCTTTAGTTTTTATGTTTGGGTTGGGTCATTGGGTTGGGCAGATGGATGGATAGTTTAAGTTGGAATTAAGTTGGGTTTTAAAAATAATTAGATTTTACTTAATTAAATTTCAAACCAATCACGAGTTGCTATGTGTTAAATTAAAGCCAAATCAAATGTCTGTTAATTGGAAGGAAATTTGTGAGCCATATAGGTGGATGGAAGGGTATTTTAGAGCCCAAAGATAGATGGAGGGTATTTTAGAGCCATTTTTAGTAGTTGAAGGGTATTTCTGACCCTTTTTCGTATATAGAAATTGATACTCCCGTGACTTATATTATTTGTCAATATTATTTAAAATATTTATATAAATTTAATAATAATTATTTTGGCTATTTTATCTTTAATATTAATTATTCTTAAATTGAACAATATTAATCATACAACATAAAACTTCTAAAACTAAAGAGTTCAAATAGTAATTATTAATTGGTGTTTTAATTGTTTATATATATACACTAGTAGGATTAGCTTAGCCATGTTAGACATTTAGTCGAGACAAATAAATAGTATATAAATTTATTGAAGAGAGGCAAGAGTAATTAGTAAAAGATACTTCATGTTTATAATCTCTTAAGGGATGTGTTTAAAAAAAATACTAATGACAACTAATATGAAATGTAGCCACTACATGTCTAATGAAAATCTCTCGAAGTCTTTGAAAAAAAAAACGAAAAAAAAGAGATGAAGGAATACAAATCTTAGCAAATTTTGTATGAAATCAATTATACCTGTTTTCTCAAGAGTTAATAACTTAAATGGTCACTTAACTTTGGACTTTTATCCCAAGAAGTCACTCAACTTTAAGTTTTACTAAGAAAGTCATCCAATCTATTTTATTATTTTTAAAACAAAATTTTGCTTATGTGGAATTTTTTAGAAACAGAATTCTAAAAAATACAAAATATCCACTTAATGGCCCTTTTACCCTTTCATTCATTCCTCTAAATTATTTTTACCACTTCTTTCTCATATTTTGCTTCTCCTTCTATTGCTGTTTCAACCATTTTTGTTCCATATACAACATTATCCAAAGTATTGACTCATGAATTTATCGCTTTATTCATTACTTGATAAAAAATAATCTATAAATTACTTCTCAAATGTCACTGAATAAGCAACATCCTTTTAACAAATAATGCGACTTATAAAATAACACATGCAACTAATGAGTAAAGGTCATACGAAAATAAATTTTAACAAAATAAGCAAAATTAAGTGATTTGACTTTTGTATTTTGTACTAGTACATGTATGTTATTCGTGTTTTTTTCAATGTTCAAAATTGAGAGTATTCGAAGTTGAAGAGAGTCAATTTCCTTATTATTATACACCTCGGATCAGTGATTCTTTTTGTCTTCTACTATGAAAATATAAGAACATAGTAATGTTCTCTGTATCATGTAAAACAATATTATTAATGAAATAGTTTTTAGTTAACTATAATTTTGATTAACATCTATAAATATTTATATAATGAAGTGATTTACCTTTTGTATTTTGTACTAGTACTAGTAAGTTTTATCATCTTCTATGACTCTATCTTACCCACCATATTACTTTGGACAACTCCTAATACATTATCGCATAAATTCAGAACATTACCATGCTAAACTTCTTCAGTTAACACCATGCTCAAATTTTTTTATACAAAAGTCAATACTTTGGATAAATGGTTGAAATACCTGTTATATTTAGCTAACGAGAAGGAGAAGCAAAATATATTAAAAAGATGGTAAAGATAATTTATGAGGATGAAGAAAAGGATAAAAAGATCATAAAGTGGATATTTCATATTTTTCAGAATTTTTTTATTAAAAAAATTTCACGTTAACCAAAGTTTAGTTTAAAAAATAATAAAATGAGTTGAATTACTTTTTGAGTAAAATATCTTAAGTTGAGTCACTTTTTGAGTAAAGTCTAAAGTTAAATGACTTTTTAGAATAAAAGTTCAAAGTTAAGTGACCATCTAAGTTATTAACTCGTTTTCTCTATCGGTATTTGGTATCCATATTAAACCTAACTAAATTCAGATTTAGTTATTGTAGGTCCCATTTTTTGAGGAGACACTTTCAATAGATTTTTTTTTTATTTATAAAAATTTTGTGTCGAGATCTCTGATTAAAATCGATAAAAAGATCCCAACTATTTCACCCCAATCCTGATATCCTCAATCATTTTTGACTTGTAATCACGATTCACGGGTGAGAAATTAATTTCGGCGCTTCTAATAAAATATTTAAGTGCAATTAATAAAATATGTTGACTGTATGGATAAATTATAATTTATGAGATAGTTGGCATAGATAATGTTTGTTGGGAACAATACATGACAGTTATATCAGCAAGAGAAGAATCTGGAAATCACATTAGATTAAAGGCAATTGATGAAAGTATCAAAATAAAAAGTAAATAAATAATTTTTTAGGAAAACTTTCGGTTTCAAATTTACTAATCTATTTGGATCACTAAATCACTGAAAAGAGAAATTCCTTTTTGGTATTAAAGTTTTTAAACACGAAAATTTCAAATAAAAGGGAACGAATATCATTCATCGATAATCAATAAATAATAATAATAATAAGAAGAAATGAAAAATATGTGGACTTTTTTTTGTCAATTAACTGATTTTTTATTAATCACCAAGTAAAAACAGTGTACATCTCCAATGAGTGCCATAACCATGCATCTCATTCTTTTTCATATGTATGAAAATAAGCTACTATTTGCTCTCACTCTGGTCTCTAGTACATAAATCAATTTTCACCTTTGGAATTAATTCTTCATCTGTTGTAGTCTTCTTGTGAAACATTCGAGCATTTCTTTTGATCCATATGTTATACACCACTGCAGCTAGACTGGCTTTTAAGATCCTCCCTCTTGCATTCTTTCCGGCAGACTGCTTACTCACCCATTTCCATACTGCATGCATCCCATTCCTTATAATTTTTATTTCTCTTCTGCCATCTCAGTATAGCAAACCATATCCTGCTAGTTATACTACATTCAAAGAATAGATGGTTGCTGTTTCCCTTGTGATTTTGGCAGAATACACATTCTTCTTCCACCTTTATACCCCATTTTAACAGCATGTCTTTAGCCCGCAGGCGTTTGCTGTGCATACAAAGCCATAAAATAAACACTTGCTTTTGGTTCTGTGATGTTGTGACACAGTATATTCTTCTCCATGGCACAGTTGTTGAGGGCCCACGCAACTGTTTATAAGCTTTAGCTATCTGAAACTTTTCATTTTTTATAAGATCATGTATTTGCCTCTTTATATAGATAGTATTGATGAACCCATGTTATCCATAATTTTTCCTTGTTCTGACTCAAAGCCCATAGCAATTTACATATTGCAGCAGTGTTCCATGTATGCAAGTTCAGAAGGTTCCATGTAGGTGGACTTAGTCACATGCAAAGGTGACACATGAAAAAAAAATTGTTTAGTTGTAGATTTGTGGCTCAATGAAGATACAGTCAGCTCCCCTGAAGATACTCTTGTTGTTTCATTTTAGTTATTGGTTTAGTTTTTTTACAATTACTAAAATAAAATATAAATTATTAAATTAATTTACTTAATAAAAGTAGATTGAGTTATTGTGCATACTTATCTAGTGTTAAAGATATGAAGAAAAATAATTGCTGATTTTACTTTTAAAATTTTAAAATAACAATTATTTTAGAACAAATATTTTGAGCTAAACCAACAATTAGAATAGGACAATTGGAATAGGAATACAATAACAATAGAATATTCCACCAATTTTGCAAGTGAGATTTGGAGAACATAATATATACAAGGTAAAAAAAAAATGACTTTGATAAATCCTTGATTCAAGTAAAAATATATCAAAATAATTATAAAAGAGGAATACATTAGAGAAAAAAAACAACAGCAACAACAAATAACAGAATAATTGAAGCAACGGAAATAATAAGTCATAATAAAAAGAAGCATAAGAATAGTAATACAGTAAAGGGAAAACTATACGAGGCTATCTAGGGTCATATTTTAGGTAATATCTTATCTAATCACCTTTTCATAATATTTGAGATATCACTATTTATCATCAAAACCATCATAACCAACCTCTCACATTCCCTTACAGATCTATACCTTAGTCTCATTTTCTTCATTTTATTCACTCCGAAGGTTATTCTCGCCTCATCCTAATATCTAATATGCTCACGCATTCCTGTTAACTGCCTTAATCTTTCATTTGTGCCAGTTCTTAACCAACTAACGCTATGACTCATACAACCTAGCAGATCTAACAAACAATTTATAAAACTTGCCTTTTAAGTGCCCGTTTAGATGGGTTTATTTTAAGTGCTTTTAAGCCAAAAATAGGGTTTGGGTAAATTTTTAAAATATTTAAACGCACTTTATTTTAAGATAAAAAGGCATACATAAATCAAAAGCCAAAAAGAAAAAAGTTCATCCAAACGGGTAAGTCATTCTTATCACACAAAACCCTAATTGCGAGCGTCCAGTTCATCCATTCCGCTCCAATATATTGCGTCACATCATCGTCAATCTCACTAATTACTTCCTCTCACCAATCAGGAGAAAAAAATTACTCCACTAATCAACTATGATTATGGATCTGAGATTTCTCTCTCTCTCTCTCTCAAATCCCTCTCACTAATTTTCTCTGTTTTCTCTCTCCCCATGACAGTATATTAAAGAAAACATGCTGACCCCTCTTCTTGATTACAATGCTAAGTTTTCAAGATTTCAAATATCCACTACATATATACATGTAGAAATATAGGAGACACAGATTTCTCTAGAGTGATAAAGATTGTATTTTTATGAGCTATGTAGGAAATCCAGATTAGATTCTTGGTTGCATTTCTTAAGTAAATTGCTTCAAAATGTTCAGAAGATTTGATTTTTGAGAGAAAAATGAATGAAGTAGTATAAGGGGTTTCTTTATAGAGTTTCTTGAAGTGAAAAACAATGGAGTGGGGAAAGAGGATGAGTCTGGTGATGTTATTAGGGGTTGGTTTAAGGTTTTCTTGATATTATATGAGTTGGGTATAGTGTAGAATTTTAGCATAGTGGGGATTCATATAGTTGACTCCAATTTGTTTGGGACTGAGGCATAGTAATAGTAGTAGTTGTTGTTGTTTGGATGTAGTGTAGAATTTGAGCATAGTTGGTTATAGTGAGGAAGTCATATAGCCAACCCCAACTTGTTTGGGACTGAGGAGTAATAGTTGTTGTTTGGATATAGTGTAGAATTTGGGTATATAAGGGATTCATATAGCCGACCTCAACTTGTTTGGGACTGAGGGGTAGCAGTAGTTGTTGTTTGGCTATACTGAGGAATTCATATAGTCGACCCCAAACAACTTGTTTTGGACTGAGGCGTAGTTGTTGTTGTTGCTTGTGTGTAGTGGAGATTCATATAACCGACCCAACTTGTTTGGAACTTGTTTGGTTTATGTTGGAATGAGAAGAGCAAAATTTGCTTTTTTTTGGGAAAATTCAAATCTTGGGCTGTTGAACTGAACAGTAAAGTTGCTATTTTGGGAAAAAACAAACAAGTTGGTGAAATGATATCTTCAGGGACAAATTTAGTGATGACTGTGATTGGATTTGCAGTTAGTACTATGTTCATAGTATTTGTGTGCACAAGGCTAATTTGTGCAAGAATTCAATTGAACGCAAGACGGCGCTCTTTTGCATATGCTTCTAGAGCTGATCTTAGCATTGTAAGCACTTGTTTCATTACTGGTTTAGTAGTATGCTGTTTTCAGTAGTATGGTGTTTTCTTTATACTGTTTTGGCTTCTTGTTGATTTTTGGTTTACTGTTTTCTGGATGGGATTTTCTTACATTTAAGTTGGGTTGTTGGAAAAATGAGTTTCTTGAAGTTGAAATTGTGTTTGGACAGAATTTCACTTGGAAAAAAGTTGAAGTTTTGTGAGTGAAATATTTCGTAAACCACTTTTCTAATTTTAGATTCTCTATCTCAAACAATGGACAAAGTTGTAAAACTCAAATTGATTTGTACATAATAGTTCATTATATGCAAATAATATGTATGTCAAAGTGCCTACTTAATCTGATCGTAACTGCAGTTTTGATTGGTTTGAGTAGTCTAGCTGGTGCACAGTACATATTCTATCCTGTAGGCCACTTAGGTCTTTGATGTGTAGTTTGTTAAAGGGGTTTTGTGCTTTTACTGTGACTTGTCTTAGTATTCAAGTGGAGGCTTTTCAAACAAACATCAATTTGTCTTGACGATGCTTATAGGTCTTATTCCCCTTACAAACTAGCTATATTTAGTTGAACTTGATCAGTAACTGTACTAAAATATATCCTTTTAGTCACTATTTTTCTTGGCTTCTTCTTTATTAATGGAAACAGAATGATTTTTTCAGATGAATCACTAATTCTGGTTTTTGGTTAAATAACAGTACCGTATGTTTACCTTGTACAGTTGGAGCGTGGCTTACATGGTCTCGAGCCTCTTGCTGTTGCAAACTTCCCGACAAAGAAGTATGGGGATGTGTTTTTTAACTCTGCAGAAGATGCTCAGTAAGTTGATATTTTTTTCAAGTTCTACATATTATACAAGCCTTAGATAAATAGCATTTCTTTCTAGTTGGTGGTTCTTGACTTCTATATAAGATGGACTAGATTTATCTTGATTGCAGAAAGCAACTCTATTTTTTGTTGAAAACAGGAATTAATCATTATTAGTGAGATTACATATAAAAAAGAAGAAGTTGGAGTCGGATTATCAACGTGTGTTCAGATTGTCTTGTACTTTTTCAACGTTAATAAATCTGTTCAGTCCACATCGTTAAATTCTAATATGATGTTGGAATAGTATGTATCTGGGAACCTGTGAATACATTTGAAGAATGACATCAAAAAGTCAGTAATTGCTTTCATTTTCTTGAGGGATATTGTGAAGGTTCTTTTACAATTTTGATGCAAATCTTGTTATCCATTTAAAGAATGTTAGGAGCAAGAAAAAATGTCTGCTGAGTGTTAACTTTGCTTGCTCGGATAAGGATGTTGGAAGCTCTGTGTATTTGTGTTGGTTGGATCTACGCTTTTAACATATTAGCTAGTTACAGTAATTCACCTTTGTTAATTTTGTTAATTTGTCAAAGATGTCCAAAGATCTAGTGTTGGTGGTATTCCTGGGCTACTAAACTCTAGGTGTGTAGTTCGACCACAAGTGAAGTCTATGTGTGTGTGTGTTACCCACCCCCGGCTGTGGCTCTTCTCATTCCTCATAACCCCCTCTAAATCTTACTTAGGTTAACAGCTGACAGTAAGTGTTTATTCTACTTGCTGTGCAAAGTAAATTTCTTTTAAAGAAACTAAATCAGATTTAGTTCAAAATTTGAGTTACTTGAATCATTTGGGATGAGGCGTTCAGGACAGCCAGAACAAGAGAAGGCATTCTTTTTTTGTTGATACGATAAATATTTTAAGGAGAGGACGTTCTTGGCCGAGATAATTGTTATACACTCAAAACCGCTGTTCCTTTGAATTCAGTGACATTCACTCTGCCCTTTGCTTTGCTTGTGCATCCTCCAGTTATAGGAGAACCAACAGTCAACAGTAAGCCTGCGAGTCATTAAAATATGACCGAGTTGTGATAGAGACTGAAGTTAAAAAGGGAGAGTATATGATCACATAGAGATCACCTGCCTATCAAAAATTCTGAGTATGCATTGGACAGGACTGATATTCTGAGAGTAAAATTCTCGTAAATTTGAGCTTGTTTTGAGTGGTAATTGATACTTTCTTCATGAAGAAATACTTGAAATTTAGCTCAGGTTCGAAGTCTTTAAAGTCCATTAATTGTTTGTATTTCTCTTTAAAAATAACCATTTGCTCAGACGAGAGCTTGCATCACTGGGTATTGGGTTTACCGTTAAGCTAAAGATCTACCCTCTGAACTCGACTGTGCTGTGTATCTGATATTATTAGTAAATGAAGGACTGTAGTAGCTTTACGCAATTGAGGCATACTGTCCTCTTGGTGACTCAATTACCGAATGCAGAATCTACTAGCTAACGTGGGGATTGGGGCTGTCATTTTTATTCTAGACAATTTACATCTGCCTCAGTTTACGGTACATTCAATCCAGTAGCTACTATGGGGATTAGCTCTCATCTGCCAGTTTATCCTAGACCCTTTAGATCTGCCTGGTTTATGGTACATTCACACAGATGCCTGAATTTTTTATATTTCCTTGTTTAGCTTGTGATAACCTTAAGTATGAGCAAAGGTGTTTGGATATTTGTTCAATGACAAATCCGAGACTAAGCAATAGGTCGGAATACCACTGCACCCACTTCTATATGAACTTAATACAGATGTATACGATTAAAATGTTTTTAATTATATATATGTGTAAGTTGAGTCGTAGGTAGTGGGACGCTCTGCCGTGCTCAATTATGTTGATCTGCCACCTGCATTTGTTTTCCTTTCTGATAGGCTCTGAGAATCTCAATTTTTTTGCTTCCCCTCTAGATTTCAATGTGATGCTTTCCAGCTACCTCCTCCGTAAAAGGGAGAAATGGCAGAAATTTCATTGTGCTCATATGCTTTTATTTTTGGATGAGAACCTTGGAGGCTGGAGCACATATGTATAGTATTGAGTTCTCAGATTTTCCTTTTTTGCATTGCTGGTTTTTTTCTTTCATGTGGTGTTAAAATTCCTTGTCAACTGATATAGTGGTTCGCCTTTTAATATAATCTATGAGATTCCTCTGAACTAAAGAATGAAATATTTCCTTTTCTCTCATTCTCCATCTCAAGAAGGGGAGCCTTGGAGTAACTGGTAAAGTTGCTGCCATGTGACCAGGAGGTCATGGGTTCAAGCCTTGGAAACAACCTCTGGCAGACATGCAAGGTAAGGCTGCGTACGATACACCCTTGTGGTGGGGCCCTTCCCCGGACACCGCGCATAGCGGTAGTGCACCGGGCTGCCCTTTTTTTTTTTTCATTCTCCATCTCAAGCAGTAACCATTATATATTACAGTAATGAGGAAAAGTTCACTGCTTTGATGTCTTGGTTAAAATGCAATCAGGTTTTGACTATTAAAGCTTTGCTCGTCTAAAGCTTGTTCAGAAAAGTCTAATCAATTGGCTTTGTTTTTCTTTTCTGAGGGGACAGGGGGGATTGCTAGAATGTCCCTTTGTTAATTCTTAAGTCACGTGAAGTCCATTTGCTGCTAATGTTTAGACCTCAAAACTCTCTTCTCGATATATAGAAAGGAAGAGCAAATCAAAAGCATTAAGGATAAAGGTTTTTAATGCATGAACACAACAGATTATATAATAGTTTCGAAGTGTAGGATTTTGCAACATGCTTCCTGAACCAGTGTTGGTCATCCTGCAGTACATGGATTCATTTTTTTTTTTTGGTCTGGGACTTCAGATTTTCTGCAAATCCAGCTGGAAGTTTCCTGGAGGGCAAGGATTAGAAGCCAGAATTGGTTTTACACTGTAGAAAAATGGATTAGATGCACATGACCACTGACGTGATTGAAATATTAACGACTATTAAACTTAAAAGGTTGCTGTTAACTCTTTTCCTCTCTATTTCTGTGGATAAAGGGGACTTTATTTCAGAGTTCTTTTAAGCTTCATGTATGTATTGGGGCACTATTTGTCATCCAATATACTAAAGATAAACACACGCCTTTTATTTAATTGCCACAGTGTGTGTGATAGGTATTCAATATGACTATTAAACTTGAAACTTCGATGAGATTCCTAGACTATGATTAGCCAAACAGAATTTATAAACTTCTAGGATACATGAACATTTCAGTACACCTAGTATGAAGGAACATAGAAAAGAATTATTTCTTCTTCACATAGGAAACCGAGAATTGTTAGGGCATTTGTTCTTCTATGTCTGTACTTGGACTTTATACCTCTGTTGGTCTATATAAAGAGTCTCTCTTTAAAGTACCAGGTTTTGAAGAATAGAGAAGCAGGTTAGCGTTGGGTTAAAAGCATCATATATAAGGTAGGTGGTAGATCTATGCGAGATATGATTTCACCATAAAGATGCTTCAATTCCCTTGTTATGTAAATCCTAGATAACTTGGCTATTTGAGCACACACTTGCCTTTATATCAGAGAAGTTAACTGCTCGGAAGGAACAAATTTACTCGAAACCATTGATTGATGACTTCTGGACTAGAATGAACTAAGCATTAGTTAGTCCATATCTGATTCTGACCTATTGCCAAATTTTTTGTTGCTTTGGCACCCATTAAATCCGACGCAGACTAGGTATAACTATATGAAAAATGTATAAAATTGGTATAAAATTTAGAAAAGCACCCCTTTAAACTAAGAAGATAGCTGGGTGCTTTAGTTTTTAGGCGGAATCTCAAAGGGTTGGGCGTCAATATGTGTGTTCAAAACTTCTGGGTACCCACGACCCCCAAAATCCTGGGTCTGCCACCGGGTATCCTAGTGCGTTTCAACGACCATAGATGTCATATCAGGAGGTCTTGAAGGATATACAACATTAGAAAATGCATTTTGAATTGGGGTGCCAAAATGTACCTCTTTAAAACTACAACCATGCTTCTCCCGGATGTATTAAAATCATCATCATGCAGGAGAAGTGACCTCTTTCTGGTGATAATTGTTGGAAAATATATCACCAATGGTGCATGTACTAATTCTATGTAGTATAGATGTTTGTAAAATAGTCCTGCTGTAGACTGATAGGCTATATGTTTGACATGCAGGTAACCATAGTTGAATTTTTATCATTGTTAGAAGTCTAAATAACAACCACAACAACAATATACCTAGTGTACTCCCACAAGTGGGGTCTAGGGAGGGTCGTGTGTATACAAACCTTATCCCTACCTCGTGGAGGTAGAGAGATTGTTTCATGGAAGACCTTGGCTCGAGTAAAGCATTTTCAAAGCAGATTTGGAAAGAGAATATAGAAGGTAAGTAGATAATGTAAATAAGAACAATGACAATAGCAAATAATACGATAACATAAGTTAAGGAAACAACATATAATAATAACAATGGAAGAGTGGTAGTAATACTACCGAGAAGGAAAAACTAGATGAATGCTCGACTGCCTACTAACCTTCTAATCCCCGATCGCTATATCCTCCTATGTAGGATCACGTCCTCGGTAAGCTGCAGGTGTGTCATGTCCTGTTTCCTCAGACCCACCACATCCAATCTCTCACAACTCTTCACCGGGGTATCTGAGAACGCTAAACAGATGTGCCTAAACATATTTTGTACATCTGATGTTGGAGTAGAACCTAAAGTGATGTTACCTTCTCCGTATAAAAAATTGAGATTTTTGCTTATAGTATTATTACTATCTTTTATGGTGTGCCTATCTTGTACGTTGTAGTTTTGAAACTTTTGTAACTTGTGGAGTATTGTAGGTGTCTGTCTCTGTAGTGCTTTCGATAAAAACATATCCAATTACCTTACTATAACTTCTCCAACTTTATTGTCATAGGTGCATTGTTTGCCTTGCCGAGTATCAAGAGAAGGATACGTTACGCATTTTGCCAACATGTGGGCATTCTTTCCATGCAACATGTATTGACATATGGTTTCAGCAGCATTCCACTTGCCCAGTTTGTCGAATTTCTCTACGCGAGACTCCTGAAAAAAAGCGATTTATGCAACCTTTGTTTAGTTCAGCTATCCGATCTCACCTTGCCATGAACTCCCTGAATATTAGTTCGAACCATTGTCTATCAGCTGAGCAGAGACATTCTCCAAGATTACATGACAGCCTGAGAACGGACTCCACCACAGACGCTGGTGTGATGGTAGTCAGTGGAAATGATGTCATATTAGACGAGGATGGTCAGAACACGAAATACTCAGAAACCAAGCAAATTGAGAGCCCATCAAATGCATAAGCTTTAAAGTCAAGACTACAGACTTTCAAATTGCCAGAGAGGGAAGATTTTACGATGTAGTATCATGTTCATTCCGTTGCCTGAATTTTGATTTGGTAGATAACTTATTGCTCATAGCCTTTTGTAAATATAGCAAGGCATTGTTTCTTTCATTTTTGGAGTACCTCACACTTTGCTATACTTCAGTTTTCAACTTGAAGGTTGGTGGTAGTTTTGTAGATCATCGAGTTCAGCTTCCTTGCTGAACAATGTCAATTACATATGAGTTTAGTAGACAAGTTTGTACCTACATATTCAGTAGTTATTTACTTGAACCTATATATTCTTGTTTCTTACACACTAATGTTTTTGCAAGAACACTTAACCAGCAACAACATACCCAACGAAGTTCCACAAAGTGGGGTTTGAGGAGGGTAAAGTGTACGCGAACCTTACCTCTACCTTAGAGGTGAGATAGTGAGATTGTTTCTGATAGACCCTCGGCTCAAGGCAAAAACTGTTAGAGCTTCACAGCTTGGAATCGCCATTGAAATGTAAATTGAAAACCCTAGAATATGTGAAGACGAAGAGAGAAATATCTTTTATTTCCTTGCAAACTAAGTGCTTCTAGAATAGTCTCCACTATTTATATTTACACAATAAAATGAGAAAAATAGAAATACAATGTATGAAAATATATTCATGTGGGCTTTCCGGATCTGGATGACCGTGGAGCATCAATTGGGCATCGTGGATCTTTTATTGGGCCAACGTTAACACCCACCTCAAGCTAGAGGGTGTGTGCACGCGCAGCTTGCAAAGAAGATGATGATGAAGTGGTCCACTCAGAGATTTAGTCATGATGTCAGCCAGCTGAGCAGCGGAAGAAACATGATGTAAAGAAATAAGCTGAGCAACAAAACAATCACGAACATAATGACAATCGATCTCAATGTGCTTTGTCCGTTCGTGGAAAACAAGATTCTTGGCAATGTGCAATGTAGCCTGGCTATCACAAAAAATAGGGAAAGGAGCAGAAATAGTGAGACCCATGTCAGCAAACAGACGAATCAACCAAGCGACTTCAGTAACAACTTTGCATGAGGCACGATACTCAGCCTCAGCAGAAGAGAGAGCAATAATGGGTTGTTTTTTGCTTTTTCAAGATATAAGACAGCCACCAAACACCACAAAATAACCAGTGATAGACTTCCGTGAAAGAGGGCAGGCAACCCAGTCAGAATCAGAATAGGCAGACAAAGAGAAGGAGGGAGTGGCAGGTAAAAAAATGCCCTGATCTGGAGCATTCAACAAATACTTGAGGACATGTGTACCAGCTTTCTTATGAGCAACACAAGGAGACTATAAGAACTGACTCAGGTATTGTACAACAAAAGATATATCTGGTCTGGAATGTTGAAGAAAATTGAGTTTACCAATAAGGCGCCTGAAAACAGATGGTTCAGGCAGTGGGTCACCTATATCTGGAACCAGCTTTACAAATGGTTCCAAAGGAGAAACAACAGGAGTGAAATTGGAGCAAAGAAACTCATCTAGCAAATCAGAAGTATACTTATATTAATGCATAAGATAACCATCATCATGAGAAATGATTTCCAAGCCTAAAAAATAATGAACCAGCCCCAAATCTTTGATCTTGAATTGATGATCAAGAAAAGACTTGAGGTTGTTCATTTCAGTAATATTGGAGCCAGCCAACAGAATATCATCCACATAAACCACTAAAATAACCGAAGAGAGAAATATCATTCTTGCTAGCAATGTAGCCTCGAGATAGCAAGGCTTCAGACAGTTTAGAGAACCACTGTCTGGATTCCTGTTTGAGGCCATATAAAGACTTTCTGAGTTTGCAAACCAAAGGAGTTGTACAAGAAGAAGAAACATAAATATCAAGGCCAGGGGCTATCTTGTAGACATCCTCATGAAGGTCACCATGAAGAAAAACATTGTTGACATCAACCTGGAAAACAGTCCAGTGATATTTTACAGCAAGAGATAAGAGACATTTAACAGTGGTTAACTTGACCAAATAAGAGAAAGTCTCATGATAATCAATGCCTTCCTTTTGGGTATCACCCCTAATGACAAGCCTAGATTTATACCTCTCAACAGTACCATCAGACCTTTGTTTGATTTTGTACACCTATTTACAAGGGATAGCCTTCTTGTTTGAAGGCAGGGGAACAATATCCCATGTATGATTGTTCTCAAGAGCCTCAAATTCCTGTAGCATAGCCTCCTGCCAGGCATGACTAGAAGCAGCTTGCTGGTAAAACAAAGGCTCATGCAGATGTAGGTCAACACTGAAAACCTTGGAATTGATCTGGATGGGAGCAGAAGGGGGAAGGACAAAAGAGCATATGTAATCAGGAGGATGAGAAAATCTAGTACTCCTCCTAAGAGGAAGAGAAGAGAAAGAAGATGAGGGAGATAAATTGAGAGTAGGAATGATAGTGAAAGTTGGACCAACTGTAGGGGAATCAACAAAAGCAAGAGGGGGAGGAAAATGAGAAGAAGTAGAAGAGGCAGGATAAGGAAAGATGGTTTCATGAAAATGGACATCTCTAGAGTAAATAATTGAGAAAATGGAAAGATTAAGCAATTTGTAACCTTTCTTACCAAAAGGGTAGCCTAAGAAGATGTTAGGTATGGATCTAGGTTTGAGTTTATCTCTAAAAGGTGTAGGAATGGCTGCATAAGCAAGGCAACCAAAACTCCTTAAATGATCATAAGTTGGAGGGGAGCCATGCAGTTTTTCAAAAGGAGAGAGATTATTTAGAGTGACAAAAGAGAATCTGTTTATCAAGTAGGTACCAGTTAAGACACACTCACCCTAATACTTCAAAGGAAGTTTAGACTAAAACAGTAAAGCTCCGGAAACTTCTAGGAGTTGTTTGTGTTTCCTTTCCACAACTTCATTTTGTTGAGGAGTGTGAGGAATAGGTCTGCTAGAGAATGCCATGAAGAAAGAAAAATTATTGTAGATAAGTGCTTTTACCTAGTTCAAAAGCATTGTCAGACCTAAAAACTTGAACTGTGTGATGATACTGGACTTGAACCATGGAAACAAAAGTTTTAATCACTATGAGGCACTAGATTTCGAAAAAAGAAGATGTGTCCAGGTGACCCTGGTAAATCATCCACCAAGGTGAGGAAATATCTGAAATCATTGTAGGTTTGAGTGTGATATGGACCCCATACATCTATATGAACAAGTTGAAAAGGAGTGGAAGAATGAGAAGAACTAGGGGAGAAAGGTAATTTTTACTGTCTAGCCTCAGGACAAATGTCAAAAATAAAATTCTGTTTGGGAGATATTTTCCCAGTTAAGAAATCAATGGACTTCATTTTGTGATAAGGAATATGACCAAGTGTTTAGTGCCAAAACAAATCAGCTTTATTTATGTGATGTGAAGAGGAATTACAAGTAGCCGAATTAAGAAAACTACAAGGAATATAAGAAAAATCTGAATCAGGTGGAGCAAAATAGTATAACCCATGTGCAACTTTACCAATTTTCAACTGCCTCTTCAAAGAAGGGCCCTGTAAAATGCAGTTAGACTTGGTGAAAATTGCAGTACACTCAAGTTGTGAAAAAAGTTTATGAATAGAGATGAGATTAAATTGGAAGGATGGAACTAAGAGTACATTATGCAAAGTCATGTCTAGTCTGAGTGTTAAGGACCCAGTTAACACAACCTTGACCTTGTACCCATAAGGAAGACTAATTAAAAAGGGTAAATCTAAAGGAATTATATTGTGAAGTAAGTTTTTGTGAGGAGTCATGTGATTAGTGGCTCCAGAATCAAGGATCTAAGGATTTAAACCTAGATTAGAAACTACACTAGCATGCAAAGCAGTGGACAAAACAGCAGGGTGATTGAACACACCTGCAAAGTGAGCAAATTCCTCAGAAGGATGGTTATGAGACCCATGATCATGAATGAAAGACTTGCTATCAGATGTGTTGTGGAGATATTAAGGATGTTGATAATGCTGAAATTGATCCTTGGTCAGTCTATAATCACCATCATCAATCTTGATAGAAGAGAAAGAAAGCTCAGCAGGTGAGCGATCAGATTGTGCAAAAGACACAGATTTCCTGCCCTTGGTGAGCTTGAAATCAGCAGGATATCCATGAAGTTTGTAGCATTTATCAATCAGATGTCCAGATTTCTTGCAATATTTGCAAAAAACAGATGAAGAGGTGGAAGGAGCAAAATTAGGAGTAAGGGGCTTTCTGCCATCAGTTAGATTTCTTTTAGCATCATATGGCAGGAATGAGGAAGGGTTTCTTTCAGAATCAAAATGAAACCTTTGGATATAGCCTCTTCCTACAAAAGTGTTCTGAGACATTAAATTGAAAGCAACTGAATCATTTGAAAAACCAGGAATTGGAAGAGATGACTCATTCTGCTTCTCAACATGTTGCAACATAGTATAAGAACTACTAAGGGAAGGTAATGTGGGCATCATTAGCAGATTACTCTTAAAAAGAGTGTACTCATCATTTAACCCATTAAGAAATTGAAATAACTTTTGTTATTCCATGAACTTTCTTAAAGCCCCACAAGTACACACAGGACCAACATATGAGGTACTCAACTCATCCCAAAGGGTACGCAATCTAGTGAAATAAGATGAGATATTTGAAGACCCTTGGACAGTAGAGTTAATCTCTTTCTGGATCTGAATGTATTTGATCCCATTAGACTAACCAAAATGCTCATTTATATCAGACCAGGTGTCTTTGGCAGAGTCAAAACACATAACACTCGTGGCTAGTTCAGTGGACAATGAATTTGTAATCCATGCCATAATCATGTTGTTGCATCTCTCATAAAATGGAAAATAAGAAGAATTGGGTGCAGGTTTAGACACAATTCCAGTAACTAGCCCCAATTTATTCTTAGCAGATAAAGTCGTCATCATATTCTTACGCCAAACCACAAAACCAGTACCATCAAATAATGGAGTCACCAAATGTGTACCAGGATTATCAGAGGGATGTAGATACAGTGGATGAGTTGGAGAAACTGAAAATTCTTCAAACCTCGAGGTGCTATTCATGTTTTTCGTAGACATGTTTATACGAATCGACTAGTGACAGGCAAAATTACAACAGATCTAAGAGAATTCAAGCTAGAAGGCAAAATTGCAGCAGATTTAAGAGCACACAAGCTAGACGACATGCAAAATTACATCAGATCTAAAAGGATATAAGCTAGATCTCATATCAAACAGTATAGAAAATCTCCAAATTAGAACTAAATCGACAAAAATCACAGTGTAAAGTGATAATCGAAGTAAAAAGGAAATCGATTACCGCCCTTCTTCGCAACCTGAAGAAGTAAGCCCTGGTCTAGTTTGTCTTCGAAAAGGAAATCCCAAAATCGAAAAAACCTTGAACTTTTGCATGGGATCAAAGTTGACGAACACCTTCGAGGGTACTATCGGAAGATAGAGGAAGATGCAAGGATCACGAATCTCGGCCCTGATATCATGTTAGAACTTCACAGCTCAGAATCGCCATTGAAATGTAAATTGAAAACTCTAGAATATGTGAAGACGAAGAGAGAGAAATATTTTTTATTTCCTTGAAAACTAAGTGCTTGTAGAATAGTCTCCACTATTTATATTTACACAATAAAAAGAAAAAAATAGAAATACAATGTATGAAAATATATTCATGTGGGCTTTCCGGATCTGAATGACTGTGGAGCATCAATTGAGCCTCGTGGATCTTTTATTGAGTCTAGAAAGACTTAATGGAAGGACATAAATGACACCCTCTAGTAGGGTATCAGGAATAGTCTCCACTATTTATATTTACACAATAAAATGAAAAATATAAAAATACAATGTATGAAAATATATTCATGTGGGCTTTCCGGATCTGGATGACTGTGTAGCATCAATTGGGCCTTGTGGATCTTTTATTGAGTCTAGAAAGACTTAATGGAAGAACATAAATGACACCCTCTAGTAGGGTATCAAGAATAGTCTCCACTATTTATATTAACACAATAAAATGAGAAAAATAAAAATACAATGTATGAAAATATTTTCATGTGGGCTTTCCGGATCTGGATGATTGTGGAGCATCAATTGGGCCTCGTGGATCTTTTATTGAGTCTAGAAAGACTTAATGGAAGAACATAAATGACACCCTCTAGTATGGTATCAAAACTTTCAGGTTTGATATATGCTAAGTCGATATCTATCGTATCATGTCCACCCCTAGCTACCTATCCTCAATATAGTATATCCTGATGCTATTTTAAGTGTCTGGATTGTGTAAATTGCTTTCTCGTTTGTGCATAACTTTAAAATAATCATTTTCAGGATCCCCATTTAAAAATTTAACCGCCTCAAAATTAAATTTAAATTCACGGGATTAAACTGAAATCGCTGATTTGAATTTTGGTTAGTTAAACTTCAGACTCGAAGCTAAGAAGCACCATCGAGATGGTCAGCTTGCCAAAATTGACTAAACTTTAAATAGTGTATAAAAAATCATATACTCCTCCGTTCTCGCATTAGTTGTTAACATTAAGAAAAATACTTGTTTCAATTTACTTGTCAGTTTACAAAATAAAATTAAAAAATTCATCCCATTTTATTCTTAATATTAATTTTTTTTGAAATAAGATTAGTTTCGTCTTCTTTCCGCCTCCTCTCTTCCTTTCTAATAAAATCTTGGTATGTGTTTTGAGTGAGTCTTCATGTGAGCTCAACGATACCTATGAAGTAAAATCTATTTTTCTTGGCTTTCCAACTCATAATGGAGTTGAGGGACTCAAAATATCCACTGTCTAGTTTGGGCATACTAAACAATGACCCAATTTTTCTTGAAATAAGATTAGTTTAGTCTTGGTCTTAAATAAAGTGTAATTTATTGGACAGAAATAAGGGTAAAGTGATTTCTTTAAAGGCGCGTCAAAGAGAAATTAATAACTAATATGAAACAGAGAGAGTGTGTTTTAAATATGGATGGTACAAGCTGCTACATGGTGAAATTCCTACCTTCTGCAAGTCCAATTGAGATATCATGTAATAAATGAAATTAATTGACCAAAAAGTAAAGCAAGACAATTTTTATAACAAAATAAATTGCACACACGGTGAAAACAAAATTATTATTTCAGTGTAGTGTAGTTAACTCCTCTAGAATACTAAAAAGTTCTATGTGCTTTCTCATTTAGTTTTACTTGTCCCATTTTGAGTTGACACGCCTATTATATATTGCTCAAATATATAGATAGCGATAAGTTAGTATATTGTCAGTTTAACAATGTATCTATATTTTCCATTACCCGTTACCTGCTATATTAATTTTCATATGCACACATCAAATTGATCACTTCTTTATTAAAAAACAAAACGGATTATCTTTTGTATGGAATGACATGTAAATCGTGACAAGATAAAAAATATATGATTTTTCCTTTGAATGGTAAGTTTATAGCCATGTATATAAGTGAAGTAAGTGATGTTTAAATGCCACAATAGCTGGCAACATACTACTATTTTGATTATATTATGTGTTCATCAGAAACAACATCTCTATCTCTATGAGGTAGGGATAAGGTCTGCATATATACTCTACCCTCCCTACACTCCACTTATGAAATCTTACTAGGTATGTTGTTATTGATGAGTAGCATTAAAAAGGATCGGAACTTTTTATAAAGGAATTTGTTGAAAAATGAGAGTGACGCCTCCTTTATTGATTGAAACTTCGTTGTAACTATAAGAACCAAACTAGAGAGATGAAACATCATTACAATAGTCCTTCCCAATATAATGGTCTGTTGTGAGTTAATTAAAACCCAATGCTAAGTATCAAAAAGTTTTGATATCTCTTTTCTTAATTGATTTTACAATGTATGATCTCTTTTAAATTTTAGGTGTCAAATTTCAAATTGTTTTAATGGCATTCTCTTAAAGGTTGTAATTTTTTGATCATTTAAGAGCGCTCTTAGGGTATATTTCAGAAGATTTTTCATTCTTCTCTTTCGTCCTCCATCGCTGCTGACTGAATTAACTAAAAGGAATAGTAGAGATTTCTTGAATCTTTGGCTCTTCTGTTTACTTATTTTGTAGATTCATTGATTATTTTGTATTGCCGACTTTAATCGTTGTCACTTAATAAGTTGTGCATAAACAAGATGATATGGCACAACTCTTGCATTTCGGGAGGCATTTTCTGATATTCCAATATATTGTTCCTTTTTGACCTCCCTCTCCATCTCCTGCATGAAAACATACATTAAGTTTCTGAGAGAGAACCTCTAAAATTGAGTTTTGCATGCATGAGAAAACTAAAGTTGTAACTCTTCAACTTTATATAGCTAAGATTGTGTTTTTGGTCGTCTACGTTTTCAAAATTTCTTGAGTCTGTTTTGAGAATGATTTGAATTGTACTTGATATTAGTTCAATTTCTTATTTTGAAGAATTTTCTGTGATCTTTTCATTTGTCAATGTATATATGATCATTTCTTTCTTCCAATGCTCTACACTATCGCTTAATATGTTTTAGTATAGCATAATGGTAACTGATAAGGAGATCTCATTTTGTTTATGGAGTACTGATAGATTCTGTTTTACAGCCTATCTTAATCCTAGATTTTAAATTCTTAGCTTTAAATGAATCTAAGAAAACACAATCAATAGAATTACTTTAAACTCTACTTGGTGTTACAAATAATGTTAGAATTTTTCATAAGATTTCACCTGAATTTTTATTTATTTTTCTTTTGATATCTCAATTAACGAACCATCCAAAATATTATTTGTCTTGGTGTAACTTCTGAAAACATCTATCGCTAACACTATTTGATTTATTATTTTTCACTTGGAAGAGTAGGATATTGGAGACTGCAAATTCAAATCAGATTAATCAACTTTATCAAGGCTTAGGTTCTCTGGAACATGTTTTTTTCACAATTTTAGAAAAAATGATTTTAGCACGATTTTCTTTATTTTAGTACTTCGAGCCGAACTTCTTTTGAAAACTGTCTGTCTTCAATGTAGAGTTAAGATTTGTATACATTCTACCGTCCTAAAACCCACTTACAAATTTCCCTTAATATATATATATATATATTTTTAAGTATTGCTCTAATTTGTTTAGACAATATGAATTTCACAAGCATCAAGTTAATAAAAAATAAAGCACTTCGTTCAATATGGAGAATCAGAATAATATGTCTACAATGGAATTAAATGTAATTGTTTAATTTAATCATCAATTTGGTATATCAACCTTTTCCTTGCAATTCAATTATTCTCTATAATTGCCCCAAGGGTGTGGTCGTGGGTTGAGAACTGAACGTCTCGGGTTCAAATCCCGACATAGACAAAAAACAAGGTGATTTTTTCCATATATCCTATCATTGGTGGATAGAATTACCTGATATCTGTTGCTGTTGGGAGGTGCTAGATATCCCGTGTATATTGTCAAGGTGTGCATAAGTTGGCTGGATACCACGATTATCAAAAAAAATTATTCTATGTAATTTAATGATTTTGTTTTGGTTACAAGAGAATTCATGTTTGGTTAAACAACATTAAAAGCATTCTTTATAATCTTCAAATTTACGGGTGCTGCTCCAACTGAAAATTAGTTCTATGATTAATTTTCTTATTTTTGTTTGAAACCTGTTACTGAATTTAGAATTTAATTTTACTTAATGGTGTATTTGGCAAAATGATGTGATTTTACAGGGTATATGTATCAAAAAGGATGTTCGGAAGTAATGAGTAAGATATACATTACCGCACTATTTTTTCAAATATAAGTGCAACACTTTTAGCTATAACTTCGATAAGAACAATTACAAATTTCAACTAAAAACTACAAGTAGATGAATATTTAAATTAACAATCATGATAAGTTTATATACTTGGCCAAAATTTCAATTACAATTAATTCTTTTATACTTTTCGCGCAGCGTGCGGGTACTATACTAATGACAAGTAAAAGTAGAAATTCAATTAAAAAAAATTTGTGACCAAGTAAAAGCGAACAAAAAGAAGGACTAAATTTGGAATTGAAAATTACATGATTATGCAAGGAACTAAAAGTTGCATACAACTATAGAAGCAAAACGAGAAATTGAAGCATGAAAGAAAAGGACAATACTTCTAATTTATGGTAGGAAAGTTGCCCACTTATAATTGATACAAAAATTAATACTGAAAATCTTTGGCAGATGTACTTAAACCTCACTTTTCATGAATTATTAATGTTAATAATACTCCCATGTCCTATTTTAATTGTCACTTTTAATAAATTTGATAAACTATTTTTGTATTTATTATTTTTATCATTAACATTAGTGTTAAAACCTGAAGCGATAGTTAAAATGATATGGACAGAAATGAGTAGCTAGTGATTTTTGGATGTCATGTTAATTACGTGACAGCTAACCACTTTTTGTTGGACGCTCAACTAAAAATGCTGTTACCATTAATGTTGTTTTAAGATGAGTTAATTGTTTTCTTTTCCTTCACATGGTTCATTAACAATATACGTAACATGTGGCTCCCCTACTGCCCACATTGACAAGCTACGTATGAGGGAGATATTAACTATAGATGTATAAGGAAACAAGTATAAAATTGTTGTGACACGTTTTAAAGTCATGTACGAGCAATATTATGAATGAACTCGTCAATTACATATGGTATTAATTAGAGGCGCTTTCACCCAACCCGGACGATATATGATGGGACAAATCTCAATGCTCAACTAAGTGTAGACGAATCCAACATCATAACAATAGGTGATGGTGCAAAAATCAACAAAGTTTAGGCGAATTTCACATCTTCAAAATGATGATAGGCTAAACTTTAGCAAGGATATTGAGATCTTAAAATGGATGTGTATAACGTAACATACTAGGCAAATTATCTTACATCGGTTAAGCACAAAGAGATGTTGAATATATATATATCAAAAAAATCAAGCCTTAAGAACTAGTACTGACGAGTTTGGAAGTCATGCTAACGCGTAAGTCTAAAGTAGACCCACATTTTAGCCTATTTCAGTGCAATTGATGCCAAATCAAATAACTTTCAGGTGATCTCAATAAGACGTTTATTGTTAACTCAGCTCATTTCAACTCGCTTAGTCCATTATAAATTATAGGGCATTGACTTGTGGTAGAAATTGTAGTGGTGCCCACTTTCTACTATAGGAGAAGAACTTTTTGAGTTGTCGTTGTCTGTTGAAAATTTGAGTATAGGAGCCAAACTTAAGTAGACTAACAAGTGGCTAGGCATGCATTGTTTGCTTGTTCTGGGGCATACCATCTTTATTGGTTTTAAAAAGTTGGTTTACATAACTTAAGGCTAGAAAATAACCAGACATATGCATATGATTAGACCAATGAGCAAATGCTTCTATAACCATAATAATATTTACTGTATTTAATGCCCAATTGCAAAATGGAAAATTAATATGACAATGACCCCTCCACACTTATCATATCTCTTGAAATATTGTTGTTACCTCCGTTCAATTCATTTGTTTTACTTTTTTTTAGTCCGTTTTAAAATATTTATTTTCTTTTTTGATAATTTTTTAATTTTAATTTTTTACATAATATATTTAAAATTACAAAATTAAAAAACATTTTGCTACATTTCAAAATTTAGGAAAACCAGCGAATTGCGCTAATTAATAACCACTTTCAGGACCCTTATTTAGATATCCAAAATTTACAAGATATAAATAAAATATAGTCTCAACTAATAGTAGTGACTAAATTTGCTATAATAATTTAAAATATAGTTTCTACTCCCGTTACCATTAAAAAAAGAAATAAGTACGCCAAACAAAAATAAATAAGTAATAAAATGTTAGAATAATTAGAATCAATTTGAAATTATTTATTTTTTTACTATTTGACGACAAAATAATAGACGTATTCCTGAAATTTTGTCATTGTTTGTTCCAAAGGAATAAATAGTAAAATGCAAAGAAAATGAACATATTTTATAAGCTCTAAGGCATAAATATAGTATTATTCTTTTCTCTACATTCCTTTCTTGATAAAATCAACTCTAAAAGAAACTCTGATAAATAGAAATAAGCTTCATAAATTATGCTATAAAGTTGAAATGGTGGAATATTATTACTCCACTATTTTGAAAATGTCACCACGTTATTTTCTTTCATATACCAAAAATATACATAATCTAGACTTATTGTAATCTTAATATAATGAGCACCACTTAATTACATTCTTGGCTTAATTTTAGCTCTTAATGGATTTTTCATCACCACAGTAAATTCTAATTTCTCACTAAATTCAACTTTACTATTTTCCGGGTAAACGGACCATTCGAATTCCTGAACCATTCGCGCCAACATTAAATTCACATGTACCGTAGCCATTCCCAAGCCAGGACAAATCCTCCGCCCTACCCCGAAAGGCATCATCTTCACTCCCTTCACACCCGTTATGTCCGCGTCCTCACGACCCGATAAGAACCTATCTGGGTCAAACTTATCCGGGTCGGACCATATGTTCGGGTCGTGTGAAATTCCATGCACATAAAACTCCACGTTTGCATCCATAGGTATGTCATATCCGCCTAATTTAACGGGCTCCGTTACCGTATGGGTCAGTGTAAAATACGTTGGAGGGTGTTTCCGTAAAAGCTCCTTTACGACGGCATTTACGTAGGGCATTCTCTCGATATCGTTCTCATCAACCTTTTTATCACCTACTATGGTTTTGATCTCTTCGTACATTTTGTTTTGTATGCTTGGATTTTCGATCAATCTCCCTATGGCCCACTCTAGTGCCGTAGCCGTAGTGTCGGTCCCACCGTTCAAAAACTCCGAACATAGTGTTACAAGCTCTGGATTCGTCGGCCCTGACTTTCTACCTGTCAAGAAAAAGAAATGATTAAGTAAATCTGTTAAAGAAATGAATTTTTTGCCTAACTCAACCCTAAAATTAGCTTAAGAGAAGAGGATTAGCCTAACTATATCAGGAAACCAAATGACCTATCTCCTGTGTTGTGGGATACTCAATACTACCCTGCACGTCCAAGATTGAACATCTCAAATGGGGAACAATATAAGTTGAGGGATCAACATTAGGTGAAATAACAATTGGATGAGTCTGACTCTAATACCATGTTAAAAAATAAATTTTTGGATCTAACTTAACCCCAAAACTAATTCAAAAGGAAAAGATTGCCCAATACCGTATAACGAGATGAAATGATTCCTACAGCCGCGGGATACTCAACAAAGTAGAAATGACAGTCTCTCCAACTGATCGTTTAAACTTTTAGATAAGATAGTTGGACAGTTCAATATTACCTTCAATCTTAACATCGAACAAAGTGTCTAGGTACGAAAATGAAGCTGCAGCCTTGTCGGACCCAGGATTTTGTACAACGTGACGACGTTTCTCGACAAGAGGGACAAGCGTTTCGATTTGCCGCTTACGTACTTCTTTAACTTTTTTACGTTGTTTATAACCAACAAATAAGCTCAACATTGGAAGAAAATCATCTATCCTTGGATCAAGTACAATCAACACATCCTTCATCATTTGATCAACTTTTTCAATCATTTCCTGATCCATTTCAACACCAAAACACATGGCAAGTAGAATATAAAACACTGCGAATCGCGCATTTTTAAGCACGTAAACAACGTTGTTATTCTCCTTAGCATCTGCACGAATTCTTTCGATCAATTTATCCATCGCGATCTCCCTACATTCGCGAAATTCCTTTAATCTACTAGCGCTCAACATGTTTTGCACCATGTTCTTTCGCAATGATCGCCATACCGGGCCATATACGGCTGCATTTACGGTGAATTTGTTGCAACTGAATATGGTTCGTGTAGGGTTCTCTTTTGGCCTGCTAGCAAATATTTGACCCTTTTCGATTAGAGCTTCATGTGCTAAGTCAGCACTAGTGATCATTATCATTGTTCTTGAACCCATTTTTAGTGTGAAAATGGGACCGTATTTTGGCTTTAGCTCACTAATGTATTCGAAAAATTGTTTACCTGAACCCGCTACTTGAAAAAGGTTACCGATGACCGGCCAACCGGGTGGACCGGGTGGCAGATTTAGGGTGTTGGATTTGTTTTTTTTGGTTATTAGAAAGATGAAAAGTGAGAGGAGAAAGGTGAAAGCTGTGAAAATAAAGTGTTGCTCCATTGTTTAGTGAAATGAAATGAAGTGGGAAAATAGGGGGAAACTTATGAGTATAAGAACAGAAAAAAGCATGAAATTATAGGTGGGAAATAATAAATGCTGTTAAAGCAAGGAATTTAAGGGAAGGAAATTTTGAATTATTAGAGGCGGAATCGGAATTTTCACATTTTATGAGTTAAGAATTATACCATCTTTGGTCAGTGTCACATCTTTCCGTCCTCTACTTAATCATCTCAATTACATCGATCATATACCACATCGTGTTAAGTAATCTCGCCCTTATCTTTTGTTTAACAGCAGAGACGAATCTAGGATTAACATGGATGCATCAATTAAAAAGAAATTAAAAAAATATATATTAAGTAGGAGTAGATTCTTAATCATCAAGGTAAATAACTCAACATTCAACCAAGCACATCATTTAGTTTCCATGTAGCATGAGTGCCAGAATATAAAAGTGAACGATAACTTCAAATGTAATTTTAAATTGAAAGTTATTAGATTCGACTAAATATGTGATTGAGCAGCCTCCGTCCTAGTGATAAATTAAAGTAAACAACAACATTAATAACATATTCAATATATTTTCAGAGATCTGAGAAGATTTATACACAATTTATACTACTCCCTCAAAGGTGAGATAGATAAGGTATACATATATGTACAAAACTCTGCATGCATTAATGCAAAGCAAGATATGGGAACAACGACTAGATCGTGTATTAATCAATACCCTTCTTAAAAAATAAATAAATATATCCTTTACCTATTACTGAAGGAGTGCATCAAATAACACATGAGAAGACCTATCATTACTGAAGGAGTACATCAAATAACACATGCAGACCTGTGTTAAGAATATTTAGTAAAACGAGTTTAATATACGTTTATATTCCTTTTGTCCCAAATATTCAAATTATGTGAATTTTGACTAATATTTTAAAATGAAATTTCTCATGGAATTGACACGAGAAGATTTGTAATTTATAATACTTTTCTTATAACTTTTGAACATCTATAATTTTAACTCTACAAAATTGAGTTGATTTAGTTCAATTTGACATCACAAATTAGTCAAATCGCCTCTCAAAAGTAAAAAAATTATCTTTGTATACATACAATTTTTCCGCAATGAAATGAATCCCTTGTCTTCACTAACTCCAGCCCTTGGCCTAAGAAAAGAATCAAAGACGAATTCGAGATATAAGTTTTATTGATTCACCCATTAAAGTTTTTATCTTTAAACTTAATGTACGTATTTTTAAAGTTAAGTGTTTATGTAATTATTTTTGTGAATTTTACACAAGTATATTCTTCGCGTCGAAAGCGATGAATTCAATAGCGATGCTTTGTGACCGCCTCTGATCAGAATTATACTATACGTCAGTAAAAAGTACCCCACTGCGAGCATTTTTATCCGAGATGAACTTAAATGAAGCGACAAAATTTAGAGTCCATTTGAATACAATTAAAAAAATAAAAGAAGTGTTTATAAATTAAGCATATAAGTGTTTGGATAGAAGTGTTAAAACTGAAAAAAAGTTGTTGATGTGTTTGGTAAAGAAGTGATGTTAAGCATTTTTTTATTGTTAAAATGACTTAAATGTCCTTAAAATTGTTAACACTATAAAATAAATAAGGTGAATTATTTATAATTTTTAATTCTAAAATAAATTTTTTGAATAAACTTTCGATGTAATGATGGATTCGATGAAAACAAAGAAAAAAGATGAAGAGATAACTAGAGGGAAGAGATAAAGCGAAGAGCCAAAGAGAAAAAAGAAAAAAATAAATAGATTTAAAGGCTACAAGTTTAGGATATTATTGAAATTGAAAGAAAATATAAGGGATAAAAAGATAAATGTTTTGATCAAATCTAAAAAAATTTTAATCTAAAAAACAAAAAGTTGGGGGTACCCAGCTTCTCAATTTTTGATTTTTTTAATTAGTTTTAGCTTTTTTTAATTTTACTAAATACCTTAAAAAAATTTAAAAAAATTAAAAGCTAATTTGATCAAATTTTAATCCTATCTAAACGGACTGGGAAGGAGGTCCCAAGTTGATATATTGTAGTGTACAGAAGAAGTACAGATAGGTGAAAGGAAAATGGTGGATCATTTAGAGAGAGGAGTCAGTATCAGTCCAACTATCCAACTACCTTATTCAATAATTAAAATTTCAATTGAAAATAATATCATCTTCATTTTATTTTATGTGATATAATTTGATTTAATACGGAGTTTAAAAAAGAAAGATTTTTTTTTAAAATTTATTATTTAAAATAAATCATAAATATTTGTACGACTATAAATCATCTCATTAAGGATGAAATGAGTACTCCATCTATTTCATTTTACTTGGTCTTTGTTGACTTGACGCACCTCTTAACCAAACTTTAATAGAGGTGTATTCTACTAAATTAATCTTATTAATGATATTTTGAAACTTTAAATTTAAGCTAATTTATGTAGTTATTTAACACTAATGATAGTATGGAAAAAAAATAATAAAACTCTTTTGATTTATGAAAATGGACAAGTAAATTGAAATATTTATTTTTAGTACTACACGGGCCAAGTAACATAAAATAGATAGAGTATTTTAAAATTAAATTCATTACTAAATATAGAAATATGACATTCTTTTTTAGACGAACTAAAAAGGAAAATGTATCATATACTCCTTCCATTAGGGATTACTTGTCACTAATTTTCTAATTAGATTTTCACTTTTACTTTTCATTTTTGATATATCAAGAAAAGATAACTTCTTTTTTTCTATTTTATCCTTAACATTAATTGTTTATTCTCTAAATTAATTTTAAGACACAATAGTAGTCATCAACTAATTGGGATGCTATGATAAAATAGTCTTGTTAACAATTATTTTTTTAATAAGTGTGTCAAATAAAAATGTAATAAGTAACAGTGAAATAAATAGTATAAATTGGCACAGAGGATGTACCTAATAGAGACGACATTATGTATCGTCATTTTCTTTTTGGTCCGTCCCAAAAAGAATGTCGCCTTTTCTTATTTGACAACTATTTGAAGACACAATTTTATTTTTATCCCTATTGATCCCACTTAATTAAAAAGATAGTAGTAATACATTTTTTAATAAAGAACAATTTGATAAATATTTTATTTCTTAAATTTCATATCCGATCAAACTCGAAATATAAAATGAGATGAAGAAAGCACTAAATAAGAACCAATTCCTTAGCAGATTTTCGAAGAAATTGAGTGATTGTGGACCGACTCCTAATTAGAGGAGACAAAACAGATTCAAGTGTAAGAAGAATTTATTAAGAAATTAGGTTTCTAGGATAAATGTGTCATATAACTTCTCAAAATACCTAATTAGCACTAACATTGTTCTATATATAAATTCAAAGAAAAATTTCACAAGATACCTAACTGGCATAAACATGCATGTTGCTATAAGTTTTATCACAAACCCCTTTTGTCCCCTAACTTTGTCTCTTGACTCTTGATCAGAATTAAAGGACTCAGGATATAAGTTTTATGGATTTACCTTTTAAAATTTTTGTTTCAAATTTAATATATTTTTAACATTGCGAGTTCATATCTATTATTTATTGCTTTTTGTGATTTTTTTACGTACGTATAATTTTTCGTTTCGCATAAAAAATATTGAATTAAGATGAATTCAATATTGAAACTCCGTAACCATCTCTAAACAAAATTATATGTCAGTAAAGAGTACTACTAAAATTCTAATAGGTGGCAGGGTATTTTTGTTGTGTATAATTTTTATGTGACATGAACTTAAAGTTTTAAATGAAGTGACAAAATTTTGGTCAAGTAGGGATGGAGAATCCAAGTTGTTATATTCTACAGAAGAAGTATAGTCTAGATAAGTGAAAAAGACAACGGTAGGATCACTTAGAGAGAGGTATCAATCCAGCTATCCAACTACTTTATACATTAGTCATTAAATATTTCATTTGAAAAAAAGACTTATATTAATTGTGATGGCATTACTATTAAAGAACAATCAGGTCCGTAGCAGATCTATTGGCAGAGGAAGTAGTGGTTGTAGAAGTTTTATGTATATCCTAAAAGAATCAAGTCGAAGGGGAGCTTTGTTGTAACTGATAAAGTTGATGTCATATGATTAGGAGGTTAGGGGTTCAAGCCGTAGCAACTCTCTTGCAGAAATACAAGGTAAGACTATGTACAATAAATTCTTGTGATTTGACCATCCTCCAAATTATGTGGGGCGGGATTGTGCTGGGCAGGGTAGGGCCGGTTGAAAATGAAATTTTCGTTGGGAAAGGGGAGGGGTTGGGGGAGGTGGGGGGAGGGTTGGAACCGTTGCGGATTTTACCCGCACCCGCCATTCCCCGCTCTTTGCCATTCTTACGTATATAGTAAAAGAATTAGGTTGGTCGAAATCTTGGCGTAACTGATAAAGTTGATGTCATATGACTAGGAGATCAGAGGTTTAAGCCATGAAAACAGTCTCTTGAAGAAATTCAACATAAGTCTATGTAGAAATAAATCCTTGTGGTTGGACTGTCCTCCAACCTCCCCCCCCCCCTGCGGCATAACGACAGTTATAATGCACCATTCTGCCATATCTTTTGCAGACGGTTGTTCATTTGAGGCGGCAAAGCACAAAATCCAAGTTCCAAAATAGTTCTCTGATATAAGAAATTACAGGGTTTATCGGAAACATCCTCTCTACTCATCTCTGAGGTAGTACATGGTACGAACTTTGTACATTTTATCCTCCCTAAACCCTACTTTATGGGAATATACTAGATATGTTGTTGTTGTCGTCGTAAGAAATTAGGTTTATGGAATAAACGTGTTATAAAACTTCTCAAAATGCCTAACTAGCATGAACATTGTTCTATATATAAATTCAAAGGAAAAATTCACAAAATACCTAACTAGCATAAACAAGCATGTTAAGCTATATTGTACTCCTTTTGACTTTTCTCTATAACTAGTTATTTAGCTATACGCGCCTCGCGTGTGTACCTCACTCTAATGAGTTTAAATATTACATTAAATAAGAAATTTGTTAAAATAATAAAGACGAATAGAATAATTAAATTCAACATTTTTTGAATATGTAAAGATGGAAATTTATTTAATTAACCTAACCTTTACCAAAAAATTTACTACCTGTGTAAATTGCAACAAAATAATACGATGATAGAGACAATAAAATAATACTACAATTAAATCTAGCTAACTTTTACACAAAAAATTTCTCAAGGTCGTCCAACACTTATTTAATACCTGTAAATTCTAATAAAATAATATAATAATAGAGATATCAAATAATACAACTAAACATAACCTTTACATAAAAAAAAACTCAAAGCAGAGTTATCAAAACAATACAATCAAACCTAACCTTTACCTAAAAAATTTTTTCAAAGCCGACCGACATGATGAGCATGCCACATTATTTTAAATACATGAGTTTGAAACATACGTCCTTTGTTTTATTGAGTTGTAAATAATTTTTTTTCATGCAATACACTATAAGAAAACTGATTATTAGAGACCACGATTTAGGGACAACTTGTAAATATGGTCCCTAAAAGTAACTTTTAGGGATGACATTATTTAGTGGTCTCTATAGATGTACCAAAATTCAATTAATTCAGCGGAAAAAAAAATATGGTCGCAGAATGTAAAAATTTCAGCGGGATATGAAATGTTTCTCTCTCTCTAGAAGGTCCTAACTCTCTCTCTTTCATTGCCAAAAGACGCCTACTCTCTCTCTAACCTTCTCTTGAAGTAAAAGCCCTAAATCTCATTGCCTATATTCCTAAATCTCTCATTCATCGTCACTAAAGGTTGAAGTTCTTGCTCGTTGCTCATCTAAGAGTAAGGTTGTCCTCCCTCATCTGTTTCTTCTCCTTCTCCTTTTCGATTAAAATCAATTTTTTTGTTTATTTTGTGCTCTGGTAGAATATGTGTGACTGGATTGTTCAAATTTGTTATTGAAGAGATTTTATATACATATATAGAGTTTTTACGATGGAGGCTCGATATTGTTTGTAATTTTATGTAGGTATAAGTGTTTATTGTATTTTGTAAGTTTTATTTTGGAACATTTTGGTGAAATTAGTTTAAAATATTGATTGATTATCTTTTTTTATAAGGATTTGATAAGTTTTTGAAGTTTTTATAATTGTTCTTGTGTCGTTTGTTGTCATATTTGTGCATTTTTCATTTAATTGACTATTGACAGGTCTACTTGGTCTGTGCACTTTGGACTTGAGATTGCAGCTTATACTTCAGTGGTCAACTGGGATTCTTGTGCCAATCTGCTGCTTTATTGAGAAGAAGAAATTTTCTGCGGAAATCACCTCCAAATTAGGAAGCAGTTTCTCCTTAGTTCCCTTTGTTATTGTAGTGGTGAGTATACTTGTTTTTTTCTCTTATGTCAGGACTCCATGGATCCTTCATGCCACTATTATAGTTTTATTTTGGGTAAGGGACTAGTTATCAGAAAAAAACCCTAACACAACTGTTCATACCAATACTGTTAGAAAATGAAGTGTTGAAGTATGTTACCATATTATTCAAAAGCTCAAGTTGTTGGAGACAACATGTTTTTGTTTGCTTAATTAGGTCTTCAACACCCCTTTACACATGGCCCTTGAGCTAAACACATGGACATTCTTTTCGATAATGGCTGGCGGTGGCCGGTGAGATTAAACCTATAACCTGTACTTATTTCAATACCATGATAAAGTGTGACCATCTCATTTAAAAGTTTAATAGGTTGGAGAGAGTGCACTTTTATTTATTTAGTTATGTCTTCAACGTTAGTAATCTACACAAGTTGGTCTTTGCATTTATATTTAAAACGAAAAGATTTTGATCTTTGTGTAATTATATGTCTGAAATGTGTGTAGAATCAGTTCTACATGTAACAGGCTGTCTATACCATATTGTCCATGATAGCAACTCTGCCACTTGCTCAACTTTTCTTCTTTCACTTACTTCTCATAAAGAAGGCTAGTCTTTTGTCATCACTCATCTGGAGATCATATCTTGGGTGTTTTTTTTCTTTTTAATCATCAACTAACGATTTTGCTTGGATGACAGGGAATTAGCACCTATGACTGCATCATTGCTCTCAGAGATCAAGAGAAACAAGGATTTGCAGGTTAGCAAAGTTCTCAAATGTCTACTATTAGTTCCCTAACTGGATTAAGCAGTGCAAGCTCCTTTAATACTTTCCAACGAGCAGCATGGTGCACACTACCTCGCCTTTTTGTTGAGGATCAGGTATGCTTCAACAAAAATTAAATTCTGATAAGTTCGAGGAATTTTGTAGTACTAAACAGTTGGGTATGGTAACTTTTATTGAGTTTGCGGTGCTAATTTATAATCGTTATTCAGTTGGTTATGGTATTAACAGCCCTTTATCGTGTTCGTGGTGCTACTTTCGAACAGTCTTCAGTTGGCTTCTCAATTTGAATTTAGTTTCTATTTTCACATTTCTTATCTTCAATTCCATGTAAACTTATCAAAGTTACCAGTTCCACACACAAAAAAAATTTCATGTGAACTTATCAGAAGAAAAGAAATTCCATTTAACCCGGTAATGTGGTCAATGCTTTGCCAGCTTGTGGATAGAAGCTCTTTGAAGTGGAATCCTGTGAGAAACTATGTTCAATCTTGAGCTTGGTAGGGCTCTTATATTGCCAAAAGTGCTAGGATATTTTAGAAAATTTGAACCTTATGCTATCAGTCTGTCACTGTGGAGCTTTGCCAATTTATTGCAATGTTAGTAATCCACTTTTAGAGAGAGCAAATCTTGAACTGTTCCTCTTGAGTTGATTCTTTGGTATGGCTGTTATAACTATTAAGGAATTATCTGGTTGTGATCGGTAGAACTTCATATGGTCTGATTATAGTTAAGAGGATCGAGAACAATATGGCCTGGATAAGAGGGATTGTGTAGTATCAAGTATACCTCTTGAGCTGGAAAGTTTATGCTTTAATGCTTTTGTATAAGTGAATAGAAAAAGGTTAATTTACTAACTTTTGTTTTAATCTTTTGGTGTTTCCCTGCAGTATGATGTAGTTCCTCCTGACACCGTATCAGTCAGTTCACTTGGTAAAAGATCAACGACATAAGAACCAATTAAGAAAAAGAATCCAGCTGTTGTGAAAATTAGCCCATGGACGTTAGCACAATTGAATGCAGAGGATGTTTCAAAAGCTGCGGCTGAAAATTCTCCAGCCTGTAGTAGTAAGGAATTACACTGGTTTCGCTGTTAATAGAATGTTCTTTCCTTTCAGGTAAAGTGTCTGACAACTTCATTGGTTTAATAGATATGCCTATGTTACCATGATTTTTCAGCTAAACTAGTCCAATATTCTTAAACATGGTGTGCTATGTGTTGTCTGTCTTTAGGGCAAGACTTGCAAGGATTTGCCCAAATGGTCTTCTACCACTAAGAATTCCAACTTTATTATCTGTAGCTTCTTTTTCTTATCAACTTTGAATGTAGAATTTTGTTGGCATAACTAACAATGACCATATTTAGTATTTTGATTTCCTACATGCAGGCCGTGTGATCTTATTGGTTTCAATGTTGCAATGGCTACTGTAGCTCAATTTGTATTGAGTATGCCTGACAGAATTTACAAGTCAATGCTTATTCTACTAATGCAACAAGATAAAAGATTAGGTATAATTCTCTATTTTGAATTTAGTGCTAGGCATACGTATCGCAAATGCTAGTTTGAAGTGTGTCCAGAAGTAAGAAATCATATTTATGGAGCATGACCCTTCTGAATGACATTGACACACATGTTCTAGGTGAAACGACTCGAAAAGGTTTCTACTTATACGATGAAAGACACAACGTCAAGCCTGGTCCAAAAATTAAGAAATACATTGAGAAGGCAAGAGAAATTTTTGGTGTCAGCATTGACCCTAAGGTTTCTATTTCTCCTCTCCTTCTATTGACATTAAAGAAATGCTAGTAATTGAAATCATTTTGTGTTTCTGTCCCGCTCTTACACCAAAATTGTGCATTGTACTTGACTCAGCTGGCAAAACTCTCAGACAAGGACATTGTTGAAATGATCTTATTCTCTTCAGTTAATGAAGTATGCAAATTACTTGCTGAATGCATTGTTGTCAAAGCTGCTGATCTTGATATTGCTTCTGTCATGGGCATGGGCTTCCCCCCTTACAAGTCTGTACTTTTATCATATTAAATGTGTGCGTACATTATTTCATGGAAAAGCTGCTGAGATTTTTTTATATACATTATCTTCCAACCAAAAGTAATAAATAGCGACTGGATTATTATGTTTTTCGTTTCTGTGTACTGATTATACGAATTTTGAACATATAGAACTAAAATGCTATTGAAATAAATAGAATGTAGAAACTCTTGAGAGACAGAGTTAGTATATTTTACAAATTCTACCAGTAGGACATTGGGCTTTTGTAATTTAGTATGTTTTACAAATTCTACCAGTAGGACATTGGGCTTCGGTAATTTAGTATGTTTTACAAATTCTACCTGTATGACAGAGGGAGCACTTAATTATTTTTATTTTGACTTGGGATTGCGCTGCTGATCTTATAGGTCATATCCAAGCGAAGACTAATTCTCACCTAAGTATTACCATAGAAATGATTTGGCTCTGGTTACCAAAGTGATGAAACTTACATGAGAAATGTTTATGGAACTGTGTCAAGTGCGATTATGAAGCTTCTTGATACAAATTGTGTGGCTGCAGGTTCAAAACGTGATCTGGATAGCCAGCTGAAAACTATTTCCTCAAATTTTCTGGTATTGATTATGTCGCAACATGAAGAGAAAGTAATGAAAGAAAGCAAGCGGAACAACTCTCATTCTGATGATGTAGGATATGTTGAATCAGAGACAGTTGACCCATCAATGAAGATGAAAAATATGCTGCCAGGGTCTGAAAGATCACCTGAAATATCTCAGGTTGTAGACTATCAAAATTACAAGGTGGGTGGAACTTTTGAAAATTCTAATCTTACAACAAAAATTATGGAGACTAGAAGTCCTTTTATGGAAAGAAAGACAATGAATCTGTGGACTTGGGGCCATCAACAATGAGCAGCAAAGGAATCATGTTGGAAGAGCAGAGTGTAGAATGTTATTGAACAATTATAGCTAGGAATGTTGATTTGGATTGCGTAAACAGTGCCATAACATTTATGTCATGGCTACTTGGCAATTTGAGATGTAAATACATTATTAGTTTTAATATATAGAGAAGTTATCTTTATATTTGTTATGCGCATCTTGTTATATTTTATATTTAGAAATTATGGTCCATAAAATACAATTTAAGAATTATAGATATTTTTTAGGACCAGTAGAATATGGTCGCTAAAGATCTATAGGGATGAAAATGTATGCAATTAATCTTGAATTAGGGATCAGAAAGTTGATCGTTAAAACATATTTAGGGATCAGATTTCACGCGTCGCTAAATACTTTTAGGGACCAGAAAAAATATGTGGTCGCTATTGCCTTTTAGCGAAGAAGACTATAAGAACCGGTGGCGACTAGATTTTTCTGATCGCTATTGACATTTAAGGATCAGAATTGGATTTTTAGGGACCAGATTTCCCTTCGCTAATAACCATTTTTCTTGTAGTAATAGCCTGTTATGTCTTGCGTGTGCATGAGTTTGATAGTGTATTAGTTTAAATTGCATCTGAATATTTATAAAAATATTTCCTTAATCAAATTTTATTTTAGGAGTATTTTTTTAATTGATCAGTATAAAGAAAAATATTAATTAATTTTCCTTCCATATATTTTAGGAGTCTCATATATTTTAGGAATCTAGTTAATGGAATAAAAATAATTAAATAATAAATTAAAAAAATAGTGAAAAGACAGTTTTTCTAAAGGACAGTCTTTTAATGAAGGGTAAAAAATTCAAATCAATTTTCTAAGGGTTTCACACTTTTAATATATCATAGATATAGATATAGATTATAGATTATAAATATAGATATAGGTATAGATTAAAGATATTGATATAGATATAGATGTATCTATCACTATTCTTAATTTATCTAACTACTGTTATTCATTTTGTGTACGTAAGCATTAATTTTGTTGAAAGTTCAACTAAAATTTGCACTAATTAAATCGAAGTTATTTTTGAACCGATATCATTTAACTTTACACATTTTTTGGGTAAAGATTATCTAATTTTTTTTTTCATAACTTTACACAACTTCTTAAATTTATTCGATAGTAAATTTTATTTAGACACTCAAATTATGATATATTTTAATTGAGTTCCTGAATAGATGATAAAATATTTCAATTAGACATTTTTGAGTTTTGATTCATATATTAAAAAAGTTTGTGAGTTTCCAAGAGCCCACGATGTAGATAACTTAATCAAATAAAATATGTCTCCTATTTTAAATATACACATTAATGTAAATTGGAAGAGATTGAGATTCTACGACTTATTGAGATTAATGCACAATTAAAGAACGTGACATATTTTAAATAGCTTTCCCAAAATTTTAAGTCAGAATTTTTTAATAAGAATATTTTTATCACATGCTTAGATGTTTAATTATAACATTATAATTCGAGTGTCTAAATATAATCTAATAAATTCAAAGGGTTATCGATATGTATTCATCCTTCTTTTCTTTTTTTAGTTTATGATTGAACAGGATGGTATACTTGGGATCTCATTCAAGCTGCTCAATTTGTTAGGTGCTAGTTTTCAGTTCTTTCTCTTTTTTTTTTTTAAAAAAAATATATATATTGTTATTTATACTAATGCAAATGAAAGGTTGAAAGAGATTTGATCTTGTATTCTTTCATAAAGTTATTTTTAATTATTATTGTATCTTTATAAGAAATTTTTAATTTTATACATATGTAATTTGAAAAGTTCATTTATTTTTCAATTCAATTTATAAGTAATCATAGGATATCATTTCCTCATTATTTTGTCTGTCTTTTTCTACAAATAATTGAATCTAAGGCCGTCAACTTAGCTTTCAACTATATTTATTAGCAAAATGCTAGGTTACAATTGATAGTCCTCCAAAGAGTTCTATATAGGGAATTTTATTTTAATTGTTTAAGAAAACTGATGGAAAAATCATTTGTGCAAATCAAAATAATTAATACTCAACCACAACTAAAAGATAGATCCATTACTTTTTAGAAGTGAATATGTGTATCTCTATGTGCCATAAAATTTTTAGTATTTTAAAAAATGGAGTTTATGTGACGAGGGTTTAATTTAGTAGTAATGCCAGAAACCCTGGAGAGTGGGGGGCCGGGGGGGGGGGGGGGTTTGTCAACACTTAACCTTTTCCCATCTTTTTCCAGAGTGCAAGTACAAAGGGAGGAGCTTTGAACCAGAAGGTAATGTCACTTCTCGTGATTGAGGTGTCGAAATTTGCCAAACTATCAAATATCATGTTGAACTCCCTCTACATGTGGTAGATAGGTGGATCATGGAGTAGCTTCAGGAGGGATCTGCAGTCATCAATTATATGTGAGTAAAGAGGTAGTGGGTGTAGACACGTAATTTTGGCCCTTCTCGATATCATTTTTACTCATTTACCTTATCATACACCCCACACCATTCCATAATTTTTTTTCAAAAGGATAAAAATAATCAAATCCATAACCACCTTATCCTAACAAATTTAACAAACTCACCCTACCTCCACCTCCAGGGGCGGATCTACGGTAGCGGGTGTGGGTTCCCGGGAACCCACAACCGCTACCGTAAGTCATATAATTAAACGAGAAATATTATTAAAAGGTATAAATATTTAAAGGTGGGAACACATAACAAAACTGAAAGATCGCTCAGTGGTTAGAGGAAACCCATATGTATTTCCGGCAGCTTCAATGCGGGTTTGAATCCCATTGGACGCGTTTTCTTTTTTTATCCTTTTTTCAGCCCCTATTTTTAGAAGGCTATTCTGGATCCACCTCTGTCCCACCTCACCACCCCTACCCCTACCTATATACCCCTACTCACGTTTTCCTCAACGGATACCATAACAGAATTACACACCACATACCAGTGAAAGAGGGATCTGATATATACACTACTCACCTTCAACCTCCCTTCACCATCAATATGCGCATACACACAGTTGCACACACACAACAAGATCCATATACACCAATACACAAGCCCCAGCTTCGGCAAAATCCATTGAAAAATGAATGAAACAGTAACGTTATATACGGAGCTGAGTACGGGTGTCTCTTTTCTTCATTTTTATTGGTTTGGGTTGGCAAAAATAAAACAAAAAAGGTTAGATCAAAGTCGGACGGAGTTCATTATTGAGGTTTAAGTCAGGTTTTCTGGATGCGGTTCTATCTTCGATATATTGAAATCGACAATTAAGGTGTAATTCTTCAAAACTCTCTCTTTATTTCATTTTAAATTTGGAAAATTGATTTTATGATTATGTGTTGGATGATGATAATTGGGTAATTTTGTTGACGTTGATATTACTTGTTATGGATAATTGATTGTGGTATGAATTCGATGTTAGAATGGTTTGGATAATCATGTCTCATATAAAAAATTTCTGTTGAAAAGCGATTTGGGGAAAGGGATTGAAAAACGGTAAAAGTGATTATCGACTTGTGTTGATTGATGGTTGTTTAAATAGAAATGAACATCGATTATGTCGATCTCGTCTCAGTCCGTAAATCAATAGGCAAGCGGTAGGTTGGGTAGGCAGAACTTAGGGATTGCGGATTGTTAAATGTTTGGAATGTTTATTGAATAATTTTGTTTTTCTCGCATTTGGAAAATGTATTCATTTGGCTAGGGGAATGCCCCGAGACACATTGTACTTATTCACCGGGGAATGCCCCGAAGTATCATGTATGCAAAGGAGGCTCGTGAGTTCAAATGAAAAAGAATCTTTTTCAAAATAAATTCTATCTTTTTTCACTTAATAATAAAAACTCTTTCAAACTTAAAATTAATCTTTTGGTTAAAAAAGAGGTGTGACAGCTTTGGCGACTCTGTTGGAGAATTTTCAGAATTCAAACTTATTTTTTGAGTTGTATCGACTCAGTTTGACACTATAGGTGTATAGACATTTTGTTTGTGTTAGTGTTTATGTTATTATTTTATCATTGTTGAGCGCCTATGAGCTACATGTTTACATTTTTTCTCTTATCTGTTACCGCTTTATATCTAGGATCATGTGCATTACCCCGAGTCATTCTTTTCACAACAAGTCCCGGAGTACACGTCGTGTACACGAACTCTAGTTGAGTCACCCTTATTTTAGGAGGGAGAGTCGTTGGATGTATGGAGTAGGTGAAAAACAATCGCAGCCACTATCGACCATATGCGCCTCCGAACAGCCTTGTTAGTGGACCCCAGCCTAGGTCAGCCTTTAGGTCATGCTTATCTGCATCATATTGAGACCTAGCGGGACCCAGTTGGTCCTTTTTAGGAGACTCATCCCTAAAGCATCCTTACATGCTAATTGTTGCATCTTTTAGGATAATAGGGTCATTTGATGGATTGATTTGGGAAAATCATGTGTTAGAATTAAAGGAGCGTGTCTTTAGGCAAGGAAAAAGAAAAGAAAAAAAGTTTTGCAGTTTTTTTTTAGTGTTCTTTATGGCTTTTGTTTTTCACAATTCAAAAATTCAAAAAGATTTTTTACCTTTTGCACTCATTTACTCAAAAAACAAAACATCAAAAAGTTTTTGCCTTTGTTTACTTTAGCAAGTATTCATAATTCAAAAATTTTAAAAAGAATTTTTTAGGACTTTATTAGAAAGAAAATTCAAAATGATGGTAAAAGTTTTGTACATTTCATAAAACGAAAATACCAAAAAGATTTTTCTTTCTTAGTTGTTGGTGTTATTTTTATGTGAAGTGTCAAATTGAAAATCCAAAAAAAAATTTATTGACATTTTTGATCGTCTGCCTTTGGTCATATGTCTCTCAAGTTAAGGTTTAGTTTGTCATTTAATCCTAAATTGTCCAATTTGGACGAACTACGCACACTTGATTCTCCTCTCTCGGGAGTGAGATACGTAGACAGCCCCTCTAGGGTTAGGTAATCTTATTAAAAAAATTCAAAAAAAGATTTTCTTTACTCTTCATTTAGCGTAGGTGTTTCATATACATCTTTAAAACAAAACTACAAAAATATTTTTCCTTTTATAGTTTCAAGTTTTATTTTTGTATGAAATTCAAAATCGAAAACCTATGAATATTTGTTTTGGTAATCATAAGTTTCATTTTTGTATAGGGATTTTAAAGCTGAAAAATTCAAAAAGTTTTTCGCCAATTATTTTGACAATTAGTTATTTTCTTTTCTTCTTAAAGTTTCAAGAAAAAAGAAAAAAAAAAGAGTTTGATCGGTCATGTTGTGCCAAAATTTTACGAACTACACACACCTAATTCTCCTCTTTCGGGAGTGAGATACATATGCACCCTTCTTGGGTTCGGTGATCTTTTCAAGAAAAACAGAAAAAGATTTTGAGAAAGTGTTGAACTCTAACACATTTGTTATCTCTTGTTCAGTTAGTTTAAGGTGGTTGGTTTGTGGCATTCTGGTGGGTCCTCCACATTACACCAAATCTAAGGAAGGTTTAGTTGTGTCCAATAAAAATATAGAGAGTGACCTCATGGATCAAACAAAGAGTCAGGAAAATGAGAGTTTAAAGAAAGAGAATTTAAGACTAAGATAGCAAATGATGAGAATGTATCGAGCTTAGGCCAATGGGTTGCCTCCTCCTCCATTCCCCAACCCTGCAAATATTAAGTTTTCCATCACAATTGCAAAGTCAGTTTCCTATTGTTTTTTACGCACCACAACATGCCTCGGAATTCATTCCAAGCCAAATGCATCCCAATACTTCTACCGTTTTTTTTCTAGCTTCTCAGTATAAGCCTGCTATATTCACAACACCATATGTTGTCTATGATTTTGTTTCTCAATCCTCTATTGAGGCTTCCACATTGGTCCGCCCAACGGTTGTGCGTCCCCATGTTGCTAGTGAACCCATGTTCAATACTCTTGATGATCATTGCTATACTCCTGAACCTACTTTCAAGTTAACTGGACCACCAAAATTCTTAACAAGAAGCCTAGTGTGCCAGAAGAGCCAGAGAAAATGGTTGAAAAAATGAAGAGTGTAGAAAATGCTATGAAAAGTTCCCTAGGACTGACGGATAAAGAAAATGTTTCATATAAAAAATTGGGGCATGTTTTCAAGTGTTAATCTTCCTCCAAGCTTTGAGATATCGAAATTTGAGGAGCGGGATAGACATGAGGAATCCATGAAACAATAATATTGCAATAAATTAAGGGAAACTGGAGGGAAGAAGAATGAAAAAGATGTAGCTGTTATTGTAGTTGGACAACGAGCGTCCAAGAAGGCCATGTCGTCGTTACCCTCAATCTCAAGCCCAAGCTCTATATAATCACTCCCAAATTCCATTATACTTCATTTACCCAGCTCCATATCCAGTATATAGCGCACAACCATATGTTCAACCTCTTTCTTACTTAAAATAGCATGCACCAACTCCTCAGATTCATCCCCCAACTCTACATACATATCAAAGCCCTTCTAGGCCCGATGTTTCATCCAAGTCAAACAATGAAAAAAGGCAGAAGTCTAAGGATAGTTTCATACTAATTAGAGAATCTTATGCCAGTCTGTTCCATAGATTAGTACAATGGGGCATGATTACTCCTCTTCTTGGGCACACTCTTAATCCGCGTTCAAGAAATTTCAATCCTAATGTATGATGTATGTATCATTCTGATGCTCAGAGTCATCGTATTGAAGTTTGTCGGGATTTGAAAGGAGAAATTAAAAAGATGATTCAAGATAGATCAATAATGGTGCAGAACATTGATAGTGAGGAAAGTTCTAGTCATGCTGATATTTAAACCAGTGGCTAAGACGTCAAGCTCAACAATTGGAAAGTCACTCCTCTCCCTGGTAGGATGGATGTTTGGTAGTTTGTTTTGTTTTATTTTCTGATATCCAAATTATTTCAGGGTTGTAGTGCAATATTTATCTTGTTTTGTCCCGTTGTCATTTATGTTCAAACCCTTCTATCTTTTATTTCAACTAAATGAAGTATCCCTTTCCCTTTATATTTTAAATTTGTGTTGTTTGTTTGTTTTCTTTACATAGTACAGTTTATGTTGATTCTAGTGATATGACATGCTAGCGGAATTTTCAGCAAGATCTTAAAATCTAGTTTAAGCATGAACTTTGAATCAGAGAGCTAAAGTTGGAAAAAAATCTGAGAAAATAGGTAGAGTGCTGAGACATTCGGTGACCAAGTTGTAGCCTTCTTTGAAAAATTAAGGAAATTATTTTTTAGAATCACAAGAATAACTTGGCCATCAATTGAAAGACATGTCTCAATTAGGTAAAAAAATGTGTGATCCTATATCAAGAGAAACAGAAAGAAAATCAACTCCACAAAAGCATGAGTCATTCAATGTGAGGGGTGTACAACAAAGGTAGAGTTGTATGTTTGACAAGTGTAGAAGAAGAAGTGACACATATGCTCAGTTAAAGTTAGTGTTGTTAAAGTGTCGCAAATGATCTTTATCTTTCACTTCATATTGCATGATGTGTACTTGCATTCTCAAGGATTGATATGATCAAGGCATTTCATTCTGTTGTCAAAACATTGTGTCATCCTTTGTTTACCCCATATGAGCTTTAGTTCTATTTTCTTTTGTACCCCTCTTTTGGAATCAAGATAGAGTCAGCAAAGCTCAAAAGAAAAATATCGAGCAAAATAATAGTGTCAGAAAAATTTCAAAAAAAAAAATATCCAAAAAGAAAGAAAAGAGAAGACTGTCAAGAAAAATAGACTCATAAAAGGTCCCAAAGAGAAAAGAGTCAATAAAAGAAAAAATAAGAGAAAAGAAATCAAAGTCAAGCAAAAGAACAAGTTGTCAGAACTACGTGTGACCTGATTCTCCTCTCTTGGGGGTAAGATACGTAGGCTGCTCTACTCTGGGCTCGGTCCAACCAAATAAATAATTTAGAATTGGCCAGTCAAAAGAAACTGAGGCATGAGTTAATCTTTATTGTTCGAGTCAATTTCGAAAGTTGTAAGTCCTACCCCACCTCAAGTGTCATTTGGGCCTCATGCCCTCCTTTCTTTTTAACCTTATCCAAAAGTCAAGTTACAACCAAAGAAAGACCTTAAGATCAGTCTTTGAGAATGATAAGGCTAAGCATGCAATGCATATGATAGACATTTTGGGAACTACTTGTCTTCCTCATCATAAGAAATCAGGAGAGAAATAAAAATGAGAAAGTCTTATCAGGGAAAACACTCACGGGCACCATAAGGCGAATGTAAATTGATAAAGATAAAAATGAGAGAGTCTTATTGGTGAAAATTCTCATGGAAACCATAAGACGATTGTGAGTTAAGAGAAATGAATATGAGAAAGTCTCATAGGGTCTTATTGGTGAAAACCCTCACGGATACCATAAGACACTGGTGAGATGAGAGAAAGAAAATGAGAGAGGCTTGTTAGCGAAAACCCCCTCAAGACGTCACTAGCTGAATGAGGTCTTTGAATACGATTGGCCCAAGGAAGTAACTCAATTTCAGGTCCATTAACTCAACAACAATTGGTGAAAGTTTGAATGGAAAGATCAGACAGCTTAATCCAAAATGCATGTCATAATCATTAGAGTTGACTATCATTTTCGGATAAATTCTTTTTTTCTCTTTTTAATGGGGACATTCATTGTCTTTTCTTTCTTCTCTATAGTTTTATCTTTGTTTTCTTGAGTCAATTATCCAAATAAAAAAAATCTTTGTTATTTTTCTTGTGTCTTTGAGTCAAGTCCATGTCAAAACAAGTGAGAAAAAAATTCAAAATCGGCTACCAACTTCTTCAATTGCACAAAGAAAGACAAAAAAGACAACACATGAAAGAGACACGATTGTGAGCCGAAATAAGGCATGCAGAAAGTTTTGTCAACAGACAAGTCTGGAAACTCATGGAAATACCAAGGTTCAAAGGATGTATCTAAGGAACATAGCAACAACAGAGATATTGTGTTTGTGTCAGAGTCACTCTTAATGATTTGAGTTTAGATCAGTGCTGCAGTAAATCAATGACATATGCTAATGGTTGGAAGCAAGATTAAATATGACCCGAGAAAGAGCGATTGTCGCAAAAGGTAAAGCCACAAACCAGCCTCCATGTTTTTAAACTCACAAGTTTTCTTTGTATGAAATAGGAACACATGTTACCTTCAAATCAAGGATTTCTAAGCCTAAACATAAAAGACCATAATTTCTCACTTCTACAAATGCAAGAGGCAATATTGCTGCACAGGTTTGGTGATCAAAATCATGGTAAAACTCCTAATCCAATATCTCTAAGAGACACACATTCTTTTTCGGGTAATTCAGGTTCATTTATTAGTTGATGTACTTCCTAAATTGAACCTTTATTCCTAGAAGTCTCACTTTCTAGTTGAGTCATTCTACTTGACCCTTAGGAGACACACTTCCTTGGTAGGTATTCAAGTTTTGCTTGTTAGGTGGTTCACTTCCTAACTTAAGCCTTTACTCCTAGAAAATGTACTTTCTAGTTGAGTAGTTAACCCCTAGGAGATGCATTTTCTTGGATAATTCAAGTGACATTTGTAAGGAGACACACTTTGTTGTTTGGGTAATTCAAGCGACATTTGTAAGGAGACGCACTTTCTTGATTGGGTAATTCAAACAACATTTGTAAGGAGACGCACTTCCTTGTTTGGGTAATTCAAGCGGCATTTGTAAGGAGACACACTTTCTTGTTTGGGTAATTCAAGCGACATTTGTAAGAAGATGCACTTTCTTGTTTGGGTAATTCAAGCAATATTTGTAAGGAGACAGACTTCCTTGTTTGGGCAATTCAAGTGGTATTTGTAAGAAACGCACTTTCTTTTTTTGGGTAATTCAAGTGATATTTTTAAGGAGATGCACTTCCTTGTTTAGGTAATTCAAGCGGCATTTGTAAGGAGACACACTTCCTTGTTTGGGTAGTTCAAACGACATTTGTAAGGAGACGCACTTTCTTGTTTGGGTAATTGAAGAGGAATTTGTAAGGAGATGCACTTCTTTGTTTGGGTAATTCAACCGGCATTTGTAAGGAGACGAACTTCCTTGTTTGGGTAATTCAAGCGGCATTTGTAAGGAGACGCATTTCCTTGTTTGGGTAATTCAAGCGGCATTTGTAAGGAGACACACTTCCTTGTTTGGGTAATTCAAGCGACATTTGTAAGGAGACGCACTTCCTTGTTTGGGTAATTCAAGCGGCATTTGTAAGGAGATGCACTTCCTTGTTTTGGCAATTCAAGCAGCATTGATAAGGAGATGCACTTCCTTGATTGGGTAATTCACATTTTACTTGTTAGGTGATGTACTTTCTAACTTAAGTATTGAATCCTAGAAAATGTTCTTCCTAGTCGAATCATTCCCCTTGAATACTAGAAGATGTACTTTTTAGTCGAGTCATTCCCCTTAAATTCTAGAAGATGCACTTTCTAGCCGAGTCATTGCACTTAATCTTTAGGAGACACACTTCCTTGTTAGTTTTAATTTGTCAGGTGACACACTTTTTAACTTAAACTTTTATCTCTAAAAGACGCACTTTCTAGTTAGAATTCCTCACTTAAATTCTTAGGAGACACATTTCCTAATCTTGATCATTTAATCTTACTCTCAAGAGATGCATTTTTTGGTCAGAGTCTTGATTCATCATTGCAACATGCAAGTAATTATGATTGGATTTGACATTCACAAAAGTTTTCTGATGATAAACTAGGCAAAACTTTAATTCATGTTATTGAAAGCATCATTTTGGATCCTCTTGAAAAATGAGACTTTATTTTTTAAAAATGAGATTTCTATCATAACCTTTGTTTGGGATAATTTTCCTTCTAGTTTTGATGTAATTTCAGGAGTCCGTCTGAAGAACATGGCGAATAAATGAAAAGTCAAGCAACAAGGTGAAGAAGTCGAAAGTCAAGCAACAAGGTGAAAAAGTCTAAAGTTAAGCAACAAGGTGGAGAAATTGAAAGTCAACAGATTGGAAAAATAGCAAGTCAGGAGCCCGCCTGAAGAACATGGTGAAGAAAATGAAAACCAAGCAACAAGTTGAAGAAATTGCAAGTCAGGAGCCCATCTGGAGAACAGGGTGAAGAAATTGCAAATCAGGAGCCCGCTTGAAGAATAGGGTGATGAAATAGCAAGTCAAGAGTCAAAGAAAGTTCCATAGATAGGATTTTTATAATTTTATTTATGTTTTTAATTTGTAATTTTCATTTTTTATGTAATGACAGACCCGCGGACCGAAACCTCGACGGGACCTCACTCGATTCTCCAACTCGGTTGTCCTTCTTTCTTTTGTTTCTTCCTTTGAATAATGGTCGGGTAAAAATTATGTCTCGTTGTCTACTTTTTTGTAAGAAAACACTTTGTGTTTACATCCAAAGAGGGACATGATGTAGACATGTAATTTTGTCTCTTTTCGATATCATTTTTACTCATTTACCTTACCATACACCCCACACCATCCCATAATTTTTCCCCAAAGGACAAAAATAATCAAATTCAAAACCACCTTATCCTAACAAATTTAACAAACTCATCCTACCCCTGTCTCACCACTCCTACCCCTACCCATATACCCCCCACTCATGTTTTCCTCAACGAATACCATAACAAAATTACACACCACATACCAGTGAAAGGGGGATCTACTATATACACTACTCACCTTCAACCTCCCTTCACCATCAATATACGCATACACACAGTTACATACGCATAGCAAGATCCATATACAATAATACACTCAATACTCACGTATATTCCTCCATTTGACTAAATTCAAGGCAAAATACACTCACTCTCACTTGAAAATACACGCATCACTCATATACAAGAGGATATACGTACACACACAGAACCAAGTGGAAGGGAAAAATTGTTCTAATGTAGAACGACCCACGCACTACGACAGACACACACACAACAAAGGAAAATTGAAGTAAGATTAAAGAGAAAGAAGAGAGGAGAGAGAAGAATGGCAAAAAGAGGGGGTGAATAGTGGAAAACAGCGGCGAAGGGCTCGCCATAAAAATGTTATTGTTGCCCTTTTTCTTCGATTTCATCACTGCCGAGCTCGCCGAAGCTCCGGCGAAGCCCCCAACTCAAACCCACCTCAACATCCATCGAAAAACAACCAAAACAGATCCAACCAGCCCCAGCTCTATCGAAATCCATTGAAAAGCAAACAAAACAGTAACGTTATATACGGAGCTGAGTACGAGTGTCTCTTTTCTTCATAATTATTGGTTCGAGTTGGCGAAAACAGAACAAAAAGGTTAGATCAAAGTTGGACGAAGTTCGTTATTGAGGCTTAAGTCAGATTTTCTGGACGCAGTTCTATCTTTGATATATTGAAATCGATAATTATGGTCTAATTCTTTAACTCTCTCTTTATTTCATTTTAAATTTGGGAAATTGATTTTATGATTATGTGTTGGATGATGATAATTGGGTGATTTTATTGAGGTTGATATTAGTTGTTATGGATAATTGATTGTGATATGAATTCGATGTTAGTATGGCTTGGATAACCATGTCTCGTATAAAAAATTTCTGTTGAAAAGCGATTTGGGGGAAGGGATTGAAAATCGATAAAAGCGATTATCGGCTTGTGTTGATTGATGGTTGTTTAAATCAAAATGAATGTTGATTATGCTGATATCGATAGTATCATATCTTAGGCCATGAATCAATAGGCAAATGGTAGGTTGGGTAGGCAAAACTTAAGGATTATTGATTGTTAAATATTTGGAATGTTTATTGAATGATTTTGTTTTTCTCGCATTTGAAAAATGTATTCATTTGGATAGGGAAATTTCCCAAGACACATTATACTTATTTACCGGGGAATGCCCCGAAGTATCATGTATGTAAAGGAGGCTCGTGATCAAGGCCCGAGGCATCGGGTAAAGCATATCTAGGATAATTAGAATAGTTTAGGTTTCTATTTCAGCATTTTTATTTTTGGTTTGTAATAAATTAGACTGGACAATATTTTTGGACTTGTTTTGTTTGTTTGATTGATTGTATTTATGTGTTTTGTTGGTTTATATATTTCATAGTGTCGTACTAGTTGATATATTCCATGAAGCGATCGTGGTCGAACCACAGGATCAAGGGGTGCCTAACACCTTCCCCTCGGTCAACAGAATTCCTTAGCTGGAAACCACGGGATCGAGGGGTGTCTAACACATTTTTCTAGGTCAACAGAATTTCTTAGCTGGAATCTCTGTTCGTGGACCAGTTTTTAAGAGTCAAAATCGTTTTAAAAAAGAATTTCCAAAGGTGACTTGGCATACCCGTTTTATGCCAAGTGGCGACTCTAAATTCAAATGAAAAAGAATCATTTTCGAAATAAATTCTATCTTTTGTCACTTAATAATAAAAATCCTTTCAAACTTAAAATTAATCTTTTGGATAAAAAGGGGTATGACATGGGTCAAATAGAATGTTTACTACCTCTACAGAATCCATAACTATGCAAAGAGAAATATATTCATGTCGGTATGCAAGATGAAGCCCTCGTAGTAGCGCCAGGATCTCCCGCATAACAGTGGATGTTTTAGTAGTATATAGTCCCTGCAAAACCTAGTAACCAATCACCGAAATGAGTCCTGAGGACCCCACCTCACCACTCCTACCCTTACCCATATACCCCCACTCATGTTTTTCTCAACGAATACCATAACAAAATTACACACCACATACCAGTGAAAGGGGGATCTAATATATACACTACTCACCTTCAACCTCCCTTCACCATCAATATACGCATACACACAGTTACACACACAGAGCAAGATCCATATACAACAATACACTCAATACACATATATACTTCCTTATTTGACTGAATTCACAGCAAAATACACTCACTCTCACTTGAAAATACACACATCACTCATACACAGGAGGATATACACACACACAAAGAACCAAGGGGAAGGGAAAAATTGTTCTAATGTAGAACGAACCACGTACTGCAACGGATACACACACAATAAAGGGAAATTGGAGTAAGATTAAAGAGAAAGAAAAGAGGAGAGATAAGAACGACAAAAAGAGGGGGTGAATAGTGGAAAACGGCGGCGAAGGGCGCGCCTTAAAAATGTTATTGCTGCCCTTTTTCTCCGATTTCATCACTGCCGAGCTCGGCGGAGCTCCGGCGAAGCCCCCAACTCAAACCTACCTCAATATCCATCGAAAAACAACCAAAACTGATCCAACCATCCCCAGCTCTGGCAAAATCCATTGGAAAGCGAACAAAACAGTAACGTTATATACAAAGATGAGTACGAGTGTCTCTTTTCTTCGTGATTATTGGTTCGAGTTGGCAAAAATAGAATAAAAAGGTTAGATCAAAGTCGGATGGAGTTCGTTATTGAGGCTTAAGTCGGATTTTCTAGACGCGGTTCTATCTTTGATATATTGAAATCGATAATTATGGTCTAATTCTTTAACTCTCTCTCTTTATTTCATTTTAAATTTAGGAAATTGATTTTATAATTATGTGTTGGATGGTGATAATTGGGTGATTTTGTTGAGGTTGATATTACTTGTTATGGATAATTTATTTTGGTATGAATTCGATGTTAGTATGGTTTGGATAACCATGTCTTGTATAAAAAAATTCTGTTGAAAAGCGATTTGGGGGAAGGGATTGAAAATCGATAAAAATGATTATCGGCTTGTGTTGATTGATGGTTGTTTAAATCAAAATGAATGTTGATTATGCCGATCTCGATAGTATCATATCTTAGGCCATGAATTAATAGGCAAATGGTAGGTTGGGTAGGCAGAACTTAGGGATTATTGATTGTTAAATGTTTGGAATGTTTATTGAATGATTTTGTTTTTCTCGCATTTGAAAAATGTATTCATTTGGATAGGGGAATTCCCCGAGACACATTGTACTTATTCACCGGGGAATGCCCCAAAGTATCATGTATGCAAAGGAGGCTCGTGATCAAGGCCCGAGGCATCGGGTAAAGCATATCTAGGATAATTAGAATAGTTTAGGTTTCTATTTCAGCATTTTTAATTTTGGTTTGTAATAAATTAGACTGGACAATATTTTTGGACTTGTTTTATTGGTTTGATTGATTGTATTTATGTGTTTTATTGGTTTATACATTTCATAGTGTCGTACTAGTTGATATATTCCATGAAGCGATCGTGGTCGAACCACGGGATCGAGGGGTGCCTAACACCTTCCCCTCGATCAACAAAATTCCTTAGCTGAAAACCATGGGATCGAGGAGTGCCTAACACCTTTTCCTCGATCAACAGAATTCCTTAGCTGGAATCTCTGTTCGTGGACCAGTTTTAAAGAGTCAAAACCGTTTTAAAAAAAAAATTCCAAAGGTGACTTGGCATACCCGTTTTATGCCAAGTGGCGACTCTGAATTCAAATGAAAAAGAATCATTTTCAAAATAAATTCTATCTTTTATCACTTAATAATAAAAACCCTTTCAAACATAAAATTAATCTTTTGGTTAAAAAGGGGTGTGACAGTGGGTCAAATAGAATGTTTACTACCTCTACAGAATCCATAACTATGCAAAGAGAAACATATTCATGTCGGTATACAAGCTGAAGCCCTCGTGGTAACCCAAGGATCTCCCGCATAACAGTGGATGTTTTAGTAGTATGTAGTCCCTGCAAAACCTAGTAACCAATCACCGAAGTGAGTCTTGAGGACTCCGCCGATACCTGCCAAATCAGAGGTAGTGGGTGCTGCAGCATCAGTATGGAGGAAGATAGTGTTGGGATTGGTAATGGGTAATGTCCAAGGTGTAGGGTGGTTGCGAGACATAGGTTTGGAGATCATGAACTATAGTGTTTGATAGAATTCACGGCTTAAAGTAAGAACTGTGTGCAACGAAGGTTGGACTTTGGTGTTTTCAAATGTGTTTTTATTTTGAGTTATCTAGAAGTGCCAGAGCAAGAATGCATAGAAAATTATTCGAGTTAGGGCGGACATATGAACAGATTTGTGGTGCCAATGAAGTAAATATTTGAGCCAAGTATACAGTACTGAAGGGGTGGAACCTAGAAGTGAAGGTATGTGATGTAGCAATTGGAGTTGGCGCTAAAGAGGTGAAGTGGCAGAAATGAAAGAAAGTATGGTCATTGGATGAAGGTAGGCATTTGTTGGCAATCGGTAATGAATGATGAGCCAGAGAAAAGTGTGTATTTTCGGGGGAAGCTTAAGTTTCCAAATCCACGTATAGATCGATGTCCGAGGACGTGGGAGTTTTAGTGAGAGCATTGTAACACGACTTAGCTTGACTATAAATATGCCTGTAGGAGTTAGGCCCTAAATAATTTGGTCATCATCTTTACCACTATTGGAATCCTCGGAAATATAATGAATGTTAATTAGATGTCGAAGCTGAGGCGGTAGGTCAAAGGAGGGCGACAATTGAGCGTGTAGGAATAAAGGTTTTTTTACCGCAAACTAATGAAAGATTTATGTTATAAAACATAATTATTTTCACCCATTGTTCATTGAACCAATTTACTAGTAAAATTCATGATGGCAAACAGATTTCATTGAAGTTTTGAAAGATTCTCAATTTTTTTTCTACTTATTCAATCAGAATATCGGTAGAAATAGTCACTAGACATGACAACCCGCTGTACTAAAGTTCTCTCTATGCGCAGGGTTCGAAAAAGGGTCCCACCATAAAAGTGTATTGTACGCAGTTTTATCTTGCATTTCTGACAGAGGCTGTTTTCAAGACTTTACGTGTGACCTCCTAATCATATGACAACAACTTTATCAGTTATTTCAAGGCTCACCTTCAAGGTTTATTGATAAAGAAGAGATACTTAAAGGCTTACTAATAATGGTATATGGATATGCTAGGACTAGTAACTAAATTAAGGGAGGTTGATTTGATATGGAGCTTGATAAAATCCCTAGAGCTGTTGGACCAAGTTCGTTGATGTGGTTCTTAGATGAATGGACAAGGTTTATTGATTGAAAATGATCTAATTCTCATTACAATGTTAGTGATACAATTGCTACTTATAGAGAAATAACCGACTCCACTAACATCCAACTCCACTAACTTGACAGCTATACACCAGCTGTACACCACTCTCTTTTCTAACAAACTATAACAACCTAACTGACTAGTCTCTTTACTCCCCCTCAAGCTGGTGACCGAAAAACATCAAGGACGCTCAGCTTGGAAAGAAAAAACTGATGTTGAGCTGCTGGAAATCCTTTAGTCATGAGATCAGCTAGTCGCATGTTGGAGGGGACATGAACTGGTTGCAGCAAACCTGATTTGATTCTTTCTCTGACAAAATAACAATCGATTTCTATGTGCTTATTTCTCTCATGAAAAATAGGATTAGCAGCAATTTGTAGTGCAGCTTTATTATCACAAAACTACTTCACAGGCATGGTTAAGGTCACTCCAAGCTCTGCCAATAAACCAGCCAACCATATCACTTCAGCAGTTGCACTTTCCATGCTCCTATACTCAGTTTCTACTGAGCTTCTGCTCACTGTATGTTGTTTCTTAGATTTCCAAGAAACCAAAGAATCACCCATCATGACTATATACCCTGAAACCGACCTTCTAGTGTTGGGACAAGATGCCCAATCAGAATCACAGAAGGCAGTCATAGATGTGATCTCATCTGCTTTAAGTTGAATTCCAAGTCCAGGATTACCCTTCAGATACCTCACCACCCTTAGTGCACCATCCATGTGAGACTGTTTAGGTCTCTGCATAAATTGGCTTAATGTTTGTACTGCAAAGCAAATGTCAGGCCTTGTAATAGTGAGATAAAGAAATTTGCCAACCACCTTTTGATAACCAAGTATGTCATCTATTTCTGGATCATCAGATGGACCAACTTGGAGGTCATACTCTACAGAAGTTAATTTCTTATTGACCTCTAATGGTGTTGGAGATGGTTTGCACCCACTCAGGCCAATTTGTGAGGTCAGTTCCAGCACATATTTCCTTTGGTTAAGCAAGACACCTTTGCCAGACCTGAGTACTTCAATTCCCAAGAAGAATCTTAACTGGACCAAGTCTTTCACCTTGAATGCCTTGTTCAGTGTGTCTTTTTCATGTTGAATTAGAGTAGAGTTACTCCCTGTGATAAGCAGATCATCAACATAAACCAAGACCATTACAATATTATGTCCTGATCTCTGAATAAACAGTGAGTGATCATAGCTGCTTTGTGTATAGCCACCAATAATTAATGTATTTGTGATCTTAATATTCCACTGTCTTGAAGCCTGTTGAGTCCATATAATGATTTTTTCAGTTTCCATACCAGTTTACTTCCTTGTCTCTGAAAGCCTTGAGGCAATTCCATGTATACATCTTCATAAAGATCTCCTTGTAGGAAAGCATTAATTACATCCATTTGGAAGATGTCCCACTTCTTGGAGGCTGCCAGGCTTATCACAGCTTTAACTGTCACTATTTTAGCAACAGGTGAGAGGGTATCATAATAATCCAAACCTTCCTGCTGATTGTATCCCTTCACAACTAATCTGGCCTTGTATCTTTCAATGCTCCCATCAACCTTATATTTAATCTTGTATACCTATTTAGAACCTATAGCATGTTTCCCTGGTGGTAGAGGGACCAGGTCCCAAGTCTGATTTCCCTCCAGGGCTTGAATTTCAAGCTGCATAACCTTAGTCCAGTGTTCATCTGTTGCGGCTTCTTTAAAATTTTGTGGTTTAATTTGAGCTGAAAAGGCTTCCAGATAGGCTTGATATGCTGGTGAGACATTATCATAAGACAACACATCTGAGATAGAATAAAGGGTCACACTTCCATACTTACCACCAGATTTAGTGGTTACATAATCCTTTAACCATATTGGCGGATCGGCACTCCTTGTTGTCCTTCTCAAGTCTGCTGGTTGTGGAACAAGTGGAAATGAATATTCCACTGGTGGCATTTCATCAGCTTCAACTGTGGAATGTTGCATATTATCTACAACTTCTGGCACACCAGAAGAGCTAGCAGGATCATCATATACAGGGGCATGTGATGCAGGCATGGGTATTGGAGTAGGGTCAGGATGATGATGATCATTGACAGAGTGTGGAACATCAAAAATAGTGGTTCCTTCATATGTGATTCCCTTGAAAGAAAAGATGTCTTCTCTGAATACCACATCTCTACTGACCCAACATGTGTTCTGCTGAAGATCAAATAACTTGTATCCCTTTTGAGTCTCAGAATAACCAATAAAAACTACTTTTTTGGCTCTTGGTTCAAACTTATCTCCTTTAGGTAAAGTAGATGCAAAACATAAGCAACCAAAGACCCTTAAGTGATCATATACTACAGGTTTCTTATATAAAATTGTATAAGGAGACTTTCCTTGTAAAATTGGTGTAGGCAGTTTATTTATAAGATATGTTGCAGTCATAACACAGTCTCCCCAGAACTTGTTAGGGATGGAACTCTGAAATTTAAGAGCTCTAGCTACTTCAAGAATGTGTCTATGTTTTCTCTCCACCACCGTATTTTGTTGGGGTGTGTATGGACAAGAGCTTTGATGAATAACGCCCAAGGATGAAAGTAAATCAGAACACTGAGAATTGAAAAACTCTCTACCATTGTCTGATCTTAATGTCTTCACAGTAGTACCAAACTGATTCTTTACTTTCAACAAAAAAAATTTCAGAACAACAATCACTTTAGACTTATACTGAACCAAACATGTCCACGTATATCTACTATAGTCATCAACAATGGTAACAAAGTAATGTTTTCTGTCATAAGTAGGAACCTTAAAAGGACCCCATACATCAACATGTATCAACTGAAAAATGCTATTAGAATGTGAGTTACTAACAGGAAACTGTAACCTTGTATTCTTGGATAATGGGCATATCTCGCATAGTTTGCGTGCTTTTCTTCCATTCTGAACAATGGGAATGCAACTTGGAATACTGATGGATGGATGGCCTAATCTCATATGCCACATTACACTATCAACTTCTTTACGAATTGTTGAGCCTACTACAGGATGTCTTGCTACATCATCCTTCAGCAAGTATAAATCATTGTTTTCTCTACCAATCCCCAAGACCTTGCCAGAGTAAAGGTCCTGGAAAACACAAAAATCTAGGTAAAAGCATACTGAGCAGCAAAGATTTTTTGTCATCTTTGACACTGACAACAAGTTATACTTGAAATCAGGAACATATAGAATATTCTTAAGCCTATGATCTCTCAGTATGACAGTGGTTCCTTTGTGTGTAACTTCACATCTACCACCTATAGGTACTTGGACCTTGTTTATCTCACAACCCTCAAGTTTTAAGGGATTAAACAAGCACTCTTTATATGGTGTGATATGGTGAGATGCACTAGAATTAATTATCCACTCATGTGAAAAAATACTGGATAAATGTGCAAGTATACCTGTCATATTAGCCTGAAAATCACCTGAGGTATTGTTAGTGTTGTTAGTGTTGTTGCTGCCTGAGGTGTTACTGGAACTTGCTGTGATGAATTATTGATATTGTTCCTCAAATATGTACCTCCCTTCTCCTAAAGAAACAAGTCCAATTTATGCATCAACAGCATTACCTCGGGCATAGGCTTTAGTGGAACTATATTGGCCCTTCTTTTTGCTTTTGAAATCAGGTGGATATCCTACCACTCTATAGCAATCCTCTGTTCAATGGTTTCTGTAACCACAATGAGCACAACCTGTAGGAAAAAGTGGATTCTTATAGGTGGTCTGATTTGAAGTAGAAGCAGGTTTAGACGGGTTAAATGTTGATCCCTTGTGTTTGTGGCCACCTCTAGCCATTAAGGTGATGGAATCCATTTATTTGCTACCAGCACCCATGCCTCTTTGGCTTTTTTCTTGCCCTACTAGTGCATATGCTTGATTGACCGTTAAGACAGGGGTGCGCAATAAAATATCACTTCGAACATGACTGAAACTCTCATTTAGCCCCATCAAAAATTGCAACAACCTTTGATTTCTCAGCATTTCAGTGGAAGCCTTAGATCCTTCACAACTACAGCCTACTCCTGGTACTAAGGCATCTATCTCATCCCAATAATCTCGTATTTTGGAATAGTAAGCATTGACTGAGTTTGTACCTTGAGTTAGAGTAGCTATATCCTTCCAGAGCTGATATATTCTAGTGAGATTTGATTAATCGAACCTTTCCTTGAATTCGTACCAAACCTTTTTTGAATCAGACACATACACTATGTTAGAAACCAAATTCGGCGAAACAGTAGCTCCAATCCAACTCAGAACAATCGCATTACATCGTTCCCAGAGTTTTCCCAAATCGCTACTGTACTGAGCTTTTGTACAACTGCCATCCACGAAACCTAGCTTGTTTTTCCCTAGCAAGGCCAATCGCATTGATTTGCTCCACAATGTGTAATTCTCAGGTCTTGTTAGCTTGATGCCAATTAACACCAATCCAGGTGTATCGGAATTTTGCAGATATAGAGGATGATGGAAATCAATTTGCGCTGCCATTCCTGCTGGGTTCTGCGAATTGAGTGAAGAGGTGGTATTGTCCGCCATTGTTGACGATACTCCGGTGCGTAGCTGCAGCAGCTCGTGGATCACTGCTCTGATACCATGATAAAATCCCTAGAGCTGTTGGACCAAGTTCGTTGATGTGGCTCTTAGAGGAATGGACAAGCTTTATTGATTGAAAATGATCTAATTCTCATTACAATGTTAGTGATGCAATTGCTACTTATAGAGAAAAATAACCGACTCCACTAACATCCAACTCCACTAACTTGACAGTTGTACACCAGTTGTACACCACTCTCTTTTCTAACAAACTATAACAACCTAACTGACTAGTCTCTTTAGAGCTCTATGATGCTACCTAGACAAAGGATGATACTATGACTAGCATACCATATGATAAATTGCTCATTAAAGAAAGGGTAACTTACATAAATCTCTTAATCTGTAAGTGATATTACATAAAATCTCGAATATTTTGTTAATTACATTTTATCTCCTTTTTTTAAAATAGTGATACATATGTTATACGGTGATACATATAAAAAATTGATACATTTGAAACCGACAAAGATATTTATTTGAGGAAATAATAAATTATCTTTTATTCTGTGGAGCAAATGACACATAATCAGTTATACAATAAATTAATAATTTTTTTTTAAAAAAGTAAGGGACATTAGGTAATATAGTCTCTTAAGTTTGAAATTTGTTTAATTTATCCATTTTTCTACCTAACCATTTTGTCTCTGTATAACATTTTTGAACGAGGGAGCATGTTTTTTTCCACTATATTTGATGCTGTGAGCCTGTGACGTGATTTACTTTTTTTTTCAAAATGAACCAATTTTGTCAAATTGTAAAGAAGCTAATTTTACATGGATTAATGATTAATAATTCACCATTTGGTTGAGCAAAAGGGTATAAAATTAATTTCAAAAATTAATTTCTAGATATAAATACAACTGCAATAGCATTATGATGAAATTCCATGAGTGAAATTCTAGAAGAATAAATTAAATAAGCATTTAATTTAGTTTTAGTTGTCACACTTTACCCCTAGGTAGAGAAGTAACATATGAATCACCATAATATCATATATATCACCCATTAATATCATATGAATCATCCAATAACTGAAATAAATAATTGTATCTACCATATGAATCACCATAATATAATATGTATCACCCATTAATATCATATGTATCACCTGTTAAAAATCATACAAACTGTATCTATTGTATGAATCACCATAATGCCCATATAATGATGTCATATTTATCATCTATATGAATCACCATTAAAAGAATAAACATGTATGAATAACTAAAAAAAATTATATATGTATCAATAGATTTTTAAAAAAAAATGGGAGAGATTTTAGGAGAGGAAAAAAAAAGCTCCATGCGTTAATGGAGGAGGAAAAATCAAGAAGGAAGATGATTTGATTGTTGATAAATAGGGAGATATTTTAGGGAAGGAAATCTTTGAAAAAAATAGCTTGAATGAGTTAATAGTGGAATAAAAATAGGATGTGGGGTTTTGTTGATATATTTTAAGAGTAAAGTTAAAAATCTAGATTTTATGTAAATTTTTTAAAAAATAAGAGATATTAGATAATATAATCTCTTAAGTTAGAAATTTGTGTAATTTATCCTTAAAGAAAGGCTAATGAAAATACATGTTCTTATTGTAAGAAATACAAACCGTTGCTTGTGAGCTTTGAACATTATATTATAGATTCACCAACACTTATTTGTAGAACTAGTGGCGCTAGGCCGTGCTGAGCACGGGCCTAACATGATAAATTTCAATTTTTAAAATTATTATGAAAGCAGTGAAATGAATTGTTATTATTAAATAGTTTTAAATAATTTAAGTTTTTAATTATTTTAATTTATAATATTTTTTCTTCTATTTCAATTTAAGTGACACCAATATAATTTCGAGAATTAAGTAAATATCACAATTGAAGTAGCAAAACAGACATGTCTTAAATGATTCATAATAACTAATTAGAAGTGATGTAGTAAATTACGGAGCAAACAGTGGTCTGCAAGCATGTCAATCACCGAAATGAAAAAGTGTTTAAAATATTAAAATTGAATTTCCTTGTTTACGTATTTTATGCTTCATTTAGTTGTACCTAATACAAATTGATATTTTGATCACTCAAATCTTAGATCGTAAATATGTATTTAATTTTTTGTTTGAATCTAATCATTAGATCTCAAAAGGTGTACTACTTTCATACCTTTTTTTGACCCAGATATTACTATTGCAAAGTACTTCATCCGATCATTTTAATTTATATATATTTTTAATCTATTTTATCCTTATTATTAAATATTATTTATAATCTAATACTTAGGTGACTTATAATATCTATTTAGAAGTGATATAATAAAATTACTGTAAAGGTTACTTGTGAATTTTTTTTACGTGGACCCCGTATAAGTCTTCAAGTAATTTAAAACATCAATGGTTAACTAATTAGAAGCGATATCATAAATTACTATAAAAAGTACTTGTTGACAAAAATTTAAGTGGACTCTATATAAGTCGTCAAGTTAATTTAAAACATCAAGAGTTAACTTATAATTTTGTGTCTATTTTATCTTTATTATGAAATATTATTAATTCTATAATGCTTAGATGATCTATAATAATTAATTAGGGGTGATATAAAAAAAATCACGATTGAAGTAGTTGAAGCACGAATGTCAGAAATGTCTATTGTTTATTTTTTTAATTAAATATTATTAATTAATTAGGGGTGATAAAATAAAATCACGATTGAAGCAGCTGAAGCAGGCATGTCATAAATGTTTATTGTATTTTTTAATTAAATATTATTAATTTTCTAATACGTAAATGACTTATAACAATTAACTAAGAATGATATAGTAAAATTACGATTGAAGTAGTCGAAGCAAGCATATCATAAATATCGATTTTACTTTTTTTTATTATATATTATTAATTTTCTAATACGTAAATGACTTATATAATTAATTAGGGATGATATAGTAAAATTACGATTGAAACAGCTGAAGCAAACATGACATAAATATCTATTTTATTTTTTTAATTAAATAATATTAATTTTTTAATACGTAAATGACTTATAAGGCTAGGGCCAGTTTGGGTCGCTAGTGTAGGGAATTACTTGGTGGGGGTATTATTCTTGTTATGATACCTTGTTCCATGTTGTATTACGAATCTGTGTGCTTTTCTCTGTTTTTTATTACTTGTGGGTGCCGTATTTATGTTATGAAATCTTGTTCTGTGTTTTACTATGTATTTGTGTGGTATCTCGTGTCTTGAGCCGGGGGTCTATCGGAAACAACCTTTCTACTTCTTTAGAGGTAGAGGTATGGACTGCGTACATCTTACCCCCCCAGACCCCACTAGGTGGGAATACACTGGGTTTGTTGTTGTTGATATAGTAAAATCACGGCTGAAGCAGGCACGTCGTTCACAAGCTGCCTGCTTCAACAACTTCTTTCACACGTATATATCTATTATCTATATCTATTATCTATTATACTAATATATAAGTGAGGATAAGCTGCTGAAGCAGGCAGCTTGTGGACGACATGCCTGCTTCAGCAGCTTCAACAGTGATTTTACTATATCATTCTTAATTAATTGTTATAAATTATTTTTGTATTAAAAAATTGATAATATTTAATTAAAAAAGTAAAGTAGATATTTATGACATGTCTGCTTTAATTGTTTCAACCGCGATTTTACTATATCATCCTTAATTAATTATTATAAGTTATTTACATATTAGAAAATTAATAATACATAACTAAAAAAGTAAATAGATATTTATGACATGTCTGCTTCAGCTGCTTCAATCGTGATTTTATATATCATTCCTAATTAATTATTATAACTCATTTACATATTAAAAAATTAATAATATTTAATTTAAAAAATATAATAAACATTCATGACATGTCTTCTTCAATTGCTTCAATCGTGATTTTATTATATCACCCCTAATTAATTATTATAGATCATCTAAACATTAAAAAATTGATAATATTTTATATAAAAAAAAGGTAAAATAGACACAAAATTCTATGTTAACTCTTGATATTTTAAATTAATTTGATGACTTATATGGAGTCCACTTATAAAAAAATCCATGGAATATTCATTAGAAGAAGTGAATATTTAGATGATTCAGTTCAGGGCTCCATTTAGGCATATCATAACCAATAAAAGTCTGATCTTCAAAGACTTGATTCAGAGCTCTTGTCATTACCATTGCTGATAAAATAAATAATGCAGGAGAAAGAGGGTCCCCTTGCTTGACACCTCTAGTGGAGTGCAAGAAACCCACAGACTGTCTTTCCTTTATTCGTTAGATCTTCGCTTTTTCAATTACGCTTGAAATAAGCTTTCACAACATTCATCGTCATCTGAGAGAAGAACTTCATTCTTTTTCCTTTTCTTTGTAAAGTGAAAATAGAAGTGGAAAAGTGAAGAAGAAGAATGAGTTGTATTTGTAGTTTGTTATACTAAGAGTTAGTTGGAAATAAATACCCTTGCCTTTACTCTTTTTGGCAATATTTACGCCTTTACCTTTTAATTATGGGTTGCGTTTTAGGAATATAGTAGGGGTATTTTGGTCAAAGAAGCTAAGAAAAAAGTGTTGGCGGGAGCAAGAGTTGTTTGGGTAGTTGTGAAGTTTGCAGTAACTAGGATCGTTGGTGCTTACCTACTGTTAAATTTTATATTATATGTTGGTTATCGATCGAAATGGGAAGAAATGAACTAAAGAAGGTAGTGTCCGAGAATACGTAAGCAGCTGAAGCAGGCTGCTCATGGTTGACATGCCTGCTTCAGCTGTTTCAACTGTAATTTTACTATATTATTTCTAATTAATTATTATAAGTCATTTACGTATAAAAATTAAAAATATTTAATAAAAAATTTAAAATAGACATTCATGACATGATTGTTTCAACTGCTTAACCTTGATTTTACTATAGTACTCGTAATTAATTATTGTAAGTCATTTAAGTATTAAAAAATTAATAATATTTAATAAAAAAATAGACATAAAATAATAAATTATTTTTTGATGTGTTTATAAGTCATTTAAGTGTTAAAAAAATAATCATATTTAATAAAAAATAAAATAGATATAAAATAATAAATTATTTTTGATGTTTTAAATTAACTTGATGTCTTATATGTGATCACTTAAAAAATATAAATTATTTTTTTATATTTTAAATTAACTTGACGTTTTATATGGGACCACTTAAAAAAATTTCACAAATATTTGTTATAATAATTTTACTATGTCACTTCTAATTAGTAGAATAGAAGAAAAAAATATTATAAATCACAGTAATTAAAAAAATAAATTATTTAAAAAATATAATTGACTATCAATGTCACAAAAATTTGAACAACATAAAATATTGTTATACAAATTTCATCAATCTAAATATAATAGTATATGCCTAACTTAGAATTTATCAACCAAACACATAAAGGTTTTAACTAAATGATGGAATTATACATAACGTAAAATTTTTAAAGATCAATATTAAGCCGTGCGTAGCACGACTTAAGCCGACTAGTAAGTAATAGAAATGTAGATGGATCACTAAAGTTCTAAAAAAATACCCAAAAAGTGCTTAATTATAAGCTTAGCTAATTTGTTTTTAATACGTCTCAAATTAAAAAAATAAATCACTTTACAACGATAATAACATATTTAACGTTGTCTCACACAATCACATTTGAAGAGAATAGACCCTACCTCACAAGTAGAGAAATTATTTTCGATAAATCTTTAAGAAAAAACAGCTCAAAACAATTTAGAAAAATAATGAAAATAAAAGCATAACAAGATATTCTGAATAGTAACTACAACAAAATATATAATACAACAATTGAAGTAGAGAACAACTAATAATAAAAATCAAAAGACGAAAAAATGACGTTCTTTTTATTTTTATATGTTTGTCTTATTTTGATTGGACACAGAATTAAAGGAAGTAGATAAATTTTTTGAATCATATGATAAACTAAAGATACTATATATAATGTACCTAATGAGTTTTAATCTTGGGACAATGAGATCTCAAGTTCAAATCCCATTAGAGACAAGGTACTATTTCCTTTGTCTGAATTTTTGTGACACCGTTTGAATTTCGAAAGTCAAACAGTTTAAATTTGATTGTGAATTTGGGAATAGAATCTTCAACTTTTTATAAAATTTATATTTTTAAAAATTACGTAAAAAGTATTATAAGTTATAATAACTGACAATTCAAAATATTTAAAGATATAAAAATTATGGTCAAAGATAACTTGTTTGAATATTAAAATCTGAAAGTTTTCACATAAATTAGAGGGAGTAAGTGATATCTTTTCACCTGTTCTATCGTTCGTGGGCAGAGTTATCTGATATATGTTACTGGTGGAGACAACAGATATCTCATAAGTTAGTCGAGGTCCTAACCTTGTTGGACGAATTACCTGGTACTTGTTGCATAATCGAGGTCTGATCTTATTGGACAGAACTACCCAATACTTATTATTAGTAAAAGATGCCAAGTATGATAGATTTACGTGGTATCAACTACTAGTAGAAGATGAAAGATATCTCATGAAATTAATCGAGATTCTAATGGTCAGAGTTTTTTAATAGCTATTGCTTATTAGAGGTCCTAGTCATCATGGTCAAAGTTATCCAAGTACATATTTGCCAGTGCAAGCAAGTAATCATGAAGCTAGTCGAGGCACAAAAATCAGCTATCACGGGAGATGTTGAAATAAAAAAAATTAGGAGCGTCAAATCGGTAGACATTCTTTTTTAAACCAACCAACAAACAAACAAATGGAAAGGGAATAACTAAAAACACAATACAAACTGTCTCTCCCGCCATTAGTATTATGAAATGCACTCTTCCATTTTCTTCCTTCACCAACCCTTTTCGATCCGAAAATTATCTCTACCAATGCAATCAACAAATACAACGCCTTTTCAAAATCGGCAAAATCAACGATGCCCGCAAAATGTTCGACGAAATGCCTCAACGAGATGGGGTTTCTTGGAACTCAATGATCTCCGGTTACTGTCACAACGGGCTCCTTAACGATGCCCGAGCACTCTTTGATGTCTTTCAAGGCAAGAATATTAGGACTTGGACTTCGATGTTATCTGGGTATGCGAAAAATGGGAGGTTTTGTGATGCTGTTGATGTGTTTGAAGCAATGCCGGAGAAGAATGTCGTGTCGTATAATGCGATGTTGAGTGGGTATTTGGGGATCGGTGATTTTGTGAGTGCACGGAAGGTGTTTGATGAAATGGGTGAGAGAAATGTTGCCTCTTGGAACGCGATGATTAATGGGTATGTGAAGGGTGGGAGGATGAGGGAAGCGCATGAGATGTTTGATGTAATGCCGGATAGAAATGAGGTGTCGTATACCATTATGATTTCGGGATGTGTTGGGGTGGGTGAGTTTGAGGAAGCGTGGAGGTGGTTTGTGGATATGCGTAGGAGGGGAGAGGTTAGGCCAGATCAGAAGATGTTCTTGGTGGCGTTATCGGTGGTTATTGGATTGGATAATGTGGTGATGCTAGCGAATTTGGTGACATTGGCGATGAAAATGGGGTATAGTGAGGATGTTGTGGTAGGAACTGCGATTTTGAATGCATTTACGCAAATTGGGAATATGGATATGGCGTTGAAGTTTTTTGAGAATTTGCCTGAGAAGAACGAGTACTCGTGGACAACGATGATTTCTGCTCTCTCGCAATGTGGAAGGTTGGAAGATGCAGTTGCACTTTATAGACAAGTTCCCGAACAGACTGTTGAGACACAAACTGCAATGATGACTGCATATGCTCAGAGCGGGAGGATAGTTGAGGCAAGGCAAGTGTTTAACGACATTAGGAACCCAAACGTCCTTAGTTGGAATGCTCTGCTAGCTGGATATATGCACAATGGCATGATTGAGGAGGCTGAGGAGTTGTTCAAGCAAATGCCTACAAGGAATGTAGCATCTTGGGCAGCAATGATTTCTGGGCTAATGCATAATGCACAAAGTGTGGAATCTCTGGAGTTGATGGCTCAGATGCATAGATTAGGTAACATTCCAAGCGATTCGAGCTTCACTAGTGCTCTTTTGGCATGTGCAAACATTGGAGACATTGAGGTGGGGAGACAGATACATTCTCTTTCATTCAAAGCAGGTTGCCAGTATAATCCATTTGTCGGGAACGGATTGATAACTATGTATGCTAAATGCAAGAACTTGGAAGATGATGCAGAAGCACTTGGCTTAACAAGATCAGACATAATATGCTCCCCCTCCATCCCTGCAGGCCACTCTTATAATTTCAGGTTGGAGGATGCTGTTAGAGTCTTCCAACAGATGCATAATCGTGATGTTGTGTCTTGGACTGCTGTGATATCAGCTTATGTGCAAGGTGGGCGAGGAGAAATTGCTCTTGAGTTATTTCTTGACATGTTTTATCACGGAATTAAGCCAAATGAACTGACAGTCACTAGTCTATTGAGTGCCACTGGGAGCCTCGGTGCAAAGAAGCTAGGTCAACAGCTTCATGTCCTAACGTTTAAGCTTGGGATGGATTCGCAGTTGTTTATTGGTAATGCACTCAGTGCAATGTACTTCAAGTGTGGATCTTTGGATGGCATTCAGGTTTTTGATGAGATGTTAGAACGAGATATTGTAACGTGGAATGCTCTTTTGACTGGTTGTGCACAGAATGGCTTAGGTAAAGAGGCTGTTTCTTATTTTGAGAAACTGACAGCTGAAGGGTTTGTTCCGAATCAAATCACATTTCTTGAGCTCTTGTGTGCTTGTGGACATGCGGGGCTAGTGGATGAAGGTTTGGCGTATTTCAATTCCATGAGACAGAAATACGGGATTGTACCAGTACTAAATCATTATACTGCAGTGGTAGATCTTCTTGGGCGGGGTGGACGGCTCCTTGAAGCCGAGTCACTAATTAAAGACATGCCTATGCAGCCAGATACTGTAACTTGGGACGCCCTTCTTGCTGCCTGTCGAAATCATCATGACACCAGTCTTGGGCAGAGAGTTGCAGAAAGGCTTTTTCACATGGGTACAAAGGAGTCGGGAGCCTATGTTCTATTATCAAACATATATGCTTCTCAAGGTATGTGGGACAACGTCCGCAAAGTACGTGAAACAATGCTGGATCGAGAAGTAAATAAAGAACCTGGATTTAGCTGGATCCAGATCAAGAATACGCTTTACTCTTTCCTCTCAGGGAATAAGACATGTGATCATGTTGATGAGATATATCCAATCCTGAGAGAATTCTGCACGAGCTTTCAAGCAGAGGGTTACATCCCTGAGACAAAATTTGTCCTCCGTGATGTTGAGGAAGAGCAAAAGCAAAATGAGCTTTTATACCATAGTGAGAAGATTGCTGTTGTCTTTGGCATCTTAAACACTCCAAATGGATCTCCTGTCGAGATTATGAAAAACCTCCGCATATGTGGTGACTGCCACACTTTTATGAAATTCTTGTCCAAAGCTACACATCGCAAGATAATAATTCGAGATGGAAATAGATTTCACCATTTCTCTGAGGGATTCTGTTCTTGTGGAGATTATTGGTGATAAATTCATGAGAAATCTTCATCTGACTAACTGACGCGTAGCATTCCTACTGTGCCTGTCTGATGGTTACTATTGATGACAGAAATTCAGTAACTCATCCCATGCTCAGTTCAGTTCAGTAAATCATGTTCAGTGTCCATTCAGATGGGAGTAGGAATTAGCACCGAGTGAACCTAAGGATGGGGACTCACCTGTTATACAAGGGTGCGATTCCTAGAAGCAATCCTTGCGTTCCAGAACTATGTAGCCAGCATAGGTTGAAATATCGTAGCCTGCTATATGAGGTTAAATGAAGTGGCTTAACCTGTTATGTGAGGGTTCCCACCGTTTTCGCTAGAGTTACCTGTTATATAAGGGCTACTCACATGTTGTCCTTACCAGTGACGCGGTATTGACACCCTTCCAATCAGGGCATAGATTGGACCCCAGCTCAGCTATTATAGCACCTTTGGGGTATGTCGGTTAGATACTACTTCCCACAGTTTCATGGTACAGAATCAGGACGGTCAGATACAGTCAATCATTCTCAGTAATAGAACTCAGGTAGTTCTTCAGATTCCAGGACTGTCAGATACAGTACGGAACTCATTCATTCATGTTATCAGTCATGTCATGTTATCAGTATTCAGATTCAGTAATCACGATATCACGTTGTCAGTTACAATTACGTAATTATGTATGCATTCTCACATTCATGTTAGACAGTCAGTTAGCATTAGCATGCATGTGAACCTTTGCATTTAGCCTACCTCACATGTATACTCAGTACATATGTACTGACGCATTCACGCTATGGTGCTTTCTTTTTATGTTACATCATAGGTTTAGAGACATGAGTTCCAGATCAGCAGTAGATTCCAGATTCAGCAGTCAGAGTAGAAGTGAGTCCTCATCCTTCGAAGACATAATGATTTTCAAGTATCTCATTGATTAGCTTATTAGTTGGAGTTAGTTGGGGACATGTCCCATAAACTCCTTATTCAGATTCTTTAGACAGTAGGGGCTTTCAGACTAGATGCAGACTAGATACAGACTATCAAGTTCTGAATTCAATATTTTTAGTTTTGTTTTGGGTATTCTATTACCCCACACAGATGTTACGTTATTCAGTTATGTTCATGATCGAATCTTATGGCCTTTCAGTGCATGTTTCTGTATTATTATGTTATCTTATACAGTATACAGGTACAAATATCAGTCATGGGTTAGCTTATGGTCCTTTAGGGTCATGAGCACCGTGTAGCATTCTGGTTCAGCAAATTGGGTCATTACAAACCTGGTATCAGATCCAGGTTCAATAGAGTCCTATGAAGTCTGAAAGCCGCATCTAGTATAGTCTTGTGCATGGATGTGTTGTGTGCCACATTTATGTGCAAGAGGCTATGAGATGTTTTAAGAATAGTTTTCCTTCTTTCAGTATTTATGTTGTGCTTGTGAGCATAATCACAAGTCTGTCTCTCAGTCTAATCCGCTTCTTCTCTTTATTTCAGAACATGCCTCCTAAGAGAAGAAATCAGTCAGCCCCTCAGCCCGAAGAACCTTTGGGCGATCATGTTTCTCATGCGGAGTTTAGGACCGCATTTACCACTCTTGCTCAATGAGTCGCTGCTCATAATGAACGGCCAACAGTTATTCCGGCCAACCCAGTGGCCAATTCAGCTGCAGCGAGAATTTCGGACTTCACCCGAATGAATCCTCCAACCTTCCTCGGGTCTAAAGTAGATGAAGACCCTCAGGAATTCTTAGATCAAGTTCAGAAAGTGACAGACGCCATGGGGGTGACTACTGTTGAGAGTGCTGAGCTAGCTGCATATCAGTTGAAGGATGTGGCTCATACTTGGTACAAATAGTGGAATTCTGAAACGGTAGATGATGTAGGTCCTATAGAGTGGGAGGAGTTTGTCACTACATTCTTAGACAGATTCTTTCTCCAAGAGCTTAGAGAAGCTAAGGTGCTAGAGTTCATCAACCTCAGGCTGGGCAATATGACAGTGAAAGAGTATTCTTTTAAGTTTACTCAATTAGCTAGGTATGCCACTTATGTGGTTGCAGACACTAGATCCAAGATGAGTAAGTTCGCTTCAGGGGTGAACGACAACGTGGTTAATGAGTGCAGATCCACCATGCTGAACAGTGATATGACCTTAGCTGGACTTATGACCCATGCTCAGCAGATATAAGAGCAGAAGATTAAGCAGAGGGAAAAGTTGAATAATAAAGCTAAGACAGGTAGTTTCAATTTTAGTCAGCCTAAGTTAGAAGGAGGAAACCGTTCTTAATTTAATCCTAAGTCATCAGTTCCAGCTCCCTCTACAGCCAGTGCTCCAGTTCCTAAGTTCAGAGAGGGTAACAAAGATAGAGCTCCAGGATCTAAGACCTAGGGCAGTGTTAGCGGTGCCCACACTTATCCTTTTTGCCAGACTTGCGGTAAGCACCATCAGGGTGTGTGTAGAGCAGGTAGTGGTATTTTTTTTGGTTGTGGAAAGCCAGACATATAGTTAGAGACTGTCCGCAGTCAGGTCTTCAGGGTTAACAGAATCGCTCTTCAGCTCAGTCTGGTCGCCCAAATCAGCAGGGTGCCACTTCCAGTGTTACTAACGGGCAATGCCCAAATCGTCTCTATGCTCTTCAGACTCGACAAGATCAGGAAAGTTCTCTTGATGTAGTTACTGGTATGTTACAGATCTTTCATGTGCATGTTTACGCTTTGCTAGATCCAGGAGCTTTCTTGTCTTTTGTTACTCCTTATATAGCAGTTGATTTTGGAATCAGTCTTGAAATTCTAGCAGAGCCCTTTTAAGTCTCTACCCTAGTGGGTAAGACCATCATAGCTTGGCGGGTATACAGGAACTGCCCAGTTATGATATTTCAGAAAGTCACTTCAGCAAACTTAGTCGAAATAGAGATGACTAATTTTGATATCATTCTCAGCATGGATTGGCTTCATTCCTGCTATACCACAGTCGACTGCAGAAATAAAATAGTTCAGTTTCATTTCCCAAATGAACCCATCCTAGAGTGGAAGGGTAGTGTATCCGCTTTCAGGGGTCAACTTATTTCCTACCTTCGGGCAAGGAAAATGATATCTAAGGGATGTGTTTATCATCTAGTTCATGTTAGATATTCCAGTTCTGAGGCTCCCAGTCTCGAATTAGTCCCAGTAGTGAATGAATATTCAAATGTCTTTCTCGAAGATCTTCCAGACATTCCTTCCAAAATGGAAATAGACTTTGGCATAGACCTTCTTCCAGGTACTCAGCCTATCTCTATTCCATCATACAGAATGGTAGCAGTAAAACTCAAGGAACTGAAAGAATAGTTGAAGGATCTCTTAGATAAGGGATTCATCAGTCCCAGTATTTCCCCGTGGGGCGCACCAGTCTTATTCGTGCGCAAGAAAGATGGTTCTCTCAAAATATGCATTGATTACCGTCAACTCAATAAAGTCACAGTCAAGAACAAGTATCCTCTTCCCAAAATCGATGACTTGTTTGACCAACTTCAGGGTACCAGTTATTTCTCTAAGATAGACCTCATATCAAGCTATCATCAGCTCAGAGTTAGAGAATGTGACATCCCAAAGACAGCTTTCCGTATGCGGTATGGTCACTTCAAATTTCTAGTCATGTCATTTGGTCTTACCAATGCCCCATCCGCTTTCATGGACTTGATGAACCGCGTGTTCAAACAGTACTTGGACATGGTCGTCATAGTCTTCATAGATGATATTCTGGTTTATTCCCGCATTGAGCATGACCATGCATACCATCTCAGAATAGTACTCCAGACTCTCAGAAATCATCAGTTATTCGCCAAATTTAGTAAGTGTGAGTTTTGGATAAGGTCAGTAGCATTCCTTGGTCATATCATTTTCGGTGATGGCATTAGGGTAGATCCTCAAAAGATCAAAGCTGTAAGAAACTGGCCTCACCCTGTTTCTCCATCAGATATCAAGAGTTTCTTGGGTCTGGCTGGCTATTACAGATGGTTTGTTGAGGGATTTTATTCTATTGAATCCCCTATGTCCAGATTGACTCATAAAAAAGTCAAGTTTCAGTGGTCAGATCCTTGCAAGAAGAGTTTTCAGGAATTGAAAACTCGACTCACCTCAGCTCCAGTCTTAGCTCTTCTAGATGGTTCAGACGGTTTTGTAGTTTATTGTGATGCATCTAGAGTGGGTTTAGGTTGTGTCCTCATGCCACATGGTTAGATCATAGCCTACGCCTTCAGACAACTTAAACCCTATGAGAAGAATTATCCTACTCAAGATCTTGAATTAGCAGCCGTAGTATTTGCCTTGAAGATTTGGAGGCATTATTTATACGGTGTTCATGTAGACGTCTTCACAGATCATAAGAGCCTTCAGTATGTCTTTTCTCAGAAAGATCTCAATCGTCGTCAGAGAAGGTGCTTAGAGCTCTTGAAAAATTATGACATGAGTGTCCTCTATCATTCGGGCATGGCCAATGTAGTGGCCGACGCTCTCATGAGGATGTCCATGGGTAGTGTTTCTCATGTTGATGATAGTAAGAAGAAGTTAGCCCAGGAAGTCCACCAGCTTTCTAGACAAGGCGTTCGCTTAGTCGACTCTTCAGAAGGAGGTGTATGTGTTCAGAGTAGTTCAGAATCATCTCTAGTTTCCGAGGTGAAAGAAAAGTAAGATAAGGATCCTAGCCTTGTCAAGGTAAAAGAGTCAGTTCAGAATCAGAAAATAGAGGTTTTCTCCCAAGAGGGAGATGACGTCCTCCATTGTCAGGGTCGTCTATGTGTTCCAGTTGTAGATGACATAAGGCAGCAAATTCTTGCAGAAACGCATGGTGCGCGTTACTCTATTCATCCAGGGGCCACTAAGATGTACCACAATTTACAGGAAATCTATTGGTGGAGTGGGATAAAAAGAGATGTTGCAGAGTTTATGGCGAAGTGCTCCATATGTTAGCAAGTTAAAATAGAGCATCAGAAGCCTAGTGGTCCTATGCAGTAGTTCAATATTCCTACTTGGAAGTGGGAAGTTGTAAATATGGACTTCATGACGGGTTTGCCTCGAACTGATCATCAACATGATTCAGTTTGGGTCATTGTAGATAGAATGACCAAATCAGCTCTTTTCCTTCTAGTTCATACCTTTTATTCAGCTGAGGATTATGCCAAGATCTACATCAAGGAGCTGGTCATATTGCACGGTGTTTCGTTGTCTATTATCTCAGACAGAGGTACCTAGTTTACCTCTTATTTTTAGAAAGCATTCCAAAAGGGTCTTGGTACCCAAGTTCATCTCAGTACAACCTTTCATCCTCAGACATATGGTCAAGAAGAAAGGACCATTCAGACATTAGAAGATATGCTAAGGGCATGTGCAATTGATTTCAAGGGAAGTTGGGATGACCACTTGCCTTTGATTGAGTTTGCATACAACAACAACTATTATTCTAGTATTCAGATGGCTCCATTCGAAGCTCTCTATGGTAGGAGATGTAGATATCCGATTGGTTGGTTCAAAGTTAGTGAGGCCTCAGTCATAGGTCCTGACTTAGTATTCGACGCCTTAGAGAAAGTTCAGTTGATCAGAGAAAGACTCCAGGCTGCTCAGAGCCGACAAAAGTATTATGCAGATGTTCGTAGAAAGGATCTTGAGTTTGAGATTGGTGACTATGTCTACCTCAAAACATCTCCTATGAAGAGAGTGAAGAGATTTGGCAAGAAGGGAAAGCTCAGTCCCCGATATGTCGGTCCCTTCAAGATTCTCAGTCGTTTCGGCAAGGTAGCTTATGAGCTCGAATTGCCTTCAGATCTAACCTCAGTTCATCCAGTCTTTCATGTCTCTTTGCTCAAGAAGTGTGTAGGCGACCCATCAGTCGTACTCCCTATTCAGAGCATTGATGTTCAAAATAACCTCTCTTATGAAGAGATTCCAGTTGAAATCCTAGACTATCAGACCTGTAGATTGAGGAACAAAGAAGTCTCTCTAGTTAAAGTTCTTTGGCGAAATCAGTCCGTCGAGGGAGCTACTTGGGAAACAGAAGCAAATATGCGTATCAAGTATCCTCACCTCTTCCCTGCCAACTCAGATCAAGCTCAAGGTAATGGTTCTCCTTAAGCTTACTCAGTTTCATGATCAGTGTGCATCACTAACTTAGTATTCAGTCTCATGTTCATGTTCCCATGATAAATTTGGTATAAAGTACCACCGCATATTCAGCCATGCATTCATGTATTAGATCAGTTATATAGTTATGCATCAGACATGCATTCTCATTATGAGAAAACTTAGTTCTTCAGAACTTTCAGTTATGCATTTATGAATCAGTTATGCATACATCAGATATGCATGTTCAGTATGTTATGTTCAACTTGTCAATCACGTCCGTCATGAGATTATGTTCCAGTTATTCATGTTTAGCTCATTGTTTCCCCTCTCGGCCAGTCTCATTCAAGGACGAATGTTCTCAAGGGGGAGATATTGTAATACCCATGCTTTTTCTTAGCTCGAAAATCATCTCAAGGACGTTATAACTTGCTTTGAAATAAGAATTCATTCTTATACACGTGGTATTTCCATAATTTGCCCAAATCTGACACCCGGGCGAAGAGTTAGGTCCTTTTTAGTGAGACAGTGTTTGACCTGAGCCTTCAGCGCGTTGCGGAGATAGCTCAAATGGCAATTGTCAAATTCCAGTGTTGCTCCGCGATACTGGCGCATCGCACCAAACTTCCAGGTCGTAGACAAGGTGGCAACGCGATAGCTCCACGTCGCGCTACCGTGCAGTTTCCCAATTGTCAATTTCCAGTAACACGGTGCGATAACGCCGCGTCGCGCCAAGGGCCCAATTTGGGAAATTTTACTAAAATTTAAATTACGTGTCCAGGGTTAAAAGGGTCAATTTACCCCCTATATAAGCTTCCAAATATGGGATTTAGTCCTTATTCATCCAAAATATTGATGTTTTTCTCAAATACTCTCAAGAACTCAAGCTAGGGTTTACATAGAAGGTCCAATTTCAAGAAGGTTTCACCATCAATCTTTACGAAATCACGAACTAAGATATGCATAGTGTTCATTCATGGGCTCCTTTCGTCCATGAAGTCCAAGAATTCATTTTCAACTACAAGTTATGGATTTTCTTCATGCGTTCATGCTTTGTATGTTCTCTTTCATGTTGATAAATGAGGAATTGATATCTATTCCATGATTTGATGATAAATTCCATGTGGGTTGGTTAGTATAGATAAAGATTTACGAAAATATCATGACTAAAACCTTGTATGATGAAATTGGAAGCGAACCATGATGTTTAATTTCTATACCATGATGTTTACATGTACTATGCTTGCCATATGTTTGATAAAATGCCTTGATGAAGGAAATTTGCCTAACTAGCAGGATATCATGAAAATTCCCATAAATGTACAAGCTTATGCCTATTAGAAGTTTGATGAAATGCTTCAATAAACGTATTGTGGTGATTATCATGTGTTCAAGAATATCAAGTCATGTCAGTTTCCTTCCATCGAGTCCTGGGGGTATTTGTACCTAAAATATTAGTTGTGTGCCTAGATCCATGTCATGTTTTCACGATACTCTCAGTCAAGCTATGAACTCTTAGACTTCAGATTGTCTTATGACTCAGGAAAAATCTCCATGATCTCATGACTCAGTCAGTTGTCAGATTTCAGTAGTATTCCGTCAGCCACAGAAATTCAGTAACTTAGCCCATGCTCAGTTCAGTTCAGTAAATCATGTTCAGTGTCCATTCAGATGGGAGTAAGAATTAGCACCGAGTGAACCCAAGGATGGGGACTCACCTGTTATACGAAGGTGTGATTCCTAGAAGCAATCCGTGCAATCCAAAACTATGTAGCCAGCATAGGTTGAGACATCGTAGCCTTCTATATGAGGTTAGATGAGGTGGCTTAACCTGTTATGTGAGGGTTCCCACCGTTCTCGCTAGATTTACGTATTATATGAGGGTTACTCATATGTTGTCCTTACCAGTGGCGCAGTATTGACACCCTTCTAATCAGGGCATAGATTAGACCCCCAGCTCAGCTATTATAGCACCTTTGGGGCATGTCAGTTAGATACTACTTCCCACAGTTTTATGTTACAGAATCAGGACTGTCAGATACAGTCAATCCGTCTCAGTAATAAAACTTAGATAGTTCTTCAGATTTCAGGACTGTCAGATACAGTCAACTCAGATACAGTACGGAACTCAGATAGTTTCATCAGATTCAGGATTGTCAGCTACAGTCACCCACGTTATCAATTATACTCAGATACCGTCATTCATGTTATCAGTCATGTCATGTTATCAGTATTCAGATTCAGTAATCACGATATCACGTTGTCAGTTACAGTTACATAATTATGTATGCATTCTAACGTTCATGTTAGACTGTCAGTTAGCATTAGCATGCATGTGAACCCTTGCATTTCTCCTACCTCACATGTATACTCAGTACATATGTACTGACGCATTCGCACTATGGTGCTTTCTTTTTATGTTACACCATAGGTTTAGAGACATGAGTTCCAGATCAACAGTAGATTCCAGATTCAGTAGTCAGAGTAGAAGTGAGTCCTCATCCTTAGAGGACATAATAATTTTCTATTATATCATTGATTAACTTATTAGTTGGAGTTAGTTGGGGACATGTCCCATCAACTCCTTATTCAAATTCTTCAGATAGTAGAGGCTTTCAGACTAGATACAGACTATCAAGTTCTGACTTCAGTATTTTCAATTTTATTTTGGGTATTCTATTACCCCACACAGATGTTATGTTATTCAGTTATGTCCATGATCAAAACTTATGGCTTTTCAGTGGATGTTTCCGCCTTATTATGTTATCTTATGCAGTATACAGGTACAGATATCAGTCATGGGTTAGCTTGTGGTCCTTCGGGGTTATGAGCACCGTGTAGCATTTTGGTTCAGAAAATTGGGTCGTTACATTTTTCCTCTTGAGCTGAGTGCCTATCAAAAACATCTTCTCTACCTAGATAAGAGTAAGGTATGCATACACTTTACCCCTTTCTATACCTCAGTTTGTGGGAATACACTGGGTATGTATGTTGTTGTTGTTGCTGCAACTTTACAAGCATCATTAATAGAGAAACCATTAGTTAAAAGGGGTAAATTAGTTGATCTTTGAGCATCCGTATGAGGAATAAGAACTTAATGATTGCTACATAATGCAAAAAAACATACATAAATATGAAGAATGCAAATACTTTGGGGTTGTTTTTATGAGTTCCTAACAACCATGAATTCTCTTTAGATAAATTAGAAGCTTTATTCATGGATAGATGATTACAACTCCAAATCATATTGTAACAACAACATACCCAGTATATTCCAACAAAGTGGGGTATGGGAAGGATAAAATATGTACACAGTCCATATCATTACCTCAGATGAAGTAGAGAGGCTATTTCTGATAGACCCCCGGCTCAGGAACTCCAAATCATATTACAAATTAAATAACAACTAGTCGATCTAACTCAACTGATGACCTAATAATGAGACATCAAGAATGGATTCACTATAAGTGATATCAAGCTATAGTCGAGTGTAGCTGAGCTCAAGTTAGTTGGAGAGGCCTTTGAGCTGAATTAGGTACTAAACTGGAGCTCCTGGTGTGCTGTAGCATTTGAAGAAAAACTGCATGAACTAGAGTTGCATAGTTGTTGTGCAAACAGGTTATGAGCAGTGCCTACATAAATTCTTTTGATGTTTGCACCTTTGTATCTAATAGTACAATCAAGGTGAAAATGAATAGGTTGTATTACACCTTTTGAAGCTAGAAAGAACTCTTCTTAATCCAACATCTTTGTAGACTATCTACACCGAATAGTCTGCTTAGACTGAGCCTTCAATTCAACCTTTGGATGATTAAGATCTTCCCTGTGATATCTTATGACGTTTGATGCTAGCTCGGATAAACGTATCTGTAATTAGCTATAGGAAGTTTCGACTGACTGCATGTCGAATGTTGTTGGGGAACTTGCATAAACTGAATAGACATTTGACTGACGGTAGCTTGGCATGGGCGTATAGACCTTTGAATTCTGAAGATCAACTAATGGCCTCTGGATGTTATATATACTGGTACCTGGTGTTGTTGCATAAGAAAATTCTAGGTTTACCATTATGAAATAGTTGCAATGTATTAGCACCCAAGGGTATGGCGTACTGGTCAATGAAGTAGGCCGAGCATAAAAACTATAGGCGACTTCTTCTAAGAGTCTGGAGGAAAAAGGGCTATTTTTTATCCAAAGATTCAAAGAGGAAACTTGATTTGAAAAGAAACCCAAGGGGACAAATCACTCAAGTCACCTGGTGTTTGTTGGGAAAGGCAGGGGCACAAACAAAGAGCCCGACAGGGTAGTAGAGGAAAATACCCAAGTAAACTTTCCCTTTTAATTTGAACCAAGAGGAGAAAAGAAAATCCAATAAAAACAAAGTAATATGGAATCAAATAACCAATCACACAAATACGATAAGATAAGAATAAAGCCAAGAATAAGAGATACCAAATTTACGTGAAAAACCCTTCGGTGTGAAGAGTAAAAAATCAAGGGATCAAACTTCCACTATAATCACCAAAGAGTTACAATATTTTTCTCCAAAATGACCACCAAACAAGTTCCAAACAACAAGCAACAATACATAAACCACAACACCAAAAACTAGAGAATAAAAGGAGTGAAAACACCAAAATGCAGCTACTGTTCGGGAATGAAGAATAGGATCTACAGGATACCAAATCTACTTACGTCAGTTCCTAATCAAAGATTGAGATAAGAGGAACAAGCTGTCCAAAAATCAGCTAAATCAGATAAGAAATGAAGTGGGAATCTCAATTTGAAGTTGCCAGCTGTGGCTGAAGTTCGGGGTGCGAAAATCTGCACTATTTTTCTCTCTTTGGCTGCTGAAAAATTCCTTTGTTGAAGGTGAATAAGACCTAAAAAATATCTATATATAATTCCCATAGTAATGGGCCTATGGGCAAAAGTGGGTTGGTTCAAATTGAGCTTTATTTATCCACATAGGAAGAGACACAAACCCAATAACCCAACAATTCTCCCCCTTCCGACTATGTGGAGAAGACCGCCATTCCGGCGATCATGCAACAATCTTCAAACTTCCCTCCTGGCAAAGATTTAGTCATCATCTCGTAATCATTATCATCCGTATGAATCTTCTTAAGTTCAAGCAACTTAGAATCCAACACATCCCAAATCCAATGGTATCTCACATCAATGTGTTTAAACAGACCATGAAATGTAGAATTCTTACCAAAATGTATGGCACTTTGACTGTCACATTGAAGCACATACCTTTATTGATCACAACCAAGTTCCCCCCAGAATCTCTTCATCCAAAGAAATTCTTTGCAAGCTTCAACAGCAGCAATGAGCTCAGCTTTTGTAGTAGATAGTGCAACACATTTTTGCAACCTAGATTTCAAAGACACAACCCCCCTGCAAAAGTAACCAAATAACCAAAAGTAGACTTGCGAGTATTAACATCACCAGCCATGTCTAAATCAGTATAACCATAAAGAATAGGCTTCCCTCTACCAAAACACAAACTCAGACTAGAAGCACCACAAAGATATCTCATAATCCACTTCACAACATTCCAATGTTCTCTTCCCGGATTAGAAAGAAAACGACTAACAACACCAACAACATGAGCAATATACGGTCTTGTACAAACCATTGCATACATCAAACTATCAACAGCTGAAGCATAAGGAACTTTCTTTATATCTTCCTTCTCACCATCATTGGAAGGACACTACTTCGTGCTCAATTTGAAGTGCATAGCTAAAGGTGTATTGAAAATCTTAACCTTGTCCATGTTAAACCTTTGAAGTACTTTCTGAATGTACTTCTCTTGTGATAACCACAACTTCTTGGCCTTTCTATCACGGACAATCTGCATGCCAAGAATTTGCTTTGCTGGTCCTAACTCTTTCATAAAAAAGACGTACTCAACTCTTGTTTCAACTTTTAAATCCTGCAAGCATTATGACCAACAACAAGCATGTCATCAACATAAATCAGCACAATAATAAAGTCACTATCAGAGAATTTGTGCACAAAAACACAATGGTCTAAAGTATTCTTGAAGCCCTGCTGACTCATAAAGGAACCAAACTTCCTGTACCACTGCCTAGGAGCTTGTTTCAAACCATACAAGCTCTTCTTCAATTTGCAAACATAATTATCTTTTTCCTTGACTTCAAAACCTTCGGGTTGATCCATATAAATTTTTTCATCCAAGTCACCATGGAGAAAAGCAGTTTTAATATCCATTTGCTTAATCTCTAAATCTAGACTTGCAGCTAAGCCTAGAACCACACGAATGGATGACATCTTCACAATTGGAGAGAATATCTCATCAAAATCAACTCCCCTTTTCTAGTTAAATCCTTTTACAACCAGTCTAGCCTTGTACCATACAATTTAGTTACCATCTTCATGTTTCACCCAAAAAACCCACCTGTTTTTTAAAGCTTTTCTGTCTTTAGGCAACTTAACCAAATCAAAGGTATGATTATCACGCAAAGATTTAATCTCATCTTCCATAACATCAAACCATTTTTTTCTTTCTTCACTTTCCATGGCCTCATCAAGACTCTCATGTTCTCCCCCGTCAGTCAAGAGTACATACTCATTGGGAGAATAATGAGATGAAGGTATTCCCTCTGTAGTAGATCATTTGAGAGAACTTTCTGGAACATAAACAACTGGTTGCTGATCAACCATAGCAACTTGCACTGGAGCATCAACAACATCATGATGGTCATTCTGAACATTATCATCATCTATATTATCAACTTAATTTTCATTATCATGAAGATTTCTTCAAGAGCAATAGTCAAAGAATTAGATCAACATCAACTAGGCTCTCACTACTCTGAGAATCAACCTTCTCAGCTTTATCAAAATCTTTAATTGTTTGGTCTTCAAAGAACACAACATCACGACTTCTAACAGGTTTTTTCTCAATTGGATTATAGAAACGATAGCCAAATTCATCTTGACCATAACCAATGAAGATACACTGTCTAGTTTTAACATCCAACTTTGAACTTTCATCTTTAGGAATATGCACGCATACTTTACAACCAAAGACTCCAAGATGATCATAAGAAACATTCTTACTAGACCAAACTCTTTCCGGGACATCACCATCCAAAGCAACAGTAGAAGATAAATTGATAACATAAGCAACAGTATTAAATGCTTCTACCCAAAAGGAATCTGGCAGCTTAGCATCTGAAAGCATACATCTAACCCTCTCGACTAGAGTTCTGTTCATCCTCTCTGCTAAACCATTCAACTGAGGAGTTTTTGGAGGATTTTTCTAATGCCGAATACCCTGCTCTCTGCAATATCAATCAAAAAGACCAATATACTCACCACCACTATCTGAGCGGATGCATTTCAATTTCTTCCCTACCTGCCTCTCAATCGAGGCCTAAAAATCCTTGAACACATCAAGTACTTGATCCTAGGACTTCAAAGGAAATACCCAGAGTTTGCGAGAATGATCATCAATAAAAGTCACAAAGTAAAGTGCACCACCATGAGACCTTACTTTAAAAGAACCACACAAATCAGAATGCACCAACTCCATTAAATCAAGCTTTCTTGAAGGTGGATGACTCTGAAAAGAAACTCTTTTCTGTTTATTGGATAGGCAATGAACACACTTTTTCAACTTTGCTTGTTTCACTCCATAAAGCAATTTTTTCTTAGCCAAACTATCAATCCCCTTCTCACTCATATGACTCAATCTTCTATGCCATAACTCTGATGAAGTATCATTCTCCACCAAGTTTATCAAGCCTTTAGAAGTAGAGCCCTGAAATATGTACAAGTTAGACAACTTGTCACCTCGAGCCACAATCATCGAACCTCTAGTAAGCTTTCACTAGCTAGCACCAAGGGTGTTAACATAACCCCCATCATCAAGGTTTCCTATAGAAAACAAATTCAGGTGAACATCTGGAGTATGCTTGACATTATTCAGAATTAGTTTGGAACCAATATTACTTTCCAAACAAACATGTCAAGGCCAAGTACTTTAACTTCATCATTATTGCCCATTTTCAACATCCCAAAATTTTCTGGAGTATAAGAAGAAAATAATTTCTTCTTTAGTGTAACATGAGAAATAGCACCAGAAACCACAAACCAGTTAGACTCATCACGAACAAGATTAATGGCATTCTCACCACAAGCAACAAGAAGCTCATCATTAGCAACAACTGTAACATAATTTTCATTATCACCTCCGTTATTTTGTCGTCTCTTATCTCTCTTATGCTTGTAACAATATTTCATAATATGCCCCTTTTGTTGCAATAGACACATGTAACATTCTTGAATTTAGACCTTGACTTGATTCTACTTTTATCTCTATCATTCGGACCTCTGGACTTGTTTTCCCCCCTCTTTTCAGTAACCAAACTATCAGAGTGTGAAGATGAAGAAGATAAGGCCTAAGATCTTCTTCTCATCCCTTCATTCAAGACACCAATCTAATCATATTCCATAGTTACAACACCATCGGGAGAAGAATTAGTCAAAGAAACTCGAAGAGTCTGGCAGAGTATTAAGAAGCCAAAGTCCCTGAATTTCTTCATCGAACTTTACACCCATTTCGGACAGCTGGTCAAGGACACCATGAAAATCATTTATATGATAAAAAATAGGAGTGACCTCTTTATACCTGATATTCATCAATTTCTTAAGCAGGAACAACTTGTTATTACCAGTCTTCGAAGCATAAAGTGTCTCGAGCTTGTCCCACAAACTTCTGGCATGTGTCTTATTCACAATATGATTTCTAACATTATCTTCAACCCATTGTCTGATATAACCACAAAATTGTAAGTTCAAATTCTCAATCCTCGTCTGTCATGGACTGAGATTTAGTAGACGCAAATCTAGGTAAATGCATTTTCTTGACAAAGAGAAGATCTTTCATCTTGCCTTTCCAAGTATGATAGTTACTACCATTCAAATACACTATCTTGTTCATATTTTCCTCCATCATTCAAATCAATAATCAATAACAACCAACACTTTGATACCATTTTGTTGAGAAAGATAGTGGCACAAATAAAGAGTCCGACAGGGTAGCAGTGGAAAATACCCAAGTAAACTTTTTTTTTTAATTTGAACCAAGAAAAGACAAGCAAATCCAAGCAAAAAACAGTAATATGGAAGCAAATAACCAATTACACAAATACGATAAGATAAAAATAAATCCAAGAACAATAGACATCAAATTTACGTGAAAAATCCTTCGGTGTGAAGAGTAAAAAACCACGGGACCAAACTTTCACTATAATCACCAAAGAGTTACAATATTGTTCTCCAAAATGGACACCAAACAAGTGCCAAACAACAAGCAACAATACATAAACCACAACACCAAAAACTAGAGAATAAAAGGAGTGAAAGTACCAAAATGCAGCTACTGTTTGGGGATGAAGGAGATACATGACACCAAATATACCTCCGTAAGTTCCTAATAAAATATTTAGATGAGAGGAACAAGCTTTCCAAAAATCAGCTCAATCGGACAAGAAATGAAGTGAAAATCGCAATTTGAAGTTGCCAGCTGTGGCTGAAGTTTGGGGTGCGAAAATCTGCACTATTTTTCTCTCTTTGGCTGCTGAAAAACACTTTTTGTGATGGTGAATAAGACATAAAAAAGATCTATATATATGTCCCATAGTAATGGGCCTATGGAAAAAAATGGGTTGGTCCAAATTGGGCTTTATTTATCCACATAGGAAGGGACAAAGACACAATAACCCAACAGTGTCAAGCGATTTGTAAATCTCTTGGTGTCCAACAATTTGCAAGTTGCTTGGTGTACAGTGAGTTTTAAGTGATTTTAAAAATTAAGCAATATATATATAGCTCGTCTGTGCCAGAATCTCATTGGAAAAAGGAATTCTGAAAATTGTTGTACACCGAGTGATTTGCAAATCGCTAGACACCAAGCGATTTGAAAATCGCTTGACACTAGGTGACTTGAGCGATTTGTCCCTTTTGGTTTCTTTTCAAATTAAGTGTCCCCTTTGAAATATTTGGTTAAAAAATAGCCCTTTTGCCTCCGGCCTCTTTCTTCTCATATGTTCGAACTTTGATGAACAGAGTTACTTGGTAACTATGCTGGTGTGGACATCGCGATTATCAAATCCTAGCATGATATATAGGGATTAAATTAGGATATACAGGGGTTGTTATACACGATTGTTATATGTTGGTTAACAACGAATGGATTGTTACACATGAATTACCTATGCGTATCATTTTTCTTTAAATAGTTTAATCCCCACAGGGCCCTCGTTACTAATGATCATATTCTTCTACTCTGTATAAAATTACACTTAGAAAATTCATATAGCTTAATGTGGATATTATTTGATACTACCACCGATTAAAAATCATATTAGTTATAGAGAGATTATATTTTCTTATGTCACCATGCAAATATGGAAAAGATAAATGAAGTAGTAACTAATGCAAAAGCAATCAACTGAAAAGAAACTAACAAGTCATGTTTGTAATACTGTCAACTACCAAATGTGGACTTATATACAATTTGATCTCTCTATCGACCTGTTCGCAACAAATTTTTGCTAGTGCTGAAAATTAACTGCAAGCAAAAATAAATAAAAAGAAAATAATAATTTTATTAATATGAATCTTGTGAGTACAATTTCGTGACTTTCTTGATTCTTCTCTCCTAAACTTAGAAATGATTTGAGGGCCTTCAGTAGCGTGCTTCTCGAATCGTTGGATGATTTGGACTCCTTGAGACGTATTTCAATCATCGGGGATATCGGAAGGTGTTTTGTTGCTTTGAAATAATCTCCGAAAAGAACTCCATTGATTTCTCCTAACAAGAACTTGATAGTCAATGCCGACGTTGTCAATGCTTGTCAAAGTCCTTTTTTCATAATGTCCTTTAGAATGTTATGTTACCCCCTATTTATAGTTGTAGGGAGTAGGCCTGGTTGCTTGTGATTGACCGAACTATGTCACTTTGACACTTTGCGACTTTTGACTTGTTCTTAAATTTGAATGATATTTCCACATCATTTAGACATGTGGAGTCACCTTGTTGGTCTTTAATTTGATGGGGATGCCAAGTCACCCTGACACGTGGCATGAGTTCGGGCTCCAAAGTGTAATGGACCTTGGGCTTGAATTTAACAAAATGAATGAATTAATTTGTAGGGCCCAAATTAGTTAATCAACTCAAATGATCATGAATTAAACTCAAATTTTGTATGAATTTAACCCGTTGAATTTTATGTCTACAAATGCCCCTTACTTTGAGCCTTGTCGACGTGTAGGATTGTTGAAACTTGGCGACGAGACTTGAAGTCCCTATGAATATTTTTTTTATTTTTTTATTTTTTTTACTTCAAAGGTACTTGTTTTTTGTCGGTGCCTTCTAGACAGACCGCCACTTATGAGTGGTCTAAAATTCTCGCCACATATTTTCACATAGCGAAAGTTCTTGGTTAAGCTTGAAATAAATGACCTTTAATATTTGTTCAAGTCGTTACACACTAGACAATATTGAGGCACCTCCATATGGATTTGAAATAGGATCATATTGAGTAAATCCTTAACTTACTGTCCCTTGCATGTTAGTAAATATTCTTGAATTGAACTTTTGAAACAAGCTAATATTAACTTTCCTTTGGTGTTCAGAAAGAATCAAATTTTTTTAAAGAAATCTTTCAAACATGATAATTTTCTTTTAGCTACTTGGAAACTTGAAATTCCCAAGAATCTTTTCTTCGAATCTTATTACAACCATCCTTATATATGAAATTGAGATTTTCACCAAAACTTCTATATAAGATGATTTTTCCTTGTAGAGAAAATGCATCAAAGCAATAGGTAGCCACAAAAAAAAAGTGTTCGACTATGTTTGATTGTCGGACTGTGAAGTTATGACCTTACCCGATACGATTGACTCCACCAACTGCTACTCAGGTAACTGTAACTTTCATAGCAGCTTGTCGCCTCTTGCTCGCTCAAATTTGCACGATTGCAATATGAAATACGTGACTGCAATCACGAGCTACTCATTTTTTTATTTTTATTTTGGTTTTTACTTTAACACTCCACTTCAGGTTCTTTTGTTTCCTAATTTTCCAACTTGTTTGTCCATAACGGTTAATCTTTATTCTCTTATTAATCCTCAGGAATGGTGTAGGGTGTTCTTGGTCCCCAACAATGACTTGTTTCAACGACCGTGAAACTCCATACCCTTGTCTTGAGATTGTGGAAAGCAAATTAGATTCGCATGTCAAAGATCGCACTTTGAAAGTTCATCCTCCAGTGATTGGCGCCTTCCCTCTTGTTAGAAAGCCACTGAAAACTTCCCTCCACCTCATAGAATGGTCAACGACGGAAACTAAGGACGGCATGGACAACTTTTTGGGAAAAATGTGACTGAAAAAGTTCTTCTTTTGAAGACTTCTACGCATCAAAATATTGTTGTTGCGAGCTCTCCTAGCCACAATGGGAGCCTTAGTAGTTGGCGTGTTCCTCCCTCGGCTTTGGGGAGGTTCGATATACATCTGACTACTAGGAGTGGATAGAAGATGTTCTTTCCCGTAATAAGAAAACCTTGGAGAGCAATAAGACTTGTGATGCTGTCTTTGCTTTATTGTTCACGTATGACCATAACGATAATGTGCTCCAAGACTTCTGTGAGAATTGGCGTCCATCCACCAACACAGTTTCTACTTTTATTGGAGAGTTGTTCATATATTTATGGGACTTGAGAAATATCGGAGGTCTTCATGTTCATGGGTCATTTTATGATGAAGTTATTCCCTCGGTTAAGGAGTTGACATATGTGGATGACAAAGGGAAGCCTTTTCTCCCTAGAAACTGATTACACTTATTTTTGGTATTCTACCGGCTTACAAAAAGTGTCATTGATGATGTCTCTTTTCTTGATTGGACTAATTTCTGGTTTCGAGGACCAAGAAAATATGTTGAACCTTTACAAAAGATGTCAAAAAATCAAACTAATACAAGTATGAATCATGAACCGTAGGGAAATATTGACATGAATTTTTTACCATGAACCGAAGAACAGAATGCCCCTTTTGTTGAGTTAGGCGTGGAAGAATCACTCAGAGATGAAACTTATTTGGCAGTTTTCCTTGCATGTTGGCTCTGTAAATTTTTTCTCCCCAACAAGAAAGCTTGTTGCATTCGTCTTCAAAGTTGCAAGCTTGATGGCTCATGGAGAAAAAATTTCTTTAGCGGTCCCAGTTCTTGGAAGCATCTATCGCGGCCTCCGAGAGATCTTTACTTCTTCAAACTTGGGGTCCTGCCATGCACTCTTACCCATCCATTATGTTTATGGATGGATAGGTGAGTATTTTTAAACTTATTACCATGTAAACCGTCTGCAACGAAGGGTGGAAATGTGGATAATTTTAGGAGAAAAGATGGGAAAATAATTTGACCTTGTTGATGCTCGCAAGTTATTTCAACAAGTCAATGTAAAGAAGCTTCCTCATTTGGCCTGGCTATAGGGAAAAGAGGTTCAAATTGATGATAACAATAAATTATCCAATTCTTGGAGTGACTTCTTCATAGGCCTTCGTTCAAGTTTTATCACTTTGAGGCATGATGATGATCTGATCATGGAGCATTATAGTCCTCATCGATTTAATCGCCAATTTGGATTTTGTCAAGATGTTCCTGTCATTCTAGCAAAACCCCATTTTAATGGTTCGTTTCTAGCTTTGGTTCAACTTTGGGATTTTTTTGTTCGTCTTGGAAGTTTGTCAAAGCTTAACATACCAATGCGTCCATTGGACAATGGACCTTTTATGACTCAAGAGTACTCGGATTGGTGGCCAGCCCATCGGAGACTGTGTTAAGACGAAATACCCATATTATTTTAAGAGGTCCGAAGAAAAATAATGCCCCTTCATCAACCAAAGGAGACCAACTTCAGTTGGATGGTCAAGAAAAGTTTTCTCTCTCTTCAAAGTCCAAGGCGGTAATGGGTAATCCTGCTCAATCTGTACAAGTTGTTCCTAAATCTAAAAATTTGAAGGGCAAGGATACACATATGGATAAAAGAGTAAAAATCCCCTCATCGGCCCCCAAGGCAGTAGCCATCTCCACTTCCGAAGTGATCTACATTGTCCAAAAAGAAAGAAATCTTTTGGCCCGTCGGATAAAGACGTTGAAAAGTTACTAGACATTGTGCCATTTTGCAGTGATGCATCCAAAACACTTGTTTCATTAAATGGAGTTGTTATTGATAGTGCCGCCTCTAGTTCAAATGAAAGCAATGCTAGCCAAGAACCACACTGAAGCATTTGAAGAAAAAGCATAATGACTTAAGCGATCAACATTGTAAGTTTGCTGATTTGGATTCCATAAGTATTGACACCGCTATCTTTGAAGATAGTGCCGCTGGTTCAACAATACCCTAGGCTGATTTGGCACATCAGGTAATAATTACTTCTTTAATATCACAACTTGCCTCTTTACTCGATATTAACTTTTTTTTTCTAGTTGGGTCTTGTGAACGTTTCCAGTAACATATTTAGTGATGATGTATTTGGTGAAGATTGTGTCACAAGCCCGAATCTTTCAAGTGTGTTGAAGAGTCCCAATCTTTCTCTTGATAATGCCATGACTCAAGCTACAAATAAGGATCCGTCGGCAAAGTTGTCAGAAAATGTTGAATCTTTTAAAAATGTTTCAACTACTAATATGGTGACTGAAGCAAATGATAATAGACCTTCCAATGTCTCCAAGAATTTGGTTCGTCCATTACAGCGGATTGCCCCAAATTTTGAACCACAAAAGGCTATTCGGCTTTCAAATTGTCCTACGTTTCTGGATTGTGGCGTACCTTGTGTGAATGTATTACACAATTCTTTGCCGAATCCTCTGAAAACCTCAAAGAATTAGAGAAGGGTGTTTCTCTAACTCTTAAAGTTCTTCGGGAGGTCAACGTCGTTGACCTCTCTTCTTTGGAGGTTCTACTTGCAGACTTTTTTAAGAAGCATGGAGATTATGATGTTGCAAAATTGTCTAGTTCCCAAAAGATAACTAGACATGCTCATCAAGAGTTGCTTTCTGTTGTGCAACATCGTCTTCATACTGCAAATGAAGATAAAGTCAAGATGGACCAGTGTTTGGGAGAGCTTCAAAAAGTCCTTGAGAGAGCTGAAAAAGAATTAGTAGCCCGAACGTCAAAGAAGAAGAAGACCATTTTGCTTATTGAAGAACATCAAAAGAAATTTTCCAAAAATCAAGAGACCATCACCAACATTGCAGGCGAGATTCATGCCCTTGAGAAAATCAACCCACTGTCAGAAAATCAACCCACTGTCAGAAAAAGAAATCAAAGAACTTTCTAAGCTAAAGGAAATCGCTGAGACAAGTTGTCTTTAGATTCTTGGCCATAAGCTTTTCCCCTAATTTTTTTTCTTAAGAATGCTCTCTTTTTCCTTTTTAGTTTTACTTTGGATCTTATTATGATCTTCTGGCAGTCTTTCTTGGAGCAATAAAAGTGACTTTTTTTTAATGTCTTTCGCGCTATATATTTTTTTTTAAATCTGACACGCCAACATGTTTTTTTATTTCCCTTCCCGACCCATATGCTTTGACATTTGTAACATGAGATAAATAATTTAAACATATGAGTCACTTGTGTCGTTGGAATGAAAATTCTCAAAACCACAATGCGCATGAAAGTTATGACCAAAAGATTTCAACACTTGTGCAAATCTTTTATAAAAGGCTTTGCTCAAACTTCGTGTCACCCAATTTTTTTCAGCTTTGAGCGGCTATAGTAAAAGAATTCATAACTCTAACTAAGAGTGTCGAAATCACAGAATTCTTATTCCGCTGGCAAGCTAACTCATGTAACTATAATGGATGTAAAAATCATGGACAGAAGTTCTCCGGATTTTCCCAAGTATCCTTCCAAAATCAGTATTTCAGTTCTGATTCATCACTTTTTGTTTGTTTTGTGCAGTCTCACAAAAATTCTCATATCTTGACTTAGGAACATCAGAATTAGTAGCTATTTTTTGAGTTAGAAACTAGACTCGTAGAGATATATCTCAAGCGAGAATCACAATCATATTGTACCTAAATTTTCACAGATATTGCCCCAAAACCGCTCTTCTTATCTTGGTTCGCTAGTTTTATCAGCTTTGCGCAGTGTCACGATAAACTCCGTATTTTGACGTAGGAGTATCGAAATCAAGTGTCGTTTATTGCGTTGAAAACTAGACTCATAGAGATATGTCCTACGTGGAAATCATAATCATATTACACTCAAATCATCCCATATATTGTCCCAAATCCGATCTTCTAATCCTGGTTCGCAAGATTTATCAGCTTTGCACAGCGTTACGATCAATTTTGTATCTCGATGTAGGAGTATCAGAATTAGGTTCCATTTATTTTGTTGGAAAGTAGATTCACAGATATACAACATACATAAAAACCACACTCAATGCTTTTACGTATTTATACAGAAACTTCATCAAAGTCAGCTCAGTTCGAAATTTAATGGCCTATTTTGCAACTTTGAGCGGCTATGATAGAATATTCATAACTTGGTGTAGGAGCTTTCGAATCATGAGATGCTTTTTATTCGAAAAAGACTCTAAGATCTACCATATATGTAAAAATAATGGTGAACACCTATATGGATTTATATAGATATATTGTCGAAATCCGTTATGCCTTGTTTGTCTCTTCACCTTTGCACGTTCGCGGTAAGCTTAGCGAAGGAACGCCTATCCTCATGTGGTATCTATATCCATTCAAAGTATTATTGCCATGCTCAAATAATGACACGTTTTTTCTCCCCCTTTTTTATTTAACTCATATGACTGCACTTAGAGTAAAAATACTCTAAGCTGCCTACATACCTCGGAAGGATCAAGTCATAACGTAGTTCAAGAATGATGAGTTAATTTTTTTTTTATCTTTTTTTTAGAGAGTCGTTCACAATTTAGACTCATGAGGGCCAGGAGTGACATGCAGTTTAAGCTCGTGCCTTAAGGAGCGTAGGCAACCTTCATGGAAAGTATGTTGAGCTTCTTCTTTGTCAAAACATCACAGGAACAACCCCTCGTAAGAACGACGAAATAATATTCCCTTTTGAAAGATGAATCGTGGTGCCCTTCTCTTAATATCCGCTCTTTTTTGTGGATCCTCAAGTAGCCTTCCATGCTCCGGATACTCAATTATTGGCTTTTGCGAATCTTCCTCTTCTACCACTTGAATAGATATATGATGGCTTTTATCTATTTGAAGATCGAGAAAACCAGGAATAACCCATCGATGACATACTTGCACCTTTGTTGACTCATTCTCTCCGAATGCCAACATTGTGGCTAAGTTAGCGAGAACATCCGCCATGCAATTTTCTTCTCTTGGGACATGGTTTAGGAATGCCTGATCGAACGTTTCAAGCAAAAGAATGGCATAATGGTGATATGGCAAAAGATCTTCTTTCTTCACCTCGTAACTCCCAAAAAGTTGGTTGATGATCAACTTAGAATCACCATAGATATCCAATTGTGGAATCTTCATATCTAATGTCATTTCAAGGCCAACAATTAAAGCTTGGTACTCTACGGAATTATTGAAACATGTTTCACCTAAAATAAATAAGAATGGCAAGATTATTTTTCTGCTGATATCAGCACAACGCCTGCTCCTACACCATCTCAACGTGCATATCCAATAAAGAGCATTGTCCAGGGCGGCAGTTCTTCAGAAAATAGTACATCTTCATCAGGAAACTTATCTAAAACCTCCCATTCTGCTGGTAAAGGGTGATCAGCGAGGAAATTGACAAGTGTTTACCCCTTCACAACCTTTTGAGGCGTGTATACGATCTCATATTGATTAAACAATACAGACCACCTTGCTAGATGCCCTGAAAGAACTGTCCATTTCATTACAAACTACATGAGATCAACCCAAAAAATTAGCTTGATGGTGTATTCTTTAAAATAATACCTTAATTTATTTATCGCATAAAACAAAGCTAAGCACATTTTCTCAATGGGTGTATAATTTATCTTAGCTCCTATCAAGGTTTGACTTAGGTAGTACAACGCTTGTTCCTTTTTATCTTCTTTCTCCTGAGCAAGAAGTTCTCCAAGTGATCGCTCTTGTGATGCAATGTAGAGTATCAACGGCCTTCCAGAAGTTGGTGCCCCTAATACGGGTGAATTCAACAGGTATCTTTTGATGCTTTCAAAAGCATTTTGACACGATTGGTACCATCGAAAAGGTGCATCTTTTTTCATTAGATGGTTGAAGGGTTGACACCTTCCATCTAAGCTAGAGATGAACCTCTGAATGAATGCCAAATTTCATTATAGACTGCGGAGGTCTCTCAAGTTTTTTAGTTTAGGCATTTTTGAATAACACCAATCTTTGTGGGATCAACTTCAATTCCTCGATGACGCACGATAAAGCCAAAAAACTTTCCTGAAGTAACCCCAAAGTCTCATTTGAGTAGGTTCATTTTCAAGTCGAATTTTCTAAACCTCTCAAAAACAATGCGAAGGTCTTCAAGATGGTCGTCCCTGCACTTTTTCTTTACCACCAAGTCATCGACGTAACATTCCACCCTCTTATGTAACATGTCATCAAAAATATTTTACATTGAACATTGGTAGGTTGCAGCCGCATTCTTTAGACCAAAAGGCATAACTTTGTAACAATATATCCCTTTTGGAGTTCGGAATACGGTGTATTCTTCGTCCTTTGGAGACATTTTGATTTGATTATATTCAGAAGACCCATCCATAAATGTCATAGATTTAAGTCCAGTTGTTGCATCAACCATGAGCTCTATGATCGGTATCGGGAAATCATCTTTTGGACATGCCTTATTCAAGTCTCAAAAATCAACGCAGACACGTATTTGACCATTCTTCTTCTTGAAAGGCATACTGTTTGAAATACATGATGGGTACTTCACTTCTTGGATAAATCCATCTTTGATAAACTTATTGACCTCTGCTTCAATTTGTGTTACCAACTCGGGACAAAACACTCGTTGTGACTGCTTTATAGGACATGCCCCCTTTTTTATCCCCAAATGATGAATAGCTACCCTTGGACTAAGGCCTGATATTTTTTGGTATGACCAGGAAAAGACATCTTTGTTCTCAACTAATAACTTAAAGTAATCCCTTTCTTCTTGCGGCGTAAGAAGCGCGCTAATGAACATTAGGCGCGGGTCTTCCAAAGTGCCGAGATTAAGTTCTTTGAGTTCATCTACGGTTGATTGTACACCATCCTCTAGTTGGGGTGGAGCCTATTGAACATCAACATACATACTATCAAAGTATGGACCTTCTTCCACTGTTATGTGATAGGATGCTTGTACAAAGTTGGAATCTTCCAATTGACTTCCTTCAAATGTCGTGATGACTTCTTCTTGCTCCTTCTTTGTCTCTCCACAAGACTGGTTAGTGAACATAATGGTGCTTCTTTTCACTTTCAGTGAACCATATGTGGTGATTGACAACACAACCTTTCTCTTCATACGTGATGGAAAGATACTATGAATGTCTTTGTCATCGATTCCTTCAAGAAAACCTTGTTTTTCATTCTCCTGCAACCCTTTTTGTGATAATGACTTTCTTATGGTTCTCAAACGCTGAAAGACAGAAGTTCTTGAGGTGTTGGCCATTTCTTCCATTTATTCAGAGGCTCTACTTTTGTCCTTGCAACCCAATCTTTCAAATACAGAGACACGAGGTGTCAATCTTCCTTTGCGTTCAAACACTAAAGTTTGTTATGGCATTTTCTCATCGTCAGATTCTTTGTCTTTTTCTACTGAGGCATAATGTGATAAAGTTGTTTCCTTGCCCTTCTTAGTAGCAATTCGAAGAGGTTCCGACAATTTAAATCCTAGGCCATACTTAGGAGTGGCAACATAATACACTTGTTTTCTCAACTTTATTTGTGCCTTTGTAAGACCATGTATCTTCTCACCAGTGACACCATCTTTAAGCTCACCTAGTATTGTCGGCTTAGAGAAATTATAACCTGATTTTTCAAGCAGCGTAAAGGCTTTGTCACCAAACTGACCTTTTATCTTATGAGCCAAAGTATTGCTTCATGGTAGCTCAGGCGTGATAGATGGGACCTTTATAACTGGGACAGTCATAACATCCTTCAAATCTTGGAATGCCTTATGGATCATTTCTCTCCTTGGAGAGCGGCTTTGTTGATTACATACTTCTAGCAAGGGTTATCCATCCCTTCGATGCTCATGAGGGATGTAGCAAAAAGTTAGATGTTCTTCATCCATCTTCGTCTGCATGTCTCCTTCAGATGATGAAAGCTTAAAGGAGAATTTTTCAATTCTCTCCTTAGACATCTTGACAGCATCCGGATGGACCTCTACTTCTTTTACAACAACATTAGTTGGGTTGGCTAGTGTTGGTTTCTCCACACCCAATTCACAAGAATCCAAGTAAAATTTTGCATCTGCAAAGTACGACTCTATCTTAGTGAAAGGATTGATATCCATATTAATTTTGACTACTTCACCATCCTTTACATACTTTATGCATTGATGCAAAGTAGATGACACCACTCCATTTTCATACATCCAGGGGCGTCCAAGAAACAAGTTGTATGATGTTTTGGCATCTAAAACATGAATCAAAATGTTTGATTTCATGTTGCCAATGGATAATCCTACACGAATCTTTCCCAAGATTTGTTGTCCTCCTTGATTGAAGCCTTGAATCATTATGTTGTTTTTGGACAATTCATCAATGGAGATTCCAAGCCTTTTGAGCACTGTCTTTGGCATGATATTGACTTCCGAACTATCATCGATCAATATGCGATTGAGATGTTATTCTCGAATAGCCCCTACCACAAACAAAGGTCTGTTATGTAGTTTGGACCCTAACAATAAATCATCATCAGTGAAGGAAATTGCAACACAACATGATGCAACTTCTCTAGTAGCATGAAATTGTTATGTTATTGTTGGACAATGCCCTCTGTTTCTTTCCTTTACTTCCTATGTGCTAGAAATTACATGAGTGGCACCAATTTGACTATTTTTAAGAAATATTTTTGGAAAGAACTCATACAATATAATAGGCCTTCGATCCTTCTGTGATAATGCACCATCAATCTTCTTGCTAGTATCAAACTTAACATTTTTTGTGGTCGTAGATGCTCCGCGTTACTCTTCATCACTCTTGGCTTAGGAAGTCGTATTCTTAGAACCGTCTGATGTCTTCTTTTCTTATGAAAAACTAAGGTCCAACCATCATCATTATTACCTTTAGCTTTGTTGTCTATTCCCAATGAGCCTTTAAGAGTCTTCCTGGGAAAATCCACTTCAATCGGCTCGAAGCTCCCAAACTACAAGAAGATTGAGCTTGGCATGGTTCGCAACATTGAACACTGCTTCTTCTCGGGAATAATACTAGCATGATTTTCCTCTACTGTTTCATCCATGTCGATGATGATTTTTCCTTCACTTACTAGCGTTATGATTTTCTTCTTCAAGATAAAGCATTTTTCCGTTGGATGGCCAATGGCGCGATGATACTTGTAGTACTTAGCATCATTAACCTTATTGATTTTCTCCGACCTTTTTGATTCAGGAAGATCAATCATTTTCTTAACTAGCAATTCATCCAGTATCATAGGTATATCTGAATCTGAAAATGGATAAACCTTAGATTCTAATTCTTTCAAGGTTAGATGACATTTATCCTCTCTTGGATATTGTCTCTAGCCTTCATCTTCCTTCACCTTTTTCTTGGTGGTTACCTTCACAGAAGTAGCTTTCACTGCCATAGACTCTTTAGTCTTTGAAGTCATACCTTTCTTGAACTCTTTTTTCTCTTTCATCGAGTCAGTAAAAGGGGATGCCTTCCCATGACTTGAGATGCTTAACACCATATCGTGTGCTCGTGTAGCCAGCTCTTCAAATGATCGCGATTTGATTCCTTGTAGTATGTATAGGAGGACCCAATGCATTCCTTGAATGCACATTTCTACCGCAGATATTTCAGAAAGACGGTCTTTACAGTCCAAACTCAATGATCTCCATCGATTGATGTAATTCATTACAGGATCATCCTTTCTTTTCTTAGTGATTGTTAACTCTATCATGCTCATAGTTTGTCGGGTTCTGTAAAAACGATTGAGAAATTCCTTCTCTAGCTGCTCCCAACTATCAATTGACTCATGCTCCAAGTCAGTATACCAGTCAAATGCGTTCCTCTTCAGTGAACGAACAAACTATTTTACCAAGAGATCGCCATGTGTTCCAGCGTTGCTACATGTTTCGACAAAGTAGGCAATGTGTTGCCTCGTGTAATACCCCGTATACTTCGAAACTAGAAAATGAACCTCTCTTCCTACATGTGAAACCTATAATATTGTAATTAATATTTGAGTACATGACTTACAATGAGTATCCTAGTGATAAGAGAGCTTATGATGTGTTTAACATGTTCATAGGAGTCACTTAAGGTAATGCAAGCTAAGAGCTTTTGAATCCATCAAGTTTTAGTGTTTGATTTCGCAAGGGTCATCTTTGAATGAGCATAACTTGATGTATATATGGTATTTTAGCATATTTAGACCCATCAAATTGTAGATAATCAAATTAGCTTTCCAACGATACTAATTTTGCCTTAATACAATACCCAAGCGAAAACTTATACCCATTTTCGTGAGAGGCAGTAAGGGTATGCGATTGGTTAGGCGCCGCCCAACCTGGTTTGTGCGATTACTTGGGCGCCTCCTAAGTTAGTTCCAAGTTCCAAAAACACTCCATTTTGACTTATATCAAGGGTTTTGAAGTCATTTCACACCTCTAAACCGTCCCTAATCATTCCAAATCATTATAAGGGATTTTTAAACACATTATTTCCAATCCCTAAGCCCTAAACCAGTCAAGTTACAATCCAAAACCCTTCCCCTCTTCCCAAGAACATAATCTAAGTTTACCTCTCAAGAATCAAGAAGTTAAGCTCCAAATTCAAAGTTCTCTACAAGGATTCTTTCAATCAAGCTTAAAGGTCCAATCTTTTCACAATTTTATCGTCATAAAGGTATGTGGGGTTTTCAACAAGGATAATTCTTTCATCCTTATGCCCAAAGATTTATTTTAATTATGAATTTTTTGAAATATATATGATTTTCTACGAAATTTAAGTTGGGATTTATACAAAGGGTGTCAAGTGGGTCGGGCCAGGCCAACCTGAAACCGATCCGTTTAGTTTATCCAGGTTGTGGGCCGATTCCGGTCCGAGTTGGGGTTAGGTGGGCCGGGCCGGTTTCGGGTTCAACAGTAAAAATGTTGAAAACAACCCTGAACCGGCCCACTTAACCCAATCCGGTTAAACCCACCTAAACCCGATCAAACCCGATTAAAAACCGGTCAAACCCATTTTAAAAAAATGAAAAATCCAATATACACTATATACACTACAATTATATACACTATATACACTTCAATATACACTATATACACTACAATTATACAATATATATTTTTTTAAAAATATATAAACAATTACACATATATACGTACCATTCAATATATAATTATATATGACTATACGTACTACTTTAAATAAAACATATACTACAATAGTACAATATATATATATACACTACGATATATATATATATATATATAGTTATATACTAATTTATAAAACATATACACATTTATACATTAAATATATACGCTTATAGAAGATATATACACATATATACGCACCATTCAATATTTATGTACTACTTGTCTACTTTAAATAAAACATATACTACAATATATATATATATATATATATATATATATATATATAAATTTATATACTAATTTATAAAACATATACACATGCATTGTATACATTAAATATATACTGCTTTAGAAGATATATACACATATATACGCACCATTCAATATATATGTACTGCTTTAAATAAAATATACACTACAATATACATATATATATATACAACAATATGTATATATATATATAGTTACATACTAATTTATAGAACATATACACTTGTATACGTTAAAGATATACGTCTATAGAAGATATATACACATATATACGCACCATTCAATATATATGTACTACTACTTTAAATAAAGTATATACTACTATATATATATATATATATATATATATATATATATATACTACTATATATATATATATATATATATACTTATATATTAATTTATAAAATATATACACTTGTATACGTTAAAGATATAAGTCTATAGAAGATATAATATATACACATATATATGCACCATTCAATATATATGTACTAATTTAAATAAAGTATATATATATATATATATATATATATATATACTTACATACTAATTTATAAAATATATACACATGTATACATTAAATATACACGTCTATAGAAGATATATACATACCATTCATTATATATGTACTACTTTAAAATTAAATAAACTATATACCACAATATATATGTATTACAATATATAGATAGTTTTATTATACTAATTTATTAAACATATACACATGTATACGTTAAATATATGTGTCTATAGAAGATATATACACACCATTCAATATATATGTACTACTTTAAATAAAATATATACTATTCTACAATATACATTTATATATACTACAATATGTATATATATATAGTTATATACTAATTTGTAAAACATATACACTTGGATACATTAAATATATACGTTAAATATACATGTGTATATAATATATATACAATAATATACAAAACATATACTACTTAATATAATAAATTAATAATACTTGATAGTTAATTAATGAATGTTGAATTTTATTGATTGCAAAATGATCCAAAATTTATAATTTACATGAATAAAAAATCTACAAATTATGCATCATTTTTTCCAACTCATCCATATTAATATTAACGGGAACTTGCATAGGATAGTCAAAGTCAACGGGGGCTAACCCATGCATTGGACTTGATTCTGCTGTGTTCTCCCGCGAAGTCATAATTTCTTCAAGTTTCTGCTCGTCATTCGGCTCCGGTTCCATTCCTTGATTTCTTCTTTCTGCTCTAATCCAATATCTGAGGCAAACTAGAACATTCATTGCATCAATGAGTGTCGGTTGTCTCCAAGTTGCTGTCGTCCCTGACTAAAGGCGCTCTCTGATGCAACGGTTGACATTGGAACGTTTAAGATATCTCTAGCTAATCTTGAAAGCACAGGATATTGTGATTCATTATTTCTCCACCAATCCAATGTGTTGATCCGTCGCCTGCAATCCTCTGGCAGCGACTGAAGATAATACTTAAGCTCATTCCGATAAGTTGATGTCTAAGCTCCCTCGTCAACACTATTCCAACAGGGTAAATCATAAAAGGAATCAGGAAAACCACAATGTGCCGGTCTTTTAGAAAATGATGGCACCTCAGGAAGATGAGGAGCGACAGTTGGACTGATATGTGTCGGTACAGCTAAATAAACTAAATCAGCATAGTGGTTATATAATTTATCTATGTAAGCATTCGCATCAGACGTAGCCGTCCACAAATCAGGTTGTACTTGTTCAGAATCATTGTTAGTATTTATTTCTAAGTTATGATAAATAAGAGTACTAAAGTGGCACATAGTATGGTATTTAATGCACGGATTTAGCATAGCACCAACCAAGAAAATAGGGGGAATCGGAAAAAAATATTTTTTAAATTTAGTAAACATGGCACCAACAACATTTTCATAACCTTCTTCATTTTTATATTCTTTGAGCAAATAAAAAATATCGGTTATATATCCTAAAATATTACAAACAGTAGGATAATAAGCACCGAAAAATTCAACCGTAGCTACATAAAATTTTTCCAAAAACTTAAAAAAAATCATTAATTACAACCCAATAAGAATCAAGTAGCATGCAATCGGCAGAATCAACAAATGAACCACAATGTTGGTTAAAAGTTAATGTAATCGGAACTCTATATTTATAACAAGTTTTTAAAAAAGCATACGTAGAATTCCATCTAATATCAATTTTCTCAGACATCAATATTGGTGCAAGTCCATTTTCTTGACATTTAACTTTAAATTCTTTAATTCTCGATCTACGATTATTTTCTTGTATAAAACGAACAGCAAGACAGATTTTTTCAATATAAATCTCAAAAAACTCAAGACCATCTTTTACAATTAAATTATATATATGACATGCACACTTAATATGAAAAATTTTAGGTAACGGCGGTGATAGCTTAGATTTCAACTTTGTTATAGCAGTCTTGTTGTTAGAAGCATTATCAAAAGCGATACATAAGATTTTATTTTCGATACCATAAAATGCTGCAACTTTATGTATCGAGTCAGCAATAAATTGTCCAGTATATTTACGATCTTCATCATTTAAAAAGCAAGAATACGTTTTTACATCACAAAATTACTATCCATCCAGTGACAAGTAATGATTAAATAATTATTTTTATTTACAGCACGACCAAGATCAGAAGTTAGGGATATTCTACATTGAATATTTTTTAACAATATAGATAAATAAAAACAATATTGTGAATGAAGTCTAAAAATATCAGACCGACAAGTACTTCTAGGAATACCATTAAACATAGGATTATAAATTGCTTGAATATAATGAATAAAAGCATCAGAAGAAGGAAAACTAAAAGACAAACAACCTACAACTACCATTTTGCTAATTCTTCCCGGTCCCTCAATTTATTATACTTCTTCATTACGTGACCGGTTGTTGGGTCCATTCTAGTTTGTGTGGGCCCACCAACAGCCTCACCACCTTGTGCAGTTTTTAACTCTCTTTCGTGGTCTTCAGCTAAATATCTCATTAACGTACCCGTACCCCTTGCTTGCCTCCTCTTTTATGCTTATATACTTTTTTAAAAATATTGCATTGCACCTCAGTATCTGATATACGTTCAAAAAATTTTCATGCAACACTAGTTTGTTTACGAGCTCTTGGGGCACGGGGAGGACGGGGAGGGAGATTAACCGATTCGGATCTAACGTTAGCATTTCCTACTTCGGGTGTCTCACCAATATTTTCATCATCTTCATCTAAATCAACCGCATCTACTTCATTTTCTTCTTCTATACCGTAATTTTCCTGAACTTCTAAATAATCTATATCGTGAGCACCTACACCTATTTCTTCCTCAAAAGATTGACTAAGTGGTATTGGAGGCGAAGGCACACGGGTATATCTAGTACTTGAAGTACCTATACCGCTAGTAATTCGCTTTTTGCTACCACTTCCGGGACAAAAATTTTTGACACTTTTACCGAGGTTTCTTAATTTATCCATAGTATAAATCAAACTAAAAAATATTCAAAATACACAAAAAGTAATAAAAATAAATATTCAACAATTAATACACTAATTAAAAATTAAAAGTAAGAGATGGAACGACAATACCAAATTTTAGAAGTATCCGAAGGTTGTGACTTTAGAAACTTCCACTCGTACTTAGTAATTGCAAAATTAAAAAAATTAAAGTGAGCACTTTAGAAATTAAATATATAGAATATTTGAGTATTGAGAAATGAGATTTGAGAGAGAATGAGATTTGAGACTTGAGAGAATGAAAAATTGTGTGAAAAATAATTTGAAAGTGTAGGGTATTTATAAAAAAAAATTTGGGGTTAAAAAATAATTTTAAATAAAAAAAAACTTTTTTTTTAAATATTTGGGCCCAAACTAGCCGTTATAGCTGTTTATAGCCGTTGGTCCAACGGCTAGTTTGGCCCAATTTACCAAAATCTTAAAAAAAAAAAAAAAGCTTATCCGGGCCGGGTTAACCGGGCCCAAATCCAAAATCCAACCAAAGCGGAACCCGGGCCCTTAAAGACCTTGGGCTTATCGGGCCGGGTCAAACCGGTCCGATTTTCTTTAGTAGGCCGGTTAAAACCGGCCTGTTTGACACCCTTAATTTATACCCATTGTTGATATTTACATGATTATGAGATTTTCCATGATTTAAGAGTTGAATTATATGACTATGCTTTTATTTCCATGCATATTTCTGAAATTTACAGATTTTAAGATAATTTATGAATGCTTAACTTACCAAGTATGAATTTTGAGATGCTTTAACATGAGATTGATACTTGGGTCATTAGACCCCAATTAAAGATTGTTGTTTAAAGATTGTTTGTGCTATGAGCACCCCATGATAAGATTATACTCAGATTTTGATAAAGATTTGACCTTTTGGTCCTAATCTAAAGATAAAGAAATCCACTTCACAGATTCAGACTTACAGATTTAGCTTCACAAATTCAAACCTTATGATGATGATATTGTTTAACTATTGCATACACCCCCATATACTCAGTACATCCTCAAAGTACTAATCCATATATACGTCTGTGTGCTACATTGTCTCATAATGTAGGTACAAGTTGTAGCGCATACACCATATTCAGTCAGTTCGCAGCTTTCAGTCAGCAGGTGATGAGTCCTTTTGATTCAAGGGCTCGAGTCAGTTATACAGTTGAGAAGTATTGTATTTTCTTTATTCAGTCGTATTGAGTTGGGCTAGTTGGGAGTCATGACCCGACTACCTATAGTCAGTACTAGTAGAGGCTTCATAGAGAGTTAGTAGTGTTAATGTGTTTAATTTCCATTTTGTTTGTAACAGCATAGTTGTAATCTTATAAAATTAGATTTGTATTGATCCAATTCAGAAGAGTTTTCCTGTTTTCGCTGATTTTGTTCAGATGTATGTATTTTATTCAGTTGCTTGTAAGTATGCCAGTAGAAGGGTTAGCTTGGGATCACTTGTGACCCTAAGCACCGTGTGACATCTCGGGATAGATTTTTGGGGTGTTACACCTCGGGTTTTTCTTGCCATCAAATTATTGCAACTTTGGTGGTTGATAGCCCATTGGCAAGGGTAGACAATCAATTCGTCTTATGTAAGGCTTGGAGTAATACAACGAACTCTGTGGTGCTCCACCATATTAAGCCCTGATGGTGTTTGTTATCATGTCTTGCAACTGTTGAACAGATAAATCCGCAACCAAAACAGATTGTTTCTCCTTCTGAAATTTAGACTTAGCAGGTAATTCCTCAACATCTTTGTCCTGTGGAGTGAAACCGGGTGGATAAGTAGGGACGTGACTCGACTCTCCTGGTTCATAGGCCTCCAGTTTGTTCATGAGTTGAGCGATATGAAGATTTTTATCGTCAACCGACTTCTTTTGGGCTTCAATGGTTTGCTCCATCATTGCGAATTTCTCATCCATGTCAACAGTCAACTACTAAGGCATTGACCTTCGTTGAAACTGGTGAATTTGTTGAATCTTCAGGTTCACCAAAGTTAGATCCGGTTAGAGAAAGTTCGCCAAAGAACATGGATGCAAGATTGCCCCTAGCAGTCGTCACATGAGAGTTGTTGTTTTTCGCCACCTCCAACGAAGTGAAGTATTCAGATTCATCCCGGCCACTAGCCTTGAACTTTCGGTGATTAATTGGTCCAACACGACTGAGGTCAGTAGATGCAGCAGTAGAACCCTTCCATGTAACATCATTTATTTTTTCGAAGTCCATCGCAATAGTTGAATTTGTAGCTTTCAATTTGCAGGAGAAAGAGATGAAGAGCAGAACCGGTCCCACTAGGCGTGCCAAAATTTGTTCGCAACAAATTTTTTGCTAGTGCTGAAAATTAACTGCAAGCAAAAATAAATAAAAAGAAAATAATAATTTTATTAATATGAATCTTATGAGTACAATTTGTGACTCTCTTGATTCTTCTCTCCTAAACTTAGAAATGATCCGAGGGCCTTCAGTAGCGTGTTTCTCGAATCGTTGGATGATTTGGACTCCTTGAGACGTATTTCAATCGTCGGGGATGTCGGAAGGTGTTTTATCGCTTTGGAATAATCTCCGGAAAGAACTCCGTTGATTGCTCCTAACAAGAACTTAATAGTCAATGTCGACGTTGTCAATGCTTGTCAAAGTCCTCTTTTCAGAATGTCCTTTAGAATGTTATGTTACCCCCTATTTATAGTTGTAGGGAGTAGACCTGATTTCTTGTGATTGGCCGAAATATGTCACTTTGACACTTGGCGACTTTTGACTGGTTCTTGAATTTGAATGAGATTTCCACATCACTTGGACATGTGGCGTCACCTTGTTGGTCTTTAATTTGACGGGGATGCCAAGTCACCGTGACACGTGGCATGGGTTCGGGCTCCAAAGTATAATGGACCTTGGGCTTGAATTTAACAAAATGGACTAATTAATTTGTAGGGCCCAAATTAGTTAATCAACCCAAATGATCATGAATTAAACTCAAATTTTGTATGAATTTAACCCGTTGAATTTTATATCTCTACACGACCAAAAAAAATGTTTAGATCAAAAGCTTAAGCAGACAAGTTACTCCATATGCTAATATACCAAAAATTGCTGAAATTTGAAAGACTAAAAAAGTATATGTTGATTAAAAAAAGAAAGTTAGATATACTTACCCGAGGATTAAAATGAGAATTTATTACTAATTGATGGACTAAGCTGCCATTTAGCTATAGGTTTATGGATAAGATTTTGGAGATTTATTTTCAAAAATACTCCCTTCCGTTCCTTTTTAATTGACATATTTTCAATTTTTAGAGTTGAATGATGTAAACTTTGACCAAAATTTTAAGATATTCATTTTTTTAATCATATTGATTAAAGGAAAAGTGCACTTTATAGTATTTTATATAATTTTTAAATATCTAATTTTTTTTTTAAAATATTAAATTAATCTAATTTAATTTAGCTTTAAACATTAATCAAATTAGCTCTCAAAAAACTAACCAACTAAAAAAGAACAAAGAAAGTAGTATTTATTTGGTCATAAAATTTAATCTTCAAATTTTTTTAGATGCCCACATCAACCAGCTTGGCGGAGAAATTCCACTTCTACTTGTAATTTGTAAAAATTTACTACCTCATTCACTTTTACACTTGTCATTGTCAATGATTCTAAAAATTTTCATTTTTAATTATAACTTTTAACATATTAAGAGAATATACTCCATCCGTTTCTTATTCGTTGGCCTCTATAGACTTGACATCTTATTCGTTGGCCTCTATAGACTTGACATACCCCTTATGAAAATATTTATTAGGGGTTTATTTTAACAAATTAACCTTATTAATTATGTTTTAAAAATATAAATTTGAGTATATACACTTTGTCTAGACATTTAATAATAAGAATAATATTGAAGAACATAATAAAATTTTCTTGATTTTATCAAAGAGATAACTAAATTGAAACAAATATTTTTAGAAAGAGGGTCAACTAAAATAAAATGGGAGAAGTAATTTTTTTCTGTTTACCTTCAACATTAATTACTTATTTCTAAATCATTTTCCAAAATCTAATAATAATAAACATTAATTGATAGACATTTTTTTTTAGTTTTCCAACCGGTGTCCGATGCCCGCATTGAAGTCTTGACTAATTCGGATCGTGCGTTGCAAGGCCCATTAAGATAGCAGCGTTCCCAACAGAGTTTTCTCCATATTCAGGATCAATTGATAGACGTTACAGTAAAATCATCATATCAATCTAAAAATAAATGTAGTGAATAATTTTTTTTTCAAATCATTCACTTTTACTTGTCACGTTTTGCTTTATGAAAATCAATTTAGCTAAACTTTAAAGCTAAGTTAAAGTAAATTAATTTAATATTTAAAATTTATTAAATTAAAATGTTCAAAAATAATATCAAAAATACTATAAGTTGCAATACTTTTCATATTAATACGAAAAAAAATATTTTAAAATATTGATCAAAATTCATACAATTTAATTTAAAAAAAATAAAATATGAAAAATAAAAATCAACGAGTTGAATGTCACCGCTCTTGATTCTCCAATTCGTTCCAAAAACCCTGCAAATGGCTGCAATGTTGGTCCCACTAGCCAGGAACCCAATTGGTATTTTTGAAATATTCAATAAAATTTGATCAGATTCAAAAAGTCTGACCTTCAAATGTTGTCAAAATTTTCAGTTTGATTTTATTAGAAAAATTTCATTTTCACTTGCAAAATATTTTTTTTTCACGTAAAATTATAATTTTAATTTCAAAACTTATAATCAAACAAGAGCTAAAATTAATTTGATAAAATAAAATCTTTTATCCTCGTACAATTTAAACAGAAAAGAAAAACAAGAAGATACTATCTAAATATCTATTAAAAGAAACATAAATCTCAAAGATATTTTAAAGAACAAGAAAATCATTTCTCCCTATCTCCTTTTTTATTTTCGAGTAAAGTGTTAGTTATGGAAAAATTAACATAAATCTACACCCTAACTTATCATATTTACACAAATCTCCATCTTCACTAATTAATCACAAAAATTCTAACTAATTATGTATCTATTTAGAATTATTGAGAGCTAATTATATATTTTGACAGACTCAAAATCGAAAAAAATGCATCGGAAGCTAATTATGTATCTTTACAAGTAAAATATGTATCTTCGTTGAATGTATTATATATCTCGACAAATTCAAAATAAAAAAAAAATATTGAAAGCTAATTATGTATTTTTACACAGAAAAAATATCTTGGTTAGATGTACTATGTATCTCAACAGACCCAAAATCGAAAATATGCATCGGAAAGTAATTATATATCTTAACAAAGAATAAAATGCAACTTCGTTTGATATATCGAGAGCTAATTAAGTATCTCGATAGATCCAAAATAGAAATTTTCAGTAATCATACAAAATATCAAAATTTCTATAATTTAACTCCAAAATATCGAAATTTATGTTGTTTGTCCGTGTTATAAATAACCGAAAAAAAAAAGTATTGACATTTTCCTTTCCCTCCTCTTTCTCAACCAAAAGAAAATGGCATTGGATCCAACTGTCTTCAAAAAAATCATCCCTTCCCGCTACATTTCCTTCACAATTCCAAATCCTTTACTTGATCTCCATTACTTCAATGCTTCTCAACTCCGTATTGCCGTTCTTGATTCTCCTATTCCTTCTAAACTCCCCCAAATTGCAGCAATGTTGGTTCCCATTAACCGCGAATCCGATTGGTATTTTTCTACCGAACAAGGTCATCGTCAACTCCTTGTTAATTTTCCTCAGCTCTCTCGTCTTGTGCTTATTGGGAATTCACCGAATTCGATGAACCCCATTTCGTATAATTCGGTGAATAGGGTGATGGATTCGTCTGTTGTTGAAGACAAGTTGATGCCGCTGTTGATTGAGTTGATGCCCATTGAGGCATTTCGTCGAACAGGTGGTGGCGGGTTGGGTGAAATTCCATTTTTGAGGTATGAAGATGAGGTGGTTAGGAGTGTGGTGTTGGATATATGTGTTGGGGATTTTGTTGGAGAAATGTTGATAGAAAATGTGGAGATGGAATTGGAGGATTCGGGTGGTAGAGAGTATAGGAGGCGATTGAGGTTCAAGAGAATGCCGAATTTGGTACAGACACAGATAAAGATTCAACCCAAGAAAGTTGATTTTGTTAACATGGAGGAAGTTGAATTTGAGATTGTTGATGATGGGGTTTTAGTTCATCCATATTTGACTCCAATGGTGGCAGGTCTATCAGTAATCGAGTCATTCTTGAACGCGAAAATAGCAAGTGGAATAAACCCGAAAGCTTTGTGTTTGGGTGTTGGAGGAGGGGCACTTCTTGGTTTTTTGAGGTCTCAATTAGGATTTCAAGTCTTGGGTATTGAGGTTGATGATGTTGTTTTGCAAGTTGCAAGGAGGTTCTTCGGGTTGAAAGACGGTAATTCCATACATTTGTGTGTTGGAGATGCATTAGAAATGATTGGGAAGTTCGCGACTCAAGTAGACAGTGATGGTTTTCGTGGTTATCTTCTGGAGAATGGCGAGCGTTTTGATGATTTTGATGGTAAATTTGATGTGATCATGGCTGATTTAGACTCGACCGATGCTTATGTAGGTATGAGTGCTCCTCCTTTAGCGTTTGTGCAGAAATCCGCGTTGTTGGCCACAAGAACCTTGCTTAACAAAGATGGTGTTGTTATCATAAATGTGATTCCTTCAGATCAGTCATCTTACAAGCTAGTAATTGCTGAAATTCAAGAAGTTTTCGCGGAGTTGTATGAGATAGATGTCGGGAATGGAGATAACTTTGTTCTTATTGCCTCAGCTTCAGAAATTCGACATGGTTCGAGTGGCCATCAAAGTAAATTTCTACAGAAGTTGAAACAAGTTTCAGGATCTTATGTGGACTCTATAAGAATAATATGAAGGATTCTTGGTAACCAAGTGAAATTGTGCAGCATATGGAGTAACTTTTTTGCTTGAAGTTTTCTATAGAAAGGATGAGCCAGGACAAAGACAAATCTAATACATTTTTTTTTGGTTGATAGATGGATCAGATTCCCGACATGTAAGATGAGGTTGTGTATAATAGACTCTAGTGGTCGAGCGTTTCTCTAGACCTGGTGCATGGCCCGCTTGAGTTCACGAGGCTGCCTTTTTTTGATAGAGGGATCAAATTGTATATCATTTGTTGTTAAAGACAAAATGGACTATTCTTTTTGGTTGACAGAGGGATAAAATTGTGTATCATTTGTTGGTAGCTCGGAGAATTATAAACATGACTCTTGCTTTTTCCGATTGGTTGTTTTTGCATTAATTGCTACTTATTTAATCTTTGAATTTCGACGATAGCAGTTGATAAATCCTCCCTAGAAGTAGAGTAAGGTTGTGCATGTTTTCTTAGGAGTTGTTGATGGTAAATGGAACAATCAATCGAAGTATAAAATCTTGCAAAAGGCAATACAATGTTTGCTTGGTTGCATAAGAACAAATAACCCTGGATAGCTAATGCAGCTTTTAATTGGTCGTATTAAATTCTAACCACGTGGCAGGCACCATCCAAGCAAGATATCATGCTGGGATTTGATAACCGTGGAGTCCAGGCCAGCTTGCATACAATTTAACTAATTCCACGGAATACCTTCACCTCCCACCAAAGCTCGAAAGATGGGGAAGAGTGCTCAACCTACTTCATTAACCACTATGCCAGACCCTTGGGTGCTAATAAATTGCAAATGTCTCATAATGGTAAACCAAGAAGTTTCTTATGCAACAACACCAGGTTCCAGCATATATAACATCCAGAAGCCAATAGTTGATATTCAGAATTCAAAGGTCACTACACCCATGCCAAAGCTACCTTCAGCCAGACGTCTTATCGGTTTATGCAAGCTCCCAAACACTCAACATCCATTCAGTCGGAACATCCTACGCTCATTATAGATACAGTTGTTTCGAGCAAGCAGCAAACATTCTATGATATCGCTGAGAAGTGCTCAAACGGCCAAAGGTTGAGTTGAAGGCCAGTCTAAGCAGACAATCTGGCGTAGCTGGGAGATCATTCCTTGATCAATATAACACAGTCTAGAGCACTTTACAAAGATGTTGGATTAGACAAGTTCTTTCTAGCTTCGAAAGGTGTATAATAACCAATTAACTTTTATCTTGATTGTACCATTAGATACAAAGGTCAAAGCAACAAAAACAACAACATATCTAGTGTAATCCCACAAAGTGGGGTCTGGGGAGGGTAGAATATGCATACATTACCCCTACCTTGTGGGGATGAGTTATGCACTAGCTCAAAAACAAACCCGGGTCTGTACCATGGAAGGGTACTATTCTACCAATAGACTGATGCTTGATATACAAAGGTCAAAGCATCAAGAGAATTTATGTAGTCACTGCTCATAACCTGTTTGAACAGACACTCTGCAACTTGAGTTCATGCAGCTCTTCCACATATGCTGCAGCACACTAGGAGCTCGCTCTAGTTTAGTACCTAATGCAAGTGATCGGAGTAGCTTTTTCAGCTTAAAGGCTTCTCCAGCTAATTTGAGCTCATCTACACTCAATGATAGCTTAGCATCGCCTATAGTGCATCCATTCTTGATGTCAAGCCCTGTGCTAGAGTTAGGTCGATCACTTGTTTTATATCATTCGCAATATGATTTGGAGTTGTAATCATCTTGGATGAATAAAGCTTCATATTTCTCCCAGAGAATTCATAGCTGTTCAAGTGCAATGCAATATTCTCTACAGATTTTCTAAAACAACCCCAAAGTATTTGCATTATTCTGATTTATGTATGCTTTTTGGCATTATCAAGCAGTCACTAGGGGCGGAGCTACAAATCAATGTATGGTCTGACCAACTACTTCTACTTTAAACCATGTATTTGTATCAAGAAATTCACTAAATATATACAAAAATTAAATTCAGAACCAAGTTACTAACACTTGATATCGCTATCCTAGAATTAATAACCCATAAAATTCAAATCTTGGATTCACCTCTGCCAGTAATTGAGTTCTTATTCCTCAAGTGGTTGCACAGAGATAAATTATTTTGCCCTATTAAATTAATGTCTCCTCTCTTAACAATTGATTGGTTCTTAAACTGCAAGTACAACCTATGTTGCTATGACTCTTCAAAAATGTCGCGGTTGCCTGTAAAAGATACTCCAAAAATAGTGCATTTTGGAGAACCTGACACAGAGCAAGTACGGCAATAATTTTGGAAAGTCCAAGCAACATACCACTGTATTCCCACACAAGTGGGGTTTGGAGAGGGTAGGTATACGCAAACCTTACCCGTACCTCAGAGTTAGAGAGACTATTTCCAATAGGCCCTCGACTCAAAGAAAAAGCAACCCAGCAAAAGAAGTAACAGAAATACAAGTAACAACACCTACAACAAAATGATACGATAATCGAGGTATAAAGAATCAACATATAGTAACAGAAATCAAAGGACAAAAGGACAACAAACTAGAAAAACTCAAAAAATATCAAAGATAGAAACTTTAGCATATAACCAAACTGCAAGTACCAAAAACATAATTTCAATTATACTATCTTTACACAAATAATTAAGTTCTAAAGAAGAGTAATAAGAATAAAAATAAGAAGAGCAGCAATAAAAGAATACTTAAGAGCAGCAAGAAGAATAGCCAAAGCTATAAGAAAAAGCTGCCACAATATACTAACACTAGCCCATGTCAACAAACCCGTTAACCCAACTGCTACAATATTATCCGGATCCGGGTCAACCAAAAGATCCATCCATCTCAAATTCAATTTGGGTTTTCCTCCATTACTACTACCATTACCATTGTTCTTTAACTCATTTTCTTGATTTTTTTCAGTATTGTTAGTCTCATTTTGTGCTGTGAAAACAAGAAAGTTTTTTCTTTTAGGGGAAATTTGGGATTTGGGGATGTGAATCGGGGAAAAGGGGAAATGGGTTTTGGAGATTGATGGGTTTTGTGGGATTGGTGGTGAATATGAGGGGGATATGTACATTGATATTGCCATGAATGGCAAGATCGAATTTTGAGGTTTAGGAAAATGGAGAGAACCAAACAAAATGGTGTGTTTTTTGGCAAGATAAAATTATGGTTTGACCTCTTATGATTTAGTTTAAGCACTTTGGTCCTCAAAAGTTTTAGGAATATTTAGATTAGATTTTTTTAAGTGATTTATAAGTTTAAAGCTAAAAGTTGATTTTTGTTTTTTAATATGTTTTAAATTTAAAATAAAATGTCTTTGTCAAATACCTTAAAAAAAAATGATACTTTAAAATTAAAAATATTTAAAAATAAATCAATTCAAACACCTTCTTAAATTGTTTCTCCTACTACAACTTATCTTGTTGAGGTAATTTGAACATATCTTGTTGAGGTAATTTGAACATATAAAGAGGAGTGTAGATATGTCTATTGAGGAGATGTGAGCGGGTGGTAGTGGCGAATTTCAAGAAAGGAAGAAGCAAGCTAAAGAATTATTATGAGAAGTGATTAGATAGAATCTAGTTTATTTTGACCTTTATCAAAAACTTGAGTTTAGATAAGAGAGTTAGGAGGTCATGTATTAGAAAATAAAAAAAAAATAAAAAAATTGGTAATTAAGCTTTCATCACTTTCCTGTGAGATGAACTTCATGATTATACTTGGACTTTTCGTCTTTTTAGCATTATTAGCATTATGTTTATAAGCCCCGTAATTTAATTTCAACTTTTACTAATATTTTATGTCTCAATTATTGCATTATTTCAATTTCCTTATTTTCCTAATGATTGACTATGGTGTAGTGTATTATTCTTATTCTCATAGCTTCTTTCGAGACTATTTAACATACACCAATTAAGCTGAAAATATTAAAAACAATTTTTCTATTTTAAAACAGAAGGAAAAATCTATTTATATTAGCTTTTTTTAAATCTTACTTGTGAATTACATTGAAATATTTTAGTTGTTGTCCTTTTAAAAAATGAGCCTTAAATATTAGAGTTCTAATTTAGTGAAATTCCAAAGCCATACATCAAATACTAAATTTTTTTTTTAAAAAAAACATCAGTTGTATATTTCAAAAATATCCATCAAATTTGACCTCCCAATACAAATATCGAACACAAACAAAGATTAACATAAAAAAAAAGACATAATCATCATGTCTTGCTAGCAGAAGCTGGACGCTTCTCAAAACGGTGAGAACATTACTTCTTTCAACACGTGTATCTAATATTGTTGCTACACACTTCTGATAACTACTACGAAAAGCACCCAATATGGGAGTATATAAACTAGTAAATTAATCCACAAAAACAATATGCTAACTACAGAGCAAGAGCAAAAGCAAAAACGTTGTATATTGTAGGGAAGAATTAATTAGATATGGAGAAAAAGATTAATAATGAAGGAGGCAATTATAAAGGGAAACAATCAACACAAATAGAAAAATGGCTGAGGAATCACAAATTGGAGTATACTGCAGCTACTAGACACCCTTTTATTTATAGCATCCATGATGGTTCTATTGACTTCTCTTCTTACAAGAAATGGCTGGTAAATTTGCTAGTCTAATTTTTTTTTTTTTTTTGACATTTTTTGGTGTTTCCTCAGTCTTTCTTGTATATTAGATATACTTAAAAATAGACTTCAAGAAATATATTCGCTATACTAAAAAGATATCCATTTTTACTTATTATATTCACGTCTACGATTCAAGAATTACTTGTTATATCCACGTCTACGATTCAAGAAATGGCTTATATACAGGGGCGGCTCAAGCCTTTCGGAGAAAAGGGGGCCGCCTAAGGCCCCGAAATTTGAGGACCTCATTTTTTTTTAGTAATAATAAATTATAAATTTTAAGAAATATATTAAATATTATTTATAAAAAAAAGTTCTTTTTTCTATAAAAAAAATTTAGGAGTTTGATATAGTTTTTAATGCATTGACTATATTATTAATTAAAACAAATTATTAAATACGATTACATAATTTTAAAAATAGACTTTATAAAAATAATTATTTTTTCTTAAAAATATAAGACCTCTGTTTGATTTTGTCTTAGGCCACAGATTTGCTTGAGCTGGTCCTGGTAATATATGTTGTTGTTTCGTAGGTTATTGTGTAGGCTTTTGGATATGATCAATATAATTAATGGTTGATATTTGAAGAAAAAGATAATATTTTGTAGTTACTAATTTCAAAAAGGATATTTTGAGGATTAAGTTATGTTTGGATATGTAAATAGTGTTTGATGTTTTGTGAGTTTAAAATTTGAAGGAAAAAGTTAAATTTATTTTTCAGATTTCAAATTTTATGTTTCTAAGTTTGAAGGTGAAATAATAATCTAGTTTGGTAAACAAATAAGTTGGAATAATTTCTTCAAAGTTGAGGTACAATTTAGTACGTAACTTAGCTTTATACTTTAATCAAAATTCAGTGATTTTTGTGTGCGCTACAGCAATATTACCTTTTTGTGATACTTGTGTACAGTTGGGTAAACAAAAATAATCTAATAAATGTAATTTATGGAGTATTACCTTATTGTAACATGCAAAAAAATCTTTCCCTATTTTACGTGTATAAAAGTTAGCTCGTAATTTGATTATCTAGCTCCTTTTTGGCCATTGGTATATGGATGATGAAATTGTATGCTGTCTTAATATTTTTTAATCTGTAAATATATAATTGAACTTGCAGGAAAGGGAATATGTGTTTGAGAAAAGAGCATTGGCACCATTTGCAGCCAGTGTTTTGGTTAAAGCTTGGAAAGAGTCAGTTGATAGTTGTGATGTTGAAGTCATATTGGCTGGTTTGGGCTATTTAAATGATGAGATTTGTTGGTTAAAACAAGAAGCTCCAAAGTGGCACATTACCTTGACTAGTGTTGTGCTTGATCACAAGCCCCTTCTTGATTACTTTAGGTAAAAAAAAAAAAATATTAATTTTTTGAAGTTTCATTCGTCAGCCATTCAGTATTTGAATTGAAGTTCAATTAAATTTGAATTCACGAGATTTGCCTCTAGTCCGAGACCTTTGAGTAAGAGTGGACGAGAGGGGAGAGATTTCAATCATCCCGTCTCACATTTCACGTTGGTGCTTTAGATACTTACTACTATGAGTAGTAATACTCATAGGCGGATCTAAAATTTGGAGATTTTTAAAGATAATTACTACTATTAGTAATACTCAAGAGACTAATACTCAGAGATAGAATTTAAAATTTGGAATTTATGGCACCTTAATTAGTTAATATCCAAATAATAATTTGTTTCACCGTGAAATATATTTATTTAGTGGATATTTTAATACTCATGTGAGATTTGACTTAAAATTATATTATTCGTGTATCTTAAATGTTATGTATCTCGCACATACATATATATATATGGGCTTCGGTCGCTGTATTTATGTTAAGTCTGATCGCTCGGGTCGTTGCACCTGATTATGGTATGGTATTGTCCAATTCGAACATGGGGCTACTTTATTTGTTTGTCATATCCTCGCTAGGTGTTTATGAAATTGTTATAGCAGGTTGTTCTAGTAATTAGGGGTGTAAGAAGGGGTTCTAGTAATTAGGGATGGTCGTTCGGTTGTCTAGGACCAATATGGGTTGAAAATGTCTTTGTGTCGCAGGTGTTGAACGATCTACTCTAGGCGGTCGGGGTTCCCCAAAAAAAAATCGGTAACACACAAAGCACAAAATTATGATTGAACTATAAGAACTTATTATATATATATATATATACCAGCCTTACGTGCATTTCAATTAACTATATGGTTTGATATAAATTTATGTTCCAGGTTTTTTGAACGTTTGACAAGAAGCCCAGACGTGAAGTATGCAGATGCAGTAACCATTTTATGGGCAGTAGAATCAGTTTATCACAATGGTTTTGTGCACTGTTTGGAAGAAGGAAATAACACTCCAGAAGAAATGAAAGAAGGTTGTAAAATATGGGGCAATGAGAATATCAAACAATATTGTCAGTCACTTGAAAACATAGCTAATAAAAAGCTAGAAGAAGCATCCAACGAACAAGTATCTAAGACTGAAGTGTTAATTCTAGATTTTCTGGAGAATATTGTTCGTTATTGGAATACCAACCTTGGTGAAACTTGATCAGATCAACGTTTGATATGGTTTCTTGTTACTTATATAATATGTTATCCACTTATCATCTTGTATACATGTAGAAAATGTACTTTAAAAAATGGATGTTATTATTGTACATGTAGTAGCTAGCATGAGTACGTACATAGTAGTGCATAGTGTTGGTTTTGATCAATGATAGTATATGATTATGCTTGCTCCTCCCTTCTTATCAATTTTGGAACCTGTCTTCACTTTCATTCTTTCATTCGTGAAATGGGACTTTGATATATTTGAATTTATTAGTCCAGTCTTATTTAAGACTAGAGAGTATGGTACACGGGCTAAATATAGTATCATTTATTATTTTTACAAGTAGTTGTTGAAAGAATCATAAGCTAATTCAAACCAACAACAATAATATTGTGCCTGTTTATTGAATAATCAATAATTATTTCGAAATACATAATTATTTTAATAGATTAAAATAATAAGTCAAACTAAACTCATACAAAATCTAGGATTCTTACCCTGGCAGGCGGGTATATTTCATTTGTGTGACTTGTTATCATCCAAACTATTTTGGAATATGTTGGTTATTTTATGATTGATCAAATCTATATCTATAATCTATAATCTTCTACAATATATTAAAAGTGTAAAGAATTTTAGAGAAGTGACTTGAATTTTTTGCCCTTCATTAAAAATCTCTGCAATAGACGAAATTATCTTTTCACTTATTATATATTTTTAAATTAGATAAATTATAATTATATACAAATAACCCTAATAATATATGAAATTTTAGACCCGAAATATACAGAAGTATATTTCATAATCCTGAGGATATTTCAAAAATTAATTGTACAATTTTGTTTCCTCCTAAAACTGTGGTATATTTTTGGGTGTTGTCCTAAGTAATTAAGGAGATTAAAAAGAACAGAAGTTAGTTCCTGTGAAATACTACTACCTGATTTTGTTTCCTCTTAAAACTGTGGTATATTTTTGAGTGTTGTCGTAAGTAATTGAGAAGTGTAAAAAGAAAAGAAGTTAAAGTTCCTATGAAATACTGCCTTAAAGTGGAACTTTTTCATGTGTTATTAAATCATGAGTAAAAACTTGTGGTGTCTTGGGATGAAAGTAATGTGTTAAAGGTGTACGTTGCAGTCCTTTATATGTATATCTTTTCTTTTTCATTTAGATTATATATGAGATCATTATGATTTTGTAAATTTTAGTAATTTATTTTAATGGTGAGCCTATTCCATATGTACTCATGCTCGGTGAGCATTAAGCTCTCAAAGAGATCTTCATGGTATCTTGGTACTCAATGTATTAAAATCTAAGGGATGGTATCAATCACTTTAAGTTTGTGCGCCATAGGAAGCTCGGCTCAAATTCAACACAGTTGGCGTTAGTATGTTAATTGAGTTCTATTTATCTAATTAGTTTACTAATTGTCTTTTTAATATTGTTGTAGTTCTTTTTCAATTCTTGCATTGTTTGTTTTGGAGATTGTAGACACCTAATTTCGTCCCTCCGCAATATCATTTTTACCCATTTTTTACCTTATCCTACCGTGTACCCTCAATCATGTAATTATCCTTCCACAAATGACAAAAATCAAAAGCAACTCTAAACAAATCTTATCCCAAAATTCCCACATAATCCCAATTGATAACAAATTAACAACCTTCCCAATTAAAAGTGGACACCTAACCCTTATCCCTCCAATTAAAAAACAACACCTACCTACCCTACTCTAACAAACTCTATCCCTACCCCTACCCCTACCTCACTACCCTACCCCACTACCCCATCCTAATATATACACGCACAACCCACACACAGGAAGGAAGAGGAGATCTCAAATTTTTCCTTTCTGCTCCAAAAATACTCTCATCCGTTGCACCTACTCACAGAAACCTCAGAATTTGGCACCATCAGTAACCAAAAATTGAGAGATACATATCATCATCTTTTCACGGGTTAGAAATCATAGGGAACAGATCGAAGAGGGGGAGGGGGAATTCCTTCTTGGCTTTCTTCTTCATCATCGACCATACAGAGATGCGCCATTCCTTTTATTTTCTCCAAGGACACACATACCTGTAGACCAAATACACCGCACAGAAGAAGGGAACAACAGAGAGAGAGAGATTGGGACGCGAGAGAGAGAAACGAGGGTTGAATCGAAAAGGTGAACAGAATTCGCTATGGGTCTAGTGGGTTTGAGTTTAATTTTTTTTGGCGACCTCTGCGCCGGAGCTGACTGTTTTAGCTCCGTTTAGTATTGATTTGTTTTCTTCTATTGGATTCTGGAGATTTTGGGACTCATCGGTTTTTGTACTGTTTTTTTCTGGAAATTTGGGTACTGTTTGGGTCTTAATCGGATTAGTGTGATTTGTTTTTTTTTTTGGATCGTTGTTCCGCTATTCGGGTCGGAATCATCGTTGTTGATGTTCTATTCGAAGTTCCAGGTCTGGATTTTTGATATTATCGACGGAAGCAAGATCTATTGAGGCTGTTTTTGTTGTTTGGGTCGAGGTATATCGAAGTTGGATTAGTTTCGTTGTTGGGGTTGATTTGAAGTTCATCGGCACGGGCTCTACCGGATTTAATTGGAATAATACTTGAAAGCAGTATTGAGGCTTTCGGATTCGGGTTTTCTTAAATATTATTATCAACAAAAAATCGATATTCGGAAGGTTCAATTCTATCCTTGCTCCTCTCAATTTTACGTAATCATGAATAATTTGCGTGTTTGGTATGTTCGCATATGTGTTATGTGTTGGTTGATGTTGGTTTTGGACTTTGAAAAGTGAATTGATAAATCGAAACATGTGTTAATCATTGGTTGGGAATGAATTTGGGACGGAAATCGAAAAATTGATAAAAGTGAATATTATGATATTTTGAAACATTGTTGATGTTGAATGTGATATGCCGTCGAGTGGGTAGGCAAACAGTAAGCTCGGGTAGGCAAGGTTAGAATTGGTGTAGTGTTGGAATGTTTGAAATATTTGCTGAATGTTTTGTTTATCGTATTTGAAAAGAGTATTATTTAACCGGGGAATGCCCCGAGGTAATTTGTATTTACTCACCGGGGAATGCCCCGAAGAATTTTGTACGCTAAGGATGTTCGTGATCAAGGCCCGAGGCATCGGGTAAAGCATGACTTAGGACTAGTGTAGGTTATTTCAGTATTTTTATTTCGGGTTGTAATAATTGGACTGGACTTTACATTTTTATTTTGTTTTATTTTGTTATTGTTTGATTATTTTGCGTGCTTTTTGTGGGGTTTGTACATTTCGTAATGCCAAAATAGTTGATACACTCTGCCCAAGCGACCGTGGTTGAACCACGGGATCGAGGAGTGCCTAACACCTTCCCCTCGGTCAACAGAATTTCTTAGTCGGAATCTCTGTTCGCAAACCGGTTTAAGAGTCAAATGGTTTCGAAAAGGATTTTCCAAAGGTGACTTGGCACACCGGATTATGCCAAGTGGCGACTCTGAATAAAATATAAATAATCCTTTTCCGAAACAAATTTTTATTTCTTGTCACTTAAATAATAAAACTCTTTCGAAACTTAAAAAATTATATTTTGGAGTACGCGTAAAAAAAGGGTGTGACAGCTCTGGCAACTCTACTGGGAAATTTTCAGAATTCGAGCTTATTTTTGAGTCGTATCGGCTTTGTTTGGCATTACGAGTGTATAAGCATTGTTTGTGATTATTGTTTTGTTATTGTTTTCACTTTTGTGCATTTTCGTGCTCTTTGTTTATAGTATTTATCCTATGTGTTACCGCTTTATATCTGTCATCATGAGTCCATCCCCTCGGCCTTCTTTCTGCAACAAGTCTCGGAGCGCACGTCGTGCGCACGAACTCTAGTTGAGTTACCTTTATTTTAGGGGGGGAGCCGTTGGATGTATGGAGTAAGTGGAAAGCAAAGCAGCCACTATCGACCATATGCTCCCCCGAATGGCCTTGTTAGTAAACCACAACGTAGGTCAGCCTTTAGGTCATTCTTATGTGCATCATATTGAGACCTAGCGGGGCCCACACGGTTCTTTGTAGGAGACTCACCTTTAAAGCATCCCTACGTGCTAAATATTGCATCTTTGAGAGTAACGTGGTCATTTGACGGACCGATTTGGGGAAAACATGTGTTAGAAGTAAAGTGTGAAAAAAAAAAGTGAGTCGAAAAGAATGAATCAAAAGGAGTGTCGTAGTTTATTTTAAAATTCTTTATGGCTTTTGTTCTTCACGATCCAAAACTCAAAACGATTTTATTTTTTACATTTTTGCAAAGTACCGTAAAAAAAAAGAGTTTTTTCTACGTATTTGTCAAAAGCAAAAATACCAAAAAGATTTTTTTCCATAATGGATGGTGTCAGTCTTAGTTAAAGTGTCTAATTGAAAAATCCAAAAAGTTTTTATTCGTTTGTTTTTGGTTTTGTCTCTTAAGTTAGGGTCAATTTATTAGTTAATCGTTAGTTGTCCAAACTGGACGAACTACGCATACCTGATTTCCGTCCCTCGGGGCGGGATACGTAGGCAACCCTCGGTGGGTCCGGTAACTTTTATTTTGGTCTTCGTCTTAGTCTTAGGCTAGGTCTTTTATTCCGTAACCTAGAGTTGTTTGCCAAGTAGGCTGATTTTATTCAGCGTTACTGTTCGGCGATTTGGAGTCATGAAGCGGTTTGTCTCATTGACGTATGTCCACATCAAATTCCCATTGGTTGGGAACCTTTTTCTCTTATCAAATTTTGAGACAATTTCTTATCTGCTACTACAGGATGGATCTGTCCACAAAGTCTAGAGTCCTTATGGTTGTCAAGGTACCCAAAAAGTTGATCAAGTGGTGGGGCACGTTCAATTACTCCGAAAAGCACGAAGTGAGGAAAGTATTAGGCAATCTTGTAACACTCATGGATCTCACGCCTCGTCCGGATTTAATAGAAGCTGCGTTGACTTTCTGGGATCCAAATAATTTGGTGTTTAGGTTCGGAAGTTGTGAATTGACTCCTACCCTGGCAGAAATATCTTGTTTGTTTCGGTTGACTTACATGGGCCAGCAGATGATTTTAGCCCGCAATCATACTCGTAAGAAATTCCTTCGACTCTGTGGATTAAAAGATAACAAGCATCTGGGATGTCTCAAACAATCTTGAATTTCCTTGGACTATTTGTTTGCTAGATTTGGGTCTTTAGAGGGTTTCGACTGCTTTTGGGATGAATTCTGTACTACCAAAAAAATCTGGGAACAACGTCGTCTTGAGGTTTTTTGTCTGGCTTTGTTGAGTATCTTAGTGTTCCCGTTAGATGAGAGGTGTATCAATACTCGTCTGCAATCAGTGGTGATAGCTTTATTCAAAAAAAAGATGAGGTCACCATTGTACCAATGATCTTAACAGAAATATATAAGGCTTTAACTGAAGTAAAATGAGGGGTACGATTTTTTTAGGGGAGTAATCTGATATTGCAGTTGTGGATAATGGAGCACTTGCATACGCCTTCTTTGATTAGAGCAGATGTGATCGACCATTGTCTGAATGATCGAGTGCAAGCCATGCAAGAAAGAATGCGTTTTGATAAATTTTCTTTTCCTATTGGAGTCAATTCTTGGATCGAATTTCTGGAATCAAGAACTCCAAACAACATTCTTTGGTGCTATATGTGGTTTTGTCCTAAGAAAATCTTGATTGGATCTCAAATGCAACTCTTTCTAGTTTTGATAGGACTTAACTGTACTAGGCCTTACAGTCCAAGAAGGGTGATGCGTCAGTTGGGTAGGATGCAAGACGTCCCCCCAATAATGGACCTTCTAAAGGATGTAGAGTACTTTAAAGACCAAGCCGTGGGGGAAGCAAATATGAGCAATTCTGGAATAACGCGATAAAGTTAGGTGTCGATACTTTCGAGGAAAATCCAGGATGCACTTAAAACTATGAAATCTGGCTATAATCTTTGCCCCGTGGCATTAGTAGACCCTTACCAGCCCAACTTAGAGGGAGAATATGGGAAGCAATCATGGTAGAAGATGATGAGCAGGAAGATCCGGGTGCCAAGGTGGAGTTTTTGAGAGTTCAGTTGTCGCGTTTGATCACAACTGTGGATGGGTGTCAGAGAAACCTTTGCGGGTGTACTCTCCAAGAGGCAGGGATACGTGCAAAAAATTTGTTTCCGGGTATCAAAACGTCGTTGCAGGACATGTTGTAAAGTCTAAGTGGAAAAGTGGAGACTTCACAGATGGGTTCATCTCAGCCGGGGACATCACACAGAGAACCAGTTTGAAAGAGCATGTCTTATCTTTATGTAGTTTTGAGTCTTTTATGTTTCTGTCATTGTAGGTTGGTGTCTGTGTTAAGTCGGAGTCAAGTTGATTTTGATATTCGGGTCTTTATTGCACGCATATCGTTAGGGGTTTAAAGTGTTGTTTTTTATTTGTTGTTTAGTTTTAAAGTGGTCCTAAATTCGTTGTATGTTTTGCTGTCTTTCATCGAAATGTTAGGATGTTACGTCTTTCTTTTGTTTACTTGTTTTCGTGTTTCGTGAAAAAAAAACCCCTTCAATTGTGTAATGTTTATGCATAAGCTGCCTGAACTATGCAAGATCTGATTCATGTACAACATGATACATAGGCAACCTACTTTTGGGTTCGATCTAATCATTTTGTTTCGTTGTTTTTCATTATTTTTCCTCTTTTAAAGAAAAAACAAAAGCCATAAAGAATAATAAAATAAAGGTAGATAACGAGAGAAGTGGAAAGAATAAAGATGGATACGAAAAAAAAAAGAGTGTAGATAAAAATCGGGATGATGCTGAAATGACCTCGCTACCCTCAAAAGATGGTAGAAATAAACATGAATTTAGGACAATTTTACCAATGTGACTCTCATGCTTGTTGTGTGCCCTAATCCTAACGGATGTCGTCTTTGATGAGCATATTCTTTCAGATAACAGTGGTAGGTTTGCAGCACTCTGGCTAGTCACCCATACTTCACTAGATCCAAAGCAAAGCTCGTCATGGCTAGCAGGGAGATTGAAAATTCTCTCATTGACCCGGATCAGGATCACAGGGAAGAAAGTTCAGAACACAATAATGAGGTAGTAAGGCTCATGCAACAATTGATAGATTTGCATCGGGCATGGGCCAGTGGAATGCCTCCTCCTTCGCTCCCTGAAGGTCTCGGGAATATCTCTAATTGCCCACCGCTCTCTCAGGCACAATTCTCTGCTCCTACTGAGTCACCTGAGCACGCGCCAGGATTCACTCCGCGACATTATTATCCTGACAATTCTGGTGTGCCCTTGGCAGCTCCCCAATCAAGACCAGCTGCTCAGCCAGCGCCACCGATCACACCGGTATTTGTGGCCCCGCCACCACATGAAACTCCCATATATGTTGTGCGTCCCACAATGAAGCTTCCTCGGTCTTCCAGTGAGCCAATACTGAAGGTTTCAGATGGTCAGTATTATGCTACAGAGCCTACTTTGCAACTGAATAAACCGTATGGGTACACTCAGCCGCCTGTATTTCCATTTGATACGGAGAAACCTGTCGCAACGGAGGAACAGGATGTCATAGCCCGGAAACTGAAGAGTTTAGAGCAAGCTATGAGGAATTTGCAAGGAATCATAGCTTATAGAAGTGTTTCCTATAAAGACCTGTGCATGTTCCCAGACATCAACCTGCCCCCCAGTTTTAAGATGCCTAAGTTCGAGAAGTACGCAGGGCATGGCGATCCTGTTGCACACTTGAGACGTTATTGCAACCAGTTGAGGGCTGCAGGAGGAAAGGAAGAACTACTCATGGCCTTCTTTGGCGAGAGTCTTTCAGATCTGGCTTCAGAATGGTTCATCGATCGATATATCGATAAATGGAACAGTTGGGATGATTTGGCTTCTGAATTTGTTCAACATTTTCAGTACAACAGCGACTTGATTCCGGAAGAAAAATCTTTGGTCAACATGAAGAAAAAGAGCACTGAAGGTTTTAGGGAATACGCGATAAGGTGGCGTGAACAGGCTGCTAGGGTAAAGCCTCCAATGAAAGAAAGTAAGTTGGTAGAAGTTTTCATTCAGGCGCAGGATGAGACCTATTTTCAACATTTACTTCCAGCCATGGGAAAGTCTTTTATGGAAGTCCTCAAAATAGGGGAGATGATAGAGGACGGGATTATGACCGGTCGAATAGTGAGTTTTGTTGCATTAAAAGCTACCACACAAGCGATTCAAGGTGGATCTGGAGCATTTGGAGGTAAAAAAAAGAAAGAGGATGTTGCGATTGTCGTAGCCGGAACCCATTCCTATCATAAAAGACCACCTCGCCCCTATCCCCAATCCCAAGCCCAAGTCTACACCCAAGATCCATATATTCCTCCCCACCATTACTACCCTACACAAAACCCTTTATATTCCATTTCACCACCCCCTTACCCAGTATATAGCGCACAACCATATGCCCAAACCCCTTTTTACCCGCAGTGGCGCGTACAAACTCCACAAAATCGCCCATTCACTCCACCAAATTACCAAAACCCTTCCAGACCCAGTTTTTAACCTAGGCCCGAGTATAAGAAGGAGAAGGCGGTCAAAAATCAATTCACACCTCTTGGGGAGTCATATGCTAGCTTGTTTGATAGGTTGAGAAAGTTGAAGGTTTTAAGCCCAATTCAAGGAAGGCTTTCAAATCCATCGCCGAGGAATCTCGATTATTCTTTAAGATGTGCGTACTGTTCTGATATACCCGGCCATGATATCGAGAAATACTGGCATTTAAAGAGAGTTGTCCAAGATTTAATTGACACAAATCAGATGCTGGTCCAGGCCCCGGAGGGTCCAAACATTAACCAGAATCCGCTGCCAACCCATGCTGAAGCCAATATGTTAGAATTGATATATGATAGGAAAGAGTCTTTGAGGGGTTATAAGCCTATTGTCAAGATACAGACCATTGAGGAGAAATCGGTGAATGTAACGGAGTCTTTGAAAGCAATGTCATTGAGCCAGGAAGGAATGAGAGAAGATAAAGCTCAAGGAAGCACAAAGAAGCCCCCGATCACAGTACAAGGCGCCAGAAGGTATGGTGATTCGAGTCAGGATAAACCTAAGTTGACAGTGGTGGGAGCTCTGAGTCAGCCTATCTTGAAGGTGAAAGGAGCACTGGCAGCGCCTATTGTCCTCAAACCGGTGACCCAACCTCTTATAGTTGATACGAAAAGGATTCCCTGGAATTATGGGCGGACCGTGATGACCTATCATGGGAAAAAAGTAGTGAAAGATGTAGATGAGGTAGGGGGTTTGACTAGGTCAGGAAGATGTTTCGTGCCTGAAAGCTTAAGAAAGTTCAAGCCAACGGTGAGTGGACCGTCATCTATCAAAAAGCCTATCACCGAAGAAGAAGCCGAAGAATTTTTGAAAAAGATGAAATTGCCAGAGTATTCAATATTAGACTAGCTGAAGAAAACCCCTGCTTAAATTTCCCTTTTATCTTTGTTGTTGTACTCCAAGGAGCATCGTGATGTTTTACTGAAGGTATTAAATAAAGCATATGTTCCAAGGGAGATTACAATCAACCAGCTTGAGAAAATGGTTGGAAAAATCTTTGAGGTCAATCGGATCAGCTTTTCGGACGATGAATTGCCTATTGAAGGTACAGAGCATAACCAGGGCCTTTACATTACAGTGAAGTATGAAGATTTCTATGTCACTCATGTTATGATTGATGGAGGTTCAGGTGCTAATATTTTCCCCATTTCTACTTTGCAAAAGCTGAATATTGGTGCTGAGAGGATCAGGCCCAACAATGTATGTGTCAGGGCTTTCGATGGTGCAAAATCAAATTCCATTGGTGAAATAGAACTAATGTTGACCATAGGGCCTGTTGAGTTCTCCATAGAGTTTCAAGTATTGAATGTAGAATCCTCTTATAATCTGTTGTTGGGAAGGCCGTGGATCCACAAGGCCAAGGCGGTTGCATCTACGCTGCACTAGATAATTAAGTTTGAGCATGACAGGCAAGAAGTAGTTATTCATGGTGAAGGAGATTTGTCAGCCTACGAAGATTCTCCCTTGTCTCTTATTGAAGCAAATAACGTAGAGGAGACATTCATCTATCAAATTTTTGATACAGTGCCAGTGAATCGTATCTTTGAATGGCAGGCTATACCGGGACCGCAATTGTCTTCTGCTTCTATCATGATGGTGAGTGGACTTTGGAAATACGGATTTGAGGTAGGAAAGGGTTTGGGAGCGTCTCTGCACGGTATAGTTCATCCCATATGTCCGAGTGAGAACGTGGGCACATTTGGTCTGGGATTTGAGCCTACAGATGAAGATCTGAAAAAAGCCAAGGGAAGGAAAAAGGAAATATGGTCACTCCCTCGCCCAATGCCACTACTCAGTGAATCGTTTGTTAAGAGCGGTGTCACGAAGCATGTAGAATTTGAGTTTGAATTGGTTGATGACTTCCAGAACCTTTGTATCGAAGTTGATATGGTCGAAGCAGGAGAAGGTACCAGTATGGAAGACGTGCAATTCATAGGTCCAGCTGTCCAGCTCAATAATTGGAAAGTCACTCTTCTCCCCGTCAGGAGGGAGTTTTGGTAGTCTATTTTGTTTTTCTTTCTGTTTATCCGAGTTATTTCAGGGTTGTAATTCGGACTTTAGTTTGTTTATGTTATGTTGGCGTCTGTGTTTAAACCCTTCTATCTTTTATTTAATGAAATACAATGTCCTTTTTGTTCTGTGTCTAATATATTTTGTTTTCTTTTCTTACACAGTTCTCTTTATGCTGATTCTAATGACATGACATGCATGCAGAATTTTCAGCCTGATTTTAAAATCCAAACTAATCAAGATGTAATGAAGCAGGATGGGGAATATGATGAAGAGAAAACACTAGAAGAAATAAGAAAAATCAGTAATGTATTACTACCTGCAGTCATTGCACTACTTTCATGTTAGATATAACAACACTACTACATAGGAGTTGTAACATGGTATGGATGTTTTCAATAATCGCAACCTCCTAAGTCGGTAGGAAACTATAAGGCTTATCCCGATGAACGGGATAGTCTAGCATGTAAGTATCCAAGTAACAAGATCATAACATGATAGTCAATGTTCATCACCATAGCAATTCCGCAAATCGTATAACAATGCTATTAAAACCAAATTCAAGTCGGAAACAAGTCAAGATTTTCCTACGTATATGTTTACTCACATGATTTTGTATCAACGATCAAAACACATGAACATCACCAATCAATCCTATATGATGTAGCAATTTATAATAGACATAGCAACGTAGTACTTACGAGAAATAAATGAAGAATAAGAGAGTACTTACTTGCTTGAAGCTTTTGGAGATGGTTTTGTGAATTGGAAGAGCAAAAAGAAAAATTTTGGGATGGTTTGGAGAGGGAATGCGGAGCCTTTAGGTTAATTTCTAGTGTGGTTATATTTCAAGACTAAGTCCCCTTTATATAGGAAGAGAATGGGTCGGGTTTTGACCCATTTACAATCGGTTTTGGAGACAAAAATGCTACATATGCGGCGCATAATGCTTGGCATAGTCATGGTATATGCGGCGCATAGTCTATGGAATTTAGGGACATATGCGCCGCATAGTCTATGACATATGAGATACTGAGACCTAATGCTATAGCATAGGCGGCGCATAGTCAAAAGCACACTTAGGACTGGGCGGCGCATAGTGTATAGCACACTAGATTCCGAGACCTTAGGCTATAGGATAGGTTGTGCATCGTTCGTGGCCTAGTTTTACCTAGGCCAAGCCTTCCTCGATGCCTAGTTTGGCATGATCAATGCTCAATCCATAGCCTTATGCATCACTATTTCTAACTTACCAACTTTACCATACAATGCGTCCAAATCGTCAATTGAAATCAATCTCCTCGTTGAATACCTCTTGCACCTATTTTTGCTTAAAACCAAATGAAAACGATTAGTACGATGGGTTGCCTCCCACCAAGCGCCTTAGTTTTGGTCGTGGCACGACTCTTATTTTTGGATTTTCATTATCAAAAGCAAAACAAGTAAAAAAAAAAGAACGATAAAACGATAAAACGATGGGTTGCCTCCCATCTAGCGCCTTTTTTATTGTCGTGACTCGACATAGTTACCTCGAGTACTTAGACTTCGTCGAGATAAATGATGGCCATAGAATTCATCGAGTTAAGAGGACCGATATAAGGCTTAACACGTTGGCCATTCACCTTGAAGACAACACCATTATTGTCTTCCAATTCGACTACTCCAGACGAGTAGACTTGGATAACTTTGTATGGACCAGACCACTTAGACTTTAACTTACCTGGGAAGAGCTTCAATCTGGAGTTGAAGAGAAGTACCATATCACCCCTTTGGAAGTTTCGTCGAACAATCCGCTGATCATGATACTTTTTCATCCGCTCCTTGTATAGGTCTGACCTTTCATATGCATGGAGACAGAATTCATCCATCTCATTCAGTTGCTCCATCCTCAGCTTCATTGCATCATCCTAATTCAAATTCAATCGCTTCAGCGCCCACAATGCCTTGTGTTCGAGCTCGATGGGTAGATGACAAGCCTTACCATAGACTAGTTGATAAGGAGACATGCCAATGGGTGTCTTGAATGCAGTCCTATACGCCCATAGTGCCTCATCTAGCTTTCGAGACCAATCCTTTCTATTCGCATTAACCGTCTTTGCAAGGATTTGTTTGATCTCGCGATTGGAAACTTCTACTTGTCCACTAGTTTGGGGATGATAAGGCGTAGCTACCTTATGTTGCTTGACACCATACTTGGCCAAAACTGATTTGAATAGCTTGTTGCAGAAGTGAGATCCTCCATCACTTATGATAGTACGTGGTACTCCAAAGCGAGAGAAGATATTCTTCTTTAAGAACGCTACAACACGCTTTCCTTCGTTGTCGGCCAATGCTACAAATTCTACCCATTTCGAAACATAATCCACAGCAACCAAGATGTACTTCATTCCAAACGAATTCACGAATGGACCCATGAAATCAATACCCCACACATCAAAGAGTTCTACCTCAAGAATTTTGGTCATGGGCATTTCATGGTGTTTTGAAATCGCACCTTGACGCTGGCATTGGTCACACCTTCTAACATAGTCATAGGCATCTCTGAATATCGAAGGCCAATAATAACCACTTTGCAATACTTTTCTGGCCGTCCAATTGCCTGCGTGATGTCCTCCAACTTGCGAAGCGTGGCATGCTTCCAAGATAGTAGGCACCTCTTCATGGGATATACATCGTCGAATGATACCATCCGCACATCGTCGAAACAAATAAGGCTCATCCCAATAGTAGTACTGTACGTCATGCATAAACTTCTTCCTTTGGTGGTAAGATAAATTGGCAGGTATCACATTACTCACCACGAAATTTGCAAAGTCGGCATACCATGGTAATTTCTCCATTGTTGTCGCTAATATCTTTTCTTCCGGGAATGCATCATCAATCTGAATTTCAGGTTGCACCACATGCTCATTCTCAAGTCGAGATAGGTGATCAGCCACTTGGTTCTCGCAACCTCGTCTATCTTTGACTTCGAAATCAAACTCTTACAGCAGCAATACCCATCTAATCAACCTTGGTTTTGCATCCTTCTTTGTCATTAGATACCTAAGAGCTGCATGGTCTGTATGAACGATCACCTTAGTACCCAATAGATAGGCACGAAACTTCTCAAATGCATACACAACCGTTAGGAGCTCTTGTTCAGTAACAGTGTAGTTCCTTTGGGCTTCATTTAGGACCTTACTCGCATAGTAGATAGGATGAAATAATTTCTCCTTTCTCTGACCAAGAACAGCACCAACGGCTACACCACTAGCATCACACATGACTTCAAACGGGAGAGTCCAATCTGGTGCTACCATAATAGGGGCTTCAATGAGTTTTCCTTTAAGGCATTCGAATGCCTTTAAGAAATCGTCATTGAAGTCAAACTTTGCATCTTTCTCCAATAGTTTGCACAATGGACTCGCAATTTTGGAGAAGTCTTTGATGAACCTACGATAGAAACCAGCATGGCCAAGAAAACTACGAACTCCCTTCACCGAAATTGGAGGCGGTTGCTTCTCAATAACCTCAATTTTTGCTCGGTCAACCTCTATTCCTCTTTCAGAGATCTTGTGCCCAAGAACGATTCCTTCTTTTACCATGAAGTGGCACTTCTCCCAATTCAGCACAAGGTTGAACTCTACACATCTTTGTAATGCCATGCTCAAGTTTGCCAGGCATGCTTCAAAAGACTCACCAACAACTGAAAAGTCGTCCATAAATACCTCCAAAGTGTCTTCAACCATATCAAAGAAAATAGACATCATACAACGTTGAAAGGTGGCTGGTGCGTTACATAACCCGAATGGCATACGTTTGAAGGAAAACGTCCCATATGGGCATGTAAACGTTGTCTTCTCTTGGTCTTCAGGTGCAATACAAATCTGATTATAGCCTGAATAACCATCCAAGAAGCAAAACCATCCTTTCCCCGCTAATCGATCTAGCATTTGGTCTATAAATGGCATTGGGAAGTGATCCTTGAGTGTCCAAGAATTCAGCTTGCGGTAGTCCATGCATACTCTCCATCCAGTGACGGGCCTGAGTGGAATAAGTTCATTCTTTGCATTCGCGACCACCGTCATACCTCTTTTCTTGGGAACACATTGTACAGGGATTACCCATGTACTAGCAGAAAAAGGATACACAACTCCTGCGTCTAACCACTTGATGATCTCTTTCTTCACCACTTCTTGCATAGGTGGGTTTAGACGCCTTTGATGCTCAATGGTGGGTGTGTAATTTTCTTGAAGCTGAATTTTATGTGTACAAATCCCAGGTGGAATACCAATAATATCCGCAATGGTCCATCCAATAGCTCTAATATACTTGCGTAGAATAGAAATAAGAGCTTCAACTTGTCGCTCACCCAAATCGGCTGCCATAATGACTAGAAGAGTGTTTCCGCTTCCTAAGAATGTGTACTTCAAATGACTTGGCAGCTCCTTCAATTCTAACGTGGGTGGCTCTTCAATAGATGGCTTAGCTGGTGGTGTAGGCCGATTCTTGAGATCAAGATCCAGCTTCTTAGGAGTATAACGATATGTTCCTAATCCCGATAGAGCACAAATGGCTTCTTCAGAATTTTCAGCATCTTCAGTCTCTCCATTCATGAGCACAACCTCCAAGGGATCATCAATAATTTGCTCTTCTTCAAGTAGTTCTTTTGGATCATCAAGGAAAACATCAGCCACCGAGAATACACTAAGATCTTTGGGTTGCTTCATTGTTTTGCAAACATCAAAACGAACCACTTCGTCATTTATTCGGAATAAAAGTTCATTAGCTCTCAAATCAATGAGCACACTTCCTGTAGCAAGGAAAGGGCGCCCCAAGATTATGGGAACCTCAGAATCTGCTTCACAATCCAAGATGACAAAGTCTGCTGGAAAGATAAATGAAGAAACTTTTACCAAGACATCGCATAGAACTTCAACAGGTCGTTTTACCGACCTATCTGCCATGACGAGCCTCATATTGGTTGGAGTAGGATCTCCTAACCCCAACTTCTTGTAGATCGATAATGGCATCAAATTGATGCTGGCTCCTAAGTCACATAATGCTTTGGCAAAGTTCAAAGATCCGACGGTGCAAGGAATAGTGAAAGCTCCGGGGTCGGCCTTCTTCTGAACTATCGATCGGGTAGCAATTGCACTACAATGATGCACATCGTCTTTCAGCTCATAACTTGCTGCCCTCTTCTTTGTCAAATGATCCTTCATAAATTTCGCATACCTAGGCATTTGTTCAAGTGCCTCCACCAATGGAACATTAATGGTCAGCTGCTTTAACATAGTCATAAATTTGCTGAACTTAGTGTCATCCGCCACCTTCTTCAGTCTTTGGGGAAAAGGTGGTGGTGGGTATGAAAGTGTTCTCTCCACGGTTTTCTTCTCCTCTTTTTTTCGTTTTTCCATTTTTTCAGGTTGCACGTCACTGGGCGTGACGTCCTTGACGTCAGGACTGGTTGCTGCGGCATCTTCTCCTTTTGCGTTATCATCCATGTCCGCAACTTCGTCAACCACTTGCTTGCCTTTTGCTGAAGGTTCCAGCACCTTACCACTTCTGGTAGTGATGGCCATGCATGACCCATCATTCCTTGGGTTTGGCACAGTATCGCTAGGTAAAGTGCCAGTCTTTCTTTGATTGAGTGCTGCTGAAAGTTGGCTCAATTGCTGCTCTATTTGCTTGATTGAAGTGGAATGAGAATCAACTAGTTGTTTCATGGAGGACAAATCATTAATTACCTCAGTAACTCCCGCGCTCGTTGCTTCCACTCCTTTCAATAATTTAGCCATCATGTCTTTCATACTTCCAGAATTAGATGTGGTGGTATCACGTCTACCAGGGGGAACATACAAACCACTACTGTCATTCTTGTTCTTCCAACTACCTTGGTCCATGTTTCCAGATTTACCATGATAGTTCCGACCTTGGTTTCCTTGGGCATTGCCTCGGAAACCCCCCTGATTGTTCAAGTAGTTGGCTTCCTCTTCCGGATCAGATTCGTCTCTTCCTTTTGACGCAATAGCTTTCACTTTTTCGGTCTTCCCTGATAATAAATGCTTTGTAAGAAGATCCACTTGTGTTTTCATGTGCGCCATATCTTGATCACGTTCTTCTTGTCTTCTTCTTTGGTCTGCAGTCATGCCTATAGATAAAGTGGGGCTTGCTACCTCAGAATCCCTGGTATGCCAAGCTCTACTTTGTTTCGTCATACGATCTAGCATATTGCTTGCTTGACCAAAGGTGAGATCCATAAATGATCCTCCAGCCGCATTATCCACAACTGGTTTAGTTAATGAATTCAAGGCTCTGTAAAGTATCTCCATTAGGTGAACATTAGTCATGTGATGGTTTGGGCACCTCATTAGCTTCGTCTTGAACCTCTCCCATGTTTCATGAAGGGCTTCAGTTGGAAGCTGACGAAAGTTGCTGATTTCATCTCTCATTTATGCTCTTTTGGATGGCGGAAAAAATCTTTCTAGGAAAGCGTCTCTCATTGCCTCCAATTTGTAATAGAATCAGGAGTCAGCCCATTCAACCATAGAGTTGCCTCCCCAGATAGAGACAATGGAAATAGACGTAATCAAATTACATTCTGACCAACGCCAGGATTATCAAACGACTTGCATGTAGAAATAAAGTTGATGAGATGCATATTCGGATCATCGCCTGCTAGTCCACCAAATAATCCCTTGAGTTGCAATAACTGAATCATGGTGCTCGTGATGTTGAACTTGGCTCCGGGTGCCAATGGTGGAGGAATAATGGCTCCTGTGGCTTCGGCTCCATCAAGATCATCATCATCATCATCAAAAGCTGGCTGCATAGCTTGGCGTTCAGGCCTAAACCTAGCTTGACGATCTCTTTTATTGGCAGGTGTTGTGATTTCAGCATCATGCCTTGGGTTTAGTAATTCGTCATCACCTAAATCCTCATCGTCAGGATTTGTTGCTCATGCAGGGTTATCAATGTTCTGCTGTTGAACCTGGGCTGCGGCAAGGGCAGCCAATCTTGCTTGTTCCTATTGAGCAGCCATCCTTGCGATTTCAGCTTGTGCTTCCATTCTACCAATGCGTTGTGGTTCAGGATTGATTGGTAATAACGGTTGACCAGAACTTCGAGTATGGGGCATGCACTAAAATAAAAACCTGCAGTAGACAAAAACAAAAACTAAAAGTAAAAGTACGAGAATCTTTGACCAAAGGGTCTAGTAATTATTACGAACTTAATTGACACTTGTATTCCCCGGCAACGACCCCAATTTTTGATAACGCTCAATCTACAGCTCTCGTAGGAGTGTAAAGAGGTCGTTAGCAAATATAGAACCCAACAGGGTTGGGTGTCGATCCCACAGGGAATAGCTTGTCCAACAAGTAAGCAAAATTACTAAATTTTTTGGTGCAAGTCTAGTAAAAAGGGGGGATTTGTAATGTGTCACCAAAATAATTAAATAAAAGCTGAAAATAGCAAAGTAAAAGAGAAAGATTGTTACGTAAGTTGTAAATAATGAGAATTGAGGCGTTGGGGTTATGTCCACCTTCTGAGGTATACGTCTCTATTGGCTATGAGTGTGTAGAATTCTGACATGCAACTGCTTATAGAGAATTGTATTCGATGGTAAATCCAGGCGTCTTTCGACCTATTCGAGGATTATTTCACTTTAACTCTTTCGAGCTTAAAGCGTGTCTAACGGTACGAATTCTCCAAGAGGTTAGTCCATTTACGACGCTAGCTTTTTAGTAGGGAATTTTAGGGGGTGACCCTACTACCTTGACATTATCTCTTTTCCAGACAGATAACCTTTCTTTCGAACAAGTTAAATGTTATACTGGCGTATTCTTGCGTTTGCAACCACAAAGAATGTAGACTAAGATGAAGAGAATAATGATATAAGCAGTATACGTGTCGCGAACTCACAAACTCACAGCAATAGATAGTATCTCATACGACTTCCATAACCCCAACAGAGAAGTTTAGTTACCCATGAATGCGAAGGAGATCACGATTGACATTGTTGTTATACCACAAGATTGAGTAATTTCGTGTAGCTTAGGTGGTAGGCGTGATGCGTGAATTCCTAGGCAAAGTAACGATTCTCTTGTTGTGGAATTTAAGAATAGAAGAGTAGAAGAAGAAAAATAGAATTAATGGAAAGATTAGAAGAGTTGTAGAATTGTTTGTAGTGGAAGATGAGAGGGATGGAAGAAAGTATTGTGGTCTCCCCCTCCCAAATTCCTTTCAAATCTCTAGCATGATAGGGTATTTATAATACCCATATCCTAATCCTACTAGATAAATAAAATATCTAACCAAATTCTACTAGGCTAATGTAATACTTAACCCAATTATACTAGGTTAATGTAACATTATCATAATCCAAATAAACTAATGAAATACATAACCCAATTGTACTAGGTTAATGTATCATTGTCCAAATCCAACTAAGTTACTGCAAATCCCCAAAGTCTTCAGAAATGTTGTTTTAGCCTGGGACAGATTTTCCATGCAGCAGTTTTGGTCCTTAGGCGTGTAAACTCCCTTCCCTTCCTTCATGAGCTTTCTTTTGCGTCAAGTAAGCCATAAAATGCTGAATTCTGCATCATTTATACCTGAAACTTTACTAATCATGTTCGTTAGCTCATTTACAGGAAAAAGGACTAAAAGTGCATGAAATATATACTTTGTTCTCAAAACTAGGCTAAAATATGGACAAAATATATTGATATAGGCGTGTAAATTCGCCTATCATCAGAGGTTAGCTGTTGATATGGGAGTCCAAGAATTATTGGTGTTGGGAGATTCGGATTTGCTCATCCATCAAATTCAAGGTGATTGGGAGACGCGAGATTTGAAACTCATCCCATATCGACAATTCTTGCAGGAGCTATGTCGACGATTTGTGTTAGTAAAATTTAGGCATATTCCAAGGATTCATAATGAAATTGCTGATGCTTTAGCCACTCTGTCTTCAATGCTCCAACATCCTGACAAAGCCTATATCGATCCAGTGCATATACAGAGTCGTTATCAACATGCTTACTGTAATGCGGTTGAAGAAGAGCTCGATGCAGAACCTTGGTTTTTGGATATCAAGCGGTACATTCAGTCAGGAGAATACCCAGCATATGCCACCAATGATAAAAAAAGGACTATTAGGCGTTTGGCTAGTGGATTTTTCTTAAGTGGGGGAATCTTGTATAAGAGGACCCCAGATCTGGGGCTTTTAAGGTGTGTAGATGCAAAAGAAGCCTCGGCAATCATGGTTGAAATACACTATGGAGTATGCGAGTCGCATATGAATGGTTATGTCTTGTCAAAGAAGATTCTTCGAGCAGGTTATTACTGGCTTACTATGGAGAGGGATTCTATTCAATTTGTTCGAAAGTGTCATCAATGTCAGGTGCACGGTGATCTGATACGTTCTCCTCCTATTGAGTTGCATGCAATGGCCGCTCCATGGCCGTTCATGGCTTGGGGATTGGATGTGATTGGACCGATTGAGCTGAAGGCATCAAATGGACATAGATTCATTTTGGTAGCCATTGACTACTTCACAAAGTGGGTGGAAGCAGTAACTTTCAAGTCAGTGACAAAGAAGGCTGTGGTAGATTTTGTTCATGCCAATATCATTTGTAGATTTGGAATTCCTAAGATGATCATTACAGACAATGCTGCCAATCTCAATAGTCATTTGATGCAAGAAGTGTGTCAACAGTTTAAGATCGCACATCGAAATTCTACTCCATATCGCCCAAAGGCCAATGGTGTTGTAGAAGCCGCCAATAAAAATATAAAAAAAAAACTGCGAAAAATGGTACAAGGTTCTAAACAGTGGCATGAAAAGTTGTTGTTTGCATTGCTAGGTTATCGCACCACTGTTCGCACTTCAACAGGGGCAACTCCATATTTATTAGTGTATGGGACAGAAACAGTCATCCCTGCAGAAGTTGAAATTCCTTCTCTTCGAGTCATTGTAGAAGCAGAGATTGATGATGACGAATGGGTAAAAACCCGACTGGAACATTTGAGTTTGATCGAGGAAAAAAGGCTAACGTTCGTGTGTCATGGCTAGTTGTATCAGAGGAGGATGGCTCGTGCGTATAACAAAAAGGTCCGTCCCAGGAATTTTGAAGTTGGTCAGTTGGTATTGAGACGTATCCTTCCTCACCAGGTTGAAGCGAAAGGCAAGTTATCCCCTAACTGGCAAGGTCCCTTCGTTGTGAAGAAAGTGTTGCCCAATGGAGCCTTATATTTGACAGATATTGAAGGCAAAATGGCAGAAATGGCTATCAATTCTGACGCGGTCAAAAGATACTATGTATGATATTTGATCCTTTGTTGAGTTTATTGCATGTTTAGTACTTGCATTTTTGATGATTGATATGATGAAGACATTTTATTCTTCTAACCAAACATTGTGTCATCCTTTGTTTACCCGTTTGAGCCTCGTTTATTTTTCTTTCATATCCCTCTTTTGGAATCAAAATAGAGTCAAAGATAAATGTCAAGAAAATAAGAATAAAAGAAAGAGTTCGAAAATATGTAAAAAAAAATAAAAAAAATCAAAGCAAAGCAAAGGACAAGCAGATGGAACTACGTGCGACCTGATTCTCCTCTCTCGGGAGTGAGATATGTAGGCTGTCCTATTTCGGGCTCGGTCCAACCAAATAAAGATTTAAGATTTACCCAGTCAACAAAACTGGGGCATGAGTTAATGCATTGTTTGAGTTGATTCCAAAAGTTGTAAGTCCCACCCCCACTTCAAGTATCGTTTGAGCCTCTTACCATCTTTTCTAACCTTGACCAAAAGCCAAGTTATAACCAAAGAAAGTCCTTCAGATCAATTTTTGATAGTGTTAAGGCTAAGCATGCAATGGATATGATGATACATTGCGAAGTACCGCTTGTCTCCCTCAGCATAAGAAATCAGGAAAGAAATACAAAAATGAGAGAGTCTTATTGGTGAAAACCTTTGCAGGCACCATAAGGCGATGGTGAGTTGAGAGAAATACAAAAATGAGAGAGTCTTATTGGTGAAAACCTTTGCGGGCACCGTAAGGCGATGATGAGTTGAGAGAAATACAAAAAAGAGAGTCTTATTGGTGAAAATCCTCATGGGCACCGTAGGGCGATGGAGAGTTTAAGAGACAAGCGGAAAGTGAAAAGAAAGAGATTTGTTGGCGAAAGTCTTTTTAGATATCGTCAGTCGAATGTGATGTATGAGTCCAATGGATTTGAAGAAGCGGCTCAGCGGCAAAAGGCACGAACTCAACAACAAATGGGGAGTTTGGATAGGAAGATCAGACAGCTCAATCCAAAATGCATGTCATACTCATTGGAGTTGGTTGTCGTATTCAGATAAGTTTTCTTTTTGAATATGGGACATTGCCCTTTTCTTTCATTTACATATTCATGTTTTTGTCTTTTCTTATGTTATTTATCAAAACAAGAGTCACCATCATTTCTTTACATTTTTTAAGTCAAGTCTGTGTCAAAACAAGCGAGAAAGAATTTCAAAATTTACTACCAGTCTTTCCAATTATATGAGGAAAAGCCAAGGAACAGCACAGGAAAGAAATATGATCGTAATTCAACACGAAACAAAGGAAGTCTATCAACCGACAGGCTATTGGATTCGTGGAAACATTTCAGATTTGGGAAAAGAGTACACCTCAGGGGCATGGTAAAAATGGAAATCCATTGTTTGAGTCAGAACTCATTTCCCTCAATCTGGATCCGGGTCAATGATGCGGCAAGACACGACAAGTGTTAGCAATTTGGAACAAAGATGAAAGGAACGAGTGCTGGGCAGATACCTGAAAAATCCAAGATCTGCAAGCCACCACTAAGTTTTTAACTGACAAATTTTTCTTTGATTGAAATAGGGGCAAATTCGTTTCACTTGATTCAGATACCATTGGAAATGCACATCCGTGGGAATTTACTTTATGTTCAGGACCCTCCTGAACAATGGGATTTTACTTTCTGTTCAGGACCCTCCTGAAAAATGGGATTTTACTTTCTGTTCAGGACCCTCCTGAAAAATGGGAATTTTACTTTCTGTTCAGGACCCTCCTGAAAAATGGGAATTTACTTTATGTTCAGGACCCTCCTGAAAAATAAGATTTTACTTTATGTTTAGGACCCTCTTGAAAAATGGGATTTTACTTTCTGTTCAGGACCCTCCTGAAAAATGGGATTTTACTTTTGTTCAGGACCCTCCTGAAAAATGGGATTTTACTTTCTGTTCAGTGAATTTACTTTATGTTCAAGACCCTCCTGGAAAATGGGAATTTACTTTCAATTCAGGACCCTCCTGAAAAATGGGATTTTACTCTCAGTCTAGGACCCTCCTGAAAAATGGGAATTTACTTTCAATTCAGGACCCTCCTGAAAAATGGAAATTTACTTTATGTTCGGGACCCTCCTGGAAAATGGGAATTTACTTTCAATTCAGGACCCTCCTGAAAAATGGAATTTCACCTTCTGTTCAGGACCCTCTTGGAAAATGGGACAACGCTTTCAAAAATGAAATACTAATTATTTATAATTCTTGTTTGGGATAATTTTCGTTCTAGTTTTAATTTTGAGTTTCAGGAGCCCACCTGAAGAACAGGGTAATGAAATAGCAAGGCAGGAGCTCGCCTGAAGAACAGGGTGATGAAATAGCAAGTCCGGAGCCCACCGGGAGAACAGAGTGAAGGAAATGAAAAGTCAAGCAACAAAGTGATGAAATAGCAAGTCAGGAGCCCGCCTGGAGAATAGGGTGAAGAAACAAAAGAGTCAAGCAACAAAGTGAAGCAATTGAAAGCCAAGCAACAAGTTGAAAGAAATTGCAAGTCAGGAGCCCGCCTGAAGAATAGGGTGATGAAAGTCGAGTCAAGAACCAACAGAAGCTGTATAGATAGGATTTTTGTAATTTCATTTATGTTTTAACTTGTAATTTTCATTTTTGATGTAATAACAGAGCCGCGGACCGGAACCTCGACGGAACCTCACTCGACTCTCCAACTCGGTATAGTCCACCTCTTCCAATCCTTTGAAATACCCGTGACATGATTCTCTCGTAACTTGGGTAGGTAGGATGTCTTAAGTCAAGACCCGGTTGTCCTTCTTCCTTCTATTTCTTTCTTTGAATAATGGTCGGGACAAAATTTAGTCTTGTTGTCTACTTCTTTGTCTGAAAACACTTCGTGTTTACATTCAAAGGGGGCATGATGTAGACACCTAATTTCGTCCCTCCGCAATATCATTTTTACCCATTTTTTACCTTATCCTACCGTGTACCCTCAATCATGTAATTATCCTTCCACAAATGACAAAAATCAAAACCAACTCTAAACAAATCTTATCCCAAAATTTCCACATAATTCCAATTGATAACAAATTAACAACCTTCCCAATTAAAAGTGGACACCTAACCCTAATCCCTCCAATTAAAAAACAACACCTACCTACCCTACTCTAACAAACTCTATCCCTACCCCTACCCCTACCCCTACCTCACTACCCTACCCCACTACCCTATCCTAATATATACACGCACAGCCCACACACAGGAAGGAAGAGGAGATCTCAAATTTTTCCTTTCTGCTCCAAAAATACTCTCATCCGTTGCACCCACTCACAGAAACCTCAGAATTTGGCACCATCAGTAACCAAAAATTGAGAGATACATATCATCTTTTCACGGGTTAGAAATCATAGGGAACAGATCGAAGAGGGGGAGGGGGAATTCCTTCTTGGCTTTTTTCTTCTCCATCGACCATACAGAGACGCGCCATTCCTTTTATTTTCTCCAAGGACACACATACCTGTAGACCAAATACACCGCACAGAAGAAGGGAACAACAGAGAGAGAGATTGGGATGCGAGAGAGAGAAACGAGGGTTGAATCGAAAAGGTGAACAGAATTCGCTACGGGTCTAGTGGATTTGAGTTTAATTTTTTTGGCGACCTCTGCGCCGGAGCTGACTGTTTTAGCTCCGTTTAGTATTGATTTATTTTCTTCTGTTGGATTCTGGAGATTTTGGGACTCATCGATTTTTGTACTATTTTTTTCTGGAAATTTGGGTACTGTTTGGGTCTTAATCGGATTAGTGTGATTTGTTTTTTTTTTGGATCGTTGTTCCTCTATTCGGGTCGGAATCATCGTTGTTGATGTTCTATTCGAAGTTCCAGGTCTGGGTTTTTTATATTATCGACGGAAGCAAGATCTATTGAGGCTATTTTCGCTGTTTGGGTCGGGGTATATCGAAGTTGATTAGTTTCGTTGTTGGGGTTGATTTGAAGTTCATCGGCACGGGCTCTACCGGATTTAATCGGAATAATACTTGAAAGCAGTATTGAGGCTTTCGGATTCGAGTTTTCTTAAATATTATTATCAATAAAAAATTGATATTCGGAAGGTTCAATTCTATCCTTGCTCCTCTCAATTTTACGTAATCATGAATAATTTGCATGTTTGGTATGTTCGCATATGTGTTATGTGTTGGTTGATGTTGGTTTCGGACATTGAAAAGTGAATTGATAAATCGAAACATGTGTTAATCATCGGTTGGGAATGAATTTGGGACGGGAATCGAAAAATTGATAAAAGTGAATATTATGATATTTTGAAACATTGTTGATGTTGAATGTGATATGCCACGAGCGGGTAGACAAACAGTAAGCTCGGGTAGGCAAGGTTAGAATTGGTGTAGTGTTGGAATGTTTGGAATATTTGTTGAATGTTTTGTTTATCGTATTTGAAAAGAGTATTATTTAACCGGGGAATGCCCCGAGGTAATTTGTATTTACTCACCGGGGAATGCCCCGAAGAATTTTGTACGCTAAGGATGTTCGTGATCAAGGCCCGAGGCATCAGGTAAAACATGGCTTAGGACTAGTGTAGGTTATTTCAGTATTTTTATTTCGGGTTGTAATAATTGGACTGGACTTTACATTTTTGTTTTGTTTTGTTATTGTTTGATTATTTTGCGTGCTTTTTGTGGGGTTTGTACATTTCGTAATGCCAAAATAGTTGATACACTCTGCCCAAGCGACCGTGGTTGAACCACGGGATCGAGGGGTGCCTAACACCTTCCCCTCGGTCAACAGAATTCCTTAGTCGGAATCTCTATTCGCAAACCGGTTTAAGAGTCAAATGGTTTCGAAAAGGATTTTTCAAAGGTGACTTGGCACACCGGATTATGCCAAGTGGCGACTCTGAATAAAATATAAATAATCCTTTTTCGAAACAAATTTTCATTTCTTGTCACTTAAATAATAAAACCCTTTCGAAACTTAAAAAATTATATTTTGGAGTACGCGTAAAAAAAGGGGTGTGACAAAGATAAAAGTAAGTCAAGTTAATATTTTTTCTTTTGGATCTACGACAAGTGATTCAAATGTTAACATTGTTGTTTTCCCATTCTTATGCCTCCCTCTGCTCCGTAACCCTGTTCAACACCTTATCAGATATATATATTATTTTCGAATACATGCTAACTGATTCAACATTAACTTTAGTTTTATGTTCTGCTCTTGATTGTCTTGATCATTAAAACCTTATTCATTGTATTATTATTAGTTGTCTAGATCCCATACCTATATTCTGCTTAAGGATGGAAAGATTAATCTCTCCAGACACTTCTTTTCGGGATATAAAATTGAGAGACTTTTACTTTGAAGACTCCATGGTTAAGGAAAAAAAACAAGCCAAAAAGTATATTGAAAGAGAAAATAATTGAGCCCTTTGAATCCTATATTTAAATCATAGTTTCATGTACCTTTTCATCCATTATGTTTTTGTTCATGCAACAAACGACATTGTGAACTGTTAATGTTGTTGGGCCTTTATTAGTGATAATATTTTCAGATGATGTTAAATTAGTTGATAGGTTGGAGATTTTTCTTTGTATCAAATCAAAACATTCAAATATTTTTCATGATATCTATCTTACATGGCTCTCTAATTGTAGATCTCATACATAATTAAATACTTCTCATTGGCATCTTGGTTCGATATTGAGATTCATTATCAATCGTGCAGAACACATGGCCCGAAAAGACGCTACGGTAGATCAAATGAGTCACAAGAATATGTCTTAGTATGATCGACAAGAAACATCTAAATGTGTTCCCTATAAATTTCATATCTGCATTTTGTGTATCCTGGGATGTGCATGATATCATAGCCTCCTCAATTAGGACTCTTTCGGTGTGCTACTTCTAATTATTTTTGTGTTCAGTGAAAGTTAGGTAGAAAAACAAAAAAAGGTATAGGGCAGATAACAATTTCAATAATCTTTTCTTGAATGATTTTTCAGTTGTGTACACATATTAGATATTTCAGTTCATTGTGCTTATTCATGCAAGGAGCTTCTACATTCTGTGATTATCTGCCCTTCTCCTAGTTTTATTTTTCTTCCTAACCCCCACTCAACAATAAATGATCAGAAAAAACAGTATATATGAGGGTTCAACTTTTGATATGGATGCGCCGAAACCATTGTGAAATTTTTTTAGATCAGCCCTTAAACAGTTCAAGATTCCCTTATATATGTATGTGTAATAGATTTTCAGCGTCAAGATGAAAGTACTTGCCACACGTCCCTTCTTTCGGCATCTTTACGTCCCTTCTTTCGGCGTCTTTACACTATTTATAGGTAACATACTCCAATCCTAATTCTATCTGCTTGTGTATGTAATCAAGCATCATTATGTGTGGAAGGTTGGGATGAAGCACTCGATGAGATAGGAAAACAATAATATGAGGCAGTCTTCTCCCCAGAAAAGGCAACATCACTACTAAAAGCAGTTGAAAGTTTACCAGTTTTGAATTCGACTATTAATGTCCTTCGTAGATCTCGTAGATCATCGAGTGCGTTTGTTTTTTGTTTCATTGTTGTTTGAGATTTTTTATGTAAATTGATTTACTTGTGAGAAAAGCAGTTGTATGTATTTGTATTTTTGTAGCAACAGTTTGCAAAAATACAAAATATATATCGATCATAAGGACATGAAAAATTATATGTATTTATATTTTTGTAGCAATGGTTTGCAAAAATACAAAATACAACTTGCTATATTATGTAATTATGAAACTGTTGCTATGAAACTCATAATTAAGAAAATAAATATGCTATTTCTGAATTTTACCCTAAAAATAATATATATTGAGCCTTCGATACCTAGTTGTAAATAGAAGTGTGACCTTAGCTACTCAATCAGACAATGTAGACACCTTTTCCCCCGGAGAACTTCTAAAGAAATAAATGACAATGAGTAATGTGAATAGAAGTAAATATGTCATACATGCTCCCATATAACTTAAAGTAGTAGTTGAAAAAAAAAACTCTAAAATAATACATTGACTTTTTTAAAAAATATATAGCACATTGAACAAAGAATTGTAAATGTTCACTTTTGCTTACTTTAATAATTAAATTATTTTAATTAAATAAAATCACTAAAATATGCATAATGTAAAAAGTATAAATAATTAATGGAAGAAAAATTATAACAGTAACACATAAATTTATATAGTGATTTTTGCTTTGAAGGTTTTGATTTCACATAAAATTTAAAATGGTACTAAAGACATTTAAATTTGTAGTTTTAATTTAATAATCTGTAGAATGTCTAAAATATGATTAAAATAAACAAGCATAACCTCAATAACACTAATTTGATAATTGGTTAAAACTATGTTGGTATTCGTTATGAGAAAATCTATGTATTTTTTTATGCAACATAGAAGGTGAAATAAATTGCACATAAATAACTTGAGAATTTTTTTACTGCAATTAGTCAATCATTGTATTAATTTTATATATTAATAACTTATTTTCTATCCACCTATTAAACATTGTATAAGTTATACATAATTTAAATACATGAATAACTCCACTTCATTCAGTAATCAAACAACCCCTAACATGTTTAAGATGTATAATCATCACCTAAAATGCCCTTAATTTTGATTAAAATATAGAATGCTAAGAATAAAAATAAATCCATGTTAAAAAAAGTAATTTTAGAATTAAGAATTATTATAATAATCAAATAATATTTATGGGTCTAAATTCTGGTTGTCACCAATTCGGATCATCTTAGCTTATAGAAAAGACTAAATAGTATAAATTTGAACGAGAAATATATTTTGGGCTACATCTAATTTTACTATTTAATTGTTAGTGTGACATTTATTTATCCTTCCTCTTTAATTAACTACACTTTTTATCTTCAAAATTTTACGTTATATCTTTCAAACTTTTGTACTTAGTTAATAATTTATTTTTTATATGAGTGCAACACACATACCTTAGACTAGTAGATTAAAATAATAAGTCAAACTATATAGATCATGATAATTATCTATAATATATTAAAAGTGTGAAGAGCCTTAAAAAAGTGATTTGAACTTTTTGCCCTTCATTAAAAGACTCTGCAATAGATAAAATTGTCATTTATAATTTTACTAAATTATTATTTAATTATTTTATAATATTTTAGGTGTCCTACTAAAAATTGGTTATTAAATCTTTCCTTATTTAAACATAATAAAAATTACTATTAATTTTGAGTGATTAATTTATAATTGAGGAACTATATATTAATTTTTTACAAAAAAAAAAAAAGAACTACTTACCAAATATAAATACTAACCAAATACTACTTTAGTAGTAACTTCTTGACCGAATTTGTAAGACTCTTTTCAACAATAATTTAACAAAAATAGGTAGGTTATTTTGGCAAGAATTTTACTTAAAATAGAAAACAAATTAAGTAAATTCTCTTTTTTAAAGTTAACATCCAAGTATTCGTCTCTTTGCTTTTCTAGTTAATTTGTATTTTCGTTTTCCTTTAAATTTCTTTTATTAGGTTGTTCGTTGCTTTTAAACGTTGTTTTAGTTGTCTAACTATGTGATTTTTACGTGTGATTTGTAGTATTTTGAGATTCTATCCTTAATTTTTGAGATTCTGTTAAAATTTATGTTTGATAGGTTGTGACCTCGCCCAGAAGAATACGGTAAGGATGAAATTTTTTGTTCAAATTCAAAGCGTTAAAAGAACACGGATAATTGAGGTATAACTTCTACCAATTTAAATTAACATACGATATATTATTTTCGCAAATTAGACGATCTATCAATAGCTACATTTATTATTTAGAAGAAAATCATTCTCTCAATAATTTTTTTCTTGGTCGATCATATGTGGGTTAATGTATTAGTCACAAAGAAATTGAGGTTAACACTTTTAATATGTATCATGATATTGTCGTAAGTGTATCAGGTAAATATTTGCATTTAATTATGTACATTCTTCTATTAAAGACATATATAATATTGATCTTGAGTAATTGAAGAGTGTAAAACATTTGCCCATGTACGGTAGCAAGGTAGAGAAGTGATGTTGGACTAGATTGAAAGATAACAGTATATTCTTACAGAGTGTTTTGTTATTTGCACTCTCTTAATTTTTCGACTTTTTTCTCCCTTTCTGTTATATTTTATATAATGAATATTAGTCTCAACCCTAAAATGTATTGTAGAGTAATAATAATATTTTGTTTAAATTTCATATGACGTATAGGTACGACAAACGCTCCTTTATAGCTTAATTTTTCTCTACATCTTTTTCTTTGGTGAGAAGAAATTTTTAATTCATTAAATTTTTTATTGTATATATATATATATATATATATAATTTTATTGACTTAGATGAAATACTTATAGTGTCAAATTATATCTTTTAAATAGATATAATATTATTGCTATTTTTAAATAATTTTATTTCTTTATATATAATTTTATTTATCAACATGAGACTCACGTGCAAAGTACGTACACTTGACTAGTATCATGATTAAGAGTATAAATACTAGTACAAAAAAATTAAAATATTACCGTTTTCATAATTAAAATCAAATTATATTTAATTTTATACTACAAACATCAAGATGTTTATCCTACGTCCTCTAAATGGGAACAATAATTTATAACTTATAAAAACCAATAATTTTATTCTTCTGTTTATGAGTTAAATAACTTCATACACAACTATATAAATAAAGGACACATATATTAACACAATAATCTTGTTCAAAAACTTTACTAGATAAATTAAATCAAATCTTCACATTAAATAAGAAAATATTACTATAACATAAATCACATGATTAATATTATATTCTTCGCATTCTCCTATCCGTAAAACAAAAATCTGATATGTCTCAGTCTCAACTTAATCCAGGCTTATCAAAGATACTTTTTTATATAAGCGAATTAAACAAATAGGATTGATACACTAGCAGTTGGGCGTGAGGTTTCCTTTTTGTGCATTTTCAGATTTTTTTTTTGATTATTTGAAAATAAATATCATCTGTCTTTGTAGTGAGCTGTAGTTTTAATAGAATTTCTCATATTTCATATTTAGCACGAACCAAAATAATGAAGATTCTTAATAAATGAAATCCATATATCGAGTCAAATGCGACTTTCTTTTGCCCCCAACAACATTGTAGTAGCGACACATCAAAGTATTTTCATTACATAGTTTATTCAAAGTTGAACAAGACAACAACTCTAAGGGTGTGTTTGGTATGGAGAAAATGTTTTTTCAAAAAATAAATTGATTTTTTACTTATTTTCTTATATTTGGTTGGTGGATGAAAAATATTTTCTACTATTTAGTTGGTGAAAAAATAAATTGATTTTTTACTTATTTTCTTATATTTGGTTGGTGGATGAAAAATATTTTCTACTATTTAGTTGGTGAATGAAAAAATATTTTTCAAAAAATACATTTTAATGTTTAGTTAAAACCTAAAAATACATTTTAGAACCCTTTTTTAAAAAATAAATTAAAAAATTAAATCCTTTTTTGGGAAGAGGGTTGATAGGCGGGTGGGTGAGGATGTCAGAGTAGGTAGTAGGGGTGAGGTAAAAAAAAATTAAAATTATTTTGTTAAAAAAAGATTTAAAAAATTAGTCGGGGGAGGGGGGTTAGTAGAAGCTGGGGGTCAGGGTGGAGGAAGGGGGAAGAAAAAAATAAAAAAAGTTCAAAAAATAATTTTTTTTTTTTTTTTAGGTTGGGGGGGGGGGGAGTGTGAAGGGATGAAACTAGGGGCTGGTAGGGGGACGGAGGGTAGGGGCGTGGGGTAAGAGAAAAGTTTGAATTTCTTAATAAAATGTAGATATTGTTTTTGGAAGGGGGGCTGATAGGGGTAGGGGTAGGGGTGGGATGGGGTAGGGGATGGATTAAGAAAAAAAATTTAAAATACCTTTTAAAATAATTGAATTTTGGGAGGGGGTTGGAGGTAGGGGTGGTGTCGAGATGATAGGGTATTGGGGGCGGGGGCGGGGATAAACTACGAAAATTTTTAAAATACTTTTTAAAACAATTGAATTTGGGGTGGGGGTGGGGATAGAGGTAGGGATGATGTCGGTGTGATAGGGTATTGGGGGGGATGGGGATGGACTAAGAAATTTTTTGAAATACTTTTAAAAACAATTGAATTTTGGGGATGGGAGTAGGGGTGGGGTGGGGGTAGGGATGGTGTCGGGGTGATAGGATATTCGGGGCGGGGGGCGGGAGGCGGGGTAAATAATTTTGAGAATTGTATGAATATTTCAACTTTAAAGTGAGGTTAAAAGAGTTTTGGAAAATATTTTCCTTACTTTTTGAAGGAAAGTTATTTTCCTTATATTTAAGAAAAATAAGTTAATTTAAAAAATATTTTTCAAAACATATAAGCTAACTAAATATAAGAAAACTGGAAAAATGTTTTCCTTCATACCAAACACACCCTAAGTATGCGGAGTTGTGAACCCATCGTGGTTACCAAAAATGGGGAACGTGATACATTTTCCCCCCAAAAAATAAAAAGTGACACTTTTGATTGACTTATTTTAACTGTTTTTAAAATTAAATAATTTTTAAATATTTTTATAATATTTAAATAAAATTATAAAAGAACACTAACTTATAAATAATTGATTTTAATTATAATGATAAAAATAAGTCAAAAATTAAAAATTAATTCAAACAGACTCTTAAAGGTGATTAAAGTATGATTTTGTTTTTTCTTGCTTTCAAAAATTATTTAGACATAAAATGATAAAATTTGTTATGATCTTTTTGTAAATTTTGTTTTCACAATTTTCACCCCAAATCATTCATAAAAGTTCAAAATAACTTCAGAATATCAATATCCAAACATAACTAGGTTCCAGATATTATTTCAAATCTGTTTTTGATACTATTCTATTTTAAATTTCACAATTCTTGTGTGGAAACATTTCTCTAAGGACCCGTTTGGTGATAAAACTAAAAATATATTTATTTTATTTGATATTTTTAAAGTTAAAAAATATAAAAATTATATTATTTATGAAAATAAAAAAAAATCATTTTTTAAAAAATAAATTAAAAATTTAAAAAGTGAATCCAAAAATAGTAAAAATACCTCTTGGGATGCCTTTTAAAAATATGAAAATGTATCTGAAAATATTTTTAATCAAATAACTATTCCAAAATAAAATAAAATCATATTTCAAAATATTATGAATAATATGTAAGACCGAACTCCTACTAAAAACACATACGTCAAACTTTGAAAAGAAAAATTTCAATGTCTAAAGAAGATTAATGGAGCCATAATTGTTTGGCCATGTAAATTTTTTACTTTTTTCTAAAAACATATTTTATTTTAATAGAAATTATAGTGTTTGATCATCAGAATTTTAAATATAATTTTAAATTATATTTAAAAAATTCTTAAAAAATTAAAAATAATTTTAATTTATATTTGCCGGAACACAAACTCCAAACTCCAAACTTCAACTTGAGCTTTTAACTCCAATTTTTTTTAATTTTTATGGCCAAGCATTTACTAAGGTTTTAGGCCCTACACAGTGCTTAGTGTTCTACACCTTTTACTCAAAGAAAAAGCAAATAGTCTCCGCTGCGTAGCAAAGAACGAAGAAAATGGAAGAGAAGTTGATGATCCCAAAATGGGTAAATAAACACAATGAACTGTACACAGCAGCAACAAGACACCCATTTACTCTCAGCATTCGTGATGGCTCCGTTGACTTGTCTGCTTTCAAACGTTGGCTGGTAATTCATTCATTTTTTTTCCTCCAAGTTCTTATGGTTCTTGTTTTACTTGTGATGCTAATTGGGCGAGCTATATGAAGAACTAATTTGACCCCTTGTACATTCAATAACTGTACTGATAGTGTAAGAAAGTTTATAAGTTACATCTGATGTAAATTGTATACATATATATATATATAGGATAGAGTAAGATAAAAGGTGTCCTGAAGTTGATTTTGCTGAGCTTCTTGTGGATCAATATCATTGTTGATGAGATTATGAGAATGTCCCGAATTTGATTGGGAAGAGAATCCTGTGAATCATGTACTGATTGGGCAATTTTTTGAGCTAGCTTTTGGAATGTGAGTGAGGGACAAAGTTTAATTTGACATGGTATCAAAGTAAGGTCCATGGGGCCCGATGTGGCGTCCCTAGGCTGTGTGCATCAACTCCTGGTCCTTGAATGTCACACTCCGGATGAGGGGTGTTGAGTTAGGCCTAAAGCCTAATATGATAGTACCCTTCGCCGCGTCATTAGCTAAGATAGTGATCTCATTACTGCGTATTCCAGAAAAACAATCCATCAGAGCCACCATTGGTCTTTAAGGCGTCGTCTCAAAATCCTTATAGCTATAACTGTGTCAATGAGGGTGTGGTTTTGTCAGAATTTGACCATTATTAGTTGATCAAATGATTTCTTCCACTTCTGAATCCCGAAAGATTTTATTAGTAATTAGGGGGTCAGTATGCTTAGATTTATGGTCATTTCTTCAAATTGCTATGCATTTCTAAGTTTATAGCCTTTGCAATAGCTTCATCGATATTACCTACCAAATAGAAGGCATGTTCAGGAAGATCATCTAATTCTCCTTAAGGGGAGAAGGTTTCTGCTTACTATCAATGACTCCAAGTGTTGTTCTAAAACGTTCAAGTTTAGACTATCTAAGAGCCGTTCTAAGCATCTTTATTTGATTATTTATATTGAATTCTGTTCAGCTCAATTGAATGTAATGACTATTAACCTCAATATATTGTTGTTTGCGGCCTGGAAAAATTGGAGATCTGATGAGAGCTTGATGGTACTTTAGTATGGTACTCTATTGATTTTCGCAAGATAATCGACTTTAGACGTCATGTATATCTCCTTGCAAACTCCCAACCACATACATTCCACGGCAGCGAGCTGATAGCTGCTGCCACATATTCAGCTTTAGTACTTGATATTGCAGAAACATATTCAGCAAAATAATCAGAGCTTGATGGTTTTGATTATTATGTATTGAGCTGTAACCATAATCTCTGAGTATAGTATTACTTTTTTGTTTCTGCAACTGAAATATGTGTCGTTCTTTGTTCTGTTTCCTTCTTGCTAGCTTGTGCTGTTTTCTATCAGTTAAAGATTAGAAGTTGGATGCAGGGGCAAGATTATATATTTGTTAGAGCCTTTGTGCCTTTTGTAGCAAGTTTACTGCTGAAAGCTTGGAAGGAGTCGGATGACGATTCAGACGTGGAGGTCATTTTAGGTGGTATTGCTGCACTGAATGATGAGATATCATGGTTCAAGAGAGAAGCATCTAAGTGGAGTGTTTCACTGTCCAGTATCGTTCCTCAAAAGGCTAACCTGGAATATTGCAGGTATAAAGTGCGCTACATACACACAGGATCATACACATTTTTGTAATTAGGACAGTCTTGTTTTGATGGTTCTTGTCCCGTTACTATAATCTCCATCATTCTATGTTATTGTCACGATTACTATGAATGATTTCTGTTCAACGTGATATAGGTCGTCTTATGTCTTATCTTTTATGGTTATCCTTTTTCTGAAAAAAACTGTTGAGAATTTAACGAATATGATTTGATAATTATCAGAAGATGCACCCTAGCCCTGCTTAGTTTTATTCTATGGTTCCACCTTTTTATCCTAACAAGGCAGGCGTTGCTAAGTTTTTGTCATCCTCTTATAAAGTTTATCATGTAGTTTGGCTAACTGGTCAAACTGATTCTTTAGAATCCGCTGAACTTGTATTCAAGCTCCTAGCCATGCTGTTTGGTTGACTATCTTGTCTGCTAAAGTTCATCGATGATGTTTATAGTTGTTTTTGCTGTTATTGTAGAAGCAATAAGCAAAGGTTTAAGCCAAGCACTAGAATAAGATCTATAGTTGTCTGTAGTCTTCACTTACCAGCATCCATCAACAACAAACTACATACCTAGTGTAATCCCACAAGTGGGGTTGGGATAGGGTAGAGTGTAGAGAGGCTGTTTCTGATAGACCCTCAGCTCAAGTGGTATTTACTTACCAGAAAGAAAATAAAAGTATGAAATACACATTGTGTTTTTTATCCTCAAAACATAAGATCTTGCTTTGCTCGTGCCTAAACAATCTTCTCTGCTTCACCTTTTCCTTTATGCAAAACCAAAAAAGAAAGATATGTTTTATGTGGAATTAAAGCATTGTTTTCATGTTTTGTAGTCCTCTCCATATACTATTTGGGAATCTTATATTAATCTAATTTTACCAGATTTTTGGAAAGCATAACGAGTCCTGAAGTTGAATATACAGTTGCTGTTACAGCTTTTTGGGCAATTGAAGCTGTCTATCAAGAAAGTTATGCGCATTGTTTATCAGATGGCGCTAAAACCCCAGAAGAACTAAAAGAGACTTGTCAAAGATGGGGCAATGATGGTTTTGGTCAATATTGCCACACTCTTCAAAACATAGCTAATCGTCGTCTTGAGAAGTCACCAGAAGATATTGTTTTAAAAGCTGAGGCAATGGTTATACGCGTCCTGGAGTATGAAGTTGAGTTTTGGAACATGAGTCGCGGGGAAACCTAAGTATCTCTTGCCTCCCACCATTGCGCGTGCACTGGCATTTCAAGTTGTGTGGTCGTTGGGTATAAACGTTTGTTGCATCTGTTAAAGAGGACGAGTGCAATGATAGGTTGCAGTCTATGCAGAAACATGTTAAGTACTTCTAGCAAATAATTTACTTCGGCATGTTTAGCCTTCGTTAAGTTTACTGTTTTCTTCTTCAAATAATATGCAAATTCAGGACAATTTGCCACCTCGACTATTACACTTAATTTGAAATCTTCACTATTACACTACACATTTTTTTTGAAATCTCCAAGAGAAGAAAGAAATAGAGTGATGACGAAGTTATGTTTTCTTTGTGAATATTTATGATAATAGACTTCGATATAGTTTGTGTGTAGGAATATATGATATTACCATCACAATTAATTAATCAGTACATTTTATCTAAGTAATTTGTAGTTATGCATACAATAAACTTTTGTGGTTTAGTGGGTGTTTGGATTAACTTATAAGTTGGTCAAAACAATTTATAAGCTATTTTTTGCTTAAAATGGTGTTTGACAATTTTTATAATTGCTTAAAATAAGTTGATTTTGGCTTTTTTATAAGCCAAAAAACAAGAAGTGGCAAATAGCAACTTTTTTTTTGGAACTTATAATCTATTTAAGTTGACCATTTAAATTACCTGTGTGTCCCTTGCAATTATTACTTATTTCAATTTTACCCTCGTAGCTCTAATTCTCTTTCACTACTATTAATAATCAAACTTCTCCCTTTTTTTAAAAAAGTTTCTCACATACATACAGTTCAATAAAAGCAACAGTGCGTGCACTTAATTTAGTCATAATAACAATAATGAAATTTTGGGTTGTGGATCTTAAGATTGAATTATACTAGTTTGAAAAAGTACAAGTAGTATAATTATCAGTTTAGTTTACACTTACTGATCACTTATCATGTTTCTCGACTCCAAATTAACACACTATATTGCTATAAATTAAACACTTTTTTGCCATTTAGTTTTTAAATAGGCGTATGGAGAATATTCATTGAAGTTGGGCAAAAAAGAGTACGTAAAATTAAAGTTGAAAATAAATATTTGAAAATCAAGTCGAGGTTAAAATGAGTTTCACTTGATATTTGTAATATACTTGTACTAATTGAATATTCCCACTTTTTGTATTTATGACGAACTTAACTCTAGCCATATTAGTGTCTCTTTTGTTTGAAACTATTTATCTATTAATGTAATTATAATGATTAGTAACATATATATTTTGCTTAATGATAAGCTCGACATATATATTAATATTATCCTCGAAGGTTAAAAGCAATAAGTCCAGTTTAATAAGAAAATGGAAGTGTCGTAAATTGCACCTTAATGATACGAATTCTTAACGTAACCATAAAGAAACAAATAATCTTTTAATATAGAGAAAAGACATCTTTTTCCCCCTGAACTTGTCTTCCAAACTCGCTTTAACACTTAAACTTAACTTCTGTTTATTTACCCTCCTTAACATCTTTAAAGTGTATTTGTTTCACCCCTCAAAATTGAATACCACTTTCACAACGGAGAGTGGGTTACATACGCGCCATGTCAGTGCCAAATCAATGCCACATTTGTTCCAGGTCATTGCCACGTAAGAAATTAGGATTTTTTTTTTTAAAAAAAATCCCACACACATACTATTTTTATGTATTTTTGTTTTAAAAAGCAAAAAATATATATTTACTATTTATATATATATATATATATAAAATATATATATATGTACTATTTTAATATATATATATATATATATATATAAATATTAAATAATATAAATATATTAAATAAAAAATTCCCCCATCCCCACCCCATTTTCATTTAAATAATATATATTTTATATAATTATTTTTATGTATTTATATTTTAAAAATAAAAAATATCCATGTACTATATATATATATTAAAAAATTCAACCCCCTCTCCCAATCTCTTTCAACATTCCAGCCCCCCCATTCAAACACAAAAATACTTTCATCAAGTTAAAATTAATTTTTTCAAATTGTCTTCCTAATAAAATAATTCAAAAGTAAAAATCAAAAGAAATCTCATTAATGATAAGTGATTCAAAAATAAAATCATCAATTTAATTTATTTTTTTTTGTAAATTTTGAAGGAGTTAGATTGAAGGTTGGGATGGTGTTCAATGGAGAAAGTTATTTAATAGTATTTTTCATGTTTGTTCTTGGGTGGTGTTAATGGAGGAAAGTGAAAAAAATTAAAGGAAAGTGTTGTTCTTGGGTGGTGTTGTTAATGGAGGAAAGTGAAAAAAATTAAAGAAAAGTGTTGTTCTTGGGTGGTGTTGTAAATGGAGGAAAGTAAAAAAAAATTAAAGAAAAGTATTGTTCTTGGGTGGTGTTGTTAATGGAGGAAAGTGCAAAAAATTTGAGGTTGTTAATGGAGGTTTGGGTGTTGTTGTTGATGATGATTTGAAGAAGAAAGAAGAAAAAAGTGTCCATTTTTTATTTTAATTTTATTTTTTTAAAATTTTTTTAATTATATTTTAAATATAATATTACTGAAATTAATTTTTTTAATAAATAAACGCGCCCCTTTTTTTTAAAAAATACCACGTCAGCTTTAGGGGTCAAACAAATACACTTTAAAGATGTTAAGGGGAGTAAATAAATGAAAGTTAAGTTTAAGTGCTAAAGTGAGTTTGGAAGACAAGTTCAGGGGGAAAATATGTCTTTTCTCTTTAATATATAAATATCTTTTTCAAACACAAACATTAAACACTTAAACTCTTAAAAAAATATTTTTTAGCACACAAATTAATAGTCATTCATGAAAATATTTTTCTAATATATATATACTAATTTTAATTTGAATTATTTTAGCAATAAAAATTAATAATAATTAATTATATATATTATTAACAGCTATAAGGATATTTCAGTTATTTTGATAAAAAAAGTGCTTAAAAGCATTATTTACCAAACACATCAATAATTTTTTTTTCAGTTTCAGCACTTTTATCCAAACACTTAACTGTTTATTTTAAAAATAAGTTTAACACTTTCAAAGGCACTTTTAAAGAACTTTTTTCAGCCGTTTTTTTTCAGTCTATCCAAACGGGCTCTTAATCTACTTGTACATCCCACATAGTGAAAGTTCTGGTGCAACAGGACCCCCTCCCCCTTTCGGGAGAAAGGACAAAAATGACATCTAAAATTAAAATAATATCCTAAAAATAGCCCCTAAAACTAAAAACCTAGTAAATAGTCATTTCATACGCTTAACTCGGCTGAAACTAATCTCAATAAATAGGAAAATGTTTAATTTCCAATTTATAGCCGCATTTGTTGACCAAGTAGCGACCAACTTTGGTAAGCTTCTTCTTCTTTTTATTTTCGTTTTTTATAGTTGTCATTTTACTTCTTTTTTTTTTATCTTTTTTTCTAGTTTCATTTTTCCTGCTGGTTTAGTATAAAAGAAAAAAAAATTGCTCTTTATTGTTTAAACAATCAAATATAAGTTTGTAGTTATTCTTTTCTAGCTAGTCGATGATGCTATTTATTTTATTTTTATATTTTTATATAACAATGATATAATTTGCATACACCATAAAAAATATATTTTGTACAATAACTTTACAGTTTATATACCCATTCTATATGACAATTACATAATTTTTATACATTCTATACAATATTTAGTTGCAATTATTGTATATACTTGAACAAATTTTCTCTGTGAAAGGTGTATTTATGTGGTATATATACTGTATCGATGTGATATAAAAGTGTATCAATCTAGTATAAGAGAGTATCATTGGGTGTATGGACATTGCATATGCATGCATAGGTTTTCTTTTTCTCTTGTTATAAAAGTGTATCAATGTGATATAAAAGAGTATCAATTGGGTATAAGGACTGCATGTACTTGCATAAAATTTCATTTCTCTTTTTAAAAAGTGTATCAATGTAGTATAAAAGTGTATCAGTGTGGTATAAAAGTGTATCAATTGAGTATAGAGACTGCATGTGTTCAATTGGACCAAATGGCTAAAAAAGGGAAATAAATTGAGTTGACTGGATCCAATTGTCCACATTTTTAAATTGTGGGTCATTTCTTTTCAAAGTGGGCAACCCATGTCCTTTTTTTTTTTTTTGGAAGAATTACATAAACTAGCAACCTTAAGACATTAATTACAATTAATAGCAATAATTTCTCAAAATTACAACTAATAACAAAACATAGCAATATTTTACCTTTGTTAGGGAAAAACGCGTGACTTGAACTCCTCTTTTTACCTCACCCTTTTTCACGCTACTTTACCAAATTCAGTTCCCTCCGATCTTTGTTTTTTTTTTTTCAAAAATCATTTTTATCTCTCAAGATCTTGATAAACATTGCATCCATCAATTAATGTAAGTTTATTTTAAAATTAATGCATATTATATTTTTCATATAAATTCTTTTATGTATTTTATTATCGATTTTTTTTAAAAATTTTTCATTCTTCTTCGCCGATTTGGTCTGTTAGATTTTTTTTTTTTGTGTGTGTGTTGAAATTTTTCGGAGTTCCTCTATAATGGCACAACATGCAAATCGTAGTAGTTTCATTAAAGGTATTCAACCGATGAATTTAGTTTCCGATGAACTACCATCGTTTAGTCTTGGGTTAACACAAGTTAAAGATAAAGATTTTAACTTGTGTTCTACTAATATTCAGCCTAAGGGTGGTGTTAGCAGTGAAGAAGTGAGTTTGAAGCACCGTAACAATTCGGAGAACATTGTCAAAAAAATAAAACGAAAAGATTTGAGAAAATCTTCATTCCCAAAATCCACAAAAATTCAAAAATCGATGAAAAAGAGAAAGTTGGATGAAAAAGGTGAATTTAGTAAAATTGTAAGTCTTGTTTCATCTATTATGAATCCGAAGAAGAGAAAGTGGAGGAGATATGATGTTATTTGTAAAATTTTATAGTTTCTGGACAACATGTTCATATATGTATTTCATATATACAATTTATTAGATGTTTATTTATTTTTCAATTTTGTTAAGATATGGAATTGTAGTCCCTAATATGTTGTTAAGATGTGAAATTGTAGTCCCTAATTGTATTTATTTTATATCTGTTATATGTAAGATATGTATTTTGTACAAAGGTTTGTTACTGAACTAGAATTATATATGTTATATATTTATATATTTTTTATATGTATTTGTATTTAATATATTTGTATTTGTCACTGATAAGGTTTGTATTAGATTTTCAGTTGTATTATATTCTGGTTACTTAAATTTAGACCATTCATGTATTCATAAAATAGACATGTATATGTTGTAATATAAGTATAATATGTATTCTATATATAGAGTAAATACATAATTACCCCCTGATGTTGGCCGAGATTTTCAAAAAGACATATAAACTATACTTTCGACCATTACCCCATGAATCTTACCTAAACCGTTGTAAATGCACCATTTTGACCAAAATTTTAACCCTGCGTGTCTACACACACCTGAAGCGCGTGAATGGAAAAAAATTGAACCAACGAATTAAAATGTGTCACGTGTAATAAAAAGGACCTACTTTTTTAATTTTGTATTTTAGTTTTCTTTTTTCTTCATTTTCCATCTTTTTCATTCATTTCATCTTCTTCATTTTTTTCTTCATTTTCCATGTTGTTCCTTCGTTTCTTTTTCTACTTCCTTATTCTTCTTTTTTTCTTCTCCATTAATCTCCATTAATTGTGTCACTCGATTTTCTCTGAATTTAAAATTTTTAGTTTCCGTCAAATATTCATAAACCATTAATGAAGATTGATGGAGAAGAAGGAAGAAATTACTCCGTACTAATGAGTAATGAGATTTCAATACTATTGTCTTCTTCAACTCCTCCATTAAAGCTCCATTAATGGAGTTTTATGATTCAAGTAAATGGTGTTGAAGACGGAAAATAAATTTAATTACAAAAAAAAAACTTGATTTCACAATTTTTAAACAAATTAAGAAGATATTAAAGTCAATACATGATTTTGTATCCCACTAGTTTGATTCATTAAGGAGAATTTTTTTTCCTGAAATATTCTAGCTTCATTGGAGAATTGGGGAAAAAGAAGAGAAAAAGAGAGTAATGACAATCAATGGAGAATTGGGGAAGAAGAAATGAAGATTGATTAATGAAGAATTGAGGAAGAAGATATGAAGATTGATTAATAGAGAATTGGAGAAGAAAAAAATTAAAATTGATTAATTGATAAATAAAATTAAAAGGAAAATTTTATTAAAAAATATAAAAAAATGAAATTAAACGTATTTACATGTGGCAACACCTGATTGGGGCGTGCATTGCACTCTCTTTGGTGTGATTGAAATTCAGCGAAAAATGATGTATTTGCAAAGGAATAAAGAAGAATCTTGGAGTAATAGGTCGAATTCAAAGTTTAAATGTCTTTTTAAAAATCTCAGCCAACATCAGAGAGGTAATTATGTATTTACTCCTATATATACAAAGTGACACTGTTTTGGCATGTAAAGTATATACATGCCACAATTTAGATATGTTTTATGAATACATACTACTAAGATTTGTATTTTATGTTAAGTTGTATTCGTTATTCATTAGATTTTGACTATGATATGTACTTATTTTTTCTTGATAAGCATGATTTTTGTACCATTTATGTATAAATAAAATACATATATATTTGGTTTGCTTGAAATATATGAAATGTATTTGTTATCGGTTAGATATTTTTTTTTTTTGTTATTGCTAATATTTGTATTTATTGATCACTTGTATTTGTTATTCATAAGATGATGACAATATTTGTAATTTGAAGTTTGATAGTTTAGATATGGAACAGTGATGTATTCACAAAATACATATGATAGTTTTATGATATATTGTATAATGAAACTGTAAGATGCATTTCATAACTACATATGTGGCACTATTTTGACATATAATTATATTTTTGTGGTGTATAGGTATTGCGTGATCAGATATACATGGCAAGAGTATTGCCTAAATTTACTCCACATATAGGATGTCATACGATCAACGACATTGAAGATCGTACTAAGTCTATGTTAACGAAGAATCGACATAAGATGTTTTGTAATAATAGCATATTTTTTGTCTACATGAAGAATAAGAAATGTGTGGTTCAATCACAATTAGGGAGATGTATTATGTCGCTTGAGACTAAGAAAAGTTCTGCAAATGGCATAGTCATTTGTGTGAAGGGCATAAATCTTCATTTCAGCCCTAGAAAGTTTGTTGTGGTTACTGGTTTGAATTGTTTCTCAAACAAGAATGATTTTGTGCTTGATGAGGATCTTCCAAATAGATTTATTGAGAAATATTTTGATGGTGCAAAGTATATTCAGAAAAGAGAATTATTTGTTGCTGTTTCTGAAAAAATTTAGGGAAAGGATAATGATGAAGATGTCGTGAAGTTTGCTAATCTTTATTTTATTCATGCCTTTTTATTGTTTGCTGTTGATACTGTAGTTATTCCACGGCTACATTTTGATTTGGTTGAGAGTGATTGCTACAATGATTATTCTTGGGGATCTGTTGCATTCGAGGAATTAGCCAAAAGCTTAAATAAAAAGTTGAAACCGAAAGAAAAATTTTATATGCTACATGGAATGCCTCTTGCCTTTCAAGTTTGATTGTACGAGTGTTGTTTCACTGTTCCTCATAATGTTGCTTCAAAGGTGGCCAATCAAATTTCACGTCTTTTGAATTGGAAGACAAATGCTCCTTGTCCACGATATAAATCTCTTATGAAAAGTATGTTTAATGATGCAGATGACAAGGTGAGTTTCATTTATATTTTTTGTTCTTTATGTTGAATATTTAGAAATACATTTTCTATTTTTGTATATGCCTATATACAAAATACAATTTGTCACTGCTTATGCATTCATGTAAAGGTTAAATGTTTTGTAATGTCATTTATTTATGTTCCTACTGTCACTGGTGTTACCATCTAAAATATTTTTTCGTTGTATGTAATAAATTGTAGGTTTCTTTTAAAAATATTGAGCCAACACGGAAGGAGATTTCATCCTTTCACATACCCAATAAGATTGTACCTGGATGTGTAACTCATAAAGATGATGAGGTTGATTCAGATGATGACTTTCAGGATCCACCACATCCAAAAAAACATTCAATCCAAAAAAAAAATTAAAAAAATTATGGCTATTCATCAACTTCACCTGTCAAGAAAAAGTTGAAGCAACAACATAAAGGGTTAGATGAGCAGACACCAAAAAAGACCCCTCCACCTCGTGTTCCAAAGAAGCTTTCTGTGAGGACTCCAATTTATATGTGGATTCAACCAAAAGATACATTAGCTTCAAAGAGGTAGGACATAAACAGGTCAGCAAGCAAAAAATCTATTCCGATTTAGTCACCTGTTCCGCCTTTCTTCAGTTCTGAAGATGAAGGTGTTGTTGTTTCAAAGAAAGTGTTTTAAAAAATTCGTGATGAGGTATTTTGTGTTTAAGATTTGGATTATTTTTTTCATTTCTAATTTTTTTCTTTTGAATCAGGTTCGTGAAGAGTTAAATTTCATCTATGATCTAGTATCATCAAGGTGTGATCAGATAATGAATGCTATAACTGTGAACAAGGTACAATAATTTGCTATGTTAAATACATATACAACATATGTAGTTTCTGACTTAGGATATACATATACAGTATGTTGTGTATTTTTACTTTGTTAATACCTATTTTTCTAAATGCTAATATGTATAATCATATATACATACGTGTTTGATAATATGTATAATATATGATGTGTTAAATACATATACTGCATATACATTTGTACTTGAATAAATACATATGTAACATGTATTGAATTTTTTAGGTGTAAATATGTACTTGCCAAATCATGATATGTATATTCATATATACATATGTTGTGCAATTATAAATAGTTAGTTTAATATTGATCTTGATATATTTTTTTTCATTTTTTTAATGTTCAGAAACAAAATAAAGATAAAGAATTTGACAAGCCAACAATGGGTGAAGCTGGCTAGAATACATCACACCATGAATTCTCTTCTATGTTTGTGCATGATTTTTCTAAGAATTCTAAAGGCACATTGATAAGTTAATTGTTTACATTCATATACATTTTATCTTCTATATACAATGCAAATTTATCTTTACATATAATAATTATACATGTGGTCAAAATTCATATATAAAAATAGATTATCGGAATAAAAAAAAATCGAAGCACTCGTTTGAAGGAGGTGTATAATGAGGACAATGATGATGTTTTGGCAAATAATTTTTTTTCATGTATATTTTTATAGTAGAATAATAATATTTTTTATGTTTAATTTTTTCTTTTATGAAAGAATAAAACTAATATTGATGTGCATGAAGCAAAAGATGTATGTGAATCACCGATATGCTAAATATGTCTATGATGTTTTTTTAGTTCAAGACAAATGTTGTTATTATTTAATTTATTTCAACAGGTTGTGTGTAACGCTCCGAATCTGGTACCCGAAATGCTACACGGTGCCCATGACCTCGAAGGACCACAAGCTAACCCATGACTGATATCTACAACTGAGCATTGAATACTATACTGTATAAATGCAAAAATAAAAGCTGAAAGGCCATAAGGTTCAAAACTGAGACATAATATCTGATAAAATATAACATCTGGGTGGGGTATGAAATACCCAAAACAATTGAAATAACTGTTTAATCATGATAGTCTGAAAAGCCTCTAACTGTCTGAATAAGGAGTTGATGGGACATGTCCCCAACTAACTCCAACTACTGAAATAAACTAAGTACTGAAATAAAAAAATATGCTCATGTCCTCGAAGGATGAGGACTCACTGCTGAGATCTAGAATGCTACCGATGCTCTGGAGCTCGTGCTTCTGAACCTATGGTATAAAATACCATAGCACAAATACATTAGTACGATTGAATGTACTGGTATGCAACTGAGGTATGCTGAATGCAAAGGGTTCAAATACATAAACAATGTTAACTGACTGTATAACATGAACACGAGGATGCATGCATGAATAAGCATTGTAACTGAGTTCGTGATGATACTAATTGCTGAGTTTGATTACTGATAACATGAGTTACTGATAACTGATATAACTGGTACTGAGCGACTGTATCTGACAGTCTAGGTTCTGATGGAACTAGATGAGTTCCGTACTGGTCTGAGTTGACTGTATCTGACAGTCTTGGATTCTGAAGAACTATATGAGTTTTTTTATTGAGACTGGGACTGTAACTGTGGGAAGTAGTCATCTAACCGACATGCCCCAAATAAAGCAATATAGCTGAGTTGGGGTCCAATCTGTAACCCCAATTGGAAGGGTGTCAATATCGCACCACTGGTAAAGACAAGCTGTGGGTGACCCTCAACTGACAGTGTCCCCAAAAGAGAACAGTGGGACCCTCATCTGATAGTGTTTATCCACCTTATCTATCAGTGTTGATGTCTCAACCTGTGCTGACTACATAGTTATGGAATGCAAGGATTACTTCTAAGGATCACACCCTCAACTGTTAGTGTGTGTCCTCATCCTTGGGTTCACTCGGTGCTAAATCCTACTCCCATCTTAATAGACACTGAACATGATTAACTAAACCAAACTGGACTGAGTTCACTGAGTTTCGTTGATTGACAGAATACTACTGAGATTACTGAATTACTAAGCTTTCTGAGATTACTGGGATTGCTGAGTTTACTGAATTTTCCTGAGTCATATGACTGACTGAGTTCTATAGGTTTTGGCTTGACTGAGAGTATCTTGAAAAGATGACACTAGCTCTAGGCACACAACTAAATTTTCAGGTACAAGTACCCCCAGAATTCGGTAGAAGGAAACTGACAAGGCATGACATTCTTGAATACACGATCAATACCAATAATCCATAATACAGTAAGTTGGGGACTTTATGAAGCACATGGTTATCATAGTTAGGTACATGAATAGGATTGCATGCAAACACGACATAATTTCATAAGGCTAATTCATGAGCAATCCAACAAACATCTACAAGGCACAATAATAACATGGGATTCATTTGAACATAAGGGTAAAACATGAATCCATCACTTAAGTCACAATTTAGCTATATTACATGATTTCTAGTCTTAAGCATTTTATCAAACACTTAGGTTTCATGACTTAGGGCATTGCATAATCATCAAATTAACATATCATAACCAACTAAAATTCATGGTTTTCAACTCACATGCTAACATATTTTCATAAAAACACATAAAGATTCCAACTTGAGAATAATATAACAACAACCACATGAACGTAATCAACCCATAGCATGAAAATCATAATTCATAGTTTAAAACTTGATTCTTGGGCTTCATGGATGAAAGGAATCCATGAATGAATACTATGCATACCTGAGTAGATGATTTCTTGAAAATTGGTGGAGGAAATCTTGAATTCTTGACTTGGAATTAGACACCTAGGGTTTCTTGTTCTTGGGGATTAATCTTTGAGAGAAACCTTAATTTGATATTATAGATGAATAATGAAGTTATGAGCCATGGTCTGGTATAATTAGGGGTTAAAACGGGTGGAAAAAGACCCAAATGCCCTTTTAAAAATGACTTAAATTCGCTGTTCGAAAGTGGCAACAGTTTGGGCAATGGTCCATCGCTGGATCGACGGTCCGTCGGTCCTGACCGTTGCACTTGGCCAGAACCTGAACTTTCTGCCTCGTTTGTGACGGTTTGGGCGACGGTTCGTCGTTTGCTCGATGGTCCGTCAGTCCTGGCCATCGCACTTGACCAGAAGTCAGGTTCACTGCCTTAGTCGCGACGGCTTGGGCAACGGTCCGTATCTAGCTCGACGGTCTGTCGGCCTGACCGTCGCTTCTGGGCAGTTCCGACAGTTCTCTGTAAAACGTCCATAACTTTTTACTATGATACCGGATTTGGACGAAATTTATATCATTGGAAAGCTAATTCAATTTTCCACATGATAAAAAGTTAAAATTGAGAAAATTCTATCTGATTTAAACATTAATCATTTATAAAGTTATCTCTAACTCTTCTAGAGACTAGATTTGACTTAAAGAAAGTTTGGTGTATTACATTGTGTAGAACAAAAAAACGATTGATGAAAATATTGGGGAGGCACATATATCAGATTCTCATTTCATATTTTCAGATGAGGTGCTTAGAAGCATTAATCTCAATTTCATATAATCCAATTTGGGAATTGAAGATGAGTCTGAGGTATGATGTTTTGCATTGTACGCCTTTAATTATTTTGACAATGTTTTACAATTATAAGATCTTTCTACATTTATTACAGAACACAGAAGGTACTGCAGAAACGACTATAAATACATCAACAGAAGATGAGTTCAAGGTAGCATTATCTGTTTTTATTTATTCTGCTTCTGTTGTAATATTATAACATTTTTATATATTTTATACAGAACAAAGAATGTGATGCAGAAAAGATTATAAACACATTAGAAGATGATGTGGATAAATCAAAGATGAATTTACAAAATAAGACTCCAGTCCATATTCATGAAGCAGTAACTGAAGAAAGCAAAGCTGAACAAAATTTACCAGACTCGCAAGTCACAATTTCAGCTGAGCTTCTACCGAGTCTTAATGCATTTGTGAATCAAGAAAGAATTATAATTTTACATCCATCAACAAATAAAGCACAAGAAATGCCTATTCATGTCTCAAGAATTAGGCGACCATCTAGATTCACAGAGTCACCATTCAAAATAAAATTTGGTTCAGCAAATGGTTAGTACTCTATTATTTTTATGATTACCAACTTTTTTTCCTTTATATTAAAAATATAATTTCTTGTTTTTCCCCAATGGGTAAGAAGTATGATTTTGTATTTTATACAATAATTATTCATTTTAAGTATTTAAGATATGTGTAAGCTTTTTGTATTTGTCACTGAGTAGGGTTATAATTGATGTTCAGTTCTATTCTTTTCTTGTAAATTAAATTTGGATCACTCATGTATTCATAAAATACATATATATATATATATTGTAATGTAAATATAATATGTATTCTGTAAATACATTAGTGGCATTTTTTTGACATTGTAAAGTTTAGATATGTATTTTGTTTTGACTACTGCTAAGATTTGTATTTGATGTTAATTTGTATTTGTTCTTCATTAGATTTTGATTATGATAAGTAGATTTTTTGGACCAATTTTGTATAATTAAAATACCTAAGTATTTTGCTATCTTGGAATCATATCAAATATATTTATTTACTGATTGGATATGTATTTTATATTTGGTATTGCTAATATATATATATATATATATATATATATATTTGATCAGATTTTTTTTTATTCATGATATAATGAAAATATTTATATTTTGTTGTTAGATAACTTAAATATGTAACAGTGATGTATTCACAAAATACATATGTTACATTTTATGTATATATTTTGATTTGTAACTTTAAGATGTATTTTATAAATACATATGTGCCACTGTTTTTTACATATAACTATATTTTTGATTCAGTAGTAGAATTATCTCTACTATTTCAATTTTTGTATTTAATTATCTTTTCATACTTTGCATGTCTTAATAATAAAAGGAGCACATAAGGACATAGAAAAACATTCAATCAGAAGCATACATTCGTATCTCATCCAATTAATGATATAGAAGACACTAAGGTTACCAACAAGTTCTTGAAGTGACTTTCTTTGGACCTTCTTAAATATCATTCAAAGAGGTATATATGTTACAACTTAATTATAATAATATTCAAATATAAGTTTCTGTTAATGATGAATCATTATGTTTAATGAATAAACAGAAACAACAAAGAGGAACATTATAAGAAGGGCAAGTCTAGCATATCAATTATCAATTTTGGAGTTTTATCTGTTGAAGACAAGAACTAGTTCTACATTATGGGCACTCCTGGCCAGTCACAGTCAAATGAGGTAAGTGATGTACTATTATGTTGATAAGTTGTATATTGAAATAAAACTTATTGCAGTGTTACATATTTATATTTGTAAATGCTTATTTTGATGTAGTTGATTAAGTATATTTGTATATACATATGAAGTATGGTATATGTTACGATATATGTATATGATATATACATATGTAGTGTTAGATACTTTGAGTTTTAATTTGGTTATTTACTTTTAAATATGATTTTTTTATAATGCAGCAAATTGATGTATGCTTCTACTATCTACGAAAGAAGTCCAAGTATGATCTCAATAGTTCATATAAATACAACACTATAGACTGCAATTTCATGAACATTGTTAACAGTGTGTTAGCAGTGTATAAAATGACGATGAATCGCTTGATGCTGGTGGAAAAAAATACCATCTGAGTGAGTACATAAATGAATTTTGCATGTATGCTACAGTTCCATGGCATACGATTGATTATATTTTCATTTTTTTCAACGTAAAGGCCAAACATTATTGGGTTCTTGTGGTTATATCTTTCAATGATAGATGCATAAATGTATATGATTCTTTATCGTTAGCTGAACATGATGTTGTGGTGCTTGCTGAAATTGAAAAGATAGCTGAGGTTATACCATTATGTCTCATTGCAAGTAAATTTTATGAGAAGAAGAGTATTGATATTGCCAATCATCCAAATTACAAATTCTATTATAAGATAGATCTATTTGTTGTTTATATGGTGGAAGATTTACCTCAACAACCAAGTGGCAGTTTGTAAGTAATGAATATATATATTAATTGTATATATACATATATATTAATTTTATAATAAATTCTTAATTATGTATATATGTATTTGTAGGGATTGTGGTTTATATATGGCAACATATGTCGAGTGTCTTATTTTTAGTGGTCCTGTTTCATTGTTGATTTTGACTCAGATCTTATTCGCATGAGATATGCTTCAATTTTGTGGGATTATGGTATGAGAAAAGAAGAAGCGGAGGCACAAAGTGATGATAAAGCACCAATGAGGCCTCCTTGCGAAATTGGGATAACAGAAGACACTGAAGTGCATGAAATTTGATGTGTATTTTTATTTTGCTGTAGTTTACAACAGTTAACATTACGTGAATAAATAATTTGTTGAATATTTCTTAACTTTTATCTGTTAATTTAATGTTCAAGGATAATATGTTACTGTTTTTTTTGTTATAATTTGATTATTGATCTTTAATGTGCTACAATATTATTAATAGCTAAGACATGCAAAGTATGAAAAGATAATTAAATACAAAATTTGATATAGTAGAGATAATTCTACTAATCAACCAATAATATAATTATATGTCAAAACAGTGGCACATATGTATTTATAAAATACCTATTAAAGTTACAATTCAAAATATCTACATAAAATGTAACATATGTATTTTATGAATACATCACGTCGATAAACAATTTGTTAAATATTTCGTAACTTTCATCTGTTAATTTAATGTTCAAGGATGATATGCTATTGTTTCTTTTTTTGTCATAATTTGATTATTGATCTTTAATGTGTCAAAATAAAATATTTTCGTGGTTAGTTTACATATTCACTATAATTTAATGTTCTACATATGTATTTATGTTCTACCTATTAATTTCAGCTTAATGTTCAACATATTCATTTCTTTGTTGTTCATATGTAACTTTAATGTTCTACATGTCCATTTCAGTTTACATATTTATTTATGACTAATGCATATGTATTTTTCAGTTATAATTATATGTCTATCAATAATACATTTATATTTATCTAGCTAATACACATGTAGAACAATGTATTTTTACATATTTGCATATGTATTTTGAACAATACTTATTTATTGTATTGTTATGCTCAACCACATATAGATTTATGATTTGTATGTATTTATGAATAATACATATCTTCATTCCGTTTTACATATGTATTTATGTAACACAAATATATTTTACTAGTATGAATACATAGAGAATTCTGACACACATATATATATATATATATATATATATATGTATGTATATATATATATATGTATATATGTATGTATATATATATATATATATATGTATATATGCATTTGTTTCATATCTATGTTTTCTAAAATGCATATGTATATGTATTTTTCAGTTAAATTCATATGTATATGCATTTCAGAAAACATAAATATGAAAAAAAATGCATATATATGTATATATATATATATATATGTATATATATATATATATATGACCTGCACATATATTCATAATAAGTTAAATTAATCAAGTTCAGTAAAATAATTGCACTATTTAAACTATAAAAGTTCAATAAAAAGTCCACTAACAAATTCTAAATTTAGAATCACATTATTCTCAATGAAAAAATTCAGTAATTATTTTTTGACCAAATACATCTAAAAACCTATCATTTGTTGTATTTTCTACATGAACGCCTATTGTGGCCTTTAAACCCACAAGCACTACAACAATTTTTGTTCTTCTTTCCAAACATATCTCTTACTGATTTACCACGATTCTTCTTTGATCGTCTTCCAGGTGGCCCGCTTATATATTGGGGAAAAAACTACCTCGTTCAATATTTTCTGTGGTATTATCCAGTCATCTTTATGTGTTAGAGGATAAACTGGAATATCATACGTTCTCAAGACAGTTTTTGGCTTGTATAAATTAGAGAAATATTGTCCCTTTTCAAGATTCCTGCTATCAAGTACTACAAATGTATGGACACACGGTATCTCATCTAATTGAAATGCATGGAAAGAATATATTTTTTTCTTAAGGCAAACAGAAATGTTTCTCCTTGTCGTGGACTGTATAGACATACTCTGAGACCGGTATAACCTAAAATTATTAAAATAAAAATAATTAGTAAAAAATTAAATAAATTTCACATTTTTAATTGTTCCAGTTTAGCAAATGTATTTATCTGAATCAACATATGTATATAACAAGTATGAATATGTATATTTCTGCTAGGCATATATATTTACATTACAAATTATAGATGCATTCAATTTTTTGTAACGTTTATATGAACATATATGCCATACAACATATGAAAATACAATTATATTTGTAACTTGATTATACGTATTTTATCATACCGTCATACATGTACACTCTTCTTCATTCTGTTGGAGAATTTCATGAAATTTTTTAATAAGATCCGTGCGAGTATACAATGTCTCCTGTCTTTTTTCACAGTTTCATCTACCAAATATCAATCTAACTTCCTCTAGAAAATCGTATATTGATAGTTCTCTAGCCGATATCAGTGCAACATTAATTGACTCAGCAATGTTTGATGTCAAAGTCCATCCCCTATGAACTGATGCATATGACCTAGCCCATTTATCATATCCCGCTAAATCCAAGTAATTCTTCACTCTAACATCAACAACCTTCACTTTCTCCAGTAACTTGTGAAATTCAGACTTTAAATATGATTTTTTCATGGTATAGAAGATCTCCGACAATATAGCATGTGACTTTCTATTTTTTTTTCACATTTCCCCATAAATGCCACATACATGCATAATGAGGTACATCATGATAAACATCGCCCACAACTTTTATTATGCTTGCATTATGATCAGAAACTACACACATATGTTGTCTTTCACCGTATGCTTTCTTCAGATTCTCAAAGAACCAAGTCAACGATGCATCATTTTCAGAATCAAGTACACCATATGCCAACGGAAATATATGACCTGTATTTGTACAAAATTCATATAATAGTACATGATTTATACACACAATATACTGCATATGCATATTATAAATACATACAACTGTAAACATATGTGACTGCCAGTAAACACAATCACACATCATATGTATATTATAAATACATATAGATGTAAACATATGGTAATGCTAGCGAAGACATATACATACTACATAAATATATTAGAAATACATACACCTGCCAGCATATGTAAATGACAGTGAAGACATAGACATACAACATATGTATATTATAAATATGTACACCTAACAATATATTTAAATTCCACTGAACATATAAACAGACTGTATATGTATGTTATAAATACATATATCTGAAAACATCTATATAGTAAAATATATTTATAGTATAGCTTATCGGCTCCGTCCATGGCACAGACAGCTACAAAAGTGCCAGTGTACAGTCCTCTGAGATGGCTTGCATCAACAACTATGACAGGTCTACAATAATTAAACCCTTGAATGAATGTAGTAAGTGCTACAAATATATATAAAAACTCATTATCTTCATGTTTTTTCATTCGTATATGTGAACCTGGGTAAGTAGTGTTCAAAACATGTATGTATGCAGGTAGTTTTTCATACGATGCTGATGGTTTCCCTCTTAGCTCTTCAAGTGATTTTTCCTTAGCTCGCCAACACATAATATATGTCAAATTCATACCTAGGTCTTCCTTTATGTCACTTTTGATATCAGTCGCACTATATTTTCTTTTGTGGTTTTTAAACTTTGATTTCACTATACCGTCAATCAACTTACTAGTAGCATAAAAATTAGGATAAATCTTATCCTTGATCGTACATGTATGTTCTGGTAAAAATTTTCTAATATTAAACATTCCAGATTGATCGATACCAGAAGCATGAAATAAAAAATCACAATTACGAAATCTGCACAACAATGTATAACTGCAAAGAAAAAAGATACATATGCTGAAATACATTTTACTAACATTGAAAAAAAATTTAAATGCATGATGCACTTACCAAGTTTTACTTGATCTCACAGATCGTGGTTGAAACTTCTCCCGAATTATGTAATCCTTTATCATTGATTTTAAAATATTTTTTGAGACATAAACTTGTTCAACCTCAATATGTTTGTGATATGAGTCTGAGATAATCACTCTAGTTGTATCCATCTCAAATACATCCAAACATTCTTTTGAAGTAGGAACTATTAATTCTTTTTCAGTACTTATATTTACCACGTTACGCGTAGTGATAAACAGATTCATACTTTCAACATTATACATCGATGAACTAACAAATGTGCTGAGACTATCTTTTTCAGAAACACTTACATTCAAAGGCAAAATACTCATATCCTTTGTCTCCTTTTTCTGCATAATGTAGACCTTCAAATCCATGTCATTATGTATACGTATTTTTCCTGCAATAGCTGGTAATTGATATTCAATTTGAATGCTTTTGCAGGTCAAATCTACACTAGTGTGAGAAGCTAGTAGTGTGTAAAGTTGGTATACGATTCATTTATGCTCAACAATATCGCATCACTGATGTAATCTTCATATAGTTGTTCATATGTCCATCTACCAGAGTGTTTAACGAGAACAGGTCTGCTTCTCATTTTCAATTTACAGAACACTACAAATCTGTAAATATAACTTCAATTATCAAATACGTACTACATACAATAAATCAGTCGTATATACAAAACTGAAAAATGAATTCCAACAAAAATAAATCTTTTATTCGAATACTATGTATCCTTGTCTTAAATTCAAATTTAATATATAACAATTTTAATTTAGTTTTATAAATACATAACGACAAGGACAATTTTGAATTTGAAAAAAAAAATTCACTGTCAACATTTCATCTCAGAACTGATAAAATTTAAAATACGATCTCAACTTTTGAAATAGATGAATGTTACGAATGAGTTATAAATTTTTCAAAATTATATTTTATGAATTTCACAAACACAATCAAATTTGGTTATCGATACCTGTAATTGAAACATTGTACTTTCACTATCTTCTTCAAAATTTTAGGCGACCATCAATAGTATTGGATGCACTGTGCTTTTTGAATTTGATTTGAATTGTTGATTATGGGAAGCGTTTTTTGAATTTGAATTTGACTTGAGTTGTTGATTTGAATTAACGTTTTTGAATTAAATTTACGTTTGTGGTAAAAAAAAGAGAGATATAAGGTAAAAGAATCTGAGTAATTAAATGTGGCTTGAATTAAGGAATAGTTTCTTCCATTTTAAACTCTAACTAATTAGAGTTATATTAGGAATGAATTCTTTATTTGTATATGTATTTATATAGAAACATTTTACTTAAATACATAATACAACTTATTATTTTACGTAATTTTGAAATTGTTACTATAAAAGTTATAATTAAGGTTCTAGTGATTTCTTAAATTTTTCCTTTTTTTTCTATTCTCTTTTTAATAGTAAGTTAGTACATTTTATCTAAGTAATTTTCTATTTGAACTGAGTGTGCTTATTTTTTGAATTAATTTGAAGTATAAACTCTTAAAATTGGAATAGAAAATAAATGCTCATTTTAAAAAATTAAGATTTGTTAAGGAATAAGTACTTCTGGAGACTAGCGAAATTTGATTTTTAAAAGGTAAAAAAATAATTTCTCTCCAAAAACATTTTTTTTAAAACACTTTTGAGAAAGATGAAAAAAAGCTTGACCGGCATTAATTATTCTCTAAAAGTATTTTTAAATATATTGACCAAACATAGACTATTTTCTACATATAATAGTTTTGAAAAAAAAAAGACTATTCTTAAAATAAACTAATTTCAAAAGTTTGACAAAACGAGCATTGTAATATAATTTTGTTATAAAATAAAATGACGGAGTAAAGAAATTGAGGAACAGATAGTGAAGCTTTTTATTAATATCAGATCTATGTACAAAATAAAATGAAGACATGCCTTTTATAGGCAATTTTGCTTACACTACAACCAAGTAGAATTGTTGGTTCATGCATGAAAGTCTTCATTTGAAGTCATTGTTGAAAATGGGGGAAGATAACCACACTACTGAATATTTCTTAACACTCCCCCTTGGATGTCTAACACAAAATTAAAAAAAACTCTAATAATGCATATCTTGTAATATACATTTTATCTTTCAAATGCCTCATTAAAAAACCTTATCAAGGAAAATCCAATGGGACAAAATCTTGACAAAGGAAAAAAGAGTGCGGTGTATATTTATTCCCCCCGATTAAAACATCACTTAACATTTTAGAGATGTCGCATCCCAATCTTGTATATCATCTTCTCAAATGTTGAGGTCGGCAATCCTTTGGTGAATAAGTCTGATAAATTGTTACTTGAACGGACCTGTCACACGTCGATATCACCATTCTTTTGGAGTTCATATGTGTAGAAAAATTTTGGCGAAATGTGCTTCGTTCTATCTCCTTTTATCTATCCACCCTTTAATTGCGCTATGCATGCTGCATTATCTTCATATAAAATAGTGGGTACTTTGCTGCATTCCAGATAATATTTTTCTCGAATGAGATGTATCATGTATCTCAACCACACATATTATCGGCTTGCTTCATGAATAGCTATTATCTCCACATGGTTTGATGAAGTTGCCACAATAGACTATTTTGTAGATCTCCAAGATATGACAGTATCCCCACATATGAACACATAGCCTATTTGAGATCGAGCTTTATGTGGTCCGGATAAATACCCTGCATCAGCATAACCAATAAGATCGGGACAACAATTTTTAGCATAAAATAAGTTCATATTGGTAGTCCCTTTTAGATACCGCAATATGTGTTTGATTCCATTCCAGTGCCTCCTAGTAGGAGCAGAACTATACCTTGCTAAAAAATTAATAGAAAAGGCTATATCAGGCCTTATAGAGTTAGCAAGATACATTAGTGCACCAATTGCACTAAGATATGGTACTTCAGGACCAAGAATTTTCTCGTTCTTTTTTTGAGGTCGGAATGAATCCTTAGTCACATTAAGTGATCGAACAACCATTGGAGTACTTAATGGATGTGCTTCATCTATATAAAATCTTTTCAGAATCTTTTCTGTATAGGTAGATTGATGGACAAAGATACCGTTTGTTAAATACTCAATTTGTAAACCAAGACATAATCTTGTCCTTTCAAGATCTTTCATTTTAAATTCCTTCTTTAAATAATCAATTGCTTTTTGAAGCTCTATTGGAGTTCCAATAAGGTTTATATTATCAATATTAACAACAAATACAACAAACTCCGATGATGTTTTCTTTATAAAAATATATGAGAAAATTTCATTATTTATATAACCTTCTTTAGATAAGTACTTATTAAGGAGGTTATACCACATGCGTCCAGATTTCTTTAAACCATATAATGATCTCTGCAATTTAATTGAATACATTTCCCAAGATGCCTCGTGCATTTTATATTTTTCAGAAATTTTTATGTATATCTCATTATCAAGTGATTCATAAAAATTAGTTGTAACAACATCCATCAAATGTATTTCAAGCCTCTCATGAACAGTGAAACTAATGAGATAACGTAATGTTATTTCATCCATAACTGGTGAGTATGTTTCTTCATAATCGACACCAGACCTTTGTGAAAATCCTTATGCAACAAGACATGCCTTATATCTTTGTATTTCATTTTTCTCATTTCTTTTACGCACAAAGATCCATTTATAGCCAACAGGTTTAATACCATTTGGTGTTTGAAAAATGGTTCCAAAAACTTCACGCTTGACAAGTGAATTCAACTCAGATTGAAGTGCTTCTTGCCATTTTGGCCAATCATTTCTTTGTCAACATTCTATGACCGACTGAGGTTCGAGATCCTCGCTATCTTGTATGATTTTTGTTGCAACATTATATGCAAAGACATATCCTACCACTATTTTAGATCAATTCAAATTAGTTTCACCATAACATGTATTTATGGACAATTCCTCATTTTCTTGAGGTTCAGACTCATTGTTTCCTTCAGGGGTATCAAATTGTTCAAGTTTTGAACTTCTATATGAGATTCTTTTGTAGTGTCATCCTGACCATTTATTTTTCTTTTTCTAGGATTTCTATCCTTAGAACCCAATGGTCTACCAGGCTTCAAGCGTGCTTTGGATTCATTAGCCACGACATTAGTAGATGGTCCTACAGGAACCTCAATTCGTATTGGGACATTCACTGCAGGAATGTATGATTTTATAATCTTTTTTAAATATATAAATGCGTCCGGCATTTGATTTGCAATTTTCTGCAAATGAATAATCTTCTGTACTTCTTGCTCACAAATAGAAGCACAACTCTATTCGCTTTTCTGATTGATATAGAAAATAATAGAATTAGGAAATACTCTATTTACTATTCATTGAATAATAACTTTGTTATTGACAAAAGAATAAAGATCATTTCTATTCCTAGGTGGGGAGTTTGATTTTCCCCACCGACCTATTTATTTGCAGAATTAAATTAAAAAAAATTCTATATTTCGATTCTATTTCCATCTCTCCATAACTAGAGAAGAACGTATATAAAAATCTTTAGTGAAAGTTAAGAACTCATTGAAACTAATTGATTCTATTTTGCACGTGGATCAAGATGAGACAGTGATGGGTTGTAACGCCCCATAAAAGTCGTGCATGTACTATCCATTAGTAGTGTATTCTTAGCCTTGGAAACTTGAAAATATTCTAAGTGTCAAGAGACTTAGTCTCGTTTTTAGCTCTTAAACTTCGGGGATTTTATTTTCAATCCTCCCGACCTTTGATTTTGGATTTTCTTGTTGCGTTGCAATGGGGCAAGGTCGTAGTACATCTCGGGTGAGTTTTGAAATTTTTAGACGAGCCTAAGGGTATGTTTGGTGTTTAATTCTAGTAGCTCAGGGCGATAAGGGGGCGTCGCCTGGGGTACTCTGCCGAGCTAAGGCAGGCGCCGCTCGGGCTACTCCACCGCTCTAAGGCGGGCGACGCCTAGGGTACACCGGTGATCTAGGCCGGGTACTGCCTGGCATATCGCGCCCAACCTATTTTCAGCACCCTTGTCCGTTTCATTAAGGGTATTTTGGGTATTTTGATTTCCTTTATCAACTTTAACATGGGATTAAGCTCCCAAATACCCATATCATTGATACTTTCATAAAAAATATTAAAGAACACTCTCTAGGGTTCCATATTAGTAATCCAAATAAATCAAGATTTAACCATGGGTTTTAGAAGATAATTGGAGATTTGGAATCCTCGCATCGTAAGCTTCAAGAAGCGTCCATTAATTTCCAAAATAGAGGTACGTGGGGTTTATCTTAAAAACTACATGGGCTTAAAACCATTCGATCATGACTTTAAGATTTTTATGCATGAATTTCAAAGGGGTTTTGGAATCTATGTTCTAAATTACATATTCCGAATGTTTTAATGTTACTATTATTTTGACCTTGTGGTCTTATCCCCTAAATTGATTTACATGTATATATATGTATGAAATTTGAGATTTAAGATTGTTTGAGAGCATAAATTATGAACTCCCTCTCTTGTATTGAATTAAATATTATGGTTTTGTCATTTACAAGATGTCTTCACAATATTATAGCATTTGAGTATGATTTGAAATTGTTGAGAGGGTGTTTCTTAATATAAATGTGTTCTTGTGTTTGAAAGAAAGAATTACATGTGAATTGAGAACTTTTACATGACCACCTTGTTCTATTGAAATGCTTGACAAAGATGAGTCCCTTGCATGTGTTTACATGAGGTTTGAGAAAGAGTCTCTTTGAATTGAATTATTGAAATGTTGGTCCCAAAACTTGTGTTTTGAAAATAGAGATTTATGACAGACTAACAATGGCTCAGAGATGTGACTTGCAAGTTAATGGTATGATGATACCATATGTATTTATGCCATGACAGATTATGTTTTTAGAATATGTTTTTAAAATGCGTTTTCAGAGCATGTTTTCAGAGTCTGCATGATTTGATAGAGTTTTAAAAAAGGGCTAAAAGGGGGTTAGGTGGTTACCCGAAGAAGGTGCGAGTTCAAGTAACTCTTATCCTGAAATCGTATTTTCCGATACGAGTAGATTATTATTGTACGCTGGAGACGGCCGTGTGGCATAGTAGATTCAGAGACTCCGACCCTTGCGGTACACTTGGGTTGGGGGATTCGCTTTCGAGTTAATGGCAGTTTCCATATAGCCCATGGAATTTTCAGAATTGTAGGGTATACCACCTAACGTAGAAGTAATACAGATTTCTCAGAGTCGTGATGGTCGTACATAGTCTTTTAAATGCCCATGTGATTTCTTACTATGTTATACGTATGTGAAAACTGTTTTACATTGCTCTCATATATGTTGGATAAAATTGTTTTTTTGGATTTGCTCTGCATACTAGTACATATGTATTGACCCCCCCTCCTCCCTCCAGGTTCTGAGGCTCAGTCTAGGGGTCCAGAAAAGCAGTAGCACTTATCAGATAGAGTTGCAGTGTCCAGTTAGTGAGCCTTCTCTTTTTTGAAAGGCCTGTCTTTTCAGATTATGTCATTTATTTCCGTTTTGGTCTACTAGGGGCCTTGTCCCAGTTTTAGACAGTGTCAGATTTTCATGTAGTAGAGATTTCACAGACCGAGTCAGATGTTATTTAGATGTAGTTGATTTACAGTTTCCATACTTATGTTGAATTTAGAATTGACTATGTTTCCGTAGCAGATTTTGTTTCCGCATCTTCTTTATTTATATGAATGTTGTGCATGATTACCAGATAGAGAAGGGCTTCCGGGGCTTAATGGTTCGGGATGTCCGTCACGGCCAGGCCCTAGTTCGGGTCGTGACAAATTTGGTATCAGAGACACGGTTCATGGTCCCAGGGTGTCTATGAAATTAAGTCGGGTAGAGTCTTATTTATGGGTGTGTAGCGTGCCATATTTATAAGAAAAAGGCTACTAGGCGTTTAGTAAATGTTTCCCTTCTTTGTGTTTTAGTTTGTGCTTCGGAGTCTAATTTTTCCTCTAATCAATGATCTCTTACTTTTCAGAAACCAGCTATGCCTCCCCATAGCACCAACGTGAATGCTCAGGATGATAATGTTCGTCCCACCTATTGGATGCGGACTCGTAACCGAGCTCATACCCCAAAACCTGTTCCTGCTCTGGGAGTACCTCCTTTACCGACCAGTCCTTCCCGAGCTCTTTAGATGGGGGCCAATCGCACTCAGCTTTGTGAAGGAGAGGTGTCCAATGCTAAGTTTAGACAGTCTATTCACATGCTTGCATAGTTAGTAGCTTCATAGACTCAGAGGTCGGAGGATACTGGGTCTGCGTCTATTATATCCAAAGTCACTAGAGTGGGACAGTTCATGAGGATGAACCCACCCAAGTTCTTTAGCGCTAAGGTAGAAGAGGACCCACAGGAGTTTGTAGATGAAATGGAGAAGATTTTCAAAGTAATGCATGTTGATCAGGTAGAAGATGTTGAGCTAGCAACATATCAACTAAAGGATGTAGCGAACCAATGATACAACGAGTAGGAAGATGTAAAGGGTGACAGTGCTGAGCCCACAGTTTGGGACGAATTTGTGGAAGCTTTTCTTGACCGATTCTTTCCTTTGGAGCTGAGGAAAGCTAGAGTAGAGGAGTTCATGAACCTTAAGCAGGGTAAGATGAGTGTTCAAGAGTATACTTTAAAGTTTAATCAGCTGTCCCATTATGCTCCTGAGATAACGAGTAGTATAACGGCCCGAATGAGGAAGTTTGCTTTCGAACTTTCAGATAATCTGGTACTTGAGTGTTAGGGAGCTATGCTGAACAGGGAATTGGACTTTGGTAGGCTGACAGTCTACATGCAGCAGGTTGAGGAGAAGAAGAAGAAGAAGATAGCCGAGTCTAGGGAAAAGGCTAGGCAGGAAAAGAGGGTTAGAACGTTAGACCAGATTCACAGTCAGCACCAGAGCAGTAATTGGGACAAGAAATGGCAAAAGAAAAAGAATTGGGGTAATGCACAATCGGCAGTTAGTGCTCCAGTATCCAGACTCGCAGCTGAGCAGCGCACCTAGACTTTTTAGTCTAGTCAGGGGCCGAGGATGTAGTGTACACAGTCGCAGGGAAGTGTAGCTCAGACCTTTCGGTCCTATCCGTGCTGTGGGAGATGCGGGAGGAATCATCCAGGGAGATGTCAGTTTGGGGCTTTGGTGTGTTATTCATGCGGCCAGCCGGGCCATATCCAGAGAGACTTTCTAGCAGCAAAGAGTAGTGTTGGGGGAGCCAAGACACAGGTGAATTCTTCTTCATCACCACCTCAGAAGGGTGCCACTTCAGCTGCCAGAAACGACCGTAATCGGTTGTACGCTTTGACCAACTGTCAGGAGGCAAAGGCCTCACCAGATGTAGTTACTGGTATGTTGCAAATATTTTCGCGTGATGTTTATGTATTGTTTGACCCCGGGTATACCCTATCCTATGTGACCCCTTATATGGTTGTTGGTTTCGGGTGTGAGCCCGATGTTATTCCTGAACCCTTTTTGTTTCCACCCCAATGGGGGATTCTGTTGTTGCTAGGAGGGTGTATAGGGGTTGTGTTGTGACTGTTTGTAGTAGGTATATGGTGGCAGATCTCATAGAGCTAGATATGGTTGACTTTGATGCTATCTTAGGGATGGACTTGCTCCATTCATGTTATGCCATACTAAATTGTAGGACCCGAAAAGTCACTTTCTCTTTTCCGAATGAACCAGTTATAAAATGGGAGGGCCATTCTTTAGCAACCTGATAACGCTCAAACTACAGCTCTCGTAAGAGTGTAAGCGGTCGTTGTCAAATATAGAACCCAACTGGGTTGGGTGTCGAATCCCACAGAGAATACTTGGTCACTAAGTAAGCAAAGATTAATAGACTTTTGGTGAAAGTTTCGTAAAAGGAGGGATTGTAACGTGCAATAATGTAACAAAGTGAAAATGGAAAATAGCAAAGTGAAAAGAAAGAATGTTTAGTAAGATGTTTAACCAATGAGAATTGAGAGTTGGGGTTATATCCACCTTATGAGTTATACGTCTCTATTGGCTATGAGTTATGCGGAATTCAGACATGCATGTGCTTATAGAGAATTGTATTCTATGGTAAATTCAGGCGTCTTTCGACCATCAAGGATTATTTCACTTTAACTCTTTCGAGCTTAAAGCGTATCTAATGGTACAAATTCTCCAAGAGGTTAATCCAGTTACGACACTAACTTTTTAACAGGGGTTGGTGCCCTATTACCTTGACATTATCTCTTTTCCAGACATATAACTTTTCTTTCAAACAAGTTAATGCTATACTGGCGTATTCTATGTGTTTGCAACCACAAGAATTTAGATTAAGATGAAGAGAGTAAAGATATAAGCAGCATACGTGTCAAGAATTCACAAAATCATAGCAATAGATAGTATCTCATAAGGCTTCCATAACCCCAACAGAGAAGTTTAGCTACACATGAGTGCAATGGAAAACACAATAGACATTATCATCATAAAAATCTCACATGAATTTCTTGCAAATAGCTTTTCTCTTGTTGTAAAAATTAAAAGTCGAATATATGAAAAATAATGTCAACAATGAATTAATGAATAAAAAGGGGAAGGATAGAATAGGGATGGGGGTGGTGGAGAATTGTTTTGATGGATGGATGGATGGTGGATGGATGAGAATTATAAAAATCTCCAGCAAAATAGGGTATTTATAACACCCACATCCTATTCCTACTAAGCTACTGCATCACTTATCCTAGTCCTACTAGGTTACTGCATCATTATCCTAATCCTACTAAGTTACTGCTGATCCCCAAAGTCTTTAGAAATGCTGTTTTTGCCCGGGACAGGTTTTCCATGCGTCACTTTTAGTCCCTAGACGTCCAAGCTCTCCTTTCCTTCTTTCGTGAAGCTTCCTTGGGCGTCAAGTTATCCATAAAATGATGAAATCGTCATCATTTATACCTGAAAACTTGCTAATCACGTTTGTTAGCTCACTTACAGGAAAAAGGACTAAAAGTGCATGAATTATATATTTTGTCCTCAAAACTTAGCTAAAATATGGGTAAATTATAGTACTTTAGGCGTGTAAATACGCCTATCATCACAACCAGAGGGAACTTTATATCTTATCTCAGATCCCGTAAGCTTATTTCCAAGGGATGCTTGTACCATCTTATTCAGGTTAAAGATTCTAACGCCGAAAGTCTTCCTCTTCAGTCTGTCCAGTGGTAAATGAATTTTCAAAAGTTTTCCCCAGATGATATCCCAGGAATTCCACCTGATATGGAGATAGATTTTGGCATTAATGTGATGCCAGATACCCATCCTATTTCTATTTTGCCATATAGAATGGCTCCAGCAGAGTTGAAAGAATTGAAAGAACAACTAGCGGATCTTCTAGATAAAGGTTTTATCCATTCTCGTATTTCTCCATGGGGCGCACCTGTGCTTTTCATGTGGAAGAAATATGGTTCCCTACGTATGTGCATAGATTACCGCCAGTTGAATAAGGTCACAGTGAAAAATAAATATCCTCTTCCTAGAATCGATGACCTTTTTTATCAGCTTCAGGGTGGTACGTGTTTTTCTAAAATATACCTTCGTTCGGGATATCACTAGTTGAAAGTTAGGGAGTCAGGCATTCCTAAAATAGCTTTCCGAACTAGATATGGTCATTATGAATTCTTGGTCATGCCCTTCGGGTCGACTAATGCTCCTGCAGCTTTCATGGACCTAATGAATAGGGTCTTCCATTAGTTCTTAGACCTGTTTGTCATAGTTTTTATTGATGACATCTTGATTTACTCTAAAAGTGAGGAGGACCATGCCAATCACCTCTACATTATTCTTCAGACCCTCAAAGATCATAAGTTGTATGCAAAATTCTCCAAGTGTGAATTTTGGTTGAATGCTATTGCTTTCTTGGGGCACATTGTTTCTAGTGAAGGGATTAAGGTTGATCCCCAAAAGATTGAGGCAGTGAGGAACTGGCCCAGACCCACGACTCCAACCGACATTTGGAGCTTCTTAGGTTTGTCAGGGTATTACAGGAGATTTGTAGAGAGTTTCTCTTCTATAGCTGCTCCACTTACTAAGTTGACTCAGAAGAAGGTTAAGTTTGTATGGTCTGACTTATGTGAGAATAATTTTGAGAAATTGAAAGATAAATTGACTACGACACCTGTTCTGACCCTTCCGGAAGGCACATAGGGTTTTGTTGTGTACTGCGATGTGTCTCGTGTGGGACTTGGGTATGTACTTATGCAGCACAGTAAGGTGGTGGCTTATGCATCTAGGCAGTTAAAGGTGCATAAGAGGAATTACCCCACTCATGACTTAGAATTAGCAGCTGTGGTGTTTGCGCTTAGAATTTGAAGGCATTATCTTTATGCAGTGCATGTGGATATTTTCACTAACTATAAGAGTTTGCAGTATGTTTTCTCGCAGAAAGATCTAAACCTCAGGCAGAGGCATTGGATGGAGCTTTTGAAAGACTATGACATGAGCCTTCACTATCATCCGGGTAAGATAAATGTTGTAGCTGACGCCCTCAGTAGATTTTCTATGGGAAGTCTTTCACATGTTGAAGAAGGGAAAAGAGAAATGGTAAAAGACATTCACCGACTTGCAAACCTTAGAGTGCGACTCTTAGATTCCGAAGACGGAGAGGTGGTTGTGCACGAGTTAGCTAGATCATGCCTTTGTGCAGAAGTTAAAGAAAAGTAGGTTGAAGATCCCATTTTGATGCAAATTAAGAATGATGTGGGCCAACAGAAGGTTATGTCGTTTGACATTGGTGGTGATGGTATCTTGAGATACCAAGGTAGATTGTGTGTACCTGATGTAGATGGCCTGCGGGAGCGAATTCTTGATGAAGCTCACACTTTGAGGTATGTTGTTCACCCAGGCTCTACTAAGATGCACCATGATCTGAAATCTGTGTACTGGTGGTATAATATGAAGCGTGATATGGCTAACTTTGTGTCCAAGTGTTTGAATTGCCAATAAGTTAAAGTAGAGCATTTGAGGCCAGGTGGTTCTTCCCAAGAGATAGCCTTAACCTTGTGGAAGCGGGAGATGATTAATATGGACTTCATTATAGGATTTCCGAGGTCCCAAAACCAGTATGACTCAATTTGGGTAATTGTTAATAGACTGACCAAGTCAGCCCACTTTCTGCCTGTCAGGACTAACTATTCGGGAGAGGATTATGCCAAGCTGTTCATTGCAGAAATAGTTCATTTTCATGGTGCACCTGTGTCCATTATATCCGACCTAGGTACACAGTTTTCTTCTCAGTTTTGGAGATCTTTTCAGAAAGGTTTAGGTACCCAAGTGAATCTAAGCACTGCTTTTTACCCTCAGACTGATGGGCAGGCTGAGTGCACCATTCATACCCTTGAGGATATGTTGAGGTCCTGTGTGATTGACTTTAAAGTTAGTTGGATAGAGCACTTTCCATTGTTAGAGTTCGCATACAATAACCGTTTCCATTCTAGTATTAAGATGGAACCATTTGAGTCACTGTATAGAGGGAGATGTAGGTCCCCGATATGATGGTATGAAGTAGGTAAGATGCAGATGTTTGGGCATGATCTTGTTCATTAGGCAATGCAGGATGTGAAAGTCATTAGAGAATGACTTAAGACAGCTCAGAGTCGTCACAAATCTTATGCCGATATTAGGAGAAGAGATTTAGAGTTTGAGGTTGGTGATTGGGCATTTCTAAAAGTTTCTCCTATGAAGGGAGTCATGCAATTCAGGAAGAAAGGTAAGTTGAGTCCTTGCTTTATAGGACCCTATCAGATCTTGAGAAGGATAGGTGCAGTTGCATACGAGTTAGAGTTGCCTGCTAGTTTGGGTTCCATTCATTCGGTATTCCATGTGTCCATGTTGAAGAAATGCATTGGGGACCATTTTTTAGTGTTACCTGTAGAAGAAATCAAGGTGACGGACTCTTTATACTATGAAGAAGAATCGGTAGAAATCTTAGACCGTCAAGTTTGGAAATTGAGGAACAAAGAGATAGCCTCAGTTAAAGTGTTATGGAGGAATCAAAAAGTTGAAGAAGCTACTTGGGAATCCGAAGAGGACATGCGAGTTAGATACCCAAGCTTGTTTGATCCGGCGAATAATGAAATGGAAGGTACAATTCTTGTCCTATGTTTTCTTTCCTATGCCTGAGTATTCTTGAAATCGTGCTTGACTGTTTTCCGTGCCATCATTTTGGGACGAATGATCCCAAGGGGGACAATGTAACGCACCGTAAAAGTCATGCATGTACTAGCCCCTAGTAGTGTACTCTTAGCCGTGGAAACTTGAAAATATTCTAAGTGTCAAGAGACTTAGTCTCATTTTTAGCTCTTAAACTTCGGGAATTTTATTTTCAGTCCTCCCGACCTTCAATTTTGGATTTTCTTGTTGTGTTGCGATGGGGCAAGGTCATAGTACATCTCGGGTGAGTTTCAGAATTTTTAGACGAGATTAAGGACATGTTTGGTGTTCAATTCCAGTAGCTCAGGGTGATAAGGGGGCGTCGCCTGGGGTACCCGCCGAGCTAAGGCAGGCGCCTCCCGGGCTACTCCACTACTCTAAGGCGGGCAACGCCTGGGGTACACCGGTGCTCTAGGCCGGGCGCCGCCTAGCATATCACACCCAACCTATTTTCAGCACCCTTGTCCGTTTCATTAAGGGTATTTTGGGTATTTATTATCAACTTTAACACTGGATTAAGCTCCCAAATACCCATATCATTGATACTTTCACCAAAAATATTCAAGAACACTCTCTAGGGTTCCATATTAGTAATCTAAATAAATCAAGATTTAATCGTGGGTTTTAGAAGATAATTGGAGATTTGGAATCCTCGCATCGTAAGCTTCAAGAAACATCCATTAATTTCCAAAATAGAGGTACGTGGGGTTTATCCTAAAAACTACATGGGCTTAAAACCATTAGAGCATGACTTTAAGATTTTTATGCATGAATTTCAAAGGGGTTTTGGAATCTATGTTGTAAATTACATATTCTGAATGTTTTAATGTTACTATTGTTTTGACCTTGTGGTCTTATCCCCTAAATTAATTTACATGTATATATATGTATGAAATTTGAGATTTAAGATTGTTTGAGAGAATAAATTATGAACTCCCTCTCTTGTATTGAATTGAAGATTATGGTTTTGTGATTTACAAGATGTTTTCGCAATATTATATCATTTGAGTATGATTTAAAATTGTTGAGAGGGTGTTTCTTGATATAAATATGTTCTTGTGTTTGAAAGAAAGAATTGTATATGATTTGAGAACTTAGACATGACCACCCTGTGTTATTGAAATGCTTGACAAAGATGAGTCCTTTGCATGTGTTTACATGAGGTTTGAGAAAGAGTCTCTTTGAATTGAATTATTGAAATGGTGGTCCCAAAACTTGTGTTTTGAAAATAGAGATTTAGACAGACTGACAATGGCTCAGAGATGTGACTTGCAAGTCAATGGTATGACGATACCATATGTATTTATTCCATGACAGATTATGTTTACAGAATATATTTTCGGAATGCGTTTTCAGAGCTTGTTTTTAGAGTCTGCATGATTTGATAGAGTTTTAAAAACAGGATTAAAGGGGGTTAGGTGGTTACCCGAAGAAGGCGCGAGTTCAAGTAACTCTTATCTTGAAACCGTATTTGTCGATACGGGTAGATTATTATTCTACGCTGGCGACAACCGTGTGGCATAGTAGATTCAGAGACTCCGACCCTTGCGGTACACTTGGGTTGGGGGATTCGCTGTTGAGTTAATGGAAGTTTCCATATAGCCCATGGAATTTTCAGAATTGTAGGGTATACTACCTAACACAAAAGTAATACAGATTTCTTAGAGTCGTGATGATCATACATATACTTTTAACTGCCCATGTGATTTCTTACTATGTTATACGTTTGTGAAAACTATTTTACATTGCTCTCATATATGTTGGATAAAATTATTATTTTGGATTTTCTCTGCATACCAGTACATATGTATTGATCCCCCTCCTCCCTCCAGGTTTTGAGGCTCAGTCTAGGGGTCCAGAAAAGCAGTAACACTTATCAGACAGAGTTGCAGTGTCCAGTTGGTGAGCCTTCTCTTTTTCGGAAGGCCTATCTTTTCAGATTATGTCATTTATTTTTATTTTGTTCTACTGGGGGCCTTTTCCCAGTTTTAGATAGTGTCAGATTTTCATTTAGTAGAGATTTCACAGACTGAGTCAGATGTTATTTAGATGTAGTTGATTTACAGTTTCCATACTTATGTTGAATTTAGAATTGACCATGTTTTCGTAGCAGATTTTGTTTCTGCTTCTTCTTTATTTATATGAATGTTGTGCATGATTACCATATATAGAAGGGCGTCCGGTCCTTAATGGTTCGGGATATCCGTCATGGCCAGGCCTTAGTTTGGGTCGTGACATGGGTTTTCCACAACATTTCTCTTTTGATTTCATTATTTTCTCTCCCTAATTTTGGAAAAATAGTCTCATCAAATCGACAGTCTATAAATCGAGCAATAAACATATCTTCAGTTAATGGTTCAAGGTAGTGAATAATAGAGGGTGATTCATACCCAACATATATTTCTAACCTTCTTTGGGGGCCCATCTTAGTGTATTGTGGTGGTGCCACAGGCACATACACAACACATCTAAAAATTCTCAAATGAAATATATTAGGCCCTTGACCCAAAACCAACTGTAACGAAGAAAATTTATGATAATTTATCGGTCTGAGACGAACAAGTGTTGCAACATGCAGAATTGCATGACCCCAAACAGAGGTGGGCAACTTATTTTTCATAAGAAATGGTGTAATGCCCCAAATCTGGTACCCAGAATGCTACACGGTGTTCATGACCCTAAAGGACCACAAACTAACCCATGACTGATATCTGTACCTCAACACTGCATAACATACTGTATAAATTGAAAAATAAAGGCTGAAATCCATAAGGTTCAAAACTGAGACATAATATCTGATAAAATATAACATCTGGGAGGGGTTTGAAATACCTAAAACAACTGAAATAAACTGTCTGAACATACTGTAGTCTGAAAAGCCTCTAGCTGACTGAACTGTCTGAATAAGGAGTTGATGGGACATGTCCCTAACTAACTCCATCTACTGAAAGCTAACTGAAATAATGAAATAACTAATAATATCTCCCTCGAATGATGAGGACTCATTGCTAAATCTAGCTGCTACTGATGCTTTGGAGCTCGTGCTTCTGAACCTATGGTATAAAACACCATAATGCAAATGCGTCAGTACGATTGAATGTACTGGTTGTGATGCCCCGAGTTTTTCCCATTAAATATTTCGCTCCCAAATGTGTCGAGTCGTTAAAACCTTTTTATCTTGCCAAGAGAAGCTTAGCACTCAAAAAAAAATAAAAATTTGCTAAGTGTTGAAACTTTCTCATTTAGACCTCTCATCTTTGGGTATTTATTTGATGACCTTTCCGACATCCGTTTTTCGATTCTCAAGTTGCATTGCGATGGGGAAAGGTCTTAATACATCCCGAGTGAGTTTCGGAATTTTTGGAGTAGCATAAGGGCACGTTTGGGTGCCCAAAACAGTGGCACCATGCGATTAGCATGCTCCAGAATTTTTCAGCATTTCAGGGCCAACTTCAAACGATCATCACATCCTGAATATAAGGAACTGGGAGATCTTCTATATATCAAACAAAAGCTCTTTGAGTCTTCTTTCCAATTCAATTGGTTTCAGCCCATTCCAATATCAGAGTAATAAGTTACGATCAATTTCTGTCAGCATGTCAAATCAGTAACTGAGGGATGGATTTGATTTGGGTCAACTTCGGTCGATCATAACTCCTTATATATAACGAATTGGGTGGCTTACCATATATAAAATTAAATATCTTTGAGTTAGATTTCCAACGATATAAATTTTGCAAAAATCCAATACCCGAACGAGGAGTTTTTCAGTTTTTCGTGGCCAAGGTACGCAGGATTTTTCTGCCATTTTTCAATTTCTTAGGGGCAATCCAGTCATTTCATCCTTGCCCATTTCGTGGAAATAAGCATAAAAACTGATTTCAGGCATCAAAGTCTGTTATTTTCAAAAAAAATCCAAGAAAGAAACACTAAACCTCTAAATTCCCCTTCCTAAATCTTCCAATTCCACCATGGAAATTCCAAATTAATCCGATAAATGAAGTCCCCATTCCGAGCTCTTTGAGATGCATCAATCAATTTCGTGAATAGTGTTCCGAGGCAAGAATTCATTCCAATCTTTAATTTTAAGGTATGTGGGGCTTTGAACAAGATTATCCTTTTGATCTTGTGCCCGGTATTTTTGTTGAATTACATTGACATGAGATTTTATATGTTTTACCATGAATTGGAAATATAGTTTTATATCTTATATTATTGTCCATGAGCTATGGGATTATGTCATCCGATATGTGTATGATGTTGAGATGGAATTATGTCCACAAAGTATTTGATTATGAGAGTATGATGATTTAATTTCTTAAGCCTTGATTTATACTATCATTCCACTATTTCCTTATTATGAATTTATAATTGATATTGGAAATTCTATATCCCTACTATGGGTTGATGTCTCAAGTACCTTTAAATAAGAGTTGGATGACAAATTGAGAAATGTTGATATTGAAGTTGCAATGAGTCTTGGTATTTTTCGGATGGTTTTGATGAGTTAAATTGTTGAAAATATTATGTATTGAGTCTTCATATCCTTGTCCAAATGTCGAGTCGGTTATGGTTCAATGCATTGATACCTTGTTGATGTTGAGGAAGATTAAAATGTTTTGAGCTAAAATGTGTTGAGTTAGGAATCCACAAATTGATATGATTTGATAAATGAGAAAGAGATTTGATTTGGTCTTTATGATAGACCCTTGTGATGTTGTGGTGGATTTTCTAATGCGTTCTAAGCTTGTCGGGGAGTAGTACTTAGCACCGATAGGGAAATTTGGTATTTCCCCAAACCTATGTGCCACCGTAGGGTTGTTTGATGATGATATTATTGGCCAGAGAGCCCGATTGTGATTATTGCAGTTTTAAGGTCGTACTCCCTGGAAAAGAGTATGACGCTCCCGCCAACGGGGGTTTCAAACGTTGGTATTCCACGTAGCTCACGTGGGGTTGTCGGTTATAGGAAACTCCTGTGTCCATAAGATTAAGTTTCTTGAATTACCGAGTCACTCCGAGATTTGAGTCAAAGAGTTGAGATGTTTATGATGTTTTATGGTCATTTATAATGATTTATAATTACCTATGATGATTTTTGACGATATGATAATTTATGATGATTTAGGATGATTTGTCATAATTTATGATTTATAATGATTTACTTGGATTACAAAATTTTATCATATGAACTATTTATTATGAAATTATGAAAAGTATGATTTGATATAACTCAAGCCAAGTGAGTCGTCATTGTCCATATGCATGTTTTCATGAAATTGATTATATTATTTATATTGTTGCATGCACCCCCACATAATCAGTACATTTCAAAGTGTTGACCCACATATTTCGATGGGCTACATTCTTACCAAAATATAGGTACAAGCTATAGCGCACATATCATGTTCAACTGGGTCGCAGCTCTCGATCGGTAGGTGATTAGTTCTTTTGATTCAGGGACTTGAGTTGTTCAGATTTGAGGTGTATTGTATTTTCTGTATTCAGTCGTATTGAGTTAGAGTAGTTGGGAGTCATGACCCGGCTATCTTTGGTCAATGCTAGTAGAGGCTTCATAGACAGTCACTAGTAGTCAGTGTATTCAGTCTTAGATTTGTATATTATGAGCAGAATTGTGATCGTGTAAATTTACTTTCATGTTGGTCAGACTAAGTTATGGGTTGTTTCTGCATTATTCCTTCTATTTTATGTATTTTATTCAGTTGCTTTGGGTTATGCCAGATGAAGGGTTAGCTTGGGGTCACTTGTGACCGTAAGCACCGTGTGATGTCTCGGGATCCGATATCGGGGCGTTACAAGCTTGGTATCAGAGCCCAGAGTTCAAGTGTCCTAGGGTGTCTATGAAGCCGTGTCTAGTAGATTCTTGCGGACCGGTACGGAGACGTCTGTACTTTTCTTCGAGAGGCTACGAGGCATTTAGGAAAATATTCCCTTTCTTTCAAGTCGTAGATCGTGCTGTGGAAAGGTTCCTTAAGAAATTCATACAGGTTCATATCTTGCATAAATTGGGCCATTTCGCCTTGTTCTAAAATACCGGATATAGTCAAGCGTAAATCCTTATAGATGGTGCTTTCTTAGATAATATCCTCTGATATTACGAGCTTATAAGTGAGCTAGAAAAAAAATGATTTCATTAGTGGTCTTGAGTTCTGAAAAATTGAGGTGTCATATGTACGTTCTTGAAGGTTGTGCATTAAGCCTATGTTGGAAGTGTTTTTGGATTTCTCCCTAGAATTCATGATGTGATTTCGTATTTTCCTTATCCGTGTACTAATGTTGAGACAAGGTGATTAACTAGTTCCAATTTCCTCTCTTGATTATATTCCTGGGCTTACTTGTAAAGGTTTCATAGCTTTCAAGATGTACCCTCATCCCTCTTGAGTCGTTCAATTGAGGTAAAGCGAGACATATATTCTCGGATCCTTGATTATGGTGTACCAGGCTTTTATTTCTTGAAAATAATTTCTAATCATCTTTTGATGAAAACTTGAAGTCTAGTGAAGCCGTCTGGGGCTTATTTCGATTCACTAGCATAATTTGTTTGATATATTTTTCCTTTTTCAAAATACAAAACCAAAGTCTAGTGAAGCAGTGTGAGGCCTGTTTTGATTCACTAGCAGCTGGCTGTTTACTTTGTTGTTCTTGCAGTGGTTGGAAATGTGGTGGAAGGTGGTGTTAATAAATTATTATGGCATAGGCCATAGAATTGTGGATGATTATTGTCGTTATGAGGTTTTGGTGGACTAGTATGTTTGGGGTGTTTGATAGATGGAAATGGTTGTTGAGATTGTTGTTAATCGTAGTTAGAGTGAGTTGTTAAGTTTGTATAGTGGGTGATGAGAAAAATAAATTTAATGATTGAATTGCTACGACGTTAGTGATAGAGAGGAGATTTAGTAGGTTTGAACCGTATGTACGGGAGCTTAAGTCTATTTGTTTGTGATCAAGTGTGATGTTGTGTGTTGAGGTAGTAGTATGCTCAAGGTGTTATGGGGATTTTTTTTTAAGATATTAAATGTTAAGCGGTTAGTGTTATCCTTGATCGGGGAAGTATGAATGAGGATATGTGGTATACAATGTAATTGTGAGTTAACTTGGGCATTAGAGGTTGACGAGGGTGTTAGTTTGAGATATGATGTTAGTAAAGCACGAAGAAGTTAGTATGGTTTTGAGAAGGTTTGATGTATCCATGGTAAGTGGTAGAATCTAAGCTGCGGAGTGCATGAATTGTTGTATGATAACTTTTGAAGTTGTCTAAGTTGGTGGGTATTTGAGAGTTATGTTAAGAATGGGTTTTGCGCTCGCGGGTGTAGTTATGCGGGTTAAGTTATGGATCTTGTGTATGGGTATATCTGGGGACCTGGAGTAAAGCGAATGCCGTGGACTAGAGTTTGTATGGTGATTCGTTGACTCGGAGTGTTGGCTTAAGTCTAAGAGGGAGATAGTAACTAAGTTAAGATTGCGGGATTCAAGTAGGTGTATCGGTGGGTTGCAAGTTGGTGGTGAGAAGTAGTGGTATTGATCCTATTTTACCCCAGCCTTTTCAATGACTTCGATATTTTCTTATGCCTTATGTTTCATTCCCCCGATCATAATACATGTTCATGCATATCATGGGAAAATATGTATTCTCCTAACTATCGAAATATGGGGCCCCAATTTTTCTAGCGGGCGAAATCGACATTTCATAAGCTATAAACTCCAAACTCAAGTTGCGCGGTTCATAATGCATGTGCTTAAGTTTTATTGTATCTTCAAGTTCAGTCCACCGGCAACACCCTTAGCGACCAATAAGATTCAATTTATGTCCTGGGTGTCCTTAATCTTTAATCTTGATTCTGGTTAAATTCATGCATTTGATGCCCTAGTTCTCCGGCCTCAATAACTGCACCAAGTCATACACAATATTCCTTCATATTCTACCCTTTCATGACTTTCCATTTGTCGAGAGAGTGTGGATAAACAGTGGTGACGATAGGAGAGAGTGAGCGGGTTTTTGTTGATAAAGATTGTGGCATGTTCATTTTAGCTAAGGTGGCAAGTGTGGAGTAAGCTTGAGGCTAGGCTTTTGATGGATGTCATGGTTATTTGAAGCATTTCGTGTTGTGTTTGTGAAAGTGGTTGTGTGATGGTTTATCTAGGTTTGTAGGTGGGGAATTATTGAAGTGAAGTCTTGTGCATGACTTAGTTAATTGGAAAAGTTAATGAGAGTTTTCTTAAGAATAGTGCCCAGAAGTTGTCTTAATAAAGGATTGTAGAATTTGAAAAAGGTGTTTTATGGGTGTTGATTAGGAGTGTATACGTAATTATAAAGATAGGCTTGAACATCATGTGTGTATATATGGATGGAGATTAAAGTTTATATTATCGATAAGTTTTGGTGTCTATGTTGATTTAGAAGTCTAAGCTAAAAGCTCTTGTAAATTGATCTTGCATAGCACTCATGTATTGTGAATATATCTCCTGTCTGAGGATATTAGTTGCAAGCCTTAGCCTTGCTATAAGTTGAATTGTGTATATGCCTATGAATAGTTCCCTAAGCTTCAAGACTTGTTGATATGAATATGATGGTTGAAAATGGTGAGTATTAAGTGGATTAGAGTTGATTGAGTGGTAATAAGAATTATCTGTGAGATGAGGAATTGTAACAATGTGGATGTGTGTAAATTTATGATTCGGAATGGTGCTATGTTACGGTGTTAGGTGGAGGAATTGGTGACTCCAAATTAAGCTTGAAAATGAGGAGAGAGTTTGGCTTAGTTAGATTTGAATAGCCAAGATTGCAAATGCCTTGTGAGAATTATGAATTGAATCAAGTAAGTTTGGTATTTGGGGGAAATAGTATTGCGGAGAAAGGGTGTGCGAAGCGTATTGATAAGCTTGAAAGTAAGTTGTACTGCGTGGGGTCTAGTACTTTTATTTTGATATAAGACTGATCGACCTACGCTCCGTACTTAAAATTGGGGTCGAGTTATAAATCCTTATTTCAATATATATATATATATATATATATATATATATTGTTCGGATCATATCCCAAACCCAATTGCTTCCTAGTAGCGTTGAAAGTTCCTTGGAAAGATTTTGAATCATGTCCTAATTGAATGAGAGCGTGTCTTGATTCGGTCCGTGCACCTAGAAATTCAACTTGATAGTTATTCCGACGGATTCATATATTTCTTCCATCTTCCGATGTGGTCCAATCTCACTACTTGAAGTTTCGTGAGCATAACCATTTCAAGAATGATTTATTTGCGTCGAAGCAAGTTACCAAATTCTATTTAGCCTTTACTTTTGTTCCCGACCCAAGTATTAAGCCATGGGTCGATCATAAAGTATCCCGTGTATCAATTAGTATTATTCGGGGAGAACCGATCCCAAGAGGGAGATATTGTGATATCCCGAGTTTTCATATCCTAGATCTTTCATCTCTTTCTTTGTGAATGCGGATTTAAATCGAAGTTAATAATTTTTCCTTCATCCAACTCTTTTAGTAATAGACTCAACTATGTCGTTGTGATTATCATGAGCTTATGCGTCGGAAAGTACTCCAAAGCTTAGAAAAATATAAACTTGTTCATCAAGCTATTTTAGTTGCGTATCCTCAATTTTCCTTGCTTTCCTAACCTAACGAGCCACATTCGGGGATGAATATTTCCAAGGGAGAGATGATGTGATACCCCGAGTTTTTTCCGTTAAATATTTCGCTCCCAAATGTGTCGAGTCGTTAAAGCCTTTTTATCTTGCCAAGAGAAGCTTAGCACTCAAAAAAAAAAAATTTGCTAAGTGTTGAAACTTTCTCATTTAGACCTCTGATCTTTGGGTATTTATTTGACGACCTTTCCAACATACGTTTTTCGATTTTCAAGTTGCGTTGCGATGGGGAAAGGTCGTAATACATCCCGAGTGAGTTTCGGAATTTTTGGAGTAGCATAAGGGCACGTTTGGGTGCCCAAAACAGTGGCACCATGCGATTAGCATGCTCCAGAATTTTTCAGCATTTCAGGGACAACTTCAAACGATCATCACTTCCTGAATATAAGGAACTGGGAGATCTTCTATATATCAAACGAAAGATATTTGAGTCTTCTTTCCAATGCAATTGGTTTCACCCCATTCCAACATTAGAGTAATAAGTTATGATCAATTTATGTCAGCATGTCAAATCAGTAACTGAGGGACGGATTTGATTTGGGCCAACTTCGGTCGATCATAACTCCTTATATATAACGAATTGGGTGGCCTACCATATATAAAATTAAATATCTTTGGGTTATGCCAGATGAAGGGTTAGCTTGGGGTCACTTGTGACCTTAAGCACCGTGTGATGTCTCGGGATTTGATTTCGGGGCGTTACACTAGTATGCAAGTGAGGTAGGATGAATGCATGGGGTTCAAATGTATGAACATTGCTAACTAACTATATAACATGAACGTGACAATACATGCATGAATAAATGATTGTAACTGAATTCATGATGATACTGACTACTGAGCTTGAATACTGATAACTGATACTAAGCGACTGTATCTGACAGTCTAGGTTCTGATGGAACTAGCTGAGTTCCGTACTAGTCTGAGTTGACTGTATCTGACAGTCTTGAATTCCGTAGAACTATCTGAGTTCTATTACTGAGACTGAGACTGAGACCATGGGAAGTAGTTATCTAACCGATATGTCCCGAATAAAGCAATATAGCTGCGTTGGGGTCCAATCTGTAACCCCAATTGGAAGGGTGTCAATACCGCGCACTAGTAAGGACAAGCTGTGAGTGACCCTTATCTATTTGGTACTCTAAAGAGAATGATGGGACCCTCATCTAAAAGGTTAAGCCACCTCATCTACCCTCATCTAGCAGGTTTGATCTCTTAACCTACGCTGGTTACGTAGTTCTGGAGTGCAAGGATTGTTTCTAAGAATCGCACCCTCTACTAGTAGGTAAGTTCCCATCCTTGGGCTCACTCGGTGCTGAATCCTACTCCCATCTGAGTAGACACTGAACTGATTATACTGAGATAAACTGGACTGAGTTCACTGAGTTCCGTGGACTGACGGAATACTACTGAATTCTAATTTTCCTGAGTCATGTAACTGACTGAATTCTACTGATCATGGCGTGACTGAGATTATCATGAAACTAACACTAGCTCTAGGAACACAACTAAATTGTCAGGTATAAATACCTCCAGGACTCGATAGCACAAAAGTAAATCATAGCACAAGTTCAAAAGCACAACAATGGCTATATTTATATATCCATAATTCATTGACTAAGACATTTCATCAAACACTTGACATGCATTAATTTGTACATAAATGGGGATTTCATATTAACATGCTATAATGGCACTTTTCCTTCACATAGGCATTTTATCAAACACATGGGGAGCATACTTTGGTTATATCATCATCAATGCATCTAATTATCATGGTTGCATAAATCAGTTTGCAATTTGAAGAGTTTCTCATGAGTATTATGCAAAACATCACATACTAGGATCAATCATTGGAACATGTAATTTAAAACATGAATCAAAACCCAACAACAACATGAATATGAATTTCAATTCAACTACATCATGAACATTCATAAATACACAAATCTTTGGATTTTGAAAAGAGATTCTTGAGCTTCATGGGTAAAAGGAACCCATGAATCAACACTTGACATACCTTAGAACGTAATTCCTTAAAGGTTCTTGGAGAAATTCTTGAGCTTGACCTTGATTCTTGAGAGCTAGGGTTTTATTTTCTTGAGAGAGAATGTTCTTGAATTTGGGGAAAGGTGAATAATAATGATTCAAAACCTTTTTAGGGATTAAATCCCATACCTGGACGTGTTAAGGCTTTGAGAAAAGACTATTTTAGCCCTGGATGAAACTTTTATTTTTGGTCAAAATATCCCGATTTGGCAGGCTGGCGCGATGCGGCGCTATCGCGCCGTGTCACTAGAAATTATCAACTGGGAAATTGGGAGATATCACGACGCAAAGCTATCGCGTTGCCACTTAGTTTGCAACCTGGAAGTTTGGCGAGACGTTCCACTATTGAAGAGAAACACTAGAAATTAACGATTGTTATTTTGACACACTCCGCGATGCGCTACTGGCCTAAATGATGGTGCTTAACGACTGAAACTTTCGATCTCCATAACTTCTTACCTGGTTATCGGATTTAGGCAAATTTGGTATCGATGGAAAGCCTATTCAATTTCCCACACAGTAAAAAGTCAAAATCTTGAAAATTCTACATGTATAAAAGTGGATTCATCTTTTAAAGAAAATCTATAATATTCTTGGGATGATTTTAAGCTAGGTAGAAGTATGGGGTATTACAAATGGTCTTGCTATCAATTGAAAATATTTAATTAATGACTCAACAAGACCATTTTGAGTGTGAACATGTGATACATGATGTTTAACTTTTATCCCGATTGATAAGCAATAATCATTAAATGCTTGGGATGAAAACTCTGCAGCATTATCAAGGAGAATAGATTTGATCTGATTATTAAGAAACTGTGCTCGTAATTATATTATTTGTGCCAATAATTTTGCAAATGCCATGTTGCGATATGAAAATAGGCATACATGAGACCATCTAGAAGAAGCATCAATTAAGATCATGAAATATCTGAACGACCCACTAGGTGGATGAATAGGTCCACAAATATCCCCTTGTATACGTTCTAAAAATGCAGGGGACTCAATCTCAACCTTAATTGGTGATGGTCTCACCGTTAACTTGCCTTGATAAAAGACAGTACAAGAAAATTCATTATTTGAAAGAACCTTCATGTTCTTTAATGGATGCCCATTTGAATTTTCTATAAGTCATCTCATCATTATAGATCCAGGATGTCTCAATCGATTGTGCCAAAGTTCAGAGATATTGAAATTAGTAAACTTTGAGTTTACTATAGAATGTGCCTCAATCGCACTAATTTTTGTCCAATACAAGCCAAAACATAAAACAGGAAACTTTTCTATAAAACATGTCTGCCCAGAGACATTCTTGGTAACGGCAAGATATTCATGATTCAACTCATTCATTGTCTTTATATGATAGTCATTTTCACGGATATCTTTAAAACTCAACAAGTTTCTCCGAGACTTAGGAGAAAACATAGCATTATTTATGATGAGTTTATCTCCCTTAGGCAAAATTATAATGGCTCTTCCAAAGCCTTCAATCAAATTAGTGCTATTAGAAATCGTAGTAACATTTATTTTGTCCATATTTAAATGAGAAAACTATTTCTGATTTTTAAATATTGTGTGTGTTGTACCAGAATCAATTAAACAAATGTCTTCATAATTGCACAACTTGCTTTGAAAATTATCCATATCTTCAAATAAAATGGCATACACAAAATAAATATGTATTAAATATTAATAATAGATAAACTACAAAGTCAACACTAAGTAGTATAATAAATTTGAGCAATCAAATGAGTGATGTTCACTTTCATTGTAAGTATTAATAGAAAGTCACATGTACTAAAATTTCTTTTTCACGCACTTGTTGTGAAAACGATATCAATAATAATAGCCAGTCCATGTCAAAGAAAACTTATAAGTAATTTGATTAAATGCTTCTGTATAGACATAACCCTATGAACTATATTTTATGATATTCAAAAAGATGCAAGAATTAAGACTACCATTTAATGCTATAATTTAATGAGCAAAATATTATTATTATTTTTCGTAAGCGGATAATACATTACAATATTAAAATGTGATAGGAACAAACCGAAAATAAATTACTAACAAACTTATGATAATATGACTAAAATAAAAGTGTTAATAAAATAGAACAACTACTTTAACATTTATTCATTACACTACTATAATTAACAAATATTAAAAATTGTTCACTCTTCCATAGCCACAAAACCATCACCAATCAGGCGATATAACGAAGAAATCTGCTACATCTAAGTGAGCAATGTCAACATGATTTTCAGAGACAAAATTAGCTTCAGGATTTTTCTTTTTTTCCTTTAGTGATACTTGAGAAAGCTCAACCAAATGTTTGGACGTACGATAGTCCCGTACATAGTGTCCTTTTGCACCACATCAAAAACAAACACATGTTTTACCTGCTTTACATTTGTCACTCTTTCCTTGTTCCTTTTGACAGAACTATTTATTTGATGCGTGACTAACACCAGGAATATTATTTCTTTTTTGACCATAGTCACGTCCACAACCACGTCTACGTCCATGAACAGATCCGTGACCCTTTCCATGCTTAGCATGGTGGGCGTACACCTCATTCACTTTAGGAAATGGTATAGATCCAGTAGGTCAAAGCTTGTGATTTTAAATTAACAAATCATTATTTTGTTCAGCCACAAGAAGGTGAAAATTTAGTTCAGAATATTTCTTGAAACCTTTCTCTTGATATTGCTGCTGCAAGAGCACATTCGAGGCATGAAAGGTGGAGAGTGTTTTTTCATCATATCAACATCATTAATAGTCTCTCCACATAATTTCAACTGAGAAAAAAAAATTCTAAACACAGTAGAATTATACTCATGAACAAACTTATAGTCTTGAAATCTCAGATGCATTCAATCATATCGTGCTTTTGGATGTATGACCATTTTTAAGTGGTCATACCTTTCTTTTAGATTATTCCACAAAATAAGTGGATCCTTAACAGTAAGATATTTAATTTTTAAAATTTTGCCAATATGATGATGCAAGAATATCATAGCCTTAGCACGATCTTGATTTAATGCTTTATTTTCTTTTTTAATGGTGTCTCCAAGACCCATAACATGCAAATGAATTTCAACATCCAATACCCAAGAAAGGTAGTTGTAATACCCTGCATTTTTGGACTAGTCTTTGAACCATCGTTCCTACGTGTATAAGCTCCAATCCAAGTGATTATCATGTGAATAAAAGATTCATGATCATTATCCTAGTCTATGAAGTAGTTTATAGGTAAAAAAATATTCATAAAAATGACTTAGAACAAAGTTGAGCTAAAATCATTTGATTCTTCTAAAATTCGATATTCAATTCTAAAAGGGTCTACTTCAAACATGTATAACTATTTATATACATATATTTTTTCATATCAAGACCCACTAAATTGTAGATAATTAAATTATCTTTCCAACGATACCAATTTCGCCAAAATCTGATACCCGAGCGAAAAGTTATGGCCATTTTTGTGACCGAGACAGTAGCATCGTGCGATTAGCGTGCGACGCATGCTCTGTCGCACGCACCCAATTTCCAGGTTCTATTTTCACGTTATTAATGGAAAAATAGGTATTTTCCCAACCCTCTTTCAGCTCTAACACGTGATTTAATCCCCATAACTCCAAATTATAGTCACTTTCATCAAAAATCACCAAGAACTCATCCTAGGGTTTCAACCCAAAGTTTAAGAGAACTCATAATTTAACCGTAGCTTTTTAATAATTTTTCAAGATTCGGAATCCCCATTGCAAGATCTACAAGAAGCACCCATCAATTTTACGAATAGCAGCCCAAAGACAAGAGTTCATTCAAGAGTCATAATTTGAGGTATGTGGGGTTTCAAAAAGGACAATCCTTTCGTCCTTGTGCCCAAAACTTATTTTAACTTATAAATTACTGAATTTTTAAGTGATTTTCCATGAAATTAAAGTTACAGTTTATACCCAATTTATATTGTTTGAAGATTATGAGTTTACAAGTGATTGAATATTGAATTGCATAACTATTTTCATGTATTTATGCGCGTAACACAATTTTTCAGATTTTTAAAAGTGAGTTTAAGTATGATATTGAGATTCATGATCTTATTATTTTGATGGTGTTGAAGTATTTTCAAGAAGCATATTGAGTTGGATGTTTTTTTAATGATTTTGAATGTTTATATATGAGTTCTAAATTGGGATTCATATCCATTATCACTATTTACAAAATTTTGAGTTTTTGAGAGCCGTGAAGGATAAATTTCATGAGTTTGTTTATATTTTCATGAGCATTGCTGAAATTTCCAGATTTTAATATGATTTATGAATGTTTATGTTATCAAGCATGAATTTTGAGATGTTTTGACATGAGTTTGAAGCATGAGCGTTAATCCCTAAGATTGAGTTTTGATATTTCAAGAAGCTTATATTTTTAGCATGCTTTGATAAGCAAGATTTGATCTTTTGATCCTAAGCTAAGATAAGGAATCCACATTATTCATATAGTTCATAAATTATAAGAAAGAAAAGCGTAATTGGTTTTTTGTAACACCCCAATTTTCTGAACCGGAATGCTACACGATGCTTATGACCCCGAAGGACAACAAGCTAACCCATGAATGATATTTGTACTTGTATACTACAATATATGATGTAATAATGCAGAAAACATGAACAATATTCCATAAGGTTCAACTGAATAACGTATTTGATAAATCATAACATCCATGTGGGTGACAGATACCCCAAAACAACTGAAGTCTGAGTCTAAAAATCTAAACTGAATTTGAAAGCCTCTAAATACTGTCTGAAATAAAGAGTTGAAGGAACATGTCTCCAACTAACTCCGTCTAGCAAAACTGAACTGAAACAATGAATGTAATAAAATGATATCGTCCTTGAATGGATGAGGACTCACTACTACTCTGCGACTGGAATGCTACTGATAATCTGGAACTCGTGTCTCTGAACCTATGGTGTAATATAAAAGAAAGAACCATAGCGCAAATGCATCAGTACAACTGAAAGTACTGAGTATACGAGTGAGGTAGGCTAAATGCAAAAGGATTTACATGCATGAACAATGCGAACTGACTGACTGATATGAACATAAGAGTGCAAACATGCATACATAGTAACTGGAATAGTGAATACATGATAGTTAGATCTGTACGCTAATGCATGGTTTACTGATAACTAATATGACTGATACTGTAGTTCTGATAACATGGGCGACTGTGCCTAGCAGTCCTAAATCTGATGGAACTATCTGAGTTCCGTACCATGACTGAATTTGACCGTATCTGATAGTCCTGGTATACTAATATCTGAAGAACTATCTGAGTTCTTTTACTGAGACTCTGAAACTATGGGAGGTAGTTATTTAACCGACATGCCCCAATAATGCATACAGCTAAGTTGGGGTCCAATCTCTGCCCCGACTGGAGGGGTGTTAATACCGCGCCACTGGTAAGGATAGCTGTGAGTGACCCTTATCTGGCAGGTACTCAAATGAGAATGGTGGAAACCCTAAACTGACAGGTTAAACCACCTCATCAACTCTAATATGACAGGTTAAGATGTCTCAACCTATGCTGGCTATGTAGTTCTGGAACACAAGGATGACTGCTAAGAATCACACCCTGAACTGGTAGGTGAGTTCCCATCCTTGGGTTCACTTGGTGCTAACTTCTACTCTTATTTGAAGAGATTGAACATGATTTAACTAACTGTACATAGACTGAGCTTACTGAATTCCATTGACTGACGGAATACTACTGATATCTGATAGCTGACTGAGATCATAAGGTTTTCCTGAGTCACATGACTGACTGATTTCTACTGAATCATGGATGGAGTTTGGATATCGTGAAACATAACATGGCTCTAGGCACACAACTATATTTTTCGGGTATGAATACCCCCAGGACTCGATAGAAGGAAACTGACACACATGACTGACTTGATCACAAGATTGGAGTCCTCAATTCATAATATTACAAGTAAAGGATTTCTTACTTCACATGGTTATCATATCCTCATTCATGGAAGGGAATACACTTAACATGAAACTACTTGCATGGAGTCAATATCATGAACATTTCATAGCACAACAAAAAATACACCACTATAACATGAGAATCATGTTGAGTCACTAGGGATAGCATGGACTTGTAATTTGGAAATGATTGAGCCCTGAAAACATGGTTTCTTCTATTCAAAGCATTTTATAAAACACCTTGCATGCACCTTTCTTGGGTATAGGTGTGTTCATCAAATTAAAACCCTAACACCTCCAAATTCATGGTTTCAACTAACAAGCTCACACACTTCATGAAGATACATCAAGGTCACATTTTATAACTTAATTAACAACCATAAATCATGAACATGATCATATCACAATCATACAACCACAATACATTAATTGAAATATGATTCTTGGACTCCACGGATGGAAGGAATCCATGGATGAACACTACACATACCTTTGATTAAGAATCCGTGGATTTTACGGAGGAATTTGCTTGAAACTTGAATCCCCACTTGAAAACCCTAATGTGTTCTTGATGTTTCTTGAGAGAATTTGATGAAAAGTGGTGTAATTAGCTGATTTGGGGCCTCAATCCCGTGTTTGGGACTTATATAGGGGTGGGAGAATGACCACTGTTTTGCAACTCCAAACTTATTTTTAACGAGTTTCAAAAAATCTTAAACTTGCTCGGGAACACTTATTAACCTTCCTGATCATGAATTAATGAAAATATAGGCCATTTAGGGACATTAAGGTCGCGAAATGAGAATGCAAACTTTTGAATGCCAAAATAAACTAAGTCTGGGAACTTTAAAAGCTTAAAGAGCTGAATTTTAGACTTTGGATTTTACGGGGTCTTACAATATCTCCCCCTTGGGAACATTCATCCTCGAATGAGTCTGACTGAGAAGGGAAACAATAAACCTGACATGAACTGAACATGAATAACTGGAACATGATCTCATGGCTGACGTGACTGATAAACTGAACATATCATACTGAACATGTATATCTGATGCATGTGTAACTGATTTGTAACTGCATGTCTGAGTGTTCGGATGAACTGGGTAACTCATAATGAGAATGCATATATGATGCATGATTTAAATACTGGACTAATACATATATGCATGATTGAGTATGCGGTGGTACTTGATACCAAGTTTATACTGGGAACATGAACATGAACATAAAACTGAATAAGCTTAAGGAGAAATGTTACCTTAAGCTTGATCTGAATTAGCAAAGAAGAGGTGAGGATGCTTGGTACGCATATCTTCTTCTGCTTCCCAAGTAGCTCCCTCAACGGACTGATTTATCCAAAGAAATTTGACTAGTGGGACTTCTTTGTTCCTCAGTCTACGAGTATGATAGTCAAGAATTTTGATTAGGATTTCCTCATAAGAGAGGTTGTTCTGAATGTCAATGCTCTGAATAGGGACTACAACTGCCGGGTCACCTATGAACTTATTAAGCAAAGATACATGGAATACTGGATGAACTGAGGCTAGGTCTGAAGGCAATTCGAGCTCATAAGTCACCTTGCCAAAGCGACTGAGAATCCTGAAGGGACCGACATAGCGGAGACTGAGTTTTCCTTTCTTTCCGAACCTCTTCACTCCCTTCATGGGAGAGATCTTAAGATAGACATAGTCATTGACCTCTAACTCGAGATCCTTTCTACGAACATCTGCATAAGACTTTTGTCATCTCTGATCAGCTTGGAGTCTTTCTCTGATCAACAGAACTTTCTCTAAGATGTCGAATACCAAGTTAGGACCTATGACTGAGGCCTCACTAACTTCAAACCAACCAATTGGAGATCTACATCTCCTACCATAGAGAGCTTCGAATGAATCCATCTAAATATTGGAATGATAGATATTGTTGTATGCAAATTCAATCAAAGGCAAGTGGTTATCCCAACTTCCCTTGAAATCGACTGCACACACCCTTAGCATATCTTTAAGAGTCTGAATGGTCCTTTCTGCTTGACCATCTGTCTGAGGGTGAAATGCTGTACTGAGATGAACTTGGGTACCAAGACCCTTTTGGAATGCTTTCCAGAAGTGAGAGGTAAACTGGGTACCTCTGTCTGAGATGATAGATAATGGGACACCATGTAATCTGACCAACTCCCTGATATAGAGTTTGTCATAATCCTCGGCTGAATAAGAAGTACGAAATGGAAGGAAATGACCTAACTTGGTCATTCTTTCTACAATGACCCAAACTGAATCATGCTGATGAAGAGTTCGAGGAAAACCCATCACGAAGTCCATGTTCACTCCTTCCTACTTCCAAGTAGGAATGGTGAACTCCTGCATGGAACCACTAGGTTTTTGATGCTCTATCTTAACCTGTTGACATGTAGAGCACTTAACCACAAACTCTGCAACATCCCTCTTCATCCCACTCCACCAATAGATCTTTTGCAGGTCGCGGTACATCTTAGTGGCCCCTGGATGAATAGATTATCGTGCACCATGTGCTTTTTCAAGAATTCGTTACCTTAAGTCATCTATATCAGGAACACAGAGACGACCCTGACAACAAAGAACACCATCTCCCCCTTGGGAGAAAACCTCTACTTTCTGATTCTGAACTGACTCTTTTAGCTTAACAAGTCTAGGATCCTTATATTTCTTTTCTTTCACCTCGAAAACTAGAGATGACTCTGAACTATGCTAAACACATACATCACCCTCTGAAGAATCGACTAAGAGAATACCTAGTCTAGCAAGCTGATGGATTTCCTGAGATATTTTCTTCTTGCTATCCTCAACGTGAGAAACACTACCCATGGAGAGTCTACTGAGAGCATCAGCCATAATATTTTCCTTACCCGGATGGTAAAAGACACTCATGTCATAATCCTTCAAGAGATCTAACCATCTTCTCTGATGAAGATTGTGATCTTTCTGAGAAAAGACACACTGGAGACTCTTATGATTTGTGAAGACATCTACATGAACTCCATATAGATAATGCCTCCAATTCTTTAAGGCAAATACAACGGCTTCTAACTCAAGATCATGAATAGGATTATTCTTCTCATGGGGCTTTAACTGTCTGGAGGCATAGGCTATGACCTTGCCATGCTACATGAGGACACAACCTAAACCCACTCTGGATGCATCATAATAGACTACAAAACCGTCTGAACTATCTGGAAGAGCTAGAACTGGAGCTGAGGTGAGTCGAGTCTTCAACTCTTGAAAACTTTTCTTGCATGAATATGACCACTAAAAATTGACCTTTTTCTGAGTCAATCTGGACATAGGAGATACAATAGAAGAAAATCCCTCGACAAACCATCTGTAATAGCCAACCAAACCCAAGAAACTCATGATATCTAATGGAGATACAGGGCGAGGTCAGTTTCTTACCGCTTTGGTCTTATGAGGATCTACTCTAATGCCATCACCAAAAATAATATGGCTAAGTAATGCTACTGATCTTAGCCAAAATTCGCACTTACTGAACTTGGCGAACAACTGATGATCTATGAGAGTCTGAAGAACAATTCTGAGATGGTCTGAATGATCACGCTCTGTGCGGGAATAGACCAGAATATCATCTATGAAGACTATGACGAACATGTCCAAGTACTGTTTGAACACACGGTTCATCAAGTCCATGAAAGCGGCTGGGGCATTGGTAAGACCAATGGACATGACTAGAAATTCAAAGTGACCATACCGAGTACGGAAAGATGTCTTTGGGATGTCACATTCTCTAACTCGAAGCTGATGATAGCCTGATCTGAGGTCTATCACGGAGAAATAACTGGCACCCTAAAGTTGGTCAAACAAGTCATCTATTCTAGGAAGAGGATATTTGTTCTTGACCATAACTTTGTTGAGCTGATAGTAATAAATACACATCCTGAGAGAATCGTCTTTCTTGCACACGATAAGACTGGTGCACACCATGGGGATACACTAGGCCTGATGAATCCCTTATCTAAGAGATCCTTCAACTAATCTTTCAGATCCTTGAGTTCTACTGGTGCCATTCTGTATGACAAAATAGATATTGGCTGAGTATCTAGGAGAAGGTCTATGCCAAAGTCTATTTCCCTTTAGGTAGGAATGCCTAGAAGATCTTCGGTAAAGACATCTGAATATTCATTAACCACTGGGACTGATTCAAGACTGGAAGATTCATAATTAGAATCTTTAACATGCACAGGATGATACACACACCCTTTAGAAATCATCTTTCTTGCCCTGAAAGATGAAGTACTACCCTTCCACTCTAGGACGGGCTCATTCGGGAGCTAAAATTGAGCTATCCTGTTTCTGTAGTTGGCTGTGGCATAGCAGGAATGAAGCCAATCCATGCCGAAAATGAAATCAAAATCAGTTATCTCTAACTCCACTAAGTCTGCTTATGTGGATTTCTGAAATATCATAATTGGGCAGTTCCTGTATATCCACCGAGCTATGATGGTTTTACCCACTGGGGTAAAGACTGAAAAAGGCTCTGCTAAAATTTTGGGACTCATTTCGAAATCACCTGCTATGTAAGGAGTAATAAAAGACAAGAATGCACCTGGTTCTAGCAAAGCATAAAAACAAATATGGAAAATTTGTAACATACCAGTAATGACATCAGGAGAATTTTCCTTATCTTGTCGGGTCTGAAGAGGATAGAGTCTATTTGGGTGTTGCCTACTAAAAGCACTGGAAGTGGCACCCTGCTGGTTTGGGTGACCGGACTGAGCCGTGGAATGATTTTGCTGCCCTATAGACCTGATTGCAGACACTCTATAATCCTGTAACCTGGCTTTCCATAACCAAAATAGACATCACTACCAGCTCTGCAAATACCCATAAGGTTCTTACCATAAGTTTGACATAGGGGATTAGTTCGGGCACTGCTAATACTACCCTGAGATTTAGAGTCTGGTGCTCTGTCTCCGTCGCCGTCTTTAAATTTCAACACAGGGGCACTGGCGGAGGAAGGGGCTGGAGCTGCTGACTTATGACAAAACTGTGAACGGTTTTCTCCCTCGGATTTGGGTTGAGTAAAACTGAAACTGCCTGACCTTGCTCTCTTGTTCTGCCTCTCCCTAGTCCTAACCTTCTTCTCCTCTATTTGTTGAGCATGGGTCATGATCCTAGCTAAGGTCATATCATTGTTCAGCATCGCAGACCTACACTCATTTACCACACTATCATTCACCCCTGACACGAACTTGCTCATCTTAGCCCTATTGTCTGCAACCACATGAGAGGCATATCTGGCTAACTGAGTAATCTGAGAGAATACTCCTTAACCATTATATTTCCCAGCCAGAGGTTGATGAACTCAAGAACTTTGTCCTCTCTTAGCTTTTGGGGAAAGAATCTGTCTAAGAAAGCCATGACAAATTCCTCCCACTCAATAGGACCTGCATCATCTACCCTCTCAGAATTCCACTGTTTGTACCAAGTATGAGCCATATCTTGTAACTGGTATGCGGCTAACTTAGCACTCTTAACAGAAGTAACTCTCATGATGTCTATGACCTTTTGGACTTGGTCAATGAATTCCGAAGGTCTTCATCAGACTTAGACCCAAAGAAAGATAGAGGGTTCATTCAAGTGAACTCCCGAATCCTAGCCGCGGATGATTTTACCACTGGGTTAGCCAAAATAACTGGTGGCTATTTATTTCAGGCAGCCACAGACTGAGCAAGTATGGTGAATGCGGCCCTAAACTCCGCATGAGAAACATTTTGAGCCAAAGGATCTTTGGGCTGAGGAGCTGGCTGGTTTCTTCTCTTTAGAGGCATGTTCTAAAATAAGAGAAGAATGAATTAGACTGAGAGACTAACTTGTGATTATGCTCACTAGCACGACATGAATACTGAAAGAAGGGAAACTGTTCCTAAAACATCTTATAGCCTCTTGCACTTAAATGTGGCGCGCAACACACCCATGTACAAGACTCTACTAGAGAAGGCTTTCAGACTTCCTAGGACTCTATTGAACCTTAGACTCTGATACCAAGTTTGTAACATCCCAATTCTCTGAACCAAAATGCTACACGATGCTTATGACCCCAAAGGACCACAAGCTAACCCATGACTGATATTTATACCTTTATACTGCAATATATGATGTAATAATGCGGAAAACATGAACAATATGCCATAAGGTTCAACTGAATAACGTATTTGATAAATCATAACATCTATGTGGGTGAAAAATACCCCAAAATAACTGAAGTCTGAGTCTAAAAATCTGAACTGAATCTGAAAGCATCTAAATACTGTCTGAAATAAGGAGTTGAAGGAACATGTCTCCAACTAACTCCGACAAGAAAAACTGAACTGAAATAATAAATGTAATAAAATAATATCATCCTCAAATGGATGAGGACTCACTGCTACTCTGCGACTGGAATGCTACTGCTAATCTGGAACTCGTGTCTCTGAACCTATGATGTAACATAAAATAAAGCACCATAGCACAAATGAGTCAGTACAACTGAAAGTACTAAGTATACGAGTGAGGTAGGCTAAATGCAAAAGGGTTTATATGCATGAACAATGCTAACTGACTGATTGATATGAATGTAAGAGTGCAAACATGCATACATAGTAACTGGAATAATGAATACGTGATAGTTAGATATGTACGCTAATACATGGTTTACTGATAACTAACATGACTGATACTGTAGTTCTGATAACATGGGCGACTGTGCCTGGCAATCTTGAATCTGATGGAACTATCTGAGTTCCGTACCATGACTGAATTTGATTGTATCTGACAGTCCTGTTCTACTAATATCTGAAGAACTATCTAAGTTCTTTTACTGAGATTGATTCTGAAACTGTGGGAGGTAGTTGTTTAACCGACATGCCCTAATAATGCATATAGCTAAGTTGGGTTCCAATCTCTGCCCCGACTGGAGGGGTGTCAATACCGCACCACTGGTAAGAACAGCTGTGAGTGACCCTTATCTGGTAGGTACTGATAACGCCCAAACTACAGCTCTCGTAAGAGTGTAAGCGGTCGCTATCAAATATAGAACCCAACTGGGTTGGGTGTCGAATCCCACAGGGAATACTTGGTCACTAAGTGTGCAATTGTTAGCAGACTGTTGGTCGAAAATTCTACAGAAAGGGGGGATGGTTTAGGCATGAATTAAAAGTATCAAAATAGCAAAGTAAAAGCGGAATGCTTTGTTTAGTAAGATTTAATCAATGAGAATTATAAGTTAGGGTTATGTCCACCTTATGAGTTCTACGTATCTATTAACTATGAGTAAGGCGAAATTCAAACATGCATGCACTTATAGAGATTCGTATTCTAATGGAAAATCCTAGTGTTTCTCAACCATCAAGGATTATTTCACTTTAACTCTCTCGATCTTAAAGCGTGTAACTAACGGTACAAACTCTCCAAGAAGTTAATCCAGTTACGGCACTAACGTGTAAATAGGGGTTGGTAGCCCTATTTCCTTGTCACACTTTCTTTTCCAAACATGTAACTTTTCTCTCGAACAAGTTAATGCTATAATGGCGTATTCTATATGTTTGCAACCACAAGAATGTAATTAAGATGAAGAGAGTAATGATATAAGTAGCATACGTATCAAGAATTCTCAAACTCATAGTAATAGATAGTATATCAAAAGGCTTCCATAACCCTAACAGAGAAGTTTATCTACTCATGATTACAACGAATATCACAATATACATCATCATCATACCAAAGATTGAATAATCTCACGGTGGGGATGAGATTGGCGTCAAAAGGGATTGACGATTTTGCTCCCCTTGTTGCTCACGTGTTTGCCGTTTTTCCCTGTCTTAAAACTTACAGATTCTGTAACGTGAATTATGAATAAAAACATAACATGCTAAAAAAATTCAGTAATAGGGTTTTTATAAGGTCTTTGTCTACTAAATTACTGCTGCATCCCTAAGTATTTAAAAATACTGATTTTGCCCGGGACAAGTTTTCCATGCGTCACATTCAGTCCATAAGCTTCCAAAAGTTGTCTTCCTTTTTATGCGAAGTTTTCCTTTGCTGCCCAAAGGTCCACAAAGTGCTGAAATCTTCATCATTAATACCTGAAAACATGCTAATCACGTTGGTTAGCTCACTTACAGGAAAATGGACTAAAAATGCAGGAATTATATATTTTGTCCTTAAAACTTAGCTAAAATATGGGTAAATTATGGTGCTTTAGGCGTGTAAATACGCCTATCATCAACACCCCACACTTAAATCTTTGTTCGTACTCGAACAAAATATTACGTCCATGCAATCATCTACTTAGAATATCAGAGCAACAACATAAAATATTCATCAAGACATGGACGACAATTATTAACAAAGAGTAGTTTTCTGGATCACTACTAGAAACCATTCAACCTCCAACATAGACTCGTGATGATGGCTAATTCGTATCCACAAGTTAAGGTACAAAGAATCATACAAAACTACCCAACAATCATCAACCATGTGTGTCTCACACAAGATATCCCCCATAATCACTCATAAGTTTTGCATTTTTCGAAACATGGGTACAAGATTCTCCTTGCTCTCACTCTCACAAAGAATTCATATGTTGCAACTGATGACCATAGGCTTGCCCTTAGTGTAATGCTCCACTAATATCAAAATGCTAAGCTTAGGATCAAGTAGGTCTTTACAGGTTGTAATGTAGGCTAAGGGACAGGTAGGACTATTTTGGCCAGAAATAGTGACTATTTTCCCTAAGCGCTTTAATACATCACATTATACCATTAACACTCTCTTTTAAACAACCCTTCTACCTTTCTTTTCATCTAACACCCCTTTTCACCTATTTTGTTATTCAATTATAAACACAAAGATGATAATATACAACTTATTTTTTTTTTCTATTTCTGTTTTTTTTCTTTTCTTTTTTTTTATAAAACACCTCTATGATAGCCACTCCTTTTCACAATAATTTCAAGTACCAATACACTCTGAGGCATCACTTTCACCCAATTTCCTCTTATTTTGTCACATGACTCTACAATTTAAAGCACTTAGGAATTTGGATCAAATTATGGTCTTAAAAAAATGGATTAGGCTACATATGAGGCTGTCAAAGAAAATAGCTAAAGGCTCAAAGGGTTCACTAGGATAATGTACACAGGTAGGTAAAAATAAGGTAAACAATCACAGGCTGCCAAAGAAATGCCTAAATCATCTCCTAAACTCACACTCTTTATTTCGCTTTACACACACACCAGACAAGTTCTAGTATCAGTCACAACACAGAATATACTATAACCTCACACACACAAGGCACATGGTCAACTTTATTGGGAGCAGTATAGACTCTTGACCCAACAAATGAATGAATTAAACCACACACTTATCACACAATGAGTCACACTTAGAGCCTAAACGTCTCAATAGTAATGATTTTGGCACAAACTCTTGTCATAATACCATGCCGCCTATCAGAACAATTTCATGCAAAATCTAAAATTAAACTAACTAATTACAACTAATTAAAACAAACAAGCACTAGAATAAATGTAAATGCAGACAAAGAAGTGTAGCATACAAATACCAGCACCCCACACTTAGACGAGACACACTGCCCTCAGTGGGAAATAAATAAGAAAAACCTGATTAGTCGGACTCCTCTTCTATGTCTGGGGTCATACCCCCTGCGTCAGAATCATCATCAGAGTCGTCATCCTCAGAGTTTCCTCAAAATGTACCCCACTTGATCCCAAAAGTGCGTCGAGGTATTTGTAGAGAGGAGGACTCAGCTTGCTCCTTTCTTGACCTTTTCTATCCCTTCTGTGAGGTGGTCTCTTTTTCTTTTCCTTGTCGTCTTTTTGGAGCCATTCTACCTGAGATTAAAATAGAGTCATGTTAGCTTCATCTCGGAAGATTCCATCGAAAAACAAACAGTAGTGGTGCCACCCCACACTTAATTTGTTGGCACAGACTAATTAAGTGAGTGATGTCGATTACTCAGACTTCATCGACATACATTTAGGCGATATGTTCCAACAACATGTTCAGCACAGTCATACGTTCATGTCATCTTAATTATCCTTTCCAATTCTATTTCATGTAATCTTGTCTATACTTTCATGTTTGGATGAATTCACTTTTTGAACCAAACTACCACATAAGGATCGTACCATAAATAGAAACAAGTTATTGCATAGGCATAATCACACCATCTTATGCTTGTGGTCAATCATAATCGGTATCTCGATGAACGAGTCATTCAAACATTCAAGCTTTCAACTTACAAGAGTATGTATTAACTTCACCATTTCGACTTCATAAAACTATGACAGTGTATAACAATCAAATACAAGTCGGAACAAAGTCAAGAACACCCACACATATTCTTTCACTCAACTAGATGTATCATAACAAACCAACCTCATTAAAATCACCAACACCACTTCAAGCTTTAACAAATCATTATAAGCGTAGTATTGTAATAACTACGGAATATAAAAGAAGAACTTACTTGGTGATGGATCCGGAAGATGAACTCACAAGACTAGATGAGCAAAAAGAAAATTTTTTGAGAGGATTTGGAGAGTAAAGGCGGCGCCTAGGTTGAGCAAATAAGTGTGTTTTGTTCTAATATTGAAGTTTTATTTATAGGACAAGTCTTGGGTCGGGTTTGACCCATTTAAAATCGGATTAGGAGACCAAAAAGTAAGCATAGGCGGCGCCTAATGCTTTACCTATGCTTAGCATAGGCGTCGCCTTTTGCAAAGCCTAGTGATGATAGGCGTATTTACACGCCTAAAGTACTATAATTTACCCATATTTTAGCTAAGTTTTGAGGAAAAAATATATAATTCATGCACTTTTAGTCCTTTTTCCTGTAAGTGAGCTGACAAACGTGATTAGCAAGTTTTCAGGTATAAATAATGAAGATTTCAGCATTTTATGGATAACTTGACGCCCAAGGAAGCTTCACAAAAGAAGGAAAGGAGAGCTTGGATGCCTAGGGACTAAAAGTGACGCATGGAAAACCTGTCCCGGGTAAAAACAACATTTCTAAAGACTTTGGGGATCAGCAGTAACTTAGTAGGATTAGGATAATGATGGAGTAACCTAGTAGGACTAGGATAAGTAATGCAGTAGCTTAGTAGGAATAGGATATGGGTGTTATAAATACCCTATTTTGCTGGAGATTTTTATAATCCCCATCCATCCACCATCCATCCATCCATCAAAACAATTCTCCACCACCCTCATCCCTATTCTATCCTTCTCCTTTTTCTTCATTAATTCATTATTGACATTATTTTTCATATATTTGACTTTTAATTTTTACAACAAGAGAAAAGCTATTTGCAAGGAATTCACGTGAGATTTTTATGATGATAATGTCTATTGTGTTTTCCGTTGTACTCATGCATAGCTAAACTTCTCCGTTGGGGTTATGGAAGCCTTATGAGATACTATCTATTTCTATGATTTTGTGAATTCTTGACACGTATGCTGCTTATATCATTACTCTCTTCATCTTAATCTAAATTCTTGTGGTTGCAAACACATAGAATACGCCAGTATAGCATTAACATCTTCGAAAGAAAAGTTATATGTCTGGAAAAGAGATAATGTCAAGGTAATAGGGCACCAACCCCTGTTAAAAAGTTAGTGCCGTAACTGGATTAACCTCTTGGAGAATTTGTACCGTTAGATACGCTTTATGCTCGAAAGAGTTAAAGTGAAATAATCCTTGATGGTCGAAAGACGCCTGAATTTACCATAGAATACAATTCTCTATAAGCACATGCATGTCTGGATTCCGCATAACTCATAGCCAATAGAGACGTATAACTCATAAGGTGGACATAACCCTAACTCTCAATTCTCATTGGTTAAACATCTTACTAAACATTCTTTCTTTTTACTTTGCTATTTTCTATTTTTACTCTATTATTTTGTTTACATTATTGCACGCTACAAAATCCCCCCTTTTACGAGACTTGCACCAAAATTCTAATAATCTTTTCTTACTTAGTGACCAAGTATTCTCTGCGGGATCGATACCCAACCCAGTTGGGTTATATATTTGACAACGACCGCTTACACTCTTACGAGAGCTGTAGTTTGAGCGTTATAAAAAATTGGCGCCGTTGCCGGGGAATACAGTTGTCAACTAAGTTTGTGATAGTTACTAGACCCTTTGGTCAAAGATTCTCAGATTTTACTTTTAGTTGTTGTTTTTGTTTTATTCAGGTTTGTTTGAGTGCATGCCAAACACTCGAAGTTCAGGTCAACCGTTATTACCTATCAATCCAGAACCATAACTTATTGGCAGAATGGATGCACAACGTGACATTGAAAGAAGGGTTGCTCAATAGGAGCAGGCTAGATTAGCTGCACTGGCAGCTGCTCAAGTGCATCAACAGAATATTGATAACCCAGGTCGGGCAACAAATCCTGATGATGAGGACCTGGGTGATGATGAGTTACTAAACCCGAGGCATGCTGATGAGGTGGAGACACCTGCGAACAGAAGAGATCGTCAAGCCAGATTTAGGCCTGAACACCGAGCTATGCGGATGCCTTTCGATGATAATGATGACGAGCTGGACGAAGCTGGTGCCACAGGAGCTATTATTCCTCCACCCTTGGCACCTGGAGAAAAGTTCAATATCACTAGCACCATGATTCAACTATTGCAGCTCAAGGGATTATTTGGTGGACTAGCAGGCGATGATCCGAATATGCATCTGATCATCTTTATCTTAACATGCAAGTCATTCGACAATCCAGGCGTTGAACAGAATGCAATTTGGCTGCACTTATTTCCATTGTCTCTGTCTGGGGAGGCAACTCTATGGTTGAATGGGCTGACTCCTGATTCTATTACTAATTGGAGGCAATTGAAAGATGCTTTCCTAGAAAGATTCTTTCCGCCATCCAAGAGAGCGCAGTTGAGAGATGAGATCAGCAATTTTCGACAGCTTCCAACTGAAGCTCTCCACGAAACATGGGAGAGATTCAAGAAGAAGCTTATGAGATACCCAAACCATCATATGACCAATGTACACTTGATGGAGATATTATACAGATCTTTAAACTCGATGACTAAGCCAGTGGTTGATAACGTAGCAGGTGGATCATTCATGGACCTCACTTTTATTCAGGCAAGTGATATGCTAGATCATATGACAAAGCAGAGTAGATCTTGGCATACCAGGGATTCTGAGGTAGCAAGCTCTACCGTATCTGTTGGCATGACTGTAGAGCAGAGGCGTAGACAAGAGGAACGTGATCAAGATATGGCGCACATGAAAATGCAGATGGATCTTCTTACCAAGCATTTATTATCAGGGAAGACCGAAAAAGTCAAAGCAGTTGTGTCAAAAGGAAGAGACGAATCCGATTCAGAGGAAGAAGCCAACTACTTGAATAATCAGGGGGGTTTCCGAGGCAATGCCCAAGGAAACCAAGGTCGGATCTATTATGATAAATCTGGATACAAGGACCGCGATCAAGCTAGTTGGAAAAACAATACCAACAGGAGTGGTTTGTATGTTCCTCCTGGAATACGTGACGCCGCTGCATCTGGTTCTGGAAATATGTCCATGGAAGATATGATGGCTAAGCTGCTGAAAGGAGTAGAGGCAACCAGCACAGGAGTAACTGAGGTAATAAATGATCTGTCCTCAATGAAGCAATTGGTTGACTCGCATTCCACTTCAATAAAATAGCTGGAGCAATAATTGAGTCAATTATCTGCGGCATTCAACCAAAGAAAGGCTGGAACACTACCCAGCGATATGGTGCAAAACCCAAGGAACGATGGATCATGCATGGCTATTACTACCCGGGGTGGTAAAGTGTTGGAAAATCCATCCAAGGACAAGCAGGTGGTTGATGATATAGCGGATAATGTTATTGATGCAGAATGTAAAGAGGCCGAAGAAGCTGAAGAGTGTGTTCATGACGTCACCCCTAGACGTTTGCAGCCTGAAAAGATTGATAATCGGAAGCAAGATAAAAAGAAAGTGGTGGAGAAAACTATTCCCCTTCCACCACCACCTTTTCCTCAGAGACTGAATAAGAAGGCTGATGACACCAGGTTCAGTAAATTCATGACCATGTTGAAGCAGCTGACTATTAATGTTCCGTTGGTGGAGGCGCTGGAACAGATGCCTGGGTATGCTAAATTCATGAAGGATCTTTTAACAAAGAAGCGGGCAGTAAGCTATGAGCCGGTAGATAATATTCATCATTGCAGTGCAATTGCCACAAGGTCCTTAGTACAGAAGAAGGCAGACCCTGGTGCTTTCACTATTCCTTGCACGGTTGGATCTATGAATTTTGCCAAAGCATTATGCGATTTGGGAGCTAGCATCAATTTGATTCCACTATCCGTCTACAGAAAGTTGGGATTGGGCAACCCTACTCCAACCAATATGCGGCTCGTGATGGCAGATAGGTCGGTAAAATGACCTGTGGGTATCTTGAATGATGTGTTGGTGAAGGTGTCTACCTTCATTTTTCCTGCAGACTTTGTGATTTTGGATTGCGAGGTGGATTCTGAAGTTCCCATAATCTTGGGACGTCCTTTCCTTGCAATAGGAAGTGTGCTTATTGACATGAGAGCTAATGAGCTTTTATTTTGGTTGAATGACGAAGTGGTCCGCTTTGATATATGCAAAGCAATGAAGCAGCCCAGCGATATAAATGTGTTCTCCGTAGCTGATGTTCATTATGAGGATAAGAAAGCATTATCTGTAGAGAAATAGCTTACTGTTGAGCCATTGTCTGTTGCGCTGTTGAATGTTGAGCATAAGGATGATGAAGATTATGAAGAAACTATGTGTGCTCTAACAGAAATATGGGCCTATTCTCATACTCCTAAACAGCCGGACCTTGATCTTAAGAATCAACCGTCACCAACAGCGAAGACTTCCATTGAAGAGCCCCCAGTGATAGAATCGAAAGAGCTCCCCAATTATCTAAGGTATGCATGCTTGGGAAGTAGAAATACACTTCCGGTGAGTGTGACGGATGATTTAAGTGAACAGCACGTAGAGGCTCTCATCTCTGCTCTGAAGAGATACAAGAGAGCTATGGGTTGGACTATTGATGATATAATTGGTATCCCTCCTGGGATATGTATGCACAAGAGTCATATCGAAGAAGATTGCATGCCTACAAGTAAGCATCAGCGTCGTCTGAATCCATTCAGAAAATGATGCCCCATCTATCTTGATGAAGTCTAAGTAATCGAGATAGCTATGTCGTGCCGCGATAATAAATCAAGTGCTTGGTGGGAGGCAACCCATCGTTTTTAATTGTTTTGTTTTCTTAAGATTTTGTCGAGCCACGACCAAAACTAAGGCGCTTGATGGGAGTCAACCCATCATTCTAATCATTTTTTTTGAGTAAGTGTAGGTGCAAGAGGTGTAAAGAAGGAGATTGAGTTCAAATCTTGATTTGGAAGAATTGCATGTTCAAGGTGGTAAGTTAGGATTGAAGAAGCAAAAGGCTATGGGTTGGGCATTGCCTATGAAAATATAGGCAAAGAACAAGGCAAGGACTATGTAAATCTAGGCCACGAACAAGGCAAGGCCTATACTATGGCCTAATCTCTCGGAATCTAGTGTGCCATAGCATAGGCGCCGCCTATGAAAAAGCATTTTGTCTCTGAATCTCATGTGTCATGGCATAGGCGCCGCCTATGCTCAACAATGCTTTGCAAAAGACGCCGCCTATGCCAAGCATAGGCAAAGCAAACAGCGCCGCCTATGGTCACTTTTGGTCTCCAAATCCGATTCCAAATGGGTCAAAACCCGACCCAAGCTTGTCCTATAAATAGAACCTTAGTCTTAGAACAAAAATGCATTGCAACTTCAACCTAGGTGAAGCCTACCTCTCCAAAATCTCTCAAAAATTTTCCTTTTGCTCTTTTACTTTGCAAGAACATCTTCCGAGGCCATCAACCAAGTAAGTACTTCTTTGTTCTTCTTTTATATTACGTAAGTACTACACTACTACGCCTATAATGAATTGTTAAATCTTGAAGTAGTATTGGTGATTTGAATGTGGTTGAGTTGTTGTGATACATCTTGTTGAGTGAAAGAATACGTGTGGGTGTTCTTGATTTTGTTCCGACTTGTATTTGATTGTTATACACTGTCATACTTTTGCGGAGTCGACATGGTGAAGTTAATTGCATAATCTTCAAAATTGAATGCTTGAATGTTTGAATGACTCGTTCATCGAGATAAAGATCATGATTGAATACAAGCATGAGATGTTGTGATTATTTCTATGCCATAACTTGATATGATCTCTATGAAGTAGTCTTGTTCAAAAAGTGCATTAATCCAAACATGAAAGTATGATCAAGATTACATGAAATAGAGTTGGAAAGGATAGTTAAGACGACATGAAAGTATAACTGTGCTGAACATATTGTTGGAACATAACGCCTAAACATATATCGATGAAGTATGAGTAATCGACAATGTTCACTTAATTAGTTTGTGCCAACAAATTAAGTGTGGGGTGGTGCCATTACTGTTTGTTTATCGATTGAATCTTCCGAGATAAAGCTAACATGACTTTATTGATATCTCAGGTAGAATGGCACAAAAAGGACGACAAGGAAAAGAAAAAGCAACCACTTCACAAAAAGGCCAGAAAAGGGGACGAAAAGAGCAAGGTGAATCCTCCGTGCTGCAAATACCTCGACGCACTTTTGGATCAAGTGGGGTACAATTTGAGGAAGATCTGAGGATGACGACTCTGATGATGATTCCGACGCAGGGGGTATGACCCCAGACATAAAGGATGAGTCCGACTAACCAGGTTCTTCTTATTTATTTTCCACTGAGGGCAGTGTGTCCCGTCTAAGTGTGGGGTGCTGGTATTTGTATGCTAGACTTCTTTATCTGCATTTGCTTATTTTTGTTTTATTTGTTAGTAGTTAAATTTTTTTAATTTTTTTTTTAACTTTGCATGAAATTGTTCTGAGGGGCAGCATGGTATTATAACAAGAGTTTGTGCTAAAATCATTACTATTGAGATGTTTAGGCTCTAATTGTGACTCACTATGTGATAATTGTGTGGTTCAGTTCCTTCATCTATTGGGTCAAGAGTCTATACTACTCCCAATAAAGTCGACCATGTGCCTTGTGTGTGTGAGGATATAGTATATTCTGTGTTTGTGGCTGATGCTAGAACTTGCCTGGTGTGTGTGTGAAGCGAAATAAAGAGTGTGAGTTTAGGAGATGATTTAGGCATTTCTTTGGCAACCTGTAATTGTTTACCTTCGTTTTACCTACCCGTGGACATTATCCTAGTCAACCCTTTTGAGCCTTTAAGCCTATTTTCTTTGACAGCCTCATATGTAGCCTAATCCATTTTTTTCAAGACCATAATTTGATCCAAATTCCTAAGCGCTTTAAATTGTAAAGTCATGTGACAAAATAAGAGGAAATTGGATGAGTGTGATGCCTTAGAATGTATTGGTCCTTGAATTTGTTATGAAAAAGAATTGCTATCATAGAGGTGTGTTATGAAAAGAAAAATGAAAAGAAAACTAAAAAGAAGAATTGCTATCATAGAGGTGTGTTATGAAAAGAAAAATGAAAAAAAAAAAAACTAAAAAGTTAGTTATGTTTAAAATTGAAAAACAAAAGAGGTGAGAAGGGGTGGTAGATTAAAAGAAAGTAGAAAGGTTGTTTGAAAGAAAGTGTAAATGGCATAATGTGATGTATTAAAGCACTTAGGAACATAGTCACTATTTCTGACCATAATAGTCCTACCCGTCCCTTAGCCTACATTACAACCTGTAAAAGACCTATTTGATCCTAAGCTTAGCATTCTGATATTAGTAGAGCATTACACTAAGGGCAAGACTATGGTCATCGGTTGCAACATATGAATTCTTCGTGAGAGTGAGAGCAAGGAAAATCTTATACCCATGTCTCGAAAAATACAAGACTTGTGAGTGATTATGGGTAATATATTTCGTGAGACACACATGGTTAATGAGTTTTGGGTAGTCTTGTATGATTCTTTGTGCCTTAACTTTTGGATACGAATTAACCATCATCACGAGTCTATATTAGAGGTTGAATTGTTTCTAGAAGTGATTAGAAAACTACTCTTTGTTAATAATTGTTGTGCCTGTCTTGATGAATATTTTGTACTGTTACTGTGAAACCCTAAGTAGATATTTAGATGGACATGATATTTTGTTCGAGGACGAACAAAGCTTTAAGTGTGGGGTGTTGATGATAGGCGTATTTACACGCCTAAAGCACCTTAATTTACCCTGTCCCGGGCAAAAACAACATTTCTAAAGACTTTGGGGATCAGCAGTAACTTAGTAGGATTAGGATAATGATGCAGTAACCTAGTAGGACTAGGATAAGTAATGCAGTAGCTTAGTAGGAATAGGATATGGGTGTTATAAATACCCTATTTTGCTGGAGATTTTTATAATCCCCATCCATCCACCATCCATCCATCCATCCATCAAAACAATTCTCCACCACCCTCATCCCTATTCTATCCTTCTCCTTTTTCTTCATTAATTCATTGTTTACATTATTTTTCATATATTCGACTTTTAATTTTTACAACAAGAGAAGAGCTATTTGCAAGGAATTCACGTGAGATTTTTATGATGATAATGTCTATTGTGTTTTCTGTTGCACTCATGCGTAGCTAAACTTCTCCGTTGGGGTTATGGAAGCCTTATGAGATACTATCTATTGCTATGATTTTGTGAATTCTTGACGCGTATGCTGCTTATATCATTACTCTCTTCATCTTAATCTAAATTCTTGTGGTTGCAAACACATAGAATTCACCAGTATAGCATTAACTTGTTCGAAAGAAAAGTTATATGTATGGAAAAGAGATAATGTCAAGGTAATAGGGCACCAACCCCTGTTAAAAAGTTAGTGTCGTAACTGGAGTAACCTCTTGGAGAATTTGTACCGTTAGATACGCTTTAAGCTCGAAAGAGTTAAAGTGAAATAATCCTTGATGGTCGAAAGACGCCTGAATTTACCATAGAATACAATTCTCTATAAGCACATGCATGTCTGGATTCCGCATAACTCATAGCCAATAGAGACGTATAACTCATAAGGTGGACATAACCCTAACTCTCAATTCTCATTGGTTAAACATCTTACTAAACATTGTTTCTTTTTACTTTGCTATTTTCTGTTTTTACTCTATTATTTTGTTTACATTATTGCACGCTACAAAATCCCCCCTTTTATGAGACTTGCACCAAAAGTCTAATAATCTTTGCTTACTTAGTGACCAAGTATTCTCTGTGGGATCGATACCCAACCCAGTTGGGTTATATATTTGACAACGACCGCTTACACTCTTACGAGAGCTGTAGTTTGAGCATTATCACCTAGTTGAGCATAGGCGGCGCCAATGCTATGGCATTGTTAGGCATAGGCGGCGCCTATGCTATGGCATTGTAGATTCAAAGAGCAAAGGCAATTGCATAGGCGGCGCCTCTTCTATGGCATTATTGGGCATAGGCGGAGCCTATGCTATGGCATTGTTGATTCAGAGAGCTTAGGCCATATCATAGGCCTTGCCTTGTTCGTTGCCTAGATTTACATAGGCCTTGCCTTGTTCGTTGCCTATATTTGGATAGGCCATGCCTAACCAATAGCCTTTATTTCTTCATTCCAAACTTGCCGCCTTCAACATGACACAATTCCAAATTAAAATTTAGGCTAGATCTTCTCCTTTATACGTCTTACACCTACATTTACTCAAAAACAACAAAAACAATTAGCACGATGGATTGCCTCCCACCAAGCGCCTTAGTTTTGGTCATGGCTCGACTCTTCTTTTTGGATTTTTATTTAACAAAAACAAACTCCTAGGAAAACAAAACGACTAAAAACGATGGGTTGCCTCCAATGTAGCACTTGATTTATTGTCGCGGCACGACATAGTTACCTCGATTACTTAGACTTCGTCGAGATAGATGGTGGATCGTTTTCTGAATGGATTCAGACGACGCTGATGCTTACTTGTAGGCATGCAACCTTCTTCGAGATGACTCTTGTGCATACATATCCCAGGAGGGATACCAATTATATCATCAATAGTCCAACCCATAGCTCTCTTGTACCTCTTCAGAGCAGAGATGAGAGCCTCTACATGCTGTTCACCTAAATCAGCCGCAACACTCACCGAAAGTGTATTTCCACTTCCCAAGAATGCATACCTTAGGTGACTGGGGAGCTCTTTCGATTCTAGCACTGGTGGCTCTTTAATAGAAGTCTTCGCTGTTGGTGACGGTCGATTCTTAAGATCAAGGTCCAGCTTCTAAGGAGAATGAGAATAGGACCTTATTCCTGTTAGAGCACAAACGGTTTCTTCATATTCTTCAACCTCCTCGCGCTCAAAATTCAACAGCACAGCAGACAATGGATCAACAGTAAGCTGCTTCTCTACAGATAATCCTTTCTCATCCTCATAGTAAACATCAGCTACAGAGAACACATCCATATCTCTAGGCTGCTTCATCGATTTACATACATCAAAATGGACCACTTCGTCATTCAGCCGAAATAAAAGCTCATTAGCTCTTAAATCAATCAGCACACTTCCAGTTGCGAGGAAAGGACGCCCCAAGATTATGGGAGCTTCAGAATCTACCTCGCAATCCAAAATAACAAAGTCTGCAAGAAAGATGAAGCTGGAAACCTTCACTAACACATCATATAGGATACCAACAGGCCGTTTTACCGACCTATCTGCCATCACGAGCCGCATATTGGTTGGTGTAGGATCACCCAACCCCAACTTTCTGTAAATAGATAGCGGCATCAAATTGATGCTAGATCCCAAATCGCACAACGCCTTAGCAAAATCCAACGATCCAATCGTGCAAGGAATAGTGAAAGCACCAGGATCTACCTTCTTCTGTACTAGCGATCTTGTAGCAATTTCACTGCAATGATGAACATTATCTGCCAGCTCATAACTTGTTGCCCGCTTCTTTGTCAACAGGTCCTTCATAAATTTAGCATACCCAGGCATCTGTTCCAGCGCCTCTACCAACGAAACATTAATAGTCAGCTGCTTCAACATGGTCATGAATTTACTGAACCTGGTGTCATCAGCTTTCTTCTTCAGTCTCTGCGGAAAATGTGGTGGTGGAAGGGGAATCGTTTTCTCCACCACTTCCTCTTTATCTTGCTTCCGATTATCAACCTTTTCAGGAGTGTCATCAGCCTTCTTCTTTAGTCTCTGAGGAAAAGGTGGTGGTGGAAGAGGAATCGTTTTCTCCTCCACTTTCTTTTTATCTTGCTTCCGATTATCACTCTTTTCAGGCTGGTGACGTCTAGGTGTAACATCATGAGCACTCACTTCAGCTTCTATGGCATCTTCAAACTCTGCTTCATCAACATTCTCTGCTATATCATCAACCACCTGCTTGCCTTTGGATGGATTTTCCAACACTTTACCACTCCGGGTAGTAATAGCCATACACGATCCGTCATTCCTTGGGTTTTGCACAGTGTCACTGGGTAGCGTGCCAGCCTTTCTTTGGTTGAATGTCGCTGATAATTGACTCAATTGTTGCTCTAGCTATTTTATTGCAGTAGAATGCGAGTCAACCAATTGATTTATTAATGATAAATAATTCTTTACCTCAGTAACACCCATGTTGGTTGCCTCCACTCCTTTCAACAGCTTAGCCATCATATCTTCCATAGACATCTTCCCAGAGCCAGACGCCACAGCCTCACGATTTCCAGGAGGAACGTACAAACCACTCCTGTCGGTCTTATTCTTCCAACTACCTTGATCACGGTCCTTATATCCTGATTTATCATAATAGTTCCGACCTTGGTTTCCTTGGGCATTGCCTCAGAAACCCCCCTGATTATTCAAGTAGTTCGCTTCTTCCTCAGAGTCGGATTCATCTCTTCCCTGTGATACAATGGCCTTAACCTTTTCGGTCTTCCCTGATAATAAGTGCTTGGTAAGAAGATCCATCTGCGTTTTCATGTGAGCCATATCTTGGTCACGTTCCTCTTGTCTACGCCTCTGCTCTGCAGTCAAGCCAATAGATACGGTAGAGCTTGCTACCTCAGAATCCCTGGTATGCCAAGCTCTACTCTGCTTTGTCATACGATCTAGCATATCACTTGCCTCAAGAAAAGTAAGGTCCATGAATGACCCACCTGCAGCATTATCAACCACTGGCTTTGTCACCGAGTTCAAAGCCCTATATAATATTTCCATCAAGTGGATATTCATCATCTGATGGTTTGGGCACCACATAAGCTTCTTCTTGAACCTCTCCCATGTTTCGTGGAGAGCTTCAGTTGGAAGCTGTCGAAAATTGTTGATCTCATCCCATAGTTGGGCTCTCTTGGATGGCGGAAAGAATCTTTCTAGGAAAACGTCTTTCAGTTGCCTCCAATTAGTAATAGAATCAGGAGTTAGCCCGTTCAGCCATAGAGTTGCCTCCCCAGACAGAGACAATGGAAATAAGCGCAGCCGAATTGCATTCTGCCTAACTCCTGGATTGTCAAACGACTTGCATGTTGAAATAAAATTGACCAGATGCATATTCGGATTGTCGCCTGCAAGTCCACCAAATAAACCTTTGAGCTGCAATAGCTGAATCATGGTGCTAGTGATATTGAACTTGGCTCCGGGAGCCAAGGGCAGAGGAATAATAGCTCCTGTGGCACCAGCTCCATCAAGATCATCATCATCATCATCAAAAGGAGCCTGCACAGCTCGGCGGTCAGGTCTCATTCTAGCTTGACGATCTCTCCTGTGCAAACGTGCCGCCACCTCATCAGTATGCCTAGGATTTAGTAACTCATCATCACCCAGGTCCTCATCATCAGGATTTGTTGCCCGACCTGGGTTATCAATATTCTATTGATGCACTTGAGCAGCTGCCAACGCAGCTAATCTAGCCTGCTCCTGTTGAGCCGCCCTTCTGTCAATGTCACGCTGTGCATCCATTCTGCCAATAAGTTGAGGTTCAGGATTTATGGGTAATAACGGTTGACCTGAACTTCGAGTGTTTGGCATGCACTCAAACAAACCTGAATAAAAAAAAAAAACAACTAAAAGTAAAATCGGAGAATTTTTGACCAAAGGGTCTAGTAACTATCACAAACTTAGTTGACAACCGTATTCCCCAGCAGCGGTGCCAAAATTTGATAACGCCCAAACTACATCTCTCGTAAGAGTGTAAGCGGTCGCTGTCAAATATAGAACCCAACTGGGTTGGGTGTCGAATCCCACAGGGAATACTTGGTCACTAAGTGTGCAATTGTTAGCAGACTGTTGGTCGAAAATTCTACAGAAAGGGGGGATGGTTTAGGCGTGAATTAAAAGTATCAAAATAGCGAAGTAAAAGCGGAATGCTTTGTTTAGTAAGATTTAATCAATGAGAATTATAAGTTAGGGTTATGTCCACCTTATGAGTTCTACGTATCTATTAACTATGAGTAAGGCGGAATTCAAACATGCATGCACTTATAGAGATTCGTATTCTAATGGAAAATCCTAGTGTTTCTCAACCATCAAGGATTATTTCACTTTAACTCGCTCGAGCTTATAGCGTAGAACTAACGGTACAAACTCTCCAAGATGTTAATCCAGTTATGGCACTAACGTGTAAATAGGGGTTGGTAGCCCTATTTCCTTGTCACACTCTCTTTTCCAAACATGTAAATTTTCTCTCGAACAAGTTAATGCTATAATGGTGTATTCTATATGTTTGCAACCACAAGAATGTAATTAAGATGAAGAGAGTAATGATATAAGTAGCATACGTATCAAGAATTCACAAACTCATAGTAATAGATAGTATATCAAAAGGCTTCCATAACCCTAACAGAGAAGTTTAGCAACTCATGATTACAACGAAGATCACAATAGACATCATCATCATACCAAAGATCGAATAATCTCACGGTGGGGATGAGATTGGCGTCATAAGGGATTGACGATTTTGCTCCCCTTGTTGCTCACGTGTTTGCCGTTTTTCCCTCTCTTAAAACTTACAGATTCTGTGACGTGAATTATGAATAAAAACATAACATGCTAAAAAAATTCAGCAATAGGGTTTTAATAAGGTCTTTGTCTACTAAATTACTGCTGCATCCCTAAGTATTTAAAAATACTGATTTTGCCCGGGATAAGTTTTCCATGCATCACGTTCAGTCCATAAGCTTCCAAAAGTTGTCTTCCCTTTTGTGCGAAGTTTTTCTTTGCTTCCCAAAGGTCCACAAAGTGCTGAAATCTTCATCATTAATACCTGAAAACATGCTAATCACGTTGGTTAGCTCACTTACAGGAAATTGTCTAAAAATGCAGGAATTATATATTTTGTCCTTAAAACTTAGCTAAAATATGGGTAAATTATGGTGCTATAGGCGTGTAAATACGCCTATCATCAGGTACTCAAATGAGAATGGTGGGAACCCTAAACTGACAGGTTAAGCCACCTCATAAACCCTAATCTAATAGGTTAAGATATCTCAACCTACGCTGGCTACGTCGTTCTGGAACACAAGGATGACTGCTAAGAATCATACCTTAAACTGGTAGGTGAGTTCCCATCCTTAGGTTCACTCGGTGATAACTTCTACTCCCATCTGAAGAGAACGAACATGATTTAACTGACTGTACGTGGACTGAGCTTAATGAATTCCGTTGACTGATGGAATACTACTGATATCTGATAGCTGACTGAGATCATGAGGTTTTCCTGAGTCGCATGACTGACTGATTTCTACTGAATCGTGGCTGGAGTTTTGATATCGTGAAACATGACATGGATCTAGGCATACAACTATATTTTTTGGGTACGAATACCCCCAAGACTCGATATAAGGAATCTGATACACATGACTGACTTGATCATAAGATTGGAGTCCTCAATTCATAACATTACAAGTAAAGGATTTCTTACTTTACATGGTTATCATATCCTCGTTCATGGAAGGGAATACACTTAACATGAAACTACTTGCATGGATTCAATATCATGAACATTTCATAGCAAAACAAACAATACACCACTATAGCATGAGAATCATATTGAGTCACCAGGGATAGCATGGACTTGTAATTTTGAAATGATTGAGCCCTGAAAACATGGTTTCTTCTATTCAAAGCATTTTATCAAACACCTTGCATGCACCTTTCTTGGGCATAGGTGTGTTCATCAAATTAAAACCCTAACACCTCCAAATTCATGGTTTCAACCAACAAGCTCACACACTTCATGAAGATACATCAAGGTCACATTTTATAACTTAATTAACAACCATAAATCATGAACATGATCATATCACAATCATACAACCACAATACATTAATTGAAATATGATTCTTGGACTCCACGGATGGAAGGAATCCATGGATGAACACTACGCATACCTTTGATTAAGAATCCGTGGATTTTACGGTGGAATTTGCTTGAAACTTGAATCCCTACTTGAAAACCCTAATGTGTTCTTGATGTTTCTTGAGAGAATTTGATGAAAAGTGGTGTAATTAGCTGATTTGGGGCCTAGATCCCGTGGTTGGGACTTATATAGGGGTGGGAGAATGACCAAATTACCCCTCTGGACGCGGATATTTTAAGTGCTGAAATAACCGGGCATCAACGCTATAGTCGACGCGGTGTGTCATCTCATCGACGCGAACATCAATGCGTCGCGCCCTTATCATGCCAAGACTTAGTACTTTTCCTGCACAAAAGCTGATCAACGCGATGGGCGATGTGGCGTGCCATAATTGTGTTGATACACTATTTTGCAACTCCGAACTTGTTTTTAACGAGTTTTGAAAAATCCGAAACTTTCCCGGGAACACTTATTAACCTTCCTGATCATGAATTAATGAAATTATAGGCCATTTGGGGACATTAAGGTCGTGAAATGAGAATGTGAACTTATGAATTCCAAAATAAACTAAGTCTGGGAACTTGAAAAGCTTAAAGAGCTGAATTTTAGACTTAGGATTTTACGGGGTCTTACAGTTTTATTATAACCCTTATACTATTTTAAGGTAGATTTCCTAAAAGTTCTGAGCCTAAGTATGGCATTAGTATTTAGCACCGAGTTGGGTATGATTCCAAGGTCTCATGCCCCAAAACTACGTGCCACCGTAGGATTGGGATTTATGCGCCCAAGGCCGAGATAGTGATCACTAAAGTTAAGGTTCTATGCTGATGGAAAGGGTAGAACAGCTCTCCCCAACGTGGCTAAGACGTTGGACTCCATGTCAGCTCACATGGTTTATGTCGATTAGAAGAAACTCCAATCCCAAAGGTACGAAGTTCTAAAGTCCCAAAGTTCTGAAATTTCTAAGTTTCAAAAAAAGTCCCTTATTTTCATAAGATTAAAGTGTATGTTCTAAAAGTTATTATTTTAAGATTTCATCCATTTGACAAGATTTGAGAACAAGAAGAGGATACAAATCTTAGAATAAGGTGTAATGACTTACGAGATTTATACTACATGCTCCCTTATTCATGATTTATGAGAATCAGATTTCAGTTTTTGCTCAAGCTATGTGAGTCATTTATATCTGCGTGCATTATTTCTATAAAAAGTGATGATACTATTTAACTATTACATACACCCCCATATACTCAGTACATGCTCAAAGTACCGATCCACATATATGTCTATCTGCTACATTGTCTCATAATGTAGGTACAAGTTGTAGTGCATATACCATATTCAGTTAGTTCGCATCTTCCAATTAGTACTTGGTATGCATATCTGCTTCTGCTTCCCAAGTAGCTCCCTCTATGGACTGATTTCTCCAAAGAACTTTGACTAGCAAAACTTCTTTGTTCCTCAGTCTACGAGTCTGATAGTCTAGGATTTCGACCGGAATCTCTTCATAAGAGAGGTTGTTCTGAACATCAATGTTCTGAATAGGGACTACAACTTCTGGGTCACATATGCACTTCTTGACCAAATAGACATGGAAGACTGGATGAACTGAGGCTAGATCTAAAGGCAACTCGAGCCCATAAGCTACCTTGCCAAAATGACTGAGAATCTTAAAGAAACCGATATATCGTGGACTGAGCTTTCCCTTCTTGCCAAACCTATTCACTCCCTTCATAGGAGAGATCTTTAGGTAAACATAATCACCAATCTCAAACTCGATATCCTTTCTATAAATATCTACGTAAGACTTTTGTCGGCTCTGAGTAGCCCAAAGTCTTTCTCTGATCAACTGGACTTTCTCTAAGGCATCGAATACTAAGTCAGGCCCTATAACTGAGGCCTCACTAACTTCGAAGAAACCGAAGTTTGAACTTTGGGGATTTATTTGACGACCTTCCCAATCTCCATTTTCTGATTTTCAAGTTGTGTTGCGATGGGGCAAGGTCATAGTACATCCCGGGTGAGTTTTGGAATTTTTTGAATAGTATAAAGGCACGTGTAGCTAAGGCTGATCTACCCACGCCGCCCAGGAAACTCCCCTGCTCTAGGTAGGGCGCTGTCGTGGATACTCCCCTGCTCCCAAAAATTTCAGCTTCCAGCTCAATGTGATTGAGGGCTAATTGGTCATTTTCTCCACCCTATATAAGCCCTTAAACATGAGATTTAACCATTTTGAAGCCTAAATATTGTTGTTTCTCTCAATTTCTCTCAAGAACACACCTAGGGTTTTCAATTGGGGGATCCAAGTTCAAAAATTCCATCGTTAATCTTCCACGAATAGAACTAAGGTATGAGTTGTGTTGATTTATGGATTCTTTTCATCCATAAAGGTCAAGAACCCTATTTTAAATTATGAATCATGTGATTATGTTGTGGGTTTATTATGTTTATGTGATTGATGTTGTATAATCCCCAAGTTAGGATCTTTATGTGTATTTATGAAACTACGTTAACATATAAGTTAAAAATCCATGAAGTTGGGTGGTGTTGAATTGTTAAATTGAAGATTACACCTATGCCTTAAGTTGTGGATGCAAGGTGTTTGATAAAATGTCAAAAGGGATATAAAGTATGTCTTATAGCTAAATTGTGATCCAAATGACCAATGCATGTTTTATCTTTAAGATCAAAGGACTTCCATGTTATTAATGTACCTTGTAAATGTTGTTGGATTGTTCATGAATTAGCCTTATGAAATTATGCCATGCTTACATGCTATCCTATTAATGTATAAGATTATGACAACTATTTACTTCATGAAATCCCAACTTATTATATTATGAATTGTTGTTGTTGGTCATGTATTCAAGAAAGTCATGCTTTGTTAGTTTCCTTCTACCGAGTCCTGGGGGTACTTGTACCCAAAAAATATAGTTGTGCGCCTAGATCCGGTGTCATGTTTTCACGATATCCTCAGTCAAGCCATTATCCATAGAACTCAGTCAGTTATGTGACTCAGGAAAGCTCAGTAATTCAATAATCTTAGTAGTATTCCGCCAGCCAATGGAACTCCACGAATTCAGTTTAGTCCAGTTCGATTAATCATGTTCAGTGTCTATTCAGATGAGAGTAGAAATTAGTACCAAGTAAACCAAAGGATGGAAACTCACCAGCTATATGAGGGTGTGATTCTTAGAAGCAATCCTTGAATTTCAGAATTACGTAGCCAGCATAGGTTGAGACATCATACCTGCTATTTGGAGTAGATGAGGTGTCTTAACCTGCTATTTGAGGGTTCCCACCATTCTCATTAGAGTAACCTGCTAGTTGAGGGTCACTCACATGTTGTCCTTACCAGTGGAGCGATATTGACACCCTTCCAACCAGGGCATAAATTGGACCCCAATCCAACTATAATGCATCATTTGTGGCATGTCGGTTAGATAACTACTTCCCACAGTTTCAGTATCAGTAAAAGAACTCAAATAGTTCTTTAGATTTCAGGACTGTTAGATACAGTCAACTCAGATACAGTACAGAACTCAGTTAGTTCCATCAGATTTAGGACTGTCAGATATAGTCACTCACGTTATCAGTTGTGTCAGTTATCAGAACTCATGTTATCAGTACTCAGACTCAGTAATCATGTTACCATGATCTCAATTACAGTTGCTATGTATTCATACTTGTATTCTCACGTTCATGTTAATGAGTTAGTCAGTATTGTTCATGCATATAAACCCCATGCATTCAGCCTAACTCACATGCATACCAGTATATTCAATCATACTGACACATTCGTGCTATGGTGTTTTATACTATAGGTTCAAAGACACGAGCTCTAGAGCATCAGTAGATTCCAGATATTAGCAGTCAGTTTGTAGTGAGTACTCATCCTTCGAGGATGATATGATTAGTTATTTTATTATTTCAGTACTTAGTTATTTCAGTAGTCGGAGTTAGTTGGGGACATGTCCCATCAACTCCTTATTCAAACAATTATGATTTAGAGGCTTTTCATATTACATTATGTTTAGACAGTTTTGTTTTGTGTATTTATACCCCAACCCAGATTTTATATTTTTATCAGTTATGTTACAGTTTTGAACCTTATGGCCTTTCAGTTCATGGTTCAGCATTTTACATGATGTTATGCAGTGTACAGGTATAGATATCAGTCATGGGTTAGCTTGTGGTCCTTCGGGGTTATGATCACCATGTAACGTTCTGGGTAGCAGATTCGGGGCATTACAAAATTGTGAACTAAGCCCAAGTCAAATGTTCTTTTAGATTTCTCCTCAGACTCCATAATGATAATTTATAATTCTCTATTTATGTACTGTTCTTGAGGTAACATGATCGGTAAGTTCTAATTTCCTCCCCTTATAATTCTCTCTGACTTGCTAGCTAGAAGTTTCAAAAGTTTCACAAAGCGGCTTGAGAGAAGCCTTCTAGTGTGTTTTAAGTCCCTTAAATTTAAAGTTATGGCCTCATTCTTATGAGTCATTCAGTTGAGACAGAGTAAGATGTGTATTTTTAGATCATTGAATATCGTGTGTCAAGTTTCTATCTTTTGTATTATGTAATCTTGTTATCATTGTGTTTTTGAAACTAAAAGTCTAGTGATGCCGTGTGGGGCTCTTTCGATTCACTAGCATAGTTGCCTTGTTATTCATCTTATTTTCTTGTTCAAAACACAAAATCAAAGTCTAGTGAAGCCGTGTGAGGCCTATTTCGATTCACTACAAACTTGTTGTTCATCTTGTTGTTCTTGTGCTGGTTGGAATTGGGGTTTTACAGGTATAATAGCAAAAAAGGTGGTAAGGGAGATTTATTGAATATATGTATAGCCAAATATTTTTGCATATGATTGAGTTAGTAATGTAGTGATATGTCTTTGTATGTTAGGTTTGTAGAAGGTAGAGAAGGAGTTATTGGTTAAGGTAAATTATTGTATATTTGAAGTATGAAAAGAGTTGTTGATGGTGTTTGTTGTGCTAGAAAAGTATGGGTTATTAATGGAAGTACTTGGTGGTTGAGTGTTGTTAATTTAGGCTTTCTTGAGGTTATAAAAAGGGAGTTTAGTTGAAACTTATAGAGCTATGGAAGTTTAGGTGTTTAGATGGGTGAATAGTAATGATGTGTAGAAGGAGGATGTGTTAATGGATTATAATAACATACCATATGATTTTGCTCAATTATTGTTCTTATGAGGTTTAGCGGACTAGCGTTTCTTGATGTTTTATTTTATAGTTTTCAAGTGAGAATTTGTATGCGAGGTTGTGTTGTTCATCATGCCTAGCACTAGACACTAAGTTTGAACAGTGGATAGTCATCAAGGTGGATGTAATAATTGCTTGGTTAGTGATGCTAGTTATACAGAGGTAAATCAATAGGCTTGAAACAGTGAATGCAAGAATTCTAAGTTTATAGATTTGAGATTAAGTATGATAATGCAGGTACGAGGTAGAGGTGTGCCCAAGGTGATATGAGGTTGCATTATTTTCTAAGTTTATTAAGTATTGTGTGTGGTTAGTAGTACCCTTGAGTTTTAAGTGGAAGAAGCATAGTTTTCTAGTACATGGTATTCTGGATAGCCAAGTTAAGGAGTTATGGATAGATGGTATATGGAAGAGTGTCGAAGAATGAAATTAGTTTAAAATATAGTGTATGCGTGTGAGTGTAGCATTTACGTGTAGACCGTTAGAACAAAGATATTCTGACTCACTTCTAGGAATGTGAAATAGATCACTAAGTTTAGAAGGATATCTTTAATCCAAGGGGGAGATACTATAAGACCCTATAAGATCCTAGCTTATTTCAGTTCCCTATTGCATCTAAAAGGGTCCAAAACTTAGAAAATTTTCAGCTAAGTGTTAAGACTTTGTCATGACCCGATTTCACAAGTCGTGATGGCGCCTACCTTATCTCTCTAGTAGGCAAGCCAAGCCATAGCCCAAAATAATAGATAACGGGCTAATAGGCAGAAATTAAAAAAAAAAAGATCGCGTACAATGGTAGCAGTAGTAATAAAAGTAACAAATAGAAAGTAATCATATCTCATATACTAAGATGAGGGAAGGAAAATTACCAAATACACAAAAGAATCCCTCCCAAGACCTGGTAAGATCGGTACTAGAGCCACTACTAAAATATACCCAGAGTACTAGACAAAATCCCAAATATACCCAATATACACAAGCAGTCTCGAGTACAAAAGACTAAATCAGAGTAGATAGAGAAGGATCAGCCTCAGACGACAGTAAGCTCACCCTACTCCGAATCAGTACTGGAAGGAAGGAATCACGTGAATGTCGGCTGCTACTAATCAGATCTGCATCAGGAAAAAGATGCAGAAGTATAGTATGAGTACCAAAGCAACGGATACTCAGTAGGCATCATCGGCCGACTGAGCTCAATACAAAAATGATATAACTACAATGCAAGGATGTAATCTAAGTCGACAGTAAAAAGGAATAGAAAGGTAAACAACTGCCAAGCTACGCCAAAGAGATAGAGGAATAAATGTAAGCAATACAGAAAATAAATAACATAGTAATTACAGACAAATCAAACATAACCTAACTGGACCCCCATAAGCCCGTTAGGCACAAAACATAACCTAACTAGGCCCCTATAAGCCCGCTAGGCACACTGAAGAAGACAATTAACCCAACCGTACCCCCATAAGTCGGTGGGACACACAAGTAGCAATTAAAGAAAATAAACATAAATAATCTATAACTGTTGATCCCAATAAATCATGATAGTCATCCAAATGTACACCGGACTTGAACCGGCACCAATGAGTAGTAACGCGAGGCCAGTTACCGAACTCGGACCGGTAGTAATGGATAATAACAAGAGGACACGTGCCACATTCAAACCTGACAAAGTGGGTAATAACGATAGGCAACATATATAATATACAACAGGTCTCATAATCAGATGTCGGACTCGAACTGTAACTCAGAGGAACCATAACCATTATCAGATGCCGTACTCGAACCGAAACTCATGGTAACAATAATAATCAAATGCCGAACTCGAACCGAAACTCATAGTAATATTAATAATCAAATGCCGGCCTCAAACTGGAACTCATAGTAACATTAATAATCAAATGCCGGACTCGAACCAGAACTCATAGTAACAATAATAATCAAATGCCGGACTCAAACCGGAACTCATAGTAATATTAATAATCAAATACCGGACTCGAACCGGAACTCATAGTAACATTAATAATCAAATGCCGGACCATATCGTAACAATGTCAACGTCTAAATAATCATCTGCCAATTTTAATTAAAATGGATAAATTCAAGATTTTGCAATTTAGTTTCACATTCTAAAGTAATAAATGTTATATTATATTAAAAGATAATATTTTAATATTTACTAGAACGGGGTCCTAATTTGGATAAATACGACAATTTACATAAATCAAATAATACGCATCTACAAGCAATTATCCAAAACTAGCATAATAGTTTACAATTTCAATAAATAAGCTCAATCTAAAGGTAGGATAAGTCTAGCCTACCTGGACGCCAAAGCTAAAATGCATTTCCGCAAAGCCTCAAAATAACGCTAGTAAAATCCGATCTTGAACAATTTGATATTGATAATTAATTATACGCGAATAAATATACCGCGTCACATACAACACCTAGGACCAGCCATGAATGAAAAAACAAGGAGATGGTAAAAGAAATAACACTTAAGGATCGATGGTCCTACCCCTTACATACAACAGCAACATATATTAGTACTATTTTTATTGAGAAGAACCAAAGTTTTATATGAGATTTCATTTGTAGTATCTATTTATATAAATGCCCAAAATATTTAAAAAAGAAAGTCACAAGATATCCTAATGCACTAAGGACTAACCATTGTTTGACACATGCTAAACATATGTGGCCACCCTTAACCATGAATAAACAAATCTGCACCACATATATATAGATATATATAAATCTAATCCTATTATGTATATACTCTGGTATTGCATAAATTCGTGATAAAATAATTATAATATTTTGAATGTACCATAATTAATAGAAAATTATTTTTAACAAAACCTCTACTATATAATAATAATATTTTAATATTTCTAAATTTACTATCTCTGCTTAAAATATTAATAAATCATAAAAGTCTATTATAAAGTGATATAAAATATCATAGAATTTTACTAATATTGAAAATATTCTAGAAGGGTACTAAATTATATTTCTATCAAATGTCAAATTAAATTAAATAATCAACGAAACATTTAGATAGTACTAGAATTATATGAAAATACAGGAAAATGACCGTAAGGGTCATTACAACATCCACTACTAAAAGGACTTTCGTCCACGAAAGTAAAGGCCATACCTGAAGGCTCAAACAGGTAAGGATACTAGGCGTGCATAACACGCCTTGGAGAAAGGTCGGGTAAGTCAGTCAGGACCACATTGAGAAACTCGTAAACCAAAGGGACGAAGTCAAGCGATAGACTCTGAGAACTGACATCTCGAACAGCCTCACTTTTTGAGCCGAGGATCTATCGAAAACAATCTATTTACCCAGTAAAGATATGAATAAAATTTGCGTACCTCTTACCCTTCCCAAAATCCCACTTGTATCATGCACAATTGGGTAATGGTTGCAAAAACAACTACAACAAAGAACTGGACAGTGCAATGCACATTGGAAAACAAGTTCAAATTAAAGAAAGTTACATCATTCTATGAAAGTTATATCATTCTATGCTAGGCATGAGATATGCTGGTTAGTGTTGAGAAAATAACTAGCAGAGCATTTCGACAGTTCTATATGTAATCAATCTGGCATATGAAGATGTCACAAATTCGCTATAACAAGAGAATGAAGAGTCACGTATAGACAATAAACAAGATAAAGGGCATTGAGGAAAGTTTCTGATACACAAGCCACAAGATGAAAACGAACAATGACAAAATGAACACCAAAGACATTACTCCATAGCAGAACAATCTATTTGAAACTCATACAATTGCAGGTTGCTACAGTTTGCTCCAGTCTCTTGATAAATTGATGCTTTTGTTCAAACAAAAACTAACTCTTATAGCAAATAAAGGGAAAATATCACCAGAAAGAGAGTATGAAAGCTGAAACCCATGATAACTCCTTCAACAAAATAAGCTCAAAATAAAATAACAAATAGATTGATAAATGAACGTCTGTAGAGAGTCCATGATTGTCATTCAACCTAAAATTTAGTTCTCGTAAAACAACAAAACAAACAAAGATGGACATAAAAATAGAAGACCGGGTGAAAGAGCACGAAAACAAGGTAAATTTTCTAATTTTCCAACTAACAGATCCTTTACTCCATAACGAAAAACAAATTCCAACAAACAGATTATTAAGTATAACCATTTCGCAAACAAGTTAACAAATAAACAAGAAAGTAGGTTATTAAATGAAATGCTTCCTTGATCTTATTGCTCCATCACATTAGGTACTATTGATAGGTAATGTAAGAATATTATTGACATAAAAACAACACTGACTTTGATGTTGGATCCACCACATTAGGTATTTAAAGATGACTAGCCTGAACCTTGGCAGAATTCATTTGCCTATAAAGTGAAAACATCTTGTCCACTAAACTGCATAAATGCAAAACACTTTTTAACACCATACAACTTACAATATAACATGTTTGACACTTCTGTAGACAAAAATGATGGACACGAGCAGGCATTACATGCTGTACAAGAGATGGTCTCCATGCCTATGTAAATGCACATAAGTATCCATTGTGGATCATTTTGAAGAAGAAATTATTCACACAGAAGTTTCTTGATTACTTCAAAAAAAAACCTTTGAGATTCTTCATCACAAAAAACAAAGTATCTCGTCACTCATTAAAAACATCTAGTTTAATCTGACATAAGTTTACATCCAATAAATAAAGGATTAACATATTAGTAACCATCGATAAAACGTAGGCCCTTCAATCCCTAAAATCTCTAACCATGAACTATCCAAATATTTGGACCCAACACTTGAAAGAACTTACTGGTAGTTAATAAAACAAAGTATCAGGTAGGTCTGGGATAAGAAATATAAGCTTCAATGCAAAATAGCCGACTCAAGAGGCTGTCGATCATAAGGGGATGCTCAACCCAAAAATGAATCACTGGCAGCCCGATCCCGTAAATTACTATCATTAGCTTGTCCCAACTTAACACAAGTTGCCATTAAACTTCTCCAAAACATGCATGAAGAGGTGCATGTGCAAGAACGTATATCACCCTATTTTGTTGTTCATACTGTAAGAAGGCACCCCATTGGACACATAAGAATTCAATCAACATCCACATTATAGTGAGTTCACTTATTCTTTCTTACACTGCATCTAACAAATAAATCAAAACTTCTGTAATCTTCACAGCGGCCAGCCAAAGTAGAGTACGACATCCATAATATATCAACAACACTACTAAATCTTTCCTAAATGCTGAGTTAATTTCTAGTCTTCAAGTAAAAAAAAAGACGGAAACTCCAACAAATTGAAAAAGTATCACAAAATGTTTTGGACATAGTAGGAAAAAGTAAAAAAAATCTCAAAAATAGCTCTTTTCAAACCGAGTAATAACGAACTCGGTAAACATCAGAACGTCTCCATTAAAAATTTGGAATCTCAAGAAATTTAAAAGCTGCCAAATGAGGTCTGGGAGGGGTAGAATGTACGCAGACCTTAACCCTACCTTAGAGGTAGAGAGGTTGTTTCAGCTAGACACTCGACTCAAGAAAAAAAATAGCCCAAATCGGCCCCGAGAAGAAGTAACGGAAGTACAAAAAACAACAAATCACAACAAAAATAGCAGAAAGCTGCCAAGAAAGGAAGAATTTTAAAACTGCATTTCAGTTCTTTATGCTCATATTTTGCAAATAGAACTAACAAACTATAAGCCTCCAAAATCGAGCCATAAACTGTAATACAGTAAACACATTAACCTGATTCAAAATATCAGTAGCAATGAGAAAAGCATGTAAATTAAGAAACAAGCATACGCGATCAGCCTATGATGCTCATCTCCACACGATGCCAATTCAACCACGAGCCTTGTACAAACCCGAATGGACCATATCACGAAACCTCCGTCACCACCTCGATCATCAATCCACCAGGAAAAAACAACGAGATCACGGATAATATCATAATAGGCAACATACAATAACCAATCAGGCTAACACACCTGTACAGATCCAAATTCCCATTTCTTCTAGCAAACATATTAAACACCACGTATAGAAACATAGAGGCCATAATCACCCATCCCAATATAATACCAAAATGCAATTTCCCTGCAAGTAATTGAAATAAACCGAACGCCATTAGGAAAATGAACGGTCCAGATAAATCAACATCTTCATGAAGATCTACTTTAACCCTGGGAACCACAACCAAAACCCTGTACATCACCCCTGCCTAACGGCGGTATTGATATGATCGGCTGGGCAGCTAGTACTGAAGGCTCAATCATCCTACGCTAAGGGCACTCATGAGCGAAGTGACCAACAATGCCACAGTCAAAACATGCCCTAAGCACCCTATTCTATCTAGAAGGTCCGGTGGGTTCGGAGTGACCACCCTGACTCAATGATGCTGACTTAGTACCCCTCTACGGCTGACTGCTACTCTGACCACTAGAACCAATATAACTTGGCTGACCCCTGACCTCTGGGTCGACCTTAACTCCTAACCAAAACTCTAGCAGTGAATCTGGGGTCCCAATCCCCAACTCCCGAACCTTGTGTCCAAGCCATCATCATAAAGAGTGAACCAATAAAAACTCAAAAAACCAATTCAGACACTACGCATGAAAAATGCATCAAGAAAATAAGATTTTTTCCTAAAAAAATGCTCTGTAGCTTTTCGAAGATAGGATACAGACCTCTCTGTGCCATTTTACGGGACTCTACTAAACATTGGCGCCTACCTTATCTCCCTAGTAGGCAAGCCAAGCCATAGCCTGAAATAATAGATAACGGGCTAATAGGCAGAAATTAAAAAAAAGATCGTGTACAATGATAGCAGTAGTAATAAAAGTAACAAATAGAAAGTAATCATATCTCATATACTAAGACGAGGGAAGGAAAATTACCAAATACACAAAAGAATCCCTCCCAAGACCTGGTAAGGTGGGTACTAGAGCCACTACAAAAATATAACCAGAGTACTAGACAAAACCAAATATACCCAATATACACAAGCAGTTTCGAGTACAAAAGACTAAACCAGAGTAGATAGAGAAGGATCAGCCTCGGACGACAATAAGCTCACCCTACTCCGAATTAGTACTGGAAGGTAGGAATCACGTCAATGTCGACTGCTACTAATCAGATCTGCATTAGGAAAAAGATGCAGAAGTGTAGTATGAGTACCAAAGCAACGGGTACTCAGTAGGCATCATCGGCCGACTGAGCTCAATACAAAAATGATATAACTACAATGCAAGGATGTAATCTAAGTCGACAGTAAAAAGGAATAGAAAGGTAAACAACTGCCAAGCTACGCCAAAGAGATAGAGGAATAAATGTAAGCAATACAGAAAATAAATAACATAGTAATTACAGACAAATCAAACATAACCTAACTGGACCCCCATAAGCCCATTAGGCACACAACATAACCTAACTAGGCCCCCATAAGCCCACTAGGCACACTGAAGAAGACAATTAACCCAACCTTACCCCCATAAGTCGGTGGGACACATAAGTAGCAATTAAAGAAAATAAACGTAAATAATCTATAACTGTTGATCCCAATAAATCATGGTAGTCATCCAAATGTACACCGTACTTGACCCGGCACCAATGAGTAGTAACGCGAGGCCAGATACCGACCTTGGACCGGTAGTAATGGATAATAACAAGAGGACACATGCCACATTCGAACTAGAGAAAGTGGGTAATAACGATAGGCCACATATATAATATACAACAGGTTTCATAATCAGATGCCAGACTCAACCGAAACTCAGAGGAACCACAACCATTATCAGATGCCGGACTCGAACTGGAACTCATGGTAACAATAATAATCAAATTCCGTACTCGAACCGAAACTCATAGTAATATTAATAATCAAATACCGGACTCTAACCAAAACTCATAGTAACATTAATAATCAAATGTCGGACGCGAGCCAGAACTTATAGTAACAATAATAATAAAATGTCGGACTTGAACCGAAACTCATAGTAATATTAATAATCAAATGTCGGACACGAACCGGAACTCATAGTATCATTAATAATCAAATGTCGGACCATATCGTAACATTGTCAACATCTAAATAATCATCTGCCAATTTTAATTAAAAAGGATAAATTCAAGATTTTGCAATTTAGTTTCACGTTCTAAAGTAATAAATGCTATATAATATTAAAAGATAATATTTCAATATTTACTAGAACAGGATCCTAATTTGGATAAATAAGACAGTTTATATAAATCAAATAATACGCATCTACAAGCAATTATCCAAAGCTAGCATAATAGTTTACAATTTCAATAAATAAGCTCAATCTAAAGGTAGGGTAAACCTAGCTTACCTGGACGCCAAAGCTAAAAAGAATTTCTGCAAAGCCTCAAAATAATGCTAGTAAAATCCGAGCTTGAACAATTTGATATTGATAATTAATTATACACGAATAAACATACCGCATCACATACAACACCTTGGACCAGCCATGAATGGAAAAACAAGGAGATGGTAAAAGAAATAACACTTAAGGATCGATGGTCCTACCCCTTATGTACAACAACAACATATATTAGTACTATTTTTATTGAGAAGAACCAAAGTTTTATATGAGATTTCATTTGTAGTATCTATATATATAAATGCCCAAAATATTTAAAAAAGAAAGTCACAAGATATCCTCATCCACTAAGGACTAACCATTGTTTGACACTTGTTAAACATATGTGGCCACCCTTAGCCATGAATAAATAAATCTGCACCACATATATATAGATATATATAAATCTAATCCTATTATGTATATACTCTGGTATTGCATAAATTCGTGATAAAATAATTATAATATTTTGAATATATCATAATTAATAGAAAATTATTTCTAACAAAACCTCTATTATATAATAATAATATTTTAACATTTCTAAATTTACTATCTCCTCTTAAAATATTAATAAATCATAAAAGTCTATTATAAAGTGATATAAATATATCATAGAATTTTACTAATATTGAAAATATTCTAGAAGGGTACTAAATTATATTTCTATCAAATGTCAAATTAAATTAAATAATCAATGATATATTTAGATAGTATATTCAAGATCATTCTCAACTTCTAGTAAGTAAGTAACAACTTCACTCTATGATTCGAGTTATCCGTTATAAATCTATGGACTTCAATCTTATGTTGAATAGCTTATGATAAATATGAACTCATGTTTCAAAGTATGATCAGTTTTTAGAACTTATTATACTAGTGAAATTCGCATTATATCATGTATGTCCTCGATCTAGATCTCTTTAATGCATCTATGCCTTTGACATACTATTCTTCATGCCTCAATTAAATGTTGAAGTTATGTATAGTTGTCTTTTGTTCTTTAGTTCCTTATGTGTTAGCCCTTCAGTGACCTCTTCCTAAGTTAAGATAGTGGCGATGATAATGGATAAGCAACGGTATAGATGGGAGGGAGTTGATGACCCCCATTAAGAAAGATCAATTATGCTTTTCTTTCTAAGGCTAAGGATGAAGGAATATTGAGGTGAATATTTGGTACCTATCATAGTTAGTTGAAGGTTCTAGGTATGTCTTTTTAAGAATAGTGCAATAAAGTTGTTATTGATAAAGGTTTAGAGAACATGAGAAGTATGCCTTTATGGGGGGTTTGCCTTGAAGTTCATATGTGACTTTAATGATAGGCTTGAATGTCATGTTGGGTGTAAGTGGATGAATGCAATACACGCTAGTGAATCCATAGTAAGAGTTTGGAGTTAGTTATTGAAGTGGTAAGGCATGTTATTCTTAGGGTGTGAGCTCTAAATATAGAATATTGAATCATATGGTTTAGACTAGTATTATGGTGTGACATGTTGTATCTTGTGATTTTGAGTTAGGCTTGACCATGGTGAGAGGACTTAGTTTAGTTTAGTCCTTAGTAGAAATATTTAGCAGTGACCATGTGAGAATTAGGAGTTGAATCAATGAGTATGGTATTTAAGGGGAGTAGTATAGTTGATGGAGTATTCGAGAAGTGTTGCTAAGCTTGAAAGTAAAAAGTTGCATTGCCAAAAGCCTAGTAATTCTATCCTAGTTTATGAGTTATATGTCTATATTTCATGCTATAGAGTAGTGTCAATGTTGTGATTCCTTTGTCAGATATCTTTTTTAGATCATGCTCAAGATTGTTTACTCCCTAATATTACTAGAAATTCTTTAGAAAGAGATACTCCAGTTAAGTAAAAGTTTCCAGTATAATTCAGTTAGTATAGCCAGTAGTTCAGTTTAACGGTAAGGCAGACAAGATCGTGTAGTCTTACACCTTTTTCACCCAATCCTACTATTTGAAGTCTCATGCGTATGACCATTCCAAGATATAATCTATTCCAACCATATAAATTGTGAATTCAGTTCAGTTCGTGGATCAATTTTTGTTTTAGCTATTTAGTCATGACTTAGTTCATAAGTGTTCAGTGCGTAATCTCAATTTTTTTCCAAGTATTTTAGCTCAGACAGTGTAATACCCCTGTACGATCTAAGTCTTGTTGTCTCATGATTCGTACTTTCATCATTTATCACTTCCCAATTCAATATGTATGATTGTATCATGAACACTTCAAGTGAATCTTAAACTCTTAGCATGAATCACCTCCTTAAAGAAAGTAAAGTCAAGTCAGCTCAAAATTCAGTTTCATGATAGTAGTTTAAATGTTTCAGCTCGTCTATATCCTTTCTTACAAGACATATCATGCCCATACTATTCCATACCTTTAAAGCTTTAACAAATACCTATCAATAGTCAAGGATAAATATTTCCAACGGGGAGATAATGTAATACCCTACATTTTCAGGCTAGTCTTTGAACCATCGTTCCTATGTGTATAAGCTCCAATCCAAGTGATTCTCATGTGAATACAAGTTTCATGATCATTATCCTAGTCTATGAAGTAGTTTAGAGGTGAAAAATTATAATACCCCAAAAAAAATCCAAACCAATATTAGCGCCATGCTTCAAGATCATACATGGTACATCATGGATCTTTTATAGTTTTATCAGTAATTTAGATGTTTATTAAGGTTTCAAATAACTCTCAGCTATCAAACGAATCAAAACTTTCCTTACCGATTGAATTCTCGGAAAGGATATTGCTATAGTCAACTTCAAATGAGCATATCTCTATTTATACTATGAATTTTTGATCTCATGATCTACCATCATATATATAATTGATTTAGCTTTCCAAGGATACCAATTTTTCCCAAATCCGATATCGGACCAAAATGTTATACCCATTTTACTCCAGCATGTCAACTTGGAAATTAAGTGACGACCAGTCTGATGGCTTATCACATTTCTAATGACCTGTCTGATGGCTTATCACATTTATGATGACCTGTAAGACGGCTTATCATATTTCTAATGACTTATCAGCTAATGTTGTCAGCCTTAGGAAGAAACCCATCAATTTCAGTTCCTAGGTGATGACCTGGGCTGACGGGCTATCATATATCTGGCGGCTTATCAGCCTTGGTCGTCATCTGAAAATTTCAGCAACTGAAAAGTAATTTTGTAGGGGTATTTTGGTATTTTCCCTCACCCTAAACCTCACCCCCACGACATAAAACACCAAAAACACGTACTTAGCTATTGTAATTTAGTTTCAAAAGCTTTAACCCTCTTTGTTCCCAAGAACAAATTTAGGGTTTCTTCTCAATAAACTTCAAGACCCCATCACACCCTCCACAAGATATTCAATAATTAAGACTCCCAATCTAATAACATTCAAGAAAGATCAATTTTCTTTTAAGATTCAATCACTAAGGTATGCGTAGTGTTCATCCATGGAGCTCAAGAATCATGTTTTAAAATAATGAATTGTGATTATCTTGTTGTTGTGTGATTATGTTCATGTTGATGGTTGTTATTTGGGTTTCAAGATAGTATCTTAATGTATTTTCATGAAGTATGTGAGCATGCTAGTTGAAATCCATGAATTTGGGTGGTTTAAGCTTGTTAAATTGATAAGTACACCTATGCCCAAAGTCGTGCATGTAAGGTGTTTGATAAAATGCCTAAGAGACAAGAAATCATGTATTATAACCTAGATGTGAACTAAATGATAAATTCATGCTATTCTACTATGTTTAAATTGTTCCCATGCTATTGTTGTGCAATGTAAATGTTGTTAGGTTGCTCATGATGTTGAAGAATGAATCTATAGTATGCCTATATGCATTCTATGTTATGTACAAGATCATGATTATGAAATACCTCAAAAATCATCCCCAATTATTATAGTATGAATGTATGACTTGACTATATGCATTCCTATCCATGCTCAATATTATGATAACCATATTCTCTATGAAATCTCCTACTTATGGCATTGTGAATTGTGAATTTTGTTCCTCTGATCAAGAAGTGTCATGTGGTGTCAGTTTCCTTCTATCGAGTCCTGGGGGTACTTGTACCTGACAATTTAGTTGTGTTCCTAGAGCCATGTCATGTTTTCACGATACTCTCAGTCAAGCCATGATCCATAGAACTCAGTCAGCCATGTGACTCAGGAAAACCAGAAATCTCAGAAATCTTAGTAATCTCAGTAATCTCAGTAGTTCAGTAATCTCAGTGATCTTAGTACTTAGTAATCTCAGTAACCTTAGTATTCCTAGTCAATCTCAGTAACTTCAGTCTCTTAGTCAGTCCTCAGAACTCAGTGCATTCCGTCAGACAATGAAACTCAGAAAACTCAGTTTAGCTCATCTAACCAATACCATTTGTATCAATTCAGTTCAGTTAATCAAAGCGTCAGTAGCATTCCAAGTTTCAGTAGACAGAGTTAGCAGTGAGTCCTCATCATTCGGGGATGATATTATTTGGTTATGTTATTCTTTCAGTTTTTGGTTTATTGCAGTAGTTGGAGTTAGTTGGAGACATTTCCCATCAACTCCTTATTCAGACAGTTTAGAGGCTTTCAGACTATAGCATGTCAGACAGTTATTTCAGATTTATTTTGGTATTGTATACCATTTTTTTGTTGTTTGTTATGTATTAGTATTGAACCTTATGGCTTTCCAGTTCATGTTTTCCGTATTTTAAAATCTTTTATGCAGGATACAGGTACAAATTTCAGTCATGGGTTAGTTTATGGTCCTTTGGAGTCATGAGCACCGTGTAGCATTCTGGTTCAGAAAATTGGGGCATTACAAACTTGGTATCAGAGCCTAAGGTTCAACAGTATCCTAAGAAGTCTGAAAAATTGCATCTAGTAGAGTCTTGTACATGGGTGTGTTGTGCACCACACTTATGTGCAGGAGGCTATGAGATGTTTTAGGAACAATTTCCCTTCTTTTAGTATTCATGTCATGCAAGTGAGCAAAAGCTCCAATTAAACTCTCAGTATAATTTGCTTCTTCCTTTCATTTACAGAACATGTCTTCAGAAAGGACTAACGAAAGAAGAACCAAAAATCAGTTAGCACCTCAGGCCATCCAATAAGATTCCCTGGACGAATATGTCTCTCATGCAGAATTCAGGACTACATTCACTACTCAAGCCAGTTCAGCCGCATCTCAGAATGAATGGCCAGCTGCTGTCCAACCGACCTAGAGGCCAATGCTGCTGCAGCTAGGATTCAGGATTTCACCTGAATGAACCCTCCTCTATTCTCTGGTTCTAAGTCTGAAGAGGATCCATAGGAGTTCCTCGATTAGGTTCAGAAAGTCACAGACATCATGGGAGTGACTTCCAGTGAGAGTTCCGAGTTAGCCGTCTATCAGCTACAAGATGTATCCCATATGTGGTTCAAACAGTGGAAGGTAAATAGGGGTATAGATACAGAGCCCATAGAGTGGGAAGAGTTCGCTACAACTTTCTTAAATAGGTTCTTTCCCATAGAGCAGAAGGAGGCTAAAGTGTTAGAGTTCATCAATCTCAGGCAAGGTATGATGAGCATAAAAGAATACTCCCTTAAGTTTACCCAGTTAGCTAGGTACGCTTCTCATGTAGTGGCAGACAGTAGGTCCAGAATGAATAAGTTTGTGTCTGGGGTATCAGGTAGAGTGGTTAAAGAGTACTGGATTGTGATGTTGATTAGTGATATAGACTTATCTTGGTTGATGGTCTATGCTCAAAATATTGAGGAGCATAATCTTAAAAAGAAAGAGAGAGAAAATAAGAGGGATAGAATGGGTAGTTACAGTCTTTCTCAGCCGAGGTCGGGGGGTAGTAAGAGCAAAGTTCTTACCCATCCCCTTTGTCAGACTTGTGAGAAACATCATAGGGGTATGTGTAAGGCTGGCAGTGGTGTGTGTTTTGATTGTGGCAAGCTAGGCCACAGAGTCAGAGATTGTGCCTAGTCAGGTTATCAGAGTCATCTTCTCTCCTCAGCTCAGTTCGATCACCCGAATTGGCAGGGTGCCACTTCTAGTGCTATTAGTGGACAACGCCCAAATAAACTCTCTACACTTCAGTCCCAATAAGATCATGAAACTCCTCTTAATACAGTCAATGGTATGTTTAAGATCTTTTATTTATATGCATATGTTTCGTCTTATCCATGTGCTTCTTTTCATTTGAAACTCTTTGCATAACAGTCAACCTTAAGGTCAGACCAAATATTGACAGGACCTTTCCCAGTCTCTACCCAGTGGGTCAGTCTACCATAGCCCGACAGGTATACAGTGACCGTTTGGTTATGAAAATTCAGAAAGTCAGGCCTTTAGAATTCTAGTAGTTGTGCCAAATCAGTAGATGTGTTATCCTTACTTTCTTTGTATCTAATTTATCATGTTATCCATGCATTCTTCACATCTTAGTTCCACGTATATAGTAAATATTCACACGTTTTCCATAAGGATAGTATACACTTTCAGTTCCCAGTATAAGGAGTTCCAACTCATTAAGTGTAAGAATCACATCTCATGAACATAGAAACTCCAAAACTCAAATCATGCAGCTCATGACTCATGTACTCATGCCAATCTTTACAGTATACTTAGTTCCTGCTATTTATTCTATGATCCTAACGATTATATAAATTCAGAACATGTCCCGTAAATTCTCAATTTATATCTTATGATAAATCTATGATGTTGACATTCCATCCATCGGCCCTCAATTATAGTATTCAGTACCGAGTGATCGATACTCAGTAAAGGACTCAGATAGTCCTAAAATACCATGGCTATCAGTTATTAGTTTCTTAGCCATCAGAATTTAGTATGTTAGCATCAGTATCAGCCTCAATTACTAATGTTCAGTTCTAGTATTTAGCACTCAGTAATTAGTATTCAGTCTCAGAACTAAGTACCTCATTGTCAATCTAAAACTTCAATTTCAAAAATTCAATTAACCAAACCCAGTATTCAGTCCCAGTTTAGTAATTCGATCCTAAACTCAGTTCAGTCTTACATGCCCAGTATTCCATTATCAGCATAAGTTAGTAAGTCAAGCTAGAAAATTAGTTTAGTAGACGGGCAGTCAAATTGGTAGAGTTTGTTTTCCCATCTTTCCATCCAGCCATACTAACAGAAATCTTAGGGATGTAACTATTCCAAGATAGAGTATCCTGGTATAAGAAAGCTCAACTTAGTTTATGTATCATGTCTCATTCATGGATTCCAGATAATCAGTCGTGATTTAGTTCGTGGGTGCCTTGTGCATCATTCCAGCCTTTCCTCAGTCTTTTAGTAAAGTTAGCATTCTTCTAGGGACTTAGTGTCCCAAGGGGGAGATATGCTATGATCACCCGATCTTTCATAACATAAGCATCCCATTCTCTTTTTACGTGATAAATCTAGTTTAAAGTAAGGATACTCATAAGTTGGCCCTCAAGTTCAAATCTCAATCGTGAGCCATGTATGTAGGGTCTCAGTTTAGTTCACGAAGTTCAGTTTATATGTCATGTTCCAGCCTCAGTCATGTTCTCAGGTTCCCGTTCATGTATACTTCTAGCATAATTACGGGGTCATCATTGTTTTTCAGTTATGTAACAGTTTTTCTTAAACTTACTCAGTTCCATGTTCAAATTACCATTACAAGCTTGGTATTCAGTTTATGTTCAGATCCCCATTACAATCCTGGTACTAAGTACCCTTGCATATTCAGCCATGCATTCATATATCAGTTCAGGCATGTAATTATACATCAGACATTCATTCTCACCGCGAGAAATTTAGTTCATCAGAATATTTAGTCATGTATTCATGAGTCAATTATTCGTGCATCAGATGTGCATGAATTCAGCTTATTAGTCATGCATCAGATGTGCATGTTCAGTATGTTATATTCAGCTCCTCAGTCATGTCAGTCATGAAATCATGTTTTGGTAGTGTATGTCTTGTGCGTACTTTAGTTGATCTTTTCTTGCATCTCAGTCAGTCTCATTCGAAGGCGAATGTCCCTAAGGAGGAGATATTGTAATACCCCCAAAAAAATCCAAACCAATATTAGCGCCATGCTTCAAGCTCATGCATGGTACATCATGGTTCTTTTATAGTTTTATGAGTAATTTAGATATATATTAAGGCTTCCAATAACTCCCAGCTATCAGACGAATCAAAACATTCCTTACCGATTGAATTCTCGGGAAGGATATTATGATCATATCTCTCATTATACTATAATTTTTTGAGTACATAACCTACCAACAAATAGATAATTGATTTATCTTTCCAACGATACCAATTTCTCCCAAATACAATATAGGAGCAAAAAGTTATACCCATTTTACTCTAGCATGTCAGCCTGGAAACTGAGTGACGACCTGTTTGACGGCTTATCACATTTCTAATGACCTGTCTGACGGCTTATCACATTTCTGATGACTTGTCTGATGGCTTATCATATTTCTGACGACTTATCATCTAATGTCATCAGCCTTAGGCAACCCATCAATTTTAGGTCCTAGGTGACGACCTGGGCTGACGGGCTATCACATATCTGACGGCTTATCAGCCTTGGTCGTCAGCTAAAAATTTCAGCAACTGAGAAGTGATTTTGTAGGGGTATTTTGGTATTTTACCTTACCCTAAACCTCACCCCCACGACATAAAACACGAAAAATACATACTTAGCTATTGTAATTTAGTTTCAAAAGCTCTTAACCCTGTTTGTTCCCAAGAACAAATTTAGGGTTTCTTCTCAATTAACTTCAAGACCCCATCACACCCTCCACAAGATATTCAAGAATTAAGACTCCCAATCTAAGAACATTCAATAAAGGTCAATTTTCTTTCAAGATTAAATCACTAAGGTATGAGTAGTGTTCATCCATGGATCCTTTTCATCCATAGAGCTCAAGAATTATGTTTTAAAATAATGAATTGTGATTATCTTATTGTGGTATGATTATGTTCATGTTGATGGTTGTTATTTGGGTTTTAAGATAGTATCTTAATGTATTTTCATGAAGTATGTGAGCATGCTAGTTGCAATCCATGAGTTTGGGCGGTTTAAGCTTGTTAAATTAATAAGTATACCTATGCCCAAAGTTATGCATGTATGTGTTTGATAAAATGCCTAAGAGACAAGAAATCATGTATTATAACATAGATATGAACTAAATGATAAATTCATGCTATTATACTATGTTTAAATTGATCCCATGCTATTGTTATGCAATGTAAATGTTGTTGGGTTGCTCATGATGTTGAAGAATGAATCTATAGTATGCCTATATGCATTCCATGTTATGTACAAGATCATGATTATAAAATACCTCATAAATCATCCCCAATTATTATAGTATGAATGTATGACTTGACTATATGCATTCCTATCCATTCTCAATATTATGATAACCATGTGCTCCATGAAATGCCTACTCATGGCATTGTGAATTGTGAAATTTGTTCCTATGATCAAGAAGTGTTATATAGTGTCAGTTTTCTTCTATCGAGTCTTGGGGGTACTTGTACCCAACAATTTAGTTGTGTGCCTAGAGACATGTCATGTTTTCACGATACTCTCAGTCAAGCCATGATCGATAGAACTCAGTCATTCATGTGACTCAGGAAAACCCAAAAATCTCATAAATCTAAGTAATCTCATTAGTTTAGTAATCTCAGTGATCTCAGTACTCAGTAATCTTAGTAACCTCAGTATTCCCAGTCTATCTCAGTAACTTCAGTACTCTCAGTCAGTCCTCAGAACTCAGTGCATTCCGTCAGACAACAAAACTCAGAAAACTCAGTTTGTCTCCGCTAACCAATACTATTAGTATCAGTTTAGTTCAGTGTTTATTAAGTTGGGAGTAGGATTCATCACTGAGTGAACCCAAGGATGGGGACTCACCTGTTATTCAGTGAGGGTGTGATCCTTAGAAGCAATCCTTGTGTTCCAGAACTACGTAGCTAGCGTAGGTTGAGATGTCCCTACATATAGGGATAATACATCTCATTTGAGTTTACCTAATAGCAAGGGCAGACGGAAAAAGCTCCCAAATAGAATAGGGTTTACTCACATGTTGTCTCTACCCGTGGAAAAGTATTGACACCCTTCCAGCTGGGGTTATAGGTTGGACCCCACCAGTTTAGATTTGGGGCATGTCAGTTAGATGATTACCTCTCACAGTTTCAATCTCAGTAAAAGAACTTAGATAGTTTTTCAGATTCCAGGACTATCAGATACAGTCACTCATGTTATTAGTTATATCAATTATCAGAACTCATGTTATCAATCTTCAGCTTTTGGACTGTCAGATACAGTCAACCCGACCAATTCTTCATAATTAGAATTGTCAGACACAGTTATTTATGTATCAGTAACATAGTATCAGTCCTTCAGTATTCAGTAATATAGTATCAATCTTTCTCACTCATCAGTGACTCAGATGTCAATATTAGTAAACTCAGTATTCAGTCCCATTCACGATGTCAGTTATAGTTACGTATGTATGTATGTATTCTCACGTTCATGTTAGTCAGTCATATAATATTGTTCATACATATGAACCTATTGTATTCATCCTACTTCACTTGCATACCAGTACATTCAAAGTACTGACGCATTTGCGCTATGGTGTCTTATACCATAGGTTTAGAAACTCAAGATCCAGAGCGTCAGTAACATTCCTGATTTCAGCAGACAGAGTTAGTAGTGAGTCCTTATCATTCGAGGATTATATTATTTGATTATGTTATTCTTTAAGTTTTCGATTTATTGTAGTAGTCGGAGTTAGTTGGGGACATGTCCCATTGACTCCTTATTCAGATAGTTCAGACGCTTTTAGACTATAGCATGTCAGACAGTTATTTCAAAAATATTTTGGTATTGTATACCATATTTTTTTTGTTGTTTTGTTATGTATTAATATTGAACCTTATGGCCTTTCAGTTCATGGTTTCCGCATTTTATAGTCTTTTATGCAGTATACATGTACAGATATCAGTCATGGGTTAGCTTCTGGTCTTTTGGGGTTATGGGCACCATGTAGCGTTCTGGTACAGAAAATTAGGGGTTACAAAAATGTTCATAGAAATGACTTAGAACAAAGTTGAGCTAAAATCATTTGATTCGTCTAAAATTTGATATTCGATTCTACAAGGGTCTACTTCAAACATGTATAACTCATTATATACATGGAGTTTTTCATCTCAAGGCCCACCAAATTGTAGATAATTGAATTTTATTTCCAACGATACTAATTTCGCCAAAATTCGATACCCAAGAGAAAAGTTATGGCCATTTTCATGACCGAGACAGTAGCATCGCGCGATTAGCATGCGACGCACGCTCTGTCGCACGCACCCGATTTCCACGATCAGTTTTTGCGTTATTAAGGGCAAAATGGGTTTTTTCCCAACCCCCTTTCAGTTCTAACACGGGATTTAATCCCCATAACTCCTAATTATAGTCACTTTCATCAAAAATCACCAAGAACTCATCCTAGGGTTTCAACCCAAAGTTTAAGTGAACTCATAATTTAACCGTAGCTTTTCAATAATTTTTCAAGATTCAAAACCCCCCATTGAAATAGCTACAAGAAGCACCCATCAATTTTACGAATAGCAATCCAAAGACAATAGTTCATTCAAGAGTCATAATTTGAGGTATGTGGGGTTTCAACAAGGACAATCCTTTCGTCCTTGTGCCTAAAACTTGTTTTAACTTATAAATTACTGAATTTTTATGTGATTTTTCATGAAATTGAAGTTAGGGTTTATACCCAATTTATAATGTTTGAAGATTATGAGTTTACAAGTGATTGAATATTGAATTGCATAACTATTTTCATGTATTTATGCGCATAACACAATTTTTCAGATTTTCGAAAGTGAGTTCAAGTATGATATTGAGATTCTTGATCTTATTATTTTGATGGTGTTGAAGTATTTTCAAGAAGCATATTGAGTTGGATGTTTTTCTATGATTTTGAATGTTTATATATGAGTTCTAAATTGGAATTCATACTTATTATCACTATTTACAAGATTTTGAGTTTTTGAGAGCTGTTGAAGATAAATTTCATGAGTTTGTTTATATTTTTATGAGCATTGCTGAAATTTCCAGATTTTAATATGATTTACGATTGTTTATGTTATCAAGCATGAATTTTGAGATGTTTTGACATGAGTTTGAAGCATGAGCTTTAATTCCTAAGATTGAGTTTTGATATTTCAAGAAGCTTATATTATTAGCATGCTTTGATAAGCAAGATTTGATCTTTTGATCCTAATCTAAGATAAGGAATCCACACTATTCATATAGTTCATGATTTATAGCAAAGAAAAGCGTAATTGGTTTTTATTATAAACCCTTATGCTATTTTAAGGTGGATTTTCTAAAAGTTCTGAGCCCAAGTATGGGAGTAGTATTTAGCATCGAGTTGGGTATAATTCGAAGGTCTCATGCCCCAGAACTACGTGCCACCATAGAATTGAGATTTATGGGCCCGAGGCCGAGATAGTGATCACTAAAATTAAGGTTCTATTCCTATGTCAAGGGTATAACAACTCTCCCCAACGTGGGTAAGACATTGGATTCCATGTCAGCTCACATGGTTTATGTATGAACCCGCAAAGTTTCCTCATAATCTGAGCCTTAGAGCATGTTAAGTGAGGTATAATTCCGGCCCTATAAGATTGAGTAGTGACTTACCAAGTGATTGGTGTTTAAACCATATAAAAAAAATTTAAATTTGACTTTTGTTATGTAGAGAATTGAATTAGCTTTTCAACGATACCAATTTCTTTCAAATCCGATATCGGGGTGAGAAGTTACGGCCATTTTACTGAGAGTTGTCAAAACCGCCCAGGTGAGACGGACGATCCGACGGACCGTTGACTTCTTGACGGACCATCGCCCGGACCGTCGATGCCAAGGCAGTAACTCCCTTTTTTGGCCCAAGTGCGATGACCAAGATGACTGACCATCGGACCTGCGACAGATTGTCGCTGTGACCTTCGCGCTGAGGTGGTGTGGCCTAATCCTGGCCATCGTGCGATGGACGACCCGATGGACGGTCACTACAACCATCGCAAACCCCGTTCAGCAATTTTTAACTCGTTTTAAAAAGGGCTTTTCTATCTGTTAACTCTTTTATCAATCAGATATATATTTCAAATAAAGCAAATGGCTTCATTACTCATCTCTAACATAAGAAAGCTAGGGTTTACCTCCCAAGATCAAATCTAAAATCCTTCTCCAAGAAATTTAAGAGCTCACCATAGATTCTACAAATTGAGTTGAGAATTAAGTTCCCCAAGTCAAGTGTTGCAAGAACCCTCTCTCTCAAGGATAAGAAGAAGAGTCTAGAGCAATCTTGTTCATCCAATTTCATAATCTAAGGTATGTGGGGTTTTGAACAACGGTAATCCTTTCACCCTTGTGCCCAAAGACTTATTTAAACTATGATTTTCTGCAATCTATGAGATTTATGAATTTGAATTAGGGTTTTTCACCCATTATTATTTATTTTAATATTTTGATATTTCCCATGAATTGAGAGTCTAATGGCATGATTTTCACATATTTTCTTGAGAAATTGCAGCTGGGTCTATACCTCATGATTTTAATTCTTGAAAACTTAATAGTTGAAATATTTGAAACATTGAGTATATGAGTATGTTGAGATTTTGAGATGAATTGCTGAAATTTCACTACTGAAAATTACCCCTATCGCAACGAACTTTTTGGTGATGGTTAACAGAGCATTGCAATAGGTTATCTATTGCAACGGTTCTAAGAGTTACCAAAAATTATTGTTCTATTAGCTATAATTTAATATTATAATCGTTGCTTTTGACCATAATCGTTGCAATAGCTAAATAAAATAAGCTATAGCAACACTTGTTTTATTCCCTCCATTTTTTCTCCAAAATTTTTCATTCAGTCCGTCAAAAAATGAGAACATTTTAATAAAACTTTAATCTACAATCGCTTATTTCTCTCTTAGCCTAAACAACCTACACTATACTCTTAGCTTCTCATCGCTACAATCAACGATTAGGGTTGCCGGTGTGCTCTTCGATTAGCTGATAGAATCGCTACAATTGATGATTAGAGTTGTCGATGTATTCTTTGATTAGCTGATAGAATTGCTGCAATCTATGATTAGGGCTGCCGGTGTACTCTTCGCTAAAATTACTAACGAGAGTCGCTACAATTGCTACAAATGATTCTATCTTGTGGAGATGATCTGGTAGTGAGCTGCCGGTGGTGAGCTTTGTGGGATTTACTGGTGCCGCATCAAAAATCGATTTGTTTTAGGAAGTCTGACCGAATTTGCACTTCAATTTCTCTCAAATTTGCACTTCAATTTGGGAATTTTAAGGTTAGTGTATTCTTCTATGACTCTGACCTAATTTTTTGGGATTTTGTTTTTTTCTTGGATTCATTTGATTGCGTGAAATTTTGATTTCTCCTTGTAATTCTGCTGATTATGATCTTTATGTTGGGAATGATGTCGTAATGCGTTATATTGATAACCAAAAGTTGAGGAAGATGAGCGTTGGGGAAGTTGGTCTCTATATGTGCATAATCTTGAAATCCTGTTAACTTTTAAAGTTAAATTGATCATTTATTGTGTCTTCAATGAAGGCTTTGGGTACATAATCTATTTAGGTAGCTAGTGCTTTTCGGGTATGCAGATTACCTGTAGGTATTTCTAGATATATGCACAAAGTCTGAAACTTTTTGCAAGATTTACGACAAAAGTCTCAAGCTGGGGTGTAGATTGTGAACTAATTGTGTAAGAAATAGGAGAAAATGGTAGTCAAGTGATGTAATAAATCAAGAATCAAAAGTTAAATAGGAAAAGAGTTGGTAATAAGATATCTCATTGTCATATTTATTTCACTTATGTGGTGTGGGTAGTAACTTGTTTTTGTTAAGATGTCTATTTGAGTAAAAACAATTTACACGTGCAATTCAACATGTTCTCAAATAGCTCTGATTTAAAGGTATTGGATCTTGGACATAACTACTTTAGTGGTTCAATATCGAAATGGTTAGGCATTAGTCTTGAAATAACCACCTTACTCTTGAAAGGAAATCATCTTCAAGGCATCATTCCCATAGAGATATGCCGTGAAAGAAAATTGAGAATTATGGATCTTTCTCATAATAACCTCTCGGGACCTATTCCTCATTACATTGGGAACATGATGCAATTAACAGGAGCCAGAGAAGCGTACCCATATGGTCCAAGATTTTACTTTCCAGTATTCCAGACGTGGGGTAAAGATGTCGCGGTATATGTAGAAGATTCAATGATGAGGTCGACAATTTACTTTCAAGTTAACTATGCATGGGTTTGGAGCAGACGTTATGACCAAACATAATACCTATTCATATAAAGGTTGCGTTGTTGATTCTATGGCTGGAATTGATCTTTCTAACAACCAGTTGAGTTGTGAAATACCTAGGGAACTCTGTAACCTCACTGCGATGCAGGCGTTAAACTTATCAAGTAATGACATTATTGGAACAATACTATCTGAATTCTCGAACCTCCAGAAAATTGAGAGTTTGGACCTATCATTCAACAAATTGAGTGGGAGGATTCCCCCTCAACTTATAGAGTTGACAACTCTAGCAGTGTTTAGCGTGGCACACAATAATTTAACAGGTATGGCTCCAAAACGTACATCTCAGTTTGCAACTTTTACTGAAAGCAGTTATGAGGGGAAACCATTTCTTTGTGGTCCTCTGTTACATAAAAATTGCATGAAGAGTAAAGATATATTGATGTCACCTCCCGTGCCATATTGTTGTGAAGACGATCATGGTTTTCTAGAAATAGATTCGTTCTACATTTCTTTTCTTCTGGCATATGCAAATGTGGTGCTCGCTCTGGTTGTAGTACTTTGTGTAAACCCCTATTGGAGAAATGTCTAGTTTTATTACGTAGAGTCTTATATGTATTCATGTTACGATTATTTTGCTTCCAAATGTATACGACCTTAAAAATTAAGGTCACTTAGTTGCATTTCATTATGCAAATTGTATGTTTGAGTTGTTCTTGATACCTGTCAAGTTTATTAATACTAGTAGAAGTTTCATTGGTTTGCTTGTGTTTGGGAATGTGATAGTCTTTTTTGCGCCTATAATAATTTGAAAGAATTCTGTAGAATATAAACCCGACCATATCACGACTTCTGCTTAGTCTGGATATCAGACATGATATTCTTGAAAATATTGGATGTTCTGAGGAAAACATGCTTCCTATATTTGCGGAATTTTTTCAGATGGTTCTTCTGATGATTACTTCTAGTTCGTGAAAGAGCATCTATACTTGTGGTTGAAAGAAGTGAATTGCTTAAGTTACTTCTGACTGGTATCAGTACTGCATGCAACACTTGGATTTAGGCCTATGAAATATCATGGAAAATGGCCATTTAAATGCGTGTTTGCACTGCAGGTATGTAAATTTATCCAATTAATGAGCATTGACTTGAAGTAATATCTTAATATCTCAGGAGCCTGTGTCTGTTACTTTTTCTCTGCCCTTCACTTCACAATGTATTTCCATGGATGAATGGTTCTTCCTCATGTGCCTATTTGCAACAAATTACAATCCAAAAAAGATAACAAGTCCTGCTATGATTATTTGTGTTTATTTATCCGATCTTCTCTATGAACTTATGGTTAGAGTGCTCACATCCACAGTCGGTGAATTTATGCTTTGATAGTCTTAACCATGCTTGTTATAGTTTCATTTCCTGATTCTCCCCATAGCGGAGTTGAAGATTCTCATTGCTGATCACATATCAATTAGATATTATCGTTTGCAATGCCTGCCTATACAGTGTGAAGTTTGTTTTTCGTTTTGCAGTAGTAGTTTGGCATACCAATTTGAATTATGTTAACTAGTTTACATTTCTTATTGAGCAAACATGTATTTTATAGGAACCTTGACTACACTCACATATGTTGTCACTGATTTTGTCGACACTAGATAGTTTCAATGTGAATGACGAGGCATCGAGAGTTCTAGTTGATGCTCTACTGCCTGCCTATACATACACCGATGTATTGTAATGAACTCAGGTAATGTTATCCTCTCACAGTTTTATTTTTGGATACAATAAGTTATTTGACTATTTTTTGGGAAAACAAGCATCAAGTCTCTCCAAGGCACATATTCGAAATAAATTACCATGTTAAAATCAGTTTATTGGAAACAGTTTCTCCATCACTATCAGAAGTTGGGCCTATTGTTGAAGTTGCTTATCCATTATCTTATAGATAAGTAAAATATTTGTGGTTGTACTTCATCGTTGTGATAACCTGGTACAGATTTCTTCCAGATGTTGTAACCACTGAATCAGCAAGAGTTTTGATGGTTTACTTAAATGTGTTTCTCTTCCCGGAAGAGCTCTGGTCTTCAACTTTTAGGGTCATTTTCACTAATAACCTTACAGTCTAGTTGATGCCTTTTATTCTTTACCCTTGTTGAAAGGGGTAATGAAGAAAATAAATGAAGCTTTGAGGACTAGCCAACCTGACTATGGTTCGGCATTGATGAACATTTCTAATTTCTTATTCATATTGAGTTGCAAGTATTTCAATTTGATACAGATTTTTTAAATCCATTCGGTTGAGACAGTCTACCAGTTGATATAGTTGACTTGTTTCTTGTACCTACTTTTTTCCTCTATATTTTTGTACATCTCTCCTTTTCCCTGTGGAAGACGTCTTTCCATCAATATTCAGGCGACCTTCATTCTAACTAACTGCTTGATTGTGCTCTAGCAAGAGAAAAATTGACATCTTTAATTTCTGGACTAAATCTTATTTGCTACCTGATTTGTGATTGAGGCATAGTTTTTATAGTTGTTCATATCTGAATCTGAGGGAACATCATGCTGGTTAAGTCTTTGGGGTGGGGGTTATTATGTAACTAGTGTTTTCATGGTTGTACTCTATATTATTGTTTAGTGGTAATATGGCTTGACCATACTATTTTATAAGATGAACACGTGGTGCTTTCCTTATCATTGTACAAAGGTTGGCTCATTAACCAATTAGACGTATCCGCTACTTTTTTTCATGACAAGTCACGATACAATGCTTTTATGAGGCAATTTAAGAGGTTCAATCATTGAGAAATTTTTAACACTCACCTCATGCATGATTTCAATGTCTTGGAACTTTTTTCTCAACCTTTCCTTTCAATAAACTCATGATTGCCACTTGTTTATATTTCTCGAAGGCCAAGATATCTTGATTTCTTACTCTAACTTGTACAGTTTATCAATAAATACATGAATAAGGCCAGCCTATTATCTGTAGAGGGCTTCATACTATTTTCCTCAACTTGTTTGTTGATATTATATTTAGGTCAAATCTGTCTTTACATCCAAGCATCTCTTTGGAGCCTCTTCTTTTGCTAATGCATCGACATATCTAGACAAACTGATTGTCTCCATGAAATAATGTATAATATTTCAGTGAAATCCTTCCCTGAAATTATCTTATAAGATGTCTCACTTAAGATCCTGACATGGCTTTATTGATTTATGATACTGTTAGTCTATGGACCATCATATTTGCAGGTTACAGCTGTGAGATGAGTGAAGATTAGAAAATCGCAAGGCATTTGCTAATATACGGTCAGCCTGACCCAGCAGCCTCTTCAATAGTTGTTGATTTATAGCTCTCAATCTCACAACTTCATCTTCTAATGAAGCATCCCGAGCCTTCTTTTTCTCACAATACTTATGAACAACTTCCTTATTACCCACCAGGCGTTTCCTTCCTTTATTCTTCGGAAAACTCTGCAGTATCATCGCTGGGGTTCTTATCGTCCTCCGAGGTAGGCACTATTTTAGTGTGAATATGGTAGAAAGTGTGGGTATGAGAGTTATCAGGACCAGGCGGGTTACAAGCGTGGCATGAAGTGCATAAACTCAAATGTTGCTTCATTTGTTACTCCATGTGCATGGAAATGTTCAAACTTGGTTTAAACGTGAAAATGTTTCAAACTGGTTATATAATCGTAGCAGACTACAATAAACCAGCTGACTGTATGGTTCCTTTTTATTTTTTCTTTTAATTTAAGCATACAAAGATATGCTTATCTTCTAATTTGTAATATATTCAATATGCAGAAAAGAAGTCTGGAATCCATATAATACCTGTATTTATCTCGGTTGATCCTGAAAAAGATACAGTTGAGCAAGTAGGCGAATATATCAAAGGTATCTTTCCCTCTCATTTGAGTTAAGCAACTAATAGTTTATAGTGGTCCTCAGTTTGGACTGGTATTATGTAAAGATAGTTTGTTCTGTTATTAGGTCATCAACAAGTCATTTGGCTTTGATACTACCATAGAGGAGGCTCAACGTGCCATCAATGAAGCTCAAAATGCTGAGAACGACATCGGTTTGGTGAAGTTGATGGCTTGCTATAGTGGTAACATGCTTTTACTAAGTTTTATGCATAGAAAATAGATTAAACAAACAGTTGTGGCCATGCTGTTTTGTTGAACCATGTAAATCTGATCTCTGAATAAGGATTAAACAAACATAGAAATTAGGGAAAGCTTAGAGAAATCCAATGCCAGTGAAGTCTAAAACATAGAAATTGTCTAATTTACATGGAAATTGAAGTCTGATATTTCTGGTAAAATTTTTAGCTCTGCAAAAGACAGATAATAGACAGAAATGACCTGATCAAGCTTCTTCCTTATATTGAGAAGCTTTCTTAAGCAGTTTCTTGAAGTTTAAGGACTTTAGACTTTTCCTTGTCTATAACTAGGGTGTTATCTGTTTGTCTGTAGTGATAACATGCTATCTGAACTTACTGTGAACCTATTTGATATTTTATTTTTTGAACTTCCAGTGACTTGAACAATCATGAATCTACAAGGGTGTTCAAGAAATCATCAGAAAGTTAAAGAACTTTGTTTCAGCTGGATCGCTTGCAGCTTTACGAAAAAAATAGATGCTAGAACACAAGAAGAAGAAGAATACAGGCTACATAGAATTTCTTGAAACTTATTGCGACTAGAATTTGATACTATGTAAAAACTTAACTAATCATCTGGGTACTTAACATACATTTTGCTTTTGGATTTAGATTACTAGTTTAATTTGTTCCATATTTTGGATTATGTGATTATTAATAAATGATTTTGTTTTATGATGTGTGTATAATTGTTTATTGTAATTTATTATGTATGTAAATACTAATTTACAATACGTCGCAAGAGATATTGTTGCAAACGTCGCAATACATGTTGTTGCAATGGTTTAACGTCGTTGCAATAACTTCTATTGCAACAGTTAGTAACCGTTGCAATAGATGAAAATAGGCGTCCCAATAAGTCAAAAAATAACTGTCGCTATAGGTCAAGTTATGGCGACGGTTGCAACCGTTGCAATAGATGAAAATAGGCGTCTCAATAAGTCAAAAAATAACCGTCGCCATAGGTCAAGCTATGGCGACGGTTGTCTAAAACCATCGCCATAGCTTGACCTATGGCGACGGTTCTTACAACCGTCGCATAAACCTTTGCCATAGACCTATTGCAACGCCCACCTATAGGACGGTTACTGAACCATTGCGGTAGAGCTATGGCAACGGTTTTTCTATCTATTGCAATGATTTTGCAACCGTCACCATAGGGATAATTTATGGTAGTGTTTCCAGGTTTCTACATGAGTTATGAATCTATATGCTATCTATTATGCTTTTGATAAGTTTTAACTTGAGATTGAATTATGGGTTATTAAGCCCTACTTGAGACTTAAGATTTTATGAACTATTGTGCTATAAGCACCCATGATTTGGTCATTCTGAGATTATTGAAAAATGATTGACCTACTGGTCATAGAGTTTTGAAATACACTTCACTACATGAGATTACAGATTTGACTATTGGGTTCTTATTGAACCACAAAGTTATTCTAAAGTGGATTTTTATGAGATCAGCGAGATAATCTAAAGGGAGTAGTATTTAGCACTGAGTTGGGTAAGTTACTACGATTTCTTACCCCAGAACTACGTACCACCGTAGGTTGGGCCTGAGACTGAGATGATTATTGGGGGGCCCGAGGCCGAGATAAGTGATCAATGAATTGAGGTTATACTGATAACGCCCAAACTACAGCTCTCGTAAGAGTGTAAGCGGTCGCTGTCAAATATAGAACCCAACTGGGTTGGGTGTCGAATCCCACAGGGAATACTTGGTCACTAAGTGTTGCAATTATTAGTAGGCTGTTGATCGAAAATTCCATGAAAAAGAGGGGATTGGATTGTGGCGTGAATTAATGCTATCAAAGTAACAACAGAATGCTTTGTTTAGTAAGATTTAATCACAGAGAAAAATACGTTAGGGTTATGTCCACCTTATGAGTTCTACGTATCTATTAACTATGAGTAATGCGGAATTCAGACATGCATGCACTTATAGAGATTCGTATTCTAATGGTAAATCCTAGTGTTTCTCAACCATCAAGGATTATTTCACTTTAACTCTCTCGAGCTTAAAGCGTGTAACTAACGGTACAAACTCTCCAAGAAGTTAATCTAGTTACGGCACTAACGTGTAAATAGGGGTTGGTAGCCCTATTTCATTGTCACACTCTCTTTTCCAAACATGTAACTTTTCTCTCGAACAAGTTAATGCTATAATGGCGTATTCTATATGTTTGCAACCACAAGAATGTAATTAAAATGAAAAGAGTAATGATATGAGTAGCATACGTATCAAGAATTCACAAACTCATAGTAATAGATAGTATATCAAAAGGCTTCCATAACCCTAACAGAGAAGTTTAACTACTCATGATTACAACAAAGATCACAATAGACATCATCATCGTACCAAAGCTTGAATAATCTCACGGTGGGGATGAGATTGGCGTCAAAAGGGATTGACGATTTTGCTCCCCTCGTTGCTCACGTGTTTGCCGTTTTTCCCTGTCTTAAAACTTACAGATTATGTAACGTGAATTATGAATAAAAACATAACATGCTGAAAAATTCAGCAATAGGGTTTTTATAAGGTCTTTGTCTACTAAATTATTGCTGCATCCCTAAGTATTTAAAAATACTGATTTTGCCCGGGACAAGTTTTCCATGCGTCACATTCAGTCCATAAGCTTCCAAAAGTTGTCTTCCCTTTTATGCGAAGTTTTTCTTTGCTGCCCAAAGGTCCACAAAGTGCTGAAATCTTCATCATTAATACTTGAAAACATGCTAATCACGTTGGTTAGCTCACTTAAAGGAAAATGGACTAAAAGTGCAGGAATTATATATTTTATCCTCAAAACTTAGCTGTAACATGGGTAAATTATGGTATTTAGGCGTGTAAATACGCCCAACATCAACACCCCACACTTAAAGCTTTGTTCGTTCTCGAACAAAATATTACGTCCATGCAAGCATCTAACTAGGATTTCACAGCAGTAACACAAAATATTCATCAAGACAGGCACAACAATTATTAACAACGAGTAGTTTTCTGGATCACTACTAGAAACAATTCAACCTCCAACATAGACTCGTGATGATGGCTAATTCGTATCCACAAGTTAAGGCACAAAGAATCATATAACACTACCCAAAACTCATCAACCATGTGTGTCTCACACAAGATATCACCCATAATTACTCATAAGTTTTGCATTTTTCGAAACATGGGTATAAGATTCTCCTTGCTCTCACTCTCACAAAGAATTCATATGTTGCAACTGATGACCATAGGCTTGCCCTTAGTGTAATGCTCTACTAATATCAGAATGCTAAGCTTAGGATCAAATAGGTCTTTACTGGTTGTAATGTAGGCTAAGGGACAGGTAGGACTATTTTGGCCAGAAATAGTGACTATTTTCCCTAAGCGCTTTAATACATCACATTATGCCATTACACTCTCTTTTAAACAACCCTTCTACCTTTATTTTTATCTAACACCCCTTTTCACCTATTTTGTTATTCAATTATAAACACAAAGGTGAGAATATACAACTTTTTTTTTTATTTTTCTATTTGTATTTTTTTTTATAAAACACCTCTATGATAGCCACTCTTATTCACAACAATTTCAAGTACCAATACACTCTGAGGCATCACTCTCACCCACTTTCCTCTTATTTTGTCACATGACTCTACAATTTAAAGCGCTTAGGAATTTGGATCAAATTATGGTCTTGAAAAAAAATGGATTAGGCTACATATGAGGCTGTCAAAGAAAATAGCTAAAGGCTCAAAGGGGGTTAACTAGGATAATGTCCAAGGGTAGGAAAAAAGAAGGTAAACAATCACAGGCTGCCAAAGAAATGCCTAAATCATCTCCTAAACTCACACTCTTTATTTCGCTTTACACACACACCAGGCAAGTTCTAGCATCAGCCACAAACACAGAATATACTATAACCTCACACACACAAGGCACATGGTCAACTTTATTGGGATTAGTATAGACTCTTGACCCAACAAATGAATGAATTAAACCACACACTTATCACACAGTAAGTCATACTTAGAGCCTAAACGTCTCAACAGTAATGATTTTAGCACAAACTCTTGTCATAATACCATGCTGCCTATCAGAACAATTTCATGCAAAAAAATATAAAAAAAACTAAAAATCTAACTGCAAACAAGAATAAATGTAGGCAAAGAAGTACACTACAGCATACAAATACCCTCACCCCACACTTAGACGGGACACACTTCCCTCAGTGAAAATAAATTAGGAAAACCTGATTAGTCGGACTCCTCTTCTATGTCTGGGGTCATACCCCTTGTGTCGGAATCATCATCAGAGTCGTCATCACCAGAGTTGTCCTCCACATCGTCAGTCGAGGTATTTGCAGAGAGGGGGACTCAGCTTACTCTTTTCTCTCCCTTTTTGACCTTTCTGTGAGGTGGACACTTTTTCTTTCCCTTGTCGTCCTTTTGGTGCCATTCTTCCTGAGATTAAAATAGAGTCATGTTAGCTTCATCTCAGAAGATTCAAACGACAAACAAGTTGTAGTGGCCCCACCCTACACTTAATTTGTTGGCACAAACTAATTAAGTGAATGATGTCAATTACTCAGACTTCATCGATATACATTTAGGTGATATGTTCCAACAATATGTTCAGCACAGTTATACTTTTATGTCATCTTAACTATCCTTTCCAAGTTAATTTCATGTAATGTTGTCTATACTTTCATGTTTGAATGAATGCACTTTTTGAACAAGATTACCATATATGGATTGTACCACAAATAGAAACAAGGTATTGCATAGGCATAGTCACACCATCTTATGCTTGTGTTCGATCATAATCGGTATCTCGATGAACGAGTCATTCAAACATTCAAGCTTTCAACTTACAAGATTATGTATTAACTCCACAATTTTGACTTCATAAAACTATGCCAGTGTATAACAATTAAATACAAGTCGGAACAAAGTTAAGAACACCCATACGTATTATTTCACTCAACTAGATGTATCATACAAATCAACCACCTTCAAATCACCAACACCACTTCAAGATTTAACAAATCATTATAGGCGTAGTATTGTAACAACTACGGAATATAAAAGAAGAACTTACTTGGTGATGGACTTGGAAGATGATCTTGCAAGGTTAGATGAGCAAAAAGAAAAGTTTTGAGAGATTTGGGAAGGTTAGGCGGCGCCTAATGCTTTGCCTAGTTGGGCATAGGCGGCGCCTATGCTATAGCCTAGTTGAGCATAGGCGGTGCCTATGCTATGGCATTGTAGATTCAGAGAGCAAAGGCTTTGGCATAGGCGGCGCCTAATGCTTTTCCTAGTTGAGCATAGGCGGCGCTTATGCTATGGCCTAGTTAGGCATAGGCGGCGCCTATGCTATGTTATTGTAGATTCAGAGAGCAAAGGCCATAGCATAGGCCTTGCCTTGTCCGTTGCCTAGGTTTACATAGGCCTTGCCTTGTCCATTGCCTAGATTTGTATAGGCCTTGCCTTTACCATTGCCTAGTTGCTCCTTCATTCCTAACTTACCACCTTTAATATAGCTCACTTTCAAATCAAAATTTGAGACCAATCTCCTCCTTTATACGTCTTGTACCTATACTTACTCAAAAACAACAAAAACGATTAGAACGATGGGTTGCCTCCCACCAAGTGCCTTAGTTTTGGTCGTGGCTTGACTCTTCTTTTTGGATTCTTATTTAACAAAACAAACTCCTAGTAAAACAAAACAATTAAAAACGATGGGTTGCCTCCCACGTAGCGCTTGATTTATTATCGCGGCACGACATAGTTACCTCGATTACTTAGACTTCATCGAGATAGATGGTGCATCATTTTCTGAATGGATTCAGATGACGTTGATGCTTACTTGTAGGCATGCAATCTTCTTCGAGATGACTCTTGTGCATACATATCCCAGGAGGGATACCAATTATATCATCAATAGTCCAACCCATAGCTCTCTTGTACCTCTTCAGAGCAGAGATGAGAGCCTCTACGTGCTGTTCACCTAAATCAGCCGCAACACTCACCGGAAGTGTATTTCCATTTCCCAAGAACGCATACCTTAGGTGACTGGGGAGCTCTTTCGATTCTAGCACTGGTGGCTCTTCAATGGAAGTCTTCGCTGTTGGTGACGGTCGATTCTTAAGATCAAGGTCCAGCTTCTTAGGAGCATGAGAATAGGACCTTATTCCTGTTAGAGCACAAACGGTTTCTTCATATTCTTCAAAATCCTCATGCTTAAAATTCAACAACACAGCAGACAATGGCTCAACAGTAAGCTGCTTCTCTACAGATAATTCTTTCTCATCCTTATAGTAAACATCAGCTATAGAGAACACATCCATATCTCTAGGCTGCTTCATCGATTTACATACATCAAAATGGACCACTTCGTCATTCAGCCGAAATAAAAGCTCATTAGCTCTTAAATCAATAAGCACACTTCTAGTTGCGAGGAAAGGGCGTCCCAAGATTATGGGAGCTTCAGAATCCACCTCGCAATCCAAAATAACAAAGTCTGCAGGAAAAATGAATGTAGAAACCTTCACCAATACATCATATAAGATACCAACAGGTCGTTTTACCGACCTATCTGCCATCACAAGTCGCATATTGGTTGGTGTAGGATCGCCCAACCCCAACTTTCTGTAAACGGATAACGGCATCAAATTGATGCTAGCCCCCAGATCGCATAATGCCTTAGCAAAATTCATAGATCCAACCGTGCAAGGAATAGTGAAAGCACCAGGATCTACCTTCTTCTGTACTAAAGACCTCGTGGTAATTGCACTGCAATGATGAACATCCTCTGCCAACTCATAGCTTACTGCCCGCTTCTTTGTCAATAGGTCCTTCATGAATTTAGCATACCCAGGCATCTGTTCCAGCGCCTCCACCAAAGGAACATTAATAGTCAGCTGCTTCAACATGGTCATAAATTTACTGAACCTGGTGTCATCAGCTTTCTTCTTCAGTCTCTGAGGAAAAGGTGGTGGTGGAAGAGGAATCGTTTTCTCCACCACTTCCTTTTTATCTTTCTTCCGATTATCAACCTTTTCAGGAGTGTCATCAGCCTTCTTCTTCAGTCTCTGAGGAAAAGGTGGTGGTGGAAGGGGAATATTTTTCTCATGAACGCTCTCATTTTGATTTTCAGCTTCTATAGAATCATCACAATCTGCATCAATAACATTCTCCTCTATATCATCAACCACCTGCTTGCCTTTGGATGGATTTTACAATACTTTACCACTCTTGGTAGTAATAGCCATACATGATCCATCGTTCCTTGGGTTTTTCACAGTGTCGCTAGGTAAAGTACCAGCCTTTCTTTGATTGAATATCGTTGAGAGTTGACTCAATTGTTGCTCCAGCTGTTTTATTGCAGTAGAATGTGAGTCAACCAATTGATTTATTGATGACAAATCATTCTTCACCTCAGTTACTCCCGTGTTGGTTGCCTCCACTCCTTTCAACAGCTTAGCCATCATATCTTCCATGGACATCTTCCCAGAGCCAGACTCCACAGCCTCACGATTTTCAGGAGGAACATACAAACCACTCCTGTCAGTCTTGTTCTTCCAACTACCTTGATCGCGGCCCTTGTATCCAGATTTATCATAATAGTTCCGACCTTGGTTTCCTTGGGCATTGCCTCGGAAACCCCCCTGATTATTCAAGTAGTTTGCTTTTTCCTCAGAGTCGGATTCATCTCTTCCCTGTGATACAACGGCCTTAACCTTTTCGTTCTTCCCTGATAATAAGTGCTTGGTAAGAAGATCCATCTGCATTTTCATGTGAGTCATATCCTGGTCACGTTTCTCTTGTCTTCGTCTCTGTTCTGCAGTCATACCAATAGATATAGTAGAGCTTGCTACCTCAGAATCCCTGGTATGACAAGCTCTACTCTACTTTGTCATACGATCTAGCATATCACTTGCCTCAATAAAAGTAAGGTCCATGAATGATCCACCTGCAGCATTATCAACCACTGGCTTTGTTACCGAGTTCAAAGCCCTATATAATATTTCCATCAAGTGGATATTGGTCATCTGATGGTTTAGGCACCACATGAGCTTCTTCTTGAACCTCTCCCATGTTTCGTGGAGAGCTTCAGTTGGAAGCTGTCGAAAATTGCTGATCTCATCTCTTAATTGTGCCCTCTTAGATGGCAGAAAGAATCTTTCTTGGAAAGCGTCTTTCAGTTGCCTCCAATTAGTAATAGAGTCAGGAGTTAGTCAGTTCAACCATAGAGTTGCCTCTCCAGATAGAGACAATGGAAATAAGCGCAGCCGAATTGCATTCTGTCCAACTCCTGGATTGTCAAACGCCTTGCTTGTTGAGATAAAATTAATCAGATGCATATTCGGATCATCGCCTGCAAGTCCACCAAATAATCCCTTGAGCTGCAATAGATGAATCATGGTGCTAGTGATATTGAACTTGGCTTCGGGAGCCAAGGGCGGAGGAATAATAGCCCCTGTGGCACCAGCCCCATCAAGATCGTCATCATCATCATCAAAAGGAGCCTGCACAGCTCGGCGTTTAGGTCTCATTCTAGCTTGACGATCTCTCCTGTTCACAGGCGCTGCCACCTCATCTGCATGCCGTGGATTAAGTAACTCATCATCACCCAGGTCCTCATTATCAGGATTTGTTGCCCCACCTGGGTTATCAATATTCTATTGATGCACTTGAGCAGCTGCCAACGCAGCTAATCTAGCCTGCTCCTGTTGAGCAGCCCTTCTTTCAATGTCACGTTGTGCATCCATTCTGCCAATAAGTTGTGGTTCAGGATTTATGGGTAATAATGGCTGACCAGATCGTCGTGTATTTGGCATGCACTCTACCAAACCTGAACAAAACAAAAACAACAAACAAAAAGTAAAATTCAAGAATTTTAGACCAAAGGGTCTATTAACTAACACAAACTTAGTTGACAACTGTATTCCCCGGCAACGGCGCCAAAATTTGATAACGCCCAAACTACAGCTCTCGTAAGAGTGTAAGCAGTCACAGTCAAATATAGAACCCAACTGGGTTGGGTGTCGAATCCCACAGGGAATACTTGGTCACTAAGTGTTGCAATTATTAGTAGACTATTGATCGAAAATTCCACGAAAAAGGGGGGATTGGATTGTGGCGTGAATTAATGCTATCAAAGTAACAACAGAATGCTTTGTTTAGTAAGATTTAATCACAGAGAAAAATACGTTAGGGTTATGTCCACCTTATGAGTTCTACGTATCTATTAACTATGAGTAATGCGGAATTCAGACATGCATGCACTTATAAAGATTCGTATTCTAATGGTAAATCCTAGTGTTTCTCAACCATCAAGGATTATTTCACTTTAACTCTCTCGAGCTTAAAGCGTGTAACTAACGGTATAAACTCTCCAAGAAGTTAATCCAGTTACGGCACTAACGTGTAAATAGGGGTTGGTAGCCCTATTTCCTTGTCACACTCTCTTTTCCAAACATGTAACTTTTCTCTCGAACAAGTTAATGCTATAATGGCGTATTCTATATGTTTGCAACCACAAGAATGTAATTAAGATGAAGAGAGTAATGATATAAGTAGCATACGTATCAAGAATTCACAAACTCATAGTAATAGATAGTATATCAAAAGGCTTCCATAACCCTAACAGAGAAGTTTAGCTACTCATGATTACAACGAAGATCACAATAGACATCATCATCGTACCAAAGCTTGAATAATCTCACGGTGGGGATGAGATTGGCGTCAAAAGGGATTGACAATTTTGCTCCCCTCGTTGCTCACGTGTTTGCCGTTTTTCCCTGTCTTAAAACTTACAGATTCTGTAACGTGAATTATGAATAAAAACATAACATGTTGAAAAATTCAGCAATAGGGTTTTTATAAGGTCTTTGTCTACTAAATTACTGCTGCATCCCTAAGTATTTAAAAATACTGATTTTGCCCGGGATAAGTTTTCCATGCGTCACATTCAGTCCATAAGCTTCCAAAAGTTGTCTTCCCTTTTATGCGAAGTTTTCCTTTGCTGCCCAAAGGTCCACAAAGTGTTGAAATCTTCATCATTAATACCTGAAAACATGCTAATCACGTTGGTTAGCTCACTTAAAGGAAAATGGACTAAAAGTGCAGGAATTATATATTTTATCCTCAAAACTTAGCTGTAACATGGGTAAATTATGGTGTTTAGGCGTGTAAATACGCCCAACATCATATACTCTTTGGCAAAGAGTATGGCGCTCCTCCCCAACTTAGGGTCTCTTCCTTAGGAGGACAAAATGTTGGACTCCATGTAGCTCACATGGTTTATATCAGTTAAGAGAACCTCCCTTAAAACTAAAGCTTTGAGATAAGTTATTTCCTTAAGACTAAAGTATTTTCCCTTGATATAAGTATTTTCCTTAAAGATTGGAATGAGATATTTTCCAAAATGATTGAAATGCCTTCAAGTATGTCCCAAAGTTATATGATTCTGAATTCCAAGTATTTGAGTTCAAAAGAGTTATGAGTTCTTGAACATTAAAGAAGTTTTACTCTCCATGAGGCATATGCATGAGTTGAAAGTATTGCTTAAATATTACTTTAGCCTTGAGTAATGAGAATAAGAGAAGAGTACAGATTTCAAAGATAAAGTATAATGACTCACGAGATTTTTGTTACATGTTCCATTCTACATGATTCATAAGCTTTACATTTTTGTGCTTATTCAATCCATATGAGTCATTAATTGTTGCATGCATGATTTAATTAAAGAGTAATGATGTTGTTTTATATAAATGCATGAAACCCACATACTCAGTACATTCTCAAGTGTTGATCCACAAATACGTCTATGTACTACAAGTCTTATAATATAGGTTCAGGTGCTCAGTCCCAGCCTCGTTAGTGATTTTTGGGTACCTCTATCTACATTCCTATAGTGGTGAGTCCTCATGATTTGAGGAACTATATTCAGACATTTCAGTATTTGAGAGACTATGTTATTATTTTCAGTGCATTTTGAGTCAGTTGGGGACCTGTCCCAACGACTCTCTAGTTCATGGATTAGTAGAGGTTTTGTCAGACTAGTTATCGGATTGTTGTTGTGTTGAGATTTTCGGTATTTTGGTCACTTGGACCGAGTATTATATTTGTATTTCCTTTCATTTGATATGACAGTGTCAGTGTTTTTTTATTTTTCCTTGAAATGAGTTATTATATGTAGTGATAGGCTCCAAAGGGTTAGCTTGGGGCTACTTGTAGCCTTAAGCACTGTGTGACGTCCCGGGAGGCGATTTTGGGTCGTTACAAACCTGGTATCAGAGCCTAAGATTTTTAAGGAGTCCTAGGGAGTCTGACAAGCCGTGTTGAGTAGAGTCTTGATCATCGATGTATAGCGTGCCACATCTATGAGTAAGAGGTTACAAGACATTTTAGGAAAAAGTTGTTTCTTTCTTTCAGATTCTATCGTGCCTACAGTTGTCCCTCATATCTAATAATTATGCTATTTTATTTTTAGAAAATGCCTCTCCAAAGAGCGAATGATAGCAAAAACAATGATGAGCAACCCCCACCTGTTGATCCTTTAAATGAGACGGTATCTCATGCTGAGTTTTGGGTGGCCTCTCAGGCGTTAGCCCAAGAAGTCACACTAATGTTCGGGCCAGTAACCAGGCCACAATTGCTAATCAGCAGGGAGGTGATGTAGCCACGACAAGAATTTATGATTTTATGTGGATGAATCCGCCTGAGTTCTATGGGTCTAAGGCAGATAAGGACCCACAGTTGTACTTGGAGGAGGTGATAAAGATCACATAAGTGATCCATGTTTCTGAGGAAAAAATTATTGAGTTAGCATCCTACAGACTGAAGGACATTGCTTATGATTGGGTTGTATCGTGGAGAAAGGGTATGGGTGAGCATGCCGCTCCTCTGATTTGGCAGGTGTTCCAAGATGCATTCTTGGAAAAATTCTTTCCACTTGAGATGAGGGAGGCTAAGATTGAAGAGTTTATAAACTTGAGGCAGGGCTCCATGACTGTTAAGGAGTACTTCTTAAAGTTCAACCAGTTGGCCAAGTATGCTCCTGACTTGATTTCTGACACCCGGGCTAGTATGAGCAAACTGGCGTTTCTGGGTTGGTACAGAAGGAGTGTAGGACTGCGATGTTATATAGGGATATGTATCTGTCTAGGTTGATGATGCATGCCTAGCAGATAGAGACGGATAAGATAAGAGAGAGAGATAGAATGAGGGGTAACAAAAAGGCTAGATCTGAGCAGCATAAGTATAGCTAACCTAGGTTCCATAGAGGGAACCACCCTCAGTTTTAGAGGCGTCCGTCTATGCCGCGCCTTCATCCGCTAGTGCTCCCGCGCCTAGAAGCAAGTAGGAGCAAAGGGGCAGGTCTTTTATGTCTAGGTCGTAGAACAGTGTTGGTAACAGGCCCTGTTATCATCCTTGTGCTAAGTGTGGTAGGGATCATCCCGATGAGTGTTTCGTAGATTTGAGGGGTTGTTTTGATTGTGGCAAGTAGGCCCACAAACTTAGAGATTGTCTTCATGCTAGACAGGGGAACAGAGATGCCTGACCTCAGGCACAGGGTACTAGTGCACCAGCTCCTGTAGCCCATCCCGCCCCTACTCAGGGCGCTTCATCTAGCACTGTTGGCGGTCAGCGCCAGAACAGATTCTATGCCTTACCATCCCGTCAGGAGCAGGAGGACTCACCCGATATTGTTACTAGTATGCTCCGTGAATTTTTCTTTGATGTTTATGTGTTGTTGGACCCCAGGTCAAATCTCTCTATGTAACATCACTTGTGGCTGTGAATTTCAAAATGAGTCCTGAACAGATTTCTGAGCCTTTCTTAGTTTCTACACTAGTAGGGGAGTTAGTTTTTGCTAAACAATTGTATAAAGATTGTCCTGTTACTGTTCTTCATAGAGTCATACTTGCGGATTTGATAGAGTTAGACATGGTGGATTTTGACCTTATTCTGGGTATGGATTGGCTTCATTCTTGTTATGCATCCATAGTCTATCGAACCCTTGTGGTTAAGTTTTATTTCCCTGAAGAACCAGTGTTTAAATGGTCCGAGAGTTTGGGATCTCCCAAGAGTCATTTTATCCCCTATCTCAAAGCCAGGAAGCTAATATCCAAAGTTTGTATCTATCACCTAGTTAGAGACAAAGACACTAAGTTCGAGGCTCTAACTATTCAGTCAGTCGATATTGTTAATGCATTTCCAGATGTTTTTCAGGAAGATCTCCCAGAGGTACCTCCCGATAGAGAGATAGAATTCGGGATTGACCTTCTTCCCGACAATTGGCCCATTTTTATTCCACCATACTATATGGCACCTGCAGAGCTTAAGGAGTTAAAATAGCAACTCAAAGATCTTTTAAGCAAAGGTTTCATTAGGCCCAGTATTTCTCCTTGGGGCGCACCTATTTTATTCATGCAAAAAAAAGATGGTTCTTCGCGTATGTGCATTGACTATCGTCAACTTAACAAGGTCACAGTCAAAAATAAGTATCCTCTTCTAAGAATTGATGACCTGTTTGATCAGTTGCAAGGTGCAAGTTATTTCTCCAAGATAGACCTTAGATCCGGCTATCATCAACTTAAAGTGAGAGAGTGTGATATTCCAAAGATAGCTTTCTGAACCCGCTATCGTCACTTTGAGTTCCTAATCATGTCTTTTGGGCTAACCAATGCCCCAACAGCCTTTATGGACCTCATGAATCGAGTATTCAAGCAATATCTTGAATTATTTGTCATTATTTTCATAGATAATATCCTTGCATACTCCCATAATGAGAATGATCATGTGAATCACCTTAGAATTATCTATCAAACTCTTAGAGACCACCAGTTGTTCGCCAAATTTAGTAAGTGTGAATTTTGGCTAAGGCTGTAGCCTTTCTAGGTCATATCATTTCAGCCGAAGGAATTAGAGTTGATCCCCAAAAGATAGAAGCTGTGAGAAATTGGCCTAGACCTTTCTCCCCATCTGACATTAGAAGTTTCTTGGGTCTAGCTGGCTACTACTGTAACACCCCGTAAATTTTTTTCATACACTTATCGCGATTATATGGAGTCCTAAAGGCTTGCGTATGGGTTAAATTAAGTTTATGATGTTCGGAAGTATCCCGTCAATAGTTGTATGTGTAGGTATTGGAATAATCTTTCCAACGATATAAAGTTTGCCCAAAACAGAGGAGTATTTCATATAAGCAAGCACATTCGAAATTTCAAAACGGTGGCCGGGAAGCCTGTGAACAGTAAATCTGCAGGAAAATTACTGCAGCTAGGCAATTTTTTTTGAAACAACTTTAGACGATCATAACTCCATGTACAAAAAGAACTGTGTGAGATTCTATATATCGACGAAAATCTCCGAGAGTATTATTTCCGATGAAATTGGTTTCATCCAAATCCAATGTCTGAGTAAGGAGCTATACCCGTTTTACTACAGCCTATCAAAAAAAAAACAGAATTTTGGGATAGATTTTTGGGTCAACTTTAAACGACCATAATTCCTTGTACAGGAAGAACTGGGTGGTATAATTTATATAAAAATGAAATCCCTTTGAATTATATTTCCAATGCAATTGGTTTCACCCAAATCCGATACCGGAGCAAAGAGTTATGATCGATTTACTTCAGCCTGTCAAAACTGTCCACTGGGGACAGATTCGGATTTATTTAAATTTTTAGGGCAAAATGGTCAATTTCTATTACCTCTTGGAAGAAAATTGGTCTTTATAAACATACACTTAGCCTCATATATATCATATATCATCCAATTATTAAGAGAAGGTGAAACCCTAGCCTAATTTCAACTTCAAATATTTTGTGATTCAACCGTAGAAAATTCGAATTGGTTCCGTAGTTGTGTTCACCATCTCGAAAGCTTCGATAAGCACCCCATGGTTATGTAAGGAGGATTCTAAATACAAGAGTTCATTGTTAAGGTATGAATATTGTTTATTCTTGATTCTTATCCATGAATAAGTATTGATAAAGGATTATGAGTATTGTCTTGATGTTGGAAGATAACTAGAAACATAGTTATGAATTGTTTTGTATAAATTGTTAGTAGTAAATTATGGAAGTTGTTGTATTGGATTATGGAGGATGAATTGTGGTGATATATCATTATATTAGTGGTTATGTATGCCTAGTGATCATGTTGGTATTGGATGGTGATTAAGAGGGGAAATAAAGGCTAAGAGTGATGTTGAGGGATATTGCATGAAAATGCATGATATGTGAATGTAATAAGAGTATAAGAGGATGTATGTAGCACTCTTATTGATGAGTTAAAGGATTACTTCCTAGACATTATTTGGTGAAGTTAATACCTAAATGGTAAGGTTTGGTTGCTAATACTAGTTTGCCACAAATGACTTATTGTAGATAAGTGTTCGAAGAGTACGGGAAGTCAAGTTGGACTTGTATTGAAGTGATTATATCAAGGTATGTAAGACATACTCTATCTAATCTTTGGCATGAATAATGACCCATGGAACTCTCAAGTAAGCTTCCAACATTGTCCTACGACACATGACACATAATAACATCATATGATCTTCGACACTACCAATTGAACTTGTTTTCACTTTTAAGATGTCCGGCTAGTCAAAAAAATGTCCATATACTATTGTTGACTCCGAAATGGTTTAATGAGGTATCCATGATTCTCTACTTTATTTTCATGATATTGATTACCTATTTACATGTTTTTCCTATTGAGGTATCATGGTTTCAAGTTCCATATGGTGTGACCACAAAGTAACCAATCTCAAAGATTTATTGAATTAAGAAATGGAATGTCTTTATTTTAAATTGATGATATGATGTATTGTATTAGTACCACTGATCAGTTGGCCTTTGTATTATAAAGATTATGTATATATGCTATTCCAGGGGTGGTTCCTGATGTATTGTATTAGTACCACTGATCAGTTGGCCATTGTATGACATATGTTATGTATTGATAAGGAATACGGGAAGTAATGATATGAAAGTAATGTGTAGGTATCCCATCAGCTCTTTTAAGTGTGGTCTACTCATATTGTTTATTCACTGGTATCTGGGTTCTGTTGATCTTTTGTATCTCATCTTGATACTCACTGCCTTACATACTCAGTACATATTTCCGTACTGACGTCCCTCACGGGGGATCTGTATTCATGCCTGCAGGAACAGGTACTTCGGGTCGTACACCTCCGAAATAAGAGCCAGGACATTCTGTTGATAGTGGTGAGCTCCAGTTGTTTCGGAGCATCCCAAGTCGTTTCTATATGTATTTTTGGTATTTGTATAAAAGTCTTTTGTGGGCAGGAGTTTGTCCCGACCCTAACTCAGTTGTGTATCTATGTAGAGGCTTTTGTAGACATATTGTACAGCCATAGGAGTGTTTGGTTGATAGACGTGATGGCTCTGACGGCCAATTACTGTTTATATATATATATATATGCGTGTCTGCTGGGCTGATACAGGTACTGTTTTCTTCTATTTACAACGAAGTGCTGCCCAAATTTCTAATTTTCATAAGTAATGTAAATGTGAAAGTATAGGTTATGAACGGGTTCTCCCGGGCCTCCTCGGCTACGGGTGCCAGTCCGCTCCAATGGAATTTGGGGTGTGACAGAAGTGGTATCAGAGAAGTTCATCCTAGTGAGTCTACAAAGCCGTGTCTACGTAGAATCTCATTTATCGGTGTGTTGTGCACCACATCTATAAATAGGAGGCTATTGGACATTTAGGGATTGTTTCCATTCTCCATTTCTTAGATCGTGCAATAGAGCCCATATTAGAGATAAAGTCATAATCGATCGCTTAATCCAATTGTTTTTTTTATTTATTATAGTAACGATGCCGGTTACAAGGAGAACGAATATGTGGAAGCGAGTAGATGTAGTGGACGGAGAAGGTACTAGTAAGTCACCACCGGCACAAGCTGAACAAAGTGTGTCTCAAGCTGAGCATATATCAGGAGCTTCTTCTCCTCAGGAAGGGCCATCTATTAATGTTGTTGATCGAGATTTGAGGGATGCAGTACAACTTCTGACGCGTATAGTTGCCGGTCAAGTTCAAGGGCAAGCTATTCCTACCACGGGTTCTAGTGGTACGGATAGAGCAGCTAGCCTTCGGACACAGGATTTTCTGAAATTGGATCCTCCTACTTTTATCGGATCAGATATTAACGAAGACCCGCAGGACTTTGTCGATCAAACCCAAAGGGCTCTAGATGTTATGCACATATCCGGTAAAGAGATGGTTGAGCTAGCAGCATATAGACTGAAAGGAGAGGCTATATTGTGGTACGAGGATTGGAAATGATCTAGGGGTATTGATGCACCTCCAACTACGTGGGGAGAGTTCAAAGATGCATTTATTGATCATTATCTTCCATTTGAGACTCGTCAGGCCCGTGCAGATCAATTCTTAAATCTTCTTCAGGGTAATATGAGTGTAAGGGAGTATAGTCATCGATTTAACTCCTTGTCTCGATATGCTTCTAATGTGGTAGCTACTATGGATGACAGAGTTCATCACTATGTGGATAGATTGGAACCATACTTGGTTAGAGATTGTACCATTGCTGCTTTGAACAAGGACATGGATATAGCGAGGATACAAGCTTTCGCTCAGAAAATGGAAGATCAGAGGAAAAGAAGAAGAACCCAGGAATCAGAAAAAGGATATTCTAAGCGGGCCAGAGCTATAGGGCAGTTTATGGCATCTCAAGGAGGTTTTAGGCCTTCGTTCTCTCATAGATTGCCTTGCCCGTTATCTTCTTATCCTGCAATTAGTGCTCCACCGCAATTTCAAAGGTTCAGAGGTAATCAGTTCGGGCAAAGCAGTGAAAATCAGAGTTCGCGAACAGTGGAGTATCAAGGGCAAGGGAGTATGAGTCAATTGAGACCTCCACGACACCCGTGCCCCATATGTAGAAGATTTCACTTTGGCGAATGTCGGCTTGGAACGAACAATTATTTTTGGTGCGGTAAGCCGGGGCATATGGCTAAAGATTGCCCACGCAGGACCACAGGTGGTATAACACGACCTACCGGATCAGCTGTTGCGTCATCATCGGTGCCTCCTTTGAGTAGGGGTGCACAACCTATGGGTCATGGTAGAGGTGATAGAGGAGGAGCTAGTTCTAGCGGAGCTCAGAACCGTGTGTATGCCCTAGCAGATCGGCAGAATTTAGAGGCTTCTCCATACGTGGTTACAGGTACGTTGTCCATCTTTGCATTTGATGTGTATGCCTTAATTGATCCTGGTTCTACATTATCGTATGCTACTCCTTTGGTTGCGGGAAGGTTCGAAAGAACACCCGAATTATTAGCCAAGCCATTTGAAGTATCAACGCCAGTGGGGGAATCTCTTATAGCTAGGAATGTTTATCGAAATTGTGTTGTGAATATTTGTGGTCGTGATACGATGGCCGATCTTGTTGAGTTAGAAATGGTAGATTTTGATGTTATTATGGGCATGGATTGGTTAGCATCTTGTTATGTGCTACAGTAGATTGTCGTTCTAAGAAGGTATATTTCCATTTCCCAAATGAGGCAGTCCTTGAATGGAAAGGTAATGTTGGCGCGCCGAGAGGTAGATTTATTTCTTACTTTAAGGCAAGAAAAATAATTTCCAAGGGGTACATATACCATTTGGTTAGAGTAAGGGATACAGAGGCAGAGCTGCCAACTTTTCAGACCGTTCCGGTTATGAATGAATTTCCTGATGTATTTCCTGAAGAACTACCAGGTTTACCTCCTGAACGAGAAGTGGAGTTTGGTATTGATATGTTGCCAGACACACAGCCAATCTCAATTCCTCCTTATAGAATGGCACCAGCAGAGTTGCGAGAATTGAAAGAGCAACTGAAAGACTTGCTAGAGAAGGGATTCATCAGGCCTAGTATGTCCCCTTGGGGAGCACCAGTATTGTTTGTGCATAAGAAAGATGGTTCGCTGAGGATGTGTATTGACTATCGGCAATTGAATAAGGTGACTATCAAGAATAAATACCCTCTTCCCCGAATTGATGATTTATTTGACCAGTTGCAGGGTGCCCAGTGTTTTTCCTAGATTGACTTGAGATCAGGCTATCATCAAGTGAGAGTCAAGGATAAAGATATACCTAAGACAGCTTTCCGAACACAGTATGGTCATTATGAATTCCTGGTTATGTCATTCGGGCTGATAAATGCACCCGCAGTTTTTATGGATCTGATGAATAGGCTGTTTAAGCCGTTTCTAGATGTGTTCGTGATAGTTTTCATAGATGATATTCTGGTCTACTCTAGATCAGAAGAGGATCATGTTAATCACTTAAGGCAGGCGTTGCAGATTCTTCGTGATCGTAAGCTGTATGCGAAGTTTTCTAAATGTGAGTTTTGGCTCAAGTCAGTGGCATTTTTGGGCCATATTGTATCCAGTGAAGGCATAAAAGTTGACACTCAGAAGATTGAGGCTGTGAAGAATTGTCCAAGACCCACGACGCCTACGGAGATTTGTAGTTTCCTCGGGTTGGCAGGTTATTATAGAAGGTTTGTTGAAGGTTTTTCTTCTATTTCTGCACCCTTGACTAAGTTGATGCATAAAGCCTCCAAGTTTCAATGGAATGATGCCTGTGAAAAGAGTTTCCAAGATCTGAAGAGCAAGTTGACTTCTACACCGGTATTGGTACTTCCTGAAGGCACAGAAGGGTATGTAGTGTACTGTGATGCTTCGAGAATTGGCTTAGGATGCGTATTAATGCAACATGGTAGAGTAATAGCCTATGGCTCTATACAGTTGCGACCACATGAGAGGAATTATCCCACGCATAATCTTGAGCTAGCTGCAGTTGTATTTGCTTTGAAGATATGGCGCCACTACTTATATGGGGTTCATGTTGACATATATACCGATCATAAGAGCCTGCAATATATCTTCAGTCAGAAAGATCTAAACTTGAGGCAGCGGAGATGGCTTGAATTGTTGAAAGATTACGATGTTGATGTCTTGTATCATCCAGGGAAAGCGAATGTGGTAGCGGATGCACTGAGTCGTAAGTCTAAAATGGCATCTATAGAAAAACAGGGGATGATTAAGGATCTTCACCAACTAGCTAATTTGGGAGTTTGACTTCTTGAAACTCCAGATGAAGAGGTTATTGTACGTAATGCAGCGGAATCTTCATTGATAGCTGAAGTGAAAGAGAAGCAGTATGCAGATCCAATTTTATTGCAGCTTAAGGAGGATGTACAGAGTGGCACGACAAAGGCATTTGAGCTTACGCGAGAAGGAGTGCTTCAGTGTCAAAATCGTTTATGTGTACCTGATATAGTTGAGATAAGAAAGAGAATTATGACAGAAGCACATTGTTCAAGGTATTCCATCCATCCAGGGTCGACTAAGATGTATCAAGATTTGAAAGCAATATATTGGTGGAATGACATGAAGAAGAATATTGCCGAATTTGTAGCTGAATGTTCGAATTGTCAAAGAGTCAAAGTAGAACACCAGAAACCCGGTGGTTACATGCAATGTATAGATCTTCCAGTCTGGAAGTGGGACAAGATCAATATGGATTTTATCACGGGTTTGCCTCGTACATTTTGGAAGTTTGATTCCATATGGGTGATCATTGATAGGCTTACCAAATCCGCGCACTTCTTACCAGTTAAGACAACTTATACGGCGGAAGAGTATGTGAAGTTGTATATTAAGGAGATCGCTCGGTTACATGGAGTTCCAATTTCCATTATATCCGATCGAGGAGCCCAATTTACCGCGAATTTCTGGAAGTCTTTTCAAAGGAGTTTGGGGACACAAGTAAATCTAAGTACGGCTTTTCATCCTCAAACAGACGGACAAGCAGAACGTACCATCCAGACACTTGAAGATATGCTACGAGCATGTGTATTAGATTTCAAAGGCAACTGGGATGATCACCTACCTCTTATCGAGTTTGACTACAATAATAGCTATCATTCAAGTATCAAAATGGCACCATATGAAGCATTGTATGGAAGAAAGTGTAGATCGCCAATAGGATGGTTTGAAGCAGGTGATGCGGTCTTGTTTGGACCGGATCTTGTTTATCAAGCAATGGAGAAGGTTAAAGTGATCCAACAACGGCTTGAAACAGCTCAAAGTCGACACAAATCTTATGCGGATGTTAGAAGAAGAGGACTTGAGTTTTCTATCGACGATTGGGTATTCATGAAAGTATCACCAATGAAAGGAGTGATGAGGTTTGGCAAGAAAGGAAAGTTAAGTCCACGATACATAGGTCCGTACAAGATCATTCAAAGATTTGGACAAGTTGCTTATGAGTTAGAGCTACCTCAAGAGCTCTCAGCAGTTCATCCCATATTTCATGTTTCGATGCTTCGCAAGTACATCAGAGATCCATCGCACATCACTACTACGGAAGATGTACAAGTTACAGAAGATCTCACTTTTGAAGAAATGCCTATTGCTATTCTTGATCGCCAAATTAAAAAGATAAGGAATAAAGAGATAGCATCGGTAAAAGTACTTTGGAGGAATCAACAAGTTGAGGAGATCACATGGGAAGCCGAGGAAGCGATGAAGATTAAGTACCCTTACCTATTCAACGATGAGGAGGAAGTTCATGAGACGGAAGAAGAACAATAACAGGTAAGTGTTTATTTTTATGCAAGTATGTTATGATGATGAATATGTTAATTGTAAGCTTGGACATGTCTTAATTGAGTAACTATGCTAACATTCTAGGACGAATGTTCTTAAGGGGGGGAGAATGTAACACCCCGTAAATTTTTTTCGTACACTTATCGCGATTATATGGAGTCCTAAAGGCTTGCGTATGGGTTAAATTAAGTTTATGGTGTTCGGAAGTATCCCGTCAATAGTTGTATGTGTAGGTATTGGAATAATCTTTCCAACGATATAAAGTTTTCCCAAAACAGAGGAGTATTTCATATAAGCGAGCACATTCGAAATTTCAAAACGGTGGCCGGAAAGCCTGTGAACAGTAAATCTGCAGGAAAATTACTGCAGCTAGACAATTTTTTTTTGAAACAACTTTAGATGATCATAACTCCTTGTAAAAAAAGAACTGTGTGAGATTCTATATATCGACGAAAATCTCCGAGAGTCTTCTTTCCGATGAAATTAGTTTCATCCAAATCCAATGTCTGAGTAAGGAGCTATACCCGTTTTACTACAGCCTATAAAAAAAAAACAGAATTTTGGGACAGATTTTTGGGTCAACTTTAAACGACCATAACTCCTTGTACATGAAGAACTGGGTGGTATACTTTATATGAAAATGAAATCCCTTTGAATTATATTTCCAATGCAATTGTTTTCACCCAAATCCGATACCGGAGCAAAGAGTTATGATCGATTTACTTCAGCCTGTCAAAACTGTCCACTGGGGACAGATTCGGATTTATTTAAATTTTTAGGGCAAAATGGTCATTTTCTATTACCTCTTGGACGAAAATTGGTCTTTATAAACATACACTTAGCCTCATATATATCATATATCATCAGACTATTAAGAGAAGGTGAAACCCTAGCCTAATTTCAACTTCAAATATTTTGTGATTCAACCGTAGAAAATTCGAATTGGTTCCGTAGTTGTGTTCACCATCTCGAAAGCTTCGAGAAGCACCCCATGGTTATGTAAGGAGGATTCTAAATACAAGAGTTCATTGTTAAGGTATGATTATTGTTTATTCTTGATTCTTATCCATGAATAAGTATTGATAAAGGATTATGAGTATTGTCTTGATGTTGGAAGATAACTAGAAACATAGTTATGAATTGTTTTGTATAAATTGTTAGTAGTAAATTATGGAAGTTGTTGTATTGGATTATGGAGGATGAATTGTGGTGATATATCATTATATTAGTGGTTATGTATGCCTAATTATCATGTTGGTATTGGATGGTGATTAAAAGGGGAAATAAAGGCTAAGAGTGATGTTGAGGGATATTGCATGAAAATACATGATATGTGAATGTAATAAGAGTATAAGAGGATGTATGTATCACTCTTATTGATGAGTTAAAGGATTACTTCTTAGACATTATTTGGTGAAGTTAATACCTAAATGGTAAGGTTTAGTTGCTAATACTAGTTTGCCACAAATGACTTATTGTAGATAAGTGTTCGAAGAGTACGGGAAGTCAAGTTGGACTTGTATTGAAGTGGTTATATCAAGGTATGTAAGACATACTCTATCTAATCTTTGGCATGAATAATGACCCATGGCACTCTCAAGTAAGCTTCCAACATTGTCCTACGACACATGACACATAATAACATCATATGATCTTCGACACTACCAATTGAACTTGTTTTCACTTTTAAGATGTCCGGCTAGTCAAAAAAATGTCCATATACTATTGTTGACTCCGAAATGGTTTAATGAGGTATCCATGATTCTCTACTTCATTTTCATGATATTGATTACCTATTTACATGTTTTTCCTATTGAGGTATCATGGTTTCAAGTTCCATAAGGTGTGACCACAAAGTAACCAATCTCAAAGATTAATTGAATTAAGAAATGGAATGTCTTTATTTTAAATTGATGATATGATGTATTGTATTAGTACCACTGATCAGTTGGCCATTGTATTATAAAGATTATGTATATATGCTATTCCAGGGGTGGTCCCTGATGTATTGTATTAGTACCACTGATCAGTTGACCATTGTATGACATATGTTATGTATTGATAAGGAATACGGGAAGTAATGATATGAAAGTAATGTGCAGGTATCCCATCAGCTCTTTTAAGTGTGGTCTACTCATATTGTTTATTCACTGGTATCTGGGTTCTGTTGATCTTTTGTATCTCATCTTGATACTTACTGCCTTACATACTCAGTACATATTTTCGTACTGACGTCCCTCACGGGGGACCTGTATTCATTCTTGCAGGAACAGGTACTTCAGGTCGTACACCTCCGCAGTAAGAGCCAGGACATTCTGTTGATAGTGGTGAGCTCCAGTTATTTCGGAGCATCCCAAGTCGTTTTTATATGTATTTTTGGTATTTGTATAAAAGTCTTTTGTGGGCGGGAGTTTGTCCCGACCCTAACTCAGTTGTGTATCTATGTAGAGGCTTTTGTAGACATATTGTACAGCCATAGGAGTGTTTGGTTGATAGACGTGATGGCTCTGACGGCTAATTACTGTTTATATATATATATGTGTGTGTCTGCTGGGCTGATACAGGTACTGTTTTCTTCTATTTACAACGAAGTGCTTCCCAAATTTCTAATTTTCATAAGTAATGTAAATGTGAAAGTATAGGTTATGAACGGGTTCTCCCGGGCCTCCTCAGCTACGGGTGCCAGTCCGCTCCAATGGGATTTGGGGCGTGACAACTACCACCATTTTGTTTAGGGTTTCTCCTCTATTGCGTCTCTCATGACCCGGTTGACCCAAAAAATAGTTAAGTTCCAGTGGTCAGATTCCTATGAGAAGAGTTTTCAGGAGTTGAAGAGTCGACTTACTTCAGCCCCTATGTTGACTTTACCTGATGGTACTGATGGTTTTGTGGTGTATTGTGATGCCTCTAGAGGTTGTTTGGTTGTGTGTTGATGCAAAGAGGTAATGTTATAGACTACGCCTCTAGACAGTTGAAGCCGCATAAAAAGAACTACCCGACCCATGATCTTGAATTAGCTATTGTAGTGTTTGCATTGAAAATTTAGAGAAATTATCTTTACGGTGTTCATGTTGATTTGTTTATGTAATGCCCCAATTTTCTGAACTAGAACGCTACACGGTGCTAATGACCCCGAAAGACCATAAGCTAACCTATGACTGATATCTATACCTGTACACTGCATAATATATGAATATAATTGCAGAAACATGAACTAAAGGCCATAAGGTTCAATACTGAACATAATCTAAGTGATACCAAAACAAAACTTAAATGCTAAAGTCTGAAACATGATAGTCTAGAAAGCCTCTGCTGTCTGAATAAGGAGTTGATGGGACATGTCCCCAACTAACTTCACTACTAAAAGAAAATTAAATACTGAAATGACGATATAAGATCACGTCCTCGGAGAATGAGGACTCACTGCGAAAACTCTAAGTACTGAAATGCTACTGCTGCTGATCTGGAAGTCGTGTCTTTGAACCTATGGTGTAAAATAAAAAGAAACACCATAGCGCAAATGCATTAGTACGATTGAATGTACTGAGTATGCATGTGAGGTAGGTTAAATGCATCGGGTTAATATGCATGATTATTATTAACTGGCTATCTAATATGAACGTGAGAAGGCATTCATGAAACATAATAACTGACACTAATACCGTGTTAACATGATTACTGAATCTGAATATGATTGATAACATAAGTGACTGTATCTGACAGTCCTAAATCAGATGGAACTATCTGAGTTCCGTAATGTATCTGAGTTGACTGTATCTGACAGTCCTGATATTCTGAAGAACTAACTGAGTCCTTTTACTGAGACTGATACTGAAATCATGGAAAGTAGTTATTTAACCTACATGCCCCAAATGCGCTATAATAGCTAAGCTGGGGTCCAATCTGTGCCCTGATTGGAAGGATGTCAATATCGTGCCACTGGTAAAGACAAACTGTGGGTAACCCTCATCTGACAGTGTCCCCAAAAGAGAGCGGTGAGGCCCTTATCTTACAGTTCTTATCCACCTCATTAACCCTCATCTGACAGTGTTGATGTCTCAACCTATGCTAGTTATATAGTTTTGGAACGTAAGGATGACTGCTAAGAATCACACCCTCATCTGACAATCTGTGTTCCCATCCTTGGGTTCACTCGGTGCTAAATTCTACTCCCATTTGAAGATACTGAACATGATTACCTGATTGTACATGGATTAAGTCTACTGAATTTCGTTAACTGACGGAATACTATCGCTATCTGATAATTAACTAAGATCATGAGATTTCTGAGATTTCCTGAATCACATGACTGACTGAATTCTATGAAATATGGCTTGACTGAGGATATCGTGGAAATAAAACATGACACTGGATCTAGGCACACAACTATATTTTTCGCGTACAAGTACCCCCAGGACTCGATGGAAGGAAACTAACACCACATGACACTTCTTGATCGTAGAAATAGAGTTCTCAATTCATAATGCCATAAATAGGGGATTTCATACTTCACATGGTTATCATATTCTAGTTCATGGAAGGTAATGCATATAACATGTAAATACTTGTATGATTTCAATATCATGAACATTTCATAACACAACAATCATTACATAACAATAGCATGGATATTGTGTTAAATTATAAGGGTAGTATGGACTTGTCATTTGGGCACTACTAAGTCATGAAAACATGATTTTTTTTATCATTCTAGGCATTTTATCAAAAACCTTACATGAACAACCTTAAGCATAGGTGTACTTGACAATTTAGCAATCTTAAACCACCCAAATTCATGGATTTCAACTAACATGCCCACATACTTCATAAAATACATTAAGATACTATCTTGAAACATAAATAACCACCATCAACCTGAACACAATCACATCACAACAAGATAAACATAATTTATTATTTAAAACATGATTCTTGAGCTCCATGGATGAACACTACGCATACCTTAATTGAACGTTCTCTGAAAACTATCGGTGAAATTGCTTGGTTTTGGGTCTTCAATTTGAAACCCTTGTTCTTGTTCTTTAGAAGATTTGATGAAAAAAAGTATATTTTAGTGTTTTGGGGCCTTAATCACGTGTTATTAGGCTTATATAGGGTGGAAAAATTGTCCAAATTACCCTTGAAAACACGGAGGTGAAATGCTGAAAACTGGGCACCCACCAGAGTGGCAAGGCAGCACCTTGCTACACCCCCGCTCTAGCCAGGGTGACGCCTTTCTTAGAGCGGTGCTCTAGGCTAGGCAGCGCGGGCAGATCGCCCTGAGCTACTATTTTAGGCAACCAAACGTGACCTTATGCTACTCCAAAAATTCTTAAACTCACCCGGGATGTACTACAACCTTGCCTAATCGCAACGCAACTTGAAAAATAGAAAACGGAGGTCGGGAAGGTAGTCAAATAAATCCCCGAAGTTCGTATGTCTAAAATGAGACTAAGTGTTGAATACTTCGATAAATTTTTCTAAGTGTTCGACCTTATATTGAGCTTCAAGGAGATAAACGAGCTGAATTTGAACGCAAAGTTTTTGCGGGGTCTTACAGTTTACTGATCATAAGAGACTACAGTATGTATTTTCTCAGAGAGAGTTGAATATTTGGTAGATGAGGTTGTTAGAGTTGTTAAAAGACTATGATATGAGTGTGTTGTACCACCCAAGCAAGGCCAATGTAGTGGTGGATGCCCTTAACAGATTGTCTATGGGTAGTGTTGCTCATATAGAGGAAGGTAAGAAAGAGCTAGCTCGCGATGTGCATTGTCTGGCTAGATTGGGTGTTAGGTTACTTGATTCAACTGAGGGGAGTACGTTGGTGCAGAGTAGTTTCGAATCCTCTTTTGTTTTGGAAGTGAAGGAAAAGCAAGACAGGGATCCTAGTTTGGTCAGACTGAAGGAATCAATTCAGGACCAAAAGGTAGAGGTTTTCTCCCAAGAGGGAGATGGCGTGTTGAGATTGCAAGGTAGATTGTGTGTTCCGTGTGTTGATTATCTGAGGCAGAGGATAATGGCTGAAGCACATGGAGTGTGGTATTCTATTCATCTCGGCACTACCAAGATGTACCTCGACTTGCAGGAAATCTATTGGTGGAATGGTATAACGAAGGATATAGCCAAGTTCGTAGCAAAGTGTGCAACATGCCAACAGGTTAAGGTAGAGAACCAAAGACCTGGTAGTGTGATGTAAGAGTTTGTTATACCCACTTAAAAGTGGGAGGTGGTGAATATGGACTTCATGACCGGGTTGCCTCTTTCGCGTCGCATCATGATTTAATTTTGGTTGATGTAGATAGGCTGACTAAGTTCGCCCATTTCTTGCCCATGCATACATCTTATACAGCTGAGGATTATGCTAGATTGTGTATTCGAGAGTTAGTCAGGATGCATGGAGTTCCCTCATCTATCATTTCGGATAAGGGCACTCAATTTGCTTCTCAGTTTTGGAGGGCGTTTCAGCAAGGTCTGGGTACCCAAGTTCTTTTAAGTTCCATTTTTCATTCGCAGACTAATGGTCAGGCTGAGAGGACTATTCAGACCCTGGAGGATATGTTGAGGGAATGTGCTCTTGATTTCAAAGGTAGTTGGGATGAGCATTTTCCATTGATAGAGTTTGCCTATAACAATAGTTAACATGCTAGTATAGGGATGGCACCATTTGAGGACTTGTATGGTAGGAGGTGTAGATCACTCAAAGGATGGTTTAAAGTGGGTGAAGCTGTCGTGGTTGGGCCTGATGTAGTTTTTGAAGCTATAGAGAAAGTTATTTTGATTAAAGAGAGGTTAAAGACCGCCCAGAGTCGTCAAAACTCTTATGCTGATGTGAGGAGAAGATATCTTGAGTTTGAGGTGGGTGATTTGGTATACTTGAAAATTTCACCCATGAAAGGGATAAAAAGATTTGGCAAGAAGGGAAAGCTGAGTCCCCATTATGTTGGCCCGTATAGAGTCTTGAGCCGCATTGGTAAAGTAGCCTATGAGGTTGAGTTGCCCGCAGAGTTGTCAGTCATTCATCCTGTCTTTCATGTCTCCTTGCTTAAGAAGCATATTTGTGATTCCGTTGTAGTAGATCCTTCAGAGAATGCCGATGTTTAGAACAGTCTTTCCTTCGACGAGGTTCTTGTTGAGCTCCTAGATTTTAAGATCCATAGACTAGGGAACAAAAAAGTTCCCTTGGTCAAAGTTTTGTGGCGGAACCAGTTTGTAGAGGGTGCTACTTGGGGGGAAGAAGTAGACATGCGAGCCAAGTACCCGCACCTCTTTTTCGCGAGTTCAGATCAATTAGAAGGTACTATTCTTCCTTAATTCCTCCCTTCTAATCTAAAGTTCAGCAATGCATCTATCTTGTATGAGTTCTTGCAATATCCGAAGTATTCAAGAGTTTAGAAAGATCTTGAGCTGTTTAGCAATTGCTTCAGCTATGTGTACTCTATTTTTCTTGTATTCCTAGCCTAACTAGCGACGTTCGAGGACAAATGTTCCAAAGGGGGAGATATTGTAAGACTCCACAAAGTTTCCCTGTAGTCTGAACCTTAGAGCGTGCTAAGTGAGGTGTAATTTCAGCCCTAAAAGATTGATTAGTGACTTCCCAAGTAATTGGTGTTTAAACCATATAGAATTTTCTTAAATTTGATTTTTTTCATGTAGAAAATTGAATTAGCTTTCCACTGATACCAATTTCGTTCAAATTCGGTATCGGTATGAGAAGTTATGGCCATTTTACTGAGAGTTGTCAGAATCGCCCAGGTACGACGGATGATTTGACGAGACATCGACTTCTCTATGGACCATCGCCCAGACCATCGACGCCAAGGCAGTAACTCCCTTTTCTAGCCCAAGTACGACTACCAAGATGATGGACCTTCGGACCTGCGACGAACCGTCGCTGTGACCGTCGTACTGAGGCAGTGTGGCCTCATCCTAAACATCATGCAACGGACGACCCGACGGACCGTCGGACTTGAGATGGACCATCGCTACGACCGTCGCAGACCCCGTTCAGCAATTTTTAACTCATTTTAAAAGGGCTTTTCTATTTTTCTACTCTTTTATCAAGCAGATATATATTCCAAATGCTACTGCTGCTGCTGATCTGGAAGTCGTGTCTCTGAACCTATGGTGTAAAATAAAAAGAAACATCATAGCGCAAATGTATCAGTACGATTGAATGTACTGGGTATGCATGTGAGGTAGGCTAAATACATGAGGTTCATATGCATGATTATTATTAACTGGCTATCTAATATGAACGTGAGAATGCATTCATGAAACATAATAACTGACACTAATACCGTGTTAACATGATTACTGAATCTGAATATGATTGATAACATGAGTGACTGTATCTAACAGCCCTAAATCTGATGGAACTATCTGAGTTCTAACTGTATCTGAGTTGACTGAATCTGATAGTCCTGATATTCTGAAGAACTAACTGAGTCCTTTTACTGAGACTGATACTGAAATTGTGGAAAGTATTTATTTAACCAACATGCCCCAAATGCGCTATAATAGCTAAGCTGGAGTCTAATCTGTGCCCTGATTGGAAGGGTGTCAATATCGTGCCACTGGTAAAGACAAACTGTGGGTAACCCTCATCTGACAGTGTCCCCAAAAGAGAGCGGTGAGGCCCTTATCTGATAGTGCTTATCCACCTCATCAACCCTCATCTGACAGTGTTGATTTCTCAACCTATGCTGGCTACATAGTTCTGAAACGCAAGGATGGCTGCTAAGAATCACACCCTCATCTGACAGTGTGTGTTCCCATCCTTGGGTTCACTCGGTACTAATTTCTACTCCCATTTGAAGAGACTGAACATGATTACCTGACTGTACATGGACTGAGTCTATTGAATTTCGTTGACTGGCGGAATACTATGGCTATCTGATAATTAACTAAGATCATGAGATTTCTGAGATTTCCTGAGTCACATGATTGACTGAATTCTATGAAACATGGCTTGACTGAGGATATCGTGGAAACAAAACATGACACTGGATCTAGGCACACAACTATATTTTTCGCGTACAAGTACCCTCAGGACTCGATGGAAGGAAACTGACACCACATGACACTTCTTGATCATAGAAATAGAGTTCTCAATTCATAATGCCATAAATAGGGGATTTCATACTTCACATGGTTATCATATTCTTGTTCATGGAATGGAATGCATATAACATGTAAATACTTGCATGATTTCAATATCATGAACATTTCATAACACAATAATCATTACATAACAATAGCATGGAAATTGTGTTAAATCATAAGGGTAGCATGGACTTTTCATTTGGGCACTACTAAGTCATGAAAACATGATTTTTTTTATCATTCTAGGCATTTTATCAAACACCTTACATGCATAACCTTAAGCATAGGTGTATTTGACAATTTATCAATCTTAAACCACCCAAATTCATGGATTTCAACTAACATGCCCACATACTTCATAAAATACATTAAGATACTATCTTGAAACATAAATAACCACCATCAACATGAACACAATCACATCACAATAAGATAAACACAATTTATTATTTAAAACATGATTCTTGAGCTCTATGGATGAACACTACGCATAGCTTAATTGAAAGTTCTCTGAAAACTATCGGTGAAATTGCTTGGTTTTGGGTCTTCAATTTGAAACCCTTGTTCTTATTCTTGAGAGAATTTGATGAAAAGAAGTATATTTTGGTGTTTTGGGGACTTAATCATATGTTATTAGGCTTATATAGGGTGGAAAAATTATCCAAATTACCCTTGAAAACACGGAGGTGAAATGCTGAAAACTGGGCACCCACCAGAGTTGCAGGGAAGTGCCTTGCTATACCCCCGTTCTAGCCAGGGCGATGCCTTGCTTAAAGCGGTGCTCTAGGCTGGGAAGCGCGGGCATATCGCCCTGATCTACTATTTTGGGCACCCAAACGTGCCCTTACGCTACTCCAAAAATTCTGAAACTCACCCGGGATGTACTACGACCTTGCCCCATCGCAATGCAACTTGAAAATGTGAAAACGGAGGTCGGGAAGTTCATCAAATAAATCTTCGAAGTTTGGATGTCTAAAATAAGACTAAGTGTTGAACACTTAGCTAAAATTTTCCAAGTGTTGGACCTTATATTGAACTTCAAGGAGCTAAACGAGCTGAATTTGAACGCAAAGTTTTTGCGGGGTCTTATAGTTTATTGATCATAAGATCCTGCAGTATGTATTTACTCAGAGAGATTTGAATTTTTGGCAGAGGAGGTGGTTAGAGTTGTTAAAAGACTATGATATAAGTGTGTTGTACCACCCAAGCATGGCCAATGTAGTGGTGGATGCCCTTAGCAGATTGTATATGGGTAGTGTTTCTCAAATAGAGGAAGGTAAGAAAGATCTAGCCCGCAATGTGCATTGTTTGGCTAAATTGGGTGTTAGGTTGCTTGATTCAGCTGAGGGGAGTACATTGGTGCAGAGTAGTTCCAAATCCTCTTTCATTTTGGAAGTGAAGGAGAAACAAGACAGGGATCCTAGTTTGGTCAGACTGAAGGAATCAGTTCAGGACCAAAAGGTAGAGGTTTTCTCCCAAGAGGGATATGGCGTGTTGAGATTGCAAGGTAGATTGTGTGTTCCGTGTGTTGATTATCTGAGGCAGAGGATAATGGCTGAAGCGCATGGCGTGTGGTATTCTATTCATCTCCGCACTACCAAGATGTATTGTGACTTGCGGGAAATCTATTGGTGGAATGGTATGAAGAAGGATATAGCCGAGTTCATAGCAAAGTGTGCAACATGCCAACAGGTTAAGGTAGAGAACGAAAGACCTGGTGGTGTGATGTAAGAGTTTGGTATACCCACTTAGAAGTGAGAGGTGGTGAATATGGACTTCGTGATCGGGTTGCCTCTTTCGCGTTGTCATCATGATTCGATTTGGGTTATTGTAGATAGGCTGACTAAGTCTGTGCATTTCTTGCCCATGCATACATCTTATACAGCTGAGGATTATGCTAGATTGTATATTCGAGAGTTAGTCAGGCTGCATGGAGTTCCCTCATCTATCATTTCGGATAAGGGCACTCAATTTGCTTCTCAGTTTTGGAGGGCGTTTAGCAGGGTCTGGGTACCCAAGTTCTTTTAAGTTCCGCTTTTCATTCGCAGACTAATGGTCAGGATGAGAGGACTATTCAAACCCTGGAGGATATGTTGAGGGCATGTGCTCTTGATTTCAAAGGTAATTGGGATGAGCATTTTCCATTGATAGAGTTTGCCTATAACAATAGTTAACATGCTAGCATTGGGATAGCACCATTTGATGTCTTGTATGATAGGAGGTGTAGATCACCCAAAGGTTGGTTTGAAGTGGGTGAATCTATCGTGGTTGGGCCTAATGTAGTGTTTGAAGCTATAAAGAAAGGTACGTTGATTAAAGAGAGTTTAAAGACCACCCAGAGTTGTCAAAAGTCTTATGCCGATGTGAGGAGAAGATATCTTGAGTTTGAGGTGGGTGATTTGGTATACTTAAAAATTTCACCCATGAAAGGGGCGAAAAGATTTAGCAAGAAGGGAAAGTTGAGTCCCCGTTATGTTGGACCGTATAGAGTCTTGAGCCGAATTGGTAAAGTAGCCTATGAGGTTGAGTTGCCCGCAGAGTTGTCAGTCGTTCATCTTGTCTTTCATGTCTCCATACTTAAGAAGCATATTGGTGATTACGTTGTAGTAAATCCTTCAGAGAATGCCGATGTTCAGAATAGTTTTTCCTTCGATAAGGTTCCTGTTGAGCTCCTAGATTTTCAGATTCGTAGACTAAGGAACAAAGAAGTTCCCTTGGTCAAAGTTTTATGGCGGAACCAGTCTGTTAAGGGTGCTACTTGAGAGGCAGAAGTAGACATACGATCCAAGTACCCACACCTCTTTTTTGCAAGTTCAGATCAATTAGAAGGTACTATTCTTCCTTAATTCATCCCTTCTAATCTAAAGTTCAGCTATGCATCTATCTTGTATGAGTTCTTGCAATATCCGGAGTACTCAAGAGTTTAGAAAGATCTTGAGCTGTTTAGCAATTGCTTCAGCTATGTGTACTCTATTTTTCTTGTATTCCTAGCTGATAACGCTCAATCTACAGCTCTCGTAAGAGTGTAAAGCGGTCGTTTGTCAAATATAGAACCCAACTGGGTTGGGTATCGATCCCACAGGGAATAGCTTGGTCAGCAAGTAAGCGAAGATTACTAGACTTTTAGTGAAAGTCTCGAAAAAGGGGGGAGTCTTGTTGTGCAAGTAATGTAACCAAATAGTAGAGAAAAAACGGAAATAGCAAAGTAAAAAGAAAGAATGTTTAGTAAGATGTAAACGATGAGAATTGAGAAGTTAGGGTTATGTCCACCTTATGAGTTGTACGTCTCTATTGACTATGAGTTATGCGGAGTTCAGACATACATGTGCTTATAGAGAATTGTATTCGATGGTAAATCCAAGCGTTTTTCGACCTGAACAAGGACTATTTCACTTTAACTCTTTCGAGCTTAAAGCGTATCTAACGGTACAAATTCTCCAAGAGGTTAATCCAATTATGGCACTAACTTTTTAATAGGGGATGGGACCCTATTACCTTGGCATTATCTCTTTTCTAGACATATAACCTTTCTTTCGAACAAGTTAATGCTATACTGGCGTATTCTATGCGTTTGCAACCACAAAGAATTTAGATTAAGATGAAGAGAATAATGATATAAGCAATATACGTGTCACGAATTCACAAACTCATAGCAATAGATAGTATGTCATATGGCTTCCATAACCCCAACAGAGAAGTTTAGTTACCCATGAGTGCGAAGGAAATCACAATAGACATTGTTATTATACCACAATAAATATTTCGTGTAGCAAAGTGTGGTAGGCGTTAGGCGTGAATTTCTTGCAAAGTAACGTTTCTCTTGTTGCGGAAATTAAGAATTGATTAGATGAATAGAAGAAGAATAAAAAGTAGAATTAATAGAAAAGGTCTTGCGGAAGTAGAATAAGAATTGAAAAGTAGAATTAGAATTGTAATTCGAAGTCTTAAAATCTCTAGCAAAATAGGGTATTTATAATACCCATATCCTATTCCTACTAAGCTAATGAATTACTTAACCCATCCTACTAGGTTAAGGTATCATTATCCTAATCCTAATAAGTAAATACTAGTCCCCAAAGTCTTTAGAATTGTTGTTTTTGCCCGGGACAGATTTTCCATGCGCCACTTTTGGTCCTTGGCGTCCAAGATTTGGTTTCCTCCTTTCGTGAAGCTTTCTTTGGCGTCAAGTTATCCATAAAATGCTGAATTCTGCATCATTTATACCTGAAAACTTGCTAATCATGTTCGTTAGCTCACTTACAGGAAAAAGGACTAAAAGTGCATGAATTATATAATTTGTCCTCAAAACATGGCTAAAATATGGGTAAAATATAGCACTATAGGCGTGTAAATTCGCCTATCATCAACACCCCACACTTAAAGCTTTGTTCTTCCTCGAACAAAATATCATGTCCATCGAAACATCTACTTAGGGTTTCACAGTAACAGCACAAAATATTCATCAAGACAGGCACAACAATTATCAACAAAGAGTAGTTTTTCGATCATTAGTAGAAATAGTTTAACCTATAGCATAGACTCGTGATGGTGGTCAACTCGTATTCAAAAGTTAAGGCACAAAGAATCATACACGACTACCCAAAACTCATCAACCATGTGTGTCTCACATAAGATGTTACCCATAATCACTCATAAGTATTGCATTTTTCATAACATGGGTATAAGATTATCCTTGCTCTCACTCTCACAAAGACTTCATATGTTGCAACTGATGACCATAGGCTTGCCCATAGTGTAATGCTCCACTAAATATCAGAATGCTAAGCTTAGGATCAAATAGGTCTTCTATAGGTTGTAATGTAGGCTAAGGGACGGGTAGGACTATTTTGGCCAAAAATAGTGACTATGTTCCTAAGCTCTTTAATACATCACATTATATCATTAACACTTTTCTTTCAAACAACCTCTCTACTTTCTTTTAATCTACCACCCTTTTTCTCCTCTTTTGTTTTTCAATTTTAAACATAACCAACTTTTTAGTTTTCCTTTCCTTTTTCTTTTCATAACATACCTCTTATGATAGCACTTCTTTTTCATAATGAATTCAAGCACCCATACATTCTAAAGCATCATATTCACCCAATCTCCTCTTATTTTGTCACATGACTTTACACTTTAAAGCACTTAGGAATTTGGATCAAATTATGGTCTTGAAAAAAATGGATTAGGCTTTCATATGAGGTTGTCAAAGAAAATAGGCTAAAGTCTCAAAAGGGGTTGACTAGGATAATGTCCATGGGTAGGTAAAAAGAAGGTAAATAATCATAGGTTGCCAAAGAAAGGCCTAAATCACCTCCTCGACTTGCACTCTTTATTTTCGCTTTACATACATACCAGGCAAGTTCTAGCATCAGCCACAAGCACAGAATATACTATTATCTCACACACACAAGGCACATGGTCGACTTTATTGGGAGTAGTATAGACTCTTGACCCAACAGATGAAGGAATTAAACCAAACAATATCACATAGTGAGTCACAATTAGAGCCTAAACGTCTCAATAGTCATGATTTTAGCACAAACTCTTGTCATAATCTCATGCTGCCTATTAGAATAATTTCATGCGAAGCTAAGTAAAAAAAAAATTAACTACTGAAAAAAACAATTAACTACTAACAAAACAAACAAACATAAATAAATGCAAATGTGGATAGAGAAGTATAGCATGCAAATACCAACACCCCACACTTAGACGGGACACACTGTCCTCAGTGGAAAATAAATAAGAAGAACCTGGTTAGTCGGACTCATCCTCTATGTCTGGGGTCATACCCCTTTCATCGGAATCATCATCAGAGTCGTCATCCTCAGAAGTTCCTCATAAGTATCCCACTTAATTCCAAGAGTGAGTCGAGGTATTTGCAGCGAGGAGGGTTCTCCTTGCTCTTTTCGGCCTCTTTTCTTGCCTTTTTGTGAAGTGGTAGCCTTATCTTTGACTTGTCTTGCTTTGGGTGCCATTGTACCTGAGACTTAAAACAATGTTCATGTTAGCATCATCTCGATGGATACAATCTATAAACAAGCAGTAGTGGCGCCACCCCACACTTAGTTGGTTGGTACAGACTAGTGAAGTAAAAGTGGTCAATTACTCAGACTTCATCGACATACGTTTTAGGTGCTCTATTCCAACAATAAAATCAGTGCAGTCATACTTCTTGTAATCTTGGCAATACTTGCATGTGTGAGATATCAAGACTACTACATAGAGATTGAATCAAGGTATAGCATCTAGAAATAATCACAACCTCCTATGTCGGTAGGCAACTATAATTCTTATCCCGATGAACAAGTCATTCCAACATGTAAGTATTCAAGTGACAAGATTATGCAATTTTTGTGACCATATCAATTCCGCAAAAGTAAGACAGTGCATCAAATTCAAGTTGGAAATAAGTTACGATCATCCTTACGTATTCATTCACTCACTTGGTTGTATCATAACAATTCAATCACTTTCAAATCATCAATACTACTTCAAGATTTAGCAATTCATAATAGGCGTAGTAATGCAGTACTTATGGAATATAAATGAAGAACAAAGAAGCACTTACTTGATTGATGACTTTGGATGATGTTTTTGTGAAGTAAGAGAGCAAAAGGAAATTTTTTGAGAGGATTTGGGAACTATAGGCGGCGCTTAAGCTAGGTTTCCAATGTGTTTTTGGTTCAAGTCTAAGTCTCATATTTATAGGAGAAGGTTGGGTCGGGTTTTGACCCATTTAAAATCGGATTTGGAGACAAGAAGTGACCATAGGCGGCGCCTTTTGCTTTGCCTATGCTTGGCATAGGCGGCGCCTTTTGCAAAGCATTGTTTAGCATAGGCGGCGCCTATGCCATGGAATTCCTAGGCATAGGCGGCGCCTTTAGCATGGCATATGAGATTCAGAGACAAAAGGCATTAGCATAGGCGGCGCCTATGCTATGGCATACTTGGGCATGGGCGGCGCCTATGCTATGGCACACTAGATTCCGAGATCTTAGGCCATAGTATAGGCCTTGCCTTGTTCGTGGCCTAGTTTTACCTAGGCCTAGACTTATTCGATGCCTATATTTTCATGAGCAATGCTCAATCCATAACCTTTTGCTTCTTCATTCCTAACTTACCACCTTTAACATGCAATACGTCCAAATCGAAATTTGAAACCAATCTCCTTGTTTTATACCTCTTGCACCTACATTTGCTCAAAAACAATAAAAATGATTAGAACGATGGGTTGACTCCCATCAAGCGCCTTAGTTTTGGTCGTGGCACGACTCTTATTTTTGGATTTTTTTATTTATCAAAATCAAATACGTAATAGAATGAAAGAAAAATGAAAAACGATAAACGATGGGTTGCCTCCCATCTAGCGCTTGATTTATTGTCGCGGCACGACATAGTTACCTCGAGTACTTAGACTTCGTCGAGATAGATGGTGGATCGTTTTCTGAATGGATTCAGACGATAATGAGGCTTACTTGTAGGCATGCAATCTTCTTCGAGATGACCCTTGTGCATGCCTATCCCAGGAGGGATACCAATTATATCATCAATAGTCCAACCCATAGCTCTCATGTATCTCTTCAGAGCAGAGATGAGAGCCTCTACGTGTTGTTTACTTAAATCATCCGCACTCACCGGAAGTATATTTATACTTTCCAAGAACACATACCTTAGATAATCGGGGAGCTCTTTCGATTCTAGCATTGGTGGCTCTTCAAGGGAAGTCTTCGCTGTTGGTGACGGTTGATTCTTAAGATCACGGTCTGGTTGCTTAGGAGTATGGGAATAGGACTCTATTTCTGTTAGAGCACCCATAAGTTCTTCATAATCTTCATCGTCCTCATGCTCAACATTCAATGGCGCAGCAGACAATGGCTCAACAGTAAGCTGTTTCTCTACAGATAATGCTTTCTTATCCTCATGATGAACTTCAGCTACAGAGAACACATTCATATCGCTGGGCTGCTTCATTGCTTTGCATATATCAAAGCGGACCACTTCGTCATTCAACCGAAATAAAAGCTCATTAGCTCTCATGTCAATAAGAACACTTTCCGTTGCAAGGAAAGGACGTCCCAAGATTATGGGTTCTTCAGAATCCACATCGCAATCCAAAATCACAAAGTCTACAGGAAAAATGAAGGTAGACACCTTCACCAACACATCATTCAAGATACCCACAGGTCGTTTTATTGACCTATCCGCCATCACGAGCAGCATATTGGTTGGTGTAGGGTCACCCAACCCCAACTTTCTGTAGATGGATAGTGGAATCAAATTGATGCTAGCTCCCAAATCACACAATGCTTTGGCAAAATTCATAGATCCAACCGTGCAAGGAATAGTGAAAGCACCGGGGTCGGCCTTTTTTTGAACTAGTAATCGGGTGGCAATAGCACCGCAATGATGAACAGTATCTTTCAACTCATAGCTTGCTGCCCACTTCTTTTTCAAAAGATCCTTCATATATTTTGCATACCCAGGCATTTGTTCTAGTGCCTCCACCAACGGAACATTAATGGTCAGCTGCTTTAACATAGTCATGAATTTGCCGAATTTTGTATCATCTGCATGCTTCTTCAATCTTTGAGGAAAAGGTGGTGGTGGATATGGAATTGTTTTCTCCACAGCTTTCTTCTCCTCTTGCTTCTGAATTTTGGTATTTTCAGGCTGCAACCTACTAGGGGTGACGTCATGTACGTCTTGGTCAGCTTCCATGGCATTTTCTTCATTAGCCTTATCATCGTTGTCTGCTACATCATCGACCACTTGTTTTCCCTTAGATAAAGTTTCCAGCACCTTACCACTTCGAGTAGTAATAGCCATGCATGATCCATCATTCCTTGGATTTTGCACAGTGTCGCTAGGTAAAGTGCCAGCCTTTCTTTGATTGAGTGCTGCTGAAAGTTGGCTCAATTGCTGCTCTATTTGCTTGATTGAAGTGGAATGTGAATCAACTAATTGCTTCATAGCGGACAAATCATTTATTACCTCCGTTACTCCCGCGCTAGTTGCTTCCACTCCTTTCAATAGTTTAGCCATCATGTCTTCCATACTTCCAGAACTAGATGTGGTGGCGTCACGTCTTCCAGGGAGAACATACAAACCACTACTGTCATTCTTGTTCTTCCAACTACCTTGGTCCATGTTTCCAGATTTACCATGATAGTTCTGACCTTGGTTTCCTTGGGCATTGCCTCGGAAACCCCCTGATTGTTCAAGTAGTTGGCTTCTTCTTCCGAATCAGATTCGTTTCTTCCTTTTGACGCAACATCTTTGACTTTTTCGGTCTTTCCTGATAATAGATGCTTTGTAAGAAGATCCACATGTGTTTTCATGTATGCCATATCTTGATCACGTTCTTCTTCTCGTCTCCTTTGGTCTGCAGGCATGCCAATAGAAAAAGTGGGGCTTGCTACCACAGAATCCCTGGTATGCCAAGCTCTACTTTGCTTCGTCATACGATCTAGCATATTGCTTGCCTGACCAAAGGTGAGATCCATAAAAGATCCTCCGGCCGTATTATCCACCACTGGTTTAGTTATTGAATTCAAGGCTCTATATAGTATCTCCATTAGGTGAACATTAGTCATGTGATGGTTTGGGCACCTCATTAGCTTCGTCTTGAACCTCTCCCATGTTTCATGAAGGGCTTCAGTTGGAAGCTGACGAAAGTTGTTGATTTTATCTCTCAATTGTGCTCTTTTGGATGGCGGAAAGAATCTTTCTAGGAAAGCGTCTCTCAATTGCCTCCAATTTGTAATAGAATCAGGAGTCAGCCCATTCAACCATAGAGTTGCCTCCCCAGACAGAGACAATGGAAATAAGCGTAATCGAATTGCATTCTGACCAATACCAGGATTGTCAAACGACTTGCACGTAGAAATAAAGTTGATGAGATGCATATTCGGATCATCGCCTGCTAGTCCACCAAATAATCCCTTGAGTTGCAATAACTGAATCATGGTGCTTGTGATGTTGAACTTGGCTCCGGGTGCTAATTGTGGAGGAATAATGGCTCCTGTGGCTCCGTCTCCATCAAGATCATCATCATCATCGTCGAACAGTATTTGCACAGCTCGGCGTTCGGGCCTAAATCGCGCTTGACGATCTCTCCTCTGCATGGGTGCCGCCATCTCAACAGTATGTCGTGGGTTTAGTAGCTCTTCATCGCCCAGGTCCTCATCATCAGGATTTGTTGTACGCCCTGGGTTATCAATATTCTGCTGATGCGCTTGAGCAGCCATCCTTTCAATTTCACGTTGTGCATCCATTGATGCACTGAACAAACCTGAATAAAACAAAAACAACAACTAAAAGTAAAAGTACGAGAATCTTTGACCAAAGGGTCTAGTAACTATCACAAACTTAGTTGACAACTATATTCCCCGGCAACGGCGCCAATTTTTGATAACGCTCAATCTACAGCTCTCGTAAGAGTGTAAAGCGGTCGTTTGTCAAATATAGAACCCAACTGGATTGGGTATCGATCCCACAGGGAATAGCTTGGTCAGCAAGTAAGCAAAGATTACTAGACTTTTAGTGAAAGTCTCGAAAAAGGGGGGAGTCTTGTTGTGCAAGTAATGTAACCAAATAGTAGAGAAAAAACGGAAATAGCAAAGTAAAAAAAAAAGAATGTTTAGTAAGATGTAAACGATGAGAATTGAGAAGTTGGGGTTATGTCCACCTTATGAGTTGTACGTCTCTATTGGCTATGAGTTATGCGGAGTTCAGACATGCATGTGCTTATAGAGAATTGTATTCGATGGTAAATCCAAGCGTTTTTCGACCTGAACAAGGACTATTTCACTTTAACTCTTTCGAGCTTAAAGCGTATCTAACGGTACAAATTCTCCAAGAGGTTAATCCAGTTACGGCACTAACTTTTTAATAGGGGATGAGACCCTATTACCTTGACATTATCTCTTTTCTAGACATATAACCTTTCTTTCGAACAAGTTAATGCTATACTGGCGTATTCTATGCGTTTGCAACCACAAAGAATTTAGATTAAGATGAAGAGAATAATGATATAAGCAATATACGTGTCACGAATTCACAAACTCATAGCAATAGATAGTATCTCATATGGCTTCCATAACCCCAACAGAGAAGTTTAGTTACCCATGAGTGCGAAGGAAATCACAATAGACATTGTTATTATACCACAATAAATATTTCGTGTAGCAAAGTGTGGTAGGCGTTAGGCGTGAATTTCTTGCAAAGTAACGTTTCTCTTGTTGCGGAAATTAAGAATTGATTAGATGAATAGAAGAAGAATAAAAAGTAGAATTAATAGAAAAGGTCTTGCGGAAGTAGAATAAGAATTGAAAAGTAGAATTAGAATTGTAATTCGAAGTCTTAAAATCTCTAGCAAAATAGGGTATTTATAATACCCATATCCTATTCCTACTAAGCTAATGAATTACTTAACCCATCCTACTAGGTTAAGGTATCATTATCCTAATCCTAATAAGTTACTGCTAGTCCTCAAAGTCTTCAGAATTGTTGTTTTTGCCCGGGACAGATTTTCTATGCGCCACTTTTGGTCCTTGGCGTCCAAGATTTGGTTTTCTCCTTTCGTGAAGCTTTCTTTGGAGTCAAGTTATCCATAAAATGCTGAATTCTGCATTATTTATACCTGAAAACTTGTGAATCATGTTCGTTAGCTCACTTACAAGAAAAAGGACTAAAAGTGCATGAATTATATAATTTGTCCTCAAAATATGGCTAAAATATGGGTAAAATATAGCACTATAGGCGTGTAAATTCGCCTATCATCACTAGCCTAACTAGCGACATTCGAGGACAAATGTTCCCAAGGGGGAGATATTGTAAGACCCCACAAAGTTTCCTCGTAGTCTGAGCCTTAGAGCCTGTTAAGTGAGGTGTAATTTTGGCCCTAAAAGATTAAGTAGTGACTTCCCAAGTGATTGGTGTTTAAACCATATAGAATTTTCTTTAATTTGATTTTGGTCATGTAGAAAATTGAATTAGCTTTCCAATGATACCAATTTTGTTCAAATTCGGTATCGGTGTAAGAAGTTATGGCTATTTTACTGAGAGTTTTCGGGACCTCCCAGGTACGACGGATGATCTGATGGACCGTCGACTTCTCGACGGACCATCGCCCAGATCGTCGACGCTAAGGCAGTAACTCCCTTTTCTGGCCCAAGTACGACGACCAAGATGACGGACCGTCGGACCTGCGATGGACCGTCGCGCTGAGGCAGTGTGGCCTCATCCTGGACATCATGCGACGGATGACCCGATGGACCATCGGACTTCCGATGGACCATCTCTACGACCGTCACAGACCCCGTTCAGCAATTTTTTACTCATTTTAAATGGGTTTTTCTGTCTTTCCACTCTTTTATCAACTAGATATATATTCAAATGAAACAAATGACTTCATTACTCATATCTAACATTAGAAAGCTAGGGTTTTCCTCTCAAGATCAAATCTAAAACCCTTCCTCAAGAAACTTAAGAGCTCACCATAGATTCTACAAATTGAGTTGAGAATCAAGTTCCCCAGGTCAAGTATTGCAAGAACCCTCTCTCTCAAGGATAAGAAGAAGAGACTAGAGCAAGATTGTTCATCTAATTTCATAATCTAAGGTATGTGGGGTTTTGAACAAGGGTAATCCTTTCACCTTTGTGCCCAAAGGCTTATTTAAACTATGATTTTCTGCAATCGATGAGATTTTACATGAATTTGAATTAGGGTTTTTCACCCATTGTTATTTATTGCAATGTTTTGATGTTTCCCGTGAATTGAGAGTCTAATGACATGATTTTCACATATTTTCTTGAGAAATTGCAGGTGGGTCTATACCCTATGATTTTAATCCTTGAAAACTTAATAGTTGAAATGTTTGAGACATTGAAGTATATGAGTATGTTGAGATTTTGAGATGAATTGCTGAAATTTCCAGGTTTCTACATGAGTTATGAATCTATATGCTATTTATTATGCTTTTGATGAGTTTTAACTTGAGATTGAATTATGGGTTATTAAGCCCTACTTGAGACTAAAGATTTTATGAACTATTGTGCTATAAGCACCCATGATTTGATCATTCTGAGATTATTGAAAAATGTTTGACCTAATGGTCATAGAGTTTTGAAATTCACTTCACTACATGAGATTACAGATTTGATTATTGGGTTCTTATTGAACCATGAGATTATTTTAAAATGGATTTTTATGAGATGAGCGAGATAATCTAAAGGGAGTAGTATTTAGCACCGAGTTGGGTAAGTTACTACGATTTCTTACCCCAGAACTACGTACCACCGTAGGTTGGGCCTGAAGTAGAGATGATTATTGGGCCTAAGGCTGAGATATTGGGCCCGAGGCCGAGATAATGATCACTGAATTGAGGTTATACTCTCTGGAAAAGAGTATGACGTTTCTCCCTAACGTAGGGTCTCTTCCTTAGGAGGACAAAATGTTGGACTCCATGTAGCTCACATGGTTTATATCGGTTAAGAGAACCTCCCTTAAAACTAAAGCTTTGAGATAAGTTATTTCCTTAAGACTAAAGTATTTTCCCTTGATATAAGTATTTTCCTTAAAGCTTGGAATGAGATATTTTCCTTAAATGATTGAAATGCCTTCAAGTATGTCCCAAAGTTATATGATTCCGAATTCCATGTACTTGAGTTCAAAAGACTTATGAGTTCTTGAGCATTAAAGAAGTTTTACTCTCCATGAGGCATATGCATGAGTTGAAAGTATTACTTAAAGATTCCTTTAGCCTTGAGTAATGAGAATAAGAGAAGAGTACAGATTTCAAAGCTAAAGTGAAGAGTACAGATTTCAAAGCTAAAGTATAATGACTCACGAGATTTGTGTTACATGTTCCATTCTACATGATTCATGAGCTTTATATTTTTATGCTTATTCAAGACATGTGAGTCATTAATTGTTGCATGCATGATTTAATTAAAGTGTAATGATGTTGTTTTATATAAATGCATGCACCCCCATATACTCAGTACATTCTCAAGTACTGATCCACATATACGTCTATGTGCTACATTGTCTTATAATGTAGGTTCAGGTGCTCAGTCCCAGCCTCGTCAGTGATTTCTGAGTACTCTATCTACATCCCTACAGTGGTGAGTCCTTATGGTTCGAGGACCTATATTCAGACATTTCAGTATTTGAGAGACTATGTTATTATTTTCAGTTCATTTCGAGTCAGCTGGGGACCTGTCCCAACGACTCTCTAGTTCATGGATTAGTAGAGGTTTTGTCAGACTAGCTATCGAATTGTTGTTGTGTTGAGATTTTCGGTATTGTGGTCGCTTGGATCCAGTATTATCTTTGTATTTCCTTTCATTTGATATGATAGTGTCAGTGTTTGTATATTTCTCCTTGAAATGAGTTATTATATGTAGTGATAGACTCCAAAGGGTTAGCTTGGGGCTACTTGTAGCCTTAAGCACCGTGTGACGTCCCGGGAGGCGATTTCGGGTCGTTACAGTTTATGTCGGTTAGAAGAAACTCCCAATCCAAAAGTTACAAAGTTCTAAAGTCCCAAAGTTCTGAAATCTTTAAGTTTCAAAAGAAGTCCCTTATTTTCATAAGATTAAAGTGTATGTTCTGAAAGTTATTATTTTAAGATTTCATCCAATTGACAAGATTTGAGAACAAAAAGAGGATACAAATTTTAGAATAAGGTATAATGACTCACGAGATTTATACTACATGCTCCCTTATTCATGATTTATGATAACCAAATTTCTATTTTTGCTCAAGCTATGTGAGTCATTTATATCAGTATGCATGATTTCTATAAAGAGTGATGATACTGTTTAACTATTGCATACACCCCCATATACTCAGTACATGCTCAAAGTACTGATCCGCATATATGTCTATGTGCTACATTGTCTCATAATATAGGTATAAGTTATAGCGCATATACCATATTCAGTTAGTTCGTAGCTTCCAGTTAGCAGGGGATGAGTCTTTTTGATTAAAGGGCTTGAGTTAGTTATATAGTTCGAGAAGTATTGTAATTTCTTTATTCAGTCGTATTGAGTTGGGATAGTTGGGAGTCATGACCCAGCTACCTATAGTCAGTACTAGTAGAGGCTTCATAGACAGTCAGTAATGTTAATGTATGTAATTTCAATTTTATTTGTAACAGTAGAGTTGTAATCTTATAAATTCAGATTTGTATTGATCCAGTTCAGAAAAGTTTTATGTGTCCGCTGATTTTGTTCAGATTTATGTATTTTATTTCAGTTGCTAGTAAGTATGCCAGTAGAAGGGTTAGCTTGGGATCACTTGTGACCCTAAGCACCGTGTGACGTCTCGGGCCCCATTTTTGGGGCGTTACAGTAGTCTTTGCCCGAACTTTGAAGGGCAACGAACCCAAGTTTTGTAAGATTAGGCATATTAAAAGAAAGAGAAAAATAATACCTTAGCCTTCAAATTTTGAAATAGTGAAGTCTCGTACTGATAACGTGTTATAAAATAAAATGATAGAGAAAAGAAATTGAGGAGCGAATAGTGAAGTTTTTTATTAATATCAGATCTATGTACAAAATGAAATGAAGGCATGCCTTTTATAGGCAATTTTGTCTACACTACAACCAATTAGAATTGTTGGTTCATGCATGAAAGTCTTTATTTGAAGACGTTGAAAATGTGGGAAGACATCCACACTACTGAATATTTCTTAACAAGTTTGATTTAGTGCCCTTCCTTTTTTACTTTTGTTTTTCACATTTTGACTTGATACATTTATTAAAATGATCTTATTAATCGATGTTTAGTATTATATTTTTTGAAAATGATTCGAAGAATAATGAATTAATGATAAAAATAAAATATATTTTTTTTAAAATCTTTTCTTAATATGTAAAAGTGACAAGTAAAACTGAAAATCTACATTCTCTATGTCTCATTTTATGTGTCATTATTTTTTTATCCGTTTAAAAAGGAATGTCATTTTTTTAATTTTATAACTATTTAAAGACATAATTTTACTTTTATTCTTATTGATTCACTTAACTAAAAATAGTAATAATATATTTTTTAATAAAAAATAATTTGATAAAAATTATCAAATTTATTTTTTTATTTTTTTTGAATTTTATGCTGGATGGCGCATAAAATAAGATGATGAAAGTAATAAGGACAAATAGTCAAACGCCTCTATTTTTTCGATGTAGATTAGAAACAAAACAAAAAAGAGAAAAAGCCGAAAAAATAGGAGGCGGGAATGTAATCGAATACAGATGGCGGCAAAAATAAATAAATAAATAAATAAAACTCTTCAAACCAATTACCCCCCACGCCCATCCCCCTACCCCCAACCAACCAAAATAAATAAACTCCTCCGACCCAGTGTTTTGCCTTCGGCCTTCGGGCTCCGGCTTCGGCCGTAGCACCGATCGCCATCGCCATCGCCATATCTTCACCATTGATTTCGTTGTAACGTTGTTTGAATTCGTGATTTTGATGATGTATAGAGTTAACGCTGGTAGCAGGTATGGCCTGGACATCACAGTTATCAAGGAAAAAAGAGAAATTATAATACTGTTCGCTATAAATGTAGGAAGTAGAAACTTGATTTATCGGTGAAATTAAATTTATGATTGATTGCTGCTTTAGTCTTCGGCGTTGTTGTTAACCAGTTGTTTAATTTGAATTCATGATTTTGGTGGACAGAAGTTTAATTAGTTGATGTGCGTGCGTGAAAGCTAGACACCACGGTTTATCAAATAAAGAAAATTTTTAATATTATTTGCTATAAACATAGAAAGTAGAGTTTTTTGAATTATTTTTCCCGTGAAATTAAATCTATGATTGATGAGATCAATTGTTGCTTCATTCTTTATTTTGTTTCAACTTTATCGCTGTGGTTAGTAATTTGAATTCATGATTTTGGTGGATAGAGTTGTTTGGTACCTGCGTGATTTAGTCGAGGTGCGCGAAAGTTGGTCTCGACTCCACTCTTATCAAATAAAGAAAAATCTTAATATTTTTTGGTATAAGCATAGAAAGTAGAATTGTTTGAATTGATTTTCACGTGAATTGATTTGTAATTTTAATTCAACCATTCTCATTGTTATTAACTTGTTCTTTTGTTTGAGTTTGTGATTGCTGGAGTTATTGTGTATCTAACATTCTTAAATTTTATATTTGATTATTCGCTATAAACGTTTATCCCTTGTGGGTGGCATATTTTTGTCTTGACATCTTGTTCCATACTTTATTAAGTATTTGTCTATTATTCCTGGTCTTGAGCCGGGGGTCTATCGGAAACAACCTTTCTACTTCTCTTGAAGTAGTGGTATGGACTGCGTACATCTTACCCCCAGAACCCACTATGTGGGAATACACTGGGTTTGTTGTTGTTGTTGTTGTTGTATTCGCTATAAACGTAAAAAGTAGAATTGTTCGAATTGATTTTTATGTGAAATTAAATCTCTGATTGACGAGATCGATTGCTACTTCATTCTTAAATTTAATTTGAACTTTTTTTTTGAGGGGATAACTGTGGTGTCCGCATCAGCTTTTACATACCTCGACTAGATGCGCAGGATACCTGCCACCTCCCACCAACAACCGATACGATAGATGGGAAGAATCACCTAATATTTTTTATTTCTGCTGGGATTCGAACCTGAGATTTTACACTTTCAACCTACTTCATTGGCCACTAGGTCACACCCTTTGGGTGCAATTTAATTTGAACTTTCTCGTTGTTGTTAACTTGTTCTTTTGTTTGATGCCGATTGTGTTGTATTAATGATGATTTGCAAATGGTGATTGTAAAAAGTGTATGTTGTCAAATTTTGGTGAGAGAGAATACGAGATGGTTGTTGCTTCAATTTAAGTTTAATTCAAACTTTTTCATTATTGTTGGTAACGTGTTCTTTTTGATGACGGTTGTATTGTATTAATGGTGATTGGCAAATGGAAATTATAAAAAGTGGGCGTTGGAAAATTGATTTCTTTTTGTGAGATAGAGTATGAGATGGTTGTTGTTTCAGTCGAACTTTTATGACCATGTCGTAATGTATCAATGATAATTAGCAAATGGATTTTAGGGCCTTTAGTTGGTTTGCAAGTATGGAAACTTAATGATTAATATGGTGTTTTGGATTTCGAGTGAGGACTAGAGATACAAAATCAGAAAGATATATTCTAAGATCATAAAAAAATCTTATTAGCATTTTAGTCTTTCTCGCACCTCGACTAGTTCCACGGGATACATCTCACCTCCCACCAGCAACATGTATCAGGTAACTATGTCCACCAAGACTTAGAGCAGATGTGAAGAAAGAATCACCTAGTGTTTTTATCTCCACTGAGACCTCTTGGTTCTTAACCCACTTTATCGACCACTAGCTCACACCCTTAGGTTCTATGCCAGTAGTAGTTATAGGTTACAAAGTGTAGAGTAATATTGCATTACATTTTGAAAGGAACTTCACTTGCTTGACAACCCCCATCCTCTTTGCAACACACCTTACATAGAGGTTCTTTAGATGTCGAGATTTATTTTTTGCTTAAAGTAGTTAGTTTTCTAATCTTAGAAACAGAAAAAGAAGTAATGTATAATTGGAAATACCGTAATATAGTCTGTAAACTCATAGTATGTTTTAACTGAACTAGTTCAAATGAAAATTGTTTATCTCTCAAGTATAGTAGCGTGAGAATGATTCACTAAACCTCCGTTTGAATTGCAAAAAGGACCTCTGCTTCTCTAGATTTAGATAAGTTCTTTCGTTCTTATTCTTTGAACTTTGGGGTAAATTAAACGCTTGCAAGGAAGGATATGCGTTATTGCCAACCTATTGCTGTGCTGTTTTCTCTGGAGGAAGAGAGAGAAGTATGTCCTTATTAGTCGGTTTAACTTCTCTTTTAATATGATCTGTCTATGGTCACCAAGGACATGACTCTTGATAGGAGGGTATGGAGGTCAACGATTTGTAGGAATGCAGGCTTATTTCTTTCCCATTCTCAGAGTATTTGTATTCATCTTCTTGTTTTTCCCTATCTTTGTCTTTCTATTACTACCTGTTTCTATTTATCCTCGTTATCTTATTTTCGTGGTGTTTTTTCTTATTACTGTTGCCTCTTTTTCATCGTTCGTTCAGTTGTGGATCTATTGGGAACAACCTCTCTACCTTCTGAAGGTAGGGGTAAGGTCTCCACACACTTTACCCTCTCCAGGCCCCACTTGTAGGATTACATTGGGTTTGTTGTTGTTGTAATACTCACTACCTTGCATAAACTTGCTAATACACCATCCTTTTGCGGACCTGACAGATTTTCCATATCACGGGTTCTTCAAGTGGCTATCTGAAGTTTGTGAAGATTTGTGGCAATAATTTATGACTTGCTTGAACGATAATCTATTTTGCTGATAGGTGATCCTTTTGCCTATTTTAATTTTTTATAGTTTTGCATCCTTTGCTTTGAACTATCTGATATTTCTTGTACTTTTGTTACTTTTTTCTGGACTGCTTTTCCTTTGAGCTGAGGGTCTATCGGAAATAGCCTCTCTACCTCCCAAGGTAGAGGTAAGGTTTGCGTTCACTCCACCCTCCCCAGACCCCACTTTGTGTGATTATACTGGTTATGCTGTTGTTGTTGTGTCCTCTGCTGAGACTGAAGGACATCTATATTAAGTTATTAGGTGGAGGTTCAATAGTATACATCTTCAACCACATTTTCCACATAAAGATGAATCTGTCAACATGCAAACCAAAGCAATAGTCATTTCAAGGCATGAATAAAAGAAAATTTTCCACTACAATATGCATCAACTGTTTGCACATTCAAACTATGAATGTTGCATCTCAATTTTCCTACATCTATCCTTGTTTTCTATCTAGTAAATCATGAATAATGGCTCAAGCTTGTGAGCATAAATGAAAGAATAGGAGATGCTGCTTATTGTACACTACACGCTTTGTGCTAAGGGGTGACTTCAAATCTTCTGCTGCTGTAACTTTGTAATTTTGTATCTCCGGTGAGGTTATTGAATGCCATCAATATGTTAGTCATCAAATTTCTATCCTACTCCTTGTTTTTCTCTACTTTTAATGGGTAGATTTTGGTGTGTTACGACCAGCAACCTTCTCTGCAGCTGCTCCCTCCTTTTTTTTGTCATCACTTGTGTTTCTGACTAGCTTACTTGCAGGGAAGTGCAGTCTAGCAATGAGAGGTCGTGGGGCTCTTGACTCTCGATCAAATCCCCTTACACAGACAAATCCTGTAAAATGACATTTGCAAGGTCAGTTTTACATTATCTGACTCTAGTAGTTAGGTAACTCAGTTACATCTTTTACTTGGTTAAACATAAAGTTGAATACGTTTATACGTTTTCCCAAAGCGAGAGAAAGAAAGGTGCTGGTATTCAATAATATCTTGAGTAGTTTAATAGTGGTAAATATTTGTAACTCAGATCTTTTTTCTGCATCTTTTTTCAAATATGAGAAGCAAGAAAAGTTGGCCTTACCTTTCCAGAAGCAGTATTGAATTTGTTCTGTTGGCAAGCCTGATAAACATCAATGTTTATATAGTCAGCAACTTAGACTCAAATCTTAAGTCATAGATCAAACCACAATGTTTTTCTGAGCATTTGTCTGTACCTTTAAAAATTGTTGAGACAGAGGTCCCAAAGTACACGGTCCTTCTTGACAGGGACCATAGTAATCTTCTCGGAACATCAATTGGATTAAGACTAGATTTATGATCTGCAAATACCTGCACAGGATAAGATCACATCGAATCCAACTATCAGAACAATTGCAATCAATAATATCCATTTCCAAGTTTCACTACACACAGTTGTGCTAGTAAGTTCTGAAGTATCAATGTCCAAACAAAGACTCCTGAAAATAGTGATCAGATTACTAGGTCCGGAATTTACCTCATTAACCTGGAAGTATGTTCCGTTGAGTGGGAAGCTCCCTCTCATTGCTGTTCGGCATGGTATCTGCAATAAGCTAGGTGTTTCAGAGAGGAAAAAAAGAATACCAGCTTATAGTTCTTCTACAGACAGTGACTGTGACTTTGAAGCACAACAAATGCCTGGGCCACTCACCAGTAGTGTGCCTCTTACGGTTTGTGAGTGTGCTTCTCTTATGCCATTGCATGAAAAGCATGTCTTCTCATTGCACAGGCTCCCTGATCCACTGAGATCACACTTTGTTTCTGGTGGTTCAATTGAATTTACAGTCTCACCTGGTGGAACATTAGGCACAGGAGTTAAAACAACATAATATACTGCAGACTAGAGTTCTAATTAACCATTATATTGTTATCTGTAGTCAGTGACGAAAAGGGAGGAAAAAGGGAAAAAAACTGGCCAGCGCGTCCTCAGTACTATATGGGGCAAATTTTGGTTTCAAAAGCTAAATATTGCTACTGCATGAGTCTTTGACTTCATATTAGATGAGAATCATGGACACAAGTTTTCTCCGTTCACTAACTGTGCTATGTGTGCATTAGTTGATATCCCGGGGAAGATGATACTGTTTAAAGAGTAGTCAGTTACATACCTGGTGTCCAAATTGCTAAAAGGTATGGACTTGGGTCATCAGGTTCCCGTTTATCCAGCTGTATTTGAAGATTATTGGGTCATACTAAAGTTCTAGCCAAATTTAATTGAGCAACAGAAGATAGACAACTGACCTTTTCCAACAATTCATGGGAATCTGGGAGTTCATACCTGCAATATATTAGAGTATTGACAATTAGTTTTGAGATTATAACTGCTACAGCATTTTAGCATGGCTTCACAGGTTAAAAATGTGACGACTCAGTACTTTCAAAGTGTTCATTAGAAGGCCATTTGGATACTCATAATTGATGGTGTTGTGGACGAGCAATACAAATTAGTACTGCAGTTTTTATACATCTAATTCTTTCTTTCAGCACAGTGCAAATTTGTGTGGATATCTGCATTGCACATTCTTTGCTGATTGTCTTCTTAATTCCGTACAATCTCATATTCGTGTTAGGTCCTACTACAACAATGATATATTCTACCAAGTCCCTTTTATTCCATACTTTAAATTTTCTTATCTTTTTCACATCTTTACATAGGTAAAACATCAAACAAGAGCTCAGGAACTTACACTGAATGTTCTGTCCGTAAGCGGCTGACATTTTTCAGCTTTGGAGTAGGAATTGAAGCCGCATCTGGATGCAAGGCCACCAGAGCCTTGGAGAAGTCACCTTCTGTGTTATTCTCTTGTAAAATAGTCTCCAAATTGGTTGTGAACTCTTTCATGTTGAGTTTAATTGTTGGAATATCATCGGAATCCTCAAAAAATCTATCCTCAATGTCGCTTGCTAATAGGTCTGGCAATGGATCCGGTGTTTTTGGTTCCTCAATAGTAGGTTCACAGGTGGTGGTAATGAGTGTTGCTTCTCTATCTAATAAGTTGGTCATCTCTTGAGGAATTGACAATGGCCCTTTTAGGAAAAAAGGGAAGTTATCAGCTTCAACTGGAGCACACGGGTGCATCCTTCTTCCTTCAGCTGCGGGTGGTAATAGCATAGGTATGACTGCGGCAACTGCATTTCCCTCTCCAGAGATTGGAACTGCTGAACTCACTATACTCTTCTCTTCTGGGCCAGGAAGGGCCAGTCTTGCACTGCAGGTAATTATTAACATGTTTGTCAATTTTCCTTGGAATTGATGAAGTAATAAAAGTAGTAAAACATTGCCAGATTTTGCATCTCTAGGGCAAGTGCATAGAATTAAGTGACCATCTGAGGAACAGTGCTGACCTTGCGTAAGCACTAGCGAAGTGTCTGCACTCAGCTCGCAGTGGACATGCATTACAGTTGGGCTTACTTTTGGTGCAGAAAACCTGTGCAAATATTGGAAGTCGGTCATAATTATAATTCTTTCTCATGAGGGACAACCTCCACAAAAATAGTCATATGAGGACACATTCAACTTGCAAAGCGCAATTAAACTTACCTTTCCAAAGGTAATCATGTGGTAATGCAACTCATACCTGCCAACAAACATCACCTTATTAGTGATACATCCATGGGTATGTTAAGAGTGTCGTTCAGCTTATTAATTGCATGTGTAACCAATGAAAACTATTATGAGGTCTTGAGAAAGTACAGTGTTTTCTGGTCGAGCTTGCATAGTCTTGGCCAGAGATACTTCTGAATTGTCTCCAGAATTGGATACCTGTATGAAAACATGAATGATAACCCATATGGTAGACAAAGTACAGTTTTGGGGTTTAGCTTTAATAACTTACTGTTCAAGAAGATGAAACTGCATTGACTCAGGAAGTGGTCGGAGAGGAACCCATCCTAATCGGACAGCGATTCGTCCAACATTTGTGTCAACCTGACAAATTCAACTTTTTGATAAATTTGAGTTCTTGATTAAGTGAGTAGATCACTGCACATTGGCAAGTGGAACTTACTGGAAAAGCAAGGTTATGAAGTGTTAAAAGCCGCACGCATTCTACACTTTTCAGACCCAGTCCGCGAATACTTAATAGGTACTCTCTGCAGTAAGGAATTTTTTTTAGGGGAAGACAAACTCACGAAGATGGAAACTTTAGTGTATTATTGCAAGGAACTTACTTTACTTTTTCGGGGGCCACATCTCTCAACCATTCTAGGTCAATACTTCCATGATCCCTTACCAGTCTGTTGAGGAAGTCCTGCACAACAAACAATTATGTTTTCTACAAAAATTTACTTTTGAGGTCTCTGTTTCTCCTTGGCCACTAGTGAATTCATTTTTGCTGCTGGTACCTTAATTCGCTCTGCCAGCATGTTGTTCATCCCTCGTTCCTTAATAGCATCAGAAATTTCTTTGACTGCTGCTCTTCGAACTGCTTCGTAGTTCAATGAGTCCATTGCATCCTTGCTTCTTTCTTTTTTCCCACTCTTTGATTGGACTTCCTTTCTCAAACTATCCCAGTCAAAAGCTTTCTTATCTCCTTCCTCGACTTTTCTTTTTCTTTTCTTTGAGATGCTGGCGCCTGTTTCACTGGGTTGCTTGCTTGAATGATAAGCTTGACCTTCTGCATGTGATATGGTTATAATGCATGAGCTTCTTTCATGTACTACAGAGGTAAGACATACTGATCTTGCATGATATTAAATCTTATTTGCAGATTTTGGGATATCAGGATTACCTTCTTGTCCTTTAGCAACGGCTTCTGAATGGTTTACTGACTGTCGGATGCAAGGGCTTTTTAGTTCTGAGACCATTGCCATCTCCTTTTGATAGGAACTTGCAGAATGTTGGTTATTTGAATTGTGAGGTTGCCTTCGCAAATTTCTCATCTGTCCTCTGTGTTCTGCAAATGCATATTCTCCCGTCCTGGGTGCATGAATAACGGGAGGTGTGGTTTGCTGAGCTATCAAATTACTCGAATTTCCTGCTATCTGTTTCACACTTTTGCTCATGAAATCTACTCCTTTTGCTGCATTGAGTTGTGGAGTTATTGAAGTCAAAGAGGCGGGAATTTCTTTCTCATGGCATGCTATTTCATGTTTTCCAAATTCTGGTGTCTTGGTCAACCAGGAATTCCTGGTAGTTCTTACTGATATTTCTTGGACCTGAACAAGGGGGTTGATTGGAAAGCCATGTAAACATGTCTCTGCATCAAGATTTTGTTTGTGCCTGGTATCCTCTACAGTTTCTGTCTTCTGATTCCCAACGAAGGACAACTTTTCTGTAAGTATGTTCCTCATAAAGTGACTCTGATAGTTCTGGAATGCAGCAGTCCACTTTGTCATTGGAGAATGGTTTGCTCGAGTGCTGTTTATGTTCAAGTTGGGCGAACTTGGTTGCTCTTCACATTCTGAGTCGGATCCGGAGCTTGACCTGAGTTCTTCATTGGCTTGAAGAAAATGAGAGTCGGGAGAGTTTTGTATTGAAATGACCTCTTCGTTTGTTCTCCTGTTGTGCTCACTTACTAAATAAGCTCTGGTTGTTTGAGGGTGATTTTCGATTCTGTGCTGTGGTCTAGCTTTATGATATATGGTAGTCCCATTTGGATCTATTATTTCAACTTCTGGTTCCTCCACTACTATGTTGCACCGGCCTTGGGAGAGGGTATTCTTGGTGCTTGTTGGCTGCAAGGGGAACTTGGCTGCAAGGCACATGAAAGCAGAGCTGCAAGAAAGGACAATATGTTATTGAATTATCAACTTCTATATTTAATTAGATTGACTATGCTCTTCTGATGGTATCCGACCATCAAATACCTTGAGAGATGATCTGAAACATTTTGAGTGAGGAACACTCCTATTACTGAGTCGACTACAGATCCCTTCCAAGGCGAGAACCTCCTATCCCCTGCAAAGCTCAAATTATTTGGCTAGTGGGAGTTGATAACATCAATATTAATAATACAAGACAGTTATGTGTGGTTGTGGAGACGAAAGGTTTATGGTATTCTTTGTTACCTTGAACAAGGCGCATTCGTGCGACAAAAGAGTCTACCCGTCCACGGACAATTTTCCTTTCATCTTCCCACCATTTTTCCCTGTCCTTGTCCATTGGCTCTGCCCTTCCTTCCTCCCACATTAAGAAGTTCCATTCTCTGATTGTCTCTAAGTCAATGTCCACACTAGGCCGTGGTTTACGCCTTTTGGTAGGATCAAATCCCTCATATGGGATAATTGTGCCAACTCCATTGTATGGAACAAGGGCCTTTTGCTCCTCTTGAGCAGCATTTTTCTTGCTATAACCAATAACAAGGCGTTCCAATTGTTGTGTGATTATATCGACTGACACAGCATATCTGCGTGTTCCTTGTAAGCCTGTGTGACAGAAAGTTTGTAGCGGTTGGAATCTAACCAGGCGTTTGGACATAAGAATAGATGTGATATTATTTGAAATTAAGCTGAAAATTGTATTTGGAAATTGAAGTTGTGCTTGGTGATTTTTCTTGACCAGTTTCTCAATTATTGAAAGAAAAAGGAAAAACTCATCTTCCGATTTTTTTCGACAAATCAGCCCAGTATATAACCAACAATGTTTTGATTTTCTTTTTTCTTCTAAAGAAAATATTTTATGGACAAACGACCCCCATCATAATTCTTCATACTTAGTTTAAGACTGATGTTACGTTGCTGGATAGTTAAAAAAAGAAAACAACAAAAGCATGAGTGATGTCATAGCTGCAAAAGGATACCTGTAGCTTTTGTTGGGTGATGTTGTGTAGCTTGTGAGTTCTTGTTCTCTCTTGTAAGCAGCTCCTGATTATTGAGTAGTTCATTGGGTGATGTCTGCCCCATGTTGTGCATTTGTGCGGGTGATGCCTGTCTCATGTTCTGCATTTGTGAGGGTGATGCCTGCCCCATGTTCTGCATCTGTGCGGGTGATGTCTGCCTCACGTTCTGCATCTGGCATAGCAGCTTACTATGTGCAAATCTTCTCTCAATACTTTGTAGCACCATAGCCAACGTTTGGGATGGATATCGAAGATTCCAGTTACTGCTTCTGGGCTCTGATTTGGATCCATGCTGTGATATTGGCTGTGTGTGAGATTGGAATTGAGATGATTCAGGTTGCTTTTGGGTGTTATGCTTAACAACCATGGGACTAGCACAATGCCTAATAGCCTCTCCACTGGCTCCACTGTGATCAGATCCTGGGAATCCATTGCATCTGTTTATGCTCACACTGTTTGACTGGAAATTTCTTGAGTCATGTATTGAAGCTGCAGTAGAGGAAGTACCACTTATTTCAGAATTGAACTTCATTTTCTTGTTAATCTCTGTACCTCCTAAACTAAGTGTGCTGCAATGTCCCATCTGGCTGAATATTCTCGGTTGAAATGCAGAACTGGGGCGCTGATCTCTACTGGCACCCATTTTGTTGGGTGCACATGCCCTGTCTTTCAAAAGCAGGGGTATCCTTTCCACTGCCAGCTGTTTTGGTTCGTCTCTCTTTAGTCTACTATCAAAGACAACCTGGCCTACTCTGGCTTCATCTAATCGCCCTTGGTCATACCCAAGCTGAGTGCTGTTTTGGTACGGATTAACATTCCGCATACTTAAACTCCTTGCGATGGCATTCAGTGCATGATTATTTGCTGTAACATGATTTGCTGAAGAGAGTGGCAATCCCAAATCTTTTGGCTTTTCTGTCAGCAGTTTCTCTGCAAGTTCTGCTTTCCTATTCTGAGCAGCTGATATTGCAGAACCTTCCATGATAGCCAAAGATGACTCCATGTCTTGAGAATTCAAGTTCAAATCAAAAAACACTTTTCTTTGTTGATGTTTTTCTTCATGGCTAATATTGGTACTTGCCAGTCTTTCATCTTTTGTTTTGTCTTCCAAGTCAAAGTTTAGCACTTTCCGACATGATTTTGGTGACTCTCCAGCATCAGTCACTTTGTCGTTGTTAGCAACTTTGGTTTGTCCAGTAGTTGAAGCTTTGGGGCCCTTTCTGCGGACATACTTCCTTTTTCCTGATGGGTTCTCATTCGGAGTGCTATTTCTTGGGGCAGCGGATTCAGCTACTTCGGTTTGTTCAGATGTTGAAGCTTTGAGGCCGTCTTTGCGGACATACTTCCTTTTTCCTGATGGGGCCTCTTTTGGAGTACCATCTCGTGGGGCAGCAGGCTTTGGAGTTCTTTTGGGTTTCCCTTCTATTACTACCTTTGGCCGGTGTTTTCGCCTTTTGGGAGTTCTCGATGCTGGTGTCCTGTTTAAGTCAATGTCCACCTGACCAACATTGTCTTTATCGACCTTTTCATTCGATGATGATATGACAACCAATGAATCTGTAACTCTCTGCGACAGTTTATCAGAGTGGTCATCTTTGGATTGCATTGACCCGAGAACATTCTCCTGCTTATCTTTCAAGCTTTCTTGTATCGGAAAATTTTGCCTCTCAAATTGCTGGTTGTCCTTGAAGTGGTTCCTCTCTGGAGTTGCTGGTTCAAATGTGGAGAAACTATTTGTGCTTGGAATTGTGCCAACATCTGGTGCCAAGGGTGAAATCAAGGATTTATTGACCTGATAAGGGCCTCGCACGCCATCTGTAAGCAAAATAAATTAGACATAAACTAGTGATTCAGATTGAAATATCATGATATATATCTGCCAAAAATAACATGCTTTTTTTTTCTATTCGTTTTACTGTTCCTAGGCATTACATAAAGGTTAAACTCACCAAGTGATAGGCGCCGGTTGTTAAAACAGTCAAATGTCTGATTTGGACTTTTAAACACTTGATTCTCGTTGAGCAGTGTTTGACTTGGAGACTCGAGTTGCTGTTCATATGTGGTGTCAACTTGAGAATACGATTTCTGAAAGGTTGATAAATCACCAAGATGGATGATATTGCTTGATCTTCCGCTGGTGGATTGCACATACGATGGACTCTTCATCCCCAACAATTCTGCTAAAGAATTAACTCTGGTGCAAGCAGGCTTACTGTGGTCTGCTACATTTTCAGAGCAGTTGATATCTACATCAGGGTGTCTGTTCTTGACTGCTACATCAGTCCAGTGACCAATACGCCCATTATTCAAACTCACTGACATGGCGGGTTTCTGAACTGCTCCAGTATCACAATCTGGCTTTCGTAAAATTCCACCATACACCCCAAGCAGGTTTTGCCATTCCCCCATTTCCATCTGATTCCCTGGCATTTCAGCTGGAACAAGCCCGGGTCTTTGCAAAACTGGCCTTCGCTGAGTAAAAGGAATCCAACGATCCCCATTTTGAGTAACTCTTTTCTCTTGGGGAGTTGAAAACATTCTCCCCGGATTCATCCTTAAATTGTAAGTCTTCTTCTTGCTGTCTAATGCATATGTTTTGAGTCCCAGATGACTTCACTGTAAAACATAAAGAAATTTCAATTTCGTAACTGCTACTAAGTAGAAGGTTTAAACACATGAAAAAGAACAGTTTTTTGGTATAAAAGCATGAGAAGTTCCATCATGCAGTTAATGACAGGAAATTTGAGTAAATTGCAGAAACATATAGAGGCAGATCCAAAATCTAACCTCCAGTCAACATGCTGCAATAAATGAACCAATTCAACAAGTATTATCAGTTCTCAATGGTTTATATTTCGAAATAAAAAAAATTATTGAAACAAATTAACAAAAACAATATCCAGTGAGAATAAACTTATGACGATTCGTGAACTGGAACATACAATTTCTTAGTACTTGATTTTTATGCACTTAAATAATTCAAGTCTGAATTTGGCTCTCTACTGCCTAAAGGAATAGCTTTTTTGTCTCCGTAAATCGTTACCAAATTCATCTATATATTCTGCCAATGGGAAAACAAAATTGCTATTTGTTTACCAATGGATAAGATTGCTCCCCATTTAACCAAAGGTTTTGATTTCTAGCCTGGGTACGGTACCCTCAAATGGGCTCTACCCGGCACGAATCTGGATTAGTTGGGTCCAATGTAGGTACCGAACGCTAAATGTTAAACCAAAAAAAAAAAGAGAAAAGACTACTTACAGTTCAGAGACATTTTATGATAATCATTAACCTATATGAATCATCAATCAATAAAAGGCAGCCTAGCTCCTAGTAGGTGCGGAGTCTGAGGAAGGATTGGACCACAAAGGCTTACTGTAGACAACCTTCCTTATTCTGCATTTTTGCAAGAGGTAGTTCCCACGGTTTGAACCCGTGACTTTCTAGTCACATGATGCCAAATGAATCATCAATCAGGTAACAAGAAACTGAAAATGTGCTCATTATAGAAACTCAATCTCAAAAAAGTAAGAATAAATTTCACTTTTCAGTTTCTTTTTCATATCTACAAGTTTTTCCTCTGTACTTGCCACCACCATATCCATATAAACCAAATTCATCAACAAACAAAAAACAAAAAAAATTCTGTTTCCAATTAGCAAAAATCTCACATAAAACAATTCCTAGGTGAATGAAAAATTCTGAAACAACAAATTCTGTTATAACAGAAATTAGGAAATCACAGTGAATTTGGTGTAATTCAATTCCCAGCTGAATGAAAATAGTCACCCAGAATCAACAAAAATAATTCTGAGTTGAAAATGATCACACCTACTTTTATGGATTATTGTTACAACAACAAATGAAAAATAAATAGAAACAAACCAATTAAAACAATAATAATAAAATATTGAACAAAATTTTAATATTTAACAATTAAACATACCGATCTTTAGCTGAGTTTAGTTAACCGGAGTGGAGTTGCTTGAGAACCAGTCAATGCCGGAGAAGCCAAAGTCTAGTCTTTGTTAAAAAATGAAGAGAGAGAAATAGAGAAAAATGAAGGACAAGTTTAGAGAGAGAGAGAGAAATAATATGAGAAATAGTATATGCTTTGTGTACGTTAAAGAAAAGTGTTGAAATGTTTATGCTTCTACCATTTGTATATATAGTATATATAGTAGTAGAGTGAAATAAAATTGGGTAGGAGTTAGGGGTGTATAAATATTTTTTGGCAAGGACTACATTCAAAGCATAAAATCTTTCATTTGTTACCAAGATTAATAACCACCTATTAAAATTGTATTACGTTTAAGATGATAATATTTTTTTTTTACTTTTTTTAATTGGAAAGAATTATTTATTGGTTCTTATTAATGGTTTAAATAATACTATATTTGTGGATTTAATAGTATTTGTTTTCTATTAATTTTCGGTCACGATTTCTATACAAGGAGCGTAATGTGGAACTGTTGTACTTAGGGGTGGGCGTTCGGTCGGTTCGGTCTGATTGTTTAATATCAGTTCGGTTTATCGATTTTCGGATTGACAAAAATGACATCCATAACCAAACCGAAATAAATTCGATTTGGTTCGGTTTTTACAAATTCGGTTCGGTTATTTCGGATTTTTATTTCGGTTTGAAATATTAAAGTAGTTAGCCTCTCTTTTTCATAACTGAACATTTAAAATTGATGGATTTTTTTTAGAAAAATTATTTTTTTCAAACCTGTTTTTCATTCCCAAATATAAATAATTATAAATAACTCAACATCGATGAAACAAAATGGAGTAATCATAAACTTAACATAATACATAACGTCATTAATCATTACATATAATATAACCTTACATAAATAGTCTACAAAACAACACAAAACTCGTAAAAATAGTCCATGAAACAACATACTTTCTGCATAAATAGTTCATAAAACAGTCCAAAGTCACCAAAATAGTCCATAAAATATTTGAGTCACTAAAACAATCCATAAGCAGCCTGCGACGTATGCGAATTTGCTATTAAATGTTAATTGTGAATTACTAAATATTATATATATATATATATAATAAAATATATATATTATTTATTTATTTATAAAATTTTGGTTTTTCGGTTTAAACCGATTTTTTTTAAACCGAAAACCAAATCGAAATTCTAAAATTACAAACCGAATTTGATCCGAAAAAACGAAAAAACGAAAAAACGAAAAAACGAAAAATCGAAAAATCGAAACCAAAATTAAATTTCGATTTGGTTTTTCATTTTTTTCGGTTTAAACCAAAATATGCCCACCCCTAGTTGTTGTACTGTAATTTTTTGACCGATGATACAACAGTTACACAAAAAAAGAAGGGATATCTGTGGATTAATGATTAGTTTGACGAAATCAAATGAGAGTAAATACTATCTGTAAAGCAGATATGATGATGAGACTTTCAGTTCTGCTTCTTTGGTTTGTAATGTATTTTTTTTTACCGTTGGTAGATAGAAGTTGGCAGTTCAGTTACTTGAATTTTTATCTCTTTTTTTAGAAAAAAGAAGATATTCACGATTTAATGTTAAATTTGATAAAATTTAAGTTAGAGAAATCTTCTCTGTAAATCAGATAGTATGACTATATTTTTTATTCTGCTTTTTTGGCTTGTTATCGTTGGTAGAGAGACATGGGGGTTTGAGCCACAGGTGACAAAAGAGGTTTAAAATGAGGTGTAGGTGACATAAATCTTAATAATTGAGTAGAGGTGATAATTACTTAATTATGGATTAAGAAAGTTTAAAAAAATTTAAAATAGCCCACAAGTTTTTAAATTTACACTTTGATCCAAATGTTAGTTAATATAAGGGGGAACGAAGGGAAAAAAGGCGTCTTTCTCTCTCTCCTCATCCGTTGTTATTTTCTCTCTCTTCGCGATATTTGTTGTTCATTGTTGTTGCTGCTACTTTATTCATCATCTTCTGATTCATTATCGTCAACTTATACTTCATTATCATCTTCATATTCTTCTTGTTAACCATTGTTGTTGTTGTTGTTGTTGTTACCCCAACTGCTGTTCTTTGACCAAATTCTTATGTCAAATTTTATTTCGTAAATCACTTTCAACTTTGAAATTTACTTGAGAGGAGACTTTGGTAAGTCAGATTATGCTTTTTAGTTGAATTTGTCATTTGGGTAACTGCTAGTGTGTTGTTTTTTCAACAATAGCTAGCACGTGAATATGAATGCAATATAAGAGTAATCTGTTTAAACAGATCCATTATCTGCGGTACCGGATAAATGTTCTGTTGTAACAGTAAACTCATGTTGAATTCATGTTTATGGTTCTAGGTGCCCGTAATATGAATCGAATAGATGAGTATTTTGTTGCACCAGATGAGTAATCTGTTTCAACGGATAAATAATCTGTTTCATCAGATTACTAATCTGTTTCGAACAATAAAATACAGCTCCTGTCACAAATTATTCAAATTATTCCTTAATTGTAGACATGTCATTCGTTAAGAAATAGAAATAGACAGCACGAAAATTAAATAAGAAATAAAAAGTCAAGTGCATCAAACATAAATTTTTATAAAACAAACAAAAAAATACATAGATAAAAGAAAAAAAAAACTTAATTATTATTATCATCATTATTATTTGTATGGCCAGCCGGTCAATCTTCAACCGACAGCAGCAGCGCCCTCCTCAACCTACGGATCTCCCGCAACATCCTTACTCTGACGGCGGCCAACTCCCAATGCAGGTCATGAACCTCCTTCTGCAGTTTTCGCATGACGTCTCGTAAAATAGCGACATCCCACATAGGATTAGTCATATCTAGAAAACGCATAAGTTTACAAAACACACGTAAAAACAAAATTAAAGAAAAGAAAGAATTCGAATGTAATGTAATATACAATGAATATTTACACAAAAATCAAGAAAAAAACTTACTAGAGACAGGAAAAAGCTATCAAGTCCTTGAAGAGAAAGTAGTTGAAGGCGTAACAAGAGCAAAGAATAAATAGTGTGTAGCAGAACGAACGACTGAATAAGGAGGGACCTATTTATAGAGGATTGAACTTGAATCAGTTAGGCGAAAAATCGCATCTGTTCACCTTCATTTATTAATGACATTCTTGATTACTGTAAAAAGTTATGACTTAATTAAATTAAGCAATATTGTGATAAGTCATGACTTTTCAGCTTTATTATTATTAATAATTAGTTCTTTTCAGGAACCGTTTTTACACTGAGTTGGACAACAGATTATATATCTGTTGCATCAGATAACTCATCTGTGACAACAGATATATAATCCGTTGCAACAAATAGATAATATGTTGCATCAGATAATATATCTGATGCAACATATAATATATATTTTTTAAAAAAAAATAAATTATCTTTATGACATCCAAATTTTCTGAATTTTTAATTATATAATTTAATAAAGCAAATTTAAAGGCACAACTATTCACCTCCATTTATTAATGACATTCTTGATTACTGTAAAAAGTTATGACTTAATTAAATGAAGCAATATTGTGATAAGTCATGACTTTTTTCAGCTTTATTATTATTAAAATAATTAGTCTTTCCAGGAACCATTTTTTTTACACTGAGTTGAACAACAAATTATATATTTTTTGCATCAGATAAATCATCTGTTACAACAGATATATCATCCGTTGCAACAAATAGATAACCTGTTGCATCAGATAATATATTTGTTGCAACATATAATATATATATTTTAAAAATAAATTATCTTCATGACATCCAAATTTTCTGACTTTTTAATTATATAAATTAATAAAGTAGAATTAAAGGCACAACTGTTCACCTTCATTTATTAATGACATTCTTGATTACTGTAAAAAGTTATGACTTAATTAAATTAAGCAATATTGTGATAAGTCATAACTTTTCAGATTTATTATTATTAAAATAATTAATTTTTTTCAGGAACCGTTTTTTTCCTTAAATTGTGTTTATCATTTATTTCCTTATTCTTTTCTGTGAAAAGAAATGACTTAATTAAATCAAGCTGGTGAGTTTTTTAGTATTATTGTGACAAGTCATGACTTTTCAGCTTATTAAATTTAAATAACCTTTTTCTCAATTTAAAAATCAAATACACCTGGTTTTCAATAACCGTTTCGTTAATAACCATTTTTATTAATTGAGTTATGAAAACAGATTGTATATCTGTTGCATCAGATAACCCATCTGTTTCAACAGATATACCATCTATTACTATAAATCGACCATCTGTTTAAGGAGCTTTTTTAATTTCTTCTAACTGATTCATCAGTCGCAAAAGATGAGGAATTTGATGCATCAGCAACATTTTTTTTTTGTTGAATGTGTTTAGACAAAAGTCACAATCACGATCATTCATTCACTTTTTTCTTAACAATCATATCATCATATATCTTAATTAAATTAATCCAATATTGTGACTTTTTTAAAATTAAATAATCTTTCTTCTTTCTTTTACGATTATAATATCATTTAGCTCCTTATTATTTATTAACGAACCATTTTTAGGAAAAATTCTCATCATGACTTTTCACCACCATCTGTTGCCACAAGTGCTCAATCCCTACCTCCAACCGTCGACATGTTGAGAATAGAGAATAAATAGAATGATAATTAAATAATGAATAAGAATTAAAAATTCAAAGTCGACCAAACCAAACCAAACATATACATGAATTATTTTGAATCCCTTATAGGTAGATCGGATATAAAAAAGGAAAATACAGACGCTAAAAGAAAGAAAAAACATAACCTAATTATTATTACTACTACTATTATTATTATTACTATTATTGTTACTATTATTATTGTCAACTTGACAATTTTCATCCGGCAGCAGCTGGGCCCTCCTCAGCCTTGCTCCGAAGTCGGTCAAATCCCTCTGAAGTTCATCAAACTGCCTTTGAAGTTCCTGCAAGGACTCGATAAGAATCTTCTTGTACGAATATGGATCAGCCATATTAGTATTGTAAGTATAGTAGAATGAACGAGTGAGTGAGAGGAGGCCAAAAAAACCTATTTATAAAATGATTGAATTGGAGGGGACTGGACTTAGTCAAACAAAAAGCCACGTCTGTTCATATTCCTTAATTAAATAAAACTGGTGACTTTTCGAATATGTAAATTGAAAAAAGGGATCTAAATACAACATTTTATCTTTTTATTATATTTCGGAAAGAGACAGATTGGTAATCAGTTGCAAAATATATTTCACCTGTCAAATAACTTACAACATATTGACAATCTGTTGCAACAGATGGATATACCAGTTTGCTTTTCCATCAGCTGTGGCGTCTGTTGCACTTGCTAGTCATTTGTTTATTCAATTTCATCGAGAGCAATCGATTTTTCTAAACACTCTTGGCCAAACTCAATTTTTGCTCTTGAATTGCTTCTCTTTTTTTCTTTGCATCCTTCAAGCTGGCCACCAAATTCAATTTTTTGCTCTTGGATTGATGGCAAGAATTGAATTTAGAGGCCAGCTTGAAGGATGCAAAGAAAAAAAGAGAAGCAATCCAAGAGCAAAAATTGAGTTTGACTAAGAAGTGTGTTTAGAATAATCTATTGCTCTCGATGAAATTGAATAAACAGATGACTAGCAAATTGCAACAGACGCCACAGCTAATGGAAAAGCAAACTGATATATCCATCTGTTGCAACAGATTGTCACTATGTTGTAAGTTATCTGACAGGTGGAATATATTTTGCAACAGATTATCAATTTGTCTCTTTCCAAAATACAATAAAAATATAAAATATTGTATTTAGATCCATTTTTTTTTAATTTACATATTTGAAAAGTCACCAGTTTTATTTAATTAAGGGATATGAACAGTCGTGGATTTTTGTTTGACTAAGTCAAGTCACCACTTCCAATTCAATCATTTTGTCATTGTGGTCGTTAAGCTCAGTATAGAGCTCTTGATCTTTTGTGAGTTTGTCAACGAGGAACACTTTCTTTCTTGGAAGCTTTCTTATAATACTCTTCTTGGTCCTTCTTAGCTCTACACAAGGTCAAGGAGAAGTATGGAAGGTTTTCTTTGAGTTTTCCAAGGCAAGCGCTCTCTCGGCTGATAAATCCTGTGCTGCAGCATATATGGATAGTGCAACACTCAATGCAGAATAGTTTTCTGGTAGAAACAAGTCTTGAGAAGACATAATTAGTAATCTATCGATATCACTTTCGCTGTGTCAAGCGGTTCTGTTGATATCTTGTCTTCTACGGAGAAGATTGATTAGCAGAAAAACCAAGTGATTGAGATCGTTTAATCTGTTGACTAACTCGAGCAAAGACGTCTTCTGGATAATCAAACTTAACAGGTTATTCTGGTGGTTCAATAACATCAGATGTCTTATTTTCGGTATTAGCTAATGATGGTTAGATTCTACCTTCCTCACCATCCTGAAAAGAAAATGCACTCAAAATTAGATGGAGTATCACTACATAACGACACAAGACGAACTAAATCTAGCATTCAGTTTTTCCTTCCTAATCCTCTCCTTTTTATCTTCTCACCTTTATCAGATCCAAATTTTTTCTTTTTTTGGAAACTTGATAATGCCTTGAAAATTGCTTTCTTTCTCCTCTTAGCCTTAATCTCTAATGGAGTGAATGAAACTGAAATCCTCTTTGATCGACTGACTAGATGACACTATTGTTAGAAATCAATTCCTTTACATCAGGAGTTAATGCATTAATAGTATTAATCACACCATCATGTTTTGCCTTGCACTCTTCACATTTGCATGAACAAGATAAGCAAGGAGGGGCAAGATTGATCATTCTTCTACCATATAGAGGACAACATATCCGTCATGCAAAAGTCTACACCGTCGCCAGAAATGCTTGCCACAGCAAAAGTCTGTAGAAGGCATGACAAATAAACATGAGCAACATCCGACATTAAATCTTAACAAGGTATCAGAATCATATTCATGGTCCCTCAGCCTTATCAGTTTGGACCTACCAAACTTAACTGTAAAATTGCAGATATCTTGTTTGAATGATCTATGACTAATCGGTAAAAATAGCATTCATAAAATCAGTGTACTCTATGTGTGTTTTTCCATGACATACCTCCCACATATGAAGTGGTTCCATCTGCATGCAACTTATTCCTCCAAACCTATCTTTACTGCAGCCTCTTGTGATGGTCAGGCAAAAGTTGATCAACATTCAATTCCTTTTATATCTACAAAGAAAAAAGGAAAAATTTATGTCACAGAAAGAAAATTATCCATCTGTTGCAATAGATGTAGAGTCTGTTGCATCAGATGTGGAGTCTGTTGCGTCAGATGTGGAGTCTGATGCAACAGATATTGAGTCTGTTGGAATACATAGCAGCCTTGCTGGTGGTTTGATTTGTTCCAACAGGTTCTCCGTCTGTTGCAACATCAACAACAACATAAACTACAAACAACAAATAAAAAACATCAATAACCAAAAAAACAACAACATTTATTCCAACAATATCATCAACATCAAAGAAGCATACATCCTATTTTCCAACACCATCAATAACCAGGAACGGACCCATATGGAGTCCTCCGGGTGAGCGAGCACAGACTGAACTCATATCGAACTTTATATAGGTCTATAGAAATTAACAAAAAACGTATATAATCTAATCAGTGAGCACCCATAGTAAGAGTTGTTTGGTTAACCTAGTTGTTGTTTATGGGTGCTTAAGGCTATTTATTTGTTTTGGTCTTGAGTTCAATTCCTACTCAACTCATATTTTTTTAATTTTGGTAACCAACTTTTCTCTCCTTATTCACTTTAAACTTTCTTTTATTTTTTTCTCCCTTACTCCTTGTGTTGATTGTTCGAACTTCACTATTTTTAAGATAAGAAGCACCCACTGTCTAAAAAACCTGGATCAACCACTGTCAACACTACCACACCACAAGTTCCAACAACTCCAACCCCACCAAAAATATCAATAACAGCATCAACAACAAAGAAACAAACAAAATACATAAAAAAAAATGATACTGCCAACAAGGCTTTTAAACTTCTCCCAACAGATGACTTTTTTTCGCATCTTGTAATAAAAATTCTCGGTTCATTTATTCAACAATTAAAAGTTCCTTCAAATTTTTTAAATAAATATGATATGGGAAAATGGTAATTAAATAAAAAAATATGTAAATAACTTGCAAGAAGAAGATGAGAATGAAAGACAATAGTGAATCATACCTTAATGTCGAAAGGGGGTCAAAACAACAATTTCTGTCGAGGAATCTAAGATATGGATATGGATCAATTTAGATCCGAACGAAAATTTATGAGAAAGAGGAGATAAAAAAAGGTTGTGATAAAGAGGATAGAAAGAAAAGAGATGAGAGACGAATAAAATAAATTTAGGGCTGAAGGAGAGATGAGATAATTCTAATTTCTAGATGTACTATCCTTAATATTAAATGACTAAACAATGTGTTTTTATTAAAATTTATATTTTTAAAGCATAATTAATAATGCTAATTTGGTACTTGATAGTAAAATAAACCCCTAATTAATATTTTCTTAATGGGTGTGTCATGTCAATAGGGGTCATTAATTAATATTCACTAATAATTTGAGGGGCACGAGGAAGAAAATGGGTGACATTGAAAAGACAGGACAAGACTACTCAATGAGATTTTGAGTTATTCAAGAAACATTTTTTACCACCTTTAGTAGTACTACTACTTTATTTACTCGGACAGAAGCCTGCTTTAAAATTAAAAGAAAAAAAAAATTCAAACAGATTTGTCGTCTGTTGCAACATATATAAATATCTGTTTGAAAAATCCCAACAGCTCAATCATCTGTGACAACAAATGGAAATGTCCATTTGATAACTAAATTAGAAATGTCATCTGTTACAACAAATATCAATATCTGTTTGAAAATTTCCAATAGCCCAGTCATCCGTCATAACAGATGCAAATGTCTATTTGATAATTAAATCAGATATATTATCTGGTGCAACAGATATTGTTAGTTGTTTGAAATTCTCCAACAGCTCAGTCGTTTGTTGCAATAGATTTCATTGCAATTGATTTAGGTGGAACTAGGGATGAAAGAATGAGCTCCTCATTAACTTAATGTTAAGATTAATAATAGTACCTACATCGATCTAGGTGGAAAGAGGGATGAATGAATGAGCTCACAGGGTCAACTACAAATCCAATTGAGTCGTTGCATTTGTATGGTGTTAGTATTGCGTTCATCCCGATCGGAGTAGTCAATCGATCACTCTGAGTTGAAATGAGTTCTCATTAACTTAATGTTAAGATTAATAATAGTATCTACATCGATCTAGGTGGAACTAGGTATGAATGAATGAGCTCAAAGGGTCAACTACAACTTTAATAGAGTCTTTTGGCAATTGGATGATGAGACGGTACTGCGTTCCTTCCAACAAGAGTCATTGATCGATCACTCTGAGCCGAACCGATTCTTACTACCTCATATGTTGAACTAATACCTTAATTGAATAATCTGGGACTAGGAGTGAGTTCTCATAGGGTCAACTACAACTTCAATTGAGTCTTTTGACAATTGCATGATGAGACGGTACTGTGTTCCTTCTGACAAGAGTCGTCGATTGATCACTCTGAGCCGAACTGATTCTTACTACCTCATATGTTCAACTAATACCTTAATTGATTAATCTAGGACTAGGGGTGAGTTCTCATAATGTCAGCTATAATAAATGACAACGCCTATTTGATAATTTACAACAGATGAGTAATCTATTGCGACACATGACTTAATCCATTTGATAATTTACAACAGATGGGTAATCTATCGCAACATATGACTTAATTTATTTGATAGTTTACAACAGATTCGTGATCTTTCGCAACAAATGACGTAATCTATTTGATATTTTACAACAGATGCGTAATATGTTGCAACAGATTACATAATCTATTTGATTTGATCCAACATAAAATACATTTGTTGCAACAGGTTGAACATTTATTTATATATAATTCAATTGAGTTCATATGTTAGACTAATACCTTAATTGAATGTGAGTTCTCATAGGTTCAACTACAACTTTAATTGAGTCTTTTGATAATTGCATGATGAGACGGTACTGCGTTCCTCCCGACAAGATTCGTCGATCGATTATTCTGAGTTGAACCGATTCTTACTATCTCATATGTTCAACTAATACCTTAATTGATTAATCTAGGATTAGGGCACTAATACCTTAATTGAATAATCTGGGACTAGGGGTGAGTTCTCATAGGGTAAACTATTGATTAATCTAGGACTAGGGGTGAGTTCTCATAGGGTAAGCCACAACAGATGGCAACGCCTATTTGATAATTTACAACATATGGGTAATCTGTTGCGATATATGACAATCCATTTGATAATTTACAACAGATGGGTAATCTATCGCAACAGATGATTTAATTTGATTGATAACTTACAACAGATTCGTAATCTATTGTTACCTAATCTGATTGATAATTTACAACAGATGAGAAATCTGACGCAACATGTTGAACATTTATTTTTTACAATTTTAATTGAGTTCATATGTTAGACTAATAGTACCTAAATTGATTAATCTAGGACCAGGAGTGAGTTTTCATAGGGTCAACTAGAGTACTCGGTCAACTACAACTTCAATTGTTTTTATACAATTTTAATTGAATTACCCTTTTGGCAATTGCATGATGAGAGGGTTAAAAATTACGCATATATTTTATGATTTTAAAAATAATTAAGATCAATTCGGACCAAATTAACAATTTCAAAACTACTTGTCATTCTTTTCCAAAATATAAATCAACCTATACAAAACGTTTCATCATTTCAAATCTTGAGGTCTCACTCTTTCTCTCTCATTCTCACTTAACAATACAGTACAAACAACAACTACTCAACAAATTTGCTCAACCCTCCACAACAGCTCGCTTTTCTTCTCATTTTCGACCACATAGGTGTTATTTTCGACTTCATTCTTGCTTGTATCAATCATTTTCTTTGTCTTCGTAGGCAACAAAGTTCGAGAAGAGCTCTATATTTGTTATTTTTTTCTAAAAATTAAGGGCTTTTAAGTTAATGATAAAAAATAAAATTTTTAGTTGTATTATCTTCGAGAATGGATTTACAATTTTGAGTTTTGATGGTAAAATTGTAGGAAGAACTCAAGAAATCCCTAGGTTCCATCGCAGTGTTCCATTGACTGTCATGGTATTGTTGGATGGTGTTTGTGGTGTTGGTGTTGTTGTTGTTGTTGGTGGTGGTGTTTGTGGTTGTCGTGGTGGCACTGGTGGTGGCATTGGTTGGTGGTGTTTGTCGGTGGTGTTGGTATTCGTGGTGTTTGTGGTGGTGGCTGTTGGTGTGTCGGTATTCGTGGTGTTTGTAATGTATTTTTTAAAATTTATGCATACATCAATTGTAATGTAATTTTTATTTTTCTTTGTCTGTAGGTAAAACATGTCTCCCAAAAGAAAAGAAAGTGAAAGTGGATCAACATCTGACCACCCAAAAAAAGGCTACAGTACAGAGGGATTCGGAGGAGCTTCCTGAACAATCTCAGTCAGGAAAAAGTGAAGCTGAGGAGAGATGTGAAAACAACGTTGAGGGAGGAGGACAAGGGTCCGTAGATGGTGATGAAGAAAATAAAAGTAAGAAAGAGGAGGAATTGGAGAGTGAGAAAGAGAAAGAGGATGATCATTAATATGATGATAATGGATCACCGATGGGGCGTGAATTAATACTGACATCCCAGCATGATCCTGTCAAATTTTTTAGTATTGACAGGTTTCAAGTTGCGATGCCGATAAATGACCCAGAAGCAAAACAACTAACTGGTTAAATTGTACTTAAATGTCAGATGGGAAATTTTTTTGAAAATTTTATGAAAATTATGAAGAACGAAAACATAGGCGGACTTTTTAAGAAGAGCTGCTTTGGACGCTTTCTTGAGCTGCCTGAGGACCCCTCTGCCCGTATCCGTTTCCCTATGATGATGATATATGATCTTCTCAAGCGCAAGATCAAGTACGCGGGGGATGATAAAGATCCGGAGGAGAGGGCAAAAAGAAGATGGATGAAATCTGGATCAATTACTGTGGCATGCCTGCTTGTTTTGGCTTGCAAGAGTTTGCCATAGTGACGGGCTTGAGATGCCATCGTCCGGAGGACCACCACCCTGCAAAAGATCCAAGGAAAGAAAATGCAAGGAAAAAATAGATGAGTTGTTTGACATTACTTGACGTGGCTACAAAGCATCGAATTTGTTGACAGATCTCGAGGATAAAACCATACCAGAGCAGTACAGGGAGAAATTGTGCTTAGTTTGGTTTGACCATTCGGTTATATTGGAAAGAGACGTCAATAAGGTCATAGAACATGATTTGTTGGCGCGTGCTGAGGATTTTGATAAATTCAACAATTATCCCTAGGGATATGACAACTTCTACTTGACTATCCAATATTTACTGACAAAGCTATCCTCAGGGACGACTACATTATACGGCTTTCGTTGGGATTTCATGGTAAAATTAATCACTAATTTTACTCATCCATTAATTTATATTGAATATAGTTATTATGACCTTTTTTTTGCTTGCATCCTGTTTACATTGTTTAGGCTTGGGAATTTGAAGCCATTCCTCCCCTCTGAAAGCAGTTAATGGATTACCCGGATGAGATTTCTCATCCAAGGATGTTTAAGTGGTTGGTTGCAAAGAGAAACACCAATATTAAGGAGGTTGATCTCTTTAACCCTCTGGATGATGCAGTACGTCTTCTTCAAGTAAAATAATTCTACTTAAAGAAAGATATTGAATAGATGTTATATCTGTTGCAACAGATGTTATATCTGATGCACCAGATGGGACATCTATTGCGACAAGGTATATCTTGCATCATATTACCCCATCTGTTGCTTTGGTTCTCTAAACCCGACTCCTAAAAGATTAACCATCTACTGCAAATTATGCAACAGATGTATAATCTGATAACATATTATTCATCTGTTGCGACGTACAGATCATCTGTTGCATAACAGATTACCCGTCTTGTGCAACTGTTGCAACAGATGATTGATATTTTGCATCAGATTATCCATGTGTTGCTCTGTTTCTCTGAACCAGACTCAAACGGATTTTAACCATATACTGCAAACTATGCAACAGATGGGTCTTTTCTTTAAAATGTAGCCCAACTGTGAAAATTATTATATTATATGATTTAAATGCATCTGTCTTTTTTTTCCTTTTTATAGGTTGTGCATCCATGAATCGTGCCTACTGAGGAAGAGTCGGTGATGACTTCTTATATTACTCTAGGTCATGTTGATACTATAGTAGACCCAACGGTGGAGTTAATAAAGAAGGAATTGGCTAGAGAAACAACCATAAGAAGAGCAGTTAGGCAAGGTTAGCCTAATGTTGAGGCTCTTTATGACAAACCTTTTACTAAGGCAGATCCGGGTGCTTCTTCTGGTGAAGTTGTTGGTGTTGGTGGCAGGCATGCTGATGCTACTACCACTCATGATAATGATCATGTTCATGCTCAAGAAAGAATAAATATGTTTGAAAACACCCCTTTTCGCCCTTACACGGGTCCCTCCCACCCCTCTTCACCCTTGTGTTCTCATTGCGAATGCGAAGAGTGCAAGGATAAATAGGATAAACTCTTTGAAAAAGTAGAGGCTATCTCTAAAGCTATCGAGGAATTTAAATCCAAGAGGTGTGTCATGCCATCCAAGAAGGTGAGGGAGCCGCACACTCCTACAGTGTTGGTTAGGAGAAAGAAAGAGCAATTAGAGGCGTACTCTCCGATTGGAAATAAAAAAAATTGTAATTTCTCCCTCTCCAAAAGTTGTTGAAGTTCAGGGGCCAGTCAAGAAGGTGGATATATACACGAAACTTGGCGCCGAAGAGAAGAGGGATCTACGACAGGCCAAGAATACCAAGCCAGGCGCACCAGATTATCCCAGGCCTCCCTTCCCCCCCTCCCCCCCAAGACTTCCAGACTATGACTGATATGCGTATGCCGTACGAGGACAAGGCAAGTTTACTTTTCCTAACCTAGCCCTTCTAATCTACCCCATGAAGAAGAAGTTACGCAACAGATTTCACATCTATTGTAACAACTGGGTATACTGGTGCAACTGGTAGTGGTTCTATTACAACTTATTATCCATCTGTTGCATAAGTTACGTTGGATTATTGATTCAGAGAACCCTATGCAACAGATGGACCATCCGTTGCATCTTTACTATTACTAACCTATTTAAAAATTGATTTCTTAGCTCACAACATGTTGACATAATTCTCTGCCTCATGAGGAAAAGGCAATTAACGTACCGGGAAGCTTATGACGCTGCCGATAGAATAATGGACCTTGACTTCTGCAAGAATCTCAAGGATAGGTACGATCAACTCAATGGGGAGGAAATATCCCTTGGCATGGGACTTGATTTCCTAGTTCCTATGTTGGTCTTGAATGAAGAAGAAATGATAAAATATGTTAGAGGGGATAGGCCAAATCCATACGACAAGAGCTGGAACGAGGCAAAAAGGATTCTTGCAGTCATTAGCGTGAATAACATGCATTATCGGGTTGTTGAGATACTACCCGAGGAGGGAAAGATCAATGTTTATGACTACAACGTACCTCTCATTGACGATTTTGATCTTTTTCTCCTCGTGGAACCACTGATGGTGCTGTTGACCATCTTGTTGAGGGAGAGTAAACCGATGAATCATTTTTCAAAGAAAGTGTTGATGAAGAAATCATGGGATTTTAAAGGTCGAAACAAGGGAATGATCCTTCTAAAAGATGATGTCGCTAATGCGAGCGGCTCGCACGCTCTTGCACACATCGAATGTTTGCTGACCGTCACAAAAATGGCTGAGCCAACGACTTTTCTGTGCGACAACGCTGTGGCAAACCTGCAAGAGGTCTGGGCTTATGGGGTACTAACTGGATGCTTGAAACCTGTGTATATAGAAGAGCCTGTGAAATAGAAATTTTTAATTTCAAGTCACCCTTCACTTTATTACATGTACATGTAGTGGTAATAATTTTTTTCTGATGAAAGTTGAGTTTTTTATAATGCAATAGATTGTCAATCTGTTGTAAAATATATTTAATCCGTTCTGGCAGATAGTTTATCTGTTGCAATAGGTTCGTCATCTGTTGCATTACGCCGATGTTATTTCTATGAATAATCTAATAATCTAAGTCTAATCTGTTGCAACAGTGGGAAGACCTGTTTGATAATTTCCAATAGATGACCTAAATTTTACAACATATGCCTAAATATTTTTGATATTTTCCAACAGTTACGCTTGAATATTGATGTGCTTGACAACACCAAACCAGTAGCAAATACACACACCACCATGAAAATTTCAGCAATTAGGCTTGAATATCCATGTGCCCAACAACACCAAACCAGTATCAATAACGGAAATAATGTAGTATCTTCTTGCTCGATTTTGTTTCTCTTCAGAAGCCTTGGCTTTGTTCAACAAACCCCAGATTACACGATTTGCTTGTGAAGGGTGTCGTTCTTCATACCAATCAAAGTAATCGCATCCACCTAATTTCTATAAAAAAAGAGAACACAATTACAAAACAATTACAAGTCAATAATTAATCAACTAATTAAATAAAAAAAATATTACCTTTGAAATCTTACAAGTAAAAAACCTACGACCCGAATTTTGTTGAGTCTAAAAAATCTTTAACAGAGTTTCATGACCGCACTTACAATATCGAAAATCTTTATAAAAAAAATAGTGGAAGATGCGCTCGACATTGTCAAGTTCAGTTGGAAAAAATGAAAGAAATAATTTGAAGAATTTGGATGGATAAAAGAAGATGACGATGAAGAAGAAGATTTGGGAATTTAGAGTTAAATTTTAAGAGGAAGATGAATATAAAAGACAATGGGGGAGGGAGGAATGATCGTTGGGGGGGGGGCAAGTGACGGTGATGGCAAGTCAGCAAAATGTGCCATACTGACACATTTGATGCCTATTTTATTTTACGTGTTTAAAATGATCATTGTCTACTGATGCCTATTTTATTTTGGGTGTTTGAACTGAACACCGTCGATGAATTTCGCCTTTTTTTATTTCAATTCAATTCACTTTAACCTTTTTACACGTACTGACATTTTTTTTATGTCCAACGAAAGTTGAATTTTATAATGCAACAGATTCTCCATCCGTTGTAACAGTTATTCTACCTGTTCTGACATATAGTTTATCTGTTGCAATAGGTTGGTTATCTGTTGCATTATCTCGATGTTTCTATCTAAGTCCATTTGTTGCAACAGTGGAAAGACCTGTTTGATAAATTCCAACAGATTTTCTACCTGTTGCAACATATGTCTAAATTTGTTCGCTTTTCCCAATAGATGTGTCGTCTGTTGCAACAAATATATTATCTGTTGCAATATTTGAATCTAGTATTCCTTTTCAATTAATAAGTTCAAATCTAAGGAATAAATAAAATTCATAGACAAAATAAAATAAATCGAAGCCTTCATAAATTAGCTGAAATAAGTCAATGAATAAATGAAATGTAAAAAAATTGTTATGGGTACAGATCTCAACAAATACATCAACAACAATTTAAGTATACTGCCAAGGATTACTTTGGCAGGCTCAAGCTATAAAGATCTACTAAATATGAACAAGTTGTTCTTCATCCGGTGCTATGGAATTCGGCTTTGCTCGTCGTGGATCTTTATTGTCGCTTACGTACAGTTTCTGTGCTTTCTGTTCTTCATATTTCCATAAAAAGAGTAGCATATTGTCAATGTTGTTCAGTAGTAGCTTCTTCTACATCCACCTGGAAAGCCAGAATTGGTCAATGCTAATCACGGAGATACAACAAAACGGAAAAGGATAACTTATCTCTTCTAGCAAATCAAACAGGTCTTCCTCCCATTTTAAATTATCCCAAACAGATTATATTTCTGTTGCAATAATGAATCAATTGTTGGAACAAATTTCTACATGAGGAAGACCCTGTATAGTAATTTCCAACAGATGAACCATTCGTTGCAATAGATGAATCATCTGTTACAGCAGATAGGTCGTCTGTTGGTACAAATAAAAGAGGTACAAAGAGCTGTTTGATTTGCTAAAACAGACGATACATATGTTTCACCAGATACTTTATCTGGTGCAACAGGTTAGTCAACTGTTGCAACAGATGTATATATCTGTTTAATAATTTTCAGCAGATGTGTCATCTGTTGCAAAAGATATGTGTCTGTTTGTTTTGTCAGTTGGAAGACATATAATATATTCACCTTCTTCAGCTCATGCTGCTCTCCTTTGGACATTGTACGTTGCTCAGTGTAACACACAGACAGAGGAGTTGCAATTTTGCTTTTTTGGATACTTGATAATTCCCTGTAAATCACTCTCCTTCTCCTCTTAGCCCTAATATCTAATGGAGCAGATGGAAATAAAATCCTCTTTGATGGAATGAGACCCCTCTTAGATGTCAATTCCTTTACAGAAGAAGTTAATGCATTAATAGCATTAATCACTACATCATGTTTCGCCCTGCAGTCTTGACATTTGCATGCAGAACATTCGCTGGGAGAGGCAAAATCTGTATAATCAGTATGATCATACTCATAATGGTTTGCTTTAAATACTGTAAGAGGATCATCATTAGCACCAACAACAGCACCACTACCACCACCAACAGCTCCATCACCACTAAGACCATCAACAACAACAAGCCCACCCTCCAAAATTGTTTTTCTTATAATGGATGTTGCTCCAAATAATTCTATTTTTATTCTGTCGATGACCTTAGGATCCGATAAAGTTTTCACAGATTGTAAAGTAAGAAAAAATGGCATCTTCAACTCTCGATTGGTCGGAACCAGCGACGGATGCACAATCTAACATAAATCATTACATATATTAGAATGATGATTAGATCATTAAAAAAAATCATTAATTAAAAGAAAAAATTAATTATAATTATACTTACTGCATCCTTCGGGTGGTTTAAGAGATCAAGAAATTTTGCATTTTTATCAGTTTTGGCCGACAATCATCTCAAGATTCTTGGACAGAAAACTCCTTCCTGGTAGTTCACTTGTTGTATCAAATAAGGAATGACTTCAAACGCCCAAGCCTATAAAATAACGCCAATAAATCAAAACCATTATTGAGTGAAAAAATGAATGATATCATAATAGAAGAAAGAAACATTTACCATGAAAGCCCATGGAAAGCCATATAAGTTGACTGTCTTTGGCGCTAACGGAGTCAACAAATATTTGACAGTCATTTTGAAGCTTTCATACCCCCAAGGATAGCTGTTAAACACCCCAAGATCCTCGGAGAGCTTTATTAAACCGAGGCTTATGTTGTTGTTAACGTCTCTCGCCCAAAGAATATTATGTACAAACCAAACCAAGCACAATGACTGTTTGTGCTTCTTTGAAAGTCTTTTACCTTTCAACACTTCTATCAAATTTTTATTTTTGAAGCTTGGATCAACAATGGACACCAGGTCATCACGATCACACAACTTGCCTTTACCTTTTTTGGGTGTGTGGGGTACTTTTTTTTGGGTTAGAATAGGTATAACTTGAGAAGGAGGATAACACTTTAGTCCAGTAACTATGGCAAACTCCTTCCAACCAAAACAAACAGGCATGCCACAGTAATTTATCCACACCTCATCCATCTTATCTTTGTTTTCATACATAAACCTACGCTTGAGAAGTTCATATACCATTTTCATTTGGAAACGAGCATTGTTGCTCTCCGGCAAATCAAGATATTTCCCGAAGTAACTGTTCTTGAAATGAGCATTCAATTTTTATTCTCGAAGTATTTTTCTGAAGGCGTCGAAAGATTTTCCCATGGATGACTTAACTATGAAATCACCCGTTAAATCTACGGCACCATCGCACTGCATTCTCACAGGATAACGATCAATGCTGAAAGATTTGACCAACTCTTCGGTGGAAGGGCTATTACCATCTGCATCATTTCTTTTAAATATTTCTCCTCCCCGTGTTCATCATATTCTGCTCCCGATTGAGATAACGCTTGTAAAGCAAGCTCATAGAGTGGTAGATGTAGCCTAGCTGCTTTACTTGTTCCTTTACTTGGACTTGATTCGATTTCTGTTCTTTTGGGAACCATATTATCTAAAATTAACATAAACATAAAATAATATATTATTGTTGATTAATGCATCGTTAAAAAAAGATAACAGTAAATCAAACAAGCAAAAGAGTAAAATAACAGTTGCAACAGATCACCGATCTGTTGCACCAGGTAGTATATCTGTTGCAACTTATAACCAAACTACTGCAGTGATGAGTAATTTATTGCAATAATACAAAATATATCACTCATCTTTTAAGACAGATGAGTGGTCTGTGTAAAGATCACACAACTATTGTGACATCATCTGTTGCAACATATGAGTGATCTGTTGGAATAGTTAAATAATACGTAGCAACGACTAAGTAATCTGTTACGATAATACAAAACATATCACTCATCTGTTGAGAAAGATGAATGGTTTGTGCAACAGATCACACATCTGTTGCAATATATGAGTGATCTATCAGAGCAGTTAACTAACCTGCGCAACGACTGACTAATCTGTTGTGATAATACAAAATATATCACTCATCTGTTGAGAAAGATGAATGGTCTGTGCAACAGGTCACACATCTGTTGCAACACATGAGTGATCTGTTGGAATAGTTATCAACGATCAATATTGTTTAGATTTCCTTCAACATAGGTTCGTCTATCGTGGCAGATGGATGATCAGTTGGAAAAATCAAGTCTTGGACATTTCCTGTAGAAAGAGTTGATAGGATTTTATCCAACATGAGGTTCATCTATTGCATCAGATCTTTAATCTGATGGTTCTTTCGTTGCACCAGATGGTTAATTAGTTGCATCAGATTTTTTATCCAATGTTTAATCTGTTGCAACATATGGTAAAGCTGTTGCATCAGATAGTTAATCTGTTGTATCAGAATTATAATCTGATGGTTCCTCTGGTGCATCAGATGGTTGATTTGTTGCATCATATGATAAATCTGTTGCATCAGATGGTTAATATGTTGCACCAGATGGGTAATCTGTCGGAGAAAACAAAAATAGTAGCACGATTTTATTCAACAAAAAAACAACAATTTCACCATTTTTACCAAGAACAAGAACAGAAAAAATCAATCCAAATTGTTGTTTTGTTTTTATAAACACAAACAATAAAAATCAAACTTCAAAAAAATGCAACAAACAACAAAATATCATAATTCACTTCGAAAAGATAAGAGAAGAAACACCAGAAATTAGGATTTTATTCAGATCGCATTTCAAATTAATGCAACAAATATTGAAATTGTTAACCAATACTATAAGAGAAGTTGGCTCAAGTTCCTCGTTTCCTTCAAAACTAAAAAGGCCATAAATTTTTACCTGTGAAAGAAGAAAATGAACGATGAAGAATTCGAAGCTGTTGTGGCCGGAGAGCAAGGCTGTCACGTTCATTGAAGGTTGAAGTCGTAAAGGAACTCGAAGCCTAACTATTTGTAGTCGGATGTTGAAGTCGCCGAGGATTGAAATGAGAAATTTGCAGAATAGTTGGTTGGGAGAGAGTTGAGAGAAGCTGTCGAGAGAGGGATGAGAGACATGTTGATTTGAATTGAAGAGGGGAACTCGAAGCCCAACTATTTATCGCCGGAAGTAGAAGTCGCCGGGGGTTGAAGGGAGAAAAGAGGGGAACTCAAAGCCCAACTATTTGTCGCCGGAGGTAGAAGTCGTCGGGGGTTGAAGGGAGAAATTTTGCAGAACTGTTGGTTGGGAGAGAGTTGAGAGAAGCTGTCGAGAGAGAGGAGAGAGTGGTTGATTTGGATTGAAGAGGAGTGTGGGTTGGGTTGATTTGTATTTTTGAAAAGATTAGAAAGTTTTGAAAATATTAATCAAGTCCACAATTAACTTAATCAAGTTTCCTAATGATGTTTGACCCTATCTGTTGGTCAATGTCGCCAATCCTTCATTCAAGACTTAAAAACACCTTTCCTTCAATTTTCTCGAGAGACATTGACAATACTATTACTCAATTTTTTTCTAAAAGAAAATATTCATAACTTAACGGTAGGTTTGACGAAATTTAAGTAAGAGGAAATCCCATCCATAAATCAGATATTATGCCCATATTTTTTATTCCGTTTCTTTGATTTGTTATCATTAGTAGAGAGACCTTGATAGTACTGTTACTCAATTTTTATTCTAAAAAAAGTTATTCGTGACTTAGTGGCAGGTTTGATGAAATTTAAGTGTTAATTTTATCCATAAATTAGATATTATGCCTACATTTTTTGTTCTGCTTCTTTTACTCAAATTAAACAAAATAAAAAATGACTTAATTTTCATGTTTGACGAAATCTAATTAAGAGTGAATCCTATCAGTAAATTAGATGTTATACTTATATTTTTGGTTATGCGTCTTTGATCATAGGTAGAGACGTTGATAATGCAGTTACTCAAAGTAAAAATAAGAAGAAGAAGATACTCATGACTTTATGATCAAGTTTGATGAAATCTAATTCAAAATAGTAATTCTAAATCTTTTCTGTAAATCACATATTATGCCAATATATCTGATTCCACATCTTGGATTGTCATTCATACATTATTAGACGTCATAAAAATAGGCATTTATCGATCATTATGTGTAGCTTCAATCGTCATTATATGTCATTTCAATCGTCATTCATCGATCATTATGTGTAAATCTAATTGACATTCGCCGATCATTATACGTCACTTCAGCTGTCATTCATACACCAATACATGTCTCTTCAATTGTCATACTCATTCATACGACACTACACGTCATTTCAGTCAATGTCCCTATATTACTATGTGTAGATTAAATTGTCTATGTAAAAAAAATTGCATTATACAAATCGTTAGTTAAGCTATTTATCGTTGCATCTTACGAATGTATTTAATCTTTTATGATGTCTTTCCCTATTTTTCTTTTCCGTCTATTCCAATTCTCGAGCAAAAGGGAAAAAATCTTTCTGATAAAGTTTTGCAAGGTGATTTTCTTTTAAAAAATAAGAGTCACATTGCTACTATGAAGTATTTAGCATGTAAAAAGGGTGAAAATCATTTCCCCCTTAACTTTACTTTAAAAATCAAACTCCCCCCTCAAGTTTAAACAATAAGCATTCTCGTTTCCTATTTATCTTTTTTAAATACCTATTTTATCCTTACACTATTAATCTTTATTTTTCTTTACCTCTTTAAATTTTTTTTTTTTTATTTTTAATATATATAGTAAATTTTTGTGAATAAAAAAAAAATTCTAGACGAAAAAAGTGAGAAACATATATTAAGTATATAAGTTAATGACGTTCTAAATGAAATAAATGACCATGATATGAAAATTTATTTATTAATAATAACTAAAACTGTAATATCTACTTATACTAGTGAAAATAATAAATAAAAATAATTTTATAAACATATTACAATGCATGTAATATAATAACATATAACAAAAATGGAGATATATTTTATACTGAATTAATTTAAAAGTTTACTTATATTATAAATATATACTCTCTCTATTCACTTTTACTTGTCACTATTTTGCCTTTTGAGGTCAACCTTCATGAACTTTGATCAACATTTTAAGATGTATAATTTAATATTTAAATTAAAATTTAGATGATCAGAAAATCTATGAAAAATGCTATAAGTTGCAATCCTTCTTCATATTAATAAAATGAAAAAATATATCTTAAAATATTTATCAAAATTTATGCAAGTTGACCCGGAAAAATGAAAAGTGACAAGTAAAAAAGAGCAGAGGGAGTACATCGAAACTCATGCGCGCGCGCACACACACACACATATTATACACATACATACACTTAATGCATATAAAATAAGAGAGAAGGTACAAGGTACTCCCAAACTATATCTGAAGTTGCTATGACACACTTAAACTTTACGGGGGGCCTATTACCACCTAAACTCATTTTTGCTGATCTGGTTGTCAAGTATCGGAATATTTTTGTACTTTTTTTGAGGAAAACGAAAAATACTTGTGTGTTATCTCAAGAAAATAACAATCATAAAAAATAACATTAACTTTTGCGACAAGTTCATTAAAAAGGTTAAATTAAAAAATTTAAATAAAAATATATAAATACTTGACTAAAATAAATAATGTATATTATAAGAAGATATTGCTAATACCAAGGTTAAAATTGACATTGTCAAGGTAAAAGGAGGGAGAATGCTTATTATTCAAAGTAGAGGGGGAGTTTGATTTTTAAAGTAAACTTGAGGGGGGTAAAACCCCATGTAAAAAAGATGCATATTTGAATAAGTAAAGACAAAATAAAAAAAATTACTATATGAGCAAAATACATCGCATTATTGTTTCAAGAAAGTCATTATTTGATGGAGATGAATGCACAAATTCTAGATATATTTGAAATGTAGTATTAAAGAATTTTTAGAAGATTTTCTATAATTTTTTAATTCGATTTGGTTGATTGATGACTTTATTTTATTTATATTTACTTTTTACTTTAGTATCTTTTATAAACATTACTACTTTGAGTATCATATCAAGTTTTAGGGCAATGAAGCACATTTTAATGACGTTATATAATAATTTTTTTTTCTTAATACTCTTTGCCTCCTTGTAAATTTGGAGACAAACTAGAATCATATAAATGAACACCAAAACTTATAAAGAAGTTTTGATTTGTTATTATGATCAATAAAAATGCAAATAATTTTATCCTATAGTAAATTGTTAAAGACTTAAAGTTAAAATAAGAACGAAATACATCGAACTTTAGAATTGAGCACAATATTAATTTTAGTATATTTTTTGTTAATCAATTTTCTAGCCGTAAAACATATATGAGCATTGAATTCAAATAAGAATGTTGAAATGGTTATGCTTGTAACATTTATATATACTATATAATAGTAGAGTGAAATAAAATTGGATAGGAGTTAGGAGTGTATAAATATTTTTTGGCAAGGACTACATTCAAAGCATAAAATCTTCATTTGTTATTAAGATTAATAACCACGTTTTAAAAGTATGTTTAAGATGACAATTTTAATTTTTTGTAATTGGAAAGAATTATTTATTGATTCTTATTAATGGTTTAAATAATATTATATTTGTGAAATTTCATAGTAATTTTTAAATTTATTTTTGATCACGATTTCTATACAAGGAGTGTCATGTGGAACCGCTGCACTGTATTTCTTTTGAGCAATTAATAGACTACATATATAATTATTAAATACATCTGGGTTATTCTGTAATTAGTTATTCTTCAGTTCTCTATATATACAGCTGTAACCCCTTCAATATTAAAGAGATCAATTATTATTAAATCTGTATCATGGTATCAAAGCTAGGGTTTCTTCTTCCGCCCAAACCCTAATCTCTCCTCTTTTCCGACGTGTGTGCGCCGCCGCCACCGTCTACACCACGCCGCACGGCCTCCCTCCTCCGCCGTAGGTCGGCGCCATGGACAAGGTTATTGATCCTCTGTCAAAATTACCGTCTGGAGTAAAATTACTGCTCAGGAATCTCCACAATCTCATCCCCGAAAAATTATCTGACAACAACTACCCGGCCTGGGCACTTAACGTCCGCACCGCCCTCGCAGCCAACTTGCTGCTCGGATGGATTGACGGTGCGGAGAAGCCGCAGCCCGAGACAGCCGAGAAGGACGGCGTCAAGCTCCCAAATCCCGACTACCTTCCGTGGATGATCGTAGACACTCAGATCCGAGCCTGTCTTCTCGCAGTTATTAGCCCCTCTGTGCACAAACACGCCCGGGGTTTTCTCACATCGGCTTCACTTTGGGACGCACTAGCCACAAGGTACAACTCTGTGTCCACGGCTCATATTTTTCAGTTGCGTGACAAATTGCATACTCTTCGGAAGGGAACGAAGACGATGACTCAATACCTTGATGATGTGGCCTCTATTCTGTCTGACCTAGATGCTGTGAACGAGACGTGGTGAATGCCGTGATACGTGGTCTTCCGGCTGGCTATTCCTCTCTCAAACAGCATATTCGCCTCTCGCCTGTCGAAATCACTCTGAATCAACTGTCTGGATGGCTTAATGCAGAAGAATTGAATCTAGACATGGAACACAAATTACTGCTCGGAGAAGCCAGTTCCACCCCTGGCGTCACGGCTCTTTACTCGGCTGGCAGCGGAGGCTCGGCCAGGGGTCGCGGTGACGATCGCCGTAACCAAGGGCGAGGCAGCGGCGGCGGTGACCGTCGAAACACCGGGCAGCAAGGCAGAGGCGGGCCTCCACCGAGGGACGGCTTCCAGTCAGGCCGCGGACAGGGACGAGGAAACCAGCGGATGCCCACACGAGATCTTCCGACGTGCCAAATTTGTGCTAAACGGGGCCATTCTGCGGCTAATTGCTGGTATCGTTATGATGACTCGCAGAATTTAAATAGCCAGTCCGGAGGATCAAGGGCGATGCATGCGTCCACAAACGCTCAATCTGGCGATTGGTATCTAGACACAGGTGCTAACACCCATGTGACGTCGGATTATTCACAACTTCAAGCTCCTCATCCGTATCATGGCTCAGAAACTATTACAGTAGGCAATGGTCAATCCCTTCCCATCACAAACACCGGCTCTGGGTATGTCTATACCCCAAATGGTAAATTTCATCTCTCAACCCTTCACCACGTCCCTTCCCTCACATCCAATCTTTTATCTGTTTATCGCTTTACTAAAGAAAATAACTGCACCCTCATTTTTAATGACACCAATTTCCAGATAGTGGACAATACCACGAACCGGGTGCGGTACACGGGCCGCTGTGAGCATGGGCTATACACTCTTCCATCCAGGTCTCCGTCTGTTGTGAGTCAAGCCATTCTCTCGTCAACCTGGCATCGCCGGCTTGGGCACCCATCATCCGCCATCACCAAATCCATTTTATCTTCCTTAGGTTTTAATTTTTCAGAAAAATTACATTGCGAGTCCTGTTCAGTGTCTAAATCTTGTCGTTTACCTTTTTCACTGTCTGAACACAAGGCCACTGCGCCATTTCAATTAATTCATTCTGATGTTTGGGGTCCAACCTCAGTTCCTTCTGTTCAAGGTTTTCGTTATTATATCTGTTTTGTTGATGATTACAGTAAATTCACTTGGCTTTATCCTCTGAAATTTAAATCCGAAGCTTATACTATTTTTGTAAACTTTGACCGAATGGTTCAAAATCAATTTAATGCCAAAATCAAAATTTTTCGAAGTGACAATGGCAAAGAATTTGTCAACAATGCATTTGGTGTTTTTCTTCAAAATCTAGGGGCTCTTCATCACACTTCATGTCCATATACCCCTGAACAAAATGGCGTTGCTGAGCGCAAACACCGTCACCTAATAGAAACAGTTGTTGCGCTCCTCCATGATTCCACCTTACCTGTTTCCTTTTGGGTTGATGCCCTTGCTACTGCCAACTACCTCATAAATCGCATGCCCACTCACACTCTCTCCAACTCCACTCCATATGCCCGTCTCTACAATCATCCACCCGACTATATCCATCTCCGCCCGTTTGGGTGTCTAGTTTATCCCTGGTTGCGTCCGCACACTCAACATAAACTTCAACCTCGGTCCACCCCTTGTGTCTTTCTAGGCTATCATCCCACTATCAAAGGTTACAAATGTTTCGATCCTGTATCTCAGAAAACATATGTTTCCCGTCATGTTCGTTTTGTGGAGGAACAATTTCCTTACACAAGTCTTTCCTCTACTCCATACTCCCCCAATCCACTTGGCGTTGTGCCATTATTTCCGTCCTTTTCTCACGCTCATGCTCCGGCTCACTCGGCACCTAACCCGGTACCCCACTACACCACTACCCACCCGAAACCCCAAACCTCCCACCCGAACACCCAGCCGACTGCCACACAACCCACCACTTCCCTACATCATACTCCTAACACACATACAGCCACCCCATCCACCGCTGCACATCCCAGCTCCCACGGCAGCCCCACCCAACCCCCGCCCACACATCATACAACTCCACCACCCCTTCCTAATCACCCTCCACTCAACACTCATCCTATGACAACCCGAGCCAAGGCCGGTACCTTCAAACCCAAAGCCTACCACACTCAAATACCCTTTGATGCACATCCCACAACTGAGCCTACTACCTACAACCAAGCCTCCAAAAATAGTTTCTGGTGCCAAGCTATGGATGAGGAATTTCAGGCTCTGAATGAACAACGTACATGGGATTTGGTACCTCTGCCTAGTAACCGAAAGTCTATTGGGTGCAAATGGGTGTTTCGCATCAAACGAAATTCAGATGGATCTCTTTCTCGCTATAAAGCACGTCTGGTTGCAAAAGGGTATCATCAGGAGTATGGTGTGGATTATAAGGAGACCTTCAGCCCTGTTGTTAAGCAACAGACTATTCGTCTGGTCTTGTCTCTTGCTCTTCACTATGATTGGCCGCTTCATCAGCTAGACGTCAGCAATGCCTTTCTTCATGGTCATCTTGAGGAAGAAATCTATATGGTTCAGCCACCGGGATATGTTAATCCCAACCGTCCTCACTATGTTTGCAAGCTTCGCAAATCACTGTATGGCCTGAAACAGGCCCCTCGTGCCTGGTACACACGTCTCTCTACTTTTCTGCAGGGTCTTGGTTTTCGCACCTACCATCATGACAACAGCCTCTTCACCCTTCACTGTTCTCGAGGGACAGTCATCATTCTTATCTATGTGGATGATATTGTTATTACAGGCAGCTCGTCGTCACTCATCACTGAAATTACTGAAGCTATGCATCGTGACTTCAAACTTAAGGACCTCGGTCCTCTGGAGTTCTTTCTTGGCCTCGAACTCATCCGCAAATCGGGAACCATATTGATGCATCAGACAAAATATACCCTTGAACTTCTAAATCGGGCTGGAATGACAGACTGCAAACCCGCGGTCACTCCCATGGCAGTCCGCCAATCCCCAGGGCCGAATACTCCCTTTGCCGATCCTACACTATATCGGAGCCTCGTCGGTGGACTTCATTATCTTGCTGTTACTCGTCCGGACATCCAATATGCAGTCAATCGAGTCTCCCAATCAATGCATGCTCCCACAGAACAACATTTTCAGGCCTTGAAACGCATTCTGCGCTATCTTCAAGGTACTCTTCACTGTGGAATTTTATTTCAAAAGGGCTCGTTTGATATATCTGTTTTTTCTGATTCGGATTGGGCTAACGACAAAGATGATCGAAAGTCCACTACTGGATATATTGTTATGATGGGACCGAATCTGATTTCCTGGTGCACCAAGAAGCAAACGCGAGTGTCCCGTTCCTCCACAGAAGCAGAATATCGTGCCATGGCTGCGGGTGTTGCTGAAGCCATGTGGTTACGATACCTTACGGATGCACTTGGCATTCCCCCCACGAAACCACAGATTTATTGTGACAATCAGTCCACTATTTGTGTTACCAAAAATCCAGTCCTTCATGATCGTATGAAGCATGTTGGGTCTGACTGTCACTTTGTTCGCGATGAGGTACTTGCAGGAGCGATGGCCACGCACTATGTCCCATCTACTGACCAGCTTGCTGACATTCTCACCAAGCCTCTTCCGTTACAGCCTTTTCAGTCTCTCTGCTCCAAGCTGCCCCTCGTTACCGCTGATCAGCTTGCGGGGGGATAATAGACTACATATATAATTATTAAATACATCTGGGTTATTCTGTAATTAGTTATTCTTCAGTTCTCTATATATACAGCTGTAACCCCTTCAATATTAAAGAGATCAATTATTATTAAATCTGTATCAGCAATCATACATCCGTTACACAAAAAAAAAAAAGAAGAAGAATTATCCGTGAATTAATGGTAAATTTGACGAAATTTAATAAGAGTAAATTCTCTTTGTAAAGCAGATATGATGGCGATACTTTCGATTCTGCTTCTTTGACATGTAATGTATTTTTTTGAGTTGGTAGATAGACATTGAAAGTGCAGTGACTTAAATTTTTATCTTTTTATAAAAAAGAAGATATTCGCGATTTGATGATAAAATGGTAGAGAGCTGTTGATGGTATTGTTACTCAATTTTTACTAAAAAGAGATATTAGTAAATTATCGGTAGGTTTGGCAATATTTAAGTAACAGCTAATTCTATCCGTAAATCAGATATTATGTCTACATTTTTTGTTTGGCTTCTTTGGCTTGTAACTGTTGGTAAAGAGACGTTGATACTGTTATTCAAATGATTTTTTTTTTCTTTAAAAAAATAAATAAAGATATTTGTGACTTAATGGTAAGTTTGATGAAATTTAAGGGTTAATCCTATCCGTATATTAGATATTATGCCTATATTTTCAATTCTGCTTCTTTGACTTGTAATGTATTTATTTGAACCATTGGCAAATTTAAAAAATGAAAAATGACTTAATTGTCACGTTTGACGAAATGTAATTAAGAATAAATCCTATCAGTTCTAATCAAGAGTAAATCCTATTTGTAAATTAGACGTTATACTTATATATTTGGTTATGCTTCTTTGACCATAGGTGGAGAGACGTTGATAATGCAGTTACTCATGGTAAAAATAATAATAATAATAATAAGATACCCATGACTTAATGATCGTCTGATGAAATCTAATTAATTTAGAGTAGTGATTCTAAATCCTCTCTCTAAATCACATAATATGCCAATATATTTGATTCTACATCTTTGATCGTCATTCATACGTCACGAGACATCACTCCAATAGGCATTTATCGCTCATTATGTGTAACTCCAATCGACATTCACCGACTACTATGCGTCACTTTAGTCGTCGTCATTCATCGACCATTATGTGTAACTCGAATCCACATTCACCGAACATTATGTGTTAGCCCAATCGTCATTCATACACCTTTACACGCCTTTTCAATTGTCATTCATACGACTCTATACGTCATTTCAGTCAATGTCCTACATTACTACGTGTCAGTTATATTGTCTATGTAAATAAAAATTCCCCTATTTTCCTGTTCCGTCTATCCCAACTTTTGTAAAAAGAATAAAAACATTCATGATAGAATTTGCAAGGTTATTTTCTTTTAAACAATAAGAGTCACATTGCTACTATAAATTATTTAGCATTCAGAAAAAATGCATAGTTAAATAAGTAAAGAAAATACACACATAAAAAATATATTACTATTTGAGCATAATACATCGCATTATTATTTCTAGAAAGTCATTATTGTGATGGAGATGAATGCACACACTATAGAATTTGAAATGCGTATTGTATTAAAGAATTTTTAAAAGACTTTCTATAATTTTCTTATTCGATTTGGTTGGTTGATGACTTTATTTTGTTTGTGTTTATCTTTTATTGTAGTTATCTTTTATAAACATTACTACTTTGAGCATCAAATCAAGTTTTAGTGCAATAAAGCACATTTTTAATGATGTTATATAATATTTTTTTTTTCTTATTACTCTTTGCGTCTTTGTAAGTTTGGAGACAAACTAGAATCATATAATGAACACCAAAACTTATAAAGAAGGTTTGATTTGTTACTATGGTCAATAAAAAAACAAATAATTTTCTTACTTTAAACGTATTACATAATAAATAGCTAAAGATTTAAAGTTGAAGAAAAAAAAAAAGAAATACGTCTAACTTCAGAATTGAGCATAATATTGATTTCATTATGTTTTTTTTTTTTTTTTTTTTAAATCAATTTATGGGATGAAATTTCTAAAGTAAGTAATTGAGAATATTATGTGATTTATTAATATTCTAACTCGTAGTTGATATTCAAAAAATTTGATTGTTTTATAAGGTAAGAGTCCATATTGATGATTATTTTTATTATTTGTTGATTATGTATCACCCCACAAATTAACTAGAACTGAACCAAGAGATTTGACGACCAGATGAAATTCATCAGGATAATAATTTATAATATAGATCCACATCAACACAAATGAGAATATCACTTGCACTCCCAAAAAAAATTGCACAATATTTGATTTATAAAGAATCATTTGCATTAAAAGGCCCATATTTTTATTAAATATGATTCTTTTGGTAACTAATAAACTCTTATTAATTACTAATAGCAAACAGTACAATTCAGCAGCTAATTAACACAACATGCTCGACCTAACTAAATTCATAACTCACCAAGACTAGAGTTCTACATAAATCTAAAATTATTTTTAAAATGTTGAGCCTGCTGAGATATAGCACAAGTTTTGGGCACATCTAACCCTCATTTAGCTAATCTACTACTCTCTTCGTTTCAAAAGAATGATTTATTTTCCTTTTTAGTCCGTTTCGATAAGAATGACCCTTTTCCTTTTTTTGCTAACACTTTAATTCCAACTTTCCACGTGTCATGTTTGAGACCAGAAGATTAAAGAGCATTTTAATACATTTAACACAACAAAATTTAAAAATCTTTTTTATTTTCTCAAACTCCGTGCCTAGTAGACTAAGTGGAAGCACATTTTGAATCTTTTATATAAACTGGTGAATCCGTTTGATCCATAACTTGTTTGTTTTACTAGCTAGGTCCCAACATACTTTGCTTATAGTTACCTTGTTCCATAAGTACATATTAGTCAGTACCATGCCAAAGCCACAAGGAATTTTTTTATCAGACCACAAATAACTTTTGCATAACTCATCAATCACATTGATAAAAGCACGATTAGCTTGGAGCATATTAGGAGGGGCTTTCATATATGGATGATAGTTTGAAGTTCAAAGGAAGGCATGAAGAAACAAACGCAATTAAGATCCCATTTGGGTAATCAAGAAGGGCCTTTGTGGGTTATTTGTGAAATAGTCACTTTTGAGCTACTTTTGTAAAGGCAATAACTATAAATAGTTGTCTTAGCCATTTTCATACTTAGATTTTGGAAGATTAAATTGTCTTGAAGAGACTTGATATCAAGTTACTCTATGTTAGGGTAATAATCAGATTGCTTGTGTTATCTTCCTCGCTTGATTGATCATTGAGTTATCATATAGTGGATTCAATTTGATTTCACGTGCATTTAAATTGAGTTGTCTTTCTCCCTTGATTTAGTTGTTGTTCATTTAAGTCTTTTTTTTTTCCACTTAATTCTTATTTCTTAACTATCCTTTAATTTTATAATTTAATTTTAAGTTTGCGATATCAATTTTTATCACTTGATTAAAATTGTTATTAATACCTTCACCCCTAATAGGAATTAATGATAAAAGTTGAGCTCAGTAAAATTGTAATTTGCCTCTAAAAATGTAATGAATTAGTAATTACCCCATAATGTTAAGTAGAACCCTATAATTATTTATCCAATGTGAGCATGACGATTATTTGTTTGCAGTGATAAATCAAATTCTCGTGCTTTATTATAATTGTCAAGTCAATATTAAATTTCTTGTATTTGAAAAGACGTGTGTGATATTAAGAATGACATATCATATACACTTTTCAAAAGAAGTTGACTTATAATATTATATTTAAATTTGGACAAGTCAATATGATCGATAGTCTAGAAGTCAATTAAAAGTCGGCTTCAAATATGTATAAAGTTAAAATTACCTTAAAAAGTAATCTAGAAGAAGTCAATTTTGAAATGATATCTTTATCATACTTTATATTTGGACATTTGATGTGATACTTGCTAAGGATTTGATAATCGATATGCTTCTGCCATTCATTCAAGTTATAAAAATGACTTCTTACAAATATATAAGGTAAGACTATAATAAATTTTTGTGGTTCAACACCTTTTTGAGCCACTCGCATGCGAAAGCTTTAGTGTATTGAACTACTCTTTATTATTATTTTTTAAATAAAATAATAATTTAAACCTTTTTTTAAAAAAGCAATGCAATTCATCCCTGATCCAACTGCTAAAAAGACCAGATAATTAATTAGTTTGTCCATTCCTATTTTTTTTAAGAAGAAAAAACATTTACAATTGCATCAATGGGCATTCTAATTTCGTCAGCCAATCAACTATTTTAAATCCTAAACTCATAATAGATTCACCAAAATTAGACTAATTTTTCAGCAGTATAATTTCACTCCTGAAATTAATTTTTTAAAAATGACAAGGAAACGAATGTATACCTTAAGTCGTTTATTGTAAAGATCAATTAAACATTAAAAAGACATAGTAGGGTTATATCTTAGTCATTAATAATGGACTAAACGTTAAACCAACACAAAAGTTAAGATAGTGTAATTAATTACGAAGCAAGACTAACGGAAGATGCTCTATGGAATTATTTTATTTTAGTAAAGATCACATGTTTTTAAGAGCCTTTGTCATTTCCAAATTCCAATGAAATATGTCAAAGTTTTGATTCTTTAAAAATATTCTCTTAAAATATGAATTACTTTATGTAAAAGCTTTAATTATGATCAAATTGTGGCCAAAAGAACTTTTCCTATGATATACACCCTGTATTCTAAAATTAAATAATTATACTTCATATATATATATATATATATATATATATGAAAATCCTACCTTTACACCCCCACTATAAACTATATTTGAGTATAGTAGTTCAAATCATTTTACAGTACTTGTCACATTTTAATTTATTTGTCACATTTTAATTTATACATTTTTTAAGAAATGATGTGTATTGACTATCATACTTGTCACACCCCTTTTTTCGCACTCCAAAAAGATTCGTTTTAAGGTTAGAAAGGGTTTTTATTATTAAGTGACAAAAGATGAAAAATTTATTTTCAAAAAGGATTCATTTTATTCAAAACTCAGATTCACCACTTGGCATAGTCCGGTGTGCCAAGTCACCTTTGGAAAACCCTTTTCAAAATGATTTTGACTCTGTAAAACTGATCCGCGAACAGAGAATCCGACTAAGGAATTCTGTTGATCGAGGGGAAGGTGTTAGGCACCCCTCGGTCCCGTGGTTTGACCACGGTCGCTTGGTGGAGTGTATCGGCTATTTTGGCATTACGAATGTATAAACCACACACAAAAAAACATAGAACAATCAATCAAACACACAAACCAAAACAAATCCAAAATATAGTGTCCGGTCCAATTATACAGTCCAAAAATAGAAAAAAATGCGAAAATATAAATCCTATTCTAAGCTAATGCTAGACTAAGCTCCAACCCACTGCTTTCTCCACCCGGCGTTTCCAGGCCTTGATCGTGTGTCGTCTTCAAGTACATGGTAACTTCGGGGCATTCCCCGGATAAATCAATACAAATCCCTCGAGGCATTCCCCGGCCAAATGAATACATTTTTAGCGCGAGAAAATCAAACTATTCAACAAAATTTCAAACATTCCACAAAATTTTCAACATTCAACCAAAGCCACAAATTCTAAACTTTGCCTACCCAACCTATGCTTGCCTAAACCAATCGACGTATCATGATACTTCCAAGTTCAATTAACGTTCATTTTAAGTCAAACAACCAATGAATAAAACTAACCAAAATTCACCAATTATAAAGTTTTCAATTCTCACCCCCAAATTAATTCTCAAAATTCCAACAATTCACGATCACCACTTTAACAATCCACAATCATTGTCAATGAAGCCAAACAAAAAAATTGATATCATCCAAGTATTCATATCATGCTTCACACAAACCAATTACGCGTATATAATGAAATCAAAATAAGAACAAGATAGAATTGGACCTCAAATCGAGCTTTATTTTGCACATTATGCAATTGGGTGATGGAACCGGGCCCAAAAACCTCGAATAACGATCCTCGACATGAACCACACCAATCTCAATATGCCCTTTGCCCTGTTTTTCACCAATCCAAACCAAAATCAAAAAGAAAACGAGAAACCCACAATCAATTTCGCACCCCCGCTACTGTTTCAACCATTTACAATCGAATTTCATCGGAACCAGATTGAAATGACTCGGGTTCAACCGATTTAGGCACTGATTTTGCTGTTTCTGATGAAATCTAAGCTAGCTACGCCTTTCCGATGGATTTCTACCGTTTGACGGCAGGTTTCAGCGAAAGGTGATTGGGACTTATGATGAAGCTACTATTTCGGTGACAATCGTCACTGAAAAATTATTCTCCCACCCTTCTCCGTCCACTATCTCTGTTTCTTCCTCTCTCGTCCCTTCACTCTTTCGATTTCTTCCCTTCTTCCCTCACTCTCTCTTTGCTCGTCTCTTTCTCTCTTTCCGTGTGTAGTGTGTATCGTGAAGGAATAGAGTGAGGTGTGTGTGGATTTCTTCTCCGGTGAGGTGTGATAGTGAGTGATCTTGTGAGTGTCGTGGGATCTGACGGTGGGTATGGGAGGATCTGTCTCGTGGTGTGTGGAAGAGAAGATGATAAAAAAATGATTTTCCCCCCTCCTATGGTGTATATGTGTATCTTCCCCCTCAGATCTATTTGTGGTCAATTACTATGTAGAGTGAATTGTGAGAGTGGGTGGGGCAGTGGGTACACGTGGGTAGGGGTGAGGGGTAAGGTGTGGGGTGGTGAGGTGGTTTATTTTGATTGGGTAGGTTGTTAGGATAAGATAAAATTAGTTAGGGGATTGTTATTTTTGTCATTTTATGGAGGGATTATCACACGGGTGAGGGTACACGGTAGGATAAGGTAAAAATGGGTAAAAACGATATCGGGGAGGGACGAAATTAGGTGTCTACATCATGCCCCCTTTGAATGTAAACACGAAGTGTTTTCAGACAAAGAAGTAGACAGCGAGACCAAATTTTGACCCGTCCATTATTCAAAGAAAGAAACAGAAGAAAGAAGGACAACCGGGTCTTGACTTAAGACATCCTACCTACCCAAGTTATGAGAGAATCAAGTAACGGGTATTTCAAAGGATTGGAAGAGAAGTGGATTATACCGAGTTGAAGAGTCGAGTGAGGTTCCATCGAGGTTCCGGTCAGCGGCTCTGTCATTACATCAAAAAATGAAAATTACAAGTTAAAACATAAATGAAATTACAAAAATCCTATCTATACAACTTCTTTTGGACTCTTGACTTGAGTTTCATCACCCTATTCTTCAGGCGGGCTCCTGACTTGCTATTTCTTTAACTTGTTGCTTGCCTTTCAATTTCTTCACCCTGTTCTCCAGGCGGGTTCCTGACTTGCTATTTCATCAACTTGTTGACATGCTTTCAACTTCTGCACCCTGTTCTGCAGGCGGGCTCCTGACTTGCTATTTTTATCAACTTGTTGCTATGCTTTCAATTTCTTCACCCTGTTCTGCATGCGGGCTCCTGACTTGCTATTTCATCAACTTGTTGCTATGCTTTCAATTTCTTCACCCTGTTCTGCAGGCGGGCTCCTGACTTGCTATTTCATCAACTTGTTGCTATGCTTTCAATTTCTTCACCCTGTTCCGCAGACAGGCTCCTGACTTGCTATTTTTCAATCTGTTTAACTTTCAATTTCTTCACCTTGTTGCTTGGTTTTCCATTTATTCGCCCTGTGCTTCGAGCATGCTCCTGAAATCACATCAAAACTAAAAAGAAAATTATCCCAAATAAAGAAATGCAATTTCTATGAGTTAATTGGAATGACTCGACTAAAAGGTACGTCTTTTAGGGGTTAAAGGGGATGACTCGACTAAAAGGTACGTCTTATAGGAATCCAGGGGGATGACTCGACTAAAAGGTACGTCTTATAAGAATCAAAGGAATGACTCGACTAACAGGTACGTCTTATAGGAATCAAGGTGAATGACTCGACTAGAAGGTACGTCTTATAGGAATCAAAGGGGATGACTCGACTAAAAGGTACGTCTTATAGGAATCAATAGGAATGACTCAACTAAAAGGTACATCTTATAGGAATCAAAGGGGATGACTCGACTAAAAGGTACGTCTTATGAGAATCAATAGGAATGACTCGACTAAAAGGTACGTCTTATAGGAATCATAGGGGATGACTCGACTAAAAGGTATGTCTTATAGGAATCAAAGGGGATGACTCGACTAAAAGGTACGTCTTATAGGAATCAAAGGAGATGACTCGACTAAAGGGACGTCTTATAGGAATCAAAAGGGATGACTCGACTAAAAGGTACGTCTTATAGGAATCAAGGGATGTGACTCGACTAAAAGGTACGTCTTCTAGGGGTCAAAGGGGATGACTCAACTAAAAGGTACGTCTTATAGGAATCAAAGAGGATGACTCGACTAAAAGGTACGTCTTATAGGAATCAAGGGATGACTCGACTAAAAGGTACATTTTATAGGAATCAATGGATGTGACTCGACTAAAAGGTACGTCTTCTAGGGGTCAAAGGGGATGACTCGACTAAAAGGTACGTCTTATAGGAATCAAAGGGGATGACTCGACTAAAAGGTACGTCTTATAGGAATCAAAGGGGATGACTCGACTAAAAGGTACGTCTTATAGGAATCAAGGGAAATGACTCAACCAAAAGGTACGTCTTCTAGGAATCAAGGGAAATGACTCGACTAAAAGGTACGTCTTATAGGAATCAAAGGGAATGACTCGACTAAAAGGTACGTCTTATAGGAATCAAGGGGGATGACTCGACTAAAAGGTACGTCTTCTAGGGGTCAAAGGGGAATGACGCGACTAAAAGGTACGTCTTCTAGGAATCAAGACTTAAGTTAGGAAGTGCATTACCTAAGAAGCAAAATTCGAATTACCCAATCAAGGAAGTGTGTTTCCTTATCAATGTTGTTTGAATTATGAAAACAATGAAGTGCATCTCCTTACCAAAGCTGCTTGAATTACAAAAATAAGGAAGTGCGTCTCCTAGAGATCTTGAATTATGAGTTTTACCATGGTTTTGATTACCAAACCTGTGCAGCAACCTTGCCTCTTGCATTTGTTGAGGTGAGAAATTATGGCCTTTGATGTTTAGGCTCTGAAATCCTTGATCTGAATGCAACATGTATTCCTATTACATACAAAGAAAACTTGTGAGTTTAAAAACATGGTGGATAGTTTATGGCTTTGGCTTTTGAGGCAATTGCTCCTGCCCCCGTCACATATAGCTTTGCTTTCAACCATTAGCATATGTCATTGACTTACTGTATCATTGACTCAAACTCAGGTTATTAAGAGTGGTTCTGAAACAAACACAGTATTTTTGCTTTGTTGTGTTTCTCAAATAAACCCTTTGAACCTTGGTATTTCCATGAGTTCCCCGACTTCTCTGTCGATAAAACTTCCTGCATGCCTTTTTTTGGGCTCACAATCATGTCTCTTTCATGTGCTAGCTTTTGTCTTGCTTTGTGCAATTAAAGAAGCTGATAGCCAGTTTTGAAATCTTTTCTCAATTGTTTTGACACGGACTTGACTCAAAGACAAGAAACAAAAAAAATGACAATTTTTGTTTTGATAACTGACTCAAGAAAGATAAAATTAAAATAAAGAGAAGAAAGAAAAGACAATGAATGTCCCCTTTTAAAATAAAGAAACGAAAAATTCATCTAAAAATGACAGTCAACACTAATGATTATGCCATGCATTTTTTATTAAGCAGCTTGATCTTTTCATCCAAACTTTATACCTATTGTTGTTGAGTTAATGCCCTTGAAACTGAGTTGCTTTCTTAAGTCAATTACATTGAAGACCCCATTCGGCTAGTGGTGCCTTGAAGGATTTTCGCCAACAAGCTTCTTTTATTTTCTCTCGGCTCACTATCACCTTATGGTGCCCGCGAGGGTTTTCATCAATAAGACTCTCTCATTTTTATTTCTCTCAACTTTCCATCGCCTTATGGTGCCCGTAAGGGTTTTCACCAATAAGACTCTCTTATTTTTATTTCTCTCTTGATACCCTATGTTGAGGACGACAAATAGTTCCCAAATGCATCATCATATCCCTTGCATGCTCCACCTTAACATCCTCAAAGATTGATCTGAAGGTCTTTCTTTGGTTGTAACTTGGATTTTGGATAAGGTTAGAAAGAAAGGATGGCATGGGGCCCAAACGACACTTGAAGTGGGGTAGGACTTACAACTTTTGGAATCGACTCAAACAATGAGGATTAACTCATGCCCCAGTTTCTTTTGACTGGGTGACTCTAAATTGTTTATTTGGTTGGACCGTTCCCTTAGTAGGGAAGCCTACGTATCTCACCCCCGAGAGAGGAGAATCAGGTCATGCGTAGTTCTGGCATCTTGTCCTTTTGATTTGATCTGATTTTTTTTATTCGCTCTTTTCACTTTGCGATTCTTTTTTTTTCTAACTCTATTTTTCTTGACACTCTTTTTTGGAAACATTTTTGTCTTTTTTTGTAACTTTTGACTTTATCTTTTTGCTCGACACTATTCTTTGAACATTGCTTACTCTATCTTGATTCCAAAAGAGGGGTATGAAAGAAAATAACACTAAGGTTCAAATGGGGTAAACAAAGGATGACACAATGTTTGGATAGCAGAATGAAATGCCTTCATCATATCAATCCTTGAGAATGCAAGTACATAACATGCAATTGGAAGTGAGAGATGAAGATCATTTGCGACATCTTTTTAAGCAGATTGAGTCTGTGCGTCACTACTTCTTCTGTAAACTCCACCTTTGTTGTACATTCCTCACATCAAATGACTCATGCTTTCGTGGAGCTGCTTATCTTCTTGTTTCTCTTGATATAGCGATCACACGTCCACTTATTTGACCTAATTGGGACTTGCCTTTCGATCGATGACCAAGTTTTTCTTGTGATTCTCAAAATAATTGCCTTAACTTGTCACCAAATGTCTCAGCACTCTATCTATTTTCTCATATGCTCTCTTTTTCTAACTTTTACCCTCTGATTCAATGTTCATGCTTAAACTGGATTTTAAGATCTGGCTGAAAATTTTACTAGCATGTCATATCACTAGAGTCAACACAAAATGTACTATGTAAAGAAAACAAACAAACAACACATATTTAAACACAAAGAAAAATGAGACACTTCATTTAGTCGAAACAAAAGATAGAAGAGTTTGGACAGAAACAACAAAAGGACAAAACAAGACAGATCCCGAACTACAACCCTGAAATAATTTGGAGAACAGAAAATAAAACAAAACAAACTACCGAACCCCATTCCGGTAAGGAGAGGGGTGACTTCTTAATTGCTCAGCCTGACATCTTCGCCACTGGTTTGCATATCAGCATGACTAAAGTTTCCCTCACTATCAATGTTCTGCACCATGATTGATCCATCATGAATCATCTTTTCAATTTCTCTTTTCAAATCTCGACAATCTTCAATACTATGACCCTGAGACTCAGAATGATATGCACATCGTGCGTTAGGATCAAAATTTCTTGAACGCCGATTAAGGATGTGCCCAAGGAGAGGAGTGATCATTCCTTCCTGTACCAATCTCTAAAATAAACTGGCATATGACTCTCCAATTGGTGTGAAGCTATCTCTCGACTTCTGCCTCATTTCATTGTTTGGCTTGGATAGAAAATCTGGCTTAGAAGGATTTTGGTATGTTTGTGGAGTTAGAGTATGACTCTAGGGCATTGGGGTATGCCATTGTGGGTAAGATGAGGATTGGACTTGTGGTTTTGCATTATACACTGGATATGGATGTGGAGGAACAGAGTATAATGGATTTTGGGAGTGATTATGTGGAGCCTGGGCATAAACTTAAGCTTGAGCCTGAGATCGACGACAACGTGGTCTTCTTGACCTTTCTTGCTGTCCAACTATAATTGCAGATGCGTCTTCCTCACTCTTTTCCTCCCCAACATTTCCTGAACCCTTTTGAATTACTTGAGTAGTCGTTTTTAATGTTGCAAAACTCACAATGCGACCAGTCTTAATTCCCTCTTCTATCATCTCCCTCATTTTAAGAACCTCAATGAATGGCTTGCCTAATGCAGGTAACAAGTGTTGATAATATGTTTTGTCCTACGCTTGAATAAACACCTCCACTATTTTTCTTTCTTTCATTGGCGGTTTTACTCTAGCAGCTTGTTTGCGCTATCTGATCGCATGCTCCCTGAAACTCTCAGTATTCTTCTTTGTTATACTAGTTAGGGATTTTTCGTCACGGATCAACTCCACATTGTATTGAAATTGTTGCACAAATTTGTTAGCTGGGTCATCCCAACTAATCTATTTCTCAATGTCTTGGTCAACAAACCATTCTGAAGCTAGACCTGAAAGACTCTCACCGAAATATGTCATGAGTAATTCTTCCTTCCCTCCAGCGCCCCTTAGCTGGTTGCAATAGCGTCTCAAATGTTCTACAGGATCGTCATGCCCATCATACTTCTCAACAATACACATATAGGCTGCCTCATTAAAAACCTTACAAGGAAAAACTAGTGAGATAAAATCTCGTAAGGGAAAAAGAGTACAACGCGTATTAACTCTCCCTTATGAGCACATCCTTGAACCTTTGCTTCCTGATTTTGTGCACCATCTTCTTGAAAGTTGCAATTGGAGGAGACTTGGTGAATAAATCAGCCACATTGTCATTTGAACGAATCTCTTGCACGTTAATATCATCATTCTTTTGTAGCTCATGTATGTAGAAAAGCTTTGATGAGGTGTGCTTCATTCTATTTCCTTTTATGAATCCTCCATTAAGTTGTGCTATGCATGCTGCATTATATCCGTATAAAATTATGGGTATATTATCACATTTCACACCATATTTTTCTCAAATGAGATGTATCATGGATCTCAATCATACTCATTGTCGGCTTACTTCATGAATAGTTATTATCTCAGCATGACTCGATGAAGTGAATAAAATAGTCTGCTTTGTATATCTCCAAGATATGACAGGATCCCCATATGTGAACACATTGTATGTTTGAGACCAAGCTTTATGCCCTCGAGGTGTGGTGCGGTGCTCGATGATGGAGGAGTATCGGCAGAATCTTGATAGGCCTCGACATCAAGTGTAGAATCCAGAGGAATCTCCACCCCCTCTTAGCTCAGTAATCCTTTCGCACTGAGTCTACCAAAACCAAAGACTTCCTTTTTAAGCCCATAGGGTTATCCTCATCCTTACACTATGTGATGTCAATGATGCTGGTGAATATAACCCAATGATCAGTCTTAGAGAGTAGCGGGACTTTAAATTTAAGACAAAGCATGGATATGAGTGCCAGAAAGGGCAATAAAGTACCCAGTTGCTTTGACCTCAATTTAATCATCTCCGCTATCAACTCTCCCAGATTGATAGCAATTTTATTTATGATGCAATCGAAAATGATGGCCTTATAAACCGTGACATCTTGGTCATTTATTGAGGGAAGTAGACGGTTACCCACAAATCCAAGCCAATATTTGGCTTGAACCGAAAGATCTCTCCTCCTGATTTGACCTACACAATTAGCCCATGGAGGAAGACCCTTAGCAATCACCCTAGTAAGACATGGATAACTCTAACGTCTGCCAAATATCAATCTCTTGCACTTCACCACGGAATCTAAGTCACAAGCAAAATAGATGTCATTGATCTCCAAGGCTGTGCAAGGGACTTCCACTCTTCGAACCAATACACTTTCGAGGCAAGGTTGTTCGGCAATTAGCATTTTGTATTTTTTTTCATTGTGCCTATAAAACATAGGAAGCATAGAACTCCCAAATAATTACCGAGAAATAGCATAATGGGTGAGAAGGGGGTGTCATATCTGTGAAGAGTTCCCAAACCCGTTCTTTAATTTCGACAATGATTTTAGGGAATTGGGTTTCAACTCCCTTCATGCTAAAGATCTTCTCGGTATTGAACCCCCGAGTAGTTACCCACTCATCATATAACTCCTTCACACCTTCTACATCAAATTTGATCCACTTCCTTTCCTACCTCCCGTGTACGATCAATGATAGCTTGGATATTTGGGACTTTTGGAATATCTTTGGAGAACGGTGCTTTACCCCTTCCGAACGTAGCTTTTGCCTTGCATTTATCCGTGGCATTACCCTTTCTTGCTTCTCGCGATAAATTTTTCCTTAGAGACATACCTATGGGAAAGAAACAAAACAAAACCAAAACAAAAGACAAAAGGTAAAACATGTTTTTGGAATTTTGTATGTTAATTAAGAAAATAAAGATAAGAAAAGAAAATTGTTGAAAGATGCAAGGTAACTCATAACTAGAGTCCAAGGGTTTCATTTATTACAACACTTAATCGTTTAGGCACGACGTTGTCTCTCATTCTTCACATTTCTCAAAACTAGCTCATAGGACATCCATAACCTCCAATGGAAACAAGAATGACCAATACCCTTAAGAATAATGTCATCCAATCTATCCTAGGGAAATACAAACATTCATGTTTTCCGATTAGGCTAAGTGACCAGCAAGAACCATGGATGCCCTATTTCTAAACAATCTCCCACAACCAATGACTACCAACTATTTCATTATTAGGTTCAATTGGACCCAAAATGATGCATAAGAAATGACCACACCATGTCCTAAGGAAAGTCACATAGGCCATCACAAACATACAACACATTCCTCTCTTATTGTCATTTCAACAAACACATAGTGGGCATGCCAACCAAGAACTTAGAGAAAGAGAATAAGAGCACAAGAGAGCAAGATCATCTCACCAAGTCATCTCCAAACATATTCAAGGTGTTCATACTATCGTACTTGATCCACCCACCACACAAAATAAGAAAGATAGGTTTTAATAGACATTTATCAAGTACATGGTGCACTAGCTTCATTTAAGAGAGTATCATGAATCAAACTAGTGAAGCAAGACACCAATGACCACATAACTATTTCAACAAGTATTAATGATCTCAATAAGCTCACAAAAATCCAAATTCAAGTGATCAATCATAATGAGGTATAAGGCACAATGTCCATTTTCAAGAGAATTTAAAAAAGAAATCATGAGAGAGCATACCTTTCTTCATTTAAGAGAGGAGAAAAATTAAATCCAAAGGAATGATCTCACTTTTTGTTAGCTCAATTATTGGTGAAGAAATAGAGAATGTGAAGTTTGAGAGAAAAGAGCGTTGGAAAGGAGTTGTAATTAAAAAAAGTCAGAAGTTTGGACTGTTTTGGCGTTGTTTTAAGTGTTTTAAAAATAATTTGGGCTGACCGGGTCGGGTCAGCCCAACAAGATCCGACCCAATATGTAGCTTCACATTTTTTTTAAACCAACCTATGTCCCATATACTTTACATCTGCGACTGAACTGCCTAAGCAGTTCCAGCGCACTTCGTGGCAGTTTGTAGCAATGTTACCTACGTTCAACATGCGCCTGGACTGCTACAGCAAATCTAACGAATGTCAGGCAAATTTCACCAATAAAAATAGTCCCTGTTGCGTCCCTTTTGTGCCTGGACAGCTGGAGCAGTTCTAGTGCATCTCACGACAGAATACCACGGCTTTACCTACGTCTCGAGTGTGGCTGACCTGCGCCTGGACTATTTGAGCATGTACAGCGTAGGTCTGGGCAGTACCTTCACCTTCTTGTTTTCAATTATGTGTTCCAAATCTTTCCCACCTGCTAAAGCAAGTGCATCGCAGGTTATAGCAGTTTTGGCCCATGACTTTTCTTCACAAAGTTCTTGGTTTGGAACTTAGTTTCGAGCCTCCGAGCCAATCTTTTCGCACCCAAAGTTTATGCTATTACCTGCATCAACCAAAACTACGCTAAAATTAGTATCAAAAATATTAAAAACATCAAAAAGAAATATTGGGTTGCCTCCCAAGAAGCTCCGTAGTTATAGTCATGGCACGACATCACTTGATCATTATTTTGGATCTTTAAAGTGAAACGACTCAACCTTAGTCGCTCCAGGTCCACCCACATAACAGTTCTTTAATCGTTGGCCATTCACCACAAATTTCTTCTTCTCGTGATCTTCCAACTCAATAGCTTCACTCAGGTAAACATTTGAGATCATGAACGGGCCCGACCACTTCGATCTAAGCTTTCCTGCAAAGAGTTTTAATCTTGAATTGAAGAGGAGTACATAATCACCCATATGAAACTATCGCTTTAAGATTTTGGCATCATGCCACATTTTCATCTTCTCTTTGTACAACACGGAGCACTCATATGCTTTGAGTCAAAACTCTTCCAACTCATGAAGTTGATTCACTCTCTATTTTGAAGTGTCCTTCCAATCCCTATTCAACTTCCTCAAAGCCCATAAAGCCTTATATTCTAACTCAAAGGGTAAGTGACAAGCCTTCCCAAACACTAATTGGTAGGAGGACAGATCGATAGGAGTTTTATAGGCCGTTCTATATGCCCAAAGAGCATCATCGAGTTGTCTCTCCCAATTCATACGACCAACATTCACATTTTTCTCAAGGATGAACTTGATTTCACAATTCGAAACTTCAACTTGGCCACTAGTTTGGGGATGATAAGGAGTAGCAACCTTATGCTTCACCCCATACTTATCAAACAAAGCACCGAAGACCCAATTATAAAAATAAGAGCCTCCATCACTAATAACTACCCTTGGAGTCCCAAACCTTGTAAAGATATACTTCTTCAAGAAAAAAGTGACCCTCTTACCTTCTTTGTTCGGTAAAGTAATGGTTTCCACCCACTTTTAGACATAATTGATGGCTACCAAGATATATTTATTACTATATGAGCTCACAAAAGGACCCATGAAGTTGATCCCCCACACATCAAATAGTTCCACCTCGAGATTGGGCTTAAGAGGCATCTCATGCTTCCTTGAAACACCACCTTGCATTTGACATTGAGGACATATTTTGGCCAACTCATAAGCATCTCTATTAAGGGTTAGCCAATAGTATCTACTTTAAAGAACCTTAGTGGCCGTTCGGATCCCACCATGATGACCACCAAATGGGGAAGAGTGACACGCCTCAAGAATATCTCTTATTTCTGCCTCCATGATACACCTACGAATCACACCATCCGCACACTCTCTAAACAAGAATGGTTCATCCCAAAAATACTTTTTCACATCAAATAGGAACCACTTCTTTTGAAAATGATTTAGCTCATCGAGAAGCACACCGCTTATAATATAGTTAGCATAATCCGAATACCAAGGTTTTACGCTTCCCGAAAGTGACATGACAAGATCATCAGGAAAGGTGTCATTAATATCAATCTCACCCAACTTCACATGATTGGATTCAAGGCAGGAAAGGTGGTCGGCTACTTGATTCTCACACCCCTTTCGATCCTTCACTTCAAAATCGAACTCTTGCAAGAGCAATATCCACATAATCAATCGAGGTTTTGCCTCTTTCTTTGTCATGAGATATCGAAGAGAGGCGTGGTCCGTGCGCACTACCACTTTTGTTACTAATAAATAGGCCAAAACTTTTCGAAAGCATACACCACCGCAAATAACTCTTATTCCGTAACCGTATAATTATGTTGAGCATCATTCAACATCTTGCTTGCATAGTAAATTGGGTGGAACAACTTCTCTTTTCTTTGGCCTAAAACCGTACCTAGAGCATCACCACTTGCATCACACTTTAATTCAAAGTGCGATGACCAATTCGGGGCTACTATGATAGGAGCCGACACAAGGAGTTCATTGAGACAATTGAAATCTTTTACACAATCACTATCAAACTCAAATTTTTCCTTATTTTCAAGAAGGTCGCACAAAGGGTGAGAAATCTTTGAAAAATCTTCAATGAAGCGCCGATAGAACCCGACATGACCAAGAAAACTTCTAACACCCTTTACGAAGATTGGTAGAGGTAACTTAGCGATCACCTCAACTTTTTCTTGATCCACTTGGATGCCTTTTCCCAAAATTTTATTTCCTAGAACAATGCCTTCCTTGACCATAAAATGAGATTTTTCCCAATTCAAAACAAGATTAGTCTCCACATATCATTCAAGGACTTTACTCAAGTGAGCGAGGCAAGAATCAAATGAATCCCCAACCATGGAGAAGTCATCCATGAAAACCTCCATTGTATCCTCTACCATATCAGTAAAAATGGACAATATGCATTTTTGGAACGTGGTCGACGTATTGCATGCCCTATGCGCTTAAAAGAAAATGTGCCATAGGAACGAGTGAAAGTGGTCTTTTCTTGGTTTTTTTAGGTGATGAAAATTTTATTGTACCTCAAGTAACCATCAAGAAAGCAATACCAACCTCGACCGGCTAGTTTATCCAACATTTGATCCATAAAGGGCATGGGAAAGTGGTTTTCTCGGTCCATGAGTTCAATTTGCGATAATCCATACAGACTCTCCAACCCGTGACCGGGCGCATAAGTACAAGATCATTATTCTCATTCGGGACCATGATGATAGGCGAATTTACGCACCTATATCAATATATTTTGCCCATATTTTAGCCTAGTTTTGAGAACAAATTATATATTTCATGCACTTTTAGTCCTTTTTCCTGTAAATGAGCTAACGAACATGATTAGTAAAGTTTCAGGTATAAATGATGCATAATTCAGCATTTTATGGCTTACTTGATGCTAAAGAAAGCTCACGAAGGAAGGGAAGGGAGTTTACACGCCTATGGACCAAAACTGCTGCATGGAAAATCTGTCCCGGGCTAAAACAGCATTTCTGAAGACTTTGGGGGACCAAAACTGCTGCATGGAAAATCTGTCCCGGGCTAAAACAGCAATTCTGAAGACTTTGGGGACTTACAGACACAAAGCTGGATTTTGACAATGATACATTAACCTAGTACAATTAGGTTATGTATTTCATTATTTTAAGTGGATTATGATAATGTTACCTTAACCTAGTACATTTGGGTTAAGGATTTCATTAGTCTAATAGGATTTGGTTATTTATTTCATTAGCTTAGTAGGAGTAGGATATGGGTATTATAAATACCCTATCATGCTAGAGATTTTAGAGAATAAGGAGGGAGGAAGGAGGGAGAACACAATACTTCCTTCCATCCCTCTCATCTTCTATCATCTTTTTACATCTTCTAACATCTTCTTAACTTCTCATCTTACAATTCAATTCTATTTTTCTTCTTCTACTCTTCCATTCTTAAATTCCACAACAAGAGAATCGTTACTTTGCCTAGGAATTCACGCCTCACGCCTACCACCAAAGCTACACAAAATTACTCAATCTTGTGGTATAACAACAATGTCAATCGTGATCTCCTTCGCATTCATGGGTAACTAAACTTCTCTGTTGGGGTTATGGAAGCCGAATGAGTTACTATCTATTGCTGTGAGTTTGTGAGTTCGAGGCACGTATATTGCTTATATCATTATTCTCTTCATCTCAATCTACATTCTTTGCGGTTGCAAACGCAAGAATACGCCAGTCTAACATTTAACTTGTTCGAGAGAAAAGTTATTTGTCTGGAAAAGAGATAATGTCAAGGTAGTAGGACACCCTTTCCTATTAAAAAGCTAGTGCCGTAACTGGACTAACCTCTTGGAGAATTCGTACCGTTAGATACGCTTTAAGCTCGAGAGAGTTAAAGTGAAATAGTCCTTGTTTAGGTCGAGAGACGCTTGGATTTACCATCGACTACAATTCTCTATAAGCAATTGCATGTCAGAATTCTACACACTCATAGCCAATAGAGACGTATACCTCAGAAGGTGGACATAACCCCAACGCTTCAATTCTCATTGTTTACAACCAACGTAACAATCTCTCTCTTTTTACTTTATTATTTTCAGCTTTTGTTTACATTACTTGCCAGACAAGAATCCCCCCTTCTTACGAGACTTGCACCAAAAGTTTAGTAATTTTACTTACTTGTTGGCCAAGCTATTCCCTGTGGGATCGACACCCAACCCAGGTTGGGTTCTATATTTGCTAACGACCGCTTTACACTCAAACGAGAGCTGTAGATTGAGCGTTATCAAAAATTGGCGCCGCTGCCGGGGAATACAAGTGTCAATTAAGTTCGTAATAATTACTAGACCCTTTGGTCAAAGACTCTCGTACTTTTACTTTTAGTTTTCGTTTTTGTTTACTGCAGTTTTTTTGTTCAGTGCATCAATGGATGTACAACGTGAAATACCATTCGATGATGATGATGATGATCTTGATGGAGCCGGAGCCACTGGAGCTATAATTCCACCACCATTAGCGCCCGGAGCCAAGTTCAACATCACAAGCACCATGATTCAGTTATTGCAACTCAAGGGATTATTTGGTGGACTAGCAGGCGATGATCCGAATATGCATCTCATCAACTTTATTTCTACATGCAAGTCTTTTGACAATCCTGGTGTTGGTCAGAGTGCAATTCGATTACGTCTATTCCCATTGTCTCTGTCTGGGGAGGCAACACTATGGTTGAATGGGCTGACTCCTGATTCAATTACAAATTGGAGGCAATTGAGAGACGCTTTCCTAGAAAGATTCTTTCCGCCTTCCAAAAGGGCACAATTGAGAGATGAAATCAGCAACTTTCGTCAGCTTCCAACTGAAGCTCTTCATGAAACATGGGAGAGGTTCAAGACAAAGCTAGCGAGGTGTCCAAACCATCATATGACTAATGTTCACCTAATGGAGATACTATACAGAGCCTTGAATTCAATAACTAAACCAGTGGTGGATAATGCGGCTGGAGGATCTTTTATGGACCTCACCTTTGGTCAAGCATGCAATATGCTAGATCGCATGACGAAACAAAGTAGAGCTTGGCATACCAGGGATTCCGAGGTAGCAAGCCCCACTTTATCTATAGGCATGACTGCAGACCAAAGAAGAAGACAAGAAGAACGTGATCAAGATATGGCGCACATAAAAACACAGATGGATCTTCTTACAAAGCATTTATTATTAGGGAAGACCGAAAAAGTGAAAGCTGTGGCGCTAAAAGGAAGAGACGAATCTGATTCGGAAGAAGAGGCCAACTACTTGAACAATCAGGGGGGTTTCCGAGGGAATGCCCAAGGAAACCAAGGTCGGAACTATTATGATAATTCTGGAAACAAGGACCAAGGTAGTTGGAGAAAAAACAATGAAAAGAGTGGTGTTTATGTTCCCCCTGGTAGACGTGATACCACCACATCTAATTCTGGAAGTATGGAAGACATGATGGCTAAATTATTGAAAGGAGTGGAAACAACGAGCGCGGGAGTTACTGAGGTAATCAATGATTTGTCTTCCATGAAACAACTAGTTGATTCTCATTCCACTTCAATCAAGCAAATAGAGCAGCAACTGAGCCAACTTTCAGCAGCACTCAATCAAAGAAAGGTTGGCACTCTACCTAGCGATACTGTGCAAAACCCAAGGAATGATGGGTCATGCATGGCCATCACTACCAGAAATGGTAAGGTGCTGGAACCTTCAGAAAAAGGCAAGCAAGTGGTTGACGAAGAAGTGGAAATTGATGACAAGGCAAAAGAGGAGGATGCCGCAGCAGCCTCACCTAACGTTCTTAACGACGTGCAACCTGAAAAAGCTGGAAAACGGAAGCAAGAGAAGAAGAAAACTGTGGAGAGAACACTTCCATACCCACCACCACCTTTTCCTCAAAGATTGAAGAAGGTGGCAGATGATACAAAGTTCAGCAAATTCATGACCATGTTGAAGCAGCTGACCATTAATGTTCCGTTGGTAGAGGCGCTAGAAAAAATGCCTGGGTATGCGAAGTTTATGAAAGATCTTTTGACTAAGAAGCGGGCAGCAAGTTATGAGCTGAAAGATGATGTGCATCATTGTAGTGTAATTGCTACCCGATCGATAGTTCAGAAGAAGGCCGACCCCGGAGCTTTCACTATTCCTTGCACCGTCGGATCTTTGAACTTTGCCAAAGCATTATGTGACCTAGGAGCCAGCATCAACTTGATGCCATTATCGATCTACAAGAAGTTGGGGTTAGGAGATCCTACACCAACTAATATGAGGCTTGCTATGGCGGATAGGTCGGTAAAACGACCGGTTGGTATTCTATGCGATGTCTTGGTAAAGGTTTCTTCATTTATCTTTCCAACAGACTTTGTCATCTTGGATTGTGAAGCAGATTCAGAGGTTCCCATAATCTTGGGACGCCCTTTCCTTGCTACAGGAAGTGTGCTCATTGATTTGAGAGCTAATGAGCTTTCATTCCGAATAAATGATGAAGTGGTTCGCTTTGATGTTTGCAAATCAATGAAGCAACCCAAAGATCCGAGTGTATTTTCTGTGGCTGATGTTGTCTTTGATGATGAGAAAGAACGACTTGAAGAAGAGCAAATTCTTGATGATCCTTTGAAGGTTTTGCTCATGAAAGGAGAGAATGAGGATGCTGAAATTTCTGAAGAAGCTATTTGTGCTCTATCGGGATTAGGAACATATCGCTATACTCCCAAGAAGCTGGATCTTGATCTCAAGAATCGGCCTACACCACCAGCTAAGCCATCTATTGAAGAGCCACCCACGTTAGAATCGAAAGAGCTCCCCGATTATCTAAGGTATGTGTTCTTGGAAAGTATAAATATACTTCCGATGAGTGCGGATGATTTAAGTAAACAGCATGTAGAGGCTCTCATCTCTGCTCTGAAGAGATACATGAGAGCTATGGGTTGGACTATTGATGATATAATTGGTATCCCTCCTACAAGCAAGCCTCATTGTCGTCTGAATCCATTCAGAAAACGATCCACCATCTATCTCGACGAAGTCTAAGTACTCGAGGTAACTATGTCGTGCCGCGACAATAAATCAAGCGCTAGATGGGAGGCAACCCATCATTTATCGTTTATCGTTTTTCATTTTTCATTTTATTCTAGTACTTGTTTTGATTTTGATATATGAAAAATCCAAAAATAAGAGTCGTGCCACGACCAAAACTAAGGCGCTTGGTGGGAGGCAACCCATCGTACTAATCGTTTTCATTTGTTTGAGCGAATATAGGTGCAAGAAGTAGTCAACGAGGAGATTGATTTCAATTGACGATTTGGACGCATTGTATGGTAAAGTTGGTAAGTTAGGAAGGGTGATGCATAAGGCTATGGATTGAGCCTTTCTCATGCCAAAATAGGCTTCGAGGAAGGCTAGGCCTTGGTAAAACTAGGCCACGAACGATGCACAACCTATCCTATAGCCTAAGGTCTCGGAATCTAGTGTGCTATACACTATGCGCCGCCTATTCCTAGGTATGCTTTTGACTATGCGCCGCCTATGCTATGGCATTTGGTCTCAGTATCTCATATGCCATAGACTATGCGGCGCATATGTCTACAAATGCCATAGACTATGCGGCGCATATGTCCCATTATGCCATAGACAATGCGCCGCATATACCATGACTATGCCAAGCATTATGCGCCGCATATGTAGCATTTTTGTCTCCAAAACCGATTGTAAATGGGTCAAAACCCGACCCATTCTCTTCCTATATAAAGGAGACTTAGTCTTGAAACACAAACACATTGAAAACTTGACCTAGGCGCCGCATATACTCTCCAAATCATCTCAAAACTTTTCTTTTTGCTCTCCCACTTCACAAGAACATCTCCAAAGGCTTCAATCACGTAAGTACTCTCTTGTTCTTCATCTATTTTTCGTAAGTGCTACGTTGCTATGTCTATTACGAATTGCTACATCTTGAAGAAATATTGGTGATATTAATGTGTTTGAATTGTTGATACAAAACCAAGTGAGTGAACATGAACGTTAGGATACTCTTAACTTGTTTCCAACTAGAAATTGATTTTGATGCATTGTTATACTACTTGCGGAATTGCTATAGTCATGAACATTGCATGCTCTTGTCACTTGAATACTTACATGTTGGGATGTCTCGCTCATCAGAATAAGACTTATAGTTGCCTACCGACATAGGAGATTGTGATTATTGATAGAAACTATACCATGATGTAATCCCTATGAAGAAGTCTTGATATACCTAACATGAAAGTATTGCAAAGATTGCAAGAAGTGTTACATATCTGAATTTCTTGTTGGAATATAGCCCCTAAAACGTATGTCGATGAAGTCTGAGTAATCGACCACTTTCACTTCACTAGTCTGTACCAACAAACTAAGTGTGGGGTGGTGCCACTACTGCTTGTTTATAGATTGTATCCATCGAGATGATGCTAACATGAACAATTTTTTTAAGTCTCAGGTACAATGGCACCCAAAGCAAGACCACTTCACAAAAAGGCAAGAAAAGAGGCCGAAAAGAGCAAGGAGAACCCTCCTCACTGCAAATACCTCGACTCACGCTTGGAATTAAGTGGGATACTTATGAGGAACTTCTGAGGATGACGACTCTGATGATGATTCCGATGCAAAGGGTATGACCCCCGACATTGAGGACGAGTCCGACTGACCAGGTTCTTCGTATGTATTCTCCACTGAGGACAGTGTCCCGACTAAGTGTGGGGTGGTGGTATTGCATGCTATACTTCTCTACTCGCATCTATGTTTGTTTGCTTTGTTTTTGTTTCATTTTTTTAGTAGTAAATTTTTTCTAGCTTCGCATGAAATTATTTTGATAGGCAGCATGAGATTATAACAAGAGTATGTGCTACAATTGTGACTATTGAGACGTTTAGGCTCTAGTTGTGACTCATTATGTGATATTGTGTGGTTCAATTCCTTCACTTGTTGGGTCGAGAGTCTATATTACTTCCAAGCAAGTCGACCATGTGCCTTGTGTGTGTGAGATAATAGTATATTCTATGTTTGTGGTTGATGCTAGAACTTGCCTGGTATGTATGCAAAGCGAAAATAAGGAGTGTAAGTTTAGGATATGATTTAGGCATTTCTTTGGCAACCTATACATGTTTACCTTCAGTTTTACCTACCCATGGACATCATCCTAGTTAACCCTTTTGAGCCTTTAGCCTATTTCTTTGACAACCTTGTATGTAAGCCTAATCCATTTCTTTCAAGACCGTAATTTGATCCCAAAATCCCTAAGTGCTTTAAAGTGAAAAAGTCATGTGACAACATAAAAGGAAATTGGGTGAGTATAATGCTATAAATTGGAATGGTTCTTGAATGTGTTATGAAAAAGAAAAAAAAAATGCTATCATAAGAGGTATGTTGTGAAAAGAAAAAGGAAAAGAAAGCTGAAAAGTGAGTTGTGCTTAAAATTGAAAAAAAAGAGGAGAACAAGGGTGGTAGAAAAAAAGAAAGAAGAAAGGTTGAAAGAAAAAAGTGGCAATGATACAAAGTGATGTATTAAAGCGCTTAGGAACCTAGTCACTATTCTTGGCCAAAATAGTCCTACCCGTCCCTTAGCCTACATTACAACCATCAAAAGACCTACTTGATCCTAATCTTAACATTCCAACATTTAGTAGAGTATTACATTAAGGGCAAGCCTATGGTCATCAGTCGCTACATATGAATTCTTTGTGAGAGTGAGAGCAAGGACATTTTGATACCCATGTTTGAAAAATATGCTATATTTGTGAGTGATTATGGGTACTATATGGTGAGACACACATGGTTGATGAGTTTTGGGTAGTTATATATGATTCCTTGTACCTTAACGTTTGCATGCGAGTTGATCACCATCACGAGTCTATACTTGAGGTTAAATTGTTTCTACTTATAATCGGAAAGCTACTCTTGGTTGATAATTGTTGTGCTTGTCTTGACGAATATTTTGTGTTGTTGCTGTAAAACCCTAAGTTGACGTTTAGAAGGACATGATAGTTTGTTCGAGGACGAACAAAGCTCTAAGTGTGGGGTGTTGATGATAGGCGAATTTACGCACCTATATCAATATATTTTGCCCATATTTTAGCCTAGTTTTGAGAACAAATTATATATTTCATGCACTTTTAGTCCTTTTTCCTGTAAATGAGCTAACGAACATGATTAGTAAAGTTTCAGGTATAAATGATGCATAATTCAGCATTTTATGGCTTACTTGATGCTAAAGAAAGCTCACGAAGGAAGGGAAGGGAGTTTACACGCCTATGGACCAAAACTGCTGCATGGAAAATCTGTCCCGGGCTAAAACAGCATTTCTGAAGACTTTGGGGGACCAAAACTGCTGCATGGAAAATCTGTCCCGGGCTAAAACAGCAATTCTGAAGACTTTGGGGACTTACAGACACAAAGCTGGATTTTGACAATGATACATTAACCTAGTACAATTAGGTTATGTATTTCATTATTTTAAGTGGATTATGATAATGTTACCTTAACCTAGTACATTTGGGTTAAGGATTTCATTAGTCTAATAGGATTTGGTTATTTATTTCATTAGCTTAGTAGGAGTAGGATATGGGTATTATAAATACCCTATCATGCTAGAGATTTTAGAGAATAAGGAGGGAGGAAGGAGGGAGAACACAATACTTCCTTCCATCCCTCTCATCTTCTATCATCTTTTTACATCTTCTAACATCTTCTTAACTTCTCATCTTACAATTCAATTCTATTTTTCTTCTTCTACTCTTCCATTCTTAAATTCCACAACAAGAGAATCGTTACTTTGCCTAGGAATTCACGCCTCACGCCTACCACCAAAGCTACACAAAATTACTCAATCTTGTGGTATAACAACAATGTCAATCGTGATCTCCTTCGCATTCATGGGTAACTAAACTTCTCTGTTGGGGTTATGGAAGCCGAATGAGTTACTATCTATTGCTGTGAGTTTGTGAGTTCGAGGCACGTATATTGCTTATATCATTATTCTCTTCATCTCAATCTACATTCTTTGCGGTTGCAAACGCAAGAATACGCCAGTCTAACATTTAACTTGTTCGAGAGAAAAGTTATTTGTCTGGAAAAGAGATAATGTCAAGGTAGTAGGACACCCTTTCCTATTAAAAAGCTAGTGCCGTAACTGGACTAACCTCTTGGAGAATTCGTACCGTTAGATACGCTTTAAGCTCGAGAGAGTTAAAGTGAAATAGTCCTTGTTTAGGTCGAGAGACGCTTGGATTTACCATCGACTACAATTCTCTATAAGCAATTGCATGTCAGAATTCTACACACTCATAGCCAATAGAGACGTATACCTCAGAAGGTGGACATAACCCCAACGCTTCAATTCTCATTGTTTACAACCAACGTAACAATCTCTCTCTTTTTACTTTATTATTTTCAGCTTTTGTTTACATTACTTGCCAGACAAGAATCCCCCCTTCTTACGAGACTTGCACCAAAAGTTTAGTAATTTTACTTACTTGTTGGCCAAGCTATTCCCTGTGGGATCGACACCCAACCCAGGTTGGGTTCTATATTTGCTAACGACCGCTTTACACTCAAACGAGAGCTGTAGATTGAGCGTTATCAGACCACCGTCATGCTGCTCTTCTTAGGAACACATTGAACCGGACTTACCCACGTTCTATTTGAAATTGGGTAGACAACTCCCGCATCAAGACACTTAATGATTTTCTTCTTGACCACCTCTTGCATCGGTTGATTTAGTCTCCTTTGGTGTTCCACACTAGGAACATGATCAACATTTAACTTAATTTTATGAGAACAAATTCTGGGAGGAATGCCTATAATGTCTGCGATAGTCCATCTGATCGTACGAATGAACTTTTTCACAATTGATTTAAAGGCATTCACTTGACAAGGTTCAAGATCACCCGCTACAATGATTGGCAATGTATTATCCTCACCCAATAAAACATATTGGAGATCGGATGGCAACGACTTAAGTTCGAGTTGAGGTAGTTCAATAATAGATGGTTTGGCGGGTGGACTCTCACGATTTTTTAAATCAAGATCCAATTTAACCGGGTTTTTGGTGTAAGACCCAAGACCCGTCAACGAAACTACCACCTCATCATATTTTTCAACCACCTCACTCCCAAGGTTCCACAATACACCCACCAAGGGGTCATTCACAAGATCCATTTCAATGGTGTTAGCCACCTCATCATCAACCATATTAATCACCAAAATAACTTGTAAGTCCATAGGTTTCTTAATGGACTTACACACATTGGAGGATAATTTTTCATTGTTCACCCGAAATTTCATCTACCCATATTCCACATCCACTAAGGCTCTTACGGTAGCTAATAATGGTCTACCAAGAATGATTGAAACCTCATGATCAATCTCACAATCAAGAATAACGAAGTTGGACGGAAACATAAACCGGTCAACTTTCACCAAAACATCATACAAAACACCCACGGGCTTTTTAATTGAACACTCAGCCATTAGAAGCCTCATAGTGGTAGGCTTAGGATCACCCAACCCTAACTTTTGAAACACGACAAATGGAATCAAATTAATACTTGCCCTAAGATCACACAATGTTTTTCTGAATTTGTAGACCCCGATAGTGCAAGGAATAGTAAATGCACCCGATTCTTCTTTCTTCACCACCATTGTGCTAGACATTATAGCACTACAGTTGTGGGTTACCTCAATTGTTTCTAAATACATGACTTGCTTCTTTGTAACCAAAACCTTCACAAATTTTGCATAACCGGGCATTTCTTTTAAGGCTTCTGGCAACGGAATATCCACCGATAATTTGCTAAACTTTGCAAGAAACTTCTTGAACTTGGTATCATCATCCTTCTTCTTGAGCCTTTATGGGAATAGAGGAGGAATTTTGATTTGTGGCAATGGAACAATTGGAGTTTCATTCATTTTTGGAGTATCATCCTCAATATCCTTCGTAGTTTTCTCACTTTCAACATTTTCTTCAACTACTGTTGGCCGTTCAACACTTGTCTCATTAGGCTTTGGATCATTATCAATTGGCTCTTCTAGCCGCTTTCTCTTTACATTGGCTTGTTCTTCATTTTCCTTTTCATTGGGGTCTTCACCAAGATCAACAACATCTTTACCAAGAGTCCAACCACTCGTAGTGACAATAGCCATGATGTGAGCATCATTTTTAGGATTGACAACAGTGTCAATAGGTAATCCACCCTTTGGTCATAATTAAGTTGTGCCGAGATTTGGCCCAATTGAGTTTCGAGTTGCTTGATAAAGGCCAAGTGAGATGTCACTATTTGATTTAGTTGTGAGAAGTCACCTTTCATTTCTCTCACTATTTTGTCGGTCCACTCAACATGCACCCATTAAATTTCGAGCAAGGACATCTTCACTTTTGAGCTTATCCGGGTCAATGGAACTTGACTCTTTACCCTTTGCCCAATCATGTAAAGGTACATACCAACCATAATCTCTCCAATCACGATCTATTTCTTCCAACCTTGATTCCCACCTTTTCTTTGATAGGTAGGGCAAAAAAAACCGATTGGTTCGATAAGAACCGAATTTCTTTATCAAGGGACTCCTTTTCCTCATCATCATAAGCTTTAGCACTCTTAGAAGCAACAACGTTAACCTCCTTAGGAGGATCCCCCATTATATGCTTGGTAAGAAGATCAAGTTGCATAATCACTTTATCCATATTTGCATCTCTCTCTTCATTTTTCTTCTTTTGATCTTGGCTCACAAAAGATGCGGAGGGAGCCTCCACGACCACCTCAGTATCTCTTGTGTGCCACCCTCTACTTTTCTTGGTCACTTGATCTAATAAAGTTGATGCAACACCATACGATAGTCTAACAAGAGAACCCCTGGGTACATTATCGAATACCGTCTTGTTCAATTGATCTAATTCCCTATAGAAAATTTGGAGAAACATCCTATTCGGAACCTCATGATTGGGGCATTGCATTAACTTGTTGTTGAATCATTGCCAAACCTCATATAATAGTTCGCCATTAAGTTGGCGAAAGTTGATGATTTCATTCATTAGTTACAACATCCGAGAAGAAGGAAAATATCTTTCCAAGAATGCCTCTGTGAGCCCACTCCATGGAGTGATATATCCCACGGGAAAAGACTACAACCATAAGACCATTTTTCCTGTCAAAGAGAATAGGAAAAGACGCAACCGGATTGACTCTTAAGATATGTGGGCTATGTCAAATGGAGAACACAAATCAATAAAATTCTTCAAGTGTAGATTAGCATCCTCATGAGCTTGGACTCCAAATAACCCTTTCATTTGAAGCAAATGTAGCATCACTCTAGTAACATGAAACACTCCATGTCCTTTTGCCGGTGGAATACGAATATCACTAGCTCGGCCCGCATCACCGAGGTGATTCACATCCTTAAGATATCCATCAACCATCCCGGCATTACTACCGTATTGGCTCATAGTATAGTGTATACTATTATACGCACCTGAGAAAGAAAAAAACACCAAATAATGTAAAATAAAATACTACGGCTAACCCATAGTAACTAAAAATACTACAAGAGTGAAAACTATGTTTCACTCCCCAGCAACGGCGCCATTTTTTATAACGCTCAAATTACACTCTTGAATGGGCTTAAGCGATTGTTGTCAATATAATAACCCAACTTAGGTTGGGGTCGAATCCACAAGGAGTAAAAACATGGAATTCAAAACACAAGAGTATTAATAGTCTACTAAAAGATGACCCGTAGTGTGAATAAAGCAAGCATAAATGTAAAATGGGGGATTTAGTTTAAATGTATTTATAAATGACAACTACTTCAATTTTAGTATACTAGCTTGACGTTGAAGAATGCTAAGAGTGAATTAAATTGAGAATAAGCCTTGGGATTATGCAATTATAGGTGTGGGATCATGCATAAGTATTTGGCCATTTATTCAATTTTTAGCTTAAAGTCATGGGTAGGCTAGATGTCAATGTTTTGGTATGAATTTTTCAATTACAACACTAAATTTCACAAATGGGTTCTTTCGAACATCTCACAAGTGTGACAATTTCCCACATCTATTGCCTTAATTGACATCCTTATGTCTAAGAGATATCATTAAATGAAATGAATCAAGTTATTGGTTGCATTTATTCCTCACTTATGTCCCCTCTTTCAAGAATGACATGGGTTCTAGGGTGGTTGGAGTTTGCAACCCTAACTCTCAATTAATTCATGAAATAAATGCAACAAACATCACAACTAACTAATTAGAAAAATAATTAGCTAAAACCCATGCACTACCACTACCTAAGCAAGAATAACTCCAAGAGTGGAAATTAGCTACTCATAGATAAAAGGGATAAGAATATATCAAAGTTATCATTAACTTCATCCATGAGAAATAGAGACAATGTAATTCCACACTTGGGGTTTCAATAATTTTTTAAAGGAAAATCACTATCATGTATTTTTCATTCAAGTTTAGTATAAATTTCTCGAAAGATGAAAAGATAGATGCTAAAAGAGAAGAGGGAAGCTAAGAGCTAAAATGGAGGCTATCTTCAAAAGATGAAAAAACTAGGTCTTGAAAAAGGAGTTAAAACCCTCCTTTTAAACTCCACTCTACATTTGATGAAAATTACAACACTGCCACCTTATCCTTGATCTGCTTGAGTAGATCCAAAACGGATGAAGAGCAGTCAGAGAGCAAATGGCTAGCAGTTCCAAAGCAGATGTGAAGCGGATACGAAGCGGATGACTCATTTTCTTCACATTTGGCCTCTTGATGACTTGAATGACTTGCCCAAATGGGGATTATGTAATAGCGTACCATCAAATCAATGGAAAAGGATGATAATTTAGGCTTAAAAGGTGTTAGCAAGTTGTCAAATTGACGAATTATCAGAATACATAGGTTTTGTCCTTTATTGCCAAAAAATAGGAGCACTTGCAACTTAAATATGAGATTAAATTTGAGTTAGTAAATGCTTTTGACATATGACTTGAATTATCCTTTTAATGAGGATCTGATGATAATTCCTAATATACCTCACATCTAAAAAATGAGGGTCATGATGACACTTGTCACGATGCACCTTGACAAATAAGTCTATCACCCTAACTAATATGAAAAGAGAAAAAGATAGAAATATCCCAAGATAAAGCTTCTAGAACAAAGTCGAACCATATAAGTAATCATAATAATGCGAAAAGAACTTATCCAAAATACCAATCATGCCCAAAATCAGGTGTCAATAGTGTAAGAACTACTAATACAATTCAAGAGTCAAATACATCGAAAAAATAACCACAAAGGAATAATATCTGTCTCCGAATACTAATAAAGACATAAATACTATACAAAGAAAGAGGTGAACTTCGAACGCATGAATGTCTAACCTCTACCTTGGAAGATCTAACAATTGCCCGAGTCAAGCAAGGTGAGGCGTACTCGAGCTAGGACCTGCACTGAAAGGGCGCAGTAGGCATGAGTACGGTCCACTTGTAATCAGTAGGTATCATAGACCGACCTAGCAAAGTAGTAAATAAAACATACAAAATATACACTAAGGGCACGTCACCTGCAATCAGAAAATGCCCCACAATGGTAGCCCAAACTGCTTGCACTAATAATTTTAATATATCTCACATATATTGCAATATCACACCAAGATAAAATAAAAGTACGTATTTTATCGCATGAAAGAAGAACAAGAGGGAACATGCATTTACAAGATCATCAAATACAAGTAAAAGAAGATACGATAAATACATAGATGACAAGTCAATATGTCAATATAACACAACATAACACAATAAAATAAGTGCAATGTATATGATGATGATGATGATGCATGAGATCGTCGCTAGGTGTATACATAGGTCGGGTTGGTTCATTTTTTTATTAAAATATAACCAAACCAATAATGTCGATTTTTTAAATCTATAAACCAAATCAAACCAATATACAATTATTTTTTATTTTGGTTTTAGTTGGTTTTTTTCGGTTTTCTCAGTTTTTTTTACAATTATAATGTGATTGAAGAAAAAAACTAAATGTTTTCACTAAAAAGATTAAAAAAAATAATGGTCATAGAGTAGTTTCAATAAAAATTAAGTTGGCAAATTACTAAGACGTCTAAACTACTATCTCTCAAAGTAATATTATGTGGATACCCAATTGTTCAATTTCTAAGTCACTAGTCACAGTAGCTTGTCTGAAAGTTCCCTTCACATAAAATGTGAGCATACAAAAGAACGAAGAATTGGAGACAACTTATTAAAAACTTAACTCCATAAAATAATTAATTATAACATAATTCCATAAAAAAAAAAAAGAGAAAGAAGATAAACAAACCTAAATCACAACTTGACGAATGAGAAAAGTAAGATGAGAAAATAATGAGCACTCTCTGAAAACTTGAAAAGTAAAATGTAACAAGTGAAGCAATTAAAGAGTTTTAGGTTTTTATATTAATATTGGGCTTTGTATTAATTTGTTATTAATGAAAAATACTATAATTAAAGACCCAAGAATATATATCTATTTTCTGAATATAAAAAAATAATAAAAGTAATTAGAAAGTAGATTATAAGTAGTATTTTTTACGTATAAAAAATTAAAATTATATGTGTATTACGCCGGTTCGGTTTGGGTTCGGTTTGATTTTATTTTTGCTAATACCAAACTAAACCAAGAATGATCGTTCTTTTTTTTTCCAACACCAAACCAATCAAACTAAACCATAAGTCGGGTTTTTTCCTCGGTTTGGTTTGATTCATCGGTTCGATTTGACTTAACGATTTGGTTTGTACACCCTAGTCGTCGCACAACCTCCGGAATCGTCACACAATCCCCGTATACACCTACGGAGATAAAGCTTCCCGACATAGGACCTATGGGAGTTCTTCAACCCGTATAAAATCCACATATCTCATATCTTCTTTCCGGCACATCCCTCTAAAAGGTGTTATCAGGTGTTGCCAGTGTATCTCAGATGTTGCCACGTTGATACCAATGTTTCATGAATGAGTATGATATGAAGATGTAATGCTCACAACCAATCACAATGAGTATTTCCACAACCAACCACATGATATATTTCGACAACCAACCACATGATATAATTCCACAACCAACCACAATGATACATTTCCACAACCACACGAGACAATATCCATTCATTATTTTCGTTTCATCCATGAATTTCCACATGTCTCATATGCCAATAAAGTATGAATATAATCAAAATATACCAATGGTATCACATTAAGCATTTTATGAACACAATACAATTATTCACATGTATTCAAGGCTATCAATATCACATAGAATTCCACACAGTCACACATATCACATAATATCTCAATTTCGATAATTATATCACATATAGGCCCCAACACGGGCACAATACATAGATAGTCATTTTTTATTATTAGTTCCCACCCTTAACATGCATTTTGTACCATCATTTACTACCCTCCTAGTCTGAAAGAGTTAAGCCATAACCTACCTCAAAAGTCAAAACCGGTCCGCTACAATTCGAACCTACGACCTTACTTTTAACGAACAATCTTGAACTCCACTAAGAACATTAACTATAGAATCTAAGATTCAAAACAAAACCAACGACACCCATATTGACTACTTTTGGTTTGGGGTCAAAACGGACCCCTGAAATGGATTTCCGAAAAAGAAGGGAGAAATCAGAACTTTACTTCAAAAACATGTTCCCCATATTTTTAGAAACCTACAGCTGAAAACTCAAGTTAAATTGAGTAAAAAAAACAAGGTTCAAATCAAAGAAAAACTATTTTTGAGCTTTATCGGGTAAAATCTTTGAAATTCGGGTTAAAATCAAGAATCGGAGTTGTTTGAAGATTAAATTAATGAAAAACTAGTAATTATAAGATAAAAATATTATTCATATGAAAATGAGTGAAAATGAAGTTTAAAGTCAAGCCCTAAGATTTTTGAGATTTTGAGAAATTAATTACAAAATTACTAAGAAAATGGTGAATTCTTATTTTAAATCAGTAATAAAATCAAGAAATAGGTGTTAATCTAGCTTCCCAAGCCCGCACAAACTTTACTTTTAAGCTCCCACACTATTTTAGGGTTTAACTTTCAAACGACAAGATGAAAAAATAAGCAAAATAGGCTAAAAAGGGAAAATCTGCTATATATAGCAGAAAATCTGCACGAGCAGTTTTTTTTTTAAAGTTCAACTTACACTTCGGCAGAGTGCCCGAGATTCGTTCGGAGTTCGATACATGCAAACAAACTATGCAACCATACTAAATTTGATGTTTCGGACTCGATGGCGAAATCGAATTTTCAAAAAAATATCATTTTCACAAAGTTGACCCCCGAAATCTGAAATTATAATTTTTCAAATCGAGGATTGAAATGAAATTTAAAAATCGTAAAATCACATCAAACATGCTAGCACCCTAAAATTGATATTCCGGATGTGTTGGCAAAGTTAGATTTTTCATCTGAGGTCGTTTCAATCAAATGTGGGTCTCACACCCATATTTCCAATTTTTCAAACTTTCCGACCAATAGGTCGAAATGAGCTCAAATGCACCGGAACCCGAACCAAGGGTCTACGTAGCCTAAAATCGATATTCCGGAGTTGCTGGTGCAGTTCGTTTGGCCATCTGTTGCATGGATCAAAAGATATCTATATAAGTCTAAAATAAAGCTTTCGAAGCCATCAAAAATCACAATATCGCATAAATGATACCAAAATGCATCAAAAATCGTATCAATCACTCTCACACCCCAGAAAATACCACAATGCAACTACCAAGAGGGGTAAAATAGTCAAATCACATAAAATCATAAATTTCATATATTTCATCAAATTTTTAGGTCGTTTCATCATCCACCACTAAAAATCTAGTTCATCCTCAAATTAAGGCAAAGAAATACCTGAATCAATGAAGAGCTGGGGATAGGAACTACGCACATCAGACTCAACCTCCCAATTAGCCTCATCTACAGGTCAATGTCGCCACTGAACCTTAACCACAAGGATAAATCTAGAGCACAACCTCCTAACATCCCTAGCCAAAATGGAGATCGAATCCTCAACAAATGACAACCGCTCATATAATTGAACTGACTCCCAACGAAGAATATGAGACTCATCTGAAATGTAACAGCAAAGCAGAAAAACATGAAAAACTAGATGAACAACTATAGATCAGGGGAAAAGCCAACTCATAAGCCACATCACCAACAGTCGAAGGAATCTCAAATGGACTAATATACCTAGCGCTAAGCTTGCCCTTCTTCCAAAATCTCATCACACCTTTCAAGGGTGAAACTCACAAAAAAATACGATCACCGACACCAAATCTCAAGGCATGAAGTCTATGATCAGCATAGCACTTTTGCCTACTCTGAGCTGCTCGAAGTCTATCCTGAATTATCCGGACTCTGACCAAAGACTCATGAAGCAAGTCTGCATCTCGAGGTCTCATCTCTGAAACATCAAACCAACCCACTGGGAGAGACAACGTCTGCCATACAATGCCTCAAAAAAAGTCATATCAATACTGGAACGGTAACTATTATTATATGCAAACTCTGCTAAAGCCAAAAGCTGCTCCCACTGGCCACCAAAATCCATCACGCATACGCGGAGCATCCTCCAAAACCTGAATAGTCCGCTCTGACTGGCCATCTGTATGGGGTGAAATGATATGCTAAGATCAACCCGAGTACCCAACTCACCCTAAAAAGTCATTGAAATGTGAACACGGGACCTCGATATGAAATAATAGACTCTGGCATATCATACAGACGAACAGTCTCACGAATAAAGATACGATCCAACCTCTCAGCACTGAATAAGATTGGAATCTGAATAAAATGAGCTGACTTGGTCAATCTATCCACGATCACCCAAACACTGTCAGAATCATGAGATTTACGAGGCAAACCAATCACAAAGTCCATGGTGATGCATTCCCACTTCCACTCAGGATTGAGTAACCTCTGAAGCAAACCACCAGGTCTCATATGCTCGATCTTCACCTGCTGACAACATAGGCAACGAGCCACAAAATTTGTTATATCTCACCTCATACCACCCCACTAGTAGTGTTGTCTCAAATCACGATACATCTTAGTCACATCTGGATGGATGAAATATCTGGAACACTGGGCCTCCTCCATGATCAATCTAATCCAGTCACCCACTCTCGGCACACAAACTTGGCCTCTAATTCACAAAAATCCATCTGAATTAAGTAAGGCTTCCTTAGCCTTACCACTTAATACCTTATCTCGAATCAACCTCAATCTAACATCATCAAACTGATGAGCTCGAATCTACTCCATCAAAGAAGATCTAGCAACCACAAATGCCAAAACATGCTCTAGTGTCAAAATATGAAGCCTAACCATCTGGTTAGCTAAAGACTGGACCTCTAAGGCCAAAGGCCTTTCCTGGGTCAAAAGATATGCCAAGCTACTTCATTAGACGTACCCAAATAGTAGAGAATAGTCAAGTGATAATCCTTAAGCAACTCAAGCCAAAAATGTTGCCTTATATTAAGATCTCGCTGGATGAAGAATTACTGAAAGCTACGATGATCTGAGAAGATCTCATAACGGACTCCATACAACAAACACCACAACTTTAAGGCAAACATAACTGCACACAACTCTAAATCATACGTAGGATAATTTCTCTCATAAGGCTTCAACTGACGAGATGCATACACAACCACTTTGTCCTCTTGCATCAATACAACACCTAATCCAAGACCGGAAACATCACAAAACATGGTAAAGCCCTTGCCCTTCTTGGGCAAAGACAATTTGGAGCTGAAGTCAACAAGACCTTGAGCTTTTGGAAGCTCGCCTCACACGCATTAGACCACTAGAAGGAAATCTTTTTCTGAGTCAACTTGGTCAATGGAGCTGCAATGGAAGAGAAACCCTTAACAAAACACCGATAATAACTTGCTAAGCCAATAAAACTCCGAATCTTGGTGGGCGAAGTAGGTCTATCCAAATCACGAACCGCAACAATCTTTGCTGGATTAATCATAACACCCCCTTTAGTCACCACATAACCCAAGAAAGAAATAGACTCTAACAAAAACTTGAACTTAGAAAAATTGGCCTACAACTTCTCATCCCTCAATCCCTAAAGCACAATACACAAATGCTCCTTATGCTCAACCTCACTCTTAGAATACACCAAGAAATCATCTGTAAATACAATAAAAAAGGTGTTGCAATACAGTCGAAACACCCTGTTCATCAACTCCATGAATGCGGCAGGGGAATTGGTCAACCCAAAGGGCATGACCAAGAACTCATAATGACCATATCGAGTCCGAAAAGCTATTTTCAGAATATTCGAAGCTCCAGTCCTCAACTGGTGATAACTGAACCTTAAATCAATCATCAAAAATACCACAACATCCTGAAGCTAATCAAACAAATCATCGATGCGAGAAAAAGGATACTTATTCTTAACCGTTACCTTATTCAACTGCCGATAATTAATACACATTCGCATAGATCCATTCTTTTTTTTCACAAATAAAATAGCCGCATCCCAAGGTGAAACAATAGGTTAGATAAATCCCTTATCCAACAACTCCTATAACTGATCCTTCAGTTCCTCCAACTCTGTTGGGGCCATCCTATAAGGAGGAACAAAAATGGGCTTGGTGCCCGACTCAACATCAATAATAAAATCAATATCTTGATCTGAAGGAATACTAGGAAAGTCCACAGGGAACACATCCATAAACTCATGAACAACATGGACAGAATCCAAGGAAGGAGGCGAAACAACACTGGAGTCATGAATATGAGCCAAGTAAGATAAACATCCCCTCTCAACCAATTTACGAGCATGAATAAAAGATATAATCCTCTTAAGACCCGAATAAAGTACACACTTCAAGCTATTCTTGGCACACCCGATGAAGCTAAAGTCATAATCTTAGGAAAATAATCTACGACAGCATGATAAGAAGCCAACCAATCCATACCCAAAATAACATCAAAATCGACCATATCTAACACAAGAAAGTCTACCAAAGTATCACGCCCAGTAAAAGTCATAACAAAAGATCGTTGAACCCAATCCATCACTAAAGAATCATCTAACGGGGTAGATACACGAATAGGCATGGGAAGAGGCTCACGAATAGAATCAAACACGAAGCAAAATACACAGACACATAAGAGAAAGTCGATCTGAGATCAAATAACACTGATGAAGGCCTGAAACAAATGGGAATGATACCTGTAATCACAACATCAGAAGCCTCTGGCTCTGGTCTAGTTGGTATGGCATAACACTGACTACGATCACCAGCCGGATGAATAAGCCCATGACCCCGCCATAGGCTCCACTACCTCTACCTTTTGCTCCTCTGGTAGTATCTCTACCTCTCACAGCTGAAATAAAAGTAGCCTGAATCACCCAGCTGGGACAATCCCTGTCCACATGGCCAATCTTATCACACACATAGCAACTTCTACGACCAGTCTCAACAGGAGAAGGTACAACTAGGCCCAAACGGCCACCCTGAACTGCTAAACTAGAAGATCCACTACCTAAACTCTGTAAAGCCATTTGCACTGTCCTATCATGGTATCTACGAGAACCTCTAAAATCTCTGCCTCGAGAGGTCTGACTCCTGAACTCACCCGAAACGCCGCGCCTTCCTGGTCCTCCCTGAGATGCACTAAGAATACCCTCTATCATCTTAGCATGATCCACTGTACTCTGGTAAAAAAACCCCAAACACAACCATCTGAGATGTAGCCAACCAGAGAGAAAACATCCAAACCCTTTACGAACTTTCAAACCTTCTCAGACTCAGTAGAAATACTATCTTAGGAATATCTGAACAGGGCATGAAAGTGTGCCTCATACTCAGTAACTGTCATAGAGCCCTGCTTTAAATGATCAAACTCACTCCGCATACGATCTCTCAAACTGAAAAGCAAAAATCTCTCTAAAAAAGCCTCGAATAACTGATTCCAAGTCATCTCAGGAAAATCATGGGGTCTACAACTGACAAGAAAACTCCACAATCTCTCCCCGTATCTCTCAACTGATAAGATGCAGTATAAGCTACACTATTAGCGTAGAAAGAGTGAACCACAACTCAGAGTACAAGGTATGAAAGAATTTCGCACGATAAAGAATAAAATAAGTGAAGTTTCCAAAAGACGTCCTATAGCCTCTCAAAAATAGATATGGATGTCTACGTACCGATCCACGATGCTCTATTAGACATCTCATTCTTACACTGTTAAGACCAATGAAACCTGGTTGCTTTGATACCAATTTGTCACGACCCAAAAATAAGGGTCATGATGGCACTTGTCATGATGCACCTTGACAAGTAAGCCTATCACTCAAACTTATACGAAAAGAGGAAAAGACAAAAATATCCTAAGATAAGGCTTCTAGAACAAAGCCGAACCATATAAATAATCATAATAATGCGGAAAGAACTTATCCAAAATACCAATCATGCCCAAAACCAAGTGTCAATAGTGTAAGAACTATTAATGCAATTCAAGAGTCAAATACATCAAAAAAATAACCACAAAGAAATAATATCTATCTCTGAATACTAATAAGGACATAACTACTAAAGAAAGATAAAGGTGAACTTTGGATGCATTAATGTCTAACCGCTACCTTGTGAGCTCCAATAATCACTCGAGTCAAGCTAGCTGAGGCGCACTCGATCTAGGACCTGCATCAAAAGAAAACAGTAGGCATGAGTACAGTCTACTTGTACTCAGTAGGTATCATAGGCCCGACCAAGAAAATTAGTCTATGAAGCATACAAAATATACACTTAGGGCACATTACCTACAATTAGAAAATGTCCCAACAACGATAGCCCACACCGCTTGAACTAACAGTTCTGATATATCTCATATATATTGCAATATCACATCAAGATAGAACAACAATACGTATTATATCACATATAAGAAGAGCAAGGGGGAACATACATATACAAGATCATCAAATACAAGTAAAAGAAGATATGAAAAATACATAGATGACAAGTCAATATGCCAATATAACACAACATAACACAATAAAGTAAGTGTAATGTATATGATGATGATGCATGAGGTCGTCGCACAACCTTCGGGATCGTCGCACAGTCCCCGTATCCACCTATGAAGCTAAAGGTTCCCGACATAGGACCCATGGGGGGTTCGTCAACCCATATACAATCCACTTATCTCATATATTCTTTCTGGCATATCTCTCAAAAAGGTGTTATCAAGTGTTGCCAGTGTTTCTCAGATATTGCCATGGTGGTACCAATGTTTCATGAATGAGAGTATGATATGAAGATGTAATGATCACAACCAATCACAATGACTATTTCCAAAACCAACCACATGATATATTTCCACAACCTACAACAATGATACATTTCCACAACCACATGAGCCAATATCCACTCATTATTTTCGTTTCATCCATGAATTTCCACATGTCTCAAGATATAAATGTGAATAAAACAATCAAGAACCCTCTTAATGAATATTTTCTAAGAAACGTGTAAAAAAGAAACATGATAAATAATTCGAGACGGAGAAAATAGTTTCATGAGAAGCGTTCGATAAAATCAGAATATAATAAAACATTAACTTCTAAACAATTATACATTATTAATCAGAGAGAATCTCTACATTAAGGTAAAGGTTGATTCTACTTGCTTCCTTTAGCACCAACACTCCATTTATTAATAATAATCACATTTTAATTGAGGTATAATTAATTAGCCTGTGTATCAAGAATTATCCTATGTCTGTACATGAATTGATCAATTTAGAACATCTATTAATTCATACTATATACATATATTTATTCCCCTATACACAAAAAGACAGTCCCTACATTTTTTTTTTTAACTATAGTAAGTTTTGTAAATTATGTTAAAAATATGGTGGATGAATAAAACAGTGGCAATTAATAATAATGTATACATTGTATGGAAGTAGTAACAAAACCAAGTCAATGCAACAGAAGGAAACTAATTAAATCATATTTTTATTATTGCATTTTAAGATACAAATAGTGAACCAGAAATTTAATTCATACAATAAGAAGAAAGAAAAATATGGGTAAAATAATTGAAGAATTAGATATGGAAGACAAAAGAATACAGGTTGGTTATTGCCCAAAAATCAGATAAAAATAGATGAAGATGAAATGCAAAGATCTACTATAAGATAATTTTTTAATGCTTCGTCCGTTCACTTTTACTTTGGGATAATACTCACAAAAATATCTGAACTTTGACCGAATTTTCAGTTGAGCATACTGAACTTTGTGGGGGTCCTATTACCCCCTAGACTTTTTAAAGTGGATTTAATTTTCCCCGAAACTCTATACCCAGTTTCAGCGGCTGGCAGGGTAATACACGCGCCAATCTCGTTTTTACTCGTGTATTGACGCGTGTAATACATGCGCCAACCTCATAATTATACGTGTCCAAGTGGGCAGATATATGCCATTAAAATATGAAAAAATAATCTAGGGGGTAATAGGACCTCCGCAAAGTTCAGTATGCTCAATTGGAAATCCGGTCAAAGTTCAGGTATTTTTGTGAGTATTATCCCTTTTACTTTTGCACTTTGAATATCTCATAAAAATAATGATTAATATGAGTATTTTACCACAATACTTATACTAAAAAATGTATAAGTTCTTTGGTCTTGAGCAATAATTAGGGAAATAAGTAATTAATATTATTGAGGGTAAAATAAAAAAAATTATTATCTTTTCTTGATATGTTAAAAGTGAAATTTATTTTTGAAATACTGAACAAGTAAAAGTTGACTGAGTGATTGTCATATCACTCATTAAATGCAAAGCAATTACATAAAAGGGAGGACCGGGGCACAAAATACTCCGCCATTAGAAAAAAAATAGCATCCAGAAAATTGTGATGTAAATCGTCTATTCTAATACAATGAAATTACATAAACAAAGAAAATAGTGATGAGTGAAATGATTATCACGTTTGATAATACCTAATTAGAAGATCAGTTAATCCAAATGATCTTTTTGTAAATTACATATTTGTGCAAGTGATATTTTCATTTGTGATGAAATGGATCTATATTGCAAGTCGCTATCCCGATTAATTTCATAAGTTCGTCAAATCTCTTGGTTCAACACTTACTAATTTGTGGGGTGACATATATGCTGCTCATTACTGCAACATTTACTAATTTGATCTCGACGGAAAATATTTTCCTAGAAAATTAATAGTGATCTTGCTTATTTTACATTTTTTCATTGGCAAAGAGAAAATATTATTGCAAAGAAAAAAGATATTTTTGTATAATTTAGGAAAATACTACAACTCGATTCTATCTCCTAAACCAATGCAAGACCAGACCTCAAGCCTAACATCGACCCAAGACCCGATCAACACCGACCTAGGACCAGAGGCGGCTCTACCCTTTCGGAAAAAAGGCGGTCGTCTTAGGCCCCTAAATTTGAGGGGCTTCATTTTTTTTTTAGTAATAACAGATTACAAGTTTTTTTAAAAAATATTAAATACTATTTGTAAAAGAAATTAAAAAAAAATTATAAAAAAAATTTAGAGGGAGTTTGATATATCTAGTATGTCTCAAGAAACTAATGCATTGATTATATTAATATTAATTAAAAAATAATTATTAGAAAAAGCGATTATATAATTTAAAAAGTAGGCTTTATAAACATAATTAATTTTTCTTAAAAGCTTAAAGCCTCCGTTCGATTTTGGCCTTAGGCCACAGATTCGCTTGAGCCTCCCCTGCCTAGGACACAACTCTGAGCTAAGACTCGAGATCAAGTCAGAAGCTGACTCGACCCTGACCTTAATACCCACGACCTCGAGATCCAACCTTGAGAGCCGACCTGAAAACCTGACTTCAACACCCAATTGTAACTTGGTCGAGTCTTAGGATAGGGGTTTGGTCTTGTGTCGATTCGGGACAGAGGGTTGGGTCATGATTCAAAGTAGAGTTCTATGTTGGGAAGAGTCTAGGGTTGGGCTTCAGATCCTGCGTTAGGATGAATAGGAATGTGGTTGAATTAGGTCGTCGGGTCCTAAGTTGGGGCATGTCTCAAATAGCGTGATCCATGGTTGAGTCCTTCGTCAGTTGGGAGTGGGGTGGGTCGGTCCCATTATAAGGTGGTTGGCCGGGAGCAAGGAGTTGGGGCATTGGTGGATTAGGTGGTGGGAATGGTGAAATTGAAACAGAATTCAGAAAAATATTTTTCACATTATAGTAGGAAAGTCATTCGTCTTAAATTGATGAAAAATAAATTTATTTGAAAAATATTTTTTATTATGTCAACTAAATATAAAAAAATTAAAAAATATTTTTCTTTTATATGGAACACACCCAGTCATAAAAATTTAGATCTACCAATCATTAGCACCATTAAACTTTTTGGGTCATATCTCGAGATCCCCCATAAGCTTAATTTATTATTGTAGCTCTCATGAAAAGGGTACCATCAATCAATCAATCATTAGCATGTAAAAAAAGATGTAACAAAGAAAATATCACTGTACGGTCAAGTACACTTAAAAGCTTTTATTAATTGTTTTAGTTTGATTAGACATGAGATTTACTAAATAAAAAGAGATTTCTGAATAATATAATGTTAAATTACATTTAATTCATTCTATCTACATGGTTTTTTTTTCAATTCGTTACAAAAAGAATATCATTTACTATAACTTTTTTTTTTTAAAAAACTGAGCTTAATGAAATAATTAAAAGCACACAAATATCTAAGATTTGTTTTAGACCATAAATTTAAAATTCTATCTTTTTCTCTTAAATATAGTGTCAAATCAAATGCTTATCAGATAAAATAAGAGGAAGCAAATACATTTTGAAGTCAAATAAAAATAAAAATAAGACAATTAAATCTGGATAAAAAGAATAATTCATTCTTTACATAGAGAGAGAAAAATTAAAAAGATAAGTGAAACTTTTTATCTTTCTCGTTTAAAAGGATAAATTTACAAATATTTAAATTGAATGTCAAGAGTATTTTTTAATTTAATTTCTTTTACTCGTGTCTAATCAAACATCATATATATATATATATATATATATATATATATATATATATACTAGTCAAGTGTACGTGCTTTGCACGTGTGTTTTGCCTTAATTAATAATAGTTTTTTATAAAAAATATCAATTATTTGTGAGGAGAAAAAAAAATACACACATACACACACAACCACACACATATTGAACTCCATAATTTGCACAAGAATACGTCTATAAAAGAAAATCTAGAAGAGATATGTATGCAGGTGAAACATAAAAGGATATGATACCACCAAAGGAATTAAGCAATATAGAATATGTGATAAGATATCTGCTTACATTTTAGAAGAAATAACTAGTAGATAACACTATTTAGATGAAGAATATTGTTAATGAGAAACATAAAGTCTTTCAATTTCTCAAGTTAACGAATTAATCAACTAAAATAACGATAACTTGTACGACCAGGTCACATGTAGAAAACAACCTAAACATTACAATCAACACAAAATAAGATAGGAAGAGATTCTCAATGGGTTTGTTTTGCTTCGATTTTGATGAAAATAATTCTTGTCTGAGCAAAAATTTTGATCCTAAGAATGACTTGAATGAACTTGAATGAAAACAAATAAGATATATATATATATATATACACACATACGTTGAATTCTATTATATTGACAAAAAAATAAAGAAATTGAGGGTTAAAAAGTTAAGCATCCAGCAATCTAGACATCAACCGAATCAAGTTAGACGAGCATGTCACATTATTTTAAATACATGAGTTTGAAACATACGTCCTTTATTTTATTAAGTTGTAAATAAATTTTTTTCATGCAATAGAAGGCTAGAAAATCCTAATGAATGCAAGAAGAAAAATCTAATTAATCATCAATCAAAATCAAATTAAAAATAAAGAGAAAACATAGAAGTAGAAGAATCATACGTATGTTTCTAGTAAAATTTATCAAAAATACTATTTAAATAGAATTGTAGATATTTTTTTTATATATAAGGTAAAATTCTAATTGATATAGAAGTGTTAAATATTATCAATTTTTGCTTGAATCTAATAATTTTTTTCTTTCCATGCGTATTTTTTTTTAAAGAAAACATATTTGCTTCCTAAATTTTTTACCTTAAAAAGTGGTGGGGCTCTTTTTTTAGCATGCGTATTTAAAAAAAATATAAAATTTTGATTCTTAAATTCTTTTTTCCTTTCCTTGATAGCTTTATCCCTAAAAAGTTGTAGGACTACAAACCAAAAGTTTTGCACATTAATTTAATTCCTTTTAAAGATTTTACCGTAAATAGTTTAACGTGCATCTTAATAGAATTCTATTTTAGGAGTATTTTTTTAATTGATCAAAGAAAAATATTAATTAATTTTTTTCTATATATTTTCGGAGTCCTATATATTTTAGGAGTCTAATTAGTATAATAAAAATAATTAAATAATAAATTAAAGAAAATAGTGAAAAGACAATTTTGTCTAAAGGACAATCTTTTAATGAAGGCCAAAAAGTTCAAATCACTTTTCTAAAGGTCTTCACACTTTTTATATATTATAGATATATTTCTGTTATATAGAAGAGAGGGTTACGATATGCCTGCTTCAATAGACTGCTTGCTCCGTAATTTTACTATATCACCCTTAATTAATTATTATAAGTTATTTATATATTAAAAATTAATAATATTTAATTAAAAAATAAAATAGACATTTATGACAAGTCTGCTTCAGCTGGTTATTTTGCTATATTATCCTAATTAATTATTATAAGTCATTTATGTATTGAAAAAATAATAATATTTAATTCGTGATTTTACTATATCACTCACAATTAATTATTATAAGTCATTACGTATTAAAAAATTAATAATATTTAATTTAAAAAGATAAAATAAATATTTATGACATGCCTGCTTCAGCCGTAATTTTACTATATCACCTCTAATTAATTATTATAAGTCATTTATGTATTATAAAATTAATAATATTTAATTAAAAAAAGTAAAACAGACATTTATGACATGTTTACTTCAGCTGCTTCAACCATAGTTTTACTGAATATCACCCCTAATTAATTATTATAAGTCACTTGAGTATTAAAAAATTAATAAAATTTAATAAAAAAAGGTAACATACATATAAAAATGATAAATTAACTCTTGATATTTTAAATTAATTTGACGTCTTATATGAGGTTCACTTAAAAAAAATTCACAAGTATTTTTTTATAGTAATTTTACTTTGTCACTTTTAATTAGTTGTTGTAAGTCATTTAAGACATTTATGTTTCACTGCTGCAATCGTGATTTTACTATATCACCCCTAATTAATTATTATGATCATCTAAACATTGTGCCACTTAAATTGGAATAGAAAAAATATTACAAATCACAATAATTAAAAAAATAAATTATTTAAAAAATATAATTCTATCGACGATCCAGAACTCTAGACAAGAAGAGTAACATATATTATTCAAAAATTACATAAAAGGTATTATAAATTACAATAGTTAACAACTTAAAATATCTAAAAATAATTTAATCTATTATATATCTCAAAAATCCTATAAATTACAATAATTACAACTTAAAAAATTTAAAAGATAGGAAATATTTGGTTGACTCTCGAAATTATATTAGTGTCACTTAAATTGAAATAGAAGAAAAGTATTATAAATCACAATAATTAAAAATTTAAATTATTTTAAAAATATAATTCACTATCAATGCGCCAAAACCTTGGATAAAAAAAGTAACATATATTATTTGAAAATTACATTAAAAATATTATAAATTACAATAGTTAACAACTTAAATTATCTAAATACATATTAAAAATATGATTGATTATCTAAATTCTATATGTGTCACATAAATTGAGACAAAAAATAACATATATTGAACCCGTGCTAGATCTCGTATGAATCTTAGAATGTACATGCAATCCTTTTTTTTAAAAAAACTTTTGTTTAAATATATCAAGATTGAAAAGGAAAGTTCTAATACAGTACGCCAAACAGTGTACAAGAAATAATGATAGCATAAATAATATGGATAATACCCACGAAAATATCCGAACTTTAACCAAATTTCCAGTGGAGCATATTGAACTTTGCGGGGGTTCTATTACCCCCTATACTTTTTTAAGTGAAATTAATTTCCCCCGAACTTTTTAAAGTGGAATTAATCCCTCCCCCTCCCCCCCCCGAAATGTTATCCCCAGTTTTTACGCTAGGAGGTGCAGTACACGCGCTGTGTCTTCTCCGCTTTATCAGTTTTCAATATTTTTTCACCATTACAATCATATTAAAGATTTCAAATGATTCCACTGAGTCAATTTCAAATTTCAAGTCCATTCTTATCACTCCAAAAGTTTTCAAATTCAATTTTAAGTTTCAAACTTTGAATTCCATTGAGTTTATGAAGAAAGTTTTTTCAAATTATTGAATGGAATCTTCCATTAATTTTCCATTGAAACTCGGAAGATTCAATTAGCGAGTTTCATTAATGGGAGATTCAATGAAACTTCCTAATTGAATGGAATACGCTAATTGAAAACTCAATGGAAGATTCAATTTCCATTAATGGAACTCGGAAGATTCAAAAAATTTAATTTCATGTATGAAGACAAAAATACGGACTGTACATGTATGAAGTTATTCAATCTTCCGTTAATGGAACTCGAAAGATTCAATTTCCATTAATGGAACTCGGAAGATTCAATTAGCGAGTTTCCAAGTTTGAATCTTCCGAATTTTCCATTGAGTTTCAATTAGCGAGTTCAAAACGAAATCTTCAAGAATTAAATCTCAATTCAACAATGGAACAAATTCAATTTCAATGGAACAACCATTGTTGAAGAAAAGAAAGAAAGAAGAAAAAAGAAAAAAGAAAGAGAAAGAAAAAATAAATAAAAATATAAAACTTTAAATAATTATAAAATTAAGGGGCTGTTTGGCAAAAAAAAAGAGTTTATAACGTTTTTAACATTGTTCACGCACTCAATGTGCATGACTAACACGCAATGTGTCAAGTGGAAGATATATGCCATTAAAATACGAAAAAAAAAGTCTGGGAGGGGTAATAGGACCCCCGCAAAGTTCAGTATGCTCAACTGGTAATCCAGTCAAACTTCAGGTATTTTTGTGAGTATTCTCCCTAAATAATACAAATATTACTAATACACACATTATTAATGCAAACGTTATCAATACGTTCTATTCAAAATTATTTTTATACACTCTAACAAACGACTCCTACGTTTCAATGGAAGGAACATATACAAAACCAAAGTTTGATAAAACATTTCTAGAAGTATGTTTTATCGTGTTCTCAAAGTCAAATAACTTAAATTGATATGATGGATGCTAACTTATAAATTTTTTTATATATAATTTTTGAAACACTTAAAATTTAAATTTAAAATATTAATTTAATTTAACTTCAAAAAATTAGTTGACAAATAAAAGAGAAGGAAAAATGAAAGCAAAGGATGTTTATGTCGGCTTAGTAAAGGAATACGATGCAATTTTGGATTATTAATTGCAACCCACATGTGATGTAATATGCAATGACTAGATATCCCTTTATATTTTTCAACAATTATTTTCTATTTTATACAACAAGTGTCAAGTCTTATGTATTAATTCTCATCTCATATTTTATACTTAATGTAGCAAATCTCAGTCATATGATTAAAGGTCTAAATTTTAAAATGCATCGAATTTTTTTATTTATATGAATAAGTTATACATAATTATTTTGCATGATAATTTGGCTCCTTGAAAAAATATTATCAAGTAGTTAATATATTTTGTGTATTAATTTTTTATAATTCATAATTCGAATTAACATCAATCTACTTACTATACACAATTAAAATATCTTAATATTGGGTCCGTACTGACACGGGCCATGCTCCTCTAGTAAATATATATATATATATAAGGCATGTCAATATATATGATGAACTAAAAAGATATTTAGTGAAATTTTAGTATTATAACTTAATTGCCTCAAAATTATTCTTTTTAGAAGCAACTACTAGCGACGATTACATTTTTATCACTTTTTGCAAAATGACAATTAATTAATGTCGATAAAAGCTTTAATATATTTTATTAAAGTGTATATTTATTGCCATCAAAATCCTTTATTGTTGTTCTTAAAGAAAATGACATATTAGAGTGATATTTCTTGACTTTCTTTAAAGAAAAAGTGAAATTTTAAAAAGCTTTTTGAATATTTTCAGTAAGCCTTATAATTACTATACTAGTGCTAGTAATATTTCTAATGGATATGTTTATTTTCTCTTTATTTATTCTTAAAAAATACATCATTTCATCCCTGAATTTATCGCCACAACTTACTTTAACACTTAAATTAAACTTTCATTTATTTATCCTCCAAATAACTTTCGCATGAATTAAATACTCCCTTAAAGATATATTACCACTCTCACAAAGGAAGGTGCACTACACACGTGCCCACATCACTGCCATATCACTGCCACGTTACTGCCACATCATTGTGACGTAAATATTTATTTTAAAAATGGTGTCACATATATATAAAAAAAAAAAAATCACTTTCTTCGTCACACCCCCCCACACCCGTATTGTCACTCACACCACACCAGTCCACCACTGCAACAACACCAAAAATTTCACCATTAACACAAAAGATTCTCACTCTTCACCCACTCCACAAAAACAACAATCACACCTGAACATTTAAAAATTCATTTCGATTTTCTTTCTCTTGAACGATAATTGATATAGAGAAGAAAATAATCGATCAATTTATCTCTTCAAAAATTTAAATGTGCTTATTTTCAACATAAAAACAAAGTTGAAAATGGTGTCCATATCTGCACAGTTTATCTCCTGCCATTGATTTTTAAAATCAGTAAAATACTTCAATGTGCATCAAGTCAATCAACAACGACATCAATTTGTCTTCAACAACAGACGAATCCACCAACCTATTCATACAATTATACGAAATTGAATTCATCAAATTTGATGAATTTTCAATAAGCACAAGACGCGAAAACAGAGGAAAATTAACAAGGAATTGACGACGACCTTGTTCGATAGAAAAATATCAATCGAATTTTTAGTTAATGAAAATGATACCAAACATCATCTAAATGAGCACAAAACAGTCCACAATCTCACCAAAACAGTCCACACGTACAAGACACCAAACGGTAGCAACAAACACAAACTTAAACGATAAAAAAGATAGGTAACTTGACATAAGAAGAATACAAAATGTAGCAACTAAAGAGTATATTAAACTCTAAAACCTCTACAAAACACGTTAACAAGCACTAAGTTCTTATGCAAACCCAAGAGGAACTCGGTTCACTCAAGAACTCACGTTTCTAGCCAATACACAACACAAGAGGAACCTTCACTTGTGATGTTAGGTTCGGGTGGTCTACTCTCTCTTAAGAGGACGATGTTTCAAGATATTACAACTTTAAAAATGAACCAACTACCAACAAAAGACTAAGAGAATCCTTTATATAGTCTAGTACAAAAAGTGATGCAAAAGACTCCTCTACCCTTAATGAGGAGTGGCGGGTTTGGAGTGAAACTTGGGAAGCCTTGGGTGTATTTTAGAGCACATAAGGCAAGCCATCACATGACAATGCATATACTCCTTTGGGCGGGTTCACAAAATGCACAAACACATCCATTTTCATAAACGTGCCTTGAAGCCTTTGTAGTTCCCGAACTTGGCTCCTAGTGATTGGTCTCAAGACCATGATATTTGTATCATCCTCTCCATATTGAAAGGATTTTGACCTCAAACTCACGGTCTCTTCATCTTCAAGGGTATCAATCTGTGAGAGATCACACACGTTGGAAATGTCATACACTTGGTATTCCGGAGGTAAGTCTGTCCTGTAAGCATTATCATTGATCCTTTCAAGCACTTAGAATGGACCATTACCTCTCTACGATAACTTGACCTTTATTTTGATGGGAAATCGATATTTTCTAAGGTGTACCCACACCCAATCTCCCGGCTCAAGCACAAGCTTTCTCCTTTCTTTGTTGACTCTTTTGGAAACCTCTTATTTTTTCTTCTCAACTCGCAACCTCACTTTCTCATGAAATATTTTCATAGCTTTGGCCCTCTTGTTTCCATCTAAGCTAACAAAAACATCACTTGGTAAAGGTGTTAGATCCAAGGGGGTTAGGGGGTTGAAGTCGTATACACATTCAAAGGGTGTTAAGCCTGTGCTTGAATGGATCACCCGATTGTAAGAAAATTCAATTAGGGGTACGTAATATTCCCAAGATACCAACTTACCTTCAACCATGGAACGTAGCATAGAACCCATGGTCCTATTCACTACTTCCGTTTGGCCATCGATTTATGGGTGGCAAGATGTGGAAAACAACAACTTGGTACCAAGACTACCCCACATTGACTTCCAAAAGTGACTAAGGAACTTGGAGTCCCTATCACTCACTATGGTTCTTTGGATGCCGTGCAACTTAACAATATTTTCAATAAACAAAGAAGCTACACTAGTTGAATTTTCACTATTTGAGCAAGGAATGAAATGTGCTATTTTGGAGAAACGGTCAACAACAACAAAGATACTATCCCTACCTCTTTTAGTCCTTAGAATCCCCAACACAAAATCCATAGAAATATCGAACCAAGGACGTAAAGGAGTGGGAAGTGGGGTGTACAACCCGTGAGGAAGGAGCCTAGACTTAGCACTCCAATAATCCATGCATTGGCCACAAACTTTTACAGCATCCTTGCGCATTATTGGCCAATAGAATTATTTCTCCAATATCCCTAGGGTCTTGTGAACTCCAAAATGACCCATGAGACCGCCACTGTGTGCCTCCCTCACAAACAACTCTCTCTACGAGATAGAGGTACACACAACCATTTTACTCAAAATAAGTAACCATCAAACTTAGCATAGGGATTTGAATCCCTAGCCGAATGCCACCTCTCTCTATCCAAAGCTTCACTTTCATTATAGATAGGAGCGAAGTAAGGGTCCTCGGGATACAATGATTGAAAGCTCTTAAAACCCATCAATTTTAAAGATAAAGTAGACACAAGAACATATTTTCTACACAAAGCATCAGCTACCACATTATCCTTGCCCTTTTTGTATTGAATTACATAAGGGAAGGTTTCAAGAAACTCAATCCATTTGGCATGCCATTTATTAAGTTTGTCTTATCACCGAAGGTACTTCAAGGATTCATGGTTCGTTCAAATCACGAATTCTTTGTGCCACAAGTAGTTTTGCCCATTGCCCAACACTCTAATCAAGGCATACAACTTTAAATCATACGTGGAGTAGTATAGAGTGGCACCTTTGAGATTTTCACAAAAGTAAGCAATGGGTATTAAACCTTTCATCAAAATAGCCCCTATGCCTACTTTACTAGCATCGCATTCAACTTCGAACATCTTATCAAAATTAGGCAATTACAATAAAGGTGTCGAGAAGAGCATAACTTTCAAGGCCTCAAAAGCCTTAGCTTGCTCATCACCCCATTTAAAGGGTTGGTCCTTTTGGGTTATCTCGGTCAAGGGGACGGCAATGGTGCTAAACCTTTTGAAAAACCTCCTATAAAAACTTGCCAACCCGTGGAAGCTTCGTACTTCACCAACGGTTTGAGGGGTTGGCCAATTTTTAATGGCGGTTATCTTGGAGTCATCAACCTCTACCCCCTTTAAACTTACAACAAATCCCAAAACACAACTTTATCAACACCAAAAGAGCTATTTTCAATATTAGCATACAACTTCTCTTTCCTAAGTACTTCAAACACATTCTTTAGATACAATACATGTTTGTTAAGGGACTTACTATAAACCAAAACATCATCAAAGTACACAACTACAAACTTCTCAATAAACAGCTTCATCACATAATTCATTAGCTGCATAAAGGTACTAGGAGCGTTTGTAAGATCGAATGGAATGACCATACATTTATATAGACCAAACTTGGTCTTGAATGCGGTCTTCCATTCATCACCTAGTTGTATTAGGATTTGGTGATAACCACTCATAAGATCAACCTTAGAAAACACACAATAGCCATTTAATTCATCAAGAATATCATCTAATATAGGGATAGAATGATGATACTTTACCGTAATCTTGTTTATGGCTCGGCAGTCTACACACATACGCCATGTTCCATCCTTTTTTGGCACTAGCAACACCAAAACCATACATGGACTCATTCTTTCCTTGATATACACTTTGTTGAGGAGATCCTCAACTTGCCATTGAAGTTCTTTTGTATTCGTGGGGTTGCTCCTATAAGGTGGTTTGTTTAGCAATTGAGACCCCAAACAAAGTCTATTTGGTGATCAATACCTCGAAGTGGAGGTAGTTCTTGCGGCAACTCACTAGGAAACAAATCTTTAAATTCCTAGGAAACACTAGAAATAGAAGAAGGGATAGGGGAAGTGGACGGGTTAGTGTCAAAAACATGAGCCAAAAGTAACATAGGAGTGGTATCATCATACTCCTTGAAAAGGTCTCCCTTCCGAGCCAACATTACCATAGAATCCCTACCCTTCAAGGCTGAAACTCCCTCTTCTCCATCACTACTTCCACTCTCGGGTTCAACACCCTTATCCCCGAGTTTCTTCTACTTTCTTCCCCTTTATTTCAAGCCCTTTAATTATTAGTGAGCCTCACACACTTGTGATGGTGAAAGTGGTCAGAGGTGGTACTTCAGACCTTTGAACTCAAAAGAATAGTAATTGGTTCGTCCATCATGCTTGGTCGACCTATTATATTGCTATGGCCGACCCAACAAGAGGTGACAAGCTTGCATTGGAATGATGTCACAAAGTACCTCATCTTCATAATTTCCAACTTTGGACCAAATCACTATTTGATGGGTTACTTTCAATTCTCCACATTTGTTCAACCATTGGATCTTATACGGAATTGCATATGGATTTGTTGGCAACTTCAAGTGTGATACAAGATCGACAAGGAAGACACTAACACACGCCAAAATAGTCCATGATTTGAAGAACCGAGGACCCCTTTTGGTGACCCCTCTCGGATTCACTACACAATAACAATACAAGCACAATAACAATGGGATTCTAAGGTGGTCAACACCTATAATCAGCTAGCCACAAACTAAGATTACAACACAATAACAAGAACAAAAATGACACAACAAGGTATCGGGTTTGGACACCCAAAATCAAGAATGAATACAACAACAATAATAAGATAGAATGATAGATAACTTGACACACAATGCACAAACACTATGAACCAAAGTGTATATTGAACACTAAGACCCAAGAATTCGTACAAATAACATCAAGTTCTTACGGTGAACTCAAGGAAACAGAATCCCCAAACAACTAACGTTTTAAAACAAGCAACCAACACAAGTGATTCTACACTTGTCACAAGTGATATCCACACTTGTATGAACACTCTCAAAGAGCTCACAAAATATCATCTAAGTTGTGAACAAAAGACCTAATATGTTCTATTTATAGTCTAGGTTATAACTTATTACAAAATAACTATAATGCCCTTAATGAACCAAGACAAAGGGGCGGCCTTCGAGTGTGTATATTGGACGGCTTTGGAGTGTTGGGACTTGTTCTCTACACTTCAAAGCTTGTTCTATTGGTTGGGAAGCCACCCGAGCTCGAGTCTTTACGGATTGGTCCACAATCACGATCGTACTTGTATCATGAATGATACAAGATTGACAAGGAAGACACTAACACACACCAAAACAGTCCATAATTTGAAGAACCGAGGACCCTTTTTGGTGGCCCCTCTCGGATTCACTACACAACAACAGTACAAGCACGATAACAACAGGATTCTAAGGTGTTCAACACCTATAATCAGCGATCCACAAACTAAGATTACAACATAATAACAAGAACAAAAATGACACAACAAGGTCTCGGGTTTGGACACCCAAAATCGAGAATGAACACAACAATAATAATAACATAGAATGATAGATAACTTGACACACAATCCACAAACACTATGAACCAAAGTGTATATTGAACACCAAGACCCAAGAATTCATAAAAATAACATTAAGTTCTTATGGTGACCTCAGGGGAACGGAATCCCCAAGCAACCAACACAAGTGATTCCACACTTTTCACAAGTGATATCCACACTTGTATGAACACTCTCAAAGAGCTCTAAAAATATCATCTAAGTTGTGAACAAAAGACCTAATATGTTCTATTTATAGTCTAGGTTATAACTTATTACAAAATGACTATAATACCCTTAATGAACCAAGACAAAGGGGCGACCTTCGAGTGTGCATACTGGATGGATTTGGAGAGTTGGGACTTGTTCTCTACACTTCCAAGCTTGTTCAATTGGTTGGGCAGCCACCCGAGCTCGAGTCTTTTGTATTGGTTCATAATCACGATCGTACTTGTATCATCCTCCCCTTCTTGAAAAAGGATTCGACCTCAAATCTGAACCTTACAAAATAATAGGAAGGACAAGCAAACACAAGTTCCTCAAGGTATGAGGGTTAGGATTAGTGTAATCAATCATAGCATCTTGCCAAGGTGGCTCAAACTTCACATACACCCAAACATCCCTCTTACTCGAATACCCTCCCAAGAAAGAGTCAACTAGTCTATCCACATAAGTGTGACAAGAAACAAGGAACAAGAGTTGCTCATCAAGTGGAAAACATAGACTCTTCTTGGAACAACAAGTAGGCTTGAAAGCCGAGATAGGAAGGCCATAAATCCCATGAACATTCAAGTCATTCCAAAAGACCTCTTCATTACCATACTTCAAATGATCACCGGGATCAAATGGGTGGAGTGTCTATGGACACGGGTTTAGGATGCATTTTTTTTCCCAATACTACCGCCAGTACAATCATATATCCCATCTATACTAGCATGATCTACAAAAAAACAACTAAAGGGTCATTCATAGTCAATCGAACAACATATTCAACATCACTATTTTCACACACAAGTTGGTCTTCATGACTTCCATAAGATAATGTACTATCACTTGCCACAATGGCCTCAACACTAGATGGATCAACTAGTGTATTCACAATCTCAAGTTGTACATTATCATCACCAAATGGAGGAACATTTGGCTCACCTAAAGACAAACTACCATTCACACTTAGTTGATTACTAGCCTTATTCACTAGAGTGCAAGAGTTAGTTTGATTACCTTGTAACTCATGTGTAGCATGTCCACTCACATAAACTTGATTAGGAAGGCTTGGATTCTCTATCAAGTTATCCAACTCCTTGCAAAGAGAGCTTTTTGTGCCTTTCATTATTCCTTCTACTCGGTCCATTATTTTTTCCATTCTCTCCATTCGACTACTAAGATCATGTTTCATATCCATTGTGGCAGCTATCAAATCGTTCATGGTCACCTTTTCCAATGCCATAGTTCCTAACAAAATAAATTCTAAAACAAAAACACAAAAAACAACAAACTAGTTAATGTTAGTAAAGAAAAACATCCTCACAAGCTCTCACACTTTGAAATGCCTCTCAATTGGCCTCACAAGTATTGGTAACTCGTTTATACTCCAAGGAGATTACTTGGTACCAATTGGGGCTCGAAATCGGAATAGATTCTCTTTTGAAACAACTCAAAGACAATACGTACGGACTTGAACCAAGAAACTACAACGAATTTCAAAAAGATAAAAGCACACAAAGAATCATAGACACGAATAAACGAACCCAAAAACTAATTTACAACCTAGTAGAAAATTACTAGTTAGCAATAGAATCAACAAAATGCAACTAAGAAACAAAGATTAGAAACTAAGAAATCAAAAATTTGAGCTTAATTATGTTGCGTGAACAGTAAAATGTGATGATGTGGCGGCCACGTAACTGGTCACGGTCCCACACAATTTTAATCACCAACTTGAAGCTTTTGTCTTGATACAATTTGGAATGGAAGATTTTGCCTTTTGGTGGGAAAATTCAAGTCTTAGAAACTTTTTCAAATTCACTCAAAAAGGTGAGACATGACTTGTACTATTCCCACAAAACAAGGTCCTTGAAATATGAAAAAGTGGTTGACAAGTATTTGAAGTGATTTGTTCAAGTCTCTTCACCAACAACTTTTCAACTTTATCTTACACCTTTTTGGATCAATGTTCTACTTTCTATTGGTCAAGACATTTCAAGAACAACAAGATCACAACAACAATTTCTCAAGAACAACAAATCCACCAATATTCGTCTCCAAGTCCACAACAATTGTACGACTCGGTCAAGAACAACAATATTAACCCATGGCCAACTTCAAGTTTACAATAAGTTCAACAACATAAACTCAAACCTTTAGATCTAGACACTTTTAGTGTTGGTGAGAAAGAAACCAATACTAGAAACAATCTAAACAAACAAAAGACTACAAGATCTAGTCACAAAGAAAATGTCTCAGCCAAGACTACAACAAGACCCAACTTTCGGCCAAGAACAATCTCAAGAACACTTCACTTTTTTTTTTCAACTCTCAAGCCCAAGATTGATCTTGTTAAAACAAAATCAAAGATGGTTTTGATATTAAATGATACAAGATCGACAGGGAAGACACTAACACACACAAAATAGTCCATGATTTGAAGAATCGAGGACCCCTTTTGGTGACCCCTCTCAGATTCACTACACAATAACAATACAAGCACGATAACAACAGGATTATAAGGTGTTCAACACCTATAATCAGCGAGGCACAAACAAAGATTACAACACAATAATAAGAACAAAAATGACACAACAAGTTCTCGGATTCAAAACCGAGAATGAACACAATAACAATAATAAGAATGATAGATAACTTGACACACAATGCACAAACACTATGGAAAAAAAGTGTATATTGAATACTAAGACCCAAGAATTCATACAAATAACATCAAGTTCTTACGGTGACCTCAAGGGAACGGAATCCCCAAGCAACCAACGTTTAAAAACAAGCAACCAACACAAGTGATTCCACACTTTTCACAAGTGATATCCACACTTGTATGAACACTCTCAAAGAGCTCACAAAATATCATCTAAGTTGTGAACAAAAGACCTAATATGTTCTATTTATAGTCTAGGTTATAACTTATTACAAAATGACTATAATGCCCTTAATGAACCAAGACAAATGGGAGGCCTTCGAGTGTGCATATTGGATGGCTTTAGAGTGTTGGGACTTGTTCTCTACACTTCAAAGCTTGTTCCATTGATTGTTTAGCCACCCGAGCTTGAGTCTTTACGTATTGGTCCACAATCACGATCGTACTTGTATCAAAGTGTTCCACCAACATGGCACTAGCCACATTAGCACAACATCCACTATCAACAATCAAGGAATATGCACTCCCCTTAATGAGACACTTAGTATGAAAGAGGTTTTCCTATTATCTTAGATCATCCAACGCCTTACTAATCATAACTCTCCGTACCACATAATTAGGTACTTCAAGTTCACTCTCTTGAGTCCAAACTTCTTCCTCATCATTATCATTAGGCCTTTTGGCCTTCCCTTTCTCTTTATCTTGAGAGGCTTCATTATTCTCAACCGCTTCAAGTCCTACTTCTTCCCCTAAGAAATATAATTTTCTCTCCCTTAGGATCATATTTCTCTGATTAGGACACTCACTAGCCTTGTGTCCCCACCTGTGGCATTTGAAACAATGGAATCCCTTGGAATTAGATGTAGTACCCATTTTACGTTCATGTCTTGGCGGTTGATGTTGGGCAACCATGTGCATGGGTTGAGGAGCATTTGATGGAGAAGTCTTAGACTTGTTCCACCCCGTAGTTGATGGAATCACCTCCTTGTTCTTGGTCCAACCTATGGACCCTTGGTGTAACGCCTCGATTATCTGAACCGGAATACTACACGGTGCTCATGATCTCGAAGGACCATAAGCTAACCCATGACTGGTATCTGTACCTGTACACTGCATAATATATAAATATAAATGCAGAAACATGAACTGAAGGCCATAAGGTTCAATACTAAACATAATCTGAGTAATAAAAATCTCTGAATCAAGAGGTATCATAATACCAAAACAGAACTGAAATACTGACAACATGAGTTTACTGATACTGAGATACTGAATAGATAAAGGATTATGCCTGACAGTTTGAATTATGAAGAAGTGGTCTGATTGACTGTGTCTAACAGTCCTGAACTGAATACTATAACATAAGCTATGGCGACTGATATAATTGATATGTCTGTGAGGACTAGCCTAACCGATGTAATTGATACTGAGCAACTGTATCTGACAGTCTAAATCTTCTAATAATGATTAAGAGTGACTAAGATTTAGATCAGGCCTAACTAACGGGTGATCTCTGGAACTGATATTGAGAATACTCAACTGAATCTGAGACTGAGATCAAGCCTATCTGATGGGTGACCTCTGTAAGTACTGATACTGAATAACTTTATGTTAGACCAAGCCTATCAAATGGGTGGTCTATGAATCTGTGGAACTATCTGAGTTCCTTACTGAGATTAATGATTGTATCTAACAGTCCTGATTTATGACTTCTACTCTGAAGACTGTTACTAAAACTGTAACTGTGGGAGTTCTCACTTAACCGACATGCACCGAATCTGAACTGATGGGGTCCAACCTGTAACCCCAGCTAGAAGGGTGTCAATACCGTGCCATGAGTAAAGACTTCTCTGGCCAAGCCTATCTGACGGGTGACCCTCGTAGGAAGTCAAGCCTAAGGCAGTATAATAGTCAAGCCTCTCTGATGGGTGACAAGCCTTTTTCTGATGGGTGAATCCTACATCCTGCGCTGGCTAAGTAGTTCTAGAGTTCAGGGATTGCTCCTAACGACTTTGCCTCTCTGGCGGGGAGTCACCATCCCTGCACTCGTTTGGTGCTAGATCTTACTCCCAACTGAAAGACCCTGAACTGATTCTTAGAACTTGTACTTGAACTGAATTGAAGCTGTTACTGAGTTTCTTACTTGACTGAGCTAACTGAGTTCACTTGGTTTTGTTATCTGATGGAATACTACTGAATCTATTATCTGAGTGAATGATACTAAGTTCTGAATTGATTTCTTGAATGCTACTGAGATCTGAGTTGAGTACTGAACTGAAGCTGGAATGATAACGATACTTAGATTACTGAGATTTCTTAAGTTCTATAATTGTCTAAGAGTTCTAAATTTTGTAACTGACTGAGTTCTACTGATCATAGCATGACTGAGATTATCTTGAGACTAACTCGGCTCTAGGCACACATCTATATTTTTCGGGTACAAGTACCCAAAGGACTCGATGGAAGAAAACTGACACACAGGATACTTCTTGATCATAGGAATAGAATCCACAATTCATAATATCATAAAAAGAGGACTTCATACTACACATGGTTCTCAACATCTTATACATGAAAGGGAATACATATAACATGTAATACTTGCATGATTCCAATTTCATGAGCATTCCATGTCACAACAACAATACACAACAATTAGCATGGAATTCATGTTGAGTCATAAGGAATAGAACATGAACTTGTCATTTAAGTTCTATTTAGCTATAATACATGATTTCTAGTCTCTTAGGTATTTTATCAAACACCTTGCATGCACACCTTGTGGCATAGGCATATTCATCACATTAATGATTCAAACCACCCAAAATTCATATATTTCAATTTGCATATCATCCTAATATCATAAAATCACATAAAGATTCAAACTTGGGAGTTGCATAACAATCAATCACATAAACATAATCAACCCACAACATAACTTGATGATTCATAGTTTAAAAGAGGGTTCTTAAACTCCATGGATGAAAGAAATCCGTGGATGAACACTACGCATACCTTAGATTGAAGATCCGTGAAAACTAGCGGTGAAATCGGCTTGAATCTTGAAAGAGATCTAATGTTTCTTTAAGGTTCTTGATTTTTTTCTTGACTAGGGTTTAACCCCTTTGGGAGAGAATGTTCTTGTTCTTGAGGAGATGATCTTGAGAGAAAACCCTAATCTTGTGGTTGAGAGTGTATGAGAGAGTTTTTTGAGATGTTTAACTGAATAAAATAGGATAAAGTTACGTCCCTTGAGGGTTTTAAGTCGTGGGAGGCGAAGGAAAAGACCAAAATACCCTTACGAAATCACTTTTTAATTGCTGAATTTATCAGCTGACGACCAAGGCTGAAATGTCGTCAGATTTGTGATAAGTCATCACAAATGTCGTTACTGGGGGCTGGTTTCTGCCTAAGGCTGACAACATTCGTGATAAGCCGTCAGACTTGTGATGAGTAATCACAAAATGTCGTCACTCAGTTTTCCAGGCTGACATGTTAGAGTAAAATGGGAATAACTTTTTGTTTCGATATCGGATTTAGGCAAAATTGGAATCGTTGGAAAGATAATTCAAATAGATTTCATTTGACTTATAGTAGGTCCTCTAATTATATATATACAAGTATTTATGGTTGATTAAATTTGACCCAAGTTTTGGCGCTCAGTAAAACTTGAACGATAGGAAAACTTTCAACTTGTCCTTGACTTAGGGGACCTCTATGATATAAATTCATGCTTAAATAGATTATCACACTACATAATTGATTAACACACTAAAGTTACATAGGATTCGAGTTTTTTGGAACATCTACGCATATGAATGACGGATTTTCATTCTAGTCCAAAATGTGGGGCGTTACACTTGGTAACTCATGGTCTTGTATGTAGACCTCTCTTTATTCTCTATTTCAATCTTTAACACCGCTTGAAATATACCTTCAATAGTTTCAAACTTATGAAGTGTCATGTGTGTAGAGATTTCCTTGTTTAGGCCGACCTTGAACCGAATGATGTCGTGGCTCACTTGCTTCCCTCTATGATCAAGTTTCAAAATGAGTTATTGAAACTCATCATAGTAAGCCTCTACACTCTTGTTTTCTTGCTTCAAAGTGTACAATTTTTTAAGAAGTTCATGTTGATAACTTTAGGGAAGATATCTTTGCCTCATAAGATACCTTAGCCGAAACCAAGGAAGGGGTTGCCCTTCAATCAAGACATTGCCAAAATGTTTAACATACTTCCACCATGTGGTAGCATATCCCTCAAAATGAGCAATTTCATAACGTCTCTTCTTCTCTTCCGTGAGATCATTCACTTGGGAGACCTTCTCACATGTGGATTCCCATGCAAGAAACTCTTCAGGATCACTTTCTCCTTTGAAGATTGAAAGTCCAATTTTGATAGTGTTAAGGCCTACATCCCTATCTCTAGCACCTTGGATAACTCTACCTTCAATCCTATGGTTTTCCCTAGGCTCCATACTTCTACCTCTAATCCCATCTTCCATCAAGTAAGGATAATCATACACTCCATACCCTTCTTTGTAGTTCTCTCTATTGTACCCTTCTTCTTAAATGGGTGGATTTTGGACAAGTGGGATATGGTAAGATGGGTTTGCATTTAGTGGAGGAGGTCTTTGAATTGGAGGATTTTGGAGTGGGGAATTCGAGTTTAAGGGTGGCATTTGGGTTCCAAGTCCTTCTTGTGGGACTTGGTAGAGTGAGAAATGGCTAGGTCCATCTTGTTCACGGCTTTGGGAGTATAGGTTGACCTGGTTTGTAGTATTTGGTGGGTACAACCTCTGGTGCAAGGCTTCGGGAGTAATAGTAGGTGAGGCGTTTTGAGTGGCAAGTAGTCGAGAACTCTTTTGGCTTTCCACCCTCTCCAACCTCCCACTTATGGATACCATATCCGATCCCAACTTCCCAATATTTGCACTCACCGTAGCCATGTCTCGAGACAAAGTTTCAAGATTAGCCAAGACAATATTTATGACATTATTTTCCACGGTTAGAGCATTGGAAAATTTGGGTTCCATTTGCACCTGTACCTACAAAACAAACAAACGTTAGTTCAAATCACTCTCACACACTCTTCACACTCGGCTTCCTCATACTTGGTTCTTCAAGTGTTGTAAACCGGCTATCAACTTGTGAGAACTTGGGAAAGAGTCTAATCTTGAGTTGGAATGGATTTTGGTTTAAAGACTCAAAGAAGTTTTGTATGCACTTGAACCAAAAACTACTATGAATTATAAACGAACAAAGCACCACAAGTAATGCTAACACGAAAGAAGTACTTAAAAACTAGTTCACAACTTAGTAGGTTGTTACTAGTTGTCAACTAGTATAGGATTCAATAAAGTGAAACTAATGGAGACAAGGAAAGAAACTAGGAATGTCCAAGAACTTGAGTTTTGTTGTTAGCGTGGCCCACAATTTTCTTTGGTCGTTGGTATTGTTGTTGAAGTTTGAAGTATGATGTTTTCAAGACTTGAATTGTTCAATCTTATTGCTTTGGGGATGATTTTTCTGTTTTGGAGTAGGTGGACAAGACTTTGGACTATATTTTCAAGGGTCAATCAAAAGTCTCCTATCAACTTTTCACCAACTTGCACTAATTTGGTAAAACACCTTTTTTGTATTAGCTTTGTACCTTTCCTCTTTTGGATCTTCTTGAAAAGTGTTTGTCACTCTTTTGGTAACTAAGCTTTTTGGATGCCTTTTGTTTCTTTACCTCTTTGGTGTTGTCTTGAAAGTATTCCCAAGACAAACACAAAGTCTTGTCTCTCTCTTCTCTTTTCAAATGAAACAACTTTTTTGTTGCATACTACTTTAAGAACAATATGATCAACAACATGAACAATATGAACAATATTAATATCTTAGACATACAACCTTCAATAACAACCTCAACAAGAGCTCTAATCTTGGATCTTATACTTAAGGGGTGTTAGTGAACAACAAGCTAACACACGAAACTACTAAGATAACAAAACGCCTAAACCTAGACACTTTTCTCAACCAAAACACAACAAGACACTCCAACACTCTTTTTTTTATTTTCAATGAAGAGAGCCCAAGATTGATAGTGTAAGAGCACGATCATCGTTTGGTCTGATACCAAATAATATCAAACGGCATATAAATGAGCACAAAACAGTCCACAATCTCACCAAAACAGTCTACACGTACAAGACACCAAACGGTAGCAACGAACACAAACTTAAATGATAAAGAAGATAGGTAACTTGACACAAGGAGAACACATAATGTAGCAACTAAAGAGTATATTAAACTCTAAAACCTCTACAAAACACGTTAACAAGCACCAAGTTCTTATGCAAACCCAAGAAGAACTCGGTTCACTCAAAAACTCACGTTTCTAGCCAATACACAACACAAGAGGAACCTTCACTTGTGATGTTAGGTTCGGGTGGTCTACTCTCTCTCGAGAGGATGATGTTTCAAGATATTACAACTTTAAAAATGAACCAACTACCAACAAAATACTAAGAGAATCCTTTATATAGTCTAGTACAAAAAGTGATGCAAAAGACTCCGATCTACCCTTAATGAGGAGTGGCGGGTTTGGAGTGAAACTTGGGAAGCCTTGGGTGTATTTTAGATTACCTAAGGCAATCCCTCACATGTAAATGCATATACTCCTTTGGGCGGGTTCATAACATGCTCAAAAACGTCTATTTTCATAAACGTGCCTTGAAGCCTTTGTAGTTCCCGAGCTTGGCTCCTAGTGATTGGTCTCGAGACCATGATACCCGTATCATCCTCTCCATCTTGAGAGGAGTTTGACCTCAAACTCACGGGTTCTTCATCTTCAAGGGTATCAAGTTTAGTAAAGGATTTGGAATGAAGAAGACGAGCGGGGTTACGAAGAAGACGAAGAAACGGGGTGTTAGGGGTGGGGGGTGTTACGAAGAAGATACGGGTGTTATGAAATAAAAGTGGGACCATGCCTATTTTAAAATAAAATACGCATTTTTAAAAAAAAAAATCCACATCAGCATTAGGGGTAATATAAATTCACTTTAAAAATGTTAAGGGTGTAAATAAACGAAAGTTTAATTTAAATGCTAAAGTAAGTTGTGGAGATAAGTTTTGGGGTGAAATAATGTATTTTCTCTTTATTCTTTATTTTTTGGCTCCAGTTATCTTGCAGATCATTATTAATATGAGCAGGGGCGGAGCTACCGTTTGCCGATGAACCCCCTTCGGCGAAAAATTATGTTATATATGCATGGTTAAAATTATTTTTTATGTATATATATTAGATGTTGAACCCCTTCAGTTAGTTTGTATGTTCACTTATAAACCCCCTTAGTGAATATCCTGGCTCCGTAACTGAATATGAGCATGAAACTAAGTTTCTCGTACAACAAAGTCAATGATCAATAATATTTTCGACTTTATGAGGAATCTCATTATTCTTAGTTAACCTACGTGTATTATTCTTTTCATAACTTTTTGCCAAATTATAAAAGCACGTTAAAATCATTACGGAATCAATGTTGAGTCAACAATTATCGAGAATAGTAGCACCAAGCAAGATCGAGATAGAGGCAACATCATAAATATTTTTTGCATGCAATATTGTTGATTTTTCCTACGGCCATCATAATAATTGGCTCCAAATTTTGTACATCTAATTTGTGAGAGAAAAATGAAGTGCAAAGATGGTCCCATTAGGCCTGCTAAAATTTGTAGATTATAAGATTTTGCATTGAGGAATAATCAAGGCATAATATTAATTGATTTAAAAATTCTTAGTATATCTATAATATCTTCAAAATTTAAGCATGGGATCTTCACATAAATAATTGGGTAGATTTATTGTTTACTTTTCTAGCAGGTATATATAGATTATATATGGCCAAACCCATTGATAGGACCTCAAACTTGTCTCTACAATTCATTTAGATCCCTAAACTAAGACTTGTACCTATCAGACCCTTAAGGCCCCCCTAATTTTGTTTCGATTGGACATTTTTTACACAATCTGCAAAATGTATATAGAGAGTGTGTTACACTCATGTGACGTGGTAAAAATGCCCAATAAAAAAAATACGTGGCAAAAAAAATATGTGGAAATGCTGATTTTTTATTTATTTATCTATTTAATAATAATTTTTTAATTAAAATAAAAAAGAAAAAAAGCACCCCCACCCCCCCCCAATCGTCATCTTCTTCACCCCACTCCACCCCACCCCCCTCCGTCGTCTTCTATTTTCCTCACCCCACCCCACCCCCTCCGTCGTCTTCCCTCACACACACATACATCGTCTTTACCACCCCCTCCCCCATCCCACCCCCTATCGTCTTCACACACATGGTCATCGTCTTCACCCCCACCCCCCACCCCGTCGTCTTCATCCCCTTCCCCCGTTATCTTCACACACAACTCCATTTTTCTTCCTTTTCTCCATTTTTTTCGACGATCAGATTAAAATAATAAATTAAAAAATAAATTATATTCTTCATTGTCAAATACCATTGAAATTTTAAGAAGTAATATTTTAGTCACTATATTAATAATCTAAATTTTTTTAACAAGATTTGGACAACAACAAAAACATCGAGTTTGGAATCTTTGCCAACAGAGATTTTAAATCGTATTCAGCCATGGACACAAGTTATTTTATTTTGAATTGAAGAAATTCAGCCATGGACTCATGTGTTTTTCATGAAAATAAGAGCAAATATATCACTCTTCAAGTTTACTTTGGGTTTTCCAACTGAATGAGAAACCTTTAATTTCACCATCGTGATTGTTTTTGTCAAGGATGAAGGCATTACTATAATGGAACCTTGAGCCTCAGATCAACAAATTTAAGTTTAAGGGGAAAAAAAATGAAGAAGATGAGTTGGAGAAGAAGAAGTTGGAGAAAAAATGAGGTTTTTCTTTTGTTTCTTTTAATTTTGTTTCATTAATAATTTTTGGGGGGGCTCACAGTGCCTTTTAGCACCATTTTATTCGAGATTTAGTTAAAAAAATACTTCTCACGCGCCTCCCGCAAGTGCATAACACGTGGTGTGCCATGTAGGCAAAAAATGCTCAATTGGAACAAAATTTAGGGGTTTAGGGGTCTGATAGGTACAAGTCTTAGTTTAGGGGTTTAAGTGAATTTTCGGGACAAGTTTGAGGTCCTATCGATGGGTTTGGCCGATTATATATTGATATATATAATTAAGGACATATTATATATGAATTATACATATATCATGAATCTTTCAGCTATTTTTATTTAATCATTTGGTTGAATGACTATCTAAGTTAATTCTTTTTGGTTGCTGGTTTTATGATTCTTGACCAAGATTTTTATACAAGTAGGGGTGGCTCAAGGGTAAGACTAGTAAAGCTTTTGTTTGAGACCCCAAAAAATTTAATATGAATTATGATTTTAATTTCACTTCAAATAATTTAAAATATTGTAAAAAAAAAAAAAAAAGGTACAAAACTTAAATTAAAAAAGAAAGAAGAACTATCTACTTTTCATCAACTATTTTAAAACTTTAAATTAAACAACTTAAATCTTTATATTAATAAATAAAGTTTTACAAGCAAATGATTAACATCTTATTAATTAAAACTAGTCCTTCCTTTTATAAATAATAACATTACTATGTGAAATTAAATATTTAATTCTTCTAAGAATACTACACTGTACAAAAAGTAGTACTTAAAAACAACAAAAATAGCTCTAAGTTATTATTAATAATGTTGTTATGTGCATATATCTAATGCCCCGTATTATAATCTGACTTTCGGTTACTAAGTTATTGAGACGACCTTGTATATAAGGAAGAGTACATCGCCAAATTATTGAAAAATATTTGTTTTGATCATTGGCAATGATGAGGATTGACAATTTAACTACGCAAATGAAAATAATAATAATATGGTTATGTTTGACAAAAGCTAATTTGGAATTCGTGATTTTAAATCGTCACAATTATTTTTGGGTGTGAAATAATGCAAGTGACGGGGGAAAGATCAGTATTAGGAATAGATTTATTGGGTTAGTTGGGTTGAGTAGAAAAAAATATATTGGCATTAAATTAATGATAAAAATGTATTTATGTAGACACCACACAGGATAATAAGTATGAAGATATCAGAGTTAATCCTCCAAGGACAAAGATGAGCTCAAAGATGGTTGGTGAGGGCAAATATATTTAAAAAGTATGACGAACTATAGATATAATTTGTTAATTTTCTGAGTGAAACACGCACAAATATAACCCTTTCCGTTAATTAAACATTAAAAAAACAAACAAAAGAGGGATATATCTTCTTTTTTTTTCGATAACCGTGATTCGACCAGCTTTCGCATCTAAATTAGTTTTACAGACTACTTGTCACATCTCACCGGCAACTGATATCAAGTAATAAGAGATGGATATATCTTAATCATTAAAATTCCCTCTGTATTGACACGTTTGACTATCTCATGAAACTAATATATACTTCATCAATTAATGGATTTTTTAATGTTCTCTTAACATGTTTGAATTCTCGACTGGAGTTTCACCAACATTTAACATCAAGATTTTTTCGCCTCATATTATAATACAATTTGCAACTTGAAATTAAAGCATTTGAATTCTAATTAGTACACCTTCGTCCATTTTTATTATACTAAAAATAGATGTTTACTTTTATTTTTCCACTTTAGAAAATCAAAAGATAATAAATTTATCACTTAGTTACTAATTTACTCTTACTATTCGCATATTCATTTCCCAAAAAATTAAATGTATTATATTCAAATATGATGTAGTAAAACTTTCATTATATTTATTACTTTTTTATAAGGTGTGTAAAGTTAATAATAAACAAGTAAAAATAAATGACGAAATACTAAATTTTACCGTTTGTTCAAAGACGATTCAATAAATTAGAATAATAAAACATGAAGCAATTTTTTCTTTTACCCAACTTGGATGTTAATCATAGAGAAACTGTATGTTAAGGTAAGGTTGATAACTATTTTTGCTCCATTTGTATCATATTCTAATTGAGGTATCAAGAATTGTCCCATGTTTAGTTGATCGATTTTGTACATTTATTAATTCATTCTATAAAGATATAAATTCCATTATACACAAATTAGTCCCCTCCTTTATTTTACGATAATAAGTTTTGTAAATGATGACTAAAATAAGATGGATGAATATAACAATAGTTCATTTACCGTAGATTTGATATTGTTGAATTTATAGGTGAGTCAACAGCATATATTACGATTTAATTTTATTTTTGGTCCAATTTATTAGTCGTTTGATTACTAGGTGATAAAGGAAAACAAGGAATTGTAGTAAATGAGATAAACAAAGTAGAACAAAAAAATCTAGGTAAGTCTGATGTGCATATGCGCGCAAAGATCTAATCCGAGCTCTCCATGGAGTAAGATTATATTATCACTAGCTAGGCAAATAATCAAGAACAAGAAAATGCTTAGGGACAAAGTAAAAATGGTTGTATTGCGTAAGAGACAGAGATCTGATTCCTTTATAGTTGAAGTAGGACAACTATTTATAGGTTATAACTTACAACATTAGGCTAAGTTCAATCATAATTCGACAATAGACCCCTAAAGGACTAGGACCTATACTGGCACCCCACGTGCTCGATCCGTTATTAGTGGGCTAGCTAATATTCCTTTGACGCTCAGCTCCATACAAATTCACCCACATAGCTGAGCAGCCTGACACATTTGTTACCTATCTCACTGTTTGTCCCTTGCGCCATGTCACCAAGGATAACGAGCAGATGAGTCCTTATCCTTTACAAGAAAACACCTCTCCTCATTAACTCGAGAGAGACTCTTCGTAGTCTCTGCCCTCGTTGTTGCATCGAATCTCTAAGCTGCCTTTCATCATCGTGCCACGTTTTCTTAGGCGGAATTTACCCCCTATAATAATAATAATAATAATAATAATATATAGTAGATTCATGTGAATTGCTATTATTGGTACATCCGTACATACTATGAAAGTGTAGTGACAAAATTAAGTCAATGCAAAAGATAGAAACTAATTAAATCGCCTTTCTAGAATTACTGTTTTAAGATACAGATAGTGAATCATAGTGAACCCAAAAAAAATTAATACATACAGTAAAAAGGAAGAATGAAACTGGAAAAATTAATAAAGAATTTAATATGGAAGAATAAGTAAGACAAATTGACTACTGCACTAGGAAAAATCCTTTTGACCACAATAGAAAAAATTATGTCCACACTATGAATTAGTTAATTTTTGAATATTTTTCTCCCTTTACTTTAAAAATTAAATAACTTTGTCTATTTAAAAAAAAAGAATAATATAGTCTTTTTATTATTGTGGTCAAATTTAAATCAAATTTTTGTGGCCACTATCCGCACAAATATCAGATGAAAATAGAATACTTCAACCCCTCTATCAACTATTATCAATTTTTATTTTTTTACTATATTAAAAATAGTTTTTTTTATTTTTATGTATTTAACTTTAAAATCATATTTATTTATTTCATTGTTATTATTAAGATGACTTATAACAATTAAGGTGATATGCTAAAATTATTATTTAATTTATTATTTTTTAGAAAACATACTAAATCAAGTATGAATATGAATCAAAAAAGTAATAATATTTTTTTATTTATCTATATTTATTCATATTTAACTTGATATAAATATTTATATTTAGTGTAGTTTATTTTTAATACACTGAACAATTCACGTGAAAGAGTATCCACAGCTGAAGGAAATAGTCAATCATTATCATTTGAAAGTTATAGTATTTATCGAAACAAAGAAACAACTAGTATTGAATATTTTTTTTTGGTGAATATAGTATTGAATATTGTTAAACGTGAAAGTCACTTACAAAGAAAAAAAGATTCTCTTATTAATAGTGCATTCTCTTACTTTGGAAAAGGAAAAAGAAAGACACGTGGAACTCTCGTTATTATTATTATTGGATGATGCTAAATGGCCATAAAACTTTGATCATAATATGGCCATAATATTAAAAAGTCTATAATAGCCTTTTGAAATCTTTTTTTATTTTTTTAAAGTTAAGATAATTAAGCATTAAAATATGTATACTCCCTATATTGCAATTTAATTGCAATACAAATTCTTAGGCAAGAATATCAATAGTCTTATACCATTAAAATACATATATTTCTTCAAAAACGTACATATTTTTTGCTATTACTCAAACACTATGTTTACTATCTATTTTTTTTCTCATGTTCTTCTCCGACTTTCTCTCCTTGTTACTAAAATTATCTCTAATTTTTTATTTTTTTAAGTATATGGTTAAATAAAATTAAAATATATATTTAAATAATTCTCGGGCATAATTTGTAAGATATCGCAATGACGACGACTCAACATACCTTAAACCTGATAAACGTTGACACTTACAGAAATTATGCATATAGTTCACATCTGTCAAGAGGTATAAGTGTTAATCATATAACTCTTTCACCCCTATATTACGACGATTTGATAAATTGTAAATTATTACTTATATTTGTTACTAAATGATTTCTAATAAAAAAAATTTTATTATTATTATGCTTAAATAAAATTAATATATATATATATATATAATTTTCAAATATAATTTGTAAAATATTATGATAACAACAAATCACACATACTTTACACTTGGTAATCCGATAAGTCGAACCACTAGTTCACTAACCAAAATTTCATTACGGATTATTTATTTCGATTCGATTTTGAACAGTCGTAGCTAGAGTCAAGGATGTTATGTTCAAATTTAAGTATTGATTGTCTTTTACTGTCACAAATAAAATTCTTACTATGAAAGAATAAGCATTGACTGAGACCATGCTGAAATATTGAGATCTTTATCTAATTATTTTTTTTAACTTGAAAAGGTGTAAAATTATACTAACTGAAATTAAGAATGTCAATCTAAGTAAATTTATTTGAAACGTATCTAACAATAATGATTATGTTTTAAAATTATAAAATTATACTTAAATTAACAAATAATGAGTATGTGTGAAAATTGACAAATTCTAAACGTATTTACCACTGTATGTTTTCAAATACTGAAAATACGTTTCACTGAAAAAATATTTAAGTGTGGAGGAAAATATTTTAATAAAGAATTAGAATTAGAGAAATTTTTTTACTCGTGAATTAGAATTAGTAAAAAATTATGTTTAAATCGGTTGGAAAATACGTTTCAATTTTCACAGTATGTTTTCAAATACGTTTGATTGAAAATTATAAACGTTTATACCAATTATGTTTGATGTGTCGATGTCTATTATTTCTAAAGTCTTTTGAATTGACGATTGAAATATCATCATTTTTTTTTAAATTATCTAAATCTATTAGTAACAATTAATAAAATACTTAATTAAAGATCATATTAATAACAGTGTAAGTAATGATTCACAAGTTATTAAATCGGACTAGACAACTTGTTACAAAATCATATGACTCTCTTAGATTGATGTTGACTAAGGTTGACAGTTACAGATTATATATTTTTATTGTTTACTATAATGTGTCAATATTTATCATGTCTAATGTGTTTTGAGTTTTTGTTGTTGTTATTGAAATATTTTCAAATTAGATTAATAATTATTTAAATATGCAATTTAAATTTGTATAAATATATTAATTAATATAATTACTTAATTATAGGTCATATTAAATAATGATTTACAGGATCAAATCGACGTGACATAGGAATACAAGTCTACCACATTAACGTTGGACTCTCTTTTGTTGTTGTTAACTAGGATTGACACAAATGAACTATATATAATTTTATGATTTTTATAGTTTGTTAATGTCTAAAATGTTTTGAATTTTATCTGTTATTATTGAATTGTTTACACATTAAATTTTAAAAATTATTTTTAATTTATTTAAATATAATATTTAATAAAATTATTTAAATAGAGGTTATATATAATAACAATCATAAGTAATGATTCATAATTTTTCAAATCGATGTAACATATGGGTTCAAGACGGTAACATCAATGTGTGACTCTCCTAAGTTAATGTTAACTAGAATCGACATAAATGAACTATATACATTTTATAATTTTTATATTGAATCGATATCTACCATGTCTAAATTATTTTGAGTTTTAATTGTCATTGAGAATATTTTTAAATTATAGTTAAATAATTATCTAAATACATTTTAAAATTTATTTAAACTCAATAATTGGTAAAATTACTTATTAGAGGTTACATTAATGGCAAATATATAATGATTAGCGAATTATTGAATCAAAGTAAATGTATTAAGTTCTATATTACAAGAATAAAAATAATTACCTATAGAAAAATATGAAATTTTTTAGTAGGCATGTTCTATTGATATCTCTTTTAATTTAATTGAAGCAGCAGTCCTGAAATTGTTGAATTTACTACATTCTCGATCCTTTAGATTAAAAATTTTGAAAAAAATACACAACAAGATTTTAAATAGCTAAAAACTCAGAGAAATAAATTGTTGAAGTGAATTTGTATCATTAGAAATTTTAATAATTTATCTTGTCTAATTACACAATTTTAATAATTTGTCTTGTCTAATTACATAATTTTAAGGAATTTTATTTTTCTGTTGATAAATTATAAAAACAGAATGTCAATAAACTTGAAAAAAATTACTTTTCTAAATTTTTTTAATTATTTTATATTCTAAATTTTCATTCTAAAAATGTGGCCAAATGGAATAACTGTCCACCAAAGACAAATAAAATTATTTATAATTATTTTTAAATTATCACTCAGTCATTTATATATCATTTTAAAAATATCCAACAATTTTAAAATTATTTTCAAGTTTAATATTATTTTAAATTTAAAAAATTATTCAAATAAATGAAATAACTTAACGTTTTTCTTCTTTGTTTGTATAGATATTATTTTGAAATGCAAAGTCAACAAACAAATAAGTAAACAAGTTAGATGTTCAATCCCCATGTGTTGGAAATAGCTAGAAGAATAAATGAAGAAAGAAAATATAAATTTGGGAGAAAAGGGTAAGAATGTAAAAATGTAAACCTGTTTACAATGTGAATAAACTTTATTATCAAATTTGAGCTATTATGGCCAAATTATAGCCACATTTTATGGCCAAAAGGATTTTTCCTGATTAGTATTATTATTATTATTATTATTATTATTATTATTATTATTATTATTATTATTATTATTATTATTTGGTGAAGAACAGTACTCTCTTCATTCCATAATAATTAAATTATTGAAATTTAAAACACATGTTAAATATATATATATATATATATATATAAATTAGTCATATTTTTTTATTTTTGCCCTTTTTAAACTCCAAAAACTTGACAATGATCATGCTAACTCTTCTTGGAACTCAACTTTGGAAATTTAATTAATGGGAGGTAAAATTGAAAATTTTTCCGACATCTATCTTGAAAAGTGAATAATTCAATTATTTTGGCCACTAAAAAATACTCCAATAATTCAATTATTGTGAAATGGATGAAGTTGTAGTTTATTAATCTTAATTCAAATAATTACAATGCTATCAAAACCACAGATTCTATCTATTGACAGTTCCCTCATTAGCTATACAAAATTGTCTAATATATCAAACTCATTATTAATATGCATAATATTGATAAATGACTCTTTTTTTGTTTTGCAAATTTTTTTTTCAACTTTTACATATTTAAAATCATAAAACTGAGGACATTTTGATATATTTGTAATTCCGTAATTTAAGATCACAAAATTAATTATTTTTTTAAAATTTTTGTGCCAAATTAAAATAGGATAAACAAATAAAATCGAGAGAGTAATATATTATCAGAGAAATAAACTATTTTTTTCGTTTCAAGTTGTTTGTCCTATTTATCTTGACACATAAAGGAATCACTCGATCCTCTAACAGTTCCTTCAAAGCAGTCGCCTAAAAGAAACTGTAGTGGTCTTACATTCGCATTTCCCCCATGTTTCAGATGCCATCGAAAGCATTCCAGGTAGGCTGTAATAAGTCGCTAGTAAGGCCGAGCAATCAACTTTTGTAGGATTCGACATCTATATCACCATGCTCCCCTACTCTTATCCAGTAGAATGAATGGTCTGCTCATATTTCTTACAGATCCTTACCGTAGTTAAAAAGGTAAAAAAAATATAAGTTATGGTATTAAATTATAAATGCGTTGGATGTATTAAAATATTATTTAATCTTATAATTTTAAATATGTCACATAAAACGTTGAAATTAAAATATTACTAAAAGTAATATATATTTTCTAATATATGGCAATAAAACTGTAAATATTTACCATACTAAAACCAATAAAACAAACTAGAGCAACCAAACTCTTAGCACCAAAATCAATATGTTAAAAGTCCAGACCTAAAGAAATCAGAATTGCTATCTAGCTAATTACATTCAACCTATGTATCAAAAAATTAATATGTTTAGCTCACCTGGACCTGAAATATATCTATTCTCCCCCTTAATTCCTTTTGTATGTGTGCAATCGTAAAATCTGTATTCACATTTATCTATCTAAAGCATTTTCAGTTTCTTGTTTCTCATGCATAATAAATTATTGCTCCCTACATAATGATATGCCCAAATTACAACTCCCCTAAAAGTGTGTAAGCGATGGTTGTCAAATATATAACCCAACTAGATTGGGGTCGAATCCCACAAGGAATATGGTGTTAACTCGGTCTTATAATTGTTAATCAAAGGTTTTCGAAAATAAAAAGGAATTATATTGTTAACTAATATTGTTCAGAGTTTACTCCGTGTAAGAGCTAGTGATTAATTTGCAAGGTCAAATCAATGAGAATTAGTAAACCAGGATTATGGTCACCAAGGTGTTTCAACAACAAGGGTTGAGGGTTATCTCAAATTCTTATTTAACGAATCCAATTGTCAGACTAATTGTGCAATAGAATCCATCAAATTATTTCTCAATCCTAAAAGATGGATTCATTTTAATTCTTTTGAACTTAAAGAGCAGATTTGATTAATCAATTAAATCCTCAAGAGGTTGATCCTGTTAAGGCATCAACTATAAAACCAAAGGTTAATTACTCTGATTTGCTTGTAACTCTTCTCTTTTCCTAACACCAACTTTTCTACTCAAACAAGTGGTGAAAATGGGCACATCCTTCGAGTTTGCAACTAAAAAAAATCATTAATCCGAAGAGAAGGTTATGCAATTGAATTTATCCACTGAATTTGATCATTCCCATAACCCTAACAATGAATCACACCAAGACTCCCATAACCCTAGTTATGGGAGTTTTAGCCACACTTAATTAAAGAAAGAAATTTCATTGTATGTTTCATAAATAATTCAGAAAAAATTACAAAGATACAAAAAATTGTTCCAATTCTTCAATTGATAGTAAATAAAATAAAATTCCAAGGTATATACTTGTTTCTCAGAGAACTCTATGTTACAATTATGATTCAATAGCCAAAGATGCCTAATCTAACCCTAAGCTGGGTATTTATAGGCTCCCAGAAAGTGGGAATTCAAAATTCAAATAAAAGTTATTGCGTCATCTGTTGAAGGCCAAAGTGACGGTCCATCATAAGCTTGACGACCCGTCACCAAGTCCATCGTCCGGACTTCACTTTCCATGTTGTCTGCTTAAGATTGACAGATGCAGTTACGGTCTATCGCAATCCTAACGGCCCATCACTAAGTTCGTCGCTGAGACTCTGATTTTCATAATTTCTGTTTAAGACCGACAGGCATAGTGACAGTCTGTTGCTGGAGTGAAGATCCGTCACTTGGACCGTCACTGAGGTCCTTGATGACTTCATTTTTGCTTAAGCCTGACGGACACAGTGACGGTTCATCACAAGTCTGACGGCCCGTCAGTTAGTCCGCCATATGCAATCATTTCCTGCTTTTCCAAGTTATTCTTCCTTCTGAGTAAATTTTCTGAGAATAAGTAAAACCCCATATCAAATACTTCAATAGTTGCTTAAAAACATACAATTAAGTGTAAGTAGTCTTACCAAGAGACTGGAATAAACTGAAAGTTGAAATGTCTTAAAACATGCATAAAAAATATAATTTGATAAGTTGGTGAATCACTACACTTAGTTTCTTAAAACCTTACATTTATAATATAAGTAGAACTAAAGCTGGAAAACAGTAAAACATGGGTACTGTATGAATATTGGGTCTGAAGCTACGAGGTGGAAACCGACATAACTCAAGGATCTGAATACACAAATATACTGATCCTGAGTGCATGAAAATTGTGATATCTGAGAACGCAAGACCAAGCATATACATATTTCTAAAATAATCTATAAACTGAAATATTAAAATCTGATAACTGGATAACTAATAATCTATATGCTTTGGTCAAGCAAATCTGAACTGAATTTGTACTGAATACTGCACTGAGACTGTGGGAGGTATCATCTAACTGATATGTCCCAATATGAGTTAATTGGAGTCCAACCTGTAACCCCAATTAGAAGGGTGTCAGTACTGTACCACGAGTACTAACAATGGTTGTGTGGATCCACTAAAGAGTCACCCTCAACTGGCAGGTGCTCTAATGAGAGATGTATTACCCTAAACGGGCAGGTGTACACTTTATCAACCCTCAACTAGCAGGTTGATATCTCTAACCTACGCCTGGCTACGTAGTTCTGGAACTAAGGGACTGCTACTAAAGGTCACACCCTCTACTGGAAGGTGAGCCCCCATTCCTAGGTTCGCTCGGTGCTAAATTCTACTCCCAACTGTACTGACCCTTATTACTGGACTGAACTAAGCTTAACTGAATAACTAACTGATTATAATAACTGGCTGAACGAAAATGCTCATGGTTTATCTGAAATCATTCTGAAGATACTAAAATTATGTAAACAACTAGGTATCGGGTGTTCATAACCCACTAGCACTGAATGGAAATAACAAAGATGACATATCAAGCTTTAAAAATCATAGTAGGGGATCATTACTCAAAACCCAACATTTAGACATTTCATCAAACACATAAAAGTCATGAACTTGAACATGGAAATATGGTATACATGTGAAAACAACATGGGTGCATGACTAAATTCATAAGTTGGGGATTTAACATGAAATCAATGGAGTAGAACATGAAAACTTGCAACTCAAAGCATGAATGGATTAAATCACTTGGAAACCCTTGTAGATATAGCAAGATTCATAATTCGATATTATAACATGAAATTCAATCGGATACATCATGGAAATCAAAACTTAAAGCATGAGATAACCTAACTCTTCATGAAAATATCCCAGGACATGAATTTAGTCAAATTACTAAGAAAATCATGATTTAAATTCTTCTTGAACATGTTATACTTCATAAACAAAAGGGAAAGTTCATATCTTTAATTAAAGAAAAGCTTTATTTTTTGGATCCATGGGTGAAAAGGGACCCATGGATGAACTCCCACATACCTGAGTTTCTTGATTTTCTTAATTTCTTAAAGAAAACTTGAAATTGGAACTTGAATTCATGAGTTGTTGAAAAAGATATCTTAAATTTCTTATTCTTGAAAAGGGAGGCTTGAATTCTTTTGGGTGAGGAACCCTAATCTTGATATTCTTGATATTCATGAACTTGAATCTTGAAACTTGGGAGATGATATTGAGAAGAAACCCTAATCTTATTCTTGAGAGTGGAATGAGGAGTTTATGTTGTTTAATTAATGGAAATAGAGGCAAAGTAATGCCCCTTGGGAGTAAATATCATGTCTTGGGATTTACAAGAAGGAAAAAGACCAAAAAGCCCTTAAACTAAACTCTACAGACAATTCTCGACAGTCTTTATGGGCCTACCATACGACTCGTATGGTTTGGGTACGATTTAGTCTTGGCAACTCATATGCTGGATAGTGTGCGATTCAGCTTGACAGTGCTTCAATATTTTGGCCATAACTTTTCACCGTGATATCGGATTAAGGCAAAATTATATCGTTGTAAAGATAATTTAATTATCTATCTGTTGGTGGGTCCTGAGATAAAAAATTCTTAATATATAAAAAGTTATGATCATTTGAAGATGACTGAAGTTATGTACATATTCCAAGAATTTAATCGCTAAGGGAGGTTTTGACTTGTTTATGAGCTAGGAGCTATTTGAGGACTTAATATATGTCCAAGTAACTTATAAAGCTATCAAAACATAAGTCTTGATTCTTGGATTGTCTACTGGTCAGGGTACGGGTCAGATCTTAGGACTCGTAACATGTCTATAGGACTTGTAGCCACTACTCATAAGCTGGACAAAACTTAGGGAACCTATACTACTGACAATACGAATTATCTTTATACGACTAGTAACTTAATTGACGACTTCTAGGGTCAACTTGTAACTTGAAAAGAACTTAAATCATCCTACACTGACATGGGTACGATTTACCACATATGACTCGTATGAGTCTTTACGTTTTGAGGGATGAGTCTTAAGCTATCTTGAGACCAGCAAAAATATAGGGTATTATAATATTTCCCATTAGGAACATTCGTCTTCGAATGAGACTGGTTAGCCTAAGAATACTGAGGCAACTGAGATCGTATACATAACCTGCATGAAATGGGGTCATGATTAAATAACTGAGTCTGAGACATAATACATGAATTGAAATGATTTCGTAAATACATGCAATGACATGAGAATGGTTATAAGGCTAAGATAGAAATGAGAGAGTCAGCTTATGAGTAACCATTACCTTAAGTTGGATCTAATTTCATAAAGAAAATATGAGAGGTTTAGGACGTGAAAACTCGGGGTATTACAACATCTCTCCCTTGGGATTATTTGTCCCCCAAATGGTACTAACTTAGTTGAAATACTAAGGAAAGTCTGAGATGAGGTAAGGAACACTTATGAGCTGAATCATGACTTAATATCTGAATCTAAAACCAATGCATGATCCATGGACGGAGTTGAATTCGTAGCTTGCATAAATGCTAATGCGAATGTTTTACTTCATGGAATGGCTATACTCATGAAACTTCGGATAGTAAGACTGGGTGGAAAGATAGAAAACTATTCGAGCATATTTGTATGATTGCTAAACTGAATTGTTGGCTATCCAGACTGGATTATACTAAAAACTTATACTCAACTGGAGTATTTCTTCAACACTCTTTCTAGGAAGTTATAATAACAGTAGGGAGCAAAGAATCTTGGGCATGATCTAAGTGAGATATCTAACTATGGAATCGCAACATGGCTACCATTCTATAATCATGGACTATAGGCCTATGAAACATAAACTGAAATTGTTATGCCTTAAGCAATCAAACTGCTACTCTCAATCTTAGACATACTCCCTCAACTATACATTCCACTTCAATACCGCACTTCACTTGAGGCTACTAAAAATATTTACATGGGAATTGATAACTCTATCTACTAAAGTTTAAGTTGAACTGAATTCTTTCACTATGTTCAAGCCTACTCGAATCTACAAAGTGCACACATAACACTGCAATACTAGTCTGAATCATGAATTCAATACCCTATGTATTTTCACAACTTCTCATCTCATGAATAATTTTTATTACCACTTCAACAGCTACATTCAACCTCATACAAGGAACTCACTAGCGCACAATGAATTCATCCACTTGTACAGCAACATGACATTCAAGCTTATCTTCATAACCACACATGAACTTCTAGGCAAGAAACCACAAAAGTATCTTTTTCATATTCTATAATACTCCTATCATTAACAACTTCCATGCGTTATTCTTAAGAAAATCACACACAAAATTTCAGTGAGCCACCGCGATAGTGGCGTGTCGTGGAGGCATGTAAAATCAGAAAAAAATGACTATTTTCAGTTTCGATCAAAATTTTAAAAGAACACTTTGGTCAATTCCCAAGCCCCCAATTCGTCATAAACAAGGAATTAAGCCTATTCTAAGCACTTTATACTTATTTTCATCCATTCTTTCTCAAAGAAAAACCCTAGAGCTCAAAGCTTACTCTCCAAGAAATCAAATTCCTCCATTGTTTCTCCAAGAAAACTCAAAATTTAGGATTCCCAAATCAAGATAATCAAGAGTTCATCATCAAAAGCACAAATAGAGATTCAAGTTCAAGCTTTCTTAGAAATTTCATCAATTAAAGTATGTGGGATTTATGAACAAGGATCCTCTTTCATCCTTGTGCCCAAAACCGAGTTTTTATTTGAAATTTATATGATTTTGAATGATTATACATGAGTTTTGCACTAGGGTTCATACCCATTATTGCTAATTGCAAGATTATGAGATTTCAAGTGTTTTAGAAGTTGAATTGCATGACTATTTTCATATTTTCATGCCTATTGCAGTAATTTCAAGATTTTGAGATGAATTATCATTGTTTTCATTACCAAGCATGATTATTATGATGTTTTGACATGAGATTGATGCATGGGTTACTATCCCAAGATTGAATATTATTATTTCTAAAACGATTATGCTTAAAGCATCAGATGATCAGTTTATTTTCAGATTTTCAGTTAGATTAGATCTTTTGATCCTCAGATAAAATTTGGAATCCATTTTATAGATTTATTACAAATTTCAAAAATCAGAATAGTTTTATTCACAGATTCAATCAGATAAATGCATAATTGGTTTCGTAATAACCCTTATGCTAGTTTTTAAAGTGGATTTCCAACAAAATGAGCATACAAATTTAAAAGAGAGTAGTATTTAGCACCGAGCTGGAAGTGTGGGATTAGCGTGCCCTATCTTCTACAGAACTACGTAACCAACGTAGGTACAAATTTAGATTATTCTCATTTCTATATGGATGACAGATACAGATGTGATCACTTAGATTAGGTTATACTCCTTGGCAAGAGTATGACACCTCTCCCCATCGTGAGGTTTTCCCCTTAGGGGAACAAGACGTTGGACTCCATGTTAGCTCACATGGTTTATGTCGGTTAGAAGAACCTCCCTTCAGATAAAGTATTTTCCCTACAGAAAGAGTAATACTAATAGAAAAGCTTTTAAAAAGTTAAGTGTAAAGGCTCACAACTTTATTCAGATTATGCTTTACAGAAAGATATTAGCTATAGATTTCATCTTTCAGATTTCAGATACAAAAGCGAGTCCTTTCTACACTTAGGTAGCATGATTTACAGACAAAACATTAGTACGGCTTTTAGAACTAAATGTTATGACTCACTAGGTTTATTCAATATGCTTTACTACTCATGATTACAAATTTCAGTTTCTCAGTTACTCAAGCTTATGTGAGTCATTTAAATTTGGCATGCATTGTTTTACAAATGATGATGATGATTGATATACTATTTTTACGTATGCATTTCACCCCATATACTCAGTACATCCTTAAAGTACTAATCCATATATACGTCTATGTGCTACATTGTCTCATAATGTAGGTTCAGGTGCTCAGTTCCAGCAGTGTGAGTAATTTCGAGCATCTCCATCTACATCCCGACAGTTGGTGAGTCCTCATAGTTTGGGGACTTAGTTATTCAGATTTTCAGCTTAGATGATTCAGTATTCTTTTCAGATAGTTCGAGTCAGCTGGGGGTGTGTCCCCTTGGCTCTCTAGTTATTAGTAGTAGAGACTTGTCAGACTGCTAAATATGATTCAGATTATTCAGTTTTGATTGTCCAGACTCTTAAATCTATTATTTCAGATGTTATGATTCTGATATTCTCAGTTAGTTCAGGCAAATTTTCACATTTAGTATAATTTTATACCTATATTTCCGCTATTATGAGATTCAGACTTAGCAGAAGACAAACAGGGTTAGCTTAAGGCTACTCATAGTCTTGAGCACCGTGTGACGTCCCGGAATCAGGATTCGGGGCGTTACAAATCTCCTCACCCTCATCCTCGCATGACTAAGGTGTGGTCTTTGGTCACCTCTTCTTACACCCCTTGAGCCGAGGTAATGGCCTTCTCTGGTGATTTTTCGGCTAAAGTTCAACTAACTGCCTCTTCCTCCACTAGATCAAGTTCCAATTCCTCTTGAATATCACTGTGTTTCTGTTTCTCCAATTGCTTAAAGGTCTGTGCATAAACCCCCTCTATAGATTTTTAAACCAAAGAAAATTAACTTTCTCCTGCAAAAAATAATGTTTTTTAACATTGATATAAAATAAAAATATGATAAACAAATTAAAATGAAGAGAATAAAATAGAGGGAATATATACTTTTTAAAAACTTCAATCATATCAAGTACATACTTTATTTATCCCAATCCATATGAGTTATTTGGAGTTGAAACGAAATTCAAGTGAAAAAGAAGAACTTTTAAAATTTGTGATTAAAAATAAATGATATTATTTATGTGGTTATAAATCATTTCATTAACGATAAAATTACATTTTAAAATTAAATTATTATTAAATATAAAAATATATTATTTTTTAAAAAACTAATTAAAAAAATAATTCATATAAATTGAGATTTGTCATTTGCTAAGAAAGTTCTGACATGATGTACCAAATGAAAGGACATAAATGTGACGTGAAAACGAGTACACGTGAATCATATAACGCCCACGTTTTATTAAAGGGATTCTCACTGAAATATATGGTTGAAAAAACATAGGTAGTTGAGAATGATAGGGTGGTACATTTATTCACACAAAACATAAAAGTTAAAAGCTACTTTAATAGTGGTGGAGAAAGCAAATTGTGTATATCTGTTGTATATATATCCTAAGTGATTAAATCGAATTAATAAATAAAAGAGGTAAAAGAAAGGAGGTAAAAAATTATGGGATAATTTTATAAGACAATAAGAGAGGTTCATGAACAATAAAATGACTGAGAAAAATGATCCGTAAGTCAACCTACATATTATAATATGATTGATCAACTTGACACAACGCGCAAGTCAACCTGTCTGATATGTGTTTGTGTATCTAACATGTGTCTTACGTGAATACATTAGAGGCAATTTTTTTTTTGTTTCCCATCCGATGTCGGTATTCATATTGGAGCTCGATTAATTCAGATTTACACCGCGTAGGATCCCATTCGGGAGGAAGCGTTCTTTAACAGAGTTTTCTCCGTATCCATGATCGAACTCTCAACTTCTGGTTAAGGGTGAAGCAACTTCATCCACTGCACCACAACTCATGTTGCTCATGAGAGACGGTTTAAATGCATGTGTAGCATGTGTTATATTCAGGAGCGACTCAACCACATTAGTGGCCTAAAGCAAAAATCGAATGGAGGCCTTGAGTATTTGAGAAAATTAATTTCTTATAAAGCCTATTTTAAAAATTATATAATCGATTTTTTCTTATAATTCTTTTTTAATTAATAATAAAGTCCATGCATTTAATCTTTACACGGTACTCTAGATATATCAAACATCTTCAAATAATTTTTTCTACAAATAATATTTGATATTTAAAAAAAAATCTATAATCTATTATTAACTAAAAAAAAAATGAGGCCCCTCAAATTTGGAGGCATAAGGTGATCGCTTTTTTTGCAATAGGGTAAAGCCACCGCCGGTAATATTTGTGTCATGCTCACGGAATCATGTTTTAATATTATTACACATTAAAAAATAGTTAGCTTAGTAATATAACATCTGAAGGAAAATTCTTACAATATCGTGTACATAAAAAAAATATGAGACCCACAAGTAGTTAAAATGGGTTGGGGCAAGAGTCTCCGGCTTCTCTCTAAATCCCCACCCCCCACCCCTTTTTTTGCACTTCCCTTGTTCTTCTACGGCACAATTGTTCCTCAATCATGCCTAATTTATCAACAGCTCAATCAAATTCGCCAGTCTTCAATGATGTCCCCATGGAAGAGGGTAAACCCTCCTACAAAGCTATAGCGGTGAATCTATTACCCACTCTCGATTACCTTTCTGATGTCACCTTTGAAGAAGTTTTGTCTGATCAATTGGAGAGTGATTCCGTTGATCTAACTGTAGAAGACGTTTTTATGCACCTTGGCAATTTGCAGTTACTATCAAAACTTTTCACAAGAAATTCACACACCTCTATTTGAAAGAAAAATTGAAAGCCCTGTGAAAACATTCCGAGCCTCTTTATCTTATTGTTCTGGGACATAATTTCTTCACAGTGAAATTCACAGATCCAGCAAATCAAGAAGTGGACCATGGTTCATTGCGGGGAGTTTTTTATCAGTGCGAAAATTAGAACCGTGCTTCGTCCCTTCAACCGCCCAATTGGAAGCAACGACCATCTGGATACGCCTGCCCCAACTCCCAACGGTGTTTTATGATGCAACCATCCTAAAATGAGTAGGGAGGAAATTGGGTAAGCTGTTGAAAATTGATGCATGTACGTCGGCAACAATCAGAGGTCGGTATGGTAGGATCTGTATCCAAGTGGCTATAGATCTGCCAGTTCGAACGTCGATTATCATTAGTGGCTACCACTAAGCCATAGTCTATGAAAGGGAAGGTATACTTTGCAAGAAATGCGGTCTTCTCGGCCATACGGAGACTACTTGCTCGAAGTTCGCAACCCCAGTTTCCCCAAAGGATCCGGCGACATCAACTCCTTCAGTCCCACTGAAAGACCAACAAGAGGAAGGTTAGCGCACTATCTCCTTCGCCAAAAAGAAGAAATCCCCAAGTCCCTCTGGCAGCCGGGTAAAGGTGGGGAAGGAATTCTCCAGGTAACATAGCTTCATAACCTCCAGGTAAGTTCTCATCTCCTACCCTTCCCCGCCCCCTGCCGATGGGAACCAGTGGAAGTTCCGACAATGGCGATGCTGGACAGACCTTCTTAGGCACTGGGCCTGCCCCGAAGGGCCACAAGTATGGGCATGGCACAGTCATAGGTAGAGATTCTTTGCCCGATCCACACTCTGCGGAACTAATAGTTGATGGATCTGGCCCAACAGAGATTTCTCAAGGCCTGATTCCTCCTGTGGATAGAAACTTGGGCCACTCCATCTTACCCAAGCCCAATTCTGCTTCCATTAATATTATTAGCACTGCTTTGCCTGGGTCATCTATAGCCCTTATCCATTCTACTACTTCTATTTTTAATTTTAATATTACCCACCCTCTTAAAAGTATTTCTTGCAAAAAGAATGTCTTACCTCGTGGGACCCACAGCTGCCACCTCACTTCTCTTCCTTCCACTTCTAATACTAATGATTACCGCATATCGGTGGCTAACTCTTCAGTTCCCCATTCTGAAGTGGTGGAAATCCCCCCACTCAGATAATGCATTGTTCGAGGGGAAAACCCTTCCTCCTCCACCCTTATTTAACACTTCTTTCTATCAGTCTGAAACCATGCAAACTAACTCGTTTAATAAGCATGAGCTCTCCTTTTCACATGAACATGACCTCCCTTGTTTCGGAGCCCCTACCATCGTACCACATCCCATCCTCTTGGTTGGAGATGTGCCTCGCCAACCATTCAATCCAACTTAATGCACTTTGGGAGGGAAAACTCTTGACCCTCTATGTCCAGAACCCCAACTATCTGGCCCAGTTGACTCTGGATTGCTTGAGTCGGGGTCTTCAAAATTACGGTTAAAATGTTTGTATGACAGCTATATTTCATGTCCTCGGTCCATCCGTCTAGGAAGACATCACTCCTCAGAGTTTATCAGACCTGATAGCCCAAGTCAGCTCGACCCTTCCATTCTTTCCTCCACCAAATCCTTTTCTTCTAGCTCAAGGTCCAATTTTTGTGAGTCATTATGGGGATAACCTGATCCCACAACCCCCACTCTTCCTTCCTCCACCATCTCTCTCTCAGGAAATATTAGAAAGAGAGAAAACCTTAGCATCCCTGAGGGATACCAATAGATAGTTGAGGGAAATTCTAGCTCAAATGAAACTACCCAAGATGGATGTACTCACTTTGGGAAGTCTTGTGATACAAGATTGAACACACAACACGGATTCAAGAGATCTACAAGATCAACAACAATAGAGAATCAAAGGCCCCACTCGGCTTCTCTATGTTTTCAAGACAACAACAACAATATTCAACAAAGTAAATGGAGAATACAAGATTACAAAAACTATAGTGAATTGAAGAGGCCCCACACGACTTCACTATGTCAACACATAAACAACAAGATTACAACAACAACAAGGTTACGGGTACATTAATAACAACAAGGAACCACGGATTCAACAAGATACAAGATAAATAGTTAGACCAAATGAAGGGACAATCTTAAGAACCCAAGAATTGTTACACTCTTGGAACCTTAAACACTATCCGCGACATAAACCTAACTCTACGTTGACACAAGAGGGCCTTTTCCTCCTCTAAACACCAACGTTTCAAGCCAATATGCAAACACAAGTGAATCTTCACTTGTCTAGCCCTAGTTTCGGTTGGAGCTCTTGAGAGAGAACTAAAGTGTTGCAAATGCTACAAATCTCAAAATATGATCCACCCCTTGAATAAAACCCTAAGTGGTTCTATTTATATTACATTTCCCAACAAACTTAAAATGACAAAGGTGCCCTTTTAATGAATAAGGCTTCAAGGTCACCCCTTTAGTGCACACATAGGGGTGGTTTTTGGTTTCTCCCACACTTAAGCTCGGGCCTTATCTCGGTTTCCTTTGACATACACAAAAAGGGTCCATCTACGAGATCACACTTGTATCATCCTCTCCATATTAAGAGGAGTTTGACCACAAACTCAAGCAATCTTTACCCGCAAGCTCTCCTCTTCGAATAATATTTTCTCGGCTCCTCCCAAGGTTAGGATATTCAACCAAGGGTGTCATGAGATCATAAAGCTTTCTCCTTGGTCTTGGATGTCCTTCAACCTGCACATAAGAAGAATGGATGCTAGGCAAAGTGCTAGCATCCCGGTTAGTAAGCATCAAAGGGTCTTTGTGGGCAAATCTCACTTCTTGAACTCTCGGCTCCTCCTCTTCTTCATCATACTCACCCTCGGTTTCCTCTTCTAAACCATCACTAAGCATGATTCTCCTTGCCATAAACAAGGGTACTACACACTCTCCATCAACTAGCCAAATATCTTCCAGGCCTTCATCTATTTCTACCTCGGCTTCTTGCTCTCCATCTTGAGCATTTTCATCAAACTCATTTAATACAAGAACCACCTTATCACCAAGGTAATACAATTTTCCTTCCCTAAGGATTACATTTCTCCAATTTAAGCACTCATTAGCCTTGTACCCCCACCCTTGACATTAAAAACATTGAACTCTTTTAGGACGAGAAGTAGAATTCGGTTTACCTTGGTTTCTCGGAAGATACCTTTGGGAAGACTTGGTCTCAGCTTGGATTATCTTGGCCTCGGGTTTCTCCTCATTGGATGAGTCAGTCTTGTCCTTGTGCCAATACGAGGGTGATTTCCCTTTGAACTTGCTGCCCGTCCTTTCCCGTATCTCTCTCTCAATCTCCAAGGCGGCTTGGAAAATGGCGTCAATTATGTCAAACTTGTGTAAGGTCAACCGTGAAGCAATTCTCTATTCAACCCCACCTTGAATCGTATAATGTCATGACTCACTTGTTCCCCTCTATGATCAAGTTTCGAGATGAGTTGTTGGAACTCATCGTAGTAAGTCACGACGTTTTTGTTTCCTTGCCTCAAGTTATACAACTTGGCAAGGAGCTCTTGATAATATCTTTCAGATAGGTACCTTTGTCTCATGAGGTACCTCAGTTGATACCAAGGAGGGGGCTACCCCTCCACCAACACATTGCCAAAACGCTTAACATACTCCCACCATGTAGTAACATAACCCTCAAAGTGAGTAATCACATAGCAACTCTTCTTCTCTTCTGTAAGATCATTGACTTGGAACACCCTCTCACATGCGGATTCTCGTGCAAGAAACTCTTCGGGATCACTCTCACCCTTAAAGATTGGAAACCCCATTTTGATGGTATTTAGTCCTACTTCATGGATTTGGTTCCCTTGTTGGTTCCAATGACCAACTCTTCCTTCTTGGCCATGAACCTCCCTTGGATCAACATGTCTACCTTAAACCTCTTCCCTCCTTATTTAACCATCATCAAATGGACATACCCCTCATGTTGGATAGATCTATTTAGGCTAAGTGGATCTTGTAGTGGCAGGTTTGAATTTGGTGGATAATAAGGTCTTTGGCCAAGTCGAGTTTGGTTTGGAGGGCTCGGGTTGTGGGGTGGAATTTGGGTTCCAAGTCCTTCTTGTTGGACTTGGTGAAGTGGTAGTTGGATTGGCCTCTCATGGTCTCGGGTGAGGGAGTATAATGGAGTTCGGTTTGTGACATTGGAGGGTTGTCTCGGTGGATGGAACATTTGGTGCAAGGCCTCGGGAGTAGTGGTCGGGGAAATGTGTTGAGGGGTGGATGGTCGACTCCTTTGAATTTCCACACGCTATAATCTCCCACTCATTGATGCCATATCCGTATCTAGTTTCTCAAGACCCACATTCAACCTAGCCACATCTCGGGACATAGTTTCAAGTCAATCCAAAATGAGATTGATGGCATTACTATCCATTGTTTGATCGAGCATTTGAAGACTCGGGTTCCATTTTAATGGTATTGGAATTAATCCTTCAAGTTATGATCCAAAAAGTCACCAAATCAGTCTACTATGTTACACACAACAATACAACACAAAACCTACAAAACAAAACACAAGTTAGTTCAAACAACCTCACTATTCTCTCACTCACGTTGTGGTCTCACACTTGATGTCACAAATGTTTGCAAGTCGGCTTGTAGTTGGGGTGAGTTGAAGAGTAAGTCTACTCCTTAGTCCTAATGGATTCTTTGTTGGATGACTCAAGTAAGTAATGTTCGAACTTAAACCAAGAAGCACTATGATTATAAAAACGATAAAAGCATAAAAGAAACGTAGACACAAACAAGGGATGCAAAGGACTAATTGACAATCTAGTAGGAGTTTACTAGTTTGTTAATTAGTTCTACGATCAACTAATGAAACCAAGAATCAACAATTAGAAACTAGAAAATTTCAAATTTGAGTTTAATTAGTGACATGAACAGTAGCAAGTGGTGACGTGGCAACATGTAATTTGTCTCGGGCCCACAAAACTTAGTCACAAATTTGAAATTCTCAACCTTCACACAATTTAGAATGAAAGGCAATTGGTTTTGGTGGAAAAGTACAAGTCTTGAGTTTTTTTGTAAGTTTATTCTCAAAAGGATGATCTTGAATTGTACTAGTTCCACCAAACAAGGATCCTTGATTTAAGGATAGTAGTTGAAAAAGTCTATGAAGTGATGGTTCAAGTCTTCTCACCATCAAACTTTAGAACTTTTATCTTCACCTTTTTGAATCAAGTTTGCACTTTTTGTAATTTAAGTTACAATACTAGGTGAAGAATAAGATGAACACAATAACAATCTTCATGAAGATAACAACAACAACACCAATCGGCCACCAATCTTTAACAACAAGGTTCAACACATGTCCAACTTCAATTCACCACAATAATAGTCAATATTACAAGCTCAACTTTAGATTTGGACACTTTTGTGTTGATGAGACAGGAACCAACACAAGAAACAAACTAAACAATTAAAATCTTTTGTAGATCTACAACCAATTTCGACCAAGACAACAACACAACACCATTTTCTCGTCCAAGAACAAGATGGACAGATTTCTCTTTTTTTCTTTTGGAATTTTCAGATTTCAACAATTTTTTTTATTTTTTTTTTTATATTTTTCAACTACCAAGCCCAAGATTGATTTTGTTGGAAAAAAATCAACCACAAGCTTTGATACCAAATGATACAAGATCGAACACATTACACGGATTCAAGAGATCTACAAGATCAACAACAGTAGAGAATCAAAGGCCCCACTCGGTTTCTCTATGGTTTCAAGACAACAACAACAATATTCAACAAAGTAGATGGAGAATACAAGATTACAAGGACTATAGTGAATCGAAGAGGCCCCACACAGCTTCACTATGTCAACACATAAACAACAAGATTACAACAATAAGAAGGTTATGGGTACATTAACAACAACAAGGAACCACGGATTCAACAATATACAAGATAAATAGTTAGATCAAATGAAGGGACAATCTTAAGAACCCAAAATTGTTACACTCTTGGACCCTTAAAAACTATTGGCGACACAAACCTAACTCTACATTGACACAAGAGGGCCTTTATCTCCTCTAAACACCAACGTTTCAAGTCAATATGCAAACACAAGTGAATCTTCACTTGTTTAGCCCTAGTTTCGATTGGAGATCTTGAGAGAGAACTAAAGTGTTTCAAATGTTACAAATCTCAAAATATGATCCACCCCTTTAATAAAACCCTAAGTGGTTCTATTTATATTACATTCCCCAAAAGACTTAAAATGACAAAGGTGCCCTTTTAATGAATAAGACTTCAAGGCCACCCCTTTAGTGCACACATAGGGGTGGTTACTTAAGCTCGGGCCTTCTCTCGGTTACCTTTGAAATACACAAAAAGGGTCCATTTACGAGATCACACTTGTATCATCTTGTAGGGCTAGAATTCATCGACCTCATCCACGAGTTGGTAATTGTACTATTATCATACGATTTGACAAAATTAGAACTCATGATCACTCTCCCAAGCTATATTCAAGGGGAGACATTCATAGTCAAGCTTACTCTCCTCTACAAGAAGAAGAAAGACAGAGAGTGGATAGAGCCATCCTCACCTCTTGGGAAAGAAAAGGCAGTGATGCTGACCCCCTAAAATCACCCCATCCCAATAATGCAGAACTGCATAGTATGGAATGTTAAGGGAGCAAATAAACCTGAGTTTAGGAATCATTGTAAATCAATGGTAGGCATCATCAACCTACCATTTTGGCCCTTCTGGAGACCAGGATAACTAGTCACTATAAGCTTATGGAGGAGTTGGTTTTCTGTTGTCTCATTCATTCTAGTGCTATTGGGAGTTCTGGGGTTATAGTAATTATGTGGAAGGATGAGGCTATAGCTATCAGTGCCATCTCCATTACCCCTCAAGCTATACATGCCACTGTGAAGGTAGTACTTTTTCCACTCTTTGGGTTTTTAGTATTGTTTATGCCAGCCCTGATTTCCTATTAAGAAAGTAGTTATGGGAGAAACTTATGTCCTTATCTGATGCTCTCACCAGCTTAAACTATTCTGCATGGCTTGTTGGGGGTACTTTAATGAACTCCTCAGAGCCTGTGAAAAATTTGGGGGTAACCCCTTAAACCTGTCTAGGTCTTTTAAATTTTGGACTTATGTTAGTCATTGTAAGCTCATTGATCTAGGGTATAGAGGTAGTAAATACACGTGGTCCAACATGAGGTGTAGGAATAGGCAGGGATTGATCCTTGAGAAGTTGGATAGGTTTTTGCGAATGATCTTTGGATCCATCTTTACCCTAAAGCTTCTATTTTGCACCTACCCAAGACTCACTCTGATCACTGTCCTTTGTTGATAAGTTTTACTAGGCCTTCTTTTGTTTTTTCTAAGCTTTTCAAGGTTGAGTCAATGTGGTGTAGCCATAGGGACTTTCAGAACCTAGTCTCACACTCTTTCCAAGAAGGCTCAGACCTTACCATTGCTACCCAGGCCTTTGAAAATATTGTCAAAACATGGAATAGAGAGGTTTTTGGCAACATCTTCCATAAAAAAAGATATTTACTTTCTAGGCTTGAGGGAATCCAAAAATCCCAGAGTTACCCCACTAGTGCTTTCCTACACAACCTGGATCACACTCTGGTAAAAGAATTTAATTACATCTTGGATCAAGAGAATGAGTTTTGGAGACTCAAATCCAGGATAGGCTGGTTACTAGAATGAGACAAGAATACAAAGTTCTTTCACACTTCTACAATCAATAGAAGAAGAAAAAATTGTATAACTTCTTTCCTAGTTGATGGTACTTGGATTTATCAGCCCTAGGAAATTAAGCATGCCATTACTGCTTATTATTCCACCCTATACTCCACTGAGCATTTCAGTGCCAAGCTCCTTTGTTAGCCAAATCCCTCTAACTCTAGATCCCTTCCTTCCTTTTCCCATGATCTTCTTGACTCCTTGCCTAGATTAGAGGAGATTAAGAGAATTGTTTTCTCCTTTAAGCCACATAAGGCCAGTGGACCTGATGAGATGCACCCCTTCATGTACTAGAAATATTGGGCCACTATGGCCCCCCTCCTTCTAGATTTCTGTACTTTCTCCTTCTCTACCTCCCTTATGGATGAGAAAGTTAATTCTACCTCTCTTTGACTTATTCCTAAATGCAAGAATGCTTTCTCCCTTAAGAATTTCAGACCCATAGATTTGTGTAATACCCAGTACAAGATTGTCACCAAAATTATTGCTAACAGAATTAAACCTTTTCTTCAAGATATAATTAGACATAATCAGGCCAGCTTTCTCTCTTCTAAAAGATCTGCTGATAATGCTATCATTGTCCAAGAATGCTTGGCACACTTTAATAAAATGTATGGGCAAAAATAGAATATGCTTCTAAAGATAGACCTTGAAAAGGCCTTTGACGGGCTGGAATGGTCTTTCATCGGATAAGCTCTCTTTTTCTTCAATCTCTCTCTGCTCTTTCTAATATGATTATGTCCTGTCTTTCCACTTCTTTCATCTCTGTGTTGGTCAATGGCAGTACCACCCCTAGTTTCAAACCCACAAGGGGCATAAGACAGGGAGATCCTATGTCCCCCTATCTTTTCATTCTATGTATGAAGCTTCTCTCTAGGAGAATCAATCATGAGGCGGACATTCTTAATTGGATTCCCATCTCTATCAGTAGAAAGGTCCCCCTTATCTCCCACTTATTTTTTTATGATGACCTCACCTTTTTTGCTAAGGCTGATAGGGACAATTGTCTTGCTATTCTTACCACTCTCCAAAGCTTCTCTAACCACTCTGGTCAAAAGGTGAATCTTGCTAAATCTATGGTGTTTTTCTCTAAAAACTGCAGCCTGACTACCCAACAAGATCTCTCCCATATTTTGGGCATCAAAACCAGTTCCACTTTTGGAAAGTACTTAGGTTTCCCAATGTTCCATCCCCCCAAGGCTTCTGATTTTCACTTCTTGTTTGATAATATGAATAGAAAGCTTGTTGGATAGAAAAAAAACTTTCTTAACATGGCTGGGAGAACTACCTTAGATAAGGCCTCCCTTAGAAGGCTGCCTAACCATGTTATGCAGTTTCACCTTCATCCTAGTAGCATCCATAAGAAAATTAATAGAATCCAGAGGAATTTTATTTGGGGTACTACTGATTCTAGGAAGAGAATGCATTTGGTTATATGGGATGTTATTACTAGAGCTAAGAAGGATGGTGGGTTGGGTATGCAAAAGGCCAGCATCAAGAATGATGCCCTTTTATGTAGCTTAGCCTGGAGGATACATTCCTCTCGATCCTCTATTTGGGCTACTGTTCTCACTAATAAGTACATCAATACTTCCTCCAGGTCCTCTCCTTGTCCTTCTAGAGTATGGAGGAACCTCTCTAAAAATTGGAAACAATATAGGGATGTCATCCAATGGAGTGTTCATGATAGCACTAAGGTGGATGTTTAGAGAGATAGATGGATTCCTCACTGGCCTCCCCTTAGTCAAATTATCCAGGGTCCCCTCCCTACCCTCTCATCTCTCACTCTCTTCTAGGTCTAGCACCAAGGGGTCTGGCACCTGGATGCCCTCCCTTTTGAGGTCCCCTTCAAGCATACTGTCTTTCATACTTTTTGGCCCAATCCTAGACTGAAAGTTGATTCCCCTCTTTGGATTGTAAATGGAAAAGGTTCCTTCTCTTGCAAGAGTGCTTACTTACACCTTAGAAGGCAAAGGTCTTCCCTAACATCCAACTCTACCTATTGGAATTGGATCTGGCATACAAAAATTCCCCCTAAACTTTAATTCTTTCTTTGGCTGATGCAGCACCATAACCTCCCTACTAAAGCCACCTTGGCTTATAAGGGAATTAATATTGATCCCACTTATTGATCATATAACCATCCCTGTGAGGACTCTCCGCACATCTTCTTCCATTGTAACAATGCCTTCTCCTTTTGGACAGACCAGGTTAACGCCTATAGAGGCCACCTTAGTATCACCACCTAACTCTTTTCCCCCTCTGAATGGCCTAGTACTTTGAAATACCTCCTCAACACCACTTTTTACAACCTCATTCCTTGGTTCATTCTCCTTTCTTATTGTCTTTGGCACATCTGAACAAGCAGGAATAATAGTTTTTTAACCATCTCCAGAATCGCCCTACTTTTAGGAATGATTATTTTGATGCTGTGGAATTCTTTCACTTGTCCAATAACCCATCTTCTGCCCCTCACCTCTCTATTTCCTTGTGTTGGACACCTCCTCCCTAAGCTCATTACAAACTTAATACTAATAGAGCTTGCCAGGGCAATCCTGGGAAAGGGGTATTGGGGGAGTCATTCGAGACTCCACTAGGAATTGGATGGGAGGTTTTTTTCAAAGTTTTCACCATACTACTAATATTCATATGGATCTCTTGGCATTGCACACAGGCCTAAATATGGTTTATGAACATCACTGGTTTCCTATCGAAATCACCATTAATTCTCAACTAATCATATTGATGCTATAGAGGACACTTATTATATAATCCCATTATTGATACTTCCAGATCCCTCATAAGAAGGATGGGTGGTCCACCAGTTCGGCACAACTATAGGGAGCAGAACAGGGTTACGGGGATGTTTCATCACTTGTTCCTTTCTTTGGGCATAACCCATCTGTTTTTGTACTTGAGCCAGACTAGGCACATGAACTGTGATAACCTCTTTTGATTTATGCATATCTTCTTCAGCAAAAAAAAAAATATGAGACCCATAAATCTTACTTATGTTTTTACGCTTTTGATGTGATTAATAAAAGTTTACTTTTATATAGTGTTTATATCGATTCAATAGATACATAATTTATGTCCGTTATTAGAATGTAAAATATTACTCTTAAGGGTGCTAGTTTCCTATTTCAAAATTTGCATCAATAGATAAATTAATTTTGTAATTGGCCACTCCCTTATTGTCAATGATAAACTAATTATTAATTAGTTAACATTATTAGACTATTTTTTCATAAAAAGGTTTTATCTCCCGATCTAAAAAGTAAAAAATTATAGTATAGAAAATGTCAGAAATTGTCCATACATTAAAAATATTCTTTTCATTAAAAAAATGAGTCTATTAATAATTAAACATTAAATTAGCACAAAAATTAAGAAGACCTGTAATTGTGAAGCTGATGCTCTGTAGTTAAAGTTGCTGTTTTGCAATAAAATATTGTATGCAAATTACAAGTATATTCGTGATTGGCAGATACGATATCAAGATAAGTTGATTTATCATATGATCACTCAACTAATAAGTATTATCTTAAAAATTATTTTATTTATCAAAATAAATTAAAAATAAGAAAAAAAGTGACTTTATGAGATAATAACTATTAAGTGAGCTGAGAATTCAACATGCACAAAGATAGTTATTAGGGGCCTTTGGCTATTTTCTCAGGGGTCGTTTGATTGGGAATAAGTTATCCCGAGATAATTAATCCTGAGATAGTTAATTCCGGAATTAGTTATCCCATCATATATATGGCATAAGTCATCCCATCACTAAAGCATAGATGATGGGATAAATAATCCCTTGACTGGTTACTAGCTACCTCCCACCAAACATGAGATAAAATAATCCTACGTTGTTTTATCCCGAGACTATTATAACTTATACCTAACACCATGACCCCTCAAAGTTTTACTCCCTCCTTTTCAATTTATTTGTCTAATCTGTCTTTGCACAAAATTCCAAAAAGTAATAAAAAAATTTGAATTCTGCAATTTTAAATTAAAAATATGCATAATATATCGAAATAGTTTTTAATCTTGTGAGTTTAAACATGTCATATAGAATAAATACACATAATCTGTACCTAATGTTTCTAGGTTCACTAGCAAAGAATGAGAACACTCTTATCAAAATGCATTGCATACTTCTCCATCTGACAAATTATATGACATAGAATAGCAGGTGGTCGGCCTTTTATGTTCATAATGTCATCTTATATGAGTAGAGTTTATATGAGTAGAGTTCATTGATGCATGCAACTTCTTTAATTAATCTAGGTATAAGGTTAAGTAATGCATTGTCTTCACTAAAACTTCTTATTAGCATTTGTGACTTTCTTAAAACAAGGCTGATTACAAAATTTGTACTTCTCTAAAGTGTTAGGAATTGTCCTGAATTTTCTACCTGAATTCTATCATAATTTTGTTTTACTTCGAAAAGGAGTTTTTAGTGAAAAAGGTTTCCTAATAGGAAAAAATCTCTTTCCTATTAGATTTCTATTAGGTTTATCCTTTCTTAAAGGAAGGGTTTTGTAATTCTATAAATATAGAAAATCTCTCTTCTCAAGTCATAATACAATAGCATCCACAATGAAGTCGTTTAAGAGTTTTGTTTAAGGAGAGATTTTCTCTCAAGTAGTTTTTATGTTTTTTTATTTATGTTTTTATTATGTCGGCTAATTGGCTAAATCATATCAATAATATTATGTTTTAGTATGATTTTCTTGTCATCTTATTTATCGTCTCACTAGTTTGCAAACTTTAAGCTTCCTCGTGACGCTCTCTCGATTTCAAACCCAACATATGTTATTATTGAAGTTTATGTTTCAATCAATTTTGGAACAAGTACATCGGTTAAAAGCTTTTTATTTATGTTTCAATTAATTTTGAAACAAATGCATCACTTGAAAGATTTGGAGTTACAAATAAAATGAATGTGAATTTTACAATTCATTCATTTACGTTTTAGGTTCTTGAAATAAAGACAATTTTTGTTTTAAACTATTCACAAACCTATTAACTATTACTTAATTAACATTCAACTTTTACATGAAACTTTTATAGTATAAATAGTGTTTCTTTTGTTTGAAAAGACAAGCACTCAAAAAACACTTATCCCCTTGAAAAATATTTGAGAGACATTGATCAAATGGTGAAATCACCAATTCAAGAATAGAAGAGCAACATTCTGTGAATGCTACTTGTTTTGTGGCTTAGTTGAATTCCGAAGATAGAGTTGTTACTAATTCTTCCGTTTGCTCATGAGAAAGACTCCAACTATCTTCAAGAAGCGTTTTATCGTGCTTCTAAGCCAAGCAAATTTTATTTGAATTCTTTTACAATTATCATTATTGTTCTAACAATTTGAAGATAGTTGTCTCAATGGCTTCTACATCAATATCAAATAGTATTTCATCTTTGCCTGTCACGACCCAAATTCGGTATCGTGATGGTACCTATTCCATCCTCCGTAATAGGTAAGCCAAATACCTACTTTCAAGAACAACATCTCAAACTCATAGAAGCGGAAGAAAATAAGAACATAACTGATTTCGAATAATCTCATAAGTAGATTAATAGACTAGTAAAAATCAATTCGTAGATAATTTCGGTCTGAAAGTCACTAATACAAGCCACTAAAATATAGAATCAAAAGAAAGTTGAGTCTTTTAAAAATGCTGAAAATGCATAAGGATAAGGATGAAAAAGATTTCAGTAGTCTCTAAAGCTAGTAGCAGCTACCTCAAATCTCCAATGATGCTAGCAACGAAGGAACCACAGGGATCAATATCCAAAGGTCGTCGGATCTGTACCTGCACGTAGGGTGCAGAAAAAGCAAGAGTGAGTACGGAATCACGTGTACTCAGCAAGCATCGTCGACCGACCCTAATTCAAAGTGGTGACAAGTGACACCATGTAATTCGTCTAAAAATAAACATACAACCTGCACTCAAGAAAATCACCTTAATCTAACTAAATACTCAAGTTTAACAGTCATAAGGATATCATAACACAATCCAAGAAATTCTTAATCCAGTGAAATAAATAAAACACATATAATAAGTATCAGGTCAACAAATACACTTTAACCAATCTGAACCAAATGAATCAAATACGATGCAATGCATATGTTGTGTACATACCTACCGAGCAATGGATTTAAGGTCAGGACCCATGGAGAACTCACAAGGTCCATGTACTGTGCAGGCATGCACTTTGATCCCAATCAATATATTGTGTAGGCGTACACTTCGATCCTAATAAATATATTATGCAAGCGTGCACTCCGATCCCAATATATATATTGTGCAGGCGTGCACTCCGATTCCAATAAATATACTGTGTAGGCATGCACTCCAATCTCAATAAATGTATATAATATTGTGCAGACGTGCACTCCGATCCCATATGAAATGCAATGCATGATGTGCAGGCGTGCAACTCCGATCCCAAATCAACAATAAGGTTAAGCAAAGTACTTCGTGTCTTAAATCAAATCAGACATTAATTTCAAAGTCAACTCAATTTATCAAGAGTATTCTCATTAGCTAGTTTTTTCACAATTTATCTACCATATCAAATCAGTCCATCGGACTAACAATTAGGGAAACAATTCAAAACATGCAATTAACTTACTTTATTCCCTCAAATAACACCTGGTACCCGCATAGGTGCTCGTCACAATCACCTATACGGAACCCCCTTTTCCCATTACTTCCATTACACATAACTAACAAAACAAGCACTTTGAAAAAGAGTTTAAGGAAAGTCTCAACTTGCCTCAAATCGAAGCTCAAGCATCAATTTATAAACTTGCCCTTACGTAAAGCTCCCAAGTGGTCAAAATCTGTTCAAGTATATATTTCTCACATGAATAGGAATCTAGTAACACTCATTTTATAAATTCATACTCCTAAAATTCTAGACCTAAAACCTAATTGTATCACATTTATGATTATAAAGACGATAAGAGAATAATTCTAAAAATCTGAACTTTAAAAAGAAGGAAAACGAACGAAACAGTAAACATTCGTTCAACTGTTTTCTTAAATCCTCAATGAGGACAAAAGCTGCCAGCCAATTTTTTCAATTATCATTACACACTTTGATTGAATACCAATTTCTTTTCTGTTTCTATTCAACGCTAAAAGCACCACTTTCATTTCTATTTCTGTTCAATGCTAAAAGCACCAGGAAGCCTTTCACAACTGGTTCATGAGATTTACACTATCTCATAATAATAAATAGGCTACCCTATATATGTATATCAACTCAAAATACTTCTAACCTGAAGTTTAGTCGAGAGATCATCTTTAAAAACGTAGATGAGAAAGATGATACTGCTAACTGTCGTATCCTCTTCTGTAACTTTCTCTTGGTTTTATTATTTATTATTAATACATCTAATAAACTCTTTCACTTAAATTTTTATTCTTATACATAGGTTTTAAGAGTTAAAAAAAAATCAGTTTAGTCACTTATTAAAAAAAATAATGTTTAAAAAAGTTATAAGTTGGGTTAAAACAGGACAAATTTATAAAATAAATTTACAGAGTCGCTACATTTCCTAATTTTAATTTTAAAATATTTAACGGCAAAGACTTTCCTAGATGGCGTGGAAATATGAAATTCTTTTTAAGACGATTAAAGTTGACATATGTTCTTGAAGAACCTTGTACTAATTCTCCAGGTTCTGAGGTAGCATCTGATGAGGCTACTATGATTAAAGAACAAATTTTCAAGTGGCAATATGATGATTATTTGAGCAAGAATTATATTCTTGGAGGAATGTCCAAAAAATGTTATAATCAATATTACGTTAAATGCAAATATGCTAAAGAGATATGGGACACTCTTCAAGCTATTTATTTAGCAGAAGAGGTGTGTTCTAAGAAATTTCTTGTTTCAAATTATATGAAGTTCAAAATGGTTGATGACAAGTCAATCACTGAACAAGTACAAGAATTCCAACTTATAGCTAATAAAATTGCTATATCTGAAATTGCTCTTGATGAAAACTTTTATGTTGGCGCTATTGTATCAAAACTTCCTCCATCTTGAAAGAGTACCAAAGCAAACTCTTACACAAAAAGAAAGATTTGAATCTTGAACAATTATTGCAACACTTGCAAATTGAACAAGAGACACAATGACTCGATAATAATAGTTTGAAGAAAAATGTCATGAAAGCTCATATGGTTGAAGAAAAATCAAACAAGAAGGAACCTGAAAATAAGAATTTTTCAAAGGCAAAGAAGACTACAAATTTCAAGCGTAATGGTGCCAATTTTAAATCTGGTGAATGTTATCATTGTCACAAAGTTGGTCGCTATGCGCGTGATTGTAGAATTCTCAAAGCCGAAAAGAAGAAAGAAAAAGCAAATAAAATTAAAAAGATAATCTTGTGGCAATGATCATAGAAGCATTTGTAGAGGAAGATCAAGTAGAATGGTGGATAGATACCGGAGCAACTCGTCACATATCAGGTAATCGAAATTCTTTCAAGACTTATGAATTAGTGGGGGATGGTAAAATTGTATATATGGAAAACTCCACCTCCACTAAAGTTATGGAAAAAGAAACTATTGAACTAAAATTTACTTCCAAAAATATAGTTACATTGATGGACGTATTGTATATTCGTGATATTCGAAAGAACTTGGTGTCAAGTACGCTTTTTTCGAAGCATGATTTTAAAATGGTATTTGAGGCAGATAAGTTTATTTTATCTAAAAATGGAATGTTTGTTGGAAAAGGTTATGTTGTAAATAAAATGTTTAAACTCAGTATTGAAAATAAAAATATTTCAGCTTATCTAGTGGAGTCTCTGGACTTATGGCATGAACGTCTTGGACATGTGAATTTTAGATCCATTCAACTTATGGTGAATAATGGATGAATCAAAGATTGTGGAAAGAATCATACTACTAAGTGTATTACTTGTAGTAAATGCAAAATCACAAAGAAGCCCTTTAAGAAAGTTGAAAGGACTTTCACACTTTTGCAATTAATCCACACTGATATTTGTGAGATGAATTATTTATCACGTCATGAAAAGAGGTATTTTATCACTTTTATTGATGACTACTCAAGATATACTTATGTCTTTCCATTGAAAACAAAAGATGAAACATTTGAGACTTTCAAAACATATAAAATAGAAGTTGAAAATAAATTGAGTTTGAAAATTAAATCAATTAGGTTTGATAAGTCTGATAGAGGTGGAGAGTACTTAAAGTCAGATTTTATTAATTTTTGTGGAAAAATAAGGCATTGAAGAATAATTGACCATGTCCTATACACCACAATAAAATGGTGTAGCAGAAAAAAAGATAAAACTTTCATAGAAATGGTTAATTCTATGCTTTATGGATCTGGTATGTCTGAAAATTTGTGGACTGAAGCCTACTTTCAGCATATCATATTTTGAATAGAATTACTTCTAGTAATCATGATGCATGTTCATATGAACTTTGGAATAATCAAAAATCAAATATAAATTATTTTAAAGTGTGGGTTGCTTGGCTCATGTTCGATTACCAAATCAATATTTAACCAAGATTGACTATAGAGGAGTAGATTATGTATTTATTGATTATTCACAAACCAGTAAGGCTTATAGATTTTTAAATCTTAAGACCCCAAGTCCTCACACAATTATTCAATCTTTACATGCTAAATTTTTTTAGCATATATTTTCCAAGAAAAAAGATTTTTTTGAACAAGATGCAAGTTCATCTATTTCTCCTCTTAAAAGAAAAAAAGTTGAGCCATTGAAAGAAAGTCAACCAAGACGTAGTTCAAGATCAGTCAAATCAAAAGACTTTGGACCTGATTTTCAAGCTTATTTGGTTGGAAAGGATCCTGAAAGTTATGCTGAAGCTACGTCTTCACATGATGCTCCGTTTTGGCGTGAAGCCATTGATGATGAAATGCATTCAATACTGTCTAATAATACATGGATATTATCAGATATTCCTCCTAGATGTAAACCAATTGATTGCCGATGAATTTTTAAGAAAAAAATAAAATACGATGGTACTTTTGATAAGTACAAAACTTGTTTGGTAGCTAAAGATTTTACTCAATTGAAAGATGATTATTTTGATACTTTTGCACCTGTAGATCGGATGACCTCTATTCGTCTCTTGATTGCTCTAGTAGCAATTCATGGTCTTATGATTCATCATATGAATGTGAAGACTGCATTCCTGAATGGAAATCTAGACGAAGAAGTCTACATGAAACAACCAGAAGAATTTGTCATTCCTGGTCAAGAAGGTAAAGTATGTAAGCTTCTTAAATTTATTTATGAATTGAAACAAGCTCCAAAGCAATGGCATGAGAAATTTAGAAAAATTATAATTTCTAATGGCTACTTAATCAATGGTGGAGATATCTACATATTTAATAGATTTTAAGAAAATTCAGGTGTTATAATATGTCTTTATGTAGATGACATGTTGATCTTTGAAACTGATATCGAAAAAGTCAAAGAAACAAAATATTTTCTTGCTTCTCAGTTTGAAATGAAAGATCTTGGAGGAGCTGATGTAATTTTAGGCATCAAAATTGTAAGATCAGCAAATTATTTGACTCTTACCCAATCAAGTTACATTGAGAAGGTTCTAAAGAGGTTTGGTCATTTTGACGACAAGTCTGCTCCTACACCATTTGATACTAGCATCAAACTAGTGCGAAACTCTGGTGATATTCTTGATCAATTAACATATTGTCAAATTGTTGGGACTCTTATGTATGCCCTGCATTGTACCAGGCCAAATATTGGTTATGCAGTAGGAACTTTGAGCAAGTTTACTGGTAGCCCTGGATTTGAGAATTGGAATGCCTTAATTTGTGTTTTAAGGTATCTAAAGGGTACAATTAATATTGGCCTGCATTATTCTACCTTTCCAGTAGTTCTTGAAGGCTACAGTGATGCTACCTGGAATTTTGATTCGAATGACTCTAAATCTATTACTGCTTGGATTTTCACTTTGACTGGAGGAGCAATATCTTGGAGATCAAAGAAGCGGACATGTATTATCACTCAACCATGGAGTCAGAATTTATCGCTATGTCTTCTGCTGGAGAAGAAGCTGACTAGCTGCAGAGTATGCTGATAGATACTCCATTATGCGGTAAGTTAATACCACTTTTGACTATATATTGTGATAATAAAGCTTCTATATTTTGGGATTCAAGTGATTGTTACAATGGTAAGTCAAGATAAGTTCGTCTCAAACACAATCATGTGAGAAGATTATTGAAGGATGGCATAATATCGCTTCATATATGAAGTTCAAACTCAATTTAGCAGATCCTTTATTTAAAGGGTTAAGCGAGGAATTGAGGGTACAAACTTGTAATGGGATGGGAATAAAGTCTATTGTAATTGATTGTACTTTATGAAAACCCTACCTAATGATGTAATCTTGGGTTCAAAGGGAAAAACAATTAAGTTACAATTGTGAATCACATCTATAGAGATTCTTTTTTCCCTAGAGAGTGAGTAGATGTGCATAAGTTGAGATTTTTTCTCTTGATAAATCTATAAGATCTATCTCGATTGGAGTAAATAATAACACTCTTGATAGATTTGGCAGTATTCCTACAAAAGAGAAGAATGAGATTATATTCTCTTATTAAGTCTATACACCGATTTTGATTGGAGTGTGTAGGAACACTGTTGATAGATTTACTGATAATTTGCTGTAAAGGAGGATGAGATTAATTTCTCTTAATAAATTCATAGACTATTTAATCGGAGTATGCAAAGTTACTCTCGATGAATTCACTGCACTAAGTGCGAAATGAAAGTCGTTTCAATAAAATTTTAACAAGAAAATCTTAAAGCACGCTAAAAGAATTAGGAACACATGGCAGTAAGGTGTCAAAGGATTTTGATTTTTATCGGAACATAGTAATATGCGTGGAGTATTTTTCTACTTCATTCAATGAACCACTTATTTTGAGATTTGTTCACTAAGTAGTCAATGATTTAGAATTTCTTCACTAGCTAATGGTTCAAGTCCAAAAGATTTCATTGTTAATGCATGTTGCTAGATTAATGTCTCAAAAGAATTTTATTTCTTGAAGATAAAATTTCTTGAAACAAGTGGGGGATTGTTATTATTGAAGTTTATGTTTCAATCAATTTTGGAACAAGTGCATCGGTTAAAAGTTTTTTATTTATGTTTCAAGTAATTTTGAAACAAATGCATCACTTAAAAGATTTTGAGTTACAAAGAAAATGAATGTGCATTTTACAATTCATTTATTTACGTTTTAAGTTCTTGAAAGAAAGACAATTTTTATTTTAAACTATTCATGTACCTATTAACTATTACTTAATTTACACTTAACTTTTACATGAAACTTTTATCCTATAAATAGTGTTTCTTTTGTTTGAAAAGACAAGCACTCAAAAAATACTTATCCCCTTAAAAAATATTTGAGAGACATTGATCAAATGGTGAAATAATCAATTCAAGAATAGAAGAGCAACATTCTTAAATGTTACTTGTTTTGTGGCTTAGTTGAATCCCGAAAGATAGAGTTGTTACTAGTTCTTCCGTTTGCTCGGGGGAGAGACTCCAACTATCTTAAAGAAGCGTATTATCTTGCCTCTAAGCTAAGCAAGTTTTATTTTGAATTATTGTAGAATTATCATTATTGTTCTAACAACATAAAGTTGCATCAACTTTATAGAATAACATACAATCTTTCTCTTGAGATCCAATTCTCTGTAATGAAAGTCCTAATTTAGAAATCAATTTTTCTTTTGTGTAAAAATATTTGGATAAGTCAATATTATTTAAATTAAGCTCATTCACAAGTCCAATGATAACATCCATACCGTCATAAAAAATAAAATCTTATTTTATATTTAATAATATAACAATAATAGATAACTTAAAATCCATCGATCCTTCATATAATAGATGACTAGCTTCATCTAATTGTTTATAGAAGCGCTTAGCCTTGTTATTTGGTTCAGATTGAACCCTTGGGGACATTTCAAAATCATCCCTCGACATTTTATTGAGTCGAACATTTTTAACATTATCACTCTACATGGGACTAATACCCTCACCACCACACATATTCTCAAAATCAACATCAACAATCAGAGTATTATTTTCTGTTGGATTGTTGCGATGAAACGTGAATAAAAAATGGAGAAAAAACTGAGTTGTGCTTTCACATTATAAAAAAAAGTGTTTCTCCCACATTAGTGGGAGAAAGAAAAAAAAATTATGCTTTAAAAATTAGAAGCACTATTCCATGTTGTTAGTGAAGTAAGAAGGATACAAGTCTTGAACAGTCGTCGTCATGCTCGCTCTGCTCGACTTGAATTTGAATTTGAATTTGTCAAATGATCGAGAGACTATCTTTTTAGACAAAATTCATTTGAAACTTAATTGTTTGAGGATTATTTAATCCAAAAATATGTTCTAAAGTTTTCCTCCATTTGTGGATGCAAAAAGCCATTTATGAATGCATATCCAACGTATATTGAAGGGACGCAACCCTTTAGTTCGCTGTTTGAATTATGATGAGAGGTTTATGGGTGCAAATGGTCATTTGCGGACGCAAAAGCAAACTCAAATCACCTCTCAATTTTCTGTTTAGGTTTATGCATTGATTTACAATCGCAAACGGTCCAGCAGATGGGCCCAATGGTTCGAAATACCAACATTTCAAAATCATTGTTTCTTTTCTGATATATGTAACGCCTTTTGGCTTTCTGATTTTTTTTCTTATATATTGGTACGAAATTTGAAGTTAAAAACTCTTCTTTTATATAAAAATTCAAGTGTGATTTGTTGTCGCTGAGTACTTTAAAATTCTGCGAAATTGAGGTACCGTTATTCTGTCAATTCAGTGGACTTGATTCATTTATCTTCATCTCTTTTTGAAATAGTTTGAACTTCATTTTTATTGTTCATAAGTTGATTTGAACTTATTTTTGAAGTTCATATTTGTGAATATAGATTCTATTTGAACAACATAACACTCTCTCTGTCCAACAATACTTGTCTGTAATACTAAAAATAAATGTCCAATAATATTTATCTCATTTAAAAAATCAATGTATAATTATTCATTTCTACTCATTTTACCCTTACTATTAAGTGCAATTCATTGCTCCATACATTTGCACATAATACAATTTACTATATTAAAAGAGTGATATAGTAAAATTACTACTATTATTTCTTATTTTTTAATCTGTATGTCAAGTCAATAATAGACAAGTATTATTTAGCGGAGAGAGTATTAGCGAAAATACTCCCTCTAGTCCAAAATAAGTAAATATTTGAGTTATTTTCAATGTTCAAAATAAATGAATTGTTCATTCTTCAAAAGACGTGTTGAAAATTTCTTTCAAATTTATTCTTCATTTACACTTTCTAGGTTATGAATTTTAAGAAATTTAATTGACTTTATTTTAAATAAAGTGCACTTTTTGTCCTTGTCTTTTTTTTTTTGCTGAATAAATGTATGTTGAGATAAAAATTAGTACTGTAAAATAAGTGCACTTTATTTCTTCCTTGTAAATCCAGCAACAAGAGCATATGGATAGTAGACGTTATAGGACCACACTAATTAGTACGTTATATAACCTTGTTTTTGAGTAGTCTAGAACACGAAAAGGAAATTTTAAAGGGATATTCTTATGCCAAATTTATCGCTTATTTTATTAAATTAATTTTATTAATTATATTTTAAAAATATAAATTTAGATATATACACTTTATGTAGTCATTTAATGATAGCGGTAATATTAGAAGAACAAAATAATATTTTTTTCTTTTGATTAAATAAATGGAATAACTAAATTGAAATAAATATTTTTAGAAAGAGAATTAACTAAAACGAAACAGAGGAAGTATTAAAGTTCGTGCTATGCGTGAAGTTAGAAAAAGCGTCGGATCACAAAGTCAAAAGTCTACTGTACGCAATTTATTCTTCATTTCTGCAAGAGGCTAGTTCTATGACTTGAACTCGTGACTCCTAATCACATGGCGACAACTTTACCAGCTACATCAAGACTCCTCTTGTTGTATGCAAAACCGATTTGCAAGAGAAAAATCTTTTTTTTTTCCGAAGATGCTCTTTTTATTTTAATTAGTAGCATGTTAATTGAATAAAATATTTAATGAGAAATAAGTGTTAGTGTTATAAATGTATTTACATTATAGTGAATGCCTATCAAGATCTACTTGATATCTATCAGGATATTAAATATTGATCTTATAAAGAGAAACTAGGAGTAATTTCTCCTATAAATAGAAGAATTTTCTTCATTGTAAAAAATATCAATAGAATCCCTTAAGAGAAATAAGAATTACTCTCTCTATTCTTGTTCTTCTCTACTTTATTTTTCATAACACTTTGTCAACACGAGACTCTGTCGTCTCAAATTTGAAGGCTAAGGTATTATTTTCTTTCTTTTCTTATGGCTAATAATCTTACAAAACTTGAGTTCGTTGCCTTGAGCAAGAACTATCTTTTATGGGTGCTGGATTTACTTAGATGCTATGGGTCTTGGAGACGTCATAAAGAAATCTAATCAAAATCTTACTAAGGCTATGATTTTCTTGCGTCATCATCTTGACAAAATTCTGAAAATTGAATACCTTACTACTAAGGATCCACTTGTTTTGTGGAATAGCCTAAAAGAAAGATTTGACCACTTGAAGATGGTCATTCTCCAAAAAGCACGATATGAATGCATGCACCATGAAAATAAGATATGTTGGGTTCAAATCCCAGCGATTTGTGGCCTAAGACGCCTTTATATGGATAAGACATTGAGTTTGAATCTCAATACACCATATTGATGATATTATGATGGCTAAGGCAAAATAATATGTATTTCATGAAAAGTCATGAAACATGTCTCGTTGAATATTTTTCATTCCCTGAAGTGAATGTGGTAGCAATGCTTAATATTTCTGAAAGAAGATAAATGATTGAATGTACGAATATAAGCGTGGAGGGACAATATAATAATAATCATCAAAAATGATAATATTTTTACACGCTTATTATGACTATAAGAAATGTTAGAGAAAACTATTTTCTCCTGAAGTAGCAATATCATGAAAGAGGTTATAAGCTATCAAAATTTGATAGGCTTAAGGCATAATTATATTTCATTCCCGAGGAATGAAAATTTTGATTGTTGTAAGTATAGATCCATTCCCTGAGGTGAATGTGATAATATTTAGAAAAGTTTATCAATATAAACGTGCACTTGATTGTGGTGGCATCACAACTCACCTCCGAAAAAGACAGAATAATTGAAAAGAGTTATTTTAAAATCTAGAGTTATTTTGAAATCTACTTCTAAAGTAGAAAATCTGAAATTTATTCATATAATAGTAAATCTAAAATTTACTACAGAAAAAAAGTACATGTCATGGTAAACTTAGAGTTTGCTAGTCTAAAAGTTCAGAAATTGACATGAACGATTGCAACATACCAAAGATGTGCATATTAAGTATTAGACATATGTTGAAGAAATAGAAAATTCTTCATGAACTCTTAATGTTGCGTGTTCTCATGATAAGTTGATTGGACCAACTAATGTTGGGGTTGGATCCCCTTAATTCTGAAAAGTATAAAAGGTGAATATGGGTCCGTTCACCTATCACGTGATATGTTGAAAGATGCACCAATAAGATGATCAAATGTACATTTATTGTCAACCTGCAGTTTGACATTCATAAAGTTACTTGCTCAATATAAATTGAGTTAAGAACAAAATTTTCAGATTGTATAATCAAGATAATTCATCATGTTGGTGATGGTTTGACATTGAATGCCTTCGATAAATAGTTGAACCATTGCTAATGAGAACAAACCTTCATGTGTTGGTTTGAAATATAATATATTATATACAAAAGTACTTGTATACATCAAATCAATACATTATGATTAGTTCTCCTTCAAAGTTGGTTCTGAGTCAGGAACCACACGTTGTCCATCTAATAGTTTAGATGTACGGTATACGATTAATGAATATACTATAATGTACAAAGATGGATTTTCTAAATTAAATTAAGATGTATGTTAGTTTTCCTAACATAAGGGGGAGATTATAAATAGTTATGAAATATGTTAGGAATTATCATCAAATCCTCATTCAAAAGATAATTCAAGTCAAATGCTGAATGCATCTCATATTTAAGTTGCAAGAGCTCCTATTTTTTGTCCCTGAAGAACAAAGTCCATGCATGCATGAAACGTGGTATACCAATCGATTCCAAATGAAACAATCCTTGAAAAGAATAAGGAGCAAATAATCATAATAAGAAGGCAATGTGCTCTTGAAAAACCTACGACATAACACTTCATGAAACCTTTTGAGAGGTTCAGGTACCTGAAAATAGTAAAGTGATGAGATCTCTAAATGTTATGTCATACTGTAAACCGATATGAAATGATATATCATCAATAATATTGGTGCATTATTGTAAATATAACGCCCCAAAAATGGGTCTCGAGATATCACACGGTGCTCAAGACTACGAGTAGCCTTAAGCTAACTTTGTCTGACTTTTACTGAGTCTGAATCTCATAATAAGAAAATATAGATATAACATCAAAACTAGAATGCAAAAATCTGTCTGAGCTAACTGTGAATATCTGAATATAATCTCTGAAAAATACTAAACTCAAGAGTCCGGTCAATCAATACTGAAAATCTAAATCATAATCTAGCAGTCTAACAAACCTCTACTACTAATGCTAGAAAGTCATTGGGACAAACCCCCAGTTGACTCGAACTGTCTGAAAATACTGAATCATCTATACTAATAAGCTAAAAAACTGAAAGACTAAGTCCCCAAACTATGCGGACTCACCAACTGACGGAATGTAGATGGAGATGCTAGAAATCACTCACACTACTGGAACTGAGCACCTGAACCTACATTATGAGATAATATAGCACATAGACATATATGTGGATCAGTACTTTGAGAATGTGCTGATTATATGGGGGTGAATGAATAAATAAAAATAATGTCTCAATATCATCATAATTTGTAAAATAATGCATACTAAATGTAGATGAATCACATAAGCTGGAATATCTGAAAGTTGAGAATCATAATCATGAGTAGTAAATCATACTTTATAAATCTAGTTAGTCATAAAAATTAGTTCTAAAAGTTGTACTAGTGTTCTGTCTATAAATCATATTGTCTAAGTGTATAAAGGGCTCACTTTTATATTTAAAATTTGAAAGCTGAAATCTGTAGCAAAAGGCTTATATAAAGCAATGTCTGAATAAAACTGTGAGCCGTTACACTTAGTTTCTAAATGTTGTTCTTTTATTCTTTACTCTTTTTTGTAACAACAACAACAACAACATACCCAATGTATTATCACCTAGTGGGATCTGGGGAGGGTAGAGTGTACGCAGACCATACCACTACCTCAGGAGAAGTAGAGAGGCTATTTCTGATTGATCTGCGGCTTAGGACCGATAACAGTATAATAAACACAAAAGATATTTATTTACTTTTACTATTGTTTTGAAAAAATTTTGATTTATTCAAAGTCGCCACTTAATTATTCTGAAAAGGAATTAAGAAAAACTTTATACGATACTTTAAACGATCCAAAATAGAAAAATCGTTTAAATTTGAAAATTCTGAGTAAGTGGTTCCTATTAATACTCTTGAAAGGTTGTTAAGGCAACAAGAGTATCCGCTAACTTGCGGTTGTCCGGACTGTTTGAAAATATCTTTTGACTAACTTCAAAAAGATTGATTGTTAAAAAGTGATTGATTTTAGGAAGGGACTGATGTAAATAGATTTGGACGACTTAGTAGAAATTTTAACTAAGTCTAAACAAATTAATAACAAAGCATGTAAAAGGGAAAGGGGAGAAAATAAAAGACTTAGGCCATTGGGTCCAAATCAGTAGACCCTGTCCTAATCTAATTTGGGCTCTCGGCCCATCATCACCTGTTCTAATCTAAATATTGCGCTTTCGGCCCACAACTTGTTCTAAGCTAGTTTTTGAACCTTTGAGGCCCAAAATCCGTCTCGCCTGTATTAAAATACAACTTTGACTTCGAGGCCCAAATGAATGAATAAATAAATGACTAAATGAATAACTAAAAAGAAGAAACTAATAAAAATCGAGACTTTTCAAGTCTCTTAGTGATCTTATCAATGAGTTTTGACCCATTTTTCTTCGTCGTCTATCTTCTAGTACTCGTACACCGTGTAGTGGACCTTGGGTTTAAACTTCGGACTTGACTCGAAGAGGTGAGACTCATTGGCCCATTACGAAATGCAAGAGGAGAGGAGTTCATTTGGACTCGAGATATTTTTTGCATGCAAAGAAAAGATAAAGAAATTAATATACATTCAAGGCATAAAAGTGACATATTTCAAAGCAAAAGAAAATATCAAGAACCAATTTTTGAATGACAATGATAAGCACACTTGCACAAGAATGAAAGTCAACAAATAAAATGCAAAGCAAAGACACTCACTTACATGCCTCATGATTTATGTTCATATAAGAATGAATAAAGGTAAAAGGGAGAAGGTCATATTCAATGAATTAATGCGAGAAACAAACAGCGTAAGCTTGCGAAAGTAAAGGGATGAGGCAACATGGAAAATACTCATGACTTGTAAAATTGAACAAACATAGACACTAATCCATCTAACAAAAGAAAATAAAGGTTAACTTTTCAAGAAGGAGAATCTTTAAATTTCAATTAAGGTGACATTAACGAAAATTCGTACATCTAAATTACCATCAAAATTTTATGAAAAACGTGTAACGACCTATGGTTTATATTTCTAAGACATCGTTGATTCTCTTTTGATATTATGAATAAAAGAGAGATATGAATCAAGTCTTTACACACACAAAGAGCACATATAACAATCCGGAGCAAGAAAATAAGAATAAAAGTTTAGCATCTCTAAAAGTGAAATATCGTTCAACAAGCATACTATGCATGAGTCAAAAATATCCAAATAATTCTATTTAGCCACAAGAGTCCGACCTTTCTCATCATTTTGACAAGACAACATGCGAACAAAAGAGAAATAAACATCTTGGATGGAAAATAAAGCTAGCACTTCATCTCTTATATGAGGATTTTGAAATCCATTAACATAATTAGCAAGCAAATGACAAATTCTTGACTTAACTAATTACTATTTTTATCTAGGCGAAACAAACAATAGTAACAATTATTTCGACATAAAAGAAATAACTTTACATGCTAAAATAAAAATATTCGCCAACAATGAATTTAAATAAGGCATGAGTTCGTTTTTTGAGCAAAGATCAAAACTTTATATATAACAATCAAAGAATAAAGTCAAAAGGCAAAACAATTAATATTAACTATTCTTTTCAACATAATGGAAATAACTTTACATGCTAAAAACAAGCATATCTACCAACAATGAGTTTAAACAAGACATGAGTATGTTTTTCAAGCAAAGATCTAAACTTTATCCAAAATAATCAAAGAATAAGGTCAAAAGGCAAAATAATCAATATTAACTATTCTTTTCAACATAAAGAAAATAACTTTACATGCTAAAAACAAACATATCCACCAACAATGAGTTTAAACAAGACACCAACAATGAGTTTAAACAAGACATGAGTATATTTTTCAAGCAAAGATCTAAACTTTATCCAAAATAATCAAAGAATAAGGTGAAAAGGCGAAAAGGCGAAACAATCAATATTAACTATTCTTTTCAACATAAAGAAAATAACTTTACATGTTAAAAACAAATATATCCAGCAACAATGAGTTTAAAAAAAATATAAGTACATCTTTTAAGCAAAGATTGAAACTTTGTAGACACGTGATTTTTTATCCTCCTCGGATTCTAACTTATTTTTTGATATTTATATTTGTATTTAATATAATATTATTTAAATTCTTATTTTTATTTTTATAAATTTTAGCTAAGAAGTAAATAATTAAGTAAAGTTAATTTTTAGATATTAAAAATAATAATATATGTTTTGTTTTCTAAATTTTAATAAATAAATTAGTATTTATATTTATTATTTCTATTATCATTATTCTATTATCTTACTCATTTATTTATTATTTATATTTATTTATTATTAATAGATTTACTTATTTATTTTTAATTAATTAAAAAAGAAGTGGGAAATTTTATTTTTTTAAAAATTTAAATTACCTACCCTATCTGATAATAATTGTTCCCTCCCCTATTTTCCCCCTCAAAAATCCTGTATAAAAGGACTTTTTTCACCCAGACAAAAACAACGTATTATTCCTACAAGATCAGACTATCAGATAAAAATAGGGAGAAAAATCAGAAGAAAATATCAGATAATAAAAAAGAGATCAGACAAAAAGGAGAGAAAGGGTGTGAAGTTGAAGTTCTGGTATACTGCTTGAAGTTTACGGTGTCAAGATTATTTTATTCATCAGTTGAATTAATTTATTACAGGTTTCTATTTTATTTTGTGTTATTTATTATTTTATAATAAATCAAATCATGTTTAAATTCATGTTAATAATTTTAATACTTTACTCAATATGCATGTTTGCTTTTTACTTACGTGAATCTTTTATCATCTTATGTTAAGAATTTGAACAATATATATGTTAAATAATGTCTTGCTAAATAAAAAAAATATAAAAAAAAAATTATGCAGACATACGTTGTTCTATGAAATTCATATATACCCAGATATTTACTTTCAGTGAAAAACATGCCATACTTTCCTCTTTTTCATTTTTTTACTGTACATTTATACACACTGAAATGGTGCATAAAAACAGAAATGAGAGAGAGTGAAAAAAAAATATTAAAGATTGACGGAGAAGAGATAAATTCATAGTTTGAATTTTTCGGTGAGTTTCTCACCGGAAATTGATCGAAAATCGATCAATCAACACTGGAAAACCATGAAAATGCCAACCATGTGCCGGTGTCATCCTCTCCTCCGCCGCCAGCGCCACCCCTACAAACGACGGAACCGTCTTCCCCCTCCCCTTCCCCCATCGCTGCTCACCGATGACACCCCCTTCCTCCCAAATCTGCCGCGGCGCTACATGCGCCGACGCCGGCACTGCCATCTTTCCCTTCCCCGTGCCGTTGACCCCCTCTCTCCCCAGAATCCCGTCGACCATCCCCTTCCATTACCCGCGTCGCTTCGCCTTCCTCTTTTTCGTCGTACCATTATATAGAACTGTTCTTAGCATTTTTTTTTAAAGATATAAAAGAAAATATAAAGAGAGGTTTATGTACTTTTTCAGTTATATAGTATATCATTTTTTGAAAAAAAAAAATATTTTGTTAATTAATTTGTGACTAATTTATTTTTATCTTTATTTATTTATTTTAAGAAAGAAAAGTTTAGTTTTTTGATAAAGTTAGATTCAAGGAAAATTTATTTCGTATAATTTATATGTTTGTAGTTTATGTGATGTTTGTTTTAAGATTATTTGATTTGATGATTATTTAAATTTAATTTAAATTATGTAATTAAATAAAGTTGATTTTATGTATTTGTAATATTATTTTTATTTTTATTATTATTTTTTATTTTTCTTATTTATTTCATTATTATTAATAAAACTTGATTATTCGTTGAATTAATTGAATACTTTAATTGAATATTTTTTAAGTTTACTATTAAGATTAATTAGTATTTTAAAATATAAAACTGTTATGAGTTATAAAAAATTTATATCAATGTTTTTAATATTAAACAAATTTTAAGCATATATTTAAAAATGTTCGTCTCAATTAAAGAATGTGGCATACACATCTTTTTGAGATATTTTAAATTCAAAGATGTAAAAATATACTTTGACAAATATTTTTCTATAAAAACAATTTTTCATCGATTAAAAATAAGAGTTTTAAATACTAAAAATGAGCGAAATTAGGCCTTAACACAATTTATCCAAAATAGTTTAAGTCAAGATAAGTCAATAAAGCGACCGTGCTTGAACCACGGGACTCGATGGGTGCCTCACACCTTCCCCTTGGTCAACAGAATTCCTTACCCGGTCTTTTGTTTTCGCAGATCAAGAAAAAGAGTCATTTCCTTTTGATTAGGGATTCAAAAGGTGACTTGGAACACCATAACTCAATTCCAAGTGGCGACTCTGTAATAAATTAATCCCTATTCAAAACCGTCACTTTAATTGGGAAAACCCTTCGACTCGACCTCCGAGCGAAAAAGCGGTGTGACATCTCTGGCGACTCTGCTGGGGAGTAATAAGAATTCGAGCTTTTAATATTGACTTATACTTGCTTTAATTATTGTTGATATTGTGTTTATTGGCCTTATGTGCTACTTGTTGCTTATTTACCGCTTTGATATTATTTGAACTGTATTATATATTGTTTTCTCTCGCGTACCCCCTCTAAGTCTCTGAAATAGGATAGAGGGAATGCAGCATACGCATCCCACCTTCTTTTTGAGATAGCCGGAGTGTTAATGCACCTGGTGAAGGATATAGTCACACATGTTAGGCGGGGTTCGAATCCACAACGAAGGCGGTGTTTCCCTGCTACCGACCAAGTTGTCACTCCCCGGCTCGAGTGTCCGCTCAAGTAAGCCAGTCTAGACACTTATCCCTATTAGGATTAAGCTTAGAAGAACTGAAAACTCAGAATCTGGTTATCCCTATTAGGTACCGCTTTATTTGCATCATATGCATTTGACTTAGCGGGACTCGGCACAGGGGTCGGGTCTGTCTAGGACAGGTGATCTAATTTATAAAGACCAGCATGTTCATTATACGTGCTCTTTGACATTTGCTTGGAAGGCTATTTATTTGTTGACCGGCTTTAGGCAATTTTAAAATGCGAGAGATTAATTTATCCTCAAATTTAGTCAATCATTTTTTAAAGAAAAATTTTACTTTTAAATAAAGATTTTTTTAAAAAAATATATACAGCAACACAATTTTTGAAATCTTTATGAACTACGAGGATCTGATTCTTACATTTTAGTGGGATACGTTGGAAGTCCTTCCGAGGATATGACCCTAGCTTTTGAAAAATTATTCATAGATTTATTGGGAAATATTTTGAAAATATGATTACTTTCATAATTATTTTTCTAATTCTCAAGTCCAATTTTTATATATATTTTAACAGCCCTGAATCTTTAGGGATCATGAGGCTAAGTTTTTACAAAAAATATACATATATCAATTTTAACAGTCCTGAACCTTTAGGGTCATGAGACTAAAATTTTTATACAACTTCATACATAAAATGGTCATTCTATTTTTCTTTATTTCTGAGTCCTTTTATTTTATTTTTGTACTTAGGGAATATTATCTTCAAACATATAGATAAAATTGTCTAGAAGTCTGTTATAGCAAAGTTTTTGATAGAGTCAATTTAAATAAGTGTTTTTCGTAAAAATATTATCAATCTTGTTTCTCTCGCTTTGATTTTTGATAAAATTGTTCTTTGCAACTAAGTCCAAATAATGGTCGCACTAGGTTTTACAAGTTAAGTTATAAATTCTTTTCAAAATTAATAAATTAAGTTTTGTCTAAGTCTAGATATTTATTAATCTTATGTCCCTATCAATAGGTATAAAATGTTCCCCCCTGTTAGTGGAAAACGTCCAAAGAGAAAGAGAGATGGGAGTGTACCGCTTCAGGTTGTGAATTGTACCCCTTTGCAGCTTTGGTTGTGGTGGAACGAAATGGATACATTCGATTATGACGAGATACATAAGTATTTGGGTTTTTTGACGAGGATCATGAGAATTAACCCTAATAGGGAGGTGACTGTTGCATTACTGAATTTCTGGGACCCGAAGAATAATGTATTCCGCTTTTCAGATTTTGAGTTGACACCTACTTTAGAAGAGATAGCGGGCTATGTTGGATATGGGAATATGCATCGGAAGAAACTTATAGCCCCAAGACTTATTTCAATAAATAGATTTTGCAAGCTCGTGAACATACGGAATACGAAAAAAGAATCAATGAAAAAAGGTTGGGTTTCCTTGTAATTTTTGTATGACAGATACGGAAGGCAAGAGGGGTTTGAAAAGTACGGTAAACAACTTTGTAATAAGGGGAGTTTTGAGGCTTGGAAAATTCACAGACGATTTGCATTCATGGTAGCCTTTTTAGGCACTATGGTCTTCCCGAGAAGAGAAGAAAAAATTAATATTCGTTTAGCGGGAGTGGTACAGATACTGATTAAGAAAGATTACACTATGGTACCAATGATACTAGCTGATATTTACCGTGCTCTAACTGTTTGTCAGAAGGGAAAGAGTTTTTTCGAGGGATGAAATATCTTGTTACAAATGTGGATTGTGGAGCATCTTTATCAACGTCCTACATTAACAAGGTTCGATCCTGAGCGATTTAATCGCATCAACGATTACGAGGAAAGGATGGAGAAATATAAATGTCCAAAAGAAATTGGAGATTGGGTTAAGCTTTTTCGTTCTTTGACAGCAGATAAAATCACTTGGAATCTCCATTAGTTCCCTTGGAGACAAGTCATACATAGTTTTGTCATTCGTCCGTTCTTGTTATTAATGGGTATTAGAGGTGTTCAACCGTATGTTCCATTGAGGGTTCTACGTCAGCTAGGCAGGCGTCAAATAATTCCCATAACAGAAAACATGACTGAGTTTGTATTTAAGGTCAGACCAGAGATCCACTTCCAGAAGATTTGGCCCAGCAAATTTAGGAGGGTTGCCGTATTATGGGGATTGAAACGATGGTCATGGAGAGTGAGAAAGGAGAAGTGCACCCAGATTACCATGAATGGTTTGAAGAACAGTCGAGTCCACCAGTCAGACCAGAAAGATCGGTTAGGGGACCTATAGATCAGGAAGCTGCAATCAGGATAGGAATTGAGATAGCCATGCGAGAACATCATAAGACCAACCAAGCTTTGAGAGCGGAATTAGAGCATGCCAGGGCAAAAATAGACGAACAACAAAGAGAATTTGCTGAAGAGAAAGCTAAGTCAGCAGATATTGAGGTTGCACTTCGGGGACAAATCAAGCTTGCTACCACTAGGGGGTCACACGTTGCAGAACTTACCGCATCTCGCCGACAACAACTTCAAGAAATTGAAAAGAATATCCAATAAGAATTTGATCGAGAGAGATATCAGTGGATTCGTGAAAGAGGAATATTGGGAGAACAATTGGAGGTTGCTTCTGCTCGTGAACAGCGTGCAAGAGAAATGGTTGATTTCCGAGATCGACAGGCCCAGGAATGGGATCAGGCTTTCAGTTCCCTTCGAGGGAAGGTCCGCAGTGTAGCACAAGATACTGCCAGAATGGGTTTGAATTATCTGCAGTTGGATCGTGAGGACGTTTTGGCACAAGTACCAGCTTTCGCACAACGTTTCACTACTTCATTGGAAGACATATATTTGAGTTTGGGAGGACATATTAAACCGAAGTCTCCTTGAAGGCATAGTTGTTTTCTTTGTCATAATTTTTCATTTTTTTTTAGTTTTAAAACTTCTTGTTTAGATATTATGTCTTTTAGTTTTTAGATGTCAGTTAGTAGGTTTTATTTTAGGAGTTGGGTCAGTTATTTTGTCGTATTTATATTATAGAATGTAATGAAGTTGACTATTTATTTCTATATATTTTACATATGTTTTACTTCACTTACTTTAAATATTTTATTCAATCAAAAATAAAAGAAGACAAAACAATTTTGCTAAATTCCTCCCGAACTACGCAAGGTCTGATTCATGTCCTGGTATGATACGTAGGCAACCCTCCAAAGGGTTCGATCATAACTTTTGAAAATATGCCTAGAAAAGCCGGGATGAAACACAAAGCTTCCATGATAGGTTGGAAAATGCATATAGAAACATGACATATAACGTGGCATTATAATGTGTTAAATATATAACACTCACCCATTTGCTACTTGGTCACAGAAAGATAAAGTAATTGGTGGTTGGTTTGTGGTTTAAACTGGCATCACATCCGTATAACACCAGATACAAGGGTAAAAGAAGAATGACCCGCAGAGAAGGTATAGGGTCTGATAGTGAAGAAGAGCAGAATCAGTTGATTTCGCAGGAAATAGCATCAATGGAAGAAATAAAGTCATTAAAACAACAGATGGCGGAGATGTACCAAGCTTGGTTGAATGGACAAGCCCCGCCTTCTTCAATCCCTGGACTTTCGACTTCGAATGATCCGAATTCTGACCCAGCTCAAACTAATGATCCATTTTACCCACCAGGATTTGGCCCATTTGCTAATATGTCTGGAGTTGCTGGTACTTCTACCATGCGCCTTCCAAATCCATCTGTCGTAAATAACCCACTTTTTACTTCTGTAGCGCCAGGTACTGTGGGTACTCAACCAACTGTATCGAAGAATATGGGAAAACCAAATCATGATATGTTATATCCTCCTGAAATAACTTTCAAATCCCAAAATCCACCTTATCATGTTTATCAACACGATACACCTATCGTGATTGAGAAGAGTGCCAAGAATGAGGAACAGGAGGAGATGGCTAGAAAAGTTAGAAGTCTAGAGCAGAGTATGAGAAATATGCAAGGATTAGGTGGACCAAAAAGTATTTCATACAAGGATTTATGTATGTTTCCTGATGTCCATTTGCCGATAGGGTTCAAAATGCCAAAATTTGACAAATATGAAGGACACGGCGATCCTGTAGCTCATTTGAAAAAGTTTTGCAATCAATTAAGGGGAGCAGGAGGAAAAGAAGAATTATTGATGGCTTACTTTGGAGAAAGCCTTACAGGGATAGCTTCTGAATGGTTCATTGACCAAGACATTTCCCGTTGGCACGTATGGGATGACATGGCTCGAGATTTCATTCAACAATTTCAGTATAACATTGAGATAGTGCCAGATCGCACTACGCTTGCCAACATAAGAAAAAAGTTGACCGAAAGTCTTCGAGAATATGCCGTCAAATGGAGAGAGCAGGCTTCAAGAGTCAGACCATAAATAAAAGAATCTGAAATAATTGATATTTTTCTGCAAGCACAAGAACCTGATTATTTCCATCATTTCCTCTCTACTATCGGAAGCACATTTGCCGAAGTTATCAAAGTTGGAGAGATGGTAAAAAATGGAATCAAATCAGGAAAGATCATCAGCCAGGCCGCTTTGAAAGCAACAACACAGGAAATTCAAAGTGGTGCAGGAAGTTTCTGGGAAAAGAAAAGAAAAGAGGATGTAGCAACTGTCGCGGCAGGTCCACGACATAATTGGAGAGGTGCGCGTCAACCATACGTACAGAATCCATTCTATTTTGTTCCATCCCCCCAATATCCTATTTGCAATACACAACCATATGCTCGGGCTCCTTCTTACCCGCAGTGGCGTGCATCAGCAATCCAAAATCATCCAATGGCCCCGCAAGTTCAAAGAGGCCCTCCGAGGTCTAATTTTTGTCCTAGAGCAGAATTCAAAAGGGATAACATGGTAAAAGATAATTTCACTCCTATTGGAATATCTTACACCAGTTTATTTCATAGGCTGAGAAAAATGAATGTTCTAAACCCAATTGAGAGAAGGATCTCGAATCCTCCTCCGAAGAATTTGGACTATTCTAGAAGATGTGAATACTGTTCTGATGCCCCAGGGAACGACACAGAGAAATGTATGTATCTGAAAAGAGTCACTCAAGATTTGATTAATACCCAACAGATTATGGTAGAAAATCCAAGCGCTCCAAATGTCAATCAAAATTCGTTGCCAGATCATAATGAAACAAACATGCTTGAAGTGATACTCAGTGGTGAAGATTCTATGATTTCCTTTAAGCCGATCATTAAAATTAAAATTGATTCGGAAAAATCAGCAAATGTTGTGGATTTGACGAAAGAAAAGCCTGCAGAAGCGGAGGTGGTGATAGCAAAACCCGAATCATCGAATAATCCCTTGGTGATGGGGAAAGCGATTTTAGAAAATATTAGGTCAAGTCAAATAAAGCCGAAACTCATTATTCCCGGAAGATCCAATAAGTCTCTTTTAATCATAAAAGGAGCTCCCGCAGCTTCTATTGTTATTAAACCAGTGTCACAGCTGCCTATGGTTGATACCAAGGCAGTCCCTTGGAATTATGATCTCGTTGTGGTGATGCACAAGGGGAAAGAAGTGACTGAAGATGTAGATAAAGTAGGGGGATTAACTCGATCTGGAAGATGTTATGCTCCAGTAGAGTTAAGAAAGAATAAACAAGGCGGTGAAGAACGAATGACAGTCAAGAAGCCTATCACTGATGAAGAAGCTGAAGAATTCTTAAGGAAAATAAAATTTCCAGAATATTCTGTTATAGAACAGTTGAAGAAGACACCAGCACAGATTTCTTTGTTGTCTTTATTGATACATTCAGAGGAACACCGCAAGGTTGTAATGAAGATTCTTAATGAAGCATGTGTTCCTAGTGAGATTAGAGTAAATCAGCTGGAAAAAGTTGTTGGAAGGATCCTTGGAGAAAATAAAATTACTTTTTCAGATGATGAATTGCCTATGGAAGGTACGGAGCATAACAAAGGTCTGTACATATCTATGAAATGTGAATATTCCATCGTCACTCGAGTGTTAATTGATGGAGGATCAGGCGCTAACATTTGTCCTATGTCAACTTTGCAAAAGTTGAATGTTAATGTGGAGAGAATTCAACCTAACAATGTATGCGTCAAGGGTTTTGACAGATCAAAAACTGATGCCCTTGGTGAAATAGAACTCATATTGACAATCGGGCCTGTAGATTTTTCTATGGATTTCCAAGTGCTGAACATTGTGCTTCATATAATATGTTATTGGGAAGGCCATGGATTCATAGGGCTAAAGCAGTCGCATCAACGTTGTATCAAATGGTCAAATTTGAATGTGACAGGCAAGAGATAGTTGTTCATGGTGAAGGAGACTTATCCATGTATAAAGACTACTTTGTTTCCTCCATCGAAGCAAAACTGCCAATGTGTTAATTCATCAAGCTTTTGAGGTAGTGGCTGTTGAGCATATCCTCGAGGGGAATCTCATCGCAAGACCACAATTGTCCTCTGCATTTGTTATGGTAGTGAATGAAATATTGAAGCATGGTTTCGAACCAGGAAAAGGTTTAGGGATGTTTTTGCAAGGCATAGTTCATCCGGTAAACCTCTATGAGAACTTTGGTACTTTTAGTTTGGGATACGAGCCTACTGCTGAAGATATAAAGAAGGCTAAAAAGCGTAAGAAAAAGTCATAGTCACTTACCAAGCCGATACCTCCACTTCACGAGTCTTTCATCAAATTCAGTGTTGTTGGATCCTCCAAGTTACCTGCTGCAGAATCAATGAATAATGATGATACAGAGTTGATTGACCTTTTTCAGAATATGTTCATTGAAGCTGATATGGTTGAAATTGGGGAAGGTACCAGCAATGCAGATGTGCAGTTTGTCGGCCCTGATGTCCAGCTTAACAATTGGGAGGCCACTCATCTCCCTATTATAAAGGAGTCTTGGTAGTTTGTTTGTTTTTCTTACAGTCTTAGTAGTTTGTTTGCTTTTACTCCTATAATTTAAATCATTCTAGAATTGTAATTCAGAACTTTAAATCTGGTATTTTAGGTTAAAACTCTTTCTATCTATGTTTCTAATAAAGCGTAGTTTCCCTTCGTTTTATTTTTAGTCTGACTTTTATTTATTTATTTTCTATCATACAGTTCTTTCTATGTCCATTCTAATGATATGACATGTATGAAGAATTGTCAACCAGATTTAAAAACCCAATCTAATTTTGAAATAATGAATAAGGAGGTTGAATACGATGAAGAGGGAATATTTGAGGATATAAGCAAAGATTTCAAACAGTTTGAGAATAAGACAAATCCCAATTTGGAAGAAACTGAGGCGATCAATTTAGGAGATCACGAAAATATTAGGGAGACTAAGATAAGTGTACATATTCAACCACAACAAAAGAAAGCTATAATTGAAGCTTTGCATGAGTATAAAGACATTTTTGCGTGGTCTTATGATGATATGCCCGATTTAAGCACTGATTTGGTAGTTCACAAGTTGCTTATTGATTCTGTTTTTCCTCTTGTCAAGCAGAAGCTGAGAAAGCTCAAAACTGACATGAGTGTAAAAATTAAAGAGGAAATCACAAAGCAACTTGAGGCTAAAGTCATTCGAGTGGCCCAGTATCCTACTTGGTTGGCGAATATTGTCCCTGTTCCAAAGAAGGACGGCAAAGTTCGGATGTGTGTTGATTATCGTGATCTAAATAAGGCGAGTCCGAAAGATAATTTTTCACTTTCCAATATTCATATTTTCTTGGACAATTGTGCCAAACATGATCTTGCGTCTTTTGTGGATTGTTATATGGGGTATCACTAGATCATTATGGATCCAGAAGATACAGAAAAGACATCATTTATTACGCCATGGGGGATATATTGTTATCGAGTCATGCCTTTTGGACTAAAGATTGTTGGGGCAACTTAAATGAGGGCAATGACCACAATGTTTCATGACATGATGCACAAAGAGATTGAAGTTTATGTAGACGACGTGATCATTAAGTCGAGAGAGCAATCTGATCATGTCAAAGATTTGAGAAAATTCTTTGAAAGGCTTCGGAGGTATGATCTCAAACTTAACCCAGCAAAATATGTATTTGGAGTTCCATCAGGAAACTCTTGGGTTTTATAGTCAGTCGACGTGGTATTGAGTTAGATCCTTCAAAAATAAAAGCTATCCAAGATTTACCTCCACCAAAAAATAAAACGGAGGTGATGAGTTTACTTGGAAGGTTGAATTATATTAGTAGATTCATTGCTCAGCTTACGACAACCTGCGAGCCAATATTCAAGTTGTTGAAAAAGAATGTTAAAGTTAAATGGACTGAAGAATGTCAAGAGGCATTTGACATAATTAAGTGACACTTGTCGAATCCGCCTATTTTGGTTCCTCCAGAGTCAGGCAGACCCTTGATATTGTACATGTCTGTTTTAGATAATTCTTTTGGCTGTGTATTGGGTCAACATGATGTCACGAGCAGAAAAGAACAAGTCATCTACTGCCTCAGCAAAAAATTTACCACTTATGAGGCTAAGTAGACTCTTCTTGAGAAGACGTGTTGCGCCTTAACTTGGGTAGCCCAAAAGCTGAAACATTACTTGTCATCTAATACTACTTACCTCATCTCTCGTATGGATCCTTTAAAGTACATTTTTTAGAAGCCTATGCCTATAGGCAGACTTGCGAAATGGCAGATGTTGCTCACAGAGTTTGATATTATTTATGTGACACGAACTGCAATAAAATCTCAAGCCTTGGCGGATCATTTGGCTGAAAATCCTATTGATGAGGAGTATGAGCCACTGAAGACTTATTTTCCAGATGAAAAGGTATTGTATGTTGATGAGTTTGTTTTTGATGATTTCCATTCGGGCTAGAAGTTGTTCTTTGATGGAGCTGCTAATATAAAAGAAGTAGAGATAGGAGCGGTTCTTATTTCTGAATCAGGACAATTTTATCCTATAACAGCCCAACTTCGATTCTACTGTACCGATAATATGGCAGAATATGAAGCTTGCATCCTGGGATTGAGATTAGCCATTGACATGGGGGTCCAAGAATTATTGGTATTAGGAGATTTAGATTTATTTGTCCACCAAATCTAAGGAGATTGGGAGACTCGTGATTCGAAAATCCTACCATATAGAAGTTGTTAGCAAGATCTTTGTCAACGATTTGTATTAGTGAAGTTCAAACACATTCCCAGAGCTCATAATGAGATTGCTGATGCTTTGGCGACCTTATCTTCAATGCTTCAACATCCCGATAAAACTTATATTGACCCTTTGCATATACAGATTCATGATCAACATGCATATTGTAATGTGGTTGAAGAAGAATTTGATGGGGAGCCGTGGTTCTATGATATCAAAGAATATATTCAGACTGGGAAATATCCTGTATATGCTGATGTTAATCAAAAGAGAACCATTCGACGTTTGTCTAGTGGATTTTTCTTAAGTGGAGGAATCTTGTATAAGAGGACTCCTGATTTGGGACTTCTGAGGTGTGTAGATGCTAAAGAAGCTTCAAAAATCATGACTAAAGTACATTCTGGGATTTGTGGACCACACATGAGTGGGTATGTTTTGGCAAAGAAAATACTCCGAGCAGGCTATTATTGGCTCACCATGGAGCGAGATTCCATCAATTTCGTTCGTAAATGTCATGAATGCCAGGTACACGGAGACATGATACATTCCCCTCCATCTGAATTGTATACAATGACTGCTCCATGGCCTTTTGTGGCTTGGGGAATAGACGTAATTGGACCAATTGAACCAAAAGCCTCGAATGGACATAGGTTCATCTTGGTAGCCATTGATTATTTCACGAAGTAGGTAGAAGCAGCGACTTTTAAGTCAGTGACCAAGAAAGTTGTGGTTGATTTTATTCACTCCGACATCATTTGTCGGTTCGGCATTCCAAAGATAATTGTCACGGATAATGTTGCGAATCTCAATAGCCATCTGATGCACGAAGTGTGCCAGCAATTTAAGATTATGCATCAGAATTCAACTCCTTATCGTCCAAAGGCGAATTGAGTTGTAGAAGCTACCAACAAGAATTTAAAGAAAATACTCCGTAAGATGGTGCAGGGTTCCCGACAATGGCATGAAAATTTACCTTTTGCTCTGTTGGGTTATCGTACTACAGTTCGGACTTCAATTGGTGCAACTCCTTACTTGTTAGTGTACGGAACTGAAGCAGTTATACATGCAGAAATTGAAATTCCATCTCTTTGAGTAGTTGTAGAAGCTAAAATTGATGATGACCAATGGGTCAAAACTCGTTTGGAGCAATTAAGCTTGATTGATGAGAAAAGATTAACATCAGTATGTCATGGACAACTATATCAGAAGAGAATGGCACGAGCATATAACAAAAAGGTACGTCACAGACATTTTGAAGTTGGTAAGTGTGTACTAAGACGCATCCTACCCCATCAGATTGAAGCCAAAGGCAAATTTTCTCCTAATTGGCATGGGTCATTCATGGTGAAGAAAGTGTTACCTAATGGCGCATTATATCTGACTGATGTAGAAGGCAAAATGGAAGAAATGTCGGTCAATGTTGATGCAGTTAAAAGATATTATGTATGATATTCATGTACAATTATGTTATGTATGTTTTGTACTTACATTTTTAAAGATTTGAAATGATGAAGGCATTTTGTTCTACTATCTGAATAATATATCAACCTTTTCTTACCCCTTTGAGCTTTTATTTTTCTTCATACCCCTCTTTTGGGATCAAATTAAAGTCAAAAAAAAAAAATCAATCAAAAATTCAAAATCAAACAAAAGAATGATCTTTCCTAAACTACGTTTGACTTGATTCTTGAAATGACAAGATACGTAGGCAGCCCTACTCCGGGGTTCGGTCTAACTAGAAGAAAATTCAAATTACCTAGAATGAGATAAAACTGGGGCAAAAAGTTTATTTCTTTAATAAGAGTCGATTCCAAAAGTTGTATGTTTCATCCAAAGTTATATAAATTTTTGAGCCTCATGCCGACCTTTCTTTCTAACCCCTATCCAAAATCCAAGTTACAACCAAAGAAAGACCTTCAGATCAATCTTTAAGAGTGTCAAGGCTAAACATGTTATGAGTGCATGATATTTCATATTTTGAGTGTTTATTTTTTAAGAAAAAAATGAAAATGAGAGAGTCTTATTGGTGAAAACCCTTTTGGGCACCATAAGACGACTGTGAACTGAGATAAAAATGAAAAGGAGATAGGCTCATTGGCAAAAACCCATTGAAGTGGCACTAGCCGAAGAAAGGTTGTTATCAAGAAGGAACAAGTTCAAGATTGTCTTAATTTCAAGCTCAATAAGTGGACAAAAGTTGTAATGATTGGTGTGGGTAGATCTGGTTGTTTGATTCAAAATGTATGTAATAATTACCAGAATCGATTTTCATATTCAGATAAGTTTTCTCTTTGTTTTGAAGAAGAGATGTCTATTGTCTTTTTCTTTTTATTTTTTATTTTATTTTTTGTGTCTTTGTCATCAAACGAAAAAAAATTGTTGCCTTTTGAGTCAAATTCACGTCAGGTCGAGTGAGAAAGGACTCCAAACTCGCTACCAACTCCTTTAAGGGTACGAAGCAAGACAAAGGGTCGATGCACAGAGACAATGTTTCAAAGTAAAAGTAAGGTACTCAAGATGATTGTGATTTAACCATTTTAAACTGGTAAAAATCTAAGGGATGTATTGGAAGCTAAACTCAGAAGCATCATACAACAGAAATATGATTTGAGTTGAGGATCTCAGTAGTCAGAATTCTGAGTCAGAAGTATGACAATTCAATGAATATTATCATGGGTTAGAAAAGAGTTGAACATGGCAAGTGCGAGAGCGGCCATTTCAAAAGCCAAATGCCACAAACCAACCACCACATGTTTTAAAACTCACAATTTTTATTTGTTTGGAACAGAGATGAAATAATTGTTTTCAGATAAAGGATGCGATTTCACACTTCTCTCAATGCAAGGAGCATGGTTACAGAATCCGACGCTAGATCTCGGTCATGGTAAACTTTATTTTCTACGAGATATATTAAGATCCAGTGACACATAAATTTTTCCAGTACAAACTGGGCAAAAAAATTTATGTGTGTTGTATGAGATTTATTTTAATACTCAGGACCCTCCAGAAGAATGAGAATTTACTTTTTTTTATTAGGACCCTCCTGAAGAATGGGAATTTACTTTTTTACTCAGGACCCACCTGAAGAATGGGAATTTATTTTAATGCTCATGACCCTCCTGAAGAATGGGAATTTACTTTTTTTATCAGGACCCTCCTGAAGAATGGGAATTTACTTTTTGCTCAGGACCCTCCTGAAGAATGGGATGTTATTTTCTGTTTCATTATTTACTTTGAAGTCCAGGAGCCCGCCTGAAGAACAGGGTGAAGTAAAAGAAAGTCCAGGAACCCGCCTGAAAAACAGGGTGAAGAAAAAGAAAGCCCAGGAGCCCGCCTGAAGAACAGGGTGAAGAAAAAGGAAATTCAGGAGCCCGCCTGAAGAACAGGGTGAAGTAAAAGAAAGTTCAGGAACCCGCCTGAAAAACAGGGTGAAGAAAAAGAAAGTCCAGGAGCCCGCCTGAAGAACAGGGTGAAGAAAAAGGAAATTCAGGAGCCCGCCTGAAGAACAGGGTGAAGAAGTTGCAAGTCCAGGAGCCCGCCTGAAATACAGGGTGAAGGAAAAGAAAGTCCAGGAGCCCGCCTGAAGAATAGGGTGAATTTTCAAATTCAAGCCGCGAAGGCTTGAATCAAGATTTTAGATATTGTAATTTTTACTTGTATTTTTTCATTTTTGATTTTATTATTCAGTTGAATGTAAAGGCAGAAGTTGTTAACCGGAAATTCGACGGAATCCCACTCGACTTTAACTTTTTCTCTTACCAAATTACCTTTGAACTCCCCATGACCTGATTCCCTTATAACCCGGGATAGGTAGGATGTCCAAAAATAGGACTCGGTCATATTTTTATTTTTATTTTTACCTTTCAAATAATTGGAGGGTCAAAAATCATATCTTGTCTACTTCTTTGTATGAAAACTCTTCGACATTTCACACAAAGAGGGGCAAAAATGAAGACACGTGATTTTTGATCCTCCTCGGATTCTAACTTATTTTTGATATTTATATTTGTATTTAATATAATATTATTTAAATTCTTATTTTTATTTTTATAAATTTTAGTTAAGAAGTAAATAATTAAGTAAAGTTAATTTTTAGATATTAAAAATAATAATATATGTTTTTGTTTTCTAAATTTTAATAAATAAATTAGTATTAATATTTATTATTGCTATTATTATTATTCTATTATCTTACTCATTTATTTATTATTTATATTTATTTATTTATTATTAATAGATTTACTTATTTATTTTTAATTAATTAAAAAAGAAGTGGGAAATTTTATTTTTTTTAAAATTTAAATTACCTACCCTATCTGATAATAACTGTTCCCTCCCCTATTTTTCCCCTCAAAAATTCTGTATAAAAGGACTTTTCCCACCCAGACAAAAACAACGTATTATTCCTACAAGATCAGACTATCAGATAAAAATAGGAAGAAAAATCAGAAGAAAACATCAGATAATAAAAAAGAGATTAGACAAAAAGGAGAGAAAGGGTGTGAAGTTGAAGTTCTAGTATACTGCTTGAAGTTTATAGTGTCGAGATTGTTTTATTCATCAGTTGAATTAATTTATTACAGGTTCCTATTCTATTTTGTGTTATTTATTATTTTATAATAAATCAAATCATGTTTAAATTCATGTTAATAATTTTAATACTTTACTCAATATGCATGTTTGCTTTTTACTTACGTGAATCTTTTATCATCTTATGTTAAGAATTTGAACAATATATATGTTAAACAATGTCTTGCTAAATAAAAAAAATATAAAAAAAAAAAATTATGCAGACATACGTTGTTCTATGAAATTCATATATACCCAGATATTTACTTTCATTGAAAAGCATGCCATACTTTCCTCTTTTCCATTTTTTTACTGTACATATATACACACTGGAATGGTGCATAAAAACAGAAACGAGAGAGAGTGAAAAACAAAATATTAAAGATTGACGGAGAAGAGATAAATTCATAGTTTGAATTTTTCGGCGAGTTTCTCGCCGGAAATTGACCGAAAATCGACCAATCAACACTGGAAAAACCATGAAAATGCCAACCATGTGCCGGCGTCATCCTCTCCTCCGCCGCCAGTGCCACCCCTACCAATGACGGAACCGTCTTCCCCCTCCCCTTCCCCCATCGCTGCTCACCGGCGACACCCTCTTCCTCCCAGATCTTCCGCGGCGCCACATGCGCCAACGCCGGCACCGCCATTTTTTCCTTCCCCGCGCCGTTGACCCCCTCTCTCCCTAGAATCCCGTCGACCATCCCCTTCCATTACCCGCGTCGCTTCGCCTTCCTCTTTTCCGTCGTACCATTATATAGAACTGTTCTTAGCATTTTTTTTTTTTAAAGATATAAAAGAAAAGATAAAGAGAGGTTTATGTACTTTTTCAGTTATATAGTATATCATTTTTTTTATTTTTTTTATTTTTTGTTAATTAATTTGTGATTAATTTATTTTTATCTTTATTTATTTATTTTAAGTAAGTAAAGTTTAGTTTTTTGATAAAGTTAGATTCAAGGAAAATTTATTTAGTATAATTTTTATGTTTGTAGTTTATGTGATGTTTGTTTTAAGATTATTTGATTTGATGATTATTTAAATTTAATTTAAATTATGTAATTAAATAAAGTTGATTTTATGTATTTGTAATATTATTTTTATTTTTACTATTATTTTTTTATTCTTTTTCTTATTTATTTATTTCATTATTATTAATAAAACTTGATTATTCGTTGAATTAATTGAATACTTTAATTGAATATTGTTTAAGTTTACTATTAAGATTAATTAGTATTTTAAAATATAAAATTGTTATGAGTTATAAAAAATTTATATCAATGTTTTTAATATCAAACAAATTTTAAGCATATATTTAAAAATGTTCGTCTCAATTAAAGAATGTGGCATACACATTTTTTTGAGACATTTTAAATTCAAAGATGTAAAAATATACTTTGACAAATATTTTTCTATAAAAAATTAATTTTTCATCGATTAAAAATAAGAGTTTTAAATACTAAAAATGAGCGAAATTAGGCCTTAACACAATTTATCCAAAATAGTTTAAGTCAAGATAAGTCAATAAAACGACCGTGCTTGAACCACGGAACTCGAGGGGTGCCTCACACCTTCCCCTCGGTCAACAGAATTCCTTACCCGGTCTTCTGTTTTCGCAGACCAAGAAAAAGAGTCATTTACTTTTGATTAGGGATTCAAAAGGTGACTTGGAACACCATAACTCAATTCCAAGTGGCGACTCTGTAATAAATTAATCCCTATTCAAAACCGTCACTTTAATTAGGAAAACCCTTCGACTCGACCTCCGAGCGAAAAAGGGGTGTGACAAACTTTATCTATAATAATCAAAGAATAAAGTCAAAAAAGGCACGTACAACTATTGCTAGCTCATTTTTATATCATGAACATTAAAATAATTAAAATATTGATACCACAACGTCCTATGGCCTTCAAGGCCATCTACAGCGAACAATCCCAGCAAACAAAATTATAACTACGAACTACGAAGAAGAAAAAGATGAAGAAGAAAAACGATAATAAAACTAAAAAAAAAAAATGTGTGTTTACTTTTTGGGGGGCAGCAAACGAGACTACGAGCTTCGTCGGAATCAACCACCACCGAAAAACGTCATCCGCAGCTCGAAAATTTTGACTAGCCAACCAATTCTATGAAATAAAAATAACTATTTTGCTCAAAAGAATTTTTTCACCTTGTTGTCCTCTTTTTTTTTTTTTACTTTGCCACCCCCTTTTCTACCAAAATAGTGGTAGTATTTATAGGAGAGAAAGGGTTTTTTTTTTCTTTCACTAATGTGGGAGAAAAGTATTTATAGGAAAGGATGAAAATTTATTTCTTGTCATCCACCAATGTGGGAGAAAAAATAATTAAGGGTGTTTTTGAAAATTTAAAATTGAAGATAAGGTTAGGTGGAAGATAATGTGGGGGGAAATTGTACAATGTAGTATAACTTTTGAATTTCAAAATTGAAAAAGGACTAAGTTGGGGAAAAATAGTACAATGTAGTATAATTTAAAATTATTGTTTGGTGGAAATTAAGTAGAAGTTATGAGATTTTTTAAAAATTTTGGGGTTATTTAAAATATAACCCCAATTGGGATTTAAAATTTAGCCATATTCATTTAATTTTGACCAAATTAAAAATCAATTGACGGATTGCATTGCAATTATGGAATTATGGTCAAATCTAATAGATTGGCTAAACTAAATCGAAATTCGATACGAATTAATACTTCTTTTAATCCCGAGCTTCTTGATTTAATAAAATAAAATGTATATTTATCCAAATAAATTATTTTGAAAATAAATTATATTAAAATCAAGATTTTAATCATTATATTTATTTTTAAAATAATCCTTAATTAAAATTCAATATTTCATAGAATAAATATTTAAGTAATCAAATTATATAATCTTGTATAACTGAACACGATAATATATAATCGCTACTTAAAATGATAAAATTACGTATAAAAAATATTTTGATAAGGAGTATAACCTAATCTAAGTGATCACATCTGTATCTTTCATTCATATAGAAATGAGAATAATCTGATAATCTGAACCTACGTTGGCTCGTAGTTTTGGGGCATATGAAATACCCAACTCGGTGCTAAATATTACTCCCTTTAATTTGTATGCTCATTCTGTTGAAAATCCACTTTAAAATCTAGTATAATGGTTTATTACGAAAATCAACAGTATAATTGCTAAGTTAAACTGAAATCTGAAACTGTAAAGTGGATTCAATGTCTAGGCTGAGATCAAAGATCAAATCTTTATCAAAAATTTGAAAATACTCTAGTCATAGGGTGCTCATAGCATAATCAATCTTAAAATAGCAATATTCAACTAGGGCTCAATACTCATGCATCAAATTCATGTCAAATATAATAAAAATCATGCTTGATAATGAAGGTATTGATAATTCATCTCAAAATTTGGAATTTTCTGCAATACGTATGAAAATACGAAAATAGACACGCAATTCAACTTCTAAATCACTTGAAATCTCATAATCTTGCAAATAACAATAATGGGTATGAACCCTAACTTGAAACTCATGTATATTCATATAAAATCATATAAATTTGAAATTAAAAACTAGTTTTGGTTACAAGGATGAAAGAATATCCTTGTTCATAAACCCGACATACCTTAATTGATGCAATTGAATAAAAAGCTTGATCTTGAATTCTTATTGGTGCTTTTGAAGATGCCCTCTTGAAGTTCTTGAATTGAAAATTCTTAATTTTAAGCTATCTTGAAAAAATAATGGAGGAAATAGGATTTCTTGGAGAGTAAGTTTTGAGCTCTAGGATTTTCTTTGAGAGAGAATTGATGAAAAATGGGCATAGAATGCTTAGAATAAGCTTAATCTTGTATTTTACACGGTTTGGGGCTTGGAAAAAGACCAAACTACCCTTTTAAAATTTAACTCGGAAAACTGAAAGCCGATTATGCCACCCACCGTGACGCGCCACCATCGCGGTGGCCTACTGGAAATTGACGACTGAAAACTAAAAAATCGACGCGACGCGGAGCTATCGCGGTAAGCCACTGAAATTCTATTTAGGCCATCACCGCGACGCGCCACCATCGCGATGAGCTACTAGATTTTGACAATTAGGAAATGGGACTTCACCGCGACGCAGGCCAATCACGAAGGTCCACTGGAAATTGACAATTGCCATTTTGGTCTTCACCACGACGCGGTGCTTGTCGAAATGTCATACTATTTTTTCTAAAAACGCCATAACTTCTCATTCGTGTATCGGATTAAGGTGAAATTAGTATCGTTGGAAAGTTGAGCCAATTATCGACACATTGGTAGGTCTAGAACTTAAAAATTCTACATGTATCAAAATTTATTCATTTTCAAAGCTAACCCTTGACATTCTAGGAGTTAAATTGAGATAGGAAAAAGTACGAGGTATTACAGTAAAAAATTACGAGGATCTGAATTCCATGTTTATTTAAGCATACTGATGAAGAAACATTTATCAAGTAACGCGAAAAGATGCATCTTGGTAAGCATAAAACTTATTTGATTTACAATCAAGATACTTGAAAATATCACTCATGAAATGTTGATTATTGTCACTTGACAAAATTTATATGAAAACTTTTTAAGGATTCAAGGTGTTTTGTAGCATATAAAAGTTTCTGGAAAACTTATTTATAATCTTTATATTATATAAGCTTATAACTTGAAAATTATTGGAACTCTCGGAGAGTTTTCAAAAGCAATAGATTATTTGTTGAATGAGACATATATAAATTTGGATTGGTTATGAAGTACCATATCTTAGTGTAATTGGTGCACTCGTGTATCTTGCAAATACTACAAGGCCTTATATAGTATTTTTGATTAATTTGTTAGCAAGGTATAGTTCTCTACTAGGAGATATCGGAATGAGATCAAGCACATATACGGAACCTAAAGAGACTACCTATATGGGCTTATTTTATTCTAAAGATTGCAATCCCGTTCTTGTTGATTATGTTGATGTTGGAGATTTATTTAACTTGTATAAATCTCAGTCTTAAAGATGCAGTGTGTTCACATATAGGGATATTGTCATATTTTGGAGATATACAAAACAGTCTATCGTAGACACCTCATCGAACCATACTGAGATAATAGCTATTCATGAAGCAAGCCGAGAATGTGTAAAGTTGAGGTCCATGATACATCTTATTAGAGAAAAATGTGGTTTGAAATGTAACAATGTATCCACAATTTTATACGGAGATAATGCAGCATGTATAACACGTCTTAAGGGAGGATTTATAAAAGGAGATAGAATGAAGCCCACTTCATCAAAGTTTCTCTATACACATGAGCTACAAAAAAATAGTGATATTAACGTGCAACAGATTCATTCAAGTGATAATGTGGATGATTTATCCACCAAGTCTCTTCCAACTGCAACTTTTAAGAAGATGGTGTACAAGATCGAGATGCAAAGGTTCAAGGATGTTCCCATTAGGGGGAGTTAATACGCGTTGTACTTTTTCCCTTATGAGGTTTTGTCCCGATGGATTTTTCTTATAAGATTTTTAATGAGGCAGCCGAAATGTGTATTACTAGAGATGTGTACTCTTTTTCCTTCACTAAATTTTCTTTCGACTAAATTTTTTCATGTAAGATTTTAACGAGGCACATTATCTATCAATTAGACATTCAAGCGGGAGTGTTATAAATGTATTTACATGACCTATTTGATATCTATCAAGATATGAAATATCTATCTTTTAGAGAGAAACTAGGAGTAATTTCTCCTATAAATCGAAGAGTTTTTTTTATTATAAAAAAACCCAATAGAATCATTTAAGAGAAATAAGAATTACTTTCTCTCTATTCTTGTTCCTCTGTATTTTATTTTTCATAACAGTCAGTTTAAATAAATTTATTTTTAGTAGAGAGATCAAATAAAATCAAACGAAATGAGTAATTTGAGATAAATATTTTTAAAATGGACGAAGTATATTTTTGAGAGGCAGGGGGGATTTAATTTCTTCCACTCATTACGTAATTATATATTGGTTTCTATCCATCTATCACTGCTAGAAAGATGCACAATATTTTTGACCTCCTTTTTCAGGACTTTAGCACATCTTTTTCGATATAGAAATTAATATTGATTTCCAAAATGTCAAAATTAAAGACAAGCTCAAGCAATTAAATGTAGATTAAAAGAATATCAGCACGAATAGCTAATTCTTTTTATCATAATCAAAACGAAACAACTTTGTATAGGCTGACCTTTATTATCAAATCGTATCGAATAAATTTATCCTTTATTTACAAAAAATATTTAAACATCTACATGTTTTTCTCGTATTATAATCACATCGGCAACCTGAAATTAAAGCACATTTAACTTTCGATAAGTGATTACTACGTTCCTATATGGACATTCAATAAAATTGAAATAATAAAACATAATACAATAATTAAGGTATAAGTGTTGGGTTCGAAATCGAGAGGGCGTCATGCGGAAGCTATTAGTTGCAAACTATGAGAAGATAATTCAAACGACACATTAAACAATACTAAAAAGTTATATTATTGATATGATTTGGCCAAATGGCCTACATATTAAAAATCTATATCTATACAATATATTAAAAATGTGAAGACTCTTAAAAAAGTGATTTGAACTTTTTGTCCTTCATTAAAGTACTCTTCTTTAGACAAAACTGTCTTTTCACTATACTTTTTAATTTATTATTTAATTATTTTTTATTATATTAACTAGACTTCCTAAAATATATGAGACTCTTAAAATATATGGTAGGAGAATTAATTAAAAAATTTCTTTTTTATTAGACTTTCTAAAATATATGGGACTCCTAAAATATATGGTAGGAGAATCAATTAATATTTTCCTTTCTACTATTTAATTAAAAAATATTCCTAAAATAGGACTCTATTAAGAAAATGTTTCTATAAATATTGAGATCTACATTAAACTAGAGAACAAACTGGTTTATCTATTGGGAGAATATGATTGATGTTGATCTAACTTGATTCGATTGCATGTCTAGATTGGTGGATGCTTGATTCGGTTGACTTTGAAGAATTTCTTGTGTAAAGATTAGGTTTAATCGTATTGTTTTAATATCTTTATTACCTTATTGTTTTATTTTAATTCACTCGGCTTTGAATTTTTTTTTAGGTAAAGGTTAGGTTTAATTATATTATCATAATATCTCTATTAGTTTATTATTTTGTGATAATTTACAGTTCGTAGATGAATCTCGATCGGCTTTGAGATTTTTTTGTGTGTAAAATTTAAGTTTAATTGTATTGTTTTGCTATCACTTTTATCGTATTATTTTGTTGCAGTTTACAGGTGATAGATAAATGTTGGTCGGCTTTGAGGAAATTTTTTATGTAAAGATTAGGTTTAGTTGTATTATTTTGATATCTCTATTATCGTATTAATTTATTATTGTTTACAGGTAGTAGATGAGTGTCGGGCGACTTTGAAAAAAAATTTGTGTGTAAAGATTAGATTTAGTTGTATTATTTTGATGTATCTATCATTATATTGTTTTGTTGCAATTTACAGATGGTATATGAATGTCGATCGACTTTTAAAAATATTTTTGGTAAAGGTTAGGTTTAATAAATAAATTCTCCAATCTTTACATACTCAAAAGATATTAAATTTAATTATTATATTCATCTTTATTATTTAAATAAATATCCTACTTAGTGTAATGTTTGAATTCATTAAGTGAGTTACACGCGCAAGGCGCGTACACCTAAACTAGTAAAATTGAAAAATCTAAAACCTATTGAGCCCTAAACAAAAATTACTACATTATGGATGTTATTGTGTTATGGTATGAGAAGATGTCTTCTATTTATAGATATTCAAAACTTTTCCTCCAAAAAAAAGGTTTGTCAAATATGAAAAAGTTTTATATTTTCCTTTCAGGAAAAATAAAAGTAATTATGGTATTATTTTTATTTTCCTTCTTAAAAAAGTAAAACTTAAATTTGGTAAGAAAATCAGGTAAAAACCCTACCAAATCTCCCCTTTTTGGCTTGATTTTCTTGACTTGATCCGCCTTCTTCATATCATATGCATAGTTCTTCATATAATCTCCATCCCTGTTGTTTGACATGCTTAAAAATTAAGCTTTTTGGGTTAAAAGTATATGAGCGTTAAAAATATTGGAGCCCTTTGTAGGGTTAAAATTAAGCTTTATTTTCAAATATGTGACAGCAGGATTGTTGAAAATATGATTGGCAATCGTTCTCCACATATAGCTTTTGGACATATATCTTTATTATCATCAAATTATTGCAACTTTGATTTTAAACCATCCTCAATCGAACTATCTGATCGTTGAACCATTGGTTCTGATACCACTTGTTGGGTTCGAAATCTAGAGGGCGTCATGCGAAAGCTATTAGTTGCAAACTATGAGATGATAATTCAGACGACACATAAAACAATACTAAAAAACCATATTATTGATATAATTTGGCCAAACGGCCTACATATTAAAAATAAAATTGAAAAACCTATAAGAGAAATCTCCCCCTAAACAAAAATTCTTTAAAGACTACATTGTGGATATTATTGTGTGATGGTATGAGAAGTGGTCTTCTATTTATAGATATTCAAAACCTTTCCTCCAAGAAAGAGATTTGTCAAATATGAAAAAGTTTTATATTTTTCTTTCAGGAAAAATAGAAGTAATTATAATATTATTGTTATTTTTCTTCTAAGAAAAGTAAAACTTAAATTTGGTAAGAAAATCAGGGTAAAAACCCTAACAATAAGCTCGTGTATCAAGAATTGACAAATGTTTTTTGTGCATGAATATAATTAAGCAAATTTAAAGCATTAACTCATATATCCACATTTCCCCTCATACGCAAAAAATCACTCCCCCTCCTTTTTTATATACTATAATAAGCTTGTAAATAAAATGTACAAGATAAAAGGAATATTTTAACAGAAGTAACAAAAATAGAGTCATCTGAATTACTATTTTAGGAACACATCACATTGAAGTAAGGGTCGCCAAACTGGTTGAACATATATGCAGATCTCCCAAATGGAAATTACATGTTTGATTTCCGAAACTTTTTACATACTTTCTCGGCTGAGCTTGTCGCGCCGAATTTGCCTAGAACGAGTTATCTCTTGAGATTTATTATATTGAAACGAGATTCATCTATGCATGCGCATAAAAAAAAAAAATAGTGATTACACGTTCCTTGTCAAAAGGAAAGATCAATGCAAAAGAACTATTAAGTCACCCTTTTAGTGGTACATCCAACATTACTATTTATTTAAGATCTATAAATACAGTGAATTATAATTAAGAAATCGAATTTAATAATTATATACAAGTTGGTACTACACAAGAGTGACATAAAGAAAATGGGGACTACAATGGACATGGTCCCCTCGCCCTTTTTTCTTCCTCTCAATAAAAATTTCTACTACCTTCGTTGATAAAAATAGTTGTTTTACTTTACTAGTTTAATTTACGAAATCAAAAAAAGTTTATAATTTTCTTTCAATAGTGCCTCTATCATTTAATAATTACATAAAATATTAATAGTTAAATTTAGTTTTTCAAGTCATAATTAATAGAGTTAATATAGTAAAATAAATTCTTAATAAATATTTTTTCTTAAAAGAATTATTAAATCAATATAAATCAAATAAAATGAAACCGAGGGAGCATAACTGAATAAGAGAAATTCGTCGATTTATTGGCACTAAAAGCAATGAGATTTGATCGTGCCAAACTTTGATATAAAGCTTTTATATTAGGCAGGCATCTCTGTATGTACTATCTTTTCTTTTATGGTAGGTATCATATTCCATAAAAAAATTAGTAATGAATTTACTTTTGAAATGCCTTAAATAAATAACAGAGAGTTGCTCAGATGATAAGTGCCGCCCCTCACTTGCAACTTGAAGCTCGTGAATTCGAGTCACCGAGAAAGCAAAAAGGGTTGGAGCTCCTAAGATTAGGGTAAAAAAAATGCTTTGAACACAATTAATTAGTGATTTAGTGTACAGTCAGTATATAATGTACACACAAATATTATCTTACTGACTAATATGATCCATACAATTGTTTTGTATATCGAACAGAACATTAATTTTGATGTTTTTTTCTTTTAGTTTTCCATTCGAAGTCCGTATTCCTTTTAAAACTTGATTTTTTATCGTAAAAAATCGCTCCTTACTGAAAAAAAAAATAATTATTCTTAGAGCTTTGAGTACATGTCAGTCACAATTATTTTGATGAAAGTATTTTTTTTTTTTCTAGGAAAACATTCAAGAGTAATTAGCAGGATCCTAAAATTCCTTAAAATTGTGAAACAAAACTCTAAATTGTTGAATGGGCCTTGAAATGGTATTTAAAGTAGAAATTATAATGGCTGGTCATTTTTTTAAAAATAGCCATTATTTTGGAGTTTTAAAATATGTCATTAAATTTTTAACTTATTATCCTACACTAGAATTTTTCTTCAACACAACAACAATAACAACAGTCCCAGTGTATTCCTACGAAGTGAGATTTGGGGAGGGTAAGATGTACGCAATCCATACCACTACCTCCGCAGAAGTAGAGAGGTTGTTTCCGATAGACCCCCGGCTCAAGATAGAGAATAGTACACCAAGGCCGTAATGAAACATGAAACAGGATGGATGACATAGACGAAATAAGAAATAATAAACATAAAATACAAAATAAATAACAAAGAAATACGAAAATAAGCAACATACTAGCAATTCGAAATAAGACATAAGAAGGAGGACACCCACCTAGTAGTAACAATACACTCCCAGACCAAAGACACCCACCACACCCAAACTCTCCAAACTAGAGGCTCCTACTCAAGGACACAGACCTAGGATTACTAACCCGGCTACACAAGCGCTCACCTACCACCTTGCTACAACCCACACAATCACACTAGCCTTCTACCCTAATCCGCGACCTCCATACCTTCCTGTCTAGGGTCATATCCTCAGTAAGTTATAGCTGCTCCATGTCATGTCTAATCACCTCCCTCCAGTATTTCTTCGGCCTACCTCTACTCCTCCTGAAGCCATCCAAAGCTAGCCTCTCGCACCTCCGAACTAGGCATCCGTGCCCCTCCTCATCACATGCCCAAACTATCTCAACCTTCCTTCTCGCATCGTGTCCTTCACCGAAGCCACTCTCACCTTCTCCCGGATAGTCTCATTCTTAACTCTATCCCCTCTAGTAAGTCCACACATCCAACGCAATATTCTCATTTCCGCCACCTTCAGTCTTTGAATGTGGGAGTTCTTGACTGGCCAACACTCAGCTCCGTATAGCATGGACGGACCGACTGCCACTCTGTAGAAATTGCCTTTAAGCTTAAGGGGCACCTTTTTATCATACAACACTCCCGAGGCGAGTCTCCACTCCATCCAACCTGCTCCAATACGTTTAGAAACATCCTCGTCAATCTCGTCATTCCCCTGAATCATAGACCCTAGATACTTAAAACTATCCCTCTTGCAAACATCCTGGGAATCCAACCTCACCACCACTTCATCCTCCTGACTCGAGTCACTAAACTTGCACTCTAAATACTCTGTCTTGGACCTACTCAACCTGAACCCCTTAGATTCAAGGGTTTGCCTCCAAACCTCTAATTTCTCATTCACACCTCCCCGCGTCTCATCGATCAACATTACATCATCCGCATATAACATACACCAAGTCACCTCCCCTTGAATACTCCACATCAACACGTCCATCACCAACGCAAAAAGGAACGGGCTAAGAGTAGATCCCTGATGCAAACCTGTCTCAATCGGAAAATACCCTGAGTCTCCTCCCGCCGTCCTCACCCGAGTCTTTCATCCATCGTAAATGTCCTTAATAGCTCTGACGTACGCCACCGAAACTTCTCTCACCTCCAAGCATCTCCAAAGAACCTCCCTAGGGACTTTGTCGTACGCCTTCTCCAGGTCGATGAACACCATGTGCAAGTCCTTCTTTCTTTCCCTATACTGTTCTACCAATCTTCTCACCAGGTGGATTGCTTCTGTCATCGAGTGACCAGGCATAAAACCAAACTGATTCTTGGAAATAGACACGACCCTCCTCAATCTCCGCTCAACCACCCTCTCCCAAATCTTCATAGTGTGACTCAACCGCTTAATATCCCTATAGTTGTTGCAACTCTGAATGTCACCCTTGTTTTTATATGACGGAACCATCGTACTCCATCTCCAAGCCTCAGGCATTCTCGCCGTCTTAAAAATAACGTTAAACAAATCAGTCAACCACCTTAAACCTGCCCCACCAGCATACTTCCAAAAATCCACCGGAATCTCATCAGGCCCCGTCGCCCTACCCCTTCGCATCCTACGAATAGCCTCTCTGACCTCCTCAGCCTTAAAACGTCTAAAGTAACTAAAATTACTGCTCTCCTACGAGCGCTCCAGCTCCCCTAACACAATGTCTATGTCCCCCTCCTCGTTTAGAAGTCTATAAAAATACTCCTGCCATCTCTTCTTAATGTGAACATCCTCTACCAAAACTCTACCATCCTCCCCCTTAATGCACTTCACTTGATCGAGATCACGACCCTTCATCTCCCTAGCCTTAGCCAGCCTATGCAACCTTTTTTCCCCGTCTTTCTCCTCTAACCCCGCATACAAGCTCTTAAAAACTGTAGCCGTAACTGCTAACTTAGCCTCCTTCCTTGCTACTTTGTACACCTCCCTATTCACCCGTTTCTCCTCTTCGTCCTTACTCTCCATCAACTTCACATACGCCCCCTTCTTAATCTCCACTTTCTTCTTAACTTCTTCATTCCACCACCAGTTCCCCTTATGCCAACCTGCCCGACCCTTCGAAACACCCAACACCTCTCTAGCCGTCTCCTTGATGCAGCTGGCAGCCTTATCCCACATACCCCCTATATTTCCACACCCCCATTCCCACCACCTTCTCCCCGATCTCTAGAGCACTAACTGGCGTCAAGCCGCCCCACTTAATCCTGGGTCGGCCCTCTCCGGCCCTACTCTTCTTGCTCTTCTTGATAAACAAGTCCATCACCAGCAGAATTTTTCTTGTGACTTTTCAATTTTCAACGTTGTAAAGTGGTTACTTGTGAATTGTTCATGCAAAAGACAAAATTGACAAACAAGAAGAAGCCATATTCTATGAAAGTCCTATGATCTACATCTTTCATGTCTTTCAAAATTCACCCAGATAATAACATAGCCTATGTAATCTCATAAGTGAAGTATGAAGAAAGTACGATGTATGGAAATCTTACCACTATTTTTATGAAATATTTATAACACGCTAATTTCTCAAAGTGTACAATGCTAGATATTTATAATTAATCATGTTATAAGAAAAATTAAGTAAAAATCACATCAACCTTTGTTTAAAGGGAAATGACAAATCAATTACAAGTAGAGACATAAACAGTACTTAAACAGACCAAAGAAATTAATAGGAAAGAGACATTACAATAAGAATCTTGGAATGATGGATTTTTTATATATAAAATGGAACTTTTTTTAGTTTTTCATTGTCAGCAATGAAGCACAGCTAATCCCGATTCGCTTCATGTACGATGCATTAAGAGGAAGCGCCTCTATTAAGGATTTTTTTCATACACAAGACTCGAAATCGAAAACTCTGGTTAAGGGAGAAGCAGTTCCATTTGCTACACCACATCTTTTGGTATAAAATGGAAAAATTACAAATATACACCCTTCGGCAATTTATCAACATAGTTGAAGTATACGGGTACCTATCGTATTGTATAAATAATATAAAATATATAATACATTTACAATTTATAGATATTTTGTAAACTGGATGCCGAATTATTCGGCCCCGTTAGTACAAATTCTTGCATGCAATATACGCAATAAATACAGTAAAAGAAATATAAAATTTTAAAGAATAGTACAAAGCTTGAGGTGCGTGAATACCATATCCTTAAAAATTTTATCAGGCATTTCTTTCAGATTTTAATAATAAGTTTTTTCTGTATTGAACTGAGGACAGAAACAAGAAATATACAAAAAGGAGAAAATCCCAACTTAAAAGAAAAATTAGAAAAAGAAAGGGAGTTAGTAGATTTGAGCTCTTAGCTTTATATCATAAGAACCAATTCATAAAGCTCATTAAAATTCACTATCTGAACTTTTACTCATGTCAAGCTTTTTACACAACTCTTAAAAAAAAAATTAATAAAAAATACAAATTAATTCATATGATCTTATTTAATAGTATATGATTAGATGAATCTTTTTTTACTTAATATAGATATAGTAGGGGAAAAAATAATTAAGTATTTTCTAAATTCTTAAACATGCTTAAAAATATTTTATTTTATTAACGGAAAAGGGTCAAAAATACCCCTAAACTCTTCAAAATGGATCAAAAATACCCTTCATTTATTTTTTGGCTCAAAAATACCCTTCTGTTTATTTTTATGGCTCAAAAATACCCCTCCATCAATTTTTTTGCTCAAAAATACCCTTCTCTCTAATGGGATGCCACCAAACACGCCACATGAATAAAAAATATCACTTCACCAATCCACGTCAACATACACAAATGAAAAATCACTCCATATAACCATCAAACCATTTTTTTTTATTTAAAAGACCCAATTCCACCCATATTAAAAAAAATCCGACTCAAGAAAAAAAAAATTGAAGAATTTGATTGCTTATTTTTCATGTGATGGGTTTAGATATTTCGAATTGATCAAGGAGAAAGATGAGGAAACAATTAAGTCCTTAAATTGTTGATCCAAAAGAATCAAATTTTAATCGGGTTGACCCTAAACAATTGGATCCTCAAATAGTTTACCCGATTTTCAAGAGCTCGAATTGCTACTAGATGTCCTATCTACATTTGTCTAATGAAGAAACTGATTGTAGTGAGAGGAATGGTAATTTAGAGACGAAATTGAAATTTGGAGAGTGAAAGTTTAGTGGCAATGTAGGACAACCACAAATTGATGAGAATTAAGAATTGCTCGAGTGAGTCTCGTAACTTTGAAAATGTAAAATAATAAAATAAGGCGGTGAAAGGGAGGATGTCAGGAAAAAAATTGAAGAATTGAATTTTGCCTCTTGGTTCGGATTTTTTGAATATGGATCGAATTGAATTTTTAAATAGAATAAAATGGGTTGATTGTTAGGTGGATTAAATGAAATGATTTTTCACATGTATGTTGACGTGGATTGATTAAGTGATTTTTTTTAGCTACGTGGTGTGTTTGGTGATATTTCGATAGAAAAAAAAATATTTTTAAGCCAAAAGATTAACAGGAGGATATTTTTGAGTCAAAAAATTAACTTGAAAAATATTTTTAAGTTAAAAAATATTTTTGATCCATTATAAATAGTACAGGAGTATTTTCTATTCTTTTTCGTTTTATTAATGAAAGTTACATTTCCCACCTCGTACACTTCCATGGAAAGTCCAAAATTTAGTGTTCATTGATTGGATTGGCATCAGGCAGCAGCCATGGCCCATTAGAGCTCTCCCTACCAGTGTACTCTATGGACCTAATTTGCTTTGCTGACAGTTGTTGGACCAAATGTGGGTAAAGGGAAGTGGACCCACTAAATTAGGGGTCTTTTGAATTCTCAACATCTCACCTGCACTCAATGGATAAAATTTTCACTAAAGCGATTTTAAGTTTGAATAAATGAATATATAAATTAATCGAAGAGGATTTGAGATTTATTATATATAACGTTAAATATTTTTTTGTTAAAAGATGGTTTATATGAATTTCCTGACTTCGCTCCTGTGTGCACAAGCTTGTACAAATTCAATGAATTGATCTGTTTACGTGGATGATTTATAAAAATAATCTTAAAAGTGAGTTATTTTGAACTCTTTGATCTCGCTTGCTTCACGAACAAATTGTTAAGTTTAATATAGGTCATGGGATAAATGAGGGTCCAAATTCAGAATCATCCATTTTCAAGGCCATTGAATGTAATTTCCTAAGTTCACACTCTGCTTTTAAAGTTATATTCTGTTTATCCAAACTAGTCAACTTTTTGTCTGAATTGACGGACTTCAAATAAAATATTTTCCTCTATTTTGAATTTTACACTCCCTTCATCTATCCTTATTAATTCATTTTTCTGATGGCAGAGTGATTTAGAAACAGCAAATGATAAAGATAAATTTATCATATTTTTTTTTAATATAATAAATTTAATAATTTAAAAATGCATTCGAAATGAATCGTGTTTAATGTCGAAGGTAAAATGGATAGAAGTAGATAAATTATTCATTAATTTATAAAGTGGATAAGTATTATTGAATATCTCAAATGAAAAAGTGGATAAGTAAAGATGGACGGAAAGAGTGCAAACTATTCTTATTTAGGTGATGCAATTGCAGACTAATTTTCATTCTCATCTTTCACCTCACTCTATTATTGATACACACTAATTATTGGCGTAAGACATAAATATACATCAAATCTGGGTTAGTAAGTAAGTATTTCAACTTTAAGAATTCACATTTAGGCATTTTAATTTGGTCTCAATTGCCAACTAAATAGTTTAATGCATCTCTACTGTGTCTTATGGACACCCAATACCGACGTGATACATAAATTTGGAGGTATCTAGATGATTATTTTGTAAGTTGGAATATTTAATTGACAAAATGAAGATGAATTGAGGTGTCTAGTACATACTCAAAGTCGACGCACTTAGTTGAGGTATCTAGATATGTATATTTGATGTTGGAGCACTTACTCGCCAGTTGAGGTTAAATTTGAACGTTTGTTTAAGTGATGCCTTAATTACAACAACAACTACATACCCAGTGTATCCACAAAATGGGATCTGGGGAAGGTAAAGTGCACACAGTTTATACCACTACCTCAGATGAAGTAGACTTGTTGTTTCTGATAGACCCCCACTCAGGATAAACACCAATATAACAAACAAAAAACATAAAAACACACAATAGAATAATACAAGAAATAAGACACTCATAGATTAATATTAATAAATTATCTATCCGAAATCAACAACAACACCAAATACCACAAACAAGAAACTACAAGACACATGCATAACACTATGACTACAGGCACAACTACACAAAACACTCCTCCTTATTAGTAAAGATGCACTCATACCCACTAACCCTCCACCCTAATCTGCGTCCTTCACGCTTCCCATGAAGGGTCCTTGTCTTTTGTAAGTTGCAACTACTTCATGTCATGCTTAATCACCTTCCTCCAATTTTTTCCAGCTTACCTCTACCCCGCATAAAGTCATCCATAGCCAGTCTCTCGCACCTCCGCATTGGGGCATCCGAACACCTCCTCATCATATGTTCGAACTATCTCAGCCTCACTTATCGCATATTGTCTTTCATCAAACACTCTCATCTTCACTCGAATAATTTCATTTCTAACCCTATCTCTCCTAATAAGTACACACGCCCATCGCAATATCCTCATATCCCATATTTAGTTTCTTTGCCTCGGTTGATAAGTTTGTGCTCTTCCTAACCAAGCACTAAATTTTATATAAATGAAAATATTTCGAAAAAAATGAATAATTCGCACAGTCAAGCGAATCCTTAGTAAAAATTATGACTCGGACACCAACAAGTGCACAAAATCTTGGAATTAAGCCCAAAGAGAATGGCGTTACAAGGGTCTGGTGGCCCATTTTTTGAGGGCCGGGGGAGTGTTGATTGGTGTCTCTTAATGGGCTTTAATGATGCAAAGCCCAGAATTCTGATCTTGATTTAGCTAAGGCCCATAAGTGAGTTCAAAAGCATTCCTCAATCAGACGGATGTGGTGGGTCGGCGGATGAATATGATTTCTTTATTCTTAATTTATGATTTCTGGATCAAGATTTTTGAAAAGAAAATCTTAGCAACAAACGTTTCCTCTCTAAATGAGTCTTGTAAGGCATCAATGTAAATAAATTGGATCAATATATTTCAAATATCCAATGGTTAGTTCATTTAAATTTTAGTGAAATCCTTAATATTATACCTAGAACATCTTCAGAATATACTGAAATAGTAAAGCTTCATTTTCTCCCACTGCAAAATGAAATTTTAATTAGTATCAGAATAACATCTCTCTAAATTTTTTTTAATTATTATTATTATTATTATTTTCTTTTGGGGTGGGGTTTTAAAAAAGAAAATGACCAACTAACTAATATGGAACAAAGGAATGTATCACTTGGGTGTTTCTTTTGGACTATCACCATTCTTTACTTGTCCATTTTTCTATTGGCATATGAATTAAAAAACAGTAAATGATAGGGGTAATTTTAAATTTAATTCTTTGAAAAACAAATTAAATAATAAATCGTATTTAATGCTAACGAGAAAATGAATATAAATAAATAAATAATTTATTTTATAAATTAAACAAATATTATTAGATAACTCAATATAAAAAAATAAACAAATAAAGATGAACCAATGAATTATGAAACGGAACCTCACAAGTTACGTTGCATTTTTTGGACCATCCACCTACCTTAACGTTTTTCAGGAATTTGTGCCATTTTGGTGTAAACTGTTATGTTGATCTATTCTCAACGTCACGTATTTGGGTTTGGGAAAGGGTAGATTGATTTCTCAACTTTTATATTTTCATTTGATGCTAGGTGCATATATCTACTTTCTTCGTTTGTTTTTATTTTGCTTTTATTTTATACTAATTTTTTAAAGTTAAAAAATGATAAACAAAAACAAACGAAGAGAGTATATTAGAGCTCAACTAATTCGAATTCATATTTCATAGAATAAATTTTGAAGGACACGCTATCAATAATTGTTTTCATACTCAAAATTCGACGAAGTTAAGATATTTAATCAAACGAAAATCAATCTCATTCATTCCACTATTAGGTTTATGGTATTTGTCAACATCAACTATTTTTCCTTTCTAGGGTTTGGACCTACCTTCTACTTGCCTTTATGTACGTCTCCTTGAATTCCGTCGTTGTTTGTTAAGCAAATTTACGTGTTGTTAATTGTCCACGTTTAAACTTTCTATACCATTGAATAGTGCTTTTTCCATTTCATTTATGGGTATATTCTCTTTTCCAAAGTCAAGTATTTAACGGAAAAGGGCCTAAAATGTCAATTATGTGAAATAGTGAAAAAATGTTTTCCGTCTATCTATTGGGCCTAAAATACCCTTCATGTCTATCTATTGGGTCTAAAATGTTCTTTCCGTCTACCTATTGAGGTTATTTTTCTCTTTTATTTTGACAAATTACATGAAATGACATTTTTATATACTATATCAAAATTTTATATTTTTTATTTTTATTGCCGACTTTCACGATGCCTTCATAAAACTATGTGGTATATTTATACAATAAAAATTCATGATATATTTATATATTATGCAAATTATATTTATATCATAAAAAGATATTGTATTTTTATACCATATAAATTATATTTATACCATAAAACATACATGGTATATTTTAGATATAAAAAGCTTATACTGTGTAATACTGAAAATATATATTTATATTTAATAAATAATTTTTTAACAAGAAAAATGCTTCCGATATAATGAGATATACCATAAATATTTATCCCATAAATTATATAAAAAATATAATAATAATCTGACTTTGACATAAATTATATTTATACAATAAAAATACAGGGTATATATGTACTTCCAACATAATAATTTTTATTTCATAAATATTTAGTCATAAAAATTTATGGTTAATCCATTACATTAGAATTAAAACTACACGATAACGAAATAATAGTAGATGATTAACATACATGAAAACAAAACAAAACATACATGAACAAATAATAGATGACTTAATTTATTTAAAAATATTTGAATTTTGAATATAAGAGAGAACGATTTGAAAGTAGGATATATCTTTCCCACTTTTAATTTGAAGATTGAAAAAATATCTGTTAAATTAAGGTGAATTGATAATTAGTTATAGCATTAAATTAGTAATTATAATTATCTTTTTTTATTTTTTTAAATGGGTATATATGTAAAAAAAAATTATTTTTATAATATTAAAAAAGTATTATTATTTATGTAATTAATTTTTAAGGATGGTCTTTCCATATAATTTTCCTAAATAAAATGGCAAAATAGGCTTAATAGGTAGACGAGAAGGGCATTTTAGGTCCAATAGGTAGTGAGAAGAATATTTTTGACCCAATAGCTTAGACGAAAAGGGCAATTTAGGCCCAATAGGAAGGCATTTTTACACCATTTTACATAGTTGAAGGGCATTTTAGGCCCCTTTCCGAATATTTAATTGTGAATTTATCATCAACATCCCTAAAATTACTATTCCCTTCGTCCCAATTTACTCGTTCCAAATTTCCTAATTTGATTTCTTATTTTACTTGTCATTTTTCATTAATCAAGACAAGATAAAAAAAATTCTTTTTTATTCTTAGTATTAATTATATTTTCTCTAAATTAAAATATAAATATCATTTAATAGGGACACTATGATAAAGTAGTCATATTATTAATTATTTTTTTTAATCAATGTGCAATGTCAATTTGGTACAAGTAAAATAAGACGGAGGAAGTATCATTTTTCTTTAATTGGGAATCGAAGATACTTTTATTTATGATTAATAATTGGGAAAATATTCAAATTTATTGATGCACACCTCTTTCGTTTCAAAATAGTTAATCTTTATCAACTACAAAAAAAAAATATTAGTAATTTATTTTATCAAAGTGGTCTTATTAATATGTTTTGAAATATAAATTTGAATATATATATATATATATATTTTATTTAGTTATTTAATGATAAAAATAATATTAAAAAATATAATAATATCTTATTAATTTCATAAAAAAATAATTAAATTAAAATAAATATTTGTAAAAAAAGAACAACTATTTTAAAATGGTGGGAGTATTCCAAATTAACTATCATACGTCAAATATCATGCTGTTCCATCTGATCTAAACTTCTGGAAGAGTCTTGTTATACTTATTTGCCTCAAGGGACCAATTATACTTCTTCATTTAGCCAATTATTGACTTTCAAAATTTTAAAAATATTTTTTTTTCCTGTGGCATGAAAGGCCACGTTAGAAAAAAAAGCTGAAAAGAAAATTGTATTGGTCTTACTAGAACTTGAATTTGAAAAATACTAACATAGAGCTTTCTGCCCTCTTGAGGATTGACGAAGCTAGAGTTTTCTTCAATATATTTTAAAAAAAAAATTATAAATAAATTATTTTGTATATGTCGCAGCATATTTTTTTTTTCATAAAGACCAGTATAATTTTTTTCAAGAGTATAATTATTTGATTTTCAAATAAAATGGCAAAATCAAATCACTTTGATATAATTAATTAAATTTAACTCTATTGAAAAGGCGAATTGACACTTCATAACATTATATTCTTTGAATTCGGACGTTCAACGCGATCTTTTTTCAATTCTTAATTATTTAATTACTGATGCATATTAAATATTGAATTGAAATTAATCCAATTCATTTTTTTTTTTCCTAATACGATTCGTTTTATATGTTAGTGCCCCTACACACGTGTATCAAATAAGTAACTTTTGGTGGTGGTATCATAAAAATAAACAGATAACTAATGAAAAATTCAGAAGTATTGTAATTTGCATCTTCCATCTCAATTGACAATATTTGACAAGACATTTCTTTAAACCTCATTTGACCATTATAACTCAATATTTTACGAGTACAACTTATTTAGTATTTAATATGTGAATAAAATTACAAACAACATATCCAACCAAATCCTATATCAAGAAATGGTGAGAATTAACTTAGATTTTGTGTGTTTCAAAAGCACGATTAATTTTGATTTGACATAAAATTTAAGAAAATAAAAAAAATTAAAGTAAATAGATTTAAATTAAAGTTAGATCAAATGTATCAAAATATTATTTAATTTTAAAATTTTAAATATAAGAAATTAAAATTAAGATATTATTAAAAAAAATCATTCTCTTTGAATGGACTAGGAGGAAAATAGTTCCTTTTTTTTAAAGGGAGGGAGTATCAATTTTCTCTTCTTCTTTGCATTGGTGACCTTTAAGGCCACACAAGAAGATAAAAAGATAAAAGTAATTTGAGTTATTTAATTGATTCGAAAAGAACACATTAAAAAATATGCCACCTAACACAAAAGGCAACCACAATATTTTATTAGAATGGTGACATTAATCTTGTTGTTTTCATTTTCATGAAAAGAGATTTCTTTACATAAGAAAAAAAAAAAGGCTTAAGCCACATGTAATTAAATTATCGGAAAAGACTCAAAAATACTCCTGAACTATCCGAAATAGCTCAAAAATGCCCTTCGTTAGTTTTTTTGCTAAAAAATACCCCTCAGTTAAATATTTGGCTCAAAAATATCCCTCCCTCTAACGAAATTCGAAAAAGGATCAAAAATACCCCTGAACTATCTGAAATGGGTCAAAAATACCCCTCTGTTAAATATTTGGCTCAAAAATACCCCTCCCTCTAACGAAATTCGAAAAAAGATCAAAAATACCCCTGAACTATCTGAAATGGGTCAAAAATACCCCTCTGTTAAATATTTGGCTCAAAAATACCCCTCCCTTAACGAAATTAAATTATTTCGATTATTTCGTTAATTTATATAAAGTTCATCATTTAATTTATATTTCGTTAATTTCTTTAAAGTTTAAAAAGATGTAAAGTGAAAATACCTTTTTAGAATAAATGTATGTTTATTTTTCAAATCAAATTCAACCAATTTATATTATAATTCAAATACTTTTTTTCATTATCTTATTTTTAAAATAAAAAAAATACTTTTATGTAAAAAAATTAAAGTATTAGGGTTAAAAAGTTAAAGTTAAGGTTTAATTCAATCAAAATAATTTAATTTCGTTAAGGGGAGGGGTATTTTTGAGCCAAATATTTAACATAGGGGTATTTAACGAAATTAAATTATTTCGATTGTTTCGTTAATTTATATAAAGTTCATCATTTAATTTATATTTTGGTAATTTCCTTAAGTGAAAATTTATATTTCGTTAATTTCTTTAAAGATTAAAAAGATGTAAAGTGAAAAAACTTTTTAGAATAAATGTATGTTTATTTTCCAAATCAAATTCAACCAATTTATATTATAATTCAAATACTTTTTTTAATTATCTTATTATAAAATTAAAAAAATACTTTTATGTAAAAGAAATTAAAGTATTAGGATTAAAAAGTTAAAGTTAGGGTTTAATTCAATCAAAATAATTTAATTTCGTTAAGGGGAGAGGTATTTTTACGCCAACTATTTAACAAAGGGGTATTTAACGAAATTAAATTATTTTGATTATTTCGTTAATTTATATAAAGTTCATCATTTAATTTTTATTTCGTTAATTTCTTTAAGTGAAAATTTATATTTCATTAATTTCGTTAATTTATATTTCGTTAATTTCTTTAAAGATTAAAAAGATGTAAAGTGAAAATACCTTTTTAGAATAAATGAACGTTTATTTTTCAAATCAAATTCAACCAATTTATATTATAATTCAAATACTTTTTTTCATTATCTTATTTTTAAAATTTAAAAAATACTTTTATGTAAAAAAATTAAATTATTAGGGTTAAAAAGTTAAAGTTAGGGTTTAATTCAATCGAAATAATTTAATTCCGTTAAGGGGAGGGGTATTTTTTAGCCAAATATTTAACAGAGGGGTATTTTTGATCCATTTCAGATAGTTCAGGGGGTATTTTTGATCCTTTTCCGAATTTCGTTAGAGGGAGGGGTATTTTTGAGCCAAATATTTAACGAAGAGATATTTTGAGCAAAAAAATCTAACGAGGAGCATTTTTAAGCTATTTCAAATAGTTCAAAAATATTTTTGAGTCTTTTCCGTTAAATTATTTGTAGTTGCATGAAAGTTTCCCAATAAGCTAAGTACAACTCAACAACCCAAAGCATTTTTCATTTCCATCGAATATTCGTGCTACACTGCGCACTCTCCAAGAGCAACTACTTTTTCTTATGACTAACTTACCCTTTAATCAAATTAAATTGAATAAATGGTAAGACCATATCAATTTTAGGAGTCAATTCCTCGTATTGTCATTCAACTTTTAAAAATATCTTATTAAAGTCACTTATCTTTTTTTTGTTTCAATAATATCATTTAACTTTGTACATTTTCCTTACTAACTAACAATTGCTAAAATAATCCTTATTCTTTGTAAGAAAAATGAGCAAAATAGTCTCTTAAGTTAAACTATAAATTTAAAAACTTTATTCTTTTATTTAAAATATTAATAAACCTCCAACTATATTTCAAATTTTTACTTCATTGATACTCCCTCTATCCCCTTTTAATTGGGCACATTCTATTTTACACGATAATTAAAAAATCATAAATTACATGAAAATGTTACTATTTTACCCTTTGACAATATTAATGATATGGGCATAGAAATGAATATTGAAATTATTCACATTTTAATGTATACTATGAATTGTAGGGGTATCATGGAAAAATTAATTAATTCTATTTTGATCTAGTAAGTGATCAACTAATATGGGTCATTTATTTTTAGTAAGACGACCAACTAAAATGGGACAAAGGGAGTAATGAAATTTAAAAAGACATATCATAATATTAAAAAGCAAAAAAAAATAAAAAATAGAGAGATGTATTTAGTTTTTAAAGTCGAGTTGAAGAGGTAATATAGTTTTTTCCCAAACAATGTGACGAGATTGACAAAAATAATATTTAAAATTTTAACATTTTTAAATTATTCAATGGTAATATGATTTTTTCTAATTTTATTTGATATTGATTTGTTTATGATATTATCGTGATGTCCTTCATCAATATTTTAATTTATTATAAAAAATCTTTAAAATATTTATATATGATTGTTTTTCTACTAACTAGAGAGCTAGGAGGTTGAAGGAATTCATCGTCTTTTGTATGAATTATGAATTTTCTGATAATTATTTTTAGAAGAAACTAGCAATTAAATTTGAACTATTTTATGAAAAAACAAAGATTAATCATAAAATAAATAAATATAAAATATTATTTTATTATTTTATAGTCGAACTCCTAAGTATCAATCATATTTTTGATGGACTATATTATTTTAATATTACAATTAGAAGTTAAATTAAAATTATACGCACTATTTTTTATAATTAAAAAGTTTTTAGTATTTCATATTGTTAAAGAACATGGATCATTCCAATTCAAAAATTAACTTAAGGGACTATTTTGGTTAATTTTTTTTTAAAGAATAAAGACTATTTTAGCAATTATTAATTTGTAAGAAAAATGTACAAAATTGAATGACATTATTGGAACAAAAAAAAGTTAAATGACTTTAATGTGATACTTTCTTAAGTTGAGTGATAATATGAGGAATTGACTCCAATTTTAGAGATCGTTTGATTGAATATATAACAAAAATATTGAATTAAAAGTGTATTACAAATATTGAGATTAGTTATGCTTACATTAATTTTTATAGACTAATAGGTTTGTTATACTGAGAGATCACTTTTGATGGAATGTATTAGAAAAAAATAGCAATACATATTTTAATCTGGGTAGTACTATTTAATACCTTGTGTTGGTAGTGTTTTCAATGTATGTGTAATTAAATATGTATTAATTAGTATACAACTTAGTATCAAAAGTTAAATAACTAGCACATAACAACTCACGATGGTAGCAATATCAGAGTTATTAATATATAAATAAGTATGCTTGAGACAAAGTTGTCCTTGAATTAACAAAATCAAATGAATATGATATAGTATTAATAATTAATTTCAACATTATTAATACACTTTATTTTTATTATATACTCTACCAAATGGCATTAGAATCGGAGTGATGCTGAATAACGTACAAAATCTTTCAATTTTTCATATTTTTGAAGAACTTCTAGCTATTAAGGATACAAAAAGTTATATGAAGTAAAAGTTATAATAAGGTTGTGATTGGATTCAGGGGTGGAGTTAGGATTTGAAATTTGTGAATTTCGAGTTTAAGGAAGCATAAAAATTATATGCTGATAATGGGGTTCAAACTCACGTCCACGACAGAAGAGAGACCTTAACAACGGTCCATCTACCACACTGACCTAAGCGATAGTGTTTGTCAATGGGTTCACACTATATAAATATATATATATATGTTTAGAATTTAGTAGTATAAATATAAGATCTACATAAAAGTTACTGAGTTCGCCCGAATTCCCATAGGGTACTATAGCTTCGCCCCTGATTAGATCTGCACATGTTTGATAAAGAGAATAATGTTATCTTTTGAGAATAATCGAAAATGGATATTGTTCAATTGGAACATGATATATGACAAAATTGATCCTAGTTATTGAGCTCATATTGACCATATGGGTTGGGAACCAAGTTTTCATTTTGTTGAAAATTAATTTTATGGTACAGATGCTTATGACATCCCTTTCTATTCCTTGTGGTAATAATTCCTTTAGCATTCAGACCTTTACCACAATAATATTATCCGTAGATGAAATTATTAGATAACAATAGAAACAAGGAAGTTGATCGAAGGGGATAAATGCTTCTCTACACTTAATAATTAAAACTCGATTTTACGGTTAAAAAACAACGACGATAAAGATATGTAAGTGCATCATTTTGTGATAGGAATTGTAGCTTTCCATAATTTTTTCAATTTGTCACTCAATGGAATATGTCAATGCTCGCCTTTTAGGTTTCGCCATAAACCTAATCAGTTACGTATTCAATGAATCGAATGATATTTCTGCTATAATTTTTGTCTTTTTTTTTTTTTTTCTAGTTATTCATGATTGGAAACATTCTCAAACAAGGAATTGAATAATACCACAATTAATAAAATATGTCACGCTCTCTTAACATTTTGTCTTAGCTTCTTTATTTGAATTGTTTCTTTTTTGAATTGCTTTCTAATGTTTTTCTCTTAATTTTTGAGTTTTTTTTATAAACAACCTCTCTATCTTACAGGTGTAAGATTTCTACACTTTATTATCTTTAGTAGGGTGACTCAAGAATAAGACTGGTAAAACTCTTTGTTTTAGGCTCCAAAGTCTCAAGGTCTCAAAAAATTTAAATTGTTAATTTTATAATTTTATTTTCTTTTTGACAATATTGAATATAGTAAAAAAAACCATCATCAATCAATAAAAATATTTTAAAATGTTGAATTAAACTATTCAAATCTTTTTAATAATAAATAATATGTTTATAATAATGTATTGAAAACACATAGCTAATGTATTATTAACTTGAATTAATACTTATTATTATAAATAATAATATTACAATGTGAAATATAATATTATACTAAAAACAATAATTGTAAAAAACAATATTAATTTTTCACTTATTATATATATATATATATGTATGTATATTTTAAGGCCCTCAAATTAAAATTTAATTTTAAATCACTAATTTTATTGAGATGCATTTGATCTTTCGACCCTACTAATAAAACATCAAATATATTATTGTTGTCCAATCAAACAATGCCTTAAGGTCAATTTCGTCAATTACTTATTGTACATAAAACTCGACCCTCACGGAGAGAACAATCTCGAATGATATGTTGCAAGCACATACCTCATCAACATGCCAAATAGGCCCCACACAAAAACCTTTCTCTCCCTCATTTTATTTCTAAAAAAACACTTGGTTTAGTTCTCGCCGTCACCACTGACAAAGAAAGAAAATGCATTTTCATCATCCATAATAAAGCTAGCAGCTCTATCTTTCTCATAACCAAAAGATGCCCAATACCAAAATCTAAACAACACACACAAAAATAAAAAATAAAAAAAATAATAATAATTTGGTGATGCTTGGAGTATTGTGTGCACGTCCTAAGACTTGGCTATTTGCATCACTCTGCTTATCACACGCCCACGGCTCAACGCCGTGTGCATATAGCAGAGTTATTACTAGTGCTGCAACAACAAGATCGTCTCCATCATCATCGACATCTGTTTTATTACAACAACAGTATCAGCAACAACATAGGAGGCATCATTCTAGTCATTGTCGTATTGGTGCATCATCACTGTCTTCGATTTGGCATGTGATTCTTCCTGCAGGAAGGAGAAATAAGAAGGAGATTAATAGGAGGAATAATAATAATACGGTGTTTCATAATCATCATTATGAGCTTGATAAAAAAGGTGAAGGGTCTTGGAATGTTGCGTGGGATTCTAGACCTGCGAGGTGGTTGCATAATCCTGATTCAGCTTGGTTATTGTTTGGTGTTTGTTCGTGTTTAGCAACGCCAGTGCCAGCTCTTGATCTACCAGATGTGAATTGTGATGTAGCTGTACCAATTGAGAAAAAGTCCATAGATGAGAGTGATCAAAACTCTGCCAACTATAAAGTCACTGGTATATTAATTATATTGTTAATTGTTTTATTATTCAAAGATTTGAAATTCTATGTGAAAAATGAATACATGTGAATTATTAGGATTGAATTGAGGAAGTAGTAGCCGAGGGTCTATTGGAGACAACCTCTTTACCTTCTCAAGGTAGGAATAAGGCTGTGTAGACACTAACCTCCACTGTGGGATTACAATGGATATGTTATTGTTGTTGTTGGATTGAGAAATTAGTTGAGTGAGAAACTAGCCGAGGTTCTATGAGAAACAACCTCTAGGGATAAAGTTGCGGACTCGTCATACCCCACTTGTGAGATTACACTGGATATGTTGTTGAATTGAGGAACTAGTCGACATCTATCATAAACAACCTCTCTATCTTCTCGAGGTAGGGATAATGCTGTCTACATACTACCCTCCCCAGACCCTATTTGTGGGGTTACACGAGATATATTGCTGTTGTTGAATTGAGAAACTAGCCGAGTTCCTATAGAAATAGCTTCTCTACCTTCTCAACCGAGGGATACACTGGATATGTGGTTGTTGTTGTTGTTGAATTGAGAAGCTAATTTGGAATAACGGAATTTGTGATTTGGTTTAGTTTTCTGGTGATTACTTGAAGAATTGACAAATTGAATGGTGAATGTAACAGGGGTACCGGCGGATGGGAGATGTCTATTCAGAGCAATAGCACATATGACTTGTTTAAGAAATGGGGAGGAAGCACCTGATGAAAATCGACAGAGAGAACTTGCTGATGAATTAAGAGCTCAGGTATGTTCATTTTCTTGCTCATTTTGCTTTGTGTATTAAATATATAGATATCAGATGTTTTTCCGTTGCACAGGTTGTTGACGAGCTGTTAAAGAGGCGAAAAGAAGCCGAATGGTATATGTTGTTTACTTTGGTCATATTCATTTCCTCTTAATAATCAATGCCAAATGTTTATTGTTATGTTTTATTTTTATGTTACATAGGTTTATTGAAGGGGATTTTGATGCATACGTAGAACGAATTGAAAAGCCGTATGTGTGGGGAGGAGAACCAGAGCTACTAATGGCTTCTCATGTTCTCAAGTGAGTGATCTTTTTGTTTCATGATTGATTATTTTGTCTCTATTCATTTATGAATCCAACCAAACATGTTTTTTGAGGCATTGATGTTGTGAAATACTGAAATTCACGACGAGAGGCAGTAACACTATAATGAGAAAAAGATGAAGAGAAGAAAATAATAGGCTTTTGTCGGAGAAGAGAAAGAGTTAATGCGCATTATAGTGTGATTTTGAGCTAGGTTAGTGATACAAGATAGCATGAAGTGGCTTGTTTATGCACTTAATAACGTTGTTTCTGTTGTAAGATTAAGAAAGAATATATGGTCCTTCATGGTATTTAGGAAGCACTCCCTCTGTTTCAATTTGTTTGTCCTACTTTCCTTTTTCGCCGGTTCAAAAAAGAACATTTTGCTCTTGCTTTGGCAACTCTTAAATTGCAACTTTCGACATGATATGTTTAAAATCACAAGATTGAAAGGACAATTTGCTACATTTGACATATCTTTAGCTTAAGATCACAAGATTAAAAGAACATTTTGGTACATTTGACATATCTTTAGTTCAAGGCTACAAGATTCAAAAGTCTTCTTTACTTAAACTCGATGATAAGTCAAAACCCAACAAACAAATTAAAGCAGGAGGAATATTAGTTATCTCTGTCATCATCCACTTTCACTTTGTTACTTTCAAGGTCAAATCAAGTATTCCCTCTGTTCCGTATTAGTTGATAACCTTACTATAAATATATGTCCCAAATTACTATCAATTAAAATTTTCCCATTTACCCTACAATTAATACTCTTTGGAAGTGTAAAAACAAGTTTCTAAAGTTCAAAGAAAGTATCTTAAGGGATAAATTAGTAAAACTATCCTTCTTATTTATGATTTCTTAAGGAGCGTGCAGAAGTGAAGGTGATCAACTAATATGGGACGGAGGGAGTACGAGAACCGCTTTACTAAGAACTACTTGATTTCATAAGGAACTACTTTAATATACTATGTGAATCTTCTGGATGACACAGGTGAAGGCTTCGATTCTGGAATCTGTTCAATTTTTCTGATATATTTCCTCATTTTTGGTTGCAGGTCCTCAATTTCTGTCTATATGGTAGATAGAAGCACAGGAAGTTTGATAAACATATCAAATTATGGAGAAGAATATAGGAAGGAGGGAGAAAGTCCGATTAATGTATTGTTTCATGGTTATGGTCACTATGACATATTGGAGACAATTTCAGACAAGGTTCACCAGAAGTTAGAAGAATAAAGCAGGGTTATGATGCCCTTAGAGACGTAGTCTTGATTAAATTTTCATAAAAAAGGTAGTTAGCAACATCGATCAACTCAAAGTGATAAGAAGTTCAGCTATCCCGTTAACAAACATCTTCTTTCGGGTCCAGTCAATTTGTTGGGACGAGCTTTTCTCTAAAATAGTAAGCTTGTTTCAATTTTGTAGCTTCTCTTGTTGCCTTGTGGAGAAAATTATTTAAAGAAATTAGTGTCAGTCCTCGGTATTTCTTTATAACCAGATAATTCTGGATGTACTTTTGAGTTTTGTTCAAATGTTTCCAGGTTTGTTTTTGGTGTCTGAACAGCTCCAGTCTTAATTTTGATTGATTAATAATGTGCAGCAATGGAAATGTGACAAGTTATCTGTATTTGTCATCACTTGAACTGATTATGGATATGTTTGTGCAGGAATCGGGACCTTGTTCAGGAGGGAGCTGTTGACTAGTTAAGCTTCTCTCTCGAACTAACATCTCCCGAACAGTTCCTTTGTCTTTAGTCTGTAGCCTTAGTGAACTCTGTATATCCAGGGACGGAGTTAGGTGGATGCAAGGTGGTTCAATTGAAACCCACTTCGTCAAAAGGTTATACTGTCCAAATAGGGGGAAAATTGTCTTTTTTGCGTACATATAAATTGTTGAATTCATTTGACTCAAGGGAAGGTTCTTGTGTACTGTCAGAGGTGGTTCAAAAATTACTTTTGTTTACAATTTTTAATCTTAGGCATGGCGTTCTACATTTTTCGATTCCCCTTGTTAGAATTCCTGGCTCCATTGCTGCCTATATGTGACTGAAATTTCAGTTAAGCTTGTGTTTCTGGATTGGCATGAGTTCCATCTTTATCTCTTTCTAATCTGAGTTCAGCAGTTTCTCTTGACTTCATGAAATCGAATCATTTTGCTAGGCATAGAGGCCTTTGATTTTCTTTAGAAGATTAATCTTAATTCCCCTAAAGATGCTGTTTTTTGTTGTTGAACTGTTTGTTCTGTATTTTGCTGATTAAAAAAAAATGTCCGGAGGAATTGGTGTCGTCCCAAAAAATGAAGTTTGAAACAGCAGACCTTTTAATTCTGACTGTTGATATTTCTTCAAAAACATGTAGCTAGAGGTCTTGGTTTTGAGTCCAGTTGAATCCGGAATGTCTTTTTCAGGGAGCGTTTTGCCTCTCACCGTGAGAGTTCCTGGCCCCGATAGGAGTATTGGACACCGGTTTATAAGCCAGCAACACAAAAAAATCTACTTGCTGTTGCATTTCTAAATTTGCTTGAATGGCTGCTATAATTTTGATTTCGTGTTCAAGTATGTGAGAAATATAAGAGAAGAATATTATTGAGTTATTGCAACAACATTGTACACTGTGACTGTAACACCCCGCATTTTGGGCTAGAATAAAAATCGTCGCTTCTATGCATAGATGATCCAAAAGTCATAAATCCTATGCAAATTTGGTATGTTAATCAATTATGTAGCGTGTGAACCTATTTAAGCATGAATTGAGATCATAGAGGTCCCCTAACTCAAGGACGAGTTGAAAGCTTTCCTATCATTCGAGTTTGAGTGAGCGTTGAAACTTGGGTCAACTTCAATCGACCATAACTCTTTGTATATAATGAATTAGATGACCTACTATATATCAAATGAAAGTTCTTCGAATTATCTTTCTAGCGATACCAATTTCGCCTAAATTCGATACCCGAGCGAAAAGTTATGGCCGTTTTAGTGACTGAGACAGTAGCATCATGCGATAAGCGTGCGAGGCACACCCTATTGCACGCACCAAAATTTCAGGTTCTGTTTTCGCGTTTTTAAGGGAAAAATGGGTATCTTCCATCCCTTATCCAGCTATAACACGAGATTAAACTCCCAAAACATCAAAATATGATTCTTTTCTCTCAAATTCATCAAGAACTCGCCTTAGGGTTTCAAACTAAAAACCCAAATATCTCAAGATTTAATCGTGGGTTTTCCTTAATTCTTCAAGATTCAGAATCCCCATTGTGAGGGCTACAAGAGGCACCCATCAATCGTACGTATAACATCCCAAAAGCTAGAGTTCATTCAAAAGCTTCTAATTTAAGGTACGCGGGGTTTTCCTAAAATCTCATGGGTATGGAAATCTTTATTTTAAGAAAGGATTTTTCAGATTTATGAATATATTCATGTTTTAGAAGCATTGATGATATTGTTTTGGCCTTTAGGCCTTCCCCCAAATTGATTTGAAATTATATATATATTGTAAGCATGCGTTTTAAGGTTGATGATTGAATTGAGAGCATGATTTATGAAAAATCCCTCTCTTGTGATGATTTTCATTACTTATGATATACTATGAAATCGTTTGAATGCATCTTGAAAAGCATGTTATGAAATGTCTTGAATAATGTTATATTTGGATTATGATTTTGATTTCAAAAGAGATAGGGTTGTTTATGTTGATGAATGTTGAACATAATCATATAATGAGAAGGGTTGCATGGTTTGTTAAAGATTACATAACCACCACTTGTTTGTTGAAAGAATGGAAATTTTGTATAGTTTTGACTTATGTTCTCGGAACATGAATTTCCTTTGTTAAATTGCATGTTTGGGTGGTCTGAACTATGTTTTAATGAAAGAATCATGCATGATGCATTATGGCTCAGAAATAGGACTTGCAAGTCTTGGTGTGACGACACCAATCCATATAATGCTATGGTAATTCAGAACAGAATAGAATGCATGTTTGAAGTCAGATTTTTCAGATGTTGAAACTAGAATAATGCATGATTCAGAACATGATAAAATCGGGCATAAAGAGAGCTTAGGTGGTTCCTGAAGAAGGTATGAGTTCAGACAACTCATTGCCCAAAATCGTGATTTGCTAATCCGGGTATATTATTATACACTGACCTAGTGCCCTGTGGCGTATCAGACTCAAACACTTCAACCCTTGCGGCACATTTGGGTTGGGGGATTCCCCGCCGAGTCAATGACGAATTCCATATAGCCCGTGGAATATCAGACTTGTAGGGGAGTGCCACCTGACTCAGAAGTAATACAAAGATCAGAAACTGCTTTTGACAGAAAGGTTTTTATGTTTTTTCAAGAATGCCCATGTGTTTTGAAAAATATATCTTTCATGATGTTTATGACTAGCTCTCAACTATTTTATTTATATAAAAGCTTTATTTTGGATTGCTCTGCGTACCAGTACATCTGTATTGACCCCCCTCCCTCCAGGTTCTGAGGCACAGTCTAGGGGTCTTGATAAGCAGTAGATTTCATCAGACAGGAATGAAGAGTACCAGTTGGTGAGCCTTCTATATTTTAGAAGGCTTAGTTTCTTTCAGACAGTTATTATTTATTATGGTTTTGGTCTACTGGGGGCCTTGTCCCAGTTTTCAGACAGTTGTTATTTGATCATGTAGTAGAGATTTCGCAGACGATTTTCAGACGGTGTTTAGTTGATATTGGATTTTATTCCTCATTGTTAAACTAAATTTAGATTATGATCATGTTTTCGTAGCAGATTTTATTTCCTCATTTCCTATTTATATATGAATGGTGTATATGATTACAAGTTAGAAGGGCTCTCGGGCCTTCATGGTTCGGGATGTCCGTCACGGCCAGGGCCCTGGTTCGGGTCGTGACAAACCCTATTATATGCACTATATTTCAATCCTTTTTCAAGTTGGATTCTATATGTTATTTTTGTTCCAACTTATATTCTAATACTTCTCCTCAAGCTGGTGCATATAAAGTATTTGTACCAACCTTGTTATGGATGTAATTAATACGAGGATCGGTGAGGGACTTGGTGATACGAGAATAATCATGGAAATATACTTATGTGGGTGTGCATTGAAAACAACCAAGTGTATGTGCAAGAGAAGTGTAATTAAAGGCCCAAATACACACCAAAACAACCCACTCCATACACTAGAAGGGCAACCCATTCTTGATGGGGCCTTTTTGGTCATTTTAACTTCTATTTGTTTTGTAATATATAAGGACCATGTTAGGTTTTATTCACTCAGTTTTTGAATGTTGAAAATGGTAGAACACACTTGAAACTCTCAAGTTCTTTCTCTTGTGAGGCTTGGCCGAAACTAGGTTACAACATTAGGGTGAAATCTCTTTTGTTGTTTGTTTGCTTGGAACTTGGGGTGCTTGAAGGATTGAGGTCCTCTCTTGTGTCTCTTTGAAGAGTGTAGGTGTTCCTACTATCATCATTAAGGGTCTTTGTGTGTCATCTACACTTAGGTTCTTAGTCATTATAGTAGTTTATGTCTCACTATCTATCCCTTTGTCTTTTGTAATCTTGTAATGTTATATCTCGTTGTTGTGGAATCCGAATCTGGTTATTCTTATTGTCATCTTGTTCATCTCATTATTGTTGTGTTGTTGGCTGTTTTTGGGTGTCAAATACACCCTTGTTTCTTGTATTCTTGCTATACTTGTCGAATCCGAGTGAGGTCCCCTTTTGGTCCACATTTTTTCTTGAATTTATGGACTGTTTGGGGTATGTTTTTTTTCTTTCCCTTGTTTGTCTTGTATCATTTGGTATCAGAGCCATCTTTGGTGTTGTTCTTACAATACCAATCTTGGGCTTTCTTGCTAAGAAAAAAATATAAAAAAAACTTGGATGTTCTTGGCCTTGAAAGTGTTGTTCTTGTTGTTCATCTTGGCCGAGGTTGCTTGTAGCGTCTAGATCTAGTAGTCCTTTGATGTGTATTGTTGTTTCTTGTGTTATTTACGTGATTCACTAACACTAAAAGGTGTCTAGATCTATATTTGAGCTTGAACTTGTTAAAGTTGTGTTGTGAACAAGGACCTAGGGCTAGAATTTGTGACTTGTTGTGGCCGATTGGGTCTTGAATTCGTGAATATTGTTGTTGTTCTTGAAGGATTATTGTGATGTTCATCTTTTTCTTCATCTCATCTTACAACTTAAGACAACCAAAAGTGTAATATAGATTCAAAAAGGTGAACCTACAAGTTGTAAAGTTGTTTGTGAGAAGACTTGAGCCATCACTTTCTTGACTTGAAATCTACTTTTCAACCACTTTTCCTTGTTTTAAGGAACCTTGTTTTGTGGGAATTGTACAAAGTCAAGTCTTGCCTTTTGAAGATTAGACTTAAAGGAGATTCAAGACATATAGTTTCCCTCCAAAACCAATTGTTTCCATTACATAGTAACTAAAGTTTATAAACTTCAACTAGTGACTTATTGTGGGGCCGTGACCAATAGTGTGCTGCCACGTCACCCAAGTTACTGTTCACACAAAAATTTTAAGCTCAAATTGTGATATTTTAGTTTCATTTTGTTGTCTCATTAGTTTCGTTTGTTGATTCCAATACTAACTTACAAACTAGTGACAATTTACTAGATTGTGAGTTGATTTTGAAACCATTTTTTCCGTGTTTACGTTCCTTTGTGTGTTTTTATTCTTTTGACTCATTGTACACACTCGGTTCACCTCTCAATTTCTCACGGATTACAAGCAAACTTACAACAATTATGAGATCAAAAGAGAGACAATCCAAGGGACAAAGGATTAAAGAGAGAGCGTGAGGACCATTCTTGAACAACTAACTTATTTATTATTTTGTAGGTAACTTCTTGGCTACAATGGACAACAATGCTCTTGGTGCTATCTTGGAAAGACTTGAAACTATCAACCGAGGAATGGAAAGTATGCTCACGACTATGTCCTCAATCCGAGGAGAGATGTCTACTATGAATGAGAGGTTGGATCGAATGGAGAGTCGAAGGAACTCTCGTGCTTCTACCCCTCGACTCCATGTTTCCTCAAGTGGTCATGACCAAAACCCTTCCATCACCATTGCCCCCGAGACTTTGCCTACAAAAGTCAACCCTCCAAGTTCACCACAAAATGCCATGAGCCAAGTTACTAATTACCCTCAAAATTGAGAACAAGGTAGATCACTTCTCCCGTAAGTTGATCAAGTCCCACAAGAAGGACTTGGAGGCCCATTCCCTCCCATCCAAGCTCCACAACCAAAGCTTCACATTATCAAAATAGCCCCCTCAACCGAAACTTCACTTCCCCAAAATCGATATGTCCATATAGAGGAGTATGAAAGAAAGGGACACGAAGTATATGGAGTCTACGATGATGCTTATATGATGGAAGGAGACTTGAGTCAGATAATATTAAAGCCAAGTCTCAAGATTGAGAAGAAGCCGAGGTTCAAAATGAAGATGTTGGCCGAGACTTGTTCATATTGAGCTCTCGGGTTCTTCATGTTTTGCGGACTGTTTTGAGTGTTTTTTTTTAAGTGGCCAATTGAACGAAGTGAAGCCGTGAATTTGTGGGCAAATTCTTCTCAAGATGGAGAGGATGATACGAGAATAATCATGAAAATAGACTTATGTGGGTGTGCATTGAAATCAACAAAGTGTATGTGCAAGAGAAGTGTAATTAAAGGCCCAAATACACACCAAAACAACCCACTCCATACACTAGAGGGGCAGCCCATTCTTGAAGGGCCTTTTTGGTCATTTTAACTTCTATTTGTTTTGTAATATATAAGGAACATGTTAGGGTTTATTCACTTAGTTTTTGAATGTTGAAAATGGTAGAGCACACTTGAAACCCTCAAGTTCTTTCTCTTGTGAGGCTTGGCCGAAACTAGGTTACAACATTAGGGTGAAATCTCTTTTGTTGTTTGTTTGCTTGGAACTTGGGGTGCTTGAAGGATTGAGGTCCTCTCTTGTGTCTCTTTGAAGAGTGTAGGTGTTCCTACTATCATCATTAAGGGTCTTTGTGTGTCATCTACACTTAGGTTCTTTGTCATTATAGTAGTTTATGTCTCACTATCTATCCCTTTGTCTTTTGTAATCTTGTAATGTTATATCTTGTTGTTGTGGAATCCGAATCTGGTTATTCTTGTTGTCATCTTGTTCATCTCGTTATTGTTGTGTTGTTGGCTGTTTTTGGGTGTCAAATACACCTTTATTTCTTGTATTCTTGTTATACTTGTCGAATCCGAGTGAGGTCCCCTTTTGGTCCACGTTTTTTCTTGAATTTGTGGACTGTTTTGTGTTTTCCCTTGTTTGTCTTGTATCGCTTGGTAAAGATATCTGCAAGAAAATTGGTGAGGACCAGTGACGGATCTAGAATATATCCAGGGGGTTCAGATGAACCCCCTTCGATGAAAAATTACATTATTTATAAATGATTAAAAATATTTTTTATGTATATATTGTATATGTTGAACCCCTTTCAGCTAGTTCGTATGTGCACTTTCGAACCCCCTTAATGAACTTTTTGGCTCCACCACTGGTGAGGACTGCTCTGGATGTTTGAAAAACCTCAGTTTAAAAGGAATAGATTAAAAAAGTGGTCGAAAAAAGTAGTAAACGTCGTTGGAAAGTCGACCAGTAGGTAGAAAATTATGGGAAATTAGTAAAAGATATATGGGTCATCTCAAAATCAAGAGATGATAGATCTTGAACAAGAAAGTCATTGAAAAACTGGTCAGAACATGCTCATGCACCAAATTATAGATTTGATGGATGAAAAATGGTCACAATCTGAAAACAATTATATGGGTAGAGTCGGAATGATGGTACGATCGCAATCAGGTCTGAGGAGTCATCGAAAAGACGTACCAGACTGCATAAATCAGATCTGAGGAGTCACTGGGAAGACATATGATGCTATGCAATTCCGATACGAGAAAGTAGTTCGAAAAGATGCACGGTACTATGCAAATTAATTATGAAAAGTAGTCCGGAGAGATACACGGTGTTACACAAATCAAATATGAGAAAGTAGTCATCGAAAAGATGCACGGTGCTACGCAAATCTGATATGAGAAAATAGTCACCGAAAAGATACACGGTGACTTAACTTTCGCTAACATAATCATTGGCCAGACGGACGACATATATGGATTGTAGCCACCCATCGGCAGCAGAAGCTCTGATCGTATGTGAGAAATATAAGAGAAGAATGTTATCCAATTGTTGTAATTACATTACACTATATTATAATCCTTTTCTAAGTAGGATTCTATATGTTATTTCTATTTTTACTCATTCTATTCTAACATCCTACATGTATGAATAGAGTATATAGTTTATGAAGGCAGATTCACAATTTGAAGTTTATCGCCCCCTAGAAGATTCGAAGTATATTCATTCACATGAACTCTGTGCTTTAAGGTTAGATTCAGTTGTTGGAATTCCCTTTGGGTGCAGAATTTCATATGTAAATTAGCAAAAAATTATGTCTACAAACATAGTACAAAGGGAACTACAATCTTTTGGCATTTTACTTCGTATGCCTTACTCATTCACAGATGCATAAAAAGAACAAAAAAAAGAAAAATTACAAATAAAGCATGCTCTTAGCTGCTTATACACATTTGTATAAAAGAATCTCAAGCTACTATTCATAATTTTACGAAGTAATAACTTAAATCAAAATCTTCACCAAGACAGAAGTCCCGAATTCGACTCAAGAATTTGGAACAAACACACCAACATAGCCAAAACCAACGACGAAAAATGCCATAGCTTGTAGGACGAGGTATACATAGAACCTGTTATTTCCAAACAAATAGTCGTACCACCCACAAAAAAGCAGGTACAACCCGACGGAAAGCTCAAGAGCATGTACCCTGCCATGTTAAACAATACAGCAAATTAGTTCAACCAAAACCCTTTGTTTCCTCATTCAATTTTTGTTCAAGACTTAGACAAGTTGTACCTTTCTCCAACTCGAAAATGAAGTTTCTTCGGCGCTTTTAAGCCTTTTTTGGTCTTAAGAGCATCTCCAAGTTTCTCTGTCACGATCCATTCGTTGACTCTTCCTGACTCAAATAGGCCAATGAACGTTGCTTTCGTCCGATGAAGGGACATTACATTCTCAAATAAGATCCAAAACACCACCAGTTGCATTGATCTGAATAAACTCATATACATAAAAAAAGAAAGAAACATAGAATGAAGTAAATAATGCTAATGCAAGATAAAAGTTTTTTTTTTTTTTTTTTTTTTGCTCTACCTTGCGGAGCCAAGTACATTGAGAAGAGTTATAGCTGTAGGGATATAAATAGTTCCCCATCTAGGCACTTTGACTTCGGGGATGAAAACCGTTGCAGGAATGACAACGCAATACAGGATGAAGGTGACAGCGTGTGCAATGATCTTTCGGATGAAGAAGAAGCTGTAAATCAGATAAAATTTCTTCCATACAGAAACTTTCTGCAATGAAAAAAACAGATTAAATCTTTTGTTGTTGAATTTGTCCATTTTCATGTTTAAGTGAATTTTAAACAAGAAGGGGAACTTTCATATAGCATAATACCTTATTAGTTGCAATCTCCATTGCCATTTTTCTGAAAAGATTAGCAGGTCCACAAGACCATCTGTGTTGCTGATTGCGATAGGCCCTAAAGGTGCTTGGCAATTCATTTTTCACCTAACACGGTAAAAAAAATAATAATGTAGGGTAAGGTTTGGGTACACACTATCCTTTTGAGACTTCACTTGTTGGATTACACCAGGTATTAATAATAACTTATGTTGGTCAGACTCTCCAAAAATGTTGTTGCGCCCGTCTCAGATCCTCCAAACTCTGCACTATTTTTGGAGGATTAGACTCGACATTGTCGAAGAGTTCGAGCTGTTGGGTTCGAAATCGAGAGGGCGTCATGCGGAAGCTATTAGTTGAAAACTATGAGACGATAAATAAGACGACAACGAAAAACAATATTAAAAACATAATTTTATTATATGATTTGACCAATTGGCCTACATATAAAACCTAATATTAAAATATAAAACTAATAAGAGAGAAAATCTCCCTAAACGAAAATCTTAAAATACTACATTGTGGATGCTATTATGTTATGGTATGAAAAGAGGATTTTTTATTTATAGATGTCCAAAACCTTTCCTCCAAGAAAGAGGTTAGCCAAATATAAAAAATAATTATATTTTTTCTTTTAGAAAAAGTAATAGTAATTATGATAACTTTACAACTGAGATGTAGAAGTATAATCATCATTTCATTTCCGTTATCTTGAAAAATTTCTTCCTTTTGATGAAGATAAAAAGAACATCCCTTGACCTCTTTTAGTATATCCTTCAACTTCAAGTTTAAATTCCAATCGTTTATTCGTTTGTCTTAATTCCCAATCCTGAAATTAGATGTGTGATTGTGTACCTTAAGGTCACCAACATAGACAAATTTCCAGCCATTGAGACCGGCTCGGACTGCTAGATCCATATCTTCTACAGTTGTTCTGTCTTTCCACCCTCCTGCCTCATTAAGAGCTGCCATTCTCCAAACCCCAGCAGTGCCTGCAATATTCAACAACAACATACTCGGTATAATCGCACAAGTGGGGTCTAGGGAGGGTGGTGTGTACGCAGACCTTACTACTACCTTGTGAAGGTAGAGAGAGTTTCTGAATTTCCCAATCTCCTTGAACATATAATAAGTTTAAGTTATATTTATTCTCTTGTTATGTGGGAACTTCAAATTGTATTAGAGTTGAAGGAAAACGACAGCTAGGGGCACAAAGCATTCCGCATTCATGCAGGGTCCAGGGAAGGTTTGTCCCCCAAGGCCGTGTGATTTAGGCGGCCTATCCTGACACAAGCATCAGTGGTGAGCTATTTGTATCTAAAAATAATTGTTATGCTCAAAATAACCTAACTATGACAACGCTGGCGTCGACAACAACAACAATAATACTATCTCAAAGTTATTTTTGTGTGTGGATATCCTACCATTGAAGCCAAAAAATGCATGGGCAACAGATCCAACTTCTTGCTCTACTGTGAAGTGGTAACCAAATGACATTTCTTGCATTTTTGTCATCAAGCACTCGTCAGCATTCACTGCATATAACCAAATTAGCACCTCAGTAATCAGTATAATGACTATTTGCTTGGTATTATTTTTTCAACAAAAGGGATTCAATTGAACCCCCTTCGTTGTACACAGGTCCACCCTTGAACTCAATGCACTATGCTCGAGTTTGAGGAAGGGTCGAACACTGGACCTCCTTGGGTTTATCATGCATAACCTTAACTTGCATTTCTGCAAGAGGCTATTGTCGTTGAGTGAAGGCTCCCTTTGATCTTGATTTTACTAGTTCCGCATTTTTTCATAAAAGAAAGGGGAAATTAAAGACATTTACCGAATTCCCAACGAGCTTGAACAAGTCCGATTTCAGGGTTGTGCACAAGAAATGGGATGGTGCGCTCCAAGAAATCGGGCTCGGGTTGAAAATCAGCATCAAAGATGGCCACATGACTACACAGCTTCACATAACTGTGCTTCATTCCTTCTCTGAGAGCCCCAGCTTTGTACCCTTTCCTGTTATCTCTTATCTCATACTTTATGTTAACTCCTTTGCTTGCCCATCTCCTGCATTCTTTCTCTACCAAAGCCTGTATTTTAACATGTTATAGCAAGTTACTAATGGGCACGTACGGTTACATAACTTTTCTATAGCAACCTTGTTTGTCCAGATAGTTTTTTGGCTTCTATAACAAAATACTGCTACGAAGAACATATAATGTAGCGCAGTGTAGAAATTGGTTCCAAAGAACACTTTGCTACTGTAGTGAAAGATTATTATAGAGAGGACTGACTATATAACTGCAGTTGCGAATGTTACGCTATCAGTATATGGAGGGAATATTGGACCTTAATTGCAGGGTCAGTAGAATCATCAAGAACTTGGATAAATATTCTATTTGCTGGCCATGAAAGGTTACAGGCAGCTCCAATGGACAACTGATACACCTATAAAGTAAAAATTCATCAAATACCATAAACAAAAAATTAACCTGAATAGTCAGTCGTTCATCCAGCATGTAAACAAAAATAGCTGCCAGATGTATAAAATATGTATAACCCGTGTATAATTAGTATGTAATTTATGTATACCGGCTATAAAAAGCAAGCAGTGCAACTAAAATAAGCACCTCTTTTTCATTGCACATTGGTATTTGCACTAAGACCATAGGATAGGCATAATTTCCCAATTCTAAATCACCCTTAAGTGGCTCCCACTTGTACTTCTTCTCTGGTTTTCTCCTAAACAACTTTACAAAAGCTATGACAATGCCCATGTAAAGCCTCTCCACAAATAACATAAATGATAAGGCTAAGCAAACAAATAAAATTATTCTTAGCAATGGTACAACCAAAGGAGTTCTAGTTTGTTGCCAAATGAATCCAACATGACTAGTAATGCCACTATGAGCATTCACCAAAGCCTGAGAGGTAGAGAAAATCGTGTCCATAAGGAAGGTGATTTGTCGACAGAACCAGAATGAATTGTCGCGACGAAAGAGGTAATAACAAAGAGTTTAGAGTGTCAAGAATGAAACTTATGATCTTTTAGACAAGAAACTTTCCTATAATAAGGTGTTATATAAATGTGTGAGTGAGTATATGAAATCTGTGCAAGAATATATAAATGTTGCTTGAAGAAAACAAGACCAATGATATATGCAAATATGTGCTTTAGTGGGGAAAAGCCTTTGATTTTTGCTTATGTGCCAAGCAAAAACTTGACAAAGAAGAAGAACAATGATATATGCAATATGTTCTTCACTTTGAATGAAGGCTGTCAGAAACAACTAATACCCACACATAATGATCATTCAACCAAATTGAAAACTTGAACTTTATATACACACACAAAGTATGAAATAGTGATGGAGGGAGTGGGTGAAATAGTTTGAAAAAAAGAGAGAACTATATATATATGCACACAAGTATATTTCTAATTGGTTGGGTTGATACTAGTAAATTTCTCTTTTTCTTTTTACTTTGATGGATAAAGACTCAAAGCCTCATGTATTGTGGCCCAAAAAAAAAGGAGGAGGGGGTTCTTTATTGCTCCCCGTTTTAATTTATGTTGCATAATTTGACCAAATACAAAATTTAATATGGAAGGAATATTTTTGGAATCAAATGTGGATCCAAGATTATTTAAGCTCTATGGATCAAAATAACCTCATATTTTTTCCGTTCTAAAATAAATGTCACTTTAGCAAAAAAAAAGTTGTCCCAAAATAAGTGTTATTTTAGGCATTTAAGAAAAAAAAAAAGAGTAATTGTTTTTGATCATATCCTTATACAAAATATTAGTTTTTAATAGTGCTCAATTCTCAAGAAACATCTAATAAATAGAAGCAATTTAATAAAATATATTTTAATTTATTACTTTTTAATAAACGTGAAATAAGCTATAACAATACAGAGTAACATAAAAGTTTTACATTATTAGAGCACAAAAAGTAAGTTCAATTAAGAATAGCCAAAGTACTCAAAATGTAGAGCTCAAAACTAGCATCTACAGTCATATTCCAGTGGAATTTTCCATGTGCCAATTTCTTTTTTCTTTTTTTAATTTCTTGTGATTGTGAGCCAAAATTCATATTATATATTTCTTAAAAAAATCAATTCTTTTTCTTGCTAAATTATTGATGAATATGTTAATGAAGTGACAAAAAGAAGTGACAAAACGTACGAAGGCACTATACATTTTTCTATAGTAATTTGCTTATTGGTTTCTTTAATTCTGTTAAAGGTACCTTTAAAACGTTTTTTTCCTTTTAAACCTAGGAGGCTTTATACATTTTTTTTTAAAAAATAATTTGCTGATTTTGGTTTCTTTAATTCTGTTGAAGCCTTGAAGGTACCTTTTAAACGTTTAATTTACATTCATAATCTTAGTGCAACTATCATTTATTTATATTTAATGAAGGTCGTAATTTTAGTGATTTAGCTTTCAGTTATTAAATTCATTTTTTTAAAAAAATCTGAATCTTCATTATTTTGATCTTAAACACATTAATTTTGATGGATCTGAGTGATTAAGATGTTTAAAGTTCACTAATTTCATAAATTCGCCGCTATTATCATGGTCCACCAATATCTACTATTATTGCTGCGAGGCACCATTATCAACTATCACTAACTAGAAAGTCATATATAATCGTCAATATTATCAATCACTAAATTGATCTACACTGCCATTACCATTAATCATCATTTACAATCATCACCAACAACAACCATAACTATCATCAATCACTCTGACAATTACCACCATTAGTCACCACTATATATCTAGAAACGGATCTGAAATTTTAAACTAATAAGTTCCTGGTAATATGAGCTACTATGTAATAATAATAAAAAGACAAACCCATCAGGGATTGATTCCATGTTCATAGGGTAACATAAGTAATTTAAGGGTTTCTTTTACGCCCTCAAGCCAGCCTTTAGTTTGTGTTTATGGGATCTACGGTAGCGAATGGAGTCCCGGGAACCCCAACCCGACATTGTAAGTCCACCCCTGAATATATCACCAATTCGTCATCATCATCACCACTATTAGTTATTATTATCATCCAACGCAAATATTAACCTTCATTGCCAACTATCACCATCGAGTATTAGTGTCAGCTACCATCACCATTAGCCTACTATCCACACCGTATTCATTCGCCAACACAATCTCCTATCGATACCCATATCTCTAGCTAGCACTATCACTAATATAATTTAATTTTTTTAAAAATATTTTGTTTACATGATATTTATTAATTAATGAGGTTCACCTCTTCAAAATTTTAACTTATTTGGGGCTTTGAGCTGTAGGTGACAAAAGAGTTTTAAAATGAGGTGTAAGTGACAGAAGTCTTAATAATTGAGTGGAGGTGACAATTACTTTATTATGGATTAAGAAAGTTGGGTAAATTTGAGAATAGCCCAGAAGTTTTAAAATTTACACTTTGATCCAAATGTTTACCTAATATAATGGAAAATGGAGGGGGAAAAAGGCATCTTTCTCTCTCTTCTCATCCATTGTTGTTTTCTCTCTCTTAACGATTTTTGTTGTTCATTGTTGTTGCTACTTTATTCATCATCTTCTGCTTCATTATCATCATCTTCTACTCCATTATCATCTTCATCTTCTTCTTGTTGACCATTGTCGTTGTTGTTGTTACCGCTACAGTTGTTATTTGACCAATTTCTTAGGTCAAATTTTATTTCGTACATCACTTTCCACTTTGGCATTACTTCATGGGAGACTTTGGTAAGTCAAATTATGATTTTTAGTTGAATTTGTCATCTGGTAATTGCTATTGTGTTGTTTTTCCAACAATGGATAAAACCCGATCATGAATCCAACATAAGAGCCATCTGTTTAAACAGATAAATCATCTGTTGCGACAGATGAGACATTTGTTTCAATGGAAGACTGATATGTTGGATTCATGTTTATGGTTCTATAGGCCGTAACATGAATCGAACAAATGGGTCATCTGTTGCAACAGATGATTTATCTGTTTAAATAGATTAGTTATTTGGTGCAACGTGATAAATATCTGTTACAACAAATTATTAATCTGTTGCAACAGAACCTGAACTCGATTCCAATAGATATATTGTCTGTTGCAACATGGTAAATATTTGTTGCAACGGATTATTAACCTGTTGCAACAGAACTCGAACTCGATTTCAACAGACGGTAAATATATGTTGCAACATATTAGTAACCTGTTGCGATAGAACCTGACCTCGATTCCAACAGATCGTCATCTGTTGCAACAGGTTAATTATCTGTTGCAACATGTCACTCATCTGTTGAAATCAACTTCAAAGGTGCCTCAGTACTGTAACATTAATCCCAACAGATATATAGTCTGTTGCAACAGATGATTCACCTGTTACAATAGATGACTCGTCTGTCGAAATCAACTTTAGGAGCGTAACATGAATCCCAACAGGTAAGTAATCTGTTGCGACTGATTACATATCTGTTGGGATTCATTTACGGCACTATGAAATCACTATTAACTTTTTTTAACAAATGACTTTATTTAGGTACCACTAATGGAGGGATCAATAACAATAGGGGTGGATTGTTATGGTCAATGGACCGAGAAGAGCAATTGATATGTATGACGTTGGAACGAGGGTGAAATGCTAGAGACAATAGCTATGACAGTCCAAAGTGATGTTTCGTATGATGATTTTGTGAGCTTAATTGTGGACTGAATTGTCAATCGGAAGAACTCGTCATCAGCTAAATGCACAGCTCCTTTGAAAATCAGAGGGTACTGTCTTTCAAGATAATCGATCAGGTTCGGTTGCGTGCTTATCTTAGTGATTCATCAAGACCGGTGTTAAGGGTGTACGTGGCTGAAAAGACGAGAGAGAATGAGAACCAGAACGTAGAAGAAGAAGAACAACAAGACATCTTTGATGATGGTTGGATGATCTAGACATGAATATTTCAGATGATGATCAAAAATCTACGCCCGTTGATGCACAATACGATGGGTAGTTTTTCTCAATCGATACAGTCTGAAAATCTTCAAGACGACGGAACCAACTTTTTTATTGAAATGTCATTCAAGGACAAGAATGAACTATCTACCACTTTGTTTATTTCACATAAAAAAAAGAAGTTCACTACCATGTGCAGATGTTGTTGTCCCAAAATAAGTGTTATTTTAGGCATTTAAGGAAAAAAAAAAGAGTAATTGTTTTTTATTATATCCTTATACAAAAAATTACTTTTTAATAATGCTCAATTCTTAAGAAACATCTAATAAATAGAAGCAATTTAATAAAATATATTCTAATTTATTATTTTTTAATGAGCATAAAATAAGCTATAACAATACAAAGTAACATAAAAGTTTTACATTATTAGAACACAAAAAGTAAGTTCAATTAAGAATAGCCAAAGCACTCAAAATGTAGAGCTCAAAACTAGCATCTACAGTCATATTCCAGTGGAATTTTCCATGTGCCAATTTCTTTTTCTTTTTTTAAATTCTTGTGGTTGTGAGCCAAAAATCATATTATAAATTTCTTAAAAAAATAAATTCTTTTTCTTGCTAAATTATTGATGGATATGTTAATGAAGTGACAAAAAGAAGTGACAAAATGTACGAAGGCACTATACATTTTTCTATAGTAATTTGCTTATTGGTTTCTTTAATTCTGTTAAAGGTACCTTTAAAACGTTTTTTTCCTTTTAAACCTAGGAGGCATTATGCAACTTTTTTTTTAACTAGTTAACTTGATCGCGCTTCGCGTGATTATAAAAGATATTAGAGGATTTACTAAATGATCATGCTAATAATTAATTTAGATATTATATGATTTATTTTCCTATGAGAGTGAGAAAATGCTAAAAAAATATGTCGTAAAAGATATTCGAAAATTTACGAAACAAATAGGTCAATAATTAATTTAGATATTATATAGGAGTATATTTTTTCCTGAGAGAATGAAAATACAAACAAACAACATACATTTAGGAATAATGTATATATGACTATTCATAAATTGGATTGTAAAGGTGTTTATTTTTAATTTATCTGATTTAAGATTTTTTGGAGTATTAAAATACCGTTACAAAATTAAATTACATAAATTTAATCTTATAATTGATAATTAGCATAAAATAAAAACAGTAAGTATAATTAGTTGCTTACTGAGGAAATAGAATTTGATCTAAATATTATTAGCAGCCAAAAATAAATATTTTTAATTAGTTTTATTCTTGTTATCTCTATTCTTAACCAACTCAAACCCATATGACTTTAAAAAAAAATAGCTCGATGCATTACAACTTTCGTCATGCGCAGGGTCCGAGGAAGGATTCTATCATAAAGATTTATCGTATGCAGTCTTATTTTGCATTTCTGATAGAGGTTGATCTCAAGACTTGAACCAATGACCATATATTCATATGAATATTTATTACATAATTAGTAAAATCCTTTTAACACTTTAAAAAAAACATATATATATAAAAATGTGCAGATCCTCCTAAAAATCAAACATCCAACTAAAAAATAAACTATTAAATTCCTCTAAGGTTGTTTGTTAATAAAAAAAAACAACAAAATTTTAACATTAATCAGGTCCGTGAAAAAATTTATATTCTAACGATTCTATTATAATAATAATAAAATAAAATTATAGCTTAGAACTATTTCAACGTACACTTCCATTTTGGAATAAATCTTGAACCCAAATGTAAGATGTAATAATGGTCGAATCTAACCAAATATCTTTTTCCAGAACAATATAATTGAATTTATTGATTTTGTTTTTTCAAAAACTAAATCCAACCATCCAAATATACAGAATTAAAGAAACTAATAAAATAAATCAATTTCAATACAATGAGATAATTTTCCATTCAACATCCCTATTTGATCTTTTTAATAATTCACATCTTAATAATTATAGTCGTAAAAAACGGATTCAAAGAATTGTTTGCATTAAATAATAACAGAAAAAATTCAATGGGGAGAATAAACAGTGAACATGAATGGAAGATTATGAAAAGAAACTGATGACCTGCATGTAACAAATTTATTTGTATTTATTTTTTTGGAGGCAATTATTTGTGACAATTATACCCTATATCTCTAAATAGCAATGAGTACAAACATAAAAGATAGGAAGTTTAGGTTACCATGTTCTCTTTAGGTTTGATTATCGCCATGCTTGCTAACAACAACTTACAAGAATTGGTAAAGTAAAAAAAATTAAAATTATGATTGTGAAGTAGTGATAAAAATATAAAAGTAATTGTCGATGACAAAATGATAATATTTATTTTTGATCTTACCCAAGAATTTCGCATATTGATGACAATGGCAAAAAATAAAAATCATTCCAATATAAAAATAAAAACTGCAAATAAATGATTTCTCAATGTTTTGATTTTATGAGATTTAGATATGAAGAAGCAAATATTCTCAATGTGATATTTTATAGGTGTTATTGGTAACTGCTTTGAAGTTGAAGCGGTAAGAGAATTAACAAAAATTGATGTGCCAATAAGCATTAAGTTATGATTACCGTTACTAATTTCTAATTTAATAACCTTTATTTGGTTCCTTCAAATTTATAAGTCTTTATTGGTCTATAATAGAAGGATTTCAAATTAAATTAAATAAATGAGTACGAAAGAGAAAAAACTGAAGAGAATAATGGGAAAAAAATCTTTTGTATAGTAAATAAATTATAAATTAAATTAACTAAATGAATATGAAATAGCAAAAATTGAAGAGAATAATGGGAAAAAATCTTTTCAAAAAAAAAAAAGGAGAAGAAAGGAAAATCTCTTTGGTGCTGAGAAAATATCTAAAATTCTTTTTTTTTTTTTAAAAAAACAAATCAATTTCTCTAGAAATTAAAGATCCAAAAAAATGACAAATCAATTCGGTAAAGATACTACTACATTTATGGAGTTATCAATTATGATAGCTAATTCCTTGGATTAAATAAGAAAATAAAATAAAAGAACAAAGAAAGAAAAGGTATATTTAAGGAAATGATATAACTATCATTAACAGCATTAATGCTGAAAGTAATTAAATATGATTATATTTAATATTGAGTTAAATTGTAGTGAATTTTTGTCTTTTGAAATTAAAAAAAAAAGCCCCAAAAAACTACAAAAAGGATAAATAAGAATCAGCATGTCTATGATCTTGCTTTATATATAGAGAGAGATTTGCTGATTTTGATTTCTTTAATTCTGTTGAAGGTACCATTTAAACGTTTATTTTTTACATTCATTATCTTAGTGCAACTATCATTTATTTATATTTAATGAAGGTCGTAATTTTAGTGATTTAGCTTTCAGTTATTAAATTCATTTGTTTTTTAAATCTGAATCTTCATTATTTTGATCTTAAACATATTAATTTTGATGGATCTGAGTGATTAAGATGCTTAAAGTTCACTAATTTCATAAATTCGCCGCTACTACCATGGTCCATCAATATCTACTATTATTGCTGTCAGGCATCATTATCAACTATCACTAACTGAAAAGTCATATATAACCGTCAATATTGTCAATCACTAAATTAATTAACACTGCCATCAATCATCATTTACAATCACCAACAACAATCATAACTATCACCAATCACTTCGACAATTATCACCATTAGTCACCACACTATATTTAGAGGTGGATCTGAAATTTTAAACTAGTGAGTTCCTGATAGTATGAGCTACTATGTAATAATAATAAAAAGATAAACTCCATCATTACTATATAATAATAATAAAAAGATAAACCCCATCAGAGATTGATTTCATGTTCATGGGATAACATAAGTAATTTAAGGATTTCTTTTACGCCCTCAAGCCAGCCTTCAGTTTGTATGAGTTCTCATCTATAAAATTTTATTAACTTCTTCTATTTTTTAATATATTTACAGAATCTACGATAGCAGAAGGGGTCCCGGGAACCTCAACCCAACACTATAAGTCCACCTTTAAATATATCACCAACCACGTCATCATTCATCACCACTATTAATTATCATTATCATCCAACACAAATATTAACCTCCGTCACCAACTATCACCATCAAATATTGCTGTCAGCTACCATTACCACTAGCCTACTATCCACAACATATTCATTCGCCAACACAATCTCCTATCGATACCCATAATTACAATCTCTAGCTAGCACTATCACTAATGTAATTTATTTATTTTTAAAATATTTGTGGACATAATGTTTATTAATGAGGTTCACCTCTTCAAAATTTTAACTTACTTTAGCCGTCAGATTGGTCACTGAGTTATGAATAACTTTCTTTATCATTTTTTTTTTTAAAACAAAAACAAAAACAAAAAGACTAGTCAAAAACTAGAGAAAAATCACCTTGTTTAGCTTAGAATATAATTTAAGAATTATCAATCTTTAGATCAAGAAGACTATTAATAACTTAGTCAAAATTATTATACTCTTTTCAAAAGTAAGAGGTTATGATAAAATTAAATATACAGCTTAATTGGGATAGTAAGCACAAATAATTAAAGAGAAAAATGGAAATAATAATTCACCCACTTGCTAATTTTTATCTTTATATTAATAATTTATTAGGAAATATTCTAAATACTTTAAGTAGGCCCTCCATCGATGCTAAGTATCTACATGCATATTAAAAACAATATTAATAACAAGAGTAATTTGACTAATCTATTCCTTATTTATTATTTAATTTTTGTTTATTTCTGTGCCTCTAAAATCTAAAACAATGAATATACTAAATGGAAAATTGAAAAAGAAAAAAAACTGCTTCTACTGAAGAGGTTTATTTTGTACACTCGAAGCGCTTATAAGAACGAAAATATTATATGTACTCTTTTAAAAATAAAATAAAATTATATTTGTCAAATGTTCTTTTAATTTTAAGCTAAGGATCTACGGAAATAATTTCTCAATCCCGCAAAGGTAGGATAAAATTTGCATGTATCCTATTCTCTCTAGAATCAACTTCTGAAATTGCAGAACTGAATATATTATTATTATAGTTATCGTCTTTGCGATAGCCATATAGCACTTTGATAAAAAAGATTTCACAAGATTCTTGTTAACAATGGTCACGAGATCTCCCTCTTCAAAAACTTTAATATATACAGGAAATATCTAACAAAAATTATGATGATAACGAATAAATTGATTAAAGCAGCAAACAAAATACTGCTAGTACGATGTTTATAAAGAAATATCTAGCCAAATTAATAGAAATATAACCTCATTAAAAATGATTTTTAAGGGAAAACTCCAAATAGTCATCTTTTGTACAAGTATTTTTTAGTTGAAAAGTTGGTAAGAAGATGGCAAAATATGATAATATTATTTCAAAAAAAAAATACATAGGAAAAATGTGAAGAACACAGTGCAAATAGTAAAGCATTTAGATAACCAACTCCAAAAAACTTGAGAATATTTTCGAGACATTTGAACAATGTTGTAAAAAGATGAGAATAATTCAAAGTTTGTAAATTGTAAATTCATCAATCTCAATTTATCGCCACATAAATATCTAAAGTTTATTTTTAAATTATAATTATTATTTTTTAAAAATTTCGTGTTCAATCAAATAGAAGTGATGAGTAAAGTAATACTTTTGGCTGCACTTTGAAGTGTTTCATGCCACAACTAACAGTGACACAAATTTAATCCACATATTGTCACGAGATTCATTGCATAAAACAATTTTTTTTATAGTCAATGCTCAAAATAGTAAAGTTTTATGTAATAAAAAAGTAGAACCTTTAGCAATTCGTTTTCCCCATGGAATGGAATGGAAATGATATTAAATATTAAAGTTTTATGTAATAAAAAAATAGTACCTTTAGCAATTCGTTTCCTTATGGAATGGAATGAAATCATGAAAAGAGAGAGAAAGACCCCCTCTCACTATCTCCTCTAACCTTGGCATCGACTTCAGTCATGGATCCAACATTAACTCCACCTTTGTTACCAAATCCCCCAATATCGACCATCTCCAATGAAATAAACATGGAAGGGCCCTCTCTCCCCTCACTATCGTACAAAGAAGTAACTATGGGGGCGCCCCCTGAGTTGAACCCAGAAATAGGTCCAACAGTCAAAGAAAAAGACCTCGTAACCGCCGATCGAGGCATTCTATTGACGGAGGAAGACAAACGGAGGTTGTATGCCCTTTGGATCCACTCCGTCATAGTAAAGCCGGTCAACACAAAATTCAACCACCAATTTCTAAAAAGGAAATTGAAGGATCTGTGGAAATTACAAGAACCCCTATCACTTATCGATTTAGGGATGGGTTTCTACACAACAAAAATCTCCATGGCAGAAAGCCAAACATCAATTCTCCCAGGTGAACCGTAGCTCATCGCAGGCTCTTTCGTCTCTGTTCGGAAGTGGGAACCCAATTTCGAACCTGCAAATTCCAGGGTAGACTCCACTGCCATCTAGGTCAGATTGCCCCAACTACCAACGGAACTATATGATGCCGTCATTCTATAACGAATAGGCAACGAAATCGGGCAACTTCTAAAGGTAGATGCATGTACCTCGGCGGCTCTGAGGGGAGGGTACGCAAGGATATGCGTCTAAATACCACTCGATACCCCAGTAGCAACCTCATTTTCCATCAATCATCATACCCAACCCCTTCACTACGAAGGGGAAGGATTTCTATGTAAGAACCGCGGAAGACTAGGCCACATATCATCCAATTGTTCATACCCTCTCAGATCTTCTCAACAAACCACGACTGGTATTGAGAAAATAACTCAATCCATCAATGCGACAGAGCATATGATTCCTACGAGTGGCACATAGTTCACTTCACCAAAAAGAAGAAGCCAAAGCAAGCGTCAAACCACTCGAGCACGAAAGAAATACCCATCGTCAAGGTAAAAACCTTTGATGCGGTGTCAGGTAAGTTTCTCATCCCCAACACTCCCATGGCGCCGCCGCTGAAGTATCACCCTCAATTCTCTTCTCAGTATGGGCCAACCCAAGGCCAGACCTCCAAGCCCAATTCTTTGTCTAAGCCTGCCCTGAGAGAAACGGCTAAGAATTTGACTACTGGGCTTCCAAAAGGGAAATCCCATCAAAACAAGGCTCCCATCAACAAGGGAACCCTTGAGCCCAAAATTCTGACCCATTTGGATCCTAGACAACCCGATCCATCTCATCAGAATTCCCTCCCTTCTAAAATTAATTCTTCTACTCTTAAGCTGGATGAAAAAAATAAAAACTTCCCCCACTGGTGGGCCACCCTCTTTACACGTAAGCATGGGCAATCATGAAGCCTCTCTCACAATTGTGGGAAACCTTTTTAATTCCCGCAGTGATATGATTGCGAATGTCTCAACTCAAGACAACGCATTTAATGCTGGTGGAGTTCCCTAAGGGAAAACTCCTCAACTACCTTCTCCCGCCTCCTCTCTGTTTATAATGAGCTAAAAATAACAGACCTTTCTCAAGAAAGCTCTCATGGAGTCACCAAGCACCAACCTGATTACCATTACCACAACTCCACTACCATAGGACCACCAACCAACATCGCAGTTGGAAGTATGCCTATCCAACCAAACAGTCCCCCTACACCTAAAATGGGAAGGAAGACACTTCACCATAATAATACAGGATCCCCAATACCTGGCCCAACTAGCAATGGTGAGCCTGAATCAGGGCCTACAGACTTATGGGTCCAATGTACGGATGGCCGCCCTATTTCATGTGATCAACTCACTAGTCCAGGAGAAACTAAGCACAAAGTACTTATCCAACATAATGAACCAGATCAGTCTGGGACTTCCATTATTTTCTCCCCACGACCCTGCAATGATGCTCTTGGGACCAACTTTTGCACCTCCAACTGGGGAGCAACTGACCCTTCTCAGCCAAGGAATGACACTAGCCACTCTGGCCACTCCCCCAATATCCCCCCATTTGACTCTAGAGAGAATAGAGAGAATGAATGTATTGGAGGCCCTAAGAGCAACCAACAAGGACATGGAGGACTTTCTAGCCAAACTCAGGTTGCTAAGAACAAAAATCCTTGATCTAGTAGAGCCTCTAAGGCTAGAGTTCACAGAGCCAGTTCAGGAGATTGTGATTATCCTGATGCCTCTAGGGCTAGGTATAAAAATAAGTCCAACAAACCCTATGACAGAAGAGACCACCAAGGTCATACTCTTCTCTCTCACCAGGAAATGGAAGGCTCCTTCTTGGGCACCCACCTTCAACCCCAAGGGGAAGGACAAGGTGGCTATGACAGAAACCCACTATCCCCTACATTCCAAGATGAAGAACTGCATTGTATGGAATGCTAGGGGGGCTAAGAATGCTGAATTTATAAAGCACTGCAAGGCTATGGTTAACATCCACAAACCATGCATCCTTGCCTTGCTGGAAACTAAGATGATTGAGCATCAGGACCTTTGTGAAGAGTTGGGATACCATGACTATATCCAAACTGAAGCAAATGGTTACTCTGGAGGAATTTTTATCATGTGGAAAGAGGACACCATCTCCATTTCTTCTATGTCCCTCTCCCCTCAGGTTATCAATGCTAAGGTTAAGGTAAATTCTCCCTCCTCCTCCTGGTTTCTTGGTGTCATTTATGCCAGCACTGACTTTCAGTCCAGACTTAAGCTCTGGGACTAGCTCTCTGCTTTCTGTGATACCTTCATTCTTCCTGAAGGCAAGAGCTGACTAATCGGGGGAGACTTTAATGAAGTCCTTAGAGCCTCTAAGAAGTTTGGAGGCTCCAGTATTAACATGAACAGGGCTAACCTCTTTATGAACTATTTAAATTACTGTAAGTTCATTGACTTAGGCTTCAAAGGTAGCAAATACGCCTGGTCCAATATGAGATAAAAGAATAAACAATGTCTCATCCTTGAAAGACTGGACAAGTGACAGGATAATGATGAGTGGATTCACCTTTACCCTGAAGCCACCATCACCCATCTTCCAAGAACCCACTCTGACCACTCTCCTCTTCTCCTTAATATGGGTTCCCCACCCAACAACCAAATGAAACCCTTAATTAGGGTTGAGTCCATGTGGCTTAGTCACCAGGACTTTCCCAACCTTATTAAAGATTCCTTCATGGATTTCCCTAACATAACTGTGGCTACCTTTGAGTTCGAGAATAAGGCTAGGAATTGGAATAAACTTATCTTTGGTAACATCTTTGCCAAGAAAAAGCACTTGCTTGCAAGATTAGCTGGTATTCAAAAGTCCCCCAATTACCCTACAAGCTCCTTCCTCCATAGGCTAGAGGCAAACCTTCTCAAAGAGTTCAACCATGTCCTCACCCTGGAGACTGAATTCTGGAAGCTAAAGTCCAGAATTTCTTGGCTTCTAGAAGGGGACTCCAACTCTAGATTCTTCCATACCATTACTCTCAATAGGAGGAGAAGAAATAAAATCAACTCTCTCACTGATGAGAGTGGTAATTGGCATTACCAGAACTCAGACATTGAGAAATTAGTGTTCTCCTATTATGCCAATCTTTATACTACTGATCATTCCCTGGGTTACCTGGCTACCCAATCCAATTCCTCTACCAAGGGTAGCATCAACTCTCTCCACCATTAAGCTCTCCAGGCAATCCCTTCCATGGAAGAGGTTAAAAGAGCTATTTTCTCTTTTAAACCCAACAAGGCTCCTGGACCAGATGGTCTGCACCCTTTCATCTACCAATAGTTCTGGGACATTATGGGTCATCCCCTATTTAAGTTTTGCCAGAAAACTTTTAGTTCCTACTCTATGGACCCCCAAGTGAACTCTACCTATATTTGCCTCATACCTAAGAGTAGGAATGCCATCTCCCTTAAGAATTTTAGACCCATTGGTCTTTGAAACACTCAGTATAAACTTATAACCAAAATCATTACCAGTAGGCTGAAACCCTTCCTGGAAAAGATTATAGGCCCTTGCCAGGCCAGCTTCATGGCCAACACATGAGAGCCTCTGATAATTTCATCATTGTTCAGGAATATATCAGCATTTATCTAAGATGAAGGGTAGGATGGCTAACATGCTCCTTAAAATTGACCTTGAGAAAGCATTTGACAGACTGGAGTGGTTTTTCATCAGGTAAGCTCTCTCTTTCTTTAAATTTCCCCCCAATCTTATTAAACTCATCCTGTCTTGCATTTCAACCTCTTCCATCTCTGTTCTGATTAATGGAGGCAGAACTGTTAGCTTCACTTCCTCAAGGGGTATAAGTTAAGGTGACCCTATGTCCCCCTATCTTTTCATCCTATGTATGGAAATGCTGTCCAGAAGAACCAACCAGGAAGTAGACATTCTTAATTGGACACCAATCTCCATCTCCAAAAAGGAACTCCCCCCGTTTCCCATCTCTTCTTTGATGATGACCTCACCTTTTTTGCAAAAGTTGATTCAAAGAACTGTCTCACCATCAATAGAATCCTACACAGTTTCAGTTCTTATTCAGGCCAAAGGATCAACCTTTCCAAATTCAAGGTTATCTTCTCAGCTAATTGTTCTACTGAGGTCCAGGATAATCTAAGTAGCCTTCTGGGAATACATCCTGCCACAAACTTTGGTAAGTACCAGGGATTCCCCATCTTCAATAAAAAGCTTGAAAAAAGGGGACTTTCAATTCCTTATTGATAATCTGAATAACAAGCTTGCTGGTTGGAAAACCAAGTTCCTCAATATGACTGGTAGGGTAACACTAGCCAAGTCCACCCTGGATAGCATTCCTAATCATGTTATGCAGGGCATAAACCTTCCCACTTTTGTTCATAAGCTCATTGACAGATCTTAAAGAAATTTCATTTGGGGAACCACTGATGCCAAGAAGAAAATGCACCTCATGAAGTGGGACACAATCACCCTTACTAAAAGAGATGGGGGGCTTGGTATACAAAGAACCAGTCCCAAAAATCAAGCCCTTCTTTATGGCCTGGGGTAGAGAATGTACTCCAACCCCACTTCCCTTTGGGAAAACACCCTTCTCTCCAAATACAACTCTAAAAATAATAATAGTGGAGGCTCCAGAACCTGGAAGGCTATTACCAATAGCCTGAAGCTCAGCAAAGATGCCTTTTTCTGGGCCATTAAGGATGACAATCAGGTAAATGCTTGAGAAGATAGATGGATCCTTGGCACGCCCCCTCCCTCTTCCATTATTTAGGGGATTATCTCTTCACATCTAGGCCATACAAAGGTCAAGGATATTTAGAAGGAGGGGATATGGGACTTCACCCCTTTTTTCTTCCACATCCCACCTTGAATTGCCCACAATATTAAAAGTGTCTATCATCACTGCCCCCACTTGAAGCAAGACACCCCTGTCTGGAGACTCACTGGTAATGACATCTTTTTCTGTAAGTCTGCATATCACCACATTAACAGTCTCAAAAGACATCCCAACACTATCCAACATTCCTACAATTGGATCCGAAATCTTAGAATTCCTAATAAGATCAAGACCTTCATTTGGCTCATGCACCACAACAGCCTTCCAACTAACCATTATCTTGCCAGAAGAGGTCTGAATATCAGTCCCTCTTGTCATAGGTGTAACAATAGTCAAGAAGACCAGCATCATATTTTTTTTGGATGCAATGCTGCTAAGACCTTCTGGAACCAACTCATCCAAAATTACAAGGGCTCCTTACACCTAAGTATCCACTTGTTTGACACCAACAACTGGAACTCCACCTGGAGAATCCTCAATAATGATAATTATGACCCTAACACTCCCTGGAGTTCCTTACTTCCCTTTTCTCTTTGGCCTTTATGGAAGATCAGAAATAGCAACAACTTTAAGAATACTAACTCCCTTCCTTCCTTCAGCATTCCCCATGCTGAAAATGTGGAATACCACCACCTAGGAAACCCTACGAACCACCAGCCTAGGACTAGAATCTCTGTTATATGGAAACCCCCCACCTCTAACCCCTACAAGCTTAACACTGATGGGTCTTGCCTTGGGAACCCAGGTAGGGGGGGAATAGAGGGGGTTATTAGGAATAGTAGAGGGGACTGGGTAGCTTGGTTTAGAAGAATCTTCACCCATGCCACCAACAATCTCATGGAGCTCTTGGCTCTCAAAGAAGGCGTTAACTTGGTTATAGACCATAACTGGATACCTTTGGATATCTGCATTGACTCTCTGCAGGTCATTAACATGCTTCATCATGAAAACTTGTTATATAACTCAATTATTTTTGAATGCAGATCACTACTAGAGAAGATGGGGAATCCCTCGGTGCATCACACATATAGAGAGCAGAATAGGGTGGCAGACTCAATGGCTAAGCTTGGCTCGAAGCAGGACATGTTTGACAAGCTTCATGTTTTTGTTACTCCTCCAGCTAGTATAGGAGAAATTTTTTGGGAAGACTCCAAGGGAAAATCTTTCTCCCGAGTTGTATCCAGTACAGGAAACTTTGACCAAAACCTTCACATTTTTGTGCTAGACTAGATCTGGATTGTAACCAACTTCACTTAATGCATTTCTTCTTAACCAAAAAAATAAATCATGAAAATGACATTTACATAGTAAAGTTTTACTCGAAAAAAAATATAAAAATATCAGTACCACTAAAAATTTTATTATGACAGGAATTACATCTAGCAAATAGTTGGAGTTAGGTTGAATGGTAAAATTAATAAATGGATCATGAGTCAATCCGTCCAAAGTTAAACGTTCATATGATTGAAGTTCAAATATTTAAACTTCAAACAAAATGACTAAACTTTCGAAATACAACGTCTGAAGAAGTTAACTTTGACAAAGAGTAGCTTCCAACAAATCAAATGTCTATTTACTTCGGCCTTAAATAATATGTGATAATCAATCCATCCAACAAATCAAATGTCTATTTACTTCGGCCTTAAATATCATGTGATAATCAATCGAGTTCGGAGCCTAAAAGGCAAGTTTTTTAGTTACAATTCTAAAAGGGCACACCAAAACTGAAAAATTCCAAAACGGAGTGTTTACCTTGTCCATAAAAAAGTTTACGATGTTATTCCAAATGTTAAAGTGCAGGGTAATAGGATGAGTTTACCTTATAAGGTAAAATGGTGAGTTTACCTTATCTATTTCACTGAAAAAGTTGGTGTTAGTCCAAATGTTAAAATGTAAGGTAAAATGGTGAGTCTACCTTATAAGGTAAAATGGTGTGTTTACCTTATCTATTTTACAGAAAAAAGTTAGTGGGAGTTCAAAATTTAATAATATCAATGTACTCCCTCCGTACATCTTTATTTATCCACTTTTCTACTTGAAAATATCCAATAATACCTGTTCAGTTCATAAAATCAATGAATAATTATTCATTTTTACCTATTTATCCTTGGTACTAAATACAATACACCACTCATTATACTTTTTAAAGTAAAAAATTTATTATATCCAAAGGGTGATTTAGTAAAGTCAACCATCTATTTATTATTTCTTAGGGCATATGTCAAGTCAAAAGTGAACAAATATTTATGGACGGAGGGACTATTTAGTGACGAATTTATTTCAAATGCACTGCACTACAAGGTAAAATGTGTCCCTTACCTTACAAGGTAAAATGTATCTCTTACCTTATTAATTTTCTTTTATATACCACCCATTCATTTCATTCATTTTTTCACATTACACGTTTCACTCTATTCATCTATATTAGTTGGGCGTTTATTTTTGCTCAAACTCTACTTTATCAAATTTTTTTTACTTTAAGGTAGACTTTAATCACATTTTTATTTAACTTTTTTCAATACCTAACAAACAACTATGTAGTATAATATTATTAATTATTTTTATAGCTTACTAATTTGTCAAATGTTGTTATCACATCAATTTTTTTATTAAAATTAGATTTCAAATGTCGAACACAAAATCTGTGGTGGGTTTTTGATTGTTGCAACCAGGCGTAAGATTTAACACACTGCAAAATTCCTTGATGACGGTCTGAAATGAGTCCAATGTCTTTTCTCTCACCAACAACATGCCTCCATAATAATGTGAGAAACCATGACCAAGAGTCAAAACTTTCACGCGCCACTATAGCATATGCGAGTGAAAAAATATTACCGTTCGCATCAATTGCAACAACAATTAATAATTTAATATCATACTTTCCATAAAGATGAGTGTCATCTATTGAAATGACAAGTCTACAACTTTTAAATCCATCAATGCTTGCCTTGAAACTACAAAATAAAAACTTGAATATGTGCTCACCTTTCATTGTTGTTGAATCATGCTCCCACTCAATGACAGTGCCTGAATTAAATGATTGCAATGTTGTCATATATGCAGGTAATGTCTTAAAAGAACTTTAAAAAACATCATACACCATCTTAAATGCGTTTCTTCGATCTTTTTGAGCTTTTTGATAACTAGGGGTATAATGGTGCAATAATTTGATGTTTTTGCGAACCAATATTGATTATAATATTTGGGTCTTTCCTAATATAGGGAATCAATGAAGTAGCAATCAAGTCGTTGTTTAAATTATAATGATCCTCCTTATATTTATCTGGATTACAAGTATGCTCAATCATTTTTTCCGCCTTCCACATACCACTGGAAACTGCTCTAAAGCGTATCATCCATTCACACTCCGACATATATTGCTTGCAAATAACCTTCCAACTGTTTCTTTTAGATCGATCACAAAGTAACTTCGTACCCTTGATTAGATTATACTTTCTCACAACCGATTTCATTTGCTTTTTTATTAATGAATAACATACCTAAATGCAGATACAAAATAAATATTACTAATAATATCAAATGACTAAAAATTTTTAATCTACTAGTTTATGTATTAAAATACCAACCTGACTTAATATGTTCAGGATTATTTTGATTCGAAAGTGGAGTTCGAAAACAATCTTCATTGACCATGCACCTTAACTCTTCTGGACTTTCTTCAGTATGATCCAAATATGAAATTGCTATAGAAGAATGATTGCCAGTATAGACACCAACGGGTGTAGACTCTCCATTAACATTTTCATCATTATTATCATCATTGTCATCATCAGAAGATTGATCATCATCTGATGATTCATATTGTAAAGGTTCAACACTATCCAACTCTCCTTGTACGTCGTCGTTGTTGTACACAATTTCTGTGAGTTGAGTGAGCGTAAATCCACAATCATTAAATCTGCAAAATGAATAAATCATCTCATTAATTATAAGGAAAAAAACTACTTAATGAAATAAAATGGATTATTTATTACCTATCAATTGCCTCCACCGAAGAAGAATATTGTGGACCACTTGAATTAAAAAATTTCAAATTCATAATCGCATTGCTAAGTTCTCCCATATAAAAATTATTCACAAGTCCGGGTGAGTTTTGATAATGTGTTTCAAACCCACCATCAAATTGTTGTTTCATTGCCATTCTTGAAGAATCAATATTCAAATTCAAAGAATTTTGACTTACTCGCACATCAAACTCACTATCCGTAGGTTCTTCAACAATAGAAGAATGTTCCACACACGCATACATGTCAAGTGTCTATAGATTAAAGCGATTACCAAAAATTTTAACGATGCGAAGAAATAAAGATAAGGAATCATAATTCCAAATAGGAGTTTCATCAAATATTGGTTGTCCGTTGGACGTAAAATAATTCGAATATCGTCCAGAGATAACCACATCATCTTCTGGATTAGTAATACCCATTTTACTCCTAAACAACTTTTTCAAATGATCATATTTGAGAGATAAAGGAAATGATTGAACCACTATAGGACGCTGTAGACACGTAAAATTTATTGGGTCAAATTCATATAAAATTTGGATTTGATCCATATTTTATTGGGTCTAAAATTAGTTTGGGTTATAAACTCATTTTATTCTTCATCAAGGTCCATCTCACCTTGAGGCCCAAACTCATATCACGTGTCAAATGACGTGGCATTCCAGTCAAATTAAAGATCAATGAGGCAAGGCCACCCGATCAAATGAGGTGGCAATCCAAGTCAAATTCAAGAGCCAATGAAACATCACCAAGTGTCCCAAATGACATGTTTTTGGCCAATCACAAGCAACCTTGTCACATAACATTTGTGATAAGCTTGAAAATTGAATGGACCAATCAGAATGAGGCAGGAGAAGTTATTTACACTTGAACTGCCTACCCCCTACAACTATAAATAGGAGGGTTACATAATTTTCTGGGGTCATTTTGCAAGTATTGGAGAAAGCTTTTGCATTGACTACACAACTCTTCAACGCATCGACTAACGGAGTTCTGCCCGGAGGTCAACTCGACAAGACGAAGTGTTGTCAAACAATTCTTGGAGATCCAAACAAATTTCTGGGGGGCTCAAATCATCCAGAAGTTCCAGAATTACGCTACAAAGGCCCTCGAATTACGGAAAATCTTAGGAGAGAAGAATCGAGAGAATAACGGAATTGTACCCGCAAAATTACTTTAAATAAAATTATTCCTTTTGTTTATTTTTATTTTTTTGCTTGCAGTTAATTTTTCGCACAACGAAAATTTGTTGCGAACAGACGCCGACTATATCGCACTGAATCTCCATCATGTAAAACTTCACCACCCCAATGTAAATTTACTCTTACCTTATCCATTTTAAAGTAAGAAATGAATAAAGTTCAACAATTTTTTGAGTTATGAAGTTTAACAATTTTTTTTGAGTTGATGCAAGAAATAAACCTCTCCTCACACTCTTTATATAGCAACGAGAATTTTGAAGTTGTTTCAAGGTAAACATGAAATCCGACCTTACAAGTTGAACATGAGATCCTACCTTACAAGGTTAACGACTCCATTTACCTTGTAATACCTTACACTTTGCCGAACCTTACATATAGATAATAGATAAGGTAAACTACCATTTTACTTACACTTTAATATTTGGACTAACACCAGTGAAATAAATAAGGTAAATCCACCACTTTACCTTATAAAGTAAACTCATCATTTTACCTTACACTTTAACATTTAGACTAACACCGTTAACTTTTTAATGGACAGGTGTTTACCTTGTCCGTTTTGAAAATTTTCATTGTTGGTGTGCCTTTTTAAAATTTTGACTAAAAAAACTTGCCTTTTAAGCTCCGGAATCATAATCAATCCATCCAACACTACTCAAATTCTCGTTTTCTATTTTTCTGTTGGGAAAAAATGTTAAAGCTAATATATGTTTATTAAATTACCATTAGGCATTAGCTTTAGTTCTTTTAAAACAACACAGTATCAATATCCAATTTGACTTATTACATTTGAGCTTGGATTGCATATTAATCAATCGGGTTACACGACTTTAACAAAGTTTTGGCCTAATAGTTTGATGCATCATTTCAAGTTCGACCGGTAGATCAAGTTAATAAACGAATTGAGTTCGCGCTTCGCGCACCCCTATTCAAAATATAATCAATTTTGTAAGATAAAAAGATAACCAATTCTGACCTCCTTCGTAGAAGTTCAGGCCTCGAATAAGGAATGATAGAAGTTACTAGCAAAAGATATCAAATAGTAAAGGTATATGCATTTCTTGCAATTATCCAGTTAAGCTATCCCCCAAAAACACACCCTGGTTACAATTGATTTCCACTCTCATGGGCATGGCTAAAACAACGTTTACAATATTGAAAATGATTGCATTCTTTTTGAAGAACCATCCGCCTAAGATAACTCGAGTACATCTATAACAAAGAATTATGCGGATGAATGTGTAAAGAAGCTTACAACTAAAGAGCTTCCTTCTATAAAGATGAATGACACCAGAGGATCTGAAATGGTGATGAGTTTGAACTACACTGACGAAGAAAGAATGGAGCTACGGCAAATCAACTGCAAGGACAGCAAGCTCCGTTTGTCTGTGGAATGAAATGGGAGGCAAATATCAGACTATATGAACGAGAAGTCAAACACTAAAAGGAGAACATATGTAAAAGTAAGGAAAATTTGCCCAAACTCAACGTACTTTAAAAGCTAATAAGAAAGATTTAATAGACAACTGGTGAATTCCTATACTACTATTTTGCCAATCCATTAGCATATTTTATGTTCTGTTTGCAAAGCACGATCCTGAAATAGATTACACTAGTCTATCTAACTGCTTCCACCTTGAAGTGGACTACTTTTTGGGCAAAAGGAGCTGCTGTATTGTGAAGCCAAAGGATCGTATTGCTTATCTGGTGGCGAATACAAGGAAACAAGATGACAATTTCTTGTTCATAGATATGATTTATTGTTCAAAGTCTTGCCTCTCTTTATTTTACTTTTTTTATCCTTCTTTTTCTTCTTTTTGTCCTTGCGTTTATCCTGTGATTTTCTTTTGATCCCATTCATCTTACCAGCTATTCTCGGTTAAGGTTCAAATATAACTCGTAGCGAACCAGTATCACAAGTCATTCATTAAGACAGCTACAACAACATACCAAGTATACTCCCACACGTGGGGTCTAGGGAGAGTGAGATGTATGCAGACCTACCCCTACCCTGGGGGGGCAGGGGGTAGAGAGGTTGTTTCTGATATGCCCTTGGTCACTAAGACAGCTACCTTAGAATTACATAGCTCTGGGAACAGAGGGAAAACTCAATTTTTCCCTAGTTTTGTGAAGTTAGATGGGCTAGAGGACTATAAAGTTACTACTTTCTGAATTCTTATTAAGTTAGAAGTCATTAGTAGAGAACTTGCACAACAAAGATCATGGTAAAAAAAGTCAAAATAAGACGAAGGTTGCAACCTAGAAGATTAAACAAGCGACAACTTATATCTAAACAAACTAATGCATTCCACTCTAAAATATGAAGTGCAAGGTTTAAGTTAGATAGATATAGACATACCTTTGACAACTTCGAAGCACAAATATCTAAAGCCATGCTATGACCATTTGTTGGATCATCAAGCGGTATTCTACAGATTGATTCTCCAAAACTCTTCTTTGAAAGAAAATTGGATGAAGTATTTGAGCAGTCACTGAAAGCCAGAATTTGTGGCTTTCCAGAAATAGATTTTGCAATGGATTCAACCGCATCAGCATAACCTGCCTCAGTAAGAGGTCCGTCGATGACCTGTAATACAACTATGAGCAATCTCCAGAAGGTAACACGTAATGCGAGTGATGCAAATGCCATATATACATCTTGCATCTCTATCTCAGATATGATGAATAATAACCTCAAATTCCTAGGGAGAACTCAAAATTCAGTCACTAGTGAGGGAAAAAATGAGTACGGTATAGGTTCTAAAAATACCAGTCTGACTGGACTATATATTCAAATGAGATAATACATGATACTAGAGGCATAACTGCCAAAAGTATAAAATCCTAAATGTCTCTACCAGAGATAGTGAATAATAAAACCAAACGAGAGGAGGGAGAGACCAATACAAAATTTTTGTTTTGCGATGTTTAATTATGTAGGGAACTAGAAAGGAGAAAGGGAAGGGTGATTGGTAGGAGTTGAAGCTATGCCCCTATGGTATGGAGACTGTGTCACCGTACGTACCACTAGCCTGTAAGCCTCGGTAGTCCTCGGGGAACATTAAGTTCCTAATGAAGCACATGTTTGGTTTGCATGTAAAATCACCAAATATGTTTACACATTTTCAGCACAAAATGAAAACATGGAGAATATTATTCCACCTAATGAGACCTTATATGCAAAAAACAAATATTCAGTTAATAAAACCCAGCCCTCCGTCCCATCAGCTACAATCATTTGTTTTTCCATCACCACATCCATTTCTTTCTTCATCACTTTCCCTGTTCATCCCCCTTTTCACTCTCTTGTCACTTTTTCTCCTTCTCTTGCACCAGCACAGAAGCTATAGTACAATTCAAACAAGGAAAAGGTGGGAGAGAGAGTCTGTGGTTCAAGATCTATCGTGTCCAATGCCTTATCTCGCTATTTTCAGGGAAACCTTCTCCAAATTGTGCTTTGTATCCAGATGCATTCTATTTACGATATGTGCCAGTCGGTTGTTCTTGCACAAGGTGACACTTACCTGATATTCTTGTTTCAATTTGTTACTGCATTTCCTTTTGCTCTCTTGAAGCTTTACCAATGTGAAAAAAATGTTTCTCTTTTTTTCCCTTACCCAGAAGACAATGAGAAAATTGCTAGGCACTCTAACTAACTTTTTCCAAGGAAGAGTTTTTGTGTTAACCAGAGAGCACATTAATCTAGTTTCCAGTTTTCACTCCTATGATTACCTAAATACGAAAACAATGACGGGAAGGACAAAAGACCCAAGACAATATTAATAAATAAGTAAAATGCAAGATAATCAAAATTACCAGGAAAGAAACATCAGAAGTTTCAATGGCACCACATGAGAGGAGCTCTTGAAGTCTTCCAGGAGTGGATATAAGAAACTCAGGTTCACAGTTCTTCAGGCTGTCAACAAAAGGTGTAATCATATGAAAACAAGGAAGATCGAGAATTTCTTCAAAAGAAAACAGAAGGCTGGAAAGCACACAAGTACAAAGCTCAGCATGTGAGAAAGCAAATAGGAATAAAAGGTCATGCATGGAACCAAAGCAGTAAGCCGCTATTACTACTTGTAACTCGAGGCAATCCAATAAGGAAGATAAACTTAGAAGCCAAAGTAGGTTATTTTTACAGGTCAAACAAGAACCACTAAGCCAATAAAATACACGGCCAGCTCAAGCAAGTAGAAACACATAGTCACATGTAGAGTCAAAGAACCAGAAGTTGTTGCAGCGAGGCTAATGGCATATGAATGCAGTTGTTTATGGACAACAATAACCACTGCATCTTATTAATAACAGAACAAACAGTGGAAAATCAGCAATAAGTCGAGGTTCTGGAAAAACGAACGTCTTTCAAGCAATAGATGAATAAATCAACCTTGAAAAGCTAATAGTCTCAAATACAGAGAAGTTACAAGGAAATTATACCCTTGAATCTGGTGGTCTATAGAAGCACCAGGATGCAGACTCACTGTATGTATTCCAAGAGCTTTCAGAGGCTTGCATATTTTCCGCACCTAAGGAATAATTGAAATGCTTATTAAGATACAACCAGACAAAGAAGGATACACATAGATATCTATATAAAATGTTTAACATGTAAACTTACAGCACAGTGTATATCTACATAAAATTACATACATCGAGAAGGATAGACTGCTCCAGCTAATGAACCTTAATCATTTTACAGAAAGATGTATGAGATGCATAAGTAAATTCTGTACAACACAAAATTTTCTATGGACCTTTTAGCCAATAATCAAAGACTTTCAGAAGAAATAATTGCTCTCAAAAGTTCAACAACCTTAAGAATATATCTCCATCTACTTAGCAATCATTAGAGATCAATTTTATCTTACAACTCTAGTTTCAGAATGTTGTGTCAAACATATGTATTCCATAGTCGTCTAGTTTCTTATTCTCCTATCTATACTACTGATTGTTGCTTCATTTGCATAATATCTTGTTAATTTTCTGTCATATTTTCTTGCATCCACATTTCAGTGTCTTCTCTTTTGAGCCGATGGTCTATTGGAAACAGCCCCCACAAAGGTCGGGGTAAGGCCAGTGTACATCCTATCCTCCCTAGACCCTTTTGTAGAATTACAGTGGGTATGTTGGTTTTGTAGTTGTTGTTGTGTTGAACATATTACAAACAATGAAAGCTCCGGAAATTTAGATAAGATTACACCAGACCTGGGCAGCCTTCTCTTGGGAGGGAACAAGGAATAACAGGAAAGGGTTGCTAATTGATAGACCTTCTTTCTCCTTTCTTGACATTGCATCAGCAGCGGTTGCTGCAACCCAAGCAATTTGTTCAGTTGTAGAATGGGCTTGATTTGTACCGATTATATCTTTGCCACGGGTAAAATATTTCCAGAATTCTATTCCCCATGTATGGACGAAGAAAGACTTGTCCTCTCCATCATTGAAAGCTCCATCCTGTTGAAGGCCATCCTGAATGTTCTTCAAGCACAGAATTAAGAACTTAGATGGTGCATGCATGTGATCAGCAGGCATGTGGAGCTCTTCCTCCAATTTGCCAGAATTTTGTAATAAACTAGTGTTCTTAACAGGGTTCTTTCCCTTTTTCGATTGGTTCAGCTTCTTATTCTTTTTCTTCTTTTTCAGAAGATCAACTTTTCCATGCCTATCATTGAACGGATCCTCCGGTGTAGGCAAACTATAGCACATTCCCTATTAATGGCAAGGTAAGAAAAAATCAGCAAAATTAACACAACATAAATTAGCACCATTAGGCCGGTTGCGACCATGTACTATGTGTGTTTGCGTTTGTGTATATATATGCGCTCAATCTAAGTCCTGCATTTGCTTCTTGAGCAGTTTCACAGGAAAAAGTAACTTTGATGGTAACTGAGCATGAATTTACATGAATGAACAGTTAGCGAGAAAGAGAATTAGAATATTCAATAACCAAACAACTGCACTTCCATAAGGTACATCACCAAAAAGTTCTCAGTTCAGAACAACAAACAAAACAACTTCCGCATACCAGTGTTATCAAAAGCAAAAAGTACAAAAAGCTCTAAGGTCCATTGGGGCTTTAAGCGCAAAATGCGAATAAAGCGTGGGCTTTAAAGAAACAAAGCGCTAAGGGAGAAAAAAATACAAATATATATGATCTAGTCCAAATTTAATAATTATAAGCATGAATGACAAATATATGAACAAAGAAATTGGAAAGATATCACGATAAAATGAAATGTCAATTTTTTAGTGTGAAGAGGCTTATTGGCAAGGAAAAGTATGCCTTAGAAAATTGATGACGACACCGAAGAACACATTAAGCGACGCGAAGCGCTCAACACGTTTTGCGCCTCCCTTTAGGACTTAAGCATGCATTTGATAACACTGCCACATACAAATAAAGAATACCCAACTCAACGACATCAGTTATAGTGATCCCCGTACTGTGAAAAAATATGCCAAACATGCTCAATTGGATGAAACTTTTGAATTAGGTCATGCTACTTTGAATTAGATATATGTTGACCTAAAGCATTAACTCCTGCTTTTTTCTTCTTTAGCATAAGGGTTCCCTCCTCCTCCTGAATCCTAAGCATCTAGATTTTTTAATTAACATTAACGTTAACCACGAGATCTATTATTCTTTTTGCATGTCCTCTAAAATTTAATGTACGTGCAAATCCTTTCAATTTGTGGCCTACCATACTATCCGTTATATAATTTTTTCTTTTATAACTGTGGTGTCCGATACCTGCCATCTCACACAACAGATACCAGGTAGGCAAACACTTTCCATTAGAGATAGCAATTTTATGACTGATCATTGCGAGTATAATGGTGGAATTTACCAAAACTTAGATCTTCCTCTTTCTTCCTCAAAGTCATAACTTTCAACTCCTTCACCAAAAATAAAAAGCTACTACTCAAAACACTACTTTAGCATACAAATAAAGAATATTCAGTTCCATAAAAACTCCACTAGAATATACTAAAACCCAAATCTTCATCTTTCTTACTCAAAGTACTCATCTTTGGCTTCAACAACTTCACAAAAAACTCAAGAAACACTACTGTCAGAAACTTTTTTTCATACCTATTGTCAATATAACTCCCTCCATTCACTCTTATCCAAAAATAGACTTTTAACATATCAAGAATAAGATTATTTCTTTTTTCCTTTTTGAAACTCAACATTAATGCTGTATTATCCAAATCATTCTCAAGAAGTAAGATTATACATCAATTAATATGACTATCTTTGTAAAATACTCATATTAATCACTGTTTCTTGAGTGGTGTGCAAAATCATTATACGTCCTCCGTTCACGTAATTTTACCTGCCTAGATTTTCACTTTTACTTGTCACTTTTAACGTATAAACAAAACACAATTATCTTTTTCCTGTTTTACGCTCAACATTAATTAATTATTCTTCAAATAATTTCTCCAAGACCTAAAACCATACATATGGGTATTAAGGTAAAATTTTTATATTAATGCATTATTTCTTAAAGCGCTTGCAAAGTCCATAAGTGTACAAATAAAAGTGAACGAACAGAGTAACATTCCCAGATATTTCACCAAAATACAGCATAGTCACATCCTCAGATACTAATTTGCATACAAATAAAGAACATCCATTTCCTTAAATCTACCTCTTTCCTCCTCGAAGTCCTCACCTGTAACAAAAAAAGCTACTCAAGACACATTACTTTCAGAATCTTTTTCATAACCAGTTGTTAATATACTCCCTCCGTTCACTTTTACTTGTCCAGAACTAGATTTTCACGACAATTATTTTTCTTTATTCAATCTCACATCAATTACTTATTCTCCAAATCATTTCTCAAGACCTAATACTATAGATCAATTAACATAGCTAACATGGTAAAATACTCTTTAAATAGTAAAAGCGAACGAAGTAACCAACATTCCAACATATTTAACCAAACCCCACATTAGAAAATCAACAACCCCAAAGGAAAAAATCCATTCATACAATGATAAATTTACCTCACACAAACGACGTTTACCAGAAAGGCGACGTTTCTTGGCAGCAATAATGCCGGCAATACGATTAGACAGCTTGTCCTCTTGCTTCTTTCTACTTTTCTTGTTCTTCCTCCTTTGAATTGAATCATCGCTTTTCCCCATTGCTGGTTGCTGCGGCTGTTGTTGTGAAGTGGGAAGAGGCGGTTTATGCAGTTGTGTGTGTGTAGTGGCGCTTTTTCTATGAAAGGTGTGCGTGATATGTGAGTAGGTTTGATGTTATATGAATTAAGTTGGGGGTATTAATGGTAATTTGGTTATATCAAGAAATTACTATTATTGGAGAATGAAAAAAAAAAATATTCAGAAGTTTGAAATTATATATTGTTGGCCCAAATATTATGTCACTATTGCGAAATATTAGTTTTTTATTCATGCCAAATAATAATTAACGGTGTTTATCGAAAAGGCAATATTTCTTGACAATACTAACAATACGATTAGATAGCTTGTCATCTTGCTTCTTTCTACTATTTTTATTCTTCCTTCTTTGTATTGAATCATCGGTTTTCCCCATTGCTGGTTGCTGCTATTGTTGTGTAGTGGGAAGAGGCGGTTTATGCAGTTGTGGGTAGTGGCGCTTTTTCTATGAAGGGACTGTGAGTGACTGGTTTGTGGTTAGATTTGATATTATATCAAGAAGTTTGGGGTATAATGGTAATTTGATTATATCAAGAAATTGAGGGTATAATGGTAATTTAATTACTACTATTAAAAGAAAGAGAATGAAAAAAGGTTAATGCGTCGAAAATATATATTTCCGACCTAAATATTATGTCACTGTTGAGAAATATTAATTCTATTTGTGGCAATAACAATTAACGATGTTTGTAGGAGAGGCAACGTGTCTTGACAATATTAATACTGGCAATACGATTAGATGGTTTATCGTCTTGTTTTTTTCTATTCTGTTTATTCCTTCTTCTTTGTATTGAATCATCATTTTTTCTTATGGCTAACTTGCTTGTGCTGATGTTTCAATGAAAGAGGTGATTTTTGCAGTTTTGTGTAGTGACGCTTTTTTATGATGAGGTGTGTGATATGGTGGTTAGGTTTGATATAAAAGCAAAAGATCGAGATATAATAGTAATTAGTTACTATTAGAAATAATTTTAATATACCTATCGCTATATTTCAGTTCAAATTATTTGTGGCACTAACAACTAAAGACGTTTGCTAGAGAAGTAATGTTTCTTAACAACAATAATACTGATAATATAATTAGATAGCTTGTCTTCTTGCTTTTTTTTACTCTTCTTGTTCTTCCTTCTTTATATAGAATCATCGATTTTTCCCATGGGATGACTTGCTTTGGCTGCTGTTGCTGTGAAGTGAAAGAGGCGATTTATGCAGTTTTATGTAGCTGTGTTTTTCTCCAAAGAAGGTGTGATTTTTAGGTTTGATATTAAATCAAAAATTCGAGGGCATAATGGTAGTTTGGTTATATCAAGATATCAAGGGTATAATTACAATTTAGCTACTTTACTTTATACATAAGGGAGGATCTCAAATTTTGGTAGGCCTCACAAAGATATTTTGGGTATTTCACTTCCTTGGTTAAGTGAATTATGTTATTACACATGACAAATGATGTTGTCTATTTGTTAAAATTTTATTTTTACCCTTATTCCTTTTTGTTAAAATCATTCCAACTTGTGTGTTTTTAATTAGTCTCTTCTTGCCACTTAATATACTAGTTTAGGTGTACGCGCCTCGCACGCGTACCTCACTTTATTGAGTTCAAACGTTAGACTAAATAGAATGTTTATTTAAATAATAAAGATGAGTATAATAATTAAATTCAACATCTTTTGGAGAATTTATTTAATTAAACCTAACCATTATAATTTTTTTTTGTCAAAGTTGATCGACATTCATTTATCACCTGTAAACTGCAACAAAACAATATGATGATAGAGATATCAAAACAATATAATTAAATCTAACCTTTACACAAAAATTTTCTCAAAGCCATTTGACACTCATCTACCATCTATAAACTATAACAAATAATATGATAATAGATATATCAAAATAATACAACTAAAATTAACCTTTATACGTTTTTTTTCCAAAACAGAGATATAAAACAATACAATTAAACTTAATTTTTACCTAAAAGAAATTCCTCAAAGTTGACCGACATTCATCTACCACCTGTAAATTCATCCATGACTTGTAAACTAAAACAAAATAATACAATAATAATCACAAAACTTCAGTTTTGATGAAAATAATTCTTGTTTGAGCGAATATTTTGACCCTAAAGAATGACTTGAATGAAAACAAATAAGATATGTATATACACACACGTTGAATTCTATTATGTTGACAAAAACAGTGAAGAAGTTGAGGGTTAGTGATATGGGCACGATCATGACGATAGACGTTTTTGAGTATTTTGAATGCAACCGAGGGAGTGTGCAAATTGAAGTGTGAAGAAGTGCCTTGGTGTGGACAAAGCCACCCCAAAACACACTCCATGGGCGCCTATTTTGTGCCTTTTTCAATAAAGGTCTCTTTTATCTTTTTACCTTTTATTGTAATAAGCCTATAAATAGAACATGATAGGGTTTTAGTTCATTAGTTATTGAATGTTGATGTATGAACGCAAAGAACAACTCTCTTGAGAGAGAGAGCCTCCCTAGTCCGAAACTAGGACATGAGCAAGTGTGGAATCACTTGTGAATGTGTATTGCTTGAAAACGTTGGTGCTTGAGAGGTGAATTCCGATCTTGTGTCTTCGTAAGGGTGTGGTGTTGTTATTGTAAGTCCTAGGGGTCCTTAAATTTAATATATCTTTGGGTTCCTAATCTTGTAATAGTGTATGTCTCACTTTCTATCTTTACATTTCATGTCTTAGTTTGTGTTGTCTAGTGAACCCGTTGGTTCTTGTTGTGTCTTGTAATCTTGTAAAGTTGGATTGTTGTTATCCTAGTGTTGTTCTTCTTCTTATTATAATATTGTTTATCCCTTGTTGTTGTTAGTTATTTACACCTTGTTTCTTGTTATTGTTGGAGCCGAGAATTGTGTTTGTGTTGCTCTCGAATTTCCCTTTGTTTGTGAATTATTTTTGGCTTATTTTTTAATACGATCCAAGTTTGTCTTGTATCTTTTGGTATCAGAGCATGACTCGATCTTGTTCCTACAAGATCAATCTTAGGTTTGTTTGTTAGAAAATTTTAAAAAAATCATTAAAAAAAATTAAAAATTTCAGAAAATAGCAATCTGTCCATTGTTGTTGTCTTGACTGAAATTGTGTTCTTGGCCGAGATTTGTTCTTAAGTCTAGGTCTAAGAGCCTTTACTTGTCTTGTGTGTTTGTAGTGTTAGTTTTGTTCTTCACTAACACTGTGAGTCGATCTTGATTTGAGCTTATATTTGTTGATGTTGTAGACGTGAACTTGAGCCTTGATCAAATTGTTGTTGAACATTGTGTTGTGGTTTTCACCTTGGCCTTGTGTTGTTGTTAAGGATTGGTGGCTTAAGAACCTTTTGTTGAATTGTTGAAGCCTTGGCCGTATAGTTAACTTTGTTGTTGTGGAATTTGGAGTTGGATGTTGGTTGTGTTGTTGGTGTTCATGGAAGTTGTTGTTGTGTTCTTGTTGATTCTTCACCCATTCATCTTTTGTTAAAACAAGAAAAGTTAACTTTAGATCTTCAAAAGATGAAAGACAAGTTGTAGTATTTGTTGGTGAAAGGTCTAGATTCATATCACTCTTGATTTGACAACAACTTTTCAACTACTTTTTCATGATTTAAGAACCCTTGTTTTAAGGAAAAGTACAAAGAAAGCCAAATCTTTCTTTTTGAAATTTGAAAAGGAATTTCAAGACTTATATTTCCCTCCTTAACCAATTCCCACTAATTTCAAATTGTAAAGTGATCAAGACTTCAAATTGGTGAATAAAATGGCACCAAAACCGTGACCAATAGTGTGCTGCCACATCATCACTTTTACTATTCACACAACATATTTTAAGCTCAAATTTTATTCTCTTAGTTTCATTTTGCAGTGTCTTTAGTTTCGTTTGTTGATTGCAATACTAACTTACAAGCTAGTGACCATTTACTAGATTGTGAGTTGGTTTTGAAACCGTTTTTCGTATTTACATCCTTGTGTGTTTTTCTTATTCTTTGGAGTCGTTGTAAATATTTGGTTCACCTCTCAACACCTCACAGAGTACAAGCAAGTATACAACACTTGTGGGATTAAGTGTGAGGAATTCGAGAATAAAGAAATAAAGGGAGAGTGTGAGGACCTTTCTTTTACAACTAATTCATTTGTTGTTTTATAGTGAAACTTCTTGGCTAAACTCAATTGAGCCGGATTAGATTGAAGGCAAATCTCAAGATGGAGAGGAAGCCAAGATGCAAAATGAAGGCGTTGGCCGAGACTTGAAATTATTGTGTTCTCGGTTGCTTCTTATTTTGTAGACTAGTTTGGTTTAGTTATGCCGTGAATTTGAGTTCAAATTCCTCTCAAGATGGAGAGGATGATACGGGGACGATCATGACGATGGACGTTTTTGAGTATTTTGAATGCAGCTGAGGGAGTGTGCAAATTGAAGTGTGAAGAAGGGCCTTGGTGTGGACAAAGCCACCCAAAACACACTCCATGAACGCTTATTTTGTGCCCTTTTCAATAAAGGTCTCTTTTGTCTTTTTACATCTTATTGCAATATGTCTATAAATAGAACATGATAGGATTTTAGTTTATTAGTTATTGAATGTTGATGTAAGAACACAAAGAATATCTCTCTTGAGAAAGAGAGCCTCCCTAGGCCGAAACTAGGACGTGAGCAAGTGTGGAATCACTTGTGAATGTGTATTTCTTGGAAACGTTGGTGCTTGAGAGGTTGATTCCGATCTTGTGTCTTCGTAAGGGTGTGGTGTTGCTATTGTAAGTCCTAGGGGTCCTTAGATTTAATATATCTTTGGGTTCCTAATCTTGTAATATTGTATGTCTCACTTTCTATCTTTACATTTCATGTCTTAGTTTGTGTTGTCTAGTGAACCCGTTGGTTCTTGTTGTGTCTTGTAATCTTGTAACGTTGGATTATTGTTATCCTAGTGTTGTTGTTCTTCTTCTTCTTCTTCTTCTTCTTCTTCTTCTTCTTCTTCTTCTTCTTCTTCTTCTTCTTCTTCTTCTTCTTCTAATGTTGTTTATCCCTTATTGTTGTTAGTCATTTACACCTTGTTTCTTGTTGTTGTTGAAGCCAAGAATTGTGTTTGTGTTGCTCTCGGGTTTTCCTTTGTTTGTGGACTATTTTTGGCTTGTTTTTTAATACGATCCAAGTTTGTATCGTATTAGTTAGAAAATTAAGCATCCACCAATCTAGACATGCAATCGAATCAAGTTAGATGATCATCAATCATATTTTCCCAATTAGTAAACAAATTTCTTCGGTAGTTTAATGTGTATCTCAATATTTATAGAATTATTTCCTTAATAGAGTCCTATTTTAGGAGTATTTTTCTAATTGATCATTACAAAGGAAAATATTACGTAATTCTCCTTCCATATATTTTAGGAGTCCCATATATTTGAGTCTAGTCAATATAATAAAAATAATAAAATAATAAATTGAAGAAAATAGTGAAAAAACAGATTTGTCTAAAGAAGGGTCTTTTAATGAAGGACAGAAAGTTCAAATCACTTTTCAAAGGGTCTTCACACTTTTAATATATTATAAATATAAATTATCTTTTAATTAAAACACCCTTCATTTAAATTAACAATCACTTTAGTTTTAAAAAATTATTTTCAAATAACTTTCAATACAAAATTAAAGTTTGCAATAGTGTTCAACTAGACACTCATAGTTCTTTAAATATTGTTTATTCTTAAAAAAAACTTGTAATAAAAAAGGTAACTTAATAAATAATAAATAGTATATTGTGTTTATTATTTTTCTAACTAGACATGAAATAGATAAATCAATAATTAAAATATGATGATAGAATATTCTTTGAAGGTGCATTATTATTATTATTATTATTATTATTATTATTATTATTATTTATTATTATTATTATTATTATTATTAGTATTAGTATTATTATTATTTATTATTATTATTATATAGAAGAGAGAATAAGATAAGATTGATAGTCCTCACAAAAAATTTTTATGCAATATAATTGTTATACGTGTCTATTACTTTGTCTACACATTATTATTTTTGTCATTTATTCATTATTTTATGATCATTTTCATTTGGACCTTTATAATTGGATTAGTTGAGAAAAAAGAAAAAATAACATAAATATACACCTTAACTTATCATATTTATACAATTCCCCACTCTTATAGAGTAATTACAAAAATTTCAACTTATTATGTATCTTCTTTTGGTGTATCAGGAGCTAATTATGTATCTCGACATGCCCAAAATCGTAAAAAAATTATGAGGAGTTAATTATGCATCTTTACAAAGAAAAAAATATATCTTCGTTGGATGTATTATGTATCTCGACATATGCAAAATTGAAAAAAGTGTATCAGAAGCTAATTATGTATCTTTACAAAGGAAAAAAAATGTATCTTTATTGGATATATCCGAATCTAATTATGTATCTTGACAGACTCAAAATTAATTTTTGTAGTTATTGTACAAACTATCGAGATTTTATGTAATTAAGATTCAAACTATCGAGATTTATGTTGTTTTCCCAAAAAATCTTTGTCTTGAATTCCTAAGTAACACTTATTTTGGGATAAAAGGAGTATCAAAGCTTTCCGAACTCTTATACAATCTTACATGAGTTATAAATCATAGTTCATAGACAACATATCAAAATATTGTAAGCTGCCAAATTAATAAACTACGTATATATTTTCATGTTTCTTTTATAAATAAATAACAAAATTTTATGAAGATTCATAAATCCCAAATTAATAATAGTAGTAACTAACTATTCTTTGATGACAGTATTTTCACTTCAAACATGAATCCGTTTTTGTAAAATTTAAAATTATAGATTTAAAAATAAAATAAAATTATGGACCAATATTTATATTAAAAAATTGAATCATAATATGTAATTTTGTGTCAACAACAACGATAATATAAAGTATAAAATGTTATACAATATGATCAGACATAAAGTATTATAAATAGACTTTGTAATTATCGAATTGCTATTCCGATAACTTAATGTATCAAGAGCAAGGGAGAAAAAAATTACGAAGTTGAATTTTTAATGTCAACGTTAATTTTGGGTCTGAGCTTAGCACATGCCAAATAGTACTGGTCAATTAAAAGAAAGAAAAGACTAATAAATTGAAATTATATATTTTCGATCCAAATATTCTATCACTATTGTGACATACTGATTTTAGTCATGACACTGGCAACTAGGTGTTTGTTGGAGGGGTGGAATTTCTTAACAATAATAATACCAGCAATACGATTTAGACAACTTGTCATCTTGCGTCTTTCTACTCTTCTTGTTCTTCCTTCTTTGTATGGAATCATCACTTTCCCCATGTCTAGGCTTGCTCTGGCTGTTGTTGTTGATGTTATGAAGTGAAAGAGGCAATTTTTACAGAAGGCTTGTAGATTCGTGGGTAGGTTTGTTATTATATCAAGAGATCAAGGGTATAATGGTAATTTAGTCACTACTAGAAAAATAAATATATTATGTTTTCAATCCGAATATTATGTCATGATTTTGTTATATTGATTTCATTCGTGGCATTAATAACTAACGTTGTTGGCCGAAGAGCCCACATTTCTTGGTAGAAATAATATCGTTGATACGATTAGAGAGCTTGTCATTTTGCTTCTTTCCACTCTTTTTATTCTTCCTTCTTTGTACTGAATCATCACTTTTCCCCGTGACTGACTGGCTTTGGTTGTTTTTGTTGTTGTGAAGTGAAAGAGGCGGTTTATGCAATTTCGTGTAGTGGCACTTTTTTCTGAGGAGGCGTGTGATTTGTATGTGTGATATTAAATCAAGAAATTGAGGGTATAATGGTAATTTTATTACTATTCTTAAATAAAATAAAAGAAAGGGAGAAGATTAACAAATTGAAATTATATGTCAGTATTATTAGAAATAATTCAAATACATATTGGTTTCATTTGTGGCACTAACAACTAAGGGGTCGTTTGGTAGGATGTATAAGGATAATTCAAAATATGATGTATAATAATGCTAGTTTTAGTTATGCTTGAATAAATTATGCTGAGATTATTTTCTTATGCAGTGTTTAGTTTAATGTGTTAACAATAACATGTATTGTTTTTAAATAAAAAATTATTTGCAAAAATACCTTCAAGATATAATGAAAATGACGTGGAAGTGATTTTGAGGAGTTATTGTGTTTTTACCTATACTATGCATGCATTAAGATTTCCGCATTAGTTATGCATAATATTATACACAATAGAGTGTATAACTAATGCATATAGGGTCCAGCCACATAAATGTTGTGGCTAACTTTGTCAAACTATGACAAGTTTTTTCAACTTCTTGGCAGAGAGGAAATCAACTCTAATAACTCAGTTGCAAAGTTTGACATTGTAATTTTTTATATGTCACCAATGACATTAGAAACTACACTTTTCGTTGCTATAAATTGAGAGCTTCGACTCATTTGAAAAAACACACCTTACAGAGAGAAAAACAATATATAGAGAGCGGCGAGGTATTCCACAGACTGTGATAAAAAATAGTCTGTGAAGGAAAAACTAGAATGAACAATATTTTAGTAAGGTGGGAGTAAAAAGAGAGTTATTTCTTTTGAGTGTGTGGTAGTCAATTTGAGTATTGTATTTGTGACAACGGTGTAAAATTTTTTACAATAGTAATATTAGTTGCTCCTCTTGGTCTGTGGTTTTTCCTTATTTAAAAGGGTTTCCACGTAAAATCCTTGGTGTCATTATTCTCATTTATTTTTCTATTATTTTGCCACACATACTTATGTTGTTATTTCCTGTTTACCCAATAAACTGATATCAGAGCTCACGATTTGCAATATTTATATTTTTTGGTAAGCAATGAAAGCCAACACAAGTAGAATGGTTACTTTAAATGCCATTAATTACGCCATTTGAAAGGGAAAAATGAAAGATTTGCTCTATGTCAAGATTTTTTATTAGCTAGTCTTTTACACTTTAAAAACTGAAAATAAAATCGTTAAGGAGTGAAACTTGATGCACAAATAGATTTGCGATTTTATTAGACAGTGGGTTGACGATAATGTGTTGAACTATATTTCTGGGGAAACACATGCTCGGTCCTTATGGGAGCATCTTGAAAGTTTGTATGCTCGAAAGACTGAAAATAATAAGATGTTCTTGATAAAAGAAATGTTGGGATTAAAATACCATGACGGTTCTCCGATGACAAATCACCTAAATAACTTTCAGGGGATTATGAACTAGTTATTTACTATGGGCATTAAGTTTGATGAAGAAATTCAAGGCTTGCTTCTACTTGGTTTCCTACCAGACTCTTGGGAAACATTTAGAACTTCATTATCAAATTCTTCTCCCGATGACATGATCTCCATGGAATTTATCAAGAACAACATTCTTAATGAAGAGATGAGACGAAAGTCTCAAGGTTCCTCTTCGTCTGATGTCTTGGTAACTGAAGCTAGGGAGAGAAGCAATAATCGTGGTTCTCAAAATAAAAAACATTATAGAAGAAAATTCAGAGGCAAATTTAAAAATATTGAGTGCTATTATTGTGGATTAAAAGGGCACACAAAAAACTTTTGCCGAAAGTTGATTCAGGACAACAGTGATAAGGAGGAAAAAAAGAAGACAACGATGTAAATTGCATTGCCACCGTTACCACTGAAGATCTTGTTACTGTCCTTGATGCAAATCTAATAAATATTGCTTGTGATGAGTCAAGATGGGTTGTAGATTCTGGTGCCGCATCTCACGTGACATCAAGGAAGAATTTTTTCTCATCTTATACTCCAGGTGACTTTGGAACATTGACTATGGGCAATGAGGCTGTATCTAAAGTGGTTGGCATTGGTACAATTTATTTGGAAACTAGTACTGGATCTAAACTAGTTTTAAATAATGTAAAACATGCACTTGATGTTTGCTTGCACTTGATTTCTGTTGGTGTGCTGTATGATGAGGGATATGTTAGTACCAATGGTGATGGAAAATGAAAAATCATTAAGGGTTCTTTGGTTGTGTCTTGTGGAGATAAACGTCGTGGTCTATACTGGACTACGACTTCTACTTGTGCTAATATGGTGAATGCAGTTGGAAGTGCTAGCTCTTCAACATTATGAAATATGAGGCTTAGCCACATTAGCGAGAAAGGACTTAATGTTCTGGCCAAGAAGAAATTACTGTCAGATTTTGAAAGTGCAAAATTAGAAAAATGTGAGCACTGCTTGGCTGGAAAACAAAATAGAGTTTCTTTCAAATCTCATCCTCCTTCAAGAAAGACAGAGTTGCTTGAGCTGGTGCATTCAGATTTATGTGGTCCAATGAAGTCAAGGACTTGGAATGGTGCACTTTACTTTGTCACTTTTATTGATGATTGCTCAAAAAAACTTTGGGTCTATGTCCTGAAGACTAAAGATCAAGAGTTGGGTGTCTTTAAGCAATTTCAGGTTTCTGTTGAAAGAGAAACAGGAAAAAAGCTAAAGTGTATTCGTACTGATAATGATAGTGAATATTGTAGATCGTTTGACGAATACTGCATGCAACAAGGTATAGACACCAAAAGACTCCTCTTAAGATGCCTTAGCTTAATGGTTTGACGGAAAGGATGAACAGGACCTTGATGGAAAGAGTCAGACGTTTGTTTTTTGAAGCAAAGTTGCCGAACTCCTTTTGGGGTGAGGCTTTATTGAATGTTACACATGTTATTAACCTATATCTTGCAGTAGCTTTGTAAAGCGATGTACTAAATAAAGTTTGGAATGAGAAGGATGTTTTCTATGACCATTTGAGAGTATTTGACTGCAAAAATTTTGTACATGTGCCCAAGGATGAGAGGTCAAAGTTAGATTCCAAGATAAGGCAGTGCATCTTCATTGGTTATGGCCTTGATGATTTTGGTTACAGGCTATATGATCCAGTTGAGAAGAAGCTTGCAAGAAGTCGTGATATTGTATTCGTGGAGAATCAAACCATTGAAGATATTGACAAAGCAGAGAAGCTAAAATCTTCATGTTCTAATGGTATGGTTAGTCTTGATCTATTTCCTCATACAAGTGTGCATGATGTTAGTGGTCTAGATAGTCTTGGTGACGCTCATAACTATGCTTCAAATCAACATGCTGATGTTGATAATGACAATTATGTTGTTGTTGACGATGCTCCAATTCAAGAATCTATGGATGAGTCAAATGCTCTAATTAAAAGGTCTACAAGACAACGCATTTCTTCTTCTCATTATTTTTCTAATGAGTATGTGTTACTCATTGATGGAAGAGAACCTGAATATTATGAGGAGGCCATGGAAGATGAACATAAGGATCAATGGATTGAAGCCATGCAAGATGAGATAAAATCTCTGCATGAGAACCACACTTATGAGTTGGTGAAATTGTCTTAGGGCATGAGAGCTTTCAAGAATTAGTGGGTGTTCAAAGTAAAATTTGAAGAGCACAGCTTGAAGCCCAGATACAAAGCTAGATTATTTGCCAAAGGATTTGATCAAAGGAAGGGTATCAACTTTGACAAAATATTTTCTCCTGTTGTCAAAATGACCTCTATTCGTACAATTCTTGGTTTGGCTGCTAGTCTTGATTTGGAGATCAAGAAAATGGATATGAAGATAACTTTTCTTCATGGTGACCTTGAAGAGGAGATTTATATGGAACAACCTCAGGGCTTCAAGGTGAAAGGTAAAGAAAAATATGTGTGCAAACTTAAAATGAGTCTTTATGGCTTTAATCAAGCTCCTAGACAGTGGTATAAGAAGTTTGAATCTGTCATGGGAAAGAAAGGTTGCAGAAAGACTTCTTCAGATTGATGTGTATTTGCACAAAGTTTTTCTGATGATGATTTTATCATCCTCTTACTATATGTGGATGATATGTTGATTGTGGACAAGAATGCTTTCAGAATTGACGAGCTGAAGAAATAGTTATGCAAGTCTTTTGCTATGAAAGACTTGGGTCATGCTAAGCAGATTTTGGGTATGAGAGTTACTCATCTCAAAGAAGAAAGAAAACTTTACTTGTCACAGGAGAAGTACATTAAACATGTACTGGAGTGCTTCAACATGAAGAATGCTAAGGTTGTTAACACACCCTTTGCTAGTCATATGAAATTGAGAAGAAAAATATGTCCTACAATGAAGAAGGAAAAATATAGCATCGCTAAAGTTCCATATTCCTTTGTTGTCGAAAGTTTTATGTATGCAATGGTGTGTACTAGATCCGATATTTCTCACGCAATTGGTGTTGTCAGCAGGTTTCTTAAAAATCTAGGAAAAGAGCACTGAAAAGCAGGCAAATGGATATTAAGGTACCTAAGTGGAAACTTAGGTGATTGTTTGTGTTTTGAAGTATCTGATCCAATCTTGAAGGGTTATACAAATACTAATATGACGGGTGATCTTGATAACAGAAAATCTATTACTGAATTTTTTGTTAACATTTTCAGGGGGAGTTACATCATGGCAGTCGAAGTTGCAGAAGCGTGTCGCACTATCTATAACAGAAGCTGAGTATATTGCGGCTACTGAAGCTGGTAAGGAAATGATATGGCTCAAGCGATTCCTTCAAGAACTTGGATTACAACAAATGAAGTATGTTCTCTATTGTGACAGTCAAAAGTGCAATAGACTTAAGCAAGAACTCTATGTACCATGCAAGAATAAAATAAATTGATGTGAAGTACTATTGGATCCGGGAATAAGTGGAGAATGAATTGTTCCATATTAAGAAGATTCACACGAGAAAAATTCCGAAGGTATGCTGACAAAAGTGGTGTAAAAAGATAAGTTTGAATTGTGAAAAGAACTTGTCGGCATGAGCTCTCTCTAAGAAGACGGAGATACCTCCTTCAGATGCATGAAACCGGAGGGGGAGATTTGTGGGGTCCAGCCTCATAAATGTTGTGGCTAACTTTGTCAAACTATGGCAAAGTTTTTCCAACTTCTTGGCAGAGAGGAAATCAACTCAAATAACTCAGTTGCAAAATATGACATTGCAATTTTTTATATGTCACGAATGACATCAGAAACAACACTTTTCACTACTATAAATTGAGAGTTTCGGCTTATTTGAAAAAAAAAACACCAAATAGAGAGAAAAATAATATATAGAGAGCACTGAAGTATTTCACAGACTGTGATAAAAAATAGTCTGTTAAGCAAAGGTTAAGTGAGAATTATTTGCACATAAGAAAAAGGAGCTAATATTTATGCATTAAAACTTGCATCATTTGTATATTGTTTGCTTGGAAAAATAAGGAAAAGTAATTCACACATAACTTCCTCTAGTTCGATTTCTTTGTTTTAATTCATGTTATACATTTCGAATTTTGAGAGTCGAATAATTTAACTTTGACCGTAAATATGAGCATAAAATCTTTAAGTATTTTACATATTTCAAAACTATATAAAAAATATTATAAGTCACAATAATTGATACTAATTGTTATTTATTTGAATCGAATAATCACTTTTCCCAGGCTGACTCTGGTTGCTTTGTTTGTTTTAGTGAAATAAGTGGTTTTTGCAGGTTTAGGTAGTGACACTTTTCTCTGAGAAGGCGTGTGAGTGATTTGTGGATCGGTACGGGTTAGGATCCCAAGTTGGTAGGATCGAGAGTTGGATCCCGAGTTAAGGTCGGTCTTAGAGTTGGGATTGAGATTGAGAGTCAGGTCATGAGTCGAGTTGGAAGTTGGGAGTCAAGTCCCAAGTCGAGTCTTGGTTTAGAGTTGAGAATATGGTCTAAAGGAGTCGGATCCTGGGCTAGGATCAACGTTGATGTGGAGAATAGCATAAAGAAGGTTTTATTGGGGAGACCTTCTGCTAGCCTAAGATCGTTAAGACTTCTTGAATTGGATCATTTTTGAGTTTGTTTTTTGGTTGTTTACAAATGTATAATGTCACTCCTATTTATACTAGTATATGGATGGTTCTAGAAATTCTTGTAAATACACCTACAAGAAAAATTCTAGCAAACATTATCCTCTACAATACTCTAGAATATCTAGATAATTCTTCAAGATAATTATCTAAGTATCTATACTATGACATTCTAGAAAAATCTATGTAATTCCAAAAAATCATCTTTAGCTTTTTCCACATTGGGAGTCCAGTCCCGAATTGGGGTTAGGGTTGAGAATCGAGTTCGAGTCAATGTCAGGAGTTTGGGTTGACATTTGGGTCTTGAGTCGGAATCTGGTCCTAGGTTGGCATCGAGAATCAGGATCAAGGTCGGGAGCCGGGTTAGGTTTTGTAAATATGAAATGTCAAGATATACTTTTAAATTTACACATTTCTACATTTACGTTGGATGAGTTAGTATCTTACTTTTTAAAGGGCATAACAAACACTCATCTTGATAGGGTTATTTTTATTTTTTTCAACTTTTTGACCTAGAAGTTCGTTTTCAGTATAGTATGATGATGATAAAACTGCAGTTTGGCATTTTCTTTATGCAGACCCACTCACAGTTTGACTGAGCAGAGCACTCTTTGGTTGTAAAAGTCTGATTTGAAATGGCAGGCATGACTATATGATGCATCATAGAGGTTGTGTGGAAGTGTGTAACCAAAGGTAACAACATAGACGATATACCTAGTACAATCCAACAAGTTAAGATGTACATAGACCTCTTAACCCTACTTGGTAAGGTAGAAAGGTTGTTTCCGGTAGAGGACCATCTCATCTAAAATTAAAGATGTTAGAAAAAGGACACTTTGTAGATTTGCGATTTCACACATTCTGGGCAAATAGAATAGGCTACATGCAAACTTAGACATACATAATCACAATGCTACCAACACAAATAAAAACACCATTTAATAACTTAAAGAAACACAAAAATTAGAAATGTTAATGATAATAACAACAGAAGAGTTAGGTTATTGCCAGGAAACTCTTTGTATAAGGCATACAAGTATAACAAAACATTTTCTTTCGCGGCAATTCAATTTTCTTCACAGTTCTATGATCTAAATTCTAAGGAAATAACTCTTCATCAATCTTTAATTGAAGCAAAAGTTCACCTTCTTGGATGTACAAAATCTCTATCCACCTACGGTTGTTGCCATGACCCCCTAGAATAATTTCAATGAGACGTGAACTAAAAGGGAAAATTCTCTCATTTAAGAGATCAATCTTGTACCTCTTGATCCACATTTGCGCCTCATAGTCCTCCAAGATCCACATATCCACGGAATACTCAGGGAAAGGAAAGTAAGAGAAACACAACCGATCATCCTTTACCGAATGAGTCATAGTTTTATGCACTTGCTTTGAGTTACACACAGTACTACTTCCAGGATGAGGCATAGCAGAGAATTCTTCCTTACACATTCTGAAAACCATGATTCCATTTTCACAAGGAGCTATATCTTTTCTTTCTAAATCATGGTGTGTGATCCAATGCAATGCTCCATTAACAACTGCTGGATCGTCACCACCTGATACAAAGTTGAAAGAGGTGGACGAACGGATTTTCCTCCACTTCTGAGTTTTGAAAATGTATACCAAATACTGACAAGAAGTGCCTAGTACTTGCGCGTAAAGAATTCTGAATTGTCTTGTGCAGGGACAAAAATACAGAGCACTTATGTAGCCGGGGTGAAGTGTATGTCGAATAGTTACTTCCTCTTGTGTTATTGGGTTGACAACATAATAAGGAGATTGCATCCATCTGGAAGTACACAGAAGAACTCCTTGACAAGAGTATGAAAGATTAACTATGGCGTCTTTCCAGTGCTTATTAATCATAAGTTCAGGTCTGAGATGAAATTTCTCGAAGGCGGCCTTCTTCCACCACTTCTTGTTTTAACCAAAAACATAAAGACCAGCGCTGTGGTCTGCAAAATCATCACGTATGAGAAGCGTGGGTGTACTAGCTCTACAGAGATCATGTAAGGTGGTAAAACGATCGTGTGAGGAAACCAACGCTCTCCAATGCCTACAAACCCATCGACATCTAAGGAAAGTATGTGGTGGAAGTCTACTCAGAATATCAATGACGAGACAATCGGGCAAACATTCAAAAGTACTGTCAGCTGCATCATCATTAACTTTACATATTGTTTGAAGTAATGAACCCAACAGTTCTGTGGTCCATGTGAAGCATTCAAGTGCCATCACCTATAGGATAAAGCACAAAATAAGAAAACCAACGATTGTTTGATATGACAACAAAAAATATTTGATATGACAACAAAAAATGTACTGACTGATCAAAAGAAAATATTACTACAACTTTTATACAGTGATCCTCCCAAAAATTTCAGTCTAAGGAAGTTGTGGAGGACACGAATTAAGGTAGAATGTTAGTAGGCCGTAAAGCATTGTCTCACTCATTTTTCCATACTAGTAGCCGTAGTTTTTTCTCCTATAGTTGCTTGTCCATCGATTTGTGTTATTATCTACTGTTGTTTGTACTTTGATTATCGCACTTATTTGGTGTAGCTGATGTTCCTTCGTTTCAGAGTGTATTGCCATGCTTTCTATGATATTTTCCATGATCCCTTCACTTTAGTTATTTCTTGATTGTTTTATTTTGATATGCTTTTCCTTTAGCCGGCTATTGAAAGCAGCCTATCTACCTCCCAAGTAGAGATAAAGTCTGCGCACGCTTTATCTTCTCTAAACCCCTCTTTTGGGATTACAATAGGTGTGGTGTTGTTTTATCCTCCAAGATTTCGAGACAGGGGTATAACCATATAAGAATGAGTTAAGAAGCTTAAATCATAACATATGAACAATGGCCGCACCTAAGGGTGTCGCCTAGGGAAAAGTTGTTCCCTATATGTGCTGGTGAGAAGTTGTAGGTATCAGAATGCTGGTCCGGATACCATTGTTATCAACAAGAAAAATATTTGTTAGATTGGTAGATGTTTGATCACGTGAAAGGGAAATTGTAATATCAACAACATACCCACCCTAATCCCACAGAATAGGGTCAGGGAGGTTAAAGTGTGGCAAACCTTACCCTACTTATAAACTCGTTCTAAATAAGTGTTCATTTTTGGTTGTGCACGCTCTTTAAACAAATTACCAACTCTTATAAAAGCAACTTACCCGTAATTAAATTTATCTCTTTTCAAGTCGATATTAATTACTATATTTTATCTAACCAAGGGTCAATTTGTAAGAACATGACTAATTTATTTGTGAACAGAAAGCATTGCGTAAATTAAAGGGAACTTACAGTTTGTTGAACGGAATTGCAGATCCGAATTCTGAACTATTCAACTATGTTCCGATTTTGCTTTTGTTTCAGTTTATATAAGAAATATTTTCTACATAGCGTAATCAATTAATGTCCTTTTACAATAGGATATACATTGTACAAAAGCTGAAATTACGTTTTCTCCCTAAGCTAAAACGACGTAGTTTTGAAAATAACAAAAATATTTGGTCCAATATAATCTATTTAAAAAAAAAAAAAACAAATTAAATTAAAAAAAAAAAAAGCTTTAATGACCATAAGTATCTAATTTTTCTAAGGAGATAATAATTTATATATTTGTCCTCGCTATTTATGAAAAAGTATCAGCATAATTAAGCCTTTACCAAGTTGATAAACACAATTTGTTTGGTCATAAATTAGCAGTAATAATCACACTTTTATTTAGTTAAATAAGATAGTCTTCGACAGGTTGGATTAAGATAAAATTCAAACCGGAACCATACATTACCACAAAGCATAATCAACAGCGGATCCAACATGCAATAGGCTAAAATGCAAACTTAGACATATAATGAATGCTACCAACACAGCAAGGTTCACCCCGCACCCCGGGGGAATTGATGAGTTGAGACTTCTTTCCTCTTAGGCCCATTATAAGGCCACTAAGATCAGAAAGGAGATTGGATTCTCCCTAAAAAAACTACCATTTGATCACTAAAAGAAATACTAAAATAAGAAATATAAGAAGAGGGGAGTCGGGCTATTGCCAGGAAACTCATAATATAAGGCATACAAGTATAAGTACGTCATTTTCTGTCATGGCAACTCAGTTTTCTTCACAGTTTTATGACCTAAAATATTTTTTTACAAAAGTAACTCATGATCAGTCCGCAAGTGAATCAATAAGTTCACGCGTAACCACAAGTAACATAGAAAATCAGGTCCAAGACTAAAGCAAACTAAAAGAAACAAGCACTACTACAAATCAAGGGTGACTCAAAAGGTAAGTTATTGCAACACTTCTCAATAATTACTAGATTAAAGAAATAATTGCAAGTTATAGCAATTTTTAAAAAATTTAATTTTAAAAAATATTTTTTTATATTTAATATTCAAATATATCCGTATTTATAGCATTTAATAGTTATCACTCTTCATTAAACCTTTTTGATAATTATGGCAAGTGTTATTATTGGTATCAATAATTTATTTATTTTTAAAATTTTATTGATTAAGTTTCAAAATTTGTTCTCAAATTAAGGAATCAAATATGGTAAATATATTTATTTTTTCACATTTATACATGGTATTTGACTCTTTTTTCACTTTATTAATTAACTTAGTAGTCCAATGTTTACAGAATTTTCAATGTAACTTTACTGATAAAAAAAAAATTCAACCATTAATTTATCTTCTATTCCATAAACTATTTTTCTTCTCTTTTTTTTCTGTTTTTTTCATATTCATGCGTATGAAGTTGGGTTTTCCAACATTCATTCTTCTTGCGAACTTAAAGTTTCTTTAATTTAGTGTTGTTTTTCTTCTTTTTTTCTGGAGTCATATCTGAATATTTTAATAGTGGATACTTTATATTTAAAACATCTTTTTAAGTTGTTAGTTATTGTCTATGTTTTGTTACTCTTGTATATTTATTTTGCCACATTAATAATTTTATAGATTAATTTTTTGATTCAAGTTTCATTAACACATAATATATGGTTTATCATGCAATTTGCATACAATAAATCAGAATATACTTTGTGTCGAATTTGCATACATATTTTACTGTTTACTATATTCAATTATACCCATAATAATGTACCTACTCATATATATTATTAGTCATCACTGTCTATACATTATTTAAATTATGTTTCATCTTAGAGTAGTTAATCTATTGTAAACTAAAGTATACCATTGCAATGAAAGAACAAACAACACTATGAAATGTATAAATGGAGTATTGAAAATGATAAAACAACAACAACAACAACAACATTAACATGTACATTAATGCTAGTAAAATACTTTGATTACAAAGACAACAACATCATAAATAATAAATAATTTTCATCAACATTGGCGGACATAATTAGTGAACAAGAGTAGTGATTGGTATCAAAATCTCTGATTTTCTTCATTAAATAACTGATTTTTAAAACAAACAATTGCTCCGTCATTAGGCTCTATTGGCTCAATAGATATATCCTTAGTTATTACGTACGACACATATTTTACAAAGAAATCAGCTATTGTCTTTTTTTGATCTAGATAGACCTTCACACTTGTATCATTGTGTATGACCATTGACGGGCGTCTATCAGTAATTATGTACTTTATGTCAAAGTGATTTGAAGTTGTTTCTATCCCTAACTGAACTGTAATTGCCTCAACTAACCCTTTATAGTTTGTAGTTGTATCATACATAATCCTGTCTACACCAAAATCTTTTTGTCTCCCTATTGCAACAACAAATATAATATAATTAGTCATTATGTCATGCATCCCAAAATCATACACTATTACTTAAAAAGTTGTTGCTCCATGTGACTTTCATCATCATATTATAGAAACTAAATATAAAAAAAAAACTATTATTATTTTCTCTCTAATTGATTTTACATAATAAAAAAATAAATATTGAATTCTTAAAAAACGATTGAATGCAAAATACCAAATTGCTAAATAAGATAACATACCCGAACCATAACAATTCATATTTGTATATCTCGTTTTTAACTTTTTGTAGATTATGAAACTTAATTTTCAATAAAAATACTCAAATATGGATGGAGTAAAACGTCACATTAAACACAAAAACTTATGAAAGATTTTGATTGAAATAATAGGTTATTGAAGAAAGCAAAAAAAATTGTTAAACAAATTTTGAATTCCGTCTACACCAAAAGTCTCTTGGTCTCCCTGTTACAACATCAAAGATTGTATAAGTTTTCGAGTATGTCATGCAACCCACAAACATACATGTTACGATCAAAAGTTACTGTTTCAAGAGACTTTCTTCATTATATTATAGAAATTTCAACATTTTAACATCACATAGTTGAAGAAATATTAGAAAAAATAGTTTTATTATTTTATCCCTAAATGATTTTTAAAAAATATTGAATTCTTTAAATATGATTGAATGCAAAATATCAAATTGCTAAGCAATTTAACATACCTGAGGCATCTCACCCCCTCCATGATATATCATGATTGAATGTAAATTATCACAATTCATATTTGTATGTCTCATTTTTTAATTTTTTGCAGATTAGTGAACGTTTTTTTTTTTTTTAAATACTCAAACATTACATTAAACAACAACTCATGAAAGATTTTACTGAATCAATATATTCTTGTAGAAAGAAAAAAATGAATGTGTATGAACATGAAAAAGAAATCGGCATGTTTAAAAAATAAGAATAAATAGTTAAAGAGAAAATGGGGGTGTGATTGATATCTATTAGTAACTATTAACTATATTTAAGAAAGGAATATTCTTTTTAAGATAAAAACGGTTAGAGAGAATTGGGAAGTGGGATTGATATCAATTATTAAGGTTAACTATATTTAAGAAAGAAATATTGTAGATTAGTTATATTAAATCTATATTTTTCTTTTCTGTAATTATTTTGATATGCTTTTTTAGAAAAATGAAAAATATAAATTATTATTTTTTTGTAAAATGAAATTTGCTATAACTTGAAAACTAAAAGAGTTGCTATAACTTGTAATAAACAATCTAATAAGTTTATTTAGTTAAGAAAATGCACAGTTTCCGCCCCTGAACTATAAACGAAATTGATGAGACACACCCGAACTTAAGGAGGGTCCTATTACCCCCTGTACTAATTAAAATCATATTTTTGACAACCTTAGTGCCTACGTGGCAAATCAGTGAATCAACACACTGAAGGTCCACGTAGGCACTAAGATTGAAAAAAATACAATTTTAATTAGTTTAGGGGGTAATAGGACGCTCCTAAATGTCGGGTGTGTCCCAGCAATTTCGTATATAGTTTTGAATGGAAATAGTGCATTTTCTCTTTAGTTAATTTTTCCATTTTATAATTTCAACTTCACTTGAAATAATAATGAAGGTTGAGAAATACATCTAAAAAAATTATTTTTTTTAAAAAAGAAATAATAAAGCATGAAAAAGCTAAAAGTTATCTAGTTTTTATCAGAAATATTTTAGGACACATGATTAAACAACTCAAGCTTCATATTAATAAATAAAGTTTTAACAACAACATCCAAGTTAATGTATTGCAAATAAATGTCTAACATCTTACTTTTATTAATAATCATATTAATATGTGAAGTTAAAGGTTACGTGTCTTTTGAAAATACTACACCACAAACAACTAATATGCAAGAACAAAATAAAAAGATAATCTTAAATTATCACAGTATTATTGTATGTATATGTATATATTTAAGACCTCATATCAAAATTTGGCTTTAAACCACTAATTTTATTAAGACGTCTCTGTTACAAACAGATTGTGCAAGTCATAGAACACTGTCCTGCCGTACTATCAAATTCATTATATTGACAAAATAGAGAAATATTCATAAAAAAAGACTAATTTTATTTTTCAAACTAATATAAGAATTTTCTTGGGACAACTGATTTACTTCTCTAAAACTTCGTACCCTGAAAGACGAAGACACTACGTTGTGAATTTAAGTTCAATAACAATCTCATCAATTAAAAAAAATAGGAAAATGAGTGAAACATAGCAAATCATTCTTTAATTTAAGTATTCTATAAATCTCAAAGGTGTTTGTCGGAAAGAAGACGTTTCTTGGCAACAATAATACCAGCAATACGATTATATAACTTGTTATAACTTGTTATCTAACTTCTTTCTACTCTTCTATTGCTACGCTTGCTTTGGAGTTATTGTTGTTGTGAAGTAAAAGAGGTGATTTTTATAGTGTTATGTAGTGGCGGTTTTCTCTGAGGAGACGTGTGAGTCATTTATGGGAAGGTTTGATATTATATTAAAAATTTTAAGGGTATGATAGTAATTATGTAATACTATTAAAATAAATAAAAAATGATTAAATGAAAATCATTTGCACATAGATAATTTTCACAGACTCCCCCTATTTTAATTTATTATTTCAATTCATGTGATACAGTTCGAATTTTGAGAGTCGGACAATTTAGTTATGACCTTAAATATGAGCATAAAATCTTTAAGTATTTTACATATTTGAAAAATCCCTAAAAAATATTATAAGTTACAATAATTGATACTAATTCTTTTTTCTTTGAATCGAATAATCACTTTTCCTAGGTTGGCTCTGCTCGCTACTGTTGTTATTGTTGTTGTTGTTTGTTTCAGTGAAAGGGGTGGTTTTTGTTGTTTTAGGTGGTGACACTTTTCTCTGTGAGGTGCGTGAGTGATTTGTGGATCGGGACTGGTTAGGATCTCAAGTAGTTGGATCAAGAGTTGGATCCCGAATTAAGGTTGGGGATTAGAGTTGGGGTCGAGATCGAGAGTCAAGTCCTGAATGGGGATTGGGAGTTGACAGTCAAGTCCCTAGTTGAGATTGTCAGTCGAGTCTTGGTTTAGAGTTGAGAGTTAGCTCTCGCGATCAGGAGTCAGTTCATGGGTCAGGATCAGTGTTGGGAGACTGGACTCGAATTGGGGTTAGGGTTGAAAATCAGGTCCCGAGTCAATGTCAGAAGTTTGGGTTGACATTTGGTCTCGATCAGAGTCTGGTCCTAGGTTGGCATAGAGAATTAGGATCAAGGTCGGGAGCCGGGTTAGATCTTGTAAATTTAAAAACCTCAAGATATACTTTTAAAATTACACATTTCTACATTAATGTTGGATGTATTTCAACTTTTTGACTTAGAAGTTCATTTTCAGTATAGTATGATGCTGATAAAACTGTCGCATGACATTTTCTTTATGCAGACGGGGAACAAACAACAATACCATGACCAAAATTGAAATAAAAGATATACTATACATAAAAAAACCATCTTAGAATCAAAAGTTATATTAACCAGCAGGGTTCGAAATCACAACAACATGAGCTCGAGAACCACATATTCATAGGATCAGAATAGATGAAAGAGAATAAGATGAAAAGTGAGATAAAGAGTGGATTTTACCTTTTGTTGGGAAGCAAACCGGAGCTCTGATGTCAAGGATTTTTCCTGTTATCAAACCCAAACTCCGGGAGCCTGAAATTAGACCAAAAATTAGAAAAAGAGGCTCACAATTTCGTGACTATAAGATGCCTCATAGATGATGTGTGGAAGTGTATGTAACCAAAGGTAACAACATCGATGACATACCCAGAACAATCCAACAAGTTAAGATATACATACACCTTAACCCTACTTGATAAGGTAGAGAGAGTGTTTTTGGTAGACCCTTAGTATAACGATGTATCCAAACACGTTGTGTTGCCATCTCATCTAAAAATTAAAGATGTTAGAAAGAGGACATTTTGTTTACTCAAAAGAATAGGCCAAGAGAAATTCCAACCAAAAACCATTCATTACCACAAAGTATAACCAAGTGCGGAACTTTATCCATTGGATTTGCCACTTCACACATTCTGGGCAAAAGGAATAGATTATATTCAGACTTAGACATACATAATCGCAATGCTACCAATAAAAATAAAAATTGTTAAGATTTGCCTCAAATTATTTGTCTCTCTATTGATTATGCCTCAACATGCTTCCATGTTCCAGTTTGGTTCCTGGCACTTACCCGATTTCAGGAAAGTTGAGCAGATCATGTGCTTATTATGCAGTTACTGTTCCAGTTTTTTATGGAAGTGCAACCTATTTCTCAGGGGCATTTTCTGTATTTTTGATGTTATATATATAGTTTTCTCTGTAACTGCTTGAGGCAGTGCCTTTTTTTTAACTGAAGATTAAATCTTCTTTGTCCTCATCCCTTCATTTTTTGAGTTCTTAAAGATTTATTTGTTCTCTACCTTCTGCATAATGAATAAGTCATCATTGTTTGTGTTTTTTTTCCGACTTGGGTTTTCACATTAAATTTGTGTGTCATTTGTTCTGTTTCCAGATTGTTTTCTCAATTTTTACATCTATCTTGCAATTCAATAGATGTTATTAACTAACTAATGGAAAAATTAGCTTTAGTATCTGGAAGATCCAGATAAAGTTTGTTCTCACACACAATAGTTTGAAGAAGGCTTTAGAAGGCAAGTCAAAGAAGCCTAATTCTATGAACGACGAACAATGGGAGGATTTGGATGAAAAGTCACTTTTTGCTATTCAACTTAGCCTTTCCAAAGAGGTTCTGCAGGAGAGTATTCGTGAGACTGTTGTTGGAAGTCTTTGGTTGAAACTTGAGTTTCTCTATATGTAATGCCCCGAGAGTACACCCTGACCGCCACACGGTGCCTATAGCCCCGAAGGACCATAAGCTAACTCATGTCGGTACCTGTTGTGAGCACTAAATAAAATAATAGAAAGCATGTTCGGAATTTGACTGAAAATGCCATAAGGTTATAAATACGAAAAAAATACTGAATCAAAATATTGAAAACGTCTGTCTGAAAACAATACTGTAAGACTGTCAATAACAACTGATAACTGAATGACTGACTGAAAGTGTTCGAAAGCCTCTAACTAACTGACTGTGGAGTTGATGGGACAAGTCCTCAACTAACTCTGACTGACTACTGAACTGAACTAAAATAAACATAAACGGTCCTCGGAACATGAGGGCTCACCACTGCTACTGCTGCAGATGCGCTGGGAGGTCTAGGTGCGGTCGAGAACATGAGCATCTGAACCTATGATATGAGACATCATAGCATAAGAAAATGAGTATGCGGTTAGTACTTTGAATGTACTGGTATGCTAAATGGGATTAGGCTGATATGCATGGGCTCATGTGCATGAATAAGAACTAAATGTAAGTATGGCATAAGATAGATGATGTATAGTATGCATAAAAACTGTAAAATCTAAGAATGCATGACCAAGCATATGACATGATACTGGGGTAATCTGTAAACTGACATACTAAAATACCGATACTATACAACTAGTGATTATATGCCATGGTCAAGCAAGCCTGAAACTGAGTACTGGACTGATTACTGGACTGAAATTGTGGGAGCTATCATCTAACCGACTGCCCCAAAATAAGATAATTAGGGTCCAACCTGTAACCCCAGTTAGAAGGGTGTCAGTACCATGCCACGGGTACTAACAGTGGCTATGTGGATCCACTAAAGAGTCACCCTCAATTGGTAGGTTCTCTAATGAGATATGTGTTACCCTCAACTGGCAAGTGAACACTTTATCAACCCTCAACTGGCAGGTTGATAAATCCAACCTACACTGGTTATGTAGTTCTGGAACTAAGGGACTGTTACTAAAGGTCACACCCTCAACTGGAAGGTGAGCCCCCATCCCTGGGTTCGCTTGGTGCTAAATCCTACTCCCAACTGAATTGACTCTAATTACTGGACTAAACTGAGCTGACTGACTGAACTGATAATACTCTAATATATTCGAAACCCTTCAGAAAGTATTTAAACTAAGTAACCAGCTAAGTTTATGGGTATTCATAACCCCCTGGACTCGATAGCAATGATAACAATATCATACCAACACTTTAAGAACATGACATATAATCAACATTCAAAACTCATTTTTTGAGGCATTTCATCAAACACTTGCAATGCATGGCTTAAGAATGGAAGTAGTTTTTATAGCATGTAGTAGTAGCATGATTTTGATACTAAATACCCAAAGTAAGGCTTAAATTAGTGAACAACACCATTCAAACATGTAGGATTTAATAACAATAACAATTTCATGGAAACATGATATAAACTTGAAATTCATGGAAATCTATAGGCAAAATTCATAGGAACATGTAAAAATCATAAATTTAAACTTAAACTTGAGCTCTTGGACTCCATGGGTGAAAAGGACCCATAGATGAACATTTAACATACCTTAAGGTTTTAATCTTGCAAGAGAATTATAGTTATTGATCATTCTTGGGTGGAGAAACTTGAGTTCTTGAGAATTAAACTTGAATGTTGAAGGGGCTAGGGTTTGTTCTTGAGAGGAATTGCTTTTAATTTTGGGTGAAATATGAATTATGAGGCAAAAATGCTATTTTGGGACCTCAATCTCGTGTTAAAGTGAGGGGAAAAGACGAAACTACCCTTCTGCATTTAAAATCAAAAACTGGAATGTCGATTAAGGTTTCACCGCGACGCGGTGATGCCCTCATCTCTATACTCACCGCGACGCGGTGCAACCATGATGAGTTACTAGAAATGGCCATTGCTGATTTGTCCTTCACTGCGATGCAGTGGCTCCTTCACCACTATACTCACCGCGATGCGGTCTAATCGCGGTGAGTTGCTGCCTGGAAAATTCAAATATGGTCCAAACCTTATCCAAAAAATCCAAAGCTTACCCAAGACATGATACTTACACCCCTGAACATGAATCAACTCAAAAACCATCATCTCAGAGCCCAGAAGGTCAACTTTAAAATCCTCGAAGTTAAAGGGAGTCAAAAGTGACTAAGTCCCTCAACACTTAGTCTTATTTTCAGGTTCTAAGCGTCTTAAGCAAGTACTATGGGCTGAGATGGACTTAGAAATGTATGGGGTATTACAATATCTCCCCCTTGGGAACATTTGTCCTCAAATGAGACTGATTAAGCTGAGGATACCGAGGAACCGAGGTTACATACTGAACATGCATAACTGAAACATGATTACATGACTGAGTCTGAACATGGTGACTGACTGAACTAATTCATGAATGCATGTAATAACATGAACATGATTTTATGGCTGGGACTGAGAATGAAATAGAGGAACTCTAAGAAAAACTATTACCTTGAGCCGAGTCTGAGTTTGTGGAGAAAGGGTAAGGGTACTTGGTATGCATGTCTGCTTCTACTTCCCAAGTATCTCCCTCAATGAACTGATTCCTCCAAAGAACTTTGACTAAGGGAACTTCTTTATTCCTTAGTCTGCAAATCTGGCGATCTAAGATTTCAACTGGAAGTTCTTTGTAAGAAAGGCCATTCTGAATATTTAAACTCTCTAAAAGAACAACAATTGTTGGATCACCAATACACTTCTTTAATAAAGAAACATGGAACACTGGATGCATTGATGCCAAATCTGTAGGAAACTCAAGCCCATACGCTACTTTCCTAAAACGACTCAATTCTAGCTACCTTCTCTGACGAAGATTTAAATCTCTCTGCGAAAATACAAACTGCAAACTCTTGTGGTTTATGAACACATCAACATGCACCCCATACAGATAATGCCTCCAAATTCAAGGCAAGCTGCTAACTCAAGATCATGAGTAGGATAATTCTTTTCATGAGGTTTAAGTTGTATAGAGGCGTAAGCTATGACCTTACCTCTCTGCATCAAAACACAACCCAAACCAACTCTAGAAGTATCACAATAAACAACAAACCCATCTGAACCATCGGGCAATGTCAAAATTGGGGCTGAGGTGAGTCGAGTCTTCAACTCCTGAAAACTCTTCTCGCAAGAATCTGACCACTGAAACTTGACTTTCTTCTGAGTTAATCTAGACATGGGGGATACAATAGATAAAAACCCTTCAACAAACCGTCTGTAATAGCCAGCCAAACCCAAGAAACTCCTAATATCTGACGGAGAAATGGGTCTGGGCCAGTTTCTTACTGCTTCGGTATTTTGAGGATCAACTCTAATGTCATCACCAAAAAAAATATGGCTAAGGAAGGCTACTAATCTTAGCCAAAACTCTTATTGAATTTAACAAAAAATTGATGGGCTCTAAAAGTCTGCCATACGATTTTGAGATGGTCTGCATGATCGTTTTCATTACGAGAATAGATGAGGATATCATCTATGAAGACTATGACAAACTTGTCCAATTACTATTTGAACACTCGGTTCATCAAGTACATGAAATTTGTTGGGGCATTGGTAAGACCAAATGACATGACTAGAAATTTGAAGTGACCATGCCGAGTTCTGAAAGCTATTTTTGAATGTCACATTCTTTGACTCTAAGCTGATGATATCCGAATCTGAGGTCTATCTTAGAGAAATAACTGGCACCCTGAAGTTGATCAAACAAGTCATCAATTCTGGGGAGTGGGTACTTATTCTTGACAGTGACTTTTTTAGCTGATGGTAATCGATGCACATTCTGAGCAAACCATTTTTCTTACGCACGAAAAGGATTGGAGCGCCCCATGGGGAAACACTGGGCCTAATGAACCCCTTATATAGAAGGTCTCTTAATTTCTCTTTCAACTCTTTGAGTTCTGCTGGAGCTATTCTATATGGCGAAATAGAGATACGCTGGGTATCCGGAAGAAGGTCTATTCCGAAGTTAATTTCCCTTTTGAGAGGAACTCCAGGAAGATCTTTGGGAAATACATATGGGAATTCCCTCACTACTAAAACTGACTTAAGACTAGGAGTCTTGGAATTGGAGTCCTTAACTCGAACAAGGTGGTAGACACACCCCTTAGCTATCATTTTTCTCGCTCTAAGGTACGAAATAAGTTGACACCTAAATGCTGAAGTACTACCCTTCCATTCAAGGACTAGTTCATTCAAAAATTAAAAATAAACAACTCTATTTCTATAATCAACTGAGGTATATCATGAGTAAAGCCAATCTATGCCGAGAATGATATCAAAATTAGTCATCTTTAACTCTACGAGATCTACTAAAGTGACTCTTTGGGATATTGTGACTAGAAAGTTCCTGTATATCTGTCTGGCTATAATAGAAACACCTACTGGAGTGGACACTGAGAAGGGTTCTTCTAAAGTCTCAAGACCGACACCGAAATTAACAACTATATAGGGAGTTACAAAAGAAAGAGAAGCTTCGGGGTATAATAAAGCATAAACATATAAATGAAAGAACTGTAACATACCAGTAACCACACCAAGAGAATTTTCCTGATCCTATCGGGACTGAAGTGCATAGAATCTATTTGGGTGCTGACCACTGGTGGCACTGGAAGCGGCACCCTGCTGAGTCGGGCAACCGGATGCAACTGGGGGACGACTGTGCTGACTATGCTGACCCACTCGGGGCATTCCCTGACTCTGTGGCCTGGCTCACCATATCCGAAATACAAACCACTACCATCCCTACACACGCCCTAATGATTCCTACCATACATCTCGCAGAGAGGGTTAGTACGACCACTCTTTGGCCTTGACTTAAAACTACTTGTTTTGGCCCTCTTATTCTTTCTCTCCTTTTTCCTATGCTTCTCCTCGTCACTCTGCGGAGCATAAAATATAAGCCTAGATAGGACAATAGCCAACTGATTATTTTGAAAAACTACTGAATAGGCTAAGACGGTGAAAGTAGCTTTGAATTCGGAGTGAGAGACATGCTCATTCAGGGAATCTTCATGAATAGGTGGAGGTACAAGATGATTCTCATTTCTCTTTCCATTAGTCTTTATAGGAGGCATATTCTATAAATGGAGAGGAAATTGGATTAGAAAGAGAGTTTAAATTGAGCTCATGCTCAATCGGACGATATGAACACTGAAAGAAGGGAAACTTTTCCTAAAATGTTTTCTAGCCTCTTGTCCATAAGTGTGGTGTGCTTCACACCCAAGCACAAGACTCTACTCAATGCGGCTTTTAGACTTCCTATGATACTTTAGAACCTTAAGCTCTGATACCAAGTTTGTAATACCCCAAGAGTACACCCTGGACGTCACACGATGCCTACAGTCCCGAAGGACCACAAGCTAACCCATGCTGGTACCTGCTGTGAGCACTGAATAAAATAATAGAGAACATATGCGGAATTTGACTAAAACTGCCATAAGGTTTTAAATACAAAAATAATACCGAATTGAAATACTGAAACATCTATCTAAAAACAATACTGTAAGACTGTCAATAACAACTGATAACTGAATGACTGACTGAAAGTATCTGAAAGTCTCTAACTGATAGACTTGGAGTTGATAGGATAAGTCCCCAACTAACTTCAACTAACTATTGAATTGAACTGAAATAAACATAAATGGTCCTCGGAATATGAGGACTCACCATTGCTACTGCTGCTGATACACTAGGAGGTCTAGGTGCGGTCGGGAACTTGAGCATCAGAACCTATGATATGAGACATCATAGCACAAGAAAATGAGTATGCGATTAGTACTTTGAATATACGGGTATGTTAAATGGGGTTAGGATGATATGCATGGGCTCATGTACATGAATAAGAACTGACTATAAGTATGGCATGAAATAGCTGATATATAGCATGCATATGCATGACCAAGCATATGACATGATACTGGGGTAATCTGTAAATTGACATACTGAAATACTGATATTGTACAACTAGTGACTATATACCATGGTCAAGCAAGCCTAAAACTGAGTACTGGACTGAAACTATAGAAACTATCATCTAACCGACATGCCTCAAAATAAGATAATTGGGGTCCAACCTGTAACCCCAATTTGAGAGGTGTCAATACCATACTATGGGTACTAACGATGGCTATATGGATATACTAAAGAGTCACCCTCAACTGGCAGGTGCTCTAATGAGATATGTGTTACCCTCAACTAGCAGGTGAACACTTTATCAACTGGAAGGATGATATGTCCAACCTACGTTGGGCATGTAGTTCTGGAACTAAGGGACTACTACTAAAGGCCACACCCTCAACTGGAAGGTGAGCCCCTATCATTGGGTTCACTCGGTGCTAAATCCTACTCCCAACTAAATTGACTCTAATTACTGGACTAAACTAAGATGACTGACACGATGCACTGACTGAGCTGATAATACTCTAATATATTTAAAACCCTTCTGAAAGTATTTAAACTAAGTAAAAAGCTAAGTTTTTAGGTATTCATAACCCCTAGGACTCGATGGAAATGATAACAAGATCATACCAACACTTTGTGAACATAACATGTAATCAATATTCAAAACTCATTTTTGAGGCATTTCATCAAACACTTGGAATGCATGGCTTAAGCATGGATGTAGTTTGTAAAGCATGTAGTAGTAGCATGATTTTGATACTAAATTTCCAAAGTAAGGCTTAAATCAGCGTACAACACCATTCAAACATGTAAGATTTAATAACAACAACAATCTTATGAAAACATGATATAAACTTGAAATTCATGGAAATCTATAGGCAAAATTCATGGGAACATGTAAAAATCATAACTTTAAACTTAAACTTGGGTTCTTGGACTCCATAGGTGAAAAGGACCCATAGATGAACATTTAACATACCTTAAGGTTTTAATCTTGCAAGAGAATTGTAGTTATTGATCGTTCTTGGTTGGAGAAGCTTGAGTTCTTGAGAATTAAACTTGAATGTTGATGAGGACAAGGTTGTCTTGTTAATTGTCTCTCTACCATATACCTATAAATACTCCAAGGAGATTATCTTATATGAAAATAATGAAACTTTATCTTATGAAGATGTTAAATCAAATTTGTTGTCTAAAGAAAAATTTGATCCTGAAGTTCATTCATAAGATAAAACAAAGGGCTTGTTTGTTATAGGTAGATCTAAGAACAAAGGGAGCACAACTAAAAAGAAGTTCATATCTAAATCCAAAGGGCATTATTCCAGCAAGACATGTCGTTACTGCAAGAGACTGGGGCATGATATTTCTGAATGCAAAAAGCTGAAGAATAAGACGGAAAGAGAAGAAAATAACAAAACATTACAGATAATTGTGAAGCTAAAGTTGCTAAATATGATTCTGAAGGTGATGTTATGTTGGTTATGTTTGTTGATAAGAAAAACTCTTCTGAATGGGTTTTTGATACTGGATGTATGTATCATATGTGTCATCATAAGGACTAGTTTTCAATAAATGAAAAAGCTGAATTAGGTGTTGTCCTAATGAGAAATTTTGTCCAATGCAAAGTTTTTGGGATTGGTACTGTACAAATAAGGACCCATGATGGCACTATTAGAACCTTGACCAACGTTATTCTTGACCTAAAATGCAAATTAATTTCTTTGGGTAGTCTTGAATCTCTTGGATGTAAATATTCAGCAGAAGGTGGAGTTCTCAATATTTCAAAAGGTACTCTTGCCTTGATGCAAGGAATAAGATTTAGGACTCCCTATTAGTTGCAAGGTTCAATTGCGACAGGGTCTGCAGCAGTTTCCACTTTATTATCTGATGATGATCTCACTCGTTTATTGTTGGTTTTAATAGATATGAGCTAGAGAAGAACGCAGAGAGTTTTTTTTTGTAAAGCTGTGTATTTTATTGAAATGATTGGAAATTGTTTTGGAAAACGCTCTCTCTCCCACGATCACCTTTAACATTTAACGCTTACCTTCACGCTTCACCCCGACTGACCGCCAGCTTCTGACGCCGGCGACGACGTTGATTGAGCTGGAAAAGGTAAGGTTGAACCTCTCTCCCACCCTAGATCTCCCTCACCCTCAGTTCCTCTTCGTACTCGCCCCCTGCCCCCTACTTTCTCCCCCTAAATTCCCTTCTTATTTCATCGTTTCGGTCGCCGGTGGAACTACGATTCCCGCTGACTCGACGCCGGCAACAGGGAGGGGTTTCACCTGTGGAAAAATATGTAGCTCAAACAGGTGGTTCAGGTCAGAAGACATCCAGATCCCGGCAAGATTGCAGAAGGCTCTCTGGCATTACTCCGGTGACTCTCCAGCGATACTCTGTAAATGTACCAGCAGTCCTTTTACCAGCGACCTTACTTCGGCAATGATTTTTGACATCAAATTGACAAACCAGTAGCTAGCAGGCGTACCGGTGACATCTACACTTTTAGGCATTTAGCCACTTTAGTTAATTTTTTATTTCCTGTATATTATTTTGTTGTCGTGTCCCTATCTCTTGTTACAGCTTTTGTTTTACTTTTTTGCATCCTTCCTGTTGCTTGTATGGGTAGTAGTGTCTGGATTCTTTGTTTGGATATTGTTGTTGAGTTGTGTTCCGGATTAGTACATCGCTTGACTTGGTATTAATTTATGGGGTAGACTTTTTCTGCGATTATTCCATCTACTTTACTTGTACCTTCCTTTTCCTGTTGTTGCTTTATTACTGTCGTTGTTTGCATTCTTATGGAGTTGTGGCTATAGGCTTTGATGGCAAGATAGGGTCATGTTAAAGGGGGTTAGAGAGGGAGAGAGGGGGGCTGTTTTGGGGGTGGGGGAGAAGGGGAGGGCGGGCAAGGGAGTAGGGGCAAGGTCTGGGGTTAGGGGTAGTAGAAGAAGGCATGTTGCTGAAGTTGATAGGCTGAGGGTTGGGTCTTGGAATATAGGGACTCTTTAGGGTAAGCTATAGAGCTGGTGAAGATTCTTAGAAAGAGGAGGATCAATATTGTGTGTGTGCAGGAGACTAGGTGGGTAGGGTCAAAGGCAAGGGATATAGATGGTTATAAGTTATGGTACTCTGGTAGTGAGAGGCGTAAGAATGGAGTTGGGATCTTAGTGGATGAAGAGCTTATAGGGCAGGTAGTGGAGGTTAAGAGGATCAACGATAGGTTGATGACTGTTAAGTTGGTTATTGGGCGGTTTACCCTGAATGTGTGTAGTATTTATGCGCCGCAGGTGGGCTTGGATGGGGGGGAGGGAGAAGTTGTGGTTTTGGGAGGCTTTGGATGAGGTGGTGAGAGAAGTGCCTAGTTCTGAGAAGATTATTGTAGCGGGGGACTTCAATGGGCACATTGGGTCGTTACCGGGAGGCATTGATGATGTGTATGGTGGTTTTGGTTTTGGAGAGAGGAATGATGAGGGATCTGCTCTATTGGATTTTGTGAGGTCTTTTAGGTTGGTAGTGGTGAATTTGAGCTTTCCGAAGAAGGACAATCACCTGATTACCTTCCGAAGCGCGATAGCCAGGACCCAAATTGACTTTTTGTTGCTTAGAAAAGAGGATAAGGTGTTGTGTAAGGACTGTAAAGTTATTCCGAGTGAGAATCTTTCGACTCAACATAGGCTTTTGATAATGTACCTGGGTATAAAGCGAGATAAGAAGAAAAGACGTGGGGAGGGTAGACCTAGAATTAAGTGGGGCGGTTTAATGCCGGCGACTGCGTGGGTAATAGAAGAGAAAGTGGCGGGTATGGGGGTGTGGGAGTGTAGGGGAGATATAGATGATATGTGGGATAGGGTGTCTAGGTGCATCAAGGAGACTGCTAGTGAGGTGTTGGGTATTTCTAGGGTCCAGGCAGGCCACCGTCAGGGGGATTGGTAGTGGAATGAAGAAGTTAAGAAGAAAGTGGAGGTGAAGAAGGGGGCGTATGCTAAGTTGGTTGAGAGTAAGGATGAAAAAAAGAAGCGGGCCAATAGGGAGGAGTACAAGATAGCAAGGAAGGAGGCTAAGGTAGCATTTACGGCAGCTAAGACGATAGCTTTTGAGAGCTTGTATGCGGTGTCGGAGGCGAAAAGAGGGGAAAAGAGGTTGTTTAGGCTTGCTAAGGTTAGGGAGAGGAAGGGTCGTGACCTCGACTAGGTGAAGTGCATTAAGGGAGAGGATGGTGGAGTGTTGGTGGAGGATGGGCTCATTAAGATGAGATGGCAGTCGTACTTTGATAGGTTATTGAATGACGAAGGGGATAGATTTATTGTGTTAGGGGACCTGAAGCACTCTGAGGAGTATCGTGATTTTAGGTATTATAGACGCTTTAAGGTAGAGAAGATCAAAGAGGCGGTTCGCAGGATGCGTAGGGGTAGGGCGACGGGGCCTGATGAGATTTCAGTGGATTTTTGGAAGTTTTCTGGCGAGATCGGCTTGTGATGGTTGACTATTTAATTTAACGGCAGTTTCAAGTTGGCAAAAATGCTCGAGGCTTGGAGATGGAGTACTATGATCCCGTTATATAAGAACAAGGGTGACATTCAGAGTTGCAACAACTATAGAGGGATAAAGTTATTAAGCCACACTATGAAGATTTGGGAGAGAGTGGTCGAGTTGAGGTTAAGGAGGTTAGTGACTATCTCGGAGAACTAGTTTGGATTTATGCCTGGGCGCTCGACGACGGAGGCAATTCATCTGGTGCGAAGACTGGTAGAACAGTATAGGGAAAGGAAGAAGGACCTACACATGGTGTTTATCGACTTGGAGAAGGCGTACAACAAAGTCCCTAGGGAGGTTCTTTGGAGATGCTTGGAGGTGAGTGGGGTCCCGGTGGCGTATATCAGAGTAATCAAGGACATGTATGATGGAGCTAATACACAGGTTAGGACGGAGAAGGAGATTCAGATCATTTTCCTGTCTTAACAGGGCTGCATCAGGGATCTACTCTTAGCCCGTTTTTGTTTACTTTGGTGTTGGATGTGTTGAAGCGGCGTATTCAAGGAGAGGTGCCTTGGTGTATGATTTTTGCAGACGATATAGTTTTGATTGATGAGATGCGGGGGGGGAGGAGGAGGGGGTGAATGATAAACTAAAGGTGTGGCGACAGACCCTTGAGTCTAAAGGGTTCAGGTTGAGTAGGACTAAGACAGAGTATTTGGAATGTAAGTTTAATGACTTACGGTAGGAGGATGACGTGGTAGTAAGGTTGGATTCCCAGGCGGTGTGCAAGAGGGGTAGTTTCAAGTATCTCGGGTCCATGATTCAGGGAAATGGTGAGATTGACGAGGATGTCTCACACCGTATTAGGGTGGGATGGATGAAGTGGAAGCTCGCCTCAGGGGTGTTATGTGATAGGAAGGTGCCGCCCAAGCTTAAAGGCAAATTCTACAGGGTGGCAGTTCGTCCGGCCATGTTGTATGGAGCGGAGTGTTGGCCAGTCAAAAACTCTCACATCCAAAAATTGAAGGTGGCAGAAATACGGATGTTGCATTGGATGTGTGGGCTTACTAGGGGTGATAGAATTTGGAATGAGACCATTCAGGAAAAAGTTGGAGTGGCTTTGGTAGAGGACAAGATTCAGAAAGTTCGATTGAGATGGTTCGGGCACGTGATTAGGAGGGGCACGGATGCCTCGGTTCATAGGTGTGAGCGGCTAGCATTGGATGGATTCAGGCAGGGTAGGGGTAGGCCGAAGAAATACTGGAAAGAGGTGATTAGGTAGGACATGGAGCATTTGCAGCTCACTGAGGACATGACCCTAGATAGGAAGATCTGGAGGACGCGAATCAGGATAGAAGATTAGTAATAGTTTGGGTCGTTGGGGTAGGGCAATACTGGGTGGGTGTACTTTTCTTGTTATGCCAGATTGTTGCATGCCTTATTACGTATTTGTTTACTATTCTTTGTTTATTATCCTTTGTGGGTGGATTAGTTATGCCTTTTCATCTTTTCCCATGCTTTATTTCGGATTTAATTAGTATCTCGTGTCGTGAGCTGGGGTTCTATCGAAAACAGCCTCTCTACCTCATCGGAGGTAGTGGTATGGACTACGTACATCTTACCCTCCCCAGACCCCACTATGTGGGAATACACTGGGTTTGTTGTTGTTGTTGTGTATTTTATTGATCATCAACTCCTCCTTAAATAGTGCTATTACAACTAAAAATAGATTAAACTTACTATAAAAGAAAATCTATTTGTTACTAAAAATAACAACTAATCAGTCTCCTACAACAAATAGGAATCCTAATTTGACTAGGAGTTATATATAAAAAAGGATAAAATTAAAAAATAAATTGCGTGCATTATTCCTTAAAGCAACTTTTAACACTCCTCCTTGCTTTAGGAACTGCAAAATTTTAATCTTCTGTCTTGGGATCTCCACACTTGATAACCGAAAGTGCCCTTGTGAATAAATCTGCAGATTCATCTTTTGGCTTGTAGTGAACTAAATTTACTTCTAGTCTTGAATGCAACCCTTGACTATTAAATCCTTTTGGTGTGTCTTCCTGCTTTGTCTGCATCTTGAATTTAAACTTACCCTTTTTATTTTTCTGAATCATAGACAACTCCTTCATTGCTTCAATTCCTTTAGGAACATTGAAATCTCCTTTAAATCTAAGAGGTTCACATATTGCTCTTGCTTTTTCAATTAGAGGATCATTTTCTAATTTTTTCAGCCTATGATCTTTTTTCATGTTCTACAGAGACATCTTCCATTGGATCAAATGAGAAATGTTTACATCTTATCTTAATGTTTAAATTTTTTTTTCCAGCACCATCATTGATGAAGCAATGTTTATCCTCAAAGGATACTTTGTATCCTTTTTCTACCAACTGACAAATATTCAACAAGTTTTGATCAATATCAGGTACATAAAGAACATCTAAAATTGCTTTATTACCTGAACTTATTTTGATGAAAACAATTTCTTTCCCTTCAACAAGAATCTTCTCACCATTTCCAATCCTAACTTTGGATATTTCAGTAGGCTTTAATTCTTTAAACAGACTCTTGTTATAAATCATGTGGTTGGTGCAACCGCTATCAATCAACCAAAAGTTTGTTGAAACCTTACTTGAGATACATGTTGCCAAAAGATGGTATTAATAGACACAAGACTCTTGTTGGGAAGCCCTAACAAAATGAAGTTGCAGAACTTATTAATAGAACTCTTCTTGAGAGAGCTTATTGTATGCTCTCTAATGCAGAACTGTGGTGTCTTCGTGATTTTTGGGCTGAGGCAATTTCTACAGCTTGTTATCTTATCAACTGATCTTCACACTCATCCATTAACTTCAAAATTCCAGAAGAAGTTTGGTCAGGTAATCCTATGGATTTCTCTAATTTAAAAGTATTTGGATTCCCTGCTTTTACCTATGTTAATGATGGAAAGTTAGCTCCTAGGGCTGTAAAAAGCTTATTTCTTAGCTATGCTTCTAGTCAAAAAGGTATTGGGTGTCCTGATTTGAGAAAAATAATTTTGAGTAGAGATATTACTTTTAATGAAAATGCATTGTTGTGTTCTGGAAAAGAGACTTCTGCATTATCTCCTGGTATAGGTGATCAACAAGATACTAGTGAGAAGGTGGAGTTAGAAGTGAAAACTACACCTCAGAAGGTTGACCCTATCTCTTCTACAGACCCACAATGTAGCAGTGATATTCATATTGATGAATAAAATTCCAGTACCACCCGTCCCGTTGAGCCACAATCTATGGATGATTCTTCTATTGCTCATAATAGACTAAGGAGGGTAATTAAAAACCCAAAAGATACGATGATAATGATAGCCTGATTACTTATGCACTTACAGTTTCACAAGAGATTTCTGAAGGAGTTAAACCTACTTCATATTCAAAGGCAATCACTAGTTCTAATTCATCCTTGTGGTTGATAACAATGCAAGAAAAAATTGAAAGTTTGCATAAGAATAATACATGGGATTTATGTGAACTTCCTAAAGGTTGTCGTGCGCTAAGATGAACATGGATCTATAAATAGAAAGAAGGAATTCCTGGGGTTGAAGATGCAAGATGGAAAACTTGTTTTGTTGTTTGAGAATTTGCTCAAAAAGCAGGTATTGATGTTAATGAAATTTTCTCTCCCGTTATTCGTCATTCTTCCATTAGAGTGCTTCTTGCCTTCGCTGCACTATTTGATTTGGAATTGGAGCAATTAGATATTAAAACGGCTTTTCTCCATGGAGAATTAGAGGAAGAAATTTATATGAAACAACCTCAAGGCTTTGTTGTTCCTGATAATGAACAATGTGTTTTCCGTTTGAAAAGGTTCTTGTATGGACTTAAACAAGCACCTAGGCAGTGGTACAAGTGATTGGATGCTTTTATGGTTGGTCAGGGCTACACACGAAGTCAATATGATAATTGTGTGTACTTTTAAAAGTATTCAAATGGTTCCTTCATTTACTTGTTATTATATGTAGATGACATGTTGATTGCTTCAAAAGACTTGTCTTTGATCAACCAGCTTAAGTATCAACTAAGTAATGAGTTTGAAATAAAGGACCATGGTGCAACAACGAAGATTCTAGGAATGGATATTTATAGAGAACGACAAGATGGAAATCTATACTTGTCTCAGAAAAAATACGTTGAGAAAATCCTTGACAAGTTCAATATGAGTAAGAGCAAGTCTGTCTCAACTCCTCTAGAAGCTCACTTCAAGATATCTACTGAATTTTGTCCTAAAACAGAGGAAGAGGTTGAAATGATGTCCTATATTCCCTACTCCAGTGCAGTAGGTAGTCTTATGTATGCCATAGTCTGCACTAGACCCGATCTTGCATATGCGGTGAGTATGGTAAGTCGGCATATGCATAATCCTGGAAAGTATCATTGCGATGTGGTGATGTGGATTTTTTTATATTTGAAAGGTACGGTTAATCTTGGCTTTGTTTTTTATAGGAACAAGGTGACATCTAATGACATTGTTGGGTTTGTTGATTCTGATTATGGTGGTGATCTTCATAGGCGCAAATCTCTGTCTGGGTACATCTTCACTTTATATTCTGGTTATATTAGTTGAAAATCATCTTTGCAATCTATTGTTGCTTTATCCAATATAGAAGTGGAGTACGTTGCGACTACTGAAGGTGTGAAAAGGCTACATGGTTGCGTGGTCTTATTCTTGAGATTGGTGTTTCATAAGATACTACTGTTGTGTTTTTAGATAGAGTGCAATACATCTAACAAAAAATGATGCTTATCATTCCAAAACTAAGCATATTAGTGTGAAGTATCATTATATCAGAGATACAATGACTGCCGGAGAAATTGTAGTTAAGAAAGTACACACTTCAGAGAATCCGGAAGATATGCTTACTAAGTCACTTTCAATTGCTAATTTCAAACATTTTTTGAACTTATATGGTGTTTACAACACTTGATTACCCTTCAGGGAGTTTATGGTAATAACGAGAATCTACTAAATATGAATCAAGGTGGAGATTGTTAGATTTGCGTCAAATTATTTGTCTCTCTGTTGATTATGCCTCAACATGCTTCCATGTTCCAGCTCGGTTCCTGGCACTTGCCCAGTTTTAAGAAAGCTGAGCAGATCATGTGCTTATTGTGCAGTTACTGCTCACCAGTTTTTTCTGGAAGTGCAGCCTATTTCTCAAGGACATTTTTTGTATTTTTGGTGTTATATAGTTTTCTCTGTAACTGCTTGAGGAAGTGCCTTTTTTTTTACTGAAGATTAAATCTTCCTTTTCCTCATCCCTTTATTTTTTGAGTTCTTGAGGATTTATTTGTACTCTACCTCCTACAAAGTGAATAGCTTATCGTTGCCCGTGGTTTTTGTTGGGTTAGTGTTAAAAGTGTGAATGAAAAATGGAGGGAATTAAGTGGAGGGAAAATTGAGATAACACTTAAAAAGTAAAGTATACTCAAAAAAATAGAAAAGTTTACTAATTCTCCCACATTAGTGAGAGAATGAAACTTTTATGTGTTTTTATTAAGAAACACAAACTCCACGTGAATAGTGAGGCAAGAACCAAGAGGTGCCTTGCCCCGTCGTCGTCATCGCTCTCTCGACTTCGGATTTGGATTTGGATTTGTCAAATGATCAATCGATGAGATTAATTTTTTGGACAAAATTTATTTGAAACTTGGGAAAAATCCAATCTGAAAACCAAAAGAAAAACGCAAATTACTTTCCTCCATGAACATGCATGCATGCAGTACAGAAATAATTGTTGAAATGCAAAATGTTGCCTCAGAAGGGACACAACCTTCGAGGAAGTGACACACTATTTTAGAAATGGGATGACTGTTCAGATGGCTGTGACTGTTGAGAAAAAGACACAATGATTTGAATGGACAAACATGACTGTTCCAAAGGATACACCTTTCCGAATAATCCATTGCCTCCTTTCCGAAGGGTCACTTCATGGCTATATAAACCTGCATTTTTCCATAGGTTTAGTACGAATTTTTTCATAAGAAAAAACATTCTCTTACTTCTAGAAATTCCGTGTGATCATCTTCCATCAAGTGAGTTTGAAGAAAATCAGAACGTTTAAGGTACCACTACTTTCAGGTTGTGAAGCCATTTTATCATGGGAGAAAAATTCCGCAACCTCGGGTACTTGAGGGGAATTATTTTCTTAAGGATACTTTGTGAATTCGAAGGACTTGGCTTATTCTGTTTCATCTTTTTTCTTATTAAAATAACACACTTCTTTGATAGTTCACATTGAACTTGTGTTGAAGGTGTTGGAAGACTTCATAAGTATTCTTGAAAAGTCTTGAACTTGTGTTGAAGTTTAGTGAACTAACATATAGATTTGTGTACCCAAAAACAACAATCTTAAGGAAATAAATTTCATAATATGTATTGTTTGGTTTATGGAGATTAAAGCTTTAAGCTTTCTACTCCGTTTGAACCTAACAAGTGAATTGAAGAAATAAAATCTTCATCACAAGTTAAAGGTCATTCGGTTAACGATTTATCTTCATCGTTAAACTAAAAATAAGTGGTATTTATAAGTTGCTATGAACTTATAATTAGTATAATTTTATACTAAAAGTTGATTGGTTTTTTGTGGTAGGAAAAATGACTACAGAAGGTTATGTTGATGGTGTGACCAGTGTGCCAGCAACTAATGTTGCCACAACCAGTCGCACAAATATTCCACCCGCTATGGCACTAGCGGAAAAGCCTGAAAATTTTTCTGGAGTTAATTTTAAGAGGTGGCAACAAAATATGTTCTTCTAATTGACGACCTTATGTCTTCAAAGGTTTATTTTAAAAGATGCTCCAGAAGTGCCCGAAGAACTTCGGACCGGGAGCGATTCATTGTAACAGAGGCATAAAAATATTCTGATTTCCTATGTAGGAATTACATCCTAAGTGGCCTCCAAAATGACTTATACAATGTCTACAGTGTAATGAAAACATCTAAAGAATTGCGGAATGCTCTAGAAAAGAAATACAAGACTGAGGATGTTGTAATCAAGAAGTTGTTTGTTGCAAGATTCCTTGAGTATAAAATGATTAACAGCAAGTTTGTTGTATCTCAAGTACAGAAACTACAAATACCTTAGTTGAACATGTTAAAATTGTTCCTAATATTCACATGAACTTTATTGTAGGTTTGGTTGTGAACGGGGAATTTCAAGTCGCAGCAATAATAGAGAAGTTGCCACCTATGTGGAAGGACTTCAAGAACTACTTGAAACATAAATGAAAGGAAATGACAGTCGAAGATCTCATACTAAGGATGTGCATTAAAGAAGACAATAAAGCAGCAGAAAGGAGGTCGAAAGAAAATTCTACAATGAGTGGAGCAAACATTGTAGAAGACGACCACAATGACTCAAAAAATGGAAGAAAGCTGGATAAGAAAACAATCAACCTAAGAAGAAATTCAAGGGAAAATACTTTAATTGTGGCAAGATTGGACACTAGTCAACAGATTGTCATGCCCCAAAGAAAGGCAAAAAAAAAGACCATGCAAATATGGTTGAATGCAAAGATGAAATGGATGATCAGTGTGTCATAATGTCTGAATGTAACTTGGTGAAAAATCCTCGAGAATGGTGGATGAATTCTGGTGCCACCCGCCACGTTTGTTCAAATAAAGAGTTGTTTGTTGCGTTCGCTCCGGCTCAAGGTGAAGAGAAGATTTACATGGAAAACTCCGCAACTGCAAAAGTTGAAGGGACAAGAAAAGTATGCTCAAAAATGACTTCAAGAAAAGTGTTGACTTAACAATGTCCTGTATGTACCGGAGTTAAGGAAGAACTTGATTTTTGTATCACTTCTTGATAAAAACGGATTCAAATGTGCATTTATTTTTTTAAAAAAAATATACTTAGTAAAGGAGAAGTGTACGTAGGAAAAGGCTACCTCACAGAAGGCCTGTTTAAGATGAATGTAATGAATGTTGAAATCAATAAAAGTTCTATTTCTTCTTACTTTCTTGAGTCTAATGATTTGTGGCATGAACGATTAGGACATGTCAATTATAAAACTTTGTGAAAACTGATTAACTTAGAAGTTTTACAAAATTTTGAGTGCAATAAATTAAAATGTCAAACGTGTGTGGAATCAAAGTATGCTAAGCATCCGTATAAGTTCGTTGAAAGAAATTCCAATCCCTGGACTTAATATACACTAACATTTTTGATATGAAGTCAACACCATCTCATGGTGGAAAAAGGATTTTATAACTTTTATTGATGATTGCACTAGATCTTGTTATATCTATTTGCTAAACAATAAGGATGAAGAAATAGATACGTTTAGGCAATATAAAACAAAATTTGAAAATTAGTTAGAGAAAAGATCAAAATGATAAGAAGTGATAGGGGTGGAGAATATAAATCTCCCTTTACGAAAATATGTGTAGAGAATGGAATTGTCCATCAAACTTTGGCCCTGTATTCATCTCAATCTAATGGAATTAAGGAAAGGAAAAACCGCCCTTAAAAGAAATGATGAATGCCTTACTAATAAGTTCAGGTATACCACAAAACTTATGGGGGGAAGTTATCCTTACAGCTAACCGAATACTCAATAGAGTGCCCTATAGTAAGACACAATTAATTCTATATGAAAAATAGAAAAAAAGGAAACCCAACTTGAAAATTTTCAAAGTGTGGGGGTGTCTAGCGAAAGTACAAGTTCCTATGCCTAAAGGGTGAAAATAGGACCTAAGACAGTGGACTGCGTCTTTATAGGATATGCTAAAAGTAGTAAAGCATGTCGATTTTTGGTTCATAAATTCAAATATTCGGATATCACTGAAAATACGGTAATTGAATCAGATAATATTGAATTCCTTGAACATATTTATCCGTGTAAAATAAGACATGAAAAGTCTAGTGGATGGTCTAAACGACCTCAAGATGAACCAAGTGAGGATGTACATAATTATGAGAATCCAAGACGTAGTACACGTCAAAGAACGTCAACTTCGTTTGGATCAAATTTTGTAACATTTCTCTTAGAAAATGAGCCTCGAACATTTTAAGAAGCGAAGATGTCTTTAGACTCATCAATTTGGAAAGAGGCAGTCAATAATGAGATTGATTCAATCTTAAGCAACCACGCGTGGGAGTTAGTTGATCTTCCTCCAAAAAATAAACCTCTAGGTTCTAAATGGATCTTCAAAAGGAAAATGAAAGCGAAAAGTACTATTGACAAATATAAGCCAAGACCTATAGTAAAAGGCTTCAAATAGAAAGAAGGCCTTGATTACTTTGATACATACTCGCCAGTAACAAGGATAACGTTAATTCAGATGTTAATTGCCTTGGTGGCGGTATATGATCTTGAAATCCATCAAATGGATGTGAAAACAACATTCCTAAATGGAGAATTGGAGGAAGAAATTTACATGGAACAACCCGAGGATTTTATAGTTCCTGGTAAAGAAAAGAAAGTGTGCAAACTAGTTAAGTCACTCTATGGACTAAAACAAGCATCTAAACAGTGGCATGCGAAGTTTGACCAAACCATGTTAGCAAACGGGTTCAAGATAAATGAATGTGATAAATGTGTTTACATTAAAGACACTCCAAATCACAAGGTCATTGTTTGTTTGTATGTCGATGATATGTTGATCATCAATAGAGATATTTCTAACATAAATGCTATAAAAAGAATGCTTGAGAGCAAGTTTGATATGAAAGACCTTGGAGTTGTGGATGTGATCTTAGGAATAAGAATACATAAAACTTCACAAGGGTTGGCATTGTCACAGTCTCATTACATCGAAAAAGTACTTGATAAATTCAAGTATTTGGAATATGGTATTGCCAAGACTCCATTGGATGTGAGCTTCGCACTTCAAAAGAATGAAGGTGAAAGTGAGTCACGGTTGGAGTACACAAGAGTATTGGGGTGTTTAATATATATAATGAATTGTACACAACCATACATAGCATATGCTATTAGTAAGTTGAGTCGGTACACGAGTAATCTCAATAAAACTCATTAGATGGAAATGAAAAGAGTTTCGGGGTATCTTAAATACACTTAAGACTATGCTTTGCATTATAATAAATATCCCGCGGTACTTGAAGGATATAGTGATGCAAATTGAAGCCATTCTACTTCTTCACCGGCTTTATCTAATTTACATCAGTATATCCTTCAAGTACCACGGAATATTTATTATAATGCAAAGAATAGTCTTGAGTGTATTTAAGATACCCCAAAACTCTTTTCATTGCCATCCAATGAGTTTTATTGGGATTACTCATGTATCGACACAACTTACTAATAGCGCATGTTATGTCTGGTCGTGTACAATTCATTATATACATTAAACATCCCAATACTCTTGCGTACTCCAATTGTGAGTAACTTTCACCTTCATTCTTTTGAAGAGTGAAGCTCACATCCAATGGAGTCTTTGCAATACCAAATTTCAAATACTTGAATTTGTCAAATTTTTTGATATAATGAGACTTTGATAATGCCAAACCTTATTGAGTTCTATGGATTCTTATTCCTAAGATCACATCCGCAACTCCAAGATATATCATATCGAACTTGTTCTCGAGCATTCATTTTATTGTATTTATGTCAGAAATGTCTCTACTGATGATCAACATATCATCCACATATAAACAAATAATGACTTGGTGATTTGGAGTGTCTTTACTATAAACACATTTATCACATTCATTAATCTTGAACCCGTTTGCCAACATGGTTTGGTCAAACTTCGCATGCCATTGTTTAGGTGCTTGTTTAGTCCATAAAGTGACTTAACAAGTTTACACACCTTATTTTCTTTTTCTGAAACCACGAAACCCTCAGGTTGTTCCATGTAAATTTCTTCCTCTAATTCTCCATTTAGGAATGTTGTTTTCACATCTATTTAATGATTTCAAGACCATATACCGCCGCCACGGCAATTAACATTCGAATCGATGTTATCCTTGTTATTGGCGAGTATGTATCAAAGTAATCAGGGCCTTCTTTCTGTTTGAAGCCTTTACTACAAGTCTTGTCTTGTATTTGTCAATAGTACCATCCGCTTTCATTTTCCTTTTGAAGATCCATTTAGACCCTAAAGGTTTATTTCTCGAAAGAAGATCAACCAACTCCCATGTATGGTTGCTTAAGATTGAATCAATCTCACTATTGACTGCCTGTTTCCAAAAGGATGAGTCTAACGACGACATCGCTTCTTTAAAAGTTTGAGGCTCATTTTCTAAGAGAAATGTTACAAAATCTGATCCAAACGAAGTTGAAGTTCTTTGACATGTACTACATCTTGGATTTTCATCATTATGTACATTCTCACTTGGCTCATCTAGAGGTCGTTTAGATGCTCCACTAGACTGTTCATGTCTAGTTTTATACGGATAAATATTTTCAAAGAATTTAGCATTATCTGATTCAATTACCGTATTTTTATTGATATCCGGATGTTCGGATTTATGAATCGAAAACCGACATGTTTTGCTACTTTTAGCATATCCTATGAACATGTAGTCCACCGTCTTAGGTCATATCCTTACTCTTTTAGGCATAGGAACTTAGACTTTCGCTAGACACCCCCACACTTTGAAATACTTCAAGTTGGATTTTTTTTCTTTCCATTTTTCATATGGAATTGATTGTGTCTTACTATGGGGCACTCTATTGAGTATTCAATTAGCTGTAAGGATAGCTTCCCCCCACAAATTTTGCGGTAAACCTGAATTTATTAGTAAGGCATTCATCATTTCCTTTAAGGTTTGATTTTTTTCTTTTCGCAACTCCATTAGATTGAGGTGAATACAGGGCCGTAGATTGATGGAAAATTTCATTCTCTACACATATTTTCTCAAAGAGAGATTCATATTCTCTACCCCTATCACTTTTTATCATTTTAGTCTTTTTCTCTAACTGATTTTCAACTTCTATTTTATATTGCCTAAACGCATCTATATCCTTACTATTTAGCAAATAGACATAACAATATCTAGTGCACTCGTCAATAAAAGTTATAAAATACTTTTTTCTACCACGAGATAGTGTTGACTTCATATCACAAATGTCAATGTGGATTAAGTCTAAGAGATTGGAATTTCTTTCAACGAACTTATACGGATGCTTAGCATACTTTGATTCCACACACGTTTGATATTTTGATTTATTGCACTCAAAGTTTGACAAACTTCTAAGTTTATCAATTTTCACAATGTTTTGTAATTGAAATGTCCTGATCATTCATGCCACAAATCATAAGACTCAATCAAGAATGAAGAAACTGAACTTTTATTGATTTCAACATTCATTACATTCATTTTGAATAGGCCCTCGGTGAAGTAGCCTTTTTCCTACATATATTTCTCCTTTACTAAGTACAATTTTTTTCGGAAACAAAAACACATTTGAATCCGTTATTGTCAAGAAGTGACACAAAAATCAAGTTCTTCCATAACTTCGGTACATACAGGACATTGTTCAAAGTCAACACTTTGCCCGATGTCATTTTCAGGCAGACTTTTCCTGTTCCTTCAACTTTAGAAGTTGCGGAGTTGTCCATATATATCTTTTCCTTGCCTTGAGCCGGAGCAAAAGAAGCAAATAACTCCTTATTTGCACAAACGTGGTGGGTGACACCGGAATCCATCCACTATTCTTGAGGATTTTCCACCAAGTTGCATTTAGTCAGCATGGCACACAAATCATCCATTTCTTTCTTGGACTCAATCATATTTTCTTGGTCCTTCTTTTTTTCTTTCTTTAGGGCACGACAATCTATTGACTTGTGGACAATCTTGCCACAGTTAAAGCATTTTTCCTTGAATTTCTTCTTGGGTTGATTGCTTTCCTGTTCAGCATTCTTCCACTTTTTGGAGTTGTTGTGGTCTTCTTCTATAATATTTGCTCTACTTATTGCTGAATTTCCTTTCGATCTTATTTTCTCGACTTTGTTGTCTTCTTCAATGCGTAGTTTCACTATAATATCTTCGGTTTTCATCTCTTTTCTCTTATGTTTCAAGTAGTTCTTGAAGTCCTTCCACAACGGTGGTAACTTCTCTATTATTGCTGCAACTTGAAACGCCTCGTTCACGACCAAACCTACAATTAAGTTCATGTGAACATTAAGAATATTTTTAATATATTCAACTAAGGTATTAATCAAAATCATACCTTCCGCGAGGAGATCGTGGATGATAACTTGCAGTTCCTGGACTTGCGATACAACAAACTTGCTATTAATCATTTTAAATTCTATAAATCTTGCAACGAAGAAATTTTTGGTTCCCACATCCTCAGTCTTGTATTTTCTTTCCAGCGTCCCCCACAACTTCTTTGTCATCTTCATTCCACTATACACGTTGTATAGTTCGTCTTGGAGGCCATTTAGAATGTAATTCCTGCATAGAAAATCTGAGTTTTTCCATGCCTCCACAACGACAAATTTATCCTGGTCTGAAGTACCTTCGGTCACCTCTGGAGCTTCTTCAGATGTGAATCGTTCAAGACATTGAGTTGTAAGGTAGAAGAACATCTTCTGTTGCCACCTTTTAAAATCAACACCGTAAAATTTTTGGGTTTCTCCGCTGGTGCCATTGCCTGCGGAGAACTCGTGTGACTCGTTGTGACAATATTAGTTGCTGCCACAGTCATTGCAGTATCATTCACTTGACTGTCAGTAATCATTTTCCTGTCACAAAAAGACAGTAAATTTTAGTATATCAAAATACTACTTATAAAGTTGCAGCAACTTTAAACACCCCTTGTTTCTAGTTTAACGATAAAGTTTTTATGAATTTCAATCATCAACCGAGTGATCTTTAACTTGTGATGAAGATTTTATTTCTACAAATCACTAGTTAAGTTCAAACGGAGTAGAAATCTTAAAGATTTAATCTCCAGAAACCAAGCTCTACAGATTATGAAAAAAAAAACTATGGTGAAAAGAAAATTTCTCCAAACAAGCAAAAAAAAGATTTTTTTCCAACTTATTTCCATAAGATTATTTTTTTCCGGGTACACAAAATCTGTATTTTCGCAACACTACTTCAACACAAGTTCAAGAATAATCAAGAACACTTATGAAGTTGTCCAACACCTTCAACACAAGATCAAAATGATCTTTCAAAGAAGTATGTTTTCAATTTCTTAAAGAAAAATAGATGAAGTAGAAAAAAGTCAAGTCCTCCGAATTCATGGAATGTCCTTAAGAAAATAATTTCCCTCAAGTACCTGAGGTTGCGGAATTTTCCTTCCAGGATAAAATGGCTTAACAACCAGAATATAGTGGTACCTCAAACTTCTGGTTTTCTTCGAACTCACTCAAGGGGAGATGATCACACAGAGTTTTTAGAAGCAAGAGAATATTTTTCTTATGTAGAAATATTTTCATACTAAACCTGTAGAAAAAATGCAGGTTTATATAGTCATAAAGTGCCCCTTCCTAAAGGTGCAATGGTGTTAGAACATGCACAACGGAAGCAATAATTCTACAAGATCAATAACTTACATATAATCTAGATAACATAATCGAAACGACAATTAGAAAACTTACCTCTTGAAGCTTTCACAAATATCGTTCAATGCCTTGGCCTCCAGTTCTACAGTCTTCTACTACTGCCTGACTTAACCTTTGCTTATCAAACTTGTGTGGGCACGTATTTTTGGACTCAAAGAAAAGATGGAATTACTTTCATCTTCTGAACCCTTAAAACCCTATTTATTCTTGTTTTCTCATAAATAAGAGAAAATCAAGAGGCAAACGTTTTTAGGCCTCTTTAGTTGTCCAAAACGTTTTAGGCCTCTTTAGCTGTCCAAAACGTTTTCAACCATTTAAAGTCAGAAGATATTATTTTCCTTCTAGAAGACCAGTAAATAATATTACTTCTTCTAGTAAGTTCCTTTTTCCTTTCCAAAATTGATTAGTTAATCAGGTATAGCAGGGACCGCAGATTTATTAAGAGAGACTTTCAATTATGATATTAATTCGGTGATGAAAGAATTATCATATCATAATAAATTATAAATTATTCCACTAAAAATCTGTAATTGGACTCCTCGATTTAATTTTGAAATCTACCATTACATCTTATTTAACTCTCCATGTTAGAATTACCGACATCAATCAATTAAATTAAATTCTCTGAAAAAATTAATTCATTGATTAATTTAATCCTTTATTTATAATGCTTAACTTAGTTCACATGACGGATACAAAATCCACCTGCAGGGTTTTCACATGAAAACTTATAAGCAACCGTAAAAGGGTGTCTTCTATCTCAAGTCCGAGACATGGTTCTATCAACTAATTAATATTTCACTAAATGATTCGTCATCATCCAACCTATCAGGAATATGTTGACTCACAAAAGAGTCTCACCTTTTAATTGATTAAAACGACAAAGCAAACCACATAGATCATAATAATTATATCAAGATTAAGAATATAAGTACATGTAATGGACTAGAGAAATCGTTTATTAATATTCAGAACATAAACGAATATCTCTAATTGGTTCGTTCAATACATACGAAATGTACTAGCACAAGAAGGTGGAATATTACCACTCCCATAATTAAGATCAAATTATATTTAATCTTATGCTACAATCATCAAGATGTTTGTCCTACCTCATCTTTGATTGTGAACGTTAATTTATTACTTATAAGAACCGACAATTTTAATCTTCCGTGCATGAGTTAAAATACTCCATAAACAAAATTGTCTACTATATAAGCAAAGGACACACATGTTAACACAATGATCTATTCAAATAAAGATTTTATTAATATAATAAATAGTCTTTGCATGAGATGAAAATATAATACTATAACACAAATTACATGGTTAATAGTATATCCTAACAAATGGCTCATCCGAAAAGGTGTATCCTTCGGAAGAGTCATGTCTGTTCATTCGAAACATTGTGTCTTTTTTCTGAACAGACACAACTATCCGAACAGTCACTCCTTTTCCAAACAATGTGTCTTTTCCTCAAAAGGTTGTGTCTCTCCATTTTTCATTCACACCAATTGAACCCAACAAGATGTAGCAACCCTTAGGCCTAGGGTGCCAAATGAGCGGGCTGAAAATGAGTCAGGAAAAATGGATAAAAATTCGACCTACTCATATTTGATATGAATAAAAAATGAGTAAATGAATGGATAACCATATTATCCATTGTTTCTTATTATGTAAAAGAAATAAGTATTCCTAGATTACAAGCATTTTTACTTCTTTTTCTCCTTTTAGGGTGTGTTTGGTATGAAGGAAAATAATTTCATATTACTCTAGAACCTTTTTTTTTGGGGAAAAAAAGTCATTGAGTCGGTAGTCAAGTTACCAAATCGAGGTCGAAATTTAGGTCTCAAGTTGGAATCGAAAATTGGGTCTCGAGCCGAGGTCGCGTCGAGAATCAGTTCCAGGGTCGGGTCATGTTAGGATCCCAATTCAAGATCGAGAGTTGGACCCCGAGTCAAGGTTGGGAATTAGAGTTGCAATCGAGATCCAGAGTCAAGTCCTGAGTCGGTGTTGGGAGTCGAGAGTCAATTCCCAAGTCGAGATCGGGAGTTGGATCTTGGTTTAGGGTTGAGAGTCAGGTCCCGATCGGGATCAACAGTGAGATCCTGGGTTATGATCGGGGTCAGGGTTGAGAATCGGGTCCCAAGTCAATGTCGGGAGTGACATCTCTAGTCATGATTGGGAGTAGGAAGTTTGGGTTGACATTTGGGTGTCAGGTTGGCGTATGGTCCTAGGTTGGCATCAAGAGTCAAGATCAAGATCGAGACTTGGATCCTAAGTCGGGGTTGAGGTCAAATGTGGGGTGTTGAGTCTTGGTCAATGGCAAATATTTTCAATCTTGCATGTACCTCAAGTAAATACAAAAAGAAAGATGTCCCTGTGTTCCCAAAATCCATTAGATTTGCCACTTCCAACATTCTGGGCAAATGGACAATACTACCAATACAACTTAAAAACACCATTTGATAACTCAAAACGATAAAATTAGAAATGTTAATGATAACAACAACAGAGGAGTTAGGCTATTGCTAGGAAACTCTTCATATAAGGCTTACAAGTATATAACGTCATTTCCTTTCGCGGCATTTCAATTTTCTTCACAGTTCTATGATCTAAATTATAAAGAAATAACTCTTGATCAATCTGCTGCAATTGAAGCAAAAGCTCGCCTTCTTGGACGTACAAAACCTTTATCCACCTCTTAGTGTTGCCACGAACTCCTAGAATTTCCCTGAGACGCGAACTAAGAGGGAAAATTCTCTCATTTAAGAGATCAACCTTGTACCTTTTCATCCACGTTTGTGCCTCATAGTCCTCCAAAATCCATATATCCACGGTATACTTGGGGAAAAGCAAGTTACAGAAAGACAACCGATCATTCTTCACCGAAAGAGTCATAGTTTGATGCGCTTCCTTTGATTTACAGAGAGTACTACTTCCAGGATGAGGCATAGCAGAGAATTCTTCCTTATCCATTCTGAAAACCATGATTCCATTTTCACAAGGAGTAATAGTTTTTCTTTCCAAATCGTGATACACGATCCAATGCAATGCTCCATTAACAACTGGTGGATTGCCACCGCTTGACAAAAAGTTGAAAGAGGTGGACGAACGGATTTTCCTCCATGACCGCATCTTAAAAATATATACGAAATACTGACAAGAACTGCCTCGTACTTGCGTGTAAAGAACTCTGAATTGTCTTGTGTAGGGACAAAAGTACAGAGCAGATACGTAGCCGGGATAAAGTGTATGTCGAATAGTTACTTCCTCTTGTGTAACTGGGTTGACAACATAATAAATATTTTGCCAACTTATGGAAGCAAACAGAAGAACTCCTTGACAAGAGTATGAAAGATTAACAACGTTGTCTTTCCAGTGCTTATTAATCATAAGTTCAGGTCTGAGATGTAATTTCTCGAAGGCGGCCTTCTTCCACCACTTCTTGTTTTCACCAAAAACATAAAGACCAGGCCTGTGCTTGGCAAAATTATCACGTATGAGAAGCATGGGTGTACTAGCTCTACAGAGATCATGTAAGGTGGTAAAACAGTCATGTGATGAGACCAAAGCTCTCCAATGCCTACAAACCCATCGACATCTTAGAAAAGAATGTGGTGGAAGTCTACTCAGAATATCAATGACGAGACAATCGGGCAAACGTTCAAAAGTGCTGTCAACATCATCAACTTTACATATTGTTTGAAGTAGCGAACCCAACAGTTCTGTGGTCCATTTGAAGCATTCAAGTGCCATCGCCTATAGTACAAAGCACAAAATAAGAAAACCAATGCTTGTTTGATATGACAATAAAATATGTACTGATTTATCAAAAGAACAGATTATACTGAGGTCCTCCAGAATTTCATTATTAGGAGCTTGTGGAGTAAATGGATTAAGGTAGTAGATTAGTAGGTAGTGAAGCATTGTCTCACTCATCCTTCATACTAGAAGTCGTAGTTTTGTCATGCTTCCTATAATATTTTTCCATGATCCCTTCACTTTAGTTAGTCTTAGGTGATTTCTCCTCATCTGTCTAAGTCTTGGTGGGCAAAGTTGTCTGTTATATATTTTGGTGAGAAGCTTTAAGTATCCGGATGTTGGTCCGGACACCATTGCTATCAACAAGAAAAATATGGATCATGATAAGACTTTTAATTTGTTAGGTTGGTTTAGATGCTTGATCACGTGAAAGGGAAAATTAATATTTCCCAAGACGAAAATACATGCATGTACATCACGAGGTCCCGAGTTTAAATTCAAATTCAAGTAAAGGAGCAGAGACGAAATTTTAACTAAGAGGGTTTTGAAATCAACATATATAATTGAGGGTGCTGATAAACTTGTGCACGCTCTTTCTGAAAAGCTAATAAAAGAAAAAAGGTAAGTGCTGATACCATTTATATTTCTTAAAATATATGGTTATGTATGGTATGGTCTGAATTCCACAGTTACGTAACTATGAAAAGTCTCACTTATGTAACCATCGATTTGGTGGTATCGCGTCGTTACCTTATTGTTTTTTCTCATTTTGCCTTTATTTATTATTTAATAATCCTATTTTATTCTTTATCTTACCTTTTTAGAGTATTCCTAACCGGTATCCTACTTTTACAGTAGGTTTATCTTTCAAATTAGTGATGTGTGAGATTATGTAACAAAGAAAAACGAAACATTGTGTTAATTAAAACAGTACATTACATCATACGATATTATACATTATGAAACAAGACGTAAGAACCATCCAAACAGTGTGTTAATTGACTCAAAAAATTAACCTCAAATACTCAACTCGTTCCACCCCTAACTGCACTCTTGGGGGAAGGTGTGAGGTGCCAGTGGTACAATCGAGGTGCACGCAAGCTGATCGGTAATTTTTTGGGTCTCGGTGATCCTATGCTTTCCCATAATTTATTTATGGAATAATCTAGGTACAATTTATTTATGATATAATCGGCTCACAATTTATTTGAGGCTGATCTAAAATCTATTTATATAATTCAAAAATAAAAGAGAATTGGGCAAATTAAAGGTACTTACAGTTTATTGAACTGAATTGCGGAGAGGAACTTATGAACTATTCAACCATGTTTCAATTTGAAGAGAGCAACTACTGAACTTACTTTATCCAATGGATATTTTCTAAGCTTTAATATACGTATCAATGTCCTTTTCCAATTAGGATATTGATTGAACAAGAACAAAATTACCTTTTTAACCCCTAGCTAAAACGACATAGCTTTGAAAAGACCAATAATTTTACTATTTTTATAAGGAGATAATTTATACTCCCATGTTTATGTGTCGTCATTTGACCGGATATGAAGTTTAAAAAATAAATAATGACTATAATTTACAAAATTGTCCCTTCCAAAGTTTACTTTTTAATTGTCATTTCTTATAAAGTGAGACCCGTTAAGAATAAAATGGAAATGAAGCAATTAAATAGTTAGTAAATAAGGAAAGATAACATATTTTGGAATGGATCAAAAAGAAAATGACGACACATAAAATGAGACGGAGGAAATATTTGGTCACGGCTTTTACAAGTTAATGGTCATAAATTAGCACAGTAATAATCACCATTTTATTTACTTAATAATGCTAATCTCAACTGGTTGGAGTAAAATAAATTATTCAAACTGAAAATCATACATCACTACAGGGTATAATCAACATTATGCATAAATGGAATAGGCATCACAATGCTACCAACACAACTAAATGCGATATTGCTAAAGGTTAATAATAATAAGATCAGAGAAGTTAGGATATTGCCAGGAAACTCTTAATATAAGTCATACTACAAGTATATAACTTCATCATATCAAGTTGTGCAAGTCCTAAAATACGTACGGTATTTCCAAATCCTTTATATTTACGTCCTACGGTATTTCCAAATATATTCTACCGTACTACCAAATCCATTATACAGAAAAATTACCTGCTTATTAGTAAAACTAATCTCACTCATCAAATCAGAGATAAAAATTTCCTTGGCAGAGTTGATCTCCTTCTCTCAAACTCCCTAACCTGAAAGATAAAAGTGTTATGCCATTAATGTAAGTTCAATGATAATCTCGGAAAAGAAAAAAAAAAAAAAGTGAAACATGTACCTTGCAAATTTGGTCGACCTGAGAAGGAGATGGAGCTGCTAACAGGGTACAACAAGGACCAACCGAGTTTTCTTCATTAACCACATTGTTACCGCCGCTCGATGTCCTCACAGCTTCAACATCATTTCCATCCTCAACCTTGCAAAAAAGAAATATTAAGTTCAAAGCATCAAAATTCTTTAGTTTAAACATATAGGGGAGTTTCAATATCCCCACTTCAAAGGAAATAGTGTGCCTAGCCTTGTTATCAGAGGCTCAAAGTTATTGAATAAATAAACAGTTCAACCTATATCCATTTTTACCTCAGCAGAAATTGAGGATATGGATTTTTGATCAGCATTCCTGATAATTGGGGTCATCAGAGCCCGAAACTCAAGAGAATAGGATGAGAACAAGATTTGTATAAGATCCAACAAAAACGGTAGTATGCAGAGTACCTTTTCAGTGGCAACCGCAGCGGATATATCAACAGAATCACAAAGTACCACCCCTCCTTTTCTACCGTCGCAGTAAGCTGTAATGGATTGACAGTAAACTTTTAACATTTCACAGGACAAAGCATCCTTTACTAAGCTAGTCATCTGGAAGTAAACTAAAGTATTTTTTATAGTGAAATTCAATGAAGAATTAACATAGATGAGGAATGAATTGATTTGAGTTACGGGAAAACCATATTTGAAGGATATAGCCGGATATAGCCATCAATTAAATACAATGACCTCTCCAGCCTTTTCAGCTATTCTTGCTTGTGGGGGTGGGATATAAGGGTATTGTGAGAAGAGAAGTGCTACAGGTTTCAGAAGAGCAGTTCAGCAAAAATTTTATACTCTCAGTTGCTGGTATAGATTGTATCATGATGTACAAGAGATCAATACGGAAAAAGGTCATCTTACAATTTCACAGTATCATAGACAAACACTTAATAGTTATTATGAATGCGGGAGAAGAACCAAAACTATAATAGATTTCATGGAAATAGTGGTCTCCATTAGAAGTTTGTCCGAATGAAGAAGTCGCTGTAATTGTCAACACAATCAACTCGTTCCACAATAAGTTACAGAAGCAAAGAGATATCTCTGGAAAATTCTTTGGCGAGTCGAACTAATAGTTTGTGTTTCCACAATACTTTTTTTCGTTATGAGAAGACGAAGAAAGAAGTGTACACAAATAGAGGCTAGCGGTTACTTTGTAAATGCATTTTCTAAAATTAACTAAAGAACAAACTGTAGCTCGTAACCAGACAAGTCTCCTGTTCCGTCCAAAAAAAGGTTTCTCCTTTACAAAGTGTGTATCTGTTCCGTGAAAAAAAGTTAGGACAGGCCAACAACGATGGAAATGATCAGGATGAAGTCTAATGGAGTTAAGTGTCTCATTGGGTGCTTCTTAGTTAAAGAGACTGTAGGAGACTCACTAGACCTCTGTAAATAAGATAGCTACCATGCTTCATTTATATAAATGGAAATACATATCTTTATAACATGCTTCAATGTTTTGTCATTGTATATGTTCACAAAAATAACAATATATAAACTCTAAATATTTACCTAAAACAGAACGTGATAGATATAAGTTTGTAAAGGACTTTAGGATATCTAAGTGCATCTAACAACAAACACCAATCATATTAACTGGCAAAGCTATCTTTTGTCCCTCCTACATCTCCTTTCAGAGATCATATGAACTTTTCGTGACGTAAGAAATAAATGGAACTGACTGGGAAATATCAAAATTGAGAAAAAAGATTATGGTCATTCCTCTAACAAAGCTAGAAGTCTGCTTCCACATACTAAACAAATTTACAATTAGCTTCATAGCTAACGACGATTCGCTTCATCCTACAATTTAGTTGTTAATATGAAATAGGTTAAGAACTTCAATTAGCTACCTTTTGTCCCTCCTACATCTCCTTTCAGAGATCATATGATCTTTTCCTGGCATAAGAAATAAATTAAACTGACTGGGAAACATCAAAATTGAGAAAAAAGATTATGGCCATTCCCCTAACAAAGCTAGAAACCCTGCTTCCACATACTAAACAAACTCACAGTTAGGCTTCATAGTTCATCCTACATTTTAGTTGTTCATATGAAATAAGTTAAGAACTTCAATCAGCAATGAAAATACTAATAATATATCACCATTTGCTTCTGGTACATTTCTTGATGCCTTTGCAACAACTTTGATAACAATGTCATACACGGAGACTTTAACATCACACTTTTCTGCATAGAATAAAGATGTGCCAGATAATTATGAAGCAAAAGCAACAAGAAAAATTAAACACCTTAATTCTATACTTATAATATCTGTTAGAAATGACCATTGATTTGAAAAGGTTCAACATATTAGATATAAGCAAATTACAATTTATAGCACTAAGAACTTGAGAATTGACAAAACCTGTGGACAAGTACAAAGGAGGAGGAGATTGCTTTGATTCCAATAACCTTGCTGCTATCACCTGCAAAATATTAGGATTGAGAGACACGGCAAATCAAGTATGAGATGTCATCAATGCAGGTCTCCTATATGCATAAAAACACACAAGAAGTGGGAGTGAAGAATATATTGATAGCACCTAAACTTAGTGAAAAATTTAGAACAATGTAGAGCATAAGCCAAGTTGGACGTGGAACCCAGAATAAATCAAAAACCACGATGAATACACTGCATAACGAGCACTTCAACAGAAAAGAGAAAAACAAAAAGACAAACTAATATCCTACTTAGAGTCCTTACTTGAGCAGCTGATATCCTACATGGGGTCCTTATTCGAAAGCTGGTTTATTAGCATATTTTTAATTTTAGGCAGTAAGATGTTGAATTTTTAAGGGTGAAAATTGAATAAATTAACAGTTCAACCTATATCCATATTTACCTCAGCAGAAATTGAGGATATGGATTTTTGATCAGGATTCCTGATAATTGGGGTCATCAAGCCCTGAAACTCAAGAGAGTAGGATGAGAACAAGATTTGTATAAGATCCAACAAAAAGGGTAGTATGCAGAGTACCTTTTCAGTGGCAACCGCAGCGGATATATCAACAGAATTACAAAGCACCACCTCACCTTTTCCATTATCCCAGTAAGCTGTAATGGATTTAGAGTAAACTTTTCAAGGAACTAACATTTCGCGGGAGAAATCATCTTTTACTAAGCTAGTCATCCGGAAGTAAACTTTAAGTTTTTTTATAGTGAAATTTAATGAAGAATAAACATTGATCAGGAATGAATTGGTCTGAGTTACCAGAAAACCAGATAAAGCCATCGATGATGTACAGTAGACAGATATGGATTAAGGTCAACTTATAATTTACAGTATTCTAGACAAACACCAACAGATGGATGCTGCTATCAATAGTTATTATGAATGCTGGGAAAAGAACCAAAACTACAATAATTTCATGGAAAAAGTGGTCTCCATTATTAGTTTGTCTTAATGAAGAGGTGAATGTAAGAAAAATCAGCTTTCTCCACAATAAGTTGCAAGTCAATGGATAGATACCTTTTTAGTTATGGGAAGAGAAAGAGAGTAGAAGTGTACACAAATAGAGGGCTAGCTGTTAAAAAGGGCAGCCCGGTGCACTAAAGCTACCACTATGCGCGGTGTCCTGGGAAGGACCCCACCTCAAGGGTGTATCATACGCAGCCTTACCTTGCATTTCTGCCAGAGGCCGTTTCCAAGGCTTGAACCCGTGACCTCCTGGTCACATGGCGGCAACTTTACCAGTTACTCCTAGCTGTTACTTTGTAAAATGCATTTTTTAAAATTAACTAAAGAACAAACTGTAGGTCGTAACCAGACAAGTCTACTATTCTGTCCAAAAATAGGTTTCTCAAGATGATATGTGAGTTTCTCCTTTACAAAGTGTGTATTAAGTCCGTGAAGAAAAGTTAAGACAGTTAAGAGCCTCACTCCAGACCAACAGAGAGAGTACATGATTAGGATGAAGGCTAATGGGGTTAAGTGCCTCATTGAGAACTATTTAGTAAAAGAGAATGTTGAGACCCCCTATACCTCTGGAAATAAGAGAGCTAGCATGCTTTATTTATATAAATGGAAATACATATCTTTATAGCTTCATTTCTTCAAAGTCAATGTTCAAATTTGAACTTGTAGAATAAGAAAAAATTTAATACACCATGACCATTTGAGAGAAAAGGGGAAAATGGCACATCAGTTATCCTCAATGTGACATTATTTATGCTCACGACAATATCAAGATATAAACTCTTAATATTTTCCTAAAACAGAACACGATAAATATAAGTTTGTAATGGACTTTAGGATATCTAAGTGCATGTTACAACAAACACCAATCACATTTAACTCGAAAAGCTATCTTTTGTCCCTCCTACATCTCCTTTCAGAGATCATATGATCTTTTCCAGACGTAAGAAATAAATGAAACTGACCGGGAAATATCAAAATTTGAGAAAAAAGATTATGGTCATTCCACTAACAAAGCTAGAAACCCTGCTTCCACATGCTGAACAAATTCACAATTAGGCTTCATAGCTAACTACACTTCGCTTCATCCTACATTTTAGTTGTTAATATGAAACAAGTTAAGAACTTCAATCAGCAATGAAAATACTAATAATATCTCACCATTTGCTTCTGGTACATTTCTTGATGCTGTTGCAACCACTTTGATGACAATGTCATTCACGGAGACTTTAACATCATACTTTTCTGCATAGAATAAAGACGTGCCAGAAATTATGAAGCAAAAGCAACAAGAAAAATTAAACACCTTAAGTCTATACTTATAACAACTGTTAGAAATGACCATTAATTTGAAAAGGTTCTACATATTAGATATAAGCAAATTGCAATTTATAGCACTAAGAACTTGAGAATTGACAGAACCTGTGGACAAGTACAAAGGAGGAGTAGCTTGCTTTGATTCCAATGTCCTTGCTGCTATCACCTGCAAAATATAAGGATAGAGAGAAGGCAAATCAAGTATGAGATGTCATCAATGCAGGTCTCCTATATGCATAAAAACACATAAGAAGTGGCAAATCAAGACCGGCTTTTCTTCCTTAACCACATTGTTGCTGCTGCTCAATATTCTCACAGCTTCAACATCATTTTCATCCTCAACCTTGCGAAAAAAGCACTATTAATTCCACAGAATGCATCAAATATTAAAAAAGGAAAAAGAACTAAGACAAGACACTGCCCTAAATCTGTATATACTGATTTTCATCTTCTAATGGCTAAGACAACAGAAAGTTCTACACTTCTATCAGTAGGTAAAAAGAGAGAGCGGAGCAACTTACTGTGATTGCAATAGGCTGCCCAACAGTCACATCTTTTGAACCTTCAGGGGAGAGTATTTCTGCCAAGAGTCTGCTGTCACACCAAATAAAAATATTTTTTTGCCAGCACAGAAAATGAGCACATGAAATTGTAAAACCAACTCTGAATCAAACGGAAAGAATTTCACAATCTACAAGAGCAAACAGGATCCAGATGGAATGCCCCAACTTTAAAGACCCAGAGAAACATGATAAAACCATTAATGAAAACAACCTCACATACTCCAAGACATAAACAGCAACAGATGTAACTAAGGAGGCCTCGCCATTATACAACGGCAATATGAAGAGGCTAGGAAGAATTCTTCCTTCAATTTTTTGAGGCTGCTTTTCTGGATAAAGCCCTAAGAAATAATTACCTCATAGAGTACAGTAAAGATAGTAACAGATATCTCTAACAGTATCTTATTATCTTGCAATTAAACATCATATCTAAAATGTGAAAAGAAAGTTTACCCTTTTTCGAGACTTTCAACATCAGTAGTTGCTTTGTCAGTTTCTATCTCATGGAGAATATCACCAACCTCTATCTGTGTCAAAAGAAAAATAAGATAATAATCACACATGTTATTTAGTTATCATTGCCCAGTGTATGAGGTATTTGTGAAAATTCACTAATCTCATGTTATTTAGTTATCACTCCATTTAACAGTGTTACCTTGGTTATATAGGTAAAAGTTCAAATAAGGATTTCATCAGCAATGACAGGAAAAGAAAACAAGTATAGCATGAAAGTTCAAGAGTAGAACTAGAACTTTCCCTACCATGGTTGGGGACAAAGCTGGCATATCAAGGACCAAATGAGGAGGAAGTTCAGATGAGTTGATATTCGCAAGACTCGCTTCTGGAACACTGTCTCCCACTGATATACCAGCATCTGCAAACAAATGATTAAAAGGATCAAGCGACACATATGTAGCACAATACATTCTAAATTAAAAAATTCACTTATTTAAGGAAAACCACTTACGGCAATAAGTAAAATATGAAATGCAACAGATACAAGCCACATTAAGTACTACACACAAGATCGCAGCACATACATATAGCCAATAGTATGCCTTAAATCTAGTCAAATATTTCTCAGAATTCTTTATCAACTCAGACCGTTTCATCACAGAATTAGACTTCTCCGTAGGATGTAATTGAGAGATATCATCAACATTTGCATTCTGATTTTCCTGATCTGACCTACTTGTCTCTGAATTAATAATCTCTTCGGCTTTCTCAACTTGTTTTCCCCTCTCTTGATCCAGTTTCTCTACAGAAGTGGTCATCTTTTTCAATTCCCTCGCTGCCCCATAGATAGCAAGGCATAATCCTCCAATCATATAAACTACTGATACAAAAGCAATCCACCAGATGACTTTGCAAGGTAGTTTCAAGTCTTGGTAAAATACCCATGCTCCTGTGTATGAAAGTAGAAATCCGATTCGATTGCCCATTGAAGTTATGGCATCTTCTGCTTTGTGCTCTATAGCTACCATTTTTGAATCAATCTTACCCATTTCTTTCTCTAAGTCATTTATAGATGTCACACTAGTCTCCAAAGCTAGTTGAGATCCTGAAGTGAAAGAAATAGTAGTTGTTATGAAATCTAAAGCTAGATATATAAACTGAAGTTATTAAATGCCAATATGTTTTTTTGTGATTCTTTTCTAAAACAGACCAATCAATGGGAAAAAAAAAAGAAGGAAAAAAGAAATATACAAGTTGGTACCTCCCAATTCTTGAGGTGGTATGTCCTCGTGATGAGAATCTTGAGCTAGAGATAAAAAGGAAAAAACAAGCTCAGTGTTTAAGCATTAACATATTTTCAGAAAATACGCACCCAAAATTAAAAAAATATCCAAACAAAATTAACTTTCCACATGAAATGTTCAAAATCATAAGATTAAATGACATTTTGGTACATTCGACCTATGTTTTGTTTAGGACCACAAGATTCAAAAATTTTCTTTACTTTCTTTAACACCGTGTCAAGTAAAAACAGAAAAACAAATTGAAACCGGTGGAGTATGTCGACTTTATGCAAGGTAACTAAATAATGTAATGTGAGCTAGTTTTAATATAGAGATTGGTTCCCCTGTAACTACCAACTAAACGAGCCCTTAGTGTTTAAGATCAGATTTTTCTAACCCATCAGTCTTAAAAATACTCTCTAAGACATATCGCCAAACATTTCCTTTTATAGAGGAAAAACAACAAAATCACATTTTATGCTAGTTCCAACCCAAATAAAATGCTCAATAATGACAGGAGAACATCAATTTAGTGTAAGAAGAACTTTCTATCCATTCCACTTGAATTTTGGTTTATATAACTGGATCGCAGGTAAACTGAGATGAAGTGAATGGTACAAACCCAATTTGGAGGGGAAATTCCTTATATAAGAACAACATTTCCAATTATAGGACTACTCAATCTAGAAAATTGCCCATTGTGGTATCATGGTATAATGCATAAGGGGGTTGGGCATCTTTTTAAACAAGTAAAATGTGGAACTGTATATTGAAAACGTCATTTCATTCCCATTCCGTGTTATTAAACAGGAGTAAGCTAAATTTAAAAACCACACTTTAAGTGCAATAATATACATCATAATTATCAGACATTTAGTTATAGAATATCTTAATTTGACTCGTTGAATCCATTGTTGTGTCCAAACCTCTCCTCAAGCGTCAGATTATCTATTAAGATCATTTTAGTAAAAACAACACCAAAGGGTGTTGAACATCTTTTTAACAAGTGAATGGGACACTTTTTTCTTTCCAAAATATATACATCGGAAAAATGTATAATCAAATGACTTGAAGCACAACGTTCTACAGATAGCATAATTTACCAAAACAGCCACAATTGAAATGTATCAAAACGTTGTATATGGATGAATTATTACCTTCTGGGGGGTCTGAAGATTGAGAGTTATCTGTAAAGGGAAAAAACATACTGAGTTTGTATTCAATTCGAGAAAAATATAATAACCCACAAAATCAACACATATACTATATACAGGTCGAATGAAGGTAAATCCAAAGTGCATGGGCGAATGTCAAAATTGATATCAAATATTGTTACTCAACTAATTTAATCACCATATTCACACAATACCATTTTTAGAAAGCACAAAAACAACATATTCAAACAAAAACAACAAAGACAAACTTAATGAAATATTCAAACAAAAATCACCAACAATAAACGTGACCCACTGTAATCACACAAGTTAGGTCTCGGAGCATAGAATGTTTACGGACCTTACATCTACCGTTGCAGGGTAAAGAGGTTGCTTTCAATAGACCCAAGTAGAAGTCAATAATAACATACCAAGTGTAAATCCACAAAGTGGGTCTTAGAGGGTAGAGTGCACACAAATCATACCTATACCTCAGAGGTGTAGTGATTGTTTTCGATAAACCCCGACTCAAGATAAAAACAGTCTAGAAAATGAAGTGATGGAAATTAAAAAAAAAAAGTCGCAGACAATAATAGAACAATGGATAGTATCAAGTTAATATACTCCTACCTACTAGTATGGACGCACTCCAACCTATTACCGTTCTATCTTAATTTGTGTCCTTAACAGTTTTCTATCTAAGGTCATGTCCTAGCTGCAATGGTCATGTCGTGTCTAATAATCTCTCTTCAATACATCTTCGCTCTACCTTACTCGCTCACCACACTGAATGCAAACCATCTCTACCTCGCTTTCCGATAGACCCAAACAGAAATCATAAATGCAAAAACCAAATGCAAAGTGTGTATATAAACTAAGAAAGTGAATCCAACTAAAAAGATGAACCCAGAAACTGTATTTCATCATGGTATTCGAAAACCAAATACAGTGTATAAACTAACTCGAGAACTAACTTTCGAAAACAATATCACATGTTACTCAGCTAAACACTAGACCCGAACAATATTTTTAGAAAATGCGAACCCAAACTATATGAAATATCCAAACACAACTAACTTTCCACATTAAATGATCAAGACGACATGATTAAAGGATATTTTGGTACATTCTACCTATTTTTAGTATAAAACCACAAGATTTAAAAGTTCTCTTTACTTTTCAACTCTGTTGTCAAGTCAAAACTGGACAAACAAATTGAACAGTAGGATGATTTATCATTAACACCCCCCGTGTCTCATCAATCAAAATTACATCATCCGCAAATAGCATACAACAATGCCCTCTCCTTGAATACGCCGCGTCAAAACATTCATCACCAAGGGCAATAAAAATGAACTAAGAATCAATCTCTGGTGCAACCCTATCAAAGTAGGAAAATGTTCTGAATCCCCTCCCACTATCCTACCCAAGTCTTCACTTTATCATACATGTCCTTAATCAATCTGTTGTACGCTTCAGAGACCCCTCTAGCCTCTAAGCATCTCCAAAGAACCTCCTTAGGGACTTTTTCATACGCCTTCTCCAGGTCGATGAACAATGTGTAAGTTCCTTTTCCTCTCCCTATACATCTCCACTAGTCTCAGCACAAGGTGAATTGCCTCTGTCTTCGAGCAATCGGGCATAAATTCAAACTGATTCTCTGAAATAAACACGATCCTTCTCAACCTACGCTCGACCACTCTCTTCCAAATCTTCGTAGTGTGACTCAACAACTTAATACCCCTATTATCCTTGCAACTCTGAATGTCACTCTGGTTCTTGTATAAAGGAATTATCGTACTCTATCTATAAGTCTCAGTCATCTTCGCAGGCTGAAAATGCCATTAAACAATTCGGTCAGCCACTTCAAACCTGCCCTGCCAGTATACTTCCAAAAATCCACTGGGATCTCATCAGGCCCCGCCGCCCTACCTCTACGTATCCTACGAGTAGCCTCTATGACCTCCTCAACCTTTTTACGTCTACAATAACCAAAATCACGATACCCCTCTGAGTGCTCCAGCTCCCCTAACACAATGTCTTTTTCCCTCTCGCCATTCAAGAGTCTATAGAAATACGACTATCACCTTCTCTTAATATGAGCATCCTCCACCAATACTCTACCATCCTCCCCCTTGATGCACTTCACTTGGTCAAGCTTACAGGCCTTCCGCTCCCTACCCTTAGCAAGCCTATACATGCTCTTATCCCCGCCTCTCTCCTCTATTCCCGCATACAAGCTTTCAAAAGTTGTTGTTTTAGCTTTTTTTCTAGCTAACTTGTTCTCCTCCCTATTTGTTTGTTTGTCCTATTCATCTTTACTTTCAACCAACTTATCATAAGCCACCTTCTTAGTCTCCACCTTCTATTTAACTTCTCCATTCCACCATCAATCCGCTGATGCTAGCCAAAACGACCACTCAAGACACCCAATGTCCCTCTAACTGTCTCCGTAATACAACTGCTAGCCCTATCCCACATACTATGAACGCCCCCCTACACTCTCACACCCCTACCGCCGCCAACTTCTCACCCATCTCCAGAGCACTAACTGGAGTCAAGTCACCCCACTTAATTCTGGGTTGACCCTCCCCGCCCCTCCTCTCTTGCCCTTCTCGATACCTAAGTCCATCACCAGAAGCCTATATTGGGTCGAAAGATTCTCACAGCAGTCCTTACACATCGTTCTATGCCCCTTCCTAAGCAGCCAAAAAAATCAATCTAAGTCTTGGCTACCGCACTTCGAAAGGTAATCAGGTGGCGCTCCTTCTTCGTAAATCTCGAATTCACTACCACTAACCCAAAGGCCCTCGCAAAATCTAAAAAAGCAGCTCCCTCTTCATTCCTATCCCCGAAACCAAAGCTCCATACACATCGTCATAGCCTCTCGATAATGACCAGATGTGCCTATTGAAATCCCCTCCTATGAAAATCTTCTCAGAGCTAGGCATACCTCTCACCATTTCATTCAAAACCTCCCAAAATCTCTTTTCTCCTCCTCGTCCAAGCTCACCTGCGGCGTATAGACGCTACAAATGTTCAGAGTAAACCCTCCAATGATCAACTTAATCGTCATCAACCTATCGTTGACCCTCTTAACCTCCACTACCTGCCCCCTAAGCTTTTCATCTATTAGTATACCTACCCCATTGTTATGCCTCTCCCTCCTGAACACACGCAATATTGATCCTCCTCTTTCTAAGAATCTTCACGAGCTCAATGGTCTTACCCTGTAGGATCCCTATGTTCCAAGACCCCACCCTCAACCTATCAACTCTTGCATCATGCTTACCCCTACTACCCCTCACCCCATACCCCACACCAAGCCTTGACCCCAACCCCAACCCCGCCATCCCCCTTCCCCCACACCCGAAACAAACCCCAACCCCAATCCCAATCCCCTAGGACATGACCCGAGCTTACCATCAACCACCAAAGCCACTACTAAAAGGAAATAGAGAAATAGAAACAGCCAATCATTAGGAAATGAAAAGGGAAGGAAAGAAAGTACGCATTGTTACCTTCAGGTTCTTGAGATGCGATGGCTACGTAATGGGGATCTTGAACTAGAGATGAAGAGGAAAAACCAAGGTTAGTTTCTGCTTTGTTTAAGCATTACCCAGAAATAAAAATATCCAAAATACAAGACATTTTCTTTCATTCTACCTACTTCTAATTTAACACCACAAGATTCAAAAGTTCTTTTACCTTCTTAAACTCCACATCAAGTCAAAAACAGATAAACAAATTGAAACGGACAAAGTATGTTGGATTTTATACACAGTACACAAACAATGTAATGAGGTGTGGTAGTTTTTATATAGGATTAGTTCTCCTACTCTGCCAACCAAACAGGCCCTTAGTGTTAAAGATTTTCCACTGTAGTATCATGGTATGTTTAACGATGCATCAGGGGTTGTGCATCCTTTTTCAACAAGTAGAATGTGTAACTGTATATTGAAAATTCCATTTCATTCCCATCCCTGATGTTACTAAACAGGAGTAAGCTAGAATGTGTAACTGTATATTGAAAATTCCATTTCATTCCCATCCCTGGTGTTACTAAACAGGAGTAAGCTAGAATGTGTAACTGTATATTGAAAATTCCATTTCATTCCCATCCCTGGTGTTACTAAACAGGAGTAAGCTAAATTTGGAAAACATACTTTAAATTCACTCATATCCATCATAATTATCAAACATTTAGTTTTACACTATCTTAATTTGTTCTATGTTTTTTATATTGCTATTTGTCCCGAGTCGGCTCTATCAAAAACAATCTCTCTACTTTATCTGAGGTAGTGATTTGAACTGTGTACAATTTACCCTCCCAAGCCCCATTTTGTAGAAAGACAGTGGGTATGTTGTTGTTGTATCTTAATTTGACTCTTTACACTTTCCAGATTATTGAAAAAACAAATACAGGGTGTATAAAGTATAAACTAAGAAATACCTCTTAGAGGTGGAAAATACGTCAACAGTCTTCCCCTGCGTAGCAGCAACGGCTTTAGATACATTTTGTCAGTGTAGGAGTAGCAAAGACGAAGAAATAAAAACAAAGGAAAAAAAAAGAAAAAAGCAAAAGAGGAATTGATATGCAAACAGAGAAAAAAAGCAAACAGAGTTCTAAGTTCTAAACAATGAAGAGAAGAAAAGCTAAAACTTGGTAAAATCAGCTATGAAAGGTGCATGGTAGTACAAAACTACTAAAATGCGCACTGTATACTGGAGCAAAAAAAACTACCGCCATTTTTATTTTTCTTTTTTTTGTCTTATTTGCAGGGTCGGTTGTACTGCCTAATTTTTTATTAGTTTCATTAGTATACTTGTATTTCTCTGTTAAAAGAATTTACTACAATTGCTAAAAAGGTTTTAACTTATTACTCCCATCCTCTCAATTTATGTATAGCTTTTTAAATTTTGAGATTCAAATAAAAGAAAAATTAATCCTAATATTTCATATATTTTATAAATATATTTTAAATTATCAATAATTATGATTTATAATACATTTTAACTCCTTGTACCTACAAAACAAATAAACAAGATTAGTAGTAAAGCCCCTCGTCATCACTCAAGAGAATCTCATCTTTATATGCCTCACAATTGGAGCAACTAATGTTGAAAGTTTGTTATACTCTGACGTAGTTTTCAAATATATAAATTTTATTTTACAAATATTAAAAATTCTGTACTCAAATTTACGGACAAACTAAAATTATTTGACTGTCAAAAAATTAAAAAACAACACATAAATTGAGATAGAGAAAGTACACTTTATTATTTCTTCTGTCTGGATTTACATGATATTGTTAAAATTTCAAGATTCAAATTTAAAAAAAAAAAAAAAAATGTAAATTTGATTACTGAAGTTTTAAAAATTTTAAAATAAAATTTAAATATTTAAAACTATTCAAAAGTATTATAAATTAGTGTACTTGGTCGCGTTTTGCGCAACTGAATAAAGAAATTCTTTTACACATAACAGAAATTAAAAAAATAGTATTACATATTTAGATTTCACTAAAGAAAAATAAAAAATTTAAAATAAATGAATAAAATATAAATAATCTCCACATTTAGTTTAAAGCTTGCCATTCCTTTTTTTTTTTTTATAGTTCTCATGATATCTTTTTAATACATTCAAAAGACATCGTTTTCATCCTAAACTATATCCGAAAAATCAAAGTCACACCTAAACTATACTAATGACCTATTACACACCTAAACTATAAAAAAGTGAAACTATTTACATCATGTCAGGCTACCACCACTTGCATGTGGTGTAGTGTTTTACACGTGCTGTCACGTCAGTAAAAAGTATCACTTTTTTATAGTTAAGGTGTGTAATAGGTCACTTATATAGTTTAGGTGTGGATTCGACTTTTCGACTATAGTTTGGGGTGGAAACGATGTCTTTTTCTTTAATGTTTTTAGTCGTTTACTTTTGTTATTTAATAGGCTGGACGCGCCTAAAATAAGTGTAACACACGCGCCTTAGAATGGGGGTCGCGGGGAGGTAATAATATACTTTTATATAGTTAAGGTGTGTAATAGGTCACTTATATAATTTAGGTGTGGCTTACACTTTTCTTGTATAGTATGGGGTGGAAATGATGTTTTTTTCCTATGATATTCATGAAATATGAATACATGGACTTGAGAAGAAAAATTAAAATAGATTAGTATCTTGTTAGTCGTGAATAGATTAGAATCTTGTTAGTCGTGAATCTTTCTCTAAGCGCTTCAATCTGAAACAAAAAAGAAATGAAATCACAAAAACTCAGTGAATAAGGAATATTTATAAGATTGGATACCCCGAATAACTATAACTATTATATAGTACGTAATAAAATATCAATATTTTTTAGATAATGATTCCAAGTCAAAAAACAAACTCACATGTCAAGGTACCAAAAAAAAAAAAAAATAGATCGGTAGAAATAAAAATTACTTGGGTGCTTTTTTTAGATCGTAGTAGAATTTGTTCATCATTTTTTTTTCGAATCATATAGAATATATTCGTCTAATAGAAATAGAACTAATATAAAAATATCTGAATTTTAATATTTGTCAAAGATATAACATGCATATCATAGAGACTGATCAAGTGAAAGAGTATCAACAAAAAAAATAATATGTACTTCTCCTATATTACAAATGAGTGAAAATATTAGAGAATGAATGAATTTAAAAGAAGAAGATGAATGTCAAACAAAAAACTAAATGTGTAGTATAAATCTAACTTAGATTTTTACTCTTAGACTTCCCAACTAACATTTGTTTGTAACTTACCAATGGCTTTTTGTTTTTTAAAATTTTAAAAATATATTAAAACATTGCATAAAAGCAAAAAATATGTAAGCAATGCCGCAAAAAGAAATTTAGCTATATATATAATCAAACTTTTATATCCCTTATCTGAAATTCCTTCCATGATATAATTTAACATGTTGAATTAAAAAGGACACCTTTAATCCCAAATTAGGTGATGTTTTGACTTATTGAGAGTCAGATTAATTAATTTTGCAAAGTTAAGTCGGATTAAAGTAACTCAATATTATAAAATTGAAAGATAGACAAAAAAATTATATGAAAACTATTACAAGTTGCAATTCTTCTCAATATTAACTAAAGTTTACATAACTTAAATCTCGAGAAATGAAAAATATCATACAAATTGAAACACTGAAGAACTATACCTTTTTTAATTTTTATCAGAATAATCTTGTACTTGATGTTGTAACACTCTTCATACCGAATTATTGCTAATGCTCTCATGAATCTTCTTTTGCAAGCAAGTCATGTTAGTTTGATGAGAAGAAAACATAAATGTTGAAAAAAAAAAAAACACAAAAAACTAACAAAAATTACAAACCTAACAATACATAAAATGTATGAGTTGTGAAAGAAAATTTCTTTTATTACTACCAACAAAGAGAAAAAACTTTTAAACTTCTTCCATAAATTTTGTATCATGAAATCAGTTTAAAATTGTTAGAAATTTTTGGCATTCCTCAATAAGCTTTAATACTCTTAAATGTATTTTCTTTTTAATGGAGCAATGAATGAAAACATTTATAGAATAAATGATAGAGTGGTTTAGTTTTCTTTCTATTATACACATAAATATTTAAAATAGAAGAAAACTTAATTAATATTCAAAAAAATCACAAAAAATAAATAGATTTGGAGGCCTCTAAGGCATACCACATAAGATTTACAATTGATCTCCTTTATATATATATATATATATTGATTGATTATAACAATAATTAATAACTTAAATATGTGTAATAAGACAGAGAACAAGATTTTTTTTAGAAAGTAGTAAGTGTTTAACCACAAATTAAACACGTGTTCTCTTAAAAATAATGATTTCATCTATCTTTTAGATTGTTATCCATTAACTAATTTGAGTTTCCTATATCATTATTGGTTTAATTTCCAACACTTAGCTATGGACATTGTTGAGTAATTCATTCATTTTAAAATAAGTGATATGTTTCTTTTGAAAAAATACATAAATTCATTCTAATTTGTCTATAAAATTTACTTTAACATCGAAACTTTATCAGTAATTTTTTTTCTAATTATTTTTAAAGTGAATTTAACAAACATGTTTAGACAAAATTTCAATTAAGTGGTATTTCACATTGTGAGGAATACATTATATAACGTTTTTTCAATTTTACCCATATTTAAATTTTAAAAAAATTACATAACTAAGAAATTAATTAAAGTATACATCTTTTTCAAGATATTTATTAAGGATAAGTTAGTAAAAATATATTTTTCTTTTAAGAAGTGGATAAATTTTTAAGAAATGATTATAAATTTAAAATATCACTTATTTTAAAATGAAAAAATTACTTTACTCTAGAAATTTAGAAGATAATCACGTAATATGAGACAAAAAAATGAGTAGTAGCGCAAACTAGCATGCAAAGAGAAAAAGAAAGCGCTAAAATAAGCCTATTGTGCATTTTAGTACAAAAACCACTAAAATGCGCCTCTGTAGCAAAGAAAAAACTAGCTCGTACTTTTTCTGCTTTTCTGTTTGACGTCTACTTTGTACTCAATGATTCATTTATTTATTTTTCGATTTTTCATTCGGTGTTTGATACCCACATCGAAGCCCGACTAATTCGAATTCGCGCCGGGTAGGGCTCTATTCGGGGAGTAGCGCTCCCAACAGAGTTTTCTTCATGTCCAGAATCGAACACTCGGCCTCTAATTAAGGGTGGAGCAGCCTTATCCGCTGCACCACAACCCATGTTGATTAATCAATGTTTCATTAATTACATTGTATAAAGCCTTGGTATGCTTGTATAAGTTGTATTACTCTAGACAAAAATTACTACATTTGTTAACTTTTCAAATTAAAATAAAAAGGTTCAATTTTCCTACTTTTTCTGTTTCAATTTATAAAGCACAGTTAAAATTTTGAGATTTAAATTTTTGAAAATTTTAACTGTGAATTTGGATACAGAGATTTAAGTATTTTAAAATGAATTTTATATATTTAAAAATAAAGTAAAAAATATTACTCCATAAATTTTGCTCAGTAACAACATGGAAAAATAAATAAATTAAGTAACGCGATATTAGGCTTTTTCGTTTGATTTTTAGTTTTCTTTCATATGAATTAAGAATTTTACTACTATTACGATTTCCAGCACTGCAGTTATCGTATTATATAATAGTAACTACTACTGTATTTGTAATATATTTTATCTTTCTTTCTTTAGCATTATGTCTTGGCTTCTTCATTCTCACTGTCTCTTCTTTTCTTTTTTTTGTTCAACTGATAATATTTTGGAGAAAGTACAAAAATAACACCTAAAATTAAAATAATTTTATAAAATTAGCACCTAAATTTAAAATTTCAGTAAATAGTCATTAAGCATCACAATTCGACCCTTTTCGTTTTGAGTACTGGCCGCCGACTTTTCATCTTTAATGGACCCATATTTTTGTGGCTCCTTATTCTTTTTTAGCATCTCATAATAACATATTATTATAGTGTCCTACTGTACTTTAATCCGCATTTGGATTCTATTTTTTTTTTTTTTTTAGATTATTACTGTTAGAACTTGAACATATTGTTATGTCAATTCTTGTGCCATTGTGTGAAATATTATAGTAATTTTTAGTAGAAATTTTTGTATGGAAGCAATTTAACTTAAGATAACACAGATGCAAACAAATAAACAAATTATTTAGTCAACTTTAGTCCTGTTCAGATTGATTGAGATATAATGCATAGTTTAGTCCATTTCACTTTCAAAAGTCAAAGCAGACGTTGGACAATTCAACTGAACTTTTAGGTAGATTTATAATTTTATTCTAAATCATTTACATGACAATCTTTTTTAAGTGATATAACATTATTAAAATAACGTACTATTTGTTTTGTTTAGTATTACTTATTTATACAATAAAATACAATATCATATACTTTTAATATAATACAATTGTTAAAAATATGTATTTATATATAATAACGATACAGTTTCTATACATATACATATTCTATATAATAATTATAGCATTTTTATACACATTCTATACAATTTTTAACTAGAATTATTATTTAGATACATATTTTATACGACTCTATATAGTTTTTACATGCATTCTAAAAATGTATCAATCTAGTATAAAAGAGTATCAATTGAGTATATGGATACTGTAAGTGTATCAATATAGTATAAAAGTGTATCAATGTGATATAAAAGAATATTAATTGGATATAGGGACTGCATGTGCTTGCATAGAATTTCCTTTCTTTTTATAAAAAAGTGTATCAATATAATATAAAAGTGTATCAATGTGGTATAAAAGTGTATCAATTGAGTATAGAGACTGCATGTGCCCAATTGAGCTAAATGGCTAAAAAGGGGAATTACTTTAGCCGACCGGCTACAACATGTCCACCTTTTTAAATGTGGGCCATTTTTTTTTTAAATGGTCATACCATGTCCTTTTCCCTAATGTTTTTACTTGAGTTGTGAGCCTATCGAGAGAAAAATTTCTACCTTATAGAGATAATATCTTCATACACACTGCTCTCCTCCAGCCCCACTAATAGGTTTACATTGAATATATTTTTATATTGTTATTTCAGCTCGATTGAAGTTTGATCAAAGCTCGCATGTAGTTAGCTTCGCTCAGCTCAGATCGATTGAAATTTGGTCAAAGCTCGAACTAGATTGAGCTAGCTCGCTCAGCTCAATTAATACGCTTTGATCACGCAATAGTTACTTCAAAACTAAAATTCATTCATTAATCATAATAAAGTTAGAAAAGTGTCAATTTAATCATATTATTTATTATAATTAGTTGTAATTTTGTACTTTTCAAACTAATTTCATCCAATTAGTTTTATTATATACACTATTTTTTAAGATACTCTGATATTAGATTTAAAGGTGTCACTACGAGATATGCCAATTATTCAGGCTTCAATATTTTTATTTCTTGAGGCCAGTTTATGTGACATGGTTGAATTTCGAAAAACAAATAATTTAATTTTGATCGCTAATTCGAGCATGAAATCTTTAAGTTTTTCGAAATAAAATTTACATATTTAAAAAATTACATATAAAATATTATAAATTACAATAATTCTCTCTCTCTCTCTCTCACACACACACACACACGCGCCAGAGAAAAAACTACCTCTAGTTTTTTGCTTTTTTATTGTGCGGTCTATTATTTCGTACTTCTTTGCTTTAATTACATTGTATAAAACCTTAATATACTTGTATTTCTCGAAAAAAAATTACTATAATTGTTAACTTTTCAAATAAAATAAAAAAGGTTCAATTTACTACTACTTTTTATTACTTTCTCTACTTTAATTTACGTAACATAGTTAAAATTTTGAGATTCAATCTTTTTAAACATTGACTGTGAATTTCAATATAAATTTTTTAAATTTTTTCAAATAAAATTTATATAAAAAAATTATAAATTATAATAATGAATAAATTATAAAATATAAAATATTTTGATAAAATAAATTGATTGAGTCATAAAATTTTATCTGTGCTGTATATATTGAGATGGAAATAAGACAAAGAAAAGGAATTACTTAGAAAGCAATACTAGGTGTTTGAGTTAACACGTGTTCACTTGAAAAAAAATGATTACCTTTTAGATTACTGTCCACTAATTAAGTTGAGTTTCTCTATCATTAGGTTTAGATTCCGACATTTAGCTATGAACATTGTTAATTAATCCATATTTTAAAAAATAAGTGGTATTTTTAATTTTCAATTTGTTTTCAAAGAAGTGGTGTTTCACATTTAGCAACATCTATCTATACAAGCTCGATCAATATAGAGAGAATCCGACAAAAGCATGAAATTTTGTTGTCTATTTTAGCTCAGTAACAACATGAAAAATAAAAAGAAGAGGAAAAATAAACTTAAATTGTCTGATATTAGGGTTTGTCGTGCAGTTTTTTATTTTCTTTCGCATGAAATAAAAATTTTGTTATGATTTTCAATCAGTGGCGGAACCAGGATATTCACTAAGTGGGTTCATAAGTGAACATACGAATTAATCAAAGGGAGTTCAACATCTAATGTATATACATAAAATATAATTTTAACTATATATATATAACATAATTTTTCACCGAAAAAGATTCGGACAAATCCCCTCGACAAAGGGTAGATCCGCCACTGTTTTCAACACTTCGATTATCGTACTATCTAATGGTAATGGCTATTCTATTCGTAGTATGTCTTGTCTTTTGTTTTTAGCATTATTTCTTGACTTCTTCAATCCCATCGTTTCTTTTCTTTTTGCCCAAATTAATAATGTTTCTAATTGAGTTGAGTGTGTATAAAAAAATAAATCTACCTTGTAAGATCTGATCTCCATATACAAAATCTTCCAAAAATCCTACCTGTAGTATTACACTTAATATTTTTTTTTGGTTGTTCCACATGATATAAAAAATTACTTCACTCAATTTTCTAGACCTAATGGCACAAGTTCTCATATGCAAATATTTGTTTAGCGAGAATCAACAAATTGATTAGCCTAACTATTTTTATATTAAAATGTTTGTTCATAGAAATTCCACAACGAGATATGACTGTCATTGGGGCTTCAATATTTTTATTCCTTTACATAAATACAATTAAAATTTCAAGTCAAATAATTTAATTTTGATCGTATCGAGCATGAAATCTCTAAGTTTTTTAAAATAATATATATATATATTTGAAAATTACGTAAAAATACTATAAAATCACAATAATTTATAATTTAAGTATTTAAAAAGTATATAAAAACATTATGATAAAAAAGATTTGTTTAAAACTCGAAATCTTAAAGGTGTTGCATAAACTATTCATTTCATTCCTAAGGGGGTGATTGTCCATGAAACATTTTATTTTTTTTCCGGAGTTGAACTCCAGAAAAAATATTTGACCATAAAATTTGTGAAAGTTTCAAAATTCAATTATTTTTATTTTTATTTTTTTTCACTCCAAATTACTCATAAAGATTTAAAATTATAATTTATACTAATGGTCAGATACAATTTCAAATTTCAAAATATTTTCACTTTGAAACATAAACTACTTTTTCCAAATTCTCACATTTCCCTGGCCAAACGTCTCCTTCAGTCTATTAGTTAAGTAGAAGTTTAAGACAGTTTTTGGTCGGATCTGTAATTTCTTGCTTTTATACATTGTCCTTTCACTTTAACAAAAATGACAAATTATGTTAAGCTAAATATAGTACTCTTAATAGCTTTTCTTGCAAGTTTTCTGCACTACTGTCCTTTCCATTTTTTCTTATAATGCCATCAGTCAACTCTTCTGCATTTCTTGTAAATCCACTGATCGCTTCATTTGCTTTAGTTATTGAGAAATTCAATTAGACTCCAACATACACCCCCTCCCCCCTCCCCCCTTGTGGCAATTTGACACTACTAAAATAGTGGGTTTTTTTTTGTTAAAAGGATGTATTAAATTAAACAGAATCACACATGGCGTTATGCCTAGTCAGGCTCAGTTACAAAAATATATAGGGGCTTCACGCCCATGAGTACTCAAAGAAATAGGGACACTTCTTTGATAAAAAGTTCCAGAAATATCATTCCGGACTTCCTTTACAACAAAAGATAGTGGTGCGACAAAATCTTGGCTTCCTCCAACAAAACCTGCACTGCACCATTCTTTGCCAGTGCATCGGCTAGTTTGTTTTGCTCCGTATAGCAATGTTGCACGGCTGGCCCTCCCAGTCTTCTTATCAATAATTTGCAGTCATCAATAAGTGGATCATATAGTGGGTTACCTTTTGACAACATGTGGATTACTTCTTCAGAATCAACATTAATCTCAATGAAGGTTAGATTTTGTTGAAGCACTAGCCTAAGACCTTCTCTAAGAGCCATCAGTTCCATGTGATTGATGGTGGCATACATGAAACTTTGAAGGAAACCTACTACCCAGTTGCCTCTATTGTTCCTGACCACCCCACCAATATCCCCTTTCCCAGGGTTATCAGTGCACTATGTTAACTTCTACAATGCAATGGGAAGAACTAAGTGAATTATAAGCTCAAGCAAAGGGAAGCTCTGCATTCACAAACTGAAAGAGAAGAAATTTTGAGTACAATTCTAATCTGCTAACTGCTGCTCCTAACCTCTATTTATAGAATCTATTGGCTCGTTGCTATCGTATTTATCCTAGACATTAAGTTAGGCTAACAAACTAACTAACCGCCTCTAACTAACAGTTGCATATACCTTAGCTGTTAATGTACAGATGTACACTTTCCTAACTAACAGCTACATACACCTTAGTTGTTAATGGACAGCTGTACCCTTTTCTAACTGTCTAACATCCTCCCTCAAGCTAGGCATATGAAACACATTCTTCATGCCTAGCTTGGTAAGTAGGTGCGTATGTTGAACTATTGTGAGACCTTTGGTAAGTAAATCTGCAGGCTGTTCTGATGTATGAAGATATGTTGGTTAAACTAATTCAAGTTGAATCTTCTCCCTGATAAAGTGACAATCTATATCTATGTGCTTAGTTCGTTCATGAAACACAGAATTAGCTGCAATTTGAATTGCAGACCTGCTATCACTACATATAGACATTGGCAAAGTAATGTCAACTCCTAGTTCATTGTACAGTCCAACTAACCACACAATCTTAGCTACGGTAGATGCCAAACTCCTATACTCGACCTCTGCGGAGCTCCTTGAGATAGTGTCTTGTTTTTTTAATTTCCAAGAAACCAAAGAATCTCCATAAAACAAAAGGTAACCAATGATTGATTTTTTGGTGTTTGGGCATGATGCCCAATCTGCATCACAAAAAGCTCTCAACTGCTTTGTGCTTTTAGATGTCATAAGAATTCCAAACCCTGGTGAATGCTTTACATACTTGACCACTCTCATTGTTGCTTTCATATAAGATACTTTAGGCTTATGCATGAATTGACTCAAAAGCTGAACTACAAATGCAATATTTGTCCTGGTTATAGTCAAGTAAAGTAGTTTGTCTACAAGTTTTTGATATATTGTAGGATCTTCTAAAACCTTGTCAGTGCTGCTAGAAGGTGGAAAATATAAGTCAAATTCTGATGTGGTAAGCTTCTGATTTAATTCTATGGGGGCTCCTACAGGCTTTGAGTTGGACAATCCCATGTCTGATATCAACTCCAAACAATACTTTCTCTGGTGCATAAGAATACTGGCCTTACTTCTTGCAAATTTGATGCCTAAAAAATATCTCGTCACCTAGATCCTTAATCTTGAACTTATCTGGAAAAATCTTCTTTGTGTCCAATATCATCTCATGGTTATTTTCTGTTATCAGCAAGTCATCAACATAAATGAGTACTACTACCTAAGGGTACTTCCATGTATACACCCTCATTCAAGTCATCTTGAAGAAAAGCATTGAATACATCCATTTGATGAAAGTTCCAACCATTTACAGCTACTAATGAAATGACCACCCTGGTTGTTACCATTTTGATAATGGGCAAAAAATTTCCCCGTAGTCCAAGCCTTCTTTTTGGTTGTAACCTTTAGCAACCAACCTAGCCTTGAATCTATCAATCTCACCATCAACCTTGTACTTGATTTTATATTCCCATTTACACCCAATTACTTTCTTACCTGTAGGAAGTTGTGTAAGTACCCATGTATGATTATCTTCTAAAGTTTGTATCTCATTTTGCATAGTTGTAATCCACCTACTAGGTTCCTTTTCTTGGGATATCTTGGTAACAAAACTTCTATATGAAGGAGAAATGCTTTGGTAACTATCACATCTGCAATGGAATATAGACAATTCCCAACTATTGTTTTCTTTCCTGATAGAACATAATTTGTATGCCAAAGGGATGGCTTTGCAAGCTTGTTAGACTTTCTAGTGACAACAGGTGGTATGAAACCTGTTTCATGAGAAATATCAACACCCACATATGTTTCCTCAACCACTGCAATACTTTTTCCTAGCAAAACTTGTTCATCAATGCTTGTAAGCTCAACATCAGGAAACTTAGTTATTTCTTCAGCCATTGGATGAATATGGGCATCTGTTTGTACAGGAGTATCAGCTGGTGCAGGTATCACATAAGGGCTATGGTCACGTGTTGGAACATCAGATTGTGACATAATAAAATGCAGATCATCAGAGTTGAGTCCTTGTGCTTGGAAAGGACAAACTATTTCATCAAACTTCACATCTCTACAAACAAATATAGTATTTGTCTCCATATCAAGTAATTTGTACCCTTTTTGTACTATAACATAACCAAGCAGAACTACCTTCTTAACTTTAGGAGAAAACTTGTCATCTTTTAATAGATTTGTTGCAAAAGCAAGACACACTATCACCTTAATATGAGATAAAGATGGTTCTTTCCTATAGAATAACTCATATAGTGATTTATTTCCTAAAATTGATAGAGGTATCCTATTTATGATGTATGTAGCAGCTTCAATATATTCTCCCCAGTATTTTTTAGGTAAGCAACCTTGAAATTTGACAGTTCTTGTAATTTTCAGTAAGTATCTGTATTTTCTCTCCACAACACCATTTTGTTGTGGGGTATAAGGACAAGACCTTTGATGAACAATTCCATGCATATTAAACAATTCATGACAATTAGCATTGAAAAATTCTCCTCCATTATATGATCTAAACACTCCAACACACTTGTTAAACTAGTTCTTTATCATTAATAGAAATTGTTTCAGAACAACAATTATATCAGATTTTAAAGTGAGCAGAAAAGTCCAAGTTCATATAGATTTATCATCCACTAATATGAGGAAATACCTTTTTCCAGAGTGAGTAGGGACTTTGTAAGGTCCCCAAACATCCATGTGCACTAAATCAAACACAATAATTGAACTTGTGCTACTAGTAAAGAATGAAATTCTGGTTTGTCTAGCTTAAGGACAAATAGTACAATGATCTATAGAAAAACTACCACTACTACTGAATTCATTTATTCTTGTAAGAATACGTATAATAATATGACCCAATCTCTTATGCCAAACAGCTGGATCTTCAACCTTAGTGACAGCAGACATGGTTTGACTCCTTTTATTTTATTTCTTCCAATTTAGGACATATAAGTCATCTTCTACATCATTAATCCCCTTGACCTTCCCAGACAATGCAATATGTGGGGAAGAAAGAAACACAACAATTTAATTCCTTTGTCAATTTGTTAACAGATAAAAGGTTAAACTTGAATGTTGGCACACACAACACATCACTAATCCTATCTTCTATACTTAATTGAAAATCACCAATAAGGAACTATTGCTGAGTCACATGTGGGTAATTAAACTTTTCGTATTTTTCCTACCAGTCTTTCATTTGCAGGTATATTTTATCTCCTATCATATGATTTGTAGCTCCGAAATCAATATTTCATTTGAGTAAATCTGTATTAGAATTTCCTGTATAAAATAAACCTTTAGGATGGTTGATCTTCCTCCAAAAAATAAACCTTTAGTTTCTAAATGATCTTCAAAAGAAAAATGAAAGCGGATGGTACTATTGATAAATACAAAGTAAGACTTGTAGTAAAAGGCTTTAAACAGAAGGAAGGCATTGATTACTTTGATACATACTCGCCTGTAATGAGGATAACGTCAATTTGGATGTTAATTGCCTTGGCGGCAGTATATGGTCTTGAAATCCATCAAATGGATTTGAAAACAACATTCCTAAATGGAGAATTAGAGAAAGAAATTTACATAGAACAACCTGAGGGTTTTGTGGTTCTAGGTAAAGAAAAGAAGGTGTGTAAAATTGTTCATTTACTTTATGGACTAAAACAAGCACCTAAACAGTGGCATGTGAAGTTTGACCAAACCATGTTGGCAAATTGGTTCAAGATAAATGAATGTGATAAATATGCTTATATTAAAGACACTCCAAATGACAAGGTCATTGTTTGTTTGTATGTGGATGATATGTTGATCATCAATAGAGACATTTCGACATAAATACGACGAAACGAATGCTTGAGAGAAAGTTTGATATGAAAGACCTTGGAGTTGCGGATGTGATCTTAGGAATAAGAATTCATAGAACTTCACAAGGGTTGGCATTGTCACTGTCTCATTACATCAAAAAGGTATTTGATAAATTCAAGTATTTGGAATATGGTATTGTCAAGACTTCATTGGACGTGAGCTTTGCACTTCAAAAGAATGAAGGTGAAAGTGACTCACAGTTGGAGTATGCAAGAGTGTTGGGATATTGCATGTATATAATGAATTGTATACGACTAGACATGGCATGTACTATTAGTAAGTTGAGTCGGTACACGAGTAATCCCAATAAAACTCATTGGATGGCAATGAAAAATATTTTGGGGTACCTTAAATACACTCAAGACTATGCTTTGCATTATAATAATTATCCCGCGATACTTGAAAGATATACTAATGCAAATTGGATCACCTAATCGAATGAAGTAAAATCCACTAGTGGATATGTATTTACTATAGATGGAGGAGCAGTCTCTTGGAAATCATCCAACAAACATGTATTGATAGCTATAATACCCCAAAGTTTCCTAACTAATTTTGTCACAAGAATGTCAAGTATTAGCTTCTAAATTGAATGATTTTTATTCCATGAGAAATTTTCAAGATTCTTACTTTTTGTCATGTGGGAAATTCAATAAGCCTTCCATCGATATAAAATTCGCCTAAATCCGATAACCGGGTAAGAAGTTATGACTAAACAGTGTCGTATTAGTTAGTGGCACGCCGCGCCACAGGAGAAAATGGCAATTGTCAAATTCCAGTAGGGGCCCGCGATAGTGGCGCATCGTGCCAAACTTCTAGGTCGCAAATGAAGTGGCAACGCGATGGCTCTACGTCGCGCCATCCCTCAATTTCCCAGTTATCAAATTCTAGTGACACGATGTGATAGCGCCGCGTCGCGCCAGGAGTCCAATTTGGAAAATTTTTACTGAAATTAAAAGATGTGTCCAGGGTTAAAAGGGTGTCAATTTTCCACCCCTATTTAAGCCCTTTAACACGAGATTCAGCTATTTGGAACCCAAAATATACTAGTTTCTCTCAATTTTCTCTCAAGAACAAGCTAGGGTTTCAATTGGGGATTCAATTTCAAGAAAGTCTCTCCGTCAATCTTTGCTAAATCAAGAACTAAGGTATGTGCTGTGTTGATTTATGGATTTCTTTCATCCATAAATCTCAAGAATCCTATTTTAAATTTTGAATCATGATTATTATATTGTGGGTTGCTCAAGTTATGTGATGGTTGTTGTTTGATTCCCATGTTGGGATCCTTATATGAAATTATAAAAACTACGTTAGCATACAAATTAAAATCCATGAATTTGGTGGTTTATGATTTGTGAAATTTGATGATTTCACCTATGCCTTAAGTTGTGCATGTAAGGTGTTTGATAAAATACCTAAAGGGATAGAAATTATGCACTATATCTAAATTGTGACCCAAATGACAATGTATACTTTAACCTTATGTTCAAAATGACTTCTATGTTATTCTTATGTATTGAAATTTCTTGTGGGATTGCTCATGAGTTAGCCTTATGAAATTATGCTATGTATACATGCTATCTTATTCAAGTACCAAGCTATGATAATCAAAAGCCCATGAAATATCTCCAACTATTGTATTATGGATTATTGATGTTGGCCATGTATTCAATAATGTCATGCCTTGTCTGTTTCCTTCCATCGAGTCCTGGGGGTACTTGTATCCGAAAATATAGCTTTGTGCCTAGATTTAGTGTCATGTTTTCACAATATCCTCAGTCAAGCCATGGTCCATAGAACCCAGTCAGTCATGTGACTCAGGAAAGCTCAATAATTCAGTAATCTCAATAGTATTGCGCCAGCTAACAGAACTCCATGAATTTATTCTAGTCCAGTTCAGTTAATCATGTTCAGTGTCTATTCATATGGGAGTAGGAATTAGCACCGAGTGAACCCAAGGATGGGAACTCACTTATTATATGAGGGTGTGATTCTTAGAAGCAATCCTTGCATTCAAAAATTGCGTTGCCAGCGTAGGTTGAGACATCATAGCCTGTCACATAAGGGTAGATGAGGTGGATTAACCTATTATGTGAGGGTTCCCACCGTTCTCACTAGAGTTACATGTTATATGAGGGTTACTCACAGATTGTCCTTACTAGTGGCGCGGTATTGACACCCTTTCAATTGGGGTTACAGATTGGACCCCAACTCAGTCATAATGGCGTATTAGGGGCATGTCAATTAGATAACTACTTCCTACAATTTCAGTTACAGAATTAGGACTATCAGATACAGTCAATAAGTCTCAGTATTAGAACTTAGATAGTTCTACAAAATTCAGGACTGTCAGTTACAGTCAACTCAGAACAGTACGAAACTCAACTAGTTCCATTAGATTCAGGACTGTTAGATACAATCACTCATGTTATCAGTTATATCAGCCATCAGAACTCAGTTATCAGTCATGTTAGTTATCAGTAAATTCATGTTATCATGATCTCAGATATAGTTACTATGTATTTATACATGTATTCTCACGTTCATATTAGTCAGTTAGCTATATTGTTCATGTATATGAACCCCATGCATTCAACCTACCTCACATGCATATCAGCACATTCAAAGTATTGACGCATTTGCGCTATGGTGTCTTATACCATAGGTTTAGAAGTACGAGCTCCAGAGCATTAGTAGCATTCCAGTCTTCTCAGTCAGAGTTAGCAGTGAGTCCTCATCTTTCAAGGACATTATTATTTCTTTATTATCTCATTAATTAGTTTATTAGTTGGAGTTAGTTGGGGACATGTCCCATCATCTCCTTATTTAGACAAGTATGTTTTAGAGGCTTTTCAGACTATAGTATGTTTAGATAATTTTGTTTTGGGCTTTTATACCCCATCACAGATGTTCTATTTTATCAGATATTATGTTACAGTTTGAACTTTATGGCCTTTCAGTTCATGTTTGCGCATTATACAGCATATCATGCAGTATACAGGCACAGATATCAGTCATGGGTTAGCTTATGGTCCTTCAGGGTTATGAGCACCGTGTAGCATTTTGGGTACCAGATTCAGAGTGTTACAAACTTGGTATCAGATCCTAAGGTTCAATAGAGTCCTAGGAAGTCTGAAAGTCGCATCTAGTAGAGTCTTATGCATGGGTGTGTTGCATGCCACATTTAAGTACAGGAGGCTATGAGATGTTTTAGGAATAGTTTCCCTTCTCTCAGTATTTATGTCATGCTAGTGAGCATAATTTTAATCAATCTCTCTGTCTAATCTGTTTCTCCTTTTCTTCTACAGAACCTGCCTCCTAAAAAAAGAAATAGGAATCAGTCAGCCCCTCAGCCCGAAGAACCTTTGGTCGAACATGTTTCTCATGCAGAGTTTAGAGTTGTATTCACTACTCTTGCTCAGTCAGTTACTGCTTAGAATGAACTACCAACTGTCGTCCGACCAACCTAGTGGCCAATTCAGCTGCAGTCAGGATTCAGGACTTCACCCAAATGAATTCTCCATCCTTTCTCGGGTCTAAGTCAGATGAGGACCCTCAAGAATTCATCGATCAGGTTCAGAAGGTTATAGACATCATGGAGTTTACTCCTAGTGAGAGTGCTGAGCTAGCTGCATACCAGTTACAGGATATTTCCCACACTTGGTTTAAACAATGGAAGTCAGAAAGGCCAGATGATGCAGGGCCTATTGAGTGGGAGGAGTTTGTCACCGCATTCTTAGAGAGGTTCTTTCCCCTAGAGCTGAGAGAAGTTAAGGTGTTGGAATTCATCAACCTCAGGCAGGGTAACATGATGGTGAAAGAGTATTCTCTTAAGTTTACTCAATTAACCAGATATGCCCCTCATATGGTTGAAGACAGCAGGGCCAAGATGAGTAAGTTTGTTTCTGGGGTGAATAATAGTGTGGTCAACGAGTGTAGGTCTACGATTTTGAATAGTAACATAACTTTAGCTAGGCTTATGACTCATGCTCAGCAGATAGAGGAGCAAAAGATTAAGATGAGGGAGAAACAGAATAAGAGAGCAAGGACAGGTAGTTTCAACTTTTCTCAGCCCAAATCACAAGGAAGAAACCGTTCTCAGTTTCGTCCTAAGTCATCAGTTCCAGCTCCTTTTTCAGCTAGTGCTCCAGCTCCTAAGTTTAGGAATAGTAATAAAGATAGAGCGCCAGGCTCTAAGTTTCAGGGCAGTATTAGCAGTGCCCGCACCTATCATCTTTACTAGACTTATGGCAAGCGCTATCAGGGTATTTGCAGAGCTGGCAGTGGTATTTGTTTTGGATATGGAAAGCCAGGACACAGAGTCAGAGAATGTCCTCATCCAGGTCCTCAAGGTCAGCAGAACCATTCCTCAGCTCAGTCTGGTCGCCCAAATCAGTAGGGTGCCACTTCCAGTGCTACTAGTGGGCAACGCCCAAACAGACTCTATGCTCTCCAGTCTCGATAAGATCAGGAAAATTCTTCTAATGTGGTTACTGGTACGTTACAGATATTTCATGTGCATGTTTATGCTTTTCTAGATCCAGGAGCTTCTTTGTCTTTTGTTACTCCTTATATAGCAGTTGATTTCGAAGTCAGTCCAGAAATAGTAGTGCCCTTCTCAGTCTCCACCCCAGTGGGTAAAACCATCATAGCCTGATGGGTATACAGGAACTGCCCGTTATGATATTTCAAAAAGTCACTTCAGCAGATTTAGTTGAATTAGAGATGACAGATTTTGATATCATTCTCAGCATGGATTGGCTTCATTTATTCTATGCCATAGTTGACTGCAGACACAGAATAGTCCAGTTTCAGTTTCCAAATGAACCAGTCCTATAGTGGAAGAGTAGTGTATCCGCTTTCAGAGGTCAGCTTGTTTCCTATCTTTGGGCATGGAAAATAATATCTAAGGGATGTGTCTATCATCTTGTTCAAGTTAAGAACACTAGTTTCGAAACTCCCAGTCTTGAATCCGTCCCACTTGTGAGTGAATATTTAGATGTATTTCCCGAAGATCTTCCAGGGATTCCTCCCAAAAGGAAAATAGACTTCGGCATTGATCTCCTTCCAGATACTCAGCCTATATATATTTCTCCATACAGAATGGCACCAGCAGAACTCAGAGAACTGAAAGAACAGTTGAAGGATCTCTTAGATAAGGGATTCATCAGGCCCAGTGTGTCCCCATGGGGTGGACCAGTCTTATTCGTGCGAAAGAAAGACGGTTCTCTCAGAATGTGCATAGACTACTGTCAACTCAATAAAGTCATGGTCAAGAATAAATATCCACTTCCCAGAATCGATGACTTGTTTGACCAACTTCAGGGTGCCAGTTATTTCTCTAAGATAGACCTCAGATCCGGCTATTATCAGCTTAGAGTCAGAGAATGTGATATTCTTAAAATAGTCTTCCGTACCCGGTATGGTCACTTCGAATTCCTAGTCATATCCTTTGGTGTTACCAATGCCCCAGCAACTTTCATAGACTTGATGAATCGTGTGTTCAACCATTACTTGGACATGTTCATCATAGTCTTTATAGATGATATTCTGGTCTATTCCCGCAGTGAGCGTGATCATGCAGACCATCTCAGAATTGTACTTCAGACTCTCAAAGATTATCAATTGTTCACCAAATTCAGTAAGTACAAATTTTGGCTAAGGTCAGTAGCATTCCTTGGCCATATCGTTTCAAGTGATGGCATTAGAGTAAATCCTCAAAAGACTGAAGTAGTAAAAAACTGGCCCAGACCTGTCTCTCCATTAGATCAGGAGTTTCTTGGGTTTGGCTGGCTATTACAGGCGGTTTGTTAAGGGATTTTCTTCTATTGCATCCCCTATGTCCAGATTGACTCAGAAGAAAGTCAAGTTTCAGTGGTCAGATCCTTGCGAGAAGAGTTTTTAGGAGTTGAAGACTCGACTCACCTCAGCTCCAGTCCTAGCTCTTCCAGATGGTTCAGATGGTTTCATAGTGTATTGTGATGCATCCCGAGTAGGTTTGGTTTGTGCCCTTATACAGCATGGTAAGGTCATAGCCTACGCCTCCAGACAGCTTAAACCCCATGAGAAGAATTATCCTACTCATGATCTTGAGTTAGCAGCCGTAGTATTTGCCTTAAAGACTTGGAGGCATTATCTATACGGAGTTCATGTAGATGTTTTCATAGATCATAAGAGCCTTCAGTATGTTTTTTCTCAGAAAGATCTCAATTTTCATCAGAGAAGGTGGTTAGAGCTCTTGAAAAATTATGACCTGAGTATCCTTTATCATACGAGCATGGCTAATGTAGTGGCCGATGCTCTCAGTAGACTATCTATGGGTAGTGTTGCTCATGTTGAGGATAGTAAGAAGAAGTTATATCAGGAAGTCCATCAGTTTGCCAGACTAGGCGTTCGCTTAGTCGATATAGAGAAGGGTGATATATGGGTTCAGAGTAGCTCAGAATCATCTCTAGTTTCCAAGGTGAAAGAAAATCAAGATAGATATCCAAGTTTAGTCAAGTTGAAAGAGTCAGTTAAGGATCAAAAAGTGGAGGTTTTCTCCTATGAGGGAGATGGTGTTCTGCGTTGTCAGGGTCGTCTGTGTGTTCCAACTGTAGATGACTTAAAGTAGTGAATTCTTGTAGAAGCGCATGGTGCACACTACTTTATTCATCCAGGGCCCACAAATATGTACCGCGACTTATAGGAAATATATTGGTGGAGTGGGATGAAGAGGGATATTGTAGAGTTTGTGGCTAAGTGCTCTACATGTCAGCAGGTTAAGATAGAGCATCAGAAGCCTAGTGGACCTATGCAGGAGTTCATTATTCCTACTTGGAAGTGGGAAGAAGTGAACATGGACTTCGCAATGGGTTTGCCTCAAACTCGTCGTCAGCATGATTCAGTTTGGGTCGTTGTAGACATGAAGACCAAGTCAGCTCATTTTCTCCCAGTTCATACCTCTTATTCAACCAAGGATTATGCCAAACTCTACATCAGAGATTTGGTCAGATTACACGGTGTTCCGTTATCTATTATCTCAGACAGAGGTACCCAGTTCACCTATTATATCTGGAAATCATTCCAATAGGGTCTTGGTACCCAAATTTATCTTAGTAAAGCCTTTCATCCTCAGACAGATGATCAAGCAGAAAGGACCATTCAGACTTTAGAAGATATGCTAAAGGCGTGTGCAATTGATTTCAAGGGTAGTTGGGATAACCACTTGCCTTTGATTGAGTTTGCATAGAACAATAGCTATCATTCCAGTATTCGGATGGCTCCATTCAAAGCTCTCTATGGTAGGAGGTGCAGATCTCCAATCGGTTGGTTCGAAGTTAGTGAGGCCTCAGTTATAGGGCCTGACTTAGTATTCGATGCCTTAGAAAAAATCCAGTTGATCAGAGAAAGACTCCACACTACTCAAAGCCGACAGAAGTCTTATGCAGATGTGCGTAGAAAGGATCTCGAGTTCGAGATTGGTGATTATATCTATCTAAAAATCTCTCCCATGAAGGAAGTAAAGAGGTTCGGCAAGAAGGGAAAGCTCAGTCCCTGATATGTCGGTCCTTTTAAAATTCTCAGTCACTTCGGCAAGGTAGCTTATGAGCTTAATTGCCTTCAGATCTAGCCTCAGTTCATCCAGTATTCCGTATCTCTTTGCTCAAGAAGTGTATAGGTGACCCAGAAGTTGTAGCCCCTTTTCAGAGCTTAGATATTCAGAACAACCTCTCTTATGAGAAGATTCCAGTCGAAATTCTAGACTACCAGACTTGTAGACTGAGGAACAAAGAAGTCCTTCTAGTCAAAGTTCTTTGGCGGAATCAGTCCGTTGAGGGAGCTACTTGGGAAGTAGAAGCAGACATGCGTACCAAGTACCCTCACCTCTTCTCCGCCGACTCAGATCAAGCTCAAGGTAACAGTTCTCCTTAAGCTTTTTAGTTTTCATGTCCAGATTTTAGTTACGACTTGGTATCAGCCTCATGTTCAGGATTTCATTTTTTTAAACTTGGTATTAAGTACCATTGCATATCTAATTATATGTTCATGCAACAGATTAGTCATGTGTTCATGCATCAAACATGCATTATCCTTGTGAGAAGACTCATTTATTAGAAATCTCAGTCATGTAATCAATTTTATTATGTATTCACGCATCAGATATATGTGATCAGCTTATCAGTACTCTCAGTCATGCATTCATGTATCTGCTCAGTCATGAAATCATGCATCAGATATGCATGCTCTGTATGAATCTTAGAAATGTTAGTTATGTAGTCATGTTTCAGTGTTCATGTTCAGTATGTACTTCTGCTTATCGTTTCTCTCCTCTCGGTCAGTCTCATTCAAGGACGAATGTTCCCAAGGGGGAGATATTGTAATACCTCGAAGTTTCCTAACTAATTTTGTCTCAAGAATGTCAAGTATTAGCATCTAAATTGAATGATTTTTATTCCATGAGGAATTTTCAAGATTTTTACTCTTTGTCATGTGGGAAATTCAATAAGCTTTTCATCGATATAAAATTTGCCTAAATCCGATAACCGGATAAGAAGTTATGACTATTACAAGTTCCCGTAGTAAAACAACGTCATATTAGTCAGTGGCGTGCCGCGCCATAGGAGAAAGTAGCAATTGTCAAATTCCAGTAGGGGTCCGCAATAGTGGTGCGTCGCGCCAAACTTCTTGGTCGCAAATGAAGTGGCAACGCGATGGCTCCTCGCGCCATCCTTCAATTTTCCAGTTGTCAAATTCCAGTGACACGGCACGATAGCGCCACATCGCGCTAGGGGTCCAATTCGGGAAAATTTCACTGAAATTAAAAGACGCATCCAGGGTTAAAAGGGTCAATTTTCCACCCCTATTTAAGCTCTTTAACATGAGATTCAGCTATTTGGAACCCAAACTATACTAGTTTCTCTCAATTTTCTCTCAAGAACAAGCTAGGGTTTCAACTGGAGATTCAATTTCAAGAAAGTCTCTCCGTCAATCTTCTCTAAATCAAGAACTAAGGTATGCGTTGTTTTGATTTATGGATTTCTTTCATCCATAAAGCTCAAGAATCCTATTTTAAATTATGAATCGTGATTATTATGTTGTGGGTTGCTCAAGTTATGTGATGGTTACTGTTTGATTCCCATGTTGGGATCCTTATGTGAAATTATGAAAACTACGTTAGCATATAAATTAAAATCCATGAATTTTGTGTTTTATGATTTGTGAAATTTGATGATTTCGCCTATGCCTTAAGTTGTGCATGTAAGGTGTTTGATAAAATGCCCAAAAGGGATAGAAATCATGCGCTATAGCTAAATTGTGACCCAAATGACAATTTATGTTTTAACCTTATGTTTAAAATGACTTCCATGTTATTCTTATGTATTAAAATTTCTTGTGGGATTGCTCATGAGTTAGTCTTATGAAATTATGTTATGTATACATGCTATCTTATTCACGTACCAAGCTATGATAACCAAATGCCCATGAAATATCTCCAACTATTGTATTATGGATTGTTGATGTTGGTCATGTATTCACTAATGTCATGTCTTGTCAGTTTCCTTCCATCGAGTCCTGGGGGTACTTATATCCGAAAAATATAGCTATGTGCCTAGATTTAGTGTCATGTTTTCATGATATCCTCAGTCAAGCCATGGTCCAAGAACCCAGTCAGTCATGTGACTCAGGAAAGCTCAATAATTCAGTAATCTCAATAGTATTGTGTCAGCTAACAGAACTCCATGAATTCAGTCTAGTCCAGTTCAGTTAATCATGTTTAGTGTCTATTCAGATGGGAGTAGGAATTAGCACCGAGTGAACCCAAGGATGAGAGCTCACCTGTTATATGAGGGTGTGATTCTTAGAAGCAATCCTTGCATTCCAGAATTACATAGACAGCATAGGTTGAGACATCATAGCCTGTTATATGAGGGTAGATGAGGTGGATTAACCTTTTATATGAGAGTACCCACTGTTCTCACTAGAGTTACCTGTTATATGAGGTTTACTCACAGATTGTCCTTACCAATAGTGCGGTATTGACACCCTTCCAATTGGGCTTACAGATTGAATCCCAACTCAGCCATAATGGCATATTAGGGGCATGTCGGTTAGATAACTACTTCCCATAGTTTTAATTACAGAATCAGGACTGTCAGATACAGTTAATCAGTCTCAGTATTTGAACTCAGATAGTTCTACAAAATTCAGGACTATCAGATACAGTCAACTCAGAACAGTATGGAACTCAGCTTGTTCCATCAGATTCAGGACTGTCAGATACAATCACTCATGTTATCAGTTATATCAGCCATCAGAACTCAGTTATCAGTCATGTTAGTTATCAGTAAATTTATGTTATCACGATCTCAGATATAGTTACTATGTATTCATGCATGTATTCTCACGTTCATATTAGTCAGTTAGCTGATATTGTTCATGCATACGAACCCCATGCATTCAGCCTACCTCACATGCATACCAGTACATTCAAAGTACTGACGCATTTATGCTATGTTGTCTTATACCATATGTTCAGAAGCACGAGCTCCAGAGCATCAGTAGCATTCTAGTCTCCGCAGCCAGAGTTAGCAGTGAGTCCTCATCTTTCGAGGACATGATCATTTCTTTATTATTTCCTTTATTAATTTATTAGTTGGATTTAGTTGGGGGCATGTCCCATTATCTCTTTATTTAGAAAGTTATGTTTTAGAGGCTTTTCAGACTACAATATGTTTAGACAGTTTTGTTTTAGGCATTTATACCCCATCCCAAATGTTCTATTTTATCGGATATTATCTTACAGTTTGAACCTTATGGCCTTTCAGTTCATGATTCTGTATTTTACAGTATATCATGCAGTATACAGGCACAGATATTAGTCATGGGTTAGCTTGTGGTCCTTCGGGGTCATGAGCACCGTGTAGCATTCCGGGTACCAGATTTAGGGCGTTACACTAGCTCTATAATGGAATCTGAATTTATCACATTAGATATAGCCAGTGAAGAAGCAGAATGGCTCCAAAATTTCTTAAAAGATATTCCTTATTATCCCAAACCATTGACACCAATAAGTATACACTGTGATATTCATGCAATAATAGGTAGGGCAGGGAGCATGATGTACAACGATAAATCTCGTCATATAAGAAGGAGACATAATTCCATTAGAGAACTTTTCTTTAGTGGAATTATCACCGTTGACTATGTAAAGTCAAAGGATAATGTGTCAGATCCACTTAAAAAGGCCTTCTAGAGAAGGAGTTGAGAGAACATCCAAGGAAATGGGTTTATAGACTAGGACAAGTCAGCATAGCGGTAACTCTACCTAGCATACTAGAGATCCTAAGATCTAAGTTCAAGAATATCAAACAAAGTTGTGTCTGGACAGGTTCAACATTGTCCATTTACCCAACCTATTCTCGTAATGTAGACAATGTTTAGTAAATAAGGATAAGACTTATGGTGACAAGTCTTTTAATGATTATCTAAATTTTGTAGATTTGACCATATAGTTTAATCTATAGGATTAAAAGTTTAGAAGTCACCTATGTGAGGTGATAAGTCATCAATTTGATGACTTGCTAGCACCTTTTAAGCCTAAATTATCATGTTTTTCCATTGATTTGATGGTACACTTTTACGTAATGCCCATTTATGTAGGTAAAAGTAAAAAAAGAAAAGATTGAGAAAGTCATTCAAGTCATCAAGAGGCCAAATTTGAAGGAAATGAGTCATCCGCTTCGCATCCGCTTCATATTTTCTTTGAAGCTGCTAGCCATCTGTTGTTTGTCTGCTCTTCATCCGCTTTGGATCCGCTCAAGCAGATCAAGGATAAGGTGGCAGTTTTGTAATTTTCATCAAATGTAGAGTGGGGTTTAAAAGGAGGGTTTTAGCTCCTTTTTCAAGACCTAGTTTTCATCTCTTTTGAAGATAGCCTCTCTTTTAGTTTTTTAGCTTTTTTCTTCTCTTTTTGCCCCTATATTTTCATATTTTGAGAATTTTGTACTAAGATTGATTGAAAAATACATGGTAGTGATTTCCCTTTGAAGAATTATTGAACCCCCAAGTGAGGAATTACATTGTCTCTATCTCTCATGGATGAAGTTAATGATAACTTTGGTATATTCTTATCCATTTTATCTATGAGTAGCTAATTTTCAATCTTGGGGTTATGCTTGCTTAGATAGTGGTAGTGCATGGGTTTTAGCTAATTATTTTTATAATTAGTTAGTTGTGATGGGTGTTGCATTTATTTCATGAATTAATTGAGAGTTGGGGATTGCAAACTCCAACCACCCTAGAACCCATCTCATTCTTGAAAGAGAGGACACGGGTGAGAAATAAATGCAACCAATAACTTAATTCATTTCATTTAATGATATCTCTTATAGACATAAGGATGTCAATTGAGGCAATAGATATGGGAAATTATCACACTTGTAAGGTGTTCTGTAATACCCCGAGAAGCCCAAACGATAGTAGAACCATGATTCAAGCTCATGAGAAATAAATCTTAGTGATTTTTTAGTTTTATGATCAAGTTTGATGTATATTAAGGCCTTAAATATGTCCTACCTATTAGACGAATCAAAACATCCCTTACCGATTGAATTCTTGAGAAGGACATTTCCATAGTCAACTTCAAATAAGAATATCTCCCATTCTACAAATAATTTTTGATCTCATGACTCACCAACAGATATATAATTTAATTAGATTTCTAATGATACCAATTTTACCCAAATCTGATATTGGCGTAAAAAGTTATGACCGGTTTACAGCAAGCTATCTGAACTGCCAAAGTGCGACGGGAAGGTCGACGGTCCGTCGACCTTCCCATCGCCCAAACCATTGCAACTGAGGTAGTAAGCCTGTTTTTTGGCCAAAAAGTGATGGTTTGAAGGGACGGTCCGTCCCAGTGCGACGGTTCATCGCCCAAACCATCGCGGACCTTTGTTTAGCGATTTTAAGCCATTTTTAGAAAGATTTTTGGGTTTTTTCCACCCTATTTAACATCTAATCTCATCAAATCAAAGCACATAACTCCTCATTCATCCATAACATTAAAATTAGAATTTCTTTCAAGATCATTCCCCAAGAACAAGATCCAAACTCTTCTTCAAGAAACTAAGAAATTCAAGTTCTTCAAGTTCAAGAACCATAAAGAAAACATCAAGATTTGTGTTTTTCAATTCAAGAATGTTCAAGAAACGTTAGTTATCTTTCAAGATTCAAGATTTTGAGGTATGTTAGATGTTTATTCATGGGTCCCTTTTGCCTATGAAGTCCAAGAACTTTTTTTCAAAAATACAAAGATTATGATTCATGATTTTCATACTTGAAATAGATTCAATTCATGTTTATGATGTTAATTAAGTTTCAAATCATGTTTAATTTTAAGTTTTCATGGAATTGAAATGGTTATATGATGAATTGTATACTAAAACCCTAGAATTTAAATTAAGTATGGTATTCATGATGATATGTGTTGGCCATTGTTATGTGAAATAGTTCATGCTCCCCATGCATTTGATAAAATACCTATGTGAAAGAAATAGGGTCATTATAACATAGTAGCATGTATACCCCAAGCAAGTACAAGTAGATGCCTTACAAGTGTTTGATAAATTGTCTATGAGAATGAAATAATGGCATTATAGCATGCCAACATGTATTCCCCACTCATGTATAAATTAATGCATTACAAGTGTTTGTTCACATGTCTTAGAGAGTGAATTATGAACTAGTGAATAGTGTTATGTTATTCAAGATTATGCTTTGCTTTACTTTTATGGCATCGAGTCCTGGGGGTATTTATACCCGACAATTTAGATGCTACCTAGAGCCAGTATCTGTTATAGTATTCTCAGTCATGTCACAAGCAGTAGTATTCTCTGTCAGTTACAGAATTTAGTAGAACTCAGTCAGCTTCATGACTTAGAAAAGTTCAGTAATCTCAGTAACATCCCAGTCCAGTTCAATAATCAATTCAGAACTCAGTAGTACTCCGTTAGTTAAAGAAACTCAGTGAAATCAATTCAACTTATTTAATCAGTACGATCAGTAACAGATTTAACTCATTTAATCAGTACAATCAGTAACAGTTGGGAGTAGGATTTAGCACTGAGTGAGCCCAAGAATGGGAGCTCACCTGGTAGTAAAGGGTGTGATTCTTAGAAATAATCCTTGATCTACAAAACTACGTAGCCAGCATTGGTTGAGACATCAAACCTGTTAGATGAGGGTTGATGGGGTGGTTAACCTATTAGATGAGGGTTCCACCATTCTCGTTAGAGTACCTAATAGATGAGGGTCATGCAAAGTTATCTTTACTCATGGTACGGTACTGACATCCTTCCAACTGGGGTTACAGGTTGGACCCCAAATTAGCTAGAAGGGGCATGTTGGTTAGATGACTACTTCCCACAGTTTCAGTTTCAGTCTTCAATATAGAACTCAGTTTACTTTTATAGAAGTCAAGGTTGTTAGATACAACGCGTCAAGTATTATTACCAATAGATTTAGAGACCATCTTCAAGATAGGGTTGATCTCAGATTTAGTCAATCATTCTCATTATTAGTAAATTCAAAGATCCCCCACTAGATAGGTCCTGATCTCAGCTTTAGTCAATTAGTATTAGTATCAATAGACTCAGTTATCAGAAATCCAGTTATTAGAATTTAGTATCCAGTGTTATTACGATTTCAGTTATAGTTTATGCACTCATGCATGTATCCTCATTCAGTAGTCTCATGATATTTAGTTAGTATTGTTCATGCATATGAACCCTTGTATTTAGCCTTACCTCATCTAGCGTACCAGTATATTCCCATGTACTGACGCATACTTTCTTTTGCGCTATGGTGTATTATACCATAGGTTTAGAAGCACGAGATCCAGAGCACCCTTAGCAGTTCAGATTCCGCCAGCAGCAGTAGACTAGCCAGTACATCCCAACAGGGGACGACCGTACTTGTTTAATTTATCTCTTTCAACTTGGATCCCATGAGGCGGACCTTGGAAAGTTTTAATATAAGCAGTAGGGACTCGCAGATCTTCCAGACGTAGAGCGCGCAGGGCTTTGAACCTAAATACATTACCTACAATGGAAGTAAACATGTTGGTAACGGAACCTTCTTCAAAAAGGTCTAAAGGGTAAGCTACATAAGCAATATATTGATCTTTTTCTCCAACAACACGCTCGATGCGGTAGCATCGCCCTTTGTAACGATCAAGACTGGTAAGTCCATCGGTCCATACAGTTGTCCATGTACCAGTAAAAGATTCGGCAGCTACCGCGGCCCCTGCTTCTTCAGTCCTCATCATTCGAGGATGTTCCTGATTTTGTTGTTGCATTAGATTCAGTATTTTTAGTAGATGGAGCTAGTTGGGAGATTGTCCCATCAACTCCACAGTTCAGACAGTTTAGAGGCTTTTCAAACTAGATGTTTAGACAGACTAGAGTATTTTCAGACAGCTATTTAGTTTTGATATTGTTATACTTTATTCAGTTTATTTTCAGTATTGAACCTTATGGCAAGTTTTTGCTAATTTTTTGAATTTTTACAGTATATTATTCAGTGCTCAGTTATAGATATTAGTCAAGAGTTAGCTTGTGGTCCTTCGGGATTATGAGAACCATGTAGCGTCCGGGGTACCAAGATCGGGGCGTTACATGTTTGAAAGAATCCATTTGTGAAATCGGTGTTGTAATTGAAAGATTGACTCCAATACATTGAAATCTAGCCTACCCATGACTTTTGGCTAAAAGTTGAATAAATGGCCAAATACTCATGCATGATCCCACGCCTATAATTGCATAACCCCAAGGCTTATTCTCAATTGAATTCACTCTTAGCATTCTTCAACGTCAAACTAGTGCACTAAAATTGAAGTAGTAGTCATTTATAAATACATTCAAACTAAATCCCCCATTTTACATTTGTACTTGCTTTATCACACTACGGGTCATCTTTTAGTAGACTATTAATACTCTTAAGTTTTGAATTCCATACTTTCACTCCTTGTGGATTCGATCCCAACCTAAGTTGGGTTATTATATTGAAAACGATCGCTTACACCTATTCAAGAGTGTAATTTGAGCATTATCAAAAAGGGCACCATTGCCGGGGAGTGAAACATAGTTTTCACTCTTGTAGTGTTTTTAGTTACTTTGGGTTGGCCGTTGTATTTTATTTTACATTGTTTGGGATTTTTGTTCTTTCTCAGGTGCGTATAATAGTATACACGATACTATGAGCCAACACGGTAGTAATGCCGAGACGATTGATGGATATCTTGAGGATGTGAATCACCTTGGTGATGCGGGCCGAGCTAGAGCTATTCGTATTCCATCGGTGGAAGAAAATAAAGTGTTTCACATTACTAGCGTGATGCTTAATGTGCTTCAAATGAAAGGGTTATTTGGAGGCCAAGTTCATAAGGATGCTAATCTACACTTGAAGAATTTTATTGATGTGTATTCTCCATATGACATAGCCCACATATCTCAAGAGTCAATCTAGATGTATCTTTTTCTATTCTCTTTGATGGGAGAAGCGGTTTTATAGTTGTGGTCTTTGCCCGCCGGATCTATCACTACATGGAGTGAGCTTACTGAGGTATTCTTGGAAAGATATTTTCCTTATTCTTAGATGTTGTAACTAAGGTATGAAATCATAACTTTTGCCAACTTAATGACGAACCATTATATGAGGTTTGGCAATGATTCAACAACAAGTTAATGCAATGCCCAAATCATGAGGTTCCGGATAATATGTTTCTCCAAATTTTCTATAGGGTATTAGATCAATTGAACAAGACAATAGTCGATAATGCGGCCGGGGGTTCTCTTGTTAGACTATCGTATGGTGTTGCATCAACTTTATTAGATTAAGTGACCAAGAAAAGTAGAGGGTGGCACACAAGAGATACTGAGGTGGACATGGGGGCTCCCTCCACATCTTTTGTGAGCCAAGAGCAAAAGAAGAAAGATGAAGAAAAAGATGTAAATATGGCTAAAGTAATGATGCAATTTGATCTTCTTACCAAGCATGTGATGGGGGATCCTCCTAAGTCGATTAATGTTATTGATTCTAAGAGTTATGAAGCTTATGATGATGAGGAAATGGAGTCCCTTAATGAAGAAATTTGGTTCTTATCGAACCAATTGGGGGGTTCCCGCCCTACCTATCAAAGGCAAAATGGGAATCAAGGTTAGAAGAAAAGAGATTGTGATAGAGATTAGAGTGATAGAGATCGTGATTGGAGAGATAAGGAGAGAGATTATGATCGGTATGTACCTTCACATAATCGGTCAAAGAGTAAAGAGTCAAGTTCCAGTGATCAAAAGTGAAGATGTCCTTGCTCAGATTTTAATGGGTGTTGAGGGGACCAACAAGATAGTGAGAGAAATAAAAGGTGACTTCTCACAACTAAATCAAATGGTGACATCTCACTCGGCCTCTATCAAGTAACTCAAAACTCAATTGGGCCAAATCTCGGCACAACTTAATGCAAAACCAAAGGGTGGATTACCTAGTGACACGATTGTCAATCTTAAAAATGATGCTCACATTATGTCTATTATCACTTGGAGCGGTTGGACTCTTGGTAAATATGTTGATCTTGGTGAAGACCCCAATAAAAAGGCAAATGAAGAACAAGCCAATACAAAGAGAAAGCGGCTAGAAGAGCCAATTGATAATGATCCAAAGCCTAATGAAACAAGTGTTGAACGGCCAACGATAGTTGAAGAAAATGTTAAAAGTGAGAAAACTCCAAAGGTGATTGAGGATGATACTCCAAAAATGGATGAAACTCCAATTGTTCCATTGCCAAAAATCAAAATTCCCCCCATTCCCACAAAGGCTCAAGAAGAAGGATGATGATACCAAGTTCAAGAAGTTTCTTGCAAAGTTTAGCAATTTATCGATGAATATTCCATTGCTAGAAGCCTTACAAGAAATGCCCAGTTATGCTAAATTTAAGAAGAACTTGGTTACAAAGAAGCGATTCATGGATTTTGAAATAATTGAGGTAACCTACAATTGTAGTTCTATAATGTCTAGCATAATGGTGGTGAAGGAAGAAGACCCGGGTGCATTTACTATTCCTTGCACTATCGGAGTCTACAAATTCAGAAAAACATTGTGTGGTCTTAGGGCAAGTATTAATTTGATGCCATTTGTTGTGTTTCAAAAGTTAGGCTTGAGTGCTCCTAAGCCTACCACTATGAGGCTTCTAATGGCTGATCATTCAATCAAAAAGCCCATGGGTGTGTTGTATGATATTTTGGTGAAAGTTGACCGATTTATCTTTCTGGCCGACTTGTTTATTCTTGATTGTGAGATTGATCATGAGGTCCCAATCATTCTTGGTAGACTATTCTTAGCTAACAGAAGGACCTTAGTGGGTGTGGAATATGGGGAGATGAAATTTCGGGTGAACAATGAAGAAGTATCCTTCAATGTGTGTAAGTCCATGAAGTAACCTATGGACTTGCAAGTTATTTCGGTGATTGATGTGGTTGATGATGGGTGGCTAACACCATTGAAATGGATCTTGTGAATGACCCCTTGGTGGGTGTATTGTGGAACCTTGGGAGTGAGGTGGTTGAAGAATATGATGAGGTGGTAGCTTCGTTGACGGGTCTTGGGTCATACACTAAGAACCCGATTAAATTGGATCTTGATTTGAAAAACCGTGAGAGTCCACCTGCCAAGCCATCTATTATTGAACCACCTCAACTCAAACTTAAGTCGTTGCCATCCCATCTCCAATATTTTTTCTCGGGGGAGGATAATACATTGCTAATCATTGTAGCGGGTGATATTGAACCTTGTCAAGTGGATGCCTTGAAATCAATTGTTAAAAAGTTCATTCGTGCTATCGGATGGACTATCGCGGACATTATAGGCATTCCTCCCGGAATTTGTTCTCATAAAATCAAGTAAATATTGATCATGTTCCTAGTTTGGAACACCAAAGGAGACTAAATCAACCAATTCAAGAGGTGGTCAAGAAGGAAATCATTAAGTGGCTTGATGCGGAGTTGTCTACCTAATTTCAAATAGCACATAGGGGAGTCTGGTCCAATGTGTTCCTAAGAAGGGAGGCATGACGGTTGTCCCAAATGAGAATAATGATCTTGACCCTATGCGCCCGGTAATGGGTTGGAGAGTGTGTATGGATTATCACAAATTGAACTCATGGACCGAGAAAGATCACTTTCCCATTCCATTCATGGATCAAATATTGGATAGGCTAGCCGGTCGAGGTTGGTATTGCTTTCTTAATGGTTACTCGGGGTACAATCAAATTTGTATCTCCCCGGAAGAGCAAGAAAAGACCACTTTTACTTGTCCCTATGGCACATTTGCTTTCAAGCGCATGCCCATTGGGTTATGCAACGCGCCGACCATGTTCCAATGATGCATGTTATCCATTTTTGCCGATATAATAGAGGATACAATGGAGGTTTTCATGGATGACTTCTCCGTGGTTGGGGATTCATTTGATTCTTGCCTCGCTCACTTAAGTAAAGTCCTTGAATGATGTGTGGAGACTAATCTTGATTTGAATCGGGAAAAAAATCATTTCATGGTCAAGGAAGACATTGTTCTAGGCCACAAAATTTTGGAAAAGGGCATCCAAGCGAATTAAGCAAAAGTTGAGATGATCGCTAAGTTACCTCCACCGATCTCCGTGAAGGGCGTTTGAAGTTTTCTTGGTCATGCCAGGTTCTATCGGTGCTTTATTAAAGATTTTTTTAAGATTGCTCACCCTTTGTGCAAGCTTCTTGAAAAGGAGGCAAAATTTGAGTTTGATGGTGATTGTGTAAAAGCTTTCAGTTGTCTCAAGAAACTCCTTGTGTCGGCTCCTATCATAGTAGCCCCGGATTGGTCATCGCCATTTGAATTAATGTGTGATGCAAGTGGTGTTGCTCTAGGTGCGATTTTAGGCCAAAGAAAAGAGAATTTGTTCCACCCAATTTACTATGCAAGAAAGACATTGAATGATGCTTAACGTAACTATACAATTATGGAACAAGAGTTGTTAGTAGAGGTGTATGCTTTCAAAAAGTTTCGAGCCTATTTGTTGGGAACGAAAGTGATTATGCACATGGAACATGTCGCTTTTCGATATCTCATGGCAAAGAAAGAGGCAAAACCTCGATTGATTAGGTGGATATTGCTCTTGTAAGAGTTTGATTTTGAAGTGAAGGATTGAAAGGGGTGTGAGAATCAAGTAGCCGACCACCTTTCCCGCCTTGAATCCAATCATGAGAAGTTGGGTGAGATTGATATTGATGACACCTTCCCCAATGAGCTATTCATGTCACTTTCGGGGAGCATTACACCGTGGTATGCGGATTATGCAAACTATATTGTGAGCGGTGTGCTTCTCGATGAATTAAATCATTATCAAAAGAAACGGTTCCTATTTGATGTGAAAAAGTATTTTTAGGATGAACTATTCTTATTTAGGGAGTGTGTGGATGGTGTGATCCGTAGGTGTGTCAAGGAGGCGGAAATGATAGATATTCTTGAGGCTTGTCACTTTTCTCCTTTTGGTGGTCATCATGGTGGGATTCGAACGGCTGCTAAGGTTTTTCATAGTGGATACTATTGTCCTACCCTTCATAGAGATGCTTATGAGTTGGTAAAAATGTTTCCTCAATGTCAAATGCAAGGTGGTGTTTCAAGAAATCATGTGATGCCTCATAAGCCCAATCTCGAGGATAAACTATTTGATGTGTGGGGGATTGACTTTATGGGTCCCTTTGTGAGCTCATATGGTAATAAATATATCTTGGTAGCCATCGATTATGTATCAAAGTAGGTGGAAGCCATTTCTTTACCAAACAACGAAGGCAAGAGTGTCACTTTTTTCTTAAAAAAGTATATTTTTACAAGGTTCGGGACTCCAAGGGCAATTATTAGTGATGGTGGCTCTTATTTTTTTAATCGAGTCTTCGGTACTTTGCTTGATAAGTATGAGGTGAAGCATAAGGTTGCTACTCCTTATTATCCCCAAACTAGTGGCCAAGTTGAAGTTTTGAATCGTGAAATCAAGTCCATTCTTGAGAAAACCGTGAATGTTGGTTGTACGAATTGGGCAAGGCAACTCGATGATGATCTTTGGGCATATAGAATGGCCTATAAAACTCCTATTGGTATTTCCCCCTACTAATTGGTGTTTGGAAAGGCCTATCACTTACCCGTTGAGTTAGAACATAAGGCTTTATAGTCTTTGAAGAAGTTGAATATGGATTGGAAGGACGCTTCAAAATCGAGAGTGAATCAACTTCATGAGTTGGACGAGTTTTGACTCAAAGCATATGAAAGTTTCGTATTGTACAAAGAGAAGATGAAGAGGTGGCATGATGCCAAAATCTTAAAGAGAGAGTTTCATGTGGGTGATGATGTCCTCCTCTTCAATTCAAGATTAAAAATTTTTGCGGGAAAGCTTAGATCGAAGTGGTCGGGCCCGTTTGTGATCTCAAATGTTTACCCGAGTGGAGTTATTGAGTTGGAAGATCATGAGAATAAGAAATTTGTGGTGAATGGCCAATGATTGAAGAACTATTATGTGGGGGACCCGGAGCGACTAAGGTTGAGTCGTTTCTCTTCAAAGATCCAAAATGATGAGTAAATAATGTCGTGCCACGACTATAACTACGACGCTTCTTGGGAGGCAACCCAAGATTTATTTTTGATGTTTTCAATGTTTTTGATATTAATTTTTGCTTAGTTTTGATTGATGTGGGTAATATAGCAAAATCGGGGTGCAAGAAGTAGGTTCAGAAACTCAAAACTAAGCCCCAAACCAAGAATTTACCACAAAAATTTGGGCACTAAGCTGTAGCGACCTGCGCTAGACCTGCTTAAGCAGGCCAGCCACAGGTGCTAAGCATTTGGGGCGCAGATAGCCTTTTTATGGACTGAAATCAGAGCAGCTACACTGCTTGATGCTGCGCTGGACTTGCTGCAGCAGTCCAGTCGTATATCAAGCACATCTGGAATGCAGGAGGCAGCCAAAAATGAAATAGTTGGTAGCCATTGGTTGAGGGAGTTTCTTCAGAAATATGGCATCCATAGTTCTTGTTGGTCACTATGCCTAACCGGCAAACATGAATGATAGATTGGATGACATCATTCTTAAGGGTATTGTACATTCTTGTTTCCATTGGAGGTTATGGATGTCCTATGAGCTAGTTTTGAGAAATGTGAAGAATGTGAGACAATGTCGTGCCTAAATGATTAAGTGCTATAATAAATGAAACCCATGGACACTAGTGATGAGTTACCTTGCATCCTATTTTCTTTTCTTATCTTTATTTTCATTTTCTTTCTTAACTTACAAAATTCCAAAAACATGTTTTACCTTTTGTCTTTTGTTTTGGTTTTGTTTTGTTTTGTTTCTTTCTCATAGGTATGTCTCTAAGGAAAAACTTGCCATGAGAAATTATCAGGGATAATGAGTCACCCTTCATAACAGACTCGATAAAAGGAGCCCAGTCTGACGAGGCTCCTATTGAGATAGTACGATCATTCACCGACATGGACCCGAGTGCCTAGTGCACCACAGGAGTCTTTACCCTCCTTTACTCTCTTTTATTTCTGCATTGGACACAATTTAATGTTTTTAGTGGGGGTGGGGTATCGTTATGATTTGTTTGATGGTCGGTACCTACTATCTCATTTTACGGCATGTGGTTTGATAAATTATGGAGACATTCTATTTTATTACTTTGATGTTTGTGTACTTTAGCCCTTGTGGGGCGTGTTTTTTTTTATTGGCATTGCTTTGGATGGGTCCTTGTTGGGCATCTTGCTAATGATGTCAAATTTGTCATTTTGTTTTTGAATTTGTGTCATGCGCTTAATTGAAATGTGTTATCCGATTGTGCGCATTGCTCGTGTCGTCTTTTGTATATACGTGTCTAATAAACTCCAAGGGTTTTCTTCGAAACTCGATTCTTTCCTAAGGAGCAAATATTTATTCTCTTTCTTTTGATCTTTTATTTTTAGTTTAGTTTAGTTTCTTTGTTGAACCGAGTGATAATTCACCCATGAGGGATGACGAGGCGACATCCTTAGGTGAAGTATCTAGTCATTTTGGTTAACTAGGAAGAAGCAAAAATTTGAAAATACTTCCAAAATGTCATTGGCAAGGAATAAAATGTTTTTGAGAAAAAACCAAAAATCTAGTTGTAAGATCAAGGATGTCTTGAGTTTTCTTTTGAGTGAGACCATTAAACTCAATTTTTGGCTCTCTCTTTACAAGGATGAGTCGTTGACTCGGAGTAACTTATGAAGCTCAAATTACTCAAATTGGTTAGGAGACTAACTTTTTGCTCTATGAGTATGATGCCATGAGTAGTGAGATCTTTGAATAATTCTTATGCATTTGTGCAGTCTAGAACTGGCCCCAAGTGTATTCAAAGCGAAATTCTAGGCAAGCTTGGTTTGGAGAATGACCCGAGGCCCTTTTTGACCCGTCACATAGCCAAATTTCCACCTTAACATTGTTTCCTAGTTAACCCATTTGAACCTTTTTGCCCTTCGTTATTTCTTATTGTAATGATAACCATGCTAAAACACCTAAACCCTTTTGAAAACCTCTCTTTTGGCACTAAACCTCCTTTGATGCGTTGTATGATTCTAGATAATGGATTGTAGGCAAAAACCTAAGTTTGGGGGTTGTGTATTTGGGAGAAGATGATCAAAGAAAAGATAAGAAAGGAGTATGTAAGGTTGTCAATACATGTGCTTAAAAGATAAAAGATGTGCTTGATGATAAATTTGAATAGCCTAGCCCATAGAATTTTTTTTTTAAAAAAAGAGAAAAATTGAATGAGTGAGGGTCTAAGAAAGGCTTATAGATAGAATATCTCTTGAAAAAGTCAAAGAAGTGAAAGAAAGAAAATGGTGGATTTGAATGGTTTGGTAAATGCTAAACAAAAAGTTAGGAAAATATGGAAAATTATTTGAAAAAGAATAAGGTGGGCGGTTTGAAAATTTTGGAGGTAGAAAGGATTGAGTGATTGCATTGAAGGAGGTCTTTTAGTCACTTGATCCATATATATTCCTTCCCGCATCTGAAACCTTCATCTTGACCCATAAGACCTTGGTGATTCCAAACTAAGTAAGTCTACATTAGTGGCGAAAAATACAAAGGGCAAGCCTATGGTTGTATTCAATGTACTTGAATTTCTTTGTGATGGTGAGTGTGAATTCTTTCTTTATTTGAGCTCCCTTAAGAATTGAAATATTTTTGGTGTATGGATCTAACTCTTGCATGTGAGCGGCATCGGTACTTGTGGGTAGAGGGTGATGTTTTACTATCGGTTTGGGTAAATGAGTGAAGTAAGTTGCATTGTGAAGATTGAGACAACCTTTGAAGATTTTGTGTCTTACCTTAAGATGTTTTGCGATTTGGAAAATTCATTGACACACACTTGCATCCTTTCTTCATAAATAAGCGCTTATTGAAAAGTTTTGGTTTACTTGTTGCCATGACATGTGTGGAAAGTGTTTATAGAGTTCTGTTCGCCTATTCATTTAGTATAGCTTTCTGCTTGGTGGATTTGAGCTAAATACCCTATCTCATTGAGTTAGTCTTGGGTGCTTGAGGACAAGAAATAGTTTAAGTTTGGGGGGTTCATAAGTCGTCAATTTGACGACTTGCTAGCACCTTTTAAGCCTAAATTATAATGATTTTTCATTGATTTAATGGTACGCTCTTACGTAATTCCCATTTATGTAGGTAAAAGTAAAAAAAGAAGATTGGGCAAGTCATTCAAGTCATCAAGAGGCCAAATGTGAAGGAAATGAGTCATCCGCTTTGCATCCACTTCACATCTGCTTTGGAGATGCTACCTATCTTCTCTCTGTCTGCTCTTCATCCGCTTTGGATCCGCTCAAGCAGATCAAGGATAAGGTGGCAGGTTTGTAATTTTCATCAAATATAGAGTGGAGTTTAAAAGGAGGGTTTTAGCTCCTTTTTCAAGACCTAGTTTTCATCTCTTTTGAAGATAGCCTCTCTTTTAGTTTTTCAGCTTCTCTCTTCTTTTTTAGCACCTATTTTTTCATATTTTGAGAATTTTGTACTAAGCTTGATTGAAAAATACATGGTAGTGATTTTCCTTTGAAGAATTATTAAACCCCCAAGTGTGGAATTACATTTCTCTATCTCTCATGGATAAAGTTAATGATAACTTTGGTATATTCTTATCCCTTTTATCTATGAGTAGCTAATTTTCAATCTTGGGGTTATGCTTGCTTAGGTAGTGGTAGTGCATGGGTTTTAGTTAATTATTTTTCTAATTAGTTAGTTGTGATGGGTGTTGCATTTATTTCATAAATTAATTGAGAGTTGGGGGTTGCAAACTCCAACCACCCTAGAGCCCATGTCATTCTTGAAAGAGAGGACACGGGTGAGGAATAAATGCAACTAATAACTTGATTCATTTTATTTAATGATATCTCTTAGACATAAGGATGTCAATTGAGGCAATAGATGTGGGAAATTGTCACACTTGTGAGGTGTTCGAAAGAACCCATTTGTGAAATTTGGTATTGTAATTGAAAGATTGACACCAATACATTGACATTTAGCCTCCCCATGACTTTTTACTAAAAGTTGAATAAATGGCCAAATACCCATGCATGATCTTACACCTATAATTGCATAACCCCAATGCTTATTCTCAATTGAATTCACTCTTAGCATTCTTCAACGTTAAGCTAGTGCACTAAAATTGAAGTAGTTGTCATTTATAAACACATTCAAACTAAGTCCCCCATTTTACATTTATGCTTGCTTTATTCACACTACGGGTTATCTTTTAGTAGACTATTAATACACTTTAGTTTTGAATTCCATGCTTTCACTACTTGTGGATTCGACCCCAACCTAAGTTCGCTTACACCCATTCAAGACTGTAATTTGAGCATTATCATGAGGACGAAGTGGAAGCCACTTCAAGGAGAATGTTTGTAAAGACCTATTCTCGAAGCTCTCATGAGACCGGGACGTGTTCATGACTGAAATGAATAAAACCTTGAGAGCCATAAACGGTAAAAAATTAGTTGTATGACATGTGTTGTCTAGGTGTACATTAAAGCTTGACGGTTCAAAGATATCAAATCTACAGATTGACTGAGTGCATCCGATGCATGTTCACTACGGAAAGTTCAAAGGGAAACCCACTTTTCCAGATGCAATCAGTTTTTGCTTGATGATCACATACTTATCCATAAATTTTTACAAAGAATAGCCATTCCCATTTCATGTGGGGGATTGTTGGGTTTAAGTTAAAAGTGTGAATAAAAAATAGAGGGAAGTAGTGGAGGGAAAGTGAAAAACACACCTAAATGGAAAGTATACTCACAATAAGAAAAGTCTACTAATTCTTCCACATTGGTGGGAGAAAGGAACTTTCATGTGTTCTTATTAAGAAACACAAACTCCACATGGATAGTGAGGCAAGAACCAAGAGGTGCCTCGTGTGCTGCCGTCGTCGTTGCTCGCTCGGCTTTGGCAAATGATCGATCGATGAGATAAATTTATTTAAAACATAGTTTGAAAATCCAAGGAGAAAAACACAATAGTTTTTTTTCCTCCATTAACGTGCATGTATGAAGTGCCAAAAATCCAAGGATAAAAATACAACAGTTTTTGGTTCTCCATTAACGTGCATGCATGCAGTGCAGAAACAACTACAGAAATGCGAAATGCTGCCTCAGAAGGGATGCAACCCTTTGAGGAAATAACATACTATTTCAAGAAGAGGGATGACTGTTAAGATGGTTTTGACTATTTAGAAAAAGACAATGATTCGAATGGACAGACATAACTGTTCCAAAGGATACTCCTTTTTGAATGAACCATTGCCTCCTTTCCGAAGGGGCACTTCATGTCTATATAAACCTGCATCTTTCCACAGATTTGGTACAAAATATTTTTGCATTAAAACACTTCTTGTGTTCTTAAAAACTCTGTGTGATCATCTCCTGTTGAGTGAGTTCAAAGAAAACCAGAAAGTTTGAGGTACCGCTATAATTTGATTGTGAAGCCATTTTATCTTGGGAGAAAACTTCCACAACCTCGGCTACTTAAAGAGAATTATTTCCTTAAGTACACTTTGTGAATTCGAACGACTTGACTCATTCTGTTTCATATTTTTTCTTTTTTTTTCTTAATAAAATAACACACTTCTTTGATAGGTCATTTTTGATCTTATGTCGAAGGTATTGGAAAACTTCATAAGTGTTCTTGAAAAGTCTTGAACTTGTGTTGAAGTTTAGTGAACTAACATACAGATTTTGTGTACCCAAAATAACAGTGCAATTATATCAATCTTAATTATCAGACATCTAGTTTGACACTATCTTAATTTAAGCTTTTGCACTTGACAGATTATGTTTTAAGATCATTTCAATAAAAAACATTATTAGAGGGTGTTGAGCATCTTTTTTAACAAGTAGAATTGATACAAGTCAAATAGTTGCCTTAGCTTTCGATGACATCATTTAAAGTCAGTACGTGAAGAATCAAGCTTTGGTCGCATGGAGGGCATGGGATCATACTTGGAGGGGTCATTTTGAGCATGCCACTAAACAAACCCAAGTGTGGAAGATTGCTTGGAGCCTTGAAGACTTAAGGACTCTCGGGTTTGGACCACACTTGTTGGTTCACGGTTTTGGTTCCCTTTATTAAGGGCGTTTTGGTCACTTAGCCTTAAGGGTATTTTGGTTACTTATCCTTGCCTAAGTGACACTCCATGGCCTCCCCACCTCATTAAGGGCATTGGAGTCATTTTATGTTCATTTTGTAATAGATTATAAATAGGCTCCTTTAGTCTTATTTTCATTAGTTTATGAATGATGAACATTTGACATATTGTAATTCCTCTCTCTTGAGATTAGAACACCTTAGTGTAGTCTTAGTTAGGACTTGGAATAGCCATTGTAGTTTAGAGTTGGAAAAGCTAATATTGACCTTTTCTTGGAAACGGTGTATCTTGAGGTGAGTTGATCCCCTTGGCGGTCACCGTAAGAGTGTGGTGTTGATTATTACATTCATTAGGGTTAGTATTTGATATACACTTGGTCCTTAATCTTGTAATAATCTATGTCTCACTTTCTATCCTTTATTTTTTGGTAAATCGTGTATGTGTTGTGTTCTTGTAATCCAAACCTGTGACTTATTGTTCTTGATCCCTTGTTATTTTTGTTCATATTATTTTTGTTTACATTGTTTGTATGTTGGATGTTTTGGTGTAATAAACACCTTGTTCTCTTCTTGTTGTGGTGTTCTTGTGAAGCCGAGACTAGCTCTCTAAAAAGGCTCTCGGGTTTGCCTAGTTTTGTGAACTATTTTGTGCCTTTTCTTATGTTTCGTGGGTTGTATTGTATCATTTGGTATCATAGCATTAATTTGTTCCCACAATATTAATCTTAGGCTAGCTTGCTTGAAAAATAAAAAAAAATGTTCTTGAGTTTGTGTTCTTGGCCGAGAAGTTGAAGTTCTTGTTGTTGTCTTGGCCGAGATTTGTTGGTAAGTCTAGGTCTAAGTGTGTTTTGTTTTTTTTGTTGTTTCAAGTGTTAGTTTGGTTCTTCACTAACACTTTGAGTCTAGATCTAGATTTGAGCTTGAAAAGTTGAAGTTGTTATTGTGAACTTGAAGTGTGTTGATGTTGTTGTCCTAAGCTTGGCCGTATTAAAATTTGTTGTTGTGGATTCACCCTTGGCCTTGTGTTGTTTTTTATGCTCTAGGCTTGGCCGTATATTGTTGTTGAAGATTGTTCGCCTAAGAACATTTGTTGGAAGTGTTGTAATCTTAGCCGTGTGGTGGTGCCAATGTTGTGGTGGATTTGAGTAGCTGAATGTTATGGCTGTGTTGTTGATCTTGGAGATTGTTGTTGTTCTTGGTGGAATGTTGTTGTAGTTCTTGATGTTCTTCACCCCTTCATAAAATTGTTAATCATAAAGTGAAGGTTTGATCCATAAGAGTGAAGGAAAAAGGTGTGAGGACTTGTTAGTTTTGAAAGACCTTTCACTCACCAAAGACTTGTCAATCACATCTCAACTACTTTCCATGATACAAGGGTCCATGTTTTAAGGAAAAGTGCAACAAAAGTCAAGTCTTGAAATTTGAAACTTGAAAAAAGGCTCCAAGACTTGTTCTTCCCTCCTTAAAACAAATTCCACCAATCCAAATTAAAATTGGTCAAGACTTGGACATTGGAAAATAAAACTTGATAAAAATGCAACCAATATGTGGCTTCCATGTCACCATTTACTATTCGCGCTATAATTTTAAGCTCAAATTTTAGATTCTTAGTTTCATTTTATTATTTCCTTAGTTTCATGTCTTGATTCTAGAATTAATTAACAACTAGTAATCACCTACTTAGTTGTAGATTAATTGTTGAATTCGTTTCTTTCGAGTCTTCGTTATTTATGTGCTTTTCTCATTTTAAAACTCGTCTTAACTTCTTTGTTTCAAGTTCATAATTAGTTTTTATTTTGTGTCTTGAGTCGATCAAACAAGAATCTATTCCGGTCGTCAAGTAGAATTGACAACCTATTGACTACCGGAGTATAAGCAACTTTCAATATTCGTTGATCCAATTATAAGGATCACAAAAGTGAGTGTATACGAGTGTTGGTAAGGAAGCTTTACTACTAATCTAGTTTGTTCATTTTGTAGGTACAAAGGTGATATAAGGGGAACATGTCTTCGATACCCGGGGATTATTGTGACTACAATACGGGAGACTATGTTTGTAGTGAGGGTTTTTATGTCTACGAAGTTGAGGGAGATGGTCGAGGCTATGAAAATAGCCATGATCTAAACTTGGGCAGATTTGAGAGTTACGGTTTTAAGGGAGAAAATGAGGTGAATGGAGTGTCTAGTACTTATGGGGAACTTGGATATGATGTAGGACCTCGTGATGGATCTTATGTTGACGTTGGGGCATGTGAGGAGTCTTACATCTCTCACTCCAAACCTAGATTTGGTGTTAGGTATAACCCTTTCATTCACAAAGCTTATGAGAGCTATGATGAGAGTGCACAGAGGAGTGTGAAAATTCATATTATCCACCTTGTAGTACTTCTTATCAAGGTTTATATGGTGTGAATGGTTATACTAGCTCTAGTGGAGGTTGTCTTATGAGGAGAAGAGGGTATGAATCTCCAAAGCAGAGGGGTACTGTGCTACTTACAATGTTAACCCAATAAGGAACACTTCGTAAAGGTGACCATTTGTGGGGTAACGGGCTTCCTTATTGTGTTAAATGAGGTACTATAGAAACTACATTCTTCCAACCACAGTTGACTACTTGGAGTTGTTTTGAGAGCCTTTACTTGTTCCATACTCATTGGACGGGTTTAAGGTTGCCAAGAGGGTAAAAGTTGTCTTTTTCCAATTTGAATATCATGAGGAGCTGTGGTGTGATATTCATTCCTTGACAAATGGTCATGTATGCTTAGGTGCCGATTGGTTTACACGGCATCACGTTCTAAATATGCAATATTGGCCTAATGTTGTGAGATACCAATGGGAAATCATCTCATGATGCACATGCTGCCCAAGCTGCAAAGAGATGTATCCACCTACTCCAATCCAAATGATTATGAGAGACAAAATATTGAGAGGAGTAAGGGTGTGCAAGGTGGTAATTCGAGAGTGGAAAAAGAAAAGGTTGTGTGTAGGGAAGTGAGGGGATTGACACCAAACCGTGCTAACGTTGTTTGTCCTTCTATTTCTAAGGACATTTGTGTAGGTACCAACATGGAAAGCGAAGGCGAGCAATGCCAAAGAGAAGTTGCTGGCCAAGTTTGTTTAGGACCTTCACAACACGGCAAAGAGGGATTTACTGAAGAACTTCAAGGTAAAATAGCTAACTCTTACACTTTGGTACATAAGAATGATAATTGTGTGGCTAGTAGGCCATTGAGTGCGAGTAGTATCTTACTTACTTGTGAGTCTAATGATTCTTTGCCTCTTGTTGATGATGTACATGTTCTGAGTGTGGATACACTAGTTGATCCTATTGATGACCAAATTGACTCTTCTTGTAAGATCAATTTATGTTCACCTAGTGTTGAAGCCTATACATTGAACGAAAGTACATTATCTTGTGTAATTGGTGTTGATCAACTTATTTGTGAAAGTTGTCCACCACTTGAGTATGTGTGTGATGCGCTTAATAGAACTCAAGTGAGTGAAGTGTTTGAAAATATTGGTCACCAAAATGGGAGTGAACCCGAGAGCTATTCTTGGGATAATCTTGTACTTGAAACCTCTTTAAACTTGACAATTGTCTTTTAGAGAGTGAAGAACTTACGTGTTCCGAATCTTCCCGTGGGTTAGATCATGCTGTCTTTAGGTATAATGTCTTGTTTAAAGATAATATAAACACTCCTAACGAGCCTAGTGGTGAAAATGATGGTATAGCTTGCCTTGGAGGCTATAGCCTATATGCTAACCCTCTATGGTGTGAAAAAACTCCTCCTAAAGATGGAAATCTCTTCTTGGAAGACGAGAGCGTTTGTGGCAACGGATGGACCATATGTTGCAACAGATGGTTAATCTGTTGCGATAGATGGATCATATTTGCAACAGACAGTTATTAATAAAAAAAGGGTTATTTTTATTAAGAGGGTGAAAAGTCATGACTTTAATTATTTAATATGAAAAATGGGTCATAAATAAATAATAAGGAAATAAATGATAAACACAATTTATAATCGTAAAAAATGGTTATTTAATTTTAATAACTGATGTTAATATTAAATTGGCATGACTTTTTATCTAACACATTCAAAACAGTTGATGAATCAAATTTTCCATCTGTTGTGACTGATGAATCAGTTGTTAGAAGAAATAAAAAAAGTCCTTAAACAGATGGTCGATTTGTTGCAACAGATGAGTTATCTGATGCAATAGACGTACAATCTATTGCCACAACTCAATAAAAATGGTTATTATTTTAGTAAAAAAAATGGTTATTGAAAAGGTGAGAATTCTTCGATTATTTAATCGAGAAAAAGGTTATTTAAATTTAAGAACTAATTAATAATAATAAGCTGAAAGTCATAACTTATCACAATAATAAAAAATTCACCAGCTTGATTTAAATCAAGTCATTTCCTTTCACATAAAACAATAAGAAAATAAATGAAAAACACAATTTATAATCGTAAAAAAATAGTTGTTTAATTTGAATAATTGATGTTAATATTAAATAGGTGACAAATAACTTTTCACCATTTTTGTTTTTAAATCTGTTTTTAATTTATATAATAAATTAAAAAAAAAGTCACCAATTTAGATTGATGAAAGTATATGATGATGATTATTATTAAAAAACATAGATTATATGTTGCAACAGATAGATTATCTGTTGCAACAGATGATAGATTTGTTGCAACAGATGATAGATGTGTTGCAACAGATGGATTATCTGATGCAACAGATATACAATCTGTTGCCACAACTCAATAAAAATGATTATTATTTTATTATTAAAAAAATAATTGTTGAAAAGGTGAGAAGTCTTCGATTATTTAATTGAGAAAAATGATATTTAAATTTAAGAACTAATTAATAATAATAAGCTAAAAATTCATGACTTATCACCATAATCAAAAAGTCAGCAACTTGATTTGATCAAGTCATTCACAGTAATGAAAAAGTCAGCATTTGAGTAATGAAAAAGTCACCAGTTTGTTTGAATATAAATAATAAAATGGAGGTGAACAGTCGCGCTTTTTTGCCTAACTCATTCAAATTCAATCCTCTATAAATAGGTCCCTCCTTACTCGTTCATTCTACTACTACATTCTATTTATTTCTTGCATCTTTTCTTTCATATTGCATCTTCAATCACTTTCTCTTCAAAGATCAGATACATTTTTTCTGACTCAGGTAAGTTTTTTTCTTTCTTTTTGTGTAAATCAACCAATTAGTAGTATATGTTGTATTACATTCGGACTCTTTTCTTTACTTGTGTTTTAATTTATTTTTTTATCAATTCATGTGTGTTCTAGATATGGTTGATCCTATTTGGGATGTTGCTTTTCTGCGAGACGCCGTACGGGAACTTCGGAGGTATTTTCATGACCTGCAGTGGGAGTTGGGCGCCGTGAGAGCAAGGATGCTCCGAGAGATTCGCAGGCTGAGGAGGGTCCTGCTGCTGTCGGTTGACGATTGGCTGGCTGACAATAATAATAATGATGATGATAATAATAATAATAATAATAATAATAATAATAATAATAATAATAATAATAATAATAATAATAATAATAATAATAATTAGGTTATGTTTTTTATTTTAGTGTATGTATTTTTATTTTTATTTATATCTCAACTACCTACCTAATGTATTTTGTTTTTATTTAATGAAAAATTTATGTTTCTGTCTATTTCTTCTTCTCAACAAACATGTCGACAATTGGACGTAAGGAATAATTTTTAATCCAGTAGCAATAGCAAGAGTTTTGAAACATATTGGTTATCTGTTGGGTTTGTGGCAGGTGTTGTTTTGTGTTGTTCCAAACAGATTACTCCTCTGTTGCAACAGATTACTCCTCTGTTGCAACAGATGACCTATCTATTCGATTTATATTACGGGCACTACACAGAACCATAAACATGAATCCAACATATGAATCTTCCATTACAACAAATTACTCATCTATCGCAACAGATGAGTGATCTGTTTAAACAGATGGCACTTGTGTTGGATTCATGAACGGGTTCTATCCATTGTTGAAAAAATAGTAGTAGCAGTGTACCCAGATGACAAATTTAACTAAAAATCATAATTTTACTTACCAAAGTCACTTATGAAGTAATGTCAAAGTGATGTATGAAATAAAATTTGACTGAAAAAATTGTTCAAGTAGCAGCAGTAGAGGTAAAAACAACAACAATGGTCGACAAGAAGAAGATGAAGATGTTAATGAAGTAGAAGATGTTGATAATGAAGTTGAAGATGATGATAATGAAGCAAAAGATGATGAATAAAGCAGCAACAACAATGAACAACAAAACTCGTGAAAAGAGAGAAAATAACAACGAATGAGAAGAGAGAGAAACGCGTTTTTTTCCCCTCTGTTTTCTGTTATATTAACTAACATTTGGATCAAAATGCAAATTTAAAAACTTGTGGTCTATTTTCAAATTTCTCCAACTTTCTTAATCCATAATAAAGTAATTGTCACCTCCACTCAATTATTAAGACTTGAATCACCTACACCTCATTTTCAAACTCTTTTATCACGTTTAACAAAATGCCCCTAGTTTCATTATTAGTATACTAGTATTTCTCGATTAAAAGAATTTACTACAATTGTTAAAAAGGTTCAATTTATTACTTTTCTCATCTCAATTTATATGTTGTTTTTAAAATTTTGAGGTTTAAATAAAAAAAATTATTATGATTTTTTATATATTTTTAAAATATATTTTAAATTATCAATAATGGTGACTTATAGTACATTTTACCTAATTTTCAGATATATAAATTTTATTTCAAAAATATTAAAGATTCCGTTTCCAAATTTACGGACAAACATAAATTGTTTGACTCTCAAAACATAAAAAGCGACATATAAAATTGGACAAAGGAAATATGTTTTATTATTTCTTCTGAATTTGTATGATTCAGTTAAAATTTTGAAATTCAAATTTTAAAAAATTAACAATGAATTTGGATAGCGAGGTTTTAAATTTTTTGAAATAAAATTTAAATATTTGAAAACTATCCAAAAGGTATTATAAATTATAGTAATAATTAATAACTTAAAATATGTAAATGATTCAATAAAATAAATATATTGATTCACAAAATTTTATTTGTCCTATAAATTGAGACGGAAAGAAACAACGTAAAAAGACAAAGAAGAGGAATTTTTTGGAAAGTAATAGGTGTTTAACCGCAAATTAAACACATGTTCTCTTAAAAATAATGATTTCAGCTATATTTTAGTTTGTTGTCCATTAACTAATTTGAGTTTCCTCTATCTTATTAGTGTAATTTCCAACACTTAGCTATGGACATTGTTAAGTAATCCATTAAATAAGTGATATTTTTTTCCCCAGAAAATGCATAAATTTCTCCTAAGCTTGTTCATAAAATTTATTTTAGCATCCAAACTTTACTATTCGCTCTAGTTATTTTTAAAGTGAATTTAGCAGACAAGTTTAAAAAAATATTCAAATAAGTTGTCTTTCACATTGTTAGGAATTTCTTAGTTATGTATTTTTTTTTTCAATTTTACTCAGATTTAAATTTAAAAAAAAAATACATAACTAAGAAAATAATTAAAATGTACATATTTTTCAAGATATTTATTAAGAATAAGTTAGTAAAAAATATTTGACTTTTAAGCAAAGAATAATTTTCTTAAAAAATGTGTCTAAATTAAAAATATCACTTATTTTAAAATAGAAAAAAAAATACATAAAGACCCCCAAATCTTGTCCGGCTTTTTTCAAAAATACACCTAAATTATACTTTTGACCTATTACCCCATGAATCTTACTTAAATCGTTGCAAATACATCATTTTGACCCTCTACGTATATACACACACAGGTGCGTGAAAGGCTCAAAATTGACTTTTACTGACCAATTAAAAGTTGTCACGTGTAAATAATTTGATATATAATTTATCTTCTTTTTTAAAAAAAAAATCAATATTTATTTACTTTTTAAAAATTATTTCATACCCCCTCTCACCACCACCATCACCCTACCGACCATTGTCTTCTTCAACATCATTGTCTTCTTCAATACCTCCATTAAAGATTTTTTTTTTTTCAAATAATCATTGAACTATTTTTATTAAGAATCCTAAAACTCCATTAAAGCTCCATTAATGGAGTTTTATGATTCAAGTAGAATGGTGTTGAAGAAGACAATGGAGCTTTATGATTCAAGTAGAATGGTATCTTCTTCAACACCATTCTAATTGAATCATAAAACTTCATTAATGAAGCTTTAATGGAGTTTTATAATTCTTAATAAAAATAATTCAATGATTCAAAAAAAAAAAAAAAACTTTAATGAAGGTGTTGAAGAAGACAATGGTGTTTTGTGTGGGTGGGTAGGGGTGTTGCGGGGGGAGGGTGGGGGGTAGGGGGAGTTGCTGGACGGGGGTTGAGGGAGATGCTGGACGGGGGTGAAGGTGGAGGGAGAGGGGGGGTAGGGTGATAAATAAAATAAAAAAGAAAATTTTATTGAAAAATATAAACAAAATATGAAATTAAATGTATTTACACGTGGCAATATCTGATTGGTGCGTGCGTTCACTCTCTTTGTTATGACTGAAATTCAACGGAAAATGATATATTTACAACGAATTAAGAAAAAATTATGAAATAATAGATCGAAAGTAAAATTTAAATGTCTTTTTAAAAAACTCGGATAAAATCCGGGGGTCTTTATGTATTTTCTCACAAAAAAAAAAAAAAAAAAACTACTTCTAAAAGATAGTCACATAATATGAGACAAAAAGAATTAGTGGCATGCAGAGACAAAGCGAAAGCACTAAAATAAGCCTATTGTGCATTTTAGTGGTTTTAGTGCAAAAACCACTAAAATGCGCTCTGTGCAAAAGAAAAACCTAGCCCCAATTTTTTTGCTTTTTTGTTTACGGTCTATTTTGTACTCTTATGTTTCATTAATTACATCGTATAAAGCCTTGGTATACTTGTATAAGTTGTACTATTACTCTAGACAAAAATTACTACATTGTTAATTTTTTAAATTAAAATAAAAAGATTCAATTTACTATTTTTGATTACTTCTTCTTTTCAATTTATATAGCACAATTAAAATTTCGAAATTTAAATTTTTGAAAACTTTAACTGTGCATTTGGATACAAAGTTTTAAGGTTTTTGAAATAAATTTTATATATTTAAAAACAAAGTAAAAAATATTATAAATTTAGCTCAGTAACAACATAAAAGAAGAAGAAGAAGAAGAAGAAGAAGAAGAAGAAATTAAACAGTGTGATATTAAGGTTTTCGTTTAATTTTAAGTTTTCTTTCGTATGAAATAAAAATTCTGCTACTATTACGATTTCCAGCACTTCGATTATCATATTAAGTAATAGCAATGACTATTCCGTTTGTAGTATATTTTGTCTTTCTTTTTTTTAGCATTATGTCTTGACTTCATCATTTCCATTATTTCTTCATTATTTTTTTTTAAAACTAATAATGTTTTTACTTGAGTTGCGGATTTATCGGAAAAAATATTTATCTTATAGGGTAAGATTTACGTGCACCCTACTCTCCTCTAATCCCACTAATAGGATTGCATTGAATATATTTTTATTAATGTTATTTTATCTCGATTGAAATTTGGTCAAAGCTTGCATGTATTTAGCTCGACTCAGTTCAAATCGATTGAAGTTTGGTCACAGCTCAGGCCCAGTTAAGCTAGCTTGCTGGGCTCGATCGATTCGTTTTGATATCACATGATGATTATTTTAAAACTAAAATTCTTTTAATATAATTAATCATAATAAAGTTAGAAAAGTGTCAATTTAATAATATTGTTTATTATGAGTTATAGTTTTGAACTTTTAAAACTAATTTCATGCAATTAGTTTCGTTATATACACACTTTTTTAAGATACTCTTATATTGAAAAAATCAAATAAAAAAAATGTAACATCGTATGAGTTTTCTTGAATCTACTATTATTTTATTTGGGCTTTATCGTTTATTGTTTAACTAGTTTAACCGCACGTGTCTCGCACGTATATCATTTAATTATTTAATATTAAATAATTTATTTAATGCGCAAATTTTTAATAAAGTGTAAAAGCTCAAATCACTTTTCAAAAATCTTTCACACTTTAATATAATAATGTAAACATAAACATATACATATATATATTTTACCACTAAAAGTTTCAAGTGGTTGACGGATATTACTTTTGCGTTTGTCATATAGTACCTCTTTCTCTTTTTGTCACAGGCTGAAAGAGACACATCAATTTGAACCATATTTGTGTTACAATTACTTTTTTATATTTAAAATCTTTTCTTATTTTTAAAGTCAAATATTTACAAAATCATTGATTATATTTTTATTACGTACTTAAAACTTTTAAAAATCTGGTACTTTTTAAATTTTTCTTATTCTAGCATTTTTATATTTATTTCTAGATTTTTCAAATCTTCTTAAAATTAAATTTAGTTGATTTAAAATTTTTAAACTAATGGAAAAAATATTAGTAATCATTAATTTTGATGACTACTAATAAGAAAATATTTTATCATAAATATATTTAATTAATTTTTAACTTTTAAATTAGGAAAAAATAGTGAAATTTTGATGATTTCTAGTAAGGAAAGGTTTTACCATAAATATATTTAATTAATTTTTAACTCTTAAATATTAGAAAAAATAGTGAAAAGACGATTTTATCTAAAGTAAAATCTTTTAATAAAGGACAAAAAGTTCAAACAACATTTCTAAGGCCCTTCACACTTTTAATATGATATAGATATTAACTTACGTCATTTGAATTGAATTCTAGTTTAGATTATATTATATATAATTAAATCAAGTTGAATGCAATTATCAATTTAAACTAATAATGATTATAAGTCGAACAAACGTATCATAATTTAATTTCTTTAATGACGTAATGCTACAAAAAACTAAATATTAAAGAGTCGACTTGGCTCAGCTCGGTTGAGCTTAGCTCGATGGAGCTAGGCTCGAACTCAGCTCGCTCGGCTCGACGTCCAGACCTATATAGACCTAGTACAGTCAGACCTTTCTATGATGTCACCTCGTTATAACGACATTTTACTGGATTGATTTTCTTCGAAACTTACTTTTCATGTTATATTTTACTTCTCTATCACAACATTCTATCTATAGTAGAAATGTCGTCTGTTAAAGCGATACACTCTTTGTAAAATTACATTGCTATAACAACATACTCAAATATTATGTATTAATGTTTTATAAGAAATAAATATGTACAAAATAAAGTACCAAAATATTTATGGTAATCATTATTAATGTCATGACACAGTAAATTTCAAATACAAATATCTAATTTTAAAAGAAAATTATATCAAAATAATGCACGTCAGTTATTTCATATTTTCACGAGAAAATGACGGCTAATATTTATCTTTTTATATTCATACTCTTTGTAATTTTACATACTACTTTATTTCAACAACTTAATAAAATATACACATCGAATTAGCAATCATAAAATTTTTGAACAAACACTGTCATTACAAAAATGTTTTACCGTAACACAATTTATCATATGCCAGAATATGTTTAGCAAGAATCAACAAATTGATTAACCTATTTATATATTGAAATGTTCTTCATAGAAATTGCACTAACGAGATATGACAACTATTGGGGGTTCAATATTTTTTATTTCTTTTGTGTAAATTTATATAACATGGTCGAATTTCGATTAATAAACAATTTAATTTTGATCGTTAATTCGAGCATGAATTTTTTAAATTTTTTGAATAAAATTTACATATTTAAAAATTACGTATAAAGTATTATAAATTATAATAATTAATAATAATAATTAATAACTCTCTCACTATATATATAAACAATGTTTTCTGTGCCAGTGAAAATACTAGCTCCATTTTTGCTTTTTTGTTGTGCAGTTTGTTTCGTACTCCTTTGCATTAATTACATTGTATAAAATTTTAGCATACTTGTATTTCTCGAGAAAAAAAATTATACTATAATTGTTAACTTTTCAAATGAAATAATGAAAAAAAGTTTAATTTACTACTTTTTATTACTTTTTCTATTTTAATTTACGTGGCACTGTGTTAAGTATCCCACATCAGAAAATGATGGGTAATTGGTTCCTTATATGGACTTAGATTAGGCTCAAGATTCATTCTTCACATGGTATCAGAGCTAGAACTATCCACGCTCCCAAATCTTCGTTCACCGATGTTGAGCCCATATATTATATTGTTTATGCTTCAGTTAACGAGATTTGGGCATGCAAGAGAGTGTTATAAGTATCTCACATCGAAAAAGGATTAGATAATTGGTTTTCTTATATGGACTTGGACAATCCTCCCCTCATGAGCTAGCTTTTGAGGGGAGGATTGTCCAAGACCATATAAAGAGACCAATGACCCTTTACCCACTGATGTGGGATACCAACAACCCCGCATGCCCTAAACTGAACATCTAGAGCGTGGACAATATAAAATGGGAGACCCAACATCGGAAACAATGAATTCGGTGGGCTTGTCTTTGATACATGATAAAATTTTGAGATTTAAATTTTTTGAATCTTTGATGGTGAATTTCAATATAGAAATTTTAAGTTTTATTTAAAATTATATAAAAATTCTATAAATTCTAATAATCAATAACTTAAAATGTGTAAAAGGTATATCAAAATATTTTGATAAAATAAAATGATTGACTCATAAAATTTTATCTATGTCGTATATATTGAGACGAAACTAATACAAAATAATAAGACAAAGAAAAGAAATTACTTAGATAGTAATAGGTGTTTAAGCGCAAATTAACACATGTTCTCTTGAAAATAATGATTATGTGCTATCTTTTAGGCTTCGTTTGATTTGAAAAAAAGTTATCTCGGAATTATTAATTTCAGGATTAATTATTCCATTCTCAAGAAGGGATAAGAAAAATACTACAATCTCGAACTAACTAATTTTAGAATAAACTATCTCATATATTTTATTTCAATCAAATATAAGATAAACTCCTCGTCTAAATTAATTTCAAAATTAGCTTATTCCTGTTGTGAAATAACCCCTTAGATTAATGTCCACTAATTAAGTTGAGTTTCCTCTTATCATTAGGTTTAGTTTCCCTCCCAACACTTAGCTATGGACATTGTTAATTAATCCATCTTTTTAAAAAATAACAGTATATTTCAAAATAAATAAAAAAGTGGACGAATGGAGTACCGTGTAATTAGGGGGTGGACATATTTTGGTTTAAATCGAAAAAAATAAAAAATCAAACCGAAATTTAATTTTGGTTTCGGTTTTTCGGATCGAATTCAGTTTGTAATTTTAAAATTTTGATTTTTCGGTTTGGTTTTCGGTTTAAAAAAAAATCGGTTAAACCGAAAAAACAAAATTTTATAAACAATAATTATATATATATATATATATAATATTTAGTAATTCACAATTAACATTTAACAGCAAATTCACATACGTCGCAGGCTGTTTATGAATTATTTTAGTGACTCAAATATTTTATGAACTATTTTGGTGACTTTGGACTGTTTTATGGACTATTTATGTAAGGTTATATTATATGTAATGATTAATGACGTTATGTATTATATTAAGCTTATGATTATTTCATTTCGTTTCATCCATGTTGAGTTATTTATAGTTATTTATATTTGGGAATGAAAAAAAAGGTTTGAAAAAAAAAATCTAAAAAAACCCATCAATTTTAAATGCTCAGTTATGAAAAAAAGAGGCTAACTACTTTAATATTCCAAACCAAAATAAAAATCCGAAATAACCGAACTGAATTTGTAAAATCGAACCAAACCGAATTTATTTTGGTTTGGTTATGAATGTTATTTTTGTCAATCCGAAAATTGATAAACCAAACCGATATTAAACAATCAGATCGAACGTCCACCCCTGCGTGTAATTTTATCTTTTTACTTTATCAAAAAAAGACAAATACCGTTAAGCTACCTATAATAACAAAAATTTTATAATGCAGGAGATATGTCAAATCATACTTGTATGAGGCATTCATTTATTGACAAATAGATTAGCGTAGGACCCGCATTCCAAGATTCATATGTTTTTGGTGAGTCCGAAATCAAAATATGTCATGAAATTAAAAAGAGTACCAAAATATGTCATGTATTTAAAATGTTACCATAATATGCTTAACTCTCTTTTTAAGAGAGTTATATGTATTATTTCTAACGGAAGTTCAGAAACGGAGTTCAAATTTTAGAAAAGTACTCCCTCCGTTTCATAATAAATGAATTATTGGATTTTGACACACAGATTAAGAAAAAAGCATTAAAGACATAAATTTAACACAACTTTCCATTTTTACCCCAAAAAAGAAAAAGTTGACCTTGTAATACCTTTTCAAAAGTTAATTGGTTGTCAAATCATAAGGGTAAATTTGAAAAAAATTTAATGATTCACTTATTTTGAAACCCCAATAAATACCTCAACAATTCACTTATTTCGAAACGGAGGGAGTACATAACTCTCTTTTTAAGGGAGTTATGCATTTTTTTTTTTACATAACTCACTTAAAAAGAGAGTTATGTAATAGAAGTTACATAACTCTCTTTTTAAGTGAGTTATGCATTTTTTTTTTACATATCTTACTTAAAAAGAAAACAAAATGCATAACTCTCTTTTATAAGCCTACAACACATGAAAAAAACTAGACGACACATAAAAAAATTAGACGACGATAGTTCAATTATTTCTCATAATTAATATAAGCACATTATTAATTCCACATATAATAACCTGTCCTTCTTTTTCATTATGGTCTGTTTCTTTCCTCTCTTTTTTCTAGAAATGAATCCGAAAAATATAGGGGTGAAACTCAACAAATCATGAGGAAAATGTGTTATTCACATTTCATTTGATAGTCAGAGACGAATAGAAAGTTAAGCATTGAAAATTCTAAAGATTCTCGGGGGTGGGGGGAGGGAGATAGAAATGTGAAAGTATCGATGCAAATTCATAGAGTCATTTGATTAATCACGTATCATATTCTGTCATGTATTTAGTTTGTATATACCTAGTTGAGGTTATAACTTTTTTATCGTCACCCATAGAAAAAAGGCTACTGAATTTTTGCAATAAAAAAATTACAAGTTCAAGTTAATACTTCCATCCAAATAACACTATTTTATGATATACAAGTTTCTATTTTTATATACTATTGTATATCTGACATTTTATTTAAATGTGATTTGCATTAGCAAATCTATAAATGACTAAAATTGAAGTCAAAATTCTGAAACAATTTGAAATTTATGATTATTTCAGAATTTTATTCTTATTAAATTACGTTCTGAGTTACACATTATTTTCACTATAAGCAAAGGCCAACTCACTTTTATAAGTCTACAACATATGAAAAAAATTAGACGACGATAGTTCTATTTTATAAGACCTTTACTATGCATTTTGTTCTCTTTTTAGTGAGTTATGTAAAAAAAATGCATAACTCACTTAAAAAAGAGTTATGTTACATAACTCTCTTTTTAAGTGAGTTATGTAAAAATAAAAAATAAAATGCATAGCTTCCTTAGAAAGAGAGTTATCTACTTTTCTAAAATATTAACTCCGTTTCTGAACTTTCTTTAAAAATAATATATAAGCATATTCTGATAACATTTTAAATACATGACATATTTTGGTACTTTTTTTAATTTCACGAAATACTTTGATTCCGGACTCGTTTTTAGTCATATTTTTCCTACTTCTTTATATCCTTTCTATCTATGAAGTTGAGCCGGAGTTTTATTATATTAATCTTTTTAAAATTCATTCTCTATTTTCTCAGTTTGAAAAAATAATGAGGCAGGTCCAAATTTTAAAGAACTTAAAACTTAGATCTTGAAAATGAATTTGGATAAAAAATTTATTATTCAATTTAATGCAGTAAATTTTACACGAATACAATATTTGTATTTGAGAAATTCACTATGCAACTATTTGGCCATAAAAATTTCACTTTTTTTTTTCAAAATTGGGAAAATGGTCTGATATATATATGCAAACTTTGATGAAATTTGTTGTAACACACATGAACTTTGCGGCGATCCTATGACCTCCTAAACTATTTATTAGCGTATTATGATCGCCTAGATTATTTATTAGAGTATATTACTGTCATTTATTTGCACTAATCTCTTTTATTTATTTATTTATAATTTTTATCTATTTATTTCCTAATAAACCTCCCTAAAATACATTAATAAATAGTTTAGGGGGTCATAGGACTCCCACAAAATCTAGCGTGTTTCAACAAATTTCATCAAAATTTGAGTATATTTTAAACCCTTTTTCCTTGAAAATTAGTATTTGACTATGAAAATTTCAAATGCACCTCAAAGTTATTTTAGAATTTAAAAAACGACCAAAACTCTATTCTTACTTTATATTTTTTTTAAGGAAAAAATTATATTGCATGTTTAATCATTTTTTATGTCTTTTTCTAAAATAATATTTAAATGTTAAATATTTGTTACAAAAATCATGGTCAAACAGAACTCTGACGTCAAATTTAAAACTTTTAAAACTTTTAAATAAGAAAAATATTTTTCATAACCAAACACACTTGGGGTCGTTTGGTTTGAAAATTGTTATCCCGGGATAACTTATCCCACCATGTATATGAGATAAGTTATCCCATCACTAAGAGGAAAATGGTGGGATAAGTTATCCCGGGTTGGATTAATCCCTCCAACCAAACAAAAAAAATGTGTTCTTTTATTAATTATCCCGGGATAACAACTTCCAAACCAAACGACCCCTTTAGTATATACTCTTTCATTGTTGAAAATAGTAAGGTACAAAAGAAACGTGATAGGCTGCTTGAAAAATTATAACTGTTGTAGACTTTCAGTGAATGAAAATAGTAGTAAAAAAACGAGTTTAGAGTAAATAAATAAAACATCTATTGAGCTTAAAAAAAAATAGCAATGGAACCAAAAAAATACTAGTATTTGAGAACAGAAAGTAAAAGGGGGAAAAAAAAAAAAGAGGTTGCTGAAACTTTTACCCATTTTGATCAAAGTCCACTTGTCAAATTATGAAAGGTATCTCACACAGTATTTGTCTGCCACCTAATACTTGAGACTCATGCACGATAAAAAATTTCCCTGTAGCTTTTGTTGCAAGTTTTTTCTACGGTACTGTCCATTCCATTGCAGTTTTTATCATAGTGGCATCAGTCAACACTACTACTCCCTGCTAGCAATCATCTGTTTACTTTTTTGCATATTCCAAAATGTAGTAGTATCTCTTTTGAAAAATATCATCATTCACTTCATAGGAGGGACGGGGAAAATCATGGAGATAGCAACCTTTGCTTCTCTCATATTCACAGTGATCACCTTCTCGTTTCTTCTTGGGATAAGGTTATTTATGTTACTCCTTACTTATGTTAGCTCCGACTCTTTAAAAATGTAAATAATTGTATGTCTGATTCTCCTAAAATAACAAAGCCGATGCGATCCTCTTTGGCCATGAAAATTGTTGAATTTGAAAATAGTAGTATTACTCGGACTCTTTAAAAATATCTAACTGTTAGGTGTTGGATTCTTTATTTTGAATAGTAGTAGCAACTGCATGGAACCATGTGAATGTCTATGACTTAAGAAACATGTCTCAACCAGAACAGCATAGGGAATCTTCCTTGAAGTATCGAATTACATGTGTGCAGTGTTATCCCGATGGAACAGGTTTATTCCTTATTCTCTATTTGCTGCTTCATTCTAGAGCTTAATTTAATGAGTCGATATTAGACTTTTGGTTGCAAGGTTGCTGCTTTTCACTATCTTTCCGTTAGTTGCTGTTCACTCTAACGATCGACACCATACTGGGATCCATTTCAGCATATTTGACTCAACTATCAGTTTACAAGCATAGACGTATCAATTATGTATCTTTCTGGAGTCGCTGTAATCATATTAAAATTATGAGTATAGTTCTGTCAGGATTGAACTGTAAATCAACCGTAATTTGAGTCATAATTAAAGAGTTTGGACAATCGTAAATTTGAAACTCACCACAAAAAACACATTTACATCACTATCTGTACGCCAAACCTAAATTACACACAAAAAATTCTCTGAAGTCTTTCATAATGAATATTTGTAACATATGTAATGACACATTTGTTGTAAATTTTATGCATAAAGGAAAATTAACTTACTGAGATATTGAATGTTAGAGCTTCAACCCATCATTAAGTTTAGATTAAGACTTGTGCTTTCATTAGTTTTCTCATTTCCTTGATGCATTGCTTAGCTTTTCTCATTATAAATGGAATTTGTAGACTATGCTCTGTGTTCAATTGCAGATATGCATTTAAATGTCCACAAAAATATGAGGCTGGAAGGAATATCCCCTATGCTCTAACTGATATTGCCTTTCACCCTATGTGAGTTTCAACTTCACCTCAACTCTCTATTCATTCCTATTTCACATTCAGCAAAGTTCTTTAGCAATGTTCTTTTGTTACTACTAACATTTTCATGTCTAGCTGCTGATTCCCGAATTAGTAATTTCCTGTTTCATGAAAATAAATTTCGAGCAAACATTTGAGTGTGTGGCATGTGTTTTAGATTACATGCTATTGACGCGATCATAGATGTACTTGGATAATTAGCTTTTCCATGTGAACTGCAGCTATGGTACTTTCGCCACTGGGGGTTGTGATAATTATCTTGAAAACAAGTAGAAAGACTGTAGCTACTTCATTTGCCAGTTAAAACTTTTCTAATTATCCACTTAGCAGCTGTAACTTTTTGATGACATGGTTTATTGTTTAAAACAGTTTTTGTCTATCAACCTGTTTATATTTGTTGGTTGTACGTAGCAGGGGTCACGAGAGGTAGAGGTAGGTTGAAGAAGAACAGGGAGAAGTTATTACAATAGGACTTAGCACAACTTCTCTGCCGACTGAGCACGTGACCTTAGTCCACGTCCTTTGATAGGAAGGTAAGGAGATCGAAGATTGGGGTAGATGGTTATTTTCTGAGTGTTGTTGCATTCTGTGTGGGAGAGAGAGTGGACTAGCCTCCACCTCTCATCTTATCCTTTCATTTAGTTATTGCGTAGTTTCTTATATTTTGCAATGTGTTGCTTTCTGCTGTTGTATTGGTCGTGTATCTTGCTACTTTGTTCTCTCTTTTCTTGCAATCCTGTCAGATACTTCCCTTTGAGTCGAGGATCTTTCGGAAACAACCTCTCTACCAAACAAAGACAGGGATAAAGTGTGTGTACATCCTCCTCCTGTAATACTACTTGTAGGATTACACCGGTTATATGTCATTGTCGTCTTAACCTGTGTATATTTGTACTCACTTGCAAAACCCTTGGAAATTGAGCATCAGAGTAACCTATCTTGCCCTCTATTACGTATATGTTGCCCAAAAATAATGCCTCGATGTCAAGTACCTTGGGAAAGAACTAATAAACACCTAATAATTTAGGGAATGAAATATATATATATATATATATGTTGACTATAATTTTTTAAAAACAGAAAGTAGCCACTCCAATTTCCAAGCAGTAGTAAAATAAAAAATGAAGCAGCAAAAGAGTAAAATTTTAAAAAGAAAAAAAAAAACGAAACAAATTTCCTTATTCTGAAAACGGGCTTTTCAATAAAACTTATTACATGGTCTGTGGTCGTCAAGGAATAAAAGAGTATATCCTAAATTGCTTAGGATTTGTTACGTACTTTGTAGTTTACCTAAGCCATGTCTAAATAGGTTTAGGTTTTACTCCTAGTTAATATAGGTTTAATTTACACCATTATAAATATGAGTACTTCTATTATGAAATAATTAAAAACCTACTACCTCCTTTCTCTCTCTCTCTCTCTATATATATATGTAATTACCTGCTAAATTTATTGTTCTATAGTTGCATCATGGGAATTCGGAACCAAAATAAGCCACAAAATTAAAAAAATGATCAAAATAGGCCATCTATTTAAAAAGTTACCAAAATAGGTTAAACGTAATAATTTATTACGTTTTCCACTTTTTTATTAACAGTCAACTAACGGAGTTGACTTTTATAAAAACGTAAGTATTTCTTACGTTTTACACGATGGTTGGAAAAAAAAACTGTGAGTTATCTAATCAATAATAAATACATTTTTTAAAAAATTGTGTAAAAACGTAATAAAGAGTTATGTTGTTTGACTTTTTTCAAAACTAAAGATGGTCCACTTTTATCTAAGGTACGCCCATTAGGTGAAAGGATAAACAAAGAGGAAAAAGCATACTGCAGGCAGAACATATAAGTATTACAGTATAATTTATTCAATTATAAATATATAATTAAAAGTATTTTTTTATTAAAAAATATTATTTCATTTTAATGTTATTTTAGCTCAAAGAAAATATCATATTAGGAATTTAAGATTAAAGTTGACAGTTATTTTCAACTTTATCCTTAATATCAAAGAAGATTTATTTTTAGTACTTCTCAATTCTAAATAAAATCTAATAAATTGGGCAACTTAATAACTATGCCTTATATTTGTTATTTTATGTCATGAACGTGAAATGAATTAAAATAATAGTTATAGTGGGATGGAGGGAGTAGGATGGTAAGAAATATTTCAACAAGATAATTTTTTATTTATTTTTTCAAATGTTTATACTGCATATAGAGTCCCTATAATAATTGTCTCAGTTGAAAGAAATTTTTTAAATTAAAATTATTAAAATCATATTTAAGATCAACAACATCTCAACAGAAATGAAATGATTTAAGTATACAATTAATTGAAATGAAAATTATTGAGAGAAATTGATTGTAAAATAAATTTTGTTCATAATTTTGTGGTCGGTTTTCTGTGGTCGGATTTTGCCTTTTCTTTAATAGTGAAAAAGTTATAGAAATAAACTTCAAATATAAAAAATATATAAAAAAAAATTTAAGACCTCATTTTGAAGTTTCGCTTTATCCCACACAATATATTGAGCCGCTGCTACCTCTAGCATCATCATCTAAATCGTTGTCCAACAAAACCAAGGAAAATTAGAAAAGCTAAAAGAGAAGAATGTTGTAAACATGCTTATCACAAAACAATAGAAGGTGGTAATGCTATTCATACCAAACACACATACAGTGATGCTCTTTAGTTTTGAAAAACGTCAAACGACGTAACTCTTTATTATGTTTTTATACAATTTTTTGAAAAAATCATTTATTACTGATTAGACAATTCAAAGCTTTTTTTTTTTCTCGATCATCGTATAAAACATAAGAAATTCTTACGTTTTACAAATAAATGTGTAAAACGTAAGAAGTTTTTACGTTTTTATAAAAGTCAACTCCGTTAGTTGACCGTTAACAAAAAAGTGGAAAATGTAATAATTTATTACGTTTAGTCTATTTTGGTAACTTTTTAAATAGACACCCTATTTTGGTCACTTTTTTAATTGCGTGGCTAATTTTGGTTCCGAGTTGCCATCATGGAGAGACGAGTAACAACCACCAAACGTCCACACCCAATGTGGAAAATTTATAGGGTTATTAGTAGCCATTTGGGAGGGGTAAGATCAGTTGCGGTCGATTCTAGTAATACTTGGTTCTGCACTGGATCCGAAGATCAGACTATAAAGATATGGGAGTTAGCAAGTGGTAGGTTAAAGCTCACGTTAACAGTTCACGTTGGACAAGTAAGAAGTCTAGCTGTTAGCGATAGACACACATTCACGTTCTCAGCTGGCGATGATAAGCAAGTTAAATGTTGGGACCTCGAACAAAATAAGGTGATTCGCTCATATCATGGCCATCTAAGTGGCGTTTACTCCTTAGTTCTTCATCCCACAATGGATATCTTGTTCAAAGGGGGTGGTGATTATGTTTGTCGAGTAGGGGATATTCGGAGCAAAGTACAAATTGATGTTCTGTAACTTGTGGGTTTCCAAGGGCTCCTTAATTTTCTGCCACTAAGCTATCTCTTGGTTTAGTTATGGGTTCCCACCTATTAATATTTATAACTTTTAGCGATTTTTCTATGTAATTTAAAGTCTTACGGTAGCGGGTGCGGGTTCCCACTGGTTCTGCCTGGACATGATAACGCTGTTTGTTCTGTTTTAACTCGAACAACGGACCTTGAGGTTGTAACGGGATCTTCTGACTGTACCATAAAGTTGTGGGATCTTAGATATGGTAAGACAATGACAAACGTTAAGACATCATAAGAAATCCGTTCGAGCTATGGTTCAACATCCTAAGGAAGATTATTGTTTCGGGTCTGCGTCAAGTGACAACGTAAAGAAATTCAACCTTCCAAAAGGAGATTTTTTGCAGAATATGAATAGTGATATTCCACAACAGAAGACTATTATAATCAACGCCATGGCGGTTAATAATGAAGGTGTAATGGGGACAGGAGGTGACAATGGGAGCTTGTGGTTTTGTGATTGGGCAAGTGGTTGCAACATACAACAAGCTCAAACCATTGCTCAACCTGGCGAGGCCGGTATTTACGCTCTCAGCTATGATGTAACAGGCAGTAGGCTTATTAGTTGTGAAGCTGACAAGACCATCAAGATGTGGAAACAAGATGAAGCTACGTACCACATATGAACAGAGTTAGAAAATGTAATTAAATCGTCTACGTTTATTGGTAAAATTGGAGTGTTGTTCACTTATTGCTATTATTCCACATGTATATTTCGAGTCAGATTGCTAAACTTAGTACCTTTTTTTCATGTTAAAATTCTGGCTCCTACAATTCCATTTTCGTTATCGTTTAGTTGATATATATATATATATATATATATAGTGTTTGCTTTTCTTTTATACATGAAGAATTGAAGATATAGATTTTACAAGTTCTGCAATAAAAATCAACAAGTAGAGTAGACAATACTAAACAGATAATACTTATCCATTCAGTTTTACTTTGAGTCAGATTGCATATACTTTTATCGATATTTTAAGAACAACCCAATTTACAAACTCCTCTTCAATTACTTCAACGATAAACAGGAAATTACAATTCGACTCAATACAAATAAACTACGACAATTACTAACAACGAAATGAAAGATTGAACTGAAATATGAGGGATAGAGAAGGAGATATGAGAAGCTCAGACTTAAAATTGGGGATGAGAATACAGAAAAGTAAAAATGAATGGAGTGATTAATTAATTTGTGGAGAAAAAAGGAACCTATGTTAAATAAATAAATAAATTAGCATCGGCGTATCCAAAATGCAAGCAAGAGCCCATATAGGCAATTGTACTATGTATACCCAAACACATTTGTATACTTTTTTGAGATAATATAATGGATCAAAACATCATTAAACTATCACATTTTTATTAGTTTCATACTTTATGTAGCTCCAATTGTTTTATGTGAAAAGTAAAAGAAAGGGTACTACTTATAATTAAGGTTAGGTCAAATTGCACTAATTTTTTTATTTTTTTTTTACTTATTATAGTATTATAAGTTCAATCACTTTCTGTCACTTTCGTCATTTAGAACATTGTATATTTAGATGTATAAGACCTAATAATGTCTCTTTCCAAATGTTTTGCCTTTTTATCACAACCATTTACATTTCTTCCTAATCAAACATGCAATTTTTGACCTCACTATGATTTAATTCAATCATTCATGATTTCCTTTCACTATCACTTGGAGAATTGCCACAACCACAAGGCTAAAAAAGTCTATATTTCTAGCTTAGGAAGCAATTATTTTTCTTTATTACAATCATGAAATATAAGAAAATATACTAAGAATCCCTCTTTTAAGTCATTGGGGTTCATACTGATACAATAACATTATATGTGTGTCAGTGTGTAAAAATAAACACAAAACGGACAAAGATCATGTCATTTGTTTTTCTTTTAATTCATGTGTTATGAGAAAACTACAAGGAAATAAGAAGTTGATTTGTAAACATACAACTTTTAATTTGACAAACATGAATAGGGGCAACAAGCACCTTAAGAAGTGTTGAGCTCGAGTCTTGTAAATAGAGAAATTGTTGATAGACAGTGTTTTGCTTTTTAATATAAAGCATACGAGATTGCAAATTTAGAATAGTTGAGCTACGAAATTACTGATGGGGAGTATTTTCCTTTCCAATAAAGCTACGAGATGCAAAATCTAGAGTAGTTTAGCTACGAAATTGCTGATAGGGGGTGTTTTCCTTTCTAATAAAGGCTACGAGCTGCAAATCTAGAATAGTTGAGCTACGAAATTGTTGGTAGGCAATGTCTTCCTTTCTAATAAGGCTACGAGATGCAAATCTAGAGTAGCTGAGCTACGAAATTGCAGGTAGGTAGTATCTTCCTTTCTATTAAGGCTACGAGATGCAAATCTAGAGTAGCTGAGCTACGAAAATGCTGATAAGGGGTGTTTTCCTTTCTAATAAAGGCTATGAGATGCAAATCTAGAATAGTTGAGCTACGAAGTTGCTGGTAAGGAGTCTTTTCCTTTCTATTAAGACTACGAGATGCAAATCTAGAGTAGTTTAACTATGAAATTGCTGGTAGAGAGTGTCTTCCTTTCTAATAAGGCATCCGAGATGCAAACCTAGAATAGTTGAACTACAAAATTACTGGTAGGAACTGTTTTCCTTTATAATAAGGCATACGAGATGCAAATCCAAAGTAATCGAGCTAGTAAGTAATCAAGAAGTAATCTCAAAGTGGTTTATTTAAGTGATATAATCATAATCCAAGTTCTTTATACTCTTGTTATCATATCAACAAAGTACTAAAACAAGAAACAAGAAACTAGAGTGGATCATGAACTTATTGAATACTTTAAATCTTACTCTATCTTAATTTATAAAAAAACTGTTTGTAGGTTCCAATTATATTTATATTATAATGATATCATATCGTATATAGTACAAAATAGTTTTTCGTCATTATATATAAGTACAGATAGTACGTGTTTGGAAGAATATCCAGCAATGGAAATATATAAAACATTCCTTTGCCAGCCCTTTTTTTCTTTTAAATAATGTACAAAATAACACCTTGCTCATCTGTTTATTTGTAATAAATAAAATAAATATTATAGTCAACATACAATTTGTAATTTGCTTTCACCTCTTCATTTACTTTTTCTACTATTTGCATAACCACCTGTATTTTATATTAACAGGCATGATTAATTTAGAGTTGCATTTAGTGGCGAGACCATCTCAGAATAAGCGATTTCAATTGACGATACTGAAAATTTTGATTTCACAATTTATCATGCCGCATATCTATTAAAGAGAAAAGCTCTTTACAAGAAACATTTTTTACTCTAAAATTCAAACTCAATTCTTTTCATTCTACCATAGTTCAGCTGATTTTTTTTTTTTCATTTAGTTAATTTATTCTTAAGAGAACTGCTAAACGATCATTGGTTATCGTAGAATCAAAGTAGTAAAAGTTGTTTGTGTGTATGCCCAATATACAAGTAATTTTAGTAAAAATATTCATGTACAAAAGCAACACCTAACCAAACAGCCTTTTTTTGGAGAATATTATAACACTCATTTTGATAATTAAATAAATATATCTCAGTTTTCTCGAGCTCAGAAATGTATGCTACTATGTTGTTATTAGTCCCTACTATAAGTTAGAGAAGATTCCTTTCCACATTTACTCATTATATCGTTTTATTTTAATTAATCTTTATTAACTTGACATTTCTCTTTCAAAAAAAATTATTTAATAGAGATTTATTTTACTAAAGAAATCCTATTAATTATGCATTAAAAATATAAATTTAATTATATACACTTTATATAATCATTTAATGATAAGGGTAATATTGAAAAAGCCCAATAAACCTCTCTTGATTTTAAAACTTAGACAACTAAAATAAAATAAATATTTTTAGCAAGAGGGTCAGCTAATATGAAACGGAGAGAGTAATATAATTATTTTACCACACCGTTTCTATTCATCATATTTTACCTCCCGGAGGATAAGTAACTATGTTTAAAATGTCTTTTCTCGATATGTTAACAAATAAATGTAAATCGAATTTTTAAAATAGTGGATAAGTAAATATAAATAGAGAAACATATTTTAAATTTAAATTTTAAATGTACGAAAGCTATATGAAAATTACTATTATGAGATTTAGTTCTTCTCATATTAATATGATGCAAGAATATATCATTAATTAAAATTTACGATTTCAAAAAGTAAAACGCGATAACTAAAAAAGTAGTTCTTCTCATATTAATTTGATGCAAAAATATATCATTGATTAAAATTCATACAGTTGGATTCCAAAAAGTAAAACGCGATAACTAAAAAAGCTCGAAGCTGCTAAGTAATTTTAATTACTCCCTCCGTCCCATTTTATGTGTCATTATTTCCTTTTTAATCCGTCCAAAAAAGAATGTCATTTTTCCTTATTTGGTAATTATTTAAAGACACAATTATACTTTTATCGTTATTGCTCCCACTTAATTAAAAAAAAAAAATAGTAGTACATTTTTTTATAAAGAATAATTTGGTAAATATTATCAAGTTTTTTCTTATTTCTTAAACTCTGTATTCGGTTAAACGCCGACACATAAAATGGAACGGAGCGAGTATTATATTTTATCTTTTGGGAAAAAAAGATGTATGAAAAGTAGGGGAAAAAGAAGATTGGTAAAGTTAAAGTAGTTAGCTAAAAAGGAGAAGGAGTCGGGTCAAAGATGAATGGGTGGGTCATGTTTTTGCCTTTAAATGGGTCCCAAAGATTTGACCCGAAAGGTCAAAACAGTAATATACTATTTTTCTCCGCGTGGGTCGACTTATAATGATAGGGACAAATCTCTCTACTTATTCTTATGCCCCTTTTACTTATCACTTTTTCATTTTCAGTCTCCAATTTCATATTGTTTTCTACTTTTGTATCTTAATTTTAAAAATGTCTTATTTGAGATTAATTTCTTACTTGGAATTTATTTAAGTAGGCGTTTGGCTATGAGAATTTTTTATTTTCTCAAAAAAATATTTTATTTTAATAAAAAAAGTAAAAATAGTAGTATTTGACTATCGGTGGGAGAATTCGATTTGGTATTTTTAAAGTTCGGATTCGATAATTCGGTAATCGGTATTTGAACATAGATACCACATATCATACTTATTAACATCGGTTCGGTAGTTCGGTAATTGGTAAAGTAAACTTTGGTTTGGTACGGTATTTGAAAATACCATATTAAAGTTGGAGATGTACGTTTAAACTTTAAAGAATATATTTAATAGAAACCGTTCTTAGTATTCTTTTTGTTGCTTTTTACGAATATATTACCAAGGTCCAAAAGATTTTTTGGAATGACTAATACTATTGTCTATTGAGTTGGGTTAGACATATATATATATATATATATATATATATATATTCGATATTCGGTAAATACCGAATATCAAACGGTATTAATATCTTGTACCGAACTCAATTCCGAATACCGAAATATTAAAATTCTACTCCCAAATATCATACCAAATACCGAATTACCGAATACCAATTACCAAATTTTTCGATTCGGTTTGGTAATTCGATTTTCGGTATTTTATGTCCAGCCCTATATTTGACCATAAGAATTATTTCAATTTAGTAAAAATTATTTTCGAAAAATTGAAAACAAGTCAAATTTGATTTCACTTTTTTTCACTCTTATTTCTCTCACAATTTAAATTCCAAAAACAACTCCAATTTATATCATGGTCAAATACAACACTAACTTCAATTTCAACTTGAGAAAATTATTACTGTCGTGATCAAATGGGCCTTTATAGTAAACACTTTATCGTATTACTTCATAATATGTTGCAGATGTTTATAAAATATTATTGCATCAGTGACAACTTTAGATTAAAACAACAAAATTCTAAGAAATCCTATCTAGAGAGAAGATAGAGACTTTAAGGTAGATTATGAGCTAACACATTTCATATTCGAGGAATATATATAATCTTGATCTCTTCAAAAAGACTTCATCAATTGTTATATATCCTTGCATGTGGTGTCTATTTTTTTTAAGATATTGTCATCTTCTTTTGTAACATTTCTATTACATTCTTTGCATACGATATATAATGTAAACCTATGATCAATCTTTTTGTATTGCTCTTTCGACATCTTCACAAATTTCTTACTTGAAAATAGATATTATTATTAAGTGATCGTTAGTTCAAGAGAGAGACATGGTGAAATATTTTAGAACTAAGCATAAGATTAAAATATTTATATTTTTATATTATTTTATTCTCTCTTTAAGGTAAGATAAATTAGCTCAACAATTACAATCTCAAATAACTTAATTTGTTGACTTGTCATTTGATGGTGGTCTAAATTATCTCAAAATTATAATTTAGCAACTAACTTATCACACTTGAGAGGTGTTATAAAAGAATTTTGAATTTGCTAGGATGAAATGGGACATTCGAAATTGAGTTTGGATTAAATTTATATTATCAACTATCTAATTAATCATATATTTGCTTCTTTTAGGGTCTGAATTTAAGATCTTTGTACCAATGTAAAAAAATATTTATATGAGATTGTCAAGACTTTATTGAAATTTGTATTATGAATTTTAATTTCAATATGAGATTAAATTGAAAAAAGATAATTCATAATTCATACTTCAAAAAATGTTTTTATTGTATTTAAATTAAAGTACTTCATTATTCAAGGCTGTTAATTTTCTTGTGTAGTTCTGTTTGACTCTTTTGACTAATGGGAGTATAAAAAAGGAAAAACATTGAAGTTGAAAATAAATTGAATTGACGAGAGTAATTAACTCCTAGTAATACTCCCTCAATTTCAAAATAGTTGATCCTTATTAATTTGGCACTTCCCTTAAAAAAGTATTTATTAGGGGTTTATTTTACCAAATTAATCTTATTAATTATTCTTTGAAAATATAAAATTGAGTAAATATACTTTATTTAGTCATTTAATATTGATGGTAGTATTGGAAGAACATAATAAAATACTATTGATTTCATCAAAAAAGACAACTAAATTGAAACAAATATTTTTAAAAAGAGGGTCAACTAAAATGAAACGGAGGGAGTAAGTACTTCTTTCATTTCATTTTAATTGATCCTTATTAATTTGATATTTTTCTTAAAAAAATATTTAATAAAAAATTATTTTATTAAAATAATTCTATTAATTATGTATTAAAAATATAAATTTGATGATATACACTTTACATAGTCATTTAATGGTAGAATAATATTAAAAAAATACAATAAATTTTTCTTGATTTTAGAATTTGAATAACTAAAATAAAATAAATATTTTTAGTAGGAGGGTCAACAATATAAAACAGAGAGAATATTTTTTATTTTTAATCAAAGATTTTGATTGGATTCGAATTTTGAACATGAAATTACATTTGTTAGAACTTGTGAGAGTACATCTAATCAAACTCTAATACAGAATTATGGTCTGATCTTTCTTGAACTTATATAGTGAAAGCTTTAATACATCAAATTAATTTTTTCCCAACAAAAATACTAAACATGGAAAAAAAACAATAAAATAAAAGGATTTTTTATTAATTTTTTAACTTTGTATTCAATATTAGAATTGAAACTTAAATTAATTTAAATCACGCATTACAAAACCACTTTATAAATGATGCTCCTTATAAAAAAAAATTCATACCGAAAGCTCGACAATAAAATTTCAAACAAAGAGTACAATAGTCCCACCATTGTTAAGGTTGGACATAAAGTGCTGAAAATCAAATTACCGAACAAAATTAAAAATATTGGTAATTAATATTTGATAATTCGATATTTGGAGTAAAATTTTAATATCTTGATATTGAGGATTGAGTATGATACAAGATATTAATATCATTTAGTATTTAGTATTTACCGAATACCAAATTATTACATATAAATATGTATGTGTCTAACTAAGTCAATAAACAATAGTATCAGTCGTCTCAAAAATCTCTTCGACCTTGGTAATATATTCGTAAAAAAAGTTCAAAAAAATACTAAATAAAGCTTTTATTAAATATATTCTTTGAAGTCTAAGCGTTGTTTGCTTCCAACTTTAGTATGATATTACCAAATACCATATTAAAATTTAATTTATCGATTATCAAATCAATATTTAAAAATATAATATGTGATTTCTACTTTCAAATATCAATAATCGAATTATCAAATTCGAATTTTAAAAATATCGAAACAAATTTCAAACGCACAGTATACTACTAACCTATATTGGTAGAGGAAAATTCACTAGTACCATAATACTCAAAATCTAAGAAATTAATGGGGAGCTGGTGGAAAGGACAACAATAAATAAGAATAAGTTGGAGGCTACAAATGCAAATTAATAATAAATGTAGCCATAAATTTCACTCGGTTTTTCAGCTATCCTTTTTTATTTTCTTACAAAAAAAATTCCACTTTCTTGCATGTGGACTCAATAGTCTCCACTGCACCTTCCTCTTCCCTTCTTTTTCTCCCCCCCCCCCCTCCCCCCAAAATCACAAAAGAACCTCATGATTTTTGCTTATTCTTGATTAATCCAAATAATTTCTTCTCAGATAATTGGTGAGTTTTCATCTTTCTTGATTTTTTTTTTTTTTAAAACCATTTTATTTGTGTTAAAAATTGAGGTTTTTTGTTGTTGTTTTGTTTGTGATTTTTGATGGGGTTTGAGTTGAAAACTTTCTTGGTTTTTGTGAAGTAGCTTACATGTATTTTTATTTATGATTATTATGTAAAAAAAATTGTGAAGTAGCTTACTTGTATTTTTATGTATGATTATTATGTAAAAAAATTGAGTCTTTTTAGTTAATTTCTTGTTTGTTTTTTTTTCTTTGGTTTAAAATGTAGTTTTTTTTTTTTTTGTAATTTTATTTATTAGTTTTGAAGGGGTTTGAGTTAAAAAAAAAATCTTGTTTTTTTGTGAAGTAGCTTCTATGTTTTTTTTTCTTTCTTTTCCCTTTATGGGGTTGAGATTTCTGTATAAAATTGGAGTTTTTTAAAGTTAATTTCATCTTTCTTAGTTTTTTTTGGGGTTAAAAATGGAGTCTTTTTTGTAGTTTTATGTATGATTATTGAAGGGGTTTGAGTTAAAAACTTTCTTGTTTTTGTGTAGTAGGATTTTCTTTCCTTTTTTTCTTTTATTGGTTGAGATTTCTGTGTAAAAAATTTAGTCTTTTTTAAGTTAATTTCAGATTTTTGGGTTTATGCTTCTGTCTGTTTTTGTAGAGTAATTTCCTCTTTTATGTTCTACTCTTCTTGTTTGTATTAAATCTTTTTAGTTCTTGTTGTATTTGTTTCATTTGGATTTTTTCTGGTAAATGTTTTTCTTCATGTTATGAAATTTTGAGAAAAGAAAATTAAAGGAAAAAAGGCTTAATTAAGGTTCCCTTTGGATGAACTTTTGGTTTAATGGATAGTGATAGTAAAGTCACATAAAATATGGAAAAGAAGATGAAAAAGGAAGAAAAAGACTTGCTTTTTTTCACATAAAAGGTATAGACTTTAAGATGGAAAAAGAAATCTTGGAGTAGAACGTATAAAAGATTTGCTTTTGATTGCTAAGCTGTAAAATTTATAGAAGGACAAACCGTGATGGTGTCGGCGAAGAAATGAATTTCACATTTATCTCTTGAAAAGTTTCAGAAACTTGTAGTTTATCAAAAGTTTTTCCGTGTGATCAAGAAGTCACGGGTTATAGATGTGGAAATAGCCTCTTGCATTAACGCAGGGTAAGACTGCGTACGATAGACCCTTGTTGTCCGACCCTTATGCGGGAGCTTAGTGTACCGGGCTGCCCTTCATGTCATTTTAATTCACATGCTGTTGTTCTTCTGAGTTTTTTATTTTTGTATGGTTTTCAGCCAGATTTAAGTTGCTGGTGGATTCGACTTAGGGATCATTCTTGAATCTTGAGTATTCCCTTTGATACCAGAGATGGTTGCTGAATCTTGGTTTCGAAGTTTCTGGAAAAAATCGAAAAAAAATGAGGGTGGAGGTCATCAAAAGGTGCTAATTGGTGTTCTAGCATTTGAAGTTGCAAGTTTAATGTCTAAACTGGTTCACGTATGGCAATCTTTGAGTGATAAACAAGTGGCAAGATTGAGGGATGAGATAATGAAATCAGTTGGTATCAAGAAGCTGATTTCGGATGATGATTCGTATATTGCAAGATTGATATGTACGGAGTTGGTTGAGAACTTGGGACATGTGGCAATTGCTGTTTCTAGGCTCGCAAAGAAATGTAACGATCCGTACTTGAAGAGTTTTGAGCAAGCCTTCAATGATTTGCTGAAAGTTGGTGTTGATCCGTATGGGTGGCAACTTTCATGGAAGAAGATGGACAAAAAGATTAAGAAAATGGAACGGTTTATTGTGATTAATGCGAATTTGTATCAAGAAATGGAGAATCTTTCCGATCTTGAACAGACCTTGAGGAGATTGAAGGGAAATGATGATGCGGATAGCATTACTTTGGTTGAATACGAAAAGAAGCTCGCGTGGAAGCAGCAGGAGGTGAAGCATCTTAAGGATGTCGCTATTTGGAATAGGACTTACGATTATACCGTCCGTCTTTTGGCGAGATCTCTGTTTTCTATATTTAGTAGGATAGGCCATGTGTTTGGAGTTGATCCTGTCATGGATGAGAGGACTAAAGCATCCAGAGATCTAGATTCTGATCAAATCTATCGGAGCCACTCAGTTGCTTATGCCCAGTCATCCGTTCACCCATCGGAAACTAGTCTGTCTAGATTTTCCTCAGAACCAGTAGAAAACATCCTTGCCAAATCTGGACCAATTTCAAGCGCAAGGAACATTCACATGTCTTATTCAGGTCCCTTGAAAAATTCAACATCAACAGCAAGCCCAATTCCTGGAAGGCATTCTTCTGCTGGCTTCTATTCGGGTCCTTTGGGGAGGTCGACAACAAAATCTGGGCCGCTCCCTCTATTTAATAAATCCGGCATGAAGTGGTGGAAATCCCGTGATCGTTCAGGAAACTTAAATGGAAAAAGTTCAAATTCGAAACATGCTCAACCGACCACTGTTGGACCACTAAAAGGCTGCATGATGGTTGGGAATGGTTCTCCTTTAAATAATTGCCATCTAGATCCACATGGATTTCATTCTGGTTTTCTCAATGCAACGAAAGGAGCTGGCGTAGATGGACTTGCTGATAGCTATTCAACTTGCTCCTATCTAACAAGTTATAATGCGAAAAAAAGGCTGCTAAACGCTCCTCCAGAAACTCTTGGGGCTGCTGCCTTAGCACTGCATTATGCAAATGTCATTATCGTGATTGAGAAACTAGTGGCATCTCCTCACTTGATCGGACATGATGCAAGAGAAGACCTGTACTGCATGCTACCTGCTAGTTTAAGAGCATCCCTCAGGGCGAAACTAAAGCCATTTGCTAAGAGCTTGACATCATCCGTTTATGACACAGTTCTTGCTGGAGAATGGAATGAAGCAATGCTGGGGATACTGGAATGGCTTGCTCCTCTTGCTCATAGCATGATAAGATGGCAGTCTGAGCGGAGTTTTGAGCATCAGAACTTCGTTTCCAGAACAAATGTGCTGCTTGTACAAACCCTTTATTATGCAAATCAAGAAAAGACAGAATCAGCAATCACAGAGCTGCTCGTCGGTCTGAACTACATATGGAGGTATGGCAGGGAAGTGAATGCAAAAGCGATAGAGGAATGTGCAAGTGCTAGAATGATGTTTAATGATGATTACTTGGATGACTGACAGACATTTTGATCTTTCGCCAGTGATTTTGGGTTTGTTGAATGTGATTTGGAGTTTGGGATCTTGTTCCACAGCAAAATGCCTCTGGTCTGAAGCAACCCACGAGTCTTCTCCACCAAGTTTCTCAACCGTTGCCGATTCAAACTACTCGGATTCCAGGAGATTCTTTATTCGTTAAAAGGGTGACGAATACTGCAGGGAATGTAACACGTAAAGCTTCAGCTACTAAACATTCTTTTAGGTCAGTAAGTGATGACCATTTTCCTATTTTGCCAGGCAGAACTTGGGGTCTCGTTTGACGAATCAGAGTCCACGCTATCTTGTTTATTTGATAAATGTATAGAATTATCTTGAGCTTGTTTTTCTAGCGTTGTAAATTTACATGACAAAAGGTTTTCCTTGAGCATATAAGATATTGAAAGGTTTGGTGCAGTTTGTTGTTGATGAACTTCTTGAGAGTATCTTTGCAATACTATGAAACAAGATACTTGAGAATTAGTTCAGCCACATTTCTGGCTTGTGGTTATTATGATGGGGTACACTGGTACTTATTTGAATGCATCCATGTTTGAATGTGTTCTTTTAAAGTAGTGGTGTTGGGCCATCTCGTGCACATCTCGATTATTCCATCGAGTAGCTGATATGTACCTTACACTAGCGACACATGCATCGAATAACTCTTTATCGGTCTATCAACCAATGCTTTCATCGTGAGCATGAATACCAGATAACTTTGTCCACCTACCTCGTGCTAGTACATGCATTTAATAACTTTTATTAGTTTATATTAATCCATCAATGCTACCTCGTATTAGCAGAAGTATCAGATAACTTTGTCCACCTACCGCGTTACTAGCATATGTATTGGATAACTCTTATCAGTTGATCCACCAATATACCTTGTATGAGTTCGTTACTTGGCACATGTATTGGGTAACTCTATTAGTTTATCCACTTTCATCGAGTAACTACTACCTTATATGATAGTATCTAGTACCGGACAACCCGAGTTTGCCAGCTACTCTGTACCAACACATACATCGGGTAACTCTATATCAATTTATCCACCAAGGCTTTCCTTGTGTAGTTGCTACAATGCTACCTCGTGTGAGCATAAGTGTCAGGTAACTTTCTGCCTCGTGTAAGTACCAAATAACTCTGTCGATCGATCGAAACTCAGACAAATGAGAAGCAAGAAAGAGTGGTCAATATTCTATCTTTTTAGTTCTTTTGGCTCATTAGCACATCACAATATGATGATGTAGCTATATATTAAATGTTTTTCAACCGTCAAGAATTGCTGGCACCAACTCTTACATACATACAGCTCTGCAATTGCTTAAATTATACTATCCTTATAAAAACATTTTCATTCATTACATTATAGCCGACTTCAACCCTTTGTGAGACTTGACACTGTTATTGGAGATGTGGAAAGAGAAAAATCAAAGTTGAAATATATAAAATATTATGATAAAAAGATTAGCAAAATCGAACTTACTTGCAGCCGAATTTGCTTGAGAATATTTTCTTATCCCAGAACTATAGTATAAGATTATAATTATATTTTTTTTTTAAAAAAAAAACTCTATGATATCATTTCACGATGTATACTGTAATGTACTGTCTTGATGATTTTAGGATAGATTGTACCGGTTTCGTCATTATACAATGTTATTCATGAGCAAATTGAAGGAAAAATTATAAGAAAAGTAGGATATTGGATAGAGCTGGTAGCGTAAAGAATAAATAGAATTATTAAATGAGAAAAAAAATAAAGATAATGACGTGATTACACCAAATTGATTAAATAAAATTGGATTTTTTTCGTTATATAATATATTTAAGTTATCCATTGTGGGAATATTAACAATATAATACATGTAACAGCCATCCAAAAATGTCACAATTAAATCATGGAGTCCAAATTGATAAATGATCGATCTCCACAAAAGATTCTTGATTTTTTTTTTCTTTTTTTTTCGTGTTTTAATCATATTTTCGCATTAGAAAACCAACTCAATACCGAATAATTTTGAAATGCTGGCTAAAATTTAATTGGTGGTCCAAAAATTAGCTATGTTTCAATCTCTTCCATGGCTTTACTATTTTGAGAGCATTATAAATTGTTCAGGTTCCTACAATTAATTTTTCTTTGATTTATTACCACATATTATATTTTTGATGTACTAGTAGTTAGTGGTCCATTATGGTTTTAAGTTTTGGAAAATTCAAAGTTGATAGACTTGGTACTATAAAGTAGGTGAAGAAGAAGACCGGCGTTATAAAGTAAAAAATAATCTACTACTATTTGTCATGATACTTGATTTTGCCTTGACAATGACGTACAATCTCACTTCTATGTAATAACGTCCTTTCTTGGAAATATATTTTGGCTGCTACAATAAAATATTAAAATATAACTTGATATGAAAAATCAATTTTAAAAATAAAAAATAAAATCTATTCGATAGAGTGAAATCCTAGTATAGAAAATAATTGCTATAGATAGATCTGATTATTTTCTAATAAGAATTTTTTGATTTTGAGAGAATCGAATTCGAGATCTTTAATTAAAGGCGGAGGATCTCAATCATTCCACCTCGACTCATATTGATATATAAACTAAACACACCCATTATTTCAATTTTACACGAAATTTAAGAAAATAAAGAAATTTTTGAATCTTGTGATTTTTAAACTAAAGATATGTATAATGTCACAATATATTCTTTAATCTTATAGTGGTTAGATATGTCAGGTAAAAAGTTGAAATTCAAAGAAAGATATATTTCTTTTTTTTATAGATTAAACACGAAAAGTTTGACAAATAAATTGAAATTAAGTAATTAAAAAATTACTATACATACTACCGCTAATTGTGAGTGGTTTGCCCAATCAAGTAAAAGCAAAATAGCCACACATAGGGGTGTACATAGGTCAGGTTGGTTCGGTTTTTTATTAAAATGTAACCAAACCAATAATGTCGGTTTTCTAAATTTATAAACCAAATCAAACCAATATACAATCGATTTTTTTTATTTTTGTTTTAGTCGGGTTTTTTTGTTTTTTTTATAATTATAATGTGATTGAAGAAAAAAATTAAATGTTTTCACTAAAAAGATAAAAAAAAAACAATGGTCATAGAGTAGTTTCAATAAAAATTAAGTTGACAAATTATTAAGACGTCTAAACTACTATTTCTCAAAGTAATATTATGTGGATACCCAATAGTTCAATTTCTAAGTCACTAGTCACTGTAGCTTGTCTAAAAATTCCCTTCACTGAAAATGTGAGCATACAAAAGAACGAAAAATTGGAGACAATTTATTAAAAATTTAACTCCATAAAGTAATTAATTATAACATAATTCCATAAAAAACAAAGAGAAATAAGAGAAATAAACCTAAATCACAACTTGACGAATGAGAAAAGTAAGATGAACAAATAATGAAAACTCTCTGAAAACTTGGAAAGTAAAATGTAACAAGTGAAGCAATTATAGAGTTTTAAGTTTTTATATTAATATTGTGTTTTGTATTAATTTGTTATTAATGAAAAAATACTATAATTAAAGGCCCCAAGAATATATATCTATTTTCTGAATATAAAAAAAATAATAAAAGTAATTAGAAAGTAGATTATAAGTAGTATTTTTTACGTATAAAAAATTAAAATTATATTTATATTACGTCGGTTCGGTTTGGGTTCGGTTTGATTTTATTTTTGCTAATACCAAACCAAACCAAACCAAGAATAATCGTTTTTTTTTTTGCCAACACCAAACCAATCAAGTCAAACCAAAAGTCAATTTTTTTCCTCGATTCAATTTGACTTAACGGTTCGATTTGTACACCCCTAGCCACACACAAAAGATGTGTTTAGTGACTCAATTGCATGTGCGGTATTAGGTGGTTTCCAATATATTAGGCCATATAAATTCTTTTCAATAGAGGTGTCAATGTCATATGATTAATTAAGTTGAATAATTACCTACATTTGGTAAAAATTTGTAATTTGGCAAGTTTCTCTATTGGTATGTAAAATTCATGTCACCTTAGCAAGAACCTTTTATTTAAAATAAAATAAAATAAAATATTACAGAATCTTTTAAGAGAATTGTTTTTGTAACTCATTTATAACATTTAAGTTTTATGGTTTTTAACTAGAAATTTCATTTTTAAATAGAAGATATCTTTGTCTTTACACATAAAAGATTTGAAAGATTATCTTTTAAATTTTTTTTTTTTTTGTAAGTGATCAAGAGATCTTAATTTTCTCAAATCTTTCACGATTAATAAAAATTGAGATTTTAAGTGATTTCAGTAATAAAAAACACTATTTTGATGGTGTGAAATTTTTACACTAATTAATTACTATATATACACTAAATCCCTATTTTGTGTTTGGGTTGCAACTAAATGTTATTGCTTTCTGTGTTGAGAATAGATATTACCGTCAGACTTCTCTGTAACAATAACATAATAATCAAGTTTTTTTTTGTAAATTAATTTTTTATGTTATAGTTACTTATCCATTACATCATTTTTACCTATAACAATAACATTAATTTATATAGCCGTACGCATTTTGTAAAATTTACCTCTCTATAAAAGCTACTTTTATTTTCGTTATTATAATAATTATCTATAGAAATAAAAACTCTAATATTATCACTAATATATTTGACAAACAAAGTGTGATGAAACTACCATTTGATATCAAAGATTTCTACATATGAAGCTTCATTAAGAAATGAAATTTCCATTTGTATAATGAATACATGTCGAAGTTAAGTTTTCCATAGAAATACTTTTATAAATTAGAAATGAAAAAAGAGAGGATTATTTTGCTTATAAAACCAAAAAATAGTTGAACATCAAATATATAATGCTATTGCTATACGTGTATAACACTCTATGTCTATATAAACCAAAAAAATCAAAATAAACAAAGCTATTATAGAATAGTCTGAGTTTATATTAGTAATTTAATATAACTACTGCCAATATAATTTTATTTTTTTAAAAAAGGTAATCTTTAAGATACTGAAGCAGCAAAACATGTACCAACACAAATCTTGGCCACATTATGTGCAAGTCACTATAATGAGGATATGATTATCTCAGACTATATTAAAATAAAGTAAAAGTTGAGGTCTTTTCATGAAATCAAAACTTCAATTGGTCTCAGTGTCGGATTCAGGATTTAAGGATCATGGATGTTCGGGAAGTCTGACCACATATATTGACGTTGAAAGCCTTAAAGTTTCGCCTGAAAACAAAAGCGCTTATCTATCTTCTTGGTTTACTGAGTGCTTTTCTAAGTCTTACATCAATTTTAATATATTTTTTATATAATTATACCTAATCCTCATAGAATTTAACGAATGCCGAAGCACCCAAAAATTAATCTTAAATTCGCCTCTAATTAATCTCACGCTCAATATTAATGACTGACTTCACGACTAAAATTCTTTTTGATGTATGGTTTAGTCAGTCGTGTAGAATAAAAAAATGAATAATGAAGTTTCATGTGCATTTGTGTAACTTTAAGCCCAAGACTACCATGGAAGAACCAATTAATAAAGGACTTATATAAGAATGAAAACTCAACTTGATTAAAGATCGAATTACCATTGGCTCATTTGAAATTATAGCTTGGTTTTAATAACATGTAAATTGGACGTGGTTGGTAGTTTGGTAGCATATTTGTCCATAATCTTTTAAAATTCACAAGGTTAGATTATTTATGTTACACAAATGATTCAACAACAAATTAAATGAAGCAGAAGCAAATAGCTAAATGCCAGTTATCATATTTCATAAGTTGGATCATTTTGATTCAGGTAGTTTAGATACAGTTCATATATCATATTAATATAATATATACCGTACTGATATGGTTTGTAAAAAAATAGAGCATCAAATTTATGGGTAAAAATTGTACCATTGTTATATAGAATATGCATTTTATAATATGACGTGCGTAGAATTTGTATCGTTGTTGTATAATATATATATATATATATTATATTAAAAGTGTGAAGGCCTTTATAATTGATGTTTGTCCTTTTTATCCTTCATTAAAAGTCTACCCTTTAAACAAAATTATCTTTTCACCTTTCTTTCTTCAATTATTATTTTATTAAATTAAGAAATCCTAAAATATATGAAAAGAATCTTAATAAATAAATATATGAAAAATAAATAAATATGTGAGTCCTAAAATATATAAAAATACAGTTAAGAGTCCTAAAATATATGTAAAAATCACATTGATAAGAGAAAAAAGCAACATATCATTAGGTTTATCTACTCCTTTAATAGGCTCTGGGCTATGAACTTATGGTGCATCTTTGGTGAAAAATGCACTTGCTTCCATCTCTCTATATAAAGAATTCTTCCAGAATGAAATTATTTTGTAGGGTAAGTGAAAGTAAATCAAATTGGTGTAATTCGTTGATTATGATGTAGAGGGTGATGTGCTCGAGCATGCTAATATAAGAATGACTGAGTCCTCTTTCAAAAGTGTTCATATGTTGCATGCAATGGAGGGTAAGAAATTTAGTACTCCTATTATATTTAATTTTATTGGCATATTGTTAGCTAATTACTACTACATATATGTATATTTAGACTTTAAAGATCTAAAAAAAATAGTGATCGATATTGTCGAATTTGAACTTTTTAACCTTTATTAAAAGTCTCCATAAAATAGTCTTTTTTATTTTTTTTCCTCAAATAATTATTTAAGTTTTAGATCTATGTGAAATCACGTAAAATATTCCTTCAGTTTTACTTTCAAAATTCAGGAATAAAAAAAGAAAAAAATCTTCTTTAGTATAAATGATATGTATCAGCTATTAAAAATTTGAAAATAGAGAAGGTCCACAGTGTCTCCTCAACCTCCCCCCTACTCACATCGTTCCCCCTAAACTGAAAACCTACAACCCCTTCACTCCTATATCTACCCATGCACAAATGAAAAAAAAAAAAACAGACAAATACAACACACGAAGCAAAGTTGGAGAACTATGTAAGCCTATATTGTTGCATGAGTTTTACGAAGCTTAATTATATGTAATGATCCCGTGTCAAGGTGATTAAGGTTACATATGTTGCATTTGTTTTCTTTAATACAAATTTTTTTAATTGAAATAAGAATATTGGTTATTTGATCGGTATCTACTATAATAATAGATGATAAATGAATTTTATCTGTGTTGGTTACTTAGTGCAGAACGTATAGAAAGTTATTAACGAGGTGGTTTGTATTATTGTGCGATGGTCTAATATTTTTTTTTTCTATTATTTATTTTATTGTTGTGTATTACTCTTAGGGAGAGATAAAAAATTAATATGTTGTGGTACTTTGACAGGAGTTTGTTTAATCTTGATCCTAACTTGATTGATCATGGCTACTTCTTTATTTTGTAGTAATTTGTGTTATCTGGACTTTGGAGGCAATGACCACTGCTTATGAAATATCTGAGCCAATTTCAACTTCTGGACCTACTGAGTTGGATGTTTTTCGAAACTGCAAATTGAAAAAGGTTTGTTCTTGATTTACCTTATGCTTTTGATTGAAATTTTTTTCTGTTGTGTTAGTGATGATCGTAAATACTTTCTATCTCTACGAAATAGGGATAAGGTTTGCACTCCCACGACTCTACATGTTGGATTACACGGAATATGTTGTTGTTGTCGTCGCTATATTTATTATGATCGAAGATAGTCTCTCTATCTCTACGAGGTAGGGGAAAGGTTTGCATACAACCACTTGTGGATTACAGGGGTGTTTTGTTGTTGTTGGTATTGTATTTGTGATGGATTTTCAAATTATGTATATAGAATTGATTGAATAAAAATATTTTTTTTGTTGTATTTGTGATGATCAGAAACTTAAGTCTCCGTACATTCTGCATTGGGTATGTCAGTTGTTGTTGTTGTGTTTGCAATGGATTTTTGGATTATGTATAAAGAATATGATTTAACAAATTATGGGGCTTCCTCTAACTTTGAATCTCCGTAGAGTTGATAATCATAATTCAAAAGTAATAAACTAAGATTTTATGTGATGCAGTCTTCCTTTCTTGAACAGATTTGTAAGTTAAATGTTGCATTGTAAAGGAGACTTTAGGATAAGCTTTAGGCAACACTGTTAATCTCAAGCATGGATTTAGTTTAAGATTTATTTAGACTCTTATTCTCATGTATCTATCTATACTAATTTTTTTGTTGGTAACAATGTGAATATTACCATTGATAAATCAGAGAAATCAAAAGTGTAAAAATTCTTATAAATGCCCTGCAATACACAAAATAGTCATTTACTATATTTTTAAAAAATTAATAGTTAACTATTTTTATTATATTAACTCCTAAATATATGAAAAGAATAAGAGGCGTAAAATTTTATTAACACTAAACAACTGAATCGCAGTTGTTAATACCAATAGGGTAGCAACTTTCATCTATTTTGGTATATTTTTTTAGGTATATGTACAAAGTTAAGAAAAGTTTGATGGTAGAGTATAGTATATACATAAATTTATGTTGGTTTATTTGTATGTTAGAATTTCGGATCGGGTGGGATGTTTCTTTCTTGTGGTGAGCAAAAGTTGGTGAGGATCTGCTGAAAATTTCTATTAGTGTATTAATCAATTTTTCTAAATATTTTTTGAGAGTTAGATGTAGTCTAATGAACTAAAATTATTCCTATTTAAGATCACAACTTTCTTTTGCTGCCATATGTAATGGATTGCTTTCTCATATGTTGTTATTTGATATTTGTTGGTTAATGAATCAAGCTGCTTCTAAAATAAGAAGGTGTCTCATACATGGATCTATCATTTGTTCTTCTGAACGCGTTTGGATTGATGTTAATTTGATTGGTTGTTCTGTTAGCTTGATTTATATATTTTTTGAAAAATATCTTTGCTGACTTTTAGACGTATTTCTTAGAAAAATAGTATAATTATGTGTGTGATGGTTGAAAAACTTTGTTCACTTTTATTCGTTGTTAAGTTGACAATCTTCGTATATATGTAGGGATGCTTGAAAGTAGAAAGGAAATTTTTTTGTATATATCATATATGTAGGAAAATACTTAGTTTAGTATATCATCCTAACTTTATTTAATAAAGCAAATGCATTAATTAAGCCTCCCACATTATTTTTCAGGTGAAATTATTATAAAATTCGATCAAAGTGACTTTTTTGATGAATGAAAAAGAGTAAGATAACTTTTGTGTAATGAATTTTTTTTTTTTATTTTTTTGTGTAATGGACACAAAGCTAAAGTGACCATGAATGAGATTTTCTCAAAATATGTTGATTTAAAGATTGAATTGTAAAGGGACACAAGTTGGAATATGACTCTAAATGAGTTAATGAGACTATATACAATGTTTTTAGTTCTCTTCTTTTCTTGATAATATGTTGATGTGGTTTTTCTTATATTCCAAATTATTTTGATCGAGCTAAAATTATTTATGTATTACAATAGTGGTATGACTCTAATTTGTGGCAATTGAAGAGCAGATGCAAAGCTAGAAGTTGGTCTGTATGGTAATTTCAATCTTTTTTCTTAATATGTAAAAATATTTTTAAAAATTATTTTTTTAAGATTTAAAAATTATCTTTTAATTATTTCCTAACTACTCGGACTTTGATTTTAGTCCATAATAAACACGTAAGTCTTTAAATTTATTTTCTTACTATTAAGACTTTGATTTTAGTCCATAAAGAACACGAAAGTTCCTTGAACTTTTTTCTTTTGTGTGTGTGTGAAGTTTCTTTTCTTCTAATTTATTTAAGGTGTCTTAAAATATATGGTAGTAGATTTTAAGAGAATTAATAATTAAGAAATTCTAAAATCTGTGGTAAAAGAAAAGATATATTAGTAAGAAATATTAAGAGAACCAATAATTAAGGAATGCTAAAATATATGATAAAGGAAAGATATATGGTTTGTATTTTATGTTGGTCTTATTATTGATAAAGATGGTGTAACCATAAAAAATACCACTACCATTACTACCATCACTACTACTACTACCACTACTACTACTACTACTACGACCACTACGACTATGACGACTGCTGCTGTTTCTGCTATTATTATTACTATTATTTGAACCGAGGGTTTATCGAAAATAATCTAGTAGGGTAGATGTAAGTTCTACGAGTACGTATGTATTTTTGTTATTAACGATAGTAGTTGTGCTTGTAGGCTATTATAATTGCTAGGATTTTGCTTGAACATCCACCTGCACATTTATCTCCATTAAAAAAGCAGGCATTTCATGTAATTCTTTGCTATTTCTAATTGCCATCAATTTGATTATACAGGAATATGTTGTTGCCCCACATGGTAGAGAAGCATGTTAGATAATAGATTCAAGTAAAAGTTGCTAAAAGCTTCTGGTATTTTTTTTGCTTCGTAGTCTTGCATATTTTCTCCCCTTATCTTTCTCACAACATTGCATACTAATTTCTTTTAGGAGAAGGGAAGGCAAGCCTGAAGAAGTTAGGTTGTTGTAAGGCATTCGGTGAGGGACAACAAAGAAGATGTATATTTTAGATTAAAAAAAAAAGAAGATGAAGAAAAATATGAAGATTTGTTGTATTCTTTTTCTATCATCAATTGTGTTTATTGATCCCTTTTTATATATGTGCATTGTTGATCCTTCACTTTTCATAAGCCGTCATAATAATTTTTAAGTTGTTTGTCCATAGATAAAATGAAAAAAGTAATTTATAATATGAGATTTCATAATTTGTTTTAGAAGATCATTTAGATGTACAACGCGATTGGTGAATGTTCAGTTAAAAAAATTAAAAAGATCGAGACACTTTAGATGTGGTTTTGACCCTTCACTTTATCATAATAATTTTTAAGTTATTTGACCATAAATAAAAAAAAAATAGTGATTTGTAGTATGAGATTTCATAATTTATTTTAGACGATCATTTATATTTATAGAGTGTTTGGTTAAAGTTCAGGTAGAAAACTAAAAATATCAAGATATTTTAAGTGTATTTTTGATCCTTCACTTTATTCATAAGGCATTATAATAATTGTTATGTTTTTTATCAATAGAAAAAAACAAAAAAGTAATTTTTCATATGAGATTTCATGATTTATCTTAGACGATCATTTAGATGTATAAATCTCTTCTATTTATATGAATACTTCTAGAGTATTTGTTCATTGATCTTAAGTTTCTGCCTTGTTATGCTTATAGAATGCAAATTCTGGGACACATATTAGTGTCAAGTTGGTTTCTGAAGCTGGTGTTGAGGTTATTGCCAATGTTGTTGTCAAGGGACTGATGTCTTTAGATGGACTGACATTCAGAGTGTCGGACTTTCATGAGCATCAAATTTGAGTGGCTAATGACCTTGGTGGTCAAATAGGTAGAAATGAAAAAAGTTGAGATATTTTAGGTGTATGTTTATCCTTCACTTAATTCATCAGTCATCATAAAAATTTCAAGTTGTATGTTGATAGAGAAAAATCATGAAAGAGTGAGTAGTAGTATGAATTTTTTGTCACATTGCCATTTATATGTTTAGTGTCTGATGAAATTCAGGTAGAAAGCTAAAAAAAAGTCAAAATACTTTGAGTATTTTGTCGATCTTTTATTTTATTCATAAATCATCATAGAAAATTTTCAAACTGTTTGTCGATAGAAAAAAATAATGATTTGTAGTATGAATCCCATAAACTTAGATTACAACTATTTAACTTTTTCTTATAAAATTAGTAATATTTTTAGGATACTAACTTTCACGAGTTTATGATTCTACTATGAAGTTCTTGACAATCAGAATAATAACAAACAAAAATAATATAGTAGAAGAAAATATAGTAATAGAAATCTAAAGAGAATGGATAAATTAGACAAAAAGCAGAAATAGAGTTTTAATCTTACCTAGGAACATAGTAGATTGTCTTTAGGTTTAGATTTAGGTTTTAGCATCGTAACATTTTATTTAATTTTAGTTTTTTTTTTAATATAGAGAGTCTTATACCTAGAGGAACTAAAGACCATTTCAAATAGAAAATTAAAAACATCGAGATACTTTAGGTGTGTTTTTGACCCTTCACTTTATTTATCAAGCATCATTTTCACGTCAATTCTTTGTTGTTAATCTATATGAAATCATACCCTAATCTTAAAATGAACGTATAAATTCATTTTAAAAACACCATTTGCCCCGAAAATTATTATGTTTATATTCTTGTATATAATCTTTTGTATTGACGTGAGATACACGTGCAACACACGTACACTAAACTCGTATATATATATATATATATATATATATATATATAAGACGCATATAGAAATTGTATCTTCATTGTATAGAATACATATTTGTATAAGATATGTATCAAATTTGTATCAATATTGTATAAAGCTGTTAGGAAATGGCTAGAAAATAAAATTAAAATTCAATGGTCATTTTTGTGTCAATTCTTTCTTCCGAAGTACTATTTATGTCCTTCCCCCTATATATGATTCGGTGAACGCAATGGCAGTCTTAGGATTTAGAATTCTGGGCGCACAGGAGGCTCAAACACATATATTGATACACAAAGACTTTAAGGTTCTGCCTGAAAATTAAAGCACAACTATCTTCTTGGTTTATAGGGTGCTTTTCTAAATCTTATACCAGTTTTTATATATTTTCTTATATAATTATACCTAATCTGAATCGAATTTAATGGATGTCAAAGTACTACAAATTAGGCCATAGGTCCTCCCTGGATCAACGAACTAGTTCACCGAGATGCCAAAATATATATAAGATATACACTTTCAATATATATTTTGTATAAAGTATTCACTGTATATACACTTTATACATATTTTGTAACTAGTTGGCTGAAGTGTTTAGAGTCATAATTATTATCCCAATTATTTTTTACTAAAATTTACATATATACACAAACTAAAGTTACTTTATTACATTAAATACTAATTTGGTAAAGTATTTACACAAATTTCAAACTAATTACATAAATCCCCCTTTTTGTTACTTTCCCTCTCATAAACCTTATACATCTAAAACACTATATTTTCTTCCGTATTTTGCTCCCCATCTGCTCCCATTACACTCGATATTTTCTTCACATTTGAAACCCATTTTTCACTGCAAAATTCAAGTAATCTACTTGGAGGTTATCAATTTGTAAGTTTTGAAGCTTTAATTGATTTTATTGATTTACTTTTTTTTTTTCAACTTTACCAATTTAGGATTTGTTTCGTTTATTCTCTGAATGCCTGTTCGTTTCTATGAAATTACTGTATTTTGCAAGTATATTCAACTTTCGTAGTTTGATTTTTTCGCTTTTCTTCATATACTACAAGTTTGATTTTTATTTTCTTGGTTTGTACTTGTTTTTGCTTAATCGATATAGTGTAAAATTGGTAATGGATTCTCGTCCTAACTTTAGTTTAGGACTTAGTCAGTTAGATTCTCAAAAATAAGATATTCCCGTTGGGTTTGTTCCTGGTACATTTGATTGCGAAGAACCCAATTTTGCAGAGAATCGTTCAAAGCATCGAAACGAACCGGCAACAATGCAGAAATTGAAGGAAACGACTATTTCTTGATCGAAGAAATCAGGTTCTAAAGCGGCAAGTAAGAAGAAGTTTGATCATTCCGGTCGACCACGTCTTCCAAAGATATTGATTATGAGTTTATGTATAAGTTGACATATGTATAATAAGAAATTATACATTAGCTATTTCATCCCACTAATGTATAATGTAGGTATTCTGAAATATATTTCTATAGGTTATACATTGACAGTTATGAAAAAACAAACAGTTATAAAGTATTAATTTTGTATAAGGTGACATTATACATTACAACAGTTTACTTTTTAAATGAGTAAGCTACCCTTATACATTTATATTTGTTGCTTAATTAGGTATGATATTAATTTTGAGATGTGTAAGTTACCCTCATACATGTGTAATTGTTGTTTATTTAGGGTCTGATATAAATTGTTAGATGTATAAATAACCATCATACATTTATATCTGTTGTTTAATTATGGTCCTGATTTAAATTTTTAGATGTATAAGTTATCCCATACAGGTTTAACTGTTATTTTTAGATTGCAATGAGCAAAGTACATGAAAGCTTGCTTCAAATTATCAACTTTTGAATATTGATGAGAATGAGAAGGATTTGTGTTTGGATTATGATACTTATTATTCTTCATCTAAAGTTTTGGTTAGGAAATGTGTTGGCTTAGATGAAAAAAGTATTGATAATTCTCAAACTCAATGGTTCAAGTTTGTGTCAGCCAATGTTTAGTAGAGTTCAAGAGATTTTTTTGATAGGAACCCATATGTAGAATTGCATTGAGTATGCTGTTATATTGATATGAATAGAGCAACTTATTATATTTTTTACATAATTTTTGAATATATAATTTTAGTAATATTAAGTTGATCTTATCTGTTTAATTGACTCTCGAGAAGCAAAAATATCACTTAACTTGAAGCCGATTAAGTAAATAATAGGTCGCAATTTGAAGCGATCTACATGATATACAAATATAGATTATAGTCCTATCTATTACTATTCCATACCAATCTACTATCTATTAACTAGGACTCTAAAAGAGAACGTGTATCTTGTGAACCAAGCCATACTACAAATTTAACAGGTTATAGTAAACCATCTATTTTATTTTTCAACCAACTTTACATATTATGAGAAGTTGTGGATAATTTATCTTTTAAGTGACTTGATTGGATATAAATTAAGAGATGGTGTACATTTGACCCAAAACATACTACAAACTTTTCACGTTATAGTAAATTACCTATATTTTGTTTCAACTAGTTTTACTTATTGTGATAACTTAAGTATAGTCTTTTACATGACCTGATAGGATACAAATTCGTTTAAGCTATTACCACTTATAATCTGAACAGAATTCTCCTCAATAGATCAAATATTGATTAGTTTTTTGAGATAAATTTTATTTTATCCGATCACATCAACATTAACTACTTCTATAAATATACGAGATCAATCAATTCTTTTCGTTCAACATAACCAACTTTATTTCGTAAATGTAATCGCTATTTTTGATATACCCCCGGCTTATATTCTTTGATACTCTTCGGATAAAAATATGGTGAAATTAGCCACAATATTTATTTTTCTTTGCTCTTTTGTAACTTTTTCTCATTGTTTATCATTATCAACAAGTTCTAGATGGATAGTAGATGATGCAACTGGTGAAAAAGTAAAATTAGTTTGTGGCAATTGGCCTGGCCATATAGAGACCATGTTGCCAGAAGGCCTAGATCTGCAACCCATTAGCCATATTACTAGGCACATTTTCGATTCATTCATAGAAGACGTCTTCAAGACCCACTTGCAGTCTTTGTTACGATAATTCAGTACATAGCTTTAATTTTTTTACACTGAGTCAATGTATTAAACAAAAGTATTAAAAAAATATATATATGGACAAAATGCAATTTCTGGCACTGCGCCAGTTTTCATTATACATTTGTCCGAATGAATAATCAAATATTATACATTCGTACTTTAATTATTCAACTACACAAAATTCAACTATAAAACACAAACTACTTCAGAATGTCTAAAACCATATTACCATACATTTCTTGGACTGACACAGTTTCATTATACATTGGCATGAATGTATAATAACACATTATACATTCATACCTTTATGAGCTTCAGTAACAAGGAACACAACTTTAGAACATAAACTTCTTCAAAACCTCTAAAATCATATTACCATAGATTATAAGATCAACAAATAAAATCGATACACAATACAACACCTATTTCTTTATCAAACTGTATTTCCTTACTGAATTTGTCGAAAGTGGAAATACAAAGTAGAAAATTAACAAATTCAGAAAATTATTTTTTTAACTCAACGTAAACCCTCACTCCATTGTCGTTTCTTATGACAATTGAAGAAGAATTTCCTTCAACCACATAGTTAACTTCAATTTTTGTACGTACTTCGTGATATCCAATTCCATGGCGATCGTAGCAACCAATTTCAAGAAAGTTATACTTTCCAAAATAATTATTGTGTCACTTTTATATGACTGATAACTAATTTTTGACTCCCAAATTCCAGAATGTCGCAACAATATGGGGATATTCATATTGATTTTAGTAGTATTGACGAACATATGTAGAAGAAATTAATTATTTTTGGCTTTCCAGATCGTGATTCCCAGAAAAAAATAAAAAAAATTGATGTTTAAGAAAATTTTTGAAATTCAAACATCTGTTACTAGTTTTATCCATAAAATAGTTAATGTTAGCTAATTATAGTCGTTAATTAAGGAACTGTAAAATAATTTATGATTTCTCTTACCTTAAATTTAGGATTAGCTGTTTCATCATACATTCGATCAATGTATAATAGAAGGCCGAATGTATGAGTATCTTTGCAAAAATCGGGAGAGAGAAAACAAGAAGGGATTTTGTGTAATTAGTTTCATTAACTAGGGAATTTATGTTGTTTACACATTTTTTAACATATCGGAATTTAATAACGAAAGGATTAGTTTGAGAAAAACTCGTTGGGCCTCATTGTGCCGTTGACAAGCTTATGTTACAGGGAGATTTACACAAATAGACACTTTCTGTGTCACCATTTAAATTTTGAACTCGTTAAGAAAACTTTTTAGGAATAAATTGGCGATCAACATTAGGTTGTGAAATCTCGATGAATCACTAAGATTTAAAATTGATGGGCAAAACTTATCTTGTTAAAATAACTTCAACGTGCGAGTATGAAATTTTAAAAAGTTCAGTCATATGCATCCAAAGCTACATAATTTTAAAAACGAAATTTAGGTTGTTGTTACATAATTTACCCATCATGTCTATATGCAGGCACAATTCAGAGTTGATGATGCTTAATTATTTACTTTCAGATTATTTTATTCAAATCAACTTGTTTAAAAGATAGGGATAATACCCACGAAAATACCTGAACTTTAATCAAATTTCCAATGGAGCATACTGAACTTTGCGGAGGTCCTATTACACCCCTAAACTTTTTTAAAGTGGAATTATTACCCCCCCCCAAACTCTATACCCAGATTTGGCATTGGGAGGTGTGACACACGCGCCCTTTCTTCTCCATTTTCATCATTTTCACCATTACAACCATATTCCTCCTACAAACAACACTGGTAATACAACAAATAATTCCAAAACACTGGTAATCACAAAATCCTTGATTTTTCACCAAAATCTTGATTCTTAATTCTTGAAATTTGGCTTTTAGTTAGTTCATATTATTTTATTCATCATGGTTGCTCCATTATTGAATTAAAATTAAACACAATTTCATCACACACACACCTAAATGGGTCATCTTCTCGAAAATCTCAGAAAACATACACACACACACACTCACAGAGATCATACAACACACACCCAGATACACACACATCATTGGAAAACACTCACCTCACCGGAAAATGCACACACACAAAAAATTCACTCACAAAACCCACAACATACACACATAGACGTGGGAGCTACACACAAAAAAATAAAATCCAAGAGAGGTAGATCTAGAAAGCCAAAAACAATGATAAAAAGATCAAAATGGACTGAAAATTGTCAAGTTCTGATCCGAACAATATCATCGAACACACCCAATTCATATTATTTTATTCACCATGGTTGCTCCATTGTTGAATTGAAATTAAACACAATTTCATCACACACCTCCTCCAAATGGGTCATCTTCAATACACCAAATTCAATTACATCAATTTGACCCAATTTCAAAAAAAAAAACACTGCCCATCAATTTCAATTTCAATTACACCAACAACACAGTGTCTTTACTATATGTGGAGTGTGTGTAATTGATCAAAGATATAGTGAGTATATATATGATTATGGAATTGAAGCTTTGGTCACTTTCTTCACTGTAGGTGGAGTGTGTGTATATGATGAGTAAATATATAACTATGTAAGTATTTTAATTGAAAATAAAATAAAATAAAAGTTTATAATGAAAATTAAGGGGCTGCTTGGCAAAAAAAGAGAGTTTATAACGTTTTTAACACTTTTCACGCGCTCAATGCACGTGACTTACACGCAATGATCCAAGTGGGCAGATATATGTCATTAAAATACAAAAAAAAAGTCTGGGGGTAATAGGACTCCCGCAAAGTTCAGTATGCTCAACTGGTAATCCGGTCAAACTTCAGGTATTTTTGTGAGTATTCTCCCTATATAAAAGATATGGATAAGTTTTTCTCCTTTCAATTTCTCTTTTTTTTATTGGTATAGTTAACATATGTTTGATTCTTGTAACTTGTAAGCATGCACAACTGATATCTTCGGCTGAATCTAAAAAATAGATCCAAATTAGGGTGACTTTTAAATTTTAGTCCCAAATAAAAAAACTTTCTTAAAATAGTCTTTACCTATTAACTAGTATTTTTTTGGACAAAATTACCCCTGATCAATGGAGTAAATTACATAAATGATCCTCATAATGGATAACAACTCCATATTTATATCTTTCAACTTTAATTTTTTTCTCTTTTTAATTTTACTTTGATTTTTATTTTTTATTTTCTCAACCCTTACTTTTTTTCTCTCAACTTCTTTATTTTTATTTTATACTATTATTTTTATTTTTTCTTTCCTCTTTTTTTTTATTCTTTTTATTTTTTCTCAACTCTTACTTTTTTCCTTTACTCCTTTCAACGTCTACTTTTATGAAAAAAAAAACTTTTTTTATTTTACTCGACCTTTATTTTTATTTAATCTTTCTTTTTTTTATCAACCTTTATTTTTTTCATATTCTCGCTCAACTTCTACATTTTCTTTGATTTTTATCTTTTAAATATTTTTCTTCATTTTCTTCTTTTTTCGCAATTTTTATTATTTTTGTTCTTTTCTTAGATTTCTTCCATTCAAGTTACATCTCATGAGTAAGAGTTGACACTATCACATTATAAAGGTAAGATTTATGACTTTCAAATAGTAAGCTACGTTTCATGGGCAAGAGTTGATACTACTACATTGTAGAGGCAAGACTTATGACTTTCAAACAACAAGTTATGTTTCATGGGAAAGATTTGACACTACCACATTGTATTTTGATTTATGAGATGTTCTACAACTATTACCTTAGAGGCAATACTTAGCTTAAGGACTTTTAAGCAACAAATTATGCCCCACGGGTAAGAGTGGACTCTACCACGTTATGTTTTCATTCATGAGATGTTCTACCGCTATTGCCTTAGAGGCAAGACTTAGCTCAAGGACTTTCAAACTACAAATTAAGCCCCACGGGCAAGAGTTGACTCTACCACATTATGTTATCATTTATGAGATATTCTACAACTATTGTCTTAGAGGCAAGACTTGGCTCAAGGACTTTCAAACAACAAATTATGCCCTACGGGCAAGAGTTAACTTTACTACGTTATATTTTCATTTATGAAATGTTCTACAACTATTGCCTTAGAGGCAATACTTAGCTCAAGGACTTTCAAACTACAGATTATGCCCCACGGGGAAGAGCTTACTCTACCATGTTATGTTTTCATTTATGAGATGTTCTACAACTGTTGCCTTAGAGGCAAGACTTAGCTCAAGGACTTTCAAACTACAAATTATGCCCCACGGGGAAGAGTTGACTCTACCACGTTATGTTTTCGTTTATGAGATGTTCTACAACTATTGCCTTAGAGGCAAGACTTAGCTCAAGGACTTTCAAACAACAAATTATTCCCCACGGACAAGAGTTGACTCTACCACGTTATATTTTTATTAATGAGATGTTCTACAACTATTGCCTTAGAGACAAGACTTAGCTCAAGGACTTTCAAACAACAAATTATGCCCCACGGGCAAGAATTGACTCTACCATATTATGTTTTCATTTATGAGATGTTCTACAACTATTGCCTTAGAGGCAAGACTTGACTCAAGGACTTTCAAACTACAAATTATGCCCCACGGGCAAGAGTTAACTCTACCACGTTATATTTTCATTTATGAGATGTTCTACAACTATTGCCTTAGAGGCAAGAATTGGCTCTAGGACTTTCAAACTATAAATTATGCCCCACGGGAAAGAGTTAACTCTACCACGTTATATTTTCATTTATGAGATGTTCTACAACTATTGCCTTAGAAGGAAAACTTGGCTCAAGGACTTTAAAACTACAAATTATGCCCCACGGGCAAGAGTTGACTTTACCACGTTATGTTTTCATTTATGAGATGTTCTACAACTATTGCCTTAGAGGCAAGACTTAATTAGCTCAAGGACTTTCAAACTACAAATTATGCTCCACGGGCAAGAGTTGACTCTACCACGTTATGTTTTCATTTATGAGATGTTCTACAACTATTGCCTTAGAGGCAAGACTTAGCTCAAGGACTTTCAAACTATAAATTATGTCCCATGGGCAAGAGTTGACACTACCACGTTATGTTTTTATTTATGGGATGTTCTATAACTCTTGCCTTAGAGGCAAGACTTAGTTCAAGGACTTTCAACTAATAAATTATGCCCCACAGACAAGAGTTGACACTATCACGTTATGTCTTTATTTATGGGATGTTCAAGACTTTGCTCAAGGACTTTCAACTAATAAATTATGCCCCACGGACAAGAATTGACACTACCATATTATGTCTTTATTTATGAGATATTCTACAACTCTCGCCTTAGAGACACGACTTATCTCAAGAATTTTCAAAGAACTTCGCAACAACAATTCATGCCCTTAAATTTGCTTTGATGTCAAAAAAAGAAAATTCCTTTATGGATTATCCAATTTTTTATTTTTTATTTATTAGCAAAATATAATAGAAGTTGAGAAAACAGAATAAAGTGATCAAACAAAATAGAGAAATAAATAAAAAGATTGAGGAAAAAAAGAAAAGAAAAAACATAAAGATCAAGAAAAAAGTGAAGAATTAAAAAATTTGAGAAAAATAAAAATGAGAGGAAAAATAAAAATAAAGTTTGAAAAATGAGGGAAAAAAGGAGAACTGAAAAAAAAACGATCAAACAATATAGAGAAATAAAAAAAAGAGTGAGAAAAAAAAGGAAATAAAAAAACAAATATTAAAAAGAAGCGAAAAATTTAAAAATTTGAGAAAATAAAAAATGAGAGGAAAAAATAAAAATAAAGTTTGAGAAAAATGAAGAAAAAAAAGAAGAGAACTGATAAAACCAAAAATAAAAGAAAAATAAAGGTTAAAGACAAATGAATTAAAAAAAGAAAAAAAAAGAAATAGATAATGCTTGAGAAAAAAGAAAAAAGAGAAAAAATAAAGTTTGAAACAAATGAATTAAAATATGAAAATAAAATTAAAGGAAAAAAAATAAAAAGTGAAAATAATAAATTAAAGAAAAAAATAAAAAAGTGAAAATAATAAAAAATAGAATAATAAATTAAAGGAAAAAAAATAAAAAGTGAAAATAATAAAAAATAAAATTTGAGAGATAAATAAGTATGAAAAGTTTTAAAAATATATTTGAGGTGTAGAGGGGTAAAATGGTACTTTTACTATGCTTAAAAAGTAAGGAAGGCTATTCTTTTAAAACATTTCTTATTGGGGTCAAATATCTAAAACCACTCATATTTGGATCTATGACATGCAATTTTCCTAGATATCTGAGGTCTAAATTCACAAGTTTATCTTTGGTAGTCTAGAATATTTTGTCCAAATATTTACTTATTATTATCACGTGGATAAACTTTAAATACTGATTAATGATTTTACGTTATCACAAATAGTTTAGCGACTACATTAAATATAAAGTTTTAAACTATAGGAAATAATTTCTCTACTGCACAAAGATAGGGTAAGGTTGCGTACATTCTACCCTCTCTAGATCTGACTTGTGGCATGTCACTGTTACTTTGTTTCCATAATAGCTTTCTATTGAAAGGTTAGATACCTAACATGTCTTGAAAACTTTTAGTTGTTTCCTTTTTGTTCTTACTTTTGTAGTTATTTTCCTAAGAAATCTGTCGTATATTTTATTCAGTCGATAAACAACTATGCACTACTTATGAGTTTCAGAACGATCTAGTATAATCTTATAAGTAGAGTTTGGAGATAGTGTGGTGTGAACACAGATTTTAACTCTATTTTTGTGAAGGTAAAGTACCAAGAACACAAAATACATGAAGAAGAACACCAAGATGAAAAGTTGACTATATGAACAATAAATACACGATTTGAGGCTTGAAACACGTGGAAAGGTTTTTCTAAAAATGATATTTGTTTCCTCTCCTCTGCGAGATTGCTATGAGATTATATGCAAACATATTTAGTGGATATGACAAGCCTATAAAAATTTTCACTAAGCAAATAGTGAAGAAATTCTTTTGAAAACCAAAAACTTAGACTTAGATCTTTTTGGAAATAAAAGATTTTTGTTGGAAAAGTCGTAAAACGTTTCTCTATTGAAAGTTGTGCATAAAAAGATACGTTAACTCACAAAAGATTTGATTTAAATAGAATTGGTGGAAAGGATACTACATTTTATTGAAAAGACACAAATTAAAAGGACACACCCTTTAATTTAAAAGACACCTCTTCATAAAATACTTATAATCAATAATTTAGTTTAAACAAAATCCAACAATCTCCAATTGATTTAAATATAATTAATAATTTGCTCGAGGTAATTCTATTAGGTAAGTTTATTCGGACCCCATGGACTAATGATGAGCAGGTGTGAGGTGGGGAGGTTTGACGGATAAGTGAGATCTCGAAAGTTGATTCCCTCGGGAGGCACTTCAAAAGTGGTATCACCAAGATCGTGGAGACAAAGGAGAAAAGAGGGTTGGGCACGTCAAATGCACAAACCAACCTATACGGAAATAGGCGTTGCAAGACTATTAACTAGCATCACCAACGACTTTGACACATGTCATGGAGACATTGGCTTTAGTAATTTAATGGAATCTCTTATTGGTTGAGGTCCATTTTGCCGCAACCTATAAATAATTGATCCCTTCACTTGTAATGCAATTGCAAATTTATATTTTCCTTGTAATATAATTTGCTTTCCATATATATATATAACATATCGAAATACCCGAATTTACTTTTAATATTGTTTATTCTTTGTTGGGAAAAAGGCATCGTTTTCACCCCAAACTATACCCGAAAAGTCGAAGTCACACCTAAACTATATAAGTGACCCATTACACACCTAAACTATATAAAAGTGATATTATTATCTCCCCGCGACACCCATTCTTAGGCGCGTATGTTACACTTGTTTTAGGCGCGTCCAACCTATTAAATAACAAACATAAACGGCTAAAAGTACATCGTGTTTAATTTGCAACGGATCTATTCTTATTTAAAGCCAATTTGGGGCTCAAAACGAAACCCTAATTCCCAATTTTGTCTCAAAATTGAAATTTTGTCCTTACTATGGAGTAAGTGAATTTTTCCTTCAAACATTAATCTTGAATAGTGTATACGAATCTAATTGCTTTCATTTTAGAATGCTAGATCATGCGATTTTTGACTTTGGAAGGATTTTTGGCTTTGGAAGGATGATTCAATTTAGGAAATTTGTTATTCCTAAATTGTTGGAAAGAATTGGGGAGCTTGAGGAAAGAGTTGAATCTTCGGCAAATTGTGCACTTTGTGAACACAAAATAGTTGATGACAAGACTACTAGGACAACCAAATCCGTGGAGAGCAAAATAGACATGAACAAAATAGAATTGCAAATGGACAATTTTCAGGATAATTTGAAGATGATGAAGGCAAATGAGAAGAAATGGAAGATCAAGTTGGCTAAGTCCAAGAAAAGGGTAAAACAACTATGGACTACTCTCATTTGTGTATGTATTTTGGGTGTTAGTTTTCTATTTCAATTCATGTTCTTGGAAGGAGCTCCAAGAAGGTTGCCCTAAACTAAGTTGCTTTGTTTTTGTTATGTTTTAAGGGGCTAAAATTTGTATCAATTATTAGGTGTTACCTTTGACAAAACTACTAGTTTGTGTAATTAAATTGTTGTATAATGAAATTGTAAGGTTGAACTTGACAGTTTTGGTTTTGTTTTCAGTGGTTCTTTGTGTTGCAATTTGTATACATCACAACACTAAATGCAATCACAGCTGTTGTACAAGCACAAACACAAATTTCAACATCACAACACAAATTTAACATTAATAAATGCAGCCATAACTGCTGCAAAAGCACAAACACAAATTTCAGCAACAATGAACTTACAACTGCATAATCATTAACCAAAAATGAGTGCCAATTACAACTTGCAGCCAAATACATTTATAAAAAAATCAGTACTGTTAAACTAATTACAGTTACAAAATACAGTCAAAGTTGCCACTAATAAATTGTTCTTAAAGTAGTCACAGCTGCCAACATCAGTGAACTACCAAAAAGTAGTCTTAAATGCAGTCCTAGCTGCCAACATCAGTGAATTATCAAAAACAGTCTTAAATGCAGTCACAACTACCAAGCTTTATACAGTGTTAAATGCAGTCTACACCAACTTCTCATAGAGATTAAATATTGGAGTTTTCTTGACTCAAGTGTGCAGCCTTGGACCTTGTTTGCATTTGTTTTCTGCCTCTCATTTCTTGTAGTTGCCTGGACGTCATAACTTTTTTTCCTTTCCATTTTACACCAGTGTTTGGTGTATATCCGAGATTTCCAGTCACAAATACTGAAGACTTGACAGTTTTGAATCTTTCACTAGGCATTCTCAGCTGCTCAAATGAAGAAAGTGTCAACTTTAGTAAATGAAATTGTAGTAAGTAAAATTTAGATAGTAAATGTAGTAGTAAACTTACATTAAGAATTGTGCATCTACTTTGAGTGTGAAGTAATCTCATTCCAATCATTCTTGGTCTGTCAGCACACTAAAAAGAAAGAAAAGAAGATATTTAGTATAAGGTAAGCATAATTAGTTCACAATACTGTCAAATTAACTAAAATACCTTTTCTGTAGAATTCTTTGGTGGTCTACCCCTTCCTCTTCCAGTTGAACCTCTCCCTTTTCCAACAGTAGGTGTTGCACTTGGGACTACACTTGGACCTGCACTTGGGTTTGCACCAGCAGATGGACTTGGGCCAGGATTTGCATTAGTGCCAGCAACAGGTGCACCTGTTGGACATCTTCTTTTGTTGTGACCCTTGCTATGGAAAGTGCCATATGAAATATCAATCCCTTTCTTGGACAACTTTCTAGTTTTCTTTTTGGTTTCACCTTCTTCTTTCTTCCTATTCTTTCCAAGCCTACCTGGCAGCTTCTTAACAGGAGGTGGCATAACAGAGATATTCTGTAATTGTGGCTACATCTTCATATTCAAAATTGGTTGAATGAAGAAACTATATGTGTTCATGTAAGTTTCTCTGTTGTACCAGTGAGAGATGTAGTTTATTGGTTCCAATTTTTTTATGGTGAAGAGCAGCCACTGCATGAGCACAAGGTATACCCTTCAACATCCATGCTCTACAACTGCAATATTGTCTAGCAAGATCCACAATAAGCCTATATTCTCTATCAAGCACCTCATACCCTGTATCAGAATTCCATTCTATGTTGCACTTCATAGACCTTGTTGTATTATCATTTAACACTTTCATAGCCATTGGAGAAATGTCACTGATCCAAGTTTCACAAAAATCCTTCATCTGTCCCACTTTTTTCATCATTTTTACCCTTATCTCCTCTAACATTGTAATTATAGTCTTATGCCTCGCTCCTAAAACCCATGCATTAAAACATTCTGCCATGTTGTTGTCTACAACATCACACTTTGTTCCAAAGCTAAGTAAACCTTGCTCCATCTCTCTGAATTAAAATACATCAACTTATCTAGTATTTCTTCTCCCCCCAACATCTTCATATAGCTAATGTTGTCCCTAAGCTCACCTCAAAGTATGGGTGTCAAGTGGGTCGGCCCGACCCGGCCCGCGTAACTAACCCGGCCCAGTTTGATCCGGCCCGATAATCCCTAGGGCTTTAGGATTTCGGGTCCCGGGCCGGTTATTTTTTAAAAATGGGCCCGGTTAACCCGGACCAAGTCCGGTCCAGGCCCGCCGGTTAACCTGCCCGGCCCGACCCGGATAACTTAAAAAAAAAAAAGATTTTGGCTTTTGGGCCAAACTAGCCGTTGGCCCAACGGCTAAATAGCCGTTTTTGGGTCCAAACGGCTAGTTTGGGCCCATTTATTAAAAAAAAAAAAAACTTTAAAAAATATTTTTTAATCCCAAAAAAAAATCTATAAATACCCTACAACTTCAAATCATTTTTCACTCTCTCAAATCTCATTCTCTCTCAAATCTCAATTCTCAAATATTCAATATATTTAATTTCTTAAAGTGTTCACTTTAATTTTTTAATTTTTCGTTTACAAAGTACGAGCGGAAGTTTCTAAAGTCGCAACCTTCGGATACTTCCAAAATTTGGTATTGTCGTTCCATCTCTTATGTTTAATTTTTATTTATTGTATTAATTGTTTAATATTTAATTTTATTATATTTGTGTATTTTGAATATTTTTAGTTTAATTTAATTTATATTATGGATAAATTAAGAAACCTCGCTACTAAAGGTGTTAAATTTTTTTGTCCCGGAAGCGGTAGTAAAAAGCGAATTACTAGCGGTAGAGGTAGTTCAAGTAGTAGATATACCCGTGTGCCTTCGTCTCCGGTACCGCTTGGTACACCTTTTGAGGAAGAAATAGGTGTAGGTGCTCACGATATGGATTATGTAGAAGCTCAAGAAAATTACGGTATAGAAGAAAAAAATGAAGTAGATGCGGTTAATTTAGACGAAGATAATGAAAATATTGCTGAGACACCCGCAGTAGGAGATGCTAACGTTAGATCTGAATCAGTTAATCTCCCTTCCCGTCCTCCCAGTGCCCCAAAACCTCGTAAAAAAACTAGTATTGCATGGCAATTTTTTGATCGTATATCAGATATTGAGGTGCAATGCAATATTTGTCAACAAATATATAAGCATAGAAGTGGAGGCAAGCAAGGGGTACGGGTACGTTAATGAGACATGTAGCTGAAGATCACAAAAGAGAGTTAAATATTGCAAAAGGTGGTGGGGATGTTGGTGGGCCAACGCAAACTAGAATGGACCCAGCAACCGGTCACGTAGCAAAGAAGTATAATAAATTGAGGGACCGGGAAGAAATAGCTAAAATGGTAGTTGTGGGTTGTTTTTCTTTTAATTTTCCTTCTTCTGATGCCTTTATTCGTTATATACAAGCAATTTATAATCCTATGTTTAACGGTATTCCTAGAACTACTTGTCGGTCTGATATTTTTAGACTTCATTCACAATATTATTTTTATTTATCAACATTGTTAAAAAATATTCAATGTAGATTGTCCCTAACTTCTGATCTTGGTCGTGCTGTAAATAAAAATGATTATTTAACCGTTACTTGTCATTGGATGGATAGTAATTTCGTGATGCAAAAACGTATTCTTGCTTTTTTATATAATGAAGATCATAAACATACTGGACAATTTATTACTGATTCTATTGTTAAAATTACCGGATATTATGGTATCGAAAATAAAATTTTATGTATTGCTTTTGATAATGCTTCTAACAACAACACTGCTATAAAAAAATAAAATCTACGCTATCTCCGCCCTTGACTGGAATTTTTCATATTAAGTGTGCATGTCATATATATAATTTAATTGTAAAAGTTGGTCTTGAGTTTTTTGAGCTTTATATTGAAAAAATTCGCCTTGCTGTTGGTTTTATTCAAGGAAATAATCGTAGATCGAGAATTAGAGAATTTAAAGTTAAATGTCAAGAAAATGGATTTACACCGATTTTGATGCCTGAGGAAATTGATACTATATGGAATTCTACGTATGAATTTTTAAAAACTTGTTATAAATATAGAATTCCTATTACACTAGCTTTTAACCAACATTGCGGTTCATTTGTTGATTCTGCTGATTGCATGCTACATAATTCTGATTGAGTTGTAATTAATGATCTTGTTGAGTTTTTAGAAAAAAATTATGTAGCTACGGTTGAATTTTCCGGTGCTTATTATCCTACTGTTTGTAATATTTTGGCATATATAGCCGATATTTCTGGCTTACTCAAAGAATATAAAAATAAAGAAGGTTATAAAGAAGCTGTTGGCGCCATGTTTACGAAATTTAAAAAATATTTTTTTTCGATTCCCCCTATTTACTTGGTTGGTGCTATGCTAAATCCGTGCATGAAATATAATAATATGTGTCATTTTAGTACTCTTATTTATATTAACTTAGAAATAAATACTAACCATGATTCTGAACAAGTACAACCTGATTTGTGGACGGCTACGACTGATGCAAAGGAGTACATATAAAAATTATATAATCACTATGCTGATTTATTTGATTTAGCCGTACCTACAAATATCACTTCAACTGTCGCTCCTCATCCTCCCGAGGACCCATCATCTTCTAAAAGGTCGGCACATGGTGGTTTTTCTGATTCGTTTTATGATTTAAATTGTTGGAACAGTGTTAATGAGAGAACTTACACATCAACTTATCGGGAAGAGCTGAAATATTATCTTCGGACGGCACCAGAGGATCGCAGACGACGGATCAACACGTTGAATTGGTGGAGGAGTAATGAAACACAATATCCTGTGCTTTCAAGATTAGCTAGAGATATCTTGAATGTTCCAATGTCAACCGTTGCATCAGAGAGCGCCTTTAGTCAGGGATGACAGCAGCTTGGAGACAACCGACACTCATTGGGAAGTAATGCAATGAATGTTCTAGTTTGCCTCAGAGATTGGATTAGAGCGGAAAGAAGAAACCAAGGAATGGAACCGGAGCCGAGCTGAAACTTGAAGAAATTATGACTTCACGGGAGAACTCAGCAGAATCAAGTCCAATGCATGGTTTTGCCCCCGTTGACTTCGACTATCCTATGCAAGTTCCCATTAATATTAACATGAATGAGTTGGAAAAAATGATGCATAATTTATAGATTTTTCATTCATGTAAATTATAAATTTTGGATCATTTTGCAATCAATAAAATTTCCCAAATTCATTCACTCCTTAGTCCTTGCTTTTTATATTTTTTCATTTAATGATTTAAAATTTTAAATTAAATTTCTAGTTTTCTACTTTAAATTAAAAACTTACTTCTGATATGTTATTAATTTACTACCAAATATTATTAATTTATTATATTAAGTAGCATATGTTTTGTATATTTGTGTATATATCTTCTATAGAAGTGTATATTTAACGTATACATGTGTATATGTTTTATAAATTAGTATATAAGTATATCTATATATATTGTAATGTATATATAATGTAGTATATTTTATAAGTAGCAGTATATATACATTGAATGGTGCGTATACACGTGTATATATCTTCTATAGAAGTGTATATTTAACGTATACATGTGTATATGTTTTATAAATTAGTATATAAGTATATCTATATATATTGTAATGCATATATAATGTCGTATATTTTATAAGTAGTAGTATATATACATTGAATGGTGCGTATACACGTGTATATATCTTCTATAGAAGTGTATATTTAACGTATACATATGTATATGTTTTATAAATTGGATATCTTCTATAGAAGTGTATATATGTGTATATATCTTCTACAGATGTATATATTTAATGTATACAAGTGTATATGTTTTACAAATTACTATATAACTATATATATATATACATATTGTAGTATATATATATGTATATTGTAGTATATATTTCATTTAAAATAGTACATATATATTGAATGGTGTGTATATATGTGTATATATCTTCATATACAAGTGTATATGTTTTACAAATTAGTATATAACTATATATATATATACATATTGTAGTATATATATATGTATATTGTAGTATATATTTTATTAAAGTAGTACATATATATTGAATTGTGTGTATATATGTGTATATATCTTCATATACAAGTGTATATGTTTTACAAATTAGTATATAACTATATATATATACATATTGTAGTATATATATATATATATGTATATTGTAGTATATATTTTATTTAAAGTAGTACATATATATTGAATGGTGTGTATATATGTGTATATATCTTCTCTAGACGTATATATTTAACATATACAAGTGTATATGTTTTACAAATTAGTATATAACTATATATATATACATATTGTAGTATATATATATGTATATTGTAGTATATATTTTATTTGAAGTAGTACATATATTTTGAAAGGTGTGTATATATGTGTATATATCTTCTACAGATGTATATATTTAATGTATCCAAGTGTATATGTTTTATAAATAAGTATATATATATATACATATTGTAGTATATATATATGTATATTGTAGTATATATTTTATTTAAAATAGTATATATATATTGAATGGTGTGTATATATGTGTATATATCTTCTATAGACGTATATCTTTAACGTATACATGTGTATATGTTCTATAAATTAGTATGTAACTATATATATATATATGTATATTGTATTATATATTTTATTTAAAGCAGTACATATATATTGAATGGTGCGTATATATGTGTATATATCTTCTAAAGTAGTATACATTTAACGTATACAAGTGTATATGTTTTATAAATTAGTATGTAAGTATATAAATATATATATATATATATATATATATTGCAGTATATACTTTATTTAAAGTAGTACATATATATTGAATGGTGCGTATATATGTGTATATATCTTCTATAGACGTATATCTTTAATGTATACAAGTGTATATGTTTTATAAATTAGTATGTAACTATATATATATATACATATTGTTGTATATATATATATGTATATTGTAGTATATATTTTATTTAAAGTAGTACATATATATTGAATGGTGCATATATATGTGTATATATCTTCTAAAGTAGTATATATTTAACGTATACATGTGTATATGTTTTATAAATTAGTATATAAATATATATATATATATATATATATTGTAGTGTATATATATATATTATACTATTATAGCATATGTTTTATTTAAAGTAGTACGTATAGTCATATATAATTATATATTGAATGGTACGTATATATGTGTAATTGTTTATATATTTTTTTAAAAATATATATTGTATATTGGAGTGTATATAGTGTATATTGGAGTGTATATAGTGTATATTGGATTTTTTATTTATTTTTTAAACGGGTTTGACCGGTTTTTAATCGGGTTTTGGTGGGTTTGACCGGGTTGGGTTAAGTGGGCCGGGTTAGGGTGGGTTTTAATTTTTTTACTGTTTGGCCCGGCCCGGATAGCGTCCAAACCAGCCCTTAACCGGCCGTCAACCCGGTTAAAAAGGAAGGGCTGGTTCCGGGTTGGCCCGGCCCGTTTGACACTCCTGCCTCAAAGGTAGATCTTGGACACCTCCAAAAATATTTTTTCTTCTCAATACCTCTACATATAGTATCTTTTGACCAGTTTGCAAGGACATGCCTTGCACACATTCTATGTTCAATATTTGGTAAATATTCAGTTACAACAATTTCTAATTCCTATAACAAAAATAGAAACAAAAATAGTTACAACATAAACATAAATAGAAATAGAAGCAAAAACAATATTTCTTTACCTTTTGCATGTCTGTTATCACTGTCAAATCTGTCCCATCTCCCAGCTGAAGATCTTATTTTACAATCCTGATAAACCAACTCCAAGTGGTCTTATTTTCAATCTCAACCACTGCTCATGCCAGTGGCAACATTTGATTGTTACCACCTTTACACACAACAACTAACAACTGCCCTTTTGTCACTCTTTTACAAAAATATCCATCCAAAACAATGAACTTCCTACAACCAACTAGGATGGACTTCTTCATTGCATCAAAACATATGTAGAAACCTTGAAATATTTTTCTACCATCTTCAAATATTTCATCATGAAGCTTCACTACACATGTACTACCTGGATTTGATCTTAACAACTCATCTCTATAATCTAAAATTCTCTCAAATTCCAGATTATAGTCACCCATCAGTTCTGCAATCACCTTATTTTTTGCTCTCCTACACATTGTTCTTCCAACATGTAAATCCAGCTCCTTCTTAATAAGCAGCTGAAACTCAAAAATTCTAATATCTGGTTGTTCCTTTATCCTTTCATTGAAGTGGCTAGCTAAGAACTTGGTATTACAAAGTATGTTCCTATTGATAGTATCACACTTATGAACTGGATTGTAGGTCTTCACAAAAAAGTTCATAGACCTAGAATCAATGCTAGCATAAAGAAGCCATGGACAACCAGTTGTACACCTAACCTTTACCCTTGTAGGTTCATTAACACATTTCTCAATTGCAACATGTTCAGCAACAACATATTTAGTAACAACAACTCTAAATTCATTAGTACTTTCAAAAACAAGTCCTAACTCCCACACAACTTTCTGACAGTTTGAACTATATGCAACTGTCTTAACTTTTTTCCTCCTTCTAGCTTTATCTCTATGTTCAACCTGTTCAACTTCATCTTCTTCATCTATTACATCATCTGAATCAGTTTTAAAGTTGGCTGCTTCATCAGATGGGTAAAAGGTTCATCACCAGCTAACTTACCCTCCAAACAATTTCTATCACCACCTGTAGATTCATCATAGCCAATATTTGGTTCCTTTCTTCCAGTTCCTAACTTAATATATTCAGGAATTACTGGTCTCTCTCCCCTCTTTCTTCTTTTTTTTTTTCCTTTTTTCTTCCTTAAAACCTCCTAACTCTTCATCCACATATTCATCCATATCACTTTCAATCTCTATACCTCCATCAATAGATTCTACATCTGAATCTATAACAGATTCAAAAGGTGCAACAATAGAATTAGTAGGAGCAACAATAGAACTACTAGGAGCAGCAGTACAACTACTAGGAGCAGCAGCTATAGGAGAAGAAACATGAGCAGTAGGTTGGTCAATAGGAGGAGAAGAGACATAAACATTAAGTTCGTCAGTAGGAAGAGAAGAGATATGATCAGTTGGTTGGATAAAAGAAGGAGAAGTATGAGAAGTAGGTTGGACAGTAAGAGGAGAAGGAGTATGAGCAATAGGTTGGTCAAAAGGATGGACATCTTCACTATTTTTAGATAGTGAACACTAAAAATACACTCCCAATGTCATTTTCAGTGTCTTTATTAAAAGACACACCATTTTCCCCCTCCACATGCCCTACTCCATCACTTACAAATTCCAAAAGTGGGGCCACCTCAGGTTCACCAACCATGTGTGACACACAAAAGCTTCCAAAACTTATTCATTATCCATTTTATTTGAAATGTCAAGTGTGTCGACCTAATTTCTTTTAATTTAGAACATTGGGCAGTCTAACATATAGTAAGCATTGTTCAGGAATATACCCTAAACACCTTACATAATCCCTAAATTCAAATAAAGACAACCTATCTACATCAACATCTAAAAATTCAGTAACTTGTCCACCCTCAAATCTTTTTCCTTTTTTTCCCTTCACCTTACCCATATTAAGTTCTCCACTATGGTAAAATCTCAAAGTGATCAGTTCAAAACTCATTTTATAAACCTGAAATCATTGACCACAAAAACACAATAAAGATACAAGTCTCATAATACACAAAAACCAAAAAGATACAAGTCTCACAGTACACAAAAATAAAAAAAATATAGTATTTATGCAACAATTACAAGTATCACAGGTTATTTATCACATATTGAACCTCACAGCTCATATTGTTACAGATTGAAGCACTTAAACAAACTATAACATATCAGTTTTCAAGATAAATTAAAGACAACATAAACCCCTAATTAAAAAACTCTAATTAAAAATCCTAGTAAAATTAAACTATTATAAATTTCAAGGGTTATATTATCACATATTGAGCATCTAAATGGAAATAAAATATTAATTTGGACAAATTAAAGACGGAAAAACCCTAGCTCAAAAAACACTAGATCTAATTTAGGAACGAAAATAAATCCTAGATCTACTATATTTAGGAAAGAAAAAAGCTAACCTTTGAACTGGAAATCAGTAGTTCCTACATAAAAGATCGTAACCTTAAGTGTTTATCCTAGATCGTACCACCTCCGTTGAGATCAACCCAATCAACTTCATCTGAAAAGAGATAAAAAATAATTTTTAATTGTCAACAATGAAAAACAGAGAAAAATTATTGTTTATCTCTTCTATTGGGTTTAAATTTGATAAAAAATTGAAAAAAAAGAGGTGAATCTTCTACCACGTTTTTGCTCTCATCCGATGACTTTTCATTTGGATGAAGAGGTTTAATCGGGTTAGGGTATAATATGAGGTTGGGTCGGGTCGGATGGGTTAAATAGATGGGTTAAATAGTTAGATGGATTAAAAGAGTAATAGGGTCGGGTTAAGCTTTAATAAAAAAGGAAAATTAAATTAGACGTGTGGCACCACAAGAGGGCGAGTGGAGTGCACTCCACTCATTAAACTTGGGCATGGGTGTCGAGGGGAGGTAATAATATCACTTTTATATAGTTTAGGTGTGTAATGGGTCACTTATATAGTTTAGGTGTGACTTCGACTTTTCGAGTATAGTTTGGGGTGGAAACGATGTTTTTCTCTTCTTTGTTGTTATATCACTTTCTTTCCTTTTGAACTGTTTATTTAATAATCACATACTCGTAAACGTATCTTAAAAGGAGTTAAACTAAGACGTGTATATAAACAATAAAATTCGTGTCAAAAAATTAATAATCTTTGATGAGTAAAAGATAAACAAGTAGACAAGTTAGGGATCGGATACTAGTTAAAGACAATAATTTTGGTTATACAATTTAGATGAGCCAAAAAAAAGAAAGAGGAAGTAGAATTTAGCTTAAATACTTCCTTGATCTTTGATGAATCAAAGCTAATTTCATCTCATGATTTTATATCACAACTATGAAATTGGATGTCCAAATTCCTTGTAAGTACACATGCTTTTCATGTAGGGATACTAGTTTTGTTGCACTCTTTTGGATGTAGACTGTGTTCCGAATATCAATGGGTAACAGGAACCGATGATTTTTATAACTTGTAATCTTAAATATGTGATGTATAATATTGGTATGACGATAAAGTTTTTCAACCAGGAAATATATAAAAATGTGATATTCCTTTTGAAATGGACGAATAAGAAATCAAATAAAATGAAACAAAAAATACGTACGTATTTTATTATATTATCCTTATTAATTAATCTCAATTAATGTTATCACTTTGATTTGCTTAATGATTACTTAATGATGATAGTAAAATTGAAGTAAAAAAAAGGCTCTTTTATTGTTTAAGTAGACAATTAAAAGACAGTATTTTAATAATATAAATTAGATGAGTAAAAAAAGAAAAAATGAGTAGAATTTAGCTTACATACTTTCTAGATCTTTGATGAACCAAAGACCTTGAGATTAATTGTAAAAATGATATTTTCAATTCCCATATGATATTTTTTGAACATCACTAAAATTGTGGACCAAAATATCGGATCAAATCAGTGTCCACAACCGGCCAAAAATATAAAAAAACAAAAAAACAAATACAAAAAGTCAAGATTGAAACTAAGGTTTTGTGAACATGATAGTGACACTAGATAAAAAACTTCATTAGGAGGCGTCAAATAGATGAATTGAATTGAATTATATGTGTTAAAATATATTGAGTTGATACATAAACTTATTCAAGAGTTAATCGAGTTGAAATATATTATTTTGGGCTGAAATTGAATTTATGATTCAACTTGCCTAATTTATTCTAAATTTTAAAATTCTTTATTTATATAGTAATTTGTTTGCATACGGAATAAAACTTTCTCTTATATATGATATATCAAATAAATAAATATTTTTTAAAAATTATTTTAATAAAAATTTTCATAGGCAAACTTGGATTATATATCAGCTCAATTTTTAAATAAATTAAATTAAAGGGAAAGGAAAAGCCATGGCCATTCGGCCAAATCATATAGGTGGGTAGTCATTTACTTTTTAAAATATTTGATCCTTCTTTTTTTTTTTTTTTTTTTTGTGTGTGTGTGTGTGTGGGGGGGGGGCTAAAAATATATGTGTTTTTACAATCAAATGAAAATATTTAATAATTATATAAAATATGTATCTACGTAGAATGTACATATAAATTAGAATATCTGAAGTCATTTGATACACCTATGAGATAGAATATTCCACAAGACTATTTTATTCCACCATCTCCATGGGATAATAACTTCAATATTGTAGTACAAATAATTTGATAAAATAATTCTGAGATTATTTTTCCTTGAACGTCTTTTATTATTGTTGTATAGAATATGTATATGTATAAAAATTGTATCATATATTTGTATAAGCAAGAGAAGGCTAGTGGGACGGGCAAACAAAAAAAAATAATTAGACTTTGGGTTAGGGAGAAGGACAAAAATAGCCCCTCCCATAAAAGTTATTCTGCGAAAATAGCCCCTGATTTTAATTCCCACTTAATAGCCATTAAAATAATTTCATCTTCTAATCACCGCTAAAAAAAAGCCACAAAATTCGCCTAATATATATCTTTCCTTTTCAATTAAAACTCACACTTTCCTTCCCCAATTTTACCTCAGGATTCCTTTCCATTAAAATCTCACAATTCCTCTTTCAGATACAACATATTATCTTAATACCTTCATAAATTGTATATAAAATATATAAAAATCCTCCGTCAATTAGCTTCATAAAGTTTTTTCGTTTACAATTAGTTGAAATTGATACGAAATTATGGCTTCAAGTTCAATTTTAGTTTCAATTATGCTATAATACGGAGGAGAGTGGTTAAGTGATGTGCAGTTTTAAAAATTTACAATCAATGGAGTACTTTTGAATTTGGATTGCAAGTACGAATATTTTGTTGATGAACTGTATAAGCAGCTGAATCTAGAGCAAAATTTTGAATTAATGACGATAAAATACATTGCAAAGAGTGGATCTATGACTGTTTACAATGATGTGAGTGTTAGACCTTATATGGAGATGAAGAAAAACAATTTGGATATAAATGAATTTTCATTGTGTATAACACTACAAAACACATTTGAAAATAGAGAATCCTCAATTAAAAATTTGATCGAAACATCTCCGACTGCTATTTAAGTTCATTCGATACCTATTTCTGATTATACAATTGAAGATAATTTTTCTGAGGAAGAAATGAAAGAACAATTCGAATCTATAATAAAGGATCCACTTCATAGAGATGTTAAAGAAGGGCAGCTGTACTGGGATAAAAATACAATATCAAGTGTGATTAAACATTATGCAATCCGTGAAAGATTTCAATTTAAGGTGAAAAGATCATCATCATCAAGGTATAAATTATATAACTACTTTATATAACCTGTATCAATAATGTTTAAATTTTATATTTTGTTGGAATATAGGTATAAGCTTACATAAATACTGCAATAATATTGTAACTACTGTATAGGATCTATATATATATTGCATATGAACTGTGTAACTACTGTATAGGACCTGTATATATACTGCATATAAAGTACTGCATATGAACTGTGTACCTACTATGTAACTACCGTATAGCACCTGCATATATATTGGATATTAAACTATATAACCACTTTATATGACCTGTGTTAACAATGTGTAAGTTTTATATTTTGTTGTAATATAAGTATAAACTTGCATAAATACTTTATATAATATTGTAACTACTGTATAGGGTCTGTATATATACTACATATAAACTGTGTACCTACTGCATAACTATTGTATAGGACTTGTATATATACTGCATATAAAGTACTGCATCTGAACTGTGTACCTACTGTATACCCATATTATATAAATGTACCATTATTGTATATACATGTATTTACTTATTATCTTAAGTGTATCAATCAGAGATGCAATTGGACTTTTAGATCTTCAAGTCAACAAAATTCAAAAGTTTTCATAGTGATAAAATTTGTCGATGATCACACCTGTCCAATTGCTGACAGAATGCTTTCACAATGGCATGCTACTTCATTAACCATTGCTAAAATGGTGAAGCATAACTTTTTAAATCTAAAGTCAACATACACTCCAGCAGAGATCATGGAAGAAATGATAAACTTGTAGGAAATTAGGATGAACTACAAAAAAAACATATAGAGCCAAAGAAAAAGCGCTTGAACTGGTCAGAAGTTTTCTTTGTGAATCTTATGCTAAATTTTCAGCTTATCTATACATGGTAAACACAATAAATTCAGAATCATTCACAAGACTACACAAAGTGGAGGACAATCACTTCTTATATGCTTTTGTCGCGTTGAGCACATCAATTAGGGGTTGGAGATATTGTATGCCTACCATTGTTGTTGATGGAAAATCTGCATACAAGGGGACAATGTTGTTTGCTAGTGCGCTGGATGCAACAGGTAAGTTTTATGAATTTTTTTTAGACAAAATTATGTATATGCTAGCATGTACTGATAGACACTTTCCCACTTTCTTAATCAGGACATATTTTTCCACTAGCATATGTTGTTGTTGATTCTGAAAATGACGTTTCATGGGAATGATTTTTTCGCATGTTTAACACTGCTTTTGGTGAAAGAGAAGGCATGCGCATAGTATCTGATAGGCATAACATCATATTAAAAGTTGTTGTACTTGTATATTCAAATGTGGCTCATTGTATATGAATCTACCATCTATGGAACAACATCAAGGGTAGGTTTAAGAAGAATCAAAAACAATTATAGGGGATCTTCTTTATAATGGCCAGAACATACATAAAGGCAGACTTTGATCGGCTTATGAAAGACAAATAAAATTTATAATAGGGTGAAGGAGTATCTGTTTGACATAGGCTATGAAAAATGGTCCATAGATCATTCCCATGTCAACGGGTCGATGTTCATTACTTCAAACATAGCAGAGTCCCTAAATTCAGCAAATAGAGATGCAAGAGACCTGTCAATTAAAAAATTCCTATAATTTATGATGGATCTGGTCATGAGATGGAATAATGAACATAGACAATATTCAGAAGCAACATTTATAGAACTGGAAAATAAATACAATATAATAATGAGGGAAAATCTCATTATGTCAGATAAAATAAAGATATTACTTCTTATTTCTACTTCAAAGACACTTACATATTCTAATATGCCACACTATTTACTAATATATTTGTACATTGCAGGTGATGGGTTCTACTCACTATTCTTATGTAGTGATTGATGAAACTGAAAAATGAAATATTATTTGCATGCGTGAAAAGAATGATCCTGCCTACAATTTTAAGTAGATGGCATACCTTGTCCGCATGCTATGGCGGTGCTAACTTACACGCATATGGACTTACAAAGCTATTGTGCTCCATATTACACAAAAGAAAATTTCTTGAAAGCATATGAACTTCCAGTTATACCGCTTCCTAATGAAGCAGATTGGCACATTCCACCAGAGATATCAGCTAATATAGTACTGCCACCAATCTGAAAACCAAGATCAGGTAGATCAAAAAATAACAATCGAGGAAAGGGCATTATGGACTACTTTAAGAAACAAATTTCATATGGGCGGTGTGGAAAAACAGGAGACAATCGAAGAACATGTGAAAATGCTCCAATAAGAATCTAATAGGATGTTGCTGCAAGAATACTTTTATCTTTCTCATTTTTTTCCTTGAAAAAAGACTATTCTTTTCATAGCAATGTAATAGCAATGATATTATTTTAATTCAAATGAAATACTTTCAGTTTATAGAATATTGCTTTCAATTTCATTAATACTCTTATAGAAATTTGTGCATTATTGTGTTTCATTCATTTTAAGAACATTCTTTGGTGAGGTGCACTAATCTACTCCTCTCAGTTGGGGGGGGGGTTATAATTTTTCTTCTACAATACCTAAAAATATTGCATATCATCTGTGTCAATCATGTATAATACCTATAGATAGTTTGAATATATGTTAAGTAGTAGTATTATCTTTTGAATTAATTAACGAATGCATAGAACCTCTATATTTTGAATATAACTACTTTTATAAACTATATAACTACTTTATTTCATTATTATATAAGTTTTATATCTGGTTGGGATAAATGTATGAAATTGTAGAAATAGGAATAATCGACCATTGAGTTTCTTCTTTCCATAACCCCACAGCAACACACCATACCGAATTTGAATAACATCAATATCATCTAGATGATTAGAAATATTAAGACCATCAAGCAAATACTTAGTAAAAGCAACATCAAATACATGACAATTCCTGCAACATAATACATCATCAGTATAATTGACAAAAAAAATTAAAAATAAGCAATTGAATGTGCATTCAATATATTACATGTTCGCTTGAGTTGGCAGTCCATCAACAATACGAATATCAAAAGAATTAGCCACTAAAAGTCCATCGCTCTTACTTTCTCAAAATCCAATACAAGAAAGAAAGTGTGAAATTAACTCTGAATACGCTGCAACTGATTTCTGAACACGAACGACATGTCTTGCACTATGCATTGAATCATACACATATATGCACTGATCTTTAAAATACAGCCTCGCCAAAATCTAGTGAAACTCCTCAGTAAGATTAATTGGGAAAAGAACATTATCAACGCTATTCCACGGGACTTTGCATCTCATAAAAAATTCAAGCATGTACTCAACGATTTGATGTTCTTGAGTGATAAGTGTTACGTCTTTATTGTTCTCAACAAACCGCTTATACAAAGTATGAATCAAGCAATTAAACCAACAATCGGTGGTTGTAAATTTAACTGAATCACAAATAGGCCCGTATTTTGACTTCTTTCGCAAATAATAAAAGATAACATCAATATGCTAAAAATACGAACAATAAAACCACATTAAAAAGATAAAAATGAATACAGAACACTAATTAAAATCTAATAACTATGAACTACTTATATAACATGCGTCATATCAACTACTTCATATAAACTGTGTACCTACTGTATAGGACCTGTATAGATACTACATATAAATTACTGTATATAAACTATGTACCTACTGTGTAACCACTGCATAGGACCTGTATATATACTGCATATAAAGTGTTGCATATAAAGTATTGCATACATACTGCATAGAACTTATATAGCATGCATCATATACAAAAATTCAGTATTTCCAATTAGCTTATCACTATCAAGTACAGACATAAGAGTTATATAACCTACTTAGCTAGAAAATTCATTACTTAATGAATCGGTTAAGGGTATTCTTGGATATGCCTATGTGAAGAACCACTCTTTCATTTTAACGGTATCAACTCCATAGTCAAATTATTTTGGGAGAGCATTGACAGAATCTGAATAAACAGACCTGTAAAAAAATATTACAAAAATTGTAATATATGACAAAATAAAGTAAAACAAAAAGAAACTACAAATAGAAAACTTACATCTATTTAACGCGCAACGATCTGGCAACAAATCTGTTAAACTATAATGTCACTTTTATATCATCAATTCGCTCCATAATACTCTTCACAAAAGGATGCTTTATAGACAAGACGTGTTTACTTGGCTGAGCATTTTCTATACGCTTAGATGATTGACCTTCAACTTTGCCACAATCAAAATCAGATTTTGACAAAAATGGCGATTCACATACTGCCGCTGGCTTACGTAATCGGTGAAGAATAGCAGGTGTTTCATCCAACATAACAGAGGAAGCCACCATATTTTCCTCAATCCCTTTAACATTATCACTTTCATTTGCATCAACCTTTCTAATATTTCACATACTAAACCAGTTGCATCAATCGTTGCAACACTCTTATCGGGTTGAGTGAACTTAGAAATTTCAGCGTCTGGAATTTCTGACCAGTCAAGCTCATTCTGGATAAGCACTGCCATATCACCTTCTTTTTGTGTGTTTTTATCACGAAAAGGTTGAGTAAATTTAGACACTTCAGAATCAGTAAAATTAGACCAATCACTATCAACCTGACTATTTCTACCCTCCCCCCACTACTAAAAATTACCCCTATGGCAATGAATTTTTTGGCTATGGTTAACAAAGCGTTGCAATAGGTGGTCTATTGCAACGGTTTCAAGTGTTGTCAAAAATAATTGTTGTATTACCTATAATTTAACACTATAATCGTCGCTTTTGACATTAAGCATTACAATAGATAAATAAAATAAGTTATCTCAACGCTTATTTTATTCCCTCCATTTTCACTGAAAATTTTAATAAGTCTGCCAAAAAGAATATTTTAATTAAATTTTTTTCTAAAATCGTTAAAACAGCTTAAATGAATCCATGTTAATTTCTCTAAAAACTTTTTTCTCTAAATTGCTAAAGTTTCTGTGGGATCTTCGACGGCCGGCGTGGAGATCGTCGTTCTATGGGATCATCGATGGCCAGCGTGGAGATCATCGGCTTTGGGTTTTTTTCTGTAAGTAAATCGCTAAAGCTTTGGGGATCGTCGTTCTGTGGGATTTTGCAGTAGTAAATCATCGACGTGGAGATCATCAGCGTGGAGATCATCGACGATTTCAAGGAATTTCTGGGTTCATTATCAATAAGTTTCACAAAAATTTGACCTAATTTTTTGGGATTTTGCTTCTGTTTAGGATTTTTGCTTTAATTTCTGCATTCATTATCAGTGGACTTCTTGCTTTTGTTTCTTATAGCTTGATTCAAAGTTTGCAAAGTTAGATGTTACTGATTCAGGAAGGGAGAGTGTGAGTGAAGGGGATTATATTCGTTTTGACAATAGATCTGTTTAGGATTCGTTTGTTGAAGGGGATGTTACTGTTAATGATTTTTGTTGAATTTTTGATTCGTTTTGATTCATTTTGGGTTTAATTTGTGGTCCTGTTAATTTACTACATCGCTAAAAAAATTTAGGTACTATGCTATGATGGCATTTGCGAATTCTTAATAGACGGCTCAAATTATAAACTTAAAATTCATCGGGGAGTAGTTTATCTAGTTTACAAAAAATAAAATAGGTCAATTTGAGTTCATTTGCTTGCACTTGTTAGAAGTGTCCTTCAAAGTTCTCCACACCTTTCTTTCCTCTGTCATGTAGGGGTCATCATACCATGTAGAATTAATGTCATATATGAATGGACTAAATTACTGTTGTTCCTAAACTTCCTGCACATTCTAAGGTGTGTTCGTCACCAAGAACTTAGTGTATATATACATTTTTACAACTTGTTCTTGAAGATCCTTCTTAAATACGCTAGTACAAAGGGTATTAGTTCTTCTGCTATACAAATTATGCTGGACTTATTTCTACTAATTGATGCTGCAATCTGTGACTATCATTTGTCAACTGTTAAATGTCTTAAATTCGAAAAAGAGATCTCACGTGGCATCTTGAATGAATTGAAAATATGGAGGCTCTGGTAAAATATTGTAAAATCTAGTCTGTAAAATCTAGTTTGTAGCTCAAATTTGCTCCATAACTTGATTCTGGAAAATGAAAACATAAACAATGTTAGGTGTCTCCAACATGATCCATGTATCTGCGTCCTACTAAAATGTTGTAATTTTATGCCATTAAAGTATCTTAGCTAATTAGAGACATATGATCCGTTGACTCCTTAACTTTGATAGAAAGATGACTCGTTCAATAATTCATACCAGAAGGGAGGAAACACATATAGTGTAAGTTTTTTAGAGCTTATTCAACTTATGACCTCTTGTGCATTCACCGGACTTGACTTAACAACTCAGACTGGATTTTATACCATCAACAATATATTGCAGGATTCATCGTGATGCTATAGTAACTGAACAATGATGTTCCTTTTGGAATTTTGTGAGGTTTTGTCTGAATAGGTATTGTAATTTTCAAGATTGGATTTTTTTCTTACGGTTAGTCACTTTACATTTGAAGATTTTTTTCTATTTTGGGATTTAAATATTAACTTCATATTTTAGCTTGGCATGAATCATAATTTTGGTGATTTCGGAGTGTTATGTAGAATTTTAATGGATAGTGAATATAAAAATTGGATGAATTGTTTAATATGGTCTGATGAGTTCGAGCATGGAGTGAAATATTTTCTGGAAAAGGCGTTTGAACGAGTTGTTCAAGGAAATGAGATATTATGTCCTTGTAGAGACTGCAAGAATCAACATTGGCGTTACAGAGATGTGGTGGAGGATTGCTTGCTTTCTAGAGGGTTTCTTCCTAGTTACACCAAATGGACTTTTCATGGAGAAAACGCTTCCTCGAGAAAGACACATCATCTAATAAATGATGATGAAGGTTCTAATATGCGTGATGATATTGATGGACTACTTCACGATACGTTTAGAAATGTAGATGCTGAATTGAGGCATGGAGAAGGAGTTCCAGAGCAATTACCTGAAGATGCAACTGGATTTTTTAAATTATTGGAGAAAGGAAAACAATAATTATATCCGAGGTGTGAGAATTTTAGTAAGCTGAGTTTCACCATTCACTTGTTCTTGGTTAAATCATTGCACGGGTTGAGTAATGCAGTATTTTCAGATCTCTTAGTTTTGATAAAAGAGGCCTTTCCCTTTGCTCGATACCAGAGTCTTTTAATAAGGCCAGAAATATGATAAGAGATTTGGGTCTTGATTATGAAAAAATACATGCATGCCGTAATGATTGCATGTTATTCTGGAAGGACAATGAGAAAGCTGAGATTTGCTCTGTATGTGGGACTTCAAGATGAAAGAGTATTGGTGGTGCCTCAACCAACGCAAGCTCTAAAATTCCTGCAAATGTTTTAAGATACTTTCCCTTAAAGCCTAGGCTTCAGAGGATGTTCATGTGTCTTGAAACAGTTGTTACAATGAAATGGCATGCTAATGAACGACTGAATAACAGAAATCTAAGGCATCTCGTTGATGACCAAGCATGGAAAGATTTTGATCATTTGTATCCAGAATTCTCTAGAGATCCTCGTAATGTTAGGTTAGGTATCTTGAGTGAATGTTTCAATCCATTTCAAACCATGAGTATTTCTCATAGCATGTAGCCTATTATGCTGATGAACTATAATTTATCACCATGGATTTGCATGAAGTCGGAGTATATTATGTTGTCAATGATCATTCCAGGCTCATCTTCTCTTGGAAATGATATTGATGTGTATTTGCAATCACTACTTGATGAATTAAATAAACTATGGGAATCTAGAATATATACATATGATGCTGAAACCAAACAAACATTCAAAATGCGTGCAACCTTAATATGGACAGTTAGTGTATTTCCAGCATTAGCAATCTTTCAGGATGGAGCACTTATGGAAAATTAGCATATGCCCTACTTGCAATCATAACACATGCTCTCAATATCTTAAACATAGTCGAAAGATGTGTTATTTGGGTCATCGAAGATTTTTGCCACTTGATCATCCACTGCGAAAAGATAGGAAGTAATTTAATGGTAAGGAGGAACATAGACCCGCACCCATTCCTTTATCGGATATAGAAGTGCTTGAAGAGTTGCGCGAATTCAACAATGTTTTCGAAAAGGGCAAAAAAAAAGGTCTCAAGATAATAAGGGTCCTTGGAAGAAAAGATCTATTTTTTTTGAATTGTCATATTGACCAGATAACAAATTGAGGCACAATCTTGATCCAATGCACATAAAAAAGAATATATATATATATATATATATAAAAAAAAAATAGTTTGCTTGGAACTTTATTGGAGATAGATGGAAAGTCAAAGGATCATGTAAATTCTCTATATGACTTACAAGAAATGGGAATACGGGAGGAGCTACAACCGGTAGAAGATAGTAATGAAAATGTAAGTTTGGATCAATCTTCATTCTCCATGAAATTGGAACAGAAAAAATTATTTTTCAGCGTCTTGAAAAATATCAAATTACCTAAAGGGTGTGCTTCAAATATATCAGATCGCGTGCATATAAAGGAGATGAAGATATCAGGGTACAAGAGTCATGATGCTTATTTTATAATGCATCACTTGCTACAAGTTGCTGTTAGAAAAGTTCTACCTAAGAATGTTGTATTGGCATTGATTAGGTTGTGCAATTTTTTTAGAGCCATATGTAGTAATGTAATTAGGCCGAGAGATCTTGAAAAACTGGAGTCTGAATTTGGTGAAATTACATCTAACCTTGAAATGATTTTTCATCCAGTAGTTTTTGATATAATGCTATATTTGCCTATTCATTTAGTAAATGAAATTAAGCTAGGGGGTCCTAGTCATCTTCATTGGATGTATTCTATTGAGAGGGCTCTATGTAACCTTAAGGGGCTCGTTCGTAATAGATCATGTCCAGAAGCATCAATAGCAGAAGTTTATTTGGTTAAAGAGTGCTTGACTTTTTGTTCAAGATACCTACATGATGGTGTGAAGACGCAATTTAGTAGGTACCAAACTGAAGATGAGGAATCCATTCTGAATTTGTCCCCAATATTCCTTAAGAATGGTCATCCAATTGGAAGTGAGAAGAAAAAAGATTGCACCTTTTTGATAGATGCAAAGTTACGTTATGAAGCACATCGATATATCCTTTTTAACACGGGAGATGAAGAAGTGGAAAAGTTCATCGAGTAACATATTTACATAGTAAACTTTATTTATTTGTTTATGATAAGGTACATAAACATCTATTTATAACGACTTAGTAATTATATTTTCAATATTCTTGATTGCAAGGAACATAAAAATTCATTGAGTAATCATACTAGATCCAATGCATGGGTAAGAGCAAGGAATCATAGTCATGAATTCAGCAGTTGGTTTGAAGAGAAAGTTAAAAATGTTGAAGTATCCCATCATTTAAATTGGCTATCTAAGGGGCCTAATATGGTGGCCAAGAGATATAACGCATATTTCATCAATGGATATCTATTTTATACAAAAGATCGGGATGCCCCACGCAAGACTCAGAATAGTGGAGTGACTTTATTAGCAACAACTGATAGTTTTTCTAGTGCTAGGGACCAAAATCCCATAGATAGAGTGGTGGTTTATTATGGAGTCATTCGAGATATCATTGAGATTAATTACTATAGTTGTTTTAGTGTTGTATTGTTTAGATGTGATTGGCATCAGAATGAAGTAGATGAGTATGGGTTAACTCGGGTATACTTCAACAAGTTATGCAGTCAAGATGATCTTTTTGTGTTGGCATCACAGGTTTATCAAGTTTTTTATGTTGTGAATCTAATTGAGAAAGATGTTTATTATGCAAGGAGTAAAGTCCCTGTTGATTTGTATGATCTAGAGGAAGATAATTGCCCTAATATAGGAGAAAATTTTTGGAGGGAGCCTATTGTTGACATTGGTCCCTCAACTAGATTAGATGGGAATGACTTTAGATGGGCAAGAGAAGATAGAGCCATTGTTGTTGTTGATATTCCATATACTGAAGAACATTCAGAAGATATAGTTATGGAAATATTGAAAGACGAGGATGACTTTGACGATACTGATTGGAATTGGATGGAGGCAAATGATTAGACAAGAAAGTTCTTTTAAATATATGCTCATCATTAGTTTCATTTTTTTTTGTGAGTGTTAAATTTTCTTTTCATACATATTTTATATCCATGCTTGTTTAGAAAGTTGATCACTTTAATTCTCAATATAGAGAGAACATTATGTATCAGTATTTATTTTTTATTTCTTTCACAGGATTCAATTGACTAGGCAACAGTAGGAGCTTCTTCTAAGATGGCAGCCGTTCTTTTATGATATCTATTTCAGGTATGTTAGGGGTGTGATAAGTTTGTTTTATCTTTATTGAGAACAAACACTGAGCTTTGATTTTTATTGTGTTACAGCTGTACATTTGTATGTAACATTTTGGGTCTAGGAAATGGTACAGTTTTAGTAACTGCTTGGGACTCTGTTAAGCAGTATCTTTGGTTATTTGTTTATTTGTTCTGTGTTTTGTTCATATCTTTTCCTTTTTCGATGAACTGAGCTTACAATATGTGAAAACAATTAGTGTATCTATCTTTTTTTTCAATATTCTATTTTTAGTTGTTCATTTCCATTTGGGTATGCATATGTGTTCTTTAAGTCAATAAAAGTTGCTTCATTTTCGTAGTTTTTTAAAGCATAAGAAACACTGAAGCCTGAATTTAGTCTGTTTAACAAAGAATTTCCACTCTACCACCTTTTCACTGAGCTTAATACCTCACTTTGCTTATGTTCGTTTAGGGCTGTACTGCCAATTCCAAACACTAAATCTAGTTCACTTAGTGAAGATTTTATTTGTAGTACCTTTTGCTGAGCTTAATACCTCATTTTGTTTAAGTTAGTTGAGGGCTAGAACTACAGTGTTAGGCCCTCTGAATTGACTTGAAATTTAAAATATTGTGCCTAAAGCTGAAGAAAATCCTACCTAGTTTAGATATTATAGGAAATGACCAAAGCAGAAAAATAGACTTAGGACACAGAAAACAAAAAAGAAACTCAAGTAAATTAGTTCAAAGAAGGTGATACATTTGACTGAGCTCTAAGCCGGATGAAAGTACTTGCAGATGAAGTACTGACCAATTAAGAAATGATGAATGTGAGTCTTAGTCAACCTATTGCAATTTGCAACACACATATGGTGCACCACAAATCAACATTTTTTTCGTTGTGCCCTTAGCATTAAAGGAAAGTATGATAATGGGTGGCATATAAATTTTCTTCTATTCTAGTGATGGATTCACACTGATCAAAAATAGGTGTGCCATCAAGGTCTGCACCCTTCTTATCAGTTAACAATAGTACTATTGCTAATCATGTTTACACTTCCTTCCTCTTGTGTTGTTCCTTTTCCTGCCAACTGTACACTGTAAATTGAGGTGTATCCAGTTTCTTTAACAACCTGCTCATCAATAAAACCATTGTGTTGTGGCAGCTGCAAGTGCCTTTTCTTGAATACAGCTACTAAGTCATCCATTGTATATAACAATGTGTTTTTCATCTAATAGTGTGTTTTCCAACTTCAGATCTCTATGGCATATTTATTGTACTTACAAAACATAAGATAAAAGTTCTTGTATGTTAATGTTGCAATATTGTATTTTGATGCGTGCGCGATAGTACACATTTTCAGTTCATGGTGTTATGATGTTGTGGTAGTAGTGGACTCCACATATCAACTATTGGAAAAAGTACCGAACTTCAGATTCACTAAATCGACCAGCTTGACAGATGCGATCAAAGAGCTCACCACCAGCTACATACTTCATTACTATCCCCAAATGTGTTAGTGTTAATATCACCTCTTTGAAAAAAATAATATGTGTATGCCTAAGTGATCTGTGATTTATTATTTCTCTTGCCACATTCTCATTAATCTACAACATGGACAAACCATATATATGAAAGTGAGCAGACAAAACAGGTGTTTGTGAATACCAGTGATTGTAATATGTGTTGAGGAAAATGCTTCATTATTGTTCTGTTCTTTTTATTTTATTTTTGTTTTTTATTGGGGTACAATGATAAGAGGAAAATGACAGCAGTTTGTTGAGAAATTTGGCTATTGACATTGAAGTTGTTTGTTCTTCAGATTATTGACATTATACATAATGTAATGAGTTTGGATGATATATTTTTCTTTGAGATAACTTTTGAGGAAAGGTTGTAAGGACGAGCTCTGTAAAAGCATAATACATAATGAGATATGTAAGTTCAATTAGAGTTGCGTAATACCTCGTATTTCTATCTAGCTTTGATTCGTCCCTAGAACATCAAAGACCTTGCTTCATATATGAATTCCCTTTTATTCCCTGTGGTATTTTTAAGATTTTGACTTTTTATCATGTGGGAAATTGAATAAGCTTTCCATCGACACCAAATTTGCCCAAATCCAACACTTGGACAAAGAGTTAAAGCCATTTTAGTAAGACAGTGTACCACCTGGTACTTTAGCGCATCGCGGAGTCAGCCAAAATGGCAATCATTAAAATCCAGTGAGCCTCCGTTATTATGGCGTGTCGTGCCAAGGCTCAATTTCAGAGTTGTCAAGTTCCAGTGCACCAACGCGATTCCACCGCATCGCGGTGCCTTTTCAGTTCGCAACTAAGGTGGTAACGCAATTTTCACCGCGTCGCGCCACCAACCAGTTTCTCAATTGTCCAGTTTCCAGTAAGCTGGCTCGATTTCACCACGTCGCGCCAGCAAGAATAATCAGGATTTTCATGTTCCGTCATTTAATTTCAGGGGTTGTTTGATAAATTTTTAAAACCCCAAATCAGCCTATACACGACATTAAACCCCTAAAAGACCTATTATCTCATTGTTTACTCACATCTCTGAAGAAATAAATCACTCTCTCTCAAAGATAGAAAACCCTAGCCCTCAAGTTTCAAAAGCAATCTCAAGAATCCCTCCAAGAGTCTTCAAGAACTTCAAGAATCTAGATTTCCAGGTATGTTAGATGTTGATTCATGGGTCCCTTCCACCCATGAAGTTCAAGAATCCTTTTCTAAATTCAAAGCTTATATTTTTATGAGTTTTCATGATTTAGGTGAATTAAAATTCATGTTTATGTGATTGTTGGGTTTTAATTCATGTTTTAGATTATGAGTTTCAAAGTTTGAACCTAGTATATGATGAATTGCATAATGTTCATGATAAAACCTTCAAGTTGCAAGTTTGTTGATATAGCCATGATACTAAGATGTGGTAATTGTTGTATAACTAAAGCATGCTTCCCATATGTTTGATTAAATGCCTATATGAATGAAGTAGTATCATTATAGCATGTAAACATATAGTCCCCATTATGTACAAGTTAATGCATGCTAAGTGTTTGTTGAAAGGCTTTAGTGAATAAATTATGAGACATTTGTATGCATTCCTATCCATGCATAAGTTTATGACTTTCAAGTGCTTGAAGAGATGCCTCATTGATTGTATTGTGAATGATAGAATATTGTTATGTTATTCAATACTTACCATGTTTTATTCTTGTTTATGTTATCGAGTCCTGGGGGTATTTATACCCAACAAATTAGCTGCACGTCTAGAGCCAGTGTCAGTTTCATGATAATCTCAGTCATGCAATGATTAGTAGTACTCTCAATTAGTTACAGAACTCAGTAGAACTCAGACAGTTATAGAACTTAGGAAATCTCAGTAATCTCAGTATCAGTAGCATTCTAGCTTCAGTTCAGAAATCGATTCAGAACTCAGTAATATTTCATCAGTTAGCAGAACTCGGTGAATTCAGTTTAGCTCAGTCAAACAATTACGATCAGCAACAGTTCAGTCAAGCCTAGTATGAATTAGTAAATCAGTTCAGTGTCTTTCAGTTGAGAGTAGGATTCAGCACCGAGCGAACCTAGGGATGGGGGATCACCCGCTAGATAAGACTGAGATCCCTAGAAGCAGTCCCTAAGTTCCAGAACTACGTAGCCAACATAGGTATGAGATGTCACCCGTTAGATAGGACTGACATACTCCGGGATCACCCGCTAGTACAGGACTGACCCCACAGCAGTTGTCTTTACCCGTGGCACGGTACTGACACCCTTCCAACTGGGGTTACAGGTTAGACCCCAAACTTAGCTAGAAGGGGCATATTGGTTAGATGACTACTTCCCACAGTCTCAGCTTCAAAATCAGTCTCAGTAAAAGAACTCAGCTCAGTAGCATAGATTCAGGACTGTTAGATACAATCACTCATTAGTATTATCAATGATTTAAAGATCACCCGCTAGATAGGACTGATCTCAGATTTAGTCAAGAAGTATCAGTATCAGTACCAACAGATTCATAGATCACCCGCTAGATAAGACTGATCTTAAGTACAGTCAATTAATATCAAGTACCATTAGATTCAGAGATCACTCACTAGATAGGACTAATCTTAGATTCAGTTAATCATCTTCATTATCAGTCTATTCAGAGATCACCCACTATATAGGACTGATCTCAAACTCATTCAATCAAATATCAGTATCAGTAGACTCAGTAATCAGAAATCCAGTTAGTAGAATTCAGTATTTAGTATTTCCATGACTTCAGTTATAGTTTATGCATTCATGCATGTATCCTCATTCAGTAGTCTCATGATATTTAGTCAGTATTGTTCATGCATGTAAACCTTTGCATTTAGCCTTACCTCATCTAGCGTACCAGTATATTCAAAGTACTGACGCATACTTTTCTCTTGCGCTATGATGTCTTATACCATAGGTTCACAAGTACGAACTCCAGAGCATCCTTAATAGTTTAGACTTATCCAGCAGCAGTAGACTTAGCAGTGAGCCCTCATTATTCGAGGATGTTCCTTATTTTAGTATTGCATTAGATTCAGTATTTCAGTAGATGGAGTTAGTTGGGGGTTTGTCCCATCAACTCCAAGTTCAGACAGTTTAGAGGTTTTCAGACTAGAAGTTCAGACAATTATTTTAGTTTTGGTATTGATATATTTTATACAGTTGTAATTCAGTTTGAACCTTATGGCAAGTTTTCCGCCAGTTTTTTGCATTTTTTACAGTATATTATTCAGTTATGGCAGTAGGTACCAGAAAAGGGTTAGCTTATGGTCCATCGAGATTATGAGCACCGTGTAGCATCCGGGGTTCAGAATTCGGGGCGTTACAAGTTGGTTCTCAAATTTAGAGAGAAATGGTACTATCTCCAGTGAGATGCCTATTGGGTCTGTCAGAGCTTCAAATGTGTATAGTTTACTTTCTTCAGTTTTGTCTAATTGTTCTTTTATTGTGCTCTTGGTGTTACAATTTTACCCTTGAAAATGGAGAAAAATCCATGGCAGCTTCTAAGCCATACTGAACTCCCTCAATTCTTTAAATTTTTCGCGTTGTATTCTGTACATAAACTTAAAAACTGCTAGTATTCACAGATCAGGTGTATTTATATATATAGCTAAATGATTGATAGATGAATGATTAGGTGTATTTATAGCTGACTGGATGGAAAATGAGTTTATGTCTTAGATATAATGGATGACACATACAGTGCCTTTTCCTGTCTTTTGTACCAAGTTTACTCTGTCATTACAGTCATTTGCTTGGTGTTTGTGTGTTCTTGATAAGATTTATGATTTAACCAGCTTGACATTACATTTTTGCTCTTGATCTTACAGAGACTTAAAGAATCATGAATCAGCAAGGGTGTTCGAGAAATCATCAGAAAGCTAAAAACTTTCTTTTAGCTGGATCACTAGCAGCTCTACGAAATAAATAACTACTAGAACACAAGAAGAAGAAGAACACAGGCTACATAAATGCAAAGAAAAATAATCAAAAGTAGAAGGAGAAGTCAAACAATGTTCCACCTATATCTCAAGTACCAGAACAAGTACAACAGGTGCCAGCTATATCTCAAGTATCAGAACAAGTGCAACAAGTGTCTCCGGATTCCACCTCTCTTGCAGCACCAGTAGAGGAACAAGTGCGATAAGAATTACCAGACTCCACCATTCGTGCATCACAAGCCACAGTTGAATGAGTGAAGCAAGATCAGTTACAACTTCCTAATTTACAAGCAAATGAACAATCTGGAGAAGGCAAGAATATATATATTTTAGTTCATACTATTTCAAAAGTTGTCTGCATTTCAGTAATGTTGTTGTTGATATTATTATAAGCCCTTTAACTAATAAAAGAAAAAGAGGCGATACACAAATGCAAGCAGTATATGGATGGACTGACCGTCAACTGATAGTGCTAAATGAGTTGAACCAGCCTATTAGTCCAACTAAAACAGTGGTTACTGAATTTTCTAGCTTTTTTGGCACATTGGCAAGTAATGGGACATTTTGTCCTCTTAATCTCAGTTGGACAAAGTTGAAGACACACGATGATATGTGGAGCTATATTCAGGTTCTAAGTTCTCAATATTTTAATTTCTACTTGAATATTTTTCACAGGTTTTACACTAATCCAAACCAAATCATAGGAGAAATATGACATTCACAACAATGGAAAAGATTGGGCTATGAGATCAATTGATACTGCGTTTAGAGGGTATAAGTCCAGACTCAAGAAATATCACTTTTATGACTACACCAATGATAAATTCGAAGGGCAAAAAGGCCTACCTCTGTTTCAGAACCTGTATTTGAGGATCTCCTTAAGTATTGAAATTCTGAAGAAGCTGAGGTATGATATCAATATGGACAACTGTTATATTATTGTTAGCATGCACTTATTATTGAATTCATCACACCTGGTCTTCCTTTTTACATTGTTCTTTCTTTCGATATAAGACATCAAATTTTGTGTGTTTAAACCTTCAATGCCTCGATCTTTTTAATAAAAACTTATTCATAAATATTGACTTGTAGGATACTTCCAAGACTAACAAAGAAAATAGGAAAAAGTTTTCCGCACACTATGGGCAAAACAAGTTTTGCTTTAATTCGCGAGGTTTGGTGTTTTCTCATATTGTTACTATGAACTTGTTGAGTTTACTTGATAATATTTTAATACTGACTTGTATGTAACTAGGAAAAAAAGAAGGAAAATTCTGGTACTTTGTCGAATAAGAAATTCTTTATGGCTACTAGAAGAAGGAAACCTGATCGAGTATATAAGGACACATCTGAAGAGATTACAAACAAAATAGTATGAAATTTTCTATTTCAAAATTGATCAAGATCATTGTTTTCTTAAATATTGAATCAACGTAATTTACTTTTCCTTGTATCTGATGTATCGATTGAAATAGAGAGAGAAAAGACTCAAGAAAGTGAAAATGGTACTCAATCAACTGATGCATTCACAACAGTTATGGAGCCTGATCATCCTGGTCGAGTAAGACTACTCAAACACAGGGTTACCAAGACTCTTTTGAAACAGAAAGCAAGTGATTCTAAATTTTCTTCAAAAGCGGATGAATTGGTGGAAAAAAGATTGAATGAGCTAGAAGAGAGGATGGAACAAAGAATATAGGAAAAATTCAATGCTCAAAGAGATTTCATTGAGCGAGATGTTACAATGAACATCATTGCACAACTTCAATGTCTAAATCCAGGATTAACACTTGATCCTAATATGATAGCATTCAATGTTCATTCGTTAGGAGAAGCTGTTGCTAATCAACCAATAAACCGTTCATCTATTGGTAGTAACAATCAAGGTCAATCTCTATTTCTTGATCTATTGGTAGTAACAATTTGTTGGTAGAACTCAACATGAATTATCTAAAGGTTGGATCATAGTATGATGAATTATCTGAATCTCAATATTTTCACATCATGTTAAGTACAAGCCAACTAATGATCATTCAATCTAAAGGTTTATGTTTCTTTAGGAGTAATCATATTAAGTGGTGATTAGCTAGCTTATTTATGTTATTATTATCTAATTTTAATCAGAGGCAGGCATATAATTAAACTTATTTTGATCATTTAGTTGAATTAGATGGATGATGCTTAATTTTCTGACTTATGTCTGTGGATAAGTTAGGAGTTGGGAGATAGAAATGCCGCATCTACATCTATATATCTTCTTTTCATGCTTCTGTACGTTTTAAGTCTTAAACAAATCCTTTTGTATTATGCAACTTCTATTTAACGCAGTACATATCACTACCTCTAATGAAGTAGAGAGACCATTTTTGATAGCCCGACTCAAGATAAATAACTCTAATTTGCTCTGCCTATGTATACTAATTAATAATGTTTTACTATGATAGCTAACTAGATAACTATTTTGTTTTCATTATAACATCAGTAGCATCTTACTGTAATGTAACAAGTACTCTTAGTCCTCAAATCTCATTAGTTGAGGCTCAAGTGCCTTTTCATTAAAACTTTTGGTTGCAGTATTATTTGGTCTACACGTACCAGTACTGATAACATTTTGATACACAAGTATATGTATATCAATTGGCACAAGAAGATCCATAAAAGAAAACTGAGACTTAATCACAGGTCTCTTAATTATGCATAGTCAGAGCTAGCAAAATCAAGATGCATGCTGAGAAACAACATGATCTTCTCTAATTTACCATTCACTTTAAATTGATTTACAACTCATGATCAACTCTTCCATATCATTTTGGTATATGCACCCCTGAATCTGCCCCTATAGGATGTTATAAGCTTATTGTGCAAACTTTAACCTACAGTAAGTTGGTCGTTGTATGGAAGAAATTAAAACTGCCATAGGATAGCTCACCCATCTTCTAACAACTGACTTGTTATAACCTACTGTATGGTCGTTGTATGTTGCTTGTTACAGTGCTAATTTATATTATTTTATTCTCTTTTTATAGGTGTCCAAAATGAAGAAAGAGATGAAGAAAGTGATGAAGACATTGACCTTATTGAGAAGATTTTTGGGTTGTGGATAAATGCTCTAATATCAATAGTTTTGTGTTGACTTTCTTGAAATTTATCGCGACTCAAACTTGCTAGTATGTAAAAACTTAACTAATTATTTGGACTTGATTACATTTTGCTTTTGGGTTTAAATTACCAGTTTGTTGCATATTTTGAATTATGAGATTATTAATGAATGATTTTGTTTTGTGATGTGTATATATTGTGTTATAATTTATTATGTATGTAAATAAACATTTACATTAATACTAGTGGCTATTTATATAAATCTTTTCAATTTAATAACATGTGGCTATAATTATTGCAATAGATCAATAAACCATTGCAATAGGTAGTCAAAAAGAGTTGCAACAGAATAACAAAAGTGTCGCAATAGATGCTATTGCAACGACTTAATCTCGTCGCAATAGATGTTATTGCAACAATTTAATATCGTTGCAATTTTCATCTATTGCAACGGTTAGTAACCGTTGCAATAGATGAAAATAGGCGTCCCAATAAGTAATGAAATAGTTGTAATAGGTATTCAAGAAGCGTTGCAACAGAATAACAAAAGCGTCGCAATAGATGTTGTTGCAATGGTAGATAAAAAGAGGCGTCCCAATAAGTAATGAAATAGTTGTAATAGGTATTCAAAAAGCGTTGCACCAGAATAACAAAAGTGTTGCAATAGATGAAAATAGGCGTCTCAATAAGTCAAAAAATAACCGTTGCTATAGGTCAAGCTATGGCGACGGTTATCTGAAACTGTCGCCATAGCTTGACCTATGGTGACGGTTAAGACAACCGTCGCATAAATTGTTGCCATAGACCTATCGCAACGCCCACCTATAGGATGCTTGCTGAACCGTTATGGTAGGGCTATGGCGACGGCTTTTCTGTCTATTGCAACTGTTTTGCAACCGTCACCATAGGAGTAATTTCTAGTAGTGCCTATAGCCTTATTTTCATCTGAGCTTTGTGTGAACTTCAAAAAAATAAAATTTGAAAAATTCTTCCAAGCACCATCCTTAAAAGTTTCGGCCGCAGACTTAACATCAACATGACCAACTACACAATCACTTATAAAATTAACTTTCTCTCCAACGTCATCCACCAAATGAGCAAATACATCACCACCTACACAATCTGTGTTTTTTTCCCTATATTATTCATAAAATTGTCACTTATATGATCCACTTCCGGTGCAACAACATTTTGTTGTCCCACATTAGGTGGATCATCAACTTGATCATCACCTATACCACCAACATTAGGTGTCTCGTCGTCTTTTTTCTTTGGGTTGTCACAATTGTTATCCCCAATTGATGTAGCAAACTGTACAAAAAACTTTGTAAAATAATTACAATAGTGTATACTCCCTCCGTTTAAAAAAGAATGACCTACTTTGACTTGGCTCAAAGTTTAAGAAAATAAAGAAGACTTTTGAATCTTGTGGCCTTAAATTAAAGTTGTGTCAAATGTACCAAAATGCCCTTTAATCTTGTGGTCCTAAACATGTCATGTGGAAAGTTGAAATTAAAGTATTTCCAAAAAAGGAAAGAGGTCATTCTTTTTTAAACGGATTAAAAAAGAAAGTAGGTCATTCTTTTTTAAACGGAGGGAGTATAAGTTTTGTTAAAAAAACAGGAAAAATTCAGGAAAAGAATACCTTAGGTTCATTCTTTATATCTAAAGCTCGAAAAATCAATTTAAATGAGGGTTTCATAAACTTCTCCATCGAGGAAACCTTTTCCGTTAGCTAAACATAAAAGGAAAAAGTTAAAACATCAATTAGCAAAAACATACAAATATTAATAAAAACCTTCGACATACCATTTTAACATCACTTCTCAAAAGTGTCATTATCTGAGCTCGAATTACTATATTCTTGTTTACTGGTACTAGGCAAACCAACAGAGTTCACAACCGCATCCACAAATTTGAAATCAGGTAATTGAAGGATTGTTTTTCAAGAACCGTAGGCGTAATGTTACGCAACACTACCTACACATACAAAACAACACTCAATATTTAAGAAGCACATAACAATTTAACAATATATATATAAATTACGTTTTAAAACAACTATATACCTGCTCTTGCCTAATATAAAAAAATGCAGACTTGACCTCGTTGTATGTTGGTCTATGCCTTACAAACCAATTAAGTATACGTGGCACACCATCGCCAACTCGATCAGCAAGATGGCCATCGGCATAAGGACAACACTCATAAAACCAACACTGAAATATTAGAGGGAAACCAACACAATGATACATAATTTTTCGTTGATAAACCTTAGACTTCATTGACTCCAACATCAGACAAAAACATAATTTTTCCCAAGGAAATATTTCATAGTTCCAAAATTCAACCAACAAGAAATTATTCTTTGTTATAACATCACTATATGTGATAGAAAAAATAAAGGTATAAATAAAGAACAAAATAGAAATTTGTAAAACATCTTCATCACATCGCCACTTTTTTTTCATGAAACACACTTCTAAATCAAGCTTTGTGACCTTGAACTTTCCTGAAAAATACAACTCCATCAGCTTATTTCGTTCAGTAAGAGCAAACTCATTATTGTAATTTCCAGTACATTTTAAGCCGCTAATTATAACAAACTCTTGTAAGCCGAACCGTAACTTAGTGTTATTCACTTTAATCCATATTTCATCATCTCTCTCACAAACAAGTTTCCTAAGCAACATTCCATGGATAAGTTGATTTTGAGGAAAAACACTTGGTAAAGATAAGAAATACCCAAAGCAACTACTCTTAAACAAATCAAGTTACTTCTTGTCCAACTTAGATTTCAAGGCAGTCACAATACCACAGTTTGTGTGCACACTAAACTGACACTTGTAATGATCAGATGGACCAAGAAACAACTCCCAAACCTGCAATAAGTAAGTGTACTTTAAGGTTTAAGTATTTCAAAAAGCTACATCTATTACTCATACAATATTCATTGCTACACTGTTACTAATTTTACATAGTAACAATATAAATATTCAAATTATACACATTTCTTAGACAATACTGATACACAAATAGTTATATAGCCACTGTACAGTAAATTTCACAAATATCACTATCCTATATATTTCATATATACAAGACTGACATGTTATATACAACAATAACACACTTATTTCAAACATACACAAATTCTACACAAAAATTGAAATATCTATCAAACATAATTAATACATTGAAAGCACACACAATGTACCTCAAAATCAGTTAATTTGGGTATTTTTCTCTTCTAATGAACATAAGCTTTTTTACTTTTCTTTTTGGATGATTGAGCATCATCTTCTCCGTCATTTGACCGATTCATTTTTTTTTATTTTTTGGAAGTAACAAGAGTATCTCTTTCATCATTCACACTTATCTTTTCCTTTCCTTTAGATGACTTACCATCATCTTCATCATTTTTTGAATGACTCCTTTTGTTTTTGATTTTTTGCGAAGAACAACAAGATCTGGTTCATCACTCACATCCGTATGTATCTTTTTTTTAGCTGATTTTTTTGTTCCGCCATTGATGGATCACCTAATAATTTACCTTGAGACCTAGTAATTCGACTAGGAGTAGGATGAACATTCTTCAAATCCTTCAATTGAACATCACAATTTGTTAAATCTTCAAAATCATCATCACTAACAATGAAATTAGGATCATATCTACTACCTTTACCAACTAATTTCGTATCAATATTAAGCTTTTTCTTTAATTTCATCACTAGAGACGTCGAAAAATCCTAATCGAAAAGAATAGTCGAAAAAGGACACTGTACTTAACAGTTAAATCTTTTTTTTTTTCTGAAAAAAGGACAACTGTATGCCTTTTTTTTTCTTTAGCTAATAGAATTGTGTCTTATTAAATGAAGGGCTAATAAATGACATTAAAAAATCCGAAATGTTAGTTTCGTCCAAAACGTGAAACGCGGACCATTAATTTTAAAAAGTGCTACGTGGTGTCCTTTTCCCTTTTAGTTATGACATGAAATTAGTTTGGTTGAAGGGTCATTTCTGTCATTTTCCTAAAATTAAGCAGACCAAAATAAATTGGGTTAATAAAATAAGGAAAACATCAACTCGTCCAATCTAAATAAATTAGGTGAATCATGATTTTATAAGCTAATTCTGTCATTCCTAAATACTTCACAGGATTAATAATACTATTGATTTGTGGACCACCCAAAAATCCATAGATTTAAATGTAAGAATAATTGTAATTCAAATCGTACAAGTACCGTTAATTTTCCAATTTTAACATTTAATAATTATGTACACATCATATAAAATGATCAACATTAAGATTTGTCAATTTTCTCATCTATTTTAAACATTGACATAAAATAAAATGTGAGAAACTGATTTGTTCAACATGACATCACATCAAGTTACACATATTTCTCTCTCTCTTTTTAATTTGTTAAATTTTATTTTGTTCTCTTCAAATTTCAGTATTTCACTAGTTATTGAATGAGGAAAATTTATTTGGATTATTCAAGTCAATTACTCACGAATAGAAAAAACAGTTAGTATCAATCAACAACAATAATTAATTTGTTATTGGTTATTAAATAATTGTGATCCATGTGTTAAACTACCACCTAATGTCATTATGTGGTATTATTTTTTTTTAAAAAAGTTCTTCTCTACGTTTTTGATTTATGCTTTTCGAGTAATTTAATACGTGCAAGATAAAATATTACATTGATAATAAAAACAAAAAAAAATAGTCACAAAGTGTAGCGATATTTTTAATAATGTGAAACATTTTGAAAAAAATATTACGAGCTTAGCATAAAATATATAATATATCAAATCCTGTTAAAATTATTTTAACTTAATACAAAGTAGTATTGATTTGGTAATTACCTAGTATATAATTAATAATCTATGAAAAAAAAGGAAATAAGATTAATGCATTTCTTATTGTGTGAAGGTGCCTAACTAGCAAACTCATATTTTCTTTATACAAAACTTAAGCATTTAAATAAAATTTGTGTATGATAGAGTAAGTAAATTAAATATGGAAAGTCTATGTCTTCAAGTTATGCCAACATGCACCAAGCAATGTGTTTATTTTTTTTTCATTGCTAATGTACAGTTATTGATATCTTTTTAAATTTAAAAAAAATTATTTATTAATACTCTAAACTAATTCATATTTTTTTTTTTTGATTATTTATTTTGAAAATACATGCTCCTCATGAAGAGAGTGTTTATAAAATGAGGAAAAATTATATTAAAGAATATCTAATTTCTGCCGTTATAATTATTTATTTTTTACGAATGAGTCTTTATAAGTAATAATAAAATAAATTATAATAGCCTGTCCTTGTATTATTTATATTTCACTAAAATATCATATTATGACTGTAGAAAAATCTAACATCTAGTTTATTATAAAAATATAATTTTGTGCCAAACTTATAAATATTTTTGATAATTTTTAGACTTATGGATACAAGTCATGCCTTTTTATTAAAAAAATAAAATAAAATATATTTCAGAAAAAAAAATAATAATTTTATGCCAAACTTATAAATATTTTTGATAATTTTTAAACTTATGGATATAAGTCATGCTTGTTTCTTAAAAAAATGAAAATAAAATATTTCAGAAAAAACCAATAATTTTATGATAAACTTATAAATATTTTTGATAATTTTTAAACTTATGGATATAAGTCATGCTTTTTCCTTAATAAAATAAAATAAATATGTTTCAGAAAACTATAGTCAAACATATTTTTATCTAAATCAGATTTCCTAAATCCCTTTCAACGAAAATAAATAATAATAAAAAAAGAACTTAAATCCCAAGTCAGATGGACCCCACCAATCACAGATGTCTTGTCCAAAAATATAACCCAATATAAAATAACATAAAATTGCAATAAACAAACACAAATTCTCTCATTTCTTTTTTTTGGTTCACCAAAAATAAATTCCATTTTCTTGTTAGAATTCCGTAAAAAAAGAAAATTAAATTCAACCACCGCCGTGATCGAGTCGCCACCGCCACCGCCGCCGCCGTCATGTATCGGAGTCGGTCGGCGCGATCTTCGTCACTCCGTGAACCGGACAGTCGACTCAGTGAGTCCGATAAAATTGAAGGTGCTGGTAGTTGGGATGCTCTTGAATGGACCAAAATCGATGTAATTATTTTTCTTCTTTTACTTCTTTTAGGATTTGAATTTGTTGAAATTCAATTTTGAGATTTCGTTAATGTGGGTAAAATTTAGGATTTTAATGAATTTGATGTTTTTTCCTTTTTTGTTGTTGCTATTTTTGGTAAATTATGTGTGCAGCCTGTTGCGAGGTCGGTTCCGAGTGGAGTTAAGCAGTTTTTGTTGGAAGCGGAGCATGTTATAGTAGAGGTAATGAATGCTATATAACAACTGTGCGTTTTTGGTGTTTGTATGTGTACTGCATTTTTAGTAATTGTGTATTAGATAGTTTAGTGATTATTGTTGTGTAATTAGAGTGCGAATTGCAGAATATGGATTTTTTTGGGAAAGAAATCGACAAGAAAATAATTACATCAAGCATGTTATAGTTGAGGTAATCTGTGTATGTTTTTGGTGTATGTATGCATACTGTTTAGTGCATTTTCGAGATGTGTGCTACAGTGAAATTAGGGCTACTGATAATTTCTGTGTAATTAAAGCACGGAATACGATTTTTTTGGAAAGAAATCTGCAAGAAAATAATTCAATCAAGCATGTTTTTAGTTGGTAACGCTATTATTGTGTGTGTTTTTGGTGTTTGTATGTGTAGTGCATTTTCGAGAATTGTGTCCTGGACAATGAAATTAGGACTCTAGTGGTTATTGCTGTGTAATTAGAGTACGAAACTGTTTTTTTTTTTTTTTGGAAAGAAATCTGCAAGAAAATAATTGGAGGAACAGTGTTATTAAACCAATCGCAAGTGATGAAAAGTGAGGGTCGCGTGCGTATCAAAGGAATGTGGCTTGAAAGAATGATACCCAAAGTGATCAAGAAAGAAGTTGGTGATTTTCTGAATCTCAACTTTGAAGAATTGGATTAATATTCGCAATATTATATATCGGATGCTATATCTGTGTTTTTTTTTTGGTGTATGTATGTGTAGTAGATGTAATGCTATATCTGTGTATGTCTTTGGTGTATGTGTGTAGTAGAGGTAATGCTATATTTGTGTGTTTATAGTGTATGTATGTGTGGTAGAGGTAATGCTATATACATGTTTTTGTTGTGTGTATATACATGTAGTGCATTTTCAAGAATTGTGTCCGGAACAATGAAATTAGGATTCTAGTGATCCGTGTAATTAGGGATACAATGGAATTAGGATTCTAGTGAGTATTGTTGTGTAATTAGAGTACGGTATGCAGATGTTTTTGAAAAGAAATTTGCAAGAAATAACTTCATCAAGCATGTTGGAGTTGAGGTAATGCTATTACTGTGTGTTTTTGGCGTATATATATGTGTAGTGCATTTTTGAGAATTGTATCCTAGACAATGAAATTAGGATTCTAGTGATTACTACTGGGTAATTAGAGTAATGTTTTTGGATAGAAATCTGCAAGAAAGTAATTAGAGGATAATTTCTAGTGTTATTAAAAACCATCGCAAGCAATGAGAAGGAGGGGGCGTGTGCACTTCAAAGAAACATGACATGAAAGAATGATACACAAAGTTTTTAAAAAAGAAATTGGGTGGTTATTTGAATCTCAACTTTGAGGTGTTGGACTAATATTTGCTGTGCGATCTTGGTTAAAAGTTGTCAGTTCACCTAAGTTTTGAGGTTCTTAAATGGGTTACTACGATTAACCAACCACCTTGTGAATTGTGAATATGTCCCTGTGATATTTGGATAAGATAAAGTAGAAATTGAGAATAATGGCTTAGCTTTAACTTTTCACTAGAAGATGGGCATCTCATTTTAAGGGAACTCAGTACTTAGGTTTGGGGTTCTGATATTAAAAGCTTTTATTTCCATCCCCCATAAGAACTGGTCTCCTAACTTTAACTAAAAAGCTGCCTTTTAACTCTTAAGTAAGACTCCAAGGGCCTAAATTGGAGTAAGTTAGACTTCGTGTATCAGCTATTAGCCTTATTCTTTTACAATTTAGTTACTGACTTTGTCTTTAAAGCTTTTGGACAAGAATGTGGTTGAACTACTACTCTTTCTTTCTTTTTGGTTTTGCTGAAATCTTTGACTATTTAAGCCTTTCAGATTCTTTTCAGCTTAAGAAATTATTCTATTTTAATCGTTTTCAAAAAAAAAATAAAAAAAATTACTCCCTCCGTTTCAAAAAGAATGACCTACTTTGACTTGGCACAAAGTTTAAGAAAATAAAGAAGATTTTTGAATCCTGTGGCCTTAAATTAAAGTAGTGTCAAATGTACCAAAATGCCCTTTAATCTTGTGGTCCTAAATATGCCATGTGGAAAGTTGAAATTAAAGTATTGCCAAAAAAGGAAAGGGGTCATTCTTTTTTAAACGGACTAAAAAGGAAAGTAGGACATTCTTTTTGAAACGGAGGGAGTGATATATTATAAGCGATGTCGCTTCAAGTACATTTATCCAATTATCTAAAAAAAGTATACCTTTATTATGTTTTAGTGTAAGTAGTGTAATGAGAATTATTTCCCCCTTCCAAATCATATGGGTTCTTGGCTTGGCTTATCTCAAGTGCTTTTGGCTTTTAAGCTCTAAAAAGTACAAAAATAAGCTAAAAGCCAAAAGTTGGGCATTCCCAACTTATGGATTTTAGCTTTTAGCTTCTAGCTTCTAAGCTACTGTAAAAAAAACCAATCCAAACACCCTCATAGTGAAACATTGTGAAGAACAATGAAGACAACCTCATAGTGAAACATTGCGAAGAACAATGAAGTCAGTCTAAAAAGTCCTCAGGTTATTGTTTCAAACAAGATGCTGACAGTTTATTTCTGCATTTTCTATCTTTAGAAGCATTTATTATCTAATGCATAAGATACAAAATATGATTCGCACGTACAGTGCTATTTAATATTTCTCCTTATCTTTTGGGAAGACATGATGCTGGATTGTGAAGGTGTTAAACTATGATTCGCCACACATACCCTGGTATTTATATGTTGATTTCATTTATAGTTACTTTTTCTCATTCTTGAGCCGGGGGTCTATCGTAAACAGCCTCTCTACCTCTTCGGAGGTAGTGGTATGGACTGCGTACATTTTACCTTCACCAGACCTCACTTTGTGGGAATACACTGGGTCTGTTGTTGTTGTTTGGTAGCTGTACATTCACAAGATTCTCACCATCCAAATAATGTTGAGAGTAAAACCTCACAAGATTTCATTTATAATTACTGTATATCTTGATTGTTTCTTTCTTATGATTGTTTGGTTGTTTATCTCCTCATGAGCTTCTTAATAGGGCTTCATTTTGACCATGAATATGTATTGTATTGGAACAAACTATTAATACGTTATTGATAAAATGCCTCTGTACGAACGCCTCAATTTGATTTTGTAGAGGCTTTCATTAGTTTCTGTTCTCTTCAGTTGCCACAATTTTGAGTCGGCACAAGTCTCAAGGTTAACTGATCTTTTCCAGGGTTATGGAGTAGTTCTTGTCAACACTGATGCTGCTGGAACCTTATACGTGACTAATTTTCGCCTCCTTTTCTTGGTAAGTAATGCATGAAGTTCTCTTATTATACATCGGATGGTGTATATGGCCAAAATCCCACATTTGCATGCATTCTGGTTGTAGAAGTTCCCTTTTGAAAATATATGTCAGTGATATTGTCCTCTGTGGGAAGTCACTAAGTTGTTGTTGTTGATATTGTCCTCAAATAGTGCAAATTCATTTTATATATTACTATGATGTCGAAAACATCCTCTATGTCTTCACAAGGTAAGGGTAAGGCTGCGTTTACACCACCCTCCTCAGACCCCACTTGTGGGATTATATTGGTTGTGTTGTTGTTGTTGTATAATATTATAAAGATTTATAAGGCACTGATATTTGAAGGTCTAATGCTAATCACGATAGCCATACTGATGAGGTATTTAGATTGTTAAAATTTGTAAATGCTACTGTCTATCCATTTCTTTTGGGTGCATGAGCCTTGACTTTAAAAAATTGTCTTTATCTTCTTTTTCTCTACAGGGAGACAACTTAACGCAATTTTAGTTACTCTTTTTTTTTTTTTTTGATGAAATAAGAAAATTTGTATAATAGGGCATCAGGAAGATGCAATAAGTACAAAAGAGGGAAGTAGAAGTCAGCTTGGTATGGAAAGTGCTAAGCTAGAGCAAAGAGCTGACAAAATCCAAAAAGTTAATAGGGCAATACAGGGCTACTAAATTTTGCCAACTATAGTCTATATAACCATAAAAGACATCTAAATTTAAGAGTATGGCAAGGAGTTGATAACCCATCAAAGCGTCTGCGATTCCTCTCTGCCCAAACACACCAATTCTCCATTATATGTCTATCTTATGTTTTCATGTTCGGAATTGCTTGTTTGCAGTACTGACATGATTGGTCATAGATCTCATCTCCAGGGAAAAAAGGAAATTAACACAAGACGTTAATGAAGTTTCTTGATTTCCGAAGCTTTTCTCCCAGGTCATGCAGACCTAGCTTTCGGTTTATGTTAAACCCTTTTATATACACGAGGATATGACCTAAAATCTGCATATAATGTCCCAAATTTCCACGCCATTATCAGTCATAAAAAACAATTTTAGCACCTACAAACAAAGAAGTAACAAAGATAAAACGAAGCTTCTAGGAAAAGCAAAAAAGGGAGTTCGAGACAGAGAAGAATAGTAGCTTCATAAGCTAACCCAATTGCAGTAATGTGAAGAGAATGAAAATTTGAACATACTAACAAAGAAGAGGAAGTTTAGGGCATAAGATTAATAAGAACAGCATACTAGTCGTCAGTTCACATGGCTCCTTTAAGTTGAAAAGTGTGGCTCAATGTTACCCCTGTCAAAAAACAAGTGGCCTGGCTCTCTTGCTAACTTAAGGATAGATAACAATTCCTTAACAGTGTCAAGACTAATGTCCATGAACTTGGCACAATGTTCAAATGACTGAGCCCATAAGATGGCTTGCCTTCTCTTTTCCTGGCCTGCTTAATTGTATACGAAATATTTCTCTCCAATTTTCCTGGAAACCAAGGCAAGGGCAATTTCATTTTGTTGGTGATTTCTGAAACATTGTCTTGGATAAGACTACAAACAGGCTTCAAGATGTATCTAATGGAGATGTTTCTGTCCTCTTGTCAAAAGAGACTATTTTCCCATTTGAGGTGTTGATGGGTTGGGCTGTTGGGTGTGTGTCTGTGTGGGGGGAGGGGAGATATGTTCTAATTCATAAGTTGGTTTTGTTAACTGATGAAGTTCTTAAAAGTAAAAATAAGCAGTCCTTGGCCTCTTTTCAGTTGCATTTTGTTACACACGTGTAGGATTAGTGTCTACTTGACTGAATGTAGTGTAACGTCTTCATGGTTTCTGATTATTGTGAAAAGCTGTGATTTGTTGAATGTTGAGACAGTATTTCGACATTCTGTGGTTTGGTGGTAGTTTCAGATTTCCTGCTGAGACCATTGAAAGATCTTGGTCTTACTCTTAAAATTTGCTTTCTAAACTGCCTTGAGTACTTTAGGCATCTTGGTTACATGCGATATTTTTGCAGTTGCACAATTTTCTTCTCATCTTTTTCTGCTTTCTCCTATTTTTGTACTGAATTGGATGATGTTTCTCTTTGTATGATCTAGAGTGAAGGGTCTAGAGATATCATTGCAATTGGCACAATACCGTTGGCGACCATTGAAAAGTTCCAGAAAATTGTAGGTTTGCTTTTGTTTCTTCTATTGATCCAGATATGCTACATTTATATTGTATCTCTCTTTTTATTTGGGATAAAGGTGGTGTCCGGTCAACTTTTGCACACTTCGATTAATCTACCACATAATTGTTTTTACTAAAGCTTAGCTATATGGGAAGAAATCACCTTGCATTTCTCCCTCTACATAAATTTGAACCTTGGTCTTTCATGGTCCATTCTAGAATCAGTACTATGTAACCCTTTCCTGTGTTGGTCAAATCTGGCTGTAATTCTTTCTTTTCCTGCTAAGCAGGCTTTGAAGCTTCCATCAGGTTCGCGTCAACCTGAAAAGACTGTGTCGCAGCGATTGCTTCAGATCATCGGTATGTCATATGTCATTACATGAAGGCACTGTCTTCATCTTTGGAGAATTTGTTATCATAAGATATTCTGAAAATGGTAAATTAACTTCTTGTGTTTTTTCAGGCAAAGATATGAGAATCATCGTCTTTGGTTTTCGTGCTCGAACCAAGCAGGTCAACTCATGAGGGAACCCATGTGCTGATTTTCTCTCTTTTTTCTTCTGTAGATGCTTTAGGCTTCATTAAGACGGTTTGTTTATTCATTAATATATTTGCTTTGTTCTTCTCTTTAATATATTTGCCTTGTGGTGGGGCCCTTCCCCGGACACTGTGCATAGCGGTAGCTTTAGTACACCGGGCTGCCATTTTTCTTTATTCTTCTCTTTGTGGTGGTGGGGGTGTGGGTCCACGAATATTCCAGCTGCTTTATGTGGCTCGAACTTGCTGACAGTGCAATGCCTTTCAAATTTCTCTTGTGGAATACTGAGATCTTCAATAATAGCATGAATTTCCAGTTTCTCATTTTGACTGGGTGGTTTGAGTTTTTGTCCGTCCGAATAATTTTTGTGGACTACTACTGATAAACGAGTGTGTTTCACCAAGTACAATGCCCTGAGCAACTCAGATTCGAAAAGTGAGTTCAGATATTTTGAAAACATAATGGGTTAGAAATTGCAACATTAGAAATATCTAAATTCGTTGTACATCTCTAGTTTAATTAGTAGTGTTCTGTTAAAACTTGTACTTCAATTAGAAAGACAATAAATAGAAACTTCACTATCATTTAGGAAAAAAAAAAATTGTAATGGTCTCCTATATAATGAATCATCTTTTAAGTTATTTGTAGACAATTCAATACAAGTTCTTTCCTCTACTTTATTTTCCCTATAACAGTACCTCGGATTTCTAAAATTTAGAGATACTTATTTAACGTCCGGTCAGTTACCTAGCTGTGAGAATAAATTAATTTTCACCACATTATGCTGTTCCTTGTTTATGCTTTATCCTTTTACAGCAATTTTTTATATTGTCACGTTGTCGTCGCATTCGTTCACTTTCCCTTGATTCTTTCCTCAGTGATCTCCATTCCAGAAAAAATAAAAAACTTAAAGGTTTTACTTTTTTGCTGCTCTTCTCCATTCCACCCGATTTTGTGTCAATACACACAATGGTGAAACCCCGTGTTGCCATATTTTCTTTAATGTATTCCTCTTCTTTGTACTTGGATTTGCTACACTTGAGACAAGAGTCTTTCGGAAACAGCCTCTCTACCTCCCCGAGGTTGTGGTAAGGCCTGTGTACATTTTACCCTCACCTCACTTGTGGGATTTTACTGGCTATGTTGTTTTTGTACACACAATGGTGAAACCTTGTCGAAGATCCTATGCTTATGCGGCTTCAAGTCTTTAGTTCCAGCTGCATGTAAGTGAATGTGCCTTACATGCCAAGTTTCTATCAGCCGTGTGACATTATTCCAGTCCCGTCATGTCCTCTTTGTTGCATAAACAATACAGTTTCACTCTAGTGCTTTGACCATTACATCCACAGCACCTGACATATCAAGTTAGCAGTTCATTTTAACTAACTTGTTTTATTAGAAGTCCATGTGAGCTGACCTGACCAATCGAGTCAGTAACAGCCAGTAATCATTGCCACGACATCATCCTGTCACATCATTGGTGTGTGTCAGGTGACTGGTTAAGTCAGCATCAACATTAGCTGACATGTCAAGTCTATAGTTTACATTACTCTAGCAAGTATTCCATGTCAGCCAATATGTCGAGTTATTCAATTTATCTGGTTACTAGTCCACATTACCAGATCTTGTCATTGTCATTAAGTCACACTAGCATACAAAATCTAGTCAATCAAACACCTCAATCTCAAAATAGAATGGATGTGCTTGCCAGGAGTGATTTTTTTTTTTTTTTTTAAGAAAAAATTGTGATGCTTTCTGTTCCAACTTTTGAAGTCTATTTGTCCAAATTCTCTCTAAAGAATCTTGTACATGTTTGGTTAGCTTGGAGAGTAGATATATAAGCTCTAGCTCAAGGGTGTTCATCAGAGTTGTATAGGAGGGTGAGATGCGTTAGGTTAATTGCATAGAATATTCCTAATGGGTGTATCATAATTTTGATAATTCTTGAACTATTTTATTGAGGGAACTTTCCCAGTGATTTCCTTGTTTAAAAAAGTTTTCTTTCGTGTCGTTTAAACTTCTATCAATAAAATCCTACTGTGTGTTCGAAACCAACATTCATTAAGAGTAATGTGGTGCCGCATTTACTTGTTGCTCTTTACGATGAATTACTTTCACCAATATAAGAATACATTCATTATGACTTTTCTCTTTCTTCTCTTGGTTCTCATGTTTCATAGTAATATCGAGTTACTATTCTAACTTCTTCAGTGATAGCTTCGCATCGATTTGCTTCAAAATGATGAAATTTATGCAGGGTGAATGGGTATTTGTGGAGGACCACATCTCATTTGTGTTGGCTTTAGTAGTTGTAAACACCACCATATATGCAATTTCAATGCCTTGATGCATCCTAAGACTATTATGGTAGTTGAAACTGGACAGTAATCTGAATACTTGTAATCATTAATAAAGTTATGCAGAGCCGTTTCTTCACAAGCTTTTCCTAACTTGTGCCAAAACAACTATACACGTTTTGCTTACAAGCTCTTCTTATGGTTTCCCAGAGGCGTGCTGTCTATGATGCATTGTTACGGTGTACAAGGCCAGCAAGGTTATGGGATCTCTATGCATTTGCTGGTGGCCTGTCCAGGTTTAGTAACACAAATCCCAAAGTAAGGCTGTTGAATGAATATTGCCGACTTCTTGGAATGGGGTTTTATCAAGCTTCTATGCGTGCTATTGAAGATGGGTCATTCACACTCTCAAATGAGTGGTGGCGTATTAGCAGTGTCAACTCTAATTACACTATGTCCCCAACTTATCCATTTGCTTTACTCTTACCAAAGTCCATAAGGTGAAGTTTTGTTTTTTGTTTTGCCATATTTCTTGGGTTTAGTAATTGTTATTTTGGTATTTACCTAATGACTTTTCGTTCTGCTTACTTTAGTGATGACAAAGTGCTGCAGGCTTGTACATTCCGTGCACGGTGTAGGCTTCCATCCATAACATGGTGTGATAGAGGTCTGCCTAAATTTAGTTCTTTAGACTCATTTGTGTTGATCTTGTTAGGCCATTGCTTATATTTTGCATCTGTTAGGAACCGGGGCTGTTCTTGCACGATCTTCTCAACCTCTGGTTGGACTCATGATGAATATGAGAAGGTTATTCAAAATTATATGATGCCTTTTCTTTTATGAATTTCTGTAATAGGTTTGTTCTCGTGAAAAAATAAGTGGGCTGTTAAAGATTTATAGTGGTCTGTGTTTCCTCGAGCTAATTTAAAAAGAAACATATTCTCTTTTCTGCAGCAATGCTGATGAGAATCTAGTTGCTGCACTCTGTACTCAAAGTGCTGGAGAGAAACGAAGGTTTTCCTTTTACTTGTTCCCTTTTATGTCACTTAATTTCTTGATGTCTTCTTGATTAAATTTTTGTTCATAAGCCTTACAAGTAAATTTTTTGGTGTGTGACTAGTTATAGATTTTTTTCCAATTCCCTTCTTGGTCAGGTGACTCAGGTCATAAAATTACTTCTGGTCTTGTTTATCTTGTTGTTACTGAACTATTTTTAGATAGTTCCTTTTTGATGAATCACTCCTTTCAGACAGCTGCATGCGGAGTCCTACAGGCGTAGCTGACTATCTCTAATTAATTTTATATGTTCTTTTGTTTGTTTCTTAGGAAGCTATATATTGCTGATGCAAGGCCGAGGAAAAATGCTTTAGCAAATGGGGCCATGGGAGGTGGATCAGAGTCATCTGCAAACTATTTTCAGTCTGAGGTCTGTTTAAGTTTTGAGCTGTCTGTTTAATTTCAAAAAAAGACAAATGTTTTGAGCTGTCTGGTTATGCTGCTGTTTCTGTCATATTATTCCATCCATTCCGTTATGTATGGACACACTTTTCTTTGGTAACTGCTTAAATTTAAGCTTCTCATTTTACCCTTAAGAGTCGTTTGGTGTGAGGTATAAGGTATAATAATCCCGGGATACAATTTAGGATTATTTTATCCTGTCAGTCCATGGGCTTACTTGTTCCATCATTTATACCATAGTAATCGGATAAGTTATCCCATATATATGGTGGGATAACTTATCCTGGGATAGCTAATCCTGGGATAACTTGTTCCCAGCCAAACGACCCCTTAATGACATGCTTTTATAGCCATAGAAATGTCATGGCATGTCATATGTTCTAAGTGTACTTTAGCTGTGTATCTTCCTTTGTTTCTTCAACTTCATATCCAGTCAAAAACCGATATATGAAATGAGATGGAGGGAGCATATTTTTCCTTTTTTTTCTCTTGGGACTTATGTTGCTCGATTTACTTGCCCTTTCAGATCGTTTTCTTTGGCATTGACAATATACATGCAATGAGGGAGAGTCTTGGTCGGCTTAGAGACTATTTAGATACTTATGGGACTACTTCATCAGACGGAATGTCATCTTTTCTGGTATGCCACTAATTTATCTGGAAACTCTTCTTTCATACAAAATGCCCACTATTTAGAACCATAATCTTGACCAATCAATGCATTATGAGCACACCAAATCAAACAGAGATTTGTAAGGTGGAAGGACCTAAGAGAACTTTTGTTGAAAGTGAATTCAATATACCTGCTTGTGACTAGTTATTGTACACCCAGGCTAGGGTGCATCCAAGCATTTTGAATCATGTTACTCTATGTGCTTTGATAAGCTCAATTAACTAATTTCAAAAGTATTTGAAACGTACTTTTGAAGCCAATCTGAACTCTGACAATGATCGTGGTCAAGTCAGTGGATTATTCCTCTAGTTGCTCTGTCCTTCCTTTTTTTTTCCCAGTTGAAGTCTGCCTCTATGCACATTCAGTGAACACAAGGGAGTTGAAATCATGAATGTTTTTATTTGAATATATTTGAACCGTTAATAAGTTGTAAGTTTATATGCTTGCAAGACGTATAATTTTCCTGTTTTTCTTCTCTTCTCAAGATTTCTATGACATAAGTATTTTGTCATCCAGCCATAAACCACCTCATAAGTAAGGAACTAAGAAAATTGAGGAGCTTCTGTCCTTCCAAGACAGTAAATTTCTCTCTTTTTTCTGGGAGGTGGGAGGCTTGTTACCCAAAGGAGAGTGAGCAGAGGAGGGACAGGTGATGGTTAGCTAATGCTATCAATTGTTTTTCTTCTTTTACAGAGGCATGGTGGATGGAGTTGGGGCGGAGGCAATCTCAGCAGTATGTCTGCTTCAGTTTCCACTCTGGGGGACACTGGGTGGTTAATACATGTCCAAACTGTCCTGGCTGGTTCTGCTTGGATTGCTGCACGTGTTGCACTAGAATCAGCTTCAGTGCTTGTTCATTGCAGGTTTCTTGTCTTCTGGACCCATTATTATGCTTGTCTAAAAGGAAAACATCATTAAATGCTTGAGTCCCTTGTAGTCATGTTTCTGCTGATTCCTTTTGGATATTTTATCAGTAATGTTCCTATTAGTGGGGACGACTATTTAGTCACGGTAGTATGTTTAGTTTAGGCCCTTATGTTTTCGAAGCGCCTTTTAGTCCTATACAGCAGAGACCTCCCCTGAGGTTTCACTTCATCACACTGACGTTCTGTGTGTTCTGGTCTTTCCTTTATTTATTTTTAATTGATTGTGCATCAAAATCTTCGTTTGAGAGCATTTGAAGAGAGTAGCTCTAGTTTTTTTATTTTTTGAATGCTGGAATTTTATTTTGCAGTGATGGATGGGATAGAACAACACAATTGGTCTCACTTGCCAGCTTGCTTCTTGACCCATACTATCGCACAATTAGAGGGTTTCAGGTAACTTGTTTGGATCTGATCTGCACGTTACCCCGTATTTAGATTTGTAGCCTTGTTTTTTTTTCCCTTCTTGGAGCGTAAGATACTTCATCCACATGAAACCACTAAGGTCTGTGTTAATGCCTTAGCGTGTCATTTTACTCTTGAGAATGTACTCAGTCGCACTTCTATCCTGGGTGCTAGAAGGATTTAACGTTTTAGTGAGGCATTCCTACCCTTGGTTATATATGGACACCTTTTCGAAGTTGCTCAAATCAACTATTATTATCCAGGCACTTGTAGAGAAAGATTGGCTTGCCTTTGGTCATCCATTTTCAGATCGTTTGGGAATGCCCAGTATATCTGGAAGTGGCAACATGCCATTTGAATTATCTCGTCAGGCTTCGACTGGGAGTTTACCTTCATCACCCATGCGGCAAGGGTCGGGGTCATCCTCATCCCAAGCTCAAAATACATCACATGCACAGAACCAAAGTTCCCCCATTTTCTTGCAGGTACGTCTTTTGGGCAATAAGTCTGTATGGTGTGCAGTTCTTTCTTGCGTTTGACAAAATACCCCTGCCCTTTCCTTCCAGTGACCCTTAATAGGTTTCTTTGATTTCTTAGCTCTAACTTGATATACTTGGATGCCCTATGCAGTGGGTTGATTGTGTTTCGCAGTTGTTAAGGATGTATCCTTTCGCCTTCGAGTTCTCTTCGGTATGTATTGCTAAAAGACATGGGAAATCAAATATAAAAATAAAAATATTATGTTCCAGCAAACTGATTATTACATTCCCCCCCCCCCCCCCCCCCCCCCCGGAAAAAATAAAATGTCCCATTTTTCATTTCCAACAATGCAGGCTTTCCTAGTAGATCTTCTGGATTGCATGCTTTCATGTCGTTTTGGGAATTTTTTGTGCAACAGGTAATCTCATGTGGAAGTATTTTCTTTGCACTTTCTTTCTGATATTTGCTTTTTGTTGAATAAGCAGAAGATGGCGCACTCTGTTAGAAGTTGAGGTGCTTGTTGTTGGATACTTTATGTATTGATATGAGAATTGAGATCCAGGTCTGATAGGAAGGGGAATGACATTAGAGTTAACCTGAAGAAGAGTTGTTTCAGTTTATAGGAGTCCTCCTACCTGTCATGATACTTGAACTAGAACTGTCATGATACTTGAACTAGAACATTAGGTTGCTTGGGATGTGCATGCTCCCTATTGGATTATCATGAGTCTCCCTTTGTTTCTATATGGTTTGTGTTTCGATGTCATTTTTTGTCAAAAATCTATGCTCTCTTGTATGGCTTTTGCTAAGTGGAGAAGTCATTTAGATGCAGATGATGTCTAGAAAATGACCTCTTTGTGTGCCACGTGGAGAGGGGCGTTGTAATTTGTTATGTGTGCATTACTTATTTAAAAAGAAATTATCCTACATTATGGTGCATGAATGACAAGATATGGGGTACATATATGCGGAAAAATAATTTTACCCTATCAATCAATCATGACAAAAATCCCTTTTGTTTGGGTGGGGTGGGTTATTTTTACTTTTATGATAAGGATTTACAGCTTAAGCACAGTAAGAAACTTCGCCACCTCAGTGGTTTTGGCCATCACGGGAAGCTATGGGTTTCTAAATGTCATTTCCTAGTTTTAGTTCACTTATGACTTTTATAAATTTCAGCGAGAAGGAAAGAGAGCAAGCTGGTATATCTGATGCTTGTGGATGCCTGTGGATGTATTTAGCTGAACTAAGGGCATCTGAAGGAAGCTCTCATGCGCATTACAACCTATTCTATGACCCATTGAAACACGATGGTCCACTACTTCCACCAGCAGCAGCTTTAGCTCCAACTGTTTGGCCTCAGTTTCACCTTCGTTGGTCTTGCCCCTCAGAGGCACAAGGTGGGGAAGTTGAGGCAGAATGCAGGAAGTTGACAAGAAAATTCTCTGAGCTGCAAAGGGTAAACTCTCTTTTTTCCTCTGCTCGACTCCTTTCACCTCCGGCCTCTCTAAAAAGGAAAAAAAGAAGGTTTCCAGCTTGAAACTGCCAAGTGCTTGGAAACCTATATGACATTTTAGTGTTGACAGAAAAAATTATAATGGTTGAACAAATTTTGCTTGTATAGAGTTTCATGAGATTAGCTATTATTAAAAAATTAACTTTGCTCTACAGTATAAGATACATCCAATCTACTTAATTGACAAACATAATTTTATAGCTTCTTTATAGTGTTGCCTGTTGTTGTAGCTTGACTGTTGCATCTTAATTTTGTCAATGCAAGCTAGAACATCGTGTGTATCCATAACTCCATTAACTATCTAAAAACAACTTTTACACAGGCAAAAGAAGCAGCAGAAATAAGACTTAATGAAGCAATTGTCACTGTGGAGTCCTTAGCTGCAGAGCTGAGAAATGAGAAACTTGTCAGCACCTCTGCCAGGGATGCTGTAAAAAGAGCAAGCAAAGAAACTGCTACTATAAAGCGTGCTGTACAATCTTTGGGTTTCAGTGTCTACTTTACAGCAGATGGAGACTGTAATGTAGGCATTGAAAGGAACCCAACCGAAATTCCCCAACAATCTATCTGCTCAGTTCTTACAAAAGATATAAATGGTTCAGTGTCCCACAGTGAGAAAGCAGACTTCTCTGAACCTGCTTCTGAGATGGAAGATGCTGTTTCTGACAATCCTCTCATCCGAGTTTGTGGGTCGTTGTGCCCTATGCATACTAGAGATGGAGAGTGCCAGTGGCCAAATGCTGGTTGTGCTCAGTCTCAGAGCCAATTGGTTGGTTTGAAAGCTAACTTTGATGCATTCGATCGGCTTTCCATATATGATAGTTATTTTGGAAATTAACGAAGATGGTTTCAACCAAGCTCAATTTTCTTGCAGCAGACTTTATTTATCTGGTTAGATATCTTTGTACAGTCGGGAAAATTTCTTTGGCAAAAGTTGCAACAAACAATTAGACAAGTAGGGGGAGTACACAGCTTTCAAACATAGTTTCTGTTAGATGAGATGGTCCAAGAACTGTACATGGAGAACTGATTGAGCTTCTGTGTGGACCATCCGAAAGTTTTGACATTGCGGAGGATTTCACTTGGAGAAGATTGGAACTGATATTGTATGTTTAGAACTAATGTTATTTAGATGCAATTCAAATGTACATTTTGTCATAGGCGGTCCTCTTCCCAAGTGTTTATGTTAGGGGTTCTTTCTGCATTCTTGTAAACTAGGACAAATAATTTTGAGTTCTGAATAAAACGATTCCGGCAGACATCTAGTAGTGTGTTGTGTTGTACATTTCTGCTTAACAACTGTTCGGCATTATACGGGGGGCTGTCCACCTTGGGTTTGGTACTGAACTATAAGCACTTTTCTGCACATGTTCCTGCTCACCCATTTGAAGTACTTGGAAGCTTGGAGTTTATCTACTCATGTTTCTTTTGATGGGGAGTGTGTGGTGGATGGTAGGTGGCAAATAGCAGCATTAAATGAACTGCAACATTTTGTCGTTCAGTTACACAAGCTGTTGGAGACAAATCATGTGGATGTTTTGGCATCTCTATGTTGGAAATCTTGTCTTTGAGCAGGAACCTCGTTGTACAATTTGTCTTCTTTGTTGTGAAAATGCGTGTTTGAGAGATGTAGCTGGGCGACAACATAGTAGTATAATTTCACAAGTCGGGTTTGGGAAAGGTAGAGTGTACGTAGATTTTACCCCTACCTTGTAGAATTAGAGATCTCTACGATATATCCTCAAATAAGGCCTGCCAGCCTGTAGCTGGGCCTTTTTCCTTATTATAAATGTCCGTCTAAGGCAGGAAGTCACGCCTAATGTGTCCTAAAGTATTCAGTCTTGAATTTTTGTCCCCCAAAGTCTCTGATTTTGAAATTTTATACATTTGCTTATAAGGCAGGCCTTATGATTAATTGTGTAGGTTCATTATCTTGAAATGTCACGAACGTCTACCTCATGAATAAAAATTTGGTAAGTGGGGCCAAAAAAATCAAGCCTACCTCCATTTTTATAAGACTTCTTTTATGGAAATAAAATATCCAAGACCAGTTTATTTTGGGGCATTTTTTAATTTAACCACGTCTAAGCCGATTGTCAAAAATGGAATACACACTCTCATTTTCCGGCTGAAGGGACTCTACATACGAGCTTATGGAGATAGATTTAGATAGACGCTTAGTTAGTAATTAAGTGTCGTCTAGTTTTTTCTGAAGTTTTGTTGGTACTCCTATTATTTCTCTTTGATTTTATTAGTTCCTGTTGTTCTCTTTGCTTCAATTATCATATTATTGGTTGTTGTTACTGCTATTTTCTTTATTATTTTCAACAAGATATTTTCTCTATTATATTTCTTTCCATACCTGATTTGGTATTGTTTTGCTTGAGCTAAAAGTTATATCAGAAAACAAACCTCACTTGTGAAATTACAATGTGAAATACCTGACTCGCCCTTCCCAGAACTCACTTGTGAAATTACAACTCACCCTCCCAAACCTCACTTGTGAAATTAAACTAGGTATGTCATTGCTAGAATATCGCTCTGCTCGCGACTGAATGTAAATAAAACCCAATCAAGACGTTGGAATTTTGTTCGTGGAACTGCAATTTGAGCTACTTACCATGAATAATGATGTGCTTAAGAGCACCACCATCTTTTCACAAGAAATACTTGTCAAGTTGAAAGAATGTATGAGCTTTCAACAACTCATGCACACATCCACTTGCATTATCAAGAATGGCTGAAACACAGGCTGTATAGTGCTGATCAGCCAATTCACGTAGCTTGATTCGGGTTTTTACATTTAGCATTGTAAAACCAGAACTTTAATTTCAACAATTTACACGACTCACATAAAGTCATAAACCTGTCTCCACAAGTATCGTTCTTTTGCTCTCGTCTAACATGATCTACTCTTGACCGGGAGGAGGAGGAGGTTCTTCATCGGATGGCTTCCTGTTTCCACGACGCTCGTTCCATCTTGACCATGCCCACTTTAAAACAAAGAACCCTCCGATAGCATAGACCTGATTTCAGAAACAGTGTAGAAGATTCAGGTGGTAGAATAGAAAAGACAGCATACGGAGAAAAAAGCAAAATCATAAGAGATATGTAGGGGCACCACATTTTGCTCGTCAAAAGAGATGATTACTTACAATTTCCTCCTTTTCCTTTTTTGGTTACACAATCCACTTAAACCACTTATTTCCTCATCAGTATTACTATATCGAGACAAATAAAACTTGAAACTACACCAACAGAAAACATGAACCATTAAGATCTAGAAATTCGGTCATCAAAGTTGGATTAGGACAGATATATATTAACTCCAGAAGCATACACAAGTCGTGTCCACGCATCCAGAAAGAGGAATGCTCACTATAACCGGCTTCAACTGTCACTATCCTCTACTTATCTTCCTTCCCTTGTTCTCTGCCTTTGAGTTGATATCAAATACAGGATCTTGTGTTCAAAGCTTTCACTTCACCCTTTCTCATTTTGATGTATATATATCCACAGTAAGACAATTCATTTACACCTTTCTAAATTATACAGCTAATGTTCTGAAACATATAATAGATGGTTCCATAGTAGTCGTGAGATAGTGGTTATCCCATGTATGATGTCTAACACTAATATCTTATTTTGTATTCAAGCCTAGCTGCTGCTCCTAGTCTATCTTCTTTATCCCATGTATGATATCAGCACTACTTTTTTTCTTCAAAGAATCAATGACAAATAGTTGATTAATCAGTTGAGGTACTTACGGACCTTTTCCCTTTCTAGGTCTACAGAGTGTACACTTCTCCAAAAGGTACTTAAGGTTGGAGAATATAAACTGCTTTCAATACTGTAAACATACTATACAGTAACTATTTCCCAACAGGTCTGGAATTTCATGAAGACTTTTCCGACTGTAGGATTTCGCTCTTTCTCCACAGAATTAATTCTCTTTGACACGATCTCTCAGAAAAGAAAGTCGCATGGGTCACTAATAGCATCACATGCAAAATGTTGGTCTCAAACAAAGTCTCATGGGCCATTAATAGTATCGCATGCAAAATGTTGGTTTCTGATATGAGGTGTCTACAAAGAGTCGAATACCCAGAACAAGGTAAAGAATCAAAATTTAGTTTATATTTTCAAGTGCATAAGGATTTCCTAGTAAGCTGAGAATAGCAATTATCTCTACCTATATTCCTGGTAAAGTTTCAAAATTCGATCCACGGAACAAGAGTTATCATAAAGACAAGCTAGCCAGATACATGGGCAGATATGCCCTACGCGTAGGTGGTGGAGACTGTTTGGGCGAAAGAACCCTTCAAGTCTTGAATTGAAAAAGGGTGGCATTGACCTAGTCAAGCGTAATTAAGTGGATGGAGTGTGATTATAATTCCTAAAAATTTGAGGATAAAGATAAAACTCCGAAAATTATTAAAAGAATCTATTACCCACTTCCAATATTTCAAATTTTAAAATTTGAATTCCCTCTTTTCTCTTCATCTTCAGTTTCCCCCTCCCCATTTAAGTGTGAAAAAAGATTTCCTAACCAATGAAAGGGGAATCTGTAGAAAATCCAACAACTACCATACAACAACAATAAAAATCTCACAACCACCGCCATGTAGAAACTCCTTTTTGAGACCGCGCCAACAACTTGAATAGTTGTCCAATAAATTCTTGTTGGAGCTTTTTGGACAAGGTCAATAAGTTGCAACAACTGAAGTTGTTGCATTTAGTGCAGAATCCCCTCCATTGGTCCGAAAAAATATTTTCACAATAAATCGATGATAAGGAAGAAAAGATGAAGAAGAGAGAAAATTCTAATTTGAAAATCTAAAAGTGGTAATGGGTTCTTTTAATAATTTTGGAGATTTTGATTTTCACCTCAATTTTTGAGTAATTGTTTACTCGCCTCAATCCACTCAATTCTGTTTGAGCAGGTCAATGCAATTCTTCTTTAATTCAAGAGACTTGAAGTCTTGAAGGACCTTTGCGCAACTAGTCTCTAGTCACCTAGTACCATTATCCATCCTTCCATCTCCAGAACTATTCTTTTAGCCAATAACAGAAAAGCTGTATGTCCATACATTTTACAACTATAGTTGACCTTATTAGTTATACACAAACTCTACATAGAAAATTCTGCAGTCACCTTTACCACCGGTTTTTGGATAATACTCTACCTCGAATAAGTCAACTATACATACTTCATGAAAGAATCAAACATTCAAATCCCCACATATCCAAAAAGAAGAGTCCCTCAAAAACAATTCCACTAGTTCTACACGGAATATAAATTGTTAATTTGAAATATACACACACCATTTACCCATAGTTCAAAAGTCAGTTATACAACAACAACATACCCAATGGAATCCAACAAGAAAGGTATACGGAGGGTAAGATACACTCAGACCTTACCCTTAACTTTGTGGGGGGTAAAGAGGTTGTTTCCGATAGACCCTCAGCTCAAAAAAGTGCAATCAAAGCAGGATATAAAGGATAATAATGATAGCAAAGTATCAAAATAAACAAAGCAATCGAAGTAACATACAATAGTAAAAATGAATAAGATATTATGCAATTACTAGATAAACTACTAAATATGGAGAAGGTGAGTAGAGGAGACTATCTCCCGCTATTCCCTAGGAAGAGTACTATAACACACGCTATTCCCTAGGAAGATGAAATGAGGAGACTATCTCCCGCTATTCCCTAGGAAGAGTACTATAACACACGGCTACCTCTACTCCCTCCGTCCCATATTAGTTGTCCACCTTACTATAAATTACTTGTCCATTTACTAAAACAAGACAAAATTGATTAAAAAATTTCTATTTTACCCCTTCGATTAATATGTTTTGAAAGCTTAAACACATTTATAAGTTCCAAAAAGTTTCTTTTCCAAAGGAGGGGATAAAAGGTAAATTAGTAAAACTACCCATCTTATTTATGATTTCTTAAAGAGTGTGTTAAAAGAGAAAGTGGACAACTACTCCGTACGTCCCATTTTAGTTGGTCACTTTCCATTTTACACGGTACTTTAGTTTTACTAAATTACCCTTTATCCATATTGAAAGATATCAAGATCATTAATGAAAAATATGCTCACACTAATGGAATAGCATAGGGCATATAAATTATTTGGATCTTATAAACTTGTTTAGGCTTAAAACAATATTAATTTTAGGGGTGAAATAGTAAAACTTTAGTGAATATTATCTTGATTTAGTAAGTGGACACGTAATTTGGGACATGTATTTGTAATAAGATGACCGACTAAAATGGGACGGTGGGAATGTCCTTCTACACTCATCCTCAACCTCCAAACCATATATATCCTTACTAAGCTGGGAATGTGTTTTGTTATATTTCTGATTCAAAAACTAGTTATTACATGAATATTGAATTTGTAACACCTGTACAAACTGATGGGTTCAAAATTGTTAGGGCGATATATGGAAGATAATAGTTTGCAAACCACGAAGACGATAATTCAGACAAAAAGAAAAACATACTAAAAAGCATATTATTAATATGGTTTGGTCAAACGAACGAATATTGAAAAAACATAAAATTTATTGGAAAAAATCTCCCCTAAATAAGACTCTTCAAGAACTACATTGTGGATGTTATTGTATTACGATATAAGAAGAGGGATATTTCTATCGAGAACCTTTTTCTCAGAGAAAGTGAAAGAGTGGTATTAAAATTAATACTCAAATTTGATAAGAAAATCGGGACAAAACTCCTAACACAAAAAACCTATTTGAAGCATTTCAAAATGGAAAACAGTGTTAAGTAGAAGAACTCTATCCGTAACTGCTGATTTAGCCTTTTCATTTTACGAGTTTCAAGCCAAAAACATCATTTATTTAGGAACGGAGAGAGGGAGGGAGTATAGAATACCTGCCACAAGACGATAGGGTGAGTATTTGGTTCAGCTCCGCCTTCCGATTCGAGCTTCAAAGAAGTCAAATCCTGTTTAGGAAACATGACTATACCAGAAGCTTTTTCCTCTTCTCCTACAACTGCAGCAGCAGTTGGTTTAGCCTCTGAAGTAGTAGTAGCAGTAGCAGTAGCAGTAGTATTAGTAGCAGCTGAACCGGGTTCAATCCTCTTAGTACTCGGTGGCGGCGGTTTGAAGAGCTGAAGAATACTGGAAATAAATGACATAATTGGATTATTCGTTGGTTTGTTTTGCTGTTGTTCATCGGAGATTGCCGCTGTTGTTGCGTCCGCCATGGTTGAAGCTTTTGGAGGGCTGCTTTGACTCTTGGGAAAATCGCGTTGGTTACAATAGTAGTTGTGGTACTCTACTACTAAACAAGGCAAAGTAGGGAGGAATTATCGGAACGAACGGTGAACGGGTATGGGCCTTATTCACATAACGAACAAGTGTCCCTAGCCTAGGAGTTGTACTGTGATTGCTTTCGAAATAAGTTAGTATTCTCGAAAGAATTATCTCATGCTTAGCTATTTTGAAATAAACAAAAAATAATTTATTTCATTTTCTATCTATAATCTATATTTATAATATATTAGAAATACTTTCGACTTTCCTTTAACAAAATTATCTTTTTCACTATTTTCTTCGCTTTATTATTATTAGTTTTATTATATTAACTAGACTCCTACAGTATATGAAAGGAGAATCGATTAATATTTTTCTTTATACTGATCAATTAGAAAAATGCTCTTAAAATAGGATCAAAAAATATTATCTATAAATATTGATATGCACGTTAAACTGGAGAAAAAAATTGGTTTACTTATTGAGAAAATATGTTTGTTGCTCATCTAACCTGATTTGGTTGCATGTCTAGATTTGTCGATCATTAATTTTCTAACCCTCAACTTCTTCACTATTTTTGTCAACATAATAGAATTCAACGTGTGTGTATATATATCCTATTTGTTTTCATTCAAGTCATTTTTTAGTGTCAAAATTTTCGCTCAGACAAGAATTATTTTCATCAAAACTGAAGCTTTGTGATCATTATTGTATTATTTTGTTGTAGTTTACAGGTGGTAAATGAATGTCGATCGGCTTTGAGAATTTTTTTTATGTAAAGATTAGGTTTAATTGTATTATTTTTTAATATCTGTTTTGAGAAAAAAAAAATCGTGTAAAGGTAAAGTTTAGTTGTATTATTTTGATAGCTCTATTGTCGTATTATTTTTCTATTGTTTACAGGTGGTAGATGAATGACGATCGGCTTTGAATTTTTTTTGGTAAAGGTTAAATTTAACTAAGCAAATTCTCCAAAAGATGTTGAATTTAATTATTGTATTCATCTTTATTATTTAAATAAATATCCTATTTAGTGTAACGTTTGAACTCAATAAAGTGAAAGTGACGTACACGCGCGAGGCGCGTACACCTAAACTAGTTAAGATATAAATGATAGAAATAATTTAGAGATTTATTAATATATTCAATCAAATGTATGATAAAATAATATGCATTTTATGTTGAGATTATTATACCTTATTGATCACACCAAACTAAGACTGGCAACAAATAGGAATCAGAACCGGTACCGAAACTTTCTTATCGAATTTGTCGCTGGAACCGATGTTACCGGCGAAATATTGGAATTTTACCCTTGTTCGGACCGGTCCGTTGGTTATCGGTGTGGAACCGGGTCAGATCGGAATGACAATAAAACTTTACCGAAAGAGACGCCGGCCTTAACGTACTACGTACAGTTCTTTTTTAAATTTTAACTTATATAATATATTAACTTATATAATTTATATAAGTTTTATATATATATTAACTTATATAATTTATATAATTTATTAACTTTTTTTAATAAGTTTAAGTTTTAATATATCTTAAAAAGTTTAAAATTTTAACTTAAAAAATATATCTTAAGTTTAAGTTAATAAATATAACATATTTTAATACATCTTAAACTTAAAAATATATCCTTAAGTTTAAGTTAATATAATATTTTTAATAAGTTTAAGAAGTTAAACTATACTTATATAATTTTAAGTTGTAAAGTAAAAAATAATTCTAACTTTATAAAGTTTTGTATTAAACTTTTTTTTTCCATAATTGCAACAAACCAAAGACAAATTTTAAAATAAAATTAGGCAAATAGCCGTTATATTTATTCAAATTTCATACGTTGTACATTTATTACAAAGATATTAAAAGAAAATCTAATCTACGCAGCCACCTTCTAGGAAGGATTCTGTTTGAATTAGATCTCTATTGTAGAATCTTATTAATATTTAAATTGTCTATAATATTTTTGACATAACTTTTCTATATTTTCGGCGGATAAATCTTTAGGAATTGATCGTTTTCCTTGTTCCTCCATTGCTTCCATTCCATCATCACTATTTTGCTCAAAAATTTCATCTATTTCGTCTTCAACATGGGGCGGTAATTTTGAGAGCCCAGAATTTCTTCGTTCGGCATTGATCCAATCTCTAAATAATACCAAAATTTTCAAACTATCCCTTGCTAACGAATATCGCTGATCTCCTATTATAAACCTTCCTACGCTAAAAGCTTGCTCCGAAGCAACTGAAGAAGCTTGAGTTGATAGCACATCTCGAACCATCCTTGAAAGTTTTGGAAATTATCTGATACGGGTCTTCCACCATGATAAAAGTTGTTGTTTTTCAGTTTCATCTCTAATACTTTTCCGATCCTGCGAAAGATACGAATCAAAATCATTACTCCTACAAGATTGAAAATCAAGTTCTTCACCCATCTCATCATCTAAATCATCATATCTACATCTAGAAATAGGAGGTTCGATTGGCCCAATATTTTGTTCCATAACTTGATACAAGTTATATAAACTCCTAGCTTTAGGTATTATGCTAGCACAACAAGTGTCAACTGATGACTTTTCATGAGGTCCAATTTTTAAATTGTTGTATAATTTTTTAACCAACATCACTGTACCATGTTCTTTATAAAATAGGTTGAATAAATTAGTTGTCAAAAAAAATTGTGGAATAAGAAAATAATATTTTTAAAATTTATCAACCATAGCTTCAATTGCCTCTTTGTAAGGGCATAATTTTTTATATTCAACAAATATTTTAGAAATAGCAGTAATAGTTATTAAAACAGAAGAAATAATTGGAGTATATTGAGCAGATACTGTGTTCGTAACTTGATAAAAAAAATTCAAAAATTTACAAAGTTCTTCTACTTCAATCCATCATATTCATCTAGCATTAAATTAACATCCTCATTATAAGCATTATAAACTAATTGAGCATCTGAAATAAAGAATTTCATCTAGTAGGAATTTCTTTTGTAACTTTTCTATATGAAAGGTCACATTGTTTCTATTTATATTTAAAATCATCCATTACATCCTTTCTTTTATTTTTAAAAGTATAACTACAAGCAATTCAAACTTTACAACAATCATTTTCAAACAAATGAACACCATCATGTACTATCAAATTTAAAATATGTGCAGTACATCTAACATGAAAATGATCTTCATCCATAGGACATAATCAAGTTTTTAACTCTTCAATAGCTTTCAAATTATTAGAAGCATTACATAATGTGCATGTCATAGGTTTACCAATAAATTTAAAATATTTCATGCTCTCCGTTATTGTACTAGCTATATACATACCGGTTTTAGACTCGTCAACATATTTATAAGCAATAATTCTTTTTTGCATGTTCCAATCGTGATCAATTCAATGAGTCGTAAGAGTAAAATAATCATTACCGACAACACTACGACCCATATCAGAAGTAACAGATATTCTACCATCAAATTTATCAAATAAACAACGAAGAAAATGACAATGTTCAGCTTGAAATTTAAAAATAATATTTTTAATTGTATTTCGTGAAAAACCTTTAAAAAAGGGATTATATACTCGTTGAATATAATTAATAAAATCGAGATGCGAAGAAAAACTAAAAGACAAACCCATAACAACAACCATTTTCGCTAGTTCTTCTCTATCTACATCTTCACTATATGTCGATGATGAACTTGGGCCAGCCGGGTTAAACATGTCTAAACGTGTTTGAACCATATTACTTCCTACAGATTCATGCACAAATGGTGTACCATCTTTTGTGGCCTTAGCCTTATTTTTTAGACGAATAAATTCTTTATTACATTTCATCAAATGCGAAGTTAGCAACCCTGTCCCGCCATTTTCCCCCCCAGTCAAATGTTTAAAAACATTCTTGCATTTATTGCAAGTAACAATACTTTTTACCCTATCATACTCAATAAATTTTCAAACTAAAGACCTTTTAGTACGTTCGGTACCTTTGGCCCTAGTAAATTCCGGTAAAGGGAGAAATTCTTTACCGTATTTCGATAATTTCATAACCGGACTAGTAGGGGTAGGCGTATCACCTAACTCTTGTTCTTCTATATCATCTTCTTCCAGTAAGTCTTCCTCAAAATTATCATAACGCCTACTTAGGGTCTCATGATCTAATTTCATACCGATATCAATGTCGAAACCATTAGATTGTGATGAAGAAGTTTCATTAAGTCTAGGCGGTAATTAACTAGTAGTAGCCTTACTTTTTTTATTTCTACGAAAAATCTTACCAAAAATTGATTTTTTACCACTACTATTTTTTTTTTGAAATCCATAATTAAAATTAAATAAAATTAAAATATTAAAACAAGCAATATAAATATTATAAATTAAAAAATTAATGTAAGTAAACAAATGTAGATACTAAAAAATAAAAATATAGATATTAAAGTAAATAAAAAGAGATTAAAGTTGGAATGAATATATCGAACGTCTGCGTAAAAGTAGACGTATACCAAATGTCGGAATTAAAAGATGATAATTAAAGCTTGTAATATCTTCAAAAAATCTTTAACTCCAACTAATATAATAATTATAAATATTTAGAGAGAATGTGAGGATATATAAGAGAGAGTATGAGAATTAAGAATATGTGTGGAAAAAGAATTGAAATGAAGGATATTTATAGCGAAAACTTTAAGGGGTGGTGTGAAGTAATTGGGAGGGGGGGGGGGGGGGAGTTTGCAACGGTCAAAAGAGTCGTTGCTACCTACCAACCCAATTAAAAAAAAAGGACAGAATTTAACGCGTCGCCGAACTGGAACAGGTCAATCGGAATCGAAAATATCAAAAAAAAATTATGGTTCGCACCTGTACCGTATTCCGAACCATTGGATACCGGTATACCAGCACCAACCGGTACTATTATGTTACCGATACCAAAACTGAACCAAAAACAGAGTTGAAAGACCGGAACGAAATTTTTCGATTCCGTTGCCAGCCTTACACCAAACCAAAGTGCGATGACTCCGCTGGTTACAATAGTAGTAGTACTATATGGAAGGGAAATTTCCGGAACAAAGAGGGAACGGGTGTGGGCCTTATTCACACAAAACTAACAAGTGTCCCTTGCCTCGGCGCTCTATTGATTTGGTTAATCGTTTGATCATAAAAATCATAATTTTCGTAAAGTTGGAGTTAGATTTGAAATTGAAATTGGAGTTATGTTCGACTATGAATATAAAATTAGAATTATTTTTAAATTTCGTGAAAGATGTAAGAGCGAAAATAAATTTTAAAATAGATAAATTATATTTGAAATTATGGCCAAAAACTATATTTAGAATAAAGTGAAAAAGTTCGGGAAAAGGTAAAAAATTCTTGTGGCCAAACGTGCACTTAATTAATAGGTCAATATTTCATCTCAGTTTTTTGAGTTTTAATATTTGAATTAAAGGAAACATGAGTTTTCTATTTGAGCTATTATTCGATAATTGACGAAACATTTCAATTTTCATGAATTTTACATTAGACAATTAGAAGTATGAGTTTCTATCTAAACTGTCACCCAATGTTTAGCAAAACATATCTAAATGCTGATTGGATCAAAATTTGTCTACAAACACTTATATAGGCGTATTTGGCCATAAATTTCCTTTCATTTGACATAGATAACAACTATATTAGCTGACAAATTAGTTTTAATATATCTTTTAATTGGTTTTTTTAGTACCCTAAAATCTCCTTTTTCAAGGTGGAGATATCAACGTTATGATCGAAATGAGACTACAGTTGAGAAGGTGGAGGAGAGGGTGTTAGATATGCGATGAAGAATAAATTAATTTATACAAAAAAAAAAAAATATTAACTCTTAACCCTAACTTTTAACCTAATATTTGTTATTTAATTTTTCCATAGTGTAATTAATTTTTTCACGTGGAGTGTTTCGTGGCAAATATTTTAAATAAAAGAAATAGTGTAGTATACACAACATAAGATATTTGTTGAGGCGTGTTTCACTGACTCTTGTGTGATACATGTAGGGAACTCATACTCCCAATAGTTCAGACATGAAACTAGGGGTGTCTAACGGGCCGGGCCGGGCCAACCCGGAACCGGCCCTTCCATTTTATCTGGGTTCCGGGCCAGGTTTGACGTTAACCGGGTCGGGCCGGGCCAAACAGTAAAAAAATTAAAATCCACCCGGACCCGGCCCACTAAACCCAATCCGGTCAAACCCACCAAGACCCGGTCAAACCCGGTTAAAAACCGGTCAAACCCGTTTAAAAAATAAATAAAAAATCCAATATACACTATATACACTCCAATATACAACATATATTATTAAAAAAATATATAAAGTATAAACAATTACACATATATACGTACCATTCAATATATAATTATATATGACTATACGTACTACTTTAAATAAAACATTTGTTATAATAGTATAATATATATATATATACACTACAATATATATATATACTAATTTATAAAACATATACACATGTATACGTTAAATATATACTACTTTAGAAGATATATACACATATATATGCACCATTCAATATATATGTACTACTTTAAATAAAATATATACTACAATATAGTGATATACATATATATACAATAATATGTATATATATATAGTTACATACTAATTTATAAAACATATACACTTGTATACTTTAAAGATATACGTCTATAGAAGATATATACACATATATACGCACCATTCAAAAGATATGTACTACTTTAAAAAAAGTATATACTACAATATATATACTAATTTATAAAACATAAAGTAATGTATACGTTAAATATACACGTCTATAGAAGATCTATTCACATATATACACTCTATTCTATGTATATGTAATATTTTAAATGAGATATATGCAATATATATACATTACAATATATATTTGTATAGTTATATACTAATTTATAAAATATATACACATGTATACGTTAAATATACACGTCTATAGAAGATCCATTCACATATATACACTCTATTCTATGTATATGTAATACTTTAAACGAAATATACTATAATGTATATACATTACAATATATATTTGTATAGTTATATACTAATTTATAAAACATATACGCATGTATACATTAAATATACACTTCTATAGAAGATATATACACGTGTATACGCACCATTAAATGTATATATACTACTACTTATAAAATATACTACATTATATATACATTACAATATGTATAGATATACTTATATACTAATTTATAAAACATATACACATGTATACGTTAAATATACACTTCTATAGAAGATATATGCACAAATATTCAAAATTTATTCAAAAAAAAATAAAAAACAACGACTAAGGACTGAATGAATTTGGGGAATTTTATTGATTGCAAAATGATCCAAAATTTATAATTTGCATGAATGAAAAATCTATAAATTATGCATCATTTTTTCCAACTCATTCATGTTAATATTAATGGGAACTTGCATAGGATAATCAAAGTCAACGGGGGCAAAACCATGCATTGGACTTGATTCTGCTGAGTTCTCCCGTGAAGTCATAATTTCTTCTAGTTTCAGCTCGGCTCCGGTTCCATTCCTTGGTTTCTTCTTTCCGCTCTAATCCAATCTCTGAGGCAAACTAGAACATTCATTGCATTGCTTCCCAATGAGTGTCGGTTGTCTCCAAGCTGCTGTCGTCCCTGACTGAAGGCGCTCTCTGATGCAACGGTTGACATTGGAACATTCAAGATATCTCTAGATAATCTTGAAAGCACAGGATATTGTGATTCATTATTCCTCCACCAATCCAGCGTGTTGATCCGTCGTCTGCGATCCTCTGGTGCCGTCCGAAGATAATATTTCAGCTCTTCCCGATAAGTTGATGTGTAAGTTCTCTCATCAACACTGTTCCAACAATTTAAATCATAAAACAAATCAGAAAAACCACTATGTGCCGGCCTTTTAGAAGATGATGGCTCCTCGGGAGGATGAGGAGCGACAGTTGGAGTGATATTTGTAGGTACGGCTGAATCAAATAAATCAGCATAGTGATTATATAATTTTTCTATATAATCTTTTGCATCAGCCGTAGCCGTCCACAAATCAGGTTGTACTTGTTCAGAATCATGGTTAGTATTTATTTCTAAGTTAGTATAAATAAGAGTACTAAAGTGACACATATTATTATATTTCATGCACGGATTTAGCATAGCACCAACCAAGTAAATAGGGGGAATCGGAAAAAAATATTTTTTAAATTTTGTAAACATGGCGCCCACAACTTCTTTATAACCTTCTTTATTTTTATATTGTTGGAGCAAACCAGAAATATCGGCTATATATGCCAAAATATTACAAACAGTAGGATAGTAAGCACCGGAAAATTCAACCGTAGCTACATAAAATTTTTCTAAAAACATAACAAGATCATTAATTACAACCCAATCAGAATTATGTAGCATGCAATCAGCAGAATCAGCAAATGAACCGCAATGTTGGTTAAAAGCTAGTGTAATAGGAATTCTATATTTATAACAAGTTTTTAAAAATTCATACGTAGAATTCCATCTAGTATCAATTTCCTCAGGCATCAAAATCGGTGTAAGTCCATTTTCTTGACATTTAACTTTAAATTCTCTAATTCTCGATCTACGATTATTTCCTTGAATAAAACCAACGGCAAGACGAATTTTTTCAATATAAAGCTCAAAAAACTCAAGACCATCTTTTACAATTAAATTATATATATGACATGCACACTTAATATGAAAAATTTCAAGCAAGGACGGAGATAACGTAGATTTTATTTTTGTTATAGCAGTCTTGTTGTTAGAAGCATTATCAAAAGCAATACATAAAATTTTATTTTCTATACCATAGTATCCGGCAATTTTAACAATAGAATCAGCAATAAATTGTCCAGTATGTTTACGATCTTCATCATATAAAAAAGCAAGAATACGTTTTTGCATCACGAAATTACTATCCATCCAATGACAAGTAACAGTTAAATAATCATTTTTATTTACAGCACGACCAAGATCAGAAGTTAGGGACAATCTACATTGAATATTTTTTAACAATGTTGATAAATAAAAACAATATTGTGAATGGAGTCTAAAAATATCAGACCGACAAGTAGTTCTAGGAATACCATTAAATATAGGATTATAAATTGCTTGTATATAACGAATAAAAGCATCAGAAGAAGGAAAACTAAAAGGCAAACAACCCACAGCTACCATTTTAGCTATTTCTTCCCTGTCCCTCAATTTATTATACTTTTTCGCTACTTGACCGGTTGTTGGGTCCATTCTAGTTTGCGTTGACCCACCAACATCCCCACCACCTTTTGCAATATTTAACTCTCTTTTGTGATCTTCATCTATATGTCTCATTAACGTACCCGTACCCCCTTGCTTGCCTCCACTTCTATGCTTATATATTTGTTGACAAATATTGCACTGCACCTCAATATCTGATATACGTTCAAAAAATTGCCATGCAATACTAGTTCTTTTACGAGGTTTTGGGGCACTGGGAGGACGGGAAGGGAGATTAACTGATTCAGATCTAACGTTAGCATCTCCTACTGCGGGTGTTTCAGCAATATTTTCATTATCTTCGTCTAAATTAACTGCATCTACTTCATTTTCTTCTTCTATACCATAATTTTCCTGAGCTTCTACATAATCCATATCGTGAGCACCTACACCTATTTCTTCCTCAAAAGGTGTACCAAGCGGTACCGGAGGCGAAGGCACACGGGTATATCTATTACTTGAACTACCTCTACCACTAGTAATTCGCTTTTTACTACCACTACCGCTTCCGGGACAAAAAATTTTAACACCTTTAGCAGCGAAGTTTTTTAATTTATCCATAATATAAATTAAATTAAACTAAAAATATTCAAAATACACAAATATAATAAAATTAAATAATAAACAATTAATACAATAAATAAAAATTAAACGTAAGAGATGGAACGACAATACCAAATTTTGGAAGTATCCGAAGATTGCGACTTTGGAAACTTCCGCTCGTACTTTGTAAACGAAAATTAAAAAATTAAAGTGAACACTTTAAGAAATTAAATATATTGAATATTAGAGAATTGAGAATTGAGATTTGAGAGAGAATGAGATTTGAGAGAGTGAAAAATGATTTGAAGTTGTAGGGTATTTATAGATTTTTTTTGGGGATTAAAAAATATTTTTTAAAGTTTTTTTTTTTTAATTAAATGGGCCCAAACTAGCCGTTTGGACCCAAAAACGGCTATATAGCCGTTGGGCCAACGACTAGTTGGCCCAAATTTTTTTTTATTTTTTTTTTTAATATTCCGGGCCGGGCCGGGCCGGTTAACCGGCGGGCCTGGACCGGGCTTGGTCCGGGCCGGGTTAACCGGGCCCATTTTAAAAAAAACGGCCCGGGACCCGGAACCCTTAAGCCCTAGGGCTTACCGGGCCAGGTCAAACCGGGTCGGGTTAGCTAATAGGGCCGGGTCGGGCCGGGTCAGCCCGGCCCGTTTGACACCCTTACATGAAACTCAAAAAAAAAATGAATTGTTTAAATGTGTTTTTGACCCCTAACTCTATTAATGTATGATTTGTTACATATATGTTGTATTTATTGTTGGAAAATACTGAAATTATGAAAATTCTTGTAGCTTGAGGCATGCATTTGATAGTGTCCTTAAAGATATTTCACCGGTTAAGATTTATCCTCTAAGATTCAATAAGCTCTTTTAGTAATATTAGATACCTGTGCCAGTGCAAGGCACGGGCATTTTGGCAGCACTAATGTGCAAAAGAGATCCAACTTTGGGGAAGATTACTTCCTACTTGTTTTAATTATTTAGTATAAGAGTAAAAGAAAAGAAATGTAGTACAATGAACCGATGTTAACATAATATATACATTCAGTGTGGAACAAAATTGAGCTTACTAGACTGGTCCAACCAATACAAAAGTGATTATATAAGTGGATAAAAATCTAGTTAGATTGTTGCAACTACAGTTGGTGGCACGTCTTTCGTTTGGACATTAGTGAAAAAGTGCACTATACACGTCTCATTTGAAAGTTTCAAATATATAAGTTGAGGAGACATACATCGATTTTGAAATATTTATTGCACCATAAAATTACCGAAATACCCTTGATAGTCATTTAATAAGGAACAAAAAAATATTTAGAGAAAATACATAAATACCCCCTCTGATGTTGGCCGACTTTTTCAAAAAGATACCTAAACTATACTTTCGACCTATTACCCCATGAAACTTACCTAAATCGTTATAAATACACTATTTTGATCAAAAATTTGCCTCTACATGTAGACACGCATAGGAGGCGCGTGAATTGCTTAAAAGTTGACTCTTTTAACCAATTAAAAGTTGCCAAGTGTAATTTGTTTGTCAATTAACTTAAAATTCACCCTCAAGCCAATACAAAATTGACATGTGGTATTAACTGGTTGTCTTCTCCATTTGTTCAACAACTTTTTAGTTGTCTTTTTGAACGAAAAAGCTATTTTAGCATTTAATTTTTACACCTTGAAATATTTTGATAGTATTAGATTTGTATTGTATTAGATTGAATGCTAAGAATGTAATTGAATGCTAATACAAACAACTTTTTCGATTACATTGTTACACCTTCGAATGCTAAACAATAAAAGTTAATATGCCTTAAACTATTGTTATAGTGTTGGAAAAGTTTGATCTTGAATTGAAGAATGATAAAGAGATTAAAAAGGGTAAAAAAGAGATGGTATGTTAGCCACCGTTGTCTTCTTCAACACCTCCATTAAAGTTTTTTTTTTAGTCTTTTGAAATAATCATTTAACTATTTTTATTAAGAATAACTCCATTAAAGTTTTATTAAAACTCCATTAATGGAGGGGGATAGGGGGAGTTGTTGGATAGGGGTGGGGTGGAAGGGAGCTGCTGGACGGGGGATGGGGAGGGAGATGCTGGACGGGGTGGGGGTGGGAGGAGATGAGGGTGGGGTGATAAATAAAATAAAAAGAAAATTTTTATTCAAAAATATAAATAAAATATGAAATTAAATGTATTTAACACGTGGCAACATCTGATTGGTGTGTGCATTCACTCTCTTTCTTGTGACTGAAATTCAACGAAAAATGGTGTATTTGCAACGATTTAAGTAAGATTTGTGGGGTAATAGGTCGAAAGTATAGTTTAGGTGTCTTTTTAAAAAAGTCGACCAACATCAGGAGGATTTTATGTATTTACTAAAAAACTACTACCTAGTAGAATTCAATTACAAAGGTCTAAATAAAAATATTATTAAAATAATACATGATGACGAAACTAATAAATATAAGAAAAAAATGATATGCATGTGTAACCATTTTATTGCACCATAAAAAATAAAGACAAAACTAATAAATATAAGAAAAAAGCAATATGCACGTGTAACCATTTTATTGCACTATAAAATTACCGAAATACTCTTGGGGTATAAAAAAAAGTAATTTAATAAGGAACAAAAAAATATTTATAGAAAATTACTACCATGTATAATTCAATTACAAAGGTCTAAATTAAAATATTGTTAAAATAATATATGAGGACTAAACTAATAAATATAAGAAAAAAATAATATGCATGTGTAACCATTTTATTGTACCATAAAAATGAGGACCAAACTAATAAATATAAAGAAAAAACAATATGTATGTGTAACCATTTTATTGCATCATACAATTATCGAAATACCCTTGGTAGTAATTTAATAAGAAACAAAAAGACATTTATACAGAAATAGTACCATGTATAATTCAATTACAAAGGTCTAAATAAAAATATTATTAAAATAATACATGAAGACAAAACTAATAAATATAAGAAAAAAATAATATGCATGTGTAACCATTTTGTTGCACCATAAAAGTGAGGACAAAACTAATAAATATAAAGAAAAATCAATATGCATACGTAACCATTTTATTGCATCATAAAATTATTGAAATACCATTGGTAGTCACTTAATAAGGAACAAAAAGATATTTATAAAAAAATAGTAACATGTATAATTCAATTACAAAGGTCTAAATAAAAATGTTATTAAAATAATACATGAGGACAAACTAATAAATATAAGAAAAAAATAATATGTTTGTGTAACCATTTTATTGCACAATAAAAATGAGGACAAAACTAATAAATATAAGGAAAAAATCATATGCATGTGTAACCATTTTATTTACTACTATATATAAGTAAAGGTTGGGTCAGTAAAATTACCGAAATACCCTTGATAGTCACCCCAACCTTCACTTATACATAATAGTAAAGTAAAGTAATAATAGTAATAGTAATAATGATAATAAAAAGTAATAATAGTAATAATAATAAGAGAAAATACCTAATTACACCCCTGAACTATATCCAAAAAGGTTATGACACACCTCAACTTAAAGGGGCCCAATTACCCCCCTTAACTAATTAAAAGTGTAAGTTGAGCGTCCATTTTTTATTACACGTCCAATTAAGTGCAAGGCGATCGTTGTCAACATATTTACCCAACTAGGAGTCGGGGTCAAATCCATGGGAAACAATATGAGTGGCCATTAAGTAGGTTCGGAACGAGACCTACTAACTAGATTCAAACCTATTGTACAAAATAGTTTGGGGGTTTGAAATGGATGTCAATCATGAAAATAATTTTTGGGCTTCTAAATACCTAATTCAAGACTAAGAATGATTAGAGTGTAAACAATTAGGAGCGGATCTTGGGACTATGTTATCCTAGGGGCAAGATATGCATGGGTATGTAATGACTTAATGCCAATTCTAGTTGTTGATGATATGGTAGGCTAGGTTTAAAGTCCTTAAGGCTAGTTTTTCAACAAAGCCTCAATGCTTTCACTCGTTGACCCTTTTGAGTACCAAACGAGTGTGCAACTAAAGCCACCTAATACCTCAATTAGGCACCCCTATTTTTAGGATGGAACCCGAGGGATAATCAACCTCATATTCACCCTTATTTCTAAGATAGTGAAAATTAGTAAACTATACCCATAAATTGTCTACTATTGTCTTGGTTCCCACATCCCTCTTTCAAGGATGATGAGGGTTTCTAAAGTTCACCCAAAACTCTTCTTTCGAAGATGGCTTAGAGCTTTCTAGAGTTTGAAGTTCTCACCCATTAAACCCATGTGAGTATCTGGAGCTTTCACCCATCAAATCTCAACCTATTGAATCAGGCAATATTAGAATCTATTATCAACAAACTAAAATCTACACAAATACATCACAACCCACACACTTGCACCCTATTCAAGCATAATCCCAAGAGGAAGAACTAGCAAAACATAAAGACAATAAACACAAATAAACCATGAATTCTATCAAACAAATTCATGAAGAATAAAAAGAATGCAAACCAAACTTTAAATCTCCACAAATCTCCAATGGAATTAGCTAATTCTTCACTTGAAGGTCACCCTAATGTCTTCTTAGTTCAAAATTAGTACAAATTAGGCTCCAAGATCCAAGAAATTACAAACCCTAATCTAAGCTAAGATGGAGGAGTGTGTAGTGATGGAAGATAGATAAAAGATGGTGAAAATGAACTAAAATCCCCTATTTAAGCTCAATTCCACATTTGCCCAATGTTACAAAAATATCACCTCGCTCTTGATCTGCTTAAGCGGGTGGAGAGCAGGTGGAAAGCGGACGCAAAGCAGATGGCCTTTTACTTTCACATTTGACCTCCTTTTGACTTGAAAGATTTGCTCATCTTCCCTTTTCAACTTTTCCTACATAAATGAGCATTAAGTATGAGATAAATATCAAATCAACGGAAATCAATCAAAAAAATATGATAATTTAGGCTCAAAAGGTACTAGAAAGTCGTCAAATGACGGCTTATCAGTTACAGGTGGTAGATCAATGTCGATCGGCTTTGACAATTTTTTTTTATAAAGGTTAGGTTTAATTAAATAAATTCTTCAAAAGATGTTGAATTTAATTATTGCATTCATCTTTATTATTTAAACAAATATCTTATTTAGTGTAACGTTTGAACTCAATAAAGTGAGGTACATGTGCAAAGTGTGTATGCCTAAACTAGTATAAGAGAAAAATTTGGAGCTAGAAACTTAAAAGAAGAAAAAAAAAAACTATAATATATTAGAAGAAGAATATTTTTTGTTTTCTATATCTTCCATAAAAAGAGACATGGTGTATATATAGAAGATATCCCTTTTGTCGAGGAAGAATGTTTTCTGTTCTATATCGTTCATAAAAAGAGACATAGTGTATATATAGATAAGGTATCCCTTTTGTCAAACGTACAAAGTTTCAAAGGAAATAGGATTTGAAGGACTTTAATGATTGGACTAAAGGAGAATTATAATTCATAACCCATAAACAAGAAAAAAGTCAATGGATGAATTAAAGGCTAATAAAATTAAAGAAATATCAATGAATTTATCTTATTTTTGAGATGATAAGATCGTTTTTCCTATAATTTTCTCCAATACAAGCGAATTAATATATTGATACATAACAAATTGATATGTTAAACTATTGATATATTTGGTAATTGATTAAAGTATCGTTAATTGATAATAAGAGTTCAAAGTATCACTATTTCTTAAGTTTATTCACGTAATAATTTATCTTTCGCACATTCTGTCATATTTATTTTTATTTATTTTATAATTTCAAAATGCAATACTATCTTCTTCTTTTTCTTTTAATGAATACTAGTATATGTATCCGTGCGATGCATTGACAATATTAAAATATTATTTTTAATTATTTTATATTGATATATCTCGTTCCAGCATGTTAAATCATATTACCTTAAGAAAATTTAAGTGTCATATTATTTATTAATAAAAAATAATTAAAAAAAAAGAAGCAAATCTAACCCTAACCATCTCCACCCCTACCACCTCTTTAATTTTAAATATAATAAATTATTTAATATTAAATAATTATTATTTTTGTTGTTGAGCTTTTACCTTTATATTTTTAATAAATTAAGAAATATAATTACAATCCTTACCTTCATTTCACATTTTTTTTTAATCCATCAATTCAACTTCAACAACTAACTACACTTTTTAATAAAAAGGTTTCATCTTTCGATTTCATTTCAAAACACTTAATTGTGTCAATTACAAAAACTCAAATTTCAAAACTTAAATTTTACTACTCTTAATTCAATAAATAAAGTACATACAATTTAATATTTTTAAAATTTTCAAATAAAGTTTAATTGCTCATAATTTTTCATTGTTTGATTTTATCATTAATATTTTTAAATATTTTATTTATTTATTTATTTATTTATTTATTTATTTATTTATTTATTTATTTATTTATTTATACGTATGTTTATATCTTTTAAATAAATTTAATTAAAATCTCTCATACCACTCTCAAAATCATCCATCCCGCGCACCCCTATAATTTTTATTTTATTTTTTAAAACTCTTTAAGTTTTTTTTTTCTTACACTTCCCAACTCCCTACCCCCAACTCGCCCTCCTGACTCCCCGAACAACTAAAAATATTTATTTTATTTTAAAAAAAAAGAAACTTTTTTTCCTTAACACCACCCACCTCACCATGACCCCCCCCCTAAAAAAATTATTTTATTTTTAGAAAACTTTTCTTAAAATATTTTTTCTAATCCCAAAAAATTTTAAACTCCTTTATTTATATTTGACAAAATGGTCTATTACCCCCCCCCCCCCAATCTTTAGTCGAAATCCCAACTACACACTCAACCTTTAAAGGTGCCCTATTACCCTCCTGATCTATTTTTTCCTATATTTATTAACCCCCCCCCCCCCCCAAATGCTGACCTGTCAAGGAAGGTGAGAACACCCCCTGTAGGCGCGTTAGTTTAGTCCCAGCACGTCCAAAATTATATTTTAAGCCTTCCACGTGTAATATACAGGTCATTAATTGATTATTTTCTCAATAAATATTGAAAACTACTCTTTCTCTCTCCAACGGTCATCTTCTTTTCTCTTCTTCTTTCTTGACCCCGTCCTTGTCCATCATTTTTCTTCATGTTTCTCCTTTTTTTTTGTTTTTTTTAACGAATGTTTTAGCTTTTAGTTCCAATCTGTGCTTCAATTCTTGAAGTTTTGCTTTGTAATTTGGTTCAACTATTAATTTAAGATTTGTAATTTGATGATCGATTTTGTCGGAATTCATGAAATGACAAATTCGAAATTGAATAAGCTTTGTATGGATGAATCGGATCCAATGGTCAATGCTATTGTGAGATGCAAACATGGTATTATACTTGACTTGCAAACTTCATGGTCGAAGTCAAATTCGGGAAGAAGATTTTGATCTTGCCCCTACTATAGTGTAAGTATTTTGCATTCTCATTTTGCTGTCAATTTATATTCAAATTATGATAATGTACTGATTTCTAAAAAAAATCAGTCTCAGAAATGTAATTTTTTTCTATGGAGGGACAAAGAAAAAGTGGATCCAAGATCAAATTTTATCATTCCAAGATTGGTGAACAAAATCAATGAGTTAGAAGAAGACTTATAGCGTAAACAGGTCCAAATTGATAGCTTGACGGGGGAGAAGGAGCTCAATGAAAGCAGGAGATGGTGTAGGTTCAATAAAAAGATCTTTTTATGTATTTTTATTTGTGTTGCTAGTATGTTCATTAGTAACAAATGAACTGAAAGTAGTTGCTAGATCTAGTCTACTATGGTGTAAATTTTGTGTACCTCTTTCTAAATATATCAGACTATGTTCTATTATGGTGTCTTATGCCTAGTCGTATTTTAGATGTTTGTTGTGCTGCTGCTATGATATTGTTTGCACTTTTGTTGCTTCTATGTTATTGCTTGCACTTTCAAAATTGTGTTGTGTTTCTGCTACGTTGTTGTTTACAATTACAAATTTGTGTCGTGTATTACTACTATGGTATTGATTACACTTGCTTTGTCTTGTGTTGTTGCTATGTTATTATTTACACTTGCAAAGTTGTGCCTTATTAGGCAAAGCACCCTGCTGCTGCTATGTGTTTACACTTAAATCGTGTAATGACAATATTGTGTACATTATATCAACTTCATCTCCATTTAACACAACAATAATGCGTAATGACAACATTCATCAACAAAACATTCCAACTTCACACATCATCATTCATACGAACCATTAGGCACAACATCATCATTCATAGCAACCATTAGGCAACATTCATCAACAAAACATATATACAGTGCTTAAATTGTTTTCCAACACCAAAATAAATTTGTTTTCATGTCAATTGGTCTAACTTAAAACAGTGCTTAAATTAATCAACATCACTACAATTTTCAGGGCATCTTGGACTTTGAAGAAGTATTTTTTTTACTAGGATTATTTAAACTGCTTCCCACATTCTTCTTTCTTTTCTTCTCTTTAATCTCTTGTTGATTTTTTGCTGATATTGATGCTTTTCCATTCCATTTCAGCTTACTGGTAGTACTTGGTGTATAACTAATGTTACCAGTTATATCAGCTGATCTTGTTACCCTTGCTTGACCAGTAGAGCAGATCTTACTGCTAGGTATGCCAGGCTACAATAAAGGATAAAAATTATTCAAAGACTCATACATTAAAGACTCATATGTACACAAGATACAACAATGCTAAATATTTACATTTAGGACTTTGAATCCATTTTCAGCTTGGAACACACCCATTCCCATTACTTTTGGCCTTTTCAATGGAGCTGTTTTTCCTTATCATTACCCCTTCCTCTTTTAGTAGTACCAACCATTGAAGATGATGCACAATAATCAGAAGGTGCAGAACAGGATGCTGGGAAAACCGTAGGTGCAGAAGGTGTTTTGGGTAGAGGAGGTGCACTAGGTACTGCTGGTGATGCCTTTTTTGGTCTCACTCTTCTTTTTTTTTGGTTGACATGCACTAATAATTTCTGATGGAGTTTTCTATACATATAAAAAAAAAAGTTATATAAAAATTATTGAGATAATTAGTTCAAGTGTAATATTACCTTTGATCTGCCTCTTCCCCTGCCTGAACCAACACTGATTTGAGGAGGTGCATTTGGTGTTTCTGGTGTAGTTAATGTTAAGAAATTTGATAAGTAAGATAAGTAATATACTAAATTAAGTGTTAAACTTACCTTTGGTCTGTCTCTTCCCCTTCCTGAAACAGTAGGTGTTACTGATGGTGCATCACTTGATTCTACTGATTGTCCTCTTAGAGGGCAGTTTTTTTTGTGGCCTCTAATATGACACAAACTATATGTCATTGCTAGTCTAGTTCTAGATAATTTTTCAGATTTCTTTATTTCTCCAGCTTCCTTCTTCCTCGACTTAGATGGCCTTCCAGACAAGGTACTAATTTCAGGTGGTGCAACAGTAATGTTAGATGAAACAAGCCACATTTCCATATTCGTTAATGGTTTAAGCACATTGGCATAAGTCCTCAAGTATGTTTCCTTTTCTGTAGCAGCTGTCAATAGAATCATACAAAGGGTGTTTCTTGAACAATAGTGCAGCCACACCATGTGCACATGGTATGCCCTTTAACTACCACAACCTACAACTACATGTCTTCTTCACAATATCCACTGTGTGTTGGCAAAGCCCTTCTTTGACTTCAAAACCAGCCACTTCATTAAACTCACTGTTACAATCCATAGCCCTGTTGATGTTCTCCTCTAAAATATTCAAACACATTGGTGAGTAATTACTACACCAGGTATTTGGAAACTACCTTAGAGTGTCTATTCTTGTCATCATCTTCACTCTTATTTCTTCAAGCATGGAAATGATGGTCTTGTGCCTAGCTGCCAAGATCCATGCATTAAAACACTCACTCATGTTGTTATCCACTGAATCACACTTCACTTCAGTGTTGAAGTAAAGCTTGCACCAATAATTAATGTTGTAGTACATTAAGTCTTGCATCATTTTTTCAGGACCAAGCAACTTCATCTTCTGTATGTTCTTCCTCAATTGAGACTCAAATGTACTTTTTGCTATCTTTCAAAACTGTTGTCTTCTTTGAAGACCTCTCCAGTCCTTAGCCCAATTAGCTAAGATGTGTCTTGCACATCTTCTATGTTCAGATTGAGGTAAAACCTCCTCAATTGCTGCAAACAGTCCCTTAAGTAAACATACATGACAAAAAAAAGGTGAAGTTAGGGCATAATTACATATACTAAGTTACAGTAAAAATAAATGAGTTTAAACATAAAATACTGTACATACCTTCTGCATATCTGTAATCAATGTGAGACCTTCACCTTCTCCAAGTCTTAGGCCATCCCTAATGCACCTAACAAACCATGTCCAGGTATTTGTATTCTCTTTTTCAACTATAACCCAAGCAAGTGGCAGCATCTGGTTGTTTCCATCCTTGGCCAAAACAACTAACAATTGGCCTTTACAAATACCCTTAAGAAAACAACCATCTAAACCTATGCACTTCCTACAATGTACCCATGCCTTTTTCAAAGCATCAAAGCAGATGTAAAAAGTCTAGAATTTTGGTTTACCTGCTTCATCAGCCTCACCAAGTTTGACAACACAACTGGTCCCTGGGTTTGTCCTCAACAGTTTATCTTTATAGTCAAGGATTCTTCCAAATTCTACAATATGATCACCCATTATCTCTTTCAAGACTTTAGTCCTTGCTCTTCTCACAGTGGTCTTACCAACATAAAGTTTGAACTTTTTTCTAATCAACTCTTGCAATTTGAAAACTCTTATGTTGGGTTGCTCAACTATTCTTTCTCTGAAGGTTTCAGCTAAGAACTTTGCATTGCACAAGTAATTTTTGGTTGTCTTGTTGCAAGTATGCTTTAGAATGTAAGTTTTTATCATGAAATCATTTGTTGTCTTGTCAAGACCTGCATATAAAAGTCATGGAGAGCCATCCTTGCACCTAACTCTAATCTTTTTTGGCTCATTAACCCACTTCTCACAGGAATCTTTTTTCTTACTGCATTTTTAGTCACTGCTCTTCTAAATTCGCTCACATCTTTAAACACCATACCCAACTGCCAAGCAACTTCCTTTGCAGTTGGTTCATGAATGGTTTTTTGATTTGTTGTCCTTTTTTTTTGACAACTTCACAGTTCTTGTTCTACCAGAATCAACCACTTCATGTTCATCATCACTACAACAATCATCTTCATCTAATACAAAACTATCCTCACCAGAACTTGCAAAGTAAGGCTCATCTCCTCCAAGCCTTCCTTCATGACTTACTCTACCTGTTTCAGTTTCATCCAAAACCTAGATCTGGTCCTGCTTCACCTACTGGTACCTCTGCATTGTCAGTTGTTACTCTCTCACTTCTTTTTTTTTCTTTGAAACTTTCTCTTTTCAGCTTTTAACTCCCTAACCTCCTCATGTACATCACTACCATACTTCTCTTCATTATCATCTCCAACTAATTCTCTTTGTGACTCAACACTATCCTCAGTAGAATAATCAAAATCCTCTACTTCTTCTTCTGAAAAATCAGATCTAGCAGGACCAACATCTATATCATCTACTACAACATCTACTACAACATCACTTTTTGCAGAAGCACTAGGTGCAGCAGCACTTGGTGCAGCATCCCTTGGTACAACACTTGATGCAGTAATGAAAAGAAGTGTGGTATTGAAAGGAGATGTGGTTGAAATAAAAGAAGAAGCAGGGTCCTCCACATTTAAATGGTCCTCACCTACCCTAAAGTTAGGACTAGCATTAAAATATGCATCAGATTACTCCAAATCCCCATGACAAATATTTTCTAAAAATAAAGGTTTGGGGGAGAGGGCTACAACATCTGGCTCATCAACTAAATGATTGACAAAGACCTCCACTACATCCCCATTTTCCAAGGAACACATCATATAAAAAATATCCATATCATTATCAACATTTACCAAAATGCCATAGTGACGTGTTTTAATACTAAAAGTGCAACTTGTGCTATATCTCAATTTTCTAATATAGTCTTTCAACTCAAAATATGACATCTTATCTATATTAGCATCCAAAAATTCTGTTACTAACCCCCCCCCCCCCCTTATAAACTGGTTTCCTCCTACTAAAATGTAAGACTCCACCATGGTACCATCTTAGAGTTATCAACGTAAAACCATTCATGTCTTACCTGATGACAATAAAGAATCAAATAAGACATAGTAGCATAGCAGAAACATTATGGAAAAATAAAAATAAAATTTTATGAACATGCTACAAAATTAACAACAAAATAACAAGATATTAACAGGCACATGCTATTAAACACGATTGATTTTTAAATTTTGTCATGTTAACAACAAATCGAAGAAAAGTCTCAATTTCTAATAAACCAGTTTTGGAAAAAAAATCACTCAAACTAACTACATATTTACCACGCACATCCTATTAAACACAATTGCATTTTTAAGTTTTCATATTAACAACAAACCAGAGAAAAGCCCTAATTTCTAATAAACCCACTTAAACAATCAACAAAAAATGTATTTACGAACGGATTATGCTGTTAATCGAACACTTAGACAACGTCATTAAAGAAATAATCAGTTAATTTCACTCAATTAATTTATAAATTTGGAGATTAGCTAAAAAACCCTAATTCAATTTTTTTCAGTTTAGGGAAGAAAACACACCTTGTAACAACAACAAGATGATTCTTTGAAAATCCACAACCAAAATGAATCGATTAGAACAAAAATCCCCCCCAAAAAATTGATGAAATCGCAGTTTTTACAAAGAAGATAGATGAAAGAGGAAGATGAAACATTTAGAGAGAAGAGAGAGGAGAGAGGAGAGAGAAATTTGAAAAAGAAATGAGATGTGAAAACGATATTTTGTTTTGTTTAGGCGTGGGCCAGGCGCGTGAAATGCACGAACGTCTTATTACTTGGTTTATGATGACAGGTCAGCATTTGGGGGGGTAATAAATATAGAAAAAAATAGATCAGGGAGGTAATAGATCACCTTTAAAGGTTGAGTGTGTAGTTGGAATTTCGACTAAAGGTTGGGGGGTAATAGATCATTTTCTCTTTATATTTTTTAAGAATTTTTTTTCCTATCCCACCCCAATTAAACCTACATTCACCACCCCCGACCCTCCACCCACCTAGATCATCCCCTTACACCGTCTCCACCTATTCCAACTCACTCCGACGATATTCATCTCTTTGTTACTATTCATTTTTATTGTTTAGTATTAGAATACATATATGCTTTTAGACAAATATTTTTTATTTGCGTCGCAAACAAAAAATATAAGTAAGAAAGAATATGTTTTCTTAAACAATATCTTCCATGAAAATTAAATTATTTCATAATGAGCACATCCATAAAATCATTAAAAAAACTCAGTGATAAAAAATAAGAATGAAGGTACAAAAAATCTTGAATTTTTTTTTTTGATAGATAAAAAATATTATATATAAACGATAGTACTTTTATAACAATAATATTTATCAAATAAAAAAATAACAGTACTATTTGTAGAACTAAAAACATGTTTGTTTTGTAACTTGAAATGATCAAGATTCATGAATTTAAAATATAAAAATAGATGAAAAGTACGATATATAATTATTATACAAAATATTATTAGTGATGGTACCATGAACATCCACATATTATAATTTTAAGATAGTTTAGTACATAATAAAGCATGTAATGCATGTATATACATTGTTCAAAAACAACAAAAGGTTGACTTTTACAAATTTAAGAAAAATAGATTGATTAAATTGGTGTACCTTGAACATTAATTAAGGAAGATGAAGATAAAAATGACATATTCTTCCAGCATATAAAAAAAATGTTAAATCAAAAATAGTTTTTAAAATATGAAGAATTAAAAAATACAGTAAATGAATTCATGAATAAAGCTAGTGATATACATAGGAGTATAATGTATATATAAGACAGCCTAGGAAGGTGTAATCCCATTCCAATTCAAATTTCATTTAAAGTCAAATTCAAATACTATCATAATTATCTAGTTTATTAGTCTTCCTTATCCTTTCTTTTTTCAAATATAATACATAGTTATCTTATCTATATATTTGAATTGAGATAAATATTTGAAATCAATGAGATAATAATGATAATTTTTCAAAATTAATATTTTATATTTAATATATAAATATATTTTATAGATTTTAAAAAGTATAAATTTATGTATTTACTACTCTCCATTCATGATTTTCTAGTTTTACGTTAATAAAAATATGTTATTTTTTAAATCTAAAATCCTATTATTTTTCACTTTCAAATATTTTTTTAAAAAGCTGCAATAACAAACAATAGGATTTTCTCTTCAATAACCTATTATTATTATTATTATTATTATTATTATTTTGTTGATGTCCTGACCTTAAAAGTAAAAACTCATCGTTATAATTAAGTCATAATTATGTCCTGACCTTAACTAGATTTCGTCAAACATGATAATTAAGTCTTTTTTTAATGAGTAATGACACTGTTAACATCTCTCTATCAATGGTCCAAATAAATACATACAAGTCAAAGAAGCAGAACCGCAAATACAAACATAATATTTGATTTAAAGATAGTATTAACCCTTAATTTTCATCAAACTTACCATTAAATCACAAATATTTTTTTTAAGAAAAAAATTATTTGAGTAGTAGTACTATCAAGGTCTCTCTACCAACTCTTACAAGCCAAAGAAGCAGAACCTAAAATGTAGGGATAATATCTAATTTATGGATATGATTAACTCTTAAATTTCGTCAAACCTGTCATTAGGTCACGAATATTTCTTTTTAGAAAAAAATAATTTGAGTAACAGTACTATCAAGATCTCTCTACCAGTGATAACAAGTCTAAGAAAAAAAATAAAAAATATAGACATAATATTTGATTTACGAATATGATTAGTTTTTACTTAAATTTTGTCAAAGGTACCATTAAGTTACAAATATCTCTTTTTAGAGAAAAATAAAATAAAATTGAGTAACAATACTATCAACGTCTTTCTCCAACAGTAACAAGTCAAAAAAGCAGAATAAAAAATAGGTACAATATCAAATTTACAGATAATATTTACTCTTACTTAAATTTTATCAAATTTATCATTAAATCGTGAATATCTTCTTATTTAAAAAAAGATTAAAATTTAAGTAACTGCACGATCAACGTCTATCTACCAACGGTCAAAAACATATATTACAAGCCAACGAAACAGAACTGAAAGTATAGCCATCATATCTGCTTTACAGATAGAATTTACTCTTATTAATTTTCGTCAAACTTACCATTAATTTACGGATATCTCTTCTTTTTTTTTGTAATGATTGTATCATCGGGCAAAAGAAATACAGTACAACAGTTTCATGTGACACTCCTTGTACAAAAATCGTGATCGAAATTATTTTAAAAAAATACTATTAATTTTCACAAATATAGTATTATTTAAACCATTAATAAGAACCAATAAATAATTCTTTTCAATTACAAAAACAAAAAGTTATCATCTTAAACATAATACACTTTTGATAGGCGGTTATTAATCTTAAGAACAAATGAAGATTTTATGCTTTTAATATAGTCCTTGCCAAAAAATGTTTATACACCAGTAACTCCTATCCAATTTATTTCACTCAACTACTATATATATTATTACAAGCATAAACATTTCAACATTCTTATTTGAATTCAGTGCTCATGATATGTGTTTTAGGGCTAGAAAATTGATTTTAAAAAATCATACTAAAATTAATATTGTGCTCAATTCTAAAGTTAGATGCATTTCGTTCTTCTTTTTAACTTTAAGTCTTTAACGATTTATTATATACTATATTTAAAGTAGGATAAAATTATTTATATTTTTATTGTACATAATAACAATTCAAACCTTCTTTATAAAATTTGGTGTTCATTTATATAATTCTAATTTGTCTCCAAATTTACAAGGAGGCAAAGAGTATTAAGAAAAAAAGAGTATTATATAACATCATTAAAATGTGCTTCATTGCACTAAAACTTAATTTGATGCTCAAAGTAGTAATGTTTATAAAAGATACTAAAGTAAAAAGTAAATATAAACAAAATAAAGTCATCAATCAACTAAATCGAATAAAAAAATTATAGGAAGTCTTGTATAAATTCTTTAATACTATTCACATTTCAAATATATCTATAATGTGTGCATTCATCTCTATCAAAATAATAACTTTCTTGAAACAATAATGCGATGTATTTTTCTTATATAGTAATATTTTTTATTTAGTCCTTACGTATTCAAATATGCATCCTTTTTACATGCTAAATACTTCATATTAGCAATGTGACTTTTATTCATTAAAAGAAAATCACCTTGTAAATTATATCATGAAAGATTTTTTTTCTTTTTTCGAGAATTGGAATAGACGAAACAGAAAAATAAGGAAAGACATCATAAAAGATTAAATACATTCGTAAGATGCAACGATAAATAGCTTAACTAACGATTTGTACAATGCAATTTTTTTTACATAGACAATTTAATCGACACGTAGTAATGTAGGATATTGATTGAAATGACGCGTACTGTCGTATGAATGACAATTGAAGAGTTATTGGTGTATGAATGACGATTGAAGTGACGCATGATGATTGGCAAATGCCAATTAGATTTACACATAATGATCGATGAATGACGATTGAAGTGACACATAATAATCGGTGATTATCGATTGGAGTAACACATAATGTTCGATAAATGCCTTAATTTTCATCAAACTTATCATTAAGTCACAAATATCTTCTTCTTTTTTTAAGAAAAAAAAATATTTGAGTAATAATACGTACTATCAAGGTCTCTCTACCAACGGTTACAAGCCAAAGAAGCAGAACCAAAAATGTAGGGATAATATCTAATTTATGGATATAATTAACTCTTAAATTTCGTCAAATCTGCCATTAGGTCACGAATATTTTTTTTTTAGAAAAAAAATTTGAGTAACAGTACTATCAAGATCTCTTTACTAATGATAACAAGTCTAAGAAAAAAAATCAAAAATATAGACATAATATTTGATTTACGAATATGATTAGCTTTTACTTAAATTTTGTCAAAGGTACCATTAAGTTACAAATATCTCTTTTTAGAAAAAAAATTAACAGTACTATCAACGTATCTCTACCAACGGCAAGCCAAAAACAGCAAAACCAAAAACACTAGATTTTAGTGCGCTGAATAATTGTCCTTTCCTCATACACTTTTGACTACGAAAGACTCCCTTTCTTTTGACGAATATCGCCATGTGGCTTAATCCTGGATCACTCCTTAAGGAATAGGACACAATAATATAGCGCACATCAGATAAGAGAGTACCCTTTAATTATAAGACAGGCCTCTAGCGTCCTTTCTTAAGAGATGGAGCAATCCTCACTCGACAGCTCAAAGTTGACCGGTACAACCCGTGTGCTTGCCTACTCTTCTTTCACAGGCCTATTTACATCCAGCTACATGATGGAAGGCACAAAAACAGATTTACAGATAATATTTACTCTTAAATTTTATAAAATTTATCATTAAATCGTGAATATCTTCTTTTTAAAAAAAGGATTAAAATTTAAGTAACTGCACTATCAACGTCTATCTACCAACGATCAAAAAAATACGTTACAAGCCAAAGAAACAAAACTGAAAATATAGCCATCATATCTGCTTTACAGATAGACTCTGAGTGACTCTCAATACTACGTGAAGATGTAGCACAGGTGTGTTTCCCAAGTTGACACGACTCACAATCTAATGTGGATAGACTAGACAAACTAGGCACTACCTTTTGTAACTTTGATAGACTCAGATGTCCTAAACATTTGTGAATAAGGTCGGGAGGATCTATAGTGGAGCATGCTGTGAAGGAATTTGAAGAGGTAAGATGGTAAAGGCCCTGTGATTCATGTCCTATGCCAATTGTCTGTCCCATTTTAGGGTCCTGCATTAGAAAAAAATCATAAAAAAAGTTATACTACAATCAAGGGCACGTGTCAAATGACTAACAGATGCAAGATTGAAAGGACAACCAGGGACATAAAGAACAGAGTTTAGAGTGACAGAAGAGAGGGGTTTGGCTTGTCCAACTTCTTTTGGATCTGTTCGGATTTCATTGGCTAAAGTAATAGCAGGAAGAGATTATGAATAAACAATATCAGACGGGTGATTTGTCACAAAAAATATAATCAGAAGCACCTGAGTCCACAACCCATGATCCAAATGTAGGAGATTGTGCAGTTGAGGCTATTGGTAGAGATATATACTGATTTGCTCGATACCAAAGATACTCATTATATTTCTTGTCAAATAAATACACCCATTGATCACTGTGGTTAGGGCTATTCAAAATTGAACCGTAACCGTTAACCCAACCGCAAAATTAATTTATTGACTAATTGGTAATGGGTTATCGGATTAATGGTTGGAGAACGGATCAAAATTTTATAATTAATGGCCTATTGGTGCGGAGACAGATTACTCAATTTTCTTATCGGGTAAACCGATAACCCATTAAGAATTATTATAATTATATTTTTACCCTTAGATATATAAGTATCTTTTGTCAATCCAACATATAAAACTCCATTTATTATTCTATTCACTTCTTAGTTTAAAAAATAACATGCCACTTCTTGTGACATCTAACCATAAAATGCAGTCAGACTCCCAAAAATGTAAAGAAAATTTGAAATTAATTCTTAAACTAAAACATAAATTATTCTTGACAACACAAAGGACCGTAATAAAAATGAAACAACCCAAATGTGTCCTTCAGAAAGTTTGATAGAAAACATAAAAATTCAAATAATATTAAAGTTTTAATTTTTTTCTGTCAATCAAGTAATTAAAAATATTTCTACATAAGCTTATTTGATTTGAAGTTTTAACCTATTATATAACTACATGAACAAAACTTAAGAAGCCTAAAAGATTGATAAATAGATCAATCATAGTATACAAATAACTTAGTCAGTGAAGAAATCGAGGAACTATCAATAATCGCTTGATATTTCATTCTCTCTTAAATTTATCCGTTACACCATCCGATAATCGTCCGTTAATTGCTAATCCGATACTGAACCAACCGTTATCTTATTGGGTGGCTAGCGGATTAGTATATTTAAAAACCGATAACCAATAAGCCGAACCGCTAAGCATAATTATCCAACCGATAAGCATCCTTACCTGTGGTGTTAGACCGAGCAACATCAGCATTTTTAGTTGGTCGACCATGCAAAGAATAGCATATTCCACAAATATGTCCAAGCCTATTACAATAACTACACTTAGGTCAAGATCTTCCAAATCGACTTTTCCCTCGTCGATTCTTCATGGACTGTGACGTTTGATTTTCTAATCTTCTCATTAAGGGCTCAGATTTAATCATAGGACTTGAACTTCCAATTTCAGTATTTTTGGAGCCAAAAATATCATGCCCAAAAGGCATCTTGAGAATTTGACTTGAAAATGCCAAGAACCAGATCTGAATATCTAAAAAATCCCCGGAAAAAAAAAACTGATGTCGTCGAAATTAAGGTTTCGGCGGTCAGAATCTTTAAATATTGCTGAAATCGGGAAAAAAAGTAACTGGTCGGAGAGAAATGGGTTGGCGACCCCTCAAAAAAAGAACAACTCATAAAATCGGCCGGAAATAGGCTCACGCGAAATGGGTCGGCGACCCCTAAAAAAAAGAACAACTCATAAAATCGACCGAAAATAGGCTCACGCGCCGGCGCGTGACCAGATATCATTGGAATTTTAGAACTCCGATAGGCACATGTAGGCGCGTGGATGGTATTTTTTTGGCGGTTTTGGCGGGTTTCAGTCGCCTGATCTTCCCGATCCTCTTGGTGGTAGTGTATTTTTCAAACAACCCACAAAATAAAAAAAAATACAAATCAGTCACCGAAATTGACGCACGGTGACTGAGCTTTCTTTTCTAAAATTTCTCACCAACTCTCTAATACCATGTAAAGAATGAATTTTGGGCCTAACTCAACCTTAAAAGCTAGCTCATGAGGGGAGGATTGTCCAAGTCTATATAAGGAGACCAATTACCCATCCCCTTTTCCGATGTAGTATACTTGACATGTAAAGAATGAATTTTGGGCCTAACTTAACCTCAAAAACTAGCTCATGAGGGGAGGATTGTCCGAGTCGATATAAGGAGACCAATTACCCATCCTTTTTTTTCGATGTGGTATACTTGACATGTAAAGAATGAATTTTGGACCTAACTCAACCTCAAAAGTTAGCTCATGAGGGAAGGATTGTCCAAGTCCATATAAGGAGACTAATTACCCATCCCTTTTTCTGATGTGGTATACTTGACACTCCCCTGTACGTCCAGGCCTCGTTAACTGGAGCGTGAACAATATAGTATGGGGTCCCAACATCGGTGAACAAAGATTTGGGATGGGCTTGGCTCTGATTTCATGTGAGAATATAAGAGAAAAATATTATTGTATTGTGTGTCTACATAATTACATTGACATCCTATTTATAGACACTACATTACAATCCTTTTCTAAGAAGGATTTTGTATACTATTCCTATTCCTATTCATATTCTAACAATTATTATTATGAAATAGTTAGTGTTTAATTAGGTCTCTTCAACTATGGTTGCTAGGTTTAATCTAATAATTTTTTTTTGTTTTTCCTTTTAAAGTATTATTATAATTTTCAAATTCAAATATATAATAAAGATTTTATTATATTTAAATTCAACTAATTATAAATATTTTATTATAATACTTTTAAATTGTCCTAAAAACAGCCACGTGGTTTCTCATCATTTTGCCACATGACTTCTTCTGGTGCTTCGTCCCCTACTTTATAATATATATAGATGACCTACTTTCATTTTTTTTAAGAAAAAATTCTATAAAAGCTAAAAGAAAAAATTTGCAGTCACTGCGTTATTAAATATATTAAAAATTATACTATTTTCGGTCAAAATAACTACAATGTTATGAAGTTGGATGTCATGTATCCAAAATGAAGGACATGTGACATATCTTTAGATAGGTTAAAAATCAAGTCATACTCCACCTCTTTATATTTGGATAAGTTTTCATCTTTGTCTTTCGGCAATAAATAGCCATGATCAATAATAAGAGACTACTAATTTTACACTACTCCATTAGAATCTATCTTGTTATTTCTTTATCCTTTGTTACTTTCATACATAATTTTATATCATGTTATCAGTACGAGTCTCTGCAAAAAAATTTCAACGATAGTAAAGGTCAGAATTTACTTTTCTTAAAATAATATCAAAATATCTAAACGTGAATTCGTTGCCCTAGATATATCGAGCAAAATCTACATATCCTGTGACTTGATGCCGAAATTCATTTGGATGCGATGGGTCCGACAGACACCATTAAAAATGATAATCAGGCATCAGATCAAGATCGTGCCAAGGCCATGATATTTCTCCGTCATCATCTTAACGAAGGCTTGAAAATGGAATACTTCACTATTAAGGATCTTATTATATTATGGAATAATCTAAAAGAGAGATATGAGCACCTAAAGATGATCGTCCTTCCACAGACACATTATGAATGGACTTATTTGAGGTCAAAATATTTTTAAAATATAACTACTTATAATTTTGTCATGTTTAGAATTAAATCGCAATTAAATTTATGCAGAAAAAATATCACCGATCATGACACGTTAGAGAAAATTTCTGTACCTTTCCTGCCTCAAGTATGCTCCTGCAGCAGCAATATCGAGATATGAAATTCAAAAAGTATTCTGAATTGATTTCACACCTTCTTGTTGCTGAACAACACAATGATCTTATAATGAGAAATCAGGAAAGTCGACCTACTGATACTGCTTCATTTTCTGAAGTAAATGCGGTAAATTTTTACCAAATCAGGCGTGAAAGAGGCCTTGGCCCCAATCGTGGTCGTGGTTATGGTCGAGAAAGAAATTTTAATCAGGGTGATCGCCTTGCACTAAACAATGACCCTTAGTACCAGCAGTGTAAAAAAGGGTGAAAATGTTGAAGCAGTTCAAAGAAATAACTCAGAAAGTAAATATTATCGGTGTGATGGGAAGGGGAATTGATTGCGTACTTTCCGTATACCAAAGCATCTGATTAATCTCTATCAGACGTCCCTCAAGAAAATGAAAAACAATGTAGTAGCAAACTTTATCTCTGAAGATAATGTTGAGCCTATGAATTTAGATGTCACAGATTTCTTTGCAGTCTTTGAAGGATATGTTAGTCACCCTATCGATGACAAATCTACAATAGTCTGAGTGGTTTGCTTTTTTGTTAAGTCGTATTAGTTTATATTTTTGTTAGTAATATCTCACTAGTCTTGTAAATAAATAAAGTTTGTATAATACGTTGTGTGCTAGTAATGCTATAATATTTACTTTGTTCATATTTTTATCTTGAAGAATATATGGATACTTCTCAAATTTTATTTGTATCAATAAGCAATCGTGACGATATTTGTGTAATTGATAGTGGAACAATGCACGCTATATTTAAAGAAGAGAAATACTTTTCCCACTTATTTAGAAGAAAAACAAGTGTTACAACCATATCTGATAATTAAAATTAATTGAAGGCTCCAGAAGAGCTACTATATTTTTTCCTAAGGGGACAAACTAGTTATAGAAAATGCAGTGTTCTCCTCTAAATCCTCAAGAAACTTATTGAGCTTTAAAGATATACACCAAAATGGATATCATATTAAGACAATAAATGAACTGAATGTTGAATATCTTGGCTTTACCAAGAACTTCTCGGGTTAAAAACACGTGTTGGAGAAAGTACCAACTTTGTCTTCTGACTTATATTATGCAGAAATTAGTACAACTGAAGCACACTCTATTGTAAACCAGAAGTTTACCAATCTAAATAATTTGTGCTTTGACATGATCGAATGGGTCATCCTGGCTCAATAATGATGAAATGAATGTTGAAGAACCTGGAGATTCTTATAAGTGATGAATTTTCATGTACTGCTTGTTATCAAGGCAAACTAATAACTAAACATCTCCACTGAAAGTCAACGTCGAATCTTTTTTTTTCTAGAATGTATACATGGGGATATATGTGGACCTATTCACCCACTCAGTGGGCCATTTAAATATTTTATGATCCTAATAGACGCATTTCCAAGATGGTCTCATGTGTGCCTCTTATTATCTCGCAACCTGGCATTTGCAAAATTACTTGCACAAATAATACGATTAGGGGTGAAATTCCCAGATTTTACCATTAAGGCTATTCACCTCGATAATGCTGGAGAATTTACATCCCAAGCTTTTGATGATTATTGTATGTCAGTTGGGATAAGAGATGAACATCATGTCGCTCATGTTCATACTCAAAACGGCCTTGCTGAATCATTTATTAAGCGCGTAAAATTGATAGCAAGATCACTACTTATGAAAACGAAATTGTCCACTACTATTTGGGGTCATGCTATATTGCACGCAACATCACTTGTTCGTCTTAGACCAGCTCATTATAATAAGTACTCCCGTCACAATTGGTCCTTGGTCATGATCTAAATATAGCTTATCTACGAATTTTTGAATGTGTTGTATATGTGCCAGTTGCACCACCACAGCGCACTAAGATGGGCCCCAAAGAAGGTTAGAAATATATGTTGGGTTTGAGTCACCCTTTATAATTTGCTACCTTGAACCATTGACAGGATACATATTTACTGCTCGATTTGCAGAGTATCTATTTGATAAAATAATTTTTTCGTAATTAGGGAAAGAAAAACATGAACTTAAAAGAGAAATTATGTGGAAAGTTTCATCATTATCTCATTTTGACCCACGTTCCCCCAATATGTGTAAATGAGGTCCTGAAGATTATTTATTTACAAAAACTGCCAAATTAAATGGCCGACACATTTACTGATTTGAAAAGAGTAACTAAGTCATATTTCCCTACAACGAATGTGCCTGTCCAAATTGAAGTTCCAAAAGAGCCATCGACTAATGTCATAGCTTTTGAATCCCAAACACGTCTGAAGCATGGTAGGCCATTGGATTCAAAGGATAAAAATTCTAGAAAAAAAAGCGTGAAAAATGATAAAGATAACATTACAAAAGAGACTCAAAATCTGATTAATCCTAATATTCTTGAAGAAATCAATGAACCCGAGACTGAAGTGAATGAAGAACTTTCAATAAGTCCTACTAGTGATGAGGTAAATTTAGATCGATCAAAAATTACGATTGACAATATTTTTGCATATAATATCACACTAAATATTATGCAAGACGATGAAGACCTTGAACCTCTATCTGTCGGAGAATGTCAACGAAAACTAATTGACCAAAATAACAAGAGACGATTCAACTAGAGTTGAACTCACTTGCTAAAAGGAAGGTTTTTGGACCTGTAGTCCAAACTCCAAATGGTGTTAAATCAGTTGGTCATAAATGAGTCTTCGTACGTAAAATAAATGAGAAAAATGAAATTGTAAGATACAAGAAACGCCTTGTTACATAAGGATTCTCTTAAAGACCCGGTGTCGATTATGAAGAAACATATTCACCTGTCATGGACGCAATAATATTTCGATACCTCATCGGTCTAGTTATACATGAAAATCTTGAAATTCAACTAATGGGTGTGGTTACAACCTACCTTTATGGCTAACTTGATAATGAAATTTACATGAGAATCCCAGAAGGATTAAAAATGCCTTAAGCATATAGTTCAAATTCTTGAAAATTATACTCAATAAAATTACAAAGATCTATATATGGTCTAAAACAATCAGGGCATATGTGGTATAATCACCTTAGTGAGTACTTGATAAATGAAGGTGACATAAATGATGTCATTTATCCTAGTATTTTCATTAAGAAAACGACGTCAGGATTTGTTACACTCGTTATTTATGTTGATGACATAAATCTCATTGGAACTCCAGAAAAGGTCCAAAAGGCAAATGAATATCTAAAAAAAAACTTGACATGAAAGATATTGGAAAGACAACATTTGGTCTTTGTCTACATATTGAACATTTAACAAATGGGGTCTTCATCCACCAAACTGCCTATACTGAGAAGGTTTTAAAATAATTTTACATGGACACATATCCATTAAGTACTCTAATGGTTGTTCGATCAATTGAGGTGAGTAAAGATCCATTTTGACCTATAGAAGAGGATGAAGAGATCTTTGGTCCAAAAATATCATATCTTAGTGCTATTAGTGCAGTTATGTATCTTGCTAATGCTACATGGCCAGATATAACATTTTTTGTTAATTTGCTAGAAAGGTATAGTTTTTCTCCTACGCGAAGACACTGGAATGAAGTTAAGCATATATTGAGACATCTAAAAGGGATTGTTGATATGAGTCTGTTTTATGCCAACAAAGCTAGTTCATATATTGTTGGTCATACAAATATATGTTATTTATCTGACCCTCATAAAGAACAATCTCAAACAGGCTATGTATTTACATACGGAGGTATGCTATATCATGACGATCTACAAAACCGTCTGTTATCGCTACTTCTCCAAATCATGTTGAGATAATAGCTATTTATGAGACAAGTAGAGAATACATATGGTTGAGATCAGTGATACATTCCATCAAAGAGAGATGTGACCTGAAGTTTGATATCAAAGTATCCATAGTCATATTTGAAGACAATGCGACATGCATAACTCAATTAAAAGAGGCTTTATAAAAGGAGATAAAATGAAACACATTTCGCCAAAGTTATTCTTCACATACGATCTCCAGAAGAATGGTGATACTGATGTACAACAGGTCCGTTCACGTGACAATCCAACAGATTTGTTCACTAAATTATCAACTTCAACTATTGAAAAAATGGCAGGCAAGATTGGAATGCGAAGACTGAACTAATTGAATCGGGGTCTTCATCAGGGGAACAAGAATACGCGTTGTACTCTTTTTTTCCTCAACTAAGGTTTTATCCCACTGGGTTTGCCTGGTAAGGTTTTTAATGAGGCAACTCACATACGTATTCAGTAAATTTTTCTTTACATGAATATCCAAGGGAGAGTGTTATGAAGTTGGATGCGATGTGTCCAAAATAAAGGACATGTGGCATATCTTTAGATAGGTTAAAAACCTAAGTCATACTCCACCTCTTTGTATTTGGATAAGTTTCCATCTCTGTCTTTTGGCTATAAATAGCCATGATCAATAATAAAAGACTACTAATTTTACACTACACCATTATAGAATCTATCTTGTTATTTCTTTATTCTTTGTTACTTTCATACATAACCATTGTGGAATAACCATTAAAATATTCAATCTAGAAAAGAAATATATTACATATGGTGATTTTTTCTCAAACTTCAACCTCTTATTATTCTCATATCCAACCTTTTATTTCTTCTGAACTATTTGGTCTGCAACAATAAAATCATAGCCTCTAAACAATGAAAAACAATTATCCATCTTTCAAAAGCAGTTGAATAATTAGAGCTAGTACTTTCTACTTAATTCTAAAAAGAATAAGTTATTTTTTAATCAAGAAGCGACTGAAATGAAAGAGTTTAATACACTAAAGAAGTATAATGTACGAAGTGGTCATTAGAGTGAATGAGTGCAATGAATAAAATGGGACTATTAGAATTATATACTTTAAGAATGAACAAGATATCAGAAGTGATTATTTAAATTTCATTTCCAATCAAATATGATCACAAAAATTGAGGTTGATTTTTTTTTATATCTCCTTACAAATTTATTTTCAATTTTATAGTCTTTTTTTAGAGAATTTCTTTTTCATACTAAGAGATGTGAAAATAAATCAACGTATAGGTGATCTTTGCAGGGTTATAAAATATCTCGAGCGTTTCGCCTTGCATAGTTACGATGAAATGCTATACTGCTTAACTACATAATTTGTCTATCACTAATTTCTATTTTTTGTAGTGAAAGTCACTGATGTCTCTTAGATTTTTCTTGTTTTTCGTATATACACATATAGTGAACAACTAAAGCATCTGTTTTGTCCTATCTAGGCCACGAAAATTCACTTCAGTGAGAAAATAACTATTGACATCCTCAGCAAGTTACCTGTGAAGTCTCTTCTTCGATTTAAATGTACTTCAAAATTTTGAAAGACATTAATCTCTGAGTCGAACTTTAAGTTGAAGCATTTCAATCATGTCAAAGAATAATCAAAACTCTCAAAAACTTTTTCTTGGTCAAAAACGCCCTATTTAGTTTTATAGTATTCTTCTTCTTTATCATCAGCACAGACCGCGATGCTACATAATATTATGTTGTTGCGGTGACATGTTTCTTCTTTGGTTTTGTGGTGAACATTCATTGTGGAACCCATGCACAAGAGAATCAATAGTACTTCCTAGCCCGGTATTTCATCCAGCAAGTTCTTCAAAATATGGATTGAGATATGGCTCAACTAGTAATGACTATAAGATTCTTCGGATTAAAGATAGGCAATGGTCTTGGAGTACCCTGTGAAATTTGTTAAGGAGATAGCTTAATACAAATGTAACAAAGAAGTCAAGTATTAGTTAGTTACAAGAGTTAGCTAGGAAGGCAATTAGTTATCTTCTAGAAGAATACTACTCTATATATACATAGGCTACATGTACTACTCATATGAATGAAAATTGACAGTTTCTTATTCTCACACTCTACTCTAATCTTCTACTTCTTCTTCTTTTACTTCTTCATCTTCATCATCTTCATACTCTACTGCTTCTTGATCACTAACTCAGCTGCTTCTTAATCACTAATTCATCATGGTATTAGAGCTTCACTGATTCAAATCAGTACTCACGTGATCCCATATTCTTCTTGATATCAAGAAATTCACATTTCGTTTGAATCTGTTGGGGATTATCAGAATCTCAAGCCATGAATTCAACTGCAGTTCCTACTCAGAGCAGTTCCCATTCATCTCCAATTCTGGATATTAATCATCCTCTGCACCTATCGGTTGCGGATGTTTCTGGTAACTCTCTTGTTTCATTCCAGTTGAAAGAAAGAGAGAACTATGTTGTTTCGAGTAAAGAAATTAGAATTGCATTATTAGGGCGTAATAAATTTGGTCTTATTGATGGATGTTCTAAAAAAGAAAGTTTCTCTGTTGAATTGGGTAATCAGTGGGAAAGAGTAAATACAATTGTTCTATCATGGTAAATGAATTTTGTATCTTCTGATCTTCTTGGTGGAATAGTGTATGCATCTAATGCACACCTTGTTTGGCAAGATTTAAAAAAAATTGATAAGATTAATGGTTCAAGAACCTATAATCTCCATCAAGAAATTGCTACCATCTCTCAAGTAGTTCAATCTATTTCTATCTACTTTACTAAGCTAAAAAAACTTGTGGGATGAATTTGATTTTATGGTGCCATCCCCTGCTTGCAGTTGTGAGAAATCAAGAGAGTTTTGTTGTATCTTCAGAGACAAAAACTGTACCAATTTCTGATGGGATTAAATGACACATACTCTCAGGCAAGAAATCAGATATTGCTAATGACACCCTTACCTACTGTTAACCTGGCATACTTCATGATTATGAGTGATGAAAGTCAGAAGTCTATGGCACAAGCTATCAATGTCACAGGTCTTCTTGGTGTTGCACCTAATATAGGTGATGTTGTAGCCATGTACTCTAAGTCCAGTTACTCAGGTGGTGCAAATCAGAAAGGGAAAAAAGGTTATAACACCAACCATAATACAAATACAGTATATGATCACTGCAAACTGAAGGGGCATTACAAGAGTGAGTATTTTCAGTTGGTTGGATATCCACCAGGGCACCCTACGCATGGTGATTGCAAAGGGAATATTGAGACCAGAAACAACTATGGTCATAGACAAGGGTATGATCACAGATCCAAGCAAAGAAGAATTGGTCCTAGTGCATACAATGCTATAACTGAGGATTGGTACTGCCAGCCACTGCAAATGCAATCTTAGGGTGCTACTCAAGCATCACAGTCAGCCTACAACATGCAAAATACAGGAGCTGCAGTCATGCTACCAAGGTTCACACCTGAATAATATGAGCAAATTTGTTAAATATTGCAGAACTAAGTTCCAGTGCATAACATGACTACTTCAGCTTCAGCACCCTCAGCTAACTTTGCAAACTTGCCAGGTACTTGTAGTGTCCTGCTAGTTACAAATGATCCACAAGAATGGATCATTAACGTAGGGGCTACTAATCACATGACTGCAGATATTGATCTTCTGAATCAAGATTCAATATCTGAGTCTGTGCACCCTATGAAGGTGGTATTACCAAATAGTAATGTTTTACAAGTTACACATACTAGAACAAGTAACATATCTAATAATACATCTCTCACAAATGTGTTTCATATTCCACAATTTAAATATAGTCTCTTATCAGTATCAAAAGCTACTAAACAACTACAATGTTCAACTATTTTTTCCTTAACTTTTGCGTATTTCAGGATCTTTGGAGTGGAAAGGTGAAGGAGATGGGTAGAGAAAGAGATGGATTATATACTTCTTACTGAATAAGGGACTACCAGGAACTAAAAGAACCAGCAGCTTCAATGTGATACCTACAAATAGTACTAATGTGAAACTATGGCATAAAAGACTTGGCCATGTTTCTTACAAAATACTGAATAGATGTCTAGGAACAAAAAATAAAATTACTACATGCAGTATCTGCCCATTTGCTAAACAAGCTAGGATACCTTTTCCAACTAGTGCATCAGTTAGTGACAAGACCTTTGACTTATTCCATATGTACCTTTGAGCCCCCTATAGAGTACCTACTTATGATGGTCATAAATACTTTCTGCCTATTGTAGATGATTACTCAAGAATGACATGGATCTTCCTACTCAAATTAAAGTCTGATGTGTTTGTTGTGCTTAAGCATTTCCTTTCTTTCATTCAAAATTAATTCCATACTTGCATAAAAACCTTGAGAACTGATAGTGGAATAGAGTTTGTAAATAGTTTATGCACTGAATTATTTACTAACTTAGGTATAAACTATCAAACTTCTTGTTTTTATACTTCACAGCAAAATAGAGTTGCTGAAAGAAAATATAGATATTTGTTAGAAATGACTAGAGTTATAAGGTTTCAGGCTAACATTCCTCTCAAATATTAGGGGCACTATGTTAAGGTTGCTACCTACTTAATCAACAGACTGTCTGCACCTATAATTGGTCATGTAACACCTTATGAAAAGTTGTATAATAGGAAGCCTTCCCTTGATCATTTAAGAGTGTTAGGTTATTTGTGCTATGCATTGACTGTTAATGAATCAGATAAACTTATGTCTAGATCAAGAGATGCTATACATATGGGATATTCAAAAACTAAGAAAGGATACATTCTACTTGATCTGGCTAACAAAACTTTTTTTGTGAATAGGGATGTCATATTCATAGAAGATATATTTCGATTCAAAAGTCAGATTACTCAATCACCTGAAGCAATTTTGCCTATGACAGATCAAGATCTATTACTAGGCACTGGTAATTCTATGACTCAGAGAGCTGATACTGAGTTGCCTGGATCTCAAGCACCTATGCAATAACAGTCAACTACTGATGTTATAAGCTCACTTCAGCCATCTTTGTCAACTGCAATGTCATCTTCTACAACAAATCAGACAACAATTGCAACCACAAGAACAACATATGTTCCTACTACTAGACAAACTAAAAGTACAACTGCTAGACAATCTCAGGAGTGGCAGAGAAAATCAGCAAGTGGATCACATCCTCCTGGATGGATGAAAGCGTTTGTGTCATTAACAATCAATAACAATGTTTCTTATCCCTTATCTGACTATATATCATATAATAAATTGTCATCTAAATATCAATGTTACTTGTCCGCATTTTCTAACATTGTTGAACCAACAACTTATACAGAAGCTATCAAAGATCCTAGGTGGATAGAAGCTATGCAAACTGAGGTTGCATCCCTTGAAAGCAACAACACTTGGACAGTGGTTCTTTTACCTGCAGTCAAGAAGCCAATTAGATGTAAATAAATCTACAAGGTGAAATATAAGTCAATAGGAGAGGTGGGCAGATTCAAGGCAAGGCTAGTTGCTAAAGGCTATAGCCAAAAGAAAGGGATTGGTTATCAAGAGACTTTCAGTCCTGCGGTTAAGATGGTGACTTTGAGAACAGTTGTTACAATTATTGTAGCTAGACACTGGCACATCCATCAGGTGAATATGTTTAATGCCTTTTTACAAGGTAATTTGGAGGATGAAATCTACATGAAGCTTCCTCAAGGATTTCAGAGTCAGGGGGAGAAACATAACTATGTATGCAGACTCTCAAAATCCTTGTATGGTCTTAAGCAAGCTCCCAGACAGTGGAATGCAAAGCCATCTAAAGCCTTGATCAACTTTAGATTATGGCAGAGTCTGTTTGATCACTTCTTATGTATCAAGAGATCAGATGAAGGCTTAGTTATTGTATTAAAATATGTTGATGATATATTTGTTACTGGAGATCAGCTAGATCAAATCATAAAGACAACGACAACACTGCACAATGCTTTTAAGATGAAGGACCTAGGTGAACTAAGATACTTCTTAGGTATTGAGTTTGCAAGATCTCAATAAGGTATTGTCATGTATCAGAGAAAGTATGTCTTGAACTCATATCTGAAACTGGACTTAGTGTTGCCAAACCAGCTCCTACACCTATGGACACTACTACAAAGTTAACCACTAGTAAGTATGATCAACATATCAAGGAGACTGATCAAGATTGTGATATGCTTTCTGACCAAAGTGTCTATCAAAGACTTGTATGCAAGCTGTTGTACCTAACAGTAACCAGATCAAATATAGCATATAGTGTACAAACACTAAGCCAATTCCTACAGAATCCAAAACAATCTCATATGAATGCAACTCTCAGAATTGTTAAGTATATCAAAGAAAAACCAGGACCAGGACTACTATTGTCTAGCAACAAAAATGATGTACTCGCAGCCCATTGTGATGCAGACTGGACTGCTTGTGCATTCTCTTAGAAATCTATCATAGGGTACACTATAAAGCTTGGTGATTCACTCATCTCAGGGAAGTCAAAGAAGCAGGCTACTGTGTCTAGAAGCTCAGCTGAATCTGAGTACAGGAGTCTAGATTCCTCAGTAGCTGAACTTACTTGGATTGTTGGCTTAATATCAAATCTTGGAGTTCAGATTCAGTTACCAATTACAGTCTTTAGTGATAGTAAAGCTGCAATTCAGATGTCAGCAAATCCTGTGTATCATGAGAGGACTAAATATATTGAAATAGATTGTTACTTTATTAGAGAAAAGATTCAACATGGCTTAATAAAGCCTGAATATATTTCAACACATGATCAACCTGCAGATGCTCTAACCAAAAAGTCTAAATAGAGTCCAACATGAATACTTAATCTCCAAACTTGGACTTGCTAACATATTTATAGCACAAAGTTTGCAGGGGGTATTAAGGAGATAGGTTAATACAAATGTAACAAAGGAGTTAAGTATCAGTTAGTTACATGAGTTAGTTAGGAAGGTCGTTAGTTATCTTCTAGAAGAATACTACTCTGTATATACATAGGCTACATGTACTACTCATATGAATGAATATACAGATTGAAAGTTCCTTCTTTTCTCATTCCACTCTAATCTTTTGCTTCTTCTTCTTCTTCTTCTTCTTCTTCTTCTTCTTCTTCTTCTTCTTTTTCTACTTCTTCATCTTCATCATTCTTATCATCTTCATACTCTACTGCTTCTTAATCACTAACTCGACTGCTTTTTAATCACTAATTCATCAAAATTCTTTCGCTGATGAGTGTTTTCAGGAGAAAAATTAATAAACTTCCACGTAGCGATCACGTTTATAAGTTATCTTGTATGGACACTTTGGTATTTATACATGGGGTCATTGGTGTTAGCATGATGTAAATATTGTATATTAATGTAATCATATCTTGTTGTATGTTAGTGTAATTACATAGACTTGATTTAGTAGTTAAAGAGAATAATAGTGACTTTAGTAAGAGCAGATTTGGTGGGATAGAATATCGGATTTAGAGGGATAGAAAAGCCAATCTTTAGGGATAAGACGATGGATCTTTAGGGATGTACTCATTGAATATTTTCTATTTAATGATAAGACTCTCAATATTGAGAGACATTCAGCAGAAAATTGACATGGTATCAGAGCCTTCTCTTGGCTGTATTGTTTCATAGAGTTCATTTATGGTTTCTTTCAAAATTTATTTTGAAAATTTTGATTTTTGTTGACTGTTCCTCGACAATTAACACCTAGGACTTTGATATTGGTCATTTTAGTTATTCTTTTTGAGTTAGTGTTTCTAGTTTTCATAATTATGAGTTCATATCAGTTTGAATCATTCAGAGTTCGTTTCACTGGAAAGAATTTTTTGTCATGAGAGTTTCAGTTTCAGTTATTTGTCACCGGAAAAGAACTATGGGCCATATAGATGGAGTTGCTTCTGCTCCTACTGATCCTACAAAGTTAGGTGAATGGAAGATTAAAGATGCTCGGGTGATGACATGGTTTTTAGGGTCAATTGACCCTCTTATTGTTTCTAATCTCAGGCCTTACAAGACAGCTAAGGTCGTGTGGGATTTTTACAAAAGGTTTACAACCAAGATAATAGTGCTCGACGCTTTCACTTAGAGTATGAAATTGCTAATTACTCTCAAGGAGGTCTTTCTATTCAGGATTATTATTCTGGATTTCAAAACTTATGGGATGAATTTACAGATATTGTTTATGCCAAAATACCTTCCGAATCTCTCTCTGTAATTCAGCAAGTTCATGAGTAAAGCAAGTGAGATCAATTTTTGATGAAGTTATGCTCTGAGTTTGAGAGTGTTCGCTCTAACTTGATGAATCGTGACCCGTATCCCTCCCTGGATGTTTGTTTTGGGGAATTGCTTCGTGAAGAGCGGCGTTATGTCACACAAAATGCTTTCAGAAGAGGAAATAATGCCGTTGTTGCATTTGCTGCTCAAGGTAAAGGTATGAGTAGGGATATGAATAGAACTCACTGCTACAATTGCAAAGAATATGGCCATATTGATAGAAATTGTGGCAAAAAGTTCTATAATTATTGTAAACAACAAGGACACATTATCAAAGAGTGTCCCACACGCCCTCAGAATCGCAAGGTAAATAATTTTCATGCAGCAATAAATGGTTCCACTCTTGAGAACTCATCTTCAGGACCTTCAGGACAAGTTCTTACTCCTGAAATGGTACAACAAATGATCGTATCAGCCTTTTCAACATTGGGATTACAAGGTATTGATGTTAAATCTAATTTTTGGATTGTTGATTCTGGTGCTTCCAATCATATGACCAACTCAACAAGCATGCTAAAAAATGTTCGTGAGTATCAAGGTTCATCACAAATACAGGTTGCTAATGGTAGTAATTTACCCATTACCAAGGTTGGGGATATTGCTTCAACTTTCAAGAATGTTTTTGTTTCACCGAAGTTCTCAACTAGTCTTATTTCAGTTGGACAATTGGTTGATGACAATTGTGATGTAAATTTTTCTCGTAATGGTTGTCTTGTGCAGGATCAGGTGTCGGGGACGATAATCACGAAGGGGCCTAAAGTTGGAAGATTGTTTCCTATACAATTTTCTATTCCTCCTGTTATATCTTTTGCTTGTACTTCTACGGCTAATAAGGCTGAGCTTTGGCATAAGCGTCTAGGATATTCAAATTCTACTGTGTTGTCTTATTTATCAAATTCTGTTTTATTAGGAAGTAAAAATCAATTTTCCCCTGCTTAATTTGATTGTTCTACTTGTAAATTAGGCAAAAGTAAAATTCTTCCTTTTCCTAATTTGGGTAGTCGCGCTACAAAGTGTTTTGATGTTGTTCATAGTGATGTTTGAGGTATTTCACCAATTGGTTCTCATGCTTAGTTCAAGTACTTTGTGTCATTCATAGATGATTATAGTCGATTTACGTGGGTGTATTTTCTTCGTATCAAATCTGAAGTATTTTCCATGTTTAAGATATTTTTGGCTTACATTGAGACTCAATTTTCTACTTGTATCAAATTATTAAAATCTGATTTCGATGGAGAATATATGTCAAATGAATTAAAAAAAAAATTATTGACAAAGAAATTGTCTCACAACGCTCTTGTCCATATACACCATAACAAAATGGGGTCGCTGAGCGTAAAAATCATCTTTTAGATGTCACTCGTACTTTATTGATTGAGTCCTCTGTCCCATATAAATATTGGGTTGAAATTTGTCTACTGCTGTATATTTAATTAACGGGCTGCCATCTAAAGTGTTAAATCTTGAGTGTCCATATTTTCGTCTTTATCATAAAAATTCAAGCTATGATAATTTTCATACATTTGGTTGTATTTGTTTTGTGCATCTTCCTCCTTCTCAGTGTAATGAAATTTCTGTTTAATCTACTAAATGTGTTTTTATGGGTTATAGTACTTCACATAAAGGTTTTCTCTGTTATGATCCATATTCTAATAAATTTCATGTTTCTAGAAATGTTATTTTCTTTGTTAATCAGTATTTTTTTCATACTTATGTTGAATCATCTCCTGCTTCTCTTCTTCCTACTTTTGAAGATTTGTCATCTTCTTCTAAGGGGTTCAAATTCAGATTTGTGTACGAACGTCGGCGGTCAACTTTACCCTCTCCTGATATTGATTCGCCACCTGAAACTGCACCACAATTAGAATCTGAGAATTCTTCAAGGCCTGCTCCTCTTGAGCCCACTCGACGATCTACGAGAGTATCTCGTACTCCTAATTGGTATGGCTTTTCATCTACTTTATCCACTATTTCTGCTCCAACTTGTTACTCACAAGCTTCTAAGCATGAATGTTGGCAGAAGGAAATGGAGGAAGAACTTTTGGCTCTCAAAGAAAATGACACATGGGATATTGTTTCATGTCCTTCAAATGTCCATCCAATTGGATGTAAATGGGTTTATTCAATTAAATTTCATTCTGATAGAACTCTTGATTGGTACAAAGCTCAGTTGGCTATTCTTGGTAACAAGAAGGAGTATGGTGTGAACTATGAAGAGACTTTTGCACCGGTAGCAAAAATGACGATGATGAGAACTATTGTTGCCATTGCTGCTTCACAAAACTGGACTCTTCATCAAATGGATGTCAAAAATGCTTTTATTCATGGTGATCTCAAAGAGGATATTTATATGAAACCTCCACCAGGTTTGTTCTCATTGCCTACATCAAATGTATGCAAGTTGAAGCGGTCTTTGTATGGATTAAAACAAGCTCCAGAGCTTGGTTTGACAAATTTCGATCTACTTTGCTACAATTCTCTTTTGAGCAGAGCAACTATGACTCATCTTTGTTTCTTCGAAAAATATCCAAAGGTTGTGTTCTTCTTTTGGTATATGTCGATGACATTATTATTACAGGAATTGATTCTTCACTAATCACTAGCCTGCAACAACAACTTAAGGATTCTTTTCATATGAAAGATCTTGGTACTCTTACATATTTCTTGGGTTTGGAAGTTCATCGTGATTCACCCGATGTGTTTCTAAATCAACACAAATATACCCAAGATTTGATTTCTTTGGCAGGTCTTCAGGATTCCTTCTCTGTGGATACTCCATTAGAATTGAATGTAAAGTATCGCCGGGAGGAAGACGATCTTCTTCCTGATCCAACTATATTTCGGCAATTAGTTGGGAGCTTAAATTACCTTACTATTACCAGTACTGATATCTTTTTTGCAGTTCAACAAGTTAGTCAGTTCATGCAAGCTCCCCGTCATCTTCATTTGATGACTGTCCATCGCATCATTCGATACCTCCGAGGAACATCTAATCGTGGATTATTCTTTCCTAGTGGTTCGCCTATTCGTCTTAATGCTTTTAGTGATTCTGATTGGGCGGGATGTTCTGACACACATCGTTCGATTACTGGTTGGTGCATGTTTCTTGGAGAGTCTTTGATATCTTGGAAGAGTAAGAAGCAAGATCGCGTGTCAAAATCTTCAACAGAGGCTGGAATCGAGCAATGTCTACTGCTTGCTCCGAGATTGTGGAGTTTTGTGGACTACTTGCTGAGATTGGATTTCCTCAATCTAATCCTACTCCTCTCCATGCTGACAATATGAGTGCTATTCAGATTGCTACTAATCCGATTTATCATGAGCGGACCAAACACATCGAAGTAGACTGTCATTATATAAGAGAAGTTGCAGATAAATGTGTCATTACTCTTCCGCACGTGTCCAGTGATCTTCAAATAGCCGATGCATTTACAAAATCAATGGCATGACAACGGCATCAGTTTCTCGTCGGTAAATTGATGCTTCTTGATCTACGAGCATCAATTTGAGGGGGGGTGTTAGCATGATGTAAATATTGTATATTAATGTAATCATTTATTGTTGTATATTAGTGTAATTACATAGATTTGATTTAGTAGTTAAAGAGAATAATAGTGACTTTAGTAAGAGCAGGTTTGGTGGGATAGAATAGCGGATTTAGAGGGATAGAAAAACTAATCTTTAGGGATAGGAAGACGGATCTTTAGGGATGTAATCATTGAATATTTTCTATTTAATGACAAGACTTTCAATATTGAGAGACATTCAGTAGAAAATTGACAATTGGATCGGCATCGATAGGTTATCTAATTATTTCGTAATTTCATTTAGTATTTCAAATGAGGTGTATGAAAAGATAGCGCTGTCAAAGGAAATCAACAGTATTTTAAAGACATTTTCTGTAGATCATGGGGTTTCAATATTAGGTGGATTGCTTTGGGTTTATTGTACCAATTATACAAATAGGAATTATAAGGAGCAATTTTAAGTTATGGGTAATGAAGAATTATGGTATCAAAGAATTTTGGACCAAAGTTACTATACGAGAGACCTATCTTCATAAACTCAAACCGAATAATATATTTGCGAATGACGAAGTACTAATCTTCTATAATGAGAAGGAAAATCATGGGTTTTGAACATCCAAGGGACTATTTGGACCGTGGCCTAGATCTCCTTTAATTAAGCAAGAATTCGTTTTTACAGAAAGTTTCAACTCTTCAAAATTACTTAGTTTGGGTATTTGTTTATATTTGATCAAAATATCTATCTTTTATCCTTGAAGACCGTGTTACGACCTCTAGCTTATTCTTATTATATATTTATTAGCTTGCCATTTTATGGTTTCAAAATTTATTTACCACTGTTGGTGGCTTTTGCTTTATTTTCATTAGTCATTTCAATACTTATTAATTGATTGAACCCTCACCTCTCCCTCTCTTTTACCTATTATTATTGCTTCTTCTCTCGTTTAATTATAAGCTCATTTTTTGCAAATAGTAATGGATTAACCAATTTGAAAATAATTCATTCTAGGCATGTCGAATTATGAACAAATAATTTTGATATGAGGATTGTAAATTTTATGTTCTTTCAATCTTGGAAGGTAGACAAGACTATTAGGAATCGGACAAAAAGTTATTCGTATCGAGAGTTTACGTCCAATAATACTAATTCATTATGTTTAGGTGACAAATTAAGGTGAGGTGAAAACAAGATAACAGTTTAGTGATAATCAAGTTTGTGAAGACAAAAATAATGTATTTATAATTTTTAGTCGTTCTCAAATCCTTAACGTCCTACTATGCTCGTGTCTTTCTTTCAAAACCATTGGTTCATATAGCAACAAAATCATGTATTAGTAATGTTATTATTGATCATGTACTAAGCCTGTTAAGTGGGTTGGGCTGACCCGGCCCTACCCGGCCCACTTAAAGGATCCGGACCGGTTTGACCCGGCCCGGTAAGTCCTAGGGCTTTAGGGTTCCGGGTCCCGGGCCGGTTATTTTTTTAATTTGGGCCCGGTTAACCCGGCCCGGACCTAGCCCGATCCAGGCCCGCCGGTTAACCGGCCCAGATTCATTTTTTTTTATTTTTGAGTTTTGGGCCAAACTAGTCGTTGGCCCAATTGCTATATAGTCGTTTTTGGGTTCAAACGGCTAGTTTAGGCCCATTTCTTAAAAAAAAGAAAAAAATTTACTTTAAAAATTGCTTTTTAATCCCAAAAAATTATATATACCCTACACCTTCAAATCATTTTTCACACAATTTTTCACTCTCTCAAATCTCATTCTCTCTCAAATCTCAATTCTCAAATATTCAATATATTTAATTTCTTAAAGTGTTCACTTTAATTTTTTAATTTTGCGTTTACAAAGTACAAGCGGAAATTTCTAAAGTCGCAACCTTCAGATACTTCCAAAATTTGGTATTGTCGTTTCATCTCTTACGTTTAATTTTTATTTATTGTATTAATTGTTTAATATTTAATTTTATTATATTTGTGTATTTAAATTTTTTAGTTTAATTTAATTTATACTATGGACAAATTAAGAAACCTCGCTACTAAAGGTGTTAAAATTTTTTGTCCCGAAAGTGGTAGTGGTAGTAAAAAATGAATTACTAGCGGTAGAGGTAGTTCAAGTAGTAGATATACACGTGTGCCTTCGCCTCCGGTACCGCTTGGTACACCTTTTGAGGAAGAAATAGGTGTAGGTGCTCACAATATGGATTATGTAGAAGCTCAGGAAAATTACAGTATAGAAGAAGAAAATGAAGTAGATACGGTTAATTTAGACGAAGAAAATGAAAATATTGGTGAGACACCCGCAGTAGGAAATGCTAACGTTAGATCTGAATCGGTTAATCTCCCTCCCCGTCCTCCCCGTGTCGCAAAACCTCGTAAAACAACTAGTGTTGCATGGCAATTTTTTGAATGTATATCAGATACTGAGGTGCAATGTAATATTTATCAATAAATATATAAACATAGAAGCGGAGGCAAACAAGGGGGTACGGGTACGTTAATGAGACATAAAGGTGAAGCTCATGAAAGAGAGTTAAATATTGCACGAGGTGGTGGGGATGTTGGTGGGCCAACGCAAACTAGAATGGACCCAGCAATCAATCAGGTAACGAAGAAGTATAATAAATTGAGGGACAGGGAAGAAATAGCTAAAATGATAGTTGTGGGTTGTTTGCCTTTTAGTTTTCCTTCTTCTGATGCCTTTATTCATTATATACAAGCAATTTATAATCTTATGTTTAACGGTATTCCTATAAGTACTTGTCGGTCTGATATTTTTAGACTTCATTCATAATATTATTTTTATTTATCAATATTGTTAAAAAATATTCAATGTAGATTGTCCTTAACTTCTGATCTTGGTCGTGTTGTAACTAAAAATGACTATTTAACCGTTACTTGTCACTAGATGGATAGTAATTTTGTGATGCAAAAACGTATTTTTGTTTTTTTTATATGATGAAGATCGTAAACATACTCGAGATTTTATTGGTGATTCTATTGTTAAAGTTGCCAGATATTATGGTATCGAAAATAAAATTTTATGTATTGCTTTTGATTATGCTTCTAACAACAAGACTGCTATAAAAAATTAAAATCTACGCTATCTCCGTCGTTGCCTAAAATTTTTCATATTAAGTGTGCATGTCATATATATAATTTAATTGTAAAAGATGGTCTTGAGTTTTTTGAGCTTTATATTGAAAAAATTCGTCTTGTTGTTGGTTTTATTCAAGAAAATCATCGTAGATCGAGAATTAGAGAATTTAAAGTTAAATGTCAAGAAAATAGACTTGCATCGATATTGATGCCCGAGGAAATTGATATTAGATGAAATTCTACATATGATTTTTTAAAAACTTGTTATAAATATAGAATTCCTATTACACTAGCTTTTAACCAAAATTGCGGTTCATTTGCTGATTGTATGCTACATGATTCTGATTGGGGTGTGATTAAGGATCTTGTTAAGTTTTTAGAAAAAAATTATGTTGCTACGGTTGAATTTTACGGTGCTTATTATCCTACTGTTTGTAATATTTTGTCATATATAGCCGATATTTCTGGTTTGCTCAAAGAATATAAAAATAAAGAAGGTTATAAAGAAGTTGTTGGTGCCATGTTTACTAAATTTAAAAAATATTTTTTCCCGATTCCCCTTATTTACTTGGTTGGTGCTATGTTAAATCCGTGCATGAAATATAATAATATGTGTCACTTTAGTACTATTATTTATACTAACTTAGAAATAAATATTAACCATGATTCTGAACAAGTACAACCTGATTTGTGGACGGTTGTGAATGATGCAAAGGATTACATAGAAAAATTATATAATCACTATGCTGATTTATTTGATTTAGCCGTACCTACAAATATCACTCCAACTTTCGCTCCTCATCTTCCCGAGGAGCCATCATCTTCTAAAAGGTCGGCACATAGTGATTTTCCTGATTCCTTTTATGATTTAACTTGTTGGAACAGTGTTGATGAGAGAGCTTACACATCAACTTATCGGGAAGAGCTGAAATATTATCTTCGATCGGCGCCAGAGGATCGCAGACGACGGATCAACACGTTGGATTGGTGGAGGAGTAATGAAACACAATATCATGTGCTTTCAAGATTAGCTAGAGATATCTTGAATGTTCCAATGTCAACCGTTGCATCAGAGAGCGCCTTTAGTCAGGGACGACAACAGCTTGGAGACAACCGACACTCATTGGGAAGCAATGCAATGAATGTTCTAGTTTGCCTCAGAGATTGGATTAGAGCGGAAAGAAGAAACCAAGGAATGAAACCGGAGCCGAGTGACGAGCTGAAACTTGAAGAAATTATGTCTTCACGGGAGAACTCAGCAGAATCAAGTCCAATGCATGATTTTGCCCCCGTTGACTTCGACTATCCTATGCAAGTTCCCGTTAATATTAACATGCATGAGTTAGAAAAAATGATGCATAATTTGTAGATTTTTCATTTATGTAAATTATAAATCTTGGATCATTTTGCAATCAATAAAATTCCCGAAATTCATTCACTTCTTAGTCCTTACTTTTTATATTTTTTCATTTAATGATTTAAAATTTTAAATTGAATTTCTAGTTTTCTACTTTAAATAAAAAACTTACTTCTAATATACTATTAATTTACTACCAAGTATTATTAATTTATTATATTAAGTAACATATGTTTTGTATATTTGTGTATATGTTTTATAAATTAGTATATAACTATATCTATATATATTGTAGTGTGTATAATTTAAAGTATTACATATACATAGAATAGAGTGTATATATGTGAATATATCTTCTATAGATGTGTATATTTAACGTATACATGTGTATATGTTTCATAAATTAGTATATAACTATATCTATATATATTGTAATGTATATATATTGTAGTGTATTTAATTTAAAGTATTACATATACATAGAATAGAGTGTATATATGTGAATATATCTTCTATAGACGTGTATATTTAACGTATACATGTGTATATGTTTTATAAATAAGTATATAACTATATGTATATATATATATATATATATATATATATATTGTAGTATATTTTATTAGTAGTAGTATATATACATTGAATGGTGCGTATACATGTGTATATATCTTCTATAGATGTGTATATTTAACGTATACATGTGTATATGTTTTATAAATTAGTATATATATATATATATATATATATATATTGTAATGTATATATATTGTAATGTATATATATTGTAGTATATTTTATTAGTAGTAGTATATATACATTGAATGGTGCGTATACATGTGTATATATCTTCTATAGACGTGTATATTTAACGTATACATGTGTATATGTTTTATAAATTAGTATATAACTATATATACATAAATATATATATTGTAATGTATGTATAGTGTAGTGTATTTAATTTAAAGTATTACATGTACATAGAATAGAGTGTATATATGTGAATATATCTTCTATAGACGTGTATATTTAACGTATACATGTGTATATGTTTTATAAATTAGTATAGATGTGTATGTTCAACGTATACATGTGTATATGTTTTATAAATTAGTATATAACTATATATAACTATATATATATATATATATATATATATATATATATTGTAATGTATATATATTGTAGTATATTTTATTTAAACTTTAAAGTAGTACATATATATTGGATGATGCGTATATTTGTGTATATGTGTATATATTTTTTAAATTCTAATGTAGTATATACTATATATATAGTGTATATATATTGTTTAACGTATTTATAATGTATATAGATGGGTATATATAATGTACATTGATTTATTTTTTTTATATATTTTTGATCGGGTTTGACCAGTTTTTTAATCGGATTTGACCGGGTTTAGATGCGTTTGATCGGGTTGGATTAAGTGGGCCGAGCTAGGATTGTTTTTAATTTTTTTACTGTGTGAGCCCGACCCGACCCATTTAGACCCCAACCCGGATCCGGGCCGATCCTCAAACCGGTTAAATGACACGGGTCGGTTCCTGATTGGCCCGGCCCACATAACAGTCTTATGTGCCGGGTTTCAAACCACAAACAAATACACATAACACGGCCCACAAACCAAATCATCTTCTACTATTACTTTCATAGAAAAGAAATTTATATTTTCGTACATGCCAAATCACAATTAATAAACAAATAATAACATGTTGTGATCGCTAATATAGTTGGTCATTGTAAAATCTCAACTGAAATTTTGTATAACGATTCTAAATGATAGTACTCGGATTCTGAATTCAATATTTTATATAGATTTAATGAATTTCTTAATGTAAATATATCATTTTGAGAAAAAAAATATTGAGTTCGATTGAATCGTATCCAAATTTCTAGCTTTGCTCTACAAATCGTCACTCCATCTTTCGACAACTGGTTATTTAAATATTACAATTTTTTTCATGTTAGCGACACTAACCATTATCAATAATTGTAGTGCTGATAAGTATATCTCTTTACTTTTAATTAAAAATTCTGATTTTTTTTTTTTGCATTTAATAAGAAATGATTTACCCTTAATGGCAAATCAAAATGGATACGAAACCAATGGAGCTCCGACGCGAATTTGAATTAGTCGAATTTCAATATGGTACCTGACACCGGATAAAATGCCACAACCCCCTCCCCCCCCCCCAAAATAAATAAATAAATAAATAAAAGTAAAAATAAATAAATGAATAACTAATGCAAGTATTAATTATACACTTTATTGTGTATTGAGGTGTGTAATACTAATACCTTAAAATTCATGACATTAGTAATGCAATGGATCTAATGCATGCATTAACATGCTTAACGACCCTATTACCCCTCAAAAAAAATTTCGCATCCTTTCCAACATATATATTGAGGGTATTATGTAAAAAAAAATTTTTTTTTTTTAGAAATTATGTAATTCATGTTTTTTTTAATACATCGAATCAAACACTGCATAAGAAAAATACAAGCATAACTAACACAAACATTACTAATACAATTATTATTAATACACCATATTTCACATTATTCCTATACACTCTATCAAATGATCCCTAGGTGGGAAACCAAATAAATGAGACCCAATTATCACTATGTTGAATTGTTGAGGACGTTATATTAAATTAAATTCACAGATAAAATGTATAAGTATTTAATAATTTTTAATATATATGTAAAATTTTCTGTGACCACAATAACCGTTCTTTTTTTCCCCTCTCTCTTTGCTTGTTCTTTTTTTGAAAAAAGATTTTTCCTAAATAATAATAGTGGATAAGTGGTGACCACCATTAAAATCCATATCACTGTATCCACATCTCCTCCTATTATAAACAGCAAAAACAAAATGACAAAATAAAATACACCCCAAAATTTTTATAGTCTTTCCTTTTTTTTTTTTTTTTTTTTAATACTGAAGCTCTCCAATAGAATATGAACTTTTAATTAGAAATAAAGAAGTTGTATCCAATTTTAAATAAATTTTGAGTTTATACATCATAGTATAAAACTATTATTATAAATACATTATATTGTGAATGTATATTATATATATTTTTTTGAATAATTTCATTAAGTAGACAACTTACAAGTAGCTCATAAAAAACTTTGCAACAACTTTTTTCTTTTATAATTAAGAAATTGTTAATTTAATTAATTTGTACGTCAAGGAGAAGCAAGCATCTTTCCCTTATCATTACTTTATTTAATTATATCTTTGTTGTCTTAATGTTTTATATTATTTTATGATAAATATTATGTTTCAATCACTTATAAAATAATTATAAATAAAGTGTTACAGTAAATAATCACAAAATTAATTATACTTAATAGGAGCAATTATTTTCACTAGTGTCGTACCCATTTTAATCTGTCACTAAACATCATTTAAACATAATTTAGTTTTAACTTTTAAATAACTCTTTATTTGTAGATTAAAGTATATTAATAATGAAGATTTTTTATTTTTTTTTTCTGAATTAAGAAAATATTTTTAGAAAAGAAAAAGATTAGAAAGTACTATAGAAAACGTCTTTTCAGAAATGGCAAAGTTATTTAAATATTAGTACTAGTATTCATGTATTTCCCGGCCTCTACAGTACTTTACTATTTTTAGCATCTTTTTTACTTGCATTATTGTACTCTTTCCTCTTTGAGCTGAATTCACTCGCCGAAGTTGCTGCAGTGACCGGCTACCGGAGAAAATGCATTCGACGAACTTGCTACTCGAAGAACCTGTTCGGATGGCCTCGATTCTCGAGCCATCAAAACCTGTAAGTTAAATACTTCTACTTCTATTACTATTACCATTACTAGAATTTGACTTGTTTGATTCACTGTAGATTCATAATTATGGTCAATTTAGATGTTTTTATGAGCTATTTTAGTTCGTGGTTCGGCCTTTTCCTGGATCCCGTGCATAGCAGGAGCTATGGTACACCGAGGTGTACTTTGTCATTTTGTTTTTTAGTTGTGGAATTTGAGTTTGAAGTAATTATTGTTGTTTGATTTATGGTTTATGATCTGATAATTTACAAGTAATTGTAGCATTATACGTTGATTATAGTATCATTTTGTTGTAGATACTACTACAAAGCCTTTAAGTACTACTACTACCACCAGATTTGATTTGTTTGATTCATTGTATTTAGATATTTTTAAGAAGTTTTTAGTTCGTGGTTCGACCTTTTCCCGTATCCCGTGCATTGCAGGAGCTTTAGTGCACCGACTTGTGTTTTGTCATTTTGGTTTTTGGTTGTGGAATTTGAGTTTGAAGTGATTATTGTTGTTTGATTTGTGGTTTATGATGTGTTAAATTTACTAGTAGTTGTACCATTGTTCTTTGATTTGTGTTACTATCTGTTATTTTTTTTGTACTTCGGTTAGAGTATCATTTTGTTGTAGATACTACTACTACTACCACTACTACTAGATTTTACTTGTTTGATTCTCTTGTCGATTCATTAATTCTGCTCAATATAGATTTTTTTTATGAGGTTTTTTAGTTCGTGGTTTGGCCTTTCCTTGGATCCTGTGCATTGCATGAGCTTTGGTGCACCGAGCTGTACTTTGTCATTTTGTTTTTCAGTTGAGGAATTTGTGTTTTTTTTTTTGGAGAATTGTTTTTTTTAGTGTGGTTGTTGATTTTAGTGATTATTGTTGTTTGATTTGTGGTTTATGAATTGTTAAATTTACTAGTAGTTGTAGCATTGTTACTATCTGTTATTTCTTGCTCTTCGATCATAGTACCATCATGTTGTAGATTCTACTACAAAGCCTTTGACTTGTTTGATTCTCTGTCGGTTCATAATTTTGGTCTTTTTATTTACCAAAAAAAAAAGGTCTTTTTTATGAGTTTTTTTAGTTTGTGGTTTTGCCTTTACTTGGATTCCTCGCACAACAGGAGCTTTAGTGCATCGAGTTGTACTTTGTCATTTTGCTTTTTAGTTGCGGAACTTGTGTTTTTTTGTTTTTTGTTTTTGAGAGAATTGTTTTTTGTAATGTGGTTGCAGATGCGCTATGAGTTTGAAGTGATTATTGTTGTTTGATTTATGGTTTGTAATCTGGTAAATTACTAGTAGTTGTAGCATTGTTCTTTGATTTTTGTTACTATCTGTTATTTCTTGTACTTCGATTATAGTATCATTTGTTGTAGATATTACTACAAAGCCTTTAAGTGAATTCTTCTTCTTTTACTATTACTATTATTAATAGAATTTGACTTGTTTGATTCACCGTAGATTAATTAATTCTGGTCTACATAGATATTTTTGCGAGGTTTTTTATTTCGTGGTTCGGCTCTTCCCTGAATCCGCCATGCTAGGAGCTTTAATGCGCGGAGCTCAGGAGCTGTACTTTGTCATTTTGCTTTTTAGTTGTGGAGGTTGTTTTTTTTTTTTCTTTGGAGAATTGTTCTTGTAATATGTTTGTTGATGGTATGAGCTTGAAGTGATTATTGTTGTTTGATTTGTGGTGGTTTATGATCTGTCGAATTTACAACTAGATGTAGCATTACTCTTGTATTTTCTTATTTTTTCGATTTTTATTATTATTTGTCACTTCTCATACTTCTATATAGTATCATTTTGTTGTAGGCACTTTTTTTTCTTTTGACTGAAGGGTCAAAAACACACTTAAATGTTCGACTTTTTAAGTTTCATACATGAATTATCAAGTGTGTGAGTTTCCTACCTAAACTATCACTAAATGTTTATCGAAACACACCTCAACTATTTGTTCATTTTTTCTACCTGGTGATATTGCTGCTAGGAAAAGTGAATAACTGATAGTTGAGGTGTGTTTTGACAAACATTTGGTGATATATTAGGTAGAAAACTCAAAAAATTGGGATACTTAAGGTGTATTTTTGATCCTTAACTTACTTTGTCATGCTACACTTCTGGTACTTTTCCGAGACTACTTGGTTGTGTTTTTTCTTGTACGAGGGTCTATTAGAAACAACCTCTCTACCTCCCAAGGTAGGGGTAAGGTCTGCATACACACTATCCTCCTTAGACCTCACTTGTGGGATTACACTGTGTATGTTGTCATTGTTGATGATCTGTTAAATGATGATTTTGCAGAATTTTTTTCCAGCAATGACCAAGATTGTTGGCACGCTGGGTCCGAAATCACGTTCGGTGGAGATTATCTCTAGTTGCCTCGAAGCAGGAATGTCTGGTACAGTATCATATTTTAGCACTAGCTATGGGGGAAGAGTTGATGCCTGTGTGGTGCTAAATTGGTCATTTGAGTAACTAAAATGAATATGTTTGACAAAAAACTAGCTATGGGGGAAGAGTTGACGCCTGTGTGGTGATAAATTGGTCATTTGAGTAACTAAAATGAATATGTTTGACAAAAACTTGAAATTCTAAAGAAAACTCCCATTTATCGTGAAGGGCAGTTTGGTGTACTAACCTCACATTATGCGCTAGTCGGGGAAGAGATGGACCACACTGGGTCTTACGACACAACCTCACCTTGCGTTTTTGCTATAGACTTTTTCCGCAGCATGAACCCATTACCTCCTGGTCACACCGGCTGCTTTTACCATTGTGCCAAGGCTCCAAATTCTGTCACTTGTGAATAAGAAAAAGGGGAACTTCATAAAACTGACAAAAAAACAACTAATGAACATTAAACCAGGGGAGACTTAAATTAAGACATCAGCATTTTATATATTTGTGTATAAAGAGAGACTTTTTGTTGTTATTTTGTTTCTTTTTTGCCAAATAAAAGAATGTTTCTGTAATGTAAGTAAAACTGTGGAAAATATTTTCTCACAAGTAATTTTCCTGTATTACATTTGAAAAAAAAGAGCAACCTGGTGCACTAAAGCTTCCGCTATGCACGGGGTCCGGGGAAGGGCCGGACTTACATCTGTAAACAAAATTGATACTTGCATCCTACCAAGTATCGTTTGATATAATTTAGGATGGGCAATAGAACTAGTCAATAGTCATATAGGCTAGGCTTAACTGAGTGATAGAATATGGTGGAGATAGATTTAAGTTATATATATTGATAGTAAAGATCTAGTGAATTTTAACCTGCGATAGCAGGTTAGTTACCATTTTAATCAGATTACCAATAATACTTAGCAAGAGATTTCCTTGTAATTACCTCCTCAAAAAAAAAAAATTTACTTGTAATTACCTCATAAATGATCTGGTTTTGCGAGTACTTTTGCAACTTCAGTTCATACAACTTAAAAAATGGTGTTTTTCAAAAGCTTGTTAGTAGCCTTCAGTGTGCTCCTTTTGCTTGAAAGATGCTGAATGGCTGGAACTGAGCTAATAAAGAACATTGGCACCACTGATCCAATACTTCTCTTGTTGTGTATATTAGTGGCGCGATTTGACTTTTCATGGGGTGATGCTGAATTTCACCAAGAGACATTGGAAAATCTAAGGACAGCTATCAAAAGATCAAAGAAGCTCTGTGCGGTAAGCTCATTGTTCCTGGTATCCATACCAAGTTGAACTTCTCTGTCTATATAAGTCTGAGTATATTACTTCTAAAATTGGTTATGACCAACTATTCTCCTTCTCTTTTCAGGTTATGCTAGACACTGGTGGTCCTGAATTACAAGTTGTCAATAAGAGCGAACGCCCAATTTCACTCCAAGCAGATTCCTTAGTTATCCTAACTCCTGATCAAGATAAAGAGGCTACGCCAAATCTACTGCCAATTAATTTTAGTGGCCTATCAAAGGTAATTTCCGCAAGGCAAAGTATGTCTTTCTGGAAGTTAACGGCACCTCAAGGTTTCCCTTAGCATATCATGCATAAAAGTATATTATGTCTTTATGGAAGTTTATTGGAACTGCACCTCCAGGTTTCCTTTAGCATATCATGCATAAATGTACAATTGAAGTTGAATTGACTCGTATCAGGGGAACGATAACAAGAGGAAGAGATTTTAGACTGGTGTGCTATTCACATCATGTTAATTGTCAGGTTGAACCTTCTTACTTTTTTCCTGGGAAATTTAGGTTAGTCAATTCCTTACTTGATCATCAGCAGACAGTGGCTATTAATCTGCATGTGGGTTAGGATTGTGAACCCTAAAACAAGGTTGCAGTATTATCCATAGGGATTAGTGATCAAGAGACATATGGACTTAAGAAGGCCTAGGCTTCTGCTGAACTGGAGAATCCACCGGTGACGAGTGTATTAAAATTAATATCCAATCTCAAAAGTTAGAGTGATAGCTGGAAAATTACATCCGAGACTGTAAATGTAGAAGCATACTGTATTTAGTTCCCGTCTATGAATGAACCATGGCATGTTCTGATGCTAAATTTTCATGATTTTGCAGTCAGTGAAGAATGGAGATACTATTTTCATTGGTCAGTACTTGTTCACGGGAAGTGAGACTACCTCTGTGTGGTTAGAGGTGAGACAACCTTGAAAATAATACTTTAAATGTTTGGACCAGCGGGATGATCACTTTTATTTCGTTTCATCAATATGAGAATACTTTGTCCACAATCACTGTGCAATCCTCTCTACCCGTTCCCAGAACACACCAAAATAATGCGTGTGTGAGAGAGAGAGCCAATGCTAGAGTATGGCACTTTACTATCATTTGTGACAGCATAGCGTAGGTACTCTTAGAGTTGCATGGGCCTTCTGTTTAGACTTTCTGCTGATGCAGTGCAAAAAGATGTGAGCAATGTTAAAACTGGTTAAATTTCTGATTTCAAGAGTTCCCAACAATGCAGGTTACAGAGGTGAATGGAGAGGATGTTGTTTGCTCGATTAAAAATTCTGCCACCTTGGCTGGACCATTGTACACGCTACATGTTTCCCAGATCCGTATTGACTTGCCAACTCTCACTGACAAAGATAAAAAGGTCTGTTGTTGCCTAATATCGAAGACCATCATTTTGAATCATTCTTTCATGCTCTCAAAGTTTGTGCCCCATAAAATTGGTCTGAGAGGCTCCAAGTATTTTGTGTAGGCAGTACGAGAAAATAAGTACCTTTGGTTATTTTGGGAATGAAAATTTGTTTACTCATTTAGATTCACATTTAAAAACAACTCTGCAGAACTTATTGGCCAAATTTTGTTTAAAACTTTGATATTCTGTCTAACGGTAAATTTTATGCTGTATATCTTGCAAATATTTTAGGTTATAAGCAGTTGGGCTTTTCGAAACAAAATAGATATCCTTTCACTGTCATACACGCGAAATGCTGAAGATGTTCGACATGTAAGGTCATTTTATAGAATCTATTTTCTACTTTATTACTTTCAGCATTTCTCTTAGCTATGTAAGATCTGAACCTCTTCTATGCTATCACTTTAGAAGTGAATAAACATATTTCATAACAATCTATGTGGTTCTTCATGTTCTTGTTCAGGCTCGTGAATTTCTATCCAAGTTGGGAGATCTTAATCAAACACAGATTTTTGCTAAGATTGAAAATGTGGAGGTTAGTTACCTGTTGAATACTTTGGGACTTATTCATAAAAAACTGCACGGAGTATTGATTTAACATTGCAGTTTGTATAAAATTTCCCTTGCATCTTCTTACAGGGAATGGGAAACTTTGACGAGATTCTCAGAGAAGCTGATGGCATAATTCTCTCTCGTGGAAATTTAGGAATAGATCTACCACCTGAGAAGGTCCAGTGATTCTCCTCTGTCTCTCTATCTTTTTTTTTGGTTGAAGTGAATTGTCCTGAGTCTTTGCTGGTGACATATTATTGATGACGATAAGCAGCCCCCTCATTTAAGTGGCAGATCATTAATGGTCATTCAACTGATCTACTAATTCAAAAACCAAATGGTACAGGGAGATTTTTTTGGGTGTATGTGAGTGAATTTTCCATTAGGGATGAAAAGTAATATTGTGTATAATGAGAAAATAAATGGGATCTGTTTTGACGTACATCCATGAGGCATTATCGTCTTAGAGTACTGAAATGTATTGCGTGCCTTCAGCTAATTTAGTGAACTGATTTGTGCTTAGATGTCACTGTTTTATCTGCACGGATCTTTTTCCTAGAAGGGCGATAATCCATTATTCCTTTATGTTATTGATTTAAGCAAAATGTCATAATCTACCATAAAAATGTGTTGTGACTCGAAACTTCAAATTAAAGGCTGAAAAAGCCGCCCCCCCCCACCCCCCCCCCCCCCAAAAAAAAAAAAAAAAAAAGAGAGAAAGAAAGAAAGCAAAAAAGAAAAGCCCAAACAGGTTCAACAAGCAGGGTATGACCAACATGCCCCCATGTACACCATAATATCCGAACACATTCTGAAATGTTGAGCCAACATATAATGAGCCAGTTATATACCTTTTTAATGTTTTTTGGGTCAAAAAAGGAGCAAAAGGTCACCTGAATAGTATCAGTATAACATCTAATGATTGAATTGTAGTGTCAGTACCTTCTGTTCCTGTCTCTTAGTTCCTAGATAACTTTCATCTTTCCACTTGGATAATTCACGAGGAGGTCTCTCTTTGCTCCTTGGTAGTTGTGATAATTGATGCTTTTCAGTGATATTCACTCTATATGCAGTGAGTGAGAGGTTCAGTTTGTAGTTACATCAGAGAATGTATCTGACAAAGCTAGCCGAAACATCTTCTTCAATTCTTTCTTTCTTCTCAGTATTACATGAAGGAACACTTGTAGCACTTAAGAACAAGCTGGAAATCAAAGTTTCAATTGTTGGAACGTGACTTCAGTTCATGGATATTAGCTCATTATTAAACATTTTATATAACCAAGTACTAGCTTTAATGATAACATGGAGTTTCAATTTGGGATAGGATATGGAAACTTGTAAAGAAGAGTATAGGATAAAACATTTTTATGCTATATAAAGGTCGAGCATTGATTTGTTACTAATTTAAAGACAGAGGAAGAGAGGCAAACTTAAGAAACAAAGGCACCGGTGCACATTAAAAGAAAGTTCTCTCATCGAACTATAAGTGGGTTCACGATATATTTGAATAGTCTACGTGTGATTGAATAGCGCCTGATGGGCCTAGTGTTGTATTTTTCTTTGTTTCATGAGATAGTTTCATGGTACCTTTTCCATTGCTTGTGAGACAACCTTTTCCATTGCTTGTGAGACTTTGCAGTTATGCTGTTTGGACTTCTTTCGTTCTAATCTGATTCTATTAATCACCAGGTGTTTCTGTTTCAAAAGGCAGCTGTTTACAAGTGCAATATGGCTGGGAAACCTGCTGTGATCACTCGTGTTGTGGACAGTATGACTGATAACTTGCGACCCACTCGTGCTGAGGCAACAGATGTTGCCAACGCTGTATTGGATGGTAGCTTCTGTTCTTTGATAGGCCTGTTGTCACATTTATTTGATATATAGATTCCTTTCAACATGGAATATATATACCAAATACTTGTGGTAGGTATAAACGTGCTCGTCTCCAGGATGCTTCTTATTATTTTTCTTTCATCCCAGGTTGTGATGCAATTCTTCTAGGTGCAGAGACCCTAAGAGGGCTATATCCTGTTGAGACTATTTCCACTGTTGGTAAAATTTGTGCAGAGGTAAGTCTTACCTCGTTGCTGTTCTACATAAGGCGTATTCTACCATTGTGAGTTCATTGTCAATGGACACCCCGATCACCTTCTTTGAATCTTCTTTGCCCTGCTCTCTGGTTGTTCTTTATACTATAAAACTGTAATCATCGACCTGCGAAGTACAATAGCTACTCAAATCTTCTGATTTGATGTAACACTTTTGGTAAGATTTAGCAAGTATGATACATGTGGAGTGCAAAGTACACCTAATATCGGAACTAACAGTGAATAGACTACTGTACCTCTATATTGATGCCGTAAGAAGTAAAAGCTATGTTGACTTGATGTATTGATAACGCTCAATCTACAGCTCTCGTTTGAGTGTAAAGCGGTCGTTAGCAAATATAGAACCCAACCTGGGTTGGGTGTCGATCCCACAGGGAATAGCTTGGCCAACAAGTAAGTAAAATTACTAAACTTTTGGTGCAAGTCTCGTAAGAAGGGGGGATTCTTGTCTTGCAAGTAATGTAAACAAAAGCTGAAAATAATAAAGTAAAAAGAGAGAGATTGTTACGTTGGTTGTAAACAATGAGAATTGAAGCGTTGGGGTTATGTCCACCTTCTGAGGTATACGTCTCTATTGGCTATGAGTGTGTAGAATTCTGACATGCAATTGCTTATAGAGAATTGTAGTCGATGGTAAATCCAAGCGTCTCTCGACCTAAACAAGGACTATTTCACTTTAACTCTCTCGAGCTTAAAGCGTGTCTAACGGTACGAATTCTCCAAGAGGTTAGTCCAGTTACGGCACTAGCTTTTTAGTAGGAAAGGGTGTCCTACTACCTTGACATTATCTCTTTTCCAGACAAATAACTTTTCTCTCGAACAAGTTAAATGCTAGACTGGCGTATTCTTGCGTTTGCAACCGCAAAGAATGTAGATTAAGATGAAGAGAATAATGATATAAGCAATATACGTGCCTCAAACTCACAAACTCACAGCAATAGATAGTATCTCATACGGCTTTCATAACCCCAACAGAGAAGTTTAGTTACCCATGAATGCGAAGGAAATCACGATTGACATTGTTATTATATCACGATATTGAGTAATGGCGTGTAGATCAAGTGATAGGCGTGAGGCGTGATTCCTTAGCAAGTAACAATTCTCTTGTTGTGGAATTTAAGAATAGAAGAGTAGAAGAAGAAAAATAGAATTAATAGAAAGATTAGAAGAATTGTAGAGTAATAGAATTGAATTGTAAGACGAGAAGTTTAGAAGATGTTGGAAGATGTGAGGGATGGAAGGAAGTATTGTGTTCTCCCTCCTTCCTCCCTCCTTATTCTAAATCTCTAGCATGATAGGGTATTTATAATACTCATATCCTACTCCTACTAAGCTAATGAAATAAATAACCAAATCCTACTAGACTAATGAAATCCTTAACCCAAATGTACTAGGTTAAGGTAACATTATCATAATCCACATAAAATAATGAAATACATAACCTAATTGTACTAGGTTAATGTATCATTGTCAAAATCCAGCTTTGTGTCTGTAAGTCCCCAAAGTCTTCAGAATTGCTGTTTTAGCCCGGGACAGATTTTCCATGCAGCAGTTTTGGTCCTTTAGGCGTCCAAACTCCCTTTCCTTCCTTCGTGAGCTTTCTTTAGCGTCAAGTAAGCCATAAAATGCTGAATTATGCATCATTTATACCTGAAACTTTACTAATCATGTTTGTTAGCTCACTTACAGGAAAAAGGACTAAAAGTGCATGAAATATATAATTTGTTCTCAAAACTAGGCTAAAATATGGGCAAAATATATTGATATAGGCGCGTAAATTCGCCTATCATCATGTATTACCATGATTGTGGTCTTACCTTACAGAAAGCAGGATTATGTTGAATTCAATGTTTATTTTATACTTATGGTGGAACTGTTAAAATTATTTTTCTTCTGAAGATCAGATAAATATTCTAAAGCAGGTCCCCTAAAGTGATATTGATGCTCCAAAAGCACGTTAATCATGTATAGTGAAATTTTTAGATGTTTGATAGGATTTCAGTTCATAAGTGGGGAAGTCTTAACTTACGTCAAAGTTACATGGATTGGTTCACAGGCACTTCTATTTTTCCCGCTCATAAATGTGGGCCATATAGCCAGTAAGTAATTTTAAATGGCCCGTGCTCAGTGCGAGTTGGGGAGAATCAATTGCTGCCATGATGTGAATTAAGCATACAACTATCGAATAAATGAAGTAGGAAATGTATTTGACAAGGCCCATCTTTACCATCTATTTCTCTTTTAAGGATCTATTCAGTGATGAATTTCACTTTGCAAAGGAGAGAAATACGGAGAGAAGCTCAATTTCCAAACTTGGATATGCCATGGTTCAAGTGTATTTTCGACCAGATATTGTTGGGTGGGGGATGAATGAACTACTAAAAGTTGTGAGTTGAGTTAAAGGAGTGCAGTCGAGTTTGTATTTAGCCAGAATGGCACAGGAGAGGAACAAATCTGTAACTAATCAGTCAGAAGTGTGAGATTGTGGCATAACCTTATCTTTTTGTTTCATTTTTGCCTTAATATTCACTTTGTGCACTCCATGGCGGTGTCTTGTTGATTCCAACGTAGTCAGATGATTACTGTGAGATTCTCTTGTAGATTTCTACTGCTCAAATTAGTTCCCCTTTCCAGGCAGAAAAGGTTTATAATCAAGATGTCTATTTTAAGAGGGCTGTTAAGTATGTGGGAGAACCAATGACTCACTTGGAATCTATTGCTTCCTCTGCGGTATGTTGTTTCTGCTGCTCATGTTAAGCTTTTGGCTAGGTTGGAGAGAAACAGTGCCATAGACTTTAAGATTCTGGTATTGACATGAATATTGTCTGCACTGCTTTTGTTTGATTCAGGTACGTGCTGCTATCAAAGTCAAGGCATCTGTTATTATCTGCTTCACTTCTTCAGGGAGAGCTGCAAGGTCTCTCTTCTCTCTCTCTCTCTCTCTCTCTCTACGGTCATCATATTTGCTATGTATTGATGTAAATTGTGTTTTCCTGTCGAAGAGACATTTTTACCAGGCCTTCTCACCAAAGAAGGCTATCTCCTGAAGTCATTCTCTAGTGCAGCAAACTTAATTCATAACGTTTTACTGATAATGCAGATTGATAGCTAAGTATAGGCCAATGATGCCAGTATTGTCTGTTGTCATTCCTCGTCTCAAAACGAACCAACTCCGCTGGACATTCAGTGGTGCATTTCAGGTAGTCATGTTTTGCGAAGGACTTTCTTTTTGAATTATGTTTCAACTTATATATATATTACTATTACCATCATGTTACCCGTGCCAAATTGAAGTGCTTTTTATGCCTATAATACAAGAATCAAGCTTCTGCTATATGGATTTTTGTGGTACATCTGCTTTCACTCATTTTGTGATACTTCTGCTTTCACTCATTGATGATATGCTTTTCTTCTGGCTACATGGTTCAATAATGATACATCCTTACTGAATATGGATCTGATTCATTCTACCTCCTATAATTGTGTGCATTATTTTCTGGTCATATGCTATGATGATGTTTCCTTGAAAAAATTGAAAGTCAATTTTTGCAAAAACTGTGTTTCCAACAAATACCCACTATTTCTGATGTGAAGCAAGTATTGAAATCCTGTCAGACTGTCAACTTTTCCCTACTATTTCTTAATCACTCACACTGACTCTTGGTGTAAGAAAAGGTTTCTTGGGATGCCAATACAGCTCTTCTCTGATGCTTTTTTTTCTTTTTTCTTTCTTTAGTTCATATTATCATCGATGATATACCATTGTCAAATAGTAAATGAAACTGATTTTATTTGTCTAATGCATCGATGACTTAATTGACAGGCTAGGCAGTCTCTTATTGTTAGAGGGATTTTCCCCATCCTTGCAGATCCAAGACATCCGGTATGAATTTTTTCTCCTGTTCCTCCCTTAATAAGTGATTTCTTTCTAGATCTACAGGTCTGTATTCTGATTAAAAATTATGTTAACCAAAATGGAATTGTAAAGTGTTGATGAACAATGTCGCTTGACCTCATCTTGTATTTGTTTTTCGCTTCATGTTGACTCGTTTCATTCCAACATTAAATAATTTAGGGTCTTTAACTACTAAAATTCTCTACAAACATTATCCCAATGTGTATGTAGGTAGTAGAGCATTGTCTCGCTTACCCTTCCATACTAGTTAGTCGTAGTATTTCTCCAGTAGTTTTTTGTCTGTCGATTTCTGTTACTATCTACTATCTCTTGTACTTTGATTACCCACACTTTTTGTGTAGTTACTATTCCATTTTTCAGAATGATGTGCCATGCTTCCTGTGGTGTTTTGCCATGATCCCTTCACTTCAGTTATTTCTTTTCCGATCTGCTTTGATATGCTTTTACTTGAGTCGAGGTCCATCTGAAACAGTCTCTCTACCTCCCAAGGCAGGGGTAAGCTTTCCATACACTCTATCCTCCCAGACCCCACTTGTGGGATTACACTGGGTAGGTTGTTGTTGCGTATGCAATGACATGGGTAAGACTTAATGTCAGCTAGTTCGTATATATTGCCCACATGGATTTTTCTTTAATTCTGATTCGTCTTTCGGTAGGTGTATATGGATTTTATTTGATAACTGCAGAATACACGGGACACTAATTTGCAGTTGTCAGATATGATCTACTTTTTGTATTAGGAATTATCCATGAACAACTAATAAGCATTTCTCTTACAAGCATGTGGCTTTCTACCACGTTTCATCAAATAATGGAGCAACAGTTTGAGTTTGCCTATTCTGGAGACATACAGTTAAATATTCAACAGAAGACTTGCCATAAAGTCAAAATCAAAATCTAGTTGTCTATGTTCTGGTCATTGGAATCTGGTCAGAAAATTCTCGTTCATCGTCATCCCGTCAGGAAAAGTTCTAACTGTCAGAAACTTGGCAAAAAATTGACTGACGGAAAATAACTTTTTATTGATTGAAAAAGGTTCGAGAAAGGGCGCCGTCAAAATTGTCCCTAATAAAGCATAGAATGATTGATAAGTCACCGGAAAGAGGTGTATGTGCTGCTGGAAAAGTCACCAAAGAGAGACAGGTATTACTGGATTAGTCACTGGAAATAATAGTGAAGCTATACGAACGGTCTTTCAGAAAAGGCTAAAAATAGAGAAAGAAAAAGCAATGTGAATGGGAGTTACTTATGCTGCTGTTAAGATTGTAGGGAGCCTTTGTATCATGGGAGATAAAAAGTATAAGAGGAAAGATAATTTAAGATAATGTATAAAAAAGTTGATGAGTATACAAGATAAAAATGTGATATATAAGTCAGCATCAACAGAAGAAAAGGACTTGACTGACCGCTGTTCAAGAGAGATCCCGGAGGCTCGAACTTTTTGCTAACGAACATTGAAACATGGGCCGAAGGAAAGAGGAATACCAAACTTGATCAAAAAGGGAAAATTTAACGAAGGGTGAAGTATCTTTGGGTAGTGCATTATCTTCCTTCTGACCTTCTTAACTTCATAATTACTGTAACCTTCTTTCTTCTTGTTAGAATGTTTGATGTGCCATGTTGAGAATATTGAATTTGTTCTTACGTTCTTCAGGCTGAGTCCACAAATGCAACCGATGAGTCAGTATTGAAGGTTGCACTGGACCATGGGAAAACAGCGGGTGTTATAAAGCCGCATGACCGAGTTGTTGTTTTCCAGAAAGTTGGTGACTCATCTGTAGTGAAGATTATTGAACTTGAGAATTAGGTTTGTACATCTTTGTATGTTCACTTGGCTGCACAACATGAGAGTATTCTCAAGTTAACAGAATGCATGAAAATCGTCCTCATGTAGCTATAAAACCAGTTGAACTGTCACCGTAATAATTGCTCCTGTAACAGATCTAAATCTCTGTAAGTAATGCTTACCAGTTTGCATTGTAAGAATACCATCTTTTAAGGCAATGCCCTCTCTAATAAATCTTTTTTCTTTCTAATCCATATGTCGCGTCAGATTCTTTGGACTATTTTTCCCTTGAACCGAAGGTCTATCTGAAACAGCCTCTCTACCTCTGAGGTGTAGAGGTAAGGTCCGCGTGCACTCTACCCTCTTCACTGGGTATGCTGTTTTCATATGTTGTGTAGGCAGTGAGGGGTGTCATCCAACATGGCTTCACATTTTTGTGTCAATAGTGTTATATATATCTTCAGGTATGACTGATATCTTATAAATTCCTCTCTTCTTGATAATAACAAACTCTTCATAGGAACACTGCCAAACATTCATTTGGTTAAGGAGAAAATGAATCATCAAGATTACTTAAAGGTAAACCTTCTATTAGTGAGATCATCTACCTTGATAGAGAACTTAATTCAAGTACTGTGACAAGTGTGAAGCTAGTATATATAACATCAATGACATCAACTATAGAGGAACTCAAAATCTCATTAGTAGATAGAAACTAAAGAGCACATCTTATTACAATTTCAGATATCATTTTCTTTTTATAACTCAATCAAACACTACAAGCTTTTGATATTCATCACCAGAAATTGCTTGCATCATTACAGCTTCTGGCTCAAAATCTCACCTTCCTCCAAGAACAAAGTCACAAGATTCTTTGAAAATCCACTCACAAGTGCTACTCCTTGTTGTTTACTAGGAACTGGTGTTGCCCTTGAATTCCTCAAATTCCAAAACACAATTTCAGGCACCCTGTTATAACCTTTTCGCTTGAACTTTCTCCGTATCACTTGATAATCTGTGTCCCATGGACTTGCTGAAGCCTGATCAAATTCCATGTCACTGAAAACAAACACTCTCTTTATCATCTGTTCCTCACGCAAGTTCCCCCTCACAGCAACTTCGAGAATCTTATCAAATACTTTCTGAAAATCTGTACTACCATCCCAGTCCATTTTCCTAATAAAATTAGTCTTCTGTGACAATCTTTTCCCTTTCACTATATGAAATTCTGGACATGCACACTCCCAACATATTTGACACAGGCTTCATTTTGGGGGCCATATTGTTTGATATATGGGCCGAGGGTCTCTTGGAAACAGCCTATGTACCTCCACGAGGCAGTGGTAATGCCGGTATGTTGTTGTTGTATTGTTTGATATATGGTTGAAGGAGGAAGGTGATTATGGTGAGGTGAGAAATGTTTTGGAGTAATTATATATAGTGATGGTTTTAATTGGTGGCTACACAATATAAAACCGACTTAGGTTTTTTGTTTTGGGTAGTTATTGAGTTAAAAAATAGGGTTGTTATATAAGATGTGAAGCTTAGTTTATGAAGTTGTAGTTTCTTACTGTTTCTGTGCGTTTAGTTACTTGTTTTGCACGGTAAATAAGTAAAGAGGAGAAGAGTTGGTGTTTCTAATGAGAGGCGGATTCACGATATTGAGGTTCCGGGTGCCACATGGTTTTAACTTAGGCTTCGACTAGATCTATTTTGAGCTTCGATCAGAATTATTCATTTTTTCTATTAGTTAAACCGAATAAAATAATTTAATTATTATAACGATTTTGAACAAAGCTTAAAACTTCATCAAGGAAAAAAGTTTTTTTAACGTTTTATTAGAAAAAATAGTTTTATGTCCTTTTTACAAAAAAGTAATCATCATTTTCTACACATAAGAGATTTCATTTTCCTACTAAGAGATTAGAAAAAAGTTATTTTCATTTTCTTCTATTCGAATTGTAAGAGGGTAAGAGATCTCATTTCTTTGAAAATGATCTCTTATGATCAATTATAAATTGAATTAAAAAATAATCATGTTTTTTAATCGTAAAAATGAAGATTGCTTATAAAAAGAACATAAAACATAAACAAATTTGTAAAAAACTTCAAAATCGTATTTCCCTAAATTGTCATATTCCCAAATTATTACTCAAGAATGGATGATTGGAACTAAAACTTATTTAAATGCATATTTTGTACTCAAAAGCAAAGACATAACAAACACCATGAACTTAAAATAGAAGCAATAATTAATAAAACTCATGTGTATAATTTTTGTATCATTTTCTGTATCGATCGAGGTGTACATGTGTCGTGGCACCTCCAAACTCATTAATAGATTCGCCCCTGTGTTTGTTAGATTCAAACTAAAGTTATTAGGGGTCGTTTGGTAGCTTAGTTAGTTAGTTAGTTATCTGAACTCTCACCTTATTGATGAAGGTTCAATTCCCAACATGTGATTCCCATTCCCATTCCCCCGCCCACAATTTTTTATTTTTTTTAAAAAAAGGAAGAAGAAGACGACTATTTGTGGAAAGAGTATGAAATTAATAAATATTCTCGAGTCATGGTTCGTGAATTTAAAAAATCACATGTGGGGATTTTGTTTTTTTTAATACGTTTGTAATACTATAAGCAATTACCTAAGTAGCTACTTGTTCAAAATTTACTATTTAGTGGACATTCATACTCAATTAATGAATTAATTTACTTTATAAAATTTTTTAATGCAAAACATTTTGAACTAAAAAGTACAATATTGAGCAACACATTTTCGTTAGAAAGAAATACGCACATATACAAATTTATTTTTTATAAACAATTTTAATGATGGATAATTCCATTGGAAAACAACCATAAAGGGCAAAGAAATGAATGTTTCTTTTACTACAACTCAAAAAATTGATACATTATCTGACAACATGGCCATATATACAATTATCCCCAAAAAAATGGTGTGTTAAAATTATATATGGTTCGATTGTTGTAAGTTCAAAAAATTTTAAAATTCTAATTTTGCTTTCGATCTACCATCGCTAAAAGGTGCCTTTTTGCTTGACTTAAAGAACCATATGCAAAATCAAATGCAATATCAAACCATCAACTTTTTATAATAGCAGAATATTAAGAAAAAGGTCGCCTCTTTCGAGCCGATGATTTTAATGACTTTTCTATCTGCGTACACCTATTCTCTCCGGACCTTATCTGTGGGATTAGTTATTGTAAAGGAAAAGGCCTCCTCTTGCTGTTCAACACTGTTTCCAAATTTTATCTAGTAGTAAGGCAGCTCTTGCTTTCATTATTAAAACGTACAATAGTAAGTCCTCCATGATACAATGCTTATGAATTCTTTGATTTGCATGTTATATGCCATATGCTAAATCTTGTAACTGAATAAACTCCTTGAACAATATTTAAATGATTAAGAAATAATGACTGGAAAATTGGAGACATAGTGTAATAGGAAAACAAAATTATCTCTATTTATCTAATATTGTATCACAAGGATGACTGGATTGGTTGAGTAAAGGATCTTTCAAATGAGGGATGGGAGGATCTCAAGGCTCGGAACCAGTTGCATGATTTTCGATTGAGTTCGCGTGCAGAACTTAACTAGTAATGTGGTTTAACTCACTTGTATGATTTGCGGACTATTACATTATACTTAAACGGAATTTACCCTATACGTACCTAAAGAGTAACGGTTGAAAGTTCCTTTGTTATTAAAATAATTTTACTTTCAAATAGCAAATGTTAAGCACCCGTTGCCTAATGGATAAAGTGGCTGACTTCTAATCAAGCGATTATGGTTTCGAGTCCCACCGGGTGTGATTGATTATTTCTTTTTTCTAAGAAAGAGGCTTTTTTTCTTTTTAGGCTAAGAAAGAGGTCGTTTCGTTCGCAGACTAAGTTATTCTACGATTATAATCTTCGGACTAATTTTTTATCCCACTTCAAATATAGAAAGATATGGCCAGCCTAAGTTATCCTATGATTATAATCTTGGACTACTTTATCCCACTTAAAGTAATAATATCCAACGTTAACTTTGAAACTAATCACATCTGGAAAGATATGGCCAGCCTAAGTTATTTTATGATTATAATTTTGGACTAATTTGTCCATAATAATATCCAACGTTAACTTTGAAACTAATCACGGTATCTGGAGAGATATGGCCAGTTTCTTTTATGCCAATCACGGTGCTATTTCTTTTCTACACTTGTCACGAGAAAAAAGAGAGATTTTCTTGTTTTCTTTTAATTGGGGGTAGGGGAAGGAAAAACGAAGAGGAAATTACAATGTGGAGAATTGAAACCTTACGAATAAAGTGAGAATTTTAATAGCTAACCAACTGAGCTACTAAAATTTCGACAGAGATTCCACTTGAAGAGAATCAGTGTTTTTTAGAAAGAAAATTAATTTGACAAACAATGACATTTTCTTCAATATGATTATGCCAGATTAACTTGGAATGATGTTTTTTCTTTTTTTAGCCAGAACAAGTCATAGATGGATATATAAAAGGAGTTTAGTACATTACATAACACAACTATGTCATACTGCTGTGAGGTACAGACACCTCACTTTATTTAGGTAGAACGCACTGCAAAAATCTTATGATCTTAAACAAAATATATGTGAAATATTTCAAAATGTCTTTCAATCTTTTGATCATAAACATGATTGTACCGGAAAATCGTTGGACTATAAAATAAAAATTAGAAAAACAAAGACATTAAAGGATTTCAAACATCAAATATACTAAACATACTTCTATGAAACTTTTTTCCCTGCTAATATTAGATTGATCACAGTTTTGACAAACCTTACTCAAACCTAGAGTGTGTGTTTTTACTCATTCAGAATTAAGTGCCAATATTAGCAGGCAAAAACTGAAACTCCAAAATGATCAAGTTTTATGATGATATGATAGTCAATTTCTCATATTGTTGCTCAACTAATAATTATTATCTCAAACTCACTTTCTTTACAGAAAAAAAAAACACATACAGAATCAAGAAGAAAAGTGAAATAGAATACGTGAATATTAGTTGAGTAACCGTATGAGAAATCAATTCCAGTATCAGAATCACTTGACATCTGTGAATACATGACTGCAAAATATCTACACATAAGGTTTGCGCCATATTTGTCAACAGAGAAAGCAGGAAGCAGTTCAATTTTTGTCAAGCCAGTGAAGAATCTTCCATTGTTAATTAGTACATTGACACTGGCTTTTTCCAAAAGGGATCTATTCGTATATACATCAATCAAGTCAGTCCACTAATCAAAATGTCTATCCATAGTACAATAAAACGAACGATATACTAATTTAACACGGGAAATGACTGGAAATTCACGCCCCTTCTGCCGCGGTCCTTCAAACTGCCATCCAATGTCTACGCCATCACATCAAATAGCTTCAGTGAAACGCAACTCTGCAGGACCAGGACCTAAAATCCCTTTTTGCTCAGTTATCTTGCCCAATCCTGTAGATGAATCAGTCTGTCCGCTCTTCTCCTCTTCATCCCACAATATGACTTGCCATTCCATCTGGATCACGAGGAGACCAAACTTTGATTAAACACTAGACCACTATGAAAAGCATTGCAAGGGTAGTAATGCAACAACGAAGTAGCAAAACACAGGCATGTCCATTGCCAAGAAACTACTCCTGTAGATGGTTTCTTTTAACCAAAGATGCTGCTAATCTAAAGAGTCAAACAGTAACTCAATGGGATCGCTTATTTCCCAACCACAAATTATGGGGACTTTCCATGAATAAGTATGCTGCCTATACACAGTTTGAACTTTGAAGATCTTATGAAATTGAACAAAAACCTCAAAAGTGGAGGAAAAATCGTACCTCGTCAAGATAGTGGGTTCCAACAGGCATAAATGGAGTTGTAAGTGGAGGTGCAATCTCTGGATCAGGCTTCTGAAATATGAATGTGGTGTATAGACCTGCAAAAGAAAAATACCATAACGATAGAATATGAGGGAAAGATGTTGTAATGCTTGACCAGATTTTAGTGAATGGTCAATGCAATGAATAGACTGATTACCTAAAATGTCATATGATCTTGGGAGAAGTCTGCCCCTAGGATCAATAAAGTTATGACCAGCATCCTGTAGCATTCCGAGAAATTGTGCTCTATGAATGGAGTAAAATGAAGGAAGAATCAGCTGCTCTGATTGAAGCAATTTATCAGAACTTTCTTGATGGAGACTAAAGACAATTGAAACAATGGTCTAAATGAACAGAAACAACTTAATAATCTAAGAAAATGGAACCGAAAAAGCTAAGCGAAGCAACTTCATTAAATTACCAGTTATTTCTTCTGAAAACAATAAAAACTGTGGTATGCTAAACCTTATTTAAGCACTAATACCAAAAGGAAAAATAGTTATAATTAGAAAAAGTCAGTCGGTATACAATAACTCACCCCTTAAATTCGTTAAAGAAAGGAAAAGGGTTCAAGTGATGGGTAAACATTTTCTTTCGCACTTACTAGGAAATATTATATATCTGGTGAGACAAGTACAGAACACTGCACAACATGAAAAAAGATGATTTGAAGACACGTTCCTCACCCAATATTACATCGACCTTAGTACTATGCAAGGCATGTATAAACTATTTTTTCACATAAAGAGATCATGAAGTATATAGTTTCCCTACCCAAGAGACTATAACATTTAAAAGTTTAGCTTCAAAAGAATCATCACTTTACCTTCATGGCTTAATCAATGATGTGACTAAACTTTAGGTAAATTTCATGATAGATTAAGAAGGTAAACAAGCGAAATGAAACAGCCATAACGGTGAAGTTGTAGTTTACAATCTATTACCTGTTATCATCATAAAAATCTGTCAAGTTCTGAATCTCCATGTGCTCAAGGCCAGCCTCTCTGGCCAACCTGAGGAATATGACTTTACGAATTAATTATAGGATTTACTTACATTGGCAACAACAACAACAACAAAGCTATAATACTTCCTCCCATCTTGGAAATGCAAGAGCACAAATTTTGACATCTGAAACTCAAAAAAATGACACACAAACCAAAGATGAATGTGGATAGGCTATTATGTTTGTAAAACATTGTAAAATAAAATACCCAGATTCACATTATTGAAACAGGTTTGGGTTATATTCCCATATCCGAAAAAAGCACGACTTCAAACGGACGAACATTGGATGATAGAAGTATCATCATGGATCATGCTTGGAGGCATGGCAGGGTTCTTCCCTGCTGGAAGCACTTACAGGGAAAAGTGGGGCTCAAGGGAGATATAGTTAGAGATATAGGGTGGCTGACGGTAGCAGAAAACAACAAAACTAATTGAAATTTGACACAGGTTATTGCTGCATGAACCTGAGCAGGCTCGGAAAATGAACCAAACATTGAGTTTCAGCAGAGATGTCACTTGCAAACTTCAATTGGTACTTCTTACCAAAGAAAGGAAACCTGAAATCAAATTCACAATAGAACATCATTAATCGCCTCAAAAGAGGAACACAATAAGATCAAACATAGGTGGGTGGTAAGTGGATTACATACTTCTCTTCCTCAACCTCAAAAGTAATCATGTAATTTTCTGATCTAATGCAATTAGGAACAATGTTTGGTTTCATCCCGCCGCTCCTATTATGGTATGCTTCAACATTCTTCTGGTACTTGGCCCTATGACGACCACATGGTTAAATGGAGTGCAAACAACCAAACAAGATTAAGCCGAAACTTGAGACAAAATGACTTGCGCAAACCGAGAGAATCAGCATGAGTGGATCCCAACAAGGCCTTGAACCGAAGTAAATCCCCATGCCTACTAGACTTACATAAGCATCCTCTTTTTTATAAGGTAGACTTGCATAAGAATCTTATTGTGATATACTTGTTATAATTGAAAAATATACATCAATTCATAAAAGAAAGTAAAGAGAGACTCTAATCAAAATCAGGTCATTTTTAACCACCACCCCATCCCCACCACCCCAAAAAAAAGGCAAGAAAATGAACAAAAGAAAGCATAAGAAATAAAATATAGGTTCTGATGTATGCCTCTAACTTATATGTCATACTTCATTCAGACGATGTAAATAATGTGAATCTAATGTATCAAGGCAATTACGGAAGCAAGAGGAATGAATAACCCAACTACCCAAAAAACGGCTATATTGCTATTTCTTTTGATAAGGTAAAGTGCTTACTGATAAATAAGTACCAAGAGGGTACTGCAGAAAGATAACTGAGTTATTGATAAAAGGATTTTACAGCCCATAAACAAGGATCTCGCTCTTTTCTTTCTCAATTTGTTGAGTAATGTCAATTATCACTACGAAGAATCATGACCTACTATAACGTGCAAACACCTAAAGATTCTGTTATTCTCCATTCATCTCTTCATACAGTGTTTTCAAAGACTGATTTCAACTGTCCTTAGACCCTTGTTAGAATATGAGTAGGAATAGGAATAGCATATAAAATCCTCTTTGGAAAAGGATTGTAACGTAGTATCCTATTAGGAAAAGGATTGTAACGTATTATTCTGTTAGGAAAAGGATTGGAATATAGTGTCTATAAATAGAGCCTCAATGTAATAATGTAGTTACAATAATTCAATAATATTATTCTTATTATTTTTCTCACATGGTATCAGAGCTTCACGATCTTGGTAAAGAATCAAAGAGTTTCCGCTGCCGGCCGGCTTCTATAATCCATATATGTCGCCCGTCTGGCCGATGATTATGTTACCAAAAGTTAGGTCACTGATTCACTGTGTATCTTTCTAGAGACTATTTTCTCATATCTTTGCGTAGCACCATGCATCTGTCCGGTGACTACTTTTTCATATCTATTTTTCTTAGCACCGTGCTTCTTTTCGGTGACTATTTTCTCATATCTGATTTGCGTAGCACCGTGCATCTTTCCAAACTACTTTCTCATATCTGAGTTGCATAGCACCGTGCATCTTTTTGGTGACTCCTCATATCTAATTTACGTAGTTCCGTACGTCTTTTCGGTGACTCCTCAGATCTAATTTATGTGCGGTCGTGCCATTATTCCAACCCTACCAATATAATCTCTTTTTCAGTAGGGTCGTGCCATCATTTCGACCCTGCCAATATAATTTCTCTTTTCCAGTAGGATGCCGTCATTCCAACCCTACCCATATAATTTCTATTTCTCAATAGGGTCGTGCAGTCATTCGGAACCTACCCATATTTCTCTTTCTCAGTAGGGTCGTGTCGTCATTCCGACCCTACCTATATAATTTTTTCCTCAGATTGTAGTCACTTTTCAGCCATCAAATCTAATAATCCGGCGTGTGAGCATGTTTCGGCTAAGTTTCCGGTGACTTTCTTGTTCAAGATCTACTTATCTCTTGATTTTGAGATGATACGTATATTTTATACCAGTTTTCTATAAATTTCTAGTGACAAATCGACTTTCTAGCGATGTTTACTACTTTTCGGATCACTTTTTTAGTTTGTTCCTTTTCAATTGAAGTTTCCCAGACGTCCAGAGCAGTCCTTATTAGTTTTCTTGCAGACATCTTCACCAAGTCCCTCACCCATCCTCGTGTTAATTACATCCATAACAAGCTTGGTACATATGTTTTCTATGCACCAGCTTGAGGGGGAGTGTTAGAATATGAGTAGGTAATAGGAATAGCATATAGAATCCTACTTGGAAAAGGATTGTAACGCAGTATCCTATTAGGAAAAGGATCGGAATGTAGTGTCTATAAATAGGGCCTCAATGTAATAATGTAGTTACAATAATTCAATAATATTCTTCTTATTATTTTTCTCACAACCCTGAAAGCTCAGTTAAAGCCAGGTTGTTCGCTTTGCTTCACTTAAGCAGCTATTTTGTGTAGGCACTAAGGTGCTAAGGCATGTTGGCTTTGTCCTTGAAAGAGCTATAACAGATAATATTATAGTTGGTAAACTGATGTACTAATTGTTAAAAAACATTAAGAGTCTCTATTTAGTGATTCACAATAAAAAATGGCAGCCCCGTACACAAAAATTTAAAAAATAACATAAGAAAACTAACTCCAAAAATAATTTCATCTACAACAGAAATTAAGATAGTTTTCAAACTTGATGGATACGACAATTTTCTTTAAGTAAAGGTAAATTTTATTTCATCAACAAATAAATATTAATCCAATTCTTCGAAATTGAGATTTTAAAGATCTCTTCTTACTTTTGGATCACTTTGCGTGTTATTGTTTGAATGCATGGCTTCATCCATGAAGCAATAACCCCTCGCTTCACCTCATTTTATCATTTTAAAGTTTTAAGCGACAAACTGATGGCTTTTAATAGCATCACTGACAACAAAAGGTAGTTTTGAGCATTCAAAAGACACCCCACTTCAGCAAGATGAGAAGAAAATAGACTACAAATATGTGATCAATTATCCAATTTTAGTTTCATACCATATAGTAGATGAGTCAGGAGTAATACCAAGAAAGTAACCCCCAGGTTTAAGCAAAGATGATACATTATGCAATAGCCTCCTTGCTTTCTCTTCACTATCAAAGCACACCTGCAAGTACATATCAGATTACTGTCAATGCCACTAACAGATATTAAAAGTACACATAAACAAGACACTAGTACAAGAACAGCTAACCTGTAAATTGTGCATGCAGAAAATGATATCAGCCTGCTTTTCCTTGTCCTTCCAATGTGAGTCTACATCTTCCTGCACAAAAACAATGTACTTCATGCAATTAACTACCAACTAGACAGAGACAAACAACAAAACTCATAAGCTGAGAACTCAATAGATAACACTTCAACTCTCTTGGCTTTTTTTTTCTTATCCAGACAATATAAATTAATCAAGAGAGTAAAATACAGAGCAGCAACCCAACTGCCAAACAGAATCTGATAATGAAAACCAACAGAATACTGGATTCACAAGTTCAATTAGCTTAGACCATGTAAAATACGCCCAAAAAAGAATAGTTGTTGGACTCACAATACAAGGATCGAGCTCAATGAACTCGGATGTGTAAGCCTTCCGCTGATTCTCCCACTCTTCCTTCACTTCATTCAATCCCGAAGTTGCCACATCTATTCAACACAAATTGCAAATTTAAGCTTTAAAGAGTATCTATGCAGTACTCTCAAGTTCAATTATATGAGGGTGTTTGGCTGTATGCGGAGTTTAAGAAAGAAAAATCTTTTACGCATAAACTATATGTATATATATGTGCTATACCAACAGTACCGTTAGAATCTTGTCCTAAGCACATTATTCATTTCAGTAAGAATATGCCATTAAGGACAAAATGGAAATGATAAAATTAAAGAGTTCCTATATGTATGCATCGTGTATCTCAGACAAAAACACTAAATGAGTTATTCCTGTATGTTAAAGCCTTAATGGACAGAATTATCAAGTAACTATGCTGATGAGAGGTACTAGTGGCGGAGCCAGTAATTCAAACAAGGGGATTCAACAAAAAATCTTATGCCAAGAGAATCAACAAACTTACCTATACACACAACAACAAAAAAATATTTTTTTCCCTATTTCAATAGTGTAATTTTCCAATGAACGGCATTCAATTGAACACCTTTCACCCCTATGCCTCCACCCCTGAAGTTGGCGGGAGGTAGTAGGTACCTGTCAAGATGTGCACAAGTTGGCCTGAAGAACAAGGTTGTAAGGAGAAAGAAGAAAAGAATTAAACAAGAGTAACAGTCATCTTACCAATGCCAATGTAGTGACCAATTTGAGCTTCGTCCCACTTCTCCACATCAGGTACTTTGCCACAATACATTTCACAAACCTACATATCTCCCCAAACACAAACATAAGACGCATTAGAAATTTTCAACATATACATTAACACAAGTGGAACTATAATTTTGAATTTATAAATTCTAGATTCTAGAAACTGCACTTTACTGAATTCATGATAAATATTTCTTTTTAATGAACGTGGTGTCTGCGTCTACTTTCATGCACCTTGACTAATTTCACGAGATACCTATCACACCTCCAACCAATAAGAAGTATCACATAACTCTAACCATCTAGACTAGGACAGATGGGAAGAAATTAGGTTCATCGTAAATTATTAATACATATTAATTCCACGGAATACCCATCACCTCCCACCAACATGTACCAAAGAGTCCATCCAGATTAGGATAGATGAGAAGAATCGGCTTTATGACAAATTATTTATATATGTTAATTCAACAGAATAACTGTCACCTCCCACCAGCAACCAACAACAAGTATCAAATAGTTAACTAGGACAAATGCGGAGAAATCGAGTTCATGATAAATTATTTATACATATTAATTCCATCTGTTAATTTACCAAAGTTGTAATATTGTTTTACTGTGCACATGTACTAATACTACAAATATAATTTGATTAGGATTAGGTTTGTTCAATTTATTTAGACGTTAGTTTGCATTAGCCGTAGTTATCTGTTCCTATATTCTAGGAGTTAGTTTACGCTAATTTTGAATATTTCAGCTGTATATAAACTCCACTGGAGTCTCATCAAACAAATATACTTTCTTCTACTCTATTTCTCCGCCTTTATATGCCCTGTCGTCAAAAACTTAATCCAATTCAACCCAACATCCCAACTACCCATTAAACTATCTGGCAGCCACAACTTCACTATTTGGAAGGCCCAGATTGCCATGCTACTTCATAGCCATGACCTCTATGGTCATCTTAACAGCACCAAATTGTCCCCGCTGACAACAATCATCACCAACGAAATTGAATCGACCAACCCCGAGTACAAGGACTGGTTCGTCAAGATAAACTAATCCAAACTGCTCTTATGGCCTTTGTTGATGCCACAATCGCATCCACTATCGCTTCCGCGAACAACTCCAAAGCTACCTGGGATCAACTTCACACCTCCTTTGCGAACAAATCGCAAACCCGCATATTTAACTTTCGCCATCATCTCAGTCGTGTCAATAAAGACAGCCAATCTATTGTTGAATATCTACGTGAGATTCCCTCTCTGTATGATGAGCTTGCCACAGCCGGTTCACCGGTCAGAAACGAAGATTGTGGTGAAAATTTTGAGTGGACTCGGTCCAAAGTTCCGTGAGATTTCAGAAGCCATACGGGCACGAGACTCTCCAATCAGCTACGAAGAACTTTTTGACAAGCTTCTTGATCACAAAGTGTTCCTCAAACATGAGGATCTCAAAAAGACGACCACATAAGTCACTGCAACAGTTGCTCAACAAGTCACAAATTCTTCATCAGCACCACGCAATAATCGACGCCCACCTAACAACAACAACTGGCGTCCAGCAAAAAGACAACCCAATCAAAGTGCTATTCTCCCGGATTCAAACAATAGTTCTTAGTGGCGTAACTTCCCATATCAACCATCACGAGTTCTCGCTGTCAGTTCTGTGACAAATTCGGCCATACAGCAAATGTCGGTAGGTCCCGATCCCACAACCACTTTGAAGCAAAGGCTAATTTTGTTTCCCAAACACCGCCAAATGACCCATGGATTGTAGACTCGGGTGCATCTCACCACATTACCTTCGATACCAACTCCCTGCCCAATGTTCAGGACTTCAAAGGGATGAAGGAAGTGATGATGGGTAATGGTAATGTGATTCCAATTACTCAAACTGGTACCACTCATTTATATACGTCAAATAATGCCTTCAAACTCTCTACTATTTTATGTGCTTCTGCTATCGAGCGCAAGCTTCTTTCAGTTTCTCAATTTTGTCAAGATAACCAAACCTCAACAGAATTTTTTCCTTTTAACTTTCTTGTGAAGGATCTGACTACGGGAACACCTCTTCTATGCGGCCCGAATAAAGCAGGACTCTACGAGTGGCCATCAGCATCTCGCCCAACCATCAATGTTGTTGTTACCAGCCCTTCCTTACATCTGTGGCATCAAAGATTGGGTCACCCTCATTCTGGAGCTTTATTTTGCATTTTAACTAATTTCAGTCTTTCTTATTCTTTGAAAGAAAAATTCACTTATTGTAATTCTCGTTGCTGCAATAAAGCCCACAGATTTCCATTTTATTAAAACAAATTGTTCAGCAAATCTCCATTAGAAACACTTTATAGTGATCTGTGGGGCCATCTCCAGTGCTCTCAATTGATAAAAAACGTTATTATTGTATTTTTGTTGATCAGTATAGCAAATACATCTGGTTATACACAATGAAAAACAAAAATGAAGTTCAACAAATTTTTCAAAATCTACATCCTGTGCTTGAAAAACATTTTGATAAAAAAATACTTACCCTATACACTGATGGAGGAAGTGAATATCAAATACTAGACCCGTACCTCCACTCCAATGGCATACAACACCTTGTTTCTCCACCGTACACACCTCAAAGGGTTGCCATGGCTGAAAGACGTCATCGTCGCCTAGTTGAGACAGCTAAAACACTACTTCATCAAGCTGTTTTACCATCTGATTTTTGGTCATTTGCTTGTCATCATGCCACATATCTCATCAACCGTCTACCCACTAGCAAATTTTTAACAAGTCACCATTTAAAGTTCTTTTTAATGACAAACCAGCTTACGAATCTCTTCATACATATGGTTGTTTGTGCTACCCGTGGCTTCGACCATATGCCCAAAATAAGTTAGAACCATACTCCAAACCTTGTGTCTATCTTGGATTCTCTATCACTCATCATTCCCAATAGTGTTTTGACCCCACCAGTTCCAAAAAATTTCTCCCTCGGGATGTAAAATTTTTTGAAGATGTTTTTCTATTTGAGAGTATGTTTTCTTAATTGAAACAGAAATTTTCTTCTTGAAAGTGGGAAAAAGTTTCTTCTCCAAATAATTTTAACATTTTCAATCATGGGGAAAATACACTTGATGCTAATAACACCCAGTTGGCCCCCCACTATTCCACTAATGCGAGACACACGCCAAGATGCATGCTCAATTCGTGCCGCACAGGAAAATTACCCGAAGAAAGATCACTCCATAACTCAGGAACCAGGTAATATCCCAACTAATTAACATCTTCTTCTGATAGGCATAGGCAATTCCCTGCCGACAACCTTCAACCCCATTTAGTTTTCCAAAACCAACCGCATGTTTTCTCTACTTGTCCTATCTCCTAGAATCGCCGCCCACCAATTACCCACGTCTGTCGGTATCGACCACACTCATCATCCGTACTGCCACCCCCATCTCTCAGTTTACCTCCCCCATCTCAACCTACTATTAACATTCCACCCATAGGACAACATAGTGTGGTAACGAGATCGCAAAACAACATCGTCAAGCGACGGAAAATTGTTGACTACACTGCCCAAATGAACCAGCCAGCACCTATTCCTGTAACCCACAAGTAAGCACAAAAATTTCCATATTGGAGAGAAGCTATGAAGGCTGAATTTGATGCATTAATGAATAACCAGACTTGGGACTTGGTTCCACCAGACCATGCTCGAAATATTGTCCCTTGTAAGTGGTTTTTTCGAACTAAAACTAAATCTGATGGCTCCATTAATAGGTACAAAAAACGTTTAGTTGCAAAAGGATTCACTCAAAGGCCCGGAGTTCATTTTCACAAGACATTTAGCCTGGTGGTTAAACCAACTACAATTCAAATAGTACTCCCAGTTGTTGTACAGAAGAACTGGCAGCTACATCAAGTAGATGTCAACAATGTTTTTCTTCAGGGAAAGATTAAAAAAGACGTGTATATGCCTCAATCTCCTAGCTATGAAGACACGAATCATCCCAACTATGTCTGCCATCTCAAAAAGGCAATTTAAGGACTCCCGCAAGCTCCTAAAGTCTAGTATGATGCACTGACTAGTTCTTTGATTCGAATAGGGTTCAACATGTCCGAGTGTGATAATTCCCTCTTTGTTCTGCACAATATGGGGGTCACTATTTATATTCTGATCTATGTGGATGACCTCATAATCACAGGCAGTGATGAAACACTCATTCAACATGTTGTTACCTCTCTTTTGAAAACAATTTCTCTCAAGTACCTTGGTTTATTTCACTATTTCTTGGGCGTTAAGTACACAGGAATGTTGATCGCTTGTTTCTCCGTTAATCAAGTATATACAAGAGATTTTACATAACACTCAGATGCAAGACTGCAAAGGTATTCAGTCACCTATGAGCATGTCCGAGACCCTACTAGTTGATGACAGAGTACCTAAAACTGATGGAAAAGAATACAGAAGTGTGCTCGGTAAGCTTCGGTACCTTTCATTTACCCGACCTGACATCACATATGCAATAAACAAGCTTACTCAGTTCAACACCTCTCCTTCGATGCTTCACTGGAAGGCAGTTAAGCGGATCCTGCGATACCTTAAAGAAACATTCCAGTATGGTATTCGGATTTCCCCACAAAAATCGACTGCTCTCTATGCCTATGCTGATGTTGATTGGACAGGTGACATCAATGATCGTCGCTCTATCTCGGACTACATTGTTTATCTGGGCATGACGCCCATCTCCTGGAGTTCTCGTAAGCAACCTACTGTCTCTTGATCTGCGGTTGCTTCCGCCTTATCTGAAACGAATTGGGTCACTCACTTGCTCAAAGATCTTCATGTGTCACTCCCTGCTACACCTATAATACTTTGTGATAACCTTGGGGTTACGTACATTGCCGAGAATCCGGTACACCATACCAAAATGAAGCACCTTGAGGTTGATCTTCACTTTGTTCGTAACCAGGTCCGCAATGGATTGGTCCAAATGAGGCACATACACTCCGCTGATCAACTTGCATTAGCGCCCCGATTTCACTAAAGAAGAAAGGAGAAAGCAGATCCACTTACCAAACCATTGTCCAAGCCAGTTTTCCAGCTAATGCTTCCCAAGTTACATGTCTCTTCACACCTAACTTGAGGGGGGCGTAATAGCGTATTAGCATTAGTGTTTTATCAGTGTTGTAATATTCTTTTACTGTGCACATGTACTAATACTACAAATATAATTTGATTAGGATTAGATTTGTTCAATTTATTTAGGCGTCAGTTTTTATTAGCCGTAGTTATCTGTTCCTAAATTCTAGGAGTAAGTTTACGTTAATTTTGATTATTTCATCAGTATATAAACTCTACTGGAGTCTCATCAAAGAAATATACATTCTTCTACTCTATTTCTCTGCCTCTATACCTGTCACCTCCAACCAGCAACAGATACAAGATAACTCTATCCACCATAACTAGGACACAAAGGAAGAAGTCGGTTCATGATAAATTATTGATTTATACAAATTAATTCTGCCAAATACCTGTTACCTCCCTCCAGCAACACGTACCAGATAACTTTGCCTATCAAGACTAGAATAGGATAGATGGAAAGATATCAGGTTCATGATAAATCATTTATACATACTAATTCCACGAAAGATTTGTCAACTCCCACCAACAACAAGTACTAGATACTAGGTAACTCTGTTCACCAGGACTAGGACACATGGAAAGAAGTCAGGTTCATGATAAATTATCTATACAAATTAATTCCACAAAATACCTATCACCTCCTACTAGCAACAAGTAGCTTTGTCCATCTAGGACTAGAACAGATTGAAACAAATCAGGTTCATGATAAATTATGAGTATATATGTCAATTCCACATCATATGTGTCACCTCCCACCAGCAATATCCATCCAGACTAGGATAGATAGGAAGAAATTGGATTCGTGATAAATTATTTATACATATTAAGTGAAATTTTTAAATATAAATATAAATATGAATTTCGAGCCAAAGCTACTGAGTTCTGTCTAACCCGATATTAATTGAACATTAAAAGGGAAGCACAATAGTGAGAGTAAAAGAGTACATACAGTGGCATAAGGGAATACGAAGATTTTGATAAGCACATTTTTGACGACATCGAGGAGTCGATGGTGAGTTGATTCGCTACTACTACTGCCTCTGTGACTCGGGAATGAACTCATCGTCCTCCCTAAAACCCACAAAACCCTACTCACCCCTATGATATACAGTTGTAACTTGAAAATATTATTATTTTTTTATTTATTTTTTTTAAGTTCTATCAGGGTGTGTTTTGGTATTAAAGAAAATGTTTCTTGGAAGTAAGTTTCTTATTTAGTCCCTCGGTCAAATAATACTTGGTCTACTATTAATTTAGTGTAGAAAATTAATAAATAATTTGTTTTAATCTATTTTATTTTGATTATTAAATATTATTCATCACTCGATGAAATTATATTTATATTATTTATTCTAATACACTTTATCAAACGACCCTCGAAAGTAAAGTCACAATTGTCTCTCAAAATCTTTTTCACATCCTTTTTATTATATTTATGGAAGGTATTTTTATAAAAAAATATTATGTCTTTTTAAAAATTATTTGATTCATATTATTTTTAATACAACAAATTAAATACTATATAAGAAAAATACAAATATAAATAACACAAATAAAACTAACACAAAATTATTAATACAAACATTATTAATATAATATATTTTTTATTATTTTTATACATGCTATTAAATGATTTCAAAATATTAGTAATACATAAATATATATCAGTTGTGATATTAGTAATACACGAAGAATAATTCATGCTTTATGTTGTGAAGTTGGATGCCATATGTCCAAACTAAATGGCATGTGACATGCTTTTACATATGTGAAAAACAAGTCATAACTCATCTCTTAATTTTTGGAGAATTTTCTATTTCTGTCTTTACTATAAATAGCCAAAATCAATGAAAGGCAAGATGATAATGTTTTGCACTCTCCATTAACTTGTTATTTCAATATACTTTATTTTGTTACTTTGATACATAATTTTATATCACGTTATCAGCACAAGTCTCTATCATTTCGAGTAAATACAGGTAACAAAGGTTAGTATTTATTTTTCTTAAATAATGTCAAATATATTCAGACACGAATTTGTTGCCCTAAATACATCGGGCAAAACTTACATGTACTGGACACTGAATGTCGAAATACATTTGGATGCGATGGATATGGCAGACACCATACAAAATGACAATCAGGCATCAAATCAGGATCGGGTCAAGGCCATGATATTTCTCCGTCATCATCTTGACGATGGATTGAAAATGGAATACCTCAATAATTTAGGATCCACTTATATTGTGGAATAATTTAAAAGAAAGATACGATCACCTGAAGAGGGTCGTCCATCCACAGGCACATTATGATTGAACTCATTTGAGGTTTCAGGACTTTAAAAATATAACTGATTACAATTCTGTGACGCAGTTGAATTTATGCGGAGAAAATATAGCTGATCACGACATACTAGAGAAAACATTCTCTACTTTTTCCGCCTCGAGTATGCTCCTGCAACAGCAATATCGAGAAATGGAATTTAAAAAGTATTCTGAATTGATTGCTCGTCTTCTTGTTGCTGAACAACATAATAAGCTTTTAATGAGAAATTATGAAAGTCGACCTCCTGGTACTGCTCCATTCCCTGAAGTGAATGTTGTATATTTTCACCAAATGAGGCGTGAAAGAAGCCCTGACCCCAGTCGTGGTCGTGGTCGTGATCGTGGAAGAGGTAGATATTTTAATCAGGGTGATCGTCTTGCAATAAACAATGACCCTCAACTCCAGCAGTGTAAAAAGAAGGGTAAAACTCCTGAAGCAGCGTCAAGGACGAACACTGAAAATAGATATTGTCGATATGGAGCAAAAGGACACTGATCGCGTATCTGTTATACGCCAAAGCATCTGGTGAAGCTCTATCAGACATCCCTTAAGAAAACAGATAATGACGTTGAGGCAAACTTTATATCTGAAGATAATGTTAAGACCATGAATTTAGATGCCTCTGATTTCTTTATAATCCCCAAAGGATATGTTAATCATCTTGTAGATGATGAATATGATATAGTCTGATTGTTTTACTTTCCTGTTTAAATTGATAAAGTTTGTGTAATACGTTATGTGCTAGTAATATTTTAATGTTTACATTGTTTATGTTTTCATCTTGAAGAATATATGAATACTCCTGAAGTAGAAAATCAGAAATTTACTCCTGAAGTAGTAAATCTGAAATTAAATATATGATAGAGAAAATTATGTACAACTATATGTATACCTCGATTTGCTCCTGAAGTAACAAAATATTGAAAGAAGCCCTAAGGTATCATCGTTTGATATGCTTAAGGCACATTGTAATAATTATATTTCATTCTCGAAGAATGAAAACTTTTGATAAATTGTTAATTATCTTTCATTCTCAAGAAATGAGAATTTTTTATAAATGTTATAATTACAGATCCATAGTGAATGTGATATTTAGTAAGGTATATAAATGTGCACTTGATTGTGAAAACCACATTCAGAAGGAGTAGAAAGAATTATTCTGAAATTTACTCCTGAAGTAGTAAGTCTGCAATTTATTCTGAAATAACAGAACCTTGAAATTTACTCCAGAAGTAGTGAATCTGATATTTACTTGTGAAGTAGTAAATTTGATATTTACTCCCGAAGTAGTAAGATTGTGCAATAGTAAAATCTTGCAAACGACTCTCGAAGTAGTAGACCTTTTACTCTAGTAAATAACTCATGTCATGATAAATTTGAAGTTTACTAGTTCTATTTATTGCGTGAATGATTTTGTCATCCTGAAGATGAGCATATTGAGTTTTAGACATATAATGAAGAACTAGAAGATTCTTCAAGAACTATTACTTGTTCTCATGATAAGTTAATTGAACCAGTTAATGTTGGGACTAAATTTTCTAAATTCTAAAAAACATAAAAGGTGAATAAGGGCTCATTCATCCGTCATTTGATATGATGGATCCACAAGATGGTCACATGTACGTTTATTGTCAACCTGCAGTTTGACATTCATAAAGTTGTCTTCTCAATTAAATTGAGTCAAAATCATAATTTTCAGATAATGTAGTCAAGACAATTGGTCTTGATAATGCTTGTTATATTCAAGTTGGTTTAGCATTGAATGCCTCATATAAATAGCTAAATCATTGCTTATGAGAACAAAGATAAAAAGTATTGATCTGAAATATATATTGCATACAATAACACTTGTGTGTATTAGACCAATAAATTATGATCAATTCTCCCCTCTCAATTGGTTCAGGGTTAGGAACCATATATTTTCCATCTAATAGCTTTTTGACATGCGGTATGTAATTAATAGATATACCATGATTCACAAAGATGGATTCTTCAAAATAGATTGGAGTATATGTTAGTTTTCCTAACATAAAGGGAGATAATAAGCAGCTAAGAAATATGTTGTGAATTATCGTTATCACGATCTTCATTTAAAAGATAATTCTAGTCAAATGTCAGAAGCATTTGCTGATCCAAAATTAATTTTATATTTAGCTGCAGGTGCTCCTACTATGTGTCCCTAAAGAACAAAGTCTACAACATGCATGAAGCATGGTAGATCAATTGATTCCAAATAAAATAATTCTTGAAAAGAAAATGGAGCAAATGATCATAATAAAGAGGCAATATGCTCTTGAAGAGCGACGACATAACGCTTCGTGAAACCTCCAGAAGAGGTTCAGGTTCCTGAAAATAATGAAGTGATGAGATCTCAATAAGTTATGTCGTAATGTGAACCGATATAAATGATATATTGTCAACAATATCTTTAGTACAATAGCGCGCAATATTATATAATATTATGAGGATCTGAATTCTACGTTTATTTAAGCATGTTGACATAGAAATAATTATCAAGTGGAATATGCTTCTTGGTAAGCATAAGGTTTATTTGGCCTGCAGTCCTGACACTAGAAGATGTCATGTATTTAATATTGAATGGTTCACTTGATAATGAAATTTAGATGAGAATCCCAGAAGGATTAAAAATGCCTGAAGCATATAGTTTAAAGTCTCGAGAATTATATTTAATCAAATTATAAAGATCTTTATACGATTTAAAACAATCAGGGCATATACGGTATAATCGCCTCAGTGAATACTTGATAAACGAAGGTTACATAAATGATGTCATTTGTCCTTATATTTTCATTAAGAAAACAACATCAAGTTTTGTTATAATCGTTGTTTATATGGATGACATAAATCTCATTGAAACTCTAGAAAAGGTCCAAAAAGGCAATTGAATATCTACAGAAAGAATTCGAAATGAAAAATCTTGAAAAGACAAAGCTTTGTCTTAGTCTGCAGATTGAATATTTAGCAGACGGGATCTTCATCCACCAATCTGTCTATACTGAGAATGTCTTAAAACAATTTTACATGGACAAAGCACATTCATTAAATAATCTAATGATTGTTCGATCACTTGAAGTGAGTAAAGATTCATTCCGACCTTCAAAGAGGGTGAAGAGATTTTTTGGTCCTGAAGTACTATATCTCAATGCTATTGGTACACTTATGTATTTTGCTAAGAGCACAAGAATTCATATAGCCCATTTTGTTAATTTGCTAGTCAGGTACAGTTTTCTTTCATGTAGATATTGAAACAGAGGTAAGCACATATTGCGTTATCTAAAGGGGCCTATTGATATGAGTCTGTTTTATACTAACAAAGCTAGTCTAGATCTTGTTGGTCATGTAGATGCAGATTATTTATCTGACCCACATAAAACACGATCTCAAACAGGCTATGTGTTTACATGCGGAGGTACTGCAATATCATGGCGATCGATAAAGCAGACCATCGTTCCTACTTCTTTTAATCATACTGAGATAATAGAGATCCATGAAGCAAGTAGAGAATGTATATAGCTGAGATCAGTGGTACATTCCATCAATGAGATATGTGGCCTGAAGCTCGATATCAAGGTACCCACAGTCATATTTGAAGACAATGCAACATACATAGTTCAATTACAAGGAAGCTTTATAAAGGGAGATAGAACAAAACACATTTCGCCAAAGTTATTCTTGAACGCATGATCTCCAGAAGAATGACGATATTGATGTACAACAAATACATTCAAGTGACAATCCAATAGATTTGTTCACCAAGTCTATACCAACTTCAACTTTTGAGAAGATGATACATAAGATTAGAATGCGAAGACTGAACCAGTTGGATTGGGGTCTTCATCAGGGGGAGTAAGAATACACGTTGTACTTTTTTTTTTTTAACCAAGATTTTTATCCCACTGAGTTTTACCTAGTAAGGTTTTTAATGAGGCCACTCAAATATGTATTCCGACAGTTTTCCTTTACATAGGCATCAAAGGGGGAGTGTTATGAAGTTGGATGTTATATGTCCAAACTAAAGGGCATGTGGCATACTTTTACACATGTGAAAAACAAGTCATAACTCACCTCTTAATTTTTGGAGAATTTTCTATCTCTATCTTTACTATAAATAGCCAAAATCAAGGAAAGGCAAGATGATAATGTTTTGCACTCTCCATTTACTTGTTATTTCAATATACTTTATTTTGTTACTTTGATACATGATTTTATATCACTTTATTCTTTTTAGAGAAAATACATAATTACCCCACTGATGTTGATCGAGATTTTCAAAAAGACACCTAAACTTTGAATTCGACCTATTCCCCCGCGATTCTTACTTAATCTGTTGCAAACACACCATTTTTCGCTGAATCTCAGTCACAACAAAAAGAGTGAACACACGCATCAATCAGGTGTTGCCACGTGTCAAATACGTTTAATTTATATATATATATATATATATATATATATATTTAATAAAATTTTACTTTTTTTTTAATTTAACACCCCACCCCACCCCCTCTTCCCCCACCCCATCCAACACCCCCTTCTCCCGACGTCCAGCAGCTCCCCTCCACCCCCACCCTCATTCAACACCCCCGCCCTTTCAGCATCTCCCCCCCCCCCTACTCCATCAAGACCTCTTCCCGTCCATTTTTTTTTTTGTTCAAATCAATTGAAAAAATTATTTTATGATTGAATTGAGTTTTAAGGATAGTTAAATGATTGAATTGAGTTTTAAAGCTAGTTAAATGAGCTTTAGTGGTGGAACTTTAATGGAGTTTTAAAGATTTTATTTTTTTAAAAAGCTTCAATGGAGCTTTAATGGAGGAGCTTTAATGGTGTTGAAGAAGATATTGTGTTGAAGAAGACATTGTGTTGAGCTTTAATGGAGCTTTAATGATATTTTTTTTTTAAAAAAGCTTCAATGAAGCTTTAATGGTGTTGAAGGTGTTGAAGAAGAAAGGATGGGGGGCGGGGAGAGTGATTTAAATAAATAAATAATTATTAAATTTTTTTGTTTTTTTAAAAAATATAAATTATATATTAATTATTTACACGTGACACATTTTTATTGGTCAAAAAAGTTAAATTTGAGCCTTTTCACGCGCCTATGGAGCGTGTGTACACGCAGGGGGTCAAAATGGTGTGTTTGCAACGAAATAAAAAAGAATCATGAAATAATAGGTCGAAGTTAAAGTTTAGATATCTTTTTGCAAATCTCCAACAAGATCAAGGGTTAATTATGATCTTTTTATAATTAAAGCAAACTATGTATGCATTTTGAAATAATATGTACTAACAACTATCCAAACACAAAATATTATTCCACCCTCATTATTTTTATCATTTTCATCACTTGTTATACTTGTGTCTGTTTTTCCGTTCACTCTCCAAATTCCCATTGTAATTAACTTCCAAACACAATATCAAGAAAATTCTTCTCTTCCCATATTTCCTTTTCACAATAACAGTCCAAATAAAAAGAGTAATAAGTAATGAGTACAGAAGAAGAGACTCTTGTTGAAGCAGCACTGCGAGTTCTGAACACAGCTGACCCTGTTGAGAAAGCTCGCATTGGTGACGAAGTAGCTAACAAATGGCTACAAGGCATCATTTCTCAACCTTATAATCCATCTCAAGAACTCCTTGTAGTTCCTGATCGTCCAGCTCGCCTTACAAATGTAATTATTTTTGCTTGGTGCCAATTCTTGTTTGTTATGTCTGTTACATGTTTGATGAAATGCTCAAGTGGCCCAAAATGCTTGTTTTGCTCATCTCAGAAATGTAACGATGTTTGCTTAGCTCAAATTCTTATTTGTTATGTCTATTACATGTTCGATTAAATGCCCAAGTGACAAAATGTTTGTTCTACTGCTCAAATTCTTGTTTGTTATGCTTATTACATGTTCGATTAAATGCCCAAGTGACCAAATTCTTGTTTTACCGCTCAAGTTGTTGTTTGTTATGCTTATTACCTGTTTGATTAAATGCCCAAGTGACCCAAAATGCTTGTTTTGCCCGTCTCAGATATTTAATGATTTTTGCTTAGATCAAATTCTTGGTTTATATGTCCATTACCTGTTTAATGGAATACTCGAGTGACCAAATGGTTGTTTCACTGCTCAAATTCTTGTTTTATATGTCCATTACCTGTTTGATGGAATACTCAAGTGACCAACTGGTTGTTTTACTGCTCAAATTCTTGTTTGTTTTGCTTATTATCTGTTCGATTAAATGCCCGAGTGACCCAAACGCTTGTTTGCCCGTCTCGCAAATTTAATTATTTTGGATTAGCTCAAATTCTTGTCTTTTATGCCTATTACTTGTTTGATGAAATGCACAAGTGACCTGAATGCTTGTTTACTATTGTTGTACAGCAACATTAACATACCTAGTGTAAGCCATAAAGTGGGGTTTGGCGAGGCAGTGTATGCAGACTTTACCATTGCTTTAGAGGTAGAGATGTTGTTTTTGATAGACCCTCAGCTCAAGAAAGAACAGTTAAGAGCAGTATAGATAAAAAAAATGACGGAAATGAAGACATTCATGGCAAAGTAATGTAGGTAGCCTGAGAAATTATCCTAAACAAACAGTAGTCATAACAAGATAAAACGATAATCGAAAGTGTAAAAAGTCATAGTAATAACCAAATTCAAAGATAGTAAATTACAAAGTAATACTACGACTAACAACATGGCTAATTCATAGAAAAATAAGCGAGACAACGCCCAACTATCTAGCTAACCTCCTATCCTCATCCACGTGCTTCATAACCTTCTATATAACGTCATGTCCACGGTAAGCGGAAGCTGCATCATGTCCTGTTTAATCAACTCTCCCCAATACTTCTTCAGCCTACTTCTACCTCGCTTGAAACCGGCCATAACCAACCTCTCACGCCTCCACATTGGGGCATCCATACATCTCTGCTACGCATGCCCGAACAATCGCAGCCTCATTTTTCCTGCATCTTGTCCTCTATCGATGCCATGCCTATCTTGTTCCAGATATCTTCATTCCTAGTCTTGCATGTTGTAGTATGTCCACACATACATCTCAACATACTACTCGTGTCCGTACCTTTCATCTTGTGAACGTAGAAGTTCTTGACTGACCAACACTCCATTCCATACAACATAGCATGTTTTACTATTCTTGTATGTTAGATTTTCTGGGAAATGCTAATAATGATGAACAGGTGAAGCTGGTGTCACCAAGTCTCATGCCAAAGCTTGGGAAAGCAGGAAGCTTGCAGAGTAGACAGGCCATTGTACATAGTCTTGTACACACTGAAAGTTGGGCTATTGACTTATCTTGGGTAATACAAACACCCTCATTTCCTGATTTTTTTTTTTTGCTCTGTTATGTATTCCCAAGTATATTCCATTTTCAAGGGAAAAAACAAATTTAGTTCTGATTAGCTTGTGAGCACATTCATAGTCTTTGATGGTAAGATAAATTAGTAATAGAGCATGTTAATGTATGCGGAGAATTTTAGATATAGTACTTGGTTTCAAAATGGTAGACTTGATATAATTTCTCATATGGAACGGGTTGTTTTGCACTAGAAACAGGGACAACAGTGGGGTTATTCTTACAAAGAAAGTAGCCAAAGACAGGCTGATCCAGCCAGTGAGTACTGGGTACCAATTGCACCCACATACTTCACTGTGATAATGAGGTTTGAACTTAATGTGTCTCTCTGTGTGTGTTTCTAGAACTATATGTATGTAACTTAAGCCTAAGGAATATGCATGTCTTCATAGAATAAGAAACTTTAAACAAGGTGGTTAGCATTGTTGTGACTTGCTGGTGAATGGTACCTCTATTTGATGATTCATTGTTGCGTTGAGCCTCTGATAGAAATGCAAGGTAAGTCTGCGTACAATAGACTCTTGTGGCTGGGCCCTTCCCCAGACCTTGCGCATAACGGTAGCTTTAGTGCACCGGGCTGCTCTTTTTTGAGTCCTACTTTGTCAAATACAATTATTTATTAACTGGTCTGATATGATTATATACGTCATTGGTCGGTCTTACAGGATATAGTTGCTCGATTCGGCAAGCAACAGGCAATGCCAAGAGATTTTTTCACTGATTTTGTAAAAGTTGCACAAGATGAGGGGCGGCATTTTACTCTACTTGCTGCACGGCTTAAGGAACTAGGCTCATTCTATGGAGCTTTACCTGCTCATGATGGCCTGTGGGATTCAGCTATTGCTACTTCCAAAGATTTGTTGGCTCGTTTGGCTATTGAACACTGTGTTCATGAGGTTCTCTCTTCATCTCTTACACCTGATAAAAGAAATCTGGATATACATAAGTGAAGTAAAAAAAAAGATATTTTCTTTGTGAAGTCTCAAATGATTGAGTTCATTGGAACTTTGGAAGTCACTGGGTTTTGAACCATGCTTTTATTTCTTACTCTGCCAATAATTTTGATTAAAAAAATTCATAAGCATCTAACATAAGGGTTTGTTTCAGAAATTTCCTTTGTACTATGCAGTTCTTCCATTTTAATGTGAATCATTCATAACGTAAGCGCTGCCTGCAAGTTTATTTATTTACTTTTTTAATCATATATGAAACAACAAAAAAATGAACAGAAGGAAGAACTAAGTCCCCACATTCATGAGCTTTAACTATTTAACACCACTTCAATTGTATGTTTACTTTACTTATCAATTATAACATGATTGTAATTCAGCAGTCTGCAAGCTAGAGCGGTCTGGTACCACTTGATCATCAGATTCATGATCATAAAGTTTAACAAACAGCTGCAATTTGCATTGTGATATCAGTATAACCTTTTGATGAGTTATAACCTCACTTGTTTATTCTGAACTTAACATTCATTGCTGATGCTAGTGATTTTAGAGTAGTTTCCAGTTTAACATGAAAAATGAGCTGTATAAAGTGGTTTCATTTGGTTTAGACATACCAACACATCTGTGATGGATATACACAAGTTCTAGAAAGAACTGAGTATACGCGAAACTTAAAAGTCTTAAGAAAATGAACAGTGTTGACTTTCAATATATCTTATATATCTACAAGTTACCCAGCACAGTGGTATTGATCAAAGGCTTGTTTTATGCAGTTCATCCTCTTTCTATTTTGTACCATCGCTTTCACTTTTCTACACCAGTTGGTGACTTCACATTTTCTGAGAATGTAGGCCAGAGGACTTGATGTGATGCCAACAACAATATCCCGTTTCCGCAATGGTGGTGATAACCAAACAGCTGAGTTATTGGAGAATGTGGTGTATCCAGAAGAAATAACTCACTGTGCCGCGGGAGTAAAATGGTTCAAGTATCTTTGCTTGAGATTAAGAAATCCAAATCTGAGTGACCTTCCTTCAGAAGAGACTACTGATGTAGACAATGAAGTGATCCAAAAGTTCCACTCCACTGTGAGGACATACTTCAGAGGGCCATTGAAGCCTCCTTTTAATGAGCAAGCAAGAAAAGCTGCTGGATTCGGTCCACAATGGTATGAACCTCTTGCTGTTAAAGATTTCACAGCACTATGAAGGCCTCTCTCACTGGTTGGAGGTAGCAGGTACCTCGTGAAATTAGTCCAGGTGTGCATGAGCTAGCCGACACTACGATACTTATCGAGCCAAATTGGATATTGATGATGGAATTGTCTTTCTTTTAAAATTTTCACGATATTAAGCACACTTGTTGCCCTAGATTGTTGGAAACTTTGGTGTTGAGAGAGAGGTATCTTCTAACTAAATCATCATCTGCACAGGGTAACACCACAACAAAAATTATTTGATTCCTTCTCATCATTGAGATTTATATTTATCTATTTATCAGTTAATATGTATTGAGCAATAATTTCCTTTTTACAGAGAACAGCTGTTTAGTGATTACAAAAGAAATTTGGTTAGCTGTTGTATGTTATTAGTCTTATTATACATGGACTTTTCATCTCTTAATAGAATAGAGTATTATAGTTCCAGTACCATACATCAAGTACTCCATCTTGCTATAACCTATTAAGTATTATAGTTCTGCCATGCAGATTTCAAATTTCTGCAAACATCTCGTGTTTGGGTGAAAATAACCCTTCACAATTTAAACAGAAGAAAATGAAAACACAAAATAAATTTGTAAAGAGCTACAGAACCAGTTACCCAAACGGAGGTTCAAATGCAACCAATGTAATTTATTAATTTGTCAATTATCTTCTGCCCTAAAAACTCAGTGCACCATAGAATTTATGCATACAAACAAAAGGGAAAAAAATTTGAAGACACTATAAAACGACAACCTGGTGTGTTAAGCATCCCATATTCATACAGGACTGAAGAAGGGACAATATAACATTACGCAAGAGGGGAAAAATCAGGAACTCTTTATTTGGTAAAGAATATTGAGGAACCCTTATTGTACAACTCTACAGGAAAAACAGATGGACTATGATGTCATAAACTCAGCTGAGAGTATCTCTGAAGAAATGGTAGTATCACTGAGATTGGAACTAGTCCAATTTTATGGACCTCAATCATTCTCATCCTCAAGAACAAAAATGCCACCATTAATACAAGCTTGAGATCTGAAAAAAGGCAACTTATCATCTGAAAAAGAACTACGCCGCCTGCACAGGTTGTCCTGTAGGATATTTTGTTCCCAGACTTAAGTACAACTTAATTTGTATTACATTAGAAGCCTGTTGATATCGTTGAAGTTAGACGTCAATGCCGAAAAGAAAGCACCTGCAAGATTTATACACATTTGCTTTCATGGATCAACACTCAACAGTAATTCAGCTCCTTAAGTAAAAGTAGCAAGATACGAAGTGAAAAAAAAAAAGCTCGATGACAACTGAGCCACTCCCTCAATGATCAAAAGACACAAAAAGGAAAAGGAAATAAGGAATGACAAAAGTCTTAAGAAGATTTAGCCTCCAATGCCTTGACCACCAAGAATAATAGGAAAAAGAACCCAAATTCTCAGCGCAGAAGCAACAGTAAGGATAACTAAATCTAGCATACTCATGTTCCAAATGTACACCTGAGGCATTTTTGACAGTCTTGACTGCTATTACCATCAGCCTAAGAATTTGAAACTATTTGACGAGCATTAAGTGCAAACATGTCAACTATAGCATAAAGGACAATGTCTACTTCTGAAAACTATACAAGTAATAAAAGACTAGAAGTCTCCACTTACCTCCAACCTTTCCATCAAAGACACGATGATCAGCAGATAAAGTCAAACTCATTTTGTTAACTACAGATGGTATCTCAATTCCTGAAAGGAAGGAGGCAAAATTCAACTAATTAAAACAACTACTTCTCTCCATTTTCGAAAAACAAAAAACTATACGTCTCAATCCTAAACTAACTAGTGTTGGTCCAACAAATTGCATAAGCAAAAAAATCGCAAGGAGAACTTTCAGTCAGAACTAACCATCAGCACCAACCACCGGTTCGACAACTTTATTGCCCCTACCAACAGCAATTATACCAGCCTGTCGAAAGATATCACAATGTTATGGATTTCAAGCTAGTGGTAAAGCAGATTTACGAGCAGTGACAGGAATGACCTGTTCTGGAGGACCTACTAGGCTATATAACTCCACGAGACAGATCAGTTATAAAATTTTGATGCATCAACTATAGGAGTTTCAACAATTAAGGAGAGGCCAACATATAAAGCTAATCTATTCAGTCAAAGGAAAGGAATAGCAGAGATCTTCCATGCAGGGGTGCTCCAGGATGAGAGTGAAGAAATAATGACCTGAGGCGGGTTGATAATTGCACAAAACCTGTCCACTGGAAACATGCCCAAGTTTGAAATGCTGCATAAAGAACATAGATGATGTAATTCCTGACCAACGGAGCTTCTCTATACAAGACCTAGAATTCAAAGTAAATTATTCACCTGAAAGTGCCACCTTGGTATTCATTAGGTTTAAGCTTTCCAGCTCGTGCCTTTCCAGCTAGCTCCTTGATCTTTCACGCACAAGTAGATGATAATAAGAAGGTAAGAAGCCACAATAAGCTGAGACACTAGACTCCTAATAAGGACGGATAATATGCAGTTTATACATATTACAGAAATTACAATGTACTGTGCTAACAGACTGCAGTTCCTTTGAAAGCATCAAAATTCTATAGATTATACCTATAGCAGAATTTCAATATCCGAACTTAAAAGAAAATATTCTGTCTAGCCTTATCATCAGGGCTATTGGAAAAAATAAACAATTCAGCCTATATCCATTTTTACCTCCGCAGAAATTGAGGATATGGATTTTTGATCAGCATTCCTGATAATTGGGGTCATCAGGCCCTGCAGCTCAAGAGAATGGGATGAGAACAAGATTCATATAAGATCCAACAAAAATGGTAGTGTGCCACGTAGGCACGTACCTTTTCAGTTGCAACTGCAACGGATATATCAACAGAATCACAAAGAACCACTTCACCTTTTCCATCATCCCAGTAAGCTGTAACGGATACAAAGAGTAAACCTATCAGGAGCAATATTTCACGGGAGAAAGTGTCTTTTACTAAGCTAGTCATCCGGAAGAATACTAAAAGTTTATTATAATAAAGTTCAATGAAGAATAAGCATTGATTGCCAATGAATCGATCTTAGATAGCAGAAAACCATATTTGTAGGTTATACCCATCAATTAAATACAATGAACTCTCCAGCCTTTTCACCTATCCTTGCTTGTGGGGGTGGGTTATAAGGGTACAGTAGAGCAGTTCAGCAACACTGTTAATACTCACAACATGATGTACAGTAGACAAATAGGACAAAAGGTCAACTTACAACTGTACAGTATCCTAGACAAACACCAATGGATGGACGTTGCTCAATAGTCATTATGAATGCTAGGAGAGGAACCGAAACTATGATAGTTTTCATGGAAATAGTGGTCTCCGTTACAAATTTGTCTGAATGAGAGGTACATTGTAAACAAAAGCAACTCTTTCCGCAATAAGTTGCAATATATACAGAAGAAAAAGAGGATATATCTGGAGAATCTTTGGCCAGTCAGACTAATAGTTTGCATTTCCATTTTCCACAACATAAAAGTCAAAGCATAGATATTCTTTGAGTTATGGGATGAGGATGACAGAAGAAGTGTATACAAATAGAGGACTATTATTTTGTAATATAGCATTTTTTAAAAAATCATCTGGTGAACAAACTGTATCTCGTAACCAGACAAATCTCCTATTCCTCCCATAAAAGTTTTCAGGAAATGAGGTGAGAGTTTCTCCTTTGCAAAGTGAGTGTTTTTTTCACTAAGAAAAGTTAAATAGTTAAGAGGCTTCACTCCGGACCAACAGAAATGGCAGATAATTAGGATGAAGCCTAATGGGGTTAACTGGTTAAGTGTCTCATAAAACATTTCTTAGTAAAAGATATTGTAGGAGACTCACTAGACCTTTGGAAATAAGAGAGCTAGTATATAAATGGAAAAACATATCTTTATAGCTACATTTCTCAAAGTCAATGTTAAATTCTGAACTTATTGAACAAGAAAAAATCTGATACACCATGAGCATTAGAGACAAAAGGGAAAAATGGAACGTCAATTATTATCAATGCGACATTATTAATCTGCATGACAATATCAAAATATAAACTCTAAATATTACCTATAACAGAACGCGATAAATATAAGTGTGTAAAGGACTTCAGAATATGTAAATGCATGTTACAACAAACACCAATCACATTCAACTGGAAAAGCTATCTTTCGTCCTTCCTACATCTCCTTTAAGAGATCATATGATCTTCTACTGACACGGAAAAACTAAATGAAACTGACAGGGAAATATCAGAAAAAAAAAAAAAGGATAGCCCGGTGCACTAAAGCTCCCAATGTGTGCAGGTCCGGGGAAGGCCCGGAGCACAAGGGTCTATCCTATGCAGCCTCACTTTACATTTCTCTAAAGGGCTATATATCAAAATTTGACAAAAAAGGTTATGGTCATTCCTCTAACAAAGCTAGAAAGCCTGCTTCCACATACTGAACAAACGCACAATTAGGCTTCATAACTAACTATGCTGCACTTCATCCTACATTTTAGTTGTTAATATGAAATAAGTTAAGAACTTCAATTAGCAATGAAAATACAAATAACATCTCACCATTTGCTTCTGGTACATTTCTCAATGCTGTTGCAATCACTTTGATAACAATGTCATTCACAGAGACTTTAACATCATACTTTTCTGCATAGAATAAAGATGCGTCAGATAATTTAGAAGGAATATCAGCAAAAGCAACAAGACCATTTAGACACCTTAATTCTATACCTTTAAGCTCCTTTCTGAAGGAGAGAAGGGAGTCCAATATAACATCTGTTAGAAATGACCATTAATTTGAAAGAGTTCCACATATTAGATAAAAGTAAATTATTGCTTATAGCACTAAGAACTTGAGAGTTGACAAAACCTGTGGACAAATACAAGTGGGGAGTAGATTGCTTAGATTCCAATAACCTTGCTGCTATCACCTGCAAAATATAAGGATCGCGAGACATGGCAAGATGTGATCAGTGCAGGTCTCCTACATGCATAAAAACACACAGGAAATGGAGTAAAGAGTCATTGATAGCACCTTAACTTGGTGAAAAAAAAGGAAAGGTGTTGAGCAAAAGCCAAGTAGCAGTGGAGTCGAGAATAAAGCAAAAATCACGATGAATATACTGCATAACTAGCACTTCAGCAGAGAAGAACAAACCAAAAAAGACAAGCTAATATCCTACCTAGAGTCCTTATCTGAATTCTGAGCAGCTGATATCCTACTTGGGGTCCTTATTGAAAGTGTTTTAAGTTTTTTGGAAACGTTTTTTTTTTTACAACTTTCATTCATAGCATGAAGAAGATGCAAAATGATCAAACAAGGATATTGCAATTGAGCTCACAATAAAAGAAGTGAGCTCCTTAAACAGAAGTGGCTATTGTAAAACTAGGGAATAATAAACTGCAACAAGTTTTCAAGGGTATCTGTTAGGGTCACATTACAACAACAACAACAACATACCCAGTGTATTCCCACAAAGTGGAGTCTGGGAGGTAAATAATGCAGTCAATACCACTACCTCAGATGAAGTAGAGAGGTTGTTTCCGATAGACCCCAACTCAGGACAAATAACAGTATAACAAGCAAAAGAGATAAAAACAAACAACAAAAATGGGGTAATACACCACTAGATAATAAAAGAAACGACACCCACAGAGTAATGCTATCAACTATCTATCCGAAATCACAAACAACACCAAAACACCACGAACAAGAAACTACAAGACACATGCATAGCGCCATGACTACAGGCACAACTACAAACAAAGCACTCCTCCTACTAGTAAGTACAATAAGATCTTCCATCATTTTGTTCCAATGTGTTAGCAAATGCGACAGAATATTACACAAAATACCCAGTCAACACAATGAATGTTCTATCATTTAGTAAGTACAATAAGGTAAAAGGATTAAATAACTGTTGTTGGTAGTTCGGAGTACCTTGCGAATTTGACTATTGGGTAAATCTTCATAAGCATCCTTTTGTTGTCCATCAGCTTTCAACTCAAGTGATTCTGTTGCACTAGCTTTTTGGTTGACCTGAGGAGGAGATGGAGTTGTCATCTTAATTGGCGAATTGTTGGTTGATCCCTTTCCAGACTTCAGTGCAGCGAGAACATCTCCCTTTAACAGGGTACCACGAGGACCAGATGCTGGAATTGATGATGCATCTAAACCATGTTCTGTAATTAACACCTTAGCAGCTGGACTGATTCTATTGAAACCTGTTGGCTGAGTTCTAACTTCAGCTGTGGCATCATGATGGGCTGACTTTTCTTCCTTAACCACATTGCTGCCGCTGCTTGATGTCCTCACAGCTTCAATATCATTTTCATCCTCAACCTTGCAAAGGAGAAGTATCATTCCACAGAATGCTAAGAGAAATAATCCCTAGCAGAGTAACTATAGCAGATCAAATAATAAAAAGAAAGAAAGAACTAAGACTACCCTAAATCTGTATATACTGATTTGCATCTTCTAACCGCTGAGATAACAGAAAGTTCTAAACTTCTCTCAGTAGTGAAAAGAGAGAGGAGCATTAGCAACTTACTGTGATTGCAATAGGCTGCCCAACAGCCACATCTTTTGAACCTTCGGGTGCCAGTATTTTGGCCAAGAATCTGCAGTGACAGCAAATAAAAATACTTTTTGCGGCATAGAAAATTAGCACATGAAATTGTAAGACCAACACTTAATCAGAGGGAAAGAGTTTCACAAACTACAAGAGCAAACAGGATACAGATGGAAGAATGGAATGGATGTCCCCTACTTTAAAGACCCAGAAACATGATAAAACCATAATGAAAACAACCTCGCATACTCCCAGAAATAAACAGCAGCAGATGTAGCTAAGAAGGCCTTGCCCATAATATAAAGTCAATATGAACAGGCTAGGAAGGAGTCTTCCTTCAATATTTTGAGGCTGCTTTTCTGGATAATTAAAACGTCCTAAGAAATAGTTACATCATAGAGTACAGTAATTGCAATTAAACATCTTATTTAAACTGTGATAGGAAATTTACCCTTCTTCGAGACTTTCATATTCAAGAGTCGCTTTGTCAGTTTCTATCTCACAGAGAATATCACCAACCTCTATCTGTGTGAAAAGAAAAATAAGATAACACATGCTATTGCTATTTATTCACCACTGCCCAGTGTTTTTGGGGGTGTGGGGGTGTGCGTGTGTGTGTGTGAAAATTCACTAGCCTCATATCATGCAGCACCGACCTTGTCACCTTCCTTTTTCCTCCATTTAGCGATGTTACCTTGGTTCTATAAATCAAAGTTTAAACAGATTTCATCAGCATTTAGAGGAAAAGGAACCAAGTATTCCATGGAAAGTAAAGAGTCCATTATTAACTTTCCATACCATGGTTGGGGACAAAGCTGGCATATCAAGGACCAAATGAGGAGGAAGTTCAGATGAGCTGATATTCACAGGACTGGCTTCTGGAACACTGTCTCCAGGTGCATCTGTCTGAGAAGATGCCTGATTTTTAACCTCTGATGCACCACCAACAGTAGCAGGGACTTTTTGTATGTCATCTGCTTCTTCCACCTACTCGATTAGTAGAAAATATTAACAATAACATATGGCCTGGGCAGCCTACACAAGCAACTTTAGCTACGCATGTAAGAAATGAGATGGCTCTGAGACATCCAATATAGCGAGGCAGAAAAACACCGCAAGAATTTAAGCTAAAGGTGACAGTCATCAATCATCCTGACTTTGGCAAGGAACGGAGTTTAGTTCGTACGGAGGTAGAGAAATTAGTTCATAATAGTGAAATAAACTGCTGAGGAACAACCGAAAGACAAGAACTTGCTAGTAAACTTAAAGCATTCAATACTACATCTTCATCTCTAATTAGCCACGGCATAGATATTTCCTTTATAGCTGTATTTTAAGTGAAGGAAAAAGAAAAGAAAAAGGAACGGTCATTTGAATAGAACAGGGACTAGGCAGTCTATAAAGAATCCTTCCAAACCAGGATCCATTTCTGTTAGAAGGCTGTCTTGTTTCCACCTGAGTTTACCACCTAGAGTATTCAGTGAGCACTCTTATTAACTTCGGTTTGAGCTTAGAATACTCGCCCGAAATTTTTATCTTTGCTATTTGTGTTCGATCTAAACCATGTCAGGAAATCCTTTTCAGATTTTCCACAGTAAGATTCACTTGACAAATAAAGCACTGGGTTGATAACTCTTTTTGACAAAGGGTTGGTTAACTCTTTAAGGATGTCGTAACATTGCAACAAAGAATGTCATTTTGCTCCTGGATAGTGTTGGTTTGCCAATAAAAAAAATGGAGTTAAAGGAATATATCATAGATGTGTGTGTCTAAAATTTACACGGTATTCATCTCTTTCTGCACAGTACATTAGCAGCTGATCTTTGGAATATGTTTGATTCTATTTTGGAGTCAGTCAGGTCACTCACAATAAAAATGCATATGAAATATGGTGCTTAAGGAGAGTTGGCAAAGACATCAAGAAGATCTACTGATGATCCCTGCAAGTATCTTTGAGTGGAGGAACTGAAATGTTTTGATGGAATTTCAACTCCAAACCACTCCCTAAAAGCTAGATGTTTGCTTAGCTTGTTTAGCTAGAGATACTGAACCCCAGTAAACAGCGCTGATCAATTTTTGGACTTCGTTAGCTCCCTAATCCTAGCATAGTCTCTTCTCATGTATTGGAGCTAAGATAACTTCTTTTGCGACGTTTGCATCTTCTTGATGCCTTTTTGATGAAACTTCTTCTTCATCAATAAAAAGTGGATTCAAACTCGGTCCAGAACACCTAAAAGTTCTGCTCTTAAAAGAAAGAAAGAAATAAGACCAAGAAACAAATTTGCAATTCTCTCTAGGTAGGACACAATCAATTTATTGCATATTATACTTTCTCCTCCAAGTTCAGTACTTAAAGAGGAGATCCTTGATACCATTCATTCTCTAGTACAAAGGAAAAAAGTATCCTAATCCATCAAAATTCCCCATCATTTACCTTTCTCAAAATTATCTTTTGTATAAAAGGACTCTATTAGACAGATCAAGGACTTTTAGTTGAATATCTAACCCAGATGGTTTCAATGGTATATGGTAACTAGTATAGACATTAGGTTTTCATAAAAAGAACTAGCCTACTATCGGTACAATAGGAAAAATTTTATTTAATCCAAAAGTACAAGTGAAACAAAAGGATTCCATGCTGATCTTTCCATATGGAGAAAATATGGGTTTGTTGTTGTTGTGGGTGTCCAGTCTTCCAACTGTTAGCTCTCTGATAGGCAAATCAATATTCAATTGGGCCCACAAAAGGATTTATTTACCAAAGAAGCCTGTGTCTCTTTTGTCAGAATAAGACTGGTTTAAAAGGGGAAAGAGTTGACATCTTTTCAGAGAGAATACATACTTCCCAAAATGAGATTTTTTAAGTTTCCTACTGTTTATGCATACAGAACGAATAATAGAAATCCTAAAAAGAACGATTAAAAATTTTTGTGATGTAACAGACTCCTTTTTTCATTTTGCGGCAAAGAACTCCAGAGAAGAAGAGAAAGAGAAAAATGCAGCATTGTCATTTCAATTATATTTTTGTGGTGCTTTACTGAAGATAGATAATTACTAAGAAGAAAATGGCGAGGAAAAGGGGTAGGACAAATATCTGAGAACTCTTATTACCGTAATTGCTATAGTCTGTCCCACTGGTACATCTTTTGTTCCTTCAGGGGCCAATATCTTTGCAAGGTAACTGCAAATGATATGCCAAAACAACAAAACCAAATACATTAGAGAAGTGCATCAGTTAACCGTATGATTAGCATGAGTAATTCAGGCATTTATGAACAGCAAAGAATCAGGAAGAACAGTAATAACATACAGAATATTTAAGGAAAATCAATAACATCAGAAAAGAACATTACTTACCTTGTCAAAAGAAAATCAGAAAGAATATCCTCTCTCTTTAGTTTTAAACAAATACAGCACAATTGGAATTTAGGCTTACCCTTCCTCAAGACTTTCAAACTCGAGCGTTGCTTTATCAGTTTCTATCTCACATAGTATGTCCCCCACTTCAATCTGTTAGGAAATCAGAATTCAACCGATTGTAATAACACAGAACTTTCAGTTGTTGAGGTTAAAACTTAAGTAGGTTCTCTGTCTAGAAGTGAAGATATTGTACTACTTTAACTTCAAGTGACATGAAAAGCAACTGACCTTGTCCCCCTCTTTCTTTCTCCACTTTGCTATATTACCTTGAGTCTGCAGTGACGAACATGTAAGTCAAAACTTCCCCCAAAGAATAAGAAATGGCAAGCAGAACAATTCATCATTCCTAGAAATAATGCCGCTAAGATATTACCATTGTAGGGGACAAAGCAGGCATTCCCACCTCCATATATGAAGGAGTCTCTGCAATAGTGGAAAATAAGTATTATAACATTTAACAAAGCCTCATTTCTGCCTCATAAAATCTCATATTATCAGTAAATTCTCACACGGTTCAAGAAATAAGTAGTATAATGTGTCAGGAGGCCACGTAATATCTTCCACTGTCTTCCTCAGATAGAAAATAAATTCACTGAAGAGGAAAGGAATATTACAGATTAATAGGAAAAGACATTCTCTCCAAGAGATGTACATCTTGGACAGCATGTCATGCCTAATACCTTAGAAGCTAAAAGGACTATCCTATCACATATATTAGTTAGAACTTTTAATTGATTTTCAAAATTCCTGCATTATGTAACAAGCAAATGCACCGCACAACAGCCAGATTTGCTACCTTAAAGCTCTTAGACATTCTTACACTCTCCGGAGCCACTGAACTAGATGAAGAGAAATTGAGTTAACATCATGTGATCCAATGGCCGACATGGCATATTGTAAACTTATAAGAGTAGGGCAAAATCATATATTTGGAGAAAACAAGATACACATATAGTAACCTAACTCTTGCTGGAAAGCAAACACCTAAGATTTATCATGCACCAGCTAGGACCAAAATTGCCTATTCAGGTTTCTTTATAACTATATGTAGCAGGTGAGGAGATCAAAAGTGCTGAACCACATAACACATACATGCATATAACAAATACATGCGTCTTTCCAAATATAACACATACATGTATATTTAGAAAGGACCTACGTCTTTCCAAATGAATCAGGGTAATGGAACAGCCACTAGAATTTTTAAAGCACAAGATAACACTTAGAAGTAAATACATTCTAAACCTAAAGTCTCCACAATACCAGATTTAAGCATCAGCTCAGAGGATGTAAACTAGTATTTCATCTCTTTATCATTCAAACAATGATTATGCCTCAGTCCCAAACAAGTTGCGGCCACTTATATGAATCCTCACTACTCCATTTAATCTCAAATCAACCATTATACCAAACAAAAATAAATTGAATATATATAACTAATACTCCCTCCGTTTCACTTAAAGTGTCTTAGTTAGACTAGACAAGTAGACTTGTGGTCTGCATACATTCTACCCTCCCCCAGACCCCACTTGTGGGATTACACCGGGTATGTTGTTGTTGCAAGGGAGACTTTTTGATACGATCCTGACCGGCATCAACACCCTTGAAAATGTCATTCAAGGCCAACACATGAAGAATCAAGATTTGGTAACATTGAGGGCACAAGAACATGCATGGGGAAACCATTTTGAGCATACAAAAGAGCAACTCCATGTTTGGAAGATGGCTTGGAGCTTGCTTTGATGCCTACAAAAGGATTCCAAGTGATGAAGATTGAGTGAGGGAGCCAAAATGACAAGACCCCCACTGTTTTGGAGTGACCAATGGAGCGACGATCCGCCACTTTAGTGACTGATCGTCGCTTGAACCGTCAAGTGAAGGCCAAAGGGGGACTACATGCTAGATGGGAGCGACGATAGGAGGGACGGCCCATCACACCATTGACTGACCGTCGCATGGACCGTCCCACCTTAAACAGATTGGTCATTTTGTGCTGGACCTTTCCATCTTATTCCACTTGGTTTATGGGCCAATTTTAGGCCTAATGTAATAGCTTAGCTTAAGACCATAAATAGATAACCTTGGGTCTTTTCTTCCTTAGCTTGTTTTTGAATATTGATTATGATGAACTCTTTTGAGTGTCTTGAGAGCTTGGAAAAGCAAATGTTGAATCTCGTTTAGAAACGGTGGTTAGAAGGGCGATTGATTCCCTTACGGTCATCGTATGAGTTAGGTGCTCGTGGATTATTGAATTAACGGTTTTGGAGCTTAATATGCTCTTTAGTTCTTGATTCTTTCATCTTCTTTGTGTATACCTATTTATCTATCATCTATCTATCCTTTATCTTTACTTTCCGCACTTAGATTCGAGTCCTCATGGTTTGGATCGTATCAGTTTCGAATCGTGTAGTCATAAACTAAAATGTGTGTAATGTACAAAAATGCCCTTTGAATTTTCTGGCATTAAACATGCCATGTAAAATATTGGATTTAAAGAGTTGCTAGATATAGAAAGGCCAAAGGGGCATTCCTTTTGTACAATCTAAAAAGGGAAGTACATTTATTTTGAAACGGAAAGAGTAATAAAAATAATAATTTCTATAACAAGACTAAACCTATATCCATCTAGTAGATATATAAATCTTTACTTATATCCATCTAGTAGATATATAAATCTTTTTCTTCCATTGTGCACTACCTTTAACTAAGTTTGCACTGACTCCATCTTTTAATCTTTCAATTTATTAAAAAACATGGGAGTATTTGTTATAGGAAAACAGTATAAATGAGGAGCTCAAGTTAAGAGATAAGCACATGATGAAAGCAATGGGCTCCTACAAACAACAGGAATGGACTTATCTCCATGTTTTGTGCAATTTCTGTTAGGTGTTAGAAGTTGAAAGAATGTCTTGATTTGTACTCTTAACTTTTCTTTTTACATGCACTTATCAGATGAACCAGTTATTAATTTTTCATCCCGTGTTGGACTTGAAAGTTGAGATATGGCCGTGAAAGCTACTGAAAGTAATCTATGAATATCTGGAAAGATAATAGCATTGAGTGGGAGCAACATCATTTGTAGAATGTGCTTACCATCTGACGAGAAGTGCCGAACACCATTTTGCAGCTGCAACATCTCCAGCATTGAGTGAGGGGAAAATACAGTAATGAAATTTATTTGACAGACATGTGTTTGCAACTAACCTTAGATGGTATGCCATGGACTCCACTGAGCAGGCGGAAATGTACAGGCCTGACAGAACTTCATAGTCGGTGAACATCATAAAGTTCAAGAAAAAACAATGATGGAACAGATTACTCTACCTTCAGCTGATTATTAATTATTAATTGCATTTCGTTCAATGTATACATGACACTGATGCAACTTAATTCCTAAAGAAGCCATATCATCTCCCGTGCAATGATTCTAACCTATACTTGTTTGTCACTAAGTCGACTTCCTGCTAAACCAGCATGAAAATCAGTAAAACTGTACATGGAAGGCGAAAGACTAAGCAACTAAGCTACTATTAGTATTGGCCCCCCAAACTAGAAACTATAGCTAAGGTCAAAATTTAGGCGGTTATTATGATCAAAATATCAATCTCTCAAGAATTTATTCTCTGTGCAGATGACATGAGCAATCCAATTAGTGACCGTAGTAAAATAGAAGAATTTAATTGAGGAATCTCTAAAATTTTATCACCTCTGTTTCAGCCATAATTTTTTTTTATTTTTTTGGAACTGATAACATCTGTATTAAAGCAGTACGAAGGTAGTACTGAAGAAAATCATATTACAAACAAAAGGGAGTATGATCTTCCCCAGAGCTAAACCTACTCTAGATGGATCCTAAAACATCTAGAATTGACTTAGTCTCATTACAGTAGACATTTGTACACCTAAAACCAGAAGAAGAAAATACATTTAAGTTTGACCTCCTGTAAGTTGTTGATCCTATTCTCAAAACATCTATCATTTCTCACTCTCCATGTAGTCCACCAAATACAGGCCGGAATCATCCTCCATCTGCTTCTGTCTCTAGCTCCAACACCAGCCTCATCCCAACTGACCAGTGTATCATCAATCTTGCTAGGCATAGTCCAAGAAGTGCCTTTGAGATTTAGGAAAATCTGCCAAACTGGTTAGTGAATCTACAATGCAGGAAAAGATGTCTAACAGTCTTTGCATCTTTTCCACATAAAGAACACCTATTGCATAAAGAGATTCCCCTCTTGGAGACATTGTCCAAGGTCAGGACTGCCTCATTGGCCACAAGCCAAGTGAAACATACCACTTTGTGTGGCACTTTGGTTTTCCAGATATGCTTCCATGGCCATTTGAGGCCTTGATCATCGTATTGGTTTGCTTGCTTGTATCCATCTTTAACCTTGTATGTGCCTTAACTGTACCCTTGCCACCATAAATAATCTTCTCTTCTTTTCAAGCCTTGAAAGTTGTTTCAGCCACATAAATTTATGAAGATACACATCGTCTTATTCACAGCATATATCCCAGATTCCCAGTCAGACAACAATAGGTTGATGGAGAGAGAGACTCAGACTGTCTGCAATCATGCATGTGAATACTGAAGACTTATGGTCACGAGGTAATCATCTGGAGGAGGGTATCTTTCTGGACATAATTGACAAAAGGGGTGATAGACGGGTTTACTTGATAAATCAGTTTCTTCATCATACATCTAAACAAGTTTATGTAGTCAGGTCTTAGGACTCTTTAGGTGAAGCTTTTATTATTGCTATTTGCTAAAACCTTTTTCCATCTCCTTGTTGATTTTACATCATCTCGTTGTCATTCCATTTGAACTTTAGGAATACAAGTCCCTAACTAACCTTCCCTTTTTCATCAAGATCTTTAAACCACACCAAATAGTGCCTAGATAAAATCTCTTTGAGATCGAGGGAGCATCATCCTATTTAACCTTAATCCATAAAATGAGTTGGTTACATCTTCAGCATCTATAATTTGTGCAAGAACATTATATAAAGTCTCTTTCAGATGTGGGACTCATGCCACCAGACATGATAGGGAGGAAAAAAACATTAGTCATTATGACAGGCCCTTCTAGGGAAACATAAGCATCAATTCACAACAGCTCTACCACATGAACTCTGGCAAAGTGGGTTGAGTTGGGTCTGACGATTGTGGAGTTCCTTTAGGCCACGAAAATGCTTAACTAGCTTAATGCTTTATTTCTGGTTTTGACATTGTATTAGATCCACTCCAAGAAACTCACTTAAACCATTGCAACATTTAAAAATGAAAAATTGGTGACTAGCTAATATAGTTCTACATATAGGTTCATCTTAATGCTAAACAAAAGTTCTCCGTGAAAAAGGCAAAATATTTTTCTTTGAAAAGAAATTATGTCAGTTACAAATATTGAGTTGAGATGGCACATTTCAGTAAATGAACTGCTAGAATGGACTAACAAAAATTCTAAAAATTCAGACCTTAATAAAGTAGCATCCACATCAGGAATTTGATTCAGCGCCCCAGAAACACTGCACCCAATAAAACATTAATGAAAATTTGCAAATTCAGTAATGTATTTCATAAAAATTAATAAGGGGATAATGAGCATTATTTTTCATATTGCTGGTATTCTCGCAAGTCCACGCGTACTTCGAGTCTTCGAATATTACACCGGGTACCTGCAACCTCCCACTAGTACAGGTACTGATTATCGGGTAACTCTGCCCAACAAGGTTTAGGCAGATGAGAAGAAATTAACTACATGTTTTTTGTCCCTGATCTCCACTATTTACCTCATTTCATTGACAGCTACGCCACACTCTTAGGTGCAGAAATAATAAACATCAAAATATACGCTGCATCCTAATGAAGTGCTTAACAAAGCATGCAGCTTCTTAATAAGTTTGAACACATATTGCAATCATAGGAACTTAGAATTAAGTGAAAGGAGAGGTCTCTTGTACAAATTTCTTATGTAAAATGACTGATAATAAGACAAATGATACAGTAATTACTCCAGTATTTTGCTGGCATACATAAATAAAATTCTCATGCTACCTATAAAAAAGGACAAATGATGCACAGCCTTGTACAAGACAAAAACAAGTACTAGAATAAAAACATTGGTTCGTCACCCTACTTATAAGTTAATTAATAACGAAATTATTTAAACTACATTGAAGGGGTGCAAACCCGCGCTGCCTTAATTAACCAACAAAAAGAAACTTGATACCCCAATTATTTACTCGTTGAACCAATACTAAAAATGACTTTGGTATACATGCACCAAAAAGCTAATGAGGAAAGAAGACCCAAAAAATCAACAGGAAGAAGATCTTCCCTTCTTTGTCACTAAAAATAATTGTCTTCTCCACCAAATTTATTCTCGATTTCAAAGTTTAGAGCAATCTGAAGCATTTTCGTTCTTTTTTTAATCTTAGCTTTCCTATCTTGTTATTCCTTTTATTACTTCATCTTTGATATCTTTTCTCAATAAAAAGTACAGGCCTTCAAAACTACTTGCAATTCTGCAACCAAAGAGGCACCAGTTCCATTTCATTTCTCACAAAGTATAACCAATCTTGCAATCCGCTTTTCTGTTTATGCTTAGTTATATTAATAATCAGAGATATTAGCATGCATTTTGAAATGCTCTGTAAACCCTTAATTTGAAGGAATTACTTAAAATACTGACTCGTACGCGCTTACATGAAAACATCACAGTCCTATTCTTTCACTACTGAAACTATCCACCATAACCCCAATCCACACCCTATTCATGAAGATAGGAACCTTTGGACCATTACTTTTTATTTGAAACTGGTAACCTTGTATTCCTCTAAATTAAGGGTAATTGACATTTACAACCACTATGAAAAGCTAATTAAAATGATCCTATGAAATCCACTAACTGTATTTCCTCTTCAACAACAACAAACCCAGTGTGTTCCCACAAAGTAGGGTCTGGGGAGGGTAAGATGTACGCAGTCCATACCGCTACCTCCGAAGAAGTAGAGAGGTTGTTTCCGATAGACCCCCGTCTCAAGATAAAGAATAGTAAACCCGGAGACTAACTGTATTTCCTCTTACTATACAGTTTTCTTTACACCAAAAACCTAAGGAAGTGATGGCCTTCCATTTAATCTTCTGTCCTTTGGAAAATTGCTAGATGGAGGAGAATCAGTTTTTTCCTCAAACAGTTGGGCGTTGATCTTAAAAATTGATCCTTTAAGTAGAAGAAAATCTTCAAATTGCCCAACAGCAAACAGATAACTTAGACCCAAAATCTAATCAAAATTGAGGTTCTAAACAGTTCAGAAAGTTCACTAAAATGGAGCAAAATAAATCATTTGAATATCTACTCCTTTTTCTATTAATCCACGAGGTAATGCTCTTGCATGTGCAAGAGCTTCTTCTAGCCTAGCGAACCACATATTAGCATGCTTCTTCTAGCCTAGATTCTAGAGAACCACATACTATTATTCACTCTCAAATACCTACAACTAACAACAACAACATACCGAGTGGAGTCCGGTGAGGATAATGTGTACACGAAACTTACCCCCATATTGGGAGGTAAGAAGTTGTTTCCGATAGACCCTCATCTCAAGACAATCACGAGTGAAGAAACTCAATCTCAAATACCTATAGCTATAAAGCACCTAAGGGCTTTGACTAATGGTCATTGCAGTAGGTGAAAACCATAAGGTCTCAATTCAAATCCTAGCATTGAAAAAAAAAAAACACTAGTTATTTCTTATCGTTTATCCTAGCCTTGGTGGACAGAGTTACCTGGCACTTATTGTTGGTGGTAGGTGGCAAGTGCCAGGTATCTTGTAGAATTAGTCGACATGTGCAAAAGCTAGCCTGACACAATGGTTATAAGAAAACCTATAGCTATGCATCTAAGGATATGACCTAGTAGTCAATAATGAATGTTGAGAACCATGAGATCTTAGGCTCAAATTTCAACAAATGCAAAGGACATACTAGGTGATTTCTTCCCATCTATCCTAGCTTTGGTGGACAGAGTGTAAGTGGAAAATGGCAAGTATTCCATAGAATTAGTCGAGGTGCGCGAAAGTTATCTCAAACACCACCGTCATTTAAAAAAATACCTATAGCTATGCATCTAACGTTGTGTCCTACTTGTCGTTAAAGCAGTTAGAGAACCATAAAGTCTCAGGGGTTCAATCCTTGCAGAGATAAAAACACTAGATGATTTCTTCTCATCATCCATTCTAGCCTTGGTAGACATACTTACGTGCTACCTACTTTACCTGTTGCTGGTGAGAAGAGGCTATATTGCTCGGATTCTTCAAAGAAGTCAATGGGTGTGATTCTCTAAAGGTAGTGTATTGTTGGAGAGTCTGACAAGGGTGTGGCATCGAATGTGAAGAGTCCACGCAACTTAGGTGAGAGGTGTTAGGTATCTCATAGAATTAGTCGAGATGCGCCAAAGCTATAAAATACCTATAGCTATAAAATCCAAACGTGCACACAAACATATATCATCATTTCTCCGTGCACGCATGCTAATATCTACAATCTACGCGTACATTAAGCAATTTGAAATTCAGCAGAGACAAAAACACTAGGTAACTTCCTCCTATCTATCATAGCCTAGGTGGACAAAATTACTTGATATGTGCCGATGGGGGTAGGTAGCAAGTGGAAAGCATCCCATATAATTAGTCGAGATGCAGGAAAGCTAGCTCAGAACCCACCACTATCAAACAAAAATAAATAAATAATTATAGCTATGCACCCAAGGTTGTAGCTAGTGGTCAATAAAGCGAGCTAGGTTCAACTCTGCACAGAGACAATCTACACTAGGTAATTAATTGCCTCGGAAGACAGAGTTACCCTGTACCTATTGCTGATGGAAGGTGTCATGTATATCTCATCGAATTAATTGAGATGCTCCAAAGCAGTAAATATACCTATAACTATAAAATCCAAGCGCACACACACATATATAATTATCATTTCTCCGTATGTGTGTACGCGCGCTAAAATCTACAATCACCACGAACATTAAGCAATTTAATAATTCATATTAAAATCAATAACATAAATTACAGCTTCTAAATTAAACGAATTTTCGGCGATTTCGTAAAATGACAAATAAAATGTAAAGAGAAAAAAGAAAAAGCGTACTGGTTGAACGATCGGAAAGAGGAATGGGCGGCGGGGAGAAGACGGAGAAGAGAAGTAGCACGGAATGTCAAAGGATGACGAAGTCTGGAAAGCGCCATCGATCATTCAAACAGATCCACCCACGCTTCCCTTTCTTCTCTACTAGTTCTATATGCTTTGTTATTCTCTTCTGCTGTGAATTTTTTTCCTTTTTTTACAAAGTATATGTCAACCCAATAACTAATGTAAATGGCATATATGGTCTACTATTTTGGGGATAGATTCAAAAGAGTTAATTAAGTTCAACAGCCACCAATATATACCTAGTGTATTTTCATCAAGTAGATCTAAAAAGGATAACAAATACCCAATTGATATTACTATCTCAGATAAAATACAGAGACTGTTTTTTATAAATTCCGAGTCAGCACATATAACAAAATATCAAACAAAAAACATAAAAATAAATAATAAAATTAGAGATGGATTTAAAATTTTAAGTTTGTGAGTTCTTGAAAGAAAAACAAAAAAGTGGTTGATGGAGTTCTTCATTACAGAGTTTCAACTTATAATTTTTATATATCTATTAGATTTTTTAAATTGAGTTCCCGAAAACCCCATGTTACCTCCTAAATCCGTCCATGAATAAAATGAGATAACAACTGCTAGATAATAAAAGAAATTAGACACCAACAAAGTAATACTATAAATTATCTTTTAAGCTCGTCAAGATTAATACTTTTTGTTTGCCACCAAATACTTATTTGACAATTTTATCTTGTTAGTTAATCATATGTATCAAGAAAGTCTCATCAAATTGTAAAATATGCAAAACAACTTTCTTCTTCTTTTTTTTTTGGTTCAATATGCTTATTATTTTGTTCCTCTATCAACTTTCTTTTCTTCTTTTGGTTGGCATATGGAGAAATGTATGTGTCACCCCTATAACTAGTGTGAGTGACAAAAATGGTCCCTTATGTTTGCGTATAGGTTCAAAAAATTGTAATTATATTTCAAAAATAGTAAAATTTACACATTAAATTATAAAAATAAATCAAAAATATTTGAAACTGCAAATACTATATATCTAAATGTGAGTTTGCCAATTTTCATTTTTTCCCATAGTTTTTGTTAAATTTAACAAATAAAATTCACAAAAAATTTATTAGAACTAAAAGACTTAACTTTTGACAAATTTAAAAAGTCAAAATTGGTACATAGATACTTAAAGGGAATATTTTGAATCAACCTTTAGATATAAGGTACTACTTTTGTCATTTTCACCCCTTAAGATATGTTTTACGATATTATCATTAATAAATAGACATTATTTCTTTAATTTATAATTAAATATTGTACTTGTAAAATAATACCCTAATAGTTTAGCGAAAGTTCTTTTTTGGGGGGTTATTTTTTATTTTTTGGACACATACAAGATAAATTTTACTTTAGTATATAGCCTATAAATTATATAAAAAAAGTAAATTGCACTAGACAATTCCCATGCAATGAGCTAATTGATAAAATCATGTACAACAACAACAACAAACTCAGTGTATTTCCACAACGTGGGGTTTGGGGAGGGTAAGATGTACGCAATTCATACTGCTACCTCCGAAGAAGTAGAGATGTTGTTTTCGATAGACCCCTGACTTAAGATAAGGATAATAAACAAGGGGATGGATGACATAACCGAAATAAAGAATAGGAAATAATAGAATAAAATCACAAGAATATGAAATACGGAAAATAAGAGCAACACAGAATAAGAAAAATAGGAACTAAGCAATAGAAAATAGGGCACCCATCTAGTAGTGACATACACTCACATCCCAAAGACACCAATGTATACTGACCTATGATTACTAAATCCGTCTACACAAGAATTTTCCTGACTGCTAGGTACAGCCCACACACTAATACTAACCTTCTACCCTAATCCTCGACCTCCACGCCTTCCTATCTAGGGTCATGTCCTCAGTAAACTGAAGCTGCTCCATGTCATGTCTAATCACCTCCCTTCAGTATTTTTTTGGCCTATCTCTTCTCCTCCTGAAGCCATCCAACGCTAGCCTCTCATACCTCCGAACCGGGACATCCGCGCCCCTTCTCATCACATGTCCAAACCATCTTAGCCTTCCTTCCCGCATCTTGTCCTCTACCGAAGTCACTCCCACCTTATCCCGGATAATCTCATTCCTAACTCTGTCCCCTTTAATAAGCCCACACATCCAACACAACATTCTCATTTCTGCCACCTTCAATTTTTGGATATGAACGTGCTTAACTGGCCAACACTCCGCTCCATACAACATGACCAGACGAACTGTCACTTTATAGAATTTGCCTTTAAGCTTAAGGGGCACCTTCTTATCACACAACACTCCCGAGACGAGCCTCCACTTCATCCAACCTGCTCCAATACGGTTAGAAACATCCTCATCAATCTCACCATTCCCCTAGATCATAGACCCAATGTACTTAAAATTATCCCTCTTACACACATCCTGGGAGTCCAACCTCACCACCACTACGTCCTCCGGCCTCGAGTCAACTTACATTCTAAATACTTCGTCTTGGACCTACTCAACCTAAACCCCTTAGACTCAAGGGTTTGCCTACAAACCTCCAATTTGCCCCCCCTCCCCGCATTTCATCAATCCACACTACATCATCCGCAAATAACATATACCAAGGCACCTCGCCTTGGATACTCCGCGTCAACACGTCCATCACCAACACAAAAAGGAACGGACTAAGAGTCGATCCCTGATGCAACTCTGTCTCGATCGAAAAATGCTCTGAGTCTCCTCCCGCCGTCCTTACTCGGGTCTTTCCTCCATCGTACATGTCCTTAATAGCTTTGATGTACACCACCGGGACCCCTCTCACCTCCAAACATCTCCAAAGGACCTCCCTCGGGACTTTATCATACGTTTTTTCTAGATCAATGAACACCATGTGTAAATCCCTTTTTCTTTCTCTAAACTGCTCCACCAATCTCCTTACCAGGTGAATTACCTCTGTCGTCGAGCGACTAGGCATAAATCCAAACTGATTCTTCGAAACAGACTCGACCCTCCCCAATCTCCACTCAACCACTCTCTCCCAAATCTTCATAGTGTGACTCAACAGCTTAATACCCCTATAGTTGTTGCAACTCTGAATGTCACCCTTGTTTTTATATAACGGAATCATCATACTCCACCTCCAAGCCTTAGGCATTCTCGCATTCTTGAAAATGTCATTAAATAAATCAGTCAACCACCTTAAACCTGCCCCACCAACATACTTCCAAAAATCCACTGACATTTCATCAGGCCCCGTCGCCCTACCTCTCCGCATCCTACGAATAGCCTCTCTGACCTCCTCAACCCTAAAACGCCTACATAAACTGAAAACATGGCTCTTCTCCGAGTGCTCCAGCTCCCCTAACTCAATGCCTCTGTCCCCCTCCTCGTTCAAAAGTCTATGAAAATACTCTTGCCATCTCTTCTTAATGTGTACATCCTCAACCAAAATACTACCATCCTCCCCCTTACTTGATCGAGGTCATGACCCTTCCGCTCCCTAGCCTTAGCAAGCCTATACAACCTTTTTTTCCCGCCTTTCTCCTCTAACCCCGCATACAAGCTCTCGAAAGTTGTTGACTTAGCAACCGTAACTGCTAACTTAGCTTTCTTCCTTGCTACTTTGTAAACCTCCCTATTCACCCACTTCTCCTCTTCATCTTTACTCTCAATCAAATTAACATGCGCCCCCTTCTTAATCTCCACTTTCTTCTTCACTTCTTCATTGCACCACCAGTCCCCCTTATGACGACCTGCCTGGCCCCTCGAAACACCCAACACTTCTCTAGCAGTCTCCGTGATGTAGCTGACAACCCTATCCCACATAATATCCACACACCCCTCCCCCCCCCCCCCACTCCTGTCACCTTTTCCCCTATCTTCATCTCCAGAGCACTAACTAGCGTCAGACCACCCCACTTAATTCTAGGCCGACCCTCCCCGATCCTTCTCTTCTTGCTCTTCTTGATAGATTCAAATATAGAACCTTCACTCAAAGATCACTTATTTAATCAATTCGATCACTCTTATCAATATGTAAACATTTTGAAATGAAAAAGTAATGGACCACTATGAGAGTGGCGGGCTGGATAAAAAGTAGGGGTTTGGTGGGCATCGATTCTTTGGTCTAAATTTTGATGCCCCTTTGGGGATTCATAATTTGGTCCACCTTTTTTTATTGCAGTTTGATGTAAATAAATAAACAAATAGAATGTGTTAATATGTGGTGCTATTCTTGGGAGGGAGCGCTATTCCCCGGATGGGCTCTATTCGGCGTGAATCTGGATTAATCGGATTTTAAATGACAAACCAAACAAAAAAAGTTTAAACAAATATATTTAATTGAATGTTTCATGTCCCATTCCTATCACCAATGGTGGTTGTCTTCTTCATGGTTGCAGACTAGTACTAATTCCAAGAATATAATAATTTCTTCAGCACCAACTGTCCAACTCTTATATTGTGGCCTTTACCATAGGTTCGGGGTCATATGCGTATTTAAATTAATTTCATGAAATATTTATTATTTATCTCTAATTCAAATATTGAATAAGCGTATTCATTGATATTTGGAAATTAAAAAAAAAATCATTTAATATTTTTATTTACTTTGAGATATAGACTGAAATTTTTATGGAGTAATTATTAATGAACTAGTAAATCATACTCTTGGGTGTCCAAACTCTTTTAAATGCAGGAATGTACTTTTTTTTGTACATCAAGGTTTCTTCTCAATATTTAGGGTCATTTGCACAAATTGGAATCAACAATAACTAATACTCTCTCCGTTTAAAAAAGAATGACCTATTTGACTTGACACAAAGTTTAAGAAAATAATTTTTTTTTTGAAATCTTGTGGTCTTAAATTAAAGTAGTGTTAAATGTACCAAAATGCCCTTTAATCTTGTGGTCATAAATATGTCATGTGGAAAGTTGAAATTAAAGTATTACCAAAAAGGAAAGGAGTCATTCTTTTTTAAACGGACTAAAAAGAAAAGTAAGTCATTCTTTTTTAAACGGAGGGAGTATAATATTTGGTTGCTTCTTTTTGTTATTCTCTTAAATAAAACATGCCAGAGTATAAATTATGGAGGGATGTATATATTATGTGGGGTAAAATGTAAAATAAAAGCATTTTAATATTAAGTAAAACATGGCTCAAAATGCTAAAGTGTTCAAACTACTCCACATAATAGTTTAAAAAATTGCTTTAAATTATATATTGCATACTAATATGTAATTGATCAAATAGGTATTCAACAAGAAAAATATCAGTATTATACAATTCGTACATAACTAGTTCCTTGTCTAATTTGTCTTGGAACTAAATGACCTCTTAAGGGAGGCTGTGTTCTGGTATGAATGAAAATATTTTTCATCTTTTCTTTTTTTTTAAATAACTTTTTATGTTTAGTTGATCAAAATATTTTGATTTTTTTCTCTCTTAAAGTACGTTCCTTAGAAATTAGTTGGTCAAAATATTTTTCAGATCCCAATTGAATTTCTCTGTGTATTGGGATCAAATTCACCATGTTCTCTCTTTTGTTAATAATCTTTAGTCAAAGATCCAATAAATCACAAATTCTAATTGAAAACATTTAACATTAGAATCACTACAGTTGATTCATAATAAACGTGATCTTATTATACGTATACACTTAAATGTTTTTGTGCATAAGTATTGTACTTAGTTTGAGCAAAAGTAACATTCTCAGTTGAACTCACAAAATCTGCTCTAGATTCGATAATATCTAGCCAGGCATAATACATAAATATGACTCTAAACTTGACACCAAATTATAACATTGACAGGTAAGCCCTTTAACTATACAAAATCTGAACAAATAAACACTCCAATCCTACGTGGCAAAATGCCTATATACAATCAAAACCACACGCGTCGGAGTTAGAATTGAAGTTTTTTTTTTCCCAATTTTTGTATAGTTAAAGTGTCTACTTGTGCACTGGCAAAGGTAAAAGTCATAGTTATGGTGTATCTTTTTTATTAGGTGACAACATCTGAGTGGATGACTAATCCACGTAGGCACAAGTGAGTTACACGCATGTAAGTTGCAAAATCGGAGTGTTTGTTTGTTGAGGTTTTGTATAGTTAAAGTACCTACTTGTGCACTGTTAAAATTTAAGATCAATGTTATAATTTGATATCAAGTTTAGGTTCATATTTATTTATATATTATGCCATCTAGCTATTGTTAAACTTGCTAGAATCCAGAAACATGGTTTACTGGTAGTATTTAGACCTGCTAAACATCCAAATAATCTTATTATACGCCTATGTTTAAATATATTTTTTTTTGGATACGTGTACATAGTTCGAGGAAAAATAACAGCCTCAATTGAACTCACAGAACCTGCTCTAAATCCGTCCCCGATAATGTTCTAGCTAGCATAATCATACACATGCGAGCTAGAATAGAATCCAGAAATATAATTTCTTGGTAGTGACTTAATAAAACCAATAACAACTTTGGCTGTATTTAGAGCAGCTAAAGATCCAAATAATCTTATTGTGTTGTCCCCTTTTTGTGTCCCTGCTAAATCTGATAGTCCACGAATTGCAATGACTGGGTATCCATTTGACAAGCATGTCTGCACAAATCACCAAGATCATAGTCATATAAGGAGCCCTTCAGCGAAGCTGGGGTGAGGCTGCCTAGATTATCCCTTCCCCGACACCCACGGAGTGGGTATGAACCGGGTCGGTCCCTTTTTTAATTTTATATGCCGAAACAAGAGTTAAGGTATCTATACGTAAATCTCCTCAAAATGTGAATTCTTAGATTGAAAATAAGACAGATTACCTGTTTACTAATGTAAGGATTTCTAATACTGACAGTGTATATGACTGAAACCGAAGAAAAAGCAAAGTTACCATTACTACAGCTGAGCTTTCCATGTCGAGTGATGTAACCCCAAAAGTATTGAAAAGGAATTGTGCGTAAGCTGCATTGTCAATGAAAAAGTTTGAAGTAGCTCCCTTCAGTCCAACTACTAGTTTTGGCTTTTCTGGTAAGCACAATGTTGAATTTGCACACTGATCCAGTTTTATCCCCTGTTAATTTCATCCACAAAGAAGTACTATAATTTTTCCTCCATTACTCAAGTGTGTTGTCTAAGGAGATCACGGTTCAAATTTTAGCAGAAACAAAATTATTATGTTATTTCTTCTTATTTGTCTAAGCGCCGCTGACAGAACAATATGTAAAACCTAAACATTTCCACTAAAATTTCAATTAATAGTCATGATTTCGAAAGTGTAATGGGCTCAACAATAAGAACCTAAAGATTGAAGCCAAAACAACATATTCGATATTGTCCCACAAGTGGGGTCTAGGAAGGGTAAGGTTATGAATACCTTACCCTTACCTTTGTGGGGTAGAGAGGTCGTTTTTGTTGAACTTCAGCTCAAGAAAAGCAGGTTCAAAACCTAAAGATTGAAGCCATCAAATTTGAACTGTAGATCCACCTCCACTCGATAGACCTAGTTATTTAGTAGTCGTACTTAGTGACAGCGACGAAATTTTTACCAAGGGATTCATATCTACTATTGACATAAAAAAATAATAATCTTATATATACAATGTAATTTATCAACGAAGAGGGGTTCGGGTGAACTCCTTCCGCCCACCTATACTGAGTAGATGACGAACATTCGGTGGTATAACTAAAGTGGTGCAAACTGATCTGATTCTATGTATATATTACTTACCTGTAAATGAGAGGCTACATGAAGCCAATTCTTGGTTATGTTAAACCAAACTGGTCTTTGAGGTACATTGACCTCCCCAGCAATTGAATAAAATTGCTCAGTGCTATACCCAACTTTTCCCAACTGATTTTCCCCTCCTTTTGGGTCATTATAGCTCTTGAAATCAAATTGAGCAAAATCATTTGGTTCCATAGTTGCATTTGGTTTCTGTACAAAAAGAAAAAAAATTATGTAAGACAATTATCTAAGTGGATAGAAATTTATGTTGCTCGGATTCTTTTAAAATACTTTTGAATGTGTGTCGAATCCTTCAAAAGCTATGCATTTTTGGAGAATATGACACAGTGGGACAGTATTATTGGAGGGCCCAAGAAACACGGATAAAAGTACAAAAAAGGTTTGTTTGCTTTATCATTCGGACTCTTCAAAAGTGTTAGTAGGTATCCTTGAAAAGTTGTGCATATTTGGAGGATCCTTCAAAAGCTATGTATTTTTGAAGGATCAACACTGATGCGACATTATTTTTGGAGGATCCAAGCAACAAAGATAATAAAAGTACAAAAAAGGTTTGTTTACTATGTTGCTCGGACTCTTCAGATATGTGTTGGATCCTTCGAAAATGATCATTTTTGGAGGATCCGACATGGGTATAGTAACATTTTTGAAAAGCCCAAGCAAATATAATTTATTTGAAGGGTTCAAACTTAGTAGAAGATTTAGTTACCAGCCAATCCCAAAGCCCTGTTTGTGCAAGTTGCCATGGGATGGTGACATCTCCAATATGCATAGAACTGTTAGCATTGCCAGAGATACCAAAATGAATTATTCCTTTTATGTCAAACAAATCCAACATTTGCTGTGTTGCTGCTGCTGCATTTACCTAAGTAAACCAATCACAATTTCATCAACTTTTTTGCAATGTAGTAACTACTGTCAACTCTACTCTTACTTCCTATTTTTTCGAAAGTTACTGGCCCGACTATTCAAGATTCGAGTCATTGGTGGAGTCAGATTTTTTACTAAAAGGGTTTAAAATACGAAGAAGTAAACAGGGGGTTCCACATCTTCTACTTATAAAAAGTGAAATGTTTTGCCAAGGTGCCCCCTACCTAGCTCAGCCCTTAATTCGAGCAGGATTAAACACTCGCTATCGAGAAAAAATCCCTTTCCAAACAAGTTGGATCCGAAACAGGATAGAGAAATTCCAACCATCTCATTACGATCATTGGTTGGTCTCTTATCATCAAGATATCAACAAGAGGACAAGAATAAAAGCACTATTTTTTTCAAAAATAAAAATAAAGAACAATATCCGTTGACTTTGAGATCAAGATTTCAGAAATTTTTTACCAATCCAACTCCACATTTCACATAAATGACTTTCCTTCCCTCAACTTTCCCAATCCGAAATCGTCTACCTGCACGAATTCAGTATCTAGAGTCAGTAAAATCAGAAACAATCCGACTAGTCATCACGTTAGTGTGCAATATGTGTAATTCGAGTTGAAAGTAATGAATTCAGTTGAACTAACAGAACCCGACCTGATAAGTCAACAAAGGGGTGTCTCGGATCAGGCTTAAAAACACAAGTTTTAAAGAAAGCTTCTTCTTCTGGTGCATAAACTGTGATAAGTCCAAGAAAAGGACCATTTTGATTAACTTTTTTGATAACTCTTGAAGCTTTTAATCTTTCAAATGGAATTGCTTGTGCAGAAAACACAAGTAAAGGGATAAATCCCAAAGCCAATATCAAAGAAAATGGAAGGACTACTACTTGTTTTGCAGCCATTTTTTTGAACTGCAACAAGTTTTGTCCATGTTTCCTGTTCGAGAATGTTGAATTATATAAATACAATGCATACCAAGGTTTATCAATTTAATAATGCTAAGTAGGGACGGTGCTAAGATTTTTATTTTACGAGTTCTAGATCTTAAAAAAAAATAACTTACTGAATTTTGGAGCAACGGAAAAGTTATCTCCGTGTCACGGGTTAGAGTCCGTGATAGCAGTCACTATACTTATACTTACATTAGGTAACATGATTTGTCTATATCACACCTCTTGGGTGCGATCCTTACCCGGACGTGATAATATTTTATGCATTTGACTGCCTTATCTAAATTAAATATTTTTTTAAACACAAACATTGAACTTGGATCAAAACTATTAAGTTCGTAGACAGATTTGTAGCTTTCCTTGTATGTAGTTTATGTAGTTTACTATTGAATAACAGATATGAGCGGATTTAGCGGGTTTGTTATGAATTTAATAAGTTTTACCCCAAATGCCCCTCGAATTTAATAATTTAGCGGATTTAGCGGGTCATAGATCCCGCAAAGTATAAGTGTGTAGTTGGGATTTGGGGTAAAAGTTGAGGGGACATTTAGTCATTTTCTCATGCATATTTTAAAAATTACTAAAGATTTATTAATATTTGAGAGTAAACTCGATTATTATTATTATAATATTAACTTAAGATTAATTATAAAATTCATAAATATCACATATTCACGAATGATAATAAAATGGAGGTTATTACTATATTTTTATATATCACAATAATATATGAACGTTTTGAGTCGTTTGTCATGAACTCATTATGCCACCAACCAAAGCTAGTTGACTTAAAATATTCACAATAAAACATAGCAAATCTCAAGACAAGATCCTATTTAATTTTTTAATTTTTTAATTGTTCTCCATCTATTTCACGTTGTTGTCTCAATGATTTTTTTCTTTTATTTACAAAAAGAAAAGGTGGTACCCCGTCCTATTTTACTCGTCCCAAATTTTCTAATTTATTGTTCTTTTTTACTTATCAATACAAAATATTTTTTTTTCCATTATACCCTTAGTGTAATTGATTACTCCTTATTATTAGCATTCTTGAAAAATGTTGCAAAGAGTAGTATCATTAAGAGTACACCATTAAGAATACAAATGGTGCTTTGATATTAGTCATCTATCAATATTGGAACTAACAATAAGACACAATTAAGAGGGACAAAATGGTAAAGTTACATTACCAATCATTATTTTCTTAATAAACGTGTTATCCCAATTTGAGACGGGTAAAATAGCACGGAGGGAATATTTTCTTTGTGATGAACTCGAATAGAAAATAAACAGGAAGAGGAAAACAGAAAGCAATTCATTAAACAGGATTTGTTATAGCAACTGTCAAGGTTTAAGAAGAGAAAGTTTAGAGTTTGAATCACCGTAAACAAATTTAAGTGAAAAATTGTTGAAGCAAGAAGCTAAGTATCTCATTCATGATCAAACTATACTAATAGCACTGCAATGTAACAGAAAAGAGAGTTAGTTATAACTAACTTGTAGCTCATTTCTAACCAATTTACTATCCAACCCACAGTTTTAGCTCACTTAAGTAGTTACTAATTCTCTCTCTATATATGGATCATGTACCATTCACATAAGCAACTTGAATAATATCACTTCATTAATCTTCTCTACTCTCATCTAAACTTCTTCTTCTCTTTACATATCTGCATTCTTCTCTGCTTGTATATGCAGAGTTTCTCTCTTAATGTTCAAAGAGTTCTTAATCAAAGAACTCTCATTATTCATCATGGTATCAGAGCGGGAAGATCATAACTACTTGATCTTTGTGTGCATTTATTCATCATCCTGCAGTTGTTCCGTGTTGCAGAGATAGAGTTCAATTGCCATACTTTGCAGTTCTTCTTATTGCTTCATTTCTGGATGATTGTATTCTTGATTTCTTGGAAGTTCTTAACGAAAATGGCTATTGTGAACAACAACAATCAGTCAGCTCTGTCAAATCCCATAGTGGGTACAACTTCACAAGGTGTGACTGATCATAATCATTCATTGTTCTTAACTGCAGTAATGTAAGTGGTATTACTATTGTTTCTACATTATTAACTGATAGTGAAAATTACATGATATGGAGTAAGTCTATGAGAATTGCATTGCTAGGAAGGAATAAATTGGGATTGGTGGTTGAAAGTTTGAAAAAAGAAACCTTTCCAGTTGAACTACACAATCAATGAGAGAGGGTAAATGCAATGATGTTATCTTGGCTAACAAATTCTATGTCAAGTAGTCTAGTTGCTGGAATCTTGAATGCATCGTGTGCAAGTGATGTGTGAACTGATTTGAAAGAAAGATTCAACAAGATTGATGGATTAAGAACATACAACTTGCATCAAGAAATTACCTCTATCAATCAAGGAGTACAATCTGTTGTTGTGTATTACTCTAAGTTGAAGTCTCTGTAGGATGAGTTTGAGTCTATGGTACCCTCACCTGCATGTTCTTATGAAAGCTCTGGGGAGTTTGTGCTTTATTTGCAAAAGTTAAAGTTGTATCAATTCTTGATGGGGATGTTATTTTATGGTGTTTTTGGGTACCAAAATCTGTATTTAGGCACAACAACTTCAACACTAGTTCAAGTTTAAAACAAGAACACTATGAAGTACAAAAACACCCTCAACACAAGATCAAAGTGAGCTTTCTAAGAAGTGTGTTTTATTTTTTCAGAAATTAAGATGAAACAGAAATATAAAGCCAAGTCCCCCGACTTCACGGAGAGTCCTTAAGGAATAATTTCCCTCACTGTACCCGAGGTTTTGGAATCTTACTCCTAGGATAAAATGGCTTTCAATCCAACTATAGTGGTACCTCAAATAATTGGATTCGTCGAACTCACTCAATGATTTAATTGATCACAAAGAATGTTTTGAAGACAAGAAGAGTTTTTATTTTAGAAAATTTTTCATTCATAAACCTGTGGATAAATACAGGTTTATATAGCCATCAAGTGCCCCTTACCAAAGGTGGCAATGGTTCATCTGGAAAGGTATATCCTTTGGAAGAGTCATGTCTGTTCATTCAAAACATTGTGTCTTTTTCTGAACAGACACAACTATCTGAATAGTCACTCCTTTTCCAAAACAATATGTCTTTTTCTCAAAGGTTGTGTCTCTTCATTTTCCATTGACACCTTTTTCATACATATTGAACCCAACAATCCCCCATATGAATGGGAATGACTATTTTTTCGTAAAATTTTATGGACAAGTATGTGATCATCAAACAAAGACTGATTGCATCTGGATAAGTGGGCTTCCTTTTGAACTTTCCATAGTGAACATGCATCGGATGCACTCGGTCAATCGATAGATTTGATATCTTTGAACCATCGAGCTTTAATGTACACCTAGATAACACATGTCACACAACCAGCCTTTTACCATTTATGGTTCTCACGATTTTGTTCTTTTCAACCATAAACACGTCTCAGATTCATGAGAGCTTAGAGAATAGGCCTTTACTAACATTCTCCTTGAAGCGGCTTCCACTTCGCCCTCACATAGGTGATTTCTAAACTTTCACTCCCATAGATTAAATTATTTGGTCAAATCTGCTAAATTTAGATAATTATTAAAAGACTTCTCTCCTTAAGTCTTATCCTTGTTTACTAAACATTGTCTACATCATGAGAATGGGTTGGTATTTTGACAATGTTGAACCTGTCAGACACAACTTTGTTTGATCTCCTTGAACCTAGCTTGTGGGATCTCCAGTCTTCTAGGTAGAGTTACCGCCATGCTGACTTGTCCTAGGCCTTAAACCCATTCCCTTGGATGTCCTTTCTACTCATTCTCTAGATAGGCCTTTTGTAAGTGGATCCGACACATTATCCTTTGAATTAACATAGTCAACAGTGATAATTCTACTAGAGAGAAGTTCTCTAACGGTATTATGTCTCCTTCTTATGTGACGAGATTTACCGTTGTACATCATGCTCCCTGCCCTACCTATTGCCGTTTGGCTATCACGGTGTATACATACTGGTGCCACTGGTTAGGGCCAATAAGGAATATCTTTCAAAAAATTTCGGAGCTATTCTGTTTCTTCACCGGCTTTATCCAATGCGATAAATTCAGATTCCATTTTAGAGCAATCAATACAAGTCTGTTTGGATGATTTCCAAGAGACTGCTCCTCTACCGATAATAAATACATATCCACTTGTGGCGTTTACTTCGTTCGATCCGGTGATCCAATTTGCATCACTGTATCCTTCAAGTACCGCAGGATATTTATTATAATGCAAGGCATAGTCTTGAGTGTATTTTAGATACCCCAAAACTCTTTTCATTGCCATCCAATGAGTTTTGTTGAGATTACTTGTGTACCGACTCAACTTACTAATAGCGCATGTTATGTCTGGTCGTGTACAATTCATTATATACATTAAACATCCCAATACTCTTGCGTACTCTAATTGTGAGTCACTTTCACCTTCATTCTTTCGAAGTGCAAAGCTCACATCCAATGGAGTCTTGGCAATACCGAATTTCATATACTTGAATTTGTCAAGTACATTTTCAATATAATGAGACTGTGACAATGCCAACCCTTGTAGAGTTCTATGGATTCTTATACCTAAGATCACATCCGCAACTCCAAGATCTTGCTCTCGCGCATTCATTTAGTTGCATTTATGTCAAAAATGTCTCTACTGATGATCAACATATCATCCACATATAAACAAACAATGACTTTGAGATTCAGAGTGTCTTTAATGTAAACACATTTATCACATTCATTTATCTTGAACCCGTTTGCCAACATGGTTTGGTCAAACTTCGCATTCCATTATTTAGGTGTTTGCTTTAGTCCATACAATTACTTAATAAGTTTACACACCTTATTCTCCTTTCCTGGAACCACAAAACCCTCAGGTTGTTCTATGTAAATTTCTTCCTCCAATTCTCCATTTAGGAATGCGGTTTTCACATCCATTTGATGGATTTTAAGACCATATACTACCGCCAAGGCAATTAACATTCAAATCGATGTTATCCTTGTTACTGGCGAGTATGTATCAAAGTAATCAAAACCTTCTTTTTGTTTGAAGCCTTTTACTACAAGCCTTGCCTTGTATTTATCAATAGTACCATCCGTTTTTTTTTTTTTTTTGAAGATCCATTTAGAACCTAAAGTTTTATTTCCTGGAGGAAGATCAACCAATTCCCACGTATGGTTGCTTAAGATTGAATCAATCTCACTATTGACTGCCTCTTTCCAAAAGGATGAGTCCAAAGACGACATCGCTTCTTTAAATATTTGAGGCTCATTTTCTAAGAGAAATGTTACAAAATCTGATCCAAACGTAGCAGAAGTTCTTTTTCGTGTAATACGTCTTGGATTCTATTCATTATGTACATTCTCACTTGATTCATCTCGAGGTCGTTTAGATCCTCCACTAGACTGTTCATGTCTAGTTTTATACGGGTAAATATTTTCAAAGAATTCAGCATTATCTGATTCAATTACCGTATTTTCATTTATATCTGGATGTTCGTATTTATGAACCAAAAACAGACATGCTTTACTGCTTTTAGCATATCCTATGAACACACAGTCCACAGTCTTAGATCCTATCTTAACCCTTTTAGGCATAGGAACTTGGACCTTTGCTAGACACCCTTACACTTTGAAATATTTCAAGTTGGGTTTCCTTTCTTTCCATTTCTCATAAGAAATTGATTGTGTCTTACTATGGGGAACTCTATTGAGTATACGATTGGCTGTAAGGATAGCCTTCCCCCCACAAGTTTTGCGGTAAACCAGAACTTATAAGTAAGACATTCATCATTTCCTTCAAAGTTTGTTTTTTTCTTTCCGCAATTCAATTAGATTGAGGTTAATACGGGGCCGTAGTTTGATGGAAAATTCCATTCTCTACACATACTTTGGTGAAAGGAGATTCATATTCTCAGCCCCTATCACTTCTTATCATTTTTATCCTTTTCTCTAACTGATTTTCTATTTCAGTTTTGTATTGCTTAAACGCATCTATTACTTCATCCTTACTATTTAGCAAGTAGACATAACAATATTTAGTGCAACTGTCAATAAAAGTTATGAAATACTTTTTTCCACCACGTGATGGTGTTGACTTCATATCACAAATTTCAGTATGTATTAAGTCTAAAGGATTGGAATTCCTTTCAACGGACTTATAAGGATGCTTTGCATACTTTGATTCCACACACGTTTGACACTTTGATTTATTGCACTCAAAGTTTGGCAAAACCTCAAAGTTAATCAGTTTTCATAACGTTTTGTAATTAACATGGACTAAACGTTCATGCCACAAATTATAAGACTCAAGCAAGTAAGAAGAATTTAAACTTTTATTGATTTCAACATTCATTACATTTATCTTATAAAGGCCCTCGGTGAGATAGTTTTTTCCTGCATACACTTCTCCTTTGCTAATTACAATTTTTCCAGAAACGGTTACACATTTGAATCCGTTCTTGTCTAGAAGTGAAACAGAAATCAAGTTCCTACGTAACTCCGGAACGTACAAGACATTTTTAAGTGTCGAGACCTTTTCTGAAGTCATTTTCAAGCCCACTTTTCCTGTTCCTTCTACCTTGTCCGTAGCGGAGTTAGCCATGTAGATTATTTCTTCTACTTGAGCCAGAGCAATTGACAAAAACAACTCTTTGTTGGCACACACATAGCGGGTGGCACCAGAATCCATCCACCATTCGCGAGGATTCCCCACCAAGTTGCATTCTGAGAACATAACACACAGATCATTACATTCTTTATTGGACTCAACCATATTAGCTTGGTCCTTTTTCTTGTCTTTCTTAGGGGAACGACAATCCGTGGACTTATGGCCAATTTTGCCATAGTTGAAGCACTTTTCCTTGAATTTCTTCTTGGGTTGATTGCTTCCTTGTTCAACTTTCTTCCTTTTCTTAGAATTGTTTTGGTCATCTTCTACAATATGTGCTCCATTAATTGTAGAATTCCCCTTTGACCTTCTCTCGACAGCCTTATTATCCTCTTTAATACTCAGTCGAACAATAAGATCTTCGACAGTTATCTCCTTGCGTTTGTGCTTCAAGTAGTTTTTGATGTCTTTTCACATAGGTGGTAGCTTCTCAATGATCACTGCTACTTGAAATACATCATTCATAATCAAACCTATAAAACTGTTTATATGAGTACTAAGAACATTTTCAATTTGTTCAACTAAGGTATTTTTCAAAGATATACCTTCTGCTAAGAGATCATGGATGATTACTTGCAATTCCTGAACTTGCGAGACAACCGGTTTGCTATCTATCATTTTAAAGTCCAGAAACCTTGAAATAAAGAATTTCTTAATTCCCGCATCCTTTGTCTTATATTTTTGTTCTAGTGCCCCCCCACAATTCCTTCAATGTCTTAGTTCTACTGTAAATATTGTAGAGGTCATCTTGGAGTCCACTCAAAATATAATTCCTGCAAAGAAAGTCTGAGTGTTTCCAAGCCTCTACAATCATGAAATGCTCTTTGTCCGAGGTTCCCTCGGGCACCTCAGGAGCATCCTCACTAGTGAACCTTTGAAGGCATAGAGTGGTGAGGTAAAAGAAAATCTTTTGCTGCCATCACTTAAAGTCAATGCCCGCAAATTTTTTGGGCTTCTTCGCAGGTGCCATTGGTTGCGGAGCATTTGCTCGACTTGTTGAGGCAATACTAGTTGCCCCCACAGTCGTAGCCGTATCTTGCATTTGACTTTCGTTAGTCATTTTTCCTGTCACCACAATACAATAAAATTTAGTATTTTCAGAATACTATTTATAAAGTTAAGCAACTTTAAATTCTTCTTCTTGTTTCTTGTTAACGATGAAGTTTTTATGACCTCTAATCGTCAACCGACTGATCTTTAACTTGTGATGAAGATTTTATGTCTTCGAATCACTAGTTAAGTTCAAACGAAGTAGAAAACTTAAAGCTTTAATCTCCAAAAACAAGCAATACAGATTCTGCAAGGGTTATTCCTTAAGATTGTTATTTTATGGTGTTTTTGGGTACAAGAATCTGTATTTAGGCACAACAACTTCAACACTAGTTCAAGTTTAAAACAAGAATACTATGAAGTACAAAAACACTCTCAACACAAGATCAAAGTGATCTTTCTAAGAAGTGTGTTTTATTTTTTCAGAAATTAAGATGAAACAAAAATATAAAGCCAAGTCCCTCGACTTCACAGAGTGTCCTTAAGGAATAATTCCCCTCACTGTACCCGAGGTTTTGGAGTCTTTCTCCCAGGATAACATGGATTTCAATCCAACTATAGTGGTACGTCAAATAATTGGATTCGTCGAACTCACTCAATAATTTGATTGATCACAAAGAATGTTTTGAAGACAAGAAAAGTTTTTATTTTAGAAAATTTTTCATTCATAAACCTGTGGATAAATGCAGGTTTATATAGCCATCAAGTGTCCCTTCCCAAAGGTGACAATGGTCCATCTGAAAAGGTGTATCTTTTGGAAGAGTCATGTCTGTTCATTCAAAATATTTTGTCTTTTTCTGAACAAACACAACTATATGAATAGTCACTCCTTTTCCAAAACAATATGTCTTTTCCTCAAAAGTTATGTCCCTCTATTTTCCATTCACACCTTTTTTCATACATATTGAACCCAACAAATGATACCTACAGTTAATCTAGAAGTCAAATTTTACTTATGTCTCCTTTGCCTCTAATCAACCAGGCTTATTCTATGATCATAAGTGATGAAAATCAGAAAATGGTGTCACAATCAACTAATCACTTAGGTTCTACTCTTGGTATAACTGACGTTGTGGCTATGTACTCAAGAAATGGAGTGCAAAAGGGCAAGAAACATTATATTCTCAATGTCATATGTGATCACTGTAAGATGACATGTCATATGATGAGAGATTGTTATAAATTGGTTGGTTATCCCTCAGGCCATCCTAACTATGGTGAGAAAAGAGGTCTAGAGAAGGGAACCTTTTATAGAGAAGATAAGACTAAACAAAGAAGAAATGGTTCTGGGATCTACAACAACAACAATAACTCATACAACAGTGCTTACAATATGAATGCCATATCTGAGGAATGGAATCCTACTAGGAGGGGGCCAGTCTATTCTCTTAAGAATCAAGTGTCACAACATGCTTCAAACCAGACTCAACTAACAAAAGGTGTCTCCAACGATGATATTAATTCTCAGGGTCAAGAATCTTTGAATAATACAGGAAGATCACATGCGCAATTTATGATGCCTCCTAGGTTATCTCAGGATCAGTATAAGCAAATATGCAGACTACTAGAGCAAAACCAAATAAATTCAGGAGCATCATTACCAGTAAATGTTGTAATCATATCAGGTAATGTTTGTGCCTTATTAGTATCCACTAAAACTCAAGAGTGGATCATTGATACAGGTGTCACTAATCAGATGATTTCAGACTTAGAGTGGATCATTGATACAGGTGTCACTAATCATATGATTTCAGACTTAGAGTTAATCAATCATCAAACATTGGTTAAGTTTGATAATCCTAGAAAAGTCATGCTACTTAATGGTGATGTCACAATGGTAACACACATTGGTTATATCAATATCTATGATCATAAAGTTCTATACAGTGTGTTCCACATACCACAATTCAAATTTATTTTTTTATGTACTTCTACTACTTCTTTTGCTTTTGAATTAATGCACATGGACCTCTAGGACCATACAAAGTTGCTACTATTGATGGCCAAAAGTTATTTCTAACAATAGTAGATGGCTGCACTAGACATACTTGAATTTTCCTGTTCAAACTAAAATCAGATGTCTTCATGGCTCTGAACTATTTTGTTGCATATGTGCAAAATCAGTTTAAGACTTATGTAAATACCATTAGAACAGACAATGGCACATAGTTTATAAAATTCCAATGTGCAGACTTACTTAATAAACTAGGCGTTGTACATCAAAAGTCTTGTGCATATACCCCTCAACAAAATGGTATTACTGAGAGAAAGCACAGACATATCCTAGAAGTGGCTAGAGTTATTAGATTCCAAGGTCATATACCTTTGAAATATTGAGGATATTATGTAAAGGTTGTAGTCTATATCATTAATAGACTCCCCTCAAGTGTGTTAAATGGTATTTCACCTTATGAAAAGTTGCATGGTAAGAAACCATCTCTGGATTACTTAAGAGTTATAGGTTGTCTGTATCATGCAATAATTCTACATGAGACTGATAAACTCATGTCGAGGTCCAGAAAATCCATACTCATGGGTTATTCTGAGACTCAAAAAGGATACATACAATATGTTGATACTAACAAAGTGTTTTTTTCATTGGGATGTTTCATTTAGGAAAGACATCTTTCCCTTTAAAAATAACAAAGATCTTGCACCTATGTTTCCATCTCCATCTCAAGTGATACTAGAAGACCAGCCTATTGGAAATCAACCTAGAACAACTTCACATAGTGAGGACACTACCACTGCTACAATTCCAATCAACATTCCAACTCAAAGGAAGTCCACAAGGGGCAGACATCCTCCAAATTGGATGAAAGACTTTGTCACTCAATGTGCACAATGTGCCTTATGCAATATCTAACTATCTATCATATGAGTTTATTTATCCTAAATATCAAGCTTATTTAGCTTTTTTTCTACTCATGTGGAACCTACCTCTTATGCAGAAGCTATAAAAGATCCAAGGTGGATAAAGGTTATGCAATTAGAGACATCTATACTAGAAAACAATTATACTTGGCAGGTAGCACCTCTACCATAGGGTAAGAGACCTATTGGGTGAATATGGATATATAAAATCAAATAAAAGGCATCAGGAGAGGTTGAAAGATTCAAAACAAGTCTGGTGGCTAAGTGTTATAGTCAGACAAAAAGAGTGGACTATCAAGAGACCTTCAATCCTGTTATAAAAAATGGGAACTCTAAGAACTGTTTTATCCGTTGCTGTATCAAGAAGGTGGTTAGTTCATCAGATTGATGTATATAATACATTTCTACAGGGTAACCTACATAATGAAATATATATGGAGCTTCCACAGAGTTTTAAGAGACAGGGGGAGAGTAAGAAAGTATGCAGACTGTTAAAATAACTTTATGGCTTAAAGGAAGCACCTAGACAATAGAATGCCAAACTTGTTGAAGCTCTTACGAATTGTGGGTTCAGAAAAAGCCAATATGATCACTCTTTATTCCTTAAAACTACTCAAGCTAGTATAGTTATGGTTTTGGTATATGTTTATGATATTCTAGTCATAGGTGACAACCTAAATGACATCATTGAGACTAAGACTGCACTGCATAAAGCTTTCAAGACAAAAGACTTGGGAGAATTGAAGTACTTTCTAGGAATTGAGTTTGATAGATTAGACAATGGAATCCTTATGTATCAAAGAAAGTATGCATTAGAACTCATTTCAAAAATAGGTCTAAGTGCTACTAAACTAGCAACCACTCTTGTGCACACAACTACTAAGTTTACAATCAAAGAATATGATGATCACTTCAGAAGTACATCAAAAACTCAGGATGATCAACTTACTGTTATAGGCTCATATCAAAGGTTAATTGGTAAACTACTCTATCTAACTGTAACTAGACCTGATATCTCATATAGTGTGCAAACCTTGAGTCAGTACATGCAATAACCAAAATAGTCTTATCTAGATGCAACTTTAAGAGTTATCAGATACATCAAGGGAAGTCTAGGTCAAAGTGTTCTACTTTCAAGTAAAAGATAAGATATATTAACTGCTTATTGTGATGCTGACTAGACTATATGAAGTGTTTCAAGAAAGTCAATCACAGGATTCAACATCAAAGTAGGTGAATCATTAGTCTCTTGGAAGTTCAAGAAACAACCTACAGTGTCAAGGAGCTCAGCAGCAGCTAAGTACATGAGCTTAGCTTCTACAATAGCAGAACTAACTTGGTTGATTGGCTTGATCAAGGATCTTGGTGTGCAACCACAACTACCTGTTAATGTGTTTTGTGACAACAAAGCATCAATACAAATGTCAGCCAACCCTGTCTATCATGAAAGGATTAAACATATAAACATAGACTGCCTTTTTCTAAGGGAAAAAATTCAACAGGGGCTGATCAAGACTATATTTATTCCTACCACTGAGCAATCAGCAGATGTTTTGACTAAGAGCTTAAATAGGGTTCAACATGAATATCTCATAGTATAAACCATATGAATCCATTCCCTAATGAAAGTAATTAGTTAAAATCCCGGTTGCCTTTCTCTCTCCCAAAATTGAGAAATATACTTATACATTAGGTTGTCCCTCATACATTGCTGGAACGTATGAGAAAACTGATTAGCTTATATTTATGGAAAGAAAAATCTGATACTATCTTTCTCTTCCTTAATTAATGCCATTAATTACCTATCATTATATGGTGTATGATTAAATATAGTAACTGAAATTCAAATTCAAAAAATTCTAAAACATCATAGTAAATTTTCTTCTTTGTTGAATTATGTTCGGGAAAAAAAGGGCCATCAACTACTTTCTTCAATTCTAAAAAATATCAATATGAGTATCCCCATATTGTTGCATCATTCGGGTATTTGGGAGTCAAAAATTATTTATCAATCCTACAAAAGTGATGCAATTATTGTTTTAGAAAGTATAACCTTCTTGAAATTGATTGCTATGATCGTGATGAAATTGAATATTGATGAAGTTCGTAAAAAAATTAAATTAAAATACATTGTTGAAGATAATTCTTCTCCAATTATCATAAGGAATGACAATGGAGTGAGGGTTTCCATGGAGTTGAAGAAACAATTTTCGGAATTTGTCATTATGGTATTTCATGCGCTGAAAAAATAAAAGCAGACTCAAATTAAGAGAAAAAAAAATATCAACAAACTGATACATATTAAAGATAACATTAAACAATAGTTGCACATGTATGTGGACACATTATACATTTAAAAAATAATTTGCAGTAACGTATAATGTCATACTATACATTTAAGTATTAACATTAAACATGTATACTTCTGTATCTTTATCAGAAGGTATAATGTAACCTGATACTCATATATTGAGGTGCCATTTCCTCCGTATATAAAATGTAGGCAATGCATTGTAACAGTTTTTGGTAGTCAATCCTTTTAATACTTCCTAAATACCTATACACAGCACCAGTAAGTAGAAGCAACAAAAAGGACATGGAAAATGGAACTTCTTAATACACAAATGTCACAAGAAACGTATTAGAGACAATATAGCCAATCAAAACAAGTATAGGTTCAACCTTCAATTGTGAGCAAATAATGTTGGCAAGAAGAAGATCCATGCTTCACTTTCACTCTCCATTAGCAGTAGAAAGAATGAAAAGAAAAATGGTGTAGCAAGAAAACAAAGGATAATGGAGCTAAATTAAGATGTTCAGACATTGAAAAGGGAAAGTAGTTTCAACAGTGCACATGTTTCTTTCATTATGCCACGTGGAACAGATCCATGAAATATTAACCATTGGATGAAGATAATTTTGGCTTAATGCAAGCACGTGAGTAACACATGTTTCACCATAGAAGAGAATATAGTTTGTTATGGTTTATTATATAGTTAGAGTATATTGATTAGGATTGGGACAAGTGTACAACTGAGTATTTTTTCCTTTGTATTTTCATTTTATTTTATTTTGGTACAAAATACTTGTATAAAGAGATGGATAGTGATCAATGAGAAATCATCAGAAAATTTCCACAATTCTTCTTTCATTTTATTACATGGTATCAAAGCAGTGAGCTCGATCCATCAAATTATACAATCAAAGTTTTTCAAATCAATAGAAAATGACTGAAGAAGTAAGCAACAAAAACTCTACAAGCAGCTCTGTTAATCCCCCTACAACAAGTGTGGATTTCAACCACCCCTACTATCTTCATCCATCTGATTCTCCTGGGATGAATCTGATCAGCTCAGTGTTTGATGGAAGAGGATTTCCAGGATGGAGAAGATCTATCCTAATAGCACTTTCAGCCAAGAGGAAGCTTGGTTTCATCAATGGTAGTTGTCAAATGCCAGATTTGACTTCTCTAGATTTCTCTCAATGGAGCTGTTGCAATGATATGGTGATTTCTTGGTTGTTAAATGCACTCTCCAAGGACATTGCAGATAGTGTTATCTATTCCACTACACTATCAGGTTGTTGGGTTTTCCTGATGATTTTGAATCCACAAAGGGAAAAAATACTCAGTTGTACACTTGTCCCAATCCTAATCAATATACTCTAACTATATAACAAACCATAACAAACTATATTCTCTTCTATGGTGAAACATGTGCTGCTCACATGCTTGCATTAAGCCAAAATTATCTTCATCCAATGGTTAATATTTCATGGATCTGTTCCACGTGGCATAATGAAAGAAACATGTGCACTGTTGAAACTACTTTCCCTTTTCAATGTCTGAACATCTTAATTTAGCTCCATTATTCTTTCTTTTCTTGCTACACCATTTTTCTTTTCTTTCTTTCTACTGCTAATGGAGAGTGAAAGTGAAGCATAGATCTTCTTCTTGCCAACATCCCCCCTTCTTATGGTGAAAGGAAATACAACATTCCTAGAAGAAGATAATCATTAGGTTGGTGAAGGTTACATAAGAGAAAGGGGAAGCAACACTTATCAATTCTCCAAGGATGAAAGTAATAGCTCCTTTCAGCATTTCAGCAAAGAGCAAAGAGCAGAGATTGCTCAAATGATGAAGGAAATACAAATTTCACAATCGAGTCCTAATGCAGAAATCAATGCAAATGCTGTAGCTGGTACTGTTCTTAAATATTCAGGGGCATGTTTTTCATTTTTTAACTCTACAACCTGGATCATTGACTCAGGAGCATCAGAACATATGTGTTTTGATGCCTCTTCTTTTTTTCTATGACCCCTCTCCAGTTTTCTTTAAACATTAGCTTGCCTAATTCTTTTAAGATAACTGTGACTCATATAGGAAGTGTGCCTATTCTCCCCAATCTCATTCTTACTAATGTTCTACATGTTCCAATGTTCAAATATAATCTACTCTCTGTTCATAGACTAAGTGTTCAAATCAAATATAATCTGTTATTCACTTCAAGTGAATGTCTCTTGCAGGACCTTTCAATGACGAGGGTGGTAGCTTTTGGTGATCTTAGAGAGAGACTCTATCTTTTGCAGCCTACCATTTCTAAGTCTAGTTTAAGTTTTTTTAATGAGTCTGTTTCTTTTTCAAAAGGAAGAAATTCCATTTCTGTTCCAGTTTCTTTTCCTGTTGTTGCAAATGCTATATCAGATGTAAGCTTTGGCATACTAGACTTGGGCATTTGCCTTTATCTGCACTGAAACATTTCACTTTTATCAAGCAATCCCATAATTCTGATTTCATATGTCATGTTTGTCCTCAAGCTAAACAAACTAGATCCTTTTTTCCCATCAGTGCTATAAGAACTAAAGAAGTTTTTGATCTTATTCATATTGATACATGGAGCCCTTATAAGAATGCTACCTACAACGGATATAAATATTTCCTCACTATTGTAGATGACTATAGTAGGAGAACTTGGACATATTTGCTAAGTACTAAGAGTAATGCTTTTCCAGTTTTGAAGTCCTTTTTATCTATGGTTGAAAGACAGTTTAGCAAGAAAGTTAAATGCATAAGATCTGACAATGCTTTAGAGCTTGGAAAAGGGACTAATGAAGCTGCATATTTGAAAGAACATGGCATTCTACATCAACAAAGTCGTGTAGACACCCCCAACAAAATGGGGTAGTGGAAAGGAAACATAGACATCTTTTAGAAATTGCTAGAGGGTTATTTTTTCAGTCACAGGTTCCTATATCATATTGGGGTGAGTGTGTTCTCACAGCAACACACTTAATTAATATTCTCCCTTCAAAAGTTTTGAAAGGAAAATCACCTTATGAAATACTCTTCAATCAGTCACCTTCTTATTCATCCCTAAAAACCTTTGGTTGTCTTTGTTTTTGTTCAACTCTATCTCAAGGAAGAGGGAAATTTGACCCTAGAGCCACAAAGTGTTTTTTTCTAGGATATCCACAAGGTCAAAAAAGATATAAAGTTATGGATTATAAAACTAGAATTTTTTTTATTTCTAGGGATGTCATGTTTTATGAGACTCATTTTTCTTTTGTTGATAACTCTGTTACACCCACTCCTATTTTTTCATCCCCAACTCCTTCTTTTGATATAATTTTAGACCCACCATAAGTAATTTGCAGTCCACAAGTTACAGAATCTGTTGTGCCTCCCTTTCAAGACACAATTGTGCCCACACCTACATCAACATCTACTTTTTCTTCCACTCCTGGACAAGAACCTACTACTGTTTAGCCTATTCCTCCTAGAAGATCAGCAAGGTTGTCTCGAAAACCAGGATATCTGCATGATTTTGTGTGCAACAGTGTGTACATCACCAATCTTACTGATACATGCTTTGCCTTGCCTCCTTCTACTCCTATTTTTTCTTTTAACTCTTTATCCATGTCTAATCAATATACTTTTAATTCTCTACATTTCTACTCTGAACCAACCAGCTACTCTCAAGCTGCATCCTAACCAGAATGACAAGCTGCAATGGATGCATAAATTATAGCTTTGCAAATGAACAACGCTTGGGATATTGTGGAACTGCCTGTGGGAAAGAGAGCTTTACCTTGTAAATGGGGGTACAAGGTAAAACTTCTTTCAGATGGATCAATAGAGAGATTTAAATCTAGATTAGTAGTGAGGAGGGATATTCAAAAGAAAGGGATTGACTACAGTGAGAATTTTTCCCCTGTTGTCTAAATAACAACAATCGGGTGTCTCTTGGCTGTGGCAGTTAAGAAGAATTGGATGGTCTCACAATTAGATGTGAATAATTCTTTCTTACATGGTACTTTAGAAGAAGAGGTTTTCATGAAACTTCCTCCTGATCTCAATTCTACATCACCTAATCAGGTATGCCTACTCAAGAAGTCTCTATATGGTTTGAAGCAAGCGTCTCGACAATGGTATTCTAGGCTCGCTGGTGCTCTTGCCTATAAGGTTTATGCAGCCTCTTTAAATGATTATTCTTTATTCTACAAGACCTCAGGAGGTCTTATCTCTATCCTAGCGGTGTATGTAGATGACATTTTGTTAACAGGAAATGATGTGACGGAGATAGCAGAGATTAAATGTTTCTTACATTCAGATGTCAGGGTCAAGGACTTAGGGGAGATTCATTATTTCCTGGGTATATCAGAGAACCACAAGGTTTTATCATTACTCAATGAAAATTTTCTTTGGATCTCCTCAAGGAATTTGACTGCACACATGTTTCAAAAGTTACTTCTCATTTAGATCCCTCCATCAAATTACAAGCAAACAGTGACATTCCTATTAGTGATCCTATAATTTACAGACACTTAGTTGGAAAGATGAACTACCTGACCCACACACGTCCAGATCTGGCATTTCCTGTTCTACATCTCAGTCAATTCATGCAGAGACCCTGTCAATCTCACTTTGCTGTTGCATTACGTGTGTTAAAATACCTCAAATTGAATCCAGGACAAGGGATTCTTCTATCTTCTGATACCTCTTTGAAGCTCTTAGCTTTTTGTGACGCCGATTGGGGATCCTACAAGGACACTCGTCGTTCAATCAGTGGGTTCTTCATCACCCTTGGTGGATCTCCAATTTCATGGAAATCGAAGAAACAAGCTTCGATTTCCCTTTCTTCAGCTGAAGTCGAATACCGCTCAATGTGAAAAGTCACTGCCGAAATCACCTGGTTAGTATGTTTGCTTGAAGATCTCTCCATTTCTCCTCCTTTACCGGTGCCGGTTCACTCTGACAGTCAAACCGCGATTCACATCGCCCACAACCCAGTTTTCCATGAAATAACCAAGCATGTAGAGCTTGATTGTCATTTTGTTCGTCAACAATACATCGCTGGTCTTATTTCCCTTCAATTCACTCCAACAAAGCAGCAATTTGCTGATCTGTTTGCTAAACCACTCTCTGGATCTACCCATCATAATTTGTTGTCCAAGTTGGGGGTTTCATCCCCCTCCTCCAACTTGAGGGGGGATTTTGGCAAGAAAAAGATCCATGCTTCACTTTCACTCTCCATTAGCAGTGGAAAGAAAGAAAAGAAAAATGGTGTAGCAAGAAAAAAAAGGATAATGGAGCTAAATTAAGATGTTCAGACATTGAAAAGGGAAAGTAGTTTCAACAGTGCACATGTTTCTTTCATTATGCCACGTGGAACAGATCCATGAAATATTAACCATTGGATGAAGATAATTTTGGCTTAATGCAAGCACGTGAGCAGCACATGTTTCACCATAGAAGAGAATATAGTTTGTTATGGTTTGTTGTATAGTTAGAGTATATTGATTAGGATCGGGACAAGTGTAAAACTGAGTATTTTTTCCTTTGTGTTTTCATTTTATTTTATTTTTGTACAAAATACTCGTATAAAGAGATGGATAGTGATCAATGAGAAATCATCAGAAAATTTCCACAATTCTTTTTCCATTTTCTTACAAATAACACGTCAATGTAATTGCAAGATGTTTGATTGAAGAAAACAAAGTACAAATTCCATTAATCAGATTCCAGAAGGCCAGTAGAACCAACAGTTACTACATTGCTTCAACTAAAATCTACAATAAGATTTGAAAACTAACTCTAACTTTCCAACAACGAACAGAAAAACAGTAACAATCTTCCACTTCCTAAGCCCTTTCACCACGAATTCTCCTAGCAAGTTGAATATCCTTAAGCATAATCGTGACCCTTTTAGCATGAATAGCACATAGATTAGTAGCTTCAAACACTCCAACAAGGTATGCCTCAACAGCCTTTTGCAGAGCAGCCACAACACTTCTCTGGAACCTCAGATCTGTCTTTAAATCCCGAGCGATCTCCCTCACCAGTCTCTGAAAGGGAAACTTCCTGATCAACAACTCAGTTGACTTCTGATACTTCCTGATTTCTCTTAGAGCCATAGTTCCTGGTCGGAAACGGTGAGGCTTTTTCACTCCTCCAGTCGCCGGAGCAGATTTTCTAGCAGCCTTTGTAGCTAGTTGCTTCCTTGGTGCCTTCCCGCCAGTAGATTTGCGAGCAATTTGCTTAGTACGTGCCATTTTTAATGTATATTGAGAATGCTGAAGATGTAAAACAATGGTGATTTTTGAGAAATGGGTAATGAGGATTTTATATAGAGAGATAGAGGGCGCGAATTTAGAAATTTGGAATTTTTTTTTGAATTTTTTGGTGGTGTAATGATTGAGAGTGAATGTATGCCATTGATTGAGATTTTGGTTTAACGGTAAAGATTGGAGAAGAGATAGATTTCTAGGATAGCGATCCGCATACTAGCGAAGTAACAAATGGGCATCTGCCACGTGTATATAAAACCTAATGTCTCTTTAATTGTTTTTCTTTTACCGCAGCTAGTGTTCGTCCCCGCACGATGCGCGGAAAATATTAGAGAAAAAATAATTTTAACTATTATTATCTTATTATTTTGACCCATTATATTTTTCTTTTACTTTATTGGTTGTGAAATTTAAACTATATGATTCATGATCGTTTATTAATTATTTATAAATACAAAATTTAAGACATATAAGCAATATGATTTTTTTAATTAAGTTATTAAGTAAAAATAACAACAAAAAGTGTAAACTCTTGATAATTAATAATGATTTAAATTTTTGTAAGCTAACTCAACGAAAGAAGAAGTCATAATGTGAATTTCAAGTCACACTTTTTAAGCATGCCAAATACCCTTTCATACGACATAAATAAAGTTCTTTAAGATTACACAAATTAAAACAAATATAATATCATTCTATCTATGTGATAGAAATAGAATATCAATTCAAATATTTATTTGAGCACATTTAATTATATTATATTTTCTATTTCACTTGTAATTTTATTTCTCAATCTAATATGTCCAATAATAAAAATAACTATTAATTTAAGGGAAATTACTTATATATCATCAAATAACTTTTTTGATTCTTATATTATTTTAATGTATTTAACCATTATTCAATTATTAGTATTTCATTCTAGGATGATATTTTATTAGTTTATCAGTTGATATAATAACATTATATATTACTTCCTTTTTAATATAACGTAGACTTTTTTTCTAAAATATTTTTTGATTTTTTATAAAATTGTTTACAATTCTTCAATTTTATTTATTTTGTGTCTTGCTTTTTGTCGGTTAGCTAAAAGCTGATCTATGAAATTATCGAATCCAATAATTTTAAAGCAAATTCTATATTTGTATTAATTAATTTTCTGAATAGATACAAATATATAGGTTTAGAATAAAATATTATTTGATGGTATTGCTATCATAAAATTTAGAATTCATAAAATTTAAATTCTCACACCATTACTATTGTGAATTTTTATTAGCCAGCCCCAAAAATTAATAATCTTGTTTATTATTTTTTTAAATATCTGATAAGTATATGAATTATTATTTTGAATAGATATTTAAATATAGTCTTACACTTCTAGTCTATTTCTTAAATCCTTCCATTTTTCTAAATTTGTTATCAATGTTTTTAGCATTATTTAATCAAATCATAATACATTAGACAAATCCCATATCATCTTGTAAACATTTTTTCCTATAATAATTTAATATTTTATTTTATCTTTTTATTTAGTATTTTATCTAATATCCAAATAACTGATTGTAGACACTTATATTATGTTTGAATTTCAATTTAATTTGTTGACATTACTTACATGTCATAAATTGTATTTTTCATTTCATAACAATAATAAGATTCGAATTAGGTGATCTTATCATAGAGTTCATCATAATTTAAAGATTTACTAACTGCAAACGAATAATCATGTAAACTTATAAAAAATTTAGCATTTATACATGCTAATTATATTAGATAATTAAAAGTGATAGCATGTATATGTATACATGTTAAAAATGCATCATATAATCACAAATGAATCAAACAATTAACTGCTTCAAATATTTTACAAAAGATAAACGCAGACGCTGTCGAAATATCTAGAATTTTTTTTTAATCACATCGAGAACTCTAATCAAAGGAAAACCTAGAGCTTCAACTTGATTGTTTCAAACAATTTTTTTTTTTTTTTTGAAAACTCTTAAATACTCTGTATTTTTTCCTTTATTTGTATTGTTCCTTCTTCCGTCCTCTTGAATATGTTATGATTCCTTTTTAATGAAAAAATAATCAATATATTATGATATGTTTTGTGGTCTTAGTTGTCCTATATAGCATGCATGTGTATGTGCGTGATTGTCGTAAGGAACATGACTAGTGCATGAAGGGAGATGGGAGTGAAAGATAATTTTTTAAAATAAACTAAGAATAAGGAGCCAAAAATATAGGAGTAATTATAATCAACTTTGAATTTTAAAAAATCCTGAAGAGAAATTATATGCAACTTAAAATTAAAATATTCAATCCATTAAGATGTTGATTTGAATTAATTCAAATTTAAAATTAATGTTTTAAAGTAAAAGTAAGAAGGATGAATCTGACTTCCATGTCTATACTAACTAATGTTATTTAATTATATATTTATTTTGTCCCAATTTTATTTTAAAAAATGTGTTATTATTTAAATTGAAAAAACTATTGCGATAACATCAAGTGCCTATCAAATTCAATATAAAAAAGTATGTTAGTATTCCATCAATGTGATTTTCCGACTTCCATGTCTATATTAACTAATGTTATTTAATTATATATTTATTTTACCCTAATTTAATTATAAAAAGTGTGTTATTATTTAAATAGAAAAACCTCTCACAATAACATCAAGTGCCTATCAATTCAATATAAAAAGGTACGTTAGTATTCCATCAATGTGATTTCCCCCAGATCATACTAAAACCAATTGACTATGTGGGGATGTCATTGCTGCAGTTATGTTAAATCATCAATAGTATAGAAAAGGTTTTTCAGTGACATGCATTGAAATTTGGTGAATGCTAAAAGAAATATATAATTATTAATTTATAAAAAATTGATAATTTTTTAAAATCTAAACAACAACCGGTAGGACTAACGTTATTAATAATATAACCAATAATCAATACTATCAAAAGCTACAAAGGATTGTCTACAAATAATTACGTTTGACTTAAAATAACAATATAATTATGATAATAGATAAAATATAATTTTTAAAAATATCGTAAATCTACACATCTAAATAATTAATAATTTTACTCTGTAGACATTGACATACTTGTAGGTTATTCAAATTTGAATTCTTTGATATCTATATTGAGATGAGTTGATATCAATATAGATATCAAAGAATTCAAATTTGAATAACTTACAAGTATGTCAATGTCTACAGAGTAAAATTATTAATTATTTAGATGCGTACAAAAATATACGTGAAATTTTTTCCTAATTATCCTGCAATCAGTTTGATATATGCGTGTGTATGTTTTGATGTTTAAGCTTATAAAAAACATATGTTCGTGTAAAAAGTGGGATACATAAACCCCTTTTGTTAAATAATTAGGAAGAACGAAGACATGATACTGTTAAAAATATCAGAAAGCTCTAAAATATACATCTTTATCGAAGCATGAGAAGAGACCGTATATGAATTAGGACACACTTGCACAAATTAATGATAATTTTATTCTTCATTTACATTAAAGGGCATATCTCAAAGACTCTAATCTGAGTAATAATTATGTTTGCAGATTTTATGAACTTGATATCAAAATGTTAAAACGCATAACAAATACAAAGATTTGAGGTGGTTACCCTATACTAAGATCATGCTAGCAAATACTGTGGTAACACCAAAATACTAATTGAACATGCACTTGTGGAAAACAATATAACACATACTCTAACCCTCAAATAGTGAGAAAAGCCACATCACGTACTCAACCCTTTTATTTTAATTGTCACAATTTTATTATTGAAAGTCAAAAGATATGAACTTTGACAAAAAATTTAAGATTTGTTTATTCATCATATTGATATGAGAAAAATTGCAACTTATAATACTTTTCGTATAATTTTTAAATATAGAAATTTACACAAAAACATACTTAATCACGATAGACTCAAATGTATAGGATAATCAAGAAAAAAAAAACCACTTATAATTCAAGGTCATGTATCACTAAGAACTAATTTGTAAAGAGGAATTAAGGATTTCGTTTGTACAACAACAAAAAAGTCAAGTTAGAATTAGCATATTTTGAGTTATATCAATGTTGCTCCAATAAATTACTCCGCATGCGCGCATGGGTGTAAGAAAAAAAATGATAGAGTTGTTGGATTTTGCATATTTAAATTCCTGCTTCGTAAATAAGTCCATCTGGAAAAAAAAATCGAGGATTGAAACTGATATAAGGACATGATTCTCAATTATATATTTTTTGCTTTCTACGTGAGAAATCGAATAAAAATAAATAACCTAAAAATATCAGACTACATAGTTAACCTTGGAGATAAGCACATAGATATCAGCATGCTTGGCATCCCATAAAAATTTTGATAAGCCACTTTCAAATTCGATTTCAATTTTATTACTATGTAGCATGTCAAGAAAATAGGAGGTATGGTCGGAATGATCACCTACATAGAAAATAGCATAACACCGAGAAAGTAGCTTTGCGGGCACCGAGGACTTAAATGATGTACAGTATGTCAAGAAAACTTGCGCCAAGAACATATGAGGTTAAAATAGCGAATCAAACGAAGGCGACAATTTTTGAATTTTAAATTGCATCCCATGCCTTCTTTTTTGTGTTTTCGATTAGGTCCACTGTTGTTGACTTGATCAGAACAACAAACAAGATTGAAAGGCAGATTGAGTATCATTGCTTTCTTAGCAATATGGATATAATTGATTGTGTTTTCTAGCCTTCGCATGCTTTCAACATATCTTGGAGAAGATCAAAGTGTAACCCCCCAAAATCTTATCCCGAAACGTCACATGGTGCTTAAGGCTACAAGTAGCCCTAAGCTAACCCTTTGGGCCTGTTACTACTTCTAGCACTTACTTTAAGATGGATAAAGCAAAACAATGGCACTGTCATAACATATCTCAACTGAAATAACAAAAGAATACTGTCTGAATAGCAACATGCTGAAAAGTCTAAAACACCACTGATAATCTAGTCTGACAAAGCCTCTACTACTCAAGAACTAGAGAGCCATTGGGACAGATCTCCAACTGACTCATACTCAACTGAAAAGAAATAACCCAACTACTATGAAGACTGAAATCAGGGAAAACAGGTCCTCAAACCATGAGGATTCACCAACTATGGAGGTGTAGATCAAGGTACTCAGAGATCACTTACGCTGCTGAGACTGAGTACCTGAACCTACATTATGAGACAATGTAGAACACAGACGTATGTGTGGATCAGTACTTTGAGGATGTACTGAGTATATGGGGGTGTATGCGATAGTTAAAATAATAATATCATCAATCTTTACAGAAATCATTCATGCTAATATAACTGACTCACATAGCTCGAATAATCTCAAAATGCATATCTCGTAAATTATGAATAATGGAACTCATAGTATAAATCTCATCTCAAGTAATATACTTTACGTTAGAAACTGATTACTTACTCTTACTAATAGGAAAAACTACTTTATTCTTGGAAAATTTTTACTTTAAGAAACTACTCTGAAAATTCTTGTTATTAGGGAGGTTCTCCTAACCGACATACACCATGCGAGCTACATGGAGTCGAACGTCTTGTCCTCCTAAGGAAGAAACCTCACGTTGGGGAGAGATGTCATATTCTTGCCAGAGAGTATAACCTCAACTCAGTGATCACTATCTCGACCTCGGGCCCATAAATCTCAATCCTACGGTGGCACGTAGTTCTGAGGTATGAAGCCGTAGTAACTTACCCAACTCGGTGCTAAATACTACTCACTTTATTTAGATACGCTCGTATCATGGAAACCCACTTTAAAATAATCTCGTGATTCATAAAGAACCCAACTATAAAATCTGTAATCTCATTTAGAAAAGTGGATTTCAAAGCTACTATGACCGTTAAGGTCAAAACTTTCTCAATAATCTCGAAATACTCAAATCATGGGTGCTTATAGCGCAAAAATTCTTAAAATTTCAATCTCGAGTAGGGCTTAATGACCCATATATCAATCTTACGTTAAGATGTATCAAAATTCATACTCAATATCATAAAGATTCATAAATCATATAGAAATATGGAAATTTTCAGCAATATGCATTATAATCTCAACATACTCATGTACTTCAATTTCTAAAATATTGAAACCATCATAATCTCAAGAAATAATACCATAGGGTATAAACCCATACTTCAATTTTATAAGAAATCTGTAAAATCATATATCTTTATAATTAAAACAACTTTTGGGCACAAGAACGAAAGGAGTGTTCTTGTTGAAACCCCACACACCTTAGATTATGACTTATAGATGAACAAGCTTTCTTGAGACTCTTTTCGTACTCTTGAGTTAGGGTTCTTGAAGCTTTTGACTTGGGAACCTTGAATATTAACTCAATTTGTAGAAACTATGGTAGAATCTTAAGGTTCTTGGAGAAAGATTTGGATTTTCTCTTGAGGGTTAATCTTGAGAGAAAATCCTAGTTCTTGTTGCTTTGGATGATTCTGAAGTTCTATGTTTCATTTTGATATATCTAGGTGTTAAAAAGGGTGGAAAAGGACCAAAAAACCCTTTTAAAAATGGCTTTAAAATGTTGATCGGGATCTGCGATGGCTTGTGCAATGGTCCATCGCTGGCTCGACGGTCCATCGGTCCGACCGTTGCACTTGGACCAGAATAGGGGCTCACTGCCTTAGTAGCGACGACTTGGGCGATGGTCCATCGCAAGCTCGATGGTCCATCGTCTTGACCGTCGCACTTGGACAGTGGATGAGTTTACTGCCTTGGTTGCGACGGCTCGAGCGATGGTCCGTCGCAAGCTCGACGGTCTGTCAACTGCCCATCGCACCTGGGTGATTCTGACAGCTCTCAGTAAAACGACCATAACTTCTTACTCCGATACTGGATTTGGAAGAAATTGGTATCGTTGGAAAGCTAATTCAATTTCCCACATAATAAATAGTCAAAATTAAGAAAACTCTATCTGATTTAAACACTACTCACTTTGGAAGTTATTTCTTAATCTTATAGAGATACAATTTAGACTTAAGAAAAGTTTGGGGTATTACACAGAGGTTTGTTGTAGTATGTGAATCCCGATAATTTTCAAACTTGCCTCCAACTTGCGGATTCGGTATTCAAGCTTTTGTTGTTGTCGTCTTTGAGGTTGGTATAGAGTTCCTGGTCTTTTGTGAGCTCGTCGATAAGGAACACTTTATTCGAAGTTGTGGCATTGTAAAAGGCCTTCAGAATACTTTTTTCAGAAGGCTTAAATGATATATGGAGGGTCGCTGTGTTTGTTTTAGGACAAAATATGTTGATGCACACTCAAGCAGTGGTCCCAACAGTTCAACAACTCACTTTTATCGAGGGTTGCTCAATGCATCTTGCTCAACCAACCTTCAAAAGATTTGATAAATTAATTAGTCTAGAATTATGAAAGGTGATATTGAGATATTACTATCCATGCCTTCTGAAGACTTTCGCTGTCAGCAGAAGGCATGACTAGTAATCTCGCAATATCACCTTTCGTAATTCTAGGCTAATTAATTTATCTAATCCTTTGAAGGTTGGTTGAGCAATATGTATTGAGTAACCCTCGATAAAAGTGATTTGTTCAACTGTTGGGACCATTGCTTGAGTGTGCATCAACATGTTTTGACCTAAAACAAAAACAACGACCCTCCATGTATTATACGAGGCTTCTGAAGAAAGTATTTTGAAGGCCTTTTACAATGCAATAACTTTGAAGAAAGTGTTCCTTATCGATAAGATAACAAAAGACCAGGAACTATATACCATCCTTAAATATGGTAACGACAAGCTTGAATACTGATACAAGTTAAATTGCCTCCGAACCTTTAGATGATATATGTATGATGCTCGAAGTGCTTGATAACTCTTTAATTCTTTTAAAAGATGTCATATGGAGGAAGATTACCATTAAGGAGGGTTAAAGGACTTTGGCGAGTCCGAAGGAGTGCAAAACGCATCTCGAAAGCCCCTTGGAAGGGTCATGCACCCAAGGTACTTTGGATCCACTTTTGACCCGCTCTAGCATTTCAAAATTGGGTAAAAACAGCCCCTAGTGGGCCTTTTCTTACATTTGGATCACTTTTGAGCCCTAATTATGCAGTATGTAGCCAAACTATAAATGCTTGGTAGCTAGGCTTATTTTCTTAGTTTTTTTATGATAATTTTTACATAATGTATTCATGAGATTCCATGGGAGTGTTTGAGTTCTTGGAAAAGCATTTGTTGATACCATGTTTAGAAACGTTGGTTGTAAGAGTGATCTAATCCCCTTTGCGGTCACTGTAAGAGTTAGGTGCTTATTGATAGTCATTAAGGGAGGTTTTAGGATTTGATACATCCTTCGATTGCCCTTTCGGTATCAATTTCGTATCTATCTTCCTATCTTGGTGATTCTATCCTTCTATCTTCATTTTCCGCATCTTAGATTTGAGTCCTTGTGGGTCGATTCATATCATTTAGTAGCAGAGTTGAGCTTAGGATCATTCCCATGATTCTAGTCTTGAGTTTGTTATCTTGAAAATCAACAAAAAAGAGTTGGCAAATAAAAAATCACAAAAAAAATTACTATTCATGCTTTTGTTCTCAGGTCAAATGTAGAGTTTTTAATTTTGTATTTTCTTGTGTTTCTAGTGTTAGATTTTTGTTTTTTTAACACTATATGAGTCTACAAATCAAATTTGAGCCAAATCAGAGCTTATTTGAGTGTTCTATCCTTGTTGGGAGTTTGGGTTGAAGAAATTGGATGTAAATTGAAAATCTAGAATCTTTTGGTTGTTAATTTGAGTAAAATGATGCTTGGAATGTGTTTATAAGGTTTAATAGAGCCTTGATTCAAAATTTCATTGCATTCTGATCATTGGTTCAAGAGTTAGAGGATTTTGAAGTCTTGGTGTTCTTGAGGAAAATTCAAATCTTCATCTTGAATTCTTATCAAAAGGTGGTGTTTGATTCAAAAAGAGGGAATAAAAGTGGAGAAAATGTGTTTGTACAAAGGCATCTAAGAAAAGCCTAAGGATATCCACAAGAAAGGATAAAAAAGGACCATTTGAAGGTACAAAGTGCTCTTGGAGTCTGCCTTAGACGGGTGAGGTATGCCTGATGTGTGCTTAAATTGCTCCAGCAGGTCAGCCGCAGGATAAACCAGTGGAAAAACCTTCACCTGCAGCCAACCTTCCCTTGAGGTGCGTCTAGCCTGCTTCCATAGACCCAACGCAGGTCAAGACAGTGAGCAAAAGGTCTCCTGCATCCAGCCTGCCTTCCACCTGCGCCCAAGGTGCCCTTGATCTGCTCCAGCAAGTCGTCAACATCTCAAAACAGTAAGGACAACCTCTTCTATGTCCAAGGTGTATTGCACCTGTGCCCCACATGCTGCAGTAGGTCACAACACAACCCTCAATGTAGATCACCCTTTATTGAACGCAAGGCAGCCACATACACACACCAAATGCATTTCACCACTTCTCTAACATCAATTAAATTTATAAAACACATCTTAACACTTATAATTACTCCATTGCTCAAGGTTTGATTCCATAGTCTCAATTTCTTGATTCCTAATCTCTTCTTTTGATTCTTAAACTACTCATTAACTAGTAATTCATCTACTAAGTTGATCAATTAGTTCTTGAGTCTGAATTCTTTCATCATCCTATTTCTTTTGAGACTTTCTAGTTTTTATTTTGTTGTAGCCTTTGATTCAAGTCCATAAAGTAGATTTTTTTTAAAATTTCTTTGAGTCGATCAAACAAGAATTCACTTCGGTCGCAAAGTAGAGATTGACACCTTATTATCTATCGGAGTATAAGCAACTTTCAACATGCACCGCTCTAATTGTGAGGATCACAACGGTGAGTTCATATGAGGGTTAGTGAGGTGATTTACTGTAACGCCCCGTATCTAGTACTCGAAATGCTACAAGGTGCTCATAATCCCGAAGGACCACAAGCTAACCCATTACTGATATCTGTAATTGAGCCCTGAATAATAATGGTAATATAGTAAATGCGGAAACATGAACTGAAAGGCCATAAGGTTCAATACTGATACATAACTGAAAATATGGTATAATAATACCAAAACAACTGAAATAACTGTCTGAACATGCTATAGTCTGAAAGTCTCTAAAACTGAACTATCTGAATAAAGAGTTGATGGGACAATCCTCAAACTAACCCCACCTGCTAAAATAAACTAAGTACTAAAAGAATGAAATAATCAAATAATAACATCCTCAAATGATAAGGACTCACTGCTGACTCTGACTATTGAAACTGGAATGCTATTGATACTCTGGAGCACGTGCTTCTGAACCTATGGTATAAAACACCATAGCACAAATACGTCAGTATGATTGAACATACTGATATGCAAGTGAGGTAGGCTGAATGCAATGGTTCATATGCATGGACAATACTAACTGAATGAATAACATGAACATGAGAATACATGCATGAATACGTAACTGTATCTAAGATCATGATAACACTGACTCATGAATTCCGATAACGCGGATTTACTGATATCTGGGTACTAATACTGGGATACTGAAAGACTAAGTCTATTGAGTACTGAGGAACTGATGTCATATTACTGATAAAGGAATGACTGTTTTTGACAGTTCTTATTATTAAGAACTGGTCTGATTGACTGTATCTGACAGTCCTAAAATCTGAATACTGGTAACATATTTGTATAATTAATATACTATTATCTAGGTGACAGTGTCTGACAACCCTGATTCTGATAGAACTAGCTGAGTTCTGTACTGAGCTGAGCGACTGTATCTGACAATCCTGAAACTGTAGAATTAAACTGAGTTCTATTACTGAGACTGTATCCAAAACTAAAACTGTGGTAGGTAATCATCTAACTGACATGCCCCAAAACTGAACTAGTGGGGTCCAACTTGTAACCCCAGCTGGAAGGGTGTCAATACCGTGCCACGGGTAAAGACAAGTTGTGAGTAAACTCTCTTTGACAGGGAGCTCTTCCGTCAACCCCTTCTAGTGGGAAAAACTCAAATGAGGTGTCTAATCCCTAAACTCGTAGGGTACATCTCAACCTGCGTTGACTACGTAGTTCTGGAATGCAAGGGTTGCTTCTAAGGATTACACCCTCTACTGACTAATAGGTGAGTCCCCATCCTTAGGTTCACTCGGTGCAGAATCCTACTCCCAACTGAAGAGACACTGAACTGATTTAAGCTAAATTGAACTGTTACTGATAGTATCTTTTAGCTGATTTGAACAAAGTTCACTAAATTCCATTGACTGATGGAATACTAGTGAGATCAGATAATTGACTAAGATTACTGAGTTTTCTTGAGTCATGTAACTGACTGAATTCTAATGATCATGGCTTGAATGAGAGTATCATGAAAACTGATACTGGCTCTAGGCACACAACTAAATTGTTGGGTACAAGTACCCCAGGACTCGATAGCATGAAACTGACAAGACTTGACACTTCGTGAACACACAACCAATATCAACAATTCATAATACAATAAGTTGGGGATTTCATGAAACACATGGTTTTCATAATGTTGTACATGGATGGAATTGCATATAGGTATGTCATCCTTTCATCAACCTAATCTCATGAACATTCCATCAAATACTCATAATGCATACAATATCATGGAAGTCAGTCTTGGTCATAAAGCATGCTTTATTATTTGAGTCACAATTGAGCTATAATACCCAATTTCTATCCCCTTAGCATTTTGTCAAACACCCTACATGCACAACTTAGGGAATAGGTGAAATCATCAAATTACACATCATAAACAACTCAATTCATGGATTTCATATTTCATGCTAACGTAGTTTCATGAAAACACCTACAGATTCCAACTTGGGAATCATACAACAAGATAAACATGGTTACAAACAACCCACAACATAAATATCATGTTTTATAATTTGAAAGAGGGTTCTTGGACTTCATGGATGAAAGGAATCCATAAATCAACACTTGACATACCTTAGTTCCTGATTTTACAAAGATTGATGGAGAGATTCTTGAATTTGAGTATTGAATTTGAATTCTTAATTGAAAATCCTAACTTGTTCTTGAGAGAAACTTGAGAGAAACTCTATATTTTGGGTGAAATATGGCTGAATCACGTGTTATTGGGTTTATCTAAGGATGGGAAGTTGACCCTTTTGCCCTTAAAAATGCGGACATTTAATGATAAAACTGGGTGCCGACGCTACAAGCGACGTGGTGCATTGATGGTTGCGATGCGATACTCAACGCATCGCGCCATGATAGCGTCGAGCCTCAGAAGTGTTGGATCTGGTAGCCTGGACTAATGTTGACCAATGTGATTGGCAACGCGGCCCGCCATGATTGCGTTGATCCACTAATTTGGAACTCCAGACATGATCTAAACATATTTCAAAAAATCCAAAACTTATCCAGGAACACCTATTGACCTTCCTGATCATGAACTAATAAAAATACCGACCATAAAAGGACATTAAGGTGGCTAAATGAGATTGCCAACTTTCGAAGGCCAATAATAGGCTAAATCTGGGAACCTAGCTAGAATTTTCTAAGTCTGGGACCCCTTGACAAGCTTAAATGACTGAATTAAGCTTTAGGATTTTACGGGGTTTTACAATATCTCCCCCTTGAGAACATTCATCCTCGAATGAGACTGACTAAGAGGGAAAAAAAGATAAACTAACGTACATACTGAACATTAACAACTGGAACATGATTCCATGACTGACATGACCGATAAACTGAATGTATCATACTGAACATGCATATCTGATGCATGGTTAACTGGTTCATGAATGCCTGACTAAATATGCAATGGTAATTGATACCAAGTTTATCATGGAAATCTGGGCATAAAATTGGATAAGTTCAAGGGAGACCGTTTCCTTAAATTGAAAATGCTAATGAGCCTGAAATTAATTACTAGATATGCATGAGCGGAAACACGTGAATGTAACTATGTCTGGAACATGATACATGAGCTGGATATCGTGATCTGAACCGAGTACCTTAAATACGCAGCTTACGACTGAGGTCGGAGTTTGAGGGTCAACTTATAAGTACCTTCTTACTCTAAATTGGATTCATTATGAGAAGATATAATGGCATGTTTTATGTCATAAGAGTTTGGGGAATTATTGTGTATCTCCCCCTTGGGAAACTAGGTCCCTCGAAGAATATTGATTTTGCTGAGATATTAAGGAAAACTAGGGCGATTCACAAGGCACCTACGAACTGAATCGCGGCTGGATATCCGAGATCTGAAGCTAAGACAAAGTAATTAGACCTTACGCACTGCAACTGACACTACTGAAAAGATTTACGTGGGTGCTGAGCATGAATGTATAAATATATACTTACTTTATCTGATTAACTGAATAACTTATATCTGAATACTGGGCGTGTAAGACTGAATTGTACTTAGTCTAGATAGCTAGACTGAGACTATAGGGTATTATACATAGGAGGTAATGACTGACTGGGTAATGTGAGGTAACTGAGCATGAGTGAGGGAAAACTGTATTACCTTAGGAATGCAATACCAGGCATCTAATCATAATTCAGAAACATTCTGTAAACTGAGGTACTGTAATACTAATAACTGAGTAACTGATAGCCATATGCTATGGTCGGGTAATCTTGAAACTGGACTGAGTTTCTGATCTGACTACTGGACTAGGACTGGGACTGAGATTGTAGTTAAGACGGTAATTGAGACTGTAATCGTAACTAAGACTGTAACTGATATTGAATGCTGGTTTTCTATAACTGAGGGTTAGACTGGTATGAGAGTACTAATTTCTGATGGATAAGTAACTGATAGCTGAAAGCCATGGTTCTGTAGGACTATCTGGGTCCTTTACTGAATATTGATTACTGTACTGACACTGTAATTGAGGCCAGTGGGATGGTACATTAACACTATAGATTCACCAAGGGATCTAAACTAAGGGTATACGTAGCATAATCTGAGTTTGACTGAACACTAAGGGTGAAGTCATGAATCGTGTGGGCTAAGCATACTGTAAAGCATGACATGAGTGCATGAGCCATGAGCTGCACGAACTGGGTTTGGAATTTCTAAATTCGTGGAACATGATCCACAACATTGGATGAACTTGGACTCCTCATATGAGGAACTTGAAACACACACTATTCTATGAAAAGCGCATGGATATAAGCTATATTCATGGGATTGAAATGGAAAGCATGCGTAAGTATCATGATGGTTGAAGTACAAAACTTTGCACTGAAATAGGAATGGGTTGGGAATCATCTTTCCTTATGGATTTCCTACACATACTAGTATTACTACTGGAACTTGAAGGCCTGACTTTCATAGATTTCATAATCGGACAGTTCCTGTATACCTGTCGGGTTGTGTTAGACTGAATCACTAGGGTGGGGACTGGAAAAAGGTCCTGTTAATATTTGGCCTGACCTTAAAGTTGACTACTATGCAAAGAGTTACAAAAGAAAAAGGAAGCTCCTGAATTTGAAAAAATGTGAACATGTAAATGAGGGATCTGTAATATTCCAGTGGCTGCTTCAGGAGGACTTTCCTGATCCTATCGAGACTGAAGTGCATAGAGTCTATTTGGGTGTTGCCCATCGATAGCGCTGGAATTCACACCCTGCTAATTCGGGCGACCGGACTGAGTTGAAGGACGATCATGCTTACTTTTAGGGCCAGGCCTAGGACAATCTCAGACCTTGTGACCTGTCTCGCCACATCCAAAACACTCATCACTACCATCTCTACATATACCCTTATGATGCTTACCACACTCTTCATAAAGTAAATAAGTAGAAACCTTGCTCTCACTACCCTGGGCCTTGGAGCCTGGTGCCCCATCTCTACTGTTATTTTTTAACTTTGGTACTGGTGCACTAGTTAAAGATGGAACTAGAGCTTAAAACTTCTGTCTATGCTGAGAACGGTTACTACCCCGCGACCCTGGCTGAGAAAAACTATAACTATCAGTTCTGGCCCTCTTATTTTCCCTCTCCTTCTTCTTAAGCTTCTTCTCCTCAATCTGTTGAGCGTGGACCATAAGCCTAGATATTTCCATCTCCTTAATCAACATCGCAGTCCTGCACTCCTTGACCACTCTACCTGATATCCTAGACAGAAACTTATTCATTGTAGATCTACTGTCTGCTACTACATAAGGAGCGTATCTGGCTAACTGAGTGAACTTGAAGGAGTATTATTTTACGCTCATGCTACCTAAGAAAGCCGTAGCAAACTCTTCCTATTCTATGGGCTCTGCATCTACACCCCTTGTCTACCTTTTACTGCTTAAACCACGTATGGGCTACATCTTGTAGTTGATAGGTGGCTAACTCTGAACTCTTACTGGAAGTCACTCCCATGATATCTGTGACTTTTTGAACTTGGTTGAGGAACTCTTTTGGATCCTCTTCAAACTTAGAACCAGACAATAGGGGAGGATTCATTCGGGTGAAGTCCCGAATCCTGGTTGTGGCAAAATTGGCCACTGGATTAGCCGGAACAACAGCTGGCCAATTATTATGAGCTGTGACTAAATTGGCTAGAGTAGTGAATACAGTTCTGAATTCTGCATGAGAGACGTGCTCATCTAGAGGATCTGCCTGGATGCGCTGAGGTGCTGACTGATTTCCTGTTCCTCTTTCGTTAGCCCTTTTGGGAGGCATGTTCTATAAATGGAAGAGGAAAAGGAATTAAACTGAGAGTTTGACTGAAGCTCATGCACACTCGCACGACATAAATACTGAAAGAAGGAAAACTATTCCTAAAACATCTCATAGCCTCCTGCACATAAGTGTGGTGCACAACACACCCATGTACAAGACTCTACTAGATGTGACTTTTCAGACTTCCTAGGATACTGTTGAACCTTAGGCTCTGATACCAAGTTTGTAACGCCCCAAATCTGGTACCCGGAATGCTACACGGTGCTCATAATCCAGAAGGACCACAATTTAACCCATTATTGACATCTGTAATTGAGCCCTAAATAATAATGGTAATATCGTAAATGTGGAAACATGAACTAAAAGGCCATAAGGTTCAATACTGATACATAACTAAAAATATGGTATAATAATACCAAAATAACTGAAATAACTATCTGAACATGCTGTAGTCTAAAAGCCTTTAAAATTGAACTATCTGAATAAAAAGTTGATGGGACAATTCTCCAACTAACCCCATCTGCTAAAATAAACTAAGTAATAAAAGAATGAAGTAATCAAATAATAACATCCTCGAATGATGAGGACTCACTGCTGACTCTGACTGCTGAAACTGGAATGCTACTGATACTCTAGAACGTGTGCTTCTGAACCTATGGTATAAAGCACCATAGTGCAAATACATTAGTACGATTGAATGTACTGGTATACAAGTGAGGTAGGCTGAATGCAATGGTTCATATGCATGAACAATACTAACTGACTGAATAACATGAACGTAAGAATACATGCATGAATACATAATTGTATCTGAGATCATGATAACACTGATTCATGATTTCTGATAATGTGGATTTACTGATATATGGGTACTAATATTGGGATATTGAAAGACTAAGTCTATTGAGTACTGAGGAACTGATGTCATAGTACTGATAAAGGAATGACTATTTCTGACAGTTCTGATTATAAAAAACTGGTCAGATTGACTGTATCTGACAGTCTTGAAATCTGAATACTGGTAACATGAATTTCGTATAATTAATATACTATTAACTGGGTGACTGTGTCTGACAGTCCTGATTCTGATGGAACTAGCTGAGTTTCATGCTGAGCTGAGCGACTATATCCGACAGTCCTGAAACTGTAGAATTGAACTGAGTTCTATTACTGATACTGGATCCAAAACTGAGACTGTGGGAGGTAATCATCTAACCGACATGCCCCAAAACTGAACTGGTGGGGTCCAACCTGTAACTCCAACTGTAAGGGTGTCAGTACCATGCCATGAGTAAAGACAAGTTGTGAGTAAAACCTTTCTGTTAGAGAGCTCTTCCATCAAACCCTTCTACTGGGAAAAACTCTAACGAGGTGTCTAATCCCTAAACTCGTAGGGTACATCTCAACCTAAACTGGCTACATAGTTTTGGAACGCAAGGATTGCTTCTAAGGATCAGACCCTTTACTGACTAACAACTGAATCCCCATCCTTGGGTTCACTTGGTGCTGATTCCTACTCCCAATTGAAGAGACACTGAACTGATTTAAACTGAACTAAACTATTACTGATAGTATCTTTTAGATAATTTGAACAGAGTTCACTAAATTCCGTTGACTGACGGAATACTACTGAGATCGGATAACTGACTGAGATTACTGAGTTTTCCTGAGTTATGTAACTAACTGAATTCTAATGATCACAGCTAAATTGTTGGGTACAAGTACCCCCAAGACTCGATAGCATGAAACTAACATGACTTGACACTTTGTGAATATATAACCAATATCAACAATTCATAATACAATAAGTTGGGGATTTCATGAAACGCATGATTGTCATAATGTTGTACATAGATGGAATTGCATATAGACATGTCATACTTTCATCAACCTAATCTCATGAACATTCCATCAAATACTCATAATGCATACAATATCATGGAAGTCAGTCTTGGTCATAAGGGTAAAGCATGTATTTATTATTTGAGTCACAATTGAGCTATAATACCCAATTTCTATCCTCCTAGCCATTTTGTCAAACACCCTACATGCACAACTTAGGGCATAGGTGAAATCATCAAATTACACATCATAAACAACTCAATTCATGGATTTCATCTTTTATGCTAACGTAGTTTCATGAAAACACCTACAGATTCCAACTTTGGAATCATACAATAAGATAAAAATGGTTACAAATAACCCACAACATAAATATCATGTTTTATAATTTGAAAGAGGGTTCTTGGACTTCATGGATGAAAGGAATCCATAAATCAACACTTGACATACCTTAGTTCCTGATTTTACAAAGATTGACGGAGAGATTCTTGAATTTGAGTATTGAATTTGAATCCTTAATTGAAAACCCTAACTTGTTCTTGAGAGAAACTCTATATTTTGGGTGAAATATGGATGAATCACGTGTTATTGGGTTTATCTAAGGATGGAAAATTGACCCTTTTTCCTTTAAAAATGCGAACATTTAATGACTAAAAACTGGGTGCCGACGCTACAAGCGACGCGGTGCATTGATGGCTACGACGCGATACTCGATGCATCACGCCATGATCGCATCGAGCCTCAGAAGTTTTGGCTCTGGCAGCCTGCACAAATGTTGACCAACGTGATTGGCGACGCGTCCCTCCATGATCGCGTTGATCCACTACTTTGGGACTCCGGATATGATCTAAATGTTTTCCGAAAAATCCAAAACTTGTCCAGGAACACCTATTGACCTTCCTGATCATGAACTAATAAAAATACGGACCATTAAAGGATGTTAAGGTGTCTAAATGAGATTTCCAACTTTTGAAGGGTAATAATAGGCTAAGTCTGGGAACCTAGCTAGAATTTTCCAAGTCTGGGACCCCTTGACAAGCTTAAAGGAATGAATTAAGCTTTGGGATTTTACGGGGTCTTACATTTACTACTAATCTTATTTGTTCATTTTTGTAGGTACAAGGTGATGTCAGGAGAACATTCCTTCGATAGCCTCGGATAATTGTGACTACGATATAGAAGACTATGATTGTGGTAAAAATAGTTATGGCTATGAAGTAGATGGAGATTATGGGGGTTATGAATATAGCCATGATCAAATATGTGGAAGCGGTAACCAAGGTATGAATGAAGGGTATAGTAGGAGTCAATGTCTTCCTACTCTATCTATATTCAAAGGAGAACGAGATCCTAAAGTTTACCTTGATTGGGAATGGCAATGTGAAAGAATCTTCAAGGATTATGCTATGAGCAAAACCGAACAAGCTAAATATGCCCTTAAGTACATTCAAGGTACGACCTTAGCATGGTGTAAACTTTTAAGAACTCCTACTCAAACTTGGGGTGCCTTGAAAGATTTCTTGAAGGCAATCTATGTACCGAAGGGTTATACAAAGCTTTATAATAGTGATCCAAGAAGACAACCATGTTCAATATGGGTAGAAATTTGTGGAGTTCTGAGATGTGTTCTTATACTTGATGATTGGTTTCAAGCAAACTACATAACCCCTCTTATGGTTTATTATCTAGGGATACCTCGAGTGTCCAAGTGTTTCCCATATGTCTTGGAAGACTATAGAGTCTTTAAGAGTGTAAAGCTTTTCTTCAATCGAGATAGGTACTTTGAGGAGGTATGGTGTGACATAATCCCCTTAGAACGTGAACACTTATGCTTGGGTGCCGATTGGTTTGCACAACATAAGATTCCAAATGTGCAAAATTGGCCTCAAATTATATTAGAACAATAGGGAAACCATCTTTTTCCACCTACCCTTCCCAAATCTTAAGGAAATGTGGTCACTTACTCCAAGCCAAAAGAAATTGAGAGATAAAATATTGAGAGAAGTAAGAAAGTGCAAGGTGGCAACTTAAGAGAGGAAAAAGGAGAGGTTGTGAGGAGTGAAGTGAGGGGGTTTCCACCAACTGGATCTAACAATGTTTGTCCTTCTTTTAATAAGGACATGTGTGTAGGTTCCAACATGGAAAACGGAAGTGAACAAGTGCTAAAAAAGAAGATTCCCTTTAAAGATTTAACGAGGGAAATTGTAATTGAATCCAAAGCTTGTGGAGGGCCATCACACCAAGGTAAAGAAGAATATGCTCAAGAACTTCAAGGTAAAATAGATAACTCTTACACTCTTGTGCATGAAAATAATGATTGTGTGGCTAGTAGCCCATTAAGTATGATAAGTAGCTTACCTACATGTGAGTCTAATGATTCTTTATCTCTTGATGATGATGTACATATTGCGAGTGTGGATACACTAGTTGATCCTATTGATAACCAAATTAACTCTTTTTGTAAGACCAATTTGTGTCCACCTAGTGTTAAAGCCATTGTGTTGGATAATAGTACATCATCTTGTGGATATTATGTTGATCAACTTATGTGAAAAACTAGTGTATCACTTGAGAATATGTATAATGTGATTATAGAACCTCAAGTGAGTGATGAAATTAAGAATGTTGGTCAAGAAAATGGGAGTGACCCTTTGAGCTTGTCTTTTAGTAAAGATCCTAATGCTTGCTTGACTCATAGGGATGATAATGTGCTTGAAACATCTTTGACACTTGATAATGGTATTTTAGAGAATGGAATTGCATGTTCTACATCTTCTCCATGGATAGATCCTTCTCTCTTTAAGAATAATATCCTATTTGAAGATGATGAGATCACTCCTAGTGAATTACCTAGTGGTGTGGATAGCATTGTTGATATAGATCATCTTGAGGTCTATATTCCATATGACAACCCACTATGGTGTGACAACATTCCTCCTAAATATGAAAATCTCTTCTTAGAAGATGAGAGTACTCTTAAGGGAAAGGAATGTGAAGTCTTAGAAAGAAATAATCAATTGGGTGATGATAACTTTGATTTTCTTGAATCTTTAAGAAACCTAATAAGTGATTGTTCCTTAGAAAATGATTGTGGATGTGATTCTTTATATGACACCCCACCCTTGTTTGATATTTATAAGGATGAATTGCTTACTTCTTGTGAAGGCCTAAGTAATGATCCCTTTGATATTGGTGGTGGTATGTGTCCACTTGAGGATTTATCCATTGAAAGAGAAAGTGTCAATTATTTGGAAATTGCTTCCTCTTCTACTTTGTGTGACCTTATTATTGAGAATACTCATGGTGATGATTTTGAATCTATTAGTGAGTACGCGCATGAGGTCACCCTAGTTGAAGTTGACTTGAGTAATACCTTTATCTACCCTCCTTTTGCTTTTGATGATGTTTATGCTAATGAGGAGAGTATATCATTTAGTTTAGGTGAAGCTAGTGGGGAAAAGAGTGTTGTATAGACCCATGTCTATGGCCATTCTTTCCATTTGACCCTGGTGCCAAGTTTTGATATGGTGATTATGGCACACCCAACTTATTACTTGGTCCACATGACAAGCAAAGCTTGAATGAAGGTGTTGGTATCCTTCCCTATGATGGAAAGTCTTTCTTGGGTATTCACAATCCACTTGAGGGACCAACAATGTGTAAGAGAAAGAACTCCAACCAAGATGAAAGGTTTTTTAAAAAAGGGAGTAGTGAAAGGATCCAAGAGAATTCACCATTATGTGTTTCCATTCTTGACCAAGGTTCCACTACTTGTAGGTCAAGAAGAGGTTCTTCTATGGAAACTACTTTGGATGAATTCTATTTATGTGATTCCCTTCTTCAATACTTGAGTGGAATTGATTGCCTCCTTCTCCAAGGTGGTATCATTCTTGAGAACCCGGGGGCAAATGTGTCATTGTCTCCTTTGGGTGTTGCTTATAAACTTGCATCCTTGCTTGACATACTTGTGCTTAAATTGTGTGAATTCCAACTTGTGGATGCCAAGTTGATCATTTATTTATTGAAAAGCTCATGGATGGTAAGGACTTCTTGTCACCTTCATAGGGTTGGACAATTTGAAGTTTCTTGTGGGGCCCTTAGGAGCATGCTTACTTTGTTAATAGAGATAAACAAACTATTAAGGGCATGACCCCATCAATGAATTTCTCTTCTTTGGGAAGTTATTTGAATGGAAAGAGTCATATGTGCTTAAATTCTTTGATTCCATTCTTGTGTGTATTATGTGCTATGTCTTTTAAGCCAAATGGCCTTCTTATAGATAATATCACCTTGGATGATGCTTTTACAATTGATTCCTTCCTATACTACCTCTTTTCTTATTATGATATCCATGTTATCCCTAGATTTGTTTTATGTAGAGGTAGGAAACTTATTAGTTGGTCCACTTGTTTGAATGACAATTCTATATGGGTGTTGTGGAATTTAAAACCAATTGAGGCACTACTCTTGATGTGGTCTCTTGAAGAGGTAAAGAAACAATTGTGTCTTATGGATCCTAAGGTGAAGGTAGTTTTACCCTTTGAACTATTTGATGCCATTATGACCTTTGTGATTTCTGTATCTCTTGATGAAACCCATATCCAACCCCTTTATGCATTCTTCGATAAGTTTCTAATGTTTAAAACAAGGGATCCTTGGTTATATCTTAAGTGTGTGCAACCTTGGCATGATGCTATGATTATTTGTACTAACCCTAACCCTCATGTCATGAGGATGTTGTATTTGTTTGTCCTTTCTTTGGTTTGCAAGGTTTGGATTCGAGGTCGAATCCTTTTCAAGAAGAGGAGGATGATACAAGTCAAATTGCCTCCGGACCTTTGGATGAGATATGTATGATGCTCGAGGTGTTTGATGACACCTTAGTTCTTTTAAAAGATTCCACATAGAGAAATATTACCATTATGGAGGGTCAAAGGACTTTGGCGAGGTCGAAGAAGTGCAAAACGGGGCTCGAAAGCCCCATGGAAGGGTCATGCTCCCAAGGATCTTTGGATCCACTTTTGATCCGCTCTAGCATTTCAAGAGCGGGTAAAAACAGTCCCTAGTGGGCCTTTTCTTACATTTGGATCACTTTTAGGCCCTAATTATGTAATATGTAGCCAAACTATAAATGCTTGATAGTTAGGCTTATTTTCTTAGTTTTTTTATGATAATTTTTACATAATGTATTCATGAGACTCCATGGGTGTGTTTGAGTGCTTGAAAAAGCATTTGTTGATACCTTGTTTAGAAACGTTGGTTGTAAGGGCAATCTAATCCCCTTTGCGGTCACCATAAGAGTTAGGTGCCTATTGATAGTCATTAAGGGAGGTTTTAGGATTTGATACATCATTCGATTTCCCTTTCGATATCAATTTTGGGTCCATCTTTCTATCTTGGTTATTCTATCCTTCTATCTTTATTTTCTGCATCTCATATTCGAGTCCTCATAGGTCGATTCGTATTAAATACTGAATCCACAAGCTGGAGGCAAGCTTGAAATTTATCGGGATTCACATACTACAACAAGCCTCTGATCTTCTCTAATATATGTTGAAAGCATGTGAAGGCTAGAAAACACAATCAATTATATCCATATTGCTAAGGAAGTAATTATACTCAATCCTCCTTTCAATCTTGTTTGTAGTTTCGATCAAGTCAACAACAGTGGACCTAATCGAAAACACAAACAAGAAGGCATAGGATGTAATTTAAAATTCAAAAATTGTCGCCCTAGATTGAGTCCCTATTTTAACTTCAGCTTTTGTTAGCATAAGTTTCCTTGACTTACTGTACATCATTTAATCCCTCGGTGCCCGCAAAGCTAATTTTTTGGTGTTATGCTATTTTTTATATAGGTGATTATCCAAACCACGCTTCCTAGTCGCAACTCCCATAGCAAACTTCCCAGATGCACTATTACTCTTTGAGAGAGAGAACAAACGGATTTTCATTTTTGGATACACTTTCATAGTTGCACTTGATCCAAATTTCTCATGTTTCAAGTGAATTTCATTGGCCAGATTCGCTACAAATTACCTCCTATTCTATGTTTACTCTTTAATTAGCTCTTAAATGATATAGTTTTTCATCAACTCCCCTTTTCCCATGCAGGTATTCTCCTACCACACCTTCTAGCATATAATCATCACCCTGGGCAACCCAACCATATAAATTTGGGCTAGGGCAATAACTACATTGGTTTTCCATTCTTGTTAGATGCATTGCTAGGTTTTGAAGTCCTTCTCAGAGTCCAATGCACCCTAAAAGTTAGTCCAATCGCTATTGAATCTATCTATTTACAATGCCACCAGAAGTTGATCCCTTCACAAAGCTTGACACATAAACATGAGCAACAACTATCATTAAATCTTAACAGGGTATGAGAACCATATACATAGTCCCTAAGCCTTATCGGTTTGGACCTATAAAACTTAACTATAAAATTGCAGATATCTTGTTTTAATGACCAGTGCCTAATTAATTTAAAACAGCATTCACAAAATCAGTGTAATCTATGTGTGTTTTCACGATAACATTATCAATAATACATACCTCCCACATATGAAGTGATTCCATCTGCAAGCAGTTTATTTCTCCGAACCCATCTTTCCTATAGCCTCTTGTGTTGGTCGGGCAAAATTTGATCAACTTTTATTACCTTATATGTACAAAAAAGAGAAAAATAATTGATGTCAAACAAGAGTAGATCATAAAGAACATTACCCATTTGTTGCAACAGATTCCCCATCTTTTGCAATAGGCTCTACATCTATTACAACAGATGCCCCATCTGTTCAACAGATGGGCAATCTGTTGTAATAGGATACTTATCTGTTGTAATAGACACGTATCCTGTTACAACAAATGGTCAATCTGTTGGAATAGATCAAACCAGCCTAGCTAGTGGTTTGATTTGTTCCAACAGTTGCTTCGTCTTTTGCAACATCAACAACAACATCAACAAAAAAGAAACAACTATTACACAACACCATTTGTTCCAACACCATCAACAACACCAGACCACACATTCCAACAACATCAATAACAATATCAACAACAAGGAAACAAATAAAATAAATACAAAAAAATATGATACAGACAACAAGGCTTTTAAACTTTTCCCAACATATGACTTTTTTTGCATATTTTAGTAAAAACAACGATTCGTTCATTCCAGACTTAAACCTTTTCCTTCAAATTTTTTAAAATAAATAGGATATGGGTAAAGGGTAATTAAATAGAAAACAATTGTAAATAACTAATTTATAAAACTTGCAAAGAAGAAGACGAGAATGAAAGAGCAATTGCGAACCATACTGCAATATCAAAGGCGAGGGGATCAAAATATCAATTTTGGTAGAAAAGTTATAGATCAGTTGAGATCCAAAAGGATACTCACGAGAAAGAGGAGAGAAAAGAGAGAAAAAAAAGAGCCAGTTGTGATAACCTTATTGAGTAGAGAAAGAAAAAAATAGATCTGAATAAATTTTATGGCTGAAGGAGAGATAATTCTAGAGAAGGCAACTAAATATTCATTAATATATTCATTAATAATAACTTTGAGGGGCACGAGGAAGATGGGTGACATTGAAAAGACAAGATAAGACTACTCAAGGAGGAGATTTTTGAGTTATCCAAGAAATATTTTTTACCGCCTTTAGTATTTTATCTTTTTTATTTCAGATAGAAAATTGCTTTAAAATTTTAAAAACTTTTTTCAAATAGATATGTCACCTGTTCAATAGATAATAATATCTGTTTGAACATTTTCAATAGACCAGTCATCTGTCGCAACAGATGCAAATGTCTATTTGATAATTAAACCAGATATGTAATCTGTTGCAACAGATCACAATATCCGTTTGAAAATCTCCAACCGCTCAGTCGTCTGTTGCAAAATATTTCTAAGTAGTTGATTTAGGTAGAACTAGGGATAAGTTCATAGGGTCAAAAACAACATCAATTGAGTCTTTGCAATTGCATGATATTGGTTTTGCGTTCATCTCGACCCGAGTCATCGATCGATCACTCTGAGTTGAAAAGATTCTCATTAACTTAATGTTAAGCTAGTACTAAATTGATTTAAGTAGAACTAGGAATGAGTTCATAGGGTCAACTATAACTTCAATTAAGTTTTTGCAAGTGCATAGTGTTGGTATTATGTTCATCTCGACCCGAGTCGTCGATCGATCACTCTGAGTTGAAAAGATTCTCATTAACTTAATGTTAAGCTAGTACCTTAATTGATTTAGGTAGAACTAGGGATGAGTTCATAGGGTCAACTACAACTTCAATTGAGTCTTTGCAATTGCATGGTGTTGGTATTGCATTCATCTTGACCCGAGTTATCGATCGATCACTTTGAGTTGAAAAGATTCTCATTAACTTAATGTTAAGATAGTACCTAAATTGATTTAGGTAAAACTAAGGATGAGTTGATAGGGTCAACTACAACATCAATTGAGTTTTTGCAATTGCATGGTGTTGGTATTGAGCTCATCTCGACCCGAGTCATCGATCGATCACTCTAAGTTGAAAAGATTCTCGTTAACTTAATGTTAAGCTAGTACCTAAATTGATTTAGGCAGAACTAGGGATGAGTTTATAGGGTCACCTACAACTTCAATTGAGTCTTTGAAATTGTACAGTGGTGGTATTGCGTTCATCCCGACTCGAGTCGTCGATCGATCACTCTAAGTTAAAAAATTATCATTAACTTAATGTTAAGCTAGTACCTAAATTGATTTAGGTAGAACTAGGGATGAGTTCATAGGATCAACTACAACTTCAATTGAGTCTTTGCAATTGCATGGTGTTAGTATTGCGTTCATCCCGACCCTAGTCGTCGATCGATCACTCTGAGTTGAAAAGATTCTCATTAACTTAATGTTAAGATAGTACCTAAATTGATTTAGGTATAACTAGCATGGTGTTAGTATTGCGTTCATCCCGACCCTAGTCGTCGATCGATCACTCTGAGTTAAAAAAATTATCATTAACTTAATGTTAAGATAGTACCTAAATTGATTTAGGTAGAACTAGGGATGAGTTCATAGGATCAACTACAACTTCAATTGAGTCTTTGCAATTGCATGGTGTTAGTATTGCGTTCATCCTGACCCTAGTCGTCGATCGATCACTCTGAGTTGAAAAGATTCTCATTAACTTAATTTTAAGATAGTACCTAAATTGATTTAGGTATAACTAAGGATGAGTTCATAGGGTCAACTACAACATCAATTGAGTTTTTGCAATTGCATGGTGTTGGTATTGCGTTTATCCCGAGTCGAGTTATTGATCGATCACTCTGAGTTGAAAAATTCTCAGTAACTTAATGTCAAGCTAGTACCTAAATGAATTTAGGTAGAACTAGGGATGAGTTCATAGGTTCACCTACAACACCAATTGAGTCTTTACAATTACATGGTGTTGGTATTGCGTTCATTCTGACCCAAGTCGTCAATCGATCACTCTGAGTTGAAAAGATTCTCATTAACTTAATGTTAAGCTAGTACCTAAATTTATTTAGGTAGAACTGGGGATAAGTTTATAGGGTCAACTACAACATCAATTGAGTTTTTGCAATTACATGGTATTGGTATTGCGTTCATCCCGACCCGAGTTGTCGATCGATCACTCTGAGTTGAAAAGATTCTCATTAACTTAATGTTAATATAGTACCTAAATTGATTTAGGTATAACAAGGGATGAGTTCATGGGGTCAACTACAACTTCAATTGAGTCTTTGTAATTGCATAGTGTTGGTATTGCATTAATCCAGACCCGAGTCGTCAATCGATCACTCTGAGTTGAAAAGATTCTCATTAACTTAATATTTTAAAAACTATATCTTTTAAAATTTTAAAAATTAATTAAGATCAATTCGGACCAAATTAACAATTTCAAAACTTTTCATTCTTTTTCAAAATTATAAATAAACCCATACAAATCATCCATTTGCGGGAAAAACGTTTCCTCATTTCAAATCTCAAGTTCTCACTCTTCTCTCTCTCTCTCTCTCAATAATACAGACAACAACTACTCAACATATTGCTCAACCCTTCAAAACAGATCTATTTTTTCCCATTTCCGACCACGTAGTTGTTATTTTCAACTTCATTCTTACTTGTATCCATTGTTTTCTCTGTCTTCACAGGTAACAGAGTTCGATAAGAGTTCTACATTTGTTCTTTAAAAAAAATTATGGGTTTTTAGTTAATGATGACAAAAAAGACTTTTAGTTGTATTATCTTCGAGAATGGGTTAACAATTTTGAGTTTTGATACTAAAAATGTAGGAAGCACCCAAGAAAACCCTAGTTTTTGTCGCAGTGTTTTGTTAATTGTTGTGGTATTATTGGATGGTGTTTGTGGTGTTGTTGGTGGCCGTTGTTGATGGTGTCTGTATTTGTGGTTTTGGTGGTGGTGTCAGTGGTCTTGGTGTTGGTATTGGTGGCATTGATGGTAGTGTTGGCGGTCTTGGTGGTCTTTGATACAAGAATAACCAAGGAACACACAAACACACTCCAAAAACAATCTACAAACTCAATGAGCCGAGGACCCTTTAGGAGACCACTCTCGGATTCACTAAATAGACAAGATTGAAGAGATTTCAAGGTATTTATCACACCCAAACAGCCAAGCAAACTAAGAGTAACAAAACAAGATGAAAGACAAAAGGAACAAGAACAATATGAAGAACAACAACAACATACACGGCTTGAGATCACAATAGACAACAATACAAGAATTACAACAAGATAAAGATAGATAGATAGACAAATGAAGAGGTAATCTTAAGAACCCAAGAACATGTTATACTCTTGGACCCTTAACACTACACACCACAATCACCTTTCTCTTATGATGACATGAGAGGGGAGTCCACCACTCAAGCACCAACGTATCAAGCAAATGTACTACACAAGTGATTCAACACTTGTATAATTCCCTAGTTACGGTTTGGACTCTCTCTAAGAGAAGTATTCTTTTAATAACATATATCAACTAAAGAACTAAAAACCCTACAATATTCTATTTATATTACATTACAAAATAGGAAACAAAAGACTAAAAGACCCTTTAATGAAAAGGTCTTCAAAAGACGCCCATGGGGTGTGTTTGGGGCGGCCTAGTGAACTTCAAGGCCCATCTTCACACTTCAACTTGCACACACCCTCGGTTGCATTCAAAATACTCAAAAATCATTCATGGTCATGATTGTACTCATATCACCCTCTCCATATTGAGAGGAATTTTTCCATAAATTCACGACCTCACCTCTTTTAGAGAGGCACTTCACACGGTTCCTCACACGTCCACACATCTTCTCCATCTTCCTCACCTTGCATTTAAACCTTTTATTGATCTCCATATTGAGGCTTTCCATTAACCTTAGCCTATTTAATTACCACCTCTTCCCCAAGATAGTATAATTTTCCCTCCCTTAGGATCACGTTCCTCCAGTTTTGACACTCACTAGCCTTGTGCACCCACCCTTGACATTTAAAGCATTGAATTCCCTTGGAATTGGAAGTGGAAATTGGCTTACCTTTATACCTTTGGGATTGTTTTGTGGCAGCTTTGGTGGTCTCGAGTTGGGCAACCATGAATAAGCTCTCTTTGTGCTCCCTTTCAACCTCCAATGTCGCTTGGAAGATGCCATCAATAGTGTCAAAATTATGAAGTGTTATGTGAGTGGAGATGTCCTGGTTTAACCCGACTTTGAAGTGCACGATGTCATGACTTACTTATTCTCCCCGGTGATCTAGTTTCAACATCAATTATTGAAATTCATCGTAGTAAGCCATGACAATCTTGATTTCTTGCATCAAATTGTACAATTTAGCAAAGAGCTCATATATATAAGTCTCGGGCAAGTATCTTTGCCGCATAAGGTTCTTCAATTGAAACCAAGAAGGAGGTTGCCCCCCAATCATCTTATTCCCAAATCGTTTACCATATTTCTACCATGTATTAGCATACCCTTCAAAGTGAGCTATAGCATAGCAACTCTTCTTTTCTTTGATGAGATCATTAATTTGGAATATCTTATCACAAGTTGACTCCTAAGCAAGATAAGCCTCGGGATCACTCTCACCCTTGAAGATCATAAGGTTTTCTTTGATAGAGTTTAGGCCCACTTCTCGACTTGAGTCACCATGAATTACCCTCATTCTTTCTTCACTCAAGTAAACATCATCATAGGTCCCATATCCTTAATATTGTTCCCCTCTACCATATCCCTCAATATGGATGGGTCTATTTGGGTTAAGTGGAGCTTGGAAGGATGAGATTTGATTTGGTGAAAAGTATGGCCTTTGGTTCAATGGAGCTTGGATTAGAGGGTTCAGGTTTGGTGGCATTTGGTTTCCAAATCCTTCATGTTGGACTTGGTGGATTGGCCTATCTTGGTCTGGGTTTGAGGGGTATTTGGGACTTGGCTTGTGGTATTTTGTGGAGGTCTTGGAGGATTGAAAATTTGATACAAAACTTCAGGGGTAATGGAAGTGGAGGTGTTTTGGTCATGTCCACTTGAGGAGACATGGTATCGAGGAGTAGAAGCACGAGAGCTCCTTCGACTCTCCACAATATCCATCCTCTCACCCAATGATGACACATCTATTAGCACCTTTACTATTCTTTGGTTGAGAGCTTCAATCCTAGACAAGATAGTATTAAGGACATTATTATCCACAGTTTGTAAGGTTGTCCCCTCAGATTCCATTGTACTTAGAAGGTTACCAATAAAATAATAAACGAGTTAGTTGTAAAAGCAAAAGGTCCTCACACTCTCTTTTTTTTTGGTCTCTCAAATTTCTTTACTCAATCTCACAAGGGTTGCAAACTTGATTATATCCTGTACTTGAGAGGTGAACCAAGATTTTACAATGACTCAAAAGAATAAAGCACACAAACAAATGTAAACACGAAGACGGCTTCAAAACTAACTTACAATCTAGTGCTAGCTTGTAAGTTAGTAATGGAATCAACAAAAGAAATAACAAAATGAGACGAGAAGATCAAATTTTGAACTTAAAATTTTCGTGTGAACAGTAATTTGATGATGTGTCATCCCCTAATTGGTCACGAGCCCATAAGTTTTAATTCACCAACTTGAAATTTTAGCCTTTACATAATTTGGGATTGGAAGACAATTGTTTTGGAGGGAAAGCACAAGTATTGAACCTTTTTCAAATTCAATCTCAAAAAGGTGAGACTTGACTTGTACTTATTCCCCAAAACAAGGTCCTTGAAATATGGAAAAGTGGTTGAAAAATTGTTGTCAAGTCAAGAGTGATGTGAGCTAGTCCTTTCACCAACAAATACTACAACTTGTCTTTCATATTTTGTAGATCTAAAGTTCACTTTTCTTACTCTAACAAAAGATAACAACAACCTTCAAGAACTACAAGAAGATCCACACATCCAAGAGCCAACCCGCCACAACAAACCACCAAATTTTGGCCTAGGTCTTTGTTCACAACACAACTTTAACAAGTTTTAAGCTCAAATATAGATCTAGATACCTTTAGTGTTAGTGAATCAAGAAACTAACACAAGAAACAAAAATAACAACAAAAGAAATCCTAGACCTAGACTCCACAAATTTCGGCCAAGACTACAACAAGAACACTACAAGCTTCACGGCCAAGAATAAGGTCTCAAGAACACTTTTTATTTTATTTTTCGAGTGAACAAGCCCGAGATTGATCTTGTGGAAATGAAATCAATGACGGCCCTGATACCAAATGATACAAAAATAACCAAGGAACACACAAACACACTCCAAAAATAGTCCACAAACTCAATGAGCCGAGGACCCTTTAGGAGACCACTCTCAAATTCACTAAATAGACAAGATTGAAGAGATTTCAAGGTATTTATCATACCCAAACAACCAACCAAAATAAAAGTAACAAAACAAGATGAAAGACAAAAGGAACAAGAACAATATGAAGAACAACAACAACATACACGGCTTGAGATCACAGTACACAACAATACAAGAATTACAACAAGATAAGGATAGATAGATAGACAAATAAAGAGGTAATCTTAAGAACCCAAGAACATGTTATACTCTTGGAACCTTAACACTACACACCACAATCACCTATCGCTTACAATGACACAATAGGGTAGTCCACCACTCAAGCACAAACGTATCAAGCAAATGCAACACACAAGTGATTCCACACTTGTATAATGCCCTAGTTACGGTTTGGACTCTCTCTGAGAGAAGTGTTCTTTCAATAACATATATCAACTAAAGAACTAAAAACCCTACACTGTTCTATTTATATTACATTACAAAATAGGAAACAAAAGACTAAAAGACCATTTAATGAAAAGGGCTTCAAAAGATGCCCATGGGGTGTGTTTGGGGCGTCCTAGTGCACTTCAAGGCCCATATTTACACTTAAACGTACACACACCCTCAGTTGCATTCAAAATACTCAAAAATTATTCATGGTCATGATCGTACACATATCAGTCTTGGTGGTTATATTGGTGGTAGTGTTGGCGGTCTTAGTGGTATTGGTGGCATTGGTGGTGGAATTAGTTGTGATGTTGGTGGTGGTCTTGGTGGTCCATCCGTAGCAACAGGTGGAAGATTTGTTGGAAGCTATTAAATAGGTCTTCAAATAGATTCCCCATCTATTCCAACTGATGGATTATCCGTTGGAGTATTTTTTTTTTTAATGTGGCGTATAATAATTTATTGAAATTTGTCTTACCTTTTTAAAAAAAATTATGCAGACATCAAATGTAATGTATTTTTTGTTTCTCTGTTGTTTGTAGTTAAAAGATGTCTCTCAAAAGAAAAGAAACTGAAAGTGGATCAACTTTTGACCACCCAAAAAAAAAGGCTAGAGTACAGATAGATTCGGAGGAACTTCCTGAACAATCTCAGTCAGGGAAAAATGAAGCTGAGGAAAGTGAGAACGCCTTCTCACCAATGGGGCGTGAATTAATATCAAAATCCCAGCATGATCCTGTCAAAACCATTAGTATTGATAGGTTTTGAGTTGCGATGTCGATAGATGACCCTGCAGAAGTAACTGGTGATCTTGTACTTAAATGTCAGTTGGGGGAAAGGTTTTGATGAATTTAGGAGTATAATGAAGAAAAAAACATAGATAGACTTTTTAAGAAGAGCTGCTTGATTAAGACATGATTAACTATGTTAGAGGGAAGAGGTCATATCCACATGGCAAAAGCTGGACCAAGGAAAAGAAAATCATTGCAGTCATGAACGTGGAAATCAAACATTTTCTCCTTGTTAAGATACTACTCGAAGAGGGAAAGATTAAGGTTTATGACTACAACTTACCTATCTTCAAGGAGGTCACATTTTTAACCCACATGCAACCACTCTTGAAGTTGTTCCCCAAGTTGTTAACGCAGAGTAAACTGATGGATCATTTGCCGGGGGAAGTCTTGATGAAGAAATCATGGGATTTTCAAGGTCGAAATAAGAACATCCACCTTAAAAAAAATAAAACCGGTGCCGCATGCGAGCCGTACTCGCTTGCATACATCAAGTGTTTGCTGACCGGCACAGAAATGGCTGATATGTGCGACGCCGTTGTGGAAAATATGCTAGAGGTCTGGGCTTATGGGATACTAACTAAATGGTTGGATCCCGTGTATAAAGAAAAATATGTACAAAGATAGAGACGAACACGATAATAATTTTTTATTTCAAGCCACTTCACTTTACATTAGTGGCAATTTTTTATGTCTGACGAAAGTTGAATTTTTATAATACAATAGATTGTCTATCTGTCGTAACAGATATCATACCTGTTGTGGCAGATTCATTATCTATTGCAATAGGTGTGTCATCTGTTGCATTATGCAGATGTTTCTGTCTGTCTATCGCAACAGATATACAATTTGTTACAACATATAATCTATTTGTTGCAACTGATAGGTAATCTATTGGAACAAATCCAAAATGTAGGAAGACTTGTAATATAATTTTTAGGAGATGACCTACATGTTGCAACATATGTCTAAATCTGATTGATAAAATATGTTGTCTGTTGTAGCAGATGTATTATTTGTTGAGATATTTGAATCTAGTATTCCATTTCAACTAACAAGTTCAAAACTAAGGATTAAATTATATTCATAGACAACATAAAATAAATCGAAGCCTTTGAAAATTACATGAAATAACTCAACAAATAAGTGAAATGTAAAAAAAATTATTATGGGTACAAATGATCTACTCTACAAATAAATTAACAAGTTAACCAAGGAGGATAGGTTATTACATTGACAGACTCAAACTATAAATATCTAACCAATACGGACAAGTTGTTCTTCACCCGGTGCTACGGAATTTGGCTTTGGTCGTCATGGATCTTTAATGTCGCTTGCGTATGGTTTCTGAGCTTTTGCTTCTCCGTATTTTTATAAAAGAGTAGCATATTTTTTGCGGAGTAATTCAGCATCAAGTCCATCAGTTGGTACTTGTAATCCATCGCTCAAATACTCGGTGTAAGCGGCAACAAAAAGACCGCAATCCCTGTGTTTTAAGAAAACAGATAATCCATATCTTACAGTTCATGTAAGCATTGTAAAATTTATGAAATGAAACTAAATCATGATACTTATACATACAGGCTACCAATGATTTGTTGAGCAATTCCTTCAACACATTATCTATCAAATAGATTACCTATTTTATCCCGGTATGCTTCAATCGTCAACCAATCAGTACGAACCTTTTGATCCAAAAGCCACTTATATTAAGGTAAGTAGGCAATATTTTAGCCAGCTTTTGTATCTCAGACGACGGCCTGGAACGTATCCTTCACGACATCGAGTCATAAACTCGAATGCGCCTCTCTTTTAGAACGACGACAATCAACACCTAATGAAATTCATCACCATAATTGATTGGGATGTACACTTCGTCGACCAAATACCAAGGTAAGCTAGCTGGAATGTTAAAACCTTTGATGATGTTGATTAAACATTTCTCATTTTGAGAAACTTTTGGCTGTTGTTGACAATATCTATCGTAGGCATTATTGATGTAAACTTTGTACAAATAATTGCTTGTCGTGTATTTGTATTATTCTTGTATTTGCAACTTGACCTTCTTTCGAAGGTAGTAAAAAATGGCATCGATGTGCTACACATATTATCAAATATTTTGGATTATGTGACAAAAAAATTAATACACAGATGTAATTAAATAAAGTATTAATTAATAGTAATATGTATGACATTTAAACCTCATCATTCCAGCAAGTTTGGGGTTGTGATATCAAATAGAACCAATTCTTCATTCTGGAATGTGCAACAACAAAGTCGAACATATCAAAACCAAGACTCAATTCGTTCACTTTGTAGTGTTCGTCATTTTATTTTCTACATGATGATTTATATGTGTTAATGTAATGTTTTTACAACAAGAATTGTATAAATCAATATCTTTAAAATTAATTTATGTACCTGCCGGAATGATGCTTTAACATCCCATCGACAATCTATTCTGAATAGTCGTTGATCAACTTTGTTAGTTTTTTTAGAGCCTCGTTCGAGATGTTGAACCCTTCAAATGGGTAATTCTTCCGTTCTCTCGGGCTGACAGGCTCTACTTTTTATTCTTTTCTGAAGCAGTTGATAGATTATCAATTGTGATATTATGTTGTTCAACAGTAGCTTCTACTGTGACATCCACCTAAAAATTCAGAATTGTCAATGCTAATTATATATATACAACAGATTATCTATCTGTTGCAACAGATGAGTCTTATATTGCAACAGATGGATCATCTGTTGGGATAAATTTGGACAGGTAAAATAGAGCGGTACGATAATTTTGAACAGATGACATATCTATTAAAATATAAGACTTATCTGTTGGTACAAATTAAAACAGTATGAAAATCTATTTGATTTGCTGAAACAGGCGAACATATGTTGCAACAGATAACGCATATGATGTAATAGGTTAGACAACAACAGATGTATATATATGTTTGATAATTTTCAACAGATGTATCATCTATTGAAACAGATATGAATCTGTTTGTTTGTTGGAATAGATGATATACATTAACCTTTTTTAGCTCATGTTGTTCTCCTATGGACCTTGTACACTGAACAACAGTCAAGACAAAGACAACGGAGTTGTAATTTTTATTTTTTTGATGCTTGATGATGCCTTGAAAATATATTTTCTTCTCCTCTTAACCACCTTGATCTCTAGTGGAGTGTATAGATATGAAATCCTCTTTGATGGAATGACACCCCTCTTAGATGCCATTTCCTTTATAGAAGCAGCTAGTGCATTAATATCATTAATCACTCCATCATGTTTCGCCCTGTAGTCTTGACATTTACATGCAAAACATTCGCTAGAAGTGGCAAAATCTATATAACCAGTATGATAATAATCATAATGGTTTGTTGTTTCAAAAACTGTAAGAGGAGCATCATTATCACCAACAGCAGCACCACTACCATCATCAACAACAATAAGCCCACCTTCAAAATTGTTTTTCTTGTGATGGTTGTTGCTCCAAAAAATTCCATTTTTATTCTATCAACGACCTTAGAGTCTGATAAAGTTTGTACAGACCGTAAAGTAAGAAAAAATGGCATCGTCAACTCTTGATTGGTTGGAACAAGCCACAGATGGATAATCTAAACTAAATCAGTACATATATTAGAATGATGATGAAATCATTTAAAATAATCATTAATTAAAATAAAAACTTGATTGGAATTAGACTTACTGCTTCCTTCGGGGGATTGAAAAGATCAAGAAATTTTACATTTTTATCAGTTTTGACCGACAACCATCTCAAGATTCTTGGACAGAAAACTTCTTCCGAGTAGTTCACTTATTGTCTCAAATAAGGAATGGCTTCAAATGCCCAAGCCTATAATATAACGCCAATAAATTAAAAGCATTATTGAATAAAAAATGAATCATATCATAATAAAAGAAATATTTACCATGAAAGCCCATGGAAAGCCATATAAGTTGACTGTCTTTGGCGTTAACGGAGTCAATAAATATTTGACAGTCATTTTGAAGCTTTCATAACCCCAAGGATAGCTGTTAAATACCTCAAGATCCTCGGGGAGATTTATTAAACCGAGGCTTATGTTATTGTTAACGTATAAACCTACGCTTGAGAAGATCATATACCATTTTTATTTGGAAACGAGCATTGTTGTCCTCCGGCGAATCAAGATATTGCCCAAAGTAACTTTCCCTAAAATAAGAATCCAGATTTTGTTCTCGAAGTATTTTTATGAAGGCGTCAAATGATTTTCCCATGGTTGACTTAACCACGAAATCACCCGTTAAATCAGTGGCACCATCGCACTGCATTCTCACAGGATAACGATCAATGCTGAAGGTTTTGACCAACTCTTTGGTGGAAGGGCTATTAGCATTTGGATCATCTCATTTGAAACATTCGTCCTCCCTGTGTTCATTATCTTCTGCTCCTGATTGAGATAACACTTGTAAAGTAAGCTCATAGAGTGGTGGATGTAGCCTAGCTGCTTCACTTGTTCCTTTACTTGGACTTGATTCGGTTTCTTTTCTTTTGAGATCCATATTATCTTAAATTAATAGGAATATAAAATAGATTATAATTGATTAATGCATTGTTACAAAGGGATAACAATAAATCTAACATGCACAATAGTAAAATAATAGTTCCAACAGACCGCACATCTGTTGCACCAGGTATGTTATCTGTTGCAACATATAATCGACCTGTTGCAACGGATGAGTAAACCGTTGGAAACAATAAAAATAAATCACTCATCTGTTGCACCAGGTAGTTTATCTGTTACAACATATAACCAACTTGTTGCAACAGATGAGTAATCTGTTGGAAATAATAAAAAAAGATCACTCATTTGTTGCACCAGGAAGGTTATCTGTTGCAACATATAACCAATCTATTGCAATGGATGAGTAATCCGTTGGAAAAAATTATGACAGATCACTCATCTTTTAAGATAAATCACTTATCTGTTGCCAAATAAGTTATCTATTGGAACTGTTATCAACTGTCAATATTGTTTAGATTTCTTTCAAATAGAAGAGTCGTGTGTCGCAATAGATGAATGACGATCTGTTAGATTGTTCATCTGTTGCATCAGATGTTCATCTGTTGCATCAGATGGTCCATATGTTGCTTCAGATGGTTCATCTATTGCATCATATTGTTCATCTGTTGCATTAAATTTTTCATCTGTTGCATCAGATTTGCAAGTTACGAAAAAAATAGTACCAAGATTTTGTTCAATAGAACAACAACACTATCACCGTTTAATATCAAATACATCATTTTTACCAGGAAAAATAACAAATCAACCCAACAACACCAACACAACACAAACACTAAGAATAAGAACATCAAATGTGACAAAAAAATTACCAACATTGTTGTTCCGCATTTGTACAAATACAAATAACAAAAATTAAACTTCAAAAAACTCAAAAGACACCAAGGAATCGAATCAACAGTTCGACAACAAGAACTACAATAACAACAAAAGATTATATTTCGAAAAGAGTAGAGAAGAAATGCCAGAAATTAAATTAGGATTTTCTTCAGTCTACATTTTAAATTAAAGAAAAAAATATTAAAATTGTTAACCAATACTAGAAGAGAAGTTGACTCAAGTTTCCTTTTTTTCTTCAAAACTAAAAAGGCATAAATTTTTATCTATGACAGAAGAAATGGGTTGTTGTCGCCGGAGAACACTGCTTAACGTTGACGGTTGAAAGTCAAAAAGAAACTCGCCCGACTCTTTATTGTCGGAGGTTGAAGTCGCCGGGGGATTGAAGGGAGAAATTTTGTAGAACTTTTGGTTGGGAGAGAGTTGAGAGAAGTTGTCGAGAGAGACGGTTGATGATTTAGAGAGGAAAGGGGGTGTGGGTTGATTTGTATTTTTGAAAAGATTAGAAAGTTTTGAAAATATTAATCAAGTCCACAATTAACTTAATCAAGTTTTCTAATTATGTTTGACTCTTTAAGTTGGTCAATATCATCAATCCTTCATTCAAGACTTAAAAGACACCTTTCCTTCAATTTTCTCATGTAACCTTATACAATGGTATTACTTTCTAATTGTACAATACCAAATAATACATAAATTGCCTCTTAAATATAATAAGAACTTCTTAATGTATAACATAGTAAAATATATAGCAGAAGATTTATATTATACATTAGTCTTCCAAAATAACTGATGTATAATGCCTGATATATTATAACGTATACATTAAAATATAATCTTTCGAAATGTATAATATCACACTATGCAAATAAAATATTCACCTTATACATTAATTATCTACAAGATTATAATAATTTTAAGGAAAAATTAGTGTTATTATAACATTACATTGGCTACACGATAATAAGAAAATAGAATGATTCAATTTCCTTTATTACGTGAATTGAAAGTGTAGATCAATAGTGTTTTGAATATTCAAGTGTTATTGTAACATTACATTAGCTTGATTGTAGGCATAAATAAAGGAGCACATATATGGAGAAAAAATCGGTGCACTAAAATAGGAGCAAAATATGGTATTTTGATATGTATGAGGGGGATGAGAGAAAAAGAGTGAATTTAAGGGATTTAAGTAATTACTTTGAGATTTTTGTAATTTCTTTTCCAATATGAGATTTTACGTAATAAGGTAAAGTTACCTTGTGTATATATATAATTTTTCCTATCTCATAGCCAAACTTGGTGTATTGAACATATTTACTACACCAAGTTTGAGAGGGAGTGTTGAAGCAAGAAGCCAAGGATTTCATTCATGATCAAATTATACTAATAACACTGCAATAGAATAGTAAAAGAGAGTTAGTTATAACTAATTTATAGCTCATCTCTAACCAACTCATAGTCTCATCTCACTTAAGTAGTTATTAATTCTCTCTCTATATATGGATCATGTATCATTCACATAAGCAACTTGAATAATATCACTTCATTAATCTTCTCTACTCTCATCTAAACTTCTTCTTCTTCTCTTTACATATCCGTATTTTTTTCTGCTTGTATATGCATAGTTTCTCTCTTAATGATCAAAGAGTTCTTAATCAAAGAACTCTTATTATTCTTCAAAAACATTTCAAAATAATTAAAACATCGAGTGGAATTTAAATATAAAATTTGAAGATAATCAATACACACTGTCAGTGCAATTTTCTCAATTTCTATGTTCTCTCTATACTTATAAGATAATTAACAATCTAAAGAAAGTTACTAGTAACACAAATAATGCAATTCATCTGGTGATCTTATGCATATGAAAATTTCTTTATATATTTTATATGTAAATTATTCTTATTTTACTATTTATTCTATATAAGAGAGAAGTATCAATTACCCCTGAACTTGTCACGTTTTATTCATGGTACACCTGAACTTTTACTAGTCCTAAGTATCCCCCGAACTTGTTCTTTTAGTATGTCGTGTGACCCTTTTACGCTAATGTGGCAAAACGTTGGAGTTCAACCTCCATCACGCGCGTGATGGAGGTATTTTTATGCCAAATCAACATTTTTAATGATAAAAAAATAAAAAAAAATCCATTTTCCTTTAATTTTTTCAAAAAATTCAATTATCCCTCTCTCTATTTATTATCCTTCTTCCTCCATTACTTCCAATCTAAAAAAAAAATTCATCCGTTTTTAAATTTTGTAAAACTCCAGTTTATTAATTAGTTTATGAAATAAAAATTTCATCCGTTTATTAATTTTTAAAAAATTTCGTTTATTAATCTAAAAAAAAATCATCCGTTTATTAATTCAATCTAAAACTCCAGTTTCCATTCCTATGAAACTCCTTCAATTTTGTAATCTTAATTATATATATCATATGAGTTATTGTAACTAAAAAAATGTACTAAATATGGAAGCAAATATTTTAAACAATTTTAACAAAACAAATACTAAAGAAACTAAGACACGTAATTATAATAAATGTAGTTATATTAGTTATCGGTTTTAAATCCCTAATGATTTGATTTTTGATTTAACCGATAAGAAAATACTCATAAAATAGAAAAAAATGTAACTAACATGAAAAGAAAATGAATCTTAGTTGCAACAAAAATCCTATAAAATAATAATTTAATATAATCTTATTGGGTTATCGATTTACCCAATAACTTAATAAAAAATCAAAATCGAATCAATAACCTAATAATTTTTTTTACAAAATCATTAAAAAATCGTTAACCCAATAACGATAAATCAATAACATTTTTATCGGTTTGATTTTTGTACACCCCTAACTTAAATTACAATTTCTTAATCCATTAATTATAATAAGAAACTTATTTGTGCATGTGAGTCTCTTCAAAATCCTAATCGAAACATTAATCGAAAACTACTATGAAACACTAACCGAAAAAAATAATTTCACATTATGAAACACTAATCGAAAAAAATAATTTCATATTTTTAACACACAAAAAAAATATAAATTTTTAAATAATAGTTTACTTGATCGACGAAAATTATACCTTTCACTATTTTGGAGTAGAGAAAAATTGAAAAATATAATTTTTTTTAGAGAGAAATCGGATAATTAAGGGTAGAAATGGGTTATTTTTTAATATAGGATAAATATAAGGGAAGTGAATGGTATTATCCACGTGGACAGCCACATCAACGTTTTTATCCACGTGTCCGCACGTGTATTACACGCAGTGGACAGTGGGCTGAAAAGGGTGGCGCGATGTATTAAAAGAACAAGTTCGGAAGTACTTAGGACTAGTAAAAGTTCAAATGTACCATGAATAAAACGTGACAAGTTCAGAAGTAATTGATACTTCTATCTTTATATAAACAAACAGTAATTGGAGAAGAGAGTTCATAATCTTAATACAGTTCCACGAAAAGAAAAAGATAACTTTGATATTTAAAAAAGAACTTATAATTCGAAAAATGAATTTGGAGAATATTCAAGTGATATTAGAATTTTTTACTCAAAGCCATGATCGCAAATGAGAAAAGTCAGAACTTTTACTCTAATTTCTTCTAAAATCAAAATAAATGAAAAGCTTTATTTATTCTATTTCTTTCAATATTTTTTCATCGAGACACATAGTTTCTTTAAAAGCACAATTTTAATCTTTGTATAAAAATTAGAAGCAAATCAAATACATTTGGACCAAAGAAAAGTTTGGAAAACCCTAGTTGCTTTATACCCCTTATATATATAATGATACTTCGCCACCCTCTCGCATTCTTAACTAAACCTACTGCGGCGGCGGACTGAGATGAAGAAACTCAACAACAATAAAGTAGAGGATGATGATGATGGAACCAATTTCCAACATTAATCCACTTAGCTTCATGAATTCTTTAGATCAATGAGTAATAAAATTCGTACGTATTTCTCTTTATTATCTTTCTTTTATTTGATAAAATATTCATTTATGCTTAGATGATGAAAGAATTATCTGTTTTCTTGAATGATTAATTGCTTTGTACAATATCCTATATACATAAGTAAAGAATCAAAATGATGACTCCTAAATAAATAAGTTACAAAATAACTAAGGGGGAACTAAAGGGATAATCTTTTAAATAAGGTAGAAAATAAAAGACTTCTAAACAAAGCAGGAAACAAAAGATTTAGCTAAGGTGTACAAAAGAAATAAAATAATATGTGCACAAAATAATATTTATAATGGTCTGCTGAAGTTGGACGAAATCATCATCATTAAATCAAGCCCAAGTCATGTAAAATACAGTATTATTCCAACACCCTTCTCAAGTTGGAGAGGACGACTGAACACCCAACTTGCCCAAACCACTGTGATGAAGAGGACCAGCAAGTGATTTTGTAAATAGATCAGCTAATTGAGAGGAAGATGGAACAAATGAAAGTGAAATAAGTTCATCTAGAAACTTTTGCCGAACGAAATGACAATCAATCTCAACATGCTTCGTTCTTTCATGAAAAACGGGGTTCTTAGCAATATGTATTGCTTCCTGGCTAACCAAATAAAGAGGCACAGGCCGTGATATTGGAATGGAGAGATCTTGGAAGAGACGAACCAACCAGGTGAGCTCAACAATCACACGCCTCATAGAACGATACTCAGCCTCGATGGAGGTAAGAGAAATAGATGTTTTCTTCTTTGACTTCCAAGGGATGAGAGATCCTCCAAGTGATATATAAAATCCACTAACAAATTTTCTTGAATTTGTACATGTTTCCCAATCGGAGTCACAAAAACAAGCAACTCAAAAAAAGAAGAGGCATTGAGAAAAAGTCCCAAACCTGATTCTTTGGACAAGTAATGAAGAACGCGTAATGCGGCAGTGAGATGAGGCATATGAGGATCTTGCATGAATTGACTAAGGTGTTGAACAGTGAAGGCAAGATCCAGTCTTGTGTTAGTAAGATAATTCAACTTACCAAGGAGATGTTTATAAATAGTGAGATTTGGAATAACATCTCCATCATTTAAACTCAGTTTTACTGTAGGATCAAGAGGAAATGAAACAGGTGACATATGTGTGACATCAAATTTCTTTTGGAGATCAACTGTGAACTTTCGTTGTGAAAGTATAATGTCATGAGGTTCCCTCAACACCTCCATATCTAAGAAAAAAATGTAAATCTCCCAAGTCCTTTATTCTAAATTCCTCATATAGAAATAACTTTAATGTGTGCAACTCGGCATTGTCATTGCCTGTCAAAACAATGTCATCGACATATACTGCCACTATTGAAATAGATAGGTCAGATTTCTTCACAAATAAAAAATAATCATCAAGATAATGAGTGAACCCTTTAAAAATAAAAGCAGTCGTGAGCTTTGAATACCATTGCCTAGAGGGGCTGACGAAGTCCATAGATAGACTTTTTATGCTTTCAAACATGAGGTGGGAATGGTGGAACAGTCCCATCAGGGAACTTTATGTAGACTTCTTCATGAAGATCTCCATGTAAAAATGCATTATTAACATTTAATTGATAGATCCCCCATCCTCTTTTGACAACTGTAGCTAGAAGACATTGAATAGTAGTTATCTTGACAACCGAAGAAAAAGTCTCATTAAAATTAATATCTTCCCTTTGTATGTCTTTTCTGATTACTAATCTAGCTTTTAATCTTTCAATGTTGCCATCACTATGTTGTTTGACTTTGTAAACCCACTTACAAGTTAAAAGCTTTTTTTTCGGGAGGTAGTTGGACCATGTCCCAAGTGTTGTTCCATTCAAGGGCCTAAAGTTCTTTTTCCATAGCTTCTTTCCAACCTTTATGCAACATAGCTTGATTATAATTTGCAGGTTCTTGAATATTAGACAAAGAATTCAGCATATATTTATTGTTGGAAGATAGGTTTGTGACAGAAAGAGAGACTGGGGAGATAGGAGATAAGAAACAAGAAGAACTCACATTAGCTAGGTGGACAGAATTGCAAATATAGTTTTCTAGATGACTAGGAATCTTGTGTTCTCGAGTTGACCGCCTAAGTGAGAAAATATTACTTGTGGAAGGAACAGGAGGATGTACCTGATCCATGACAGTAGGAGGAACATGAGATCATACCTGATCCAGGACAGTAAAAGGAACAGAAGGTTGAACCTGGTCTACAGGAGTGAGCGCAAGAGGCAAAGTCAAAGTGATAGATGAAGGAGATGGGATGTTCTGATTAGTGTAAGTATTATCATCAGAATCAATAGTTGGAATCGATGTACGAACTGAAAAATAAGGATCATTAGATTTAGAAAAAGCAACAAAAATAAATATTTTCATGAAACACAACATCTCTAGAAACAATGATTTTCTTAGTATCAAGAACTAAAACTTTGTAACCTTTCTTTTCATGTGGATATCCCAAAAAGACACATGTAATGACCCTTGGTGTCAGTTTAGACCTTTGAGAAAATAAAGTGGAGACAAAGCATAAGCATCTAAAATATTTGAAATTAGAATAGTTAGGTGTGGTTTTGAAAAGTACCTCAAAAGGTGTCTTATTGTTAAGAATTTTTGAAAGAAATCTAATGGTTAAATAGGTTGCAGCCAAAAGGCATTCGCTCCAATATTGAATGGCTAGATGTGACTGGAACAAAAGGGCCCTAAACGTTTCTAGCAAGTGTTTATGTTTTCTTTCTACCACACCATTTTGTTCTGGAGCAGATACACATGAAGTTTGATGTTGAATCCCTTTAGAAATAAAATATTCTGACTGAGTTGTTCCACTTCTTAACTCAAGAGAATTGTTAGAACTTACTATTTTGACCTTGATTTAAAACTGTATTTCGACCATAGTTAAGAAAGATTTGAGGATTGTGAAAGCATTTGATTTATTACTTAACAAAAAAGTTCATGTTCCTCTACTAAAATCATCCACAATGATAAGAAAGAATCTATACACATCATGTGTTGATTCTTTATATGGTCCCAAGTATCAATATGTAACAACTCAAAAATACTTTTTGTTGAGCTATTACTATTAGAGAAAGGTAGTTTAGATTGTCTTGCTATTGAACAAATCACACAAGGAGTATCAAAATTTTGACAAGAAGAAATGGAATGAAAAGAAACATTTCTCAAATTATTCAAAGGCATATGCCACAATTTGTCTTTTATTTTGGAATCAAACAAAGCAAAACATGAACTTGAAGCGGAAATAAAATTGAAAAATCTATTACTAGACATAAAATTAAAACTTAAACTAAGACTTGTGATTTTCTTGACTGGGACATTTGAAAGAAGATCTGACTGGCTTGATATGAGTATGTAAATCCATCTATTTTCTCTACCAATTTTCAGTGGGCTCCTCAAAGAAGGGTCCTGAAACATAAATCAAAAAGTAAGAGTAAATAACACATATTGATTGAGTAGTTTGCACAATTTCTATATAGACAATAGATTGAATTTAAAGAGAGAATATATAAAACATCGTGTAACACTAGATTTGATAGTGCACAGACTGTTCCTAAATAGATTACTCTGACTTTTATGAATTAGGGAGACGTACCATGAGAGGTTTAGGTAAAGCTTTGAGATTTGTCAAAATTGATTTATTGCGAGTCATATGCTGAGTAGCTTCACTATCAATATCCAAGAGTTGCTGTCAAAGTTAACTATGTATGCATAAGAATTGAAAAACTTAGCTTTACCTGCAAAACTCATGCTAGCAGAAGCTTCAGGAATATTTTCATCGTGTTTTGCAGTCTTGATTTGCTGAAAAAGCTCCAACAGTTGTTCCACATTTTCCTGCGTTAAGGACTTGATGGTTGGACCATTGCTGCCTACCTGTTCCTCAGCAGTGTCAAAACTATTGTTGGCCTGAGATTTTTTTTGATATCTTCTCTGCTTTGTGAACTTAAAATCAGTAGAAAATCCATGAATTATGTAGCATTTGTTCACTGTATGACATGTTTTCTTACAGTAACTACAAATTAAATTATTTTTCTTAGAATTAAAACCAACCTTATGTGCTTTATAATCATTAAATTTTCTTCCTCCAGGTTGATTAGAGGCATGAAAGGATGATGAATCAGCAGGATATGCGCTGGAACATGGAATTTTCTCTGTTTTTCATCCTGAACTATGAGTGAATAAGATTGCCCAGTAAAAGGAAAGGGAGAAGACATCAATATATTGCTTCTCACACCTATGAAAATATCATTTAATCCCATCAAGAACTGCAACAATATTTCATCTTGGTGTGCCTTTCATCCCTTTTCCTTAGCACCACATTCATAGTTGCATGGGCAAACAGAAAATGTATTCAAGGCTTTCAATTCATCCTATAAGTTTTTCAGTTTAGTGAAATAAGTTGAAACATTTGTGTTTACCTGAGTGGTTTCACTTAACTATTTTTGAAGCTGAAATAACTGGGTTCCACTGGTCTGCCCAAATATTTCTTCAAGATACTTCCATAGATCCTTTGGACTGCTGGAATGTAGCACGCTCTCCGTAATTTTCTTCGGGAGGGAGTTCAACAACCATGATAAGACCATGTTGTTACATCTGTTTCAAGAACTGTGCATATTGAAATCTGGGGAGGAACAACCAACGATCCATCAGTAAATTTCAATTTATTTTTGGCTGAAAGAACTATTATTATTGACCTTCTCCAACCCCATAACCTTTGCCATCAAATATAGTGGAAACGAGATTCATCCCTGGATAATCCGGGGGATGAAGATAGTAAGGATGACTTTGATCAACTATCTTAATTGCAGGAGATTCAGTAGTTGGAACAACACCATCGACCTTTGTTGTCTCTGTTGTTTCATCAGAATGCTGAGTAGTGTTGATCATGATGAAAGATTAAAATAGATGTGAGGTGAACAAGAAACGAAGATCAAAATTTGAAACAATGTGGCTGGAATCAACCTTGCTCTGATAACATGAAAGAATTGAACGAAAATAATTATGAAAAAGAAACACAAAAGGAATTGGGAAAATTTTCTTTTTCGTTTTCTTGAATGATTAATTGTTTTATACAATATCCTATATATACAAGTAAAGAATCAAAAAGAGGACTCCTAAATAAGATACAAAATAACTAGGGGTATACATTTCTAAACAAAGTAGAAAACTAAAAGGATAATTTTCTAAATAAAGTAGAAAATAAAAGACCTCTAAACAAAGTAGGAAACAAATAATGTACAAAAGAAATAAAATAATATGTGCACAAAATAATATTTACAATGATCTACTGAAGTTGAACTAATCATCATCATTAAATCAACCCCAAGTCATGTTGTCCATCATCGAATAATGTTGAGGCTGCAGCAGAACGTTACTTGAAACAGGTGAATAAAATGGGTCAACCAACCCAGTCCAATGAACAAAATACAGTATTATTCTAACAGATGATTGAATGAATTATCCCTTGCAAATTCTCTAATTTTTTTTAAAAAAATCCACACTTAAAAAATTAAAGTTCTTTTTAGATTCAACTAGTATAGTACCCGCGCGATGCGCGGACAATATTTTTTTTAGAAAAATATCAAAAGAATTGATTTATAAAAAAGCTTAACACTGCTTTTAGGTTCCAATCCCCTGCCATCTCTTTCCGGATAAATTTTACTGCCTCCTCTAACATGCTTTTCTCTTGTTGCTCCCTGTGGTTAATTGTATTGATATCCTAACAGATTAAAATCTGGAGGACAGAATTTCAGAGAATAGAGAAAGCAGGGGATGAATTAGGATTTTAGGAGCTCTAGGGAAGTTGATATGGTTTATTCCTTTGGGCTCAGGATTTCAACTATCTGTTTTTGGAATGCCAGTCCTAGTAATATTTCCTATAATATATTTTCCCTTAGTTATGACAATTGAATGTTCATTTTGCTATATTTTTACTTTTTGTTTCAAGATTATCACGTCAACCAAGCGGCAACTGTCAATCATGAGTTTCTTGGATCCAAAATTCTACTCTCTCCATTATAATTTGCATCTCAAACTCCTCCATCAAATGATCAAAAAAGAAAGGTTCCCAAAAGGATTAACACTTAAAAGAGTAGGCTTTGGCTCTTAAAATATGCTTGAGTGAGGCACAATCTGCATTAAGGAATCTATACGTGCTTCATACCTTCCGTGTAATCTCCTTTCAGCAACATTTCGTATCTCTTGACTTTCTTCAACATGAATCTTTTTGAATTCTATAAATAAGTTTCATACATTTATTCAGTATTTGGTAGTAACATAGTAAACAACCTTAACATCTTTTTTTCCTTTGATAAATCATATGCAACACCTTAGACCATTTTCACCATTGGTGTTAGAAATTTTGTTAGCATTAGTTGCAACGTAGAAGCAAACTTATCATGTGCATTCTGCTACATATCAGTTGACAATGACTTGGAGGCATGGAACCTTTTAGTTCCAGTAAGTCATAGTGCAGGAAAATGATACAAGCACATAAGTGAAGAGCATCAATATCAGTTAGTCAGTAGAACACAGAGGAATATCCAGAATTTATCCTTTGCATCAAGAAAATGAGAATTCAGTACACATGAGAGATCTATAACCTCCCTATGATGTTTGCCAGGCAATAACCGCTTTTCCTGAGACTGAACGTGCATTGCAATATAATGTCTAAAAATTGGAAGGCCCTTTTGAGAAATCTGAGCTTGGTCATCTATCAGATTGCCTCCAGCATAAAATATCAACTACCTACGTATAGTGGAGCCAGATGCAATAATTTTATTTCTGATTTATTAACTGGTATGTAATACACATATGGTGGAGTTTTCAGATAGAAGATAAAACGGCTTTCATTAATTATAAAAGATATATTTATTTTTTAATCTCTCAAGCCTGTAATTATAATTAAAGAGAGTAAGGGTAATTAAAACACCATTAATCTGTATATGTTGCTATGATTCAATCCATGACAGTTACCCGTGCTATCTTTACTTGCTAGTATATATGCAAGTAATGTTTCTTGAGCAAGAAAGTAAAGAGAAACACTAATTGGCCCTCATATATACTACTCCTACTACTACGTCCAACATATTAATAGTAAAGCATGGCAATGCACTTGATATAAACCTACAATAAAGAAAGATGGCAGAATAACCAGCCTCCAAAAAGTACTTGCAATTCCAGTACAATTGAAATGTAAAAGATGTATACTAAACCAGATGAGTACTGGAAAATTTAAGTACAATATTTCATAATATTCTCTGTAGAAGCAGATCCTCGATGATCAGAACTGAAATAGTCAATATAACGAACACACCAATAGCTCCACTTATGGAATTCTGCAACATAATACAAATACACTTTCCTGCATAATTTTTACAGACTTTAGACCAACTATGATGTATCAGAAGAATATTTTGTTTCTTACTTTTGCAATAGAAAACGGTATTCAACAACGAACAAAGGAGTAAAATAATAAGTATGACAACTCCATGATATAGTGAAAGTAAAACTTAAAATTCTCATAATAAGTTAACAACTAAAAGAATATGCAAATTAGAATATCATAGACGGTAAAATTTGATCACGAGCTTCATAAGCTAAGTATTCAGACAAAAGTTCAAAGAAATGCACACTCATCTTGAGTTATTTAAACTACCTTCCACCATAGCCGAATTGAATGGTCAAAGCTTGATGTTACCAAAAGATTATCATTTTTCTCCATCTTGCTACTATACAAGAATGTCTTTTCCCATGGAATTAATCTGCAGTTAGTAGTATTATGATTATTGATACACACATTAAACAGAAATGACATACTAAGACAATAAAATATTTGTAGCTGAAGTAAATAATCCTGAATTGGATAATCTAGAACCTTAGAATGTTGACTTACTAAACTTGTATGTTATATAGAATCATCCCATGAACAAATTATTTCAGACCTTCCCTCTCCCCCACCTCCCACACCAAAAAAAAAAATCATGACCTCAATGGACAAGCAAACCAGTTTGAAATGAGAAAGAACTTTCCTGCTAATTGCAGTGTATTCTTAAATTAGATGAGAAGAACAATTTATGACTTTAATAAAAGAAATAGCCTAAAATTGAAACTTCTTCAACAGTAACACTTAGAAATGAAAACATCAGTTTCATCCTTCGAATGTAATTTCGAAGACGTGTGAAGTATATAAAGGGAATAATTTAGAAACTTCCCCTTATCCGCATAACATTCTCCAAAAATGTTTACATTATAGCTTTTTAAGGACATTTCCCACCTCGAAGCACAGGTGAGTTCGACGTATCCATCTGGATTACCACACTATGCTAACACTCGAATAAAAAGAAAATATACAACAATTCTAACCTCAGAGAAGTAATTTTGTCAGTGTGATCCCTGAGCGTGACATATGAATATCTTCCATACAGAAAATTATTGGTGTTCAATACATGAACTGAAGAGTCCTATGAAATCTTCCATACATAAAATTGTTGATGTTCAATACATGAACTGAAGAGTCCTACAAGTTATCAATAAAAATTATGTCATATAAATATTATAGTTTAATATTTAGCTCATTTTAAAACTGGTTGCCCAATGATCAACTTTCAAGGGGCAAGAAAGAAAACAAAATTATACACTATCTGAAGTCCCTCCTTGAGCCAAATAAATACTAAGTACCAAGTTATACTGCCTAAAAAATACACCATATAATATGAATACTTCAAAGGGAATTGAAAACTAAAATGGCAATTCATAACATCGACGTTGATCACATTAAATGCTACACGAACAAAGTAATAGCAGAAAGGAGCTAACCTCAAATTTAGTTATCTCATCCTGCAAAATTTTCTCAATTTTAGAAAATATCCTAATTGATCCACAAAAATTTAGAGTAGTTCCATCAAAATGGGACTCAATTTTCTTCAAAGCCTTTTCTACATCATGAAATATTGTAATCCTTTTCATATACACCTAGTTGAGAAAGAAAGAAAATCTTAGTCAGTAGAAACTTGTAATAGGGCATATAATTTCCACATTTAGCCAAGTATTTAAATGCCTTGTTATATAAAAAGTAATCAGATTCATAAAAAACATACATCTTTAAAATCAGGAGGTCCCTGTCAAGACAAGATATCATCTAAGAAGCTAGCAAATTTATCGAAAGAAACAAAAAGAAATTACAGAATAAAATGCTTTTTGGACTGCTGCAGCAATCAAATTTATCACATCACACTGATGGGGCTGCAGTTATAAGAATATCCAAGTTTTAACATTAAGAACGAACATGAAAGATACTGCCAAAAGAAATATCAACTTTGATATCAATACAAGTTTTAACCATGTACTTTTCAATAAAGCTGTAATATGTGTTTCTCAGATAAAGCAATGTAGATTACCATTCCAAAGTTCAAATTTTTTGAAAGAGAATCAAGTGCTTTTCTGCAAACTCAGGGATACTACTAATATATTTAGGTGGTTGTAATAGTAAGTTCCCGATATCATATATAATAACTATGCAGTAAAATATTAAATTCAATGAATGATACACTCACAGTTGATTCTACTGACAAAAGAATGAGCAATCTCCTTTGTACCTTTCTCATAAAAAATCGAACTTGAGCATCACCCTTATATACCCTGTCTAACATAAAAAAGAAAAAGCAAGAAGATATGTGTAGGATAAGTGAATCATTTATAAATTATACTTGAGATACCAATGAAATTATCCCATCTAATATACACGTGGTTCCGCAGCTAAACCATGAACATGTTGAATAAAGCTAAATCATTCATGATCACAACACTTGAATCTTGAAAGCTTAAAATAACGTGTCAAATCAAATTACAAAAAACTGCAATGTACACTACATTTCTAGCTTCATTTGTTATTTTTTCATCATCATCATAAACTAAAATCTTTAATCCTTTCCTACTTGTCACGCGTGAAAGAGCAATATACAACTGCCCATGCATAAACACTAGTTTCTTCAAAAATAATCCCACATGAGATAATGATTGGCTTTGACTTTTATTGATCGTTATTGTAAAAGACACAACAATTGGAAATTATCGTCGCTGAAATTTAAAAGGTATTCTCGCATCGGACGGAATCAACGTCATTCTTGGGATGAACACCTTTTCTCATGCCATATTACCTGATAAAACCTTGGCTTCAATAACTCGATTTTCAAGACTTGTGATGATCAATCTTGTACCATTACATAATCCTGATGACTGATCGATATTTCTCAATAACATTACAGGAACACCTACTTTTAGAGTAATAGAATGATTTGGAATTTCAAAACATTTAATACTCTTTAGGAATTCTGGTGTATGCACTTGGTCTAAAGTTATAAAAGCATGATCAGACATATAAATTGTATCAGAATTCAAATAGATCTTCTCCAAATTATGATTGAGTGAAATCATGTATTCATTGACAGATTCCATCATCGAGAGTTGGAGCAAGAATTGCTCTTTGTTGGAGGTAATCAATGTCATTAGAATGACTGAGAAAATCAAGATAAGTACTTTCTACGATTGCAAATATTGGATCATCACAATTATGTATGAGAATATCATCAGGTATTTGAACCTTCTTGATGCCATCAACAGAACTTTCAATTCTTCCATCACCAATTTCCAAAATCCAATTTGAAAATTCTTTTAACTCTTCTAAATGTGACCCTAACTGATTTTCTTGCAATCTCATATTCCTCATCAATTTCAAGACTTCACAGTGGGGCCACAAAAAAAAGAGTTCAAAGTAGCATTAACAAATATCTTGTCGAGTACCTTTTGTAATAACAAGCAAAATTTGCCTGAAGTCATCGCCAAGAACAACTGTTTTACCTCCAAATGATCGATCCAAATTTGAAGTGTTTTCAAATCTAAGAATATCTCGAAAAGTTTTATCAAGAGCTTCAAAACAGTATTTATGCATCATTGGTGCCTCATCCCAGATAATCAACTTCATCTTGATGATCAATTTTGCAAGTGTCATTTGGATTGAGCGAAATTGCAAATCTTGAATGAGCAGTTCGACCTCCTGGTAACAATAGAGATGCAATCCCACTCTATGCAACAGTTAGTACAATATCTCCTTTAGATCGTATACCAGAAGATAAAGTCCTCTAAATAAATGTCTTTCCAGTTCCTCCATAACCATATAAGAAGAACAATCCACCTTTGTCTTCATCCACTGTTGTCATGATTTTATCATAAAAGAATTTTTGTTCTGTTGTCAAATTTAGTAATAGACGTCGATGTTCATCCAACAAAGTGCGTCTATTATACCGCAATTCATCATTGACTAATCTGTTGCTATTGTCAACTTCTTCCTCATTGTAAAGAGGTCTTGGCACTGTTGGAAAATCTTGAAAATTCTTCCAAGCATCTAAAAAAAATAATATAAAAAATTTAATTACATGATTACACTAAAAAAAACATTATCTAATTTAATGATGTGGATAGAATTTTATTTGATTTCTTTGTTAAAGGTATATCTTGGAATAGTGCTTTTCAAATTTGATTTTGTTGATGTTGAGGAAATATTTGAACCCAATAATATTATTTTATGTACTAATATAAAGATCTTCGTTCAACGGAGAAAAAGAGAAGGATTTTGAAATGGCGTAGAGCTGATGTCCTGCATATATATAACATATTCTCTTAGTTTTATAGCTAAATTTTATCTTACTTAACTAACTATCATTATGAAATAATAAACTTTCGCGCTATTTTTCATGCAAGTATCAAGCATCTTTGGAAAATTTTAAAGTAAGCAACTTTCGCGCTAGCCTGTCCAAGCAGGTCAATAAAAATCAAAAACTTCATAGTCAAACATGGAGTGACGAATAGACACAGAAATACTTGGTTTGTGAAACTTATTCTTTTATATATAAAAGTATACCCATGTTAAATTGGAGAGCCAAATGACTGAAAATGATCTTTGAGAAATTATTCTTCAGCAACAACGCTTATTTCATCCTTCTCCAGCAAGTCATAGAAGGAAATGAAATTCTACTTTCTGTTTTAAAGACCTTTGATTTTTTTTATAATAAACGAAGGATCGTTATCAGCAAAAGCTCGAAAGGCCTTCAAACTCACAGTACATAAAACAAAAAAACACTTAATTCAAGGTCGAGCTATACATTTTGGTTTGAACTATTCAAAAGTTTTGCTAAACGTTGCATCTGAATGTGTGACAATTTCTATGGATGCCGAGCGTAATAGCTCGCTAACTGACTATAGTTGTAGGCTAGAGCCAATCAAAAATACTTTTTTAAAGAATCTAACCCATGAGACAATACTTATAGAGGCTGAGAAAAATGGCTGGCTAACAACCTCCTGTGCATCTGCACCCCAAACCTCTTGTTAGCTTTTATAAATTGACAGAATCAGTTGAACAAAAATGAATGAGTTTATTATGTGTAGAGCACCAAAAGTAATCAAAAATTTTTTTACATAGAATACTCTATTTTATCATCATTGTCCCAAAAAAAGAGTTCATATGCAAATTGGAAAGCATCAACACATCCTGGTAAGGTATATGACCACCAACCTGATGTCGTACATTGTGTGCTATTTGTTTTTGTTAGTATAAAGTACCTATATTCAGTTTTGATTGTGCGTCACGAGTTATCAAGTAGTGATTCAAAAGTACTTCATTCCTTGGACTCGGGCTATATGTAAAAGTACTTTTCTGGTAACAGCAAAATTTACATTCCCTTCTGAATAAAAATAGCGCATAATAGGACTCGGGTTTCACTTTGCGATTTTCATTGAGTAACAATAGTGCATAATACATAATACTCAAGCAATGGATTCAAATAACTGTTAACTGGAACATCATGTTCATAACACAACTTGTGTTTCTCCAAAATAAATAAAAACAAAGCTAATCCATATTAATCAATACTTAGAACCAAAATAAATAGTCTCAACAAAACATATTGTTCGCCAAAAAAAATTCTCAGGAAATCATTTCTCTAATTATCGTTTTCAAGCTTGTTCGATGCTCTAACTCATGCAAGTTTCTCCTTCTTAATCACTTTGCTGACCTTAGTGCTTGAGAGTTGTGAATTAGGATCATCATCAAATTCAATGCCAAGTGATTCAACTTTCAATAAACTTCTCTTGGCAGAAGTATTTGTTGGAGTAATCAAGTTATTACCAGGATTAGAATCCTACAAAGTAATGGCAATTTTAATTGAAAATTGTGAACAATTAACAACGATAGTGAAAATTGTTGTGTTTATATATAGAATGACAGAAAAAGATAATACTGAAATCACCGTGATTTCCAGAGGTTCATCAGCGACCTTCTCACAGTTGATAGCTGGATCTTATTGATAAATAAAATTATTATGTTAGCAATTGTTCACAAACTGAAATTATAATATATATATATATATATATATATATATATATAGCCGAGAATGTTAGAAACAGTATACTCCAAGATAAGCATAACCAAACACATACTGGAAAGTCATCGTCACTGTGAGAGAGACGAAACTGCTTGGTGACTTCCTCATCGTCACATAGCTTAATAACGGTATAAACCTCATTATGCTGCTGTACATTATTGGTCTTGACAGCTACCTTAAACAGTGCTTTTTTTTCAAGAATAGTATCGAGCTCATATGGATACGCACCTTCATCATCAGCATCATTAGTCTATATGCCAAAGTAATTAGGACATACAATCTACATATATATTTAAAAAGTACACCTTTAGAAAATACCAAAACAAAATCTTGTGAAAGACGTCAATAACACACCTCGTCTACGTGTTCTTTCAATTGAGTAGCGGTCTTCCCTATCAGCTTTGTTGCTTCGCGATCTCAAAGCAATAAATAAATAAAACTGGTACCGTCCATTACTCTCACTTGAAGTTTATATCTGAAACAAATGTTGACTACATAAATTACATATCATATTTTAAAGACTTATATAGAATTTTCACGGATTATGCTCAAACCTATAAGCAGCCGAATGATCCAGGCGATCGCATTTCTTGCAATAAAACTTATTTCCAAGTTTGTCGACCTTTCTAGTGCATTTCTTACAGGCCATATACGATCATCGATTCTCCACTTCTATATGAACGATGGTCGCATATATCCAAAAGTTCCCCTCCTAGAACATATAATATCAAAAAGAAGATTACGATATGAGCCTCTCTAGTAAATCTTTTGCTTATATGTTAATTTCAAAATAAAAAGTAATCAACAGAGTTTCAGCACCCAATGCTTTGTTTTCTCATCATTGTCAAGAAAAAGAGTTTATACGCAAATTGAAAAGCATCAACACATCCTAATTTGATTAAAATGTGAATACCATCCCGATGTGGTATATTGTTTGCGATTAGATTCTGTAAATATAAAGTATGTACATTCAGATTTGATTGTGCATCAGAAGCTATAAAAATAGTAATACAAAAGTGCTTCTTTCCTGAGACTCGAGCAATATGCAAAAGTATTTGTTTCCCAACAACAAGATTTACATTTTCTTTTGAATAAAAATAGCGCATAATAGAACTCTGATTTCACTCTGCGATTTGACATTGGATAACAATAGTGCATAATACATAATACTCAAGTATTAAATAATATGAAACTATCAACTGAATCATCATGTTCATAAATGATATATTGTTTCGCAGAAATAAAACAACAAAGCTAATTCGTAATACTTAATCCTTAAAATCAAAATACAATATGTCGCAACAAAAATATATTGTTCGCAAAATTGAATTGAACAATCTATTACTAGACATAAAATTAAAACTTAAACTAGGACTTGTGATTTTCTTGACTGGGACATTTGAAAGAAGATCTGACTGGCTTGATATGAGTATGTAAAGCCATCTCTTTTCTCTACCAATTTTCAGTGGGCTCCTAAGAGAAGGGTCCTGAAACATAAAGCAAGAAGTAAGAGTAAATAATATATATTGATTGAGTAGTTTACACAATTTTTATATAGACAATAGATTGAATTTAAAGAGAGAATATATAAAACATCGTGTAACACTAGATTTGATAGTGCACAGACTATTCCTAAATAGGTTACTCTGACTTTATATGAATTAGGGAGACGTACCATGAGAGGTTTAGGTAAAGCTTTGAGATTTGTCAAAATTGATTTATTGTGAGTCATATGCTGAGTAGCTTCACTATCTAATATCCAAGAGTTTTATCAAAGTTAACTATGTATGCATAAGAATTGAAAAACTTAGCTTTACCTACAAAACTCATGCTAGCAGAAACTTCAGGAGTATTTTCATCATGTTTTGCAGTCTTGATTTACTGAAGAAGCTCCAACAGTTGTTCCACATTTTCCTGCGTTAAGGACCTGATGGTTGGACCATTGTTGCCTACCTATTCCTCAGCAGTGTCAAAACTATTGTTGGCTTGAGCATTTTCTTGATATTTTCTCTGCTTTGTGAACTTAAAATCAGTAGAAAATCCATGAATTTTGTAGCATTTGTTCACTGTATGTCATGTTTTCTTACAGTAACTACAAATTAAATTATTTTTCTTAGAATTAAAACCAACCTTCTGTGTTTTATAACCATTAAATTTTCTTCCTCCAGGTTGATTAGAGGCAAGAAAGGATGATGAATCAGCAGGATATGCTGCTGGACTATGAAATTTTCTCTGTTTTTCATCCTGAACTATGAATGAATAAGCTTGCCCAGTAGAAGGCAAGGGAGAAGACATTATTATATTGCTTCTCATACCTATGAAAATATCATTTAATCCCATCAAGAACTGCAACAATCTTTCATCTTGGTGTGCCTTTCATCCCTTTTCCTTAGCACCATATTCACAATTGCATGGGCAAACAGAAAATGTATTCAAGGCATCCAATTCATCCCATAAGCTTTTCAGTTTAGTGAAATAAGTTGAAACACTTGTGTTTACCTGAGTGGTTTCACTTAACTATTTTTGAAGTTGAAATAACTGGGTTCCACTTGTCTGACCAAATATTTCTTCAAGATACTTTCATAGATCCTTTGGACTGTTGGAATGTAGCACGCTCTCCGTAATTTTTTTCGGGAGGGAGTTCAACAACCATGATAAGACTATGTTGTTACACCATTTTCAAGCACTGTGCATATTGAAATTTGGGGAGGAACAGCCAACGATCCATCAGTAAATTCCAATTTATTTTTGACTGAAAGAGCTATTATTATTGACCTTTTCCAACCCCATAACCTTTGCCATCAAATATTGTGGAAACGAGATTCATCCCAGGGAAATCCGAGGGATGAAGATAGTAAGGATGACTTTGATCAACTATCTTAATTGCAGGAGATTCAGCAGTTGGAAAAACACCATCAACCTTTGTTGTCTCTGTTGTTTCATCAGAATGTTGAATAGTGTTGATCATGATGAAAGATTAAAATGGATGCGAGGTGAACAAGAAACGAAGATCAAAATTTGAAACAAGGTAGTTGGAATCAACCTTGCTCTGATAGCATGAAAGAACTGAACGAAAATAATTATGGAAAAGAAACACAAAAGGAATTGGGAAAATTTTCTTTTCCGTTTTCTTGAATGATTAATTGCTTTATACAATATCCTATATATACAAGTAAAGAATCAAAAATAGGACTCCTAAGTAAGATACAAAATAACTAAGGGTATACATTTCTAAACAAAGTAGGAAACTAAAAGGATAATTTTCTAAATAAGGTAGAAAATAAAAGACTTCTAAACAAAGTAAGAAACAAATAGTGTACAAAAGAAATAAAATAATATGTTCACAAAATAATATTTACAATGATCTAGTGAAGTTGGACTAATCATCATCATTAAATCAAGCCCAAGTCATGTAGTCCATCATCGAATAATGTTGAGGCTGCAGCAGAACGTTACTTGAAACGGGTGAATAAAACGGGTCAACCAAACCCGTCCAATGAACAAAATACAGCATTATTCTAACATATGATTGAATGAATTATCCCTTGCAAATTCTCTAATTTTTTAAAAAATATTCACACTTAAAAAATTAAAGTTCTTTTTAGATTCAACTAGTTGTATTTGTTTTAATAGAAGTTAATCTGATTGATGTTGGGGTTTTTAAACTTAATTATTTTCTTAGATTCAAAAATCTTTTCTTACCTAAATAAGTGATTAATCTAACATTGAATGAGGAGACATGATTCAAATTTTTCAATCTGTAAACTAAAAAAAATATTTTTTAAAATCAATTTGAGTATTTACATTTTGTAAATATTTATCTAATCATGTCTATCTTAAACAATAGAAGTAGTACACCTGTGTTTAATCAATGGAATAAAAATACTTTTTTAAGAAAAATAATATCTTTGCCATTATATTAATCAAGGATTATGACTCTAAACTCGACACCCTTACTGCGCATAATTCTTAAATTTAACCTTTATTGTGTCTTCTTTATGTCGATCGTCTTCCTCAGCTCTAGGTTGTCTCTGTTGGTCCTTGATGGTCTCTCCGGGGCAGCTAAGATTTCAGATGATTTCTCGGTTGGCGAGGTTTCAAATTTGTCGATCCTTGTTGTTGAGTTATGAGTCTTTATTCTTTTATGTGGATAAATAAAGCTCATTTGGATCAATCCACTTTTGCAAGGGCGGAGTCACCTTCGATGAAGGGTGGCCGAAAACTTATGTGGTGAACAGAGGTTAAATATTAATCGTAATGAGTGTATATTTAATTTTGCAAACTCTTAACATTAATAAGAATAAAATTTGCACATCCTTCGCTAAAGAACTGGCTCCGCCACTTCACTTTTGCTCATAGGCCCACTTTTATAGGGCATATATAAATAACATAAATACCAATTTTTTTGGAAGTAATTACACTCTCTCACTTTTTTAATTACTCTACGCTCTCTCCATATTAATATACATAACATAGCCGACATATACATAACATTCTGTGTATATGTTGAGATTTTTGTAATATGTTTAGGGAGTGGAGAATTTTTGTAATATTGAAAACAGAAGTTTTGTATTTGTGTAATTTTTAGTATAAATAAACCTTTTTAGATCTTATTTCACTATACACAAGAAAGAAACTAGAGGTGCGGCCATCCTTGGGTTTCATTTCATGCGGCATCCCCATGTGAAAGAAACTTGTATTTACAAGGATAGCTATATGGTTGCTAATAAATGGTTTAATGGTAGAGTACATTACAATAATTAGTCGTAGTAGATGTCAATTACTACACGTTCAACAGAGAAAGGTATGCAAGTCACCTTCAAATTAATGTTCCATATAGTAATGTGTGGCATTAAAATCAGCTGTCTTAAGATCACCTTCAACTTCAAGAGAAAAATCATGCCGATGTGAGATGGTTAAGAGGTGACGGTTGGAGGCTTGTTGGGTGTGGGGGGTGGGGGAGGGGGGGCAATGAGCTGCGAAGTCTGTTATGAAATTTATTCCCCCTACTTTCATTATAGAAAAGTCACTTTCCTCATTTCTACAGAAATTTTGACCAATCATGAAAAATTGAAAAATAGACTAATATTTTGTTAACAACCATAGTTTCTAGCTACTACTTTACATAAACATATAACTTGTGCTTCTAGTATGATTTATTATATTATATAGTATATTGCTATTTAGATAGAAATATCAGTTTGTGTTGTAATATTTTTCCAAGAAAAATGGGAATATAATATACATCATGCAGTTCAACTATAAAGACAATGTATCAGTAGTATGTAGCTTCTGATTTTGGGGCATGAACAACAATTCAATGGTGGAAAGACTACCATTAACTACCAAAATCAGAAGCTACAGTCTACCAAATCCGATCTCCACTATTGAATTGCAATAACTAGATTTTGTGAATCCCCAGTTCAAATTTGAGTACGATCCAACGGTTAACGAAGCGAAAAACGCAGTTTGAAGCGGACTGCTTGAGCAGAAATTTCTTGAAGGAAAAGAATACAATTTTTCTCTCTCACACGACTGCACCTCTATTTTCTTTCTTGTGTACCGTGAAATAAGATCAAAAAGGTCTCTCTCTATATATAAAAAATTATATAAACTAGCAACCCTAAGATATTAATTACAATTAATATCAATAGTTTCTCAAAATTACAACTAATAACAAAACATAGCAATATTTTACCTTTGTTAGAGAAAAGCGCGTGTATTGAACTCCTCTTTTTACCCATCCCTTTTTCACGCTACTTTACCAAATCTAATTCCCTACAATCTTCAATTTTTTATTTTTTTAAAAAAAACCATTTTTATCTCTCAAGATATTGATAAACATTGCATCCTTCAATTAAGGTAAGTTTATTTTAAAGTTAATCCAAGTTATATTTTTCATATAAATTCTTTTATGTATTTTATTGTCGAATTTTTTTTTTCAATTTTTTCATTCTTCTTTGTCGATTTCGTTTATTAGGTTTTTTTTTTGTGTGCGTATTGAAATTTTTCAGAGTTCCGCTATAATAGCATAACATGCAAATCGTAGTAGTTTCATTAAAGGTATTCAACCGATAAATTTGATTTCTGATGAACTACCATCGTTTAGTCTTGGGTTAACACAAGATGAAGCTTTTAACTTGTGTTCTACTAATATTCAGCCTAAGGGAGGTGTTAGCAGTGAAGATGTGAGATTGAAGCACCGTAACAATCCGAAAAACTTTGTGGAAAAAATGAAACGGAAAGATTTGAGAAAATCTTCATCCTCAAAATCCATAAAAATTCAAAAATCGATGAAAAGATGAAGTTGGATGAAAAAGGTGAATCTAGTAAAATTGCAAGTCCTGTTTCATCTGATTTCAAATTCGAAGAAGAGAAAGTGGAGGAGGTATGATGCTATTTGTAAAATTTTATAGTTTTTGGACAACATGTTCATATATGTATTTTATATATACAATTTATTAGGTGTGTATTTATTTTTCAGTTTTGTTAAGATATGGAATTGTAGTCCCTAATGTGTTGTTAAGATATGAAATTGTAGTCCCTGATTGTATTTATTTTATATCTGTTATATGTAAGATATGTATTTTGAACAAAGGTTTGTTACTGATAGAATTGTATATGTTATGTATTTTGTATATTTTTTATATGTATTTGTATTTAAGTTTTGTGTAAGACATTAGTATTTGTCACTGATAAGGTTTGTATCTGATGTTCAGTTGCATTATATTCTGGTTACTTAAATTTGGACCATTCGTGTATTCATAAAATACATATGTATATGTTGTAAGATAAGTATATTTTGTATTCTGTAAATACATAAATGACACTGTTTTGACATGTAAAGTATACACATGCTACAATTTAGATATGTTTTTGTTTTGTTTACTGCTATGATATGTATTTGATGTTAAGTTGTATTTGTTATCATTAGATTTTGACTATGATATGTACTTCTTTCTTCTTAATAAGCATGATTCTTGTGCCAGTTATGTATAAATAAAATACGTATATATTTGATTTGCTTGAAATATATGAAATGTATTTGTTACAGGTTAGATATGTTTGTTTGATTTTTTATTGATAATAGTTATATTTTTTGCTCAGTTGTATTTGTTATTCATGAGATGATAACAATGTTTGTATTTTGATGTTTGATAACTAAGATATGAACCAATGATGTGACTTTAAGATGTATTTTCGTAAACATCTTAATTTTATAACAGGTTCTTATTGATATATGTATTTGCAGGGATTGTGGCTTATATATGCTAACATATGCTGAGTGCCTTACTTTTGGTGAAGGTATTCCATCTGTTGGTTTTGACCTAGATCTTATTCGCACAAGATATGCTTCACTTTTGTGGGATTATGGTTCGAGAAAAGAAGAAGCGAAGGTAAAAAGTGATGATGAAACACCAATGAGGCCTCCTCAAAAAATTGGGATAACAGAAGACACTGAAGTTCATGATCTTTGATGTGTATTTTTATTTTGTTGAAGTTTACAACAGTTAACATTATGTGGATAAACAATATGTTGAATATTTCTTAAGTTTCATATGTTACTTTAATGTTCAAAGATGATTTATTAATGTTTATTTACTATTATATTAAGATTTTTGATGTTTAATCTTTTAAACTCCAATATTTTCATGGTTAGTTTATGTAAATGTTAGCAATATGTCCTTATGAACTTCTGTTCTATCCAGTTTTGCATATGTATTTATGTCTAATGCATATGTATTTATGTATTTTTACAGAATTGCACATATATTTTTGAACAATGCATAGTTATTGTGGACTGAAACAGAATGTCATATAGATTTATGAGTCATATGTATTTATGAATAATACACATGTTCATTCTAGTGTACATATGTATTTTTAATAACGCATACGTATTTTTTACAAGTCTGAAAGTATAATTTTTCTGATATGCATATTTATTCATACTCTTCTGTATATATTTTTATCTGCAATGCATATATCAATAAGTTAAGTTTTTGTATATTTATAAATAATGCATATGTATTTTCTAATTATGCGTAAATATCCATCAATAATACATATGTATTTATTACAAGATGTCCATATATTTTTGTCTAGCTAATACACATACAAATATATGTACTTTTACAGATTTGCAATTGAGTTTTTGAACAATACATATTTATGATTAATACATATGTCCATTCCAGTTTGCATTTGTATTTATGTCTAATGTAAATATATTTTTTCGAAATACGTATGGTTTCTTGTTATTACATGCAGACATAGTTTTATGCATAAAATATATGTATTTTTTACTAACGAAAAAATATCAGTAGTGTGTAATTTTGAAAGATGCATCATCTTCAGAGTCTAGTACACTATATGCCAATGGAAATATATGGCCTGTATATGAAAACAAATACACATAAGAGTGGATGTTTTATACACATAAAATACTGCATATGTATATTATAAATACATACAGCTAAAAATATATGTAACTGTCAGTGAACACATAAACATACTGCATATGTATAATATATATACATATAGCTGGAGCCATATGTAACTGCCAGGAAAAAAAACTGCATATGCATAATATAAATACATATAGCTGGAAACATATGAAATTATCAGTGAGCACATAAATAGACTGCATATGTATATTATAAATACATATAGCTGAAAACACATATATCTGTTAATTCATATTCAATTTGAATGCTTTTGCAGGTCACATCTACATCAATGTGTGAAGCCAGTAGTGTGTAGAGTTGGTTATACGAAACGTTTATACTCAACAATATCACATCACTGATGTAATCTTCATATTGTTGTTCATATGTCCATCTACCAGAGTGTTTAACGAGAACAGGTATGCTTCCCATTTTCAATGTCCGGAACACTACAAATCTGTAAATATAACTTCGATTATCAAATACGTACTACATACAATAAATCAATCGTATACACAAAACTGAAAAACGAATTCCAACAAAAACAAATCTTTTATTCGAATACTATGTATCCTCGTCTTAAATTCAAATTTAACGTATAACAGTTGTGATTTAGTTTTATAAATACAGAACGACAAGGAAAACTTTGAATTTTGAAAAAAAAAAAATCACTGTCAACATTTCATCTCAGAACTGATAAAATTCAAAATACGATCTCAACTTTTGAAATAGATGAATGTTACGAATGAGTTATAAACTTTTCAGAAGTTTTCGCAATTATATTTAATAAAATCTACAAAGACAATCAAATTTGATTATCGATACTTGTAATTGGAACGTCGTATTTTCACTATCTTCATCAAAATTTTAGGCGACCATCAATAGTATTGGATGCCCTATGTTTTTTGAATTTGATTTGAGTTGCTGATTATGGAAAACATTTTTTGAATTTGAATTTGACTTGAGTTGCTGATTTGAATTACCGTTTTTTGATTTAAATTTACGTTTGTGGTAAAAAAAAAAAGTCATATAAGGTAAAGGAATCTGAGTAATTAAATGTTACTTGAATTAAGGATCGGTTTCTTCCATTTTAAACTCTAACTGATTAGAGTTATATTAGGAATGGATTCTTTATTTGTATATGTATTTATATAGCAATATTTTACTTAAATACATAATATAACTTGTCATTTTTCATAATTTTGAAACTGTTGCTATAAAAGTTATAATTAAGGCTGTATAATTGTTATTTCTGAAATTTTCCCTATATATATATCCCACAGAAGTGGGCCTATGAGAAAAATTGAGCTGGTCCAAATTGGACTTTATTTATCCAAATAAAAAAGAAAAAAAAAATCATAACCCAACAATTTTTCCCTCATGACTATGTGAAGGAGACCGCCATCTCGACGATCATACAACACTTGACTGCTAATTTCGATCTTATAAGTGGTGTTATTGCGTTTGGCATCTAGCTAGGAGGATTTTATTTTTTAAAAAAACTGAATACTTGAATATGTTTATCAAGTATCTGTTTACATATAAATCAGAAGATGTCGTACAAACTGGAGCAGCTGAAGAGGAGAGAGCATGAGTTCTTAATAATTCAGTAACTATCATTTCATTACTAAAGTTTCTTACATGTTTCGACAGACTGTCATGAGAAATCTAGGTAATTTGTCAGTTGATACACTTCATGATGGGGATGTCAAGGTAGAAAAACAGTAAGTGTTGCTGAAATAACAAACAATGCGATGCTAATTATATTCAAAATAAAAACTCGGCAAATATTTCCTCAAGATCACTTCACTATCAATTTTACTTTGGCAGGAATTATTCTTGCCAAAGTGAAACTGATGGTGAAGTGACCTAGAGAATATATCTATCGAGTTTTTTTGTCGAATATAATTGGCGCCATACTGCTTGCTGTTATTTCACCAGCAATTACTATTTTGCTACCTCGACATCCCCATTATGAAGTGTGTCAACTGACAAACTCTTAGGTTTCTTGCAACAGTCGGTAGGACAACCTTGAGCTTGTAAGGAATTTCAGTAATAGTGATAAGTCACTAGATTATTAATTAAGAACTCTTGCTCTTCCTCCTTCTGATTTGTATGTAAATCGATATCTGATCCACATATTCAAATATTCAGTGTTTTCTTGGAAAATTCTCTTCACGTACGTGTCAAAGACAACAACACGACACAACGAGGCAAGGATCAAGAGATCAGAAACCTCAGCCAATTGGAGAAATCATCTGGAACCTTAGTTGGTCGGAGAGACCATCAAGGAGCCAGAAGTGATAAACTGGAGATGAGAAAGACGACTGACAGAGAGAAGATTTGTGTTACTAACATCTTGTGCATCAATATTAGGAGTGCTCATGTCTGTTCTAGTTTGCTCAAGGTGACCAAAAGCTTAGTGTGGGGGTATTTGATTGGCGTAAAATTATTTGAGTTTAGAGAGTGCTTGAAGTTGTTGTTTTTTTAATCATTGTTGACCTTGGTATTGCTAATATCTTTGTTGAATGTGTTTAGTTAAAAAGAGCTCCAGCAGAAAGGCTGAGGAAATAAAAAATACGAAAAAAAATGCACAAGGGCATGACTGGGGAACTTCACAGCACAGCCTGAAGCTGCCACCATTGCAACAAACTGTACGTACAGTCGCATGCTCAGACTCCCAACTGCGCGACTGCATGGCATAAGACGTGCAAGTTATTTCAAGATTTTACACAGACTACTCCACGCTATATGAGTTGGAACTTGTCCCAAATTGCCTTATCAAAGTTTGAGCGGCTGAAGAGACAAAAGGAACAAAGAACGAAGAATGAGTAGCTTACATTAAGGAATTTTGGGATTAAAAGTTTGACTGTAATGTCTTGTTGTTTATTCTTTTGCTTTTATGAACTGATTCTCCTTCGTAGAGTAGGAGTTTTGGCGTGAAATTATGTATAATCACTAACTATATTTTGAATTCTTATTTAATTGCCGAATATTAAAAATTGTTTAAATTAAATGTGAATTCTTTCAACAGTACTTTTCTATTCGAATGAAGGATTGTTTGATGATTTACTTCACATATATCAAGTATAAGTCTGGATAAATGTTGAGTGAGAATTACTAAATTATTTAACGAGATCATATATATGGATTGTCGGTCCTCCTTAATTCTCCTATTGATAAGACCATCAATACTTGTGTCGACTTTATTTAATTTTTAGTTTATTAACTAAAAATTACATTACGTAAAATCTCATATTGAAAAAAGAAATTACAAATATCCCAAAGTAATTACTTAAATCCCTTAAATTTACTCTCTTTCTCATCCCCTCGTGCATATCAAAATACCATTTTTTGCTTCTATTTTAGTGCACCAATTTTTGCTCCATATCTGTGCTCCTTTATTTATGCCTGCAATCAAGCTAATGTAATCTGAGGAATTTCAAATTATTCAGTTATCATTATAAAAAAAAGGCCTTTTCTTCAAAATATTACTCACCAAACTTCCTTTTGAACATGGCAACATCTCGTTGCTTCCAACCAACAATATACTCCAATTTCGCTACCTCAAGCATACGCTCCATCTCTTGAACTGTAAACTCCTTCATCATATGCAAAAAAAACTCTAAATTTATCAAAAATTCCTAAAATTCCACCCAATCAAAACCCTAAATAAATTAAAAAAGCAAAAATTCCATCAAAAATGAATAAATAACCTCATAAATCTGTTCCTGAAAATCATTAATATCAGATATCCATCGATCATGCTGTAACTTAATTCGATCTTCGAGTATAATTCTTTATTTAGTGAGGGATTCAAGTTGCGTTTGTTGTGATGACAACATTTGGACTAAACAGCTATGTATGAAACATCTTATACATTAAGTAATAACTAGCATAGTACCCGCACTATGCGCGAAAAGTTTTTCAGAATAAAAATTATAAGAATTTATTAATTCCTTTTTTTGCTTGATCATATTAAGTTACTTCCATCTTAAATTAAAGTAAAAATTTGCATTATGTGCAATAAAATTTAGAATTTATTCATGAATCGATAAAATTATTTATAAACTTTTACTGTCATCTTTAAAATTATGTGTTTTTTAACCAAAAGTACTACAACTCCTATAATTTATAATCTAAGTTCAACTTTCTTTGCATAATATATCACTTCAAGCCATTAAATAACTATCACGCTTAATAAATAATATTATACATTAATATATATTCTAAATTTTAATATTAAATTTAATTGATAAATGTGTTAAAATAATAGTTGGATATGGCAAATCTGGATTTAAAAGCAATAGATTGCGGCAGAGATGGATTTATCCATAGCTTAGTTTGATACCAACAACTACGAACGGAGTAGATATCCGCTTGAAATAATATTTAGAATCTGAAAATAAAAATAATTTTTGAATAAATCTGTTATGTATTATAGTTTGAAATATTCGTATCTCTGAATTTTTGAGCCTTCATAAATTGAAGAACCACAATCAAAGGTTCATCTCTGGATGCACTCAAATAAGGTTGAATTTGATCCACAAGTTCACCCCATAAAGTTGTTGAAAGTACATTCCTCCTTAAGAATAAAGATTTCATTAAATGATTTACATTACTATTTTCAATCTACCATATATGTGTATTTAATGTTGCAGCTTTAACATAAAGTAAAATAAATTTATATATTGTACATTAGTTAAAGCAACTAGTTAGAAAAGCCTTTTTTTAGACTGAAATTATGTTTTGATTAAGGCTTAGATGGAGTTGTAAAGATCTTCACTGGTGTTGTATGTGCATTTATTAAAATGATTGTTTGTTCTTTAATTCTTTTTCATCTGTAATCAATGATCAGTGAATGTAGCAGTGCCAATTGTAATGTAAAAAAGAAATCTAATCAACGATCAGTGGATGTGGTAGTACCACAAATTGTAATGTAAAAAAGAAAATAAGGCGTACTTATCATCTTCTAGCACAATATTTATAAATACACTATTATTGTCTCCTTGCTTGAATGTTTGGACAGCTTCATATGTCACAACCTGACCAACAACATCTATAAATATAGATAGATTAGTAAAAATAAAAAGCACAGATTATTGATAAATTTTAAACTGACTATGAAGAGAATCATTATCAAAAAATTTTGTGTCATCGATAATATGGTGAATTGTCAGTTGGTCAAATGGACGCAAATTAAATATGTCCATATGAAATGAAGGATCAGTAATTTTCTTGACAAAAGTCATTTTTATGAAAATCAATCAATGTTTGTGCGTTGTAGTCTTAAATTTCTTGAAATTTGATGTAACAACAAAGTTATTATTGCGATATAACCCAAGTTCCTCCATCTTGTTCTTGAAAACCTTAATATCATACTTGCCAATTGAAGCATGTATGCGATCACCCTAATTTGAGACAGATAATTAGTATTGTTCAGTTTGTATACAACGTTAAAAATAAAAAAGGAAGATTATTAATGTAAACACTGTGAAATATGAAAAATTAGTAAAAAGCAATTAGTACCTTAGAATCCTGTAAAATCATATCTAATGAATATGATACATCAGGTTTGAATTTATCCTCCAATTGCCAAAGGCAAATAATTCTTACTCTCAAATTCCATTGCATAGAACTGCTTGTAATTTGTGAGATGCTATGAAAAGCCATATATGGTTATGGCAGTACTACGTAAATTGCAGAATGTCAGAAATTTAAGAACATGTATAAACTGCGAAAAATGTAGAACGTAGTAAGGATTATATAAGAATAAGAAAATGAGTTGTAATGAAAGACAATTATCAAAAAAAGAATTATAGTGGGTGGTTTTAAAACCAACTCCTTCAAACTATCCCTAATTAAAAGGATATACACGTTTCTGTTTAAATTTCTTACTTTTTACTTTTTATTGGTTTAAATTTTAATAATTAAAATAAACAATCTTAACTCGATCTATGTTTGTTAAAAAATGAATAATCTTAACTCTCTTACGAAAAATAATTTTAAAATTACATCTATCCATGTTGGTTAAAAAAATGTCTTTGTCGGTTTAACAAAATACAGAGTTATCATTTCAAATAGTAAGATTTAATTATTTTTCATAAGAGAGTTAAGATGGGACGGAACTTAAAGATAATTACCCCCTTAATTCTTTTTTTTGGGTGCAAAAAAATAAAATCTTATTAATCACCAAATAAACCAATTACAAAACTCATAGGCACACAACTAATACTTCTATGTCTAATTAGTCAGGGACTAATCAGAGGATTCTACCTATCTACCTCTATTCAGTAGTATTATCTCTGATGTACAACTTCTGTAATGGTTCCTATTCATTCTATATCCCTGTACTAGTTTATGCCCTATACCCTGTATTTACACTCCTCTTTAATCTGGCCGCATATCATAGATGATCGTTGGCCTTTGTGATTCCACGGTGTCTTGTTCCTAGCATTCCAAATAGCATATAACAAAGCAGCCAAAACAGTATGTGCAAAGCTTCTACAGAACCTTCATTTAAGTCTTCTAAATAGTCTTCTCCATATCCCAGGATGAGATGTTTCTATTCCCGGTATACTTAATCACTGCAGTAACTTACTTAAGAACATTCATGGCAATTGACATTCAAAGAAGAGATGATAATCTTGTTTTCGTTTGTATCGTTTTCCACACTTCTTTTTAATATATGGACTATGTGTATGAACGCCAGTTAGATGGGTCTCTAGGTTCGAGATGCCCGTCGCGGCCTGGGCCTCACCTCGGATCGTGACATTTAACTTATCAAATTGCAACACTATATCACACGGTTGATTTAGACCATCAGAACGCAAGGTGACGTGAACAACATGTACACTCTAAAGGGGAAGAAAATACGTGATGACTTAGAAATGGCATGTACATGGATTAAAAACATGTACATGGCTTATAAAGTGAACAACTTAAAGTAGTAGCATCCTTATAGGCTTCATCTTTCACTTTGAGTATACCTATCAAACAAACGCCTTCACTACAACACAGTATTTCAATTATACAAATTACTCACTCCTGCACTATTTTTTTTCTTTGGTTACTAAATTTAACAGTTACTACTAAAGTATCAGACATTTTAGTAGATACAACATGTATGCAGAGCACGAAATACATAGAACAAATCAAGGAAGAAAATTACAGGCCTACAAATAACAAAATGTGGATCTCTAGAAAATTCTCAAATCTGCAATAAAGTTTGAAACTTTGTCAGGCATAACTATCAGATTGGAAGGGAAAAACGTACCACAATAGAAAAGTTCTCTGTAAAAAATATAAAACAAATAGAGAAACCTCTTCAGCGGTTACTGCAACAGATTGAGGCCAAAAAAAAGCATCAATTGTTATGAACCTAAGGAACAAATATGCTACCTGTGGAGAAGTGAAGCAAAGCAGTCTATTGTGCGTTGTGTTGCTAAGTCTGTAGTTCTCACCTTCGATTTTTCGGATATCTCATCTACTTCTTTATTACTATTTTCAACGCTAGAACCCCTGACCTCATGGTCACAACGCGGATAAAGAATTAAACTGTATGAATAAATAAGATATTAATATAAATGAAGATCTAAAATAATTTTAAATAACGACAGAAAGAGATAAAGAAAAAAGAAACCTTGATAATTATGTGGAATTTGTTATTATCATAATACAATGTAGAAGCAATACTATCCAGAAAGTTAAACAGAGAAACAACTAAAAGAAAAAGTAGAAAAACGAAGCAAATGAAGGCATAAAGTGTAAATGAATCATTGGAAGTTTCAACCGACCACTTCACTCTCAAATGTATTTTTCTTCTGAGACATCTCTTTCAAATTAAGATAGTTATTTCTCATTTTTTTCACCAATAATTTTTTGTCAACTCTCAACAATAGAAGATTTCCTTGAAAAGTTTGGTCTTGACTCTCAGAAAGAACGTCGAACAACAATTCAAATGAAGACGAAAAGAGAGATGAACAAAGTAATTTCGAGCAAACTACCAAATAGAGTGATTTTTTTTAACAATCGTTCAGCCGAGAGAGATATACTCTGGAAAGGGAAAATATTACCGATCAAATCCACAGAGATGTTTGCTGAATATTTGATTTGTGCCTTTTCGAGTCAAAATCTGAGAAATTAAGAAGAAAACATCAGCAACCACAATGAAAAAATCAAAAGCAGAACTCTATATAGATAGCTAGAAGAGGAAATTTTCGTCCATCCAATTGTTATGACTCCCCTTTTTTCTTCATTAGCCAATTGCTATGACTCTTCATTTGTTGTTGTGTCTGCCTCAAAATTTGTTTGCCCTAGAACTGACATTGTATATCAAAAACAGTAAACTGTTAATTTGAAACAGATACATTCTTGTGAATAATTTGAAGAGAACTATTATCTGAAAGTGATGAACTTTCTACCACTACACCCAATTTTGGTCACGTTATTTGTAGGAGCAGTTACAAATTTTAAATTTTAAATTCTAATTTTATATGGGAGGCAATTTTATGGTCCTAATGCCACCATATTTTGTGCCATCGTTACATATATATCGCTGAAAAAATTTAAAAATATAATTCTACTTTAAAATTAATTCGAAGGTTTCCTTTCCACATAATTATTAAACTGTTATAATCAGAAAAAAGAATATTGGTATAAAATTATATTTCTAACAGCAGAAAAATTGAAATAAATCAAATATTTAAAAACAGCAAATAATAAACTAATTGTCAAAATTTGAATTTTCTAAGGAAATCCCAAAGAAAATTCAAAAATAGATAACTAATAACTAATCTAACTATTTATTGTCTTAAACTAACACATGGCGTACTCTTATGCTTCCACATGGCTTATTATGAAAGTTTTGTCCTCTCTTATTAATAATACTAGAAGTGCACTGGCCCAACAATAGAACATGTGGATTGCAAGTTTTAAGTTTTAGAATTTATCTTGAAGTAGGAAGTTTGAGCAATAGAATGTTTTAATTAATATGAATGAGCTCAGGAGAACAAGCTTATAGCGCACATTTTATATACATACACACATATATATATATATATACATACACATATATACATATATATATATATATATATATATATATATATGTGTGTGTGTGTGTGAACATTAAGGAGCCATGTTTTGCAAAACAGTAGTGTACATATAATTTACATAGAAACAAAAAAAGAGTTGATGCATCCTTAGGTTGGGCTTTGCAAATGTATGACTGAGACCTGTTGCATGAAAGAATACAAGCTAATTATTAGAAGTTTATGATGAACATTGCAAGAAATTTAAGAAAAATAATAACAAATATTGGCCATCGATCGGTCAATTCGACAGAAAGCAGCTGTTGTATATATCTTACACATTTGAAGTATCCGGTAAAGGGGAAAGTGGGTATTTTCTCTTGGTACAATTGATAACTTTATCTACTACTATTAAAATATCATACCAACCAAGTCATCCAATCATATCATCAGAAAAGCAATGAAGTGTCTCTTTCTGCAACTTAATCAAATGACATACAACAGGATAATAGTAGCCAAAAGAAATTGGGAAGAAAGAGCATTAACCTTCAATCCATTTTCGGAAAGTTTTGAAACAATTGGAATATAGAAGCGAATACTAATTCATGAATCAGATTAGTATCTTAAAGTGGAAACATTCATTTTCTTTTTCAATCTGTCAATCACTTGGAGTTTAAAGTTGTTTATGATGAAACCATAAGCGAATTTTTGCCTTAACAAATTTTACTTTTTTCCTGTATAAGGCTCTCTACATTTAGATTAAAGTTCTAGATTTGGATATAACAATAAGCCACTCAAAAAGTTTCCCAAAGATGTCGAAGACCAGATCTAAACTCGACTATTAAACACTATTTCTCCTTGCAAATATTATATTATAGTAACTGAGAACTTCATGCTTTTTACCCTTAAGGAGCAGTAGCAGCTTTATTTATTTTAAAGTGTAAGCTCTCACACTTTCCATACCAATGTTCTTTTGTGACTATTATTTCAGTCAGGTTGCACCCACGCCTAGCAGGTTTATTATGTAAGCACAAGCAGACATTTTTCAGTATATATTATACACAACTTAGCAATTCATCACAAAAAGAACAACATGAATTTTTGAGTTCACCCAACAACAATATAGCTAGTATAATCTCAAAATTGTACGCAGACATCACTCCTACCTCATGGAGCTAAATCTGGGACTTTAAGAAATTTCTAACATAACATTCAACAGAAATTTGTTTTCTTTATAGATTTGTAGAGTCCAAGAGAAATTTGTTTTCTTTGTAGATTTCTAATATTTCTAATATTCAAGAGAAATTCATTTCCTTTATAAATTTTCAACATTCAAGGGAAATTTGTTTCATGTGATAATGAGGAACACGAATACTCTAGTTCGGAGGTGTGAGAGGTTAGCTATGAATAGTTTTAGGCGAGGTGGAGATAGGCCAAAGAAATATTGGAGAGAGGAGGAGGTAGATCAAAACCAATTCTATACATACAGTATACTTGTTTGAAGAATACAAGTGGTAGAGACACAGAACAATGAGAAATCTTATCATCCCATTGAAGTCAAGATTGGTCACTGTACATTTTTCAGCCGAAAGAACATAAAAAAGTCAAGCATCTAGAAAAATCAATAGATTGGGTAGCATTACAAAGAATTTAGTCATTTGGAAATTTTCATAACTTTCTTTGGAGCAAGCGAGTGAAGTATTATGCACATATAGGAAGGAGTATGGCTTTCACCACAGCCTAACTTGGGACTTTAAACATCGTCTTATATATGGAAATCGAGTGGTGCTATACTTGTAGGATTGAAACTATATGACTTGACTTGAGGGAAAAGGAAAAGAAAAGAGGGAGTAGTATTTATGCTTTAGTTCTGTAATAGTACCAAGTAAAGAAAGTTTATATTTATCAAAAAAAGGACATTTCACACAATGTTAGTCCAATCTACCCACAACAGAATACAATAATAACTTAAACTATAACCAACAAATATGCCAAAAACACACAAAACATGTAAGCAAGCATACCACGCTCCAATTCTTTGATCCGAGCCCACAAAAATGCATTATCATTTATTTTATTTTGATTCATGAAATTAGATTTTTTTTTTGTGGTAAAAAAATTGTACTGCCCTCTTCATTCCCTATTCCTTTCCATTTCTGATTATTAAGAAGCTAGGAGACCTAGTGAAATCTTATTTTTATCTTCCGTATCTATGTAAAACTTAAAGGATACAAGTTATTTATACCAAGTCTAGTTCTGCACTCCTGTACATGAATTAGATAACCATATAACATTTGTGTGTATAAAGGAAGTAGATAAGAATTGCTTACAATTTCTTTGAGATCGAGAGCAGCACGTTTGAAATTCTCAGATATAGAAACCAATATGACACCATCAAATAAAATCAAGGCAAGCATAGCTATGAGGCCAATTTCCACAGTTAGCCATTTTAATCTTCACAATTAGCTATTCCTAATTAACTCTCTTTTAGTCCACTACATTAATATGAGATAAAATTCATCGTCTGAATTAGTACCCTATCTATTTCATTTTAGTTGACTCTTATTGACTTGAAAAGGTACGTATCTTAGTGAAATGAAATGAAGAGAGTAAGGTCTGATTCAAGCAAACTAAAACATTAAAAGGTCGGACCGATGCACTAAGCTCCTTTTATGCGCGAGATCGAGGAAGGTTCAAGCCACAAAGGTCTATTACTGTAGACAGTCTTACGTCGCATTTCCGCAAGAGACTTCTTCCACAACTCAAATCCCTAACCTCCTCCTCACATAGCGGCAGAGCTTAATATCTAAATATCAATACAAAAAGCAGCCAAAGATTTATTATTATTTTTTCAATTTATACAAAAATTCATATATCCATAGAGATATGAGCATATGCCGGCCTTGACAGGGTTGCATCAGGGATCTACTCTTAGCCCATTTTTGTTTGCTTTGGTTATGGATGTGTTGACGCGGCGTATCCAAGGCGAGGTGCCCTGGTGTATGCTTTTTGCAGATGATGTGATTTTGATTGACGAGACTCAGGGGTGGGGGGGGGAGGGGGGGTGAATGATAAATTAGAGGTGTGGAGACAGACCCTTGAGTTTAAAGGGTTCAGGTTAAGTAGGAGCAAGACCGAATATTTGAAATGTAAGTTTAATGTCTCGAGGGAGATGGACGAGGTGGTAGTAAGGTTGGATTCTCAGGTGGTGTGTAAGAGGTATAGTTTCAAGTACTTAGGGGCCATGATTCAGGGGAATGGTGAGATTGACGAGGATGTCTCTCACCGGATCGGGGCGGAATGGATGAAGTGGAAGCTCGCCTCGGAGGTGTTGTGTGATAAAAAGGTGCCGCCCAAGCTTAAAGGCAAATTTTATAGGGTGGCGGTTCGTCTGGTCATGTTGTATGGAGTGGAGTGTTGGCCTGTCAAGAACTCTCACATTCAAAAACTAAAGGTGGAAGAAATGCGGATGTTGCGCTGGATGTGTGGGCTTACTAGGGGGATAGGGTTTAGAATGAGACTATTTGAGATAAGGTTGGTGTGGCTTCGGTGGAGGACAAGATGCGGGAGGTCCGTTTGAGATGGTTCGGACATGTGATGAGGAGGGGCACGGATGCTCCAGTTAGTAGGTGTGAGAGGCTTGTTTTGGATGGTTTCAGGCGGGGCAGGGGTAGGCTGAAGAATTATTGGAGAGAGGTGATTAGGCGGGACATGGAGCAGTTACAGCTTACTGAGGACATGACCCCAGATAGGAAGACCTGGAGTACGCGTATTAGGATAGAAGGCTAGTGACTTTTTCGGTAGGTAGGATAGGGCTTTACTTGGCCGGTCCAGTATTTTTGTTATGCTGCATTACTATTGCTTACTATTCTTTGTTTACTACTCCTTATAGGTGGCGTATTTATGTCATGTCATATTGTTCCATGCTTTGTGTACGTTTTTGATGACTTATCTTATCTTGAGCCGGGGGTCTATCGGAAACAGCCTTGCTACTTCTCCGGAGGTAGTGGTATGGACTGCGTATATCTTACCCTCCCCAGACCTCACTATATGGGAGTACACTGGATTTGTTGTTGTTGTTGTTGAATGTAACCTGAAATAACCATGGCGAAACCACAACCTCCACCACAAATATCCTTCCATGATCGATCATCAATTGCATTCTCTGGCAACTGAACCTCCACCGGAGAAGTTAACAGCGACTTATGTGACAATACCCCGGGTAAATATCCCACATTAACACCTTATACACCTTTTCTTCCGCCATTTTCACTCTTTTTCGCTTCACAAAATCAATATGATGTCTAATACAAGCCCCCTAGCTAAAGATGAAAAGCAAAGTGTTCCAATACAAGGAAGTAAAAGTCGGAATGAACAATCAACACAGTAACATATAGTTTAAATCGGAATTAAATTCATAAACACGCTCAAAATTAACACTACCACAACAGTAACATATAGTTCAGAGCTGAATTTACCAGAAATTAAGCGGCGAGATAAAGATTTCCAAAATTTTCCAATTTACATAGCTTCAATTCATCATAAATTAAGGCGGTGAAATGAAGATAATTTACCAAAAATTAAGGGTAAGAGAAAATATAAATTTGGGAGAAATGTTTCAACGGGAAAGAAAGGGGATGCGTGGAAAGAGTCAGCCGATATTTCTATTGTTGAGATTGATGGTATTTATAAGTGTGTGGTAGAAAATTTGTAGTGGGTACACCTATAATGTTGTATATATATATATATATATATATATATATATTAAAATAATTATATTATATTATTATATAATAGTAATGAAGTAAATGACTAAATTATCCTTAGATAAATTTATTATGCCATTTTTATCCCAGGACAAAACCAACCTTTCTATATTATAGAAATATAGATACCATACATTATCTATACCATTATAGAATTAAATACATGCATAATGCATCCTCATACATTGCAATTTATACCGCTACGTGTAAACAAATTTTGTACCGATTTCATTATACATTTGTTCAGACTATGCACTGATTTCATTATACATTTATTCACATTATATTATTACTAGTATAAGGTTTGCACATACATGTAAAAATATTATATGAGGTTGTCTTTTTATTTGTTCTGTCTATATGCTACTATGTATAAGTTTTATTATACATGTATTAATATTGCAATACAATTGTATAAGGTTTACACATACATGTGAAACTGTTGCATCAGGATGCATTTTTTTTTGTTTTGACTTTCAGCTTCTATGTATAAGATTTCCCTGTACATCTGTTCAGATTATGTACTGATTTGAAATGTTTGTTTACAAAAATATCCTTCTTTGACTTTGTACACTTTTTTTGCAACAAAGTTCTTTTGTCATCTCAAACATAATTAGTACTATTGTTGAACTAGTATATAGAGATTTAGGATTAATTGCATGAACTTCATCTTTACGTATGAAATGTTATGCCGACGGTTAACATAGTCGAAATAAAAATAAAATACAAGATGCAAAATTAAGGAATAGTCTCAAGAATTTTTTCTAATCTTTTTAAAGACCCTCGAATCAAAGCAAAAATATGTTGCGGTTATTTAAATCAACTATTCATTGTTGTAAATTAAAATAGTGGAAAAAGAAATTGTGTAATGTTTTGAGAAGATTCACTGTTGAAAATTAAAATGGCGGGAAAAGAGATTGTGAAATATTTTGAGAGAAAAATTGAGGGGTATTAAGGTCATTTAATATAAGTTAATGCATGTGTTAAAAGTCTTTGTATTACTAATACATAGGAAATAGAGTGTATTACTAATACACACTTCAATACATAGTAATAGAGTGTATGCATTAGTTATACATAGATAAAAAGATGTACCAAACAAGGTACTAGTAATACACATTAACTAATGCATGCATTATATTTTCCAATACACTCTACCAAACGACTCCTAAGTGTTTTAATTTTCAGACGAAATCTCAAAGCTTTCATTATCAATATGTATTCAAATCTTTCTAAAACACCCACAATTCTAAAATTTTGGTCTGCTACTGTAGAGGTCCTTCTAGGGGTGGGCATGGTACGGTACGGTACGGTATGGTATGGTATTTTAAACTTCGGTATGATAACTTCGATTTTCGGTATCTACAAGAACAATATCATTACCATACCAAATTAGTTCAGTATGGTTCGGTATTTTTAAATTCGGTTTCGATATTTTACGGTATGGTAATTCGGTAACCATACTTTATTTGATTTCTAATTACATATATTCATATAAAAAAATTATAACTTTAAATTTTAAAAACGTCTCAATCATGTTAGGCTAACAACTATCTTTGTTAGTCAATTACACAAAAATAACATTTCAATCACAATTGAATAGTCCAAGATGCAAACTCTGAACAACAGTACCAAAACTTAAGCATAGTATTCCTAAATAATAAGCTTCCCAAAAAATTTATTTCCGAATAAAAGCTACTTTTGTGTTCAATTGGCTAATGGATGATATATAAATATATTTAATAATCTTAAATAATATATATATAATGGGTTTTATATGTTACTATTAAAAAACTTCGGTGCGGTATATGATATTTCGGTATTTATTGCATAAATACCAAATACCGTACCAAATATTAAAATAATTTAAAATTTCTACCAAATACCATAACATCCATATCGCGGTATATAAAATTTTGATTTCAATCTGATATTCGATAGATACTATACCATGCCCACCCCTAGGTCCTTCCATCTAATGAAAGGAGTTTGTGGCCTTGTCCTTCAGAAAAAGACTTGTTGGGGGCTCCGGCACCATAATGTCCGACTTTTAGGAGTTAATAGTTTTCATAAAAGGTGTGTCAAGCTAATAACACTATTGATGAGTCATTTGGTCAAACTTTTAATATCGACTTCTTTTGAGAATTATTTTTTAAAATATTTTTCAAAAAATATTTTTGATAAAAAGTAATTTATATTTAGTAAATAAATTTAAAAACTTGAGCAACAATTAGGACTCGTTTGGTAGAGTATATAAGATAATATTAAATATGTTGTATTAGTAATACTGAGATTAGTAGTGCAGGAATTAGTAATATTGGGATTATTTTTTATACAGTGTTTGGTTTGATGTATTAAAAGCAATATGAATTGTTATATTTTAAATTGAATATTGTTTATTTACAAAAATACCCTCGACATATTATAACTTTGTGTATTTTTTGGCTAAAGTTTATTATTCTTTTTTTAAAATAAAAGAAAAAAAGTTAACAATATAACTAATTATTTACTTTAGAATTTTAAGATTTAATCATTCACTTACAAAAAATATTTTTCTTATTATCTTTTCTTTGTTTGTTCATCATTTGCTTGTTGTTCCCACTTTATGTTGTTTTTAAGTTGGAGGGAGGTACGTATAACTTTTGAATGAGATAATAAAATCATTATTAAAATAAAATTGTATTCTATAGAATGTTAAAACTAAGTAGAAAAATTATTTTTATTTATGGATATCCTATTTACAAAATTAAAGCTTGTATGCAATTTATTTTCGGATTTTGATCAATAAATATTTTTTTGAGTTAATGGAGTAGTTTTTTTATAACTAAAATTATTTGGAGGGATATTATTACTTTGATAAATTGAAAAGAAGTAACTCATATTGAATAAATTGAAAAAGATTTAGAAAAAAATTAAAGAAATTTGAGGATATTTTTATAAATAATAATAAAATTTGTAAACTAACTTATTTGAATAAATTTATTAGTACAAATATAAAAAATAAAATTAAGAAAATAAAAAAATATTTAAAAGAATTTGAGGGATATTCTTGTCTTTATACATATTAATCCCATGGTATTAAAACACATGTATTACTAATACTTCCATATATGATGTATTAGTAATACACCCTATAATACCATGTAGGGTGTATAACTAATACATGGTATTAGTAATACATTGGTTCAAAATCCTACCAAACATAGTATTAATTAATAATTAATATCACACTTAATACATGAACTATTTCTTCTAATACGGTCTACCAAACGACTCCTAAGTGTTTGGTCAAACTTTTTCAAAATACTTTTAGTGTATTTTTCTCGAAAGTATTTTTGATTCTTTTTTTAGTTTATGAAAAACAGTTTCAAAAAAATTGGTAAAACAACCTATTATGTGATCAAGGGTGTGATTGGTATGAAATATGTTTTGAAAAATGCTTCGTATTTTCGGAGAATATTTTCTTTTAGAAAAATTTCCTTCAAAATGAGAAAATTGACCTTTTTAATGGAAGTGGAGAAAACAAGTTCTACAAGTGATACTTTATACACACAATATACCCAACCCCCACCCCGTTCCGCTCATGAAATAATATATTTTAAGCTTATTTACCAAACAATAGAAAATATTCTTCCCATTCACCAATACTTATCTACTATTGACTTTCCACATATCTTTAGAAATAATAAAAAATAATGGTAATTTACGACATCATTCGTTAAATATAATACATTTAATGATTCAAAAAATATACTGGATAATGAATAATATTTAATATAAAAGATAAAATAGGTAAAATATTCATTGATTTTTTAAATTGAATAGATATTATTAAACATATATTTTTAGTAATATGAACAGATAAAGATGGACGGAGAAAATAAATGAAAGCAATTTATGTTCCAACAAAACATTTTCAAGGACCGGAGAAAACTATTACTAAAACCAACTGATCCCATAAACCAAACAAATAACAACAACAACATATATATTCAGTAAAGTTTCGTACAAGGTAAAGTGTATGTAAATTTTATCATTATCTCGAGAGATAGAGAGTCTATTTTTAGAAGACCCTCGATTTAAATGTAGCAAATTCAAATATAAAGAAGAGTAACATATTTAAAAATAATAGTGAGCCACAAAATACCTCGTAAATCAAACGAAAAACTGAAAAAAAAAAAAAACTCAAAACCCGGTTCAAACAATCTACAACATTAAACCGAATAGACAAGACTTCCCCGGTTCACGTTAAACCCTATACTAATAAACCCAAAACTTTAGAGAATTGCGAGAGGAGAAAACAATGGCGATTTCTATTAGACGAGCATTAACATCTTACCGAAGCTTCTATGGTGCATTACGATCTGCCAATTTCAGTGCAAATCGTTTGATAGGCTCCAGCTCTAGTCCATTTCGGTGCGAAAATGTGCCATGTGCTCCGCCGTTGGCCAATTTTATGGTTGAAAGTCGGAGAAGTTTTGCTAAAGGAAGGAGACAAAGTAGTACTCATTCTATATCCCTTTCTTATTGATGCTACAAATATTTAGTGCATGCATGTTGTCCTTTATTTTTTGAATGCGTTTACATTTCTAGTATAGTAGTTAATATAGTGGATTGAGAATCACTACGTCTCCGGTTCGAGACAAAAATATTACTCCCTCCGACCCAATTTATGTGAGGTTGTGATCTAAAATAAGTCATAGATATTGGTGTGGCTATAACTCATTTTATTATGGGTAAAATAGATATTTTAAAGCTAAAATCTTACTAAAGGTAGAACTGCGTGTTCTTTTTGGAACTGACTAGAAAGGAAAGTGAGTTGTATAAATTGGGACAGAGGGAGTAGATGATTCATTCCATGTGTCCTAGCTTTAGTGGACAGAGTGAACTTGTATCTATTGTAGGTGGAAAGTGACTTGTATCATGTGGAGTTAGTTGAGGTGCATACAAGCTGGCCTGGACACCATAGTTATAAAAAAAGTGTTTACATTTCTAGAACCAAAATGTAACTGGTCAATGAAATGGGTTGAGAACCGTCAAGTTTAAATTCCAGTAGGAACAAATTCTTCCCATTTGTCCTAATCTTGGTCGACAGGGTTACCTAGTACCTGTTGCAACTCTAGTACTTGCAGATGGGAGATGATAGGTATCCCGTGGAATTAGTCGAGGTGTGACTTAGTGGTCAATGAAGTGGGTTGGGAATCATCATGTTCAAATCCCACCAGAGACGAAAATACTTGGCAATTTCTTACCAGATGTCCTAGCTTTGGTGGCAGAGTTACCAGGATAACTCTGGTATCTGGTGCTTGTGGGAGGTGCTAGATATCACGTGGAATTGGTTGAGGTGTGCGCAAGTTGGCCGGACACCGCAGTTGTAAAAGAAAAATGTGCTTATGACTCACCAAGCTAATTGTTTAGTAAAGTAGACTCAAGGTTTCATGATTTTGTATATGAAAAATGAGTTCAAGTAATTGCATATATACCCAATTGGATCATTTATAAGTAATTGTAGGTAAATGTAAATCTTTATATGATAAGCATTAAGTAATAATCTGTTAAAAATGGCAGTTAACAATATCACAGGTTATACTACACTCGTTGTATATAACATAAATCCTATGAAAAATGAGTTTGGCTTATATACACTGATGGTGTAATGAATTTTTAAAGCTACGAGTCCAATCAAAGATATCATAAGAACTTTGATTTATAATCTTGAAAATAAGATAGGTTAACTGCCTGATAGTGCAAAAATTCTTTACACCACTGTTGGAATTAGTTAAACTCATGAAAAATATGTTAGAATATATTACAGTTACTCAAATGATTGGCCACACTTTAACTTCCATTAATATCATGTGTGAATTTTCTCTCGTTTAGATTGTTGCTTTTCATTTGGGTTATTTTTATAATCTATAATGATGGTACCTTTTTATTTTTGGTATAAGTTTGGTGGAAATATGATATTGATCACTATTCACAATTGAGTGTTCTTTGTAAAAATCATCTTTTTGAGGTAACACCCTTGAAGTTTCTGACCTCTTGGAATCTCTTTTTGATGAATTTGTAGGGGAGGAGGTAGATGACGATTATGAAAGTGCAACCGCCGTAGCTGTAAACATAGGTCCTAACATTAAAGCTACTGCAGTCTCACTGATGGAGGCAGCAATTGATTCATTATCGCGAGAATTGGCCAAGCTGCGAACTGGAAGAGCATCGGCAGGTACATGAAATCAACTTCTGTTGTAGTACAAGTTACCTTGTTTGCCTTCGATTTGGACTCATTCTTTTAGCTCCTTGGATTTACAGGGATGCTTGATCATATCATTGTTGAAACAGGAGGTGTTAAGACACCTCTTTGCAGGATGGCTGTCATTTCAGTGCTAGATCCAAAAACCTTGTCAGTGAATCCTTATGATCCAGATGTAATGTTATACACTTAAACTCATATACCATCTGGTTTTCGATATTTTTTTCCGTACATATTTGTCTTACTTGATTAATGGAACATTTTTTTTTTGATAAACATGCACCATGACTGATTATCTTTTGCAGTCCCTCAAAGAGTTGGAGAAAGCCATTATTCAATCTCCCTTGGGATTGAATCCCCAATCCGACAACCAGAGATTAATTGTACCAATACCTCCGTAAGTATCCATCTGAAAGAGTAAAATAGTCTCTCCTGTTTCTGGGATATCCACGCTATATGTCGAAAATAAAAGCAAGAACATAATTTTGATCTCGACTTGATAGTCTTACTATAACTTTCATGTTGCCAGTATTTTTACCTGTAAGAATGGCTTGAAGTACATTCCTTTTAATGTAGAAAAAACATCATTATAACACTTCTTTCGAGATAATCATTCTTCAGATATAACTACTTCAGGCAATTAACTGTTACGCTTCTTTGCTATTTGCATTAGCAACATTTTTGGGATATGTGATTTTCAGTGAGAATTTTACTGAAAATTTATAATCCTCTTAAATTTCCAGTGCTTTTTGACTCACCCTTTCTTCTTTTCCTGGCAATCCGTGCAACAAGCAGGTTGACTAAGGAGCATGTGCAGGTGATCCTTGTCAATTTCAGTTCTTTGTAAAAATGTTTCTGTTGCTGATAGTGTCATCCTCTTTACTAGGCTGTATGCAAAGTGGTTGCGAAATCATCTGAAGACGTAAAGCAAAGTATAAGACGAGCTCGCCAGAAGGTACACCGTTGACCAAACACCTCTGCGTACTTTCTCCTTTCTCTTTTGATCTTTGTCATAGTTCTTCTTTTTCCTTTTTTTCCACCCATAAGCAAAAGAAAGCAGCCCTAATGCACAAAAATACCCATTTCATCCTATTGAAATATAAAAGCCCAGAAGCTTATATGTACATGATAAGGAGAAACAGTAGACTTTAAAAATGGAGAAGCATTGAAAGAAAAGGCAAGGTGCTTGGCAATGGATGGGACCGCATCAATTCATTTGGGAACTCCTTAGGTTGAAAATCAACATATGATGAGATTAGTAAAGTAGTTGCAGCGCAAGCTCATTAAAAGCTGGTAAAAGAGTCGGGCCCTAGCTATTCATGATTTGTGGCGTATTCTGAGCAGCCCTAATTGTGAGTTATTTGTTCAAATGCTGCTCCACAGTATACACTGGACAGTTACATTTGGCTATTACTAAAGTGCTTGATGACAACCGCTAACTCTCATAAGAATTCAGTTAAAGTAATACTCTTTGAATTGAGGGACATGTTGTGCACTTCTTTTTTTTTTTGGTTTTGACTCCCAAGAGCATAAACGGACCAAATGGATTGAAATAGATATTGGTGATTCATGTAGCCTACCCCAACTTGGTTTTGATAGAGGTGTAGTTGTAGTACTAGTAGTTTGTTCTCGTCGTCTTTGAAGAGCGCCTAAATTGATAAGTAATTTAGGAGCCAAAAATCGAATTTCTTATCTCAAAAAAAAAAAGGAGCCTAAAATTGAACTTGTCTTACTAATCCGAAAAAAAGGAACCAAAATTGATTAGTGATAAGGAGCCGATGAGTCATGGTTGCATATTTGCAATATGTAAATGAAGCTGGAGGTATTGGTTACTGCTGAGTAATAAAGACTTGATTTTCTGTTTCAGGTATGTGTTGAGTGCTTACAGCTCAAAAAGTAAATGGTTAATAACTATAGTGCTTTAGAGGGGTTATATTTGTGTAGTTGAATTCTGGTAGTATCTGGTTGCAGCAGTGTATAGGGAAAAGCTAAAGTAAAGAAGCGGAAATACGGTGTTGAGCTGATGAAAACAGTCATATCGCATATGCATATAGTCTTTGCTTGGATATAACAAAGAATTTATGTGATGGTGTATAATCTTCTCATCGATACTACAAGATGCTAATTCCTTTTTTATCAGGCTTTGGACACTATGAAGAAACATTTGCCAAAGAAGAAAGACAAAGACAAGTCAGCTTCAGCTTTCTCAGAAGATGATGCAAAAAGACTAGAGAAGGAAGTATGTTATTTTACTTGTTTGTTGAAGAAATCTCTATCTGTTGTATAATTTATATTCTATTCTCTACAGTCTTTTATTTAGTTTTGTGTGTGTTCTTTCAGATTGATGACTTGACTAAAAAGTTTATAAAGTCAGCAGAAGATATGTGCAAGTCTAAGGAAAGAGAAATAACTAGCAGTTGAAGAGATAAGTTTTCGTTTCATCAAAGGCTCATGTAGAGGTTCAATTTTTTTGGCTGAAGCTATCGAGGGTACTACTTACGCTTCAGAATTCTTGCATTCGAAGTCAGAAAAAGATAACAAGACATGTTACAAGTGATTTTGCTTATACTTGAAGGAAAATATTGTATTTCATATAACCTATGCTATTGTTTACATCTAAGATCATTTATCATTTCATTTTGTGACTAAGTGTTGAGATAATGTAACTTTTTTGGGTTAACCCTGGGAAACTTTACATCCCTGAGAAAAAGTACTTATTTGGATTGTCACACATAAAATTTTGTCTATTGAACTTTGATTTACCAGAAGAATTATTGTGTCCCCAATGTAAACGATGCGACGTTCATATAGAGTATTCCCCTCTAATTGCCAGGATATGTTCAAACTCACAACAAATATGGAGTAACTTTTCATTTCACAGAGTGAAATTGATGTTATGGTTTCCAAGCTGATACTTGCATGGCTTGATGAAACTCTAGATACTGTCTCGCATTCCTTGTATAAAATCATACTTATAATTCAATTACGTGACAAATGGAAGGAATGGAATGGGAATTTGATTAAACAGTGTTTACCTATTGAGATTATATGCAAATCAATGACTAATTATGCTAGGAATTGTAGAAAATGGTTATTCGACATTCAGTTTAAGTGAGCCTCGTTGCAGAATTATGGAGCAAAAGAAAAAGGGCTAACTATAGCTAAACTCATGAGATACCAAGAAGTGGAAGTGGAAAATGACTGTTTACTTGTTGTCGAGCTGATCAAGGATGAGGACATTCAACACCATTTTTGTTTTAGTTATTATTGAAGACCGCAGATATTTGTTGAATATCAACAAGACCTCTATCAAATACATTTGGAGAAAGGGGAAAATGTGCCCATTTTTTGACAAAATAAAGGGCACAAAACATGATGAAGATGTAATAATCGAGGGAAACGCGATCAGGGATATGGAGTTCCTTCTCTCGACAAACTTAAGTGACGTTGCTTTTGAAAGACTCTAATCTTATTTAGTCTTTCCTGTGAACCAAAAAATATATAATTTCATTTTGTGACAAGGGTTGAGATAATGCAACTCTTTTTTTCTAAACCATTTGTTCTCTGTCTCTTCTACAGGAATACAACAAAGGTATAATCAATTGGCACAGATCACAATCATACCAAACAAAATTTCATCATCTGCAAAACTCAACTGCAAACACTATCTAGTCTAGGTGAATATAAGCAATTTTACGCCTTCACCACTGCCAAATTGTACATCTAGTTCCAGCTTTATGACAAAAGGATCAAACTGCAGATGCGATAACTACACGCGAGACAAGGTAACAATATTATAGACTCATACACGTCTACATGACTGCAAATTATGACTACCAGGATCAATTATCTGGTAGTTGCACAAGGAAAGTTATATCGCGGGAACCATGATTATAGAACTCCAATAAGGGTTGGTTTTAGATCAGCCACACCCTACATGATTCATATTGGAGCGGATAAATGTACAACATGAAAAAGTTAACTAGCTTTGATGATGCACATGCCAATATGCCTTTTCTTGTCATGAAGTTGCATAAGTTTCTTCAGTTTGGAAAGGTTCAATCTTTTCAACATGAACATTGCCGCCATAGTCAATCTTGTAGGAGATATCAAGGCCTTCCAAAATAAGGTGGTAAACAACATCATCGAGAATATGAAGTTCCTTTTGACTGCCGTCATCTTCAAGCATTACATTTTCAGTGATATGCGGCCGAATCCTCTGAGATACTGATCTTATGTCCCATGACAGCACTTGTTGAATTAAGTTTTGAAATTCTGTCGGAGATGTGTAAAGTGATATCTCATTCTTCTTCTTCTTCTTCTCCATTTTTCTTGACCAACAATGGTTAAGAGATGCAGAGAAGTCGTGAGAGAAGTTGACAGATGTTATAGCTAACAAATTATCCACCTTTACCCAATCGGGGACCACTGCACCGGGTATGCTATCACAGTATGGAAGATATGGCTTGATATCAAGGATGGGAGTTCCATCAACTAAGTCAACACCAGAAATGAAAACTTTATTCCCATCCACAGCATCAACCTTTGCAACGGTGAGGCCTATAGGGCATGGGCGATGAGGAGATCTTGTCGCAAAGACCCCCTTCCTTTCTCCTTTTAGCCTTGGTACTCTTACCATTGCCTTGAACTTAGACCGTGATGGATCTTTCCATAACTTGTCAAGATCCGTATTTAGATGAAAGACAGAGATTATCCAACAATGTGAATAGCCTTCAAGACCCTCAAGAGACGCAGGTGGAACACGAGTTGGATCAAATACTAAACAAGCTCTAGCAAGTGTTACAATTAAAGGCTGCCTTGGAGTGCCATTCCTAATGACAATTATTAGTGCCACAACATATTATTTACATTACCATCCATATTAACAAACCATACAAGAAAACACAAGTTTAGAAGAGAAAAAAGGTACCTTGTGGAGAAGCATGACCGAGTGATTGCAATAGGTGCCAAAGGATATGAATTATTAGAATCATTTGACTTGGCCACTTTCCTCAATGCCTGTTGAGCTCTAATGCGGCCTTGTCTCTCAGCACTGCAATTTTGCAACGCAGCCTTCAAAGATTTTTCCAACTCTCGGATTTTCTCCTCATCAGCCCTCGTCTTTCTTCTCCAAAATCCAACACCTATTGCTGCTGCTAATGCAGTAAGAGCGGTGAGTGCTATGGAGACTGTTAGCAATTTGGTCTCCGCCATGAAAAATAATGACCTAGACTGAAAGACAAACATAAATATTAGTGACCTTCCTCATTTGAGAATTTAGAGATAAATAAAATACACTTACAAGTTTAATAAATTTTATACCGGTTTTTGGCTAAAAACATGCCTGAACTATGACCCAAACCTAAGGTACATAACTGTTACTAGAGTGAACAAAACATCTCTTAACTAATCCAGAAGTTGCAACAACCATTCTTTTTCTTAACCGCATAGACGAAAATCCCCTCTCAATCTCTCAATTTGTCCTTCCCGCCCAATCATCTTACACCTTCATTGCAACTAAGGATTCAAAATCAAAACTTTCTTTCATTCTAAACTTCAAAGAATAATCTAGAACAAAGTTGACAATTTTTTTTTCTTGATGATTGTGGTGTCCAGGCCAGCTTTCACGTAAATTAATTCCACGTGATACCTGTCACCTCCCACTAGCAACTGGTACCCGTCCATCAAGGCTACAACATGAGAATAAATCACTAGTTTTTTTTTTTTTTTTTAATCTCTACTGGGTTTTGAATCTAGGGGGAATGCTGAGTTTTCATGATCAGATGGTGGCTCTTTTGAGCCAATTCATACCCCAGCAGCCTACTACACGAACGAACTAATAGTGACTAAAGTTATTCACTGAACAATGGGATTTTGAAATCTACTCTGTTCACACAAGTACAGAACATAAATTCAATCCCTCTCACGCATTTTAACAAACGGGTAAGAGGCATCTCCAACACTGACTTATCTCATCTTAATAACCGTATGGTTTTTTTTTTTTTTTTTTTTATAACCATGGTGTCCGAATTGCATGCATTACGCAAGATATCCACGGCCACCCACCAACAACAACAGGTATCAGATAACGGATAAAACGTATAAAAAAAGTCACCTCGTATTTTTTTTATGTCTATTGAATTTGAACTTAAGACCTCATATTCTCAAACACTAGACAACTACAAGACAAAGAGAACATAAACTAACTAATCTCACTAGGGGCGAATCCAGGATCTAAACTTTAAGAATTCAACCTTTTAAGATTCTTAGTACGAAAATATTAAAATGAGTTCATAAATCATACCTACTATTATTGTAATTCTACTGAAACTTTACCTACAAATTTATGCTCCGAGTCATCAGGTGAACCCGGTGCTATCAGGCTGCATTATGAAATAAAAGCTAGTTTTTCCAACACGGAATTTTGGGAGGAAATTGCAACTTCTAAATTTTCTATTGATTTGAGGATGAAAAAGTAATTTGTTCGAATTATCACCATCCATGTATAAAAACACATATCCCCTATTAATTGTACTACTCACCTGTTAAATTGACGTAGTCCAAAACTTTAAGATTTTGCCTGAAAACTAAAGTAGTCAGCTATTTTCTTGGTTTACTGGGTGTTTTTCTAAATCTTATACCAGATTTCCTACATTTTTTATATAATTATACCTAGTCTGCGTTGAATTTAATGTGTGCCGGAGCATCAAAAGTTTGGCTATAGGTCCACTCGTGCCTGATTCCACTTGCCCCGTGCTACTCGGGGTCAAAGCATTAGCTAGTGAAGCTTTCGGCTACTTGACTTTTGTCATCTAGGGTGTTAACATTCAAGTAGCTAGCTTTCCCCTATCAGCACGATGCTTGAATGGGTCTCCCACTATTGTGTTATCACGGTTTAGGCTGCTCCCATTTCGCTCGCCCCTACTGCGGGAACTGATTCTGCTCTCTTTTCCTCCGGCGGTTTAGGCTGCTCCCATTTCGCTCGCCCCTACTGCGGGAACTGATTCTGCTCTCTTTTCCTCCGGCTACTAAGATGTGGCAGTTCAGGATAATTTTGATGTTACTAACTGTGCTCCAAGGTGAAATTTGCTTATCTGTTGATGTGATACCCAACTCAGTTTGTTGGGAAGGTCAAAATTGTTGAAGCTTTTACAATTAGTAAGGATGCAAAATGGAAGAAAAATGTGAAAGCCCCTTAGATTGAGGATGTTGCTTGCAAAGACATGTGTCACTTGGCTTCTATATTACATCATCTTGATTTTTTACATATTACCTAGGACTTTTATGAATGTCACATGCAGATTTTTAGATCATGTATATGAATGTCAAATTTTTTGGACAGACAATTTCCTTGATGAAGCATAAAACAATTTCATTGATGAAGCATACTCATGACTTTCTAAATGATATACTTTATCAGCTTTGGTAGACCTGAGTTACGGTCTTTCGGAAACAACCTCTCTACCTCCAAGAGATCCACGGTAAGGTCCGCGTACAACTATCCTCCTCGGACCCCACCAGTGGGATTATTGTTGTTCAATCAACTTTGGTACATATTTATGATTCTTAAGACTCCATAAACAATCTACTTGAACAATGAATCAGATGGCACTTGATGGAACAAAAGAGAGCAAAACAGCTGATAAACTCAGCTTACCAAGTTCTTTCAATTAAAACTTGTGTCTTTACAAGTCTGTAAACATACAAATAAATGTAATTTGTGTAACAGTAGTGAGCTTCATACAAGGAACACAAATATGGTGAAAATTTCTACTTGAGTAAAGCTGTAAACTTGAGTAGTGTTGGTAAGAAATTCTTTTGGAGCATCCAACTGTTTCTGGATCTCCATTCACTCTACAATTTCCTTACATTTGCAAAGAATGTGTAGTCAAAACAACAAAAAGACCAGAATCACCGGTTCTGGAGAGCTTCAATCGCCTTTTTCCACTGCTGTGCTCGGTTTTTAGCATCCTCAAATGACATAACTTTCTTTGGCTGTATGATTACAAGAAGAATCCAAGACAGAGTAAACGAGTTAAACTCTTCATGCATCGGCAAGAAGTAACAAAAACTTGGCCAACAATGTACTATGACAAGAATGACTATTACAGAGTGCAAAATTTGGTCGATTTTAGATGTACGGGGAGAGCAAAGGGACTTAACTGTACAAATCTTGAACTGTGAAGGGCTTGTGACTTGAATGCTAAGATCGTTAGGATTGTCGGACCATATAATGTTCCCTTTGATCACCAACTTTGAGGGATCTACATAAACCAACTTCGGCTTATTTGTTAAGATTAGTTGAACTTTCTTGCTGGTAAGCTTCTGTAACTTTTTCACCATCGAGATCATAAGGACGGATTCACCAGGATCTAAAAATTGCTTCCTATTGATGTCATCACAAAAAACAATTCAGCATGAATTAGTTATCAAAAGGGAAGAGAGCAAGCGAGTGGGAGCAAGAACATTTGGTCCTTTTGGAATTACGGAACTCAATGAAAAAGGATAACAAGATGACTGCATCCCAAAATATTCTGATGTGTTTTTCATTATGTAGGTCAGCAGAAGCTCATGAACCTACCATTTTGAGTCAAAGGAGTCGATTGATGCGAGCCTGGTAATGCTACCAGCTTCAGAAGTTGATGCAGCACCACCGTTTCCATCGTTAGGTCTAACTGAACCATCTCCAATGTGTGTTGGATTCCATGAAGGATCTTGCTCGTCACCACTACTTTGAGTTGACGGGGCCTGAATGATTCAAATAGCACTTCAATAATGCCACAACTGTTTAAGCGGCAAAGAACTTTAAGTTGGGCAAGTAAAGATAATGACATACTTTTGGCTCCATAGCAAGCCTTGGAGGGGTTTGTAACCTCAAATTCTCCCAATCAACCCCACTAAAAAACGGATGATTTTTCAGTGAAGCATAACCATCAGGTCCAGCACCAGGTCTTTTGCTAGGGTCAATATCCTGAGTTGTTTTTGTATTAAAGTCGGTCAGCAAAACAGAGAGCATTAACACAAAGAGATATCCTATACCTGAAATTTCATAGGAACTCGTGATAGATAACGTAACAAGTTGCTCACATTAGCACAAATGCTCTGCTCCTGAGATCGACTACACCTCCTTGAAATCATGGAGGGATTTCTTTATATTGATAAAACAGTATCTCTTTCTGTACTTACCATTAAAATATACACTTATCTAACTCCTTCCCCTCCCGGTACTCCCCCATAGTTTTTCTCCAAAGGCTAAGGGAAGATATAAAGGAGACTTTTTTGATACTGTAATTACTCCTTGCCTCTTAAACCCACGATACACTAGAAGCTTTCTTTTTTAGTACCAGATAATAATAGCTGCAAGTAATGAAAAATTATAACCGAAAAAAATGCACTTGCTAGCCCGCATATCGAGGACAAAGCTTCTGCCTCTATATTTTGAATGTTAAAAACTACTATATCCTATTAGAATCATTCGCACCCTCTATGTAAGAAGCTAGCTCTATTGGACCTAAAGCTGCATCTTTTATGCCTATTTCAAGAAATATCACTTGGAAGGGATATTCCCTGTTTCATTCACAAACGAACGATAGGTCAACAGACAAATATATGCTCCACGACTGAGAACAAATTAGCTATCACTTTTGATCAGGAATATTATAATTTCTCAAACAATGCTGGTCCTCCCTCACTTCAAGAAAGAACATAAGTTAAAGTAGAGACAATACACTGCTTGTTAGCAACAAATTTGTAAGTCCCGAGAAACAGATTAAAGTGAATAATTCTAATAAATAATAAAATTTAGAAGCAGAAAGTCAGATAACTTGCTGAAAGCAATAAAATTTATTGATGAGAGTTCAGTCAAATGGAGAAGTATAAAGTATAAAGTATAAAACATACAAAGAAAAAAAGCTAACATAATTGGGGAAGCAAAAAAGAGGAACCGCAGGATGGAAGTGAATATTAAATACGAAATAATAGCTTACCAGCAGCTGATCAATAAGATCTCTGGCTTCATCTGAAAAATAATTTGGGAATCTAATATCTCTGGCGATGATTCGTTGAAAGATGAGCCATTCACTGGCATCTTTAAATGGAGAAGTTCCTGAAAGCATTTGATACAATGTGCAGCCAAGAGCCCAAAGATCATTTCTGGTGGAACATGTACAAAATGAATAATAATGTTAGATCAAATCCGATCCATAATAAAAAGAAATGCAAACACTAATATAAACGAGCTTTTTTTTCCGAGAAAGATAATATGAACGAGCTTTGAAAATTTAAAAGGACCAAACATGCAGACATGGACCTACAACATGTCTGATGAGACACAGAAGAAAAGGACTTAGGCTTTTCCAAGCGTAGAGTTCCGTACCCAAAAGTCGCGGGAGAAGAATTTAAAACTTCAGGAGGGACATAAGCAGCTGTTCCCACAAAAGTACAGGCTTTGTCATCTGGATAAAGAGAACAATCAACGATTCAATAATGGTCAAGATAACAACATACTCTCATTGGGTCAATGTAATTCCAATTTCGAGGAGAGTGTCCTCGTAGAAAGCAATATTACCTGATGTAGCATTCGGAAGAACTGTTATTCTGCTATCCTGCATTGGCTTTACACTGCCAAAGTCTGCAATTTTGATATGCCCATCTGAAGTAAGAAGTAGGTTCTCTGGCTGTCAATAAGCAAACTGTCAGAATCCCTCTGCCATAAATTAAGTATTAACCATGTAACAGTCCACTTCGTGAAATACCTTAATGTCTCGATGAATCAATCCCATACTATGTATATATTCAAGAGCATCTACAACTTCAGCTGCATAAAAGCGTGCCTCGTCTTCAGACAAACGGCCTTTCTGCACCCACGAAGTCAAAAGTACATTGTTCATGATACTCTTGCTAGCCAATCAAACAAGAATATTAGCATATCATACAAGAAGTCACAAACTTTAGTGAAGGGAAATATTTCGAAGAAAGGACGGACACATTTTCAATAAATTCCTGAAAATACCAACGTTCGACAGGAAAAACAGAATATATAGGGAACTTTTGAGAAGATGTTCATTCTTTTGGGAAGTCGGAAGGAATAACACAGCAACAGCCACCTTCCAGAACATCAAGGAATATAAACTAGAAACTTTTTTTGGTGGCTGCATTTCAGTCAATGTCGGATGAGCAGGATATCTAACATTGAGGAACTCAAACATTCTGCTTTCATTCAAGCTATGTTGCTTGGACTCTTAAAAATGTTGTGTGTAGGATACTCCACAATTAGTGCATTTGAAGAATCCGACACGGGTGCGGCAACAAATTTAGAGAGTTCGAGCAACATAGCATTCAAGGAAGTACAATATCCATATTTGTAATACTCTGCAAAAGGTTCACTGGTCGACCAAAACTTCCATTCTTCATTTTGCACAGAGTTCTACTTGGGGCACTTCACATAACAACAAGAAGAGTATACACATAAAGGTTCTTCATTTGCTTACCCTTGTTATTTGATCAAAAAGCTCTCCACCTTCACAAGACTCGAGCGCCATGTCTTCATAATACAGCCAAATATAATTAAATTAGACAAACCAAAGATCGACAAGACTGCAGACAAAATTGGGGGGACAACTCTAAATGAAGAATATTTAAAATACTCACACAGTGAAAAAGTGTCTTGAAAGGTGAAAAATAGCCGGATAACACCAGGATGATCTAACTGATCAAGTACAATACGCTCTAGTTTCACATAAGCAGTCTTATTTTCCTTGGTGATGAACTTTTTGTCCATGATTTTCAAGGCAAACACATTCGCAGTATCCTTCTTTTTTGCTCTGACAACCTGATACATCATAAGGGTAAATAACTTAAATGGTAAAATTCAATTTGACATGTCGATAATTAAGCATCGACGCACCCATGTGAGTTCATGTACTTTAATTGTATCCATAATCTATCCAAAAGAAAAAGTGGGAAGATGAAATGGAGAGAACGCATCTCAGAGGATTTTTGTTAGTTAACAATACTAAATGTATCAAGCCATACACTTGATCGCACGACGGGCAATGGCAACCCTCGATGGAGCACAACACAAGGAGTGTGATCTTCAAGTAATGACACTAAGATAGCGTCTGGCCATAGATTTTGGGAGTAGATTTTGAAAATTTATCTCCAAATATATGTGTTTGGCTATGAAAATTGATCAAATCTTCAAATCTGATCTTCAAATATTTCCAAGTTCCCAGAAATGGGCTCAGGCCATTTTTTGGGACTTCCTCACAAAACTTCAATCTTTTTCCAAGTAAAATGCATGTCCAAAACACAACTTCAAATTCCAAGAATCACAACTTCATGAACTCAAATTTTCATGTTTCAAGTTTCAACGTCAAAATCTATGGCCAAACGGGAGCTAAGTTTCTTCTTCACCTCCTTTTTGACAAATCAGATATATTCCATATACAACACACCAAGAAAGTGTAAAAAAATATGTTACACTATAAAATTGTGGTTCAACCAAAATAATTTATTAGCTTACAAAAACTACTACTACAAATGATAATCTTCTCTTTATACCAAAAGCAACTGAAACAAGAATGATCTTTTTGCATCCCTAACATCATTAATGCTAACAAAACATAGTTTTTATGAATATTTATCTCTTCCAAAGAGCAGCTTCTTACCAGAAAATTCAGAACAATCTTCAAACATAAACCAACCCAAAAAAAGATTTTTCGCAGTGGACTATAAACTATATTTTTGCAAACAGAGATGAAACCAGCCCCCAAAAAAGGAAGCCATGTGGAATTCAGTAAAAATGACAACAAAAATAAAACAAGTGACAAAACTCTTCCATTCTAAATTGCAGTTGTCTATCAAATTGGCATTTACAACAACATAGCCGGTGTAATTCCACAAGTGGGGTCTGGAGAGGATGGTGTGTACACCAACTCTACCCTACCTCAAGAGATAGAGAGGCCATTTCCGATAGACCCTCGGCTCAAGTAAGAGCAGTTCGAAAAAAGCAAAAACAACAAGAGCAAAGAAGCCAAGAAACAATGCTAAAGAAATCATGACAAAGCATATTAAAAACAGGAACAATCACCACATCAAAATAATACGATAGTTGAACTGAATGGCATTTGAGTATAAAAACAGCGAGGAGGAAGTGGGCACAGAAGAGATTTATGAAGAAGAGCAAAGCCAAATCCCCAACTCCAATCAAGAGAAATGAAAGGAAGTAAAAGAAGAGCACAAGCACATTCAAGTTGAGCACAAATTTGAGCAACACAAACTAAATATAGAAATGCTAGCAAATTCAAACTAAGCAAAAAACTGACATAAAAGATAAGGAAGGGCAAAAAAAGTCACCTTGGAATAAGAACCAACTCCATAGATCTTTCCCAATTCAAAATCTTGAATTGTAAAATTCTCTTGTGGTGCCCTAAATGCAAAGCTCTTAGATCTCTGAGTATTACTTGAATTATTCTGAATCTTTAACTTAGCATCAAATTCTTGCTCCATTTCACCTTCTCCCCCAACCAATGCCAACATTTCACCCTCAAGAAAACCAAAAAAAAAAAAAAAAAAAAATCTTTCACCACCCCACACCCCTTTCAAACAATACACATATATTCTTCCTACATACTCAAAAAAGATTGGATTTTTTCACAGCAAACTATGAAAGGGTGAAAAAGCAAGATTCTTGAGAAAACCCAAAAAAAAACTAATCTTTCACCACCCCACAAACCCCTTTCAAACAAAACACATATATTCTTCCTATATACTCAAAAAGAATGGATTTTTTCACAGCAAAATATCAAAGGGGTGGAATCAAGAACCTCAAAAAAATACCCAAAAAAACAAATCTTTCACCACCCCCACAAACCCTTAACACACAATACACATATATTGTTCCTATAAATTCAAAAAGATTGGATTTTTTTTGCACAACAACCTATAAAAGGAGTTCAAGCAAGAACTTTGAATAACAAGAGCAACAGAAAAAAAAACCATTAAACATCAAATCATATTCTCTTTATATATTCTTTCTTTTCTTTGTTCTGATAAAGCAATTCCATATGTCAAAGACACCCTAAAGCAAATGATTCCTTATACATGCAAATATCTTTCCAAATTTCCAAAAAAAATAAAATTACAAAAATGAGAAAAGGAGAGACCCCATTATATGTATTTATATATAGTATTTGTGTATAAAGTTGGGAGCTTTAAATTTCTTTCTCTCCTTTTCTCTAAACCCTAGAAAGCTATAATATGTTTATATTGGGATTGAAGTTAAGAAGAGCACATGAAAATGAATGATGTATATCATTTCATTTCCATTACAAAATCCCAATTCTTGATGATTTCTATCTTTTATTAGAAAAAGAAAAAACTTTTTTTTATGTATGTAAATTTATATTTTTTTTAATGTATAGGGACCAAAAATGTAGGGTAAGGGGAAGGGATGATAATGGTTCCTATGATTGGCGTGGGGTGGGGGGTGAGGGGTGGGGGGGATACAAAAATGGCATTAGCAGTTACATTGTATCAATGCTGCCATGGGTATTGGTTAACCAGTTTACACTGAATAATGGGTTCTTTTTGGATTTTACAATCTTGTTTTTATGTGCAAAGTACATTTGTTTAAGCTTTTGGTACAAATTCCATTTTTGGTAGATCAAAAAGGTCTAGTTTTCACCATGTCACTGTCCATGGATGAATTGACCAACTTCAATAAGGGGTCGTTTGGTTGAGGGTATTGAAAAAAATAATGCATGCATTAATTAACGAGAAAAGAACACCACGCAGCTCTTTTGAAAAATAATGGATAATAATAGCCTATATTTTTTGTTTTGGACAAAAGTAATACTTCGGTTGTATTTAATGCTATTTATTAGCCCTTTGTTTTAATAAATCACACGTTAAGGTTTGCAGTTGTCCTTTTCCCGAAAAAAAAAGAAATATTTGATACCTATCCTTTATTTTAATAAGCCACACGCTAAAGGATAAAGGTTTGCAGTTGTCCTTTTTTCGAAAAAAAAAAAGAAATAATTGATACCTACAGTTTCCTTACTTTTTCCAACTGTTCGTTTCGATTAGGGTTTTCCGACGTTTGTAGTGATGAAAATCAAGAAAAAGGTTAGTATTGATACGAAATTAGCTGGTAAAGGTATAAGACATGATCCTAATTTCGTTGTTACTGATGATGATTTTGAAGATTTAACAAATCGTGATGTTCGATTGAAGAATTTGAAGAATGTTCATGATAGTCCTAGTCAAATTACTAGGTCGATCTTAAGGTAAATTAGTAGGTGATTCATCAATGACAAAACAAAAAAAATCAGCTAAAAAAAAGGCACATACAGATGTGAGTGATAATTCAGATCTTGTTGTTATTCGAAAAAAAAAAACAGTGATTCAAAAAAGGAAAAAATGCATAAAGTATCAAACTTAAGCATGAAATTACAAAAAATAACAATAATTCTATTAAATTACATTTTGTAACATCCATAGCATTATTTTATGTGGTCACTACTTTTTACCTACTTGAAAAAGTTACTGTCAGTTTCCCTATTTTCACGCCATTAGCCTTCTCTTTCATTATTTTGAAAGATTTTTTTCCATTTTTTTCGCCCTAAACGATATCTTCCCGCTCCAATTTTTTTTCACTTTGCACGATTTTAACATCATCAGTAAAGATTATCTTCATCTATTTCAGGTAACTCTTAATTTAACTATTGCATGTTAGCATTTTTTTTGGGGGGTAAATTTCAGAATTAGCATACTTTAATATATCTCAAAATCAGAATTTAAGGTTTTTGATTTTAATGGCGAAACAAACACCAAAATCACGAACATATAGTGGTATAAGTAATTCGAATTTGGTCTATGATTGTGGACCATCTTTTAGTCTTGGATTAACTCAAGAAGATGTAGTTAAAGTTGTTTCAAATTTTTTACAGTCGAAGAAATCTGAGAAATTGGAGGAGATTAGGTCGAAGTTTCACAACGATCCGCTGAAGATGAAAAAAATTTTGAAAAAAAAACCGTTGAAGAAATCGCCTTCTCAGAAGGAAAAAAAAAATCAAAAAAATCCAGAAGAAAAGGAAAGCGAAAGAAATTGAAGGTTTGGCTAAGGTTGATGAGGATGTTCAGATCTCTTTTGATGATGATTCTGAAGATGTTAGCGAGGAAGAGGTATTTTTTTGTTCTAAATATATTTTTGAATAAAATGTATTTTTGCCCTAAGTAAAGATGTTGTTAAAGTTGTAAGTTATATGTATTTTTTTTTTATGTAATTAATATGTATTTTGATGTTATGATGATATTTACTGATTAAATGATGATTTGTGAAGATGATATATGTATTGATGAGGATGTTCAGATATTTGTTGGATATATGTATTTTTAGTATATATGATATGTATTTTTCAGTGTTGGTTTCAGTTTTGATACTATAAAAATACATATGCATGTTAGTTTAAGCTTAAATACCAGAACAGTCTATTGACTATATGTATTTTTAGTATATTTGATATGTATTTTTCAGTGTTTGTTGCAGTTTTGATATGATAAAAATACATATGCCTGTTATATGTTTTTGATTTTTATTGGATGATTGCTTTGTTGGCCGCATGTTATATGATTCTTTTTATAGGTGATGTAGGATGAAATATTCATTGTCAGAAAACTTCCAAGATTTGCACCATACATGTGTTCTTACAGTGATAAAGATATTTATGGAAGCATACGCGCAATTTTAAACAAGGAACAGTTTAAAAACTTTTGCGAGAAAAATATTTTTGGTTATTTTATGAAGAAGCAGCAATGTGTAGTGCAAGCACAATTGTGCAGATGCGTTATGACGCTTGAGGTGAAGGGTAGTTCTTCTTCTGGGATTTTGATTTGTGCTAATGGGACCTTTCTTAATTTTACTCCCAGAAAATTTGCCATCATAACTGGATTGAATTGTGTGTCAAATAGGTATGACTTTATTTTTGACAAGGGTGTACCAAATAGGATGGTTTAGAAGTATTTCAATGGGGCAGAAATTATGCAGAAAAGGTAACTATTTCTAGCATTCACGGAGAGAGTACGGGGGGAGAACAATGATGAGGATGCTGAGAAATTTGCAATCATGTACTTCCTGCATTTATTTGTCTTATCTAATGTTGAAACTGTGGTAATACCCCATCTTCATTTCGATTTGGTCGATAGTGGAAGATATAAGGATTTTCCATGGGGTTCTTTATCTTTTGAAGATTTGGCCAGAAGTTTGAACAACCGGTTGAAAGCTGGTGGTCAATTTTATTTAATTCAGGAAATGTCACTGGCTATTCAAGTGTGGCTTTACGAGTGTTGTTCAAATGTCCCACCAAAGATGGCATCGAAGGTTGATAATCGAATTCTCCGATTATTAAATTGGAAGACGATTGCACCTCGTCCACGCTTTGAGTTTTTAATGAATGCTATGTTTAATGACGATGGCAAGGTTTGTTCTTAATAAAAACATATGTATTAATATGTATTTTACAGTATATATATATGTATTTTCATTTACAATTGTTTAACTGATTCTTTAACATTTATTATTTACCTATTATTCTAGGTTGTCTTTAAGAACATAGAGCCAACGAAAAAAGAGTTGTCAAAATTGCAAAAACCACAGAAGGATGCAACACAACATGAACGTTCTGTTGATTCTGATGACGACTTCCAGGATCCACCACCAAGAAAGAGCAACAAACATTCAAAGAAGAAATAGAAGGTTGATTCCTCAACACCAGTAGTGAAGAAACCTTTAAGGAAAAAGCAAGTAGATAGTTTTGACGAGCATACCCAAACGAGGACACCAGCTCCTCGTGCTGCAAAGGCTGATGGAATGAAGACACCAATTTTCAAGCTAATTCCAACACGGCAGACATCTTCTTCAAAAACGGCAAAAGAAAAGCAAACATCTCGGGTTATTTTTCCTCAGGTACACTCAAAGCCAGATATTCATGTAGAGAAAGTAACTGTGTCAAAGCCTGAGAGACATGTTGACAAACAAGACTTTATTTCTAAGAAAGATTTTGATGCATTCCGTGATGAGGTACTTTTTTTTGACAAATATTTTGTTTTTCATGAAAAAAAATTTGTATATAAATTTTTTATCAAAACAGGTTCGTCGCGAATTTAAAAGAATTCATGGTCTAATGAGAAAAGAATTCAAAAAGTTGAAGAAAGCATTTGCTCAAAGCAAGGTAAATTTTTTCTTTGAAAATCTTAGTTGATTTGAATATATATACTTATTGGACTGCCTTATACAAATACTACACATTTTGTAAAATAACTCGTTATGTTATTGGACACAATTTTTTCAGGAGCAGGTTGAAGATATTGAAGCTGATAAAGCAACAAATGTTGATGAGGGAGGGTTAGAGCAATCTGGACAATATTTCAGTCCTGATGTTGTTCAATCTCCGGATAATATTTTTGATGGTACAAAGATAAATATTAAAGTTCCAAATACATATTTATTTGTACTTTTGAATTTTATATTCAAAATATAGCTGAGGTTAATAGACTGTCAAATTTGTAATAGAATTGAAGATTGACTTAGTAACAGTAAATATTATTTGGTTCATTAAAAACGCTATAACATGCGACACAGTGTGTTTTTAGTTTTATTCATATGTATTTTTAACACTGCATATGTATTTTTTAAAACTACATATGTATTTTTAAAAACTACATATGTATTTTTAGTTTTATTCATATGTATTTTTAACACTGCATATGTATTTTTTAAAACTACATATGTATTTTTAAAAACTACATATGTATTTTTAGTTTTATTCATATGTATTTTAACAATGGATGATTATTTTGTTATGTTCTATAATATGTATTTTTGAGTTTGATGTTATATATAAATATGTATATTCAATTTCAAAAAAAACAAACTTTGACTCAAGTATTAATAGGTTATTTTAATTTGTATATATATTTGTAGCAACAACATGGAGATAAAGATCCTGAACTCCAGAATATGGATTATGTTGGTACCGAAAAATCACCACAACGATTAAGTTTGGAGGTTGATCAGGAATTGGAGGCAAATTTGCTTGGTAAAAAGGTAAATAATTAAGTTTCATATATATATTCATTTGAATTCACATATATAAACAGATACAAGTATATGTTTGTTTGATGTTTTGATTTTTATACTTGTTTTCAAGGGGTGCACTGTTTTGCATTCTGAAAAAATGAATGTTGAAATTGATTCTCAACAATTAATCCCTGATGAGCTTCTCCAAAGTATAAATTTGGATTACTTACATTCTGAGAAAGTTGTTCAACATGATTGTCAAGTATGTATAGTGATGTTAACTCTATCTTCATGTCATCTAATAATCAATAGGACAATTAAATTTTTTCTTTCATTTTTTGGCAGATCAGCGATGAGAAAATTGATGAAACAATTTTGTCTGATTCGCAATTCACAATCCCTGATGAGATGTTACCTAACCTAAATATGTATCAAATACAAAGCATCATCATACATCCATCGGCAAACCGTCAAGAAGAATCTCATCATGAAATTTTGGATGCAAAAACTTCTGAGACTATTATTGAAGATCATGATCAAGTATGTATCTAACTATTATATATTTTGAGTTTATTTAGGTTCAATTTGATGGAAAAAATATAATATTCTTTTTTCAATCTTTTTGTTAGATCAACAGAGGAATCACTGATTCAGAGGTAGAACTTGATACTGAGGAGCAAGTTAGAACACCTCCTAATACACAAGAAGTAATCAATGATGAACAGAGGGATGAAACATTGTGGCCTGATTCACAAAACACAATCCCGGATGAGTTTCATTAACTATAACGTATTTTCATTAACTACATATGTATTTTTAGTTTTATTCATATGTATTTTTTAACAATGCATATGTATTTTAACAATGGATGACTATTTTGTTATGTTCTATAATATGTATTTGTGAGTTTGATGTTATATATAAATATGTATATTCAATTTCAAAAAAAAAAAAAAAATTGACTCAAGTATTAATTGGTTATTTTAATTTGTATATATATTTGTAGCAACAACATGCAAATAAAGATCCTGAACTCCAGAATATGGATTATGTTGGTACCGAAAAATCACCACAACGATTAAGTTTGGAGGTTGATCAGAAATTGGAGGCAAATTTGCTTGGTAAAAAGGTAAATAATTAAGTTTCATATATATATATATTCATTTGAATTCACATATATAAACAGATACAAGTACATGTTTGTTTGATGTTTTAATTTTTATACTTGTTTTCAAGGGGTGCACTATTTTGCATTCTGAAAAAATGAATGTTGAAATTGATTCTCAACAATTAATCCCTGATGAGCTTCTCCAAAGTATAAATTTGGATTACTTACATTCTGAGAAAGTTGTTCAACATGATTGTCAAGTATGTATAGCGATGTTAACTTTATCTTCATGTCATGTAATAATCAATAGGACAATTAAATTTTTTCTTTCATTTTTTGGCAAACCAGCGATGAGAAAATTGATGAAATAATTTTGTCTGATTCGCAATTCACAATCCCTGATGAGATGTTACCTAACCTAAATATGTATCAAATACAAAGCATCATCATACATCCATCGGCAAACCGTCAAAAAGAATCTCATCATGAAATTGTGGATGCAAAAACTTCTGAGACTGTTATTGAAGATCATGATCAAGTATGTATCTAACTATTATATATTTTGAGTTTATTTAGGTTCAATTTGATGGAAAAATATAATATTCTTTTTTCAATCTTTTTGTTAGATCAACAGAGGAATCACTGATTCAGAGGTAGAACTTGATACCGAGGAGCAAGTTAGAACACCTCCTAATACACAAGAAGTAACCAATCATGAACAGAGGGATGAAAAATTGTGGCCTGATTCACAAAACACAATCCCGAATGAGTTTCTACCTAGCTTGAATGTCTACAATCAAAAAAGCATCATCATTCATCCATCCGCTAATCGTAAAGTAAAAACTCCCAGACCAAAGTTAAGGATTAGGCGACCATCAAAATTCAAGGAATCGCCATACACCGAAAAATTTGATTCAGCTGTTGGTAAGTACAATAAGATATATATAATTTTTTATGTAATATGTATTGCAAATATGTTTGTATTTATTAAGTTTATATATTCTACAATTATATAGGGAGCTCAGCAGGGGTAATACACATATTCCCCCAGAAACATCCATTTTTATATCACCCGATTGATGGGATAAAAGATAGAAAGATTGTGAAGAACTTCACGAACAGGATTTCTGCGGACCTATTAAAAGCTACTGCTAAGAGGTTGTTCTTTTGAATAGTGACAAATTAGTTTTTTGTATCAATACATATTTTCATGGTTTACCAAATCCTTAAAATACACAGGAAAGAAAAAGTGGATCGTTACAAGAGGGGAAAATCAGAAATTTCAAAGATGCATTTTGGTGTTGAGACTGTGAAAGACAAAAACTGGTTCTATACGATGGAATTTGCAGATCAGACATAGACAGACTCGATTAGTATATTATTTTGAAATGAAAATTTTTCCATTTCGTCTGTAACAATACTTAAAAATACATATTAGGTTACATTAAAATACATTTGATTTAACATGTATGTATTTTTAAGAATTCAAAGTATGATATAGTATACTACATCAAATACTGTTGCATATACTATGCAGATAACATTTTCTGCATGTAACTGAACTTTAAGAATGCAATTTTTGATACACAAGTCATCTACATTAATATAAAAAATTGCATATGTATTTTTTACTTGCATAGACTGTAATATTTAGAATACAATTTTTTTGAAAGTTCTAAAGTTTGTCGTATTCACTAATGCAGCATATTGATGTCTGCTTTTACTACTTGAGGAAGAAGTCGAAGTATGGACCGCACAGTTTGTACAAAAATGAGCCAAACAAATCATACAAATACAGTACAGTTGACTGCAACTTTATGAACGTAATTAGGTCGTTGAATGATGTATATTCTATGGATGCTCAAAATCTTAAAGATGGAGGTCAGGAGCACCATCTTATGGAATACATCAATGGGTTCCGTATGCATGCCGCAGTGCCATGGCATACAGTCGAAGACATTTTTATTCCGGTCAATATAAAAGAAAAACATCACTGGGTTCTCGCGATTTTATCATTTTCAGAGAGGTGTATATTCTTGTATGATTCATATGAATTCAGTGGTCATTATGCGGTTGTTCTTGCTGAGATCGAGAAAATAGCAAAGATTATTCCATTGTGTCTCCAAGCATGTGATTTCTATGTTAAGAAAGGAATTGATCATCAAAGCCATCCAAGATACAAAGACAAAGAATCCTCAGATATGTTTGATGTTTTATTTCAAGATGATTTGCCTCAACAACCCAGTGGAAGCTTGTAAGTTTTGAAATTACATATACCAAAACTATATCTTTGTATAAAATATATTTCACCATTTAATCAAATTTGTTTTTTTTTGTAAGGACTATGGTGTGTTTATGGTTATGTATGCAGAGTGCCTTTTTTATGGTCACAAAGTTATTGTGTCTGAGTTCGACCCCAACGCACTCCGTACAAGATATGTTGCACTTTTGTGGGATTATGGGATCCGAAAATAAGAAGCAAATGCCATTAGTGATGTTGAAGCACCCGTGAGGCCTGCAAGGCAAAGTAGAATAACTAGTGTCACTGAAGTTGTTGATGTATGATGGTTCATTGATTTTTGACTTTTTATACTTTAGAAACTAGTTTATGGATGTAGGTTTTGATTGTACAGACTAATTATATGTTTTGAATTTGTTCATATTTCATGGAGTTCTACCTTTTACGTGAGATTTTTTTTAAAAATACTTGCGTAGTTTTTATATTATATTTACAAATACATATATCGTATAAAAATACATATGTAGTGTTAAAACCAAATATTGCAAAAATACATATGGACTATTCCTAATATGTATTTTAGTATGTTGTTGTTGTTCTTTAAAGTTTTTCACCACATTCCTATATTGTTAAATACAACATGTAGTGTTAGATTTAAGGAGTTCAACATTTTACTATGAGGTTTAGTTAAAATATACATATGTAGTTTTCATATTATCCTTAAAAATACATATGTAGTATAAATCAATTGTTTTTTAGCAAAAAAATACATATGAAATATTAGAAACAAACACTTAAAAAATACAACTGCAACATACCTAATATGCATGTTTACTATATTTTCATTAACTATAATTATAAATTAGGATTTAAATTAAAGTGTAATTTGACATTTTAATATAGTTATTTACAAAATATATATGCAGTGTTGATATTTTGCTATAAAATACATATGGATTATACGTTATAAATATTTCTCCAAAAAATACATATTTTGTGTTAATATAAAGATGTTGGAAAATACATATTGATCAAACCTAATAGTTAATTTTTTATATGTGTTCATTTAAAATAATTATACTTGAGAATTTGAATTAAAGATACATTTGACTTTTTTATGAAGTTATAGGTTTGTCTATAGTTACAAAATACATATGCAGTGATTATATTTTTTTAAAAAAATACATCTGTATTATACATCAAATGTATTTTTACAGTATAAATTCATATGCAGTAATAACATTATGCAATTCAAACATATATTTATATATATATTTAAAACTTTGAACAATTACGAATCATATACTTATTTTGTTAATCAAAGTTACCACCTTTAACCTAACATATATTTGCTATGTCAAAAATACATATGAACTGCTGCTTAAAAATACATATGTAATGTACAGATTTTGAAACATATATAGCTCCATTATTCAGATATTACTGTCTTCAATTGTCAAATGATTCATAAATGAATTAACTAAATTGAATTAGTTCATCATTATAAAAAAGGGGGAAATTTTTTTTAAGAAACAATACAGAAAAAGAAATGTATCATTTGCGATATTTCCTACAAGAGCGCCTATTATGACCCTTAGCCCCACAACCACCACATGAGTTGATATTCTTCTTTCCAAACATATCCCGACCTGATTTTCCACGATCCTTCTTTGCAGGTCTTCCTGGAGGTCTTTTGTATTTTGGATGCAGTACTATTTCAGCAAGTATGGTCTCTGAAATTATCCAGTCATCACTGTGTGGCAACGGGTAGATTGGAACATCATATGTCTTCAAAACTATTTTTGGTTTAAACAAATCAGAACAGTATGGCCCCTTCTCAATTTTTTTTCTCTAACACCGCACAAGCATGTGCACATGATATCTCATCTATTTGAAAAGCATTACATGAGCATTTCTTTTCTTTGATGCAAACAATAAAGTGCTTTTATTTGTCGTGTATCGTATATACATATTCTGTGGCTGGTACAACCTGACATAAAAATAAAAAATATTTATGTAATAAAAATACATATTCTGAGTACATTTTTACAGAGCAGCCAAATACATATGCAGTTGTTAGTAATTTTCAATACAACAATATACATATGCAAAATACATATTATGTATTTTAAATGTTCATATATTTTATGTTTTATATCTTTTCATTTATTTCCAACTGCATGGAAAGTATTTTCACATTGATACTTTATGCATTTTATCCTTTCATATTTATGTTTCCATAATTAAAATTTCCACAAATCAAAAAGGTCATACCGTCATATGGGTACACAAAGCCTCGTTCTCACTGAGTATGTCACTAAACTTTCCAATGAGTGTTGTGAAGGTATATGAAACCTCCTGCCTATTTGCACAATTCTATTTTGCAAACAGTAATCGAACTTCCTCAAGAAAGTCATAAATTGGCAGTTCTCTAGCTGATACAAGCACTCCATTTATTGACTCTGCAATGTTTGAAGTCAAAGTCCATCCTCTGTGAACTGTTGCATAAGACCTAGCCCACTTTTCGTAACCGGCCAATTCCAAATATATCTTCACCCTCATATCAGTTGCCTCAACTTTTTTCATTAACATGTGAAATTCTGACTTTGAATATAATTTGTTCATTGTATAAAATATCTCCGACAATGCATCGTGTGATTTTCTGTAAAGTTTTTTCACATTACCCCATAGATGTCACATACATGCATAATGTGGAACATCTTCATACACATCACCAACAGCCTTTATGATGCTTGGATTCCTATCAGACACAACACACATGTTTTGTCTAACCCCATACGCTTCCTTTAGATTCTCGAAGAACCACGTCCAAGATGCATCATTTTCAGAATCAAGCACACCATATGCCAAAGGAAATATATGACCTGTATATATAATTCATAATTTCCAGAATCAAGCACAACATATGCCAAAGAAAATATATAACCTGCGCATATAAAAAAAATCTGCGCAGGCCGATTTAAATACAGTTAGGAACTGCATATATATTTATTACAATATAGTTTAATTAAAATGTATATTTTATCTACCAGAAATTGTATCAATTACATATAATAAAATTTACATCAACCTAACTATCAAACATAATCAATTTTACATGTTTCATTCAGAAAACTTTGAACATATATCTAATTATATACACATATGTATATATGAATTGGATATATGTATTTTTCAACTCTACAGTAGAAAGCCAAAAAAAAATACAACCAGTTGTAGTAATTAAATGATACTAACCTGCTCCATCCATTGTACATGCTGTTACAAATGCCCCAGTATACATTTCTCTCAGATGACTAGCATCAACAACTACGACTGATCTACAATGATCGAATCCTTTAATGAATGCATGTAGAGTGATAAATACATACAAGAACGCATTATCATCTGTCTTCTTCATTCTTATATGTGAATCCGGATAGGTAGTATTCAGAACATATAAGTATGATGGCAGTTTCCCATAAGATGCTGATGGCTTATCCCTCAATTCTTCTAACGCTCTTTTCTTTGCCCTCCAACATAAAGTGTATGTCAAATCCATACCAAAATCTTCCTTCATGTCATTTTTTATTTCCGTCGCACTGTATTTTCTTTTGTGGTTTTTGAATTTCTGTTTAACCATACCAGCTATCAACATACTAGTTGCATGCACCTTTGGATATATATTGTCCTTCACCGGGCATATATGTTGAGGTCTGAATTCTCTTATTCTAAACATTCCTTTTTCTCTCCTATTCCTGATGCACGCAGTAAAAACTCACAGTTTTTTGATTTGCAAAACAATGTATACCTGCACGCAACATAATTTATTACATTAAAAATACATATTCAAACTAATATTAAACAAGATCTGAGAGATATAGAATGTACGTACGTTTTCTTACTTGACCTTTTACTGTGCGTTTGAAACTTCTCCCTAATTGAATAGTCCTTCATGACTGACTTTAAAATTCTTTTTCTCAAGTAAACCTGGTCTTCCTCAACATGCTTATAATGTGGGTCTGAGATAATCACCTCAACAAGATCCATCTCAAAAACATCTAAAGCTTCTGTATTTTCACAAACCACCAAAGCTCCTTCATTTGTTGTATTTATCACTGTTTCCAAGTTGTTACAGTTGATTCCTCTTTCAACAACACATATAGATGAACTTGCCAAGTTGCTCCCTACAACTTTATCCAAAATGCTTACATATAAAGGAAAATAATTCATGTCTTGTATCAGCTTTTTCTGCAGTATAAATACTTTTAAACCCATATCGTTATGTATTTCTATCTGCCCTTCTTTAGGAGTGATTTGATATTCCACTAGAATACGTTTGATGGTTAAATTCACACTTAAGTGAGATGCCAAAACATCGTGCAGCTCAACGAATGTGGCTGATGTGCTCAGCAGTATAGCATCAGTGACATATTCTTCGAAGTTCTTTTCGTACGTCCATCGACCAGAATGCTTCACAAGGACTGGTATGCTTCCTATTTCTAAAATACAAAATACACAAACTATTTGATCAAACGGAAGTAAAACAAGCACCAAACATATTATCACATATACACTTATACTCTCAAATTCCCACAAGTAAAACAAAAATACATATGCAGTATTTACATATATCGCATATAAAATACATATGCAGTGTTAAAACTAAGAATATCAAAAAAATACATCTGGAGCATAACTAATTTGTAATTTGATATGTTACATACAAATTTGTCAAATATCCCTTCTTATAGCACGCACTTTTCAGATTTACGTGTAAACAAAGATACACAACCAACATCTCAATTAAAAAAATACATACACACAAGATTACCTTAAACTAAAATATTTTTGAAAATATACATTTATATATCAAAATTCCTGCAACAAAACAAAAAATACAGATGCACCATTACCATTAACAATATCAAAAATACATATGTAGTGTTATCATTAAATACATCAAAAATACATATGGACGAAGATATTTTATACTTTTATCTGGGTTCATAGAATATCGTCAACTTCAACAGAAACATTCGTTCAATCAATTATCTAGTATTTCAAAAAAAAAAATTGAATGTATTTCAATTCGAAAGTTGTTTACAATTATTCTATTGTTAAAACAATCAATATAACAACAAACGATCATAAAAAATAGAGTCAAATATTGATTTTTTTCCCATTGAAACAACTTTAAAGATGAAATTTGCAACAGATACTTGAATTCTAATTTTACTGCTGCCTTGATTATAACTCTAATTTGTTTTACAATTTTTTCACATACAAATTAACGACGACAACCAAAACTTGATAAGCACATCAATAATGGTAAAAAAAAAGTGAACTGAATAACAATAATGGTTATGTACCTTGAACAGCAGTAATGGTTGAATTTTCAACTGACAGTTGAATTCAAACAAATATAACAGATGAATCAACAATTGAATTTGATTCAATCGAATAACTGCTTCATTTTGTAATTGCTGTTAATTTCGCATAAGAATCAGTTCAATTTGATTAAGCAATACAGGGTTGGTTTAGAATAAATTGAAAAAAAAAATATGCAGCTGTTAATGGTGAAAAACTGAAATTTGAATTATTTGATTATAACGGATGTCACATTTTTTTAAGTGTTTTAAATGGAAAAAGAATCAACATATTTACTTGATTGGTAATTATACCATATATAGCTCAACTAATTTCAGTTAATTAAGTGCAGTAATTTTTTTGTAGATATATTTTTACAGCAATATTTTTTTAAAATACAAAATAAAAGTTGCTATAAAATGTAATTATGAAACTATTTCTATAAAACTAGTAATTAGGCTCTTAAGTATGCTACTTGTGAATTTTACCCTTCAAAAAATGATGAAGATGATGGTAAGTCATCTAAAGGAAAGGGGAAGATAACTGTGAATGATGAAGGAGATACTCTTGTTCCTCCAAAAAAAATGAAAAAAAGGAATCGATCAAATGATGGAGAAGATGATACTCAATCGTCCAAAAAAAAAAGTAAAAAAGCTCATTGGAAGAGAAAAATACCCAAATTAACTGATTTTGAGGTACATTGTTTGTGTTTTCTATGTATTAATTATGTCTGATAGATGTTCACTTTTTGTGTAGAATTTGTGTATGTTTGCAATATGTGTGTTATTGTTGTATATAATATGTGTCAGTGTTGTATATGAAATCTATTGGGTAGTGATTTTTGTGAAATTTAGTGTATGTTTGAAATATGTGTGTTATTGTTGTATAAAATATGTGTCAGTGTTGTATATGAATTATATTGGGTAGTGATTTTTGTAAAATTTAGTGTACATTGACTGTGTAACTATTTGTGTATCAGGATTGTATAAGAACTGTGTATAGTTTGAATATTTATATTGTAACTGTGTAGAATTGGCAACACTATTGTAATGAATACTGTATGAGTAGTGTATGTAGATTTTTGAAATATTTATATCTAAAAGTACACTTACGTGTTGCAGGTTTGGGATTTGTTTCTTGATCCATCTGATCATTATAAGTGTCAGCTCAGCGTGCACACAAACTGTGGTATTGTGACTACCTTGAAATCTAAGTTGGACAAGAAGCAACTTGATTTGTTTAAGAATAGTTGCTTTGGGTATTTCTTATCTTTACCAAGTGTTTTTCCTCAAAATCAACTTATCCATGGAATGTTGCTTAGGGAACTTGTTTGTGAGAGAGATGATGAAATATGGATTAAAGTGAATAACACTAGGTTACGGTTTGGCTTACAAGAGTTTGCTATAATTAGTGGCTTAAAATGTACTGGAAATTAAAATAATGAGTTTGATGTTACTGAAGAAAGTAAGTTGATGGAGTTGTATTTTCCAGGAAAGTCCAAGGTTACAAAACTTAATTTAGAAGAGTGTTTCATGGATAAAAAGTGGCGATGTGATGAAGATGCTTTACAAATTTCTATTTTGTTCTTCATTTATTCCTTTATTTTTCTATCATGTATAGTTATGTTATAACTAAGAATTATTTCCTATTGGTTGAATCTGGGAACTATGAAACATTTCCTTGGGAAAAATTATGTTTTCGTCTGATGTTGGAGTCAATGAAGTCTAAGATTTATCAGTGAAAAACTATGTATCGTTGTGCTGGTTTCCCTCTTGCATTTCAGTGTTGGTTTTATGAGTGTTGTCCTTATACCGATGGCCATCTTGCTGACCGAGTGGGCGATGATGTGCCACGTATACTGAATTGGTTTGTAAAGTATAGACCAACATACAAGGAGGTCAAGTCTGCATTTTTTGATATTAGGCAAGAGCAGGTATATCGTTGTTTTAAATTGTAATTTATATATGTTTTGTTAAATTTTTATGTGCTTCTTAAATGACGAATGTTGTTTTGTATGTGCAGGTTGTGTTGCGTAACATTACGCCGGCAATTTTTGAAAAAATAATCCTTCAATTACTTGATTTCAAACCTGTGGATGCGGTTGTGCACTCTGTTGATTTGCCTAGCACCAGTAAACAAGAATGTAGTCGGTCAAGCTCAGATAATGAATTGGCTTGGAACTTTTGAGAAGTGATGTTAAAATGGTATGTCAAAGGTTTTTATTAATATTTATATGTTTTTGTTAATTGATGTTTTGACTTCTTCCTTTTATGTTTAGTTAACGGAAAAGGTTTCCTCGATGGAGAAGTTTATGAAATCCTCATTTGAATTGATTTTTCGATCTCTAGATATAAAGAATGAGCCTAAGGTATTCTTTTCCTGAATTTTTTCTGTTTTTTAACAAAACTTATATACACTATTGTACTTATTTTGCAAAGTTTTTTTTACAGGTTGGTACATCAATTGATAATAACGATGGTGATAACTCAAATGAAAAAAATGATGAGACACCTAATGTTGGTGGTACAAGTGATGATCAAGTTAATGATCCACCTAATGTGGGACATCAAAATGATGTTGTACCGGAAGTAGATCATATAAGTGACAATTTGATGGATGATGTAGGGAAAACAAAAGATTGTGTAGGTGGTGATGTATTTGAGCATTTGGTGGATGACGTTGGAGAGAAAGTTAATTTTGTAGGTGATTGTGTAGTTGGTCATGTCACTGTTGATTCTGCGGCTGAAACTTTTAAGGATGGTGCTTGGAAGAATTTTCCAAATTTTGATTTTTTTAAAGTTCACATAAAGCTCAGGTGAAAATAAGGATATAGGGGAGAGTAGAAATAGTCATGTTGATAGTGATTGGTCTAATTTTACTGATTCTGAAGTGTCTAAATTTACTCAACCTTTTCGTGATCAAAAAACACAAAAAGAAGGTGATGTGGCAGTGCTTAGCCAGAATGACTTTGACTGGTCAGAAACTCCAGACGCTGAAATTTCTAAGTTCACTCAATCTGATAAGAGTGTTGCAAGAACTGATGCAACTGATTTAGTATGTGATAATGTTAGAAAGATTGATGCAACTGCAAGTGATAATGTTAAAGGGATTGAGGAAAACATGGTGGTTGCGTCTGTTATGTTGGATGAAACACTTGTTATTCCTCGCCGATTACGTAAGCCAGCGGCAATATGTGAATCACATTTTTGTCAAAATTTGATTCTGGTGTTGGCAAAGTTGAAGGCCAATCATCTAAACGTGTAGACAATGCTCATCCAAGTAACCGCATTTTGTCTATAAAGTATCCTTTTGTGAAGAGTATTACAGAGCGAATTGATGATATGAAAGTGACATTATAGTTTAACAGATTTGTTGCAAGATCGTTGCACGTTAAACAAATGTAAGTTTCTGTTTGTAGTTTATTTTTGTTTTTCTTTATTTTATCATATATTATAATTTTTGTAACATTTTTTTCCAGGCCTGTTTTTTCAGATTCTGTCAATGCTCTCCCAAAATATTTTAATTATGGAGTTGATACTGTTAAAATGAAAGAGTGGTTCTTCACATTGGCATATCCATGAGTACCGTTAACCGATTCAGTAAGTAGTGAATTTGTTAGTTAAGTAGGTTATATATCTTTTATTTTTGTACTTGATAGCGATAAGCTAATTGGAATACTGAAATTTTGTATATGATGAATGTTATATAAGTTCTATGCATTATTTATGCAGTACTTTATGTGTTGTTTATATGCAACACTTTATATGCAATGTATATACAGGTCCTATGCAGTGTTTACACAGTAGGTACGCAGTTTAAATGCAGTAGTTGCTATTCAGTATATATACTGGTCCTACACAGTAGGTACACAGTTTGTATGCAGTAGTTGATATGAAGCATATTATATAAGTAGCTTGTATTTATCAGATTTAAATTAGTGTTCTGTATTCATTTTTAGCATTTTAACGTGGTCTTGTTGTTCGTATTTTCAGCATATTGATGTTATCTTTTACTATTTATGAAAGAAGTCAAAATATGAGTTTGTTTGTGATTCAGTTAAATTTACAACCACCGATTGTTGGTTTAACTGCTTGATTCAGACTTTGTATAAGCGTTTTGTGGAGAAAAATAGAGATGTAACACTTATCACTCAAGAACATCAAATCGTTGAGTACATGCTTGAATTTTTTATGAGATGCAACGTCCCGTGGAATAGCGTTGACGATGTTCTTTTTCCAATTAATCTTGCTGAGGAGTTTCACTGGATTTTGGCGAGGTTGTCTTTTAAAAATCAGTGCATATATGTGTATGATTCAATGTATGGTGTAAGGCATGCCGTTCGTGTTCAGAAATTAGTTGCAGCGTATTTAGAATTAATTCCACACTTTCTTTCTTGTATTGGATTTTGGGAAAGTAGGAGCGATGGACTTCCAGTGACTAATTCTTTTGATATTCGTATTGTTGATGGACTGCCAACCCAAGCTAACACGTAATATATTGAATGCACATTTAATTGCTCATTTTTACATATCAATTATACTGATGATGTATTATGTTTGCAGGGACTGTGGTGTATTTGTTGTTTTCTTTGTTGAGTATTTGCTTGATGGTCTTGAAATTTCTAATCATCTAGATGATATTGATGTTATTCGTATTCGGTATGATGTGTTGCTGTGGGATTATGGAAAGAAAAAATAAAAGCAATGTGCAGTTAGTGAAGATGAATCTACTGGTCGATTGTTGAAGAAAAAGGATGGTGTGCAGCAAATTTAGTTAGAAATGTCTTTGAAGCATAAATGTTAGATATGTTTTAGTGTTGAAATGCTTAGGGTTGTTTTGTTTTGTGTAGATACACTCGGAGATTCTTATTATGAAATGTTATGCTGAATACTATATGTTTTGGTAATTGATACAATTATGTACAATTGATGCTGAAATGTTAGTTTATGTTGATCACAGTTGATATTCAGTATATATGCAACATTTATTCAGTTCCTATATAGTTTAATATCCAATATATATGCAGCTGCTATACAGAAATTACACAGTTCATATGCAGTACTTTATATGCAGTATATATACAAGTCCTATATAGTAGTTACACAGTCTGTACACAGGTCATATGCAGTTTATATGCAGTATTTTTGCAAATTTATACCAATAAAATATAAAACTTACACATTGTTGACACAGGTCATATAAAGTAGTTATATAGTTTAATATTCAATATATATGCAGGTGCTATACAAAAATTACATAGTTTATATGCAGTACTTTATATGCAGTATATATAAAGTAGTTACACAGTCTGTACACAGGTCATATGCAGTTTATATGCAGTATTTATGTAAATTTATACCAACATTTCAACAAAATAAAAAACTTACACATTGTTGACACAGGTCATATAAAGTAGTTATATTGTTTAATATCCAATATATATGCAGGTGCTATACAGAAATTACATAGTTCATATCAGTACTTTATATGTAGTATATATACAGGTCCTATATAGTAGTTACACAGTCTATACACAGGTCATATGCAGTTTATATACAGGTCTTATACAGTAGTTATAATATTATATGAAGTATTTATGCAAATTTATACCAATAGTCAGTATATATGCAACATTTATTCAGTTCCTATACAGTTGTTACACAGTTTAAGCACACTATTTCTACAATTTTATACATTTATCCCAACCAGATATATAACTTATATATTATTGTAATAAAGTATTTATATAGTTTATAAAAGTAGTTATATTCAAAATATAAAGGTGCTATGTATTTGTTAATTAATTCAAAAGACAAAAACTAGTACTTATATATATTCAAACTGTATATAGGTATTATACATGATTGACACAGATGATATGCAGTTTTTTTAGGCTTTGTAGCAGAAAAATTACACTCCCCCAACTCAGAGGAGTTGATTAGTGCACCTGACCAAAGAATGTGGCTAAATGAAACACCATGATGCACAGATTTTTTATAAGAGTAGAATGCATTTGAAGTAAAATAATATTGTTGCTATTACATTGCTATGAAAAGAATAGTCTTTTTTCAAGGAAAAAAAATGGAAAAGATAAAAGCGTTCTTGCAGCAGCATCCTGTTAGATTCTTGTTGGAGAATTTCCACGTGTTCTTCGATTGTGTCCTATTTTTCCACAGCGCCCACATGAAATTTGTTGCTTAAAGTAGTCCATAATGCCCTTTCCTCAATTGTTCTTTTTTGGTCTTCCTGGTTTTGGTTTCCAGATTGGTGGCAGTACTATATTAGCTGATATCTCTGCTGAAATGTGCCAAACTGTTTCATCAGGAAGTGGTATAATTGGAAGTTCATATGCTTTCAAGAAGTTTTCTCTTGTGTAATATGGAGCACAATAGCTTTGTAAGTCCATATGCGTGTAAGTTAGGACCGCCATAGCATGTGGACAAAGTATGCCATGTACTTGAAATTGTAGGCAAGAGCATTTTTTTTCACGCATGCAAACAATGTTTCATTTTTCAGTTTCATCAATAACTACATAAGAATAGTGAGCAGAACCCATCACCTGCAATGTACAAATATATTAGTAAATAGTGTGCATATTAGAATATGTAAGTGTCTGTGAAGTAGAAATAAGAAGTAATACCTTCATTTTATCTGACAGAATGAGATTTTTTCTCATTATTATATTGTATTTATTTTCCAGTTCTGTAAATGTTGCTTCAGAATGCTGTCTATGTTCACTATTCCATCTCATGACCATATCCATCATAAACTGTAGAAATTTTTTAATTGGCAAGTCTCTTGCATCTCTATTTGTTGAATTTAGGGACTCTTCTATGTTTGAAGTCATGAACATCGACCTGTTGACATGGGCATGAGCTACGGACTATTTTTCATAGCCTATATCAAACAGATACTCCTTCACCCTATTATCAATTTTGTTTATGTCTCCCATAAGCTGATCAAAGTCTGTCTTTATGTATGTTCTGGCCATTGTAAAGAAAATCCCCTTTAATTGCTTTTGATTCTTTTTAAATCTACCCTTGATGTTGTTCCATAGATGGTAGATGCATATATAGTGAGCCACATGTGGATATATAAGTACAACAACTTTTAATATGTTGTCATGTCTATCAGATACTATGCATATGCCTTCTCTTTCACCAAAAGCAGTGTTAAACATGCGGAAAAACCATTCCCATGAAACATCATTTTCAAAATCAACAACAGCATATGCTAGTGGCAAAATATGTCCTAATTAAACAAGTGGAAAAGTGTCTATCAGTGCATGCCAGCATATACATAATTTTATCTAAAAAAAAATCATAAAACTCACCTGCTAGCACACTAGAAGACAACATTGATCCCTTGTATGCAGATTTCAGAAAAGTTTCATCAACAACAATGGTAGGCATACAATATCTCAAGCCCCTAATTGATGTGCTCAACGCGACAAAAGCATATAAAAAGTGATTGTCCTCCATTTTGTGTAGCCTTGTGAATGATCCAGGATTTATTATATTTACCATGTATAGGTAAGTTGGCAATTTAGCATAAGATTCACGCAAGAAACCTCTGACCAGTTCAAGTGCTTTTTCTTTGGCTCTATATGTTTTTTTGTAGTTCATCCTAATTCCGTACAAGTTTCTCATTTCTTCCATGATCTCTGCTGGAGAGTATGTTGACTTTAGATTTAGAAAGTTTTGCTTCACCATTTTAGCGATGGTTAAAGAAGTAGCATGCCATTGTGAAAGCATTTTATCCGCAATTGGACAGGTGTGATCATCGATAAATTTTATCACCATGAAAACTTCTGAATTTTGTTGACTTGAAGATCTAAAAGTCCAATTACATCTCTGATTGATACACTTAAGATAGTACCTAGATACATTTATATACAATAAATGTATATGCAATACACAGTTCATATACAATATATATATGCAGGTGCTATAAAGAAATTACATAGTTCATATGCAGTACTTTATATGCAGTATATATACAGGTCTTATATAGTATTTACACAGTCTGTACACAGGTCATATGCAGTTTATATACAGGTCCAATACAGTAGTTATAATATTATATGCAGTATTTATGCAAATTTATACCAATATTCCAACAAAATATAAAACTTACACATTGTTGACACGGGTCATATAAAGTAGTTATATAGTTTAATATCCAATATATATGCAGGTGCTATACAGAAATTACATAGTTCATATCAGTACTTTATATGCAGTATATATACAGGTCCTATATAGTAGTTACACAGTCTATACATAGGTCATATGCAGTTTATATGCAGTATTTATGCAAATTTATACCGACATTCCAACAAAATATAAAACTTACACATTGTTGACACAGGTCATGTAAAGTAGCTATATAGTTTAATATCCAATATATATGCAGGTGCTATACAAAAATTACACAGTTCATATCAGTATTTTATATGCAGTATATATACAGGTCCTATATAGTAGTTACACAGTCTATACACAGGTTATATGCAGTTTATATACAAATCCTATACAGTAGTTACAATATTATATGCAGTATTGATGCAAATTTATACCAATATTCCAACAAAATATAAAACTTACACATTGTCGACACGGGTCATATAAAGTAGTTATATAGTTTATACCTTGATGATGATGATCTTTTCACCTTAAATTGGAATCTCTCACGGATTGCATAATGTTTCATCACACTTGATAGTGTATTTTAATCCCAGTACAACTGCCATTCTTCAACATCTCTATGAAGTGGATCCTTAATTATCGATTCGGGTTGTTCTTCTATTTCTTCATCTTCAATTGTATAATCAGAAATAGGTATCGGATGAACATGAATAGCAGTCGGAGATGTTTCGATCAAATTTTTAATTGAGGATTCTTCATTTTCAAATGTGTGTTGTAGTGTTATACACAATGGAAATTCATTTATATCCAAAAAAAAATTCTTCATCTCCATATAAAGTCTAACACTCATATCATTGTAAATAGTCATAGATCCACTCTTTACAATGTATTTTATTGTCATTAAACCAGAATTTCGCTCTAGATTCAACTGCTTATACAGTTCATCAACAAAATATTCGTACCTGCCATCCGAATTCAAAAGTACTCCATTGATTGTAAACTTTTCAAACTGTACATCACTTAACCACTCTCCTCCCTATTGTATCATAATTGGAACTAAAATTGAACTTGAAGCCATAATTTCGTATCAACTGAAGCTAATTGTGAATGAAAAAAACTTCATGAAGCTAATTGACGAAGGATTTTGTATATTTATATACAATTTATGAAGGTATTTTAAGGTAATATGGTGTATCTGAAAGAGGAATTTTGAGGTTTTAATGGAAAGAAATCCTGAGGTAAAATTGGGGAAGGAAAGTGTGAGTTTCAATTGAAAAGGAAAGAAATATATTACGCGATTTTTGCGGCTTTTTAGCGGTGATTAGAAGATGGTTAGAATATGGAATTATTTTAACGGCTATTAAGTGGGAATTAAAAACAAGGGCTATTTTTGTGGAATAAGTTTTATGAGAAGGGTTATTTTTGTCCTTCTCCCTTAATTAATGTGTATTGTTAGTACCCTATTTAGTACTATCCCCGTTAGGGGTGTTCATGGGTCAGTTTGGGTCAGTTATTGTTCAAAATCATAACCAAACCAACTTAGTCGGTTTTTAAATTTCTAAAACCAAACCAACACAAAAAAATAACCATCGGTTTGGTTTTTGTCGGTTTAGTTCGGTTTGGTTCGATTTGGTTTTTCGATTTATAACTTTAGTTAATGATAAAAGTTGAGATTTTTCTTAAAAAAATCAATCCAACATATGAGATGTCAACCGAGTGTTGTTCCTCAACCTTGAAACTAAGATGTCAATTTAGTGTTATACTTAGGCAAAGTCATGAACAACACCATATGAACGCTTCTACCAAAGTATTTAGAAACTACAAATAAGAGAATGATATGATAAATACCCCAAAAGGTAAATACATAAATTTTTTGCTCAACAGGGACCAAAAAGAAAGTTCAAAACTAGTGATTATTGATAGTCTAATAAAACTCACTTATAAAGTCTCATAGACAACAAGATAATATTCACAATTAATATCATTTGTCATTCAAAGTGCGAAAATCATATAGAATCTCATAACGTACTATCAACTAGATGGAGACATATGATTAAAAGTGCTATGACTAAAGTTAAATTCATGATTAAAATTTAAAATATTAAAAATAATTATATTTTATTTATGAATAATATATAAATAATTTATATATGCATATGTATGTGTGTGTATACATACACACACACACACACACACATATATATATATATATATATATTTTATCGGTTCGATTTGATTATTTTGTCGGTTATTTTAGAGTAAAACCAAATCACATAAGTATCGGTTTTAAAAATTTAAAACCAAATCAAACCAAACCTAACCAAATGTCGGTTTTTTTAATCGGTTTGGTTTGGTTCGCGGTTCTGTTTGGTTTTTAACCAAACCATGAACACCCCTAATCCCCGTCTCATTTTATATATCGCCATTTGATCGAACACGGAGTTTAAGAAATAAGTAATGACTTCGTAAAGTTTACAAAATTGTCCCTCTTAATGTTTACTTTTTAGTTATCTTTTCTTAATAAGCGGGATCCACTAAGGATAAAATGGGAATGATGTCATTAAATAATTATCAAATAAGGAAAGGTGACATTCTTTTTGGGACGGACCAAAACGAAAATGACGACACATAATATGAGATAGAGGAAGTACATTTTTTAGCTTATGTATAATTAACGTTTGTATTAGTTATTCATTCTACTATGTATTGAGGTGTGTGTTAGTAATACCCACCATTTTTTATGTATTAGTAATACAATGACCCTGAACACATGCATTAACTTATTAAATAACATTGTTATCCTTCAATATATTTTTTCACTTCCTTTTCCACCATTATCACATTCTCTAATTCCTTCCCACCATTTTAAAAAAGTTGCTCTTTCTCTTGTTTTACTTTCCCATGAAAATGAAAAGATACTTTGCCATATCATATTCCTCAACTCTTTTCTTTTTCACGATATAGTCTACATCAGGCAAAAAAAAAAAGAATTGTCGATTTCCAGATCAGAAGAATTGTTGGTGCTACTTTACTTGCGGTTGTTGTTTTCAATCTTCATGACAGTTGGTGCTACTTCATTGCCAAGAATTGTTGGTGCTACTTGTTAATGTTGGGTGTATTTTCTTCTACCCTTGAAAAAAGAATGTACAAGGAAGGATATTTAGGTAAATAATATTTTTTATAAAGATTATGTAAATATAGTATTATCTTTAATACATCAAATCAAATGTTGAATAAAAAATAATGTCTGCATAATTAATGTCAGTATTATTAATACTTGTATTAATAATGTAAGTATTATTAATACACCTTATTCAGTATTATTTTTATATACTCTACCAAACGATGTGTATTAGGTAGATTAATGTTTGTACAAAATTTTAGCATAATGTTTGGCTGCAAACTGCAAAGTCTCACTTATGTAGTACAATTATATAACAACATATGAGTGTACTTTTATAATTGATTTGAAGTGGATAAGATATAGAGTTAATATTTATTTTCAATTAATATTAGTATTACTTATATAATACTCCTATTCTTATACTACATAATAAACTATTGCATTAACAATGTCGATTATTAATAATAACTATTATATACTCCATATTTATACACTTTATTTAGTATTATTCTTGATAATGCAACGTAAGATAATTTCAATACAGTAACAGTTAATTCAAAAAATAATATTAGCATAGCTAATCTCAGTACTACTGTACTATTTGTCTTTGAACCAAATGAGCCCTAAAAGGTTGTGGGAACGTAGAAAATTCATTTATTCTTAATTAGATGTTTCAAATTTGAACTTTCAAAATGAAAAGATAAAAAAGTTACTAATAAACAATGTTTCTCCTTTAATAAGTCTTTCATAATAAAGATCCAAATTAATCGGGACTCAAAAACTGATCACAAATATAAAATGAAAAAAATTTAGGATGTCTTTAGTGAGTAGTATCTACAATGATATTCTAATTTTTCTTCTTCATATTTATATTTAAGTAATCCTCCATAACTATATTCACTTGCATCTGCTTCTACTATATATGTAAATTTTTTAGTTTCGTCTGGAAATTGTAATTTTGGTAATTCTTTACAAAGTATTTTTATTTTCTGTACTTCCAAAAGAAAATAAAAAATTTATATATGTAGTAGAAGCAGATGCAAGTGAATATAGTTATGGAGGAGTACTTAAATATAGATATGAAGAAGAAAAATTAGAACATCATTGTAGATACTACTCAGGAACGTTTAATGAAACAGAAATAAAATGGGGAATAAATAGAAAAGAATTATGCTCATTATATAAATGTTTATTAGCATTTGAGCCATATATTGTATATAACAAGTTCATTGTACGAACAGATAACAAACAGGTACGATGGTGGTTAACAAGAAAAATACAAAATTCAATTACAACGAAGGAAATTCGGAGATTAGTATTGAATATATTAAATTTTACATTTACGATTGAAGTAATCAAGACTAACAAGAATGTGCCCCTTTTTCAAGAACTTTACTACTCCCTCCATTTCAAATTAATTGAATTGTTGGGTTATGAGACACACCTTAAGAAAAATCTTTTAGGACATTGTCACACACCCCTTTTTCGCTCGAGGGTATCGAGGTCGAAGGGTTTTTTCAATTAAAGTGACGATATTGAATATGGATTAATTTATTTACAGAGTCGACACTTGGAATTAAGTTATGGTGTTCCAAGTCACCTTTTTGAATCCCTAATCAAAAGAAAATGACTCTTTGTTATGATCTGCAAAAATAAAAGACCGGGTAAGAAATTCTGTTGACCGAGGGGAAGGTGTGAGGCACCCCTCGAGTCCCGTGGTTCTAGCACGGTCGCTTTTATTGACTTATCTTGTTTTGAACTATTTGAATAAATCGTGTTAAGACCTAAATTCGCTCATTTTATTATACCAAAAAAACTTGTCTATTATCTTATATTAAATCGATGAAAGTTAATTTAAATTTTTTTTCCCAAGGTGCATTATTGCATCCTTGAAATTTTAAATATCTCAAAAAGATGCGTACACCGCATTTTTAATTGAGACGAATATTTTAAAACCACCTAAAATTTGCCTAGCGTTAGAGGCGTTGGTTTGACTCTTGAAAATTTGAGATCATTTTGTCTCACATCTTTTTTATTTTAATTAGTCACAAAAATAAAAATATTTTTATAGCAAAAAATAAATTAAAGAATATTATTTTTTTATAACCAAAAATAAATTAACTTTGAAATTTTTCATTTTTTAACTTTAGTTTTAAAAAATTTATTGCCATGCAAATATTTCTTATTAATTTTTTTATCACAAATTCAATTTATTTTCTTTTCCTGAGCACTAATAAAATTCATCATGACAATTCCGTTTTTCTATATTTCAAATACACTTTTAGAATAACATTACAATACAGTAACAACTATGCAAGCAAACTACAACAGTAAACACACACTTTTAAAATAACAATGTATAAAAATGATAATTATTCAAACAAACTACAACAGTAACAATACAACACAATATCAATTATCCAAATAGACTACAACAGTATAAATTTGAAGTTTAAATTGATTGGGCACAAAATGCCATGACTAAAAATATTGGACGATTTATCTTACTAAGTACCGAATTTTTCAATATTTAATTCCGATTCCATAACTTAAGAATAACCATTTTAAGTCGAAATCGTTAGATTATTCAACAATATATTTCATGAAATTTCAAACTTATGAAGGATTTAATATGTAATCTTTACTTCTTCGACTTGAATAAATAACTAAACATGTTATTCATGATAATAACACTCACATAAAAAAATCAGTCCGACCTATTGAATAATATGCAAATTCACTTAATAACACCATTCATGCTTGGAATGACAATAAACTTATAAAATAAAAGTACATAAATTGGATAAAAACCTGAATAATGAATTAACTAAAAGAGAAGCAAGAACGACATCACCGAAAACTCGACAGGAACCAAGGTCCAAACCCCAACCCAAGAATATTCAAAGTATCTTCTCTGTTTTTCTTCTTTGTTTCTGATATTTTTCTTTTCTCTGATTTTTTTTAGTTGTTTTCTCACTTTTTCTCTCTGTTTTTTCCTCTGTCTCAGTTTTTTTTTTTTTTTTTGCAGTCTGTGTTTTCTGATAGATGAATGTACGTTCAATATCTGGGGGTGGGAGTCCTTATGTAACAGGGTTCTTGGGGGGAAAAGTTAGATTAGGGATCAGATAGGGAATTTTAAATGTTGAATTGTTTTTTTTTTTAAATAGAAGATAAAAATTATACCAAATAAAAATAATAAATAAAATAATAATAATAATAATAATAATAATAATATACTAATAATTGATTAACTTTATATTTAAGAAAATAAAACAAAAGTTTATAAATAGCCAAAAATAAATATAATTAAGATAGTACTAAAACTACTAACTTATTTATTTAAAAAGAAACATATTTTTTTTAAATCTTTGTATTATTTTTTTTCAAATTGGAATAAAATAAAATAATATCCTAAGATTAATTTCATTTAGTTATTTATTTTTTAACTAAAAATTTGCTAAAAATAAAATAATAATTAAAATAATATCAAATCAAATATAAATATTTAATATCGAAAAATATATATATTACACTCTGGGATGGTCAAAAATCACGTGTCTACATTTTTTCCCCTCTTTGTGTCGAATCTCGAAAATTTCATACAAAGAAGTAGACAAGATATGATTTTTGACCCTCCAATTATTTAAAAGGTAAGGATAAAATGAAACTAAAAATAAAAGTAAAAATGTGATCGAGTCTTGTTTTTGGACATCCTACCTATCCCGAGTTATAAGGGAATCAAGTCACGAGTAGTTCAAAGGTAATATGGAGAGAAAAAGAGTTAAAAGTCGAATGAGATTCCGTCGAGTTTTCGGTTAACGACTTCTGCCTTTTACATTCAAATGGCTAACAAACAAAAAATGAAAAATGAAAAATACAAATAAAAATTACAATCTCTAGAATCTTGATTCTAATCTTCGTGACTTGAACTTGAAAATTCACCCTATTCTTCAGGCGGGCTCCTAACTTGTTATTTCTTTACTCTGTTCTTCAGGCAGGATCCAATCTTGAATTACCAAAATAGAAAGTACGTCTCAATGCCACTTGAATTACCAAACCAACGAAGTGCGTCTCCTTACCAATGTCGCTTGAATTATCAAAACAAGGAAGTGCATTTCCTTATCGATGCCGCTTGAATTACCCAAACAAGAAAGTGTGTCTCCTTACAAATACCTCTTGAATTACCCAAAATAAGGAAATGCGTCTCCTAACAAATGTCTCTTTAATTACCCAAACAAGGAAGTATGTCTCCTTACAAATGTTGCTTGAATTGTCCAATCAAGGAAGTGTGTCTCCTTACAAATGTTGCTTGATTACCAAACAAGGAAGTGTGTCTCCTTACCAATGTTACTTGAATTACCAAACAAGGAAGTGCGTCTCCTTACCAATGCCTCTTGAATTAGCCAAATCAGGAAGTACGTCTCCTTACAAATATCGCTTGGATTACCCAAATCAGGAAGTACGTCTCCTTACAAATGTTGGTTGAATTGTCCAAATAAAAAAGTGTGTCTCCTTATAAATATTGTTTTAATTACCCAAATAAGAAATTGTTTCTCCTTATAAATGTTGCTTGAATTGTCCAATCAAGGAAGTGTGTCTCCTTACAAATGTCGCTTGAATTACCAAACAAGGAAGTGTGTCTCCCCACGAATGTCGCTTTGAGAAATTACGGCCTTTGATGTTTAGGCTTTGAAATCATTGATTTGAAGGTAACATGTGTTCCTGAATAATGAACTAACTACAAAAAACATGATCGACGTCACCGAAAACTCGAACAAAAATTTACTTCAACACTCGATTTACAACTCTTTCTTTTCTTCAACTTGTTCTTCAAGCGAGCTCCTGGATTTTCTTTTCTGATTTTTCAAAATATATTTCTGAACTCAAAATAAAAGGTGAAACAGAAAAATAACATCCCATTCTTCAGGAGGGTCCTGGACATAAAATAAATTTTCATTCTTCAGGAGGGTCCTGTCCCATTCTTCAAGAGGGTCCTAAGCAAAAATAAATTCAATAAACACAAATAAATTTTTTGCCCCAGTTTGTACTAGAAAATTTGGTGAGCATCATCAGATTACAGTTTTTGAAAAGTACAAAAAGAGTGTGAGTCAAAGACTTGCTAAAGAAATGCATCTCGTCAGAGTAAAACTGATGACCAAAATTAAGAAGTGTGTCTTCTAAGAGTTAAATTGAAGGACTCGACTAGAAAGTGTGTCTTCTAGGAGTGAATGATCAAGTTAGAAACTGTTTCACCTAACAAATGAAAACTGACTTATTCAGACTAGGAAGTGCGTCTCCTAGGGGTTAAATGAAATGACTCGACTAGAAAGTGCGTCTTCTAGGAGTGAATGTTCAAATTAGGAAGTGCTTCACCTAACAAATAAAAACTGGCTTATTCAGACTAAGAAGTGTGTCTCCTAGGGGTTAAATAAAATGACTCAACTAGAAAGTGCGTCTTCTAAGAATGATGGTTCAAGTTAGGAAGTGCTTCACCTAACAAATGAAACTTGAATTATCTAGATTAGGAAGTGCGTCTCCTAGGGGTTGAATTTTTACCATAATTTGATTATCAAACCTGTGCAGCAAGATTGCTTCCTGCATCTGTGGAAATAATGCATTGCAGCCCTTGATATTTATGCTTTGAAGTCCTTAATTTGAAGGTAACATATTTCCTGTTTCATCAAAGAAAACTTGTGAGTTCAAAAACATGGTAGAAGGTTTGTGGCTTTAGCTTCTGTGGCAATCACTCTTGCTCTCACCATATTTAACCTTGCTTCCAACCATTAGCATCCATCACCAACTTGATGCATCATTGACCCAAACTCATATTATCAAAAGTAACTTTGAAAAAAACACAGTGCTCAACTAAACCCTTTGAACCCTGGTATTTCCATGAGTTCCCAAACTCGTCTGTTGACAAAACTTTCTGCATGCCTTATTTTGGCTCACAATCATGTCTCTTTCATGTGTTGGATTTTTATCTTGCTTTGTGCAGTTGAAGAAATTGGTAGTAAGCTTTGAGATCATTTCTTACTTGTTTTGAAATGGACTAGACTCAAGGACACGAGAAAAATGACAATGATAATTTTTTTTTTAAATAACTGACTCAAGAAAAAAAAATAGAAATATAGAGAAGGAAGAAAAGACAATGAATGTCCCTTTCCAAAAAAAAAATTATCTAAAAATGATAGTCAACTCTAATGATTATGACATGCATTTTGAATTAAACAACCTCATCTACCCACACTAATCATTACAACTCTTGTTCACTCGTTGAGTTTGAAATGGAATCAATCTTGAATATGTTCCCTCTAGATCACAATCCTCCTTCGGCTAGTGGCACCTCAATGAGTTTTTGCCTACGCCTATCTTATTTTCATTTCTTTCTCATCTCACTTTCGCCTTATGGTGCCCAAAAGGGTTTTCACCAATAAGACTCTCTCATTTTTTCATTTTTTTTTAAATAATGCCCAAATACGAAACATCATGTACTCATAACATATTTAGCCTTGACATTCTCAAATATCGATCTGAAGGTCTTTCTTTGGTTGTAACTTGGCTTTTGGAAAGGGTTAGAAAGAAAGGTCGGCATGAGGCTCAAAAATCTACATAACATTACGTGAAACATACAACTTTTGGAATTGATTTTTCTAAGAAAATAAATTTTTCCCCAGTTTTATTTCATTCTGGGTAATTTGAATTTTCTTTTGGTTAGACCGAACCTTAGAGTAGGGCTACCTACGTATCTTGTCATAGAAGGAATCAGGTCAAATGTAGTTCAGGCATCTTGTTCTTTTGCTTGATTTTTTTTTTCTTGACTTTTCTCTTTTTTTTTTTAGACAGAGATATTTTTTCTGACTCCATTTTTTTTTTGACACTTTTCTGACTCTATTTTTTTTCTTGACACTTTTTTTAAAAAATAAAATTTCAGACTCTATTTTGATTCCAAAAGACGGATATAAAGAAATTAAAAAAAAAGCTCAAAAGGGATAATAAAGGATGACACAACATTTGGATAGCAGAATGAAATGCCTTCGTCATATCAATCCTTAAAAACGCAAGTACATAACATGCAATCTAGGAATGGAACATGAAGATCATACACATCTTTTCAATATTGACCGTGACTAAGAACATGCACGTGTGTGTCACTTCTTTTAAACTTGTAAATCATACAGGTCTACTTGTATTGTACTTTCCTCACAACAGATGATTTTTTTATTTTTTTTAGCTAACTTCCTTTTGCTTCTTCTGACAATAGAAACTATATATCCTCTGGTTGATCTCATTCAAAAATGCTTGAGTTGAACCTTCTCATTGAAGATCAAGTTATTTTTTATTCACAAAGTGATTGCCTCAAAACATTCAAGTGAGGATGTAACTACGTCCCCAAAACATCTCAACACTTTACTTATTTTTCTTACTCAATTTTTTTTCAACTTTAGGTTCTTGATCGAATGTTTCAGTATTACATTGGATTTTAAGATCTGGCTGAAAATTCAACATGCTTATCATATTATCAGAATCACCATAGAAAAATCTCTTTGAAGAGATGAAAAAAAAAAGATAATATATATTGAGAAATAAAAATAAAAGGGATACACATTTTGTTGACAGAAAGATAGAAGGGTTTGAACAAAAACGATAAGAAAATCAGACAAGATAGGTCCTAAGCTACAACCCTAAAATAATTCGGGTAACAGAAAATAAAATAAAATAAAATAAACTACTAGACCTCTTCCTAGTAGAGAGAGGGGTGACTTTTCAATTGCTCAGCCTGACAACTTAGCCACTGATTTGCATATCAACATGACTAGAGCTTCCACCACGATCAACATCCTTCACCATAATTAATTTATCTTGAATTATTCTTTCTATTTCTCTTTTTAAAGCACGACAATCTTCAGTACTATGACCCTGAACACCAGAATGATATACATATCGTAAATTAGGGTCAAAGTTTCTTGATTATGGGTCAGGGGTATACCCAAGAAGAGGAGTGATCATTTCCTTTTGTCTCAGTTTCTGGAATAAACTGGTATATGATTCTCCAATTGGTGTGAAACTATCCCTTAGCTTCTGCCTCTTTTCATTGTTTGGCTTAGAGCAAAAATCGAGTCTGGAGGGGCTTGGGTATGTTTGTGGAATTGGAGAATGATTCTGAGGTGTTGGTGCACTCCATTGCGAGTAAGAAGGAGTCCGAACATATGGTTGTGCATTATAGATAGAATATTGAGGAGATGGAATGGAATATAATGGATTTTGTGGTGGAACATAGTGTCGTGAATGGTTATATGGGTCTTCGACATAAATTTGGGACTGAGATTGTGCGTAAGGGTGAAGCGCACCTCTCCAATTTTATCATGGACCTGGTGTAATAGTTGCTACATCCTCTTTTCTTTTGTTTCTACCAAAGCTTCCTGAACCACTTTGAATTGCTTGTGTTGTTGCTTTTAAAGTGGCTTGGCTGATAATCTTTCCGGACTTAATTCCACTCTCTACCATCTCTTCAACTTTAATGACCTCGGCAAATGTGTTTCCAATAGTAGAAAGCAAATGATGAAAATAATCAAGTTCTTGTGCCTATAGAAAGATATCAATCATTTCAGACTCTTTTATCGATGGTCTGACTCTTGCCGCCTGTTCTCTCCATCTGATAGTATATTCTCGAAAACTTTCGGTTATCTTTTTTCTCATATTAGTTAGTGTAGTGCGATCTGGGACTATCTCGATGTTATATTGAAACTGTTGAACAAAATCCCGAGCCATGTCATCCCACACGTGCCAATGGAAAATGTCTTGGTCAATAAACCATTCAGAAGCTACCCCTGCCAAGCTTTCTCCAAAGTGAGCCATAAGCAATTTTTATTTTCCTTCTGCTCCCCTTCATTGATTGCAAAACTTTTTCAAGTGAGCTACAGGATCTCCATGACCTTCGTATTTGTCAAACTTTGGCATTTTGAACCCCAACGACAAATGGACATCAGGAAACATGCACAAATCCTTGTATGAAACACTCTTTGGTCCTCCCAATCCTTGCATATTTCTCATACTCTACTCCAAGCTTTTTACTTTCCTAGCCATCTCCTTTTGTTCCTCATTCTTAACAATCTTTTCAATCACGATAGGAGAATCGTGTTAATGAGCATGATAATGTGGATTTTGAGGTTTGAAAGTTATTTCAGGAGGATACAACAGATCATGACTTGGTTCCCCTATATTCTTCTATGATGTCGATTGAAGACCCGCAGTAGCTGGTGCTATAGAAATAAAAAATAGGTTATTTGTGACAAACGGATTTGGTGGGCCCATGGTAGAAATACCTGCAGCGCCAGACACATTAGCATATGGGCCGAATCCAGGCGGGTAAAATGGATCGCTAGTTTGATCTTGAGCAGGATTTGGATCATTCATATTCGTAAGTCCAGGGATTGAGGAAGGCGGGGCTTGTCCATTTAACCAAGCTTGGTACAGTTCCGCCATCTGTTGTTTCAATAACTTAAGTTCTTCCATTGATGCTACTTCCTGCGAAATCAACTGATTTTGCTTTTCTTCATTGTCAGACCCTATACCTTCTCTGCAGGTCATTTTTCTTTTTTCCTTGTATCTGGTGTTGTACGGATGTGATGCCAGTTTAAACCACAAACCAACCACCAATTACTTTATCTTTCTATTATCAAGTAGCAAACAAGTGAGTGTTATATATTTAACAAATTATAATGCCACGTTGTATATCATGCTTCTATATGCATTTTCCAACCTATCATGGAAGGCTTTGTGTTTCATCCCGGCTTTTCTAGGCGTACTTTTTTGAAAAATTTTGATCGAACCCTTTAGAGGGTTGCCTACGTATCATGCCAAGACATGAATCAGATCTTGAGTAGTTCAAAAATTGGAGATACAAAGAAATATACCCTATTTTTTTAATAATGAGAAATTTATTTATTTATTTATTAAATAATATATTTTTCATTTTTGAAAACAACTTCCCTTTTTTAAAAAAAAAATAAAAGGAAAGACAACCATTTTTTAAAAGATCACCGAATCCATTGAGGACTGCCTACGTATCTCAATAAAATGAGAATCACATGTGCGTAGTTCTTGAAAATTATGTCGTACAAAACTCAGCCTCAAAACCCCTAAAGGTTCAGGGCTGTTAAAATTTATTTATATTTTTTATTTTGTAAAAACTGTCTCATGATTCCTAAAGATTCAGGGTTGTTAAAATTTATTTATATATTTTTTATTTATTTTGTAAAACTTAACCTCATGATCCCTAAAGATTCAGGGTTATTTAAGATATATACAAAAATCAAACCTAAGGATAAGAAAAAATAATAATTCTGAAAGTACTCATATTTAAAATATTTCTCAATAAATCTATGAATAATTTTTCAAAAGATAGGATCGTATCCTGAGAAGGACTTCCTACGTATCCCACTAAGATGTGAGAATCAAACTCTCATAGTTCGTGAAGACCGTAAAATTATATGAATATATATTTAAAAAAAATCCTTTCTTTTAAAAAATAAAATTTTTCTTTTGAAAAATAATTCACTAAATTTGAGGATAATATAATCTCTTGCATTTTAAAGTTGCCTAAAGTCGGTCAACAACCCAATAAGCCTTCAAAATAAATGTCAAAAAGCACATAAGATGCACATGTTGGTCATTATAAAAAGGATACCTGTCCTAGACAAACTCGGCCCCTGTGCCGAGTCCCGCTAAGTCAAATGTATATGATGCAAATAAAGCGACACCTAATAGGGATAACCAAATTCTAAGTTTTCAGTTCTTCTAAGTTTAAGCTTAAATAGGGATAGGTATCTAGACTGGCTTACCCGAACGGACACTCGAGCCGGGGAGGGACAACTTGGTCGGTAGCAGGGCAACACCGCCTTCGTTGTTGATCCGAACCCCGCCTAACATTTGTGACTATAATCTTTCACCAGGTGTCTTGACACTCCAGCTATCTCAAAAAAAAAGTAGGATGCATGTGTTGCATTCCTTCTATCCTATTTCAGAGACTCAGAGTAGGTGCGCAAGAGAAGACAATATATAATACAGTTCAATTAATATCAAAGCGGTAAATAAGAGACAAGTAGCACATAAGGCCAATAAACACAATATCAACAATAATTAAAGCAAGTATAAGTTAATATAAAAAGCTCGAATTCTTATTATTCTCCAACATAGTCGCCAGAGATGTTACACCCCCTTTTTCGCTCGAGGGTATCGAGGTCAAAGGGTTTTCCCAATTAAAGTGATGATATTGAATAGAGATTAATTTATTTACAGAGTTGCCACTTGGAATTGAGTTATGGTGTTCCAAGTCACCTTTTTGAATCCCTAATCAAAAGGAAATGACTCTTTGTTATGGTCTGCAAAAACAAAAGACCGGGTAAGGAATTCTGTTGATCGAGGAGAAGGTGTGAGGCACCCCTCGAGTCTCGTGGTTCTAGCACGGTCGCTTTTATTGACTTATCTTGTTTTGAGCTATTTGAATAAATCGTGTTAAGACCTAAATTTGCTCATATTATTATACCAAAAAAACTTGTCTATTATCTTATATTAAATCGATAAAAGTTAATTTAAAAAAATATTTGTCAGGGTGCATTATTGCATCCTTGAAATTTTAAATATCTTAAAAATATGCGTACACCGCATTCTTAATTGAGACGAATATTTTAAAACCACCTAAAATTTACCTAGCGTTAGAGGTGTTGGTTTGACTCTTGAAAATTTGAGATCATTTTGTCTCACATCTTTTCTATTTTAATTAGTCACAAAAATAAAAATATTTTTTATAGAAAAAAATAAATTAAAGAATATTATTTTTTTATAACCAAAAATAAATTAACTTTGAAATTTTTCATTTTTTAACTTTAGTTTTAAAAAAAAAATTGCAATGCAAATATCTCTTATAAATTTTTTTATCACAAATTCAATTTATTTTCTTTTCCTGAGCACTAATAAAATTCATCATGACAATTTCGTTTTTCTATATTTCAAATACACTTTTAGAATAACATTACAATACAGTAACAACTATGCAAGCAAACTACAACAGTAAACACACACTTTTAAAATAATAATGTATAAAAATGATAATTATTCAAACAAACTACAACAGTAACAATACAACACAATATCAACTATCCAAATAGACTACAACAGTATAAATTTGAAGTTTAAATTGATTGGGCACAAAATGCCATGACTAAAAATATTGAACGATTTATCTTACTAAGTACCAAATTTTTCAATATTTAATTTCGATTCCATAACTTAAGAATAACCATTTTAAGTCGAAATCGTTAGATTATTCAACAATATATTTCATGAAATTTAAAACTTATGAAGGATTTAATATCTAATCTTTACTTCTTCGACTTGAATAAATAACTAAACATGTTATTCAAGATAATAACACTCACATAAAAAAATCAGTCCGACCTATTGAATAATATACAAATTCACTTAATAACACCATTCATGCTTGGAATGATAATGAACTTATAAAACAAAAGTACAGAAATTGGATAAAAAACTGAATAATGAATTAACTAAAAGAGAAGCAAGAACGACATCACCAAAAACTCGACAGGAACCAAGATCCAAACCCCAACCCAAGAATATTTAAAGTATCTTCTCCGTTTTTCTTCTTTGTTTCTGATATTTTTCTTTTCTCTGATTTTTTTTAGTTGTTTTCTCACTTTTTCTCTCTATTTTTTTCTCTGTCTCAGTTTTTTTTTTTTGCAGTCTGTGTTTTCTAATAGATGAATGTACGTTCAATCTCTGGGGGTGGGAGTCCTTATGTAACAAGGTTCTTGGGGGGGGGGGGGGCAGTTGGGGGAACAGTTAGATTAGGGATCAGATAGGGAATTTTAAATTTTGAATTTTTTTTTTAAATAGAAGATAATAATTATATCAAATAAAAATAATAAATAAATAAATAAAATAATAATAATAAAAATAACAAATATATAATAATTGATGAATTTTTATATTTAAGAAAATAAAATAAAAATTTATAAATAGCCAAAAATAAATATAATTAAGATAGTACTAAAACTACTAACTTATTTATTTAAAAAGAAACATATTTTTTTTAAATTTTTGTATTTTATTTTTTAAATTGGAATAGAATAAAATAATATCCTAAGATTAATTTCATTTAGTTATTTATTTTTTAACTAAAAATTTGCTAAAAATATAATAATAATTAAAATAATATCGAATCAAATATAAATATTTAATATCGAAAAATATATATATATTACACTCTGGGATGGTAAAAAATCACATGTCTACAGACATAACTGTAGGTTACTTTCCACTGTTACCTTTTTAATTGTTCTTAAATTACTCTCCTAGAAAATGTAAAGTACTTAAGAACCATTTTAAATGAAAGGGTAAAATTGAAAAAAAATTCCAACATGTCTCTTTAAGAATGAACAATTCATTTATTTTGAATATTAAAAATAGTTCAATAATTCATTTATTTTGAAATAGAGTGAGTAGCTTATTTATCCTTCTTTTTGAACCACTCACCATCACGAGCGTCATAACAACAGCAACAACAACATACCCAGTATATTTTCACCAAGTGGGGTTTGGGGAGGGTAAGTGTACACAGTCCATACCACTACCTCAGATGTGAGATAGAGAGGTTGTTTCCGATTGACCCCGACTCAAAATAAAATAATTTATACAAAGAATAGTAAAAGGACAAGATACAATATAAATCAACACATCCAATAATACCATATACAAGATACACCAAGTAATGTAACAAAAGATACAACATCCTAAACTCATACTAACCTTCTACCCTAATCTGCCTCCTCCATAACTTCTTATCCAGGGTCATGTCCTCAGAAAGCTAAAGCTGCTTAATATCATGTCTAATCGCCTCCTCCTATTTTTCTTCGGTCTACCTTTACCTCGCTTGAATCCATCCTAGCCAACCTTTCACACCTCTGCACTAGGGCATCCGTGCCCCTCCTCATCACATGACCGAACTATCTTAACCTTGTTTCCCTCATCTTGGCTTCCACCGAAGCCACTCTCACCTTATCTTGAATAACCTCATTTCTAATCCTATCTTTCTTAGTATACTCACACATCCATCGAAGCATTCTCATCTACGCCATCTTCATCTTCTGGATGTGTGTCTTCTTAATAGGCCAACACTCTACCCCATACAACAAAGTCGGTCTAACCACCACTCCGTAGAACTTTCCTTTAAGCTTAGGAGGTACCTTTTTGTCACACAAGATTTCGGAGGTGAGCCTCCATTTCATCCACCCTACCCCAATCCGATGATTGACATCCTCATCAATCATATAGTATAAGTCACTTGCGGAAATATTTTTTACAATAAGAACTTTCATGTCACAATATTTTCAAATCTGGAGGTAGAGTGGGAAGTACAATTTGATAACATCCACCAGCTTTAATTTGGTTAAATATTATATTTATTTTAAGAAATTCATTTAAAGGACTTACAGTTTAATTAGTTGAAACATACCGCTCATAACTGTGATATAGTAGGTTCGAGCTCTATTAAGCCTACCACCCTTTCTCTATACAAGGCACTTGAAGTACCCGTCACCTGCAGATCTCAATGACGCGATAAGAACCACACTATTGTCGCTACCCTTGAGCATGCCTCATTTTCTTATCACTCACCAATATATATAAAATTATTAATTTGAAATTCAGTAAATAAAAAAGGCTAAAATTCACATTTCATAAACTTCAAACTATAAGTGGAAAAAAAAGGACAACTCGGTGCACTAAAGCTTCCGCTATGCACAGAGTCCAGGGAAGGCCCCACCACAAACTTCAAACTATAAGTAATACAATATATGTGTCTAGAATATTATTCTAAAGGCAACATGTATGTGTGCCTGAAAGATAATACAAAATTAATCAATTAATCAACTAATCAAATAGTATTACATATTGTAATGGAAAAATACCTTAAATTCATTATCTGATCAAATACTATTACATAAATTAAGAAGAAAAGAAACTAATTTGAAATAGTAAGAAGTAAAATACTAAAACTTACATATATACACAAGGTAACTTTACCTTATTGCATAAAATTCCATATTGGAAAAAAAATTACAAAAATCCCAAAGTAATTACTTAAATCCCTTAAATTCACTCTTTCTCTCTCACCCCCTCATACATATCAAAATATCATATTTTGCTCCTATTTTAGTGCACTGATTTTTACTCCATATATGTGCTCCTTTATTTACGCCTACAATCAAGCTAATGTAATATTAATACTCTCTCATCCCCCTCCTATTTGCGTCACTTTTATAATTGAAATTGAAGATGTACACTTTCAATTCACGTAATAAAGGAAATTGAATCATTCTTTTTTCTTATTATCCCGTAGCCAATGAAATGTTACAATAACACTAATTTTTTCTTTAAATTATTATAATCTTGTAGATAATTAATGTATAAGGTGAATATTTTATATGTATAGTGTGATATTATACATTTTGAAAGATTATATTTTAATGTATAAGTTATAATATATCAGACATTATACATTAGTTATTTTTGGAAGATAATGTATAATATAATTCTTCTGCTATATACTTCATTATGTTATACATTGAGAAGTTCTTATTACATTTAAGAGGCATTTTATGTATTATTTAGTATTATACAATTAGAAAGTATTAATATTGTATAAGGTTACATTATACCTTCTGATAAGGATACAAATGTATACATGTTTAAAATTAATACTTAAATGTATAGTATTATACATTACTGCAGATTATTTTTTAAATGTATAATGTGCCCACATATATGTGCAACTGTTGTATAATGTTATCTTTTAAATTCCAACTTATCCGTTATTTGCATTGATTCAATAAATACATCACATATTGAATAGTAAAACTGAATATATCAATTGTATTTGGATATATATTATTCTCATTTTACTATTTTGTTAACTGATGTTTATTTTTTTTCATGAATTTTAAATTATTTATAATAAATTTATATGATTCCGTGAATGAAAGATAATTTCTTTCGTAAAAACATACTTTGAAAATTAATTTTCTAGGAGCTTAATGGATGATATCAGTGTGAACACAAATAATCCATACGTATTAATATTACTCCTACTAAAGTAAAGGAAAGAGAATGAAAAACAAATACTCCCACTAGATTTTATATTATTTTATGTTGTTGTTACATAATTTTTAAAAAGGTTTTAATTAAAATTATACTTTATAATTGTTTATGTAATCTATTACTACTAAAAATAGTATAGGAAGGAAATAATAAGACTTTTTTATCTGTTAAAATGAATAAAAAACATAAAATATTATAAATGAGAACAATTAATAGTGATGTTTAAGAATTTTTTTTAATTTAAATTTCAGTTAGTATATTTAATCATACACCACATAATGATATGTAATTAATTGCGTTAATTAAGGTATAGAAAAATAGTATCTAATTTCTCTTTCCATAAATATAGGCAAATCTGTTTCATCATACGTTGCAGTAATGTATAAGAGTCTACCTAATATATAAGTATATTTTATAAATTAGGGAGAAAGAAAACCTGAGATTATATGTAAATACTTTCACTATAGAAGAGATTTATGTGGTTTACCCGGTAAAATAAGCAAAAAAGAAATGGGCCCAATAAGCCCAAAAAAGGCCAGACTAGGTGGGTCATAACCATGTAATGAAGTTTGATGAGAGTTTCAGAAAAAGAAATATATGCAAGCAAAGCATAGATACTCATCAAACTTTAGATTTGACAGTATATACCCTTATCCATTCATATACAACAACAATAATAAATCCAATGTATTCTCACAAAGTGGGGTTTGGGGAGGGTAAAATGTACGCATTTCATATTGTTACCTTCGAAGAAGTAGAGAGGCTGTTTTCGATAGACCCCCGGCTCAAGATAAAGAATAGTAAACAAGAGCGTAATGAAACATGAAGCGGAATGGATGACATAACATAAATAAGGAATAAGACATAATAAAATAAAAATCGGAGCAATACGAAATAAGAGATAAGAAATAGGACACCCACCTAGTAGCAACATACACTCACAGACCAAAGACACCCGCCACACCTAAACCCTCCTGACTGGGGGCTCCTACCTATGGACACAGTCTTAGGATTACTAGCCCGGATATACATTACAAATAATTGAAGACGAATTCAAAATTTAAATTTTATGAACTCGAAATATCATTAAACTATTGACAATTTGAGTTGCAAGTTTGAAATTTATCTCCCTGGACGTAGGTTCGAGCCGTGGAACTGTGAAAGCAGTCACTAATACTTGCATTAGAATAGACTACCTATATCACACACTTTAAAAGTGACCTTTTTTCCATACCTTGCTTATAGGGATGTTGTGTGCGTCGAACTGTCCTTTTTTAAAAAATAATATATACAAACTCATGCCCTTTTCTCAAATCCGTAGAATCAAGTTTCTCATTTACTCACAAAGGAGGAGCCGCCCCCACCAGACACACAACTATAGTTATAACACACTATTTCACATCGTTGATCAATCAAATTACTGAGTTCGACTGAACTCGTAGGGTATTACTATATTGTACATCCACCTCAGACATTTATTTATACAATGGACCCAATGGAGGCAATTATATCAAATTGTCAAAGTGTGCTGTCAAAAGGGTACTATAGTTGTGGCTTGTGGATCACCACAAAGAATTTTCTTTTAGGTCCCATTTGCAACACACATAGAGCCTACATATTTTCCCTTCCCACATTCCCTATGCTTCTTTAATTAATATATTCCTTCAATCAATTCACATGCACAACAACGTGGGTGAGAATTGAACATTAAACTTTTGGACATTACAAAAACGACGTAGTTCAAACTAATTTGTTCGAAGCTTCGATTATTTTATTAGATACTTGATGTTATATTGAATAACCTTTTTTAAATCTAAGTTCAAATAAATGAGAAGAAATTATATATAGGGTCACTAGAAAATATTTCTTTTGTTGCTGGTTATAATGTGATGCCTATTATGTTAACTAGATTATAGTACTGTTAGATGAACATTCCTCAAAAGAAAAAGAAAAAAAATCAACAGATAATCTCCCATGTCACTTGGCATTGGGGGCGAAGTTAGCTTGAAGAAAAGAATTTAATTGAATTTCTTCTGTTGAAAATGCACAAGCCAAAAATTAATTAATTATTTTTTTTGTTATATATAAATCGTTGAGATAGGGATAAGATCTGTATATATTCTCACTTCCAAACCACACTTTATGAGATTATTATAATTGTATTAAGTACCGTCTATTTTTCAATATTTAGATGATTTATTATAATTATGAGTGATATAATTATTACAATATTTTGTATTCATTAGAAATATTGTATATTATGTAAGGACGTTATTATAACATGAAATGTAAGATTGTTTTTTTTTTTTTTATCAGTATGAGCACTTAATAACTTTTCTTATCAACATTTTGACAGAGACGAGAAGAAAGCATAAAAATAATAGTGCTTACTTGACACTTTTCAGTGTTACTTTTGAAAAACATCCATTATTTTGAAATTTTCAGGACAATTTTTCTTTTTGAATTATAGAGGTCGAAAATGAAAATAGTTATTTATGAATATTACACAAGGGGCCGTTTGGTTTAATTAACGTATAATATATTCATTAATTGTGAATATAATATATTAGGTAATATATAACGTATAATATTATGAATATATATACGTTAATTATGTTTAATTATATATATATTATGTTAATATATTTAATTATAATATATTATGTTAATTATGTTTAATTATATATAATTTAATTATATATAACATAATATATAACGCAATATATTCTCACACACACATAAATTATGTTTAATTAACGTATAATATATTCATAAATAAATAAATTTTGAACAGTTTACCATTCAAAATGGTTGTTAAGGATATAAATTATGTTTATTTATATATTTGAATTTCTCTAAAAAATAAAATAAAAATTAAGAATGAATATTTAAAGCTTAAAAGGATATATATATATATATATATATATATATATATAAAGTTAAATAAGATGAAAGTTATTTTGGTAATCAATCAATTTATTTCTAGAAATTATATCATGCATATTACTTTGAATACAACAAATCAAACACTCAATAAAAAAAAAAAATACATAACGTAGCATACTTAAGTATTAAATTATAAAAAATAACAACACTTTTATCAAATTACATTTTGTAGCATATGTATTTGTATTTTTGTAGCAACAGTTTGCAAAAATACAAAATACATATCGATCATAAGGACAGTAAAAATCATATGTATTTTTATTTTTGTAGCAATGGTTTGCAAAAATACAAAATACAACTTGTTATATTATGTAATTATGAAACTGTTGCTATGAAACTCATAATTAAGGGGATAAGTATGCTATTTCTAAATTTTACCAGCATAACTAATCCCAATATAACTTATCTCATCACAACTTATCCCAGCATAACTAATCTCGTTATAACTTGTTTTCAAACCAAATGACCTCTAGCATACATATTTTGTTTATCCTAGACCATGGGACAACCTAGTTTTTGATAGTTAATAGTTGTACATTTTCTCGAAATATTTTTTTATTATATATAAGTCGTTGAGACGATAAAAAACTTTTTTTTTTTTTTAACAGTGGTAAATGGGTTCAAAAATTACTTTAATCACAAGATTCAAATCGAGTATGACGTTTTTCTAAATAAAATTCTGGTTGGTCACTAAGTAATTATTTATAGTGAATATTCTTATGTCCTTGTGTGATATCTCGAGGCTAAGAATAGCAAATAAAACTTCTACTTATTAAAAAAAAAAAAACTTGAGCATATTATAAATTAAAGCATTACTTGAGGCAGGGGATTTATCGAAAATAGTCTCTCTATCTTCGCAAATAGGAGTAATGTTGCGTACATATTACTCTCCCCAAACTTCACGTATGAAATTTCATTGAATATGTTATCGTTGTTGTAATATTATTAATTAATAGCACTGTTAGCAAAAACTTTTGCCAACAACTGTTGGCAATACCAGCTGGATCTTCTAGCAAATAATAAAAAAATGTTATAAGCCTATCAATAATTCGACTTGAAATTAAGCCCAATATGATAGAGATATTGTTGGAAAAACATGTTCCGTGAACACAAAATACATGAAGAAGAACACAAAGATGAAGGTATGACTATATGAACGCCGAACACAGGATTAAAGGCTTGAAACACGTTAAAAACGACATTTGCTCCCTTTTCTCTGCGAGATTGCTATGGGATTATATGCAAATAGTTTTAGCGGATATGACAAGCCTATAAAATTCTGCACTAAACAAATAGTGAAGAAATTCTCCTGGAAAGCAAGAACGTATTGAACTTAATCTTTTGGAGAAGAAAGAAATTCTTGGGAAAAGTTGTAAAGAAGTAAACACACAACGAAACCGAAGGGGTTCAACATCTACGTACTATATATATACACACAAATAATCTTAACCACGTATAAATAGTAAAAAAAATTCGCCGAAGGGCATTCGGACTAATCCCTCGGCACTACCTAGCTAAGCCCCTGGCTATACCAACAGTCCTCTCTGCCTGCAACACTCCTCCACTTAAGTTCCTTGTATGGAAAGAGGAGAAAAGAAAAAGGAAGCCAGATATGAACATTGTGTGAATTATAACCATATTAGTTTGCAAACTTTTAAGTCTGCTTGACGCCCTCTCGATTTCAAACCTAACAAGAAAGACAATAAGTGGACAAAAGCTGGATAAAACTAAAGAACACATTCAAACTTTCAGTATCTGTTCCTATTGCTTTGCATTGAAATAATATCACAAATATATGTTTGGTGAGAGTGTATCTTGAAATCTGATGGACAGCAAAGAACTACTATCAACTTATGTATCTAAACTAATGTACATTTGACTTACAAAAGTTGTGAGGTCCTCCCAAAGCAAAATTCACAACAGGAGGTGTAACAAGCTTTGACCAAAATCACAAAACCAAAATTATACCAACAGAAAATAAAGATCAAAAAAGAAGAAAAAAATGGATAGAAGCACTAACTTTCAACTATAATGCTAGAAATTTTCTCCCTGCTATACATCCCAACCATCGCTTCGATGGTGAAATTCTGATTTTCTACTTGATATACTTCCATACATTTCTGAAAACTTTTGGAGGCAACTGCTTCTGAGTCCATAGTGAGTTTGTGTATTCCGGCTAATTGCAACGCCAGAAAACTTTGAAGTATCAATTGCCCATGCAGGTTTCACGTATTCAACTGTACTGGAAGAGCTCGCGTTTGCATACAAGTAGTTTAGCAACACATCCTCACAGTTAAAAAGCTTGTCCACCACAGCCCTGCCGGCTGCAGCTTCTTTGCTCCAGTACTTCTTGAAAGCCATTTTGCTGTCCATGAAGGCTGCTCCTGTCAGAATCATGTTGTATCCATTGTGCTCGCGAGCATGATTCTCAGCTCTATATTTCAATGGGTTTCCATCCGCAAGCCGGGGGTAGAACCCTACAATGCGCTCGGGATGCTCACGCCATACCTTAAATCCCCGTTCAACATCATCACAAGGCATCATAATGTCGTCATCAAGCTCAAGAACTGCTCGTGTCTTTATCAGAGGATCTACCTTAAATCGGTTGTTGAGTGAATTTTGTTCCTCTACTCTTATCCTCACTGGCACTGCTGAATCGAGCTCACTCAATTCCGGAGGTTGGCCTTTGTTCCACACTACAACGATCTCACGCACTGAAGAACACCTTGAGTAATGCTTGACGTACATTTTCAAGTTCCAGAGTCGAGCATCGTAGGTCATTGTTAATAAAGTGAATTGAGAGTACTGACCGTTCAAAGGATAAGCTTCCTGTGCACCACTGCCTCCATAGATGTATTTAACTCCAGTGCACATTAACACCAGAGTCGCTAAAAATATCACAGCAAGAACCAACCCTCCACTGCATGTTCTTGGCTTTATTCTGGCACGAAGAGACGAGCTTGCTCTGTTCAGCCGACTACAAAATAGTCTCATTCTGTTAGATAACAAACTTGATCTTTCCCAATCGAATGTAGCATCACTCCTCTTTCCAGCATTGTGAGGGCACCAACTTAAGGGAACTAATCCTTTCACTGCTCCTAGCAACATACCAAACAGTATAACTAGCATTACAACACCTAAAACTGATGCACAACCTAAAATAAACCGTCGATTTACATCTCCTGAAGGAACTCGGTCCCCATCCATAACTGCAATCCACTCCCCAGAGCTCAGTTGCTGCACATCAAGTTGATGACTGCGGGCACCATTCCAGGCATTTCGTCCCTTCATTGACTCTTTAAGACCCAAAGGCACCTCAACTTCTTTGTAGTCCGTAGGAGTCAGAACTTCTATTTTGAATAGACGCAAGCGCTGCCCATATGTCTCACCACAGTCTTGACCAGCACGATGAAGATGGCCATCATATAAAAATGGTCTACCTCCATTTCGGGCCCCCTTGCTCTTATCCGTGTTATAGATAGGATTCTTTTTATGCGGTTTCCAAGGACCAAGTGGTGAGCTACTATACCAAATCTCCAAATGACCATTCTTCTTGGCACCAATTCCACTGTGATCGGAACCAAAGAGCCAGTACTTCCCATCATGTTGAGTGATAAAAGAATCAACAAGTGGCTTTTTCATTAAGACCTTTTCTAGTTTCCATTCCGTAGGAAACTTTACAGCTCGATAAAGACGAAGATCCCCATTAGCACTGCCCTCAGGCATCATATAGATCTGCACAAAATAATACAGATGAAGGAAATATTAATCACGGCTTCAAGCAAAATAGACTTCAATGTTAGCGCAAGATTAACATTTGCAGGTAACAAGGAAGAAACTAACAGTTAAAAGCAGATTTAAAGACCACAAAATCAACTGATAAAGACTGTTTTAAGAATTTTATTTGTGGTGCATCAGAATAACACTGCAGATACAGACATAGTCTGTATAGTTGACCCATCCCATTTTAAGAGTAACAAATTTTAGCAGGATAGCTAATGCTAGATTGAATAGTTTCATTCTACAGAATCAGATCCTGCCTATTCACGAGTCTGTCAGAATAGAAGCATAAACGTGAAATCACATTCACACATGCTACCTACAAAGCATGTCACACGGTACTTGCAGGTTCAATATTTGTAAGTCCTTACCCTCCCTCCATACTCTTAAGTCTATAGTCTAATCTCACCCGATTAAGCTTCTTTACAAACCAAACTTCAGGCTTCGGTATAGCAAGATGAATGTTAGTGTTGCAGACAGAATTGAGTAACATGACTCATAGGTAGTTCAGGAAGAAAAGATCTTACATTGCCATTGTAGTCAAAGACATAAGGATAGGAGAGATGCCAGTCTTCATCCAAAGCAACACCCAACTGTTCCCATGTTGCTCCCTTATCAGTACTTCTTGCAACTCCAATATCCCCTTGCATTGTGATTGAGTTCTTCGCTTCAAAGAACAGGTAAAGGATGTCTCCCTGAATAATGTAATCAAACAGAAAAATAGCAATCAAGATCATATATACACTAAATGAAAGGACTCTAAAGATTATAGCACAACCAAACGTCCCAGTGAAAATAGTACAAAGAAAAAATATCATATAGCACCAAAACTAGACAAGCCGTATACATGGCAGTACTTTCAGATGAGTAATGCTACATTTAAGAAAACAATATATTTAAATATAAGTGAAACTTAAAAATCCTGGTTTTGCTTTTAAATTAATTTTTGCAACCTTATTATGTGCCACTTTAAATCTAATTCTTCTTGGGTTTATTTATGGAGTAGAAAGAGAAATCTATTGAATTAGTTTTATGGAGTAAAGCAACATGGATACAACATAACTGCTTCTCAGGACACATTAACCGTTATGTATCAGGGTTGCAACGAGTAGTTTTCAAAGGTTTAGTTTAAAGGACAACTATGGTCAAGGATACTTAAGGAATTACTGAAAGATCACTGGTTCAGTTAATTACTCCCTTCCTTTTTGTTAAATTGATCCCAACTGAATAACTCAGAGGATTAGAACACACATTTAGGATTTGCGACCGCATAGTTAGAAATTTATTTAAGAATGGTCGGAAGCTCGAAACAGATGATTCTGAACCAGATTTTTTTTATAAAGTAGAATATTTGGGTATAGGAAGTTTGCCTTCGAAAGAAAGGTCAAATCAATTCAGAAAAACATATATCTCATTCTCCAGCTCTTATATTCCTCAAGACTAAATTACTTGTAGTGTCATCTTATATACCATTTCTGCACCCCAGACATTAATTGAGCCCATCATCACACTGTGATCTCATTTTTAGCAGATTCGACTCAATTTGTCCAGTCTCAATTGCATATTTGTGGAATCAGGAATTCACCTTTGCTCTTTTCTTTTCGTTTTACTGGAGAAAATTGGATTTGATGCCTCTTAAGGATAAGGGAAAATCAGTTCAAGTGCTTACTAGAAATATAACCTAAGCCAATCATGTCATTTCTAGTTAATAAAAAATGCCTGGTTTGGTACAACCATACAGAATTAGAAATCCCATGTTTTTGCACATTATTTACTCAAATTTACTCAGGGGACGAGCTACGCCCCACTCGGAGCAGAATAATAATCATAACAAAGGAAAACAACATCCAAAATAGACAAAAGGATAATGTCAAGGAACTAAACTCTTGCCTTTTCCATCGCTATCGACTCTATGACTCAACCTATTACTCCTGCTCGGTAGGATTCCTCACCAAGAGGATGTTAAATAATCATACGACATCATCATCCAATTTAAATAATTGCAACAACACACAGCAGAATATTTAATCCATCTGTTTCAGGATGGCCATTAAGCTAGCATGGTTCAATAAACATCACATCATATCTCTAAAAGATGATGATAATAGAGGATTAAAGTTAAATACTCCCCCACAAAAGTCTCATCAATGAAACTTCAAACAAGTAATCATACTTTCACCAACCGGATTACACAGATGACGGGAAGCCAAAGATGCTTTCTTTTATTTGCATATCACACAAATATAACAAAGTCAATCCATCACAGAGTAACAAAAGCAATAAAAGGCAAATAAGACATAAAAAAGGAAGTTACCTGAACATAAAGAAAAGGGTCAGCAACAAAATTACTAGGAAAACTAGCCCCAGAAGCTGAAGCACAAGTGACAACTGGATTTGCCACTGGCCATGCTGCAGTCTTGTTCCTCCAAACATTTGCCTGCCAAACATTTTCAAACACAAAGTTCAACAATCTTGAAATTCATACAAACCAAGTAATTTTCATCCATGAAAAATAAGCTAGCATTTGACCATAGATTTTGGGAGTAGTTTCTGAAAATTCTTCAAATATTTGTTTGACCATGAAATTCGATCAGATTTATTTCAAGTTCCTTGTGAACCAAATTTTGGGGTTTTAGGACTTCTACTCACGAAAGATCAATTTTTATCCAAGTAAAATGCAAGTCAAACACAACTTCTAATTCCAAAAATCACAACTTCAAGAACTCAACTTTTCAAGTTTCAACTTCAAAATCTACAGCCAAACATGAGCTAAAATCCTTGACCACAAAACACAAGATGCATCCCCCCCCCCCCCTTCCTCCTCCCTCAAAGAAAAAGATCAAAAACCTCAATTGGAAAGGCTCAAAACATTAAATCCCAGAACCCCAAATCACAGTAAATCAAGACTAAACCTTTTCAACTAAAAAATGAGCAAAAACACAAGGGGGTGTTGTTGAGCTTACCTCTTCAATGGGTTTAAGATTAAAAGGAGAATCACCATAGTAAACTCCAATTGACCAAGAACCTTCATTGTCTTCATTACAACCCAAAGAAGAAAGTGTTGTATGTACATTTGGTGGTAACAAAAATCTACAATAAAGTCCACCAATTGATGCTAAACATACAAAAGCCACCAAAAAAAACACACAAGCTGAAGAATTAGCACAACCATCACCACCATTACTACCACTCTTCCCACAAATAGTATTCTTATTGCACCACCTCCACCACATACTACCACCACCACCACTACCACCACCGTGCACGGTGGACCCTGAAACTGCAATTGGTAAAGACCCCATTTGCCAAATTTGCAAAAAAGTAAAATAAAAATTAACCGCCGGAAAATCAAGAACTGGCCAAAACCGCCGGAAAATCAAGAACTGACAAAAACCACCATTATGTATTTAGCTTTTCTTTTTTTTTCTTTTTTTCTAAAGTTTTTAGCTTTATGATGAATTTGTATATATATATTTTTTGCTACTATGTGTAATTCTTGAATTGTTGTTCAACTCAAAAAAGGTGACAGAGAGGTGGGAAACAAAAAAAAGAACAACAAATGTTGATTAAGGAAGTTGCAGTAGTGGTAATATGTTCCTTAATTGAGTTGTCTATGTTGGTGTGCTGGCTTTGGTATTTTGATGCAATATATAGAGATGGTGGTGTTGGGTGGGGTGGCTGGTGGCTCGTGGGTGTGTGGGGGGACGGGGGTAGAGAGGGGGTGGGGTGTTTCAAACTTCATCATTTGGTTTTGTTTTTTTTTCCCTCTTGTTTTTATTTTTTTTATTATATAAGACATGGTGTGTAACTGATTTTGTATATTTTTGAATAATTCTTAAGTTTAAATTTTGAAATTTAGCATAATTTGTTTTAGTTATTGGATTTGAAATATGCTTACAATGTATATATATAGTATTTGAGCCAAAGCTATTAACATTTTATAACGCATACGTTATATTAGGTGTTAGCAAGTTTTTACCTAAAATATGAGCATACTTCATTTACAATAAAAGTTGTTTTAAAGAATTGAAAAAAAAAAAAAATTTGAAATTGCAGAAATTTGATTTAATAAAGTTGCTTATCTTGCTTCGAATTGTACTTTCTAATGAAAATATTTTTTAAAATTTTTTTAGCCAAATACAATTTGATGTATTAATTTATTGATAACAGTATTTTTCAAATTCATTAATCAAAATGTAAATTAAGACTTTTCAAAAGTATTTTACTAAAAGACAACTATAATAAAAAAAGTTCAAAATAAATATTTTATAAAAGTCTAGTCAAACAAACTACTATGCTTATTTGACGTAAATAAAAATTAATCGAGTCAATAAATTTCAACAAAATGAAAATCAAAAATGATTTTTGATTGTTCTTTCTCAAGTTGTGGCCATATTTGTCAAATAAAAAAAAAATGGTTATTAGTGGGGGTGTTGACAGATATAGAGTGGTCTTGGTCTTTGGAAACTCCTCCATAAGTAGGCCTTGTTTGACAAAACAGCATTAAACTATTCTTAATTAAACACTTGCATTAATCACTTCTAGAAGAAATAATAAATTATACTCCTTTTTGTTCAATTAATAATGAAGTTGCTGAGGAGAATAATCAAATTATACTACTTTCTGAGTTGCTAATTAATCAATCAAAATAATACAAAGTGTCTGACTGAAATTCTATAATTACAATGCTGGCTAATTTGATTTTTTTTTAAAAAAATAAATAAATATATATATATATATATAGAAATTTCTTACAAACTAGTAGTACTACAAAATCCCCTTTTAGAAAGAAAAATTTCGTGTTAAATTTGATTTTATATAAATATCTATACACGCATATCATGTGAACGTGTGGTTTAATTTTAAAAAACTGGTAAGAACATATATTTTCTTTGTCATAAAATACTTGTTATCCTTTTATATTTATTTTAAAATACTCTGCATTTATACTTGTTCAGCATATTAATAACAGATATTCATTTTTTTACTTGTTCAATTCAAAAAATTAAGAGATAATTCATAGAGTGATGGTTAGACCAATTTTGTTGCACGGGGTGGAATATTGGTAAGTCAAGAACTCTCATGTTTAGAAGATGCAAGTGACGAAAATGAGGATGTTGAGATAGATGTGTAGGCATACTAGGAGTAATCGGATTAGGAACGAGGACTCCCGAGACAGTGACCTCCATGGTGAACAAGATGAAAGGAATGGAGACTGAGATGGTTTAGATATTTGAAGAGGAGATGGGTGAATGTCTCAGTGAAGAGGTGTGAGAAGTTGAATATAGTAAAAATGAGAAAGGGTGATTAGACAGGATTAGAGTATCTTCAGCTTACCAAGGATACGACCTAGATAGAGAGTGTGAAGGTCGCAGATAAGAGCAGACGATTCATAGATAGTTGATAGTGTCTAGGTACTTGCTTAGTCATGTATTAGCATATTTATGTAGTCTTTAGTATCCATCAACACTTGTTGTTTACTGGGTTTAGGTGATTGTAATTTGTTATTGTTGTTACAAGTCCTTGAATATGTGCTCCGCACTGTTTTATTGTCACTTATCATATTTTTCTTCATGATTTGCTATTTTGATTTGCTTCTCTTAAGTCGAGGGTTTTGCGTAAACAACTTATGATGATCTACCTCTAAGAGGTAGTGGTAAGGTCTGCGTCTACTCTGCACTACTTAAACTTCACTTTGTAAAATTTTACTGAATATGTTATTATTGTTATAAGAGATAACTTATCATAAAATGACAAACACTTCTTCCGTTCATATTTACTTATGGTATTTGTCTTGACACCTAATTATTGGTGTAAGTCATTACTTTATGAATTGATTCTTTAAGGAGTAAAATCAAATAAGGATAAGCAGACAATAACTAAAAAATACTTGTTATTTTAAAATTTCTAACAAAAATAATTATGTTTTCTCATTTGACCCTTAGTGGTAATTGTTACATTAAAAGACTACAAGGTTCTTAATTATGATACATAAATAGAATAACTATGCAATAAAGAGATATTAAATTAAAACATAAATGAAGATTAAATTATAAAAATATTTTGTTTAATTAATAGTATATTTTAAAGATCATGTAAATGAAAAGCACATACAAATATTTTAAGACAAAAGGAGTATTAAGACTTGAAATTGTGTGAATAAGTGCCAACTCCCAAAGATTATGATTATATTAAGAATTTATTTTTGTTGGGATGGTTGTTACTAATCCTAAATCCTCTCCTCTAATGGATTTTCAATTTTAATTTTTACATTAATTTATGTTATTAGTAATAGATTTTGCGTTTAGAACTTCAAAATGATGTGAAACAAATAAGTCAAGGCTTGGCAAAACATTATCTTATCTTTATGCTTTATTTTTCTCTTTTAATACTACTATCGGACCAAATTATATACACATCAATTATTTCACTAATATATAATATCTTCTATCAATAAAGTGTCTGAATAATTTTACATCAAATAAAATATAAATCACCTAAACGGCATTCCCTTCTTTCAAATTAATTGATATTTTGCTAAAAAGGAGTTGTTTTAAAATAATTATTGTTTTACAAATTTAAGACAATCAGTAGTATAATTGTTTTCAACTATAGTCTTGCTACTTCCCCCGTTTTATTTCATTTGCATATCTATATTAAAAATATAGTTTTCATATATCCGCTTTAGCAAATCAAAAGAGTTATAGAGTCTCAAAATATTATTAATTTTAGTTTAATAAAATACACTTCTGATAAAATAATTAAGGAGTTGTGTCAAGATAACATGAACAAGTAAAATAAAGCGGAAGAAGTACAATTTTTACAATAGTATTCAATTTTCAAATAAATAAGCTTAACTCAGTAACTATTACTTTTTATCACAGTATTAATAAAGAAGAAGAGATCTAAAACCACTATTATTTTTGAAATAGAAGGAGCTTAATATTTTGTGTATGCCCAAACCAAATAATAAGATTATGTTAATGACATTTAAGACATGTTTTATGAGGTGAGTCAATTCAAAAATATTCTTTATAACATGAATATTCTAGAAATAAAATTGTAAACTTTATCTATAAATAACGTGATTTACAAGAAATTAGAAGGATATTGTCTGCCATTAATTTATTTTGCATTTAATGTTTGCTACCGTGGACTTTCAATGGACTTCAAAAATTCTTCAATGGCATGCTCCAAAATCAACTTTGACTAGCAAAAGAAAAATGAGGAGGAAAATAAAGCACACGTTCTTAAATAACTTGCATTCAATAAAGCTATTCATCTACTTAACTTTCTAACTAACTCATAACTGTTTTGAGACCACTAATTAAAAAAAATTATTAATTAACTAGGTTTTCCTAATTAGACTATTTATTCTTTTGCATGGTGAAGAAAATTATAGCAACAACAACAATGTAATTAGTATATAATGTTATAAACGAAAAGTTAGGTTGTTTATGATAGATCCTTGAAGTCGTTTCAAGTAAAATATATTACAAGTTAAGTATATTATTAATCAAATACAGGATATAGTTGAATCTATGCTGCAAATTATATAATGGAGAAGAAAACAGGAGCACCAACAAATAATATGATGACCGAAGTTAAGGAGAAAATAAAATGAAAGGATAAGATAGTAGAAGAGCGATCAAACCAATACAAATAAAGAAACTAACAACACTCGACTACTTAGCTACTAACTTATATCTTAATCTTCGAATTTCAAATCTTAGGATCATGTCGTGAGTAAGTTATTGTGCCTCTAATCATCTCTTCCCAATATCTTTTCAATCTACCTCTACCTCTCCTCATACCCATTATATTTAACCTCTTACATCTCTTCACTAGGTGTCTGTGTATCTCCTCTTCACATGCATGAATCATCTCAGTTTGACCTTCCTTATCTTGTCCACCACGAAGATCACTCTGACCTTGTCTTGTATATCTTCATTTTAAATCTTATCTTCCCTATTGTTCTCACACATCTGTCTCAACATTCTCATTTTCGTTACATTCATCTTGTAGACGTGTGTCTTCTTAATCAGTCAACACTTTGCTCCATACAACATAGCTGATCATACCACCGGTTTATAAAACTTACCTTTTAAGGCTTGATGCCACATTCTTATCACACAACAATGTGAGCCTCTATTTCATCTATCTCACTTCGGTACGATATATAATATCCTCTTCAATCTTCTCATCTCCTTAAATTGAAAATTTTGCAAGTCATCTAAACTTTTTTTTTTACCTCTCCTGAGCTCCCACCTTTCTACTTCTTTTACGTTTCAAACTTACAACTCTAAAATTAAAAGTGAAAAGTATTTACCATTCGAACAATTCTCTTTTATCAATCGCCTCATACTTATTTTTGCCATTAACAAATCCCCAATACAAAATCAGTAGCCTTCACACGTCCAATTTTTTTTTTTTTAAAGAAAGGTTCAAATTTGCCTATTAACTTTTAATAAAGATTAAAAATTACCATAAAGTTGAAGCTTTTTTAAAATTAGTGTTTGAGATAATATTTGACAAAAAGTTTAGCAGAGGACAAAGTTTCTCATTTCGAATTCGAACCATACAAAGGATAATTCAACCATATTGCGATCATAGCCAGTTGGATGATTTTTGGAGGAAGTTCTCATAGAAAAAGTTTTGCAAGTACATTAATAGTGACATGTTAAAAGGAAGAAAAAATTCTTACATTTTTTTTTTTAAAAAAAATATTTATCAACTTAGAAAATGGGAAAATGGAAAATTAAAAAATAAAAGATCAATAGTCTCAACCTAAAAAGAAATTAGAAAAAGTTACAAATTCTAGAAATAAAAAATGTCAAAATTGGAGTGCCACATAAGTATATTGGAAATTTATTTAAAATTGTTTAATCTTGCAATCGGTTACTTTCTTAGTCCATTTACATTATTGACATTTCAAATCATCTTGTATTAGTCATTATCCTATGAAATAAGTGAACTTCACCTGTTAAGAGAAAAGTTCAATTTTAACCCTTTTAACTTTAGATAATAGTTTAAATTACCCTTAGATTTAAGCTCTCATAGGCGTTATGGGCAAAGATAAAACTAACTAACTTTTTTTTCTAACGACAAAAATAATACAACAACAACAACAAACCCAGTGTATTCTCACATAGTGAGGTCTGGGGAGGGTAAGATGTACGCAGTCCATACCTCTACCTCTAAAGAAGTAGAAAAACTGTTTCCGATAGACCCCCGGCTCGAGACACGGAATAATAAACAAATTCATAGTAAAACATGGAACAAGATGACATAACATAAATACGACACCCAAGAGTAATAGTAAACAGAGAAAAGTAAATAGATTCGTAATAAAGCATGAAACAAGGTATCATAACAAGAATAATACCCCCACCAAGTAATGCCCTACACTAGCGACCCAAACTGACACTAGCCTTCTGCCCTAATTCGCGTCCTCCAGATCTTCCTATCTAGGGTCATGTCCTTAGTGAGCTGTAACTGCTCCATGTCCCGTCTAATCATCTCTCCCCAATACTTCTTCGTCCTACCCCTACCCCGCCTAAAACCATCCAAAGCTAGCCTCTCACACCTACGAACCGGGGCATCCATGCCCCTCCTCATCACGTGTCCGAACCATCTCAATCGAACTTCCCGCATCTTATTCCCCACTGGAGTATCACCAACCTTCTCCCTGATAGTCTCATTCCGAACTCTATCCCCCCCTAGTCAGCCCACACATCCAACGCAACATCCGCATTTCCGCCACCTTCATTTTTTGAATGTGGGAGTTCTTAACTGGCCAACACTTCGCTCCATATAACATGGCCGTACGGACTGTCACCCTATAAAATTTGCCTTTAAGCTTGGGCGGCACTTTATTATTACACAACACCCCCGAAGCGAGCTTCCACTTCATCCATCCCGCCCCAATACGGTGCGAGACATCCTCATCAATCTCACCGTTATCCTGAATCACGGACCTGAGATAATTGAAACTATCTCTCTTACATACCACCTGTGATTCCAACACCGACAAAAATAATATTAGACAAAAAACTTAACAAAGGACGAAATTTCTCAAACTTTGAACCATACAAAGGATAATTTAACCATATTCTCTTTGGTAAATAACGATGATAGCCGTTTGGATGATTTTTGGAGGAAGTTTCTCATAGAAAAGTACCTTTACATGGGGAGGAAGGGGCCTACTATCATTTTCTCATTTATCTTTTTTGTAGTATTATTTAGTATTCGTGAGGTATATACTATTCTTTAATTTTTATTGTTATTTGTTTTGTATATTTTATTATCGTTATTTTTATTTCAATAAGTTATATATATTTTTTTAAATTTAGAGTTTATCGAAAACGACTTCTCTATCGTATAAAATTAGAAACAAGATTTATGCATATTCTGTTTTCTCCAAATCCCACTTGTGAGTCTATGCAAGATATATATATTATTGTTGTTTATGAAGGAAAAGGTTCTGACAAGCATAGTGACATTTTAAAAGAAAGAAACATCAAAAATTATGTGGAGTGGTAAATATTCAGTCGTAACGTACTAATTCAAAGGTCTCGAGTTTATCTTGAGTATGAAGTCGTTTTTTCTATAAGAAGTACTTTACCTTTATATTAAATGCAGATACCAATCACTTGGTTAAAAAAACAAAACGAAAATACCTTAAGCTTCTTATTTTTTTCTCTTTTTTTTTTTTAAGAAAAATTAGATCATTATCACTTTAGAAAATCAGCAACCAATAAAATAAAAAAGTTCAATCATCTCAACTTAAAAAAGAGAAAAAGAAAAAAGTTACTAAAATTATTATAATAATTAGTACTATAAGAAAGTCAAAAGTCAAAATTGGACAGCCAATGGCGTTAACATACTGGAAATTTATTCATTTTAATTAAAATTTTCGATAGGACTAGAAGCAGAAGTTTCGAAAACATGTCACTCAAATCCCACTCTCAGTAATGAAACATTCATTAACACGCTCTGGTCTACTATATGGTACGATATTAAAAATTTCAATTCAAAAATTTTAATATTTTATTTTAAAAATATTATATTATTATTATATTAAATTTGATATCTTAAAATCTGAATTTCAATAGTAGTACAGTACAACATCAGTAATCATAATTTATTTAACTTTGACTTATATATACACATAATATGACTTTGCATTTTCAAGAAAAGTCTCAATTATATTGTGTTAATACTTTATACATGTTGAAATGTTCCAACAAAAAAAAAGTATAAACAATTTTCTTCGTTCTCATTTATTCTCGAAGTGAGAATGAACATGCAAATCATTTAAGGATTGCTGCGGACTCTTAAATACCCCTCGTTATTCATTAAGTTCAGCAAGTGTGAATTCTGATTGAAATCAGTAGCATTTCTTGATCACATCATTCCGGTGAGGGCTTTCAGGTTGATCCTCAAAAGATCGAAGCAGTTGAGAACTGACCTAGATCCATCTCTCCATACATTAAGAGTTTATTAGGTTTAGCCGGTTACTACAGACGGTTTGTTGAAAAATTTTCATCTTGTTTCATAGTTATTACGACTTTGGTTGCTGTCTTTTTGTCCTGAGCCGGAGGTCTATCGAAAACAACCTCTCTACTTCTTCGGAGTTAGTAATATAAACTACGTACATTTTACCCTCTCCAAATACCACTACATGGGGTTACACCGGATATGTTGTTGTTCTTGTTTCTCCTATGCCCAAAATAAATTTAAAAATAAAATTTTAATCACGATAGAATAGTCAAAGTTGTAGCATTTGCTAATATTATTTTATATATTTATTAGTTATGTATATGTTATAATATATTTCGGTATAACATTCTATATTTCACTTCTATTTCTAAAAATGTCGAAAACCATAAAAAGTTAATTAAAACGCTTATCAAATAAGTATTATAATATCGAAAATGTTAGTACCATAAAAAAAATTCGATTTAATATGATAACTCGACATTTACGTACAAAACCAATTGTGGGGACCACCTAAGGCTGCTGGCGTTTGGATTTTTTAAAATTATTTTTTAATGTGAGTTGGCAAGTGAAATTTTTTACAAAATTTAATTTTAAATTGAAATTGCCGCCGTGGCCCCATTGCCGCCGTGGCCCGTGGGTGGAAGAAGTCTTTGTATGAAATTTCCTAGATAACTACTTAACGTATATTGGAGGTTTTTTCCCTTTTTTGTCTTTTTGTTTATTTATTTATTTATTTATTTATTTATTTTCTTAAGGATACTTCTTTGAGTCCTCCTTATTTTTGTCACTTTATTGAAAGAAAAATTTGTCTATAAATATTTGTTACTTTTAAAAGTTTTGAAAAATATTTTTTCTTTTTAGTTGAGGGAAAATTTAATCAGAGGCGGAATCAGAATTTCAAATAAAGAAATTCAATATTTAAAGAAAATTAAGTTGAAGGGGGTTCAACACCTACTATAACCACATAACAAATAATTTTAATCATGTATAAATAATATATTTTTTTATCGAAAGGGGTTCGGAGGAACCTCCTAAAGAGGGTTGGCTCCGCCTCTAAGTTTAACCGGGGCAAATTAATTAAGGGAGACAAAAAAATTTCAAAACTAAAAAAGAGTGACACAAATCTTAAATATTGAGTAGAGGTAACAATTTTAAGATTAGTGTTAATGATATTATTTTTAAAACCTTCAAGTTTTATTATTTACACAAAGATCTCTACCCCATATTTACACAAAAATCCCTGCAGCAACTTCGACAGTTGTTGCAACAACTTCGATAATTGTTGTAACACAACAACTAATAGTAGTTGTTGCAGCAATTATCGTAGTTGCTGAAGCAACTCTCGTAGTTGTTGAACCAACTCTTGTAGTTGCTGAATTTGCTAAATTATTTCTTCATTGATTTTTAAAAGAAATCAAAAAAAATTCTTCTCAAACTTTTTAATTTTTTTTTAATAAAATTAATCCATGAAAATTAAAAAAGGAAGAACGAAATAAAAAGAAAAAGAAAAAGAGAAGATGGAAGAAGAGAAAAATCTATAGAGAGAAAAAAGTAAGAATAAATGGGGAGAAAGAAAAAGAAGAAAAAAGATTGAAAGATAATAAAAGGGGGGAAACTCTAAAATTTGAAATTTGGAGTTGAAGAACTTTTTAAAAAATAAAAATAAAAATTACATTTTACACCCCAATTAATTTAATCACAATTTAAATGAAGCTTTGACCTTAGCTAGTCAAAGTTGTCACCATTTTTAATTCAAAAACTTTTTTGTCACCTCCCACTTAATTTTCTCGTCTAACTTAGGGTGTGTTTGGTATTGAGAAAAATATTTTATAAAAAATATTCTTTAATTTTTCTAATAGTTGACTGGTTAAATTTTTTGAAAAATACTTTTTTTTGAGAAAATAAGTTTCTTTAAAGATAAATAAATTCTAGTGGAAAATGGAAAACAAGTTCCCCTAGTGATTCAATATTGATTGTGTTCTCTCAATTCTTCAATAGGCCTCATTCTCTTACTCTCATCTATGTAGCCCTTATCATTACTTCCCACACTTCTACCTGACGACCTCCAAGTCCACCACACTTTTAGGATACTAATTGCTTGGGTGAGCTTATGCTTATTCATAGTCTCTTTGATCGGTAGGCGAACACCTTAAATTCTACTGATTTAATTTATAAGATTAATTTTATCTTGTCATGAAGCTTTGATTAGGCCGATCAATTAGTATAATCTAACAACTTTTAACTTCTATATTGATCCATTTTCTTTGGTATAGTTTTATTTTGTGTTGGTATTAGAATGATCAAAAGTATCAAACAAAGGTGAGCAATACATAATTAAGTCATTCTTTAATCTGGCAAAAATAGTTAACTCTAAAATTAGCTAGAGCTTTGTTCACCTATATATACAAATTATATCTCATCGAAAACTCTCTATTTTTTTTTATGTTTATCATTTTAAATTATTTAAGAATAAACTTTGAAAAATTAGTCACCGATGCCCCATTTTTTCGATTAATAAGCTGAAATGTGTAGAGCAAACTTTGGCAAAGTTGAAACTTGAAAACTCTTTTTTAGTCTAATAGGAAACTTGATTAAACATGTTAGTGTAACTAACCTATCATAATAATTAGTTAAATTATAACTTAAATATTATTCTATTCTTTTTTGTTTATTCTTAAGGTTTGTGCACATTCAGTAAGAAAATCGTTTAGTACATATGAATTGTAAGAATTGTTTGACTAAATTAATTGCCTCTATTTATCATCAAAGTCTTTTCTCAAGATATGTTAAGATTGGTAAACTAATTAGAAAATTATATTAATCATTTTATGGAATAATGATTGATTTTTTAATAAATTACTAATGTTTTTTGTTTGTGCGGTATGTGTACGTCTTTTCACCAAAGGGAAATAGGACGTTAACGTGAATGTATCATAAATCATTCTCCTAATTTTAGAAACCAAAACTGGTTAAAAAAATAAATAAGAAAGAATAGAAGAATGCACTTTTTGCATCTTCAACTTCAAATTTCACATTTCCATCTATAAATTAGAAGTTAATTCACAAATTTAAGTATTTTCTTTTTTATGGTACAACTTTTTTATAATTGAAAACCCTAATTTATTTAATAGAATTCGGAAAATTATAAACTACCAGTCAATGGTGTGTTTATTACCAATGTGGATGTTTTTCTTTACATATTACGTATAAGGAAAGAAATGGTCAAGCCTTCTTGAGTGGCCCGAGAGTGTTATATAAAATAAATCAAGGAGGATCTTATTATAAAAGACGAGGAGGAGCAAATTTTATGATTGGATCGAAATCTAATGATCACTCCGAGATAAACAACGACAGAGAGAAGAGCATAGACAATTCACTTTGACGGCATGAAAGTTTGCTTGTCAAAGTCGCTCAAGGCGTACGTATTACTCATGTTTTTCATTGAGAGGGTGGATCGAAGTGATCGTAACGAAATGAAACAATACTTCATCATTAGGCATGATAGAAACTTTTTTAATACATTAATAGTTTGGGGGTTCGTAACAGAAAATGCAACATAATAGTCGATGAAAGAAGAGCTCACTCTGCTCATTAACTAGACTAAAATTAATGTTTAATCAATTATATAATCAGTTTATTTAAATATAATATTTTTTTCAATTATATAAAATTGGATATTTGAACGAGACAGAGGGTTACTTAATTATGTTTGATCTAGTTAATTTTACAGCTCATGCATATTATTTAAATACACGAGTTGGTTTGAATTTAATCATACTGATTCCTAATTAAACATATAATAATAATTCAATTTGTTTCAAATTATTCATTTAATCAGAATACATTCTAGGAGGGTTTCTCCTGGGGTAGTTTTTTCCATTTCAATTAACTCAGTCACTACCACACAACATCAAAACAAAAAACAAAAAACAAAAAAGATTAGAAAAATCACTTAAACAACTATTTTATTATTCACTTAATCTAGGATTAATTTTTTTTTTTTTTTTTAAATACAAGGTCAAAATGTAGCACTCCCACATCAAGATCATTTTTGCATAGAAAAGGTTTTTAAATTCTTGAACCATCATAAGTTGGATTCTTTTTCTTTGATTTTTCTGGTAATTAAGTATTCGAAATTCACTTATTCAATTAATTTATATTAGCACTGTGCATGACCAACTAGAGAGAAAGTGCCAGCGCTTCCCATAACTTTTTAGGGTTAACATGGTATACGCTCCTTAAAAAATATAAGTATATGTAATCTACTTAATCATACGAGTATGGATTAATGATACGCCTTATATCTTTTCAATCTCTTACTTAATTAACACCTTCACTAATTACGACAATTATGACAGATTTAAAAGGAAAAAATAGAAGTAGATCAAATAAATGGATTTTTTCGTTTTCTTAAAACATTAAATATTTTAAGAATGTGAAGAAATAAGGGGGGGGGGGGGGGGGGAACTAGTTGTACTTAGTTAACAATTGATTTTCGAGTTAATTATCATTTTATTTATACTTTAATCTTTTATTAAAGTATATGTGCAACTTGTTTATCCACTCATGATATTCTGGTTTGAATAAAAATAGCAAGAAGTACTTATCTTGGATTCATCATATTTCTTGTACTTTTGTTGGTCCATTTTCATATTTCATGACAAAAGAATTATTATAAATTTCTCCACCAAAAAAAGGATAAAGGAGACACCCTTTTTTGCTTCTAATAAATATTTATAATTGTTTCTCGAGCTCACAAATCGTTTTGATGCTATATTTATTATTTACTCATACCTAAGATTTGGCTTTTGGATTTAATATCCATATATAGGCTTTTAAATAAAAAATAATACAATTAAATCTCACCAAAGTTTCTCATTGTCACTTTGACTTTTCAAAGTTTCAATTGATCAATGAATAACCTTATTTTATATATCTAGTGACCTTATTAAATGCGTGCTTAAATATAATAAGGCAATTAGTATAGTACAATGTTGGTGAAGATTTTGCAATGAAGACGTTTAAGGGGCCATTTGGTTGAAAAATAAAATTATATTATGATTATAATTCTAGATTTGTGGATAGATAATACCTTTTCAATATAGGACTGATAATTTCACGATCTTAATATAAACCTTATCTTAATTTTAACAATTGAAATTATATATTGGATCTGGTCAATCTATGATGGATGTTAATCAATTTGTTAGCTTATAATTAGCTTGTTCTCCTTCTAAATCTTAGTCTATAAGGTATAAATACACTATTATGGATGTTGAAAAGAATCGAGGATTTTCCACATTAATATGACGGCTAGGGTTAGCTATCCAAATCAAAAAAAAATATTCTTTGTCTTTATTAGCGATATATATCTAGGTTGTGACTAAAAAAAAATAATTATTTATTTTACGAAGATTTTCGATAACGAGTGACAGAAGTCATAAACTACTAAAGATTTGCTTATGTTATGAAGAAACTTGTAAGTCTCTTTATACCGATCAAAATACAACATTAACTAATACTTATAGTTAAATATTTCCTTCATTTTAATAAGAATGATCTTTCTTGACTTGATACAGAGTTTAAGAAAATAAAAAAATACTTTTAAATCTTGTGGTCTTAAATTAAAGTTATGTCAAATGTTATAAAATATTTTAATCTTATGAATTTAAATATGTCATGTGAAAAATTTAAATTAAAATGTTGTAAAAAAATAAAAGGTTATTTTTTTTTAATCGAACTAAAAAAAAAAGTAAATTTTTATACGGAGAGAGCTGTAAAAAATTAAAAGGTCATTTTTTTTAATCTAAAAAAAAGTACTAAGTTTTTATACGGAGGGAGTAGTAGATATATTTAATCTCTAATCTCTGGAGCCAAACTTAATTATATAGACTATAGTAGGAATATTGAAATAATTAATACTCCTATCATTAAAAATAAAAAACAAAGTAGGACAAATCAATTTCTTGGCAGAGAGATATCAGAATGACGTGTGAAGTTCCTCCTCCCACAGGCAAACTTTCAATAAATTGATATGAAATCATTATCCACTCTCTTGTTTATGGTAAATTTTTTTATTAATTTTATAATATTTTCAAAAGTTGTGGGGATAGTCAAGATAAATTAATTGGAAAGATTATAGGATGTAGTATTATTTAAAGATGTTTTTGCTATTGTTTTTAAATATATTGGGGAAAAATCATATTGAAATTGAACTTGTCCCCTTCGAGGAAGATAATTATTCTAACGTCTACTGAGGGGTGGATAAGCTTCAAAGTCTTCAAATATTCTTCTGTTCGGAATCAGTATATATATATATTTTAATTAAATTGTATATTTGATTTTTTTGAAAAGGGGGCGGATTCAGTATTTCGATAAAAAATTTGATTGAATTTAATATTTTTAACACAAAATATATAGATTTATAATTTTAGAAACTGTAAATAGATCAATACTAAAAATCTTCAAAGTTAAACTTCATGATGTCGTTAATCACTATTATCAACTACTACCCATGTTCACTTCTAATTGATGCGATCGTCCATTCAAACCGACATTTCGCCACTACTTCATTTATGTTCACTTCTAATTGATGCGATCGTTCATTCAAACCGACATTTCGCCACTACTTCATTTATGTTCACTTCTAATTGATGCGATCGTCCATTCAAACCGACATTTCGCCACTACTTCATTTATGTTCACTGCTAATTACTGCATATTGATTGTCGTTCATCATTATCAATTATCATCAATGTTGCCCCTCCTTTTTATCAATTCTAACAATCCATAAGGATCATAACCATTGTTGCATTTGATAAGCTACAATCAGCTATTATTATCGTCATTAATCATTATTATCGTCACCACAATTATCAGATGTCATCGCCAATTACAACAATCAACCACCACCATCAAGAAGTACTTATCAACTACCATTATCACTAACTGCTAATAATAACCAACATCAATCAATAAAAACTACAACCGTTTGCTATCACCTCCAACGACCATCATAATATTAAATAGTATTTTATTTGATATTGACTATTCCTAGCCTTCCACTTCATTCTGCTATTTTAAGGTTTTGCAAATATAGTTCCTTGGAGAAATATCCTTCCCGATCATGTTAGATTCGAGTCTAATATTTATTCCTGTATTATTTAATTATATAGATAAATAAAGTATTAGATTATCGTATAATATGCAATAACTTATATAACATTTTAGGTCCAGATCAGAGGTGGCTCAAAGGTAAGGCTAAGGCTAGTAAAGTATTAGAGACTCCAAAAATTTAATATATAAATTTTATAATTTTAATTTCATTTAAAATAATATTAAAGACTGTAAAATATAAAATGTACAAAATTTAAATTTAGAAAAAATGAAGAACTATCTACTTTTTATTAAAAATATTTTAGAACTTTTTATCAAATCTTCATATTAATAAATAACGTTTTCATAATAATATTCAAGATAATGCATTGCAAACAAATGACTAACATCTTATTAACTAAAATTAGTTCTTACTTTTATAAAAAATAAATTACCAAGTGAAGTTAAATGTTTAATGTCTTCTAATTAAGAATAAATACTAAATAGTACTTAAGAATAAAAAAAAATAACTCTAAATTATTGATAATATTTTTATTATGTATAGATATTTAAGACCTCATATTAAAATTTGACTTTAGACCACTAATTTTATTATGATGATTTTGACCGAGATCTCTTTAGATCGTGATTTGATTCCGTCATTGTCACTATTTAACGTGTTTTTTTTAACCTATGAGCGTTCTATATTCATTTAGAACGCTTGATAACCTTCTTCATGTGGCGTGATACGTCTACTCATAATCGATACAATTTTTTAAAACACTGACAGATAGCTTGATAACTTTTTTAATGTGGCATAACAAGTCTATTCATAATCGATACAATCTTTTAAAACACTGACTCATGATTTTTTTAAATAGTCATGATTCATAATTTTTTAAAATAGTCATGCTTCTAGACAACTCTTCAAGATTTCAAATCAAAATATTTAATCAAGAAGGAAAACAAATTGTTATCCTTTTTAATAAGTTTCTTAAAACTTAAATACCCAATCCCTTCTAGGGGTGGGTATGGTATGGTACGATATTTAAAATTTTGGTACGGTAATTTCGGTATTCAATTTTTAAAAATATTATACCATTATCATACCATATTAATTCGGTATGGTTCGGTATTTTGACGTTTGGTTTCGGTATTTTGCGGTATGGTAATCGGTAACCATAGTTTGTACAACTTCGACAATATATACTCGTATACTAGAGTATTATTACTTCGACTTTTCAAAAGCACATCTTAATTGTATCATAAATACACATTACACATGTAGAAATATTGAAAAAGAAGTACAAACAATTTTTTTTGTTAGTCAATTACACAAAAAAAATATTTCAATCAAGATGGAGTAGCGAAAGTTTTAATGTCTAAACATTTTTATACTAACACTAAGTATTATATTTGTGTGTGTGCGTGTGTGTATATATATATATACATACATATATATGTGTATACATATATATATATATATATATATATATATATATATATATATGTATGTATATGTATATGCGTATATGAATATATATATATATATGTAAAAGTTACTTACGTAACTATATATACTTCGGTATGGTATTCGGTAATTCGGTATGTCATTTGTAAATATCGAATACCATACCATATACCAAAAAAATTTAAAATATATACCATATACCATACCAAATACCATAATACCAAAACCACGGTATCAAAAATTTCGATTCGATATGATAATTCGGTATATACCATACTATGCCCACCTCTAATCCCTTCCCTTCCCACCCACCCCAACCCAAAAGCACTCATAAACATTATACATGCACTCATAAACATTATACATGTGATAAACACTACACATGGGAGATTCTTATTTTGATTATATCACTTCGTTTTTTTTCTTTCTTAATTTACCTAATTACAAATACACTCCATGCATGTGTTTTCAAGAGCACAAAATTAATTAGAATCCTATATAACAATAAAATATTGTGCTTATCATTTTTATATAACTTATGTTTTATATATTGATTGGTTGAATCATATTAAACATACTTTATTCTGAAAAATATTTGACATTTTGTCATTGTCTCAAAAGTAAAGATGTATTGCAGCAATATTGATTAGTTGAATCATATTAAACATACTTTATTCTGAAAAATATTTTGGAAATTAAATTGACATTTTGTCATTGTCTCAAAAGTAAAGATGTATTGCAGCAAATTGCGGAATTAATTTGGTTGAACATAGATGATGATAAATATTATCAATATAAACATAAGGCAGAGACAGAAAAATGTTAAGTTGCTCTCATTTGAAAAGGAAAAGAAAAAAAAGAAGAAAAAAATAGAAACATTAACGTGGAGGAAGAGTAAATATAAAGAACTGTTGGACCACGTTGACTATTTATTTTTTTTTAAATTAAAAAAAACGAAGACCACGTTATTCTCAATGTTTGATTCATGAATTATGATCAATGGACACAACAAAATTAGGAGCCGTTTGGACCAAACAAGAAAGGGGTAAATATAGTTAATGTTTAGTTAACAAAATAGTTAATGATTTGCATGAGATTCTATATCAAAAACTTTGATTTCCCACGTTGATTTTTTGTTCATTCGAACTTAAATTATCACAATATTTGTAGTAAGACAAAGAACTTATCGTGATGTCCACGGATTAATTTACGATTTAGAATTAATATTCACTTATATCAAAAACTTTGATTTCTCACGTTGATTTTTTGTTCATTCGAACTTAAGTTATCACAACATTTGTAGTAAGACAAAGAACTTATCGTGATGTCCACATTAATTTACAATTTAGAATTAATATTCACATATATCAAAAACTTTGATTTCTCACGTTGATTTTTTGTTCGAACTTAAGTTATCACAACCTTTGTAGTAAGACAAAGAACTTATCGTGATGTCCACATTAATTTACGATTTAGAATTAATATTCACATATATCAAAATAATATGATAGATTGATCTAGTTGTTTGCAACATAATTTAATTCATGGAAAATAAACTTTAGCCACAAATAAAACTATGAAGAAACAACAATTTTATTGATAAACGATGTGAGTACAAATCTGTTCCTCCCTTGATTCTTCTCTCTTGATTTTATCCATAATTCGAGGACTGTCAGTAGCGTATTTCTCGAACGTAGGATTTGATATGGATTTCTCAGTAATTCGAGGGCCTTTAGTAGTGTATTGACGTATTTCTCGAACGTAGGAATATTTGGATTTGATCTCCATGAAAGGAGGTTTTGTGGATCTTATTGATGTATTTGATTATCAATAAAAAAGGGTTTGGATCTATAAATATCCCATGAATTTATTGGGACTTTGAAGATCGTTGATCTCCTTATGAATATCCCGTGAATTTGTGGGATACCGGAGATGCCTTCTTAAGGGAATATTTGCCCCTTAAGGTAGAGTAGCCATCAAGCTAGATTTAAAGTAAAGTATCCAAGAACTCTAACCAAAATTGAACTCTTTTTGCAGAGTCCACAAAATTTCAATGTCTACACTAATATAGCTTTACATCAAATGCAATCTCTATTTTTATTATATTCGTAGGTGTGTGTAACTTTAAAATTATATACTGACTAATAAATAAATTAATAGTATGGTAAAATTAAAAGAGATTAATGAATCTTCCTATGAAAAACTACATAACTAAGTAAACATCCGAGTATAACTACTCAACCACATGATACTTTCGTTTGGTAGGAGGTATAAGGATAACTAATCTCGAAATTAACTTAGAAGAGAAGCTTATCTCATATTTGGTTGGGATAAAATGCATGAGACTCATTGCGGGATTGATTATCCCGAGATTTTAATATTTTTCTTATCCCTCTTTGAGAGTGGAATAGCTAATCTAGGATTAATAATCCTGAGATAACTTGTTTTCCAACCAAACGACCCAAAGTTTTCAAAGAGACTCATATCCAAATAGCTACTAAAAGAAAGAAAAAGGTGTGAGAAAACATAATGAAGGTCAATTTTATTTGAAATACTAAATACAGTAGCCCGTGCCAGCACGTGCTCAACATATGTTATTTACATTATCTCAATTTATGTAGCAAAAATAACATTTGGAGTGTCAATCAAATTTTTATTAGTACAAATTTTTAAATAATTTAAGTTGTTAATCATTGTTATTTATAGTATCTTTTATATAATTTAGTAATTTATGTTACTCGCTTTGTCCCAATTTTAGAATTTAGTGAATCAATCAAATTTTTTTACTAATATATTTTTTAAAATATTTTACGTTGTTAATCTTTGTGATTTTAGTATCTTTTATTGTAATTTTAAATAATTTATGTTACTTGCTTTATCACAACTTATGAGACACTATTAAAATTTCAAAAGTCAATCATATTTTTTACTATATATTTTTAAAATGTTACAAGATGCTAAAAGTTATGACTTATAATTATTTTTTGCATAATTTTTAAATATATAATATTTTACCAAATAAAGTAAATAAATTAAAATAAATAAAGTACTAAATTTTCAAAATATGTTAAATTCGAAAACATCATTTGGATCAACAAATTACTAAATTAAAACAATAAAACATGCAAATTATAAAATGCCAAAACTATCCCAAATTTATGTGACACAAATATACTTTAGATAATCAATCAGATTCTTAATATGTTTTTAAATATTTTAAATTGTTAGCTATTGTAATTTATAATATTTGTATGTAATTTTCAAATAATATATGTTACTCTCCTTATCCAAATTTTTATGGCATTGATAGTCTATTATATTCTTAAAATAATTTAAGTTTTTAATTATTATGATTTATAATATTTTTTCTTCTATTCTAATTTAAGTAGCACTGAAATAAATTCGAGAGTCAACCAAATTTTATGATTGAAGCAGGGAAGCAAATATGTCCTAAATGACTTATAATACCTAATTAGAAGTGATATAACAAAATTACTATTAGAAAATATTTGTGAAAAAAATTTAAATAAGTCTTACATAAGATGTTATGATAATTTAAAACATTAAGAATTAATTTATCATTTTATGTCAATTTTATTTTTATTAAATTTTTAATACCTAAATGACTTATAATAATTAATTAGGGATAATATAGTAAAATTACGGTTGAAGCAGCTAAAGTAGATATGTCATAAATGTCTATTTTACCCCTTTTTATTAAATATAATTAATTTTTTTAATGTAAATGTCTTACAATAATTAAATAGGGGTAATATAGTAAAATTATGGAGCAAACATACTTGTGAATTTTTTAAAATGAGTCTCATATAAGATGTTCTATTAATTTAAAACATCAAGAATTAATTTATCATTTATATCTATTTTATTATTTATTAAATATTATTATTTTTAATACCTAGATTACTTATAATAATTAATTTGAGGTAATATAATAAAATTACGATTGAAGCTGCTGAAACAGACATGTCATAAATATCTATTTTACCTTTTTTTTAATTAATTATTATTATTTTTCTTATATATAAATGACTTAAAATAATTAATTAGAAATAATATAATAAAATCACAGAGCAGCTGAATCAGATGAAAAAAACAGACATGTTGACAAAGAGCTGCCTGCTTCTTCACTTTTATTAATAGTAGTAATTCAGCGTAATGCCTAGGTTATTGAACTTAATTAAAATATTAAGTACTAGCAGAATTTATTTTTCTATTTTATAATGCAATATTATTGTCATTGGGATCTGGTCTTTAATTTCCAGTGGCACAATATGAGTAGTTTGGCAACGTGGCTGCATGCACACTGGAAAATTACTATTAAAAATAATTGCAGTATCTTTGTATTTAATTTACAATAATTTCATGCATAAAATATCATGTGTTAGCAAGGTCCTGAGAAGAGTCAAAAATTCAGTAATATGATGGAGACAGTCTATTATATTCCAAGCATTAACAATTATTTTTACAGCTCGAACTCGTAATCTATAAATCACACGTTTTTACAGCTTGAACTCGTAATCTATAAATCACACGAATATGAAGACAACTTTATCATTATTTCGAGATAAGATACATTTTGTTTTATATATTCATCCAGCTAAGGTTTTGTGAAGATCTGATTTATAATTAAAATTTGCTTATGAGAGAGATTGCCTTTACATGCAAAATCTAAACTTTTTCTCTGTACACTTGACACAAAAGACATTAAAAAATAAAGAATAAGAAATAATTAGTGTAGAAATAGAGTTCATTAAGTAATCAAACATGGTGATTAAATTATGTTAATCCATACGAGATGATATATTAATAGTTTATAGTTTGATCCAACCAATTAATTTGATAATGAATTATACTTTGGATTAATTAATTAGTCGCTTGAATAATAGTTATACTAATGATTTATTGAATACACTTCTCTCTTCTTGAAATAAATGGTAAATGAGAAATAAATGCTCACCGAGCTAAGCTTACAATATCAATAATGATGTTGAGATAGTAAATAGTTGTCAAACTCGATGAATATGTGTTAGAGTGCGTAGTGGAACAAGTAAACTAACGCGGTTCACTTATGAAGAGTAAATGAGAAGACAATATTTTTACGTGGAAAACACCCGGTTCAAGAAAAGTGTAAGAAACTACGACCTGTACCTCTACAGGATTTAACCCCAACTTCACTAAAACTCTTGAGTCTCAACAATCAACAAATTACAAGACTTCTGTAAACTAGGAATTAAACTCTACTGTAAACTAGGAATTAAACTCTAATTCCTATTTCTACATTAACACGAATCTTCCCACTACAAAAAAAGCCCCCATTTATGAGGGTCACTACTAAAAAAAAGGCTAAAACCGACCACCAAAACCTTCCACATGTGGAAGGTTTTTATACAAAAGCGACCACAAAAGCGACCAAAATCTGTGGTCGAAAACGTTGTGGTAGTTTTTCCAAAACCGACCACAAGTGGTCGTTTTTTTTTAAAATATATATACATATTTAAAATTTATTATTATTTTATTAAAGTTAAAAAAAATTATTTTAGAGAAAAAAAACCTACCACAGGTGGAAGGTTTTTTATTAAATTAATTAATTCATTTAATAAACAACCGACCAAAAGTGGAAGGTTTTTTAATAAATTAATTAATTAATTTATAAAAAAATCGATCACAAGTGGAAGGTTTTTTATTAAATTAATTAATTAATTTATTAAAAAATCGACCACAAGTGGAAGGTTTTTTATTAAATTAATTAATTAATTTATTAAAAATCCGACCGCTTGTGGAAGGTTTTTTATTAAATTAATTTATTAATTTATTAAAAAATCTACCACAAGTGGTAGGTTTTCTGCAAAAAATTATTTGCAAAATCGACCACTTGTGGTCGATTTTTCTGGGTATTTTTTTTTTAAAATAAAATTCTGAACCCAAATACAGCATATGCAACAACAACAATACAATAATGCTTTCAAAAGTGTATAGGACATACAAAATGTCCAACAAAATAAGAAAATACTACAACAATAATTTTAAAGTACAACACATACAAAAATAAAAAATCTAAGAGTCACTATCATCTAATTCGTCATCGTTTTCCATATCATCATCCATGCTGAAATCATCCAGGGGGCCCAGACCCTTTGCAGCCCGAACTGCATCACCAGGACACGGAGGAATATTCCCCGCAATCTGAATGAAACAGCTCATCTGCTGCTGCAACTTCTTGAATTGTGATGTTGTTGCCTTCTCCGTCTTCTTCTGCCTCTCTCTCTGTTCAGCAATCTCTTGAGTGAGTTGAGAAATCGTATTTTGTAGGCTTTCAATCCTTTCTCTATCAACTGAAGAGCTAGAGTAAGAAGGGCCGGACGAACACCTAACATTATCGCCAAAAATGTTTTTGTGGTATCCAACCAAATGGACTCTATTTGCAGGACTCACAACTTTTTCCCACAACTCCTCCTCTACATGTTGGGGTATTGGGTCACCCTGACTTTCAGGAGGCGGACTACTACAATACGCATCGAGAAGACGCATATATTCATCCTATATTCAAAGAAAGTTAATACTAAGAGTCAAAAAATATTAAAATGATTATAATTGAATATCAACCTTAAGAAAAAAAAATCATAAATTCAGAATTTGTTACTTACATGAACAGCTTTTGCACGAGCATCAACCCAGACATCTTCATGAGTCGGGTTCTTTTTTTTTATCACATGAGTCTCCTCGTATAACTCATATTGTGGTATTTTCCTACCCTTTTCTTTTTCCTGCATATGAAAAAAATATCAATGTTCAAATAATTAAAAATTTAAATATATAGAAACAAACAATTAAAACTGTAAAGGTTACATACCATTATTTCCATCACAACAAGAGTACTTCTGGCACCCGCAGTATGTAGGGAGCCACCCTTGGATGATGCCCGAGCTTTCTTACCTTTTTTCACTCAGTAATTTATATTCTTCGCTATTCCAATAGAGAAGATACAGTTGCCATGCGGATTCAGGAATCCACTTAGGTCTTACCGATTTCTTTCGGGCATATTTCAAGAGATTGTTAATCTGGCTCTACATCTAATGAAAAAGTTCTTCTTTATACGAAATGTATTTGCATCATCCCACCAGTAAAATTTCTACAACAAAAATATAATATTCAATCTTTTGTTATAACAAAATGTAAATAAGTAGTCGATAAGTTAAATTCTTCAAACATTCTATCCCTGTCAAGTTCTGGAACCTTTTGCCAGCTGATCCAGTAGCCGTTGAAGTGGCGAGTAATGCATGTTCGTGCCTTTTTTCCATCTCCACCATCCGGCCTAAACCTACAACATAACATCAAACATTAATTTCATAGAGCATAATAATATAGTAATGAAAAAATGAGTAACGTTATTATATTTAGAAATCTTACCCTTTCGCAACTGGAACAAGATAAATCCTCCCAGAATCATCTTTGCCTCCTGGCTGCATAATAAATGTTGGTGGATGCACTGGCGTGGGTGGATCTGAAACACCAGATGGAGTGCCTCAAAGCCGAAGATCCGACAATCCAATAGATCCCGCAGAATCACTGTGCGAAGCTGCGTGACTGCTGCAGGAGGGTATCGATGATGGTACATGTCTGGAGGGTCCAACGTCTGTACGATAGTACTGTGCTGGAGGTGGCACGATCATAGGAGCAGAATGAGTCGATGCAGACCCATGTAGTGGCCCCCCATGCATAGGAGTAGGTATCGAATCCTCTGACAACCTAGAGTGTGAGGGTCGTACTGGCGCATTAGCAAACCGACCCTCAGATATATGAATACCTTGTGGCTGTCTGTAAGGCGGAGGTTGTCGATTCTTTTTTGATTTTGTAGTATCAACTTTTCCCTTACCTCTATCATCTCTGTCTGATATCTAAATAATGTTAAGTTAACAAGTAGTTAGTTCCTACAAAATGAATGTATACGAAAAGATTCCAAGTATATAATTTCAAGTTACTAATTCACATTTCAAATCGCTCGAACAACACGATATATAGACAAAAAAAAATTGTTATTACTATATAAATTGTGGAAAAGTGGAAACAACAAAGTAAAACAGTATATTACGTATCAATCTTAAACAAGAAGCATAAAGGTAAATATATAATACAAACCATATCGACATCAAAACATAATAAATACAACCTACACAACTAATCTTCATCTTCTGAAAACTCTCCACTAAACCATTCACCCTCTTCGTAGGTTTTCTCATCTCCTACCCACTCAGCCTCTTCTTCCGCAATATTAACTTCTTCAAATATATTTTTCGGGTGATTCAAACCATCCTCTAATTCAACGTCTACTAGCTGGTGAGTAATCTGAATTTTATTTTGATACGCAGCCTCCAGCACATTCTCAACTTTCACCCGGTCTATAGGCTTTGTTTTGATTACAGCCCACCAATCAGACTTGTCATTGCGCAATGGATAAGGAGCATAATACACCCGTTTAGCATTTTGTGCTAAAACAAATGGATCGTAAATAGGATACGAGCTATTGTGCTTTACTTCAATGATGTTATACTCCATATGTACTCTTGTGCCTCTTGTGCTTGGATCAAACAACTTATATCGAAAGAGGATAACTTTTTTTATTGGGAAACCAGCGTACTCCATTTCTAAGATCTCCTATATGATGTCAAAGTAATCAACATCATCATCACCTTTAACCCAAACACCAGTATTGTTTGTTTTTCTTGAACTGGAGTGTTGTTCGGTGGAAAATTTAAAGCCATTTACTTTGTATTGGGACATTGCATTAACTTCAACTGGACCCAAAGAAATATATCTCAAGAGCTAATCGTATGCGGCTGCATTTGGTGAATGGTGTACCTAAAAATATTATACATATATATATTTTAGTTGAGGAATGTGTAAATATTTAAACTTTGTAGGAATAATACACTTACAAACCTCATTTTTAAACCATGTTGCAAAAGATGCATACACTCGATTTTCGTGGAATTGAGTCTTAAATGAACTGAACATGCAACATGGAAAACACAATTAGTTTCTTTAAGGGAATGTGTAAACAAATAAGATATGTTAAAATTTTAATCTCCTTACTTCAGAAAGGGCTCAATTTTCGGACAATTCAGCATGACATACAATGTTGCTGATTTGCACTCTATGGGAGTGAGCCGGCGAGGTATGATCTTTTTAGCCTTACAACCAGATTGATTGAAAATTGATATTGGTTGCAAATGAGGCGCATTCACATCGTCCTGATGACGATTCGGTCGGTTTCTTTGAACATGCAACTTCATCACGAAAGTAGTACGAAGAAAAAGGTGAAAGTGATTAGTTCCTAGGCCATAGATTGCAATACAAAAGTATTTTGCATCACTTCCAAGTTAAGGAGCATAACATCTTCACAAATGAACAACAATTCTCAGTCATTTACTAATGAAAAGTAAAGTAGTCTTTTCGGCCATGTGATTTTGGTTGCCAAAAATTGTACTCTCATGATTTAAAATCTATTTATAAATCGTACTTTCAACAAATTAATTGCCCCCCTTTCCCCACCCCTGGAACAAATAATGTCTCTTCCACCCACTTAGCACTTATTTTAAAACTCCTAATGTAACACCCCGTACTTAATTACGTGCATTAGCCATGGTTATATGTGTTGGAGTATATGTATTGATCATAAGTTAGGTATATATGAGTTTAAGTATGAGTATTGATTATTTTGAGATGGTTTCAAGTGTATAGTTTGATTATATATGTATAGGAATCGACTTTATTTATACCGGAATTTGCTCGTCGAAGTTTCTATGTGAAGTTTATCGAGTTAGCTTTCCAACGATATAAAGATTTCTGAAAACAGATGAGTATCGGATATAAGCGAGCATGTTCGAAACTTGAAAACGGTGGACGCAATGAACAGTAAATGTGCAGAAATTTTCTGCACACAAAAGTACTGCAGCCAAACAGATTTTTGGGTCGACTTTAAACGATCATAACTCCTTGTACAAAATGAACTGTGTGAGTTGCTACATATTGATGAGAATCCCCGAGAGTCTTCTTTCTAATGCAATTGGTTTCACCCAAATCCATTATCGTAGCAAAGAGTTATGGTCGATTTACTTTAGCCTATCAAAACAGTCCACCATGGACAGATTCGGATTTACTTAAATTTTAAGGGCAATATGGTCATTTTCCATCACCTCATGGACGAAAATTGGTCATTATATACATATACTTAGCCTCATATCCATCATTTATCATCCAAATTATTGAAAAATAAGAAACCCTAGCCTAATTTCAACTCCAATTATCTTGTGATTCAACCGTAGAAAATCCAAATTGGTTCCGTAGTTGTGTTCACCGTCTCGAGGGCTTCGAGAAGCACCCCTTATTTGTGCCAACAGGACTTCGAAATCAAAAGGGCCATTTTATGGTAAGGATGTAAATTATGTTGGTGTTATTTATATGGATATGTATATATATGCATGTGAGCATAAGAAGTATGTTATTTGATTGTTGTTGAAAGATGATTGGAAATGATGTTGGATTATTCTTGTGCATGGTTGGATTATGTTGAATTGTGAAGGGATTTGGTGTGATGATGTGGTATTGAAATGATGATTATATATATATATATACACACATAAACCTATTGTTCAAGTTGGTTTTTGGAATGCTTTGCAAATATTGGTTGTGTGGAATTATGGAAGAGAATTGTGGTGTTGGGTTGCTAATACTAGATGCCAAACATTTCATTGTAGATAAGTGATTTGTAAAGGCGGGAAGTTGTGTTGAATTGGTATTCGAATCTACAACGAGGTATGTAAAGCATACTCTAACGATGTTCTTTGGCATGAAAACACCAATGTTCCATCAAGTAAGATTCCGAGGTTGTCCAAGAAATATGTATTGTTCTACGTTACCAACGAAGTTGTTTCCATTCTATAAAGTGTCAAAATGTTTCATTGATATACCAAAAGGCTCCTATTTCATTATTGTGATATTGATGATTATGAAACACATTGTTGATATACCAATGAGTCTTTATTACATCGTTATTGTATAGAAGGTCTATTACTTGGTTCCTATTGATGTATCATTGTTCCAAAGGTACTATATTGGCATGAACACTAATGTAATAATCTCAAAAGCTTTTGAACTAAGTTATTGGAAAGATCTCTTATGTGTGTTACTTGATATACGTGTGGGTGGTAGCTCAGGGGCTTAAGCCTAGCATGGGCCGATCCTGATACTTGATATGATTACAGTTGATATGTACTGGGGGCAGCCTAATGGTCACAGTACGGTACAGTATTGATTATTGTTAGGTGGTTGGAGGTTCGGGAGGAGGAGGTAATGACGAATGATAATTGTAAAGAATGAAATGAACGAAGGTATACCGTTCCACAAATGTGTTTGAATTCAAGAACCCAATTCAGATTAATGATAATGTACATGATCCTAAAAGTGTTTATGAAGTGTGGTTCACTTCTATTATGATTTATTCACTTGTGTCTGATTTTCTTGATCCCCCATATCACATATGATTATTTACAGCTTTACATACTCAGTACATATTTCGTACTGACGTCCCTCACGGGGGACCTGCATTTTAGCTGCAGGCACAGGTGCTTCAGCTCATACACAACATAGATAGGGGCCAGGTCATACAACTATTATTGGTGAGCTCCAGTTTGCTTCGGAGCTTTCCGAGTCGGTTCCTTATGTTTTGTTATTGTACAGGAGTCATGTGTGGGCGGGAGGTTTGTCCCGACCCTAGTTATGTCATGTATATCCTAGAGGCTTTGTAGACATAAGGAAGGGTAAAGTCATGGAAGTTTATATAGTGATGTTATATTTGTATATGTGGTGGCCTCGACGGCCAAGTATTATATATATATATATATATATTTGTGTGTGTTGTGCTGATACAGGTAATTAGACCCTTCTATATGCAACGAAGTGCTGTCCAAATTTTTGGTGACATGTAAGTGAAAGTACAGGTATTTGAATGGGTTCTCCCGGGCCTTCTCGGCTTCGGGTGCCAGTCCGGCCCGATGAGATTTTGGGGCGTGATACCTAATCACCTATTTCTAAGGTGTTCCTAAATTTTAAAACCCTCAACCCTCATACCTCTTAGGTGTTCCTAAATGCATGCTGATAATGTATCCTCCCTACACCCACCTATTAGCTCCAAATTTAAATGTATTTGTACCTTCCCTACTAGTAGTCTGACCCATGTTACCGCGTAATCCGGGAAGTCACTTAGATCCACGAATTCTCCTATTGAAAGCTCAAAAAACGTAAGACATCTTGCTACAATACTTAGACCAGGTATCTTTAAGCTTCAGAAGAAGCTGGCAAACAAGTTTACAGTAAACATCGCAGTTAAAGCTTTTGGTTTCAACAACTAATAGAATCATCACTTGCCTTGTAATTCACAATAACCTATCATCGTGATATAAATGATTACACTGAATCTCAAAATAGTGTGGACTTTTTAGGAACTTACCGGAGCTAGGGACAACAGAAAACGGCGGCACACGGTCGATGGCTTGGATTTGAAGATTTTTTTGGTGGAATCGCGATCTGGAACTGATGAGGGGGGCTTGTTAATGATTTGGGGATTTAATATATTTAAGTGGGTCGGGTCGGGTTGGGCTTTAATTAAGTAGATTTTTTTTTAAAACATTTTATGAAGTTTTCCAAAATTTTCAAAAAACCTTCCACAAGTGGTCGGTTTTTTGGAAATTTTGAAAAACCGACCACATGTGGTTGGTTTTCATAAAATATTAAAGAAAAAAAATTCTAATTAGTTAAAATATAAGTTTTTTTATAAATTAGTTAGAAAAAATATTAATCAATTAATTCATTAATTAAGTAAATTAAAATTTTACAAAAATGATCACAAAAAAAATTAAGTATTTATGTCATGCCTACTTCAATCGTGATTTTACTATATTATCCCTAATTAATTAATATAAATCAATTACGTATTAAAAAATTAAAAATATTTAATAAAAATATTGAAATAGACATTTAAAAAATATTAATCAATTAATTAAGTTAATTAAAATTTTATAAAAATCAATTATTTTTTGATATTTTTTATACGTCATTTAAGTATAAAATATTAATAATATTTAATAAAAATAACAAAATAGGCATGAAATGATAAATTCGTTTTTGATGTTTTCCATTAACTTGAAACTTATATGGGATCACTTTAAAAAAAAATTCATAACTCTTTATTAAGATAATTTTAGTATGTCACTTATAATTAGTACAATAAAAAAATATTATAAATTACAATAATTAAAAATTAAAATTATTTTAAAAATATAATTGATTATCAATGGCACATAAGTTTGAATAACTTATAAAAATATTGTTATACAAATTTCATCAATCTAAATATAATAATATATGTCTAACTTATAATTTATCAACCAAATGAGCAAAGGTTTTAATTCAATGATAAAATTGCATGACGTAGAATTTTTAAGGATCAATATTGGGCCGTGCGTTGCATGACGTAAGACCACAAGTGTGTGTATATATATATATATATATATATATATATATATATATATGTATGTATGTATGTATGTATGTATGTATATTTAAATAAATATATAAATATATATAAATAAATAAATATATATATATATATATATATATATATGTGTGTGTGTGTGTGTGTATAATATCGTAGTTAAAAGTTAATTAACCAGAAATTTATCCGAATTTTTAAAATTCATTGATATATATATATATATATATATACACACCTCGCTCGTAATACAACGTGTTAATCAAAAAAATTATCTATTATTTCTGTTACGTTAATTTACGTCTGTCTACATTATATTGACACAAACTAGTATATCTATTTCATCACTACACGAGATTGATATACATATATATAAATATATTCAATTGGCTATTAACATTCAAAGACGTACTACTAACATCACATACCCGAATTTGCTACCCCATAATAATATACATACACTGTGATAGCCAAGCGGCAATAGGTAGGGCATGGAGCATGATGTATAACGGTAAACTCGTCATATAAGACGAAGACATAATACCGTTAGAGAATTTTTCTCTAGTGGAATTATCACTGTAGACTATGTAAAGTAAAAGGATAATGTGTTGGATCCACTTACAAAAGGCCTATCTAGAGAAGGAGTAGAAAGAACATCTAAGGGAATAGGTTTAAGGACTAGGACAAGTCAGTATGGCGGTAACTCTACCTAGAAGACTGGAGATCCCAAGAGCTAGATTCAAGGAGATCAAACAAAATTGTGTCTGACAGGTTCAACATTGTCAATTACCCAACCCATTCTCATGATGTCGACAATGCATAGTAAACAAGGATGAGACTTAAGGTGAAAAGTCTTTTAATGATTATCTAAATTTGGCAGATTTGACCAAATAGTTTAATCTACAGGATTGAATGTTTAGAAATCACCTATATGTGGGCGAAGTGGAAGCCGCTTCAAAGAGAATGTTAGTAAAGGCCTATTCTCTCAGCTCTCATGAAAACCGGGACGTGTTCATGGCTGAAAAGAACAAAACCGTAAGAACCATAAATGGTAAAAGGTTGGTTGTGTGACATGTGTTGTCTAGGTGTACATTAAAGCTCGACGGTTCAAAGATATCAAATCTATCGATTGACCGAGTACATTCGATGCATGTTCACAACGGAAAGTTTAAAGGAAAACCCACTTATCCAGATGCTATCAGTCTTTGCTTGATGATCACATACTTGTCCGTAAAATTTTTACGAAAAATAGCCATTCCCCATTCATGTGGGGGATTGTTGGGTTCATAGAAGTGTGAATGGAAAAATGGAGAGAAAAATGGTGGAGAAGAGGAGATAGCAATTTGGAAAGAGTACTCCCAAAATTAGAAAGTTCACTAATTCTCCCACATTGGTGGGAGAAGAGAACTTTGTAGTGTTTATATTAATGAACACTAACTCCACATGGATAGTGAGGCAAGAACTAGGTGATGCCTCGCGCCGTCGTCGTCGTCGCTCACTCGACTCGGCCTCGGATTCGGATTTGGTCAAATGATCGATCGATGAAATCTTTCTTTTTGGACAAATTTTATTTGACTGAAATAAAATCCGAAAAGTGTTTGAAACTCCATTTAAATATATATACAGTAATGCAGTAATCAGCAGGAACACGAATAGTAGCACTGTTTTACGTGAATAGTTGCACTGCTTCACGAATTGCTGCAACACTTCATTGAACTGACACACTTATTCACGAAATGACATGCCTGTTCAAGAACAGTCACACTGTTTGGCCGAATGGACATGAATTTTCAGAAAAGGTAGTACCTTTTAGATGAACCTTTGTCTCTTTTCAGAAGAGACATCATTTGGCTATAAAAAACCTGCTTTCATTCACAGGTTTTGGTACAGAAATTTTCAGATTACAAACTTCTTCTTGTTGTCTTAAAAATACTCTAAGTGTGATCATTCAAACCGTGAGTGTGTTTGAAGAATCCGCCTATTTGAGGTACCTCTATAGTCGGATTGAAGGCCATTTTATCCTGGGAGGACGATTCCATAACCTCGGGTACATTGAGGGGAATTATTCCTTAAGGAAAGTCCGTGAATTCGGACGACTTGGCCTTAATCATTTCCGTTTCATCTTTATTTTCTGAAAAATAAATACACCTCTTGGAAAGGTCTTTTTGATCTTGTGTTGAGGGTATTTAATACTTCATTGTGTTCTTGTTCATACTTGAACTCGAGTTGAAGTTGTTGTTCTGTTATACAGATTCTACGTACCCATATTGTGGAAGATAACAGATGTTGCAATTAGGGTTGTGAGATACATTAAGAATGAACCAGGACAAGGAGTATTGTTGTCTAGGCAACTCAATAATGAAATCTCAGCTTATTGTGATGTCGACTGGTCGTTATGTTCTTTTTCAAAAAAGTCTGTTACTGGATATTTTGTCAAGTTAGGAGATTCTCTTGTATCTTTGGAGTCCAAAAAGCAAAATGTTATTTCTAGAAGCTCAGTTAAAGAAGAATACAGAAGTTCAAGTACCTGCTCAGATCTATACTGACAACAAATCTCTTAAGAAAATTGCCTCTAATCTATTCTATCATGAGAGAGGCAAACACATTAAGATAGGTATATTGAATATATTTAGGATTACTTATCTTGAAGGGGACTGTACAAAAGAGAAAGAGTTGCAGATTAATTAACCAAATGATTTTGTACAGTGTTAACTACTTTTTGAAAAAGGCAGTTAAACTGTTAACGGCTAGTAAGTGTCCAATAGTTAGTTAAAGCAATTACTAATTACTCAACCTCTAGAATAGTCTTCCTCACTACTATACATGATGTATTATATACAATGAAGTAGGGTGCATACTTGATTATGTATAACAAGTTCTCATATTTCACTAAATGGAATTTCTTTAATTTTTCCCTGCCTTCCTCTTTCTCTCTTCTTCTTCATACATGTCACCTCGATATCGAATTCAACAGTAATAAATTTATGTTCAAATATCAAATATATACGCGATATATATAAAAAATAATTTTAACTTTATATATACAATATAATTTTCTACGAAAGATTTGGCTCGAATGTTGTTGGCATGAGTTATTAGCAATTTTAGTTAGTTAGTTTATTTATCTCAATCATCATGACTTAGAAGTCTTGAGAACAAAGAGTTACGAAATAAAATATGAGAAGTTTTGCCTTCGCTATGGACTGATCATTCTGCTAACCGTATTTATTTTACTAAGTATCGTAAGTAAATTGCTCTGCTAAATATCAAGAACTAAGATTTAATCATCAAAATAAACCCAATTTTATGCCATATCATTGGCATGATTGGTTGGGAAATAAAAAGTTGACATTATTGGTTAGTTAAAGTGAGACAACCATGAGCGCAAATTTTAAAAACGGCAGTTCTAACGGTCATGGGCCAAATTTAAATACTTTCTCCGTCTATTAATAGTTGTCCATTATTGACTTGACACTTTCTTTTTTTTAAGAAATAATAAATGATAAGTGTAATCTTGTCATATCACCCTTTGAATATAATTAGTTCAATACTTTGATAAATATATTGAGTAATGATCGGAATTAACGAATAACGACAGAAATGGAAAAATTATGCACTGATTTCTCAAATTGAACAAATATTATTGGACATCTATTTTTAGCATAGTGGACAAGTAAAGATGGATGTTAGGAGTATTTTTTGAACTTCCCGTTTCGTTTTAGTCCTCCATAATTGTAGTTATTGTTGAAGATCGGGAGGACATGGGTTCAAATCTTGAAAACAACTTTTTATAGAAATGGAAGGTGAGACTGCATACAACAGACTCTTGCCGTCAATTTTTTTTCCCTTATTGTGCACATAGCAAATGTTTTAGTGCACCGAATTTTTATTTTTATTTTTATTTTTACTGTTGAAGACGAGAAGATTTGGCTTATTAGGTATGTGGTTAATTTTAGGTCATTTAACGAACATTAGGCATTTCGAAATTAAATTTTCCCACAAATCGTATAGCATCACATGTTTTTTAGTATTTTTGGGAGGGCTATTACCTATAAATTTTGTAACTCCTTGTAACTGATATTCAACTATGATATCAACTACAATATTATTTCTGATATAATTTCTATGGAATTTCTTCTTGGGAGTGTTCTAAATGTTTTGAGCTTTGAGCATTTCAATTAATTTTACGGAATGCGTGCCACCTCTTACCAATAATAAGTATCAGGTAACTATGTATACTAAGAGATTTGAACAGGCGAAAAGAAACCAATTTTGTTATATACAACTTTTTTGAACTTTTATGGATCAAATTATTAAAGTATGTTCAAATTCTAAATTTTGACTAGTTTTCTTTATTGCTTATGTTCCAACCATATAATGTTATGTTTTGCTTCTTCTATAATTAATATGATAAGTCAAATTAGCAACTTAAATTCATAACAAAATCAAATACCGTTAAATAAAATGAAACAAAGGGAGTAAAAGATAATATTCGAAAAAACTTTCAATAAGAAGTTACTTGTATAACCTATTAATTCGATTAGATGCGTAAGCACCATCTAGAGCTGTAGTAGGATAAATAATTGAATATGATCCCTCCGATCTTAACTAAGAGCTCTCGTGTTCTAGCCTTAAATACAAATACAAAGTAAAAGTCGAGATTAATCTTAACCTCAATACAAATATTAAATTCTGTGTAATTCTCCCATAACTCTTCTACATTTTACAATATTATTTTTGAAATGTCCGATCGATAGCCTAAGGGCATTAAATATAATTAAACTTTTTAACGACTTGACCTTCATATTAAATTATTACATTATACATTTTTTGGCAAAGTCAAATGGTGAATAAGTGCCTTTTAACAATGTTCAAAATACTTTTTTTTTTCCTACCATTTGATAGTTTTCTTTTCGTAATAAGATGAAAATTTATTTAGAGTGAGAAAATGGAACCTAAAAAAGTGATATATCTAGAATTGCCGTTTCTTTAGGGCAAAGCTAAGTAAACTATTAAATATGAATAGTAGAATTGGTCAAAATGTTTTTTTTTTTCTTTAGACATTTCAAATTCTCAATTGGTGGCAATGTGGTCATTGTTCTCCTTATTTGATTTTGAATAATCTTCGCATCTTAAACTTGTTTTTTGGGTTAAGTTAGACTCAAGGTCTACTTTCTTTACCCAATATTGGGCACCATATTATGTTATCCACGTTTCAATTGGGAGGTCCAGGCATGCGGAGGGCGGTGGCGGTGTTTGATGTCCCACATCGATGGGAATGTTTTCATATATATATGGTCTTGAACAATCTTCAGCTCTTAAAATGCAGGCGTGGAAATTTTGGGTTAAAGTACTCTATTCCTAGCTAGATCTCAAAGAATAGAGTTTTGATTAATAATATGGAAATCTCAACCATTAGGGACGGAGCTAATACTTCAATCAGGGATTAATTAACCATCCCACCACTAGGGACGCAACTATGTATATCGAAAGGTAATCAGTTGAACACCCTTCATAATACTATGTATATAGGTTAAATATTACTTTTCATACATATATACTACTATATAATAGTAAAGTACGTTTCTTTGAACACTCCAAACGAAATTTCTGACTTCGATACTGTCCATCACATGGTGGTGACTCAGTCAAAAGGTTGTAGAAAACTAGGGCTACTAGTTTTTATGAGTAATAAATAGAAGTGGTTGAGTACAAGGTACATGAAGTCTTCAATCAACAAACTCAAGTCAATGCCTAGCTGGTTTCATTAGAATTATACATCAAATTGCTACTTCCCTTTCACAGTTCACACCTTCATTATTTGAGAGCTTCTTTGATTCTTTTTAAGTCTTTTTTTTTTGTTTCCTATCGGGTGTTCGGTACCTGCATTGGAGTCTGACTAATCCAGATTCGAGCCGGGTAGGACCCCATTCGGGGGGTAGCGCTCCCTACCAATAATTTTTTCATACTCAAAACTCAAATCCGAGACCTCTAGTTAAGGGAGAAGCAGCGTCATCCACTGCACCACATTCTTTGATGGTGATTCTTTTTAAATCATCATCATTTGAATTTAGTAATTGGTATGTTTCTTATGCTTTCAAAGGGTGGATTGCCTTTGTGTCAACATGACATAATATTAGCTAATTAAATAAAGTGAGGTTTATGTGTAGATTTAGACTTTTAGTCACTAAATGCTCACTTAGCATTGCTATCGCCGAGGTTCTATCAAAAATAAATTTTTTTACCTTCTCATGGTGGGGACCGAGAAGGTATACATCAGCCAAGAGCATTAATTGTGTTTTAACTTATCCTTCAGTGTGACTCGATTCCTTAACCTCTCCATTGATAATGAAAGTGATCAATAACTACCGCAAACCTCACTTGTCCAATCAAAAATAAGTTTGATGGAATTTTTTTTTTTTTTTTTTTCTCTCAACTTGTATTTTTCTATAAAATAGGCAAGTCTAGTCAACAACGATTATAGAGTGTTTTTCACCACTAGTGTCCCCTCAATTTCCACTACACATTCTCAATGGTCCATCTTAGAAAAAATAAGGAAAATTAATTCACATAATTGAAAAAATAATCGATAAATATAACATATGCATATTAGCTAAATTATAATTAAATATCTTTTCGACGCGACCACATGTATAACTTCCATCGAAGCAAATGAGAAATTAAATTTTACCAAAAGTTTAGTTTAACTGAAAAAAAATAAGCCTATAATAATACAATTTACATATTTTTAATGGTCAATGTTCAATTGATTTAAATTTAAAAAAAAAAAAATTTAATAGAGAAATTATTTTCTTAAAAATGAATTGCACATTAATTATGTCCTTTCACTCTCCAACACACGTCATCTTTACTCTACCCTTGTATCTCCTATACCCACCTCCAATAGCATTTGTACAAATGCTTTTAGGACAATATTATTTATTTATGTATCGAACACAACAAAAATTATAAAAAAGCTCACATAATTTCATAAAAGATATTTTTCTTCATACCAATCACACCCTATATATATATATATATATATATATATATAATATTGTATCCTTTTCCAACAATAATTCATGAATGTAAAGATTACTAGACAGGATTATGTTGTAACAAATGAAAAAGAAGTGGTGATGAAAGTGTAGGACAAATGATAGTGAAATGTACCATCAATTAATTGCACGATGGAAAAAAATTGAATCTTAGAAGACAAAAATTGGATTCAATTTCAGATTCAAAAGACGACTTTGACTTTTCTTACTCATATATATAAGCCGCCCAATAACAAATAATTTCATACACGTTTTTTTTAAAACCAATAAATATAAAAATTTCATATTGGTTTGTTATTCTTTTAAGTAAAATTATCAATACGGGTCGATCCAGTCCATCCGAATTAGTTCTTACGGACTATGGAGTTTGACGGATCAAGTTGAGCTAGCTCATCAATATGACATGCCGGAAAATAGCAAGCCCACCCATCACACTGTGGGCTGAGGGCCCTCACGATCCATCCTATTTTTTAAAATATATTATTTTTATAATCTTAATTTAAATTTTAAGTTGTTAATTACATAAATATGTGCAATATAAATTACACGAAGTTACTACTTGTTAATCAAATCTCAAATTTACAAAAAAATTCAAATAATTTGTGAAATTAAATAACTTTTGACAACAAATTCAAACCAAATAGAGATGTTGAAAAACAAACGAAACTGTTAATGAGTAATAATATAACTAACTAAATAATAATATTAACCTATTTTTTGTTTTAATTAATCATGATAAAACACAAAGAAATGTCAATATTTAGTCCATTAAAAGTGAAAATAACTCCTAGAAAAAATTCTCATGACCCTTATTAGTTATAGCATGTTCAACATCGCCACATTATCTTCATCAAACATATTTGATTCCTTAAAAAATTTAATATTTTAATTATTTATATATTTTATAAACATATTTAATATTTAAATATTTATGATGGTCCAATTAGACTTTGAGTTTTGACTCTTTTTTTAATTTTTAATACTTTATTCTATTTCTTAAGCATTTTTTATTTGGCCCACGAGTCAGCCCAACCCATATTGTTCAAGCTCCACGGGCCAACGGGCTTATACGGGACGGGCTAAAAAATTTTGTTCTTAAACGAGCTGTAAAAATCGTAGCTTAGCCCTATCAAATTACAAGTTGGGCCGGGCCAATGGGCCTGACCTGTATTGATGACTCTACTTTTAACTTTTAAGAGAAAAGTTCGCAAACCTGACCCTTTAACCAAGACAATTATATTTTCTCTCTTCTATTTCTAATAACCTCTTTTTTTTCATGTTTTCTTTTATCTTTTTTTTTTTATATATTTTATATTTTCATATCTCTCTCCCTCTTTATATTTTATATTTTTACCTTTTTTTTCATTTTTATATATTTTTTTAATCAAACAATGCACTTTATATAATTTTTTTGTATTTTTATGCTAAATTATCATTTATATTTATATTAAATAAATATTATTTTTATATTTTTGTAATTAATTAAATATTGTCATCATTCTTTGAAATACCTATACAAACGTATTTATTTGTTATGAAATACATATATAACTACAAATTCGGGTATTATTTACGTACAAATACGTAATTATTTTTAAGACCTCAAATACATATACAACACTTTAAATATTGTCATCATTTCTTGGCATACGTGTACGACTACAAATCTCAGGCCTTATTTACATACATAATACAGAATTATTTTTATGACATCAACTACATACACAACACACAGACACATTAAAAATACTGTCATCATTCTTTGAAAATATATATACAAATTCCTTTATTTGTTATGACCTACGTATACAAATACAATTTAGGCTTTATTGACATCAAATACGTGTACAACTATAAATCTCAGGTCTTATTCACATAGAAAATACATTACTATTTTAATGATATAGAATACATACAACACATAGACCATTTAAAATACAGTCATCATTCTTTGAAATGCATATATAAACTCTTTTATTTTTTATGAAATACGTATGCAACTACAAATTCATCAACATCAAATACATATACAATATCACTAAACAACCTTCATGTTCCCCTGTTTCTTTGATGACCTCCATCATCACATCATCACAATTATTCATTTTTTTTAGCATTTAATGTTGAAGATTTGAAGTTCGACCAAACAGATTTTATTTATTTTTTGTGAATCCAACCCACCAACTAGCTTTAACTCCACTAGAAGCGTCTTCGGCTCCTACGAATAGCAAACCCTCGAATTCCACGAACCATCAATAATATTTTAGCCAACCATCAAGCAATGTCCTCTGATGACTACTCCGATAATGTTCAGATATGGCAGAAACATTATTGAAATCAATGAAATTAGATGAAATCAAATGAAGAAACAAAGAAAAATAACGTGAAAAACATTGTAGAATTTGAAATCTAAAAAATAGAAGAAAAAAAAAAGAGAAAGTAAGCAAAAAAGGTAAAATCAAAATAAAAAAGAGATAAATGCTAAGCTGTGAAAGAGGAGGAAAGAGTTACATGTTGCAACTGTAAAACATGATTGTGACTTGACTCCACTGAAAAATAATGTTATATTTGCTATCCCACTAATTTTTCTAGAGTATTTCTATTTAGCTTAATTATGAACTTAAGTTTGTTAGTCTCTATACTTTTTCTTTCTTTTAAATTTTTCCTTAACCTAGCTCACTAGTCACCAATAGAGGATAAAAAGTGATTTCCTACTTATTCTCCACCCAATTGAAGGTGAACTCAATTACTCAAAGATAAATATTTACTCGTATTGAGTACTGAAATTATATATTAATTAAAAATGTGTTATGATATATATCAATTATAGTGAATGTCTATCAAGATCTATTTTATGTCTATCAGGATTTGATGTATTTGTCTTTTAATGTGAAACTAGGTCAAATTCCCCCTATAAATAGAAGGGTTTTCTTCATTGTAAAACATCCCTCAAGAGAAGAAATAACAATTACTCTCTCTATTCTCTCTACTCTTCTTCTTTATTCTTTCTTGTTTTATAACACGTTATCAGCACGAGACTCTACCGTCTCAAATTTGAAGGCTAAGGCTAAGGTATTATTTTTTTTATTTCTTTCTTTTTCCATATGGCTAACAATCTTACGAAGTGTGAGTTCATTGTCCTTCAAAGTTCGGACAAGAACTATATTTCATGGGTGTTGGATGCTGAAATCCACCTAGATGTTATGGGTCTTGGAGACACCATAAAGAATGAAAATACAGCATCTAGTCAAAATCATGCTAAGGCTATGATTTTCTTGCGTCATCATCTTGACGAAGTTTTGAAAATTGAGTACCTTACTACTAAGGATCCACTCGTATTGTGGAATAGCGTAAAAGAAAGGTTTGACCACTTAAAGATGGTCATCCTCCCGAAAGCACGATATGAGTAGATGCATCTAAGATTTTAAGACTACAAGTCTGTTCATGAATACAATTCTGTCATGTTCAGAATTTCTTCTCAATTGAAACTTTGTGGAGAGACGGTCAATGATAATGATATGATGGAAAAGACGCTCTCCACTTTTCATGCCTCGAATGTGCTCTTACAGCAATAATATTGAGAAAAAGGTTTCAAGAAGTATACTGAACTGAGTTCTCATCTTCTCGTGGATGAACAAAATAATGATTTGTTGATGAAAAATCACGAGAACCGACCAACTGAATCTGCACCATTCCTTGAGGTGAATGATGTGCACGCTCACCATGCTAGGCGTGGAAAAAGTCGCGGCCCTGGACGTGGTCGTGGTCGTGATGACCAAGAAAGAAATCCACCTAGATGCTATGGGTCTTGGAGACGCCATAAAGAATGAAAATACAACATCTAGTCAAAATCATGCTAAAGCTATGATTTTCTTGCGTCATCATCTTGACGAAGTTTTAAAAATTGAGTACCTTACTACTAAGGATCCACTCGTATTGTGGAATAGCGTAAAAGAAAGATTTGACCACTTAAAGATGGTCATCCTCCCAAAAGCATGATATGAGTAGATGCATCTAAGATTTTAAGACTACAAGTCTGTCATGTTCAGAATTTCTTCTCAATTGAAACTTTGTGGAGAGACGGTCAATGATAATGATATGATGGAAAAGACGCTCTCCACTTTTCATGCCTCGAATGTGCTCTTACAACAATAATATTGAGAAAAAGGTTTCAAGAAGTATACTGAACTGAGTTCTCATATTCTCGTGGATGAACAAAATAATGATTTGTTGATGAAAAATCACGAGAACCGACCAACTGAATCTGCACCATTCCCTGAGGTGAATGATGTGCACGCTCACCATGCTAGGCGTGGAAAAGGTCACGACCCTGGTCGTGGACGTGGTCGTGATGACCGAGAAAGAAACCCTATTTCGGGTGTTAATAATTCATCAAATAAAAAGAGAAAAGATGAGAAACGTGAAGAAGTTACTTATTTTTGATGTGGTGAAAAAGGACATTATTCACGTGATTGTCGTGCTCTCAAGAACTTGGTTGATCTTTATCAAGCATCACTAAAGAAGAAAGAGAGAAATCCCGAGGCTAACTTTCTCTCTGAAAATAATGTTGACATCACATGTTTGGATGTAGCAGATTTTTTCGAGCACCCTGAAGAAAAGATTGATCACTTGATTGGTGATGGTTCCGTAAACATGAAAGAATGAATGATTTTTAATTTTATTTTATTTTTATTGATAATAGTTAGTGAATAAAGAATCATGTAAAAGTAGTTGTTTGCATGAGTATTAGTTTTTGATTAATATTGATTAGTTCAATTATATTATTGTAGTTTATTATTGATTGAATTGAATTTTAAGTTTATCACTATTTATTAAAAAGAAAAAAAGACGATAGTACAGAGGTTTACTTTTCGCATGTAAACAATACGTGGAGTGCTTGCTTTGCATTCATTACAGTGCAAAATTATCATTCTTTACAATGTTGTGCAAACAATATGATTAAGATTGCATTCTGTATTGTATTCTTTATATTAACATTCTTTAATATAATAATATTCTCATATGATTATGTAATATAATAATATTTTTATATTCTCATTTCGTAATACGATTACAATTGCATCTCGTACTAATTGGATATATTTCTTTTTAATTACTTAGTTAAAGTGTGATTAATAATTTTTTTATATTATAAGTTTTCACTTTGTACAAAGATTTAATATATATTTTATTTGGTACATGTTATTTTATTTAAAGATATGGATAATTTTCAAGAAGATATTTGTTTGATTGATTTTGGCACTACACATACGATATTCAAAGACAAGAAATATTTCTCTCATCTAAACATGGACAAGATTAATGTTACTACAATTTCTGGTAGTGCTGATTTGATTGAAGTCTTCTAAAAAGCCATTATAATTTTGTCCAAGGGAACTAAACTCATCATAAATAATGCTATGTTCTCTCCCAAGTCTCGAAGAAACTTGATGAGTTTTAAAGATATCCGTGAAAATGGTTATCATATCAAGACATTTGATGAGATGAATCTTGAATATCTTGGTATCACCAAGAATGTCTCTGGGCAGACATGTGTTGTTGAAAAGTTCCCTGCTTTATCTTCTGGCCTGTATTGGACAAAAATTTATGCAATTGAGGCACATTCCATAGTAAACCGAAAGTTTACTGATTCCAATACTTTCGTACTTTGGCATGATCATCTGGGACATCCAGGATCAATAATGATGAGATGAATAAATGGTCATCCATTCGAATGGTGAATTTTCATGTAATGCTTGTTATCAAGGCAAGTTGATTGTGAGACCATCGCCAACAAAAGTTGGGATTGAGTCCCCCGCGTTCTTGGAACGCATACATGGGGACATTTGTAAACCAATTCACCCACCAAGTGGGTCGTTTAGATACTTCATGGTCCTAATAGATGCTTCTTCTAGATGGTCTCATGTGTGCCTTTAGTCATCTCGCAACTTGCCATTTGCAAAATTGTTGGCACAAATAATACGATTACGGGCACAATTTTCTGATAATCAAATCAAAGTCTATTCCCCTTGATAATGTTGCAGAATTTTTATCCCAAGCATTTAATGACTATTGCTTATCGATTGGGATAAGAGTGGAACATCCTGTACCCCATGTTCACACTCAAAATGGCCTTGCTGAGTCATTAATTAAACATCTGCAGTTGATAGCAAGACCATTACTAATGAAAACTAAGTTGCCCACTTCTGTTTGGGGTCATGCAATTTTGCATGCTGCAACACTTATTCGTCTTAGACTGACAAATTAACATAAATTTTTTCCATTGCAATTGATTCTGGGTCAAGAGCCTAATATATCTCATCTGAGAATTTTTTAGTGCGGTGTTTATGTGCCGATAGCTCCACCAAACCGCACCAAGATGGGCCCCCAAGGAAGGTTAGGAATTTATGTTGGGTTTGAATCACCCTTCATTATTCTCTATCTTGAACCATTAATGGGAGATATGTTCACTGCTCAATTTGTAGATTGTCGATTTGATGAGATACTTTTTCCAAAATTAGAGGGAGAAGATAGTGACATCAAAAGAGAAATTTTGTGAAAAAATTCATCACTATCTCATCTTGGTCCACGTGCTTCTATTTGTGAGCAAGCAGTACAAAAGATTATTCATCTGCAGAGAATTGGAAATCAAATGCCGGACGTAATTACAGATTTAAAAAGGATCACTAAATCACATATTTCTGCAGAGAATGTCCCAATTCGAATTGATGTCCCTAAATGACCATCCACTAGTGTCATAGCTAATGAATCAAAAGCACGCTTGAAGCGTGGCAGACCATTAGGTTCTAAGGATCGAAATTTTAGAAAAAGAAAAACAAATGGTCAAGATGACACTACGAAAGATCCACATACGAAAGTTCAAGATTTGAGCAATGTTGATATCCCTGAAGGAATCAATGAGCCTGAGACTCAAGAAAATGAGGAACTATCCATAAATTCAAGTGATGTTGAAACTAATCTGAATCGATCTAAAATAGTAGTGGATTATGTCTTTGTATATAATGTTGCAACGAAAATCATGCAAGATAGCGTGGATCTTGAACCTCAATCTGTCACAGAATGTCGACAAAAAAATGACTGACCAAAATGGCAAGAAACAATTCAATCTGAATTGAATTCGCTCGCCAAACGTGAAGTTTTTGGACCCATAGCTCAAACACCTAATGGTGTTAAGCCTGTTGGCTATAAATGGGTCTTTGTGCAAAAAAGAAATGAAAAAAATGAAATACAAAGATATAAAGCACGCCTTGTTGCACAAGGATTTTCACAACAACCTGGTGTCGATTATGATGAGACATATTCACTAGTTATGGTTGCAATAACATTGCGTTATCTTATTAGTTTCACTATCCATGAGAAACTTGAAATGCATTTGATGGATGTGGTAACAACCTATCTATATGGATCACTTGATAATGAGATATACATGAAAATTTCAGAAGGATTTAAAACGCCGAAAGCATATAGTTCAAAGCCTCGGAAAATGTATTCCATTAGATTGCAAAGATCATTGTATGGTTTGAAGCAATCTGGACGCATGTGGTATAACAGTCTTAGTGAATATTTATCTAAAGAAGGTAATACCAATGATGAAATTTGCCCATGTATTTTCATAAAGAAAACAACGTCGGAGTTTGTTATACTTGTTGTCTATGTCGATGACATAAACCTTATTGGAACGCCAATAGAGCTTCAAAAGACAATTGATTACCTAAAGAAAGAGTTTGAGATGAAAGATCTCGGAAAGATAAAGTTATGCCTTGGTTTGCAAATTGAGCATTTGACAAACAATATCTTTGTCCATCAACCAGCCTACACAGAAAAGGTGTTAAAATGATTCTATATGGATGGAGCGCATCCATTAAGTACTCCGATGGTTGTTCGATCACTTGATGTGAATAAGGATCCATTTCGACCTCAAGAAAAGAATGGGGAACTCCTTAGTCCTGAAATACCATATCTTAGTGCAATTGGTGCACTAATGTATCTCGCAAATACTACAAGACCTGATATTGCCTTTTCAGTAAATTTGCTATCAAGGTATAGTTCTGCTCCTACAAGGAGACATTGGAATGGTATCAAACACATATTACGGTATCTAAAGGCGACTACCGATATGGGCTTATTTTATTCTAAAGATTGCAATTCCGATCTTGTTGGTTATGCTGATGCTGGCTACTTATCCGACCCGCATAAAGCTTGGTCTCAAACAGGCTATGTATTCATATGTGGGGGTACTGCCATATCTTGGAGATCAACAAAGCAGTTTATCGTAGCCACTTCATCGAATCACGCTGAGATTATAGCTATTCATGAAGCAAACCGAGAGTGTGTGTGGTTGAGGTCCATAATACATCTCATTAGAGAAAAATGTGGCTTGAAATATGACAAAGTACCCACAATTTTATATGAAGATAATGCAACATGCATAGCATAACTGAAAGGTGGATTCATAAAAGGAGATAGAACGAATCACATTTCGCCAAAGCTCTTCTATACACATGAGCTCCAAAAGAATGGCGATATTGACGTACAACAGATTCGTTCAAGTGACAATGTGGCTGATTTATTCACTAAGTCTCTTCCAACTGCAACTTTCAAGAAGATGGTGCACAAGATCGGAATGCAAAGGTTCAAGGATGTTTTTATTAGGGGAGCTAATACGCGTTGTACTCTTTTTTCCTTATGAGGTTTTGTCCCACTGGATTTTCCTTGTAAGGTTTTTAATGAGGCAACCTATATGCGTATTGTTACACATTCAAGGGGGAGTGTTATGATAAATATCAATTATAGTGAATGTCTATCAAGATCTATCAAGATCTATTTGATGTCTATCAAGATCTATCAAGATCTATTTGATGTCTATCAGAATTTGATGTATTTGTCTTTTAGTGTGAAAATAGGGCAAATTCCCCCTATAAATAGAAGGGTTTCCTTCATTGTAAATCATCACTCAAAAGAACAAATAACAATTACTCTCTCTATTCTCTCTACTCTTCCTCTTTATTTTTTCTTGTTTTATAACAAAATGCATATAATTAAATTTATGATCTAATAATATAGTTTTTACTTTAGTGTAAACATATATACGGTTAAATATTTAATATTACTCAAATTATAGATTCAAGTTCTTGGATATGCTTAATTTAGTTTTTTTATGTTGTATAATAATTTTTTTTTTTTAAATATAAGCTTTACTTCTTTTTGAGATCGGTTTGATTCTCGTGATCATCCTATATTGGCCTCAATAGACATAGTGAACCTCTCTCATTACATTTTACTCATGTTGGTATATATATCAATATTAACAATATACTGACAATGAAACTATCAAATTTAGGTCTTAACTTGTTCCTCAAAATTATTATTTACACAGAATTATAATATAATTTTTTTACAAGAAAAATTGGAATTGTGTGTTTGGTGTGTAGTGTCGAATACTTGTCAACTACTCCCAATTGACCTTGATATATAGTTAAAATTGAGTGGTCCTCTGATTAGCTACGGGGAATAATGGCTACTACTAAATTACAAATTAAGTGATGGACAAAATTGATCTTCTTTATTGTAATTATGATTTTTGGTATATGTACGAGGTTGGACGGACCTAACTCCTCCATTTCAAGGATGAAACTTCTGAAAAAACAAAAGTTATTGGTTGTAATTATCATTGTTATATGAAAGAGCAAAACTATTAAATAAAATGTCTATTCAATTAGTTTACTCCACTTGATCGTATGAAACAGATATGCATCCTGATTCCTGAGACTTCCCCGAAAAAAGAAAGGCTTTACAACGCTGTCCCACCGAAAGGGATTTGCCTAGACTCAGGATTTAGGTTTGCCCCGCCTTGTCGGGATTTGCCTAAATCCCGAACCATCAAGGTCCGAGAGAGCCCCTGTAACGGCCCAACCCACTAGTAATATTGTCCGCTTTGGATCTAGACCCGCATGGCTTTAAAACGCGCCACTAGAGAGTAAGACTTGTTTACTTATATACCCAATATCCCTCCTGTGTTTTACCGATGTGGGACTACTTAGTGTGTTACAAAGAGATTCAAGACGATAGTTCTATTTTAACGTAGCTTCGCCTCAAAGTCACTTGTCGATGAGCGTGGGCTCATTCTTTAACATAAAACACATTGCTCTCGCTCCTTTCATTGTCCGAGAGCTTACGGTTTCATGCGCATTAAAGAGTTATTATATTATTTATGCAAAGAGATTAAAATGAGATTTTATATATATGACACCAAGTTGTGACTAATTAGTAATAAAAATACATTAATTATGGAATACCTAAGCATATGAGATAGGATTAATAAGTTTCATATCTGATTGATTGGTATTAGTGGATCAGTTGATGATGATAAGTATATTCTTGCGGCCCATTATGTTTTTTGTATGTTTGTGTGATGCTTATCCTTAGTTATTATGTTTTGATAGGCCATAGCCAAATTAGTAATGATTCAAAAATAGGAAGAAATTTTTTAAAAGGAAATTATATAGTAGTATTTTTTATTTATTTTTTCTATAATTAATATATATTGTGATAGTCTTATCTGATAAGACATTCAAGTTGTCATACACATGGTTGATTTCTTGTTAATTTCGTGTTCATAGAGGCTACTTAGTTTTCATTCAATATTTTGTTTTCCATTCTAATGGACACTTGCACATTGATAATTGAGGTCCATTTAGTATATGACAAACTCATTTGATTTTTTAATTCGAATTACATCTGATTTAATTAGCGGATCACCATAACAATAAAGGTTTTTAGCAGCAATGAATATGGAATATAATTTAACGACAGTTAAGCTATTGATGATGTTCACTAATTGCCGCTATTTTTTCCTTTTTTGTGGGTGTCTTTCGATATATCAGACGGTTGTTGATGAAAGAGGACTCCACGACTTTGATGAATGGGGTCCTGAGTTTCCTTAATATGGCTTTGATAAACCTCCACCTTTGAATTCGTCTTGGAGAATGAACTAAACTTAATGTGTATTTAACGTGGTATTAGAGTAAGATCGTCTCATGTTGGGCCCTTGAATAGATTGTCCACATGTTATCCTCCTATTTCTAAAGCTCTTTTCATATAATATTTTCATGTTTGTACTTATATCCTTGATCCACATGTTTAACTATAAATCTAGTTACTCAAGAAATATTTGGAAACAACCTCTGGCAGAAATGCAAGGTAAGGCTGCATACAATACACCCTTGTGATGAGGCCCTTCCCCGAATCCTACGCATAGCGGAAGCTTTAGTACACCGGACTGCCTTTTTTACTCGAGAAATACTTGTTGCACTTGGAATCTACTTTGTAATCATTAATCAATAGTCACCTTCAGTCATCTACTAAGGACCCCATTCATTCAATATTTGCATAATTATTTGCTGCCTTGTACACACCATGAGATGAGATATGCTAAGAACCTAATTCTTGTGTGATATTTTTCAATCATCACAACTTAACATTTTAAAATATATTTCGTGAAAAATACTTTTTGAAGATAGTAGACAAGTGGAACGTGTCCTTTTAAACAAAAAATTTTCTTAAGATTGATAATAATGTTAAATGATGGATAGTCAATTGATTTTGAGTGTTAAAGATTGATAATAGTGTGCCACAATAAAAAAGTACCACTAATCGTAATGTTTAGTAACCATTTTTCAAATTTGTTTTGAAAAATAACCAATGCCATAAAATTTCACACGTACAACTTTATGATAATTTATGATGGTGGTTATTTTTGAATTACAAAGACTGAAAGTGGATACTTGTGAATTTTTGCCTTTGATTGTTGATTGAAAAGGTGATATTAAGAGTTAGAGATAGGTATAAAAGATTTTTTATTTTTTTTAATATAGTGGTAGTAAATAAATAACAAAAAGAGAAAAAGAGACGAATAAAGCATCAAGTTTTTGGTGAAACTTCACTTCTTCTTTTTAAAAGGTTTGTGAAAATGTTAAAAAGATCTAAAGGCTTCTGCACTTGGGGCAGAGCTACTATGGTATCTCCGAGTTTGGATAAATTTAATTGCTTTTATTTAAATTTTGTATTGTTATTTTAAAACTTATGAAGTCTGACATTTATTTAATTGTGAATTTATAAATTCAAAACTCATAAAGTTCACGTCTTTTAACTCCGACTCCTTATTACAACTTTAGGATAACGATTGATTCGACAAGAATGTGTCATTATCGATTAATTCTATACTTTAGAATGAGATATGCTTTTTCTTGAGGGAATAAGTTTTGGTTCTTTATCCACTTATGTTAATCTTCTCAGTTAAAAAACTCAATGATGTTACATTTAAGATTAATTTAACTAAAAAAAGACCTACTCCATTTGTCTCAAAGTATTGGTAGTAAATTTTACCAACATGGTTTGTGGTGTCGTGGTAGGATTACTACATCCTTAACCAGAGGTTTCGGGTTCGAGCCCTGGGTATAGAGAAAATCCTGTTGGGAGCACCATGCCCAGAATGAGCCCTGCAGTGCGCACTCCGAATTAGTCGGGACTCTAATGTGGGTATCGAACACCGGATGGGAAACAAAAAAAAAAAAAAAAAAGAAATTCTAGCTAGTATTATTCTTTATAATTTTGAAATTATGAAATTGCAAACATAAACATCACTTTTACTCCATGGGCCGCTCATTAAATCAGTACCATCATTCACTTTGGGCCATTTTTTAACTTAATACTTGTTGCCTTTAAAAAAGATTTGCATATATATTATACATAGAGCATACACCTGTGGTGATTACAAACCGTTATGGCTACACCCATTATACATTTATTGAATTATGATTTTGAAAATAATAATTTGTACACATAACTTTACTATAATGTACTTTCTGCATATGTAATTAATCTTTTTAAGAAGAATACATTAATCTAATCCGAAGTAACTCAATTGGTCAAATTGGCTCTTAGTCTCTTACTATTCGGAAAGTGACACAAACTGAGACTCAGAAACTAAAATATTTGAATTTACTATTTCTCAATAAATCAGTGGCGGATTCAGGACTTAGGCGTTGTGGGTGTTCGGGAGGTTGGAACAAATGTATTGACACCCAAAGCTTTATCATTCCGCATGGAAGCCAAAGCACCCAGCTATCTTTTTGGTTTCGAGGATGTTCTTTTAATCTTATATCAATTTTTATATATTTTTTATATAATTATACCTATTCTGTGTCGAGTTTAACGGGTTTCAGAACACCACCAATTTGAACCTAGGTCCACCTCTGCAATAAACAAACATACTTCAAGTCATGAGCGTTCTCTTCAGCTTACTAAGGACATGATCCTAGATAGGAAGGTTAAGGGTAAACCTGTCAAACGGGCCGGGCTGGCCCGGCCCGAACCGGCCCGAACCGGCCCTACATATCAAACCGGACCGGTTTGACCCGGCCCGGTAAGCCCTAGGGCTTTAGGGTTCCGGGTTCCGGTCCGTTTTTTTTTTTAAACTGGGCCCGGTTAACCCGGCCCGGACCAACCCGGTCCAGGCCCGCCGGTTAACCGGCCCGGAACCGGCCCGGAATTTAAAAAAAAAAAAAAAAAAAAAATTATTGGGCCAAACTAGCCGTTGGCCCAACGGCTATATTACCGTTTTTGGGTCCAAACGGCTAGTTTGGGCCCATTAACTTAAAAAAAAAAAAAAACAAAAAAAAAAATATTTTTTAATCCCCAAAATAAATCTATAAATACCCTACAACTTCAAATCATTTCTCACACAATTTTTCACTCTCTCAAATCTCATTCTCTCTCAAATCTCAATTCTCAATTCTCAAATATTCAATATATTTAATTTCTTAAAGTGTTCAATTTAAATTTTTAATTTTTCGTTTACAAAGTACGAGCGGAAGTTTCTAAAGTCGCAATCTTCGGATACTTCCAAAATTTGGTATTGTCGTTCCATCTCTTACGTTTAATTTTTATTTATTGTATTAATTGTTTAATATTTAATTTTATTATATTTGTGTATTTTGAATATTTTTAGTTTAATTTAATTTATATTATGGATAAATTAAAAAACCTCGCTACTAAAGGTGTTAGAAATTTTTGTCCCGGAAGCGGTAGTGGTAGTAAAAAGCGAATTACTAGCGGTAGAGGTAGTTCAAGTAATAGATATACCCGTGTGACTTCGCCTCCGGTACCGCTTGGTACACCTTTTGAGGAAGAAATAGGTGTAGGTGCTCACGATATGGATTATGTAGAATTTCAGGAAAATTACGGTATAGAAGAAGAAAATGAAGTAGATGCAGTTAATGTAGACGAAGATGATGAAAATATTGCTGAAACACCCGCAGTAGGACATGCTAACGTTAGATCTGAATCAGTTAATCTCCCTTCCCGTCCTCCCAGTGCCCCAAAACCCCGTAAAAGAACTAGTATTGCATGACAATTTTTTGAACGTATATCAGATATTGAGGTGCAGTGCAATATTTGTCAACAAAAATATAAGCATAGAAGTGGCGGTAAGCAAGGGGGTACGGGTACGTTAATGAGACATATAGCTGAAGATCACACTAGAGAGTTGAATATTGCAAAAGGTGGTGGGGATGTTGGTGGGTCAACGCAAACTAGAATGGACCCAACAACCGGTCAAGTAGCGAAAAAGTATAATAAATTGAGGGACAGAGAAGAAATAGCTAAAATGGTAGCTGTGGGTTGTTTGCCTTTTAGTTTTCCTTCTTCTGATGCCTTTATTCGTTATATACAAGCAATTTATAATCCTATGTTTAATGGTATTCCTAGAACTACTTGTCGGTCTGATATTTTTAGACTCCATTCACAATATTGTTTTTATTTATCAACATTCTTAAAAAATATTCAATGTAGATTGTCCCTAACTTCCGATCTTGGTCGTGCTGTAAATAAAAATGATTATTTAACCGTTACTTGTCATTGGATGGATAGTAATTTCATAATGCAAAAACGTATTCTTGCTTTTTTATATGATGAAAATCGGAAACATACTGGACAATTTATTGCTGATTCTATTATTAAAATTGCCGGATATTATGGTATAGAAAATAAAATTTTATGTATTGCTTTTGATAATGCTTCTAACAACAAGACTGCTATAACAAAAATAAAATCTACGCTATCTCCGCCCTTTCCTGAAATTTTTCATGTTAAGTGTGCATGTCATATATATAATTTAATTGTAAAGGATGGTCTTGACTTTTTTGAGGTTTATATTGAAAAAATTCGTCTTGCTGTTGGTTTTATTCAAGGAAATAATCGTAGATCTAGAATTAAAGAATTTAAAGTTAAATGTCAAGAAAATGGACTTGCACCGATTTTGATGCCTGAGGAAATTGATATTAGATGGAATTCTACGTATGAATTTTTAAAAACTTGTTATAAATATAGAATTCCTATTACACTAGCTTTTAACCAACATTGTGGTTCATTTGTTGATTCTGCTGATTGCATGCTACATAATTCTGATTGGGTTATAATTAATGATCTTGTTAAGTTCTTAGAAAAATTTTATGTAGCTACGGTTGAATTTTCCGGTGCATACTATCCTACTGTTTGTAATATTTTGGCATATATAGCCGATATTTCTGGTTTGCTCCGACAATATAAAGATAAAGAAGGTTATAAAGAAGCTGTTGGCGCTATGTTTACGAAATTTAAAAAATATTTCTTCCCGATTCCCCCTATTTACTTGGTTGCTGCTATGTTAAATCCGTGCATGAAATATAATCATATGTGTCACTTTAGTACTCTTATTTATACTAACTTAGAAATAAATACTAACCATGATTCTGAACAAGTACAACCTGATTTGTGGACGGCTACGGCTGATGCAAAAGATTATATAGAAAAATTATATAATCACTATGCTGATTTATTTGATTCAGCCGTACCTACAAATATCACTCCAACTGTCGCTCCTCATCCTCCCGAGGAGCCATCAGCTTCTAAAAGGCCGGCACATAGTGGTTTTCCTGATTCGTTTTATGATTTAACTTGTTGGAACAGTGTGGATGAGAGAGCTTACACATCAACTTATCGGGAAGAGCTGAAATATTATCTGCGGACGCCACCAGAGGATCGCAGACGACGGATCAACACGCTGGATTGGTGGAGGAATAATGAATCACAATATCCTGTACTTTCAAGATTAGCCAGAGATATCTTGAATGTTCCTATGTCAACCGTTGCATCAGAGAGCGCCTTCAGTCAGGGATGACAGCAGCTTGGAGACAACCGACACTCATTGGGAAGCAACGCAATGAATGTTTTAGTTTGCCTCAGAGATTGGATTAGAGCAGAAAGAAGAAACCAAGGAATGGAACCAGAGCCCAACGACGACCTCAAACTTGAAGAAATTATGACTTCACGGGAGAACTCAGCAGAATCAAGTCCAATGCATGGTTTTTCCCCCGTTGACTTCGACTACCCTATGCAAGTTCCAATTAATATTAACATGAATGAGTTGGAAAAAATGATGCATAATTTATAGATTTTTCATTCATGTAAATTATAAATTTTGGATCATTTTGCAATCAATAAAATTCCACAAATTCATTCACTCCTTAGTCGTTGTTTTTTATTTATTTTTATTTAACGATTTATAATTTTAATATCTTCTATACAAGTGTATATTTAATGTATACATGTGTATATGTTTATATATCTTATATAGAAGTGTATATTTAATGTATACATGTGTATATATCTTCTATAGAAGTGTATATTTAATGTATACATTGTGTATATAGCGTATATAGTGTATATTTGACCGGTTTTTAACCGGGTTTGACCGGGTTTTAGTGGGTTTGACCGGGTTTGACCGGGTTTTAGTGGATTTAAAGTATTACATATACATAGAATAGAGTGTATATATGTGAATAGATCTTCTAAAGATGTGTATATTTAACGTATACATGTGTATATATTTTATAAATTAGTATATAACTATACAAATATATATTGTAATGTATATATATTGTAGTATATCTCATTTAAAGTATTACATATACATAGAATAGAGTGTATGAATGTTAATAGATCTTCTATAGACGTGTATATTTAACGTATATATGTGTATATATTTTATAAATTAGAATATAACTATACAAATATATATTGTAATGTATATATATTGTAGTATATCTCATTTAAAGTATTACCTATACATAGAATAGAGTGTATATATGTGAATAGATCTTCTATAGACATGTATATTTAACGTATACATGTGTATATGTTTTATAAATTAGTATATAACTATACAAATATATATTGTAATGTATATATATTGTAGTATATCTCATTTAAAGTATTACATATACATAGAATAGAGTGTATGAATGTTAATAGATCTTCTATAGACGTGTATATTTAACGTATATATGTGTATATATTTTATAAATTAGAATATAACTATACAAATATATATTGTAATGTATATATATTGTAGTATATCTCATTTAAAGTATTACCTATACATAGAATAGAGTGTATATATGTGAATAGATCTTCTATAGACATGTATATTTAACGTATACATGTGTATATGTTTTATAAATTAGTATATAACTATACAAATATATATTGTAATGTATATATATTGTAGTATATCTCATTTAAAGTATTACATATACATAGAATAGAGTGTATGAATGTTAATAGATCTTCTATAGACGTGTATATTTAACGTATAGTCGTTGTTTTTTATTTTTTTTTATTTAACGATTTATAATTTTAATATCTTCTATACAAGTGTATATTTAATGTATACACGTGTATATATCTTCTATAAAAGTGTATATTTAATGTATATATTATGTATATAGCGTATATAGTGTATATTTGACCGGTTTTTAACCGGGTTTGACCGGGTTTTAGTGGGTTTGACCGGATTGGGTTAAGTGGGCCGGTTCCGGGTGGGTTTTAATATTTTTACTGTGCAGCCCGGCCCGGCCCGGACCGGTTAAGGCCAAACCCGGCCCGTAACCGGCCCGGAACCCGGTAAGAATGAGAGGGCCGGTTCCGGGTTGAACCGGCCCGGCCCGTTAGACAGTCTTAGTTAAGGGTCGAGTGTTAGGTTAGAAGGATAGTAATAGGTAATTTCTTTACCCCATAAAGGCCGGGATAACATTTGCATGTAGAAATTTTTTACAAACCCCACTTATTAAATTATGCTGAATATATTATTATTGTGTGTGATTCAAGTTACTGTTCAAGTATTTCCAAATGACTGATTTCCCTACAACTACACTGCATCTGCATGCATGTGAAAAATGTTTTCCCTTGGCCTCACCAGACAAATAGAAAGGAGCCTTCAAGAGTTTTAGCTATGAATTCAGAAGTTTTGGTCAATTTTTTTGTATTTATATGTACTAGATGAAGCACGGGCCCAACATTTAATATTTCAAGTGGTCGTTGATTTTTGAGATCTCGAGTGATGAAAACCGTTGAGTTTAACTCTCTATGGTAAAAGATTCTTGGGTGATGAAAAACCAATATTGATTATAAGAGTTTAACTTTCTCTGTTGTGAGAGATTCATCGATCTGCAAATATACAATTTTCAGGTATCTTAGCAGACTTCAAACATCAAAGGCTATACGTTTGTTTTCTTCACAGTAAAAATATTTGTACAATTTTCAGGTATCTTAGCAGTCTTAGAAGAACACTGTCCGGAGTATATATGTACATCCACTTGTATTTACAAAGACCCCTTGGCAATATCTGCTACTACTGATGTTTGAGAGTTTCATCGATAACTGTTGATACTAAATCACCAACTATATGGTATGACTATCTAATGGTTACTATTTATGTATTTTACTAAGAGTTCTTCACCAATCGATAGGATATTTGGGCCAACTTGTTCACAAATCGATAGGATAACCTTCGCCTTACCCCCCTCTGTTGAGATTTCTGCTCTTTCAGCACACAAACTATTTTTCCTTAATATCCTAGTGATATGTGATAGTAGTCCTAGCCGATCTTCTGTACACAATTCTAGCTCTGGACCCTGCAGAAAGCTAGGAAATATTAGTGAGTCATTCTAGAAAAAGCTTTGAAAACTTAAAAAATCTTATTGTCTCAGACTCGAGCACTACCTCAGAGGTTCTTCTCTCAATAGCTGCTTCAAGGCAAAGAATAACACGTTCTCGCTCAACCTCTGAGCTTATTGGAAGCCCGTCAATATGTTGGATGTAGAATTCCTGTAGCAGGCCAATAATTAAGGTTGAGATTTAGACACAAATTTTCAAAGCAACAGAGATATAAAAAGTGACCGCTAGCTAATATGTCGTAACAAATCCAAACTAATTCACTGCTACAATTGAACTAAGCTTGACTTGAACATGTAAATGGTAGAAAGACCATCAAGTATTGTCCACATAGAAACTACCTGATAAGCTTCCATCTTCCCTATGTGAACAACTCCGTGAAAGACCACATACTGCATGCCAGTCAGAGAGCAGACAATATCAAACAAAAGCTTGGGTCGATCCCTTGACCTCATAGTGATCACATTATAATCCTTTTCGCTGCAATCATGAACAGTTATACAAGGCCCACCTCAATTTTGCCCTGTTCTGCCCTTCTAACTTTTATATAGTCCCTATCGACAAACATTATCCGGTGTAATCTTCTCTCCCTATGTGTGAACCCTGGAGATGAAAGTGTCATCTATGCAGTGTTCAAATCATTATTTCCATAGAGGACATTACGAAGAAGTTTCTTGATCGTAGCAAGACGCTTTGGGTCTTCAATTGCACAATCTGTAACGTCGTCCACAACATGTACCACAGCAGCAACACTAGCATTATGTGTCCAGATTGCAGCATTCACCACATTGCAGTGAAGGTCCCGCTCACCTCTTTAATATATGGAGGGAAGAATGCGAGGGTAGCCTGATGATCAGCAACTAAATCTATGATGACTATATATTTTTTAATGTTGCCTCGAAGTAGTCGTACCAAGCACCCATTTAATGGCGAAAGGCAAATAACAAACTTTTCTTTTAAAACCTCTGTTAACTTAAATCGACTACACAAGGTGTCACGCTTTTATGCCGTTTGAAAACTCACAGAGAAAAATGGATAACATTAACAGTGCGTTTGAGGTGATCAATGATAGATCCTGAGTGGCACGGCATTTCTGCGGTCCGGGTTTACCAGCCATTTGAAATGGCAATTCCTCTTCTGCGTTAGAAATGACAACAGCTACCACTTTTTGGATTTCTACCCCAAAATAAACAATCAATTAACAATGGAAGCAACCAGCTCATTTTGCTATTTAAATTAAAGTACCAACTTTGTTATGTTTGCTCCTGAACAATGAAAAATAAGAAGATACATTCTCCAATTAAGTCTCTTCCTCTCTCGGATATACATGGTAATCTCTTTTTTATAGGGCAAATCGAGTAGAGAAAGAGATGGATGTTTTGCAAACCTAAGAAACCTCTTTAAGATTATATTCAATGCAGATTGAAAATTTCAGATGAGGTATTTTCTTAGAAGAATCACATTTACATGGGATTATAAATTGCGGTAGAAAGAGTTGAATTATTCATTTGGACAAACAAACGCTAAGTTCTTTGCACTGTTGGACAAATGAATTTTACACTACCATGCTGCAACTAACATTGCTGGTGTATATTTGCGTGCACAAAACTTTGTTGAAAGTGAAGAAACATTATTCTTTTATCTCATAAGGTGACAAAGTAGACAAATCAATGAACAACACCCAAATTCACAGAACCGTAATAACCAAACTGTATGAAAGAAAGGAAATAGTTTTTGAGTTTAATAGTGAGTCGGTCACAAAATACCCATACCTATATTCAGTCCAAAATTGTGACGACTATGTGTTACATATTAATAGCGAACAGATAAGATAAGTAGAGGTTCAGTGGACAGACGTTCAGAGAAGCAACAAAAGTCGAAAGGATTTAATAGTATGCTTGAATGTGTAATGGGGCACTAGCTAATACAGGATTTATACTGTCAAAAACCATAAAGAATAGGAATTTATAACTAAGACATAGTTTCGAAAGGAAGTGTGAGAATTGTCTAACCTTGAAAGCCGTGGCGACTTATCTTCTTCTATGACTGAGGGTTGTTGGTTGGGAGCAAGCGAGTTGTGCCTCAGTTTTAACACTAAAGTGTAAGATTCACTGACCTTATTATGTGTTGTAGAATTTTGGAGTATTTATGCTTTCATGTGAATGCTTTTTGTATAATTTCTTCGTACACTATATTATATGTAGAATGGTTATCTGTATCTTGTACTGTAGGTGGTCGTATTAAAATTTTAACATTTTTTTTAAGTTTTTGCTCTGGATAAAGCGACATAAAGTTGACCGTGTGAGAAAACTGATTCACGTAAATAAATTCCTACGAAATTCAATGTTTGACGTTGAGCTTTATTTATTGTCATTGCAAAAAAATATAAGCGTTACGAAAATTGTGTTCTTTTAAAAGAAACTGGCATATTTTCATCTGTTAATGTCATTAATGGTATTTTTGGAATATAATACATGTGTATTTTTGAAGTCGCCACTAGCAATAGTGGCACTAATAATATGGTTGTTAAAATTATGACATATTAATCGTGTTCCATTACATAATCCTTCAGAAGGATTTAAACTACGTAGCAATATAACAGGACAATTTTTTTTTCAAAGTCAATTTGTATGGAGGTAAATTAGCAGGATTTAAAGTATGTAAGAAATCTTCAAACTGACATTGATCACCCGGTTCTATAGTTTCATCAATTGCAGTATAAACCTGAGCGTCATTAGGAAGATGATGCATAAGCATGTCGTTAATTTCAATAACAAAGTCATTTTTTGTAGTTAAAATAACTCGTGAAGTTATAGAAGATGGAATTGAGAAGAATGTATTTATGTTAGGATAAGTTTCTTTTAATAATTGATTTAGAGATTCTTTCTCATCTGTGAAAGGAATGATAAAATGACGGGGAATTTGAATTGTGTTGTTGTCATTGGTTATTTCTTGTCCATTTCCAATTCACATTAAATATTCGCGGAATGTAGGGTCTTCTTTTACTCGCATGTTTTCTGATAAGCATAACTTTTTCAGTTGATTTCAAATATTAGAGTATAGTAGGCTCTCACGTACGAAGTCTTCTCTTTTTTCATTGCGAACAACGGGTAGTGTTTGTCTAAAGTCTCCTCCAAAGACTACTTTTCCGCCAAACAGGCATGTTTTACTTGTTATGTCCTTTAAAAGAATATCAAATGCGTGCATCATTTTATTTTTGGCCATTGAGACTTCATTCCAAACAATTAATTTTGAATCTCGAATTAGAGATGCTAGCGAACTTTGTTAACTAATGTTGCAAGTGAAGTTATTGTCAATATCAACTGGAATCTTAAATTGGGAGTGTGCAGTTCGGCCTCCAGGGAGAATTGAAGCTGCGACACCAGAGCTAGCAGTTGCTAAGGCTACAAATCCTTTTGATCTTACATTTGCCAATAAAGCTCTATATAAGAATGTTTTCCAGTTCCTCCCGGACCGTTAATGAAAAAGGCACCTGGTTTATTAGAATATACTCTATCAAGTATTATATTGTATGCTATTTTTTGGTGTTTGTTTAACTTTGTTTCTAATAATAAATCTTCTTCATTTACTATTATGTTACTCTCGAAGAGAACATCTTTTGCCTCTGTAGTTATTTTGGAAGGTGTAATATTTTCAGAAACAAAATTGTATTCCTTTATATTGTGTCCCATTGACTGTAAAACTTCGTTGATATGGTTTAGAACTGAATTTTTAATATCTTTTGTCGTCATATTAGGAATTCGTTTAAAATCTTCAGACATTGAATCTTCAAATATTTTCCATAACTCTTTTGAATTTACAGGATTACAGTAAACTAATAATGTGGCAAATAGACGTCTTAGACTATAAGGCATTTGATAACTTGTGGCTTCGTACAAACACTCTATTAAAGTTTTATTGGAATATAGTAGGCCTTTTTTCTCTGCAGCTTCTCTGAATGTATCATAATATATTCCGTTAACTTTGCACAGATCTTCATATGATTTAGGCCCTCTTGTATTAGTCAAAAGTAGTCTGAGATAATATCGCTCTCCTTCAGTTAGATGACATGTGACAATTCTACCAATGGCATTACTGCGTCGTTGTCGACGTGACCACATTCTGTCTGTTGCTGACCATACAAAATGTTTAGGAAGCTCTTTATATAATAATTTTAGTTCTATAGCATGTTTATTTATTTTATTCATTTCAAAAAATTCAGTTAACATTGTTCGTTTTATCATTGGATTATGTAGAATTTAATCAACATTTTGGTTGTTTTTAAAAGATACATATTGGTGTCCTTTTAGATGCAGTTGAAGTTGATATACAATTGGTGTCATTTCACTGATAGCAAAAGCAAATAAACGCCATGATGCTTCCGAAGGAGAAACCCATCTGGCAAATTGATATGCTTTTATTTCGTCTATTTTTATATTTGAGTGACCATTATGCACGTGAAATGCAATTTTATCATGCCCTTTACAAATATATTTGTAGATATATTTGACCACTTTAATGTCTGAACATACTTCAACGTTAATATGACAACTAAATTTATGAAGTAAATAGGAATTGTAGGGAACTACCCAGGTATTGTCTATTTTGTAGTGCTTTAGTTCTATTGGCGCTTTCATTTTACGTCTTCTGTAAATAGGATAAGAATTTATTCCTTTGATTATTTGTTCTGAAAGTTCTTTAGGGTATTTAAATTTGCAAGAGTTTCTTTTTATGCAAGGACTTGTTGAATTTAAATAGCCACAAGGTCTATGAATCATATGTTTAGTCACAAGAGCGTATAGGTCTTCATCTACGCAATCAGGCAATTCAATGCAAACAATTTTATCATAAGCCTCTGGCGTTAATAATTTGTAATTGTCTGTAAGTATAATAAGAAAATGTGCATTGGGAAAACCCCATTTTTAAAACTCTATTGTGTACATTAAAGCTGCAATTTTTTCGAATATGTTCTTTTTTAGTATATCGATTTTAAGTTCTTCTATCTTTGCTCTAAATACTCGACTGACTAAATCGGGTCTGTTTTGGACTTTATCAGTTGGCAGTAGATGTTCTTGTATTTCAGGCCAGGAAGGATTGCAGGTCATTGTCAAGAATATGTGATGTTGGGTGTATTTATGCATTCTAGCGCTACTATTCTAGCCTATTTAGCCATGTTTTGAGGATGATTCATGTGATTAATGGGATGAAAATGATATAAATAAGCATTTATGTGTCCAAGTATGTGTTTACAATGTTTAATGGTGGATTCACATAAGTTTTGATTCAATTTGAGCATTTAGAGTTCAACCGAGAAAATTAGTGTAACTAGCTTGAGCTAGGTTTTTTTCTAGTCTATTGTGTTGGATTCTAATGTATTTTTAATGAGTTACTAAGGTTGTTATTATGTATTTATATGTGAAACAACTTAGTTATAATGTTCAAGGGTCAATTGGATCAAGAAAAGAGTCAAAACAATAAGTTAAAGCTCAATGTGAATTTAGCCTATGCTTAGCTCGTGTTTCTAGTTCATCGTTGAGGATGTTGTGTTATTTTGAGCTCTAAATTATTGTTTTTAATGCTATAGGATGCTTGATTAATGGACTATGATGATATATGAAGGATTTACAAGCTTCAAATAAAGTGAAAACAACTAAAAAGGGCTTGAAATGGATCACGGAAGCACAAAACACAGCTTAACGTCAATTTGGATACCTAAAAAGTATTGGGAGAGTGCGAGCGCGTGAGAATGATTCTTGGCGCGTGCGACACATCAATGGATTCAGAAGGCACCCAAAACAGTGAACCAACTCAAATTCGATGTGTCGCGTCGATGTGCGCAACGCGATAATCAACGCGACGCGTCACTGGGTTCGCAGACGACCAGAAACTGTTTCCTTGTTCAACAAGGCATGGGCTATTTCTTCCACTATAAATAGGACATTATTCACGTTTTTTTACTAACTTTTGGACATTCTTGGAAGATATTGGAGGCTACACAACTTCTTTTTAGGGTTTTTTATCATTCTTTTATTTTAGTTTCTTTCATGGTTTGTATCATCAATCCAAGGAATTGGATGATGAATATCTCCATTAAAGGCTAAAACTCCTATCCGGGGTTAAGGCCACAATCATGATTACTTTCGTTTTGAATTAAGTTTGTTTAAATTGCTTATCATTATGGTTGTTTGTTTATTCTTGTTTTAACTATTCTAAGGATTAGCTACCCTTAGAATACATCAATTGTCAACCTTGTGATCTCGGGAAAGGGAATAGGGAGATAGGATATGGGAATAAGCAAAGTATGGTTCTTGTTTCTTTATAAAATAAGGAATTTGAATTAGTATCTAGGACAGGGATGTACTTAGATGTCTTACTTGATTCACACGTAGGATGATAGCTTTAAAGAACTTAAATGGACTATTACATCCCCACTCAATGATGTAATTGTAAGGTTCAACTTAGGTAAAGGATTAGAGGTTGGGAAACCATGATCATGTAATTAACCCTACGAATCAATAACCACGATAAGCAATTTAATTAATGAAGTTCAATAACGTGGTATGATTGTTCGTAAGCCTTAACCCTAGATCTCTATTCTTTGATTGTCCAAAGTCATTTACTTTTCCTCATTAGTTTAGTTTCTTTTTAGTTATCAATTCTAAAACTCTATTTGTTACTCTTCTCAATTTATTAAACTAGAATTGGATAGGCGGCGAACGCAAGTCCCTGAGAGATCGATACTTGCGCTTTCTTGAAGACACTTTACTACTTGATAAGACCACGTATACTTACGTGTGCGCTTGGGCGCTGTCAATATGTCAGGTTTTTCAAATTGTTATACCAGTGCAATAGCATCCATATATCGACGGCGCATGTCTCTTGGACCTCCTATGAAACTTGCAGGTAGAATTCGTCCTTTTTCAATATCTGAAGCATCTTTTTCTCCTTGTCTTAATAAATCAATAATCCTTTGTAATACTTCGATTCTAAATAGATTTTGATTAAATGAAAAGAAATCTAATCGTTGTGTTTCAAGTTTTATGTATTGGTCAACTATATATTGTTGGAAGACCCTTCCAGAATGTAATGTTGCATTTGGTTTGTTATGTCTTATTTGAAGTTTATAGCAATAATATTCACGCCAAGAAACAGTTTGTCTTTTCTTGTTTCCTTTTGATAGAACTTCAGATTCCATGTCGAGTAGGCCATCAATCGAAGTCATGTTTATTACACTTGGTAATTGTTCATTTTGACAGTTAAGTTGATAATTAGAAATATCATATATTTCTGTCAGCTTTTTTATACCGGCATGCCATTCATTTTCACCTTGAGGGAATAATAATGGATACTGTAATGGATCGTAACATCCTAATAATAATTGACTAATTGTGATTTGTCATTGTGGGTGTATATTCGAATATGAGGCGTATAAACTTTGTCATTTGATTCTTCTTCTATCCATATTGCTCCAACTTCAGATGCAGATGGCAAATTGTATGTTCTTAGATCTAAATCAGAGTTTGATTTAAGGGCAATGTAGAATTCAGATAATTTTGAAATGTCTGTTAACGACTTCAAAAAGATAGTATATGGGCTAATTTTCATTATATGCATTAGCTTTATCACAATTAATTCACTTTGATTTTCGGGTAAAGCAATTCAATTTGTTATTTCATTTTCATTATCGTATAAGTATAATTGTAAGTTTTTTGGTCTTTTATTAGCAGGAACTAAATCTTCAATAAAATGGTACATTTGTCCCTGTTTTCTAAACGTGTATATTCCGTGATCTCTTTTTGCTAATTTTTTGTCATAATTTACTCCAAGAGAGGTAAATGCAAACATATTATTGTATGTTCTACTATAGGTACGAAAATATTTACTTTCTTCCTGTTGCCTTGAAATAAATTCTGTAATTCCTCAGGCATTTGGGAGGAAGTCAGTTTAATCGAGCCCTTATCACAACAAAAATCAGGCGGTTCATACTGGAATTTTGTTTGCGGCACAAAATTTATAGTCAGGTACCTTTTTAAAATGCATATAGCCTTTTGACAATAGATTATCGTTTTCTAAATTTATTTCTAAACCTTTTTTACCTGTGGATTGCAAACTGTAATATCGTTACAAGCAAATTAAGTCAACTACTAAAGATGTTTACCTATATTTGAAGCAGTTGATTCATTTGAATACTTTTCTGTTGCCTCAGATCTACGTGATGTTGATCCTAGCATTTCAAAGTCCATAATCAGAAACATAAAACGCATAAAATTAGTCATGAACATCTCATTCTTCTCGACTTACCTACTTCGAAGATAGGGGTGCAGGCAATTGTTTATGTAGATGGAATCGAAGAAGCATGTCCTACAAAGTAGTGCACGAAAAATTTGCATAAATGCCATTAAAGGAATGGACCTATGAAGATATATATGTATACTTGTCAAAACAGTAGTAATGCGAAATTTGGGTTCCTGACCTCCGTTGGTAGGTGATGTAGGAGTGGAAATTGATTGCGAATTTGGGTTCCTGTCGTGAGTCGCAACCTCCGGCCAGGACATTGTACTATTTTGCTGTTGTATGAGTCGACGCCTTTTTGATTCGGCTCTTCTAGCTTGCTGTTGCGACAAAAGTGATTATTTTTTTTTCCTGGTGATATTTGCGCATATCTATTACGCCGTAACATATGTAGACGTTGTTGTTCCTTGATGTTTTCAGCTTCTTGCAGTCCGTCATCATTGCTCGTCGACATTTCTGTTGCAAGAAATTTTCAGCTTCATTGAAAAAATCAGTACATATCGTCGTAAGTGAAGATGCGTATCCTTAGATACACTTCCGTACATACAGAGGAGAAATGTGATAATATTTAAGACTGTCAAAAGAACAAAAAATATAAAAGGTCCCAAAAAAGCTTACCATATTATTTCATCCACAATTTCATCCCAAGATTTAAAAGATTTTTTAATACTTCCTTAAATTCTAAGGGAGCATATACTTATTTTAAATTCCGAGTCAAAATTAAAATAGGCAAACATTAATTGTCACACAAAATTAATAATTTCGAGATTCAGCAATGGAAAGGATCCGTAGAGAGAACTCACCTTTGAGAGCTTCTGATACTTGCTTTCCTTGATGCTTCAACCTGTGTGAAACAGCAAAAAGGTTGGTGCTTTAGTGGTGTAAGAATATGGTGATACTATAGTGAAGCTTCTGGAATTTGTATGTTTACCAAATTATTTTGATCTACTCAATAGTTCACTGGGCCTATTAAGTACTCTTTTGTTTTGTCTTCATTTATTTTGTTTGGTTGGTTTTTAGAAATTACAAATACACACTTTGGGTTCTCTGATGAAATATAATGACCGGAAAATAAAGGTAGTAAATGGAGGAAAAAGTGAATATATTTTATGGAAGAAATGCTTTCTTACATTGGTGGGGGAAAAGAAATTTTGTTATGCTTTGATGTAGAAGGATTACTCCATGTTGTTTGTCAGATACGAAGTAGATAAGAAATACGTAGCTTAGTTTATGTACATATCGTTTATAGGTGTTGAATTTCAGAGCAATTTTGGTCGTCTATGATAAATAAGCTGACAGTAGTTGCTATAAATTCATTTAGAAAGCACTATCAACATGCATGTAGGAACCTGCATGTACACTTCTTTCTTCTTCAATTCCGTAGCTCATAGCTCACAGCTACATACTTCCGTCTTTTACGATGCCGATTGGGGCTTCGTCGATTTATCTATTGTCGATACCGATAACGTTGAAGATGATTTCGATGCGTTTACGACAGCGAGATCATCTGATGTAAAAGATGGTACATTTTCAATCAACATTAAACTTATGTACAACCAGCCCAATCATATCATTTAGTCCCCTTTTAAAGTTCCTGTCTCAGAGAGTGGCGCAACTGCGTGCAGGTTGGTGCAATTGTGCTGAACCTTAGGTTTTGGCTCCTACACATTTTAATGTCCTGTCACAATCGCACAACCACCTTCATGATTTTCACTCATCGACTTGTTCCAAGCAATATAATATTCAAGCTTTCAAACATTGTAACCTTTGCAGTTGCATGATCATAAATGTGGTTCTCCAAACACCTTCTAGTCAATTCCTGGAGATCATGCAACTCCCAAGCGTCCACTACTTAGCTTGTTGGACTTTTGGACCTGGAGTGATCAACGGTTTGCTAAAGAATCAAAGAGGCTTTCTCAGGGGATGTTTTCTATTTACATTCCCGTCTCTTAGAAAGAGCAGTTATCCACAATATATGTCCTCCGCTTTTCCTGGGCATTCCAAGATATAAGCATGCTAGTCCCATTATTGGTACAACTACTTTTTAGGTAAGAAAAAATTCTCCTAGTGTCCAAGTTGTCAGTCCAGTTCTCCCATTGCTAGGCCATACCCATGTGTGCATTTGGATTATCATAGTGCGTAGGACAGTAATAAAATAGATATCCTACTTGATGTCTAACCAATTCTTGTTTCCTCAGTTTCATGGGATGCTGTTTTAGGTCCAAGACTTTAAAATGATTTTCAGTACTTATCAGCCAGTTCCAGCTTTCTTGATTGATTGATTTCAGTTAACCTTCCATTGACTTAAAGTAAATACCCTTCTAATTGAGATGAAGTCTGTATTTGATACTTGAGCTGGTTTCAGTTTGTAAGGAGGAGTTTGGTCAGGCCAAAACCAAGTTGAGCCAGCAGTTCTCAAGCCTATCCTTTCATTTACATGCCTAGTACAAAGTTAGTAAACAATTCATTGGAAACTCTACAGTGACATATGATGCTAAGATTACAAGATTAGTAAGTTTGAACAGTTATTTTCATCATGAGTGAGATTTTCATTGGATCATGAGGCATGTTATGAACATGCCTAGATGACGGCCATGTTTCCTAAAATAGATTTAGTACGACTGAGTTTTTCGAGGAAAAATTAGCATAATAAATGAATATGCATATACCAAAGTGATGCAGCAAAATTTACCTGGGGAAGACATATTTCGTTGGCACTAAATCAGGAGCACTAAGGCGGGCAAAAAAACAGCTAAACGTACATAGCATTTGTTATACAGCTCCCTATTTTTTAATCGTTGCTCTTCCATACTGAGTAGAGGTGTGGTAATTCAGAGCCCCGTCAAAAAAGCAAGCCTTTACCGCAAACACTGGCACCAAAAGAGAGGAAGATACTTCCTGCAAGCATACTACAAAGTAGTGACAAGGAACACTTATCCTATACAAAGAATTTATGTGGAATGAAAGGCACAAAAGAACACTTTGTAACAGGTAATAAACCACATCACCTTTTCCCGAATTTATGAGACGGCAAATAAAATCTAGCACGCAAATACTCGCTTTCACAAAAACCCTGTCTTCTCGCACTTAAATAAGCTGAACAAAAGGACATTCTATATTGGCGTCAGCCAAAAGTAAATCCAACAACGTAGCACGCGCATTGTCAAGTGTCAAGAACTGATCAATCCTCTCTCACTTAATCAAGCTTAACATAACGACAATAGAGATGAAACTGTTTATCTGGTTCAATAATCATAAAAATTTGGTCTGCCCATCAGCCTCTTATTTACTCCAAATCATTAATTGTCTATGATTAAAATGTATTAAGTGAAACACAGGTAAACCAAACCTTCATCATGACAACAATACAGTAACTTTGTGATGTTACGTTTAATGTTTAATTGAGGCAACTGCTATGGAGAGAGTGGAAAACATTGTTATCGCTGATTACACACTCAGGGTAACTGAGAGTGAGATTCTACCATTACTTAATTTTTTAATGTTACATTGTGTAACCTGGGAAAAAAAATTAAATTAAAGGAGTGGACATTTAGTTGCAACTTGTAATTGACTCTACAAAATATCGACTATTAATGTGTTTGAAGGGGGACGCGAGGTTCAGCATATGGAGGGATATATAGACGGTGAAATAACCAAACAGTTATTCAATAGCTTATTTTATTCGGTCACAATATTTCATGATCAACATTTGTGATTGGTGTAATCTATGTAATCAAAGTACAGGCAAAGTTGATAAAGTTTGCATGAAATCAAATGAAGGTCGTAGTGGAATAAATGCAATTTTTTTGTGAAAATTCAAGTTCGCTAACCTCTTGATTTTATTTTCGCTGGCGTGAGCGGTTCAAGCAAGTGCCAGTGCGGCACTTGAAGATCTAGATTCAACTATCGTTGGTTTCATCCCCAGCTCGCTCGTGGCAAGTGGCCTGACCTTCTTAGCATTTCTCTGGTCAATAGTCTGCGGCAGCACCTGTTCCTTTTCTGTGAATGATACAATTGTTAGGCTTGTAATGTAAATTTTTATGGTCCACATAATTAATTTATTTATTAGTTTAATAATTATTGAATAAGTTAAATCCTAAATCTCTCAGCAGGATAATTACAGACTGTTAAGTTACCTAGTAGGATTAAACTGACTAATTTGTTAGTAGGATAATTACTGACTCTCAGCAGGATAATTACAGACTGTTAGTGGATAATTATTATATCCACTAATCACGTTGATGGAATGTGAAAACATAGGGTTCTCTCTCTGCCAAAAGAAGAATAAGCTCCATCATAATTATTCTGATGAAACGTAAGGTAAAGAGAGAGAAACAACACTTTTGTGCTTATGCTAAACTATGGAGAATTCAGGTATGCTAAACTATGGAGAATTCAGGTATGTATTCTTCCATAAATTACTGTAATTAGATTGATGTGAAAATCATGTAGTTCCACGTTCCTAAATAATTGATAGGATTATGTATTAAATTGTTTAAGTCATACGATATGTTAAATCCTTACATGTGGTATCCGAGCTAGGTTTTCGGAACTAATGATTTTCCGTTAAATTAATGAGTAGTTTTAATTTTATGAATCGTAATAATGTGTGATGCAATGTTCAATATATAATTTAAGTTATTACGAATTTGAGATTTCATAATTGTCATATTTCTTATATGTTCACTGACAGAATGACGTTATTTTTCTTTAATGGAGAATTCAATTGTTGCCCTTTCAAAATATTTAGTAAGTTGGGCCTGCAATTTGTCCCTTGCAGTTTATATTATTGACCTAGCATGACTAATTGTGAGAATAAATGAAATTGAAAAAAAACAAAGGGGTGCACGGTGAGAGAATTCATCAATCCACATGCTGCATCATTACCCCTAATGACATGCACGTCTATAATATCTAAAATACGTTGTCAATCTTTTCTGTTCTATATGAAAACACCTCTAGTTCTGGTGGAATTTTATTTAAGTGGTACACAAATATTAAATATGAAAGCTATTTATTGGACAATTGATATTGTCAATCCGAATGTGTGTTTTATAATAAATAATAATAATAAAATTTATTATTTTTAATGTGACTTGGAATTATATATGTAAGATTCGTTAATCACCAAAGTGGTCGAATCTTTATGAAATTAATTTCAAAATAAAGATTAAATTTAAATTAATTACCCATTAATTTTTATGCTTATAACTGATCTAACAATTATGGATAAATTGAAGTTTTTTATTATAAGACATTTATGAATCACCCAAAGGTTGATTATTTGTTCTTATAACCAATAAACATTAAAGAGATAATTTTGATGTATCGTTAGTTTTGTTTATTTATCCAAAGATAATAAATATTATTATTAATTGATGTATTAAATATTATCGATTTGTGTTAAATATATTTTTAAGCATCATTATGTTTAAAGTTGTATTTTGATGTTTCGCCCAAAGAAGAATATCAATATACATTTAAGTAAATTATTTCTGAATTTGATAATGTGTATAAACTTGTAACTCAAAGTATTAATAAATGAGCATGTTTTACTTGCAGCACTTGCCCTTCATTCACACTCCACCTCTGTTACGACTTTTAACGGACTTAACTTTTCAGATTGGTGCAAACAGATCAAATTCCATCTTGAGGTTTTAGATCTTGATGTTGCACTTTACTCTGAAAAGCCAACTGCTATTACTGAAGCTAGCGGTGATGAAGAAAAGTCATATTATAAGCATTGGGATCGGTCTAACAGATTAGGCCTAATGTTCATGCAAATGAATATTGTGGGCAACATTAAGACTACTCTTCCCAAAACTGAAAGTGCAAAAGAACGTCTGAAACTTATGGAAGAGTCTTCCCAAACTGCTGATAAGTCTCTTGTTGGGACACTAATGGGTACTTTGACCACCATAAGTTTGATGGTTCACATACTATGCATGAGCATGTCATTGAAATGACAAACATAGCAGCAAGACTTAAGTATTTGGGAATGGAAGTGGAACAAATTTCCTTGTGCAGTTCATCATCAACTCATCACCATCAAATGGAACGTGCATGAATTGCATGGTCTATTGGTTCAAGAGGAAACAAGGCTGAAGAATCAAGGAACCTACTCCATTAACTTTGTAAATCATCAAGGAGCTGAAAAGAAAGGAAACAAGCATGGTAAGAGACAACAGAAACAACTTAATATTAACGAGTTCTCATCTCAAGTACGTAAGAAAGGAAACAAGAATGGGAAGTGTCATTTCTGTGGAAAATCTGGACACTTTCAGAAAGATTGCCTGAAACGTAAAGCATGGTTTGGGAAGAAAGGTAAGCATTGTGCTTTTACATGTCTCGAATCAAATTTAATTAAAGTTCCTTATAATACTTGGTGGATTGACTCTGGTTGTACTGCTCATGTTTCTAATACTATGCAGGGATTCCTTACAATCCAAACCATAAACAAGAATGAAAGATTTGTTTACATGGGGAATAGAGTGAAGGCTCCAGTTGAAGCTGTCGGGACTTATCGTCTGGTTCTCGATACTGGACGTCACTTAGATTTAGTTGAAACTTATTATGTTCCTTCTCTTTCGAGAAATTTAGTTTCTTTGTCTAAGTTGGATAAGACTGGATATTCTTTTAATTTTGGTAGTGGATGTTTTAGTTTGTTTAAACATAATTATCCCATTGGTACTGGTACTCTTTGTGATAATTTATACAAACTGAATCTTGGTAATCTGTTTGCCGAAACACTCTTAACTCTACATCATAATGTTGGAACCAAACGAAGTTTGGTGAATGAACAATCTGCTTACTTGTGGCATAAACTTTTAGGTCACATATCTAAAAAAAGGCTGGAAAGATTAGTTAAAAATGAAATTCTTTCGGATTTGGATTTTACTGACCTTAATATTTGTGTTGATTGTATTAAAGAAAAACAAACAAGACACACAAAGAAATGAGCCAAAAGAAGCACACAGCTTCTTGAAATTATACACACTGATATATGTGGTCCTTTTGATATTACATCTTTCAATAAAGAAAAATATTTTATCACTTTTATTGATGACTTTTCACGTTATGGATATATCTATTTGTTGCATGAAGAATTTCAAGCAATTAATGCCTTAGAGGTATTTATTACTGAGGTTGAAAGACAACTAGATAGAAAGGTAAAAATAATCAAGTCTGATAGAGATGGTGAATATTATGGAAGATATGATGAAAGTGGACAACAGCCAGATCCATTTGCTAAATTCTTTGAAAAACGTGGCATATGTGCTCAATACACAATGCTTGGCATACCACAACATAATGGTGTGGTGAAAAGGCGTAATCGTACATTAATGGATATGGTTAGGAGTATGTTAAGTAATTCATCTTTACTTCCTTCATTATGGAGGTATGCTTTAAGGACTGTCGTTTACTTGCTAAATAGAGTTCCTAGTAAAGCAATTTCAAAGACACCTTTTAAATTGTGGACTGATAGGAAACCTAGTTTGAGGCGTCTGCATGTTTGGGGTTGCCCGACAGAAGTTAGAGTATACAATCCACAAGAAAAGAAACTAGATTCAAGAACAATCAGTGGTTTCTTCATTGGTTATCCAGAAAAATCAAAGGGGTATAGATTTTATTGTCCTAATCATAGTACAAGAATAGTTGAAACTGGAAATACTAGGTTTATTGAGAATGGCGAAGTTAGTGGGAGTGAAGAACCACATAATGTGGAAATTAAAGAAGTTAGGGTGCGAATTTCTCTTCCCTGTACTTCTTTTAAATTTGTTGCTCCTGAAACTGTTGTACAACAAAGTAATCAACAAGAACAACAAATTAATATTCCTACTAATCACAATGAAGCTATAATTGATGAACCTGTAGTAGATGAATCACAAGAAGTAGCATAAAGAAGATCTCAAAGACAAAGAAGATTTGCTATTTCTAATGATTATTTGGTATATCTACATGAGTCAGAAACTGACTTGGGAATTGATGATGATCCAGTTTCATTTTCACAAGCCATTGAAAGTAATAATTCTGATAAATGGGTAAATGTTATGAAAGATGAGTTAAAATCTATGGAATAGAATGATGTTTGGGACCTTGTTGAATTACCCGAAGGTTGCAAAAGAGTTGGGTGTAAATGGGTCTTTAAGACCAAACGTGACTCAACTGGTAACATCGAACGCCACAAGGCTAGACTTGTTGCCAAAGGTTTCACTTAAAAGGATGTCATTGATTATAAAGAGACATTTTCACCTGTCTCTAGAAAAGATTCCCTCAGAATTATAATGGCCTTGGTAGCTCATTATGACTTAGAGCTACATTAAATGGATGTGAAAACAACCTTTCTGAATGGAAATTTGGAGGGAGAAGTTTATATGAATCAACCTAAGGGGTTTTCTGTTAAAGGAAAGGAACACATGGTGTGTAAACTTAAGAAGTCAATATACGGACTTAAGCAAGCTTCCCGACAATGGTATCTTAAGTTTAATGAAACGATTGTCACCTTTGGATTTAAAGAAAATACTGTTGATCGGTGTATATATTTGAAATTCAATGGGAGTAAGTTTATTATGTTAGTCTTGTATGTTGATGACATCTTGTTATCTACTAATGATCTTGGTTTGTTGCATGATACCAAGAAATATCTCTTTAATAATTTTGAAGTGAAAGATATGGGTGAGACATCCTATGTGATTGGAATAGAAATATTTCGAGATAGATCACAAAGATTGTTGGGATTGTCTCAGAAAACCTATATTAATAAAGTATTAGAGAGATTTAGAATGGAAAATTGCTCATCAAGTCTCGTTCCAATTCAGAAAGGAGATAAGTTTAGTCTCAATCAATGTCCAAAGAATGACTTGGAACGAAAGCAAATAAAAGATATTTCTTATGCATCAATAGTGGGGAGTCTTATGTATGCTCAAACATGTACAAGACCAGACATCAGTTTTGTTGTTGGGATGCTCGGTCGATATCAAAGTAATCCTGGAATGGATCACTAGAAGGTTGCAAAGAAAGTGTTGCGATACTTACAAGGAACGAAAGATCATATGCTCACTTATAGAAGATCTGATCATCTAGATGTGGTTGGATAGTCAGATTCATATTATCCTGGTTGTGTGGATACAAGAAAATCCACATTTGGATATTTGTTTCTGTTAGGTGGAGGAGCAATATCATGGAAGAGTGCGAAGGAGTGTTATAGCTGCATCCACTATGGAAGCTGAGTTTGTGGCATGCTTTGAGGACACAGTCCAGGCTAATTGGCTGCGGAATTTTATTTCAGGACTTGGACTAGTCGACAATATAGCTAGGCTGGTGAAAATTTATTATGATAATACCGCTGCAGTTTTCTTCTCTAAAAACGATAAGTATTCGAAAGGTGCTAAACATATGAAATCGAAATACTTTTCGATTAAAGAAGAAGTCCAGAAACATAAAGTGTCAATTGAACATATTAGCACCAAACTTATGATTGTTGATCCTTTGATGAAAGGATTACCGCCCAAAACATTTGTTGAACATGTTGAAAGGATGAGTCTTATTGATAGCAATGAATGTTTTCATGTAAAGACTTTATTATGGTTATGTAATTGACACTTTGAGCTCAAATTATATATGTTTCTGTTGTTACCTGTTTTCTCTTATATACATAATATTGTGAATGATGATGACAGGTTCTGACTTAGATAAAGGATTCTAAGTATTATCGTTGGACCCATTATGTATTTGAAAGGTTATGTTAGGTAATAGACTAATATTGTAGTACATGGAAGGAACTATGTTAATAAAGTGACGTACAACCGTCATGACTCATTTTAGTTGATTTATTTAACGATGACAAATGATGCTGGATTTAACGTTAATTGTGCACATGATTGACGTACGTATTAAACCACTAAATTAACATTATGTGTGCCAAGTGGGAGAATGTAAATTATTATGACCCACATAATTAATTTATTTCTTGGTTTAATAATTATTGAATAAGTTAAATCCTAAATCTATATGGAAAAGTTACCTAGTAGGATTAAACTACTGACTAATCTGTTAGTAGGATAATTACTGACTCCTAGTAGAATAATTACAGACTGTTAGTGAATAATTATTATATCCACTAATCACGTTGATGGAACGTGAAAACATAACTGACTATTCCTGTATTATAAAAGGGGTCCTCTCTCTGCCAAAAGAAGAATAAACTCCATAATAATTATTCTGAAACGTAAGGTAAAGAGAGAGAAACAACACTTCTGTGCTTCCGCTAAAACTATGGAGAATTCAGGTGTGTATTCTTCCATAAATTACTATAATTAGATTGATGTGAAAATCATGTAGTTCCACGTTCCTAAATAATTGATAGGATTATGTATTAGATTGTTTAAGTCATACAATCTGTTAAATCTTTACATGTACGAGTAACATTAGCACTTACCCATGATGACTTCATCAACTGAATGTTGAATAATTCATTGGACAACATCTGATGGATATGGTCAAGACGAAGGAGCTGCAGCTATAAGCAGGAGTCAGTTGTAAGAGATGAACCATTTGTTAGGGATAAGGTTGATTCAAGAAAATTGAAGGTAGACAGACATAGATAAATGCTAACCTTGACACATGTTGTGTCGAATATATCTTCTGTTGTCATAGAGAGTATTTTTCACCAAGTGCACCAGAAATCATTGCTTTCGTCGAGCCAGTGGCATCAGTAAGATTAATTTGGAACATACACCTATAACCATAGTGAGTTAGTACTTGAAATTCCTGAGTATATGTTATGCTTTGGAGAAGTACAATTTATGTATCTTTAAACAATATAATACCGAGGCTCTAATGTCATCTTCCGCAGACATTTTGGACAATCAAATGACTTTCTGTCCTTTGTGCGTTTTTTTTTGTTGCAGCCCGGACACTCTAGCATGCAGAACTTTTGGAACTCATCTGATATTGACATGACCGCCTCAACATTAAAAGCTCCAATCTATCGAGGAGAACAAAAGTGTGTATATGTTTAGTCTTGTCCTTGAGTATACTGATCAGGTGTAGATAACTCTGTAACTTACAGAAGTTTGTGAGGTCATTTATGCAATAGAGGTTACTTTGTGAGAGTCAGGAAAAGCAATGAGATGGATGGATGATGCGGAGAAGCTGCCGATGCACGGCTTGAAAGCACAGTCGATGCCCGACCTGAAAGGATGCTTTTGTTTGATTTGACTCTATCAATAGACCGAATAAGTTAGTGTTTGTGCTTCCTAAGAGTAGGTTAGAGGTTGAAAAGAAATGTGAGCACTTCATACCAGTCAAGAAGTTTCAATGTCTGTGGATAAGAAGGATTAATGTGTATTGTTGTGTTGAATTTAGTTTGCAATGATAAATCTGCATGTGGAAAATGATCGCATAATGTCGTGGTTTGTGTACATTTTTTTTAAAAAATATTTTAATATGGTTATACCCTATTAAGAAGAAATTCCTATGTTCCTTCTGAGGATGACCGAGTACTCTTCTTTTTTCATTTAAGCTTGCAGTTCAGACTCTTCAATTTTGCTGAAGTCACCCCATAAAGTGAGGAGAAACTGAGTGTTCCTGAAAGTAGCAGCAGTAATTACCATTTATTTCAGAATCTATTATAAAAACGTAGGTACTGTAAAGTAGAATCTTCACTATCTTATATAAAAGGTATGCTTACTGATCGTCAGCTATGGAGATCTCTCGGCACCTATTTTGAGTGCGACCTTCATATTTCTCAAGGCCACAACGAATAACAACTCCTAGAATATCTAGTAGTAATAAATAAGAGGATATATTTAGTATCTATCTGCGCAGGCATATAAATTTGATCCGTAAAACATTTGGCAAGAGTAATATACCAATTTCTGCAGACGGAGTGGGTGTCATCTGAGCAACATTGGCTAAAGTCGTGAGAGCTTAGTCGGCGGTGGCAGGGGTTTCTCAATCTCATCATTGGGGTTGATACGTTCAACTATTGTTTCCTTATCAAGTATCCAGTAATATGTATGTATTGATCGACCATATGATTTTGGCGAATTCCTTACCCGTGCAGCCGAGATCAGGTAGGTGTTGAGGAGGACCAACTTGTCCGCATAATATGCAATGTCATCTCCATACACAACAACCCTAATTTGTTGGCCCTGTATATTTGAAATCTTCGGTAAGATGAAGGCAAACATATAACTATGGATATGATAGTATACACCAACACTATATAGGTGGGAACACCTGTTCATCTTCTAAAAGGAGATTTTGGAATAGGATTTGCTTCTCAAGACTTTTTCTCTTTCGACTAATGTCCACAATCTGGACTTTACATGTCCAATCAGAAGTGTCGGTTGTTATCAGATCGATCCTGGATCTTAGGGCCATGTGTACTGCAAAGGCAGCTGCACACCAATTCGGATAATATGAGTTAGAGAACCGAGCGAATCAGGTTTGTGTTTAATCTTGGCGAGCTAAAATGAGGCACACTGTTAGCTCCTAAAATTCTGATATTAAGATGAATAGGAGAAGCAGGTGACATGGTAAGACACAATTAGCATGAGTTCATACCTCACATAATATGAAGATTAATACAACAATTTTCAGAGTAAAAATCAAAAATCAACCAACAATACTCAAACATTGGAATAATGACAACTAAACAATCAAATAGTGCATGACAAAATAATCGCATATTCTGCTTTCTAACAACACAAAGAAAACATAAGAATAATTTTAAAAAAAGTATTGAAGAATTCGACTTTCTAACTTGTAAGACCGCAAAAAAATACTATATAGGCAAAAAAAATATTGAAATCGGATTATGAAGATGAATAAAATACTAAAGCATAGAAACTTACTTGTGAGGCTTAATGATGAGGCCTGAACAGGTGAATACAATTGAACCGATAGTGTTATTTATTCAAGTTACTAAATGCCTGTCTTGTAGAAATGTTTGTTTTTGCTTTTGTGGTTGTAATGATAGACAGATGGGTGGATGTGTTAGAGTAAAGTGGAAATAGGCAAGATATTTTAGATAATTGCAGGATAAATTTAATTTATCATATTTTGGATAATTGCAGGAAAAATTTAATTTACAATCATACAATATTGCTGGTACAACTCCATAATGCAGTGATGGTGCTTGAATGGTACCATTATACAATGTTATTGATACAATATCATAATGCAGTGATGGTCCTTCTCTTGTTGATTTATATATAAGAGTAAAATAATAAATGTGATTATTCAGAACTCAGTAAATTATCCTTTTTAAAATCTTGAATCTCAAAACTCAAAATTCCGAATCGACCTCTCACGAAACATACCAAATCTTTAAGCCTTAAAAAAAATTTAGTACAAATTTTCCTACCAAACCATGAGGAGGTTTTGATAAATAAGCTTGCTACGTGTTTTGACGATCATCAGAAATATTAGGACAAATGTCAAATTGTCCAAGAAGGATTGCTATAAGTTTTTGTTAGATGGACTTGTCACGAGTTGTAGTCAATCACCAAGATTTTAGTACAAATCATATATTCCCTTCGTTTTAAAAAGAATAATCTACGTTTCTTTTTAATCTATTTTAAAAAAAAATAACTTTTTCCTTTCTTGGCAATACTTTTAATTCAACTTTCTACATGACATATATAAAACCATAAGATTAAAGAACATTTTGATACATTTGACATAACTTTAATTTAGGATCACAAGATTTAAAAATCTTTTTTATTTTTTTAAACTTCGTGTCAAGTCAAACGATCATTCTTTTTTGAAACCTCAGTGAGTAGTAATTTTGCAATGAATTACCATTTACCAATTCTTATAGATGCACATAAATTTCACCAACTCTAAATGACTCAAAAATTGATACTATAAAGTACTCCCTCCATCTCAAATTACCCATTTTAAATTGAGATAACATATTGATTAAGAAAAATAATTAATAACATGGTTAGTTTACCATAATACCTCTATTAAATGATGTTTACATTTTAATTTAAAGAAAAAGTAATTAATGCAAAGGGTAAAATATAAAAAATAATTAGTCTCTTCTTAATTAATGAAAAAAGTCAAATAAAATGAGAAATTAAATTAAAAAATTTAAGACGGATAATTTGAGACGAAGAGAGTATTCTTATAACAATCCCAACAATTTCCAATGACTATGTTTAGCCCAAAATTTAAAAATCAATAGACACACTTTGTTTTCTCCTTTGATAATATTCAAGGTCAACAAAATTTTAAATAATGACATACTTCAAAAAAAAATTCAACCAATGCAATCTAATAGCTTGTTTGATATTGCTTATTTCTAAAAAAAAAATATTTTTTTTGAGAAAAAAATACTTTTATGAAAATAAAAGGTGTTTGATAAACTTGCAAAAGTGCTTTAAAAAAAGTAGAAAATTTCTACTTAAAAAAAAAAAAAGTAGAAGTGAAAGCAGAAAAATATTTTTTTATGACAATAATATCCCTATCACTTATACGCACACACGTATATATATATATATCTTATAAGTTTGATTTTAAATTTTATACTTCATATGTACATCATAATTCTTTATTTTATTCTATGATTTATATATTATGATTTTATTTTTCGTTCATTTTCTTTAAATAAAATCGAAAATATCATTGATGATGATGGTTGAAGAATATATAACTCTTTATTTTTATTATTGTGATAACACATGGCAGATGAATCACGTTACAAGATCAAATAGTATTTTGGCAACACTTGTAAATGTTTTTCCAGATATTTAATTTTAAATCAAATCATGAAAAGTGACATGTTTTTTACCATGTGGTGAATTTTTTCATATGTAATGATTTAATTTATGAAATAATTTTTAAATTAGATGTTTTTAAATAATATTTAAATTATTTAAGTAATATATTATTATTTAATATCTTTTAACGTATCTATTTAGCTAAGTATTGATTAAAATTTTTATAGTAAGTACTTTTTAATTAAATAAAAATAAATTTTATTTAAAAATAGTATAACAGATATTTAAACTAAATGATTTTAATAGTGAAAGTATATTGATACATGTCTTGTTTGATCATTCGTCTCTCAAAACACTTCTTGGAAAAGATTATCCAAACATAATTTGTCTATCAAAAGTATTTCTTAAATAAATTTACCAAATACAAATTGTTTTTTTCCAAAAGTGTTTTTCTAAAAAGTTATTTTATAAAAGTGCTTCTCAAATAAGCAGTTTTCTAACGACAATCTCAAACGGATTTTAAAACAACCACAAATAATCAACAAATCTTTAATTCTCAATACGTACGTGAAAAGGAGGGGGAGGAGTCGCATTTTGAATAATATTTTTGTTTGCTATTTTTTTTATTTTTTTTTGAATAGCGATAAAAGTTAAAGATTATTGACCATTTTACCATTGTTATTCAATACTATTCATCACACTTAAATATATTTTTTAAAATATTAAATTTATTATATTAAAAAAATAAATAATATAATTAATTTTATTATTTATTATTTTTTAACATATATATCAAGATAATAATGGACAAATATTGTTAGAACGTGGGAGTACTTCATTGATTCAACAAGTAATGATCGAGATGGCCAATTCATGCTCATTTTGGCTCTTTTCGGAAATTAGTTGACTTTGACATTTTTATATATTTATTTTTTTAACAACGTGATTAGCTAGTTTCTTTATTTATTTTGACTTGTCATGTGAAATAAATTTAATTTATTTTTAGAGTTAAATAAAATTACTTCAATTTAAAATTTAGATATTCGATAAACATACAAAAAAAAATATAAGTTATAATCTTCTTATAGTTATATGATAAAGAAATACATATTAAAATTTTAATCAAAATTCATATAATTTGATTCTCGAAAATCAATACATAATAAGTAAAAATAAATAAAAAAATATAATTTACCCCATACAAAAGTTTATTCTTCTATAAACAGATTAAAACAAAAGAAATGTAAAACTATCACTAACATCACTAATTTAAAATAATAAATTTTGGCACTTTGTATATATTTGATTTATATATGATTTTTTTTTTACGTCTTATCAAAATACCTTTAATGTAAAATGGAGTCTAAGAGCAGGAACAACAACAACGTATATTCAATATAATTTCATAAATCTAATTTAGGGTATTGTAGCGATAGAGTGGTCTTACTACCGCCACGATTCACTGGAATCATCGATTCATTGCTTTAATTCATTAAATCATTATCTACGCATGTATTTTTAGTCTGAATAGACGACGAGTTCACTTTTGTGCCCCCAATGCTCCTCTCCTCCTTTGCTCCTTCAATACGAACTTGGTTAAAATCTTTTTTTATTTATGTTCTTCCTAAAAAAGATCTTTTACCTTCACAACGTAAAAAACTCTTATCGATAGATCCTTGATTTAAATAAAATTTATAAAAAATAATAAAAAGGGACTATAGTTACCAATAAATAAAATAATGGAGAAACTTTTGAATACACAAGTTGTCTGATCATTTTTTTTTTTCCTTCCTTTTTACTTCTTTTGTTTTTTCTTGTTGTTTAATCAGTCAACAAACAATTGTATAATATTTTTTTTTTGCCAGAATTAAACAGTCGCGCAAATTGCAAATGCATTGTATAAATTGGGTAATTCCAAAGTATTTCCCGCGGATATAGTTAGTTCCTAATTCGAATATCCAATATATCCGTTGACCACTAGTCCTGGGCCCACCTTGCTGGTTTTTCCAAAGGGACCCACCACATCCTTTGCATTTTCACACGAAGAATAACAATTTTGGTCCTCGACTTATGGCATGATTCACTTTTTAGTCCTTGTGATATTCGATGTAATGTAGTATTTGAACTTTAATTAAATAAAATGAGTAATTCTGACCCAGTTGCAAACAAAAGTTAAGAAAAAAAAAAGAAGATATGTTAGAGAGGTAAATTCGGATGTATAAGTTCTACTTTGGAAAGGTCATGTTACCGAAAAACCTTCTTTTTAGCATTTAGGTTCTGAATTTATAGCTATCTGTTATTTTATTTATACTAACAGAGATAATATTTTTGTAATTTCTTGTCCTTTGATTTTTGTTACGACATGTTGTTTCTTAACTATTGTGTTATTTTGTTGTAATATTTTCTTTTACTATATATTATATTTGTTACTATCTATTAGTTCTTCTACTCCATCACTATATTTCTATTGTCTTTCTTGAATTGAAGAATCTCTCTACCTCTAAGGTAGGATAAAATCTGAAATATACTCAATCTTTCTAAATCTCATTTTGTGAAATTACAAAGATATGTTGTATTATTGTTTATCTGAAACTGGCATATGCTATACCTAGATTAACCCCCTCTTGAAACTAATGCAGTTTATGTATATGCCTTAATTAATAATTGGATCAAAGTCACTCATTTTATTTAAGTGAAGGTTAAACATGCTACATCAAATATCACAAAGGACTAAAAATGATATTATGCACTAATACAAGGACCAAAATTGCTATTTATCCCCCCCCCCGCACCCACCCAATAATGAAAATAAATAAAATATCTCCGTAAGTCTCAATTTCTCTGAAACTCAAAAAACTCAACTACCCATACAATAACTAACAAAACAAATATCAATAATTTCTCTCTTATTTTCCGCCATTCTTGTTTACCTTGAAAACTTGATAATAATATTAATAAATACACACAGTATAGTACACCCATATATTACACACAGAAGGAAAGAGGGTTTTTGGGGTTTTGTTGAGGGTGAAATGGACGGCGGTGATGTATCTGCGGAGGGGAGAGTGACGTGTGCATCATGGATCAAACGGCCAGAAAACGCGCACCTTGTGGTGATTGCAAAGTCCACCGGAACTTCCTCTTTACTCGAGATTTTCTCCTTTCATCGTGATACTGCTACTATTTCTCCTTCTCCCAAGGTATCCTTTTTTAGAAATTAACTTATTTGCTTGAGTTCGGTACGTAAGTAAGAAAGAAGTGCTCGTTGTTTTAATTTGTTTGGTCTATTTTAATTTTCTACAGAATTTAAAAAGTAAAGAACTGTTTAATCTCAAGTTATGTCAAATATAACAAATATGTCACGTGTAAAGTTGAAATTTAAGAGTTGCTTGAAAAAAGAAAAGGTGATTGTTTTTTTAAATGAACTAAAACGGAAAGTAGGTCAAATAAATTAAAACGGAGGGAGGGAGTATATTTATAGGAGTTGAAGGAGGAGGATAGAGGGTGTGGGGTGGTGGAAATAGGAATGGAGTCGGTTAGGGTTGAGGGGGTTCAATCCAAAACCTTTTCGGTGAAAAATTACACTTTTTATATATTATTAACTACTCACTCTGTTTCAAATTGATTGCCTTGTTTTTACTTGGCACGGAGTTAAAAGAAAGTGTAGAATACTTTGAAGTTTGTGGTTTTAAATTAAAAATATGTTAATTGTACGAAAATGTCCTTTAATTTTGTGGATGTACATATGTAAGATGGAAAGTTGAAATTAAAAAGTTGCTAGAAAAAAGGAAAAAGACATTTTTTTTGAAACAAACTAAAAAAGGAAGTAGGTCGAACAAATTGGAATGGAGGGAGTAAGTTGTTTTCATAGTGGGTTGTTGCAAGTGAATGTTTTTAGGGGCTTTTATTGTGAATCTTTCCACTAATTGTTAGAGTAGGTTAGTGTCTCACATTGGTTGGGGAATGAATTGGTGGTCTGCTTTTATGTACTTGGGCAGTCTCCCTCGTGAACTAGTATTTGGGGTTAAGTTAGGTCTAGGTGTTATATCTATTAAATGGTATCGCTCTGTCCCATTTGGGCTTCTGGTCCATGCTCCAGTTGGGCCTTGGTGATAAGAGGGGTGTTAGAGTGGGTTGGGGAATCCTTCCCTCACGAGCTAGCTTTTAGGGTTGAATTAGACCCATGTGTCATATTTTTTATGTGGTATCAGAGTCAGGTCCATCCCGTTTGGGCTCCCGGTCCATGCTTCAGTTGGGCCTGGGCATGAATGGGGTGTTAAGAGTGGGTTGGGGAATGCTCCCCTCATGAGCTACCTTTTGGGGTTGAGTTAGGTCTATTTCACATAATATGACTATTTTTCCTGTGATTTTTGATGATTCTGGTGAAATCTGAACTTTGTTTTTGTGGGTATTGGTTATTAGGCGACGCATGCGTTAGAGGAAGGTGGTGATCCAGTGTGCATTGCGGTACATCCAAGTGGTGATGACTTTGTGTGCTCCACTACCACTGGTTGCAAGTAATTATTAAAACCCTGTTTCCCTTTTCTCTTAGTTCTTCTGGAAGTTGATTTATTTACTGCTTTTTGTTTTGGAAAAAGCTTGAATTTTTTGGGAGTTGGTAGTTTCTTTGCTTTTGGTGTGAAAAAAAGAAGAACATTATTTTGGCAATCGGTAGTTTCTTAAGGAAGAAATGCATGAGTTTTAATGCGTTAAGATTTCAAATTGTTGCTTTTGGCTTTGCTTGTCTATGGAATGAAGCTTATAAATGCCCCTATTTTCTTGTGATTCATGAAATAAATGATTGGTAATGGTATCATTACACAGTATATAAACTGCACGAGTACTTTCCATCCATAAGCATATTACTATGACATGTTTCCATGTAGAGACCTTGTGAGTTCGTTTTCTTAATTAATATTGCGGACCTTTGGTTTCATTCATAATAGGGAAAATTAATAATTTGGCATCATTAGTCAAAATTGATGAAAATATTATGGGACCTGATTGCTAGCGATGCGAGGGAAATGATTGGACGATCCTTTACTGTGATACTCTGTTGCATTCACAATTCATCTGTTGATGAAAGAAAAAAAATCCATTATGTATATATTTTCATCAATAAATTCAAGGCAGTACTATGTTCCAGTGGGGAAATGTGTTATACAGCTTTCTGTTGTGCTTGACCCCCTTTAGAAACAAAGTTATTCAGGTCTTGTTTTGGCCGGTAGTTATCTTTCACATTACTGATTAGGTTTGTCACCCAACAAAGGAACATATAGATGTCTAGTATGATTTTTTGATATGATTATTGTGATGCTTTCTATTTATTTCTTAGCCTGGGAAAAGGTTATATTGTTTGCTGTTTCATGCAGGTCGTTTGAGTTATATGGTCATGAAGGTAATATAAAATTTGTGCGCAAGGAGTTTCCTCTCCAAGATATTGGTCCACAAAAATGCGTGGCCTTTAGTGTTGATGGCTCCAAATTAGCCATAGGCGGAATTGTGAGCAATTTTCTTGAAAGATTATTTCTCTTATATTTCATGAGGATATTACCTTGTTCTGATTTTTTGTTCCTTTGAATCTTGAAGGATGGACATTTCAGACTTTTTGAGTGGCCAACGATGCGAATTATTGTGGATGAACCTAAAGCGCACAAGTCATTCAGAGACATGGATTTCAGGTATAGTTAGCTTTACTCGGATTATAGTTGTGCAGAATCTCAGTTACTTATGATATGTGAGAATTTGCCTGATATGATTTCTTGGGACCTATAATCTTCATCCATCTCGTTCTTCTACTTTTCTCAGACCCCAGTGCTGAAAATGTCAATTATATTCTATGGAAACAAATTTATGGAAAAATGAAGTGAAGGATCTTAGTCTTGTGTCTTTTAACTAATATGATGTTGATTTTTCACTTTAAAGATCAGAATAGTGCTTTTCCATCCAATTATTGTCCCATATGGATTTGAGCTTTTTGGTTCGGACGGTAATGCATCACACCAGATTTTCAAGAAGTTGCTGTTGTTCTGCATGTTCCATTACGAGTGTTAGAAGTAGTTTGTTCTCATGTGGAATTAAAAGTGAAAAAGGAGACGAATGGTGACCAAGTTTGCAGGAGTTGTATGCGCTGAATAGCAGGGATGTAAAGCACAGTAATGAATTTAGATACTAAATCCTTTTGGTTATATTTAAGAAGTGAGAAATGTCATATTAGAAATAAACATGTTGATATCTCAAGACAATCAAGAAATCCTATAATACATGCGGTTATACATGGATTTGCATTCATTGTATACTCTTTGAATTTTGAAGTATGAATCTGATTTTTGAATATGATTATGAAATCTTCCTAGAAAACAAGTCTCGAAAGATTTAAGTCTTTAGTTTACTGAACCTCTTATTGCAGTAGCAGAAATGATACTTACTTAATCCATGTATTTATGGAATCTTCAGCATTATTGTTCCTATGATGTTTGGACCAAGATTTTAATGTTTTCCCATACTTCTATGTATCTTCAGCTTAGATTCAGAGTACTTAGCTTCCACATCCACAGATGGTGCCGCCAGAATTTGGAACACAAGCGATGGCGTTCCAGTAACTTTGTCACGAAATTCAGTAAGTTCTGAATAACATGACGTTTTACCTGTCAGAAACTTGGTTATCCATTTTTGTGTTGCTTTTACAATATCCTGCTTCCACATTGCAGGATGAGAATATTGAGCTCTGCAGGTTTTCTAAAGATGGGACAAAACCATTTTTGTTCACTACTGTTCAGAAAGGTATGCTAAAGTCTGGCTTTAGTTAATGAAGTTAAATAAATTGAGATTGTTTCAACTTTTCTTGTTGAAATCATTATGTAACTATACAAACTTGTGTCAATGAAACAGGCAATAAGTCATTGATTGCAGTTTGGGACATCACTACATGGAAGAAAATTGGACATAAAAGCCTGATAAAAAAGCCAGCTTCCATTATGTCAATTAGTTTGGATGGGAAATATCTTGCATTGTAAGATCTTTATCCTTTTGTGTCTCCCAGTCATGTTGACCTTCGATTATCATCAACATTTTTTCTGTCCTATACCTTCCATAGATATGCACTGTTGAAGGTAAAGGTTGGAATTTGATATCTATTTTGCAATTGTGAATCTTGGTTAAAGTATTGTTTTTACATGGTTGTTGAATGAATCATTGAGTTGATACATTTAAAATTTCTTGATGAGATAGGGCGAAATGAGGCATGAAGGGAACGTAAAACCAGAGTAGCATTTTGATTCCTATTCCGTCTAGTTGGATTTAGTATAAGATTTCATCAAATTAATTTGAAGTGCTCATCTTGCTTAACACCCTAATCTTGTTTTGAACTTTTCGCATGATTGAAGTTTTGACCCACCAAATTTTCAACCCAACCTGCCCTGCATAGCTTTTTTGATTGTTTTCAACCTGCCCCATTCCACTCAAGAGTTCTTTTTTCTTTTTTCCTTTTTTTTTTTTAAATTTAGGTAATACAAAATTAGTGTCATAAAATAGATAATTATATTATTTAGCCTCTCAAATGAGATTCATTTTCCCCTTTTTTATACCGTAACTACAGGACAAAAAGATAAGAGTTAGAATATAGGTAACTAAAAGCTGATAGAAATGAAGTAGATGATGAAAGCTTTGCTATACCAATCAGTTAAGAATAGATTCTCTTTCAAATAGTGTGTTCATTTTTTAAATCCCTGAGAAAATTTAAATTTCAGTATCTAAACTATAAAAGGAAAGCAGATGGTTATTCAATATTTTTCCATTTTTTAATTGATTTGACTTAACGTGTACATTTTTTTGCTCATTTCTGAACCCAACAAATCAGAAAAAAAAAACAGAACTGAAGAATATCAAAATTTAACAATCAGGAATGATACTTCCAAATCAAAATTTCACAAAATAAGAATATTTTTTAAATATTCCTAAAGATTTATGATATGCAGAATTTATATCTTGCTTATGTCTTTCCCCGGAACTTTAACTTCAGAATTTACACCTAGTTGTGTCTTATCTCAGCCCACAACCCTGCCCCACCCCTGTTAGATTTTAAAAAGATCTGTTCTAACCAGCCCCGCATCTGCATAAGCTGTAAATTGCTCCATCCCGCATAGGCTGTAACCTGCACTACCCCATTTCCATCCCTATCTGCTGCAACATTTAGTTTTCTAATTTATTGATCTGAATCTCTGCTTGTCATTTAACTGCAGGGGAAGCAAAGATGGCGATGTCTATGTTATTGAAGTGAAAAAGATGGAGATCTCCTCTTTACACAAGAGACTGCACCTGGGTACTAATATTACTTCTTTGGAGTTTTGTCCTAGCGAAAGGTATGTGCAATTCCAGCTTTCATTTTCTATGGATGACGAGTCTCTGTCATTGTTCCTCTATTCTGAAGCTTGTGCCTTTTCTCTTAGAAGCCATGTTTCTTCTTTTTTTTTCCTCCCCACAAGATATATATGGAGATATAAGAAGAAATTGTAGTAGATGTAACTTGTGACTGAAGGGTGAAATGGAAAGTTTTTGTGATGGTCTTGTACGTCCTACATGTGACTTTAGTGGTGCCAAGAACCTTTCATGAATATCTTTGGTATATGTGCTTCTTTGTTTGGTGCATAAATGCACCAGTCACAACAACTTATTATTGAAGTTGACAAAAATTAACTGCTTCAGTTATGCAGCGGCTTATTGTTGAAGAAGACCTATGTGCTTTACCCTTTTGGAGTTGGTCTGCTGCACCTATATGTTATTCTGTTGGTTTAGTTTCGACCTGTCTCTCTGCCCTTATAGTCTTTAAGTGAGTCCGAAACCAAAACAGGCCATCTTCTTTAAAAAAGTACCAAAATATGCCATGTATTTAAAATGATACATAAATAGACTCAACTCACATTTTTTGTGAGTTATGCGCTTTTTTTAAACATGTTAGCTTTTTTGAAAAGTGCATAACTCACTTTTTAAGTGAGTTATTCATTTTGTTTTAACATAACTCACAAAAAAAGTGAGTTATGTACATAACTCACTCTTTTTGTGAGTTATATGTTAAACATACAACTTTTTCGGATCTTCACCTTTACCATCGATGGAGATTCAAAAAACCCTACCAAATCCACGTTTTCAATTGGTCCCCCTCTTGTCCATTCGATTGTGGACTCTCGATTGTGCTTCAAAACCCTTCAAAGTCGTCGATTCTCCACTGTCCCCCCTTTTTCCAACACAAATTGTTGATTATTAATCGATTGAGATTCAAAGAATCCAACCAAATCCACGATTTCAACTGGTTCCTCCCCCTCCCCTTGTCCATCTATTGTGCTTCAAAACCCTACAAAATCGACGATTCTACACTGGTCCCCCTTTTTCCAACACAAATTGTTGATTATTAATCGATTCAATAGGTATTTTTCAATTTTTTTTTTTTAATAATCAGCAATTTGTGTTAAGAGAAAGGGGGACCAGTGGAGAATCGTCGACTTTGTAGGGTTTTGAACCACAATCGATGGACAAGGGGGGACCAGTTGAAATCATGGATTTGGTAGGGTTCTTTGAATCTCAATCGATGGTAAAAGTGAAGATCCGCAAAGGTTTTATGTTTAACATGTAACTTACATGTTAAACATAACTCACTATTGTGCCGACTTTGTAGGGTTGTGGTACATAACTTACATGAGAATCGTCGACTTTGTAGGATTGTGGTACATAACTCACTTTTTTTGTGAGTCATGTTAACACAATGAATAACTCACTTTGTGAGTTATGCACTTTTCAAAAAGTTAACGTCGTTTACTATTGTGCGGTTTAAAAAAAAGTGCATAACTCACAAAAAATGTGAGTTAAGCCTATGTATGTACCATTTTAAATACATGGCATATTTTGGTACTTCTTTTTTTAAAAAGATGGCTATTTTGGTTCCGGACTCTCTTTAAGTCGATGGTGCTAGTTTTAGTATTCTCCTTGTCTAGATTTCTGTGTGACATTCCATCAATTTGACAAAATTAGTTATAGCAAAGCTATATCATAGCCCAAAATTTAGCGTTAAGAGAGGCTCAACATTTGACACTTGTGTAGCTTCTTTTTATTGTTCTTAGGCTTAGGTTCTAGTCTCGGTGATACCCGATGACATGATTTCCTAATGATAATTGCTCTTTACTAGTTGTTGCCTTATTATGTGCTCTTCAAGGCTGAAACCTTGAGAAGCACCCAAGGGTGTGACTTAGTGGTTCAATGAAGTTGGATTGAGTACCATGAGGTCTCAGCCTCTCAGGTTCAATTCCCAACAGAGACAAACACTAGGTGATTTCTTCCCATCTGTTCTAGCCTTGGTGGACAGATTTATTGGTATCTATTGCTGGTGGGAGGTGACAGGTATACCGTGGAACTAGTCGAGGTGCGCGCTGGTCCGGACACCACGGTTAATAAAAAAATAAAGTTGAAACCTTGAGAACTAATGTCATCATAGTCTTTCTCACCAATTATTCTTTGAGAATCAAAACTCCTTTTCTGTCTGCTTATATTTGGCAGGGTTGCTCTTACCACTTCATCTCAATGGGGAGCAATGGTGACTAAGTTAAATGTCCCAGCCGATTGGAAAGGTCTGTCTCGTTTTCTTTTTCTGTGCATCTGGAAACAATCGCGTGCATTTCACTCCAAGATTGACCTTTTTTTCCCACTCTTCAATTGCAGAGTGGCAGATTTATCTATTACTCTTGGGATTATTTTTGGCATCAGCTGTTCTATTTTACGTGTTCTTTGAGAATTCTGAATCTTTCTGGAACTTCCCTGATCCATCTACAAGACCAAAGATAGAGACTCTTCATGTAGATGCAACATCTGATGAACAATGGAGCAGCTTTGGACCTGTAGATTTGTAAGCTCACCACAGCTTTTTCGTCGGATTTCAAGATGGCAGAACTGAAGAAAGATTGTGAAATAAGTCTAGATTGGTGGCATTCTTTAAGCTTTTAACATGTATACTTCTAATTAATGGACCTTAAATATATGAGGCTAATATTTTGCCTCTTTTGGGTGTTAAATCTCTCTTAAGATTTATTTGATCCTAGAAGAAAAATATTGATGCAGCATACTATAGGTGGTTTTAGTGTGGCAAGTTTCATTGATGCACCATACTATATTGTTCTGCTATGAACTCAGTATCTTGAAAAATTCCTCCCCTATTTCTGCAAGTTTCATTGATGCACCATACTATAGGTGATTTCAGGATGCTTATTACACTCTGTGTATGAGGCATGTCATTTTCTCATTTTTCTTGTGTCTTTGAAATAAGTTGCTAGAGTATTCTTTTTATTTTTTTTAAAAAATGAAGTTTTGTGCATGGACAATATATAGATTTCTCATATCATACAATATCAAAGTAACTTTTCATTGCAAGTTTGATATAGTTATTTGGAAACTAGAATGAAAACAACAAAAGTATGATGAAGCGTAATTTTGAGCCAAAATTGTAATGAATAGGGAAAATTTAGCCCTATGCTCTTATAATTATTACTACCATAATGGAGATTGGAGATCTTTTATGGGAGGATTACAAAGTTTAGTGACCAAATTTCAACACGTAAAATGATTTAAGATTGACTTTCTTTGGCAACTAAGATAAACAAAGGATCCGAGGGTACATCCAGAAAACTTTTTTTTTTTTTTAAATCTTTACAATTGTTATAAAACAATAAAGAACAAGAAGAAGAGTAGAGAGAATAGAGAGAGATTCTTATTTCTTCTCTTGAAGGATGAGAGATCATAAGATTGTAAATACAATGAACAAAACCCCTCTATTTATAGGGGGAATTTACTCCTAGTCTGAGTAAAAGACGGATGCTTCAAATCCTAATAGATATCAAAGTAGATCTTGATAGATCTTGATAGACATTCACTATAATGTAAATACATTTATAACACTCCCCCTTGAATGTCTAGATAGATAATGTGACTCGTTAAAACCTTACTAGAAAAAACCCAGTGGGAAAAAAAATCTAGTGAAGGAAAAAGAGTACACATCTCTAACAATACGCATATAGGCTGTCTCATTAAAAACCTTACAAGAAAAACCCGGTGGGACAAAACCTTGAAAGGAAAAAAGAGTACAACGCGTATTTGCTCCCCCTAATGAGAACATCCTTGAACTTTTGCATCCCGATCTTGTGCAACATCTTCTTGAAAGTTGCAATTGGAGAAGATTTGGTGAATAAATCAGTCACATTGTCAGTTGAACGAATCTGTTGCACGTTAATATCATCATTCTTTTGTAGCTCATGTATGTAGAAAAGCTTTGGCAAAATGTGCTTCGTTCTATCTCCATTTATGAATCCTCCCTTAAGATGTGCTATATATGCTGAATTATCTCTGTATAAAATTGTGGGTAGATTGTCATATTTCACACCACATTTTTCTCGAATGAGATGTATCATGGACCTCAACCATACACATTCTCGGCTTGCTTCATGAATAACTATTATCTCAGCATGATTCGATGAAGTGGCTACGATAGACTGCTTTGTATATCTCCAAGATATGACAGTACCACCACAAATGAACACATAACCTATTTGAGACCGAGCTTTATGCGGGTCAGATAAGTATCCAACATCAGCATGACCAATAAGATCGGGACTGCAATCTTTAGAATAAAACAAGCTCATGTGTTTTATCCCATTTTGATGTCTCATAGTAGGAGCAAAAATATACCTTGCTAACAAATTGACTGAAAAGGCTATAGGCCTTGTAGTATTTGCAAGGTACATGAGTGCATCAATTGCACTAAAATATGGTACTTCATAACCAATCTAATTCGATATATTTCGAATTTCAGCAAACAATCTATTGCTTTGAAAACTCTCCAAGAGTTCCAATGATGTTCAAGCAATAAGCTTATACAATATAAGGATTATAAATAAGTTTCCCAGAAACTTTTATATGTTTCAAGCAGTTTGAATCCTTAAAAGTTTTCACATAAGTTTTGTCAAGTGACAATATTCAACATTTCATGAGTGACATCTTCAAGTGTCTGGACTGCAAATCAAATAAGTTTTACGCTTATCAAAATGCATCATTTCATGTCACTTGATAAATGTTTCTACGTCAGCATGCTTAAATAAACGTAGAATTCAGATCCTCGTAATCTTTTACAATATTGCGCCAATATTGTGTCAAAGGTATTGATGATATATCATTTTGTATTGGTTCACAATGAGACATAACAATTGAGATCTCATCACTTCATTATTTTCAGGTACATGAACCTCTCATAAGGTTTCATGAAGTGGTATGTCGTAGGCTCTTCAAGAGCTCATTTCCTTCTTATTATGATTATCTGCTCCTTATTTTTCAAGGACTATTTCATTTGAAATTGATCAGTCTACCACGCTTCATGCATGCATAGACTTTGTCCTTTAGGAACACAAAATAAGAGCACTTGCGCTTAATATGAGATGCTTTCAACATTTGACTTGAATTATCTTTTGGATGAGGATATGGTGATAATTTCTAACATATTTCATAGCGCTTATAATCTCCCCCTCATGTTAGGAAAACTAACATACATCCTCTACTTCTTTGAAGAATCCATCGTTGTGCATTATGGTATATTCATTAATCGTATACCGCACATCAAAATTATTAGATGGAATAATTGATTCCCGACCTTGAACCAATTGAGAGGGAATAAATAATCATTATTTATTGGTCTAATGCATATAAATGCTATTGCAATATGTCATATTTCAAACCAATACATTAAGTTTTGTTCTCATTAACAATGGTTTAGATATTTATCGAAGACATTCAATGCTAAACCATCATCATCAAGATGAATTATCTTGATTACACAATCTGAAAATTATGCTCAATTTATATTGAACAAGTAACTTTATGAATGTCAAACGTAGGTTGACCATGAATGTACATGTGATCATCTTATTGATGCATCTTTTCAACATATCACATGATAAGTGAATGAACCCTTATTCACCCTTTATAATTTTCAAATTTGAAGGGATCCAAACCCAATATTAGTTGGTCCAACCAACTTGTCATGAGAGCAAACGACATAAGCAATTCTTGAAAAAACTTTTAGTTTTTCAATACATGCACATCTTTGAGATATCACAATCGTTCATATCAATTTATGAACTTTTATTCTAGTAAACTCCAAGTTTACCATGACATGTACTTTTTCTTTAGTAAATTTCTGATTTACTATTACATGAATAAATTTCATATTTACTACTTTAGAAGTAGATTTCAAAATTATTCAACCTCTTTCGGAGGTGAGTTGTGATACAATCACAATCAAGTGCACGTTTGCATTAATAAATTTTTCATTCCCCAGGAATGGAATATAATCGTGCCTTAAGCGTATCAAATTATGATAGCTTAGAACCTCTTTCAAAATATTGCTACTTCAGGAGCAACTCGAGGCATACATATGATCTAGAGATTTTTTCTCTAACATATCTTATGATCATAATACGCGTGCAAAAATATCATCATTTTTTATGATCATTATCATATTGTCCGTCCACGCGTATATTCGTGCTTTCAATCACTTGTCTTCTTTCAGACATATTATGCACTGCTACCACATACACCTCAAGAATGAAGTAGGTTGTCATATTTCAGACTTATAATATATTGCTACCACATTCACTTCATGGAATTGAGCTTATTCAATGGATCGAATTTCATGACTTTTCATTAAACACTCATTATTTTGCCTTAGCCATCACAATATCATCAATACATGCATTGAGATCCAATCTCAACGTATTATCCATATAAAGGCGTCTTAGGTATAAATTGATGGGACTTGAACCCAACATATTATCATCCCTTTTGATAATATTGTTCTTGAGGAATAAATCTAAAATATAAATGGTTCCAAACCAATTATTTTTCCTCAAATCCAATAATAATTATATTAGTAGTAGCAAAAGAAAGATAATATAAAGAATTACTAACCTTGAAATCTTTCAGATTTATAATCTCACCTTGTTTGGCAGAGTCTCGTGCTGATAACGTGTTATAAATGAGAAAGAATACAGAAGAAGAGTAGAGAGAATAGAGAGAGTAATTCTTATTTCTTCTTTTTGGGAATGAGAGATCATAAGATTGTAAATACAATGAACAAAACCCCTCTATTTATAGGGAAATTTATTCCTAGTCTGAGTAAAAGAAGGATGCTTCAAATCCTAATAGATATCAAAGTAGATCTTGATAGACATTCACTATAATGTAAATACATTTATAAAAACAATGATATATATTATGTATTGAATTGTACCCGATGAGATGATTTTCTTTTTTGGAAACTCCAGGAAAATCCGCATCCGCTACACCCTTTGCCATAGCCTCTGCCCTTCGGGTGAGCACTCCGTGGTGACCACTGTGTGCGCACTGGGTAAACCCCTCACTGTGCAATAGCTCACAAATCACACAGAAGATGTAAACCGCACTAGGTAAACCCCGTGCGACGAGATCGATTGAGAAGACATTAGGGGTGGATCGAACCTGCGACCTTCGCTATGAGAAGTCCCCCTCAAACCAACTCAACCACCCCTTGGGGGGGCCGATGAGATGATTTTTTTTCAGGTTCAATATTAGCAAATTTAGAATTCAAATTCTAACGATTGAACTTACCGTAAGCCTATTAGATATCACAAAGTGATTAAAAGAATAAGTAATGATTCAATTCAATTCATTAAATGTGAGTTGGATAATTGATCATTAAAACGTGGATCAAATATTGATATTATTTACTTAATTAGATATTGATACAATGCTAAGTGTGTATCAAGAGATTCCAACCAACACAAGAACAACAACATGAACAACAAAGTGCTAGTGAATCGAAAATGACCACACACGGCTTCACTAGGCTTGCAACACTTGTTTGAGCTAGAAAAGTGAGTTAAACAACAAGAAAAACAAAGACAATATTGCTAGTGAATCGAAAGAGCCCCACACGGCTTCACTAGACTTTTATATTCAACAACACAATGTTAACAAGATTTACAAAGAAAGAGATAGAAACTTGACACACAATATTCATTAATCTAAGAACCCTAACAAGAGAAAGGACCCTAAGACTAATAAATATCAATACCAAGTTCTTACTTGGACCAAGAGGAACTCAAAGAACCCCAAGAACCTAGTTTCTATCCAAGATACAACACTAGTATCACTCTACTAGTGAGAATTCTGTTTTGGCCTCTCCAAATGAGAAAAAGAAGTAAAAAATTTACAAGTCTTTTGTTTCTTGAATAATAGGAATGAACTAAAGAAAGACTAGCCCTATTACATGGCTTATATAGTCACTTAGAAAAGAGGGAAAAAGACCAAAATACCCTTGGCATTTAAGTGGGTGGGTTTGGGGTGTCTTGGTGGGCCTCTTCACATTTTATTAAATATAGGCCCTTATATGGGCTCTTAAGGGCCTCACACATGGCCAAGAATGTGAACAAGGCTTGCAGTCGTTGCAACTCACGTGCTTGGCTTCGTGTGAAAGGTCTTGAGCTAGGAATTCCCGTATCATCCTCTCCATCTTGAAGGGAATTTGTCCTCAAATTTGGATCATTGTTATCCTCCACTGTTTCCACCCGAGAGAGATCACACATGTTGAAAGTGTTGTACACTTGATATTCTGGGGGTAGATCAATCTTGTAGGCATTGTCGTTGATCCTTTCTAATACTTGGAATGGGCCATCACCCCGTGGCATCAACTTAGCATTTCTTTGAGATGGGAATCTATCCTTCCTTAGGTGCACCCACACCCAATCTCCCGGTTCAAGAATGAGCTTTCTTCTTTCTTTGTTGGCTCGCCTCGCAACTTCTTATTTTTTCTTCTCTAACCGCAACCTCACCTTCTCATATAGATTCTTTATGGCCTCAGCCCATTTCCTTCCATCTAAGCTTATCACAAGATCACTTGGCAAAGGGGTTAAATCCAAAGTAGTGAGGGGGTTGATGCCGTATACACACTCAAAGGGTGTCATCCCCGTGCTCGAGTGTATAAAACGATTATAAGCAAACTCAATCAACGGTAAGTGCTCCTCCCAAGAAGTCATTTTTTCTTTAACCATGGACCGTAGCATAGACCCTAAGGTCCTATTTACTACTTTCGTTTGGCCATCGATTTGTGGGTGGCATGAAGTCAAAAACAACAACTTAGTACCGAGTCTACCCCACATGGACTTCCAAAAGTGGCTTAGGAATTTAGAATCCCTATCACTCACTATGGTCCTCGGAACACCATGAAGTTTTACAACATTATCAACAAACTAAGAGGCTACACTAGGAGCATCATCACATTTAGAACAAGGAATAAAGTGAGCCATCTTGGAAAACCGATCCACCACGATAAAAATACTATCCCGCCCCCTTCTAGTCCTCGGCAATCCCAACACGAAGTCCACTGATATGTCAAGCCAAGGACGCAAAGGGGTGGACAATGGGGTGTACAACCCGTGGGGTTGGAGCCGTGACTTGGCTTCTTTGCACTCAACACATTGGCCGCAAATCTGGGCCACATCCTTGTGCATTCTAGGCCAATAAAATTGTTCTTCCAAAATTTTGAAGTTCTTCTTGATCCCAAAATGGCCCATTAGACCGCCATTGTGTGCTTCCCTCATAAATAATTCTCTCCACGAACTTGAGGGAACATACAATCGTCTACCTTTAAACAAGTATCCATCAAATTTGGTATAGGGTGGGAACCCCTATCCGTAACCCACCTATCCCAATCCAACTCTTCACTTTCCCTATAGATAGGAGCGAAGTGAGGGTCCTTGGGATATAAAGATTTGAGGCTTTCAAACCCCATCAACTTAGACGACAAAGTAGACACAAACACATGTTTTTGGGATAAAGCATCGGTAACCACATTGTCTTTACCCTTCTTGTATTGAATAACATAAGGAAAAGTTTCAAGAAATTCAATCCATTTGGCATGCCACCGGTTAAGCTTGTCTTGTGCCCGTAGATGCTTCAAGGATTCATGATCCGTTCGGATCACGAATTCTTCAGGCCACAAATAATGTTGCCAAGTGGACAAGGCTCTAATCAAGGCATACAACTCTAAATCGTACGTAGAGTAGTTTAGAGTTGATCCTTTGAGATTTTCGCTAAAGTAGGCAATAGGCTTCAATTCTTGCATTAAAACCGCGCCTATGCCGACTTTGCTAGCATCATATTCGACCTCAAAAGTTTTATCAAAATTCGGCAATTGTAGCAAAGGGGCCGAGATGAGCATAGCTTTCAAGTCCTCGAAGGCCTTAGCTTGTTCATCTCCCTACTTGAAAGGCCGATCTTTTTTAATCACTTCGGTCAAGGAGGCGACAATGGTGCTAAATCCTTTGACAAAACGTCTATAAAAACTAGCCAACCCGTAGAATCTTCTCACTTCACCTACGGTTTTGGGAGTTGGCCAATTTTTAATGGTGTCAATCTTAGATTCATCCACTTCGACCCCTCTTGAGCTCACCACAAATCCAAGAAATACAACCTCATGGACACCAAAAGAACACTTTTCTAGATTAGCATATAACTTCTCCTTTCGGAGGACATCAAACACACATTGTAAATGCTTTACATGCTCATCTAAGGACTTACTATACACCAACACATCATCAAAGTAAACAATAACAAACTTTATGATAAATGGCTTTGTCACATGATTCATTAGCCTCATGAAAGTACTTGGAGCGTTTGTTAGGCCGAATGGCATAACCATCCATTCATAGAGACCGAATTTGGTCTTGAAGGCGTTTTTCCATTCACCACCCGGTTGCATATGAATTTGGTGATATCCACTCCTCAAATCAATTTTAGAAAACAAACATGAACCACTCAATTCATCAAGCATATCATCTAACCTAGGAATGGGGTGACGATATTTTACCGTTATCTTGTTGATGGCTCGGCAATCAACGCACATACGCCAAGTCCCATCTTTCTTGGGAACTAGTAGCACCGGGACTGCACAAGGACTCATACTCTCCTTGATATACCCTTTGTTGAGGAGTTCCTCAACTTGGCGTTGCAATTCCTTTGTATCCATCGGGTTGCTTCTATAAACCGATTTTTTGGGAAATTGTGAACCCGACATAAAATTTATTTGATGTTCAATTCCCCGAAGTGGGGGAAATCCTTCCGGTAATTCCTTTGGGAAGACATCCTCGTAATCCTGCAAAATATGAGAAATAAGAGGAGAAATGGAAATGTTAGTGGCGTTAGTATTAAAACAATGAGCCAAGAGGAGCATCGGAGTGTCCTCGTCATGATCTACAAATAATTCTTTCCTCCTATCCATCATCACCACACTTCTTTGCCCCTTAGAAATTAGGAGCCCCTCAGTTTCCCCTATTGCCTCACTCTCGGGTTTCTTTCCTTTTTCTCTCAATTCTCACATGTTTTGGTGTAATTCATTCACTTGGGAAGGCAATAATAGATGAATAACGACCTTGCGACCATCCTTCTCAAGTGTATACTGATTGGACCTTCTATCATGTTTGGTCGACCTATTGTATTGCCAAGACTTTCCTAACAACAAGTGACAAGCTTGCATTGGTATCACGTCACAAAGCACCTCGTCATGGTAGTTGGCTACCTTAAAACGTATCACACCTTGCCTTGTGACCTTTAACTCACCACATTCATTCAACTATTGCAACTTGTAAGGACTAGTGTGAGGGGTAGTCGGCAATTTCAACAAGCTCACCATTGCAACACTAACCACATTCACACAACTTCCACTATCTATCACCATAGTGCACACACTTCCCTTCACAAGACATTTAGTATGGAATAGATTCTCCCGTTGGCTAGGATCATCTATTGCCTTACTAATCATGGCACGCCTCACTACAAAGTTTGGAACCACACACTCCCCTTCTTGCGGATAAGCATCCTCATAATCATCATCATTATCATGTGGATCATTTTCGGGTTCCTCTCCATCTTGAGGCTCGACCTCATTCTTTTTTTTTTTCAAGACCCAGTTCCTCACCAAGGTAATACAATCTCCCTTCCTTTAGGATCACATTACGCCGGTTTGGACATTCATTGGCTTTATGTCCCCAACCTTGGCACTTGAAACATTGGAACCCTTTAGGATTAGGATACTTGTGAGCTTCTTGCCGGGGAGGAAATTTGTGGACTGTTTTAGTCTTGGGCAGCCTTGTAGTGGTGGGTTGGTCCTTGTTTTTGGGCCAACCCGAAGATGGTTGAACCATATCTTTGCTCCTCGGTCAACTCGAGGTTGATGGTCCCTTTACCTTGAACGACGACCTCTCTTTAAGCTCTCTTTCAATCTCAAGAGCCGCTTGGAAAATCCCTTCAACGGTATCAAACTTGTGAAGCGTCAAATGGGTGGAGATCTCTTTGTTCAACTCACACTTGAACCGAATAATGTCATGGCCAATTTGTTCTTCCCAATGATCAAACTTCAACATGAGTTGTTGAAACTCGTCATAGTATGCCATAACACTTCGATTCCCTTGTCGCAAATTGTACAACCTAGCAAGCAACTTATGACGATAACTTTCGGGAAGATACCATTGCCTCATTAGGTACCTTAACCGAAACCATGGTGGTGGTTGTCCCTCTACCAACTCGTTGCCGAACTCCTTGACGTATTCCCACCAAGTGTTAGAATAGCCTTCAAAATGAGCTATGGCATAACACCTCTTCTTCTCCTCTGAGATATCATTTACTTGAAACACTTTATCACACGCCGACTCCCAAAAAAGATACACCTTGGGGTCACTTTCACCCTTAAAGATAGGTAGGCTCAATTTGATGGTATTGATGCCTATGTCTCTCTCTAGGTGTCGGTTTCCCCTTTCTCCATACCCTCAGTATCTCCTTGGATCCACATGACCCTCTCTCATCCCTTCTTCCCTCATGTAGGCATCGTCAAAGGCTCTATACCCTTCATAATCCTCTCTACCATATTTCTCAAGGTGGACGGGACGGTTTTGGACATTTGGAACTTGATTCAGAGGAATTGGATTTTGTGGAGGTGGTGGTCTTTGGTTTAGTGGAGCTTGGAAGGGGGGTTCGGATTTTGTAGAGGCATTTGACGTCCGAGTACCTCTTGCGAAACTTGAGGCATTTGGGAATGGGTTGGTCTATTGGAGTCTCGGTTTAGAGGGCTATAAGTGGTTTAGCTTGTGGCATTTAGTGGAGCTAGTGAATGATTTGGCAATTGTGGCCATGTTTCGGGAGTAATGGTGGCGGAGGAATTTCTATCATGTCCACTTGACAAAACATGTCTCGGAGTAAAAGGACGAGAGTTCCTTTGACTCTCCACTTGTTCTAACCTCCCACTAATAGTCGTCACTTCTTCTCTTATGGCTCCCACTTCCGTACTCAACCTTTCAAGAGCTCGGGTCGTAGCCTCAAGAGTGACCCTCATATTCTCCATTTCATTAGAATCCACGGTTTAAGACGTGGTTCCCTCCATTATTAAGGTATAACCTACACAAGCAATAAATAAGTTAGTTTAAAATCCCTCTCCCTCACTCACACTCTCTTGATTCACTCACACTCAAGTTCCACAAGTATTGTAGGTTGGCTATGAACCCGGGAATCCGTAAGGTATGAGTATGCTCTTGCCCGAAATGGATTCTTGTTTGAAACTCAAAGAATTATCGTCGGACTAGAGCCAAGAGTTACAACGTATTCAAACTACAAAATCACATAAACAAACAACGTTAACACGAAGAACGTACACAAAACTAACTTACAAGCTAGTAGGGTATTACTAGGTTGTCAATTAGTGTTGAGCAAACAAACGAAACTAGGAAACAATAAAATGAAACTAAGAAATCTAAAATTTGAACTCAAAAATATTGCATGAACAGTACTTTAGTGATGTGACCGTCCACTATTGGCCTAGAGTTTTATCAAAATTTTATTTTCCAATTTCAAGTCTTGATCAATATACAATTTCGAATTGGTGGATTTGGTTAATGGAGGGAAAAATGGTCTTGGAGCCTTTTTGTTCAAATTTCAGAAGCAAAACTTGACTTCTTTGAACGTTCTCCTTGAAACAAGGTCCTTAAATCAAGGAAAAGTAGATGAAAAGTCTTTGAAGTGATAGAGACAAGTCTTTCACTAACAACTACTACAAGCTTGTCTTTCACCTTTTTAGATCTAGTTTGCACTTTAAGGATTAACAAGATGATGAAAGGGTGAAGAACCTTAAGAACACAACAACAACTTCAAGAACAACAACAATTTCAGTTTCCAACTCCACTACAACAAGACCATCAAATCGGCCAAGGTTTAGGTAACAACAACATCCAACTCGGCCACACCTTGTTCACATCTACAACTTCAACAAGTTCAAGTTCAATCTTAGATTTGGACACTTTTTAGTGTTGATGAGAAAGAAACCAACACTAGAAACACTCTAAACAAACAAAAGACTACAAGTTCTAGACACACAATAAAAAAATCTTGGCCAAGATAACAACAACATAATTTTTGGCCAAGAACACAAAATGGACAGATTTGCACTTTTCTGGATTTTTTTTTCAGTTTTCAGTTTTTTTTTTTTTGAATTTTCTAACAAGAAAGCCCAAGATTGATCTTGTAGGAACAAGATCTAGCCATGCTTTGATACTAAATGATACAATACTAAGTGTGTATCAAGAGATTCCAACTAACACAAGAACAAGAACATGAACAACAAAGTGCTAGTGAATCGAAAATGGCCACACACGGCTTCACTAGGCTTGCAACACTTGTTTGAGCTAGAAAAGTGAGTTTAACAACAAGAACAACAAAGACAATATTGCTAGTGAATCGAAAGAGCCCCACACGGCTTCACTAGACTTTTATATTCAACAACACAATGTTAACAAGATTTACAAAGAAAGAGATAGAAACTTGACACACAATATTCATTAATCTAAGAATCCTAACAAGAGAAAGGACCCTAAGACTAATAAATATCAATATCAAGTTCTTACTTGGACCAAGAGGAACTCAAAGAACCCCAAGAACCTAGTTTCTATCCAAGATACAACACTAGTATCACTCTACTAGTGAGAATTCGATTTGGCCTCTCCAAATGAGAAAGAGAAGTCGAAAATTTACAAGTCTTTTGTTTCTTGAATAATAGGAATGAACTAAAGCAAGACTAGCCCTGTTACATGGCTTATATAGTCACTTAGAAAGGAGGGACAAAGACCAAAATACCCTTGGCATTTAAGTGGGTGGGTTTGGAGTGTCTTGGTGGGCCTCTTCACATTTTATTAAATATAGGCCCTTAGATGGGCTCACAAGGGCCTCACACATGGCCAAGAATGTGAACAAGGCTTGGAGTCGTTGCAACTCACGTGCTTGGCTTCGTTTGAAAGGTCTCGAGCTAGGAATTCCCGTATCAGATATTCATATTATCAACATCCATTCGTCTGCTTGTTATTTTCCTTGAGTTTTTGTTTTTATGAGAGTGTCAACTCATTTTGATGATAAAAATTGATTAGGCATTAATAATGAGATGTACATAAACAAAAAAAATTCTCTGTAACAACCATTGTATGTGGTATAATGAATGAGGTTGCATCTTCTGTAGTTAAATTTTTATTTGAGGTATCCAACATCGCATGAAAAAAAAGCTCTCTATAAAATAAGAACTTCTGTTGAAGAAAAAAGAGAAGGTCCTAGAAGATTCGCCTGTCAGAGTAGTATCAAAGTTTAATATGTATGTATAGAAAAATAGAATGAAATAAATAAGAATACCATTTGTACAATACAAGTGGTCTGCATGTTCTAAGGTTCAAAAGTTTTTTGTGTTGAAAAAAGAGTTAATACATAAAAATGACCCTAAACTTGACATCAAATTATAACTTTGATCTTAAACTTTGATAGTGCACAAATAGGACCTTTAACTATTCAAAACCTGAACAAATATGACCTCCGATTTTGCAACCTCATGTGTGAGTCTCACTCGCGCCTACGTGGAAAGGTAATCCAATCACACGGTGCCACGTCATTAAAAGGGCTGACTTGGAGAGAGGTCATATTTGTGCAGTTTTGAATAGTTAAAGGTCATATTTGTGCACTGTCAAAGTTTTGTTTTTTGTGTTAAAACGACGTCGTTTTTATTATTATTATTATTGTTGTTGTTGTTGTTGTTGTTGTTGTTGTTATTATTATTATTATAATAATAATTTTTTTATTTATTTCTATAGTAGCAACACCTAACTTTTTTTTTAATTTTAAAAAAATATTATTCTTATTATTTTTTTTATTTGTTTCTATAGCAGCAACACCTAGCTTTTTTTTAATTAAAAAAAAATCAACCACTAGCAGGGATCGAACCTGCACAGTAGGCTGAAGGAAGCGTCCAAGAAGAGCAAATAACACCACTGGGCTATTTAAGTGCCTTGTTTTATGTGGTTCAACATTAATATACGTACATAAATATACATTTTCTATCTTATATATAAATAACGTAATTTTTTTATCGAGGGGGTTCGGGTGAACCCCATGGCAACCACGTAGGTCCGCCCCTCGTTAATTTAATAACGTTTTAATAACGTTAATTTAATAACATCTTTTAATTACGTTAATTTGATAACGTTAATTTAATATACTACTACTACTACTACTATCCTTAATAACATTAATTTAATAACGTTTATTAAAACTATAATTTTTTTATTATTAGTATAGTTTCATCTTTAATTTAATATTTAAATAAATAATATTTAGATATATTATATAACTTAAATTCGTCCTCTGCTTTATAATATATTTACATACCCGCTTGATTTTTTCGTATGAGGCTGACCCGCCTAATTAATAAATCTTCAATATTGCTCTTTTTCCACAATGATAAAAGAAATTAGATGCCATTTTCATCTTTGAGCCGAAAATAATGAAAAATAATAGTGAAGAGTCATTTAAAGGTCATATTTGTGCAATTTTGAATAGTTAAAGGTCATATTTGTGCACTGTCAAAGTTTAAGGTCATATTTATGTATTATGCCCTTAGATTTTAAGTTGAACGCGCTCAGTTTTGCGTGTTGAACACGCGTTTTGCCACGTAGGATTGGAGGTCATATTTGTGCAATTTTGAATAGTTAAAGGTCATATTTGTGCACTGTCAAAGTTTAAGGTCAAAGTTATAATTTGGTGTCAAGTTTAGGATCATTTTTATGTATTCACTCTTGAAAAAATGTTTATATAGATATCACCTATTATTTTGATATGTACCAAACTAATTAAACAATTGAACAATTTTATTAAGCATATTTGACTTATTATATTTTCTAACTTGATTTTAGTGGTAAGCATTTTATCACAAACCTTCATGAATCATGTTACCATTATTTATAATTAATGCCATTTGCTTCATGATTTTCATTAATTCATTCTCATTTGCTTTCAATTTTTTTTTTTTTTTGAAAAAAGATTTTCATTCATCTTGAGTTCTTTGCTTATATTAATTCCTTCTATTTATTTTGTAAATTTTTCTTTATGGTGTGTTTGGCTAATTTTCAAAAAACATGATGGCACCTCAAGATGAACACACATTTTGAATTAAAGAGACAACAAAAGTTTTTAATGGTATAATGCTCTTTCTTTACTTTATCTTAGATTGGAATATCTTATATGTTCTGTAAGTAGATAGTCTAAAATTGTCTTTGTTGTGTTGTTATCGTAAAGTTTCATTCTTCGTTTTGTTATTTCTGTTTCTTGCTTTTTTTTGGGGGTGTTGGTATGTCGCTCCGTCAACAGAAAGCGAAAGAACCAACTTTTCTTTGGTGATGTCAGAATTTGCACCTATTTAGTGATTAGTCCGCTAGTTTCTTTGCAGTTTGCCTTCCTTGGCTTGATAGGTAAATTGCTAATGGTGTGTGAAGCTATAGCCAAGACGCTTTTTTTTTTCTCTCACATAATGTTCGATATCTACTTTGAGATTCTATAAATAACTAGATTCGCACAAATCTCATTTAGGGAATAAAACGTTCTTTATCAAAGACAACTCGATTCTCAAAACTTAGGTTATGCATATTTGTGATATAAAAAGGAGGATTTGGCCTAAAGATGATGTGGTAGTAGGTTCGAGTCGTGGAAAGAGTTATCAGTACTTACATTAAAATAGACCGGTCATCTACTTGATTCCTTTTGAGGTGCGACGCTTTCCCGAACCCTAGGTAAACACAAAATGCTTTATAATGTCTTTAAAATAATATTTATTATAGAAAGAATTCGTGGATGTGGAGGATCCACCAATAACTGTTTAGTATGATAAAAAGTACTACTATTTTGGAAAAGAATTTTTTATTCTTCAGCCATATATACATTGGATTATAGGAAAATATTTTTGGAAAATACTTTTCAAAAAATGTTTTTCGTCATACCAAGAGGAAAAAACCATTTCCCTTTAAACAAACATTTATTAGCCAACATTATACATATGATTTAAGTTATGTGCATTGACAATATGATATTTTTTATACTATTAGTGAAATTCAACCTGCTACAATGGGTTAGTTATCAATCTTACCACATTAGAAATTAATGTGTATCATAAAGAACTAGCTGCAATTACCTCTAAAGCGATTTGATTGTATAAATATCTTTTACATTGGTCACAACTTAGAACTCTATGTAGTTTTTGAAAATGTCCTTTTTGTTCTTCATAGCTTGGTTGTCGAGATGTTGCGATGTGACTTGGAGATCACGGGGTCAAGTCATGAAAACAACCTCTCGCAAAAATGCAAGATAAGGTTGCATGCAAACACAGTTCCTTTGTCTTATTTAGACCCTTCTGGAAAATCTGCCAGACATACTCTTTTTATACGAGATGCTGGGAATCCCACTGAGTTCTTACGCTTTCATGTTGACAACTCAATAATCTTAGTGTCTTGATTAATCTGTTGTAGATTTTGTGAAAAATAAAATGGAAGCAAATGAAGAAGGGGAGTCATTTTTCCCAACAAAGCTATTTGGCCAAGAAACAAAGAGAACATGTGAAAGAATATGGAGGTGTTTAAAGAAAGACAAAGTTAGAAGCATTGGTATATATGGAGTTAAAGGGGTTGGAAAAACAACCTTGGCAAAGCTCATCAATCATATTCTTGAACAAAAAAATCAATCCCAAGTTTTCTGGATCAATGTTTCTCAACAATGTGGAATCAAGGGGTTGCAAAGTGATGTTGCTAAAGTCCTTGGATTGGATCTTTTAGAGGAACGAGATGAAGAGAAGAGAGCGATCGCGCTGCATGAATCATTCAAAGAGAAAAAGGATTTTGTTTTAGTACCAGACGATGTGTTAGAGGATGTACCTTTGAAAATGTTAGGAAATCCTCTAAAAGTTGGAGGAGGAAAGTTGATAGTAACAAGTTGTTTGCTCGAAACATGTCGAAAAATGGGATGTCAAAGGAAGTTTGGAGTGAAAACACTTGAAGAAGATGAATCTTGGAGTTTGTTTGTAGAAAGACTTGGAAATGAGACTATAATTCCTCAAGAAGTTGAAGGGGTTGCTAAGTCTATGGTGAATAAATGTACTAGTGGCCTTCCACTGGGGATCATTACATTAGCTAAAAGACTAAGAAAATTGGAATTGGATAGTGTCGATGAGTGGAGAAAGGCGTTGGAAAGTATTGCTAATGAAGAGTCTTTTAAAGGGGAGAACAATGATGTTATCAAGATGTTGTTATATAGTTTTAATTCCTTAAAGGAACCAAAGTTACAACAGTGTTTCTTTTACTGTTGTTTGTATCCAGAAGATGAGAAAATTCCAAAGGATCAATTGATAAGTCGATTCGTCTTAGAGGGGCTAATCGATGAAAAAGAGACTTGCGAGGCGAAATTTGAAGAGGGATATGGAATATTGAACAGATTGGAAGGTGTTTGTTTGTTGGAAAGTGTCATAGACAGTGAAGGTAACCAATGTGTGAAAATGCACAATTTGATTAGAGATATGGCATTGAGGATCACTAATGAAAATCCTATGTTTATGGTAAAAGCTGGAGTTCAACTTAAGGATGCACCATAAGAAGATGAATGGCTGGAAAATTTGGACAAGGTATTGTTAATTACTATGTTGCTCGGACTTTTCAAAATGTTGTTGCACCCCTGTCGGATTATCCAAAAATGCAGTATTTTTGGAAGATCCGACACTTACCTATTGAAATTTTTGAAGAGTCCGAGGAACATAAATTGTTAGAACTTTATATACTTGAACATACATATATATAGATGATAATTGTATGTTATTTGTTATTATTACAAGGTTTTGCCTAAACTAAGCGTAATTTGCTAAGGTTTAAAGTTGAATCGGCCAAAGACACCTCATAAAGTATGAACTGTCATGCAGAGGCGGAGCCAGCCCTCTTTAGGGGTTCGTCCGAACCCCCTTCGACGAAAAAATATACTATTTATACATGATTAAAATTATTTTTTACGTGGTTATAGTAGGTGTGGAACCCCCTTCGACTTAGTTTTCTTTGAATATGGAACCTCCTTACTTGAAATCCTGGCTCCGCCTCTGCTGTCATGTATAATGATAGGCTCAATTAGAAGTAAAGAAACAATGCACAATTACAAATAGCGTTATGGTCTCCAAATTGGACGTATGATTCTGATATTCATACATCTTTTTCCGAACAGGTATCTCTAATGAGGAACAAGATAGCTGAAATTCCAGCTGGAACATCAGCTAACTGTCCTAGGTTGACAACTTTGATGTTGCAGAAGAATTATCACTTATGGAAGATTCCAGATTCTTTCTTCGAGCACATGCAGGCGTTACGTGTTCTTGATTTAAGTCACACTTGCATCGAGAAGTTGCCTGATTCTGTAACCGACTTGGAGAATCTTACCGCGCTCTTGGTTTGATTCTGTTGGAATCTAAGGTCAGTCCCAACTCTGGAAAACCTCATGTCATTGCAGGAATTGGACTTGAGTGGCACGGGGATACAGACTCTGCCTGAATCCCTTGAGACTCCATTGAGCCTCAAATGCCTAAATATGTATGCAATGCGCTGGCTCGAAAAAATTCCAATAGGGATATTGCCCCAACTCTCCACTCTGCAACGCCTAGTGTTGTCGCATCATATAGACGTGCAAGGTGAGGAACTAGAGGTACTAAATGAGTTGGAAGAATTTCAAGGCAGGTTCTCTAATATTCATGACTTCAACTGATTCGTTAGAGCTCAAGAAAACGAGGGGTGCCTCAGGTTTTACAGAATCCTAGTAAGTGACTATGATGGCTTAGGACAAATGACACAAATCCAATTCAATCATGGAAGAATTTCGGATAAGTTAGTCAAGTGTTATGGACTTGGAAAGAAGATGAAGTACTATTGCTTCCACAAGACATTCAACACTTAAAAATTGAGAGCTGCAACAACTTCAGTAGTTGTCTTTCAGATTATTTGCCATGTCTTTACGATTCAAAAGATCTAAAGTACTTCAAAGTTCGTTGGTGCAACAAACTTCAGTACCTTATGAAGGCAAAAGAGGAACAGGATTCCGTCTTATTTCATTCTCTCGAGCATCTTGATCTCCTTGAGTTGCCTAGTTTCATTGGTATTTTTGATGAGCGCGAAACAAGTTTGAGTCCTTCAATTCCTCTTGCTGGTACTTTTTCCTTCCTGAGAATGATACAGATCGAAAGATGTCACAATATCAAGAAACTACTTCCAATCGATCTATGCTCTAATCTGCAAAATCTTGAGAGGATATACGTCCTCTCTTGTAGACTGGACATCAAGTGTTCATATGTCCAAACTTGGGCTATTTTTTTTTTTTTTTAAAAGACTATACAATGTCCTTTCCCCTAATTTAGTTAGGAGGGCATGAGTATTGATGGGATATATTTTTTTTTTATTATCTTGTTTTAATTATTAGCCTTTGATAAAGGCATTATGGAGTGCTTCTTTCTTTTGCATTAAATATAAAAAAAAGAGAATGATAAAGCAGTATGAAGTGCCATCTTTTCCTCCATAACATTTTGTCTTCAATAATTCTATTTCATCATTTGCTTTTCTCTACTATATATATGTAGAGATGTACACGGCTAATATCTAGAGAAGGCAGAGAAAATTTTATAAGTCCAACATTATATATTAAGAGAGTTTAATACTTGAAGGGAGGTGTTTATTGTGTAGAGCTTTGATCTCAATTCGAGTCCAGAGTATTGAGTTATATTGTGTAGGCTGTTGTATCCTGGAGGGGACAAGTCAAAGAGTGTAACTGCTGGACTGGAGAAACAATTACCGTAGTGGGCTTGAATCTCCTAAAAGAGAGCGAGATATCCGCGCCTCAGCCAAAGAAGAAGAAATATAATTTTTCTTTATTCATTTGTAATTTTCAGTTGTAATTCAGCTGTAATATTATTGCAATTTTATTGTAATTATCACCAACAATTTTAAGGAGATTCAACATGGCAACAACTGAAAATTCCGCAGATGTCAAGCTGGGAGATCTGAACAAGCCATTCCGGTTCAATGGTACCCACTTTAATAGGTGGAAGGGTAAAGTGCTTTTCTACTTAAGTCTTATCCATGTTTCTTATGTGTTAACGGAGAAGAACCCAAACAAAGTAGACGACTCTTCCATGACTGATGATGAATACATTTCTCATCAAGAGAAAGTAGAAAAATATAATAATGACTCCTATAAGTATCATTACTTTTTACTTAATTGTCTATCTGATAATTTTTACGATTATTATGATAGAACTTACTCTAGTGCAAAGAAAATTTGGAAAGCCTTGCAGAATAAGCATGATACTGAGGAGGCGGGAGCGAAAAAATATACGGCTAGAGGTCAAGATGCACTTATACAAACAGAAGAGAACAACATTACACTGAAGGTAAATTTATTTTCATATAATGCTACAGCTGAAAATAACAAAAATACTACTTTGAAGCTTAAGAAGCAAGTATTCAAGAAAAATAATGGTAGACATCCCAATAATAATTATGGTGAAAATATCCAAGCAAAAATCAACATGTACAAGAAAAAGGATCTTGCTTTATCTGTGACAAAAGTGGGCATATTGCTCGATCTTGCAGATATTGGAAACATGGGCCTACACCTCAGGCAAACGTTACGAAGAACCTTTTCTGGCAATGATAACAGACATAAACATGGTGGAGAATGTTGATGGATGGTGGGCTTACTTTGGTGCAAACCATCATGTCTGTTATGACAAAGACTGATTTAAAAAATTATAAAAATTTTGAGGAGCCCAAAACCATCATGCTTGGAGATTCACATACAAGTCAAGTACTTGGAGTGGGGGATGTCGAATTGGAATTTACTTCTGGAAGAGTATTAATCTTAAAAGATATATTATATACTCCTTTCATGAGAAAAAATTTAATGTCGAGTTTTCTTCTTAATAAGGCAGGATTCAAATAGATTATTGAATCTGACCAGTATGTAATTGTGAAAAATAATGTTTTTGTGGGGAAAGGGTATGCATGTGATGGTATGTCCAAATTAAATGTGGAAATGAATAAAGTATGTACTTCTGTTTACATGCTTTCTTCTACTAATTTTTGGCATGCTCGTTTGTGTCATATAAATGAACGTTATGTAGGAATTATGAGTAGTTTAGAATTAATTCCAATGATCAAAAAGAATTTTGAAAAATGTGAAGCTTGTAGTAAAGCTAAAATCATAAAAAGGCCTCACTTTTGTGTTGAAAGAAAAACTGATTTATTAGATTTAATTCACAGTGATATTTGTGAACTTGGTGGAATTTTAACTCGTGGAGAAAATAGATATTTTATTACTTTCATTGATAAATTTTCTAAGTTTACATATGTTTACTTAATGAAAAATAAAAGTGATGCATTTGAGAATTTTAAAATTTTCCTCCATGAAGTAGAAAATCAGTTTAGTAGAAAAATAAAAAGAATAAGAAGTGATAGAGGCCGTGAATATGAGTCACTTGAGTTCAATTCTTTTGTAAGATCATTTGGTATAATTCATGAAACTCCTCCTCCTTATTCTCCTGCATCTAACAGTGCAACGGAAAAGAAGAATAGAACTTTGGTTGAATTAACAAATGTCATGTTAATTAAGTCTTGCGCATCTTTAAGTTTTTTTGGGGTGAAGCTCTTTTATCTGTCTGTTATATGTTGAAACGTGTACCTCATAAAAGACGAAATTAATGCCTTTTGAATTGTGGAAAGGTCATAAGCCAAATTTGGGATATCTAAGAGTTTGGGATTGCTTAGCCTATTTAAGGTTAATGGATCCTAAAATCTCTAAGTTGGGTAAAAAATTTATTACTTGTGCTTTTCTTGGTTATGCTTCACATATTACAGCCTATAGATTTTTTAATCTTGAAGATAGCGTGATAATAGAATCAGGTGATGCTATTTTTTATGAAAATAAATTTCCTTTTGATTCTAAAAATAGTGGGGGTCAAAGCACTAAAGAAAATATTTTGACACTACCTAGTTCTTCTACTTCTGCTTTAAATAATAATGAAAATAATAATTTTGAGTTAAGAAGAAGTAAAAGAGCTAGAGTAGAAAAAGAATTTGGTCCTAATTATTACGTTTTTAACGTTGGAGATGACCCACTCACTTTAAAAGAAACTTTGTCATCACATGATGCTATTTTCTGAAAAGAGCCTGTAAATGATGAAATGGAATCGCTAATTTCCAATAAAACTTGGAAGCTAGTTGATTTACCACCGGGTTGTATGCATACCAGTATATTCAAACATACTGACGCATTTGCGCTATGGTGTTTTATACCATAGGTTCAGAAGCACGAACTCCAGAACATCAGTAACATTCCAGTCTCAGCGGTCAGAGTTAACAGTGAGTCCTCATCCTTCGAGGACATGACCATTACTTTATTATCTCATTAATTAATTTATTTCAGTAGTTGGATTTAGTTGGGGACATGTCCCATCAACTTCTTATTCAGACAGTTTAGAGGCTTTTGGACTAACATGTTTAGACAATTATTTCAGTTGTTTTGGGTATTTCATACCCCCTCCAGATGTTATGTTTTATCAGTTATGTTACAGTTTTGAACCTTATGGCCTTATAGCCTTTATTTCCACATTTATACAGTATATTATGCAATGTTCAGGTACATATATCAGTCATGGGTTAGCTTGTGGTCCTTCAGGGTCATGAGCACCGTGTAGCATTCCGGGTACCATATTCAGGGCGTTACAAACATTGTATCAGAGCCTAAGGTCAGCAGAACCATTCCTCAGCTCAGTCCGGTCGCCCAAACCAGCAGGGGGCCACCTCTAAATCTACTAGTGGGCAACGCTCAAATCAACTTTATTCTCTCCAGTCCTGGCAAGATCAGGAAAATTCTCTTGATGTGGTTACTGGTATGTTACAGATCTTTCATGTGTATGTTTACGCTTTACTAGATCCAGGAGCTTCTTTGTCTTTTGTTACTCCCTATATAGTAGGAAATTTGGGAACCAGTCCCGAAATTCTAGAAGAACCCTTTTTAGTCTATACCCCAGTGGGTAAAACCATCATAGCCCGACGGGTATACAGAAACTGTCCGGTTATGGTATCTCAGAAAGTCACCTCAGCAGACTTAGTCAAATTAGAGATGACTGATTTTGATGTCATTCTCGACATGGATTGACTTCATTCCTGCTATGCCACAGTCGACTGCAGAAATAGAGTTGTCCAATTTTAGTTTTTGAATGAACCTGTCCTAGAGTGGAGGGGTAGTATTTCAGCTTTCAAAGGTTAGCTTATTTCCTACCTTTGGGCACGAAAAATGATATCTCAAGGATGTGTCTATCATCTTATTCGGGTTAAGGACACTAGTTCTGAAACTCCCAGTCTCGAATCAGTCCCAGTCGTAAATGAATATTCAGATGTCTTTCCCGAAGATCTTCCAGGAATTTCTCCCGAAAGGGAAATAGACTTCGACGTTGATCTTCTTCCAAATACTCAACCTATATCTGTTCTGCCATACAGAATGGCACCAACAGAACTCAGAGAATTAAAATATCATTTGAAGGATCTCTTAGATAAGGAATTCATCAAACCTAGCATGTCCTCGTGGGGCGCACCAGTCTTATTCGTGTGCAAGAAAGACGGTTCTCTCAGAATGTGCATTGATTGCCGCCAGCTCAATAAAGTCACGGTCAAGAAAAAGTATCTACTTCCAGAATTGATGATTTGTTTGACCAACTTCAGGGTGCCAGTTATTTCTCTAAGATAGACCTCAGATCAGGCTATCATCAGCTTAGAGTCAGAGAGTGTGACATTCCAAAAATAGCTTTCCGTACTCGGTATGGTCACTTTGAATTCCTAATCATGTCGTTTGGTCTTACCAACACCCCAACAACTTTCATGGACTTGATGAACCGTGTGTTCAAGCAGTACTTGGACATGTTCATCATAGTATTCATAGATGACATTCTTGTCTATTCCCGCAGTGAGCATGATCATGCAGACCATCTCAGAATCATGCTTTAGACTCTCAGAGACCATCATTTGTTCGCCAAATTCAGTAAGTGCAAATTTTGGATAAGGTCATTAGCATTCCTTGGTCATATCATTTTCGGTGATGGCATTAGAGTTGATCCTCAAAAGACCGAAGCAGTAAAAAACTGACCTCGCCGTGTATCTCCATTAGATATCAGGAGTTTCATGGGTTTGGCTGGCTATTACAGATGGTTTGTTGATGGATTTTCTTTTATTGTATCCCCTATGTCCAGATTGACTCAGAAAAAAATCAAGTTTCAGTGGTCAGATCCTTGCGAGAAGAGTTTTCAAGAGTTGAAGAACTCGACTCACCTCAGCTCCAGTCTTAGCTCTTCCAGATGGTCCAGATGGGTTTGTAGTGTATTGTGATGCATCCAGAGTAGGTTTGGGTTGTGTCCTCATGCATCATGGTAAGGACATAGCCTACGCATCCAGGCAGCTTAAACCCCATGAGAAGAATTATCCTACTCATGATCTTGAGTTAGCAGTCGTAGTCTTTGCATTGAAGATTTGGAGGCATTATCTATACGAAGTTCATGTGGATGTGTTCACAGATCACAAAAGACTTCAGTATGTCTTTTCTTAGAAAGATCTCAATCTTTATCAGAGGAGGTGGTTAGAGCTCTTGAAAGATTATGACATGAGTGTCCTTCATAATCCGAGAAAGGCCAACGTAGTGGTCGACGCTCTCAGTAGACTATTTATGGGTAGTGTTTCTCATGTTGAGTACAGTAAAAAGAAGTTAGCTCAGGAAATCCATCAGCTTGCCAGACTAGGCGTTCGCTTAGTCGATTCCGAGGAGGGTGACATATGGGTTCAGAGTAGTTCAGAATCATCTCTAGTTTTCGAGGTGAAAGAAAAGCAAGATAGAGATCCCAGTCTAGTCAAGTTGAAAGAGTCAGTCATGGATCATAAAGTAGATGTTTTCTCCCAAGGAGGAGATGGTGTTCTACGGTGTCAGGGTCGTCTGTGTGTTCCAGGTGTAGATGACTTGAGCCAGCAAATTCTTACAGAAACTCATGGTACGCGCTACTCTATTCATCCAGGGGCCACTAAGATATACCCCGAATTATGGGAAATCTATTGGTGGAGTGGGATGAAGAGAGATGTTGCAGAGTTCATGGCTAAATACTCTACATGTCAGCAGGTTAAGATAGAGCATCAGAAGCCTAGTGGGTCCATACAGGATTTTAGTATTCCTACTTGGAAGTGGGTAAAAGTGAACATGGACTTCATGACGGGTTTGCCTCGTACTCATCGCTAGCATGATTCAGTTTGGGTCATTATAGATAGGATGACCAAATCAGTTCATTTCCTTCCAGTCCATACCTCTTATTCAGCCGAGGTTTACGCCAAACTCTACATCAGAGAGTTGGTTAGATTGCATGGTGTTTCGTTATCTATCATCTCAGATAGAGGTACCCAGTTCACCTCTCATTTATGGAAAGCATTCCAAAATGGTCTTGGTACCCAAGTTTATCTCAGTACCACCTTTCATCCTCAGACAGATGGTCAAGCAGAAAGGACCATTCAGACTTTAGAAGATATGCTGTGAATGTGTGAAATAGATTTCAAGGGTAGTTGAGATGACCACTTGCCTTTGATTGAGTTTGCATACAACAACAACTATCATTCTAGTATTAAGATGGCTCCATTCGAAGCTCTCTATGGTAAGAGATGCAGATCTCCAGTCGGTTGGTTCGAAGTTAGTGAGGCCTCAGTCATAGGTACTGACTTAGTATTCGATGCCTTAGAGAAAGTTTAGTTGATCAGAGAAAGACTTTAGGCTGCTCAGAGCCGACAGAAGTCTTATGCAGATATGCACAGAAAGGATCTCGAGTTTGAGATTGGTGATTATGTCTATCTAAAGATCTCTCCCATGAAGAGAGTGAATAGATTCGGCAAGAAGGGAAAGCTCAGTCCCTGATATGTCGGTCCCTTCAAAATTCTCAGTTGTTTAGGCAAGGTAGCTTATGAGCTCGAATTGCCTTCAGATCTAGCCTTACTTCATCTAGTCTTCCATGTCTCTTTGATCAAGAAGTGCATAGGTGACCCAACAGTTGTAGTCCCTATTCAGAGCATAGATGTTCAGAACAGCCTCTCTTATGAAGAGATTCCAGTCGAAATCCTAGACTATCAGACTCGTAGACTGAGGAACAAAGAAGTCCCTTTAGTCAAAGTTCTTTGGAAAAATCAGTCAGTTGAGGGAGATACTTGGGAAGAAGAAGCAGACATGCATACCAAGTATCCTCACCTCTTCTACACCAACTCAAATCTAGCTCAAGGTAACAGTTCTCCTTAAGATTTTCAGTTACATGTTCAGATTTCAGTGACAAGCTTGGTATACAGTTCATGTTCAGAATTCCATTATAAACTTGGTATTAAGTAACATTGCGTAGTCAGTCATGAATTCATGTGTCAGTTCAGTCATGCATTCATGTATCAGATATGCATTTTCAGTTTGATGAGAAACTCATCTTATCAATAATTCAGTTATGCAGTCATAAATCAGTTACTCATGCATTAGATATACATGTTCAGTATGATATATATTCAGTTATCAGTCATGTCAGTCATGATATCATATTCCAGTTATTCATGTTCGGTATGTACGTCAGTTTATCTTCTCCCCTCTCACTCAGTCTCATTCGAGGATGAATGTTCTCAAAGGGGAGATATTGTAATACCCCGTACTTCTACTTAGCTTGAAATCATACCAAGTATGTTAGAAACTTACTTTGAAAGATAAATCCACTTTTATATACGTGGAATTTTTAAGATTTTCACTTTTTATCATGTGGAAAATTAAATTAGCTTTCCAACGATACTATTTTTGTCCAAATCCAACATCGGAAGAGAAAGTTATGGCAAAAAAATAGAAGATAGTCAAAACCGCCTAGGTGTGACGGTGAGAGCCGATGGACCGTCGAGCTAGCGATGGACCATCGCAGCGCAGGCAGTGAGACTACCTTTTTCCTATGAGCGACGGTTCAGGATGATGGACTGTCGAGCTAGCGACGGACCATCGCCCAAGCCGTCGCAGCAGAGGCAGTGAACCCCTATTCTGCCCAGGTACGACGGTCAGGACCGACGGACCGTTGACCTAGCGATGGACCGTCGCACCCACCGTAGCATAGTTCATTCATCTATTTTAAGTTATTTTTAAAAGGGATTTTTGGTCTTTTACCACCCGTTTTAACCCCTAATAATATCAGATCAAGGCTCATAGTTCATTATCCATCTACAACATCAAATTAGGGTTTTCTCTCAAAGATAATTCCCAAGATCAAGAAACCCTAGGTGTTTAATTCCAAGTCAAGAATTCAAGTTTTTCTCCATCAATCTGTAAGAAATCATCAACCCAGGTATGTCATGTGTTGATTCATGGGTCCCTTTCACCCATGAAGCTCAAGAATCTCTTTTCACAATCCAAGATTTGTGTATGTATGAATGTTCATGATTTAAATTGAATTAAAATTCATGTTCATGATGTTGTGGGGCTTTGATTCATGTTTTAAATTACATATTCCAATGATTGACCCTAGTATGTAATGATTTGCATAATAATCATGATAAACCCTTCAAACTTGTAAAATTATTCATGCAACCATGACAATTAGATGCATTGATCATGGTATAACCAAAGTATGCTCCTCATATGTTTAATTAAATGCCTATGTGAAGGGAAAGTATCATACTAGTATGATAATAATAAATACCCAATTATGTACAAGTTTATGTATGTCAAATGTTTGATGAAATGTCTTAGTTAGTGAATTATGGATACATGAGTAACCCTTGTGGTGCTTTAGAACTTTTACTTCATGAAATCTCCAACTTATTGTATTATAGATTGTGATGTTGGTCATGTATTCAAGAAAGTCATGCTTTGTCAGTTTCATGCTATCGAGTCCTGGGGGTACTTGTACCCGATAATTAGTTATGTGCCTAAAGCCAGTGTCATGTTTTCAAGATACTCTCAGTCGAGCCATGTTCATAGAAATTCAGTCAGTCATGTGACTCAGGAAAACTTAGTAAACTCAGTAATCTCAGAAATCTCAAAAATTTAGTAATCTCAGTAGTATTCCGTTAGTCAACGAAACTCAGTTAACTCAGTCCAGTTCAGTCCAGTTAATTATGTTCAGTGTCTATTCAGATGGGAGTAGGATTTAGCACCGAGTGAACCCAAGGATGGGAACACACATTGTCAGATGAGGGTGTGATTCTTAGAAGCAATCCTTGCGTTCCACAACTACGTAGCCAGCGTAGGTTGAGACATCATAGCCTGTAATATGAGGGTAAATGAGGTGGGTTAACCTATTATATGAGGGTTTCCACCATTCTCACTAGATTCACCTGTTATATGAGGGTTACTCACAGATTGTCCTTACCAGTGGCGCGGTATTGACACCCTTCTAATTGGAGTTATAGATTGGACCCCAACTCAGCTATATTGCGTTATTTGGGGCATGTCAGTTAGATGCCTACTTCCCACAGTTTCAGTTACAGATCAGGACTGTCAGATACAGTCATTCAGTCTCAGTAATAGAACTCAAATAGTTCTATAAAATTTAGGATTGTCAGATACAGTCAACTCAGAACAGTACAAAACTCAGCTAGTTCCATCAGAAACTAGACTGTCAGATACAGTCGCTCAGTATTAGTTATTTTAGTTATACAGTTATCAGTATCACATGTTATCAGTACTCAGGATCAGTAATCATGTTATCATCGAACTCAGTTATAGTTATTATGTAGTCATGCATGTATTCTCACGTTCATGTTATGCAGTCAGTTAGTATAGTTCATGCATGTGAACCCTTTTGCATTCAGCCTACCTTACATGCATACCAGTACATTCAAATGTACTGACGTATTTGCTCTATGGTATTTTATACTATAGGTTCAGAAACACGAGCTCCAGAGTATCAGTAGTATTCCAGTCTCAGCGGTCAGAGTTAGCAGTGAGTCCTCATCCTTTGAGGACATGTCCATTACTTTATTATCTCATTAATTAATTTATTTTAGTAGTTGGAGTTAGTTGGGGACATGTCCCATCAACTCCTTATTCAGACAGTTTAGAGGCTTTCGAACTAGTATGTTCAGACAGTTATTTCAGTTGTTTTGGGTATTTCAGACCCCCTCCAGATGTTATGTTTTATCTGTTATGTTACAGTTTTGAACCTTATGGCCTTACAACTTTTATTTTGCATTTATACAGTATATTATGAGTGCTCAGGTACATATATCAGTCATGGGTTAGCTTGTGGTCCTTCGGGGTCATGAGTATCGTGTAGCATTCCGGGTACTAGATTCGGGGCGTTACACGCGTCGCGGAGCACGCCTAGTTCCCACTCTTCCACTTCCAGTAAGCCACCGTGATAGTGGCGTGTCGTGGTGGCCTGCCAGTTCGAAAAAATATTGCATTTTTCAGTTCTGACTTAAATTTTAATAGGATTATTTTGGTCAATCTCCAAGACCCCAATCCATCCAAAACATAAGATTAATCATGTTTATAGCCCTTTATGCTCATTATTTACCATTCTCTTCAAAAGTAAAACCCTAGAGCTCCAAAACTTCTTCTCTAAGAAATCAAAATCCTCCATTATTTCTCCAAGAAAGCTTAACATTGAGGATTCCCAAGGCAAGATAATCAAGAATCCATCTTCAAGAACTCAAATAGGAATCAATAATTCAAGTTTATTCATCTAATCATCAATCAAGGTATATGGGGTTTATGAACAAGAATCTTCTTCCATCTTTGTGCTCAAAACTAAGCTTTTATTTAAAATTCATATGATTTTGAATAATTATACATGAGATTTGAATTAGGGTTTATACCCTTTATTGCTAATTGCAAGATTATAAGATTTCCAATATTTTAGAAGTTGAATTGCATGTCTATTTTCATACTTTCATGCCTATTGCAGAAATTTACAAATTTTGAGATGAATTATCATTGTTTTCATTATTAATCATGAATATTATGATGTTTTGACATGATTTTGATGTGTGGATTATTAAGCCCAAGATTATATGGCGATGTTTCAAGAAAGATGATGCTTTAAGCATCCTATGATTAGTTTATTCATAGATTTTTAGTAAAGCTTTGATCTTTTGATCCTAAACTAAGATAAGGAATCCACATTGTTCGTATAGTTTGAAATTTAAAAAAAGAGAAGCCTAATTGGTTTTTAATATAAACCCTTGTGCTATTTTAAGGTGGATTTCTTAGAAGTTCTGAGCGATAAGTATGGAAGTAGTATTTAGCACTGAGTTGGGTATGATTCCAAGGTCTCATGCCCCAGAACTACCAGCCACCGTAGGTTTTAAGCACCTATAGTGGGCTAAGTCAGTGATCACTTAAGTTAAGGTTCTATTCTGATGGTAAGGGTAGAACAACTTTCCCCAATGTGGGCAAGACGTTGGACTCCATGATAGCTCACATGGTTTATGTCAGTTAGAGTACCTCCCAAAGTTCCTAATTCCTAAGACAGAATGACAAAAAAGCTTTTAGAAAAATAAGTGTAAAGGCTCACCAACTTATTCAGACTATGCTTTGCAGAAAGATATTTAATTATAGTTTTCAGCTTTTAGATTTCAGATTTAAGGGTGAGTCCTTTCTACACTAAGATAATATAATTTAAAGAGAGAATACAAGTACAACTTCTAGAACTAAATGTTATGACTCACTAGATTTATAAAGATTGATTTGCTTTTCATGATTTCAAATTTCTGTATTTCAGATATTCCACCTTACGTGAATCATTTACATTTAGCATGCATTGTTTTATAAATTATGATGATGAGATGATTTTTTACTTAAGCATTTCACCCTCATATACTCAATACATCCTTAAAGTACTGATCTACATATAAGTCTGTGCTATATTGTCTCATAATGTAGGTTCAGGTGCTCAGTATCAGCAGCGTGAGTTGTTCGAACATCTACATTTACATCTGACAGTCGGTAAGTCCTCATAGTTTGGGGACTTATTCATTCAGATTTTGCAGCCTATCAGTTTATGTAATTTAGTATTCTTTTCAGACAGTTCGAGTTAGCTGGGGTCTGTCCCAGTGACTCTCTAGTATTAGTAGTAGAGGCTTGTCAGACTGTTAGATTTGATTCAGACTTACAGTATTTGATTTTCAGACATTTCTTTCAGATTATTCTCAGTTATTTCAGACAGAGTTTCCGCATTCAGTATGACTTTCATGTCTATATTAATTTGATTATGAGATTTATACCTAGTAGAAGGAATACAAGGTTAGCTTAAGGCTACTCATAGTCTTGAGCACCGTGTGACATCTCGGGACCAGGTTTCGGGGCGTTACATAGACCATACAGGTACAACTATTTTAAAAAAAATGAAATAGAAAAGCAAGTCAGTAAAATGTTAGCAAATGGCATAATACAACCCAGTCATTCTCTATTTTCTTCTCCTGTTTTACTAGTCAAGAAAAAGTGGAAGTTGGAGGTTTTTCATTAACTACAGAGAATTAAATAAGATGACTATCAATGGCAAGTTTCCAATTCCCTTAGTGGAAGACTTAATGGATGAGTTACATAGATCATGCATCTATTCTAAAATTGACATGAGGGTGGGCTATCACCAAATTTTGGACATAGATAAAACAACTTTTACGACACATTTGGGACACTACAAACTTAAGGTGATGCCTTTCCTACTGACCAACATACCAGCTACATTTTAAAGACTTATAAATCAAGTTTTCCAACCATTTCTGACAAAGTTTGTGCTAGTTTTCTTTGATGATATATTGGTCTACGGTCCCACAATTGACAATCATGTGATGCACTTAAGAACAGTTTTAGGAATCCTACAAAAAGATCAACTCTATGTTAATCTACCAAGTGCTCTTTTGGGCAGCAACAAGTAGACTACTTGGGTTATATCATTTCAAGCAAGGGGTGTCTACTGACCCTACGAAGTTGAAGTTATGATCACGTGACCTATCCCAAAGTCTATCAAGGCTCTTAGAGGGTTCTTTGGGCTGACCGGGTACTACAGAAGGGTGGTTAAAGCTTATGGCACTATTAGCATGCCTTTGGCTAATTTACTAAAAAAGAATTCATTCTTGTGGAATGAGAAGGCAGAATCAGCTTTTCAGCACTTAAAGAATGCTATGGCAACTGTGCTTCTATTGGCACTAACTGATTTTACTAAAACCTTCACTATTGAGATTGATGCATACTTATCATGAATAGGGGGTGTTTTGATGTAGGAGGGTAGACCCATTGAATATTTTATAAGAGCTTTAGCACCAAAACACCGGGGTCTATCTACTTATGAGAAAGAATACTTGGCTCTACTTTCATCTGTTGATAAGTGGAGACACTACCTACAAGGTGGGTATTTTATTATTAAGACAAATCATCATAGTTTAAAATACCTACTTGAGCAAAAAGTGACAACAACACTACAACAGAAAGGGTTGACAAAGCTTATAGGATTAGACTTTGAGGTTCAGTACAAGAAAGGAGTGGAAAACAAAGTGGTTGATACACTCTCTAGAAGATAAGAAGAAGACTCTACTATAATGGCTATCTCCATAGCACAACCCACTTGGTTGCAAGAAATAGTTCAAAGTTATGATGAGGATCCTATTGCATTACAACTTCTGGGGGAACTGACACTCAATCCTACTAGTTTACCTGACTATGCCTTGCATTAGGGCATTATTCAATCCGAGCATAAGATTTATGCAGGCACGTTCAATTATCTCAGGCTTAAGATCCTACAAACCATGCATCAGTCAGCCTTGGGAGGACATTTGGGTCAACAAGGGACTTACAGAAGAGTGCAACTAGTTTTCTATTGGCCTAATATGAAGACTGAAATCTGCAGATGGGTTAGCGAATGTGATGTTTGCCAACGGACCAAAATAGAAACTGTACACCCTCCGTGATTGCTACAATCTCTCCCCATTCCTGACTTGGCTTGGCAAGATATATCAATGGGCTTTGTCAAGGGCCTACCTATTTCAGATCACAAAAATGCAGTGTTTGTGGTGGTGTACCGTCTGACCAAGTATGGTAATTCGCTAGCCCTCAAACACCCTTTTACTGCCAAGGATGTGGTGGAGTTGTTCCTTAGAGAGGTGTACAGGCTTCATGGGTTACCAAGAACTATTATTTCTGATAGGGATCCTATATTCACGTGTCATTTTTGGCAATAATTATTTCACTCCATGGGTACTAAACTTACCTTGATCTCAGCCTACCACCCTCAGACAGACAGGAAAATAGAACGTCTTAACAGGTATATGAAATCCTATTTAGGAGCCATGGTCTTAGAGAACCCTAAGCGGTGGTCTAAATAGTTACATCTCTCCGAATTGTGGTACAATTCAAACTATCACACATCCCTTAAAGTGTCCCTATTTGAAGCATTTTACGGCTACCCTCCCAACAATTACCCTTGGGTTCCTTGCCTCATTCGGGTAATAGTGATGTTAGATTGTGTTTGGGCTAGCGAAAACACCTCCTCCAGTCGCTTAAAGACAACATACTTCGGGCTCAGACTCGCATGAAGTTCTACGCAGATAAACTCAGATTAGAGAGAACACTAGAGGTAGGAGATCAAGTGTACCTTAAACTTCAGTCATATCATCAATCATCCATCAATGTTCACTGCAATGTGAAGCTTGCCACAAATATTTTTGGCCTTATAGCATACTGCAGAAGGTTGGTCCAATCTCCTATCGTCTAGATCTGCCATCGGGATTTTAGATCCACCCAGTATTTCATGTGTCTCAACTCAAACGTCGTGTTGGACCTACCATTCAACCATAGGTCCAATCTCCTTTGTGTGACAGTGATGGCCGCCTACTTATGCAGCCTTTGGCCATCCTGCAAATGAAGATGGTTAAGGTCAATAATGTAGTATGGGTGCAGGTCTTAATCTGTTAGGCTAATTTGGGTTCCAATGAAGCTACTTGGGAAGACTGGAGCTATATCAAGAATCAGTTCCCTGAGTTTGACGCACAACAGGGACCTTGAGGACAAGGTCATTTTCAAGCAGTGGGGATTGTTATAATTTGGAAGCTGAAATGCTTTAGGTCATCAGCTTTATCAATTAGTCAGCCCAGGCCCAAGTGTTGTAGTAATCCACAATATTAAATACTAGTTAGGAACCTAGGAAAGATGGTTAATCTTGTGAATCTGTTACACTTCAGTTTCTTCTTCTAACGAACTTCTCTCCCTTCTCTCTCTCTATCTCTTCTCATTACTCCATTACAGTGTTAACTAGGAGCTTAGGGTATCACTATTGTAATTCGTTCCACAATTGTTGATCAATAAAGTTTTTGTTTCGCAATTTCTCTCAATTTCTATAAAGTTTCTGTTTCACAATTTATATAAATTGTTGCCAGTATATTACACATACATCCAAACACAATCTATGATATGTATTTCAATATATTATATATTTCAATTTAATAATATACCAATAGAATAACTAATTTCGTAAATTTTTCTTTCTGAATAGATGCAATCCTTTCATGTTGAAGGTAAAATGTCATTTTTGGATGAGGATGAGCAGATATTGAATGAGTTAATGTGTTCAAAATGCAAGAACATTGTTAGAACCAAGATAATAAAGGCTACTATTTGTGATAATTGCCAAACTAAAAGTTAATCGTTGTACAATGGCATTATATTACAGTGGATTAAATACTTTTCATCTAAAATGTGCATTTTTTAAGGGAAAAAATGTCCTGAACTGAATGTTGGGATTGGTTTTGTTCAATATACTGAATGCTATCTATAGTAATTTGTTGTGGCTTCTCCACTTTCGTTTATTCTTTTGCCGACCTGCTTTGATATGCATCTTCTTGACTTGAGGTTCTATTGGAAACAACCTCTCCATCTTTCAAAGTAGGAGTACCCGAACCCCACTTGTGGGATTACACTTGCCTGTCAATCTTTTAAATTGGCAAAGAAATACGTGAAATTGTTGTCTCCATATCTTATTCATTGTGCTCTAGACTTCTGTTTTAATACCCTTCCATGATGTTTTTTCACTTTTCATGTACCTGGATTAGCTCCCTTTCTCAGTAATCAAATTTTGATTCAAAAGATCTGTTCCTAGAATCTTTTGTATTTTTGTTAACCTTAAATCTTTTTTCAATTCAAGAATACTCTCTCTGTAGCTGCCCTGATTTCTGAGCTAATTAACCAAGCTTCTTCCAGATTTTAAACATAATATGCCCTTGTAAATGTTGCTGCCAGATATCTTTCATGAGCTCTTTGAAAAAGAAGAGGATTATATAGATTGAAACGCCGATGATACAACAACGGGACAGTAAAATTTTGATAGGATAAAACTACGTCGTTTAAGCTTTGTATTTGTACATGAGCCAAACAATTTCTGATGTCAAATTGGTTATGAACTATAGGTAATCCAAATAGGAGAAGATATTGAAGAAAGTTCTTTTTTACTAAATTATCAAAAACAAACAAAAAAAAAGATATTAAAGAATAGGAACCTATGCAACTTCTATATCGTGAAAGTGAGACTTGCAAATTTAGTAATTTTGGTTAATGAGTAATAACAATTCAAAAGGGGCTTTCACTTTGAGCTGCATTCTGTTGCCTCAGAAGTGCATTGTGGGGCTTTAATTTCGCTTATATTGTCTGATTCAAGAGTAGCATTTTTTGTGATTTCGATAAATGAAAAGCGAACATAAAAATCATTGATCCTATTAGTCCTTATTAAATATGTGTCATACCCCAAATCCCATTGGAGCGGACTGGCACCCGTAGCCGAGGAGGCCCGGGAGAACCCGTTCATAACCTATACTTTCACATTTACATTACTTATGAAAATTAGAAATTTGGGCAGCACTTCGTTGTAAATAGAAGAAAACAGTACCTGTATCAGCCCAACAGACACGCATATATATATATATAAACAGTAATTGGCCGTCAGAGCCATCACGTCTATCAACCAAACACTCCTATGGCTGTACAATATGTCTACAAAAGCCTCTACATAGATACACAACTGAGTTAGGGTCGGGACAAACTCCCGCCCACAAAAGACTTTTATACAAATACCAAAAATACATATAGAAACGACTTGGGATGCCCCGAAACAACTGGAGCTCACCACTATCAACAGAATGTCCTGGCTCTTACTGCGGAGGTGTACGACCTGAAGTACCTGTTCCTGCAGGCATGAATACAGGTCCCCCGTGAGGGACGTCAGTACGGAAATATGTACTGAGTATGTAAGGCAGTGAGTATCAAGATGAGATACAAAAGATCAACAGAACCCAGATACCAGTGAATAAACAGTATGAGTAGACCACACTTAAAAGAGCTGATGGGATACCTGCACATTACTTTCATATCATTACTTCCCGTATTCCTTATCAATACATAACATATGTCATACAATGGCCAACTGATCAGTGGTACTAATACAATACATCATGGACCACCCCTGGAATAACATATATACATAATCTTTATAATACAATGGCCAACTGATCAGTGGTACTAATACAATACATCATATCATCAATTTAAAATAAAGACGTTCCATTTCTTAATTCAATTAATCTTTGAGATTGGTTACTTTGTGGTCACACCTTATGGAACTTGAAACCATGATACCTCAATAGGAAAAATATGTAAATAGGTAATCAATATCATGAAAATGAAGTAGAGAATCATGGATACCTCATTAAACCATTTCGGAGTCAACAATAGTATATGGACATTTTTTTGACTAGCCGGACATCTTAAAAGTGAAAACAAGTTCAATTGGTAGTGTCGAAGATCATATGATGTTATTATGTGTCATGTGTCGTAGGACAATGTTGGAAGCTTACTTGAGAGTGCCATGGGTCATTATTCATGCCAAAGATTAGATAGAGTATGTCTTACATACCTTGATATAACCACTTCAATACAAGTCCAACTTGACTTCCCGTACTCTTCGAACACTTATCTACAATAAGTCATTTGTGGCAAACTAGTATTAGCAACCAAACCTTACCATTTAGGTATTAACTTCACCAAATAATGTCTAGGAAGTAATCCTTTAACTCATCAATAAGAGTGCTACATACATCCTCTTATACTCTTATTACATTCACATATCATGCATTTTCATGCAATATCCCTCAACATCACTCTTAGCCTTTATTTGCCCTCTTAATCACCATCCAATACCAACATGATCACTAGGCATACATAACCACTAATATAGTGATATATCACCACAATTCATCCTCCATAATCCAATACAACAACTTCCATAATTTACTACTAACAATTTATACAAAATAATTTATAACTATGTTTCTAGTTATCTTCCAACATCAAGACAATACTCATAATCCCTTATCAATACTTATTCATGGATAAGAATCAAGAATAAACAATATTCATACCTTAACAATGAACTCTTGTATTTAGAATCCTCCTTACATAACCATGGGGTGCTTCTCGAAGCTTTCGAGATGGTGAACACAACTACGGAACCAATTCGAATTTTCTACGGTTGAATCACAAAATATTTGAAGTTGAAATTAGGCTAGGGTTTCACCTTATCTTAATAATTGGATGATATATGATATATATGAGGCTAAGTGTATGTTTATAAAGACCAATTTTCGTCCAAGAGGTAATAGAAAATGACCATTTTGCCCTAAAAATTTAAATAAAATCCGAATCTGTCCCCAGTGGACAGTTTTGACAGGCTGAAGTAAATCGATCATAAATCTTTGCTCCGGTATCGGATTTGGGTGAAACCAATTGAATTGGAAAGATAATTCAAAGGTATTTCATTTTCATATAAAGTATACCACCTAGTTCTTCCTGTACAAGGAGTTATGGTCGTTTAAAGTTGACCCAAAAATCTGTCCCAAAATTCTGTTTTTTTTTTGATAGGCTGTAGTAAAACGGGTATAGCTCCTTACTCAGACATTGGATTTGGATGAAACTAATTTCATCGGAAAGAAGACTCTCGGATATTTTCGTCGATATATAGAAGCTCACACAGTTCTTTTTGTACAAGGAGTTATGATCGTCTAAAGTTGATCCAAAAAAAAATTGCCTAGCTGCAGTAATTTTCCTGCAGATTTACTGTTCACAGGCTTCCCGGCCACCGTTTTGAAATTTCGAATGTGCTCGCTTATATGAAATACTCCTCTGTTTTGGGAAAACCTTATATCGTTGGAAAGATTATTCCAATACCTACACATATAACTATTGACGGGATACTTCCGAACACCATAAACTTAATTTAACCCATACGCAAGCCTTTAGGACTCCATATAATCGCGATAAGTGTACGAAAAAAATTTACGGGGTGTTACAATATGTCTGTTCTTTCTAAGATTTTGATCAAAGTACACATCAGCAGTTAATAATTCTTCTTCCGTATTTTGATTGTTGACTTTATAGGACAGGTGTCGTTTTCAAGTCCAAATTACACATGAAAGTGGATCAACAACTGCAACATTACTTGGTAAAATGCTGAACAAATCTATGAAACAATTAACATAAAGGTACAAAAAAAATTAAATTCAATTAAATTGGTTATTTCAACTAACATCTTAGAACTTGATGAAATTCATTTTAAATGCAGAAAGAGCCACTGCCCCGCCAATGTATCCAACAACATCTTTCTGATAAAATGTTTAAAGTACAATTGAAGAAATCATATTCTAGGAATTCTGATGATGCAGCGAATGTGTTCATTTTATCGTTTGTACAGAAGCAAGATACTCTCCAATTACCAACATCATCAGCTTCTCTAAATGTTGGGGAAACAGTAAAAGAGAACTTGACAATGCATCATCGCCAGAAGAACCAAAAAGTTTACTATTAGAAGTACCTCATCTATCAAGAGACAACAACTTGAACGCACAACTCCAATTAAAAAGAATGCGTCTTCTAGAAAAAGAGAGGTTACTAAACCAATCACTCCAACTATGAAAAAGTAAAGGTTAGTAAACTTTATAAATGCTCTTAAGCATCAATAATTCAATAGATACAAAGTATGCAAAGTAGTGTAAAAAAAATTCTACTTAATTAATTATTTAATCTCTTAAATCTGGAAGTTTTTAGGAATTGTTGATTATAACTTTTATGTTTCAAAATTCTTTAATCATGGTAAAATTAAAATGGATTAGTTCTTTGACATCATCTTTTAGAATTGGATTGAAATCAATTTTCTCTTCTATCTATTTTACTTTGTTTACATTTGATACTAACAATAAATTCGTCTTCTTATCACACAGTTCACTCAGCTATGTGACTAGCTTGTATATATGTCTTTTGTGGGCTTCTACATGCCAAGCTTTTGATGGACCAGATGCTCATGGATCAGTAGTTAATAGTTAGAATATACAGGACTATCCATGCATACAACTTTTAGCCTTAAACTTGCAAATTGAAAATGTGTTTTGTCTAGTAGCACACAACTTCAGTGTCGTGTAGTCTTTTGCATTGTAGATTTGTTTTTATCTAGCAACGCACAACTTGATAGTCATGTAGTCTTGCACATTGTAAAGGTGTTTTTGTCTAGCAGCACACAACTTGACAATCCTATATTATAATCTAACTTGTCTGCTGAAAACGTAGTTAGTATGTATTGTCTGGTTTAAATTATATTCTACAATATCTAAGTGTTATGAGAAGACTCAGCATAGGCCTATGCTCTATATTATTATGCCTATCTAAAAAGTAAAAAATTTGCTTCTTGTCACGCTTTATACAACTTTGGTAAAAATAGGATGAGCTTCAAATGCATTTGATGATCACCAAACTTTGAGTCCCAAGTAGGAAGCAAAGAAATATATAGAGAATCCAATAACAAATCCATTAATTTTCCAAGCAGATCACGTCCCGCTACTCAGAATATTAAATAAGAGATCAACAAGCTCAAAATTTTGGGAATTCTCTACTTCACCAAATGCAGAAAATGTTTACAGTAGTTTAATTAGTTTGGAGAGAGCTAATTGAAGCAATATATGAAGATAATGATAAGCTTGCTGAATCAATTTTGAACGATGAGCCTATATCATCTGCTGATCTTGATGATCTTAATATGCATTTTTCTTGAGGATCTTAATATGCATTTTTCTTAATAACCTTGACATGATTTCACCTGTTTTGATTGTTAATCAACCTACTTTATCATGTTACTATGCATGAAATTGATTGTATGGGTCGGCTCATGTTTGTGTAAAGACTGAAGTTTTTATTTGGCTTTATTTATAAAATCCCAAAATTTAATTTTAAAAAAATGCATGAAATTGGTGTGCTTCCTTTGCTTGCTTTACTCTCTAAGTCTAATAGTGAAGGATAAACCTAATATATGTTTCTCTTCCCCGTTTCAAAATAGTTTGACTTTAAACTTCCTATTTTATTTATAATGAGATGATTTAAAGCCATACAAATGTCTATGACTTGTCTTAGATCACAAGTTTTAAAAGTCTTTCTTTCATAAACTTTGAGTTTAATCAATAGTGTAACAATCTTAAATCTCCTCATGTGTTGCTGAGATCTGTGCTTTAGTTTTTTATTGCATTACTGTTTAGTTCTTATGATGAATCTTTAAAGACAGAATCAAGTCAGTCAACCTTTTCTGAGTGGCTTTTTCTCTCAATATAGGTCTGATGAAGCCTTTCTTAATGGTGTTTAACTGAATTCATCATTTCTTCTTACTGTTCACTAAGCCAATAATTTTTTGCAATTAAAAGAGGTGTTGTCCAAGTCATGGAACTCAGAAAACTCAATACCTACAAATACACTTTGCGTTTGACTACTACATTATATGACTATAGAGCTCTGGATTTTACTTACTGATTCAAAATCTAAATTACCACAGGTCAGGTTTCAAGCCTAAGAGGTCACTGGAAGTGATTATGTTCACCTCAGTAGAGAACCTATTCGGCTTTCTTGGAATTGCACATTGAGCAAAGTCCCATTCTAGAAAAAGAAGGGTAGCTTCTATTAAATGCTTACCCTATTCTTGATCATCCGATTCAAGGACCGGTTTAGTTGTAGTCATATCAATAAATAAATTGTTGTATCTGTCAGTGAAGGGGTTTCGATTGGTGTTGTGACTGCGATTGCCGCTCCAGTAAGCATCAAAGTAACATTTGAAGGCAGTGGAGATCATGCAGGAGCTGCACTGATGTCGAAAAGGTAACTATTTTTTGATAAGCCACAGTTGTTCCATGATTTTGCAGATGCAAGGGTTTCTTCCCTTTTTATTTGAATTTTTTCATAAAAGTTGCGGATCTCTATGCTAGCTTTTAACTTCTCTTTCACGAAAGATGTTTTTCATATTTAAGAAGTATTAACATGGGTATCCTGTCTATGTTGTGATAAACCGATCATTACCACCAGGATCATGGGCTATGCTGTTGAATTTTCTTGGAATTTGTTTAGGAAGTTTAAAACTTTATACTGTAGAATTTTCCACTACTGAAGAATCCACTCTGACTATTAGTGTATCTACTTTCAAAGTTTTTGTGCTTGTCACCTTCTTCATCTATGTGTTTCTCATTATTCTAATCTTGAAAAATTAAGCAAATTATAATTGATTTCATGTTACTGTACATGAAATTTATATGCTATGAGATGATTTAAAGCCATACAAATGTCTATGGCTTATCTTAGATCACGAGTTTTAAAGTTTTTTTTTCTTAAACTTCGAGTTTAATCAATAGTTTAACAATCTTAAATCTCCTCATGTGTTGCTGAGATCTGTGCTTTAGTTTTTCATTGCATTATTGTTCAGTTCTTGTGTTGAATCTTTAAACACAGAATCAGGTCAGTCAACAAAACTTTTGTGAGTGACTTCCGCTCTCAATATAGGTCTGATGAAGCCTTTTGCGTTGTACATGATTGTAGAACTGGATAGACTATACTTACTAGAACTTCCAGCGGTAGAGAAGTCGTGAATTTCTTAATCGTGTTTTAACTGGCTCCATCATTTCTTCATGTTGTTTATTTAGCTAATATTTTTTTTGAGTTCATTGCATGTTCTGTTAGTTGGATTCCTTTATATTTGGAAACTGTCGTTGTAGTGTTTCTTGGTGGTTTGGGATAATTAATAGGTAATACAAAAAATGCAAGATACAACCCCGACCACTTCCCTTCGGATGTTGTATTCTACGTGCAGAGTAGGCCTATTGAAGCTCCCAGACTAATCTTGACTACATAGTCCCCTTTACTCAAATAGAAATTTCAGACTGAGTAGAAGGATAAAAAGAAAGTACGATTTTCTAGGTAAAAGTTGTCTTATCATGCACTTTATACTGGGTTAGTCCTGATTATCTTGTTGAACTTTGGGTATTTCCATTATGTGTCTTGTTTTGTAGTAAATGAACAATTATCGGTTGAGATACCAGGTAAGTCTCTTGCACCCTCTTTTTCAACAATTTAGTCTTTGCCTCAACAGCTCCTACCTAGCCTGAAAAGCCACAAGTTGAAGTAGGTGTTTCAGTAGAACTTCATGGTCACTTCAAAAAGCAAGCGATTAGGTATGTAAAGGTTGTTTCATTTATTTCTTGACATGGTTCCTTAAGATTTATGATTTTCAAATAGTCACGACCCGAACCAAGGCCTGGCCATGACAGGCATCCCAATCCAACTAAGGCTGGAGATGACCCCTAACCTTACCTCAAGGGCACATCAGTAAAAAAACAAATAACCAAAACCAACCAAGATTAAAAAAAAAGAGAAATTTATGAATCCAAATGAAAGTTAAGAGTTAACACCAAATCCATGATAATATCCCAACAATGTCCACAAAAGCCTCTAATCTAAGAAATACCAACTAAGTCGGGACATGCCCCCGACTATAACAGAAGAAATCCAAGAGAACTGCAATAATAAATTCAACTAAGGGAGAGACCAGGCCTTCTGAAGGAATGAAGGTCTCACCACTTCAACCGTTGATTAACAGGTGTACCGAATCACCTAGCACTTTAAAGGGTCACAAGAAAAGCCCTCGGAACCTACATCATGAAATGATGTATTGTTCTGGGATGGTCAGTTCGGCGAGTACTGGCATGCAACCAAAGGGAAGAGATAAAATATATGCATTTGCCAAAATCCAGTCATAAACCACATGTACTACAACTTATACATATATATACATAGGATGCTGGGATAGGGGCAAGGGGCATGGAACATGATGGTTTAAGAGCTTAATCCTGAATTGTGTAGCGCGTTCCGATCTAAAGGCACCCACGGGCTATATGGGTCCAGCTCCCCCTGTCGGAAGGGCCCCAGTCCATTTTAGCAGCATAGATGGGAGAATAGGTTAAAGTCACCAAGACAATAACCTCCCAATAAACTATGTACCACTGCGCAAAGCAAACACACAATAGTCATCCATATTTCAGGACAAGACCCCCTATCATCGGCAAACGTGATTTCCAATGTTGGTTCCCCTGGGAAAACACTTTCTCGGTGAGCTACACAATTTTCTTTAAGTCCAAATTAAAATAGTTTGCACATAACATTAACCAATAACCATGGAGTCTTTTAATAAGGCATTTTCGAATTGGTATCGTCATACCAATAGACTTGCAAGCTATTCCATTTATGCCAAACCATAACCATTTAAACTCCAAATTTCATTTAAAATCCAAAACCATAGCCACCACGAGCATTCAAAAACTCTTTATATTTTTATCAATTAATGCAATATTTCAAAAGATGAGTTAAACTATGTAAATCCTTATTTATAGCCAAGTCAACAAAGTGGGTTGAGGTTAATGTCCATAACATCATAAAAAATCCATAACCATTGTGAAATCATATTTGCCAATTCCACCATTACTATGAAACACCAATTCGGTCCAAATCCACCATTTAAAACCATGAATAAAACCATTAACCCAAAATCCCTCAACCTTAATTTAGTCAAACATTCATAAACAATTAAATAAAAATTGAATTATGCAATAATAAAATATTTAAATTAGGGATTGTCCAACATGCCTAAAAATTGAAAGAATTTGGAGAGAATACGAAATTTAGAGCTCGGAGTAGTGAATTCTTGAGACAACCTTGAGTTTCTTGAATTGGAAAATTTTGAGAGGGGAAGGGCAATGCTAAGAGTTGATAACTGATGGTTATGGGGAATAAAAAGGTGTTTTGTGTCGTTTAATGGGGGCAAAGGACCAAAGAAAGCCCTTTCCCCAACTGAAAAAAATGAAACTAGGCAAATTTTACCCAACAGCGTGGCACACCGCTATTGTGGAGCCTAGCCAGTGTGACACACTTCTATCGCGGAGGCTAGGCGGCGTACCATGGCTTTATCGTGGAGGCTCACTGGTTTGGTGTCCCGAAATGACCTCGAACGCTTCTAGAAAATTCCAAAACTTACCCAAGACACTTCTTTAACATCCTTTATCACGATTAAAGTCAAAATTTTCCATTATACATGCGGGAGGATCAAAAATAAATTGGTTGAAAATTGTATAAGGTCTTGCATTATCCCCATTTGGATCATTCATCACTGAATGAGAAGTTAACACGACAATAACAAGGGTACAGAGGAATTCAAGGAAGAATTCAAAATGTGACAAGAGGGGAAATAAAACTCATACCTTAAACACTTTCATCCAACGTGGCGAATAAGAATGGGTACTTGGCCTTTATATCCTCTTCTGATTCTCAAGTAGCCTCTTCTACTTTTTGATTCCTCCAGAAAACCTTCACTAGATCTATTTTCTTAGTGTCACGATCCAAAACGAGGCCCTGGCCATGACGAGCATCCCGAACCATGAAGGCCCAAAAGCCTTTCTAACTGGCAATTATATGCATGATTTAGAAACTATAAAATACGGAAACAAAATAAACGAAAACATGGTCATTTGATTATATCAACTAACAACATGACATAAGTTCGAGAAGACTCAAAACCATCTATACAAGTTTGCGAAATCTCTACTGACAACTGAAAGCAACATCAGTCTGAAATCGGGATAAGGACTACGGTCGGACCATGAACTAGAAACAATAAAATCATCGCGTAAGACAAGGCCTTCCGAAATAAGGAAGGCTCACCGACTCCAATCGTTTGACAATGATCTACTGCTTAGCGGGACCCCGAAATTGATCCTCAAAGCCTGAAATATAGGGGATCAATACAAATGTACTGGTACGTAGAACAATAGAAAAACAAAATACATTTTTATAAAACATAGATGAGAGCATTTCATAAAACATATCATCTTAAAACATTTGAAAACACATGGGCATAATTTGATAAATTTCAGAACACTTTCTTAAAATCATGACTCTACTCTTTGTTATTCTTCTGAGCTAAATAATACACCCTACAATCTGTAATTCCATGGGCTATATAGAATTCTCCCTTGACTCGGCGGCCAAAGCCCCAATCCAAGTTTGTCGCAAGGATTGGAGCAAGATCACACAGCAGGGTGACAAAATCCCAAATCAAATAAACATATCATGTTAGTGCACAAGATCACAAAGCAGTGCTCCTAACCATAGTCCCAATTTGGGACGACATGAATCAAGGTACACAATATCACAAAGCAGGGTACCATAATTCCATGTCGGCAAATCACGGTTTCTAGAGTTGAGTCTTTCAACTTGTACTTTCTTCGAGTAACCATCTAACTCTGTTTAAGCCCATTTTTAACCTTTTCTAAACATGCATCTTTCTGAATTCAAAATTTGAGTAAAATCTATATTTTAGGCTGTTCTGAATCTGCTATGGCATTCATCTATTTGGTATCGTCATACCAAAACTTACTAGTCATATGTCTGAGAAATACAATGTTCTTCTTTAGATTTTTCAATCAACTCAGTCATTTGACCACCAAAAATATTTAAACAATGTAAGAGAGTTCTTTTTTCAAAACATGTGCAAAACTTATTCAAAGATTCTCCGTTTTCAATATTTCAACATATGATGGTCAGTTCCTTTATAACAAACCATGCAACTCTTTCCATTATCACTTTGAACATTTATAAATAAGAAAACATCCTCTCTTCAATTCATAATTAATATCAAGTTCAAAACAATAGTAAAACACTTATCTCATGCTTCAAAACATGCAATTGAACAACCCACAACATGTGAAATCAAGAGGCACCATAACATGAGAGGGATTTAGTCATTCATGCTCTCGATTTAATCTTTGCAAAACTCAAAACGCATACTTACATATACAGGAGTAGAAATCAGTTTTAAGGGGAGGCCTCAAGACCAAATACATACATATATATATATATACATATATATATATACATATATATATATATACATATATATATATATATACATATATATATATATATATATACATATATAGATAAAAGGGTTTCATGATTTGGCTATTCATAACAATTGTTTAAACCCTTGTTATAAACATCACAACATGCTTTCAAAAGCTTAATAAAACCATAACTTATGCCCATAGAGTTTTTAGGACATCCCCACGTACCTTATATTCCTTAGTTAAAGAATAGAATTCCAATCTTGATACTTTTCTTGGGAAATCTTGGATTAAAAGGCTTGAATTCTTGCCTTAAAGGAACCCCAATTTCTCCTTGGTCTTGAGAGTGTAGAGGATTTGAGATGTTAAAAACTGATAGAAGATGGATTATAACGCTTAGGGTATGATTTAAACTCGTGACGGTGGTTTTCGGAGTGAGAAAAATACCAAAATACCCCTAAAGAAACCAAAGAAAATTGCAGAAATTCTTCAGTTGACGACCAAGGTTGATGGCTCGTCACCTAAGTCGTCACTTTCAGGCTGGAATTTACCCCTTACTGTCCTAGGCTGACGACTAGAGCTGATGGGTCATCACTTAGTTGACGGATCATCAGGTTAGTCATCACCTAAGTGATGATTTATGAGCGTAGTCGTCACTTAGTTGACAGACAGATACTTTAAAGTAAAATAAGCATGACTTTCTACTCTGTTATCGGATTTAGGTGAAACCAATTGAGTTTGAAACTTAACATCGACATGATCTTGGCATGTGTTTTATGGCACACGATCAAAACATTGAAAGGAATGAATTTTCCTAAGAACCCTCAACCTGATTAAGATTGGTACAAGACATGAGATGAGACTCTTGTGGGACATAAGAATGGAATAGAAATATTCTCTACCCCAATTGATACGTCTATTAATCTTTAAATTTTTTTTGCGACACTTCTCCACTATGATTTCAACTATGAATACCACATTTCAACTTCTCAATCTTTTAAATTCCCCGCTAAATACATAACTACAAGAGCTTGAGTCTAACTGTATCATACTTCCATGTTGAAGCCTAACCAGGAGTAAAAGGATGCTAGCTTAAGCTATGGAACCCCATATTCTACATCCTTTTAAGAATACTTATCCATCTTATCACTATAATCGAACAACCTCATGCCTTAAATTGAGGAGTACTAACAACATAGTGCATTGGTTTTCATTTTCATCAATCACAATATCCAAGCCTATCATTACTACTCTCACTTCATGGATCTCTCCACTAAGACCAACAAATTCAATCACTCTCGCAAAGATTTTTGCCACATATTTCCTTCCTAACTATTTCATGTAATGACAATTCATCTCCTTCTTCCCCCTTCTCCTATAACCTTAGCTCAAGAAATCACATCAAAATTTTCACCTTCAAGAATATCTACACCCCTACCTAAAACATTACTACGCTTCCACAACCACCATCATACTAACATACGGAGGGTCATTGAGGGACCTGAGTATAAGCATCATGAATGGAAGAAACACTACTCAATTATAACCCATATTTGTTGATCTACTCAAGGTGGGACATGAGGTGAAGATACAATACAATCACGAAGTGCTTCATATATCAAGTGTCTGGGTCATAAGTAGAGAGACGCTCTGCCATAAATGCAACATAGCATGAGTCCTTAAGACAGGCCATAGTGAGAAACATGAGTGCTTACATCACGAGTCGTATAACATAAGTTTGGAATTCATGAAGTCAACGATTGAGATAAGACTTCTACTCGAAGCTATCGCTTCTTATTTTCAGAGATGAAATAGTCATGAGTTCGCGCAACTTTATCATTTTGGATAATCCCGACCTAAAATGAATCAGTAGCATATGAAACATAGTTCCTTAGAACCAAGCAGATTTGGGACATAGATTTATGGTTCATGAGAAACATAACATAAAGCTTAGATACTTGGAATATTGGATCACTGAGGAGCATTATTTCTTCTAGTTTGGAGGTCAGGACATGACTTGAGTTACATAGAGAGCTCAAACCTTAGACAAAGACAGGACTTGAATGCATAAGACATTGGTAGATGTCCGTTCAAATTGAAGCAGGAGGAGCTTTCTTGAATAGAAGTTGATTTATCATGATTCTTACATGAAACTTGACACCACAAGAAAATTCGAGAACTATTTTAATCAGTCATCTCATCCTTAGAATAAAGTCACACTCCTAAACTTGAGAATATAACCCCCCCCCATCAAATCTATACCCACTACTCTAAACACAAAGAGGTATCACCATGCACATAAATGCTAGACTCCCCTCAGTGATTTTAATGTAAAGACACTAGATTCTTCCTAGGACATTCCCTTTAGGGACACTAATCATAGCTTTCTATAACCCCCAAAGTCATCGACTTATGACTAACATTATTATGGGCATGGTTATCCATGCTTCTAAACACTTAACACTCCATCTTCAACTCCTTAAAATACTAGCATTACACCTCTAATCACATAACTCACAACTTAACAACATTTGTAAAACTATACCAAAGGCGCATATTTCCTACCTATTTTTCCTTAATTCAACTCTAAAGAACACCATACAACAACTCCCTAGACTTCTCCGTACTACAAAATTCAAGAATGTGAACTAGGTACACAAGACACTTATACATATATAAACCTTATCTAACAACATGCTACCTGGGGGTTCAAATTATTCAAATATACCCACGCTCTTATCCACTTAATGAGTCAACCACAATTCATCATTTTAACACTAGTCCTCATGCACACATATACCTCATAATTACCACTTAAATTTTTCATAAATTATCAACCTAGGCTCTTTCACAAATCACATCAAGCCTACTAATTCTTTCCCACAAAACATACATCATTAATTTTATACTACTATCCTTTTCACCACAACCCACATCTAAAGTTCAAGCCTATAGTCTACAATCAATCATGTACCACCGATAAAGCATGCCCCATACTATACTAGTCCATCAAGTTGGGGAATTTCACTTAACTGCTACCTACAATTATATCATCTCCATGACATTACTACTACACCTCAAAATCCACTACATACCTTCTCACATTAAGTATACTTACCCATGCATACATTCTCACTATCACCAAATTTCATAAACACCAATGAGTCTCTACCTATAACATATTGACTAGTCTACCCCTTTTTATTCACAACCTATAACTGATTTCTATAACCACCATAACTATCCACTCTAGGCTCCTTCCCTAATTTGAATCAATAATAATCATAGCCAAATACTTCCTTCACAAACTACCATACAATCTATAAATCTTGCTATAACATTATCCAACCACCATATAAAGAAAATCACCCCTTAATCAAAGAGTTATACAACTAAAACTACTTATTTATGCAAAATCCCCCCTCACTCTGACCGCTAACCTTATGACTTTATGTCACAAACTTCTGGACCATCTTACTACCAATAGGTCATGACACTTTAACATATACTGCTACTCGGGTGGAAATACAGTTCCAACATTCTGCTATATATCATCACCCTTATGCATGACATCTGCAATAAGAATTTTGAAAGAGGGACAGAATACACTTCTTACCTCAGACTGAAAAGTCGATTTCATCAGGATAAAGGTATATACTGGAATCAATACACCTTGAAGCACTAATGGACTCCTCTCAAGTACGTGTGCTATCTCATAACTTTATGGGTAACTCAATCAGAGAGAACCACATCACTGGGGGAGTTGGACTCTTGGACTTGTATCGCCTCGACAACGAGGTATGACCCATGAAATTAGAACAAGGAAGGAATTTGGATAACTTTCTTATGGACGATGCTATAGCACAAACCAAAGTATGAAAGAATAAGAAACAACTCCAAAATGCCTGGTAGCCTTCTGATTATAAGTGTGGTGCACAACACACCCATAATTAAGACTCTACTAGACACGACTTTGCAGAAACCCTAGGACCATAAATCGTTCTCTGATACCAAGTTTGTCATGACCTGAACCGAGGCCCTGGCCACGGTGAGCATCCCAAACCATAAAGGCCCAAGAGCCCTTTTAACTAGAAATCATATGCATAAGTTAGAAACTATAAAATGTGGAAACAAAACAAACAAAAACATGGTCATTTGATTATATCAACTAACAACACGACATAAGTTCAACAAGACTCAAAACCATTTATACAAGTCTGCGAAATCTCTACTGATAATTGAAAGCAACATTTGTCTGAAATCGGGACAAGGCCCCCGGTCGGACCATGTACTAAAAATAATGAAATTATCAAGTAAGACAAGGCCTTTCGAAATAAGAGAGACTCACCAACTCCAATCGTCTGACAATGATCTACTGCTTAGCGGGACCCAGGACTGATCCTCAGATCCTGAAATATAGGGGGTCAATATAAATGTACTGGTACATAGAACAATCCAAAAATAAAATACATTTTTATACAACATAGGTGAGAGCATTTCATAAAACATATAATCTTAACATATTTGAAAACACATGGGCATAATTTGATAGATTTCAGAACACTTTCTTGAAATCATGACTCTACTCTATGTTATTCTTCTGAGCTAGATGGTATACCCTATAATCTGTAATTCCACGGGCTCTATGGAATCCTCCCTTGACTCGGCGGCCAAGCCCCCAATCCAAGTTTGCTGCAAAGATTGGAGTATCTATAGGGGGGACACACAAGACCACACAACAGGGTGCAAAAATCCCCAATCAAATCAACATGTCATAGTAGTGCACAATATCACAAAGCAGGGCTCCTAACCATAGTCCCAATTTGGGACGAAATGAATAATGTTACAAAAGATCACAAAGCAGGGTACCATAATCTCGTGTCGGCAAATCACGGTTTCTAGCATTGAGTCTTTCAACTCGTACTTTATTCGGGTAACCATCTAACTCACTTTAAGCCTATTTTTAAACTTTTCTAAACATCCATCTTTCTGAATTCAAAATCTGAGTAAAATCTATATTTTAGGCTATTCTGAATCTGCTATGATATTCATCTGTTTGGTATCGTCATAACAAGATTTGCAAGTCGTATGTCTAAGAAATACAATGTTCTTCTTTAGATTTTTCAATCAACTTAGTAATTTGACCACCAAAAATATTTAAACAATGCAAGAGAGTCCTTATTTCAAAACAAGTGCAAAACTTATTCAAAGATTCTCCCTTTTCAATATTTCAACATATGATGGTCAATTCCTTTATAACAATCCATACAACTCTTTCCATTATCACCTTGAACATTTATAAATAAGAAAACACCCTCTCTTAAATTCATAATAAATATCAAGTTCAAAACAATAGTAAAACACGTATCTCATGCTTCAAAACATACAATTGAACAACCCACAACATGTGAAATCAAGAGGCATCATAACATGAGAGGGATTTAGTCATTCATGCTCTCAATTTAATCTTTGCAAAACTCAAAACGCATACTTACATATACAGGAGTAAAAATCAGTTTTAAGGGGAGGCCTCAAGACCAAATACATACATATATATATATATATACATATATATATATATTGAAAAGGGTTTCATGATTTGGCTATTCATAACAATTGTTTAAACCCTTGTTATAAACATCACAACATGCTTTCAAAAGCTTAATACAACCATAACTTATGCCCATAGAGTTTTTAGGACATCCCCACGTACCTTATATTCCTTAGTTAAAGAATAGAATTCCAATCTTGACACTTTTCTTGGGAAATCTTGGATTAAAAGGCTTGAATTCTTGCCTTAAAGGAACCCCAATTTCTCCTTGTTCTTGAGAGTGCAGAGGATTTGAGATGTTAAAAACTGATAGAAGATGGATTATAACGCTTAGGGTATGAGTTAAACTCGTGACAGTGGTTTTTGGAGTGAGGAAAATACCAAAATACCCCTAAAGAAACCAAAGAAAATTGCAAAAATTCTTCAGTTGACGACCAAGGTTGATGGCTCGTCACCTAAGTCGTCACTTTTAGGCTGGAATTTACCCCTTACTGTCCTAGGCTGACGACTAGAGCTGATGGGTCATCACTTAGTTGACAAATCATCAGGTTAGTCATCACCTAAGTGATGGCTTATGAGCATAGTCGTCACTCAGTTAACAGACAGATACTTTAAAGTAAAATAAGCATGACTTTCTACTTTGTTATCGGATTTAGGTGAAACCAGTTGAGTTTGAAAGAGGACTCAAAGATCTTTCTTTTGGTATAAAGTAGGCCACGTAACTCATTATGTTCATGGAGTAATGGTCATTTAAAGTTGACACAAGATGAAGCATTCACTAAAATTTAATCGATAGAAACGTTCTCAACTAGTCTTTGAGTTAGGAGATATTTGTGACCTTAATTCATATTCAAAGGTATTCACAAACTATAGAATTTATCATCACACATATATTAACAAGGAATCATTGGGTTCGGGTCAATATGCATAGGAACGACGGTTTGAATTCTAGCCCAAAATATGCAGGGTGTTACACTTAGTCCTCAATTTCTAAACTTGTCTATCCAATATCTCAATCGGGACTTCCTCGTGGGATAATGAATCCTTACCACTAATATCTTCAAAAGGCACTACCAGAGAGGGATCACCCATACACTTTTTCAACATAGACACATAAAATACAGGATGAATCAAAACCACAGGCAATTCTAACTCATAAGCAACATCACTACCCCTTCTTAAAGTTCGATAGGGACCAATGTAATGAGGACTAAGCTTCCCCTTTTTTCCAAACCTCATGACTACCTTTATAGGAGATACTTTCAAGAACACCCAATTATCAACTTTGAATTCCAACTCCCTCCACCTCATATCCGCATCCAACTTTTGGAAACTTTGAGTAGTCTTAAGTCTTTCTCACATCACCTTTACCTAGTCCATTGTTTGGTGAACCAAATCAGGGCCAAACAACCTGGTCTCGCCCACCTCAAACCATCCAATAGGGTCCTGCACCTACTACCATAAAGGGCCTCAAAAGGGCCATTTGGATGCTGGAATGATAACCAATATTATAAGCAAATTCAATCATCGGTAGATGATCAACCCAATAAAGTCCATTACATAGGCCCTTAACATATTATCCAATGTCAGAATAGTGTGCTCTTCTTGCCAATCCATTTGAGGGTGGAAAACAGTGATAAAGTTCACCTGAGTACCCAATCCATTCTGAAATGAATGCCAAAAATGAGAAGAAAACAACATATCTCAATCTAAAATAATGGATACATAGTCTCGATGCAACCTAACTATCTCATGAATTAACAACTTATCATAATCCTCTCCTAAATAGTTAGTCCTTACAGATAAAAAGTGTGCAGACTTGGTCATTCTATCTACAGCGACCCAAATAGAATGATACTGATTTTGAGACTACGTAAGACCCTTGACAAAATCCATATTAATCATCTCTCACTTCCACATGGGCAACTCTATCTCTTGCAAAGTACCTCCCGCCCTTAGATGCTCGACCTTGACTTGCAGACAAACCATACACTTGGCAACAAAATTTGCCACATCTCTCTTCATATTATTTCACCAATAAATATTTTTCAAGTCATGATACAACTTTGTCAGATCCAAATGAGCTATATATCTGGACTCATGAGCTTCTGTCAGGACCCAAACCAAGGCCTGGTCGTGATGGGTATCTCAAGACCACCGTAGACTGGAGACCACCACCTTAGCCTTACCTCAAGAGAACATAAATATAAACAACGAAAGTCACCCAAAATAGTAATGAGGAGGATAGATAAGTCAAATGTAAATTCTAAGAATCAAAATAGAATAACCAATCCCATACTTGTCAACAAGTGCCTCTAAAACCAGAAATACCAACTAAGCTAGGACATGCCCCCGACTATGACCAAAAAATTCCAAAATAAAATACTAAAACAACACTAAAAATAATAAAATGTCCAAGCCTTCCAAAGGATGGAGGTTCACCACTTCATGGTAGATCCACAAGAATTCAATATCACCTAATGTTGTACAAGAGCAACAAAAACTCTTAAAACCCTACATCATGAAATGATGTAGCATCTAGGGATAGTTAGTGGGGTAAGCACTAGCATGTAACTCAAGAAAAGTGATAAAACAATGCCATTTCTAGAAACAAGTCAAAAACCACATGCACAATATTTATATACATATATATAAGATGCCGGGATAGGGACAAATGTCATGAACATAAAATTTTTGAATTATTAACCTGAACTATATAGCTTGCTACATCCTAAATGCACCCATGGGCTATATGGGTCCAGCTCCCCCTGCTAGAAGGGCCCTAGTGTGAGTTAGACATAAAATCGAGGAAAGGCTAAAGGCATCAAGGATATAGCCCTACCAAAATATACATATAATGTGTGCACCAAGCACACAGTTACATGGACCCCCAACGCCGGCAAATATGGTTTCCAGTTTTGACCCCCCCCGGGACCTACACCTTTATGGTGAGCAACGCAATTCCCTTTAAGCCCAAATTAAAGCAATTTGCACATAAACCTATCATTAACCCAGAAGTTATTCATTAAGTCATTTACCAATATGGTATCGTCATACCAATATGCTTGCAAGTTAATATAATTATACCAAACCAATTCGTATAACAAAATTGACTCCCAATTTCCATTGAAAATCCAAAACCAAGGCCATCCAAAACCATATTCATTCATTTATCCTTTAATTCAATGCAATGGGTTCAAAATACAAGTTAAACCATGCAATTATCCATATTTAAAATTAAGTTATAAAGTGGGTTGAGGTTAATGCCATTATAAAGCCTAAATTTCATCAATTTGGGGAAACCCATGTCCCCTATTCTAACCATTAAAACAATGCACTAATTCAGTCCCAAAAAACATAAATTAAAGAATGAATAGTCCATTTAAACTATGGGAAAAGAAATTCAAGTAATCACAATCAAAACCACTCAACCCAATTTCAAACCCATCAATTAAAACGCATGAATATTGAGTACATAGATGCCATGATATAAAAATACAAGTTTAGGATGAGCAGCATGCCTGAAATATAGAATAATTTGAAGAGAATTCAAAGTTTGGAGCTTGGATGGTGAATTCCTTGTAAGATCCTTGAGCTTTCTTGGGTTTTGAGTTTGAGAGAGAAATGGAATTTGATCTTTGAAAACTGAAGGAAAAGGGTCAATTTTATGTTTAAGAGTCGTACAAGGGGTAAAAAGATCAAAAACTCCTCATCCAAGTGAAAAAACAAAAATTGGGCAAAATTAATATAGGAGTATGGCACGTCTTATCATAGAGGGTAGCCTCTGTGCCATGCCCTTATTGCAGAAGCTACCTCCGTGGCATGCCACTATCATGGAGGCTTACTTCCTCAGAGTCCCAAAATGGACCTGAACCCCTTTCAAAATTCCAAAACTTTCTCAAAACACCCTTTTAAAATCCCTAAACATAATTCAAGTATAAAATCAATATTATATACGCAGGAGGGTCAAAAATAAATTCATTGAAATTTTGTGGGGTCTTACATTATCCCCCATTAGGATCATTCGTCCCCAAATAATGATTTAGGATGCTTTTAGCACGAGAATAACAAGAATGAAGTAGAATCAAAGGAAAAATCTAGAAAGCAACAAAAGGGAAAACAAAACTCATACCTTAAGCAATTTGATCCAATGCGGGGAACAAGAATAGATACTTGGCTCTCATATCTTCCTTAGCTTCCCATGTAGCTTCTTCCACTTTTTGATTTCTCTAAAGCACCTTTACCGAAGCTATATCCTTTGTCCTCAATCTACGGGCTTGTTTATCCAATATCTCAACTGGGACCTCCTCATAAGACAATGAATTCGACACACCAACATCCTCAACTTGCACTATCAAAGAAGGATCATCTACACACTTTTTCTATATAGACACATAGAAAACAAGATGAATCAAAGACAAACTCGCAGACAATTCCAACTCATAAGCGACATTCCCAATCCTCCTTACAATTTAATATGGACCAACACAATAAGGACTAAGATTCCCATTCTTCCCAAATCTTATGACTCCTTTCATAGAAAATACCTTCTAGAACATCCAATCACTTACTTCAAACTCCAACTCTCTTTGCCTCACGTCTGCATAAGACTTTTGGCGACTCTAAGCAGTCTTAAGTCTTTCTCTAATAACTTTTACCTTCTCTATTTCTTGGTGAACCAAGTCAGGGCCAAACAGCCTAGTCTCACCAACCTCAAACCATCCAATAAGTGACCTACACCTTATGCCATAAAGAGCCACAAAAGGTGCTATTTGGATGCTAGAATGATAACTATTGTTGTAAGCAAACTCAATAAGAGGTAAATGGTCAATCCAACTACCCTTAAAATCAACCACACAGGCTCTTAGCATATCCTCTAAAGTCTGAATAGCCCATTCCGCTTATCCATCCATTTGAGGGTGGAAAGTGGCCCTAATATTCCCTTGAGTACCTAAACCTTTCTAAAATGAATTCTAGAATTTAGAAGAAAATTGCGTACCTCGATCTGAAATAATGGAAACAGGCGCTCTATGCAATATAACTATTTTTAGAATGAACAACTTGGTATAATCCTCTCCTGAGTAGTTAGTCCTCACAGGAAAGAAGCGAGCAGACTTAGTCATCTTATCCATAATGACCCAAATGGAATCATACTAATTGCGAGACTGAGGAAGACCCATAGCAAAATTAATATTAATTATCTCCCACTTCCATCTGGGCAACACTATCTCTTGAGATACCCACAAAGCCTACAATGCTGAACCTTGACCTGCTGACAAACCATATACTTAGCCACAAGGTTTGCCACATCTCTCTTCATATTATTCTACCAGTAGATTTCTTTCAAGTCGTGATACATCTTTGTCGAACCCGAATGACTATATATTTGGACTCATGAGCCTTAGTCAAGATCCTTTCTCGTAACCAATCAACATTAGGAACACACAGTCTTCCTTTATACCTCAGAATACCATATCCCCCAATCTCAAAAGCCATCACCTTTTACTGACCCTCATCGTCCTTAATTTTCATAAGTATGGGGTCCAAATCTTGCTTCTCCTTCACCTCAGCACCAAGAGATGATTTAACCATTTCTTGAATAAAACTCCCCTATCCTCAGAGTCTAAGAGATGAACTCCCAAGTTAGACAACCTTTGAATATCCTTCACCAACCCTCTCTTTCTCTCACCCACACTAGATAAGCTTCACATAGTGTCACGACCCGAACTAGGGCCTGGCCGTGACGGACATCCTAAACCATGAAGTCCCGAATGTCCTACTCTATCTGGTAATCATGCACAACTTTTATATAATAAGATAAGATGCAGAAATATATTTTAATACGGAAATATGGTCAAACTCTGAATTTAGTTTAACAATAAGGAATGAAATCCAAAATTAACTAAACAACATCTGGAACAGTCTGCGAAATCTCAACTACATGATCAAATGACAACTGTCTGAAAACTGGGACAAGGCCTCCAGTGGACCTAAACCAAAGTAAGTAACATAATCTGAAAGACATAGACCTTATAGAAAAAAGAGGGCTCACCAACAGTACATATCACTGATGTCTGAAAACTCTACAGCTTAGCAGGACTTCTGAACTGAGCTTTAGACCCTGGGAGGTAGGGGGTTAATACAATTGTACTAGTACGCAGAGAAAATCCAAAATAAATCTTTTATATAAATAAAATAGTTGAGAGCTAGTCATGAAACATCATTTATGATATAAATTCCAAAATACATGGGAATTTTTTATAATCATAAAACCTTCCTGTTAATGCAGTTTCTGATCTTTGTATTACTTCTGAGTTAGGTGACAGTCCCCTACAAGTCTGATAATCCATGGGCTATATGGAATCCGTCCTTGACTCGATGGCCAAGACCCCAGTCCAAGTTTGCCGCAAGAATTGGGGTGTCAGCCAGGGGGGACACGCAAGATCACAAAGCAGGGTGTCATAAACCCCAATCAAGTCAACATGTTATGGTAGTACACAAGATCACAAAGCATGGTACCATAACCCCGTGTCGGCAAATCACGATTTCTAGCATAGAGTCTTTCAACTTGTACTTTCTTTGGATAATCATCTAACTCTCTTTAAGCTCAATTTTAACCATTTCTAAACGTGCATTATTCTGAGTCTCAAAATCTGGATGTCTGATTTCAAACATGCATTCTATTCAGTTCTGAATTACCATGGCATTATCTGAGTTGGTGTCGTCACACCAAGACTTGCAAGTCAAAATTCTGAGCCATTATTAGCATATTATAATCTCTGTCTTCAAAACATAAGTTTGGGACCACCATATCAATAAATCAGTTCAAAGAACTTTTTCTTTAAATTCATGTAAATACATGCAAGAAAACTTTCTCTCTGTCAACATTTCAATAACATAAGGAGGTCATGTCAAAGTGCTCAATTTCATGCAAATCTTTCTCTTTAAACCCAAAAAATTATTATATCAAGGAACTCCCTCTCATCATATCTAAATCATGCCCAGATACTGTAACATTGAGGAAACTAATTTCAAACTAGAATCCATGTATTTCAAGTCATTCGCAATAAGATTACAAACTCAAATTTATCACAAGAGAGGGATTTCTTTATTTGTGCTCTCAAACAAATCTTCAATTTCAATTTTCATACATATACTTATATGTGTAAATCAATTTAAGGGGATAAGGCCAAAACAACAATATCATTAAATATGCATAAAGCATAATAACATCATGGTTTTTAAAACCCCTTTAACAAATTCATGCTTGATAATCTTTAAATTATAATTGAGTGTTTTCAACAAACCCATATAGTTTTAGGATAAACCCCACGTACCTTAGATTTCGTAGTTAGAAGAATGAAACCTAGATCTTGATCCTTTTCTTGGAATTATTGATATTAGGGATGAGTTCTTGAATCTTTGGGGAAAGGGATGATGATTTTAATTTGGGGAGAATGTGAGTTTTGGGGCTTAAAATGTTGTTCTAGGACTTAAATTCGGTGTTATAGATGAAATTTGGGTGAGGGGAATGACCAAAACGCCCCTAGACCCATTAGAAACTGATTTGGCGTGAAATTTTTTTTCGTAACGCGTAGGCTGATGCGTCGCGTCGACATCATGTCGGCTTACTGCCTCACACGGAAAATGTCATAACTTTTCACTCGGTTATCAGATTTTGGAGAAATTGGTATCGTTGGAAGTTAATTCAATTATATACAATTTGGTGGGTATTGATCTACAAAATTCTATGTATATCAAGAGTTATAATCGTTTAAAGTAGATCCTTGTAGAATTGAATATCCAATTTTGGATGAATGAAAGGTTCTTAGCTCAACCTTGATTTAGGCCACTTCTATGAATATTTTTCACCTCATAATCACTTCATATGCTAGGAGAAAGATCATGGAACATGAATTTAACTATAAACCCTGGAATTTGAGCTTACACGCGTAGGAACGACAGTTTGATTTCTAGCTCAAAAATGCGGGGTGTTACATTATCTCTCCCTTGGGATCATTCATCTCCGAATGATGGGTAGGAACTTATTGAATCTTAATGGTATGGAATAACGTAGACATAATGTTCCTTCTAAGAAAGGACACAACTGATCAGAAATATTTAACTTCTATCCTAAAACTGAATTCTGAGTTTACTTGAATTTTCTTGCTTCAAGGAGCTGATTCGTGCTGAGAGTTTAGGATTCCCTTGAAATTTTCATGGTCCAATCATACATATTGAATTGAGAAGTGATAACTTATGCAAGTACGAATGATGAGGCAACAAGACTTAGATCGTACCGGAGCCTTACACTATCTGAGCTAAAATACTTGGAAAAATTTGAGATTATGCGCTGAACTCTTATGAACTGAGTCATGACTACATAGTTGAGTCTGAAACATGATGCTTGGACTGAGCTAAATTCGCAATTTACATGGATGGAATAGATTATCTCTTGGGATGGTCATACGCATGAGACTTTGGATAGTAGGACTGGGTGAAAAGGTGAAAAAAAAACCACAGTAACTTGTCTGCCTGACTGTTAAGCTGAATTGCTGGCTACACAGACTGAATTATACTTGACACTTATACTTAACTGGAGTATCACTTCAATACTCTTTATAAAGAAGTTCTAGTAGCATTAGGGAGCAAACAATCTTAGGTATGACTTACGCAAGACACCCAACTAAAAAGCTGAAATATTTGGGCACCGACGCTATTGGAGACGCGGCGCGTCAATGCCATCGATGCGATACCCGACGCGCCGCGCCTTAATCGCGCCAAACCTCAGTACTTTTTGTCTGACATCTCCTGCACGAAATTGACCAACGCGATGGGTGACGCGGCACACCAAGATTGCTTTGATCCACTATTTTGGTACACCCAACAAGGTCTAAATGCGGTTCGAAAATTCTGAAACTTGTCCGAGATGCGCCCCCGATCATAAATCAACTCAAAAATCAACAAACGGGGGTCGGGAAGGTCGAAAATGAAATACTCAAGGATTGGAGCTCAAAAATGAGACTAAGTCTCTTTGACACTTAGAAGAATTTTCTAATCTTTAACTCTATGAGCATGCTACTAAGAGTTAACGCATGTACGACTTTTGCGGATACCAAGTTTGTCATAAAAGGTTAGAACATAAGACCTTGCAGCATGGAAGGACACTATACGAGACTTGACACTTAACTGAGGCTGGAGGAATAGCAAATCAACATTAGGGATTCATCAAAGTGATCTGAATTGGGGCATACATGGATATAAGTTGAATTTCGCCAATCATTAGGAGTATAGTATGATTTATGGGAACTGAGCACACTATAAAGCATGAGTACATGAGTCATGAGCTGCATGATCTCAATTTGGAATTCATAACATATGGAATGTGATTCCGACTACTGAATGAACTCAAAATCCTCATTTTGTAACTGGAAGAGTACATGATTCTGTATCATAAGAATGAACATGAACTATGATCATGGAACCGAAACGTAAGGCATAAGTAGATATTGGGATAACTGGAAAAAAAATTACTGCGATAAGAATGGGTTGAGTCTCACCCTCACTTTTTGATGTTCTATGTCATACTGACATCACTACTAGAATCTGAGAGCCTGACTTGGTTACTTGTTCTATTATCTCCCTCTTAGATTTAATCCATCATCTTCAAGTCTGGGAGATCCGTTACTAGACTTTAAACTTAACTACACTCACTGCACTCTGGGGTATGAAATACTATAATACACGAAATTAACAGAACTTAATCCAAAAAAACCACACCTGAAAGTGGAAAACCCACTGTAATATTACCTTCTGAGATACACTCTATCTTTCTATAGTCCCCATAGTTACCACATAATACTTGAACACTTACTAACTTCGAATCCTCGTGAGCATCCCCCATAGTTGGAGTGCACACCTTCTAGCGCTTCAACTTTTATTTCTATGAGCTAAACTTTTAAGAACTCAAACTTAACTTCTAACACTTAACATGGATATCACCAAGCCTTTGATGAACCATACTACTTCCGTCATAGCCTACCAATATCACGACTACAAAATTATATATCTCTACCATGAGAATCAAGATCATATAAAAAGGCTCAACACTATCAATCAAAACTCCTTAACTTGGCTATTTAGAACACCATATACCATCTAACTAGTCTTTCTCCACCTAACAACTCAACGGTAATACTAGCCACACGCAACATGTAATAGTCTTAGAAAATGCTGCAACCCCATATCACCTTGGGCATACTTCTACATCATACATACAACATCATACTTCATTATGAATTAAATAAACTTAAGCCATTGCATACACCGTTCAAGCCTATTAGATTACTTCCATAAAACAAGTATCATTAACCAAGAAATCATCACATCCACCTTCATGAAATCAACTGTTCAAAATTAATGTCTAGTGCTAAACATGATTACAACTCAACTTGACACACAATTCTCACAAAACATTCATCATTAATATTAAGCCACTATTCTTACATCCACATTCTACATTAAATTCAAGCCTATAGTCTAGCATCAATCATCTGCCACCACTGAAGAATGCAACATAATATACTAGTCCATCAAATTGGGGCATTCTATCCAAATACCTCAAAAAAAAGAAAAAAAATACTACATACCTTCTCACAAGTAGTACTAGTTTACAACTACCAACGAAAAGAAGGCCGGGGGGGGGGGGGGGAAAGTCACATAATAGACATGGTCAACCTTAATCTTATATTATAACCCCATACCGTCTTATCTACTTATACGGTTTTCTCACATCATACTTACTTACCCAAGCATACATTTAGACTACCTTCAAATTCCACAATAACCATGAGTCTATAATTACAACCTACTGGCTAATCTAGCCATTTTCATACTTTAAGCAAACAACAATTTACCTTGACTAATAACTCCTTCTCTACCTTCTACTAAACTAACACACAGGGACGTATCACTTCATTACCAACTCAATCTCATGCGAAAAGATTCGGCTATACATATATTCAACCAATACAAGAACAACAAGTTGAACAACAAGTTGCTAGTGCATCAAAATAGGCCTCACATGGCTTCACTAGACTTTGATTTTGTGTTTTGAACAAGAAAATGAGATGAATGACAAGGAAACTATGCTAGTGAATCGAAAGAGCCCCACACGGCTTCACAAGACTTTTAGTTTCAATAACACAATGATAACAAGATTACAAGAGATAGAAACTTGACACACAATAATCAATGATCTAAGAATACACATCTTACTCTGTATAAATAAAAATCTGTGTCAAACACTTCCCCCACAGACTACCATACAATCCCCACATGCTACTAGCTACCACATTAGTCTATCACTGTAAAAGGGTAAATCATCCTCAAACATCGATTATTCAACTAAAATATTTATTTACACAAAAGTCACCCTCACTCTGAATTCTAACTTTGTGACTTCATATCACCAGCTTCTTGGTCTAATCTCACTACCAATAGGTCATGACACCGATACTTTAACTTATACTACTACTCGGGTGAAAATACAGTTCCAACATTCTGGTACACCTCATTCCCTCTTAAGCATGACATCTACAACATAAATTTTTGAAAATGACTGAATACCCTTAATACCGCAGGCTGAAAAGCACGATTTCATCAGAACCAAAGTTCAAACTAGAATCAATACACTCTGAAGAACTAATGGACTCCTCTCAAGTCCTCGCATAATTTTAAAATCTTATATGGCTCAATCATAAAGGACCATACAATTTAGATTCTATACTTCTGCACCTGAATCACCTCAACAATGAAACATATCTGAAAACGTCAAGGTAAGGAAAGAATTGGGATGACTGCTACCTTCGTATGAGGGACACCATAACACAAATTAGAGTATGAAAGAGGAACATTCTGGCTCTATTGCATGAACTAGAACATGAGGAAAGAGAGACATTCCTAAACGCCTTGTAGCTCCTGCCTATAAGTGTGATGCACTACACACCCATAAACAAGACTCTACCCAACGCGATTTCGCAGACACCCTGGGACCATGAACCGTGATTTGATACCAAGTTTGTCACGAACCGAACTAGGACTTGGCTGTGACAGACATCCCGAACCATGAAGGCCCGGACGTCCTACTCTATCTAGTAATCATGCACAACTTTCATATAATAAGATAAGATGTGGAAATATATTTTAATGTGGAAACATGGTCAAACTCTGGATTTAGTTTAACAATAAGGAATGAAATCCAAAATTAACTAAACAACATCTGAAGCAGTCTGCGAATCTCTACTACATGATCAAATGACAACTATCTAAAACCTGGGATAAGGCCCCCAGTGGACCTAAACCAAAATAAGTAACATAATCTGAAAGACATAGACCTTCTGGAATAAAGAAGGCTCACCAACTGTACACATCACTGTTGTCTGAAAACTCTACAGCTTAGCAGAACTTCTGAACTGAGCTTTAGACCTTGGGAGGTAGGGGGTCAATACAATTGTACTGGTACGCAGAGCAAATCCAAAATAAAGCTTTTATATAAATAAAATAGTTGAGAGCTAGTCATGAAACATCATATATGATATAAATTCCAAAATACATGGGCATTTTTTATAATCATAAAACCTTTTTGTCAATGCAGTTTCTGATCTTTGTATTACTTTTACGTTAGGTGGAACTCCTCTACAAGTCTAATATTCCACGGGCTATATGGAATCTGCCCTTAACTCGGCGGCCAAGCCCCCAATCCAAGTTTGCCACAAGGATTGGGGTGTCAGCAAGGGGATGGCACACAAGATCACAAAGCAGGGTGTCATAAACCCCAATCAAGTCAACATGTTATGGTAGTACACAAGATCACAAAACAGGGCTCCTAACCATAGTCCCAATTTGGGACGACATAAATCAAGGTACACAAGATCACAAAGCATAGTACCATAACCCTGTGTCGGCAAATCATGGTTTCTAGCATAGAGTCTTTCAACTCGTACTTTCTTCGGGTAACCATCTAACTCTCACTAAGCCCAATTTTAACCATTTCTAAACGTGCATTATTCTGAGTCTCAAAATCTGAAAGTCTGATTTCAAACATGCATTCTATTCAGATCTGAATTATCATGGCATTATCTGAGTTGGTGTCGTCACACCAAGGCTTACAAGTTAAAATTCTTAGCCATTATTAGCATATTATAATCTTTGTCTTCAAAACATAAGTTTGGGACCACCATATCAATAAATCAGTTAAAAGAACTTTTTCTTTAAATCCATGTAAATACATGCAAGAAAACTTTCTCTCTGTCAACATTTCAATAACATAAGGAGGGCATGTCAAAGTGCTCAATTTCATGCAAATCTTTCTCTTTAAACCAAAAAAATTATTATATCAAGGAAATCCCTCTCGTTATATCTAAATCATGCACAAATACTGTAATATTGAGGAAACTAATTTCAAACCAGAATCCATGCATTTTAAGTCATTCGCAATAAAATTACAAAATCAAATTTATCAATAGAGAGGAATTTCATTATTTGTGCTCTCAAACAAATCTTCAATTTCAATTTTCATACATATACTTATATGTGTAAATCAATTTAAGGGGATAAGGCCAAAACAACAATATCATTAAACATGCATAAAGCATAATAACATCATGGATTTCAAAACCCCTTTAACAAATTCATGCTTGATAATCTTTAAATCATAATTGAGTGTTTTCAACAAACTCATGTAGTTTTAGGATAAACCCCACGTACCATAGAATTCGTAGTTAGAAGAATGGAACCTAGGTCTTGATCCTTTTCTTAGAATTCTTGATCTCAGGGATAAGTTCTTGAATCTTTGGGGAAAGGGAAGATGATTTTAATTTGGGGAGAATGTGAGTTATGGGGCTTAAAATGTTGTTCTAGGGCTTAAATTCGGTGTTATAGACAAAATTGGGTGAGGAGGAATGACCAAAACACCCCTAGACCCATTAGAAACTGATTTGGCGTGAAAAAGTTTTTCGTAACGCGCAGGCCGACGCATCGCATCGGCTTACTGCCTCACATGAAAAATGACATAACTTTTCTCCCGGTTATCGGATTTTGGCAAAATTGGTATCGTTGGAAAGCTAATTCAATTATCTACAATTTGATGGGTCTTGAGCTGCAAAATTCTATGTGTATCAAGAGTTATATCCGTTTAAAGTAGACTCTTGTAGAATCAAATATTCAATTTTGGATGAATGAAAGGTTCTTGCTCAACCTTGCTTTAGGCCACTTCTATGAACATTTTTCACCTCATAATCACTTCATATGATAGGAGAAAGATCATGGAACATGAATTTAACTATAAACCCTAGAATTTGAGCCTACACGCGTAGGAATGACGGTTCGATTTCTAGCTAAAAAATGCAGGGTGTTACTCATAGACAACGTGCTAAGAGCATCAGCAACAATAGTAGTTTTACCTGAATGGTAGTAAAGGATCATGTCGTAATCTTTAAGTAGTTCAAGTCACCTCCTCTACCTGAGGTTCAATTCCTTCTACATAAACACATACTGCAAGCTCTTATGGCTGGAATAAAGATCCACATGCACCCCATACAGATAATGACGCCAAATTTTTTTATGCAAAAACCATAGCTGATAACGCTCAATCTACAGCTCTCGTAGGAGTGTAAAACAGTCGTTAGCAAATATAGAACCCAACCTGGGTTGGGTATCGATCCCACAGCGAATAGCTTGGTCAACAAGTAAGTGAAGATTACTAGACTTTTAGTGAAAGTCTCGAAAAAGGGGGGATTCTTGTTGTGCAAGTAATGTAACCAAATAGTAGCTAAAAACGGCAATAGCAAAGTAAAAAGAGAAAGAATATTTTAGTAAGATGTAAACAATGAGAATTGAGGAGTTGGGGTTATGTCCACCTTCTGAGTTATACGTCTCTATTGACTATGAGTGTGTTGAATTCAGACATACATGTGTTTATAGAGAATTGTAGTCGATGGTAAATCCAGGCGTCTTTCGACCTATTAGAGGATTATTTCACTTTAACTCTTTCGAGCTTAAAGCGTATCTAACGGTACGAATTCTCCAAGAGGTTAATCCAGTTACGACACTAACTTTTTAACAGGGGATGGGACCTTACTACCTTGACATTATCTCTTTTCCAGATAGATAACCTTTCTTTCGAACAAGTTAAATGTTATACTGGCTTATTCTTGCGTTTGCAACCACAAAGAATTTAGATTAAGATGAAGAGAATAATGATATAAGCAACATACGTGCCACGAACTCACAAACTCACAGCAATAGATAGTATCTCATTCGGCTTCCATAACCCCAACAGAGAAGTTTAGTTACCCATGAGTGCGAAGGAAATCACAATTGACATTGTTGTTATACCACAATAAAGATTTCGCGTTTGTAATGGTGTGATAGGCGTTAGGCGTGAATTCCTTAGCAAGGTAACGTTTCTCTTATTGCGGAATTTAAAAATAGATGAATAGAAGAAGAAAAATAGAATTAATGGAAGAATGATTGTTTAGAACTAGAATGTCTTAGAAGTAGAATAGAATAAAATCTAATGTAAGAAGATGTTAGAAGATGTCAGAAGATGTCAGAAGATGTCAGAAGATGTCAGAAGATGTCCTTAAAATCTCTAGCAAGATAGGGTATTTATAATACCCATATCCTATTCCTACTAAGCTAATGAAATGCTTAACCAAATCCTACTAAGCTAATGAAATACTTAACCCAATTGTACTAGGTTAATGTATCATTATCCTAATCCTAATAAGCTAATGAAATACTTAACCCAATTGTACTAGGTTAATGTATCATTATCCTAATCCTAATAAATTACTGCTAGTCCCCAATGTCTTCAGAAATGCTGTTTTAGCCCGAGACAGATTTTCCATGCGCCATCTTTAGTCCTTGGCGTCCAAGATTGGATTTTCCCCTTTCGTGAAGCTTTCTTTGGCGTCAAGTTATCCATAAAATGCTGAATTCTGCATCATTTATACCTGAAACTTTGCTAATCATGTTCGTTAGCTCACTTACAGGAAAAAGGACTAAAAGTGCATGAAATATATAATTTGTTCTCAAAACTAGGCTAAAATATGGGCAAAATATAGTGCTATAGGCGTGTAAATTCACCTATCATCAACACCCCACACTTGAAGCTTTGTTCGTCCTCGAACAAAATATCATGTCCCTCTAAACATCAACTTAGGGTTTCACAGCAACAACACAAAATATTCGTCAAGACAAGCACAACAATTATCAACAAAGAGTAGTTTTTCGATTATTAGTAGAAACAGTTTAACCTCTAGCATAGACTCGTGATGGTGGTCAACTCATATTCAAAGGTTAAGGCACAAAGAATCATACACGACTACCCAAAACTCATCAACCATGTGTGTCTCACAATATATTACCCATAATCACTCACAAGTATAGCATATTTTTCAAACATGGGTATCAAAATATCCTTGCTCTCACTCTCACAAAGAATTCATATGCAGCAACTGATGACCATAGGCTTGTCCTTAGTGTAATGCTCCACTAAATGTCAGAATGCTAAGCTTAGAATCAAATAGGTCTTTTGATGGTTGTAATGTAGGCTAAGGGACGGGTAGGACTATTTTGGCCAGAAATAGTGACTATGTTCCTAAGTGCTTTAATACATCACATTGTATCATTAACACTTTTCTTTCAAACAACCTTTCTACTTTCTTTTATTCTACCACTCTTTTTCACCTCTTTTGTTTTTCAATTTTAAACATAACTAACTTTTCAGTTTTCCTTTCCTTTTTCTTTTCATAACATACCTCTTATGATAGCACTTCTTTTTCATAGCAATTTCAAGCACCAATGCATTCTAAAGCATCATACTCACCCAATTTCCTCTTATTTTGTCACATGACTTTACACTTTAAAGCACTTAGGAATTTGGATCAAATTATGGTCTTGAAAAAAATTGATTAGGCTTACATATGAGGTTGTCAAAGAAAATAGGCTAAAGGCTCAAAAGGGTTAACTAGGATAATGTCCATGGGTAGGTAAAAATGAAGGTAAACAAATATAGGTTGCCAAAGAAATGCCTAAATCATCTCCTAAACTTACACTCCTTATTTTCGCTTTACATACATACCAGGCAAGTTCTAACATCAGCCACAAGCACAGAATATACTATTAGCTCACACACACAAGGCACATGGTCGACATAATTGAGAGTAGTATAGACTCTTGTCCCAACAGGTGACGGAATTGAACCACCCAATATCACATAGTGAGTCACAATTAGAGCCTAAATGTCTCAATAGTCATGATTTTAGCACAAACTCTTGTCATAATCTCATGCTGCCTATCAAAATAATTTCATGTGAAGTTAAAAAAAATTTTAATGAAAAAAAACGAAACAAAAACAAAGAAAACAAACATAGATGCGAGTAGAGAAGTATAGCATGCAATACCACCACCCCACACTTAGTCGGGACACTGTCCTCAGTGGAAAATAAATACGAAGAACCTGGTCAGTCGGACTCCTCCTCAATGTCGGGGGTCATACCCCCTTCGTCGGAGTCGTCGTCATCAAAATTCTCCTCCATGTCGGAGTCTGGCATTCGTCGATCATCATCGGTCGGCACGTCGTCATCGAGAGGTTCCTCAAAGTATGTACCTACTCCACACATCTCCCGTGCATGGATATTCATTGGATAGTCATGGTCCAGCTGTTGGAGCTCTGCAGCAGTGGGAACACGACCTCCGCTCATCATTGTAAACCTCATCATGCCGTACATATGGCGGGAGAAACTCTCATCCCGAGCATGTCTCTCTGCCGTAGTAAGGTTGATGCCATGTGTTGATTCAGCATCTTTGACCTTTGTGAGGTCAAATTCTTCAGATTGTGTGGGAGTTTATGATCAGCTGGTTCCTCTTCGATGTCTTCCTTCCTCAAGATTGCAGTCAACAGATTTCCGAAGCTGAAATGGGACCGCTTGTGTAGCCTAGCCTTCCGCATTGTAGATCGAATGATTGTCCCAATGTTGATAGGGATATTCGTCATCAATGCGTATACTAAGAATACTCTATCTCTTGTTATTTTTGTGTATTGCGTCCCTGGAATGAGGCAACAGTTGACCATGCGCAACCATATCCTTGCTTCCCTATTCAAAGAAGCATATGGGAAAGTGTTATGTCGACCAGTGTCCTTGTGTCTACTCCAGCGTGCCATGGATCTACTTCCACAAAGTGTGTGCCGAATTGCTCTATAAGGAGGTCAGCTGTACAGCTCTTTGAATGGTGCTGGATAGACTGAAGGCAAGCCAAGAAAGGAGTTGATCAAATCCGTATTGAGTTGTAAAACTTGGCCCCGAATCTTGACTTCGCTGCCTGTGGTTTTCGGCGACCAGTTGGCATAAAATTCTCTTGTCAAATCAAGATTACATTCTCCCATGTCGCGGAAGATGAAATCCAGATTTAATGCCATGATCTTCGCCAACATGCGCGGCTCCTTCTTCGCTAGGCTTTCCTTGTTTATCAAGTCGACATGAACATATTTTCTTTCCTTGTTGTTCCTATACCATTCCTTGGCTTCCTCCTTAAGAACCCATTTTATTCCAAACATACGGCGTGGTAATTGCATTGAGGATGATTCTCCTTGCTCCTTGCGGCCTCTTTTCTTGCCCTTTTGGGAAGTGGTAGCCTTCTCCTTGCCTTGTCTCGCTTTGGGTGCCATTGTACCTGAGACTTGAAATAGAGTTCACGTTAGCACAATCTCAATGGATACAATCTATACATAAGCAGTAGGGGTACCACCCCACACTTAGTTTGTTGATACGAATTAGTGAAGCGACAGTGGTCGATTACTTAGACTTCATCGACATACGTTGTAGGATCTATATTCTAACAAGAAAATCAGAGATGTATCACTTCTTGCAACCTTTGCAATATTTTCATGTTAGATATATCAAGACTGCTACATAGGGATTACATCATGGTATTGTTTCTATCAATAATCACAACCTCCTATGTCGGTAGGCAACTATAAGTCTTATTCCGATGAACGGGACATTCTAACATGTAAGCATTCTAGTGACAAGATTATGCAATGTTCATGACTATAGCAATTCCCCAAGTAGTATAACACTGCATCAAAATCAATATTCAAGTCGAAAACAAGTTAAGAGTATCCTAACGTACATGTTCACTCACTTGGTTTTGTATCAACAATTCAAACACATTAACACCACCAATATTTCTTCAAGATGTAGCAATTCATAATAGACATAGCAACGTAGCACTTACGAAAAATAGATGAAGAACAAAAGAGTACTTACGTGATTGAAGCCTTTGGAGATGTTCTTGTGAAGTGGGAGAGCAAAAAGAAAAGTTTTGAGATGATTTGGAGAGTATGTGCGGCGCCTAGGTCAAGTTTTCAATGTGTTTGTGTTTCAAGACTAAGTCTCCTTTATATAGGAAAAGAATGGGTCGGGTTTTGACCCATTTAAAATCGGTTTTGGGGACAAAAAGTGACCATAGGCGGCGCCTTTAGCTTTGCCTATGGTGACCATAGGCGGCGCCTAATGCAAAGCCTATGGTGAGCATAGGCGGCGCCTAGTGCAATGCCTTTAGTGACCATAGGCAGCGCCTTTAGCATGGCATATGAGATTCAGAGACCAAATGCTTTAGCATAGGCGGCGCCTATGCTATGGCATACTTGAGCATGGGCGGCGCCTATGCTATAGCACACTAGATTCTGAGACCTTGGGCTATAGTATAGGCTTTGCCTTGTTCGTGGCCTAGTTTTACCTAGGCCTAGCCTTGCTCGATGCCTATTTTGTCATGAGCAATGCTCAATCCATAGCCTTATGCATCTTCATGCCTAACTTACCACCTTTACCATGCAATACGTCCAAATCAAAATTTGAAACCGATCTCCTCGTTTTATACCTCTTGCACCTACATTCGCTCAAAACCAATGAAATCGATTAGTACGATGGGTTTCCTCCCATCAAGCGCCTTAGTTTTGGTCGTGGCACGACTCTTATTTTTGGATTTTTATTTATCAAAAACGAAACACGTACTAGAATGAGAGAAAGACAAAAAAATGAAAAATGATAAACGATGGGTTGCCTCCCATCTAGTGCTTGATTTATTGTCGCGGCACGACATAGCTACCTCGAGTACTTAGACTTCGTCGAGATAGATGGTGGATCATTTTCTGAATGGATTCAGACGATAATGAGGCTTACTTGTAGGCATGCAATCTTCTTCGAGATGACCCTTGTGCATGCCCATCCCAGGAGGGATACCAATTATATCATCAATAGTCCAACCCATAGCTCTCATGTATCTCTTCAGAGCAGAGATGAGAGCCTCTACGTGCTGTTTACTTAAATCATCCGCACTCACCGGAAGTATATTTATACTTTCCAAGAACACATACCTTAGATAATCGGGGAGCTCTTTCGATTCTAGCATTGGTGGCTCTTCAAGGAAAGTCTTCGCTGTTGGTGACGGTTGATTCTTAAGATCACGGTCCGGTTGCTTAGGACTATGGGAATAGGACTCTATTTCTGTTAGAGCACCCATAAGTTCTTCATAATCTTCATCGTCCTCATGATCAACATTCAGTGGCGCAGCATACAATGGCTCAACAGTAAGCTGTTTCTCTACAGATAATGCTTTCTTATCCTCATGATGAACATCTTCTACAGAGAACACATTCATATCGCTGGGCTGCTTCATTGCTTTGCATATATCAAAGCGGACCACTTCATCATTCAACCGAAATAAAAGCTCATTAGCTCTCATGTCAATAAGCACACTTCCTGTTGCAAGAAAAGGACGTCCCAAGATTATGGGAACTTCAGAATCCACCTCGCAATCCAAAATCACAAAGTCTGCAGGAAAAATAAAGGTAGACACCTTCACCAACACATCATTCAAGATACCCACAGGTCGTTTTACCGACCTATCTGCCATCACGAGCCGCATATTGGTTGGTGTAGGGTCGCCCAACCCCAACTTTCTGTAGACGGATAGTGGCATCAAATTGATGCTAGCTCCCAAATCGCACAATGCCTTAGAAAAATTCATAGATCCAACCGTGCAAGGAATAGTGAAAGCACCAGGGTCTGCCTTCTTCTGTACTAAGGACCTTGTGGCAATTGCACTGCAATGATGAATATTATCTGCCGGCTCATAGCTTACTGCCCACTTTTTCGTCAAAAGATCTTTCATAAATTTCGCATACCCAGGCATTTGTTCAAGTGCCTCCACCAATGGAACATTAATGGTCAGCTGCTTTAACATAGTCATGAATTTGCTGAACTTTGTATCATCCGCCACCTTCTTCAATCTTTGGGGAAAAGGTGGTGGTGGGTATGGAATTGTTCTCTCCACAGCTTTCTTCTCCTCTTGCTTCCGTTTTTCAGCTTTTCCAGGCTGCACGTCGTGAGGAGTGACGTTAAGGACGTTAGGATCGGCTACTGCGGCATCTTCCCCTTTCGCCTTATCATCAATTTCCGCTTCTTCGTCAACCACTTGCTTGCCTTTTTCTGAAGTTTCCAGCACCTTACCACTTTGGGTAGTGATGGCCATGCATGACCCATCATTCCTTGGGTTTTGCACAGTGTCGCTAGGTAAAGTGCCAGCCTTTCTTTGATTGAGTGCTGCTGAAAGTTGGCTCAATTGCTGCTCTATTTGCTTGATTGAAGTGGAATGTGAATCAACTAATTGCTTCATAGAGGACAAATCATTTATTACCTCCGTTACTCCCGTGCTAGTTGCTTCCACTCCTTTCAGTAGTTTAGCCATCATGTCTTCCATACTTCCAGAACTAGATGTGGTGGCATCACGTCTTCCAGGGGGAACATACAAACCACTACTGTCATTCTTGTTCTTCCAACTACCTTGGTCCATGTTTCCAGATTTACCATGATAGTTCCGACCTTGGTTTCCTTGGGCATTGCCTCGGAAACACCCCTGATTGTTCAAGTAGTTGGCTTCCTCTTCCGAATCAGATTCGTCTCTTCCTTTTGACGCAATAGCTTTCACTTTTTCGGTCTTCCCTGATAATAAATGCTTTGTAAGAAGATCCACTTGTGTTTTCATGTGCGCCATATCTTGATCACGTTCTTCTTCTCTTCTCCTTTGGTCTGCAGTCATGCCAATAGAAAAAGTGGGGCTTGCTACCACAGAATCCCTGGTATGCCAAGCTCTACTTTGCTTCGTCATACGATCTAGCATATTGCTTGCCTGACCAAAGGTGAGATCCATAAAAGATCCTCCGGCCGCATTATCCACCATTGGTTTAGTTATTGAATTCAAGGCTCTATATAGTATCTCCATTAGGTGAACATTAGTCATGTGATGATTTGGGCACCTCATTAGCTTCGTCTTGAACCTCTCCCATGTTTCATGAAGGGCTTCAGTGGGAAGCTGACGAAAGTTGCTGATTTCATCTCTCAATTGTGCTCTTTTGGATGGCGGAAAGAATCTTTCTAGGAAAGCGTCTCTCAATTGCCTCCAATTTGTAATAGAATCAGGAGTTAGCCCATTCAACCATAGAGTTGCCTCCCCAGACAGAGACAATGGAAATAGACGTAATCAAATTGCATTCTGACCAACTCCAGGATTGTCAAACGACTTGCATGTAGAAATAAAGTTGATGAGATGCATATTCGGATCATCGCCTGCTAGTCCACCAAATAATCCCTTGAGTTACAATAACTGAATCATGGTGCTTGTGATGTTGAACTTGGCTCCGGGTGCCAATGGTGGAGGAATAATGGCTCCTATGGCTCCGGCTCCATCAAGATCATCATCATCATCGTCGAAAGCTGGCTGCATAGCTTGACGTTCAGGCCTAAACCTAGCTTGACGATCTCTTCTGTTGGCAGGTGTTGCGATCTCAGCGGCATGCCTAGGGTTTAGTAGCTCGTCATCACCTAGATCTTCATCGTCAGGATTTGTTGCTCGCCCAGGGTTATCAATATTCTGTCGATGCACTTGAGCGGCGGCTAGCGCAGCTAGTCTCGCCTGTTTCTGTTGAGCAGCCATCCTTTCAATTGCGTGTTGTGCCTCTATTCTGTGAATACGTTGTGGTTCAGGATTGATAGGTAATAACGGTTGACCAGAACTTCGGGTATGGGGCATGCACTGAATAAAAACCTGCAGTAAACAAAAACAAAAACTAAAAGTAAAAGTACAAGAATCTTAGACCAAAGGGTCTAGTAATTATTACGAACTTAATTGACACTTGTATTCCCCGGCAGCGGCGCCAATTTTTGATAACGCTCAATCTACAGCTCTCGTAGGAGTGTAAAGCGGTCGTTAGCAAATATAGAACCCAACCTGGGTTGGGTATCGATCCCACAGGGAATAGCTTGGTCAACAAGTAAGTGAAGATTACTAGACTTTTAGTGAAAGTCTCGAAAAAGGGGGAATTCTTGTTGTGCAAGTAATGTAACCAAATAGTAGCTAAAAACGGCAATAGCAAAGTAAAAAGAGAAAGAATATTTTAGTAAGATGTAAACAATGAGAATTGAGGAGTTGGGGTTATGTCCACCTTCTGAGTTATACGTCTCTATTGACTATGAGTGTGTTGAATTCAGACATGCATGTGTTTATAGAGAATTGTAGTCGATGGTAAATCCAGGCGTCTTTCGACCTATTCGAGGATTATTTCACTTTAACTCTTTCGAGCTTAAAGCGTATCTAACGGTACGAATTCTCCAAGAGGTTAATCCAGTTACGACACTAACTTTTTAACAGGGGATGGGACCCTACTACGTTGACATTATCTCTTTTCCAGACAGATAACCTTTCTTTCGAACAAGTTAAATGTTATACTGGCTTATTCTTGCGTTTGCAACCACAAAGAATTTAGATTAAGATGAAGAGAATAATGATATAAGCAACATACGTGCCACGAACTCACAAACTCACAGCAATAGATAGTATCTCATTCGGCTTCCATAACCCCAACAGAGAAGTTTAGTTACCCATGAGTGCGAAGGAAATCACAATTGACATTGTTGTTATACTACAATAAATATTTCGCGTTTGTAATGGTGTGATAGGCGTTAGGCGTGAATTCCTTAGCAAGGTAACGTTTCTCTTGTTGCGGAATTTAAGAATAGATGAATAGAAGAAGAAAAATAGAATTAATGGAAGAATGATTGTTTAGAACTAGAATGTCTTAGAAGTAGAATAGAATAGAATGTAATGTAAGAAGATGTCAGAAGATGTCAGAAGATGTCCTTAAAATCTCTAGCAAGATAGGGTATTTATAATACCCATATCCTATTCCTACTAAGCTAATGAAATGCTTAACCAAATCCTACTAAGCTAATGAAATACTTAACCCAATTGTACTAGGTTAATGTATCATTATCCTAATCCTAATAAGCTAATGAAATACTTAACCCAATTGTACTAGGTTAATGTATCATTATCCTAATCCTAATAAATTACTGCTAGTCCCCAAAGTCTTCAGAAATGTTGTTTTAGCCCGGGACAGATTTTCCATGCGCCATCTTTAGTCCTTGGCGTCCAAGATTGGCTTTTCTCCTTTCGTGAAGCTTTCTTTGGCGTTAAGTTATCCATAAAATGCTGAATTCTGCATCATTTATACCTGAAACTTTGCTAATCATGTTCGTTAGCTCACTTACAGGAAAAAAGACTAAAAGTGCATGAAATATATAATTTGTTCTCAAAACTAGGCTAAAATATGGGCAAAATATAGTGCTATAGGTGTGTAAATTCGCCTATCATCAATAGCCGCCAACTTTAAGTCATGAGTTTGGTAATTCCTCTCATGAACCTTAAGCTTCCCGGAAGCATAGGCTATAACCGTACCATACTGTATCTGTTATACCCTATTTTAACACGGGTCAACTCGAGGTACAACATATTGGAAAAACTTCTATATAAATTTAAGGAAGTCGTCACCTAATTAGTTCTATGGTGAATTAGGACACCTATTATAAACTATGTGATTAAAGCAATCAAAGACTTCATTTTAAGGTATACGCAACCTAAAATTCTAAGTAAGGATTCTAATTATCCTAAAGGAAAGGGATTAAGCACCCTAAAGGATCCGCTAACTACAACTAACCGGCCAAACTTAGATTAGATAAGGAAATCAAATATTAAATTAAGAAATGATATAGGTAAGGCATAGAAAAAAAATGTTTTCCTTTTATAAGATAATATACGCTAATTACTTATAAAACCTAATTTTCAAATATTACCTAAGATAATATTTTATAATACCTCCTAAAATGATGCAACCTCACTTTGTCAAAAAGAAAGTTATTTAAAATCAGTTCTTTACGAAAGCTTTCAATTAATAATTGATAAAGTTAATTATGTTAAGGGCATCACATTTTTTTCATTTCTAAAAAAAAGATTACTCTTTTGCTCTTTTTCTTGATCAAATTTTACAAAACATAGGTAAATAAGATGGTTAATTATCCTATACTAAATGACTTGTTGAAGATAACTATAAAAATAAATGCTTAGATCCATATAGACTTGAGAGTTTATTTATTTATTCTTTATTAAGGAAAGGCTTTTGTTTTAAATAAACATCTTTGTCATTTAAGATCTTAAGATAAGGCCTCATGTAATCAAATCGGTAAAATTATAATTTTCTCATTTAAAATTGATGAAAATGGAATTGACAACCCTATCCAAAGTAGTTAAAGCCGATTTCGAGTCTAGCTATAATAATGAGCCTACCGAAAAATCTATTATTTTATTAATTTAACATTTGTAACTAATGAGAAACTAGTTTTAATTCTAAAGATAAGGCCATTTACTCTAAAAGGTATGCCTTTTGCTTACCAAATTTTAAAACTTTAAACGATATAAATTAAATGCCTAAGCCTGGTAATTATGCTAAAATCAATATCTAAAGGGCGCAAGGAGGATAGCAATTAAATTTACGATCATACTTAACGATTTATACTAGTTCAAATAAAAGCAGACAAAGACACAAAATTTAGAAGAATAATGTGCAAAAATGTTTAAATGAGAATAATAATGAGTGTCTACAGAGAAAATTAAAGCTCGAAAGAGGGAAGAGGCACTAGACTGCTAGACGAAATACTTAATGCATTTGTTATGTCGCTTTTGTGATTTGGATAGAGATGGAGTCAAGTCGTGAGACCCCAAATTCGCTCCTGAGTTCGCATGAGACAAAGAAAAAGGGATAAGGATTAGTAGCTAAAAATAGAATGATAAAATCAACTTAATAAGAGAAAAAAAAACACATTAGTAAAGACGATTTTTTTTCCAAACTAAAACTTATGACTAAAAATGAATAGGAGATGCCAGGACATAAGAGGGACCTATGAAAACTAAATGCGCAAAGAAAAGCTACAAACCATACCAAGTATCACATCTAGCTGTTTTGGATAAATAGAGTAATTACATAGCGACCTTACAACTAAGGTAGTCACTGGGAGTAGACACAAAATGCCTCATTACTTTGAATCCCTTTCTAAATGTAACACTAAACTAACCGAAGTATATCCCGAACAGATGTCAACCAAGTACTTTGAATCCCTTTCTAAAAATAACACTAACTAATCAAAGCATATCCCCGAACAGCTCATCAAAATTGTGTTGAAACTGAATCACTGATCCAAATACACAAAAACAAAAATTTCTTTTGTCACCTTCAACGATACAGTAGCTTGATCCTAACATATTCATCTAGTTTAAAACTTATTCTAACAGTGAAATCTGATGTCCCAAATGTAAAAATATGAAGAATGAGTTAAGAATTTTAAACACAAAAATCAGCAAGGACCTTGAGAAAACGGAAAATGCAAACAAACAGGGAAACGAAATCAGATGACCGATTTAAGAGCGAAATCATTCATGACCAGGCCAACGTCTTTTTATACTAAACTTAGACGGAATACACAATGGAGAGCAAAGGAAAAGATGAAGTCTCACAAGTTCTACGAGCTCAATCCCTTTCAAAAAAAAAAAAATATATATAAAAAAATGAAATAGATCGTAAGTTTCAGCGTTATCTTAACAGATTTCGAATTTTACAGAACAATGTTGAGTTTATGGCCACACAAATGAATCTGTACATAGCACACAAGAAAAATTTTACGTCCAAACTTTAACACATAAGTTTTGCTTGAAAATATTTTGACATGTTGTTTATTATATTTTCTGAAAAAAACAGTTTCCATGCCTATTTAATGGTTGCCGAGGTCTTGTAACCATACGGACGAGCATAGGAAAAATAAGAAGCTATTACCATGTTCAAGGTACTCAAACCAACGTCACAATGAACTTTACACGATCAGTAACTCTACAAATAAGCCTCGGTTTTATCTAAACTAAACTACCAGGAGACTATTCTTTGCTTCAGGTTTTTGACCAGCCAAATAAAAATCCAACTAAAATTCTTCTTAATGTACATATTATATATATAAATTCACACAAACATAACCATATTTAGAAAATATTATAACGGTACGACAAATTTTGTTTAGAATTAAAAGAAAAAATTAACATATTAACATTTAAATAATTATTGCGATATAAAAAATATTACATTTATATATCAATGTATGCATATATATGTATATATGAGATTAAACATAAGAAAGTAAAGGAAAATTATTCCGTTTATATCAAAATTACTAAAACTAATATGAAGGATAAAAAACGTATTTTTTTATAAACTATTCAGGACTAAGAAGCATGAAAAAATTAATTATACGAAAGGAGAGTCAAAATTAGGTGTCAACTGTATCAACACACAACCCAGTCCCATATGAGATGCATCAAAATACACAACAAACCCATCAGTACCCTTGGGCAGGGTCAAAACTGGCGCAGACGTCAATTTATCTTTCAAATTCTCAAAGCTACCCTCACAAGCATCGGACCATAAAAACTTAACCTTTTTCTGAGTCAACCTTGTCAACGGGGCAATAATAGAAGAAATACTCTCCACAAAACTCCAATAATACCCGACCAAAGCCTAGAAGCTCTTAATGTCGGTTGTAGTCATGGGTCTAGGCCACTTGTTAACTACCTCAACATTCTATGATCCCCTCACTATAAACAACATGCCTAAGAAAGGTCACAACACATAAACGAAACTCGCACTTAGAAAATTTGCATATAATTTCTGGTCCTTAAGAGTATGCAACACAATTCAAAAATGATTTGCATGATCTTACTCACTCTTAGAGTACACCAGGATGTCATAAATGAAGACTATAAGAAACAAATCTAGAAACTGCCTAAACACCCGATTCATAAGATCCATGAAAGCAATCGGAGCATTAGTCAACCCAAATGATATAACCAAAAACTCATAATGGTCGTACCGGGTTTAGAAAGCAGTCTTGGGAATATCAACCTCCTAAATTTTTAACTAGTGGTAGATCGAACGAAGATTAATCTTATTGAAACACCTAGCACTCTGAAGCTGGTCAAATTGGTCATTAATCCTAGGAAGAGGGTACTTATTCTTCACTATAACCTCATTCAACTATCGATAATCTATATATATTCGAAGAGACCCAACCTTCTTTCGCACGAAAAGTATAGGAGAACCCCACAGAGAAATACTAGGACGAATGAAACCCTTATTAAAAAGATCCTTTAATTTCTCATTTAGCTCCTTAATTCAGTCGGAGCCATCCTATAAGGAGGAATGGAAATGGGATTGGTATCTGGTTGAAAATCAATCCCAAAATCTATTTCCCTAATGGAAGAAATTTCAAGAAGATCACCAGGGAAAACTTCAAGAAATTCATTAATCACAAGGACAGATTGGAAAGGAGGCCTTTAAAATTAGAATCCTTAAAGCGCACTAGATGATACAGACACTCCTTGGAAATCAACTTTCGAGCTTTGAGATTAGAAATAAAAACCCTTTTTGGTACTAAGGAACTCCCTTCCCATTCAATCATAGGTTCATTAGGAAAATGGAAACTGACCCTTTGGGTCCTACAATCCAGAGAAGCATATCACGAATTAAGCGAATCCAACCCTAAGATTACATCAAAATCTACCACGTCAGGTTCTATCAGATCTACCAATGTCTCTCTATGAAAGATGGACACCACACAACCTCGATAAATTTTTCTAGCAATAATAGACTCGCCCGTAAGAGTAGAAATAGAGAAGGGGTCAAAAATATTTTTAAGACCAAAATCAAAGTGTATAGCCGTAGAAAGAGTTGCATTAGATAGGGTAGAACCCGAATCAAGCAAATAATAAACATCACGAGAGAAGAGCTGTAACTTACCAGTAACAACATATGGGGGAGCCTCAAAAGCCTAACGAGTAGCAAGTGTATAGAGGCGATTTTGGCTAGTGCCGGTACTAGAAGTGGCGCCCTTAGGTGCAAAACCCAAAGAAGTGGCAACTGGGACCTTGTTAACTCCAGTGGCAACCCTGGCCAAGGGACAATCTCGTTGTATATAACTAAGTTAACCATAATTATAGCAGCGATTTCTCCCCTACTCATAATATTCACAGTGAAGCTGCTTGTAAAAACATCAAGAAGGGGTAAGGTGGGGCTGACTAAGCTCCACTAACCTGAGACTGGGCACCCTGTGCCTTAAGACCACTAGTAGCCTAAAAACAATGATCACCTGAAGGCTTAGTATAAGGAGCACTAGCCGTCGAATATGAATTTCCCTAATTCTTCCTCTTAGTCCACTATCTATAATCTCTCCCACTGTTCTGTTGATTCGCATCCTTCTTTGTATATTTAAACTTATTACTTTACCTCTCTCCCATCTCTACCTAATTTTTTTTCATCCTCTACCTGCTACATATAAACCACCAACCTGGAGATATCTATAACATTATTAAGCATTGCAGCCTTACACTCTAACACCAAGTTACGGGACAAACCAGAAGCAAAATTCCTCATTCTAGACCTCATATTAGACACCAACTCTAGAGCATAATGGGGAAACTACTAAAATTTCAAGGCATACTCCTTAACACTCATCTTACCCTGCTTCAAGTTCACAAACTCTTTTGCCTTAGCTTTCCTCAACTCCTAAAGAAATAAGTGATCAATAAAAGCACTAGAAAAGTCATCCCACACTGCCTGTTCAGAATCATCACCCCTCATCACTTCCCACTCCTCATACCACTGGTAAGCTATATCTTTCAACTAATAGGCAGCAACTCCAAATCCTCTGAATAAGTAGCATGCATCACCCTAAAGATCATCTCTATCATATTAACAAATCCATAAGGATCCCCTCAACCACAGAGCTTGTAAAGGTTTGGGGATTCAACTGGACAACTCAAGTGAACTTAGTTGAACTAACAACAAGACCAACATGATCAGACTAATGAGACTGTGATGCAACTGGTTGATCAAACATATGTATAGACAGAAGGAACTCTGTATTAGAGATATCCCACTGAGGTGACTGGACATAAGTGTCACCAGCATGAGAAGTCAGAAGAGGACTAGTAGGACCGGTGAAACCCCATGTGAAGCAGTACAGTCAGGAGCAGAGACCCTAGATTGGGTCTATACTCTATAAACAAGGTGAAATCCCTCCATATTTTTCTCAGGTAGGACAGAGGGTCTGGAAAAGTTTCTACGATTGTCAGATCTTTGAGGAGACATGATCTGAAATGCGGGTAAGCCAGGAGTTAGAGAAGATTCAAGATAACTAGACTCTATAGCCTAAAATAGAACTCAAGAAAGGGAAACATTCCTAAATGCCTCATCGCCCCCTTATAAGTATGGCATGCTACATACCCATAAAAAGGACTCTACTTGACACGGCTTTGTGGACACCCAACGACCCTAAATCGTACTCTGATATTAAGTTTTTTACGACCCGAACCAGGGCTTGGACATGACGGGTATCTCAAGCCCATCATGGGTCGGAGATCACCCCCTTAGCCTTACCTCAAGAGCACATAAATATAAATAGTAGAAGTCAATCGAAATAGCAATGAGAAGGATAGATAAGTCAAATGTAAATTCTAGGAATCAAAACACAACAACTAATCCCACACATGTCCATAAGAGCCTCTAATACTAGAAATACTAACTAAGTCAGGAAATGCCCCCGACTATGACCAAAAAGAATCCAAAATGAAATACTAAGATAGTAGTAAAAATAATGAAATGTCCAAGCCTTTCAAAAGATAAAGGCTCACCACTTCATGGCAGATTCACGGAAATACCAAATCACCTAGCGCTCCATAGGAGCAATAGAAAATCCTTCAGATCCTACACCCTGAAATGATGTAGCATCCAAGGATGGTCAGTGGGGTATGCACTGACATGTAACTCGGGGAAAGTAATAAAATAATGTCATTTCTAAAAATCTGTCAAAAACCACATGCACAATATTTATATACATATATATAAGATGTCGAGATAGGGACAAAGGTCATGAACATGAGATTTTTAAAGTATTAACCTAAACTATTTAGCTTGTTCCATTCGTATCTCTATACTGCTTCCAAAGCATCTTTAGTTTTGACTCTTCTTTGTTCATATTCTAAAAAGATATCGAAACTAATGTAAGACCAAAATATTTGGAGGACTCTTCTGACAAAATCAAAAATATGTAATTGTCACTCTGCCTTTCCCCCATTTCCTTCTGTTTCTTCTTCTCATCCTTTGCCTACTGTATATAAACTACTAGCCTCAAAATATCTATGTCATTGTTTAGCATAGTAGCCTTACACTTTAACACCAAGTCATGAGATAGGCTTGAATCAAACTTCCTCATCCTAGACCTCATACTATACACAAGCTCGAAAGCGTAATGAGATAATTGGGTGAACTTTAATGCATACTCTTTAACACTGATCTTACCCTACTTCAAATTCACAAACTTTTCAGCCTTAACTTTCCTCAGCCCCTGAGGAAATAAATGATCAAAAAAAGCACTTGAGAACTCATCCCACACAGTCGGCTCAACATCTTCACCTCTTAACTCTTTCCACTCCTCATACCACTGATAAGCAATTCCTTTAGCTGATATGCTACAAACTCAACCTCTTCTAAATTACTAGCATGCATCACCCTAAAGATCTTCTCTATCTCATCAATAAAATCTTGAGGATCATCCTTAACCTTAAGCTTATGAAGGTTGGAGGATTCAAACTCATAAACTGGCCAATTCGAGTGACCTTAAATGAACTAGGGGCAGGACCAACTTGGTCAGAACGATAAGACTGTGATGCCACAATCTAAGTAAGCAGGTGAATGGATCTCGTAACTCAATATTTGATACATCTCTCTGGGAACAAGGAAACACCATCTTAGGAAGCCCAAGGAGGACTAGTAGGGACAGGTGGAACCCCAGGTAAAACAGTGCAGTATATTTAGTCTGCATATCATGAGTAGGATGAAATTCCTCCGTATTTTCCCTAGTTATGGCAGAGGTTTTGATGGAGTTTCTACGACCATCAGATCTTTGAGAAGACATGATCTAAAATCTGATTAAGCTAAGAGTTAGAGAAAACTCAAGTAATTAGACTCTCTAACATGAAATAGAACAAAAAGAAGGAAAACATTCCTAAATGCCTTGTAGCCTCCTCCTTATGAGTGTGGCACACTACACACCCATAAAAGGGACTCTATTAGACACGACTTTATGGATACCCAACGACCCTAAATCATGCTCTGATACCAAGCTTGTCATGATCCAAACCAGGGCCTGGCTATGACGGACATCCCAAGCCAACCAAGGCCGAAGATGAATCCTAACCTTACCTCAAGAGCACATTAGTAAAAAAACAAACAACAGAAACTAACCAAGATAAAAAAAGAGAAATTTATGAATCCAAAAGAAAGTTAAGAGTTAACACCAACTCTATGATAATATCCAAACATTATCCACAAAAGCCTCTAATCTAAGAAATACAACCTAAGTCGGTACATGCCCCGACTATAATAGAAGCAATCCAAAAGAACTGAAATAATAAATGAAACTAAGGGAGAGACTAGGCCTTTCGAAGGAATGGATGGTTCACAACTTCAACGGCTGATTAACAGGATTACCGAATCACCAAGCTTTACATAGGGACACAAAAAAATCCCTCGGAGCCTACATCATACAATAATGTAGTGTTCGGGAATGATCAGTACGACGAGTACTGTTATGCAATATGAAAGTTCCCTAAAAAAATAGTTGTTATTAAATCAGTTGTGAAATGCGCTCTTACTCACGTATCTACTGTTCTAGATCAGCCTGGGGAAAGGGGCATGAAACATGAAGGTCTAAAAACTTGAACTGTGTAGCTCGTTCTGACCTAAAGACATCCACAGACTATATGGGTCTGGCTCCCCCTGCCAGAAAGACCCAATCTATGTTGGCAATATGGATCGAAGAATAGGTTAAAGTCACCAAGACAATAACCTCCCAATAAACTAACTATGTACTACTACACGAAGCAAGCACAATGGTCATCCATATTTCAGGACAAGACCCCCCAATATTGGAAAATGAGATTTCCAATGTTGGTCCCCCTGAGACTACACTATCTCGGCGAGCAACGAAATTCTCTCTAAGCCCAAATTAAAATAGTTTGCACAAAACATTAACCAATAACCATGGAGTCTTTTAATAAGGCATTTCCGAATTCATATCGTCATACCAATAGACTTGCAAACTATTCCATTTATGCCAAACCATAACCATTTAGACTCCAAATTTCGTTTAAAATCCAAAATCATAGACATCATGGGAATTCCAAAATCTCTTTATATTTTTATCAATTAGTGCAATGCAATATTTCAAAAGATAAGTTAACTATGTAAAATCCTTGTTTAAAGCTAAGTTAACAAAGTGGGTTGAGGTTCATGTCCATAACATAATACAAAATCCATAATCATTGTGAAACCATATTTGCCAATTCCACCATTACCATGAAACACCAATTTAGTCCAAAATCCATCATTAAAAATCATGAATAAACCATTAAAATAAGGAAAAATAATGCAAGTGTTCAACACCAAAAAACCCTCAACCCTAATTTAATTAAACATTCATAAACACTTAAATAACAATTAAATGATGCAATAATATAATATTTAAATTAGGGAGTGTCCAACGTGCCTAAAAATTGAAAGAATTTGGAGAGAAGGTGGAATTTAGAGTCCGGGGTAGTGAATTCTTGTGACAACCTTGAGTTTCTTGAATTGAAAAATTTTGAGAGGGGAAGGGCAATGCTAAGAGTTGATAACTAATGGTTATGGGGAATAAAAGGGTGTTTTGTGTCGTTTAATAGGGCAAAGGACCAAAAAAAAGCCCTTGCCCCAATTGAAAAAAAAATGAAATTGAGCGAATTATGCCCAGCAGCGTGGCACACCGCTATTGCGGAGCCTAGCCAGTGTGTCACGCCGCTATCACGGAGGCTAGGCGGATTCCACGTCCTTATCATAGAGGCTCACTGGATTAGGGTCCTGAAATGACCCCGAACGCTTCTCAAAAAATTTCAAAACTTACCCAATACACTCCTTTAACATCTCCTATCATGATTCAAGTTAAAATTTATCGTTACACACACGAGAGAGTCAAAAATAAATTGATCAAAATTTTTATAGGGTCTTACATAAATCTAGCATATTATCGCTCACTAAAACCTACCCGAGCCCCATAAACCCGCTCGACTATAGTTAAAAAAGACATATTATCTGCGTATCATGCATGCCTACACTTTTTCCCTGGTTAGCTGTTGTTATCCCTTTTTAGATATTCATTATTATGCTCTACCATGGCAATCGAGTTTCTTTATCCTATTTCAGTAACTAAGAGATGGAAATGTTACGGTACCAGACAACTCTTTCCACCAAGGCTAGAAGCGATGGGAAGAAATCACATAGTGTTTGTCTTCTTTTTCTTTGTAAAACTGGAGTGTTTCAAACTTGATATCTCTAGGAACTGTAGCTTAACTTTTTCTGCATCATATTTTGCCAAATTTAAGTAATAAAGAGAGATGGAAGAAATTAAGCTTAGTAAATTACTACATCTCAATAATTAGGTAGTGTTTGACTTAACTTGTGCACACCTGTTGATAAATGTTAAAGAGTCTAAAATGATTTCCTTTTTGTTTTTCTTACTTACTTCTTCAGAACCTTTTTGTTGCCTTCCCCATCTCTTTAGATAATACATATAATTAACTTCCACTTTTAGGAGCTAATTATTTTGAAGTTATGTTGCACATTTTTGTAATTATTTTAATCTAATTTTTGATGTTCTTAATATTATCACTCTTGAAAATATTTATCAATATCCGCAACCATTCTGAGACAGTATACTCGGAAACTGCTTTCCAAAGAGATGGAAATATCTGTCAGGCATTAGAGATTGTGTGCAACTTCTCTGGTTTGGCACAACTTGGGCACATAAGAGAAGAATGTGTGGCCATTTTTGCTGACACATGTGAAGAATGGTTAATGGCATTACACGTACATATAAACAGAGAAGTTTCTTTTCCTTTCACCAGAATCCGTAGCTCCGAGATGATGTAAGCTAACCTATATTGTACACAACTAAGATGACAATACAATATTCGTTTTTAATTTTATATTTATAATCTCTACGATGACCAAGAAATGTAAGTCAGACATGTTATTTTGCTAGACAATTGTCAGCATCCAAGAACGATGTGTGTTTATAATTGATGTGTTTTTCATAACGTTGAGGAATCTTTCATCTTTAAAAGCAAATTATTTTTTGTATTTTCGCAGAGCTTCAACTTCTCTTGAAATGAAGTGTCTGAAGGGATCCCCCACCTCACCCCCACCCCCACCACCATCACCACCACACACACACAAAAAGAAAAAATCTGCTGCAACCATACATTTGTCATTCCTATTTCCAATTTTACTATGGCATACATAGTAGTTGTGCCTAGGGGTGGGCGTTCAGTATTCGGTTTGACATTTTTGAAGTTTGAATTAGATAATTTGGTAATCGGTATTTGAGAGTAGATACCGCATACAATACTTTAAGACATTAGTTCGATAATCGGTAAATTAAACTTCGGCTCGGTACGATATTTGGTAATACCATATTAAAGTTGGAGGTTTGCAAATTACGTTTAAACTTCAGAAAGTATATTTAATAAAATCCTATTTAATATTCTTTTTTGTGTTTTTTATGAATATATTATCAAGGTTCAAGAGATTCTTTGGAATGACTAATACTATTGTCTATTGAGTTTGTTAGACATATCATATATATGCAAACTATGTTTAAACTTTAAAAAGTATATGTTATAAACCAAATGGGAGAGCCCAACCCATAAGACTAGCCTGATAGGTGGGAGAACCCATTTGGTTACGTTTAAACTTCAGAAAGTATATTTAATAAAACCCTATTTAATATTCTTTTTTGTGTTTTTTATGAATATATTACCAAGGTTCAAGAGATTCTTTGGAATGACTAATACTATTGTCTATTGGGTTTATTAGACATATCATATATATGCAAACTATGTTTAAACTTTAAAAAGTATATGTTATAAACCAAACGGGAGAGCCAAACCCAAAAGACTAGCCTGATAGGTGGGAGAACCCATTTGGCCTATAAACCCCTTAGCATTTCTCTATTTTTTCAATGTGGACAATTGGTTCATAACAATCGCCTCCGCTTGAGAACCAACGACCTCGTTGGTCACGGCTGGCACCCCTCTTAGGTCCAAGCCACCACTCCTGGCGCATAGGCCACCACTCCGAGTCGTGGCTCCACGCGTGGATTGATCCTCGTTGGTCACGGCTATGCCCAGTTGGTCACGGCTGGCACCCCTCTATGGTCCAGGCCACCACTACTGGCACACAGGACACCACTCCGAATCACAACCTAACGCGCGGGTCCCCACACGTGGATCGATCCTTGTTGGTCATGGCTACGCCCAGTTGGTCACGACTAGCACCCTTCTTAGGTCCAGGCCACCACTCCTAGCGCGTAGGCCACCACTCCGAGTCACGGCCCAACGCGTGAGATTCTCAATGAAAGCACCAATGTTATAAACCAAACGGGAGAGCCCAACCCAAAAGACTAGCCTGATAGGTGGGAGAACCCATTTGGCCTATAAACCCTTTAGCATTTCTCTATTTTTCCAATGTGGGACAATTGATTCATAACAGTATATTTAATAGAAACCCTATTTAATATTATTTTTGGTGCTTTTTATGAATATATTACCAAGGTGTAATACCCTGGGAAATTTTTCGTAGAAATTTTGTGCGTAAACGTGTTGGGTTCTATCTTCTAGAATGAATTATAAATTTTCCGTGCGGAATGTATTAGATTATGACCCACCATTGAGTATAGTATCGAATAAGATTTCCAACGATATGTGGATCATCCAAAATGGACACCTGAGCGACGAATTATGAACATTCCGATCGAACCGTGAATAGTAGTGAACAGTAAAACGTGCAGGGGAAAAAGTACTGAGGCCTGACGTATTTTTGCTCCAACTTTAAACGATCATAACTCCTTGTACATAATGATCTGGGTGATCTACTATATATCAGTGGGAAATCTCTGCGAGTCCTATTTCCGATGAAATTAGTTTCATCCAATTTGTCTATCGGAGCAAAAAGTTGTGGTCGATCTACTTCATCCTTTCAAAAGTTAATTTTTGGGTCAACTTAAAACGATCATAACTCGTCGTACACAATAATCTGGGTGATATACTATATATCAACGGAAATATACGAGAGTCCTCTTTCTAATGAAATTGGTTTCATCCAATTTGGATATCGGAGTAAAACGTTATGGTTGATCTACTTCAGACTATCAAAACAGTCCACCAAAGGACAGATGCGAGAATTATTTGATTTTTAGGGGCGTTTTGGTCATTCCCCCTCACCCAAAATCCGTCCAAACCCTATATTAAAGCCTATTAGAAGCATTATATGTTATATTTCATCAAATTCCCTCAAAAAGAAAATCCTAAGCTCCTACATCCAACTTCAAGAACCTCCAAAGTTCACCATTAATTCTGCAAATTTATTCAAGAATCCAAGTTCCTAGTTCAAGAACTCCAAGAACCATCATTCAAAGGCACGATTAACATCTCAAAAATGAGTATCGATCTAAAGTTCATCATTCAAGGTATGTGGGATTTTTCAACAAGAACTCTGTTTCGTTCTTGTGCCCAAATTGATTTTTCTTTTATGAATATACATGATTTTACATGTTTTGATATGAATTTGAAGCATGAATTTATACCCTATATGATTTTACATGAGATTATGATACTCTATGTTTTGAAAGTTGAATTGAATGAGAATGATGACATTTTTGTACATAAAGCTGAATTTTCCAGATTTTAAAGTAAGTTATATATATTTATGATGAAAAGCATGAATCTTGAGAAAATTTAATATGATTTTGATGTATGAGACCTTGAGTCCTAATTGAAATTGTACTTTGAGAAATTATGTGCTATAAGCACAATGAGATTTGAATCCCAAAGCTAATTTTCTTTACCAAGATGTATGATTATATAGCTGAAATTTTAAGTTTTAAGTGATTATTTTTGTGCTTATGTCATAAAGTATGAAACTTTGGAAGGTCTTATGGTGATATTGATGTATGAGTTTTTGGAACCCTATTTGAGATTATTATTTTGAGAAAATGTGTGTTATAAGCACGTTGATGTTGAATATTTGAGATGTTTTGAATGATTTGACCTTTTGGTCGTGAATGAGTTATTTTGAACTCGACTGTGAAAGAAATCCACGTTTTTATTGATTATGATAAAGGGGTAGCAAATTGGCTCCCGATGAAAATTGTTGAAGTGTTTATTGTGGATTTTCTTTAATGTGAGCCTGAGGCTGATTTAAATTTTTGAGCTAAGTCCGGGAGTAATCTTTAGCACTGAGTGGGAGGTATAAAGTGACCTTACTTCCCTAGAACTACGTGCCCCCGTAGGATGTGAGCCTGAGGCTGATTTATATAGTGATCAGTAGTGTTTTTGAATTGATACTGGAAGTCCTACTCCGATGGCAAGGATAGGACGACTCTCCCCAACGTGGGTTGTACGTTGGACTCCATGTAGCTCACATGGTTTATGTCGGTTATAGGATCTCCCAGTGTGTGTGTGTGTTTCCTTATGTCTATGGTGAATGGTGAAGTGATTTGAAAGTGGAATTGTGAAAGTTATTCTTTCAAAAGATTTAAATGATATTTACATTATGAGAATTGATATTCTTGATGAACTGAAAGTGATTGACAAATTATATGATGACTCACATGTGTTATTATACTTATTTCATCCTCTCATGATTATTATGATTTTCTTTGGGCTATGTGAGTCTTTCATACATCCTGCATATTTCTTATAAATATTTATGATGATGATGTTTATACAACTGCATACACCCCCATATACTCGGTTCCTTTCCATGGTACTGACCCACATCTTCGGATGTGGGCTACATTTTCTCGGAATGTAGGTACAAGATATAGTTGCACCTTCGGATCCAGTCAGTTCGTGGTATCCAGTCAGCAGGTTATGAGTCCTTTTGATTCAAGGGCTTGGGTTAGTTATGCAGAGTTTATAGTGTTGTATTTTCTTTATTCAGTCGTATTGTATTGGGGTAGTCGGGAGTCATGACCTGGCTACCTACAATCAGTACTAGTAGAGGCTTCATAGACAGTCAGTAGAAGTTGATGTATTTTGTTTCAATTTTGGTTGTAAAGGCAGAATTGTAATCCTGTAAAATTCCATTTTTATATCGATCAGATTCAGAAAAGAGTTAATTTCTGCTGATTTGTATGGATTTGTATTTTTATGCAGTTGCTTATGAGTTATGCCAGTAGAAGGGTTAGCTTGGGGTCACTTGTGACCCTAAGCACCGTGTGACGTCTCGGGATCCGATTTTGGGGAGTTACACAAGGTCCCAGAGATTCTTTGGAATGACTAATACTATATTGTCTATTGGGTTAGTTAGACATATCATGACATAATATATATATATATATATATATTAAATAATTCGGTATACGGTAAATACTGAATACCAAACGGTATTAATATCTTATACCAAACCCAATCCCAAATACCGAAATATGAAAATCTTATTCCCAAATTTCATATCAAATAACAAATTACACCGAATATCAATTACTAAATGTTTTGGTTCGGTTCGATAATTCAGTTTTCGGTATTTTATGCCCAACCCTAGTTGTGCCTATATTCTTATCCTTTTAGGCAATTTATTTGGTCATCTTATTTGCATAGTGATTTTTGAGTTTGAAAATTCTAGAATATGTCATACTTTGTTTCTTAATTCAAGTCCGGTGCTTTGAGAGCAGGGCAATTTAGAAAAAAGAATTCAAGGGATTGTGTCCAGAATTCAAGAGATTGAGTTGCGCTTGGCCAACAGGAACCTTCTGGTGAAGAATTCACGCATCTGGTTGTAACTTCTGCCGGAACACTATGGTGAAATACTTATGTCAGTATCTAAATATATTGTGCAATAGACGGAACTACCATATGCGTATTGTCTGCTTTCTGATACTACAATTCTATACAAATATTATCTTTATTTGGTAAATGCACTTTCAGAATATGTATGTACGTACAAAATGAGATAGATTTTTCTTGAAATATTTTTTATTCCTTTACATTCTTCAGTAAAAACATAAATATATTTTAACTTATAAATAACTAAATCTCATGACTATTTTCAGAAGACTAAAAAAAAGATATAAACTAACTGGAGAAAAGTGAAGGAAATGTGTCATTTAAGTTTTGAATGAAGGATTCGTGACATTGACCAACTTAAAGGGTCAAACATAATTAGGAAACTTGATTAAGTTAATTGTGGACTTGATTAATATTTTTAAAAATTTCTAATCTTTTCAAAAATGCAAATCAACCCATATCCCTCTCTTCTCCAAATCATCAACCGTCTCTCTCCTCTCTCACTCAACAGTTTCTCCCAACCAACAGTTCTGCAAATTTATCATTTCAATCCCTAGTGACTTCAACCTATGGCAACAAATAGTTTAGCTTCGAGTTTCTTTTTGACTTTCAACCGTCAATCGACGTGACAGCCTTGCTTTCCGGCCACAACAACTTTGAGTTCTTCTTCTCCCTTTTCTTCTTTCACAGGTAAAAACTTATGGTCTTTTTAGTTTTGAAGAAAAATAGGAACTTGAGTCAACTTCTCTTCTAGTATTGGTTAACAATTTCAATACTTGTTGCTTTAATTTGAAATGCAGTCTGAATAAAATCCTAATTTCTGGTATTTCTTCTCTTCTCTTTTCATAGTGAAATATGATTTTTTTGTTGTTTGTTGCATTTTTTGAAGTTTGTTTTCATTGTTTGTGTTTGTACAAACAAAACAACGATGTTGATATTTTTGGTGTTGCGCCCGTTGCTGGGTTGATTTGTTCTTGTTCTTGGTAAAAATGATTCTATTGTTGTTGTTCTACTTAACAAAATCATGCTACTATTTTTTTCTACAATAGATTAACCATCTGATGCAACATATTAACTATCTGATGCAACAGATTAACCTTCTGATGCAACAGATTAACCATCTGACGCAACAAATTAATCATCTGGTACAACAAATTAAACATCTGATGCAACAGTCTTACAATCTGATGCAATAGATTAAACATTTGTTGCAATAAATTTACCATCGAATGCAACAGAGAAACCAACTGATTTATAATTTGATGCAACAGATTAACCTTTCGATGCAACAGATCAACCATCTGATGCAATAGATGGACCATCGGATTAAAAATCTAATGCAATAGATCAATCATCTGATGCAACAGATGAACCTTCTGATGGTTAAAATCCTATCAACTATTCCAACAGGACATGTTCAAGACTTTATTTTTCCAATTGATCATTCATCTATTGTGATAAATGACCCTTCTGTTGGAAGAAATCTAAACAATATTGATTGTTGATAGCAGTTCCAATAGATCTTTCATATGTTGCAACAACTGTGTGGTCTGTTACATAGACCAATCATCTATTTTAATAGATTAGTGATCTATTGTTATTATTGCAATAGATTACTCATTCGTTTCAATAGGTTAGTTATATGATCCAACAGATTACCTACCTGGTGCAACAAATATGTGATCTACTGGAACTATTATTTTACTGTTGTATATGTTAGATATACTGTTATCCTTTGTTAATGATTGTAACACCCCAATTTTCTGAATCGAAATGCTACACGGTGCTCATGATCCCGAGGGACCACAAGCTAACCCATGGCTGATATCTGTACCTGTACACTGCATAATATACATATAATATGTGGAAAACCTTAACATGTAGGCCATAAGGTTCAACTGAAGAGATATAGTAACATCCATGGGGTAATGAATACCCAAAACAACTGAATATAAAACTGAATACTGAATCTGATAGCTAAATCTGACTAAATATGAAAGCCTTTAAGTACTGTCTGAATAAGGAGTTGAAGACACATGTTTCCAACTAACTCCGTAAAACTGAACTGAAGTAATAAATGAATAAATCAAATCGTATTATCCTCGAATGGATGAGGACTCACTGCAACACTGCGACCGGAAAGCTACTGCTGGTTTGGAACTTGTGGCTCTGGACCTATGGTGTAACATGAAAAGAAAGCACCATAGCACAAATGCATCAGTACAACTAGAGTACTGAGTATACGAGTGAGGTAGGCTAATGCAAAGGGTTTACATGCATGAATAATGATAACTGACTGACTGATATGGATGTAAGAGTACAAACATACATACATAGTAACTGAGATCGTGAGTACGTGGTAGCTAAATCTGTACGCTAAATCTGTATGCTAATATATGACTGGAACTGTAGTTCTGATAACATGAGTGACTGTGTCTGACAGTCCTGAATCTGGTAGAACTCTCTGAGTCCCGTGCTATAACTGAATTTGACTGTATCTAAAAGTCTTGGTATACTGATATCTGAAGAACTGTCTGAGTTCTTTTACTGAGACTGATACTGAAACTGCGGGAGGTAGTTTTTTAATCGACATGCCCCATGTATACCATTACGGCTAAGCTGGGGTCCAATCTCTGCCCCGACTGGAGGGGTGTCAATACCGCGCCACTGGTAAGGATAGTTGTGAGTGACCCTTATCTGGCAGGTACTCAAAGTGAGAACAGTGGGACCCTAAACTGACAGGTTAAGCCACCTCATCAACCCTAATCTGACAGGTTAAGGTGTCTTAACCTACGCTGGCTACGTAGTTCTGGAACACAAGGATGACTGCTAAGAATCACACCCTGAACTGGCAGGTGAGTTCCCATCCTTGGATTCACTCGGTGCTAACTTCTACTCCCATATGAAGGGACTGAACATGATTCAATTGGCTGTACATGGACTGAATAACTGATATCCATTGATTGACGGAGTAGTACTATTATCTGAGAGTTAACTGAGATCATGAGATTTCTGATGTTTCCTGAGTCACATGACTGACTGAGTTCTATAGAGTATAGCTTGACTGAGATTTATCGTGGCACATGACATGGCTCTAGGCACACAACTATATTTTTTGGGTATGAATACCCCCAGGACTTGATAGAAGGAAACTGGCACACATGACATGACTTGATCACAAGATTAGAGTCCACAATTCACAATATTATAAGAAGGGGATAGTATACTTCATGTATTTATTCACATCTCAACATGGTAGGGAGAGCATGGATATATTTTGTGTATATAATTCATATTTATATTATCACACATGCTTTATGCCACAACAACAACAACACATAAATAGCATGTAAATTCCTATGGAAGTGTATAGCTAATATGGACTTGTCATTTAGATATCATGGAATCATGTAATTATGGGTTTCTAGAATCCTAGGAATTTTATCAAACACCTTGCATGCATTCTTTAAAGAATAGGTGGATTTCATACTTGCATCATATCAAACCACCTAAAGTTCATGTTTTTCAACTAACAACCACATATATTTCATGTAAACATCTTTAGATATCATTTTGAAACTTAAACAACAATCATCAACATGTACATGCTTATATCACCACAAAAAGTTTACAAAATAATATTTAAAAACATGGTTCTTGATATCTATGAATGTATTGGATCCATAGATGAGCACTACGCATACCTTCGATTAAGAATTCATGGAATCTACGGTTGAATTTGCTTGAAGCTTGAAAACCCAATGGAAACCCTAGACTTATTCTTGACTGAATTTTGATAAAATTAATATAAAGGGATGCTTTGGGGTTTCAATATCGTGTTTAAAGAGTATATATAGGGTTTTGCGAAGTTACCATATTGCCCTTGAGGAGTTTAAAATGAAAACTAAAAACTACACAAAATTTATCCCGATTTAGGATCCCGGCGCGATGCGGAGCTTGGTAAAATGCCAATTAATGACACCTGGAAGCTTGGAGTGAAGCGGGTCTATCACGGAGTCTTTATATAAATTGATGAGTGCCATTTTGGCCTCCGGCGTGATGCGCCATGCACTGAAATGGCATTCGTCTTACAGCAGAAACTTAAAATAGCCATAACTTCTTCACCGGGTGTCCGTTTTAGGCGAATTTGGTATTGACGGAAAACTTATTAAATTATATATCCGTTGGTAGGTCATGGGATAAAAAATTCGTAGTATAATGAGAGATATGATCGTTTGAAGTTGATGATACCAATATCCTTCTCAAGAATTCAATCGGTAAGGAATGTTTTGATTCGCACAATAGCTAGGACATATTTGAGACCTTAATTCACATCAACCTTGATCATGAAACTACCAAGGAACCATGATGTACTATTCATGAGCTTGAAATATGGTGCTCATAAACCCAAGGGACGACAAGCTAACCCATGACTGATATCTGTACCTGTACACTGTATAATATACAAATAATACGCGAAAAACCTGAACATGTAGGCCATAAGGTTCAACTAAAGAGATATAGTAACATCCATGGGGTAATGAATACCCAAAACAACTGAATATAAAACTGAATACTGAATCTGATAGCTAAATCTGACTAAATCTGAAAGCCTCTAAGTACTGTCTGAATAAGGAGTTGAAGAAACATGTCTCCAACTAACTCCGTAAAACTGAACTGAAGTAATAAATGAATAAATCAAATCATATTATCCTCAAATATATGAGGACTCACTGCAACACTGCGACTGGAAAGCTACTGCTGGTCTGGAACTTGTGGCTTTGGACCTATGGTGTAACATGAAAAGAAAGCACCATAGCACAAATGCGTCAGTACAACTGGAGTACTGAGTATACTAGTGAGGTAGGCTAATGCAAAGGGTTTACATGCATGAATTTTGGATCCATAGATGAGCACTACGCATACCTTAGATTAAGAATTCATGGAATCTACGGTTGAATTTGCTTGAAGCTTGAAACCCCAATGGAAACCCTAGACTTGTTCTTGACTGTTCTTGAGTGAATTTTGATAAAATTAATGTAAAGGGATTCTTTGGGGATTCAATCCCATGTTTAAAGAGTATATATAGGGTTTTGGGAAGTTACCATATTGCCCTTAAGGAGTTTAAAACGAAAACTGAAAACTACGCAAAATTTATCCCGATTTAGGGTCCCGGCGCGATGCGGAGCTTGGTAAAATGCCAATTACTGACACCTGGAAGCTTGGAGTGAAGTGGGGCTATCACGTTGGATACTTAGTTCTGGAACACAAGGATGACTGCTAAGAATCACACCCTGAACTGGCAGGTGAGTTCCCATCCTTGGATTCACTCGGTGCTAACTTCTACTCCCATCTGAAGGGACTGAACATGATTCAACTGGCTGTACATGGACTGAATAACTGACATCCATTGACTGACGGAGTAGTACTATTATCTGAGAGTTAACTGAGATCATGAGATTTCTGATGTTTCCTGAGTCACATGACTGACTAAGTTCTATAGAGTATAGCTTGACTGAGATTTATCGTGGCACATGACATGGCTCTAGGCACACAACTATATTTTTTGGGTATGAATACCCCCAGGACTTGATAGAAGGAAACTGGCACACATGACATGACTTGATCACAAGATTAGAGTCCACAATTCACAATATTATAAGAAGGGAATAGTATACTTCATGTATTTATTCACATCTCAACATGGTAGGGAGAGCATGGATATATTTTGTGTATATAATTCATATTTCCATTATCACACATGCTTCATGCCACAACAACAACAACACATAAATAGCATGGAAATTCATATGGAAGTGTATAGCTACTATGGACTTGTCATTTAGATATCATGGAATCATGTAATTATGGATTTCTAGCATCCTAGGCATTTTATCAAACACCTTGCATGCATTCTTTAAAGCATAGGTGGATTTCATACTTGCATCACATCAAACCACCTAAAGTTCATATTTTTCAACTAACAACCACATATATTTCATGAAAACATCTTTACATATCATTTTGAAACTTAAACAATAATCAGCAACATGTACATGCTTATATCACCACAAAATGTTTACAAAATAACATTTAAAAACATGGTTCTTGATCTCTATGAACGGATTGGATCCATAGATGAGAACTACGCATACCTTTGATTAAGAATTCATGGAATCTACAGTTGAATTTGCTTGAAGCTTGAAACCCCAATGGAAACCCTAGACTTGTTCTTGACTGTTCTTGAGTGAATTTTGATAAAATTAATGTAAAGGGATGCTTTGGGGTTTCAATACCGTGTTTAAATAGTATATATAGGGTTTTGCGAAGTTACCATATTGCCCTTGAGGAGTTTAAAATGAAAACTAAAAACAATGCAAAATTTATCCCGATTTAGGGCCCCGGCGCGACGCGGAGCTAGGTAAAATGCCAATTATTGCAACCTGGAAGCTTGGCATGAAGCGGGGATATTTCGTAGGATTTATGGAAATTTAAATTTGCCATTTTGGCCTCTGGCGCGACGCGCCATGCACTGAAATGGCATTCGTCTTACAGTAGAAATTTAAAATAGCCATAACTTCTTCATCGGGTGTCCGTTTTAGGCAAATTTGGTATCGATGGAAATATTATTAAATTATATATCCGTTGTTATGTCATGGTATCAAAAAATCATAGTATAATGATATATATACTTTTTTGAAGTTGACGATACCAATATCCTTCTCAAGAATTCAATCGGTAAGGATTGTTTTGATTCGCACAATAGCTAGGACATATTTGAGACCTTAATTCACATAAACCTTGATCATGAAACTACCAAGGAACCATGATGTACTATGCTTGAGATTGAAACATGGAGCTAATATTGATTTGGATTTTTTTCGGGGTATTACAACGATGCATTATTCAATTATAATCTATTTTATGTTCTTGTTATTTTTAGATTATATGTCTCCTAAAAGTCCATGTAAAGGTTCAAGTGAAGAATCTAGGCTACATCCACCACTCTATGAGCTTGATTTACAAGCGGTATCTCAATCAGATGCAAAATATGATGAATATGGGGAGGAGAAATATTTCAAAAGAGATGATCCAAGTGCTAATAGCCCTTCCACCGAAAAATTTCTCAAAACCTTCAGCATTGATCGTTATCCTATGAGAATGCAGCGCGATTGTTCCATTAATTTAACAGGTGATTTCGTGGTTAGTTCATACATTAAAAAATCTTTTGACGCCTTCAGAAAAATAACAAAAATTGGATTCTTATTTCAGGGACAACTGTAGTGCTCGTTTCCAATTGAAAATGGTATATGATCTTCTCAAGTGTAGATTTATGTATGAAACCAAAGATAAGATGAATGAGGTATGGATAAATTACTATGACATGCCTGTTTATTTTGGTTGGAAGGAGTTTTTCATAGTTACTGGACTAAAATATTATCCTCCTTTTCCTTCTCAAGTTATACCTATTCTAAACCAAAAAAACACCCCCCACACCCAATAAAGACAAAGGCAAGTCGAGTGATCGTGATGACCTGGTGTCCATTGTTGGTCCAAGCTTCAAAAATAAAAATTTGGTAGAAGTGTTGAAAGGTAAAATAATTTCAAAGAAGCACAAGCAATCATTGTGCTAGGTTTGGTTTGTACATAATATTCATTGGGCGAGAGACGTTAACAAAAATATAAGTGTTGGTTTAGTAAAGCTTTTCAAGGATCTTGAGGAATTTAACAATTATCCTTGAGGTTATGAAAGCTTCAAAATGACTGTCAAATATTTGTTGACTCCGTTAATGCCAAAGACAGTCAACTTATATGGTTTTTCATGGGCTTTCATGGTAAATATTTCTTTTATTATAATATGATTTATTTTTTTATTCAATAATAATTTTGATTTATTGGCGTTATTTTATAGGCTTGGGCGTTTGAAGTCATTCCTTATTTGATACAACAAGTAAACTACCAGGAAGAAGTTTTCTATCCAAGAATCTTGAGATGGTTATCGACCAAAACTGATAAAAATATAAAATTTCTTGATCTCTTCAACCCTCCAAAGGATGCAGTAAGTATAATTATAATTAAGTTTTTATTTTAATTAATTATTTTTTTGAATGATCTAATTATCATTCTAATATATGTAATGATTTATGTTAGATTGTGCATCCATCTCTTGTTCCGACCAATAGAGAGTTGAAGATGCCATTTTTTCATACTTTACGGTCTATTCAAACTTTATTGGACCCTAATGTCATTGACAGAATAAAAATAGAATTGTTTGGAGCAACAATCATCATAAGAAAAACAATTTTAGAGGGTGGGCTTGTTGTTGTTGATGGTCTTAGTGGTGATGGAGTTGTTGGTGGTGGTAGTGGTGCTGCTGTTGGTGCTAATGATACTCCTCTTATAGTTTTTAAAACAAACCATTATGAGTATGATCGTACTGGTTATACAAATTTTGCCTCTCCTAGCAAGTGTTCTGTATGCAAATATAAAGACTGCAAGACAAAACATGATATAGTGATTAATGCTATTAATGCATTAACTGCTTTGTAAAGAAATTGACATCTAAGAGGGGTGTCATTCCATCAAAGAGGATTTTATATCCATCCACTCCATTAGTGATTAAGTCTAAGAGGAGAAGGAAAGTAATTTCCAAGGCATTATCAAGCATCTAAAAAGGAAAAATTGCAACTCCTTTGTCCGTGTGTTGCACTATTGAGCAATGTACAAGGGCCACAGGAGAGTTGCATAAGCTGGAGAAGGTGAATATATATCGTCTTTCCAACTAACAAACAGACACATATCTGTTTCAACATATGTGTACATATAACACATCTGCTGAAAATTATCAAACAAATATATACATTAGTTGCAACAGTTGACTAACCTATTGCATCAGATACAGTATCTGTTGCAACATATGTCTCATCTATTTTAATAAATCAAATAGCTCTACGTACCATTTTTATTTGTACCAATAGATGACATATCTGCTGCAACGGATGAGTTATCTATTGGGATAAATTAAATCAAGACTTCCTACCATTTTAGTTTTTCCAAACAGATGAGTCATAAGTTACAACAAATGGTTCATCCGTTGAAAATTATCATACAGGTCTTCCTCATGTTATAATTTATCCCAACAGTTGATCCATCTGTTGTAACAGAAATATAATTTGTTTGGGACAATTTAAAAAAGGAGGAAGACCTGTTTGATTTGCTAAAACAAATGAGTTATCCGTTTCCATTTTTTTGTATCTTGTGATTAGCATTGACCAATTCTAAATTTTCAGGTGGATATCACTGTAGAAACTACTGTTGAACAACATTGACAATATGCTACTCTTTTTATAGAATTACGGAGAAGCAAAAGCGCAGAAACCATACGCAAGCGACATTAAAGATTCACGATGACCAAAGCTGAATTCCATAGCACTAGATGAAGAACAACTTGTACATATTGATTAGAAATTTATAGCTTGAGTCTATCAAAGTAATAACCTCACCCCTCCTTAGGAATTGTTGGCATCAAAACTTAAATTGTTGATTTATTTATTGAGATTAGTACCCATAATAATTTTTTTATATTTTATTTATTTATTAATTTATTTCATGTAATTTCTAAAGGCTTCGGTTTATTTTATTTTGTCTATGAATTTTATTTTATCTTTATATTTGAACTTATTAATTAAAATGGAATACTAGATTCAAATATTACAACAGATAAGGTATCTGTTGCAACAGATGACATATCTGTTGGAAAATATCAAACAGATTTAGACATATGTTGCAACATATAGGTAATCTATTGGAAATTATCAAACAGGTCTTCCCACTATTGTAACAGATAGAATTAGATAGAAACATCGGCATAATGCAATAGATGACTATCCTATTGCAACAGATAAACTATATATCAGAACAGGTAGAATATCCATTACAACAGATGGACAATCTATTGCATTATAAAAAATCAACTTTCATTATACATAAAAAATTGTCACTACATGTAAAGTGAAGTGACTTGAAATAAAAAATGTGGAACCATCGACAGGCACCTAAAGTTGCAGCTATCTTTCACTTTGGCACCTCAAGTAGACAGTGTTCATTTTAAACACCTAAAATAGGCATCAAATGTGTTAGTTTGACACCTTTTTCCCTATTGGCAGCTCGCATGTAATTCACGCAGCCAAGGCTCGTTGAAACCTTATTTTTGCTGACTTGGCATCTGATTTGGTCCCCAATGGTTATTTTTCCCCATTGTCTTATATATTCATCTTCTTCCTAAAATTTAATCCTAAATTCTCAAATCTTCTTCTTCATCATCTGTTTTTCTCTGTCCAAATTCTTCAAATTATTTGTATTTGTTTTTTTTGTATATTATTTTCATTTTTTCCAACTGAGCTTGACAATGTCGAGCTCATCTTCCAATATTTTTTGTGATAAAGATTTTTGATATTGTAAGTGTGGTCATGAAGATTTATTGAAGACTTCTTGGACTCAACAAAATCCAGGTCGTAGGTTTTTTACTTGTAAGATTTCAAAGGTAATATTTTTTATTTAATTAGTTGATTAATTATTGACTTGTAATTATTTTGCAATTGTGGTCTTGTTTTTATAGAAGTTGGGTGGATGTAATTACTTTGATTGGTATGAAGAACGACACCCTTCACAAGAAAATCGTGTAATCTGGGGTTTGTTGAAGAAAGTCAAGGTTTTTGAAGAGAAACAAAATTGAGCAAGAAGATACTACATTATTGGCGTTATTGCTACTGGTTTGGTGGTGTTGGGTACATGAATATTCAAGCTTAATTGCTAAATTTTTTATTGTGGTGTATTTGTATTTGCTACTGGTTTGGTGTTGTTGAGCACATGGATATTCAAGCGTAATTATTGGAAAATATCAAATAGATTTAGACACATGTTTCGACATGTAGGTCATCTGTTGAAAATTATCGAATAGGTCTTCCCATTGTTGCAATAGATAAGACTTATGCTGCATTTATTTTTTTTAAGATTCGGACATCTGAATCTGAATGCACATCTGAATGATTAAGATGTTGTCTCTAGATATAAAAACTAAATGATTAAGACTATTTGTTTTTCAACATCTGAGTGGGCAAAACTTTTTTATTTGTATATATAATAAAACAAAAAATACAATTCAAATAAAAAATTAATTATATATTAGAAAAGTATGTAATTTAATACAACAAAATTATTATTTGATTGAGAAAAGATATTTATGTTTGTTAGTGATAGTGAAGATGGTTTATAATGGTGGTTGCAGTGACAATGATTGACGTTAGTGATTAATAATGTTGGCGGTGATAGTTGGTATTGTAGTGACTGTTATGATGGTGGTGATTTATGGCAGTGGTGGTGGTTGTGATGTGGCATTGCTTGATGTTAGTAGTTTGAGGTGTTGATTGTCTTGGGTGAAACATGAATGCATGATGGTACGATGTGTAGGTGTTAGTTAGATATGTTGTTTGTTTTTATGGTGGAGATGGTTATTAGTAGAGATAAATTGTAGCGATAGTAGTGGTTGAAGTGGTGGTAGAGGTGGCATTACTAGTGACAATGTGGTGACGACTGAAGAATGTGTGGAGGTTGTGATGTATTAGTGGTAGTTAGTGGTGGTTCTAGTTATGATAGATGAGTTGGTCAGTAGTAGGGATTGGTTGATAGTGGTTGATGATGGTGGTGGTGTTGACGGCGGTAATAGTGGTGAATGTAATTAGAATAATAGAGGTAGTAGGTGTGGTAGCGGTTGACAATAGTGGTTGGTAGTGATATTTGTTGTTGATGGTGGAGATGGTTGGTGGTAGTGGGTGGTGGTTGACAATGGTGGTGGTGGCAGAGGTGGTTAGTGGTGGTGACTGCTGATTATGAATAGAGTGCTAAATATTATCCAACACCAGAATATCTCTTCAGACCTATTAAGACTTAGTTCTAGATCTGAATAATTAAGACCTATTAAGAGCTAAAATCTTAATTAAAAATAAATGCACTTAATAGTCTGAAGTCTGAATCATTCAGATTCAGACCTCCATTACCTGCAAATAAATGAATCCTTAGATAGAAACATCGACATAATGCAACAAATAACCAACCTATTAAAATAGATAAATTATCTGTCAGAATAGATAGAATATATTTTACAACAGAAAGACAATCTGTTGCATTATAAAAAAATTAACTTTCATTAGACAAAAAAAATTGTCACTACATGTAAAGTATGTAAAGTGAAGTGATTTGAAATAAAAAATTATTATTTCACAGGTTCTTCTTCATACACAGGCTCCAAGCGTCTAGTTAGTACCCCATAAGCCCAGACCTCTTGCATGTTTGCCACAGTGTTGTCGCACAAAAAGGTCGTTGGCTCGACCATTTTTGTGTCGGTCAACAAACATTCGATGTGTGCAAATGCGTGCGACCCACACTCGATACCGGTTTTATTTTTTGGAAGGTCCATATCCTTGTTTCTACCTTCAAAATCCCATGGTTGATTCATCAACACTTCCGGTTGAAAATGATCCATCAGTTTACTCTGCCTCAACAAGACGGGGAACAACTCCAATTGTAGCTACATGTGGATAAAAAAATTGGCCTCGTCCAAGGCAGGTTAGTTGCAGCCATAAAGCTTGATCTTTCCCTCCTCGAGTAGTATCTTAACAGCCCAATAATGTATGAGATCCATGTTCATGATCCAAGAATCCTCTTTGACTCGGTCCAGCTCTTGACATGTGGATTTGGCCTCTCCCCTCTAACATATTTTATCATTTCTTCATCCCAATGGAACCGAGAACTAAAAAATTAAATCCCACACCACTGGGAGTTGAAACTAGCTTACTGAGATCATCGTACATATCCTTGAAATTCTTTTAGAAGTCGAGGTCCATTATCCTATCGGCAGCATCATAAGCTTCCAGGTACGTTTATTGCCTGTCCCTCATAAGGCAGAGAATTTCTTCAACATACTATGATATAAGAAGTCAATTTTTAAATAGGTTAGTAATTGTAAATAAGGAAAATATAGTGGAAAGATTCAACGGATGGTACATTTATTGCAGAGGGTTCTCTGAATCTGTTCACAAATTACCCATCTAACGTAACTTATGCAAGATATGGGTAATATATTGCAATAGAACCACTACAAGTTGCACCAGAATACACAGTTGTTGCAACAGATGACACATTTGTTGTGTATCTTCATCTTCATAGAGTAGATTAGAAGGCTAGGTTAGGAAAAGTAAACTCCACGTACTGCGTACGCATATCTATCATACTCTTGAAGTCTTGGGTAGAAAAGGTATAGATGGGGTAATCTTGTGCACCTTGCCTGACATTCTTGGACCGACACAGATCCCTCTTCTCTTTAGCGCCAAGTTTCGTGCATATGTCCACCTTTTTGAATAGCCCCTAAACTTTAACAACTTTTGGAGAGGGAGGAGTTGCAATTTTTTTATTTTCGATTGGAGAGTACTAGGCTAATTACTCATTTCTTTCTCCCAGCCACCACTGTAGGAGTGTATGGCTCCCTCACCTTTTTGGATGGTATGACACCCCTTTTGGATTTTAATTCCTTAACAGCTTTAGCAATAACCGCTACTTTTTTAAAGAGTTTATCCTGACTGTCCTTGCACTCTTTGTATTTGCAATGATAATATGAGAGTGAAGAGGAGTGAGATAGACCAGTGTAAGGGTGAGAGGGACCTGTGAAAGGGGTATTTTCAAAAATATTTTTTTTTTAGCGTTAACATGCTTATCATCACGACTGGCAGTAGCATCAGCATGCCTACCACCAACATCAAACTCACCAGCAACACTCCCAGAAGAAGCACCCGAATCTGTTGTAGTTGGTAGGTCATGAAGAACCTACTCATTAGGATGACCTTGCCTAACTGCTCTTCTTATGGCTATTTCTCCTGCCAATTACTTCTTTATTAACTCCACTGTTGGGTCTGCTATTAGATCAACAAGACCTAGAGTAATAAAAGAAGTCATCCCCAACTCCTGCTCAGTAGGCACGATCCATGGATGCACAACCTATAAAAAAAGAAAGATACGTTTAAATCATATAATAATTTGCAGTCTATTGGGTTACATGTTAACACAGACAACTTATGCAATAAATGATCTTTCTATCGCAATAGTTGATCTATCTATCATAATAGATTAATAATATATTACATCAGATTACCCATTTGTTGCATAATTTACAGTAGATGGGTAATCTGTTGAGTCAGGTTCATAGAAATAAAGCAACAGATAGGTAATCTGATGCAAAATATGAATTGTCTATTGCAACAAATTACCCATTTGTTGAACCAGTTGTAGTAAATGGGTAATCTGTTACAACACATAACCCATCTATCACAACAGATGGCACATCTGTTTTAATATCTTTCTTTGAGTTAAATTATTCAATATAAATTAATGGATGAGTAAGAAAATAGTGATTAAATTTATCATTAAAACCCAAGAAAAGTCATATAATTTGATCGTCTTTGGGGATAGTTTTGTCAGTAAATATTTGACAGTCAAGTAGTAGCTGTCATATCCCAGGGATAATTGTTGAATTTCTCAAAATCCTCAGCAAGCTTCAACAAATCATCTTCTAGGACTTTGTTAATGTCTCTTGCCAATATAATGGAATAGGAAAACCAAACAAAGCACAATTGATCCTTGGATTTCTTTGATATGGTTTTATCCTTGACATGTTCTATCAACTTATTGTCTTTGTACCCACGTACAACAATGTCCAACAACCCATCTATTTTTTCCTTGCATTTGTTGGTTTTTGTGGGTGTCGTTGGGACAATGCCTTCCCACTATTTGATGGTGGTGGTTTGGCTGTCTTGATGGCCTTAGACCTTTTGTGTGGTGTTTCCTTGGTAGGAGGTTCTTCTGGATGATTGCATCTCAAGCCCGTCACTATGGCAAACTCTTTCAAGCCAAAACAATTTGGCATGCCATAGTAGTTGATCCAAATTTCAACCATCTTTTTCCCCCTCCTTCAAATCTTTATCATCCCCCACGTACTTGATCCTACGCTTGAGAAGACCATATACCATGCTCATTTGGAAATGGGCAGTGTGGTCCTTAGGAAGCTCAAGAAAGTGTACAAAGCAGCTCTTCTTAAAAAGTCCTTCTATGTTTTCATTCTTCATAATATTCCTAAATTCTTCAAAAGGTTTCCCCAACTGACATTTAAGTAAAAGATCACTAGTTAGTTCTACAGGGTCATCTATCGGCATCGCAACTTGAAACCTGTCCATACTAATAGTTTCGATAGCCTCATGCTTGGATTTTGATATTAATTCACGCCCCATTGGTGATGTATTATCATCCTTTTTCTCACTTTCTTCTCCCTTTTCTTCGTGTTTTTCTTCTTTTTTCTCCTCCTCACTTTTATTTTCCTCATCACCATCTACAGACCCTTGTCCACTTCCCTCAACATAATTTTCATAACTTTCATCAGCTTTACTTTTCCTCGAATGAGATTGTTCAGGAAGTTCCTCTGATCCCCTCTGTACTGTAGCCTTCTTTGTTAGGTGGTCAGAAGTTGATCCATTTTCACTTTCTTTTCTTTTGGAAGACATATTTTACCTACAAACAATAGAAAAACAAAAATTACATTACAATTGATGTATGCATAAATTTTAAAAAATACATAACAAACACCACCAATACCGGCACCATCAACAGCCACCACAAACACCACCAACTAATGCCACTAACACCACCACCAACAACCACCACAAACTCCACCAGTGCCACCACGACGATGACCACCACCACCACCATGAACACCAATACCACAAACACCATCATACAATACCACGATAGTCAACGGAACACTACAACAAAAACTAGGGTTTTCTCAGGTTCTTCCTACAATTTTACCATCAAAACTCAAAATTTTAAACCCATTCTCAAATATGCAACAACAACAACAACAACAAACCCAGTGAATTCCCACCCAGTGGGGTCTGGGGAGGGTAAAATATATGCAGTCCATACCGCTACTTCCAAAAAAGTAGAGAGGCTATTTCCGAACTTAAAAGCCCTAATTTTTAGAAAAAAATAAATATAGAACCTTTCTCAAACTCTTTTACCTATGAAGACAGAGAAAACGATGGATACAAGTAAGAATGAAGTCGAAAATAACACCTACGTGGTTAGAAATGAGAAGAAAATTGATCTGTTGTGAAGGGTTGAACAATTTGTTTAGTAGTTGTTGTCTGTATTGTTGAAAGAGAGAAAAGAGCGAGAACTCGATATTTGAAATGATGAAATATTTTTCCCGCAAATAGATGATTTGTATGGGTTGATTTGTATTTTGGAAAGAATGACAAGTTTTGAAAATGTTAATTTGGTCCGAATTGATCTTAATTATTTTTTAAAATTTTAAAAGATATACGTAATTTTTAACCGTATCATCATAATAAAGTGTATTAAGTTCAACTGGAAAACTGATGAATTTTAGGTATTAGCTTGATAATGAGGAAATAAGAACCGTTTCAACTCAGAGTGATCCATCGACGACTCAGGTCAGGAGGAACACAATATGAACATCATGCAATTGCCAAAGACTCAATTGAAGTTTTAGTTGACCCTAAGAACCAACCCCTAGTTCTAGCTAAATCAATTTAGGTATTAGCTTGATAATAAGATAATAAGAAATGTTTGAACTCAGAGTGATCGATAGATGACTCAGGTCGGGAGGAAAGCAATACCAACATCATGCAATGCAAAAGACTCAATTGAAGTTGTAGTTGACCCTATGAACTCACCGCTAGTTCTAGCTAAATCAATTAAAGTATTTGTTTGATAATAAGTTAATAAGAAACATTTCAACTCATAGTGATTGATAGTGCACACGCAAGTGTACGTAATCTTATCAACTAGTAAAATGACCTAATGAAATCCAAGTATCGATCCCACAGGGACTTGTGTCGACCACTATCCAATTCTAGTTTAACAATTGAGATAAAATAATCAAGAAGAATGTTGAATAATTGTAAACTACAAAAAAAGTAAACAATGCATAAAAATAAAGGTCTTGAGACAATCAATAGGAGAAAGCCAAAGGTTAAAGCATTTCAAACAATTATACTACGTTATTGGACTTCATTCGTTAATTCGTTTATCTTTGTTGGTGATTCGTAGGGTTAATTGCATGATCATGGTCTCTCGGCCTCTAACCGTTTACCTAACTTGGACATTACAACTACATCGTTGAGCGGTAATGTAATAATCCAATTAAGTTCTTTAAGCTATCATCCTACGTGTGAATTAAGTAAGGAACTAAGTACATCCCTGTCCTAAACTCTAATTTGAATTCCTTATGTTATAAAAGAAGACAAACCATACTTTGTTTATTCCCATGTTCTATCTCCCTATTCCCTCTCCCAAGATCAAAAGGTTAACAATTGATATATTCTAAGGGTAGGTAATCCTTAAAATACTTAAATTAAGAATAAACAAATTACCAATAATGATAAGCAAATTAAACAAAATTAATCCAAAACAATAGTACTCATGATCTTGGCCTTAACCCCGAAAAGTGGGTTTAGTCTTTAATGGAAATATTCATCATTCAACCCTTTGGATTGATGAGACAAACTATAACGAAACTAAATTAAAGAATGATAAAATCTAAAAAGAAGTTTTGGTAGCCTCCAATGATGTCCCAAGATGTTTAAAACGTGTTTTAGGATGTTATATTTATTGTAGACAAGTTATAAACTGACTTGGATTAGGTTTCCACGTTGTTCTTATTAAGCAAGGAAATATTTTCCCAATTTTCATGGGTACTGTATCGCGTTATAGTGCCAAATGCCATCACTGGGTACTTTTGTCATAACTGGGCACTTTTCTCCCGATTTTGGTGCTCATCTCGAAGCGGTGTAATCGCATTGAGCTACTGTTTTGGGACAAATGCCAATTGACTTAACACCGCGTTGAGGTAAGCTACAATTTTGGGACCCTTATGAATCCAATGGTATAAATAATGTGCCCATTGTCCAATCGCACATACCACACGCGCCCAGAATATTTCAGGGGTCCAAATTGCATTAATTTGTGTATTGCGCTTCCGTAGAGCCATTCCAAGACTTTCTGAGTTGTTTCCACTTGATTTGAAGCTTGTATATCCTTCATATATCATAATAATCCATTCACCAAGCATACTATAGCATTAAACAAAACTATTTAGATCTCAAAATAACACAACATCCAAGATGGTGAATCAAAAACACGAGCTAAGCATAGGCTAATTTTACTTTGATCTTTAACTCACTGTTTCGACTCTTGTCTTGATCCAATAGACCCTTGAACATTATCCAAAAGTTTTTTTACATATAAACACACAATAAAAACCTTAGGAACTCATTAAAACACATTAGAACCCAACACAATAGACTAGACAAACACCTAGCTCAAGCTAGTCACGCTAATTTTCTCGGTTGAACTCTAAATGATCAATTTGAATCAAAACTTATGTGAAAACACCTTTAAACATTGTAAACACATACTTGGACACATAAATTCTCATTTATATCATTATCAACACATTAAGCATATGAGTTATCCTTAAAACAAGGCTTACAAAGCTAGAATAGTAACGCTAGAATGCATAAATACACCCAACATCACCACCCCACACTTAAAGTCTTGTTCGTCCTCGAACAACTTTTCACTACAAGCGCTATGAGGTGAAGAAACTCCACACTTCTACTAAAATCAATACACTCAAGTTAGTACTATAATGACTACACGGAATACAAGTTCACAACACTAAGCATATTATACACAATTGAAAGCTCAAGAATCCTACTTCCAAACATCCTAGCCTCAAGAATGGACTCCACAAGTGGCAACCTCATGCATATTGATCAATTAAAGACATCATACAATTCACCCACATTTATCAAACATGTGCCCCTCACAATAAGAGAGTTACCCATAATCACTCATAATAATACAAATTATCACAATGGGTATACAAATCAAGTTACTCTCACTCTCACAAGGAATTCACAAGTTACACATAATGAAACACAGGCTTGCCCTTAGTGTCATACTCTACTAATATCAGAATGATGAATGTAGGATCAAATAGGTCTTTTCTGGGTTGTAATGTAGGCTAAGGGACTGGTAGGAACTATTTGGGAATAGTGACTAACCTCTCTAAGCACTTTAATACACTACATTATATATTTAAAACCAATCTCCAACAACTAAATTTCACTTTTTCCATCCACCCATATCTTTTGTTTTTCTCCATCTCTCTTAAGAATTTTCACAAATACATGGTGGAAGTATTGTTTTTTACCACATGAATCAATTTTTTTCTTTTTTTTCTTTTTTCTTTCACAGCCATGGTAATATTTCTAGAATAATTTCTATCACACCCATCCACCACACATCAATTATCAACACCAATAACTATTACCTTGGGGCATCAAATTCACCTCTTTTTTCTTCTATTTCACTCTCATAACTCAATTAATTTTTTATTAAAGCGCCTAGGAGCTTTTTGGATCAAATAAAGGTCTATCAAAGAAGGGATTCGATTACTTATGAGGCTACCAAAGAAAAAGCTAAAGGATCAACGGGGTTTAACTAGGATTATGCACAAAGGGTAGGTCAAATAGAAGGTAAAAACAAGGCTATCAAAGAAATTCGTATATCATCTCCTAAACGCACTCTTTATTTTGCTTTATACACATACCGAGAAAGTTCTAGACATTACATACAACAAGGAATATACAAAAACCTTACATCACACATGGCATATGCTTAACTCACATATAATCATCATAGACTCTCAACCAACAATAGCATGAATTCAATTTTAAGCCAACAAGTACAAGAGTCACAAACATGAGCCTAAGAGTCTCAAAAGTAGAAATTCACTCAATCAACATGCTTTTACCAAAAAAAACACTTGCACCATGTAATAAAAAATAGCACCAACAAGAATATCTTACACAATTTTTTTAAAATTGAGCCAAAAATTGGGATTTCCCTACCCCACACTTAAAAATCTACTTTGTCCCCAAAGTGAACATTAAATTAAGAGATAGAAATACTTCTTGAGGTCTCTAGGCCTAGCTAGCAGCATCTTTTGTACATCAAGAGAGTCCGGGGACCCACACTTAGTCTTTGTCATGCTCCTTAGCTTAGGTTTTTGGTACTCAGACTTCCCATCAACCTGTGACTCAACAAAAACAAAATTACGTAAAGTAAAGTAAAAAAACTTAAAAAAATAAAACATACCGTAACTTGGGTTGCCTCCCAAGAAGCGCCTAATTTAGTATCGCGGCATGACCCACATCAACTTTTTTCTCCATCTTGAGGATATAAATTTCACCCCCAACATCGTATCCATCTTTTTGCCTCGATCATAGGGAGGTGGTACAATGATTAAGGAACAGGGTAATGGAATGTGCTTGGTAAACCACTCGGCCTTGTGGTGAGGTGTGTTTTTATGTTGCTTATTCGTGTAAAATCAAGAATATAGGATTCTTGTTTCTCATCTTTGCACTCTTCCACTATTTTAAATAATTCCACAGACAAGACATCATCTAAACATAATGTAGAAAAGTGCTTTGAGTGAGGCCCAACAAATCCCACTTCAAAATTTACACTATCCTCAACACCCTCACTCTTATTCACTTCCTTAATTTCAGTCTCAAGAAAAAGATGACAACTGAATGGTTGTGATTCTTGTGGTGGTGGTTGTATCTCCTTAGCCCGTTCAACAATTTTCATTTCCGAGTACTCAAACTTTCTCGAATTATCAGCAACTTTGTCTGCAACCGATTGGGGAGGCAACTCTGCATCTATCTCCAGCTGATTATAGAATTGTTTTTTAGCCTTCTGATGGTTCTTCATGTCTTCCAAAAACTGTACTTGAGACACTAAAACTTGTTTCATCATCTCTTCCAAATTACTCATTTGAATCACGGCCTGGTTATTTTGAACCTGCGACTGCTGAAACTACTGCTGCTGATTATAGGCGTTTACATAGTACTTCCTTTGATCTTAGCCCACAAACATTACTGAATCGGGGTTTACAACACACATATCTATAGAATAACCACTATTGCCACAAACCATACACCAACAAAAATCGTCACCACTCGAAAACCATCTATCCCAGGCTGACATCTTAAGAAGTGTGAGAAATAAAAAACAAGAATAAAGAAACTAAAAAAGAAAAATAACTAAACTATTTACAGCTCCATATAGCTAAACTAAAAATAAGATAATTGCCAATTTACAAGTCCCCAGCAACGGTGCTAAAAACTTGACAGCGCACACGCAAGTGTACGTGGTCTTATCAAGTAGTAAAGTGGACTAATAAAAGCCAAGTATCGATCCCACACGGACATATGTTGATAACTATCCAATTCTAGTTTAACAATTGAGATAAAGTAATCAAGAAGAATATTGAATAATTGTAAACTAAAAATAAAGTAAACAGTGCATAAAAATAAAGGCCTTGAGACAATCAATAGGAGAAAGCCCAGGGTTAAAGCACTTCGAACAATCATACTACGTTATTGGAATTCATTCATTAATTAGCTTATCTTGATTGTTGATTCGTAGGGTTAATTGCATGATCATGGTCTCTCAACCTCTAACCATTTACCTAACCTGGACATTACAACTACATCATTGAGCTGGGATGTAATAATCAAATTAAGTTCTTTAAGCTATCATCCTACGTGTGAATCAAGTAAGGCATCTTAGTACATACTTGTCCTAAATGCTAATTTGAATTCCTAATTTTATAAAAGAATACAAACCATACTTTGTTTATTCCCATGTTCTATCTCCCTATTCCCTCTCACAAGATCAAAAAGTTAACAATTGATGTATTCTAAGGGTAGGTAATCCTTAAAATAGCTAAATTAAGAATAAACAAACAACCAATAATGATAAGCAAATTAAACAAAATTAATCCAAAACAATAGTACTCATGATCTTGGCCTAAACCCTAGAAAGAGAGTTTAGCCTTTAATGGAAATATTCATCATCCAATCCCTTGGATTGATGATACAAACCATAAAGAAACTAAATTAAAGAATGATAAAACCTAAAAGAGAAGTTGTGGTATCCTCCAATGATTTCCCAAGAAATCTAGGGTGTTCTAATATGTCCCAAGATATTTAAAATGTGTTTTAGGACGTTATATTTATAGGAGACAAGTTATAAACCGACTTGGATTAGGTTTCCACATTGTTCTTATTCAGCAAGGCAATATCTTCCTGATTTTGGTGGGCACTACATTTTGGTATAGTGCCAAATGCAATCACTGGGCACTTTTTCCATAACTGGGCACTTTTCTCCCGATTTTGGTGCTCACCGTGAAGCGGTGTAATCGCGTTGAGCTATTGTTTTTAGACAAATGCCAATTAACTCGACACCATGATGCGGTAAGTTACCATTTTGGGCCCCTTCTAAATCCAATGGTTTCAGAATGCGCCAATTGGCCAATCACACAGCCAACACATGCCCAAAATATTTCAAGGGTCCAAATTGCATCAATTTGTGTATTGTGCTTCCGTTGAGCCATTCCGAGCCTTATTGAGTTGTTTCCACTTGATTTGAAGCATGTATATACTTCATATATCATCATAATCCATTAAACAAGAATCCTATAGCATTAAACACAACAATTTATAGCTCAAAACAACACAAAAACCAAGACGGTGAATCAAAAACACGAGCTAAGCATAGTTTAATTTCACTTTGATCTTTAACTAATTGTTTTGACTCTTGTCTTGATCCAATTGACCCTTGAACATTATCCACAAGTTGTTTCACATATAAACACACAATAAAAACCTTAGGAACTCATTAAAACACATTAGAACCCAACACAATAGACTAGACAAATACCTAGCTCAAGCTAGTCACACTAGTTTTCTCGATTGAACTCTAAATGATCAATTTGAATCAAAAGTTGTGTGAAAACACCTTTAAACATTGGAAACACATACTTGGACATATAAATTCTCATTTATCTCATTATGAACACATTAAGCACATGAATTATCCTAAAAAAGGCTTAAAAGGCTAGAATAGTAACGCTGGAATGCATAAATATACCCAACATCAGTGATCGATCCATGACTCATGTCGGGAGAAATGCAAAACCAACATAATGCAATTTTCAAAGACTCGATTGAACTTGTAGTGGACCCTATGAACTCACTCCTAGTTCTAGCTAAATTAATTTAGGTATTAGCCTGATAATGAGGTAATAAGAATCGTTTCAACTCTGAGTGATCGATTAACGACTCAGGTCAGGAGAAAAGCAATACCAACATCATGTTATTGCCAAAGACTCAATTGAAGTTGTAGTTTACCCTATGAAATCACCCCTATTTCTAGCAAAATCAATTTAGGTATTAGCTTGACAATAAGGTAATAAAAATCATTTCAACTCAGAGTGATCTATCAATGACTCAGGTTAGGAGGAATGTAATCCCAACATGATGCAATTGCCAAAGACTCAATTAAATTTGTAGATGACTCTATTAACTTACTCCTAGTTCTAGATAAATCAATTTAGGTATTATCTTGACAATGAGGTAATAAGAATCGTTTCAACTCAGAGTAATCAACCGATTACTCAGGTCTGAAGGACGCAATACTAATATCATACAATTGCCAAAGACTCAATTGAAGTTATAGTTGACCTTATGAACTCACTCCTAGTTCTAGCTAAATCAATTTAGGTATTAGATTGATAATGTAGTGATAAGAATTATTTCAACTCAGAGTGATCGATCAATGACTCAGGTCGGGAGGAGCGCATTACCAATATCACGTAATTTCCAAAGACTCAATTGAAGTTGTAGTTGACCCTATGAACTCACCCCAAGTTCTAGCTAAATAAACTTAGGTATTAGCTTGATAATGAGGTAATAAGAATCGTTTTAACTCAGTGTGATCGATCGATGACTCAGATCAAAAGAAATGTAATACCAACATCATGTAATTTCCAAAGACTCAATTAAAGTTGTAGTTGACCCTATGAACTCACACCTAGTTCTAGCTAAATCAATTTAGGTATTATCTTGAAAATGAGGTAATAAGAATCGTTTTAACTTAGAGTGATCGATCGATGACTCAGGTTGGGAGGAACACAATACCAATATGATACAATTGGCAAAGACTCAATTGAAGTTATAATTGACCCTATGAACTCACCCCTAGTTCTACTTAAATCAATTTAGGTATTAGATTGATAATAAGTTAATAAGAGTCATTTTAACTTAGATTTATCGATCGACAACTCGGGTCGAGAGGAACACAATACCAATATCATGTAATTGCAAAGACTCAAGTTAAGTTGTAGTTGACCCTATCAACTCATCCCAAGTTGTAGCTAAACCAGTTGAAGTTGTAGTTAAACATATGAACTCAATTGAAATTGTATAAAAATAAATGTTCAATTTGTTGCAATAGATGACTTATCTATTGGAATTTATCAAACAGATTAAGTCATCTGCTGCAACAGATTAGCCATCTATTGTAAATTATCAATTAGGCATTTCTATCTGTTGTGACAGATGACTGAGCTGTTGGAAATTTTCCAACAAAAATTGTCATTTGTTTCAACAGATGACTTATATGTTTTAAGATCTTTTTTTTATTTTAAAGTAATTTCCTAATTTCCTATCCGAGATAAAAAATAAAAATACTAAGGCGGTAAAAAATATTACTTGGATAACTCAAAAATCTCTTCATTGAGTAGTCTTATCTTGTATTTCCAATGTCTCGTCTCCTCGTTCCCCTCAAAGTTATTAATGTATATTAAAACACATATCTAGAATTCTCACTCCTTCAGCCATAAATTAACTCAACTCATCTCTCTTCTTTATTTGGAATTCTCTTTCTCTCCTTTTTGGGGTAATCACAACTATCTTTTCTTTTCCTCTATTTTCTCTCCTCTTTCTCATGAGGATCTTTTCAAATCTAAATCGATCAATATATTTTATCGACTATAATGGGTGTTTTGATACCTTTGATTTTTTGACATTGTAGGTATGGTTCACTATTACTCTTTCCTTCTCATCTTCTTCTTTGTATGTTATTTAAATTAGATATTTATGTCTATTGTTATTATTGATTTACCCATTGTCAGTTTTCTATTTATTGAGAAAATTAAAGGAAAGGTGACTTTTAAGTCTTGAATGAACGAACTATTGTTTTTATTTAAATATGCAAAAAAAAGTCATATGTTGGGAGAGCTTAAAAATCCTTGTTGTCAGTATCATTTTTTATGTATTTTGTTTGTTACTTTGGTGTTGGTGTTGTTGGAGGTGTTGGTGTTGTTGGAACATGTGGTGTGTTGTTGATGGTGTTGGAACATATGATGTTATTTTTTTGTTGTTGATGTTGTTGTTGATTTTATTGGTGGAGTTGCAATAATTTCCTCAATTGTTGCAATTAATGAATTAGCTGTTGGAACAGACGGAACAACTGTTGGAAGAAATAAAATTAGTGGCAAGGATGGTTTGATTTATTCCAACAGATGACCCATCTGTTGCAACACGTCATCCATTTGTTGCCACAGAAGCATCGCCTGTTGCAACAGATGACTCATCTGTCGAACAGATGGGGATTCTGTTGCATCAGATGGGTCATCTGTTGATTCATTCAATTTTGTGTTACCCTTTTGTAATGTTCTTTTTGTTTTTCTCTTATTTGACGTCAAATGTATTTCTCTTGTTTGCAGATAAAAGAAAGTGAAACTGGATCAACTTTTGCCCGACCAATATTAAAGGCTAGAGTAAAGATGGGTTCGGAAGAATAAGCTACTTGCAGATAGAACCACTTCATATGTGGGAGGTATGTATTACTGATCAACCTATCATGAAAACACACATCCAGTACACTGATTTTGTAAATGTTGGTTCTTTACCTATTAGGCGTTAATCTTTCAAACAAGATATGACATTTTACAGTTAAGATTGTTAGGTTTGAACTGTAAGGTTGAGGGACTAAGTAGGTGGTGTCGATACCCTATTATGGTTTAATGAAGATTTTGCTAATGTTTCTGCATTAAGTTTGGAGAAGGGTTCAAGTTTTTGGTGGCAGTGTAAACATTCAAATAGAGATTGGACTGATTTTAAGGGTTCAATGGACTTTTGAAAGGCCTCCGAAGCCTCACACTACTGCAAACAAGAATAGAAATGAATATAGTTATTGCTCTGGTCCAAATTTATATGGATGAGTTGCTCTAGAAGAATATTATACAGCATAAAGTGATTGGAAGAATCCCTGTAGGGGAAGTGAGAGGTGGAGAAGACCATATATCAACTCATACCTTATTAAAGAAGAAACACAGGGTAGGAAGAAAAGTGTAGCAAAATTGGCTGATGAAATTGATATGAAAAATGAAAAAATTGAATGAGCTGCAAATGTGAAAGTGTATCCAAAAATGAAAATCCATCAGTCTATTATGAAAAGAAAAATGTTGAAGTGGATTAGAGTTGTGCACTATGTTAGGGGACTGCAACTAGCTAGCATGGCCTGAATGAAGACCCACAAAATGCCAGACCAGAACTCTAAGGTTTCAGCTTTGCGAGCACCGATGGTGATAATATTGTCGATCATTAATGAAACCTAAACCAATAACTCCTGAAGTAAAAATAAGAGATCAAGCCAAGGCGGCTATTTCTCAAGTTAAACTTGCATCCCATGCCTCCTGTTTATGGCTCTGGTCTAATCAAAGGCAGTGGAACAACAAGGCATGAGATTTCTGCCCAACTTCAAACCCTTTTATTTCTAATGCCATTGACTTGATCAGAACCACAAACAGAAGGCATGGGATGCAAGTTAGACTTCAGAAATTGATGTCTTGGCTTCTCTTATTTTTACTTCTGGAGTTATTGGTTCAGGTTTCATTCTTGACTAAAAATCTTACCAATCCTCTGTGCTCGCTAAACTTCTTCCTTAGAGTTCTGGTCCTGCATGTTATGGGTCTTCATTGAGGCCACAGTCGCTAGTCGCTAGTCGCAGTCCCTAGCAAAGTGCCCAGCTCCAGTCCTCTTGAGCTTTTCTATTTTTCAAGAATGACTTACGGATTTTAATAGTTGGATACACTTCTACATTTAAAGTTCATTCAGTTTTTTCATCTCTCAAGTCAATTTCATTGGCCAGATTCGCTAGAAGTTCCTTACTTAATTTCCTGTGTTTCCTCTTAAACAAGATCTGAGATGATATATGGTCTTCTCCATCTCTCCTTTCTCACACAGGTATTCTCCTAAGCACCTTCTACTGTATAATAGTTTTTTCAAGTAACCCATCTATATAAATTTGCACCAGGGGAATTTCTATTGGTTTTCCATTCTTGTTTGCTGTAGTTCGAGGCTTTGGAGGCCTTTAAAAAGTCCATTGCACTATTAAAATTGGTCCAATCTATTGGATATTTACACTGCATCCAAAAACTTGACACATAAACAAGAGCAAAATCATCATTAAATTGTAACAGGGTATTGACACCAACGTCTTAGAACCCTTCGGACTTATTAGTTTGAATCTATCAAACTAAACTATAAAATGTAGGATCTTGTTTGAAGGATCAATGTCTAATTAGTAAAAAACTGCATTCACAAAATCATTGTACTTTATATGTGTTTGTCACAATAGCCTGATCAATAATACATAACTGTACGCATGAAAGTGGATCCATTCATCTGCACACACCTTATTTTTCCTACCTCATCAATGTTAGGCAGTGCTTATTCTTCACTTCCCATTGTTAAGTAGTGTACAAGACTATGGAGGCTCAAAGGGTAACCATCTTCAATATTAGATGGCTACTTGCTCTTCAAGAAAAAATAAGTGCTACAAGTCATGACTTTTCACCTTTTTTGTTTTTAAATCTGTTTATATAATAAAACAGTCACCAGTTTAGATTAATTAAAGTATGTGATGACTATTAAAAAGGAGGTGAACAGTTGTGACTTTTTGTCTAACACATTCAAAACAGCTAATGAATCAAATTCTCCATCTGTTGCAACTGATGAATCAGCTGTTAGAAGAAATCAAAACATATCTTCCAGAAGATATTCTATCTCTCACAACAGATAATCCATATATTATAATAGATGTCTCATTTGTTGCACATACAGACCATCTGTTACAACAGATGGTAAATTTGTTGTGACAGTGGGTTATCTATTATGACAGATGGACGATCTGATGTAATAGCTCAATAATGACGGTTATTATTAAGTCTTAAACCATTTTTAAAAGGTGAGAAGTTTGAATGTAAAAGAAAAAGTCGAGACTTTTCACAGAAAAAAAACTAGCAGTTTGAATGTAATTAATACAATGGGGCTGAACAGTCGTACCTTTATTCCTAACACATTCAGATTCAATCCTCTATAAAGAGGTTCCTCCTAAATCTTCATTCTACTCAACTTTTATTTATTTCTTGTATTTTGTCTTTTCGTATTACATCTTCAACCATTTCTATTCAAAGAGCATATTCCTTTCTCATTGAGGTAAGTTTTTTAATGTGTAAATCTACCAGTTGGTAGTATATGTTGTATTACATTCAGACTCTTTTCTTTACTTTTGTTTTTATATTTTTATCAATTCATGTGTGTTCTAGATATGGTTGATCCTGTGTTGGGACATTGCTATTCTGCATGACACCGTGTGGGAGCTTCAGAAGCAGGTTAACGACCTGCGAAGGAGTTAGCCGCTATGAGAGCAAAGATGTTCAGAGAAATGTAGAGGCTGATGAGGGCCCTGCTTCTGTCGGTTGATGATTGACCGGCTGACAATAATAATAATAATGATGATGATGATAATAATTAGAATGTGTTTTTTTCTTTTAGCATATGTATTTTAAATTTTCTATATCAGATCTATACCTAATGTATTTTATTTTTCGTTTAATGAAAAATTTATTTTGGGTCAACTTTGGCTTTTTAATTCTTATTTAATCTTCTTCTAAACATGTTAACATATCAATGGTTAGAGGTAAGGAGCAATTTTGAATCCAGTAGCAATAACAATTTTGGCTATTGAATTCTTTCAACAGATGGACCATGTGTTGGAATAGATTGGTCATCGTTGGATTTCTATCAACATATTATCCATCTGTTGCGATAGATTTGTCATCTGTTAGAGGAAAACATTCTAGTTTGATGAACTGTATTATGTTCTTCCAGTAAATGTTCATCTGTTGCAACAGATGCGTAATCTGTTGAAAATAAGTTTGTGGTCTGCTATATTTAGTTCATGGTTTTCCTCTTTATATTGATGCATAAGTTATTAAAAAAAATATTTTAGATAATAAATGATAACATTTACATTCACAACATTGAGTTAAATATATAAAAGTCCACAACAAACAACAACACAAGTTTTTGCAATTACAACAATCATGGTGGATTATGATCCGGGTATGTAGTTCTTTTGTGGCCAGTGCTCTTACATAAGGAGCACTTGTTTCTTCTTGATGAAAATAATTCTATGACTCCACGCCTCCTCTTATATAGCCTTCTTTACGGTTTGATAGTGCTTGGGTCAATATATGGAGGAGGTATTAATCTCCCTAAAAGATCTGCAGGAATAATCTAAGATTCTTTGGGAGGTACCGGAGTAATATGCCCACTATATGCCATTGTATATTTTTACACCGAATAATATAGAGAGGAGTACACAAAAATATTAGTTCCATATTTTGCACCGTATTAATCTTGAAGCGCTTCCATACCATGTGGATAGGGTATTTTGTCCAAGTCAAAAACTCTGCACATACAAGATCTTGTTTGAAGATCGACCGTGGCAACATCACCATGACCGTTGATACTAGACTTGTAATCTGCTATTTGATGAGATAATCCTATTCCCCAGACTGATGTTCATTTATATTATTGTTTTTGCTTTTAGAAAAAATGGGGTTCCTACGTCCTCGAACTCCACACGCCTTTCATGAAAAAATTATCCATACTTCTTGTTTATTATTTCAAACAGAGCCGTGATGGAAAATTATCTTTTATCACCAAATAATGAATTCACTGATTCAGCTATGTTTTATGTCATAATATTGTACCTATACAAAAGAATCACTTAGTACGACATCATACTAAACTTGTAACTCAAACAAGACATTAAATTTATAAGAATGTACCTATTTGTCGGACAGAATGCCTGGATCCATCTCTCAAATCCAACACGTACGAGATGTTCTGCTGCCTTGGGATGCATATCCATTATTTAATTGAAATGGTCTAAAAATTCCTCTCTACTATATGCTTTAGTTGCTCAATCAAAAAGGGTCATGACCCTTTTGGTGTGAAAGTTGGTTTGAATGTTCTCTCTAAGATGCCCATTCAACAACCAAAGTGAGCTGAAGTGAAGAAAATTGAACCCATCTTTGGAATACTTGGATGTCTATCTGAAATAAAACACAACTCTCCAGTATCTTCGATGCAGCTTCGCAGTTGTTAAAAAAATATCCATAAGAGGCATCACATTCTTTGTTCGCTACAAAAAAAGCGATACAAAAGATGTAATTCTCTGCATCTTGCACCACCGCCACTAGAAGAACTCCATTATACCTGCTCCTCAAGAAGGTACCGTTGACGGCTATGCCTTTTCTTAAGTTTCAAAAACCTTGAATCCAAGCACCACAGGATACAAAAAAGTACTTGAACCTTATAATTTCATCAACATGCAATGCCGTCTTACTTTTGGAATTTGTGGACTCAAGCATGTAACGGTAGGCATCAAGGACTGCATACCCATGCTCGTGTGTCCCCCTAACCAAGTCCTTGAAAATCCCTATGGTCATATATATCTTCTAATAACTAACCAGGATAACCAATTTCATAAGGATTTGATTGGCCATAACCTTTGTAGAAGGGCCTTTGCCATTGGGGAATCTATTCTTGAAATATTCACCGAGGACCTTTGCCGTGGCGTGAGGATTTTGGCCTGAAATGTGCTTCGAACCACATGTGTGATACTTCTCATGTTTATGAATGATGAATCTGTCAGAACTTAAGTACTTCACCGCTCTCAACCACCACTTGCAGTTTGAATTAGCATATATCACCTTTATTATTCTGAAATCTTTTTTCAAGCAAGAAATAAACAACGTAGTAGACAATTCTTTCTTTTCCTTGAATGACATTCCCTTATAAAAGTCGGTTTCATTATCTTGACGATTTCCAAACTGTGTCGATCGAGAAGAACTGCCTACCATATTGGTCGCATCAATAGGCGTAGTTGTTTGATCATCATCTGTAATATTCATGTCTAGATCATCCAACCTATCATTAAAGATGTCTTATTGTTCTTCTTTTTATACATTCTGGTTCTTATTATCTCTCGTATTTTCAACCACGAACACCCTTAACATCGGCCTGGATGAATCACTAAGATAAGCATGCAACCGAACCTGATCGGTTATCTTGAAAGGTAGTACCCTCTGATTTTTAAAGGAGTTGTGCATATAGCTGATGATGAGTTCTTCCGGTTGATAATTCAGTCCATGATAGTTGATGATTAAGTTCATAAAATCATCATACGAAACATCTCGTTGGACTGTCATAGCTATCGTCTCTAGTATTTTACCCTCCTTCCAATGCCATACATATCAATTGCTCTTCTCAATCCATTAGCCATGACAATCCACCCCTATTGTTATTGATCCCTCTATTAGTGGTACCTAAATAAAGTTATTTGTTAAAAAAAGTTAATAGTGATTTCATAGTGCCCCGTAACATGAATCCCAACAGATGTGTAATCTGTTGCAACAGGTAAGTGATCGATCGCAACAGATTACTTACCTGTTGGGATTTATGTTATGCTCCTGAAGTTGATTTTAATAAATGAGTCATTTGTTGTAATAGGTGAATCATATATTGCAACAAACTATACATCTATTGTAACAGATAAAGTGCCTATTGGGATAGATATTATAGTACTAAGGAACCTTTGAAGTTGATTCCAACAGATGAGTGACATGTTGCAACATATAATTAACCTGTTGTGGTAGATGACTTACCTGTTGCAACAGAAGATACATCTATTGGAATTGAGTTCAGATTTTGTTGCAACATTTTACTAATCTGTTGCAACAGATACTTTCTCTGTTGCAACAGACGACACGTTTATTGGAATTAAGTTTAGGTTCTGTTGCAATAGGTTACTAATCTGTTGCAACAGATATTATTCTGTTGCAACAGATATTATTCTGTTGCAACAGATAACTAGTATGTTGTAATAGATGGGTCATATATTGCAACAAATGACCCATTTGTTCGATTCATGTTACGGCACTGTAGAACCATAAACATGAATCCAACATATGAGTCTTCCATTGCAACAGATGATTGATCTGTTTAAACAGATGACTCTTATGGTGCATTCATGTTCGCGTGCTAGCTATTGTTGAAAAAACAGCACAATAGCAGTTACCCAGCTGACAAATTCAACTAAAAATTATAATTTAACTTACCAAAGTCTCTTGTGAAGTAATTTCAAAGTGGAAAGTGATGTATGAAACAAAATTTGACCTAAGAAATTGGTCAAATAGCAGCAGTAGTGGTAACAACAACAACAACAACAACAATGGTCAACAAAAAGAAATGAAGATGATAATGAAGTAGAAGATGATGATAATGAAGCAGAAGATGATGAATAAAGTAGCAGCAACAATGAACAACAAAAATCGCTAAGAGAGAGAAAACAACAATGGATGAGAAGAGAGAGAAACACGTCTTTTTTCCTCCGTTTTCTGTTATATTAGGTAAACATTTTGATCAAAATGTAAATTTAAAAACTTGTGGGCTATTCTCAAACTTACCCAACTTTCTTAATCCATAATAAAATAATTATCACTTACACTCAATTATTAAGACTTGAGTCACCTACACCTCATTTTCAAACTCTTTTGTCACTTTTAGCTTAAAGCCCCAACTAACTGCTGGTAATTTAATTGGTTAAAACTTGATCAAACATTTTACTTTGAAAACTAAAATAAAGTTTAAAAAATTAGTATTCAAAAGTTTATCTAAATTCACTCATATTTAAATAAGATAAGGAAAAAAGATTCAAAGCACACATAAACTATGTCGAATTTGTTGTAATATATATGTCGAATTTGTTGTAATATATTTTAACGTGGGTGTCCTATAATCCATTGAAGTATTTTATAGTGTAATATCGAGAGTATTATCAATTTAATTGGAACACAAAGTCACTCAAACTAAAGCGAATGCTTACACACGCTACCAAAATATTGGGGTTAGTTCTCATTAACGTTTATTGTCTTCCATTAACCTTAAAATTTTCCTAAAGCTCTTTAACTTTATTTTCACGATTATTTGTCAGATCACACTAGCCATTCGAATTTCCTATGTCTTTCACTTTTAATTCGTTGTTTCGAAGTTGTTGCTCATACTTATCTTCATTTGCAGGTCCAGTTAAGCTTAGTTGGACTAATAAGTCGAGAAAATGAGCTAAAATTGACATCTGAGAGTTGAATGAATTAAAAGAGACATTGGGAACAAGTATTACAAATTACAATATTAAGAATTTGAAATCTAACTATAATTTGTAAAACATTGGGAATAAGTATTACAATATTAAGAATTATTCTCTATTTCATATTTCAAATTTCAAACTTTCAATTTCCTCCCTCTCCCTTTCTTTTCTTTCTTTTTTTTTTCTTTTTTCTTCCCCCTTCTTCATCTTCTTCCTCTTTTTCACGTTTGTCATTTTTTTCTGCGCTTTTTTTCTACCTTATCTTCTTGTCGTTTTTCTTTTTTCCTTTTCTTTTGAGTTTTTTTCTCTTTATCTTCATGTAGAATTTTCATCTTTTTATTTGTGTTCTCTTCGTCTTTTACTTCTTCAGTCAAATCTAGTTGTAAAAGTTTTCAGAAAATATTGGGTGAAAAAAGTTAGTCGTTGAAAAACATCCGAGAATTGTTTAACAAGTCGAAAGACGTTGTTGTTTAAACAATGTAGAGTTGTTTAAGAAAATGAAAGATATTGTTTAAACAATCAAGGATTGTTTAAACATCTTCTAGTTGTTTGAAAGTGGTGATGATATAGAGGGGAGGTGGGGTGGTGGGAGGGAGGATATTGTTTAAACAATCGGGAGTTATTTAAGAAAACAAAAAATCTTATTTAAACAGGTTATTTGGGCGCTGAGGGGGGGGGGGATGGGTCTGAGGGGGTAAAGAAGGAGAAGGAAAAAAATAGTTGGAGATTTGTGAAAATAAAACTTTTGTGGATATTTCAAAATATGTATCATTATCACTAATTAAAAAAGTATCCCTTCTACGACATTCTTAAGCCTATTTTCTTTACTTTCATCCTCAAAAGTTCTTTTCAATTCACCTCCCCAACTAAGCCATTCAAACTAAAGTGCTTACCAGCGCTACCAAAAAAAAGGTCAATTCTCATTACTGTTTAACTATTTTCCATTAATCTTAGAATTTCCCTAAAACTTTCCAACTTTATCTTCACGATTTTGACCAAATCTCACTAATCAATCAAATTTCATGTGTTTTTCACTTTTAATCCATTGTTCAAAGTTATTGCTTATACATTTGTTCACTTGTTGATTCGGTTAAGCTAATAATACTCTCACCATTACATTATAAAAGAATTCATCCACAAAGTTGGCCTCGTTTGGTCATGAGAATTTTCACTTTTTTTCGTAAAATTATTTTGCTTTAGCGAAAATTATAGTGTTTGACCATAAAAATTTCAAATATAATTTAGAATTGTATTTAGAAAAGTGAAAAACAAGTTAAACTTGTTTTCACTTTTTTCCAGGGGTGGCTTGTAATAGCCCAAAAAATTCAAACAATTATTAGAGCCATGTACCAAGCTCATGCATAGTACATCATGGTTCTTTTATAGTTTTATGAGTAAGTTAGATGTATATTAAGGCTTCAAATAACTCATAGCTATCAGACGAATCAAAACATTCCTTACCGATTGAATTCTTGAGAAGGATATTGGTATAGTCAACTTCAAACGAGCATATCACTCAGTATACTTGGAATTTTTTATCTCATGACCTATCAACAGATATATAATTGAATTAGCTTTCCAATGATACCAATTTCGCCTAAATCCGATATCGGAGCAAGGAGTTATCCCCATTTTATTCCAGCATGTCAAGCTGGAAATTGGTGACGACGTTTCTGACGGGCTATCACGTTTCTGACGACCTTTTTGACAACGTCGTCATATTCTGACAACATTTCTGACGACGTTGTCATTCCTGGGCAGAAAATCAAGAATTTGAACCCCTTTTGTGACGACCATTTGTGACGGCCTATCACGGACCTGACGGTCTGTCACGGATGGCGTCAAGTATATTTTTCCAGCAATTCAAGGGCATTTTTGCAAGGGTATTTTGGTCATTTCATTCACCTTCCACGACTTATAAACCTAAAGAGGCGTAATTTTTTCCCATTTTTCTTCAGTTAAGCATCTCAAAAACCTTCTCTTACACTCTCAACCACAAGATTAGGGTTTCCATCAAACTCATCTCTCAAAAGCAAGATTCAAGCCTTTTTTCAAGATAATCAAGAATTAAGTTTTCCAATCCAATAAATCTCCAGCAAATCATCAAGGTTTCCTTTCTAAGGTATGCGTTTGTTCATTCATGGACTCCTTTCGTCCATGAAGTTTAAGAGCCCTTTTTTTTTTCTACAACTATACATTATGGTTTTCATGTTATGAATGGATTGTTGATCATGTTTATGTGTTGAATGATGCCAAGATAGAATCTTTATGTGTTATTATAAATCTATGACATCATATGAGTTGAAAGCATGCAAGTTTGATTATTTATGATGAGTAATTGTATGATTTACACCTATGCCTAAGTTGTGCATGTAAGGTGTTTGATAAAAAAACTAAGAGACTAGAAATCATGCATTATAGCTAAATTGTGACTAAGTGAAGGATTCATGATAGGCCTCTATGATTCAATGTCATCCATGATGATAATGTGTCTTGTGAACACTGTTGGATTACTCATGAACTAGTCTTATGGAATTATGCTATGCTTACTTGCAAAACCCACTTATGTACAAGATGTAGAATACCCATGTACTTCATGAAATTCCCCAAGTTATGATATTATGGATTGTGGTTGTAATATGTAATGAGCATGATATTGAAAGCTATGCAAGTATATACATGTTGTATGAAATTCCCTTCCATGAAATAGATTGTTGAGAACCATGCTTAGTATGAAATTCCTTATTTATGATATTGTGGATTATGGACTCTACTCTTATGATCAAGTCAGTCAAGTGTGTCAGTTTTCTTCTATCGAGTCCTGGGGGTATTCGTACCCGAAAATATAGTTGTGTGCCTAGAGCCATGTCATGTTATCACGATATTCTCAGTTAAGCCATGATCTATAGAATTCAGTCAGTCATGTGACTCAGGAAAATCCAGTAACCTCAGTAATCTCAGTAGTTCAGTAATCTCAGTGATCTCAGTACTCTAAATAATCTGTAACCTCAGTATCCAAAGTCAATCTCAGTAACTTCAGTACTCTCAACCAGTCCTCAGAACTCAGTACATTCCATCAGTCATCGAAATCCAGTGAACTTAGTTTAGCTCCGCTAAATAATACCACTAGTATCAGTCTAGTTAATCAGTATCAGTTCAGCTAATCAGTTCAGTTCAGTTATTCAGTTCAACCCAGTTATTTAGTTCAGTGTCTTTCATATGGGAGTAGGATTCAGCAATGAGTGAGCCTAGGGATGGGGACTCACCCGCTAGATTAGGACTGAGATCCTTAGAAGCAATCCCTAAGTTCCAGAACTACGTAGCCAGCGTAGGTACGAGATGTCACCCGTTAGATAGGACTGACATACTCAGGGGTCACCCGTTAGCACATTTATATGTATAGGATTGATCCCAGGAGTCACCCGCTAGATTAGGACTGACTCCACAACAGATGTCTTTACTGGTGGCGCGATACTGACATCCTTCCAATCAGAGAAGAGATTGGACCCCAGTCAGCTTAGCTTGGGTCATGTCGGTTAGATGAATACATTCCACAGTTTTAGTTACAGATTCAGGACTGTCAGATACAGTCAACTCAGTTCAGTAGTACAGATTTAGTACTGTTAGAGACAATCAATCCTTATCATTATAAATAGACTTCAAGATAACCCATTAGACAGGACTGATCTCAACTATAGTTAAACAGTATCAGAATCATCAGATTTAAAGATCACCCTCTAGATAGGACTGATCTCAAATTTAGTTACTCTATATAAAACTGAACTCAGATAGTTCTATCAGAACTTATACTATCAGATACAATCGCTCAGTATCAGTTACACCGGTTAGGCCGATCATCACAGTTATATCAGTTATATTAGTTTTTTGAACTCATGTATCAGTCATATCAATTATCAAAATTCATGATATCAGTATTCATCTTTAGGATTGTCAGACACAGTCAACCAGGCCAGTTCTTCATAATTCAAACTATCAGAAATAGTCGTTCATCTATTCAGTATCTCAGTATCAGTACACTCATGTTGTCAGTATACAGACTCAGTAGTCAATATCTCCACGAGTTCAGTTACAGTTATGTATGCATGTATGTATTATCACATTCATATTAGTCAGCATTGTTCATGCATATAACCCTTGGCATTTAGCCTACCTCACTCGTATACTCAGTACATTCAGACGTACTGACGCATTTGCGCTATGGTTCTTTCTCTTATGTTACACCATAAGTTTAGAGGCACGAGCTCCAGATCAGCAGTAACATTCCAGTGTTCAGAGTTTATAGTGAGTCCTTCTCATTTGAGGATGATATGATTGTTTCTATATTTACTATTTAGTTGCTAAATGGAGTTAGTTGGAGACATTTTCCTTCAACTCCTTATTCAGTTCAGTTAGAAGCTTTCAGACTAGATGTCAGATTAGATATTCAGATCTCATTATTTTTAGTATTTATGACTTGTTTTGGTATTGTTATACCTTTTTCAGACATTTTGTTATCAGACGTTTATTCAGTTCGAACCTTATGGCCTTTCATGTTCATGTTTCAGCATTTTATGTATATTATGCAGTATACAAGTACAGATATTAGTCAGGGGTTATCTTGTGGTCCTTCGAGGTCATGAGCACCGTGTAGCATTCCGATTTAGAAAATCGGGGTGTTACAAACTTGGTATCAGAGCCTAAGGTTCAATAGAGTCCTAGGAAGTCTGAAAGACACATCTAGTAGAGTCTTGTACATACATGTGTTGTGCACCACACTTATGTACAGGAGGCTATGAGATGTTTTAGGAATAGTTTCCCTTCTTTCAGTATTCATGTCGTGCCAGTGAGCCTAATCTCAGTCTAATCCATTTCTCCCTTTCTTCTACAGATATTCCTCCTAAAAGAAGAAATGGGAATCAGTCAGCCCCTCAGCCCGAAGACCCTTTGGGTGATCATGTTTCTCATGCGGAGTTTAGGGCCGCATTCACCACTCTTACTCAGTCAGTCGCTGTCCAGAATGAACGACCAGCTATTGTTCTGGCTAACCTAGTGGCCAATTCAGCTACAGCTAGAATTCGGGACTTCACCCGAATGGATCCTTCTTCCTTCACAGGGTCTAAGTCAGATGAGGACCCGCAGGAATTCCTAGATCAGGTTCAGAAGGTGATACATGTTATGGGGGTTACTACTATTTAGAGTGCTGAGTTAGTCGCATACCAATTACAGAATGTCGCTCATACTTGGTATAAGCTGTGAAAGTCAGAAAGGTTAGATGATGCAGGTCCTATAGAGTGGGAGGAGTTTGCCTCTGCTTTCCTTGATAGATTCTTTCCGCTAGAGCTTAGAGAAGCTAAGGTACTAGAGTTCATCAACCTCAGGTAGGGCAGTATGATGGTAAATGAGTATTCTCTCAAGTTTACTCAATTAGCCAGATATGCCCTTCATGTGGTTACAGACGGTAGAGCTAAGATGAGTAAGTTCGTGTCAGGGGTGAATGATAGTATGGTAAATGAGTGAAGATCTGCCATGTTGAATAGTGATATGACTTTATCCATACTTATGACACATGCTCAGTAGATAGAAGAGTAGAAGATTAGGACAACAGAGAGACAGAGTAAGAGAGCAAGATAGGTAGTTTCAGCTTTGCTCAGCCTAAGTCACAGGGTGGTAACCGTTCTCAACATAGTTAGAAATTTTCAGTCCCAGCTCCATCCTCAACTAGTGTACCAGCACCTAAGTCCAAAAATGACCGTCACGATGGAGTGCCAGGCTTCGAGGCCCAGGGTAGTGAAAATGGAGATCTTACTTATCCGCTTTGCGAAGAGTGTGGTAAGAATCATCTAGGTGCACGTATGGAAGGCGGTGATGTATGCTTTGGGTGTGGCAAGCCATTCCATAGGACGCGAGAATGCAGAGTTCTAGCACAGAGGGGTAAGGAGTTGCGTCAGCAAGGTACCAACAGTGGTCAGCGTCAGAATAGACTTTATGCACTACAGATCCTTCCTAATCCAGAAAGTTTCCCTGACTTAGATTCGGGTATGTTACCAGTCTTTCATGTTCATAGTATGCATTGTTAGATATCTTTCTCTCATTCGAGCATATGTTTCAGTATGAGTTAGCTAGTAAAGCCAGCAAGTCAGTTTAGTAATCGAGCAGTCAGATTTTTATAGCTTGTTTTCTTATCCTTGCATTTATTCATGCTATCCAAAATCTCAGAGAATGTAACTATTTCAAGGTAGAATCTCCTAGTAGTTGCAAGTTCAGTTCATCTCATGCATTAGTTTTAGACTCCCAAAGTTTAGTTATAATCTAGATCGTAGATGCCTTGTGCATCACCTAGTATCTCCGTAAGGTAAGCGTTCTTAGAGGGACATAGCGTCCCAAGGGGGAGATACCCCACTTTCTCTTAACTCTCTCATGCCTTAGATCCTTCAATTTCTCCTTGCATAACGAATTCAGTCTAGAATAGAGGGTACTCATAAATTGACTTTCAAGTTAGACCTCAGCTATAAGTCAAGTATTCATAGGTTCAGTTCAGTTCATGATGTTCAGTCCATATGTAACGTAGAAGAATCAGTCATGTTCTCATGTTTCAGTTCAATCTTAGTGCCTTTACTATTACATGTTCAGTCGCATGTTCGTGAGTCAGTTCAGTCATGTATTCATGCATCAGATATGTGTGGTTAGCTTATCAGTACTTTCAGTCATGCATTCACATATCGTGTCAGTCATATAATCATGCATCAGGTATGTATGGATTCAACTTATCAGTTAAGCATCAGATATGCATTCTCAGTTTGAGAAACTCAGTTTATCGAAACACTCAGTCCTACATTCATAAATCATCTACACATGCATCAGATATGCATGTACAGTATGATATGCTCAGTTTTCAGTCATGTCAGCCATGAAATAATGATCAGTCATTCATGCTATATATGCGTCATTTTATCTTTTCTCCCCTCTCAAGCAATCATTATTCGAGGATGAATGTTTCCAAGGGGGAGATATTGTAATACCCCAAAAAATCCAAACCACTATTAGAGCCATGTACCAAGATCATGCATAGTACATAATGGTTCTTTTATAGTTTTATGAGTAAGTTAGATGAATATTAAGGCTTCAAATAATTCCCATCTATCAGACGAATCAAAACATTCCTTACCGATTGAATTCTTGAGAAGGATATTGGTATAGTAAACTTCAAACGATCATATCTCTCATTATACTTGGAATTTTTGTGATCATGACCTATCAAAAGATATATAATTGAATTATCTTTCCAACGATACCAATTTTGCCTAAATCCGATATCGGAGCAAAGCGTTATCCCCATTTTATTCCAGCATGTCAAGCTGAAAAAAAGTGACGACGTTTCTGACAGGCTATCACGTTTCTGACGACCTTTTTGATGACGTCGTCACATTCTGACGACATTTCTGATGACGTCGTCAGCCCTGGGCAGAAAATCAAGAATTTGTACCCCTTTTTTGACAAGCATTCGTGATGGCTCACGGATATGATGGCCTATCACGAATGGCGTCAAGTATATTTTTCCAGCAATTCAAGGGCATTTTTGCAAGGGTATTTTGGTCATTTCCTTCACCTTTCATGACTTATAACCCTAAAGAGGCATAATTTTTCCCATTTTTCTTCAGTTAAGCATCTCAAAAACCCTTTCTTACACTCTCAACCACAAGATTAAGGTTTCCATCAAACTCATCTCTCAAAAGCAAGATTCAAGCATTTTTCCAAGGTAATCAAGAATTAAGTTTTCCAATCCAATAACTCTCCAGCAAATCATCAAGGTTTCCTTTCTAAGGTATGCGTGTGTTCATTCATGGACTCCTTTCCTCCATGAAGTTCAAGAACCCTTTTTTAAAAAAAACTATATATTATGATTTTCATGTTATGAATGGATTGTTGATCATGTTTATGTGTTGAATGATGCCAAGATAGAATCTTTATGTGTTATTATGAATCTATGACATCATATGAGTTGAAAACATGTAAGTTTGATTATTTATGATGAGTAATTGTATGATTTACACTTGTGCCTAAGTTGTGCATGTAAGGTGTTTGATAAAATACCTAAGAGACTAGAAATCATGCATTATAGCTAAATTGTGACTAAGTGAAGGATTCATGATAGGCCTCTATGATTCAATGTCATCCATGTTGATAATGTGTCTTGTGAACACTGTTGGATTACTCATGAACTAGTCTTATGGAATTATGCTATGCTTACTTGCAAAACCCACTCATGTACAAGATGTAGAATACCTATGTACTTCATGAAATTCCCCAAGTTATGATATTATGGATTGTGGTTGTAATATGTAATGATCTTGATATTGAAAGCTATGCAAGTATATACATGTTGTATAAAATTCCCTTCCATGAAATAGATTGTTGAGAACCATGCTTAGTATGAAATTCCTTATTTATGATATTGTGGATTATGGACTCTACTCTTATGATCAAGTTAGTTATGTGTGTCAGTTTCCTTCAATCGAGTCCTGGGGGTATTTGTACCCAAAAATATAGCTGTGTGCCTAGAGCCATGTCATGTTATCACGATACTCTCAGTCAAGCCATGATCTATAGAATTCAGTCAGTCATGTGACTCAGGAAAATCCAGTAACCTCAGTAATCTCAGTGATCTCAGTACTCAGTAATATCTGTAACCTCAGTATTCAAAGTCAATCTCAGTAACTTCATTACTCTCAATCAGTCCTCAGAACTCAGTACATTCTGTCAGTCATCAGAATCTAGTGAACTTAGTTTAGCTCCGCTAAACAATACCACTAGTATCAGTCTAGTTAATCAGTATTAGTTAAGCTAATCAGTCCAGTTCAGTTATTCAGTTCAGCCCAGTTATTTAGTTCAGTGTCTTTCAGATGGGAGTAGGATTCAGCACCGAGTGTGCCTAGGGATGGGGACTCACCCGCTAGATTAGGACTGAGATCCTTAGAAGCAATCCCTAAGTTCCAGAACTACATAGACAACGTAGGTATGAGATGTCACCCGTTAGATAGGACTGACATACTCAGGGGTCACCCGTTAGTACATTTATATGTATAGGACTGATCCCAGGAGTCATCCGCTAGATTAGGACTGACTCCACAACAGATGTCTTTACTGGTGGCGCGGTACTGACACCCTTCCAATCAGGGCAGAGATTGGACCCCAGTCAGCTTAGCTTAGGGCATGTCGATTAGATGAATACATTCCACAGTTTCAGTTACAGATTCAGGACTGTCAGATACAGTCAACTCAGTTTAGTAGTACAGATTCAGTACTGTTAAAGACACTCAATCCTTATCATTATAAATAGACTTCAAGATCACCCATTAAACAGGACTGATATCAACTATAGTTAAAAAGTATCAGAATCATCAGATTTAAAGATCACCCACTAGATTGGACTGATCTCAAATTCAGTTACTCCATATAAAACCGAACTCAGATAGTTCCATCAGAACTTATACTGTCAGATATAGTCGCTCAGTATCAGTTACATCGGTTAGGCCGATCATCACAGTTATATCAGTTATATAAATTTTCTAAACTCATGTATTAGTCATATTAGTTATCAGAATTCATGATATCAGTATTCAGCTTCAGGACTATCAGACACAGTCAACCAGACCAGTTCTTCATAATTTGAACTATCAAAAATAGTCGTTCATCTATTCAATATCTCAGTATCAGTACACTCATGTTGTCAGTATTCAGACTCAGTAGTCAGTATCTCCACGAGTTCAGTTACAGTTATGCATGCATGTATGTATTCTCACGTTTATATTAGTCAGCATTGTTCATGCATATATCTCTTTGTATTTAGCCTACCTTACTCATATACTCAGTACATTCAGACGTACTGATGCATTTGCGCTATGGTGCTTTCTCTTATGTTACACCATAAGTTTAGAGGCACGAGCTACAGATCAGCTGTAGCATTCCAGTGTTCAGAGTTTGCAGTGAGTCCTTCTTATTCGAGGATGATATGATTATTTATACATTTACTATTTAGTTGCTAGATGGAGATAGTTGGAGACATATTCCTTCAACTCCTTATTCAGTTCAGTTAGAGGCTTTCAGACTAGATTTTAGATTAGATATTCAGATCTCATTATTTTTAGTATTTATGACTTGTTTTGGTATTGTTATACCTTTTTCATACATTTTGTTATCATACGTTTATTCAGTTCAAACCTTATGGCCTTTCATGTTCATGTTTCCGGATTTTATGTATATTATGCAGTATATAGGTACAGATATCAGTCATGGGTTAGCTTGTGGTCCTTCGGGGTCATGAGCACCGTGTAGCATTCCGATTCAGAAAATTAGGGTGTTACATGGCTCAAAGGTATTATTAGTAAAGCATTTTGTCACGATCCATGCCGGGGCCCTAGCCGTGAAGGGTATCCCGAACCGTGAAGGACCAAGCGCCCTTCTCTAACTGGCAACCATACACACTTTCATATAATATGAAGGAAATATAAAACAATACGAAATCATGGTCAATATCATAATTCAATTGAAAAATCTGGTATGGAAACCATAAACCCCTAACAACATCTAACATCAATCTGTAAAATCTCTAACAACTGAAAATGATATTTGTCTGAAATCTGGGACAAGGCCCCCAGTCGGACTATAAATCCAAATAAAATAACAATAACAAGTTTCATAACCAGGGCTTCCGAAGTAAGGGAGGCTCACCAGCTGCAAACTTCTGACAAGTCAATCTACTGCTTAACGGGACCCTAGGACTGTGTCTCAGAATTCTGAAATATAGGGGGTCAATACAGATGTACTGGTACGCAGAGCAATCCAAAATAATGTATTTTTACATAACATAAGTGAGATCAATTTATAAATAGTTTTATATAAGATATATGAAAAACACGTGGGAATATTTAAAAGACTTTGAACAATTATCTGAAATCCATGGCTCACTCTTTATCTTACTTCTGAGCTAGGTGGAATACCCTACAACTCTAAAATCCCACGGGCTATATGGAATCTGCCCTTAACTCGGCAGCCAATCCCCCAAACTGAGTTTGCCGCAAGGGTTGGAGTCTATGTCTCTAATACGCCACAGGGCTCTAGGCCAGCGTATGGTCCCTCTTGGGGACATAGTGAACCTGTATCATCAAAACACGGTTTTGGGATAGGAGTTATTTGAACTCAAGCCTTCTTAGGGAAACCACCTAACCCTCTTTAAGCACATTTTTAGCTCTTTAAGAAATGTATTCTCTGAAATCAAGTCTGAAACTCTTACTCTGTTATGACATTCATTTATATGGTATCATCATACCATTGACTTGCAAGTCAAATCTCTAATCCATAAAATATCATATTATAATCTCTTCTTTCAAAACATAAAGTTCAGACCACCATACTCCAAACCATTAAAGAAGACTCATACATCAAAACATATGTCAAATTATTCAAAGAATCTCTCTTCTCAATATTTCAACAAACATGTGGTGGTCATGTGTTTTTGACAAACCATGCAATTCTTCTATTATATATCTTCAACATTTTTCAACACGTAAAACCCCCACTCATCAATTTAAAATCAATCTTAAATCATTCAACAATAGTCAAGAACATTGAGACCATGCTTCTAAATATAACATTCTTCAATTCGTAACATGCGAAAATCTAAAGGTGTTGCAACATAAGAGGGAGTGTAATTAGTCATGCTCTCAATTCAATTATCAACTATAGATGCATACATACGTATATACATAAATGAAATCAATTTCTTTAAGGGAAGGCCTCAAGACCAAAATAATAGATCAAAAGGATTCACAATGTATAGTTGTAAATTTAATTCAAAACCCATTGCAAATTCATGATTTCTCAATATTCAAAACACCATTAAAAACATTTTCACCATGCCCATATAGTTTAGGAAAACCCCACGTACCTTAATTGCGAAGGATTACGAAGAAATTTCAAAAGGATTGGACCTTAAAGCTTTGATTGCCCAAACCCTAGTTATTTTCTCCTCTTGTGTTCTTGAAAGATGAATTAGAGATCTTAAGAGAGAGTAAAACGTTACTAATAGGCTTAATTTCGTTTAAGGATGATTAAGGACGGAATTTGGGTGAGGGAATATGACTAAAGTGCCCCTACACCCTTTAGAAAGTGAAATAACGTGTAAAACCACTTTAGATTTGTGTTAGGTTTCGTGTCGGGGCGCAGTCGACGTGACGCGTCAAAATCGCGTCGGCTTACTGCCACACACGAAAAATGCCATAACTTTTCGCTCGGTTATCAAATTTTGGAAAAATTGGTATCGTTGGAAATCTAATTCAATTATCTACAATTTGGTGGGTCTTGAGCTACAAAATTCCATGTGTATCGAAAGTTATACACGTTCAAAGTAGATCTTGTAGAATCAAATATCATACTTTGGATGAATGAATGACTCTTAGCTCAACTTTGCTCCAAGTGATTTTTATGAACACTTTTCACCTCATAATCATTTTATACACTAGGAGAAGGATCATGACACATGGATTTAAATATAAACCATGGAATTAGAGCGTACGCACGTAGGAATGATGGTTCGCTTTCTATCTCAAAAATGCGGGGTGTTACACATTTGCTTTAGGCCTCAAAAATTTTAATAGTAAATTTTTATGATTTCACCACTTAAAATAATAATGAAGATTGTGAAATACGTTTAAAAAAACTATCTAAAAAAAAAAAAGCTATCTAATTTTTACCAAAAAAAAATTTAGAACTTTGAATTAAACAACTCAAACTTCATATTAATAAATAATTTTTTAACAACATCCAAGTTAGACCCTATTTGTTTGCACTTAATGGAGGTTTGAATCTAAATAGTTCAGACTTCAGCCCATTAAGTGCAATTTTTTTTAAAAGCCTCTTAGAACATCTTAAAACCTTTGAATCAGTCAGACATGGAAAAGAGTCTGAATGACATTCAAACTCTTTTTAAACACAATTTACTTCCTCACAAATCTCAAACTTTATTATTTTTTCTAAATACGCTATTCTCTCACCCTCTCTTCACGTTGCTCTCTCTCTCTTCATGTTTCTCTTCACATTATTTTCCTTCTCTTTCAGGTATGATTCACCAAAACTATTTATAAATATTTTTATTATCAATTTAAGCGTGCACTATTTGTTGCTCAATATTCATGCTCTACTCCAGAAGATATAATTGGATCTTCAATTGAAATCATGTTTAATCTTCTTAATTCATCACGTATAAAATAAAAGTCGAAAAGATCGGCATGTAGTTTGTTTTGCTTCACTTTAGTTTTTGCAAGAATGCGCATAGATGTATATTGTTGTTTTGCTCATCGTGTAGGATAGAACATGTAAATGAATGAAATAACAAACATTAGAATTCATTTGAGATTAGAAGTGGAACACTTTAATTTGTTCTTTTGCTACTTTGTACAGTTCTATTAGCACATCCTTTGGTGCCGTTATAATATGTATTATTATTTTAGCTTCTCAGTCTTCTGAATCGGGGGTCTATCGAAAATATCCTACTTGTAGAGTTTCCTGCTACTCCGTCAAGAGACATTGATTGAATTGATAATTACGGGATGAAACTGGAAGTGGTTGTATGATATAATATTTTTCAGATAATATAATATTTTATTATTTTTTTAATTTTAAATTGCATATTTATTACAAATAAATAAATTACGTATATTCAGATGTTAAAAAAATAAACAGCCTTAATCATTCAGTATTCAGATCTAGAAACAACATCTTAATCATTCAGACGTCCATTCAGATTCAGACGTCTTAATCTTAAAAAAAAACAAATGCACCCTTAATGTATAGCAAACAAATGACTATTATCTTATTAGCTTGAATTAATCGTTACTTTATTAAAATCATATTAATATGTGAAGTTAAAGATTATGTGTCTTTTACAATTGCACAAGAACAAAAAAGATAACTCTAAATTATTATGACATTATTTTTATATGTATGTGTATATATTTAGGCATTTTTATTAAAGTTTGGCTTTAAGCCACTACTTTTATTGAGATGTTTCTTCTTTTTTCACTTCAACTTCATTTCCAAGATGTCAAAAAGAACTCCAATTGATTTTCAAGCCTAACACAACTCCAACTTCAAAAAAGTTTAGTTTTATGGCCAAACACCTTCTTGAAATGTTTAACAATATTTTTTATCATAACTAGTTTAGGATACATGAATAAAATTATATACACAAAGAAGAAAAATATTAAAACATGACAACTGACGTTAAAATAAATGCTATATCCATTTAAATGATAAATAAATATTATATCTCAAATAAGTTATTTTTTGTTGTAACAGTAATTTAGGCTTTGATTATTCTAGTACACTTGAAATTAAGAGCTAATTCTAGTTGCTAAAAATATTAAAATCGAAATAAAATGGTATCACGCGAAAGCAAACAATGACAAATATTGATGGCGACAAATCAGATGACAAAACGCAACAAAAAGACGCATAATATATAATATGGTTTGGCGAAGTTACCTAAATACTGAAAAAAATAATATTAGAAAAATAAATCCTATTGAGAGAATAATCCAACAAACAAAATTTTTAACGACTGCCTTAGGGGGGAAACTCTCCAGTACAAGAGAGATTTATTTGCTTTTTTTCTACTCCCGGGTATAGGTACATTACTTCACTTCAATTAGACAATATAAGAAAGCAAGGGCTTTTCTAAAAGGCTCCACGCATGAATATATTATTCTATTATTTATTAGTCCTCAATTTATAGAAATAGAAAAAAATTTCACCATCAAAGAATTAATCAAAAAGGTAAGGACTCCTAAATCATTTTATTTTGAATATTTAAAGAAAAAATATTGTAAGGGTGTGCAAAAATCGAATCGACCAATAAATCAAATCGAAAAAAATGTTATTGATTTATTGCTATTGAGTTTTTTGATTTAACGATTTTTTAATGATTTTATAAAAAAAATTATCAATTTGTCGGTTCGATTTTAATTTTTAATATTGAGTTATTGGGCAAACCGATAATCCTTATATATTTTACTTATTAGTTATTAGTGCATATTGCCTTCAGCCCTTCACTTAATTTCTACAAAACCTACTTTATTTTATAATTATTATATAAAATTGCATTATTGGCCTATCACGCCAAATTATTGGAGAAGTCATATATTTATTTTATGTGCATTTTCTTATTAGTTAAAACAAAATCAAACCATTACGGATCAAAAATTAATAAATTGAAAATAGATAAAAATTTCTTATTAAATTGATTATTGGTTTGACATATTTGGAAATTGAAATTCAATAAAGCAAACTAATAATACATAAAATTGAAACGAATTGAACCGATGCACACCCTAGCCCTTAGTATGATATTTTAACTTTAGATATGTTCCCATTTTCTAATTTTTCTAATTATTCTTTGCTCCATTCGATCAAGGTTAGGGTAGTCTTACAATCTTACAATATATTTTTTCTTACCATATATTTTAGGAATTTTAATTTTAAAATACATTTTGTTATCAATATAATAATGTCTACATCATTTTAGAATTTAAACTCATATAAAGAATTATTGTATTGCCAAAATATGTCAAATAATGATTGAACCTAAATTGATATCATGAAGTTAATGTTTATGATGACTCTATTTGATGTAAATAGTTTGAGTGTTTCAGTTAATTAAAAGATTATTAGGAAAATCTCTATAAAACCTGTATTTTATTTCAGTTTCTATTTGTTTCATTTTGTTCGGAAGACTTGCCTTATTTTTGTTTTAAAAAATTTAAGCCTAAAGATTTGCTGGAATCTATAATCTATAATCTATATCTATAATCTATAATCTATCTATAATATATAATATATTAAAAGTGTGAAGACCCTTAGAAATATGATTTGAATTTTTTTGCCCTTCATTAAAAGTTCCCGCAATAAACAAAACTGTCATACTATTTTTAATATTTAAAATTATTATTAATTAAAAAATATCACAATTGAATTTTTTCTAATTTGATTTTAGTAGAAATTCCTACTATAGGCTTTACATGTAATCAAATTTACCTTATATAAATTTTATGTGTCAATGTCAATACGTGTATTGAAAAAAAAAATAACACCTACACAATTTTGTATGTTAATGTCTATAAGTGTATTGAACTAATCCCAACTAATGTTGGATGAAAATTTATTATTGCTTAAATCTTTGTTCTTAAAAATTTAGAATTTGTGTTACACTTCTAAATCAATTAAAATACTACTATTTTATATTATGATTTATTTATAATAGGTAAGAACTTCTATATTTAGTACACTTCTAAATCAATTAAAATACTATCTTATATAATTATTTACTTAAACTACAATTCTATTTAAGTAACTTTTTGTAAATCCCTATTTAACCATCATTCATGTTCATTCCACCTTTATTTAACCTTCACTTTCATTCCTTTTACTTCTTTGTTTTTTTTTTTTATTATTTGATTTATGTTATTTTTCTGTATTCAATGTGATATTTTTTCTTGTCTTTCTTTTAATTAATAAATAATGATTGAGTGATTTATTTTTGCCAATTGCTATAATTGTGTCTGTCTGTTATATGTTATGGTGTATGATCATATTATGTTTGCGTAGTTATTCTTGCATGCAACAACATTAAAGAAATAGTAGTGTAATGAAAAATGAGTAATGTAATATAGTGGATGAGGAGAAGAACGTTGCCTCAAGAATTCAAGCAGGGGATCGAAAATTATGAGCTACAAATATTTGTAGCAATGCATTTGATTGACGAATGCAAGATCATAAGCAACCTTTTTTAATATGATCTTTGTTTGAACTTGATTAAAGAGGTAAATTTTTGTTGCATTCTTTATCTCAAATTAAGTGTCTTAATTTATTTTTTGATTAAACATGATGTTTAAGAAATATAAAGAGATTTTTGAATCGTGTGATCTTAAATTAAAGATGTGTATAGTCTTTTAAATTTTTTGATCTTAAATTTATTATTTAAATTAAGAAATATCTAATAATTTGTAGCTGTCGGACAAGTTTTACTATAAGTACTTTAAAACTTCTTCTTAACGGGAGTGTATATATAAATTTGCATAGAACCTTTAAAACTCATCCAATTGTTCTTCCTATTGTAAAATATGCAAACTATATGAATTTCACATGAATAAAAACACTTAGAATTATCTCTCACCACTATATAAAGAGTTAAATACTTGCAAGTCACGTATTAAATACTTGCAAGTCACGTATATTTTGATCATGAAATGCAAGACTTCATGCTACAATGTCTTACAACGAAAGTGCAATACACTATCGGTTTGATTGTTTTAATCAGCACAACACTTAATATATGCACTTATGTGGTTCATAAAATTTTCTTTTTTCTTTTTTGTTTTTATTTGGTGTTTATTTATTTTAATTGTTAATTGCTATTTTAAATAATTTTATTCTATTATAAATAATTTATTTATTAACACGAGATATATGTGCAAAGCACGTATACTTAACTAGTATATTAAAAGTGTGAAGGACGTTAGAAATGTTGTTTGAACTTTTGTCCTTCATTATAAGTTTCTGTTTTAGACAAAATTGTCTTTCACTATTTTTTATAATATTTAATAATTAAAAATTAAGTAAATATATTTATGATAAAACTTTTCCTTATTAGAAGTCAATGATATCTAATACTTTTTTCATTAGTTTAATTAAAATTAAGGTGTCCTAAATATATGATAAGAGAAAAATATATGGTAATAATTACCAAGTCCTAAATTATACGGTTAGATAAAGATATATTTTAAATATTAATAAACTTAATATATGGTAAAAAAATTAATATATATGGTAAAAGAGTATGTGTACCCGTTACATTGTAGTATATCATTAGTAGAATCATAGTTGAAGTCAACTAGGAATTATCTAAGTGACTTTTGCACATCTTTATTGTTGTTTCTTCTTCTTCTTTCTTTGTCGTTTTTTTTTTATAGTTTTTATTCAACTTTTTTTTTCATTCAATGTAATATTTTATCTTGTTTTTCTTTTAATTAATAGTGGTATGATGATTTGTTGTTGTCAATTATTATAACTGTGTACGTTCATAAATTATATCTTGTATATGTTATGGTGTATAATAATATAACATTGGTGAAGGTATTCTTGCATGCAGATAAGGAGAAGGTTGCCTTCAAAATTCAAGCAAAGGGTCAGAAATTATGAGCGATAAAGATTTACAGCAACGTGTAGGGTTGAAGAATGTGAGATGATAAGCAACCTTCCTAAGGATCTTAGAAGAGACATCAAATATCATTTTTGTATGAACTTAGTATGACAGATAAACTTTTGTTGCTTGATCTGTCTCAATTTAAGTGTATTAGTTTAATTAAGCATGAAGTTTAGAAATAATTAAAAGAGTGTGTGTAGTCTTATAAATCTTGTGATCTGAAACTTGTTATGTACACCCTTTATCTCAATTGATTTTTCTTACGGTGGAATGATTCGTTTATGCCAATTGCTATAATTGTATTAGTTATTAATTTAATTTTGATGTAAGTTCAATATGATTAACATATTTTATGATTGGGATTTAAATTTTTTGTAAACTTAACTAAAATTCTACTTAATTTAATTTTTATAATATTTGATAAAAGATTCAAGTTATTTGGCATTGATTAAAGCAATAGCGCTTTTGTATTTTCTTAGCCGAAAAAAGAAGACGACATCAATTAGTAATAAATATATACAAAAATCATATATTATTGTGTGTACCTATTGTATTAAGTACACAATTTTAAGACTAATTTTTGAAGTCAAATTGAATTAAATTATTTCAAAATTGTAATTTAATATTCAAAACGATATGATATGTACGGTAAGCTATACTTCTTCTCCTCCTGTTAATGTGATTGAGAAAAATATGGTTTAAATAATTCCTTTTAAAGTTACTACAATTTAAATCTTGAGATCCTCTGGCAGCAAGGGAAAGAGGTACTGCATGACAAATGTAAAAGTGATGATATAAAATATATATGTGCTTACACTAAAAAATATGTTTATGTTCATATTATTATATTAAAATGTGAAGAATCTTTGAAAAGTGATTTAAACTTTTACACTTCATTAAAAACTTCCGCAATAAATGATATTATTTAATTTTAAATAATCACACGTTACATGTGCGACCCATCAAGACACAACCGAATAAAACTCTCTCTAACCTAGCCTACACTGAAACCCTAATTTTCTCTTCATTGATTTACTCATGGCCAACAGAATGATTCTGAGTCTCAACACGGGAAGGGTATGACATATGCTGCTACTCTCAAGCCAACAATGTCTAAAGTCATACAACTTCCTATTAAGACTAAACGTATCTGCATGGCGAACCACATGTCATATGGGAAGAAGAGGAGGTAACACAGATGATTATGAACGAAGATTTGGAATATGCAGTGGTTGGTAAATTTTCTTATGGATGGCCTGACATTCAAGATCTGAGGAAGTTGATTCCAAAACAATACAAATTAAAAGGTGATGTGAATATAGGGATTCTTAGCAATCGGTATGTTTTGATTAAAGCATCAAGGATTGAGGATTATGTGCATCTCTTATCAAAACCAATTTTTTATACTGTACATCGAAATTGGAACTATCCAATGAGGACATTGAAGTGGGATTCGTTATTTGATCCTAATGAAGAAACATCAGTAGCAATTGCATGGATTTCACTCCCATCACTTCCTCCAAACCTTTTTGGTAAGGAAACCATATTTTAAATTGCATCTGCAGTTGGAAAACCTTTGCGAGTTGACATGGCCACTACCAATAAAATAAGACCAAGTTGTGCAGAGTGAAGGTGGAGGTTATTTGTTAGGAGATTTTCCTCAACAAATTAATATTGGAGTAAAAAAGAAGTCAGGGGAAATAACAACAAAATGGATTACTATCAAATATGACTATCTCCCTAAATATTACAAAAATTGTAAATTGCAAGGACGTAATGAAAAAGAGTGTTTTATCTTACATCCGAAATTGTATCCAAAGGAAGATAAAGAGATTCACCCAACATAACAAACTAAAGAAAAGAAGAAAGAGGAGCAGGGAAGAGGAAAGGAAATGGAAAACAAAGGAAATGATAGACAATTTAGGGAACAGAGAAATCGAAATGTAGCAAGGAGAGGTCGATTTCCAAACAGGAGAGGCTATGTTCAAAGATGGACTAAGAGGGACAAACAACATAATAAACATGTGGAAACAGGGAAAAAATTTGATGCATTGGATATTGAGGAGGACTCAATTGAAAGAGCTGCAGGAAAAAAAGAAGAAGGAATAACAGACAATGCGGAGAAGTTCAATCAACAAGAAGAAAATGGAGACAAAGAAAATAGCAACAACAAAGGGAAGGTGAAAAACAAGAAGGAGGAAGATGCTAATAATAAGATTACTCAGGATGAAGCAGACAAAGGAAGTACAATCAACATGAGAAAGGAGAAAGAAGTTGGTCACAATGATAGCAGTTCCAAGGACCCAACAAAAGGAATGAAAAATCAATAGAATAGAGTTAAGGAGGAATCATCGATAGCAGATAAGCATCAGGCATCTCAGATAAAAAGAGAAGAAAGAAATAGGCCACCAGATCATAGCATGATACAAAGTAAAAGGGATAAACAAAAGAAACAAGAATCAAAAGTTAGGGAAACAGAGGATGTGATACAAGATGATAATGGAGAAGAATCTGAAGGAAAAAAAGAAGATTTTCATAATAATATACATGAAGTAAGAAAGCAAGGGGATTTATCACCAAGACACATAAAAGAAATGCAGAAGGAGCGCAGGGGGAGAAACAAGACACGAATAAAATAAAGGCATACAAGGAGTAGTTCTGCAAAACCCATAAACAGTTAATGATGATACACAAAATATTATTCTGAAGCATAAGATCAGTTAACACTCAAGATTCTTTTGAGAGATTAATTGATCTTAAAAAGAAGAATCATTATTCTTATATTGCCCTTCTGGAACCATTCCAAGGGCCTCAAGAAGTAGAAAGTTACAAAAGAAGATTAGGGATGGAGAATATTTATGTAAATAGAGCAGCAAAGATTTGGGTGTTCTAGAATTTAGAGTAGAAGAGAGAGATTAAATCAGACACTCATCAACAAGTTACTATCAGGTTTAAGTACAGGACCTATGGAAAAGAGATGGTTGTCACTGCAGTGTATGTAAGATGCAATGCTATAGAAAGGCTAGAGTTATGGAAAGATTTGGGTGATGCTGTTGAGGATATAGATAATCCATGGATAGTTGGAGGTGATTTCAATGTAATATTAAATAATGCAGAGAAGCTTGAGGGTTGCCAGTTACTCAAAATGTGATAGTGATTTTGCACAATACATTAATATGTGTGCCTTAAGTGACATCAGGTTTATTGAAAGTGCATATACATGGTGGAATGGTATGATAGAGGAGGCATGTATATTTAAAAGACTAGATCATATATTAGGTAATCATGAGTTCATGAATGAATTTGCAGGTTCAGAAGTACAACACTTAATTCAACAAGGATCAGACCATGCTCCATTGCAATTAATTTATTGTGCTACTCAAGAGCCAGTGCCCAAACATTTCAGATTCCTTAACTTTTGGGTCAAGCACAAGGACTTTCAAAGAATGGTTGAAGAAAAATGGAAGATGGAGTAGGAAAGGACTGGAGTGAGTCCATTTCAAATTTTACATAGTAAGATGAAAAGAATGAGGCAAGCTTTGGGGAAGTGGAGTAGGGAAGCTTTTGGGGATATATTTCAGAAGACAGCTACTCAAGAAGACCTGATGAGGATAAAAGAAATGAAACTGGAGGTCAATCCCTCTAAAGAGAACAGGGCTGATCTAATTAAATCTGAAGTTGATTTAATAAAGATGCAAAAGGTGGAACAAGATTATTGGCAACAAAAAGCAAGTATAAAATGGTTTGTTGAAGGAGATAGAAATACGAAGTTCTTTCATGTATATGTGAAAGGAAGGAAAAGAGATTACAGATTCAAAAAATAGAAGCAGAACAATGACAGGTGTTGGAAACAAATGATAAAATAAGGATAGAGCTGAGAGAGTATTTCAGAAGCAATTTAAAGAAGAGGGAATGTAGAAGATTATTCTATGTTGCAGGTGATTCCCAAACTCATTACTCAGGAACAAAATGATAGAATGATTGAGGTGCCTACTAAGTAGGAGGTTAAGGAGGCAGTTTTTGGACAGAGTAAAGATAGTGTTAGTGGCCCTGATGGGTTCTCTGGTGAGTTTTTTAAGCATTGTTGGGATATTATTGGGGATGATGTGTTTAGGGTGGTGATGTATTTTTACTGTGAAAGTGAATTACCTAGGTATATGACTCATACAAACTTGGTATTGCTTCCTAAAAAAGAGCAAGTTTCCAGGTTTAATGACTTGAGGCCAATAAGCCTTAGTACATATGTGAATAAGGTTATTTCAAGAGTACTTCATGAAAGGTTGGTTAATGTTCTGCCATTTATTATATCAAGAAATCAGTGAGGATTCATGAAGGGTAGAAGTATTGCAAAAAATGTATTATTGGCTCAAGAGATTGTAAAAGATATTAACAGGAGGAACAAGTTTCAGAATGTGGTTGTTAAGCTGGATATGGCAAAGGTATATGATAGAGTTTCATGGGTGTATCTGACTAAAGTGATGAGAAGATTTGGATTTCATGAGAGGATCATTGACATGATATGGAGACTAGTTTAAAATAACTGGTACTCTATGTTGATTAATAGAAAGAGTTATGGTTTTTTTAAATCTTCTAGGGGTATGAAACAAGGTGATCCTTCGTCTCCAACATTATTCATTATAGCTACTGAAGTACTGGCAAGAGGCTCAACAACTTATGGGAAGATAATGAACACATAGTGTATGGTATGCCAAAATGGAGTGAAAGAATAAATCATTTACCTTATGCTGATGATACTATTCTATTCTGCTCAGGTCAGAAGAATTCAGTGAAAAAAATAATGACAGTACTTAGAGAGTATGAGACTATATTAGGTCAGTTGATTAATCTGGATAAGAGTTTTTTATATTTGCATGAAAAAGTTCTTATACGTATTTGTCATAAAATAAGAAGATGGACTGGCATAGGGCAAGATAAATTTCCTTTCATATATTTGGGGTATTATTTTTTATGGAAGGAAGAAAAAGGTGCATTTTGAGTGCTTAGTAAAGAAGTTTATGACCAAGATCATGTAGTGACAGAATAAGTTACTTACTTTTGGAGGGAGGCACACTTTGATAAAGCATGTTTTGTAGTCTTTGCCCATCTATCTTATGTCTGCTATGAACCCTCCAAAAGGAGTTATAGATCAGATTCATAGAATAATAGAAAGATTTTTTTGGGAAAGTACAGGTGCTCTTAGAGGAAAACATTGGGTAGCCTGAGATACTTTATGCCATCCAATGAAAGAGAGAGGATTGGGTTTTAGATCTTTACATCATGTTAGTGAGGCACTATTTGCTAAATTATGGTGAAATTTTAGAATCTCTACTAACTTTTTATGGAGTAATTTCATGTGGAATAAATATTGCAAGAAGTGGCATCCTATATTGGCTCAAGGTTCTGGTGCATCACATGTATGGAAACAAATAATGAAAGTAAGAGATGAGGTGGAGTACCAAATATAGTGGCAGATTAAGGAAGGTAATTCTAGATTTTGGTTTGACAACTGGACTAAACAGGGTGCTTTATATTATATTGAGCAGGACAAACAAGGTGATGAGGAGTTGGAGGTAAATGATTTTATTGTTGCTGGCAGATGGAATGTGGAGAAGCTTAGGGAATTGCTTTCAGAGGATATGGTGGATCATATAATAGAAATAATTAGTCCAAGAATCAGTGAAGAGAAAAATGATAAGCCATGGTGGATGGGTACAACAAGTGGAAAGTTCTCTGTACAGTCTATATGGAATTTGATCAAAAATAAGAAGGAAGAGAAGGAAGAGTATGATCACATATGGGGAAAAGGAAATCCTTTTAAGGTTAATTTCTTTTTATGGAGGGTGTATAAAGGCAGAGTTGCTACTGATGATAACTTAAAGAGAATGAGAATCCCAATTGTTTCAAGATGTTGGTGTTGTGTGGATGGGAAGGAGGAGACTATGAATCATCTTTTTCTAACTACTCCCATAGCCCAAAGGCTATGGAAATTCTTTGCTCATTTTGCAGGTATTAAGGTGGAAGGCCTATAGCTACATCAGATAATCATGGAATAGTGGTATAAAAAGGAGAGTACCAGGATAAGAAGGATTTATAATGCATTGCCTGCATTAATTATATGGGAGCTGTGGAAAAGAAGAAATGCTATAAGACATGGCAAGGCAATTGAATTTATTCATATGGTTCAACATGTCTTATTGGCAATTAATCAAATGGTTCAGATGCTATATCCAAGAATCAAAAGAACTGGCAGAGAACGTAGGGATGTAACACATGACATTGGAAGGTACAAGAATAAGTTGTATCATCATTTGTTGATTTGGAAGCCCCCGGAAGAAGGAAGACTTAAATACAACACTGATGGAGATAGTAGAGGAAATCTGGGCTTAAGTGCTTATGGTTTTGTACTAAGAAATCACAATGGGGATTTAGAGTATGCCAAAGGTGCACAAATTGATAATACAACAAATATTGAAGCAGAAGCAACATAAATCTGGTGTGCTAAGCCACCTTTGAAAAATCTTTTTTCAAAATGATTTGACTCTTTAAATTGATTTGCGAATAGAGATTTCGGTTAAGGAATTTTATTGACCGAGGGAAAGGTGTTAGGCACCCCTCAATCCCGTGGTTCGATCATGGGTCGCTTCGTGAATGATATAGGCTAGTATGGCACTATAAAGTGAATAAACCACAAAAACAAAAAAAAATCCAAAAAAAAAAAAGTTAATGTCCAGTCCAATTATTACAAATCAAAATTAAAAATGCGGAAATATAAGCCTACTCTATTCTAGGCTAATCTTAAACTACGCTCCAATGCTTCACCCGATGCCTCGGGCCTAGATCATGAGTCTCCTTTGCGTACATGATACTTCGGGGCATTCCCCGGTGAATAAGTATAATTTGACCTCGGGGCATTCCCCTACGAATGAATACATTTGATAAAATGTAATATAAGTGGAAATATCATTCAACACAGACATTTCACATTCAATGATATAGAATTCTGCGAGTTTCCTACCTCAAAACCTGAAATTTGCCTATCGATTTCAGCCTAAAACATGACACTATCGGGTTCAACAACATAATCAGTGTTCATGTCAAATCAGATAACCATCAATAAATCAAACTAAAGAACATTCACCTTTGTTAATTTTCAATTCACACCCCTCTTTTATTCTCGAATTACCAATTTCAATCTCAAACGAAATATCGTTTCATTACACAATACATAACCAACGGAACCAACAATAAATCAACACTAAGCAACTATTCACCAGCAACAAGGATCAAACAACACATAATATTCAATCCAAAACACCAAATATAATAAACAATGAAATTAAAAGAGGAAAAGAGTAAAATTGACCTCAATTGCTGATTTTGCCATATCGAAGATAGAACTGTGTCTGAAATACCTCGATTTGAACCTCAACTCAACTTTAAAAATGGATAATCAACTTGATATCAACAAATAGCAACCGGATAGATCCAAAAACCAATGTCAAAACCTTACTATGAACATCGAATCACAAAATTTGAACGAACTACTGGAGAATCCCGCTGAAATTGGAGTGGGTTCTTGTTTACAGCTCCATCGAAGCTCTGGCGACCCAAACAGAATGAAGAATATGGGATTGGTCAGGTTTTGATTGGATTTTTCAGGTGTCCTCGCTGGTTTTGGAATTTTGGCGGTTCGACAGTAGCGGGACGGTGTATTCTGCCTCACCTGAATTTGAGCTAAAACCAATTTTTTTTCCTATTTTCTTTCTCTCTCTCCTGGTCTCTCACTCTCTCGATCTCATAGTCTCACTATCTTTCTTGTTTTTCAATCTCATCCCGATCTGTCCCACTCAATTCCACATTTTTTTACTTTTTTTGCTCCTATTGCAGTGAGCTCTGTATGTGAGTGCATATGTTGTGTGATTTTTTTTCCTGTGTGTGTTCTTGGTGTGTTGTATGTGCAGCGTGAGAAAGCTCCCAATTAGGTAGTTGTGTATGTGTATATATTTGCGTATGTGGGTTTTTATGTGTGAATTATTATATAATCAGTTAAATAAAATGCTTTAAAATTTATTTAGAGTGAAAAGTCTGATTAAAGTACAAATATTCTACTTTTTCCAAGATCGATTGAAAATAAGAAATTAATGACATGATTAGTTTCTTTAAAAAAAGAAATAAAATAAAATTGTGTTTCATTAAATATTTATTTTTAAAATTATTTGAGAAATTCGTTAAATCAATTAGGAATTAATCTCGTCTCAACTTTATTCAAATTTATCGAGTTATGACCATTTTATCAAGATAAAATAGCTATGATTTGGGTGAGACTTATTCTTGTTATTAATTGTGGTTTTATTAGTAAGCTCAAAGATCCCTTCTTCTTTAACTCAACAACCCCTTTTCTTTTTCCAAAATAATTGGACCAGCCTGCCCAATACCCACCAATCCATTACATAACTCCGCATCTCCCTTGCCAATACCCCTAACACCAACCATCCACCAAACCCAAAAGACTGACCCAGCCCACACCCCTTTAATACTCTCTTCTCCCAATACAGCAAACAACATTTAATATCAACAAAACCAAATCAGTAACTCTCTTTCCCCTTTCTTTTCCCCCATCAATATCAATAATTTCAACAAAAACAACAACCAACCACGACTTTCAAACATCACAACGTACAAAACCAGTCAACAACAGCTCAACAACAATGATCAAATCGTACCAATTTTATCCCAAAATTCAAAATTTCAAAATCTTTTCCAAAAAATCAAAAATACCCTCCTCTGTTCCCCTCAAAATCAGTCCATAAATACCCAAGAACAAGAGTGAAGGAGAGGGGGGGAACTCTTTGAAGAATTCTTAAGAAAAAAAGAAAAAAGAAGAACTTTTTAGGAAAAAATTGGGGATTATGGAGGCGCATGCTTCTAATCCCACATAACTGAAAATTCTTGAAGAACACATCCGAAAAATCGATTCCGACAAACCAAAAATTTAAGCATCGGTGAAGGCTTCGTCGTAATAGGCTCTTCTGTCTTGGTTCCTGCCTCGAAAAAGGTAAATAACTCTTTTTTTTTACACGTTTTCCTCTGCTCAGCGTGCGAATGCGATATTATAAACTTTGGTTGAATATTCTGCTCTTCCTGTTACTGTGGGATTTGTATAATTTGTGTCTACCTTAATAATGAATTAATAAATTAATAAATAAAGGCTAATAATCGAGTGTTATTAATTTTGGGGAAAACGGAAAGGAGTTAAGGGAGAAAAAGGAATTGCAGAACATGTGGTCACATGGATACATGATTTTTGTTAACTTTTTTTTTAATCTTTTCCTTACTTCTTGTTTAGGAAAGAAATTATTATTCTCTAAATTAATCATGTATCATTATAATTATCATTCTTTTAAAAAAGGAATTATTTTCCTGATTGTTAGTTGGATTTTACAGTATTTATTTATTTAAGGTAAAAATTTTCTCGTAGTATATTCTCGACTTAGTTTTAATTGTCACTTAATTTGTTTGTCTATTTATTGTCTCCTTTTATATGTTGTTTCGGGTTACTAGAATACTAATCCCTTTTACTTACTTCATACAAATTGATTCTAGAGTTGGTAGTGAATATGTATGAATAATAAATTTTTTTGCGTTGCTTTCTTGACTAGTTATGTTTGTACTATTTGAATAAATTCTTATCTTTATATTTTTTTTTGATGCATGTGACACCGACTTGAGTCCAACTGGACTTCTTCGCCCCTGCATTTCTTAGAGACCAAAGTCCCGAAAATGGACTAAAGCCAATCGATCATTTAATGTATATAAACAGTAAAGAAAAAATTTCAGTAAGATTCACAGACTACCAATATACAAATAAAAAAGAAACTGATGAAAATATTGAAGAATGTGAAAATACTAATTTTATGAATATAGAAATATTAGAAGAAGGCTTTGAAGTAAATAAAGCTATAATAAAAGCAGAAGCCTTATATGAAATAAATAGCAATAGCGTATTTAAATGTACAAGTTGTAAATTTGGGAATTTAAAACTTGAAGAAATGAAAGAACATTTTATAAAATGTGAATTAAGAATAGATAATTACGGTTAAACACGTAAAAATGAACTAAAAGGTGAAGACGAAGAATTAAATTATAGTATAGAAGAAAGTATAAAAGAAGTTATGGAAAGCGCAACAAGTTTCTCAAGCCCTTTCCAAAGAACAACCGGTATGCAAAACGTACCATTCACAACAGGAAATTTACCAAGAAATAGAGTATTAAGAACAAACCCAAACACTCTAACAAAACAAGACATAAAACCTAGAGGAAAAAGAATGTCAAAAAAGAACCCATTAGATTACAAAAAGAAAGTAATAAAGGAAAAATTTTAAACTTGCCAGCCCATGACCCTCAGGCATAGAATCATGTAATAGACATATGAAAAAATGTAGTTGTAGCAGACTACATACAACATATACAGGGTAATCAAGAATCAGATGCAGAAATTATGTATAGATATTTAGAAACATTTCTAGGAGAAAGTATTAAAGCACTTTGGGAAGCTTATAAAATAATATTCCCACAAGACTTTCAAGAATTAGTAGAACTAGGCTCAAATCCATACAATTTTGTAAATAAGGTACATACTCTACTAATAGGCCAAGATCTCAATAGTGGATTAGTAGTATTACAACAAAGAGCTTTAATAAATTTAGAACAATTAAGTATTAATCATTGGTCAAAAATTAAAGAATTTTTAAATGATTACTTTTATATTACTTTTATTATTGTACAATTAGTGGAAACTCATTTGATCAGACTCTAGGAGCTAGATTATTTAATAAATTACCAGGAGCTTTAGGTAGAGAGATAGAAGAAAAATGGTCTAAAAGAGAAGGATTAATACAAAACTCAAACAACCCATGGTCAATAGGACAAAGAATACAACATGTAATAGATATATTACAAGAAAAATGTACAAATATACAGATACAAAAATAATTAAAAAGAAGTGATACAGATTTTTGTAAGACCATATATACTACTCAACATTATGACCAAGATTATAAAAAAAATAAATATAAAAAGACATATAAAAAAGATTATCGCCCTAAGAAGAAATATTACTTGAGGAGATCAAATGCGAGAAAACCATACTTAGATAAGAATAAACATGTGAGAAAATATAACACTGGTAGAACCTATAAGAATAAATTAGAATGTTTTACTTGCGGAAGTATAGAGCATTTAGCAAATACTTGTCCAAAAAGAAATAATAATAGATCTAGAAGTGCACAATTAATAGAGGATGTGAATGAGAATTTGATAAATGTAGATGAATATATGTCAGATAATGAAAGTGTATACTCTATCAGAAGTATGGAAGTTTTTGAAGAAGAAAAGGATAATTCTGATTCTTCAGACTCTGGAGAAAACGAATTTATAAATGAAATAGGACTAGAAAGAACAATTACAGATTATCACTTAGTCACAGACTATTATGATTTAGTAAATCTGATAGAAGAATGTGAACACGAATTTGAAGAAGGAAAAAGATTAGACAGTAATCAATGTTGTTTTTGTAAATGGTTTCCAAGTAAAAACAAAAGGGCAAAATGTAGGAAATGTTACAAGGAAGCATGCATAAAATGTATAGAGAAAGCATCAGAAATCTTAGAAACTCCGAAATCAACCCGTAATTTAAATAAATTTTACAACAAGGAACCAATAACCAGAACAACAAAAGATAGAATATTAGAATTAGAAGAAAGACTAAAAAGACTAGAGATAAGAATATACAGTAAAAATATAATTAAGGAAGAAGACTTAGTAGAGGTAGAATTATTAAATACATCTGTTGAAAATAATAAAGTTAAAAAATCAATGAATGTACCATTTGAAGGAATGATATGTAATGAAGAAAAGAAAATTAGTCCAGTCAAGGTTTTAGCGAGAATAAAAATTAAAGACCATGTGTTCGAGACTTTAGCTATAGTTGATTCAGGATGTACAAGGAGCATTTTAAATAGTAGAATTTTACCAACAAAATTAATTAAAAAATTGTCAAAACCTCAAGAATCCATGCAAATGGACGGAACATATAATACCTATACAAACTATATACCAAAAGCAAAAATAAGTTTTATTAATACTTGTGAAAAATTCTACCAACCATCATATATACACTTAGTGAAATACTAGTTAGAGATTTAAACATAAAAACAGACTTTGTGTTAGGATTAGATTTTATGGTACAAAATAATGGAGGATGTCTAGTTACAAAAAATTGGGTAATATTCGTCAGTAATATCACTCACTCACCAGTACAGACACAATCTACTTTAACTAAATATCGCCTTCTTAAGGATAAGCTAGAGGAAAGCTTAGTAACCTAATAAAACCCAAAATATCACTAGAATGTAATAAAGGAGAAAATTGTACATATAATGATAATAAAAAGACAACAATGTATGAAGAATTACAAGATTTATTAGTAGTAGAAGAAATAGAAAAAGACTATACTTTAATAGAAATGGATACAGAATTATACAATTTTAAGAAAGGTATACAACAGATAGGAGTAATAAAAGATCAAAAAGACTTAGAAAAAATAATACAAATCCTAGATAAGCTAGAAATAATTAGAGAAAAACATTTGCAACATTGGGACTTCAATCAAATTACCTGCAAATTAGAAATAATTAATCCAGAATATACTATAAAAACAGCATCTATAGAAGCTACAAATGAAGACTTTAAAGACTTTGAAATACAAATAAAAGAGCTACTAGAATTAGGAATAATTAGAAGATCTACGTCAAGACATGGGTCAGCAACTTTTATAGTAAGAAATCCATAGTATAATAGTGAGAGGAAAAGCTAGAATGATAATAAATTACAAAAGACTAAATGATAATACTGTAATGAATGAATATAAGTTACCAGGCAAAACAGAATTGATAAATAGAATACAAGGAAGAAAAGTATTTAGTAAATTTGATTGTAAATCTGGATATTGACAGATTAAAATGCATGAAGATAGTATAGAATGGACAACTTTCACATGTCCAGAAGGACATTTTGAATGGCTGGTCATGCCGTTGGGATTAAAGACGGCTCCTCCAATTTTTCAAAGAAAAATGGATAGTATTTTTAGAGATTATAAAAAATTTGTATTAGTTTACGTAGATGATATTTTAGTTTTTAGTAATAATATGAGAGAACATCTAGGACATTTACAACAAGTTTTTAAATTATTTGTAGATAATGGAATAATAATAAGTAGAAAGAAAATGAAATTATGTAAAAATAGTATTAATTTTTTAGGAGTAGTTATTGGAGATGGTAGAATAAAATTACAACCACACATAGCTAAAAAAAGTCTTAGAAATGCCAGATATATTAGACAAGACTAAAGATTTACAAAAAATTTTAGGACTTTTAAATTATGCTAGAGCTTTCATCAAAGATTTAGGAAAAGTAGCTGGACCACTATACTCTAAAACAGGATCGACAGGTCAAAAATCTTTTAATACTGAAGACATAAAATTAGCCCAACAACTTAAAATCATGATACAAGACATTTCAGACTTAACGTTACCATTAGAAATAGATTATTTAATAGTCGAGGCAGATAGAAGCCTTCAAGGATGGGGAGCAGTATTAAAAGCAAAACCTAATAAATATAGAGACAAAAAGGATGAAAAAATTTGTGCTTATTCAAGTGGAAAATATATAGAAAAGGAAAATTAAATAGCATCTATGCGGAGACACTAGCAGTAATTTATGGTTTAAATAGTTTTAAACTTTATATATTAAATAAGCCCGAAATACTAGTAAGAACAGACTGCGAAACTATAGTAAAGTTTTATCAGAAGATAAAAGATAAGAATAGTAGTAAAATGAGATGGTTAAATTTTCTAGATGCTATTTCAATCTATAATATTGTTTTAGAACATATTAAAGGAAAAGATAATAACTTAACAGATCAATTAAGTAGATTAATTAAAGAAGACAACTAACGATTTTTGTTTCAGTATGAATACAGGAAAAGGAAAAGGCAAGGAAGAAGCCTCATCATCCCAAAACTATCTAAAGACACTAATGAGCAACACTCGTTTCAGACCACTTACGATGCTAGAACAACCAAAATTAGATAGAATATTTTTTGGACCCCACAACTTGGTATGTTACGAACCATCCAACTTAACTTTCAGACGAAAGCCAGAGTACAAGTGGATAAGCCGCAGATATGTATACTAGATAATTTATGGATAGCTTATAATAGAAGTGATATTAATCATTTTATTTCAGTTCTAAATGCATTAAGTTACTATTTTACTGAGAAAAATACCCCTAACAGGTTTAAATTCTATGTTGTTCTCAGAGGACAGCAGCAAGGAGTGTTCCAGACTTGGATAGAGGTAATGGACGCCATAAAATATTATAGAACACCTCTTTATAAAGGTTTTTATGACCTCTCAGAAACTCTAGGCTATGCCCGGAGAAATCTGAGACCAAATTATTTTATTACTCCAACTTTAAGACCAGGAACACAAAAAAATTCTCAATATAATATTAACAAAGACACAGACTAAATTTTATTTTGTGATCATTGTTCCTCTAAAGAATTCCTTTAATTATCAATATAATATTTCCCAAATGCAGACGATAATTCAGGAATGGAGTTTGACTCAGAGGTTTTACATAATTTGGATACGTAAGCAATGACGATATCTACAAAAGACAAAATAGCAAACGTATGTAATATCAGATAAATAAAAGAACGGAGGAGAATTAAAGAAAGATATTAGCCGTCGGGCTCACCCAAGTTGATAAGTCTTGCTAAAGTCTTTACAAAGATTTAAAATTCACAAAAAAGTAAGATTTGAAGTCCAAAAATGCCTATAAATACCCTCCTTATGGAAGACAAAAACATGTACCAAAGAGAGAAAAAATCAAGAGTGAGAAAGTTTTCATAAAGTTCTTAGCTTTTCTTAAAGTTCTTAGTTTCCAAAGTTTGTAAGTTATTTAAAAAAAAATAGAGGAGTGTGTGAAAAGTGTGAAAATTTTTCTTAGTTCTTCATTTTTCGGTAGCTGTCAAGTTTTCAGGGGACTCCCGAAAGGAAAACCTCACTTCTTCCTTAAGGAATGTAAGTAGAAGTTACATAGGTCTTTGTAAATTTCTCCCAAGTTTATAAACTATGTTTGAATTAATTAAGTTTATATTTTCTTTCACATATGTTTTATTATTAAGATCCGGATCACCGGCGGTTTTTCGACAGTTTTCCTGATCTTGTAAAATTTGTAAATTACTTATAAAAATACCTTCAGTATATGGTTATTCTCTCATTGTTTTAGCAATAACGATGGATTAATCTGTAAATTCCTAGGGACTTGGAAAGTCCGAAGAAGATTGAAAGAAGGACTGTTGTTATTTTCTTGGGGTGTGATTAAAGAAGATATTGCTAAAATACCTAAAACTGAAGAGAAAGAGATGAACAGGGTAAAAAAAACCAATAAACCAAAAAATATAAAATAATATATATTGGGAATAAATACACTTGGACCTTTATGACTTGGACACTTACACTGGACTAAGGACAACGAAGGAGCTAGTACTGAGCAGGACTTTACACCATATTAAAACAAACTCACGATTATTCTGCGTTAATATCTTAATATTACTCACCTGCTTTAATAACTTAAAAAATTACCTACCTACTTTAATAACTTGTTTATCTTATTATACTAACTATATCCACGTATAAATAGTGACTAGTTTATGTATAAACAATATAAGTCTAAGTATATATATGTTAAGACACATGGATATAGTTAGTATAATAAGATAAACAAGTTATTAAAGCAGGTAGATAATTTTTTAAGTTATTAAAGTAGGTGAGTAATATTAAGATATTAACGCAGAATTATCATGAGTTTGTTTTAATATGGTGTAAAGTCCTACTCAGTACTCCCTCCTTCATTGTCCTTAGTCCAGTGTAAATATCCAAGTCATAAAGGTCCAAGTGTATTTTCTCCCAATATATCTTATTTTGTATTTTTTGGTTTATTGATTTTTTTTCCCTGTTCATCTCTTTCTCTTCAGTTTTAGGTATTTTAGCAATATCTTCTTTAATCACACACCGAGAAAATAATAACAGTCCTTCTTTCAATCTTCTTCGGACTTTCCAAGTCCCTCGGAATTTACAAATTAATTCATCGTTATTGCTAAAACACTGAGAGAATAACCATATACTGAGGGTATTTTTATAAGTAATTTACAAATTTTACAAGATCAGAAAAACTGCCGGTGATCCGGATCTTAATAATAAAACATATGTGAAAGAAAATATAAATTTAATTAATTCAAACATAGTTTACAAACTTGGGAGAAAATTACAAAGACCTATGTAACTACTACTTACATGCCTTAAGGGAGAAGTAAGGTTTCCCTTTCAGGAGTCCCCTGAAAACTTAACAGCTACCGAAAATGAAGAACTACGAAAACTTTTCACACTTTTAACACACTCCTCTTTTTTTTTTTTTTAGTAACTTACAAACTTTGGAAACTAAGAACTTCAAGAAAAGCTAAGAACTTTATGAAAACTTTCTCACTCTTGATTTTTTCTCTCTTTGATACATGTTTTTGTCTTCCATAAGGAGGGTATTTATAGGCATTTTTGGACTTCAAATATTACTTTTTTGTGGATTTCAAATCCTTTGTTAAGACTTTAGCAAGACTTATCAACTTGGGTGGGCCCGACGGCTAAAATCTTTCTTTAATTCTCCTCCGTTTATTTATTTATCTGATATTGCATATGTCTGCTATTTTGTCTTTTGTAGATATCGTCATTGCTTACGTATCCAAATTATGTAAAGCCTCTGAGTCAAACTCCATTTCTGAATTATCGTTTGCATTTGGGTCTTGGGCAAATTGATCCATGGATGAGTTGTATTCTTGTTCATATTCATCATTGTCTCCGTCTGATAATCCTAGTCTTGTTCCAGTTCTTGTCTCTTCTCTTGAAATTAAAAGAATTCTGGATCTTTGTTCTGGTGGTTCTGGATTCATAGAAATCTCCTTAGGCGATTGCTCTGCCAACAACTTTTTTAGGGAGTCTGCTATTATTTTTTCTATATTTTTTTTTCATTTTTCTTTTTTCTTAATGAAAAACCCTTCTTATTTTGAGAAGAACTTCCTTCATCTATTGTCTGAGTACTTGTGTTTTTAAAACTAACTGGGAGTATTCTCCCTACACTTTTTGGCAAAGTGTCAACCATCAACGGATTTGATGAGTCTTTACCCGCTACCGTTTGAGCTGGACTAGCTGTATCATTACCCGATACATTGGGTCTTGCTGCATTCATTGGGGAATGCACATCCATTAATGGATTTGAGAAGTCTTTACCAACTACCGTTTGAGCTGGACTAGCTGTATCATTACCCGATACAGTAGGTTTTTCCTTTTTTAAAGAAGATGGAGAACTCTTTGGCTGGGTCTCATAAATTGGCTGAGTCTGTTGTGAAAGTTCAAAATGAAGAATTTTTATACGGTCTTGTAAAATACTTATATGTTCTAACATCTGTCCTTTTTCTTTTACAAGGTTTTCATTATCTTGTTTATTATCATATATAGTGATTAACACTTTAGTTCCTAATTTTTTTCTAGTTAAACCTTTTATGCCTATTACTATTAATCCTATGTGCAAAAGATTCATGTCTAATTTCATGATTTCTTTTAAAGAGTCTGAGCTTATTAAATTTATGCTACAACTATTTTCTCCGATAACACACATTTGTTCTTCTCTATAATGCCAATATAGTTGTATTAGCATTTAACAGTTTTAATTTATTTTTTTGGAATAATTGTATTTCTTTATCTACGTCTATTACTTCTTCTAACTGTTGTCTTGAAGTCATTCTTAGTTTATTTATTATTTTTGATAGCACATTATTTGTTAAACTGTTTTGGGTAAAAGTTTTAATTTATTTTGTTGGAATAATTGTATTTCTTTATCTACGTCTATTACTTCTTCTAACTGTTGTCTTGAAGTCATTCTTGGTTTATTTATTATTTTTGATAGCACATTATTTGTTAAACTGTTTTGGGTAAAACTTGATCTTTGTCTTGTAAAATTTGATCTTTTTCTACTTGGGGATGCTGAAAAAAGGTCCATGGTTTTGGCTTAGTTGGTATAGTTATTTTAACTTCTTTTAATTCTTTTTGAGGGTTATTTCTATCTTTTTTAGTTGTTCTATTAATTCTTCTATATTTTTATCTTGACTGTCTTTTTCTAGGGTTTCTTTTTCTAGTTTTAGTAGTAGTTATTGGAGATGATAGAATAAAATTACAACCACACATAGCTAAAAAAGTCTTAGAAATGCCAGATAAATTAGACAAGACTAAAGATTTACAAAAAAATTTAGGACTCTTAAATTATGCTAGAGCTTTCATCAAAGATTTAGAAAAAGTAGCAGGACCACTATACTCTAAAACAGGATCAATTTGCCCAAGACCCAAATGCAAACGATAATTTAGGAATGGAGTTTGACTCAGAGACTTTACATAATTTGGATACGTAAGCAATGACGATATCTACAAAAAATAAAATAGCAGACGTATGCAATATCAGATAAATAAATGAACGGAGGAGAATTAAAGAAAGATATTTGTCACCGGGCCTACCCAAGTTGATAAGTCTTGCTAAAGTCTTTACAAAGGATTTGAAATCCACAAAAAAGTAAGATTTGAAGTCCAAAAATGCCTATAAATACCCCCTTTATGGAAGACAAAAACATGTTCCAAAGAGAGAAAAATCAAGAGTGAGAAAGTTTTCATAAAGTTCTTAGCTTTTCTTAAAGTTCTTAGTTTCCAAAGTTTGTAAGTTACTTCAAAAAAAAAAAAAGAGGAGTGTGAAAAGTGTGAAAAGTTTTCTTAGTTCTTCATTTTTCGGTAGCTGTCAAGTTTTCAGGGGACTCCCGAAAGGGAAACCTCACTTCTTCCTTAAGGCATGTAAGTAGTATTTACATAGGTCTAAATCCAAATGACATGATCAACCATTCAAAATGTCCTTCTGGACATGTGAAAGTTGTCCATTCTATACTATCTTCATTCATTTTAATCTGCCAATATCCAGATTTACAATCAAATTTACTAAATACTTTTCTTCCTTGTATTCTATTTATCAATTTTGTTTTGTCTGGTAACTTATATCCATTACAGTATTATCATTTAGTCTTTTGTAATTTATTACCATTCTAACTTTTCCTCTCACTATTTCACTATGATTTCTTACTATGAAAGCTGCTGACCTATGTCTTGGCGTAGATTTTCTAATTATTTCTAATTCTAGTAGCTCTTTTATTTGTATTTCAAACTCTTTAAGGTCTTCATTTGTAGTTTCTATAGATGCTGTTGTTATAGTATATTCTGAATTAATTATTTCTAATTTGCAGGTAATTTGATTGGAGTCCCAATGTTGCGAGGGTTTTTCTCCAATTATTTCTAGCTTATCTAGGATTTGTATAATTTTTTCTAAGTCTTTTTGATCTTTTATTACTCCTATCTGTTGTATACCTTTCTTAAAATTATATAATTTTGTATCTATTTCTATTAAAGTATAGTTTTTTTCTATTTCTTCTACTACTAATAAATCTTGTAATTCGCCATACATTGTTGTCTTTTTATTATCATTACATGTACAATTTTCTTCTTTATTACATTCTAGTGATATTTTGAATTTTATTTGGTTATCTAAGCTTTCCTCTGGTTTATCCTTAAGAAGGCGATATTTAATTAAAGTAGGTTGTGTCTGTACTGGTGAGTGAGTGATATTACTGGCGAATATTACCCAATTTTTTGTAACTAGACATCCTCCATTATTTTGTACCATAAAATCTAATCCTAACACAAATTCTGCTTTTATGTTTAAATCTCTAACTAGTATTTCACTAAGTGTATATGATGGTTGGTAGAATTTTTCACAAGTATTAATAAAATTTATTTTTGCTTTTGGTATATAGTCTGTATAGGTATTATATGTCCCGTCCATTTGCATTAATTCTTGAGGTTTTGGCAATTTTTTAATTAATTTTGCTGGTAAAATTCTACTATTTAAAATGCTCTTTGTACATCCTGAATCAACTATAGCTAAAGTCTCGAACCCATGGTCTTGAATTTTTATTCTCGCTAAAACCTTGACTGTACTAATTTTCTTTTCTTCATTACATACCATTCCTTCAAATGGTACATTCATCGATTTTTTAACTTTATTATTTTCAACAGATGTATTAAATAATTCTACCTCTACTAAGTCTTCTTCCTTAATTATATCTTTACTGTATATTCTTATCTCTAGTCTTTTTAATCTTTCTTCTAATTCTAATATTCTATCTTTTGTTGTTTTGGTTATTGGTTCCTTGTTGTGAAATTTATTTAAATTACGGGTTGATTTCGAAGTTTCTAAGATTTCTGATGCTTTCTCTATACATTTTATGCATGCTTCCTTGTAACATTTCCTACATTTTGTCCTTTTGTTTTTACTTGGAAACCATTTACAAAAACAACATTGATAACTGTCTAATCTTTTTCCTTCTTAAAATTCGTGTTCACATTCTTCTATCAGATTTACTAAATCATAATAGTCTGTGACTAAGTGATAGTCTGTGTTTGTTCTTTCTAGTCCTATTTCATTTATAAATTCCTCTTCTCCAAAGTCTGAATAATCAGAATTATCCTTTTCTTCTTCAAAAACTTCCATACTTCTGATAGAGTATATACTTTCATTATCTGACATATATTCATCTACATTTATCAAATTCTCATTCACATCCCCTATTAATTGTGCATTTCTAGATCTATTTTTTTTTTTTTGGACAAGTATTTGTTAAATGTTCTAGACTTCCGCAAGTAAAACATTCTAATTTATTCTTATAGGTTCTACCAGTGTTATATTTTCTCACATGTTTATTCTTATCTAAGTATGGTTTTCTCACATTTGATCTCCTCAAGTAATATTTCTTCTTAGGGCGATAGTCCTTTTTATATGTCTTTTTATATTTTTTCTTTTTATAATCTTGGTCATAATGTTGAGTAGTATATATGGTCTTACAAAAATCTGTATCACTTCTTTTTAATTATTTTTGTATCTCTATATTTGTACATTTTTCTTGTAATATATCCATTACATGTTATATTCTTTGTCCTATTGACCATGGGTTGTTTGGGTTTTGTATTACTCCTTCTCTTTTATACCATTTTTCTTCTATCTCTCTTCCTAAAGCTCCTGGTAATTTATTAAATAATCTAGCTCCTAGAGTCTGATCAAATGAGTTTCCACTAATTGTACAATAATAAAAGTAATTATTTAAAAACTCTTTAATTCTTGACCAATGATTAATACTTAATTGTTCTAAATTTATTAAAGCTCTTTGTTGTAATACTACTAATCCACTATTGGGATTTTGGCCTATTAGTAGAGTATGTACCTTATCTACAACATTGTATGGATTTGATCCTAGTTCTACTAATTCTTGAAAGTCTTGTGGGAATATTATTTTATAAGCTTCCCAAAGTGCATTAGTACTTTCTCCAAGAAATGTTTCTAAATATCTATACATAATTTCCGCATCTGGTTCTTGATTACCCTGTATATGTTGTATGTAGTCTGCTACAACTACATTTTTCCATATGTCTATTACATGATTCCATGCCTGAGGGTCATGGGCTAGCAAGTTTAAAATTTTTCCTTTATTACTTCATTCTTGTAATCTAATGGGTTCTTCTATTGACATTTTTTTTCCTCTAGGTTTTATGTCTTGTTCTGTTAGAGTGTTTGGGTTTGTTCTAAATACTCTATGCCTTGGTAAATTTCCTGTTGTTAATGGTACATTTTGCATACCGGTACTGACTGTATATCATTAAGAATAGATAATTATGGTACTACACGTAAAAAGGAACTAAAAGGTGAAGACGAAGAATCAAATTATAGTATAGAAGAAAGTATAAAGGAATTTATGGAAAGCGCAGCAAGTTCCTCAAGCCCTTTCCAAAGAACAATCGGTATGCAAAACGTACCATTAACAATAGAAAATTTACCAAGACATAGAGTATTTAGAACAAACCCAAACACTCTAACAGAACAAGACATAAAACCTAGAGGAAAAAGAATGTCAAAAGAAAAACCCATTAGATTACAAGAAGGAAGTAATAAAGGAAAATTTAAAACTTGCCAGCCCCTGACCCTCAGGCATGGAATCATGTCATAGACATATGGAAAAATGTAGTTGTAGCAGACTACATACAACATATACAGGGTAATCAAGAACCAGATGCAGAAATTATGTATAGATATTTAGAAACATTTCTAGGAGAAAGTACTAAAGCAGATTGGGAAGCTTATTAAATAATATTCCCACAAGACTTTCAAGAATTAGTAGAACTAGGCTCAAATTCATACAATTTTGTAAATAAGGTACATACTCTACTAACAGGCCAAGATCACAATAGTGGATTAGTAGTATTACAACAAAGAGCTTTAAAAAATTTAGAACAATTAAGTATTAATCAATGGTCAAGAATTAAATAATTTTTAAATGATTACTTTTATTATTGTACAATTAGTGGAAACTCATTTTATCATACTCTAGGAGCTAGATTATTTAATAAATTACCAGGAACTTTAGAAAGAGAGATAAGAAAAATGGTCTAAAAGAGAAGGAGTAATACAAAACCCAAACAACCCATGGTCAATAGGACAAAGAATACAACATGTAATGGATATATTACAAGAAAAATGTGCAAATATACAGATATAAAAATAATTAAAAAGAAGTGATACAGATTTTTGTAAGACCATATATACTACTCAACACTATGACCAAGATTATAAAAAGAAAAAATATAAAAAGACATATAAAAAAGACTATTGCCCTAAGAAGAAATATTACTTGAGGAGATCAAATGCGAGAAAACCATACTTAGATAAGAATAAACATGTGAGAAAATATAACACTGGTAGAGCCTATAATAATAAATTAGAATGTTTTACTTGTGGAAGTATAGAACATTTAGCAAATACTTGTCCAAAAAATAATAATAATAGATCTAGAAATGCACAATTAATAGAGGATGTAGTATAGTCTTTTTCTATTTCTTCTACTACTAATAAATCTTGGACTCCAATCAAATTACCTGCAAATTAAAAATAATTAATTCAGAATATACTATAAAAACAACATCTATAGAAGCTACAAATGAAGACCTTAAAGACTTTGAAATACAAATAAAAGAGCTACTAGAATTAGGAATAATTAGAAGATGTACGTCAAGACATGAACAATGATCACAAAATATAATTTTGTATGTGTCTTTATTAATATTATATTGAGGAATTTTTTGTGTTTCTGATCTTAAAGCTGGAGTAATAAAATAATTTGGTCCCAGATTTCTCCGGACATAGTCTAGAGTTTCTGAGAGGTCATAAAAACCTTAATAAAGAGGTGTTCTATAATCTTTTATGGCGTCCATTACCTCTATCCAAGTCTAGAACACTCCTTGCTACTGTCTTCTGAGAACAACATAGAATTTAAACCTGTTAGTAGTTTTTTTCTCAGTAAAATAGTAACTTAATGCATTTAGAACTGAAATAAAATGACTAATGTCACTTCTATTATAAGCTATCCACAAATTGTCTAGTATACATATCTGCGGCTTATCCACTTGTACGTCTGGCTTTCGTCTGAAAGTTAAGTTGGATGGTTCGTAACATACCAAGTTGTGGGGTCCAAAAAATATTCTATCTAATTTTGGTTATTCTAGCATCGTAAGTGGTCTGAAACGAGTGTTACTCATTAGTGTCTTTAGATAGTCTTGGGATGATGAGGCTTCTGCCTTGCCTTTTCCTTTTCCTGTATTCATACTGAAACAAAAATCCTTAGTTGTCTTCTATAATTAATCTACTTAATTGATCTGCTAAGTTATTATCTTTTCCTTTAATATGTTCTAAAACAATATTATAGATTGAAGTAGCATCTAGGAAATTTAACCATGTCCTTTTACTACTATTCTTATCTTTTATCTTCTGATAAAACTTTACAATAACTTCGCAATCTGTTCTTACTAGTATTTCGGGCTTATTTAATACATAAAGTTTAAAACTATTTAAACCATAAATTACTGCTAGTGTCTCCACATCTATGCTATTTAATTTTTCTTTTTCTTTATATTTTCCACTTGAATAAGTACAAATTTTTTCATCCTTTTTGTCAATATATTTATTAGGTTTTGCTTTTAATACTGCTCCCCATCCTTGAAGGCTTCCATCTGTCTCGACTATTAAATAATCGGTTTCTAATGGTAACGTTAAGTCTGGAATGTCTTGTATCATGATTTTAAGTTGTTGGACTAATTTTATGTCTTCAGTATTAAAAGATTTTTGACCTGTCGATCCTGTTTTAGAGTATAGTGGTCCTGCTACTTTTCCTACATCTTTGATGAAAACTCTAGCATAATTTAAGAGTCCTAAAATTTTTTGTAAATCTTTAGTCTTGTCTAATTTATATGGCATTTCTAATACTTTTTTAGCTATGTGTGGTTGTAATTTTATTCTACCATCTCCAATAACTGCTCCTAAAAAAGTAATATTATTTTTACATAATTCCATTTTCTTTCTACTTATTATTATTATTCCATTATCTAAAAATAATTTAAAAACTTGTTGTAAATGTCCTAGATGTTCTCTCATATTATTACTAAAAACTAAAATATCATCTACATAAACTAATACAAAAATGTTATAGTCTCTAAAATTACTATCCATTTTTCTTTGAAAAATTGGAGGAGCCGTCTTTAATCCAAACGGCATGACCAGCCATTCAAATTGTCCTTCTGGACATGTGATAGTTGTCCATTCTATACTATCTTCATGCATTTTAATCTGCCAATATCTATATTTATAATCAAATTTACTAAATACTTTTATTCCTTGTATTCTATTTATCAATTCTGTTTCGTCTGCTAACTTATATCCATCCATTACAGTATTATCATTTAGTCTTTTGTAATTTATTATCATTCTAGCTTTTCCTCTCACTATTTCACTATGGTTTCTTACTATGAAAGCTGTTGACCTATGTCTTGACGTAGATCTTCTAATTATTCCTAATTCTAGTAGCTCTTTTATTTATATTTCAAAGTCTTTAAGGTCTTCATTTGTAGCTTCTATAGATGCTGTTTTTATAGTATATTCTGGATTAATTATTTCTAATTTGCAGGTAATTTGATTGGAGTCCCAATGTTGCAAGAGTTTTTTTCCAATTATTTCTAGCTTATCTAGGATTTGTATAATTTTTTCTAAGTCTTTTTGATCTTTTATTTCTCCTATCTGTTGTATACCTTTCTTAAAATTGTATAATTTTGTATCCATTTCTATTAAAGTATAGTCTTTTTCTATTTCTTCTACTACTAATAAATCTTGTAATTCTTCATACATTGTTGCCTTTTTATTATCATTACATGTACAATTTTCTCCTTTATTATATTCTAGTGATATTTTGGGTTTTATTAGGTTACTAAGCTTTCCTCTAGCTTATCCTTAAGAAGGCGATATTTAGTTAAAGTAGATTGTGTCTGTACTGGTGAGTGAGTGATATTACTGACGAATATTACCCAATTTTATTGTAACTAGACATCCTCCATTATTTTGTACCATAAAATCTAATCCTAACCCAAAGTCTGCTTTTATGTTTTAACCATATTGAATAGATATATACTGCTTATCCAGCTCAAACGGTAGCAGGTAAAGACTCATCAAATCTGTGGATGGCTGACACTTTGCCAAAAAGTGTAGGGAGAATACTCCCAGCTAGTTTTAAAAACACAAGTACTCAGACAATAGATGAAGGAAGTTCTTCTCAAAATAAGAAGGGTTTTTCATTAAGAAAAAAGAAAAATGAAAAAAGAAATATAGAAAAAATAATAGCAGACTCACTAAAAAAGTTGTTAGCAGTGCAATCGCCTAAGGAGATATCTATGAATCCAGAACCACCAGAACAAAGACCCAGAATTCCTTTAATTCCAAGAGAAGAGACAAGAATCGGAACAAGACTAGGATTATCAGACGGAGACAGTGATGAATATGAACAAGAATACAGCCCGAAATACTAGTAAGACCAGACTGTGAAGCTATAGTAAAGTTTTATCAAAAGATAAAAGATAAGAATAGTAGTAAAAAGAGATGGTTAAATTTCCTAGATGCTACTTCAATCTATAATATTGTTATAGAACATATTAAAGGAAAAGATAATAACTTAGCAGATTAATTAACTAGATTAATTAAAGAAGACAACTAACGATTTTTGTTTCAGTATGAATACAGGAAAAGGAAAAGTTAAGGCAGAAGCCTCATCATCCCAAGACTATCTAAAGACACTAATGAGCAACACTTCCTTCTTTTAGTATTCTTTGGACTTTCCAAGTCCCTTGAAATTTACAGATTAATCCATCGTTATTTCTAAAACAATGAGAGAATAACCATATACTGAGGGTATTTTTATAAGTAATTTACAAATTTTACAAGTTCAGGAAAACTGTCAGAAAATCGCCGGTGATCCGGAACTTAATAATAAAACATATGTGAAAGAAAATATAAACTTAATTAATTCAAACATAGTTTACAAACTTGGGAGAAAATTACAAAGACCTATGTAACTACTACTTACATGCCTTAAGGAAGAAGTGAGATTTCCCTTTCGGGAGTCTCCTGAAAACTTGACAGCTACCGAAAAATGAAGAACTAAGAAAACTTTTCACACTTTTCACACACTCCTCTTTTTTTTTTTGAACTAACTTACAAACTTTGGAAACTAAAAACTTTAAGAAAAGCTAAGAACTTTATGAAAACTTTCTCACTCTTGATTTTTTCTCTCTCTTTGGTACATGGTTTTGTCTTCCATAAGGGGGGTATTTATAGGCATTTTTGGACATCAAATCTTACTTTTTTGTGGATTTCAACTCCTTTGTAAAGAATTTAGCAAGACTTATCAACTTGGGTGGGCCCGACGGCTAATATCTTTCTTTAATTCTTCTCCGTTCATTTATTTATCTGATATTGCATACGTCTGCTATTTTGTCTTTTGTAGATATCGTCATTGCTTACGTATTCAAATTATGTAAAACCTCTGAGTCAAACTCCATTCCTGAATTATCGTCTGCATTTGGGTTTTGGGCAAATTGATCCATGGCTGATTTGTATTTTTGTTCATATTCATCTAATTTTCTCCCAAGTTTGTAAACTATGTTTGAATTAATTAAATTTATATTTTCTTTCACATATGTTTTATTATTAAGATCCGGATCACCAGCGGTTTTTCGACAGTTTTCCTGATCTTGTAAAATTTGTAAATTACTTATAAAAATACCCTCAGTATATGGTTATTCTCTCAGTGTTTTAGCAATAACGATGGATTAATCTGTAAATTCCTAGGGACTTGGAAAGTCCAAAGAAGATTGAAAGAAGGATTGTTGTTATTTTCTCGGGGTGTGATTAAAGAAGATATTGCTAAAATACCTAAAACTGAAGAGAAAGAGATGAACAGGGTAAAAAAAATCAATAGACCAAAAAATACAAAATAATATATATTGAGAGAAAATACACTTGGACCTTTATGACTTGGACACTTACACTGGACTAAGGTGACACAGACAAAATTATATTTTGTGATCATTGTTCCTCTATGATCGGAGCTTTTTAAAGACTGAATCAAGTCAATGAAGTTTTGAAACAGTAACTAGACATCCTCCATTATTTTGTACCATAAAATCTAGACAGTAATCAATGTTGTTTTTGTAAATGGTTTCCAAGTAAAAACAAAAGGGCAAAATGTAGGAAATGTTACAAGGAAGCATGCATAAAATGTATAGAGAAAGCATCAGAATATAAGGCAGATATAAGATAAATAAATAGGTAGCTAATAATAGTAATATATATATAATAAATTAGTAATAAGTATATATATGTAATAATGTATATAACTAGTATACAATATTGAGCAGATAATATATATATATATATATATATATATATATATATAAGATAGACAAATAAATATTATATAAAATAGACAGATAGATATATTAATAATATATAAACAAAACTAATAATAAATAGTGACTAGTTTATGTATAAACAATATAAGTGTAAGTATATATATGTTAGACATGTGGATATGGTTAGTATAATAAGATAAACAAGTTATTAAAGCAGGTGAGTAATATTAAGATATTAACGCAGAATTATCGTGAGTTTGTTCTAATATGGTGTAAATTCCTACTCAGTACTCCCTCCTTCATTGTCCTTAGTCCAGTGTAAGTGTCTAAGTCATAAAGGTACAACTGTATTTTCTCCCAATATATATTATTTTGTATTTTTTGGTTTATTGATTTTTTTTACCCTGTTCATCTCTTTCTCTTCAGTTTTAGGTATTTTAGCAATATATTCTTTAATCACACCCTGAGAAAATAACAACAGTCCTTCTTTTAATCTACTTCGGACTTTTCAAGTCCCTAAGAATTTACAGATTAATCCATCGTTATTTCTAAAACACTGAGAGAATAACCATATACTGAGGGTATTTTTATAAGTAATTTAGAAATTTTACAAGATCAGAAAAACTGTCGGAAAACTGTCGGTGATCTAGATCTTAATAATAAAATGTATGTGAAAGAAAATATAAACTTAATTAATTCAAACATAGTTTACAAACTTGGGAGAAAATTACAAAGACCTATGTAACTACTACTTACATGCCTTAAGGAAGAAGTGAGGATTCCCTTTCGGGAGTCCCTTGAAAACTTGACAGCTACCGGAAAATGAAGAACTAAGAAAACTTTTCACACTTTTCACACACTCTTTTTTTTTTTTTTGAAGTAACTTACAAACTTTGGAAACTAAGAACTTTATGAAAACTTTCTCACTCTTGATTTTTTCTCTCTCTTTTGTACATTTTTCTTGTAATATATCCATTACATGTTGTATTCTCTGTCCTATTGACCATGGGTTGTTTGGGTTTTGTATTACTCCTTCTCTTTTAGACCATTTTTCTTCTATCTCTCTTCCTAAAGCTCCTAGTAATTTATTAAATAATCTAGCTCCTAGAGTCTGATCAAATGAGTTTCCACTAATTATACAATAATAAAAGTAATCATTTAAAAATTCTTTAATTCTTGACCAATGATTAATACTTAATTGTTTTAAATTTATTAAAGCTCTTTATTGTAATACTACTAATCCACTATTGGGATCTTGGCCTGTTAGTAGAGTATGTACCTTATTTACAAAATTGTATGGATTTGAGCCTAGTTCTACTAATTCTTGAAAGTCTTGTGGGAATATTATTTTATAAGCTTCCCAAACTGCTTTAGTACTTTCTCCTAGAAATGTTTCTAAATATCTATACATAATTTCTGCATCTGGTTCTTGATTACCCTGTATATGTTGTATGTAGTCTGCTACAACTACATTTTTTCATATTACATGATTCTATGACTGAGGGTCATGGGCTGGCAAGTTTAAAATTTTTCTTTATTACTTCCTTCTTGTAATCTAGTGAGTTTTTCTATTGTCATTCTTTTTCCTCTAGGTTTTATGTCTTGTTCTGTTAGAGTGTTTGGGTTTGTTCTAAATACTCTATGTCTTGGTAAATTTTCTGTTGTTAATGGTACGTTTTGCATACCGATTGTTCTTTGGAAAGAGCTTGAGGAACTTGTTGCGCTTTCCATAAATTCCTTTATACTTTCTTCTATACTATAATTTGATTCTTCGTCTTCACCTTTTAGTTCCTTTTTACATGTATTACCATAATTATCTATTCCTAATTCACATTTTATAAAATGTTCTTTCATTTCTTCAAGTTTTAAATTCCCTAATTTACAACCTGTACATTTAAATACGCTATTGCTATTTATTTCATATAGGGCTTCTACTTTTATTATAGCTTTATTTACTTCAAAACCTTCTACTAATATTTCTATATTCATAAAATTAGTATTTTCACATTCTTCAATTTCTTCATCAATTTCTTTTTCATTTGTATATTGATAGTCTGTGAATCTTACTGAAGCTTCTTCTTTACTGTTTATATACATTAAATGATCGGTTGGCTTTAGTATTTCTTTTTTAGTAAATTTTTCTAATTTCCATTCTAATCCTGCATATTTTTCTGAGTTTATTTTTAGGATTTTAGTAATTTAATACCTTTATTTCTCATTAATCTTACTACATCATCTATCTTTAGATTAAACTTTATACTACTATTAGTGGCAAGTTTTCCTATAAAACCTACACATATAAGTAAATTATTTCCATTATTCATTTCTTAATATCCTTTAGTTTTTACACCTATTTTAATATGCTTTCTAAATTCTAAGGTATTTATCATATAATCTGGACTACAATAAAAAAAGTCCTCCATTATTATTTATGTCTACTTCAGTTATTCCTATTATAGATCTTTCTGTGTCTGACCATCTATTATCAGATATTGTGATTAATACTTTAGTTCCTAAATTTTTTCTAGTTAAACCTTTTATGCCTATTACTATTAATCTCATGTGCATAAGATTCATGTCTAATTTCATGATTTCTTTTAAAGAGTCTGAGCTTATTAAATTTATGCTACAACTATTTTCTCCGATAACACACATCTGTTCTTTTCTATAATGCCTATATAGTTATGCTTTTGAAAACATTCCTTCATTATATAATGTTTTAGCATTTAACAGTTTTAATTTATTTTGTTGGAATAATTGTATTTCTTTATCTACGTCTATTACTTCTTCTAACTGTTGTCTTGAATTCATTCTTGGTTTATTTATTATTTTTGATAGCACATTATTTGTTAAACTGTTTTGGGTAAAACTTGATCTTTATCTTGTAAAACTTGATCTTTTTCTACTTGGGGATGCTGAAAAAAGATTCATGGTTTTGGCTTAGTTGTTATAGTTATTTTAACTTCTTTTAATTCTTTTTGAGGTGTTATTTCTATCTTTTTTAGTTGTTCTGTTAATTCTTGTATATTCCTATCTTGACTGTCTTTTTCTAGGGTTTCTTTTTCTAGGTTCTTATTCAGTTCTAATAGTAACAAAATTATAATATTATTTTGTTTTATGATTCTTGAGTCTGATTTTACCTGGGGTTGATGGTCTGATAATCCTTCGGGATTTGGTTGGATCTGTGCTGCCTTTTTTAATATTGCTAGATAAAGTTTATCTTGGAGTATATCATTCATGAGACTATTATATTTTTTATTTTATTAATTTCTTTTTGTACTTCTTGTAATACTAGACTTATTTCAAGATTTTCCAAATTACCTTTGTCTTTATTAATTAAATCTTTGAATTTCTTTTCTAATTCTGCTTGTTGTTTTTTTAGAAATCAAAATTTAATTCTATTTTATCTAACAATTTCTTTTGTTTGTTTTGCAGGTCCTCTAATATCTCTAGAGTTTTTAATATTTTTGTATTTTCTTGTTGAGTCTTTTCTCCTAGGTTTATTATAAAATCTGTAATAGTATTTAATTGTGGATTTTCTCCATGTAAAGTATGTTCTCCGTTGTTAAAATTACATCTAATAAGAGAATTATCTTTAAAACGTCTGCATTTCTTTTCATCTAGGATTGTTAGATCTAAATATTCTAGCTTCTTTAAATTATCTATTTTTATACTACTATTCTTCTTTATCCTAAAGAGGGTGTATTATTACTACACTGTTTTCTAGCTATTTGTATTCTAAAATTCCTATAGTTTATACAATATCTAATACTTTCTAATCTACACTTTAGCAAACTTATATGATTTAAGCAATTTACTAAATTTATAAAGTTTGAAATAATGATTGCTTCGGGTAATTCTGTAGTTTCTAATATTTCTATTTGATTTATTAGTCTTTGTTCTATTCTTAAAAAATCGTTTCTTTGTCTTATTTCTTTATATAAATGATTATATTCTCTTTGTATTTCTCTCGCAAAAGGATGTGTTTTCATGTATTTTTACCCTAAAGGAATACTTACTTGGTCACAACGTCTCCTATAATAGCTTATTCTTCTATTATGGTTAAATATGTCAACACCAGTTCCCTATAATTCCCAACTTATTTCACTTACATATTCTTTGAATAATTCTGATTGTGAAATGTCTATACATTTTAATAAATCTAAATAAATACATAAAAATATTTCTAGTTCTTCTTTCTCTGCCTTTTGTTTTATTTCTTCATATAAAAACCAATATCTATCTCGTATATTATTAGCAAAAGGATGTCTTTTCATTTATTACTATTTCTAAACTTAAGATGTTTTATTAAATGATATTCTAATTCGGATATTGTAGTGATTAGTTTATCTAAGGTTATAGGGTCTTCTTTTGTAGTATTAAGTCTTTTATATTCTATGTATAAACTATATAAATTGTTTTCGATTTCTTTTAATGGTTTTGTATTTTTAGGTGGTATATTCATTAAGCCAAATAAAAAGGGTGCATATCTCTTAAAATCTTATCTACCCAAAGCTCGTGGTCACAACGTCTCCGATAATAGCTTATTCTTCTATTCTGGTTAAATATGTCAACACCAGTTCGCTATAATTCCCAACTTATTTCACTTACATATTCTTTGAATAATTCTGATTGTGAAATGTCTATACATTTTAATAAATCTAAATAAATACTTAAAAATATTGTTAGTTCTTCTTTCTCTGTCTTTTATTTTATTTCTTCATATAAAAATCAATATCTATCTCGTATATTATTAGCAAAAGGATGTCTTTTCATTTATTATCATTTCTAAACTTAAGATGTTTTATTAAATGATATTCTAATTCGGATATTGTAGTGATTAGTTTATCTAAGGTTATAGTAAAATCTTATCTACCCAAAGCTCGTGGTTAATATAAACTATTTGTTCTCTAACTTCTTTTAATCTAGTATCTACTTCTTGTAGTTCAGTCCAAGCTTCTTCTCTAGATTGTGGGGAAAGTTCAAATAATTCTATGCTTAATTCCTTATGTTGCATTAGTACGTTGTATAAATTTTTAAGTTGGTCCTTTAAACTTCTCTGAGTCCAATAATATTCTGAATCTAATATTATTAAACGTTCGTAGAGTCTAGGCTTTCCTTTCTGTGTTCTTGAATAATTCATATAATAAAATCTCCTAGAATCTTACGGCTCTGATACCAATAATGAGCAGATAGTAGATGTAATAATAAGCGGAAAATAATAAATAGATATATAATAAGCAACTAGTAGATAATAAGCAGAATATAATGAGTATAGTTAATAATAATAAACAGAGGTATTACGCAGATATAAGGCAGATATAAGATAAATAAATAGGTGGCTAATAATAGTTGCATTTCATAGGTCTACTCTTTATATACCTACGTCCTCCGTTCCTTTCTTTTTAAGTTTTCACTAATATATGTCTTACTAAATCTTTAATATTTTTAATAATTTATGTGCCTCTTAATTCTAAAATAATTAATATTTAAATGCAAAGTTGGAAAATAATTATTCATATTTTCTCTTAATTTTTTAAACTGATAAATTTTTAGAAGCAACTATTTTTAGTATATATGACCACAAAGTAACGAAAGGGGTATATAGTCGATTCTCTTTATATATATAGACACACTTTACTTTTGCGGTAAATATAGTAATTAACATCTACTACGCCATATATTTTTTTTATTTATTTGTAAATTTAATAAGATGATATATGTTCTTATATATGTGTGTGTATATGTTATTATTGCGGTGTATAGCATGATTCGTTCATTTTTAATATTCTCACTACTTTTCCTTTGATTCAATTCACTCCAACTTGACTTAGGTGGCATATCAAGAAAGCCAAAAAAGAATTATATTTCTTTATTCAGTTTCGTGTGTCCTGTACCTTTTATTTTGCTTATCATCATTTTTTTTTTGTATTTTTTTTTCAATAAATTTAAAATTTTTGTATTTGTAGGAAATTTATATCAGGCTATGGCGAACAAGTACACTAATTACTTTATAATTATCTATATTCATTTCTCAATTAAAAAGAAAATGCATTTAAGAACATTAAATAATTGTTAGTTTAAAAACCTTTACTCATCCTACTAATTTAATCCGATTTAACTTAATCTAAAGATGCAAAAAGAAAAATGATAAAAAAATTAGTTTATTTTATTGAAAATATGGAAAATCTCAAATTTAATATTGTACTATAAACTTTAAAATCCATAAAAATTCAAAAGTCACACGCAACAAAAGAAACGCTTTGATATTAATTAATAGTATTAATATTAACAACTAATGGTAAAATAAATAAGAAAAATGGCATTTGGCAACTGTAGGTATATAATGGGTCTTGGGTGTTCATGTTTTTATTTATGTAATCAAGTTTCTCTGTGTGTGTATATTTATTATAAATTATATATTGGAGTCTCGGATCCTCCTGTTAGGTTGTATTTCCTCCAATTCTTTTTTTTGGTGAAAGTTTTCCTCCAATTCTAAATAAGCGGTATGCATAATTTTTTTGGTATGAATATTTTATTTGTTGAACTTTTTATAATTGTCTTCGAATTTTTCTCTGTTTGTTATTTTCCTTTTTAGTTTCCATTAACATAGCTTTATCTGCAAATTTTTCTATTTTTTTTTTCTCTCTCTTTGTTTCTACATTTAGTGCGTGGTGTTGCTTTCTAGATTTTGTTTATAATTATTTATTTATTTTCTTTATTTTAGATTTGTTGTTTTTTCGCAAATTAATTTTTACATGTTTGTTAACTAAACATTATCATTTAAAGATAGCAAGAAAGAAACCTGTCTTTGAGATTTTTTTTTTTTTTGATATCCTATTTAGTGGTCGACATTCATATTGGAGAGCGATTTATCTTGATTCGCGCTAAAATGTTTCATTATGGAGATAAAATACTCCCTACCAAAGGCGATCTCATACTCAAGACTCGACTTGTTAAGAATGGAGGAACTTACCACTCCACCACAACCTTTGATTGTGTAGTTGACCAACCTGACGAAGTTGCCTTTTCTCACTTCATGCATGCCAAGCAACACTTAAAGTGAACATTTACTATTTTTTGATGATGTCTCTCTGTATTTAAAGCTTATATAATACTCCCTTATTTTTTATGTTTGGGTACTTGAATTAAGAAATTTTATTTTAAAAATTAAGGACTTTTGTCAAAAATACCCTTAATTAAATATTGTGTACATCATAAGACTTGCATGTTGAATTAGAAATGTTTTTGGAGAAAATTGATGAAAAAGAATTAAATATCTTGATTTTATTTTGGTTCATTATTTATAAGCTAATTCATTTTTGATAGCAATCAAAAGTGAAAACAACAATAAAAATTAAGATCAACAATGAATTTTATTAAGCTGAATACATAGAAGGCTTCTTAAACTGGTCTGAATTTTTCATTTAGATACCCAAATTAAAAGTTATACTATCTGTTAAATAAATACTTGAACTGAAATCAAATAATGTCTATTGAGCTCACATTATTTTCTTTCAACTAACTCAAAAAACAAAATTCACTCAACTCATAGAATCAAAATCATGAAAGGTGTTTTTAAAAAATTAACTAATTTATTTTAAAATCGCGCGAAGCGCGATAAATTCCACTACTTTGTACTAATTTTATTTTAATTAAACTTGATGGATCCCTAAAGCATTGTCATTTTATTTTATCCTAGTTTTCTTCCACTTAATTCATAATTTCTTCACAAAATTTTATATTTTTTAGAACGGATTAAATTGTTTCCTTCGATTTTTTCTCCTTAAAACAAAATGTCATTTTTAAATTATAAATTTCATGTTTAAATGTTCAATAAATAATCTTATTATTTTCTATAAAATCAAGTGTTTACAAAAGTTAACCCTCTGCAAAAATTAGCCACTTTTAGTTAGTTAGATCTTATTTGGTACACCATTTTAAACGGACGCTCCTAAGTGTCTTAAAAATCTTCTTAGGGCGTTAATTGAACCCTTACCCATTATCTCTAGTTTAAAAGGTTTATTTCTGTTTTTGAACCTTTGAAACTCTTTTAAATTTTTTCTTGATTTTTCTTGTAAAAATTAAGTGGCGTCTCTGTAAATTTTCTTAAAATTATTTAAAATTTTCTCAACTCCTTTTGAAATACTTAGTTTTAAGATCAAAACCATTTTTTCTCGCCAAAGTAAAACCCGAAAGGGATAAAACAATCATAAGTATCCCTTTTAAATACAGTTAGTTTACAAGAATTAACGAGTAAAGACACGCAGAAGGAGTCACAAAGTAACTCCCAGTCCCAAGTTGAAGTGTTGGCTCAAGGAAACAACGAGGAAGGTGACAAAGAGAGCTATGTTGAGGCTACCAAAGACATGGAAGAAGAAAAGTTAGAGGATGAAGCAATATCAAAAGAGAAGAGTGGCACAAAGGAAACTGATCCACCTGATAAAGCTACAGAAAGAGGGGGTTTGAACATGAACAAGATTGTTAGTCTGGATCTTAACAGAGAAACACAATCAGAGGACGTCGCATCAACTCAGCAAACAGAAGAGGATAAAGGAGAAGATATGGAAGAAGAAGACAATGAAAACATCATAAAGGACATAACGGAGAATGGAGATTTATCTCCAAGACATGCAAAGGAGTTAAGTAAATAGAAAAGAAGAGGGAGAACAGTACAAAGTAAGGATAAGCAGAATCACACAGGGAGTAGTAGTTCAGTCAGGGCCGCCATTTCTAAATGATGATAAATAAGATCATGTTTTGGAATATGAGATCGGTAAGAACGTAAGATTCTTTTGAGCGACTTATGGATCTTAAAAGAAGACATCATTACTCTTACATAACTCTAATGTAACCATTTCAAGGGCCTCAAGAAATAGAAATGTACAGGAGAAAGTTAGGGATGGAGAATGCAGTGGTTAATGTCTCAGTGAAAACTTAGTTTTTTGGGGATTCTGAATGGCTTGGAGAGATAGTTGATGATAAAATACAGCACAGTGATAAGTTTTTCAGGTTTCTCAACTTTTGGAAAAAAAACAAGCTTTTTAAAGGGGTTGTCAAGGTAGTATGGGAGGAGCAAGTGCAGGGCAATCCCTTCTATATTGTTCAACAAAAGTTGAAAAAACTTGAAAGGGTGTTATCAGAATGGAGCAGAAGAACGTTTGGGGACATATTTAAGAAGATTGCAACGTTAGAGGAGATAGTTAGAATGAAGGAGGTTCAAATAGAGGTGCATCCAACAGAAGAAAATAACAGAGTTATGCAGAGCTGAAGATAGTCTTCGCAAATATCATCAGATTGAAGAGGAATATTGGAAGCAGAAGGCAGGCATGCAGTGGTTTAAGGAGGGTGATAAAAACACAATTTTTTTTCCATTCTTATGTGAAAGGAAGAAGAAGAAAGTTACAGAGAGCTGAAATTCAGACAGAGCAAGGTGAGATGATCAGGACGACACAAAATATTGGGGATGAGGCTGTCAAGGTATTTAAGGAGCAATTTCATGAGAATAATCAGAACACGGATTACTCAATGCTGGAACATGTTCCTAAATTGATAAGTCCTGATCAGAATGAACATATGACAAGGATTCCATCAACAGAGGAAGTGAAAAATGCTATTTTCAGTTTGAATAAACATAGTGCTTGTAGACACGTGATTTTGACACTTCCGAGTTTAATATATATATTTTTCAATATTAAATATTTATATTTGATATAATATTATTTAAATTCTTATTTTATTTTAATAAATTTTTTGTTAAAAGGTAAATATCTAAATGAAGTTAATTTTAGGATATTATTTTATTTTATTCCAATTTAAAAAAAAATAACAATACAAAAAAAAAATGTATCTTTTAAAATAAACAAGTTAGTAGTTTTAGTACTATCTTAGTTATATTTATTTTTGGCTATTTTTAAACTTTTATTGTATTTTCTTAAATATAAAAATTAATTAGTTATTATTATATTATTTTTTTTATTATTATTATTTTATTTATTTATTATTTTTTGTTATTATTATTATCTTTTAAAAAAAAAAAAATCTTATCCTATCCTAACCTACTCCAACCACCCCCTAATTTTCCTCCAACTCCCTCAACCTCTCAACCCCCTACACCCTATATATTACACACAATACTATACTTAGGAGGGAACACATGGCCAAAAACAAAACAAAACAAAAAACAAAGGAAAGAAAACCAAAGAAAAAGAAACCAAGTGGAAAAAGGTGAAACATACTGGAGTAAACAAAAAATATAAGGAGAAAACATGGGAAAGGATCAAAGAGAGGGAAAAGTAATCAAAAGAAAGGGGTCGACGATATGAGATTTTTGTTCGAGTTTTCGGACGTCGTTTGTGCTTCTTTTAATTAGTTCAATCTTACAGGTTCTTATTAAATTCATACTATTTATTTTTATAAATTTAGTTGTGAATGGAATCATGAATGAAGTTATTAGAATGACTTTTTATATTATTTCGCGTACCTAATTTATTACTATTATTGTAGTTGGTGCTCATGTCTTTGTTTATGATTTGTTTGTTAGTTTGAAATAATGTTGATTAGGTTGGTTTTGTATTTCGAATGATATATTTTTAAAAGTTAATAGTGTTAAAAGATTGTAAAGTTATGTTCATGTTTATGTGTAATTAGAAACTAGATATGATAAATCTTACTACGAAATTCATGCATGCAAAAAAAAAAAAAAAAAAAAAAAATGCACACATATATATAAAAATTTTTGCGCATACACACAATTATCCGTAGCTTTGCAGTTACTCCTACGATCCTACCCATGAATTATTTTTCAAGAAATGATGAAAGTTCTTTTTGTATTAATATTATTATTATTAGGATTCTTAGTGCTACTAGTATGATTAAAAAAGCGACATGTAATTTTGGATGATACAATTTTCATTTTTTCAATGAATTTATATACTGTTCATTTAATTATATTTGAATTATTGAATGTAGGGTATTTGTTTGTTTTCTTGTTTATGATACTTTAGGTCATGATATGTTTAAACCATGTTATTTTAAAGATTCTTCTATTGCAGTTTTATTATGTTATTAACTATTAAGAAATTAAGTGAGATAAAGTAAGAAGATAAATTAATAAAAAGTCTCGATTTTTATGAATCAATGCTTTTGACATTAGGTAAATTTTTGACACATTTAAAATTTTCGTCTCAACTAAGAATGCGGCGCACGCATCTTTGTGAGATATTTTAAAGTAATTCAAGGATGCAATAATGCACTTTCATAAATATTTTAAAATTAATTTTTCACCGATTTAATACAAGAGTTTTAAATAACTTTAGTACATTAAAAATGAGCGAACCTAGGACTTAACATAATTTATTAAAAATAATTTAAGTCAAGATAAGTCAATAAAAGCGACCGTTCTGGAACCACGAGACTCGAGGGGTGCCTCACACCTTTCCCTCGGTCAATAGAATTTCTTACCCGATTTTCTATTTTCGCAGACCAACAAAGAGTCATTTCCTTTTGATTAGGGATTCAATAAGGTGACTTGGAACACCATAACTCAATTTCAAGTGGCGACTCTGTTAATAAACTAATCTCTATTCAATATCGTCACTTTAATTGAAAAAACCCTTCGACTCGACCCTTCGAGCGAAAAAGGGGTGTGACATCTCTGGCGACTCTGCTGGGGAAATAATAAGAATTCGAGCTTTTGATATTGACTTATACTTGCTTTAATTATTGTTGATATTGTATTTGTTGGCCTTATGTGCTACTTGTTTCTCATTTACTGCTTTGATATTGTTGAACTATTTTATAAACTGTCTTCTCTCGCGCACCCCTCTGAGTCTCTGAAATAGGATAGAAGGAATGCAGCGTATGCATCCTAACTTTCTGTTTGAGATAGTCGGAGTGTCAAGGCACATGGTGAAGGATTATAGTCACACATGTTAGGCGGGGTTCGGATCGACAACGAAGGCGATGTTGCCCTGCTACCGACCAAGTTGTCCCTCCCCGGCTCGAGTGTCTGCTCGGGTAAGCCAGTCTAGACACCTATTCCCTATTAGGTTTAAACTTAGAAAAACTGAAAACTCAGAATCTGGTTATCCCTATTAGGTACCGCTTTATTTGCATCATATGCATTTGACTTAGCGGGACTCGGCACAGGGGCCGGGTCTGTCTAGGACAGGTGATCTACTTTATAAAGACCAACATGTGCATCCTACGTGCTCTTTGACATTTGTTTGGAAGGCTATTTGTGTGTTGACCGGCTTTTAGGCAACATTAAAATGCAAGAGATTAAATTATCGTCATATTTAGTGAATCATTTTGAAAGAAAAAAATTATTTTTAAAAGAGAAAATTTTTAGTAACATAGTTTTATTTGAAAAATTATTCATGGATTTATTAGGGAATATTTTGAAAATATGATTACTTTCATAATTATTTTTCTAATCCTAAAGTCCAATTTTTATATATTATAATAGCCCTGAATCTTTAGGGATCATAAGGCTAAGTTTTTACAAAATAAAAAATATACATAAATCTTGACAGCCCTGAACCTTTAGGGGTCTTGAGGCTGAATTTTGTACGACATATATTTTCAAGAACTACACACACCTGATTCTCATCTTAATGAGATAAGTAGGCAGTCCTTCATGGATTCGGTGGTCTTAAAAAGAAAAATTTTGAACTCTGACACATTAATTTTCTCCAAAATCAAAATAGTGTTAAAGTGGTTGGTTGGCATCTCACCAATACAATACCATGTTCAAAGAACAAGTAAGATGACCCACAAAAAATGATACAGGGTCTGAGATGAGTTGGTGTAAATTGTTAGAAATGAGGAATAATAAGAAATGATCTGAAAAGTGAGAAATTTGGAGCAAAATATGAGAAACATGTAAATACTGAGAAAGAAAAAAAGAGCTTCTTACGAGGATTTGTACATGTTTTATAAGGTTCACTTTCCTTTAGAGTCTAAAACATCAAAGTTGGACATGTAAGAGAGTCATGGTGATCCTTTGACTCATCTAAAAAGGTTTTGAAATCAATTAAGAGGAGTAGGGGGAAGGAGGAATTGCTGACAGTTTACTTTGGAGAGGGTTTGATGGTGATAAATTCAAAATGATTGAGTTCAAAAAAAAAAAAGATGATGTAGCAATGATTGTGGAGACTCCATTAAGGCCGACGTACAAATAAGTGGTGAAAATTAAGTTCGATAATTTATAAGCCAATCTGCTCTCCACGAGAAAGAATTTTTGGTAGTCTGTTTTGTTTCTCTTTCTACTACTCGAATTATTTTAGTGTTGAAATTTGGGATCTATTTTATCTTATTTTATCATCATTTCTATTCAAATCCTTCTATCTTTATGTCAACAAATGAGTGTCCTTTTTATTTTATTTTATTTTATTTTATTTTATTTTTTATTGTATATTTTTTTAGTTGTCTTTCCTTTTCTTTAGAGAGCTCTTTCTACGGTGATTCTAGTGATGTGATATGCGTGTTGAATTCACAAACTGATCTTTAAATCCAATCTAATCCTGAAACATTTGACCAAGAAGATAGAGTTGAAGGGACAAAGCATATAAGAAAATAAGTAAAGTGTTCAGGTATTTGGGGACATAGTTACAGCCTCACTTGGATGTATTAAGGCTATCACTTTGTGAATCAGAAAATAATTTGATCATCGATAGGAAGATTCAATTTGAGAATTTTGAATGGGGTTGATTGGAGGATATATAGAATTCACTATCAGGAAAAGAAAAAGAAAGTTAGCTCCAAAAGGATATGAGTCACCCATCGAGAGAAAAGTACAACATAAGTGGACGTGTATGTTTCACAAGCTTAAAAGAAGCGATGCACGTGCATGAGCTTAGTCACGATCAATGTTGAAACAAAATGCGAATGATCTTCATGTTCTACTCTCAGATTACATGTTATGTACTTGTATTTTTAAGGATTGATATGACGAAAACATTTCATTCTACTACCCAAATGTTGTGTTATCCTTTGTCACCCCTTTTGAGCTTTAGTGTTATTTTCTTTCGTACCCCTCTTTTGGAATCAAAATAGAATTTGAAAAAGTCGAAAAAAAAAGAGTATCAAGAAAAATGGAGTAAAAATAAAAAAGAGAAAAAATCAATCAAAAATTCAAATTCAAGCAAAAGAAATTCCTGAACTACGTTTGACCTGATTCTTGCTATGACAAGATACGTAGGCAGCCCTACTCCGGGGTTTGGTCTAACCAGAAGAAAATTCAAGTTACCTAGAATGAAATAAAACTGGGGCAAAAGTTTATTTTCTTAAAAGAGTCGATTCCAAAAGTTGTATATTTTACCCAATATTGTGTAAATTTTGAGCCCCATGCCGACCTTTCTTTTTATCCCATTCCAAAGGCCAAGTTACAACCAAAGAAAGACCTTCAGATCAATCTTTAAGAATGTCAAGGCTAAACATGTTATGGGTGCATGATATTTCATATTTTGAGTGTTATTTAAAAAAAAAAATAAAAAAAAAATAAGAGTCTTATTGGTGAAAATCCTTTTGGGCATCATAAGACGACCGTGAGTTGTGAGATCAATAAAAATGAGAGTCTTATTGGTAAAAAGTCTTCATGGGCACCATAAGACAATAATGAGTTGAAAAAAAAAAGAAAATGGGAGTGGCTTGTTGGCGAAAACCCATCGAGGTGTCACTAGCCTAAGGAGGATCATAAACCAGAGGGAACAAGTTCAAGAATGACTCCCTTTTAAATTCAATGAGTGGGCAAAAAGTGATAGTGATTAGTTTGGATAGATCAAGTTGTTTAATTCAAAATGCATGTCATAATCACTAGAATCAGCTGCCACACCCAGATAAAATTTTCTTTTTGACATTTTGTTTAAGAAGAGATGTCTATTGTCCTTTCCTATTCTTTTTGTTATTTTTATTTTTGATTTTTGTGTCTTTGTGGTCAAAAGAAAATTACTATCGTCATATTTCATGTATTTTTTTAGTTAAAATTTTGTCAAGATAAGTGAGGAAGGACTTCAAAACTTGCTACCAACTCCTTTAGTTGTGCAAAGCAAGACAAAGGACCAACACACAAAGATAACATGTTTAAAAAATAAAGTACTCGAGAATGCTTGTTATTCGACAGTTTTTGAACTCATAAAAGTATAAAAGGTGTATTTGAAGATGAATCCCGAGGCATCATGCAAGAGAAATATGATTTGAGTCAAAATATTTTAGTAGTCAGAATTTGGGGTCAATACTACAACAAGTCAACAATACCTATCAATGATTTGCAATGGAGCTGGGCATGACAAGTGCAAGAGATCATCTCAATAGTCAAATGCCACATATCAACCACCGTATTATTAAATTAAAAAGTTTTTATTTATATGAAACAAAAACATGTGTTACCTTCATATCAAAGGTTTCAAAGCTTAACTATTAAAAACTACAATTTCTCACTTCTGCAAATGCAAGAGGCAGTACTGTTACACAGATTTGATAATCAATAATGGTAAAAACTCATCATTTTAACCCCTAGGAGACGCACTTCCTAGTCCAGATGATTCAAGATTCATTTGTTAGGTGATACACTTCCTAACTTGAACCATCACTCCTAGAAGACGTATTTTCTAGTCGAGTCATTTCATTCAACTCTTAGGAGACGCATTTCCTAGTTTGAATAAGTCAGTTATCATTTGTTAGGTGAAGCACTTCCTAACTTGAACATTCACTCCTAAATGACACACTTTCTAGTCGAGTCCTTTCATTTAACCCCTAGGAGACACACTTCCTAATCTGAATAAGTTAGTTTTCATTTGTTAGGTAACGCACTTCCTAACTTGAACATTCACTCCTAGAAGACGCACTTTCTAGTCGAGTCATTTCATTTGACCTCTAGGAGACGCACTTCCTAGTTAGGGTATGTAAGTTTTCATGTGTTAGGTAACACACTTCCTAGCTTGAACCATTACTCCTAAAAGATGCATTTTCTAGTCGAGTTCTTCCATTGAACCCTAGGAGACGCACTTCCTGGTCTGGATAATTCAAGTTTCATTTGTTAGGTGAAGCACTTCCTAACTTGAACCTTCACTCCTAGAAGATGCACTTTCTAGTTGAGTCATTTCATTTAACCTCTAGGAGATGCACTTCCTTGTCTGGGTAATTTAAGTTTCATGTGTTAGGAGACGCATTTCCTAATTTTGGTCATCAATTTTACTTTGAAAAAATGCATTTCTTTAGCTGGGCCTTGATTCACCCTTTTTACTATACTTTTTAAAAGTTGTGATCTGATGACACTCACAAAAAATTTTCTAGTGCTAACTGGGGCAAAAATTTTGTTCGTGTTTATTGAGAATTTATTTTATACTCAGGACCCTCCTGAAGAATGGAAATTTATTTTATGCTTAGGACCCTCCTAAAAAATGGGGCAAGACCCTCCTGAAGAATGAGAATTTACTTATTGCTCAGGACCTTCCTGAAGAATGGGAATTTATTTATGCTCAGGACCCTCCTGAAGAATGGGACAGGACCCTCCTGAAGAATGGGAATTTATTTATGCTCAGGACCCTCCTGAAGAATGGGACAGGACCCTCCTGAAGAATGAGAATTTATTTTATGCTCAGGACCCTATTGAAGAATGGGATGTTATTTTTTCTGTTTCATTTTTTATTTTGAGTTCAGGAAAATAGTTGAAAAATAAAGAAAAGAAAGTCCAAGAACCCGCCTGAAGAATAGTGTGAAGAAAAGGAAGTTCAGGATCCCGCCTAAAGAACAGGGTAATAAAAGAGCAAGTCAAGAGCCCGCTTGAAGAACAGGGTGAACATAATCAGTTGTAAGCTCAGGAGCCTGCTTGAAGAATAGGGTGAAGATTCTCAAGTCTAAAGCAGAAGAAAGTCTGAAGAATATGACGACTATCTCGTCACTTGAGAAGTCATGAAGATTCAAGTCAAGATTCTAGAAAGTTGTATAGATAGGATCTTTTATTTGTATCTTCTTTTTCTATTTTTGTTTGAATGTAAAAAGCAAAAGTCGTTAACCGAAAACTCGACGGAATCTCACTCGACCTTTATCTTTTTCTCACTTTTTACCTCTGAACAACATGCGACCTGATTTTCTTAAAACCCGGGATATGTAGGCGGTCCAAAACCAGGACTCGGTCACATCTTTTATTTTATTTTATTTTATCTTTACTTTTAGAATATTCGGAGGGTCAAAAGTCATCTCTTTGTCTACTTCTTTGTATGAAAACTCTTCGAGATTTCAAACAAAGAGGGGCAAAATATAGACACGTGATTTTGACCCTCCCGAGTTTAATATATATATTTTTCAATATTAAATATTTATATTTGATATAATATTATTTAAATTCTTATTTTATTTTAATAAATTTTTCGTTAAAAAGTAAATATCTAAATGAAGTTAATTTTAGGATATTATTTTATTTTATTCCAATTTGAAAAAATATAATAATACAAAAATTAAAAAAAAATGTTTCTTTTAAAATAAATAAGTTAATAGTTTTAGTACTATATTAGTTATATTTATTTTTGGCTATTTTTAAACTTTTATTGTATTTTCTTAAATATAAAAATTAATTAGTTATTATTATTATATTATTATTATTATTTTATTATTTTATTGTTATTATTATTATTATTATTTTATTTATTTATTATTTTTTGTTATTATTATTATCTTTAAAAAAAAAATTAAATCTTATCCTATCCTAACCTACCCCAACCACCCCCTAATTTTCCTCCAACTCCCTCAACCTCTCAACCCCCCTACACCCTATATATTACACACAATACTATACTTAGGGGGGAGCACACGGCGAAAAACAAAATATAAAAAAAAACAAAGGAAAGAAAACCAAAGAAAAAGAAACCAAGTGGAAAAAGGTGAAACAGACTGGAGTGAACCAAAAATATAAGGAGAAAACATGGGAAAGGATCAAAGAGAGGGAAAAGTAATCAAAAGAAAGGGGTCGACGATATGAGATTTTCTTTCGAGTTTTCGGATGTCGTTTGTGCTTCTTTTAATTAGTTCAATCTTACAGGTTCTTATTAAATTCATACTATTTATTTTTATAAATTTAGTTGTGAATGGAATCATGAATGAAGATATTAGAATGACTTTTTATATTATTTCGCATACCTAATTTATTACTATTATTGTAGTTGGTGCTCATGTCTTTGTTTATGATTTGCTTGTTAGTTTGAAATAATGTTGATTAGGTTGGTTTTGTATTTCGAATGATATATTTTTAAAAGTTAATAATGTTAAAAGATTGTAAATTTATGTTCATGTTTATGTGTAATTAGAAACTAGATATGATAAATCTTAATACGAAATTCATGCATGCAAAAAAAAATTAAAAAAAAATGCACACACGTATATAAAAAATTTTGTGCATACACACAATTATCTGTAGCTTTGCAGTTACTCCTACGATCCTACCCATGAATTATTTTTCAAGAAATGATGAAAGTTCTTTTTGTATTAATATTATTAATATTAGGATTCTTAGTGCTACTAGTATGATTAAAAAAGCGACATGTAGTTTTGGATAATACAATTTTTATTTTTTTCAATGAATTTATATACTGTTCATTTAATTATATTTGAATTATTGAATGTAGGGTATTTGTTTGTTTTCTTGTTTATGATACTTTAGGTCATGATATGTTTAAACCATGTTATTTTAAAGATTCTTCTATTGCAGTTTTATTATGTTATTAACTATTAAGAAATTAAGTGAGATAAAGTAAGAAGATAAATCAATAAAAAGTCTCGATTTTTATGAATCAATGCTTTTGACATTAGGTAAATTTTTGACACATTTAAAATTTTCATCTCAACTAAGAATGCGGCGCACGCATCTTTGTGAGATATTTTAAAGTAATTCAAGGATGCAATAATGCACTTTCATAAATATTTTAAAATTAATTTTTCACCGATTTAATACAAGAGTTTTAAATAACTTTAGTACATTAAAAATGAGCGAACATAGGACTTAACATAATTTATTAAAAATAATTTAAGTCAAGATAAGTCAATAAAAGCGACCGTGCTGGAACCACGGGACTCGAGGGGTGCCTCACACCTTTCCCTCAGTCAACAGAATTTCTTACTCGGTCTTCTGTTTTTGCAGACCAACAAAGTGTCATTTTCTTTTGATTAGGGATTCAATAAGGTGACTTGAAACACCATAACTCAATTTCAAGTGGCGACTCTGTTAATAAACTAATCCCTATTCAATATCGTCACTTTAATTGGAAAACCCCTTCGACTCGACCCTTCGAGCAAAAAAAGGGTGTGACAGTCCTTACGGTCCGGATGGGTTTTCAGGAAGTTTCTTTCAGGAAAGCTGGGATATTGTGAAGGAGGATATTTATACAATGGAAAGCTGGGATATTGTGAAGGAGGATATTTATACAATGGTAGTGGCATTCTTTTGTGGAAATGAGCTTCCAAGATATATAACACACACTAATGCTGTATTGATTCCTAAGAAGGAGGCGGTTAGCAAATTTAATGACCTACGACCAATAAGTCTCAGCTCATTTGTACATAAAATTATTTCGAAGGTTATACATGGAAGAATTATCACAGTACTACCTTTGATTATTTTAAGAAATCAAACTGGCTTTATAAAGGGTCATAGTATAACAGAAAATATACTCTTAGCTCAAGAGATTGTGAGAGACATAAATAGAAGAAATCGGCTACATAATGTAACGGTGAAACTGGATATGTCGAAGGCTTATGGTAGAGTATCGTGGATATTTGTAATCAAGGTTATGATAAGGTTTGGTTTCTCAGAAACAATGATAAATATGATATGGAGATTGATTTCCAATAACTGGTATACTATGTTAGTGAATGGCCAAACTTTTGGTTTCTTTAAATCAACAAGAGGGTTAAAACAAGGAGATCCATTATCTCCAACCCTCTTCATAATTGCAGTAGAAGTCTTGGATAGAGGACTAAATAGTTTACATGAGGAAGATGACTTTAAAGGATTTGGGATGCCAAAGTGGAGTAAGCCTATTAACCATTTATCTTATGACGATGATACTATTTTGTTTTTCTTAAGGCATAAAGAGTCAATGAAAAAAATGAAAAAGATTCTACGAAATTATGAATTTGTGTCTGGTTAGCTGATTAATCTTTCAAAAAGTTTTGTATATTTTCATGAAAAGGTGCCGCCAAAGGATGTAAGCAGGATTAGAAGAATTCTACGGGTGGCGCAGGGAAGTTTTCCTTTTGCTTATTTAGGTTGCCCTATATTTTATGGTAGGAAGAAGAAATCTCATTTTGAGGATTTGACTAAAAAAATATCCAGAAGAATGTTAGGATGGCAGAACAGGTTATTATCCTATGGGGGGAGGTACATTTTAATATCTGTAGTATTACAGTCTATGCCTATTTTTTGATGTCAGCATGGAACCCTCCAAAAGGAGTGATAGATCATATTCATAGAATCCTAGCTAATTTATTTTGGGGTCACATTAGTGGTGTTAAGGGGAAGCATTGGGCAGCTTGGTAGTCTTTAGTGTGAAGAGGATTCTATGAAGAAGAAGAGGGTGGAATAGAATTTAGGTCTTTACATGATGTAGCTAATGCATTATTTGATAATATTCGATGGGTATTTAGAACTTCCACAAGTTCTTTATGGGAAGAGTTTATGTGGAACAAACATTGCAAAAAGTGGCATCCATTGTTGGCTCAAGTTTTTGGCTCTTCTCATGTCTGGAGGAAGATGGCACTAATTCGGGAAGAAGTGGAGCAAAATATATGGTGACAGCTAAAGTCAGGTGATAGCAGCTTCCAGTATGATAATTGGACTAAAAAAGGGGCCTTATATTATGTAGAGGAAGGGCAAGTACCTGATGAAGAAATTAAAGTGAAGGTGTTTGTAATCAATGATCAATGGAATAGAGAAATGTTGTCACAACATATCTCATAGGAAATATTAGAGTATATAATAGAAAATATCTCTCCAGTGGTGAATGAGGATGAGCATGACAAATCATGGTGGATGGGAAATACCAGTGGCAATTTTACAGTTAAGAATGCCTGGGAAGTATTGAGACAAAAAAAAAAAAGAATGTGGTCTTCGATAAGATTTGGGTGAAGGGTCTACCTTTCAAGATAAATTTCTTTTTTTGGAGAGCTTGGAAAGGTAGAATAGCCACGGATGACAACTTGAGGAGGATGAGAATTAACATTGTTTCAAAATGTTGGTGTTGTGAGAATGAGGAGCAAGAAACTATGGTTCATTTATTTCTAACATCCCCCATAGCTCAAGAGTTGTGGAGGTATTTTTCTATTTTTGCAGGTATACAGATTAAGGCAGCAAGTCTTAGGCAATCAATAAGTAATTGGTGGAATGCTAAAGAATCATCTAGAGTTCAAAGAATTTATAATGCTATTCCGGCTTTAATTCTTTGGGAACTCTGGAAGAGAAGAAACAAGATAAAGCATGGAGAAAAAATAACCTTAGGGAGGATGATACATCAGATTGAAACAACAATACAAAGGTTGATGGGATGGCTATTCCAGGACTTCAAGTGTTGGACAAACAGTGGATGGAAATAGTGAATGTGAGAGGTTCATACAAACCTAGAATATATCATCATATTGTATATTGGTTATTTCCAGAAGTTGGCACACTGAAATGTAACACAGATGGTGTCAACAAAGGAAATCCCGGAGAAGGGGCTTATGGATTTTGCATAAGAAATGAAAAGGGAGTTGGTATATACATAGTCAAGAGGAGTAAGATTTGTGTCTAACATAGAGGCTGAAGCTAGAGCAATGTATGAAGCGTTGGAAGTCAGTGCAGCACGGGGATTTAAACAAATAACGCTGGAAACAGATTCCCTAGCTTTGATAAATATCATACAGCGAATTTGGAAAGTTCCATGGCAAATAGTAGAAATAATGAAGTACATTCATAAATAGATAAACTTTCAGCAAGTTCACGTGCAACGTATTTTCAGAGAAGGCAATTAAATGGCAGATTACTTAGCTAATCTAGCCATCAACAATAATCAAATTCAAGAGTTCAATCATTTTGAGGAATTAGCAGCAACAGGCAAGAGAATCATAAACATAGACAAAGCATAAATCCCTACATTAAGGTTAAGAAATAGAAGGATTCAATTTCATTCAGATGCAGTACCAACAAGGTAGTAGGAGGGCTAGAAATAGGGGAAATAATACAGGTTTGCTAAGTTATGTTAGCACACAAAAATATTTCAAAGACCATCCTATTTATCAGAAGCTTTGCATGAAAACAACATACAAAGAAGAAAACAGATGGTGGAGCTTAGGTTTCCAGTAACTACAGGAAAGGAACAAGGTTGAAGAGAGCTACTTTTTGGAAAGTGAGACAAAAGAAATTCCAGCAACTTACACTTTTATAGGGGCCAATAAAATAGATTTTGTTGTTTTCATTTTTGGTTATTGGGCTATTTGGATGGATTGATTTTGTTAATTTTACATTATGAAATAAAAGGCCCATAAAGCCACCAAAAAGTTAACCAAAAAAAAAATACCAAGTGTGTGTCTATATAATATAATATAATATAATATAGTTGGCAGTCTATTTTTGTTTGGAACTATTCTTCACCTTCTTTCCAGGACTCTTTACATTTTCTCTATCTTGTTCCTGATTTGTAGCATGTAGAAGATAGGCAAATGCATGCGCAATGTTGTTGGGTCTAGAGATATTTTGCCTTTTTGACTGAGTTTGAGATTGGACGATTGGATCGGTGATAAAATTTTGTTTGGAAAATGTCAAAGGATGACCCATATGAAAAGTGGTAGAAGACACGGGAGAAGATTTTTGGTCGTATCTGCTTTTGTCTTTTGATATTTCCAAGATGAAACAAAGAGTTTTCAGAAAAAGAGAAGGCTATAAAAGGAAGTAAAGTTAATGGCGACTCATGTTATCACTTTGTTGCTATGCTTTTAAGCATTTACTTGATTCTATTCAAACTACTGAAAATAAATTGAAATAATAATCATGTCCTCAAACTATTAGGACTCACTGCTAACGTTGATTGCTGAGGAATCTGAACTGCTAAGTATGATCGGGAGCCCGTGCATCTGAACGTATGATATAAGGCATCGTAGCACAAGAGAAGAGTATGCATCAGTACTTTGAATGTACTGATATGCAAAGGGAAGTAAGTTGAATACATAGGTTCATATGCATGAACAATACTAACTAAATGACATAAGTATAATTGAATGAGAGTACATGCATGAATACGTAAATTGTAACTGAGGTCCTGATAGTACTGAATACTGAGTTTCTGAATACTGTCTAACTGATGTTTGAGTTTACTGATACTGTACTACTGATAATTAAGTGTCATAGTCCTAATTCTGTAGAACTAATATGAGTTCTATAGTGAACTGATTGACTGTATCCGACAGTCCTGAATCTAAGACTGAAACTGAGACTGTGGGAGATAATCATCTAACCGACATGCCCCTTTTTCTAAATAGATTGGGGGTCCAACCTGTAGCCCCAGTTTGAAGGGTGTCAATATCATACCACGGGTAAAGACAAGCTGAGAGTTACCCTCATCTTGTAGGTACTCTAGTGAGAATGGTGGGACCCTCAATTAACAGGTTAAAACACCTCATCAACCTTCAACAGGCAGGCTTGATGTCTCAACTTATATTGGTTACGTAGTTCTAGAACGCAAGGATTTGCTTCTAAGGATCACACCCTCTACCGACAGGTGATCCCCCATCCTTGGGTTCACTCTGTGCTGAATCTACTGTCAACTGAATAGATACTGAATTGAGTATACTGAACTGAACTGGACTGATACTGAGTTTACTGAGTTTTCCTGAGTTCTATTGATCATGGCATGACTGATACTATCTTGAAAATAACACTGGCTCTACGTAATCAGCTAAATTTTTGGGTATTAAATACACCCAGGACTCGATAGTGTTAAAAGCAAATAATAGCATAAACTTAAAAAGCATAATCATGTGCACTTGTTCATAACTTGTTCATGCGGACATTTTATCAAACACTTGCATGATATAACTTGTACATAAGCTAGCATGACATAATTTCTTTCTCTTATTAATTCACATGGGCAATTCATCAAACACTTGGCGAGCATAGTATATGCACATAACACTACAACAAGTAGGCATCATGATTATCAACTCACATGAGAAATTTATCAAACACTTGGTGAGCATAGTATATGCACATAACACTATACAACAAGTAGGCATCATGATTATCAGCTCACATGAGCAATTCATCAAACAATTGGTGAGCATAGTATATGTACATAAAACTATACAACAAGTAGGTATCATGATTATCAACTCACATGAGCAATTCATCAAACACTTGGTGAGCATAGTATATGCACATAACATTATACAACAAGTAGGCATCATGATTATCAACTCACATGAACAATTCATCAAACACTTGATGAGTATAGTATATGCACATAACACTAAACAACAAGTAGGCATCATAATTCAAATCCCCATTTACAATTTCATGATTTTAACATGGATTCACATGATACTACACATATATTACTTTACTTCACATAAATATTGCAATTAAATCATGAACTAGAAACCCTATTAACATGATAATCATGAAATACAATCAAACTTAATCATGAAATTCATCAAAATATTAACTCGAGTTTTAAAAAAGGTTTCTTAGACTCCAAGGGTAGAAGAAACCCTTGGATGAACACTTGACATACCTTGAGGCTTGATTTTGAAAATATTGATGGTGAAATCCTTGAGATTTGAATCTTGAATTGAAAACCCTAAAGTTTTGACAAAATTTGGAAGAAAGTGAGTATATTTTGGTGAATTGAGGCAGAATTTCATGTTTTTGGTTGAGTAAAGGTGGGGAAAATGAACCATTTCCCCCCACAACCCTTATAAAAATAATGCTGAACTGGGATGCCCTCACTTCACGGCCCCTATTTGGGTCAAGTACCCATAACGATGCGACCCTTAGCTGGGTTGACTGTCCCTCGCAACGCAGGGCCATCGCGAACCCTCACTGTTTTGAGCATCCAAACTCGCCCTTACACTAATCCAAAAAATCCAAAACTCGCCTGAGATGACCTATAAGTAACCCTGATTATGAATATATTTAAAAATTGACCAACTAAGGCCGGGAAGGTCACAAAATAAGATTTCCAACCTATGAAGGCTAAAATGACTCTAAGTATGAATACTTAGCTAAATTTTCTAAGTTCGGGGCCCCTTAACAAGCTTTAAAGGACTGTGTTAAGCTTAAAATTTTGCGGGGTATTACAACATCTCACCCTTGGGAATATTTGTCCTCGAATGAGACTGGCTAAGATAAGAGAAATGATAAACTGAAGTACATACTGGTCATGCACATTTGAAGCATGATTGCATGACTGGAACTACTGATATACTGAGTTTTCATGCTGAATATGCATATCTAAATTCATGAGTACATGACTAAAAATAATTCATGAATGCATGACTGAATATGCAACGGTAGATGATACCAAGTTATTATGGAAATTTGAGCATGAAACTGAGTAAGCTTAAGGAAAACTGTTACCTTGAACTGAGTCTGAGTTTGGAGAGAAGAGGTGAGGATACTTGGTCCGCATGTATGCTTCTGCTTCCCAAGTATCTCCCTCAACGGACTAATTCTGCCATAGAACTTTGACTAAAGGGGATTCTTTGTTCCCCAGTCTGCGAATCTGATAGTCAAGGATTTCGACTAGAATCTCTTCATAAGAGAGACTGTTCTGAATATCTATACCCTATACAGGGACTGCAACTGCTGGGTCACCTATGCATTTCTTTAGCAAGGAGACATGAATCACTAGATGGACTGAAGTGAAATTTGAAGGCAACTCAAGCTCGTAAGATATCTTTCCAAAATGACTAAGAATTAGGTAAGGACCGATATATCAGGGACTGAGCTTCCCCTTCTTGCCAAACCTCTTTACTCCTTTCATAGGAGATATTTTTAAGCACACATAATCACCAATCTTGAACTCAAGATCCTTTCTTCGCATATTTGCATACGATTTCTGTCGGCTTTGAGTTGTCTTAAGCCTTTCCCTGATCAATACACTTTATCCAAGGCATCAAAAACCAAGTCAGGACCTAACATTGTGGCCTCACCAACTTCAAACCAACTAATGGGAGATCTACATATCCTCCCATAAAGAGCCTCAAATGGAGCCATCTTACTACTGGAATGATATTTTTTGTTATATGCAAACTCAATCAAAGGAAAGTGGTCATCCCAACTACCGTTAAAATCAATCGCATACGCTCATAACATATCTTCTAAGGTCTGAATGGTCCTTTTTGCTTGACCATCTATCTGAGGGTGAAAAGTTGTACTAAGATGAACTTGGGTACCAAGACCCTTTTGTAATGCTTTCCAAAAGAGAGAGGTAAATTGGGTACCTTTATCTGAGATAATAGCTACTGGAACTCCGTGTAACCTGACCAAATCTCTGATATAGAGTTTGGAGTAGTCCTCATCTTAATAGGAGGTATGGACTGGCAAGAAATAGGCTGATTTGGTCATCCTATCTATGATAACCCATATAGAATCATGCTAATAATGAGTACAGGGCAAACCCATCTCAAAGTCCATGTTCACTTCTTCCCACTTCTAAGTGGGAATACTGAACTCTTGTATGGACCCACTAGGCTTCTGGTACTCAATCTTAACCTGCTGATATGTTGATCACTTAGCTACAAACTCATCAATGCCTCTCTTCATCCAACTCCACCAATAGATCTCCCACAAATCACGATACATATTAGTGGACCCTGGATGAATAAAATTGCGCGCACCATGCCCTTCTGCAAGAATTTTCTGCCTCAAGTCATTGACACTTGGGACACATAGCCGACCCTGGCAATGCAACACACCATATCCCTCTTGGGAGAAAATCTCTACCTTCTGATCTCTGATCGACTCTTTCATCTTAACTAGGCTGGGATGTCAATCATGTTTTTCCTTCACCTCAAAACTAGAGATGATTTTGAACTTTTCTGAACCCACACACTATCATCTGCTGAATCAACTAAGCGGACGCCTAGTCGGGTAAGATGATGGACTTCCTGAGATAACTTCTTCTTACTGTCCTCAACATGAGCAATACTACCTATAAACATCCTTCTAAGAGCATCAGCCACTACTTTGGCCTTGGCCGGATGATACAGGACACTCATGTCATAATTTTCAACAATTCCAACCACCTTCTGTGATGGAGTTTGAGGTCTTTCTAAAAGAACACATACTGAAGTCTTTTATGGTCAGTGAACACATCAACGTGTAGCCCATACAAATAGTGCCTTCAAATTTTTAAGGCAAATACTACAGCTGCTAACTCAAGATCATGAGTTGGATAGTTCTTCTCATGGGGATTAAGATGTCCAGAGGTGTAGGCTATGACCTTACTATGATGCATGAGGACACAACCTAAACCTACTTTGGATACATCACAAAACACCAAAAAGCCTTCTGAACCACCTGGTAAAGTCAAGACCGGAGTTGTAGTGAGTCGAGTCTTTAGCTCTTGAAAACTCTTCTCACAAGAATTTGACCACTGAAACTTGAATTTCTTCTGAGTCAACCTGGACATAGGGGATGCAATACACAAAAATCCCTCAACAAACCATCTGTACTAGTTGTCCAAGCCCAAGAAACTCCTGATGTCTAATGGATAAATGGGTATAGGTCAGTTTCTTATTGCTTTGGTCTTTTAGGGATCAACTCTAATGCCATCACCGGAAATGATATGACCAAGGAATGCTAATGACCTTAGCCAAAACTCGGACTTACTGAATTTGGTGAACAACTGATGATTTTTGAGAGTCGATAACACTATTCGGAGGTGGTCTGCATGATCATGCTCACTGCGAGAATAGACGAAGATGTCATTTATGAAGACAATAACGAATATGTCCAAGTAATGCTTGAACATACGGTTCATCAAGTCCATGAAAATTGTTGGGGCATTGGTAAGACCAAATAACATGACTAAGAATTCGAAGTGACCATACCGAGTTCTGAAAGCTATCTTTGGAATGTGACATTTTCTAAATCTAAGCTGATGATAGCCTAATCTGAGGTCTATCTTAGAGAAATAACTGGCCCCCTAAGGTTGGTCAAACAAGTCATCAATTCTGGAATGTAGATATTTATTCTTGACCGTGACTTTGTTAAGATGACGGTAGTTTATGCACATTCTGAGAAAATTATCTTTCTTACACTCGAATAAAACTGGTGCACCCCATGGGGATACGCTGGGTATGATGAATCCCTTATCTAGGAGATTCTTCAATTGTTCTTTTAATTCTCGGAGTTCTGGTTGTACCATTCTATATGGCAGAATAAATATAGGATGAGTATTTGGGAGAAAGTTTATTCTGAAGTCTATTTCCCTAATGGGAAGAACTCCGGGAAGATCTTTGGGAGAGACATCTGGAATTCACATGCTACTGACACTGATTCAAGATTAGGGATTTCTGAACTGGAGTCCTTGACTTGCACAAAGTGGTAGACACATACTTTAGATATCATTTTTCTTTCCCTTAGGTAGGAAACAAGCTGACCCCTAAGTGTTGAAGTACTAACCCTCCATTCTAAGACAGGTTCATTCGGAAACTGAAACTAGACAACTCTGTTTCTACAGTCGATTGAAGCCAATTCATGCCAAGAATGACATCAAAATCAGTTATCTCTAATTCGACTAAGTCTGTTGAAGTGACTTTCTGAGATACCATAATTGGATAGTTCCTGTATACCTGTCGGGATATGATAGATTTACCCATGGGGGTAGAGACTAAGAAAGGATTTACTAGAATTTTGGGACTGACTCCAAAGTCAACTGCTATATAAAGAGTAACAAAGGACAAAAAAGTTCCTGTATCTAGCAAAGCATAAACATGTAAATGGTAAACTTATAATGTACCAATGACCATATTAGGAGAACTTTCCTGATCTTGTCGGGACTGAAATGCATAGAGTCTGTTTGGGTGTTGCCCACTAGTAGCACTGGATGTGGCACGCTACTGATTCGAGTGATGGAACTAAGCTGATGGACAATTATATTGATCTTGGGAACCTGACTGGGATAATCTCTGACTTTGTGGTCTGGCTTGACACATCCGAAACACATATCACTGCTAGCTCTGTAGATACCCTGATGGTTTCTGCCGTATTTCTGACAAAGGGGATTGGTTCGAGCACTGCTAACACTACCCTAAGGTTTTAGGCCTGATGCCCTATCTCTAAATTTTAGCACTGGTCACTGAGGACGAGGCTAGAACTGAGAGCGCTTCCCACCCTCTAACTTAGGCTGAGTGAAGCTGAAACTACTTGTTCTATCTCTCTTATTCTTCTCCTCTTCCCTTATTCTTCTGCTCCTCTATCTGTTGAGCATGCACCATCAGCCTAGCCAAGTCCATCTCAATGGTTAATATCACAGTCCTACACTTCTTTACCACACTATCAGACACTCCATATACAAACTTGATTATCTTATATCTGCTATCAGCCACCACATGAGGAGCGTATCTAGCTAATTAAGTGAACTTGAGGGAATACTCTTTCACTGTCATATTTCCCTACCTAAGATTTATAAACTCTAACACCTTGGCTTCTCTTAGCTCTAGGGTAAAGAATCTATCTAGGAAAGCAGTGACAGACTCCTCCCACTCTATAGGCCCTACTTTTGCATCCCTCACTACTTTCCATTGTTTAAACCATGAGTGAGCCTTATCTTGCAACTGATATGTAGCTAGCTCAACACTCTCACTAGCTGTCACCCCCATAATATCCGTAACTGTCTGCACTTGATCAAGAAATTCCTAAGGGTCCTCATCTGACTTAGACCCAGTAAAAGATAGAGGGTTCATTTGGGTGAAGTCCTAAATCCTAGAAGCAGCAGTATTGGCCCCTATTTTGGCCAGAACAGTAGCTGGGTGTTCATTCTGGGCTGCTACAGAATGGGATAGGGTGGTAAAAGCTGCTATGAATTCAGTGTGAGAGACATGCTTATCCAGAGGATCTGCCTGGATGGGTTGGGGTGCTGGATGGTCTCCCATTCCTCTTCCCTTAGTCCTTTTTGGAGGTATATTCTATAAACGGAAGAGAAACTTGAATTAGACTGAGAGTTTAACTTGAGTTTGTGCTTATTCGCACGATATGTATATTGAAAGAAGGGAAACTATTCCTAAAACATCTCGTAGCCTCCTGTCCATAAGTGTGGCGCGCTACACACCCATGTATAAGACTCTACTAGATGCGGATTTCAGACTTCCCTAGGACATGGTTGAATCTTAAGCTCTGATACCAAGTTTGTAACGGCCCAAGTTTGTATCCCGAATGCTACACGGTGCTTATAATCCCGAAGGACCACAAGCTAACCCATGACTGGCACCTACTGTAATAACTGAATAATAATACTATGATATGCGGAAAATTAGGTGGAAACTTGCCATAAGGTTCAATACTGAAATAAAAACTGAATAAGGTATCTCAATACTGAAACTAAACAACTGTCTAAAAATACTCTAGTCTGATACGCCTCTAGACTGTATGAAATATAAAGTTGATGGGATAAGTCCCCAACTAACTCCAACTACTAGAAATAAACTGAAATAATAACCATGTCCTTAAACTATGAGGACTCAATGCTAATGCTGACTGCTGAGGAATCTGAACTGATAAGTATGATCGGGAGCCCATGCGTCTGAACCTATGATATAAGACATCATAACGCAAGAGAAGAGTATGCGCCAGTACTTTGAATGTATTGTATGCAAAGTGAGGTAGACTGAATGCATGGGTTCATATGCATGAACAATACTAACTGAGTGACATGAGTATAACTGAATGAGAGTACATGTATGAATACGTAAATTGTAACTGAGGTCATGATAGCACTGGATACTGAGTTTATGAAAACTGTCTTACTGATATATGAGATTACTGATACTGTACTACTGATAACTGAGTGACTGTATCTGACAGTGCTGATTTTGTAGAACTAATTCGGGTTCTATAGTGAGCTGATTGACTATATTTGACAGGCCTGAATCTGAGATTGAAACTGAGACTGTTGGAGATAATCATCTAACCGACATGCCCTTTTTTCTAGATAGATTTGGGGTCCAACCTGTAACCCCAGTCGAAAGGGTGTCAATACCATGCCACTAGTAAAGAATAGCTGAGAGTTATCCAAATCTGGCAGGTACTCTAATGAGAACGGTGGAACCCTCAACTGACAGGTTAAAACACCTCATCAACCCTCAACTAGAAGGTTTGATGTCTCCACCTACACTGGCTACGTAGTTCTGTAATGCAAGGATTTGCTTCTAAGGATCACACCCTCTACTGGAAGGTGAGCCCCCATCCTTGGGTTCACTCGGTGCTGAATCCTACTCCCAACTGAATAGATACTAAACTGAGTATACTGAACTGGACTGATACTGAGTTTACTGAATTTTCCTGAGTTCTGTAACTTACTGAGTTCTTGTAATGACCCTACTGCTAGTGGGTAACAAATACTAGTGGAAAACTAATGTTAGTGGAGAGATAAGAGGCCATGATTACTAATCAAATAATTTTCCTCTTTTTTTTTTTATAAAGATGATAAAACAAAGTTCTTTCATTTTCTATAAAAATGATAAGTTATTGTATCATAACAACACACAGATTCTCAAAACATAGTCACTCACCAGTCACCACACTATTGTATACCTTCTCTTCTCTTCCTTTTTTCTTCATTTGGCAAAGTGAATACACTCAAAGTTCTTCAACGAAATTCTCTCATCATAGGTGATCTTTTATTTTTATTGTATTTATATGTATTCCTTATTTACCGACCTGGTCATTTATTTTCTTGGACAAGAAGAACAAATATGACCATGTTACCTTCTTTAAAACCATTTCAAAACAATCTTGGTTTTGTCTATTGTTACTGTTTTCCCATCGATTCTTTCCTTTTTTTTTTTGAGAAACATATTAACTGAAGGAGTTTTTGTTTGCTCAAAGATTCCATAAAAAGGGATTTCTGGATTTAAAATTAATGGGTACTAAATTAGGTGGCAGTGACGATGGCAGCCATGGTTTTGTGCAAATTTTCTTCAACTTTCTAAAGCTTTAACTATAATTATATTTTATTGATTAAGGCATAAGTGGGTAAGAATTAGAAAGTTTGGAATGGAAGTTGGGCAGAAATTATTATTTTAAGGTAGTATGGCTCATAGTGTATAATGGTTACAGGAAACAATTTGATCATTTGAACAGTGATATTAGTATATTGTTAACGGTTAAGCAGATGGCATAATGGGTGATGCACTATCTAGGAATTGAATTACGATGCTAGGAATTACTGTTTAGTGTATCGCTTTAGACTCCGAAATTTAATAAAGAATCGAGTTTTAAGTTATTGATATTTTTAGAGTAAGAATTTATTAAGTTGGGAATATTATGTTTGATCAGGTTGAATCATTCGGAAGTTTTACGTAAGGGTAAGTTTATTAATTGACACTTGACTTCGGGTTCAGGCAAGTTGAGACTTTCCTTAGACTCTTTTTCAACGTGCTTACTTGAATATTTGTTAGTTATGTATAATGGGAGTAATGGGAATTGGGGGGATCCCGTATGGATAATTGTGACGAGCATCTATGCGGGTACCGATGTTATTCAAAGGGATAAAATAAGTTAGTTGTATGTTTGAACTATTTTTCTCTATATACTAGCCGATGGACTGATTGGTGATGGTACATAAGTTATCGAAAAAGTTAACTAATGATGATACTTGCACATCATGTATTGCATTTCATATGGGATCGGAGTGCACGCCTGCACAGTATTATATATATTTATGGGATCGGAGTGCATGCCTGTGCAGTATATTATATATTTATGGGATCGGAGTGCACGCCTGCACAGTATATTATATATTTATGGGATCGGAGTGCACGCCTGCACAGTATATTATATATTTATGGGATCGGAGTGCACGCCTGCACAGTATATTATATATTTATGGGATCGGAGTGCACGCCTACACAGTATATACATTTGCATTGCATTGCATCGCATTACATTGATTTATTTGCCGCAGATTGGTTAAAGTGGATTGTGACCTTGTATTTATTGTATATGTATTATTTATTTTACTGGATTGAGAAATTCTTGGATTGTGTTATGATATCTTTATGACTGTTAAACTGGACTATTTTGTTAGATTAATGTGGTCTTCCTGAGTGCAGGTTGTGTGTTTGTGTTTTAAATGTTTTATGTGGTGTCACTCGTTACCAATTTGAATTAGTGTTGGTCGACGATGCTTGCTGAGTACACATGGTCCCGTACTTACTCTTTCTTTTTCTGCACCCTACGTGCAGGTACAGATCCGACGACCTCTGGATATTGATCCCTGTGATTCTTTCTTCGCTAACATCATCGGAGATTTGAGGTAGTTGCTACTGGCTTCATAGACTATTGAAATCTCCTTCAGCTTTATTCTTATGCATTCTCTGCATTTTGAAAGACTCAAACTTTCTTTTGGTTCTATATTTTAGTGGCTTGTATTAGTGACTTCCATACCTGAGATCATCTACGAATTAATTTTTACTATTCTAAACACCTACTTATAAGATTATTCGTGATTGAATCTATTCTTATTTCTTCCGCTTCTATGAGTTTGGGATGTTGTTCTTGAAATTGGGTTTTTGGCTTACCTATCACGGAGGATGGAATAGGTGCCATCACGGTCCCGAATTTGGGTCGTGACAGTTCTACTGATCATTGCATGACTGGGACTATCTTGAAACTGACACTGGCTCTAGGTAATCAGCTAAATTTTCGAGTATTAAATACCCCCAGGACTCGATAGCATGAAAAGTAAATAATAGCATAATTTTGAAAAGCATAATCATGTTCACTTGTTCATAACTTGTTCATGGGGACATTTTATCAAACACTTGCATGATATAACTTGTACATAACCTAGCATGACATGATTTCTTTCTCTTATTAATTCACATGGGTAATTCATCAAACACTTGGTGAGCATAGTATATGCACATAACACTATACAACAAGTAGGCATCATGATTATCAATTCACACGAGCAATTCATCAAACACTTAGTGAGCATAGTATATGCACATAACACTATACAACAAGTAGGCATCAAAATTCAAATCCCCATTTACAATTTCAAGGGTTTAACATGAATTCACATGATACTACACATATATCACTTTATTTCACATAAATCTTGCAATTAAATTGTGAACTAGAAACCCCATTAACATGATAATCATGAAACACAATCAAACTTAATCATGAAATTCATCAAAACATTAACTTGAGTTTTGAAAAAGGTTTCTTGGACTCCAAGGGTGGAAGGAACCCCTGGATGAACATTTGACATACCTTGAGGCTTGATTTTGAAAAGATTGATAGTGAAATCCTTGAGATTTGAATCCTGAATTGAAAACCCTAAGGCTTGTTATTGAGAGAATTTGAGAGAAAGTGAGTATATTTTGGTGAATTGGGACTAAATTTCGTGTTTTTGGCTGAATAAGGGTGGAAAAATAACCCATTTTCCCCCACAACCCGTATAAAAACAATGCTAAACTGGGCCGCCCTCGCGTCGCAACCCTACTTGGGTCAAGTACTCATCGCGATGCGACCCTTAGCTGGGTTGACTGGCCCTCTCGACGCGGGGCCATCGCGAACTCTTACTATTTTGGGCATCCAAACTCACCCTTACGCTAGTTCGAAAAATCCAAAACTCACCTAAGATGACCTACAAGTGACCCTGATCATGAATCAATTTTAAAATCGACCAACTAAGGTCAGGAAGGTCGCGAAATAAGATTGCCAACCTACGAAGGCTAAAATGACTCTATGTATGAATACTTAGCTAAATTTTTTAAGTCTAGGACCTCTTAACAAACTTTAAAGGACTGATTTAAGCTTAGAATTTTGCGGGGTCTTACATGGATCTTTATGGAAGGATCGATTGACACGGTGATATATAAATTCAGCTAATTAAGGGGAGGCTGAAAGCTTAGAGTTCAATGGAAGAGAGAACTCCGATCTCTTCAGCTCGTTAAAGGGAGACTGAAACCCTTTTATAGAAGAGGGAACTCCAATCTCTTGCTTTTTGCTGAAAAATGACTTATTGATTTATTCTCAAAAACCCCTTTAAATAGGAGTATTACATAAATAGTCTAATCCTTATGATATTGAAAAAATAAAACTCTATTCTAGAAAGTCTAATTCTTATGAAAGTAGGAAACATAAAATCCTATTCTATAAAGTCTAATCCTTATAAATGTAGGAAACATAAAACCCTATTATAGAATAATAAATAAAACTACTAAAATATAATTAAATATTTAATTAATTGACTTCCACAGATGAAGGATCCACAACAAGAACTGTTATTTGTTGTTTTACCTTCTGAAAAAATGAACCTTGATAAAATACATCTATTATAATTATTACAGTGTTCCTGAGGGGATGTATTATTTTCCCTTCCACATATATTGTGGTGGTACATGAAGAAACTAATGATCAAAACAGACTCTTCTTTTGTATTCTTCATTCCTCAACTTATGCAGGCTGATACAAAACAATGGGGTATATATACACCCAAGGAGCCTCAACTTATACAGGTTGATACAAAACAATGGGGTATATATACACCCAAGGAGTCATTGAGGAATAGTCCACAACTACAAGATGGTAAGGTAGGTAACTTTACTTATTAGAGTTCTATAGGCTACAGATTTGGCAGACTTATGAATAAAACTCACCTTTAGGCTGAACCAAAAAGGAGACTTTAATCTTTATTTTGGTTCAACTTTGTCCTGGAAGTGGGGTTATTGAATTTTGAATATGTAATTGATAATTTTGTTCGAATCACATTTATGAAATTCAACAGCACGAAATGATAAAATTAAGTGTTATGGAAAGCAGGAGTTGGTAAAGGGAAGAAAATGATGAAGAGATAGAAATCTTTCTAATTTTTAAGATAGAACAGGGGTAACTAACGAGATTATGTTTAGAGAATTCTTCGAAACAACCAGTTCCTCTGCTTTTCCAGAGGCCCCCCAAGGAGCTTTGTGAATTAATCAGTGGAATTTTATTCATCTGAAGGACTTGCTAACCCCACTCAGTGACAATTTGACCACAGCCTACAAGATTGGCCAATAGATGGCTGATGTCTCATCTAGCTAATAGTTGAGACACACTTATATTTAATCAATTACGTCTTCAAATTAAAAAAAAATCTACAGTTACACTGGCAGAGCCAGGGGCAAAAACGGATAGCTCCATAAACCTCACCACTACAGTTTTCTGTTTGTGCCCTCACCAGTACATACTCAGCTTTCTCAAGCATTGTCACTCAAAAACTCCTTTTCTTCTCCAAAAAGAATTTGGCAAACTTCAAAAGCAATGGATATCTGTCTTTTTTCTTCTTCTTTGTGTTCCTCTAGGAATTGGATATGCATTTCCTAATCCAGAAAAAATCATTCAATTGACTGGACAAACCCAAGTGGAATTTCAACATTTTTCAGGCTATGTCACTCTTGATGACAAGAAATAAAGAGCTCTCTTTTACTACTTTGTGGAAGCGAAAACAGACCACCTTTCTAAGCCTCTTGTTTTGTGGCTCAATGGAGGTAACACTTAAGTTACTTTTTTTTTTTGAAATTAAGGTCATTCTACAAATTTTGCTATTTGGTTATTTCTCGAAAAAGTTTAAAATTTTGTGCACCTGCACGCGTTTTCTGCCGGACCTGGTTGTTCTTCTGCTGGGGTGGTGTATTCTCTGAGAATGGTCCATTCAGACTTGTCAAGCTCACGATTGAGATTAATAACAAGAAGAAATTTTTCAATTTGAAAGGAGTTTGAAGTAAATATGACCCAATGAAATGAATTTTTAAGTTGCATTTGCAATCCAAACTTGTAGGACTAAAGTTTAACAAAGCGCTATGTCTGATCAAACACGCTATGTTTGTCATGAGATCGAAAAATTAGTTCTTGTTTAAATCTCCCTCCGTCCCATTTTTATGTGTCACCATTTTTTTTTTGTCCATCCCAAAAAGAATGTCATTTTCCTTATTTGGTAATTAGTTGAAGACACAATTCCACTTTTACCCTTATTGGTTCCACTTATAACGTCCACTTTATTAAAAATTATTGTAGTACGCCTTTTTAATAAAGGAAAACTTGGTAAAAACGTCTTTTCTTATTTCTCAAGCTCTGTGCCCGGTCAAACTATGACACATAAATGTATGAAGGCAATACTTTTTTTTTCTTGTCATGGCAGCTGGGTAATTCGGTTTCGGAATTTGCTACCGACTTTAACTTGAGGGCTGAATACTTCTGGCCTCATGGCCTAATATCAGGTTCCACATACAGAATGTTGACTTCTGTTTGCAATTATTCATGCTATGTGAGCAAGTACTTCAGGGACAATGTATCACCCGTGTGTTCTAGAGTCAGGAGCATCGTAAGTACAGAACCCAGTGTGTTCAAGAGTCAACTTTATGAATTTCAACTTTCTAAGTTGCTAGGCTTTACAATTTAACCAAATGAAGTACAATAGTTAGGGGTCTCGATCATATACTACAAGTACATATTAATGACGGGTCTGAATCATTTGGCTATCCAGTTTATAAATATATGCAAAGTGTAGATGTAGAATCTATATTCGATACTAAATACTTCCTCCGTCCCAAATTATGTGTCGTCATTTTCTTTTTGATCTGTCCCTAAAAGAATGTCTAAGTTTTTAAAGACACAATTGTAATTTTATCTTTAGTGGTTCCACTTGATTTTAAATAATTATTTTTTTTATTTATTTTTCAATTAAAAGTGGTCTCACTTGATTTTAAATACTATTACTCTTTTTTTTAAGAAGGGTAATTTGTAACTTTAACAAAGTCAATACTTATAATTTGGGACGGAGGGAGTATACAGTATCATACCTATACACAACATATATATTAATAGGACATATTTGTAAAGCTGGTTCATATTGGTAAATTAGTTGGCTGAAGAGTCTATATCCACAACTTTTCCATGATTTTCTCCCTCTTATGGGCTAGAATGGCCTGTGAGTCAACAACTATGTCTGCCCGACTCCAGTAAAATGTCCAAAATGTTGAACCGTCCAAGCCCTTATGACTGGTGAAGGGTCTGGCCCTATCATTGAGTCATTTTGTAAGGGTTGAAAATAATTCAAATATTTTGAAAAATTACAGTGTTTAGCAAACATGAGCTATTTTGTTGAATTTGTATTTATACGGTTTTATATTGTATATAGTTTAATAATAGTATTTGGATATTGCATTTTGTATATAATGAAATCAAGTATCTGATTTTTTGTATTTTGTATTTGCTGACACAAATACAATAGAAACACGAGCTATGAATTGTAATTTGTTGTTATCTATTTGCAAGCCTATTTTCACGTATATGTATGTTATTACTGAATGATGTCTGTAATATTTTCCACAGCTTGAAGTTACTATTCTCAAGCTTGGTCCAATTTAGACTTTCTGTGTGGGTTCTTAATTGATCAGATGGTGATTATTTTTGTCATTTGTTCCGTATTAATCTGCTAATTTAGTTCCATTCTGCTTAGTTTAATTAGTGCTTTCACCGGTTCTTGCATGCTTGTTCAATTTGCTCCATCTTTTGTATAAGTCATGAAGTGCCTTTTTTGTTTTTTCTTTTGCGACTTTCCTTGTAATATTTTCATATAAATAGTTCAACCTTGAACAACAAGTTCCAGCACAAGAGGAGAAAGCTAGTTTAGCGATAACTAAAAGGGCAGCTTGGTGAACTAAGCTACCGCTACGCGCGGTGTCCGGGGAAGGGTCCCACCACAAGGGTATATCATACGCATCCTTACCTTGCATTTCTACTAGAGGCTATTTTCAAAGCTTGAACCCGTGACCTCCTTGTCACATGGCAGCCTCCAAGGCTCCCATTCCTAGTTTAGCGATAACTAAATGGGAAAAATAAAGAGTTCTTGTGTTCACATTGAATCTTTAATTAATATTGTATACTTACGTGTGTTGGTAGTAGATGAGGTTTGGTTTATGATTTTTGTGTAGGTCTCGCAAAGTCTAAAACATGAACAGTAGTGGGTTCTTTTTTTATTGTAGAGAAAGCCACACCCATACTATTGACATTATGTCATTGCCATAACAGTGTGCCATTTTCAACAATATTTAGTAATATTTGGGAAACCAACAATTAATCTGTTGGAAGTTCAGTCCTTTTTGACACCCCAAATTGGTGGTTTCATTTGATTTGATTCTGTTGCTATGGGATATTTTGATATAATGTTTCATGTGATGCTTGGTTCTTGGTTTGAATTTGTATGCATGAGTGATGGAGAACTTGGAATCTTAAAAGTTGGAAGCTTCTATGAGTTTGTCAGAAGCGCTGATCTTTAGTTTTGGAGTTTGGAAAAGAACCTAATTTGTCATATTGGGTTTGTACTAGTTTTTGAGAGAGACATTTTTTACTGTACTGTAGAAGATGTATTACTCAGTGTGTTTCCCCCGTTAGAAATCTCATGGGTCATTTGGAAAGAAAGAAATATGAGGCATTTGAAGGGTTGGAGCTAAATTTTATAAAATGATGAGTAATGTTATGTCTCTAGTTTCTATTTGGTGTACTCATGACGTCCTTTGCGTTAGATCATCTTTTAACAACTAAACTATGTTACTTTACATAGATAGTGTTTAACCAGGTAAATTGAAGATATTAGTAATTATGCATTAGGGTTCTAGTTGATTCAGTTGGTTGAGCAAAAGTTTTTTATAGTTGAGCTTTCAATGGTTGGATTTTTTAGGAAGGGAAGCGTAGTAGGGTGCTTGTATGTTCTATGTTGGAGTTCTGTACCCTTTTGTACCATCTTGGTGCCCTTAAAATTTTTTACTTTATCAAAAGAGAAAAGGTCACGATAATCGTGGATGGAGATTTTTTTTTTAACCTCTTTTGCTCCTTACTTCAGGTTAAGTGACAAATTGCATTCTCATTTTTGTTCTTGCTCTACAATAAATTGTCATGATATTTGTAAAGTTCTTGTGTATAGAAGATAGAAGCTTCCTTTTCCTGAGCAAAGTAGGTACTTTTGTCATCATAACTGCTAAGCTCTTCCTGTCCATAGCAACTTCTCCTTTACCAAGGATCCCTTTGAATTTCTCTCATTTTATGTGTCTTAATTGTGTTGTTTTTTGGCTCATTTTGTCCTATTGGTATTTTACCATTTGGGGAGGGGATTTAGAGTTATAAAAGAACTCTTCCTCCTCCCATTTGTATCATCCCAAATTTTTCTCTTCTCCCACAATTAATAAAAACGTTGGATGCTCGGAGATTAAGCCTATTTGGCTGAACTTCATCATCAAATTTTCTGGTGTCTTTATTTTTAGTATTCAATATTATTTGTCGGGTATTTTTCTTGTTAGTATTCTATCTGGTTCAATTGTTCTGGACCAGTTTATTTCACTTAATTGTTCCGTTTTAGTGGGAAAATTGCCTGATTTTTTCAACAAGTGGTATTAGAGCCAGGATTTTGTCTGAGTATGTCACTTAGTTGTTCCGTTTTAGTGGAAAAATTGCCCAATTTTCTCAACAAGTGGTATCAGAGCTGAGTATGTCACTTAGTTATTCCATTTTAGTAGAAAAATTGCCTGATTTTCTCAACAAGTGGTATCAGAGCCAAGGTTTTGTCTGGGTGTGCTCTGTGGTTGCAGCTTTTTCTGATCTTCCACATCATAAAATAATTCCTTTGGTCCTTTTGAACCCAAGGTTTGTCAAATAATTCCTTTGGTCTTTTTGAACCCAAGGTTTGTCTAGGCTAAGGTTCTATCTGAGTATGCTCTGTGGTTGCTTCTCTGCCTGATCTTCCACATCAGAAAAGAATTACTTTGGTCCTCTTGGGTTATTTGTAGTTGTTGTAATATTGAATACTTTTTATTGAGTCTGTAATGGAAAATAAAGATCAAGAAACAAAGGATCTTATTATGCCGGGGGTATCGGGCTCCTCGTCATCATGGTCGAGGTTCCCGCTGTCCAGTCTGAAGTTGGCGGTGGAAATAGTTGATGGTACTGGCTATTTTGACATGTGGCAAGGAGAGGTTTTGGACTCTCTTTTCCAGCAGGGTCTTATTATTGGTATTAAGGAAAAGAAACCAGAAGAGGTAGAAGAAAGAGATTGGAACATCATAAATCGGTTGGCGTATGGAACAATTCAATCGTGCCTATTCAGAGAGAAGAAGTATGTTGTCAAAAATGAGACTGTTGTGCACAAATTATGGAAGGCGTTGGAGGACAAGTTTCTAAAAAAGAGTGGTCAAAACAAGCTCCTTATAAATAAAAGATTGTTCCAATTTGATTATCAACAAGGTACTACTATGAATGAACACATCACTATGTTTAATCAATTAGTAGCAAACCTGTTGAATTTGGATGTGAAATTTGAGGATGAGGATCTAGCTTTGATGTTGTTATCATCTCTTCCCAATGAATTTGAATATTTGGAAACTATGTTACTTACATGAAGGAGAATGTGTCATTAGATGTTGTTTGTTCTGCTTTATATAGTCATGAATTGAGAAATCAGGATAAGATGAAAACCAGATCAACAACATCCGAAGAAGAATTGGTGGCAAGGGGTCGTCAGCAAAGCCAGACTAAGGGAACAATAGGAAGGTCCAAATCAAAGGGCCGAGCCGTTGCCAAAGATGAGTGTACTTTATGTCATGAGAAAGGTCACTGGAAGAAAGACTGTCCGAAGTTGAAAAAGAAAGGGAGGAGTCCGCAAGATCCGCAAGATGAAAATGTTGCAGAATGCAAAAGTGATTCAGAATTAGATGTTTTCTTAGTTGTTATGCCTTCAACAGCATCTCATCCAGATGAGTGGCTATTGGATTCAGCATGTACCTAGCATATGTGTCCCGTTCGGGAATGGTTTTTGAGTTTCATGAACTCAATAGTGGGGTTGTCTATATGGGTAATGATAATCCATGTAAAACAACCGGGATAGGTTTGATCAAGCTATGGAATCATGATGGATCCACCAGAATTTTAAGGGATGTGTGGTACATGTCAAAGTTGAAAAAGAATCTCATCTCAGTGGGGGCTCTTGAATCTAAGGGCATAGTTGTAATGATACGCGATGGAGTTCTTAAAGAAATTTCAGGAGCACTATTGATGTTGAAAGGCGTGAGGAAAAACAATTTTGTACTACTACCAAGGTAGTACAGTGTTGGGGACAGTAGCAGTAGTAACCTCTAGTACCAAGAAGGATGTTGAGGTAACGAAGCTGTGGCATATGCGGTTTGGACATGCTGGTGAAAAATCCTTGCAAATTCTTGCCAAGCAAGGATTGTTGAAAGGTACGAAGACTTGCAAACTTGAATTTTGTGAGCATTGTGTTATGGGAAAGCAACGAAGAGTGAAGTTTGGCACTGCAATTCATAATACCAAGGGTATTTTAGATTATTTGCACTCAGATGTGTGGGGACTTGCCAAAACTCCATCCATTGAAGGTAGGAAATATTTTGTCACCTTTGTTGATGATTTTTCCAGGAGAGTTTGGGTGTTTACTATGAAGAACAAGGATGAGGTTCTTGATATTTTCCTTATATGGAAAGCTCAAGTTGAAAACCAGATAGGAAAAAAGATCAAGGTTCTCCGAATAGACAACGGAGAAGAATACAAGAATGATCCATTCCTAAATGTATGCCAAGACTGTGGCATAGTTCGACACTTCATTGTTAGAAAATATAACCCGAACTTTCTTTAAGTCTAATTTAGTCTCCAGAAGATTAATGGATGACTTACTATGTGAATAATGTTTAAATCAGATAGAGTTTCCCCAATTTCAACTTTTTATCATGAGGAAAATTGAATTAGCTTTTCAACAATACCAATTTCTCCCAAATATGGTATCAGAGTAAAACGTTATGGATGTTTTTCAGAGAACTGTCTGACCTTCCCAGGAGCGACGGGCAGGCGGACGGACCGTTGCTTCGGCCTTCGCAACTGAGGCAGTACACCTATTCACTATCCAAGTACGACGGACCATCGAGCTAGCGATGGACCGTCGCCCAAGCTGTCGTAACTAAGGAAGTAGGTCTCTGTTCTGGCCCAAGTGCGATGGTCAGGCCAACGGACCATCGATCCAGCGACGGTCCGTCGCCCAAGTCGTCGCAGACCCCGTTCAGCAATTCAAAGTCGTTTTTAAAAGGGCTTTTTGTTTTTTTCCACCCTTTTTAACACCTAATTATACCAAACCTGAGCTCATAACTTCATTATTCATCTATAACACCAAATTAGGGTTTCTCTCAAACATCAATCCCCAAGAACAAAATCTAAATCCCTCTTCAAGGATCTCAAAGATTTCACCATACGTTTCCCAATTAAGTTCAAAATTCGAGATTAGCATATCAAGAATCCCAAGAATCAATCTTCAAAGGCTCAAGAAACATCTTAAATAAAGTTTGTTCTTCAATTGAGGTATGCGGAGTTTGAACAAGGGTAACTCTTTCACCCTTGTGCCCAAAGGCTTATTTTAAATTACAAAATTACTGTAATTTAAGAGATTTTCCATGAAATTCAAGTTAGGGTTTATACTTATTACCATTATTTGCAAGATTTTGAGATTTCCCATGGATTAAAAGTTGAATTACATGATTTTTTTTATATTTCTATGCCTATTGATGAAATTTACAGATTTTAAGATGATTTATTAATAATTACATTACCAAGAATGAATTTTAAGATGTTTTGATATGAGAATGATGTTTGAGTCAATAGACCCCATTTAAAAATTGTTGCTCAAGATTGTTTCTGCTATAAGCACCCCATGACTAGGTTATTTTCATATTTTAGATAAAGATTTGACCTTTTGGGTCTAAGCTAAGACAGGAATCCACATTATTTATGACTTAAAGCCAAGAGAAGTATATTTAGTCTTCATTATAGACCCTTGTATTATTTTAAGATGGATTTTCCTAAAGAGTTCTGAGCCTAAGTATGGGAGTAGTATTTAGCACCGAGTTGGGCCTGATTTCAAGGTCTCATGCCCTAGAATTATGAGCCATTGTGGGATTATAATTTACCCCAAGTGGGTTAAGATAGTGATCACTAAAGTTAAGGTTCTATTCCAATGGCAAGGGTAGAACAGTTCTCCCCAACGTGGGCTAGACGTTGGACTCCATGTTAGCTCACTTGGTTTATGTCGGTTAGAGGAAACTCCCAAGTCCAAGTTTCCTAAGTTCCAAATTCCTATAATCTCTAAGTTTTAAAAAAATCCCTTATTCTCCATAAGATAAAGGTATAAGTTTTGAAAGCTATTGTTTTAAGAATCCTCTTGCTTATAAGTTTTGAAAATAAGATGGAGAATATAAATTTTAGAACTAAGTGTAATGACTCACGAGATTTATACTACATGTTTCATTATTCATGATTTATGAGATTTACATTTCAGTTTTATTCAAGCTATATGAGTCATTTATATCAGTATGCATGATTTTATAAAGATTGATGATATTGTTTACTTATTGCATACATCCCCATATACTCAGTACATCCTCAAAGTGCTGATCCACATATACGTCTGTGTGATACATTGTCTCATAATGTAGGTTTAGGTGCTCAGTCTCAGTAGTGACAGTGATCCCCGAGTACCTCTGCCTACACTTCTACAATTGGTGTGCCCTCATGGTTTGAGGACTTATTTCCCTGATGATCAGTCTTGGTAGTAGTTAGTTTATTTCTTTTCAGTTCAGTTTGAGTCAGTTGGGGGTTTGTCCCAATGACTCTCTAGTTCCTTAGTAAGTAGAGGCTTGTCGGACTATTAGTTGGTGTTTTCAGATTTCAGTAATGGTTGTTCAATTAGTGTTTTTCAGTTGTTTTAGTTCAGACTTGTTATGATATAGTATTCTTGTTTTGATCTATTATCTTAAAGTAAGTTCTGGACGTAGTAGCAGGCTCAAAGGATTATCTTGGGGATACTTCTAGCCTTAAGCACCGTGTGACGTCTCAGGATGAGATTTCGGGCATTACAAAAATACACCACAATAGAATGGGGTGTCAGAGCGTATGAACAAGACACTTGTGGAGAAATTTCATTTACCATCATCTGCTATAGGTGGTAAAACTCCATTAGAGTCATGGTCTAGAAAACCTGCAACTGATTATGATACTTTACGTGTTTTTAGTTCTATTACATATTATCATGTGATTGAATCAAAGTTGGACCCACGAGCAAAGAAGGCTCTTTTCATGGGCTTCAATGTTGGAGTGAAGGGATGCCGTTTGTGGTGTCTTGAAGCAAAAAAGACAATTATCAGCAGGGATGTTACCTTTGATGAATCTGCCATGTTGAACAAGGTAAATTCAAAGAAAGCTGATAGTACTATGAAGAAGGTAGAGTGCAATCCAAAGAAGGTGGAGTTTGAGCAAATAGTGGTGAAGCACTACCACTGACTCTACTATGGTAGAAGAAGAGTCAGATAAGGAAGTAGTTCTGACCCAAGAACCTCTGCAGCAATTAGAACTAATTGCAGTTAGAAAAAAAAGATGAGAAATTCAGAAGCCTGCTTATTTCACTTTCATGGTAGCTTATGCACTTCCAGTTACTGATGAAGATATTTTATCCACCTATCCAGAGGCTATTTAAAGCACAAAAAGTGGCAGTTGGGCAGGTCCAATAGAAGAGGAAATGCAATCTCTTAAGAAGAATAAGATGTGGAAGCTAACACAACTACCGAAAGGCAGAAAAAATTGGGTGCAAATGGGTATTTACAAAGAAAGAAGGATTTCCTGATAAAGAAGACATTCTCTACAAGGCAAGATTGGTGGCTCAAGGCTATGCTCAGAAGGAGGGAATTGATTATAATGAGGTATTTTCTCCAGTTGTAAAACATTCCTCCATTAGAAAAAAAGTGGTAAAGGTAGAGATGAGAAATTCAGAAGCCTGCTTATTTCACTTTCATGGTAGCTTATGCACTTCCAGTTACTGATGAAGATATTTTATCCACCTATCCAGAGGCCATTTATAGCACAAAAAGTGGCAGTTGGGCAGGTCCAATAGAAGAGGAAATGCAATCTCTTAAGAAGAATAAGATGTGGAAGCTAACACAACTATCGAAAGGCAGAAAAAAATTGGGTGCAAATGGGTATTTACAAAGAAAAAAGGATTTCCTGATAAAGAAGACATTCTCTACAAGGCAAGATTGGTGGCTCAAGGCTATGCTCAGAAGGAGGGAATTGATTATAATGAGGTATTTTCTCTAGTTGTAAAACATTCCTCCATTAGAATTTTATTGGCCTTGGTAGCAAAGTTGAATTTGGAGCTAGCTCAACTTGATGTGAAGACCGCGTTCTTACACGGTGATTTAAAGGAGGAAATCTATATGACTCATCCAGAAGGATATAAGGTTGCTGGTAAAGAAGATTGGGTTTGTAAACTTAGAAAATCATTGTACGGATTGAAACAATCTCCTAGACAGTGGTACAAATGATTTGACAGGTTCATGAAGGGTCAGAAGTACAGGAGAAGCAAATACGTTCATTGTGTGTAGTTGCGCAAACTTCAAGATGGTTCCTACATCTACTTACTCGTATATATGTTGATGATATGCTGATTGCAGCAAAGAGCCAAGTTGAGATTGATAGATTAGAGGCTCAAATGAGTAAAGAGTTCGAGATGAAGGATTTGGGGGAAGCCAAGAAAATTCTCGGCATAGAGATAAGCAGGGATAGAGAGAGGGGCAAACTTCGGCTATCACAGAAGTAGTATTTGAAGAAGGCACTACAAAATTTTGGTATGCACGATGATACAAAACCTGTAAATACCCCACTTACTACTCATTTGAAACTGATAGCATATTATCTCCGATAACTGATGAAGAGCGAGAATATATGGCAAAAGTTCTGTATGCAAATGCAGGTGGAAGCTTGATGTATGCAATGGTGCGTGCGAGACCAGATATTTCACAAGTTGTTAGTGTTGTAAGCAGGTACATGCATGATCCAGGCAAGGGTCATTGGCAAGCTGTGAAATGGATTCTGCGGTATCTACAAAATACCGTAGATGTTGGATTGACATTCAAGCAGGATAAATTATTTGGTCAATGCATAGTTGGATATTGTGATTCTGATTATGCAGGTGATTTAGATAAGCGATGATCTACAACTGGATTTTTTTTCACTTTAGCAAAGGCGCCAGTTAGTTGGAAGTCTACCTTGTAGTCTACAGTGGCTTTGTCTACAACAGAGGCAGAGTATATGGCGATTCCAGAGGCTGTGAAGGAAGCAATTTGGCTTATGGGTTGCTGAAAGACTTGGGAGTTGATCAGAAACAACTTGAGGTATATTCTAATAGTCGGAGTGCTATTCATTTAGCAAAGAATCAAGTCTTTCATGCACGGATGAAGCATATTGATGTTCGCAATCATTTTGTACAGGAAATTCTCAAAGAGGAGGAGATACTTCTCTAGAAGATTCATACTACGGAGAATCCTGTAGATTTGCTGACCAAGGTGGTTGCAAGGAACAAGTTCGAACATTGTTTAAACTTGGTTAATATCCTGCACATTTGAAGTTAGCGCCTCACGGCGTAAAATTGGAAGCACCACAATTTTTTTTATTATTTGTTTGTTAGAAAAGATTTGTATTTTGATGGGATTGAAATTGAGCCAAGGTGGAGATTTGTTGTTTTTTGGCTCATTTTGTCCCACATCGGTATTTTACCATTTGGGGAGGGGATTTAGAGTTATAAAAGAACTCTTTCTCCTCTCATTTATATCATCTCGAATTGTTCTCTTCTCCCACAATTAATAAAAATGTTGGTTGCTCGAAGATTAAGCTTATTTGGTTGAATTCCGTTATCAAATTTTCTGGTGTCTTTATTTTTAGTATTAAATATTATTTGTCGGGTATTTTTATTGTTAGTGTTCTGTCTGGTTCAATTGTTCTGAACCAGTTCATTTCACTTAGTTGTTCCATTTTAGTGGGAAAATTGCCCGATTTTCCCAACAGTTTTCATATTTGTCCTGCGAAATAATTGAAGGGTTAGTGATTTATTCTGTTGGGAGAGAAACAACGAAATGAGCTCAGCAATCTAACAAGCGTAGATTTTGTTCTATCTTCCTTGAAAAGTAGAAAGTGGGTTGGTATGGATTGTGATATTGTAGCATTTATGGTGGAAGGTACTAAAGGAGTCAAGTGGCTTAGCTTCTTTTGAATGCCATAGATGAGGTCGCAGACTAGTGTAATTTTCTTGTGCTTTAACTACTTTAGGTGTGTTCCTGCATGATATGTGTAACCTGTATCAGACCTTTAACCCAGTTTCACTTCAATTTCAACTTTTTAGTTACATTTTAACTACAAGAATGAAATAATGATGCAAAACTACAAATGGAAACCATTTATTTTGTAGGAGTATTTATGTTGATAGCTAGCCATGTCTTCAAATTGTTTTCCGGTCAGCAAGCATACAACCTACTTGTTTATAATGTAACCTTGTCTTGCCAGGTTGATATTAGAGTAGCACCTGGGACTTGTGCTACGGAAGCTGCAGGCAATCTATCCATCTCTCTGTATTGGATGTTGTCACCAATCACCCTCTAACCGCTGATAAAAGACAAATCTTGGAGCTCCAATTCTTAAGCTGTCACTCTCCTGGACTTTCTCCTAATTGAAACCACCAAGGCCTACATTTCTCACTTCCTTTTTGAGTTCACAAAAGGGCGCGTTCCTTTTAACATGGCACATCAAATTATATACTCATATTTTTTTAATCTTTTCTGTTTATTAGATCATCTGATTTTGCTTCCATGGTTTATTTGCTGAGATATATCTTTTGATTTTTATTGTTGAATTTGTAAATATACCCAAGGTTTGAAGTGAGACAACAAAAAGAAGATGATCAGTATCTGCATACCAATGAAAGATTACGTGATGAGCAATCAGAGCAATCACATTTAAGAGAGATATAAGAACGGTGCTGCGAGGATTTTCAATCATTAGTTTTCAAAACACAGCAACATCTAAGATGGTACCAACCTTAACTGAAGTTGGACAAGATTCCTAAGTCGAATGACTAATATCTGGATTCTTTACGGCTGGCATAGTGTAGACTCAACATCAGAGAATGATATAATAATTGTTCAGCGATCAACTTTTGTAGCAATTCACTCTGTATTTCTGATGATTCACCCATAAAGTTATAGCTTTTTTTATCATGTTTGAATTTTACTCTCTTATAAAAGGGAGTTCGAAAGCAGGTCAACATGTTTCCTTGTGCTGTCAGTTTCAGATGCTTCAATCGTGTTAATTATTATGTTATTTATGTATTAAAAAATTAATAATATTTAATACAAACAAGTAAAATTAATATTTTTGACATTTATAATTTAGTTGCTTCAATAGTAATTTTATTGTATCACTCTAATTAATTATTATAAGTCATCTAAATACTAAAAAATTAATAATATTTAATAAAAAAAGGTAAAATAAACGTGAAATGATAAATTGGAGTCGTTTGGTTGGTAAACAAGTTATGCTGATATTAGTTATGTTGAGATTCGTTTTACTGGGATTAGTTATGTTGAGATTAGTAATACTGGTATTGCTTTTTAGTGGTTGTTTGGTTTGTGGTACTAAAAATAATATGCATTGCATTCTTTTTAAGAATAGATAGTTAAAAAAATACCCTCACCATATTTAGCTTAACTATTTTCCTTCATATTAAATCATAAAAAGAAATTAAAATGTTACTAATTTTTTTCAATTTTATTAGTTTTTTTAGAAATACATGTTAAGAAATTTATGTTGATACTTCTTAAATGTTTATGAAACTTTTAATATTTCATGTTAAATTACTTATTTTGTTCTAAATTCTATAAACTGTCGATAATTCCACTTTTTGTTAAAAAAAATCATCATTAAAAAATATGAAAAATAATTACTCTCATTTTTCATTATTTGGTATCATTAATATTTGGAAAGTCAAATTATATTTTAAAAACAAAAATTCAAATAATTTTTTAGCTAAATATAAAAAATAATTTTTTATTTAATAATTAAGCATGTATTAAGTTAGAAAGAGAATGTCATCATATTTTAATTACTTGTCCATGATAAATTTGTTAGGAAAAATGAAAATTTGAAATAAGATTAATAAACATATCTACAAAATAGAAAAACAATAAACCCTTGGATCAATTTTGAATTTGATTGTATAAATAATTTTTATTATGTTACTATTATTTTTTTCATGTCTCATCACTTTTGTAGCATTTAATAAGCTCATATAATTGTTCAAATTTATCAAAATGGATAAAAATTTGTAGAGTAATTAAAATTTAAATTATGGATAAAATTGACAAAAAAATTTGGTGTGAGGACTAGCAAAATCTCACTTTTATATATATATATATATATATATATATATATATATATATATATATATATGAAAAGTGATAAGGATTTGGGGGGTAATAGTATCTTTTCATGGTTTTATCCCAACGATAAATTAGGGTGAGATTGTTATACCACCAAATGAATGGGATAACTTATCCCGGTACTATTTATTAGTACCGGGATAAGTTATCCCAAATTAGACAACCAAACAAAGCACCAAAATTTTTATCACGAGGCTATTGTTTTATCCCAGGTCTATTTATATTAGTACCTCACACTGAACGATCCCTTAATGTTTTGAATTAACTTGATGTCTTATATGATACCCACTTAAATTTTTTTCACAATTATTTTTATAATAACTTTGTTATATCACTTCTAATTAGTTATTACAAGTTATTTAAGGCATATCTGTTTCGTTGCTCCTATTATAATTTTACCATCTCACCCCTAATTAATTATTTAATTATTATGGTCATTTAAGTATTAATTAATTAATAATATTTTATAAAAAAGGTGAAATAGACACAAAATGATATGTCAATATAAAAAATTTGATTGATTATCGAAATTATATTAGTGCACATAAATTGAGATGAGAATGAGGAATACATAAAGTAACATATATTATTTGAAAATGAGATGAAAAGTAATGTAAATAACATAATTAAAAACTTAATGTGTGTGTGTAAATCATATATATATATATATACTAGTTTAGGTGTACGCGCTTCGCGCGTGTATCTCACTTTAATAAACTCAAATGTTACACTAAATAGGATATTTATTTAAATTGATAAAGATGTGCATAATGATTAAATTCAACATCTTTTAATATGTCAAGATGGAGAATTTATTTAATTATAATGATAGAGATATGAAAACAATATAATTAAATATAACCTTTAGACAAAAATTTCTCAAAGCCGACAAGCATTCATCGACCAACTGTAAACTACAATAAAATAATATCAAAACAATACATCTTAACCTAACCTTTACACAAAAAAAAATTCTCAAATAAGAGATATCAAAACAAAATACAATTAAACTTAATCTTTACCTAAAAAATTTTTCAAAGCCAGTCGATATTTATCTACCACTTGTAAACTATAACAAAATAATACGATAAAAGAGATATCAAAACAATACAATTAAACCTAATTTTTACACACAAAAATTTCTCAAAGCTGATCAACATTCATGTATGACCTGTAAACTACCATCTGCTACCTGTAAACTACCACAAAACAATACACTAATAGAGATATTAAAATAATATAGTTGAACCTAACCTTTATCTAAAAAAATTGTTCAAAGCCGACCTATATTAATCGACTACCTGTAAACTAAAATGAAATAATACAATAATAAAGATATCAAAACAATGCAATTAAAACCTTTACATAAAAAAATTCTCAAAGCCAATCGACATTCATCTACGATCTGTAAACTACAATAAAATAATACAATAATTTGCTTTCATAAAAATTCTCAGAGTATGCACCTTTTCGCTCACCATCACCATCTAGGTAAACCAATGGAGCTATTTTTTAAAACAAGAAGGCATCCGACAAAATAGAGAACTAAAAAGAAGGAGAAAGAATGCATTAAAAATATTTCATATGAGGTATTTTAATTGTGATATTTAAGGGATTTGTATAATATGCAATCTAAGCTAATTGAAATTCTAAAACTTAGGGGAAAAACGTGAGAAGTAATATACAATTATACATTAATTAAATCCTAAAGAAAATATAGTAAGAATTGTATTTATTTGCCAAATATAAGGTACTATAATTAGAACTTTTTTAATAATGGTAATTTTTATTTTTTCAAAAATATATATTATTAGTATTTATGTATAATTATAATTTTAAAAAATAGTAAAAAGACGATTTTGTCTAAAGGAGAGTGTTTTAATGAAGGGTAAAAAGTTCAAATCACTTTTTTAAGGGTGTTCACACTTTTAATAGATTATATATATATATATATATATATATATATATATATATATATATATATATATATAATTGATTGACTGTCAAAACTTTATCTATGCCACATAAATTCGGACGGAGAGAATTTAAAATATTTGATTGACTCTCAAAATTATATCTGTGTCACTTAAATTTGAATAATAGAAAAATATTATAAATCACAATAATTGAAAACTTAACTTATTTTAATGATTGATTATCTAAACTCTATTTGTGTCATATATTTTTTATAGTAATTTTATTATATCACTTCTAATTAGTTATTATAAGTTATTTAAGACATATCTGTTTCGCTACTTCCATCATAATTTTACTATCTCACCCCTAATTAATTATTTAATTATTATGATCATTTAAGTATTAAACAATTAATAATATTTCATAAAAAAGGTGAAATAGACAAAAAATGATATGTTAATATAAAAAATTTGGTTGATTATCTAATTATATTAGTGCATATAAATTGATATGGGCCAGAGGAAAACATAAAGTAACATGAAAAAATTGAAGGAAAGGTGCCATTTAAGTCTTGAATGAAGGATTGATGACGTTGACCAACTTAAAGGGTCAAATATAATTAGAAAACTTGATTAAGTTAATTGTGGACTTGATTAATATTTTCAAAACTATCTAATCTTTTCAAAAATACAAATCAACCTACAACCCTCTCCTTTCCAAATAAACCGTCTCTCTCCTCTCTCTCTCTCTGAACTCTCTCCCAACCAACAGTTCTGTGAATTTTCTCCCTTCAATCCCCAGTGACTTTAAGCTCCGACGACAAATAGGTCGGCGAGTTCCTTTTCAACTTTCAACCATCAATTGACGTGACAACCAGTGTTCTCCAGCGACAAAAACTTCGAGTTTTTCATCGTCCCATTTCTTCTTTCACAGGTAAGAAATTATGTCTTTTTAATTATGAAGAAACATAGGAACTTGAGACAACTTCTCTTCTAGTATTGGTTAACAATTTCAATATTTCTTGCTTAAATTTGAAATGTGGACAGAATAAAACCCTATTTTCTGGCATTTTTTCCTGTAATGCCCCGTAAAATCCTAAGTCCAAAATTCAGCTCTTAAGGCTTTTCATGCTTCAAGACTTAGAAAATCTTGCTAAGTGTTCAACACTTAGTCTCATTTTAGACCTCCAAACTTTGAGAATTTATTTGACGACCTTACCGACCTTCGTTTTACGATTTTTAAGTTGTGTTATGATGGGGCAAGGTAATAGTACATCCCAGGTGAGTTTCAGAATTTTTAGAATCCGTTTAGAGTATTTTAGAATTTCGAAATAGTAGCATCATGCGATATGCATGCGCCGCATGATTATCTGCACTGGTAAATTGCATGCGATGCATGCTTTTCTACGCCTAGAAATAGCATGCGACGCATGCTCAAGCGCACGTTGCCTAAAATTCCAGCTTTCAGCTCAGCGATTTTAAGGGTAAAATGGGTAATTTCCCCACCCTATGTAAGCTCAAAAACATGGGATTTAGATCCCAAAACACCAAAATATACTTGTTTTGTTGAATTTCTCTCAAGAACCATCAAGAACAAGTCTAGGGTTCCATTGGGGGTTCCAAAATTCAAGCCGATTTCACCGCAAATTCCACGGATTCATAACCTCAGGTATGCGTAGTGTTCATCCACGGATTTCTTTCATCCGTGGAGTTCAAAAACCATGTTTTAAATTATATTATGGATGTATGGTTGTGATATGGTCTTGTTCATGATTTATGGTTGATTATTGTGTTACCAAAATGTTAGCTTTATGAACTTTCATGAACTATGTGATGTTGTTGGTTAAAACCCCATGAAATTGGGGGTAGTCGATGGTTAAGTTTATAAATACACCTATACCTTAAAGAGTGCATGCAAGGTGTTTGATAATATGCCTAAGATGACAAAATGCATGCTTTATGACTCAATAGTACTTAAATGACAAGTCCATGCTATATGTTTTACAATTCCACATAAATTCCATGTTGTGTATTATGTGTTGCTATTGTGAGATGAATAAACATGATATTGAAGCTATGCAAGTACTTCCATGTGACATGAAATCCCTCCCATGTAATACATTGTTGAGAACCATACTTATTATGAAATCTTTACTTATGATATGATGAATTGTGGACTCTACTCTTATGATCAAGTCAGTCATGTGTGTCAGTTTCCTTCCATCGAGTCCTGGGAGTACTTGTACCCAAAAACTATAGTTGTGTGCCTAGAGACAGTGTCATGTTTCACGATATCCTCCGTCAAGCTATGTTCCATAGACTTCAGTCAGTTAGGTGACTCAGGAATATCTCAAAAATCTCATGATCTCAGTTCAGTATCAGACATCAGTAGTATTCCGTCAGTCAACAGAATTTCAGTAAGCTCATTCCATGCATAGCCCAATTAATCATGTTCAGAGTCTAATCAGATAGGAGTAGAAATTAGCACCGAGTGAACCCAAGGATGGGAATACACACTGTCAGATAAGGGTGTAATTCTTAGAAATCATCCTTGTGTTCCAGAACTATGTAGCCAGCATAGGTTGAGACATCAACACTGTCAGATGAGGGTTGATGAGGTGGATAAGCACTGTCAGATGAGAGCCCCACCGTTCTCTTTTGGGGACACTATCAGATGAGGGTCACCCACAGCTTGTCTTTACCAACTGCGCGGTATTAACACCCTTCCAATCAGGGCAGCGATTAGACCCCAGCTCAGCTATATTAGCATATATGGGGCATGTCGGTTAAATTAACTACTTCCCACAGTTTCAGTTACAGATATCAGGACTGTCAAATACATTCACTCAGTCTCAGTCAAAGAACTCAGATAGTTCTTCAGATTTTAGAATATCGGGACTGTCAGATACAGTTATCTCAGATATAGTACGGAACTCAGATAGTTCCATCAGATTTAGGATTGTCAGATACAGTAACTTATGTTACCAGTTATCAGAACTTAGTTATTAGTCATGTTAGATATTAGAAATCCATGTGATCAGTATACATATTCAGTTATCATTCTTTTACGGTCTCAGTTACTATGTTTCATGTTTGCACTCTCACGTTCATATTAGTCAGCATGTTCATGCATATAACCCCTTTGCATTTAGCCTACCTCACTCGTATACTCAATACTTTTAGTTGTACTGACGCATTTGCGCTATGGTTCTTTTTTTTATATTACACCATAGGTTTATAGATGTGAGCCCCAGATCAGCAGCAATAGTAGCATTAGTACTTCAGTGCCCAGATTTGCAGTGAGTCCTCTTCATTTGAGGACAATATGACATCATTTATTTATTATTTTCAGTCAGTTTCAGTTATGGAGTTAGTTGGAGACATGTTCCTTTAACTCCTTATTCAGAAAACTATTAGAGGCTTTCAGATTTACGATTCAAATTTATGTTTCAGACTTCAGTTATTTCCCCCTTGTTTTGGGTATTCGTTACCCCATATTGATGTTATGATTTCCCAGATTTTACATTCAGTTGAACCTTATGGCCCTTTTGTCATGTTTTCCACATTTCATAATATATTATACAGTCTACAGGTACAAATATCAGTCAGGAGTTAGCTTGTGGTCCTTCGGAGTCATGATCACCGTGTAGCGATCCGATTCAAAAAATCGGGGCATTATATTTCTCTACTTTTTTTGGTGTGAAATCTAATTTTTTTTTGTTATTATAGTTCTTGTTGTCGAACTGTTGATTCGATTTGTTGGTGATTTTTGGTCACTGTTGATGTTCTTAGTATGTGTGTGTGTTGAGGTTGTGTTGCTGGGTTGATTTATTTTTTTCTTGGTAAAAATGGTGTTGCAACAGATGAACCATCTGGTAAACTAGATGAACCATCTGTTATAATAGATTAATAATCTGATGCAACAAATTAACAATCTGATGCAACACATGAAAATCTGATACAACATATGAAAATCTGATGCAACGGATGAACACTCTAACAAATCATTCATCTGTTGCGACAGATAACTCTTCTATTTGGAAGAAATCAAAACAATATTGATCCAACAAATTACTCATCCACTGCAACAGGTCGATTATATGATGCAACAGATAACCTACTTGGTACAAAATAGTGATCTATTTTGTTTTTTCCAAAGGATTACTTATTCACTGCAAGAGGTCGGTTATATGCTACAACAGATAACCTACCTAGTGCAACAGATCAGTGTTCTATTTTATTGCTTCCAACGAATTACTCATCCGCAGCAACAAGTTGGTTATATGCTGCAACAAATGTCTTACCTGGTGCAACAAATGTCTTACCTGGTGTAACAAATGAGTGGTTTGTTGGAATTGTTATTTTACTATTGTACATGTTTGATTTACTGTTATCCCTTTTTAATGATGCATTAATCAATTATAATCTATTTTTATGTCCCTGTTAGTTTTAGATAATATGGCTACCAAAAGAAAAAAACAAATCAAATCCAAGTAAAGGAATAAGTGAAGCAGCTAGGCTAGATCCACCACTCTATGAGCTTGCTTTACAAGCGTTATCTTAATCAGGAGCAGATGATGATGATCATGGGGAGGAGGAATATTTCAAAAGATAAGATCAAAATGCAAATAGCCCTTCCACCGAATAGTTGGTCAAAACCTTCTGCATTGATCGTTATCCCGTAAGAATGCAGTGCGATAGTGCCACATATTTAACGGGTGATTTAGTGATTAAGTCAGCCATGGAAAAATTGTTCGAAGCCTTCAAAAAAATACTCTGAGAACAAAAATTGGATTATTATTTCAGGGACAACTGCTTTGGGCAATATCTTGATTTGCTGGAGGACAACAATGCTCGTTTCCAAATGAAAATAATATACGATCTTCTCAAGCGTAGGTTTATGTATGAAAAAAAGATAAGATAGATGACGTGTGGATAAATTACTGTGGCATGCCTCTTTATTTTGGTTGGAAAGAGTCTTCCATAGTTACTGGAGTAAATTGTTATCCTCCTTCTCCATCTCAAGTTATACCTATTCTAACCCCAAAAAAAGCACCCCGCACACCCAAAAAAGGCAAAGGCAAGTCAAGTGATCGTGATGACCTGGTGTCCCTTGTTGGTCCAAGCTTCAAAAAATAAATTTGATAGAAGAGTTGAAAGGTAAAAGACATTCAAAGAAGCACAAGCAATCATTGTGCTTGGTTTGGTTTGTAATAATGTTCTTTGGGCGAGAGACGTTAACAACAACATACCACTTGATTTGATAAAGCTCTCCGAGGATTTTGAGGCATTTAAAATTTGTCCTTTGGGTTATGAAAGATGCAAAATGATTGTCAAATATTTGTTGACTCAGTTAACGCCGAGGACAGTCAATTTATATGGCTTTCCATGGGATTTCATAGAAAATATTTCTATTATCATGACATGATTCATTTTTTTCATTCAATAATGCTTTTGATTTATTGGAGTTATTTTATAGGATTGAGTATTTGAAGCCATTCCTTATTTAAGACAACAAGTGTACTACCAGGAAGAAGTTTCCTGTCCAAGAATCCTGAGATGGTTGTCGTCCAAAACTTATAAAAATGCAAAATTTCTTGATCTCTTCAACCCAGTGAAAGAAGCAGTAATTCTTGCCAAATAGAGTACAAGATATCCTCCATGCAAAAGTCTACACCATCTCCAGAAATTCTTGTCATAGCAAAAGTCTTTAGAAGGCATGAATAGTAATATCTCAATATCACTTTTATGACTTTCTTGACGTCTCTTGCCAATATAACGGGAAGGACAAACCAAACTAAGCACAATTGCTAGCTATGGCCATTCCAATATATTGGCAAGAGATGTCAAGAAAGTCACAAAAATGATATTGAGAGATTACTAGTCATGCCTTCTAAAGACTTTCGCTGTGGCAAGAATTTCTAGCGACGGTGTAGATTTTTGCATGGCGGATATCTTGTCCTCTATATGGGAAAAGAGTGATCAGTAGAAAAGTTGAGAGATTAAGCTTGTTTGATTTATGCACTAACTCAGGCAAAGGTTTTGGATAGGGTAATGATCCTGGAGTTACATAATGTTTGATAGGCTTGGTGGAATCAATTTAGATCAAAAATTACGTAACTCCTTGCTAATTATTTATCAAACACCTTGAAGGTTAGTTGAGCAAGCTGCATTGAGAAATGCTAGATAAAAGTGAGCTATTCAACTTTTGGGACCACTGATTGACTGTGCATCATCATATTTTGACCTAAAACAAACATAGCAACCCTCCATGTATCATTTAAGACTTCTGAAGAAAGTGTTTTGAAGTCCTTCTACAATGCCACAACTTTGAAGAAACTATTCCTCATTGAGATCACAAAAGACTCTATACCAACTTGAAAGACGACAATGACAAGCTTGAATACTGAATAGGCAAGCTAGAGGTAAGCTTGCAAAATTATCGGGATTCACAAACTATAGCAAACCTCTGATCTTCTCCAAGATATGTTGAAAGCATTCTAAGGAAACAAAACACAATCAATTAATCCATATTACTAAGGAAGTAATGATACTCAATCTGCCTTTCAATCTTGTTTGTGGTTCCGATCAGGTCAACAACATGGACCTAATCGGAACCACAAACAAGAAGGCATAGGATGCAATTTAAAATTCAGAAATTGCCGCCTTCGCTTAGATTCCTTATTTTAACTTCAGCTGTTCTTGGAGCAAGTTTTCTTGACTTACTGTAAATCATTTTAATCCTCAATACCCGCAAAGCTGCTTTCTTTGGATTCTTCTATTTTTTATGTAGGTGATCATCTCGACCACGCTTCCCAATCGCAGCTCCCTAGCAAAGTGTCCATTTGTATTATTTTTCTTTCATAGAAATAACAAAAGAATTTACATTATGGAAACTTTCATATTTGCACTTGATTCAGATTTCTCATGTTTTAAGTCAATTTCATCGGCCAGATTCGCTAGAAGTTCCTTGCTACCCTATATTTCCTCTTTAATTAGCTATTAAATGATATAATCTTTCATCAACTCCCCTTTCCCTTGCAGGCATTCTCCTTTGGCTCCTTCTGGTAGATAATCATCTTCTCGAACAACCCTTTCATATAAATTTGGACCAGGGAAATTTCTATTGATTTTTCGTTCTTATTTGATACAGTACGAGGCTTCAAAGGCCTTCTCAGAGTCCAATACACACTTAAAGTTAAGTCCAATCGCTATTGGATCTCTACAATGACACCAAATATTGATCCCTTCTCAAAACTTGACACACATAAACAAAAATAGTCAGTAATTCATAACAGGGTCTCAGCACTATCTTCATTGGGCCCTCGGCCTTATCAATTTGAACTTATCAAACTTAGTTGTACAATGTAGGATCTTGTTTGAATGATTAGTGCCTAATCGATTAAAAACTGCATTCATAAAAACATTATACTTTGTGTGTTTTGTCTCGATGACCATATCAGTAATACTTTACTCTCCCACATGAAAGTGGATCCATCCATCTGTACGCACCTTATTCTTCCTAGACCATCTATGGCTTAACTCCCGATGACTAACCTGTTGCAACAAATGACAACTGTTAACATTATCAAACAGTTATAGACATCTATTACGACAGATGATCAATTTGTTACAACATATGACTTATCTGTTGGAAATATCAAACAGATATATGTATCTATTGCAATAGTTTTAATATGGTGTAAATTATCAAACAGATAGAATGTATTTTCAATAGATTACCCATCTGTTAGATTTATTTTATAGAAATTTTCTTTTCTTTTCGAAATACAATAAAGATAAAATGTTGTATTTAAATCCATTTTTTAATTTACACATCCGAAAAATCACCAGTTTTATTAAATTAAGGGATGAATAGTCATGGCTTTTTTTATTAACCCCTTCAAATTCAATCATTTATAAATAGGTTCCTCCTTACTCGTTCATTATACTACACTCACAGATATGGCTAATCCATATTTTTACAAAAAGATTCATATCGAGTCATTGTGGAAACTTCAAAGGTAGTTTGATGAACTGTAACGCCTCGAAATACCATCCCAAGACACCACACGGTGCTTAAGCCTACAAGTAGCCTCAAGCTACCCTTTAAGCCTGTTATTACCTCTAAAAATTTACTTCTATGGTAATCATACCAAAATTAGGAAACATAGTACATCAAGATCATATTGGAATACGTAGAAATACTCGTCTGTACAACTAAAATATGAAAAAGTCTATACATACTGATACTCTAGTCTGACAAAGCCTCTATTACTCAAAATTAGGAAGACATTGGACAGATCTCCAACTGACTCGAACTGAACTGAAATCGACAGCAACTTAAATAACAACCAAAATTTGAGAAGGTCCTCGAACCATGAAGACTCAGCACTGAGGAAATGTAGACGAGGAACTCGAGTGTCACTGACGCGGATGGGACTGAGTTTTTGAACATACATTATAAAAAGATATAACACACAGACGTATATGTGGATCAGCACTTTGGGAATGTACTGAGTATATGGGGGTGTATGCAACAATTAAACAATATCGTTAATCTGTATAAAAATCATGCATTCTGACAATAATGACTCACTTAGCTTGAATAAAACTGAAATATAAATCTCATAAATCATGAATGGTAAAACATGTATTATAAAACTTGTGAGTCATTATACTTAACTCAAAACTCTTTAACTTTAGACTTGGATCAACTCAGTGACTCGAGAAACTTTGAAATCTTATGGGCTTGGGAGTTTCTTCTAACTGACATAAACCATGTGAGCTTACATGGAGTCCAACGTCTCACCCACGTTGGGGAGATATGTCCTACCCTTGCCATCGGAATAGGACCTTAGTTTCAGTGATCACTATCTCGACCTTAGGCCCAAAAATATCAATCTTATGGTGGCACGTAGTTCTGGGGCATGAAACCTCGGAATCAAGCCCAACTCGGTGCTAAAAACTACTCCCAGACTCAACCTCAGAATGCTTTAGGAAATCCACCTCAAAATAACTCAAGGGTCTATAATGAAGACCAAATCATACTTTTCTCAACTTAAAATGATAAGCAATTATGGATTCCTAACTCAACTTAAACTCAAAAGCAATCTTTCTCAATATAAAATTCATTCTTGACTCTTCAAGCTCAAATATCAACATACTTAAATGATCACACTTTTGAAATAATGATTTAATCTCGACAACATCTTTGGAAACACTTAAGAACTTCAATTCATGGTAAGAATATGCAATTCATAATATAAATTCTCAATTTCAAACCCAAAATAGGTGAAATATCATGCAAGTCAAGGGTTTAGCATCTCATCAACTCATAAACTCAAAATAAAGTAATTTGGGGATGAACCCACTGGCAAAATCATGAAATTCAGTAGTAGAAATTAAATCTTTGGGCACAAGAACAAAAGGAGTGTTCTTGTTCAAACTCCACATACCTTAATTTAGGAACTTGGATGAATTCTAGCTCTTGGGATGCTATCCGTTCTTTTAATGGATGATTCTCAAAGCCCTCGCTATGGGAAACTTGATTATTGAAGAAATTTTGAAGATTTATGGATGAATCTTGAGAGATTTGAGCTTTTGGGTGGAACCCTAGAAGGTTTTTTTTCTTGAGAAAATCGGAAGAGAAATGAGTGAATTAAGGTTTTTGAGAGTTGATCTCGTATTTATAGGGGATACCAGCGGCGGGAAATGACCCAATTACTCCTTTAAAACAACTTTAAAAATCACTAAATAGGGATTACAACGGTACTGGGCGACGGTCCGTCGCAGGCGCGATGGTCCGTTGGACCTCTTTATCGCATCAAGTCCAGAGACCTGAACTCTGCCTCAATTACAATGACTCGGGGCGACGGTCATCGCAAGCTCGACGGTCTGTCAGACCTGACAGTCGCCTTCACCAGTGAACGGGGTCTCTACCTCATTGTGATGGCCCTGGTCGACGGTCCATCGTACCTCACCGTCGTACCTGGGCAATTATGCTGCTTTCTGGAAAACGTCTAACTTTTCACCCTGACATCAGATTCTCGCGAATCTGGTATCAACGGAAAGCTTATTCAATTTCCCACAAGATAAGGAGTCAAAATTAGAAAAATTCTACTGGATTTAAACATTGCTCATGTTGGAAGTCATTCTTAATCTCCTAGAGACGAGTTCAGGCTTGAAGAAGACTCGGGGTATTACATTATTTTCCCCTTGGAAATATTCGTCCTCAAATGTTTCTAGTTAGGCATAAGAACTTAGAGGAAATTGAGGATACACAACTGAAACAACTTATTAAACTGACTTTGCTTCGTTCTAAACTTTCGGGTAATTCATAGAATGCACGAACTCATAACAGGAATAGCCATATCGCCGAATCTTTGATTAAAAGGGTTGAATTAAGTAAAAATGGTACCTTCGGCTTGCTCTGAACTTGCGAAGAAGATATGGGGGTACTTGGCTTGCATATCTGCTTCTACTTCCCAAGTAGCACCCTCAACTGATTGGTTTTGCCACAGAACTTTGACCAAAGGAACTTTCTTTTTCCTTAGTCTAAGGACTTGGTAATCCAAAATCTCAACCGAAATCTCATCATATGAAAGACTGTTCTAGACATCCAATCTTTCTGAAAGATCTACAACGACGAAACTTCCAATACACTTCTTAATCATGGAAACATGAAAAAACGGATAAACATTTGACAACTCAGCGGGCGACTCAACTCCATATGCTACCCTTCCAACACGGCTCAAATTTTTGTAAGGGCCAACATAACGGGGACGAAGCTTTCCTTTCTTGCCACATCTTTTCATCCCTTTCATGGGTGAGATATTCAGGTACACCAAATCATCAACATCAAACTCAAGATCTCTTTTTCTCGCATCCTCATACGACTTCTGATGACTTTGGGATATCTTCAACCTTTCTCGAATCAACTTAACTTTCTCCATAGCCTCGAACACAGTGTCAGGTCTAATCATAGTTGCTTCACTCACTTTAAACCAACCTATGGGCGATCTATATCTTTTTCCATACAAGGCTTCAAATGGGGCCATCTGAATGCTAGCATAGAAACTATTATTATACGCAAACTCAATCAATGGCTAATGCTCATCCCAACTAACTTGGAAATCAAGGGCACACGCCCTCAACATATCCTCCAAAGTCTGGATGGTCCTCTCAGCCTGACCATCCATTTGTGGATGAAAAGCAGAACTCAAGTGAACTTGGGTACCAAGACCTTTCTAAAAAACTCTCCAAAATTGAGAAGTAAACTGAGTACCCATATCAGAGATGATAGACAAGGGAACTCCATACAGCCTGACAAACTCTGGAATATACAACTTATCATAGTCCTCAGATGTATAAGATGAATGCACTAGCAAGAAATGCGCTGACTTAGTCAACCAGTCTACAAGAACCCAAATTGAATCATGATGACGATGCGAAGGAGGTAAACCAGTCACAAAATCCATATTCACTTCTTCCAAGTAGGAATGCTAAACTGTTGTATTATACCACCAGGCCTTTGGAGCTCCACCTTAACCTATTGGCAAGTTGCATATTTCGCCACAAACTTTGCTATATCTTTCTTCATACCATTCCACTAATAGATTTCCCATAAATCACGGTACATCTTGGTAGCACCTGGATGGATAGAATAGCGCACACCGTGTGCTTCGACCAAAATCCTCTACCTCAGATCATTAACACCAGGAACACATAGTCTACCCTGAAACCTCAGCACACCATCTCTACCTTGGGAGAAAACCTCTACCTTTTGGTCCTTAACTGACTCCTTCAGTTTAACCAAGATAGAATCTATGTCCTGCTACTCCTTCACTTCTGAAACCAAAGAAGATGAGGAATCAAGCAATCTAACACCCAACCTAGCCAAGTGATGCACTTCACGAGCCAAATCTTTCTTATATTTCTCCACATGATCAACACTACCCATAGACGACCTTCTAAGAGCATCTGCTATCACATTGGCTTGCCCGGATGATACAACACGCTCATATCATAATCCTTTAGCATTTCTAACCACCGTCTTTGTCTAAGATTCAACTATCTTTGGGTAAACACATACTGCAAGATCTTATGGTCTGTAAAGACATCAATATGAACACCATACAGATAGTGTCTCCAGATCTTTAACGCAAACACAACAGCAGCCAATTCAAGATCATTAGTTAGGTAATTCTTTTCATGAGACTTCAATTGTCTAGAGGCATAGGATATAACCTTATCTCTCTGTATTAACAAACAACCCAATCAAACTCTAGAGGCATCATAATATACCACAAAACCATCTACACCACCAGGCAATGCCAACACAGGGGCTGAAGTGAGTCGAGTCTTCAACTCCTAAAAACTCTTCTAGCAAGAATCTGACCATAGGAACTTAACTTTATTTTGAGTCAACCGAGACGTAATAGAAGAGAATCCTTCAACAAAGTGGCGGTAATATCCAACTAGACCTAAGAAACTTCAGCTATCAGATGGAGAGATAGGTCTAGGCTAATTCTTTATAACTTCTATCTTTTGGGGATCAACTCGAATACCTTCGGAAGAAATAATATGACCCAGAAATGTAACTGACCTGAGCTAAAATTCACACTTGCTGAACTTGGTGAACAATTGATGACCAATAAGAGTTTGCAAGACAATTCGGAGATATTCTACATGATCATCCTCACTTCAGGAGTAAACAAGAATATCATCTATGAACACTATGACAACATATCAAGATACTGCTTGAACACTCGATTCATGAGTTCCATGAAAATCGCTAGAGCATTGGTTAGCCCGAAAGGCATGACCAGGAACTCAAAATGGCCATAACAGGTTTGGAAGGCTGTCTTTGGAATATCACATTCCTCCACTTTAAGCTGGTGATAAACGAATCTAAGATCTATCTTTGAGAAATAACTGACACCTTGCAATTGATCAAATAGGTCATTGATTCGAGGAAGAGGATATTTATTCTTGACTCTGACTTTATAAAGATGATGCTAGTCAATGTACATACGCAAAGAACCATCTTTCTTATGCACGAATAAAATAGTTGTACCCCACGGAGAAACACTGGTCCTTATAAAACTTTATCTAATAGATCTTTGAGTTGCTCCTTCAAATCCTTAAGCTCTACGGGTGCCATGCGGTAAGGAGGAATTGAAATAGGGTACGTATCGGGAAGGAGGTCGATATCAAATTCTACCTCTCTATCTAGAAGTACCCCTAGGAGATCTTCTGGGAAAACATCGAGAAACTCATTAACAATATTAATTGACTGAATAGTTGGAGTTTCGGTTGAGATTGCTCGTTGTTGAGTTTGAGGTTGCTCATTATTGTTTTTGCGAGTTCTACGAGGAGGCATTTTTTATCATATTTTCTATCATAATAGAGCACAAATTAATAGCAGAAAGAGAGACAGTTGCAGGAACGATAGACTTTTGAAGGAAAGAAATAACTTTTCCTAAAACTTCCCGTAGCCTCTTGCTCATAGATGTGGCATGCTACACACTGATAAACAAGACTCATATGTAACGTGGCTTTTCAAACTCTCTAGGACTCTTAAAACCTTAGGCTTTGATACCAATCTTGTAATGTCCCAAAATCCCATCCCGAGACTTCACAAAGTGCCTCAAGCTAACCCTTTGAGCCTGCTATTACCTCTAGAAACTTACTTCTATGGTAATCATATCGAAATTAGGAAACATAGTACATTAATATCATATTAGAATATATAGAAATACTCGTTTGTACAACCAAAATATGAAAAAGTCTATACATACTGATACTCTAGTCTGACAATGTCTCTACTACTCAAAACTAGGGAGCCATTGGGATAGATCCCCAACTGACTCAAACTGAACTGAAATCGGTAACAACTTAAATAACAACCAAAATTTGAGAAGGTCATCGAACCATGAGGACTCACCACTGAGGAAATGTAGACGGGGTACTCGGGTGTCACTGACACGGGTGGGACTGAGTACCTAAACCTATATTATAAGACAATGTAGCACACAGACGTATATGTGGATTAGCACTTTGGGACTGTACTGAGTATATGGGAGGGGTATGCAACAATTAAACAATATCGTCAATCAGTATAAAAATTATGCATGCTGACAATAATGACTCACATAGCTTGAATAAAACTGAAATATAAATCTCATAAATCATGAATGGTAAAACATGTATTATAAAACTCGTGAGTCATTATACTTAACTCAAAACTCTTTAACTCAAGACTTGGAGCAACTCGGTGACTCGAGAAACTTTGAAATCTTATGGACTTGGGAGTTTCTTCTAACTGACATAAACCATGTGAGCTTACATGGAGTCCAACGTCTCACCCACGTTGGAGAGAGTTGTCCTACCCTTGCCATCGAAATAGGACCTTAGTTTCAGTGATCACTATCTCAGCCTCAGGCCCACAAATATCAATCCTATGATGGTACGTAGTTCTGTGGTATAAAACATCGGAATCAAGCCCAACTCAGTGCTAAATACTACTCCCAGACTCAAGCTCAGAATACTTTAGGAAATCCACCTCAAAATAACTCAAGGGTCTATAATGAAGACCAAATCATACTTTTCTCAACTTTAAATGATAAGAAATTGTGGATTCCTAACTCAACTTAAAATCAAAAGCAATCTTTCTCAATATAAAATTCATTCTTGACTCTTAAAGCTCAAATATCAACATACTCAAATGATCACACTTTTGAAATAATGATTAAATCTCGACAACAGCTTTGGAAACACTTAAGAACTTCAATTCATGGTAGGAATATGCAATTCATAATATAAATTCTCAATTTCAAACCCAAAATAGGTGAAATATCATGCAAGTCGAGGGTTTAGCATCTCATCAACTCATGAACTAAAAGTAAAGTGATTTGGGGATGAACCCACTGGCAAAATCATGAAATTCAGTAGTAAAAATCAATTCTTTGGGCACAAGAACAAAAAGAGTGTTCTTGTTCAAACCCCACATACCTTAATTTAGGAACTTGGATGAATTCTAGCTCTTGGGATGCTATCTGTGCTTGTAATGGATGATTATCGAAGCCCTCACTGTGGGAAACTTTATTCTTAAAGAAATTTTGAAGATTTACGGATGAATCTTGAGAGATTTGAGCTTTTGGGTGGAACCCTAGAAGGTTTTTTTTCTTGAGAGAATTGGAAGAGAAATGAGTGAATTAGGGTTTTTGAGAGTTGATCTCGTATTTATAGGGGCTACCAACGGTGGGAAATGACCCAATTACCCCTTCAAAATAGCTTTAAAATCACTGAACGGGGATTCGATGGTACTGGACGATGGTCCGTCGCTGGTGCGATGGTCTGTCGGACCTCTCCGTCGCATCAAGTCCATAGACCTGAACTCTGCCTCAACTGCGATGGCTCAGGGAGATGATCGTCGCAAGCTCGATAGTCCATCGGACCTGACCGTCACACTTCACCAGTGAATGGGGTCTCTGCCTCATTGCGGCAACCCTGATCGATGGTCCATCGCTGACGTGATGGTCCATCAAAACTTACCGTCGCACCTGGGAAATTCTGTTACTTTCTGGAAAATATCTAACTTTTCACCCTGACGACGGATTCTCGCGAATTTGGTATCAACGAAAAGCTTATTCAATTTCCCATAAGATAAGGAGTCAAAATTAGAAAGATTCTACAAGATTTAAACATTACTCACGTTGGACGTCATTCTTAATCTCTTAGAGACGAGTTCAGGATTGAAGAAGACTCGAGGTATTACATGAACTCCAAAGGAATTTGTTCGACTTTAGAACAAGGCCGAGGAGGGCCTTGCTGCTTCCGAATAAAAATTGTTCGATTGACAATAGCTGTAATAATAACAATAATGATAATAATAGTAGTAATAATAATTAGGTTATGTCTTTTTTTATATCGGATCTTCCTAAGGGATTCAAAAATATTTGTTTGGTCGACTTTGGATTTTTAATTCTTATTTAATATTGATTTTTCATTCTGTCTATTCCTTATTTTTAACATGTCGACATTTAGAGGTAGAGATTGAACGTTTGTGGCAATGGATGAGCCATATGTTGCAACAGATGGTTAATCAGGGGTCTATTTTACTAGATGGATCATATCTGTTGCCACAAATTGATTATCTAATACAACAAATATATAATTTGTTGCCATAACTCAATAAAAATAATTTTTTAAAAGAACTAGTTAATAATAATAAGACTTATCATAATAATCAAAAAATCAGTCAGCAGTTTGATTTAATTAAGTCATACATTTTCCTAGTAATCAAGAAGTCACCATTTTGAATGTAATTAATAAATGGAGGTGAACAGTCGTGCCATTTTTATGCAACAGATTGCCGATTTATATATTCAAATTTGTATTTTCAAAGCATAATTAATAAATCTAATTCGGTTAAATAGATCCTTAATAAATATTTTTCTAAATGGGTGTGTCAAGTCTAACTAATACGGAATCGAGGGACTAAACACAAATTTGAATAATTGATGTTTAAATAGGCGACAAGTAGTGATTTTTTGACCTTTTTTAAATCTGTTTTTTAATTTATATAATAAAAAAGTCACTAAATTTGAATTAAAGATAAAGAAATAATGCTTATTAAAAAGATAGATTATATGTTGCAACATATATATTATTTGATGCAACAGATTATCAATTTGTTGCAACATATGGTATATTTATTGTCACAGATGAGTTATCTGATGCAATAGATATATAATCTGTCGTCACAAGTAAATAAAAATGGTTACTAAAAAGAACTAATTAACTTATCACAATAATCAGAATGTCCAATCGGCAGCTTAATTTAATTAAGTCATAACTTTTTACAGTAATAAAAAAGTCACTAGTTTGAATGTAATTAATAAATGGAGGTGAACAGTTGCGCCTTTTTGCCTAACTCATTCAAATTCAATCCTCTTTAAATAGGCCTCTCCTTATTCGTTCATTCTACTACACTCTATTTATTTTTTGCTCTTGTCTTTCATATTACACCTTCAACAAATACTTTCTCTTCAAGGACTTGATAGATTTTTCCTGTCTCTGGTAAGTTGATTTTCTTATTTTTTGTGTTAATATATGTTGTATTACATTTGGATTCTTTTCTTTACTTTTGTTTTTATGCTTTTTGTCAATTTATGCTTGATCTAGCTATGACTATTCCAGTGTGGGATGTTGCTATTTTATGAGATGTCGTGCGGGAAATACAGACAAGGTTCATGACCTGCAGTGGGAGTCGGCCGCTGTCAGAGTAAGGATGCTTCGGGAGATCCGAATGCTAAGAGAGCGCTGCTGCTGCAGGTTGAAGATTGGACGGCTCGCAACAATAACTGATAATGATGATTATGATTTTATTTTTTTATTTTACCTATGTATTTTTATTTTTTTGTTTATTAAAAAGTTTATGTTTGATCCACTTTGATGTTTTAATTCTTATTTAATTTTCATTATGTCTATTTCTTCTTCTCAACAAACATGTCTACGATTAAGGAATAATTTGAATCCAGTATCAATAGCAAGAGATCAATATATGGATTATCTGTTGGGTTTGTGACAGGAGCTTTATTATGTTGTTTGAAATAAATTATTCATCTGTTGCAACAAAATACTTGTATGTTGCAACAGATTACTAATCTGTTGCAATAAATTAATTATCTGTTGGAACAAATTACTATCTGATGCAACGAATTAATTGTCTGTTGGAACAGATTACTAATTTGGTGCAATGAATTAATTGTCTGTTGGAACAGATTACTAATCTGGTGCAATGGATTAATTATCTGTTGGAACAGATTACTAATCTGGTGCAACAAATTAATTTTCTGTTGGAAGAGATTACTAATCTGGTGCAATAGACTAATTGTCTGTTGGAGCAGATTACTAATCTGTTGCAACAAAATACTAATCTGTTGCAACAGAATACCCATTTGTTTGATTCATGTTATGGGCACTATAGAACCATAAACATGAATCCAACATATGAGTCTTCTTTTGCAACAGAATATTTATCTGGTTCCACAGATGATGGATCTATTTAAACAGATGGTTCTTATGTTGCATTCATGTTCATGAGCTAGCTATCGTTGAAAATCAACACACTAACAGTTACCCAGATGACAAATTCAACTAAAAACATAATTTGACTTACCAAAGTCTCCTATCAAGTGAATGCTAAAGTTGAAAGTGATGTAGGAAACAAAATTTGACCTAATAAATTGGTCAAAAACCAACAGTTGCGGTAACAACAACAACAACAACAACAACAACAACAATGGTCAACAAGAAGAATATGAAGATTATAATGAAGTGTAAGATGATGATAATGAATCAGAAGATGATGAATAAAGCAGCAACAACAATGAACAACAAAAATCGTGAAGAGAGAGAAAACAACAACGGATGAGAAGAGAGAAAAACACACCTTTTTTTCATTCGCTTCCCAATATATTAATTAACATTTAAATCAAAGTGTAAATTTAAAAACTTATGGGTTATTTTGAAATTTTCCCAACTTTCTTACTCCATAATAAAGTAATTGTCACCTCCACTCAATTATTAAAACTTGAGTCACCTACACCTTATTTTCAAACTCTTTTGTTACCTACAACTCAAAGCCCCAAGTAACATATATTATTTGAAAATGAGATAAAAAGTAATGTAAATCACAATAATTAAGAATATATATATATAATTGATTGACAGTCAAAACTTTATTTGTGCCACATAAATTTATATGGAGAGAATTTAAAATATTTGTCTGACTCTCGAAATTATATCTGTGTCACTTAAATTTGAATAGAAGAAAAATATTATAAATCACAATAATTAAAAATTTAAATTATTTAATGATTCATTAGCTAAATTCTATTTGTATCATATAAATTAAGATAAAAACATATATTAAGCCGGTGATATCTCGTTTTAAATTACACTGTAGTAGGTGATGAAGCAAAAAAAAAAAGAAAAGATTTTTTTAAACAATACTCTTTCCCCTCATAATTTTTTGAGAAAAGACATTAAAATACCCTGAATTTGTCCACTTTATTTACTCTAGGAGAAAATGGTCAAATTCCCCTCCAATCTATACTCGAACTCTCAACTGCACACTTCAAATTCACGGGGTCCAATTACCCCCCTGAACTATTTTAAAATGGACTTATTTCCTCCTCAAATGCTGAGGTGGCATAAAAGGTACACTCTCTTTGAGAGAGTAAAGACGTTTTAATTTTTTTTAAAAAAGGTTTTGCCTTCTTTCACCTCTTAATTTTCTAATTTTTAAATTTTTTATATTTTTTTATTTATTTTTTCATTTGTGTCTTCTTTCTCTTCTCTCTTCTTTCTTTATTCTCTTCAACAAAGCACCATGGCTTCTCCACCACCAGCGAAAAATCTTTACCCAAAAATCAACTTTAAAAAAAAAAAAAAACAAAGTTGATTTCGGGTAATAAATTCATTCATTGTGTTGAATGTTGATTTACCCGAAATCCCAACATTAAAAAAAAATCTTTTTCACCATCTTTCAAAATGAAAATCAACATTCAACACAACAATCTATACTTGCAACAATTATCACCAAAGAAACAAAAAAAGCAAATCTAAACATAAAATTTACAAATGTATATGTACCCATTTCGTTTCAAAATTTAATTTTTTTAAAAAAACTATTCAAAGATTTTTCTTTGAATTCACATTTGATTGGAATTCTATCTTAGCATATGAGTGAAGCTTGGCCCGCATCATTGTCTTCTATTTGGAGTCAACCAGTAAAGGAAAAATAAAAAATAGAAAAGAGGAAAGAGTAAAAGAGAATAGAAAAATATATAAAGAAAATAATAAACTTTTTAGATAAAAAAGATAATATGACGTGGAATTATTTTGCAGCGTGTGTAGGTTACTACTTGAAACAAATCTGGGTATAAACTTTTAGACGGGCATATATTTCAATTTTAAAATGTTCAGGGGTAATAAGACCCTCGCAAAGTATAGGTGTGTAGTTGGAATTTGGGGTAAAGGTTGGGGTTTTTTTGACCATTTTCTCTTTATTCTAGCCTTTTAATTTTACGGAAAAGGGTTAGAAATACCCTTCAAGTATTGACATTGGTTCAATAAAACTCTCTGTTAACCTATTGGGTCAGAAGTACCCTTCAAGTATTGAAATTGGTTTGAAAATATTCCTCCATCCACCTTTGTGGCTCAAAAATACCCTTGCAACTAACAATTTTTAAAATCATAATTAAATATTCGAAAAAGGGTCAGAAATACCCTTCAAGTATTGAAGTTAGTTCAAAAATACCCTTGCAACTAACAGTTTTTTAAAATCTTAATTAAAATTTTTATTAAATATGTGGCAATTTTTTATTAGTCAAAATTAAATTAATTAAAATGTTAAGCCCTATCCAAAATTAACCAAAACTATTCGATCCAAACCCTACAAAACTAATCATAATTTTGATCGATGAATGGTGTGAAGTGTGTGGCGTGAAGTGGTCTCGCACGGAAAATGCACTTGTCAGTGGTTGGAAAACAATTTGATATATATAAACAAACATAGTGACAACTATTTAGGAAAGAATCTAGTATCTTTTTGATACAAACTAAATGTGTCACATAAAATGAAATGGAGAAATTAACAAGATAGTGTTTCCTAAGATATGGCATAACCGAGAATCTTAATTAGTTTTGCTAGTAGACACAGAGAAATATACATCACAAAGAAATACCAAACTAACAATATAATTAGAGGATGAAATTCTTCACAACATTACATTAGACTGATAGATTCTAAGTCAACAAAATTCCTGTATTTGATAGCAAAAATTACTCATACTACCGGATAGTTTCAGTTGGGATAAATTTTGTACGGTTTAGCTTGGATAGTTTGAGTTGGGTCCGGATTGAATTTAATATTTTAATTAATTTAGTTTCAACCAATAGAAAACTGCAACGCATTTAATAAAAATTTTAATTATGATTTAAAAAATATTAGTACAAGGGTATTTTTTATCCATAAAAGTAGATAGAGTAGTATTTTTGAACCAATTTCAATACTTGAAGGGTATTTTTGATTCTTTTTTGAATTTTTAATTATGATTTTAAAAAAACGTTATTGCAAGGGTATTGTTGAGCCATAAAGGTGGACGAGGGGTATTTTTGAACCAATTTAATTACTTGAAGGGTATTTCTGACCCAATAGGTTAACAGAGGATTTTTTTCAAACCAATTTTAATACTTGAAGGGTATTTCTGGCCCTTTTCCGTTAACTTTATGAACAATTATTTATCACCTAAAAATGAATTTTAACTGAATTAAATATAACCTTAATATTATAATATCAGTTTCATAATAGAAAGTGCATTTCACGCGCCTAGTAATACTGACACATCCAGGCCACATCATTGTCACATCAAAACCAGGTCAATTAGGGGTGTACAAAAATTTAACCAACCGATAAACCAAATCGATAAAAATGTTATTGGATTATTGGTATTGGGTTATTGAGTTAATATTTTTTATTGGTTTTATAAAAAAATTATTGGATAATCAGTTCGATTTTGGGTTTAGCTTATTGGTTTGTCGATTTAGCATACACTAAAATATTGTTTTACCCCTATTTATATTATACTAGTTTAGTGTACGTGCTCTGCACGTGTATATTATGTTAATTAATAATAAATATATATAAAAATAAATTATTGTGTGTATGTTATATTATCAAGTATATAACTTTTAAATAATAACAAAAATTTGTAAAAATAAAAAGTTTACTTGAAGAGAGAACCATCATCACACAATCAATTAAGGGATAACAACATAATTTAGTAAACATGGACTCCTAATTACTCTATTTAGCCTAAGTTTAAATTAATTATAATTTATCGCCCCCTCTTGCCTATTAATTATTCCTTATTACAATTCATCACCTCTCTTATGTATTTTCTCTCCTTTTCTATTTTCTATTATTCTCCTTTTTTTTCCTTTTTAATTTTTTTCTTCCTTTTTTCTTTTCCTTTTTTTGTTGTTTACTCTTTCTTTTTTCACTTTTTTTTTTATTTTTTTTATTTTTTTTATTTTTTTTATTTTTTTTTATTTTTTTCCTTTTCATTTTTCTCCTTTTTAATTTTTTTGTATCTTTCTCTATTTTTTATTACTCTCCTTTTTTTTCTATTTTTTCTCCTTTTTTTCTTTTTTTTCCTTTTAATTTTTTCCCTCTTTTCATTTGTGAGAACTAACAAATACAAGTACGAACTATAAAATATAGATAAATATCCGAACTATAACATACAAATACAAGTGCAAACTATCATTTGTATTTTTTAATTATTGAAAAAGAACGATTGATTTTCTTTCTACAAATACTTATTTGTATTTATTGATACGAGTTATATTTATTGATATAAATAAATACAATTCAAATTCTTATACAAATACAATATATACAAATACAAATTGTATTTGTATTTGTAAAATCATTTGTTTCATTTGTTTGTAATTGTATTTGTATCAAGTGATATTTGTTTATTTACAAATATGAATGATAATTTTGATATACAAATACAAAATGGTACGTTTGTATTAAATGGTACATTACATATTTTTATATTTTAGAATCAAGAAAATACAATTAATACATTTACTTGTTTGTATACAAATACAAATGATAAATTGTACATAGTCACGTCTAAATATAATATGCAATCAACTTACAAATACAAATACAAAATAATTCTTTAAAAATAAAAAAGTATCGATGAAAATAAAATACAACTACAAGTATAATCCAAATATAATCTAAATATGCAAACACAATAAAATCATAATATAAATATAATCCACTATAATATACAGTCAAATATAAAATACAAATCACAGTTCTTTAAAATACAAGTATGAATTATATAAAATATAAATGATGGTGCAAACTAACAAATACAAATACAAGTGTGAACTATAAAATACAAATATAAATGCGAACCATAAAATATACATACAAGTGTTTAGCAAAAATTTTAATTTTTTGAGAGTCGCCACTTACTTTTGAAAAGGAATTAAGAAAACCTTTAAATTACTTTAAAGTATCCAAAACAGAAAAATCATTTAAGTTTTGAAGATCCCGAGTAAGTGGTTATTATTAACGTTTTAGGAAGGTTTTAGGCACCTAAATCGTCAGCTAATGTAAGATCCCACAATTTCACGTACCAAAATTCAGCTCCTTGAGCTCTTTAAAAGCTCCAACGCTTAGAATATTTTAGCTAAGTGTTTAAGACTTAGTCTTATTTCAAGCCTCAAAACTTCGGAAATTTATTTAACAACCTTCCTTACCTCCATTTTTGGATTTTCAAGTTGCTTTGTGATGGGGCAAGGTCGAACTACATCTCGGGTAAGTTTCAGAATTTTTTGAATAGAGTAAGGGCATGTTTGGATTTTCAAACCAGTAGCTCAGGGTGATCCACCCGCGTCGTCCAGGCTAGAGCACCGCTCCAGGCAGAGCGTCGCCCTGGCTACTCCACTGCTATTGCAAGGCGTCGTGCAGGGTAGTCCCTCGGGCTAGGCAAGGCGCCGCCCTAGAGATCGCCCTAGGCCAAAAATCCTGCATTCCAGCTTCGACCAATTAAGGGTAAATTGGTCAAATTCCATCCCTATATATACCCTATAACATGAAATTCAGCCATTATTTTATCATAATATACTTTTTCTCTCAAAATCCTCCCAAGAACTCAAGCTAGGGTTTTCATAGAAGATACAAATTCAAGAAATTCCTCCGTCAATCTTCGTAGATTCAATAACTAAGGTATGCAATATGTTCATTCATGGATTCCTTTCATCCATGAAGCCCAAGAATCCTCTTTTAAATCATATATCATGATGTTTATATTGTGAATTGATGTTGTTCATGTTGATATGGTTGTATGACTTTTAAGATTGAACCTTTATCATGTTTTCATGAAGCTATGCTAGTTTAGGGTTGAAATCCTTGAAAATGAGTTGAATTGTGAATTGATGTTGTGTGTTGAATTGTGAATTGATGTTGTGTTAATTTGATAATCAAACCTATGCCCTAAGTGTGCATGCAAGGTGTTTGATAATATGCCTCAATGACTAAATGATGATCAAGTACTTAGCTTCCACGTTTCAAGATTATGCCATGTCTCTTGAGTTATGCTATACCTACTCTCTTATGTTTATTTGGTTCCCATGATATTGTTGTAGCATGTATATGATGATAGAATATCCATGATATTAGAGTATGGAATTATGCCATGAATGTTTGCATCCTCATCCATGTACAAGACTATGATAACCATGTGTTGTATGAAATCCCCAAGTTAGTGTATTATGAATTGTTGATCTTGATTATGTACTCAAGGATTGTCAAGTCTTGTCAGTTTCCTTCCATCGAATCTTGAGGGTACTTGTACCCGAAAAATATAGCTATGTGCCTAGAGTTGTGTCATGTTTTCACGATACTCTCAGTCAAGCCATGTTTAGTAGAACTCAGTCAGTTCCATGACTCAGGAAAACTTAGTATGCTCAGTATCAGTTCATCCCTACTCAGTAATCTCAGTTATCTATTAGAATTCAGTAGTATTCCATCAGTCAACGAAACTCAGTGAACTCAGTTCAGCTAATCAGTTAAGTCAATATTCAATTTAGTCAAGCCTAGTATGAACTAGGAAGATCATTATTCAGTGTCTATTCAGTTGAGAGTAGGATTCAGCACCGAGCGAACCTAGGGATGGGGTCTTACCCATTAGAGAGAACTGAGATCCCTAGAAGCAGTCCCTAAGTTCCAAAACTACGAAGCCAGCGTAGGTAGGGGATGTCACCCACTAGATAGGACTGACATACTCAGGGGTCACCCACTAGATAGGACTGATCCCAGGGGTCACCCGTTAGATAGGACTGACTCCATAGCAGTTGTCATTACCCGTGGCATGGTTCTGACACCCTTCCAGTTGGAGTTACAAGATGGACCCTACTAGTTCAGATTTGGGGCATATCGTATTGATGATTACCTCTCATAGTTACAATCTCAGTCTCAGTAATAGAACTCAGATAGTTCTTCAGATTCAGGACTGTCAGATACAGTCACTCAGCTCAGTAAAGAACTTAGATAGTTCCACAGATATAGAGATCAACTGTTAGACAGGCCTGGTCTTAATTACATTTAATTTTTATCATTATTAGTAGATATAGAGATCACCCATTAGGCAGGTCTGATCTCAGATATAGTTGGTTATTATTAGTTACTTAGTTGATTCAGAGATCACCCGCTAGATAGGATTGATCTCAAATTTTAGTCCAGCAGTATCAGTATCAGTAGATTCAAGAATCGACCATTAGTTAGGTTTGATCCAAGTTATCAGTAGACCTCAGTAATCAGAACTCTGTATTCAGTACTATCACGTTCTCAGTTATAGTTACAGTTACGTTTGTATTTATGTATGTATGTATGTATTCTCACGTTCATGTTAGTCAGTCAGTAGTATTGTTCATGCATATGAACCCTATGCATTTAGCCTACCTTACTTGTATACTCAGTACATTCCATCGTACTGACGCATTCACGCTATGGTGTTTTCATACCATAGGTTCAGACACACGGGATCCAGAGCTCCCTTAGTAAATTCAGAGTCATCCAACAGCAGTAGATAGCAGTGAGTCCTCATCATCTGAGGATGTTCTTTATTTTCAGTATTTCGATAGTTGGATTTAGTTGGGGATATGTCCCACCAACTCCTTATTCAGACAGTTCAGTAGAGGCTTTCAGACTATAGCATGTTCAGATTAGATATTTTCAGTTTTGGTATTGTTATACTGCCTTTATCAGATATTATGTTTCAGTTTTGAACCTTATGTCATTTTAACCTTTATTCCATATTATCATGTTATATTATGCAGCGTTCAGGTACAGATATCAGACATGGGTTAGCTTGTGGTCTTTCGGGGTCATGAGCACCGTGTAGCATTTCAGTTCAAAAAATCAAGGCGTTAAAAACTTGGTATCAGAGCCTAAGGTTCAATAGTGTCCTAGGAAGTTTGAAAGACACATCTAGTAGAGTCTTGTACAGGGGTGTGTTGTACGCCACATTTATGTACAGGAGGCTATGAGATGTTTTAGGAACAGTTTTCCTTCTTTCAGTATTCATGTCGTGCTAGTGAGCATAATCTCAACTTAAACTCTCAATCTAATCCTCTTCTCTTTAATTTTCAGAACATGCCTCCCAAGAAGAGACTTGGAAATCAGTCAGACCCTCAGCCGATGATCCTTTAGGCGAGCATGTTTCTCATGCAGAGTTCAGAGCTGTATTCACTACTCTTTATCAGTGTGTCGCTGTGAATGTCCAGCTGCCATTTTGGCCAACCCAGTGGCCAACTATGTTGCAGCCAGGATTCGGGACTTCACCCGAATGAATCCTCCATCTTTCACAGGGTCCAAGTCAGACGAGGACCCGCAGGAATTCTTAGATCAAGTCCAAAAGGTCACAGACATCATGGGAGTGACTTCTAGTGAGAGTGCTGAGTTAGCCGCATATCAGCTACAAGATGTGTCTCATACTTGGTACAAACAGTGGAAGTCAGAAAAGGTAGATGATGTAGGGTAAGTTGAGTGGGAGGAGTTTGCCTCTGCTTTTCTTGATAGGTTCTTTCCCCTAGAGCTGAGTGAAGCTAAGGTGTTAGAATTTATCAATCTTAGGCAGGGCAACCTGACGGTGAAAGAGTATTCCCTTAAGTTACTCAATTAGCCAGATACGCTCCTCATGTGGTTGCAGACAGCAGGGCTAGGATGAGTAAGTTTGTTTCAGGTGTGAACGATAGTGTGGTGAATGAGTGCAGATCTGCAATGCTGAATAGAGACATGACTATATCCAGGATTATGACTTATGCTCAACAGATAGAGGAGCATAAGATTAAGATGAGGGAGAAGAAGAAGAAGAGAGTCAGAATAGGTAGTTATAGTTTTTCCCAGCCAGGGTTTCAGGGTGGTAACCGTTCTCAGCATAGTCAGAAGTTTTCAGTCCTAGTTCCATCTTCATCCAGTGCACCAGTACCAAAATTTAGGAATGACATTTATGATGGGTCACCAGTCTCCAAGGCACAGGGTAGTGAGAGAAGGGGTATTACCTATCCGCTTTATGAAGAGTGTGGCAAGAATCACCTAGGTGCATGTAGAGCCGGCAGTGATGTATTCTTTGGATGTGGTAAGACAGGCCACAGGATATGGGAGTGTAGAGTGCTAGCTCAGAGGGGTAAAGATTTGCATTAATAGAGTACCCATAGTGGTCAGCGTCAGAACAGACTCTTTGCGCTTCAGACGCGCCATGACCAAGAAAGTTACCCTAACATAGATTCGGGTACGTTATAAATCTTCATTCTTATGATATGCCTTGTTAGATCTTTTCCCCGATAGAGCTTAAGTTTTCAGTATGAGTCAGTTAGTAGAGCCAGCATTCAGTGTAGCAGTCAGACAGTCAGATCTGTGTGTTGTGTTTCCTTGTCTCTTCGTCTAATCATGCTACTAGTAGTTGCGAGTATAACTCAGTTTACGCATCATGCATTAGTTTTAGAATTCAGATGTTCAGTTATGATTTAGTTCGTAGGTACCCCGTGCACCACCCCCAGTATATCAGCGTAATAAGCATTCTTAGAGGGACATAGTGTCCCAAGGGGGAGATACCCCATAACTCCCCAATGCTTTCATATCTTTAACCCACTCAGTTGCATGTTCAGATTTTTTGTACAAAGTTAGTATCAGTTATAATTGCATCATAAGTCATGCTTTCAAAAGTCAGTTCAGCCAGACGTCCATGCATTAGATATGCATGTTCAATAGAAAAGTTTAGCCTACTAGTTTATTCAGACATGCATTCTCATTGCGAGAAATTCAGTTCGTCAGAACACTCAGTTATGCATTCACGAGTCAGTTATACATGCATCAGATATGCATGAATTCAGCTTATCAGTTATGCATCAGATATGCATATTCAGCATGTTATATATTCGGCTCTTCAGTCATGTCAGTCATGAAATCGTGTTCCAGCAGTGTATGTCTTGTACGTACTTCAGTTGATCTTTTCTCCCTTCAAAGTCAGTCTAATTCGAGGACGAATGTTCACAAGGGGGAGATAATATAAGATCCCAAAATTTCATGTACCAAAATTCAGCTTCTTGAGCTCTTTAAAAGCTCAACCGCTAAGAATATTTTAGCTAAGTGTTTAAGACTTAGTCTTATTTCAAGCCTCCAAACTTCGGGGATTTATTTAACGACCTTTCCGACCTCCATTTTTGGATTTTCAAGTTGCGTTGTGATGAGGCAAGGTCATAGTACATCTCAGGTAAGTTTCAATTTTTTTTGGATAGCGTAAGGGCATGTTTGGATTTCCAAACCAGTAGCTCAGGGCGATCTGTCCACGTAGCCCAGGCTAGAGCACTGCTCCGGGCAGGGCGTCGCCCTGGCTACTTGATAACGCTCAATCTACAGCTCTCGTTTGAGTGTAAAGTGGTCGTTAGCAAATATAGAACCCAACCTGGGTTGGGTGTCGATCCCACAGGGAATAGCTTGGCCAACAAGTAAGTAAAATTACTAAACTTTTGGTGCAAGTCTCGTAAGAAGGGGGGATTCTTATTTTGCAAGTAATGTAAACAAAAGCTGAAAATAATAAAGTAAAAAGAGAGAGATTGTTACGTTGGTTGTAAACAATGAGAATTGAAGCGTTGGGGTTATGTGCACCTTCTGAGGTATACGTCTCTATTGGCTATGAGTGTGTAGAATTCTGACATGCAATTGCTTATAGAGGATTGTAGTCGATGGTAACTCCAAGCGTCTCTCGACCTAAACAAGGACTATTTCACTTTAACTCTCTCGAGCTTAAAGCGTGTCTAACGGTACGAATTCTCCAAGAGGTTAGTCCAGTTACGACACTAGTTTTTTAATAGGAAAGGGTGTCCTACTACCTTGACATTATCTCTTTTCCAGACAAATAACTTTTCTCTCGAACAAGTTAAATGTTAGACTGGCGTATTCTTGCGTTTGCAACCGCAAAGAATGTAGATTTAAGATGAAGAGAATAATGATATAAGAAATATACGTGCCTCGAACTCACAAACTCACAGCAATAGATAGTAACTCATTCGGCTTCCATAACCCCAACAGAGAAGTTTAGTTACCCATGAATGCGAAGGAAATCACGATTGACATTGTTATTATATCACGATATTGAGTAATGGCGTGTAGATCAAGTGATAGGCGTGAGGCGTGATTCCTTAGCAAGTAACGATTCTCTTGTTGTGGAGTTTAAGAATAGAAGAGTAGATTAGAAGTGTTTGTAGTGGAAGATGAGAGGGATGGAAGAAAATTAATTGTTGAATGATGAATGTAAGATTAATAAAAATCTCTAGCATGATAGGGTATTTATAATACCCATATCCTACTCCTATTAAGCTAATGAAATAAATAACCAAATCCTACTAGACTAATGAAATCCTTAACCCAAATGTACTAGGTTAAGGTAACATTATCATAATCCACATAAAATAATGAAATACATAACCTAATTGTACTAGGTTAATGTATCATTGTCAAAATCCAGCTTTGTGTCTGTAAGTCCCCAAAGTCTTCAGAATTGCTGTTTTAGCTCGGGACAGTTTTTCCATGCAGCAGTTTTGGTCCTTTAGGCGTCCCACTTCCTTCTCCTTCGTTCGTGAGCTTTCTTTTGCGTCAAGTTAGCCATAAAATGCTGTATTTTGCATCATTTATACCTGAAACTTTCCTAGTCATGTTCGTTAGCTCATTTACGGGAAAAAGGACTAAAAGTGCATGAAATATATAATTTGTTCTCAAAACTAGGCTAAAATATGGGCAAAATATATTGATATAGGCGTGTAAATCCGCCTATCATCAACACCCCACACTTAGAGCTTTGTTCATCCTCGAACAATATATCATGTCCTTCTAAGCATCAACTTAAGGTTTTTACAGTAACAACACAAAACATTTATTAAGACAAGCACAACGATTATCAACCAAGAGTAGCTTTCCGATTATAAGTAGAAACAATTTAACCTCAAGTATAGACTCGTGATGGTGATCAACTCGCATGCAAACGTTAAAGTGCATAGAATCATATACAACTATCCAAAACTCATCAACCATGTGTGTCTCACCATATAGTACCCATAATCACTCACAAATATAGCATATTTTTCAAACATTGGTCTCAAAATGTCCTTGCTCTCACTCTCACAAAGAATTCATATGTAGCAACTGATGACCATAGGCTTGCCCTTAATGTAATACTCTACTAAATGTCAGAATGCTAAGCTTAGGATCAAGTAGGTCTTTTGATGGTTGTAATGTAGGCTAAGGGACGGGTAGGACTATTTTGGCCAGGAATAGTGACTAAGTTCCTAAGCGCTTTAATACATCACTTTGTATCATTGACACTTTTTTTTTCTTTCAACCTTTCTTTCTTTTATTCCACCACCCTTGTTCTCCTCTTTTGTTTTTCAATTTTAAGCACAACTCGCTTTTCAGCTTTCTTTTCCTTTTTCTTTTCACAATATACCTCTTATGATAGCACTTTCTTTTTCATAACACATTCAATCACCATTACAATTTATAGCATCATACTCACCTAATTTCCTCTTATGTTGTCACATGACTTTTTCACTTTAAAGCACTTAGGAGTTTGGATCAAATTACGGTCTTAAAAAAAATGGATTAGGCTTACATACAAGGTTGTCAAAGAAAATAGGCTAAAGGCTCAAAAGGGTTTAACTAGGATGATGTCCATGGGTAGGTAAAACTGAAGGTAAACAAATATAGGTTGCCAAAGAAATGCCTAAATCATATCCTAAACTTACACTCCTTATTTTCGCTTTGCATACATACCAGACAAGTTCTAGCATCAGCTACACACATAGAATATACGATTATCTCACACACATAAGGCACATGGTCGACTTGCTTGGAAGTAATATAGACTCTCGACCCAACAAGTGAAGGAATTGAACCACACAATATCACGTAATGAGTCACAACTAGAGCCTAAACGTCTCGATAGTCACAATTGTAGCACATACTCTTGTTATAATCTCATGCTGCCTATCAAAATAATTTCATGCGAAGCTAGAAAAAACAACAAAAACAAAAAAACTAAAATACGGAAAAAAATCAACAAAAAGAACAACAAAATAAACAAACATAGATGCGATAGAGAAGTATAGCATACGATACCGCCACCCCACACTTAAACGGGACACTGCCCTCAGTGGAAAATAAATACGAGGAACCTGGTTAGTCGGACTCTTCCTCAATGTCGGGGGTCATACCCCCTTCTTCGAAATCATCATAAGAGTCGTCGTCAGAGTTCTCCTCCTCGTCAAAGTCTGGCAAGCGTCGATCATCATCAGTCGGCACATCATCATCTAGAGGTTTCTCAAAGTATGTACCTACTCCACACATCTCCCGTGCATGAATATTCATTGGATAGTCATGGTCCAGCTGTTGGAGCTCTGCAGCAGTGGGAACACGACCTCCGCTCATCATTGTAAACCTCATCATGCCGTACATATGGCGGGAGAAACTCTCATCCCGAGCATGTCTCTCTGTCGTAGTAAGGTTGATGCCATGTGTTGATTCAGCATCTTTGACCTTTGTGAGGTCAACCTTCTTCGGATTGTGTGGGAGTTTATGATCAGCTGGTTCCTCTTCGATATCCTCCTTCCGCAAGATTGCTGTCAACAAATTTCCAAATATAAAATGGGACCTTTTGTGGAGTCTGGCCTTCCTTATGGTAGATCGAATGATTGCCCCAAAGTTGATAGGGACATTCGTCATCAAAGCATAGACTAAACACACTTTATCTCTTGATATCTTGGTGTATTGAGTCCCAGGAATAAGGCATGAGTTGACAATACGCATCCAGATTCTTGCTTCCCTATTCAGTGAAGCATAGGGGAAGGTGTTGTGTCGTCCTGTGTCTTTATGTCTGCCCCACCTTGCCATCGATCTACTTCCACAAAGTGTGTGTCTAATTTCTCTATAAGGAGGCCTGCTGTACAGCTCTTTGAATGGTGCTGGGTCGACCGAAGGTAAGCCAAGAAAAGAGTTGATCCAGTTCGCGTTGAGCTGTAACACTTGGCCCCGAATTTTGACTTCGTTGCCTGTTGTTTTCGGCGACCAGTTGGCGTAAAACTCTCTTGTCAAATCAAGATTACATTCTCCCATATCGCGGAAGATGAAATCCAGCTTCAATGCCATGATTTTCGCCAACATACGCGGCTCCTTCTTTTCTAAGGTGTCCTTGTTGATCAGGTCGACGTAAGCATATCTTCTTTCTTTGTTGTTCCTGTACCATTCTTTGGCTTCCTCCTCAAGAACCCATTTTATTCCAAACATTCTGCATGGTAGTTGTGCTGAGGATGATTCTCCTTGGTCTTTTCGACTTCTCTTCTTGCCCTTTTGGGAAGTGGTCGCCTTCTCCTTGCCTTGCCTCGCTTTAGGTGCCATTGTACCTGAGACTAGAAATAGTGTTAGTTGCAGCACAGTCTCACTTGATACAATCTATAAGCAAGCATTAGGGGTACCACCCCACACTTAGTTTTGTTAACACTAATCAGTGAGGTGAAAGTAGTCGATTTACTCAGATTTCGTCGAGATACGTTTTAGGATTGTATTCCAACAAGAAAATCAGCAATGCATCACTTACTTGCAACCATTGGAATACTTTCATGGTAGATATAGCAACACTACTACATAGGGGTTACCACATGGAATCGTTATTCTTACAACAATCACAACCTTCTAAGTCGGTAGGCACTATAAGTCTTATCCCGATGGCCGGGATAGTCTAACATGTAAGTATCCAAACAACAATCTTAAGCAATATTCATAGCCATAGAAATTCCGCAAATATCATAACAATGCTATTGAAACCAAATTCAAGTCGGAAACAAGTCAAGATTTTCCTACGTATATGTTCACTCACATGATTTTGCAACAACAATCCAAACACATGAACATCACCAACAATCTTATATAATTTAGCAATTAATAATAGCCATAGCAACGTAGTACTTACGAGAAATAAATGAAGAATAAGAGAGTACTTACTTGCTTGAAACTTGTGGAGATGGTTTTGTGAATTGGAAGAGCAAAAGAAGAAAATTTTGAGAAGATTTGGAAGAGTATGCGGCGCCTTTAGGGTATTTTCTATTGTGGTTGTGTTATAAAACTAAGTCTCCTTTATATAGGAAGAGTATGGGTCGGGTTATGACCCATTTACAATCGGTTTTGGAGACAAAAATCCTACATATGCGGCGCATAATACTCGGCATATTTATGACATATGCGGCGCATTGTCTATGGCATAATGGAACATATGCGCCGCATAGTCTATGGCATTTGTAGACATATGCGCCGCATAGTCTATGGCATATGAGATACTGAGACCAAATGCCATAGAATAGGCGGCGCATAGTCAAAAGCATACCTAGGAATAGGCGGCGCATAGTGTATAGCACACTAGATTCCGAGACCTTAGGCTATAGGATAGGTTGTGCATCGTTCGTGGCCTAGTTTTACTAAGGCCTAGCCTTTCTCGAAGCCTATTTTGGCGTGAGAAAGGCTCAATCCATAGCCTTATGCATCACCCTTCCTAACTTACCAACTTTACCATACAATGCGTCCAAATCGTCAATTGAAATCAATCTCCTCATTGACTACTTCTTGCACCTATATTCGATCAAACAAATGAAAACGATTAGTACGATGGGTTGCCTCCCACAAAGCGCCTTAGTTTTGGTCGTGGAACGACTCTTATTTTTGGATTTTTATTTATCAAAAGCAAAACACATACTAGAACGAAATGAAAAATGAAAAACGATAAACGATAAACGATGGGTTGCCTCCCATCTAGCGCTTGATTTATTGTCGCGGCACGACATAGTTACCTCGAGTACTCAGACTTCGTCGAGATAGATGGTGGATCATTTTCTGAATGGATTCAGACGACAATGAGGCTTACTTGTAGGAGGGGTACCAATTATATCATCAATAGTCCAACCCATAGCTCTCATGTATCTCTTCAGAGTAGAGATGAGAGCCTCTACGTGCTGTTTACTTAAATCATCCGCACTCACCGGAAGTATCTTTATACTTTCCAAGAACACATACCTTAGATAATCGGGGAGCTCTTTCGATTCTAGCATTGGTGGCTCTTCAAGGGAAGTTTTCGCTGTAGGTGAAGGTTGATTCTTAAGATCACGTTCCGGTTGCTTAGGAGTATGGGAATAGGACTCTATTTCTGTTAGAGCACCCATAAGTTCTTCATAATCTTCATCGTCCTCATGCTCAACCTTCAGCAGCGCAGCAGACAATGGCTCAACAGTAAGCTGTTTCTCTACAGATAATGCTTTCTTATCTTCATAATGAACATCATCTACAGAGAACACATCCATATCTTTTGGCTGCTTCATCGCTTTGCACAAATCAAAACGAATCACTTTGTCATTCATTCGAAATAAAAGCTCATTATCTCTCATGTCAATAAGCACACTTCCTGTTGCAAGGAAAGGACGTCCTAAGATTATGGGAACTTCAGAATCCACCTCGCAATCCAAAATCACAAAGTCTACAGGAAAAATGAAGGTAGACACCTTCACCAACACATCATTCAAGATACCCACAGGTCGTTTTACCGACCTATCAGCCATCACGAGCCTCATATTGGTTGGTGTCGGATCGCCTAACCCCAACTTCTTGTAGACGGATAGTGGCATCAAATTGATACTAGCACCCAGATCGCACAATGCCTTAGCAAAATTCATAGATCCAACCGTGCAAGGAATAGTGAAAGCACCAGGGTCTGCCTTCTTCTGTACTAAGGATCGGGTAGCAATTGCACTACAATGATGCACATCATCCTTCAGCTCATAACTTGCTGCCCTCTTCTTAGTCAAAAGATCTTTCATAAACTTCGCATACCCAGGCATTTGTTCCAGCGCCTCCACCAACGGAACATTAATGGTCAGCTGCTTTAACATACTCATGAATTTGCTGAACTTTGTATTATCTGCCACCTTCTTCAATCTTTGAGGAAAAGGTGGTGGTGGATAAGGAATTGTTCTCTCTACGGCTTTCTTCTCCTCTTGCTTCCGTTTTTCAGCTTTTTCAGGTTGCAAATCGTGAGGGGTGACGTTATGGACGTCAGGATCAGCTGCTGCGGCATCTTCCCCTTTTGCCGTATCATCAATGTCCACTACTTCGTCAACCACTTGCTTGCCCTTAGATGAGGTTTCCAGCACTTTACCACTTCGGGTAGTAATATCCATGCATGACCCATCATTCCTTGGGTTTTGCACGGTGTTGCTAGGTAAAGTTCCAGCCTTTCTTTGATTAAGTGCTGCTGAAAGCTGGCTCAATTGCTGCTCTATTTTCTTGATTGAAGTGGAATGTGAATCAACTAATTGTTTCATGGAGGACAAATCATTAATTACCTCAGTAACTCCCGCGCTCGTTGCTTCCACTCCTTTCAATAATTTAGCCATCATGTCTTCCATACTTCCAGAATTAGATGTGGTGGTATCACGTCTACCAGGGGGAACGTACAAACCACTCTTTTCATTCTTGTTCTTCCAACTACCTTGGTCCATGTTTCCAAATTTGCCATAATAGTTCCGATCTTGGTTTCCTTGGGTATTCCCTCGGAAACCCCCCTGATTGTTCAAGTAGTTGGCCTCTTCTTCCGAATCAGATTCGTCTCTTCCTTTTAGCGCCACAGCTTTCACTTTTTCGGTCTTCCCTAATAATAAATGCTTTGTCAGAAGATCCACTTGCGTTTTCATGTGCGCTAAATCTTGATCACGTTCTTCTTGTCTTCTTCTTTGGTCTGCAGTCATGCCTATAGATAAAGTGGGGCTTGCTACCTCGGAATCCCTGGTATGCCAAGCTCTACTTTGTTTCGTCATGCGATCTAGCATATTGCTTGCTTGACCAAAGGTGAGGTCCATAAAAGATCCTCCAGCTGCGTTATCCACCACTGGCTTAGTTATTGAATTCAAGGCTCTATACAATATCTCCATGAGGTGAACATTAGTCATGTGATGGTTTGGGCATCTCGCTAGCTTTGTCTTGAACCTCTCCCATGTTTCATGAAGAGCTTCAGTGGGAAGCTGACGAAAGTTGCTGATTTCATCTCTCAATTGTGCCCTTTTGGACGGCGGAAAGAATCTTTCTAGGAAAGCGTCTCTCAATTGCCTCCAATTTGTAATTGAATCAGGAGTCAGCCCATTCAACCATAGTGTTGCCTCCTCAGACAGAGACAATGGAAATAGACGTAATCGAATTGCATTCTGACCAACACCAGGATTGTCAAAAGACATGCATGTAGAAATAAAGTTGATGAGATGCATATTCGGATCATCGCCTGCTAGTCCACCAAATAATCCCTTGAGTTGCAATAACTGCATCATGGTGCTTGTGATGTTGAACTTGGTTCCGGGCGCTAATGGTGGAAGAATAATGGCTCCTGTGGCTCCGGCTCCATCAAGATCATCATCATCATCATCGAACGGTATCTCACGTTGTGCATCCATTGATGCACTGAACAAAAACCTGCAGTAAACAAAAACAAAAACTAAAAGTAAAAGTACGAGAGTCTTCGACCAAAGGGTCTAGTAATTATTACGAACTTAATTGACACTTGTATTCCCCGGCAACGGCGCCAATTTTTGATAACGCTCAATCTACAGCTCTCGTTTGAGTGTAAAGCGGTCGTTAGCAAATATAGAACCCAACCTGGGTTGGGTGTCGATCCCACAGGGAATAGCTTGGCCAACAAGTAAGTAAAATTACTAAACTTTTGGTGCAAGTCTCGTAAGAAGGGGGGATTCTTATTTTGCAAGTAATGTAAACAAAAGCTGAAAATAATAAAGTAAAAAGAGAGAGATTGTTACGTTGGTTGTAAACAATGAGAATTGAAGCGTTGGGGTTATGTGCACCTTCTGAGGTATACGTCTCTATTGGCTATGAGTGTGTAGAATTCTGACATGCAATTGCTTATAGAGGATTGTAGTCGATGGTAACTCCAAGCGTCTCTCGACCTAAACAAGGACTATTTCACTTTAACTCTCTCGAGCTTAAAGCGTGTCTAACGGTACGAATTCTCCAAGAGGTTAGTCCAGTTACGACACTAGCTTTTTAATAGGAAAGGGTGTCCTACTACCTTGACATTATCTCTTTTCCAGACAAATAACTTTTCTCTCGAACAAGTTAAATGTTAGACTGGCGTATTCTTGCGTTTGCAACCGCAAAGAATGTAGATTTAAGATGAAGAGAATAATGATATAAGAAATATACGTGCCTCGAACTCACAAACTCACAGCAATAGATAGTAACTCATTCGGCTTCCATAACCCCAACAGAGAAGTTTAGTTACCCATGAATGCGAAGGAAATCACGATTGACATTGTTATTATATCACGATATTGAGTAATGGCGTGTAGATCAAGTGATAGGCGTGAGGCGTGATTCCTTAGCAAGTAACGATTCTCTTGTTGTGGAGTTTAAGAATAGAAGAGTAGATTAGAAGTGTTTGTAGTGGAAGATGAGAGGGATGGAAGAAAATTAATTGTTGAATGATGAATGTAAGATTAATAAAAATCTCTAGCATGATAGGGTATTTATAATACCCATATCCTACTCCTATTAAGCTAATGAAATAAATAACCAAATCCTACTAGACTAATGAAATCCTTAACCCAAATGTACTAGGTTAAGGTAACATTATCATAATCCACATAAAATAATGAAATACATAACCTAATTGTACTAGGTTGATGTATCATTGTCAAAATCCAGCTTTGTGTCTGTAAGTCCCCAAAGTCTTCAGAATTATTGTTTTAGCCCGGGACAGTTTTTCCATGCAGCAGTTTTGGTCCTTTAGGCGTCCCACTTCCTTCTCCTTCGTTCGTGAGCTTTCTTTTGCGTCAAGTTAGCCATAAAATACTGTATTTTGCATCATTTATACCTGAAACTTTCCTAGTCATGTTCGTTAGCTCATTTACGGGAAAAAGGACTAAAAGTGCATGAAATATATAATTTGTTCTCAAAACTAGGCTAAAATATGGGCAAAATATATTGATATAGGCGTGTAAATCCGCCTATCATCACTACTCCACCGCTATTGCAAGGCGTCGCCCAGGGTAGTCCCCTGGGCTAGGCAAGGCGCCGCCCTGGAGATCGCCCTAGGCCAAAAATCCTGTATTCCAGCTCCATCCAATTAAGGGTAAATTGGTCAAATTCCATCCCTATATTTACCCTATAACATGAAAGTCAGCCATTATTTTACCATAATATACTCCTTCTATCAAAATTCTCTCAAGAACTCAAGCTAGGGTTTTCATAGAAGATACAAATTCGAGAAATTCCTCCATCAATCTTCGTAGATTCAATAACTAAGGTATGCAATGTGTTCATTCATGGATTCCTTTCATCCATGAAGCCCAAGAATCCTCTTTTAAATCATATATCATGATGTTTATGTTGTGAATTGATGTTGTTCATGTTGATATGGTTGTATGACTTTCAAGATTGAACCTTTATCATGTTTTCATGAAGCTATGCTAGTTTAGGGTTGAAATCCTTGAAATTGAGTTGAATTGTGAATTGATGTTGTGTTAATTTGATAATCAAGCCTATGCCCTAAGTGTGCATGCAAGGTGTTTGATAATATGCCTCAATGACTAAATAATGATCAAGTACTTAGCTTCCATGTTTCAAGATTATGCCATGTCTCTTGAGTTATGCCATACCTACCCTCTTATGTTTATTTGGTTCCTATGATATTGTTGTAGCATGTATATGATTATAGAATATCCATGATATTAGAGTATGGAATTATGCCATGAATGTTTGCATCCTCATCCATGTACAAGACTATGATAACCATGTGTTGTATGAAATCCCCAAGTTAGTGTATTATGAATTGTTGATCTTGATTATGTACTCAAGGATTGTCAAGTCTTATTATGTTTTCTTCCATCGAATCCTGGGGGTACTTGTACCCGAAAAATATAGTTGTGTGCCTAGAGTCGTTTCATGTTTTCACGATACTCTCGGTCAAGCCATGTTCAGTAGAATTCAGTTAGTTCCATGACTCAGGAAAACTTAGTATGCTCAGTATCAGTTCAACCCTACTCAGTAATCTAAGTCAGCTATTAGAATTCAGTAGTATTCCGTCAGTCAACGGAACTCAGTGAACTCAATTCAGCTAATCAATACAGTCAGTATTCAATTCAGTCAAGCCTAGTATGAACTAGGAAGATCATTATTCAGTGTTTATTCAGTTGAGAGAAGGATTCAGCACCGAAGGAACCTAGGGATGAGGGCTCACCCATTAGAGAGAACTGAGATCCCTAGAAGCAATCCCTAAGTTCCAGAACTACGTAGCCAGCGTAGGTATGAGATGTCACCCACTAAATAGGACTGACATACTCAGGGGTCACCCGCTAGACAAGACTGATCCCAGGGGTCACCCATTAGATAGGACTAACTCCATAGCAGTTGTCGTTACCCGTGGCACGGTACTGACACCCTTCCAGCTGGGGTTACAGGTTAGACCCCACTAGTTCAGATTTGGGGCATATCGGATTGATGATTACCTCCCACAGTTACAGTCTCAGTCTCAGTAATAGAACTTAAATAGTTCTCAGATTCAGGACTATCATTTACAGTCACTCAGCTCAACAAAGAACTTAGATAGTTCCACAGATATAGAGATCAACCATTAGACAGGCCTGGTCTCAATTACATTTAATCTTTATCATTATTAGTAGATATAGAGATCACCCGTTAGGCAGGTCTGATCTCAGATACAGTCGGTCATTATCAGTTACTTAGTTGATTCAGAGATCACCCGCTAGATAGGATTGATCTCAGATTTTAGTCCAGCTGTATCAGTATCAGTAGATTAAATAATCGACCGTTAGTTAGGTTTGATCCAGGTTATCAGTAGACCTCAGTAATTCAAACTCTGTATTCAGTAATATCATGTTCTCAGTTATAGTTACAGTTACGTATGTATATATGTATTCTCGCGTTCATGTTAGTCAGTCAGTAGTATTGTTCATGCATATGAACCCCATGCATTTAGCCTACCTCACTTGTATACTCAGTACATTCCATTGTACTGACGCATTCATGCTATGGTGTTTTCATAGCATAGGTTCAGACACACGGGATCCAGAGCTCCCTTAGCAGATTCAGACTCAACCAGTAGCAGTAGATAGCAGTGAGTCTTCATCATCCAAGGATGTTATTTATTTTTAGTAATTCATTAGACTCAGTATTTCAGTAGTTGTAGTTGGGGACATGTCCCATCAACTCCTTATTCATACAGTTCAGTAGAGGCTTTCAAACTATAGCATGTTCAGATTAGATATTTTCAGTTTTGGTATTACTATACCGCCTTTATCAGATATTATGTTTCAGTTTTGAACCTTATGGCCTTTTAGTCTTTATTCCGCATTATCATGTTATATTATGCAGTGTTCAGTTACAGATATCAGTCATGGGTTAGCTTGTGGTCCTTTGGGGTCACGAGCACCGTGTAGTATTTCGATTCAAAAAATTTGGGCGTTATAGCTAACTTGCGGTTATCCGAACTGTTTGAAATTTTTTTTTGACTAACTTCTAAGAAAAAGTCGATTCGTTGAAAAAAGAAATTAATTAAGGAATATTTTAGATGTTTTGTAAAATCAGTTTTTTAGCTACTTAGGGATTTAACTAGGTTAGCAAAAACATAAAGCAAATAAGTATATTAAAAAAAAACAGGGGGAAGGGAGAAATAACGGAACTTAGGCCATTGGGCCCAAATCGATAAACGTTGTCCTAGTCTAGTTGGGCATTCGACCCATTTTTTCACCTGTCCTAATCTATATTTTTTAGCCCTTTTCGACTCTAGTTTTCACTTCACCTGTATTAAATACAACTTTGGCTTCTAGGCCCAAAATAATTGAATAATGAAATGAAAAAATAAGGAAAAATACATAAAGTAGCATACTTAAGTATTAAATTTCAAAAAATAGCAACACTTTTATCAAATTACATTTTGTAGCATATGTATTTGTATTTATGTAGCAACAGTTTGCAAAAATACAAAATACATATCGATCATAAGAGCAGTAAAACTCATATGTATTTGTATTTTTGCCGCAACAGTTTGCAAAAATACAAAATACAACTTGTTATATTATGTAATTATGAAACTGTTGCTATAAAACGCATAATTAAGGGGATAAGTATGCTATTTCTAAATTTTATAGATAATAATAAAGGACGACAATGAATGAATAAATGAAAATGAGACTCTCGCGTCTCTTTGCCGCTTCAAATATGGAACTTTAACCCATTTTTCCTTCTTTCGACTCCTTGTATCCATTTGCTATGAGGTTGACATTGAATTTACTCCTTCGAGACCAACTCGTGATTAAATGGGCCTCAACGGCCAGTAAGGAACATGAAAAAGAGTCCACGTAGAACTCGAGAAACAAAAGTAGAGTAATTAATAAATATATTAAAATGCTAAAATATGATGCATCTTATCTTCATAGTAGGCAAATAATACAAGAAGACATATTAAATTAGCAAAGCGATATGTACTCTCATAATTTGCTCAATCTCTAGTGTAAAAGAAAAAAACAATCCCCATGACCCATAAGAACATTTTAATTCTAAAAATGCAGCCAAACTATCAATTTCTAGATACAAGAAGATAAACTCCCAGTGAATCAGAACGCCATTTTATTCTAAAACTACAGCCCAGACATCAAATTCATCTATGAGAATACATCAATTTCGTATGCAGGAAAGTAAAATTCCAGAACGCCATTTTATTTATAAAATACAACCAACTGAACATTCAACCTCCAATCATAGCAAATCACTACTATAAAACACTTTATTGTGAAAAAGGGAAAAACTTTGACGTGGATAGAATAAAGAACATTGAAGTAGATTACAGGGATTTCAATGGAGTTCAAAATCACAAGCAAGCGCGGAGCAAGAAAATCAACCAACAATCTGTCAAAATCATATATTATCAAAAATAAAGTTCTCTTCTTTATAAATTGATGCAAGCGGATAAATAAAGCTGTAAATCGAATTAACCACCCGAATAAAGGGAAACAACTAACTTGTTAGCTAGATTACAACAAAAGTTTTTTTTTCGATTCCAGATTTAAACTTGGATTCAAATTGACCATAAAGGCTTGTCAGATTATGAATAGTAAAACTAACTTTACGGATCAACCAACAACAACATGCCCGAGATATTCCCGCAAAGTGGGGTCTTGGGAGACTAAAATGTATACAGTCCATATCCCTAACTCGGACAAGGTAGGGAGGCCCTCTCCTATAGACTCCGGACTCGGGGCTCATAAAATCATCGAACATAATGGAGTAACGCAAAATTTTACCCGAACCAGTAACAACTATGAATCAGTGCATAAACCAGTAATATCATCTTTTCAGGTTGTGCATACCACATTAGCTAAGCGATAGAAAGTAAACTAATATATAAAACCTAAGCACGCTAGACATAATCGAAACCTCTTTTCGATTAGCACGACAGCACAGAATTGGGCTCAGCTTTAGCATGAACAGTGAATTATATTTTTTATGAGCCTTAGTTCAGAAAATACCATTTTTTTCACACAGAAAGCAAAGGGAAACATAAGAACTTTAGCATGAACAGTGAATTGTATTTTTAATGAGCCTTAGTTCAGAAAATACCATTTTTTCACACATAAAGCAAAGGGAAATATAAGAACTCATAGCATGAACAGTGAATTGTATTTTTAATGAGCCTTAGTTCAGAAAATACCATTTTCTTCATACAGAAAGCAAAGGGAAATATAAGAACTCATAGCCAATCCACACCGAACAACATATTTGACAATCAACCCAAACATTCATCACTACTCATGGCTTTGAAATCCTCTAACAGAGAACATCCCAGCACACCGGAAAACTAATTATCACCATAGAACAGTGAGATGAAGCAGAAGTATTTGAGAGATGAATAAAACGGAGTGTTACCTGTTTTGGTGAAGCAAAATAGAACAACGAACTGACGTCGGAATCTGTCACCACCGAAAATCAGCGTTATCAACGTGAGAACCCCGATTAACCGACTGACTTTCAAAGAAGAAAGGAAAAGAAATTTCTTTTACTGAGAAAGAAAACTATTAGCTCTGGGGATCTTTCCCACCTTCCCCCTTTTTTCTATGTTTTTTGATTCCACCCCCAAAATCCTCCCCCCTTTTCTCCAGATCGTCACCCCCTTTCATAGGAGAAGTTTTAGGGTTCCTTTTTTCTAAACTAATTTGGGACGAAAAGAATTTTTAGGGGTAGATTCAGAATTCTTTTTGAGGGGAAATTCAAATTTCAGCTCCGTATAGGGTTTTCCATCAACAAACTTGTACAACTTTTGATTTTTTGCATGAATTTCAATGTTGAGAAAACAAATTTCATCTTCAACCAATTGAAATCCAACACACACATACTAGCTCGTACGATTTTATTCCAAAATAACCGAATTGAACATTGGGGGAGGACACCTAAGCTGTTTTATTTAGGATTCAAGGTCCTTCGATCGTAGGAATCCGCGTGGAGGTCACGTAATCCATACGAATTGAAGGGGAAAGGGTGTCTTTGGGTTTCTTGGCTGAAATCAGGTCGGAGGCTGGAGATTTCGCGATGTTGGGTTTGGCGTTTATTGGTTTTCAAGAGGGCCGAGTCGGAATTCATTGGATTTGGGTTGAGTTGTTGCTGTTCTGTTGTTTTGTGCGTACTGCTGTACGTAAGCTGGTTGTTGATGTCGTTGTTTGCTGATATTTGTTGTTGTTGTTTGAGCGCTGTTGGAGATGCAAAACAACAAGTGGGCCGGGTCAGCAAACTCTTGGGCTTGGATCAGCTGATTTGTATTAGAATCAGAACAAAAATGGGTATAAGTTTGGTAATGGCCATTGTTAAGGGGTTGGCTAAAGTTGGGTGATTGTTGCTATTTAAAGGTTATTGGGCCAGCTGGAATTTTGGGCTGACACCCAACTGGAAAAGGGGAAACGGATGAACTTGACTTTGGGTTATTTATTAAATAGCCAATAAAAAAAAATTTAGATAATTATATTTAAAATTTAAACTAAATAAAATTCAACTGATCTATTGCATTGCAATCATGGCCGAATTGATTCAATTAGGGTCCAAGTAAATAAATTGACTAAATTAAAACAACATTTGAAATAAATTAACAACTAATTCAATCACGAGTTTCTTGATTTCATAAAACCAAATAAATACCTCTCCGAATAGATTATATTATTATTATTATTATTATTATTATTATTATTATTATTATTTAGAACAAATTATATCTAAATTAAGATCTTAATCGTTTGAATTAATTTTCAAGCTAAGACCTTGATTAAAATCTGATATTCCGTAAAATAAATATTTAAGTAACAAAATTATATAATCTCGTATGATTGAATACGAAAATATATAATCACTATTTAAAATGGAAAAATTACCAAGATAAATACTGTGAAAAACTTTTATTCGGATGAAATAACTATTGTAATTTTATTTAAAATCGAAGAAACTCGAAATTAAACTTAGTTATGGAGGGCAAAAATTAGGTGTCAACAAAAAGCGCGAACTTTAAAATACAAATACAAATACAAATGCAGTTGTATCAATAAATACAAAAATATAAATGACAGTGTGACTACAAATATGATAAATAATTGTGGTATTTACTTTATCATTCATAACTTGTTCTCTACTAGTCATATTTTTCAAAAATACAAAAAATAAATAGAATAAAAAAATGATAAAGAAAATAAGTACAAAAAAGAAAACGAAAAAAAAGCAAAGAAGAAAAGAAAATAAGAAAGAGAAGTTAGAGATTAAAGAGGAAAGAAAAGAAAAAGAAAGAAACGAAAAAATAAAAATAGGAAAAAACAAAAAAAGAAGAAGAAAAAAGGGGGAAAAAGAAAACTATATAAAAAATGAAAAAAAATTATGGTAGTGTTTTTGGCGAGCCTAAATATGTAGTGTATTTATATTTGTTTATGAATACAACCCACAGAGTAAAAGTAAATACAATGGTTGTGAATCGAATACAACTGTTATAAATAGTAATTATGTAAAATATGTCTATAGAAGATGGATTTTATAGTAAAGTGTCGCTATTTTTTAAAGATTCCCATCAATTAGTGTGCAATGAATTTTTTTTTGGTTAGTGATATACAAAATCAAAATTATGTGTGGTATTGAAACACAAAAATATACTTTACATAATATGGTAAAGAAATAATGAACTACATTATATATGAGTATAATAACATAATTACTCTCAAATTCTCGATAAACTATTCAAGTACAACTTGTAATGTTAGTATACACAATTGAAGTTATAGTATATACAACATTACATTTATCTAAATATTGAAAAGTGTACTTCTAATTTCAGTGTACATTGACCATAAGCTATAACTTAAATATTAGCACAATTAATATAAGATAATTCTAAGCATTTACATCATTTAACAACCATACCAGGCTTTTCAAACATATCTTTTTATTAATTATATAATAATAATTAAAGAAAAGTTTATATAACATCACAACTTATTTTTACTAAATTATAAAAAAAAATTATTTTTTTACTAATTACCTAAATTTATTTATTTATTTTTTTAAAATATAATGGATACATCCACAAATCCATAAATTTTTAGATACATAATTTTAATTATGTATCTTCTTTGATCTAGCTAATGTAGTATGCATCTCGATCAAATAGTTTTAAAAATGAATATATCTTAGTAATCAAAACTAGTGATAATGGCCGCGCTTCGCGCGATTAGAAATAATATTAGTAAACTTATATTAATAATATATATTATCGCAGATTATTATAAAGAAAAATATTTGTTTTTATCTTACACCTGTGATAATTAATTGCATATAGTTAATTAAATTATAAATTCTTCCTTGTGTTTATGTATTTTGTTGGATAATAGAATTTTTGTTTCTCTATAATATTCTTTTGTATATTTAAATGAAATAAAGATAAGGTAAGAATTTAAAAAATTATGATCAATGAATACAAATTAAAAGAAAAAATTTTAGTTATTGTTTTGTACTTCATAATTAGTTATGTCATCTATTATTTCATAATTATGTTTTAGTGTTAGTTCTAGTTATCCATAGTTTAGAGAATTTGACATAATAAAAATTAGCATTGCTTCGAGTTTGAAAGTTCTATCTCAGCAAGAAAGATTGCAAGTTCTATTTCACTAAGAAAAAGGCTATAAATAAGTTTTCATTGTTGATTGTTGCTCGCTCATTTGAGAAGTTTAGAAAAGTTAGATAAAGTTAAAAAAGTTCTTTAAAAAGTGTGCAATGTATTTAAAAGAAAACATAACAATGTCATTAGCAGCTATCTACTTGTCTTTCGTCTTCTTCTATAGTTACAAAGTTGGGTCTATGTATTTTATACACCATGTTCATGAAACTAATGAAATAAACTACAAAAAACTTTAAAAAAGACAAAGCGTTCTATGTGACATGAAAGGATATCAAAACTAAAGAAGTCTCCCCTTTTAATGAAAGGATATCTAACTTCATGTACATCAATCCTTTTATATAAGATGATGATAATACACTTAAAAATTAAAGATATAAAATAAAATAAAAAGAAAGAAAGAAAACAAAAGAGAAAATAAAATAAAATAACATACCATGAGATTCCAAAATTATATGAAGATATACTGAAATATAAATAGGTAGGACAAATGAATTGTGCACTTAATTATGAGTGTTTAATTATATTAAAATAAACTATTTAGGCATACTATATAAATCAGTATTGATACTATGTGGGTGAAACAATGATATGATTAGACTTTATTGTATATAGTAGATAACTCTTTTAGATTATATTTAATTAGCCTCTAGACATGTACATTGTACGTGTGTTTCATGTAGTAAATTTTTATAGATTCATAAAAACGATTAAAATTCTATAAAAATATGTGTTCAATGAGAAATGCAATGCAACAACTACAAATAAATCTTTATAAGTATGATAAAAAGCACCAAATAAGAGATGCATTTCGATATTTAAAATTAATACTTAATTTTAACCAACAAATGTAAATTATGAACTTTAATTAGTTATTAGCAAACCTTCAATAAAGTCAAAAATGTCTAATTTGAGCCTAAATAAAAATATAGATTAACTATAATAAAAAAATTATAAAAACTTAAATTAAAGAAGTTTAATGAGAAAAAAACAAGAGAAAATAACATAAAAGGAACCCAAAAAGGTAAAGGGGTTGAGCAGTTAAGAGACTTAGCACACATTGAACTTGTATTAAAATTGAAAGAGTAAATAAACCTTTTCATGATAAATAACAATTGTTTCATTATAATTGATATTTATATTCATTATATTTTAAAACTTTATGGCTTTAAACGTAAAAGAAATAAATGTACCAGAAAATATAACCACTTTTGTAGAAGCCTAAAGGAAAATGTGACAATTTGAATAGATTAATATTTATAATTTTTCATTCAAATTTATATTAGTTTCAGTAAATACTTTAATTAGTATTTAGTCTAATATAATATGATTACTATCTGATATTTAATTAGTATTTTCTAATATTTTGATTTAATGTAGGAGTAAAATAAAAATCTAACTTTACACTTTGAAACTTACATCATCAATGACAATAAAAGCAAACAAAACACCATTCTAAATTCAACAATTGAGAAAGAGAAGTAACAAATATAATAGAAAAAATGTAAATAAATGAGAAAAAATAAAGAAATCCTAACTTTGAAGAGTGTCATCTCACCTTCCACTTTTGCTTTAATTGAGCAATGAATGTGGACAAAAAATTATTGATCATTAAAAGAATTATTCTTTTTTATTCTTTTTCACTATTTTTCTTCTTTTCATGATTCACTCTAATTCTCTTATTTTTTCTTTTTCTTTTTAATCAAAAACTCAATTTTTACAATTAAAATTTCTAATCGAATATTTTTTTCTCTTAGATTAAAAAACAAATCTGCCATACTGTGAGACTTTTGTCAGGTCATTTTGGCAATCGATTCTTTCTACAAATGAATTCTTTATTTTATACATACACACACACACACACACACACTTTTGTATTAATTGACATATTTTCAAGTTAGGTTGTGAGATGTTAGATTTCTTATTTTTTTTTTTAATTGTTGATGCTTGAAGAAAAAGAAATACTAAACTGGGATGCTTAATTATGAAAGTCGAGTGATATATAGTTCGAATTAGAGAGAATCGAACAAAAGGAAGATCCACAAAGTAAAGAAAAGAGCCAAAAATAATGAGTCATTGGCCAAAAAACTACGAGCCAGTAAGTTCTAGTTATCAACAAAGCAATACGTTGAAAATATTTTTTGTTGCCCACAGTGTTAAACTTTGTAATAAAGTCTTGTTCTTGAAGGGTGAATTTCTTGAATTTGATGAAATAGCTAATTGAAAATACTAAATTAAGCAATAAAAATATATTATGTATGTATCTATCTACCTATGTACACACACACACATATCTATAGAGAGAGAGATCATTCAAACTTCTATACTTCGGCATACTAATTAATTTGATAATCTTTCTTCGATAATCTTCTAAGACATAATCTCTCTTAATGAATCTTTCAAGACCATTGAACTTTCATCTTTGTCATGATAAACTTGTATCACAGTAAATTAATTCTCTCTTTGATGAATTTTATACCAACATCAAACTTGCTTCTTAATCTTGATAAACTTGTGTATGTTTGACTATTATTATACAAGAAGAAATTCTAAAGAATATATAATGATCTTCATCAAAATGATGATTACCATATTATCACATGAAAAAAATATAAAAAAAAAAGATAGAAAATATTATTAAAGAAGAAGAAGGAGAAAATGAAGAAAATGAAAATGAGTATCCATTAATTCCATAGATGCATGGTATTTATAGATTGATTAATTCATAAGAACTAAGCAAAATGAAGTTGAGAAGGCGTGTTATTTAAGTGGAGAATACAAATAGGTGATTTTTTTTTTTATAACCTATGAGATATAATTACATATAGTAAATATGATAGAGTTTTTCTTTAATTAATAAACAAATTAATTAGTGAAAGAATGAAGAAAAAAATTCAAAAAAGGAGAAAAAAGATAAATGGGAATGGAGGCCTCTAAGACATGCCACATAGGATTATCTTAGAGTCTCCTTTTATATATATATATATATATATATATATATATATATATATATATATATATATATATATATATATATATATATATATTGATTAATGGAGAAGTAAATAAAGCATCGTATTCTAACATCCCTTTATTTTCCTTCTTCTGCATTATGAATTTTCTTAGGTAAATTTCTCTTTATCAAAGTAACACTCAATGATTTATCGGATCAGTTTATTTTACTTATTTATTATGAATCGTAAGAGCCATTCAAATTCTATAGTTACATTTATCAATAGCCATTTATTTTTATATTATAATGATACATTAATGTACAATATTTATCATAACATTAATAAGATGTATCTCCTAGCAAATATACAATTATTTGATGAACATTTCGAGTAAAAATAGATAAAAAAAGAAGTCAAAATATGAAGAAAAAAAAACTTCAATATAAATGATAGCCAAAGAGAAGCGTCATATCATCTACTCTATTCCGACTTCACATTATTCATGAATAAATAAATATAGGTTGATATGAATTTAACCAATATGAAATAAACTAAAAATTAGAGGAAGAAAAAAAAAGAAAATAAAAAAAATAATAATACAATTAAATTCAAATATTTGACATTCCTTTTTATTTATTTTTATTCTTTATGACTTTTTTTTAATTTCTATTTCTTCCTCACAGTTAATTATGCTATTTTCCTAATTACAACTATTAATCTATATTTAGTCCCTAAATTGTTTTAAAAAATCACATGTCATTTTTTTCTTTTTACTTTTCTCCACGTAATATTTCAAAAATATCTCAATTTTTTTTACATTTTTTAGTTACATCTCCTATTATTTATGTAATTAGGATGCCTAATAGGAAATAAAATAAAGAATATTAGTTGTAAATTTATAAACTTTAATTTTGACGATACTTTTCTCTCTTTATTTCATGTAAAATCCCCCAATATTAAACTTGTTTTAAAATATTCTCATCTTTTTCTCATACAAATTTAAAGTATTTTAATAAAATTTGATAGAAATGTGAGAAAAAGAAAATTTTCTATACCAAATTAATGGTAAATTTAAACTAAACTTCTCCCTCTCTCTCTCTTTGATTGTTTTCTTTCATTTTCTTATTAATTAATTTATCTTTCTCTTCCTCACAATTTATTATGCATTTTTTTAATTTTTATTACCCTAAATGTCCTCTCAAATCAGAATTAAAATTCTTTCTTTTTTTGCTCGTAATATTTTAAGAATATTTCAACTTTCTTGCCTTTTTATTTATCAAAAGACTTCTATCAAAAATTCTTTAAAAAAAATATGAAAGAAATACCATAATGTTATCATTTTGTATAATTAGCAAGAAATTGACCAACAAAAGCCTGAGATAATTAAGGAATACATATGGTGATCCAATTCAAAATTCAAGTGGAGCTTATATGAATATAATATACCTTGCTAAAGACGTTTCCACCGTACTTCTCATGCAGCCTATTGGTCTTGTGTATCGTCACATGCAAAGTACCATGAAGTAAAATTGGAGTCATTTTTTCACTTTCAAACAACGGATTACAATATAATTAGCAACAAATTAAAACACAAAATTCATATATTAAATAGTGCTCCTACAAATACGTATAGAATTATTGTATAAGTCGAACTCACGTCAAAAGAAAAAATCAATATTGCATGCAAAAAGGATAATTTAGTAAAATTAAAGAGAGCTGAAAATTAGAGTGAGAAATATGATCCGATATTTGCTGTATAAAGGAAGTGATATTCATAAATACATATTGCAAGTTGCCTATGCAACAAATCACACACCTTCTAGGAAGGAATATTACTGTAAATTGCTTAGTGCATATAGTAGCTTTTAGGGGTGGATGTTTAGTTCTTCGATTAGGTTATTTCATTGGTGTGTGCCAAATACCGAATTGAGTTAGTTCGATTCGGCTCAATCTTTTCTAATTCGATTTTATGGTTTTCTACAAGTAAAATAGTACGTACTTGATAAATATTGCACGCACTTCGGCATGGTCAGTGTTTGTGCCTAGACCCAATTGGCCAAACTCATTTCCTCCAAAACCAAAATTATATACACGCTAACATCAAAATCAAAGTAGAAATAAATAACTAATTTGAGCAAAATAAAAAATATCCAAATGCCAAAAAATGATCTTTAATCTGAATACAACTTATTTTCTATTAACACACAAAAATCAAAAAACAGTATATGAGCAAAAAATAAAAAACACCCAAATACCAAAAAATGATTCTTGATATGAATACAAGCTAATTAATCAACACACAAACATTAAAAAAAAAAACGAGATGCCAAAATGTGATCTTTAATATGAATACAAGATATTTTCTATTAACACATAAAAATTAAAAAAACAGTATAGACATCAAAAACAAAGTATAGATAAATATAAAACATGATAAAAAATAAATAAAAAATACCCAGATGCCAAAAAGTAATCTTTTTTTCTTTTTATGTCGGCAAAAAGTGATCTCTAATACAAATATAAAGCCATAACAAAACAACATGAAGAAACAATTTGAAATTCAAGGAATATACTGAGAAAATAAAAGGCAAAAAAGAGACTTACAAGAAAGGGATAGGATATCTACAAGCTAAGAAAGGTCTCTTTTTTAGACTAAAGAAAAGAGCATTGCTAATTAATGATGACTTTCCAATTCCCCCATTAGTAAAAATAATTAATTAATAATTAATACAGTAACTTATACTCATGAATGATGAATGATTATAATTGTTACAAAATTTAATGGAGTTTAATATATAGGATTTATTAATTTTTTAATTAAAAAAAAAGGAAAATAGAGGAAAAAAAGTCAAAAAATGAAGAAAAAAGACAAATAGGATTGAAGCTCTGAAAGGCATGCCATATAGGATTGACTATTGATCTCTTTTATATATATATTGATTCTATATCTCAACTTTAGAATTATGCATCTGAATGCTAATTATGTATCCAAAAATTATAAAATAAGGAATTATTTATAATTTAGCAAAGAATAATGATAAAGAGTAATTAGGGGTAAACTTATTGAGATTTATGTAAGTTTTACATAATTAAATAAACTACTACCATAGTCATTCACAAAATATCTTTGCTTTTGATTTATATCGGAGCTTGTATCTATCTCTCAACTAATCTTTTAAAAGTAAATGTTATCTTCATATCCAAATTTCTAACATACGACCAAAATTATCTTTCTCTAACAATGTTTTTTGTCGTACAACTAAACTTCCCCTCAAATTTTTCTTCACATATCAACAGCTTAAAAAAAACTCAAAAAATGCCGAACTCTTTGGTGCTTTTGGTATTAATAGTTAAATAAAAAATTATCATTCTCTAGCAATTTTTTTTAACAGATACGGTTCTCTTAGTTAGACTCCCGCTAAGCCTAAATCTATCAAAAAGCAAGTCAAAATTCGACTACCTACTAACCTTCTACCCTAATTCATGACCTCTATAACCTTCTATTCAAGGTCATGTCCTCAATAAATTGCGTGATGTGTGTCTAATCACCTCTCTCAAGTACTTCTTCAGCCTACCTCTACTTCTCGTCATACCCATTATGTCCAACCTCTCATGCATTTTTACTGAGACATCTGCACCTCTTTTTCATATGTACAAAATCAATACGTCACTTCCCTCATCTTGTCGAAACATATCAAGATTGAATATTAAATCTATATTACATGAGCAGTAAACATAGAATATTGGAAGTGGAGAGATTTCCACATCGAAATATGCATCTATTAGCATTAGCCCTGATGATATTGGCTATTAGTGCCAAAGAAACATTCTCAACCTTGTCATATTATTATTTGTCATGGATTGGTCTAATTTAGTTTCACTTTAAGGTCGTCTTGTTATTTTCTTTTTTCCTCCCTACTTTGTGATTCAATCATCCGGAGTGTCCATTGATTCAGAAACAACTAATTGGCCATCATGATTATTGTGCAAAGAGTGAGTCTCTTGCAGCAAAATATTAGGACGGAAGCAAAGGCCTTAGACCAAAAAAACAACATAATAAATGTGAAAAATAATGTGTACGTATATTATCCACAAAATTATAAAAAAAAAAAACATAAATCCATTTTTTTTAACATAAAAAGTGTACGTAAATAGGAACATGATAACTAACCTCGAGTCTTTTATCCAAGACATTTATTTGTTTGACAAGGTATTTCTGCTTAATTTCAAGAAGTTATGAGTTTCAAATCAACCACAAATTGAGGATGATGAAATATAGTGCATTGCCTCCTTCCAAGTGATATACTTGATAAAACAACTAATGTTATAAACAGTAAATTTTTTGGCTGAAACTAATTTTTGTTGTTACAGCCAAGCACGTAGACCCAAATACTGTTGGAAACTCAAAAAACATACGTCACGTAGAAGTTAATAATTGAAAATATTGACAACGATATATACAAAGAAAACTATAATTAAAAAAACATAATATTAATATGATTTGATCAATTGACCTACATACTGAAAAAACTAATATTAAAAACACAAATTTATTGAGAAAAATAATCTCTTCTAAACAAAATTTTAAATGACTATAGAGTGTTTATGGGATGAACGAATCATTAATTTATAAAAGTTCAAAACTTTTTCTTCAAAAATAATTAACCAAATATGAAAGAGATGTGTTCCATCAAGGAATTTTTTCCATAAAAAAGGGTAAATTATGGTAAAAAGGTAGACTCAATTTTTTAGATTTAATAATACCGTGTAAATAATTAATGAAGATGTAAATTATTCTCATTTGAATTTTTGGATACTATACACACTCCTAAAAGAATGAGGACAAATTTCCTACAAACTTTGAGTTGTATTTGCGTGTTCGAGTTGAGCAAATTCCGCAAATCCATATCCTTTGCAATGTCCTGTTTCAGGATCTGTAGGTCATTGAAGTTTGAACAAGTGGGCATTGGTTTTCAAGCCTAGAGGTTGTAAATACAAGCCAACAAGTTGATCAACTAATAGAAGCTCTGAAACACTTGATAGAAGTACTAAGCACTTTGAAAATAAAAATAGCGAAAGTACAAGAAATTAAACAATAGATAATAGCAAAAATAACATATAGTAAAAAAATAGAAATTACAACAAAACTATATTAATTGAGATATCAAAACATTAAATTTAACCTTTCAAAACGTTCATCTATCACCTCTAAGCTATAACAAATTATACAATAATATAAATATTAGAACAATATCATAAACCTAATGTTTACACAAAAATTCTTCAAAGCCCACTGTTCATTCATCTATCACCTGTATTCAGCAAAGAAAACATTTAACAAATAGTAATACATCAGAAACTGCAATCAAACAAAACAATGGCATAATAAAGGTGCTCGTTATGATTTGTTCTATCTCAAGTAAATGTTATATCAAATTAATTTCACCACGTAACTAGGGGCTTTGAGCTAAAAGTGACAAAAAAGTTTGAAAATGAGGTGTAGGTGACTCAAGTCTTAATAATTGAGTGTAGGTGATAATTACTTTATTATGGATTAAGAAAGTTGGGCAAGTTTGAGAATAACCCACAAGTTTTTAAATATACACTCTGATCAAATGTTTACCTAATATAATGAAAAATGGATGGAAAAAAGGTGCATTTCTCTCTCTTCTCATCCATTGTTATTTTCTCTCTCTTAGCAATTTTTGTTGTTCATTGTTGCTGCTGCTTTATTCATCATCTGTCACTTTATTATCATAATCTTCTACTACATTATCATCTTCATCTTCTTCTTGTTGACCATTATTATTGTTGTCGTTACTGCTACTGCTGCTATCTGACCAATTTCTTAGGTTAAATTTTGTTTCATACGTCACTTTCTACTTTGACATTACTTTACAGGAGACTTTGATAAGTTAAATTATAATTTTTAGTTGAATTTGTCATCTGGGTAATTGTTATTGTGCTGTTTTTTAAACAATAGATTGAATGCAAACATGAATGCACCATAAGAGACATCTGTTTAAATAGATCAATCATATGTTGCAACAAAAGACATATGTTGGATTCATGTTTATGGTTTTATAATGATAGTGCCATAGCATGAATCGAACAGATGGGTCATCTGTTGCAACAGACTAGTTATCTGTTGCAACAAGATAAATATCCGTTGCAACAGATTAGTGACCTATTGCAACAGAACCTGAACTCAATTCTAACAAACTAGTTATCTGTTACAACAAGGTAAATATCTGTTGCAACATATTAATAACCTGTTACAACAGAACCTGTACTCTGTTCCAACAGACTCTTCGTCTATTGCAACATATGTTTTACCAGTTACAACAAATGACTCGTCTATTGAAATCAGCTTCAGGAGCATAACATGAATCCCAACAGGTAAGTAATCTATTACGATTGATCCCTTACCTGTTGCAACAGATTACACATCTGTTGGGATTTATGTTACACTTTTTTTTAACTAATGACTTTATTTAGGTACCACTAATGGAGGGATCAATAACAATAGGGGTGGATTTTCATGGTCAATGGATCAAAAAGAGCAATCAATATGTATGGCGTTGTAAAGAGGGTGAAATGATAGAGACGATAACTATGACAGTCCAAAGTGATGTTTCGTATGATGATTTAATGAACTTAATCATCAGCTATTGTGGAATGAATTGTCAACCGAAAGAACTCGTCATCAGCTACATGTACAACTTTTTTAAAAATCAGAGGATACTGTCTTTCAAGATAACTAATCCGGTTCGGTTGCGTACTTATCTTAGTGATTCATCCAGGCTAGTGTTAATGGTGTAAGTGGTTGAAAAGATGCGAGAGAATGAGAACTAGAATGTAGAATAAGAACAAAAACAAGACATCTTTAATGATAGATTGGATAATCTAGATATGAACATTCCAAATGATGATCAAACACCTATGCCTGTTGATGCGATCAATACAGAGGGCAGTTCTTCTCGATCGACACAATCTGGCAATCATCAAGATGATAAGACTATCTTTTACAAGGGAATTTCATTCAAGGACAAGGAAGAACTATCTACTATTTTGTTTATTTCTGGCTTGAAAAAAGATTTTAGAATAATAAAGATGATTAATTCGAGCAAATTATTTTGCTATAAATGTGCTAATCCAAACTGCAAGTGGTGGTTGAGATCGGTGAAGTACTTAAGTTCTGACAGATTCATTATTCATAAATATGAAAAGTATCACACAAGTGGTTGGAGAACATTTCGGGCCAAAATCCTCATGCCACGACAAAGGTCCTCGGTGAATATTTTAAGAATAGATTCCCCGATGGCAAAGGCCCTTCTACAAGAGTTATGGCCAATCAAATCCTTGTGAAATTGGATGCCCTAGTCAGTTATTGGAAGATATATACGGCCATGGGGATTTTCAAAGACTTGTTTAGGGGGACACACTAGCATGGGTTTGCAGTCCTCGATGCCTACTATTACATGCTTGAGTCCACAAATCCTGAAAGCAAGACAACATTGCATATTGATGAAAATAGAAGGTTCAAGTACTTTTTTGTATCCTATGGTGCTTGGATTCAAGGTATTCGACATTTGAAAAAAGGCATAGCCATCGACGGTACCTTCTTGAGGACCTGGTATAATGGAGTTCTGTTAGCGGGGGTGGCGTAGGATGCAGAGAATCACATCTTTCCTGTCGCTTTTTATGTAGATAACAAAGAATGTGATTCCTCTTATGGATTTTTTGAACAGATGTGAAGGTGTGTCGAAGATATCGAAGAGTTTTGTTTTGTTTCGGATAGGCATCTAAGTATTCCAAAGATGGGTTCAATTATATTCACTTCAGCTTACTTTGGTTGTTGCATCAGGCATCTTGGAGAGAACATTCAGACCAACTATCACAATAAAAGGATCGTGACTCTTTTTTATAGAGTAGCTAAAGCATATAGTAGAGAGGAGTTTTTAGGTCATTTTAATAAATTAGCAAATATGCATCCCAAGGCAGTAAAACATCTCATACGTGTCGTTTTTGAGTGATGGAGTCGGACATTCTATCCGGCAAATAGGTACATTCTTATGAATTTAGTGTCTTTTTTGAGTTACAAGTTTAGTATGATGTTATACTAAGTGATTTTTTTGTATAGGTACAATATTATAACGTCAAACATAGCCGAATAGGTGAATTCATTGTTTGGTGATGAAAGAGAATTTCCCATCAAGGCTCTGTTTGAAATAATAAATGAAAAGTATGACCAATTTTTTCATGAAAGGCGTGTGGAGTACAAGAACGCAGAAACCCCATTTGTTCTAAATACTCCTCCCAGACTCAGCTCAGAACGCGTTAGGAAATCCACCTTAATCAATATCAACTCATGGGTCTATTTTAAAGACCAAAACATAAATATATATCTCACCTGTAAATCATAAACATCTTGTGGATTCCTAACCCGACTCAACTCAACACAATCTTTCTCAACATCAAGTACATTTGCTTTTCGAATCATTTTCAAATATCAAAAGCTTCAAGAAAACATCATAGGACTCATTCTTGACTTTTAATCTCAAATATCGATATATATTCAATAGTCAAATTTCTCGTGGAAAGGCATAACTCATGAAACTTGTATTAAATCGCTTATAAATCATCAATACATAATGACAATATACAACTCATGGAATAAATTCTCAATTTAAGAAACATGATGGTGAAATAATCATAAATATCAAGCTTATTCAACTCAAATCTCATAAATCATAAGTAAAGAAATTTGGGTGTAAACCCACTTGCAAAATCATGTAAATCAATAATAGAAAGTAAATCTTTAGGCACAAGAACGAAAGGAGTATTCTTGTTCAAGCCCCACATACCTTGGATTTTGATTTTGGAGATGTAGAAACTTGTTTGGAACTTCTTTCTCACACTTTTAGACCAAGATTATTGATGCCCTTAACTTGGAGAACTTAATTCTTGAACAACTTGGAGAAATCTATGGAAGATCTTTGAATTTCTTGAAAGAAAATTTGATTTTTGGGTTGAGAGAAAACCTTAGTTTTCTAAAAAATTCTTGGAGAAATTGGAGAGAAATAGGAGAAAATGATCTTCTCTTTACTACTTTGATGTCTATATAAGTCAACAAAGAGCGGAAATGACCAAAATTCCCATTTGAAAAAGTTGATATTCGCTGATCGGGGCCTGTGATGGTCGATCTGACGGTCCGTTAAGTCTCCTGACGGTCCACCAGATTGTCCATCACTCGAGTGCTAAAACTGGAACATTCTGTGTTGACATGATGATCGAAGTGATGGTCCATCAGGAAACTGATGGTCCACCAAGTCGTCCGTCACTCGAGTGACAAATCTAGGCCATTTTGCCTCGACGTGAAGGTCGAAGTGATGGTTTTTCAGGAAACTGACGGACCATCAAGTCGTCTGTCACTCGAGGACCACAAATGAGACATTCTGTCTCGACCTAATAGACCCCTTGATGGTCCTTCAACTTTTTGATGGTCCACCAACTTGGACGTCGCACGATGGCCTGAAAAATAAGTCACTGCCTTGGCTTGACGGGGCACTTGACGGTCCACCAGGACCTGATGGTCTGCCAGGTCGACCGTCAAACCTGGGCAATCTAATAACGCTGAGTAAAACGTCTATAACTCCCTCGTCCGATGTCAGATTTTGATGATATAAACATCGATCACTTTGGAAGCCATACATATCCACTCAAAAGACGGATTTAGGCTTAAGAAATGATCGAGGTATTACAACTTTTGAGGTTTATCCACAAGTTGTGCCTCCCTACTTTGCGAGAGAGCCTGTATTGAATATTTTTACTGATCAACATCATGCTATTGAGCCCATATTTATGTCGACTAATCCTTATGGCTATACTCACCAGCCTGAATTTCCTCTTAACACTGAGAAGCCTGTTATAACAGAAGAACAAGAGGAAATGACCAGAAAATGGAGAAGTTTGGAACTGTCTATGAAAAACCTCTAGGGACTTGGGGGGTACAAAAGTGTCTCATATAAAGATCTATGCATGTTTCCAGGGGTTCATCTTCCTTTTGGTTTTAAAATGCCGAAGTTTGAGAAGTATGAAGGACATGGAGATCCTGTAGCACATTTGAGACGTTATTGCAACCAACTAAGGGGTGCTGGGGGGAAGGTAGAATTACTCATGGCATATTTCGGTGAGAGTCTTTCAGGCCTAGCTTCAGAATAGTTTGTTGACCAAGACATAAAAAAGTGGATTAGTTGGGATGACCTAGCTAATGAATTTGTGCAACAATTCCAATACAATGTGGAGTTGATTCCTGATGAGAAATCCCTAACTAACATGAAGAAAAAGAGTACTGAGACTTTCAAAGAGTATGCGATTAGATGGCATGAAAAAACTGCTAGGGTGAAACCATTAATGAAAGAAAGTAAGATAGTGGAGGTATTTATTCAAACGCAGGATGAAACATATTATCAACACTTTTTACCTGCATTAGGCAAGCCATTTATTGAGGTCCTCAAAATGGAGGAGATGATAGAGAATGGAATTAAGACCGGTCGCATTGTGAGTTTTCCAACATTGAAAGCGACTACTCAAGCAATTCAAAAAGGTTTGGAAATTGTCGGAGGGAAGAAGTATGAGGAAGATGCATCTGTCATTGTAGTTGGACAACAGGCATGGGCAAGAGGACCACACCATCGTTATCCACAGGCTCAAACCCAAGCTTATGCCCAAGCTCTACAGAATCACTTCTAAAATCCATTATAGTCCATTTCTCCGCCGTCATATCCAGTATACAATGCACAACCATATGTTCAATCACCTTCTTACCCACAATGGAGTGCACCAACTCCTCAAAGTCATCCTCAAACTCCACAAACATACTGAAGCCCTTCTAGGCCAGATTTTTGGTCCAAGCCAAATAATGAAATGAGGCAGAAGTCGAGGGATAGATTCACACCAATTGGAGAGTCATATGCCAGTTTATTCTAGAGATTGGTACAGTGGATCATGATTACTCCTCTCCTTGGGTATACTCTTGACCCATATTCAAGAAGTTTTGATCCTAATTTATGATGTGCATATCATTCTGATGTTCAGCGTCACATTATTGAAGATTGTCGTGCTTTGAAAAGAGAAATTGAAAAGATGATTCAAGATAAATCAATAATGGTGCAGAACATTGACAGTGAGGAAAATTCTAGTCATGCTGATATGCAAACCAGTGGCTAAGATGTCAGGCTGAGCAATTGAGAAGTCACCCCTCTCCCTACTAGGAAGAGGTCTGGTAGCCTGTTTTATTTTATTTTCTGTTATCCAAATTATTTTAGGGTTGTAGTTCGGGATCTATCTTGTTTTGTCCTTTTGTCGTTATGTTCAAATCCTTCTATCTTTCATTTTAATTAAATGGAGTGTCCCTTTTTCCTTTGTGTTTTAAATTTTTGTTGTTTGTTTGTTTTCTATACACAGTACATTTTATGTTGATTCTAGAGTTATGACATGCTAGCAGAATTTTCATCCAGATCTTAAAATCCAGTTTAAGCATGAACATTGAGTCAAAGGATTAATGTTAGAAAACGAGAGTATTTGAGGACATAGGTAGAGTGTTGAGACATTTGGTGAAAAGTTGAAGCCTTATTTGAAAAATTAAGGCAATTAATTTGAGAATCGCAAGAATAACTTGGTCATCAATTGAAAGACATGTCTCAATTAGGTCAAATAGTAAATGTGTGGTCCTACATCAAAAGGAACAGAAAAATTAGCTCCACGAAAGCATGAGTCATTCGATGTGAGGAATGTACAACAAAGGTGGAGTTTGCGGAAGAAGTAGTGAGGCCCAGACTCAGTCAAAGTTAATGTTGTAAGAAATGTCACAATGATCTTCATCTTTCACTTTCACTTGCATGCTATCTACTAGTATTTTCAAGGATTGATATGACGAAAGCATTTTATTCTGTTATCCAAACATTATGTCATCCTTTGTTTACCCCATTTGAGATTTAGTCCTATTTTCTTTCATACCCCTTTTTTGGAATCAAGATAGAGTCAGCAAAACTCAAAAGAAAAGTGTCGAGCAAAAGAATAGAGTCAGAAAGTTTCAAAAAAAAAAGAAGAAAAGAGAAAAAATGTGTCCAAAAAGAAAAAAGAGTGTCAAGAAAAATAAAATCAGGAAAATCACAAAGAAAAAAAAAGTCAAAAGAAAAAAAAAATCAGAATCGAGAAAAACAAACTGCCAGAACTACGCGTGAACTGATTCTCCTCTTTCGAGGGTGAGATACGTAGGCTGCCCTACTTTGGGCTCGGTCCAACCAAATAATCATTTAGAATTGCCCAGTCAAAAAAAAATTGGGGCATGAGTTAATTCTTGTTGTTTGAGTCGATTCCAAAAGTTGTAAGTCCCACCCCACTTCAAGTGTCGTTTGGGCCCCATGCCATCCTTTATTTCTAACCTTATCCGAAAGCTAAGCTACAACCAAAGAAAGACCTTCAGATCAATCTTTGAGAATGCTAAGACTAAGCATGCAATGGATGTGATGATGCATTTTGGGAACTACTTTTCTTCCTCAGCGTAAGGAATTAGGAGAGAAATAAAAATGAGAAACTCTTATCGGTGAAAACCCTCATGGGCGTTGTAAGACGATGGTGAGTTGAGACAAATAAAAATAAGAAAGTCTTATCGGTAAAAATCCTCACGGGCACCGTAAGACGACTGTGAGTTGAGAGAAATGAAAATTAGAGAATCTCATTGGTGAAAAAAACACCTCATGGATACCATAAGGCAATGGTGAGCCGAGAGAAAGAAAATGAGAGAGGCTTATTGGCGAAAACCCTTCAAGGTGTCACTAGCCGAATGAGGTCTCTGAATGCAATGGACCCAAGGAAGTAACTCAATTTCAGGGTCATTAGCTCAACAACAATTGGTGAAAGTTTGGATGAAAAGATTAAGCAGCTTAATCCAAATGCATGGCATAATCATTAGAGTTGATTGTCATTTTAGATTAATTTTTCATTTCTTTGTTTCAAATGGGGACATTCATTGTCTTTTCTTTCTTCTCTTTATTTTTATTTTTATTTTCTTGAGTCAGTTATCCAAATAAAAAAAATCATTGTCATTTTTCTCGTGTCTTTGAGTCAAGTCCATGACAAAATAAGTGAGAAAAGATTTCAAAACTAGCTACCAGCTTCTTCAATTGCACAAAGCAAGACAAAGTCAGCATATGAAAGAGACATGATTGTGAGCCGAATAAGGCATGCAAAAAGTTGTCAACTGACAAGTCTGGGAACTCATGGAAATACCAAGGTTAAAAGGGTTTATCCGAGAAGCATGACAAAGCAGAGATATTATATCTGTTTTAGAGTCAATCTTAATAATTTGAGTTTGGGTCAATGATGCAGCAAGTCAGTGACACATTCTAATGGTTGAAAGAAAGATTAAATGTGACAGTGGCAAGAGTGATTGCCGCAAAAGCTAAAGCCACAAATCAGCCACCATGTTTTAAACTCACAAGTTTTCTTTGTATGAAATAGGAACTGTCACACCCCTTTTTCGCCCGAAGGGATCGAGTCGAAGGGTTTTTTCAATTAAAGTGACGGTATTGAATAGGGATATTTTTTTATCATTTTCAGAGTCGCCACTTGAAATTGAGTTATGGTGTTCCAAGTCACCTTATTGAATCCCTAATCAAAAGGAAATGACTCTTATTTGGTCTGCGAAAACAGAAAATGGGTAAGGAATTCTGTTGATTAAGGGGAAGGTGTGAGGCATCCCTCGAATCCCGTGGTTCTATCACGGTCGCTTTTATTGACTTATACTTAACTAAAATTATTTCGACAAATTGCGTCAAGGCCAAAATTCGCTCATTTTTTGATATACTAAAAACTTGTCTATTATCTTATATTAAATAAATCAGTGAAAACAAATTTTAGAAAAAATATATTTTTTTTTTATTATTAAGGTGCATTATTGCATCCTTAAAATTTTAAACGTCTCATAAAGATGCGTATGCCGCATTCTTAATATAGACAAATATTTAATTATTTGAAGTAATTAATCTTGACAAAAATCTTAAACAAAAATAAATTTAATAAATCAGTTAATTAATAATAAAATTATTAAAACTTTATCAATAATAATGGGAACAAGATAAAATAAAATAATTATAATGATATAATAATAAAAATGATGCAGATACATAACTAACTATATTTTAATCATATATTCTGCTAATTTCAAAAATATGATATATTATTATTATTATTTAATTAATATAACCTATATAGTATATTATGAGATAATCTAAATTTCCCAAAATCTTATTCCAATACAAAGAAAGGAGATATGAGGAAAAAACAAGAAAAACGTAACCTATCAACGACAAAAACCTCACCGGAGTTAACTTTTGATTTTTCCTCTCTCCCTCTCGTTATCTTCTACTGTGTAAGTATGTGCAAGTGTATAAGCGTCTACAAAGAGGACAATTATTGTATATGTAATAGTGTGCAGGTGAATTATATTCTATTTGTGTATTTGATGAATGAAAATATGAATATTGCTATAGTGTTTGAGTTGGTGAGGATTTGCGAGCGAAGATCTGGTCGACGCGCCGTGGCCGAAGCAGTGACTGCTGGCTGCGGCGGCAGATCTGGCTTTGCTTTCTTCTCCGGCCGATCGGCGGCGACAAGTTGCAGCGAAGACCTGATTGGATCAAACCGACGCGCCGCTGCCAGATCTGGTCGTGAGCCGGCGTCGCGGATCAGGCGGGTCTGGTCATGTTCTCAGGTTGGGAAGTCGGGTCGGGTCCGGTCGCTGGATGACGCTGAGGGACGATTTTGTCTTTGGCGATCACCGACCGGCGGTGACGCGGTGGCGAGGGTGCATCTGAGTCACAGGAAAAGGGAAAGGGACAGTGACAGTGACATATCACCGGCATTGGTGGCGCAGATTCGATGAGGAATCGGCCGGAGAGAGAAACGGTGACTCCGCTGGTGGCAAGGAAATAGGGAAGAGGGAGGCGCTTGTGTGGGAGGAGAATGGCGACGATGGCGATGGGACGATGATTCCAGCAAAATATTTTACCGGAAAGATCTGTTTCCCTTTTTTTCGTTTACTCCCTTCCATCGTCTCTCTCTCACAAACTTTCTATATCTCTCTGTTATGGTGTATGGGGTTGTTCTATTGTATGAAAATCTCTATGAGAGTATTTGTGAAGTGTGTGCAAGAAACTGTGTATAGATAAAAATAAATTAATATATCTGTGTATGAATATAGGTATCTGTGAATATAAATTGTGATATTTATTTATCTTTTTTGCTTTTCTATCCGTTTCAAATTTTAACCAAACAATGTTACATACGAAAAATAACATTCAATACATAATAAAATATGAATTCATATAATAAATTAACAACATCTATTAAATAATACATGAAATTTGTTTATACAATTTCATTCATGCTTTTCATAATATAATTTACAACATGAAATGATTCAGATTTAAAGAAAAACCTGTTTTTGATTCAAACGGAGTAAGAAGCAAGAAATAATGGTCACCGGAAATCTCAAACGGAAAACTCTTAAACTTCAAATTTTTTCTTTCTTTGTTTTCTTCTCTTTTCCTGCTCTTTTTTTTTTACTCTGTTTATTTTTTTTGGTTTCTGATCTTCTGTTTTTTTTAGTCCTCCGTCCCTCTGTATGTTGTTTTTGTGTTGTGTATATAAAGATTAAGGAATTGTTGCAGTTGAGCAAGTTGAGTCAGTAGGTTTACGTGGGGAGGAAATTGAGGGAAATGTGGGGAATGTGGGGGACTTAGGATAAGATTTCTTTTTTTTTTTTTAAATAACAAAAAATAATAAATAAATAAATAAATAAGATAATAATAACAAATAAAGTAATAATAATAATATAATAATAATAATAATAATAATTAATTAATTTTTATATTTCAAAAATACAATAAAAGTCTAAAAATAGTCAAAAATAAATTATATAATTAAGATAGTACAAAACTACTAACTTATTTATTTAAAAATATATATATAAATATTTTATTTTTTTTTAAATTTTTTTTTAAAAGGAATAAAACAGAATAATATCCTAAAATTAAATTCATTTAATTATTTATATTATATTAAAAATAAAATAATAGTAAAAATAATATATGATTAAATATAAATATAAATATTTAATATCGATAAACAAGTTAAAATTTAGGGAGGATCAAAAATCACGTGTCTACAGGAACACATGTTACATTCAGATCAAGGATTTCAGAGACTAAACATCAAAGACCGTAATTTCGCACTTCTACAAATGCAAGAGGCAATGTTGTTGCACAAGTTTGGTAATCAAAACCATGATAAAACTCATAATTCAAGATCTCTAGAAGACACACTTCCTTGTCAAGGAGATGAATTTCCTTGGAAAATTCAAGTGACATTTGTAAGGAGACACACTTCCTTGTTTGGATAATTCAAGCAACATTTGTAGAGAGACGCACTTCAATATTTGGGTAATTTAAGTGGTATTTGTAAGGAGTCGCACTTTCTTGTTTGGGCAATTCAAGCAACATTTGTAAGGAGACACACTTCTTTATTTGGTAATTCAAGCGGTATTTGTAAGGAGATGCACTTCCTTGTTTGGGCAATTCAAGCAACATTTGTAAGGAGACGCACTTCCTTGTTTGGAAAATTCAAGCAACATTTGTAAGGAGATGTACTTTTTTGTTTGGGTAATTCAAGCAGCATTGGTAAGGAGACACACTTTCTTGTTTTGGTAATTTAAGTGGCATTGGTAAGGAGACTCACTTCCTTGTTTTGGTAATTTAAGAGGCAATGGTAAGGAGACAGACTTTCCTATTTGGATATTTCTAGCAACATTTGTAAGGAGACGCACTTCCTTGTTTGGGTAATTCAAGCAACATTGGTAAGGAGACACACTTCCTTGTTTTGGTAATTTAAGAAGCATTGGTAAGGAGACGCACTTCCTTGTTTTGGTAATTCAAGAGGCATTGGTAAGGAGATGCACTTTCCTGTTTGGGTATTTCTAGCAATATTTTTAAGGATACACATTTCTTTGTTTGGGTAAGTCAAGCGGCATTTGTAAGGAGATACACTTCCTTGTTTGGGTAATTCAACCGACATTTGTAAGGATATGCACTTCCTTGTTTTGGTAATTCAAGCAACATCTATAAGGAGACGTACTTTCTTGTTTGGGTAATTCAAGCAACATCTGTAAGGAGACACACTTCCTTGTTTAGGTAATTTAAGCGGCATTTGTAAGGAGATGCACTTCCTTGTTTTGATAACTCAAGCAACATTGGAGACCGCTCGAAGCACAGGGCGAATAAATGGAAAGTCAAACAACAAGGTGAAGAAATTGAAAGTCAATAAATTGAAAAATAGCAAGTCAGGAGCCCACCTAGAGAACAGGGTGAAGAAATTGAAAGTTAGGAAACAAGTTGAAGAAATTGAAAGTCAGGAGCCCGCGTGAAGAATAGGGTGATGAAACTCAAGTCAAGAGTTCAAAAAAAGCTGCATAGATAGGACTTTTGTAATTTTATTTATCTTTTTAACTCTTGTAATTTTTCATTTTTTGATGTAATGACAGAGCCGCGACCGGAACCTCGATGGAACCTCACTCGACTCTCCAACTCGGTATAGTCCATCTCTTTCCAATCCTCTGAGATAGCCATGACTTCATTCCCTCATAACTTGGGTAGGTAGGATATCCTATATCAAGACTTGGTATCCCTCTCTCCTTCTGTTTCATTCTTTTGAATAATGGTCGGGACAAATTTCTATCTCATTGTATACTTTTTTGTCTGAAAACACTTCGTGTTTACATTCAAAGGGGATATGCTACAGACAACTAATTTTGTCCCTCCCGAAAATCCAATTTATCCATTTTTACTTTCGTCTTACCATGTGTCCTCCCCCGTGTGATAATTCCTTCACAAAAGGACAAAAATTAACAAACTTTTGACACCTCCCTCACACTACCCCACACCCCTACCTTTACCCTTTAACCCTTCCACATTTCTTTTCCACAAATAAAGGGGGAGTATATACACTATACACCACACAGAAAAAAAAGCTGACCATAAACACATAGACATAGAAAGAAGACACATGACCGAAGAGTGAATTAAAGAAAGAAACAGTGGGAAGAAATTAGGAGCAGGGGAGCTCCGATGAGGGAGATAGAGATCGGGATAGTCGAGAAAGAGATAGAATGAGAGAGGATTCGGGGAGGGAACCCATTATCATCTTGAACCAAAAAATAAAAAAAGGGGAATGATCTTTTCTTCTCTGCATCTTAGACCCCATATTTTCTCCTTCTTTCTTCATCACACACACGAAATTCATCCTTTCTTCTACACCAAAAACCACATACGCACACACGCATAGAAACCAAAGCGAGGGAGGTCAAGAAAGTTGCGACAGTGAAGAAACGAAAAAAATGGATTGAAACCATTGGGTTCTGATTGGAACAGTGAAACTGGAGAGAAATCAGGTCACTGTTGAGCCATCTCTGGAGGAAGGACTGCTTGAATCAGTCCCCATGTACCAAATCATCATTTCAGTCTCAAAAAAACTCCTCAAATCTCCCTTTCTTGTCGTTGTTATTGCCGTTGAAGCTCGTCGGAGCTTCAACCTCTTTTGTGTCCACGGGACTTTTTGAAGTTCTGGTTTTTCTTTGTATTTGTTGGTCTTAGTGGATCCTTGTTCGGGCCATATTTTGGTGTTTTGTCTCGGTCGTGGTCGTTCGTTGATTTCGTTCTAAATCTGTTTTGGTTCGAATTAGAATTGGGGTTACCGCGTTCAAGGCTATTTTCTCAACTGATTAGGAGAGTTTGGGTTTGGGTTATCATCTTAGGCAGTTTCTGAATTGATTTGGGAGAGTTGATATTGTGGTATTCTTCGAGGTTTCGGGACCGCCTTATTCTCTTCTTAATCAATCGAGAGTATTCGAAAGGTCCATCTCCATAACTCTTGCCTTTTATTTCATTTTAATTTGGTATATCAGTATTGTGACTATGTGTTGGGTGATTATAATTGTTTGATATTGTTGATGTTATGATTATGTAGTTGGTGACGTGACTCCGGTGGTATGAGGAATGAATTTGATTAGTTTTAAATGGTGTGATTGATAGAAAGGAATTTGGGGTGGAATCAAGGAGTTGATAAAAAATAGAATTGAGATTAACTTGGGTTTATTATTGTTTTGTTTAATCTGGAATAATCATGAATATGATGTTGAACGTGATATATCATCGAGCGGGTAGGCATGTAGTAGGCTTGGGTAGGCAAACGTAGAATTGGTGATTTGTTGGAATGTTTGAAATATTTGTTGAATGTTTTGTTTATCGTATTTGAAAAGTGTACAATTTGGCTGGGGAATACCCCGAGGCACATTGTATTTATTCACTGGGGAATGCCCCGACGTACCATGTTTGCAGAAGACGTTCGTGAGGAAGGCCCGAGGCATCGGGTAAAGCATCGGAGCGTAGTTAGGTTTAGTGTAGCTTAGATAGGATTTATTTTTGCACTTTTCTATTTTGGACTGTATAAATTGGACTGGATACTATATTTTTTATTCGTTTTTATTTTGTTTATTTGTTTGATTGTTTTACGTGTTTTATGTGGTTTGAACATTCGTAGTGTCAAAATTAGCTGATATTTTCTACGAAGCGACCGTGGTCAAACCACGGGATCAAAGGGGTGCCTAACACCTTCCCCTAGGTTAACAGATTTCCTTAGTCATAATCTCTGTTCATGGATTAGTTATAGAGTCAAAATCATTTTGAAAAGGATTTCCAAAGGTGACTTGGCACACCGGACCATGTCAAGTGGCGACTCTGAATAAAAATGTAAATAATCCTTTTTTGAAATAAATTTTCAATCTTTTGTCACTTTGATAATAAAAACCCTTTCGAAACTTAAAATCGAATCTTTTTGGAGTTAAAAAAGGGGTGTGACAGCTGTGGTTTTTGCTTTAAAAATTTGGAGACATTATTTGTATGGTGTTCATGTTGATGTCTTTACTGATCATAAAAGCTTGCAGTATGTGTTTACTCAGAGGGAGTTGAATCTTAGACAAAGAAGATGGCTAGAGTTGCTAAAAGACTATGATATGAGTGTGTTGTATCACCCGAGCAAGGCCAATGTCGTGGAAGATGCCCTTAGCAGGTTGTCTATGGGTAGTGTAGCTCATGTATGGAATGATAATAAAGAATTAGCTCGCAATGTACATCGTTTGGCTTGGGTGTTAGGTTGCTTGATTCTGCTGATGGGAGTATGTTAGTGCAGAGTAGTTTCGAGTCCTCTATAGTCTCTGAAGTGAAGGAGAAACAAGACTTAGATGCTAGTTTGGTCAGACTGAAAGAGTCAGTCAAAGACCAAAAGGTTGAGGTTTTCTCCCAAGGGGGAGATAGGGTGTTGAGATTACAGAGTAGATTGTGTGTTCCCAATGTTGATGATCTGAGGCAGAGAATTATGGCTGAAGAGCATGGCACACGATATTCTATTCATCCAGGTGCTACCAAGATGTACCGCGACTTGCAGGAAATATATTGGTGGAGTGGTTAGAAGAAAGATATAGCAACGTTTGTTGCAAAGTGTGCGAGTTGCCAACAGGTTAAGGTTGAGCACTAAAGACCTGGTGGTAAGATGCAAGAGTTTAGCATTCCTTCTTGGAAGTGGTAAGAGGTGAATATGGATTTTGTGACTGGTTTACCCCCTTCACATCTTCATCATAATTCTATTTGGGTTATCATAGACAGATTGACTAAGTCAGCGTATTTCCTACCTATGCATACATCTTATATAGTTGAGGATTATGTTAGATTGTATGTTCGTGAGTTAGTCAGGTTGCATGGAGTTTCCTTGTCATGGAGAATTCAATTTCACTAGATCTCCCGGGACCTACCAAATCCTCCTATGAAAACAAATCTCATTGATTTTGACCATGACCCCCTAACTTGACTAGTGGGAGAGGTCGATCATGGTTCAAGCGGATCATAGTGAGTCGCAAAGAATTAAGCAGCCCTGGAATCACTTTCAAACTTCTGGATAGGCCTGAGAAAGCCTAGACCAAAGGTCATTTTCCATTTCAAATAAAAGATAGCGATAGTCTGCTTCTTGCACCTTATTTCAAAATCAAGAAAAGCCTTGATCGATATGAGAAAGATACGCTTAGTCAGGTTGCATGGAGTTCCCTTGTCCATCATCTCAGATAGAGGTACTCAGTTCACTTCACAGTTCTAGAGAGAATTTCAAAAGGGTCTTCGTACCCAAGTTCATTTGAGTTTTGCTTTTCATCCATACACTGATGGTCAGGTGGAGAGGACTATTCAGACTTTGGAGGACATGTTGAGAGCATATGCACTTGATTTCAAAGGTAGTTGGGATGAACATTTTCCTTTGATTGAGTTTGCTTATAACAATAGTTACCATGCTAGCATCCAGATGGCACCATTAGAGGCTTTGTATGAGAGGAGATGTAGATCGCCGATAGGTTGGTTCGAAGTGGGTGAAGCTGCTATAGTTGGACCTGATGCTGTATTTGAGTCCATGGAGAAGGTAAGGTTGATTAGAAAAAGATTAAAAGCAACTCAGAGTCGTCAGAAGTCTTATGCAGATGTGAGGAGAAGAGACCTTGAGTTCGAAGTTGGTGACTTTGTGTATCTGAAAATTTCGCCCATGAAAGGAGTGAAGAGGTTTGGGAAAAAGGAAAAGCTTAGCCCCCGGTATATTGGTCCTTATAGAGTTTTGAGTCATGTTGGAAAAGTAGCCTATGAGATTGAGTTACCCGTGGAATTGTCAGCTGTTCATCCGGTATTCCATGTATCTATGCTTAGGAAGTGTATTGGTGATGCTGTTGTCGTTGATCCTTCAGAGAACCCTGATGTCCAGAATATTCTTTTGTACGATGAGGTTCCAGTTAAGATTCTAGACTATCAGATCCATTGACTAAGAAACAAAGAAGTTCCCTTGGTCAAAGTTTTGTGGAGAAATCAGTCAGTTGAGGGCGTTACTTGGGAAGCAGAAGCAGACATGCGAGCCAAGTACCCACACCTCTTCTACAAGCAAGTTGAAAGTACTATTCTTTCTTAATTAAGCCCTTTTATATTCATGATTCAGTTGTCTAGCCATTCTCATCAAAAGTTCATTGTATTCTTTAACGTATTCGAGAGCTTAGAGTGACGTTGAGTCATTTGAGCAAGTTATTTTGGTTGTGTATTCTCAATTTTCTCTATATTCTTATCCTATCAAGAGACATTCAAGGACGAATGTTCCCAAGGAGGAGATATTGTAAGACCCCATGAAGTTCCCTCATCGTTAAAGCCTTCCGAATGAATTAAAAGAAGCCTTACCCTTAGAAATGTGGCTAAGTGTTCCAACACTTAGTTTTATTTTGAAACCTTAACTTCGATGAATTATTTTACGACCTTTCCGACATCCGTTTTTTGATTTTCAAGTTTCGTTAAGATGGGGAAAGTCAATATTACATCTTGGGTGAGTTTTGGAATTTTTGGACCTTGTTAAGGTCGTGTTTGGATTTCGAACTAGTGAGCCTCCGCGATAGCGAGGCGCCGCCCTGCTCTCTCCCCCGTCCTAGGCAAGGCACCACCCTGGGTTCTCCCAGGGCCTAAGCAAGGCGCCACCCTGGGTTCTCCTAGGGCCTAAGCAGGGCGCCCCCTGGCACTCCCGTGGTCCAATAATTTTCAGTCTTATTCCGACTTTTTAACACAAAATTGAGACGTAATTGGCCATTTTCGTTCGTCTCTCCAGAAACCCAGAAGAAACAACATACAACCTCCCAAAGAAAAATCAAGATCTACCAAAATTCGTTCGTTAAATTCCAAAAATAATTCAAGAATCATAATCCCCAAGTCGAGATCTTCAAGGAGCATATATTAGTTTCACGAGTAGAGTTCCGGAATCGCAAGTTCAACCAAATCACAAATTTAAGGTATGTGGGTGTTGAATAAGAACAATCCTTCCGTTCTTGTGCCCAAAACTTGATTTTTATTCAAGTATTTATGATTATAATTGAAGTTATGTCAAAATTTTCTTGTTTGAAGATTATGAAATTATGAGTTATCTAAGTTATGAATTTCATGATATTTTTACTCATTATGCTTTGATCTAAAATTTATATTGTGATTTGTATGGATTTTTGATGAGTTAATATTGTTGAATAAATTTCCAAAAATGATATTGAATATGAATAATTGTTTTGGATTTGATATTGGACAAGTATGGAATTTGAGAATATATTTTGAAGATTGAATTATTATATCAATGTTAAGGTTGAAATTGAATTTTTATGAAGTTATGATTTGGAGTCCTCCTCTAATATATTATTTATCGAGATTTGAAGTGAATTATATATTATGAATTTTGAATCAAATTAGTAATCCACAATCTTGTATGATTTGAATTGAAGAGAAATATGAATTGGTCTTTATTATAGAACCTTGAGTTATTTTGAGGTGGATTTCCTAAATGAGTTCTGATCTGAGTATAGGAGTAGTATTTAGCACCGAGCGAGAAGTGTGGGCTTAGCGCATCCTACTTCTCCAAAACTATGTGCCACCGTAGGATTGAGATTTGTAGGCCTAAGGCCAAGTTGTGATCACTGAGTTGAGGTTATACTCCCTGGCAAGAGTATGATGCTCCTCCCCAACGTGGGGCTTCTTCCTTAGGAGGACAAAATGTTGGACTCCATGACAACTCACATAGTTTATGTCGGTTAAAATAAACTCCCATAGTCCCTACTCTAAATAAGTTGAAAGTATGAGTTTTGAAAGTGTTGTTTACAGATTTCTTTAGCTTATGAGTTTTTGAGAATAAAAGAAGAAAGTCATATTTTTGAGCTAAGTATAATGACTCACGAGATTTATGATATACGTTTCATTATTTATGATGTAAGGATAAGATATTTCAGATTCGTTCAAGCGTTGTGAGTCATTATTGTCAGCATGCATGATTTTTATAAATATAAATGATATTATTTATTTAACTGCATACACCCCCATATACTCAGTACTTTCCCAAGGTGTTGACCCACATATTCGTATGTGGGATATATTTTCTTATGATGTAGGTTCAGGTGCTCAGTATCAACAATGTTAGTGATTTTTGAGTGCCTGCATCTACATTCCTGCAGTGGTGAGTCCTCATGGTTTGAGGACCAATTCTTCAGATGTTCTGTATTATCAGTAGTTGTTTTGATGTTTTATTATTTGAGTATGAGTCAGTTGGGGATCTGTCACATTGGCTCCCTATTCTTGAGTTTTAGAGGCTCTGTCAGACTAAGTTATTAGTTGTAATATTAGACTTTTCTGTATCTTGTGATTTGGACATTTTATATTTTCAGTGTGTATTGATGAGATTTGATTCTGATTACCCGATTTAAATTCCTAAAATGAGTGTGGAATGCAGTAGTTGACTCAAAGGGTTAGCTTGGGGCTACATGTAACCTTAAGCACCGTGTGACGTATCGGGGCGAGATTTCGGAGTGTTACAGAAGTGGTTCCATTTTTATGCAGATTATTCCTCTAAACCCATTTTTACTCTAGCCTTTAATGATGGTCGGCAGAAGTTGATCCAGTTTTACTTCCTTTTATCTGCAAACAAGAGAAAAAGATTTGATATCAAACAAGATAATAACAAAAAGAACATTACAAAAGGGTTACATAAAATTGAATGAATCAACAGATGACCCATCTGATGCAATAGATTCCCCATCTGTTGGAATAAAGCAAACTAGCCTTGCTATTGGTTTGATTTCTTCCTATAATTCTTACGTTTGTTCCAACAACTGATTCATCATTTACAACAATTGAAAAAACCATTGCAACACCACTACTAACATCAACAACAAAGAAACAATACCATATGTTCCAACACTATCAACAACACAAACACCACATGTACAACAACAACACCAAAGTAACAAACAAAAGATATAAAAAAGTGATACTGACAACAAGGATTTTTAAGTTCTCCCAACAAAATACTTTTTTACGTATTTTAATAAAAATAATAATTCGTTCATTCAAGACTTAAAAATCACCTTTCAATTTTTTCAATAAATAGGAATCTGGTAATGGGTAAATCATTAATAACAACAGATGTAAATATCTAATTTAAATAACTGACAAGGAAGAAGACGAGAAGGAAAGAGCAATAGTGAACCATACCTGCAATGTAAAAAAAGCAAAGAGATCAGAACACCCAGTTCAGTAGAGAAAAGATATTGATCAGTTGAGATCCAAAAGATGAGAGAAAAGAGAGGAAAAAGGGGAGAAAGAGAATTGTGAATAAAGAAGAGAGATAAGTTGAGTTAATTTATGGTTGAAGGAGAGAGTAGAGAGTATTCTAGATATAGGTTTTAAATATTCATTAATAAATTTTGAGTGGCACGAGGAGACGACGATATTGAAAAGACTATATAAGAGTACTCAATTAGGAGATTTTTGAGTTATCCAAGTAATATTTTTTATCGCCTTAGTGTTTTATCAATTTTATCTCAGACAGAAAATACCTAAATTGCTTTAAAAAAAGATCTTAAAATATATAAGTCATACTTTTCAACCGATGACAATTTTAGTTTGAAAATTTCCAAAGCTCGGTTATCTGTCGCAATAGATGGCAACACCTATTTGATAATTTACAACAAATGGCTAATCTGTTGCAATAAATGACTTAATCTGTTTGGTAAATTCCAATAGATAAGTCATCTATTGCAACAGGTTGAACATTTATTTTTATACAATTTCAATTGAGTTCATATGTTCAACTACAACTTCAATTGATTAATCTAGTACTAGGGGTGAGTTCAAAGGGTCAATTACAACTTCAAGTGAGTCTTTTGGCAATTGCATGATGTTGGTATTGCGTTCCTCCCAACCATAGTCATCGATCGATCACTCTGAGTTGAAGTGATTCTTATTACCTTATTGTTAGGCTAATTCCTAAATTTATTAATCTACCACTAGGGGTGAGTTCATAGGATCAACTATAACTTCAATTGAGTCTATTGGCAATTGCATGATATTGGTATTCCGCTCCTCCCGACTAGAGTCTTCGATAGATCACTTTGGTTGATGTGATTCTTATTACCTCATTGTCAAGCTAATATCTAAGTTGATTAATTTAGTAACAGAGGTGAGTTCGTAGGGTCTACTACAACTTCAATTTAGTCATTTGACAATTGCATAATATTGGTATTACGCTCCTCCTGACCAGAGTCATCGATCGATCACTCTGAGTTGAAGCGATTCTTATTACCGCATTGTCAAACTAATGCCAAAATTTATTAATCTAGGAGCAGGGGTGAGTTCATAAGGTCAACTACAACTTCAATTGAGTCTTTTGGCAATTGCATGGTGTTGGTATTAATCTCCTCCCACCCAGAGTTGTCGATCGATCACTATGAGTTGAAGAGATTCTTATTACTTCATAGTCAATCTAATACCTAAATTGCTTTAAAATAATAATAATAAAAAAGATCTTAAAACATATAAGTCATACTTTGTAACAAATGAAAATTTCTATTTGAAAATTTCCAACAGCTCGATCATCTATCGTAATAGATGGTAGCACATATTTAATAATTTATAATAGATGGGTAATTTGTTGCAACCAATGACTTAATCTGTTTGATAAATTCCAATAGATAAGTCATTTGTTTCAACAGGTTGAACATTTGTTTTATATAATTAAAATTGAGTTCATATGTGCAATAATACCTAAATTGATTAATGTAGGACTAGGTGTGAATTCATAGGGTCAACTACAACTTCAATTGAGTATGTTTGCAATTGCATGATGTTGATATTGCATTTCTCCCGATCAGAGTCGTCGATCGATCACTCTGAGTTGAAGCGATTCTTAATACCTAATATGTTCAACTAATACCTAAATTGATTAATATAGGACTAGGGGTGAGTTCATAGGGTCAACCACAACTACAATTGAGTGTTTTGGCAATTGTATAATGAAACGGTATTGCATTCCTCCTGACCAGAGTTGTCTATAGATCACTCTGATTTGAAGCGATTCTTATTACCTAATTTTCAACCAATACCTAAATTGATTAATATAGGACTAGGGGTGAGTTCATAGGGTCAACTACAACTTCAATTGAGTCTTTTGTCAATTGCATGATAAGACGGTATTTAGTTCCTCCCGACCAGAGTAGTCGATCAATCAATCTGAGTTGAAGCGATTCTTATTACCTTATATGTTCAACTAATACCTAAATTGATTTAAAATAATTAAATAAAAAAATATTAAAACATATAAGTCATACTTTGCAACAGATGACAATTTTTGTTTGAAAATTTCCAATGGCTCGATTATCTGCTGCAACAGATGGCAACGCCTATTTGATAATTTACAATAGATAGTTAATCTGTTGCAACAGGTGACTTAATCTGTTTGATAAATTCCAACAGATAAGTCATCTGTTGCAACACATTGAACATTTGTTTTTATACAATTTCAATTGAATTCATATGTTCAACTACTACTTCAATTGATTAATCTAGGACTAGGAGTGAGTTCATAAGGTCAACTACAATTTCAATTGAGTCTTTTGGCAATTGCATGATGAGACGGTTAAAAATTATGCATGTCTTTTAAAATTTTAAAAAATAATTAAGATCAATTCGGACCAAATTAATATTTTCAAAACTTGTCATTCTTTTCCAAAATACAAATCAACCAATAAAAATCATCCATTTGTGAGAAAAGTATTTCATCATTTCGAATCTCGATTTCTCGCTCTTTTTTCTCTCTCAACAATACAAACAACAACTACTCAAAAAATCACTCAACTCTTCACAATAGATTAATTTTTTTTCTCATTTTTGACCACATAGGTGTTATTTTTGACTTCATTCTTGCTTGTATCAGTCGTTTTCTCTATCGTTGTATGTAATAGAGTTTGAGAAAAGTTCTATATTTTTTATTTTTCTAAAATTAGGGCTTTTAATTTAATGATGAAAAAGAATACTTTTAGTTGTATTATCTTCGAGAATGAGTTTCCAATTTTGAGTTTTGATGGTAAAATCGTAGGAAGAACCCAAGAAAATCCTAGTTTTTGTTGCAGTATTTTGTTGACTATCGTGGTATTATTGGATGGTGTTTGTGGTATTGGTGGTCGTGGTTGTGGTGTTGGTGGTCGTCGTGGTGGAACTATGGTGTTTGTGGTGGCTTTTGGTGGCATTGGTTGATGGTGTTTGTGGTATTGGTGGTCGTGGTGTTGTTGTTGGTGTTGGTGGTTGTCGTAGTGGAACTGTGGTGTTTGTGGTGGCTGTTGGTGGCATTAGTTGATGGTTTTGGTGGTTGTGGTTGTGGCACTGGTGGTGTTTGTGGTGGCTGTTGGTGGCATTGGTTGGTGGTGTTTGTTGGTGGTGTCGATATTGGTGGTGTTTGTACTATATTTTTTAAAATTTATGCATACATCAATTGTAATGTAATTTTTATTTTTTTGCAGGTAAAACATGTCTCCCAAAAGAAAAGAAAGTGAAAGTGGATCAACTTTTGACCACCTAACAAATAAGCCCACAATACAGAGGGATTCGGAGTATCTTCCTGAACAATCTCAGTCAGGGAAAAGTGAAGATGATAAAAGTTATGAAAACAACATTGAGGGAGGTGGACAAAGATCTGTAGATGGTGATGATAAAAATGAAAGCGAGGAGGATAAAGAAGAATATAAAAAAAGAGAAGGGAGAAGAAAGTGAGAAAGAGTATGATAATGTATCACCGATGGGGCGTGAATTAATATCAAATCCCAACATGGGGCTGTCAAAACTATTAGTATTGATAGGTTTCAAGTTGCGATGTCGATAGATAACCCTACATAACTAACTGGAGATCTTGTTCTTAAATATCACTTGAGGAAACCTTTTAACGAATTTAGGAATATTATGAAGAATGAAAACATAGACGGACTTTTTAGGAAGAGCTTCTTTGAACACTTTCTTGCGCTGCCTGAGAACCACACTGTTTGTTTCTAAATTAGCATAGTATATGGTCTTCTCAAGCACAGTATCAAGTACGTGGGGGATGACAAAGATTTAGAGGATAGGGAAAAAGATGGATGAGATCTGGATTAACAACTGTGGTACACTGATTTATTTTGGCTTGAAAGAGTTTGCCGTAGTGACGGGCTTGAGATCCGATCATCCAGAAGAGCCTCTCACCAAGAAAAAACCATGAAAAAGGTACAAGGAAAGCGGGACAACCAAACCACCACCATCAAATAGTGGTAAGGCATTGTCCCAGCGACCAACCACCAAAACCAGACCACCCACCAAAACCAACAAACATAAGAAAAAACATAGATGGGTTGTTGGAAATTTCCAGACGTGGGTGCAAATCCAGTCATTTGATAGAACATCTCAAGGATAAAACCATACGAAAGAACTATACGGATTAGTTGTTCTTGGTTTGGTTTGTCCATTCCGTTATATTGGCAAGAGACGTCAACGAAGTCATAAAAGATGATTTGTTGAAGCTTGCTGATGATTTTGAGAATTTCAACAATTATCCCTGGGGCTATGACAACTACTAATTGATTATTAAATATTTACTGAAAAAGCTATCCCTAAAGACGATCACATTATACGACTTTCCTTGGGCTTTCACGGTAAATTTAATCATTATTTGTTTACTAATCCATTAATTTATATTGAATAATTACTATGAATTTTTTTTCTTGCCTCCTGTTTAAATTTTTTAGGCTTGGGCATTAGAAGCCATTCCTCACCTCCGAAAGTAGTTCAAGTATTACCCGGATGAGGTTTCTTATCAAGGATCCTTAGATGGTTGGCTAAAAAGAGCAACCTAAAAATTAAGGAGGCTGATCTGTTTAACCCTCCGAATAATGCAATACGTCCTCTTTTAAGTAAAATAATTTGACTCAAAGAAAGCTATTGAAATAGATGTGTCATCTATTACGACATATGGGTCATTTGTTGCTACAGATTACCTGTCTACTGTAACTGGTGCAACAGATGAGTAATCTGTTGCTATAGATAATCCGTATTTCACAACAGATTAACCATCTGTTGCTCTATTTTTCTGAACACGACTCAACAGATTACCCATTCTACTGCAAATTATGCAATACGTGGGTAATCTGATGCAACATATTATTAATATATTGTGACATATAGATCAGTTGTTGCAACAGATAGATCATCTGATGCATAAGTTATCTGTGTTAACATGTAACCCAACTGACTGCAAATTATTATATGATTTAAATGTATCTATTTTTTATAGTCTGTGCATCCGTGGATCATGCCTTTCTGAGAAGGAGTTAGGGATGACTTCATTTATTATTCTAAGTCTTGTTGATACAATAGCAGACCCAATGGAAGAGTTAATAAACAAGGAATTAGATGGAGCAACATCCATAAGAAGAGCAGTTAGGTAAGGTCATCCTAGAGTTGAGGATCTTTCATGACCAAACTAGTACAATAGATTCGGGTTCTTCTTATGGGGGTTTTGTTGGTGGAGTTGATATTGGCGGTAGACATACTGATACTACTGCCAGTCGTGATTTTGAGGATGTTGATGCTCAATAGAAATAAATATATTTTAAAACACACCTTTCATAGGTCCCTCTTCCTATTATACAGGCCTCTCTCACCCTTACCCCGGTCCCTCTCACTCCTCTTTACCCTCATGTTCTCATTGCAAATGCGAAAAGTTCAAGGACATACAGGATAAACTCTTAGAAAAAGTAGAGTCTATCACTAAAGTTGTTGAGGAATTGAAATCAAAGAAGGGTGTCATACCATCCAAGAAGGCGAGGGAGTCATACACTCCTACAGTGACGGTTGGGAGGATAAAAAGAGAAATTAGCCAAGTAATCTCCTATCGATAATCCAAAAAAATTACAACTCCTCCCTCTCCAAAAACTATTAAAGTTTATGGTCCATTTAAGAAAGTGGAAATATACGTGAAACTTAGCACCATAGAGAAGAGGGATCTACGACTGGCCAAGAAAGGTGCACAATATTATCGTATCCGTACCTTTCCACCCAAGACTTTAGAAGTATGATAGATATTCATGCACAGTACGTGGATAGGGTAAGTTTACTTTTCCTAACCTAGCCTTCTAGTCTATTTGTCATCTATTGCAACATATGTGTATTATGGTGCAACTTGTGATGGTTCTATTGTAACATATTATCCATCTCTTGCATAAGTTACGTTAGATGGGTAATCTGTGAATAGATTCAGAGAACCCTATGCAATATATGACCATCCGTTGCATCTTTCACTATGTTTTGCTTCTTTACAATTACTAACCTATTTAAAAATTGACATTTTATATCACAGTATGTTGAAGAAATTCTCTGCTTCATGAGGGGTAGGAAATTAGTGTACCCGAAAGCTTATGATGCTGCCGATGGGATTATGGACATCGACTTCTACAAGAATCTTAAGGATAAGTATAATTATCTCAATAAGCTAGCGTCAACTCCCGGTGGTGAAGGATTTCATTCGTTACTTTTTGGGTTCTAATGGGATGAAGAAATGATAAAATATGTTAGAGGGGAGAGGCCAAATCCATATGTCAAGAGCTGGAACAAGGAAAAGAGGATTCTTGGAGTCATGAACGTGGATGGTTTACATTATCGGGCTGTTGAGATACTTCTCGAGGAGTAAAAGATCAAGGTTTATGACTGCAACTTACCTTCCTTCGACGAGGTTGATTATTTTACATATATGCAGCCACTGTTGGAGTTGTTCCCCATCTTGTTGAGGTAGAGTAAAATGATGGATCATTTTCCAATAGAAATATTGATGAAGTAGCCATGGGATTTTGAAGGTCGAAACAAGGACATGTACCTTCCAAGAAATGAAATAGCTGTCGCGTGCGAGTCCAACACTCTTGCACACATCGAATGTTTATTGACCAACATAGAAATGGCTGAGCCAATGACCTTTCTGTGCTATAACGCTGCGGCAAAAATGCAAGAGGTATGGGATTATGGGGTATTAACTGGATGCTTGGAGCCTGTGTATAAAAATGATCCTGTAAAATAACAATTTTTTTATTTCAAGTCACTTCACTTTACATACTTTACATTACATATATGTAGGGGCGATTTTTTTTTGTCTGATGAAAGTTGAATTTTTTACAATGCAAGAAATCATCCATCTATGGTAAAATATATTCTATTTGTTTTGATAGATATTTTATCTATTGCAATAGGTTGGTCATCTATTGCATTATACTGATATAGTCTTATTTGTTGCAATAGTGGAAAGACCTGTTTGATAATTTCCAATAGATGACCTATATGTTGCAACATATGTCTAAATCTATTTGATATTTTCCAACAATTATTCTTGAATATCCATGTGCTCAAAAACACCAAACCAGTAGCAAATACAAATACAACACCATGAAAATTTCAGCAATTAGGCTTGAATATCCATGTGCCCAACAACACCAAACCAGTAGCAATAACACCAACAATGTAGTATCTTCTTGATCGATTTTGTTTATATTCAAAAGCCTTGACTTTCTTCAACAAGCCCTAGATTACACGATTTGCTTGTGAAGGGTGTCGTTCTTCGTGCCAATCAAAGTAATCACATTCACCCAACTTCTACAAAAATAAGACCAAAAATTATAAAATAATTACAAGTTAATAATTAATCAACTAATTAAATAAAAAAAATATTACCTTTGAAATTTGAGAAATAAAAAACCCACAACGTAGATTTGTTGAGTCCAAGAAGTCTTCAATAGAGCTTCATTACCACACTTACAATATCGAAAATCTTTATCACAAAAATAGTGGAAGATGAGCTCGACATTGTCAAGCTCAATTGGAAACAATGAAAAAAAACCAAATATAAATAATTTGGATAAAGAAAAAAAAGAAAAAAATGAAAAAAATAATATTTGGAAATTTATGGTTAAATTTTAGGAAGAAGATGAATATATAAGACAATGGGAGAAAACTAACCGTTGGGGGCCAAATCAGATGCTAAGTTAGTAAAAATGGGGTTTCAACGAGCCTTGGTTGCGTGAATTACACACAAGCAGCCAACAGGGCAAAAAGTTCCAAACTGATATATTTGATGCCTATTTTATTTTATTTTAGGTGTTTAAAATGAACGCTCTCTACTTGATGCCTATTTTATTTTAGGTGTTTAAAATGAACACTGTTGATGAGTTTCACCTTTTTTATTTCAAGTCACTTCACTTCACTTTACATGTAGTGATAATTTTTTATGTCTAATGAAAGTTGAAATTTTATAATGCAACAGATTGTCCATCTGTTGTAATAGTTATTCTACCTGTTCTGACAGATAGTTTATCTGTTACAATAGGTTGGTCATCTGTTTCATTATGTCGATATTTCTATCTAAGTCTATTTGTTGTAACATTGCGAAGACCTAATTGATAATTCCAACAGATTACCTACCTATTGTAACATATGTCTAAATCTGTTTGATATTTTTCAACAGATGTGTCGTCTATTGCAACAAATACATTATCTGTTGTAATTTTTGAATCTAGTATTTATTTCAATTAATAAGTTTAAATCTAAGGAAAGAATAAAATTGATAGACAAAATAATGTAAAACTAAGCCTTCAGAAACTACATGAACTAAATCAACAAATAAATAAAATATAAAAAAATTATTATGGGTACAGATCTCAACAAAGACATCAACAATTTAAGTATTGATGCCAAGAATTCCTAAGGATGTTTGAGTTTATTACTTTGACAGACTCAATCTATAAAGATCTACTCAACATATACAAGCTGTTCTTCATCTGATGCTATGGAATTCGGCTTTGGTCGTCGTGGATCTATATTATTGCTTGCGTGCAATTTTTACACTTTCTATTCTCTGTATTTCCATAAAAAGAGTAGCATATTGTCAATGATTTTCAGCATTAGCTTCTACATCGATCTGGACAGCCAGAATTAGTCAATGCTAATCACAGAGATACAAAAAATGGAAAAGGATAACTCATCTGTTCTAGAAAATCAAATAGGTCTTCCTCTTGTTTTAAATTATCCCAAATAGATTATATTTTTGTTGCAATAGATGAATCAACTTTTGGGACAAATTTCTACATGATGAAGACCTGTGCTATAATTTCAAATGGATGAACCATCTATTGCAATTTATGACTCACATGTTTGGAAAATCTGAAATGATAGGAAGTCTTGATTTAATTTGTCCCAATAGATGACCCATTCATTGCAGCAGATAGGTCATCCATTGGTACAAATAAAAGTGTTACAAAGAGCTATTTGATTTGCTAAAATAGATGAGACATATATTACAACAGATACTTTATCTGATGCAACAAGCTAGTCAACTATTACAACAAATGTATATATCTCTTTGATAAGTTTTAGCATATGTATCATTTATTGAAACAGATATGTTTCTATTTTTTAGTTAGAACAGACATATATATTCACCTTCTTCAGCTCGTGTTGCTCTCCTTTGTCCATTGTATATTGCTTAGTAGTGCAACACATAGACAGAGGAGTTACAATTTTATTTTTTTGGATGCTTGATAATGCCTTGGAAATTACTTTCCTTCTCCTCTTAGCCTTAATCTCTAATGGGTGGATATATATAAAATCGTCTTTGATCGAATGACACCCCTCTTAGATGTCAATTCCTTAACAGAAGTAGTTAATGCATTAATAACATTAATCTCTAAATCATGTTTCGTCTTGCAGTCTTGACATTTGCATGCAGAACATTCACTGATAGAGGAAAAATCTATATAACCAGTATGATCATACTCATAATATTTTGTTTTAAAAAAGGTAAGAGGAGCACCATTATCATCCACAACAGCACCACTACCACCACCAACAGCTCCATCACTACTAAGACCATCAACAATAATAAACCCACCCTCCAAAATTATTTTTCTTGTAATGGCTGTTGCACTAAATAGTTTTATTTTTATTCTGTCAATGACCTTAGGGCCCGATAAAGTTTACACGACCGTAAAGTAATAAAAAATGACATTTTCAACTCTCGATTGGTTGGAACAAGCGATGGATGCACAATCTAACATAAATCATTACATATATTGGAATGATGATTAGATCATTCAAAAAATAATTCATTAAAAAAAAAATTTAATTATAATTATACTTACTTCATCTTTCGGGGAGTTGAAGAAATCAAGAAATTTTAGATTTCTATCAGTTTTGGCCGACAACCTTCTCAAGATTCTTGGATAGAAAACTTCTTCCTGGTAGTTCACTTGTTGTCTTAAATAAGGAATGGCTTAAACGCCCAAGCCTATAAAATAACACTAATAAATCAAAACCATTATTGAGTAAAAAAAATGAATCATATCATAATAAAAGAAACATTTATTATGAAATCCCATGGAAAGCCATATAAGTTGACTGTCTTTGGCGCTAACGGAGTCAACAAATATTTGACAGTCATTTTGAAGCTTTCATAACCCTAAGGATAGTAGTTAAATGCCTCAAGATCCTCAGAGAGATTTATTAAACAAACAATTATGTTGTTGTTAATGTCTTTCTCCTAAAGACTATTATGTATAAACCAAACCAAGAACAATAACTGCTTGTGCTTCTTTGAAATGCTTTTACCTTTCAACTCTTCTATCAAATTTTTATTTTTGAAGCTTGGACCAACAATGAACACCGGGTTATCATGATCACACGACTTGCCTTTTCCTTTTTTGGGTGTGCGGGGTAATTTTCTTGGGTTAGAATAGGTATAACATGGAAGGAGGATAACATTTTAGTCCAGTAACTATGACAAACTCCTTCTAACCAAAACATATAGGCATGCAAATTATCCATACCTTATCCATCTTATCTTTGTTTTTATACATAAACCTACGCTTGAGAAGTTCATATATCATTTTCACTTAGAAACGAGCACTATTATCCTCCGATAAATCAAAATATTTCCCAATCAGCTGTCCCTGAAATAAACATCCAAATTTTGTTCTCGAAGTATTTTTCTGAAAGCGTCAAAAGATTTTCCCATGGATGACTTAACCACGAAATCACCTGTTAAATCTATGGTACTATTGCACTGTATTCTTAAGGATAATGATCAATGCTGAAGGTTTTGACCAATTCTTTGGTTAAAGGGATATTAGTTTTTGGATCATCTCTTTTAAAACATTCCTCCCCCCCACTTTCATTATATTCTGCTCCTACTTGAGATAAAGCTTGTAAAGCAAGCTCATAGAGTGGTGAATGTAGCCTAGCTGCTTCACTTGTTCCTTTACTTGGACTTGTTTAAGTTTCAATTCTTTTCGGAGCCATATTATCTAAAACTAATAGGAACATAAAAAAATATATCATAGTTGATTAATGCATCGTTAAAAAATAATAACAGTAAATCTAACATGCAAAATAGCTAGAGCTGTCAATACGGGTCGGCCCAGCCCATCCAGACTAGTCCACAAAGGCTTTGAGTTTGACGGGATAGGTTGAGCTGGCCCATCAAAATTATGGGGCAAAAAAAAACAAGCCCACACCATTACTCTGCGGGCTGCGGGCCTCACGGGCCAACCCACTTTTAAAAAAATAATATTTTATAATTTAATTTTAGAATGTTAAGAAATATATATACTACCAAACAATATTACATAGTGTTAATACTTGTTAATCAAGTCTCTAACACCCTAAAAAAATACTCCTAATAGAGAAATTAAATAACTTTTGACATGATATCCTTCGAATCAAATAAAACTACTAATAAACAATCTAAATAGTTGCATGTATTTGACTTACGCGCCGACCCACGGTCTATCCCAACCCACATTGCTCAAGCCCTACGGGCTTATACGAGATGAGCTAAAAAGCCCTGTTCTTAAATGAACTGCAAAAACTGAAGCCCAAATTCATCAAATTATAGGTCGGGTTGGGCCGACCCAATGGGCCTAGCCCATATTGACGGCTCTAAAAATAGTAAAATAGCAGTTCTAATAAATTACACATCTGTTTCACCAGGTAGGTTATCTGTTGCACCAAATAACTAACCTGTTGCATCATTACAAAATATATCACTCATCTGTTGAGACAAATAAATGGTCGGTGCCATAGATAACATATCTGTTGTAATATATGAGTGATCTATTTGAACAATTAACTAACCTGTGGCAATGGATGAGTAATCTGTTGCAACAATATAAAATATATCACTCATATTTTAAGACAAATGAATGGTTTATGCAACAAATCATATATCTGTTCTAATATATGAGTGATCTGTTGGAATAATTAACTAACCCGTTGCAATATACGAGTAATCTGTTGCGACAATATAAAACATCACTCACCCATTAAGATAGATGAATGGTCTGTGCAATAGATCACACATCTGTTGCAATATATGATTGATATGTTGGAACATTTAGCTAACCTGTAGCAACGACTGAGTAATCTGTTGCAACAATACAAAACATATCAGTCATCTGTTAAGACAGAAGAATTGTTTGTACAATAGATCACACATCTGTTGCAACATACAAGTGATATGTTGGTACAACTAACTAACATATAGCAATGACTGAGTAATCTATTATGACAATACAAAACATATAACTCATCTGTTGGGACAGATGAATGGTCTGTGCAACACATCACACATCTGTTGCAACATATGAGTGATTTTTTTGAATAGTTATCTATTGTCACTATTGTTTAGATTTTTTCCAACAGAAGGGTCGTCTATCGCGACAGATGAATGATTAGTTGGAAAAGTCAAGTCTTAGACATGTCTAGTTGGAATTATTGACAGGATTTTATCTAACAGGAGGTTCATCTGTTGCATCATATCTTTAATTAGATGGTTCCTCCGTTGTATCAGATGGTAAGTTTGTTGCGTCAAATTTTTAATCCGATGGTTCCTCTATTGCATCTTATAGTAAATGTATTGCATTAAATGTTTAATCTATTGCAATATATGGTTAATCTGTTGCATCAGATGATCAAACTATTGCATCATATGATTAATCTGTTGCATCATATGGTTACTATATTACATTAGATTTTTTATTTGATGGTTTCTCTGTTGTATCAGATGATTAATCTGTTGCATCAGATGGTTAATCTGTTGCATTAGATAGTTAATTTGTTGCATCAAATTTTTAATCTGATGGTTCCTCTGTTGTATCATATGCTAAATCTATTGCATCAGATGGTTAATATATTGCATCAGATGGATAATCTGTTGCAGAAAAAAATAATAGTAAGATTTTTTTCAACAGAACAATAACAATATCACCATTTTTAGCAAGAACAAAAACAAATCAACCTAGCAATGGGCGCAATACGAAAAACACCAAAATTGTTGTTTTGTTTGTATAAACACAAACAATAAAAATCAAACTTCAAAATAATGCAACGACTAATAAAAAATCATAATTCACTTTGAAAAGAAAAGAGAACAAATACCAGAAATTATGATTTTATTCAAACCACAATTCAAATTAAAGCAACAAATATTAAAATTGTTAACCGATACTAGAAGAAAAGTTGGCTCAAGTTCCTCGTTTTCTTCAAAACTAAAAAAACCATAATTTTTTACCTGTGAAAGAGGAAAATGGACGATGAAGAATTAGAAGTTGTTGTGGTCGGAGAGAAAATGTCACATCGATTGACGCTTGAAGTAAAAAAGGAACTCGAAGCCCAACTATTTGTCGCCAGAGGTTGAAGTCATCGGGAATTGAAAGGAGAAATTTGCAGAACTGTTGGCTTGGAGAAACTGTCTCGAGAGACAGAGAGACGTTTTATTTGGATTGAAGAGGAGTGTGGATTGGGTTGATTTGTATTTTTGAAAAGATTAGAAAGTTTTAAAAATATTAATCAAGTCCACAATTAACTTAATCAAGTTTCCTAATTATGTTTGACCATTTAAGTTGGTCGATGCCACCAATCCTTCATTCAAGACTTATATGACACATTTCCTTCAATTTTCTCACGTAACTATATTAAGGTCACTTCTATTTCAAACTAATTTCGTCAATTTCTTGAATAAATTTTACCTCAAAGCTTACATGTGGCATGAAATAAAAATTCAATAGTTATTTTTGGATATTAATTCATAAATATACACTATAAAGAACAATAAAACAAAAAAATAAATCAAATAAGAAAATTCACAAATATCATAAAAAAGTTGACAGTAAACGTGGAATAATGGAACAGTTAATAGAAATATATGACTCGGTCCTTTTTCAAATGGGTTTTATTTATTACGTCTTTGTGTATAACTCAAATACAAATAAAATAAACAAAAGTCTGATGGCAAAAATAAAAAGTACAACCAACCTCTTTTTAAGGAAAAGTCAATAGACTTTTTTCGGGGGAAAAACACATACACAAAAAAACACCTATAAAAATATTACCATAAATTTAAGAATTCAGCTTTAAACGAAAAACTTTTTTTATATATATGTATTATAATTAATATTGAATATAGGTGAAAAGACAATTTTATCTATTGCAAAACTTTTAATGAAGGCCAAAAAGTTCAAATCACTTTTCTAATGGTCTTCACACTTTTAATATATTATAGATTATAGATTATAGATATAGATTATAAATATAGATATAAATATAAATTATAGATTATACATTATTGATTATAGATATAGATTATAGATATATAAATATTTATATTACTTATTTATATTATATAAATTATATTATATTAATATATATTACTTATTCACAATGTATTGAGTTAGTACTTTAAAACAAAATTGCAAAAGATAGACAGTCACTATTGACTATTCAGTATTCACAAATCGCAACACAAAACCTCATTATAAATCGACGAGTTGAGACGACAAGAATCGAGCAATCGGCAACCAACAATCCTCGTTGTGAATAATATTTTTATCTTTTTCATTCTTTGTTAATATATTTATTTTAAATTATGGGTTTAAAATACAAGCAGGGCAACAAAGGCATAAAACACAGGTATTGGAAAGCCAAAAGCATTGAATAGAATCCGACAACTTGAATTCAATTTTTTTTTTTTCGAATTAACATTCAATTCAAGTTTGAAAATTCTTGTAAACTAAAATACATGGTGTAGCATTTTGGCCGCAACTAAGATTTCATTTTTTTTTATGTTAGTTGTTACTATTTTTATTTTATGAGTATTTTTTTATTAGTTAAACCAAAAATCGAATTGTTAAGGATAAGAAATCGATAAATTGAAAATCGATAAAAAATATCCTATTGGTTGGTTATTGATTTTATATATTTAAAAGCCAAAAATTGATGAAAAAAATATCCTATTGGTTGGTTATTGATTTTACATATTTAAAAGCCAAAAATCGATAGATCGAATAAATAACATATAAAACCACACCGAACCTACCGATGCACAACCCTAACGTCAATAACTACTTTAAAAAAGAATGACACATTAATATATATATTATTTAATAAAATTAAATTAAAAAAGAAAAATTGTTCACTGGAGTTCTTCCCCATTCATCAGTTCATGCCCCTTTAGAAGAAGATTGCAGAATTCATTGACACCAGGATACTCGATATCCTATTGGATTTGACATCTATTAGTAAGGGCTTCAGCAAAAACAACCAAATTAACCTTATTTTCAGATTGAATATCTTGAAATTTATGGTTGGATCTAGACCTAACAATATTCGACAATATGTTTTGTAAAAATTTCTCACTGCCACTGCCACCGCCACCCCCACCACCAAATCCATTAGTTGTTGTTGTTCCAGATGGATTAAGGTCATACACTTGCATTCCCTTATATCCTTCCACCATTTTCAAACTACGAATTGTTTAAAATATGTTATGTTGCATATCTCCACAAAGTTAAGATTCACCACCAACATATACATAAAAATAATTACACAAATATTATAACGACCAGAAAATTTGATGAAATAGGTGAAATTTGTGATTTGGTATAATTTAACTATTTTACCCCTCCTCGTAGTTGAATTATAGTATTTATGGGGTGTGGGAGTGGTTGATATGATTTTTTATGCATTTTGGTATCACTTATGCTATATTGTGGTTTTTGACGGCTTCGAGAGCCTTATTTTGGACTAATGTAGATGTATTTTGATCCGTGCGATGGATGACCAAATGGAATGCTCCAACAGCTTCAAAATATCGATTTTAGGCTAGGTAGACTTTGGTTTGGATCCCAGTTCACCCGGCTCATTTTGACCTATTGATCGAAAAGTTGGAAAATTGAAAATATGAGTTTGGAACCCATATTTGATTGAAACGACCTCAGATGAAAAATACGACTTCACCAACAGATCCGAAATGTCAATTTTAGGGTGTTAGCATGTTTGGTATGATTTTATGGCTTTTAAATCTCATTTCGAGCCTCGGTTTGGAAAATTATAATTTTGGGTTTTGGGAGTCAATTTTGTGAAAACGATATTCTTTTTTGAAAATCTGATATTTCCAATGCGTCCTTAATATTGAATTTAGTATGGTTGCATAATTCGTTTGCATGCATCGTACTCCGAACGAATCCCGGGTACCCCGTTCAAGTCTGGATTGAGTTTTTTTTTTTAAAAAGAGGTAATGCATCAAAATCTCCCTAAACTTGTCTCCCCAACTTACTTTAACACTTAAACTAATCTTCTATTTATTTAACCCCTTAACATCTTTAGAGTGAATTAATTTCCCCCCTTATGCTGACGTGATATTTTTCTAAAAAAAAAAGAAAAAGGTACTTGATACATGCCACGTCAGCATAAGGAGGGAAATTAATTCACTTTAAAGATGTTAAGGGGGTAAATAAATAGAAGCTTAGTTTAAGTTCTAAAGTAAGTTGGAGCGATAAGTTTAGGGGGGGTTTTGATGCATTATCTCAAAAAAAACCCAGTTTTTTTGACAGCAGTGCAGAAAAATCTTCACTGATAAATAAACATATATTTTTGACCTCTTTCACTCATTTTTCATCTTGCCTCTTGAGAGTTTAACCCTAAATAGTTTTGGAGCTTAAAAGTGAAGTTTGTTAGAACTTGGAAATCTAGATTTACATCTTTTTCTTGGTTTTATTACGGATTTAAGGTAAGAGTTCACCCCTTTTCTTAGTAATTCCTTGATAAATTCTTCAAAACCCCAAAAATCTTAGGGCATGATTTTAAACTCAAATTTCACTTCTTTTCACTTGAATAATAATTTTATCTTATAATTACTAGTTTTTCCTCAATTTAAAATTCAGACCAACTCTGATCCTTGATTTTAACCTGGATTTCAAATATTTTATCACGTAAAGTTCAAAAATGGGTTTTCTTCAATTTGTACCCCGTTTTTGACTCGATTTAACTTGGGTTTTCAGCTGTAGGTTCCTAAAAATATGGGGAAGATATTTTTGAAGTAAAGTTTTGATTTTGCCCTTTTTTTCGAAAATCCATTTTCGAGGTCGGTTTTGATCCTAAACCAAAAGTAGTCAATATGGGTGTAGTTGGTTTTTTTTTGGAACGTAGGTTTCATGTTTTATGTTTTTAGTTAAGTTTGGGATTGTTCATGAAAAATAAGATCGCGGGTTCAAGTGTAGCAGACCAGTTTCGGCTTTCGAGGTAGGTCATGACTTAACTCTTCAGACTGGGCTGGGTAGTAAATGATGGTACAAAATGCATGTTAAGGGTGGAAAATAATCAAGAAAAATGTCTATCTATGTGTTGTTCCCATGTGGGGGCCTATATGTGATGTAATTATTGAAATTGAGATATTATCTGATATGTTTGACTGTGTGGGGTCCTATGTGATATTAATAGCCTTGAATACATATGAATAATTATATTGTGTGGATTAATGTAGTACCATTGATGTATTGTGATTATATTCATACTTTTTTGGCATATGAGATATGTGGAAATTCATGGATGAGAAGAAATTAAAAAGTGGATATTGGCTCATGTGGTTGTGGGAATGTATCATTATGGTTGGTTGTGGAAATATATCATGTGATTGGTTGTGGAAATTATTATTATGATTGGTTGCGTGCATTACATTTTTATATCATACTCATTCATGAAACATTGGTACCACCGTGGCAATATCTGAGAAATACTGGCTACACTATTTTTTTAAAAAAATATTGTAACACCTTATAAAACCCTTTTCGAGGGATATGCCAGAAAGGAGATATGAGATATGTGGATTGTATATGGGTTGATGACCCCCCCATAGTTCCTACGTGAAGCTTTAGCTCCGTAAGTGTATACGGGGATTGTGCGATAATCCTGGAGGTTGTGCGATGACCTCGTGCATCATCATCATCATCATCATCATCATATTCATGGCACATACCTTATTATGTTTATGTTGTGTTATATTGCCTTATTGACTTGTCATCTATGTATTTGTATTACCTTCCTTACTTATATTTGATGATATTGTATCTACATGTTCTCTCTTATTCTATTTATATGTGACATAATGTACACTCGTGTACTATACCTTAGTGTGTTTTTGTAATAAATGTGAGATATATTAGAACTGTTAGTGCAAGTGGTGTGGGCTACTGTTGTGGGATATTTTTTGATTGCAGGTGACGTACCCTTAGTGTATATTTTATATGCTTTATTTACTACTTTGCTTGGCGTCCTATGATACCTACTGAGTACAAGTGGACCGTACTCATTCCTACTATGCCCTTTCGGTGCAGGTCCTAGATTAGGTACGCCTCAACTTACTTAATTCAGGCGATTGTTGGAGCTTCCAAGGTAGCGGTTGGACATTCATGTGTTCGAAGTTCACCTCCATCTTTTTATACTAGTTATGTCTTTATTAGTATTCACAGATAGTTATTATTCCTTTGTGGTTATTTTTTCAATGTATTTGACTTGTCTATTGACTAGGAGTTCTTACACTATTGACACCTACTTTTGGCATGATTAGTAGTTTGGATAAGTTCTTTCCACATTGTTATGATTATTTATATAGTTCGACTTCATTCTAGAAGCCTTACCTTAGGATGTTTCTATCTTTTCTTGTTTCATATCAGTTTGGGTGATAGGCTTACTTGTCAAGGTACGCCGCGACAAGTGCCATCATGACCCTAGTTTTTGGGTCGTAACAAATTGGTACCAGAGCAACTAGGTTTCATTGGTCTCAACGGTGTAAGAATGAGATGTATAAGAGATTCTCATGGATCGATACGTAGACGTTCGTATCTATCTTCAAGAGGCTATAGGACATTTTTAGGAAACTTCCCTCATTTCATTCTTTATCGTGCAAAGTTCTTTCAGACTTTGTGTTCTGAGTTGTGTTTCACTATTTCTACGTGAATGGAGTTACTTATTCTACTATTAGTTGAGAGATGCTGTGAGAAATTAGTGGATATTATTTGTCAGTTGTCGTCTTATTGATACTCCTGAGTTGTCATGGGATCAGTTTGTTGATATCTTTCTAGAGAGATTTGTGCCTTTCAGTTTGAGAGATCTTATATGGGATGAGTTTGATCATTTGGAGCAGGGCTCCATGACAGTTGCTGAGTATGAGGCACACTTTCATACCCTGTCCAGATATTTCTATGATAGTATTTCCACCGAGTTTGAGCAGATATAAAAGTTTTTAAAGGGTTTGGATGTCTCTCTTCAGTTGGCTACGTCTCAGATGGTTGTGTTTGGGGCTTATTTTCAGATTATTGTGGATCATAGTAAGATGACGGGGGTTATTCTTTGTGCATATTAGGGAGGCACCAAGAAGGTACGATGTTTTGGTGAGTTCAGGAGTTAGACCTCTCGAGGTAGAGATTTTAGAGGTTCTCGTAGATACCATGGTAGGACAGTGTAGATGACTTTATAAAGTGTAGGTGGTGGATCTTCTAGTTCAATAGTTCAGGGTGGCCATTCGAGCTCAATTGTACTTTCTCTTATTGAGACTGGTCATAGAGGTTGCTATGTGTGTGATGAGGTTAGCCATGTGGCCAAAGACTATTCTTGCCGTGTGTTTAGAGCTGCTCCTATTTCATCTGTGAGGGATTGGGGTTCTACTAAAGGTGCAAGAGGTAGAGATGGTATAGCCCATAATGGTGGTCGTGGGGCTAGGACCAGTTGGTAGTCATGGATAATATTATGCTATATAAGTCAGATCTGAGGTGGAGACTTCTGATGTAATGATTACAAGTACCTTCCTCATTTATTTCAGACCTGCATCCGTATTATTTGATCCTGGATAGACTTTTCCTATGTATCTGTATATTTTTCTTTGGCTTTTGATTCTGGTAATGAGCCTCCTTCCATGCCTATTTGTGTATCTACTCCGGTAGGTGATTCTTTAGTGGTGGATCGGGCGTACCGATCTTGTGTTGTTGGTTTTACTAGGCGTGAGACTTTGGTAGACTTGCTTGTGTTACATATGGTCGATTTTGGTGTTAATTTGGGTATGGATTGGTTGGCTCCTTATCATGTTGTCTTAGATTATTTTTCTATGACTTTGACTTTAGCTTTGGCTGGTGTGACAAGGATAGCTTGGAAGGGTACCCTTTACTTGGGTCCTAATAGAATTATATCTTATGTTTAAGCTCGTAAATTGGTTGAGAGAAGATATTTATCTTACTTGGCCTATATTCGTGACACCAGTGTTGTTTTGTCTCCTTCCTTAGATTCTGTCTGTGTCGTTTATGAGTTTATGGATGTGTTCCTTACGGACTTGTTTGGTATGCCTCCAGATTAAGATATTGATTTCAGTATTGATGTTGAGCCGGGCACTAAGCCAATTTCTACTCCTCCTTATAGGATGGCCCGAACAGAGTTGAAGGAACTAAATGATCAGTTGTACGAGTTGTTGGATAAGGGATTTATTCGACCTAGTATTTTACCTTGGGGTGCGTCTGTCTTGTTTGTGAAGAGCAAGGATGGGTCTATGCCTATTTGTATTGATTATCGATAGTTGAACAAGGTGATGGTTAAGAATAAGTATCCTCTTCCTCACATCGATGATTTGTTTGATCAGCTTCAGGGTACTGTAGAGTTTTTAAAGACTGATTCGAGGTCTGGTTATCACCAATTGAGGACTAGAGATTCGAATATTCTGAAAACTACTTTTCGAACTCGATATGGTCATTATGAGTTCTTGGTCATGTTTTTTAGGTTTACCAAATCCACTACTGCATTCATGGAGTTGATGAAGGGGGTGTTTCGAAAGTATATTGACTCCTTTGTTATGGTATTTATAGATGATATCTTGGTTTATTCCAAGAGTAAGGTTAAGCATAAGGGTCATTTGTGGATTATGCTTTAGAGATTGAGAGATGAGAAGTTGTATGCTAAGTTCTCTAAGTGTGAGTTTTGGTTGGAGTCCGTTTCTTTCTTGGTTATGTGATGACTAAGGAAGGTATTATGGTCGATCCAGCTAAGGTTGTAGCGGTTCGTGATTGGGTTTGACCTACTTCGCCCATTGAGATTTGGAGTTTTACTGTCTTGGCCGGGTATTATTAGTGTTTTGTTGAGGGTTTCTTTTCCATTGCAGCTTCGTCGACTAAGTTGACTCAGAAAAAGATTTCCATCTAGTGGTCTGATGCTTGTGAGGCGAGCTTCCAAAAGCTCAAAGACTTGTTGACTTCATCTTTTATATTGTCTTTTTCTAAGGAGGGCGTGGGTTTTATCATATTTGTGATGCTTCGGGTGTTAGATTAGGTGCCGTGTTGATGCAGGAGAAAAAGGTTATTGCGTATGCATCTCGTCAGTTGAAGCCTCATGAGAGGAATTATTCTACCCATGATTTGGAGTTGTGCACAGTTGTGTTTTCCTTGAAGTTGTGACGACACTACTTGTATGGAGTTCGTTGTGAAATCTTCTCAGATCATCGTAGCCTTTAATTCTTCTTTACCAGTGAGATTTTTATATGAGGAAGTGCTGTTGGCTTGAGTTGCTTAAGGGTTATGATGACTATTCTCTACCATCTGGGAAAGGCTACTATGATTATGGATGCCTTGAGTCGGAAGTAGACTAGCATAGGTAGCTCGGTGCATCTTTTGACCTAGAAGAGGCTTTTGGCCTTAGAGATTCAGTTTTTAGCTAACCATATGGTTAGGCTTGATATTTTGACACCGAGGCGTGATTTGGCATTTATGAAGGCAAGATCTTCTTTGATAGAGAAGATTTGAGCTCATCAGTTTGACAATGTTGGATTGAGGTTGATTCAAAATAAAATATTGAGTGGGGAGGTTAAGGAAGCCTCACTTGATTTCGATGAAGTTTTGGGGATTGGGGACTGAGTTTGTTTATTGAGAGTGGTAATTATTAGGTTGATCTTGAATGAGGCCCATTGTTTCAGATATTCTATTTATCCAGGTGTGACTAAGTTATATCGTGATTTGAGACATCACTACTGGTGGGGTGGTATGAGGTGAGATATAACAGATTTTGTGGCTCGTTTCCTATGTTTTCAGAAGGTGAAGGACGAGCATATGAGACCTGGTGGTTTGCTTCAGAGGTTACCCATTCCCGAATGGAAGTGGGAATGGATCACTATAGACTTTGTGATTAATTTTCCTCGTACATATCATGATTCTGATAGTGTTTGGGTCATCGTGGATTGATTGACCAAGTTAGCTCATTTTATTCCGGTTCAGGTCTTCTTTAGTGCTGAGAGGTTGACCCATATCTTCATTTATGAGATTATGCGTCTGCATGGTACGTCAGTGTCTATTATTTCAGATCGAGGTTTTGTATTTACATCTCACTTTTTGAATTCTTTTCAGGATGAGAGGTACTCAGGTTGATCTTAGCATAACATTTCACCCCCAGACTGATGGTCAGTCTGAGCAGACTATCCAGGTTTTGGAGGATATGCTTCACACATGTGCAATGGATTTTGGTGGCTAGTAGGAGCAACATTTTGCATTATAAGAGTTTGTATATAGTAATTGCTACCATTCTAGTAATGATATGGCTCCTTTTGAGGCATTGTATTGTAGGCGTTGTCTCTCCCTAGTGGGTTGGTTTGATGTTTTAGAGGTGAGACCTCAAGGTATGTACTTGCTTCGTGAGTCTTTGGATAGAGTCTGGGTCTTTCAGGATAGACTTAGAGTGGCTCAGAGTATGTAGAAGTGTTATGCTGATCGTAGACTTTGTGCCTTGAGATTTTGTTGTGGTGATAGTGTTTTCTTTTGAGTTTCACCCATGAAGGGTGTGATGAGGTTTGGGAAGAGGGGCAAGCTTATCCCCAAGTATATTGATCCATTTGAGATTCTTCGGACTGTTGGTAATGTGGCTTATGAGTTGGCAGTTCCCATTGATCTATCAGTTGTTTATCCGATTTTCATGTTTTTATGCTTCGTTGCTATATTATTGATAAGTCTCATGTCATTCATTGGGAGTCTATTCAGTTACATGAGCGGTTGTCCTTTGTTGAAGAGCTAGTTTCCATTTTGGCTAGGGTTGTTAGGTGGTTGTGCTCTAGAGTGATCCCTGTGGTTAAGGTCCAGTGGCGACATCGACCTATAGATGAAGCTACTTGAGAGGTCGAGTCTGATATGCGTAGTCCTTATCCCCAGCTCTTTGTTGATTCAGGTATTTCTTTTGCCTTAGTTCGAGGACGAACTAGAATTTTAGTGGTGGATGATATAACGACCTGAAAATTTGATGAAATATGTGAAATTTGTGATTTTGTGTGATTTGACTATTTTACCTCTCCCCGTAGTTGTATTTTGGTATTTTTGGGGTGTGGGAGTTGTTGACATGATTTTTGATGCATTTTGGTATCATTTATGCTATATTGTGGTTTTTGACGGCTTTGAGAGCCTTATTTTGGACTAATGTGGATATATTTTGATCTGTACGATGGATGATAGAATGGACTGCGCTAGCAGCTTCGGAATATCAATTTTAGGCTAGGTAGACCTTTGGTTTGGGTCCCGGTGCACCCGAGCTCATTTGACCTATTGATCGAAAAGTTGAAAAATTTGAAATATGAGTGTGGGACCCACATTTGATTGAAATGACCTCGGATGAAAAATCCGACTTAGCCAGCAGATTCGAAATATCGATTTTAGGGTGTTAGCATGTTTGGTATGATTTTATGGCTTTTAAATCTCATTTCAACCCTCGGTTTGATAAATTTTAATTTTGGATTTCGGAAGTCAACTTTATCAAATCGATGTTTTTTTGTAAATTTGATATCGTCAATGCTTCCGGAACGTCAAATTTAGTATGGTTGCATAGTTCGTTTTCATGTATCGGACTCCAAACGAATCCGGACACCCCGTTCAAGTCCGAATTGTGTTTTTTTTTTTTTTTTAAAATACAGTTTTTTTGACAGCAGTGTAGAAAAATCTGCAATGATAAATAAATATTTTTTTGACCTATTTTACTCATTTTTTATCTTGCCTCTTGAGAGTTAAACCCTAAATAGGTTGGGAGCTTAAAAGTGAAGTTTGTGAGAGCTTGGAAAGCTAGATTAACATCTTTTTCTTGGTTTTATTATGGATTCAAGGTAAGAATTCACCCCTTTTCTTAGTAATCTCTTGATAAATTTCTCAAAACTCCAAAAATCTTAGGGCATGATTTAAACTCAAATTTTACTCTTTTTCACTTGAATAATACTTTTATCTTATAATAACTAGTTTTTCCTCAATTTAAACTTCAAAACAACTCGGATCCTTTATTTTAACTCGAATTTCAAATATTTTACCCGGTAAAGCTCAAAAATGGTTTTTCTTTGATTTAAACCCCATTTCTGACTCGATTTAGCTGTAGGTTCATAAAAATATGGGAAACATGTTTTTGAAGTAAAGTTTCGATTTTGCCCTTTTTTTTGAAAACATATTTTAGGGGTCAGTTTTGTTCCGAACCAAAAGTAGTTAATATGGGTATCATTGGTTTTATTTTTATGCATAGATTTCATATTTGATGTTTTCAGTGAAGTTCGGGATTGTTCGTAAAAAGTAAGGTTGCGGGTTCAAGTGTAGCGAACCGGTTTTGTCTTTCGAGGTAGGTTATGGTTTAACTCCAGACATGGCTGGGTAGTAAATGATGATACAAAATGCATGTTAAGGGTGGAAACTAATCATAAAAAATGGATATCTATGTGTTGTGCCCCTGTGGGGGCCTATATGTGATATAATTGTCGAAATTGAGATATTATGTGATATGTTTGACCGTGTGGGGTCTTATGTGATATTGATAGCCTTGAATACATGTGAATAATTGTATTGTGTTGTTTAATGTGGTACCATTGGTGTATTGTGGTTATATTCTTACTTTATTGGTATATGAGACATGTGGAAATTCATGGATGAGACGAAATTAATAAGTGGATATTGGCTCACATGGTTGTAGGAATGTATCATTGTGGTTAGTTGTGAAAATATATCATGTAATTGGTTGTAGAAATACTCATTGTGATTGGTTACAATCATTACATCTTCATATCATAGTCATTCATGAAACATTGGTACCACCGGGGCAATATCTGGGAAATATTGGCAATACCTTTTTTAAAAAAATATTATAACACCTTATAAAATCCTTTTCGAGGGATGTGCTGGAAAGGATATATGAGATATTTGGATTGTATATGGGTTGATTAACCCCCCATGGGTCCTACGTCGGGAAGCTTTAGCTCCGTAGGTGTATACGGGGATTGTGCGACGATCCTGGAGGTTGTACGATGACCTCGTGCATCATTATCATCATCATCGTCATCTTCATGATCATCATCATATACATTGCACATACCTTCTTATGTTTATGCTGTGTTGTATTGTCTTATTGACTTGTCATCTATGTGTTTGTCTTACCTTCCTTTACTTGTATTTGATGATCTTGTATCTACATGTTCTTTCTTGTTCTATTTATATGTGACATAATGTATACTCATGTTCTATACCTTGGTGTGTTTTTGTAAAAAATGTGAGATATATTAGAACTGTTAGTGCAAGAAGTATGAGCTACTGTTGTGGGACATTTTCTGATTGCTGGTGACGTGCCCTTAGTGTATATTTTGTATGCTTTATTTATTACTTTGCTTGGTCGGCCTATGATACCTACTGAGTACAAGTGGATCGTACTCATGCCTACTGTGCCCTTTTGGTGCAGGTCCTAGCTCGAGTGTGCCTCAGCTGACTTGATTCGGGCGATTGTTGGAACTTCCAAGGTAGCGGTTGGACATTCATTCGTTTAAAGTTCACCTCTATCTTTCTATACTAGTTATGTCTTTATTAGTATTCAGAGATAGTTATTATTCCTTTATGGTTATTTTTTCAATGTATTTGACTCTTGGATTGTATTAGTAGTTCTTACACTATTGACACTTGGTTTTGGGCATGATTGATAGTTTGGATAAGTTCTTTCTACATTTTTATGATTATTTATATAGTTCGGCTTCGTTCTAGAAGCATTACCTTGGGATATTTCTATCTTTTCTCATTTCGTATCAATTTGGGTGAAGGCTTACTTGTCAAGGTACGCCATGACAAGTGCCATCATGACCCTAGTTTTTGGGTTGTGACAAATATAAAGGGAATTGTTACGCACGAAAAATAAAGAAATCAGAACTGCAAACACCACCCAAAAGAAGAAAAATAATGAACAAATAAAATTAAAGAAAAACAATGCTGCTGCAGGCTATTTTGGATGATTAACAATATTAGGTATTTTGTTATTTTTTTATTTCTTTCAAAAGCCTCACCTTATCCTAGGAAAAAAAGGGGGAGAAAGTAGAAAAGCTGACTGTTTGTGGTTTTATATGAATTCGTTTCTCTCTCTTTGTATATACATGGGTTTAGAGCTTACAAGTTTCCTAGAGAAATTGTGAAAAATACGTAAAGTTTGGGGAGCCATTGAAGGAGGAAATGGGTGTATTTCTATGCGCCCATTTTTTTGACAATACCTATTTCTATGACCTGTACCGATATTTGATGAATCGGAGAAGAAAAGGGTGACCAAAGTGTGGTTTTTTATTTTTTCAACTTTTATTATATTTATAATATAATGTTTGTGGAACCATTTTTTCTTTTATAAAAATTGAGCGCTTAATTTAATTTTTCTTTACTTTATGCAACGTCAGCATTAGGGGTATATGTTAATTTACTTAAAAGTTCTTTAAGGGGTAAATAATTATTTATAAAGTTATGCAATAGGTAAGGTCTCTCTCTCCAATGCTTCTCTCTTTCTCTCTCTCCTTGGATCTCCCCATCCCCGTCTCTACCCCCTTCTTTCTCATTTCCCCCTCTGCCCCCTAGACACGACTATCGCTGGCGATCTTAGGGTTTCATTGGCTCAACTCATTTTAGATGAAGGGTAAGAGTGGAAACATTGGTCAGAACAGGTTGGTACGAAGACAAGCCAGCACCTAGTTTCGGAAATTTCCAAAGGTCACTCTAGCGGCATTCTGGCGACACACAGGTGGGCTAGTTCCGGCGACCCCTTTACTGACAAACTAACCAACAACGCACAGGACTATACCGGTGACATCTAAACCACTGATTTCTTTTAGTTACTTCTTTTAGTTACTTTGTATTTTTCTGTTCATTCTAACTTTACTAATTATTTCATCTCTTGGCATCTATTGACTCCTCTTGAATTCTTTTAATTTGTTGGATTGATTTTTGCTTGCTTATTCCATCTCCTTTGCGTGTGCCTTGTTTTTTCTGCTGTTGCTTTGTATTTACTGCTAGTGCCTTGCTACTATAGTTGTTTTTATTTCCTTGAGGAAGTGGCTATGGTTGTTGATTGTAGGATAGGTTCATGTCCTAGGGGGTTGGGGAGGGGGGCTATGTTGGGAGTGGGGGACGAGAGTAGGGAGGGTGGGAGAGTGGGGGGCCAGGTCTGGCGTTAAGGGCGGTAGAGGAAGGCATATTGCTAGAGTTGATAGGATGAGGGTTGGGTCTTAGAATATAGGGACTCTCTAGGGAAAGTCTATAGAGCTAGTGAAGATTCTTAGAAAGAGGAGGATCAATAATGCGTGTGTCCAAGAGACCAAGTGGGTAGGGTCTAAGGCTAAAGATGTGGATGGTTACAAGCTTTAGTACTCTGGATGTGAGAGGCGTAGGAATAGAGTTGGTATCTTAGTAGATGAGGAGTTTAGAGGGAAGGTAGTGGAGGTTAAGAGGTGTAGTGATAGGCTGATGACTATTAAGTTGGTCTTTGGGGGGTTTTCCCTGAACGTGTATAGTGTGTATGCGCCACAGGTGGGCTTGGGTGGGGAGGAGAAGATACAGTTTTGGGAGGACTTGGATGAGGTGGTGAGAGGCGTGCCTAGCTCTGAGAAAATTGTTGTAGCAGGGATTTCAATGGGGACATTGGTGCGTTACCGGGAGGCTTTGGCGATGTGCATGGTCGTTTTGTTTTTGGGGTGAGAAATAAAGAAGGAGCTTCTCTGTTGGAATTTACACGGTCTTTTAGGCTGGTGCTGGTAAATTTGAGCTTTCCAAAAAAGGCTGATCACCTGCTCACCTTCCAAAGCGCGATTGACTAGACCTAAATTGACTTTTTGCTGCTTAGGACAGGGGATAAAGGGTTTTGTAAGGACTGTAAGGTCATTCCGAGTGGGAATCTTTCCACCTAGCATAGGCTTTTGGTGATGGACTTAGGTATAAAGAAGGATAAAAAGAATAGGGGTGAGATGGGTCGACTGAGAATTAAGTATGGCGTCTTGATGCAAGTTAATGCGCGGGGGTTAGGGGAGAAGTTGGCGGGTATGGGGGTGTGGGAGTGTAGGGGAGACATAGATGGTATGTGGGATAGGGTGGCTAGGTGCATCAAAGAGACTGCTAATGAGGTGTTGGGTGTATCTAGGGGTTGGGCCGATCACCATTGAGGGGATTAGTGGTGGAATAAAGAAGCTAAGAAGAAAGTTGAGACTAAGAAGGGGGCATATGCTAAGTTAGTTGAGAGTAAAGACGAAAAAGAGAAGCAGGTAAATAGGGAAGAGTACAAGTTAGCGAGGAAGGAGGCTAAGCTAGCAGTTATGACTATTAGGACGGCTGCGTTTGAGTGCTTGTATGCGGGGTTAGAAGAGAAAGGGGGGAAAAAGGTTGTTTAGGTTGGCTAAGGCTATGGAGAGGAAGGGGCGGGACCTTGACCAGGTGAAGTGCATTAAGAGGGAGGTTGGTAGTGTGTTGGTAGAGAATGGTTACATTAAGAAAAGATGGAAGTCATATTTTCAGGCTCTTGAATGATGAAGGGGATAGAGTTATTGCATTAGGGGAGCTTGAGAAATCATAGGAGTGTCATGATTTTAGTTATTGTAGATGTTTTAAGGTTGAGGATGTTAGAGAGGCCATTCGCCGTATGCGAAGGGGTAGGGCGATAGGGCCTGATGAGATTCTCGTGGATTTTTGGAAGTTTGCTGGCGAGGCTGGTTTAAGGTGGTTGACTGATCTGTTTAATGACATTTTCAAGCTGGGGAAAATGTACGAGGCCTAGAGATAGATTACTATGATCCCTCTATATAAGAATAAGGTTGACATTTAGAGTTGCAACAACTATAGGGGTATTCAGTTATTGAGTCATACTATAAAGATTTGGGAGAAAGTGGTGGAGTTGAGGTTGAGGAGGATAGTGTCTATTTCATAGAACCAGTTTGGATTTATTCCCGAGCACTCTACGACTGAGAAAATTTGCCTGGTACGGAGACTGGTGGAACAGTACAGGGAAAGAAAGAAGGACCTGCACATGGTGTTTATCGACTTAGAGAAGGCGTACGATAAAGTTCCTAGAGAAGTTCTTTGGATATGCTTAGAGATGAGCGGGGTCCCGGTGGCATATATCAGAGCAATCAAGGACATGTATGATGGATCTAAGACTTAGATCAGGATGACGGGGGGGGATTCAAAATATTTCCTTGTCTTGACAGGGTTGCATCAGGGATCTACCCTTATCCCATTTTTGTTTTCTTTGGTGATGGATGTGCTGACATGGCATATCCAAGGAGAGGTGCCATGGTGTATGCTTTTTGCAGATGATGTGGTGTTGATTGATGAGACTCAGGGGGTGTGAATGATAAACTAGAGGTGTGAAGACAGACTCTTGAGTTTAAAGGGTTTAGGTTGAGTAGGAGCAAGAACGAATATTTGGAATGTAAGTTTAATGGCTCGAGGGAGGAGGATAAGGTGGTAGTGAGGTTGGATTCTTAGGAGGTGTGTAAGAGGGATAGTTTCAAGTAGCTCGATTCCATGATTCAAGGGAATGGTGAGATTGATGAGGATGTATCCCATTGTATTGGGGTAGGATGAATGAAGTGGAAGCTCGCCTCGGGGGTGTTGTGTTATAAGAAGGTGTCGCCCAAGATTAAAGGTAAATTTTAAAGGATGGCAGTCCATCCGGCCATATTGTATGGAGCGACGTGTTGGCCAGTCAAGAACTCTCATATTAAAAAATTGAAAGTGGCGAAAATGCGAATGTTGCGCTGGATGTGTGGGCTTACTAGGGGTGATAGATTTAGGAATGAGACTATTTGGGAGAAGGTTGGAGTGTCTTTAGTGGAGGACAAGATGTGGTAAGTCCGTTTGAGATGGTTCAGACACATTATGAGGAGGGGCACAGATGTACCGGTTCATAGGTGTGAGAGGTTTACTTTGGATGGTTTCAGAAGGGGCAGGGGTAGGCTGAAAAAATACTAGAGAGAGGTGATTAGGAGGGTCATGGAGCAGTTACATCTTACGGAGGATATGACCCTAGATAGGAAGATCTGGAGGAAGCGTATTAGGATAGACGGCTAGTGAAAAATTGGGTAGGTAGGGTAGGGCATTACTTGGTGGGTGTATTATCCTTGTTATGCGACCTTGTTGCATGCTGTATTATGATTGCTAACTATTCTTTATTTACTATTCCTTGTAGGTGTAGTATTTATGTCTTGCCACCTTGTTCCATGCTTTTTGTATGAATTTGATTACTATTCCTTGTCTTGAGCCGGGGGTCTTTCGGAAACAGCTTTGCTACTTCTTCAAAAGTAGTGGTATGGACTACATACATCTTACCCTTCCAGACCTTACTATGTGGGAATACTTTGGGTTTGTTGTTGTTGTTTGAAGAGCTAAACTAAGTTAAGCGGACAAATTTAGGAGTGTTTTGACGTGTTTTCTATATTTTTTTTTGTAAAATTAAGTTCTATTTGATTCTTATTCATAAGTATCATTTCTCTTTGTTTTGTTCCTCTTGTGAAGGACTTAGAAATCATGAAGATCTAAAATATCTGTAATGAATATTAAATATATATTGTTATGAAAACATGAGTACAATATTAAGGGTAAATATTGAATATTAGATTAATTGATGAAATCTAAGGAAATAACCAAGATTGTTCCATTGGTATGTGCTAACGAAGTTAGAAAAAAAACTGTAAAAAAGGGACTGTTACAAAAGTAGATCAGGCCTTAAACATGTGGACTCTCAGTGAAATACATCATCTGTCATATAGAAAAGGCTGCAGTTTTGATGAAGGCTCGCCGCTAAATTCTTTGCTGATAGATCTTCAAAAGCCAATTCTGACTATTTTCCTGCAGAAAGTACAATAGAATGCTCAATTATCTAAGAAACGAAGTAGTTACAATGTTCGTAGCACTTTATATACAATATCTGAGTATGTTAACTCTTTAATCATGCAATACATAATTTTTGATATGACATTGTACTCATACATTTAAGACAAGGACACAGTATTCAGTTTGTTCAACCATGAAAAGAAAATAGACAGAAAGTAGATAGAATCAAGAAAAATGCCTTAAAATGACATGATATCCATTATTTAAGTTTTCTCTTGGATTCATCAAGATGCTTGCAACTGTTTAAATGAAAGAATTTATGTTGCTGAGAAAGGAATTACATAGATGTTAGTTAGTTCTCCTCTACATGAATATATGATCTAGTGGAGATTAGCTTAGCTTAGTAATTACAAGTTTAGTTTGTTAGCAAGTTGTTAGTAGTAGTTAGCTCACGTTAGTGATGGTTAGCACTCTGATCTATAGATACCCTGATGTACTGTTACATTGAACAAGAAAATAATAATCATTTTGCAAATATTTCATTCTACTCCTCTCCTCCCTTCTTTCTTCTAGAACTTTTTTTCCTCATTTCCATTATTGTAATGATAACACTTAAAGTACACCTCTCTTGCGAGAATGAAAGCGATCATTGTCAATATATAACCCAACTAGGATGGATTCGATCCCACAGGGAATAGGGTGTGAAATTGAGTTATATGTAGGTTAATCAACTGATAGCTAGTAGTTTCCGAAAATTTAGGGGTTTAATGAGAATTAGCAAGTAATTATTTCAGACTTCAACTTCAGTGTTTGTGATCAATATTTTAAGGAGGACCAGAGTTACGTTGTTAGTTATCATATTCAGTTAAACTTAGACCAGTACAGAATTCAATGTCTTTCAGTTGGGAGTAAATCTTAGCACTGAGTGAACGTAGGGATGTCATCTCCCTCGTCAGCAGGGCATGTTGGTTATAGCTAGCTCCTACAGTTTTAGTTCAGTATTTAGTATACTCTAGTTCAGGTTTTTATTGACCATAGCATCTAGTTATCAGTTATTCAGTTATTAGATTTCAGTTTACAAACTATTTTCAGAATCATGTTATATGCTTGGTCATGTATTCTCAGATTTTAGAACATTCACTCATTCATGTCAGTTATTCAGTTATCTCATGCTATTCAGTTAGTTATTATTCATGTACATGAGCCCATGCATATTAGCCTAACCCCATCTAGCTACTAGTACATTCAAAGTACTGACCCCATACTTGTTTCTTGCACTACGATGTCTTATATCATAGGTCCGAACGCTCAGGTTCCTGACCACACTTAGACATTCCAGTATATCAACTGCAACAGTCATGGTGAGTCTCCATATTTTGAGGACCAATTTTGTTTATTTTTGTGCTTTTAGTTTAGTAGTTAGTTAGAGTTAGTTGGGGACTATCCCATCAACTCTTATTTAGTCAATTTTAGAGGCTTTTGGACACTTCAGACAGTCAGTTAATTTTCCATTATTTTTATCAATTTTTAGACAATTGTTTTCTGAAAGTTGTTTTCAGATTTATGATTCAGAAATGTTTTTGTACCTAAAACCTTATTGCATATTAAAATATTCTGCTTAGGTTATTTTATTGTTATTATTCAGTTCTCACAACAGGTACTAGCTCATGGGATCCAAGGTGTACTCCTGGGGAGTTACAACTAGCATCTTAGGATTTGATCCTAAACCTACTAATCTATCCACTACTTTGTATTTAAATAAGAATATATCCCATTAGGTGGGTTATCATAAGTACAAGAAGTATTCTCCACTACAGTGTGATGTTTTCAAGGATAGAGATCATACTCAAGAAACCTGATATCATGTTGTTGTCTATCCTACTGATTACATGTTCAGGAACAAAGGGGGAGCTGGTGACTTTGTCTCAAGTGGTCAGGTTTTCACCATTAAAGATGAGGCTGGGAACCCCAAGCTTCAATTCCCTCTGCAACCATATGACAACAATGTGCCTTCACATTCTTATGTACATATTGGTGGAACTAACAAACTTACCTACACATTCACAAAGGAACAGTATGACAAGATCGATCATATGTTAAACAACTCCACTCTCTCACCAGCAACTTCTGCAAATTTGATAGGTATTATCAATGCATTCCTAACAGACTCTAACAAATAAGACTAGATTATTAACTTAGGAACAACAAATCATAAGGTGTCTTATATCACACTGTTGAAATATACTATTCAAATCCCTTCCTCTACAGATATCCAAGTATATTTGCCTAATGGTAATATCTCATCAGTATCTCATATAGGTCCCACTTTAATATTCTCTATAATACCCAGATTTTAGTCCTTCAAAATTCCTTGATCTTTGAACTTACTACCTAGACTATGACTCATCATACGAGTTGTAGGGTGTCATATGAGTTATAGGACCCTAATCATAGCCTAATAATTTGTTTGGCTAAGATCCTATTTTTATCACTATTGGCACTCAATGAGCCATAAAGACTCCAAATGAGTCATATGGTGTTATCCATAGCCAAATCAGTGTAGTGCCCAATGTTTTTATCCTGATCATGAGTGGAGCCTTTCAAATCATAATGTTTGAGTATGAGTCTTATTGTGCGACTCATAGAAAAACTAGGGTTGGTGAACATAGACACTTTCCAGGCTACGAGTGGAACCTTATAAGTTGTAAGGTGACCCTATGAGTCATAAGGTCACCCGTAGCAACTGGACAATAATTTTAAAGTTGTTTATTAAGGGCATGTTTGGCAGTTTTCTCTTTATCTAAACATAACCCACGATCTTAAACCAATATTGGAACCCCATTCTAATTCATAACCCATTAGGGTTTCCAAGGGTTTGGTCATCTAGAGATCTCAATGGTGAATTATTTCCATAATTGTGATATCCTTAGGCATGTTACTTTCCCCCAAAGCATATTTTATGGAAAACATGTGTTTCAATGATTTATTTGTGAGGATTGAATATGAGTTTTGATATGGGTTGAGGGTTTTGGAATGGTTTGTAATGCCCCGAGTCTGGTACACCAGACGCTACATGGTGCTCATAATCTCGAAGGACAATAAGCTATCCCATGACTGGTACCTACTGCAATAACTGAATAATAATACTAAAATATGCTGAATAATGGGCTGAATTGCCATAAGGTTCAATACTGTAATAAATATGAAATAAGGAATATCAATACAAAAACTGAAATAAATGTCGCAACATGTTATAGTCTGGAAAGACTCTAAAACTGTCTAAACTATAAAGTTGATGGGATGAACCCGTAACTAACTCCATCTACTAAAATAACTAAGTAAATAAATAATGATATAATGAAATATTTATGTCCTCAAACTATGAGGATGCACTACTGACTCTAACTGCTGAAATCTGAGCTGCTAATTGCAATCGGGAACTTGGGCGTCCGAACCTATGGTATAAAACACCATAGTGCAATAGAAAAGTATGCGTCAGTAAGTGGGAATGTACTAGTATGCAAATTTGGGTAGGATAATTGCATGGGTTCATATGCATGAACAATACTAGCTGATCTACATGAGTATAACTGAATAAGAGTACATGCATGAATACATGAACTGTAACTGAGATCATAATAACACTAAATACTAAATCTGAATACTGATAACATGGATTTTTGATAACTGATATACTATTAATTGAATGATTGTGTCTGACAGTCCTAATTCTGTGGAACTAGCTGAGTTCCATACTGATGCTAAGTGACTGTATCTAACAGTCTAAAAATCTGTAGAACTATCTGATTTCTATTCTAAAAACTGAGACAGATTGTGGGAGGTAATCATCTAACCAACATGCCCTAAATAAGATAGCTGAGTTGGGGTCCAATCTGTAATCCCAATTGGAAGGGTGTCAATACTGTGCCACTGGTAAGGACAAACTGTGAGTGTCCTTTATCTGGCAGGCACTCAAAGAAGAATGTTGGGATCCTCACCTGACAGGTTAATTGACCTCATCAGCCATCATCTAACAGGTTTGATGCCTTAACCTCCACTGGCTACATAGTTCTAGAACACAAGGATTACTTCTAAGAAACACACCCTCTACTAACAGGTGATTTCCCATCCCTGGGTTCACTGGGTGCTGAATCCTACTCCCATCTGAATAGACATCGAACTAATTATACTGAGCTGAACTGGACTGAGTTCACTGAGTTCCATTGACTGACGGAATACTACGGGATTCTACTAACTAACTAAGTTTATTGAGAACTTAACTGAATACTGAAGTGGAATGGACTGATACTGATTTTACTGAGGTTTCCTAAGTTCTGTATCTGACTGAATTCTAGTGATCATGGATTGACTGAGAGTATTCTTAAAACTGACACTAGATCTAGGCACACAACTAAATTATTGGGTATTAAATACCCCAAAAATTGATAGCATGACTATTAGTAGAACATGATACTTCTTGAGTACATAGCAGTAATCAACAACTAACAATACAATCATTGAGAGATTTCATAAGGCGCTTGAAAGTCATGAACTTGTGCATGAATATGAATGCACGCTAACATATCATGGTTTCACAAATCTAATCTCATGAGCATTCTGTCAAACACTTATAAGGCATAAGTTTAGCATGGAAATCATTGTGAACATATGGGCATAACATAAGTTCATCATTTAGATCACCAAAAGGATCATACAAGCACCATTTACTCAATTAGGCATTTTGTCAAACACGTGATAGGCATAGATTTATACTTGGTGTGAATACAATACTAACATGTCTGACTACCATATAAATACATAATTCAAGGGTTCAACATAATAAAATTCAAATTCAACATACATGCTATCATAATATCATGAAACACATTAAAGATTTCAATAGGGAAACTATACATCAACATCAACATGGATGAAATACAATCCATAACATAGAAATCATGATTTAAGTTTTTATAATGGTTTCTTGAACTCTAAGGGTGTAAGGAATACTTCGATGAACACATTACATACCTTAGTTGGTGAGTTCTTGAAAACTAATGGTGGACATTTTGAGTCTTGGATATTGAAGGTGATAAACTAGGGTTTGCTCTTGATAGATTCTGAAGAGGATGAGTGCATTTTTCCTCTTGGATGGATAAATGATATGTTTTGGGGGTTGATATAATGTGGGAAAAGTCCCATTTACCGCTCTGGATGCGGTTTTAAAATTCAGAAAACATGCCCAGCGACGCTATAGCCGATGTGATGCATCGAGGGTACCAATGCGATAATTGATTTGATGTGACGAGATCTCATCGGTTCACTGGAAATTGCCTTGAGCTGTTGAAAATTTCACCTGCCAATGCAATGGACGATGCGACGCTCCAACATCGCGTCAACTCATTATTTTGGTCAATTGAGCATGGTTTAAATGAGGTCTAAAAAATCTAAAACTCGTTTAGGAATCCCTATTGACATTCCTGATCATGAGTTAACTTAAATATCGACCTTTAACGAATGTGAAGGTCGTGAAATAAGATTTTTGACTATTGAAGGCTAAAGTAAGACTATGTCTGGATACTTTGCTAAAATATTCTAAGTCTGGGACCCCTTGACAAGCATTAATGGACTAAATTAAGCTTAGAGTTTTATGGGTTCATACAATATCTCCCTCTTGGAAATATTCATTCTCGAATGAGAATGACTAAGAGGGAAGAACTAATGACTGAAAGTGAATACTAGACATGCATATCTGATGCATTATTTTCATGACTGAAGCTGCTGATATACCGAATTATCATACTGAACATGTATATCTGATGCATGAATAACTGAATCATGAATGCATGGCTGGGATTACTGATAAGCTAAGTTTTCTCATAATGAGAATGCGTATCTGAGGCATGGCTACATGACTGAACTGACTCATGAACATATGACTGAGTATGTAATGGTAATTGATACCAAGTTTATAATGGAAATCTGAGCATGAAACTGAATAAGCTTAAGGAAAATTGTTACCTTGAACTGGATCTGAGCTTGAATAGAAGAGGTGAGGATACTTTATCTAGATATCTGCTTCTGCTTCCCAAGTAGCTCCATCAACGGACTGATTTCGATAAAGAATTTTGACTAGAGGATCTTCTTTGTTCCTCAGTCTGCGAATCTGGTAGTCAAGATTTTGACTAGAATCTCTTCATAAGAGAGGTTGTTCTGAACTTCTACATCCTCTATAGGGACTACAACTACCGGTTCACCTATGCACTTATTAAGCAAGGAGACATGGAACATTGGATGCACTGAGGCTAGATATGACGGTAATTCGAGCTCATAAGCTACTTTAACAAAGTGACTGAGAATTTTGAAGGGACCGACATATCGGGTACTAAGCTTTCCCTTCTTGAAGAAACTCTTCATTCCCTTCATGGGAGATATTTTTAAGTACATAAATCACCAATCTCAAACTCGAGATCCTTTCTGTGTATATCTACATACGATTTCTGCCGGCTATGAGCTATCTTGAGCCTTTCTCTGATCAACTGAACTTTTTCTATGGTGTCAAATACCAAGTTAGGAATTGGAACTGTGGCCTCATCTACTTCAAACCAACCGATTGGAGATCTGCATCTCCTACCATAGAGAGCTTCAAATGGACCTATCTTAATTCTAGAATGATAGCTGTTGTTGTATGCAAACTTGATCAAAGGCAAGTGGTCATGCCAACTACCTTTATAGTCAATTGCACACGCCCTTAGAATATCTTCCAAGGTTTGAATAGTCCTTTCTACTTGACCATCTATCTGAGGATGAAAGGCTGTACTGAGGTCAACTCGGGTACCAATACTCTTTTGGAATGCTTTCCAGAAATAAGAGGTGAATTGGGTACCTCTATCTGAGATGACGGATAACGAAACTCTGTGCAATCCGACCAACTCCTTGATATAGAGTTTGGAATAATCGTCATCTAAATAAGAGGTATGGACAGGAAGAAAATGAGCTGATTTGGTCATCCTATCTATAATGACCCACACTGAGTCGTGCCAATGACGGGTATGAGGCAAACCTATCACAAAGTCTATATTCACTTTTTCCCACTTCCAAGTAGGAATACTGAACTCCTGCATAGACCCACAAGACTTCTGATGCTCAGTATTAACCTGCTGACATGTTGAGCATTTAGCCACAAACTCTATAATATCTCTATTCATCACACTCCACCAATAGATCTCCCGCAAATCATGGAACATCTTTGTGGCCCCTGGATAAATAGAGTAACACGCACCATGCATTTCGGCAAGAATTTTTTGCCTCAAGTCATCTACACTTGGCACACACAGGAGACCCTGATAACGCAACACACTATCTCCCTCTTAGGAGAAAACCTTTACTTTCTGATCTCTGAATAACTCTTTTATCTTGACTAGACTGGGATCTTTATCATGCTTTTCCTTTACTTTGGAAACTAGAGATGATTCTGAACTGTTCTGGACCCACAAACTACCTTAGGCTAAGTTGACTAAGCGGATGGCTAGTCGGTCAAGCTGGAAAACTTCTTGAGCTAACTTCTTCTTATTGTATTCAACATGAGCAACACTACCCATAAACAGTCTACTGATACCATCAACCATTACATTGGCTTTGCCCGGATGATAAAGGACACTCATGTCATAATCTTTCAAGAGCTCTAACCAACTTCTCTAGCAAAGGTTTAAGTTTTTCTGAGATAATACGTACTGGAGGCTTTTATGATTTGTGAACACATCTATATGCACCCCATGCAAGTAATGCCTCCAAATCTTTAAGGCAAAAACTACATCTACTAACTCAAGATTATGAGTCAAATAACTCTTCTTATGGGGTTTAAGCTGTCTGGAGGAATAGGTTATGATCTTATCATGCTGCTTAAGGACACAACCCAAACCTACACTGGATGCATCACCCTACATAACAAATAAATCTAAACCATTTGGAAGAGTGAAAATTGGAGCTGAGGTGAGTCAAGTCTTCAACTCCTGAAAACTCTTCTCGCAAAAATCTGACCAATCAAATTGGACTTTCTTCTAGTCAATCTGGACATAGGGGATGTAATAGAAGAAAACCTTTCAACAAAACAACGATAATAGCCAGCCAAACCCAAAAAAGTCCTAATATCTAATGAAGAGGTGGGTCTGGGCCAGTTTCTTACTTCTTCGGTCACTTGGGGATCAACTCTAATTCCATCACCGGAAATGATATGACCAAGGAATGCTACTAACCTTAGCCAAAATTTGAACTTACTGAATTTGGCTAACAATTGATAATTTCTGAGATTCTGTAACACTATTTTGAGATGGTCTGCATGATCATGCTCACTGCAGGAATAAACAAGGATATCATCTATAAAGACTATGATGAACATGTCCAAGTACTGCTTGAACACATGATTCATCAAGTCCATAAAGGCTGCTAGAGCATAGTTAAGACTAATGGACATGACTAAGAATTCAAAGTGACATACTGAGTTTTGAAAGCTATTTTTGGGATATCATATTATCAGAATCTGAGCTGATGATAGTCTGATCTGAGGTTGAGGTTTATCTTATAAAAATAACTAGCATCCTGAAGTTGGTCAAATAATTCATCAATTCTGGGAAGTGGATACTTGTTCTTGACCATGACTTTATTGAGATGACGGTAGTCTATACACATTCTAAGAGTTTCTTGCTCATGAATAAAACTGGTGCACCCCATGGGGAAACACTGGGTCTGATAAATCCCTTATCTACGAGATCCTTCAACTTTTCTTTTAATTCTCTGATTTCTGCTGGTGCCATTCTATTCAGTGGAATAGATATGGGCTAAGTATCTGGAAGAAGGTCAATGCCGAAATCTATTTCCTTTTTGGAAGGAGCTCCGGGAAGATCTTTAAGAAAGACATCTAAATATTCATTCAGTACTAGAACTAATCAAGGTTGGGAGTTTCAGAACTAGGGTCCTTAACTCAAACAAGATGATAGACACATCCCTTAGATTTCATTTTCCTAGCCCTTAGGTAGAAACAAGTTGACCCCTGAATGCTGAAGTACTACTCCTCTACTCTAGGACAGGTTTATTTGGAAACTGAAACTGGACAATTCTGTTTATGCAATCGATTGTGGCATAGAAAGAATGAAGCCAATCCATGTCGAGAATGACATCAAAATCCATCATCTCTAATTGGACTAAGTTTGCTGAAGTGACTTTCTGATATACCAGAATCGGGCAGTTCTTGCATACCCACCGGGCTATGATAGATTTACCCACTGGGATGGAGACTAAAAAAGGCTCTGCTAAAATTTTAGGACTAACTCCGACGTCAACTGCTATATAAGGAGTAACAAAAGACAAGAAAGATCTTGGATCTAGCAAAGCATAAACATGCAAATAAAAGATCTATAATGTACCAGCGCCCATATCAGGAGAACTTTCCTGATCCTGTCGGGACTGAAGAGCATAGAGTCTCTTTGGGAATTGCCCACTGGTAGTACTTGGTGAGGCACCCTGCTGAGTCTGGTGACCAAATTGAGCTGAGGAACGGTTACGCTGGCCCTGGAAACCTGACTGGGGACAATCTCTGACTCTATGGACTGACTTTTCATACCTGAAAAAAATATCACTGCCAGCTTTACAAATACCCTAATAGTTCTTGCCATAAGTATGACAAAAAAGATTAGTTCAGGAGCTGCTAATACTGCCCTGAGGTCCAGGGCTTGATGCCCTATCTCTATTATCGTCTTTGAATTTCAGCACTAGAGCACTGCCTGAGGAAGGAGCTGGAACAGAAGACTTTGGATGAAACTGAGAATAATTTCCAACCTCTGACTTAGGCTAAGCAAAGTTGAAACTACCTGTTTTAGCTCTCTTATTCTTCTTTTCTCTCTCCTTATTCTTCTGCTCTCTATCTAGTGAGCATGGATCATAAGCATAGCCAAGTCTATATCGCTGATCAGCATTGTGGTCCTGCACTCTTTGACCATACTATCATTCACTCCAGACACAAACTTACTCATCTTAGATCTACTGTTTTCCACCACATAAGGAGCGTATCTAGAGAATTGAGTAAACTTGAGAGAATACTCTTTCACGGTCATGTAACCCTGCCTGAGATTGATAAACTCTAAAACCTTAGCTTCTTTCAGCTATTAGTTAAAGAATCTATCTAGAAAAGCAGTGGAAAACTCCTCCCACTCTATGGACCTGCATCTGCGACCCTCTCTACTTTTCACTGTATGAACTAAGTGTGGGCCACATCCTACCACTGATATGCAGCTAACTCAGCACTCTCACCAGATATCACCCCCATAATATCAGTAACCTTTTGCACCTGATCTAGGAATTCCTGAGGGTCCTCATCTGACTTAGACCTGATAAAAGATGGAGGGTTCATTCAGGTCAAGTCCCGAATCCTAGAAGCAGCAGGATTAGCGACTGGGTTGGCTAGGATGATAGCTGTTTGTTCATTTTAAGAAGAAAATGTATGATCTAGGGTGGTGAAAGCTTCCCTGACTCAGTATGGGAGACGTGCTCATCCATAGGATCTACCTGGATGGGCTTAGGTACTGACTGATTTCCAATTCTCCTTTTGTTACCCTTCTTAGGAGGCATGTTCTATAAATAAAAGGAATAAATAGATTAGATTGAGAGTTTACTTTGAGCTCATGCTCGTTCGCACGATAAAAATACTGAAAGAAGGGAAAATGTTCCTAAAACATCTTATAGCCTCCTATCCATATGTGTAGCACGCAACACACCTATGCACAAGACTCTCATAAATGCTAGTTTTCAGACTTGCTAGGACATTATTGAACCTTAGGATTTGATACCAAGTTTGTAACGCTCCGAGTCTGGTACCTCGAATGCTACACGGTGCTCATAATCTCGAAAGACCACAAGCTAGCCCATGACTAGTACCTGTTGCAATAACTGAATAATAATAATGAAATATGCGAAATAATGGAATGAATTTCCATAAGGTTTAGTACTGTAATAAATATGAAATAAGGTATATTAATACCAAAACTGAAATAACTGTCTGAACATGTTATAGTCTGGAAAGCCTCTAAAACTATCTAAATTATGGCGTTGATAGGAAAATCCCCCAACTAACTCCATCTACTGAAATAACTAAGTACTAAAATAATGAAATAATGAAATAATCATGTCCTCAAACTATGAGGATACACCACTGACTCTGACTACTGAAATTTGAACTTCTAATTACGATTGGGAACTTGAGTGTCTGAACCTATGGTATAAATTACCATAGCATAAGATAAAAGTATGCATCAGTATGTGGGAATATAATGGTATACAATGTAGGGTAGGCTGATTGCATGGGTTTATATGAATGAAGAATACTAACTAAATAACATGAGTATAACTAAATAAGAGTACATGCATGAATACATAAACTGTAACTGAGTTCATGATAACACTAAATACTGAATTTGAATACTGATAACATGGATTTCTGATAACTGATATACTATTAACTGAATAACTGTGTCTGACAGTCCTTATTCTGATAGAACTAGCTGAGTTCTGTACTGATACTGAGTGATTGTATCTGACAGTCAAAAAATTTATAGAACTATCTGAGTTCAATTCTAAAAATAGAGACTGAGAATGTGGAAGGTAATCATCTAACCAACATGCCCCAAATAAGATAGCTGAGTTGGAGTCCAATCTGTAACCCCAATTAGAAGGGTGTCAATACTGTGCCACTGGTAAAGACAAGCTGTGAGTGACCCTCATCTGGATGGTACTCTAAGGAGAATGATGGGACCTTCATCTGACATATTAAGCCACCTCATCAACCCTCATCTGGCAGGTTTGATATCTCAACTTACGCTGGATACGTAGTTCAGGAACACAAGGATTGCTTCTAAGAATCACACCTTCTATTAATAGGTGAGTTCCCATCCATGGGTTCATTCGGTGCTGAATCCTACTCCTATCTGAATAGACACCGAACTGATTATACTGAGTTGAACTGGACTGAGTTCACTGAGTTCCATTGACTGATGGAATACTACTGGATTCTACTAACTAACTAAGTTTACTGAGAACTTAACTGAATACTGAAGTGAAATGGACTAATACTGATTTTACTGAGTTTTCCTCAGTTCTATATCTGACTGAATTCTAGTGATCATGGCTTGACTGAGAGTATCCTAAAAACTGACACTGGATCTAGGCATACAACTAAATTATTAGGTATTAAATACCCCAAGACTCGATAGCATGACTATTAGTAGAATATGAAATTTCTTGAGTACATGACAGTAATCAAAAACTCACAATACAATCATTGAGGGATTTGACAAGGCACTTGAAAGTCATGAAATTGTGCAAGAATAGGAATACATGCTAACATATCATTGTTTCACAAATTGAATCTCATGAGCATTCCATCAAACACTTATAGGTCACAACTTTTGCATGGAAATAATTGTGAACATGTGGGCATATTATAAGTTCATCATTTAGATCACCAAAAGGATCATACAAGCACCATTTACTCAATTAGGCATTTTTTCAAACACATGATTGGCATATATTTATACTTGGTAGGAATAAAATACTAATATATCATGACTACCATATAAATTCATAATTCAAGGGTTCAACATAAGAAAATTCAAATTCAACATACATGCTATCATAATATCATGAAACACATTAAAGATTTCAACTTAGAAACCATACATCAACATCAAATGGATGAAATATAATCCACAACATGGAAATCTTGATTTAAGTTTTAAAGTGGTTTCTTGAACTCCAAGGGTGGAAGGAACCCTTGGATGAACACCTTACATACCTTAGTTGGTGAGTTCTTGAGAATTAATAGTGGAAATCTTGAGTCTTGGATCTTGAAGGTGATGAACTAGAGTTTGCTCTTGATAGATTTTGAAGAGAATGGTTGTATTTTGCCTCTAGGACGGTTAAATGATATGTTTTGGGGGATGAAATAAGGTGGGAAAATACCTATTGACCCCTCTAGACGTGGTTTTAAAAGACAAAAAATATGCCCAACGACGTTATAGATGATGCAGCCCGTCGAGGGTACCAATGCGATGCGCTAAGATCGCGTTGGTTTGCTAGAAATTTCTTGAGCTAAGGAATATTTCACCTATTGATAACGCTCAATCTACAGCTCTCGTTTGAGTGTAAAGCGGTCGTTAGCAAATATAGAACCCAACCTGGGTTGGGTGTCGATCCCACAGGGAATAGCTTGGCCAACAAGTAAGTAAAATTACTAAACTTTTGGTGCAAGTCTCGTAAGAAGGGGGGATTCTTTTTTTGCAAGTAATGTAAACAAAAGATGAAAATAATAAAGTAAAAAGAGAGATATTATTACGTTGGTTGTAAACAATGAGAATTGAAGCGTTGGGGTTATGTCCACCTTCTGAGGTATACGTCTCTATTGGCTATGAGTGTGTAGAATTCTGACATGCAATTGCTTATAGAGGATTGTAGTCGATGGTAAATCCAAGCGTCTCTCGACCTAAACAAGGACTATTTCACTTTAACTCTCTCGAGCTTAAAGCGTGTCTAACGGTACGAATTCTCCAAGAGGTTAGTCCAGTTACGGCACTAGATTTTTAATAGGAAAGGGTGTCCTACTACCTTGACATTAGCTCTTTTCCAGACAAATAACTTTTCTCTCGAACAAGTTAAATGTTAGACTGGCGTATTCTTGCGTTTGCAACCGCAGAGAATGTAGATTAAGATGAAGAGAATAATGATATAAGCAATATACGTGCCTCGAACTCACAAACTCACAACAATAGATAGTAACTCATTCGGCTTCCATAACCCCAACAGAGAAGTTTAGTTACCCATGAATGCGAAGGAAATCACGATTGACATTGTTATTATATCACGATATTGAGTAATGGCGTGTAGATCAAGTGATAGGCGTGAGGCGTGATTCCTTAGCAAGTAACGATTCTCTTGTTGTGGAGTTTAAGAATAGAAGAGTAGATTAGAAGTGTTTGTAGTGGAAGATGAGAGGGATGGAAGAAAATTAATTGTTGAATGATGAATGTAAGATTCATAAAAATCTCTAGCATGATAGGGTATTTATAATACCCATATCCTACTCCTACTAAGCTAATGAAATAAATAACCAAATCCTACTAGACTAATTAAATCCTTAACCCAAATGTACTAGGTTAAGGTAACATTATCATAATCCACATAAAATAATGAAATACATAACCTAATTGTACTAGGTTAATGTATCATTGTCAAAATCCAGCTTTGTGTCTGTAAGTCCCCAAAGTCTTCAGAATTGCTGTTTTAGCCCGGGACAGTTTTTCCATGCAGCAGTTTTGGTCCTTTAGGCGTCCCACTTCCTTCTCCTTCGTTCGTGAGCTTTCTTTTGCGTCAAGTTAGCCATAAAATGCTGTATTTTGCATCATTTATACTTGAAACTTTCCTAGTCATGTTCGTTAGCTCATTTACGGGAAAAAGGACTAAAAGTGCATGAAATATATAATTTGTTCTCAAAACTAGGCTAAAATATGGGCAAAATATATTGATATAGGCGTGTAAATCCGCCTATCATCAACACCCCACACTTAGAGCTTTGTTCGTCCTCGAACAACATATCATGTCCTTCTAAGCATCAACTTAAGGTTTTTACAGTAACAACACAAAACATTTATTAAGACAAGCACAACGATTATCAACCAAGAGTATCTTTCCGATTATAAGTAGAAACAATTTAACCTCAAGTATAGACTCGTGATGGTGATCAACTCGCATGCAAACGTTAAAGTGCATAGAATCATATACAACTATCCAAAACTCATCTACCATATGTGTCTCACCATATAGTACCCATAATCACTCACAAATATAGCATATTTTTCAAACATGGGTCTCAAAATGTCCTTGCTCTCACTCTCACAAAGAATTCATATGTAGCAACTGATGACCATAGGCTTTCCCTTAATGTAATACTCTACTAAATGTCAGAATGCTAAGCTTAGGATCAAGTAGGTCTTTTGATGGTTGTAATGTAGGCTAAGGGACGGGTAGGACTATTTTGGCCAGGAATAGTGACTAAGTTCCTAAGCGCTTTAATACATCACTTTGTATCATTGACACTTTTTTTTTTCTTTCAACCTTTCTTTCTTTTATTCTACCACCCTTGTTCTCCTCTTTTGTTTTTCAATTTTAAGCACAACTCGCTTTTCAGCTTTCTTTTCCTTTTTCTTTTCACAACATACCTCTTATGATAGCACTTTCTTTTTCATAACACATTCAAGCACCATTACAATTTATAGCATCATACTCACCTAATTTCCTCTTATGTTGTCACATGACTTTTTCACTTTAAAGCACTTAGGAATTTGGATCAAATTACGGTCTTGAAAAAAATGGATTAGGCTTACATACAAGGTTGTCAAAGAAAATAGGCTAAAGGCTCAAAAGGGTTTAACTAGGATGTTGTCCATGGGTAGGTAAAACTGAAGGTAAACAAATATAGGTTGCCAAAGAAATGCCTAAATCATATCCTAAACTTACACTCCTTATTTTCGCTTTACATACATACCAGGCAAGTTCTAGCATCAGCTACACACATAGAATATACGATTATCTCACACACACAAGGCACATGGTCGACTTGCTTGGAAGTAATATAGACTCTCGACCCAACAAGTAAAGGAATTGAACCACACAATATCACATAATGAGTCACAACTAGAGCCTAAACGTCTCGATAGTCATAATTGTAGCACATACTCTTGTTATAATCTCATGCTGCCTATCAAAATAATTTCATGCGAAGCTAGAAAAAACAACAAAAACAAAAAAACTAAAATACGGAAAAAAATCAACAAAAAAAACAATAAAATAAACAAACATAGATGCGATAGAGAAGTATAGCATACGATACCGCCACCCCACACTTAAACAGGACACTGCCCTCAGTGGAAAATAAATACGAGGAACCTGGTTAGTCGGACTCTTCCTCATTGTCGGGGGTAATACCCCCTTCGTCGGAATCATCATAAGAGTCATCGTCAGAGTTCTCCTCTTCGTCAGAGTCTGGCAAGTGTCGATCGTCATCAGTCGGCACATCATCATCTAGAGGTTCCTCAAAGTATACGCCCACTCCACATATCTCCCGTGCATGCATGTTCATGGGATAGTCGTGGTCCAGCTGTTGGAGCTCTGCAGCAGTTGGAACACGTCCACCACTCATCATAGTAAATCGTGTCATGCCATAAAGATGACGGAAGAAACTCTCATCACGAGCATGTCTTTCCGCAGTAGTAAGGTTGACACCATGAGTTGTTTCAGCATCTTTGACTTTAGTAAGGTCAACCTTCTTTGGGTTATGTGGGAGTTTGTGGTCAGCTGGTTCCTCTTCGATATCCTCCTTCCGCAAGATTGCTGTCAAAAGATTTCCAAACGTGAAGTGGGACCTTTTGTGGAGTCTGGCCTTCCTCATGGTAGAGCGAATGATTGCCCCAAAGTTGATAGGGACATTTGTCATCAAAGCATAGACCAAACACACTTTATCTCTTGATATCTTGGTGTATTGAGTCCCAGGAATAAGGCATGAGTTGACAATACGCATCCAAATTCTTGCTTCCCTATTCAGTGAAGCATAGGGGAAGGTGTTGTGTCGTCCTGTGTCTTTATGTATGCCCCACCTTGCCATCGATCTAATTCCACAAAGTGTGTGTCTAATTGCTCAATAAAGAGGCTTGCTGTACAGTTCTTTGAATGGTGCTGGGTCGACCGAAGGTAAGCCAAGAAAAGAGTTGATCCAGTCCGCGTTGAGCTGTAACACTTGGCCCCGAATTTTGACTTCGTTGCCTGTTGTTTTCGGCGACCAGTTGGCGTAAAACTCTCTTGTCAAATCAAGATTACATTCTCCCATATCGCGGAAGATGAAATCCAGCTTCAATGCCATGATTTTCGCCAACATACGCGGCTCCTTCTTTGCTAAGGTGTCCTTGTTGATCAGGTCGACGTGAGCATATCTTCTTTCTTTGTTGTTCCTGTACCATTCTTTGGCTTCCTCCTCAAGAACCCATTTTATTCCAAACATTCTGCGTGGTAGTTATGCTGAGGATAATTCTCCTTCGTCTTTTCGACTTCTCTTCTTGCCCTTTTGGGAAGTGGTCGCCTTCTCCTTGCCTTGCCTCGCATTAGGTGCCATTGTACCTGAGTCTAGAAATAGTGTTAGTTGCAGCATAGTCTCACTTGATACAATCTATAAGCAAGCATTAGGGGTACCACCCCACACTTAGTTTTGTTAACACAAATCAGTGAGGTGAAAGTAGTCGATTTACTCAGATTTCATCGAGATACGTTTTAGGATTGTATTCCGACAAGAAAATCAGCAATGCATCACTTACTTGCAGCCATTGGACTACTTTCATGGTAGATATAGCAACACTACTACATAGGGGTTACCACATGGAATCGTTATTCTTACAACAATCACAACCTCCTAAGTCGGTAGGCACTATAAGTCTTATCCCGATGGCCGGGATAGTCTAACATGTAAGTATCCAAACAACAATCTTAAGAAAAATTCATAGCCATAGCAATTCCGCAAATATCATAACAATGCTATTGAAACCAAATTCAAGTCGGAAACAAGTCAAGATTTTCCTACGTATATGTTCACTCACATGATTTTGCAACAACAATCCAAACACATGAACATCACCAACAATCTTATATAATTTAGCAATTAATAATAGCCATAGCAACGTAGTACTTACGAGAAATAAATGAAGAATAAGAGATTACTTACTTGCTTGAAACTTGTGGAGATGGTTTTGTGAATTGGAAGAGCAAAAGAAGAAAATTTGGAGAAGATTTGGAAGAGTATGCGGCGCCTTTAGGGTATTTTCTATTGTGGTTGTGTTATAAAACTAAGTCCCCTTTATATAGGAAGAGTATGGGTCGGGTTATGACCCATTTACACTCAGTTTTGGGGACAAAAATCCTACATATACGACGCATAATACTCGGCATATCAATGACATATGCGACGCATTGTCTATGGAATAATGGGACATATGCGCCGCATAGTCTATGGCATTTGTAGACATATGCGCCACATAGTCTATGGCATATGAGATACTGAGACCAAATGCCATAGCATAGGCGGCGCATAGTCAAAAGCATACCTAGGAATAGGCGGCGCATAGTGTATAGCACACTAAATTCCGAGACCTTAGGCTATAGGATAGGTTGTGCATCGTTCGTGGCCTAGTTTTACCAAGGCCTAGCCTTCCTCGAAGCCTATTTTGGCGTGAGAAAGGCTCAATCCATAGCCTTATGCATCACCCTTCCTAACTTACCAACTTTACCATACAATGCGTCCAAATCGTCAATTGAAATCAATCTCCTCGTTGAATACCTCTTGCACCTACATTTGCTCAAAAATGCTAAAAATGATTAGAACGATGGGTTGCCTCCCATCAAGTGCCTTAGTTTTGGTCGTGGCACGACTCTTATTTTTGGATTTTTATTTATCAAAAGCAAAACACTTACTAGAACAAAATGAAAAACGATAAACGATAAACGATGGGTTGCCTCCCATCTAGCGCTTGATTTATTGTCACAGCACGACATAGTTACCTCGAGTACTCAGACTTCATCGGGATAGATGGTGGATCATTTTCTGAATGGATTCAGATGATAATGAGGCTTACTTGTAGGAGGGGTACCAATTATATCATCAATAGTCCAACCCATAGCTCTCATGTATCTCTTCAGAGTAGAGATGAGAGCCTCTACGTGCTGTTTACTTAAATCATCCGCACTCACCGGAAGTATCTTTATACTTTCCAAGAACACATACCTTAGATAATCGGGGAGCTCTTTCGATTCTAGCATTGGTGGCTCTTCAAGGGAAGTCTTCGCTGTAGGTGAAGATTGATTCTTAAGATCACGGTCCGGTTGCTTAGGAGTATGGGAATAGGACTCTATTTCTGTTAGATCACCCATAAGTTCTTCATAATCTTCATCGTCCTCATGCTCAACCTTCAGCAGCGCAGCAGACAATGGCTCAACAGTAAGCTATTTCTCTACAGATAATGCTTTCTTATCTTCATAATGAACATCATCTACAGAGAACACATCCATATCTTTTGGCTGCTTCATCGCTTTGCACAAATCAAAACGAATCACTTCGTCATTCATTCAAAATAAAAGCTCATTATCTCTCATGTCAATAAGCACACTTCTTGTTGCAAGGAAAGGACGTCCCAAGATTATGGGAACATCAGAATCCACCTCGCAATCCAAAATCACAAAGTCTGTAGGAAAAATGAAGGTAGACACCTTCACCAACACATCATTCAAGATACCCACAGGTCATTTTACCGACCTATCAGCCATCACGAGCCTCATATTGGTTGGTGTCGAATCGCCTAACCCCAACTTCTTGTAGACGGATAGTGGCATCAAATTGATGCTAGCACCCAGATCGCACAATGCCTTAGCAAAATTCATAGATCCAACCGTGCAAGGAATAGTGAAAGCACCAGGGTCTGCCTTCTTCTGTACTAAGGACCTTGTGGCAATTGCACTGCAATGATGAATATTATCTGCCGGCTCATAGATTACTGCCCTCTTTTTTGTCAATAGGTCCTTCATGAATTTAGCGTACCCAGGCATCTTTTCTAGCGCCTCTACCAACGGAACATTAATGGTCAGCTGCTTCAACATGGTCATGAATTTGCTGAACTTTGTATCATCTGCCACCTTCTTCAATCTTTGAGGAAAAGGTGGTGGTGGGTATGGAATTGTTCTCTCCATGGCTTTCTTCTCCTCTTGCTTCTGTTTTTCAGCTTTTCCAGGCTGCACATTGTGAGGAGTGATGTTAAGGACGTTAGGATCGGCTGCTGTGGCATCTTCCCCTTTCGCCTTATCATCAATTTCCGCTTCTTCATCAACCACTTGCTTGCCTTTTTTTGAAGTTTCCATCACCTTACCACTTCAGGTAGTGATGGCCATGCATGACCCATCATTCCTTGGGTTTTGCACAGTATCGCTAGGTAAAGTGCCAGCCTTTCTTTGATTAAGTGCTGCTGAAAGTTGGCTCAATTGCTGCTCTATTTGCTTGATTGAAGTGGAATGAGAATCAACTAGTTGTTTCATGGAGGACAAATCATTAATTACCTCAGTAACTCCCGCGCTTGTTGCTTCCACTCCTTTCAATAATTTAGCCATCATGTCTTCCATACATCCAGAACTAGATGTGGTGGTGTCACGTCTTCCAGGGAGAACATACACACCACTATTTTCATTCTTGTTCTTCCAACTACCTTGGTCCTTGTTTCCAAATTTCTCATAGTAGTTCCGACCTTGGTTTCCTTGGGCATTGCCTCGGAAACCCCCCTGATTACTCAAGTAGTTGGATTCTTCCTCCAAATCAGATTCGTCTCTTCTATGTGCGACAATGGCTTTAACTTTTTTGGTCTTCCCTGATAATAGATGCTTTGTGAGAAGATCCACTTGTGTTTTCATGTGCGCCATATCTTGGTCGCGTTCGTCTTGTCTACGCCTCTGCTCTGTGGTCATGCCAATAGATAAAGTGGAGCTTGCTACCTCGAAATCCCTGGTATGCCAAGCTCTACTTTGTTTCGTCATGCGATCTAGCATATTGCTTGCTTGATCAAAGGTGAGGTCCATAAAAGATCCTCCAGCTGCGTTATCCACCACTGGCTTAGTTATTGAATTCAAGGCTCTATACAATATCTCCATGAGGTGAACATTAGTCATGTGATGGTTTGGGCATCTCGCTAGCTTTGTCTTTAACCTCTCCCATGTTTCATGAAGAGCTTCAGTGGGAAGCTGACGAAAGTTGCTGATTTCATCTCTCAATTGTGCCCTTTTGGACGGCGGAAAGAATCTTTCTAGGAAAGCGTCTCTCAATTGCCTCCAATTTGTAATTGAATCAGGAGTCATCCCATTCAACCATAGTGTTGCCTCCCCAGACAGAGACAATGGAAATAGACATAATCGAATTGCATTCTGACCAACACCAGGATTGTCAAAAGACTTGCATGTGGAAATAAAGTTGATGAGATGCATATTTGGATCATCGCCTGCTAGTCCACCAAACAATCCCTTGAGTTGCAATAACTGAATCATGGTGCTTGTGATGTTGAACTTGGCTCCGGGCGCTAATGGTGGTGGAATTATAGCTCCAGTGGCTCCGGCACCATCAAGATCATCATCATCATCATCGAAAGCTGACTGCATAGGTTGGCGATCATGTCTATACCGAGCTTGTTGACCTCTTCTGTTGGCAGGTGTTGTGATTTCAGCATCATGCCTTGGGTTTAGTAACTCGTCATCACCTAAATCCTCATCGTCAGGGTTTTTTGCTCGCCCAGGGTTATCAATGTTTTGTTGGTGTACTTGGGCGGCGGCAAGAGCAGCTAATCTCGCCTGCTCCTGTTGAGCAGCCATACTTGCGATTTCAGCTTTTGGTTCCATTCTACCAATGCATTGTGGTTCAGGATTGATTGGTAATAACGGTTGACCAGAACTTCGAGTATGGGGCATGCACTAAAATAAAAACCTGCAGTAGACAAAAACAAAAACTAAAAGTAAAAGTATGAGAATCTTTGACCAAAGGGTCTAGTAATTATCACAAACTTGATTGACATTTGTATTCCCCGGCAACGGCGCCAATTTTTGATAACGCTCAATCTACAACTCTCGTTTGAGTGTAAAGCGGTCGTTAGCAAATATAGAACTCAACCTGGGTTGGGTGTCGATCCCACAGGGAATATCTTGGCCAACAAGTAAGTAAAATTACTAAACTTTTGGTGCAAGTCTCGTAAGAAGGGGGGATTCTTGTTTTGCAAGTAATGTAAACAAAAGATGAAAATAATAAAGTAAAAAGAGAGAGATTGTTACGTTGGTTGTAAACAATGAGAATTGAAGCATTGGGGTTATGTCCACCTTCTGAGGTATACGTCTCTATTGGCTATGAGTGTGTAGAATTCTGACATGCAATTGCTTATAGAGGATTGTAGTCGATGGTAAATCCAAGCGTCTCTCGACCTAAACAAGGACTATTTCACTTTAACTCTCTCGAGCTTAAAGCGTGTCTAACGGTACAAATTCTCCAAGAGGTTAGTCCAGTTACGACACTAACTTTTTAATAGGAAAGGGTGTCCTACTACCTTGACATTATCTCTTTTCCAGACAAATAACTTTTCTCTCGAACAAGTTAAATGTTAGACTGGCGTATTCTTGCGTTTGCAACCGCAGAGAATGTAGATTAAGATGAAGAGAATAATGATATAAGCAATATACGTGCCTCGAACTCACAAACTCACAGCAATAGATAGTAACTCATTCGGCTTCCATAACCCCAACAGAGAAGTTTAGTTACCCATGAATGCGAAGGAAATCACGATTGACATTGTTATTATATCACAATATTGAGTAATGGCGTGTAGATCAAGTGATAGGCGTGAGGCGTGATTCCTTAGCAAGTAACGATTCTCTTGTTGTGGAGTTTAAGAATAGAAGAGTAGATTAGAAGTGTTTGTAGTGGAAGATGAGAGGGATGGAAGAAAATTAATTGTTGAATGATGAATGTAAGATTCATAAAAATCTCTAGCATGATAGGGTATTTATAATACCCATATCCTACTCCTACTAAGCTAATGAAATAAATAACCAAATCCTACTAGACTAATGAAATCCTTAACCCAAATGTACTAGGTTAAGGTAACATTATCATAATCCACATAAAATAATGAAATACATAACCTAATTGTACTAGGTTAATGTATCATTGTCAAAATCCAGCTTTGTGTCTGTAAGTCCCCAAAGTCTTCAGAATTGCTGTTTTAGCCCGGGACAGTTTTTCCATGCAGCAGTTTTGGTCCTTTAGGCGTCCCACTTCCTTCTCCTTCGTTCGTGAGCTTTCTTTTGCGTCAAGTTAGCCATAAAATGTTGTATTTTGCATCATTTATACCTGAAACTTTCGTAGTCATGTTCGTTAGCTCATTTACGGGAAAAAAGACTAAAAGTGCATGAAATATATAATTTGTTCTCAAAACTAGGCTAAAATATGGGCAAAATATATTGATATAGGCGTGTAAATCTGCCTATCATCACCTATTGATATGATGGACGATGTTTTGAGCCAGGGGTCTATAGAAAATAGCCTCTCTACTTCTTTAGAGGTAGCGGTATGGACTGCGTACATATACCCTTCCCAGACCCCACTGGGTGGGAATATACTCTATTTGTTGTTATTGTTGTTGTGACGCGATGGATGATGCGACGTGCCAACATCGTGTTAACTCTCTGTTTTGGTCAATTAAACATGGTCTGAACGAGGTCCAAAAAATCTAAAACTCGTTTGAGAACCCCTATTGATATTCCTGATCACGAATTAACTTAAATATCGACCTTTAATGAATGTGAAGGTCACAAAATAAGATTGTCGACTTCTGAAGGATAAAATAAAACTAAGTCTAGATACTTAGCTAAAATATTTTAAGTCTGGTTCCCCTTGACAAACAATAATGGACTAAATTAAGCTTATAGTTTTATGGGGTCTTACATGGTTGATCCTTGAATTGTTTTCCTATACTTTTTCAGGAGTTGTTCATGCTTTGAATTGAATGTTTTTGAACTAATTGTGTGTATGGGTGTAGGAATTGGAATGGGGGTCAAGGCATTCTCCAAAATTGATGTTTTGGACTTGGAATAGGTTTTGGATAATTATGTTCCCTCAACCCACTTGTCTAAATGGCTCGAATTATGGATTTGTCACAAGGTTTGACTTACTCACTTGTACTATTGTATTGCATGAATGGTTAAACTATAAATATGGATTTTAAAGGCCTTGTTGTCTATGTTTTGATTTAATGAACAAAGGGGATCGAGGCTGTAATGCCCTGATTTTTTGAACCGGAACACTACACGATGCTTATGACGCTGAGGGGCCAAAAGCTAACCCATGACTGATATCTGTACCTGTATACTACAATTCATGATATAATAATGTGGAAAACATGCACAATAGGCCATAAGGTATAACTGAAATAATATAACATCCATATGGGCAAAAAATAACCAAAACAAATGAAGTCTGAATCTGAAAGCAAATTCTGAACGTAAATCTGAAAGCCTCTAAGTACTATCTGAAATAAGGAGTTGAAGGAACATGTCTCCAACTAAATCCATAAAATTGAACAGAAGAAATAAATAAATAAATCAAATAATGTCGTCCTTGAATGAAGAGGACTCACTGCAACTCTGTATGATGAATGCGACTGCTACTGCTAGTCTGGGACTCGTTCCTCTGAACCTATGGCATAACATAAAATGGAAGCACCATAGCGCAAATATGTCAGTACAACTGGAGTACTGAGTATACGAGTGAGGTAGGCTAATGCAAAGGATTTACATGCATGAATAATACTACTGACTGACTGATAAGAACGTAAGAGTACAAATATACATACATAGTAACTAAGATCGTGAGTACATGATGGCTAAATCTGTACGCTAATACATGCCAATAATTGTAGTTTTGATAACATGGATGACTGTATCTGACAACCCTAAATCTGGTTGAACTCTCTGAGTTTCGTACTATAATTTAATTTGACCGTATCTACCATTCCTCGTATACTAATATCTGAAGAACTGCCTGAGTTTTTTTATTGAGACTGATACTGAAACTATGGGAGGTAGTTGTTTAACTGACATACCCCATGTACGCCATAATGGCTAAGATGGGGTCTAATCTCTGCCCTGACTAGAAGGGTGTCAATACCATGCCACTGGTAAGGAAAACATGTCAGCAACCCTCATATAATAGGTAACTCCAGTGTGAATGGTGGGAACCCTCATATAACAAGTTAATCCACCTTATCTACCCTTATATAACAGGCTGCAATGTCTCAACCTATGCTGGCTACATAGTTCTGGAACGCAAGGATGACTGCTAAGAATCACACCCTCATATATAGGTAAGTTCCCATCCATGGGTTCACTCGGTGCTAAATCCTACTCCCATCTGAAGAGACTAAACATAATTCAACTGACTTTACATGGAAAGATTAACTGACTTCCGTTGACTGACGGAGTAGTACTATTATCTGAGAGTTAACTGGGATTATGAGATTTTTGAGGTTTCCTGAGTCACATGGCTGACTGAGTTCTATAGATTATAGCTTGACTGAGATTATTATGACAACATGACATGGCTCTAGGCACACAACTATGTTTTTTGGGTGCGAATACCCCCAGGACTCGATAGAAGAAAACTGACACACATGACATGACTTGATCACAAGATTGGAGTCCACAATTTTCTATATCATAAGTAGGGGATAGTATACTTCATGTATTTAATCAATACGTCAAACATGGTAGGGAAAGCATGGATATAATTTGCACACAAAATTCATATTTCCATTATCATACATACTTCATGCTATCACCATAAGAATACATAAATAGCATGGGCATTCATATTGAAGTGTATCGCAAACATGGACTTGTCATTTAGATATCATGAAATCATGTAAATATGAACTTCTAACATCTTAGGCATTTTTTCAAACACCTTACATGCATTATCTAAGGCATAGGTGGATTTCATACTTTCATTAGTTCATCCCACCCAAAGTTCATGATTTTCAACCAACAATCACATATATTTCATGAAAAAAATCCTTAGATATCATCTTGAAACTTGAACAATAATCATCAACGTGTACATGCTTATATCACCACAAAAGTTTACAAAATAGCATTTAAAATCATGATTCTTGAACTCTATGAACGAATTGAATCCATAGATGAACACTACACATACCTTAAAGCTTGATCTTGAAAGAGATCTAATGTTTCTGAAGGTTCTTGAAGAATTCCTTAGGCTAACCCTTGATTTTTCTTGACTAGGGTTTAACCCATTTGGGAAAGAATGTTCTTGTTCCTGAGGAGATGATCTTGAGAGGAAACTCTAATCTTGTTGTTGAAAGTGTATAAGAGAGCTTTTTGAGATGTTTTAACTAAAGAGAATGGAAGATAATACGTTCCTTGAGGGTTATAAGTCATGGGAAGTGAAGGGAAAAGACCAAAATACCCTCATGAAATAAATTCCCAGTTGCTGAAAATAATAGCTGACGACATTTGTGACAAGGCGTCAAAAATGTGGTAAGCCGTAAAAAATGTCGTCACACAGAAGCTGGAATTGATGGTTTCTTCCTAAGTCTGATGACCTTTGTGGTAGGGCATCACAAATGTGGTAAGATACCACGAATGTCATCACTTAGGAGCTGGTTTCTGCCTAAGGCTGACGACCTTCGTGGTAAGGTGTAACAAATATGGTAAGCTACCACGAATGTCGTCACACAAGAGCTGGATTCTTCCTAAGGCTAACGACCTTTGTGGTAAGGCATCAAAAATGTGGTAAGTTACCACAAATTTCATCACACAGGAGTGGTATTCTGCCTAAGGCTGACAACCTTCGTGTTAAGGCATCACAAATGTGATAAGCTACCTCGAATGTCGTCACACTGTTTGCAGCCTGACATGCTGGAGTAAAATAGGAATAACTCTTTGCTCCGATATCGGATTTAGGAGAAATTCGTATTATTGGAAAGATAATTCAATTATATATCTGTTAATAGGTCATGATATAAAAAATTCCATGTATAATGAGAGATATTCTCATTTGAATTTGACTATACCAATATCCTTTTCAAGAATTCAATCGGTAAGGAATGTTTTGATTCGTCTGATAGCTGGAAGTTATTTGAAGCCTTAATATACATATAACCTACTAATAAAACTATAAAATAACCATGATGTACTATGCATGATCTTGGTACATGGCTCTAATATTGGTTTGGATTTTTTGGGGTATTACAGAGGCATTCCCCCTGGTTGATTTGATAAATTAAAGAAAGTCGAGGAATTCTTCCAACTTGATTTAAATAACAAAGGGGATTGAGATATTTCCCCAAATTAATGGAATTGTAATGACATAATTATGATCTTGCAAACGTACAATATGATGATACATGTGGTGTGCCATGATGTGTAATTCCTTGGTTAATGAATAGGTTATGTGAGAATTATTTTAATTGGGCTTAATTGGGGTTATGTAGGTAATCCATGAAGGTGTGGGTATCGAATGACTTATACTGAAAACTAATGTTTGCCTACGTGAGGATTGGTCTTGATTACCGTGTGCATGATTCACACTATTGATAAATATGTATATATATTTATATCTTGGATTGACGTAGTGTTGGGGAATTCCATAGGCTTTTTGGATACCTATGGTTCGTGTGATTAACATATATTGACTCCCTTTAAGCAGGGGGTGCTTAACCCATCTAGCCCGTGGGTACCTATTTATGATGTTTGAGCTACATAGTCCACGATATTTATTTACTTTCATACTAATTATTGTTCCCTATCTCAACATATTATAAATATATATGTATGTACACTGTGTGCATGTGGATTTTATTGTGGTTTTGACTTAGCATTAGTTTATCCCCTATCTTAGTTGCATGTTAGTCCTTACCCCACTAACCATCTCCGGACACTGTATCCCCATGCCATGCAAGGTATGAGGGAAATTCTACTTTTCACTCATAGTGATAGGTGAGTTCAGAGTTGTTAGTGTGGTAACTTGAAGTAGTGAGCCTCCTTCTTTCAGAAGGCCCGTTACTTCTTGTTTTAGCATGTCATAGACTATTTCCTTTTAGACTTATTTTGTCTATCGTTGGGGGCATATCCCAAATTAGGTTGATGTTGGTTCTATTTTAGAGGCATTGTAAATTACTGTGGTATGGTTGGTTGTTGATATTCTCATATTCCTTTGAGATTATACTTTTCTATCTTGTTATATGTTTGGAACTTATCTGTTGCTATCTGTGTTATGTGGTGTTAGATAGGAAAAGGGGGTAGTCTCTAATCCAGTGGACTTAAGATACTCGTCATGGCCAGACCTTAGTTCAAGTCATGACAAATTTGGTATCAGAGCCAGGTTTGGTGTCATTGGGAATCCATACAATTGTGTCAATTAGAGTCTCATTTATGGGTGTGTATCATGTCATACTTATAAGGGAAAGGCTGCAAGGAATATAGAAATATTTATTTTCCTTGTGATTATCGTCAACCTATAGAGTCTAAGGTCTTGAAATTTCCTTTAATCTCCATTTGTTCGCATTTTAGATCATGCCTCCTTGAAGATCATATGTTCGTGGAAACTCTTCTATTCCACTTGAGGACAACGTGGATGGAACTCATTCTACTTATGGTGTTCTGACCCATTCGATTACACCCAAGATACTCCCTCACTCTTAAGGTTACGCAGTTGCTGTCAAATATAGTAAACCAACAAATATTGGGGTCAAATCTCAAGGGAATACGTTGAACGTGGTTCTTAATTACTGTAATCAACGGATAAAACTTGTAAAGCAAATATGGGGGGATTTGAATAGCAATATCAAACAAGTAACTACTATCATATTTGGTTGTAATTAGTCGTAGGTGAACACTAGGATTATGTTCTCCCTGTATTCTCAATTCAGTACGCTTATCGTGCTTTGTTGAGCCAATCCGACGCATTGCATGTAGAATCTATAAGTTATGTACCGTCAACAGTCTTATGGGTGAGCTGACATATTTCATTATTTACCTTTTGAGTCTTAGGATGTTGCCTTACTAACCCTTATCTTTATCCATTTAAATACTACCTTGTGAGTCTCTAATTATTAGATGAAAAATCTAATCATCTTACTTAGATAATACTCAATAGCATGAATCGATAATTAAACCTCAAATAACTAAATTACTGTAGTCATTAACTTTTCCTAGTCACTACTCCTCTTTTGAGTAAGTAGCAATAATCTAGGTGGTCTCTTAACATTTGCAACTGTTAAGACACTTATTAAAGAAAAGAGAATACAATGCATGCAATGGGTATCGATTCAGAACAATAATAGCACTTCCCTTACTTCGTCAGTCTACTAAGGTTTCCACTACCCTAGTTATGGGTTTTAGCCGCTCATGCTTATAAAGTAATCAATAACATCCATAATTTAAAGAATAAGTTGAAATCACAATAATCACAACTGAAACCTAAACTTGACTGAATTAATCAACTGAAATCAATACAAGAGAATTACAAGACCAAAAATTGAATCTTAGAATCAAAATATAGTAGTAAGTGTCAAGAGTGTGTAACCTTTAATAAAAAATACATAAGTGGTATTCATAGTACATGAGGAAACCTAAAATTAAAGCCCGAAAAAAAAGAACAAAAAAGGGTCAGTGGCCACTTACCTATGTCCACATACAGCTTGGCCTTGGGCGTATGTGCTATATGCAGTTTGAGGCTGGGCACATGGAGGCACATTTAAGAACCAAAAAATATTTCCTGCACTCCTACATTTTAGGATCTTAACTTCTGACACTTACTTTAGTCACATATGCCCCACATGTGTTACATGCGGTCCACAGGTAGACATAGGTAAATGTCGGGCCTTCCAAATCATGCAACCAAGCTTCCTAACTTCAAGTTTCAACCTATGCTTTTGTCACGTACATTTGGTAAGTGCCATAAATGCTCGAAAAAGATCAAGTATGACTCCAAACACTCTATTTTGCGCCCTTTTCTCTAACTTTGCATCAAAAACCTAATTTCCTGCAAACATAACCCAAACACATCATATCTAACAAAACAACTTAAAAAACTTGCATATTTTTATTGTTGTAAGAATCAAAAGTGGTATATTTCTATAGCACATTAATGTCCTCAACTTAGAACGTTTGTATGTCCTCTAGCAGCGCAACACAATAACACAAAATAAGCAACACAACACAATAACACAAAATACAACGCTTAACTAGGAGAATCAAAGCTATTCAAGGCAGTCATTAGCACTTTAAGATTAAATCACAACACCCCCTCCTATTTCAATCTTTCAAAACCAACTGTATATATACATAAAGCAAAAAAATATGACACAATGGGATCAAGGTATGGTATTATATTAGCAACAGACAATCATGGATGTATAGATAAGTTTACTAGCCAAACAAGTAAGCGCCTAGCGATATGACTTATGTGCCATCAAAACAAGGAAGTACCACTTAATCAAATGAAATAATACATGTCAATGAAGGGTCAATAAAGAGGACACTAACATCCAACAAAGAAGTTCCAATCAATGTGCACCAAATACCGTAGGCTTGCCCTTATTTTCCTTACCTAAGCTTTTGAACAGTCAAATTAGGGTCACTATAGGACTTTATTTATCTTGTAATGTAGGACTGGGGGGCTGTTATGATACATATGGATATAAAGTGACTAAGTCTTCTTGGCACTACTCTAACTTTATGGTCTCACTTCTTAGCCAATTTTTCACTTTTTCTTCTGTCCTTGTTTCTCCCTTTTATTTTAAAGCACTTTTAGGTTGGGTATGGTCTTTATTCTTTCTTTTTCATTTTTTTTCTTTCTTCTTCTTTCCTTTTCTTTTTTTTTCTTTTTCTACCACACCCAACCCTACTTTGTTTTTCTTTAATTTTACCCTTCTTCATACCTACTTTACATTCTGCACCTCTATGATAGCCACCCTCAACTTAGGCGATTTACCTGAGTTGAGGTGTAACACCCTATATTTTTTGGCTAGACATTAAACAGTCGTTCTTATGTATGTAAACTCTAATCCTATGATTTACATTTGAATACATGTGTCATGATCATTATCCTAGTGAGAAGAGTGCTTATGAGGTGAAAAATATTCATAGGAATCACTTAGAGCAAAGTTGATCTAAGAGCCTTTGCTTCGGACAATTTTTTTATATTTCGTTCTACAAAGGTAAAATTTGAACATGTATAAATTTTTACATATATATAATTTTTCATTTCAATGTCCAAAAATGATAGATAATTGAATTACCATTCCAACGATACCAATTTTTTCGTAATCCGATACCTAAGCAAAAAGTTATGGCAATTTTCGTGATAATCAGTAAGGGGTCGTGATAGCCCCGCACCGTGAGATCTATTTCACTGGACTAGGGTTCGCATTGCAAGGGTAATTCCAATGGAATGGGGGTCTCTCCACGAGGGCTACTCTAGCCTTTTAAAGGGGTCAAGGGGTATTATGGTCCTTTTCCTTCAACCCAAGTCATCCATAACAAAATTGGGGACATTTATAGGGGCATTATTTTCCTCTTTCTCTCAAAATTAATCTCTATAAGCTCTCCCCCTTCCAAAGAACAATAATCCAGGTTTTTTCTCTCAAGAATTCATGAATTTATTCTTTGATCTCAAGATTTCTTCAAGAATTCATTCAATGAAGGTATGTGGGGGTTTTGAACTAGGTTAATCTTTCATCCTTGTGCCCGAAAATATGATTTTTAAGTTGAATTTACAATTTTTAAGTTAGGGTTCATTTCCAAATCCTCATGTGTTTAAAGCATAGAATTATCATGTGATTTACGGGACTAAAGAGCATAAGAATTGTACTTATTCAGGTTTTAAACTACAAGTTTGATATTTTTTTTGAATTCCATTATTTTGATGAGGAATTGTTATTCTCCTAAGTTTAGTACATACCTATGCTTAAATTCACATATTATACTCATGTATTGAATTGTCCAATATTTTGGGTCTCTGTGTTATGACTTCACATTATTGTCTTAAGAGTTGTTATCGTATTTTAGTAATCATTCAGTGTTGGTGGGTTCTAAACACCTGATACTGTGATACCCTATTTTATTCTTAGCTCATTTCAACTTCTAGTTCCAAGCATAAAAGGCTTATGTCCTGAAAATTTTACTAAGTGTTGGGGACTTAGTCATTTTTAAGGCTCTAATCTTTGAGGATTTTAATTTGGCCTTTCCAACCCCGAGACATTAGTTTTTGAGTTGATTCATGTTTAGGTATATAGGAAGTGTGTCTCGGAGAAGTTTTAAATTTTTTGGACAAGGTTTAGGACATCTTTGGATCATGGAACCAAAGGGTTACCGCGATAAGCCTATGTCGTGGCCCTATTCCCGATATCATGTTCACCGTGTCGCGATGAAGGAAATTCATAACCACAATTAGGTCATATAATAGTGAGCCTTTTCTGTCTAGTAATGAATTTAAATGGTTGAGGGGTAATTGGGTCTTCTTCCCCTCAACCCAATCGTTCATAACATGATTTAGGCATCAATTAGGGCATAATTTTACCTTTCTTCTCCAATTATCCTCCTAAGAACAACCATCCTATTCCCCAAGAAATCAAATTCAATTGCTTAATCCTAAGAAATCAAGAATTCAAGTTCCCCAAGTCCAAGAGCTTCAAGTAAGCATCAAGATTTAGTTAATCCTTTCCAAATTAAAGGTTTAAGGTATGTGTAATGTTCATCCATGGGTTCCTTTGACCTATGGAGTCCAAGGATCCCTTTTTAGTGTTAAATTATGAGCTTACCATTTTTTAAGTTGAATTATCTACATGAATCTCTTGTTATTTTTATTTCAAGTATACGATCAGAAGTGTTTTTCAATTGAATAAGCTATTACATGTTTTAAGTGTTTTAATATTCACGTTAAATCCCTAAGTTATGAATTTAGTCTTGAAATCATGTTATTTTTGCATGCTTTACCCATTCCCATGCTTAAGTTCATGACTCTCATGTGTTTGATGAAATGCCTAAGTGTTGGGTTTTGAACAATGATCACTTATTATTGTTCTAAAGCATTTATATAACATTATTGTTAATTCCATTTAGTGTTGACGGGTTATGAACACTCAATTCTTATGTACTTTACATGAATTCATTTTTTCAAGTATTCAAATAGTTAATAAAGGAACATTATAACTATACTAAGATTTCATATTCATGATAAGCACTATCAGTTATAGAATAACTCTCAGTTGAGTTTAGTTTAGTTCAAAATTAGTGTATTTTATTTGGGAGTAAAACTTAGCACCGAGTGAATGTAGGGATGGCATCTCTCGTATCAGTTAGTCATGAGTCACTTCTCTCCCCCATTAGTTAGGCATTAGATATTAGTAGCAGTCCCTAAGTTCCAGACTTACGGCGCCACCATAGACATTGAGGGATCCCCCTCCAGTTAGGCATGACACCTTAGTCCTTCGGGATATCTTATTAGTGGATCCACACAACCAATGTTAGTACCCATGGCATGGTACTGACACCCTTCCAACTGGGGTTACATGTTGAAACGCAACAATACATTTAGGGAATATCGGTTATAGCTAGCTCCCATAGTCTCAGTATAGAAAACAGTGTATTCTCAATTCTGGTTAGTTTGACCAAGTGTACAGATTTTCAGTTTATCAGTTATACAACTTTTAGTCTTTCAAATTATAGACTTACTTCATAATAGAAATTTATGCTTTGTCTTGTATCCTCAGATGTTACAGTTTTCATGTGATCATGATTATTTTTCTCATGATTTTCAGTAAGTTCTTATTTCATATGCATAGTACCCCATGTATATTAGCCTGACCTCATATCATATACTAGTACATTCGAATTACTGACCACATACTTTTCTTTGCACTATGATGTCCTATATCATAGGTTCAAATGCTCAATTTCCCAATCACAGTTAGACAGTAAGCACTACTCAGCAGCCCAGTGGTGAGTCCTCATCCAGCAAGGACATACTATCTCTCATTCAGTACTTTAGTATTTTAGGATGTTCAGTCAGTCGGTGTTAGTTGGGGGCTTGTACCATCAACTCCTCAGTCAATCAGTTAGAGGCTTTTCAGACTATCAGACAATCAATTAATTCAATTTATCAGACCCTTTCACTCTTATCAGTTTTTTTGAATTGATAGTTAGATTTTAGTATTTCATTATATGTTTCAGACTTGTGGTTGAACCACATTTTCAATATTTAGATTGGCATGATTAATTTTTCAGTATATCTTTCACACATAAGTTATGTTACTATTATATTTAGTGCTCACAGAAGGTACTAGCTCATGGGTTAGCTTGTGGTCACTTGTGATCGTAAGAATCATTATCGCAACTAGGAGGATCCTCGGGTCATGAAAAAACTTGGCATTAGAGCCTAAGGTTTCAGAGATTCCAAGGGAGTTTGAAAGATTCTTTAAGTAGAGTCTTGTTCATGGGTATGAAGCGTGCCACACTTATGGACAAGAGGCTACAAGACTTTTTAGGAAAAGTTTCTCTTGTTTCAGTATTCGGGTCGTGCAAGTAAGCATGATCTCTATTAAAACTCTCTATCTAACTTATCCTTTATTCTATTTATAGAATAAGCCTTACAAAAGAAATAAGGAAGCATAAATGTGAATCCAACCGCACTACCAACTTTTTAGAAAGATCCCCTAAATGAGCATACCTCTCATGCCAAATTCAAAGCCTCTTTCACTACCTTAGCCCATTCAGTAGCTATTCAGAATAATTAGTAGGCTATTTCCCCAGCTAATCTAGGGGAGAATTCAACTTCATCTAGGATTTAGGACTTTACCCAAATGAATCCTCCTTTGTTTTGGGGATCCAAGTGTCAGGAGGGTCCGCATGAGTTTTTTGATATGGTTTAGAAAGTGATGGATATTATGGGCATCAGTTCAAGTGAAAGTGTAGAGTTTTTTGTATATCAGTTGTAGTATGTAGTTCACACTTGGTGTAAGTAGCGAAAGAAAGATAGGGGTATTGAGGCAGGGCCTGTAGCGTGGGTGGAGTTTGACATAACTTTTCTAGACATATTTTTCCCATTATAGTTAAGGAAAGCTAAGGTGCATGAGTTTATAAATTTGAATTAAGGTAATATAAGTGAAAAGGAAAATCCTCTTAAGTCCACTTAGTTGGCGAGGTATGCTTCTTTGACGGTGGCTGAAAATAGGTCTAGAATGAGTAAGTTTGTTTCTAGTGTAGCTGATAGTATGGTTAAGGAGTATATGCCTTCTATGCTAATTAAGGAGATGGACCTATCTAGGGTTATAGTTCATGCTCAACATATTGAGGAATAAAAGACTAAGGAGAAAGAAAAAAAGAATAAGAGGTCCAAAATGGGTAGTTTTAACATTTCTAAGCCAAGGTCAGAAGGTAGTAACCATTTTCAATTCCATGAAAAATCCTCAGCCTCGGATCCATCTTCAGCTCGTATGACAGTGCCAAAGTTTAGGAAAGATAGTCGGGATAGAGCACTAGTCTCTAAGTCTTAGGGTACATAAAAAGTGGTCATACTAATCCACTCTTTGGGAAATGTGGAAAGAATCATTAGGGTATGTGTAAAGGTGGTAGTTGATGATAGGCGTATTTACACGCCTAAAGTAGTATAATTTACCCATATTTTAGCTAAGTTTTGAGGACAAAATATATAATTCATGCACTTTTAGTCCTTTTTCTTGTAAGTGAGCTAACAAACGTGATTAGCAAGTTTTCAGGTATAAATGATGAAGATTTCAGCATTTTATGGATAACTTGACACCCAAGGAAGCTTCACGAAAGAAGGAAAGGAGAGCTTGGATGCCTAGGGACTAAAAGTGACGCATGGAAAACCTGTCCCGGGCAAAAACAACAATTCTAAAGACTTTGGGGATCAACAGTAACTTATTAGGATTAGGATAAGTACGCAGTATCCTAGTAGGATTAGGATAAGTACACAGTAGCCTAGTAGGAATAGGATATGGGTGTTATAAATACCCTATTGTGCTGAACTTTTTATTCATTCACTCATTAATTCATTCAACCCTTACAATTCAACTCATTCATCCTATTTTCTATTCAATTCTATTTTCTTCGACATTTAGTACTATTCATGTTACTTTCTGACAGAGAAAGCACGACCCTTTTGACCAACGTGAGATCATGATGATGTTTATTGTGATCTCCGTTGCAATCATGAGTAGCTAAACTTCTCTGTTGGGGTTATGGAAGCCTTATGAGATACTATCTATTGCTATGAGTTTGTGAATTCGTGACACGTATGCTGCTTATATCATTACTCTCTTCATCTTAATCTAAATTCTAGTGGTTGCAAACATATAGAATACGCCAGTATAGCATTAACTTGTTCGAAAGAAAAGTTATATGTCTGGAAAAGAGATAATGTCAAGGTAATAGGGCACCAACCCCTGTTAAAAAGTTAGTGCCGTAACTGGATTAACCTCTTGGAGAATTTGTACCGTTAGATACGCTTTAAGCTCGAAAGAGTTAAAGTGAAATAATCCTTGATGGTCGAAAGATGTCTGGATTTACCATAGAATACAATTCTCTATAAGCACATGCATGTCTGAATTCCGCATAACTCATAGCCAATAGAGATGTATAACTCATAAGGTGGACATAACCCCAACTCTCAATTCTCATTGATTAGAATCTTACTAAACATTCTTTCTTTTTACTTTGCTATTTTACGTTTTCACTTTGTTACATTATTGCACGTTACAATCCCCCCTATTACGAAACTTTCACCAAAAGTCTACTAATCTTTGCTTACTTAGTGACCAAGTATTCTCTGTGGGATTCGACACCCAACTCAGTTGGGTTCTATATTTGACAACGACCGCTTACACTCTTATGAGAGCTGTAGTTTGAGCGTTATCAAAAATTGGCGCCGTTGCCGGGGAATACAGTTGTCAACTAAGTTTGTGATAGTTACTAGACCCTTTGGTCAAAGATTCTCGTACTTTACTTTTAGTTGTTGTTTTTGTTTTCTACAGGTTTTTATTCAGTGCATGCCCCATACTCGAAGTTCTGGTCAACCGTTATTACCTATCAATCCTGAACCACATCGTATTGGCAGAATGGAGGCGCAAAGGGCTGCTCAACAGGAGCAGGCTAGACTAGATGCATTGGCCGCTGCCCAAGTACATTAATAGAATATTGATAACCCTGGGCGAGCAACAAATCCTGACGATGAGGACCTAGGTAATGACGAGTTACTAAACCCTAGGCGTGATGCTGAGGTTGCGACACCTGCTAATAGAAGAGATCGTCAAGTCAGATTTAGACCTGAATGTCGAGCTGTGCAAATACCGTTCGATGATGATGATGATGATCTTGACGGAGCTGGTGCCACAGGAGCTATTATTCTTCCGCCATTGGCACCCGGAGCAAAGTTCAATATCACTAGCGCCATGATTCAACTTTTGCAACTCAAGGGATTATTTGGTGGACTAGCAGGCGATGATCCGAATATGCATCTGATCAACTTTATTTCTACATGTAAGTCGTTCGACAATCCTGGCGTTGGACAGAATGCAATTCGACTACGCTTATTTCCATTGTCTCTGTCTGGGGAGGCAACTCTATGGTTGAATGGGCTGACTCCTGATTCCATTACGAATTAGAGGCAATTGAAAGATGCTTTCCTAGAAAAATTCTTTCCGCCATCCAAAAGACCATAGTTGAGAGATGAAATCAGCAATTTTTGATAGCTTCCAACTGAAGCTCTCCACGAAACATGGGAGAGGTTCAAAACGAAGCTTATGCGGTGCCCAAACAATCATATAACCAATGTCCACTTGATGGAGATATTATACAGATCTTTGAATTCGGTGACGAAGCCAGTGGTTGATAATGCAACAGGTGGGTCATTCATGGACCTCACCTTTGGTCAGGCAAGCAATATGCTAGATCGGATGATGAAGCAAAGTAGATCTTGGCATACCAGGGATTCTGAGGTAGAAAGCCCCACTTTATCTATTGGCATGACTGCAGAACAAAGGAGAAGAGAAGAAGAACATGATCAAGATATGGCGCACATGAAAACACAGATGGATCTTCTTACCAAGCATTTATTATCAGGGAAGACCGAAAAAGTCAAAGTAGTTGCGTCAAAAGGAAGAGACGAATCCGATTCCGAGGAAGAAGCCAACTACTTGAATAATCAGGGGGGTTTCCGAGGCAATGCCCAAGGAAACCAAGGTCGGAACTATTATGATAAATCTGGATACAGGGACCGTGATCAAGGAAGTTGGAAGAATACGACTGACAGGAGTGGTTTATATGTTCCTCCTGGAAATTGTGAGGCTGTGGCGTTTGGCTCTGGGAAGATGTCCATGGAAGATATGATGGCTAAGCTTTTGAGAGGAGTGGAGGCAACCAACATGGGAGTAGCTGAGGTGAAGAATGATTTATCCTCATTAAATCAATTGGTTGACTCGCATTCTACTGCAATAAAACAGCTGGAGCAACAATTGAGTCAACTATCAGCGGCATTCAACTAAAGGAGGGCTGGCACGCTACCTAGCGACACTGTACAAAACCCAAAGAATGACGGATCGTGTATGGCTATTACTACCCGGAGTGGTAAAGTGTTAGAAAATCCGTCCAAAGGTAAGCAGGTGGTTGATGATGTAGCGGATAAAATTATTGATGCAGAATGTGAAGAGGCAGAAGAAGCTGAAGTGAGCACTCATGACATCACCCCTAGACGTCTGCAGCCTGAAAAGATTGATAGTTGGAAGCAAGATAAAAATAAAGTGGTGGAGAAAACTATTCCCCTTCCACCACCACCTTTTCCTCAGTGACTGGAGAAGAAAGCTGATGACACCAGGTTCAGTAAATTCATGACCATGTTGAAGCAGCTGACCATTAATGTTCCTTTGGTAGAGGAGCTAGAAAAGATGCCTGGGTACGCTAAATTCATGAAGGATCTTTTAACAAAGAAGCGGGCAGTAAGCTATGAGCCGACAGATAATATTCATCATTGCAGTGCAATTGCCACAAGGTCCTTAGTACAGAAGAAGGCAGACCCTGGTGCTTTCACTATTCCTTGCACGGTTGGATCTATGAATTTTGCTAAGGCATTATGCGATTTGGGAGCTAGCATCAATTTGATGCCATTATCCGTCTACAGGAAGTTGGGGTTGGGCGATCCGATACCCACCAATATGAGGCTTGTGATGGCAGATAGGTTGGTAAAACGACCCGTTGGTATCCTAAATGATGTGTTGGTGAAGGTTTCCACCTTCATCTTTCCTGCAGACTTTGTGATTTTGGATTGCGAGGTGGATTCTGAAGTTCCCATAATCTTGGGACGTCCTTTCCTTGCAACAGGAAGTGTGTTTATTGACATGAGAGCTAATGAGCTTTTATTTCAGTTGAATGACGAAGTGGTCCTCTTTGATATATGCAAAGCAATGAAGCAGCCCGAAGATATGAATGTGTTCTCTGTAGATGATGTTTATTATAAGGATAAGAAAGAATTATCTGTAGAGAAGCAGCTTACTGTTGAGCCACTATCTGATGTGCTACTGAATGTTGAGCATGAGGACGATGAAGATTATAAAGAAACTATGTGTGCTCTAGCAGAAATAGGGTCCTATTCTCATACTCCTAAATAGCCGGACCTTGATCTTAAAAATCAACCGTCACCAACAGCGAAGACTTCCATTGAAGAGCCCCCAGTGCTAGAATCGAAAGATCTCCCCAATTATCTAAGGTATGCATACTTGGGAAGTGGAAATACACTTCCGGTGAGTGTGGCGGATGATTTAAGTGAACAGCACGTAGAGGCTCTCATCTCTGCTCTGAAGAGGTACAAGAGAGCTATGGGTTGGTCTATTGATGATATAATTGGTATCGAAGAAGGTTGCATGCCCACAAGTAAGCATCAGCATCGTCTGAATCCATTCAGAAAATGATGCACCATCTATTTCGATGAAGTCTAAGTAATCGAGATAGCTATGTCGTGCCGCGATAATAAATCAAGCGCTTGGTGGGAGGCAACCCATCGTTTTTAATTGTTTTTAATTGTTTTGTTAAGATTTTGTCGAGCCACGACCAAAACTAAGGCGCTTGATGGGAGGCAACCCATCGTTCTAATCGTTTTTGTTGTTTTTGAGTAAATGTAGGTGCAAGAGGTGTAAAGGAGGAGATTGGTTTCAAATTTTGATTTGGAAGAATTGTATGTTGAAGGTGGTAAGTTAGGATTAAAGAAGCAAAAGGCTATGGGTTGGGCATTGCCTATGAAAATATAGGCAATGAACAAGGCAAGGCCTATGTAAATCTAGGCCACGAACAAGGCAAGGCCTATGCTATGGCCAAAGCTCTCAGATTCTAGAGTGCCATAGCATAGGCGCCGCCTATAATCAACAATACCATAGCATAGGCGCCGCCTATGCAAAAGCCTTTTGTCTCTGAATCTCATATGCCATGGCATAGGCGCCGCCTATGCCTAACAATGCCATAGCATAGGTGCCGCCTATGCTCAACTAGGCTTTGCAAAAGGCGCCGCCTATGCCAAGCATAGGCAAAGCATTAGGCGCCGCCTATGGTCACTTTTGGTCTCCAAATCCGATTTCAAATGGGTCAAAACCCGACCCAAGCTTGTCCTATAAATAGAACCTTAGTCTTAGAACAAAAATGCATTGCAACTTCAACCTAGGCGCCGCCTACCTCTCCAAAATCTCTCAAAAATTTTCCTTTTGCTCTTTTAACTTTGCAAGAACATCTTGTGAGGCCATCAACCAAGTAAGTACTTCTTTGTTTTTCTTTTATATTCCGTAAGTACTACACTACTACGCCTATAATGAATTGTTAAATCTTGAAGTAGTATTGGTGATTTGAATGTGGTTGATTTGTTGTGATACAACTAAGTGAGTGAAAGAATACATAAGGATGATCTTGACTTATTTCCAACTTGTATTTGATTTTGATACACTGTCATACTTTTGCAAAATCAACATGGTCAAGATAATTGCATAATCTTGTAACTCGAAAGCTGACATGTTGAAATGACTTGTTCATTGAGATGAAAATCATGGGTGACTACAAACATGCGATGTTGTGATTATTTCTATGCCATAAATTGATACAATATCTATGTAGTAGTTTTGTTCAAAGTGATGCATTAGTCCAAGACATGAAAACATAAGTCAAGATTACATGCAATAGAATCGAAAAGGATAGTAAGATGACATGAAAGTATGATGGCGCTGAACATATGGTTGGAACATATAACCTAAATGTATGTCGATGAAGTCTGAGTAATCGACAACATTCACTTAATTAGTTTGTGTCAACAAATTAATTGTGGGGTGGTGCCACTATTGTCTGTTTGTCGATTGAATCTTCCGAGATGAAGCTAACATGACTTTATTGAGATCTCAGGTAGAATGGCACAAAAAGGACGACAAGGAAAAGAAAAAGCAACCACTTCACAAAAAAGCCAGAAAAGGGGACGAAAAGAGCAAGGTGAATCCTCCGTGCTGCAAATACCTCGACGCACTCTTGGATTCAAGTGGGGTACTTATGAGGAACTTCTGAGGATGACAACTCTGATGATAATTCTGATGCAGGGGGTATGACCCCAGACATAGAGGATGAGTCCGACTAACCAGGTTCTTCTTATTTATTTTCCACTGAGGGCAGTGTGTCCCGTCTAAGTGTGGGGTGCTGGTATTTGTATGCTATACTTCTTTATCTGCATTTGCATTTATTTATGTTTGTTTGTTTTGTTGGTTAGTAGTTAAATTTTAATTTTTTTTTTTAACTTTGCATGAAATTGTTCTGATAGGCAGCATGGAATTATGACAAGAGTTTGTGATAAAATTATTGCTATTGAGACGTTTAGGCTCTAAATATGACTCATTGTGTGATAATTGTGTGGTTCAGTTCCTTCATCTGTTGGGTCAAGAGTCTATAGTACTCCCAATAAAGTCGACCATGTGCCTTGTGTGTGTGAGGATATAATATATTCTGTGTTTGTGGCTGATGCTAGAACTTGCCTGGTGTGTGTGTGAAGCGAAATAAAGAGTGTGAGTTTGGGAGATGATTTAGGCATTTCTTTGGCAACCTGTAATTGTTTACCTTCATTTTACCTACCCGTGGACATTATCCTAGTCAACCCTTTTGAGCCTTTAAGCCTATTTTCTTTGACAGCCTCATATGTAAGCCTAATCCATTTTTTCAAGACCATAATTTGATCCAAATTCCTAAGCGCTTTAAATTGTAAAGTCATGTGACAAAATAAAAGGAAATTGGATGAGTGTGATGCCTTAGAATGTATTGGTGCTTGAAGTTGTTATGAAAAAGAATTGCTATCATAAGAGGTGTGTTATGAAAAGAAAAATGAAAAGAAAACTAAAAAGTTAGTTATGTTTAAAATTGAAAAACAAAAGAGGTGAGAAGGGGTGGTAGATTAAAAGAAAGTAGAAAGGTTGTTCAAAAGAGAGTGTTAAACGGCATAATGTGATGTATTAAAGCGCTTAGGAACATAGTCACTATTTCTGGCCAAAATAGTCCTACCCGTCCCTTAGCCTACATTACAACCTGTAGAAGACCTATTTGATCCTAAGATTAGCATTCTGATATTTAGTGGAGCATTACACTAAGGGAAAGCCTATGGTCATCAGTTGCAGCATATGAATTCTTTGTGAGAGCGAGAGCAAGGATAATCATATACCCATGCTTCGATAGATGAAAATACTTGTGAGTGATTATGGGTGATATATTGTGAGACACACATGGTTGATGAGTTTTGGGTAGTTGTGTATGATTCTTTGTGCCTTAACTTTTGAATACGAATTAGCCATCATCACAAGTCTATGTTAGAGGTTAAATTGTTTCTAGTAGTGATAAAAAAACTACTCTTTGTTAATAATTGTTGTGCCTTTCTTGATGAATATTTTGTGCTGTTACTGTGAAACCCTAAGTAGATGTTTAGATGGACATGATATTTTGTTCGAGGACGAACAAAGCTTTAAGTGTGGGGTGTTGATGATAGGCGTATTTACACGCCTAAAGTACTATAATTTACCCATATTTTAGCTAAGTTTTGAGGACAAAATATATAATTCATGCACTTTTAGTCCTTTTTCCTGTAAGTGAGCTAACAAACATGATTAGCAAGTTTTCAGGTATAAATGATGAAGATTTCAGCATTTTATGGATAACTTGACGCCTAAGGAAGCTTCACGAAAGAAGGAAAGGAGAGCTTGGATGCCAAGGGACTAAAAGTGACGCATGGAAAACCTGTCCCGGGCACAAACAACAATTCTAAAGACTTTGGGGATCAGCAGTAACTTATTAGGATTAGGATAACTACGCAGTATCCTAGTAGGATTAGGATAAGTACACAGTAGCCTAGTAGGAATAGGATATGGGTGTTATAAATACCCTATTGTGCTGAACTTTTTATTCATTCACTCATTAATTCATTCAACCCTTACAATTCAACTCATTCATCCTATTTTCTATTCAATTCTATTTTCTTCGACATTTAGTACTATTTATGTTACTTTCTGACAGAGAAAGCACAAACCTTGTGACCAACGTGAGATCATGATGATGTTTATTGTGATCTCCATTGCAATCATGAGTAGCTAAACTTCTCTGTTGGGGTTATGGAAGCCTTATGAGATACTATCTGTTGCTATGAGTTTGTGAATTCGTGACACGTATGCTGCTTATATCATTACTCTCTTCATCTTAATCTAAATTCTAGTGGTTGCAAACATATAGAATACGCCAGTATAGCATTAACTTGTTCGAAAGAAAAGTTATATGTCTGAAAAAAAGATAATGTCAAGGTAATAGGGCACTAACCCCTGTTAAAAAGTTATTGCCGTAACTGGATTAACCTCTTGGAGAATTTGTACCGTTAGATATGCTTTAAGCTCGAAAGAGTTAAAGTGAAATAATCCTTGATGGTCGAAAGATGTCTGGATTTACCATAGAATACAATTCTCTATAAGCACATGTATGTCTGAATTCCGCATAACTCATAGCCAATAGAGATGTATAACTCATAAGGTGGACATAACCCCAACTCTCAATTCTCATTGATTAGAATCTTACTAAACATTCTTTCTTTTTACTTTGCTATTTTACATTTTCACTTTGTTACATTATTGCATGTTACAATCCCCCCTTTTACGAAACTTTCACCAAAAGTCTACTAATCTTTGCTTACTTAGTGACCAAGTATTCTCTGTGGGATTCGACACCCAACCCAGTTGGGTTCTATATTTGACAACGACCGCTTACACTCTTACGAGAGCTGTAATTTAAGCGTTATCAGTAGTGATGTACATTTTAGATATGGAAAGATAGGATAGAGGATAAGGAAGTGCTTGTAAGTTTATGGAGGGGTAAGAATGATCACCAGCAGGGTTAGAGTAACTTTTCAGCAGCACCAGCATGTCGTTTGACTCAGCAGAGCGACACTTCTAGTGCTACCAGTGGGTATTACCAGAATAGATTATATGTAATCCAGTCCCAACAGGATCAGGAAAGTTCTCCTAATGTATTTACGAGTACGTTACATGTCTTTCACCTTCATATTTATGTTTTACTAGACCCTGGAGCTTCGCTCTTCTTTGTAAACCCCTATATAGCAGTCAATTTTTGGTGTCAGTCCCGAATCTTTAGAAAAACTATTGTCAGTGTTTACTCTAGTAAGTGTCTCTATTGTAGCCAGGCAGGCATATAGGAACTATTTGTTCACAATATCGAAAGTCACCTTAGTTTACCTCATGGAGTTAGAGAATGTGACATTTTGAAGAGAGCCTTCAAAACTCAGTATGGTCACTTCCAATTCTTAGTTATGTATTTTGAACGAACGAATGCCCCTGTACATTTAATGGAATTGATGAACAGAGTGTTCAAGTAGTACTTGGATATTTTCGTCATAGTATTTATTGATGATATTCTTGTCAATTCTTGTAGAGAGAATGATCGAGCATACCATCTTAGAATTATGTTGCAGAACCTTAAAGCTCATCAGTTGTTCTCCAACTTTAGTAAGTGCAGGTTTTGTCTAAAATTAGTTGCTTTCCTTAGGCATGTTATTTCCAGTTATGGCATTAGAGCTGAAAAACTAGTCCAGACCCATCTCTCCATCAAATATCAGGAGTTTCTTGGGTTTGGCTAGCTATTATAGGCAGTTTTAAAGGGGTTCCTTCTATTTCATCCTCCATGTCTCTATTGACTTAGAAGAAAGTAAAATTTTAATGGTCAGAATCAAATGGATTTCTAGTCTAATGTGATGCTTACAGAGTTTGTGTTAGGTGCATAATGATATAGAGAAGCAAGGTCATAGACTATGCCTCTAGAGAGCTTAAACCTCATGAAAAGAATTATAATTATCCTACCCATGATGTTGAGTTGGCCATAGTTGTATTTGCTATGAAAATTTGGAGACACTATCTTTATGGAGTTTATGTTGATGTGTTCATGGATCACAAAAGTTTGCAGTATGTGTTCTCGCAGAAAGATTTAAATCTTTGTCAGATAAGGTGTCTTGAGTTGTTAAAAAATTATAACATATGTTGTATCATTTGGGCAAGGCCAATGTAGTGGAAGATGCCTTTAGTAGATTGTCTATGGGTAGTGTTGCTTATGTTGAGGTGGATAAAAAGAAGTTAGTCAGGGAGGTTCATCAGTTGGATAGATCAAGTATTCGATTGGTTGATTCAATTGAGGTTAGTATATGGGTTCAAAATGGTTTGGAATCTTTCTTGGTTACCGAAGTGAATGAAAAACAAGATAGGGATTCCATTAGAGTTAAGTTAAAGGAATCAGTCAGAGATAAAAAAGTAGAAGTTTTCTCCCAAGGGGGAGATGGTGTGATTCATTGTCAGGGTAGATTATGTGTTCCATGTGTTGATGATTTGAGGTAGGGAAAATTGGAAAAAGCTCATGGTGCGCGATATTTCAATCATCCAGAGCCACTAAGATAAACTGTGACTTACGAGAAATCTATTGGTGGAATGGTATAAAGAAGGATATTGCAAAGTCTGTAGCTAAGTGTTCATACTATCAGTAGGTCAAAGTTGAGAACTAGAGTCCTAGTGGTACATTACATAAGTTCAGCATTTCCACTTGGAAGTGGGAAGGTGTGAACATGGATTTTGTGACGGGTTTTCTTCATATTCATCGTCAGCATAATTTAATATGGGTCGTTGTAGACACAATAACCAAATCAGCTCATTTTTTTCCAGTATATACTTCTTATTCAATGGATGATTATGCCAGACTCTATCTTAGGGATTTTGTTAGATTGCATGGGATTCCATTGTCTATCATTTTCGATAGAGGTACTCAGTTTACCACTCACTTTTGGAAGGCTTTTCAAAAGGGTCTTGGTACCCAAGTTTGTATTAGTACAGTTTTTCATCCTCAGATGGATGGTCAGGAAGAGAGGGGCATTGAAACATTAGAAGACATGTTGAGGGTATGTGTATTTGATTTTAAAGGTAGTTGGGATGACCACTTACCTTTAATTAAGTTTGCCAATAATAATAGCTATCACTCGAGTATTCTGATGGCTTTATTTAAGGTTCTTTATAGGAGAAGATTTTGATCTCCTATAGGTTGGTTTGAGGTAGGAGAGGCTACTTTGATAGGGACAAATTATGTGTTTAATGCAATAGAGAAAGTTTAGTTGATTAGGGAGAGGCTAAAGACAACCCAAAGCCATCAGAAATCCTATGCAGATGTGAGGAAAAAAGATCTTGAGTTTGAGGTTGATGACTTGGTCTATTTGAAGATCTTGTCCATAAAGGGAGTGAAGAGATTTGGCAAGAAGGGGAAATTCAGTCCATGCTATGTTAGCCTTATAGAATTTTGAGCCATTTTGGAAAGGTAGCTTATTAGTTAGAGCTGCCTGCAGATTTGGTTTTAGTGCACCCAATGTTCCTTGTTTCCATGTTAAAGAAATGTATTGGTGATTCAACTGTTGTTGTTCCCTTAGAAATCTCAGATGTTTAGGATAAACTTTCCTATGATAAGGTCCCATTCTTGATCCTTGATCGTCAGGTTCGTAGACTAAGGAATAAAGAAGTTTCCTTGTTCAATGTTCTATGTTGAAATAAGTCCATTGAGGGAGACACTTGGGAAACAGAAGAAAATATGCGTACCAAGTACCCTCATCTTTTCTCTGCAAACTCAAATTTAGCTTGACGTAACAGTTTTCCATAGATTGACTTTTTTCCACTCTCAGTTCCAACAATTTAATCAATCACATATTATTGCATGAATTCACGAAATTAGAATCAATCACATATTATTGCATGCATTCACGAAATTAGTTCAGTTCACGTATCATGTTTCAAACTCAGTCATGTAATCATGTTTTCATTTATGCATGTTCAGTATGCGATCTCAGTTATCATAGTTCAGTACTCTTTTTATTAACAGTCTTATTCAAGGATAAATATATCTAAGGGGGAGCTATTGTAATACCCCGTATTATTATTAGTTTAGTTCAGCTTGTAGTTGCATGCATAAGTGGCTTAATGCCTGAAAATTTCACTATGTATTGGGGACTTAGTCATTTTGTAAGCTTTAAATTTTAAGGATTTTTCATTTGGTCTTCCCGACCCCAAGACATTGGTTTTTGAGTTGATTCATGTTCAGGGATGTAAGAAGTGTGTCTTGGAGAAGTTTCAGATTTTTTTGACATGGTTTATGGCATGTTTAAATCACAGAACCAGAGGGTTACGTCAATAATTCCGCATCACGGCCCTATTCCAGATCTTATGTTCACAGCTTCGTAGTGGAGGAAATGCACGACTGCTTTATGGTAAGCCTTTTCTATTCAGTTAAGAATTTAAATGGCTGAGAGGTAATTGGGTCTTTTCTCCCTTAACGTAATCATTCATAACACGATTTGGGTATCAATTAGGGTATAATTTTTCCATTCTTCTCCAATTATCTTACCAAGAACAACCATCTTCTTCCCCAAAAACTCAAAGTCAATTCTTTAATCCCTAATAAATCAAGAATTCAAGTTCCCCAAGTTCAATAACTCGAAAAAAGCATCAAGATTAAGTATTTCCCTTCCAAATTAATGGTTTAAGGGATGTGTGATTTTCATCCATGGGTTCTGTTCACCCATGGAGTCTAAGAATCCCTTTTTAGTGTTAAATTATGATCTTCCCCATGTTTTAAGTTGAATTATCTCCTTGAATCTTTTGTTATTTTGATTTCAAGTATATGATCATAAATGTTTTCAATGGAATGGGCCATTACATGTTTTAAATGTTGTAATCTTCACGTTAAATTCCTAAGTTATGAATTTAGTATTAAAATCATGTAAATTTTGCATGCTTTACCCATCCCTATACTTAATTTCATGACTCTCATGTGTTTGATGAAACAATGATCCCTTATTATGGTTTTAAAGCTTTTATTCGACATTATTGTTAATTCCATAAGTGCTGGAGGTTTATGAACACCCGATACCTATGTAATTTTCATGAATTTAGCTTTTAAAGTATTCTGACAGTTAATCCAGGAACTTTATTAGTTTACTCAGATATTTATATTCATGATGATCACTATTATTTATAGAATAACTCTTAGTTGAGTTTAGTTCAGTTCAAAATCAGTGTCTTTAAATTGGGAGTAAAACTTAGCACTGAGTGAACGTAGGGATAGCATCTCCCCTGTCAGTTAAGAATGAGGCACTTGTCTTCCCCGTCAGTTAGGCATGAGAATTTAGTACAAGTCCCTAATTTCTAGATCTACAGAACCACCGTAGACTTTGTAGGGTCCCCATTAGTTAGGCATGACACCCTAGTCCTTCGGAACATCAAATTAGTGGATCCACACATCCAATGTTATTACTCGTGGCGCGGTACTGACACCCTTCTAATGGGGTTTAGAGGTTGGACCCCAATAATAGATTTAGGGTATGTTGGTTATAACTAGCTCTCATAGTCTTAGTATAGAAAACAGTGTATTCTCAGTTCAGGTTTGCTTAACCAAGTGTACAGACTTTCAGTTTATTAGTTATACAGTTTTCAATCTTTCAGATTACAGACTTACTTCAGAATATAGATTTATTCTTGGTCTTGAATCCTTAGATGTTATAGTTTTCATGCATTCATGATTAGTTTTCTAATTTTTTCCAGTTAGTTCTTAATTCATATGCACAGTACCCGCCTGACCTTATCTCATTTACGAGTACATTCAAAGTACTGACTATATGCGCTTCTTTGCACTATGATGTCTTGTATCATAGGTTTGAACACTCAGTTTCTCGACTGCAGTTAGATAGTCAGCACTACTCAGCAACCCAGTGGTGAGTCCTCTCCATCGAGGACATATTATCTACCATTCAATACTTCAGTATGTTCAGTTAGTTGAAGTTGGTTGTAAGTTAGATACTTTTTAGACTATTAGATAGTTAGTTAGATCATTATTTAATTTAATAGATCCTTTCGATATTATCAGTTTTTATGAATTGCCAGTTCGCTTTCAGTATTTCATTAGATGTTTTAGATTTGTTATTGAACCATATATTCAGTACTCAAATTGACACGATTATTTTTCTCAGTATATCTTCCACACATTTGTTATGTTACTATTTTATTCAATACTCATACCAGGTACTAGCTCATGGTTTAGCTTATGGTCACTTGCGAATGTCAACACCATTGTCGCGACTAGAGATTAGCCTCGGGTCATGATAGATACCTACATGTTTACTTACGTTTTAGACTTTTCAAGTAATAAATCAGTCCACCCATGATTTTATTGTTAAACTCATTTTGTTATGATATTTTTGAGCACTATCAATTTACATGTTTATAATTACCTCAGAATCTGTTGCATTGTTATTTCTAAAATACTATTGTAATACCCCGCACTTTTCCTAGCTTAGTTTAGCTCTGAGAATGTCAAGGGTTAGCTTAAAAATTAATAACATTTTTTACATATGGAATTTTCTATTTCTAGACCCTCCATTGTGTAGAAAATTTAATAAACTCTCCATCGATACCAATTTCGCCTAAATCCGATACTCGGTTGAGAAGTTATGATAGTTTTAGAAATGAAATGTGCCTTTTAGGCAAGCACTGGTTCACGTTGAATGAGAAAATGGAAATTATTCGATTACAATAGACCTCCACAATAAGCTCACGTCATAGAGAATCCCCAGTTCTCAATTGTCAAAATCCAGTGGGGCACCGTAATTGGCTCGCGTCGTGGTGAAGCCTCATTAACCAATTGTCAATTTCTAGTGGCTCTCCGTGATAGTGGCACATCATAGTTATGGCCAAAATGACATTTCAATAGAGCACCACGATAGCTCCACGTCGCGTTGAACTTCCAGTTCCAACTCGTCCTTTTTCCGGTGAGCTGCCGTGATAGGGGCACGTCGCAGTGGCCTACAAAATAAAAAATTTCTTCTAATTTCAAGTTCTGATTAAATGTTAAAAGGGGAAGTTTGGTCAATTCACAAGCCCCCAATTCGTCCAAAACAAGGAATTAAGCTAATTCTTAAGTACTTTATGCATAATTACAATAATTCTCTCAAAGAAAAACCCTAGAGCACAAAACTTAATCTCCAATAAATCAAATTTCCTCCATTGTTTCTCCAAGTAAACCCAAAAGTGAGGATTCTTAAATAAATATAATCAAGAGTTAATCATCAAAAGCTCTAATAGGAATCCAAAGTTCAAGTTTTTCATCTAATCATCAATTAAAGTATGTGGGGCTTATGAACAAGGATCCTCTTTCATCCTTGTGCCATAAACTAGATTTTAACTACAAATTTACATGATTTTATATTAATATACATGAGTTTTATATTAGGGTTCATATGCAATGTTGCTATTTGTAGGATTATGAGATTTCAAGTGATTTAGAAGTTGAATTGCATGTTTATTTTCATATTTTCATGCGTATTGTAGTAAATTCTAGATTTTTAATTGAATTATTATTGTTTTCATTACCAAGAATGATTGTTATTATGTTTTGACATGGGATTGATGCATGGGTTACCATCCTTAGATTGAATATTATTATTCCAAGAAAGATTATGCTTTAAGCATCATATGATCAGTTTAATATCAGATTTTCAATAAAGATTTGATCTTTGACCCTCATATGAGACTTGGAATCCACTTTATAGATTTACTACAATTTACAGAAAATAAATTAGATTTGCTTACATATTGAATCAGATAAATGGATAATTGTTTTCATAATAAACCCTTATGCTAGTTTTTAAAAATGGATTTCCAATAGAATGAGCAGACAGATTAAAGGGAGTAGTATTTAGCACCTAGCAGGAAGTGTGGGATTAGCATGCCCTAACTTCCATAGAACTATATAGCCAACATAGTTATAGATTATTAGATTATTCCCATTTCTTTGTGGATGATTGTTACAGATGTGATCACTTAGATTAGGTTATACTCTTTGGCAAGTGTATGACACCTCTCCCAATCATGAGGTTTTCCCCATAGAGGAACAAGATGTTGGACTCCATGTTAACTCACATGGTTTATGTCGTTTAGAAGAATCTCCCTAAAAGAAAAGACTACAGAATGATCTTAACAACAAATATTTTAGCTACTGAGTGTAAAGGCTCACAGTTTTATTCAGAAATTGCTTTATATAAGCCTTTAGCTATATATTTCAGCTTTTCGATTTCAAATATAAATGTGAGTCCTTCTATGCTTAGACAACATGATTTACAGATAGATCACTAGTGCAGCTTCAAGAACTAAATGGTATGATTCACTAGATTTATAATGTATGATTTACTACTCATGAATTATGATTCTCAGCTTTTAGATATTCCAGCTTATGTGTGTCCTCTACATTTAGTATGTATTGTTTTACAAATTATGATAATTAGATAATATTTTAGTTATGCATTCACCCCCATATACTCAGTACAAACCAAAGTACTGATTCACATATATCTCTATGTGCTATATTGTCTCATAATATAGGTTTAGGTGCTCAGTTTCCATAGCGAGAGTGATTTCGAGCATCTCCATCTACATCCCAACAGTTGGTGAGTCCTCATAGTTTGGGGACTTAGTAATTTAGATTTTTAGCTTATTAGTTTAAATGATTCAGTATTTTTAGATAGTCCAAGTCAGCTGAGGGTTTGTCCGCTGACTCTCTAGTTATTAGTAGTAGAGGCTTGTCAGACTGCTAGATATGTTTTAGATTTTCAGTGTTGATTTATCAGACTTTTAATATTAGTATTTTCAGATATTCTCAGTTAACTAAGATAGTTTTATGCCTTTCATATGATTTTATATCTATATTAATTTATTATGAGATTTGGACTTAGTAGAAGGCAAACAGAGTCAGCTTAAGGCTACTCGTAATCTTGAGCACCATGTGATATCTCGGGACTAGGTTTCGAGTGTTTCAAACTTGGTATCAGAGCTTAAGTTTTTAAGAGTCCTAGGGATTCATACAAGCCGCGTTATGTAGAGTCTTAATTATGGGTGTAAAGCACATCATATTTATGAGCAAAAGGCTATGAGATGTTCTTAGAAAATCATCTTTTTCTTTCATGATCGAACGTGCAATAGTATCTCTATCTTCTTTTAAATCATGCTCTTACATGACAGTTTAATATGCATCTTCGTCGAGCTAATGTCCACAGAAATAATAATCAGCCACCCCAGCCTGTTGATCCTCTAAATGAGAACATATCCGATACTAAGTTTTAAGTTTTCTTTCAAGCATTGTCCGAGGTAGCGACTACCATTATTCAGGGAAACTATTAGAATACCATCCCACTTCAGTAGAATGGTGATTTAGCAGTACCCAGAATAAAAGATTTCATGAGAATAAATTTGCCAAAGTTTTTAGGATCAAAGGAATGTGAGGAACCATAACTTTATTTAGATGAGATATAGAAGATCACATAGATTATGCATGTTTATAAAGAGGAGAGTGTAGAGTTAGAATTCTATAGATTAAAGAATTTAGCGTATAATTGGGTGGTTATATGGAAGAATGGTAGAGGTGAGAAAGAAGATCCTATGAGTTGGCAGATATTTTTAGATGTTTTTCTAGATAGGTTCTTTCCATGTGAATAAGAGATGCTCAGATAGAGGAGTTTGTAAAATTGAGGTAGGGCTCAATGATAGTGAAAGAGTACTAACTTAAGTTTAATCAGTTGTTTAAATATGCCCCTGATATGATGGCTGATCCTAGGGCAAGCATGAGTAAGTTTGTTCCTGGAATATCTAGCTTGGTAGTCAAGGAATGTAGGAATGCCATACTTATTTGAGACATGGATCTTGCTATATTAATGATTCATGCTCAATAAACTAAGGTAGAGAAGTTGAAGGAAAGAGAGGGGAAATAAGAAGTCTAGAACAGGGCAGTTTGAGTATGGCCAGGCTAGGTCTCAAGGAGGAAATCATTCACAGTTTTAGAATCTTTTATCTATGCCAACACACTCTTCAAATAGTGATCCCACTCCTAGATCTAGAAAGGAGTAGTGGGGTAAGTCTTCTATTTCTAGATCTCAGAATAGTATAAGTGGAAGGCCCAGTTATCCTCCATATGCTAAGTGTGGTAAGAGTCATCCTGGTGAGTGTTCTTCTAACAAAAAGGTTGTTATGGTTGTGGTAAGTTAGGACATAGAATTAGATAGTGTCTTCATTCTAAGAAGGGAAATAGAGATGTTCGTCCCTAGACTCAGGCTACCAGTGCACTAGCTTCTTTTAGGTCGCCCAGCCCCTCGTCAGGGCGCATCATCAAGTACCGGTGGCGTTCAATGCCAAAATTAGTTTTATGCTTTACCATCCTATCAGGAGTAGAAGGATTCACTAGATGTTGTTACTGGTATGCTTTGTGTCTTTCATCTTGATGTTTATATGTTTTTAGACCCTGGGTTGAATTTATTTTATGTGACCTCTTTGGTTGCAATGAACTTTGAAATAGGTCCTGAAAAGATCTCTAAGCCTTACTTGATTTCTACCGCAGTAGGTGAGTCAATTATGACCAAATAGATCTATAGAAAGTGTCCTATCACTGTCCTTCATAAAATCATGCTAAAAGATTTAATAGAGTTAGATATGGTTGAATTTGACCTTATCCTAGGTATGGATTGGCTCCATTCTATTTATGCATCTATAGATTGTCGCACTCTAGTGGTGAGGTTTCAGTTTCCAGATAAGCCAGTCTTTGAGTGGGAAGGAAATTCAATGTCTGCCAAAAATCATTTCATATCTTATCTTAAAGTAAGAAAGTTGATTTCCAAAGGGTATATCTATCATCCAGTTTGAGTCAAAGACACCAATTTAGAGACTCCAACAATTTAGTCAGTCAGTATAGCCAACGAGTTTCTTGATGTCTTTCCTTAAGTTTTTCCAGGGTATATCCCGATAGGGAAATAAAATTTGGTATTGACCATCTTCTAGATACTCAACCCATCACTATTCCTCTATATCGTATAGCTCCAGCTAAGCCGAAGGAGTTAAAGAATTATCTTAAAGATCTTTTAAATAAAGGTTTCATAAGGCCTAGTATTTCTCCATGGGGTGCTTCTATCCTATTCCTGAGAAAGAAAGATGGTTCTTTGTGAATGTGCATTGATTATCGACAGTTGAATAAAGTCACAGTCTAGAAAAAATATCCTCTTCCTAGAATTAATGACTTATTTGATCAGCTCCAAGGTTCAAGTTATTTTCCAAGATCGACATTAGATTCGGCTATCATCATCTTAAAGTAAGGGAATGTGATATTCCAAAGACAGCTTCAGAACCCGTTATGGTCATTTTGAGTTTCTAGTCATGTCCTTTGGTCTAACAAATTCCCCTACAGCCTTCATGGACTTGATGAACAGAGTGTTTAAATAGTGTCTGGACATGTTTGTCATAGTCTTTATCAATGATATTCTTGTCTACTCTCGTAGTGAAGATGATCATGCAGACCACCTTAGAATTGTATTGCAAACTCTTAGGGATCACCAGTTGTTTGGAAAATTCAACAAATGTGAATTTTTACGAAGGTTAGTAGATTTCCTTGGTTATATTATTTCTAGTGTAGTATTAGAGTTTCTCCTCAAAAGATTGAAGTAGTAAGAAACTGGCCTAAACCTATTTCTCCATCAAACATTAGAAGTTTCTTGGGTTTAGCTGGACATTACAGACGTTTTGTTTAGGGTTTCTTATCTGTTGCATCCCCTATGTCTAGATTGACCCAAAAGAAAGTTAAGTTCTAGTGGTTAGATTCATGTAAGAAGAGCTTTTAAGAGATGAAGACTCAACTCACTTCAGCCTTAGTTTTAGTGTTACCCGATGGTACAGATGGTTTCGTTATGTATTATGATGCCTCTAGAATTGGTTTGGGTTGTGTTATGATGCAGGGAGGTAAGGTTATAGCCTACGCCTCTAGACAACTTAATCCTTACAAAAATAATTACCCGACCTATGATCTTGAGTTAGCTGCTGTGTAATTGCTTTGAAAATCTAGAGAAACTATCAATATGGGGTGCATGTTGATGTTCTTATGGATCACAAAAGTTTGTAGTATGTGTTTACTTAGAGAGAGTAGTATATGTTTACTTAGAGAGAGTTAAATCTTCGTTAGAGAAGGTGGTTAGAATTGTTGAAAGATTATGATATAAGTGTGTTGAATCATTCGGGCAAGGGCAACGTAGTGGTAGATTCCCTTAGTAGATTTTCCATGGGAAGTGTTGCTCATGTGGAGAATGATAATAACGAGTTACTTTGGGAAGTTCACCGGTTATCTAGATTGGGTGTGAGATTAGTTGATTCAGCTGAAGTGAATGTTTGGGTCTAGAGTAGCTCCGAATCTTCTCTAGTTTTGGAAGTGAAAGAAAAGCAGGGTAAGGGTTCTAGTTTGGTCAAACTGAAGGAGTTTGTTAAAGACCAAAAGGTAGAGGTTTTCTCCCAAGGGGGAGATGGTGTGTTAAAATATCAGAATAAATTATGTGTTCCATAAGTTGATGATTTGAGGCAATAGATTATGTCATAAGAGTATGGTGCATGTTATTCCATTAATCGAGGAGCCACCAAGATGTACTGCGACTTACCGGAAGTCAATTGGTGGAGTGGTGTAAAGAGAGATATAGCATAACTCATAGCCAAGTGTTCAACTTGTCAACAAGTTAAGGTAGCGCACAAATATTGGTGGTACATTGTAGGAGTTTGGCATACCCACTTAGAAGTGGGAAAAGGTGAATATGGACTTTATGACTGGATTAACCTATTTGCATCATCAGCATGATTCGATTTGGGTTATTGGAGACAAATTAACTATGTCAACACATTTCTTGCTAGTTCACACGTCCTACATAGCTGAAGATTATGCTAAGTTATATATCAAAGAGTTAGTCAGATTGCATGGAGCTTCTTTGTCTATCATCTCGGATTGAGGTACTCAGTTTACCTCTTAATTTTGGATAGCCTTTCAGAAGGTTCTTGTTACCCAAGTTTATCTTTTCATCCATAAATAAATGGTCAGGCAGAAAAGGCCATTCAGACTCTAGAAGATATGTTGAGGGCATATGTTCTTGATTTCAAAGGAAGTTGGGATGAGCATTTGCTATTGATTGAGTTTGCCGATAATAACAATTACCATGCTAGTATTCAGATGGCCCCGTTTGAGGCTCTTTGTGGGTGGATATGTAGATCACCAATTGGTTGGTTTGAAGTGGGTGAGGCCTCTTTGATTGGACCAAATATGATGATTGAAGCCATGGAGAAAGTTTGGTTGATCGGAGAAAGATTGAAAGCAGCCCAGAGTCATCAAAAATCATATGTATATAAAAGGAGAAGATATTTTGAGTTTGAGGTAGATAATCTTGTGTATATGAAAGTTTCACCCATGAAGGGGGTGAAGACATTTGGCAAAAAGGGAAAGCTTAGTCCCCGATATGTAGGCCCCTTACAGATTTTGAGTCATGTTGGGAAGGTGGCATATGAGCTTGAGCTACCCACTGATTTATCCTCAGTTCATCCAGTATTCCATGTGTCCTTGTTGAAGAAGTGCATGGACTATTCAACCGTTATAGTTCCTTTAGAAAGTAAAGACATTTAGAATAGCGTTTATTACTAAGAGCTTCCAGTAGAGATTCTTTATCATCAGATCAGTAGACTAAGGAACAAAGAAGTTCCCTTGGTCAAATTTCTATGGTGAAATCAGTCCGTTGAGGGTTCTACTTGGGAAGCAGAAGCATACATGCATACCTAGTATCCTTATCTCTTCTCCACGAAATCAAATTCAACCAAAGATAATAGTTTCTTTATTAAACTCTTTTTCCAGTCTCGGATTCATCCATATAGAGATTTTCATTTAAATTCATGAACTCGCATATCAGTTTAGTATCTCGGTATATTTTAATTCAGTCATACAGTTATATCAGTTCTACATATCATCATATAGCCTCAGATTCCTTAGCATTTTTAGTTTAACGAGCCACATTCAAGGAAAAATGTTCTCAAGGGGGAGATATTTTAATACCGCGCACTCTTCTTAGATCAATTTAGCTCCTAAAATGTCAAGGGTTAGCTTAAAAAATGAATAGCCTTTGTTACATATGGAATTTTCTAGTTCTAGACCTATATTGTGTAGAAAATTGAATTAGCTTTCGTTGATACCAATTTTGCCTAAATCCGATACTCGGTGGAGAAGTTATGGCATTTTTACTAAAAGAGTGGGCCATTTTGGAAAGCAACACATCGCGGTGAAGGAGAAAATGGAAATTGTAATACCTTGTATTACTACCTAGATTAAATTCATCCCAAAAATGTCCAAGACTTGATTTAAACATGAGTACACATTTTTACAAGTGGAATATTCAAGATTTTCACTGTTTTCCATAAGGGAAATTGAATAAGCTTTCCAATGATACAAAATTCGCTTAACTCCGATTACCGGGTAAGGAGTTATGGCTATTTTAAGTCCCAGTCATAAAACTGCGTCATTTCAGCTAGTGGCGCGTCATGCCACACGTAAAAATGATATTCGTCAATTTCCAGTGAGCCTCCATGATTACCCCGCATCGCACCAAACTTCCAGTTCGTAACTAAGGTGGCAACGCGATTACCACCGTGTCGCACCACCATGTAATTTCCCAGTTGGCAATTTCCAGTGGAATGGCGCAATGGTGGCGTGTCATGCCAGGGGCCCAAATAGGAAAATTTTGACAAAAAATAAAAGTTTTATCCAAGGTTAAATTGGTCTTTTACCAAGGTTTTAATGCGTCCAGGTATGAAATTTAATCCCTAAAAATGTTTTTAAATCATTATTATTCACTTTTCCCTAAGTCAAGAGTATTCTCTCTTAAGCCAAGAAACCCTAGTTCCAAGAATCAAGAACAAAGCTCAAGAAATCCTCCAAGAACCTTTAAGAACTTATTAATTAAGGTATGCGCAGTGTTCATTCATGGGTCCCTTTCAACCATGAAGTTGAAGAACCCTTTTTAAAATACAAAGAGAGTACTTTTGTGAGTTTTTCATGATTTAGTCAAATTGAAATTCATGTTCATGTTGTTGATGGGTTTTGATCCATGTTTAGATTATGAATTCCAAGAATTTGATCCTAGTAGGGGATGATTTGAATGCTGTTCATGATAAGTCCATCAATTTATAAGTTGATTAGTGTATCCATGATAATTAGATGTGCTGATTATTGAGTAATCAAAGCATGCTCTTTATGTGTTTGACAAAATGCCTATGTGAGCGGAATATTGTCATTTTAACATGTAAATATGAAATCCTCAATAGTACACAAGTCGATGCATGTAAGTTGTTTGATGAAATGTCTTAGTGAGTAAATTATGAACATATGGTCATTGTTATGTTTGAATCTTATGTTGTGAATTATTATTATGATTATCAAGTGACTCATAAAAATTCCTATTAGTGTGCTCTGAATGGATTGAGGTTGGTCATGTATTCAAAAATGTCATGTTGGGTCAGTTTCTTTCTATTGAGTCTTGGGGGTACTTTTACTCAAAAAATATAGCTGTGTGGCAAGATCCATGTCATGTTTTCAAGATACTCTTAGTCAAACCATGTTCAGTAGAAATCAGTCAGTCTCACGACTCAGGAAAGCTCAGTAATATCATGAACTAAGTTAGTTAATAGATTCAGTAATATTCTATGAGTCAACAGAACCCAGTAACTCAGTCTAAATCATGTTCAGTGTCTATTCAGATGGGAGTAGGAATTAGCACCGAGTGAACCCAAGATGGAAACACACACTGCCAGAGTAAGCGTGTAATTCTGAGAAGCAATCCTGGTGTTCCGGAACTATGTATCCAGCATAGGATGGGACATCAACACTTTCAGAACAAGGGTTGATGAGGTGGATCCTACCATTCCTTTTTGGGGACACAATTTGATGAGGGTCACCCACAACTTGTCTTTACCCGTGGCACGGTAATGACACCCTTATGATTGGGGTTACAGATTGGACCCCAACTTAGCTATAATAGAGTACATGGGGAATGTCGGTTAGGTAACTACTTCCCACAGTTTCAGTGTCAGTCTTAGTAAAAGAACTCAGATTGTTCTTCAGAATTTCAGGACTGTCAGATATAGTCAACTCAAATACAATACGGAACTTAGCTAGTTCCATCAAATTCAGGACTGTCAGATATAGTCACTCATGTTTTTTGTATATAAGTCATCAGAACTTAGTCATGATAGTTATCAGTAAACTCATGTAATCAGTATGTAGACTCAGTATCCACGTTATTATGATATCAATTTCAGTTACGTATATATGTATGTATTCTCACGTTCATGATGGTCAGTTAGTATAGTTCATGCACATAAACCCCATGCATTTATCCTACCTCACTTGCATAATCAGTACATTTCATTGTACTGACGCATTCATGCTATGGTGTTTTACGTTACGCCATAGGTTTAGAGACATGAGTCCCAGCTCCAAATCAGAAGTAGAGTTCCAAACTTTAGCATTCAGAGTCAGCGGTGAGTTCTCATCATGTGAGGACATTATTATCTTATTATTTAGATTATTTTAGTAGTTGGAGTTAGTTGGGGACATGTCCTATCAACTTCTTTTTCAGATAGTCATGTTTAGAGGCTTTTCAGACTAGTATGTTCATACTTTAGTTTATTTTAGTGGTTTTGGGTATTTCATACCCCACTCAGATTATGTTCAGTAGTGAACCTTATGGACTTTTAGTTCATGTTTCCGCATTTCATGAGATATTATTGAGTGTACAGGTACAAATATTAGTCATGGATTAGCTTGTGGTCCTATAGGGTCATGAGCACCATGTGGTATTTCAGTTCAGTAAATCGGGGCATGATAAACTTGGTATCAGAGCCTAAGGTTCAACAGTGTCCTTGAAAGTCTGAAAGCCGCATCTAGTAGAGTCTTGTACAGGGTTGTGTTGCGTGCCACATTCATGTACATGAGGCTATGAGATGTTTTAGGAACAATTTTCCTTTTTTTCAGTATTCATGTCATTCCAGTGAGCCTAAGCTCGAAGTTAGCTCTCAGTCTAATCCTCTTCTCTTCTGTTACAACACGTCTTCGAAGAAAAGAACCGAAAATTAGTCAGCCCCTCAGCCCGGAGATTTTTTGGGCTAACACGTTTCTCATGCAGAGTTCAGAGATGCATTCACTACTCTTGCTCAGTCAGTTGCTGCCCAGAATGAACGATCAACTGTCGTTCAAGCCAACCCAGTGGCCAATTTAGACGCAACCAGGATTCAGGATTTCACCTGAATGAATCCCCCATCTTTCACAGGGTCTAAGACAGACGAAGACCCATAGGAATTTCTAGATCAAGATTAGAAGGTCACTGACATCATAGGGGTTACTTCTAGTGAGAGTGCTGAGCTAGCCACATACCAGTTGCCGGATGTGGCTCACACTTGGTTCAAGCAGTGAAAGTCAGAGAGGGCAGTTGATACAGGGTCAGTAGAGTGGGAGGAGTTTGCCTCTGCTTTCCTAGATATATTCTTTACCATAGAGCTGAGAGAGGCTAAGGTGTTAGAATTTATCAACCATAGGTAGGGAAATTTGACGGTGAAAGAGTATTCCCTTATGTTTACTCAATTAGCTAGATATGCTCCGCATGTAGTTGCAGACAGCCGGTCCAGGATGAGTAAGTTTGTCTCAGGGGTGAATGATAGTATGGTGAATAAGTGCAGATCTGTGATGTTGAACAGCGACATGAACATAGCTAGTCTTATGACTCATGCTAAATAGATAGAGGAGCAGAATATTAAGATGACAGAGAAGCAGAATAAGAGAGCAAGGACAGGTAGTTTCAACCTTGCTCAACCCAAGTCAGAAGGAGGAAACCATTCTCAGTTTCATCCTAAGTCATTAGTTCCAACTCCTTCGTCAGCTAGTGCTCTAGCTCCTAAGTTTAGAGATGGAAACAAAGATAGAGCGCTCGACTCTAAGTTTCAGGGCAGTGTTAGCAGTGCCTGAAATAATCCCCTTTGTCAAACTTTTGGTAAGAAATACAAGGGTATGTGTAGAGCTGGCAGCGATGTTTGCTTTGGTTGTGGCAAGCCAGGCCACAGAGTCAGAGAGTGTCCGCAGTTAGGTTATCAGAGTTATCTTCGCTTCTTAGCTCATTCCGGTCGCCTGAATTAGCAGGGTGCCACCTTCAGTGCTACTAGTGAGCAATGCCCAAATAGAATCTACGCTCTTCAGACCCGATAGGATCAAGAAAATTCTCTTGAAGTAGTTACTTGTATGTTACAGATCTTTTATGTTCATGTTTATGCTTTTCTAGATCTAGGAGCTTCTTTGTATTTTGTTACTCCTTATATAGAAACCGATTTCAAAGTCAGTCCCGAAATTCTAGCATAGACCTTCTTAGTCTCTACCCCACTAGGTAAATCAATCATAGCCAGATGGGTATACAAGAACTGTCTGATTATGATATTTCAGAAAGTCACTTCAGCAGACTTACTTAAATTAGTGATGATTGATTTTGATGTCATTCTTTACATAGATTGGATTCATTCTTGCTATGCCACAGTCGACTACAAAAATAGAATAGTCTAGTTTCAGTTTCCAAATGAACTCATTTTAGAGTGGCAGGGTAATACTTCAGCTTTTAGAGGTTAGCTTGTTTCCTACCTACGGGCACGGAAAATGATATCTAAGGGATATGTCTACCATCTTATTCATGTTAAGGACTTTAGTTCCAAATCCTCCAGTCTTGAATCAATCTCATTCGTGAATGAATATTCAGATGTCTTTCCCGAAGATCTTTCAGGAATTCCTTCCAAAAGGGAAATAGACTTTGGCATTGATCTTCTTCCAGATACTCAACCTATATATATTCTTCCATACAGAATGGCACGAGCAGAACTCAAGGAATAGTTGAAGGATCTCTTAGATAAGGGATTAATTAGACCTAGTGTTTCCCCGTGGGGTGCACCAGTTTTATTCATGCGCAAGAAAGATGGTTCTCTCAAAATGTGTATAGATTACCGCCATCTCAATAAAGTCACGGTCAAGAACAAGTATCTACTTCCCAGAATTGATGACTTGTTTAACCAACTTCAGGGTGATAGTTACTTATCTAAGATAGACCTCAGATCATCTATCATCAGCTCAGGGTACGGAAGTGTGATATTCAGAAAATGACTTTCCAAACTCAGTATGGTCACTTCGAATTCTTAGTAATGTCCTTTGGTCTTACCAATGCACCAACAACTTTCATGGACTTGATAAACCATTTGTTCAAGACTTACTTAGACATATTTATCATAGTCTTCATAGATAATATTCTGGTCTATTCCTGCACTGAGCAGGATCGTGCAGACTATCTCAGAATAGTACTCCAGACTCTCAGAAATTATCAGCTATTCATTAAATTTAGTAAGTGCAAGTTTTGGCTAATGTCAGTAGAATTTCTTGGTCATATCATTTCCAGTGATGGCATTTGGGTGGATCCTCAAAAGACCGAAGCAGTAAGAAACTGGCTTCGCCTTGTCTCGCCATCAGACATCAGGAGTTTCTTGGGTTTGGCTGGATATTACCAGCGTTTGTTGAGGGATTTTCTTCTATTGCATCACCTATGTATAGATTGACTAGAAGAAAGTAAAGTTTCAGTGGTCAGATCCTTGTGAGATGAGTTTTCAGGAGTTGAAGACTCGACTTACCTCTATTCCAGTCTTAGCTCTTCCAGATGGTTTAGATGGGTTAGTAGTGTATTGTGATACGTACAGAGTAGGTTTGGGTTGTGTCCTCATGCAACATGGTGAGGTCATAGCCTACGCCTCCATACAACTCAAACCCCATAAGAAGAATTATCATACTCGTGATGTTGAGTTAGTAGACGTAGTATTTGCCTTAAAGATTTGGAGGCATTATCCCTACAGAGTCCATGTAGATATATTTACCGATCATAAGAGCCTTCAGTATGTATTTTCTCAAAAAGATTTCAATATTTGTCAGAGAAGGTGAATAGAGCTCTTGAAAGATTATGACACGAGTGTTCTCTATCATCTGGGAAAGGCTAATGTAGTGGCCGACACTCTCAGTAGATTGTTTATGGGTAGTGTTTCTCATGTTGAAGATAGTAAGAAGAAGTTAACTTAGGAAGTCCATTAGATTTCCAGACTAGGTGTTCTCTTAGTCAATTCTTCAGAGGATGGTGTATGTGTTCAACATAGTTCAGAATCATCTATAGTATTTGAGGTGAAAGATAAAAAAGATAGAGATCCCAGTTTTGTCAAGTTATACAAGTCAGTCAGAGAATAGAAAGTTGAGGTTTTCTCCTAAGGGGGAGATGGTGTTATTGATTGTCAGGGTCATCTTTGTGTTCTAAGTGTAGATGACTTAAGGCAGCAAATTCTTGTAGAAGTGCATGATGAGCGATACTCTATTCATCCAGGGGCCACTAAGATGTACCGCGACTTGTGATAGATCTATTGGTGGAGTGGATGAAGAGAGATATTAAGAGTGTGTGTCTAAGTGCTTAAAATGTCAACAAGTTAAGATAGAGCATCAGAAGCCTAGTAGTCCCATACGGGAGTTCATTATTCCTACTTGGAAGTGGGAAGTTGTGAACATGGACAGTGTGATGGGTTTTCGTCGTACTTATCATCAACATGATTCAATTTGGGTCATTATAGACAAAATGACCAAATCAACTCATTTCCTTCCAGTTCATACCTCTTATTCAGCCGAGGATTATGCCAAACTCTACATTAGAGAGTTGGTCAGATTGCATGGTATTCCGTTTTATATTATCTCAGTGAGAGGTACCCAATTCACCTCTCATTTCTGGAAAGCATTTCAAAAGGGTCTTGGTACCCAAGTTCATCTCAGTACAACCTTTCATCCTCAGATAGATAGTCAAGAAAGAAGGACCATTCAAACCTTAGAAGATATGATGCGAGCATGTGCAATTAATTTCAAGGGAAGTTGGGATGACCACTTGCTTTTGATTGAGTTTGCATACAACAAAAACTATCATTCCAGTATCAAGATGGCTCCATTAGAAACTTTCTATGGTAGGAGATGTAGATCTCCAGTTGGTTGGTTCAAAGTTAATGAGCCCTCTGTCATAGGGACTGACTTAGTATTCAATGCTTTAGAAAAGGTCCAGTTGATCAGAGATGGACTTCGGGCTGCTCAAAGACGACAAAAGTTCTATGAAGATGTCTGCAGAAAAGATCTTGAGTTCGAGGTCGATGATTATTTCTATCTAAAGATCTTTCCCATGAAAGGAGTGAAGAGATTCGGCAAGAAGGGAAAGCTCAGACCCCGATATGTCGGTCCCTTCAAGATTCTCAGTCGCTTTGGCAAAGTAGCTTATGAGCTCGAGTTGCCTTTAGATCTAGCTTCAGTTCATCCATTCTTCCATGTCTCTTTGCTCAAGAAGTTCATAGGTGACCCTTTAGTTATAGTCCTTTTTCAGAGCATAGATGTTCAGAATAACTTCTCTTATGAAGAGATTCTGATCGAAATCTTAGACTATCAGATTCATAGACTAAGGAACAAAGAAGTCCCTCTAGTCAAGGTTCTTTGCCGAAATCAGTCCATTGAGGGAGATACTTGGGAAGCGGAAGCAGACATGCAAACCAAGTATCCTCATCTCTTATCCGTAAACCGATCTAGCTCAAGGTAATAGTCTTCCTTAAGCTCATTCAGTTTCATGTTCAGTTTCACTACAAACTTTGTACTAAGTACCATTGCATTCATCATGCATTCATGTATTCAGTTCAGTCAAAATAGTCATGCATTAGATATGCATTCTCACTGTGAGAAACTCAGACCATCAGAACACCTAGTTATGCATTCATGAGTATGTTATCCATGAATCAGATATGCATGTTCAGTATGATATTTTCATCTTATTAGTCATGTTAATCATGAGGTCATGTGCCAGTTGAGCATGATCAACTTAGTCTTCAGTTTATCATTTCTCCCCTCTCAGTCAGTCTTATTCGAGGATGAATGCTCCCAAGGGGGAGATATTGTAATACTCCGTATTACTACCTTACTTAAATTCATCCTAAAAATGTCCAAGACTTTTCATGTGGAGTTTTATACATGTGTAATTTTTAAGATTTTCACTTTTTGTATGTGGGAAAATGAATACGCTTTTCAACGATACCAAATTCGCCTAAATTCGATAACCGGGTAAGAAGTTATGGCTATTTTAAGTCCCAGTCATAAAACTGCATCATTTCTGCCAGTGGCGCATCGCGCCACATGTAAAAATGGCATTCATCAATTTCCAGTGAGCCTCCGTGATTACCCCACGTCGCGCCAAACTTCCAGTTAGTAACCAAGGTGGCAACGCGATTACCACCGTATCGCGGCACCATGTAATTTTCCAATTGGCAATTTCCAGTGGAATGACGCGATGGTGGAGCGTCGTGCCAGTGGCCCAAATTGGAAAATTTTGACGAAAATTAAAAGTTTCATCTAGGGTCAAATTGGTCTTTTAACAAGGTTTAAACACGTCCAGGTATGAGATTTAATCCCTAAAAGTTTTTTAAATCATTATTATTCACTTTTCCCTAAGTCAAGAGTATTCTCTCTCAAGCCAAGAAACCCTAGTTCCAAGAATCAAGAACAAAGCTCAAGAAATCCTCTAAGAACCTTCAAGAACTTATCTTTAAGGTATGCGCAGTGTTCATTCATGGGTCCCTTTCACCCATGAAGTTCAAGAACCCTTTTTAAAATACAAAGAGAGTACTTTTATGAGTTTTCCATGATTAGCTCAAATTGAAATTCATGTTCATGTTGTTGATGGGTTTTGATCCTTGTTTAGATTATGAATTCCAAGAATTTGATCCTAGCAGGTGATGATTTGAATGATGTTCATGATAAGCTCTTCAATTTACAAGTTGATTAGTGTATCCATGATAATTAGATGTGTTGATTATTGAGTAATGAAAGCATGCTCTTTATGTGTTTGACAAAATGCCTATGTGAGTGGAATATTGTCATTTTAACATATAAATATAAAATCCCCAATAGTACACAAGTCAATGCATGCAAGTTGTTTGATGAAATGTCTTAGTGAGTAAATTATGAACATATGGTCATTGTTATGTTTCAATCTTATGTTGTGAATTATTATTATGATTATCAAGTGACTCATGAAAATCCCCTATTAGTGTGCTATGAATTGATTGAGGTTTGTCATGTATTCAAATATGTCATGTTGTGTCAGTTTCCTTCGTTTGAGTCCAGGGGGTACTTGTACCCAAAAAATATAGTTGTGTACCTAGATCTATGTCATGTTTCAAAGATACTCTTAGTCAAGCCATGTTCAGTAGAACTCAGTCAGTCTCACGACTCAGGAAAGCTCAGTAATCTCATGAACTCAGTTAGTTAATAGATTCAGTAATATTCTGTTAGTCAACGGAACCCAGTAACTCAGTCCAAATCATGTTCAGTGTCTATTAAGATGGGAGTAGGAGTTAGCACCGAGTGAACCCAGGATGGGAACACACACTGCCAGAGTAAGGGTGTGATTCCTAGAAGCAATCCTGCTGTTCCGGAACTATGTAGACAACATAGGATAGGACATCAACACTATCAGAACAATGGTTGATGAGGTGGATCCCACCATTCCTCTTTGGGGAGACTATCAGATGGGGGTCACCCACAACTTGTCTTTACCCATGGCACGGTATTGACACCCTTCTAATTAGGGTTATAGATTAGACCCCAACTTATCTATAATAGCATACATGGGGAAAGTTGGTTATATAACTACTTCCCACAGTTTCAGTGTTAGTCTTAGTAAAAGAAATCAGATAGTTCTTCAAAATTTTAGGACTGTCAGATACAGTCAACTCAAATACTGTACGGAACTCAGCTAGTTCCATCAGATTCATGACTATCAGATACAGTCACTCATGTTTTCAGTATATAAGTCATCAGAACATAGTTATCAGTCATGCTAGTTATCAGTAAACTCATGTAATCAGTATATAGACTCAGTATCCAGGTTATTATGATCTCAGTTTCAGTTACGTATGCATGTATGTATTCTCACGTTCATGGTGGTCAGTCAGTATAGTTCATGCACATGAACCCCATGCATTTAGCCTACCTCAGTTACATACTTAGTACATTCCATCGTACTGATGCATTCATGCTATGGTGTTTTATGTTATGCCATAGGTTCAGAGACATGATTCTCAACTCCAGATCTACAGTAGAGTTCTTGATTTTAGCATTTAGAGTCAGTGGTGAGTCCTCCTCATGCAAGGACATTATTATCTTATTATTTAGATGATTTCAGTAGTTGGAGTTAGTTGGGGACATGTCCCATCAACTTCTTATTCAGACAGTCATGTTTAGAGGCTTTTCAGACTAGTATGTTCAGACTTCATATTATTTCAGTGGTTTTGGGTATTTCATACTGATAACGCTCAATCTACAGCTCTCGTTTGAGTGTAACACGGTCGTTAGTAAATATAGAACCCAACCTGGGTTGGGTGTCGATCCCACAGGGAATAGCTTGGCCAACAAGTAAGTAAAATTACTAAACTTTTGGTGCAAGTCTCGTAAGAAGGGGGATTCTAGTTTTGCAAGTAATGTAAACAAAAGATGAAAATAATAAAGTAAAAAGAGAGAGATTGTTACGTTGGTTGTAAACAATGAGAATTGAAGCATTGGGGTTATGTCCACCTTCTGAGGTATACGTCTCTATTGGCTATGAGTGTGTAGAATTCTGACATGCAATTGCTTATAGAGGATTGTAGTCGATGGTAACTCCAAGCGTCTCTCGACCTAAACAAGGACTATTTCACTTTAACTCTCTCGATCTTAAAGCGTGTCTAACGGTACGAATTCTCCAAGAGGTTAGTCCAGTTACGACACTAGCTTTTTAATAGGAAAGGGTGTCCTACTACCTTGACATTATCTCTTTTCCAGACAAATAACTTTTCTCTCGAACAAGTTAAATGTTAGACTGGCATATTCTTGTGTTTGCAACCGCAAAGAATGTAGATTTAAGATGAAGAGAATAATGATATAAGCAATATACGTGCCTCGAACTCACAAACTCACAGCAATAGATAGTAACTCATTCGGCTTCCATAACCTCAACAGAGAAGTTTAGTTACCCATGAATGCGAAGGAAATCACGATTGACATTGTTATTATATCATGATATTGAGTAATGGCGTGTAGATCAAGTGATAGGCGTGAGGCGTGATTCCTTAGCAAGTAACGATTCTCTTGTTGTGGAGTTTAAGAATAGAAGAGTAGATTAGAAGTGTTTGTAGTGGAAGATGAGAGGGATGGAAGAAAATTAATTGTTGAATGATGAATGTAAGATTTATTGTTAAGAAGATGTTCTAAAATCTCTAGCATGATAGGGTATTTATAATACCCATATCCTAATCCTACTAAGCTAATGAAATAAATAACCAAATCCTATTAGACTAATGAAATCCTTAACCCAAATGTACTAGGTTAAGGTAACATTGTCAAAATCCACATAAAATAATGAAATGCATAACCTAATTGTACTAGGTTAATGTATCATTGTCAAAATCCAGCTTTGTGTCTGTAAGTCTCCAAAGTCTTCAGAATTGCTGTTTTAGCCCGGGACAAATTTTCCATGCAGCAGTTTTGGTCCTTAGGCGTGTAAACTCCCTTCCCTTCCTTCGTGAGCTTTCTTTTGCGTCAAGTAAGCCATAAAATGCTGAATTCTGCATCATTTATACCTGAAACTTTACTAATCATGTTCGTTAGCTCATTTACAGGAAAAAGGACTAAAAGTGCATGAAATATATAATTTGTTCTCAAAACTAGGCTAAAATATGGGCAAAATATATTGATATAGGCGTGTAAATCCGCCTATCATCAACACCCCACACTTAGAGCTTTGTTCGTCCTCGAACAACATATCATGTCCTTCTAAGCATCAACTTAAGGTTTTTACAGTAACAACACAAAACATTTATTAAGACAAGCAAAACGATTATCAACCAAGAGTAGCTTTCCGATTATAAGTAGAAACAATTTAACCTCTAGCATAGACTCGTGATGGTGATCAACTCGCATGCAAACGTTAAGGTACAAGGAATCATATATAACTACCCAAAACTCATCAACCATGTGTGTGTCACACTATAGTACCCATAATCACTCACAAGTATAGCATATTTTTTCAAACATGGGTATCAAAATGTCCTTGCTCTCACTCTCACAAAGAATTCATATGTAGCAACTGATGACCATAGGCTTGCCCTTAATGTAATACTCTACTAAATGTCAGAATGCTAAGCTTAGGATCAAGTAGGTCTTTTGATGGTTGTAATGTAGGCTAAGGGACGGGTAGGACTATTTTGGCCAGGAATAGTGACTAAGTTCCTAAGCGCTTTAATACATCACTTTGTATTATTAACACTTTTCTTTCAAACAACCTTTCTACTTTCTTTTATTCTACCACTCTTTTTCTCCTCTTTTGTTTTTTTTTCAATTTCAAACATAACTAACTTTTCAGTTTTCCTTTCCTTTTTCTTTTGATAACATACCTCTTATGATAGCACTTTCTTTTTCATAACTCATTCAAGCGCCAATGCATTCTAAAGCATCATACTCACCCAATTTCCTCTTATTTTGTCACATGACTTTTTCACTTTAAAGCACTTAGGAATTTGGATCAGATTATGGTCTTGAAAAAAATGGATTAGGCTTACATCCAAAGTTGTCAAAGAAATAGGCTAAAGGCTCAAAAGGGTTTAACTAGGATGATGTCCATGGGTAGGTAAAACTGAAGGTAAACAAATATGGGTTGCCAAAGAAATGCCTAAATCATATCCTAAACTTACACTCCTTATTTTCGCTTTGCATACATACCAGGCAAGTTCTAGCATCAGCCACAATCATAGAATATACGATTATCTCACACACACAAGGCACATGGTCGACTTGCTTGGAAGTAATATAGACTCTCGACCCAACAAGTGAAGGAATTGAACCACACAATATCACATAATGAGTCACAACTAGAGCCTAAACGTCTCAATAGACACAATTGTAGCACATACTCTTGTTATAATCTCATGCTGCCTATCAAAATAATTTCATGCGAAGCTAGAAAAAATTTACTACTAAAAAAAACGAAACAAAAACAAAGAAAGCAAACATAGATGCGATAGAGAAGTATAGCATACGATACCGCCACCCCACACTTAAACGAGACACTGCCCTCAGTGGAAAATAAATACGAGGAACCTGGTTAGTCGGACTCTTCCTCATTGTCGGGGGTCATACCCCCTTCGTCGGAATCATCATAAGAGTTGTCGTCAGAGTTCTCCTCCTCGTCAGAGTCTGGCAAGCATCGATCGTCATCAGTCGGCACATCATCATCTAGAGGTTCCTCAAAGTATACGCCCACTCCACACATCTCCCGTGCATGCATGTTCATGGGATAGTCGTGGTCCAGCTGTTGGAGCTCTGCAGCAGTTGGAACACGACCTCCGCTTATCATTGTAAACCTCATCATGCCGTACATATGGCGGGAGAAACTCTCATCTCGAGCATGTCTCTCTGCCGTAGTAAGGTTGATGCCATGTGTTGATTCAGCATCTTTGACCTTTGTGAGGTCAACCTTCTTCGGATTGTGTGGGAGTTTATGATCAGCTGGTTCCTCTTCGATATACTCCTTCCACAAGATTGCTGTCAACAAATTGCCAAATGTGAAATGGGACCTTTTGTGGAGTCTGGCCTTCCTCATGGTAGATCGAATGATTGCCCCAAAGTTGATAGGGACATTCGTCATCAAAGCATAGACCAAACACACTCTATCTCTCGATACCTTGGTGTATTGAGTCCCAGGAATAAGACATGAGTTGACAATGCGCATCCAGATTCTTGCTTCCCTATTTAGTGGAGCATAGGGGAAGGTGTTGTGTCGGCCGGTTTCTTTATGTCTTCCCCACCTTGCCATTGATCTGCTTCCACAAAGCGTGTGTCGTATTGCTCTATAAGGAGGCCTGCTGTACAGCTCTTTGAATGGTGCTGTGTCGATCGAAGGTAAGCTAAGAAAAGAGTTGATCCAGTACGCGGTGAGCTGTAACACCTGGCCCCGAATTTTGACTTCATTGCCTGTTGTGTTCGGCGACCAGTTGGCATAAAACTCTCTTGTTAGATCAAGATTACACTCTCCCATGTCGCGGAAGATGAAATCCAACTTCAAAGCCATTATTTTTGCCAACATACGCGGCTCCTTCTTTGCTAAGGTATCCTTGTTGATCAAGTCGACGTGCACATATTTTCTTTCTTTGTTGCTGCTGTACCATGCTTTGGCTTCTTCCTCAAGAACCCATTTTATTCCGAACATTCTGCGTGGTAGTTGTGCTGAGGATGATTCTCCTTGGTCTTTTCGACTTCTCTTCTTGCCCTTTTGGGAAGTGGTCGCCTTCTCCTTGCCTTGCCTCGCTTTAGGTGCCATTGTACCTGAGACTAGGAATAGTGTTAGTTGCAGCACAGTCTCACTTGATACAATCTATAAGAAAGCATTAGGGGTACCACCCCACACTTAGTTTTGTTAACACAAATCAGTGAGGTGAAAGTAGTCGATTTACTCAGATTTCGTCGAGATACGTTTTAGGTTTGTATTCCGACAAGAAAATCAGCAATGCATCACTTACTTGCAGCCATTGGACTACTTTCATGGTAGATATATCAACACTCCTACATAGGGGTTACTACATGGAATCGTTATTCTTACAACAATCACAACCTCCTAAGTCGGTAGGCACTATAAGTCTTATCCCGATGGCCGGGATAGTCTAACATGTAAGTATCCAAACAACAATCTTAAGCAATATTCATAGCCATAGCAATTCCGCAAATATCATAACAATGCTATTGAAACCAAATTCAAGTCGGAAACAAGTCAAGATTTTCCTACGTATATGTTCACTCACATGATTTTGCAACAACAATCCAAACACATGAACATCACCAACAATCTTATTTAGCAATTAATAATAGCCATAGCAACATAGTACTTACGAGAAATAAATGAAGAATAAGAGAGTACTTACTTGCTTGAAACTTGTGGAGATGGTTTTGTGAATTGGAAGAGCAAAAGAAGAAAATTTTGAGAAGATTTGGAAGAGTATGCGGCGACTTTTAGGGTATTTTCTATTGTGGTTGTGTTATAAAACTAAGTCCCCTTTATATAGGAAGAGTATGGGTCGAGTTATGACCCATTTACAATCGGTTTTGGAGACAAAAATTATACATATGCGGCGCATTGTCTATGGCATAATGGGACATATGCGCCGCATAGTCTATGGCATTTGTAGACATATGCGGCGCATTGTCTATGGCATAATGGGACATATACGCCGCATAGTCTATGGCATTTGTAGACATATGCGCCGCATAGTCTATGGAATATGAGATACTAAGACCAAATGCCATAGAATAGGCGGCGCATAGTCAAAAGCATACCTAGGAATAGGCGGCGCATAGTGTATAGCACACTAGATTACGAGACCTTAGGCTATAGGATAGGTTGTGCATCGTTCCTGGCCTAGTTTTACCAAGGCCTAGCCTTCCTCGAAGCCTATTTTGGCATGAGAAAGGCTCAATCCATAGCCTTATGCATCCTTATGCCTAACTTACCACCTTTACCATTCAATACATCCAAATCGCCAATCTCCTCGTTGAATACCTCTTGCACCTATATTTGCTCAAAACAATAAAAACGATTAGTACAATGGGTTGCCTCCCACCAAGCGCCTTAGTTTTGGTCGTGGTACGACTCTTATTTTTGGATTTTCATTAATTAAAAACAAATCAAGTACTAGAATGAAAGAAAACGATAAACGATAAATGAAAAATGATAAACGATGGGTTGCCTCCCATCTAGCGCCTTATTTATTATCGTGGCACGACATGGTTACCTCGAGTACTCAGACTTCGTCGAGATAGATGGTGGATCATTTTCTGAATGGATTCAGACGACAATGAGGCTTACTTGTAGGAGGGGTACCAATTATATCATCAATAGTCCAACCCATAGCTCTCATGTATCTCTTCAGAGTAGAGATGAGATCCTCTACGTGCTGTTTACTTAAATCATCCGCACTCACCGGAAGTATCTTTATACTTTCCAAGAACGCATACCTTAGATAATCGGGGAGCTCTTTCGATTCTAGCATTGATGGCTCTTCAAGGGAAGTCTTCGCTGTAGGTGAAGGTTGATTCTTAAGATCACGGTCCGGTTGCTTAGGAGTATAGGAATAGGACTCTATTTCTGTTAGAGCACCCATAAGTTCTTCATAATCTTCATCGTCCTCATGCTCAACCTTCAGCAGCGCATCAGACAATGGCTCAACAGTAAGCTGTTTCTCTACAGATAATGCTTTCTTATCTTCATAATGAACATCATCTACAGAGAACACATCCATATCTTTTGGCTGCTTCATCGCTTTGCACAAATCAAAATGAATCACTTCGTCATTCATTCGAAATAAAATCTCATTATCTCTCATGTCAATAAGCACACTTCCTGTTGCAAGGAAAGGACATCCCAAGATTATGGGAACTTCAGAATCCACCTCGCAATCCAAAATCACAAAGTCTGCAGGAAAAATGAAGGTAGACACCTTCACCAACACATCATTCAAGATACCCACAGGTCATTTTACCGACCTATCAGCCATCACGAGCCTCATATTGGTTGGTGTCGGATCGCCTAACCCCAACTTCTTGTAGACGGATAGTGGCATCAAATTGATGCTAGCACCCAGATCGCACAATGCCTTGGCAAAATTCAACGATCCAATTGTGCAGGGAATAGTGAAAGCTCCAGGATCTGCCTTCTTTTGAACTAGCGACCTTGTAGCGATTGCACTACAATGATGAACATTATCCGCTAACTCATAACTTGCTGCCCGCTTCTTTGTCAACAGGTCTTTCATAAATTTCGCATACCCAGGCATTTTTTCAAGTGCCTCCACTAATGGAACATTAATGGTCAGCTGCTTTAACATATTCATAAATTTGCTGAACTTTGTATCATCCGCCACCTTCTTCAATCTTTGGGGAAAAGGTGGTGGTGGGTATGGAAGTGTTCTCTCCACAGTTTTCTTCTCCTCTTGCTTCCGTTTTCCAGCTTTTTCAGGCTGCACGTCCTTAAGAACGTTAGGTGAGGCTGCTGTGGAATCCTCCTCTTTCGCCTTGTCATCAATTTCCACTTCTTCGTCAACCACTTGCTTGCCTTTTTCTGAAGTTTCCAGCACCTTACCACTTCGGGTAGTGATGTCCATGCATGACCCATCATTTCTTGGGTTTTGCACAGTATCGCTAGGTAAAGTGCCAGCCTTTCTTTGATTGAGTGCTGCTGAAAGTTGGCTCAATTGCTGCTCTATTTGCTTGATTGAAGTGGAATGAGAATCAACTAGTTGTTTCATGGAGGACAAATCATTAATTACCTCAGTAACTCCCGCGCTCGTTGCTTCCACTCTTTTCAATAATTTAGCCATCATGTCTTCCATACTTCCAGAATTAGATGTGGTGGTATCACGTCTACCAGGGGGAACGTACAAACCACTCTTTTCATTGTTTTTCTTCCAACTACCTTGGTCTATGCTTCCCGATTTATCATAATAGTTCCGACCTTGGTTTCCTTGGGTATTCCCTCGGAAACCCCCCTGATTGTTCAAGTAGTTGGCCTCTTCTTCCGAATCAGATTCGTCTCTTCCTTTTAGCGCCACAGCTTTCACTTTTTCGGTCTTCCCTGATAATAAATGCTTTGTAAGAAGATCTATCTGTGTTTTCATGTGCACCATATCTTGATCACGTTCTTCTTGTCTTCTTCTTTGGTCTGCAGTCATGCCTATAGATAAAGTGGGGCTTACTACCTCGGAATCCCTGGTATGCCAAGCTCTACTTTGTTTCGTCATGCGATCTAGCATATTGCTTGCTTGACCAAAGGTGAGGTCCATAAAAGATCCTCCAGCTGCGTTATCCACCACTGGCTTAGTTATTGAATTCAAGGCTCTATACAATATCTCCATGAGGTGAACATTAGTCATGTGATGGTTTGGGTATCTCGTTAGATTTGTCTTGAACCTCTCCCATGTTTCATGAAGAGCTTCAGTGGGAAGCTGACGAAAGTTGCTGATTTCATCTCTCAATTGTGCCCTTTTGGAAGGCGGAAAGAATCTTTCTAGGAAAGCGTCTCTCAATTGCCTCCAATTTGTAATAGAATCAGGAGTCAGCCCATTCAACCATAGAGTTGCCTCCCCAGACAGAGACAATGGAAATAAGCGTAACCGAATTGCATTCTGACCAACTCCAGGATTGTCAAACGACTTGCATGTAGAAATAAAGTTGATGAGATGCATATTCGGATCATCGCCTGCTAATCCACCAAATAATCCCTTGAGTTGCAATAACTGAATCATGGTGCTCGTGATGTTGAACTTGGCTCCGGGGGCTAATGGCGGAAGAATAATGGCTCCTGTGGCACCAGCTCCATCAAGATCATCATCATCATCATCGAATGGTATTTGCACAGCTCGGCGTTCAGGCCTAAACCTAGCTTGACGATCTCTTCTCTGCATGGGTGCCGCCATCTCAGCAGTATGTCGTGGGTTTAGTAGCTCCTCATCGCCCAGGTCCTCATCATCAAGATTTGTTGCACGCCCTGGGTTATCAATATTCTGCTGATGCGCTTGAGCAGCCATCCTTTAAATTTTACGTTGTGCATCCATTGATGCACTGAACAAACCTGAATAAAACAAAAATAACAACTAAAAGTAAAAGTACGAGAATCTTTGACCAAAGGGTCTAGTAATTATCACGAACTTGATTGACACTTGTATTCCCCGGCAACGACGCCAATTTTTGATAACGCTCAATCTACAACTCTCGTTTGAGTGTAAAGCGGTCGTTAGCAAATATAGAACCCTACCTGGGTTGGGTGTCGATCCCACAGGGAATAGCTTGGCCAACAAGAAAGTAAAATTACTAAACTTTTGGTGCAAGTCTCGTAAGAAGGGGGGATTCTTGTTTTGCAAGTAATGTAAACAAAAGCTGAAAATAATAAAGTAAAAAGAGAGAGATTGTTACGTTGGTTGTAAACAATGAGAATTGAAGCGTTGGGGTTATGTCCACCTTCTGAGGTATACGTCTCTATTGGCCATGAGTGTGTAGAATTCTGACATGCAATTGCTTATAGAGGATTGTAGTCGATGGTAACTCCAAGCGTCTCTCAACCTAAACAAGGAATATTTCACTTTAACTCTCTCGAGCTTAAAGCGAGTCTAACGGTACGAATTCTCCAAGAGGTTAGTCCAGTTACGGCACTAGCTTTTTAATAGGAAAGGGTGTCCTACTACCTTGACATTATCTCTTTTCCAGACAAATAACTTTTCTCTCGAACAAGTTAAATGTTAGACTGGCGTATTCTTGCGTTTGCAACCGCAAAGAATGTAGATTTAAGATGAAGAGAATAATGATATAAGCAATATACGTGCCTCGAACTCACAAACTCACAGCAATAGATAGTAACTCATTCGGCTTCCATAACCTCAACAGAGAAGTTTAGTTACCCATGAATGCGAAGGAAATCACGATTGACATTGTTATTATATCACGATATTGAGTAATGGCGTGTAGATCAAGTGATAGGCGTGAGGCGTGATTCCTTAGCAAGTAACGATTCTCTTGTTGTGGAGTTTAAGAATAGAAGAGTAGATTAGAAGTGTTTGTAGTGGAAGATGAGAGGGATGGAAGAAAATTAATTGTTGAATGATGAATGTAAGATTTATTGTTAAGAAGATGTTCTAAAATCTCTAGCATGATAGGGTATTTATAATACCCATATCCTAATCCTACTAAGCTAATGAAATAAATAACCAAATCCTATTAGACTAATGAAATCCTTAACCCAAATGTACTAGGTTAAGGTAACATTGTCAAAATCCACATAAAATAATGAAATACATATCCTAATTGTACTAGGTTAATGTATCATTGTCAAAATCCAGCTTTGTGTCTGTAAGTCCCCAAAGTCTTCAGAATTGCTGTTTTAGCCCGGGACAGATTTTCCATGCAGCAGTTTTGGTCCTTAGGCGTGTAAACTCCCTTCCCTTCCTTCGTGAGATTTCTTTTGCGTCAAGTAAGCCATAAAATGCTGAATTCTGCATCATTTATACCTGAAACTTTACTAATCATGTTCGTTAGCTCATTTACAGGAAAAAGGACTAAAAGTGCATGAAATATATAATTTGTTCTCAAAACTAGGCTAAAATATGGGCAAAATATATTGATATAGGCGTGTAAATCCGCCTATCATCACATACCCCACTCGGATTATGTTAAGTAGTGAACCTTATGGCCTTTCAGCTCATGTTTCCAAATTTCGTGAGATATTATGCAGTGTATAGGTACATAAATCAATCATGGGTTAGCTTGTGGTCTTACGGGGTGATGAGCACTGTGTGGCATTTCGGTTCAGCAAATCGGGGCATAATAGAAATTGTCTGATTCCAGTGGAACTCCATGATTAGCCCGCATTGTGGAGAATCCCCAGTTCTCAATTGTCAAAATCCAGTGGGGCACAATGATTGGCTCGCATTTTGGTGAAGCCTCATATCCCAATAGTCAATTTCCAGTGGCTCACCGTGATAAAGGTGTATCAAGGTGATGGACATAATGGCATTTTAGTAGTGCACCACGATAGCTCCGCATCACATTGAACTTCAAATTCCCACTTGTCCTTTTTCTAGTGAGCCACCGCGATAGTGGCATGTCGCGGTTGCCTGCAAAGTCAGAATTTTTTTCTAATTTCCATTTCTGATTAAATGTTAAAAGGGGTAGTTTTGTCAATTCCCATCCCCCAATTCATTCAAAACAAGGAATTAAGCTCATTATTAAGAACTTTATGCATATTTTCAACAATTCTCTTTCAAAGAAAAACCCTAGAGCTCAAAACTTAAACTCTAAGAAATCAAATTTCCTCCATTATTTCTCTAAGAAAACCCAAAATTGAGGATTCCCAAATCAGGATAATCACGAGCTCCTCTTCAAAAGATCCAATAGGAATCCAAAGTTTAAGTTTTTCATCTAATCATCAATTAAGGTATGTGTGGTTTAATCTAATCATCAATTAAGGTATGTGGGGTTTATGAACAAGGATCCTTTTTCATCTTTGTGCCCAAAACAACTTTTAACTGCAAATTTAAATGATTGGATATTATTATTCCAATAAAGATTATGCTTTAAGCATCATTTGATCAGTTTAATTTCAGATTTTCAATAAAGATTTGATCTTTGATCCTCAGATGAGAGTTGGAATCCACTTTACTAATTTACTATAGGTTATAGAAAATTGATTTTCTTTACTTACAAATTAAATTAGATAAATGCATAATTGGTTTCATAATAAACCCTTATGTTAGTTTTTAAAAGTGGATTCCCAACAGAATGAGAATATAGATTAAAGGGACTAGTATTTAGTACTGAGCGGGAAGTGTGGGATTAGCGTGCCCTAACTTTCACTGAACTATGTATCCAACGTAGGTACCTATTATTAGAGTATTCCCATTTCTATATAGATGATAGTTAAAAATGTGATCACTTAGATTAGGTTATACTCCTTGGAAAGAGTATGACATCTCTCTCGATCGTAAAGTTTTCCCCATAGGGGAACAAAACGTTGGAATCCATGTTGGCTCATGTAGTTTATGTTGGTTAAAATAACCTCCCTAAACGAAAAGACTATAGAATGATCTTAACAATAAATATTTTAGAAAGTAAGTGTAAAGGCTCACAGTTTTATTTAGACATTACTTTATATAAGCCTTTAGCTACATATTTCAGCTTTCAAATTTCATATAGAAAGGTGAGTCCTTTATACACTTGGACATCATGATTTATAGAAAGATCACTAGTGCAACTTTTAGAACTAAATGGTATGACTTACTAGATTTATAATGTATGATTTACTACTCATGAATTATGATTCTCAGCTTTTAGATATTATAGTTATGTGAGTCCTCTACATTTAGCATACATTGTTTTACAAATTATGGTAATGAGATAATGTTTTACTTATGCATTCACCTCCATATACTCAGTACAAACAAAAGTACTGATCTATATATATGTCTGTGTGCTACATTGTCTCATAATGTAGGTTTAGGTGCTCAGTTTTTGTAGCGAGAGTGATTTCAGGCATCTCCATCTACATCTAGACAGTTGGTGAGTCCTCATAGTTTGGGGACTTAGTTATTTAGATTTTCACCTAATCAGTTTAGATGATTCAATATTTTCTGATAGTCCGAGTCAGTTAGGAGTTTGTCCCAGTGATGCTCTAGTTATTAGTAGTAAAGGCTTGTCAGACTGCTAGATATGTTTCATATTTTTAGTGTTTATTTATCAGACTTTTGAGATTAGTATTTCCAGATATTCTCAGTTAACTTAAATAGTTTTCCGTATTTCATAAGATATTATGTCTATATTTCCTTATTATGAGATTTAGACTTAGTAGAAGGTAGACTGGGTTAGCTTAAGGCTACTCATAGTCTTGACTATCGTGTGACATATCGGGACTAGATTTTTGGGCATTACAACTATGATCTGATCTTATCAGTTATCCGTGCATGTACCAATTAGTATTTAAATATCTTTCAGTTGGGAGTGGGATTTAGCATTGAGTGAGAAGTGTGGGTTCATCACATCCTACTTCCCCAGAAACTACATGCCACCATAGTTTTAGGGGCGTTGCTAGAGAGTGCTTGCCACCATAGTTTTAGGGGCGTTGCTAGAGAGTGCTTCCCCTTGCCCAATATGGGCTTATTTTAGTGATTACTCTAGTTCAGGTTGCACTCCTAAGGCAAGGATAAAACCACCTTCCTCAACATAGGTCAGACGTTAGACTCCGTGATAGCTCACATGGTTTAGGTCGGCTATATTATAAGTCCCATAATTTCAGTTAGTATTCAATTTATCTTAGTCCAGGTTTGATTACCCAAGAAGACAAATTTTAGTAATTATTCAATCAGTTTTGTAGATTATTCATGTTATTCAGATCATGTCAGTGCATTCTAAATTTTACATGTTAATGTTTTTCATGTTCAGTATCCATACATGATCCTCATCTTAGTTTTTTTAGCATGTTTTGCTTTACATGAGATTTACTTAAGTGTTCATGTTTTACCATTTCCTAGCTTCAGTTCTACTTATTTTACAAAAGTAAAATTTATGAAAGTAAGTGTAGTGATTAACCAACTTATAAGATTATGTTTGTTACTTATTTTTAAGATACTTCAACTTTTAGTTGATTATAGTCTCTTGGTGAGTCTACTTGCAGTTAGCATGCATGTTTTAAGATTATGCATCTATTCAACAACAACAAACCCAGTATATTCCCACATAGTGGGGTCTGGGGAGGGTAAAATGTACGTAGTCCATACCACTACCCCCGAAGGAGTAGAGAGGCTATTTCCGATAGACCCCCGGCTCAAGACAAAAGACCATAGACCAACAGTCGTGCAACATGATAAAGAACAAAGAACCAACATCCACAAAAATAAAGTATAATTAACCAAAAGGAAAGCAATATGCTGAAGTAACAAAAGAACCAATATTCACCAAAAAAAATTGTATAATTAACAACCCAAGGACCCCCTCCCCCATAACTGGAACTCCCAACCAAGCTATCCTTAAACCTCCTGACTATGGACTACGACTCGACCACCCACCTTAGCCTTATAGTTTAATACTCTTCCTCCAAAGCTTCCTACCTAGGGTCATGTACTCAGTAAGGTGTAACTGTTCCATGTCATGTCTAATCACTCCTCGCCAGTACATTTTTGGTCTACCCCTACCCCGCTTGAAACCCTTCAAGGCCAACCTCTCACATCTACAGACTGGGGAATCCGTGCCCCTTCTCATCACGTGGCCAAACCATCTCAACCTCACTTCCCGCTACTTATCCTCCATTAAAACCACTCCCACCTTCTCCCGAATAGTCTCATTCCTGACCCTGTCCGCCTTCGTAAATCCACACATCCAACGCAACATTCTCATTTCTGCAACCTTCAACTTTTGGATGTGAGAATTCTTAATAGGCCAATACTCCACCCCATATAACATGGCCGACCGGACCGCAGCTCTATAGAATTTACTTTTAAGCTTAAGAGACACTTTCTTATCGCATAAAATTCCCTAGGCAAGTCTCCATTTCATCCAACCTGCCCCAATACGATGGGAGATATCCTCATTAATTTCTCCATTCCCCTAGATCATAGACCTAAGATACTTAAAACTATCCCTCCTACAAACCGCCTGCGACTCTAACTGCACCACCATATTGTCCTCTTGCCTCAAGTCTCTAAAATTGCACTCTAAGTACTCCATCTTGGTCCTACTCAACCTGAATCCTTTAGATTCCAGGGTCTGTCTCCAAACCTCCAACTTATCATTAACACCTTGGCGTGACTCATCAATCAAAACTACATCATCCGCAAAGAGCATACACCAAGGAACCTCCCCTTGTATATTTTGCATCAACACATCCATCACCAAGGCAAATAGGAACGGGATAAGAGTCGATCCCTGGTGCAGCCCTGTCAAGACCAAAAAGTACCCAAAATCCCCTCCCACCATCCTTACCCGAGTCTTCGCCCCCTCATACATGTCCTTAATCAAACGGATGTATGCCACTGGTATCCCTCTCACCTCCAAGCATCTCCATAGAACCTCCCTAGGAACCTTGTCATATGACTTTTCCAAGTTGATAAACACCAAGTGCAGAACCTTCTTCCTCTCTTTAGATCATTCTACCAGCCTCCACATAAGGTGAATTACCTCAGTCGTCGATCGACCAGGCATAAATCCAAATTGATTCTCTGAAATGGGCACTATATTTATCAACCTCCACTCCACCACTCTCTCCCAAATATTTATCGTGTGACTCAACAACTTAATACCATGGTAGTTGTTGCAACTTTGAATGTCTACCATGTTCTTGTATAAAGGAATCACCGTACTCCATCTCCACGCCTCGAGCATCTTAGCGGCCTTGAAAATATTGTTAAACAAATGGGTTAGCCACCTCAATCCCGCTCCGCTAGCATACTTCCAAAAGTCCACCGGAATCTCATCGGGCCCCGTCGCCTTGCCCCTTTGCATCGTGCGAATAGCCTCACATATTTCCTCGACCTTACAATGCCGACAGTAGCCAAAATTTCAAGGATTCTTAGTGTGCTCCAACTCCCCTAACACAATACCTCTGTCCCCCTCATCGTTCAAGAGCTTATGGAAATACGACTGCCATCTTTTGTTAATTAGAACATCCTCACTTACTCAGTACATTTCAAAGTACTGATCTACCTATATTTCTATGTTCTACATTGTCTCATAATGTAGGCACTAGTTTTAGCCCACACATCATAATCAAACAGTTTGAAGCTTTTAACCAATAGGTGATCAGTTCTCCTATTTTGGTAACTCTAGTACATTGTCGTTCATGTGTTGTCCTTTGATTATTCATATGTATTGATTAGTGGTAATTGGAAGCATGTCCTATATACCTATAGTAAGTATTGTAGAGGCTTCACAGATAGTTAATTAGAGTAATCATGTGTTATTCAAGTCCTTTCTTCTATTTTATCATGTTGTAAAATTTATCATTATTTCATTTATTCAGAATTTCTCATGATTATGCTTTCGCTCAGTAAATTTAGTATTTATGCCATTTAAATCAGTTGCTCAAGTAGTATTCCAGTTCATGGGTTAGCTTGGGATCACTTGTGGTTCCAAGAACCGTGTTACGACTAAAGGGTAGTATCGGGTCGTGAAAAAGTTGGTATTAGAGCACAGAGTTCAAGTGTCCTAGGGTGTCTATGAAGCCGTGTCAAGTTGAGTCTTATTGAATGGTAAGGATATGCCTGTGCTTTTCTTTGAGAGGATACATGGCATTTAATAAATGGTGTTCTTCTTTCTTGTCTTAGATTGTCCAGTAGAAGTATTCTCTAAGGAGCTGATGAATATTCTTACTTTAATCCATTAGTGTAAACTCTTTCTTATTATTGAAGCAACAGAAATATCCAAGCTTAAATCTTTACAGATAGAGTTTTCTCAGACAGTCCCCACAGACAGTTATGGGATTGCATGTAGAGTTAAAAGGATCCCATAAATTCCATTTTGTTCTAAACATTGAAAGTGTTCATTCTTATTAATAAAAGTCGTGCATTGAGTCAAAGTTAGATGTGACCCTAGATCCCTTCTCATCCTATGACAATATGTGACCTAGAGTTAGAAGCACGAACCTAGAATTTTAATAGCAGTAAAGTGGGGATAGTGTTTATCTAGATTTAGTAGACTTTGTATCCGTGGTGCTAGTAATATGAAAGGTGAATCAATAGGCTTGATGAAGTGTGTGCAAGAATTTAAGTTTGTTGATTCAAAATTAAGTATGATAGTGTGGGTGTGATTTAAAGGTGTACCTATAGTAATATGGGATTGTAGTATTTCTAAGTTTTTAAAATATGTGTGCTTATATAATATCCTTGAGTTGATACGTGCGAATGAGGCTAGTGATGTTCTTACAAGCTAAGTTATGCGGTTGTTGATGTTAGATATTAAGGTGTAATGGTAATTCTCATGGTTTAACGGAAAATATAAGTTTAGAGATATGATATTATTAGCCTATGAAGGAAGTACTACTGTTCATTAAACGTATGGGAATATCCATGATATGTTTTAGAATCTAAGTTTGAGTCATGGATGATTGAGGTACTAGAAAGAAAAATTGAAATTATAGATGGTGTGAACTCATGGTATGGTGATACTCATGAAGATTCTATGTTAGTCAGTGTTTAAGTTATTGTATGATGACTATTGGGGCTATATAAATTTAAGAGTTCTATCTTAGAAGGAAGTATTAGCAGTGGGTTTTACACTTTCAGGTATAGTTTTTCATGGTGAGTTTAGTATTTATGTGTATTGTTATATCGCGAACTCTAGAGTAAAATGGTTGCAGTCTAGTTTAGAGTTTATTAAAGGGTTTCACAAACTTAGAATGATGTCTTTAAGCTAAAGGGGAGAAAATAGAACAAGGGACCAAGTTAGGCTCTCATATTCTAGTAGTAATGCCAGTTCATTGTAGAATATTAGTAAAGGAGTAAGATTCTTTATTCAATATTATCTTAGTGGAAATTTTTGTATTTCAGTCTTCACGATATCTACTAATGACTTATATGTCAGCTCTATGATCATAAATCATATTCATGCACTTCCCATAAAATCATGTATGCTTCCAGTTTCTAGTATGTGGAGTTCCAGTTCACTCAACAGTACGAATTATATTCCATGAAATCATGAAATCCAAACTCAGGTCATGCAACTCATGACTCATGTACTTATGCTTTAAAGTATGCCCAATTCTAGGTACTTATGCTACACTCTTAATGGTTAGTGAAATTTAGATGATGTCATGTATGTCCTCAGAGTAGATCTCTTTTATGAATCCATAATGTTGAAATCCTATCCTTAGGCCTTATTTAATGTCAAAGTTATGCATAGTATCTTTTCATTACTTAGGTCCTCATGTTCTAACCTTTCAGTGGCCTTTCCTTATGTCAGATAGTGATGATGAATAATTATTTCGATGGAAGAGAGTAAGTGTTCCATATTAGGAAAATATCATTGTATGCTTGTTCAATATAAGGCTATAAGTTTGAAGTAATATTGAGGTAAAGCTTTCGGTATATGTTATGGTTAGTTAAGAATTCTAGGTGTGTCTTCTTGGGGATGGTGTATGGAAGTTGATATTGAAAAGAGATGTTAGAGAATGTGGTAAAGTTCCAAAGTGGGTTGATTGACCAAAGGTTTATATGTGGTTAAAATGATAGGCTTGAATGTCATCTTGGTATATAAGTCGATGAATGCATTGTGCGCTAGTGTATTCCTAGTAACAAAAACAACAACATATACACTGTATTCCCACATAGTGGGGTCTAGGGAGGGTAGAGTGTATGCAGACCATACCACTACCTCAAATGAAGTAGAGAGGACATTTCTAATAGACCCTCGGCTTAGGACTAATAGCGGTATAAAAAAACACCAAACATAAATGCATATAAACTAGTACAATATGGAAAATAAACTAACACCACTTGCCATAAGATAATACTACAACCACAAAATAAAAATAAAAACTAGCTATCCGAAACCATACACAACACTAAACACCACGAACAAGAAACTCCAGACACAAATAAAGAATGCTCCCCTATTGTTACCCATGTACTTTTTCCCACTAACCTCTACCCTAATCCACATCGTCCACACTTTACTATCAAGGGTCATGTCCTTTGTAAGCTATAATTTCTCCATATCATGCCTATTCACCTCCCTCAAATATTTCTTAGTCCTACCTCCACTCCACTTAAAAACTATCCATAGCCAGTGTCTCACACATTTACACTAGAGCATTAGATCCCCTCCTCATCACATGTCCGAACCAACGTAACCTTACTTCTCGCATCTTTTACTCCATCGAGTCCACTACTACCTTCTCTCGAATAATTTCATTCATTACCCTATCTTACTTATTATGGACACACATCCATCGTAATATCCTCATCTCCTCCACCTTTAACTTTTGGATACAGGAGTTCTTAACTGGCTAACACTCCACTCTATACAGCAAGCCGACCAAACCGCCACTCTATATAACTTTGCTTTAACCTTCGGTGGAATCTGCTTAAGACATAAAACTCTCGACGTAAGCCTCTATTTCAACCACCCTCTTTTAGATATCTTGAGAGTCTAGCTTTACAACCACGTTAGCCTCCTACTATATATCACTAAACTTACACTTTAAGTACCCCATCTTGGTCTTGCTCAACCAAAATCCTTTAGACTAAAGGTTGTGTCTCTAAAGATCCATCTTATCATTAAATCCTCCCCGAGTCTCATGAATCAGAACCACATCATCGGTAAATAACATACACCAAGGCACCTCCTTTTGAATATATTGCATCAAAACATCCATCACCAAGGAAAATAAAAAAGGGTTCAGAGTTGATCCCTGATACAACCCTATCAAAACCAAAAAGTGCTCCTAATCTCCACCCATCGTCCTTATCCTAGTCTTTGCGGCATCATACATGTCCTGAATCGACCTAGTATATGCCATGGGCAACCCTCTAGCCTCCAAACACCTCAATAGAATCTCCCTGAGAACTCTATCATATGCCTTCTCATGATCAATAAACACCATATGCAAGTCCTTCTTCCTAGTAAAAAGTTGAAATTAGTTTTTGAGGTGGTAAGAAAAACTATTCTTGAGATAAGACCTATGAAAAATGAATGCGTATTGAATTCATGGTTTATACTAGTAATATGGTGTTATGCATTATACCTTGTAATTTTGAGTTAGGCTTGAACATGGTGACAGAAGGTAGTTCAAAACAAACTTTGGATGGAATGGTTATATGTGCATATGTGAGAATTATAAGTTGAATCAAATGAGCATAGTATTTAAGGGGAAAAGTATAGTTAAGGGAGTATTTGAGAAGTATGGCTCAGCTTGAAAATTAACAGTTGCATTGCATAAGTCTTAGTAGTTCTATCCTATCTTAGGTTTCATAGGCCTACGTTCAATGTTTTAGAGTTACAGCCATATTAAGATTCCTTACTCGGATATCTTATTTAGATCATGCCTAAGATTCTTTGCTCTCTAATGTTATAAGAACTTATTTCAAACACTGTTGAAGAAATACTCTAGTTGATCATAAGATTTCAGTATGATTCAGTCCAGAGAGCCAACAATTTAGATTAGCACTTGGACATATGAGCTTCTATTATTTTTCATCTTTCCATCTAGTTTTACTATTCAAATTTTCATGACTACGGTTATTCAGTAAGGTAATTCATTCACGTCCAATCAAATTACAAATTCAGTTTAGTCCATGTATTATGTTTCAAATTCATCTATTTAGTCATGACTCAGTCCATAAGTGTTAAGTGTATGATCTCAATTTTCCAAGTATTCCACCTCAGACATTGTAATACCCCTTGTACAACTCAGCTCAGAAATAAATTCCATGATGGATATTTTAATGTTTCATAGAAGCTATATCCTTTGTTAGAAAATATTTTATGTCTACATTATTCCATACTTCAAATACTTGAACAAGTTCCTATCCATCATTTGAGGCGAAATGATTCCAAAGGGGCGATAATGTAGCACCCCATATTTTTGGGGTAGACATTTAACCATCATTCCTACATGTGTAAGATCTAATGCCATGATTTACATTTTAATATAAGTTTTAGTATCATTATCCTATCAGAAGAGTGCTTAAGAGGTGAAAAATGTTCATAGGAATCACTTAGAGAAAAGTTACGGTAAGAGCCTTTATTTTTCGGCCAAATTTTTTTCTTCGATTCTTCATGGGTCAACTTTGAATATGTAAAGATTTTGAATTATGTGTAATTTTATAGAAAAATACCCATAAAATGATAGATAATTGAGATATTTTTCAATTGATACCAATTTTTCCTTAATTCGATATCCGAGCAAAAAGTTCTGACCATTTTTGTGAGAAATAGTAAGGGGTTGTGATAACCCCACGCCGTGAGGGCTATTCCACTAGACTAGGGGTCGTATTGCAAGGGATAAAACACTGGAATGGGGGTTGCACCACAAGTCCTATTCCATCCTCTTAAAGGGGATAAGGGGTATTATGGTCCTTTCCCTTCAACCCAAGTCAACCATAACATGATTGGGGACATTCATAGGTTCATTATTTGCCCCTTTTTCTCAAAATTACTCACTAGAAACCTTCCCCCTTTCCGAATAACAATAATCCAAGCTTGTTATCTAAAGAACTCATAAATTTAAGATCTGATTTTAAGATTTCTTCAAGAATCCATTCAATTAAGGTATGTGGGGTTTTGACCCAGGTTAATCTTTCATCCTTGTACCCAAAAGTATGATTTTCAAATTTAATTTAAATGTTAAGTTAGGGTTGATTACCAAATCCTCATGTGTTGAAAGCATATCATTATCATATGATTTAAGGGACTAAAGAGCCTATGATTTGTGCTTATTCATGTTTTAAACTACAAGTTTAATATTTTGTTTAGACTTCCATTATTTTGATGAGGAATTGTTATTCTTCTAAGTTTAATACATCCCCATGCTTAAATTCACGTATTATACTCATGTATTCAATTGTCTAATATTTTAGGTCTCTGCATTATGACTTCATATTACTGTTTAAAGAGTTGTTATCATATTTTAGTAATCATTCAGTGTTTGTGGGTTTTGAACACCCGATACCTACATGTTTACTTATGTTTCAGAATTTTCAAGTAATAAGTCAATCCACCCATGATTTTATTGTTAAACTCAGTTTTTTATGATCTTATAGAGCAATATTAGTTTACATGTTTATAATTACCTCAGAATCTGTAAGCAATGTTGTTTCAAAATACCATGAGCTGAGCTTATCAACTATCAGTGCATGTACCAGTTAGTATTTCAGTGTCTTTCAGTTGGGAGTGGGATTTAGCACTGAGCAGGAAATATGGTTATAGCGCATCCTACTTCCCTAGAAACTACGTGTCACTTTAGGTTTAGGGGCCTCGCCAGAGAGTGTTTCCCCTCACCTAATATGGGCTCAGTTTAGTGATCACTCTAGTTCAGGTTCTACTCTAATGGAAAGGATAGAACAACCCTCCTCTACATGTGTCAGATATTGGACACCGTGATAGCTCACATGGTTTTTGTTGGTTATATGATAGCTCCCACATTTTCAGTCAGTATTTAGTTTATCTCAGTTCTGGTTTGCTTGACCAAATAGACAAGTTTTAGTACTTATTCAGTCAGTTTTACAGATTATTCATGTTATTTAGATCATGTCAGTACATGCTATACTTGGTCTTGCATTTTCAGTTTTACATGTTCATGTTTTTCATGTTCAGTATCCATATATGATCATCATCTCAGTTTTACAACATGTTTCGCTTTACATGAGATTTACATATAATGTTCAGGTTTTACCACTTCCCATCTTCAGTTCTACTTATTTTACTAAAGAAAAGATTTTAGAAACTAAGTATAGTGATTCACCAGCTTGCTAGATTATGTTTGTTACTCATTTTTAAGATACTTTAGCTTTCATTTAGTTTCAGTCTCTTGGTGAGTCAACTTCCTGTTACCATGCACATTGTAATATTATGTATCTATTCAATTTTACATATTGCATTCAACCTCACTTACTCAGTATATTCCAAAGTACTGATCCACATATATGTCTATGTGCTACATTATCTCATAATGTAGGTACCATTTGTAGCCTACACATCACAATTAGATAGTTCATGCACAAGTTAACAATTATTATCACAGCCCTACTACTAATGCCATAACAAGCTCCACAATTTTCATAAATATATACATTCACACTGCTCTTAAGATAATTATTTTGTAGGGGTATCATTTTTCTCAAAAATCAATCAAAACATGCCAACTACTTGAATACTCAATAATCTTCTAATTACACAAAAACGTGATATAATACAAAATAAAATCTAACCTAGACATGCTGATTCTACAACTATACCGTGACCGATAGGTAAAGAAGCATGTCAATAAAAGCTCTCAATGATTATGGTATATCTTACCTCTAACTAATATCTATGCACTGTCCTTAATGAGATAAAATAACATAAAATAAAGGGACATGAGAACATGCCTGGGATGCACTAGGCGTCCGTGTCATGGACATCCCCAGATGGGGTTATATCTTCTCGAGAGGTGGTGGTGTCTTCGGTACACTACTAGAGGATGAACCCGCTGCTATCTCAATATGCTTTTGCTCAATATCTACAGAATCTATAGAAGCATGTCTATCCTTTTTCAAGACCTTTTTCAAATAGAATATCGAGGTCCTACAGGTCCTCCCATTATACTCCCATTATACCACCTATTAGGACCTCCTCCTCATCCTCATAGAAATTGAAATATCATCTGGTCTCATATGGAGGTGATAAACAAACTACTGCGGGCATAACTGAAGGAGCGACTTCCATATGGATCTCTTTAAGAGAGCGTATCTCTGCTCATAAGACATCCAACTCCTCCCTCGAAGGTCTTAGATCTTGTGCCTCTATCTCTTGAAGTTAGGCTATAACACATCTCTCAAATACATAAATAAGTATCTATAAATTTCTATGTCGATATGACATAACGGCTATCTATGCTGCCTCTCATCTGACCTCTGCCAACTCTAATCTATACTGGACCCATGTCTAGATCTACCCATATAGAGTAGTCATCTCGGTATCAACAACCCATATCCTAGCATTAGTGGTACTCTTACTATCCACTAAACTATGAAAGAACTCTCTAGATATCATAACCATACATGTGACAACAACTGTAGTGGGTGGGTGATAGGGTAGTGAAGAATTACCCACTGTCTTTAAACTAGAAGTCGGGGAGGATGAAGAAGTATCCTATTTTATCTCACCCTGAGTGATCAATTTGGGGGGCCTCTCTCTGTTCCCCCATCTTAATATCAATACTAGCTACCACATTACCTCTATGTACATCACTAGGCTCTGTGGAAGAAAAGTGGTCCTCAGGTTGGCCCTGAGGTACTGTGGCAGGCTCACTAGATCTCCCTAGAATGGCTGAGCTTGTCGAATCCTTCATATACTTCATCTATGCCATACCTATCATAAGTACTCTCTCATCCACCCCTGGCATCTCAGGTACACATGCCTCATCATACAATCTTTGAATAAGGCATGGAAATGCAAATTTGTCAACTCACCATAAAGTCTATCTTAAATTTCATATCGTAGAGTGGCTGTTAATTTATTATCACAACCAAAAATCACACTATCAATTAGTGTATCTCTCTCACAAGTAAATACATCATCTGAAGCCATAGGGAACAATATGTATCTGATGAGCCACCACTAAAACTTAACAACAAATGTAAGCGATGCCTTATTTATGATACTTATACCTCAATCCATGGGGTCTCATCACCACAAGGTGAAATATAGCTGGATATTCACCTAACTCTTTTAATTTGCTCCCGTCTATGCTCAATATCTTTCATAATGTGTCTATCATGTGCAATTCTTAATCTATAGTCACACTCTGCTGTGGATGCTGGAGTGACATAAGATGGACCAAATATAACCTAGTGGATAGTCTCTGCTGAGAAATTAACCCTGAACCCTCTCACATGGTTCCGCTCAAGCTGTGGCTTCTCCATGTGTTGAAGATTAGCTGTAGATCTGCGCATAGGAAGAGCTACTGTGGCACAATATGATGCATAAAACTCTCATACCAATGCTGTGTTGTAAGAACCAAGTGGTCTAGTAATCCACTCCAATTGATACTGATTAAAAGTTACCCGTAACTATGGTACTCTGCTCAACCCAGATAGGTCAATCCTGCGCTCCTCAAAGATAAGCCTCTTAGGACTACTAATCTCTAGTCTATGACTTTCTGACTCAAAGATATTTTGCATTTCCTTTATATAATACCTTAGTTTATCCCCCTCAAGAGGTGCCTTTGAAGCATGTTTTGGTGCAGAACTCTGTCCATGATATACTGGTTCCTTCTTAGATTGAGCAATCACCTCATAGGAAGCTTGCTCTATACACTCCTCAGACTGGGGTACACATAAATATTATGTATAAACTGTGGTACCCTCCTCAGACTGGGTTGTCACTGATTACTCCTTCTAATCAGCATCCTCGGATAAATCCTGGGACCCTTCTTGAGACTGGGGTCTTAAGAGACAACCTATAAAGCTTGCTAAAACTCAACCTAATTTTCATTATCATAATCACTCAACGGAGAAAAATGTGGTGGTGATCTTCGATCTAACTTTATGCTCGACCTGGCTAGAGGTACCTAGGCAACCTGAACAATCTGTGTGGCCTCAGTACAAGAACTAGGTCTAGTAAAAGCTAGCTTACTCCATACTATGAGTGCTCAAGAAGTTTTTTCCTACAGTGCCCAAAATAATAGTCTCGGCTTCCTGACATCTTTGACCTCTAGTCAATTTGTATCATGACCCGAGTCGGGGCCCTAGCTGCAATGGGTATCCCAAACCATCAAGGCCCGAGCCTATTATCTTAAGCAAAACATGAAAAAGTAATGAATAATCAAAACATTCCTTTTATTTATTTCTTATTATTAAATATATAAGTGAAGTTAAAAACAAAACAACAAATAATGTAAAGTAGATAAATGGGAAGAGAGAAGGAAAGCAATTTATAATAGAAATATTTATTTATAATACCCTGAAAATCAAAATCACTAATAAAACCTTGCTTAAAGCTCATGAGAAATATATTTCAGTGCTTTGGTAGTTTTATGAGAGAATTTGATGTATATTAAGTCCTCAAGTAACTCCTAGCTATTAGACAATTAAAAAACCTCTTAGCGATTGTGTATCAAAATTGGTTTCCTAGTTACGGATTTTAAATTTCAAGGGTAATTTAGTCTTTTTCCCTAGCCCCCAAATCGTGAAAACACAGAATTAAGCCTATTCTAAGCTTAATATTCTCATTATTCATCCAATCCCTCACAAATAAAACTCTAGGCTTCAATTTTAAACTCCAAGAACCTCCAAATTCCACCATACTTTTTCCAAGAAAACCCACAATTCAAGGATCCCAATTCAAGATCTTTAAGAATCAATCTTCAAGAGCACAAATAGGAACTCAAAGTCAAGCTTCTTTATCTAGTTCATCAATCAAGGTATGTGGAGTTATTAACAAGGATAATTTTTTCATTCCTGTGCCCAAAACTAGTTTTATATTGCAAATTCAAATAATTTTACATGATTTTATATGAATTTAAAATTAGGGTTTATACCCAAATATAGTTATTTGAATTGCATTCCTATTTTATACAATTATGCTTGTGAAGTGATTTTAGATGTTTATTGAGGATTGAATTCAACTATTTTGATTAGAATTGTGCAAAAACCTCATGATTTTGACTAACGAGTATGATTGGAGATGAATTTGATATAATTTGAAGCATGGGGTTTTAAGCCCCTAGTTTGATTATTGATATTTCAATGAGATTATTCTTTAAGCATCCCATGATATGTTTATAATCAGTTTTTAATAGAGGTTTGATCTATAGCTAAAGATATGGAATCCACTTATAGCTTAAATTTAAACTCTAATCAAACAGATGCACAAATAGCTTTCAGTATGAATCATTATGTCATTTAAAGTGGATTTCCTACAGAATGAGCATATAGATTAAAGGGAGTAGTATTTAGCATGGAGCAGAAAGTGTGGGTTTGCGCATCTTACTTTTCTAGAACTACAAGCCAATGTATGTATATTTTAAGATTATTTCCATTTCTATATGGATGACAATTACATATGTGATCACTTAACTCAGGTTATACTCTATGGGAAGAGTATGACACATCTCCCCAACGTGAGGTTATCCTCTTAGGGGAACTAGAAGTTGGACACTATGATAGCTCACATAGTGTATGCCGATTATAAGAACCTTCCTAATGTCCTAAAAACAGAATACCAATTCAGTTTTTTAGAATTAAATATGATGGCTCACCAGATTTACACAGTATGGTTTGTTGTTTATGATTTATGATTTTTAGCTTTAAGTTATTCAAGACAATGTAATTCATTACTTTAGCATGCATAGTTTATGAATTTTGATAAACATTGAGATATTGTTTTTCTTATGCTTTCTCCCTACATGCTAGTATATTCTCAAAGTACTGATCAACATATACGTCTATGTTCTACATTGTTTAATAATGTAGGTTTAGGTGCTCAGTTTTAGTAGTATGACTGATTTTGGGTATCTCTATCAATATACCGATAGTTGGTGAGTCCTCATGGTTTGAGGACCTATTAATTTAGATTTTCAGCATTTGTAGTATTTGATTTGTTAGTTTTAGTTTAGTTTGAATCAGTTGGGGGTTGTCCCAATGACTCTCTATTTCTTAGTAGTAGAGGCTTATTGGACTACTAGCTATAATTAAGACTTCCAGTATTAGTTGTTCAGACATATGTCGGTTGATTTCAGCTTATTTTAGATAATTTAGTATTTCAGTATTTTAACTTATTTAAGTTACTTTTATATGAATCCCAAACTTGATATAAGGCTTACAGGGTTAGCTTGAGACTACTCATAGTCTTAAGCACCATGTGATGTCTCAGGACCCATTTGCAAGGCGTTACAAACTTGGTATAAGAGCTTAAGGTTTTTAGAGTCCTACGGATTCATACAAGCCGCATTATGTAGATTCTTGATCATGGGTGTAAAGCGCTCCATATTTATGAGCAATAGGCTATGGGATATTTTAGGAAATCATCTCCTTTCTTTCATAATCCATAGTGCTTATAGTTATCTATATATTCTTTTAACTCATGATTTTTTATGATAGAATATGCCTCCTCGCAGAGCTAATTCCCACAAAAATTATAACCAACCACCACAGCCTGCTGACCCTCTGAATAAGAATATATCATATGCTAAATTATGGGTTGCGTTTCAGGCATTGGCCGAAGCTGTGACTGCAAATATTCAGGGCAACCAAAAGGTTGTAGCCTCATGACAACAAAAAGGTGATTTATCTATAGCCAAGCTCATAGTTTTGGAGTCTCCCGCCTTTGTTGGAGCCATCTTTAGCCATTGATCTTACACCCAGAACCAAGTAGGAGCAGTGGGGTAGGACTTCTATGGCCAGGTCTCAGAATAGTATAGTGGAAGGCCTAGTTATCCTTCATGTGCTAGATGTGGTAAGAATCATCTTAGTGAGTTCTTTTTAGGTCATAAAGGTTGCTTTGGATTTGGTAAGTTGGGCCATGGTATCAAAGAGTGATAGTATGCTAAGCAAAGAAGCAGGGATTTTTGCCCCCAAACTTAGGCCACTAGTGCACCAACTCTTATAGGTCGCCAAACCCCTACTCAGGGTGCACATCCAGTACTGGTGGCTGTCAACATCAGAATAGGTTCTATGTTTTACCATCCTGGTAGAAGAAGGAGAGTTCACCATATGTTGTTACTGGTATGCTTTATGTTCTTCATTTTGATGTTTATATGTTGTTAGACCCTGGGTCAAATTTCTCTTATATGACTCCGTTGGTTGCGGTAAATTTTGGAATGGATCCTAAAAAGTGTTCTCAGCCCTTCTCTATTTCTACCCTAGTATGTGAGTCAGTTCTTGCCAAATGGATCTATAGAAAGTGTCCTATCTCTATCCTTCATAAGATCTTATTAGCAGATTTGATAGAATTAGACATGCTTGACTTTGACCTTATTCTTGGTATGAATTGGCTCAATTCTTGTTATGCATCTATAGATTATCGCACCCGAGTGGTGAAGTTTCAGTTTTCTGATAAGCCAGTCTTTGAGTGGGAAGGTAATTCAGTATCTCCCAAGAGTCATTTCATATCCAATCTTAAAGCCAGAAAGTTGATATCAAATCTGTCATTTAGTTTGTGTCAAAGAAGCTATGTCTTAGGCTCCAACCGTTCAGTCAGTCCGGGTAGTAAATGAGTTTCTAGAAGTTTTTCCTGAAGAATTGCTAGGGGTACCTCCTGATAGGGAAATAGAATTTATAAGTGATCTTCTTCCTGATACTCAGCCCATCTCCATTTCTCTATATTGTATGGCTCCTATCGTTCTTAAAGAGTTGAAAGAGAAACTTAAGGATCTCTTAGATAAGGGTTTTATAAGGCCCAGTATTTTTCCATGGGGTGCTCCCATCCTATTCGTACATAAGAAAGATGGTTTTCTGTGAATGTGCATTGACTATCATTAGTTGAATAAGTTACAGTTAAAAACAAATATCCTCTTTCCCGGATTGATGACTTATTTGATCAACTTCAAGGTGCAAGTTATTTATCCAAGATAGACCTTATATCAGACTATCATCAGCTTGGAGTAAGGGAATGTGATATTCCCAAGACTACTTTTAGAACCCGTTATGGTCATTTTGAATTCCTAGTCATGTATTTTGGGAAAATAAATGCCCCAATAGCCTTTTTAGACTTAATGAATGGAGTGTTCAAACAATACCTATACATATTTGTCATAGTCTTTATCAATGATATCCTTGTCTATTCTCATAGTGAGGATGACCATGCAGACTATCTTAGAATTATGTTGCAAACTCTTAGAGATCACCAATTGTTCGCCAAATTGAACAAGTGTGAATTTTTGCTAACATTAATAACTTTCCTTGGTCATATTGTTTTTGATGATGGCATTAGAGTTGATCCCAGAAAGACTAAAGCAGTGAAAAACTAGCCTAGACCCATTTCTCCATCAAACATAAGGAGTTTCTTGGGTTTAGAAGGCTATTATAGATGTTTTTTTTGCCATGACCAGATTATCTTAGAATAAATTTAAGATTTAGTGGTTATATTCTCGTTAGAAGAGTTTTCAGGAGTTAAAGGCTCAACTCACTTCTGCCCCAGTCTTAGCATTACCTGATGGTATCATGGGTTCGTTGTCTATTATGATGCCTCTAGAGTTGGTTTGGGTTGTGTATTGATGCAGAGATGTAAGGTCATATCCTATGCCTCTAGATATTTTAAGCCTCACGAAATGAACTATCCTACTCACTATCTTGAATTAGCTGCAGTTGTGTTTGCTTTAAAAATCTGAAGCCACTATCTTTATGGGGTACATGCTTTGTTTATGGACTACAAAAGTTTCCAGTTTTTTTTTATGTAGATAGAGTTAAATCTCCGTCAGCTAAGGTGGTTAGAATTATTGAAATATTATGACATAAGTGTTTTGTATCATCTGGGAAAGACTAATGTTGTAGAAGATACCCCTAATAGACTATCAGTAGGTAGTGTTTCTCATGTAGAGCGTGATAAGAAGGACCTAATTCGAGAAGTTCATTAATTGGCTAGATAAAGTGGTCGTTTAGTTGATTCGGTTGATGGTAATGTTTGGGTCAAAGTAGTGTAGAATCTTCTTTAGTTTCAAAGTTAAATGAGAAACAAGATAAGGATCCCATCCTAGTTTATTTGAAGGAGTCGGTCAGAGATCAGAAGGTAATGGTTTTCTCCCAAGGGGGAAATGGTGTGTTGAGATACTAGAGTAGATTTTATGTGCCACGTGTTGATGGTTTGAGATAGAAAATTATGGCTGAAGCATATGGTGCGTGTTACTCCATTCACCCTGGTGCTACTAAGATGTACTGATATTTGTGGGAGGTCTATTAGTGGAGTGGTATGAAGGAAGATATTGTGGAGTTTGTAGCTAAATTTTCTTTTTATCAACAGGTCAAGGTAGAGCACGAAAGTCTTGGTGGCACCTTGCAAGAGTTAAGTATTCCCACTTGGATATGGGAAGAGGTGAACATGTATTTTGTAATAAGGTTTCCCCATTTGTATCATTAACATGATGCAATTTGGGTTGTTATAGACAGGTTGACAAAATCAGCCAATTTTTTGCTAGTTCATACGTCCTACTCATCTGAAGATTATGCTAAATTGTATACTAGAGAGCTGGTTAGAAGGAATGGAGTTCCTACATCTATCATTTCAGATAGGGGTACTCAGTTTACGTCTCACTTTTAGATAGCCTTCTTTTAGAAGGGTCTTGGTACCCAAGTTCATCTTAGTTTAGCTTTTCATCCGCAGACAGATGGTTAGGTAGAGAGGACCATTCAGAAGCTAGAAGATATGTTGAAGGCATGTGTGCTTGACTTTAAGGGTAGTTGGGAAGATAATTTGCTATTGATCGAGTTCGCCTATAATAACAATTACCATGCTAGCATTGGGATGGCCCCATTTAAGGCTCTTTATGGGAAGAGATATAGGTCACCTATCAGTTTGTTTGAAGTGGGTGAGGACGTGTTGATAGGGCCATATGTGGTGTTATAAGCTATGGAGAAAGTCCATTGGACTTGAGAAAGGTTGAAAACAACTTAGAGTCATCAAAATTCTTATGTAGATGTGAGGAGAAGAGATCTCGAGTTTGAAGTTGATGACATAGTTTACTTGAAGGTTTCACACATAAAGGGGGTGAAAATATTAGGAAAAAAAGTGGAATCTTAGTCCTCGATATGTTGGTACTTTTAGGATATTGAGCCGTATTAGGAAGGTGGTATATGAGCTTGAGTTGCCTGCAGACTTGTCATCCATTCACCCCGTGTTCTATGTATCCTTGAGGAGGAAGTGAATTGGCTATCCAGTGGTTGTATTACCCTTAGAAAAAACAAATGTTCACTATAGCCCTTGGTCTAAGTTCTTTGGAGAAATCAATCTGTTAAGGGAGCCACTTTGGAAGCAGAAGAAGATATGTGGACCAAGTACCCTCATTTTTTGCCGCAAATTCAGATTCAATTCAAGGTAATAAGTTTCCTCAGATCATCTCTTTTTCATTCAAAGTTTCAACGTTATATAGTCACTCTCTCGATAATTGTTTCATATGTAAATCAATTTAGTCATGCTTCAGTTGTGCATGTTAGTTTATAGTCTCAGTTCCTTATTATCCTTAACTTAATTAGTCTCATTTGAGGATGAATATTCCCAAGACGGAGATATTGTAATACCCCAAAAATCCAAATCACTATTAAAACCTTGCTTGAAGCTCATTAGAAATAAATTTTAGTGCTTTGGTAGTTTTATGAGAGAATTTGATGTATATTAAGTCCTCAAGTAGCTCCTAGCTATTAGGCGAATCAAAATATTTCTTACCTATTGAGTTATTGAGAAGAATGTTTCCATAGTTAACTTCAAACGAGTTTATCATTAATTTCACTAATAATTTTTGAGCTCATGACCTACTAGCAGATAGATAATTGCATTAGTTTTCCAACGATACCAATTTCACCTTAATCTATACCCGGGTGAGAAGTTAAGGCCCTTTTTGTAAAAGGAATTATATCACCATGATAATGTCACATCATGGTGATGGCCAAAATAGCAATTGTCCTTTTTCCAGTTTCTCACCGCGATTGGCCAATGTCTCTCCTAGAATCGCGGTGAAACACTTGCCATATCGCGATGGAGTGTAAATTTTCGCTCGTCCTTTTCCAATGAGGTGACGCGATTTCACCGCATTCCCTTGATAGGGAAAATGGGGCTTGTTCTTTTATAGTATCCCAATGTGATAGCACTATGTAGCGCTAAGGGGTAAAATCGTGCTCTTCATTTGTAATACCTCGACTATTCTTTGAGTCTAAGTTAGTCTCCAAAAGACTTAAGGGTGACTCTCTAAATTAATAATGTTTAAATCATATGGAATTTCCCTAAAAATGACTTTCTATCATGTGGGAAATTGAACCAGCTTTCCAATGATACTTATTTCGCCAAAATTTGGTATCGAGGTAAGAAGTTATTGATGTTTTATCGAAGCCTGTCCAGGTTGCCTAGGTACGATGGGCAGGCCGATGAACCATAGCTAGGGTGATGGACCGTCGATCCTACCGTCACAACTAAGCAAGTAAATCAGTATTCTGCCTAAGTGTGATGATCTAGGTGATAGACCATCGCGAGAGCGATAGAACGTCGAGCCAACCGTCGCAAGTTGACAGTGAGACCCCAATACTGATTAGGTACGACAGTCAAGACCGATGGACCATTGACTTCACCATCGCAGGAAAGAAAGTGATAGCCCATTCTAGTTAAGCACAATGGTCAGACTAACAGACTATTACAATAGCGACAGACCATCGCCTGCACCATCGCAGTAGCGACGGATCATCGCCCGCACCATAGCATCTTACGTTCAATTTTTAAAGGTCGTTTTTAAAAGGGTATTAAGGCATTTTCCATTCTTTTTAATACCTAGTTAAATCTGGCCACAGGTTATATCCTCATTATTTATCCATAACATCAAATTAGGGTTTCTGTCAAGATAAAAAACAAAGAACTAGGGTTAAGTCCTCTTTCAAGAAATTCAAGAAAATAAAGAACAAGTTTAGATATCCTCCAAGACCCTTCAAGGATTTACCATCCCAGGTATGCCCAGTGTGTATCCATGGACCCATTTTGTCCATGTAGCTCAAAATCCAACTTTTGAACTTATAGATTGCATATTCTATGTTGTGGGTTGTTTATAACCGTGTTGGTGATGTTGAATGATTCCCTAGACAGAATTCTTATGTGTTTTAATGAAGCTACGTAGCATGTGAGTGGAAAACAATGAATTAAATTTTTATGATGTAATAATTTGATTATTTGGCCTATGCCCTAAATGGTGAAAGCAAGGTGTTTGACAAAATACCTAAAAGAACAAGAATTATGCAAATGACTCATTAGGGGTAAATGATGAGTTCATGCTTTACCCTTATACTTAAATGACTCCTATGAAAGTTTGTGCATTATAGATGTTTGTTGGAATGTCATAATAATAGAACAGCCATGCAATTAGATTATGAACTTATGACAAGATTGTAATGCATTCCTAGCTATGAACAATGTTGTGATAACCATGTTTCTCATGAATCCCCCAACTTATAGTATTATGGAATGTTGATGTTGGTCCTGTATTGAAGAAATTTCACGACTTGTCAGTTTCCTTCTATCGAGTCCTGGGGGTACTTGTACCCAAAAAATATAGTTGTGTGCCTAGAGCCATGTCATGTCTTTAAGATAGTCTCAGTCAAGCTATGTTCAGTAGAACTCAGTTAGTCTCATGACTTAGGAAAACTCTCATTAATATTAGTACCTCAGTAATTTAGTAATATTCCTTCAGTCAACAGAATTCAGTAACTCAGTTCAGTTCAGTTCAGTAAGTCATGTTCAGTGTCTATCAGTTGGGAATAGGATTTAGCACCGAGTGAACCCAATGATGGAACTCACCTGTCAATATACGGTATGATTGTTAGAAGCAATCCTTACATTCCAAAACTACGTAGACAACGTAGGTTGACATATCAAACCTTCCAGATGAGGGTCGATGAGATGGATTAACCTACCAGTTGAGGGTCCTACTATTCTCGTTAGAGTACCTTCTAGATGAAGGTAACTCACAGCTTGTCCATACAAGTCATGCGGTATTGACACCCTTCTAATTAGGCTACAGATTGGACCCCAACTTAGCTATTATAGCACATTCGGGGCATGTCGGATAGATAACTACTTCCCATAGTTTCAGTAGCAGTCTCAGTTAAAGTACTTAGATAGTTCTTCAGATTTTAGGACTACCAGATATAGTCAACCCAGAAAAAAATAAAACTCAGATAGTTTCATCAGAACCTAGACTGTAAGATACAGTCTCTCAGTATCAGTTACAACATGTTATCTTTATTCGGATTTAGTAGTCAGTATTATCATGTACTTAGTTACAGTTACTGTTAGGTACTTCATGCATGTATTCTCACATTCATATTAGTTAGTCAGTTAGTATTGTTCATGCATATGAACCCCATGCATTTATCCTACCTCACTTGCATACTCAGTACATTTAGTCGTACTGATGCATTTGCGCTATGGTGTTTTATTATGCCATAGGTTCAGAAGAACCAGTTCCAGAATAGCAGTAGTAGATCAGTTTCATCACTCAGATTTAGTGGTGAGTCCTCATCAATCGAGGACATTATTATTTCATTAATTTATTATTTAAGTAGACAGAGTTAGTTGGAGACATGTTCCTTCAACTCCTTATTCAGACAGTTTAGAGGCTTTCAGATTAGCATGATTAGACAGTTATGCAGTTTTATTTTTGGTATTGATATACCCCATTTCAGATGTTGTTTTTATGAGACTTTCTGATTTAGTTTTGAACCTTATGGCCTTATAGCCTTTATTTCCGTATTTATTTAGTATATTATGCAGAGTTTAGGTCCAGATATCAGTCATGGATTAGCTTGTGGTCCTTCAGGGTCATGAGCACCGTGTAGCATTCTGGTTTAGAAAATCGAGGTTTTACAAACTTGGTATCAGAGCCTAAGGTTCAACAGTGTCCTAGGAAGTCTGAAAGCCACATCTAGTATAGTCTTGTATAGGGGTATGTTGCGCACCACATTCATGTACAGGAGGCTATGAGATGTTTTAGAAACAATTTCCCTTCCTTCAATATTCATGTCGTGCCAGTGAGCGTAAGCTCAAAGTTAACTCTTAGTCAAATCCTCTTCTCTTCTATTTACAGAACATGCCTCCCAAAAAGAGAACTGGAAATTAGTCAGCCCCTCAGCCGAAAGATCATTTGGGAGAACATATTTCTCATGTAGAGTTCAGAGCTGCATTCACTACTATTGCTCAGTCAGTTGCTACTCAGAAAGAATGACCAGCTATCATTCCGGCCAACCCAGTGGATAATTCATTTTTAGCCAGGATTCAAGACTTCACCCAAATGAATCCTCCATCTTTCACCAGGTCTAAGTCATACGAGGATCCTCAGGAATTTCTTGACCAAATGAAAAAGGTCACTGATATCATGGGGGTTACTCCTTGTGAGAGTGCTGAGCTAGCCACATATCAATTGCAGGATGTGGGTCACACTTGGTTCAAACAGTGAAAGTTTGAGAGGCAAATGATGCAGGGTCAGTAGAGTGGGAAGAGTTTGCCGTTGTTTTTCTTGATAGATTCTTTCCCTTAGAGATGTGAGAAGCTAAGGTGTTGGAATTTATCAACCTCAGGTAGGGAAATATAATGGTGAATGAGTATTCTCTTAAGTTTACTCAACTATCTAGATATGCTCCACATGTGGTTGTAAACAACCGATGTAGATAATGCTGCTCGTGGTTCGTTTATTGATCTTACATTCCCAAAGGCTTCAGACATGCTAAATAGGATGACCAAATAGAGTCGGTCTTGGTATACTAGGGATTCTGTGGTAGCAAGTCCCACTATTTCTATTGGTATAACTGCAGAATAATGCATGAGAGATAAGAAGCGGGATCAATAAATGGCCCATCTAAAGACTTAGATGGACTTGCTTACCAAGCACTTATTATCAACAAGACTGAGAAGGTGAAGGTTATGGGATCTTAAGACAAAGTTGATGTTGATCCAGAAGAAGAGGCGAATTATGTAAATAATCAGGGGGTTTCTGAGGCAATAGCCAAGGAAATAAAGGTCGGAATTTTTATGATAAACCTGGTCATAAAGACATGGAGCAGGGAAACTCGACAAGCAATAATGACATAAGTGGTTTATATGTTCCTCCTGGAAATTGGAAAGCTGCTACAACTAGCTTTGGAAAGATGTCAATGGAGGACATGATGGAGAAATTATTAAAGGGAGTTCACGCTACCAACTCTGGGGTGAATACTACGAAGAGTGAATTCTCTACCCTGAGTCAGTTGGTAAACTCACACTCCATTTCTATTAAGTAGTTGGAGAAACAGATAATCCAACTCTCTGTAACACTGAACCAAAGAAAAAATGGTACTTTACCAAGTAATATGGTTTAGAATCCATATAATGATGGCGCATGTATGGCGATTACCACCAGAAGTGGTAAAATACTACCTGGCCCTCCTGTGGGAATAAAGTGTAATTAATGATGAACCCGAAGAAAACCATCCAGTGGAGTATGATAAGCTTGATAGTTCTGCTGATACCATAGAGAAGGGGAAATAGAAGGAAAATGAAGTAGTAGTAAAAACTCTCCAAGACCACCACCTCCTTTTCCTCAATGATTAAAGAAAAAAATGATGATTCAAGGTTCAACAAATTCATGGCAATGCTGAAGCAGTTGACAGTAAATGTGCCCTTGGTTTAGGCACTTGAGAAAATGACAGGATATGCTAAGTTTATGAAGAATTTATTGAAAAAGACGAGGGCAGTAAGCTATGATCCGGTGGACAATCTCCACCATTGTAGTGCCATTTCTACACGATCCTTCGTACAGAAGAAAGCTGACCCCGGAGCATTCACCATCCCTTGTACTATTGGGTCACTTGATTTTGCTAATGCCTTATATGATCTCAAATCAAGTGTTAACATGATGCCACTGGATGTGTATAAGGATCTGGGTTTGGGGAACCCCATGCCCACCAACATGTGACTTATGATAGCGGACAGGTCGGTAAAATGACATGTTGGTATTTTGTATGATGTGTTGGTAAAGGTGTCGAATTTCATATATCCTGGAGATTTTATTATTCTAGATTGTGAGTTGGATTTTGAGGTGCCCATAATCTTGGGTTGACCTTTCCTCACAATTGGAAGTGTGCTGATTGATTTATGAACCAATGAGCTTTTTTTCAAGATGAATAATAAAGTGGTGTGATTTGATCTGTGAAAATCCATGACACAAAAAAAGTATATGAGTATTTTCTCAATCGTGGATATATTCTATGAAGATGGTAAATAGGTATCAGCAGGTTGTCTTGATGAAACCTGAGTTGTCAAGATAACTAAGTCGTGCCTCAACGTTAAATCAGGCGCTATTGGGAGAAAACACAAAATTTTTATGTTCCAATAAATTATTTATTTTTGTAGTTAGGTTATAGTTCAAAGAAGGTGGAATTGATGTATCCAGATAAGTATTCATAACAACATCTTTGACGGGCTATCATAATTATGATAAGCCGTCAGATTCGTTACCGGAGAAATCAAACCTGAGGTATGTTCTGTTAAGGCTGATGACATTCGTGATAGGCTATCACAATTGTGATAAGCCATAATCTTTTTTCATCAGAAATCCTAAAAGAGTAGCATAAATTCTAGGCCAAATTTAAAAGATCCGATCCGTCCCACAACTCTGTCTTTCCACCTTCCTGCGTATTTTCTTTCTTTTCTTTGAAGTTTTATTTCTTTCCATAGTTAGTTCTTAACTTCCTTTTTCAAATTATTTCATAAGTAAAACAAAAAAGGTTTATTTCCTTGTAAGAGAGGGTTTGAACTCAAAATCAAAGAATTTGTCTTTCATTTTGCCATTTTCATCTTCTAGCGTAGCTCAAGCCGAAAGTAGCCAAGTTAAAGTCAGCAATCAGGTATGCTTCTAACTCATCCCCTCTTTTCTTTAGGTAAGTATGCAGTATGAAAATATAACCTTATTTTTAAGAAGGTTGAGCCAAAATTGAGAAAATAATGTATGCAAACTCGAAACTAGGGTTTACTTGCCGCATTATATGTGAAAGGCTAAGGCTCAGATCAAGAACACAACTCAATGTGATTGTAAGAAGAAATTGGTTTAAAAAAGCAAGTTAAAATTAAGTTAAGGGTTGTGTTTTGAGTTAACGACATGGATGATAAGTTATCACAACTGTAACGGCTTATCAGATATGTCGTCACAAGTTGAGAAAAATAAGTTGGTTCTATTTAAGTCTGATGACATGGCTGATAAGCTATCATAATTATGACGGCTTATCAAATTATGTCGTCACAAGTTGAGGAAAAGAAGCATATTTTGTTTAAGGCTGACGACATGGCTGATAAGTTATCACAATCATGATGACTTATTAGACCATGTCATCACATATTTGATCTGAAACATCAATGAAATCCTTTTTGAGGGGTGTGGAATTATAATGGATGACTAGCTTGAATTGTGTGATCATAAGTGCTAAATGATTGTTTTCTCTTGCTACAGGGATAATAATGGCACCCAAAAGAAAGAGCTCCAAATCTACAAAGCAAGTGACCAAAGGAAGTGTACTTTGGAAGCTCTTTGATGAGGAATCTGACTATAAGGATGAGGTACCACTACTTAAAAAGCAAAGAAAGAAGATAAGCCCAAAAAAGCCTTTACCACCTTCACCAGTTGAGGTAGAGGAGAGTGAAGAGAGTGATACTGAGCCAACAACATCTGAACATACAACTTTTGAGAAGACAACCTCTGAGCAACAAGCGTCTGAACATACTGAGTCTGAGGAGCATGATTTAGATCATCCTGATTCTGAGGAACATGAGTCTGGGAAACTTGAATCTGAGGGACCATTAACTGAGTCCCTTTCTACAGAGAAATAGGATGATGAAGAGTCACCAACAAGAAAAATCTTAGTCAAGTGCAAGAACCCAGAGGTTCGAGACAGTGCTAGGTGGAAAATTCCCAGGGCACAGAAAATCTTCTTAGATGGGATTATCAGAACTAAAAGAAGAACCGTTAAAAGGCCAATATTTGAAGAAAATAAGATCATCACTAAAGGTTTAAGCAGATATCCTGAAGTGGAGCAGAAATTTCGTGACTACGACTTGGGATGGACTTTAAGTGGAGGAAATTCATTTTTCCATCCACTAGTCCGGGAGTTCTATGTGAACTACCAGGCTATATTGGAGAACATGTGTAAACACGGGGAGAAAGAAGTAGATCAACCCTTGTTGGATAAAGTTCCAGTACGGGGTGTAATGGTGGATATTTTTGAAGCGACAATTAACAATTTCCTTCATGGCCCCAACTTCACTCCTTAGGCCACTTCACCTACATTCTATTCTTGGTTGAAGAATCAAGAAAATCAATGGTATTGGTTAGCCATACTCATATCTAATTGAGAACCTAAATGGCTGACCAAACCGAGTGAAAGGATCTTTAATGCCTCCCTGACTCCAGAGGTAAGATTCTAGTGGGCTATTGTACGCATCTGGTTGATTCCCATAGATGGAGATAATATTCTTGGGGATAATAGAGCAATACTAGTTGAAAGTCTTATGGCTAACCTCAAATTGAACTTCGGAGAGATTATTGCTGAAGAGATGAAAATTCATTTCTCAAGGTCCAACACGACATATCCTTTCCCTTGTCTAATTATGAGGTCGTATAAGGCAACCAATGTGCCTGAGGTTACAGGGATAGATAATGTACTTCCTGCCAGGAAGACCCACAATCCCATCTGATATGATGAAAATCAGTTGAGGCTGATACTTGACAGAGGATCAAAGGTCACAAAAGATCCACCGATTACATGTACCATCTCAGCACCTAATATGGAGGTGCACGATTCTGAAGCTGCACCATCAACATCTTCAGCACAAGTAGACTCAGTGCTCGTACATGAAACAAATTCGTCAGCTGCTTTGATTACAATAGAATTTGCCTTCAACCCGGTGAACTTCAGGAAAGTGGCAAAACAAACCAAGTGGTGCGAGGCTCAGGTGAAAATATTTGCTAAGAAATTTTCTGCTGTGGTACACAAGAGGATTAAGGCTGTACTTGAGCCTTTCTGAACCTTGCTTGGTAGGATTGATGAGTTAGAAAACCATTTCAATACACGGTTAAGAGAAGCATCAGGCTCAGACCTTGAAAAATTCAGAGCAACCCTAGATAAGGTAAAGACTGATGTTGGGGTGTTACAACAGCACCAACACATAGTTTTAGCAGATCAAGTTGTTGATGAATCCGAGGGTGAAATACCCTTGCTTGACCTCATTGAAGGGTCAGTAAAGAAAATAAGAAGAAGTGTGAAAAAAAAGGTAAGGGTAAGAGAGAAAGACCTGATAGTGGCGAGGAAAGCAAACAAAAAAAAAGTTATGCATGTTCAATATGTTATGCTTAGCTTTCAGTATTGTCAGTCTAGGAAATCATGTTTCAGTAGTGTATGTCTTGTATGTACTCCAGTTAACACTTTCTATCCTCCCAGTCAGTTTCTATTCGAGGACAAATATTCCTAAGGAGGATATATTGTAATACCCTATAAAATCCTAAGTACGAGATTCAGCTCATTTGGCCTTACAAGCTTCAAGACTTAGAAAATTTTCCTAAGTGTTCAACACTTAGTCTCATTTTAGAACTACGAACTTTGGAGATTTATTTGACGACCTTCTCGACCTCCATTATTGGATTTTCAAGTTATGTTGCGATGGGGCAAGGTCATAGTACATCTCGGGTAAGTTTCAAAAATTTTCGGATAGTGTAAGGACATATTTGGAATTCCAAAATAGTAGCTCCCCGCGATAAGGGGGTGTCGCCCAGCCTAGAGCAATGCTCTAAGGCAGGAGCCGCCTGCTTATAGTGGTGGATTTTCCAGGCGTCGCCCTCTTATAGCGGCGAAGTTGCCAGGCATCGCCCGTCAAGTCTGGTGCGAGCCCAGTTTTTTAGAATTCCATTTCCGTGCTCTTAGGGGTATTTTGTTCATTTTACCTTCTTATATATACTCAATACAACAGGATTAAGTCTCAAAAACACCAAAATACACTATCTTCTTTCAAAATCCTCTCAAGAACAAGGCTAGGGTTTCAATAGGGAATCCAAATTTAAGACTCAAATTTAAGAATCTCTCCGTCAACCTTCATAGATTCACGAGATAAAGGTATGCGTGTGTTCATTGATGGACCCCTTTCATCCATGAAGTCCAAGAACCCTATTTTTAAACTATATGCCATGATTATTATGTTTTGATTTGAATGTTGGTCTTGTTTATATGTTGAATGATGTCAAGATAGAATCCTTGTGGGTTTTTATGTAACTAGGATGGCATGTTAGTTGAAATAGATGAACTTTGGGTGATTTGAGTTGTTGAATTCATGAATAAGCCTATGCCCAAAGTGGTGCATGTAAGGTGTTTTATAAAATGCCTAGGATAATAAAATTCATGTTCCATGATTCAATAGTGTTTAAATGACAAGTTCATGCTTTATGATTTATGATTTCCACATGAATTCCACGTTATGGTTGTGTGTTGTTGTTGTGATATGGATTGTGCATGACATTGAATTTATGCAAGTATATCCATGTTGTATGCATTCCCTTCGACGTCATAGATTGTTGAGAACCATGCTTAGTATGAAATCCTCTACTTGTGATATTGTGAATTGTGGACTCTATTCTTATGATCAAGTCAGTCATGTGTGTCAGTTTCCTTCCATCGTGTCCTGGGGGTACTTGTACCCAAAAAATATAGCTGCATGCCTAGAGCCCTGTCATGTTTTCATGATACTCTCAGTCAAGCTATACTCCATAGATTTCAGTTAGTCATGTGACTCAGGAAAACTCAGAAATCTCAGCAGTTCAATAGTCTCAGTAATTTTAGTACTCTCAGTCAGACCTCAGATCTCAAGTAGTATTTCCATCAGTCAATGGAACTCAATGAATTTAGCTTAGATCAGCTAAGAAAATACTATCAGCTTAGTTAATCAGTTTAGTTAATCAGTTTAGCTAAGTTAGCCAGTTTAATTCAAATAATAATGTTTAGTGTCATTCAGATGGGAGTAGGATTCAGCACCGAGTGAATCTAGGGATTGGGGCTCACCCATTAGATAGGAATTAGATCCCTAGAAGCAATCCCTAAGTTCCAGAACTCATAGCCTGCGTAGGTACGAGATGTCACCCGTTAGATAGAACTGACATACTCAGGGATCACCCGTTAGCAAATTTATATATATAGGGTTGGTCCCAGGGATCACCCGCTAGATTAGGACTGACTCCATAGTAGTTGTCTTTATTGGGGGTGCGGTACTCACAACCTCCAATCAGGGAAAGGATTGGACCCAGACTAGATAGATCGGGGCATATTGATTAAATGAATACATCCCACAATTTCAGTTTTATAAATCAGGACTTTCAGATACAGTCAACTCCGCTTAGTAGTAGAGACTCAGGACTGTTATACACAGTCAAATCTTATCAATTGTCATCAAACTCCGAGATCATCCATTAGAAAGGACTAATCTCAACTACAGTAAATCAGCATAGTAACATTAGACTCTAGGATCAGCCACTAGATAGGACTGATCTCAATTATATTAAATCAGTATCAGTATTATCAGATTTAGAGATCACCCGTTAGGTAGGACTGATCTCAGACTAAGTTAAGTCATTCTTATTTATCAATATTTTCAGAGATCACCCACTATCTAGGACTGATCTTAGACTCAGATATTCAGATACAGTACGAAACTCAGATAGTTCCACCAGATTTAGGACTGTTAGATATAGTCATTCATGTTATCAGTCTTTCAGTTATTCAGTACCTCAGTACCAGTAAACTCATGTAGTTAGTATTCAGACTTAGTAGTCAGTACCATTACAAGTTTAGTTATAGTGACTTATGCATATATGTATTCTCACGTTCATATCAGTCAGCATGTTCATGCATATAAACCCTAGGCAGTCAGCCTACCCCCCATGTATACTCAGTATATTAAAACGTACTGAAGCATTCGCTCTATGGTGCTTTCTTTATATGTTACACCATAGGTACAGAGGCGCGAGTTCCAGATCAGCAGTAGGAGTCCAGTTATCAGTGAGTCCTCATCTCTCGAGGGCATGATCAGTATTTATGATATCACTTATTTTAGTTCATCTTTCAGTTTGTGGAGTTAGTTGGAGACATGTTTCTTCAACTCCTTATCCAGAAAGTTAGAGGCTTTCAGACAGTACAGTGCTTTCGAATTCAGAGTTTAGCATTTTTCAATTTTGTTTTGGTACTGTGATGCCACCTTATTCAGAGGTTTTATTGTTCAGTTATGTAGTATTGAACAATATGGCCTTTCAGTTTATTTTTTTGCATTTTATATGTATATTATGCAGATTACAGGTATAGATATCAGTAATGGGTTAGCTTGTGGTCCTTCGGGGTCATGAGCATCGTGTAGCATTCTGGTTTAGAAAATTGGGGCGTTACAAAGTGTAACGACTTAGATTCTTTTAAAGCCTTTGAACTTTGAGCATTTATTTCATGACCTTCACGACCTCAGAAATTTTAGTTTTAAGTTCATTCATGATGGGGAAAGTCAATAGTACATCTTGGGTGAGTTTTGTAATTTTTGGAATACATTTAAGACATGTTTATGTTTCAAACCAATAGCACCGTGCGATTAGCATGCGGCGCATGCTCCAGTCCATCCCTAGGATGTGCAGTAGAGCATGCGATGCACTCTCTATTCTAGTGCACTGGAGCATGCAACCCATGCTCTATAGCATGCTCCTAAAATTTTTGACTTTCATGTCCACGTTTTTAAGGGCAATAAGGTCTTTTGGAACATATCAAAAACGTTTTAAACACTAGATTTTAGCCGCAAATATCATATATACATTAATTTTCACAAAACTCCTCTAAAAAATAAACCCTAGCTTCATCAAGGTCAAGAGTCAACCCTCAAGAATTAATCCCAATCTCCATGGAATTAATATTTAAGGTATGTTAGATGTTGTTTCATGGGTCCCTTCCACCCATGAAGTTCAAGAACCCTTTTTAAATTATAAAGATTGTGTATTTATGAGTTTTCATGATTTATTTGAATTGAAGTTCATGTTTATGTTGTTGTTGGGTAATAATTCATGTTTTAGATTACAAGTTCCAAGAATTGATCCTAGAATGAGATGAATTGCATAATATTCATGATAAGCCCATAAAGTTGCAAGTTGATTAATGTAGCCATGATAATTAGATGTATTAATTATTGTTCAACCAAAGCATTCTCCCCATATCTTTGATTAAATGCCTATGTGAATGGAATAAGGTCATTATAGTATGTTGACAAGAAATCCCCAAATATATATCAGTGAATGCATGCCAAGTATTTATTGAAAGGCCTTAGTGAATGAATTATGATATGTTAGCATGAATTCCTATTCATGTGCAAACTTATGACTTTAAAGTGCTTGATGAAATGCCTCATTGATTGTATTGCGAGTGATTGACTACTGTTATGTTATTTAAAGAATTGCCATGTCTTATTTATGTATGCTATTGAGTCCTAAGGTTATTTAATACTAGAAAATTTAGCTGATTATCTAAATCCAGTGTCAGTTTCATGATAACCTCAGTCGTGCCACAATCAATTGAATTCAGTTAGTTATAGAACTTAGGAAAACTAAGTAATCTCAGTATTAGTCCAGTCCAGCTCAGTAATTAATTCCGAACTCAGAAGCATTTAGTTAGTTAATAGAATTCAGTAGTATATCATCACTCAATGAAACTCATCAACTAAATACAGTTTAGTTAAACAGTATGATGAGTAACAACTCATTCAATCCTACCATAACCTAGAAAATCAGTTCAGTGTCTTTTAGTTGGGAGTAAGAATCAGCAACGAGCAAGCCTAGGGATGGGGCACACTCGTTAGTTAGGACTGGGTCCCTAGAAGCAATCCCTAAGCTCCAGAACTATGTAGCCTGTATAGGCATGAGATTCCACCCGTTAGATATGACTGACATGCTCAGGGATCACCAGCTAGTTAGGACTGATCTTAGGGGTCACCCGTTAGTTATGACTGAATCAACAAGTGTAATTACCCATGGTACGGTACTGATACCCTTCCAACTGGGGTTAAAGGTTGGACCCCAAAATAGCTAGAAATGGGCATGTCGGTTAGATGACTACCTCCCCCAGTTTTAATCTCAGTCTTTAGAATAGAACTCAGATCAGTATTACAGAAGTTAGGACTGTTAGATATAGTCAATCAGCTCAGTAAGGAACATAGATCGTTCCATAGATTTAGAGATCACCCGCTAGATAGGACAGATCTCGAATTCAGCCAATCACTCTCATTATCAATAGATTCAGAGATAACCCACTAGATAGGACTTATCTCAAATTCAGTTAATCATTCTCATTATCAGTAGATTTAGGGATCATCCGCTAAATAGGACTGATCCTAGGGTTTTCCGTTATATAGGATCAATCCCTCATAAATCATCATTAATATAGTACTAGTAGACTCAGTTATCAGAAACCCAGTTATTGGAACTTAGAGTTCAGTGTCACTACGATTTCAGTTATTGTCTATGCATCCATGCATGTATTCTCATTCAACATACTCATGTTATTTAGTTAGTATTGTTAATGCATATGAACCCTTACATTTAGTATTACCCCATCTAGCATACCAGTACATTCCCACGTACTGAAGCATACTTTCTGGACTATGGTGTCTTATACTATAGGTTTCGAAGAACGAGCTCTGGAGCACCCTTAGCAGTTCAGATCAAGTCAGCAGCAGTAGATCTAGCAGTGAGTCCTCATCTTTCAAGGATATTCATTATTTTATTATTACATTAGACTTAGTATTTTAGTATATGGAGTTAGTTGGGGGATTATCCCATCAACTCCACAGTTCAGATAATTTTAGAGGCTTTTCAGACTATATGTTCAGACAGACTAGAGTATTTTCAAAGAGTTGTTTTTTTTGGTATTGTTATATCTTATGTAGATGTATTTCAGTTTTGAACCATATGTTAAGTTTCCACCAGATTTCCTTATTTTTACATTATATTATTCAGTGCTCATTTACCGAATCAGTCATGGGTCAGCTTGTGGTCCTTTAGGGTCGTAAGCACCGTGTAGCATTCGGGGTTCATAATCGGGGTGTTACAAATATGCTATCAGATCCTAAGGTTTAACAGTGTCCTAGGAAATCTGAAAAACCAAATCTAGTAGAGTCTTGTGCATGGGTGTGTTACGTACCATATTTATGTACAAGAGGCTATGGGATAATTTAGGAATAGTTTCCCTTTTTTCAGTATTCAAGTCGTGCGAGCAAGCAAGAGCTCAAGTTAAACTCTCAGTCTAATTCGCTCTTTCCTTTCATTTATAGAACATTCCTTCCAAAAGAACTAACAAAAGAAGAACCGAGAACTAGTCAGCACCTCCACCCATTCAGGCAGATCCCATGGATGATCATATCTCGCATGCAGAATTCAGAGTTGTTTTCACTACGTTAGCCAATTCTGTTGTTGCTCAGAATAACTTATAGGTTGTTGCTCTATCTAGGATTTGGTTTATACTTAGCAAAGAAAGGGGGATAAGCATAGGAAGGAAGGTAGAAAGAAAAAAATAAAAGAGTAAAAAAAAGTTGTTTTCGGCCAAGTTCAGAGGGTGGCAATCGATTCCAATTTTGTCATAAATTCTCATCCCCAAAACATTTTGTATCTATTCCTCCAGTTCCAAATTTTAGAAATGTCAATTGAGATAGCTCGTCAGATTCCAAGACTCAGGGTAGCATGAAAAGAGGTAGTCCCTACCCACTTTGTCAGAAATATGGTAGAACTTATCATGGTGTGCTAGAGCTGGAAGTAATGTTTGTTATAGATATGTAAAATTAGGACATAGGCTCAGAGAGTGTCGAATAGCTTTTTAGAGAGGTAGGGATAGATTCCATCAAGTTCTATCTCATCAGTCACCAGTTTAGTTCGATCGCCCAAATCTGCAGGGTACCATCTCTAGTACCACCAGTGGGCAGTACCCATATAGGCTTGGTGCATCTTAGTGTAGAAAAGATTAAGGAAGTTCTCCTGATATAGTTACGATTACATATAAGTCTCTGATCTTTATGTTTATGCTCAGTTAGATGCCATGGCTTCTCTTAACCTTGTAGTGAACCCTCCTTGGAGTTAGGTAGTTTGTTAGATAGGAGAGAGTAAAAGTTTCATAATAAGGAGGGATTGTTGCATACTTGTTTTATATGAGGCTTTAGTCATGAAGATACGCTTAGATGTTATGTTGATATGTAAGTGGCTAGATATATTTCAAGGATTTTAGTAGGCTTGAACAATGCATGTAAGAATTTAAGTTTGGTAATTTGAAATTATATGTGTTGTTAATATTGGGGTAGCTGTGATTCTCAGGGTATGGGAAAATTATAAGTTTAGAGATGTGATATTTGAAGACTATGATGAAAGTAGTGTGGTTATTAAAGATTTGGGTATATCCATGTTATGTGTTAGAATCTAAGTTTGAATCTTTGAAGATTGAGCTAGTAGAAAGAAGAGTGAGAATTATAAGATTTGTCGGTGTTGATGTTGCTATATGACTAATATTGGGGCTACAGAAAGTTAAGAGTTCTATCTCAGAAGAATATATCAGCAGTAGGGTTTTACACTTTCAGGTGCAGTCCTTCATGATGCGTTCAGTGTTCATGAGTTTTATTGTATCTCAGATTCTTGAAGTAAAGTGGTGAAAATTTAGTTTGGATTTTATTAAGTGGTCCGTAAATTTAGAATAATGGCCTTAAGATAAGGGGGAGATGGTAGAGCGATTATCCAAGTCAGGGAGACAAGTTTGTATGTTTTCCCATCTTTCCATCTAGTCATACTATCGAAGATCTCAGAAATGTAACTATTCCAAGATAGAACATCCTAGTAGTTGTGAGTTAGGTTCAGTTCATGTATCATGCATTAGCTTTAGATCCTATATGTTCAGTCACAATTTAGTTTGTAGGTGCCCCGTGCATCATCTTAGCTATTTCCTTAGTATTTTAGCCAGGTAAAGTTCCTTAGAGGGACATAGTGTCTCAAGGGGGAGATAACCTATAATCCCCCGATGTTTTCATGTCCTTAATCCCATTCAGTTTCACGTTCATATTTTCATTACAACTTGATCTAAGTTACCATTGCATATTCAGTCATGCATTCAAGAGTCAGTTCTATCAGATATTCGTGCATTAGATATGAATGTTCAGTAGGAGAAGCTCAACTTATTAGTAATTTCCATCATTCCTTCATAAGTTAGTTAAGTCATGTATTCCATGCATCAGATATGCATGCTTTGTATAATAACTCAAATAAGTATTCATGCAGCAAATATGCATGTTTAGTATGAAATTTCAATATATTAAAAGTTTCAGTCATATAGTCACGTTTCAGATGTTCCGGTCCAATAAGTAAGTTTAGTCTATCAGTATTTACATATTAGTCAGTCCCATTCGAGGACGAATGTTCCAACGGGGATATATTGTAAGACCCCACAAATTTTCCTAGTCATTAAAGCTCTTTAAAGCATGTTAAGAAAAGCTTCACACTTAGAAAATTTTATCTATGTGTAACGACATATACAATTTTAAAGCCATTGAAATTCGAGGATTTATTTCATGACCTTCCTGACCTCGAAAATTTAATTTTTAAGTTGATTTATGATGGGGTAAGTCAACAGTACATTTCGGATGAGTTATGAAATTTTCGAAATCCATTTAGGGCATGTTGGATTTCACAACATTAACACTATTTGATTAGCGTGCAACACATGATCCATACACCCTAAGGGTGGTGCAGTAGAGCATGCAACACACGTTTCATTTCGGTGCACTGGAGCATGCGACGAACGCTCCATAGCATGCTCCTAAAATTTTCAGCTTTCAGCTCTGCATTTTGTAAAGGAAATAAGATCTTTTGGCTCATATAAAAAATGTCTTAAACACTATATTTCATCCCTAAATAGCATAGATACATCAATTTTCACAAAAAACCTCTCCAGAGCAAACCCTAGTTTCATCAAGGTCAATCCTCAAGAATTCATCCCAATCTCCACGGAATTAATATTTAAGGTATGTTAGATGTTGATTCATGGATCCCTTCCACGTATGATGTTCAAGAACCCTTTTAAAATTATAAAGATTGTATATTTATAAGTTTTCATGATTTATTTGAATTGAAGTTCATGTTTATGTTGTTGTTGGGTAATAATTCATGTTTTAGATTACATGTTCCAAGATTTGATCGTTGTATGAGATGAATTGCATAATATTCCTGATAAACCCTTCAAGTTGCAAGTTGATTGATGTAACCATGATAATTAGATGTATTAATTATTGTTCAACCAAAGCATGCTCCGCATATGTTTGATTAACTGCCTATGTGAATGGAATAAGGTCATTATAGAATGTTGACAAGAAAACCCCAATTATGTAGAAGTGAATGCGTTCCAAGTGTTTGTTGAAAGGCCTTAGTGAATGAATTATGATATGTTAGCATGTATTCCTATTCATGTGCAAGCTTATGACTTTAAAGTTATTGATGACATGCCTTATTGATTGTATTGCGAGTGATTGACTATTGTCATGTTATTTAAAGAATTTTCATGTCTTATTTATGTATGCTATCGAGTTCTGGGGATATTAATACCCGACAATTTAGCTGATTACCTAGAGCCAATGTTAGTTTCATGATAATCTCAATTGTGACATAATCAGTAGAATTCAGTCAGATGCAGAACTCAGGAAAACTCAGTAATCTCAGTATCAGTCCAGTCTAGCTCAGTAATTAATTCAGAACTCAATAGAATTTAGTCAGTTAGTAGAATTTAGTAGTATTCTTTCAGTCAACGAAACTCAATATCTCAGTTTAGTTCATTTAAACAGTATGATTAGTAACAGTTCAGTCAAGCCTAGCATGATCTAGAAAATCAGTTTAGTGTCTTTCAGTTGGGAGTAGGATTCAGCACCAAGTGAGCCTAGGGATAGGGTAACACCCATTAGTTAGGATTGGGTCCCTAAAAGCAATCCCTAATCTCCAAAACTACGTAACCAACATAGGAATGAGATGTCACCCGTTCGATAGGACTTGCATACTCAGGGATCACCCTCTAGTTAGGACTGATCTCAGTGGTCACCCATTAGTTAGAAATGACTCCACAGGTGTCTTTACCCATGGTAAGATACTGATACTCTTCCAACTGGGTTTATAGGTTGAACCCCAAATTAGATAGAAATGGGCATGTTGATTAGATTACTACCTCCCACAATTTCAGTCTTTGTCTTTAGAATAGAACTCAGATTAGTATTACAGAAGTTAGGACTATTAGATATAGTCACTAAGCTTAGTAAAGAACATAGGTAGTTTTATAGATTCTAGATCACCTGCTAGATAGGATTGATCTCGAATTTAGTCAATCATTCTAGTTATCAGTAGATTCAGAGATCACACGCTATATAGGACTAATCTCAAATTAAGTCAATCATTCTTATTTTCAGTAGATTCAGGGATCGCCCACTAGATAGGAATGATCCCAGCTATTCCCATTAGATAGGATCGACCAAACAAAAATCATCAGTAATACAGTACTAATGGACTCAGTTATCAAAAACCCAGTTATTAAAACTCAGTGTTCAGTGTCCCTATGATTTCAGTTATAGTATATCCATCCATGCATGTATTCTCATTCAATATACTCATGTTATTCAGTTAGTATTGTTCAGACATATTAACCCTTGCATTCAGCCTTACCCCATCTAGTATACTCGTACATTCCCATGTACTGACGTATATTTTATGCACTATGGTGTCTTATACCATAGGTTTAGAAGCATGAGATCCAAAGCGCCTTTAGTAGTTTAGATCTAGTCAGCAGCAATAGATCTAGCAGTGAGTCCTCATCATTCAAGGATGGTCCTTATTTTATTATTGCATTAGACTTAATATTTTAGTAGATGGAGTTAGTTGGGGGATTGTCCCATCAACTCCACAGTTTAGACAGTTTTAGAGACTTTTCAGACTAGATGTTCAGACAAACTAAAGTATTTTTATAAAGTTATTTTAGTTTTGGTATTGTTATACCTTATACAAATGTATTTTGGTTTTGAACCTTATGGAAAGTTTCCGCCTGATTTTCGCATTTTTACATTATATTATTTAGTATCAGTTACAGATATCAGTCTTAGGTTTGCTTGTGGTCCTGCGGGGTCATAAGCAACGTGTAGTGTCCGAGGTTCAGAATCTGGGGCGTTACACTAATAAGGTACTGTACGTGTGAATACTTAAATACATATCAATAATATACTTGAAATATCTGATAAAATACTAAAAACCAAACTATATGTCTAATGCAACTGATAATATTGAAAGAACTAGCTGACCGTCTAACTAATTGTCTAAAAGCCTCTATACATCATGATGAGTTGATGGGACAAACCCCAACTGCCTGTGACTGACTAAAACATAAGAGAATATTGAAATAACTATGATAAACATATCGTGTCCTTGATGGATAAGGACTCACCACTACTGCTACTGAGTAATGCTGAGTTGTCTAAGAACGAATAGGAAACTAAGCATATGAACCTATGTTATAAGACAACATAGACCAAAGAAAAGTATGTGTTCAGTACTTTGAATACACTGGTATGTGAGATAAGGACTGGCTTAAATGCATGAGGTAATCGAGCATAAATGGATGAACATGTAATATCTGAGAATACAAGACAAATAATAAATATGTTACTAAAATAAAATGATATTTGAAGGACTAAAATCTGTATAACTGAACAATTGATAATTCGTACACTTGGTCAAACAAACTTTAGCTGAGATATATTAAAATACTGATTGAATTTATAGGAGGTATCGTGTTACCGATATGCCTCAATCTAAGATAATTGGGGTCGAACCTATAACCCCAGTTGGAAGGGTGTCAGTATCGTACCATGGGTACTAACACTAGCTTTGTTGATCCACTAAACTGATGTTCCATAGGACTAGGGAGTTAGTCATAGACTGGAAGGTGACCCTTAAGAAAGTGTCAATCCTAAACTGGCAGGTGACATATCATAATCCTATGCTGGCTACACAGTTCTAGAACTTAGGGACTGCTACTAAGGACACAGTCTTAACTAGTGGGTGCTTAGGTTTGCTAGGCGCAAAATCCTAGTCCCAATTGAACTGAAACTAGTACTGAAGTAAACTAAATTCAACTAAACATTATGTCTGATAGTGCTCATCATGATCATAAATATATCAATATAATGATAAGTTTCATGGCTTAAATGACTCATTACTTGAAAGACTAAAATCTTATAAAACATATAGGTATCAGATGTTCATAACTTTGAAGAACAGAATAATCATAAAATATGATATCAAATCCTAAAACTGTAGGAGGGAAGTCATGGTTCGAAGACCCAAAACATAAGCATCTCACCAAATAATTGAAGATCATGAACCTGAATATAGGAACGTGTGAAACATGAGTAACCAACATAATTACATGGATGAGTTCTTAATTCTATATTATAACATGAAATTCATTTAAATATGACATAGGAAACTGAAATTTGAAACATAAAATAATCTAACTTTTAATAGAATCATACATGAACTTGAATTGAGTTCAAAGTAATATGGAAAACACGAATCAAACTATAATACTGTGAGACTACCCCCTGGATGTCAGACGATGCTTAGGACCATAAGTGATCCCAATCTAACCCATGTACTGGTTCAATGCTTGAGCTACTAATTTAAAATACACAAAAACTAGAAGTAGTAAGCGCAAGAGAATTCTTTAGTTGAACATATTCAAAACAAGACTATTTAAAATGATTACAACTCTGGTCATATAAAACAAAACTAAAATCAAATACACAAACTCTATTGACTGTCTATAAAGCATTTACTAATACTTACTATATGTAGCCAGGACATGAGCCACAACTATCCCCAATAAAAACAACTGAATAAAAAGAAATGCTACTAAACTAGAGTTGACTCGTGTCCTTGAATTTAAAAAATTCTTCATCTGCTAATTAGAGGTTAAAAACTGTATAATTATAATGTGTGAGCTACAACTTGTACCAACATTATGAGACGATATAGCATATAGACATATATATGGGTCAGTACTTCAAATAATGCATGCTAAGTGTAAATGACTCACCTTGATCTTGAATAAAAACAAATAGGGAAAAATCATAAACATGAGTAATGAAGCATAAGTATAAAGTTTCTGAACCATAACACTTAGTTCTAAAAGATTTACTTTTATTCTTTCTTAGGGAGGTTTTTCAAACCAACATAAGCCATGTGAGCTACCATGAAGTCCAATGTCTTACCCAAGTTGGGGAGAGTTGTTCTACCCTGGACATCGAAATAGAACCTTATCTTAGTGATCACTATACTTAACCAATATTAGGACTTAAACCTATGATGGAACGTAGTTCTGAGGCATGTGAGGTTGAAATCATACCCAACTCGGTGCTAAATACTACTGCCATATTACTTATATGCTTATACTTTAGGAAATCCACCTTAAAATAGCATAAAAATTATAGAATGAAATCCAGTTATGCTTCTCTTTCTTTAAATCATAATCACAATGAACAAATGTGGATCCCATAGCTTATCTTAAGATCAAAAGATCAATTTTTGCGTTAAATCATGCTATAAAACTTTTCAATGGTGCTTAAGAGCACAATCTTGTTGTAAACTCAATACTTAAACTTAGGTCTTAAAATTCAAGATTTAAATTCATGGAAATTCGTAATAAAAATTCATGCTCAATAATCACATTAAAATCTTTCAACTATATCAATTCAAGATAATGAAACTAAAATCATAATATGAATCCTATAAGTTAAATAGGAGCATAAGCAATTCTTGATATACTTAAGGCTTTTAGCTCAACTCTACCCTGAGTGATTTCTATGAATATTTTTCATATCATAAGAACTATTAACACTAGGATAATGATCATGATATTTATATACACATAATAATAATTTGGATTAGAGATTATACATGTAGGAACGACGGTTCAAAATTTAGCCAAAAAATGAGGGTATTACATTATCTTCCCTTGGAATCATTCATCCACAAATGCTGGATGGGAACTTGTTGAAATCTTAGAATTATGGAAGAATGTAGACATGATATGTCTACTAAGAATGGATATGGCTGAGCTAAAGCATTGCAATTTAATAATGAAACTATTTTCTAAGCCGACTTGACTCTATTGATTGTAAAGAACAGATTCATGCTGAGAGTTTTGAACTCACTTGAAATGTTCATGATACAATCATATATGTTGAACAACAAAGTGATAATTGATGCAATAAAATTCCAAGAGTTACTAAGGATGGGATAAAGTATGTAACTTCTCATTCAATATTTTTCCTCTATAGAACACGTATAGGAATCAAAAGAAAAGGGTTTCATGGCATCACCAAGTACATTATTTAAGCACGAATCATGAGATGACAATAATGAGGTCATACAAGGGGTATTACACTGTCTGATCTTGAATACTTGGAAAACTGAGATCTTGCAAGGAATGTTTATGAACTGAGTTATGACTAAATAGCTGAATCTGAAACAAGATGCTTGGACTGAACAGAATTCACAACTTACATGTCTGCAAACAAATTACCTCATAGAATTTCCGTATTCATGAAACTTCAGATAGTAAGAATAGATAGAAAGAAGGAAAATAATAGGATCTTATCTGTCTGATTGCTAAACTAAATTGTTGGCTATACGAACTGATTTATACTAAAAGCTTATAGTAAACTGGATTATTTCTACAATACTCTATGAAATAAGTTCTAATAACATTAGGGAGCAAAAAATCTTGGGCATGATCTGAATCAGATTTCCGAGAAAGGAATATTAATATGGACACAACTCTATAACATAGAACATAGGCCTATAAAACACTGGCTAGGATAGAATTACTAAGACTTAGGTAATGAATCTGCTAACTTTAAAGCTTATACACACTTCTAAAATACTCCCTCAACTATACATTTCCCCTTAAATACCTTATCACACTAGAACATATACCTACTCGAATCAATGTCTGAATTGAGCTACTATAATACCCCAAACTTTTCCTTAAGCCTAATCTAGTCTCTAGAAGGTTAGAGAAGGACTTTCTATGTGAGTGAAATTTAAACAAAATATAATTTCCCTAATTTCAATATTTTATCGCACGAAAAATTTGATTAGCTTTCCAACGATATAAGATTCGCTCAAATCCGATAACCGGGAAAGAAGTTATGGCTAATTTAAGTTCTATTGGTAAAACACTATCATTTTGGTATGTAGCACATCGCAGAGAGGGTTAATTTAGAAACTGTCATTTTTTGGTGGCCCTCCAAGATATTGGCGCATTGCGAAGAGGGCCAATTTCCCAATTGTTGATTTCTAGAAACCCAACACGATTATGGCGCGTCACGCTGAAGTTCCAGGTCCCAACCAGTGGGACAACACGATGGCTCCACATTGTGGAGGATCTAAGATTCCCATTTGTCAAAATTTAGTGAGCCACTGTTATTGTGGCGCGTCGCGGTGGCCCATAAAATTGGGATTCCAATTAATTTTTATAGTTTCGTTCAGAAGTTAAAAAGGGTATTGTAGACTTTTACCTACCCTCATTCCATCCAAAGCATCAAATCTATCATATTACAAGGCTATTATTTCCCTAAATCCTCATTCTCTTCAAATAATAAAAACCCTTAGCATCCAAATTCTCTTCCAAGTACCTCAAGAATACACCATAGATTTCTTAAATTGAGTCAAGATTCAAGGTTCCAAAGTCAAAGTCTTCAAGAACCCTATTTCAAGAGTTTTAATAATATCTCAAAATAAAGTGGTTCATCCAAGTCTATCAATCTAAGGCATGTGGTTCATTCTTGTGCCCAAAAGTTTTAGTTTTCTTAAAGAATTTCTTATTTTCAAGATGAATTCATATATTGTTTTCTATATTTCAAGTTCATGAGATTTTAGAATTTGTTCAAGTCTTGAATTTCATGGTTACCTTATTATGAATTGAATTGATAATTCCTGTTATAAAAGTGCATATTCCTATATTAATATTGTGTTATCAAGAATTTCCAAGATTTGTTGTATTGAATTGAGCCTTATTATGAAGTTGTGATTCTTAAACAATGATTTAATGATATACTTTAAAGTGTTTCAAGAAGTGTGCTTATATCCCCATGTTATTGAGATTTTTAAAGCTTTAATGATAAGTCTGTCAAATTTCAAGAAGAGAATTGAGTTTTGAGCCTATGCTAAGAAAGAAATCCACATTATTTAATTTAAGATAAGGGGTAGCATATCAGCTCCCATTGCATATTTCTGAATTATTTAAGGTGGATTTTATTAAAATTTCCTAGCTTAAGTAAGGGACTAGTATTTAGCATCGAGTTGGGCTTGATTCTGAGGTCTCATGCCCCAGAACTACGTTCCCTCAGAGGTTTCTGATTTACCCCAAGTGAGTTAAGCTAGTGATAACTAAAGTAAATATCCTACTCCGATGGAAAGTATAGGACATCTCTCCCCAACGTGGGCAAGATGTTGGACTCCATGTAAGATCACATGGTTTATGTTAGTTAATAGAAACTCCCTATTTTCCCAAGTATATAATCTCAAAGTCCCAAAAAGAAGTTCCCTACTCTCTTAAAGATAAAGTGTGTGTATTTTGAAAGTTAATGTTTTAAGATTTCCAAGGTTTTAAGTCACAAAGTCTCCTAAGATTCCTATAGTCTCAAGTATTGAAATTCCTAAAGTCCTGAATTCTTAAGTTTTGAAGAAGTTTGACTGATCTTAAGATAAAAGTGTGCGTTTGAAGGTATATGTAATTTTGAAGGCTATGATCCTAATAATTCTAAATCCTAAGAATTCTAAGACCTTCAAGTATCATGATTATTAAGTTCCACGGAATTTCCTTGTTTCATAAAATTAAAGCATATGTTCTGAAAGTTGATATTTTTAAGATTTCATATAGCTTTCTAGTTTCATAACAAAGAAAGAATGCAAATTTTGAATAAAGTAAGATGACCTACATGATTCATATTAGATGTCTTCTATTCATGACTTATGATGTTTTTATTCAACATATGTGAGTTATCTATTATAGCATGCATGTTCTATATAAAGAAGTATGATATTGATTATTGAAATTTCATACACCCCCATATACTCAGTACATTCCTAAGGTAATGATACACATATTTGTCTGTGTGCTACATTTCCTCATAATGTAGGTTCAGGTGCTCAGTCCCAGCCTCATCCGTGATTCTCGAGTGCCTTTATCTACATACCTACAGTTGTGAGTCCTCATGGTTCGAGGACTATTTATTTTTAGACATTCAATTTATTTGATAGTTAATTATTTCTTTCAGTTGAGTATGAGTCAGTTGGGAGTCTGTCCTAATGGCTCTCTATTTCTTGAGAAGTAGAGGCTTTGTCAGACTAGACTACTAGCTTTTGAGTATATTGAGATTTCCAGTATTGTGACTGTTCATACAAAGTATTTTCTTCATATTTCTTACGATCATGAGATGACAGTACTAGTTACTAATTTCTTTATTTGTAAAGTAAGCTTTATTCGTAGTAGCGGGCTCAAGGGGTTAGCTTGGGGCTACCTGTTGCCTTAAGCATCGTATGATGCTTTGGGACCCATTTTTGGGGCATTACAAACTTTGTATTAGAGCTTAAGGTTTAAGGAGTCATAGGGAGTCTTACAAGCTGTGTTACGTTGAGTCTTAATCATCGGTGTGTAGCGTGCCATATCTATGAGCAAGAGGCTACGAGACATTTTAGGAAAAACTATCTCTTTCTTTTAGAGTCTATCATGCCCATTACTGTCTCTATCTAGTATTGATTCATCCTCTCTTATTATAGTGAAAATTAATCCTGGTCGGTCCCATAGAAACAATATTGAGCAACCCCAGCCAGTTGACTCCTTGAATGCAAACGTGTCCCATGATGAGTTCCAGGCAGATTTTCAGGCACTATATCGAGCATTCAATGCAAATATTTAGGCCAATCATGCCATATCTCCATACCAGTAGGGAGGTGATTTGGTTACTGCTAGGATCTGTGATTTCATGTAGATGAATCCGCCAGAGTTTCATGGGTCTAAGGCATGCGAAGACCCACAATTATATTTTGAGGAGGTGAGGGAGATCACGTAGGTGATGCATGTGTCTAAGGAAGAGAGTGTTGATTTTGCATCTTAAAAGATGAAAGATATTGCATATGACTGAGTTGTCGCGTGGAGGAAGGATTGAGTGGATGATGATGCACCTATTACTTGGAACGTGTTCCAAGATATATTCTTGGATAAGTTCTTTCTGTTAGAGTTGATGGACGCTAAAATAGAGGAGTTCATGAATTTGAGGTAGGGCTCCATGACTGTTAAGGAGTACTACTTGAAGTTTAACCAGTTAGCCAAATATACTCCTAATTTGATTTTTGAGACTCGCTCTAGCATGAGCAAGTATGTGATAGGTGTATCTGGTTTGGTATTGAAAGAGTGTAGGATTGTGATACTGAACAAAGATATAGATCTATCCAGATTGATAATACATGCACAGCAGATAGAGAAGGATAAGTTAAGGGAAAGAGACAGAGTGAGGGGAAATAACAGGGCTAAATCCAAGAAGTATGAGTATAGTAAGGCTAGGTACCATGGAGGAAACCGTACTTAGTTCCAGAACCGTTCATCCATGTCAGAACCTTCATCCGCTAGTGCTCCCACACACAGAGGTAGGCAGGATCTAGGGAATAGGCCTGCTGTGTCTAGATCCCAGAACAGTGTAAGTAAAGGCCTAATTTTCCTCCTTGTGCTAATTGTTGCAGGAACCATCCGGGTGAGTGTTTGGATTAGAAGAGAAGTTGTTTCAGTTGTGGAAAGATGGGCCACAGACTTAGAGAGTGCCCGCATGCCAGGTAAGGGAACCGTGATGTTTTCCTCCTCACTAAAACTGCTCGTGTCCCAGATCTCGCAGCCCATCCAGCCCCTCTACAGGGCATTTTTTCCGGTACTGCTGGCAGTCAGTGCCAGAATAGATTTTATGCCTTACCTTCCCGACAGAAGCAGGAGGATTCTCCCGTTGTTGTTACAGGTATGCTCCGTGTATTTTACTTTAATGTCTATATGTTATTGGACCCCGTGTCAAGTTTTTCTTATGTGACCCCATTTGTTGTTGTGAACTTTGAGATGATTCCTGAAAAGAATACTAAGCCTTTTCTAGTTTTACTCCAGTAGTGGAGTCTGTTATTACTAAGTAATTGTATAAGAACTATCCCATTATAGTCCTTCATAGAGTCATACTTGTTGATTTGATAGAGTTGGACATAGTGGATTTTGCTGTTATTCTGGGTATAGACTGACTTCACTCTTGTTATATATCTATAGACTGTATTACCCATGTAGCCAAGTTTCAGTTTCCTGATGAACCAGTTTTCGAGTGGTCCGGGAGTTCAATATCTCCCAAAAGTCATTTTGTCTCCTATCTCAATGCCAGAAAATTTATATCCAAGTGTTGCATCTATCACCTAGTTTGTGTTAAAGACATAAAGTTTGAATCTCCAATAGTTCAGTCAATCAACATTGTTAATGAGTTTTCCGATGTTTTCCCACAAGATCTCCTAGGGGTACCTCCCGATAGAGAGATAGAATTTGAGATTGATCTTCTTCCTGACACTAAGCCTATTTCTTTTTCTCCCTACCGTATGGCACTTGCAGAGCTTAAGAAGTTGAAAGAGCAACTCAAAGATTTTTTAGACAAAGGTTTTATAAGGCCCAGTATATCTTTTTGGGACGCACCTGTCCTATTCATGCGAAAGAAAGATGGTTATTTGCGTATGTGCATTGAATATCATCATCTTAATAAGGTCATAAAGTAAAATAGGTATCCTCTTTCGAGAATTAACGACCTGTTTGATTAGTTACAAGGTGCAAGTTATTTCTCCAAGATAGACCTTCGATCCGGTTGTCACAACTCAAAGTAAGGAAGTGTGATATCCCAAAGACAGCCTTACAAACCCGTTATGGTCACTTTGAGTTTCTAGTCATGTTTTTAGGGCTAACTAATGCTCCCGCAACTTTAATTGACCTCATGAATCGAGTGTTAAAACAATATCTTGATATGTTTGTCATAGTGTTCATAGATGTTTGTCATAGTGTTCATAGATGACATTCTTGTTTACTCCCGTAGTGAGGATGACCATGCGGATCATCCTAGAATTGTCTTGCAAATGCTTAGAGATCACCAATTATTCGCCAAATTCAGCAAGTGCAAATTTTAGCTAAGGTGAGTTGTTTTTCTAGGTCATGTCATTTCAGCCGAAGGTATTAGAGCTGATCCTCAAAAGACAGAAGGTGTAAGAAATTGTCCTAGACCAATCTCTCTATCTAACATTAGGTGTTTCTTCGGTTTAGTTGGCTATTACTGCCGTTTCAATGAAGGTTTCTCTTCTGCTCTATCTCACATGACCCAGTTGACCCATAAGAAAGTTAAGTTCATGTGGTCGGATTCGTGTGAGAAGAGTTTTCAGTAGTTGAAGACTCAACTTACTTCAACCCCTGTGTTGACTTTGCCTAATGGTACAAATGGTTTTGTGGTATATTATGATGCCTCTAGAGTTGGCTTGGGTTGTGCATTGATATAGAGAGGTATGGTTATATCCTATGCATCTAGACAATTGAAGCCCCATGAAAAGAATTACCCAACCCATGATATTGAATTAGCTAATGTTGTCTTTCCTTTAAAAATATGGAGACACCATCAGTATGGTGTCCATGTTGATGTGTTTACAGATCATAAAAGTCTACAGTGTATGTTTACTAGAGGGAGTTGAACCTTAGACAGAGAAGGTGGTTGGAGTTGTTAAAAGATTATGATATGAGTGTGTTGTATCATCCGGGTAAGGCCAATGTAGTGGAATATTCCCTTAGCAGGTTGTCTATGGGTAGTGTTGCTCATATAGATCAGGGTGAAGAAAGAGTTAGCTCATGAAGTGCATCATTTCGCTAGACTTAGTGTTAGGTTGCTTGATTCTGCTGAAGTTAATGTGTGGGTTCAGAGTAGTTCCCAATCCTTTTTAGTTTTGGAAGTAACGGAGAAGCAAGATATGGAATCTAGTTCGCTCAAACTGAAGGAGTCAGTTATGTACCAAAAGGTAGAGGTTTTCTCCCAAGGGGGAGATGGTGTGTTGAGATTATAGGGGAGACTATATGTTACTTGTTTTGATTATCTAAGGCAGAGGATTATGGAGGAAGTGGATGGTGCACAATATTCTATTCATCCCGGTGCTACAAAGATGTACCACGATTTGCGGGAAATCTATTGGTGGAGGGGTATAAAAATGAATATAGTAGAGTTTGTGGTGAAGTGTGGAACGGGCTAATAGGTTAAGGTAGAGAACCAGAGATATGGTGGTATCATGCAAGAGTTTGGCACACCCACTTGCATGTAGGAATAGGTGAATAGGGATTTTATGACTGGCCTACCTATTTCCTGGCACCATCACAATTTTATTTGGGTTGTTGTAGAAAGACTGACTAAGTCAGTTCATTTCTTGCCTATGCATATATCTTATACAGCTAAAGACTATGCTAGATTGTATATTCTAGAGTTAGTCAGGTTGCATGGAGTCCCTTTGTCTATCATCTAGGATAGGGATACTCAGTTCACATCGCAGTTTTGGAGAGCTTTTCAGAAGGGTCTTGGTACCCAAGTTCATTTGAATTTCTCTTTTAATCCACAGACTAATGGTTAGGCTAATAGGACCATCCAAACCTTAGAAGATATGCTGAGGGCATGCGCTTTTGATTTCAAAGGTAGTTGGGATCAACACTTACCATTGATAGAGTTTGCTTATAACAATAGTTTCCTTTTGTAGTATCAAGATGGAACCACGTGAGGTTTTTATGGTAGAAGAAGTAGATCACCCATAGGTTGGTTTGAAGTGGGTCAGGCTATTTTGATGGGACATGACGCAGTGTTTGAGGCTATGGAGAAGGTGAAATTGATAAGAGAAAGGTTGAAGACAACACAGAGTTGTCAAAAGTTGTATGTAAATGTGATAAGAAGAGACCTTGAGTTCGAAGTTAATGATTTGGTTTATCTGCAACTTTCACCCATGAAAGTGGTGAAAAGATTTGGGAAGAAGGGGAAACTTACTCCCCAGTATGTTGGCCCCTATAGAATCCTAAGTCATGTTGGGAGGGTGGCCTATGAGATTGAGTTGCTTGCAGAGTTGTCAGCAGTTTATCCTATATTTCATGTCTCCATACTTAAGAAGCACATTGGTGATTCTTTGGTAGTAGATCCTTCAGGAAGCACAGATATTTAGACTAGTCTTTCATCTGAGGAGGTTCCAGTTGAGATCCTAGATCATCAGATCCGAAGACTAAGGAGCAAAGAAGTTCCCTTGGTCAAAGTGTTGTGACGAAACTAGTCTACTGAGGGGACTATTTAGGAAGAAGAAGTAGACATGCAAGCCAAGTACCTGCACCTCTTCTCCGCAAGTTCAGATCAAGCCGAACGTACTACCCTTTCTTAATTCAGCCCCCTTCTAATCAAAGTTTCAGCTATATAGCTATTTTTATTACAAGTTTATGCCTTCTCCAAAGTATTCAAAAGTTTAGAACGATGTATTGTCATTTTAACAAGTTGTTCCATATTTATATACTTCGTTTTACCCATATTCTTAGCCTAGCTAGTGACATTCGAGGACGAATATTCCCAAGGGGGAGATATTGTAATACTCAAAACTATTCCTTTACCCTAATCTAGTCTATAGATGGTAAAGGAAGGACTTCCAAAGTGATTAATGTTTAAACCATATGGAATTTCCCTAATTTCATTACTATATCATGTGAGAAATTTTATTAGCTTTCCAACAATATAAGATTCGCTCAAATTTGATAACCGGGCAAGAATTTATCTCTAATTTAAGTTCTAGTCGTAAAACGCTGTCATTTTGGTGTGTAACGCATCGTGGAGAGGGTTACCTTAGCAATTGTCATTTTCCAGTGGCCCTCTGTGATATTGTCGCATCACAGAGAGTGCGAATTTCCCAATTGTTGATTTCCAGAAGTTTAGCGCAATTATGGCGCGTCGCGCTGAAGTTACAGGTCCCAACAAGTGGGACAACACGATGGCTCCACATCGTGGAGGTGATAACACTCAACTTACACGTCAATTTAGTTCAAGTCGGTGGTTCGTCAATATATTTACCCAACTTTGTAGTCAAGGTCGAATCCACAAGGAACAATATGAGTGGCGATTAAACTAATTTGAAACTATAGCTACAAGTTAACTTCAAAAAAATGATACAAAAATGGAAAATGGGGTTTTTTTAATGATTGAACGAAATTTACTAAACACTTCAATTTGACAATGTTATAGGAAACTAGAGTTATGGTCACCAAGATGCTTGAACAAGTAGGGTTATAAATCACTTTAGAGTTCCAATTGACAACTTCAATTGCAAGAGTAGTTGCATCCTATTATTTACCCATTCGTCTCTAGACCTCAGTGGGTAGCCTACCTTTTTATTCTCTCAAACTTAAAGAACGTGTTGTTTATTCAACTATGTCATCATGTAGGCAGATTCGGTTAAGGCATTTTCCATTAATCTCAAGATTGATATCTTTTGAGTCTATGTAAACTCTTTCTTTTCCCAACATACACTTTCCTCTCGGACAAGTGATGTTCGCTGGATTGCCCATTAAGTTACAATCAAGAGAGGTCATTACAGTTCTCAACAAGCACCATCCTCTCAGATAAGTGATTCTTTCATTGAAGTAACCTAACAACACCTTCCTCTCGGACAAGTGATGTTCTAGTGCTAACCCTTCTAGTGTGCAGCCATGAGCTCTTCTTTCAAGGTTGCGGTTGAGAGAATTCATTATTATTCTCCATAAGCACCTTTATCTCGGACAGGTGATTACTTCATTGAAGTAATCTAATAACACCTTCCTCTCAGACAAGTGATGTTCTAGTGCAAACTCTTCTAGTTTACAGCCAAGAAAGGTTGTCAAAAGTGAAGAAAGGTTTATACAACATCAAGTATTCATGGAACTCAAGTAGATTCACAACCCAAACTGGAATTCACATCAAGGTTTCATAACTCAAGTAAATAAAATTATCTACTCATGATGTACAAATCAACAACATATATTGAATTCATAATCAAAAGTAAGTAATAAATCATACCCACAATCAATGTTCAAATGGAAGATGTTTACAAGAGTGTTAAGAACCATAAATGAGAGGTTTATCTCATTTTTCTCCGCTCCTAAGATTCCACAATATCTCCCAAACGTGTTAAAATGTTCTTTTTATAGTTGGTACTATTTTCTCAGCATATATCCAGGGTCGTGTCGTGATACATGTTTAACTTGAATAAGGGTCGCATCGCGAGGGCATTTTGAATTAGTTAGGGGTAACGATGTAAGACCATCGCGAGGTTACACTATTTAGGGTTCATTATGAGAATTTTTGAAATTGTCACGCACCTATATATCTTCTCATTCCCCCTCACATGCTCAAAACATTTCAGGTGTCCAAATTTGCATCGAGTTGAGTATTGTGCTTCCGTTAAGCCATTCCAAGCCTTTGTGAGTATTTTACACTTATTTTGAAGCTTTTATATACTTTTTATATCATCATAATCAATAAAACAAGTATATATAGCATGAAACACAAAATTCAAAGATAAAAAAAACACAACATCCAACATGACGAGCCAGAAACACAAGCAAAGCATAGGCTGATTTCACTTTGATCTTTAACTCAAGTTTCAACTCTTCCCTCGACTCATGTGCACTTTTTACACTTGTAAAACTTAGTTACACATATAATAACACATTTAAAACCATAAGTAACACATAGAACGCAATATAATCCAACAAGATAGGCTAGGTGATCAACTAGCTTACCTTAGAAAGACTAGTTTTCTCTATTGAACTCTAATTGACTCTTTTACGTACCAACTTGATTTGGGTTCACCTTGAACCATATAACACATGTTTTAAACCATTTATCTCATTATTAACTATTATATCTTATAATCCTCCTCAAAACAAGGCTAAAAAGTTTAGAATAGTAACGCAAGAATGCATAAATACACCCAATATTAGGAGGCCCTAACCATTCGCCAAAATCTAGAGAGCCACCGCAATTGTTGCATGTCACGGTGGCCATAAAATAGGGCTTCCAGTTCAATTTTAATAGTTTCATTCAGAAGTTAAAAAGGGCATTTTGGACTTTTGCCTACGCTCAATCCGTCCAAAACATCAAATTTATCATATTAAAAGGCTCTTTATGCCCTAAATCCTCATTATCTTCAAATAATAAAAACCCTAAGCATCCAAATTTTCTTCAAAGAGTCTCAAGAATTCACCATAGATTTCCCAAAATGAGTCAAGGTTCAAGGTTCCAAAGTTGAAGGATTCAAGAACCCTAATTAAAGAGTTCCAATAAACATCTCAAAAGCAAGTTGATCATACAAGTCTATCAATCTAAGGTATGTGGAGTTTTAACAAGAACACCCTTTCGTTCTTGTGGCCAAAAATTTTAGTTTTCTTAAAGTATTTAGTATTTTCAAGATTAATTCATATCTAATTTGCAATATTTCAAGTTCATGAGATTTTGGAATTTGTTTAAGTCTTGAATTGCATGGTTATCTTGTTAAATTATTAATTGAATTGAGAATTCCTATTATAAAAGTGCATATTCCTATATTGAAATTGTGTTATCAAGAATTTCCAAGATTTGTTATCATAAATTGAGCCTTATTGTGAAGTTGTGATTCTTAAAGAATGATTTATTGATATCCTTTAAAGAATTACAATAAGTGTGCTTATATCCCCATGTTATTGAGATTTTAAAAGATTTAATGATAATTCTACCAAAATTTCAAGAAGAGAATTGAGTTTTGAGCCTAAGCTAAGAAATAAATCCACATCTTTTGATTCAAGATAAGGGGTAGCATATCAGCTCATATTGCATATTGTAGTATTATTTAAGGTTGATTTTCTTAATAGTTCTGAGCTTAATTAAGGGAGTAGTATTTAGCACCGAGTTGGGCTTGATTCTGAGGTATCATGACCAAAAATTATGGGCCCCCATAGGTTTCTGATTTACCCCAAGTGGGTCAAGCTAGTGATCACTAAAGTAAAGGTCCTACTCTGATGGCAAGGATAGGACAACTCTACCCAATGTGGGAAAGATGTTGGACACCATGAAAGCTCACATGGTTTATGTCGGTTAAGAGAAAATCCCTAAGTTCCCAAGTGTATAATCTCTAAGTCCCCAAAAGAAGTTCCTTACTCTCTTAAAGATAAAGTATGTGTATTTTGAAAGTTAATGTTTTAAGATTTCCAAGGTTTTAAGTCCCAAAGTCCCCAAAGTTTCCTAGAGTCTCAAGTCTTGAAGTTCCTAAGTCTTGAATTTGTAAGTTTTAAAGAAGTTTGACTATTCTTAAGATAAAAGTGTGAGTTTGAAGGTATACATATTTTTGAAGGCTATGATCCTTTGAATTCTAAGATTTACAAGTATCATGATTATTAAGTTCCAAGGATGTTCCTTGTTTCATAAGATTAAAGCAGATGTCTTGAAAGTTGATATTTTTAAGATTTCATATAGCTTTCAAGTTTGAGAACAAAGCAAGAATGCAAATTTTGAATAAAGTAAGACGACCAACGTAATTCATATTATATTTTTTCTATTCATGAATTATGAGGATTTTATTCAAGCTATGTGAGTTATATATTATAGTATTCATGTTCTCTATAAAGAAGTATGTTACTAATTATTGATATTGCATACACCCCCATATACTCAGTACATTCCCAAGTTACTGATCCACATACTTGTCGGCGTGCTATATTTCCTCATAATGTAGGTTCAGGTGATCAGTCCCAGCCTCTTCGGTGATTCCCGAGTACTTTTATCTACATCTCTATAGTGGTGAGTCCTCATGGTTCGAGGAGTGGCTATTTTCAGACATTTAGTTTATTTAGTAGTTCATTATTTCTTTTAGTTGAGTATAAGCTAGATGGGTGTCTGTCCCAATGGCTCTCTAGTTCTTGAGTAGTAGAGTCTTTGTCGGACTAGACTACTAGCTTGTGAGTATGTTGAGATTTCTGGTATTGAGACTATTCAGACAAAGTTTTTTCTTTGTATATCTTATGATTATGAGATGACAATCCTAATGATTGATTTATTCACCTTTAAATTAATCTTTATTCATAGTAGCAGGCTCAAAGGGTTAGCTTAGGGCTACTTGTAGCCTTAAGCACCGTGTGTCACTTTGGTACCCATTTTTGGGGTGTTACAAACTTGGTATCAGATCTTGAGGTATAAGGAGTCCTAGGGAGTCTGATAAGATGTGTTACGTAGTGTATTGATCATCGTTGTGTAGCACGCCACATCTATGAGGAAGAGGCTATAAGACATTTTAGAAAAAACCATCTCTTTCTTTCAGAGTCTATCGTGCCTACTACTATCTCTATTTGCTATTGATTCGTGCTCTCTTATTACAGTGAAAATGCCTCCTCATTGAGCCTGCAGAAATAATAATGAGAAACCCCATCCAGTTGACCCCTTGAATGCAAACGTGTCCCATGCTGAGTTTCGAGTAGCTTTTCAGGCGTTAGCCCAAGCAGTCACCGTGAATGTTCAAGCCAATCATATTGTAGATCTGTACTAGCAGGGTGGTGATGTAGCAGCTACTAGTATCCATGATTTCATGTAGATGAATCTACCAGAGTATTATGGGTCTAAAGAAGGCGAACACCCACAGTTATATGTTGAGGAGGTGAGAAAGATCACGCAGGTGATGCATATGTCTAAGGAAGAAAGTGTTGAGTTAGGATCTTACAGGTTAAAAGATATTTCATATGACTTAGTTGTCTCATGGAGGAAGGATAGAGGGGAAGATGATGCTCCTATTACTTGGTAGGTGTTCCAAGATGCATTCTTGGATAAGTTCTTTCCATTAGAGTTGAGGGAGGAAAAAATAGAGGAGTTCATGAATTTGAGGCACGACTCTATGAATGTTAAGGAGTACTACTTGAAGTTTAACCAGTTAGCTAAATATGCTCCTGACTTGATTTCTGAGACCTGCTCTAGCATGCTCAAGTTTGTGAAAAGTATATCTGGTTAAGTGTTGAAAAAGTACAGGATTGCGATGCTGAATAGAGATATAGATCTGCCTAGATTAATGATACATACATAGTAGATATAGGAAGATAAGCTAAGGTAAAAAGACAGAGTAAGGGGAAACAAGAGGGATAGATCCGAGTAGCATGAGTATAGTAAGGCTAGATCCCATGGAGGAAACCTTCCTCAGTTCCTGAACCGTTCGTCCATGCCAGCACCTTCATCTGCTAGTGCTCCTGCACCCAGAGGCAGGCAGGAGAAAGGGAATAGACTTCCTGTGTCTAAATCCCTTAATAGTGTAAGTAACGGGCCTAATTTTCCTCCTTGTGCTATGTTTGGCAGGACCCATCTGGGGGAGTTTTTGGCTGAGCAGAGTGGTTGTTTTGGTTGTGGAAATATGGGCCATAGACTTATAAAGTGTCCACATGCCAGGAAGGAGAACCGTGATGTTCACCCCCAGACTCAGATTGCTAGTGCCCTAGCTCCCGTAGCCTATCCAGCCCTTCCAAAGGGCGCTTCTTCCAGTACTGCTGGCGGTCTATGCCAGAACAGATTCTATGCCTTACCTTCCCGATAGGAGTATAAGGATTCTCCCGATATTGTTACGGGTACGCTCTGTGTACTTCACTTTGTTGTCTATGTGTTATTGGACCCTAGATCAAGTTTTTCTTACGTGATCCCACTTGTTGCTGTGAACTTTGAGATGAGTCCCGAAAATATTTATGAGCCTTTTCTAGTTTCTACTCCAGTAGAGGAGTCCGCTATTGCTAAGCAAGTGTATAAGAACTGTCCTATTACAGTCCTTCATAGAGTAATACTTGCTGATTTGATAGAGTTGGACATAGTGGATTTTGATGTTATTCTGGGTATGGACTGGCTTTACTCTTGTTATGTATGTATAGACTTTCGTACCTGTGTTGTCAAGTTTTAGTTTCCTGATGAACCAGTTTTTTAGTGGTTCGGGAGTTTAGTATCTCCCAAAAGTCATTTTATCTCCTATTTTAAAGACAGAAAGCTTATATCTAAGGGTTGCATCTATCACCAAGTTTGAGTTAAAGAAACAAAGTCTTAAGCTCTAATTATTTAGTCAGTCAACATTGTTAATAAGTTTTCCGATGTTTTTTGGAAGATCTCCCAGGGGTACCTCCCGATGGAGTGATAGAATTCGGGACTGATCTTCTTCCCGACACTCAGCCTATTTCTATTCCAGCCTACCGTATGGAACCTGCAGAGCTTAAGAACTTAAAAGAGCAACTGAAAGATCTTTTAAACAAAGGTTTTATAAGGCCCAATGTATCTCCTTGGGGTGCACCTATCCTATTTGTGTGAAGAAAGATGGTTCTTTGCGTATATGCATTGACTATAGTCATGTTAATAAGGTGACAGTCAAGAATAAGTATCCTTTTCTGAGAATTGATAACCTATTTGATCTGTTACAAGCTGCAATTTATTTCTCCAAGATAGAGCTTCGATTCGGCTATCACCAACTCAAAGTAAGGGAGTGTGATATCCAGAAGACAACTTTCCGAACCTGTTATGGTCACTTTGAGTTTCTAGTTATGTCTTTCGGGCTAACTAATGCTCCTGAAGCTTTCATGGACCTCATGAATCGACTGTTCAAACAATATCTTGATATGTTTATCATAGTGTTCATTGACGACATTCTTAGTTACTCTCTTAGTGAGGATGACCATGCAGATCATCTTAGAATTTTCTTACAAATCCTTAGAGATCACCAATTATTTGCTATATTCAGCAAGTGCGAATTTTGGCTAAGGTCAGTTGCTTTTCTGGGTCATGTCATTTTAGCAGAAGTTATTAAAGTTGATCCTCAAATGATAGAAACTATAAGAACTTGACCTAGACCTATCTCTCAATCTGACATGAGAAGTTTCTTGGGTCTAGCTAGCTATTACTGCTATTTCATTGAAGGTTTATCTTCTATTGGGTCTCCCATGACCTGGTTGATCCAAAAAAAAGTTAAGTTCCTGTGGTCGGATTCTTGTGAGAAGAGTTTTCAGGAGTTGAAGACTAAACTTACTTCAGCCTCTGTGTCGACTTTGCCTAATGGTATAGATAGTTTTATGGTGTATTGTGATGTCTCTAGAGTTGGCTTGGGTTGTGTGTTGATGCAGAAAGGTAAGGTTATAGCCTATGCCTTTTGAGATTTAAACTCTCATGAAAAGAATTACCCAACCCATGATCTTGAATTAGATGATGTTGTCTTTGCTTTAAAAATCTGGAGACACTATCTGTATGGTGTCCATATTGATATGTTTACGGATCAAAAAAGTCAACAGTATGTGTTTACCCAGAGGGAGTTGAACCTTAGATAGAGAAGGTGGATGGAGTTGTTAAAAGATTATGATATGAGTGTGTTGAATTTCCGGGTAAGGCCAATGTAGTGGCAGATACCTTTAGCAGGTTGTCTATGGGTAGTGTTGATCATGTGTAGCAGGGAAAGAAAGAGTTAGCTCATGAAGTATATCATTTGGATAGACTTGGTGTTAGGTTGCTTGATTCTGTTGAAGGTAATATGTGGGTTCAGAGTAGTTTCAAATCCTCTTAAGTTTCAGAAGTAAAGGAGAAGCAAGACATGGATCCTAGTTTGGTCAGACTAAAAGAGTCAGTTAAGGATCAAAAGATAGAGGTTTTCTCCTAAGGAAGAGATGGTGTTTTTAGATTATAGGGGAGACTATGTGCTCCTTGTGTTGATGATCTGAGGAAGAGAATTATGGCGGAAGTGCATGGCATGCGGTATTCTATTTATACCGGCGCTACGAAGATGTACCGAGATTTGCAGGAAATCTATTATTGGAGTGGTATGAAGAAGACTATATAAGAGTTCTTGGCGAAGTATGGAACGTGCCAACAGGTTAAGGTAGAGCACCAGAGACCTGGTGGTGTGATGCAAGGGTTTAGTGTACCCAATTAGAAGTGGGAAGAGGTGAATATTGATTTTATGACTGGCCTACCTATTTCCTGACGCCATCACGATTTTATTTGGGTTGTTGTAGATAGGTTGACTATGTCAGTGCATTTCTTGCCTATACATACATCTTATACAACTGAGGACTATGCTAGATTGTATATTCGGGAGTTAGTCAGGTTGCACGGAGTCCCTTTGTCTATCATCTCGGATAGGGGTACTTAGTTAACTTCATGATTTTGGAGAGCTTTTCAAAAGGGTCTTGGTACCCAAGTTCATTTGAGTTCCACTTTTCATCCACAAAATGATGGTCAGGCTGAGAGGACAATCTAAACATTAGAGGATATGCTGAGGGCATGCGCTCTTGATTTCAAAGGTAGTTAGGATGAACACTTACCAGTGATAGAGTTCGCTTATAATAATTGTTTCCATGCTAGTATCAAGATGGCACCATTTGAGTCTTTGTATGGTAGAAGATGTAGATCACCCATAGGTTGGTTTGAAGTAGGTGAGGCTACTTTGATTGGACCTGACGTAGTGTTTGAGGCTATGGAAAAGGTGAAATTGTTTAGAGAAAGGTTAAAGATAGCTCAAAGTCATCAAAAGTCGTATGCATATCTGAGAAAAAAATACCTTGAGTTTGAAGTTAATGATTTGATTTATCTGAAAATTTTCCCATTAAAGGGGTGAAAAGATTTGGGAAGAAGGGAAAACTTATTCCCCGGTATGTTGTCCCCTATAAAATCCTAAGTCTTTTTGGGAGGGTAGCCTATGAGATTGAGTTGCCCACAGAGTTGTCAGCGGTTCATCTTATTTTTCATGTCTCCATGCTTAAGAAGAACATTGGTGATTATGTGGTTGTTGATCCTTCAGAAAGCGCAGATATTCAGACTAGCCTTTCGCTTGAGGAGGTTCCAGTTAAGATCCGAGATCATCAGATCCGGAGACTAAGGAACAAAGAAGTTCCCTTGTTTAAATTATTGTGGTGAAAGCAATCTGTTGAGGGAGATACTTGGGAAACAGAAGCAGACATGCAAGCCAAGTACCCACACCTATTCTCCTCAAGTTCAGATCAAGCCGAAGGTACTATTCTTTCTTTATTCAGCCCCTTTCTAATCAAAGTTGCAGCTATATATCTATTTTTATTATAAGTTTATGCCTTCTCCGAAGTGTTCAAGAGTTTAGAATGATGTAGTGTCAATTTAACAATTTGTTAACAATTTATATACTCAGTTTTACCCATATTCTTAGCCTAGCTAGTGACATTCGAGGAAGAATGTTCCCAAGGGGGATATATTTTAATACCCCAAACTTTTCCTTAAGCCTAATCTAGTCTGTAGAAGGTTAAGGAAGGACTTCCTAAGCGAGTAACTTTTAATCCATATAGAATTTCCCTAATTTTGATATAATTTATCACGTGGGAAATTTGATTAGCTTTCCAATGATATAAAATTCACTCAAATCTGATAACCGAGCAAGACGTTATGTCTAATTTAAGTTCTAGTCGTAAAGCACCATCATTTTGGTGTAGCGCATAGTGGAGAGGGTTAATTTAGAAATTGTCATTTTATAGTGGCCCACTGTTGTATTGGCGCATCGCGGAGAGGGCTAAGTTCTTAATTGTCAATTTCTAGAAGCCTCGCGCGATTGTGGCACGTCGCGCTGAAGTTCCAGGTCCCAACAAGTGGGATAATGTGATGGCTCCGCGTCGCGGAGGCTCTAAGATTCTCATTCATCTAAATACAGTGAGCCACCTCGATTATGGCGTGTCGTGGTGAACCATAAAATCGGGCTTCTAGTTTAATTTTTTTAGTTTCATTCAGAAGTTAAAAAGGATATTTTGGACTTTTGCCTACCCTTGATCCATTCAAAACATTAGATTTATCATATTACAAGGCTCGATATGCCCTAAATCCTCATTCTCTTCAAATAATAAAAAGCCTAAGCATCCAATTCACTTCCAAGAATCTCAAGAATTCACCATAGATTTCCCAAATTGGGTCAAGATTCAAGGTTCCAAAGTCAAAGGTTTCAAGAACCCTAATTCAAGAGTTTCAATAACATCTCAAAATCATGTTTTTCATCAAATTATATCAATCTAAGGTATGTGGGGTTTGAAAAAGAACACCCTTTCGTTCTTGTGGCCAAAAGTTTTAGTTTTCTTAAAGAATTTAGTATTTTCAAGATGAATTCATATCTAATTTGCTATATTTCAAGTTCATGAGATTTTAGAATTTGTTCAAGTCTTGAATTTCATGGTTTCCTTGTTTAAGTATGAATTGAATTCAGAATTCCTGTTATAAAAGTGCATATTCCTAATTGATATTGTGCTATTAAGAATTTCCAAGATTTTTTGTCATGAATTTAGCCTTATTGTGAAGTTGTGATTCTTAAAGAATGATTTATTGATATCCTTTAAGTGTTTCAAGAAGTGTGCTTATATTATTGAGTTTTTTAAGCTTAAAGGACAAGTCTGTCAAAATTTCAAGAAGAGAATTGAGTTTTAACCTAAGTTAAGAAAGAAATCCACATCTTTTGATTTAAGATAAGGAGTAGCATATCAACTCCCATTGCATATTGTTGAATTGTTTAAGATGGATTTTCTTAAAAGTTCTGAGCTTAAGTAATGGAATAGTATTTACTACCGAGTTGGGCTTGATTCTGAGGTCTCATTCCCCAGAACTATGTGCCCTCATAGGTTTTTTATTTACCCCAAGTGGGTTAAGCTAGTGATTACTAAAGTAAATGTCCTACTCCGATGGCAAGAATAGGACAGCTCTCCCCAACGTGGGAAAGACGTTGGACTCCATGTAAGCTCACATGGTTTATGTCGGTTTAGAGAAACTCCCTAAGTTCCCAAGTCTATAATCTCTAAGTCCGAAAAAAGAAGTTCCCTACTCTCTTAAAGATAAAGTGTATGTATTTTGAAAGTTAATGTTTTAAGATTTCCTAGTTTTTAAGTCCCCCAAGTTTCTTATAGTATCAAGTCTTGAAGTTCCTAAAGTCCTGAATTCTTAAGTTTTAAAGAAATTTGACTATTCTTAAGATAAAAGTGTGAGTTTGAAGGTATAATTATTTTTGATGGCTATGATTCTAAGAATTCTAATATTTTCAAGTATCATGATTATTAAGTTCCAAGGAAGTTCCTTGTTTCATAAGATTAAAGCATACGTCCTAAAAGTTGATATTTTAAAGATTTCATCTAGCTTTCAAGTTTGAGAACAAAGTAAGAATGCAAATTTTGAATAAAGTAAGACGACTTACGTGATTCATATTATATGTTTTCTATTCATGAGTTATGAGGATTTTATTCATGATATGTGAGTTATCTATTATAGCATGCATGTTCTCTATAAAAAAGTATGATATTAATTATTGAAATTGCATACACCCTCATATACTCAGTACATTCCCAAGGTACTAATCCATATACTAGTCTGTGTTCTATATTTCCTCATAATGTAGGTTCACGTGCTCAGTCCCAGCCTCTTCGGTGATTCCCGGGTGCCTTTATTTTACATCTCTACCGTGGTGAGCCTTCATGGTTTGAGGACCGGTTATTTTCAGACATTCATCTTATTTGGTAGTTGATTATTTCTTTCTGTTAAGTGTGAGTCCATTGGGGGTCTGTCCCAATGGCTCTCTAGTTCTTGAGTAGTAGAGGCTTTGTCAGACTAGACTACTAGCTTGTGAGTATGTTGAGATTTCCAGTATTTTGATCATTCAAACAAAGTATTTTCTTCGTATTTCTTATGATTATGAGATAACAGTACTAGTGATTGATTTATTCATCTTTAAAGAAATCTTAATTCATAGTAGCAGACTCAAAGAGTTAGCTTGGGGCTAATTGTAGCCTTAAGCACCGTGTGACGCTTCGGGACCCTTTTTCGAGGAATTATAGCTACATACTCTCATCATGTTCAAGACAAACTAGAAATCACAAGGCACTACACATAACATCATAAAACTATTCTAAACTATGAATTAAATACCCTATGTGTTTTCATAACTCTCATCTTAAGAATAATTGTAACACCCCATATTTTCAGGCTAGAATTAAAATCATTGTTCCTATGCGTACAGACTTGAACCCAACTATTATATATATATGTATGTTTTACTATCAAATAAAAGACATGGGAATATCTTCTTATATTGATTTAGGATCAAATTTATACGAATGTCCTCCTAACTCTTAGACGAGTTGAGGACTTTTCTATCAATAGAGTTTTGTGAATGCTCTAATTAGGGTCTAATTTATATGAATGTATGTCCTAGTATATAATTATTTTGGTTTCCTACTATATATCAAAGGAAAGGTTATTGATTTTTCTTTCATATACATCTAGTTTCACCTAAATCCGACATTAGAGTGGGATGTTATGCCCATTATACCTTATCATATCCATTTGTCATCAAGGTGACGACAAGACTGGTAGTCTATCAACAAGTTGATGACCCATCAGGAAAGACGTTAACCTTAGGCATAATATTTGAAGAAGGTTACGACTAGGATGATAGTCTATCAACCAAGTTGACAAGCCATTAGCCAAAGTTATCAACTTTAGGCAGTAACTCTAAACAAGTTGAAAACTAGGCTGATAGGCTAGCAACAAGTTGATAAGCCATCAGCCAAGTCGTCACCCATAACCAGAACATGAAAGGGAGCTGACGACTAGGCTAATAGGATATTAACTTGTTGATAATCCATCAGCCAAGTCATCAACTAAAGAAAATTTTAGCAATTCTTTTTCAATTTTGGAGGGGTATTTTGATCTTTTCCTCACCTTAAACCCTACCCCCATTACTTGAAATCCTCTATTAAGAATATTTTTTCCAATTTTTAAACCCATAACACATTACTTTCTCTCTCATTCTCAATAAAAATGATCTAGGGTTTTCTTCAAGATCATCTCCCAAGTCTCAAGATACAAATTCAAGATTATTAAGAACATCAATATTAGGGTTCCTCACCCAAATATTCAAGCCTCCTTCTCAAGAAAAGTAATTTAAGGTATGTGGGAGTTCATCCATGGGTCTCCCTTACCCCATGGATCCCTAAACCCCTCTTTTCATTTTAAACTGTAAGTTTTACATGTTTAAGTTGAAATATCTCCATGAATATCTTCATAACTCAATTTCAAGTTATGATTATATGTGCCTTTAAGTAGAATAAGTCATATCATGTTTGAATGTAGAAATTCCCATGTCATATTCAGTTGATTCATGTCAAATCCCCAATGTAATTATTTTAGATATGTAATCATTCTATTTCCTCAAGTTTAAAGCGTTCCCATGTTCAAATTCATGATTCCCAAGTGTTTGATGAAATGGCTATGCTTTTGGGTATTTGAACCATTATCACTTCTTACAGTATTTCAAGTTTGTTCATAGTTTATACTCATTCAGTGCTGGTGGATTATGAAAACTTGATACCTATGTGTTTTACATGATTTTAATTTTCAAGTAATATGTCAGATAGAATCATGATTTTACTTCTATATTCAGATTATCACTTTTATAATGAAATTTTCAGTTTTACTTCATATTAAAGACATTAGTTTACATGTTTACAATTACTTTAGAATTTGTATGCACTTTTGTTTTTGAAATACCCTGACTTGAGCTTATCATTTAGCAGCCCATAAACCAGTCAGTGTTTTAGTTTCATCCAATTAGGAGTAGAATTTATCACCGAGCAAACCTGGGGATAAGGGATCACCCGTCAGTTAGGACAGGTCCTTGTCATGATCGAGACTACCCCCTAGTCGTAACAAGGTTCCCATAACCACAAGTGATCCCAAGCTAACCCATGAACTGGCATACTATTGAGAAACTAATTTAATATGTATAAACTAGCTGAGTTTGTTGTGAGGAAACATAATCATGGCATAATTTGGATAAATACAATATTGATAAAGGTTACAATCTAATAATACTAAAGCGAGAACTGAAATTACATGACTGACTCTGACTAATATCTATTAATCCTCTACTATACTAACTATGGATAACAGAGACATGCCTCTAACTGCCACTAATCAATACATATGGAAAATAAAAAATATAACACGGTACAGGAACTAAATCTAATGGAGTCCCCGTAATAGGAGAAATTATCACCTGCTGGCCGGAAACTTCAATTGTCTAATCATGATGTGTGGACTACAATGGGAACCCACATTGTGAAACAATGTAGCCACACAGACATATATGTAGATCTGTACTTCTAGAATGTACTAAGTAAGTTGGGTGAATGCAATAGTGTAACACCCTGTAAAAGTCGTGCATGGATTAGCCTTTTATAGAGTGCCCTTAGACTTAAAAACTTGAAAATTTTTCTAAGTGTAATGAGGACTTAGAGTCATTTTAGCTGGCAATCTTCGGGATACAACTTTTCAACCTTCCCGATATCCGCTTTTAGATTTTCAAGTTGCGTTATGATCGGGAAATCTCATAGTACATCTCGGATAAGTTTCGGAATTTTTCGGAACGCATAAGGCTGCGTTTGGATTTAAAAACAGTAGCAAAACGCATAGACTATTGCCCAGTTTTCAGCATTTCAGGGTCAATTTCAAACGATCATAACTCCCTGTATATAATGAAATGTGTGAGATATAATATATCAAACGAAAGCTCTTCGAGTCCTCTTTCAATTACAGTTGGTTTCATCCAATTTGAGTAAAAGAGTAAAAAGTTATAATCGATTTACTCCAGTCTACCAAACTGTCAACTGAGGGACCGATTTGACGTTAATTGTTCCTTAGGGGTATTTTGGTAATCCTCCACCCCTATATATACCACCAACACGGGATTTAATCCCTCAAACACCATAATACAGATACTTTTCCCAAAATTTCTCAAGAACTCTCCCTAGGGTTTCAACATTAAAACCCAAGCAACTCAAGATTCAACCGCGGGTTCGTGAAACAAATTACATATTTGGAATCCTCTCGACGTAGGCTTCGATAGAAACCCAAAATTCATGGAGAACAAGGTACGCGGGGTTTTCCTAAATTCTCATGGGCATAGAAAAATCATGTTTTAGAATGGGGTTTTAAATTATGTATATATATATTTATGTATAAGATGTTTTAACATCATTGTTTTGGTCTTTTGACCATCTCCAAAGCGATTTGACAGTTTATATAAATATATGAATGAATGTGTTTCAATTTTGAATACATGAACTTGCTAAAGTCATTTGACCACCAGGTGTTTGATGAAATTTCTGCATGAATTGAACTTTAAGTTTCGGAATATGAAATCCTTTACATCAGTTACATGTTTTGGTGGTCTAAACTATGTTTTGAATTAAAGCTCTTGCTTAATACATTATGTCTCAGAAAAATCATGACTTTCAAGTCTTGGTATGACGATACCAACTCAGACTAATGCCATATCAGACTCAGACTAACAGACATTTCAGACTTTCATGATTTTAGACATTCAGAATGTTGCATGTACAGAAAAGGTTAAAAATGGGCATACAAAGATGTTAGGTGGTTCCCCGAAGAGGGCTTGAGTTCAAGCGACTCATTGCCTAAAACCGTGGCTTGCCGACCCGGGTATACTATTATGCGCTGACTTAAATGTCTTGTGGCGTATCAGACTCAGACACTCCAACCCTTGCGGCACACTTGGGTTGGGGGCTTCCCCGCCGAGTCAATGGCGGATTCCATACATCCCGTGGAATATCATACTTGTAGGGGAATACCACCTAACTCAGAAGAAAAACACAGATCATGATTTGAAATGAACAGACAGGTTACATGTTTTCAAAAAGTGCCCATGTATTTTTCAGAAACAGTTTAATACATGATGTCTTGATGAAAAATTGCTTTCACTTAATATGTATATATATATATGTATGTTCCATTATACTATTTTTTTGGATTGATTCGCGTGCCAGTACTTTTGTGCTGACCCCCCCTCCTTCCAGGTTCTGAGGCACAGTCTAGGGGTCCAGCTACTCAGTAGACATTCTCGGATTTGCAGACTTAATCTCACAATGGTGAGCCTTCTATTATTCGGAAGGCCTAATTATGTCAGACATTATCTTATTTATTATGTTTTTGGTTTACTGGGGGCCTTGTCCCAGTTTCTTTTCAGACAGATGTTTATGTTCTTAGTAGAGATTTCGCAGACTGATGTCAGATAGTATTATTCAGAAATGTTGCAGAACTTGACCATGTTTTCCGTACTCAGTTTCAATTCTGCATTTTATTATGATTATGAATGTTGTGCATGATAACCAGATAGAGAATGGGTGTTCCGGGCCTTCATGGTTCGGGATGCTCGTCACGGCTAGGGCCTAGGCTCGGGTCGTGACAAACTTAGTATCAGAGCATGGTTCATGGTCCCAGGGTGTCTGCAAAATCGCGTCGAGTAGAGTTCTGTTTATGGGTGTGTAACGCTCCACACTTATAAACAGGAGGCTACTAGGCGTTTAGGAATGTTTCCCTTCTTTGTGATTTAGTTCGTGCTTCAGAGTCTAAACTGTCCCATTATTGGGTTGATTCAAGTGCAAAAAGTTTAGAGTATACATGATATAGTCCTTTTCGATTACGTTCTATAAGATTTTAAAAATTATGAAAAAACTCGATAGGAGTCTTTTAGTGCATCAATATATGCTAATTCTGATGTAAATATTGATCCTGATGGAATCGTGTATTCCAGCTTAAGGTATTAAGTGTATATTGTCCCTCTCAAAATCTTGTTACAGTTGTGGACAATGTATAGCAGAATGTTGGAACTATATTTCTACCCAAATAGTAGCATAAGTTAAAGTGTTGTTGTCATGACCTATTGGTAGTGATATTGGACCAAGAAGTTGGTGATGTAAAGTCACAAAGTTAGAATTTAGAGTGAGGGTGATTTTGTCTAAATGAATATTTCAGTTGAATAATCGATGTTTGAGGATGATTTACCCCTTTATAGTGATAAACTAATGTGGTAGCTAGCAGCATGTGTGGATTGTATGGTAGTCCATGGAGGAAGTGTTTTACTCAGATTTTTATTTATACAGAATAATATGTATATTCTTAGACCATTAAATATTAGGTGTCAATTTTCTATCCCTTGTAATATGTAATCTTGTTATCATGATGTTTTTGAAAAAAAATAAAATTTAAAGTCTAGTGAAGCCGTGTGGGGATCTTTCGATTCACTAGCATAGTTGCCTTGTCATCCATCTCATTTTCTTGTTCAAAATACAAAACCAAAGTCTAGTGAAGCCGTGTGAGGCCTGTTTTGATTCACTAGCAACTTGTTGTCCAACTTGTTGTTCTTTCATTGGTTTAATATATGTATGGCTGAATCTGTTTGCATGAGATAGAGTTGGTAATAAAGTGATTCATCCTTGTGTGTTATTAGTTGAAGGTAGAGAAGGAGTTGTTGGTCAGGGTGATTTGTTGATTGCTTGAATGTGGAAATGGCTATATTAGCGAGTAAGTTATGATTATAGACTTATGGTTGTTTGAGGAATTTGAAGGCAGTCTAAATGTATGAATGAGTGAGTAAGTATGAGGTGAGAAATCCGTATAAGTAGATACAATTGTACGGGGTTATAATATAAGATTAAGGTTGACCATGTCTATTATGAGGCTTTAACCCCCTTGACCCTCTTTTCATTGGTAGTTGTAAACTAGTGCTACTTGTGAGAAGGTATGTAGTAGATTTTTGAGATATTTGGGTAGAATATCCCAATTTGATGGATTAGTGTATTTATATTATGTTGCATTCTTCATTGGTGGTAGATGATTGATACTAAACTATAGGCTTGAATTTAAGTAGTGTGGTGGTAAATAGTGGCAAGAGTTTGTTGATGCATATTTTGTGGGATTAATTTAGTAGGCTTGAGGTACTGAAATAGTACATGCTAACAGAATGATGATAAGGTAAACCGTTTGGTCATGATCGATTATTGTGGTTATGAAGTTCTAGTGCACTAGTGTTTCGTGATGTTTACTTATAGTTTCCAAGTAAAAAATTTTGTGTAAGGTTGGGTTGTAAGTCATGCATAGCACTAGATATTAAGTTTGAATAGTTGAAGTTCATAAAGGTGGATGTGATGATTTCTTGATCAATGATGTTAGTTATATGAAAGTGATCTAATAGGCTTGAACGGTGTGTGAAATGGCTTAAGTCTAAATTGATTCGTAATGAAGTATAATGTTGTGGGTATGGTGTGTAAGTATGCCCAAGGCAATATGGAGTTGTGGTATTTCTCTAAGACTATTACATGTTGTGTGTGACTAGTGGTACCATGGAGTTGCTAGATGGAAAAAGACTAGTTAGATGATATATGGTGTTCTAGATAGCCAAGTTAAGGAGCCTTGATTGATAGTGTTGAGCCTTTTGATGTGATCTCGATTCTCATGGTAGAGAGATATAAGTTTGGAGTAGCAATATTGGTATGCTAGGACGGAAGTGGTATGGTTCATCAAAGGCTTGGTGATATCCATGTTAAGTGTTAGAATCTAAGTTTGAGTTTTGAAGGTTGAACGGATAGAAATAAGTGTGCAAGCATTATACTTTGACTATTGGTGGCTATGGAAAGATAGAGTGTATCCCAGAAGGTAGTCATTCGGGTTGAGTTCTATGATATGCATGTATTATAAATTTTTCAGACCCTAGAGTGCAGTAAGTGTAGTTCAGTTAGAATCTAGTAAGGGATCTCCCAAACGCTAGATGATGACTTGAAGCTAAGTGGGAGATGATAGAACGAATAACCAAGTAAGGCTCTCAGATTCTAGTAGTGATGCAGTATGATTTAGAACATTAGAAAGTAAGGGTGAATCTCAACCCATTCCTTCCTCAATATTTTTTATTTTTTTTGTTATCTGGATGCTTACTCATGTCTTACGATGCAGTTCCGTGATAATAGTTCATGATTCCGGTATATGATAGAGAGTCACGTACTTTTCCAATTCCAAGATAATGAGTTCTAGTTCATTCAAGTAGTCGGAATCACATTCCTTATGTTATGAACTCTAGTTGAGGTCATGCAACTCATGACGCATGTACTCACTCTTTATAGTGTGCTCAGTCCCATATAAAGATCTTTTTCACGCTTGAGGGTCTTATGTTTTAACCTTTTAGTGACCCTTCCTATGCAATGATAGTGGTGTTGATGTAAATGTTCTTGTTGATGGAAGATCATAGTATGCTTGTTTAGAAAGGCCATAAGTGTGAAGTAAGATTTGGGTCCAAGTCTTTGATACATGTGATGGTTAGTGGAAAAGTTTGTGTGTGTATGTTTTTAGGATAGCGCGTGGGAGTTATATTGATAGTAGTTTAGAAACTATGTGAAGTATCTACTTATGGGTGTTTGCCTTGAAGTTAACATGTGGTTATAAATTAGGCTTGAACGACGTTTTGGGATTGTAGTGGAAGGTCGCCATATGCATTAGCGACTTCATATTAAGAGTTCAGTGTAGTCATTGAAGTGGTAAGGCATGTTATGCTTAGGATGTGATTTTTAAAAGAGGTATAGAAGGTGGCATCATATGGTTTAGAATAATAGCGTGGTGTAGCATGTTGTATTTTTGTGATTTAGAGTTAGGCTTGATCGCGGGGTAAGGATTAAGATATTTTAGACATTAGTAGAAAAAAAAACATTATCAATGCTCATATGAGAATTTTAAGCTGAGTTGAATGAATATGATATTTATAGGGAATATTATAGTTAAGGGATATTCGGGAAGTGCTCTAAGCCTTAAAGTAAGAAGTTGTATTGCCAAAGGTCTGAAAATTCTATCCTAATTTAGGAGTTATATGTCTATATTCCAGACTGCAGAGTAGTGTCAATGTTGTGATTTCCTCAGTGGGATGTTTTGTGTAATCCATACCCAAGATTCATGGTTCCCTATTACTGCTAGAGCTTCCTTAGAAAGAGTGTTGAAGAGAATACTCCAGTTAAGTATGAGGGTGTAGTATAATTCAGTCTGTATGGCCAATAAGTCAGTTTAGCAGTCAGATTCGCATGACTTGTTTTCTTGTCTTTGCACTTATTCATGCTACTCGAAATCTCAGACATGCTACTAGTCAAAGATAGAGTATACCAGTAGTTACGAGTATAGCCCAGTTCATGCATCATGCATTAAATTCAGATTCCAAATGTTCAGATCAGTGTATTTTTATTAGAGGACATGTCATGTCCGCGTTATTCCATATATTTAAGGCTTCAACAAGTTCCTACCCATCATTCGAGGTCGAATGATCCCAAGGGGGATATAATGTAACACCCCGTAAAAGTCGTGCATGGATTAGCCTTTAATAGAGTGCCCTTAGACTTAAAAACTTGAAAATTTTTCTAAGTGTAATGAGGACTTAGAGTCATTTTAGCTGGCAATCTTCGGGATACAACTTTTCAACCTTCCCGACATCCGCTTTTAGATTTTTATGTTGAGTTATGATCAGGAAATCTCATAGTACATCTCGGATAAGTTTCGGAATTTTTCGGAACGCATAAGGCTGCGTTTGGATTTAAAAATAGTAGAAAAACGCATAGACTATTGCCCAGTTTTCAGCATTTCAGGGTCAATTTCAAACAATCATAACTACCTGTATATAATGAAATGTGTGAGCTATAATATATCAAACGAAATCTCTTCGAGTCCTCTTTCAATTGCAGTTGGTTTCATCCAATTTGAGTATATGAGTAAAAAGTTATAATCGATTTACTCCAGTCTACCAAACTGTCAACTGAGGGACAGATTTGACGTTAATTGTTCCTTAGGGGTATTTTGGTAATCCTCCACCCCTATATATACCACCAACACGGGATTTAATCCCTCAAACACCATAATACAGATAATTTTCCAAAAATTGCTCAAGAACTCTCCCTAGGGTTTCAACATTAAAACCCAAGCAACTCAAGATTCAACCGCGGGTTCGTGAAACAAATTACAGATTTGGAATCCTCTCGACGTAGGCTTCGATAGACACCCAAAATTCGTGGAGAACAAGGTACGCGGGGTTTTCCTAAATTCTCATGGGAATAGAAAAATCATGTTTTAGAATGGGGTTTTAAATTATGTATATATATTTATGTATAAGATGTTTTAACATCATTGTTTTGGTCTTTTGACCATCTCCAAAGCGATTTGACAGTTTATATACATATATGAATGAATGTGTTTCAATTTTGAATACATGAACTTGCTAAAGACATTTGACCACCAGGTGTTTGATGAAATTTCTGCATGAATTGAACTTTAAGTTTCGGAATATGAAATCCTTTACATCAGTTACATGTTTTGGTGGTCTAAACTATGTTTTGAATGAAAGCTCTTACTTAATACATTATGGCTCAGAAAAATCATGACTTGCAAGTCTTGGTATGACGATACCAACTCAGACTAATGCCATATCAGACTCAGACTAACAGACATTTCAGACTTTCATGATTTTAGACATTCAGAATGTTGCATGTACATAAAAGGTTAAAAATGGGCATACAGAGATGTTAGGTGGTTCCCCGAAGAGGGCTTGAGTTCAAGCGACTCATTGCCTAAAACCGTGGTTTGCCGACCCGGGTATACTATTATGCACTGATTTAAATGTCCTGTGGCGTATCAGACTCAGACACTCCAACCCTTGCGGCACACTTGGGTTGGGGGCTTCCCCGCCGAGTCAATGGCGGATTCCATACAGCCCGTGGAATATCATACTTGTAGGGGAATACCACCTAACTCAGAAGTAAAACACAGATCATGATTTGAAATGAACAGACAGGTTACATGTTTTCAGAAAGTGCCCATGTATTTTTGAGAAACAGTTTTATACATGATGTCTTAATGAAAAATTGCTTTCACTTAATATGTATATATATATATATGTATGTTCCATTATACTATTTTTTTGGATTGCTTCGCGTGCCAGTACTTTTGTGCTGATCCCCCCTCCTTCCAGATTCTGAGGCACAGTCTAGGAGTCCCGCTACTCAGTAGACATTCTCAGATTGCAGACTTGATCTCACAGTGGTGAGCCTTCTATTATTCGGAAGGCCTAATTATGTCAGACATTATCTTATTTATTATGTTTTTGGTTTACTGGGGGCCTTGTCCCAGTTTCTTTCCAGACAGATGTTTTTGTTCTTAGTAAAGATTTCGCAGACTGATGTCAGATAGTATTATTCAGAAATGTTGCAGAACTTGACCATGTTTTCCGTACTCAGTTTCAATTCCGCATTTTATTATGATTATGAATGTTGTGCATGATAACCAATAGAGAATGGGTGTTCCGGGCCTTCATGGTTCGGGATGCTCGTCACGGCTAGGGCCTAGGCTCAGGTCGTGACAAATAGGTAAAATTGATTATATTAATGAAATCTTAAAGTATGCATGCTAAGTGTAAATATTCTCACCAATAGGCTGGAATAAACTCAAAGTTTAATTATCTTAAAAGTATTAGCAACAAACATAATCTGGTAAGCCGGTGAATCACTACACTTAGATTCTTAATTATTTACTTTTATAATATTAGCAGAATTGAAGCTAGAAAATAGTAAAACGTAGATACTAATTGAATATTGGGTCTGATACTACGTGATGGAGAATGATATAACTCGAGGATCTGAATATACAATTATATTAAGTGCAAAAACATAAACACACAAAACTCAACATACATGTACATAGCTTATATGATTAACTGAATGAGTGATACTGGTCATGTATGAATGGACTGTACTTAGTCTGAATAACTAGACTGAAATTGTGGAGTACTATGCATATAAGGTAAGGACTATCTAAACAACATGAGATAACTAAGCATGAATACATAATAACTGAAATATCTGAGAATGCAAGACTAAGCGTATATCTGGTATCTCATTGACATAATCTATAATATGAAAGACTAAAAGTTGTTAAACTGAGTATCTGAAAGTCTATACACTTAGTCAAGCAAACCTGAACTGAAGATACTCGGAATACTATACTGACATTGTGGGAGGTGTCATCTAACTGACATACCACAATATGAGCTAACTAGGGTCCAAACTTTAACCCCAATTAGAAGGGTGTCAGTACTGTGCCACGAGTACTACAACTGGATATGTGGATCCACTAAAGTGAAGTCCCGAAAGACTAAAGAGTCACCCTCTACAGGCAGGTGCCCTGATAAGATATGTGTCAACCCTCAATTGGCAGGTTAACATTAGAGGTGTACATAGGTCGGGTTGGTTCGGTTTTTAATTAAAATATAACCAAACCAATAGTGTCGGGTTTTCAAATCTATAAACCAAATCAAAAAAATATATAGTCGGTTTTTAATTTTGGTTTTAGTCGGGTTTTTTTGGTTTTTTCGATTTTTTGGTTTTCTCGGTTTTCTTTAATTACATAAGAGAAAGTCAGAAAACTCTATACCGAACACACCCTTAAAGAAATTGGAAGCTAAATTTTGACCAACTAAACATGAGAAAGTCGGAAAACTCTATATGGAGCACACCCTTAAAGAAACTGGAAGCTACATGCATTTTCCTTTCTCATAACTGCCAATTAGATCAGAAGTAGAATAGAATATGATACAACATATGGAATGTTAACTTGGGTTGCAGGTCTACACAACTAAAACATGCAGTTTTAACATCATAATTTCAAAAAGAACTTCAAACCATAACAGGTAATCCCAAACCCCCAAACACTACAACAATTATTGGTCAATTAGTTTGCATATTTTCTAGCCACTATTTTGACCAAACTTTTCTAGCAACTCTCTCATCATTATGAATACATAAGTCATACACCAGATAAAACCTGTGTAAGGCAAAAAAAATTATTTTATTTCTATTGCTACAGCCATAGTGGCAGTCAAAATCAAGGGCATTCAAATTTACCATACTCTTGGTACAATGTACTATTCAATAAACTAAACACTGAGCTCAAGCATTTTATAAACAAAATATCAGGATAAATTTAGAGATAAATCTCATATTTTATGTCTTTAAATCGTCTCCTCCCTCAACTGTATAGGACTGAAAGTGAAAACTACCATTCTCAGAAAACTGTGTTCAGCTGATCGAGCACCAGCTATTGCAGATTTGCAGCAACAAATTTTTCAGATCGGTTGTTTACCTCGGATGTACTGGAGCTACTTAGAGAGCAAGAAGAAGCAAGTATAAGCTCCTCCAAAGGTCTCCACCCTCCATTGACTTTTTCTAAAATTGCCTATTAACTTAACTCTACCATACGGCCACGTCAAGTTTAATCAAACATTTATAATATGATCTTTGGAGATGACGTAATGAGAAGATGATGACAACCAAAATTAGGAGTTTTCACTAAAAGATCAAAAACAATAGATAATAGACATAGGCTCATAGCCAATATTGGGCATCAATATACATCCTTCATTTAAATAGTTTCAACAAAAATATTGAGTTAATCAAAACAAGTCATGAATTCTAGTAAAAAAATATTGGAAGTAATCTTCAGGCACCACGATACAACTGGCATACTGTCTTCCAAACTAATCGATACTCAAAGGGACACCTGGACATTTGAAAAAAATAAATTATTAACACTCAAACGAATAAGAACTCCACCATCACAACCACAATGATATATCCAAAATCCTTGAAAAATCAGTGAGCACTTTAAATCCAGAACACAATGCCAAAGCCTTCTCCATATCGACCCACTTTGCAAAGTGTATCGACCAAAATACAAAAAGTAACTAACAACATTCGGAAGAACTCCATGATTCAACATTTCTTGATAAAGATGAAAAGTTCTTCCAACATCGGCCATCTTACTATAACCATCCATACAACCAGTTATTTACTTGTTGAGATGTCATTTAATATATGCATATAATAAATAAAATAATTCATAAACATAAACCTCATGTCACAGAAAGACGAAGAAAATGTCAAATAAAGAATTATATATGTAAAATACCTTTTTCAACTTGCTCTATTTTCTGAACTTCTTCCAAATAATCTTGAACCTTCCATTCTTTGGAAGGTGATCGTATCCATTGTTGAGTGCAAATAAGAGCTTCTACCATTTTTGGTGATAAAGAACTCCGATATGAATCAAGAATGCGACCACCAGTACTGAAAGCAGATTCGGATGCAACGGTGGATACATGAATAGAAAGAACATCCCTTGCTATTTTTGAAACTATCGGATATCTACCCGATGAAGCTTTCCACCAAGCCAAGATATTAAAATCCTTTGGCTTCTCAACATTATCCAATAAATACTGATCAATCTCTAAATTTTTTTCAATGTTTTTCTCTTCTTTTAAATGTTTTTCCCATTGAGATTGCAATATATCTTCACCCATCAAGTTAGTTTCACCTGTAATATCATCAATAGAAGTTCCAACAGGAGAATCATTATAGTGAGCATACAAACGTTTCAAGATTCCTTCCACTTGATCTGCCTTTAATTTTCCCAGCAAAGCACCATATGATTTGCTAAGAATAAAGTTCACATATCTCATCTTATACCTGGGATCCAACACAATTGCCACAAATAATAACATGTTCAAATTCTCTGGTTTCTCAGAGTTCTCCCAATATTTATCAAACTTAAGTTTCATTCTTCCAGCCATGTCAATCAAAATAAGATCTTCATGATAAGAATACTTAACAATAGAACTTCGAACATTAAAAAATTCATGAAAGAATAAGTTCAAAGTAACATGTAAGCTCCCTGAAAATTTCAAAGTAGACTGATAAAAAATAATCAGAAACTTTATAAAAGCTCTCACATTTTGCCAATCAGTTGTAGTAGGATGTCCTTTCAATCCACTTTGAAGACAATACTTCCGGTTGTTATGATCATCCACATACATTCTTGCAAAGGCCTTTTCAAAATTCACTGCAGTATTTAGCATTATATATGTAGAATTCCACCTAGTTTCAACATCAAGACTTAAAAGACCATGAGTATCTATTTTTACTTTCTCAACATATGACTTGAAAGAGGCAAATCTAGAAGCAGAAGATTTCACATATTTCACTGCATTTCTTATACAAGAAATGGGCTCAATTCATTCATCTATACCTTCTTTTACAATGATATTCAGAATATGAGCATTACATCTAACATGTAAAAATTCATTTCCCAAAATCACCCCTTTCCAATCATCAATACGTGCCTTCAAATGCTTAATGGTTGTATCATTGGCAGTTGCATTATCAAGAGTCACTGTAAACAAGTTTTCAATTCCCCAATCTAACAAGCATGCCTCAATACCTTTAGCTATAGTGTCATCCTTGTGATCCGGTGTTTGAAAAAAATTAAGAATCTTCTTCTGTAAGTTCCATTCATCATCAATCCAATGTGCAGTGACAACCATATAAGTTAAATTTTGAAGTGAAGTCCATGTATCACTAGTAATACATATACGTTGATTCATGAGTAGTTTCTTAAGATTTTCTTTTTCTTCTTGATAAATCTTCAAACAGTGTCTAGCCACAGTTACACGTGACGGTAAATCAAAATTTGGCAAAGCTTTGGCCATCAATTTTTTAAAACCTTCCCCATCAAAATTTGGCAAAGCTTTGGCCATCAATTTTTTAAAACCTTCACCTTCAACAACCTTAAATGGTTGCTCATCAATAATGACAAATTCAACAATGGCCCTCTTAATATCATCCACATTATACACCACTTTTTTATAGAACTTATTCCATCTTCTTGTCCCCCTACTTTGATCGGTACAGGTTTCAATGTTGTTTGTTTTCTATCAACAACTCTAAAGGGAGATCTGAGACATTTTTCATTTAAATATGACCATAATGTAGAAGTCCCATTTCTTTTAGTCTCGGCAGCAAAGTGTTTGACACAGTATTTGCATTTTGCTCTATATATACCATCTTTAGTGATAAATTTAGTAAAGTGATCCCAAATCTGTGACGTTTCTCTTCCCGTATTACCATCTATGATATTGGAATCTGTAAGAGTTGTTCTTTTTTGCTTTTTAGGAGGAGAATGGAGAGGGGGAATGCTTTTACCTCCTTTTTGAGGTAGAATCAAAGATTTGTCGACAATAATTTCTACATATGTTCTAGCTGTACTCTCCATCTAAGAATGGGAACACAACAACTTAAGACTTGTCATAGCAGCAGCAGTGAATCCTAAAGAACACATAAATAAAACATCATAAAGGAAGCATCAGTTAGAAACTAAAAATAAAGTCTAGATGAAAAATACAAAAAATAAAAAATACAGATTCCAACATTGTGATTTGTGATTAACAAGAATCAAGAGGTAAATGACATAACAAGAGGTAATAAAATAAAAAATGAAGAATTGGAGACAACTTATTAAAAGCTCAACTTCATAAAGCAATTAACTATAACATAATTTCATTAAAAAAAAAGAGAGAAAGAAGAGAAACAAACCTAAATCTAGCTTGAGGAATGTGGAGAATGAAGAAACTAAGGTGAAACTATGAAAGTAAGCAGAGAAAATATGAGTAGAACTCTGTCTCTAGAAACATAAAAGAAAAGAGAGGGAATTGAAATTTTTTAGGGTTTTACTTTTTATATTCATATTGGGCTGTTAGTAATGGACTGATACTACTAGTAATGGACCGATATTAGTAATGGACTAATTAAGGCTCAACAATGTATATTTATTTTCTTTAACACAAAAAAGTAATAAAAGTAGTTTAAAGTAATTAGAAAGTATAATATAAGTAATAATTTTTTATGTATAAAAAATTAAAATTATATATATTATGTCGGTTTGATTTGGGTTTGGTTTGATTTTATTTTTGCTAACACCAAACCAAACCAAGAATGATCATTTTTTTTCAACGCCAAACCGATCAAACCAAACCATAAGTCAGTTTTTTTTTCTGGTTTGGTTCGTCGGTTCGGTTTGACTTGACGGTTTGGTCTGTACAACCCTAGTTAACATATCAAACCTATGATAGCTAAGTAGTTCTGGAACAGAAAAATTACTACTAAGAGTTACACCCTTAACTGGCAAGTGAGCCTCTATCCCTGGGTTTTCTCGGTGCTAAATCCTACTCCCAAATGAAATGACATGGATTACTGAACTAATAAGTTTTACTGATATGATAACTGACTGAACTGATAATGCTCATACATATCTGAAACCATTTTAAAAATATTGATACTAAGTAAAAAGCTAAGTTTCGGGTATTCATAACCCACAAGTCTCGATGGTATTAACAATAGGACCACATGAAAACTTTGAAACCATATAAGGGAATCATTATTCAACATTCAACCACTTAGGACTTTCATCAAACACATGGAGACCATAAGCTTGTGCATGGGAATTATCAAGAATGTGAAAATATCATGGTTGCACAAATCAATTACAACTTAGGTATTTGATATAAAGATCATAACATTCAAAATATGTACTGGCTCATTCTACTTGAAAACTCATCTACTCTTAACTTGAAATTGAACACATGGGAATCAGGTGTTAAAACATGGGATCCGGTAAACCATGAAAATCACAAAAATTTCAATATTAGAAACATGGGTTAAGGATTTAACATGTGAAAATCTCCATTCGAACACTAAAGGAAATTTCAATGAAAGCCATTTGTAAATGTGATACATAATCGAAATTCATGAAATTTCATGGATATAATTCATATTAACATGTAAATATCAAAACTTTGAACTTGGAAATGGGATTTCGGGCTCCATGAGTTAAAGAGGATACATGGATAAACTCCAACATACCTTAGTTCGATGGATTCTTGAAGAAGTCATGAATTTGAAGCTTTAATCCTTATGTTCTTGAGGGAAAAAGCTTGAATCTTGTTCATAGGAGAAAGAAGAGGGTTATTTTTAGAGTTTATTTGAAGAAGATGGGAAAATAATGCCCTTTTAGAGGCTATAAATCATCTTTTGGACATTTGGGGTTGAGGGAAAAGGACCAAAGTGCCCCTTGACCCTTAAAGAGATGAAATAGAGGTAGAATATGCTCCTCATTGAATTAGATATCGCGTTGGGAGAGAAATGAGTCACATCATGTATCACATCAAGAAACCAGCGCATTGTGCCCCAATCACGTCGGCTTACTGCCTCTCACAAAAAATGCTATAACTTTTTACTCGGGTATTAGATTAAGGTGATATTTGTATAGTTGTAAAGATAAATCAATTATCTATAATTTGGTGGTTCTTCATCTACAAAGTTATATGTATATGAAATTGTATACATGTTCAAAGTCGAACAATGTAGAATTGAATACTAAATTTTTGATAAATCAAAGGCTCTTAGTTTAACTTTGTTCTAAGTGATTTTAATGAACATTTTTTTCCTCGAAAGCACATCACTAGAGAGGATAACGATCATGAATCTTATATTCACATGGTAATTATTTGGATTATAGCTCATACACATAGGAACGATGGTCCAAAGACTAGCCCAAAAATGAGTGGTCTTACAGTCTTTAAAAGCAGTCCCTATGTTCCTAAACTAGGTAGCCAGCATAGGATTATGAGAGGTCACCCGCCAGTTTAGGACTAACACTCTCGAAAAGGTCACTCACCAATCTCTTAGGTGTCACCCACATGTTTAGGACTGACTCCATAACTATTGTTAGTACCCGTGGCACGGTACTGACACCCTTCAATAGTCAATATCGAATTCAGTTGAGTCTTGGTTTACCATAGCATATAATTTATTAGTTATTCATTTACCATATATTAATATTTCATCTTACAGATTATTTCAGAAACATATTACATGCTTGGTCTTGCATTCTCAGATACTTCAATTTTTCATGCATTATCAGATTTTCTTTACAAATTTCATGCATTTATGCTCAATTATCTTATGTTGTTCCATAGTTCCTATTCATATATCAGTCATTCAGTATATAGATGCTAGTTATCCTTTTTTCTTAGATTTCAATCATTCCGTCACCCAGACATTAGTTAATTAGTCGATTAGATTAGTTCAGTACAATTATGATTGGTGTCATATGTTTATGTATGTAAGAGACCGCAATTTTCCTAGTCATTAAGTCTCATTAAAGCATGTCAAGAGAAGATTCACACATAAAAATTTGGCTAAGTGTTGAAACTTAGTCATTTCATAAGCCTTCAAACTTTGAGGATTTTATTTTTGACCTTCCCAACCTTTGTTTGTAGATTTTTAAGTTGCTTCACGATGGGGTAAGTCAATAGTACATCTTGGTTGAGTTTCGGAATTTTTGGAATAACATAAGGGCATGTTTGGATTCCCAAAAAAGTAGGTCAAGGCGATTTTCCCGCGCCGCCTAGCTCAGTCCGGGGCTTTAGGAAAGGTGACTCCTTAGCTAGTCCCCCACTCTAAGTAGGGTGCCGCCCTAGCTAGTCCACCTGGGCTATTTTTCTGCAGTCTATCCCCATATTTTCAAGGGAAAAAAGGTCAATTTCCCATCCCTATATATCCCTAATACTCGAGATTCATCCTTGTTTAAGCATAATACACTTGTTTTATCTTAAATTCTCTCAAGAACAAACATTATGGTTCTTAGTTGAAGATTCAAAACACAAGAATTTTATCATCAATTTTCCTAAAGTCAAGTAATAAGGTATATTAGATGTTGATTCTTGGGTCCCTTCCACTTAAGTAGTTCAAGAATCTTTTTTAAAATACAAAGATTACATATTTATGTGTTTCCTTGATTTATTTGAATTGAAGTTCATTTTCATATTATTGTTGGTTTTTAAATCATGTTTTAGACTACAAGTTCCAAGATTTGATCCTAATATATGATGAATTTTATGATGTTCATGAAAAACCCTTCAAGTTCCATGTTAATTGATATATCCATGTTAATTAGAATGTATTGATTGTTGTATAACCAAAGAATTCTCCCCATATGTTTGATAAAATTCTTATGTGAATGAAATAGTGTTGTTATATCATTTTGACAAGTAATCCCCATTCATGTACAAGTTAATGCATGACAAGTGTTTGATGAATGACCTTATTGAATGAATTATGAGACATTAGTAAGCATTCCTATGCATGTAAAGGTTTATGACTCTTAAATGCTTGAAGAGATGCCTCATTGATTGTATTGTGAATGTTAGACTATTGTATTATTATTCAAGAATTGCCATATCTTATTTAATTATGCTATTGAGTCTTGGGGGTATTTAATACCCAATAATTTAGCTGATTGTATAGAGCGAGTATAAATTTTCAAAATATTCTCAATTAAGCCACGATCCATAGAACTCAGCCAGTCACAGAACATAGGAAAATTTAGTAAGCTCAATATCAGTCCAATTCAGTTCAGTATTCAGTTCATACCTCAGTAGTATTCACTCATCTAACAAAATTCAATAGTATTTCCATCAGTCAATGAAACTTAATAAACTCAATCCAGTTTAGTTAAATAGTAAGATCAGTAACAGTTCAATTAATCATAGAATGAACTAGGAACTTAGTTCAGTGTCTATTCAGTTGGGAGTAGGATTCAACACCGAGTAAGGAGAGGAATGATGGCTTCCTTATTAGTTAGGCAAAGTTCTTAGTAGCAGTCCCTGTACTACAGAATTGCATAGCTAGCGCAAGATAAGGAGTCACCCATTAGAGTAGGCTTGACAACCTCCCAGGGGGTCACCCGTTATATTATTCTTGGCTCCACCCAGATATCACCCATTAGATAAGCTTGACATTTTGGTCTTAGAAGATGTATTTACCCGTGGAATGGAGCTGACACCCATTCAACTAGGTTTACAAGTTGGACACCAAATTAGCTAGAAATGGACATGTCGGTTAGATGATTACCTCCCACAGTTTTAGTTTCAGATTCAGTCTCAATAATAGAGCTCAGTTCAGTATTATAGAAATCTAGACTATTAGATACAGTTACTCAGCTCGGTAAATAACTTAGATAGTATCAATAGATTCAAAGATCACCCTCTAGATAGGCCTAATCTCAGATTTAGTCAATCAGTATTAGTATCAATAGATTCAAAGATCACCCGCTAAACAGGCCTAATCTTAGATATCAGTATCAGTAGACTCAGTTATCATAAATCCAGTTATTAGAATTTATTATTGAGTGTTATGATGAGTTCAGTTATAGATTGTGCATTTATGCATGTATCCTCATTAAGTATACTCATGTTATTCAGTCAGTAATGTTCATGCATATGTACCCTTGCATTTAGCCTTACCTCATCTAGCATACCAGTACATTCCCACGAACTGACGCATATTTTTCTCTTGCGCTATGGTGTCCTATATCATAGGTTCAAAAGCACAGGATCCCAAGTACCCTTAGTAGTTCAGACTCAACCCATATCAGTCGACTTACAAGTGCGTCCTCATCATTCGAGGATGGTCCTTATTTCCTTAATCCATTAGATTCAGTATTTTTAGTAGACAGAGTTAGTTGGGGGACTGTCCTATCAACTCCATAGTTTAGACAGTTTTAGAGGCTTTTCAGACAAAATATTTAGACAGACTAGAGTATTTCAGATAACTTTTTTCAGTTTTTGAATTGTTATACCTTATACAGTTGTATTTGCGTTTTGAACCTTATGGCAAGTTTTTCACCAGATTTCCACATTTTACAGTATTATTATTAAGTTATTACAGAAGGTACTAGTCAAGGGTTAGCTTGTGGTCCTTTGGGATTATGAGCACCGTGTAGCATCTGGGGTTTAGAATCTGGGGCATGACAACGTATGCATGTTATATCATTATTCCAGTTTTAGATCTACTTATTATACAAAAAGTAAAATTTTAAGAAACTAAGTGTAGTGATTCACCAACTTATTAAATGTAAGGTGCCACAAAATCCTAAGTCTAATTCAGCGCCTTAAAGCTTGATAAGGGATCTTACACTTAGAAAATTTTAGGTAAGTGTTAAGACTTATTCTCTTTTAAAACCTTCGAAACTTTGAGGATTTTATTTATGATATTTCCGACCTCGAAACTTTGATTTTTAAGTTGATTCATGATGGGGTTGCCCAAAATAGTACATCTCGGGTGAGTTTAAAAATTTTTGGACAAGCATTAGAGCATGTTTGGATTTCCAAAACAGAAGCTTAGGGTGGTATGCCTGCGTTTCCCCACCCAGTTAAACTCTATAGGCACCGCGGTGCCTCACCTAGAGCAGCGTTCCAGATGGCGCGGCACCCTGACAAGTTTCGCCCGCTAGGCAAATTTTTTGCAGTCCAACCCTGAAATTTTAAGGGCAAAAGGGTTATTACTCCACCCCTATAAAGCCCTAAAATATGAGATTCAACCCTCATTATGCAAAATATACTTACTTTATCTGAAATTCTCTCAAGAACAAGCCTTAGGGTTTTTAATTAAAGATTCAAATCTCAAAGATTCCACCATCAATCCTCTCAAATAAAGTAACAAGGTAAGTAAAGTGTTTATCCAAGGGTTCCTTCCACCCTTGGAGTTCAAGAATCTTTTTTTTTAAACATGATTCATGATTTCCATGTTGTGGGTTGAATTGAATTCATGTTGATGTTGTTGTATGATTTCCAAGTTGGAGTCCTTAATGTATTTCATGAAATTATGTTATTATGTGGGTAGAAATCTATGACTTTGAATTGATTTATGTAACCATTATATATTGGTTTAATGTTCATGACTAAGCCAAAAGTTATGTATCCCATGTGTTCGACAAAATGCCTAATTGAGAAAATTTATGCTTTGTGATCCATAGGTAATCTAAATGGAGAATTCATGCTAGAACTACATGTTCAAGTTACCCCTATGATACATTTATGTTTTTCAAGTGTTTTTTGGGATGCTTATGTGTAATACCTCGATTTTCTGAACTGGAAAGCTACACAGTGCTCATGACCCTAAAGGACCATAATCTAACCCATAACTGATATCTGTACCTGTAAACTGCATAATATATTATAAAATGCGGAAAACATGAAATGAAAGGCTGTAAGGTTCAATACTGCATAACTAAATAATAATAACATCTGAATGAAGTGGTATCACAACACCAAAACAAACTGAAATACTAAAGTCTAAATTTGACAATACTATAGCCATCTAAAAGCCTCTAAACTTTCTGAATAAGGAGTTGAAGGAACATGCCTCAAACTAACTCCCTACAACTGAAAAATAGATGAAATAATAAATAAAGTCATAATCATATCATCCTCGAATAAATAGGAATCAATGCAACTCTGCTTACTGGAATGCTACTGCTACTGCTACTGCTGATCTAGAACTCGTGTCTCTGAACCTATGATATAAATAAAAAGGAACACCATAGCATAAATGCATCAGTACGATTGAATGTACTGAGTATGCAAGTGAGGTAGGCTGATGCATGGGGTTCATATGCATGAACAATGCTAACTGACTGACTAGCATGAACGTGAGAATACACACATGCACACGTAACTATAACTGACATCGTGATAGGACTGAATATTATGTTCTAACCACTTATTCTACTGATAACATGGATTTACTGATATCGAAGTTTACTAATACTGGTATACAGATCAACTGTATTACTGATAAGCTGACAACTGAGTTTACTGATATAGATATCTGAATGATTATTTTTGATAGTTTTGATTATAAAGAACTGATCTGATTGACTGTACTTGACAGTCCTAAATTTGAATACTGATAACATGAGTTTTGATAATTGATATAACTGATAAAATGAGTTCTTATAACTGATATAACTGATAATATGCATTCTAATAACTGATAACATAAATGACTGTCTCTAACAGTCCTAAATCTGATGGAACTATCTGAGTTTTATACTGTATCTGAGTTGACTGTATCTGATAGTCCTGAAATCTATAGAACTATCTGAGTTCTATAACTAAGACTGAATGACTGTATCTGAAAGTCCAAATTCTGTGACTAAAACTGTGGGAAGTAATCATCTAACTAACATGTCCCTTTCTAGATAATTTTAGGTCGAACCTGTAACCCTAGTTAGAAGGGTGTCAGTACCGTGCCACTGGTAAAGACAAGCAGTGAGTTAACCCTCTCTGACAGGATGCTCTATCGTCAACCCTCGCTGGAAAAAAAACTCGTACGAGATGTATCAAACCTCTAGCCTGGCGTAAAGATATCTCAACCTATACTGTCTACGTAGTTCTGTAACACAGAGATTGCTACTAATGGTCAAACCCTTTGATATGGCAGGAATGCCCCCATCCCTAAGTTTACTCGGTGTTGAATCCTACTCCTAACTTAATAGAAACTGAACATGATTAACTGAACTGATTTGTTTCCTAGTCATACAAGGATTAATTTAACTATTACTGATTGTTTTGTTTAACAGAACTAAACTTTTTTACTGATTTTGGATAACTGATGGAACACTGCTGAATTCTTATAACTGACTGAGCATAATTTCTGTTAGATGGTTGAGTACTACTGCAATTCCTGAGATCTGAGTTGAATGCTAAACACTATTGTATTGATACTGAGATGTACTAAATTTTGTAGACTGATGGAATATTACTGAATCCATTAACTAACTGAATTCGTGAGATTTTTGAGATTACTGAGATGATATTAAAGTTATATAGTTTTCTTGAGTCATGAGACTAACTGATTTCTACTAATCATGGCTTGACTGAGAGTATCATGAAAATTTGACATGGCTCTAGGCACACGGCTATATTTTTTGGGTACAAGTACCCCCAGGACTCGATAGAAGAAAACTAAAACAACATGACAATTCTTGATCATAGGACTAAAGTCCACAATTCATAATACCATAAGTTGGGGATTTCATGAAAGCACTTGAAAATCATAATCTTGTACATGAATAGGAATGTATCCTAACATATCATAATTTCAAAATTTTAATTTCACTTGCATGACAAGAACTTGTATACACGCTAACATAATGTAGTTTCATTACTTAACTTTCATGAACCATTTTTCAAACACTTGCAATACATAGCTTCAACATGGAAATCATTTAGATCATGTATTATTAACATGAATTCATTATTTAGATCACCAATGGATCACAGGGCACAATTCATTCACTTAAACATTTTCACAAACACATGAAAGGCATGGTTTTATACTTAGGCATATATAATATGCTCCCAATACATGATCATAACCACCAATTCACATATCAAAGCTTTCAACATATGATAATCATAATTCAATACACATGGGAAACATGAATATTTCATTCATCAATTAGCATTTATCAATATTATGGGTATAACATTCAACTTGCAAATCTCAAGAACTCAACATAAAGTTCATATGAATAATACCACAAATAAATTAGTTTTCATGATTCTTGAGATGACTTATGGAATTAAAACTCAATCTAACATCAACAACATGATTATAAACATACCATAACAAAATATTCATGATACATAACTTAAAACTTGATTCTTGATCTCCATGGATGAAAGGAATCCATGGATGAACACTATGCATACCTTAGTACTTGATTCTACGAAGATTTACGGAGAGAATTTCTTGAAATTAAATGCTCAATTAAAAATCATCTTTTTGTTCTTGTGAGAAAATGGAAGAAAAGAGTGTATTTAGGTTGAAAATGGGGTTAATTCCCTATTTATGGAATATATAGGGGTTGAAGATGACCAAAATGCCCTTAAGAAAAGAGAAAAGATGCAGTTATCCCTCTATTGACTGTCTGATAGGCTGAAGTAAACTAATCAAACTTTTTACTCTGATGTTCAAATTGAATGAAACTAATTGAATTGGATAGAAGACTCAAATATCTTTCATTTGATATAAAGAAACTCTCCCAGTTTATTATATACAGGAAGTTATGATCGTTTGAAGTTTACTGAAATTATTAACCTGAAATGCGCTTGGAATGTGGGAGCATTTCAAACCAGTGAGTTAAGCCACTTAAATGCACCCAAAATGCACCCGGAATGTGCCCCAAGACATACTAGGGACTTTCCCTATCGCAAAGCAACTTGAAAATCAACAAACGGTGGTCGGTAAGGTCGTCAAATAAATCCCCCAAGTTCGGAGGTATAAAATGACACTAAGTGTTGAACTTGAACACTTAGAAAAAAATTTCTAAGTGTTGAACTTCTATTGAGATTCAAGGAGATAAATGAGCTGAATTTAAATGCAAGATTTTGTGGGGTCTTATATTATCTGCCCCTTGGGAACATTCGTCCTCGAATGAGACTGACTGAGAAGGGAGAAAGGAGAAACTGGAATACATACAAGACATACACTACTGAAACATGATTTCCTTTACTGACATGACTGATAAGATGGACATATTATACTGAAAATGTATATCTGATGCATGGGTAAATGATTTATGAATGTAGGACTGAGTGTTCTAATAAACTGAGTTTCTCAAAATGAGAATGCTTATCTTAATGTTTTTCTGATAAGATGAATCCATGCATATCAGATGCATGATTATATGACTGAACTGATATATGAATGCATGATTGAGAGTACTGGTAAGATGACCACGCATATCTAATATGCGAATACATAACTGAATTGAATCATGAACATGCAATGGTAAAGATACCAAGTTTGAACTAAAATCTGAACATAAGAATGAGTTAGTTCAAGGAAGACTGTTACATTAAACTGAAAACACCGATGAGTCTGAGATTAATTACTTAATATGCTTGAGTGGAAACATGAGAAGATAACTAAGTATGGAACGTGTTACATGAACTGAACTGACTTTGTAATACATGGAATACAATTGAGGTTGGAGCTTAAGGGTCAACTTATGAGTATCCCTTACCCCAAACTGGATTCAATACATAAAAAAAGAATGGAATGCATATGTTATGATAATTTGGGGAATTATAGTATAGCGTATCTCCCCCTTGGGACACTAGGTCCCATAAAGAATACCGACTTTGCTGAGCTACTGAGGGAAACTGAGGCGATGCACAAGCACCTAGGAACTAAAATCGCGACTGATTATCTGAGATCAGAAACTGAAGCATGATGCATAAATTGAGCTGAGATTATATTCACATAATTGGTTTATCTAAGAATGGTTACTTTTATGATACCTTGGATAATACGTCTGGAAGAAAGGGACAGGAGCCAAACTATATGAACTTGTTCGCGTGATTCCTAAACTGAATTACTGGTTTTGTGGACTAACTCATACTAAAAACTTATATAGGGAGAAAGCAAATCTTGGCCTGATCTGAGCTGGACATCAAAATAGGAGATCGCTACATGACTGGGATTCCTTATATTAGGAGGCAGGCCTATGAAATATCATCCAAGATAAAGGGGATAAGCCTCATACACTGCAACTGAGACTAGTAAAAATATTCAAGTAGGTACTGAGCACGAATGTATAGACATACTAACTTATCTGATTACTGAGTAACTGGTAACTGAATGTTGGGTATGTAAGACTTAATTGTACTTAGTCTGAATAGATGTAATGAGACCATAGAGTATTATGCATATGAGAAGGGACTGACTGAGTAACATGAGGTAGCTGAGCATGGATTCATAAAGTATGTATTATTTATGAATGCGAGACCAAGCGTACGACATAGTTCTGAAGTATTTTATGAACTGAAGTAGTGAAATACAAATGACTGAGTAACTAATAATTGTATTCTATGGTCAAGAAAGTCTGAAACTGAATGGAGCTTCTGATATAATTAAAGAACTGAAGCTGACATTATAACTAAGACTATAGCTGATACAAAAGTACTAAATTCTCAAGCTAAGAAATTGGTAACTTAAGTCATAGTCCTGTAGGACTATCTGAGTCCTTTACTGAATATTAATTTATGAACTATCATTGTAATTGGGGTTTAGACTGATGCTGAAGTACTGAACTCTGGGACTTAATACTAATTACTGAGTACTGAATACGAAAACTGTAACTGAGATGGTAACTGAGTTTCGATGGATATGAGATGGGGAATGACGTAAGTCAAGGATCTGAATGTACACTTACACTCTATACTATCCCATCTTCTAAATACAATCTCTCGCTAGCCTTTTACTTGCACACTAATATGATATTCAAGCCTATTTTCATAACTGTATCTTTGTGCAACATGAGCAAGCAATAATCTTTTCCTAACATGAAACATTTACTCTCTCTCATCTAAGCACTACTTATCACTACACTGATTTCACAAGGAGAGCTCACAAAAGTATTAAAATCAGAAGGACCTGAAGCATGAATGGATACAAACTGAACCTGACACATAACTGAAACTATGAGGAATAAAATATCAAAAGTCTGGATTTACCAATAAGTCCTGAACTGAGGATAAACATGACGTAGTCTGAATGATCTAATCAGTAGGGGCATATCTTAAGTCATTGAAGCCGAGTATACTGTAAAGCGTGACATGTGTACATGAGTCATGAACTGCATGATCTAAATTTGGAGTTTCTGTGTTCATGAGACATGATTCATAACACTGAGTGAACTACAAGCGCATACGATTCTATGGAAAATGTGTGAATATAAGCTGCGTTCGTGGAACTGAGATGTGAAGCATGCATAAGCATCAGGCTAACTAAAGTAAAAAACTTTGTATTGAGATAAGGATGTGTCGGGAATTGTCTTTCCTTACTACTTTTCTATACATACTGGCACTACTACTAGAATCTGAGGGCTTGACTTGGTCACTTGCTCTATCCTCTATCTGTAGGAATGTGAGATTCACTGCTTCTGTTACCTTGAAAGTAAGGTGGAGTTGACATGCATAGTTCATGATGAGAAACTACATGAATTTCCTTAAAAAACTTTTATAGCACGATCTGAGAAATGAAAGAAGGAAAAATATTCCTAAAACATCTCATATCCTCTTGCACACAAGTGTGGTGCACAACACACCCATGTACAAGACTCTACTAGATGCGGCTTTCAGACTTCCTAGGACACTGTTGAACCTTAGGCTCTAATACAAAGTTTATAACCCCCCGATTTTCTGAACTGGAATGCTACACGGTGCTTATGACCCCGAAGGACCACAAGCTAACCCATGTCTAATATCTATACCTGTAAATTGCATAATATCTCATAAAATGCAAAAAATATGAACTGAAAGGCCGTAAGGTTCAATACTGCATAACTGAATAATAATAACATCTGAATGAAGTGGTATCACAACACCAAAACAAACTAAAATACTGAATTCTAAATATGACAATACTGTAGCCATCTAAAAGCCTCTAAGCTGTCTGAATAAGGATTTGAAGAAACATGTCTCCAACTAACTCCCTACAACTGAAAACTAGATGAAATAATAAATAAAGTAATAATCATATCATCCTTAAATGAAGAGGACTCACTGCAACTCTAAGTACTAGAATTCTACTGCTACTGTTGATCTAGAACTCGTGTCTCTGAACCAATGGTGTAAATAAAAAGGAAAACCATAGCGCAAATGCATCGGTACGATTGAATGCACTGGGTATGCAAGTGAGGTAGGATGATGCACGGGGTTCATATATATGCATGAACAATGCTAACCCACCGACTAGTATGAACATAAGAATACACACATGCACACGTAAGTGTAACTGACATTATGATAGGACTGAATATTGAGTTTTGACTACTGAGTCTACTGATAACATGGATTTACTGATATCTGAGTTTACTAATACTAGGATACAAATCAACTGTATTACTGATAAGCTGACAACTGAGTTTACTTATATAGATATCTAAATGATTATTTCTGATAGTTTTGATTATGAAAAACTGATCTGATTGACGGTATTTGATAGTCATAAATCTGAATACTAATAACATAAGTTCTAATAATTGATATAACTGATAATATGAGTTTTGATAACTAATATAACTAATAACATATGTTCTAATAAATGATAACATGAATGATTGTATCTGATAGTCCTAAATTTGATGGAACTATCTGTGTTTCATACTATATCTAAGTTAACTGTATTTGACAGTCCTGAAATATGTAGAACTATCCAAGTTCTATTACTGAGACTGAATGACTGTATTTGACAGTCCTGATTCTGTAACTGAAATTGTGGGAAGTAATCATCTAACTAATATGCCCCTTTTTAGATAATTTGGGGTCAAACCTGTAACCCCAGTTGGAAGGGTATCAGTACCGTGCCATGGATAAAGATAAGATGTGAGTTAACCCTCTCTGACAAGATGCTCTATCGGCAACCCTCGTTGGCAGGAAAACTCGTATGAGATATATCAACCCTCTAATCTGGCAGGAATATATCTCAACCTATGGTGGCTACGTAGTTCTGTAACACTGAGCTTTCTACTAAGGGTCAAACCCGCTGATCTGGCAGGAATACCCCCATCCCTTATTTCGCTCGGTGTTGAATCCTACTTTTAACTGAATAGACACTGAACATGATTAACTGAACTGATTTGTTTCCTATTCATACTAGGATTAACTGAACTATTACTGATTATTTTTTTTAACAGAATTGAACTGCGTTACTGAGTTTACTGAGTTTTGATAATTGCCGGAACACTGTTGAATTCTTATAACTGACAGAGCATAAGTTCTGTTAGCTGGCTGAGTACTACTGTAATTCCTAAGATCTGAGCTAAATACTGAATATTACTGTACTGATACTGAGATGTACTAAATTTCGTAGACTAACGAAATATTACTGAATCCATTAACTGATTGAATTCATGAGATTTTTGAGATTGCTGAGCAGATACTGAAGTTACCAAGTTTTACTAAGTCATGAGACTAACTGAATTCTACTGATCATGGCTTGACTGAGAGTATCATGAAAATAGGACATGGCTCTAGGCACACGGCTATATTTTTGTAAGACCTCATAAAGTTTCTGTAACGTTTGAGCCCGAAACAAAGTTAAGAAAAGCTTAAGACTTAGAAATTTTACTAAGTGTTCCAACTCTTAGTTCATTTTTGAGCTCTTAATCTTTGATGAATTATTTATCAACCTTCCCAACCTTCGATTCTTGATTTTTTTGTTGCATTGCGATGGGGTAAGGTCGTAGTACATAATGGGTGAGTTTCAAAATTTTTAGACGATCCTAAGGGCATGTTTGGGTTGGAGAAATAGTAGCTCTAGGCAATAAGCTCGTGTCGACCAGGTAAGAGCACTGCAGTACATCAGGTGACACCTGGCAAGTCCGGTGGGATAATCCAGGCAATGCGGGCCTTAGAGCGGTGGACTAGAGCAGGCGGTGCCTGCTCTATCACGCCAGGCCAGTTTCTGCATCCCTTTCCCCACTCATTAAGGGCATTTGGGGTATTCTCACACACTATATCCTCTTTAACATGGGATTAATACCCAAAGCACCAAAATAATCTTTATTTCTCTCAATTTCACCAAGAACAACCCTTAGGGTTTCAACATAAAAACCCTAATAGCTATAGATTCAACCGTGGGAATTCTATAATTTTTGTATATTTGGAATCCCCGTTACGAGTTCTACCAGGGACACCCAAAAGTTCATGAATAATATTTTGTAATTCGAAAAGTCATTCAAAGCTAAAGGTTTTTAAGGTTGGGGTTGTGAATAAGAATACCCTTTCATTATTGTGCCCAAAAGTTATATATTTTGTTAAGTATTTTGTAAATTTATGAAAAATTCCTACCATTCTATTATATTTTGAGATTATGAGATTTTTATCTTGATCAAACTTTGAATTGCCATACTTTTATGCATATTAAAGTTTTGAATGGTCAAGTTATTGTTTAAGTTGCATAATCCTATGTTTATATCATGTTTTTGAGAATTTCCAAGTCTTGTTGTTGTAAATTGAATCTTGTGGTAAATGTATGACTTGTTGATGATTTTTAAGAGAATTTCAAGAAGTGATTTTTGACTATAAGCTAAAATATAAATCCATATTCTTGAGTTTGAAGAAAAAAGGGATGCATTTTGGCTCCTATGAATATATATATTTTTGAAGTGTTTTAAGGTGGATTTTCTAAAGTTCTGAGCTAAGTAAGGGAGTAGTATTTAGCATAGAGATGGGCTTGATTCCGAGTTCTCATTCCCCAGAACTACGTGCCCCCGTAGGTTCTTGATATACCCCAAGTGGGTTAAGACAGTGATCACTAAAGGTTAAGGTCCTACTCCGATGGAAAGGATAGGATCGCTCTCCCCAACATGGGAAAGACATTGGATTCCATGTAGCTCACATGGTTTATGTCGGTTAAGAGAAACTCCCTAAGTTATCGAGTCTCCCAAGTTCCCTAAGTCCCCAATCCTAAAGTCATAGAGTTATACAGTTTTGAAGTTACTAAGTGTTCTACTTTCTCTCTAAGATCAAAGCTTTGTGTTTTGGAAATTATAAGTTTTTTGAAAAGAAGATGGTTTACAAGTTCATGTCTCATAATTACTTCTCTTTTATTTATAAAGTTTGTTTTTAAGCTATGTGGTTCATCTATTATAGTATGCATGTTTTCTACAAAAGCTTATGATACTTATTATTTTAAGTGCACACTCCCCCATATGCTCAGTATATTTCCAAAGTATTGACCCACATGTTCTGTCTATGTTTTATATTATCCTCATAATGTAGGTTTAGGTACTCAATTTTAGCCTCATCAGTGATCATCCGAGCACTCCTACTTACCTATCATCAGTGGTGAGTCCTCATGTTTTGGGGACCATTTATTATAGAAATTCAGTAATTATTTTTTTCTTTTCAGTTGAGTATGAGTCAGTTGGGGACCTGTCCCAATGGCTCTCTAGTCGAGTAGTAGAGGTTTATCAGACTAGTTGTCAGATTTCCAGTGTTTTGAGGTTTCTTTAGTATTTTGAATGTTCAAATATTTGAGTTTCGTTCTTATCTTTTGGTTATTTGAAATAGTAATATTAATGTGCATCTATTTCATCTCTAAGTAAGTAAGTATAAGAAGTAACAGGCTCAAAGGTTTAGCTTGGGGCTACTTGTAGCCTTAAGCATCGTGTGACATCTCGGGACCAGTTTTGAGGCGTTACAAACTTAGTATCAGAGCCTAAGTTTTAACGATTCCTAGGGATTCTGAAAAACCATGTTAAGTAGAGTCTTGATCATCGGTGTGTAGCACGCCACATCTATGAGCAAGAGGCTACGAAATGTTTTAGGAAAAAATCATTTCTTTCTTTCAAGACCATCGTGCTTAAAGTTGTCTCTCCTAGATATTAACTCGTGCTATGTTATTTCAGAATATGCCTCCTCGCCAAACTCAAAGAAATAACAATGATCGGTAACCCCAGCTTGCTGATCCTCTGAATGAAAACATATCCCATGTTGAATTTTGGGCAGTTATCCAAGTTCTAGCCCAAGCCATCACCGTTCAGGCTAATCAGGCCGCAGCTCCCACAGTGGCGGGAGGTGACTTAGAAGCTGCCAAAATTTGTGACTTTAAGAGGATGAGTCCACCTGAGTTTTATAGGTCTAAGGTAGGAGAAGACCCATAGCTATCTCTTAAGGAGATAAGAAAGATTACGCAGATCATGCATGTGTCTAAAGAAGAGAGTATGGATTTGGCCTCATATAGTTTGAAGGACATTGTATATGATTGGGTAGTTTCTTGGAGGAAAGGGAGACGGGAGGATCAGGCTCCTATTTCATGGAAGGTGTTCTAAGATACGTTCTTGGATTGGTTCTTCCCTTTGAAGTAGAAGGAGACGAAGATTGAAGAGTTCGTGAACTTGAGACAGGGATCCATAACTATTAAGGAGTACTGCTTAAAGTTCAACCAGCTCTCTAAGTATGTGCCTGACTTGACCTCCGACGCCCAAACTTGTATAAGAAAGTTTGTGATAGGTGTGTCGGGATTTGTGCTGAAAGAATATCAAACTTCTATGTCGAACAAGGAGATAGATTTGTCTAGGCTAATGATCTATGCACATCAAATAAAAGAGGATAAGGTAAAGGAGAGGGACAGAGTGAGAAATAACAAGAGGACCATATCTAATCAGAATGAGTACAACCAGGCTAGATCTCAGGGAAGGAACCACCCTCAATTCCAGAATCACTCTTCTATGCCATCCCCTTCTTCAGCTAGTGCTCCTGCACCTAGAGGTAGGAAAGAGCAAGGAGACAGATCTTCTATGTCCAGGTCTCAGCAGGGCGTGACCAACAGGCCTAATATCCTACCTTATGCTAAGTGTGGTAGGACCCATTTGGGTAAGTGTCTAGCAGAGCAGCGTGGTTGCTTTGGTTGTGGCGAGATGGGCCATAGGCTTAGAGAGTGTCCTTATGCCAGATAGGGAAACAAAGATACCCAACCTCACACTCAGTCTACTAGTGTGCCAGCTCCCGCAGCCCATCCAGTTTCTCCTCAGGGCGCATCTTTTAGTACTGTTGGCAGTCAGTGCTAGAATAAATTCTATGCTCTACCTTCCCGTTAGGAGCAGGAGGATTCTCCCGACGTTTTTACTGGTATGTTTCGTGTATTTCATATTGATATTTATGTGTTGTTAGACCCCGGGTCAAGTTTTTCCTATGTGACCCCACTTGTTGCTGTGAATTTTGATAAGAGTCCCGAAAGTATTCCCGAGTCGATTCTAGTTTCTACTCCATTAGGGGAGTCTATTGTTGCTAAGCGGGTTAACAAGAATTGTCCTATTATAGTCCTTCATAGAGTCATATTTGTTGATCTGATAGAGTTAGAGATGGTGGATTTTGATGTTATTCTGGGTATGGACTGGCTTCATTTGTGCTATGCTTCCATAGATTGTCGTACATGTGTAGTCAAGTTCCAGTTTCCTGATGAACCTATTTTTGAGTGGTCAGGGAGTTTCGTACTTCCCAAAAGTCATTTTATCTCTTATCTCAAAGTCAGAAAGCTTATATCCAAAGGGTGCATTTACCACTTAGTTAGAGTTAAGGACATAAGTCTGAGACCCCACCTACCAGTCTGTTAGCATTGTCAATGAGTTTCCTGATGTCTTTTTAGAAGATCTTCCAGGCGTACCACTTGATAGAGAGATAGAATTCGGGATTGATCTTCTTCCCGACACTCAGCCCATTTCTATTCCTCCCTATCGTATGGCACCTGCAGAGCTTAAGGAGTTGAAAGAGCAACTCAATGATCTTCTAGATAAAGGTTTAATAAGGCCCAGTGTGTCTCCTTAGGGAGTACCTGTCCTATTCGTACGGAAAAAAGATGGTTCTTCGCGTATGTGCATTGACTATTGTTAGCTTAATAAAGTCACTGTCAAAAACAAGTATCCCCTTTCGAGAATAGATGATTTGTTTGACCATTTGCAAAGTGCAAGTTATTTTTCCAAGATAGACCTTAGATCCAGCTATCACCAACTTAAAGTAAGGAAGTGTGACATCCCAAAGATAGCTTTCCCAACCCGCTATGGTCACTTTTGTAACACCCCGCATTTCGGGCTAGAATAAAAAATATGACTCTGATGCGTTGATAATCCCAGAGCCTTAAATCCTATACCAATTTGGCATGTTAATCAATTTTGTAGTATGTGAATCCATTTGATCATGAATTTAGACCATAGAAGTCCTTTAACTCAAGGACGAGTTAAAACCATTTCGATCGATTAAGTTTTAGTGGACGTTGTAATTTGTGTCAAATTCTATTGACCATAACTCATTGTATATGATGAACTGGGTGGACTACTATATACCAAATTGTAGATAATTGAATAAGCTTTCCAACGATACCAAATTTGCCTAAAATGGACACCCGGTGAAGAAGTTATGGCCTTTCAAAGTTGAATGTGTCGCCTATGCACATATAGGCGATGCATAGGGCGGCGCCTATGCAAATATAGGCGATGCATAGGGCGGCGCCTATGTAAATTTAGGAAATTCAAAGGGCGGCGCATAGTTATGGTTTCAGGTGACGAAAACACTCCGTTTTGAGTTACTTTAAGTGCAAGTTAGTCCTTACAAAACCCAAAATCGTCCTTACCCACTCCTAAATGGATTTGGGCTTATTAACAACATTGAAGCCTCCTATAAAATCCCAAAATCTAATACTTCAAGAACTAAAGAGAAGGAGCAACTAGGGTTTGAGAAAATAAGCTTGAAGGACCGATCATTCCGAAACTTCTTCGTGAAACAAATTACAGATTCGGAATCCTCTCGACGTAGGCTTCGATAGATACCAAAAATTCGTGGAGAATAAGGTACGCGGGATTTTCCTAAATTATCATGGGCATAGAAAAATCATGTTTTAGAATGGGGTTTTAAATTATGTATATATATTTATGTATAAGATGTTTTAACATCATTGTTTTGGTCTTTTGACCATCTCCAAAGCGATTTGACAGTTTTTATACATATATGAATTGAGAGCATGATTTTCATGAAACCCCTCTCTTAATGTAATTTTTTCCATGTTTCACGTAATATAAATTGTTTTGAAAGACATCTTGAAGAAAAGAAATTATGATATGAAGTGCTTTGACTTTTGCTATGTTTGGAATACGATTCTTGAACACGAAAGAGAGGGTTGTGAATGTTGAATATGCACGTAATGAAAGAATGCATGGTTTTGCCAAAATGCACATGACCACCATATGTTTGATGAAAGTTTTGCATGGATTTGATTTGAGTTTCGGAACATGACATCTTTAATGTAAACTACATGCTTCGGTGGTCTGAAATGTTATTTCTATGAAAAATCGTGCTAAATGCACTATGGCTCAGAAATAGGACTTGCAAGTCTTGGTATGACGATACCAACTCAGACAAATGCCGTAACAGACACAGACTAGTTCAGAAATCAGATTTTTATCAGACTTTCATGATTTAGAAATTTCAGAATGATAAATGTTCAGAAAAGGCTAAAATAGGGCATAAAAAGAGCTTAGGTGGTTCCCTGAAGAAGGCGGGAGTTTAGAAAACTCATTGCCTAAAATCGTGGTTTACCGACCCAGGTATACTATTATGCGCTGACTTAAATGTCCTGTGGCGTATCAGACTCAGACACTCCAACCCTTGCGGCACACTTGGGTTGGGGGCTTCCCCGCCGAGTCAATGGCAGATTCCATACAGCTCGTGGAATATTCATACTTGTAGGGGAATACCACCTAACTCAGAAGTAAAACACAGATCATGATTTGAAATGAACAGACAGGTTGCATGTTTTCAGAAAGTGCCCATGTGTTTTTCAGAAACAGTTTTATACATGATGTGTTGATGAAAAATTTCTTTCCCTTAATATATATATATATATGTATGTTCCATTATACTACTTTTGGATTGCTTCGCGTGCCAGTACTTTTGTGCTGACCCCCCCCCCTCCTTCCAGGTTCTGAGGCACAGTCTAGGGGTCCAGCTACTCAGTAGACATTCTCGGTCTTGCAGACTTGATCTCAGAGTGGTGAGCCTTCTATTATTCGGAAGGCCTAATTATGTCAGACACTATCTTATTTATTATGTTTTTGGTTTACTGGGGGCCTTGTCCCAGCTTCTTTTCAGACAAACGTTTATGTTCGTAGTTGAGATTTCGCAGACTGATGTCAGATAGTATTATTCAGAAATATTGCAGGACTTGACCATGTTTTCCGTACTCAGTTTCAATTCCGCATTTTTATTATGATTATGAATGTTGTGCATGATAACCAGATAGAGAATGGGTGTTCCGGGCCTTCATGGTTCGGGATGCTCGTCACGGCTAGGGCCTAGGCTCAGGTCGTGACAACTTTGAATTTTTTGTCATGTCTTTCTGGCTAACTAATATCCCAGCAGCTTTCATGGACCTCATGAATTGAGTGTTCAAGAAATATCTTGACATATTCGTCATTGTTTTTATCGACGACATCCTTGTGTATTCTCAAAGTGAGAGTGATCATGCCGACCATCTTAGAATTGTCCAACAAACTCTTAGAGATCATTAGTTATTCGCCAAATTCAACAAGTGTGAGTTTTGGCTAAGGTATGTAGCATTTTTAGGTCATATTATTTTAGCCGAAGGTATTAAATTTGGTCCTCAAAAGACAGAAGCTGTAAGAAATTATCCTAGACCTATCTCTCCATCTGACATTAAGAGTGTCTTGGGTCTAGCCAGTTAATACCGTCGATTCGTTGAGGGGTTCTCTTCTATCACGTCTCCCATGACTCGGATGACCCAAAAGAAGGTAAAGTTTCTCTAGACAGATTCCTGTGAGAAGAGTTTTCAAGAGTTTAAGACTCGACTCACTTCATCCCCTTTGTTGACTTTGCCTGATGTTGTAGATGGATTTGTGGCTTATCGTGATGCTTCGAGAGTTGTTTTGGGTTGTGTGTTAATGATGCAGATGGATTTGTGGCTTATCGTGATGCTTCGAGAGTTGTTTTGGGTTGTGTGTTAATGATGCAGATGGGTAAAGTTATAGCCTATGCTTTTAGGTAGTTGAAACCTCACGAAAAGAATTGCCCAACCCATGACTTAGAGTTGGCTGCTGTAGTGTTTGCTTTGAAAATCTGGAGACATTACTTGTATGGTGTGGATGTTGATGTTTTTACAGATCATAAAAGCCTGCAGTATGTGTTAACTCAAAAGGATTTAAATCTTAGGCAGAGAAGGTGGTTAGAACTGTTAAATGACTATGACATGAGCATGTTGTATCATTTGGGCAAGGCCAATATAGTGGAAGATGCCCTTAGCAGGTTGTCTATGGGTAGTGTTTCGTATGTTGAAGAGGGTAAGAAAGAGTTGGCTCTTGATGTGCACTATTTTTCTAGGTTGGGTGTTAGACTGCTTGATTCTGCTGAGGGGAGTATGTTAGTGCAGAGTAGTTCTGAATCATCCTTAGTTTTAGAAGTGAGGGAAAAGAAGGACTTAGATGCTAGTTTGGTCAGACTGAAAGAGTCAGTCAAGGATCAAAAGGTGGTGGTTTTCTCCCAAGGGGGAGATGGTGTGTTGAGATTGCAAGGAAGATTGTGTGTTCCTGATGTTGATGATCTGAGGCAAAGAATTATGGTGGAAGTGCATGGTGCACTGTATTCTATTCATCCTGGTGCTACCAAAATATACCGCAACTTATGGGAAATCTATTCGTGGCGTGGTATGAAGAAGGATATATCTATGTTTGTGGCGAAGTGTGCAACATGTTAGCAGGTTAAGGTCAAAGACCTGGTGGTGTGATGCTAGAGTTTAGTAGTCCAACTTGAAAGTGGAATGAGGTGAATATGGATTTTGTGACTGGTTTACCTCTGTCCCAACGCCATCATGATTCTATATGGGTTGTTATTGATAGGTTGACTAAGTCAGCACATTTCTTGCCCGTGCATACATTCTATTCAGCTGAGGACTATGCTAGACTGTACATTTGAGAGTTAGTCGGGATGCATGAAGTTCCCCTGTCTATCATTTCGTATAGGGGTACTCAGTTTACTTCTCAGTTCTGGAAGGCATTTCAGAAGGGTCTTGGAACCTAAGTTCATTTGAGTTCCATGTTTCACCTGCAGACTGATGGTCAGACCGAGATAACCATCCAGACTTTGGAGCATATGTTGAGAGTGTGTGTTCTCGATTTCAAAGAAAGTTGAGATGAGAATTTGCCACTGATTGAGTTCATGTATAACAACAGTTATCATGCTAGTATCAAGATGGAACCGTTTGAGGCTTTGTATGGTAGAAGGTGTAGATCACCCATAGGCTGGTTCGAGGTGGGTGAGGCTACTATAGCTGGACCTGATGCAGTTTTTGAGGTGATGGAGAAAGTAAGGTTTATTAGAGAGAGGTTGAAAATAGCTCAGAGTAACCAAAAGTCATATGCAGATGTGAGGCGTAGAGACTTAGAGTTTGAAGTGGATGATTTGGTGTACCTAAAAATTTCACCTATGAAAGGGGTGAAGAGGTTTGGGAAGAAGGGGAAGCTTAGTCCCCGGTATGTTGGTCCTTACAGGCTTCTGAATCATGTTGGGAGAGTGGCTTATAAAGTTGAGTTCCCTGCAGAATTATCAGTTGTTCATCCTATCTTTCATGTTTCCATGCTTCGGAAGCACATGGGTGAGTGTGTGGTTGTGGATCCTTCGAAAAGCCCTGATATTCAAAATAGTCTTTCGTTTGATGACGTTTTGGTGAGATTATAGATCACCAACTCTGGAGACTAAGGAACAAAGAAGTTCCATTGGTCAAAGTTTTGTGGCGAAATCGGTCTATTGAAGGTGCTACTTGGGAAGCTGAAGCTGATATCAGAACCAAGTACCTGCACCTCTTCTCCTTAAGTTCTGATAAAGGCAAAGGTATATTTCTCTCTTAATTCAGCCCCTTTTTTAATCATGTTGCATCTGTACAGTTATTTCCATTATGAGTTAAGCATTCTTTGAAGTTTCCGAAAGTTTAGTATGAAGTCAAGTAGTTTAGCCAAGTGTTTCAGTTGTGTATCCTTTTCTTTTCTCTTTGTTCCTATCATGTCTAGCGACATTCGAGGATGAATGTTTCCAAGGGGGAGATATTGTAAGACCCCTTAAAGTTTCCGTAACGTTAGAGCCGGAAAAAAAGCTAAGAAAAGCTTAAAACTTAGAAATTTCACAAAGTTTTCCAACACATAGTTCATTTTTGAGCCCTTAATCTTCGATGAATTATTTCGCAACTTTCCCGACCTTCGATTCTTGATTTTTTGTTGCGTTCAGATGGTGCAAGGTCATAGTACATAATGGGTGAGTTTCGGAATTTTTAGATGAGCCTAAGTGTATGTTTGGGTTGCAGAAACAGTAGCTTTGGGTGATAAGCCCGCGTCGCCAAGGTAAGAGCACTGCAGTACATCAGGCGACACTTGGAAAGTCCGCTGGGCTAAGCCAGGCGATGTGGGCCTTAGAGCTGTGGACTAGAGTGGGCGGCGCCTGCTCTATCGCACCAAGCTAGTTTCTGCATCCCTTCACCCACTCATTAAGGGCATTTGCGGTATTCTCCAACACTCTATCCTCTTTAACATGGGATTAATACCCCAAAGAACCAAAATAAGTTTTATTTCTCTCAATTTCACCAAGAACAACCCTTAGGGTTTCAACATAAAAACCCGAATAGCTAGAGATTCAACAGTGGAAATTCTATAATTTTTGTAAATTTGGAATCCCCGTTACGAGGGCTACGACGGACACCCAAAAGTTCGTGAATAGCATTTCATAATTCGGAAAGTCATTCAAAGATCAAGGTTTTTAAGGTATGTGCTTATGAACAAGAACACCCTTTCGTTCTTGTGGCCAAAAGTTATATATTTTGTTAAGTATTTTGTAAATTTATGAATAATTCCTACCTTGCTATTATATTTTGAGATTATGAGATTTTTATCTTGATCAAGCTTTGAATTGCCATACTTTTATGCAAATTAATGTTTTGAATGGTCAAGTTATGGTTTAAGTTGCATGATCCTATGTTTATATCATCTTTTTGAGAATTTCCAAGTCTTGTTGTTGTAAATTGAACCTTGTGGTAAAAGTATGACTTTTTGATGATTTTTAAGAGAATTTCAAGAAGTGAGTTTTGACTATAAGCTAAGATAGAAATCCACATTCTTGAGTTTGTAGAAAAAGAGGATGCATTTTGTCTCCCATGAATATATATATTTTTGAAGTGTTTTAAGGTGGATTTTCTAAAGTTCTGAGCTAAGTAAGGGAGTAGTATTTAGCATCGAGTTGGTCTTGATTCTAAGGTCTCATGCCCCAGAACTACGTGCCCCCGTAGGTTCTTCATATACCCCAAGTGGGTTAAGACCGTGAACACTGAAGTTTAAGGTCCTACTCCGATGGAAAGGATAGGACCGCTCTCCCCAACGTGGGTAAGACGTTGGATTCCATGTATCTCACTTGGTTTATGTCGGTTAAGAGAAACTCCCTAAGTTATCGAGTCTCCCAAGTTCCCTAAGTCCCCAATCCTAAAGTCACAAAGTTATAAAGTTTTGAAGTTTACTAAGTGTTCTAATTTCTCTCTAAGATCAAATCATTGTGTTTTGGAAAGTATAAGTGTTTCGAAAAGAATATGGTTTACAAGTTCATGTCTCATACTTACTTCTCCTTTATTTATAAAGTTTTCCTTTAAGCTATGTGGTTCATCTATTATAGTATGCATGTTTTCTACAAAAGCTTATGATACTTATTATTTTAAGTGCACACTCTCTCATATGCTCAGTACATTCCCAAAGTACTGACCTACATGTTTTGTCTATGTTCTATATTATACTTGTAATGTAGGTTCAGGTGCTCAGTTTCAGCCTCATCAGTGATCATCTGAGCAAATCCTACTTACCTATCAGCAGTAGTGAGTCCTCATGTTTCGGGGACCTTTTTTTACAGACATTCAGTAATTATTTATTTCTTTTCAGTTGAGTATGAGTCAGTTGGGGACGTGTCCCAATGGATCTCTAGTCGAGTAGTAGAGGTTTGTCAGACTAGTTGTCAGATTTCCAGTGTTTTGAGGTTTCTAAAGCATTTTGACTGTTCAGATATTTGAGTTTCATTCATATCTTTTGGTTATTTGAGATAATAATATTAATGTGCATCTATTTCATCTCTAAGTGAGTAAGTATAAGAAGTAACAGGCTCAAAGGCTTAGCTTGGGGCTACGTGTAGCCTTAAGCACCGTGTGACGTCTCGGGACCCAGTTTTGGGGCGTTACAATTTTTCGGGTACAAGTACCCCCAGGACTCGATAGAAGGAAACTGACACAACATGACAATTCTTGATCATAGGACTAAAGTCCATAATTCATAATACCATAAGTTGGGGATTTCATGAAAGCACTTGATAATCATAATCTTGTACATGAATAGGAATGTATCCTAACATATCATAATTTCACAATTTTAATTTCACTTGCATGACATGAAATTGTATACATGATAACATAATGTAGTTTCATTACTTAACTTTCATGAACCATTTGTCAAACATTTGCAAGACATAGCTTCAACATGGAAATCATTTAGATCATGTAATATTAACATGAATTCATTATTTAGATCACCAATGGATCACAAGGCACAATTTATTCACTTGAACATTTTCACAAACACATGAAAGGCATGGTTTTATACTTAGTCATATATAAAATGCTCCCAATTCATGACCATAACCACCAATTCACATATCAAGGTTTTCAACATATGATAATCATAATTCAACATACATGGGAAACATGGATATTTCATTCATCAATTAACATATATCAATGTTATCGGTATAACATCCAACTTGGAAATCTCAAGAACTCAACATAAAGTTCATATGAATAATACCACAAATAAATTAGTTTTCATGATTCTTGAGATAACTTATGGAATTAAAACTCAATTTAACATTAACAAAATGATTATAATCATCCCACAACAAAATATTCATGATACATAACTTAAAACTTGATTCTTGAGCTCCATGCATGAAAGGAATCCATGGATGAATATAATGCATACCTTAGTACTTCATTCTACGAAGATTGGCAGAGAGAATTTCTTGAAATTAAATCCCCTATCGAAAACCATCTTCTTGTTCTTGAGAGAAAATGGAAGAAAAGAGTGTATTTTGGGTGAAAATGGGGTTAATTCTGTATTTATGGAATATATATGGGTGGAAGATGACCAAAATTCCCTTAAGAAAAGAGAAAAAACACAGTTGTCCCTCTATTGACTGTCTGATAGGCTGAAGTAAATTGATCATAAGTTTTTACTTCGATGTTCAAATTTAATGAAACAGATTGCATTGGATGGAAGACTCAAAGATATTTCATTTGATATATTGCATCTCTCCCAGTTAATTATACACAGTAAGTTATGATCATTTGAAATTGACTAAATTTTTTGACCTGAAATGTGCCCAGAATGCGGGAGCATTTCAAACCAGTGAGTTAAGCCACTTAAATGCGCCCAAAATGCGCTCAGAATGTGCCCAAGACGTACTAGGGGCTTTCCCTATCGCAAAGCAACTCGAAAACCAATAAACGGAGGTCGGGAAGTCATCAAATAAATCCCCGAAGTTCAGAGGTATAAAATTAGACTAAGTGTTGAACTTGAACACTTAGCAAAAATTTACTAAGTGTTGGACCTTCTATTGAGCTTCAAGAAGCTAAACGAGCTGAATTTAAATTCAAGATTTTGTGGGGTCTTACATTATGTATATGGAATAGTGTACCATGACATGATAGCATGTATTTCCATCTATGTACAAGTTTATGAAATTCATGTTCTTGATGAAATGCATTATTGATTGTATTAGGAGTTGCTGACCATTTTTATGTGTTCAAGAATTGTCCTATCTTATTATTTTTATGCTACCGAGTCCAGGGGGTATTGAATACCTGACAATTTAGCTAATTACCTAGAGCCAATGCCAGTTTCAAGATAATCTCAGTCGTGCAATGATCAATTGAACCTAGTCAGTTACAGAAGTTAGGATCACTCAATAGACTCAATATCAGTCCATTCCCATTCAGTATTCAGTTAAATCTTCATAAACTCAGTCATTTAGCAGAATTTAGTAGTATTCCATCAGTCAATAGAACTCAGTGAACTCAGTTCAGTTCAGTTAAACAATATTATCAGTAAGAGTTAAGTTAAGCTTAGTATGAACTAGGAAATTAGTTCAGTGTCTGTCCAATTAGTAGTAGGATTCAACACCGAGTGAACCCAAGGATATGGACTCACCTACCAGTAGAGGGTGTGATTTTTAGAAGCAATTCTTGCATTCCAAAACTATGTAGCCAGTGTTGGTTGAAACATCAAACCTTCCAGTTGAGGGTTGATAAGGTGGATTAACCTATCCGTTGAGGGTCCCACCATTCTCACTAGAGTATCTGCCAGATGAGGGTAACTCTCAGTTTGTCCTTACTCGTGGCACAGTATTGATACTCTTCCAATTGGGTTATAGGTTGGACACCAAATCAATTAGAAAAAGGGCATATTGGTTAGATAATTACCTCTCACAATCTCAGTCTCAGTCTTCAGTAAAGAACTCATATAGTTCCATAGATCTCAGGACTATCAGATACAGTCACTTAGATCAATATGAAACTCATCTAGTTCCATCAGAATCAGGACTGTCAGAAATAGTCATTCAGTTAATAGTACATCAACTATTAGTAATCTATGTTATCAGTAAACATAGTATTTGGAATCATTATGACTTTAGTTACGGTTATTCTCACTCAGTCATGTTCATAGTACTCACTCAATTATAGTTCATGCATATAAGACCATGCATTCAACCTACCTCACTTAGCATACTAGTACATTCTCACGTACTGACACATACTTTTATTTATGCTATGGTGTTTTATACAATAGTTTCAGACGCTCAGGTTCCCGATCGCGCATAGATAGCTTCAAATTTAACCAGCTGCAATAGATTTAGTTGTGAGTCCTCCTCATTCAAGGATGTTCTATTATTTCATTATTTTATTACTTTAGTACTTTGTTTATTTACAGTAGTCAAACTTAGTTGGGGGCTTGTCCCATCAAATCTACAGTTAAAAAGTTTTAGAGGTTTTTCAAATTACAGTGTTTTTAGACAAATATTTAATTTTTGATATTGTTATACCTCATTTAGTATTGAACATGATGGCATTTCAGCTTATTATTCTGCATTATACAGTATTATTATTCAGTATTTACAGTAGGTACCAATCATGAGTTAGCTTATGGTCCTTCGGGATTATGAGCATCATGTAGCGTCCAGTGTACAGACTCGGGGCATTACAAACTTGGTATCAGAGGATAGGGTTCAACAATGTCCTACGAAGTCTGAAAGCCGCATTTAGTAGAGTTTTGTACATGGGTGTGTTGCACACCACACTTATGGACAAAAGGCTATGAGATGTTTTAGGAATAATTTCCCTTCTTTTAGTATTTATATCCTATGAGTGAGCATGATCTCAAGTTAAACTCTCAGTATAATCTATTTCTCCCTTTCGTTACAGAACATACCTCCTAAGAAGGGTAACAAAAGGGATAATTGAAAATCAGTCAGCACCATAGCCCATCTTGGCATATCCTCATGATGAGCCTGTCTTCTATGCAGAAATCAGAGCTACATTCACTACTCGAGCTAATTCAGTCGTAGCTCAGAATGAATGTCCAGCTTCTATTTTAGCTAACCCAGTGGTCAATTATACTGTATCTAGAATTCGGGACTTCACCTAAATGAATCCTCCTTCTTTTACCGAGTCTAAGTCAGATGAGTACCCACAGGAATTCCTTGATCAGGTACAAATGGTTACATATATTATAGGGGTGAATATTAGTGAGAGTGATTAGCTAGCTGCATATCAGTTACAGGATGTGGCTCACATATGGTTTAAATAGTAGAAAGCAGAGAGGGCCATAGATGCAGGGTTCATTGAATGGAAGGAGATCCGCTGCCTTCTTAGATAGATTCTTTACCCTAGAGTTGAGAGAAGCTAATGTGTTAGAGTTTATTAATATCAGGTAGGGCAATATGAAAGTGAAAGATTATTCTCTCAAGTTTACTCAATTATATAGATACTCTCCTCATGTGGTGGAAGATAACATCTCTAAGTTGAGTAAGTTTTTGTCTGGAGTGAATGATATGTGGTCAAGGAGTGTAGGACCACAATGTTGATTCAGGAGATGGACATAGCCAGGATTATGGTCCATGGTCAACAGAGAGAGGAGCAAAAGAATTGTAATGCCCCAAAAATCTATCCAAGATGTCACACGGTTCATATGACCACAAGTGATCCCAAGCTAACCCATAAGCTGCATACTACTAAGTAACTGAATAAATATGAAATAAATATTGAGTTTACTATGCGGAAACATAGAATGAAGAAATCTGAGAAATTTCAATACTGATAAAGATTTACAATCTGATAAATTTGAAGAATGAAACTGAAATTTACATGACTGACTCTAACTGTCATCTGTGAAGTCTCTACTATACTGACTTTAAATAGTTGGGAAGCTACTCCAACTATCTTTAATCAATACATATGAATAAGGAAATAAATTGCATAAGTAAATCTAACTAAAGTCCCTGGAGTAGGAGAACTCATCATCTTGCTGGCTGGAATCTGCAACTGTCTGAGTCTGAATGTGCATACTAAAACTTGTATCAACATTATGAGAAAATATAGCACATAGACATATATGTGGATCAGTACTTTGAGGATGTACTGAGTATATGGGGATGTAATCATAAGTAAAACTGTAACTATATATATAAGTGCACATATATTTTGTAAACAGTGCATGCCACTACAAGAAGCACAGTTTTTGTGACAACTTTCAGTGGCGATACAAACAGTTGCCACAAAAACTAGCATTTTTATGGCGACATGTAAAGGTCTCCACAAAAGGTATAAGATTTAGGGGCGATAGTTAAAGTCGTCACTAATAGTCACATATTTAGTGGAGACTATGCATACGTCACCACAAAAGGATTAAGATTTAGGGGCGATAGTTACAGTCGCCACTAAAAGTGACATATTTAGTGGCGACTATGCATACGTCGCCACAAAAGATATAAGATTTAGGGAAGACCGGTAAAGTCGCCACTAATACTGACATATTTAGTGGCGACTATGAGTAGGTCGCCACAAAAGGTATAAGATTTAGGGGCGACTGTTAAAGTCACCACTAATAGTGACATATTTATTGGCGGCTATGCGTAGGTTTCCACAAAAAGTATAAGATTTAGGGGCGACAGCTAATGTCGCCACTAATAGTGACATATTTAGTGGCAACTATGCGTAGGTCGCAACTAAAGGTATAAGATTTAGGGGCGGAAGTTAAAGTTGCCACTAATAAAAATTATTTACGATAATAATAAAAATATAGAATAATTAATGATATAAATTAAAAGCCCAAAAAGTTTAAAAAGTAAACCAAATCAAAAGTTCAAATTTTCATTTTGCATTGTTTTTTCTTTAAAAAATAAATTAAGTTATTTGTAAATATATTTTGGATATATATTTTATATATCGACAATCCACATTCTTGATTTAAAAATATATAAATTATTCTATTTCTTTTTTAGTATAATATCATTTTTTACAATTTATTATTAATTCAAATATGAAATTTTAGATAATTTCATTAATATTTATTAAATTATTTTTTCACAAATATATTGTCTATTATTATATTTACTATAATTTTTATTGTTGTTGTTATTATTATCGACATTTTTATAATAATTTTTGCGTAACATTAATTTATTTTAATAGGAGCTAGTGCTTAGGCTAATTATTTATTTATTTCTGTATGATTTGGTACATTCACTTCAGACGTACTAATTTTAATCATTCTTATTGCTAGACGCATAACAATGCCATTATTAGTTTGTTAATTTTATTCAAAACCTAAAAAGGTGATGCGAAATTCAAGTGCAATAGTAATTGAGTGAAATGTATAGATAGATTCATGTATTTTAAATTATATAGTAGGATGACGATATGTTTGATTGTTTATATTATTTCATCAACTCTATCAACAATTACCAAATTTAGTAGGCATTTGGGCATGAGAAGTTTGAAGATATTTTGTGATTTTCTTTCTCATATGTATATCACTGATTTGTTACCCATTAAAAATTATATAATTCTCTTGTGGAGAAATATATTTTAATATCGTCTTTGTACCTTTAAGTACTATAGTTGTATTATTGGCAATGAAGCAGATAATGTATAAGTTATATTTTTTTTTGGGAAAAAACAAGTATTAGTGACGACCCATAGTCGCCACAAAAAGTGGGTATTAGTGGTGACCCATAATCTCCACAAAAAGTGACTATTCGAAGATTAATTTTTTGAACTTTGTCTTGTGGTGTGTTTGCTTGCTTTTTTGTGGCAAGTTTTGTCGCCACAGAATGTATGTTTTGTGGCGACTTAGATATGTCGTCAGAAAAAACTTTTAGTTACGGAAGTAATTGCTACGACCCTTATGTCGTCACTAAAAATAATTAGTGGCGAGATTTTTCGCCACTAAAAACCTGATTTCTTGTAGTGATACAAGAACTCACACTGGCTTGAGTAACTGAAAGCTGAGAGATCATATATCATGAATAGTAAAACATGCTATATAAATATCATGAGTCACAACAATTAGTTCTAAAAGTTGTACTACTGCTCTATTTGCACATCATGTAAGCTAAATGAAAAGGGAGCACCTTTATCTTCTAAGAACTAAAAACTATATGTCTGTGATTGAGGCTTAAGTAAAGCAATATTTGAGCAAGTTCGTGAGCCTTTACACTTACTTTTCTAAAATTGGTTTGTTATTCTATTCATAATACTGTTAAAATGTATTGTTAAAAGCTTTAGTGTACATATAAATTAGCTATAGGGAAAGTACTCTATCTGAAGGAAATTCTTTCAAAGCTTTTCTTTACTTGTAGGGAAAAATAGTTTAAAACTATTCTGAAAGCTTTTACTGTTAGGGAGGTTCTCTTAACCGACATAAACCATGCGAGCTACATGGAGTCCAACATCTTACCCACATTTAGGAGAGCTATCCTACCCCTTGCCATCGGAATAGAACCTAATTCATGTGATCGATCACAAGCTAAGTATTTGTCCATATAGAAATGGAAATGCTAAGTCGGTACCTACATTGGCTCGTAGTTCTGTGGAAGATAGGACACGCTAATCCCATAAGGTTCTAAATACTACTCCCTTAGTTATATGCTCATACTGTAGGAAAATTCACTTTTAAAAGTAATAATGCTTCATACTGAAAGCTAACTGTGCATCTTTTCATTTGAAACTGAAATTAAGTTGTAAAGTGAATTTCATGTCTTATCTAGAGATCAAAAGATCAAATCCTTATTCAAAATAGGCTATAAACATATCAAAGTATGCATAAAAGCATAATCATTCTTTAAATAACAACATTCAACTAGGGCTTGATAACCCATGCTTCAAATTCATTTCAAAACATAGTAATGTTCAAGCTTGATAATATAAAGAATCACAATTCAACTCAAAAATCTAAAAATTTTAGTCATAGGCATCAATTTACCAAAAATAGACATGTATTTCAACATCAAGAACACTTACGACATCATAAAATTCAAATAGCCATAAATGGGTATGAACTCTAACTTGAAATTCATGTAAAATCATGTAAATTTATAATTTAAAGCTAGTTTTGGGCACAAGGATTAGAGAATTATCCTTGTTCAAACCCTACATACCTTGGTTGATAAAGATAGATGAACAACTTTCTTTTTAAGATGCTATTTGCGTTCTTAAAGCTAGATTCTTGAAAATCTTGAATTGGGAACCTTGAATCTTGAACTATCTTGGAAAAAGAATGGTGAACTTTAGGGATTTTTGAAGTTGGGTATTTGAGTCCAGGGTTTTTAATTGACAGAAATTGAGGAAGAATCAACATATTGTGCTTAATAATGCCTTTAATTGTCTGTTTTCACGATTCGGGGATGCGGGTAAAAGACTAAACATCCCCTGGGCTTTAAAATTCATAAATGGAATGTCGTTTAAGGCCTCACCGAGATGCGGTGAAAGGTTCAGCACGATACCCACCGCAACACGGGGTTAATGCAATGAGCTACTGGTTTGTGACAGTTGCGATTTGGGGTTCACCATGATGCAGTGTAATCACGATGATCCACTAAAAAATAACACATGGAGATTTGTGTAACGCCCCGATTTGCTGAACCAGAATGCTACACGGTGCCCATGACCCGAAAGGACCACAAGCTAACCCATGACTGATATCTATTCCTGTACAATGCATAACATACTGTATATAATGCGAAAATAAAGGCTGCTAGGCCATAAGGTTCAAATCTGATAAAACATGAAATAAGGATGGGGTATAGAATACCTAAAACAACTGAAATACTGTTTGATCATACTGTAGTCTTAAAAGCCTCTAAACATAACTTTCTGAATTGGAATTTGATGGGACATGTCCCCAACTAACTCCAACTACCGAGATAATCAAAATAATAAGATAATAATGTCCTCGCATGATGAGGACTCACCACTGACTCTGAATACTGAAATATGGAACTCTACTACTGATATGGAGCTGGGACTCGTGTCTCTGAACCTATGGGGTAACATAAAACACCATAGCGTAAATACCTCAGTATGATGGAATGTACTTAGTATGAATGTGAGGTAGGCTATGTGCATGGGGTTCATATGAATGAACAATGCTAACTAACTGACTGACAAGAATGTGAGAATATATGCATAATTACGTAACTGAAACTGATATCATAATAAGATGAATACTGAGTCTAAATACCGATTACATGAGTTTTGCTGATAACTGATATCATGACTTATAACTGAGTTCTGATAAATGATAAAATAAGTGACTGCATCTGACAATCCTAAATTTGATGGAACTAGCTGAGTTCCGTACTATATCTGAGTTGACTGTATCTGACAGTCTTGATATTCTGAAGAACTATCTGAGTTCTTTTACTGAGACTGATACTGATACTGTGGGAAATAGTTATCTAACCAATATGCCCAAAATAATGTATTGTAGCTAAACTGGGGTCTAATCTCTGCCCTGACTGGAAGGGTGTCAATACCGCGCCACTGGTAAAGAAAACTGTGAGTACCCTAATCTGGTAGGTACTCTAATAAGAACGGTGGAGATCCTAGTCTGACAGGTCAAGCCACCTCATCAACCCTAAATTTACAGGTTAAGATGTCTCAACCTACTCTGGCTATGTAGTTCTGGAATGCAAGGATTGCTACTAGGAATCACACCCTAATCTGATAGGTGAGTTCCCATCCTTGGGGTCACTCGGTGCTAATTACTATTCCCATCTGAATGGACACTGAACATGATTGACTAGACTGTATATGGACTGAGTTTACTGAATTTTGTTGACTGATGGAATACTACTGATATCTGATCACTGACTCTGTTCATGAACTTACTAGATTACTGAATTATTGTGCTTTCCTGAGTCACACGACTGACTGAGTTCTACTGAACATGGATTGACTGAGAATATCGTGAAAACATGACATATCTCTAGGCACACAACTATATTTTTTGGGTACAAGTACCCCCAGAACTCGATAAAAGGAAATTGACATGACTTGACATTATTGAATACATAACTAGAGTCCACAATTCGTAATCCTCAACATCTTGTACATGGTAGGGAATGCGTATAACATAAACATACTTGTATAATTCCAAGATCATGAGCATTTCATATCTTAACAACAATTCACAACAATAGCATGGAATTCATGTTAATTCTTAAGGGATATAGCATAGACTTGTCATTAGGGCTTATTGAGTCATAATAACATACTTTCTAGCCTTCTACACATTTTATCGAACACCTTTAATGCACACTTCATAGAATAGGCATATTCATGAATTCAATAACCCAAATCACCCAAACTTCATATATTTCAACTAATATTTCATCCTAATTTCATTCAAACACATAAGATTCTATCTTGGCACCATTCAACACATAAACATGATTAACAATCAAATCGTAACATGAAAACCATGATATATAGTTTTCAAATAAGGTTCTTAGACTTCATGGACGAAATGAGTCCATGAATGAACACATGTATACCTTAGTTCGTGAATCTTGGAAGATTAATGGTAGAATTCTTGAACTTGGATCCCCAAATTGAAAACCCTAGGTGAGTTCTTTTGAGAAATTGAGAATAACAACTATAATTTGATGTTTTTGAGCCTTAATCCCATGTTTTTTAGTATATATACGAAGGCAAAATGACCAAAATACCCCTCAGAGCATGGGAGTGAAATGCTGAAAACTAGGCCAAAAAGCTAAGAGCAAGGTGGCACCCTGCTTCGACCCTGAAAGAGACTATGGCGGTGCCCTGCTTACAGAGGGAGTAAGAGATGGGTGGATCCCCCTATAGCCTTTAACTACTGGTTTTGCACCCCAAACATGCCCTTACGCTACTCCGAAAATTCCAAAATTTTGCCGAGATGTACTCTTGACTTCCCGATAACAACACAACGTGAAAATCCAAAAATAGAGGTCGGGAAGGTCGTCAAATAAATCCCCAAAGTTTGGAGGCTTGAAATAAAATTAAATGTTGAAACACTTATCAAAATTTTCTAAGTGTTGAAGCTTGTAAAGTTTAAGGAGCTTATAAAGAGCCAATAAAGCTGAATTTTAGACTCATGATTTTGCTGGATCTTACAATTTGACATCCACTATGACGCAGTGGCCTTCTAATCGCTATACTCACCGCAACGCGGTCTAACCGCGGTGAGCTACTGTGATATGAAAATTTTAGATTAGCTCCTACCGCGATACGGTGTCCTGTCCAACGGTAACACTGCTTACTAAAAACGTCCTAACTTCTTCATCGAGTGACGGTTTCGAATGGATCTTATATCGATGGAAAGCTTATTCAATTGACATCTAATTAATTTCACACAAAATAAACATCATTCATTTTAGAAGTTAATGTTTAACATTTTAGGGACAAAAATTTTAGCTAGGAAACTTTGGGGTATTACAATATCTCCCTTTTAGGAACATTAGTCCTCGAATGTGGCTGGTTAGGCTGAAAATACCATGGAAACTGACGTAATAAACTATCCTGCACAACTAGTATAAACTTCATGGCTGAATCTCAACATAGTGAGCTTCTGAACTGATTTGTGAGTGCATAAACTTACATGAAAACAACTATATAGCTGAATCTGAGACTTGGAAAGAACAGTATGAAGGAATACTATTACCTTCGACTGAACCTAAGTCATACGGAATGACTAATGGGTCTGAGCATTCTGAAATAAGGTAAATGAGATCATATACCGAACTTTAACATCAGGGAACATACTTCCATGGCTAAGTCTGTAACATTAAAAGTCTCTATAAGAAAAATTGATTTCTAAGTTGGCTTGCCTTTGCTTACAGTAAGGAGCTGATTCATGCTGAGAGTTCAAAATTTTCTTGGAGTGTCCATGATGCAATCATAAATATAGAACTTCGAAGTGATGGATTATGCAGGAAAAAATCATGATACAATGAGGCTAAGATTATATAATGCATACCACATTGTCTGAGCGGGAATACATGGGAAATTAAGATCATTCGTTGAACACTTATGAACTGAAATACCATACTGATCATGATTTCTTAACTGAGTCTTAAACATGATATAGGAACTGAATATCATGAACTGAACTGATTTTCTTGAATGAATGCAATGACCTAGGACTAGTTACTGGACTGGGATAGGAATGAGAGGGTTAACTAGCTTATGAGTATCCATTACTTCAAACTGGATCTTGTTTCATGATAAAGAGTTGAAAGGTTTAGAACATGGAAACTTGGATAATCAAAGTACATTACCCCTTTTTGGGACTTTTGTCCCCAAATAACACTGACTTTGTTGAGATACTAAGAAAGGACTATGATGATATATAGGATACTTACCAACTAAATCATGACATAATATTTGAATCTGAACTTGATGCATGATGCATGTACTAAGCTGAATTTTTCAATTCACCTTGATGCGAAAAAGATACCTCTTGAAATGGCCATACTCATGAACTTTCAGGCAGTGAGACTAGACTAAATTAAAAGATAGAAAATCTATAGAAATTTGTCTGTTGACTGCCAAACTGGATTGCTGACTATACTGACTGAATCATACTGAATGCTTACACCCCATATGAGGTACACTATTCTAGTAAGTTCTAACAATGTTAAGGAGCAAAGAACTTCGGGCATGATTTGAAAAAGGCCTCTAAGTAATAATTAGAGAGTTTCCCAAAATCCGTAGCATGGAACATAGACCCATAAATCATAAGTCAGGATAAAAGTACTAGGCCTCAAGAAATGCAACTTCTTACTTTCAAGCTTAGCAACACTTCTCAAACACTCTCTCAACTATACTATTCCCTTCAAACACTATACTCATTTGGTTTAACTTTTATTCCTCACATAATGGTCAGGCCTAACTTAAAATCACCCAGTGCTACACATAACACAAGTCTGAATCATAAATTCATACGTATCTGCATTTTCACAACTTCTCATCTTAAGAATAATTCTCATTTCCACTTCAATAACTACAATCGAACCAGTACTAAACATTTACTAACGTGCAATACATCTATCCGCATGTATACAAACATGACATTTAAGCCTATCTCCATAACCACATATGCATTTCTAACCAAACACTCTCAGGTCATCAACATCAGGAACACACAATCTTCCCTGCAATCTCAACACACCATCTCCCACTTGGGAGAAAACCTCCACCTTTTGGGCCTTGACTGACTCCTTCAGACTGACCAAACTAGCATCTAAGTCTTGGTTCTCTTTCACTTCCGAAACTAAGGACAATTTAGAACTACCCTGCACTAACATACTCCTCTAAGTAGAATCAAGCAGTCTAACCCCCAGTCTCGCCAAACGGTGCACATCATAAGCCAACTCTTTCTTACCCTCTTCAACATGCAAAATACTACCCATAGAAAACCTGCTAAGGGCATCTGCTGCTACATTGGCCTTGCCCGGATGATACAACACTCTCATGTTATAGTCTTTAAATAGTTCTAACCACCTTTTCTACCTAAGATTTAACTCGTTCTGGGTCAACACATACTGCAGGCTTTTATGATCAGTAAAAACATCAACATGCACAACATACAAGTAATGTCTCCAAATTTTCAAAGCAAACACTACAACAACAAACTCTAAGTCATGGGTTGGGTAATTCTTCTCATGAGGTTTCAACTGCCTAGAAGCATAGGCTATAACTTTACCCCTCTGTATCAACACACAACCCTAACCCACTCTCGAGGTATCACAATATACAACAAAATCATCTACACCATCAGGCAAAGTCAACACACGGGCTGAAGTGAGTCGAGTCTTCAACTCCTGAAAACTCTTCTCACAGGAATCTGACCAGAGAAATTTTACCTTCTTTTAGGTCAACCGAGTCATGGGAGATGCCATAGAAGAAAATCCTTCAATAAAATAGCGGTAATAGCCAGCTAGACCCAACTCCTAATATCAGACAGAGAGATAGGTCTAGGCCAATTCCTTACATTTTTTATCTTTTGAGGGTCAACTTTAGCACCTTCGGCTGAAATAATATGACCCAAAAATGCTACGGACCTTAGCCAAAACTCAAACTTGCTGAATTTGGCAAATAACCGGTGATCTCTAAGAGCTTGCAGGACAATTCTAAGATGGTCATCATGACCACCCTCACTTTGGGAATGTACAAGGATGTCGTCGATAAACACGATGATGAACATATCAAGATATTGCTTGAACACTCGATTCATGAGGTCCATTAAAGCTGCTGGGGGATTAGTTTTCCTGAAAGACATGACAAGGAACTTAAAATAACTGTAGTGGGTTCAAAAGGCCGTCTTTGGGATGTCACACTCCCTTACTTTGAGTTGGTGATAGCCAGATCTAAGGTCTATATTGGAAAAATAACTTGCACCTTGTAACTGGTCAAACAAATCATCTATTCTCGGAAGGGGATACTTGTTTTTGATAGTGACTTTATTAAGCTGGTGATAGTCAATACACATACGCAAAGAACCATCCTTCTTCCGCACGAATAGGACAGGTGCACCCCAAGGAGATACACTGGGACTTATGAAATCTTTTACTAAGAGATCTTTGAGTTTCTCTTTCAACTCCTTAAGATCTTCGGGCGCCATACGATAGGGAGAAATGGAAATGGGTTAAGTGTCGGGAAGAAGATCGATCTCGAATTCTATCTCTCTATCAGGAGGTACCCCTGGAAGATCTTCCAAAAAGACATCGGAAAAATCATTAGCAAAGCTAATAGATTGAATAGGTGGAGTCTCAGACTAAGTTTCCTTAACTCTAACTAAGTGGTAAATACAACCTTTGGATATAAGTTTTCTGGCCTTGAGATAAGAAATAAAATTACTCTTGTGAGGTACTGAACTCTCTGACCACTAGAAAATAGGTTCATCAGGAAACTGAAACTTTACTACATGGGTACGATAATCTATAGATGCATAGCCCGATGAAGCCATTCCATACCCAAAATAACATCGAAGTCAACCATCTCTAACTCTATCAGATCAACAAGTATGACTCTATAAAAGAATTTAACAGGCAAATTCTTATACTCCCGCTTAGCAATAATAGACTCCCCTACTGGAGAAGAAACTAGATTAGGCTCAGGAATACTTTCGGGACTCTTATCAAAATTCACAGCAACAAATGGGGTCACATAGGAAAAACTTGACCCGGGGTCCAACAGCACATAAACATCAATATGAAATACACGAAGAATACCAGTAACAACTTTGGTAGAATCTTTCTCCTCATGACGGGAAGGTAGAGCATAGAATCTCTTTTGGCGCTGACCGCCAGCAGTGCTAGAAGATGTGCCCTGAGGAGGAGTTGGAAAGGCTACGGAAGCTAGTGCACTAGTGGCCTGAGTCTGAGGTCGGGTATCTATGCTTACTTGTCTAGAGTGAGGACACTCTCTAAGCCTATGGCCCATCTCTCCACAACCAAAGCAACCACGCTGCTCTGCCAGACACTTACCCGGATGGGTCCTACCAAACTTAGCATGATGTGGAAAATTAGGCCTATTGCTCACTCTCTGTTGAGACCTGGACATAGAAGATCTGTTTCCTTGCTCTTGCCTGCCTCTAGGTACAGAAGTACTAGCTGAAGAAGGGGCTGGCATAGAAAAACGATTCTGGAACTGAGGGTGGTTCCTTCCCTGAGATCTATCCTGGCTGTGCTCATGTTGATCAAATCTGGTCCTCTTTTTATTTCTAGATTTGTCCCTCTTCTTTACCTTATCCTCCTCTATTTTCTATGCGTAGATCATTAGCCTAGAAAAATCCATCTCCTTTTTCAACATGGCAGTTCGATATTCTTTCATCACAAAGCATGATACCCCTATCGCAAACTTTCTCATACAAGTTTGAGCGTCGGAGGTCAAGTCAGGCGCATACTTAGACAGCTAGTTGAACTTTAAGTAGTACTCCTTAATAGTCATGGAGCCCTGCTTCAAGTTCATGAACTCTTCGATCTTCGCCTCCCTCAACTCCAAAGGGAAGAACCCATCCAAGAATGCATCTTGGAACACCTGCCAGGAAATAGGAGCCTCATACTCTCCTCTCCCTTTCCTCCAAGAAATAGCCCAGTCATATGCAATGTCTTTCAATCTATATGATGCCAACTCCACACTCTCCTCTTAAGATATATGCATTATCTGCATAATCTTCCTTATCTCCTTAAGATATAGCTGTGGGTCATCTCTTTCCTTAGACCCATAAAACTCATATGGACTCATCCGCATAAAGTCATGGATCCTAGAAGCAACTAAGTCACCTCCCTACTGCTATGGAGTTGTGGCCTGATCGGCCTGAATGGTGACGGCTTGGGCTAGCGCTTGGAAAGCTGCTCGAAATTCAGCATGGGACACGTTTTCATTCAGAGGATCCACAGGCTAGGGTTGCTGATCGTTGTTATTTATTCGAGATCGGTGAGGAGGCATATTCTAAAATAAGAGAGCATGAATTAATAGCTGGGAGAGCCAACATTAAGCAAGATAGACTTTAAAGAAAGAAATAACTTGTTCCTAAAACGTTTCGTAGCCTCTTGCTCATAGATGTGGCGCGCTACACACCGATGATCAAGACTCTACTTAACGCAGTTTGTCAGACTCCCTAGGACTTCTTAAACCTTAGTCTCTGATACCAAGTTTGTAATGCCCTGAAACCCGGTCCCGAGACGTCACACGATGCTTAAGGCTACAAGAAGCCCCGAGCTAACACTTTGAGCCTATTATTTCTTATACTTACTCGCTTAGAGATGAAATAGTTGAATATTATGAATAATATCTCAAATAATAAAAATATAAACAAAACTCAAATTTCTGAACAATAAAAAATACTAAAGAAACCTCGAAATACTGGAGATCTAACAACTAATCTGACAAACCTCTACAACTCAATTAGAGAGCCATTGTGATAGGTCCCCAACTGACTCATACTCAACTGAAGTGAAATAAATAACTTCTGAATACTAAATGTCTGAAATAAATAGTCCCCAAAACATGAGGACTCACCGCCGCTGATAGGTAAGTTAGAGTGCTTGGGTAATCATTAATGAGGATGGAACTGAGAACCTAAACCTACATTATGGGAATAATATAGAACATAGACAAAACATGTGGTTCAGTACTTTGGGGAAATATACTGAGCATATGGGGGAGTGTGCACTTTAAAATAATAAATATCATAAACTTTTATAGAAGACATACAGAGTGAAATACATAATCACGTAGCTTAAAATAAATCTAAGCCAAAAGACTTATAATTCATTATGCTTTTACTTCAAATCTTAAATATCATGACACTTGAAAATCTTAGAATCACAGCTTTCAGCATACATACTTTTACCTTATTTAGAGTAGGGGTCTACTTTGGAAGTTTCTTCTAACCGGCATAAACCATATGAGCTACATGGAGTCCAACGTCTTAACCACATTGGGGAGATCATTCCTATCCTTACCGTCGAAGTAGGACCTTAAACTTTAGTGATCACTGTCCTAACCCACTTGGGGTATATAAAGAACCTACGGGGGTATGTAGTTCTAGGGCATGAGACCTCGGAATCAAGCCCACTCGGTGCTAAATACTACTCTCTTACTTAGATCAGAACTTTAGAAAATCCACCTTAAAACATTTCAACAACATATATATTGGGAGCCAGAGCACATCCCCTTTTTCTTCAACTCAAAAATGTGGATTCCTATCTTACTTATACTCAAAACTTACTTTTGAAATTCTTTTAAAATCTTCAACATCTTACTCTTAAAACTCATGCTTCAACCATAAGGTTCAACTCATCGCAATAAAATTTGGATTTTCAAAACATGATAAGGACATGGAATTAAGCAACTTAAACCATAACTTGATAACATAAAGCATTAGTATGCATAATGATATCACAACTCAAAGTTTACGCAATATGAAATATTATAAATTCAACATAACACATTATGACATGAATTATTTATGAAACTATGAAATACTTTATGAAAATAATTAGCTTTTGGGCACAAGAACGAAAGGGTGTTTTTGTTCATAACCACATACCTTAAAAAACTTAATCTTTGAATGACTTACCGAATTACGAAATGCTATTCACAAACTTTTGGGTGTCCCTTGTAGCCCTCGTAACGGGGATTCCAAATATGCAGGAATTATTGGATTCTCATGGTTGAATCTCTAGCTATTAGGGTTTTTATGTTGAAACCCTAAGGGTTGTTCTTGGTGAAATTGAGAGAAATAGAGATTATTTTGGTGTTTTGGGGTATTAATCCCATGTTAAAGAGGATAGAGTGTTGAAGAATACCCCAAATACCCTTAATGAGTCAGAGAAGGGATGCAGAAATTTACCTAGCATGATAGAGCAGGTGTCGCCCGCTCTAGTACACCGCTCTAAGGCCCGCGTCGCCTGGCTTAGTTCACTAGACTTGACAGGCACCACCTGATGTATTGTAGTGCTCTTACCTGGGCGATGCAGGCTTATCGCCCTGAGCTACTATTTTTGCAACCCAAATATGCCCTTAGGATCGTCTAAAAATTATGAAACTCACCCATTATGTACTACGACCTTGTCCCATCGCAACAAAACAAAAAAATCAAGAATCGAAGGTCGGGAAGGTTGAGAAATAATTCATCTAAGACTAAGGTCTCACTAAGTGTTGGGAAACTTAGTGAAATTTCTAAGTCTTAAGCTTTTTCTTAGCTTTGTTTCAGGCTCTAACATCACAAAAACTTTATGGGGTCTTACAACTACAAGGTACCTGTCATTTCTCAAAGATAGACCTTAGATCCAGCTATCATCAGCTTAAGGTAAGAGAATGTGATATTCCAAAGACAACCTTTCGAACCCGTTATGGTAATTTTAAGTTTCTAGTCATCTATTTCAGGCTAACCAATTCTCTTTTATTGTAGTATTCATTGATGATATCCTTGTCTACTCCCGTATTGAGAATGACCATGTAGGTCATCTTAGAATTGTCTTGCAAACTCTTTGAGATAATTAATTATTCGCCAAATTTAGCAAGTGTGAATTTTGGATAATATCAGTAGACTTTCTCGATCACATTATTTTCGCCGATGGCATTAAAGTCAATCCCTAAAAGGCAAAAGACGTAAAAAAGTGGCCTACACTTATCTCTCCATCAGACATTAGGATTTTCTTGGATCTAGTTGGTTATTATAGACTTTTCATTGAAGGTTTATCATCTATTGTGTCTCCTATTTCTAGATTGACACAAAAGAAAGTTAAGTTCCTACGGTCAAATTCCTGTGAGAAGAAGTTTTCAGAAGTTGAAGACTCGACTTACTTCAGCCCTAGTGTTAGCATTACCTAATGGTACCGGTGATTTTATGGTGTATTGTGATGCATCTAGGGTTTGTTGGGTTGTGTGTTAATGTAGAGAGGTTAGGTTAGAGCCTATGCCTCTAGACAGTTGAAGCCTCATGAAAAGAATTACCCAACCCATGATCTGGAATTAGCTATTGTTGTGTTTGCTTTGAAAATCTAGAGACATTATCTGTATGGTGTACATGTTGATATGTTCACAGGACACAAAATCTTGCAATATGTGTTTAACCAGACGTAATTGAATCTTCGTCACAGGAGATCATTAGAGTTGCTAAAGGATTATGATATAAGTGTGTTGTATCATCCGGGAAAGGCTAATGTAGTGGCAGACACCCTTAGGAGGTTTTCTATGGGCAGTGTTTGTCATGTGGAGGAGGATAAGAAAAATTTAGCTTGAGAAGTTCATCGTTTGGCTAGATTGGATGTTAGGTTAATTGATTAAGCTGAGGTAATGTTTGGGTTCAAAGTAGTTCAAAATCTTCCCTAGTTTCGGAAGTGAAGGAGAAGCAAAATATGGATTTTAGTTTGGTCAAACTTAAGAATTCAGTTAAAGACCAAAAGGTAGAGGTTTTCTCCCGAGGGGGATATTGTGTGTTGAAATACCAGAATAGATTGTGTGTGCCATGTGTTGATGATTTGAGGCAGCAGATAATGGCGAAAGTGCATGGTGCGCATTATTCTATTCATTCCAGTGCTAGCAAGATGTATCACTACTTGCAGGAAATCTATTGGTGGAATGGTATGAAGAATGATATAGAAGAGTTCATATCTAATTATACAACTTGTCAACAGGTTAAGGTAGAGCACCAAAGACCTAGTGGTACGTTGCAAGAGTTTGGTATCCCCACTTGGAAGTGGGAAGAAGTGAATATGGATTTTGTGACTGATTTAACCCAATCGCATCATCATCATGATTTAATTTGGGTTACTGTTGGCAGATTGACTAAGTCAGCAAATTTTCTGCCAGTTTACACGTCCTATACAACCGAGGATTTTGCTAAGTTGTACATTAGAGAGTTAGTCAAATTGCATGGAGTTCCTTTTTCTATTATTTCATATAGGTGTAATTAGTTTACATCCCTGTTTTGGTGAGGCTTTCAGAAGGGTCTTGGTACCCAGGTCCATCTTAGTTTAGCTTTCCACCCTCAGAAAGATGGCCAAGCAAAGAGGACTATCCAAACTTTAGAGGATATACTGAGGGAATGTTCTCTTGATTTCAAAGGTAGTTGGGATGAGCATTTTCCATTGATTGAATTCGTGTATAATAGAAATTATCAATCTATTATTCAAATGGCCCCATTTGAGGCACTATATAGGAGGAGATGTAGATCACCTACAGATTGGTTTGAAGTGGATGAGGTCTCTTTGCTTGGTCCTACTGCAGTATTTGAGCCTATGGAGAAAGTTAAGTTAATTAGAGAAAGATTGAAAATAGCCCAAAGTCGTCAGAAATCATATGCAGATGTGAGAAGAAGGGACCTTGAGTTTGAATTTGGTGATTTAGTGTGTTTGACTATTTCACCCATGAAAGGGGTAAAGAGATTTGTCAAAAATGGGAAACTTAGTCACCGGTATGTTGGCCCTTTCAAAATTAGGAGTCGTGTTGGGAAAGTAGCTTATGAGCTTGAGTTGCCTGCAGACTTGTCATCCGTTCATCCTGTATTCCACACCTCTATGTTTAAGAAATGCATTGGTGGTTCCACTATTGTGGTTCCATTAGAAAACTTAGATATTTAGAACAGTCTTTCTTATAAAGAGATTCCTGTTGAGATTTTAGATCATCAGATCCGTAGACTAAGGGATAGAGAAGTGTAATGCCCCGATTTTCTAAACCGAAATGCTACACGGTGCTTATGACCTCGAAGGATCACAAGCTAACCCATGACTGATATTTGTACCTGTACACTGCAATATATAACATAATAATGCGGAAAACATGAACATGTAGGCCATAAGGTTCAATTGAATAAAGAATCTGTCAAAACATAACATCCATGTGGGTGAAAGATACCCAAAACAACTGAAAACTGAATCAAATCTGAACATAAGTCTGAATACTGAATCTGAAAGCCTCTAAGTACTGTATTAATAAGGAGTTGAACGAACATGTCTCCAACTAACTCCGTAAACTGATAACGGACTAAAATAATAATGAATAAATCAAATAATATTGTCCTTAAATGAAGAGGACTCACTGAATCTTTGTGAATGGAAATGCTACTGCTACTGCTGATCTGGAGCTCGTGTCTCTGAACCTATCGTGTAACATGAAAAGAAAGCACCATAGTGCAAATACGTCAGTACAACTGGAGTACTAAGTATACGAGTGAGGTAGGCTAATGTAAAGGGTTTACATGCAGGAATAATGCTAATTGACTGACTGATATGAACGTAAGAGTACAAACATACATACATAGTAACTGAGATTGTGAGTATGTGGAAGCTAAATCTGTATGCTAATACATGACTGGAACTGTAGTTCTGATAACATGAGCGACTGTGTCCGACAGTCCTGAATCTGGTAGAACTCCCTGAGTCCCGTGCTATAACTTAATTTGACTTTATCTAATAGTCCTGGTATACTGATATCTGAAGAACTGTCTGAGTTCTTTTATTGAGGCTGATACAAAAACTGTGGGAGGTAGTTGTTTAACCGACATGCCCCATGTATGCTAAGCGGGGGTCCAATCTCTGCCTCGACTGGAAGGGTGTCAGTACCGCGCCACTGGTAAGGACAGTTGTGAGTGACCCTTATCTGGAAGGTACTCAAAGTGATAATAGTGGGACCCTAAATTAATAGGTTAAGCCCCCTCATCAACCCTAATCTGACAGGCTAAGATGTCTCAACCTACGTCGGCTACGTAGTTTTGGAACACAAGGATGACTGCTAAGAAAAACACCCTAAATTGGTAGGTGAGTTCCCATCGTTGGGTTCACTCGGTGCTAACTTCTACTCCCATCTGAAGAGACTAAACATTATTCAATAGACTGGACATGGAGAGATTAACTGGCTTCCGTTGACTGACAGAGTAGTACTATTATCTGAGAGTTAACTGAGATCATGAGATTTCTGAGGTTTCCTGAGTCACATGACTGACTGAGTTCTATAGATTATAGCTTGACTGAGATTATTGTGACAACATGACATGGCTCTAGGAACACGGCTATATTTTTTGGGTATGAATACCCCCAGGACTCGATAGAAGGAAACTGACACACATGACATGACTTGATCACAAGATTTGAGTCCACAATTCATAATATCATAAGTAGGGGATATCATATTTCATATAGTTATTCAACATCTTAAACATTGTAGGGAATGCATGGAAATATTTCATGTACATATTGTATATCTCCATTATCTGATATGCTTCATACCACCACAATAGCAACACATGAAAAGCATGGGATTCATATTGAAGTATATAGCTAACATGGACTTGTCATTTAGATATCATAGAACCATAAAAACATGAATTTCTAGCATCCTAAGCATTTTATCAAACACCTTGCATTCATTCTTTAAGGCATAGGTGGGTTTCATACTTGCACCATATTAAACCACCTAAAGTTCATGGTTTTCAATTAACAAACATATATATTCCATGAAAACACCTTTAGACATCACATTGAAACTTAAACAACAATCTTCAACATGTACATACTCATATCACAAAAAAAAGTTTACAAAATAATATTTAAATCATGGTTCGTGAGCTCTATGAATGGATTGGATCCATAGATGAACACTACGCATACCTTAGTGATTGAATCTTGAAAGAGATCTAATGTTTCTGAAGGTTCTTGAAGAATTCCTTAGGCTTGCCCTTGATTTTTCTTGACTAGGGTTTAACCCCTTTGTGAAAGAATGTTCTTGTTCCTGAGGAGATGATCTTGAGAGGAAACCATAATCTTGTGGTTGAAAGTGTATGAGAGAGCTTTTTAAGATGTTTTAACTAAAGAGAATGGAAGATAGTACATTCCTTGAGGGTTATAAGTCATGGTAAGTGAAGTAAAAAGACCAAAATACCCTTATGAAATAAATTCACAGTTGCTGAAAATAATAGCTGACGACATTTGTGACAAGGCGTCAAAAATGTGACAAGCCGTCAAAAATGTCATCACACATAAGATGGATTCTTCCTAAGGCTGATGACATTTGTGAAATAGCATAAAAAATGTGGTAAGCCATCAAAAATGTCGTCACACAGAAGTTCGATTCTGCCTAAGGCTGAAGACATTTGTGACATGGCGTCAAAAATGTGGTAAGCCGTCAAAAATGTCGTCAAACAGAAGCTGGATACTGCCTAGGGCTAACGACCTTGGTGATAGGGCATCACAAATGTGGTAAGCTACAACGAATGTCTTCACTTAGGAGCTGGTTTTTTCCTAAGGATGACGACCTTCGTGATAGGGTGTCACAAATGTGGTAAGCTACCATGAATGTCATCACACTATTTCCAGCCTGACATGTTGGAGTAAAATAGGAATAACTCTTTGCCCCGATATCAGATTTAGGTGAAATTGGTATTGTTAGAAAGTTAATTAAATTATATATTTTTTGATAGGTCATGAGATCAAAAATTCCAAATATAATGAGAGATATGATCGTTTGAAGCCTTAATATACATCTAAATTACTCATAAAACTATAAAATAGCCATGATGTACTATGCATGAGATTGGTACATGGCTCTAATATTGGTTTGGATTTTTTGGGGTATTACAATATCTTCCCCTTGGAAATATTCGTCCTCGAATGATGACTTCTTGAGGGAGGAGAGAAGATAAAATGATGTATACACATATCATGCTCAACTGGCACATGATTTTAGGACTGAATTGAATTCTAAACTGAATATAGCGCAACTAAACATGCATATCTGATGCATGACTGATAAGTTGATCTCATGAATGCATGTTAATCTATGCACTGATACTTGATACCAATTTTATACTAGAATTTTGAACATGTAACTGAATAAGCTTAAGGAAAATGGTTACCTCGATCTAAGCCTGAATTAGCGGAGAAAAGATGAGGGTACTTGGTTTGCATGTCTGCTTCTGCTTCCTAAGTATCTCACTCCATGGACTAATTCCACCAAAGAACCTTGACTAGAGGGACTTCTTTGTTCCTCAGACTACGAGTCTGATAGTCGAGGATTTCAACTAGAATCTCTTCATAAGAGAGGCTATTCTGAATATCAATGCTCTGAATAGGGACTACAACTGCTGGGTCACCTATGCACTTCTTGAGCAAAGAGATATGGAAGACTAGATGAACTGAGGCTAGATCTGAAGGCAATTTGAGCTCATAGGCTACCTTGTCGAAGCGACTGAGAATCCTGAAGGGATCGACATATCAGGGACTGAGCTTTCCCTTCTTGCCGAATCTCTTCACTCCCTTCATGGGAGAGATCTTGAGATAGACATAGCCTTCAACCTCGAATTTGAGATTCTTTCTACAATCATCCGCATAAGACTTCTGTCGGCTCTGAGCAGCTCGAATTCTTTCTCTAATCAACTGAACTTTCTCTAAGGAATCAAATACTAAGTCATGCCCTATGAATGTGGTCTTTCTAACATCGAACCAACCGATCAGAGACCTATATCTCCTACCATAGAGAGATTTAAATGGAGCCATCTGAATACTGGAGTGATAGTTGTTGTTGTATGCGAACTAAATCAAAGGCAAGTGGTCATCCCAGATTCCCTTGAAATCAATTGCACACGCCCTTAGCATATATTCTAGAGTCTGAATGGTCCTTTCTTCTTGAGCATCTGTCTGAGGATGAAATGTTGTATTGTGATGAACTTGGGTACCAAGACCCTTTTGGAATGCTTTCCAGAAGTGAGAGGTGAACTGGGTACCTCTGTCTGAGATGATAGATAGTGGAACACCGTGTAATCTGACCAACTCCCTGATATAGAGTTTGGCATAATCCTCGGCTGAGTAAGATGTACGAACTGGAAGGAAATGAGCTGACTTGGTCATTCTGTCTACAATGACCCAAACTAAATCATGATGATGACGTGTTCTAGGCAAACCCGTCACGAAGTCCATGTTCACTTCTTCCTACTTCTAAGTAGGAATAGTGAACTCCTTCATGGAACCACTAGATTTCCGATTCTCTATCTTAACCTACTAACATGTAGAGCACTTAGCCACAAACTATGCAACGTCCCTCTTCATCCCACTCCACCAATAGATCTCCCACAAGTAGCGGTACATCTTAGTGGCCCCTGGATGAATAGAGTATCGTGAACCATGCGCTTCTAAAAGAATTTACTGCCTCAAGTCATCTACACTGGGAACACACAGATAACCTTGACAATAAAGAGCACCATCTCCCCCTTGGGTGAAAACCTCTACTTCCTGACTCTGAACTGACTCTTTTAGCTTAACAAGGCTAGGATACTTGTCTTGCTTCTCTTTCACCTCGGAAACTAGAGATGACTCTGAACTACTCTGAATACATACACCACCCTCTGAAGAGTCGACTAAGTGAACGCCTAGTCTGTCAATCTGATGAATCTCCTGAGCTAATTTCTTCTTACTATCCTCAACATGGGAAAAACTACCCATGGACAGTCTACTAAGTGCGTCGGCCACTACATTGGCCTTGCCAGGATGATAAAGGATACTCATGTCATAATCCTTCAAGAGATCTAACCACCTTCTCTGACAAAGATTGAGATCTTTCTGGGAAAATACATACTGAAGGCTCTTATGATCTGTGAAGACGTCTACATAAACACCGTATAGATAATGCCTCCATATCTGTAAGGCAAAGACAACTGCTGCTAACTCAAGGTCATGAGTAGGATAATTCTTCTCATGGGTATTTAACTGTCTGGAGGCATAGGCTATGACTCTACCATGCTGCATGAGGACACAACCTAAACCTACTCTAAATGCATCACAATATACTACGAATCCATCGGAACCGTCGGGAAGTGCTAAAACTGGAGCTGAGGTGAGTCGAGTCTTCATCTCCTGAAAACTCTTCTCGCAAGGTTATGACCACTGAAACTTGACCTTCTTATGAGTCAATCTGGACATAGGATATGCAATAGAAGGAAATCCCTCGACAAACCTGTCGGTAATAGCTAGCCAAACCCAAGAAACTCCTGATATCTGATGGAGAGACAGGGCGAGGCCATTTTCTTACCGCTTCAGTTTCTGAGGATCTACTCTAATGCCATGACCATAAATAATGTGGCTAAGGAATGCTACTGATCTTAGCCAAAATTTGCACTAACTGAACTTGGCGAACAACTGGTGATCCCTGAGAGTCTGAAGAACAATTATGAGATGGTCTGAATGATCATGCCCTGTGCGAGAATAGACCAGAATATCATCTATGAAGACTATGACGAATGTGTCCAATTACTGCTTGAAAACCCGGTTCATCAAGTCCATGAAAGTTGCAGGGGCATTGGTAAGACCAAAGGACATGACTAGAAATTCAAAGTGACCATACCGAGTAAGAAAAGCTGTCTTCGGAATGTCACATTCTCTAACTCTGAGCTGATGATAGCCTGATCTGAGGTCTATCTTAGAGAAATAACTGGCACCCTGAAGTTGGTTAGACAAGTCGTCTATCCTAGGCAGCGGATACCTATTCTTGACCGTGACTTTGTTTAGCTGACGGTAATCAATACACATTCTGAGAGAACCGTCTTTCTTGTGCACGAATAAGACTGGCAGACCCCATGGGGATACACTGGGCCTAATGAATCCCTTATCTAAGAGATCCTTCAACTGATCATTTAGTTCCTTAAGTTCTGTTGGTGCCATTCTGTATGGTAGAATAGAAATAGGCTGAGTATCTGGGAGAAGGTCTATGCCGAAGTCTATTTCCCTTTCGGGAGGAATGCCTGGAAGATCTTCGGGAAAGACGTCTGAATATTCATTAACCACTGGGACTGATTCGAGACTGGGATATTTGAAACTGGAATCCTTAACATACACGAGATGATACACACACCCCTTAGAAATTATTTTCCTTGCATGAAGGTAGGAAATAAGCTGACCCCTGAAAGACGAAGTTCTACCCTTCCACTCTAGGATGGGCTCATTCAGGAACTAAAACTAAACTATCCTATTTCTGCAGTCGACTATGGCATAGCAGGAATGAAGCCAATCCATGCCGAGAATGATATCAAAATCAGTCATCTCTAATTCGACTAAATATGCTGACATGGATTTCTAAAATATCATAACCGGGATGTTTGTGTATACCCACCGAGCTATGATGGTTTTACCCACTGGGGTAGAGACTGAAAAGGGATCTACTAAAATATCGGGACTGATTCTGAAATCACATGCTATGTATGGAGTGACAAAAGACAAGGTTGCACCTGGGTCTAGAAAAGCATAAACATGAACATGGAAAATCTATAACGTACCAGTAACGAAATCAGGAGAATTTTTCCTGATGTTTTGCGGTCTGAAGAGCATAGAGTCTATTTGGGCGTTGCCCACTAGTAGCACTAGAAGTGGCACCCTGCTGGTTTGGGCGACCGGACTGAGCTGTGGAATGATTCTGCTGACCCTGAGGGCCTGGCTGAGGACACTCCCTAATCCTGTGGCCTGTCTTACCACAACCAAAATAAACATCACTACCGGCTCTGCAAATACCCTTATGGTTCTTATCACAAGTTTGACAAAGGGGGTTTGTTCGAGCACTGCTAACATTGCCCTGAGATTTAGAGCCTGGTGCTCTGTCTCTGTTGCTGTCCCTAAACTTCGACACTGGGGCACTAGTAGAGGAAGGGGATGGAACTGCTGACTTAGGAAGAAACTACGAACGATTTTCTCCCTCTGATTTGGGCTGAGCAAAACTAAAACTACCTAATTTTGCTCTCTTATTCTGCCTCTCTCTAGTCCTAACCTTTTGCTCCTCTATCTGTTGAGCATGTTTCATAAGTCTATCTAAGGTCATATCACTGTTCAGCATCACATATCTACACTCATTCACCATGTTATTGTTCACCCCTGACACGAACTTGCTCATCTTAGCCCTATTATCTGTAACCACATGAGGGGCATACCTGGCTAGTTGAGTAGATCTGAGAGAATACTCCCTAACCGTCATATTTCCCTACTTGAGGTTGATGAACTCAAGAACTTTGGCTTCCCTCAGCTCTTGGGGAAAGAATCTGTCTAAGAAATCCCTGAAAAATTCCTCCCACCCGATGAGACCTGCACCATCTACCCTCTAACCTTTTTGCTAACCACTGCTTGTACCAAGTGTGAGTGATATCCTGCAATTGGTATGTGGATAACTTGGCACTCTGAGAAAAAGTGACTCCCATGATATCAATGACTTTCTGTACTTGGTCAATGAATTCCTGAGGATCCTCGTCTGGCTTAGACCCAAAGAAGGACGGAGGGTTCATTCGGGTGAAGTCCCAAATCCTATATATTATTGAATTGGCCACTGGGTTGGCTGGAACGACTGTTGGTCGTTCATTTTGGGCAGCTACAGACTGAGCAAGAGTGTTAAATGCGGTCCTGAACTCTGCATGAATAAAATGTTTGCCCAAAGGATCTTTGGGCTAAGGAGATGGCTGATTTCTTCCCTTTGGAGGCATGTTTCTGAAATAAGAGAAGAGCAGATTATACTGAGAGACTGAATTGAAATTATGCTTACTAGCACGACATGAATACTGAAGAAAGAGAACTGTTCCTAAAACATCTCATAGCCTCTTGTACATAAATGTGGCGCGCAACACACCCATGTATAAGACTCTACTAGATGTGATTTTCAGACTTCCTAGGACTTTATTAAACCTTAGGCTCTAATACCAAGTTGGTAACGCCCCAATTTTCTTATCCGAAATGGTACACGGTGCTTATGACCCCAAAGGATCACAAGCTAACCCATGAGTGATATCTATACCTGTACACTGTAATATATAACGTAATAATGCAAAAAACATAAACATGTAGGCCGTAAGGTTCAACTGAATAAATAATCTATCAAAAAATAACATCCATAAGGGTGAAAGATACCCAAAACAACTGAAAACTGAATCAAATCTGAACATAAGTCTGAATACTGAATCTGAAAGCCTCTAAGTACTGTCTGAATAAGGAGTTGAAGGAACATATCTCCAACTAACTCCGTAAACTGATAACGGACTAAAATAATAATGAATAAATCAAATCATATTTTCCTCGAATGAAGAGGACTCAATGAATCTCTGCGACTGTAAATGCAACTACTGCTGATCTGGATCTCGTGTCTATGAACCTATAGTGTAACATGAAAAGAAAAAACCATAGCATAAATGCGTCAGTACAACTGGAGTACTGAGTATACGAGTAAGGTAGGCTAGTGCAAAGGGTTTACATGCAGGAATAATGCTAATTGGCTGATTGATATGAATGTAAGAGTACAAACATACATACATAGTAACTGAGATCATGAGTACATGGTAGCTAAATTTATATGCTAATACATGACTGGAATTGTAGTTTTAATAACATGAGCGACTGTGTCCGACAGTCCTGAATCTGGTAGAACTCCCTGAGTCGTGTGCTATAACTGAATTTGAATATATCTAATAGTCCTGGTATACTGATATCTGAAGAACAATCTGAGTTCTTTTACTGATACTGATACTGAAACTGTGGGAGGTAGTTGTTTAATTGACATGCCCCATGTATACCATTACGGCTAAGATGGAGTCCAATCTCTGGCTCGACTGGAGGGGTATCAGTACCGCGCCACTGGTAAGGATAGTTCTGAGTGACCCTTAACTGGCAGGTACTCAAACTGAGAATGGTGGGACCTTAAACTGACAGGTTTATCCCCCTCATCAACCCTAATCTGACAGGCTAAGATGTCTCAACCTACACTGGCTACGTAGTTCTTGAACACAAGGATAACTGCTAAGAAACACACCCTAAACTGGTAGGTGAGTCCCCATCCTTGGGTTCACTCGGTTCTAACTTCTTCTCCCATCTGAAGAGACTAAACATGATTCAACTGACTGCACATGGACAGATTAACTGACTTCCGTTGACTAACGGAATAGTACTATTATCTAAGAATTAACTGAGATCCTAAGATTTCTGATGTTTCCTTAGTCACATGACTGACTGAGTTCGATATATTATAGCTTGACTGAGATTATCATGACAACATGACATGGCTCTATGTACACAGCTATGTTTTTCGAGTACGAATAACCCCAGGACTCAATAGAAGGAAACTGACACACATGACATGACTTGATCACAAGATTTGAGTCCACAATTCATAATATCCTAAGTAGGGGATATCATATTTCATATAGTTATTCAATATCTTAAACATTGTAGGGAATGGATGGATATATTTCGTGTACATATTGTATATCTCCATTATCTTACATGCTTCATACCACCACAATAGCAACACATGAAAAGCATGGGATTCATATTGAAGTATATAGCTAACATGGACTTGTCATTTAGACATCATAGAACCATACAAATATGAATTTCTAGAATCCTAAGCATTTTATCAAACACCTTGCATTCATTCTTTAAGGCATAGGTGGGTTTCATACTTGCACCATATTAAACCACCTAAAGTTCATGGTTTTCAATTAACAAACATATATATTCCATGAAAACACCTTTAGACATCACATTGAAACTTAAACAACAATCTTCAACATGTACATACTCATATCACAAAAACAAGTTTACAAAATAATATTTAAAACATGGTTCTTGAGCTCTATGAAAGGATTGGATCCATAGATGAACACTACGCATACCTTAGTGATTGAATCTTGAAAGAGATCTAATGTTTCTGAAGGTTCTTGAAGAATTCCTTAGGCTTGCCCTTGATTTTTCTGGACTAGGGTTTAACCCTTTTGGGAAATAATGTTCTTGTTGCTGAGGAGATGATCTTGAGAGGAAACCGTAATCTTGTGGTTAAAAGTGTATGAGAGAGCTTTTTGAGATGTTTTAACTAATGAGAATGGAAGATAATACATTCCTTGAGGGTTATAAGTCATGGTAAGTGAAGTAAAAAGACCAAAATACCCTTATGAAATAAATTCACAGTTACTGAAAATAATAGCTGACGACATTTGTGACAAGGCGTCAAAAATGTGACAAGCCGCCAAAAATATCATTACACAGAAGCTGGATTCTGCCTAAGGCTGACGAAATTTGTGACATGGCATCAAAAATGTGGTAAGACATCAAAAATATCGTAACACAGAAGCTGGATTATGCCTAAGGCTGACGACATTTGTGACATGGCGTCAAAAATGTTGTAAGCCATCAAAAATGTCCTCACACAGAAGCTGGATACTGCCTAGGGCTGATGACCTTTGTGATAGGGCATCACAAATGTGGTAAGCTACCATGAATGTCGTCACTTAGGAGATTATTTTTGCCTAAGGCTGACGACCTTCGTGATAGGGCGTCACAAATGTGGTAAGCTACCACTAATGTCGTCACACTGTTTCCAGCCTGACATGCTGGAGTAAAATAGGAATAACTCTTTGCTCTGATATTGGATTTAGGGAAAATTGGTATCTTTAAAAATCTTATTCAATTATATATCTATTGATAGGTCATGATCTCAAAAATTCCAAGTATAATGAGAGATATTCTCGTTTGAAGTTGACTATACCAATATCCTTCTCAAGAATTCAATCAGTAAGGAATGTTTTTATTCTTCTGATAGCTAGGAGTTATTTGAAGACTTAATATACATATAAATTACTAATAAAAATATAAAAGAACCATGATGTACTATGCATTAGCTTGGTACATGGATCTAATATTGGTTTGGATTTTTCGGGGTATTACAAGAAGTTCCCTTGGTCAAAGTTCTATAGCGAAACCAGTCTGTTGAGGGTGACACTTGGTAAGAAGAAGCATATATGTGAGCCAAGTACCCTCGCCTTTTCTCCCCAAACTTAAATTTAGCTGAAGGTAATAATCTTCCTTAATTCTGTTCTTTTCTAATCACAATTCATCTATATTGTTGTCCTTAGTAAGTTCATGCATCACAGAATTACTCAGAAGCTCAGAATGATTTAGATTCAATTATTCAGTTCATTCCAATAGTTCATGCTATCATATATTCTCAGATTCCTCATAAATTTAAGCTTAACTAGCCACATTCGAGGGTGAATGTTCGCAAGGGGGAGATATTGTAATACCCAAATCTTTTCCTAGCTTAAACTCATCCCAAAAATGTTAAGTATTATCTTCTAAAATGAATGATGTTTATTTCGTGTAGACTTCTTCGGATTTTGACTTTTCATTGTGTGGAAAATTGAATTAGCTTTCAACCGATATAAGATACACCTGAATCTGATAACCGAGTAAGAAGTTATGGCTATTTTAAGTTCTAGTTTTAAACCATTAGACTACTTTTAATGTGGATTTATTAAGAGTTTGAACAAAAGATTGAGATTTTCATGCCCCAGAACTACGTGTCATCATAGGTACAAATTCAGATTTATTCCCAATTCTACGTTAATGACTCAGATTGTGACCACTCAGATTAGATGTTATATTTTGATGGCAAGGGTAGAACAACCCTACCTAACGGGGTCCAGACGTGGGGACTCCATCGATGCTCACATGGTGTGTCGGTTAGACAAACCTCCCAAAAGATAAGTCCCCTACTCTTAAAACAGTTTATTTGTTTAAATCCTTTAAGATAAAAGTATATGTTTTAGAATCTATGGCTATAAGAATTTTAAAGCTTTGAGATGAAGTATTTTCCTTACAGTTGACAAGATAACGTAGTATTTCCCAGAAAAACAGATTTCAGAACGAAGTGTAATGGCTCATAAAATTTACATTATATGCTTTATTATATATGATTTATAATCTTCATCTTTAAGATTAATAAAGCCGGTATGAGTCATTTGCATTTAGCATCCATGATTTAATAAATTGTGACTATATGGTTTACTTATTGCATGCACCCCTATATACTCAGTATATCATCAAAGTACTGATCCACATATACGTGTATGTGCTACATTGTCTTATAATGTAGGTTCAGGTGCTTAGTATCAGCAGCGTGAGTAATTCGAGCATCTCTATCTATATCCTTACAATTGGTGAGTCCTCATAGTTTGGGGACTTAACTATTCAGATTTCCAGTTTATTAGTAGATGTTTCATTATTTATTTTAGACAGTTTGACTCAGTTGGGGCCTGTCCCAATGACTCTCTAGATTCAGGTAGTAGAGTCTTGTCAGACTACTAGATTCAGTTTTAGATCTTTTAGTTGCAGTATTCCGATTTTTAGTATTTGGTTTGCCAGACATGAGGAGATTAGCATTTTCAGATATACCTAGATTATTCAGACAACTTTCTGTATTTATTATTATTTTACATTCATATTTCTCCTATTTTGAGATTTAGACTTAGTAGAAAGCAATCAGGGTTAGCTTTGGACTACTTGTAGTTTGGAGCACCGTGTGGCATCTCAGGAATCAGATTTCGAGGCGTAGACCTTGATGCATGTTGTAGCATGTCAACAAAAATATAAAACTGTGCATGTGACACTGGAGGCAAGCTAGAAAGATATTTCAAATTATCAGTGGGAAATAAGTTCGATGCATTTCTATCATTTGTTGCCTTAATTTTTGAATCTCTTTATTAGCTCTTAAAGTCTTATTCCCCGAACTCCCTATATGATTAGTGACAGTAATCTCGGTATTATTTTTGGCCATAACTTTCTCTTCGACTTGGTGCAATATGGAGGACCAGCCAAAATGCCACAAACCATCCACCTTAAATTAATTGGACAAGAGATACCAAATGTGCTAGAGTTCAATAATTTTTCAAAACCTCTTTTTTCCCTTTTGAAAAGATCATCGAACCCAAGAAGTGCACCTACATATCTCACTCATGAGAGAGAAAAATCAAGTGTGCATTGTTCGTGAAGTTTTTGTACGACATGACCGATCAAACTCTCTTTCCTTTCCTTCTCTTTTTTTTTGAAACTTAACGAAGAAAAGAAAATAATAAATTGTCAAAAGAACTGACGAAAATCTTTTTGAATTCTTCATATTTAAACTCCCTATACAAAATGAAACCTATGATTACCGAAAAAAAGCTTTTTGGGTTTTAGATTTTTAATTTCATACTAAAATGAAACTTGAAACTATTAAAGGAAAATATTTTTGTAGTTTTCTTTTAAAGATGTATATGACACCTACTTTGAATGAAGAGTAAACAAAATCTTTTTTGAATTTTTTTTAATAAGATCACTGAACCCTAGAAAGGATGTCTACGTATCTCACTCCCGAGAGAGGAGAATCAGGTGTGCGTAGTTTATCCAAATTGGACGGTTAAGGATTAAATAACGAACTGAATCCTGACTTGAGAGACACAACCAAAGACAGACGATGAACAATGTGAATAAAATACTTTTAAGTTTTCAATTTGACACTTCATACAAAACTGACACCAACAACTATGAAAGAAAAATCCTTTTGATATTTTTGTTATATGAAATGTACAAAACTTTTACCATTTTAAAATTTTTCTTTTATAGAAAGATCCTATTTAAGAAAAATCTTTTTAAAATTTTTGAATTAAGAATGCATACTAAAGGGAACAAAAGAAAAATCTTTTTCATTTTTTTTGCTTTTTGAATACTGAGTGCAAAAGGTAAAACAAATCTTATTGAATTTTTGAATTGAGAGAAACAAAAGTTATAAAGAACTCTAAAAAATACGAAACTCTTTTTTGACTCACTTTTTTTCTCATTTTTTTTATTTTCTTTCCTTGCCTACACATTTTTCTTTAATTCTAGCACATGCTTTTCCCCAAATCAGTCCATCAAATAACTCAATTACCCTCAAAGATGCAACAATTAGCATGTAGGGATGCTTTAGAGGTGAGTCTCCTACAAAGGACCAAGTGGATCCTAGTAGGTCTCAATATGATGTAGATAAGGATGACCTAAAGGCTGACCTACACTGAAGTTCAACTAACAAGGCTGTTCGGGGTAGTGTATGATCGATAGTGGCTGCGATTGCTTTCCACATACTCCATACCACCCGAAGGCTCCCTCTCCTAGAATAAGGGTGACTCAACTAGAGGTCATGTATACAGCGTGTACTACAGAACTTGTTGCAAAAAAAAATTGACTCGGGTTATGCAAATGATGTCAGATATAAAGCGGTAACACATAAGAGGAAAAAACTATAAACACATAGCAAGTAGGAACTCAACAATGATATAACAAATACAAACAACGTCTATACACACATAATGTCAAACTAAGCTGATACCACTCCAAAAAATAAGCTCGAATCTTGAAAATTCCCCAGCAGAGTAGCCAGAGCTGTCACATCCCCTTTTTAACCAAAAAGATATTAGATTTTAAGTATGAAAAGGGTTTTTATTATTATAGTGACAAAAAATAGAAAAAAAATTAGAAAGAATTATTTACATTTATACTCAGAGTAGCCACTTGGCATAAATCTGGTGTGCCAAGTCACCTTTGGAAAATTCTTTTTTAAAATGATTTGACTCTTTTAAACTGATTTGCGAATAGAGATTCTGGTTAAGGAATTCTATTGACCAAGGGGAAGGTGTTAGGCACCTCTCGATCCCGTGATTCAACCACTGTCGCTTCATGGAGTATATCGACTAGTAGACACTATAGAATGCATAAATCAAACAAAACACACAAACCAAGAAAACAAACAAATCAAACAAAATTCAAAACCAAAATAATATCCAGTCCGAATTATATAGTCCCAAAAAATAAAAAAAGAGAAAATGTAAATCCTATTCTAAACTAATCCTAGACAATGCTCTACCCGACGTCTCGGTCCTTCATCACAAATGTCCTCCGAGTACAGGATACATTAGGGCATTCCCCGGTGAATAAATACAAATGACCTTGGGGCATTCCCCGGCTAAATGAATATATTTTCCAACTGCAAGATAAACCAAACCATTCAACAAATTTAACACATTCAACAAACCACGAGTCCTAAACTTTGAGTACCCAACCTACGTTTGCCTATAGGTTTTCGGCTAAAAATATTATATTATCGAATTCAATAATATTCATCAATGAATCAAAATAATCAATATTCACTTTATCCGATTCTCAATTTTCTCAATTTCATTCTCAAAATAATTGACTAATTCTTTGACTATCAATTCAATTTTTCACATCAAAATCCAATATCAACCAACACATAACAAAGATTCAAACATGTTAAACACACGAATCATTCACAATCACATAAATATTAAAGCGAGAGAAGATAGACTTGGACCTCAATGTTATTTTATTCAATCAACTTGAACCGATTTCAACAGCGAACAAAGCCTCGTGAATCGATGAACCACGAAACAGACTCGAATTGACCATCCTCGACCTCGAAGTCGCCAATCGAGCAAACCCCCAAAAATCTGCACTAAAGCCCAATTGACACAACTGACTCGACTATATGTTTTTATCATTTTCTGGGGATAGTTTGGTGGGAGCAGTATGGTCGGAGCTCCGATGAGCTTTACCGACAGTTTAAACAACGACGAGGGCCATAATTTTGGTGAGAATGTCGCCGAAAATTGAGGTCCGATCAATTTTACTCTCTTATTTTTCTCCCAATTTCTCACTCTCTCCCGGCTGATCTCCCTCTCTGTTCAAATCCCTCTATCTCTCTCATTTCATCAATGTTTTCACTGTGTGTGTTTGTCAATAGAGTCTTTTGTGTGGTCAAAATGGTGAGGGTGCCTCATTTTTTCCATTTCTCTCTGTGGGTGTATTGTCTATGGAAAGTAGAGGCTGCTGCGTGTGCGTGTGTATATCTCTTTTTTCTGTTTTGTATTGTGAAAAAAAGAGAAATCTCTCTCGTGTCATCTCTGAGTGGGTAGTCTGTGTAACTATGATGTGTTCAGTTGTGTGTGTGCATTCAATTATGTATATATCAGTGAGTGTTATCTGTATATTGATGGTGAAGGGAGATTTCTGTGTGTGTGTGTCAATGGTGAGCTCCAATCCCCCTTTTCTCTTCCTTGTGCGTGTATATATTTCTCTTTCATGAAAAAAAAAGTGTTTCGGATGGAGGGGTTAAACGGTAGAGTAGGGGTGGTGAGTTAGGCGTAGGGGTGGGGTATGTGAAAGGTAGGGTGATTTTGTTAAATTTTTTAGGATGAGGTGTTAATTTGTTATAAATTTATTAGAATTTTGTTATTTTTGTATTTTCGTGGGGGTATAATTACATGGGTGAGGGTGTATGATAAGGTGAGGTAAAAAATGAATAAATTGGGTTTTTGGAAGGGACAAAATTAGGTGTCTACAATTTCCACACCCACGAAAAATTTTAGTCGTTCTATAAACCAAGAAAAAATAAATATAAATATTTTGTTCATTAGAAACATATTTGAAAATCACAAAATTAAAGATTCATTCACAAAAATTACAGCTCTTATTCATAAAGTTCTATAATAAAAAATATACTCATAAACCTAGAAAATTGTTGAATTTGAAGTTGAAATAACACGACATTATGCGACGCTTACATTATAAACATTCACAAAATAAGATTACAAAGAAAACTATAATAAAAATATCAAGAGATTTAATATGCTTCAGTCAAGTGACCTACTTAGTGGAAAGATAATATTACAAATATAAAACCTAGAGAGAATAATTTCTCCAAAACAAAACTCTTTTACTTGTGGATGTTATTGTATTATTTGTACCAACAAAGAATCCTCTTTATAGAAGTTCAAATTTTTTTTCCTCCAAAAAAGAAATAATCAAATATGGAAGAAATTTTTCTTTTTTAAAAAAATATTTTCCATAAAAAAAACCCTTTAATTATGGTAGAAAATATGAGCAAATCATAATAAAAAAAGAAATACTCTTAAATTTGGCAAAAAACTTGACAATTAATATTTATCAAAAATCAAAGTTTTGTTTAAAACCTTCCTTGATTAGAAAGTCCATAAACTTTAAAAACAAATATTATGATGTACGATTAATTAATATGACTTTGAAAAGAATTCAAGTTGAGTAATATTTTAATTTACCATATATTTTGCCTTTTCGATGTTTCTAGGAATCTTTAGATTTTTAACAATTAACTAATAATAGAAGAAAATAGGTGAAAAGACAATTTTGTCTATTATGAAGGTTTTTTAATGAAATACAAAAAGTTTAAATCACTTTTTTTAAAGGTCTTCAAACTTTTAATATATTATAGATTATAGATTATAGATATCCAAAAAAATATAAGCCAACTTGAAGCATAGAAGATCTCCTCTAAAGTGATGAAGGTGAAAATAAGACTGTAATTGTCGTGTCTTTCTTCTTTAAACTTTATGATGTTATTATTATTAAATATGGTAAACTCTACCCACTTAAATTTATTCTTGTATTAACTACATAAGTAAATAAATTTTTGTTTTGACCCACTAAATGAATAATTAAATTAATTATTTATAATACCAAAACTTTTAATACATTCTCAAAGTTTATTTGGAGCTCCATAGAAATAAATCAAATATGTAAATCGACTAAAAATATGTTTCGGGCCTATTGAAACTATTAACATACCAAATCGAGGTCGTCTTGATCAAACATTGACCATGATCAATCTTAAAATTATTAAAACTCAATAATTCAACTAATGACTTAAATCGCCTCCAAACACTCGAGAATCGACACTATCCATCCCCGTAAGTCACAAATCATGTCTAAACACTACGAGAAGGTTAAAATAAGAAAAATTGACAAAACGACTTGAAGGTCATTACATCGTAAGTTATGCTAGAATTATTTCTTATTGAGTGTTTGATTTGTCATATTCAAAATAGTATGCATTGCATAATTTCTAAAAATAAATTGTTTGTTTACAAAAATCATCCATTGTATTTATACATATATATTTTCTTTGCAAGCTTTATTTATTCGTTACTAAAAATAAAATTTTCCACCTTATTTATCTTAAATATTTTTGTGTATGCATTCTCGTGATTGTGTCGTGTATTTTTAAAATAAAACTTCATCTTAAATTTGTTAAAGTAAAAGAGATTTTATTATTTCTGTCACTTTATTTAAGCACATATTACTCCCTTATTGTAAAATATTAAAGTTATATTTATTTTAATTGATATATAAAATTTTTAAATTTTTAAGCCCCAAAAAGATTATTTAATTAAAAATATGTAATTAAGTAGTGGAGTTATTATTTTTATAAGAGAAATTAAATTATAAATAAACATAAGAATTAAGTAAATAAATTCAACGTATAATATATTCATAAATAAAAATTATATTTATAGTGTAATTTTTAATGGAAAAACATATTATCAAAAGAATAACGGATACTGAATAAATGATACTAAACAATATGAGAACACACATGAATGTGAAAAGTGATGATAAAAGAGGTGTAAGGAGGGTATTTTTATTATTTTACACATTTTATGTCGAGATAAATAATTCTGATATTACTATACCATAATTCAAAAATAGGAATAACTTATTTGAGTATTGATTCTAAAATAAATTATTTCACATTTTTACAGCTAAACAAGAGATTAAAGAGTACCAAAAAAAATTATCCGGGAAAATGACATAGTAGTGTATTTTTAAGATGGTGGGAAGCTGAGTCTTTGTCTTTCTGCGTTTACTTTGTCAATGGAGTACTGATTGTTGTCAGATGATTCTTCTTTCTCACACTAGCAACAGATACCCAGAATCCACCTAAGTATATGGCTTCCCAAATTCCAACTGTCAAAAAATGGAAATACAATGTTTTTCTGAATTTTGGACGATAAGACTTGGAGGGGAACATTGTTACACAACTTTACAAATATCTGGAAGACATGGGAATCAATGCATTCAAACCTGATTTCGAATATGAAAAAGGAGAAGAAGAACCAATTTCAGCAGAAATCTCAGAAGCCATAGAAGAACCAAGGATTGCTATTACCATCTTTTCCAAGTACTATGCTAAATCGAGACAGTGCTTGGAAGAACTCACTAAGATAATGGAGTGCGTTGACAACCAAGGACAGGAATCCCTCTTGGTGTTCTATCGTGCAACTGCATCACAAGTTGTAACACCCCGCACTTTTCGGGCTAAAGTTTGAACCGCCTTTTCTAGGCGTATAGGCCTGAACCCAATGATTCTTTGTTAATACATGTGTGATGATCAATCCTATAGTGTGTGAATATCTTTGAATATGAATTGAGGTCACAAAAATCTCCAAACTCAAACACGAGTTGAAAACACTTCTATCAATTAAGTTTTGATGCACGTCTAAAATTTGGTCAACTTCCATCGATATAACTTTTTGTATATAGCGAATTAGGGGTCCTACTATATATACAATAAATGATATTTGATTCCTCTTTCCAACACCACTAGTTTAGCCTTAATCCAATATCTGAGTAAAAAGTTATGCCCGTTTTCCATAGAGGTGTAAGTCTGCCGAATTGCGACGGCCGTCAAGTCCGTGATGGCCCGTCAAGTTAGGCCGTCAACTTGAAATAGAAAGCTCTAAAAATAGTTTTTTACGATGATTTTAGTGACTACCAGTCACGGCGTTCCGTCACCCAGGCCATCGGTAAGGGCCGAACAACGTTAAAGTGTCGTTTTAAAGGGATATTTTTGTATTTTTCCATCCCAAACTCCTTTCCCATGAATTTAAATCATACCCTGAGCATTATAATACATATTCTATAAATTTTTAACATCTCAAATCCTCTCCACACTCAAGAACAAGGAGAAATTAGGGTTTCCTCCAAGAACAAGAAATCAAGAATCTAATCCTTTCAATTCAAAATTCTCACGAAAAGTTTCCAGATTAGTGTCCTGTTCTTCAACCTAAGTAATCTAAGGTACGTGGGTTTTTTCTAAACTATATGGGTTTGTTGAAAACACATCGAATAAGGTTTAAAGTTATAAAGAGCATGAATTTATGCATTACGGACTCTTTAAATAATATTATTGTTTTGGTCTTGAGGCCTTTCCCCTAAATTGATTTGTACTCGTATATATGTATGTATGAAATTGAGTTTGAATGTTTAATTGAGAGCATGAACAATTATAAACCCACTCTTATTACTAAGCGTTTTTGTTTTCGCACATTATGAGCTATTTAAATTACATATAGAGAAGCAAGATACAAATGTCTTCATTATTGTTTATGACTTGATTATGATTTTGAATTGAGGAGAGGGTGCTTTTACATTTTGATAAATGTTGAAGATATATAGCGAAAGAGCTGCATATTTTGTCACAAACTTCATGACCACCACATGTTTGTTGCAATGTTGAAAAGAGTGATCTTTGCATAATTTGATAAATGTTTTGAAGTATGAATTTTCATAAATTTGTTGTAAGTATGGTAGTCCAAACCTTATGCTTAAAACAAGAGACTTTAATATGATATTTTATGACTTAGAAATATGACTTCCTAATCTTTGTGTGACGACACCAACACAGATAATGCCATAATAGATTCAGAACATAATTGAAGTTAGATTTTAGTTATATTTTCAGAATATGAGTTTTGAATGATGATTATTCAGAAAAGGTTAAAAATGGTCTCAAGAAATGTTAGGTGGTTACCCGAAGAGGGCACAAATTCAGAAAACTCATTGCCCAAAATCGTGTTTTTTCGATGCGGGTTTATTATGTCCCCAAGAGGGACCGTACGCTGACCTAGTGCTCCTTTGTGTATTAGAGATAGAGACTCCAACCCTTGAGGCAAAAATAGGTTGGGGCTTGGCCTCCAAGTCAAGGGAGGATTTCATATATCCCGCGGGATTGTAGAGTTGTATGGTGTACCATTAGTTTAGAAGTAAAGGAAAGATGAGTCTTGGCTTCAGTGAAATACTTCAAAGTGTGACAATGTGTTTTCATATATGTAAAATATTTTATGAATTGCACCCACTTATGTTATATATATAAATACATTATTTTGGATTGCTTTACGTACCAGTACATCTGTATTGACCCCTTATATTTCAAAATCTCAGCGGCCCCGCTAAGCAGTAGATTAGGTTGTCCGAAGTTGCAGTTGGTGAGCCTCCCTATTTTGGAAAGCTTTGTTGATTTGACATTGATATTTAATTTTTTAATGCTCCTACTGGGGCCTTGTCCCAGTATTCAGATTGCAGAATTTTTAAGTTGTTAGTGATTTGGCAAACTAGTGTCAGGTGTTTTTGAATGTTTCATGTACTGCTTTTTGTATTGTTCAGTTAAAGTAAAAGAATGACCATGTTTTCATCTTGTCATGTTTTCCCGCATTTTTCTTGCAGTATATGAATTGTTTGTATGACTGCCAGTTAGAGAAGGGCTCTCGGACTTTCATGGTTCAGGATGTCCGTCGCGGCCAGGGCCTCGGCTTAGGTCTTGACACAAGTATCAAATATCAATCCTTATTATAAGGTGGAGTTGCATATATAGACGGATGCTTTCACTAAAGCATTCAACATTGTGGGACTTAAAAGGGACAATTTTCCTTTGAAACTTATATGTTGGTGAGTAGCAACTCAAAAGAACTATGTTATGTAGTAGTAGTTTTTGGAATAAACAAATTAAAGCTGCTATGAGATTTAGCGTATGTTTTTATGTATACTTGTAATACTTTGAGTTTGTTTTAGGAATTAGGTCATCTGTGATCATTCTATTTGATGCCATTTGGATCCCTGAGATACCTTTGTTTTGGTCTTTAGGTTAGGCCTACTATAAAAGTTCCAATTTGCAGGAAAGAATAATATCTCTTTGGGTATTAATACTTCAGAAAGTTGCACTACCAGAAATTAGGTCTATGGTGACGGTTGCAAAATCGTTGTAATAGGCTAAAAAACCGTGGCCATAGACCTATCGCAACAGTTTGTCAAGCATCCCATAGTTGGGCGTTGCGATAGGTCTATGACAACGGTTTCTGCGATGGTTGTCTAAACCGTCGCCATAGGTCGAGCTATGGCGACAGTTTTTGTTAACCGTCGCCATAGATAGATCTATTGCGACGGTTATTTTTTGACTTATTGAGAAGCCTATTTTTGTCTATTGCAGCGGTTACGAACCGTTGCAATAGCATCTATTGCAACGGTTCGTAAACACTGCAATAGACAAAAATAGGATTCTTAATAAGTCAAAAAATAACCATTGCAATAGATCTATCTATGGAGATGGTTAACAAAAACCGTCGCCATAGCTCGACCTATGGCGATGGTTTAGATAACCGTCGCATTGCAACACTTTTGACTACCTATTACAACTATTTTATTACCTATTCAAACACCTATTTTCATCTAGTGCAACGGTTCGTAACCGTTGCAATAGATTCTATTGCAACGATATTGAACCGTTGCAATAGAATCTATTGCGATGACATTGAACCGTTGCAATTGCCACATGTCATTAAATTGAAAAGATTTATATAAATAGTCGTATTAATATAAATTTTTATCTACATAAATAATAAATTATAACACAATATATACACATCACAAAATAAAATTATTCATTAATAATCTCATAATTCAAAATATGCAACCAGCTAGTAATTTAATCAAGTCCAAATGATTAGTTAAGTTTTTACATACTAGCAAGTTCAAGTGGCGATAAGTTTCAAAAAATTCAACACAAAACTATTGATATTAGACCATTTATCCACAACTCAAAAATCTTCTCAAGTAAGATCAATGTCTTCGTCATTTTCTTCATCTCTTTCTTCATTTTGGACACCTATAAAAAGAGAGAAAATAATATAAATTAGCACTCAAATGACAACATAAAAAGGACTATTCCACAACAAAATAAGTAGATAATTTGATTATTTGTTGCTTGTATTGATCAATACAATAGTTAGTTTGTTACATCTCCCTTCCACAGAATCAACTACTGCTGGAAGAGAAATACTCGAACTTAAAAGAGTGAGCGAAAACTCAAAGATAGGGAAGGAGTTCCAGTGTTGAGAAACACTGGGTTCACCGAAATGACCTCAGAATTAGTAGCCAGTCCAGCCTTAACTATATCAAACTTAGACCCCCTAAACTCTGTAATAACTTCAATACTCATCAAATTCTCCATAGTAGTATTATCATACAATTTAGAGCCATGTCCAGGCGTTCTAACAGCCTTAATCACCATATGCCAAGGTGTCCTATCAGCATAGAACACTCTTAAACTCATCATTAGTCGAAGCCTGTCCATCCATCATAAACCCAACATTTAACTCTTCAAATTTTGTCAACTCCACAAACTTCTTCATCCCATCAAATCCACCAACCTCTTCATCAGGCACATACACAATATGAATATTTCTCAAAGGTACAAAATCTGGATCAAAGTTTTGAATCGCCTTAATTGCTTCTAAATACTGTATGCATATACACTTATCATCCTGCGCACGTGCAAAGATTTTTCCATCGGAAGTCATGTGAGTGGAAAAAGATAGGTGGGTCCATTTGTCGGGCTCGGCAAGGACGAAATCAAGATGGGAGTTAAAGAGAATGTAGGGAAGTGAAGGGATGGAATCAAGTTGAAGTGTAGCAGGTACATGAGCTGCATCAATACTAAAAACTATTGGCAAGTGCCCTAGACAAAAAAGGTGACATGCTCACTCTAATCTCAAATGACTTGTTGAGGTAGTCAACCTCAGAATACCATTCCACAATACCAAACTATCACCATCTAATCAGCAGTAGGCACACACCAAAAGCAAGAGAAGTTCTACCAACAGATAGTTACTACCAACAGATCAAGAAATGTAAACTAACCTTGATTGTTACTACCAACAGATGGACGGTTTATTGGTTGATTAGCAAGGGCTTCTCCTGACGAATGAACATTGAATCCTAGTGTATTAGGATCAAGTGTTAATCATAAATTTAGACGCTAAAGTTGTGCAATGATGTTCATTGTAACTTTACGCTCAATGACATCTATTTGAGAATTCATTCTTTGTTGCATCCTCTATTCTAGTTCATCCAATCTCTTCTCCACCAGTTCATCAGGTTTTGAAGAGGATCCAGAATCACTTTCTTTCTATTTCAAAAGAGTCTTGGTAACACCGCGTTCGAGTAGTCTTACTCGACCAGGATGATCAGGCCTCATAACTATGGTGAATGCATCAGTTGATTGAGCACCATCTTCACTTTCTTGAGTCTCTACTCTCTCTATTTCAACCTACACATTGGATTTAAGATAAAGTAAATTTAGTTGATTCAATATTTAAGAAAACAATGATCTTGATCAATTTTGAAATAGAAAATTTCATACTATTTTGCTTGTAATCTCCTCAGATGTGTCCTTATATACTTGATCAGGTTTTCTTTTTCTAGTAGCCACAAAGAATTCCTTATTCGACAAAGCACCTGAATATTCCTTCATTTTTTTCTAGTTTCATGCAAGTCAGCATTAAAATATTATCAAGTATACGCAATAAGTTCATAGTAAAAATATGAGAAAACACCCAACCTTGCGAATTAAAGCAAAACTTGTTTTTCCCATAGTGTGCGGATACTTAAACTTTTTTCTGTTTTTTTTGTTAGTCTTGGAAGTATCCAACAAGTCAATATTTATGAGTTTTTAATATAAAGATTGAGGCAGTGAAGGTTTAAGCACACAGAATTTGATGCCTTATATCGATAGAAAGAATAACGTAAAAAGAAAGATCAGGTGTGATGAATTCAATAATAAATGCATGCTAATAATAATATAATAGTTGTCTATATTGATATCATACTGCAGCTTCTTCGGAATGCCAATGCTTAAGGAGATCCTCAAATACAGGGTTTGGAATAGAGGTAGGCCTTTTTGCCCTTCGAATTTCATCATTGGTGTAGGCATAAAAGTGACGGTTCTTGAGTCTGGACTTATGAACTCTAAACACAACATTAATTGATCTCATAGCTCAATTTTTTCCATTGTTGGGAATGTCATATTTCTTCTATAATTTGGTTGAATTGGTTTAGTGTAAAAACTGTGAAAAGCATTCAAGTAGAAATCAAAATATTGAGAACTTAGAACTTGAATATAGCTCCACATATGATCGTGTGTCTTCAACTTTGTCTAACTGAGATTAAGAGGACAAAATGTCCCATTCCTTGCCAATGTGCCAAGAAAGCTAGAAAATTCAGTGACTACTGCTTTAGTTGGACCAATAGGCTGGTTCAACTCATTTAGCACTATCAATTGATGGTTAGTCCGTTCATGTACTTCTTGCATTTGTGTAGCGCCTCTTTTTCTTTGATTAGTTGAAGGGCCTATAATAATATTAACAACAAAATTACTGAAATACAGACAATTTTTGAAATAGTATGAACTAATATATATATATATATATATATATATATATATTTATATATATATATATATATACTTGCCTTCTCCAGATTGTTCATTTGCTTGTAAATTAGAATGTTGTGATTGATCTTGCTGCACTCATTCAACTGTGGGTTGTGATGCACGAATGGTGGAGTCTGGTAATTCTTGTCGCACTTGCTCCTCTACTGGTGCTGCAAGAAAGGTGGAATTCAGAGACACCTATTGTACTTGTTCTGATACTTGAGGTATAGCTGGCAGATGTTGCACTTGTTATGGTACTTGAGATATAGGTGGAACATTTCTTGACTTCTCATTTTCCTTCTGCTTTTGATTCCTTTGCTTTGCATTTAGGTAGCCTGTGTTCTTCTTCTTATTCTTCTGTTCTAGTATTTGTTTGTTTCGTAGAGCTGCTAGTGATCCAGCTGAAAGAAAGTTTTTAGATTTTTGATGATTTCTCGAACACCCTTGTTGATTCATGATTCTTTAAGTCTCTGTAAGATCAAGAGCAAAAATGTAATGTCAACCTCTTTAGCTGCTACACATCTTTTTTTTTTCTTCACCTCTTAAATTATATAGAATATTATATAGTGTTTATCACCACTTTGACAGGCTTAAGATGAAAACAACTAAGATAATCTTGAGATTGTTGCATTCAACTAGTTATAAACAACCCACAAAGAGCTAATTGTTTATGCTTGAAACGACAGTCATACCTCGAGGGAAAGACATTTTACTAAATGTGTGCCAGCATACCTGTCTCGCGTGAATGTCTGCCAAGCAGATTCTCTATTTGCGAAGACATGACCATTTTTATTCTTCCTTCTATTCATAAGATAATCAGACATCCAGCAACAATGTAAGAACACCCCATAGGATATAATGATGAGAGATAAAAAAAAATTGTCCCTCAGTAAAATTCTGCTACCACTAGTGTTTTGTATATGGAGTATTTAAAATAACATGAGATCTATTATTCAACAGGGATATGCTGGATGATGGACAAATTGATACAAAGTTGATTTCCCAAGTTGTCAAATTCATGGGCTAAAAAGGTAGAGTTAAATAATTATATAGACCCAAATTGTACGATGGATAAGATCTAACTCAATCCATCTTAAACTAAATACTGATGGCTGCAGTACTAATTCTAGTAGTGCATCGGGCGTTTTGCTAGGAGTTAACTCTCCTTAATAAAGTAAATGTCTTCATGTTCTGTTCAAAAGGCCAGAGATAAGACAAACTTTGAGTAGTAAGGTATGCACAAAAGAAAATCTGGTGTCTCCCACACACACGATCTCATTCTTAAAAAACACACACTTTCGACTGTTCTTTCAGTAATCAACTCAAACTAAAACAGGACAATCAAGTGAGCGGGACAAAATCAATACATGACAAGAATCCAAGATATCTCTGACATCACAAGTAAGACTTAGGTGAATTAAATGCCTCTAAACAATCTTGCAATAACAGCAAAGCAAATAAGAATTCTAAAGAAATATCAAGACCAAACTTAATGGGATATACTGCCAAAGTTGGATAAATGTTGATCCCAAGGTCACAGAATATACGAACTTCAGCGAAGAAGAAATGTACAATTCAATTTAGTAGAAAAATTGATAACGAAGCCAAGTCAGAAACAGAGGTAGAAGAATTGTCTTGCAAAGACTAGACTGGTTTCTCATTTTCCTTCTCAGCAGTATCTTTAGTCCACTTTAGTGGAATGGTCAAAAAACAAGCATATAGATGACTAAAATCAACAAAACAAGTCGATCTGAAAACCAGCAAATAAATACTACAGAAGCTCATCGAAATCAATTAATCAATCACTATGCATTTAGTGTTCTTGCCTATATTATGATACAATAATCTTCAGCTATCATCTCAACTACTATCTGAAATATGCCAATTAAATACTTTTGACATGCATTCTACCAGCAATCACGACTGATCAAATTGAATTTAATGAATGAAATATTGGTTAGAAGAGATTTAGTGTTCATCAAAGAGTTGACTACAAAATAAGGTAAGCAACAAAAAAGTGACAATCGTCAATCGTTATTATCATAAAAAATTTCATATATGTGGAGTAAACAACTGCATATCAGCCACAGTAGTTATTATCATAAACTTTTAGCCTTTTCTCCTAAAGATTACCTAGTTACAGATATCACTCTCTCATGATTTCAACTGATCATTGTTTATCAGCCATGCTTTTTTTATCCTCAGAAACATTCATTAAGGTATTACTAATAATGATACCTTGATTGATACACTCATACAAAAGAGGCCGGTGGTAAAAGGGAGAAGGAAATTATCGCGTGAAAGCATGAAAAGTAGTAGAAACATTAATAAGGAGCCTTAATGGAACAAAAATGACAAGTGAATAATAGATCCATAGATATACTCCACTCAATGCTTCTTACCTGATGTTGGTAGTTGATGTAGCTTCCTTCAGCACAAATAACCAAAGATCACCACCACTGCTTAAAACTATACAGTTGTAACACAATAAAAATCAAAGCTCAGTGTTTGTTCTCAATAAAGTTAAAACAACCTTATCACGCCCCTAACATACCTGAAATGGATCTCTTGAAAGAACGACTACCATCTGCTTAGAAGAAGTTCCTACTGTTGCATAGTCAATTGAATCCTGTGAAAGAAATGAAAGAGCAAATACTGAGATGTAATGTTCTCTCTATATTGAGAATTAAAGTGATCAACTTTCTAAACAAGCATGGATATAAAATATGTACGAAAAAAAATTTAACACTCACACAAAAAAATGAAACAGTGATGAGCATATATTTAAAAGAACTTTCTTTTCTAATCATCTGCCTCCATCCAATCCCAATCAGTATAGTCAAACTCATCCTCGTCTTCCCATATTTCCACAACTATATCTTCTAAATGTTCTTTAATAGATGGAATATCAATAACAACAACAGCTCCATCTTCTCTTGTCCATCTAAAGTTACCCCATCCAATCTAGTTGAGGGACCAATGTCATCATTAGGCTCCCTCCAAAATGTTTCTTCTATATTAGGGCAATTCTCTTCCTCTAGATTATACAAATCAACAGGGACTTTATTCCTTTCATAATAAACATCTTTCTCAATTGGATCCGTAACACAAAAAACTTGATAAACTTGTGATGCCAACACAAAAGGATCATCTTGACTGCATAACTTGTTGAAGTATACCCAAGTTAACCCATACTCATCTACTTTATTATGATGCCAATCACATCTAAACAATACAACACTAAAACAACCATAGTAATCAATCTCAATGATATCTCGAATGACTCCATAATAAACCACCACTCCATATATGGGATTTTGGTCCCTCGCACTAGCAAAACTATTAGTTGTTGCTGATAAAGTCACTCCACTATTCTGAGTCTTGCGTGGGGCATCTCGATCTTTTGTATGAAATTGATATCCATTGATGAAATATGCGTTATATCTCTTGGCCACCGTATTAGGCCCCTTAGATAGCCATTTTAAATGATGGGATACTTCAACATTTTTAACTTTCTCTTCAAATCAACTGTTGAATTACCGACTCTGATTCCTTGCTCTTTCCCATGCATTGGATCTAGTATGATTACTCAATGAATTTTTATATTCCCTGCAACCAAGAATATTGAAAATATGATTACTCGGTCGTTATAAATAGATGTTTATGTACCTTATCATAAACACATAAATTAAGTTTAATATGTAAATATCTTACTTGATGAACTTTTCCACCTCTTCATCTCCCGTGTTAAAAAGGAAATATCGATGTTCTTCATAACATAACTTTGCATCCATAAAAAAGGTGCAATCTTTTTTTTCTCACTTCCAATTGGATGACCATTCTTAGGGAATATAGGGGATAAATTCAGAATGGGTTCCTCATCTTCAGTTTGGTACCTACTAAATCGCGTCTTCACACCATCATGTATGTATCTTGAACAAAAACTCAAGGACTCTTCAACCACATAACCTTCTGCTATTGATTCTTCTGGACATGATCTATTACAAACGAGGCCCTTAAGGTTACATAGGGCCCTCTCAATGGAATACATCCAACGAAGATGAATAGGACCCCCAAGCTTAATTTCATTTACTAAATGAACAGGCAAATATAGCATTATATCAAAAAATACTGGATGAAAATCATTTCAAAGGTTAGATGTAATTTCACAAATTTCAGACTCCAGTTTTTCAAGATCTCTCGGCCTAATTACCTTACTACATATGGCTCTAAAAAAATTGCACAACCTAATCAATGTCAATGCAACATTCTTAGGTAGCACTTCTCTAACAACAACCTATAGCAAGTGATGCATTATAAAATGAGCATCATGACTCTTGTACCCTGATATTTTCATCTTCTTCATATGCACGTGATCTGATATATTTGAAGCACACCCTTTAGGTAATTTGATATTTTTCAAGACACTGCAAAATAATTTTTTCTGTTCCGACTCCATGGAGAATAAAGATTGAGCCAAACTTACATTTCCATTACTATCTTCTACTGGTTGTAGCTCCTCCCTTATTCCCATTTCTTGTAAGTCATATTGAGAATTTACATGATCCTTTGACTTTCCATCTATCTCCAATAAAGTTCCAAGCAACCTATCACATATATTCTTTTATATGTCCATTGGATCAAGATTGTGCCTCAATTTTTTTCAGCCAATATGACAATTAAAAAAAAATAGATCTTTTCTTCCAAGGACCCTTATTATCTCGAGACCTTTTCTTTTTTCCCTTTCCAAAAACATTGTTGAATTCGCGCAACTCTTCAATAACTTCTATACCCGACAAAGGAATGGATGCGGGTCTATGTTCCTCCTTACCATCAAATGACTTTCTATTTTTTCGTAGTGGATGATCAAGTGGCAAAAATCTCTGATGTCCCAAATAACACATCTTTCGACTATGTTTGAGATATTGAGAGCATGTGTTATGATTGCAAGTAGGGCATGCCAATTTTCCCTTAGTGCTCCATCCTGAAAAAATTGCTAATGCTAGAAAATCACTAACTTCCCACATTAAGGTTGCACGCATTTTGAATGTTTGTTTGGTTTCAGCATCATATGTATTTATTCCCGATTCCCATAGTTCATTTAATTCATCAAGTAGTGGTTGCAAATACACATCAATATCATTTCTAGGAGAAGATGGGCCTGGAATGATCATTGACAACATAAGATACTCTGGCTTCATGCAAATCCATGGTGATAAATTATAGTTCATCAGCATAACAGGCTACTTGCTATGAGAAATACTCATGGTTCAAAATGGATTGAAACCATCACTCGAGAGACCTAACCTAACATTACAAGGATCTCTAGAGAATCCTGGATGCAAACGATCAAAATCCTTCCATGCTTGGCCATCAGCGGGATGCCTTAGATTTTCGTCATTCGGTCATTCATTAGCATGCCATTTTTTATTGCAACAACTGTTTTAGGACACATGAACATCCTCTGAAGCCTAGGCTTTAATGGAAAGTATCTTAAAACCTTTGCAGGAATTTTAGAGCTTGCATTGGTTGAGGCATCACTAACACTCTTCCATCTAGAAGTCCCACATATAGAGCAAATCTCAGATTTCTCATTGTCCTTCCAGAATAACATGCAATCATTAGGGCATGCATGTATTTTGTCATAATCAAGACCCAAATCTCTTATCACATTTCTGGCCTTATTGAAAGAGCAAAGGGAAAGGCCTATTTTATCAACACTAAGAGATCTGAAAATGCTTCATTACTCAACCCATGCAATGATTTAAACAAGAACAACCGAATAGTGAAACTCAACTTACTAAAATTCTCACACCCCAGATATAATTGTTGTTTTCCTTCCTCCAATTATTTAAAAAATTTAGTTGCATCTTCAGGTAATCGCTCTCCAACTCCTTCTCCATGCATCGATTCAGCATCTACATTTCTAAACGTATCGTGAAGTAGTCCATCAATATCATCACGCATATTAGAACCTTCATCATCATTGATTGGATGATGTGTCTTTCTCGAGGAAGCGTTTTCTCCATGGAAATTCCATTTGGTGTAACTAGGAAGAAACCCTCTAGAAAGCAAGTGATCCTCCACTACATCTCTATAATGCCAATGTTGATTCTTGCAGTCTCTAAAAGAACATAATATCTCATTTCCTTGAGCATCTCATTCAAATGCCTTTTCAAAAATATATTTCACTCCACGCTCGAACTCATCAGACCATATTAAACAATTCATCCAACTTTTATCTTCACTATCCATTAAGATCCTACATATATAACACATCAGAATCACCAAAATTATGATTCATGATAAGCTAAAATATGAACATTGTAAACCACGTGAAATAGGAAGACAAGAAACTTGCACAAAAATTTTAACAAGTTTAACAAACATAAGCAATCCGTACTAAGAACACTTAACCGAATAGAAGAATAAAATTATTAGGTTTTTGAGATTGCAAACTTAACGATATATCTTACCTAGGTTGCTTAGACTCTTCAAAAATGTGAACCAACAATAACAATATCAATGAACCCAAGTAGCGTAACTAGAACCCACAAGCAATCAATCCAAAAAAAACTATAATCAAGTAAAAAAAATATTCAAAACAACTTAAAAAGAAACTGTTCATTGTCTTACATCAACTTAGTGTTTTTGCTTTCAAGACTCAAGAGTACCTTTGATAGGTGGGCTTTATTTTATCAGTTGATTTAGGTTTTCTTTACGGTTAATAGCTTTAAAACTTCTCTTAATAGTCTCTTTTTTTATATGTAAGTTAATAGTTCAAAACTTCAAAATTTGTCATTTGAGCTCTCCCACCTCCCAAAAAATGAAGTCTTCCTCAGCTTCATTCTATTGCAGGGTGTTATCTAGGATGCAGAGGAAGAGAATCATTGTACACACTTGCATAAACTTCATGCAAAAACACGGAATTCTTTCTCCTATTTTTGTTATCCAGGGTTACTTTCCTATCTATTTCTACCAAGTACCAACTACAAAGAACAAAAGGAATGGCAGAATTATATTTTTAACTGCCAGTATCAAATCATTTGATGATCCCGGTATGCATATGTACAGATAATCAAGGAACTGAACTGACCAGCAGATTTGAAAATGTTACTGGAATAGAATAAAACACCATTAACTCCACTGAGTAGCTGGAGTGCGAGTAGTCCAATACCTACCTGAATAAAATTACCCCATAAAGTGAGTCTTAGCAGGACTAAGGGGTTTCAATATAAGTCCTTGTCTAGTCAAGGATACCAGATATAAATCAACATAATTAAAGAGCAACACAAATGTGTACCAGCAAAGGATAGTAATATCGTCGTCTCTTAAGCTCAGAAAAGTGAATGGTAACTTTTTTAGTTCCTGATCTCACAGATTTCTGATGCAAAGATAGGACATATTTGGATGGACAGTCATGAAATACAAGACCTATATGGACAAGTTCCATATCAGTTTCCATACCAGATTACCATCAACCAGAACTATTCATGTTGAACATTTATGTACCGGATATTCCAAGCACTCATATACCAGCAAAAAGTGTAATAAAATCCTACCATCGTGACATAAACATATTTAACCTTAATATTCTAATAAAGATAGTACCTCCCCTCAACTTGTATGATCTGTTTTAGTTTAGAAAACCTGACTCAATTAACTTTTCATGTACTGTTGGACATCTCTAACCTATTTTACTTGGACATCTCAAAAATGTACCAAAAGTAGTAGTACATTTTTGGAGGATCCAACACAGATACAACAATATTTTAGAGAGTGCGATTCTGAGCAACATAGAGCAGAGAAGTCGAAGCAATGATAATCAAAACATCTTTAACATTATCTACCGTACCAATTTCGAGCAACATAAAGCAGTGATAATCAAAACCTTTTTTACATTATCTACTGTACCAATGATGGTAACAACACTTTTCGTTGATAACATAGTTTCGTACAGCCACATAAACCAGAGAAGTCGAAGAAATATCAAAAATAATCATAGTTCAAAAAGACTCAACTTTATCTCTAAAATCAAACAGAAGAAGACATAACATAACATAAAACTAGCAAAATTTCTCAAAGAAAAGCTTAACATCAGATGCAATCACATAATTCATAGATATGCGACATTTCCACCTTCATATACAATGTGAACTGTGGATGCCTGGCCAGTACTTTTTACAAATTATGGCTCTAAGAATTGAATGATGAACACAGTTAAAGTAGAACATTACAAAATTATGGTTGATACAAAAGGTGATCACCCCAAAATCTGATTCATTTGTATAAGGAATAGTATATCATTCAATCAAGTTCTATACCTCATACTCGAGTTGCCATCTACTATAGAGCAATCGGACAGACAGTTCCCTTGGCTTCTCCGTGATCATTTACAAATATTAGTTCAATGTGCCTTATTTTATGAAATGTTCTCTTCCAAATAGAAAAATTCCCCCAAAGTGAAAAATCTTATCCAGAAACATAACTTTCCTTCGGATTGCAATTTCAAATTCTAATAGCTATATGCTCTCAAACTGATAAAAATGATTTTCAGCTCCACAAAATGGGAATCATACACCAGAAGCAATAATATCAAACCAACACAACGACATTGTTTCACCCTCGGGCCTCGGTGTTCAAATACAGTAAATTGACTGCTAAATCTACTAGGCTATGATAATGATTCTAGCGCCACTGCACAAATTACAGGCATTTCGAAGCCTCTGAGTTATATCATCCTAATACTCAACCATACTGCAGCAAAAGAATCAAATTGTATAATCACCCAAAAACTTCTCATCATTTTTAATCACATTTCACTTATCATCTTGATTAGAGCAAGGCTTAGAATCAACATCCAAGTGGGGATTGCATTCATAATAATAAAAATCATTTTTTTTAATAAAAAGTTTTAACATATCATATGTAAAATTGGGGTTGTTAGGATCACTCATCTGTGACTCACCGCCGCCTGAATCAGAAGTCAGCGATCTCTTCAAGAACAAAAAAAGAATCAAAGCTACAGCAAAATATCCAAAAATTAGTAACATCTGCAGCAAAATCCCCCAAAATCAGTAACATCTAATTCAACCAACTACCTCGGGCTCTTTTGAAAGAAGAAAAAGGAATAGGGTGAGAACCTACTGATACAATAAGCATCGTTTAGTTATAGCTACAGAAAAATCCCCAAAAATCCCACAGACTTACACCAAAATCTTCAAAATTCATCGTCGGTCGATCTCCCACAGCGTTACGCAGATCTCCTTCCACAGAACCTTTAGCAATTAGGGTAATCCTCGATGAAAGCCCACCGAAGAAGTTTGTGATAACGATTTGCAGAAGAAGTTTGAGACAACGATTTAGAGAAAGCGTTTGTGATAACGATTTGCAGAAGAAATTTGTGACAACGATTTAGAGAAAGCGTCTGTGCAGAAGAAGTTTGTGATAACGAAGTGATTTAGGGATTTAGGAATAGTTTAAGCTTAAGATTTAGAGAAAAGTTTTATTAAAATGTTTTTTTTTTGGCGGATTTCGTAAAATATTTCGAGAAAATGGAGGGAAAAAAATAAGCATTGCTATAGCTTATTTATTTATATATTGCAATGCTTAATGTCAAATGTGACAGTTATAGTATTAAATCAGACCTAATAGAACAATTATTTATGGCAATGCTTGGAAGCGTTGCAATAGATGACCTATTGCAACGCTTTGTTAAGCGTTGCCAAAAAGTTCGTTGCCATAGGGGTAATTTCCAGTAGTGTTGGTTATTAATAGTTCATAACTAATTTAATGTCAATTTTAGTATCCATTTTACAGCCAAGGGGTTGCTGAAACTAACTTAGACACCTCCACTGTCAATTTTTTCGTTCTCTGAATTAGGTGTCTAGATGTACATTTTCAAAGTAGGAGTGTTTAGTTGGCAGATGAGGCCAAATTAAGTATCCATCAATGTATTATGTCTTATTGGAAGACATAATACTTTTCTATGGGTGGCAGATTGACTTTGGTTAACCAAATTCTTGATGTCGTTCCGTCATACACGATGTCCTTGTTCCCTATCCCAATAGGGGTCATCAATAAATTAGATAGCACCAGGATGAATATTTTGTGGCCTGGGAACAAATAAATGAAAGGATACCACCTGGTCAAGTGGAGAACAATTATCTCTTGGAAGAAACATAGAAGTCTGGGGATAGTACAAAGCAAATCTCTCTAAAATGAAATGGGTATGGAAGTTTACTAGTGAACAATAACTACTGCAACGAAAAGTTATTAAAGGAAAATATGTTCAGGAGGATAACAGGATAACCAAGGACATTAATACACCATCTGGGGTTAGTCTATGAAGATCCATTAGAGAATTCGATCCAAGTTAAAAGTGCTAGATGGGAACAAAACTAGTTTCTGGAAGGACAATTGGTATGTGGTTGGAAACCTAGAAATCATCTTTCTATATATATTCATATTAGTTAGTTACCATCCGAAGACTGCAGGAGGTATGTGGGCACTTCAAGGTTGGAGCATTAACTTTAGAATACAAATTAATGATTGGGAAGTACAAAGAGTGATAGACTTTTTCTGTACACTTGAGCAACTTTCTAGGTTACAAATAGGTTGAAGATGTTCCCTGGTGGCAAGACAACATCAAGGTCCTGTTTAAGGCTAATGCAACATCCAAATTGATGAATCAATTCTAACCAGCTGGCAATGGAAACAACTTTGAAAGACTAAAGTCCTTCACAAAGTAGCTTGTTTTGTGTGGTTACTAGCAAAAGAAGCTGCCCTTACGTTGGAAAATTTGATTAGTAGAGGTGTTCCATGCTCAAGATGTGTAACACCCTAACTTAGGAAGGAGTCCCACATCAGAAAAACACAGGAGGGATGTTGGGTATATAAGTAAGCAAGCCTTACTCCCTAGTGATGTGTTTTAAAGCCATTCCGTCCTGGGTCTAGGGAGGAAAATATCACTAGTGGACGGGCTAAGGGGGTCTCTTAGGCCTTTGTGGTTCGGGATGCCCGTTGTGGCTAGGGCTTGGCCTCGGGTCGGGTCGGGTCGTGACAGAATAGTATCAAAGTCGCTCCTGTGTCAGCTATATAGATATGAGCTAGACTTCAAACTGAGTATAGGTAAATCCCGTAAGGCGGGGCAAACCTCAGTCCTGAGTGTAGGAGAATCTCAGTGAGGATGCTGAGTCCATGAAGGCCCCGTATATAACACCCCAACTTAGGAAAGAGTCCCACATTGGGAAAATACAGGAGGGATGATAGGTATATAAGTATGCAAGCCTTACTCCCTACTGAAGCATTTTAAATTCGTACGGTCCTGGGTACAGAGCAGAGAATATCACTAGTCGACGGGCTAAGGGGGTCTCTCGGGCCTTTGTGGTTCGAGATGCCCGTCGAGGATAGGGCCTCATGTCGAGTGGTGACAAAATTGTATTGTAACATCTCACACTCAGTTACACACATTAAAAACTCCATCAATTATAATCTCTCTATATTCATAAGTTACACACATTAAAAAACTCCATCAATTTCAATCTGTCTTCCTCAGTTACACATGTTAGAAAAATGCCACTTTCTCCAGCAATTTTACAAACTATTTCATCATCCAACAATCCTAGTTCACTTTTCAAACTCAACTCTCAAGAATCTAAGGGAATTGGTTCAAGAAAACAAGTCTAATCCAATTCAGTAGGGCAAACCTCAGCGAGAATGTTTTGTTCATAAGGAGGGTGTATGTAACACTCCAACTTAGGAAGAAGTCCCACATCGGCATAACACAGTAGGGATGTTGGGTATATAAGTAAGCAAGACATACTCCCTAGTGACACATTTTAAATCTGTGCGGCCCTGGGTCTAGATAGGACAATGTCATTAGTGGACGGGCTAAGGGGGTCTCTCGGTCCTTTGTGGTTCAAGATACCCATCGCGGCCAAGGCCTCGGGTCGGGTCATGACAGAATTATATTGTAACATCTCACACTCAGTTACACACATTAAAAACTCCATCAGTTACAATTTCTCTATCTTCATAAGTTACATACATTAAAAAAATCCATCAGTTACAATTTCTCTGACATCATAAGTTACACACATTAAAAACTCATCAGTTACAATCTATCTGTCTTCCTTAGTTATACATATAAAAAAATGCCACTTTCTCCAGCAATTTTATAAACTATTTCATCATCCAGCAATTCCAATTATCTTGTAAAACTTAGCCTTCAAGAATCTAAAGGAATTGGTTCAAGAAAAGAAGTCTAATCCCTTCTCCAGGTCTCAAGATCTTCAAATGCTTTAGGGTATGTAGAACTTTCTCTTTGCATCTGCAAGTTCTATGTTTTCTTATAGTTCAAATTACTCTTAACATGTCTAGGTTCTTTAATTAATTTGTTGGGAAATTAGGAGTTTCTTTATCCTCATCCATCAAGTTAGTTCTTTAAATAAGATTTCTGGAAATCTGGCAAATCACCTCAAATCAAGAATACTTATTCATTTTTTTGGTGAAAATCATTAAATCCTATTTAGACAGAAGCATTGTTCCATTTCGTCTCTTAAGCTGATACCATCCCAGATTGTATGATGACATGCTAAATCTCTTTAAGTTTATTAAACATGTGTAATTACTAGTTGAATGTGGTTTTGGTTGGATCTAGTTCTTAGCATCGTTAACAAATTAACAAAACTTATCATGACCAAAAAAAAAACTTACAGAAAGATATGAAAGTTGCGAGAGCACAACAACTTTTCATTTGGGAACAACATTAAGGAACCTAAGTCTAAACAAAGTAAAAAGAATAGTCACCAATTATAGAATATTTAATGTGTGAAACTACTGCATCTGTGGGTTTAATTGGACAGCTTTTAATGATCTAACTTCTCTGTTATATCTCTTTTTATTTGCTCAATTAGTGTCTCTATACGCACGTTTACTTTTTAGGGAATTTTCTAGATCCTAATTGTCCAAAACTGGAACATATAATTGCTCTTATAAAGTGTTGTCACAATTTCCTTTGAGCTATTTCCGGTGGATTCTCTTAAATGCTTTCTAATACCTGCTATTACACCCTGTTTGATGTGAACGACCATAATTGTATAGCTTCAAATAACCAGTTCTGGGACACAGTCAACAAAGATGTGAAGACAACACTACAAGAAAAGTGTTTATTACCTGTGGATTTTTATAGGGATAATGTGATAAAATCCCCAAGTAATTTGATTACCTGCGGATTTTCTTCCAATTAGAATCCAAAGAAAATATCTTCGTAGGTAATTATTACCTGCGGATTTATAAAATCACTAGGTAATTTAGCTGCAAAAATAAATCCACAGGTACATTATTTGCGGATTTATTTGCGATTAACTATCAAAATTTTGCATGAATTATTTGGTAAAATTTCATAAAAAAAAAAATTTATCTGCGGATTTTCACGAAAAAATTCACAAATTATTCCCCACGGAAATTTCCAAGTAAATCCCTAGGTAATTTATCTACGGAAATAAATCTGCAGGTACGTTATTTACGAATTTATTTGCGATTAACTATCAAAATTTTGCATAAATTATTTGATAAAATTTCATAAAAAAGGGATTTTACCTACGGATTTTTCATTAAAAAATTCACAAATTATTTTTCATGAACTATTTTGCAAGAAAATTCGTATGAAATGCCCCAAGTAAATCTGCAAGAACAATTTTTTTCAATTTTTTTTTTATGAATATTTAGCACATCCCCATGAAAACTCCCAAGTAATAATTCACACGTAAATTACTAAAAATATTTCACAATTAATTAAAAACCTATTCAGAACCTTCAATAATTTTCAAAAACATCATTCAATACAAGTCTAAAGTAAATCATTAAAGCTAACAAAAAAACATAATTCAAAACATCCACATCAATAATGTATGATTCTTAAATGGTCCAAAATAAAATATTTCAAACTTGAATCCTCAATAATACTACCAACCATCAAGGTCAGAATCACTTTCATTCATGTTATCAAGATTAGAATCACTTTAATTCACGTCGTTAAGTCATCATCACTTTCATCCTCTTGGTTGTCTTCTTGAGAAGGGTGTTCATCATTTAACAAATCCTTTAACTTCCAACAGTCCAACAAGACCTCTCCACCACAAGAGGCCGCTTGTACTAAATTGCTTGATGCTACAACAAAATACATAAAAAATAAATGACAAGATTAGAGTTGCAATAGGATAAAGGCAAATACAAAAAGAGTATTGGCAACAATGTAACTACACTTACAAGTAATTACACTTTATCATTTTCAAGTCACTACAACACACTTCAAGTCGCTGAACCATTTTCAAATAATTAATTCATATTGCAAGTCACTACACTTAAAACATTTTCAAATCACTAGTACATATTTCAAATCACTGCACTTAACTATTTTCAATTAACTAATTCACATTTCAAGTCACTATACTTAATCATTTTCAAGTAACTATACTTTATTATTTTCAAGTTATTAGTACACATTTCAAATGACTACACTTAATCATTTTCAAGTAACAAGTTCACAATTTCAAGTAACTACACTTAACCATTTTCAAGTCACAAGTTCGCAATTTCAAATAACCACACTTAATCATTTTCAACTCACAACACTTAACAATTTTTAAATAGATAATTAATTAACATTTCAAGTCATTATACCTGACATAATAATTTTCAAATAGATAATTAATTGACATTCCAAGTCATTTTACTTAACTATTTTCAAATAGCTAGTAGACCTTTCAAGTCACTACACTTAACTATTTTCGAATAACTAATTCGTATTGCAAGTCACTACGCTTAACCATTTTCAAATAATTAATTCACATTTCAAGTCACGATACTTAAATCATTTTCAGGTAACTACTTCACATTTAAAATAACTATTCTTAACCATTTTCACGTAATTACTTCACATTTCAAATTTTACTTAATCATTCATTTCAAGTCACTATACTTAAACACTTTCAATTAATTAATTCACATTTCAAGTGACTACACTTAACTGTTTTCAAGTCACAAGTTCGCAATTTCAAATAACTACACTTAATTATTTCCACGCCGCTACACTTAATAATTTTCAAATAACTTATTCACTAGTGTACATTTCAAGTCACTATACTCAAACCATTTTCAAATAGCTAATTGACATTTCAAGTCACTATACTTAACCATTTTCAAGTAACAAAGCTTAACCATTTTCAAGTAAAAACACAAGATCACATTTCAACTACCTAAACTTAAACATTTTGGGTCACTAATTCACTACTCAAGTGACCACACTTTAGTAAATTAAATTGACAAATTCACATTTCAACTACCTAAACTTAATCATTTTCGAGTCACTAATTCACTACTCAAGTGACCACACTTTAGTAAATTCAAAACACAAGTTCACCTTTCAACAACCTAAACTTAAAATATTTTCGAGTCACTAATTCACCACTCAAGTAACCACACTTTAGTGAATTCAATTGACAAGTTCACATTTCAAGTACCTAAATTTAAAACATTTCTGAGTCACTAATTCACTACTCAAGTGACCACACTTTAGAAAATTCAAAACACAAGTTCACCTTTCAATTACCTAAACTTAAATATTTTCGAGTCACTAATTCACTACTCAATGACCACACTTTAGTAAATTCAATTGGCATGTTTACATTTCAAGTACATAAACATTATGCTATACTGCTTCTGGAAGTTCATCCGAAGCTAAAGGATTGAAAGATTTTTATAGGATGGTCTATATTTTTAAAGTTTCTTGTTTTGACTTATACTTTCATAAATAATAAAATCGAATAAAGACAAAAGAGATGTGATACTTTTACAGTACTTCAGTCGTATAAAAGATGGTGTTGAAATTATTTGAGAAATGCAATGATTGTTATCAAATTGTTTCTTTGATTACATTTTTTTCTTAAAATCTCAGTTGTATCCATATGTTCTTTCCAAAAAGGTAAATTAATGTTTGAGTATATGTATATTTGAATTGATTCTTGCACTTAACTATAGCACTTTATTGGATAGAAAAACAAGCACTCTTAGTAGGCATATATTCCAAAAATCCCACTTCATTTGAAATTATGAAGCTTGAGTTGAAGATGAAGTTGTGTTTAATTACTATTACATTTTTTATAAAGAATAATTCAAATAATATTTGTGCTTCAATGTATCCCCTGTGCTTTTAAGCTAAGTTGCTCGGACTCTCCAAAAAAGTTGTCGAACCCTTCAAATATACTCTACTTTGAAGGATCCGACACTTATCCAATGACATTTCTGAAGAGTCCAAGCAACATAACTTTAAAGAATAGAACAGAACTCAGATTAATGTGTGTGGTTCATCCATTCTGCCCCAGGTTGGCTAAAATCCAGGTTGGCATATTACTACTTATTCTAGAATGTCATGTTTGGTTTATCACCAACTTAATCCATAAAGAAATCATACAGCAGGGAGAGCCTTCAAAACTCATACCTCTCTCAAGTGGATCATTGAGAAAGCATGATCTATGCTCTGTACAGGATCACTGAATGGCTTGCTAATGGAATTGTCTTTTATAGATGGACAATTCTCGGAGCCACCAAATATTGATGATATTCCCCAACATGAACCAACATTTGATCCTAATGAAGAAATATGTCAGCAATGGTTTGGCAATAAGACCAAGCGAAGAAAAAAATCTTAAGATTATAAAGAGTCTAGAAAAAGGAAATGAATTCATAATAAGCAGCAACAGAAAAGTTCATGATGCTTTTCAAGCTAAAGAGTACCATAAGTTACATGAGGAAGGACTTTTCATATAGCTGTATTAGCAAATGGCCAATCCTTGTATACAATATTCATTCTTTCTTGTCAATAGGATATTTAACTTGTCAAAATACCTAATAACAAGTATAAGTTATATTCCAAACTGATTTTTGACCAAACACTAATTTTCAATAAAGTCAAAAATTATTTCAAAAAAATTAGAAAAAAACTTAATTTTATGGCAGAAAGAAAAATCCAAATTGACATTTGGTGGTGGGAGCAAAGATAAAAGGCAGCGGTATTATCTCTCGTCAAAATAGTTTCTTCCTATTTTGACTTACTTTGCGTAAGAAGTGAGAAGTAGAGTGGGAGGCTTACTTTCAAGTTTTCTTGGTGGAGGTGAGGTGCAGGCAGCGGCGTGGAGAAAAAGGAGAAAGGGAACGGAGATAGAGTCAAGTGGAAATGGCTGCTGGCATAATAAATGACTTATAATAATTAATTAGGGGTAATATAATAAAATCACGGAGTAGCTGAAGCAGGTGAAGAAGCAGACATGTCGACGAAGTGTTGCCTGCTTCTTCACACTTATTAATAGCAGTAACTTATATCTAGGGAGTTGTTTGGCTTATATTAATAGTTTTGAGATTAAATGCAAGATTATTTTACGTGCATTTGGATAGAGTTGTTAGTTAATCTTTAATTACTTATCTGTCACTGATGACCATTAATTTCTCGATCCCAATGACGAGTCAAGCTAAGATTGATGATCAACTCAAACACATCTTTGATATCATATTCAGTTGCTTGATCAACTCGAGTGAGCTTCACAAATATTTTTAAAATTGAGTCAAGCTAAGGTTTATTCAGTTCGAATTAATATCAATTTTGACTAAAATTGATTTTAATTGAATAAAAATTAGGCTAGACATGACATAAGATGGGCAAATTGGATTGACTCAGGTTGCTATTTAATAAATGTAGGAAAGTCGTAATAATAATAATAATAATAAAAAAATTATTGGGTGTCAACACAAGTAACCTGATTTATTCCCACAAATTGGGGTTCGTGGAGGGTACAGTGTATGCAGACCTTACTGCTAGGTAAATAAGTTGTTTTCAATACACCCCCGGTTCAAGAAAAATAGTCTGAAGATGTCCAATTTCAAGAAAAATAGTAGTGAAGATTAATTTAATTTTGATCGTTGATCAAATATGATGAACAATTGAGATTAGACTTGAGGAGATAAGTCAAATTGGGATTAGATATTGGGTTAAAAAATTGAATTAAGGATTTCGATTGAGTCAAATTAAACTCAATTGACACAAATTGAGTATAACATGGCTAGAATTTAAAGCAAAATTCGCAGAACAAAATCCCCAAATAATTTCTCAAGTAATAAAGTCCATTACATAAATTTCTACCAAAATATCTTTATGTAAATCCATAGGATAAATTACTTGAGATTTTTTCTATAAATTTAAAATATATATATGTCGATATACCTGTGGATTTATCTAGAGATAAAATACCCGCCGATACATTTTCCCAGGTAATGTCGCAAGTAATAACTTCACAGGTAAATCCCCAAGAATAAATCCCCAGAAAAATTGACAGCACAAAATAACCAAATAATTTTCTAGGTAACAATATCCATTACATAAATTTCCACCAAAATATCTCTAAGTAAATCCGTAGGATAAATTACCTGGGGATTTTTCTATGAATTTAAAAAATATATATATTTGTCCATATAGCTGCGGAATTACCTAGAGATTAAATACCCGCCGATATATTTCTCCAGGTAATATCGCAAGTAATACTTTCACCGGTAAATCCCTAAGAATAAATCCCCAGCAAAATTCGCAAAACAAAATCTCCAAATAATTTTCTAGGTAATAATATTCATTACATAAATTTCCACCAAAATATCTCTAAGTAAATCCGTAAGATAAATTATCTGGGAAATTTTCTATAGATTTAAAATATATATATATTTGTTCATATACCTACAAATTTACCTAGCGATAAAATACTGGCAGATATATTACCCCAGGTAATTTCGCAATAATAATTTCGCAGGTAAATCCCTAAGAATAAATCCCTAGAAAAATTCACAGCACAAAATCCCCAAATAATTCCCTAGGTTATAAAATCCATTACATAAATTTTCATGAAAATATCTCTAAGTAAATCCGTAGGATAAATTACCTGGAGATTTTTCTAATTTATCCTACGGATTTAAAAGTATATATATTTGTCCATATACCTGCGGATTTACCTAGAGATAAAATACCCGTCGATATATTTCTCAGGTAATGTCGCAAGTACGAAATTTACGCAATATGGTGCCAAATTTACCTGCGGAATATTTTGCAAATATATAGTTCGTAGGTAATATATTTTAATATTTAGGAATTTAATATTTTCATCGGTAAATCCGTATGTATTTCCTGCGATATTATTCCCTAGGTAAAATCCCCATGTAATTTATAGTTTTCTAGTAGTACAAGTCTCATAAATCTAACTATTCCATAGGTTATAATTAATATCATATATCTGGTTAGTCTTGTAAACTAGCATATGTAAGTCATATTCACGATTATAACATAGAGAACCATGAAATTAACTATCATTCCACTCAAATAATGATGTTAGCTTACGATTATGAACCTATTACAGTTAACACTTTCTATGAGCCCTAAAGTGGCAATACATAACCATGAGCCTAAAAGTCTAAACAATGATCATGAGCCTAAAAAGGCTACTATCTTCTTTCAAGAACTAATAAAATAAATAAAATAACATCAGGAGCAAAAGGGAGTTGGTCTGACCGTGAAGACATAGGTCTAAACGACAAATGCCTGAAACTATGTTTGCCGACATAGGATAGAGATCATTTCACAAGTTGGATGGCTCTTTTTTTTATGTGTACCTAAAAGGGGCTAACCATGGATACTTGATGGCATATTATGGTATGTCACGTCCTATTCCCGGCAAGGTATAGGACGAGTTTTATGATTGGGCCGAGATCCGACTCCATTTGCTCACATGGTGGTTTATGACAGTTCACTACTTTCTCCTAAAAATAATCAAGGGAATTAAATCTACTTTTGGTTCATTATAAATTTAGATCACATTCTTGTTCTTTTCTAGTTGCCTTCACTTGCATTAGAGTTTTATTGTTATCTCTGATATCTTGTTGTACTACCCTTCTGTAATGGTTTTATATACCAAAATATTCAACGTATTGACCATCTTTGGAGCTACATCATTTCATGATGTAGGTTTTGGTTCTCGAGTCTGCAGTCAGGCGCCTCATTAGGAGCTCTATCTTTCGCTATTGATGAGCCTCTTTACCACCAGGAGGTCGGATGAGATATGATAATTGTTTGTGTATCTTTTATCTCCTTTAGGTATTGGTACTTATTAGAGCCTTCAGAAGCTGTTGTAGTTGTCAAACAAACTTTTAAATTTCTAGTCTTTATCACGACTACTAGTATTGTATAAAACTAAGTGGTGTTAATAAACCTTGATGATAATATTTGCCTATAAGAAATATTATTTCAATCACATATCTTTTTAATTATACTCTTTTATGTTGGTTGTATTCTCATGTGTTATGATATACGTTCACTCGTACTAGCAATAGTATTGGGTGTGTGTTATGTCCCGGGCCTCGGCTCGGGGCATGAAAAACTTGGTATAAGAGCCTAGAGTTCAAATGTCCTAAGGTGTCTGTGATGCCGTGTCTAGTATAGTCCATTTTATGGGTGTGAAATGTACCACACTTATAATAGCGAGTCTATGAGACATTTAGGATACATTTCCCTTTCTTTCATACTCTAGATCGTGCAATAGAGTAGTCCATAAAAAAAATTACATGGGTTTGTGCTTTTCTCAAATTTCTCTATCTACTCCTCATCCTTAAGGTGGTAGCTGTTGTGAAACTCATATCTATATCGATAAGGTTCTCTCCAATAGAGCCAAAAGAAATATAACTAATTGTATAAGGTCTTTTGAGTAGTCCATTAGTGTATTCGAGTATACCATTTCAAAAAAAAATGTGTACACTCTTGTTCATATAAATTGTGCTTTTGAGCCATAGTAAGATTGTTCTCCTAGACCCCTTCCAGAAACTTATTTCAGATAACGTCCTTAAGGGGGAAAGGGTGTGTCTACTCTTGAGTGTTTCCTCCCGGGAGATATTATTGTTTGATATGTTTGTTCTAAGTCATAAGTAGTAGAATAATCCCAAGGTCAAAAATATGAAGTCATAAGTGTAGAGGAGGACAACAAATGGGGATAGTGATTGATTGGTGTATTTAACAAGAGTTATTTATTTATTAAGTGAGTAATGGGATAGAATGTCCTTCGGTTTTAGTTAGTGTGTATCAAGACTCATAAAGTTTTATGATAGTTAATAGAGGAAGAATAGTTTGTTAAGATGACTTGGAGTATGTACTCGATTTAAGAAAAAAGTTTATTAAGGCTTGATTGTGTGTTAGTAAGGAGTGATAGTAATGTTGCAAAGGAGAATGTGCTTATGGGCTGCAATAAGATAGATGGTGTGATTTAGATCAAATATGTTGTCACAAAATTTATATTAACTAGTGGTTCTTGATTTATTTTATAAGCTACAATTCAAATTAGTATTATCGGATATTGTGGCCATCTATGTTTAGCACTAGGTGCTAAGGTTGAACTTTAGATGGCCACAACATGAAAGAATGGTGGTATAAGGGTGATAGCACTAGTTTTGGAAAATAGATCTAGTAGGCTTGACTTTTTTTTTGTTTGGAAGAGATTAAGTTTGATAATTAAGGAAAACGTGAATGTGCAAATATATATATATATATATATATGTGTGTGTGTGTGTGTGTGTGTGTGTGTGTGCGCGCGCGTGTGTGTGCGTGTGTGTGAATAGTGGTGAAACAGTGAATTGTAGCTAAGTCGCTATATAAAGAAAGCCCTAAGTTTTATGAAGAAAAGGGTAACCAAGTTAGTGTGTTGTTATATGGGATTCAATGTTATTAAGTGTTATGTGAGCGTATTTAGTACCCTTGAATTATTAAATGTGGAAAAGGCTAGGTATGTTGTATATGGTGTTCTTGAGAGATGAATTGATAGGATTATAAATGGATGATGTTGAGCCTCTTAGTACAATTTTAATTTCCATTTGAGTGGGTGGATAAGAATTTAGAAGTGTGATGTTAGTGGACTTAGAAGAGAAGGTAAAGTATAGATGAAGTGGTTATGTATACCAATGAGAGCATAAATAATAAATTGTGGAGAATGTTAAGATATGAATCATGAGAGGAAGTCCTAGCAAGGATTTTGTACGTAAAGACATAGTCTATCGTGGGAGTAAGGTGATGATAGCTCAGATTGGAGAATAGGTATGCATATATTAAATGTCGACTTTTACCTAAGGGGGAGATGATTACGTAAAAAAACAAAATTGGGTTTTGAGATATAGATAGTGAGGGTTTTTCTAGAAAAGAGAGATGATGAGTTTCATTATGATTCATTCTTATTCAAGCATACTTCATGATTTTAGCCAAGATGACACTCGACCCATGTCTTATGCATTCATGTCGTGCCTATGTCTATGATCCAAATTCTATGTGCAAACTCATGACCATGTTCTAACCCTTGAATAGAAAATAATAAATTCACACCATGATCCTAATGTTGCTCTAAGATTCTAGATATCTAGGCTCTACGTTATGTTCCTGAGACAAAAAACCCATGCTTTACGTTAGGTTCAGTTCTAAGATACAAAACTTTATGATATGTTCTTTAGCTTGTGCTATGTTATCCCTATGCCTAGAATGACTCTCTATTGACACCTTATGTGTTTTGGTACATAAAGTATTTATGCATATTTATTCCCAGGCATCATCTAGAGTGACAAGGTCACAATAAGTATTAGTAGTGATTGAATAGTATCCCTTTTATTTTTTATGCTCATACTCTAGCCTTTTTGAGATATTCCTTATCACCTGAAAGTTGTGTGATATCAACTGAGTAATCGTTCCATAGAGGTGAATAGATGGACCTTGTCATGATGATTGCGGTGTACTGGTTCCATCTACGATCATAAGTATGAAAGAAGTGCGAAATGATGATTATATATTTGTAATATTAAGATGAGTTCATATGGTGTGCCTCCCATAAGAGTTCATGAAATTGTGGGTCAAGAGGTTATAGGGTAGACGGGAAGATTTTTCTTTTTATATAGTGTTAACTTTAAGGATACCATGAAGTAGTTATAGTGATAGACTTGGATGTCATGATGATACCTATATGGGTAAATGCGTTATGAAATTTGTGACTTCTTAATTAGAGCTTGAGGGTGATAATTTTTTTTTGCGATGAGAAGAAGTGGTATCCTTACAGAAAACTGTATGTGGAAGAGAGACCTTGCTAAGTTTTAGAATAAACCTAAGATCAAGTCAACAATCAAGATGAATGTTCCTAAAGGGGAAATAGATTATAGGATTTAGACTAGCATGATTGTTTTAGATGTGGCTTTTTGTACCACCTAGTTAGGCTTGAATATGTTAAGAATGCGTAATTAGAACCAGACTTTAGTATCTGTATGTGCTCATGTGAGCTGAAAATAACGAAGTGTGGTATTTAAAGGAAAAGGGGTAGCTTCTAAAGGTGTTGCTAAGATCCAAGGCTACCAGTATTAGACGTGAAAATGCTCCTATTCCTAAGTCTATTTCACCTCTGTTTTATGTCATATAACTTCATATCGAAGAGGACTTATGTCCAAGTCTTCATTATGTCATTCATGCTCTATGGACCCAAATCAGATAACTAAAATCCCCCCCATGGCTCATGCGTATGATTTCCATGAATTCAATCCTTAAGTTGTTATGTTCATGCTCCCTGAAACCAACGTCCCATGTCATGTCTGTGTTAAGTCTCATTCCCTAATTTTTGCGCATAAAGTTTTTTTCATGAGTCTATAACCTTCATTCGAGGATGAATGATCCCAAGGGGAGATATTGTAACATCTCACACTCAGTTACAAACATTAAAAATCCATCAGTTACAATCTCTTTGTCTTCATAAGTTACACACATTAAAAAAACTCCATTAGTTATAATCTCTCTTCCTTCATAAGTTACACACATTAAAAACTCCATCAGTTACATTCTATCTATCTTTCTCAGTTACATATATTTGAAAATGCCACTTTCTACAACAATTTTACAAACTATTTTATCATGCAACAATCCCAGTTCTCTTGTCAAACTCAACTCTTAAGAATCTAAGGGAATTGGTTCAAGAAAACAAGTCTAATCCCTTCTCCAGATCTCAAGATCTTCAGCCGGTTTGGGGTATGTTGAACTGTTTCTCTGCATCTGCAAATTCTATTATTTCTCACAGTTCAAATTACTCTTAACATGTCCAGGTTCATTAATTAAGTTGTCGGGGAAATCAGGAGTTTCTTTATCCGCATCCATCATGTTAGTTCTTTAAATAAGTTTTCTAGAAATCTGGCATATCACCTCAAATCAAGAATACGTATTCATTTTTTTTGTGAAAATCATTAAAGCCTATTTATACAAAAGCATTGTTCCATTTCGTCTCTTAAGCTTATACCATTCCAGATTGTATGATGACATGTTAAATCTCTTTAAGTTTATTAAGTATGTGTAATTACTAGTTGAATGTGGTTTTGGTTGGATCGGTTTCTTATCATCGATAACTAATAATCAAAACTTATCATGAAAAAAAGAAACTTACATAAAGATATGAAAGTTGTAAGAGCATAACAACTTTTCATCTGGGAACAACATTAAGGAACCTAAGTCTCAACAAGTAAAAAGAATAGTCACCAATTACAGAATATTTAATGTGCGAAACTACTACATCTGTGGGTTCAATTGGACAACTTTTATGTTATCAACCTTCTCTTTTATATCTCTTTTTATTTGCTCAATTAATGTCTCTATAGGAATGTTTACTTTTTAGGAAATTTTCCAATTCCTAATTGTCCACAACTAGAACATATAATTGCTCCCATAAAGTGTTGTCACAATTCTGTTTGAGCTGTTTCCAGTGAATTCTCTTAAATGCTTTCCAATACCTGCTATTCCAGCCTCTTGGATGTGAACGACCATAATTGTCATAGCTTTAAGTAACCTCTTTTGTGCGATCACAGTCAACAAAGATATGAAGACAAGTCTCATAAATCTACCAATTCCATAGGTTATAATTAATATCATCAATCTGGTTAGTCTTGTGAACTAGCTTATGTAAGTCATATTCACGAATTATAACATAAAGATCCATGAAACTATATATCATGCCTCTCAAATAGTGATGTTAGCTTATGATTATGAACCTATTACTGTTAACTCTCTATATGAGCCCTAAAGTGGCAATATATAACCATGAGTCTAAAAGGCTAAACTATGAGCATGAGCCTAAAAAGGATAATATCTTCTTTCAAGACCTAATAAATAATAAAATAACATCATGAGAATAAGGGAGTTGGTTAGCTTACCGTTAAGGCATAGGTCAAAACTATAAACAAATAATGTATGCCACCTCAGTTTGTTATTAGCTTAAGATATTATTGCTATCAAGATATACATAATTACTGTAGTTATTTATGTGTTATAATTAGGAGTCTCAAAGTTTACTGTATCTTAAGTGTTTCTGCTTCTTTGTACTTATAACATAGTTTGTATCCGTTCTACGAAGAGCTGTTGTAATTGAATAACATTCATCTTTCTCTTCTGCATCTCAAACCTTTAAATGATATCAAGAGATTATTTTCTTCTCACGGAGTTCTAATATATTATTTTTCCCAACCATTAGAAATGACTCTCTTTGTTACCATCTCCAATGCAACCAACTCCAACAATATAGTCCAATTCAAACCTGTTATCGAACTTTCGATCAAACTTGCTGGCAGCCATAATTTTTCTCTCTGAAAGGCACAAGTATCCATGATCATGAGAAGACACAATATTTGTGGACATCTAGATGGGACTATCCCTGCTCCTGCCGTGACCACCACCACAAATAATCAGACAATTTCCAACCCCAATTATGTTAATTAGTTTTGTTAGGACCAATTGATCCAAAATGCAATTTTAGCATCCGTAGATACAACTACTGCTCCCACTAATGCCACTGCAACCACTTCCATAGCAGCCTAGGATTCCCTCCATACTGTTTATGCCAATAAGTCACAAACTCGCATTTTCATTTTGAGAGATATCCTAGCTTGTCTTACCAAACAAAGTCTTCCTGTAATGGACTATCTCAACCAAGTCCGATCTCTCTGCGGTGACCTTACAACTGCAAGAGCTAATGTCACAAATAATGAACTCATTGTCAAGATTCTCACTAGTATTGGACCAGAATATCGAGAAATCTCAGTAGTAATTCATGCATGTCATACCTCAATTTCACAGACTGAACTATTTGAAAAGATTATTGATCACGAGCTTTTCCTCAAACACAATGCTCTGCCTTACTCCACCACAATTACTATTGTTGCTTCTCAAAATTCCAGTTCTCATATAAGGACCAACGTCACCAACGACAATAGGCATCAAAACAACTACCACCAACAACAATAACAATATTCTCAGCTAGGGTGTGATCATCGCACCAATCCGCAAGAAGTCAACTTGGTCTATCAGTTTTGTGACTGACCTGGACACTCTACTCACATTTGTCACTCTCAGTCTCACAATTATTTTTAGGCTCGACTCAACTTTGCTGAGCAAAAAAGGAAGCAATCAACCCCATGGATAGTTGATTCAGGGGATATACGCCATTTGTATCGGATGCCCAAAGTCTCACAAACATTACTGACTACAATGGGTCAGAAGAAATCAGTATGGGAAATGGTAACACCATACTAGTTTCTAACACTAGTAACACTGAATTATCTGTATCTAATTCTAGCTATCAATTATCCAATATAATTTTCTCCCCTTCCATTGACAATAACTTGATTTTAGTTTCGCAATTTTATCGTGATAGTAAAACATCCATTGAATTCTTTCCATTCTCTTATCTTGTGAAGTATCTGATTATGGGGGGTCTCTGGTTCTAGGGCGGAGTAGAGGACTTCTTTATGAGTGGTCACCAGACAATGTTTCTTCTTCTCAACCACAATGCAATATGGTTGTGTCCTTAGATCTGTGGCATCGGCACTTGGGGAATCCACCACGCCGTACTCTAGGTGTATTTTGGAATAAATTTTCCATTCTTGTTGAGAAAGTCTCTCTTTCTATTTGTAATTCATCCCAATCAAATAAAATCCACAGACACTGTTATTCTATGAATTCCTTGCAGAGTCACAAGCCTCTACAAATTATTTAAGGTGATGTGTGGGGTCTATCACTTGTTTTGTCTGTTGACAGAAAAAGATATTATGTTTTGTTTGTATATCAATTTTCAAAATACATGTGGCTCCATACAATTCAAGACAAACATGTGGTTTTAAATATTTTCAAAACACTACATCCATTACTAGAACACCAATTTCCAACCAAAATATTATCTTTCTATACTGATGAATTAGGTGAATTTTAGAGTTTAACTTCTTATTTGAAATCATGGGGCATTGAACACTTAATTTCTCCACCCTGTACTCCATAATGAGTTTCTATAGTAGCAAGATGACATCGATATGTTGTCGAGACTGCAAAAACTCTAATGCACCAAGCTTCTTTACCAGCCACCTTTTGGAGTTTTGCATGTCATCAACCGTTTTTTCTAATAAATAGAATGACAACTCCAAATTTAAAAGAAAAGTGTCCATGCAAGCTTTTATTTCAAGAATCACCAAATTATGAGAATGTCAAAATTTTTGGTTGTTTATGTTATCCGTGGCTGAAACCATATGCACAAAATAAGCTTGATTTAAAATCAAAGCCTGTGTCTGTCTAGGATTTTCAAACAAACATTATTGCCATCAATGCTTTGACCTGATCACCTCCAAAGTCTATCTTTCGAGAGATGTAGTATTTTTTGAAACAAGTATGCACCACCCCAAAATCAAGTTCCCGGGATGCCACATGGTGCTCTGAACTACAAGTAGTCCTGAGTTAACCCTAGTTGATTTTGATACATCTTAATCTAAGCATGGGGAAAAATACGAGTATAAATCATGATAAACATGAAAAAACTATTTGAGCATATCCCGAGGTGCAAATCTCAATAATCTGATAAAACAAAATACTGATAGATCTGAATATGACATCTAAAATCTAAGTCTGAATCAAGTAGTCCGACATGCCTCTAATGACTGAATCTAGAGAGTCATTGGGACAGGCCCCAACTGACTCAATTTTCTGAAATAAATATGGAAACATCTACTAATGAAACTAGAAATTTTAATAACATAAGTCCCCAAACTATGAGGACTCAACAACTATAGGGATATAGATAAGATGCTCGAAAATCACTGTCACTGCTGAGACTGAGCACCTGAATCTATAATATGAGACAATGTAGCACATAGACCTATATGTGGATCAGTACTTTCAGGATGTACTGAGCATATGTGGGTGCATGCAATAAGTAAGTAAACAATATATCACAATTTATAAAATCATGCATGCTAAATGTAAATGACTCACATAGCTTGAGTAAATCTTGAATCTAAAATCATAAATCATGAATAATAAATCATTTAGTAGGTCTCGTAAGTCATTACATGCCACGACCCGAACCAGGGCCTGGCCGTGACGAGCATTTCGAACCATGGAGGCCCGAAACACCCCTATCTGTCTGGTAATCATGCACCTAATTCATATGATCAAAGTAATACGGAAGAAACACAATAATTCGGAAACATGGTCATAAATATAAGAAGAAAAAATAACGGGGAAATAAAGTTCCCCCAACATCAATCAACCTCTAAACAACTGTCTGCGAAAATCTCTAACAAATGAATGAGTTAAGTAACTGTATATAAACTGGGACAAGTCTCCCAGTAGACCCTAAAACTAAATATAAGATAAAAGGACTGCAGGACATAAGACCTTTCGAAACATAGAAGGCTCACCACATGTCACTGCAACTCTGTCTGAATGATCTACTGATTCTCTTGACCCCTAGACTGGGCCTCTGAACCCGAGAGGTTGGAGAGGAGAGAGGGTCAACACAAAAGTACTGCCACACAGAGATATCAAAACCAAACATAATCCTTTTACAAAATATAGTTGAGAGCCATTATAAAGCAATTTCATATCTAATCATTTGAAAACACATGGGCATAATGCAATAGTTTCTAAACAACAATGAAATGCAACTGAGCTAGGTGTAATACCCTACATAATTACACCAACTGTCAAACCTCGGTTGCCGCCGAGATTAGAGTATAAGTGAGGGAGAGACACACAAGACTACAAAGCATGGTGTCTCGACCCAATGGTAGTGCCCAAGATCACTTAGCCCGGGCTCCTACCTATAGTCCCAATTTGGGAATGACATAAAGTCAAATACACAAGATCACTTAGCCTGGTACCAAATTCTCGTGTCAGCAAACACGGTTTCCAGTGATGAGCCGTTACACTCAGATGCCTTCTTCCTGCATCCACCTATCTCATGTAAAATCAATGCATTCAAACTTCATTTAATTCAATCACGTATCAAATTTTGTAGGGTATCATCATACCCGACTTGCAAGTCATCAATATCACATCCATATATGCATAATCATGTAAAAACCAAGGTGCTTCATCATTTACAAGTGGTGAACAATAATTATTTCAAATTCATGCTCTCTTTTGTTGGTCACAATATGATATGGGGTATCAAGACATTATCATGGGAATTTGAAAGAAATTTATCATTCATATTTATCAAACTTCCATGGAAAATCTCAAATCACATATGCATGGTTTCAACCATTGAAGTATATAGCCAAACAATTCCCATGACATAAAGAAAAATGACTTAGAAATCATATTGAAAGCAAGTTATTAGCATTTGATTGAAAACCCCCATTTAAAAGCATGCATCTTCATAAAAACTGCACCCATGAGATTTTAGGATAACCCCACGTACCTCTATTTCCGAAAATACTACATGTTTCTTGAAGCTCGCGGATTTGTGATTCCGAATATGTAATTATCTTTGAAAATCTAAGGTCGAATCTTGAACTATTTGGGTTTTTATTTTGAAACCCTAAGGAGTGTTCTTGAGCAATTTTGATGAATGAAGGTGTATTTTGGTGTTTGAGGGATTAAATCCCGTGTTGGTGGTATATAGGGGTGAAGGATGACCAAAATACCCCTAAGGTACAATTAAGGTCAAATCTGTCCCTCAGTTGACAGTTTGGTAGTCTGGAGTAAATCGATTATAACCTTTTAATCATATAACCAAATTGGATGAAACCAACTGCATTTGAAATAGGACTCAAATAGATTTTGTTTGATATATTATAACTCACATAGTTCATTATATATAGGGAGTTATGATTGTTTGAAGTTGACCCTAAAATGCTGAAAACTAGGCAATAGGCTATGCGTTTTGCTACTGTTTTGAAATCCAAACGCAGCCTTATGCGTTCCGAAAAATTCTGAAACTTATCCGAGATGCACTATCAGCTTTCCCGATCGTAACGCAACTTGAAAATCTAAAAAAGGAAGTCGGGAAGGTTGAAAAGTTGTATCCCGAAGATTGCCAGCTAAAATGACTAAGTCTCATTTTACACTTAGAAAATTCTAAGTCATTAAGTCTAAGAGCTCAATATTAAAGACTAATCTATGCATGCCTTTTACGGGGCGTTACATTATCTCCCCCTTGGGATCATTCATCCTCGAATGATTGGTAGGAACTTGTTTAAGCCTTAAAGCTATGGAATAATACGGACATGACATGTCCTTTAATACAGAATACACTGATCTGAAACATGACTATAAGACTGGAACTACTGATGTTCTAAATTCTTATACCGGACATGCATATCTGATGCATGGGTCTGTGTCTGAGTTGTCCTCATTAACGCAGGACTGAATACACTGATAAGCTGAACTTTTTCTATTGAACATGCATTTCTAATGCAGGCATATCTGACAGAACTGACACAAGAGAGTATGACTGAATACGCAATAACAACTGATGCGAAGCTTGTAATAAGATCCTAGGCATGCAACCGAATGAGGTATCTCCCCCTTGGGACCCTATGTCCCTCTATGAGTGTTCAATTCACTAAGATGCTCGGAAAACGGATGCAATGGACAAGGCACCTACGATTTGATTCATAACTGAACCTCTGGAATTTGAATCTAATGCATGACGCATGAACTGAGCTATACTCACAATTACTAGTAGACTCTATCTTGGATTAGTATCATGTCTGAGATTTTGGGTAGCATGAATAAATGAAAAGATGAGAAAACAAGTCATGCGAATCTGACTGCTAAACTGACTTACTGGCTATACAGACTGAATTATGCTGGACCCTCATATTAACAGGAGTATCTCTTCAACGCTCTCTCTAAAGAAGTTCTAACAGTAATAGGGAGCCACAAATCTTGGGTATGGATTACACAAAACATCCCACTGAGGAAATCACAACATTGACACTACTCTGCAGTTTGGAATATAGACATATAACTCCTAAATTAGGATAGAATTACCAGACCTTTGGCAATACAACTTCTTACTTTCAAGCTTAGTACACTTCTCTAATATCCCTTAACTATACTATTCCCTATAAGTATCATATTCATTCAATTCAGCTTAAAATTCTCATATGAGCATTGACAAATTTTTCTACTAATGTATAAAATAGCTTAATTCTTACACCGCGATCAAGCCTAACTCTAAGTCAAAAAAATACAACATGCTACACCACGCTATTATTCTAAACCATATGACGCCACCTTCTATACCTCTTTTAAAGATCACATCCTAAGCATAACATGCCTTACCACTTCAATGACTACTCTGAACTCTTAATATGAAGTCGCTAATGCATATTGCGACCTCCCACTACAATCCCAAAACGTCATTCAAGCCTATTTTATAACCACATGTTTACTTCAAGGAAACCACCCATAAATACATACTTCACATAGTTTCTAAACTATTGTCAATATAACTCCCACGCGCTACCCTAAAACATTCACACAAACTTTTTCACTAACCATCACATGTATCAAAGATTGGCCCCAAATCTTACTTCATACTTATGGCCTTATCTAAACAAACGTACTATGATCTTCCATCAACAAAAACATTTACATCATCACCACTATCATTGCATAGGGAGGGTCACTAAAAAGTTAAAACATAAGACCCTGAAGCATGAGAAGATTTTTATATCGGACTGAGCACACTATAAAGAGTGAGTACATGCGTCATGAGTTGCATGACCTCAACTAGAGTTCCTAACATAAGGAATGTGATTTCGACTACTTGAATGAACTAGAACTCATTATCTTGGAACTGGAAGAGTACGTGACTCTCTATCATATATAGGAATCACAAACTATGATCACAGAACTAAAACATAAAGCTTGAGTAGGCATTGGGATCACTGAAAAATACTAAGATAAGAATGGGTTGAGTCTCACCCTCACTTTCTGACGTTCTATATCATCATGACATCATTACTAGAATCTAAGATCCTGACTTGGTTATTCGTTCTATCATCTCCCCCTTGGCTTTAAGCCATCATATTAAGTTCAAGAGATCCCTTATTACTAGACTCTAAGCTGAACTACACTCACCGCACTCTGGGATCTGGAATACAAAAATACACATAATTAAATAGAAATTTAACCCAAAAGACCACACATGAAAGTGGAAAACCCACTGCTAATACTACCTTCTGAGATACACTCTATATTTCGATAGCCCCAATAGTCATAGTATGATGCTTGCACACTTATTTCTATCGGTTCAACCTTCAAAGCTCAAACTTAGATTTCTAACACTTAACATGGATATCACCGAGCCTTTGATGAACCATACCACTTTCGTCATAGCCTACCAATATCGCGACTCCAAACTTATATCTCATAACTATGAGAATGAAGATCATATAAAAGAGCCCAACACTATCAATCTCATGCCACTATTCTGACATCCACATTCTACATTAAATTCAAGCCAATAGTCTAGCCTCAATCATCTACCATCAATGAAGAAGGCAACATAATATACTAGTCCGTCAAATCTGAACATTCTATCCAAATACCTTACAAATCTACTACATACCTTCTTACAAGTAGTACTAGTTTACAACTAACAACAAAAGAAGGTCAAGGGGGGGTAAAGTCACATAATAGGCATGGTTAACCTTAATATGATATTATAACCCCATACAATCTTATCTACTTATACTGATCTCTCACCTCCTAATTACTTACTCAATCTCATGAAAACAGATTCAGCTATACATATATTAAACCAACACAAGAACAACAAGTTGAACAACAAGCTGCTAGTAAATCAAAATAGGGTTCACACGGCTTCACTAGACTTTGATTTTTGTGTTTTGAACAAGAAATGAAATGAATAACAAAGAAACTATGCTAGTGAATCAAAAGAGCCCCACACGGCTTCACTAGACTTTGATTTTTTTCAAAAACACCATGATAATAAGATTACATATTACAAGAGATAGAAAATTAACACACAATATTCAATGATCTAAGGATACACATCTTACTCTGTATAAATAAAAATCTGAGTCAAACACTTCCCCCACAGACTACCATAAAATCCACACATGCTACTAGCTACCACATTAGTCTATCACCATAAGGGGGTAAATCATTCTCGAACATCGGTTATTCAACTAAAATATTCATTTACACAAAAGTCACCCTCACTCTGACTTCTAACTTTGTGACTTCACATCCCCAACTTCTTGGTCCAATATTACTACCAATAGGTCATGACAACAACACTTTAACGCATACTACTATTCGGGTGGAAATACAGTTCCAACATTCTACTACACATCATCCCCCTTTAAGCAAGACATTTCTTACATAAATTTGAAGGGGACTAAATACAATTAATACCTCAAGCTGAAAAGCACGATTCCATCAGGATCAATGTTTACATCAAGATCAATATACATTGAAGCACTAAAGGACTCTTATCAAGTCCTTGCACAAATTTTAACTCTTATATGGTTCAATCAGAAAGGACCATACCATTTAGATTCTAAACTTCTGTACTTGAATCACCTCAATAATGAGACATATCTAAGGACATTAGAGTAAGAAAAGAATGTGGGATGACTTTTTAGTTTCGTATGGGCGAACCATAGCACGAATTAGAGTATGAAAGAGGAATATTATGACTCTATTGCACGAACTAGAACATGAAGAAAGAGAGACATTCCTAAACGCCTAGTAGCCTCCTGCTTAAAAGTGTGGCACGCTACACACCCATAAAAAAAACTCTACCCGACGCGAATTCACAGACACCCTGGGACCATGAACCGTTCTTTGATACCAAGTTTGTCACGGACCAAACCAGGGCCTGGCCGTGATAAGCATTTCGAACCATGGAGGCCCGAAATACCCCTATCTGTCTGGTAATCATGCACCTAATTCATATGATCAAAGTAATGCGGAAGAAACACAATAATTTGGAAACATGGTCATAAACATGAGAAGAAACAATAACGGGGAAATAAAGTTCCCCCAACATCAATCAACCTCTAAACAACTGTCTGCGAAAATCTCTAACAAATGACTGAGTCAAGTAACTGTATATAAACTGGGACAAGACCCCCAGTAGACCACAAAACTAAATATAAGATAAAAGGACTGCAGGACATAAGACCTTCCAAAACATAGAAGGCTCACCACTTGTTTCTGCAACTCTGTCTGAATGATCTACTGATTCTCTTGACCCCTAGACTGGGCCTCTGAACTTGAGAGGTTAGAGAGGGGAGGGGGTCAGCACAAAAGTACTGGCACACAGATATATCAAAACAAAACATAATCTTTTTATAAAATATAGTTGAGAGCCATTATAAAGAAATTTCATATCAAATCATTTGAAAACACATAGGGATAATGCAATAGTTTCTCAACAACAATGAAATACAACTGAGCTAGGTGGAATACCCTACATAATTTACACCAACTGTCAAACCTCGGTTGCCACTGAGATTATAGTATAAGTGAGGGAGAGACACACAAGACCACGAAGCATGGTGTATCGACCCAATGGTAGTGCCCAAGATCACTTATCTCGGGCTCCTACCTATAGTCCTAATTTGGGAATGACATAAAGTCAAGTACACAAGATCACTTAGCCTGGTACCCAATTCCCATGTCAGCAAACACGGTTTCCAGTGATGAGCCCTTACACTCAAATGCCTTCTTTGGGCATCCACCTATCTCATGTAAAATCAATGCATTCAAACATCATTTAATTCAATCACGTATCATATTCTATAGGGTATCATCATACCCGACTTTCAAGTCATCAATATCACATCCATATATGCATAATCACGTAAAAACCGAGGTGCTTCATCATTTACAAGTGGTGAACAATAATTATTTCAAATTCATGCTCTCTTTTGTTGGTCACAATATGATATGGGGTATCAAGACATTATCATGGGAATTTGAAAGCAATTTATCATTCATATTTATCAAACTTCCATGGAAAATATCAAATCACATATGCATGGTTTTAACCATTGAAGTATATAGGAAAACTATTCCCATGACATAAAGAAAAATGACTTAGAAATCATATTGAAAGCAAGTTATTAGCATTTGATTGAAAACCCCCATTTAAAAGCATGCATGTTCATAAAAACTACACCCATGAGATTTTAGGATAATCCCACGTACCTCTATTTCCGAAAATACTAGACATTTCTTGAAGATCACGGATTTGTGATTCCGAATATGTAATTATCTTTGAAAACCTACGGTTGAATCTTGAACTATTTGGGTTTTTATTTTGAAACCCTAAGGAGTTTTCTTGAGTAATTTTGATGAATGAAGGTGTATTTTGGTGTTTGAGGGATTAAATCCCTTGTTGGTGATATATATAGGGGTGAAGGATGACCAAAATTCCCCTAAGGAACAATTAATGTCAAATCTGTCCCTCAGTTGACAGTTTGATAGTCTGGAGTAAATCGATTATAACTTTTTACTCATATAATCAAATTGGATGAAACCAACTGAATTTGAAAGAGGACTCAAATAGATTCCATTTGATATATTATATCTCAATAAGTTCATTATATATAGGGAGTTATGATTGTTTGAAGTTGACCCTGAAATGCTGAAAACTGGGCAATAAGCTATGCGTTTTGCTACTGTTTTGAAATCCAAACGCAGCCTTATGCATTCTGAAAAATTCCAAATCTTATTTGAGATGCACTATGAGCTTTACCGATCGTAACACAACTTGAAAATCTAAAAACGGATGTCAGGAAGGTTGAAAAGTTGTATTCCGAAGATTGCCAGCTAAAATGACTAAGTCTCATTTTACACTTAGAAAATTTTAAGTCATTAAGTCTAAGAACTCAATATTAAGGACTAATCTATGCATGCCTTTTACGGGGCATTACATTACAGTTAGTTCTAAAAGCTGTATTCTCTTTTTGTTCTCAAATCATGTAGGCTTAATGAAGTCTGAAAACTTATTCTGCATAGTAAACATTTTATCTGAAGACTTTAAATTCTCAAAACTATTTCAAGAGTGGGGTACATATATTTGGGAGGTTCTTCTAACCGACATGTACATCATGTGAGAATCCATGGTATCCCATGACTAGCCCGCATAAGGTTAGGGCTGATCTACCCTTTCCATTGAAATAGAACAATCTAATCTCAGTGATCACAATCTCAGTCATCCATGTATAGTGGGAATAAATATTTGTACCTACGGTGGATCGTAGTTCTTGTGTATGAAATTGTATCAACGTACCCAACTCAGTGCTAAATACTACTCCCAATCTCATGCTCAAAATCTCAAGAAAATCCACTTTTAAATGTAATATAATGGTTTATAATAAAACCCACTGTAAAATCTATATTCTATATCTGTACAGTGAATTTGAAATCTAGTCTGAGACCAAAAGGTCAAATCTTTCTCAATAATCTCAAAATAAACTAATCATGGGGTGCTAATAGCACAAAAATTCTAAAAATCACATTCTCAAATAGGGCTTAATGACCCATATATCAATCTCATGTTGAAACAACAAAAAATCCATGCTTGATAAGATAAACATTCACAAATCATCATGAAATCTCAAAATTTAAGCTGTATATATGAAAATATGAACATACTCATGTAATTCAACTTCTAAATCAATGAGAATCTCAAAATCATAGACATAGTAATATTGGGTATAAACCCCAACTTCAACTTCATAGGAAAGCATATAAAATCATGTATCTATGTAATAAAAATCAAGTTTTCGGCACAAGGACGAAAGGATTGTCCTTGTTCATAACCCCACACACCTTGGATGATGATCTTAGATGAATAAATTGCTCTTGAGACTCTATTTCTGTTTTTGAATGAAGATTCTTGAAGCTCTTCATTTAGGGATATTAATTCTTGAATCAATTTGGAAAAATAATGGTGGAAATCTTGAGTTTCTTGAATAATAGGTTGAAACCCTAAGCTTTGTTCTTGAGAAAAATTGATAGAAAGTGAGTATAGTTTGGTTCTATGGGTCTGAATCTCATGTTTTGGGGCTAATAGATGGTGGAAAATACCTCTTTTTCCCTTAATGGCATGGAATTAGACTACAAAAATTGGCCTAGCCAGACTGGCCAGGGTGTCGCGGCCCTTAGTCTGCTGGACTTAGTGAGGCACAACCTTTCCCATCGCAGTGGCCCCAGGTACCAGACTAGGGAAGGTGCCACAGGCTAATTGTAAGATCTCGCAAAGACCTAAGTCTAATTCAGTCCTTTAGAGCTTGATAAGGGATACAACACTTAGAAAATTTTAGCGAAGTGTTAAGACTTAGTCTCTTTCAAAGACTTTGAACTTACATGATTTTATTTTTGACCTTTCCAACATTCGTTTGTCAATTTTTTTGTTCATTCATGATTGGGAAAGTCAATAGTACATCTTGGGTTATTTTTGGAATTTTCGGACTTATGTAAGGGCATGTTTGGGTTGGCAAAAAAGTAGCATAAGACGATTTTCCCGCAGAGCCTCTCCCAGTCTGGTACCTGGGGTCACTGCGATGGCAAAGCAGGCGCCTCACTTATACTAGTGGACTAGGCACTGCGGTGCCTAGGCAAGTCCGGTAGGGGAAATTTTTGTTGTCCAGCCTCAAATTTTCAAGGGCAAAAAGGTCTTTTTCCTTAACCCTATTCAGCAGTAATACATGATTTAGCCCCAAAACATCCAAATGTACTCACTTTCTTTAAATTCCTCTCAATAACAAGCCTTAGGGTTTTTAAGTAAATATACAAATCATAGAGATTTCACCATTAGACTTCAAGAAAGTATCAATTGAGGTATGTAAAGTGTTCATCAAAGGATCCCTTTATCCTTGGAGCTCAAGAAACCAATTTTTAAAATCATGGATTGTGATTTCCATGTTGTGGGTTGATTATAACCATGTTGATGTTGTGATATGATTTCCAAGATGGAATCTTTAATGTATTTCATGATATTATGTTAGTATATAGATTTAAATCTGTGAATTTTAGTTGATAAATGTAATCATGATGTATTGGTTTAATGTTCATGCTCAAGCCTAAAGTTATGCATCCTATGTGTTTGTCAAAATGCCTAAGTGTGAAAAATTGTGCATTATGAATAAATTGTGACCTAAATGATGAATCCATGCTTTACTCTCATGTTCAACATGACTACCATGCTAAAGTTACGCCATGTAATTGTTTGATGGAATGCTCATGAGATTAGATTTGTGAAATTATGATATATTAGAATGGATTCCTATTTATGTACAAGATTATGATTATCAAGTGCTTCATGAAATCCATCCATGATTGTATTATTAATTGTTTACAATGGTCATTTGATCAAGAAGTGTTATGTCCTATTACTAGTCATACTATTGAGTCCTGAGGGTATCTAATACCTGACAATTTAGCTGTGTGCCTAGAGCCAGTGTTAGTTGTAGAGTAATCTCCATCATGTCACAATCAGTAATACTCTCAGTCAGTTTCAGAACTCAGTAGAACTCAGTCAGTTACATGACTCAGAATAACTTAGTAAATTCATTGTCAGTCCGGTCCCATTTGGTGTTCAGTTAAGTCCTCAGTATACTCAGATAGTTATAAGAATTCAGTAGTATTCCGACCATCAATGAAACTCAGTGAACTCAGTTTGGTTTTGCTCAGCGTAATAAGTTCAGTATCGGTTCAATAGGAGTAGTATTCAGTACCGAGTAAACCCAAGATGGGGATTCACCTGATAGTAGAGGGTGTGATCCTTGGAAGTAATCCCTGTATTCCAGAACTACGTAGCCAGCGTAGGTCGAGACATCAAACTTGCTAGTTGAAGGTAGATGAGGAGGCTTAACTTATTATATGGCGTTCCCACCATTCTCCTTGGAGTACTTGTTAGATAAGGGTCACTCACAGCTTGTCCTTACCAGTGGTGTGTATTGACACCCTTCCAACTGGGGTTACAGGTTGGACCCTAATTCTATTTACAAAAGGGGCATGTCAGTTAGATGATAACCTCCCACAGTCTCAGTCCTTATAATCAAACTCAGATAGTTCTATTGAATTAAGCCTTTCAGATACAATCACTCAATTCAGTACGAAACTCAGCTAGTTACATCAGAATCAGGACTGTCACACACAATCACTCAGTTAATAGAATATCATTTATCAGGAATCCATGTTATCAGTATTCAGATTCAGTAGTTAGTGTTATCACAATCTTAGTTACAGTTCATGTATTTATGCATGTATTCTTTCTCAGTTATGTTCATATTTCTCAGTCAGTTTTTGTTCATACATATGAACCCATGCATTCAGCCTACCCCTCTTTGCATACCAGCATATTTAAAGTACTTACACATACTTTTCTATTGCGCTATGGTGTCTTTTACCATAGGTTCGGACGCTCAGGCTCCAGAGCACGCTTAGAAGTTCAGATTCATCCAGTAGCAATAGACTTAGATGTGAGTCCTCATCATTCAAGAATGTTCTTTTATTTTATTATTTTAGTACTTAGTTATTTCAGTAGATAGAGTTAGTTAGGGGATTATCCCATAAACTCCATAGGTCAGATAACTTTAGAGGATTTTCAGACAATAGTATGTTCAGATAGTTATTTCAGTTTTTGTATTGATATACCTTACTTCTTATTTATTATAGTATTGAACCTTATGGTATTTCAACAATCATTCCACATATTTCAGTGTTATTATTCAGTTATTGTAGCAGGAACCAGTCATGGGTTAGCTAGTGGTCCTTCGGGATTATCAGCACTGAGTAGCGTCTTAGGTACCAGACTCGGGGTGTTACAAACTTGGTATTAGAGCATATGATTTAGTAGTGTCCTAGTAAGTCTGAAAACCATATCTAGTAGAGTCTTGTGCTTAGGTGTGTTGTTTGCCACACTTATGGACAGGAGGCTATAAGATGTTTTAAGAAATGTTTCCCTTTGTTCAATGCTCATGTCATGCGAATGAGCATGAGATCAAGTTAATCTCTAGATCTAATCTATTTCTTCCTTTCATTTACATACCATGCCTCCCAAAAGAATTAACAAAAAAAGAATCGAGAATCAGTCAGTACCTCAGCCCGTTCAGGAAGATCTCCTAGACGAACACGTCTCTCATGTAGAGTTTAGAGCTGCATTCACTACTCTTGCTAATTCAATTGCTTCTCAGAATGAACGTCCAACTGACGATTTGGCCAATCCAGTAACTAACACTGCTGTATCCAGGATTTGGGATTTCACCCGAATGAACCCTCCCTCTTTTATCGGGTCTAAGACAGATGAGGATCCACATGAATTCCTTGATCAGGTGTAGAAGGTTACAAATATTATGGGGGTGACAGCTAGTGAGAGTGTTGGGATAGCTGCATATCAATTACTGGATATGGCTCACACATGGTTCAAGCAGTGGAAAGCTACGAGGGCCATAGATGCAGGGTCAGTTGAGTGGGAGGAGTTTGCCACTACCTTCTTAGATAGATTCTTTCCTCTAGAGTTGAGAGAATCTAAGGTGTTGGAGTTTATCAACCTCAGGCAGGGCAACATAAAAGTAAAAGAGTATTCTCTTTAGTTTACTCAACTAGCTAGATACGCTCCTAATGTAGTGGCATATAGCACAACTAAGATAAGTAAGTTTGTTTCTAGAGTCAATGATAGTGTGGTCAAGGAGTGAAGGATCAAAATACTGATTAATAAGATGGACATATATAGGCTTGTGGTTCATGTAGAACAGATAAAACAGTAGAAGAATAAGGAAAGGGAAAAGCAGAATAAGAGACCTAGAATGGGTAACTTTAATTTCAATCAGCCTAAGTCAGAAGGTGGTAATCATTCTCAGTTCCACCCAAAATATTCATTCCCAGTTCCATCCTCAGCTACTGATTCAATGCATAAATTCAAAGATGACAATAGAGATAGGGAATTAGTCCCTTAACCTCAGGGCAGTATTAACAGTGCTAAAAAATATCCCCTTTGTCTTACTTATGGTAAGAACCATTAGGGTATCTGCAGAGCTGGCACTGATGTATGTTTCAGATGTGGCAAGCCAGGCCATAGAGTCAGATATTGTCCTTAGTAGGGTTTTCAGGGTCTGCATGACCGACCCTAAGCTCAGTTTGGTCTCCCAAATTCGTAGGGTGCCTCATTCAATGCTACCAGTTGGTAATGCCCAAATAGAATCTATGCTCTATAGTCCTGACATTATTAGGAAAATTCTCCCAATGTGGTCAGTGGTATGTTACTGATATTTTATTTGCATGTTTATGCTTTGCTAGATCCAGGAGCTTCTTTATCCTTTGTTACTCCTTATATAGCAGCTGATTTCAGAGTCAGTCCCAAAATTCTAGTAGAGCCCTTCTCAGTCTCTACCCCAGTGGGTAAAACCATCATAGCCCGGAGGGTATACATGAACAGCCCGCTTATGGTATCTCAAAAAGTCACTTTAGCAGACCTAGTCGAATTAGAGATAATCAGTTTTGATTTCATTCTCGGCATGGATTGGATTCATTCTAACTATGCCACAGTCGACTGTAGAAACCAAATTATTCAACTTTAGTTTTAGAATAAACCCATCATAGAGTGGAATGATAGTACTTCGGCATTTAAGGGTCATCTTATTTCCTATCTACTGGCTAGAAAAATAATATCTAATGGATGTGTCTGTCATCTTGTTTGAGTTAAGGACTCTAGTTCCGAAACTCCCAGTCTTGTATCAATTCCAGTTGTGAATAACTATCTAGATATATTTCCCGAATATCTTCCAAGTGTTCCTCCCGAAAGGGAAATAGACTTCGGCATTGACCTTCTTCCAGTTACACTATCCATATCTATTCCCCTATATAGAATGGTCCCAGAGAAATTCAAAGAGTTAAAAGATCAGTTGAAAGATCTCCTAGATAAGGTATTCATCAGACCCAACATGTCCCCGTGGGGTACACCAGTCTTATTCGTGCTAAAGAAATATGGTTCTCTCAAAATATGTATAGACTATCGTCAGCTAAATAATGTCACGGTCAATAACAAGTATCCATTTTCCAGAATCGATGACTTGTTTCACCAACTTCAGTGTGCCAGTTATATCTCCAAGATAGACCTCAGATAAGGATATCATTATCTTAGAGTCAGATAATATATTATTTCAAAAAATAACTTTCAAAACTCAGAATGGTCATTTTGAATTCTTTGTCATGTCCTTTGGTCTTACCAATGCCCCAACAACTGTCATGGACTTGATGAACTATGTGTTCAAGTATTACTTGGATATGTTTGTCATAGTCTTCAGATATGACATCCTTGTCTATTCCTGCAGTGAACATGATCATGCAGATGATCTCAGAATAGTCCCTCGGACACTCAGAAATCATCAGTTATTCACCAAATTTAGTAAGTTCAAATTTTGGCTAAGGTCAGTAGCATTCCTTGGCCATACCATTTTCGATGATGGCATTAGAGTTGATCCCCAAAAGACCAAAGCTGAGAGAAATTGGCCTAGATACATCTCTCCATCAGATATCTGGATTTTCTTGGGTTTGGCTGACTGTTACCGTTGCTTTTTTGAAGGGTTTTATTCTATTGCATCCCCTAAGTCCAGATTGACTCCAAAAAAAGTTCAGTTTCAGTGGTCAGATTTATGCGAGAAGAGTTTTCAGGAGTTTAAGACTCGACGCACCTCAACCCCAGTTCTGACTCTTCCAGATTAGTTCAAATGGGTTTATGGTGTACTGTGATACATCTAGAGTAGGTTAGGGTTGTGTCCTCATACATCCTGGTAAGGTCATAGCCTACTCCTGCAGACAACTTAAGCCCCATTAGAAGAATTATTCAACTCTTGATCTTGAGTTAGTAGCCGTAGTTTTTGCGTTAGATATTTGTAGGTATTACTTGTATTAGGTGCATGTAGATGTGTTCACATATCACAAAAGCCTCTAGTATGTGTTCTCTCAGAAATACATTAACCTCCGTTAGAGAAGATTGTTATAGAACTTGAATGATTACGACTTGAGTGTCTTTTATTATCCGGGCAAAGCCAATATAGTGGCGGATGCTCTCAGTAGAATGTCTATGGGTAGTGTCACTCATGTTGAGGATGGTAAGAAGAAGTTATCTCAAGATGTTCATTAGCTTACCCGACTAGGTGTTCGCTTAGCCAATTCAGCAGAAGGTAGTGTGTGGATTTAGAATAGTTCAGAATCGTCTCTAGCCATCGAGGTGAAAGAAAATTAGGATAGAGATCCCAACCTAGTTAAGCTAAAAGAGTCAGTCAGAGATCAGAAAGTAGAGATTTTCTCCCAAGGGGGAGATAGTGTTCTGCGTTGTCAAGGTCATCTGTGTGTGCTAGGTATAGATGACTTGAGGCAACGAATTCTTGCAAAAGTGAATGGTGCGGGGTATTATATTCATCCAGTGGACACTAAGATGTACCACAATTTGTGTGAGATCTATTGGTATAGTGGGATGAAGAGAGACATTGAAGAGTTTGTGGCTATATTCCCAACATGTCAGTAGGTTAAAATTGATCATCAGAAGCCTAGTGGGTCCATACAGGAGTTAAAGTGTTAAGACATACTTTCTTTCAAAGGCTTCGAACTTCCATGATTTTATTTTTGACCTTTTCGACCTTCGTTTGTCAATTTTTTTCTTGATTCACGATGGGAAGTCAATAGTACATCTCGGGTGAGTTTCAAAATTTTCGGACAAGCGTAAGGTCTTGTTTAGGTTGGGCAAATATTAGCATAAGGCGATTAGCCAGCGATGCCTTACCCAGTTCGGTACCTAGCGTCATTGTAATGGGCAAGCCGGTGCATCACCCAGTCCGGTGGACTAGGCACTGCGGCACCCAGGCCAGTCCGTCTGGGGAAATTTCTACTGTCCAGCCTCAAATTTTCTACTGAAAAAGGGTCTTTTTCCTGCACCCTATTTAGCCATAACGCCAGATTTAGCTCCAAAACATCCAAATATACTCACTTTCTTTCAATTACTCTCAATAACAAGCCTTAGGGTTTTTAATTAAAGATTTAAATCATAGAGATTTCACTATTAAAATTCAAGAAAGTATCAATTGAGGTATGTAAAGTGTTCATCAAAGGATTCCTTTTATCCTTGGACCTCAAGAAACCAATTTTAAAAATCATAAATTGTGATTTCCATGTTGTGGGTTGATTATAACCATGTTGATGTTGTTATATAATTCCCAATTTTGAATCTTTAATGTATTTCATGATATTATGTTAGTATATAGATTTAAATCTGTGAATTTTAGTTGATAAATGTAATCCTAATATATTGGTTTAATGTTCATGCTCAAGCCTAAAGTTATGCGTCCTATGTGTTTGTCAAAATGCTTAAGTGAGCAAAATTGTGCATTATGAATAAATTATGACCTAAATGATGAATCCATGGTTTACTCTCATGTTCAACATGACTACCATGCTAAAGATGTGCCATGTAATTATTTGATGGACTTCTCATGAGATTAGATTTGTGAAATTATGATATATTAGAATAGATTCTATTTATTGTAATGCCCCAATATTCTAAATCAAAACTCTACATGGTTCTCATGACCGCGAAGGACCACAAGCTAACCCATGACTTATATCTGTACCTGTACACTACATAATACACTCTTTATATATACACCTATATTGTAAAAATGTGGAATAGAAGCTGTAAGGTCATTGGGTTCAAAACTGAATAAAATATCTGATAATACAATGTCTGAAAATGGTATAACAATACCTAAAACTAAAATAACTGAAGTCTAGCCTGAAAATATTGTAGTCGTCTGAAAGCCTCTAACTGTCTGAAAAGGGAGGGACTGGGAGATATTTTTCCCAAACTAACTCCATAAATTGAAAGCTAAAACTGAAATACTAGATAAAACAAAATAATCATGTCGTCCTCGAATGAAGAGGACTCACTGCAACTCTAAACAATAAAATTTATAATGCTACTATTGCTTTGGAAATTGTTCCTCTGAACCTATAGCATAAAATAAAATACCATTGCGCAAATGCGTCAGTACGACTGAATGTACTCAGTATACGAGTGAGATAGGCTAAATGCAAAGGGTTTATATATATGAACTTAGTTGACTGATATGAACGTGAGAATTTATACATGCATAAGAAACTGCAATTGAAATCGTGGTGATACTGACTACTGATTCTGAATACTGACAACATGATTTTATTGATACTGAGGTACTGAATGACTGAGTTTATTGATATGTAAGTCACTTATAAATGTGGAACTGATACTGTATTATGGAATACCAAAAGCCTGATACTATATTACTAATAAAGGAATGATTATTTATGATAGTTCTGATTATGAAGAGATGGTCTGATTGACTGTATCTGATAGTCCTGAAACTAGGTACTAATAATATGATTTTTACTAATTTTTAACATGACTGATAAATGAGTTCTGATAACTGATATAACTAATAACATGAGTGACTGTATTTGATAGTCCTGAGTCTGGTGGAACTATCTGAGTTTCGTATTGTATCTGAGTTGACTGTATCTGACAGTCCTGAAATCTTAAGAACTATATGAGTTCTTTTACTGAAACTAGGTGACTGTGTCTGACAATCCTAAAATCTGTAACTGAAACTGTGGGAAGTAGTTATTTAACAAACATACCTCATGTATGTTAAAATAGCTAAGCTGGGGTCTAATCCTTGCCCTGATTGGAAGGGTGTCAATATCGCGCCACTCGTAAGGACAGACTCTGAGACCTTCGACGAGTAGGTACTGTAGTGAGAATGGTGGGAACCCTCAACTGGTAGGTAAGCCACCTCATTTACCCTCAACTAGAAGGTATGATATCTCAACCTACGCTAGCTACGTAGTTCTGTAATGCAAGGATTGCTTCTAGGAATCACACCCTCTACTGGTGGGTGAGTTTCCATCCTTGGGTTCACTCGGTGCTAACTACTACTCTTATCTGAATAGACACTGATCATGATTAACGGAACTGATTAGCTCAACTGGTAGTATTTCTAGCTCAGCTGGGCTGAATTTACTGAGTTTCATTGAATGATGGAATACTACTAAGATATGAGGACTAACTGATAGTACTGAAGTTACTGAGATTACACGATTACTGAGCTTTCTGAGTATTGAGATTTTTGAGTGTTTCCTAAGTCACATGACTGACTGAGTTCTATGGGTCATGGATGGACTGAGAGTATAATGAAAACATGACTTGGGTTTAGGCACACAGCTATATTTTCTGGGCACAAGTACCCCCAGGACTCGATGGAAGGAAACTGACAAAACATGTCTTAATTGATCATAAGAACAGAGTTGACAATTTATAATGTCTTAAGAATGGATTTCATACTACACATGGTTCTCAACATCTTATACATGGAAAGGAATGCATAGAACATGTAAATACTTGCATACTTCAATATCATGGACATTTCATATCACAATAACAACTCATAACAATAACATGTAATTCATGTGGAATCATGAGGAGTAGAGCATGGACTTGTCATTTAAGCACTATTGAGTCTTGAAAACATGAATTCTATCATTCTAGGCATTTTATCAAACACCTTACATGCACAATTTTGGGCATAGGTATACTTATCAACATAATAATATGAATCCATCCACATCTTATGGGTTTCAACTAACATACTCATATACTTCATGAAAATACATCAAAATACCACCTTGAAACCCAAACAACAATCATCAACAAGAATATAGTCATAACACAACAAGAAAATCACAATTTATTATTTAAAACATGATTCTTGATCTCCATGGATGAAAGGGACCTATGGATTCACACTACGCATACTTTAAAGATTGATATTGAAAGAGATCTAATGTTTCTTGAAGGTTCTTGAAAAAATCCTTAGGCTTGTTCTTGATTTTTCTTGACTAGGGTTTAACCCCTTTGGGTGAGAACGTTCTTGTTCTTGAGGATAATGAGAAAATAATGGGCTAATAGCCTTCTCACGGCTTTAATACCGTGTTTAGAGTGAGGAAAAAGGACCAAAATACCCTCATGAAATCACTTCCCAGTTGCTGAAATTATCAGGTGACGACATGGGCTGATAAGCCGTCAGATCTGTGATAGCTCGTCAGCCTAGGTCATCACCTGGGAGCTGGAATTTTTGAGTTTCTGCCTAATCCTGACGCATTGCTGATAAGTCATCTAAAATGTCGTAAGAAATGTGATAAGTTATCAGAAATGTCGCCAGAGATATGATACGTCGTCAAAAATGTCGTCACTCAGTTTCCAAGATGATATGCTAGAGAAAAATGGGTATAACTTTTTGGTTCGTTAAGAAATTGGTATCGTTGGAAAGATAATTAAATTATCTATATTTTGGTAGGTCATGAACTCAAAAATTCATTGTATAACCAGATATATGCTCATTTGAAGCTGACTATAGCAATATCCTTCCCAAAAATTCAATAGGTAAGGAATGTTTTGATCTTTCGGATAGCTGGAAGTTATTTGAAGCCTTAATATATATCTAACTTACTCTTAAAACTATAAAAGAACCATGATGTACTATGAATGATCTTAAAACATGGTGCTAACATTCGTTTGGATTTTTTTCAGGGTAATACATTATCTCCCCCTTGGGAACATTTGTCCTCGAATGAGAATGACTGAGATTGAAGAAAAGATCAACTAAAGTACGTAAAAGACATACACTACTAAAACATATTTTTGGGACTAACATGACTGATAGGATGAATACATCATACTAAACATGTATAGCTGATGCATGCGTAACTAATTTATTAATGAAGGACTGAGTGTCCAGATGAACTGAGTTTTCTCAAAATGAGAATGTATATCTGATGCATTACTGAAAAGATGAATCCATGCATATCTGATGCATGATTATATGACTAAACTAATACATGAATGCAAGACTGAAAGTACTGATAAGCTGAGCATACATATCTGATGCGTGAATACATGACCAAACCGATTCTTGAACATACAACGATAAAGGTACCAAGTTTGAACTGAAAATAGAGCATGGAACTAAATACCAAGTTTATACTGGGAACATGAGCATGAAACCGAATACTAAGTTTGTACTGAATACTGAACATGAAGATGAATAAGATTAAGGAGAGTTTTCACCTTAGCAAAAATGCTAATGAATCCCGAGATTGTTTACTAAACATTCATGAGCGGAAACATGAAAGCATGACCGAGTCTGAAACGTGGTACATGAACTGAATTGAGTCTGTAATGCATGGTGTACAACTGAGGTTGGAGATTAAGGGTCAACTTATGAGTATACCCTACTCCAAAATGGATTCATTACACGAAGAGTGAATGGAATTCTTATGTTAGGAAAGTTTGGGGAATTATAACGTATCTCCCCCTTGGGAAACTAGGTTCTTCATAGAATACTAACTTGGCTGAGCTACTGAGGGAAATTGAGGTGATGCACAAGGCACCTAGGAACTGAATCGCGATTGATTATATGAAATTTGAAACTGAGTCATGACACATAAACTGAGCTGATTACTGAACTAAAGCATACATTATAACTAAGACTGTAACTGGGATCCTTACTAGAACTAAATGCTGGGTCTTGATAACTGAAATGAAACTGAGCTTTAGACTGATATTGAAGTGCTTAATTCTCAGACTGAATACTAATTACTAATTACTAAGTACCAAAATTGTAACTGAGATGGCAACTGAGTTATGATAGTCGCACAATGAAAGTTGACATAGGTCAAGGATGTGAATGTTCATTCACACTCTGAACTTTCCCAATTTCTAAGTACTACCTCTTGCTAGCCATTTCCTTGTATACTAACATGATATTCAAGCCTATCTTCATAACTGCACCCTCGTATAAAGCAAGCATGCAACAATCTTCTCTTAACATAAAACACTTACTCTCACCTATCTAAGAAGCTGTTCATCACTACACTGTTCTCACCAAGAGAGCCCACTGAAGGATTAAATTGGGAGGACCTGAAGCATGAATGGATACTGAATGAATTTTACACAAGACTGAAACTTGAGAAATAGAATATCAGCAGCATGGAATTACAAAAAAGGTCTAAACTGAGGATATACATGATGTAGTCTGAATTTATCTAATCATTGGGGGTATAGCATGAGTTTTGGAGCTAAGTATACTGTAGAGCATAATACGTGTAAATGAGTCATAAGCTACATGACCTGAGTTTGGAATTTTTCTGTTCAATGAAATTGATTCGTAACACTGAGTGAACTAGAACTGAACTCCATATGATGGGAAATAAAAGTGCACATGATTCTATGGAATACGTGTGAACATAAGCTATATTCACGGAACTGAGATATGAAGCATTCATAGGCATCCTACCGACTAAAGTACAAAACTATACACTGGGATAAAGATGGGTCGAGAATCATCTTCCCCATAGATTAAAGCCATCTCCATAGGATTGTGAACACTCTACTAAACTCCGAACTAAACTGCAATCATCATCACATACTTACACTCTATACGACATATGTTGGCCTTACTAAACACAATATTTTCCTCTGTTTCCTTACATACTACTAATTTCATATTTACGCCTTCATGCTTAATTTTAGGTCAATAAACTTAAATTTCTAGCTAACACTGTTCAAGCCTACTTATTCATTCTGGCACAACTATCCCCATGAATACATAATCTATTCAATCTGGATATCCTGTCCTAACTCTACTACTGCTAAACTCCTGGGTTCATGCTTCTAGCTCTAGGTTATATGCTATCATAGGATTTTAAGAAGGGTTCTGATGGTCTATCTGAATTAGGGTCTGAGAGGGAGTTTTCATGATCATGAATGAGATACGTACGCCTTTGGAACATAATAGAACTGAGGGATACTATTTGAACAAGTGGCAAATCCCATAACTATCTGCAGGGATTGGATTGTCTGATAAAGCCCTATCATTAGGACTTGATCTTCACTATTTTTGTTACCTTGAAATTAAGGTAGAGTTGACATGAGTGGAGCATGATGAGAATCTACATGAATCTCTTAGGAAACCATTCTATAGCACGATCTGAAACATTAAAGAAGGGAAACTATTCCTAAAACATCTCATAACCTCATGCTCATAAGTGTGGTGCACAACACACCCATTTACAATACTCTACTAGATGAGGCTTTCAAACTTCCTAGGACTCTATTAAACCTTAGGCTCTGATACCAAGTTTGTAACGCCCTAATTTTCTAAATCGAAATGTTACACGGTGCTCATAACCCCGAAGGACCACAAGCTAACCCATGACTGATATCTGTACCTGTACATTGCATAATATACTATATATATATACACATAAGTATTAAAAATATAGAATAGAACCTATAAGACCATAAGGTTCAAAACTGAATAAAACATCTGATAATACAATGTCTGAAAATGGTATAACAATACCTAAAACTAAAATAACTAAAGTCTAGCCTAAAAACACTGTAGTCATTTGAAAGTCTCTAACTGTCTGAATAAGGAGTGAATGGGACATATTTTCCCCAAACTATCTCCATAAACTGAAAGCTAAAATTGAAATACTAGATAAAACAAAATAATCACGTCGTCCTTGAATGAATAGGACTCAACGTAACTCTCAACACTAAAATCTCCAATGCTACTTCTACTCTAGATATCGTGCCTCTGAACCTATGGCATAAAATAAAAAACCATAGCGTAAATGCATCAGTACGACTGACTATACTGAGTATACAAGTAAGGTAGGCTAAATTCAAAGGTTTTATATGCATGAACTATGCCGACTGATATGTTCGTAAAAATACATACATGCATAAGAAACTGCAACTGAACTTGTGGTGATACTAACTACTGGTTCTGAATACTGACAACATGAGTTTACTGATACTGAGGTACTGAATGACTGAGTTGATATGTAAGTCACTAATAAATGTGGAACTTATACTGTATTACTGAATACCAGAAGCCTGATTCTATATTACTGATGAAGGAATGATTGTTTTTTTATAGTTCTGATTATGAAGAACTAGTCTGATTGACTGAATCTGATAGTCCTAAAACTACATACTAATAACATGAGTTTTACTAATTTCTAACATAACAGATAATTGAGTTATGATAAATGATATAACTGATAACATGAGTGAATGTATTTGACATTCCTAAGTCTGATGGAACTACCTGAGTTCCGTATTGTATCTGAGTTGACTGTGTCTGACAGTCCTGAAATCTGAAGAACTATCTAAGTTCTTTTACTAAAACTAGGTGAATGTATCTGACAGTCTTAAAAATTTTAACTGAAACTGTGGGAAGTAGTTATTTAACCGACATGCTCTATGTATGCTAATATAGCTAAGCTAGGGTCCAATCCTTGCCCTGATTGTAAGGGTGTCAATACCGTGCCACAGGTAAGGATAGGTTGTAAGATCCTCAACTGGTAGGTACTCCAGTGAGAATGGTGGGAACCCTCAACTGGAAGGTAAGACACTTTATCTACCCTCAACTAGCAGGTATGATATCTTAACCTACACTTGATAAATAGTTCTTGAATGAAAGGATTACTTCTAGGAATTACACTCTCTACTGGCAGGTGAGTTCCCATCCTTGGGTTCACTAGGTGCTAACTCCTACTCCCATCTGAATAGACACTGATCATGATTAACTGAACTAATTAGATGAACTGAACTGATAGTATTCCTAGCTGAGCTGGGCTAAATTAATTGAGTTCTGTTGACTGATGGAATACTACTGAGATCTGAGGACTAACTGATAGTACTAAAGTTACTGAGATTACTAGGATTACTGAGCTTTCTGATTACTGAGATTTTTGAGTGTTTCCTGAGTCACACGACTGACTGAGTTCTATAGGTCATGGATGGACTAAGAGTATCATGGAAACATGACTTGGCTCTAGGCACAAAACTATATTTTCGGGTACAAGTACCTCCAGGACTCGATGGAAGGAAACTGACACAACATGACTTACTTGATCACAAGAACAGAGTTCACAATTTATAATGTCATAGGTATAGATTTCATACTACACATGGTTCTCAACATCTTATACATGGAAAGGAATGCCTAGAACATGTAAATACTTGCATACTTCAATATCATGGAAATTCTATTTCACAACAAAAAATCATAACAATAACATGGAATTCATGTGGAATCATGAGGAATAGAGCATGGACTTGTCATTTAAGCACTATTGAGTCATGAAAACATGAATTCTATCATTCTAGGCATTTTATCAAACACCCTACATGCATAAGTTTGGGCAGAGGTATACTTATCAACATAACAGTATTAATCCATCCAAAGATCATGGGTTTCAACTAACATACTCACATACTTCATGAAAATACATCAAAATACCACCTTGAAATCCAAACAACAATCATCAACATGAATATAGTCATAACACAACAAGAAAATCACAATTTATTAAAACTTGATTCTTGAGCTCCATTGATTAAAGGGACACATGTATAAACACTACACATACCTTAAAGCTTGATCTTGATAGAGATCTAATGTTTCTTGAAGGTTCTTGAAGAAATCCTTAGACTTATTCTTGATTTTTCTTGACTAGCGTTTAACTCCTTTGGGAGAGAATGTTCTTGTTCTTGAGGAGAACGAGAAAATAATGGGATAATAGCCTTCTTAGGGCTCTAATACCATGTTTAGAGTGAGGGGAAAAGACCAAAATACCCTTATGAAATCACTTCCCAGTTGCTGAAATTATCAGCAGATGACATGGGCTGATAAGCAATAAGATCTGTGATAGCTCGTCAGCCCAGGTCATCACCTAGGAGCTGGAATTTTTGAGTTTTTGCCTAAGCCTGATGAAATTTCTGATAAGTCATCAGAGAAATGTCATCAAAAATGATATAAGTTATCAGAAATGTCGTCAGAGATGTGATAAGTCGTCAGAAATGTCGTCACTTAGTTTCCAGGATGACATATTGGAGTAAAATGGGTATAACTATTTTCTCCAATATTGGATTTGGGAAAAATTGGTATTTCTGGAAAGATAATTCATTTATCTATCCTTTGGTAGGTTATTATCTCAAAAATTCATGGTATAAATAGAGACATACTCATTTGAATATGACTAAGAATTCAATCAATAAGGAATGTTTTGATCCATCAGATAGCTGTGAGTTATTTGAAGCCTTAATTTACATCTAACTTACTCTTAAAACTATAACAGAACCATGATGTACTATGCATGAGCTTGAAGCATGGCTCTAACATTGGTTTGGATTTTTTTTGGGGTATTACATTTATGTACAAAATTATTATTATCAAGTGCTTCATGAAATCCATCCATGATTGTATTATAAATTTTTTACTATGGTCATTTGATCAAGAAGTGTTATGTACTATTAATAGTCATACTATCAAGTCCTGCGGGTATCTAATACCCGATAAATTAGCTATGTGCCTAGAGACAGTTTTAGTTGTAGAGTAATCTCCATCATGTCACGATCAGTAGTACTCTTAGCCGGTTATAAAGCTCAATAGAACTCAGTCAGTTACATGACTCAGGATAACTCAGTAAATTTGGTCTCAGCCCAGTCCCGTTCAGTGTTAGTTAAGTCCTCAGTATACTCAAACACTTAAAAGAATTCAGTAGTATTCTGTCCATCAACAGAACCCAATGAACTAAGTTCGGTTTAGCTAAGTATAATCAGTTCAATATCGGTTCAATAGGAGTAGGATTAAGTAACTAGTGAACCCAAGGATGGGGACTCACCTGATAGTAGGGGGTGTGATCCTTAAAAACAGTCTTTTCATTCCAGAACTACGTAGCCAGCTTAGGTTGAGACATCAAACCTCCTAGTTGAGGGTCGATGAGCTGGCTTAACCTATTAGATGAGGTTCCCACTTTTCTCCTTAGAGTACCTATTAGATAAGGGTCACTCACAACTTTTCCTTACAAGTAGAGAGGTATTGCCACCCTTCCAACTGGGGTTATAGGTTGGATGCCAATTCTATTCAGAAAAGAGGCATATCGGTTAGATGAAAACCTCCCATAGTCTCAGTCTCAGTCCTTAGAATAGAACTCAAATAGTTCTACTGAATTAGCCCTTTCAGATATAATCACTTAATTTAGTACGAAACTCACCTAGTTCCATCAGAATCAAGACTGTCGACACAATCACTCAGTTAATAGTATATCAGTTATCAAGAATCCATGTTATCAGTATTCAGATTTAGTAGTCAGTGTTATCACGATCTTTTTTACAGTTCACGTATTCATACGTGTATTCTCTCTCAGTTATGTTCATGTTTCTTAGTCAGTTTTAGTTCATGCATATGAAACCATGCATTCAGCCTAACCCACTTTGCATACCAGTACATTTAAAGTACTAGAACATACTTTTCTATTGCGCTATATTGTCTTATACCATAGGTTCGGACGCTAAGGCTCCAAGCACCCTTAGCAGTTCAGATTAAGCCAGTAGCAGTAGACTTAGCAGTGAGTCCTCATCATTTGAGGATGTTCTTTTATTTTATTATTTTAGTACTTAGTTATTTCAGTAGATGGAGTTAGTTAGGGGATTTTCCTATAAAATTCATAGTTCAGATAGCTTTAGAGGCTTTTCAGACTATAGCATGTTCAGACAGTTATTTTAGTTTTGTTATTGATAAACCTTACTTTATATTTATTACAGTATTGAACCTTATGGTATTTCAAAAATCATTCCGCAAATTTAAGTGTTATTATTTATTTGTTGCAGCAGGTACTAGTCATGAATTAGCTAGTGGTCCTTCGGGATTATGAGCACTGTGTAGCATCTTGGGTACCATACTAGGTGTGTTACAAACTTGGTATTAGATTCTAAGGTTAAATAGTGTCCTAGGAAGTCTTAACGACACATCTACCAGAGTCTTGTGCTTAGGTGTGTTGCATGCCACACTTATGGACAAGAGGCTATAAGATGTTTTAAGAACTATTTACCTTCTTTCAATGTTTATGTCGTGCAAATGAGCATGAGATCAAGTTAATATCTAGGTATAATCTATTTCTTCCTTTCATTTACTTATTATTCCACTAAAAAGAACTAATGAAAAATGAATCAGGAATCAGTCAGCACCTCATCCCGTTCAGGTAGTTTTCCTAGATGAACACGTCTCTCATGCAGAGTTTAGAGCTGCATTTACTACTTTTGCAAATTCAGTTGCTTTTCAGAATGAACGTCGAACTATCATTTTGACCATTCCAGTAGCCAACACTGCTGCAGCCAACATTCAGGATTTTACCTGAATGAAACCTCTATTTTTTACCGGGTCTAAGTCAGATGAGGACCCACATGAATTCCTTGATCTGGTGTAGAAGTTTATAGATATTATGGGGGTTGACAGCTAGTGAGAATGCCGGGCTAGCTACATATCAATTTTAGGATGTCGCTCACACATGGTTCAAGCATTAAAAAGCAGAGAGGGACGTAGATGCAGGGTTCATTGAGTGGGAGGAGTTGGCCACTAGCTTCTTAGATAGGTTATTTCCCCTAGAGTTGAGAAATGCTAAGGTGTTGGAGTTTATCAACCTCAGGCAGGGCAACATGATAGTAAAAGAGTATTCCATTAAGTTTACTCAACTAGCAAGATACACTCCTCATGTAGTGGAAGATAATAGAGCTAAGATGAGTAAGTTTATTTCTAGAGTCAATGATAGTTTGGTCAAGGAGTGCAGGACCATAATGATGATTAATGAGATGGACATAACTAGGATTATGCTTCATTCTCAACAGATAAAATACCTGAAGAATAAGGAAAGAGAAAAGTAGAATAAGAGAGCTAGAATGGGTAGCTTCAATTTCAATCAGCCTTAGTTAGAAGGTGCTAATCGTTCTCAATTTCACTCAAAATCTTCTATCCCATCTCCATCCTCAGCTAGTGATTCAATGCCAAAATTCAAACACAACAATAAAGATAAGGCATTAGGCCTTAAACCTTATGGCAGTATTAACAGTGACGGAACCCATCCGCTTTGTAAGACTTATGGCTAGAACCATCAGGGTATCTGCAGAGCTTGCAATGATGTGTTATTTGGATGTGGCAAGATATGACATAGAGTCAGAGATTATCCTTAGTAGGGTTTTTAGGGTCAGCATAACCATCCGTCATCTCAGTCCAGTCGCCCGAATTCTCAGGGTGCCTCATCCAGTGCTATCAATTCTCAACACACAAATAGACTCTATGCTCTACAGTCATGTCAGTATTTGGAAAATTCTCCTGATATGGTCACTGTTATGTTATAGATTTTTTATTTGCCTGTTTTACGCTTTGCTAGATCCAGAAGCTTCTTTATCCTTTGTTACTCCTTATATAGCAGTTCATTTTGGCGTTAGTCCTAAAATTCTAGTAGAGCTCTTCTCAGTCTCTACCCTAGTGGTAAAAACCATCATATCCCGATGGGTATACAGGAACTGCCCGAGTATGGTATCTTAGAAAGTCACTTCAGTATAGTTAGTCGAATTAGAGATGACCAGTTTTGATGTTATTCTTGGCATAGATTAGCTTTAGTCTTGCTAAGCCACAATCGACTACAAAAACTGAATTGTTCAATTTTAGTTTATGAATGAACCCATCCTAGAGTGGAAGGATAGTACTTCATCATTCAAGGGTCAACTTATGTCCTATTTACAGGCTAGGAAAATGATATCTAATGGATGTGTCTGTCATCTTGTTCTAGTTAAGGACTCTAGTTCCGAAACTTCTAGTCTTGAATTAGTTCTAATTGTGAATAACTATCCAGAAGTTTTTCCTGAAGATCTTCCTGGTGTTTCTCTCGTAAGGGAAATAGACTTCGGCATTGACCTTCTTCCAGTTACTCAGCCAATATCCATTCTTCCATATAGAATGGCACCAGAAAACTAAGAGAGTTATAATATCACTTGAAAGATCTCCTAGATAAGTGATTCGTTAGAACCAGTGTGTCCTCGAGGAGCACACCAATCTTATTTGTGCTAAAGAAAGTCGGTTCTCTCAGAATGTGTATAGACTACCGCCAACTAAATAATGTCACAGTCAAGAACAAGTATCCACTTTCCAAAATTGATGACTTGTTTGACCAACTTTAGTGTGCCAGTTATTTCTCCAAGATAGACCTCAGATCAGGATATCATCAGATTATAGTCATAGAATGTAACATTTCGAAAATAATTTTCAAAACTCAGAATGGTCACTTCAAATTCTTATTCATGTCCGTTGGTCTTACCAATCCCCCAAAATCTTTCATGGACTTGATTAACTGTGTTTTCAAGTAGTATATGGACATGTTCATTATAGTCTTCATAGATGACATCATTGTTTATTCCTACAGTGAACATAATCATCAAGACCATCTTAGAATAGTACCTCAGACACTCAGAAATCATTAGTTGCTCACCAAATTTAGTAAGTGTGAATTTTGGCTAAGGTCGGTAGCATTTCTTGGCCATACCATTTCTGGTAATGGGATTAGATTTGATCACCAAAATATCGAAGAAGTGAGAAACTAGCCTAGACCCATCTCTCCATTAGATATCAAGAGTTTCTTGGGTTTGGCTGACTATTACTGTTGGTTTGTTGAAGGGTTTTCTTCTATTTCATACCTATGTCTAGATTGACTCAGAAAAAAGTTCAGTTTCAGTGGTCAGATTCATGCGAGAAGAGTTTTCAAGAGTTGAAGAATCGACTCACCTCAGCCCCAGTTTTGACTCTTCCTAATGGTTCAGATGGGTTTTTAGTATGCTGTGATGCATCTAGAGTAGGTATGGGTTGTGTCCTCATACAACATGGTAAGGTCATAGCCTACTCCTCTAGACAACTTAAGCCCCATTTGAATAATTATCTAACTCATGATCTTGAGTTAGTAGCCATAGTTTTAGCCTTAAATATTTGGAGGTATTACTTGTATTAGGTGTATGTAGATGTGTTTAGAGATCACAAAAGCCTCCAGTACGTGTTATCTTAGAAATACCTTAACCTCCATCAGAGAAGGTGGTTATAGCACTTGAAAGATTACTACATGAGTGTTCTTTATCATCCAGCCAAAGCCATTGTAGTGGTGGATTCTCTCATTAGACTATCTATGGTTAGTCTGACTCATGTTTAGGATTGTAAGAAGAAGTTATCTAAAGAAATTCATCAGCTTACCCAACTAGGTGTCTACTTAGTCGATTCAACAGAAGGTAGTGTGTAGTTTCAGAACAATTCAAAATCATCTCTAGTCTCTGAGGTAAAAGAAAATCAGGATAGAGATCCCAACCTAGTTAAGCTAAAAGAGTCAGTCATAGATTAGAAAGTAGAGGTTTTCTCCCAAGGGGGAAATGGTGTTCTGCGTTGTCAAGGTCTTCTGTGTGTCCTAGTTTTAGATGACTTGAGGCAATGAATTATTGAAGAAGCACATGGTACATGCTATTTTATTCATCCAGGGGAAACTAAGATATACCGCAATTTGTGAGAGAACTATTATGGAGTGGGATAAAAAGAGACATTGCAGAGTTTATGGAAATATTCCCAACATGTCAGTAGGTTAAGATTGAGCATCAGAACCCTAGTGGGTCCATGCAGGAGTTCAAGTGTTAAGACATAGATTCTTTCAAATCCTTCGAACTTCCATGATTTTATTTTTGACCTTCCCGACCTTTGTTTCTCAATTTTTTATTGATTCATGATGGGGAAGTCAATAGTACATCTCAGGTGAGTTTTAGAATTTTCAGAAATGCATAAGGGCATGTTTAGGTTGGCAAAATAGTAGCATAAGGAGATTAACCCGCGACTCCTTGCCTAGTCCAGTACCTAGGGGTCACTGTGATGGGCAAGCCGGTGTGTCTCCTAATCCGGTGGACTAGTCATTGTAGAACCTAGGCCATTTCGGTTGGGGAAATTTCTGCAGTCCAGCCTCAAATTTTCAAGGGCAAAAGGGTTTTCTTCCTTTACCTTATTCAGCCAAAACACGGGATTTATCGCCAAAACATCCAAATATACTCACTTTCATTCAATTTCTCTCAATAAGAAGCGTAGGGTTTTTAATTGAAGATTTAAATCATAGAGATTTTACCATTAGACTTCAAGAAATTATCAATTGAGGTATGTAAAGTGTTCATCCAAGGATCCCTTTCATCCTTAGAGCTGAAGAAACCAATTTTTAAAATCATGAATTGTGATTTCCATGTTGTGGGTTGATTATAACCATGTTGATGTTGTGATATGATTTCCAAGTTGGAATATTTTATGTATTTCATGATATTATGTTAGTATATAGATTTAATTATGTGAATTTTAGTTGATAAATGTAATCACGATGTATTGGTTTAATGTTCATGCTCAAGCCTAAAGTTTTGCTTCCTATGTGTTTTTCAAAAATACCTAAGTGAGCAAAATTGTGCATTATGAATAAATTGTGACCTAAATGATGAATCCATGCTTTACTCTCATGTTCAACATGGCTACCATGCTAAAGTTATGCCATGTAATTGTTTGATGGAATGCTCATGAAATTAGATTTGTGATATTATGATATATTAGAATGGACTCCTATTTATGTACAAGATTATGATTATCAAGTGCTTCGTGAAATCCGTCCATGATTGTATTATTAATTATTTACTATGTTCATTTGATCAAGAAGTGTTATGTCCTATTACTAGTCACACTATAGAGTCCTGGGGGTATCTAATACCCGACAAATAAGCTATGTGCCTAGAGCCAGTGTTAGTTGTAGAGTAATCTCCATTATGTCACGATCAGTATTACTATCAATTGGTTTCAGAACTTAGTAGATCTAACTCAGTTATATAACTCAGGAAAACTCAATAAATTTGATATCTGTCCATTCTCGTTCAGTATTCAGTTAAGTCCTCAGTATACTCAGACAGTTATCAGAATTTAGTAGTATTCCGTGAGTTAACGGAACTAAATGAATTCATTCCAGTTCATATCAACATAATCAGTTCAGTGTCGATTCATATGGGAGTAGAATTTAGCACTGAGTGAACCCAGGGATGGGGACTCACCTGATAGCATAGGGTGTGATCCTTTGAAGCAATCCTTGTGTTTTAGAAATATGTAGCCAGTGTAGGTTGAGACATCAAACCTGCTAAATAAGGGTCGATGAGATGGCTTAACCTTTTAGATGAGGGTCCCATCGTTATCCTTAGAGTACCTGTTAGATGAGGGTCACTCACAGCTTATGGCGCAGTATTAACTCCCTTCCAACTGGGGTTACAGATTGGACCCCAACTCTATTCAGAAAAGGGGTATGTTTATTAGATGATTACCTCCTACAGACTCAGTCTTAGTCCTCAGAATCAAACTCAGATAATTCTATTGAACCAAAAATATCAGATATAGTCACTCAATTTAGTACTGTAATGACCTGAGTCTGGTACCCCAGACGCTACACGGTGCTCATAATCCCAAAGGACCATAAGCTAAACCATGATTGGTACTTGCTTCAATAACTGTATAATAACATTAAATATGTGTAATAATGGGCTAGAATGCCATAAGGTTTAAAACTGACCAATACTGAAAAAAAATGTCTGAGTAAGGTATAACAATACCCAAAACTGAAATAACTATTTGAATATACTATAGTATGGAAAGACTCTAAAATTGTCTGAAAAGTAGAGTTGATGGGACAATCCCCCAAGTAAATCTATTTACTAAAATACTAAGACTACAAAAAAATAAAATAATAGAACATCCTCAAATAATAAGGACTCACTGCTAAGTCTACTGCTACTTACTAGATCTGAACTCTTAAGGGTGCTCTAAAGCCCGTGCCTCTGAACCTATGGTATAAAACACCATAGCGCAAAAGAAAAGTATGCATCAGTACGTGTGAATATATTGGTATGCAAAGTAGGGTAGGATGAATGCACGGGTTCAGATGCATGAAGTATTACTGACTGAGAACATGAGCATGACTGAGAGAGAATGCATGTATGAATATATATATAGACTGTAACTAAAGTCATCATGAATGTTGAATACTGAGTTTACAAATAATATGAAATACTGATAACTGATGTACTGGTATACTGTTAATTAAGTGACTATTTCTAACAGTCCTGATTTTGAAGAACATCTGAGTTCTTTGCTGAACTGAATTATTGTGTCTGACTATCCCAAATTTGAAGAACTATCTGAGTTCTTTACTGAGTTGAGTGACTGTATCTGACAGTCTTGACTCTATAACTTAAACTGTGGGAGAATTCATCTAAATGATATGCTCCATATAAGATATTTTAGCTGAGTAGGGGTCTAATCTGTAACCCTAATTTGAAGGGTGTCAATACTGCGCCACTAGTAAGGACAAGCTTTGATTGAACCTCATCTATCAGGTACTCTAAGGAGAATGGTAGGACCCTTATCTAACAGGTAAAGCCAACTCATAAACCCTCATCTAGCAGGTTTGATGTATTAACCTACAGTGGTTCCATAGTTCTAGAATGCAAGGATTTCTTCTAAGAATCACACCCTCTACTAGCAGGTGAGTTCCCATCCTTGGGATCACTCGGTAATGAATTCTACTCCCATCTGAATAGACACTGAACTGATTAAACTGAGTTGAACTTTTTCTGGGTTCACTGAGTTCTATTGACTGATGAAATACTATTGAGATCTATTAACTGAATGAGTTTACTGAGTATTGAATGGGACTGGACTGATACGGAATTTATTGAGTTTTCCTGAGTTATGTAATTGACTGAATTCTACTGATCATGGCTTGACTAAGAGTATCGTGAAAACTGACATTGTCTCTAGGTACATAGCTAAATTTTTAGGTATCAAGTACCCCCAAGACTCGATAGCATGAACATTAATAGGACATGACACTTCTAGAACACATGACCATAGTCAATAATTCATAATACAACCATTGAGGGATTTCATGAAGCACTTGATAATCATAATCTTGTACATGAGTAGGAATGCATTCTAACATATCATAACTTCACTAATCAAATCTCATGAGCATTCCATCAAACAATTACAAGGCATAACTTTAGTATGGGAGTTAACTTAATTACATGTACATAACGTGGGGTCATCATTTAGATCACAAGTGAGTCATAATTTCACAATTCATTCACTTAAGCATTTTGTCAAACACCTAGATAGAATAATCTTGTACTTGGTCATGGACAACATGGTACAACATCATGACTATCATATTTAGTTCATAATTTAAGGTATCAACATAAGAGAATTCAAATTCGACATACATGCTATCACAATATTATGAAATACAATAATGATATCAACTTGGAAACCATACATTAACATTAACATGGGTGAAATACAATCCACAACCTAGATATCACAATTCATGATTTAAAATTGGGTTCTTGAGCTCCAAGGATGAAAGGGATCCTTGAATGAACACTTTAAATACCTAGTTGCTTAACTTAGATAAAATTGATGGTCAAATCTTTGAGAATTGAATCTTTACTTAAAAACCTTAAGGCTTGTTCTTGAGAGAATATGAGTGAAAGTGAATATAATTTGGTAAATGAGGGCTAAATTTTGTGTTTATGGCTAAATAAGTTTGGGGAAAAAGATCCAAATGCCCTCATAACTCGTATCAAAATTTGATTGATTAGGACCAGACCTCGCGTCATGATTCCTTCTTGGGTTTATTGGACATCGCGATGTGACCCCTAATCAGGTTGGCTGGCCCTCGCGATGTGGGGCCATCGTGAGACCTCACTATTTTGGAAATCCAAACATGCCCTTACGCTTGTTCAAAAATTTTGAAACTTATTCGAGGTTTACTATTGACTTTCCCTATCATCAATCAACTTGAAAATGGACAAATGAAGGTTGGGAAGGTCATGAAATAAATCCTCAGAGTTTGAAGGTTTAAAATGAGACTATCCTTAACACTTAGCTAAAATTTTCTAAGTATTGAATCCCTTATCAGCTCTAAGAGGCTGAGTTAGACATAGGATTTTTGCGGGATCTTACTATATCTCCCCTTAGAGAACATTCTTCCTCAAATAAGACTGATTGAGATAGGATAAAATATAAGCTGAAGTACATAGTGGACATACACAACTGAAACATGATTTTATGACTGATATATCTGTTAAGCTGAGCTTATTATACTGAACATGTATGTCTAATGCATGAATAACTAACTATTGAATACATGACTGAAATTACTAATAAACTGGGTTTCTCAAGATGTGCATGAATCTTTGATGCATGAATACATGACTGAAATGACACAAGAACGCATGAGTGATTATGCAATTGTAATTGATACCAAGTTTGTAACTGAAATTTGAACATGAAACTGAATAAGCTTATGGAAAACTATTACCTTAAGCTAAGTTCGAGTTTGCAGAGAATAGGTGAGGGTAATTGGTCCGTATATGTGCTTGTACTTCCCAATTTTCTCCCTTAACGGACGGATTTCTCCAAAGAACATTGACTAGAGGGACTTCTTTGTTCCTCAGTCTGCAAATATGATAGTCAAGGATTTTAACTGGAATTTCCTCATAAGAGAGACTATTTTGAACATCTATGCCCTCTATAGGGACTACAAATGTTGGGTCAGCTATGCACTTCTTTAGCAAGGAGACATGGAATACTGGATGGACTAAAGCTAGATCTGAAGAAAATTCAAGCTCATAAGCTACTTTGCCGAAGCGATTGAGAATTTTGAAAGGACCAACATATTAGGGACTGATCTTTCCCTTCTTGCTGAAACCTCTTCACTCCCTTCATGGGAGATATTTTCAAGTATACATAGTCACCAATATCAAACTTGAGATCCTTTCTGTGCACATATATGTATGATTTCTGCCGGCTCTAAGATGTCTTGAGCAATTTCTTTGATCAACTTAATCTTTTAGGAGGTATCGAACACCAAGTCAGGACTTACAAATATGTCCTCATCGGCTTTGAGCGAATGAATTGGAGCCGTGCATCTCCTACCATAGAGAGCTCCAAATGGAGCTCTCTAAATACTAGAATGACAACTGTCGTAGTATGAAAACTCAATCAAAGGCAAGTGGTCATCCCAACTACCCTTTAAATCAATTTCGCATGCCCTTAGCATATTTTCCAAGGTATGGATGGTCCTTTATGCTTGACCATCTATTTGAGGATGGAAGGCTGTACTGAGGTAGAATTGGGTACCAAATCTCTTTTGGAATGCTTTCCAGAAATAAAAAGTGAACTGGGTACCTTTATCTGATATAATGGATAATGTAACACCGTGTAATCTAATCAATTCTTTGATATAGAGTTTGGAGTAATCCCTGACTGAATAAGAGGAATGGACTAGAAGGAAATGAGTTGATTTGGTCATCCTGTCTATAATGACCCAAACTGAATCATGCTGAAGACGAGTACGAGGCAAACCCGTCACAAAGTCCATGTTCATTTCTTCCTACTTCCAGGTGGGAATACTAAACTCCTATATGGACCTACTAAGTTTCCGATGCTAAACCTTGACCTACTGATATATTGAGAACTTAGCCAGAAACTCTGCAATGTCCCTCTTCATCCCACTCTACCAATAGATCTCCCGCAAGTCGTGGCACATCTTTGTTCCCCCTGGATGAATAGAGTAACGCCCACCGTATGCCTCTTTAAGAATTCACTGGCACACATAGACGCCCCTAACAATGCAATACACCATCTCCCTTTTGGATAAAACCTCTACTTTCTGATCTCTGACCGACTCTTTCAACCTGACTAAACTAGGATCCCTATTCTGCTTTCCTTTCTTTCAGAAACTAGAGATGATTCTGAACTGTGCTGAACCCACGCACTGTCTTTTTATAAATCGACTAAGTAGACACCTAGTTAGGAAAACTGATGGACTTCCTGAGCTAACTTCTTGTTTTTGTCCTCAACATGACCAACACTACCCATAGATAGTTTACTGAGAGAATCAACCACTATATTGGCCTTTCCTGGATGATAAAGGTCAGTCATATCGTAATCTTTCAAGATCTCTAACTACCTTCTCTGACGGAGGTTGAGGTTTTTCTGAGAGAATACGTACTAAAGGATCTTATGAGCTGTGAACACATATACATGAACCCTATACAAGTAATACATCCAAATCTTTAAGGCAAATACTACAGCTGCTAACTCAAGATCATGAGTTGAATAGTTCTTCTCATGGGCTTAAGCTATATGGAGACGTAGGCTATGACCTTACCATGCTGCATGAGGACAAAACCGAAACCTACTCTGGATGCATCACAGTACGGTAAAAAACCATATGAACCATCTAGAAGGGTAAAAATTGAGGCTGAGGTGAGTCGAGTCTTCAACTCCTGAAAACTCTTCTAGCATGAATCTGACCACTGAAACTTGACTTTCTTCTGATTCATTCTAGACATAGTGGATGCAATAGAAGAAAACCCCTCAACAAACAATCTGTAATAGCCAGCCAAACCCAAGAAACTCCTAATATCTATCGGAGAGATGGGTCTGGGCCATTTTATTACTGCTTTAGACTTTTTTGGATCAACTCTAATGCCATCACTAGAAACGATATGACCAAGGAATGCAACTTACCTTATCAAAAATTTCCACTTACTGAATTTGGTGAATAACCAATTATTTTTTAGATTCAGTAATACTATTCTAAGATGGTCTGCATGATCATGCTCACTGCAAGAATAGACAAGAATGTCATCTATAAAGACTATGATGAACAGGTCCAAGTACTAATTAAACCCATGGTTCATCAAGTCCATGAAAGGTGTTAGGGTCTTTGGTAAGACCAAAGGACATGAATAAGAATTTGAAGTGACCATACTGAGTTTTGAATGTTTTTTTTGGAATGTTATATTCTGACTCTGAGTTAATGATATCCTGATCTGAGGACTATCTTGGAGAAATAACTGGCACCCTAAAGCTGGTCAAACAAGTCAACAATTCTGGGAAGTGGATACTTTTTCTTGACTGCGACTTTGTTGAGCTGACGATAGTCTATACACATTCTGAGAGAATAATCCTTCTTATGAACGGATAGGATTTGTGCAACCCACCGGGATACGCTGGGTTTGATGAATCCCTTATCTAGGAGATCCCATTCTATATGGAAAAATAGATATGGGTTGAATGCCTGGAAGAAGGTCTATTCCAAAGTCAATTTCCCTCTCAGGAGGAACTCTGGGAAGATCTTCAGGAAATATATCTAAATATTAATTCACAACTAAAACTGACTCAAGGTCGGGAGTTTTTGAACTAGCTTCCATAACTTGATCAAGATGATATATACACCCCTTAGATATCATTTTTTGTAATACCCCAACTTTTTTTAAGTCTAAGTTAACTTCCAGATGTTCTAGAGATGAATTTATAAATGAATAATGTTTAAATCAGATTGAACTTCCCTAATTTCAAATTTCTATCATGTGTAAAATTCAATTAGCTTTCCAACAATACAAATTTTTCCTAAATCTGGTATCAAGATAAAAAGTTATGGACATTTTACCAAAGACTATACAGGCTGCCCAGGTGTGACAGGCAGGTCGACAGACCATCGCTATGGTGACAGACCATCGAGCCATCTATCTCAACTAATCCAGTGAATCATCATTCAACCTAAGTGTGACGGTCTAGGTGATAGACCATTGTGAGAGCGACGGACCGTTGAGCCAACCATCACAAAATGGTAGTGAGACTCCAATTCTGGTTAGGTGCGATGATCAAAACCGATGGTCCTTCGCTGTTCCAATGGATCATATAATTCACCATCATAGACAAGGAAGTGTTAGACCATTCTGGTTAAGAGCAACGGTCATACTGACGGACCGTCACTGTAGCGATGGACCATCGCCCTCATCGTCGCAGCCTACGTTATGTTATTTAAATGCCATTTTAAAAGTTTTTTTAGGTATTTTTCCACCCTTTTTAGTGCCTAGTTAAATCCGGCCAGAGGTCATATCCTAATTTTTCATTCATAAAATCAAGTTAGGGTTTTTCTCAATCTAAAACAAAAATAACCAAGAACTACGGTTAAATCCTCCTTTAAGAAATTCAAGAAAAATCAAGAACAAGTCTTAATATTCTCCAAGAACCCTCAAAGTGTTATCATACCAGGTACGAATAGTGTTTATTCATGGGTCCCTTTCACCTATGAAGCTCAAGAATCTCTTTTCAAAATACCAAGAATGTATTTTCTTTATGAATTCTCATGATTTGCTTAAATTGAAATCCATGTTTATGTTTTGTTGGGTTTGATCTATGCTTTAGATTATAAATCCCAAAGATTGGTCCTAGTATGTGATAATTTTCTTGATGTTTTTGATAAACCCTTCAATTTTCAAGTTGATTGACATATCCATTGGATTATACATATGTTAAATTGTTGTGTAACCAAAGCATGCTCCCCATATGTTTGACAAAATGCCTATGTGAATGAAATAGTGTCATTATAATATGTAAACATGAAATCCCCAAATAGTATACAAGTCAATGCATGATATTTGTTAATGAAATGTCTTAATGAGTGAATTACGGGCATATAGTCATTATTCTGCTTTAAGCTTATGCCATGAGTTATTACTATTATTATGATTATCAAGTGATTCATGAAATTCCCAACTTAGTGTATTATCGATTGTTGATATTGCTTATATGTTCAAGAATTGTCATATCATGTAAGTTTCTTTCCATCGAGTCCTAGGGGTACTTGTACTTGAAAAATATAGCTTTGTGCTTAGAGCCATGTTATGTTTTCAAGATACTCTCAGTCAAGCCATGTTCTATAGAACTCAATTAGTCTTATGACTTAGGAAAATTCAGTAATATTAGTAATCTCAATAATTGAGAAATCCCAGTACTATTCCACCAGTCAATGAAACTGCATGAACTTAGTCCAGTTCAGTTCAGTTAATCAGGTTTAGTGTCTATCCATTGGGAGTAGGATTTAGCACCGAGTGAACTCGAGGATGGGAACTCACCTGTTAGTATACGGTGTGATTCTTAGAAGCAATCCTTGTATTTCAGAACTATTTAGCTAGCATAGGTTGAGACATCAAACCTTCCAGATGAGGGTCGATGAAGTGGGTTAACCTGTCAGATGAGGGTCCTACCATTCTCCTTAGATTACCTGCCAGATAAGGGTCACTCACGGCTTATCCTTACCTGTGGCATGGTATTGACAACCTTCAAATTGGAGTTACAAATTATACCATAACTCAGCTATAATAGTTTATTCGGGGTATGTCGATTAGATGAATTCTCCCACAGTTACAGTTACTACCTCAGTCTCAGTAATAGAACTCAGATAGTTCTACAAAACTAAAAACTGTCAGACACAGTCACTCATTATAGAACAAAACTTAGATAGTTCCATCAGAACCTAGACTATTAGATCCAGCCGCTCAGTATCAGCTACATCATGTTATCAGTATTACAGTTTATCAGTATTCAGACTCAGTAGTCTGTATTATCATATACTCAGTTAAAGTCACAGTTATGCATTTCATGAATGTATTCTCACGATTCATATTAATCAGTCAATTAGTATTGTTCAATCATATGAACCCCATGCATTTAGCCTACCTCACTTGTATACTCAGTACATTCAGTCTTACTATGCATTCGCGCTATCTTATTTTTATACCATAGGTTCAGACGCATGAGTTCCAGCTCCAAAGTAGCAGTAGTATATCAACTTTAGTACGCAGAGTCAGCAGTCAATCCACATCATTTGAGGATGTTATCATTTTATTATTTCAGTTAGATTTCATTAGATGGAGTTAGTTAGAGATATGTTCCTTCAACTCCTTATTCAGACAATTTAGAGGCTTCCAGACTAGCATGATTAGACAGTTATTTCAGTTTTCCTTTGGTTATTGATTTACCCCTTTTTAGCGATTGTTTTATTTATGATGTTCAGTATTGAATCTTACGTCCTTGTAGTTATATTCCACATAATGTTTGCAGAATATAAATTGCAGTGTTCAGGTAAAGATATCAGTCATGGGTTAGCTGGTGGTCCTTCAGGATTACTAACACCATGTAGCATTTCGGTTCAGAAAATCAGGGCATTATAAACTTGGTATCATAGACTAAGGTTCAACAGTGTCCTAGGAATCTGAAAGGCACATCTAGTAGAGTCTTGTACAAGGTTGTGTTGCGCGCCACATTCATGTACAAGAGACTATGGGATGTTTTAGGAATAGTTTCCCGTTCTTCCAGTAGTTATGTCGTGCAAGTAAGAATAATCTCAACTTAATATCATAGTCTAATCCTCGCCTCTTCTGTTTACAGAACATGCCTCCCAAGAAGAGAACAGGAAATAAGTCAACCCCTCAGCCCGAAGATCCTTTGGGCGAACATGTTTTTCATGCAGAGTTCAGAGTTGCATTCACTACTCTTGCTCAGTCGGTTGCTACCCAGAATGAATGACCAGTGGTCGTTCCAGCCAAGCCAGTGGCCAATTCAGCTGCAACCAGGATTACGGATTTTACCCAAATGAATCCTCCATCTTTCACAGAGTTTAAGTCAGATGAGGACCCTCAAGAATTCCTAGATCAAGTTCAAAAAGTTTTAGACATCATGGGGTTGAATCCTAGTGAGAGTGCTAAGCTAGCCGTACATCAGTTGCAAGATGTAGCTCAAACTTGGTTCAAGAAGTAGAAGTCTGAGAGGCAAGATGATGCAGGGTCTATAGAGTGGGAGGAGTTTGGTGCTACTTTTCTCGATAGGTTATTTCTATTAGAGTTGAGAGAAGCTAAAGTGTTAGAATTTATCAACCTCAGGTAGAGCAATTTGACAGTGAAAGAGTATTCTCTTAAGTTCACTCAACTAGCAAGATATGATTCGCATAAGGTTGTAGATAACCGATCTAGAATGAGTAAGTTTGTTTCTGGGGTGAATAATATTTTGGTCAACGAGTGCAGAACCAAGATGTGAACAGTGACATAAACATAGATAGACTCATGACCTATGCTCAGCAGATAGAAAAATAGAAGGTTAAACAGAAAGAAAAGAAAAATAACAGAGCAAGGAGAGGTAGTTTCAACTTTGCTCAACCTAAGTCAGAAGGAGGGAATTGTTCTTAGTTCCATCCTTAGTTATCAGTACCAGCTTCTTCATCAGCTAGTGCTCCAGTTTCAAAATTCAGAGATAAGGCACCAGACCCTAAACCTCATGGTAGTGTTAGCAGTGCCCAAACTATTCCGCTTTGTCAGACTTGTGGTAAGAACCACAAGGGTACTTGTAGATATGGTAGCGATGTTTTCATCAGTTGTGGTAAGCTAGGTCACAGAATTAGAGACTATCATCAGCCTGGGTTTCAGGGTCATAAGAACCATTCTTTAGCTAAGTCCAGTCATCTGAATCAGTAGAGGGCCACCTCCAGTGCTACTAGTGGGAAACGAACAAATTGACTCTATGCTCTTCAGACCCGACAGGATCGGGAAAGTTCTCCTAATGTAGTTACTGGTTCGTTATAGATCTTTCATGTGCATGTTGACACTTTGATAGTTCTAGGAGCTTTTTTGTTTTTTGTTACTCCTTATATAGCAGCCAATTTTGGAGTCAGTCCTGAAATTCTAGTAGAGCCTTTTTCAGTCTCTACCTCAATGGGTAAATCCATCGTAGCCCGATGGGTATATAGGAACTATCCGGTTATGGTATTTCAGAAAGTCTCTTCAGCAGACTTAGTCGAATTAGAGATGACTAATTTTTACATCTTTCTAAGTATAGATTGGCTTCATTCCTTCTATACCACAGTCGACTACATAAATACAATAGTTCAATTTCATTTTTCGAATGAACCTATCCTAGAGTAGAGGGGTAGTATTTCAGCTTTAAGAGGTCAACCGGTTTCTTACCTACGGGCAAGGAAAATGATATCCAAAGGTTGTATCTATCATCTTGTTCGAGTTAAGGACACTAGTTCCAAAACTCCCAGACTTGAATCAGTACCAGTCGTGAATGAATATTCAGATGTCTTTCCTGAAGATCTACCAGGAATTTCTCCTGAAAGGGAAATACACTTCGGTATTAATCTTCTCCTAGATACTCAACCTATATCTATTCTACCATATAGAATGGAACGAATAATCTCCATAATATCAGTAATTTCACTAATCTCAATAATCTCAGTAATCTCAGTTAATCATCAGAATTCAGTAAACTCAGTCCAGTTCAGTTCAATTAATTAGTTTAGTATCTATCCAGTTGGGAGTAGGATTCAGCACCGAGTGAACCCAAATATGGGAATCCACACTACCATATTGAGGGTAAGGTTCCTAGAATCAATTCTTGCATTCCAGAACTACGTAGCTAGCATAGGTTAGAATATACCTCTACACGTAGGGCGAATATATCTCATATGAGTTCTCCTGACAGAGAGGGGTTGACAGAAGGGCTCCCTAATAGTAATGGGTTTACATACAGCTTGTCTTTACCCGTGGCATGGTACTGACACCCTTCTAGCTGGGGTTACAGGTTAGAAACCACCAGTTCAAATTCGTGACATGTCGGTTAAATGATTACCTCTTATAGTCTCTATTTTAGATTTAGTCTTCAGAATACAACTCAGTCTAGTTCTATAGAAATTAGGATTGTCAGACAGAGTCACTCAGCTCAGTACAGAACTCAGCTAGTTCCATCAGAATTTAGAAAGTCAGACAAAGTCACTCAGTTAACAGTATATCAGTTATACGAAACTCATGTTATCAGTATTCAGATTCATGAATATTAGATACAGTCATCCACCTTATTAAAAGAACTCAGATAGTTCTACAACTTTTAGGACTATCAAATGTAGTCATCCAACTTAGTATAGAACTTAGATCAGTTTTTCATAATCAGGACTATCAGAAATAGTCATTCAGTTATCAGTTATTAGTAAACTCATATATCGATATCAGTAGACTCAGTTATTCAATAACCCAACATTAGTAAACTCAGTTATCAGTAAATCCATGTTTTTAGTAGACCTCGATAATTGGAACTCAGTATTTAATACTATCACGACCTCAGTTACAGTTACGTATTAATGTATGTATTCTCACGTTAATGTTATTCAGTTAGTTATTGTTCATTCATATGAACCCTTGCATTCAACCTACCTCACTTTCATACCAGTATATTCAATCGTACTGGTGCATTCACACTATGATGTTTTTATACCATATGTTTAGAAGCATGAGCTCTAGAGTAACAGTTGTATTCCATCTCTCAACAGTCAGAGTCAGCAGTGATTCAAAGATGTTATTACATGATTATTACATTATTTATTAGTTCAGTAGATGGAATTAGTTGGGGAAATATCCCATCAACTCCTTATTCAGAAAGTTCAGTTAGTTAGAGGCTTTCAGACTAGATATTTTCAGACAATTTATATCAGTTTTAGGTATTTCTATACCCCGTTCAGATATTGTTTTATTCAGATATTAGTTAGTTTTGATCCTTACGGCCTTGCATTTTATATTCTGCATTTTTATAGCATATATATTGCAGTTGTCAGTTACAGATATCATTCCTGGGTTAGCTGTGATCCTTCGAGATTGCTAGCACTGTGTAGCATCTGGGGTACCAGAATCAGCATGTTACAACTTTTCTCTCTCCTTAATCTTTTTCTCCTCTATCTATTGAGCATGAATCATAAGCCTAGCTATGTCCATCTCACTAATCAACATTGTTGTCCTTCCTCCTTGACCACACTATCATTGACTCCAGAAAGAAACTCATCTTAGCTCGGCTATCTTCTGATGTTGGGCGTATTTATACCCATAAGAACCATAATTTACCCATATTTTAGCTAAGTTTTGAGGATAAAATATATAATTCCTGCACTTTAAGTCCATTTTCCTTTAAGTGAGCTAACCTATATGATTAGCATATTTTCAGGTATTAATGAAGAAGATTTCAGCACTTTGTGGACCTTTGGGCAACAAAGGAAAACTTCATATAAGAGGGAAGTCAGCTTTTGGAAGCTGTTGGACTGAATGTGAAGCATGGAGAATTTGTCCCAGGAAAAATTAGTATTTCTAAATACTTAGGGATGCAGCAGTAACTTAGTAGACAAGGATATTATAAAAACCCTATTGCTGAATTTTTCAGCAGCATTGATCAATTATCATTAGTCATTATTCAGTTTACATATTCTGTAAGTTTAAGACAGAGAAAAACGCTAAGGCTACACGAATGGCTAAAGGGAAGAAAAACGTCAACCTCTTGTTTGACGCCAAACTCATCCCCATCGTGAGATTATTCTAACTTTGGTATGATGATGATGTCTTCTTTGATTTCCGTCGTATCCATGAGTAGCTAAACTTCTCTGTTAGGGTTATGGAAACATTGTAAAATACTATCTATTACTATGAGTTTGTGAATTCTTGATGTGTATGCGACTTATATCATTACTCTCTTCGTTTTAATTAAAATTCTCATGGTTGCAAACATAGAGAACATGCCATTATAGCATTAACTTGTTCAGGAGAAAATTTACGTGTTTGGAAAAGAGAGTGTGACAAGGAAATAGGGCTTCTAACCTCTATTTACACGTTAATGCCTTAACCGGATTAACTTCTTGGGGAATTTGTACCATTTGTTATACACTTTAAGCTCGGGAGAGCTAAAGTGAAATAAATCCTTGATGGTTGGGAAACACTAGGATTTAGAATTAGAATACGATTCTTTATAAGTGCATGCATGTCTAAATTCCGCGTTACTCATAGTTAATAGAGAAGTAGAAACTACAAGGTGGACACAACCCTAACTTATTATTCTCTGTGATTAACCTTTACTAAACAAATCATTCATTCGTTACTTTGATATTATTAATTCACTCCTAAATCAAAACCCCCCATTTCCGTGGAATTTTCGACCAACAGTCTACTAACAATTGCAACACTTAGTGACCAAGTATTCCCTGTGGGATTCGACACCCAACCCAGTTGGGTTCTATATTTGACAGCGACCGCTTACACTTTCTAACGAGAGCTGTAATTTGGGCGTCATCAAATTTTGGCGCCGCTGCCGAGGAATACGGTTGTCAACTAAGTTTGTGATAGTTACTAGACCCTTTGGTCAAAGATTCTCGAATTTTACTTTTTGTTTGTTGTTTTTGTTTTGTTCAGGTTTGGTAGAGTGCATGCCAAATACACGAAGATCTGGTCAGCCATTATTATCCATAAATCCTGAACCACAACTTATTGGCAGAATGGATGCACAACATGACTTAGAAAGAAGGGCTGCTCAACAGGAGCAAGATAGGTTAGCTGCGTTGGCAGCTGCTCAAGTGCATCAACAGAATATTGATAACCCAGGTCGGGCAACAAATCCTGATGATGAGGACCTGGGTGATGATGAGTTACTTAATCCACGGCGTGCAGATGAGGTGGCAGCACCTGTGAACAGGAGATATCATCAATCTAGAATGAGACCTGAACGCCGAGCTGTGCAGGCTCCTTTTGATGATGATGATGATGATCTGGATGGGGCTGGTTCCACAGGGGCTATTATTCCTCCGCCCTTGGCACCCGGAACCAAGTTCAATATCACTAGCACCATGATTCAGCTATTGCAACTTAAGGGGTTATTTGGTGGACTTGCAGGAGATGATCTGAATATGCATTTAATCAACTTTATCTCAACATGCAAGTCGTTTGACAATCCAGGAGTTGGACAGAATGCAATTCGACTGCGCTTATTTCCATTGTCTCTATCTGGAGAGGCAACTCTATTGTTGAACGGGCTAACTCCTGATTCTATTACTAATTGGAGGCAACTGAAAGATGCTTTCCTAGAAAGATTCTTTCCGCCATCCAAAAGAGCAGAATTAAGAGATGAGATCAGCAATTTTTGACAGCTTCCAACTGAAGCTCTCCACGAAACATGGGAGAGGTTCAAGAAGAAGCTTATGCGGTGACCAAACCATCGGATGACCAATATCCACTTGATGGAGATATTATACAGTTCTTTGAATTCGGTGACTAAGCCAGTGGTTGATAATGCTGCAGGTGGGTCATTCATGGACCTTACTTTTATTGAGGCAAGTGATATGCTAGATCGTATGACAATGAAGAGTAGATCTTGGCATACCAGGGATTCTAAGGTAGCAAGATCTACTGTATCTATTGGCTTGACGGCAAAACAAAGGCGAAGAGAAGAGGAACGTGACCAGGATATGGCTCACATGAAAACGCAAATGGATCTTCTTACCAAGCATTTATTATTAGGGAAGTCCGAAAAGGTTAAGGCCGTTGTATCACAGGGAAGAGATGAATCCGATTCTGAGGAGGAAGCAAATTATTTGAATAATCAGGGGGTTTCCGAGGCAATGCCCAAGGAAACCAAGGTCGGAACTATTATGATAAATACGGATACAAGAATAAGACTGACAGGAGTGGTTTTTATGTTCCTCCTAGAAATCGTGAGGCCGCGACATCTGGCTCTGGGAAGATGTCCGTGGAAGATATGATGGCTAAGCTGTTGAAACGAAGGGAGGCAACCAACACGGGAGTAACAGAGGTAAAAATGATTTGTCCTCAATAAATCAATTAGTTGATTCGCATTCCACTTCAATAAAATAGTTGGAACAACAATTGAGTCAACTATCAGCGATACTCAATCAAAGAAAAGATGGCACCCTACCTAGAGACACCGTGCAAAATACAAGAAATGATGGATCATGTATGGCTATTACTACCAGGAGTGGTAAGGTGTTGGAAAATCCATCTAAAGGCAATCAGGTGGTTGATAATACAGAAGAGAATGTGATTGAAGCATATAGTGATGATTCTGTAGAAGCTGAAAGTCAGAACGTTCATGACACTACACTTAGACGTCACCATCCTGAAAAGATTGATAATTTGAAGCAAGATAAAAAGTAAGTGGTGGAGAAAACTATTCCCCTTCCACTACCACCTTTTCCTCAGAGACTGAAGAAGAAAGATGACGATACTAGGTTCAGTAAATTCATGACTATGTTGAAGCAGCTGACTATTAATGTTCCGTTGGTGGAGGCGCTGGAACAGATGCCTGGGTACGCTAAATTCATGAAGGACCTTTTGACAAAGAAGCGGGCAGCAAGCTATGAGCTGGCAGATAATGTTCATCATTGTAGTGCAATCGCTACAAGATTGTTAGTTCAGAAGAAGGCAAATCCTGGTACTTTCACTATTCCTTGCACGGTTGGATCTTTGGATTTTGCTAAGGCATTGTGTGATTTGGGAGCGAGCATCAATTTGATGTCGCTATCTATTTACAGAAAGTTGGGGTTGGGTGATCCTACACCAACCAATATGCGGCTCGTGATGGCAGATATGTCGGTAAAACAACCTGTTGGTATCTTATATGATGTATTGGTGAAGGTTTCCACCTTCATTTTTCCTGCATACTTTGTTATTTTGGATTGTGAGGTGGATTCTGAAGTTCCCATAATCTTGGGGCGTCCTTTCCTTGCAACAGGAAGTGTGCTTATTGATTTAAGAGCTAATGAGCTTTTATTTCGGATGAATGACGAAGTGGTCCATTTTGATGTATGCAAATCAATGAAGCAGCCCAAAGATATGAATATGTTCTCTGTAGCTGATGTTTATTATAAAGATAAGAAAGAATTATTGGTAGAGAAACAGCTTATTATTGATCCATTGGCTGCTGTGCTTAAAAATTTTGAGTGTGAGGATGTTGAAGAGTATGAAGAAACTATTTGTGCTCTAACAGGAATAGGGTCATATTCTCATGCTCCTAAGAAGATGGACCTTGATCTTAAGAATCGACCTTCACTACCAGCAAAGCCATCCATTGAAGAACCACCAGTGCTAGAATTAAAAGAGCTGCCCAGCCACCTGAAGTATGCATTTTTGGGAAGTGGTGATACACTTCCGGTTATTGTTGCGGTTGATTTAGGTGAATAGCAAGTAACGACTCTCATCTCTATTCTAAAAAAATACAAGAGAGCCATTGGTTGGACTATTGCTGATATCATTGGTATCCCTCCTGGGATATGTATGCATAAGATTCAGCTCGAAGAAGATTATGTGCCCACAATTGAACATCAACGTCGTTTGAATCCACCTATGCAAGAGGTGGTGAAGAAAGAAATTATTAAGTGGTTAGATGTTGGGGTGGTGTATCCAATCTCCGACAGTAAATGGGTGAGTCTGGTACAATGTGTGCCCAAGAAAGGGGGCATGACGGTAGTCGCAAACGAAAAGAATAAACTAATTCCACTCAGACCTGTCACAGGGTGGAGAGTGTGCATGGACTACCGGAAGCTGAATTCGTGGACGCTAAAGGATCATTTCCCAATGCCATTCATGGACCAAATGCTTGATCGATTGGCAGGGAAGGGATGGTTTTATTTCTTAGATGGTTATTACGGCTATAATCAGATTTGCATTGCTCCTGAATATCAAGAGAAGACAACTTTTACATGCCCGTATGGTACGTTTTCTTTCAAACGTATGCCATTTGGGTTATGTAACACACCTGCCACTTTTCAGCGTTGTATGATGTCTATTTTTTCTGATATGGTTAAAGACACCTTGGAGGTGTTCATGGAAGATTTTTCAGTAGTAGGTGATTCATTTGAATCATGCTTGGCAAATCTGAGTATGGCGTTGCAGAGATGTGTTGAATTCAACTTTGTGCTAAACTGGGAGAAGTGACATTTTATGGTGAAGGAAGGCATTTTTCTTGGGCATAAAGTCTCTGAAAGAGGAATTGAGGTTGATCGAGCCAAGATTGAAGTTATCGAGAAACTACCACCTCCAATTTCTGTAAAGAGAGTTCGTAGTTTCATCGGTCATGCAGGTTTTTATCGGAGGTTTATTAAAGACTTCTCCAAAATTGCTAGTCCATTATGCAAACTTTTGGAGAAGGATGCAAAGTTCGACTTCAGTGAAGATTGCTTGAAGGCATTTGAATGCCTCAAAGGGAAGCTAGTTGAAGCTCCTATTATTGTAGCACCCGATTGGTCTCTACCGTTTGAAGTGATGTGTGATGCAAGTGGGGTAGCTTTGGGTGCTGTACTTGGTCAGAAAAGAGAAAGGCTATTTCATCCAATATACTATGCGATCAAGGCCTTGAATGGAGCCCAGAAGAACTATACCGTCACGGAACAAGAGCTTCTAGCAGTTGTTTATGCTTTTGAAAAGTTCCGTGCTTACTTGTTGGGAGCCAAAGTGGTGGTTCATATAGATCATGCGGCTCTGAGATATTTAATGGCAAAGAAGGATGCTAAGCCAAGGCTAATTCGGTGGGTGTTATTGCTTCAAGAATTTGATTTCGAGGTAAAGGATAGAAAAGGTTACGAAAACCGAGTAGCTGATCATCTATATAGACTTGAGAGTGAGCACATAGCGCAACCCGACCTTGAGATTGATGATGCATTTCCCGATGAAGAGATCCTAGCCACTATGGTGGAATACTTACCGTGGTATGCAGACTTTGCGAACTACGTGGTAAGTAAAGTGATGCCTGAGAATCTCTCCTTTCATCAAAAGAGAAAGTTCATGCATGATGTGAAACACTACTTCTGGGATGAACCGTATCTTTTTCGACGATGTGCTGATGGTGTTATTAGGCGATGCATCTCTTATGTGGAGGTGCCTAGCATCTTGGAAACAAGTCATGCTTCCCAAGTTGGGGGTCACCATGCAGGTGATCGGACAGCCAGGAAGGTATTGCAAAGCGGCTATTATTGGCCTTCATTATTCAAGGATGCCTATGATTTTGTGAGAAGATGTGATCAGTGTCAGAGGCAAGGCGCGATTTCAAAGCACCATGAGATGCCCATGTCTAAAATTCTTGAAGTGGAGCTATTTGATGTATGGGGTATTGATTTCATGGGCCCATTTGTGAATTCGTTTGGGATGAAATATATCCTAGTTTCTGTGGATTATGTATCCAAATGGGTCGAAGTGTTAGCGCTGGCTAATAATGAAGGTAAGCGTGTTGAAGCATTCTTAAAGAGAAATATCTTCTCTCGTTTTGGGGTACCACGTACCATCATAAGCGATGGAGGATCACACTTTTGCAACAAGCTGTTCAGAGCCGTGTTGGTGAAATATGGGGTCAAGCAACATAAGGTAGCTACACCTTACCACCCGTAAACTAGTGGGCAGGTAGAGGTTTCTAATCGGGAGATCAAGCTGATCCTTGCTAAGACTGTAAATGCTAGTAGGAAGGATTGGTCCGGAAACCTGGATGATGCCTTATGGGCTTATAGGACTGCATTCAAGACACCAATTGGTATGTCACCTTACTAACTAGTTTATGGGAAGGCTTGTCACTTGCCAATGAGCTCGAACATAAAGCGATGTGGGCGTTGAAGCGGATTAACCTGAATTGGGATGATGCTATTAATCTGAGATTGGAACAGCTGAATGAGATGGATGAATTCCATCTACACGCGTATGAAAGAGCATACCTCTACCAGGAATGGATGAAAAAGTACCATGATCGGAGGATTATCTAATGAAACTTACAGAAGGGTGATTTGGTACTTCTTTTCAACTCCAGACTGAAGCTATTTCCAGGTAAGTTGAAGTCTAGATGGTCTGGTCCATTTAAAATTAGCCAAGTCTACTCTTCTAGAGTAGTAGAGTTAGAAAACAATGATGGTGGTGTCTTTAAGGTGAATGGCCAATGAGTGAAGCCATATATCGGTCCACTTGACTCGATAAAATGTAAAGCCACTATCTATCTCGATGAAGTCTAAAGTAATCGAGATAACTGTGTCGTGCCGCAACAATATATGAAGCGCTACATGGGAGGCAACCCATCATTTTTAATAGTTTTGTTTTACTAGGAGTTTTTTTTTGTTAAATAAAAATCCAAAAAGAATAGTCGAGCCACGACCAAAACTAAGGCGCTTGGTGGGAGGCAACCCATCTGTCTAATCATTTTTTGTTGTTTTTGATTAAGTGTAGGTGAAAGATTTATAAAGAAGGAGATTGGTCCTAAATTTTGAGTTGAAAGTGAGCCATGCTAAAGGTGGTAAAGTAGGAATGATGGATCAAATGCTATCAGCTAGGCATTGCCTACACTAATCTAGGCAATTGACAAGGCAATGCCTATACTAATCTAGGCAATGGACAAGGCAAGGCCAATTCAAATCTAGGCAATGGACAAGGCAAGGCCTATACCATTGCCTATGCTTACTGCCTCACATAGGCAACGGACAAGGCATTGCCTATGCAAATCTAGGCAATACCATAGGCGCCGCCTATGTAAATCTAGGCAATACCATAGGCACCGCCTATGCCATTACCTATGCTCACTGTTTCAACAAGGCATTGGCAAAGGCGCCGCCTATGCCCAACAAGGCATTGACAAAGGCGTCGCCTATGCTAAGCATAGGCAAAGCATTAGGCGCCGCCTACTTATGCCTTTTTTTCTCCTAACCCGATTTTACATGGATCAAACCCGACCCATGGCATAGTTTATAAATAGATCTTCAACCTTAGAACAAAATGAAATTGTTTGCTCAACCTAGGCGCCGCCCAAGCTTCCCCATTCTCTCAAAAATTTTCTTTTTGCTCATCTAATCTTGCAAACTCATCTTCCGAATCCATCATCACGTAAGTTATTCTTTTATATTCCGTAGTTGTTGAAATGCTACGTTTATAATGATGTATTAGATTTTGAAGTGGTGTGGTGATTAGAATGTGGTTGGTTTGTTATGATACATCTAGTTGAGTGAAAGAATACGTGTGGGTGTTCTTGACTTTGTTCCGACTTGTATTTGATTGTTATACACTGCCATAGTCTTATGAAGTCAAAATTGTGAAGTTAATACATAATCTTGTAAGTTGAAAGCTTTAATGTTTGAATGACTCGTTCGTCGAGATAAAGATCATGATTGACCACAAGCATGAGACGTGGTGATTATTTCTATGCATTAACTTGATACAATCTCTATGTGGTAGTCTTGTTCAAAAAGTGCATTAATCCAATAAAATAACATTGGAAAGGATAGTCAAGATTACATGAGAATATGACTGTGCTAAACATGTTATTGGAACATATCGCCTAAATGTATGTCGATGAAGTCTGAGTAATCGACATCACTCACTTAATTAGTCTTGGCAAACAAATTAAGTGTGGGGTGGTGCCATTACTGTTTGTATTTCGATTGAATCTTCTGAGATGAAGCTAACATGACTCTATTATGATCTCAGGTAGAATGTCTCCAAAAGGACGACAAGGAAAAGAAAAAGTGTCCACCTCACAGAAAGGTCAGAAACGGTCAAGAAAGGAGGAAGCTGATTCCTCTTCTTTGCAAGTGCCTCGACGTACTTTCGGGATAAAATGGGTAAAAGAGCAGGAAGGAAAGGAGTGGTACGAGAACAACAAAGTAAAAAAATATGTTCAACTGGATTTGATGTAGAAGGAGAGTCTAGCAAAGAGAGAGCCCCGCATTTTGGCTAAAATCATGGCACTAAATCTTGATTTCATTTTCCGAGATATGGGGGAATGCAATCTTGATCTAGCGCGAGAGTTTTATGCCAATTGGTCCCCAAAGACTACCAGAATTGAAGTAAAGATTCATGGCCAAGTCTTGCAACTGAATGCGGAGTTCTTCAACTCTTTTCTGGGCCTTCCATCTGTGGATCCATCACCGCTCAATGAGCTTTATCACAGACCTCCCTACAGGACAATTAGACACACACTGTACGAAACAAGGTCCATGGCCCGGTGGATTCGTCACAAGGATAACGGTCGGCACAATACCTTCCCGTATGCTTCCTTGAACAGAGAAGCTCGTATATGGTTGAGGATAGTCAACTCTTCCCTGATTCCTGGGACACAGTACACAAAGATCACACGTGATAGAGTATGCTTGGTGTACGCTCTGATGACTAATATTCCCATCAACATTGGTGCGGTTATACGATCGTCAATACGTAAGGCTAGGCTGCACAAAAGGTCCCATTTTAGCTTTGGAAATTTGTTGACTGCGATCTTAAGGAAGGAGCACATTGAAGAGGAACCTGCAGATCATAAACTTCCACACAACCCAAAGAAGGTTGATCTTACGAAAGTTAAAGAGCCTGAAACTGGTCATGACATCAACCTTACCACTCCAGAAAGACATGCTCGGGATGAAAGTTTCTTTCACCATCTATATGGCATGACTCGGTTTACCATGATGAGTGGGGGTTGGGTTTCGACTAATGCAGAGCTTCAGCAGTTGGATTATGACTACCCGATGAATGAGCATGCGCGGGCTATATGTGGAGTAGGGGTACATTTTGAGGAACCTCTCGATGATGACTTTCCAACTGACGATAATCGCCGACTACCAGACTCAGACTTGGAGGGCAACTCTGATGATGACGACTCTAATGATGATTCCGACGCAGGGGGTATGACCCCAGACATAGAGGAAGAGTCCGACTAATCAGGTTCTCCTTATTTATTTTCCACTGATGGCAGTGTGTCCAGTCTAAGTGTGGGGTGCTGGTATTTGTATGTTGTATGGTACTTCTTTGCCTACAATTTATTCTCGTTCTTGTTTGTTAATTAGTCGTAATTAGTTAGTTAAATTCTAGATTTTTTTTTTAGATTTTGCATGAAATTTTTCTGATAGACGGCATGGTAGTATAACAAGAGTTTGTGCTAAATCATTACTATTGAGACATTTAGTCTCTACGTGTGACTCACTGTGTGATAATTGTGTGGTTTAATTCATTCATCTGTTGGGTCAAGAGTCTATACTGCTCCCAATAAAGTTGACCATGTGCCTTGTGTGTGTGAGGATATAGTATATTCTGTGTTGTGACTGATGCTAGAACTTGCCTGGTGTGTGTGTAAAGCGAAATAAAGAGTGTGAGTTTAGGAGATGATTTAGGCATTTCTTTGGCAGCCTGTAATTGTTTACCTTCTTTTTACCTACCTTTGTACATTATCCTAATGAACCCCCTTTGAGCCTTTAGCTATTTTTTTTGATAGCCTCATATGTAACCTAATCCATTTTTTTTTCAAGACCATAATTTGATCCAAATTCCTAAGCGCTTTAAATTGTAGAGTCATGTGACAAAATAAGAGGAAATTGGTGACAACAATGTCTCAGAGTGTATTGGTGCTTGAAAATGTTGTGAAAAAGAGTGGCTATCATAGGGATGTTTAAACAAAAGAAAAAAATAATTAAAATAAAATAAAATAATAAATAGTTGTGTTTATGATTGAATAACAAATTGGGTGAAAAGGGGTTGGTAGATGAAAGGAAGGTAGAGTGGTTGTTAAGAGTTGGTGTATATGACATATGGTAGTGTATTAAAGTGCTTAGGGAACATAGTCACTATTTCTGGCCAAAATAGTCCTACCTGTCCCTTAGCCTACATTACAACCTGTAAAGACCTATTTGATCCTAAGCTTAGCATTCTGATATTAGTACAACATTACACTAAGGGAAAGCATATGGTCATCAGTTGCAATATAAGAATTCTTTGTGAGAGTGAGAGCAAGGAGAGTCTTATACCCACGTTTCGAATAATGCAAAACTTTTGAGTGATTATGGGTGATACCTTGTGTGAGACACACATGGTTGATGATATTTGGGTAGTGTTATATGATTCTTTGTGGATTAACTTGTGGATACGAATTAACCATCCTCACGAGTCTATGTTGGAGGTTGAATTGTTTCTAGGAGTGATCAAGAAACCTACTCTTTGTTAATGATTGTCGTGCATGTCTTGTTGAACATTTTGTGTTGCTACTGTGAAATTCTAGTTAGATGTTTGCATGGACGTAATATTTTGTTCGAGGACGAACAAAGATTTAAGTGTGGGGTGGTGATGTTGGACGTATTTATACCCCTAAGAACCATAATTTACCCATATTTTAGCTAAGTTTTGAGGATAAAATATATAATTCCTTCACTTTTAGTCCATTTTCCTTTAAGTGAGATAACCTATGTGATTAACATGTTTTCAAGTATTAATTATGAAGATTTCAGCACTTTGTGGACCTTTGGGCAGCAAAGGAAAACTTCATATAAGAGGGAAGGCAACTTTTGGAAGCTGTTGGATTGAATGTGACACATGGAGAATTTGTCCCGGGCAAAATTAGTATTTCTATATACTTAGGGATGCAGCAGTAACTTAGTAGACAAGGATATTATAAAAACCCTATTGCTGAATTTTTCAGCAGCATTGATCAATTATCATTAGTCATTATTCAGTTTACAGATTCTGTAAGTTTAAGACAGAGAAAAATGCTAAGGCTACACGAACGGCTAAAGGGAAGAAAAACATCAACCTCTTGTTTGACGCCAAACTCATCCCCATCGTGAGATTATTCTAACTTTGGTATGATGATGATGTCTTCTTTGATTTCCGTCGTATCCATGAGTAGCTAAACTTCTCTGTTAGGGTTATGGAAACCTTGTCAAATACTATCTATTACTATGAGTTTGTGAATTCTTGATGTGTATGCGACTTATATCATTACTCTCTTCATTTTAATTAAAATTCTCATGGTTGCAAACATAGAGAACATGCCATTATAGCATTAACTTGTTCGGGAGAAAAGTTACAAGTTTGGAAAAGAGAGTGTGACAAGGAAATAGGGCTTCTAACCTCTATTTACACGTTAATGCCTTAACCGGATTAACTTCTTGGAGAATTTGTACCATTTGTTATACACTTTAGGCTCGGGAGAGCTAAAGTGAAATAATCCTTGATGGTTGGGAAACACTTGGATTTAGAATTAGAATACGATTCTTTATAAGTGCATGCATGTCTAAATTCCGCGTTACTCATAGTTAATAGAGAAGTAGAAACTACAAGGTGGACATAACCCTAACTAATTATTCTCTGTGATTAACCTTTACTAAAGAAATCATTCATTTGTTACTTTGATATTATTAATTCACGCCTAAATCAAAAACCCCCATTTCCATGGAATTTTCGACCAACAGTCTACTAACAATTGCAACACTTAGTGACCAAGTATTCCCTGTGGGATTCGACACCCAACCCAGTTGGGTTCTATATTTGACACCGACCGCTTACACTTTCTAACGAGAGCTGTAATTTGGGCGTTATCATCTTCCACTACATGAGGAGTGTATCTAGTTAGTTGAGTAAACATAAGAGAATATTCTTTCACTATCATGTTACCCTGCCTTAGGTTGATAAACTCCAACACCTTATCTTCTCTCAAATCTAGGGAAAGAATTTATCTTAGAAGGTAGTGGAAAACTACTCCCACTCGACGGACCCAGGATCAGCGACCCTCTTTCTTTTCACTACTTGAACCATGTGTGAGCCACATCCTACAACTGATATGCAGATAGCTAAGCACTCTTACTAGAAGTTACCCCCATAATATTTGTAACCTTCTACGCCTGATAAAGGAATTCCTGTGGGTCCTCATCTAACATAGACCCGATAAAAGAAGGAGGGTTCATTGGGTGATGTCTCGAATCCTGGTTGTAGTAGTGGTGGCCACTGGGTTGGTCGAAACGATTGCTGGATATTCATTCCGAGAAGCAACTGAGTTATCAAGAGTAGTGAATGCAGCTCTAAACTCTTCAGGAGAGTCATGAGAGACGTGTTCGTCAAAGGGACCTGCTTGGATGGGCTGAGGGGATGACTAATTCCCATTTATCTTTTTGGGAGTCATGTTCAATAAACAAAAAGGAGAAATGGATTAGACCAAGATTTTAACGGGAGATCATACTCACTCACATGACATAAATACTGAAAGAAGGGGAAACAGTTCCTAAAACATCTCATAGCTTTATGTTCATAAGTTTAGTGTGCACAAGACTCTACTAGATGTATCTTTTAGACTTCCTAGGAAACTATTGAACCTAGGTTTGATACCAAGTTTTTAATGACAAAATTCAGGTACCGCAGACGCTACATGGTGCTCATAATCTCAAAGGACCACAAGCTAACCCATGACTTGTACCTAGTGCAATAACTGTATAATAATACTGAAATATGCATAATAATGAGCTAAAATGCTATAAGGTTCAAAACTGAACAATACTTAATAAAACAATGTCTTAATAAGTTATAACAATACCCAAAAATAAAATAATTGTTTGAACATTCTATAGTCTAGAAAGCCTCTAAAATTGTCTGAAATGTGGAGTTGATAGGATAATCCCCCAACTAAAATACCGAGACTATAAAATAATAAAATAATAGAACATCCTAGAATGATGAGGATTCACTGCTAATTCTACTGCTACTAACTGGATTTGAACTGCTAAGGGTGCTCTAAATCCTGTGCATCTTAACCTATGGTATAATAAATCACTATAGCGCAAAATAAAAGTATGCGTCAGTATGTGTGAATGTACTGGTATGCAAAGTCGGGTAGGATGAATGCAAGCGTTCATATGCATGAACTATAACTTACATAAATATATATGTATATATATATATATGGACTGTAACTGAAGTCATCATGAATGTTGAATACTGAGTTTATGGATAACATGTACTTCTGATAACTGATGTACCGATTTACTATTAACTAAGTGACTATTTTTGACAATCCTGATTCTGAAGAACTATAAGAGTTCTTTACTGAGCTGAGTGACTATGTCTGACAGTCCTAAATTAGAAGAACTATCTGAGTTATTTACTGAGCTTAGTGACTGTATCTGACAATCCTTACTTTGTAACTGAAACTATGGGAGAATTCATTAGACCGATATACCCTAAATAAAATATTTTAGCTGATTCGGGGTCTAATCTGTAACCCCAATTGGAAGGGTATCAATACCGCGCCACTGGTAAGGACAATCTGTGAGTGACCCTTATCTTCCAGGTACACTAAAGAGAATAGTGGGTCCCTCATCTAGTAGGTTAAGCCACATCATCAACCCACATCTACCAGGTTTGATGTCTGAACCTACGCTGGCTGCGTAGTTCTAGAATGCAAGGATTGCTTCTAAGAATAACACCCTCTACAATCAGGTGAGTTCCCATCTATGGTCTCACTCGGTGCTGAATCCTACTCCCATCTGAATAGACACTAAACTAATTAAACGGAGATGAACTTAACTGAATTCATAAGTTTCGTTCACTGAAGAAATAGTACTGAGATATGTTAAAAGACTGAGTTTACTGAGTACTGAATGGCACTGGACTGATACGGAATTTGTTGAGTTTTCCTTCGTCATGTAAATGACTAAATTCTACTGATCATGGCTTGACTAAGAGTATCTTGAAAACTGACACTGGATCTAGGCACACAACTAAATTTTCGGGTATCAAGTGCCCCAGGACTTTATAGCATGAACATTAATAGGACATGACATTTCTAGAACACATAACCATAGTCAACAATTCATAATACAACCATTGAGGGACTTCATGAAGAACTTGATAATCACAATCTTGTACATGAGTAGTAATGAATTCTAACATATCATAACTTCACAAATCAAATCTCATGAGCATTTTATCAAACAATTACAAGGAATAACTTTAGCATGGGAGTTAACTTAATTACATAGACATAACGTGGGATCATCATTTAGATCACAAATAAGACATAATTGCACAATTCATTCACCTAAGCATTTTATCAAACACCTAGATGGAATAATCTTTTACTTGGGCATGGACAACATCATAAAGCATAATGACTATCATATTTAGTTCATAATTCAAGAGATCCACATAAGAGTATTCAAATTTGATATATATTCTATCAGAATATCATGAAATATAATAAAGATTTCAACTTGGAAACCATACATTAACATTAACATGGGTGAAATACAATTCACAACCTGGATATCACAATTCAAGATTTAAAATTGGGTTCTTGACCTCCAAGGATAAAAGGGATCCTTGGATGAACACTTTACATGCCTAGTTGCTTGACTTAGAGAAGATTGATGGTCAAATCGTTGAGAATTGAATCTTGACTTAAAAACCCAAAGGCTTGTTATTGACAGAATATGAGAGAAAATGAATATAATTTGGTGAATAAGGAATAAATTTCGTGTTTATATCTTAATAAGGGTGGGGAAAATACCTGAATTCCCTCATAAGTCGTATCATAATTTGACTGAATTGGACTAGCCCTCACGTCGTGACCCCTACTTGGATTGATTGTCCATTGCGACACGTCCCCTAATAAGGTTAACTGGCACTCGCGACACGGGGCCATCGCAAGACATCACTATTTTGGAAATCCAAACATGCCCTTAAGCTTGTTTAAAAATTCCGAAACTCATCTGAGATGTACTATTGACTTTCCCCATCATGAATCAACTTGAAAATTGAAAATTGAATGCCGAAAAGGTCGTGAAATAAATCCTCGGAGTTCGAAGTCTTAAAATAATACTAAGTCCTTAACACTTAGCTTAAATTTTCTAAGTGCTGAATCCCTCATAAGCTCTAAGGGGCTGAGTTAGACTTAGGATTTTTTACGAGATCTTACAAGTACGGAACTCAGCTAGTTACATTAGAATCAGGACTGTTAGACACAATCACTCAGTTAATAGTATATCAGTTATTAGGAATCCATGTTATCAGTATTACGATTCAGTAGTTAATTTTATCACGATCTCAGTTACAATTCACATATTCATGCTTGTATTCTCACTCAGTCATGTTCATGTTTCTTAGTCAGTTATAGTTTATGCAGAGGAACCCATACATTCAGCCTACCCCACTTTGTATACCAGTACATTCAATGTACCGACGCATACTTTTATCTTGCGCTATGGTGTCTTATACCATAGGTTCGGATGCTCATGCTCCAGAGCAGCCTTAGCAGTTCAGATTCAGCCAACAATAGTAGACTTAACAGTGAGTCCTCATCATTCGAGGATGTTCTTATTTTATTATTTTAGTACTTAGTTTTTTAGTAGTTGGAGTTAGTTGGTGGATTGTCCCATCAACTCCACAGTTCAGATAGTTTTAGAGGCTTTTCAGGCTATAGCATGTTTAGACAGTTATTTCAGTTTTGGTACTGATATACCTTACTTCATATTTATTATAGTATTGAACCTTATGGCATTTTATCCCATTATTCTGCATAATTTAGTGTTATTAACGAGTTATTACAGCAGGTACGAGTCATGGGTCAGCTTGTGCTCCTTTAGGATTATGAGCATCGTGTAGCGTCGGGGGTACCATACTCGGGGAATTACACTAATCGCCTTGAGCTACTATTTTGGCATACCAAACATGCCCTTATGCTAGTACAAAAATTCTTAAACTCACCCGATATGTACCCTTGACTTTTCCCATCATGAATCAACAAAAAAATCAACTATTGAAGGCTCGAAAGGTCAGAAATAAAATCGTAAAAGTTTGAAGGCTAAGTAAATGACTAAGTCCCAACAGTTAGATAAATTTTCTAACTGTGAGACCTCTCTTGACATTCTTTAAAGGCTTATACGATGAGAAATTTTCATGGGGTCTTACATTATCTCCTCTTAGGAATATTTGTTTTCGAATGATTCTTGTTAAGCTGAGAATATTGAGGAATATGACCATACATGATAGTATGAACAACTAAAATAAAATTGCTAAACTGATTCTAAATCATTCTGAGTTTCTTAGTTAATCTATGAGTGAAAGAACTTATAATGAGAATGGCTGGATAGCTGAATCTCTAACTAGAGAGGAACTGAATTAAGGATGAGTAGTACCTTTGGATAAATCTGAGGTCGCAGAGAAGAGATGAGGGTAATTGGCTCTGATATCTGCTTTGGCTTCCCAAGTATCTCCCTCAACTAGATGATTCATCCAAAGAACTTTGACCAAGGTAACTTCTTTGTTCCTTAGTCTATGAATCTGATAATCTAGGATCTCAAATGGAATCTCATCATATAAAAGACTGTTATGAATTTATGATCTTTCTAAAGGGGTTACAATAGTGGAATCACCGATGCACTTCTTAAGAATGGATACGTGGAATACAGGATGAATTGTTGATAAGCGTATGAGCAACTCAATCTCATAAGCTACTTTCCCAATGTGACTTAAAACTCTATAGGGGCCAACATATCAGGGACTAAGCTTTCCTTTTATGCCAAATCTCTTCTCCCCTTTCATGGGTGAAATCTTTAAGTACACCAAGTTATCAACCTCAAACTCAAGATCTCTTCTCCTTACATCTACATTTGATTTCTGATGATTTTGGCTATCTTCAACCTTTCTCTAATCAACTTGACTTTTTCCATAGCCTCAAACACTGCATTAGGCCAAGCAAAGAGGCCTCACCCACTTCAAACCAACCTATGGTTGATATATATCTGAATGATAGAATAGTAATTGTTATTATAAGCGAACTCAATCAATGGAAAATGGTTATCCCAACTACCTTTGAAATCAAGAGAACATGCCCTCAATATATCTTCTAGAGTTTGATGGTCCTTTATTCCTTAACAGTTGTCTGAAGGTGGAAAGCTAAACTAAGACGAACCTGGGTGCCAAGACCCTTCTGAAAAGCTCTCCAAAATTGGGAAGTAAATTGAGTACCCCTATCTGAGATGATAGACAAGGTAACTCCATGCAGTCAGAGTAACTATCAGATATATAACTTAGCATAATCTCAGAAGTATAAGACATATATACTGGCAAGAAATGCACTGACTTAGTCAACCTATCTATGATCACCCAAATCGAATTATGATGACGACGCGAATGAGGCAACCCGATAACAAAATCCATATTTATCTCCTCCCACTTCTAAGTGGGGATACTAAAGTCTTGCAACAAACCACTAGGTATGTGGTGCTCTACCTTAACCTCTTGAAAAGTTGTATACACAGCTACGAACTCTGCTATATCTTTGTTCATACCGTTCCACCAATAGATTTCCCGTAAGTCATGGTACATCTTGGTAGCACCTGGATGAATGGAATATCACACGCAATGCGCTTTAGACATAATTCTTAGTCTCAGCTCATCAACACAAGGTACAAAAAATCTATTATAATATCTTAACACACCATCTCCCCTTTGGGAGAAAACCTCTATCTTTTGGTCTTTAATTGACTCCTTCAGTTTGACCAAACTAGGATCCATATCTTTCTTGTTCTTCACTTCCAAAACTAGGGAAGATTCAGAACTAATCTGAACCAAAAAATTACCTTCATCTGAATCAAGCAACCTAACACCCATATAGCCAAACGATGAACTTCTTGAGCTAACTCTTTCTTATCCTTATCCATATGAGCAACATTGCCCATAGACAACCTGCTAAGGGAGTTTACTAATACATTGACCTTGCTCGAATGATAGAACACACTCATATCATAATCTTGTTATCAATTATAACTATCTTCTCTAGCAAAGATTCAACTTTCTCTGAGTAAACACATACTGCAAGCTTTTGTGGTCTGTGAATACATCCTTTGAACACCATATAGGTAGTGTCTCCAGATTTTCAAAGAAAAAAACCACAGTAGCTAATTCAAGATCATAGGTTAGGTAATTCTTTTCTTGAGACATAGGCTATAACCTTACCTCTCTACATCAACACACAACCCAAGCCAACTCTAGAGGCATCACCATAAACCAAAAAAACATCCATACCATTGGGTAATGCTAACACTGGGATGGCGTGAGTTGAGTCTTCAACTCCTGAAAACTCTTCTCGCAAGAATTTGACCATAAAAAATTTACTTTCTTTTAGGTCAATCTAGACATAGGAGATGCAATAGATGAGAAACCTTCAACAAAATGGCAATAATAACTATAATTTGGGTGATCTTATTCACCTCATCAAGATAAAGCTATGGGTCTATACCTTCCTTTGACCTAAAGAATTTTGACGGATTCATTTGGATAAAGTTTCTAATTTTGGCTGTGGTCAAATCCCTATATTATTGAGGTGGCACTGCAGCCTGATGGTTACCCTAAAAATTATCCATCACAACTTTGGTTAGCACCTGAAAAGCTACCCAAAACTCTGTATGTGACACATTCCCATTCCAAGCATTTGCGGGCTGAGGTGGCTGGTTATTATTTATATGGGCATTAGCCCTGTGATGAGGCTTATTCTATCATAAAAGAGCATGATTTAATAGAAAATAGATATAGATGTAAACACGATGGAACATGAAAAAAAGTGATGATTTTCCTAAAATGCTTCATAGATGTGGCTTGCTTCACACCGATGACCAAGACTCTACGTAACGCGGCTTGTCTGAATCCCTAGGACTCTCTAAACCTTAGGCTCTGATACCAAGTTTGTAATGCCAAAAAATCAAGTTCCCTAGAGGCAACATGGTGCTCTAAACTATAAGTAGTCCTAAGCTAACCTTTGCTGCTTTCTATACATTGGAATCTAAATATGGGGAAATACAAGTATAAATCATGATAAATGCAAAAAAAAATTCTGAGCATATCTCAGGGTGCAAATCTCAATAATCTGATAAAATAAAATATTGAAAGATCTAAATATGACATCTGAAATCTAAGTCTGAATTGAGTAGTCCACCAAGCCTTTAATGACTGAATCTAGAGATTCACGGGTACAGGCCTCAACTGACTCAACTATCTTAAATAAATATAGAAACACCTACAAATGAAAGTAGAAATATAAATACCATAAGTCCCTAAACTATGAGAACTCACCAATTGTAGGGATGTAGATAAGATGCTTGAAAATCGTTGTCGCTGCTAAGACTGAGCGCCATAACCTACATTATGAGACTATGTAGCAAATAGATGTATATGTGGATTAGTACTTTGAGGATGTATTGAGTATATAAGGATGCATACAATAAGTAAGTAAACAATATATCACAATTTATTAAATCATGCATGCTAAATATAAATGACTCACATAGCTTAAGTAAATCTGAAATCTAAAATCATAAATCATGAATAATAAAGCATGTAGTACAGGTCTTGTGAGTCATTAAACTTAGTTTTAAAGATATATTCTCTTGTTGTTGTTAAATCATGTAGGCTAAATGAAGTTTGAATATGTATTCCGCATAGTAAAGATTTTATCTCAAGACTTTAAATACTCAAAATTGTTTAAGAGTGGGGGACATCTATTTAGGAGGTTCTTCTAATTGATAGGTACATCATGTTAGCATCCATGGTGTCCCATGACTAGCCCACATAAGGTTAGGGATGTTCTACCCTTGCCATTGGAATAGAACAATCTCATATTAGTGATCACAATATTATACATCCACGTAAAGTGGGAATAAATATCTATACCTACGATGACATGAAGTTATAGGGAATGAAATTGTAGCAACGTACCCTACTCGGTGCTAAATACTACTCCTGATCTCATGCTCAAAATCTCAAGAAAATTCACTTTTAAAAGTAATCTAATGGTTTATAATGAAACCAACTATAAAATCTATAATCTCAATCTATAAAGTGGATTTCAAATCTAGTTTGAGATCAAAAGGTCATATCTTTCTCAATAATCTCAAAATAATCTAATCATAGGGTGCTTATAGCATAAAAATTCTCAAAATAACATTCTCAAATAGGGCTTAGTGACCCATATATTAATCTCATGTTGAAAAAACTCAAAATTGATGCTTGATCAGATAAAAATCCATAAATCATCATAACATCTAGAAATTTCAGCTATATATATGAAAATATGAACATATATATGAAAATATGAACATACTCATGTAATACAACTTTTAAAACAATGAAAATCTCAAAATATCATGCATAGTAATATTTGGTATAAACCCTAACTTCAATTTCTTAGGAAAGCATATAAAATCATGTATCTTTGTAACAAAAATCATGTTTTGGGAACAAGGATGAAAAGATTGTCCTTGTTCATAACCCCACATATCTTGGATGATGATCTTAGATGAACGAATTGCTCTTCAGACTCTATTTGTGTTTTTGAATGCAAATTCTTGAAGCTCTTGGTTTAGGGATCTTAATTCTATAATCAATTTGAAAAAACAATGGTGGAAATCTTGATTTTCTTGAATATTGGATTGAAACCCTAAGCTTTGTTCTTGAGAAAAATTGATAGAAAGTGAGTATAATTTACTTCTACGGGGCTAAATCTTTTGTTTTGGGGCTAATAGATGGTGAAAAATACCGCTTTTGACCTTAATGACACGGATTTGGAGAAATTGGCCCAGCCAGACTGGCCAGGTTGTCGTGGCCCTTAGTACGCCAGACTTGGCGAGGCGCCTCCTTCCCATCACGGTGACCCCAGGTACCGAACTGGCGAGGTGCCGCGGGTTAATCACCTCGAGCTATTGTTTTGGCATACTAAACATGACCTTACGCTTATCCAAAAATTCCAAAACTCACTCAAGAAGTACCTTTGACCTGCCCCATCACGAATCAAGAAAAAAATCAACTATCGGAGGTCGAGAAGGTCGAAAATAAAATTCTCAAAGTTCGAAGGCTTGGTAAATGACTAAGTCCTAACACTTAGAGAAATTTTCTAAGTGTGAGATCTCTCTTGACATACTTTAAAGTCTTAGACGACAAGGAATTTTCATGGGGTCTTACAAGTTATCCTTTTACCAATATTTTTTTTAATTATAAAAATCAGAATTTGAAAATTTCTTGGGATGCGTTATGTCTTTCAAAAGAGATGGACGTTGAAATCTCAAAAAATCCACATTGCTTTAAAATACCTCAACCATTTTCTACAGAAGCACAAAGATCTCTCTGCATTCTTTCCACAATGGCGTCGCCGAGATCAGGTACATCTCCACCTTCTCCCAACAATCCAGTAAGTATACATGCTTTTCCCTGTTCAACTGCATCAACTCCAATTCTCTCTTCTACAGTAGCAACAAGGATTCCACCCATTACCTGCACCTATAGCCATCAGACCTCTAAGGTTACTACATCCATCCAATCTCCTCAGGTTCCACAAACCACTACCTTACAACCACTACAACTTACTGACCCTCCACTACAACCAAAACTAGTTACCCTTTTGCACCTAATGGTTACCCACTAAAAACAAATAGTCTAAAACTATAATGTCCCGATTTTCTGAATCGAAAAGCTACACGATGCCCATGACCCCGAAGGACCACAAGCTAACTCATGAATGATATCTATACCTGAGCACTGAATATCTATACTGTAAAATATGCGAAAACATAATACTATATGGCCATAAAGTTCAAAACTAAAATACAATATCTGATAAAGGTGGTATAAAAATAACAAAACTTAAAACATCTAATCTGAACATCCTATAGTCTGAAGACCTCTAAAACTGTAAGAATAAGAAGTTGATAGGACATGTACCCAACTAACTCCATCTACTGAAAACCAAACTGAAATAATGAAATAATGAAATCATCATGTCCTGGAATGATGAGGACTCACCACTGATTCTGACTTCTGAAAGCTAAAGTGCTACTGATGCCCAGGATCTAGGACTCGTGGTTCTGAACCTATGACGTAAAGTAAAACACCATAGCGCGAATACGTCAGTACGATGGAATGTACTGAGTATGCAAGTGAGGTAGGCTAAATTCATGGAGTTCATATGCATGAACAATACTACCGACTGACTAACATGAACATGAGAATACATACATGAATACGTAACGGTAACAGAGGATATGATAGAACTGAATACTGAGTTCTAATTATCGAGTCTACTGATAACTTGGATATTCTAATATCTGAGTTTACTGACATTGATAACTAAGTTTACTGATACTGAGATACTGATGAATAATGATAGTTCTAATTATGAAGAACTAATTTTAGTCATATACTAATCTGATTGACTATATCTGACGGTTTTAAATTTGAATACTGATTACATGAGTTATTGATAACTAAACATGACTGATAACTTAGTTATAATAATTGATAACATGAGTGACTGTATCTGACAGTCCTGAGTCTGATGGAACTAGCTGAGCTTCGTACTGTATCTGAGTTCACTGTGTCTGACATTACTGAAATCTGAAGAACTATCTGAGTCTTTTACTGAGACTGATACTGTGACTATGGGAAGTAGGCATATAACCAACATGCCCCAAATGTGCTATTATAGCTAAGTTGGGGTCCAATCACTACCCTGACTTGAAGGGTGTCAATACCGCTTCACTGGTTAGGACAACTATGAGTGACCCTTATCTAAAAGTCTCCCCATAAGAGAATGGTGGAACCCTAATCAGATAGTGTTTATCCATCTCATAAACCCTTAATCTAACAGTGTTGATGTCTCAAACTATGTTGGCTACATAGTTCTTGAATGCAAGGATTGCTTCTAGGAATCACACCCTTACTCTGACAGTTTGTGTTCCCATCCTTGGGTTCACTCGGTGCAGAATTCTACTCCCATCTAAATAGAAACTGAACATGATTAACTGAACTTGACTAAACCTGCTGAATTTTTTGACTTACGGAATGCTACTAAATCTATTAACTGACTGAGTTCATGAGATTTCTGAGAATACTCAATTACTGAACTTTCCTGAGTCACATGACTGAGTGAGTTCTATAGATCATAGCTTGACTGAGGATATTACAGAAACATGACTCTGGCTCTTGGCACAAAACTATATTTTTTGGGTACAAGTACCCCCAGGACTTAATGGAAGGAAACTGACAAGACTTGAAAATCCTCGAGTACATAATCAAGAGCAAAAATTCATAATACACTAACTTGGGGATTTCATACAATACATGGTTAGCATAGTCTTGTACATGGATGATAATGCAAACATTTATGATATTATTCCATACTATAATATCATGGATATTCTATCATCATATGCATGTTGCAAGAATATCATGGGAACTAAATAAACATAAGAGAGTAGATATAGCATAACTTAAAAGATACTGCATAATCTTGAATCATGAAAGCTAAGTACTTGACCATCATTTGTTCATTGAGGCATATTATCAAACACCTTTAATGCGACACCCTGCCTGGAGTGGTGCTCTACAATGGGCGACGCGGGCAGATCGCCCTGAGCTACCGATTTAGAAATCCAAACATGCCCTTACGCTATCCAAAAGATTCCAAAACTCATCTGGGATGTACTACTACCTTGACCCATCACAACGCGACTTGAAAATCTAAAAATAGAGGTTGTGAAGGACGTCAAATAAATCCCCAAAGTTCGTAGGCTTGAAATAAGACTAAGTCTTAAACACTAAACTAAAATATTCTAAGTGTTCTAGCTTTTGAAAAGAGTAAAGAGCTAAATTTTGACACGTTAATTTGTGGGATATTACAATATCTCACCCTTGGGAACATTCGTCCACGAATGAGATTGACTGTGAAGGGAGAAAAGATCAACTGGAGTACGTATAAGACATACGCTACTGAAACATGATTTCATGACCGACATGACTGAAAAAGATGAATATATCTTATATCAAAGATGCATATCTGATGCATGACTAATAAAATGAATTCATGCATATCTGATGCATGGATAACTATCTCATGGATTCATGACTGAAAGTTCTGATGTATTGAGTTTTTCATAATAAGAATGCATAACTGATGCATGATTATACAACTAAACTGATACATATATGCAGGAGTGAATATGCAATGGTACTTAGTACTAAGTTTGTAATAGAAATCCGATACTATCTTGTAAATGTAAATTGTAACATGGAACTGAGTAGTTCAAGGAAAAGCTATTACCTTAAACTGAAAATACTGATGAACCTGAGATCATTTACTAAACATGCATGAGTGGGAATATGAGACCATAACTGAGTACAAAACGTGATGCATGAAATGAATACTATGAACTGAATATTATAAATTGAACTGAGTCATTGCATTCATGGCTTACAGCTACGATTGGATCTTGGGGGTTAACTTATGGGTACCCATTACTCAAGACTGAATTCGTTATGTGAAGAAGGAATGAGATGTTTATGTCATGAAACTTTAGGGGTTCATAGAGTATCTCCCCCTTGGGATGCTATGTCCCTTGAAGAACATTGACTTGGCTGAGATGCTGAGGAAAAACCAAAATGATGCACAGGGCATCTAGTAACCGTGTCGTTACTGATTATCTGAGATCTGAAGCTCAGGCACGACACATGAACTGAGTTGAGCTTGCAACTAATTGGTTGGTCCATCATAGAATAGTCACATTCATGAGATTTAAGATAGTGCGACTAGATGTAAAAAATGGGACCATATATGAATTGGCCTATCGGACTACTTGGAAGAAGTATTAGCTGTTCAAGCTAACTCATACTGAGGATGTAATACCTCGGGAAATTTTTCGTTGAAATTTTGTGCGTAAACGTGTTGGGTTCTATCTTCTAGAAAGAATTATAAATTTTCCAAGTGGAATGTCTTAGATTATGACCCACCATTTCGTAGAGTATCGAATAATATTTCCAACGATATGTGTATCATCCAAAACGGACACCCAAGCGACGAGTTATGAACATTCCGATCGAACTGTGAATAGTAGTGAACAGTAAAACGTGCAGGAACAAAATACTGAGGCCTGGCGTATTTTTGATCCAACTTTAAACAATCATAACTCCTTGTACGTAATTATCTGGGTTATCTACTATATATAAACAAAAATATCTGCGAGTCCTCTTTCCGATGAAATTGGTTTCATCCAATTTGTCTATCGGAGCAAAAAGTCATGGTCGATCTACTTCATCCTATCAAAAGTGAATTTTTGGGTCAATTTCAAATGATCATAACTCCTCGTACACAATGATCTGCGTGAGATACTATATATTAACGGAAAGATATCTGAGTCTTCTTTCTAATGAAATTGGTTTCATCCAATTTGGATATCAGAGTAAAACGTTATGGTTGATCTACTTCAGACTATCAAAACAGTCCACCAAAAGATAGATTCGAGAATTATTTGATTTTTAGGGGCGTTTTGGTCATTCCCCCTCACCCAAAATCCGTCCAAACCCTATATTAAAGCCTATTAGAAGCATTATATGTTATATTTCATCAAATTCCCTCAAAAATAAAACCCTAAGCTCCTACATCCAACTTCAAGAACCTCCAAAGTTCACCATTAATTCTGCAAATTTATTCAAGATTCCAAGTTCCTAGTTCAAGAACTCCAAGAACCATCATTCAATGGAACGATTAACATCTCAAAAATGAGTATCGATCTAAAATTCATCATTCAAGATATGTGGGGGTTTTCAACAAGAACTCTCTTTCGTTCTTGTGCCCAAATTGATTTTTCTTTTATGAATATACATGATTTTACATGTTTTGATATGAATTTGAAGCATGAATTTATACCCTATATGATTTTGCATGAGATTATGATACTCTCTATGTTTTGAAAGTTGAATTGAATGAGAATGATGACATTTTTGTACATAAAGCTGAATTTTCCAGATTTTAAAGTAAGTTATATATATTTATGATGAAAAGCATGAATCTTGAGGAAATTTAATATAATTTTGATGTATGAGACCTTGAGTCCTAATTGGAATTGTACTTTGAGAAATTATGTGCTATAAGCACAATGAGATTTGAATCCCAAAGCTAATTTTCTTTACCAAGATGTTTGATTATAAAGCTGAAATTTTAAGTTTTAAGTGATTATTTTTGTGCTTATTTCATAAAGTATGAAACTTTGGAAGGTTTTATGGTGATATTGATGTAGGGGTTTTTGGAACCCTATTTGAGATTATTATTTTGAGAAAATCATATGTTATAAACACCTTGAGTTTAAATAATTTGAGATGTTTTGAATGATTTGACCTTTTAGTCGTGAATGAGTTATTTTAAACTCGACTGTGAAAGAAATTCACGTTTTTATTGATTATGATAAAGGGGTAGCAAAGTCGCTCCCGATGAAAATTGTTGAAGTGTTTATTGTGGATTTTCTTTAATGTGAGCCTGAGGTTGATTTAAATTTTTGAGCTAAGTCCGGGAGTAATCTTTAGCACCGAGTGGGAGGTATAAAATGACCTTACTTCCCTAGAATTACGTGCCCCTATTGGATGTGAGCCTGAGGCTGATTTATATAGTGATCACTAGTGTTTTTGAATTGATACTGGAAGTCCTACTCCAATGGCAAGGATAGGACGGCTCTCCCCAACGTGGGTTGTGCGTTGGACTCCACATAGCTCACATGGTTTATGTCGGATATAGGATCTCCCAATGTGTGTGTGTGTACTCTTCTATCTGAGATGAAAACATATTTGTTTAAAAGGCTGAGTTTGAGAAAGTCATTATTCTTAAAAGATTTAAGGAATATATTCTAATGAGAATTGACATGAGATTTGATTGTTTTGATGATTTGGAATTGAGATGAAAGTGAATTGATAACGTATTGTAATGACTCACTTGTTTTAGTTTACATGTATTATTCATCCATGATTTTGATGATTTAATTTGAGCTAAGTGAGTCATCTATATCAGCATGCGTAATTTTATAAATTGTGATGATATTAAGATATTATTTTATATATGCATTGCACCCCCATATGCTCGGTATCTTTCCATGGTACTGACCCACATATTCGTATGTGGGCTACATTTTCTTGGAATGTAGGTACAAGGTATAGTTGCACCTTCGGATCCATTCAGTTCGTGGTATCCAGTCAGCAGGTGATGAGTCATTTTGATTCAAGGGCTTGGGTTAGTTATGCAGAGTTTATAGTGTTGTATTTTCTTTATTCAGTGGTATTGAGTTGGGGTAGTCGGGAGTCATGACCCCGCTACCTACAGTCAGTACTAGTAGAGGCTTCATAGACAGTTAGTAGAAGTTGATGAATTTTGTTTCAATTTTGGTTGTAAAGGCAGAATTGTAATCCTGTAAAATTCCATTTTTTTATCGATCAGATTTCGAAAAGAGTTAATTTCTGCTTATTTGTATGGATTTGTATTTTTATTCAGTTTCTTATGAGTTATGCCAGTAGAAGGGTTTGATTGGGGTCACTTGTGACCCTAAGCACCGTGTGACGTCTCGGGACCCGATTTTAGGGCGTTACAAACTTGGTATCAGAGCACAGAGTTCAAGTGTCCTAGGGTGTCTATGAAGTCGTGTCTAGTAGATTCTTGCGGAACGGTACGGAGATGTCTGTACTTTTCTTTGAGAGGCTACAGGGCATTTAGGAAATGTTTCCCTTCTTTCAAGTCTAAGATCGTGCTATAAAAAGGTTCTCTAAGAAGCTTATATAGATTCTCATCTTACTCTATTCTGGCAAACTCTGCCTCATTTTCAAGGAATTAGAAACAGTTAATCTTAATTCTCCATAGATAGTTATGGGATTGTACGAGAGCTAGAAAGTATCCTGTCAGTGCTTTTGAGTTCCAAAGATTGAATTACTTTATTCATGTTCATAAAAGTCGTGAACTAAGCCTAGGTTAGGTGTGCTTTCAGATTCCTCCTCAGAATCTACAATGTTAATCTATACTTCTCCCTCTATGTATTATTTTTAGATAACATGATTCACAAGCTCCAGTTCTTCCCCAGTGAATGCTTCAATATTTTCTAGAAGAAATTTCAAAAGTTACACAAAGGGCTTGAGAGGAGCTCTCTAGTGTGTTAAGTTCCTTAGGTTGAAAGTTATGCCCTCATTCTTATGAGTTATTTAATTAAGATAGAGTAAGGTGTATTCTTAGATAGTTGAATGTTGTGTGTCAAGTTTCTATCTCTTGTATTATGTAATCTTGTTATCATTATGTTTGTGAAAAATCAAAGTCTAGTGAAACCGTGTGGCACTCTTTCGATTCACTAGCACAGTTGCTTTGTTATTCATCTTAATTTTTTTTTCAAAACTCATATTCGAAGCCTAGTGGAGCCGTGTACGGCCTATTTCGATCCACTAGCAACTTATAGTTCATCTTGTTCCTTGTGCTGGCTGAAAATGTGGGATGTGGAGGAGTAATAGTAAGAAGGATGGTAAGTGTGATTTGTTGAGCATAAGTATAGCAAAATACCTTTTAGCATGCAATTGGGTTAATAGGAAATGATAAATTTTGTTCAAGGTATGAAACGGGTGTTGACGGTATTTGTATAACAGAGAGTATAGGTTAGTGATGGAAGTACTCGGTGGGTAAGTGTTGTTAATCTAGGCGCTCTCCAGATTGCAAGAGGAAGTTAAGTTAATACGTAGAGAGCTATGAACTATGTTAAGTTATGTATAAAGGATAGATAGTAGTGACAAGTGAAAGAAGGATGTGTTAATGGATTGTGAATAAGATAGGTTATATGATTAGGACCAATTATTATTGTTATGAAGTTTAAGTGGGCTAGTGTTCATGGATGTGTTGTTTTATAATCTTCACGTGGGAGTTATGCGTGAGATGGAGTTGTAAATTATGTGAAGTGTGAGACCTTAAGTTTGAATGATTGGTGATCATGAAGCCGAATGTGACGGTTTCCGGATTAATGGTATTAGTTGCCGAAAGTGACCTAATAGGCTTGAACAGTGTACACAAGAGTTTAAGTGTAGTTGACTTGTAATTAAGTTTAATATTATATTATGATGAGAAAGTTCACCCAAGATATTATGGGACTACTTTAATTTCGAGGATTAGTGTATGTGGTGTAGTGAGTCGTGCCATGGGATTGTTAGATGGATAAATACTAGTTAGATGATGGATGATGTTTTGATGGCTAAGTTAACGCGAGGCGTATGATTGGAAATGTTGAGCCTCTTAACTGTAATTTTGATTCTTATGGGTTAGAAACATAAGTTCATAGGCATGGTATTAGAGGGAGAAGACAGAAGTAGCATGGTCTATCAAAAGGTTAGAAAGTATTTAAGTTAAGCTAATAGAAATAAGAGTTGAAGCACTAGATGGTGTACATTCCGTAGATAGAGATGTTCGTGGAGATTCAAAATTAGTAAGCATTTGAGAATTTGAGTGGTGGCTTAAAGATAAGAGGGAGATAATAGAACAAGTAGTCAAGTCAAGATTTTACATTTTAGTAGAAGTAGCAGTAAGTTGTAAATTTTCTTTGAGAAAGATCGGTGATTGACCCAATGTTATTTCAGTATTTTCAGCTGTCCCAAAACCTACTCATGCTTTATATTTCAGTTCCATGATCTTAATTCATGTTCATACACGTGATGGAGAATTACATACTATTATAGTTTCCAAAAGTGAGAAATTCCAGTTCTTCTAGCAGTTGGAATCACATTCCATAAGTTATGAGCTCTAAATTCAGGGCATGCCGCCCATGACTCATATACTGAAGTTTTACAGTATGTTCAGTTCCAGTACTCAGGCAATACTCTTATTGATCAGTGAGATTCAGTTTCCGTTATGGGTGTCATCAGTTTTGATACCTTAATGAACCCATTGTTTTTGATATTTTATTCCTAAGGCCTCAATAGAGAGAGTCAAGTTATTTACATTATCCCTTCATGTTTCAGGTCTTCATGTTTTAAAATTTTGTGATATTTTTATTAAGTCAAGCTAATGGTGTTGAGCAGTTGTCTAGAAGGGAGAGAAGATACTTTCTTATCTATGATAGAAGGTGGTGTGCTCACGGCGGTGAAGTAAAGTTAGATTGAGGCTAAGTCCTTGATACATGTCGTGGTTAGTTGAAGTTTTAAATGTTTATTTGGAAAGATTGTTGTGCGTTGGTTTTATGGACTTCTATGAGGTTGTAGGACTAGTAATACAGAGTTTTTGTGTATAGTTCAATTGGTTGACAAAATGTTATGTGTGTCGTTTAAAGAATTGACCATTATGTGTGAATGATGTAGTTTATGGAATCTTAGAGAAAGCGAGGAAGATGCTTTATGAGTGTTCGTTTAGAGGTGCATGTGCGAAGTGCGTATGTGGTTATGAGTATAGGCTTGAATATTATGGTTGTATATCTAAAAGAATGCACCACAAGTTAGGGGATCCCTAGTATAAGATTGTATGTGGTTGTTGGAGTAGCAATAAGAGTTGTGTTTGAAGTGAGGAGTTGTGAGGCTCAGTGTGTATTTTGGTTCATGATATAGATTAATATTATAGTGTTATGTGGCATATCTCATGAGTACTTAGAGTTAGGCTTGAACATACTCGAGGGAGTATTGCTAAGTTTCGAAGCAAGGAGTTATGTTTTCCATGACCTAGAAATTCCTATCTTAATTTATGCCATATGGGTCCTTGTTCCCATACGATAGGATTGTATCAAATTATGGTTCATTTTCTCCCCGAACAATGTCATTTGAACCTTTTGGAGGGAGTGTTGAGGGATGTTTCATTTGGGCGCAAGTGTTCCTTTTTTTGATGAGATCCCCTTTGAGACCTTTGCTTCTCAGTCTCTGAATAAACCAAAGATATCGATTCCTTAAAATTAGTCTCCTTTGTTTAAGATCCAACTATGTGACCATTCTCATTATGAATCTCATGTTCTATGAAGTATTCGAAAGTTTGGAGTGAAGTAAAAGGATTGATTTCATTATCCCAGCCTTTTTTCCTCATTTCCATGCTATTCTGTACTTATTCATCAACATTTGAGGATGAATGTTTCCAAGGGGGAGATGATGTAATACACCGGGAAATTTTTCGTTGAAATTTTGTGCGTAAACATGTTGAGTTCTATCTTCTAGAATGAATTATAATTTTTCCATGCGGAATGTCTTATATTATGACCCACCATTGCGTAGTGTATCGAATAATATTTCCAACGATAAGTGGATCATCCAAAACGGACACCCGAGCGACGAGTTATGAACATTTCGATCGAACCGTGAATAGTAGTGAACAGTAAAATGTGCAGGAAAAAAATACTGAGGCCTGGCGTATTTTTGCTCAAAATTTAAACGACCATAACTCCTTGTACGTAATTATTTGGGTGATCTACTATATATCAACGGAAATCTCTGCGAGTCCTCTTTGCTATGAAATTGTTTTCATCCAATATGTCTATCGGAGGAAAAAGTTATGGTAGATCTACTTCAGCCTATCAAAAGTGAATTTTTGGATCAACTTCAAACAATAATAACTCCTCGTACACAATGATTTGGGTGAGATACTATATATCAACGAAAATATATGAGAGTCCTCTTTCTAATGAAATTGGTTTCATCCAATTTGGATATCGGAGTAAAACGTTATGGCTGATCTACTTCAGACTATCAAAACAGTCCACCAAAGGACAGATTCGAGAATTATTTAATTTTTAGGGGCGTTTTGGTCATTCCCCCTCACCCAAAATCCATCCAAACCCTATATTAAAGCCTATTAGAAGCATTATATGTTATATTTCATCAAATTCCATCAAAAAGAAAACCCTAAGCTCCTCCATCCAACATCAAGAACCTCCAAAGTTCACCATTAATTCTGCAAATTTATTCAAGATTCCAAGTTCCTAGTTCAAGAAATCCAAGAACCATCATTCAAAGGCACGATTAACATATAAAAAATGAGTATCGATCTAAAGTTCATCATTCAAGGTATGTGAGGTTTTTGAACAAGAACTCTCTTTCGTTCTTGTGCCCAAATTGATTTTTGTTTTATGAATATACATGATTTTACATGTTTTGATATGAATTTGAAGCATGAATTTATACCCTATATGATTTTACATGAGATTATGATACTCTCTATGTTTTGAAAGTTGAATTGAACTAGAATGATGACATTTTTGTACATAAAGCTGAATTTTCCAGATTTTAAAGTGAGTTATATATATTTATGATGAAAAGCATGAATCTTGAGAAAATTTAATATGATTTTGATGTATGAGACCTTGAGTCCTAATTGAAATTGTACTTTGATAAACTATGTGCTATAAGCACAATGAGATTCGAATCTTAAAGCTAATTTTCTTTACCAAGATGTATGATTATAAAGCTGAAATTTTAAGTTTTAAGTGATTATTTTTGTGCTTATGTCATAAAGTATGAAACTTTGGAAGGTTTTATAGTGATATTGATGTAGGGGTTTTTGGAACCCTATTTGAGATTATTAGTTTGAGAAAATCATATGTTGTAAACACCTTGAGTTTAATTAATTTGAGATGTTTTGAATGATTTGACCTTTTGGTCGTGAATGAGTTATTTTGAACTCGACTGTGAAAGAAATCCACGTTTTTATTGATTATGATAAAGGGGTAGCAAATTGGCTCCCGATGAAAATTGTTGAAGTGTTTATTCTGGATTTTCTTTAATGTGAGCCTGAGGCTGATTTAAATTTCTGAGCTAAGTCCGAGAGTAATCTTTAGCACCGAGTGGGAGGTATAAAGTGACCTTACTTCCCTAGAACTACGTGCCCCCGTAGGATGTGAGCCTGAGGCTAATTTATATAGTGATCACTAGTGTTTTTGAATTGATACTGGAAGTCCTACTCCGATGGAAAGGATAGGACGGCTCTCCCCAACGTGGGTTGTACGTTGGACTCCATGTAGCTCACATGGTTTATGTCGGATATAGGATCTCCCAATGTGTGTGTGTGTACTCTTCTATGTGAGATGAAAACATATTTATTTAAAAGACTGAGTTTGAGAAAGTCATTATTCTTAAAAGATTTAAGGAATATATTCTAATGAGAATTGACAAGAGATTTGATTGTTTTGATGATTTGTAATTGAGATGAAAGTGAACTGAGAACGTATTGTAATGACTCACTTGTTTTACTTTACATGTATTATTCATCCATGATTTTGATGATTTAATTCGAGCTAAGTGAGTCATCTATATCAGCATGCATAATTTTATAAACTGTGATAATATTAAGATATTATTTTATATATGCATTGCACCCCTATATGCTCGGTATCTTTCCATGGTACTGACCCACATATTCTTATGTGGGCTACATTTTCTCGGAATGTAGGTACAAGGTATAGTTGCACCTTCGGATCCAGTCAGTTCGTGGTATCTAGTCAGCAGGTGATGAGTCCTTTTGATTCAAGGGCTTGGGTTAGTTATGCAGAGTTTATAGTGTTGTATTTACTTTATTCAGCCATAATGAGTTGGGGTAGTCGGGAATCATGACCCGGCTACCTAAAGTCAGTACTAGTAGAGCCTTTATAGACAGTCAGTAGAAGTTGATGTATTTTGTTTCAATTTTTGTTGTAAAGGCAGAATTGTAATCCTATAAAATTCCATTTTTGTATCGATCAGATTCAGAAAAGAGTTAATTTTTGCTGATTTGTTTGGATTTGTATTTTTATTCAGTTGCTTATGAGTTATGCCAGTAGAAGTGTTAGCTTGGGGTCACTTGTGACCCAAAGCACCGTGTGACATCTCGGGACCCGATTTCGGGGCGTTACAGAGGACTTATCTGATCTATTAACTGACTGATGGATGAGGACTGGGAATGTAAGACTGAATTGTACTTAATTCAAATAACTAGACTAAGACTATGAAGTATTATACGTGAAAGGTAATGACTGACTGGTTAACATGAGGTTACTGAGCATGAATCTTGTGAAAACTGTATTACCTCAACCATGCTAAACTAGGCGTCTAGTATGATTTCAGGACATTCTATAAAATGAGGTACTGAAGTACTACTGACTATGTAACTTATAATCGTATGCTATGGTCAAGCAAGTCTGAAACTAAACTGACAAGTAAGGCTTAGACTGGTACTGAAGTACTGAACCCTAATGGCTAATTAATCTGATAACTGGAAGCCATGGTTCTGTAGTACAGTTTGATTCCTTTTCTAAATATGGATTACTGAGCTGACGTTGTAACTGAGAACTGGGGGACGAAACTTTGACCACACGAATTCATCGAAAAATCTGAACTGAGGGTATATATGACACGTTATGAATTTATGTGATTGTTAGAACCATAACACAAATCACAAGAGCTAAGTATTCAGTAGACTGATATATAGAAACACTGATAACTGAGTAACTAAGTCTCATACTTAATCTAATTGCTGGGTTCTGATAACTGAATGCTAATTATAGATGTTTGGACTGATATTAAAATACTGAAATACTGAATTCTAGGATTGAATACCAATTACTAAGTACTGAATACCAAAACTGCAGCTGAGATGGCAACTGAGTTTTTGATAGCTACGCGATGGGGACTGACATAAATCAAGGACCTGAATGTACAGTAACACTCTGAACTTCCCATCTCTAAATACAACATCTTTCTAGCCATATACTTGTGTAATAACATGACATTAAATCTAATATCACAACTACACCATCATGTAGAACAATCTTATCTTATTATAAAATATTTACTCTCTCTCATCTAAGAAACTGCTCATCACTACACTGTTTTCTCATAGAGAGCTTACTGAAGGGTTAAATCAGGAGGACCTAAAGCATGAAATGACACTAACTGAACATGAAACATGACCGAATCCTAAGGAATAGAACATCAATATCATGGAATAATCAAAAAGGTCTGAACTGAAGATATACATGACATAGTCTAAATTAACCTACTCAGTAGGGGCATAGCATGAGTCATGGAAACTGAGCATGCTGTAAGACATGATATGTGTACAAGAGTCATGAGTTGCATAACCTGAGTTTTGGAGTTTCTGTATTCGTAAGACATGATTCATAATACTGAGTGAACTAGAACTGAACTCCTTATGTTTGAATTGGAAGCGTACACAATTTCATGGAAAGTGTGTGAAAGTTAGCTGTGTTCATGGAACTAATTCGTACTGTGGGGTAAACTGGGACCCCTTATCCTGGGAACTGAAACCGTACATAATTTAGGGAGAAATTGCATGAGCATGGTTCGTGACCATAGAGTTGACACGCAAGGCCTGAATGAATTACGTGATAGCTGAAGTGCAAAACTCTGCACTGAGATAAGGATGGGTCGGAAATCTTCTTCCCTTACTGCTTTTTTATACATACTGGCACTACTACTGGAATCTGAGAGCCTGACTTGGTCACTTGATCTATTATCACATACTTACATTCTTTTTGACACATGCTTTCCTCACTAAACATATTATCTGCTTTTGTTTCTTCATATACTACTAATATCACATCCCTTAATTCATATCCATACCTAATTTCAAATTAATACGCTTAAGTTCTTGCCTTTGCTATTCAAGCCTACTGATTCAGTTTGGTTTAGCTATCCCCATGAATACAAAATTTGTTCAATCTAAATAATGTTATCCCACCTCTACTACTTCTAAACATTTGGGTTCATGCTTCTAACTCTAGGTCATATGCTATCATAGGATTCTGAGGAGGGATCTGGTGACATATCTAATTTGGATTCGAGAGTGAGTTGTCATGATCATGAATGAAATTTGCACAACTTTAGAACATAACTGGACTGATGTGATACTTCTGAACCTATATCCAATCCCATAACTAACTGCACAGACTGTCTGAGAAAGCCCTATCTTTAGGACTTGAGCTTAACAATTTCTGTTAGCTTGAAAATATGGTGAAGTTGTCATGAGTGAAGCATGATGAGAATCTACATAAATTTCTTAAGAAACCTTTCTATAGCACAATCTAAGACATAAAAGAAGGGAAACTGTTCCTAGAACATCTTATAGCCTCTCGTACATAAGTGTGGTGCACAACACACCCATGTAAAAAACTCTACTAGATGCAGCTTTCAGACTTCCTAGGACTCTACTGAACCTTAGGCTCTAATACCAAGTTTTTAACATCCCAATTTTACGAACCAGAACGCTACACGGTGCCCATGACCCTGAAGGACCACAACCTAACCCATGACTGATATCTGTACCTGAGCACTTAATAACCATACTCTAAAATATATGGAAATATAATACTGTAAGGCCATAAGGTTCAAAATTGAAATAGAATATATGATAAAGGTTGTATAACAATACCAAAATTGAAAACATCTAATCTGAACATGCTATAGTGTAAAAGCCTCTAAAACTGTATGAATAAGGAGTTGATGAAATAAGTCTCTAACTAACTCCATCTACTGAAAACCAAACTAAAATAATAAAATAATGAAATCATCATATCCTTGAATGATGAGGACTCACCACTGATTCTGACAGCTAAAAGCTAAAGTGCTATTGATTCCCTGGATCTGGGACTCGTGCTTTTGAACCTATGTCGTAAAGTAATACACCATATCATGAATGCATTAGTAACATGGAATGTACTGAGTATGCAAGTAAGGTAGGATAAATGTATGGCATTCATATGCATGAACAATACTACTGGTTGACTAACATGAACGTGAGAAAACATACATGAATACGTAACTATAACAGAGGATGTGATAGAACTGAATACTGAGTTATGACTACTGAGTCTACTGATAACATGGATATTCTGATATCTGAGTTTACTAACATTGAAAACTAAGTTTACCGATACTGAGCTACTGATGAATAATGACAGTTCTAATTATAAAGAACTGATTTTAGTCATATACTGATCTGATCGACTGTATCTAACAGTCTTAAATCTGAAACAATAATATAAGTTATTGATAACTAAAGATGACTGATAACTGAGTTCTGATAACTGATAACATGAGTGATTATATATGACAGTCCTGAGTCTGATGGAATAAGCTGAGCTCTGTACTGTATTTGAGTTGACTGTGTTTGGCAGTACTAAAATCTGAAAAACTATCTGAGTTCTTTTACTGAGACTGGGACTGAGACTATTGGAAGTATTCATCTAACCGACATGCCCCATATGTGCTATTATAGCTAAGTTCGGGTCCAATCTCTACCCTGACAGGAAGGGTGTCAATGTGGCGCCACTAGTAAGGACAACTGTGAGTGACCCTTATCTGAAAGTATCCCCAAAAGAGAATGGTGGAACCCTATTCAGATAGTGTTTATCCACCTCATCAACCCTCAATCTAATAGTGTTAATGTCTCAACCTATGCTGGCTACATAGTTCTGGAATGCAAGGATTGCTTCTAGGAATCACACCCTTACTCTGACAGTGCATGTTCCCATCCTAGGATTCACTCTATGCTGAATTCTACTCCCACCTGAATAGACACTAAACATGATTAACTAAACTTGGCTAAGATTGCTGAATTCCATTGCCTAACGGAATGCTACTGAATTTATTAACTGACTGAGTTCATGAGATTTCTGAGAATACTGAATTATTGAACTTTCCTGAGTCACATGACTGACTGAGTTCTATTGATCATCGCTTGACTGAGGATATTGCAGAAACATGACTCTGGACCTAGGCACACAACTATATTTTTTGGATACAAGTACCCACAGGACTCGATGTAAGGAAACTGACAAGACTTGACAATCCTCAAGTACTTAATCAAGATCAATAATTCATAATACACTAACTTGGGGATTTCATACAACACATGGTTATCATAGTCTTGTACATGGATGAGAATGAAAACATTCATAGTATAATTCCATTCGATAATATCATGTACATTCTATCATTATATGCATGTTGCAACAATATCATGGGAACCGAATAAACATAAGATAGTAGATATAGCATAACTTAAGAACATTGCATAATCATGAAACATGGAAGCTATGTACTTGACCATCATTTATTCATTGAGGCATATTATCAAACACCTTGCATGCACACTTAGGGCATAGGCTTGATTATCAAATCAACACAACATCAATTCACAATTCAACTCAATTGTAAGGATTTCAACCCTAAACTAGCATAGCCTCATGAAAACATGATAAAGGTTGAATCTTGGAAGTCATACAACCATATAAACGTGAACAACATCAATTCACAACATAAATATCATGATATATGATTTAAAATAGGATTCTTGGGCTTCATGGATGAAAGGAATCCATGAATAAAAACATTGCATACCTTAGTTATTGAATCTACGAAGATTGACGGAGGAATTTCTTGAACTTGAATCTTTTGGGAAAACCCTAGCATGTTCTTGAGAGGTTTTTGAGAGAATTGACTATATTTTGGGGGTTAATGAGGCTAAGTTCCATGTTTAAGAGTATATATATAGTGCCAAAATGACCAAAATTCCCTTCAAATAACGAAGGTGGAATGCAGGTTTTTGGCCTAGGGCGATCCACAGGGCGGCGCCTTGCCTAGCCCGGGGGACTACCCTGGGCGATGCCTTGCAATAACAGTGGAGTAGCAAGGGCAACGCCCTTCTTGAAGCGGTGCTATAGCCTGGCCGACACGGGCAGATCGCCTTGAGCTACTGGTTTGGAAATCCAAACATGCCCTTACGCTATCCAAAAAATTCCAAAAGTCACCCGGGATGTACTGCGACCCTGTCCCATCACAACACAACTTGAAAATCTAAAAATAGAGGTTGATAAGGTCGTCAAATAAATCTCCAAAGTTTGAAGGCTTGAAATAAGACTATGTCTTAAACACTAAGCTAAAATATTCTAAGTTTTGGAGCTTTTGAAGAGCTTAAAGAGGTAAATTTTGACACGTGAATTTACGGGATCTTACAAAAACCTAATAATTTTCTTGCCAAAACCAATCTCCTGCCACCAATTCCCCGATCCTCCCATCAATCACAACTATATACCCAGTGTCAAGAAGTGATAAAAGCAGAATATGATGCTCTCGTCAGAAACCAGACATTGGGATTTTGTCCCTAGTGATCCCTCCCAGAATATTGTGGGCTTTAAGTGGTTATTTTGAATTAAACATAATCCCGATGGAATCATTGGAAGGTATAGTGATCACCTAGTAGAAAAAGGCTTTACTAAAAGACTCAGGTTAGATTATCATTCCACATTTAGCCCTGTTGTCATACCTGAAACAATCCTCTTAGTCCTGGCAATTATTGCCCAATGTTCCTGGCCTATTCATCAACTAGATGTCAATAATGTATTCTTACAAGGTATAATTGAAGAGGAAGTGTGCATGAGACAACCTCTTGGTTTTGAGTCCTCTCAAAATTCTACTTACATTTACAAGCTCAAAAAATCCATATACGAAGTAAAGCAGGCTTATAGGGCATGGTACAATGAGCTTACCAACTACTTGAAAAGTATTGGATTTGTTAAATAAAAATCTAACTCATCTTTGTTTATCCTCCATACTTTTGGTGTTACTGTAAGATCCCGGAAAATTTCATGTGTAAATCACCCCTTAAAGGCCCTAAGGGATCCCAACACTTAGAAAATTCTAGCTAAAGTTTCCATACTTAGTTTATTTTAGCCTCCAAAAGTTGGAAAATTTAGTTCATGACTTTAATGGTCTATATCTTAGTAATTTCATGATCAGGGAGGTCAATATTGTTCCTACACGAGTTTTGGATTTTTTGGACCTCTTTTAAACCATGTTTGAAAGTCCAAAATAGTGGACCAATGTGATCTTGGTGCGCCGCGTCGCCTATAACATTGGCCAATTTTGTTTCAGGTTGCCAGTTGAAAATACTGAGGCTTAACTTGATCATGGAGCGATGCATCAGGTATCGCGTCAAAGCCATCAACGTGCCGCGTTGTGTATCGCGTTGAAGCCCAATTTTGGATTTTTTAAAGCCGCATCCATAAGGGCAAATGGATCATTTATCCACCCCTATATAAGCTTATAACACGTATTTTAGCCCTTATTTCACCAAAATACATTAGTTTCTCTCAATTCTATCAGGAACACAAGCTAGGGTTTTCATAAAAGCTTCAAGATCAAGAGAACTCACCATTAGTTTTCAAGAATCTTCCATCCAAGGGATGCATAGTGTTCATTCATGCACTCCTTTCGTCCATGAAGCCCAAGAATCCTCTTTTAAACTATATATCATGTTGTTTGTGAAGTGACTTGATTTTGATCACGTTGTTGATGTTGTATGATTCCGAAATTGGAATCTTTATGTGTTTTTATGATACTATGTAAGCATGAGAGTTGAAATCTATGAATTTTGTTGGTTATGTTGTATAGATCTAATAACTACACCTATGCCCTAAGTTGTGCATGTAAGGTGTTTGATAAAATACCTAAGAGAATAGAAATCATGTTCCCTAGTTCAAAATTGACCCAATTGATAAAAGCATGCTATCTTTCTATGTTCAAAAGATTTCCATGCTATTGTTGATCAATGTATATGTTATTGGAATGCCATGATATTTGAGTATGGAATTATGACAATATTATATGCATTCCAGTTCATGTATGATATTATGATAATCATGTGCCCTTATGAATTCCCCATCCTATGGTAATACTTCTTACAAATATTAGATATGTATTCAAGAATATCAGGTCATGTCAGTCTCTTCTATAGAGTCCTGGGGGTATTGTACCATAAAAATATAGTTATGTGCTTAGAGACAAGTCATGTTTTCACGATAATCTTAGTAAAGCCATGTTTAGTTGAATTCAGTCAGTCTCATGTGTCAGGAAAACTTTGTATATTCACTATCAGTTCAGTCCTGCTCAATAATCTCAGTAATCCCAGTACTCTCAGTGATCTCTGTAATATTGGTTAGTTGTCTGATCTCAGTAGTAGTCTTTTCAGACCACAATAAACTCAATAATCTAGCAGAACTTAGTAGCATTCTGTCAATTATAAAAATTCATTAGTTACAGTAGTATTATGTCAGTCAATGGAACTCCAAGAACTTAAACGAATTCAGTCAGTTGATCATGTTCAGTATCTATCAGTTAGGAGTAGGAACTAGCATCGAGTGAGTGTAGGGATGAAGTCTTCCCCGTTAGATAGAAGAGCCATTAGAATCAGTCCCTATACTACAGAACTGCATAGCCAGCGCAGGATGAGGAGTCACCTGCTAGATTAAGGCTTGGCTACCTCCCAGGAGTCACCCGTTAGATTAGTCTTGGCTTCCTATTCAGGGTCACCCATTAGATAGGCTGACCATAGTAGTGTATTTACCAGTAGCATGGTACTGACACCTTTCCAGCCGGGGTTATATGTTGGACCCTACTAGTTAAGATACGGGGCATGTCGGTTAAGTGATACTTCCCACATTTTCTATCACAGCCTCAGTAATAGAACTTTGATAATTTTATAGAATTTAGGACTGTCAGATGCAGTCATTCATTATAGTTGAGAACTCAGCTAATTCTATCAGAATCAGGACTATTAGATACAGTTACCCAGCTCAGTAATGAACTTAGATTGTTCCACAGATATAGAGATCACTAGCTATACGGCCTGGTCTTAGTTCTATTTAATCCTTATCATGATTAGTAGCTCTAGAGATCACCCATTAGATAGGCCTTATCTCAGATACAATGAGTCATCATCAGTTACTTAGTATCTTCAGAGGTGCCCGCTAGATAGTCTTGATCTCAGATTTAGTCAAATAGTATCAGTATCAGCAGATTCAAGAATTACCCGCTAGATAGGTTTGATCTCAGTTATCTATATTAGTAAACTCAAATGTCAATAAATCAGTACTCAAAACTAAGTACCTAGTGTCTATATGATCTCAGTTACTGTTACGTATTTAAGCATGTATTCTCATGTTCATGTTAGTCAGTTAGTTAGAATTGTTAATACATATGAACCCTTTTGCATATTAGCCTACCTCACTTGCATAATCAGTAAATTCGATTGTACTGATGCATTCGCGCTATGTTGTTTGTATACCATAGTTTTAGAGGCACGATGTCCAGAGCAGCAGTAGCATTCCAATTTCCAGTACTCCGAGCTAGTGGTTAGTCCTCATTATTCGAGGATCATATTACCTTTTTAATGACATTATTTTAGTTTATTAACATTATATGGAGTTAGTTGGGGACATGTTCCATTCAACTCCTTATTCAAACAGTATAGAGGCTTCCAGACTAGCATGATTAGACAGTTATTCTAGTTTTGTTTTGGTATGGCTGTACTATATTTTTTCAGACGTTGTTTTATGAGACATGATGATTTAGTTTTGGACATTATCGCCTTACAACCTTTATTTTTGCATTTATTTAGTATATTATGCAGTGTTCAGGTACAGATATATCAGTCATGGGTTAGCTTGTGGTCCTTCGGGGTCATGAACATCGTGTGGCATTTCAGTTTAGAAAATTGGGGCCTTACAAACTTGGTATCAGAGTCTAAGGTTCAATAGCGTCCTAGTAAGTCTAAAATATGCATCTAGTATAGACCTGTACAGGGGTGTGTTGCGTGCCACATTCATGTACAAGAGGCTATGAGATTTTTTAGGAATAGTTTCCCTTCTTTCAGTATTCACATCGGTCCAGTGAGCACAAATTGAATGTTAACTCCTAGTCTAATCCTGTTCCTTTTTGTTTATAGAACATGCTTCCTAAGAAGAGAACTTGAAATCAGTCAGCCCCTCATCCCATCCAAGTAGATCCTTTGGATGAGCACGTCTCTCATGCAGATTTAAGAGTTGTATTCACTACTCTTTCTAATTAAGTTGCAGCTCAGAATGAACGACCAACTATTATTCCGACCAACCTAGTGGCCAATTCAGCTGTAGCCAGGATTCAGTATTTCACCCAAATGAATCCTCCATCTTTCATAGGGTCTAAGTCAGACGAGGACCCACAGGAATTCCTAGATCAAGTTCAGAAGGTTACCAATATTATGGAGGTGACTTCGAGTGAGAGTGATGAGCTAGCCTCATATCAGTTTCAGGATTTTTCTCACACCTGGTTCAAATAGTGAAAGTCAAAGAGGGTAGATGATATAGGGTTAGTGGAGTGGGAGGAGTTTCCTGCTGCTTTTCTTGATAGGTTCTTTCCCCTAGATCTGAGAGAAGCTAAGGTGTTAGAATTTATCAATATCAGGTAGAGTAATATGACGGTGAAAGAGTATTCTCTTAAGTTTACTCAATTAACTAGATATACTCCTTAGGTAGTTGCAGAGAGTCGATCCAAGATGAGTAAGTTTGTTTCTGGGGTGAACGATAGTGTGGTTAATAAGTGTAGGACCATGATTTTGAATAGTGACATAAACTTAGCTAGACATATGACCTATGCTCAGCAGATAGAAGAGCAAAATATTAAGTAGAGGGAGAAGAAGAGTAAGAGAGCCAGAACGAGTAGTTATAGTTTTTCCCAGGCAGGGTCACAAGGTGGTAACCATTCTTAGCATAATCAGAAGTTTTCAGTCCCAGTTCCATCTTCATCTAGTGCATCAGTACCAAAGTTTAGGAATGACAGTCATGATGGGGCTCCAGGCTCTAATGCCCAGGGTAGTGAGAGCAGGGATATTACCTATCCTCTTTGTGAAGAGTATGGGAAAAATCACCTAGGTGAGTATAGAGAAAACAACCAGGTATTTTTTGGATGTGGTAAGCCAGGACACAGACTACGAGAGTGTAGAGTGATGGCTCAGAGGGGTTTAGATTTGCGTCAGCAGGGTGCTACTTCTAGTACCGCTAGTGGTTAGTGTCAGAGTAGATTCTATACACTTCAGAATCGCCATGACTAAGAAAGTTACCCTAATATAATTTTCGGTACGTTATAAATCTCTATCTTTATTATTTTCTTTATTAGATCCCTTACTCTTTCAAGTTTTCAGCATGAATTAGTCAGTATAGCCAACACTTCAGTTTAGCAGTCAGACATATCTTTCCATCTAGTTAGACTATCCATAATCTTAGTAATGTAACTATTCAAAGATTTTAAGTCCCAGTGGTTGCGAGATCAACTAATTTCATGAATCATGCATTAGATTAAGGCCCCAAATATTCATTTATGATACAGTTCGTAGGTGCCCTGAGCATCACCCCATTATCTCAGTGAAGTAAGCATTTTTAGAGGGACATAGTGTCCCAAGGGGGAGATACCCCATAATTACCTTGACATTTTCATGTCTTTAAGTCCAATCAGTTCCATGCTCAGACTACTCTTATGTCAGTTACATTACATGTTCAGTCATATGTTCATGTGTCAGTACAGTTATGTGCTCATGCATCAGATATGCATGAATTCAGTTTATTAGTCATGCATCAGATATACATGAATTCAGTTTATCAGTCATGCATCGATATCCATGTTAGGTATATTATATGTTCAGTTTATCAGTCATGAAATCATCTGCCAGTTGATCATGATCAGTGTATACATCAACTTATCTTTTCTCCCCTTTTAGTCAGTCTCATTCGAGGATGAATATTCCAAAGGGGGAGATATTGTAAGATCCCACAAAATTTCATGTATAAATAAGCCCTTAAAGGCCTTATGGGATCCCAACACTGACAAAATTCTTGCTAAAGTTTCCAGACTTAGTTTATTTTAGCCTCCGAAAGTTGGCAAATTTAGTTCGTGACTTTAATGACCTTTAATGGTCTATATCTTAGTCAATTGATGATCAGGGAGGTCAATAGGTGTTCCTAGATGGGTTTTGGATTTTTTGGACCTCATTTAAACCATGTTTGAAAGTTTAAAATAGTGGACCAACCTGATCTCGGTGCGCCGCGTCGCCTATCGCGTTGATCAATGTTGTTTCAGGTTGCCAGTGAAAAATACTGAGGCTTAACACAATCATGGTACGACGCGTCAGGTATCATATCGAAGCGATTAAAGCACCGCGTTGTATATCGCATTGGAGCCCAGTTTTCTGACTTTTAAATCCACGTTCATATGGGTAAATGGGTCATTTATCCACCCCTATATAAGCTTATAACACGTAATTCATCCCTTATTTAACAAAAATACATTAGTTTCTCTCAATTCTCTCAAGAACACAAGCTAGGGTTTTCATAAAATCTTCAAGATCAAAAGAATTCACCATTAATTTTCAAGAATCTTCCATCCAAGGTATGCATAGTGTTCATTCATGGACTCCTTTCTTCCATGAAGCCCAAGAATCCTCTTTTAAGCTATATATCATGTTGTTTGTGATGTGACTTGATTTTGATCACATTTTTTATGTTGTATGATACCCAAATTGGAATATTTATGTGTTTTTATGATACTACATTAGCATGAGAGTTGAAATCTATTAATTTCGTTGGTTATGTTGTATAGATGTGAGAAATACACCTATGCCCTAAGTTGTGCATGCAAGGTGTTTGATAAAATACATAAGAGAATAAAAATCATGTTCCCTAGTTTAAAATTGACCCAATTGATAAAAGCATGCTATCTTTCTATGTTCAAAAGGTTTCCATTCTATTGTTGTTCAACGTATATGTTATAAGAATACCATGATATTTGAGTATGAAATTATGACAAGATTATATGCCTTCCTGTTCATGTACGATATTATGATAATCATGTGCCCTCATGAACTCCCTATCCTATGGTACTATGTCTTGTGAATATTGGTCATGTATTCAAGAATGTCAAGTCATGTCAGTCTCTTCTATCGAGTCCTGGGGTATTGTACCCAAAAAATATAGTTGTATGCCTAGAGCAATGCCATCTTTTCACAATACTCTCAGTCAAGCCATGTTGAGTAGAATTCAGTCAGTCTTATGACTCAGGAAAACTCAGTATATTCAGTATCATTTTTGTCCTGCTCGGTAAACTCATTAATATTTGTAATCTTAGTCAGTTATCAGATCTCAGTAGTAGTCAGTTCAAACTTTAGTAAACTCAATCAACTAGAAGAACTCAATAGCATTCTATCAAGTAAAAAAATTCAGTAATCAAAGTAGTATTCCGTTATTCAACGAAAATCCATGAACTCAGTCCAGTTAAGTTAGTTGATTATGTTCAGTGTCTATATGTTGGGAGTAGGAACTAGAAACGAGTGAGTGTAAGGATGACGACTTCCACATTAGATAAGCAGAGTCATTAGACGCAGTCCCTATACTCCTGAACTGCATAGCCATTGCAGGATAAGGAGTCAACAACAAGATTAAGGCTTGGCTACCTCCCAGAAGTAACCCATTAGATTAGTCTTGGCTTTCTTTTTAGGGTCACCTGTTAGATAGGATGACCATAGTAGTGTCTTTAACAGTGGCGCGACACTTACTTACTTCTACCTGGGGTTACAGTTTAGACCCCACTTGTTCAATTTTGGGGGATGTCAGTTAGGTGATACCTCCCACAGTTTCAGTCTCAGTCTCAGTAATAGAACTCTGATAGTTCTATAGAATTCAGGACTTTTACATACAGTCATTCAATTCAGTACAAAACTCAGCTAGTTCCATCAAAATTTGGACTGTTAGATGCAGTCACCCAGCTTAGTAATGAACTTAGATAGTTCCACAGTTATAGAGATCACCCGTTAGACAGGCCTAGTTTTAGTTTCATTTAGTCCTTATAATTATTAGTAGCTCTAGAGATCACTCGTTAGACAGGCCTGATCTCAGATACGGTCAATCATTATCAGTTACTTAGTAGCTTCAGAGTTCCCTACTAGATAGTCTTGATCTCAGATTTAGTCAAACAGTATCACTATCAACAGATTCAAGAATTACCTACTACATAGGTTTGATCTCAATTATCAGTATCCATAAACTCAGATGTCAATAAATCAGTACTTAGAATTCAGTACCTAGTGTAAGTATGATCTTATTTACATTTACGTATTTAAGCATGTATTCTCACATTCATGTTAGTCAATCAGTTAGAATTGTTCATGCATATGAACCATGTTGCATATCAGCCTACCTCACTTACATACTCAGTATATTCAATTGTACGAACGCATTTGCGGTATGGTATTTGTATACCACAGGTTCAGAGGCACAAGTTCCAGAGAAGCAGTAGCATTCCATTTACCAGTACTCAGAGATAGAGATGAGTCCTCATCATTCGAGGACATAATAACTTTTATTATTTCGTTATTTCTATTTATTAGCAGTAGATGGAGTTAGTTGGGGACATGTCCCATTCAACTCCTTATTCAGATAGTATAAAGGCTTTCAGACTAGCATGATTAAACAATTATTTTAGTTTTGTTTTGTTATGGCTATACCACATTTTTTTCTTACATTGTTTTATGAGACATTATGATTTAGTTTTGGATCTTATGGCCTTACAACTTTTATTTCCATATTTATTCAATATATTATGCATTGTTCAGGTACAAATATCAATCATGGATTATCTTGTGGTCCTTCAGGCTCATGAGCATTGTGTGGCATTTCGATTTAGAAAATTGGGGCATTACAGTTAGTGTCTACATTATTATATATGTTGATGACATAATCATTACGGGAAACACTCAGGAAAGTAACATGTACATCATTAAATCACTTTCTGAGTGATTCCCTATTAAATATATTGTGCATTTGCATTATTGTTTGGGAGTTGAGGTAATATCCACGCCAACTGCTATATACTTGTCCAAACACAAACATTCCATGGATATTCTACATGAATTGCATATAGCTAACTGCAAGGGTGTTACAATGCCAAAGTCATCAACTTGTTCCTCTATTGACTCAGATACCGATTCAGTCGTTGATGTTTCACTTTATCAATGAATCATTAGTAAGCTTCACTACCTATCCTTCACTAGGCTTTCCATCTGGTTTGTTGTGAGAAAGTTGTCTCCATTCATGCATAATCCCAAAGAGTTTCACTAGAAGGCTACCAAACGTCTGTTGCACTACTTGAAGCAAACAAGCACAATGTGGATCCATTTAAGTCAACAATCAACACACCATTTGCTTGTGTATTCTGACTCTGATTATGATGGAAATCCACATGATAGAATATCAATAACAAGTTATGTTTTCTACATTGGGAACTCACCAATACCATAGTCTTCTACAAGGCAAAAGTATTTCTCACGCTCATCCGCAGAAGTTGAGTACTAAGCTATTGGTGCTGCTGTTTCTGAATTTAATTATCTCACAATTTTAATCCAGGAGCATCATCTATCATTGTCTTTCACACTAACCATTCTCTGTGACAATGTCAGCACCACTTACATTTCTGCTAATTGTCATGACCTGAGCCGAGGCCCTGGATGTGATGGGTATCCCAAACTATCAAGGCCCGAGTGCCATCCTCTAACTGGCCATCAAATACATAATTCATGTTTTATATGAAAATTCCGTAAATACATAACAATATGGAAATATGGTCACAATCTTACTTCAACTAAACTATATGAAATTTGATTTATAAACCTTCAAAAATACATGATACCCATCTGTGAAATCTCTAACAATTTTGAAACAACATATGTATGAAACTGGGACAAGGCCCCATGCCAAACCATACACTAAAATAAAATAACAAATTTTTAAAAATGGTCCTTCCGAAATAAGGGAGTCTCACCAACTGCGCACTTCTGTCTGGCAGATCTATGTTTAGCATAATCCCTTGAGTGAGCCTCAGATCCTGAAATATAAGAGGGCCAATACAAATGAATTGGTATGTGAAACAACCCAAAATATCATACGTTTATACAAAATAGGTGACCATTTCACAATAACAAATAACATTATAAAAGTAAAAAATACATGGGCATATTTTGTAATTTCAAATTAATTCTTGAAAACCTTTACTCACTCTTTGTTATTCATATGAGCTAGTCGGTACACCCTACAAATTTAAAATTCCACAAGCTATGTGGAATATTCCCTTGACTCGGCAGCCAAGCCTCCAATTCAAGTAACCGCCAGGGTTGGAGTGTTGATACCACTATTTGAGCACACTGTAGGAAATCCCCCCATGTGAGATATCCTAAAAATTTCCTTTCATGTAGGATAATATATCTTAAGTCCCACATAGGCAACTACTATACTCATCAATGAGCCCTTATACTCAAACGTATTCTTCGGGAAACCTACTAGCTCTCCTAAGCCGAACTTTTAGTTCTTTAAAGAAAACACATTCATTCTTTCAAACCATTCAACACTATCTTGTTAAGGGAAAAGGAATCATCGGGTATTGTCATACCCTAACTTAAAAGTCAATCAAAACACATCATATCAATTTGTAGCCCTTTTCACGTATCATTATGTTAACGACCACCCAAAATTTTAAACATCCAACGAGGGAAAATCATGCAAAAGGTTTTCATACTGAGCTTACTTCAAAATGTTCCCTTCTCAAGGGTACAACCATAATGTTGTCATGTTATGTTTATATTTATCAAAACCCATAGAGTTGTAAATTTTGACACAATACACGTTTTTCATTCATAAACCCCCTCTCAATATATAATAAACCATATCATACCATAATCATTAATAAAGGATTCACTCACAAACGTTCTTTGAAAAAAATCATACATTTAACTGATCCACAAGACTTGAAAATCAGAAACATCATAAAGGAGAGGGAATTAGGTCATTCATGCTCTCAATAAACTTTACCAATAACACGAAATCATACATATATAGTTATAGTTTAATTCCCATGGAAAGTGGTTCAAGAAAACATGTATTTTCAACAAAAAGATCCCATGATGCTTACTTTTCAAAACGATATCAAACACATCATTAAAAAAACATAATTGGGGATTTTTTTAAATCTTGATAACACATTAAAACTTATGCCCATGATTTTTAGATTAGTCATACATACCTTAGGTTATTTGATTTCAAAAATGGAACCTTAATCTTGATAACTTTCTTGAGAATCTTGAATTGAAAGGATTAGCTTCTTGATTTCTTGTTCTTGGAGGAGACCTTAATTTCCTTTGTTCTTGAGAGTAGAGAGGATTGAAGTGTATTTAAAACTGATAATGGTTGAATAAATAACGTTTAGGGTGCAATTTAATTCATGGGAAAGGTTTTTGGAGTGAGGAAAATCCAAAATACTCCTAAGGAAACAAAAAAAAGCTGCAAGAATTCATTAGTTGACGACCACGGTTGATGTGTCATCACTCAGGTGATAGGCCGCCACCTAGGTCATTAGTTTTGGGGTGGATTTTACCACTTTCTGCCCTAGGCTGACATCTAGGGCTGATAGGACATCACCAAGCTGATAGGTCGTTAGCCTCATCATCACATTTTGGTAGACAGACACTTCGAAGTAAAATGAACATAACATTATATTCCGCTATTGGATTTAGGTGAAACTAGTTGCGTTGGAAAGAAGACTCAAAAAACTTTCATGATATATATAGTATGACTTATAAATCATTATATACGAGAATTTATGATAGATAGAATTTGACCCAATTTTAGACCTTCACCAAAACTTAATTGATAGAAGAATTTTCAACTCGTGTTTGAGTTAGGGGATTTTTGTGACCTCAATTCATAGTAAAAGGTATTCATGCGCTATAGAATTGATCATCACACATATATTACTGAAGAATCATTAGGTTCGGATCTATATGTGTACATAAGATGTTTCAAACTTTAGCCCAAAAGTACAGGGGTTTACAATATCTCCGCTTGGGATCATTCATCCCCGAATGATGGGTTGGGACTTTTTGAAGCTATAAAAGTGTAGAATAAAGAAAGTAACATCACATTAAATATTTTTTCTCAACAAAATATGCGAAGGAAGTGAACAAGTTTCATGATAAACCCTAGAGAAACGTGTAAGCACGAAACATAAGATAATGAAACTTGACATCGACATGATCTTGGCATGTGTTTCATGGAAAATGATCAAAACATTGTAAGACATGAATTTTCCTAAGAATCCTTGGCCTGATTAAGATTGGTCAAGACATGATATGAGATTCTCATAGAAAATATGAATAGAAGCAATCTCCATCCTACAAGATACTATGAAAAGACTTAATCTTAGATACACTACTTGTTTACACCCTCAATAATAAATTACATGCCTCATCATTTCAAATTTACAATTCTCCCAATACACATCTAACCACACGAGTTTGATTCCAACTATATAATACTCCTATGTTGAAGCCTAACTCAGAGAAAAGAGGTGCTAGCTTTAGCTATAGGACCTTGTACTCAACCCCCCATTAAGAAAATTATTTCACTTTATCTCTATTGTCAAACACATTCAAATTTTAAATCAAAGAGTATTAACCACATAACCCATTGGTTTGCATTATCATCAATCACAATATTCAAGCCTATCATTGTTATGCCCACTTCATAGATCTCCCCACTAAGACCATCCAATTCTACCATTTTGACATAGACTTTCACCTTATATCTCATTCCTAACTTTTTTCCATAACAAAAGTTCACCTCCTTCTCTCCCCCTCTCTCCTATAATTTTTCCTAAAGAAATCACATCAAAACTTTGACATTCAAGATCATCTACTCCCCTACCAAAAACACCACCGTGCTTCCACCACAACTAACGTACTAATAAACGGAGGGTCATTAAGGGACCCGAGCATAAACATTGTGAATGGAAGTAACACTTATCAATCCATAACTTATACTTATTGCACTACTCAAGGAGGGACATGAGGTGAAGATACAATACAATGGATACGAAGTGCTTCATATATCAAGTGTCCGGATAATAAGTAAAAAGTCGTTCAGCAGGAACACAACACAACATGATTTACTTAGGACAAACCACAATTAGAAATGTGGATTCACATATCATGAGGTATATGGCATAAAGCTGAAATTTATGCAGTTAACAATTAAGACAAGGATTTCTACTTGACGCAATTTATCCTTATTTAAAGACATTAAATTTCCCATAAGTTAGCATAAACTTTATCACTTTGACTAATACTGATATAAAATGAATCGATAACATATGGAAGGCATAGTTTCTTCGAATCAAGCATTATCTTAGACATGGACTTTTATGAATCATGGGAACATAACATAGAGCTTGAATACATTGAACATTGGATCACTTAGGGACATTATTTCTTCTAGTTTGTAGGTCGAAACATAACATGAGTAACATAGATATCCCAAACCTTAGATATAGGTAAGACTTGAATACATAAGTCTTTTGGTACAATGACCTCTTAAGTTGGAGTTGGAGGAGCTTTCTTGAATAAGAATTGATTTTATCAAGATTCTTAATTGAAATTTGACACCACAAGAAAATTTGGGAACTACTTTAATCGATCATCTCCCTCTTAGACCAATGTCACACTCCTAGACTTCTAGAAATAACCTTACATCCAAATCTGTAGCCATAACTCTCAACGCAAAAGATACATCACTATAAACTTAAACTCAAAACTCTTCCTGATGAACTATACTCTGAAAATCTTGCTTTCCATAAATGCTACTCTTAACTTTCTCTAGCCTCTATAGCCATCACTCTACAACTCCCACTCTCATGAGCCTATGCATCTACACTCTTTATCACAAAGGGATATCAATATACACATGAATACAACCCCCCCCCCCAATAAATCTATAAAGACACTAAATTCTTTCTAGAATCTCTCCCTTTTTGGGAAAATAAATTGTAATTTCCTCCAACCCCCAAGGTCATTAACTTACAACTACCATCATCATAGGCATAGACACCCACGCTTCTAAACACTTAATACTCTATCTTTGATTTCTTAGAATGCTAGCTTTACACCTCTAATTACACAACTTACAACTTAACAAAATTTGCGAAACTATACTAAAGGCACATATTGCCTACCTATATTTACTCAATTTTGCTATAACAAACACCATACAACAACTACTTAGTCTTCCCCAGATGTCTCCCTGCTACAAATTTCAAGAACACAGACTAGGTACACCAAACACTTATACACATAAAATTGTATCTATCAACCTACTACCTGGGGTTCAACTTATTCATTTATACTCACGTTCTTATCCACTTAATGATACAACCATAATTCATCATTTTAACACTAGTACTCACGTATACATATAACTCACGATTAACACATAAAGGTTTCATAAATTATCAACCTAGGCCATTTTACACATCACATCAAGACTGCTAATTAATTCCAACAAAACATGCATCATTAATCTTATCATACTATTGTTACCACCACACTTAATATCTAACATTCAAGCCTATAGTCTAACAACACCAATCATATGGAGTATAACATATACTATACTAACCAATGGAATAGAAATATCAACCTGAATCTCAAATGTCATTTAGCTATGGCTGATAAGTTCATTTTCTCCACAACATTATACATACCTCCTCCCGTGTAGTACAAATTTAGAACTACTAGAGAAAAGGCAATTAACGGACTAAAGTCACATATTAGGGATAGTTAATCTAAATCTTATATTATAACCTGTTATGATCTTATATACTTATTCCACTCACTCACATCATATTTACTTAGCCACACATACATCACCACTACCTTCTAATTCCATGTACAATAATGAATTTCTACCCATAACTTATTGACTAGTCTACCCCCTTCCATTCATAATCTATAACTGATTTCTATAGCCACCATAACTATACATTCTAGGGTCTGTCCATAATTTAAATAAATAAAAATCATATCCTGCCACTTCCTTTACAGACTACCATACAATCTACAAATATTGCCACCACATTAGTCTACCACTATAAAATGGCAAACCATCCCTCAATCAATGGTTAAACAACTAAAACTACTTCTTTACACAAAATTCACTCTCACTCTAACTTATAATATTGTGACTTCATGTTTCCAACTTCTGGATCATCTCACTACTGGTAGGTCATGACAAATTAGAATATACTACTACTTGGGTGGAAATATAGTTCCAATAGTCTACTATACATCATTACCTTTATACATGATATCTACAACAAGAACATTAAAAGGGGACAGAATACACTTCATACCTCAGGCTGGAAAGCACGATTTCATCAAGAAAAGGGTATACACTAGAATCAACACCCCTTGAAGCACTAATGGACTCCACTCAAGTCCTTATGCTATCTCATAACTTTTATGGATAAATCTATTAGAGAGAACCACCTCGCTAGGGGAGCTAGACTCTTAGACTTGTATTGTCTCGATAATGAGGCATGGACCATGAAATTAGAACAAGGAAGGAATTTGGATAACTTTATTATAGACGATGCTATAGCACAAACTAGAGTATGAAAAAATAAGAAACAACTCCTAAATGCCCGGTAGCCTCCTGATTATAAGTGTGGTGCACAACACACACATAAGCAAGACTCTACTAGACATGATTTCATAGACAACCTGAGACCATGAACCATGCTCTGATACCAATTTTTTTATGACCTGAGCCGAGGCCCGAGATCCCTTCTCTAACTGGCCATCAACTACATAATTCATGTTCTATATGATAATTGTGGAAATACATAACAATATGAAAACATGGTCACAATCTTACTTCAACTCAATGATATGAAATTTGATTTAAAAACCTTCAAAAATACATGACACATGTCTGCAAAATATCTAACAATTTTGAAACAACATATGTCTAAAACTGGGACAAGTCCCCCAGTCGAACCATACAGCATAATAAACAATAATTTTTTAAAAATAGGACTTCCAAAATAAGGGAGCCTCACCAAATGCGCACTTTTTTCTGACAGATCTATGGTTTAGCTGAATCCCTAGACTGAGCCTCCGACCCTGAAATATTGGGGGTCAATACAAATGTATTGGTATGTGCAACAACCCAAAATATCACGCATTTAGACAAAATAGGTGAAAACATTTCACAATAATAGTGAACATTATATAAGTAAGAATTACATGGGGATATTTAGTAATTTCAAATCAATTCTTGGCAACCTTGACTAACTCCTTGTTATTCTTCTGAGCTAGTCGGTACACCCTATAAATTTTAAATTCCACGGGCTATATGGAACCCATCCTTGACTCGGAGGTGAAGCCTCCAATCGAAGTAGCCACCAGGATTGGAGTGGTGATACCCCATGTGAGCACACCACAGGAAATCCCCCTATATGAGATGTTCTAAAAATGTCCTTTCATGTAGGATCATATATCATAAGTCCCGCATCTGCAAATACGGTTTCCGGCGATGAGCCATTGTACTCAAACGCCTTCTTGGGTAAACCTACTATCTCTCTTAAGTCCAAATTTTAGTTCTTTGAAGAAAAATATTCATACTTTCAAAACATTCAAAACTATCTTGTTAAGGGAGTGGAATCATCGAGTATCATTATACCCTGACTTTCAAGTCAATCAAAACACATCATATCAATCTGTAGCCCTTTTTACGTATCATTATGTTAATGACCACCCTAATTTTTAAACATCCATAGAGGGAAAATCAGGTTTTCATATTGAGCTTACATCAAAATATTCCCCTCTCACGGATACAACCATAATATGGTCATGTTATGTTTATATTTATCAAAACCCATAGAATTGTAAAGTCTTACACAAGACACACTTTTCATTAAAAAAAACCCCTCAAAACGTAACAAACCATATCATACCATAATCATCAATAAAGAATTCATTCACAAACTTTCTTTGAAAAAAATTATACATTTATCTGATCCACAAGACTTGAAAATTAGAAACATCATAAAGGAGAGGGAGTTACGTCATTCATGTTCTCAATAAACTTTACAAAATACACGAAATCATACATATATAGTTATATTTTAATTCCCATAGAAAGTGGTTCAAGAAAACATGTATTTTCCTCAAAAAGATCCTATGATGCTTATCTTTCGAAATGATATCAAACACTTTATTACAAAACATAATTGGGATTTTTTTAAATCTTGATAACACATTAATATTTGGGCCCATGTTTTTTAGATTAGTCACACATACCTTAGGTTATTTGATTTGAAAAATGGAACCTGAATCTTGAAAACTTTCTTGAGAATCTTGAATTGAAAGGATTGGCTTCTTGATTTCTTGTTATTTGAGGAAACCCTAATTTCCCTTGTTCTTGAGAGTAGTGAGGATTGAGATGTATTTAAAACTGATAATGGTTGAGTAAATAACATTTAGGGTGTAATTTAATTCGTGGGAAAATTTTTTGGAGTGAGCAAAAATCAAAATACCCCTAAGGAAATAAAAAAAGTCGCAAAAATATATCAGTTGACGACCACGGTTGATGGGACATCACTCAGGTGATAGGCCATCACCTAGGTGGTCATCTTAGGGGTGTATTTTACCACTTTTTTCCCTAGGCTGGCATCTAGGGCTGATAGGTAACCTAGCTGATAGGTCGTCAGCCTCATCATCATATTTTGGAAAATAAACATTTTGAAGTAAAATGAACATAACTTTAAATTCTGCTATTAGATTATGGTGAAACTAGTTTCTTTGGAATAAAGACTCAAAGTCCTTTCATTTGATATATAGTAGGACCTATAAATCATTACATACGAGAAGTTATGATCGATGAAAGTTGACCCAATTTTAGACGATCACCAAAACTTAATCGATTGATCATAGTAAAAGGTATTCACACATATATTAATGAAGAATCATTGGGTTTGTATTTATATGTGTACATAACATGGTTCAAACTTTAGTCCAAATGTGCGAGGTGTTACATTTTTCCTATTTTTCACACAAGGATGAAACATGTAGATATTGATTTTCATTTTGTTCATGAGCAAGCTCAACAATAGGATTTTGAGGTTCATCACCTTCACTATCCTAATCAAGTTTCTGACATCCTCACCAAGCCTCTTCCACGTAGAGCTTTTCTACTATATTTTCACAAGTTGGGGCTTGTTCCTGTCACCCCTAATTTGTGGGGGAATATAAATAGATAATATGTGCCACCTTAGTTTGTTATTAGCTTAAGGTATTATAGCTATCGAGATATACTTAATTATAGTAGTAAGTTACGTGTTATATTTTGGAGTCTTATGGTTTCTTATATCTTATGTGTTTCTCCTTCTTTGTACTTATCACATAGTTTGTATCCAATCTATAAAGAGTTGTTGTACGTGAATAACATTCATCTTTCTCTTCTGCATCTCAAACCTTTATATAAATGAAAAATTCCTGAAACTATGTTTACCGACATAGGATAGAGATTATTTCACGAGGGGGGTGACTCTCTCTCTTTTTTTATGTGTCTCAAAAAGGGGCTAACCATGGATAATTGCTAGAAAATTATGTCATGTCATGTCCTATTCCCGGCAAGGTATAGGAAAACTTAGCTGATCGAGACGAGATCAGACTCCATGAGCTCATATAGTGGTTTATAACGGTTCGCTTCTCTCTCCCACAAATAATCAAAGGAATTAAATCTACTTTACTTGGTCATTATAAATTTAGTTTACATTTTTGTTCTTTTCTAGTTTCCTTCTCTTGTATTTGAGTTTAATTGTTACCTCTAATCTCTTTTTGTACTACCCTTCTACAGTGGTTTTACATAACAGTACATTCCACATATTGACCGTCTTTGGCACTACATTATTTTATGATGTAGGTTTAGTTCTCGAGTCCATGGTCAAGTTCCTCATTAGGATCTCTATCTTCTGCTATTGGTGAGCCTCTTTTCCACCAGAAGCCAGACGAGATATGATAATTATTTGTGTATATTTTCTCTTCTTTTCGTATTGGTACGTATTATAGGCTTTACAAGTTGGTGTTGTTGTCAAACAAACTTTTAAATTTCTAGTATTTATCATGACTATTAGTATTGTATTAAATTAAGTCGTGCTAATAAAACTTGATGATAATATTTTGACTTTAAGCAATCTTATTTCAATCACATATTATTTTAGTTATAATCTTTCATGTTGGTTGTATTCTCATGTGTTACGATAGAATGTTCACTCGTACTAGCAATAGTATTGGGTGCGTGCCCTGTCCCGGGCCTCGGCTTGGTGTGTGACAAGATGCTTCATGTGTAAGTAAACAATAGAGAAGGTCAGCCATCTCATTATTCATTGTTAATTTACAACTTAGTTGTGGAGTATCATCTTAAACCTCATACGCAAATCCTAGACTATACCTAGAAATATTTTAGAAGCTCTCTGTAACCGGGAGAAAATAGGTTCATAGGCTAAGGGCAAGAGTAGAGGGAGAATTTTCATTGCATGCATTTAGTGGACAATTTGGAAGGAAAGAAACCCTAATTTTTTTGTTATATAAAGTATGATGTGCATAAGATCAAGTTGAACTTCATCTTACTGCTATGTTTTTGTTGTAATCATATTTACTCTAATGTTACTTTCTTTGTCACTTATGTTTTAGACTCACTATATGTAGTGGATAACAAATTTTCACAACTTTCATGTAAATATGGTTTTAATACTACCTAGGTTCTAGTTCATTGATATAATAACAATTAGCAATTTTTTTAACTAATCTAATATTATCTACTGCCCTCCATGCTCCCAAGTGATTGTGTGGTGTTCTTCGTTGAATGCTACATTATTTACCTAGAAGAATAGGGATCGATTCCCACTTTATACTTTCTTTTCTTATTCTTTATCTAATTCTCCCTTGTTCCATAAATCCTAAATCTTTCTTTAGTTTTATCTAAGTTGTTTCTTTGTATGGTAACATGGTTTGGCACTTATTTTCATTATTGCATTACTATGACTTGGCTGCAAGTGACATATTCTGGACATAGAGTTTTTTTTTTTTGGGGAGGGAGCTAGTTATTCATTGTGAGGGTGGGGGGAAGAGCATCTTTTGAATTTCTTAAGAATGACATAAGGGTATGGAATAAGGAAGCATTCGAGAGGTTAGAGGTGGAAATGAGGAATATTACGAATGAAATAGGGGAGTATGAAATAACAGGTATGAGAAGGGAGTTAGGTAAGAGAGAAAAGTAGTAAAAAATGTTCTAAAAGGAGAATATCTTCTTTGACTTTGGCTCAAGAGAATAATTGGAGACAAAAATTGAGGAAGTTGTGGTTGGAAAAGAGTGGTTACAGTACTAAGTTTTTTCATAGGTAGCAGTCACAAATAGGAGTATGAATTTGATAGTCTATAGAGATGGGGGAGGGACTTAATAGGGAGAGGAGGAAGTGGAGAGACAGAATCTATTTGTTTTTATAAACGATTGTTCAAAGAGAAATTACAGTAGAGGCTAAACTGGTGGGATTAGATTCCAATCAGGTTGAACAGAAGAACAGCTAGAAGCTAAAGAGGGTTATAAAGGTGGAAGTGTGAGGGGTAGTAGAGTGTTGTGAGGGTAATGAAGTTCTAAGGCTGGATGGATTCTCTTTGGCTTTCTTCCAATATTGTTGGAGCACAATGAAGTATGATGTTATGACTATTATTGATGTTAAATTACAAGAATGGCCAAATTATTAAAATAGCCACTTGAACATATCAGTGGTCTTGAAGTCTTGCTTCTGTACTTTCATTAAGTCCTTCAAACTTATGATGGAAGGTTAAGTGCTTCAAGTCCTTGATGCCTATGTTGTTGTCTAAATTCATTTGAGCATGTTATAAACTTTAAAATCTCTTTTAATGAATCTTCCCTATTACTTTGAACTCTTTATGAGTGATCAAAAGTTTCTATATTCATGATAGCTTACACCCTTTTTGTTGATATTAATCTTGCTACCTCGATTAGTGTTTGAAATTTGGCCAATATTCATGGGGTCACAAATGGATGGAACTTGTTGAGATTTTGAGTTTAGGAGAAATCTCAAGAATTGAGAGGTGCCCAAGCTTCATCTATTGCTAGTTTTACTTTACAAGCAATGTGATCCTATTGTTAGACCTGATGCTTTGAGTTGAGAGTTGGTGAAGACCTATTTTTTCTCAGTTAAGTCCTATTAGAAGCTTCTGGTTAGGGCAGAGGTTAGTTTTCCACATGGTACAGTTTGGATTCCTAAGGTGCCAAGAAAGGTGTGCTTCTTCACATGGGCATTTTTTACGGCGGAGAATCTTAGGAAATGAAAAATTGTACAAATAAGCTAATGGTTCCTATGTAAGTAGATGAGTGAGGACGTGGACCAAATTCTATTACATTGCAAGTTAACCATAAACAATGGGCGATATCTTTAGTTTGTGTAGGATTTCCTAGGTAATGCCAAGATATGTAAAGGAGTTGATGTTATGCTGGAAGAGCGGAGGTAGGAGAAGAAAGAACAAGGCTTAGAAATTACTCATTATTTAATTTGGATCATTTGGAAACATAGAAATATAAGAGCTTTGGAAAAGGTGGGGTTAACTTTTGCGCAATTGAGGAGTAGTCTTCAATTTTTTTTGGTGCACCCATGTAGTTCCTGTTTGTATAGAGGATTAGTGTCTTTTAGAAAGAACCATATAGTATAGCTTTCTCCAATTTTTGGGTTTACCACTTGTATAGACCAAGTTTTCCTTGTTATTATTAATGAAATCTTTCACTTGATTGAAAAAAGGATGAAATGGGTATATATTTGTTAAAAGCCAAAAAAAGAAGTTTTTCCCTGCTAAGATGATGCTTACCCTGTTTGGTGCTAAACTAAAAATATTGATAGACTATGTGGATAAGAAATCTGATGTTTATTTGGTATTTAATGGGATAGTCTATCAAACTATAACGCCCCAAAATCTGATTCTCGGGACACCACACGGTGCTCCAAACTAGAAGTAGTCCTAAGCTAATAATGACTGCTTTCTAATAAATCTAAATCTCAAAATAGGGGAAATATGAATGTAAAATCTTAATAAATGTAGAAATTTTATCTGAATAATTAGAGTACATCTGAAAATACTAATCTCATCAATCTGATAAGGCAAATACTGAAAGATCTTAATACAACAACTGAAATCTAAAACTGAATCTAGTAGTCCGACAAGCCTCTACTGACTGAATCTAGTGATTCACTAGGAAAGGATCTAGCTGACTCAAACTATCTGAAATGACTGATGAATCATCTACTAAGAAATTGGAAATCTAAATAGCTAAGTCCCTAAACTATAAGGACTTACCAACTGCATAGACGTAGATAAGATGCTTGAAAATCACCCACGCAGCTAAGATTGAGCACCTGAACCCACATTATGAGACAATGTAGCACATAAACATATATATGGATCAGTACTTTGATGATGTACTAAGAATATGGGGGTGAACGCAATAAGAAAACAATATCATCACAATTTATAAAATCATGCATGATAAATGTAAATTACTCACATAGGCTTGAGTAATCTAAAATTTGAAGATCGTAAATCGTGAATAGTAAAGCATATAGTATAAATCTTGTGAGTCATAATACTTAGTTCTTAAATCTATTATTTTGGAAATCTATTACGTCATCATGTCAACTGTAGGGGAAAATAATTCATCTCAAGACTTGTAAGAACCTTAAAACCATAGTTTCCAAAACGTAATCTTTTATCTTAAGGCTTTAAACCAATAGACTATTTTAAGAGTAGGGGACATCTTTTGGGAGATTCTTATAGCCGACACAACCCATGTGAGCATTCATAGAGTCCAATATCTTATCCACGTTAGGGAGAGATGCTCTACCTTTGCCATCGATATAGTAATTCTTATCTTATGTGATCACAATCTTAGTCATCCATGTAGAAGTGGAATTAATCTTAATCCTACGGTGGCTCATAGTTTTGGGTCATGAAACCTTGGTAACATATCCATCTCAGTGCTAAATACTACTCTCATTCTTATGCTCAATATCTTAGAAAATCAACTTCAAAATAGTACAAGGGTTTGTAAGGAAACCAATTATTCTCTTTGTTTTCTTTAAATCTCAAGCCATATGAAAAATGTGAATTCTTATCTTAGCTTAGGACGAAAAGGTCAAATCTTTATCAAAGATCTCAGAAAAAACTTTTCACATGGTACTCATGGAACCAATAGTCTAAAAATAACAATCTTTAATTAGGGTTTAATGACCAATGCATCAAACTTATTTTAAACACAATAAAATTCATGCTCGGTAATGTAAACATGTATAATTCAACTTAAAATTTGGAAAATTTCTGCAACGTGCATAAAAATATGGACATAAGCATATAATTCAAATTCCAAATCAATGAGAATCTCATAAGCTTGTAAATGATAAATATGGGTATAAACCCTAGTTTCAATCTTATGAGAAATCACATAAAATTCAGTAAATTCATAATTAAAACTGACTTTAGGGCACAGGGATGAAAGGAGTATCCTTGTTCATAATCCCATATACCTCAATTGGTGAACTAGATGCTAAGACTTGAATTTTTTATCTCTATTGATGCTTTTATGGTTGAATTCTTGGAGTTCTTGACTAGAGAATTCTAATTCTTGAATTTCCTTGGAAGATTAATGGAGGAATTGTGTTTTCTTTGAGAGAAAGTTTGATGATCTAGGGTTTGTCTTTTGAAGAGAATTATGAATAAAGCATAATGTTCTTTGAAACATGATAAATATTTTGTTTTTGGACGGATTGGGGTTTGGGGATTTACCAAAATGCTCCCTTTAAGCTTTTAAATGAAAATGGAAAACGTACATTTTTCCAAAATAAATGGATACCACGACGTGTAACTATCATGGTGGATCACTGGAATTGGACAATCGGGAACTGGGCAGACTTTGTGATGCATCGCTATCGCGGTGTCCTATAGTTTTGCCATTTTGGCTATTAGTGCGACGTGCCAGTATTGCATAAGGCTACTTGTTTTTCTAAAAATGGTAAATTGGCACTCTCCATGATATGGTGCTATCGCGGAGGGCCACTGGATAATGAAAAATTAGATTATTTCTATCTCTGCGATGCGCTGAGTTCCCAAATAATGGTGTTTTATGACTGGAACTTAAAATAGTCATAACTTCTTACTCGGTTGTCAGATTTAGGCAAATCTTATATTGTTGGAAAGTTTATTCAATTTTCCACACATTGAAAAGTCAAAATCTTGAAAATATCAAATGAAATAAAAAGGTATTCATCTTTGAAGAAACTCTTTGTCTTTCTAGGGATGAATTTTATGCTAGGAAAAGTTTGGGGTATTACAACATCTCCCCCTTAGAAATATTTATCCTAGAATGTTTCTAGTTAGACTAAGAATAATAAGGAATCTAAGGATATCTGGTTGTATGAAAACTTGAAATAAATTGCTAAATTGAATTTGAATCATTCTGATCTTCTGAGTTAATGTATGAGTGAATGAACTTACATGGGAACAACTATATAGCTGAATCTTTGATTAGAAAAGAACTGAATTAAGGAGCAGTATTACCTTCAGCTATAGCTTAGTTTATGTAGAAGAGGTGAGGGTATTTGTCTTGTATATCTACTTCTGCTTCCCAATTAGCTCCCTCAACATCCTGATTCCTCTAAAGAACTTTGACCAAGGGAACATCTATGTTCCTTAGTATACGGATCTGATGATCTAAAATCTAAGCTGGAATCTATTCGTTTGAAAGGTTGTTCTGAATATTTGAGATTTCTAATTGATCTACAATAGTGTAGTGACCGATGCACTTCTTAATCCAAGAGACGTAGAATATAGGATGAATGGTTGACAAATCTTTGAGTAACTCAAGATCATACGATACTTTCCCAACATGACTCAGAATTCTATAAGGGCCAACATACCGAGCAATAAGCTTCCCCCTTTTGCCAAATTTCTTTGCCTCTTTCATTGGTGAAATCTTCAAGTATACTAAATCATCAACCTCAAACTCGATGTCCCTTAGTCTCATATCCACATATGACTTATGATGGCTTTGGGTTGTTTTATCTTTATCTAATCAACTTAATTTTCTAAATAACTTCAAACACTACATCAGGCCCAAATAAAGCGGCTTCACCCACTTCAAACCAACCTATGGACGATCTACATCTCATCCCATAAAGAGCCTCAAACGGAGCCATCTGAATGCTAGAATGGTAACTGTTATTATAAGAAAACTCAATCAATGGGAAATGCTCATCCCAACTACCTTTGAAATCAAGAGCATATACTCTCAACATGTCTTCTAGAGTTGGATGGTCCTTTCTTCTTGACCATCTGTCTGAGGGTGGAAAGATGAACTAAGATGGACTTGGGTACCAAGACCCTTATGAAAGGCTCTCCAAAATTGGGAAGTGAACTAAGTACCCATATCTGAAATAATAGACAAAGGAACTTCATGCAATCTAACTAACACTTGGATATACAAGTTAGAATAATCTTCAGTTGTATAGGACATGTGAACTGGTAAGAAATGCACTGACTTAGTCAATCTATCTATAATAACCCAAATCGAATCATGATGGCGATGCAAATGGGATAAACCAGTCATAAAATCCATATTCACCTCTTCCCACTTCCAAGTGGGATACCAAACCCTTGCAACTTACCTCTAGGTCTTTGGTGCTCTACCTTAACCTGTTGACAAGTTTCATATTTTTCCATAAACTGTGCTATATCTCCCTTCATATCATTCCACCAATAGATTTCTCAGAAGATGTAGTACATCTTGGTAGAACTTGGATGAATAGAATAATGCGCACTATGCATGTAATGCCCCAAAATCTCATCCCAATACATCACATGGTGGTTAAGGATATAAGCAGCCCTAAGCTAACCTTTGAGGCTGTTACTAAGTGTAGAGACTTAATTCAAGAAAATTAGACCAAAAAAATGGTACTTTCATATCATGTCTAAACTGAAATAACGAAGAAATACTATCTGAGTAGCAAAATACTGAGAAAAAGGTCTAAAATACAACTGATTATCTGACAAGCCTCTATTGCTAAAGAACTAGAGAGTCATTGGGAAAGACCACCAAGCGACTTGAACTGAATGTATTAAAACAAACTACTATGAATACTGAAAGTCTGAAGAAGTAGGTCCTCAAACCATGAGGACTCACCAACAACGAAAGTGTAGATAGAGGTACTCGGAGATCATTGTCACTGCTGAGACTGAGCACCTGAACCTACATTATTAGGCAATTTATCACATAGACATATATGTGGATCAGTACTTTGAGGATGTACTGAGTATATGGGGTGATGTTAGGTGTATTTATGCATTCTAGCATGACTATTTTAGACTTTTTAGACTTGTTTTGAGGATCATTCTTATACTATATGTGTTGATAATTATATAAATGAGAATTCATGTGTATAAGTATGTGTTTACAATGTTTAGTTATGTTTTCACATGAGTTTTGATTCAATTCGACCATTTATAGTTCAAACAAGAAAACTAGAGTGACTACCTTAAGCTAGGTTTTGTTTAGTCTATCGTGTTGGGTTCTAACATGTTTAATGAGTTCCTAAGGTTGTTATTGTGTATTTATATGTTAAACAAATTTTTGATAATATTTAAGTGTCAATTGGATCAATACGAGAGTCGAAATAGTAAGTTAAAGAGTGAAATGAAATTAGCCTATGCTTACCTCATGTTTGTGATTCACCGTCTTTGATGTTGTGTTGTCTTGAGCTTTGAATTTTTGTGTTTAATTCTTTAGGAGGATTGTTTAATTGATTGTGATGATATATGAAGGATATACAAGCTTTAAATCAAGTTGAAAAACTCAAAAGGGCTCAAAATGGCTCAACGGAAGCACAATACTCAACTCGATGCAAATTCCGACACATGAAATATGATGGCCGAGTATGGGAGTGTGAATAGGTATTTTGGCTCGTGGTTTCTTCGAAAATTCTCAGAAAGGACCAAAAACAGTGGGTACATTTGATGTGCATCCATCACATGCTCCATTGCGGAGAAATATAGCATGCGACGCATGCTACATTGCGGAGCAATATAGCGTGCGAAGCATGCTATATTACAGGGGTAATATTCCTTATAGAAATTCAAGAATCAAACTTCCTATGAGGGCATGCGATATGTATGTGTCGCATACTCCATTTTGAGGTAATGTAGCATGCGATGAATGCTCTATTCCAGTGCAGAATAACATGCGACACATGCTCCACTCCACCCCTGGCAAATTTTGTCTAGTATAAAAGGAAAATGAAGCACAATTAGGGAAGGCTTGGACATTTTGTAAAACAAAGAAGAGGCAGAAATGGAGAAAATCTCCATTTTAGGGTTCTTAGACTTGTTTTTCACTTTTTTCAATTGAAGATTTGTTTTAGGTATGATTTATTACTTGTTTTTTGTTTTGAATTCCATTATTAGTAGCTAAATACCCTTTTTTTGGGGTTGAGGCCAAGAACATGAATACTCTTTAATATTCTTGATTGTAGTTTAATTTTGGATTATCATATGGATTTTTCTTAATTTCTTGAGTTCACTGTTTTGATGATTAGCTACCATTAAAATAAATCTATATTTCTATGTGAATGAGAGAGGGGAATCATAGGATAGAATGAAGAAATTAAGGAACAAGGTTCTTACTCTTTTATGAAATAAGGGGTTTGAATTAGCATCTAGGATAGGAATATACCAAGAAGCCTTGTTTGATTCAATTGCAAGAAGATAAATTCATATATTTAGAAGAATTGTTGTATCTCTATGGGAGTTTTAGATGCAATGATCAATAAATAAAAGTTTTGAGGCCGTTAGACTAAAATCGTAGTATAACCTTGTGAATTAACAATCCGATAACAAATTAAACTGAAATAGGAATAGAGATTTGTATGATTGTTCGAAATGCCTCAACCCTGGTCTTTAATCCTTTGATTGTCCAAGATTTTATTTTATGCACTAGTTTAGATTAGTTTTAATTTACAAAATTAAAAATTTATTTGCTACTCTCCTCAATTAGTTAAACTAGAATAGGATATGCGTCAAATGCAAGTCCCTGAGAGATCGATACTTGGGCTTCCTTGAAGAAACTATATTACTTGATAAGACCACGTACACTTGCGTGTGCGCTTGGGAGCTGTCATGGGGTGCATACAATAAGTAAACAATGTCATAAATCATTACAAAAACATGCATGCTAGATAAAAGTGACTCACATATAGCTTGAGTAAATTAAATAGCCAAATCTCATAAATCATGACTAATAAAGCATGTAGTAAAAAGCTCGTGAGTCATTATTTTTAGTTCTCAAATCTGTATCCTTTTCTTATTCTCTTAACCTTGTAAGCTAAATGAAAACTGAAACTCATTCTACTTAGGAAATACTTTATCTCAAAACTTTAAGTCAATAAACTTTCTCAAGAGTAGAGGATATCTTTGAAAAAATTAGGGATTTTAAGAATTTGGGAACCTTTGGACTTGAAACAATAACTTTCAAAAAAGATATTTTTATCTTATGGAAAATAGAGGACTTCTTTTAAAACTTAAGGGTCTTAGAACTTTGGGAGATTGTGGGACCTTGGGAGTTTCTTCTAACCGACATAAACCATGTGAGATGAGATAGAGTCCAACGTCTTGCCTACATTGGGGAGAGTTTTTCTACCCTTGCCATCGGAATAGAACCTTATCTTTAGTGATCACTATCTTAACCCACTATAGGCAATTATAAACCTAAGGTGGCTCATAGTTCTTAGGCATGAGACCTTGGAATCATACCCAACCCAGTGCTAAATACTACTACCATACTTAGGCTCAGAACTTTTAGAAAAATCCACCTTAAAATAGTATAGGGATGTATGATGAAATCCATCTATGCTTCTATTTTCTTTAAATCATCAATAATGTGGATTCCTATCTTAGCTTGGGATCAAAGATCTATCTTTGTTAAAAAATCAAAATGCTTTTTTGTTGAATCATTCTAATAACACAAGCTTCAGGAATACATCAAAATTATACTTGTACTTAAGGCATATACACAATACACAAATATTCTGAATTTCATAATGAAACTTAAATTTTGATATCGATCTTGGAAAATACTTGAAAACATCAATTCATTATAGGGATGTACCATTCATAAAATAAATTCACAATTTAAAACATAAACAGTGAAATAACATGAAATTTCAAGATTTGAACAACTTATAAATCCATAAACTCAAAACAAATTAGAATGGGCATAAACCCCACTTGAAAAACATGAAATTCTTTAATAAAAATCAAACCTTTGAGCACAAGAACGAAAGAATGGTTCCTGTTTAAACCCCACATACCTTAGATTATGAAATTTTGATGAACACTTGCTTTTGGGACTCTATTCGCGACTTTGAACGGAGATTCTTGAAGCTCTTGGTTTGGGAATTCTAATTCATGACTAAATTTTAAAAAGTAACGATAAAATCTTTTTTTTCTTGAATGTTGGGTTCAAACCCTAAACTTTGTTCTTGATGAATTTGAGAGAAAGGACTATAGTTTGGTCTTTTAGGGGTGAAATCCCATGTTATGGCCGAAAAGGGGGTGGAAAATACCCTTTTTTACTTTAATGAGACAGAGTGGAATGCTAAAAATTTGCTCCAGCCGGACTGGCCAGGGCGCCGCGAGGTCTAGTCCGCCGGACTGGGAAATGCACCGCCTTTCCCATCACGATGCCCCCCAGGTACAATACTGGGCAAGGCGTCGCGGGCTAATCACCCTGACTTACTATTTTTCCACCCCAAACACTCCCTTACGCTAGTCCAAAAATTCATAAACTCACCCGAGATGTACTCTTGACTTGCCCCATCGTGAATCAACAAAAAAAATCAATAAACGGAGGTCGGTAAAGTCATGGAATAAATCCTCAAAGTTTGAAGGCTTATGAAATGATTATGTTCCAACACTTAGCCACATTTTCTAAGTGTGAAGCTTCTATTGACATGCTTTAAAGATCTTAGACAACGAGGAAAATTTGCGGGGTCTTCATATGCGGCTCCGCCATAATTCGCTACCTCAAATCATCAACACATAGCACACACATTCTACTTTGATGTCACAACACGCCATCTCCCTCTTGAGAGAAAACCTCTACCTGTTGGTCCTTAACTAACTCCTTCAGCTTGACCAAACTAGAATCCATATCTTGTTTGTCCCTCATTTCTGAAACTAGGAAAGATTCGGAACTACTCTGAACCCAAACTTTCCATTCAGTTGAATCAATCAACCTAACACCCAACTAGCCAAATGATGAACTTCTTGAGCTAAATTTTTCTTATGCTTCTCCACATGAGAAACACTTCCCATAGACAACCTTCTAAGGGTGTCTGCCACTACATTGGCCTTGCCCAGATGATACAACACACTCATGTCATAATCCTTCAACAACTCCAACCACCTTATCAGATGAAGATTCAACTCCCTAAGAGTAAACACATACTATAAGATTTTGTGAACCTTGAACACATCAACATGCACACCATACAGATAGTGCCTTCAGATTTTCAAAGAAAACACAACAACAACTAACTTAAGAACATGGGTTGGGTAATTATTTTTATGAGGCTTCAACTGTCTAGAGGCATAGGTTCTTACCTTACCTCTATGAATTAACACACAACCCAGAACAACTCTAGAGGAATCATAATACACCACAAAACCATTTGTACTATCAGGTAATGCTAATAGTAGGCCTGAAGTGAGTCGAGTCTTCAACTCCTGAAAACTCTTCTCGCAGGAATCTGACCACAGAAACATAACTTTATATGGGATCAATCTAGACATAGGGGATAAAATAGATGAGAAACCTTCAACAAAATGGTGATAATAACCAGCTAGACCCATGAAACTCCTAATGTCTGATGGAGAGATAGGTATAGGCTAATTTCTTACAACTTCTATCTTTTAGGGATAGACTTTAATGCCATCAACGGAAATAATATCACCGAGAAAGGCTATTGATCTTAGCCAAAACTCACACTTGTTGAATTTGGCGAATAATTGATGATCTTTAAGAGTTTTTAAGATAATTCTAAGATGATATACATGGTCATCCTCACTACGGGAGTACACAAGGGTATCATCTATGAATACTATGACAAAAATGTCTATATAATGTTTAAACACTCAATTTATGAGGTCCATGAAAGCTTTTGGAGCATTGGTTAACCCGCAAGAGATGACTATAAACTCAAAATAACCATAATGGGTTCTAAAGGTTGTCTTTGTAATATCACACTCTCTTACTTTAAGCTGATGATATCAAGATCTAAAGTCTATCTTGGAAAAGTAACTTGCACCTTAGAGTTGACCAAACCGGTCATCAATTATAGGAACAAGATATTTGTTTTTGATTGTAACTTTATTCAGTTGGCGATAGTCAATGCACATATGAAAATATCCATCTTTCTTTTGAACGAATTGGATGGGAGTGCCCCATGGAGAAACACTAGGCCTGATGAAGCCTTTATCTAAAAGATCTTTGATTTTCTGTTTAAACACCTTAAGATCTGAGGGATCCATACAATATGGAGGAATAAAAATAGGCTGAGTATCTAAGAAAAGTCTGTAACACCCCTAAATCTCATCACGAGATGGCACACAGTGTTTAAGGCTATGAGTATCCCGAAGCTAACCATTTTGAGCCTGCTACTACTTTTAACACTTACTTTAAGAATAATATAGCAAAACAAAAGAACTGTCATATTATGTCTAAACTGAAATAATAAAGATATACTGTCTGAATAACAAAATACTGAAAAGTCTAAAACACCTCTGATAGTCTAGTATGACAATGCCTCTATTATTCAAGAAATATAGAGTCCTTCGGACTGACCCCAACTGACTCGAATTGAACTGATGAACAAAATCAACTGATATCATGATTGTAAATTTGAAAAATATGTCCTAGAACCTTAAGAACTCACCAACTACAGAGTGTAGATAAAGGTACTCGGAGATCACTATCGCGGCTGAGACTGAGCACCTGAACCTACATTATGAGACAATGTAGAACATAGACATATATGTGGATCAGTACTTTAAGGATATACTGAGTATATGGGGTGTATGCATTTAGTAAACAACATCATTACTTTTTATAAAAACCATACATGAAAATATGAATGACTCATGTAGCTTAAATAAGTTCGAAATATAAAACTCATAAATCATGAATAGCGAAGCATGTAATATAAATCTCATGAGTCATTATGCTTAACTCTAAAATCTGTATTTTCCTCTTATTGTTAAAACATGTAGGTATAAAGGAATCTTGAAACAAAAATTTTCAAACTTTTACTTTTATCTTATATTGAGGAGAATAGGACTTTGGGGACTTAAGAGCTTGGGAACTTAAAACTATAAAACTTTGGAAACTTAGAGACTCTTGTTACCTTGGAAACTTTGACACTTTACGACTTTGGAATACTTTGGGAAACTTGGGATTATTGAACTTTTAGATTTTCTTTAACCGACTTAAACCATGTGAGCTGACATGGAGTCCAACATCTTGCCCACGTTGGTTAGAGAAGTTCTACCCTTACCATCAGAATAGAACCTTAACTTTAGTGATCACTATCCTAACCCACTTGGGGTAAATCAAATCCTACGGTGGCTTGTAGTACTGGAGCATGAGACCTTGGAATCAAGCCCAACTCGGAGCTAAATACTACTACCATACTTAGGCTCAGAACTTCTAGGAAATCCACCTTAAATAGTACAATAAAGTGTAATGGAAGATAGTTATGCTTCTCTTTGATTTAAATCAAAATGATGTGAACTCCTTTCTAAGCTTAGGACTTAAATATCAAAACTTGCTTAAAATCGACTTTCTTGAATACCAAGACTAAAATTCATGGCTTACAACCCATACTCGAAATCATGTCAAATCAAGACGTACTTCATACTTGCAATAATTGTCATCAAAAAACTTTATCAAATCTCAAACTTTACTCTTGGATTCCAAAGCTTGCAAGTATATGTAGACTCAAATGGTTATAGTTTCACAACAAAACTTAGTTCTTAATACTATCTTAGAAATACTTGAAATTAAAAATTCATGTAGGAACATGCAAATTCATGGGATAAAATATCAATTCATACAATACTAGATAGGGTCGATACACAATTCAAGAATTTAACAATTTATAATCTCATGAACTTGAAACGAAGTAATTTAGTCATAATTATCACTAGAAAACATGAAATTCTTTAATAAAAATCAAAACTTTGGGCACAAGAATGAAAAGTTGTTCTTGTTCAAACCCCACATACCTTGAATTATTACTTTGAATGAATTCTTTCTTAGGGGACTCTATTTGCGACGTTGAACTGCTATTCTTGATGCTCTTGGTTTGGGGATTCCAATTTTTAAAGAAAATTTGAAATGCGATGATGGAATCTTTGGATTTCTTGATCTTTGCGTTGAAACCCTAGGCTATGTTCTTGAGTAATTTATGAGAATGACCATCTATTTTGGTGATTTGGGGATTAAATCCCGTGTTAAAGCAAAAAGGGGAGGGAAAAAAATACTAAATTTCCCCCTTGGACGGGGATTTTAAAAGCTAAAATAACTGGGCATCAACATGATTGGAGATGCGGTGCATCGATGGTATAGATGCAAACTCAATGCATCGCGCCATAATCACGCCAAGCCTGAGTACTTTTACTCGAAATTCCTACACAAAATTTGACCAATGCAATGGGAAACGCGGCGCGCTAAGATCTCATTGGTCCACTATTTTGGGACTCCAAACAAGGTCTAAATGCGGTCTAAAAAATCTGAAAATTGTCTGGGAACACCTATTGACCTCCCGGATCATAAATTAGCTAAAATTCAAACTATCGAAGGTTGGGAAGATCGCGAAATAATTCGTCGAAGTTTGAAGGTGCTAAAATGAACTAAGTCCCAACACTTAGTCAAAATTTTGAGAATAAGGCATCTTTTAACATGCTATAAAGGCTTAGATGACGAACAAAACTTGCGGGGTCTTACAATATCTCCCCCTTGGGAGAATTCGTCCATGAATGCCACTATCTAGGTTAAGAATATATAGAAAACTGAGTATGCACAGCTGAAACAAATGCTAAATTAACTCTACATCGTGCTAAACTCTTTAATACCTTTGAGAATGCACGAACTCATAATATGAATAACTATATAGCTGAATCTTTGATTAGAAAGGTGAGGAATTAAGGAAGAATAGTACCTTTGGCTAGATCTAAATATGCATAGAAGGGTTGTGGGTACTTGGCTCACATATCCGGTTCTGCTTCCCAAGTAGCGCCCTCATTCGACTGATTTCGCCATAGAACTTTGATCAAGGGAACTTCATTGTTCCTTAGTCTACGGATCTGGTAATCTAGGATCTCAACTGGAATCTCATCATACGAAAGACTATTCCAAATATCTCAACTCTTCGAAGGATCTACAACAACAAAATCACCAATGTGCTTCTTAAGCATGGAGGCGTGAAAGAAAGGATGAACAGTCGATAGATTTTTGGGAAACTCAACTTCATAGGCTACTTTCCCAACACGGCTTAGAATTCTATAGGGGCCAACATAACTGGCACTAACTTCCCTTTCTTGCCATTTTTTCACCCCCTTCATGGGTGAAATTTTTAGGTACACCAAGTCATCAACTTCAAACTCAAGATCTCTTCTCATCACATCTACATACAACTTTTGATGACTCTACGTTGTCTTCAATCTCTCTCTAATTAGCTTGACTTTATCCATAGCCTTAAACATTGCATTAGATCCAATCAAAGAAGCCTCACCAACTTCAAACTAACCTATGGGCAATCTACATCTCCTCTCATATAAGCATCAAATGGGTCCATCAAAATGCTAGAGTGATAACTATTGTTATAAGCAAATTCAAGCAATGGCAAATGCTCGTCCCAACTATATTTGAAATCAAGAGCACATGCCCTCAACACATCTTCTAGAGTTTGGATGGTCCTCTTAGCCTGACCATTTTTCAGCGGATGAAAGGCGGAATTAAGATACACTTGGGTACCAAGACCCTTCTGAAACACTCCACAAAACGCTCAAGATGTACTTCATACTTGCAATAATATCATCAAAAAACTTTATCAAATCTCAAACTTTACTCTTGGATTCCAAAGCATGCAAGTATATGTAGACTTAAATGGTTATAGTTTCACAACAAAACCTAGTTCATAATACTATCTTACAAACACTTGAAATTAACAATTCATGTAGGAACATGCAAATTCATAGGATAAAATCTCAATTCATCTAATACAAGATAGGGTAGATACACATTTCAAGAATTTAACAATTTATAATATAATAAACTTGAAACAAAGTAATTTAGGCATTATTTTCACTTGAAAACGTTAAATTCTTTAAGAAAAATCAAAACTTTGGGTTCATGAACGAAAGGTTGTTCTTGTTCAAACCCCACATACCTTCAATTATGACTTTGAATTAATTCTTGCTTATGGGACTCTATTTGCGACTTTGAACTTCTATTATTGATTCTCTTTGTTTGGGGATTCCGATTCTTGAAGAAAATTCAAAATGTGACAGTGGAATCTATGAATTTCTTGGACTTTGGGTTGAAACCCTAGGCTATGTTCTTGTGTAATCTGTGAGAATTACCATCTATTTTTGTGATCTAGGGATTAAATCTCGTGTTAAAGATGAAAAGGGTCGTGGGAAGAAAATAAATTTCCCCCTTGGATGCGGACTTTAAAAGTTGAAATAACTGGGCATCGATGCGATTAGCAACGCATCGCGTCAATGGTATCGACGCGAACTCGACACATCGCACCATAATTTGCTCCAAGCCTCAGTACTTTTACTTGCAATTCCTATATAAAATTTGACCAATGCGATGGGTGATGTGGCACACCGAGATCGCGTTGGTCCACTATTTTGGGACACCAAACAAGGTCTAAACGCGGTTTAAAAAATCCAAAACTTGTTCGGGAACACCTATTGGGCTTCTGGATCATGAATTAGCTAAAATACCAACTATTGAAGGTCTGGGAGGTCGCAAAATAATTCTTCAAAGTTTGAAGGTGCTAAAATAAACTAAGTCCCAAAACTTAGTCAAAATTATAAGTATAAGGATTCTTTTAACATGCTCTAAAGTCTTAGATGACGAGGAACACTTGCGGGGTCTTAAAAGGTCAATATCAAATTCTATTTCCCTATTGGGAGGCACCACTGAGAGATCTTCTGGAAAAATATTAGGAACTAATTGACTATATGATAACGCTCAACTTACACCTCAAATTAGTGTAAGGCGGTCGTCGTCAATATATTTACCCAACTTTGGAGATGGGGTCGAATTCACAGGGAACAATGTGAGTGGAGATTAAGCTGATTTGAAGCTAGAGCTACAAGTTCAATTCAAACAAATGGGATGAAAATATAAAATTAAGATGGGGTTTTGAAAGTATCAAGTAATGTTGTCACTTCAATATTAATGTTTGTAATCAATATAAAGGGGAAACCAGAGTTATGTTCACCATGTCTTTTGGGACGTTACAGGTACTAGAGAGTGCTTGGGATTCTTGAAGTAAGTAAAATAGCAGACTATCCTTGACTATGATACTTTCTGACTTATCTCTCGACATCACCAAATAATTTATTTTCTAATTCTCTCGAACTTAGATAACTTATCTATTTCCAATAGGATGTTATCTCAGGTAGATTAATCCAGTTACGGAACAATCATTAAATAGAAGGTTGATAGCTTTCGAGTACCTAGTGATAATTCACGACCTCTAGTCTATTTCTCCGTTAGAAGCAAATAAAACCTAAGGCATAATCTAATGTTTGCAACCAATAGATTTCAGTTAAAACAATAGAATTTCAAGATGTTCTACTACTCTTTGCATCCGTTAAATACCTAGTAACCCATCAAAACCTACTCCATGGATCCCATAACTCCGGCTAATGGAATTAGCCGCTTATTATTTGATGAACGAAATAACAAGTTGAATTCATGATGCTAAGGATAAACTTACGAATGGATGTAAAATAACAAGTAGTTTCGTTAATTTAATCACAAGGTAGAAACCCAAAAATAGTTGATAAGAAACAAGATGAATATTTGGTGAAAGAGAGCAATGTACGTGCTTCTCTTCCCAGCGTCCCCTTTTTTGATAGACAATGATCCCCCTTTTAAAAACCCTAAAACAAGTCTTTAAATAGTCAACCCTAAATAAGGAAATAAAATTAAAGTTTCTTTTTTCTCTTTGGATTAGAAGACGATGCTTTTGACGGTGCATCAGATACCTGACGACGTGTGCGAGATGTCGTCAAAGATTCCAGTGAATTGTTATCTTCTGACTCTTCAAACGGCAAACCTGATGGCGTGTTAAAAACTTGATAGCGTGTAAAAACTGTCGTCACAGCTTCACTGAAAATCAACATACTCTTCCTCTGGATGACGGCGATTTTGATGCCATGTGACATATTTGATGGTCCGCCCTAAACTTCTTTTTTTTTCATCTCCGCTTCTCAGGTTCTGTCTAATCTTGAAGGCAACTTTGATAGTCTGTCCCATGTATGACGGCGCTTCAAAATTGAGGTCAGCTACACTTTAGCTTATTTACACAAGATTTTAGCTCTTCTAGTCCATTGTTATTTATTTTCATGCATCTTGACTTTCCTACAAAATCTTAAGAAATAACAGAAAAAAAACCAATAATTTCTTAAGAACATACAATTATTTCAAGTTAAAAAGTCTTAAATGTGCTACAAAAATCTAGCACATCAACACCCTCAACTTAAAACAATTGCTTTGTCACGACCCGAGCCTAGGCCCTAGCCGTGACGAGCATCCCGAACCATGAAGGCCCGGAACACCCATTCTCTATCTGGTTATCATGCACAACATTCATAATCATAATAAAATGCGGAATTGAATCAGAGTACGGAAAACATGGTCAAGTTCTGCAACATTTCTAAATAATACTATCTGACATCAGTCTGCGAAATCTCTACTAAGAACATAAACATCTATCTGAAAAGAAACTGGGACAAGGCCCCCAGTAAACCAAAAACATAATAAATAAGATAATGTCTGACATAATTAGGCCTTCCGAATAATAGAAGGCTCACCACTGTGAGATCAAGTCTGCAAATCCGAGAATGTCTACTGAGTAGCTGGACCCCTAGACTGTGCCTCAGAACCTGAAAGGAGGGGTGGTCAGCACAAAAGTACTGGCACGCGAAGCAATCCAAAAAATAGTATAATGGAACATACATATATATATATATATACATATCAAGTGAAAGCAATTTTTCATCAAGACATCATGTATAAAACTGTTTCTCAAAAATACATGGGCACTTTCTGAAAACATGTAACCTGTCTGTTCATTTCAAATCATGATCTGTGTTTTACTTCTGAGTTAGGTGGTATTCCCCTACAATTCTGATATTCCACGGGCTGTATGGAATTCTCCATTGACTCGGCGGGGAAGCCCCCAACCCAAGTGTGCCGCAAGGGTTGGAGTGTCTGAGTCTGATACGCCACAGGACATTTAAGTCAGCGCATAATAGTATACCCGGGTCGGCAAACCACGGTTTTAGGCAATGAGTCGCTTGAACTCAAGCCCTCTTCGGGGAACCACCTAACATCTATGTATGCCCATTTTTAACCTTTTCTGTACATGCAACATTTTGAATGTCTAAAATCATGAAAGTCTGAAATGTCTGTTAGTCTGAGTCAGATATGGCATTAGTCTGAGTTGGTATCGTCATACCAAGACTTGAAAGTCATGATTTTTCTAAGCCATAATGTATTAAGCAATATCTTTCATTCAAAACATAGTTTAGACCACCAAAACATGTAACTGATGTAAAGGATTTCATATTCCGAAACTTAAAGTTCAATTCATGCAGAAATTTCATCAAACGCCTGGTGGTCAAATGTCTTTAGCAAGTTCATGTATTCAAAATTGAAACACATTCATTCATATATGTATATAAACTGTCAAATCGCTTTGGAGATGGTCAAAAGACCAAAACAATGATGTTAAAACATCTTATACATAAATATATATACATAATTTAAAACCCCATTCTAAAACATGATTTTTCTATGCCCAAGAGAATTTAGGAAAACCCCGCGTACCTTGTTCTCCACGAATTTTGGGTGTCTATCGAAGCCTACATCGAGAGGATTCCATATCTGTAATTTGTTTCACGAACCCGCGGTTGAATCTTGAGTTGCTTGGGTTTTAATGTTGAAACCCTAGGGAGAGTTCTTGAGCAATTTTGTGAAAAGTATGTGTATTATGGTGTTTGAGGGATTAAATCCCGTGTTGGTGGTATATATAGGGGTGGAGGATTACCAAAATACCCCTAAGGAACAATTAAGGTCAAATCTGTCCCTCATTTGACAGTTTGGTAGACTGGAGTAAATCGATTATAACTTTTTACTCATATACTCAAATTGGATGAAACCAACTGCAATTGAAAGAGGACTCGAAGAGATTTTGTTTGATATATTATATCTCACACATTTCATTATATACAGGGAGTTATGATCGTTTGAAATTGACCCTGAAATGCTGAAAACTGGGCAATAGTCTATGCGTTTTGCTACTGCTTTTAAATCCAAATGCAGCCTTATGCGTTCCGTAAAATTACGAAACTTATCCGAGATGTACTATGAGATTTCCCGATCATAACGCAACTTGAAAATCTAAAAGCGGATATCGGGAAGGTTGAAAAGTTGTATCCTGAAGATTGCCAGCTAAAATGACTCTAAGTCCTCATTACACTTAGAAAAAAATTCAAGTTTTTAAGTCTAAGGGCACTCTATTAAAGGCTAATCCATGCACGACTTTTACAGGGTGTCACATTATCTCCCCCTTGGGATCATTCGTCCTCGAATGATGGGTAGGAACTTATTGAAGCCTTAAATATATGGAATAACGCGGACATGACATGTCCTCTAATAAAAATACACTGATCTGAACATTTGGAATCTGTATTTAATGCATGATGCATGAACTGGGCTATACTCGTAACTACTGGTATACTCTATCTTCGACTAGTAGCATGTTTGAGATTTCGAGTAGCATGAATAAGTGCAAAGACAAGAAAACAAGTCATGCGAATCTGACTGCTAAACTTACTTATTGGCCATACAGACTGAATTATACTACACCCTCATACATAACTGGAGTATTCTCTTCAACACTCTCTCTAAGGAAGCTCTAGCAGTAATAGGGAACCATGAATCTTGGGTATGGATTATACAAAACATCCCACTGAGGAAATCACAACATTGACACTACTCTGAAATCTGGAATATAGACATATAACTCCTAAATTAGGATAGAATTTTCAGACCTTTGGAAATACAACTTCTTACTTTAAGGGTTAGAGCACTTCCCGAATATCCCTTAACTATACTATTCCCTATAAATATCATATTCATTCAACTCAGCTTAAAATTCTCATATGAGCATTGATAATGTTTTTTTTTTCTACTAATGTCTAAAATATCTTAATCCTTACCCCGCGATCAAGCCTAACTCTAAATCACAAAAATACAACATGCTACACCACGCTATTATTCTAAACCATATGATGCCACCTTCTATACCTCTTTTAAAAATCACATCCTAAGCATAACATGCCTTACCACTTCAATGACTACACTGAACTCTTAATATGAAGTCGCTAATGCATATGGCAACCTTCCACTACAATCCCAAAACGTCGTTCAAGCCTAATTTATAACCACATGTTAACTTCAAGGCAAACAACCATAAGTAGATACTTCACATAGTTTCTAAACTACTATCAATATAACTCCCACGCGCTATCCTAAAAACATACACACACAAACTTTTCCACTAACCATCACATGTATCAAAGACTTGGCCCCAAATCTTACTTCATACTTATGGCCTTATCTAAACAAGCATACTATTATCTTCCATCAACAAGAACATTTACATCAACACCACTATCATTGCATAGGAAGGGTCACTAAAAGGTTAAAACATAAGACCCTCAAGCGTGAAAAAGATCTTTATATGGGACCGAGCACGCTATAAAGAGTGAGTACATGCGTTATGAGTTGCATGACCTCAACTAGAGTTCATAACATAAGGAATGTGATTCCGACTACTTGAATGAACTAGAACTCATTATCTTTGAATTGGAAGAGTACGTGACTCTCTATCATATACCGGAATCATGAACTATTATCACGGAACTACATCGTAAGGCATGAGTAAGCATCCGGATAACAAAAAAAAATATTGAGGTAGGAATGGGTTGAGATTCACCCTTACTTTCTGATGTTCTAAATCACATTGCATCACTACTAGAATCTGAGAGCCTTACTTGGTTATTCGTTCTATCATCTCCCACTTAGCTTCAAGTCATCATCTAGCGTTTGGGAGATCCCTTACCAGATTTTAACTGAACTACACTTACTGCACTCTAGGGTCTGAAAAATTGACAATACATGCATATCATAGAACTCAACCCGAATGACTACCTTCTGGGATACACTCTATCTTTCCATAGCCACCAATAGTCAAAGTATAATGCTTGCACACTTATTTCTATCCGTTCAACCTTCAAAACTCAAACTTAGATTCTAACACTTAACATGGATATCACCAAGCCTTTGATGAACCATACCACTTCCGTCCTAGCATACCAATATTACTACTCCAAACTTATATCTCTCTACCATGAGAATCGAGATCACATCAAAAGGCTCAACACTATCAGTCAAGGCTCCTTAACTTGGCTATCTAGAACACCATATATCATCTAACTAGTCTTTTTCCAACTAGCAACTCCATGGTACCACTAGTCACACACAACATGTAATAGTCTTAGAGAAATGCCACAACTCCATATCGCCTTGGGCATACTTACACACCATACCCACAACATTATACTTCATTACGAATCAATTTAAACTTAAGCCATTTCACACACCGTTCAAGCCTATTAGATCACTTTCATATAACTAACATCATTGATTAAGAAATCATCACATCCACCTTTATGAACTTCCACTATTCAAACTTAATATCTAGTGCTATGCATGACTTACAACCCAACCTTACACAAAATTTTTACTTGGAAACTATAAGTAAACATCACGAAACACTAGTGCACTAGAACTTCATAACCACAATAATTGATCATGACCTAACGGTTTACCTTATCATCATTCCGTTAGCATGTACTATTTCAGCACCTCAAGCCTACTAAATTAATCCCACAAAATATGCATCAACAAACTCTTGCCACTATTTACCACCAAACCATTTAAATTCAAGCCTATAGTTTAGTATCAATCATCTACCACCAATGAAGAATGCAACATAATATAAATACACTAATCCATCAAATTGGGATATTCTACCCAAATATCTCAAAAATCTACTGCATACCTTCTCACAAGTAGCACTAGTTTACAACTACCAATGAAAAGAGGGTCAAGGGGGTTAAAGCCTCATCATAGACATGGTCAACCTTAATCTTATATTATAACCCCGTACAATTGTATCTACTTATACAGATTTCTCACCTCATACTTACTCACTCATTTATACATTTAGACTGCCTTCAAATTCCTCAAAAAACCATGAGTCTATAATCATAACTTACTCGCTAATATAGCCATTTCCACATTCAAGCAATCAACAAATCACCCTGACCAGCAACTCCTTCTCTACCTTCAACTAATAACACACAAGGATGTATCACTTCATTACCAACTCTATCTCATGCAAATAGATTTAGCCATACATATATTAAACCAATGAAAGAACAATAAGTTGGACAACAAGTTGCTAGTGAATCGAAACAGGCCTCACACGGCTTCACTAGACTTTGGTTTTGTATTTTGAACAAGAAAATGAGATGGATGACAAGGCAACTATGCTAGTGAATCGAAAGATCCCCACACGGCTTCACTAGACTTTAAATTTTTTTTTTTCAAAAACATCATGATAACAAGATTACATATTACAAGGGATAGAAAATTGACACCTAATATTTAATGGTCTAAGAATATACATATTATTCTGTATAAATAAAAATCTGAGTAAAACACTTCCTCCATGGACTACCATACAATCCACACATGCTGCTAGCTACCATATTAGTTTATCACTATAAAGGGGTAAATCATCCTCAAACATCGATTATTCAACTGAAATATTCATTTACACAAAATCACCCTCACTCTGACTTCTAACTTTGCGACTTTACATAACCAACTTCTTGGTCCAATATCACTACCAATAGGTCATGACAACAACACTTTAACTTATGCTACTATTTGGGTAGAAATATAGTTCCAACATTCTGCTATACATTGTCCACAACTGTAACAAGATTTTGAGAGGGACAATATACACTTAATACCTTAAGATGGAATGCATGATTCCATCAGGATCAATATTTACATCAGAATCAGCATATATTGATGCACTAACACACTCCTATCGAGTTTTTCCATAATTTTTAAAATCTTATAGAACGTAATCGAAAAGGACTATATCATGTATACTCTAAACTTTTTGCACTTGAATCAACCCAATAATGGGACAGTTTAGACTCTGAAGCACGAACTAAATCACAAAGAAGGGAAACATTCCTAAACGCCTAGTAGCCTCCTGTTTATAAGTGTGGCGCGCTACACATCCATAAATAGAACTCTACTAGACGCGATTTCGCAGACACCCTGGGACCATGAACCGTGCTATGATACCAAGTTTGTCACGACCCGAGCCTAGGCCCTAGCCGTGACGAGTATCCCAAACCATGAAGGCCCGGAACACCCATTCTCTATCTGGTTATCATGCACAACATTTATAATCATAATAAAATGCGGAATTGAAACTGAGTACGGAAAACATGGTCAAGTTCTGCAACATTTCTGAATAATACTATCTGACATCAGTCTGCGAAATCTCTACTAAGAACATAAACATCTATCTGAAAAGAAACTGGGACAAGGACCCCAGTAAACCAAAAACATAATAAATAAGATAATGTATGACATAATTAGGACTTCCGAATAATAGAAGTCTCACCACTGTGAGATCAAGTGTGCAAATCCGAGAATGTCTACTGATTAGCTGGACTCCTAGACTGTACCTCAGAACCTGGAAGGAGGGGGGGTCAGCACAAAAGTATTGTCACGCGAAGCAATCCAAAAAAATAGTATTATGGAACATACATATATATATATATATATACATATTAAGTGAAAGAAATTTTTCATCAAGACATCATGCATAAAACGGTTTCTGAAAAATACATGGGCACTTTCTGAAAACATGTAACCTGTCTGTTCATTTCAAATCATGATCTGTGTTTTACTTCTGAGTTAGGCGGTATTCCCCTACAAGTCTGATATTCCACGGGCTGTATGGAATCCGCCATTGACTCGGCGGGGAATCCCCCAACCCAAGTGTGCCGCAAGGGTTGAAGTGTCTGAGTCTGATACGCCACAGGACATTTAAGTCAGCGCATAATAGTATACCCGGGTCGGCAAACCACGGTTTTAGGCAATGAGTCGCTTGAACTCAAGCCCTCTTCGGGGAACCACCTAACATCTCTGTATGCCCATTTTTAACCTTTTCTGTACATGCAACATTCTGAATGTCTAAAATCATGAAAGTCTGAAATGTCTGTTAGTCTGAGTATGATATGGCATTAGTTTGAGTTGGTATCGTCATACCAAGACTTGCAAGTCATGATTTTTCTAAGCCATAATGTATTAAGCAAGAGCTTTCATTCAAGACATAGTTTAGACCACCAAAACATGTAACTGATGTAAAGGATTTCATATTCCGAAACTTAAAGTTTAATTCATGCAGAAATTTCAACAAACACCTGGTGGTCAAATGTCTTTAGCAAGTTCATGTATTCAAAATTGAAACACATTCATTCATATATGTATATAAACTGTCAAATCGCTTTGGAGATGGTCAAAAGACCAAAACAATGATGTTAAAACATCTTATACATAAATATATATACATAATTTAAAACCCCATTCTAAAACATGATTTTTCTATGCCCATGAGAATTTAGGAAAACCCCGCGTACCTTGTTCTCCACGAATTTTGGGTGTCTATCGAAGCCTACATCGAGAGGATTCCAAATCTGTAATTTGTTTCACGAACCCACGGTTGAATCTTGAGTTGCCTGGGTTTTAATGTTGAAACCCTAGGGAGAGTTCTTGAGCAATTTTGGGAAAAGTATGTGTATTATGGTGTTTGAGGGATTAAATCCCGTGTTGGTGGTATATATAGGGGTGGAGGATTACCAAAATACCCCTAAGGAACAATTAAGGTCAAATCTGTCCCTCAGTTGACAGTTTGGTAGACTGGAGTAAATCGATTATAACTTTTTACTCATATACTCAAATTGGATGAAACCAACTGCAATTGAAAGAGGACTCGAAGAGATTTTGTTTTATATATGATATCTCACACATTTCATTATATAAAGGGAGTTATGATCGTTTGAAATTGACCCTGAAATGTTGAAAACTGGGCAATAGTCTATGCGTGTTGCTACTGTTTTTAAATCCAAACGCAGCCTTATGCATTCCGAAAAATTCTGAAACTTATCCGAGATGTACTATGAGATTTCCCGATCATAACGCAACTTGATAATCTAAAATCGGATGTTGGGAAGGTTGAAAAGTTGTCTCCTAAAGATTGCCAGCTAAAATGACTCTAAGTCCTCATTACACTTAGAAAATTTTTCAAGTTTTTAAGTCTAAGGGCACTCTATTAAAGGCTAATGCATGCACTACTTTTACAGGGTGTTACATGCTTGTCCTCCAGAAACTACATAACACCATACTACGATGCTTAACCAAGAGACACATAAGATACCTATCACAATTGATTATCAAGTTTAGCTCAAAACTCATGCCACTCTCCATGTTCAATTACTTATAAATCCAATTGTGCATATCAATGAAGATTAACAATGTGACCAAAAGGAATCAAGATATGGCATCAATTCAGCAATAATAACCGTGCATATGTACAAGTTACACTACCCAAACAAGTAAACAGCTAGCAATGCAACCGATGTGCCCTTACAACAAAGAAGTCCCTCCTCACTCATATATGAACTCAAGAATGTCAATGCGGGTACGGTTAAGAGACACTCACTCTCACAAAGAAATTCCAATCAATGCATGTCAAATACCATCTACTTGCCCTTATTTTTATTGCCAAGGTGTCCAGACAGGTAAGTTAGGATCACTATAGGTCTTTTCTTCAGCTTGTAAGGTAGACTAAGGACTGGTGTGATATTCAATGACATTTAGAGTGACTAAGCCTCCTTGGCACTACCTTAACTTTTGGGGTGCACTTATTAACCTTTTTCTTCTTTTTCTCCTTTTCTTGATCACACATTATTCAGGATGGATGTGGTTTTTCTTTTCTTATTCTTCTTCCACACCACCCAGCTTTTTATTTTTTTCACTTATTCTTTTCCTTTTATTCTACCTTTCTTCATACCCAGTTTACATCATGCACCCCTATGATAGCCACCCGCAACCTAGGTTGTTTACCTAAATCAAGGTGCACAGTGTCCAAGGAGGAACAGGGCTAAAACAGGTTCATTATGATCTAAAAGGGAAGGTGATAGGTGTCATAAAAAGAAATGGTCAATTCAGGCTCAAAACAGGGATCAAGAGATAATATTCATATTGGGAAGGTCATTTAGGCAAAAAAAATGACTTAAAAATAAAAACGACCTATGATCCTTTCCTAACCTTTATCTTTCAACCAAGGTAAGACTAACCGGGCAAGTTCTAGATTCAACACTCACAGGAAATTGAGTAGGACATCTCACACTCATGGCACAATGGTACATCACAAGCTACTACCCATTCGGTTCATGCAATTGTTAGCAGTGATTATCATGTCCCTAGTACTAATGCCTTAAAAAGATTCACAGTAGCCACATATAAATGCAATCACATAGTTAGAAAACAGACCAACGGAGAGGTGTTTATCAGTCTTAAAAATCAACAAAAATATGTCAACTGCTCTAGATACTTATTTTTCTCCTGTTAACCATAGTAAATCACAAAACAAAAACAATACTCCTAAACATGCCGGCTCTAGTAGGAACAAAACTCCAAGGAAAAGAAGCACGACAACAAAAACCTAGGAGGATATCACACCCACAAGGAGCCCCACCCTCAACTTAATATCATGCAGTGTTCCCAACACGCCAATCTAAAACTAGAGAGTTAGAAACATACCTGTTATACCATGGGTGTTAAGATCTGACGTCAATCATACAATACAAATACAAACAACAAAATACCTTGGGTTTCCTCTCAAGAAGCGCCTAATTTAATGTCGCAGCACGACTCAACTCAGTTTTTTCCTCCATCTTGAGGATATGAAATTCACTCTCAACTTAGAGTCCATCTTCTTGCCTCACTCATAGGGAGGTAGTACAAAGATTAAGAAGCCAAGTAATGGATGATGCATGGTAAACAACTCAGCTTTAAAGTGAGGTGTGTTTTTGTGTTGCTTATCAAGTGTAAAATAAAGAATATAGGATTCTCGTTCCTCATCTTCACAGTCTTCCACTATTTTAGATGATTCCACAGACAAAATATCATCTAAAAATAATGTGGAAAAATCCTCCGAGTGTGTCCCAACAAATTCTACTTCAAAATTTACACTATCCTCTACACACTCACTTTTATTCATCTTCTAAACATTATTACTTTGAATTGGGCTAAACTCTTCATACGAGATCGGCTTGGCTTCTTCTTTTGCCTCTAGCACCATTTCCTCAATCTTGGCATCATCCCTCATGGTTGGCTCGGTTGGTTGGGAAATCTCCAAGGGTTGATCAACATCAAGCTCATCATCGGTATAGGAATCTTACTCTTCATTGTCACACTCATCCATTATTTTAAATGATTCCACAGACAAGATATCATCGAAACATAATGTAGAAAAGTGTTTTGTATGATTGACCTCGATATCCATCTCTTCTATCCTTTCTCTTCCCTCGTTAAATGCCCTAATGACTTGACGTATGTCACATATGGTATCATTTGTTGTGTCTATACGATCCAACATTACTTGAAGCATAGCTTCAATATCACTCTTTCCAGTGTTGCGTTCTTCCTTTTCTTGACCATAAGACCTGTCATACTCATAAGAAGAACTAGAACTTGGGTTAGCGCAATAGGGGGAGGGGAAATTTGGGCAATCCCTCCAATGTTCATCTTAGCCACCACATAAAGAACAATTATACTCCTGGTAGGATGGAGATGGTGCACACATCTCTCTCCGAGGAGCATATCTACAATCTTGCCAAAAGTAGGGTCCATCACAATATGGACATGGACCATCCAGATAAGATTTCCAACCATCAAACTTACATTCATTCCATGATGTCATAGTAAGAAATAAATAAAAATAAAGAAAATCTACCTAGCACAATAAACAAAGGAAATCACAAACAAATATTTACAAGTTTGAATTCAAGCAAGTAAGATAAAATTGCAAACTAACTCAATACGTCAAATTGTTCCCAGCAACGGCGCCATTTTTTATAACTCTCAACTTACACCTCAAATTAGTGTAAGGTGGTCGTCGTCAATATATTCACCCAACTTTGGAGTCGGGGTCGAATCCACAGGGAACAATATGAGTGGAGATTAAGCTAATTTGAAGCTATAGCTATAGGTTCAATTCAAACAAATGGTACGAAAATATAAAATTAAGATGGGGGTTTTGAAAGTATCAAGTAATGTTGTCACTTCAATATTAATGTTTGTAATCAATATAAAGGGGAAACCAGAGTTATGTTCACCATGGCTTTTGGGACTTTATAGGTACTAGGTAGTGCTTGGGATTCTTGAAGTTAGTAAAATAGAAGACTATCCTTGACAATGATACTTTCTGACTTATCTCTCGACCTCACCAGACAATTTATTATCTAATTCTCTCGAACTTAGATAACTTATCTATTTCCAATAGGATGTTATCTCAGGTAGATTAATCTAATTACGGCATCAATCATTAAACAGAAGGTTGGTAGCTTCTGAGTCCCTGTTGATAATTCACGACCTCTACTCTATTTCTCAGTTAGAAGCAAATAAAACCTAAGGCATAATCTAATGTTTTGAACTAATAGATTTTAGTTAAAACAATAGAATTTCAAGACATTCTACTACTCTTTGAATCCTTTAAATACCTAGTAATCCATCAAACCCTACTCCATGGATCCCATAACTTCGGCTAATGGAATTAGCCGCTCATGATTTGATGAACGAAATAACAAGTTGAATTCATGATGCTAAGGATAAACTTACGAATGGATGGAAAACAAGAATTAGTTTCTTCAATTTAATCACACGGTAGAAACCCAAAAATAGTTGATAAGAAACAAAAAAAATATTTGGTGAAAGAGAGCAATGTACGTGATTCTCTTCCCAGCATCCCCATTTTTGATAGACAATGATCCCCCTTTTAAAAACCCTAAAAGAAGTCTTTGCATATTCAACCCTAAATAAGGAAATAAAATTAAAGTTTCAGTATTCTCTTCGGATTAGACGACGATGCTTTTGATGGCGCATAAGATACCTGATGATGTGTCCGAGATATCGTCAAAGATTCCAGTGAATTGTTATCTTCTGAATCTTCAAACGGAAAACCTGACGGCGTGTCAAAAACATGACGGCACGTCAAAACTGCTGTCACAACTTCACTGAAAATCAACATACTCTGCCTCAGGATGACGGCCATTTTGACGCCAGGTGACATATTTGACTGTCCTTCCTAAACGTAGTACCATTTCATCTCAGCTTCAAAGGTTCTGTCTAAGCTTGACAACAACTTTGACAGTTTGTCCCATGTATGACGGCACTTCATAATTGACGTCAGCTACACTTCAGCTTATTTACACCAGATTTCAGCTCTTCTGCTCGATTGTTATTTTTTTCCATGCATCTTGACTTTCCTACAACCTGAAGAAATAACATCAAAATCACCAATAATTACTTAAGAACTTACAATTATTTCAAGTTAAAAAGTCTTAAATGTGCTACAAAAATCTAGCAAATCAGCACCCTCAACTTAAAACAATTGCTTTTCCTTAAGCAACTACATAACACCATACTACGATGCTTAACCAAGAGACACATAAGATACCTATCACAATTGATTATCAAGTTTAGCTCAAAACTCATGCCACTCTCCATGTTCAATTACTTATAAATCTAATTGTGCATATCAATGAAGATTAACAATGTGACCCAAAGGACTCAAGATATGGCATCAATTCAGCAACAATAACCATGCATATGTACAAGTTACACTACCCAAACAAGTAAACAGCTAGCAATGCATCCGATGTGCCCTTACCACAAAGAAGTCCCTCCTCACTCATATATGAACTCAAGCATGTCAATGCTGGGACGGTTAAGAGACACTCACTCGTAGAAAGAAATTCCAATCAATGCATGTCAAATACCATATACATGCCCTTATTTTCATTACCAAGGTGTCCAGACAGGTAAGTTAGGATCACTATAGGTCTTTTCTTCGACTTGCAAGGTAGGCTAAGGTCTGGTGTTATATTCAATGGCATTTAGAATGACTAAGCCTCCTTGGTACTACCTTAACTTTTGGGGTTCACTTATTAACCTTTTTCTTTTTTTTCTCCTTTTCTTAATCACACATTATTCAGGATGTATGTGGCTTTTGTTTTTCACTCTTTTTTTTTCTTATTCTTCTTCCATACCAACCAGGTTTTTATTGTTTTTCACTTATTTTTTTCCTTTTATTCTACCTTTCTTCATATCCAGTTTACATCATGCACCCCTATGATAACAACCCTCAACTTAGGTTGTTTACCTAAGTCAAGGTGCACAGTGTCCAAGGAAGACCAGGGCCGAAACAGGTTTATTATGATCTAAAAGGGAAGGTTATAGGTGTCAAAGAAAGAAATGGTCAATTCAAACTCAGAATAGAGATCAAGAGATATCATGCATACAGGGAAGATCATTTAGGAAAAAAAAATGACTTAAAAATCAAAACGACCTATGATCCTTTCCTAACCCCTAACTTTCAACTAAGGTAAGACTAACCGGGCAAGTTCTAGATTCAACACACATAGGGAATTGAGTAAGACCTCACATACACATGGCACAATGGTACATCCTAAGCTACTACCCATTCGGTTCATGCTATTGTTAGAAGTGATTATCATGTCCCTAGTACTAATTCCATAAAAATATTCACAGTAGCCACATATAAATGCATATCACATAGTTATAAAACAGACCAACAGAGAGGTATTTATCAGTCTTAAAAATCAACAAAAATATGTCAACTGCTCTAGATACTTATTTTTCTCCAGTTAAACATAATACATCACAAAACAAACACAATACTCCTAAACATTCTGGCTCTACAAGGAATAAGACTCCGAGGAAAAGAGGCATGGCAACAAAATCCCAGGACATTACACCCACAAGTAGCCCCACTCTCAACTTAATATCATGCAGTGTTCCCAACGCGCCAATCTAAAACAAGAGAGTTAGAAACATACCTGTGGCACGATGGGTGCGAAGATCTGATGTCAATCACATAATACAAATACAAACAACAAAATACCTTGGGTTGTCTCCCAAGAAGTGCCTAATTTAATATCGCGGCTTGACTCAACTCAGTTTTTTCCTCCATCTAGAGGATATCAACTTCACCCCCAACTTAGAGTCCATCTTCTTGCCTCGCTCATAGGGAGGTGGTACAAAGATTAAGAAGCCGAGTAATGGATGATGCATGGTAAACAACTCATCTTTAGAGTGAGGTGTGTTTTTGTGTTTCTTATCAAGTGTAAAATAAAAAATATAGGATTCTTGTTCCTCATCTTCACAGTCTACCACTATTTTAGATGATTCCACAGACAAGATATCATCTAAACATAATGTGGAAAAATGCTTCGAGTGTGGCCCAACAAATCCTACTTCAAAATTTACACTATCCTCTACACACTCACTTTTATTCATCTTCTCAACATTTTTACTTTGAATTGTGTTAGAGTCTTCATACGAGATTGTCTTGGCTTCTTCTTTTGCCTCTAACACCATTTCCTCAATCTTGACATCATCCCTCATGGTTGGATCGGTTGGTTGGGAAATCTCCAAGGGTTGATCAATATCAAGCTCATAATCAGTATAGAAATCTTGCTCTTCATTGTCACACTCTTCCATTATTTTTAATGATTCCACAGACAAGATATCATCTAAGCATACTGTAGAAAAGTTTTTTGGATGATTGACCTTGATATCTATCTCTTCTATTATTTCTCTTCCATCGTTAAATGCCCTAATGTCTTGACGTACGTCACGTATGGTATCATTCATTGTGTCTATACGATCCAACATTAGTTGAAGCAATGCTTCAATGTCACTCTTTCCAGTGTTGTGTTCTTCCTGTTCTTGACCATAAGACCTGTAATACTCATAAGAAGAACTAGAACTTGGGTTAGCGCAATAGGGGGAGGGGGCATATGGGCAATCCCTCCAATTTCCATCTTGACCACCACATAAAGAACAATTATACTCCCGGTAGGATGGAGATGGTGCACATATCTCTCTGCGGTGAGAATATCTACAATATTTCCAATAGTGGGGTCCATCATAATATGGACATGGATCATCCAGATAAGATTTCCAACCATCACACTTACATTCATTCCATGATGCCATAGTAAGAAATAAACAAAAATAAAGAAAATCTACCTAACACAAGAAACAAAGGAAATCACAAACAAATATTTACAAGTTTGAATTCAAGCAAATAAGCTAAAATTCCAAACTAACTCAATACGCCAAATTGTTCCCCGACAATGGCATCATTTTTTATAACGCTCAACTTACACCTCAAATTAGTGTAAGGTGGTTGTCGTCATTATATTTACCCAACTTTGGAGTCGGGGTCGAATCCACAAGGAACAATGTGAGTGGCGATTAAGCTAATTTTAAGCTATAGCTACAAGTTCAATTCAATCAAATGGTAAGAAAATATAAAATTAAGATTGGGGTTTTGAAAGTATGAAGTAATGTTGTCACTTCAATATTAATGTTCGTAATCAATATAAAGGCGAAACCAGAGTTATGTTCACCATGGCTTTTGGGACTTTAAAGGTAATAGGTAGTTCTTGGGATTCTTGAAGTAAGTAAAACAGTAGTCTATCCTTGACTATGATACTTTCTGACTTATCTCTCGACCTCACCAGACAATTTATTATCTAATTCTCTCGAACTTAGATAACTTATCTATTTCCAATAGGATGCTATCTCAGGTGGATTAATCCAGTTACGACATCAATCATTAAACAAAAGGTTGGTAGCTTCCGAGTCCCTGTTGATAATTCACGACCTCTAGTCTATTTCTCAATTAGAAGCAAATAAAACCTAAGGCATATTATAATGTTTGCAACCAATAGATTTCAGTTAAAATAATAGAATTTCAAGACGTTCTACTACTCTTTGAATCCGTTAAATACCTAGTAACCCATCAAACTGTAACTCCCCGAAATCGGGTCTCGAGACGCCACACGGTGCTTAGGGTCACAAGTGACCCCAAGCTAACCCTTCTACCAGCATAACTCATAAGCAATTGAATAAAAATACAAATCCATACAAATCAGTAGAAATTTACTCTTTTCTGAATATGATCGATACAAAAATGGAATTTTACAGGATTACAATTCTGCCTTTACAACCAAAATTGTAACAAAACACATCAACTTCTACTGACTGTCTATGAATCCTCTACTAGTACTGACTGTAGGTAGCTGGGTCATGACTCCCGACTACCCCAACTCAATATGACTGAATAAATAAAATACAACATTATAACTCTGCATAACTAACCCAAGCCCTTGAATCAAAATGACTCATCACATGCTGACTGGATAACACGAACTGACTGGATCCGAAGGTGCAACTATACCTTGTACCTACATTCCATGAAAATGTAGCCCACATCCGAAGATGTGGGTCAGTACCATGGAAAGGAACCGAGTATATGGGGGTGTATGCAGTAGTATAAACATCATCAACATAAATATTTATAAGAAATATGCAGGATGTATGAAAGACTCACATAGCCCGAAGAAAATCATCATAATCATGAGATGATGAAATAAGTATAAAAACACATGTGAGTCATCATATAATTTGTCAATCACTTTCAGTTCATCAAGAATATCAATTCTCATAATGTAAATATCATTTAAATCTTTCGAAAGAATAACTTTCACAATTCCACTTTCAAATCACTTCACCGTTCACCATAGACACAAGGAAACACACACACACTGGGAGATCCTATAACTGACATAAACCATGTGAGCTACATGGAGTCCAACGTACAACCCACGTTAGGGAGAGCCATCCTATCCTTTCCATCGGAGTAGGACTTCCAGTATCAATTCAAAAATACTAGTGATCACTATATAAATCAGGCTCAGGCTCACATCCTATAGGGGAACGTAGTTCTAGGGAAGTAAGGTCACTTTATACCTCCCACTCAGTGCTAAAGATTACTCTCAGACTTAGCTCAAACATTTAAATCAACCTCAGGCTCACATTAAAGAAAATCCACAATAAACACTTCAACAATTTTCATCGAGAGCCAATTTGCTACCCCTTTATCATAATCAATAAAAACGTGTATTTCTTTCACAGTCGAGTTCAAAATAACTCATTCACGACCAAAAGGTCAAATCATTCAAAACATCTCAAATTATTTAAACTCAAGGTGTTTATAACATATGATTTTCTCAAAATAATAATCTAAACTATGGTTCCAAAAACCCAGACATCAACATCACCATAAAACCTTCCAAAGTTTCATACTTTACGACATAAGCACAAAAATAATCACTTAAAACTTAAAATTTCAGCTTTATAATCATACATCTTGGTAAAGAAAATTATCTTTGGGATTCAAATCTCATTGTGCTTATAGCACATAATTTCTCAAAGTACAATTCCAATTAGAACTCAAGGTCTCATACATCAAAATCATATTAAATTTTCTAAGGATTCATGCGTTTCATCATAAATATATATAACTTACTTTAAAATCTGGAAAATTAAGCTTTATGTACGAAAATGTCATCATTCTCATTCAATTCAACTTTCAAAACATAGAGAGTATCTTAATCTCATGTAAAATCATATAGGGTATAAATTCATGCTTCAAATTCATATCAAAACATGTAAAATCATGTATATTCATAAAAGAAAAATCAATTTGGGCACAAGAACGAAAGAGAGTTCTTGTTGAAAAACCCCACATACCTTGAATAATGAACTTTAGATCGATACTCATTTTAGAGATGTTAATCGTGCCTTTGAATGATGGTTCTTGGAGTTCTTGAACTAGGAACTTGGAATCTTGAATTAATTTGCAGAATTAATGGTGAACTTTCGAGGTTCTTGAAGTTGGATGTAGGAGATTAGGGTTTTCTTTTTGAGGGAATTTGATGAAATATAACATATAATGCTTCTAATAGGCTTGAATATAGGGTTTGGACGGATTTTGGGTGAGGGGGAATGACCAAAACGCCCCTAAAAATCAAATAATTCTTGAATCTGTCCTTTGGTGGACTGTTTTGATAGTCTGAAGTAGATCAACCATAACGTTTTACTCCGATATCCAAATTGGATGAAACTAATTTCATTAGAAATAGGACTCTCATATATTTCTTTTGATATATAGTATCTCACCCAGATCATTGTGTACGAGGAGTTATGGTTGTTTGATTTTGACCCAAAAATTCACTTTTGGTAGGCTGAAGTACATCGACCTTAACTTTTTTCTACGATAAAAAAATTGTATGAAACTAATTTCATCGGAAAGAGGACACGCACAGATTTTCGTTGATATATAGTAGATCACCCAGATCATTATATAAAAGGAGTTATGATCGTTTAAAGTTAGAGCAAAATACGCCAGGCCTCAGTACTTTTTTTTCCTGCACGTTTTCCAGTTCACTACTATTCATGGTTCGATCGGAATGTTCATAACTCGTCGCTCGGGTGTCCGTTTTGGATGATCCACATATCTTTGGAAAGATTATTCGACACTATTCGCAATGGTGGGTCATAACCTAAGACATTCCGCATGAAAAATTTATAATTCATTCTAGAAGATAGAACCCAATACGTTTACGCACAAAATTTCAACGAAAAATTTCCCGGGGTATTACACAAACCCTACTCCATGGATCCCATAACTCCGGCTAATGGAATTAGCCACTCATGATTTGATGAACGAAATAACAAGTTGAATTCATGATGATAAGGATAAACTTACGAATGGATGGAAAACAACAAGTAGTTTCTCCAATTTTATCACAAGGTAGAAACCCAAAAATAGTTGATAAAAAACATGAAGAATATTTTGTGAAAGAGAGAAATGTACGTGCTTCTCTTCCCAGCGTCCCCTTTTTTGATAGACAATGATCCCCCTTTTAAAAACCCTAAAACAAGTCTTTACATAGTCAACCCTAAATAAGGAAATAAAATTAAAGTTTCAGTTTTCTCTTCAGATTAGACAACGATGCTTTTGACAGCGCATCAGATACCTGACGACGTGTGCAAGATGTCGTCAAAGATTCTAGTGAATTGTTATCTTCTGACTCTTCAGACAGCAACCTTAAAATAGTCTTAAAATAACAATCTTTAATTAGGGCTTAATGACCCATGTATCAAACTTATGGTAAACACCATAAAATTCATGCTTGGTAATGTAAACATGTATAATTCAACGTAAAGTCTGGAAAATTTCTGCAATATGCATAAAAATATGAACATAAGAATGTAATTCAACTTTGAAATCAATGAGAATCTCATAAGCTTGTAAATGACAAATATGGGTATAAACCCTAGTTTCAATCTCATAAGAAATCATATAAAATTCAGTAAATTCATAATTAAAATAGACTTTTGGGCACATGGATTAAAGGAGTGTCCTTGTTCATAATCCCACATACATCAATTGATGAACTAGCTGCTAAGACTTGAATCTTGGATCTCTATTGGTGCGTTTAAGGTTGAATTTTTAGAGTTCTTGACTTAGGAATTCTAAATCTTGAATTTTCTTGGAGGATTAACGGAGGGATTGGGCTTTATTGGCGAGTGATACGCCCAAATTACACCACTCTTATGAGAATGTAAGCGGTCGCTGTCAAATATAGAACTCAACTAGGTTGGGGTCGAATCCCACAGGGAATAAGGTGTTATTCTAATTTATTTGTGACAAACTAGGCTGATAGTTAATCATTTCCAATTAATGGGGGGTTTGGATACTGTAACGTAAAATCTAATATTTGGTAAATAAAGGAACTCAAACTGAAAAGTCTATTCTCAAGTAAAACTGCAAGGTATTGAAAAAACCAGAGTTATGGTTACCAAGATGTGTAAACTACTAGGGTTGTATATCTCGGTAGATATCCATTAGTCACTTAAGTTGCAAGGATAATTGAATCCTATTATTTACCCATTTGTCTTTCGACCTCAGTGGGTATTCTATTCTTTAATTCTTTCGAACTTAAAGAATGCGTTGGTTACTCAATTGTTTCCTCATGTAGGAAGATCCGGTTAAGGAATTTTCCCTTAATCTAAAGGTTAGAAGCTTTAGAGTCCACGTAAATTCTTTCTTTCATCCCCATCCACTTTCTTCTTAGGAAATTAATGTACTTATGTAAGAAAATCCAGTCAGGGTATTCTCCCTTAAACATAAATGAGTAACGTCTCTAAGAGTCCATAGGAACTTTTCTATTCTTAACATGTACTTTCCTCCTGGACAAGTGTTGTTTGTCGGCTTACCCGATCATGCTCAAGATAGGTCGTTACATTTCTCCACAATCACCTTCCTTTCGGACAAGTGGTTGGTTCATTGAAGTAACTTAATAACACATTCCTTTCAGGTGAGTATTGTTCTAGTGCTGACCCTTCTAGAATACATCCAAGGGTTTTCCTTTCAAGTCGCGAACAAGAAGAATCATTACATTGCTCGAGAGTAACCTTCCTCTCGGATAAGTGATTTCTTCATTGAAGTAACCCAAATACACTTTCCTATTGGACATGTGCTATTATAGTGCGGATTCTTCTAGTTAAAAACAAGGGAAGTTGTTACATTGCTCGACAATCACCTTCCTTTCGGAAAAGTGATTTCTTCATTGAAGTAACCCAACAACGCATGTGGTGACCTTCCTCTCGGCAAGTAATTTCCTTCATTGGAGGAACTCAAAAACATATGTGGTGTTATAGTGCTGACTTTGCCTAATTTGCAACCATGAAAAGCCACTAAAAACAAAGAAAGGTTTATACAACATCAAGTATTCACAGGACGTACCTCGATCCACAACCCACAACTAGTTTCTTACATCAAGTCTTCCATAACTCTAGTTATGGAAGCTTAGCTACTCATTTCCATAGAAGAAACATAAGATATCATTGTATTATCCATAAATAATGCAATATCACTTACAACACTTACAACAATAAATTATTGGGACCTCAATGGAATTGATGTGATTGGATTCACAAGCTAATGCTTAGTTTCCCAATATGAACTAAGACACCAATAAGCTCTACAACCTTCAAAACTTTTTGAATAATAAAAGATGAAAGCTAGATCTGGAAAATGTAGATCTCAGATCCAACTTCGAATAACAAAAGGCAAAGAGTAGGTGAGAATGAAGAAAAACAAAACCAAGAGAGAAGCTAAGAATTTAATGTGTCTGAGCATGGATGCCAACTAAACCCTAGCACTAAGTATTTATAGCATCTCCAAAAGTCGAGGCTTCAAAATTCAACATAACTTTTGTCGCGTCAAAGCCGATGGTAATGCTTGACATTGCGTCGAAGGTCCGATGGAGCCATCGCGTCCACCGTTGTTGTATTCCAGTGGTACTGAGTACTGATGCTATCCGACGGTCAAGCTTGACGGTCCGTCAAAGGTCCGACAGAACGTCAGACAATAACATCATTGGTCTCCAGTGTGTGGGTTTCTTGCTTCAGATCGATAGTGACTCTCGACGATCCGTCGGGGGTCCAACATTCTGTTGGATAGTTTCGTTGCTTGGTTCCAATGATGTTCTCCTCTGGTTTTGACCGACGGCATAGGCTGAAGTTCCATCGAAACACCGACATCCCGTCAACTATACCGTCGAAGTTCATTTTCCCTTTATTTTTCACAACTTTTCCTCGTTATCACTTCCTCCTTGCTTTTATTCTGAAAACACTAAAATACACTGTTAAATACATATCAGTTTCTTGAAAACATTCAATTATCTTAAGGAAAAGGCATAAAATGTTTCGTTAATTGCCGGAACATCAACACCCTTAACTTAAGACATTTGTTTATCCTCAAGCAACTCAGCATCTATATTGCAGCTAAAGAAAACACAATGACAGGACTTTTCCTACTGTACCTGTTCTCTCATGATCATTTACTCAGTCCCCTAAATCATGATGTTCAGCATGTCAGAATCCAAATATGGCATTGTTTCAACTTCAATTCTATTCAAACATAGATACATAAATCTAAAGAGATTGTTGAAGTAAGAATGACTCATGTTTCCCTCACAGAAAGAGATCCACCACTCACAAGTATTTTGTGGATATAGGTCAAAAGCTCTCTAACTCTTTAAAGAAGTTACTAACATAGAATCCTTACCCATAAGCTTGCCTTTATCAATCGATGCCATCCTTACAACTGAGTTTTAAGATCAAGCAGGACTTTTATCATCTTGTAATGAGGCTTAAGATCATGTGAGGACACTCTTTTTGGTGGGATGACTCATTACTAAACTCTCTTTTTCCTAGCATCTCTGCAGCTCTAATTTGGTAAGTTTATCAACTTTGTTTGCAATCCTTTGTTACCCAGTCCTTTTCAAATCAAAACCTTTATATAAGAATTAGCCACCCTCAACTTATGCTAATGCAATTAGTTAAGGTGCATAATATCTTTGAATAGATCAGGGCCAAATGCTCTTGTTTCTCATTTTGAACAAGCTTTCTTTGGGTACTTGTATCTTGACACTAGCCACCCTCAACTTATGTTGATACAATCAGTTAAGGTGCACAATGTTCATTGTTGAGATAGGACCAGAGTTAGGTACTCATACTTCTAAGGAGAGTTGTTCACAACCATTAGGATTTGAAAGAAGAGTTTATTAAAAGCTCCAACAGGATGCTAGTGATAAATTTTCTGGTGGTGAAGTTTAGTTAGGCCAAGTGGACTAAAAGAATAAGGTGGCCTGCTATCACTTCCTATATCATCAAATATAAGAAGACATCAATTGAACCAGGCAAGTTCTAGGTATTTTACTATGTAAGAACTAATACAAATACTCCCACACATACTAGCAACTGAGACAACCTTACTTTATAGATCTTTAAGATATGCATCACATATCTTTTGAGATTTCATTTTGCAATTCAATGCCTCTTATAGATTTCTAATAGTTGATATGTCTTAGGAAACATAAGTAACTCTTTCATGGAACTAGTGTACAGTTCGATGCCAATGTTATTTGCTATTTTTACTTGTAATAATATGCCACACAACAGTAACTTTATGAGAATACTTATATTTCATAGAATATTACTAGCAATTATAAGTTAAAGAAATGAAAAGTTTAATCCTAAAAAAAAGTGACAAGTCACTTATTTAAACTTAAAGAGAAAACAGAATAAAACATGCACAAGTGCATCCCACCCCTACATAAAATCATGTGTTGCCCTCAATGCATAAAGTGTAAGAACAAGGTTGGGATATACTTGTGGTACGCCTCTCACTCATCTGAGGCATCTCTGAAATGAAGTGAGGCTCCAGTGTCCTCTCCAGTAGGAACGTTGTCTCTCATGGTGGTGGGAGCACTCACAATATTATCCTCCGTAGCTGGAGGTCTCTCAATACGAATTGGATCTAAAATGTGCCCCCTTGCTGGGGCAGCACTGGTGGAAACCCTGGCAGTTTCATCTTGCCATCTCTTCTCCTCTCATTCAGCTGTTTTCCTTGATTCTTCTTGGCCCATTCCAGTTCAAATGCCTCTAGTTCATTCGGACTCATTCTGCCATTCTATGCTTGCGCTCCTCTTTCCTAGTAGATTTTTGTGCTACTCTTTTAGCTTGCTCATCTATTTCATCTACCTTCTTACCTTTGTCTTTGATTGGCTGCAAGAAAAGGTCCACTCGTCTTCATCACTAGGAATCTGGACTGCATGAAGAGTAGCCTATTCTGGTTGCTGCTGAATACTATCGACATTTTCCTTGAGTTTACAAACCTCTTCAATCAACCGGGCAAAATACAGTACATACATAGCATCAATCTTCTTGTTTATTTGCTCCTCCATTGCATCCATTCGAAATTGCATAAGTTGGAATGGACACAATGCATCAACAACAATTTTCTCCATAAAGGGTTTGAAATATTTCCCCCATATGGCTATCTGTTTCTCCATCTTTTTTACCGTCTTCACGGTCTTTATGAAGTTGTTAGGATTCAGCCTATAATTCGAAGGTAGAGGTGGTGCAGGTGCAGTATCTAGAATCCTACCCATTGGCACAGAAGTTGACCATGAAAAAGTGGAAGGCGGAGCATAGATAGTAAGAGGCATAGGCATACCTGCAGGGAACTCGAATGGTTCGGGCACTGGAGATGACTGAGTTTGCTGGGCTGGTGTCCTATTGGTTCGTAGCTCAAATCGTGACTCATATTTTGTTCTTTCTATATGTTTTGTGAGCGATGTCGGGGTCTCATTGTAAACTCCGCTGATTAGCGGAACATTGGGTCACTTGCATAATTCAGTGATGAGGTAGGGAAATGGTAATGTTGTGCGAGTCTTATGGGCATGGAAGAATATCTCGCCAGCGATGAGGATACCAAAATCCACTATGTATCCCTCAATCAATACAACAACAAGTATAACTCTGGTGCTTTCCAATAGATCATCACCACCTGTAGGCATGAGCCTGAGCCGTACAATGGCCTACCAAAATTTGGCTAAGAAACTTAGGGACTTCTTCAATATATGATCATGTGAGTTATGCAGCCACGAAGGCTCACCTCCATCTGTCAAAACCCTGGCTGGCCAAGGCCTTTGTTCAGCTCGAGTGGTTAACCGGTGCTCTAACTCAGGAATCGCCCCTTGAATTTGGTAATTTGGCCTAAATAAAAATCTGTTCAAGGTCCTTTCAGAAATGTCAATGTCGACCCCACAAACTGGAACTGTATCAAGCTTCTCCCGATCGGTAGCCTTTTTCCCTTTGGGCAGGTCCTTCTCCAAAAATGCCAAGTAGTTGGCAAAGAATTCTCGAACTAAGTTGGGTTGATAGGACCCCAACGGCCTACTCATCCACTAAAGTTGATATTCATTGAACCGCCGCTCAAGCTCAGAATACTCATGCAATGTTGTGGTGATAATCTGGTGTTCCTCAAAAATTGGTCTCCTCACTTTGTTCTGCTCACCGTGTTGTAGTCCGTCATAGAAATTCTTGTGAGAACCTGGTATTTTCCATCTTAATGATTCCCTAAACTGTTGATCCTTTCGTCGAATGACGTCAGGATCAGCTTGTTCTGTAACTTCAACCTGAACAAGAACCTCGGCATGAGCAGGAGCTTCATCTTGAACGTACCATCGACGCACACCGTCGATTCTATTTTCACATTCCAAAAATTGATCTAACCATTTTATCGAACACCTTATGTGCATTAGCTATTCAAACGATTTTGACACGTTGTTCATCCGCCAAGTAACACCATATTTAGCCTTATTGATCCATGGGTTACTCAGACTTCCCCCAGGACATTAAATGCTTAGATTTTTTTTTAAATGTAGGTACTCAAACAATCACACCAACATTCAAGATTATAAAAAGAGAATCGTAGGAACATGTTGGTACTACCATTTATTATGTGTTGAAAGATTATGAGAGAAAGGAGGAGATACATACCTTGTTGATGAAATATTGTTTCCTACTTTGGATGATGCAATGATGTACTTCGCACAATACCAGAAGCAAGGAGAGTTGAAGAGAAAGAGAGTGCAAATTTCTTTGTAATGAGAAATAGAGGAGAGTAAGAGCCTTATTTATAGTTGTTAACAAGAAAATGAATAGGTGTGAAGGGGAAGTGAAAGGGTGCAGGCTATTTGAAAAGGCGGGAGTTACAAATAACTGTTCATCGTATCAATATGAAATCATTTGGATAAGTTTGACATAAAAAATGGCTATTTAAAGCAATTCAACCCGACCTGCGTATCTAGGGTTAAGTGCGACGGTGATTCCGATGGTACGTCGGATGTTCAACGTCTCATCGATTGATACTGTCGCAACTTCCAGTGCATATACTTGGGACCTGTGTCTGATGAAGACATGTGATGGTAAGTCGAACGTCTGAAGTTCCATTGATTCCCTCCGTCGCTTTACTTCAGGTGATTCCAGTATCTCTAGTTTTGAGCCATATTCGACGATGGAATCTGACAGTACCTCGATCATGCGACGGTACATCAGATACCTTCGTCGGTTACCTTGAATTTTTTTAGCTTCTGTTTATTGCACCTAAATAGCTTACTTAAAAGTAAAAGAATGCAACAAAATAACAAAAATGTGGGTTGCCTCCCACTAGCACCTGATTTATTATCGCGGCACGACTTAGTTATCTAGATTACTTAGACTTCCTCGAGATCAATTTCAATCACACTATTTATTTCATCTAGGGAACCAATATATAGCTTAACCCGCTACTCGTTAACTTTGAACATTCTGCCATTTTCATCTTTGAGCTCCACTACGCCAGACGCACCGACTTGGTTGACTTTAAATGGGCCCGACCATTTGGACTTGAGCTTTTCGGGAAATAGTTTCAACCTGGAATTGAAAAAAGTACCCAATCACCTTTTTGAAAGGTACGATGCATGATTTTTTGGTCATGGTACTTCTTCATCTTTTCTTTGTAGAGATTTTCCCGCTCATATGCATTGAGACGGAATTCTTCCATCTCATTGAGCTGACCTATTCTCAGCTTTGCAGCCTCATTCCAGTACAAGTTTAGCTTTCTCAGAGCCCACAAGGCTTTCTGATCCAATTCTACAGGTAGGTTACATGCCTTGCGATAAACCATTTAGTATGGGGACATGCGGATGGGCGTTTTGAATGCAGTTCGATATGCCCAAAGGGTGTCATCCAGCTTTCGTGACCAATCTTGCTGACTAGCATTTACGATTTTGGCCAATATAGATTTTATTTCGTTGTTGGACACCTCTACCTATCCGCTAGTTTGCGGATGGTATGGAGTGGCCACCTTATGTTGTGTGACTCCGTATTTGGCCAATACAGCTCGAAATAGTTTTTTGCAGGAGTGAGATCCCCCATTACTTATGATTGTCTGTGGGACTCCAAATCTAGAAAAGATGTTCTTTTTCAGAAATACAACAACTCGTCTGCCTTCATTATCGTCTAGAGCAATGGCTTCTACCTATTTTGAGACATAGTCTACTGCAACCAAAATGTACTTTATTCCGTAGGAGATCACAAATGGTCCCATGAAGTTTATGCCCCAAATATCAAATAGCTTTACCTCCATCATCTTGTTCATTGGCATCTCGTGTGTTTTGGAGATCGACCCTTTTCGCTGACATTAGTCACATCTTCGAACAAACTCATAAGCATTTTTGAATAGATTGGGCCAATAGTATTCGCTTTGTAAGACTTTTCTGGCTGTGCGATCTCTTGCGTGGTGCCCTCCAACAGGGGAGGCATGGAATGCTTTTAAGAGATTCACCATCTCTATCTCTGGAACACATCTCCTTATAATATTGTCATCACACTTTCGAAACAAGTATGGTTCATCCCGGAAGTAGTATTACACATCATGGGGAAACTTCTTCTTTTATTGGTAGGATAGATTCTCCAGTGTCACTTTGCTCACCACATAGTTAGCAAAATTTGCACACCATGGTATCTTCTTAATTGCAGCTGCCAGGATCTTTTCATTCGGGAATGCGTCATCAATTTTGAGTTCATCTTCGACTGCATGTTTCCCTTCAAGCCTCGATAGATGGTCTGCCACTTGATTCTCACAACCATTCCGGTCTTCAACTTCAAAATCAAATTCTTGCAGTAGAAAAACCCATCTTATAAACCTTGGTTTTGTATCCTTCTTGGCCATCAAATAATGCAAGGCTGCATGGTCAGTGTGTACCACCACCTTGGTTCCTAGTAAGTAAGCACAAAGCTTTTCGAAAGCATATACAACAACAACGAGCTCCTATTCTGTAACTGTATAGTTCTTCTGAGCTCCATTCAGCGCCTTACTTGCATAGTAAATTAGGTGAAAAAATTTCTCCTGCTTTTGACCAACTACAGCACCAAGCGCTACTCCACTGGCGTCATACATAATTTCAAATGGCATTGACCAATATAGTTCGACAATCACGAGAGCCACAACAAGTTTCTCCTTAAGGTATTGAAATGCCTTCCTACACTCTTCATCAAATACAAACTTAGCTTTCTTCTCCAGAAGTTTGAATAGTGGACTTGCAATTTTGGAGAAGTCCTTAATAAATCGTCGGTAAAACCCGGCAGGACCCAAAAAACTACAAACTCCTTTCACGGAGATAGGAGGAGGTAATTTCACAATCACTTCTACCTTCACTTTGTTGAATTCAATTTCTTTTGCTAAAATTCTGTGCCCTAGAAAAATACCTTCCTTCACCATGAAGTGACATTTTTCCCAATTGAGTACGAAGTTAAGTTCTTCACATTATTGTAAGGCTTTGTTGAGATTCGTCAAACACAACTCAAATGATTCTCCGATCACCGAGAAATCATCCATAAATACTTCCAAAGTATCTTAAACCATGTCTGAAAATATGGACATCATACATCTTTAGGACGTGGCTGGTGCATTACATAAGCCAAATGGCATCCACTTAAATGCAAAAGTACCATATGGACATGTAAATATTGTCTTGTCCTGATCTTCGGGGGCGATTAAAATCTGATTGTATCCTGAATATCCATCTAGAAAGCAATACCAACACCTTCCTACTAAGTGATCCAGCATTTGGTCCATGAAGGGCATTGGAAAGTGATCCTTCAGCGTCTAAGAGTTCAATTTTCGATAGTCCATACAGACTCTCTACCCGGTGACTGGTCGGAGTGGGACTAACTCATTCTTTTCGTTGGCAACCACTGTCATACCTCCCTTCTGGGGAACGCACTGTACGGGACTCACCCCACTTTCTTCTAGAGATTGGGTACACTACTCCTGGGTCAATCCATTTGATGATCTCCTTCTTCACTACCTCTTGCATAGGTGGGTTTAGTCTCTGTTATGCTCAATAGTTGGTTTGCAATTTTTCTCTAGCTGAATTTTATGCATAAAAATACCTGAAGGTATGCCAACAATGTCTGTGATAGTCCAACCGATTACCCTTTTGTAACGCTGCAGCATGGAAACAAGTGCTTGCACTTGTGGCTCACTCAAATCAGCCTCAATTATAATAGGTAATGTGTTCCCATTGCAAAGAAACACATACTTCAAATGGCTAGGTAGCTCCGTCAATTCCAACTCTGGTGGTTCTTTAATGGATGGCTTAGCTGGTGGTGTTGGCCTGTTCTTCAAATCTAAATCCAGCTTTTTAGGTGCATATATGTATGACCCCATACCATTTAATGCGCAAACGGTCTCTTCATATTCTTCAATGCCTTCACTGTCGAAGTTCATTAGAACCGTTGCTAGAGGTTCCACAACATCTATTTCTGGTATTGCAACTTCTCCACCATCTTCATAGTATACATCAACAATAGATAGCACACTTATCTCTTCAGGTTGTTTCATGGACTGGCAGACATCAAACTTGACAACCTCATCATTCAATCTGAATAGCAATTGGTTAGCTCGTAGATCAATGAGCACACTTCCTGTGGCAAGGAAGGGTCGATCCAAGATGATGGGCACCTAAAAGTCTACTTCACAGTCCAAGATAACAAAATCTACAGGGAATATGAAATTCGCTATTTTGTCAAGCACATCATTTAGTACTCCCATAGGCCGCTTTACTGATCTATCGGCCAGCACTAACCTCATGATCATAGGTATAGGATTACCCAAAACAAACTTCTTATAGACCGCTACTGGCATCAAATTGATGCTTGCTCCTAAATTTCATAACGCCTTAGCAAACTCGAAGGACCCAATCGTGCATGGAATGGTGAATTCTCCGGGGTCAGCTTTCTTTTACACCAATGATGTGTGAGCAAAATCTAACATATTTAATGCTTTTTAGCTCAAAATAATTGCGAAGTCTTAAGCAACTTTTGTTGTTCTTTTGATTGTTTTATTTTTTTAATGCAGATACAAGTGATCGGAGAGGAAATCAAAGAAAATAAGAATAAATCAGCTGAAATCTAGTGCAAATGAGCTATACTGAAGTTGACGCCATTTCTGAAGCCCCATCAGACATATGACAGGCTGTCAAACTTTTCGTCAAACTTAGACAGAACTTTAGGAATTGAGATAAAATGTGATGACGTTTCGGAAGCGCCGTCAAGCATGGGACGGGCTGTCAAAGTGGCCATCAACGTGAGGCAGATTATGCTGATTTCCAGTAAAGATGTGACGACATTTTTCATGGGCCATCACATATTTGACACGTCGTCATATTTTCTGTCAGAAAAATTAGAAGATAGTAATTCACTGGAGACTTTGACGGCATCCTGCACACGCCGTCATACTTATGACGCGCTGTCAAGAATGCTGTCACCTATCTCGAAGAAAATTTTAAATTTTAATTTTATTTCCATATTTAGGGTTGACTCTTTAAAGACTTGTAGGAAGTTTTTCTAATATTATTATTCCAAAGAAGGGGAGAGAGCCACCCTTGAGTTTTTGGTAAGACAACATATTGATATTTTCTCTGTCTAATTTTCTTGGCTTGAAGAAACAAATCCTTTGAAGAGATTAATATCATTACTTTAGAAATTCCTTTGTGATCTAATATGCGATTAACTAGTTATTATTAATCTCTGTAAGTTTATCTTTCAAATCATGAATTCAATTATGTGTTTCATTCGTTACATCATGAGTGGCTAAATTTCATTAACCTGGATTATGGGATCTAGGGTTAGGTCATGATAAGGTGTTAAATAATCAAGGTTTAATAGGTGTTAGGATTTCATGATAATTCTGAGACTATAATTTATATCTATTGGTTGCAAACAATAGGCGTGCCTACTTTGGTTTGCTTGAGAAAGAAATCATAAACAGGAGGAAGTGAGTTATCAATAGGGACTTGGAAAGGCTTAGTTTAATAATCAGCTTTGTAACAAGGTTGATTAACCTGAGGTAAAATCTGTGTAGCGATAAGCGATTCCCTAAGTCCGAGAGGATTAGGGAATTAGACGCTTGAATAGGTCGAGAGACATTTGAGCATACCATCGATAAAGATAGCTTGTCATCCTAACTACCGTGAGAACCTTGAGTAAATTTTAGTATCTGTCATGTACCGGAAGCCCTAGTGAACATAATCCTGGTTATTTCATAAAGTTTTGATTACAAACTGAAACTAAGGTGACCAAGAATTACTTGTTAAACTCAAAAACCCTATTTATCTTTTCGTTCCAGTTGTTTGAATTTGACTTGTAGCTTTAGGTTCAAACTAGTTTAATCTCCACTCACATTCTTCCCTGTGGATTCGACCCTGACTCCAAAGTTGGGTAAATATATTGACAACGACCGCCTTGTACTAAATTGAGGTGTAAGTTGAGCGTTATCAAAAAATGGTGCCGTTACCGGGGAACAATTTGGCGTATTGAGTTGGTTTGTAATGTTAGCTTACTTTCTTGAATTCAAACTTGTAAATATTTGTTTGTGATTTCCTCTATTTTTTGTGTTAGGTAGATTTTCTTTATTTTTGTTTATTTCTTACTATGGCATCATGGAATGAATGTGAGTTTGATTGTTGGAAATCTTATCTGGATGATCCATGTCTATATTGTGATGGACCCCACTTTTGGCAAGATTGTAGATATGCTCCCCGGAGAGAGATGTGTGCACCATCTCAATCCTACCGGGAGTATAATTGTTCTTTATATGGTGGTCAAGATTGACATTGGAGTGATTTTCCAAATGCCCCCTCCCCCTATTGCACTAACCCAAGTTTTAGTTCTTCTTATGAGTATGACAGGTCTTATAGTAAAAAAAGGGAAGAACGAAGCACTGAACAGAGTGACATTGAAGCTATGCTTCAATTAATGTTGGATCGTATAGACACAACGAATGATAGCATATGTGACATACGTCAAGACATTAGGTTATTTAACGAGGGAAGAGAAAGGATAGAAGAGATGGATATCGAGGTCAATCATCCAAAATACATTTATACATTATGCTTAGATGATATCTTGTTTGTGGAATTATTTAAAATAATTGAAGAGTGTGAGGATGAAGAGCAAGAATCCGATGTTTATGATGAGCTTGATGTTGAGCAACCCTTGGTGATTTCCCAACCAACAAAACCATTCATGAATGAAGATGCCAAGGATGAGGAAATGGCATTAGAGTCAAAAGAAGAAATCAAGAACAATCCTCGTGAAGACTCTAGTCCATTTCGAGGTAAAAATACTAATAGGGAAGTTATTCCAAAATTGAGGGTTAGTCCTCATTCGAATCACTTTTCAACATTATGCTTAGTGGATGTGATGAAAGTCAAATCACCCAAGCAAATGATAAATTTTGAAAATGAGGAGGAAGATTCTTACATTTTGGAGTTTATCCTTCCAAAAGGGCATACTACAACCCCAATATTGAAAGCCAAGGAGCTTAAATATCGATGTCCATTTAGTGGCTATTTAAGATTCTCACCATTACCAAATGAGCCCACACAAAAGTTTGATGAAAAATTAGGGAAGTAGTTCAAGTCTTCGAAGTGGCATGATAGAACATTCCTCATCATGCCCTCACATTTGCCCAACGCTCCTCGAAGATGTATTAATCAAAATTTGGGCTGGCGTTTCAAATCCTCCAAGTCGAGATATAAATAATTATCAACAAGGTATCTTAACGAAGTCTGAGTAGTCAAGATTACTGAGTCGCGCCGCGACGTTAAACCAGGCGCTTCTTGGGAGGCAACCCAAGGTATTTTGTTGTTTGTATTCGTATTATGTGATTGACATCAGATCTTTGCACCCATGGTGCCACAGGTATGTTTCTGACTCTCTTGTTATGGTTTGACGCATTGGGGACTTTGCATAATTTTAAGTTGAGGGTGGGGCTACTTGTGGGTGTTGATGTCCTCCTGGGCTTTTTGTTGTCGTTCCTCTTTTCCCCCGAGTCGTGTTCCTAGTAGAGACGGCATGTTTAGGCGTATCATATTTTTTTTTTGTGATGTGTTTTGTTTAACTAGAAGAAAATAAGTATCTGGGGTAGTTGACATATTTTTGTTGATTTTTTTTTAAACACCTCTCCAATGATCTGTTTTATAACTGTGTGACATGCATTCATGTGTGACCACTGTGCATCTTGTTGTGGCATTAGTACTAGTGACATGATAATCACTGCTAACAATTACATGAACTAAATAGGTAATAGCTTGTGATGTACCTGTGTACCATGTGTGTGTGAGATTTTACTGAGTTCCCTTTGTACTGCCAAAACCAGAACTTTCCCGGTTCGTCTTACCTTAGTTGAAAGGCAGGGGTTAGGAAAGGATCATAGGCCGTTTTTTAATTTAAGTCACTATTATCCTAAATCACATTCCCGTAATGCATGATATCCCTTGATCCCTGTTTGAGCCTGAATTGACTATTTTCTTTATATGATACCTATCACCTTCCTTTTTTTATCATAATGAACCTATTTTGGCCCTGGTCCTCCTTGGATACTGTGTACCTTGACTTAGGCAAACAGCCTAAGTTGAGGGTTGCTATCATAGGGGTGCGTGATGTAAATTGGGTATGAAAAAGGGTAGAGTAGAAGAAAAAGAATAAATGAAAAAGAAGTAGAAAATTGGGTGTTGGTGAAAAAGATCAAGAAAAGAAGTTTGTTTGAATAAAAAGAAAAACTACACCCATTCTGAATGTGTGGTAAAGAGAAAAAAAAAGAAAAGAAAAAGAGGTTAATAAGTGGACTGATGTTGGGTGTATTTACACGCCTAAACACCATAATTTACCCATGTTATAGCTAAGTTTTGAGGATAAAATATATAATTCCTGCACTTTTAGTCCATTCTCCTGTAAGTGAGCTAACCTACGTGATTAGCATGTTTTCAGGTATTAATGATGAAGATTTCAGCACTTTGTGGACCTTTGGGAAGCAAAGGAAAATTTCACAGAAGAGGGAAGGCAGCTTTTGGAAGCTTATGGACTGAATATGACGCATGGAGAAATTGTCCCGGGCAAAAGCAGTATTTTTAAATGCTTAGGGGTGCAATAGTAACTTAATAGGACTAGGACAAGGATGTTATAAAAACCCTATTTGCTGAATTTTTCAGTATTGAGGAATTCATGCAGTGATTCATTCATTCACGATTGCTTTTCATTATTCACGTTACAATTTCTGTAACTTGAACACAGAGAAACACGCTACATATTTGGGGAAGACGGCTAAGAGGGAAAACGTCATCCCTCTTTGACGTTAAAAGCATCCTCTCGCGAAGATTGTTCTAGTTTTGGTATGATGATGATGATGTCTTCGCTGTTTTCCTTTACAATCATGAGTAGCTAAACTTCTCTGTTAGGGTTATGGAAGCCTTTTGATATACTATCTATTACTATGAGTTTGTGAATTCTTAATGTGTATGCTACTTATATCATTACTCTCTTCGTTTTAATTAAATTCTCATGGTTGCAAACATAGAGAATAGGCCATTATAGCATTAAATTGTTCGAGAGAAAAGTTACATGTTTGGAAAAGAGAGTGTGACAAGGAAATAGGGCTACCAACCCCTATTTAGATGTTAGTGCCGTAACTGGGTTAACCTCTTGGAGAGTTCGTACCATTAGATATACGCTTTAAGTTCGAGAGAGTTAAAGTGAAATAATCCTTGATGGTTGAGAAACACTAGGATTTACCATTAGAATACGAATCTCTATAAGTGCATGCATGTCTGAATTCCGCATTACTCATAGTTAATAGATACGTAGAACTCATAAGGTGGACATAACCCTAACTTATTTTTTCCTGTGATTAAATCTTACTTAACAAAGCATTCTGTTGTTACTTTGATAGCATTAATTCACGCCATAATCCAATCCCCCCTTTTCCGTGGAGTTTTCGTTCAACAGTCTACTAATAATTGCAACACTTAGTGACCAAGTATTCCCTGTGGGATTCGACACCCAACCCAGTTGGGCTCTATATTTGACAGCGACCGCTTACACTCTTACGAGAGCTGTAGTTTAGGCGTTATCAAATTTTTGCGCCGTTGCCGGGGAATACAGTTGTCAACTAAGTTTGTGATAGTTACTAGACCCTTTGGTCAATGATTCTCGAATATTACTTTTTGTTTGTTGTTTTTGTTTTGTTCATGTTTGGTAGAGTGCATGCCAAATACACGAAGTTCTGGTCAGCCATTATTATCCATAAATCCTGAACCACAACTTATTGGCAGAATGGATGCACAACGTGACATTGAAAGAAAGGCTGCTCAATAGGAGCAGGCTAGATTAGCTGCGTTGGCAGCTGCTCAAATGCATCAACGGAATATTGATAACCCAGGTCGGGCAACAAATCCTGATGATGAGGACCTGGGTGATGATGAGTTACTGAATCCCAGGCGTACTGATGAAGTGGCGGCACCTATGCACAGGAGAGATCGTCAAGCTAGAATGAGACTTGACCGCTGAGCTATGAAGGCTCCTTTTGATAATGATGATGACGATCTGGATGGAGCTGGTGCCACAGGGGCTATTATTCCTCCACCCTTGGCACCTAGAGCCAAGTTCAATATCACTAGCACCATGATTCAGCTATTGCAGCTCAAAGGATTATTTGGTGGACTTGCAGGCGATGATCCGAATATGCATCTGGTCAATTTTATTTCATTATGCAAGTCGTTTGACAATCCAGGAGTTGGGCAGAATGCAATTCGGCTGCGCTTATTTCCATTGTCTCTGTCTGGGGAGGCAACTCTATGGATGAATGGGCTAACTCCTGATTCTATTACTAATTGGAGGCAACTGAAAGATGATTTCCTAGAAAGATTCTTTCCGCCATCCAAGAGAGCACAGTTAAGAGATGAGATCAGCAATTTCCGACAGCTTCCAACTGAAGATCTCCACGAAACATGGGAGAGGTTCAAGAAGAATCTTATGCGGTGCCCAAATCATCAGATGACCAACATCCACTTGATGGAGATATTATATAGGTCTTTGAACTCAGTGACAAAGCCAGTGGTTGATAATGCTACAGGTGGGTCATTCATGGACCTTACTTTCATTGAGGAAAGTGATATGCTGGACCGTATGACAAAGTAAAGTAGATCCTGGCATACCAGGGATGCTGAGGTAGAAAGCTCTACTTTATCTGTTGGCATGACTGCAGAGAAGAGGCGTAGACAAGAGGAATGTGACCAAGATATGGTTCACATGAAAACGCAGATGGATCTTCTTACCAAGCATTTATTATCAGGGAAGACCGAAAAGGTTAAAGCCATTGTATCACAGGGAAGATATGATTCCGATTCTGAGGGGGAAGCAAATTACTTGAATAATTAGGGGGGTTTCCGAGGCAATGCCCAAGGAAACCAAGGTTGGAACTATTATGATAAATCTGGATACAAGGACTGTGATCAAGGTGGTTGGAAGAATAAGACTGATAGGAGTGGTTTGTATGTTCCTCCTGGAAACCGTGAGGCTGTGGTGTCTGGCTTTGGAAAGATGTCCATGGATGATATGATGGCTAAGCTGTTGAAAGGGGTGAAGGCAACCAATATGGGCATTACTGAGGTAAAGAATGATTTATCATCAATAAATCAATTGGTTGACTCGCATTCTACTGCAATAAAACAGCTGAAGCAACAATTGAGTCAATTTTCAGCGGCATTCAACCAAAGAAAGGTTGGCACGCTACCCAGTGACACTGTGCAAAACCCAAGAAATGATGGATCGTGTATGGCTATTACTACCCGGAGTGGTAAAGTGTTGGAAAATCCATCCAAAGGCAAGCAGGTGGTTGATGATATAGCAGAGAATGTTGATGAAGCAGAGTTTGAAGATGCCGTAAAAGCTGAAGTGAGTGCTCATGATGTTACACCTAGACGTCACCTGCCTGAAAAGAGTGATAATCGGAAGCAAGATAAAAAGGAAGTGGTGGATAAAACGATTCCTCTTCCACCACCACCTTTTCCTCAGAGACTGAAGAAGAAGGTTAATGACACCAGGTTCAGTAAATTCATAACCATGTTGAAGCAGCTGACTATTAATGTTCCGTTGGTGGAGGCACTGGAACAGATGCCTGGGTACGCTAAATTCATGAAGGATCTTTTGACAAAGAAGCAGGCAGTAAGCTATGATCTGGCAGATAATATTCATCATTGCAGTGCAATTGCCACGAGGTCTTTAGTACAGAAGAAGGCAGATCCTGGTGCTTTCACTATTCCTTGCACGGTTGGATCTATGAATTTTGCTGAGGCATTATGCGATCTGGGGGCTAGCATTAATTTGATGCCGTTATCCATTTACAGAAAGTTGGGGTTGGGCGATCCTACACCAACTAATATGAGACTTATTATGGTAGATAGGTCGGTAAAATAACCTGTTGGTATATTATATGATGTATTGGTGAAGGTTTATACATTCATTGTTCCTGCAGACATTGTTATTTTGGATTGCGAGGTGGATTCTGAAGTTCCCATAATCTTGGGACGCCCTTTCCTCGCAATTGGAAGTGTGCTTATCGATTTAAGAGATAATGAACTTTTATTTCGGCTAAATGACGAAGTTGTCCATTTTGATGTATGCAAATCAATGAAGCAGCCTAGAGATATGGATGTGTTCTCGATAGCTGATGTTTATTATGAGGATGAGAAAGAATTATATGTAGAGAAGCAGCTTACTGTTGATCCATTGTCTGCTGTGCTGTTGAATTTTGAGAATGAGGAAGTTGAAGAATATAAAGAAACTGTTTGTGCTCTAACAGGAATAAAGTCCTATTCTCATGCTACTAAGAAGATGGACCTTGATCTTAGGAATCGACCTTCACCAACAGCGAAGACTTCCATTGAAGAGCCACCAGTGCTAGAATCGAAAGAGCTCCCCAGTCACCTAAGGTATGCATTCTTGGGAAGTGGAAATACACTTCCGGTGAGTGTTGAGGCTGATTTAGGTGAACAGCACGTAGAGGCTCTCATCTCTGCTCTAAAGAGGTACAAGAGAGCTATGGGTTGGACTATTGATGATATAATTGGTATCCTTCCTGGGATATGTATGCACAAGAGTCATCTTGAAGAAGATTGCATGCCTACAAGTAAGCATCATCGTCGTCTGAATCCATTCAGAAAATGATGCACCATCTATCTCGATGAAGTCTAAGTAATCGAGATAGATATGTCGTGTCGTGATAATAAATCAAGCGCTAAATGGGAGGCAACCCATCGTTTTTAGTCATTTTGTTTTCCTAGGAGTTGATTTGTTAAATAAAAATCCAAAGAGAAGAGTCGAGCCACGACCAAAACTAAGGCGCTTGGTGGGAGGCAACCCATCTTTCTAATCATTTTTGTTGTTTTTGATTAAGTGTAGGTGCAAGACGTATAAAGGAGGAGCTTGGTCTCAAATTGTGATTTGAAAGTGAGCAATGTTAAAGGTGGTAAGTGAGTAATGAAGGAGCAAAAGGCTTTCGGTTAGGAATTGCCTATGCAAATCTAGGTAATGGACAAGGCAAGGCCTATGTAAATCTAGGAAACGGACAAGGCAAGGCCTATTCTATTGCCTTTGCTCTCTGAATCGACAATGCTATAGCATAGGCGCCGCCTATGCTCAACTAGGAAAAGATAAAGGCGCCGCCTATGCCATTTCCTTTGCTCTCTGAATCTACAATGCCATAGCATAGGCGCCGCCTATGCCCAACTAGGCCATAGCATAGGCACTGCCTATGTTCAACTAGGCAAAGCTAAAGGCGCCGCCTATGCCATTGCCTTTGCTCTCTGAATCTACAATTCCATAGCATAGGCGCCGCCTATGTTCAACTAGGCTTTGCTAAAGGCGCCGCCTATGTTAAGCATAGGCAAAGCATTAGGCGCTGCCTACTTATGATTTTTGACTCCTAACCCTATTTTTCATGGATCAAACCCGACCCTAGCCTTGGTCTATAAATAGACCCTCAATCTTAGAACAAAATCTCATTGTTTGCTCAAGATAGGCGCCACCCAAGCTTCCACATCCTCTCAAAAAAATTTCTTTTTGCTCATCTAGTCTTGTGAGTTCATCTTCCGGATCCATCACCATGTAAGTCATTCTTTTATATTCCGTAGTTTTTGAAATGCTACGTTTATAATGATTTGTTAGATCTTGAAGTGGTGTTGGTGATTTGAATGTGGTTGGTTTTTTATGATACATCTAGTTGAGTGAAAGAATACGTGTGGGTGTTCTTGACTTTGTTCTGACTTGTATTTGATTGTTATACACTGTCATCTTTTTGCGGAATCGAAATGGTAAAGTTAATGCATAATCTTGAAAGTTGAAATCTTGAATGTTTGAATGACTCGTTCATCGAGATACCGATTATGATTGACCACAAGCATAAGATGGTGTGATTATGCCTATGCAATAACTTGTTTCTATTTGTGGTACGATCCTTATGTGGTAGTTTTGTTCAAAAAGTGCATTCATCAAAACATGAAAGTATAGACAAGATTACATGAAATAGAATTGGAAAGGATACTTAAGATGACATGAACGTATGATTGTGCTGAACATGTTGTTGGAACATATCGCCTAAATGTATGTCGATGAAGTCTGAGTAATCGACATCACTCACTTAATCAGTCTGTGCCAACAAATTAAGTGTGGGGTGGCACCACTACTATTTGTTTTTCGATTGAATCTTCTGAGATGAAGCTAATATGACTCTATTTTAATCTCAGGTAGAATAGCCCCAAAAGGACGACAAGGAAAAGAAAAAGCGCCCACCTCACAGAATGGACAGAAAAGGTCAAGAAAGGAGCAAGCTGAGTCCTCCTCTCTACAAATACCTCGACGCACTTTTGGGATCAAGTGGGGTACATTTTGAGGAAACTCTGAGGATGACGACTCTGATGATGATTAGAAAGAAGGGGGTATGACCCCAGACATAGAAGAGGAGTCCGACTAATAAGGTTTTCCTTATTTATTTTCCACTGAGGGCAGTATGTCCCGTCTAAGTGTGGGGTACTGGTATTTGTATGCTTCTTGTACTGCTTTGCCTACATTTATTCAAGTTCTTGTTTGTTTTAATTAGTCGTAATTAGTTAGTTTAATTTTAGATTTTTGTAGATGTTGCATGAAATTGTTCTGATAGGCGGCATGGTGTTATGACAAAAGTCTGTGCCAAAATCATTAATATTAAGACGTTTAGGCTCTAAGTGTGACTCACTGTGTGATAAGTGTGTGGTTTAATTCATTCATCTGTTGAGTCAAGAGTCTATACTGCTCCCAATAAAGTTGACCATATGCCTTGTGTGTGTGAGGTTATAGTATATTCTGTGTTGTGACTGATGCTAGAACTTGCCTGGTGTGTGTGTAAAGCGAAATAAAGAGTGTGAGTTTAGGAGATGATTTAGGCATTTCTTTGGCAGCCTGTAATTGTTTACCTTCTTTTTACCTACCCTTGGACATTATCCTAGTTAACCCCCTTTGAGCCTTTAGCTATTTTTTTTGACAGCCTCATATATAGCCTAATCCATTTTTTTTTCAAGACCATAATTTGATCCAAATTCCTAAGCGCTTTAAATTGTAGAGTCATGTGACAAAATAAGAGGAAAGTGGGTGAGAGTGATGCCTCAGAGTGTATTGGTACTTGAAATTATTGTGAATAAGAGTGGCTATCATAGAGGTGTTTTATAAAAAAAAAGGAAAAAAAAACAGAAATAGAAAAATAAAAAATAAGTTGTATATTCTCATCTTTGTGTTTATAATTGAATAACAAAATCGGTGAAAAGGGGTGTTAGATGAAAAGAAAGGTAGAAGGGTTGTTTAAAAGAGAGTGTTAATGGCATAATGTGATGTATTAAAGATCTTAGGGAAAATAGTCACTATTTCTGGCCAAAATAGTCCTACCTGTCCCTTACCTTACATTACAACCTGTAAAGACCTATTTGATCATAAGCTTAGCATTCTGATATTAGTAGAGCATTACACTAAGGGCAAGCCTATGGTCATCAGTTGCAACATAAGAATTCTTTGTGAGAGTGAGAGAAAGGAGAATCTTGTACCCATGTTTCGAAAAATGCAAAACTTATGAGTGATTATGGGTGATATCTTGAGTGAGACACACATGGTTGATGATTGTTGGGTAGTTTTATATGATTCTTTGTGACTTAACTTGTGGATACGAATTAGACATCATCACGAGTCTATGTTGGAGGTTGAATGGTTTCTAGTAGTGATCCAGAAAACTACTCTTTGTTAATAATTGTCGTGCATGTCTTGATGAATATTTTGTGTTACTGTTGTGAAATCCTAGTTAGATGTTTGCATGGAAGTAATATTTTGTTCGAGGACGAACAAAGCTTAAGTGTGGGGTGTTGATGTTGGGTGTATTTACACGCCTAAACACCATAATTTACCCATGTTATAGCTAAGTTTTGAGGATAAAATATATAACTCCTGCACTTTTAGTCCATTTTCCTGTAAGTGAGCTAACCTACGTGATTAGCATGTTTTCAGGTATTAATGATGAAGATTTCAGCACTTTGTGGACCTTTGGGCAGCAAAGGAAAACTTCACAGAAGAGGGAAGACAGCTTTTGGAAGCTTATGGACTGAATGTGACGCATGGAGAAATTGTCCCGGGCAAAAACAGTATTTTTAAATACTTAGGCGTGCAGCAGTAACTTAATAGGACTAGGACAAGGATGTTATAAAAACCCTATTTGCTGAATTTTTCAGCATTGAGGAATTCATGCAGTGATTCATTCATTCACGATTGCTTTTCATTATTCACGTTACAATTTCTGTAACTTGAACACAGAGAAACACACTTCATATTTGGGGAAGACGGCTAAGAGGAAAAACGTCATCCCTCTTTGACGTTAAAAGCATCCTCTCGCGAAGATTGTTCTAGTTTTGGTATGATGATGATGATGTCTTCGTTGTTTTCCTTTACAATCATGAGTAGCTAAACTTCTCTGTTAGGGTTATGGAAGCCTTTTGATATACTATCTATTACTATGAGTTTGTGAATTCTTGATGTCTATGCTACTTATATCATTACTCTCTTCGTTTTAATTAAATTCTCATGGTTTCAAACATAGAGAATAGGCCATTATAGCATTAACTTGTTCGAGAGAAAAGTTACATGTTTGGAAAAGAGAGTGTGACAAGGAAATAGGGCTACCAACCCCTATTTACACGTTAGTGCCGTAACTGGGTTAACCTCTTGGAGAGTTCGTACCGTTAGTTATACGCTTTAAGCTCGAGAGAGTTAAAGTGAAATAATCCTTGATGGTTGAGAAACACTAGGATTTACCATTAGAATACGAATCTCTATAAGTGCATGCATGTCTGAATTCCGCATTACTCATAGTTAATAGATACGTAGAACTCATAAGGTGGACATAACCCAAACTTATTTTTCTCTATGATTAAATCATACTAAACAAAGCATTCTGTTGTTACTTTGATAGCATTAATTCACGCCACAATCCAATCCCTCCTTTTCCGTGGAATTTTCGATCAACAGTCTATTAATAATTGCAACACTTAGTGACCAAGTATTCCCTGTGGGATTCGACACCCAACCCAGTTGGGTTCTATATTTGACAGCGACTGCTTACACTCTTACGAGAGCTGTAGTTTGGGCGTTATCTTAGACCCCACAAGTTAAGGTAGTGCCAAGGAGGTTAGTCACTCTAATTACCATCTAATATCATACCAGCCCTTAGCCTACGTGACAAGCCTAAGAAAGCCCTATAGTGATCTTAGCTTACATGTCTAGACACTTTGGTAATGAAGATAAGGGAAAGCATATGGTATTTGGCATAGATTGGTTTGAACTTCATTCTGAGAGTGAGTGTTTTTCTGATGATCCCCATGTTTATACTTTGATTTCTATTGTGAGAGAAAAAGGGGAAATTCTTTGTTGTGAGGGCACACTAGTATGTTGCTAGGTGACTTACTTGTTTGGGTATTGTCATATTGATATAAGCATGATTGTTGGTACTTAGTTGATTCCATGGTTGGAATCCTTTGTGTTACATTGTTGCTTTTCAATAAGATACACAGTAGTTTAAATTTGTTGATCTTGGAGGTGGTAACTGAGTTTTGAGCTAAAATGGTTGTTCACTGTTGTATGTTCTTTGTATTCTCTTAGTTTGTTGCATGAGGACAAGCAATTGTTTTATGTTGAGGGTGTTGATGTATGAGAAAAATCTAACACATTTAATTCTTTTTATCTCAAATAATTGCGAATTCTTAAGCAACTTTTGTTGTTTTTTTTATTGTTTTATTTTTTAATGCAAATGCAAGTGATCGGGGAGGAAACCAAAGAAAATAAGAATAAATCAGCTGAAATCTGGTGCAAATGAGCTATACTGAAGTTGACGCCATTTTTGAAGCGTCGTCAGACATATGACAGGCTGTCAAAGTTGTCGTCAAACTTAGACAGAACCTGAGGAATTGAGATAAAATGTGATGACGTTTCGGAAGAGCCGTCAAGCATGGGATGGGATGTCAAAGTGGTCGTCAACCTGAGGCAGATTATGTTGATTTCCAGTGAAGATATGACAATATTTTTCATAGGTTTTCACATATTTGACACGCCGTCAGATTTTTGTCAGACAAATCAGAAGATAGTAATTCACTGGAGACTTTGATGGCATCCTGGACACGCCAACATACTTATAACGCGCCGTCAAGAATGACGTCACCCATCCCGAAGAAAATTTTAAATTTTAATTTTTTTCCTTATTTAGGGTTAACTATTTAAAGACCTGTAGGAGGGTTTTCTAATATTATTATTCCACAGAAGGGGAGAGATCCGCACTTGAGTTTTTGGTGAGACAACACATTGATATTTTCTCTCTCTAATTTTCTTGGCTTGAAGAAGAAAATCCTTTGAAGAGATTAATATCATTACTTTGGAATTTCATTTGTGATCTAATCTGCGATTCACTAGTTATTATTAATCTCTGTAAGTTTATCTTTCAAATCATGAATTCAATTATGTGTTTCGTTCGTTACATCATGAGTGGCTAAATTCCATTAACCTGAATTATGGGATCTAGGGTTAGGTCATGATAAGTTGTTAAATACTCAAGGTTTAATAGGTGTTAGGATTTCTTGATAATTCTGAGACTATAATTTATGTCTGTTGGTTGCAAACAATAGGTGTGCCTACTTTTGTTTGCTTGAGAAATAAATTATAAAAAGGAGGAAGTGAGTTATCAACAGGGACTCGAAAAGTCTTCGTTTATTAATCAGCGTTGTAACAAGGTTGATTAACCTGAGGTAAAATCTGTGTAGTGATAAGCGATTCCCTAAGTCGAGAGGATTGGGGAATTAGACGCTTGAATAGGTCGAGAGACATATGAATATACCATCAATAAATATAGCTTGTCATCCTAACTACCGTGAGAACTTTGAGTAAATTTTAGTATCTATCATGTACCGTAAGCCCCAGTGAACATAATCCTAGTTATTTCATAAACTGTTGATTACAAACTGAAACCAAGGTGACCAATAATTACTTGTTAAACTCAAAACCCTCATTTATCTTTTCATGTCAGTTGTTTGAATTTGACTTGTAGCTTTAGGTTTAAACTAGTTTAATCGCCACTCACATTGTTCCCTGTGGATTCGACCCCGACTCCAAAGTTGGGTAAATATATTGATGACGACTGCCTTGCACTAAATTGAGGTGTAAGTTGAGCGTTATCAACCAACGACCTTGTGGACACAGCTCCACAGTGATGAAGATTGTCTTCCAACTCCTGGTTGACTGCTCACTTTTTAGTGACTAGGTATTTCATACATTTAGCATACCCAGGCATCTTCTCCAATGCTTTCACCAATGGAAAATTTATTATTAGTTGTTTGATCATTGCCATGAACTTTCCGAACTTTGTGTCATCAGCCTTTTTCTTCAAACTGTAGGGGAAAGGAGATGGTAAGCACTATTTCTTTTTCCTTCTGCTTTCCTTTCTCTACCTCTTCAATTGAGTAACTGTTGGAGAGAGTTTCGTTGATTTCTAGATGTCCCAATTCTACTGGACAACTTTTTTCATCTTCGCCACCTTCCTTTGATACTTTATCAACAATATTTTTGCTAGCGGAAGGGCCTGGTAGTGTCTTACCCCTCTGGGTGGTAATTGCCATACAAACACCGTCATTTTGAGGATTTTGTATTGTATCCCTCAGAAGGGTGCCGATCTTTCGCAGGTTTACTGAGACAGATAATTGGGTCATTTGTTGCTCCAACTGTTTGATTGAGACCGAATGTTCACCTAGTGTTTACTGCATAGAATACATATCTCGTCTCATTTGCCTCATTTCGGTTACTTGTGATTCTTGGATTTTCATTATTTTGGAAGTTTGTGCATCTTGATTCTTCATCAATTAAGAATACAAGTCCTCCATAGATATTTTCCCTGAACTAGTTGTAGCAGCTTCATAATTTCCAGGAGGAATGTACAAACCACTACTGCCACCCTTGTTTTTCCAATTCTCCTGGTCACGCTTCCTATTGATAACGCTCAATCTACAGCTCTCATAAGAGTGTAAAGTAGTCGTTGTCAAATATATAACCCAACTAGGTTGGGTATCGATCCCACAGGGAATAGCCGGTCAATGAGTAAGCAAAGATTACTAGACTTTTGGAGCAAGTCTCGTAAAAAGGGGGGATTTTAACGTGCAAGTAATGTAAACAAAGTAATAAAAACAGCAAATAAAGGAGTAAAAACGGTTTGCTTGGTTGGGTTTTGATCAATGAGAATTGAGAAGTTGGGGTTATGTCCACCTTATGAGTTGTACGTCTCTATTGGCTATGAGTTGTGCGGAATTCAGACATGCATGTGCTTATAGAGAATTGTATTCGATGGTAAATCCAGGCGTCTTTCGACCTTAACCAGGACTATTTCACTTTAACTCTTTCGAGCTTAAAGCGTATCTAACAGTACGAATTCTCCAAGAGGTTAATCCAGTTACGGCACTAACTTTTTAACAGGGGTTGGTGCCCTATTACCTTGACATTATCTCTTTTCCAGACATATAACTTTTCTTTCGAACAAGTTAATGCTATACTGGCGTATTCTATGCGTTTGCAACCATAAAGAATTTAGATTACGATGAAGAGAATAATGATATAAGTAGCATATGTGTCACGAATTCACAAACTCATAGCAATAAATCGTACCTCATATGGCTTCCATAACCCCAAAAGAGAAGTTTAGTTACCCATGAGTGCGAAGGAAATCACAACAGACATTATTAATATACCACAATAAAAATCTCGTGTAGTAAGGTGTGGAGTGGCGTTTTAGGCGTGAACTCCCTTGCAGAGTAACGTTTCTCTTGTTGTGGAAATTAAGAATTGAATAGATGAATAAAAAGTAGAATTAAAAGTAGAAGAATTGTTTTCAGAGTTAAAAGTAATGGGCGTATCCTCCAAATCTCTAGCAGAATAGGGTATTTATAATACTCCTATCCTATTCCTACTAAGCTACTGCATTACTTAACCCAATCCTACTGGGTTACTGCATCATTATCCTACTCCTAATAAGTTACTTCTAGTCCCCAAAGTCTTTAGAATTGTTGTTTTTGCCCGGGACAGATTTTCCATGCGCCACCTTTGGTCCTTGGCGTCCAAGTTTTGCTTTCCTCCTTTCGTGAAGCTTTCTTTGGTGTCAAGTTATCCATAAAATGCTGAATTCTGCATCATTTATACCTGAAAACTTGCTAATCATGTTCGTTAGCTCACTTACAGTAAAAAGGACTAAAAGTGCATGAAATATATAATTTATCCTCAAAACTTAGCTAAAATATGGGTCAATTATAGTACTTTAGGCATGTAAATACGCCTATCATCAACACCCCATACTTAAAGCTTTGTTCGTCCTCGAACAAAATATCATGTCCATCTAAACGTCTACTTAGGGTTTCACAGCAACAACACAAAATATTCGTCAAGACAGGCACGACAATCATTAACAAAGAGTAGTTTTCTAATCACTTCTAGAAACAATTCAGCCTCAAACATAGACTCGTGATGATGGTTAATTCGTATCCAAAATTTAAGGCCCAAAGAATCATATACGACTTACCCAAAACTCATCAACCATGTGTGTCTCACAATATGTCACCCATAATTACTCACAAGTATTTCATTTTTCAAAACATGGGTATAATATTATCCTTGCTCTCACTCTCACAAAGAATTCATATGTTTGCAACTGATGACCATAGGCTTGCCCTTAATGTAATTCTCCACTAAATATCAAAATGCTAAGCTTAGGATCAAATAGGTCTTTACAGGTTGTAATGTAGGCTATGGGATGGGTAGGACTATTTTGGCAAGAAATAGTGACTAAGTTCCTAAGTGCTTTAATACATCACATTATGCCATTAACACTCTCTTTTAATCAACCCTGCTAACTTTCTTTCATCTATCACCCTTTTTCACCTATTTTGCCATTCAAGCATAATTATCTTTTTATTTAATCATAAACACAATTTATCTTTTTGTTTTTCTATTTCTTTTTCTTTTCTCTTTCTCTTTTTTTTATAACACACCTCCATGATAGTCACTCTTTTTCATAACAAATTCAAGTACTAATACACTCTAAGGAATCACTCTCACCCAATTTCCTCTTATTTTGTCACATGACTTCACAATTTAAAGCACTTAGGAATTTGGATCAAATTATGGTCTTGAAAAAAATGGATTAGGCTTACGTATGAGGCTGTCAAAGAAAATAGGCTAAAGGCTCAAAAGGGGGTTAACTAGGATAATGTCCACGGGTAGGTAAAAAAAAGTAAACAAGTATAGGTTGCCAAAGAAATGCCTAAATCATCTCCTAAACTCGCACTCTTTATTTCGCTTTACATACATACCAGGCAAGTTCTAGCATCAGCCACAAACATAGAATATACTATATCCTCACACACACAAGGCACATGGTCGACTTTATTGGGAGTAGTATAGACTCTTGACCCAGAAGATGAAGGAATTGAACTACACAATTATCACATAGTGAGTCACAATTAGAGCCTAAACATCTCAATAGTAATGCTTTTATCACAGACTCTTGTCATAATACCATGCTGCCTATTAGAACAATTTCATGCAAAAAAAAATTTTAACTACTAAAAAAAACAAAACAAAAAAACATAAATAATTGCAAATGCAGATAAAGAAGTATAGCATGCAAATACCAGCACCCCACACTTAGACGGGACACACTGTCCTCAGTGGAGAATAAATAAGAAGAACCTGGTTAGTCGGACTCCTCCTCTATGTCTGGGGTCATACCCCCTTCGTCGGAATCATCATAGGAGTCGTCGTCATCAGAATTCTCCTCCACGTCGGAGTCTGGCATTCGTCGATCATCATCGGTTGGCACATCATCATCAAGAGGTTCCTCAAAGTATGTACCTACTCCACACATTGCCTTTGCATACTCATTCATGGGGTAGCCATAATCCAGTTGTTGGAGCTCTGCAGCAGTTGGAGCATGACCCCCGCTCATCATTGTAAGCCGAGTCATGCCATAAAGATGGCGAAAGAAACTCTCATCTCGAGCATGCCTTTCTGAAGTGGTAAGGTTGACTCCATGCGTGGTTTCAGCATCTTTAACCTTCGTGAGGTCAACCTTATTTGTGTTATGTGGGAGTTTATGATCAGCCGGTTCCTCTTCGATGTCTTCTTTCCTTAGTATTGCAGTCAACAGGTTGCCAAAACTGAAGTGGGACCTCTTGTGTAGCCTAGATTTCCGCATTGTGGAACGAATAATTTCCCCAACATTGATAAGGACATTCGTCATCAATGCGTATACCAAGCACACTCTATCTCTTGTTATCTTGGTGTACTGAGTCCCTGGAATTAGGCAAGAGTTGACTATGCGCAACCATATCCTTGCTTCCCTATTCAAAGGAGCATATGGGAAGGTGTTATGTCGACCAGTGTCCTTGTGTCTACTCTAGCGTGCTATGGATCTTGTTCCACAGAGTGTGTGTCAAATAGCTCTATATGGAGGTCTACTGTACAGCTCTTTGAATGGTGATGGATCGACTGAAGGCAAGCCAAGAAAGGAGTTAAAGAAATCCGCATTGAGTTGTAAAACTTGGCCCCGAATCTTGACCTCGCTTCCTGTGGTTTTTGGTGACCAGTTGGCATAGAATTCTCTTTTTAAATTGAGATTGCATTCTCCCATGTCTCGGAAGATGAAATCCAGATGTAATGCCATGATCTTGGCCAACATGCGCGGTTCTTTCTTTGCTAGGCTTTCCTTGTTTATCAAGTCCACATGAACATATTTTCTTTCTTTGTTGTTCCTATACCATTCCTTTGCTTCCTCCTCAAGAACCCATTTTATTCCGAACATGCGGCGTGGTAATTTCATCGAGGATGATTCTCCTTTCTCTTTTCAGCCTCTTTTCTTGCCTTTTTGTGAAGTGGTAGCCTTATCTTTGCCTTGTCTTGCTTTGGGTGCCATTGTACCTGAGACTAAAATAATGTTCATGTTAGCATCATATCGATGGATAATATCTATAAACGAGCAGTAGGGGCACCACCCCACACTTAGTTTGTTGGTACAGACTAGTGAAGTGAAAGTGGTCGACTAGTCAGACTTCATCGACATACGTTTTAGGTGCTATATTCCAACAATAAAATCAGAGCAGTCATATTTCTTGTAATCTTGGCAATACTTTCATGTTTGATATATCAAGACTACTACATAGGGATTGAATCAAGGTATAGTATCTAAATAATCACAACCTCCTATGTCGGTACGCAACTATAATTCTTAGCCCGATGAACAAGTCATTCCAACATGTAAGTATTCAAGTGACAAGATTATGCAATTTTTTGTGACCATATTAATTCCGCAAAAGTATGACAGTGCATCAAAATCAAATACAAGTTGGGAACAAGTTAAGATCATTCTTACGTATACGTTCACTCACTTAGTTGTATCACAACAATTCAATCACTTTCAAATCACCAATACTACTTCAAGATTTAGCAATTCATAATAGGTGTAGTAGTGTAGTACTTACGGAATATAAATGAAGAACAAAGTAGCACTTACTTGATTGATGACTTTGGATGATGTTCTTGTGAAGAAGAAGAGCAAAAGGAAAAAATTGGAGTGGATTTGGGGACTTTAGGTGGCGCTTATGCTTTGCCTATGCTTGGCATAGGAGGCGCCTTTTGCATAGCATTGTTGAGCATAGGCGGCGCCTATGCCATGGCATTCTTAGGCATAGGCGGCGCCTATGCCATAGCATATGAGATTCAGAGAAAAAAGGCATTGGCATAGGCGGCGCCTATGCTATGGCACATTTGGGCATGGGCGGCGCCTATGCTATGGCACACTTGGGCATGGGCGGCGCCTATGCTATGACACACTAGATTCCGAGAGCTTAGGCCATAGTATAGGCCTTGCTTTGCTCGTGGCCTAGTTTTATATAGGCCTAGCCTTGTTCGTTGCCTATATTTTCATAAGCAATTCCCAATCCATAGCCTTTTGCTTCTTTATCACTAACTTACCACCTTTTACATGCAATACGTCCAAATCAAAATTTGAAACCAATCTCCTCGTTTACGCCTCTTGCACCTACACTTGCTCAAAGACAACAAAAACGATTAGAACGATGGGTTGCCTCCCATCAAGCACCTTATTTTTGGTCGTGGCACGACTCTTATTTTTGGATTTTTATTTATCAAAACAAAACACGTAAACGAAAAAAAAATGATAAACGATGGGTTGCCTCCCATCTAGCGCTTGATTTATTGTCGCGGCACGACATAGTTACCTCGAGTACTTAGACTTCGTCGAGATAGATTGTGGCCATATAGTTAATCGAGTCAAGAGGACCAATATATGGTTTTACTCGTTGGCCATTCACCTTAAAGACAACACCATTATCGTCTTCTAGCTCAACTACTCCAGTCGAGTAGACTTGGGTAACTTTGTACGGACCAGACCATTTGGACTTTAACTTACCTGGGAATAGCTTCAGTCTGGAATTGAAAAGAAGTACCATATCATCCTTTTGAAAATTTCGTTGAACAATCTGCTGATCATGATACTTTTTCATCCGTTCCTTGTAGAGGTCTGCTCTTTCGTATGCATGTAGACGAAATTCATCCATTTCATTCAGCTGCTCCAATCTCAGATTCATGGCATCATCCCAATTCAAATTAAGTTTCTTTAACGCCCACAATGATTTATGCTCGAGATCAATAGGCAAGTGACAAGCCTTCCCATAAACTAGTTGGTACGGGTACATGCCAATTGGCATTTTGAATGCAGTCCTATAAGCCCATAGTGCATCATCCAGCTTCTGAGACCAATCCTTCCTATTAGCATTTACAGTCTTAGCAAGGATTTGCTTGATCTCTCGATTGGAAACCTCTACCTGTCCACTAGTTTGTGGGTGCTAAGGGGTGGCTACCTTACATTGCTTGACACCATATTTGGCCAATATGGATTTGAATAGCTTGTTGCAAAAGTGAGATCCTCCATCGCTTATAATAGTACGTGGTACTCCAAAGCGAGAGAAGATATTCCTCCTGAAGAATGCTACAACACGTTTTCCCTCATTGTCGGCCAATGCTACTGCTTCAACACATTTTGAAACATAGTCTACAGCAACTAGGATATATTTCATTCCAAACGAATTTACGAATGGACCTATGAAATCAATACCCCATACATCAAAGAGCTCTACTTCAAGAATTTTTGACATAGGCATATCATGGTGTTTTGAAATAGCACCTTGTCTCTGACATTGGTCGCATCTTCTAACAAAGTCGTAGGCATCTCTAAATATTGATGGCCAATAATATCCACTTTGCAATACCTTCCTTGCTGTCCGATTACCTGCGTGATGTCCCCCAACTTGGGAAGTGTGACATGCTTCCAATATATTAGGCACCTCTACATGGGATATGCATCGCCGAATAACACCATCCGCGCATCGTCGAAACAAGTATGGCTCATCCCAAAAGTAGTGTTTTACATCATGCATAAACTTCCTCATTTGATGGTAAGATAAGTTTTCAGGTATCACATTACTCACCATAAAATTCGCAAAGTCGGCATACCATGGTAACTCTTCCATTATCGTGGCTAAGATCTCCTCATCAGGGAATGCATCATCAATCTCGATTTTAGGCTGCGCTATATGCTCGTTCTCGAGTCTAGATAGATGATCAGCCACTTGGTTCTCGCAACCTCTTCTATCTTTTACCTCAAAATCAAATTCTTGCAGCAGCAATACCCATCGAATTAGTCTTGGTTTTGCATCCTTCTTTTTCATTAGATATCTTAGAGCTGCATGGTCTGTATGAACGATCACTTTGGTTCCCAACAAATAAGCATGAAACTTCTCAAACGCATACACGACCGCTAGGAGCTCTTGTTCTGTGACAGTGTAGTTCTTTTGGGCTTCGTTCAGGACCTTGCTCGCATAGTAGATAGGATGGAATAATTTCTCCCTTCTCTGTCCAAGTACAACGCCTAATGCTACCCCACTGGCATCACACATGACTTCAAACGGTAAAGACCAATCTGGTGCTACCATGATAGGAGCTTCAATTAGTTTTCCTTTGAGGCATTCGAATGCCTTCAAACAATCTTCATTGAAGTCAAATTTTGCATCTTTCTCCAAGAGTTTGCACAATGGACTTGCAATTTTGGAGAAGTCTTTGATAAACCGTCGATAGAAACCTGCATGACCGAGGAAACTACGGACTCCCTTTACTGAAATTAGGGGTGGTAGCTTCTCAATAACTTCAATTTTCGCTCGATCAACCTCAATTCCTTTTTTGGAGATTTTATGCCCAAGGACGATCCCTTCGTTGACCATAAAGTGGCACTTCTCCCAATTCAGTACTAGGTTGAATTCTACACATCTTTGCAACGCCATACTCAAGTTTTCTAAGCAAGCTTCAAACGTCTTGCCAACAACTGAAAAGTTGTCCAGGAATACCTCCAAAGTATCTTCAACTATATCAGAGAAAATGGATATCATACAACGCTGAAAGGTGGCTGGTGCGTTGCATAGCCCGAATGGCATACGTTTGAAGGCAAACGTACCATATGGACATGTGAACATTGTTTTCCCTTGGTCTTCGGGGGCAATACAAATCTGATTATAGCCAGAATAACCGTCTAAGAAACAAAACCATCCTTTCCCCGCTAATCGATCTAGCATTTGGTCCATAAATGGCATTGGAAAGTGATCTTTTAGTGTCCATGAATTTAGCTTTCGGTAGTCCATGCATAATCTCAATCCGGTGACGGGTCTGAGTGGAATAAGATCATTCTTTTCATTTGCAACCACCGCCATGCCTCCTTTCTTGGGAACACATTGTACCGGGCTTGCCCATGTACTGTCAGAGATTGGATACACAACTCCTGCATCTAACCACTTAATAATTTCTTTCTTTACCACTTCTTGCATAGGTGGATTGAGACGCCTTTGATGCTCAATGGTGGGCGTGCAATTTTCTTCAAGCTGAATCTTGTGTGTACAAATCCCAGGTGGAATACCAATAATATCTGTGATGGTCCATCCGATGGCTCTAATGTACTTCCGTAAAATAGCAATGAGAGCTGCAACTTGTTTCTCACCCAAATCTGCCGCCACAATGACTGGAAGTGTGTTTCCGCTTCCTAAGAATGCATACTTTAAATGACTAGGCAGCTCCTTTAATTCTAACGTGGGTGGCTCTTCAATAGATGGTTTAGCTAGTGGTGTGGGTCAATTTTTGAGATCAAGGTCCAGCTTCTTGGGAGCATGAGGATATGACCCAAATCCTGTTAGAGCATCAATAGTTTCTTCATAGTTTTAAGCATCCTTACTCTCTCCATTCATGAGCACAACCGCCAATGGGTCATCAATAGTTTGCTCTTCTTCAAGTAATTCTTTCTCATCATCAACATAAACATCCGCTACCGAGAATACGTTTATATCTTTGGGTTGATTCATTGATTTGCACACGTCAAAGCGAACTACTTCGTCATTTATTCGGAATGAAAGCTCATTAGCTCTCAAATCAATAAGCACACTTCCCGTAGCAAGGAAAGGGCGCCCCAAGATTATGGGAACTTCTGAGTCTGCCTCACAATCCAAAATAACGAAGTCCGCTGGAAAGATGAATGAAGAAACCTTCACCAATACATCACATAGAATACTAACAGGTGTTTTACCGACCTATCCGCCATTACGAGCCTCATATTGGTTGGAGTAGGATCACCCAAACCCAACTTTTTGTAAATGGATAGTGGCATCAAATTGATGCTGGCTCCTAAATCGCATAATGCCTTGGCAAAATTCAAAGATCCAACGGTGCAAGGAATAGTGAAAGCACCGGGGTCAGCCTTCTTCTGAACTAGTGATCGGGTAGCGATTGCGCTGCAGTGATGAACATTATCTTTCAACTCATATCTTGCTGCCCGCTTCTTTTTCAAAAGATCCTTCATAAATTTCGCATACCCAGGCATTTGCTCAAGTGCCTCCACCAATGGAACATTAATGGTTAGCTGCTTTAACATAGTCATGAATTTGCTGAACTTTGTATCGTCCGCCACCTTCTTCAATCTTTGAGGAAAAGGTGGTGGTGGATATGGAATTGTTTTCTCCACGGCTTTCTTCTCCTCTTGCCTTCATTTTTCAGCCTTTTCAGGCTGCAACATACTCGGTGTACCGTCATGGACATCGTGGGTGGATTCTACGGCAGCTTCTCCTTTTGTCTTGTCATCAATGTCTGCTACTTTGTCAACCACATGCTTTCCTTTTGATGAAGTATCCAGCACCTTAATGCTTCGGGTAGTAATGGCCATGCATGACCCATCATTCCTTGGGTTTTGCACAGTGTCGCTAGGTAAGGTGGCAGTCTTTCTTTGATTGAGTGCTGCTGAAAGTTGGCTCAATTGCTGCTTTATTTGCTTGATCGAAGTGGAATGTGAATCAACCAATTGCTTCATTGAGGACAAATCATTTATTACCTCCGTTACTCCAGCGCTGGTTGCTTCCACTCCTTTCAACAGTTTAGCCATCATCTCTTCCATATTTCCAGAACTAGATGTGGTGGTGTCACGTCTTCCAGGAGGAACATACAAACCACTTTTGTCATTCTTTTTCTTCCAACTACCTTGGTCCTTGTTTCTAGATTTATCATAATAGTTCCGACCTTGGTTTCCTTGGGTATTACCTCGGAAACCCCCCTGATTGTTCAAGTAGTTGGCCTCTTAATCCGAATCAGATTCGTCTCTTCTTTTTGACGCAATGGCTTTGACTTTTTTGGTCTTCCCTGATAATAGATGTTTTGTAATAAGATCCATTTGTGTCTTCATGTGCGCCATATCTTGATCATGTTCTTCTTCTCTTCTCCTTTGGTCTGCAGTCATGCCTATAGATAAAGTAGGGCTTGCTACCTCAGAATCCCTGGTATGCCAAGCTCTACTTTTCTTCTTCATCCGGTCTAGCATATTGCTTGCTTGACCAAAGGTGAGATCCATGAATGATCCTCCAGCCGCATTATCCACAACTGGTTTAGTTATTGAATTCAAGGCTCTGTAAAGTATCTCCATTAGGTGAACATTAGTCATGTGATGGTTTGGGCACCTCATTAGCTTCGTCTTGAACCTCTCCCATGTTTCATGAAGGGCTTCAGTTGGAAGCTGACGAAAGTTGCTGATTTCATCTCTCATTTGTGCTTTTTTGGATGGCGGAAAGAATCTTTCTAGGAAAGCGTCTCTCAATTGCCTCCAATTTGTAATAGAATCAGGAGTCAGCCCATTCAACCATAGAGTTGCCTCCCCAGACAGAGACAATGGAAATAGACGTAATCAACTTACATTCTGACCAACACCAGGATTGTCAAACGACTTACATGTAGAAATAAAGTTGATGAGATGCATATTCGGATCATCGCCTGCTAGTCCACCAAATAATCCCTTGAGTTGCAATAACTGAATCATGGTGCTTGTGATGTTGAACTTGGCTCCAGGTGCCAATGGTGGAGGAATAATGGCTCCTGTGGCTCCGGCTCCATCAAGATCATCATCATCATCATCAAAAGCTGGTTGCATAGCACGGCGTTCAGGCCTAAACCTAGCTTGACGATCTCTTCTGTTGGTAGGTGTTGCGATCTCAGCAGCATGCCTAGGGTTTAGTAGCTCGTCATCACCTAGATCCTCATCGTCAGGATTTGTTGATCACCCAGGGTTATCAATATTCTGTTGATGCACTTGAGCAGCGACTAGCGCAGCTAGTCTCGCCTGTTCCTGTTGAACAGCCATCCTTTCAATTTCGTGTTGTGCCTCCATTTTGCCAATACGTTGTGGTTCAGGATTGATAGGTAATAACGGTTGACCAGAACTTCGGGTATGGGGCATGCACTGAATAAAAACCTGCAGTAAACAAAAACAAAAACTAAAAGTAAAAGTATGAGAATCTTTGACCAAAGGGTCTAGTAATTATTACGAACTTAATTGACACTTGTATTCCCCGGCAACAGCGCCAATTTTTGATAACGCTCAATCTATAGCTCTCATAAGAATGTAAAGCGGTCGTTGTCAAATATATAACCCAACTGGGTTGGGTATCGATCCCACAGTGAATAGTCGGTCAATGAGTAAGCAAAGATTACTAGACTTTTGGAGCAAGTCTCGTAAAAAGGGGGTATTTTAACGTGCAAGTAATGTAAACAAAGTAATAAAAACAACAAATAAAGGAGTAAAAACGGTTTTCTTGGTTGGTTTTTTATCAATGAGAATTGAGAAGTTGGGGTTATGTCCACCTTATGAGTTGTACGTCTCTATTGGCTATGAGTTGTATGGAATTCAGACATGCATGTGCTTATAGAGAATTGTATTCGATTGTAAATCCAGGCGTCTTTCGACCTTAACCAGGACTATTTCACTTTAACTCTTTCGAGCTTAAAGCGTATCTAACAGTACGAATTCTCCAAGAGGTTAATCCAGTTACGGCACTAACTTTTTAACAGGGGTTGGTGCCCTATTACCTTGACATTATCTCTTTTCCAGACATATAACTTTTCTTTCGAACAAGTTAATGCTATACTGGCGTATTCTATGCGTTTGCAACCACAAAAAATTTAGATTAAGATGAAGAGAATAATGATATAAGCAGCATACGTGTCATGAATTTACAAACTCATAGCAATAGATAGTATCTCATATGGCTTCCATAACCCCAACAGAGAAGTTTAGTTACCCATGAGTGCGAAGGAAATCACAATAGACATTATTAATATACCACAATAAAAATCTCGTGTAGTAAGGTGTGGTGTGGCATTTTAGGCGTGAACTCCCTTGCAGAGTAACATTTATCTTGTTGTGGAAATTAAGAATTGAATAGATGAATAAAAAGTAGAAGAATTGTTTTCAGAGTTAAAAGTAATGGGCGTATCCTCCAAATCTCTAGCAGAATAGGGTATTTAAAATACTCCTATCCTATTCCTACTAAGCTACTACATTACTTAACCCAATCCTACTGGGTTACTGCATCATTATCCTACTCCTAATAAGTTACTGCTAGTCCCCAAAGTCTTTAGAATTGTTGTTTTTTCCCAGGATAGATTTTCCATGCGCCACCTTTGGTCCTTGGCGTCCAAGTTTTGCTTTCCTCCTTTCGTGAAGCTTTCTTTGGCGTCAAGTTATCCATAAAATGCTGAATTTTGCATCATTTATACCTGAAAACTTGCTAATCATGTTCGTTAGCTCACTTACAGGAAAAAGGACTAAAAGTGCATGAAATATATAATTTGTCCTCAAAACTTAGCTAAAATATGGGTCAATTATAGTACTTTAGGCGTGTAAATACGCCTATCATCACCTATAGCCTGGTTTATAAAAATAATTTCACCCTTGATTTCCTTGGCTTCCATCATAGAAGTTCTGACCTTGGTTTCCTTGGCCACCACCTCGGAAAACCCCTAATTATAGACATAGTTTGCTTCTTATTCGTCTTCAGATTCATCTCGCCCATGAGCACCCACTTCTTTTACTTTCTCCGTTTAATCGGATACTAAATGCTTGGTTAACAAATCTATATGAGTTTTTAGGTGGGCCATGTCTTTCTCACGTTCTTCTTCTCTGCGCCTTTATTCAACTATCATGCCCATCAAAATAGTGGCCTTGCAACTTCGGACTTTCTTGTGTACCATGCTCAACTTTGCTTTGTCATACGATCGAGCATTTCAGCTGCCTCTGGATAAGTACGATCCATGAATGATCCACCTGATGCATTATCTACAACTTGCTTCGTCAGTGAGTTTAAGGCTCAATACAATATCTCCATTAGGTGGACATCGGTCATATGATGGTTAGGGAACTGCCTGAGCTTCTGCTTAAACCTCTCCCAAGTTTCATGGAGAGCTTCGGTAGGGAGCTATTTGAAATTACTGATTTCATCCCTTAGCTGTTCTCATTTCAACGGTAAGAAAAAACTCTCAAGGAATATATCTTTCAAATGGTTCCAATGCGTAATGGAACCTGGGGTTAATCCGTTCAACCATAGAGTTGCTTCTTCAAAAAAGGATAATGGAAATAGCCGCAACCGGATAGCATTCTGACCAACCCCAGGATTGTCAAATGATCTGCATATTGAGACAAAATTTATCAAGTGCATAATCGGATCATCCCCTGCTAGAGCACCAGATATAGTAACTGGATCATGGTACTTGTGATGTTGAACTTTGATCCGGGTCCTAATGGTGGAGGAATGATAGCTCATGTTTCCCCTACTCCATCCAGATCATCATCATCATCATCGAGATCCAATTGCACTACTTGGCATTCTGGCCTTGCCCATCCACGGCAATTTGTATTGGCATGCCTGATTGCCAGGCCAGGCATAGCATCAACGCATTGCTGATGCATCGAGTTCAACAGCTCGGCATCACCTAGATCCTTATCGTCTAGTTTCACTCTACGGTCTGCATTATCCGTATTTTGCTAACGTAATTCTGCATTAGCCAAGGCTACCAATCTATCATCTTCTTGTTGGTTGGTAGCTATTCAGCCGATCAATTGGGGTTCTAGATTGAAAGTTAATAATTGTTTTCCTGAACTTCTAGTTTGTGGCATCAACCACAATACTTGTAACTAACAAAAACAACAGACAAACGTAAAATTCGTAAACTTAACTAACCAGTTAATTATCACAATTAAACTTAATTGACAACCGTATTCCCCTGCAACGGCGCCAAAATTTGATACACCCAAATTACACCACTCTTACGAGAATGTAAGCGGTTGCTGTCAAATATAGAACCCAACTAGGTTGGGGCTGAATCCAACAGGGAATAAGGTGTTAATCTAATTTATTTGTGACACACCAGGCTAATAGTTAATCGTTTCCAATTAATAGGGGGTTTGGGTATTGTAATGTAAAATGTAAAATTTGGTAAATAAAGGAACTCAAACTGAAAACTCTATTCTCAAGTAAAACTGCAAGGTATTGAACAAACCGGAGTTATGGTTACCAAGATATGTAAACTACTAAGGTTGTAGATCTCGGTAGAGATCCATTAGTCACTTAAGTAGCAAGGATAATTGAATCCTATTATTTACCCATTTGTCTTTTGACCTCAGTGGGTAGTTTATTCTTTAATTCTTTTGAACTTAAAGAACGCGTTGGTTACTCAATTGTTTCCTCATGTAGGCAGATCCGGTTAAGGAATTTGCCCTTAATCTAAAGGTTAGAAGCTTTAGAGTCTACGTAAACTCTTTCTTTCCTTCCCATCCACTTTCATCTTGGGAAAGTAATGTACTCATGTAAGCAAATCCGGTCAAGGTATTCTCCCTTAAACTTACAGGAGTAACATATTTAAGAGTCCATAAGAACTTTTCTGCTTTCAACATGTACTTTCCTCCCGGACAAGTGTTTTTTGTGGGCTTACCCTGTCACGCTCAAGATAGGTCATTACAGTTCTCCACAATCACCTTTTTTCGGACAAGTGGTTGGTTTATTGAAGTAAATTAACAACACTTTCCTTTCGGGCGAGTGTTGTTCTAGTGCTGACCCTTCTAGAATACACCCAAGGTTTTTCCTTTCAAGTCACGAACAAGAAGAATCGTTACATTGCCCGACAGTCACCTTCCTCTCGGACAAGTGATTGCTTCATCAAAGTAACCCAACAACACTTTCCTTTTGGACATGTGCTATTATAGTGCTGATTCTTTTAGTTACAAACAGGAGAAGTCGTTACAATGCTCGACAATCACCTTCCTTTCGGACAAATGATTGCTTCATAAAAATAAACCAACAGCACATGTGGTGACCTTCCTCTCGGCAAGTAATTTGCTTCATTGGAAGAACTAAACAACACATGCGGTGTTATAGTGCCAACTTCGCAAAATTTGCAATCATGAAAAGCCACTAAAAACAAACAAAGGTTTATACAACATCACGTATTCACAGGACTTACCTCGATCCACAACCCACAACTAGTTTCTTACATCAAGGCTTCCATAACTCCAGTTATGGAAGCTTAGCTACTCATTTCCATAGAAGAAACAAAAGATATGATTGTATTACCCATAAATAATGCAATATCACTTACAACACTTACAACAATAAGTTCTTAGGACCTCAATGGAATTGATGTGATTGGATTCACAAGCTAATGCTTAGTTTCCTAATATGAACTAAGATACCAATAAGCTCTACAACCTTCAAAACTTTTTGAATAATGAAAGATAAAAGCTAGATCTGGAAAATAAAGATCTCAGATCCAACATTCAACAACAAAAGTCAAAGAGTAGGTGAGAATGAAGAAAAACTAAACCAAGAGAGAAGCTAAGAATTTAATGTGTCTAAGCGTGGATGCCAACTAAACCCTAGCACTAAGTATTTATAGCATCTCCAAAACTCAGGGCTCCAAAATTCAACATAACTTTTGCCGTGTCGAAGCCAACGGTAACGCTCAACGGTGTGTCGAAGGTCCGATGGCACCGTCGCGTCCACCATCATTATCTTCCAGTGGTATTGAGTACTGCTGCTATCCGATGGTCAAGATCGATGGTCCGTCGCAGGTCTAATGAAATTTTGGATAATAACGTCGTTGGTCTCCACTGTTTGGGTTTCTTTCTTCCAATCAACGGTGACTCTCGACGATCCGTCGGGGGTCCGATGTTCCATCAGATAGTTCCATTGCTTCATTCCTGTTATAGTCTCCTCTTGTTTTTACCGACGGTACAGGCCGACTTTTCGTCGAAACACCGACATCCCGTCAACTATACCGTCGAAGTTCATTTTTCCTTTGTTTTGCTCAACTTTTCCTCGTTATCATTTTTTCCTTGCTTTTATTCTGGAAACACTAAAATACACTATTAAATACACATCATTTGCTTGAAAACATTCAATTATCTTAAGGAAAAGGTGTAAAATGTTCCGTCGAATACCGGAACATTAGAGAGAAAGTTTGATGATCTAGGGTTTGGCTTTTGAAGAGAATTATGAATAAAGCATAAAGTTCTTTGAAAAATAATAAATCTTTTGTTTTTTTGATGGATTAGGCTTTGGGGATTTACCAAAATACCCCCTTTAAGCTTTTAAACAAAACTGGAAAACATATATTTTTTCAAACTAGGTGGCCACCACGATGTGCCACAATCGTGGTAGCTTGCTGAAATTGGACAACTGGGAAATAGGAAAACTCTGCAATGTGCCACCATCGAGATGGCCTATAGTTTTGCCATTTCTACCATTGGTACGACGCGCGCAGTATCTCGTTGGGTTACTGGTTTTTGACAAATGGGGAATTAGCCCTCTCCTCCACATGGTTCTATCATGGAGGGCCACTGGAAAATGATAATTGGGATTTTTACCATTTCTGCGACGCGCTGAGTGCCCAAATCAAGGTGTTTTACTACTAGAACTTAAAATAGCCATAACTTCTTACTCGGTTACTGGATTTAGGAGAATCTTATATTGTTGGAAAGATTATTAAATTTCCCACATAATGAAAATTTAAAATTTATAAAATACCACATGAAATAAAAAATCATCTTTGAAGTAACCATTTGGCTTTCTAGGGATGAATTTTATGCTATAAAAGGTTCGGGGTCTTGCACAAACTAGTTGTACTTACAGTCTTATAGTACAATAATAACATACCCAGTGAAATCCCACAAGTGAGGTCGGGAGAGGGAAGAGTATACGTATACCTTACCGGTACTCATGGAGGTATAGAGGTTGTTTTTGAAATACCCTCGGCTCAAGTGCAGCAAACTTAGCGTAAGACCCTGCAAGTTTTCCAAGTCGTTAAAGCCTTTTCAAGATTGTCAAGAGAAGCTTAGTACTTAAAAATTTGGCTAAGTGTTGAAACTTTCTTCATTCCATAAGCTTGCTAACTTTGACGAATTATTTTGTGACCTTCCCGACGTCTAATTTTTTATTTTCAAGTTGCGTTGCGATGGGGCAAGGCCGTAGTACATCTCGGGTAAGTTTTGAAATTTTTTGAATAGCGTAAGGGCATCTTTGGATTTCCAAATAGTAGCTCAGGGCAATAAGCCCGCGTCGCCTAGGTTAGAGAACCTATATTGCCAGGCATCACCTGGGAAAATCCACAGCTATTTCTAGGCATCGCTGGGAAAGTCCACCGCTATTGTCAGGCATAGGCTTGCAATTCCGGTGCGTGCCCAATTTTCAACATTCATCTTCCGTGCCTAGAGGAGTATTATGGTCAAATCCCACTCCTATATATACCCCTTTAACACAAAATTCAGCACATTTACACCCAAATATACATCTTTTGTCTCTATTTTCTTCAAGAACAACCATTATTGTTTGTAGTTCAAGATACAAGATCAAGAATTCCTCCGTCAAGTCTCTCCAAATCAAGAAACTAAGGTATGCAGATGTTCATTGTTGGGTCCCTTCTGCCCAAGAAGTTCAAAAATCTCTTTTTAAAGTTCCAAGTTTATATTTTTATGAATTCTCATGAGTTATGTGGTTTGAAGATAATGTTCATATTGATATTGAGTTTTAATTCATGTTTTGATCATAAGGATGGAAGTATTGACTTTAGAGTATGTTGATTATGTGATGTTCATGATAATGTCTCTTCAAGAAGCATGTTGAATTATGTAATGATGTTAATTTGGATAATGAATAGTTGTATGACTAAAGGGTGCCTCACATGTGTAAGCTAGAATGATTATAGGAAGAAAATAGTACCATTGTAGTATACTAAGTATAAAATCCCCAATATTTTGAAAAGTAAAGCATGCCAAGTGTTTGTTGTATTGACAAATTGAGTGAAGTATGATAACTTGCATGTACTCCCCGTTCATGTGTCCTTGTTGAATAATTCATGAGACAATAACATGCCTCTATATACAATTTACATGGTTGAATGTTCCCAAGTTCTTGAAATGATACATCCTTGATCATGTTACGAATTATAGACTATTGTTATGATGTTGATGTGATAGATTATTGGTATGATATGATGTTTGTCATATATTCAATAGTCAAGTCCTGTTAGTTTCTTTCCATTGAGTCCTGGGGGTAATTATACCCAAAAAATATAGTTGTGTGCCTAGAGCCAAGTCAGTCTCAAGATAATCTTTGTTGTGCTATGATCAGTAGAACTTAGTCAATGACTAAACCATAAGAAAACTCAGCAATCTCAGTATTCAAGTTAATCAAGATCAGTACTCAGTCCAGACCCTAGTAGTGGTTAGTATTTAGTACAGATTCTAGTAAAGCTTAGTAGGTTAAAAAACTCAGTCATACTCAGATAGAAAGTAGAATTCAGAAGTATTCCATCAGATCACGAAACCAAGCCAACTCAGTCAGATCAGTCAGGTATGATAATCAGTAACAAGATTCAGCTCATTCTAAGTTTAGTTAAGAATCAATTCAGAGTATTTCCGTTGGGAGGAGGAACTAGCACTGAGCGAGTGTAGGGATAACGACTTCCCCTTTAGAAAGGAAGAGTTGTTAGCAGCAATCCCTACACCCCAGAACTGCGTAGCTAGTGCAGGATGCTTTATAAAGTATTGACTACCTGCAGGAGTCCCCATATACTTAGTCTTGACTTTCTCTTGAGGGTCACCCGTTAGAGAGGCCTGACTAGAAATGTCTTTACCTGTGGCACGGTATTAACACCCTTTCCATCTGGGGTTATAGGTTGGACCCCACAAAAATTGGGGCATGTCGGTTAAGTGAGAACTCCTACAGTTATAGTTTTAGTTTCAGATTCAGTCTTAGACAAGATCTCAAAAAGTCTTCAGATTCAAGACCGATAAATATGGTAACACAGTTCGGTAAGGAACTCAGATAGTTCTATTGATTCATGGACCACCCGCTAGATAGGCTTGGTCTCACATAAAGCTATTAGTCTAAGTACTTATAGAGATAACCCGTTAGATAGGCTTGATCTCAGTATCATATGCAGTTGAGTATTCTCATTATCAGTTCCAGAGATCACCCGTTAGCTAGGCCTGATCTAAAGCTTAGTAAGTCATTATCATTATTCGAAGATTCAAAGATAATCCGCTAGATAGGGTTGATCTCAAATTCAGCCAGTTGATATTAGCAAGCCCAGAACTCAGCTATTCCAAAGCACAAAGTTAATGAACCCAGATAGTAATCTCAGTAGCTTCAGATACTTAGAATCCCTGTATGTTCAGGAAGTTTAGCTTGACAATATGTCCAGTATCAGTTATCATATTTAGTCCTAGTATGCTTAGAGTCAGTATATGCAGTATGTTCAGTAGATACATATTCTCTATGTATACTAATCCAGCACTTGCATATCATTCAGTTAAGTAATTGTTCATGCATAAGACCTTGCATTTAGCCTTACCTTATTTTCACACTCAGTACATTCCAACTTGCTGATGCATTTGTGCTATGGTGTTGTTATTTTATTTGATATCATAGGTTCAGAGGTACTAGATCCAGAGTACCCTTAGCAGTCCAGATTTAGTCTGTAGTAGTAGAAGTATTAGTGAGTCCTCATCTTTCGAGGATGATTATTATTTTAGTATATTACTATATCCAGTTTAATTTATTAAATAGAGTTAGTTGGGGACATGTCCTATCAACTCCACAGTTCAAACAGTGAAAGGCTTTCGGATAGTTGTATAAGTTTTCAGTTTGCAAATTTGTGTATTTTAGATATTTTGAACCTTATTGCAAGTTTTTGCCAATTTTACACATGTATTTTGTTATATTATTCCATGAACAGTTACAAATATCAAAAGAAGGTTAGTTTGTGGTCCTTCGGGATCATGAGCACTGTGTGGTGTTCTGATTCCGAAAAATTAGGGCATTACAAACTGGATATCAGAGCCTAAGGTTCAATAGGTGTCCTAGGAGTATGAAAAGCCGCATTTATTAGACTCTTGTACATGGGTGTGTTGCGCGCCATATTTTTGTGCAAGATGCTATAAGATGTTTTAGAAAAAGTTTCTCATCTTTCATGTCTCAGATCATGCTATAGAAAGGTTCTCTAATAGACTTATGTAAAATTTTGTCATGATCCATTCATATCATTTTTACCTTACTTTCAAGGTAACAGAAGAACTAAAGCCCAAATTATTAAAGATAGAACTTTCTAAGACAGTGCCCACAGATAGTTTCGGGATGATATTCTCTAAACTTGAGCAGAGTATATTTCATGGGGTTAGTTCTATATGAAGTGAATAAATATGCTTGAAACAATATATGCAAGAATCTAAGTATAGTAACCCGAAGATTTTATGTGTTGTTGATGGAGATATCACGGTAATTCTCATGGTGTGGAGAAAATATAAGTTTAGGATATGTTATATTTGAAGGCTAGGATGAGAGTAGCGTAGTTGTTAAAGATTTGTGGATATTCATGTTATGCTTTAGAAACTAATCTTGAATCTTTGAAGAATTTAATTTTGTGGACTCCAAACTAAGTATTAAGGTGTGAATATGGTGTTAGTAGCATATAAAGAAATAGAAGCAAATAATGTGTCTAGTGAGAATAGCATGTGATGAAAGGGTGTAAGTAGGTGAAGATCATTATAGGAGCTAAATGAAGTTAAGAGTTATATTCCAAGAGATTGCATTAGTAGTGAGTTTATACTTTCGGGTGTAGTTTTTCCAGATGAGTTTATCCTTCATGCGTATAATTGTACATTGTTGTATCCCAGACTCTAGATTAGATTGATTACAGTTTAGTTTATAGAGTAGTAAAGTATTCACAGCTTTATGGTGATGACATGAAGCCAAAGGGGAGATGATGGAGGAAGTGACAAAGTCAGACCCCTAAATTCTAGTAGTAGTGCCTGTATGTGTAGAGAAGCAGTAAGAGAAGATAGTACCTGACCCATTCTTATATCAGCATAAAGTTCTATACTTCATCTAAGTATGAGTTTTAGCATAAGTTATTTTGTAAAGCCAACAAGTCAGTTTAGTAGTCAAATAGCCAGATTTGCATAGTTTGTTTTCTTATCTATGAATCAAACCCGACTATCAGAAATCTCAAACCTGTTACTATTTAAAGATAAAGTATCCTAGTGGGTGTAAGTTTTACATAGTTCATCCATCATGCGTATGATCCAATTCTTAGATGCCTTGTGCATCTCCTCAGTTCTTCTCAAGTATATCAGCAAAGTAAGTGTTCTTAGACGGACATAATGTCCCAAGGGGGAGATACTCTATAACTTCCAAAAGTTATCAATTCCACAAGTCCATTCCATTTCACACTTAGATTCTCATTACAAGCTTTGCATCAGTTACCATTGCATAGTGAGTTATGCTTTCAAGAGTAAGTTAAGTCAAGTATTCATGCATTAGACATGCATGTTCAGTAGAAGAAGTTCAGCCCATCATTGTATAAAGTTTTGTATTCATGAGGACACTTTAGTCAAGTATCCATGTATCAGATATGCATATCAGTTATGAGAATTCGAGTTATCAATAGTTGTAGCCGGGTATTTTATGCATCAGATATTCATATTCAAGTATAAGATTCAGTTTGTTGATTGTTCCCGCTGTATAGTGATGTCTCAGATAGTATTGTCCCTTGAGTAAGCTCAATTGATTAGTAATCTTATCTCAACAAGTGACATTCGAGGATGAATGTTCCCAATGGGGAGATATTGTAAGACCCCACAAGTTTTCCGAGTAGTTAAAGCGTTTTCAACCTTGTCAAGAGAATCTTAGCACTTAAAAATTTGGCTAAGTGCTTTCTTCATTCCATAAGCTTGCTACCTTTGAAAAATTATTTTGTTAACTTTTCGACCTCTAATTTTTTATTTTCAAGTTATGTTGTGGTGAGGCAAGGCTGTAGTACATCTCGGGTCCAAATTTTTCAGATAGTGTAAGGGCATGTTTGGATTTCCAAAATAGTAGCTTAGGGAGATAAGCCTGCGTCGCCCAGGTTAGAGCACCGATATTTCCAGGCGTCAGCCGAAAAAGTCCACCGCTATTGCCAGGCGTCGCCCGGGAAAGTCCACCGCTATTGCCAGGCATAGCCTTGCAAGTCCGGTGCATGCCCAGTTTTCAAAATTCAACTTCCGTTCCTTAAGGGGTATTATGGTCAAATCACACTCCTATAAATACCCCTTTAACACAAAATACAGAAAATTTACACCAAAATATACATGTTTTCTCTCTATTTTCTTCAAGAAGAACCATTAGGGTTTATAGTTCAAGATTCAAGCTCAAGAATTCCTCCATCAAGTCTCTCAAAATCAAGAAACTAAGGTATGCAGATGTTCATTCTTGGGTCCTTTCCACCCAAGAAGTTCAAAAATCTCTTTCTAAAGTTCCAAGATTATATTTTTATGAATTCTCATGAGTTATGTGGTTTGAAGTTGATGTTCATGTTCATATTGTGTTTTAATTAATGTTTTGATCATAAGGATGGAAGTATTGACTTTAGTGTATGTTGATTATGAGCCATTCATGATAAAGACTCTACAAGAAGCATGTTGAATTATGTAATCATGTTAATTTGGGGTAATGAATTGTTGTATGACTAAAGTGTGCCTCACATGTGTATGCTAGAATGCTTATAGGTAGAAAATAGTACCGTTGTAGTATACTAAGTATAAAATCCGCAATGTTCTGACAAGTAAAGCATTCCAAGTGTTTGTTTTATTGACAAGATGAGTGAAGTATGATATGTTGCATGTACTCACTATTCATGTGTCCTTGTTGAATAATTAATGAGACAATAGTATGCCTTTATATACAATTTTCATGGTTGAATGTTCCCAAGTGCTTGAAGTGATACGTCAATGATCATGTTGCGAATTATAGACTACTGTTATAACGTTGATGTGATAGATTATTGTTATGATATGATGTTGGTCATATATTCAAGAGTCAAGTCCTATAAGTTTCCTTCCATCGAGTCCTGGAGGTACTTGTACCTAAAAAATATAGCTATGTGCCTAGAGCCAAGTCAATCTCAAGATAATCTTTGTCGTGTTATGAATAGTAAAACTTAGTCAATGACTAAACTGTAAGAAAACTCTGTAATCTCAGTATTCAAGTTAATCAAGATCAGTACTCAGTCCAGACCCTAGTTGTGTTCAGTATTTAGTACAGATTCTTGTAAAGATCAGTAGGTTACAAAACTCAGTCGTATTCAAATAGAAAGTAGAATTCAAAAGTATTCCGTCAGATCACGGAGCCAAGCCAACTCAGTCAGATCAGTAAAGTAAGATAATCAGTAACAAGATTCAGCTCAGTCTAAGTTCAGTTAAGAATCAGTTCATAGTATTTCCGTTGGGAGTAGGAACTAGCATCGAGCGAGTGTAGTGACGATGGCTTACCCGTTTGAAATGCAAAGTCATTAGCAGCAATCCCTACACCCTAGAACTGCGTAACCAGCGCAGGATGAGGAGTCACCTTTTAGTTAAAGGCTTGACTACCTGCAGGAGTCCATATAGCCTTAGGCTTGACTTCCTCTTGAGGGTCACCCATTAAAGAGGCTTGACCAGAAAGGTCTTTACCTGTGGCACAGTATTGACACCCTTTCCAGCTGGGGTTACAAGTTGGACCCCACCAACTCGGGGAATATCAGTTAAGTGAGAACACCTATAGTTACAATTTCAATTTCGAATTCTGTCTCAGACAAGATCTCGGAAATTCTTCAGATTTAGGATTGATAGATACGGTCACATAGTTCAATAAGGAACTCAGATAGTTATATTGATTCGTGGACCACCCGCTAGATAGGCCTGGTCTCACATAAATCTATTTTGTCTCAGTACTTATAGAGATCACCCGCTAGATAGGCTTGATCTCAGTATCATATTCAGTTGAGTATTCTCATTATCAGTTCCAGAGATCACCCATTAGCTAGGACTGATCTCAAGCTTAGTAATTCATTATCATTATCTGAAGATTCAAAGATCATCTGCTAGATAGGGTTGATCTCAAATTCAGCCAGTTGATATTAGCAATCCCAGAACTCAGCTATTGCATAGCTCAAAGTCAATGAACCCAGATAGTAATTTCTATATCTTCAGATACTCAGAATCTCAGTATGTTTAGGAAGTTTAGCTTGACAGTATGTCCAGAATCAGTTATCATATTTAGTCCTAGTATGCTCAGAGTCAGTATGTGCAGTATGTTCAGTATGTTAAGTAGTTACATATTCTCTATGTATGCTAATCCAACTCTTGTATATCATTCAGTTAAGTAATTGTTCATGCATAAGCCCTTGCATTTAGCCTTACCTCATTTGCGTACTTAGTACATTCCAACGTACAGACGCATTTACACTATGGTGTTGTTGTTTTATTTGTCACCATAGTTTCAGAGGCACGAGATCCAGAGTACTCTTAGCAGTCCAGATTCAGTCAGCAGCAGTAAAAGTATTAGTGAGTCCCCATATTTCGAGGATGATTATTATTTCATTACATTACTAAATCCTATTTATTTTATTAGACGGAGTTAGTTGGGGACATATCCCATCAACTCCACAGTTCAGACAGTTAGAGGCTTTTTGAACAGTTGTATAAGTTTTCAGTCTGCATATTTGTGTATTTTAGATGTTTCGAACCTTATGGCAAGTTTTCACCAGTTTTCCGCATGTATTTTGTTATATTATGCAGTGGCCAGGTATAGATATCAGAAGAGGGTTAGCTTCTGTTCCTTTGGAATCATTAGCACCGTGTGGCATTCCAATTCCAGAAAATCAGGGTGTTACACTCAGGTACAAAGAAGGACTTACAGTCTTACACCAGTGCACAAATGGGTTTGCTGAAAGGAAAGACATGAATTTGTTGGAAGTAGATCTCTTATGTGTACTATGAATCTATGAAATCTTTACTGGGGAATGCTATTCTAGTAGGTTCCTATCTTATCAGTAGAATACTATTAAAAGTCTCCATCTTTTGCCTATAAATGAAACCCCACTTTTTCAAAGTCTTTGAGAAGCTTTAAATAAATATGGATATAATGGGTTATCAAAAAAGAAGTACGAATATATTGTTCCTCTATATCTGATTGCTTGTGTTTTCTTTGATCACACTAGGAATGCTATAAATTTGATTCTATAGCTCGCAAATGCATTTTAATTAGGTATCCTCCACAGAGAAACATTATCAATGTTATCATCCTCTCTATAGGAGATCTTTTAAGGAATTAATCTTTCGAAACTCTTGTTGACACCCAATTTTGTCTCGTCTTTTTTCCTTTAATTACTTTTCGGATGCATCTTGGCCCTAAACAATTTTTAAAACTTAAATAAGAAATAAGATTCATATTTTTATCTCTATTTCTACAAGTTTTTAAATAATAAAAGGAAATTTATTTTTTCTATCATATTATAAAATATTTTAATTAAATATATTTAAATGTTTTAACATCAAAATCACAAAATATCTTTTGATAATCGCATTTGCTTTTTTCTAATAATATTTTTTGGCGATATTGTGACCATATATATATATATTTTCATATAAAATAAATATTTTATATTTTTACATATATTTTATTATATTCTTAATTTAACACGCGCGCGCACACACACACACACATATATATATTGTTAATAATAAATCACAAAAAGATATCAATTTGGACGCTTATACAAATTATGTCTGTAATTTGTGTACGTTAAACTAAAAATAACTTTAGAATATCAGGAAGCATCGATAAGATTAATTTCAGTAGAAAAAGAGCATCTGGGCCGATAATAACTCAATTACAATCTTTATTTTCTTCAAACATGACTTTTGTTCACAAATCTCAGTCAAAGTGTCCAAAAATAAGCTCGAAACCCAGTCCAATAAATATATATACTTCATCAATCCACCCCACACTATACCAACCAATCATATGTTGCCACGTCAGCAAAGAAACACAAATTATTCAACAAATACAAATTCATCTGTCATTAAATATTTTTTTTCAATCCAAGGGTCATCATTAAATCATCTTTTCAATTTTTATATATAATATATCTTGATATATATAATTGTATATATATATATATGTATATATATATATATATATTAACTATTAACCATCCGACCGAACGATCGGAAGGTTCAAATTTAGTCAAATAACCAAACCCCAAAACGTGTATTACTCCTTCACAAAAAGTTAGATGCACGCTTTTCCCCTCTCCAATGCAACAGCGTCCCATCACCCTCATCTTTCCCAAATCGACAATAATGACAGCGCCCTTTCTCCTCTCTCTTCTTGACCCCTCCTGTCATCCCCACCAAATCAGAAAATGCATCACCATTACTGTATCACCACTACCACCCTATCCACTGCCATATTTGTGCTTACCTGCAAGAATCTCTCAATTTTTGTCATCTTCCAAGACCGTGAATCAATGGGTGGCTGCGAACCAGTTCCAAATTCGTGCAAAATTAAAAACTCATTAAAATCTGCAATTGAAAGTTTGCAAGAGGTCGAGGATTGGGGTGGGGGGAGATTTCAAAATTCTAAATTTCTTCTCCTTTTACCGTTCTTTATTTTGAGGTTTCAAATCCGAACTTTGAGGTCCGGATTTGCTCCTATAAAAGAGGTTTTTTTTTAGGATGCTCAGGGGAGACAGAGGGGGAACACTCAAAAATTGAGGAATATTTACACAAAGTCACAAAATCAGAAGTGTCGTTTCTTCTTTTTGGTCTAGGTTTGGGCTCCCGCAGTTTGAGTTGGATAGCTGGAAAATCTTGGCGTTGAAGCCCCAGCTTGCTTCACCATAAAAGTTTCAATGGAAACTTAGTTTTGAAGGCATTATAAATACCCTATCATGCTAGAGATTTAAAGGCATCTTCTACTCCTCTATTATTCTACACTACAAACAATTCTACAACTCTTCTAATCTTTCTATTAATTCTAGTTTTTTTCTATTCATCTATTCTTAATTTCCGCAACAAGAGAATCGTTACCTTGCTAAGGAATTTACGCCTCACGCCTACCACTTACGCTACACGAAATTAATCAATCTTGTGGTATAACAACAATGTCAAGCGTGATATCCTTCGCATTCATGGGTAACTAAACTTCTCTGTTGGGGTTATGGAAGCCGAATGAGTTACTATCTATTGTTGTGAGTTTGTGAGTTCGAGGCACGTATATTGCTTATATCATTATTCTCTTCATCTTAATCTACATTCTTTGCGGTTGCAAACGCAAGAATACGCCAGTCTAACATTTAACTTGTTCGAGAGAAAAGTTATTTGTCTGGAAAAGAGATAATGTCAAGGTAGTAGGACACCCTTTCCTATTAAAAAGCTAGTGTCGTAACTGGACTAACCTCTTGGAGAATTCGTACCGTTAGATACGCTTTAAGCTCGAGAGAGTTAAAGTGAAATAGTCCTTGTTTAGGTCGAGAGACGCTTGGATTTACCATCGACTACAATCCTCTATAAGCAATTGCATGTCAGAATTCTACACACTCATAGCCAATAGAGACGTATACCTCAGAAGGTGGACATAACCCCAACTTCTCAATTCTCATTGTTTACATCTCACTAAAACATTCTTTCTCTTTTTACTTTGCTATTGCCGTTTTTAGATCTTATTTTGGTTACATTACTTGCACGACAAGACTCCCCCCTTTTTACGAGACTTGCACTAAAAGTCTAGTAATCTTTACTTACTTGTTGACCAAGCTATTCCCTGTGGGATCGATACCCAACCCAGTTGGGTTCTATATTTGCTAACGACCGTTTTACACTCCTACGAGAGCTGTAGATTGAGCGTTATCAATTGACCAAGGACATAAGACAAGTCAGACCCCTTTTTACTTGAATCAACCACATCAACCCATCTATCCTTACCATTATGGTGAAACTTCTCAAATGCTTTACTATCTTCCACCAACTACATATCCTGTCTATAACACCCAGTCAAATTATTACCATCCTCGAGCCCCTACTTTCCAAACTCTGTATCCATATCAACATGTCCAAGCTCCAACTCACCAAAATCGTCCATATGCTGCACCTAGGGCCCGTCCAAATTCTGAAACCAAAACCACTCGCAACTATACCAAATTAGTTGAAACATATGCCCAGTTATTTGAAAGGTTGAGAACAGCAGGTATGATACAACCCATTGAAGGAAAAATCCCAGATCATATTCCAAAATGGTTTGATGGTTCCAAGCGTTGTGCATATCATTCTGGAATTGTTGGTCATGACACTGAAGATTGTTATGGCCTCAAAAACAAGATTGAAGTCTTAATCAAAGAAGAAGCAATTCAACTTGCTAGGCCTCAGACCAATGTGAGCAACAACCCTCTACCAAACCACGGGAATGCCAATGTGAACATGATAACTACCAAAGGAGATTGGGATTTGAAAGGGACCATTGTACCAATTAGAAAGGTTGGAAGAGATGCACCGTCAATGGTTAGCCTAGAACTAGCACCAGCAGAGGATACTGCTACGACCGACAAGACACCAACCATTTGGAATGTTGAATCAGAAGAAGCTTAGAAGAATTGGACTTGTACTCTGCACCTGGGATCTTGGTAGATTGAACAAGTAGTAGTTTTTGAAATGCTTTTGAAATAGCACGATTCTAAAACTGAGGCTTGATCGTGCCTAAAATTTTATGTTATGCTACCTCATCTTGTAAAAGTTTAATTGCAAAATTTATGAATGAACTTTTTATCTTCTACGACGTATTACTCTCTATTTTTTATATATAAATTATCATATCTGGCAATTACGATCGTGACACAATGAAACAAATGATCAAAGTCTAATTTCAAGTAATACTTCAAAGCATGACTGAGAGTTCAAACAACCGACCAAGGAATATGACAAACATGAGAGTGCTCGAGCACAAAGAGTACTCGTTCAAGGGAAGTAAAGACACTATATAAAGAAAGACTTTAGATAGGTTTTATGTAATATATATTTCACTTATCATGTACTTACGAACTACGTTTCGACCTGATTCCCTTGGCAGGATACGTAGGCAGCCCACATAGGGTTCGGTCTTACTATAGAAAATAAAATCCAAAATCTTTCATTTGTAATAGGAGAACTATGCCTGACCTGATTCCCTCGGCGGGATACATAGGCCACCCGCAATCTTTGGTCACACTAGGATAAAACTAGAACTTCTTCCTTATGTAATTTTGAACTACACGCGGCCTGATTCCCTAGGTGGGATATGTAGGCAGCCTATAGAAGGTTCAGCCCCTTTATTAGAAAAACTCCAAATCATTTTATGTACCTTGAACTACGTTTTGACCTGATTCTCTCAATGAGATCGTAGGCAACCTATATAAGGTTTAGTCTTATCAAACCAAAAGTTATATACCTTCTACACCCCCAAAACCGGGCAGATTTTAAAAAGATGTCAACAAGGATGATTGGATATTATCAAGATACATTTGACTTGGGCTACCAAACAAAGAGTAGAAAGATAAAAGATATTCATTTTGTTTCAAAAGTGTCACAGTCTAAGATTGGCAGAAGTTTTGAAAACTATACATATCTTGGCATATACGTATATATATACTTTAAACATTTTTCTTACAACGCTTTTACTATTGGTTTATTTGCCAAGTCTCAACGGAGGTCACAAAGAGTTGAATAGACGAGATGAATGGAAAGTCAACAAAGTCAAGCCTCGAGTCAACACGAATCAACACCCTCTCCCAATTAAGAATTTTTCTTTGAGCGCAGGGACAACAAAGATGCAGGATGACAATGCTAAGTTGATGACAAGGCTACCAATCATGACCATGAACATCATTTTTCCCTCACGAGGAGTTACTCATCAAGGAAAAATTTCGAAGACCAGAGAACAATACTCAAGCAATCAATAACACCATCTCCAGCCAAGCGGCCCCACTCATTGATTCTTTACTTTGCTATCTTATTTTGTAATTAATTTTTTCCACTTGGTAATTTCGCCTTGAATTCTTGCAGGAATCGATTTGGGGTCTTTGAAGACAAGAGGATATATCATTAGGCCATACGACTCCTTCATTATAAGCAACATGACTTTATTTCTCATCCATCATCTACTTTACTTTTACCTCACGACTTTATTCAATAATTTTACACTAAAGTTTCCTTTCAGGAGTTACAACAATCAACATCAGTCTCCGAAGACAACCGGAGAATCATTTATCACGAAATCCCCAAAGACAACCGGAGGATTTCACAACAATCAACATTAGTTTTCGAAGACAATCGGAGACTCATTCATCACGAAATCCTAAAAGACAACTGGAGGATTTCACAACAATCAACATTGTGTCCTCGAAGACAATCGTAGACACGATCATCATTAAGTCTTCATAGACAACTGGAGAAATCATGCATCATTAACTGTCCAAAGATAATCGGAAGACATCATTGAGTCCCTGGAAACAAATAGCAGCCTCAGTTTACATTAAAGTTTTCGAAGACAACCGGAAACTTCATTACATCATCAACATAAGCCGAGCGGCTACACTCTTACTTTACCTTCTACTTTACTAATTACTTTAAATTACTTTACCAACTTTAACAACTCTACCTTAAATCTTATAGACATCATTGATCATCAAGTCTTCAAAAACAACTGGAGACGTCATGCACTCTCTGAAGGCATTTAGAGACATCATTCAGTCCCGTAGACAAGCGGAGACTTCATTCAACATTAAAACTTTCGAAGACAACCGGATACTTCATTACAACACCAGCAAAAGCCGAGCGGCTACATTCTTACCTTAGCTTTTCTTACATATTTCATATTTTTAATTCAACTGGTAGTTTTACCGTGAGTTTTATTTTTGACAGGAAACATAATTTGCGATAAAAAGATATACATCACAACGTGGAACTACCCTCTTAGCAGAAAACTGGGGAAAGTTAGTGGAATGTCAAGCATCCCTAGTACGTCAATGATTTCATCAAAGAAACTCAACTTGACTCAGCCCGGTCATTGCTTTTTTCTTCAGTGTCATCGCCCAGTGTCGTCCTAATCCGACACCAGGACAATTTTTGAAAATCCACAATTCCTTCTTCTCTCAAGATCCTCAACAAATATTTTTATCCAACGCCTTCTCATGCCCAGCTATCTCAAATAACTATTTCAGATACAAGTGCACCCGTATCCACTCCATTCGTGCTGAAATATTTGTTATCATCCTCGAAGAAACTTAATTTTGGTGTTTACCAAATTTTTCTATGATTCGAACTACAAATGGCCTGATTTCTCGTAAAACCCAAGATATGTAGGCAGTTCAAAAACTGGAGACCGTCCATAATCTTCCAGACACTTTATTTTTCCCGAGACAAAATTGGTTATGTCAATGTGATTGCCCAAAGATTTTCACAAAAATCTTCGGTCACTCAGGGGCAACTGTTGACACCCAATTTTGTCTCGTCCTTTTGCCATTAATTACTTTTCCGATGCATCTTGGCCCAAAATAATTTTTGAAAATTAAATAAGAAATAAGATTCATATTTTTATCTCTATTTCTACAAGTTTTTAAATAACAAAAGGAAATTTATTTTTTCTATCATATTATAAAATATTTTAATTAAATAAATCTAAATATTTTAACATCAAAATCACAAAATATCTTTTGATACTCGCGTTTGCTTTTTTCTAATATTATTTTTAGGCGATATTGTGACCATATATATATATTTGTTATATAAAATAAATATTTTATATTTTTACATATATTTTATTATATTCTTAATTTTACACGCGCATACACACACATTGTTAATATTAAATCACAAAAAGATATCACTTTGGACGCTTATACAAATTATGTTTGTAATTTGTGTACGTTAAACTAAAAATAACTTTAGACTATCAGGAAGCATCGAAAAGATTAATTTCAGTAGAAAAAGAGCATTCGGGCCGATAATAACCCAATTACAATCTTTATTTTCGTTCAAACCCAACTTTTGTTCACAAATCTCAGTCAAAGTGTCCAAAAATTACCTTGAAACCCAGTCCAATAAATATATCCACTTCATCAATTCACCCCACACTATACCAACCAATCATATGCTGCCACGTCAGCAAAGAAAAACAAATTATCCAACAAATACAAATTCATCTGTCATTAAATATTTTTTTCCAACCCAAGGGTCATCATTAAATCAGCTTTTCAATATATATATATATATATATTTAATTCCTTTATTAAGATAACTATTAAACGTCCAACCGAATGATCGGACGGTTCAAATTTAGTCGAATAGCCAAACCCCAAAATGTGTATTACTCCTTCCCAAAAAATCAGATGCACGCTTTTCCCCTCTCCAATGCAACAGCGTCCTATCACCCTCATCTTTCCCAAATCGACAATAATGACAGCGCACTTTCTCCTCTCTCTTCTTGACCCCTCCTGCCATCCCCCCAAATCAGAAAATGCAACACCATTACTATATCACTGCTACCCCCTATCCACTGTCATATCTGTGCTAACCTGCTAGAATCTCTCCATTTTTTTCATCTTCCAAGCCCGTGAATCAATGGGTGGCTACGAGCCAGTTCCAAATTCATACAAAACTGAAAACTCATTAAAATCTGCAATTGAAAATTTGCAAGAGGTCGAGGATTGGGGTGGGGGAGATTTCAAAATTCAAAATTTCTTCTCCTTTTACTGTTCTTTATTTTGAGGTTTCAAATCCGGACTTTGAGGTCCGGATTTGCGCCGATAAAAGAGGTTTTTTCTAGGATGCTCAGGGAAGACAGAGGGGGTACACTAGAAAATTGAGAAATATTCACACAAATTCACAAACAAAGTCACAAAATCAGAAGTCTCATTTCTTCTTTTCGGTCTAGGTTCGGGCTCCCGGAGTTTGAGTTGGGTAGCTGGAAAATCTTGGCGTCGAAGCCCTAGCTTGCTGCCCCATAAAAGTTTCAACGGAAACTTATTTTTGACCTAAAGATTGGGTCGATGGCTATAGTATCACAGAGTTCGGGGTCTAAATCGCTAGAAGTCAGTTCCTTCGATAGAAAAGCTATAATATTGAGTTTCCTACCTTCCTCGTTACTTTATTATTCGCATTTGTTTCACTAACTTTTGTTACTTGAATATGTATCTTTATGTGGCCTTGATTGAAATTGATTAACTTTACTGGTTTAGTTTCATTCAACCCTTTTTTTTATTTTATTCGGCTAATTTCTTATTCATTCAACATCCGTAGAGATAATAACGAGACCTGGTATAACCACTTATTTTATATTTTTGTACCTACGCATCTACCTTTATAATAAACGGCAAATTTTGCTTTCATAATCACAAAAATGGAATACATCTCTGATTGAACAAAACAACTGGTTATTATTTTGTTTTTCAAATATCGATTAACGATTTTGTCACCTCATCCAGGGTTTCGTTTTCCAAATGAATCATCATAAGTATTAAATAGGTTTCATTTATTCTATACGCACATGTTTGCAAGTAATTAATCTATCAAAATCAATTTTTTCATTCAACTCTGAATAATTTAAACACCTACTACAGGTCATATCTGCTTCTCAACTCTATTTCAATTTTTCAGATTTTAAAGGCTTTCTAAACACATGATATATATATATATATATATGTTATACATTACCGCATACAAGGTATATTTTACTACTAACATTATCATTGCTATTACTATGATACTATCACTTACATTATTATTTTCATTGTTATTATTAGATTATTTTCACTTTATTATACCTATATATGTTACTATGACATTTATCTTTAACTTAGTTCAACTTAAATCTATTTGAATTGCACAAGCGAAAAGAATTTTATACCTTTTCATACCTTTCTAAATCCTCATGCATTTATATTTACTTAAAATAAATTCTTTCACACTTCAAAAGTATACTTTATTTACCCTGTAATGAATTTTATTCACAAAGTCATAAGATCTTATACTCGCTATTCTAATTATTATAACAACAAAAGTTACAACTCTCTCTCATAAGTTTTTAAAATATTCGTTTATTTATAACTATATTATTTCCTTGTATGTGGTAGTGTTACATCTTTATGTGCCTTTACTACTTTTTTTTTAAAAAAAATTATTTACTTATTTATTTATTTATTTATATATTTTTAAAAAAATGATGATGGTTTTCTTATCAATTTTAAAAAATAACTAAGGAAAAATATTCTCCAAATATTTGTAAAGCTAAGTTTAAGGACTATCTTCGGATAGGCTCTGAGGGGTGCTTAATACCTTCCCCTCGAGTAACCAAGACCCTTACTTAGAATCTCACTGGTTTTCGCAGACTAAAACAGAGTTTTTACTACAAAAAAATGGTTTTCCTGATTTTTCCCAAAGTTAGGTGGCGACTCTAAAACAAAACAAACAATTTTTTTTCAAAAACCAGTAAGCGTCACTACGACCACCATACGTTGCGAACTGTTTCCGCTGGTCCGAAATGGGGCGCGACAACTCTAAGTCCATTTCTAGTTCTAGTCCATCACACCACATCAAGGGAAGGGTTGTAAAAAGGAAGAGTTAATTTCTACCTAGTTCTATTATCGGACCTCTCAATGACATTACCATAAGGGAGAATAAATTCTTGAAGGGACTATTGGCCATTTGGATAGACCTAATTTGCTACGACATTCAAGGAGAATAGAGCTGAGGAAGCCACTATTCACTCTTTCGAAAGCTAAACTTCATCTACTGGTGAGTTAACTATATTTTCCTATAAGTTAGACTATAATAGTACGAATACTGTCAATATTTTGACTGATCCTTGGCCTTGTAAATGTATAGGAATACAAAACTACCCACCAAAGTCAAGTGTTTTACGTAGTCAGCCCTCAGAGATTCCATACTAACTCAGGATAGTCTAAAAACGAAGAAGATCCCACTGGTGAACAGATGCCATATGTTCCAAAAAGACTTAGAGTTAGTTAAACACCTGTTTTGGCATTGCCTTGTTGCAGCAGACCTATGGTACATGTTTACAGCAATATTTGGGATCAGTTGGATAACCCCAAACAGCGGAATAGGAGCAGTTGAATGTTGGAGCTTATGGAAAGTATATAGAGCCATCAAGAAGATCTGGCAAATAATCCCACATATATTTTTTGATGTTATGGACAGAGAGGAACAACAAATGCTTTAGTGGGACTTCAACTCATAGCTGTGCTCTATATTCTAAGTGTTTAGCTAACCTTTTTAGTTGGAGAAAATTATCCCCTTTTAATGATGCTCTCCCCCTTTTTAGTTGGTGAAAATTATCCCCTTTTTAGTTGGTCATAGTTTTAAACTCCCAGCTTCTATTAGTCTTTGTGCAGCGTAAGGAGTTTTAACCTTTCTTAGTAAAACTGTACGCATCTTCTTGATGCTTTTCAATACAACATACTTCATAAAAAAAATAGAAAATGAAGAGTTATCTTAGGGGTTAGCCGTAGATATCTATTGTTGTTGTTGTGCATTATTTTTTATTATCTCATTATATTGGGGCTGATTATGGTTTTCCGATAGACTTTATCCCGTTTCCTTATTAGTTGTCATATTTCCTATACTGTTTGCTACACTTAAGACAAGTGTCATCCGAAAACAACCTCTGTACCTCATCGAGGTAGTGGTAAGGTTTGAGTACACTTTACCCTCCCAAGACCTCACTTGTGTATTTTAATGGGTAAGAAGTTGTTGTTGTTATAGTAGTAGATTTTCCTATTGCTCACATAAAATGAGTGAAGTCCTACACCAATAATCCTTGATCTAATTTTGTCTCCTATAATCCCTTTTTACTTCCCTAATATAGAGCATTTTCCATATCTTTTTCTTCTGTGCCTATTCCCTAGCATTGAAGAATAGCTTTTTCAGATCGTAAAGCTAGCTTTTCCTTTGTCTAGTCATAGGACTTTAGGTATAAATGCCTTTGTTCATGGTATGTAAAAATATTCAAAGAAGCTTTCTCTTCATTCTCAAAATCTACAGATATTGATGCACTAACACTAACCTAATTATGTTGAATTCACTACCTTTATCTCCACAGTATAGCAACACAAGGGAGGAACAGTCATAGTGCCTTTAACTCTTGTAAAGGTATTGTATAAATTTTAAGATATGGTAGTATTTTGTCAAGATCTTGTATAAAATGACAAGATATGGTAGTCAATCATTGTAGGTAGAAGCGTGATGTCAGGGATCTGCTCTTGACCTGATTGTAGTCAATTATTGTAAGTAGATCTACTCTTGACCTTTTGTGTCTAGATTTGTGTATATATTGTTGATGTAATCTATCATTTTAAATATGAAGTGAAATACGTTTTCATCATTAACATGGTATCAAAGCTCCTTTAATAGCATCCACTTCTGGCATTTTTTTTCTTTTATCATTTTAGTCCATCTCACTCATTCATTCTAGTCTTACCCATCACTTTAATTTTCAGCAACCAGGAAAGTTTTCCAGCAAATGCAGATCTACATCAGTTGCTTCTTTTTTTTTTTTGCAAAGTTCTTGTTCTACCAGATCTGCAGTCATCAGGAGGAGCCTTGATCTTCTCCTTCCTCTATTTTGAGATCTTTTAACCAACCTTTTTCTTGGTATTTTATTTTACTGTCAAAGCCATAATGGAAGAGAAAGGCGAATCTCTAGTAACCGACGTCGCAGAGAAAATTGAATAAAGTGATGCCAAATCAATGTTTTCCTTCATTTTAGGTTCTCCTGTTATAACTACCATGAAATTAAAAGATAGTAATAATTACACACCATGGTCTTCATCTGTTGAGATGCGGTTTCTGGGACAAGGATATAAGGACCATTTAGTTAAAAATACTAGTGATATTATTGCTAGTGAAAGGACTAAGTGGACTCGAATTGATGCTCAATTATGCAATCTCTTGTGGAACTCTTTGGATACTAAATTAATCAATCTATTTCAATCTTGTAAAACTTGCTATAAACTTTGGACTAAAGCTAAGACTTTGTATAAAAATAACATACAATGCATATACAAGGTTGTCTCAGACTTGGTCCAACTTTGGCCGAATAATCAAGATATGATGAGTTATTTAGGACAGATAGAAACCTTGAAAGATCAATTTGACTCTCTCATGCCACTTTCTAAAAATGTCACCATACAGGAGCAACAAAGAGATAAGTTCTTTATGTTTCTAGCGTTGAAAGTCCTTTGATCTAATTTGAGTCCTATAAGGGATCAAATTTTGGCAAGTTCATCAATTTCTTCCTTAATTGATGTTTCAACTCAATTAATGCGTATTGGTTTAGAAACAAATGATACCAATAATGTCGAGGCATCTATATTAGTTGTGAAAAATGAAAATCCACAGGATCAAAATGTCCTGCAAAGAGGAAACATTAAAAACTCTTGACCTTACTGCAACTATTGTAACAAGCTAGGACATACTCAACAAAATTGTTGGAAGTTGCATAGTCGACCACCATGTACTAACAATTCTAGTACAGCTCACATGGTTCAGACCCGTAAAGACATAAATGGTCACATGTCCAATTCTATTACTTTGTTTGGAATAGATTATAGTGATTACTTGTAGTTTAAAGAATCTACACGACAGTAACCTATATCTGGCACCCCACAAACTGGCATTTCCTTTGCTTGTCTTACTAGATCTTCACCCTCCTGCCAATGGATATTGGATTCTGGTGCATCTAACTATATCTCTGGTAATCAGAATCTTTTCTCAAATCTTATTTATTCCACAACCCTCACCGTAGTTACACTTGCTAATGGATCCCAAACTGCAGTAAAAGGAATAGAGGAAGTGCAACTTCTTCCCTCAATTTCCATAAACTCAGTTTTATTTTCTCTTGAATGTCTATTTAATTTTATTTCTGTATGAAAATTAACCAAACACATAAATTGTAGTGTCATTTTTTTGGTTAAATTTGTTGTTGTACAGGACCGGAGAACGGAGAAGACGATTGGAACTGGATATGAGTCACAAGGACAATATCACATGTCAAAATTACCACCACCAATTGGCTTTACTTCTGCTGCCTCAAATGATCTTCTCCATAACAATTTTGGTCACCCAAGTCTAGTAATGCTTCAGAAATTAATTCCTAGCCTTTCCACCTTTTCTTTATTTGAATACGAATCTTGTCAACTTGGGAAACATAGTCGCACTTCGTTGCCCAAAAGAGTCAATAACAGGGCCACATATATGTTTGACATTGTTCACTCAGATGTATGGGGTCCTAGTCGTGTTGTTTCAAGTTTAGGAATTTAGTATTTTGTTACCTTTATTGATGATTTTTCTCATTGAACATGAGTAGTTTTAATGAAAAATCATTCTGAAGTATTCTCTATTTTTCAAAAATTCTATGATGAAATAAACAATCAATTTGGTGTTTCAATTAACGTATTACACAGTGAGAATACAAAGGAGTACTTATCTTCACCCTTTACGAGTTTCATGTCGTATAATGGAATCACTCATCAGAAATCTTGTGTATATACTCCTTAACAAAATGGAGTCGCCGAACATAAAAATAGACATCTTATTGAGACAGCTCAAACTATACTCATACACCATCACGTTCCTCTTTATTTGTGGGGGATGTTGTCCTCACTGGTTGTTATTTGATAAATAGAATGCCCTCCACTGTGCTACAACAACAAATTCCTTACTCAGTTCTCTTCCATGGTCAAAATCCTTATCATCTACCTTTGAGAGTGTTTGGATGTACTTTCTTTGTCCATGATCAATGTAATAGAAATGACAAACTCCAACCGAAATCAATTAAGTGTGCATTTCTAGGATACTCGCATCACCAAAAAGGTTACAAGAGCGATGATCCAAAATCAAATAAATATTTTATCAGTGCAAATATGACATTTTTTGAAATATCTCACTGTTTTACACCAAGCACTACAAGCAGAAGTTTAATTCCTCAAGTTTTGCCAGTACCCACACTTCTTCTGCAACAACGTAATCTTCCAGACAACCCCCAAAGCGCTCCTCCCCATCCTCTTCACGTATACACCTGACATACTCGTCCTCTTAACACTACTAATGATAGTACTACTCCTAGTCCAGTTTCCCTGGTAGCTCCTAATGACTAATCTAATACTCCTTCGTCACCTGCTCTAGTCATACCTTCATCAGATGCAGTGACCCCACCAATCTCCATATGCAATGGTATACACACTACTCGAAATCAACAACCAGAGAGATATAACTGTTTAAGTTATCATTAGTTGTCTCCATTATACTATACTATTGTATCTAACCTATCTAATGTACCTATACCAAAGAATATTAGAAAAGAATTATAATATCCATGGTGGAGAGATGTTATGATTGAAGAAATGAATGCTTTACAGACTAATAACGCCTGGGAATTGGTGCAGTTACTTAAGGGGAAATCTGCTGTTGAAGTCGATGGATCTATACAATAAAGGTGGGTTCAAATGGAATAGTTGATCAGCTGAAAGCTCTCCTTGTTGCCAAAGGATACACCCAGATTTATGGTCTTAACTATGGTGACACGTTCTCTCTAGTTGCCAAAATTGCATCTTTCTGACTTCTTATATCCTTGGAAGAAATGAATCATTGGCTGCTTCATCAACTAGACATTAAGAATTCCTTTTTGCATGGCGAACTTGCTGAGGAAATTTATATGGAGCAACCTCCCAGATTCTTTGTTCAGGGGGAGTCAGACTTAGTTTGAGTCTCAAACTTTCTTTATATGGCCTCAAGAAATCTCCAAGAGCATGGTTTGGCAGATTCAGTTCTGTTGTCCAATAGTTCAGGATGACTCAAAGTAAAGTAGATCACTCAATTTTCTATCAACATAATGGTCCAACAAAGAACATTTATCTGGTTGTTTATGTTGACGACATTGACATAACTGGAAATGATCTAGAAGGAATATCTCATCTAAAGCAACATTTGTTCAGTCACTTTCAAACTAAAGATTTGGGAAAGTTAAAGTATTTTTTGGGAATTGAGGTAGCATAATCCAAAACAAGTATTGCCATCTCACAAAGAAAATTTTCTTTGGACATATTAGTGGATACATGCATGTCAAATTTCAAACCTATTGACACTCCTATGGATACAAACATCAAACTCGTCCCTGGATAGGGGGAGCCATTAAAAGATCCTGGTAGATATAGAAGACTGGTCGGTAAATTGAACTATCTCACTATTATACTTGGATATTTCATTTGCAGTAAGTGTGGTTAGTCAGTTTCTCCAAGATCCATGTAAACATCATTGGGATGCAGTGATTCGCATCCTCAGATACATCAAAAAGGTTCTAGGAAAATGATTGTTATATGAAGACAAAGTCCACATAGAAATTGTTGGATATTCTCATACGGTTTCGGCAGGTTTTCCATCTGATAAATGCTCCACTTCTGGGTATTGTGTCATTATTGGAGGCAATTTAATTTCCTGGAAAAGTAAAAAAGCAAGATGTTGTTTCCAGATCTAGTGCAGAAGCTGAATATCGAGCTATGGCTCTTACTACATGAGAGCTTATTTGGCTGAAACAACTTTTTAAAGAGTCAAAATTTGTTGAAATCAATCAAATAAAGTTTATATGTGACAATCAGGTTGCGCTACATATTGCCTCAACTCCAGTTTTCCATGAAAGAACAAAACATATAGAGGTGGATTGTCATTTTATTAGGCAAAAGATTGAGTTCGGGTGTGGTGCATTACCACCAGCTTCGTTGGTTCAAATGACTAGCTGGCAGATATTTTTACTAATTGAATACATTTGCGGCAAGCTCGGAGCATAGGATATGTATGCTCTAGCTTGAAGAGGAGTGTCAAGATATTGTATAAATGTCAAGATATGGTAGTATTTTGTCAAGATATTGTATAAAATATCAAGATATGGTAGTCAATCATTGTAGGTAGAAGTATGATATCAGGGATCTTCTCTTGACCTGATTATAGTCAATTATTGTAGGTAGATCTGCTCTTGACCTTTTGTGTCTAAATTTGTGTATATATTATTCATGTAATTTATCATTTTAAGTATGAACTGAAATACACTTGCATCATAACAACTCTAATAGAAGTCTCTTTGATAATTGAATGTTACATGTTTGATTCATTGCCTTAATGTCTCTTAGTTTAAATTATAGTAGGAATGGAAAACCAATCCCAATTTTGGGATTCATTTTAGAAATTGTAGCTTATCACACTATTTGAAGCACACTTTAACATTCCACTCTTCGTAGGATCGGTCCCAACTCTTGCTAAGTTCATTATTGTGATGGCACTACTATAATTCATTAGAAGTGTAGGATAATGTAATTACGGAGCTCCTCTATATAAACATTGTACGAGCTTAGATTGTATGATTTGTTTTAACTGCAGTTAAACTCCCAATACTCTGCAAGTATACTTTATGTGGGTCAAATAAGGTCATTCGTAATGTAGTTTACCTGTGTTTGTTTCGTGAGGATGTGCGCAATTCCTGCCATTGAAAGTCCACTATTCTAGCTAAGATATTACAAAAGATTCGTTCTCAATTGAGGTGTTGTTTGTTGCTAATGTAGTGAAGTTTTAATGTTACATTTTCTAGAACATGAGTAATGCTTTCATAAATTATAATGTTTCAAATATTTCATTGTTCTGATATATGTTGTTTGATATGGGAACGCTAAAGAATGTATTTAGGAAATTCTTGAAAAGATTCATCTAGTTCCAAGTAATGCAAAATATCATGCAGGATTCAACCCTCATGTAGAGAAAGTAAAAACGTTGTTGACTGTTGAGGCTGGGGGTGTTTATTTATCGGGTTATAGGGGGTATAGGGAAAATAGTCATTGCAAGAGGAATTTTTGATGAGTTGTCTTGTGAATTTGAAGGATCTTATTTTCTTGCAAATATTAGGAGTGTCTTAAAAAGTAGTGGACTGGAAGACTTACAACATGTGCAACAGAAGATTCTTTCACAAATCTTGAAGAAATACTATGTGAATGTACTAAATTTTGCCAGAGGAGACAAAATGATAAGCCAAATGCTTCACTTCAAAAAGGTTCTAATTTTTCTTGATAATGTGGATGACAGCCGACAACTGGAATATTTAGTTGGAAAGCATTATTTTCTTGGTGAGGGAACTAGGGTCCTTACAACAACTAGAAACTAGGATTTACTTAGAAAACATGATGTGCTAAATCGTGTTCCTGAACTGACTAACCATGATGCTTTAGAACTTTTTAGTTGGCGTATCTTTCAACAAGGAGCTCCAGTTGAAGGCTTTGAAGAGATCTCGTGTTTTTAGTAGATTATGCTAAAGGCTTGCCCTTATCTATAGAGGTCTTGGGTTCTTTTCTCTACAAACAAGGTACAGAAGATCACATAAATGCCTTATAAAAGACAGATTTTAGAGATGGGAAGATTGTTAGACTACTCATCTTAATTCTAGATGCATTAGGAGACGAATATAAGAATATGTTTCTTCATGATTCCTTAGAGGAAAAAGGAAATAAGATGTCGTTATTGTGTTGGATGAACTTGGCTTCAAGTCGGTAAATGGATTAGATGTCCTTAAAAGATCATTTTTGTATATCTCAAAAGGAAAGGTTCAGATGCATGATTTGGTAGGACAAATAGGGTAGTAAATGGCACGTGATGCTGAGTGGGGCAAGCCATGGAATTGCAGTAGCCTATGGCATGAAAAAGCTATGGAAAATGTTTTTTCTGCAAATTAGGTATGTGATCCTCTAACGGTTAAAAATTCTGCTGACATTCTTTGTCTTTTGTGCTTTATTTTCTGTTTAAAAAGGTAGTTGGCAATTTGAGTAGGCTATAGGTACTAGTTATTCCATGGTGTCGGCATCCTCTTACACTTGTTTAGATATTTGTATGTGAGTAGAGAAATAATAGACACCGTAACACCCCGCATTTTGGGCTAGAATGTAAACCGTCATTACTACGCACAAAAGTTCCAAAAGACAATAAATCCTATGAAAATTTAGTTTGTTATCAATTATGTAGTGTGTGAATATAGTTGAGCATGAATTGAGATCATAGATGTCCCCTAACTCAAGGTCGAGCTGAAAGTTTTCCTGTCGATTGAGTTTTAGCAAACATCTAAACTTTGGTGAACTTTAGTCGACCATAATTTTTTTATATAACAAATTCGAGGGACTATTATATATAAAATGAAAGTTCATTGATTCCTCTCTCCAATTCTACTTTTTTTGCCTTAATCCAACATCGGGATAAAAATTTATTCCCAATTTAAATTAAGGTATCAGGCTGCCTAAGGAGCGATGGCCGGACCGACGGTCCATCGGGCCCGTGATGGTCCGTCGCCGGACTAGTCACCCCAAAAATAGTTAATTCATCACTGGAAATTGTCCGAAGGTTTAGGTTATGGTCCGTCCCCATCCCGCCGGTCCGTCGGGCCGTCCGTCAGGCTATTCAAAGTGCAAAAATGTGATTTTTTATAGGGTTGTTTTGGTACTTTTCCTCTTTATAAAAACTCCCCAATGGATTTAATTACTCTTTAAAAACGTTTTTAATCAATTCCGATAAGTTTACAACATCAAAAACTCCCTTCACTATCAAAAACAAGATCAAACTAGGGTTTCTCCAAGAACAAGAAATCAAGAAAATCGATCCTTCAGTCCAAGATTTCCAAGGAGCAAACCAAGATTCGAGTTCTACTCTTTAAACCTTATAATCTAAGGTACATGGATTTTCCTAAACTACATGTCCTTGGAAAAACATTTTTAATAATGTTTTGAATGATGAGAAATCATGGAATTGCAATGGGTTTTTAATTTACATTTACAATTGTGCATTGTGAATCCTTTTTGATCTATTGTTTTGGTCTTGAGGCCTTTCCCCTAAATTTTATTTTTATTCGTATACAAGTATATATGCAACTAAAACTAAAGACTGAATTGAGACCATAAACATATAGAATCCCTCTCTTGCTATGGATTATCATTGTTTTTATACGATATGGATTATTTCAAATGCATATTTTGAAGCATGGTATAATGTGCTTGACTATTGTTGAATGATTTAAGATTGAATTTTAAAATTGAAGGAGGGGGTTTGACATGTTGATAAATTTTGAATATATATAATGAAAGAATTGCATGATTTGTCAAAAAATACATGACCACTACATGTTTGTTGAAATGTTGAAAAGAGAGATTCTTTGCATAGTTTGACATATGTTTTGAAGTATGAATTCTCTTGAACTGTTTGAATGATATGGTGGTCCAAACTTTATGTTTTGAATAAATAGACTATAAAATCATATTTTAATTCTTAGAAATACGATTTGCAAGTATTGGTATGATGATACCAAAATAGATAATGCCATGATAATACATAACAAAATAAAATGTAGATTTTACTTCAGATTTTTAGATTTTGGAATTTAGAGTTATGCATATTTACAAAGAGTTAAAAATGTGATTCAAGAGAGTCAGGTGGTTACTCAAAGAAGGCATGATCCCAGAAAACTCATTTCCCAAAATTGCGTTTTGCCAATACGGGTTATTATGTTACCTAAAAGGGAAATTGTACACTGGTGACTTCCATATGGCATAGTAGATAATAAAATACTCCAACCCTTGTGGAAAACTTGGGTTGGGGGCTTGGCCGCCGAGTCAAGGGAGGACTCCATATATCCCTTGGGGTCGTAGAATTGTAGGGCGTACTACCTAACTCAGAAGTAATACAAAGATTGGAATTGAACTAACAAGATTGTTTTAAGATCATTGAAATTACCCATGTATTTTTAACTATTTAATGCATGATGTTTCAAACTTGATCTCATCTATGTTATATATAAATAGATTATTTTGAATTTCTCTGCGTACCAATACATCTGTATTGACACCCTATATTTCAAGGTCTAACGCTCAATCCAGGGGTCCAGTTAGGCCGTAGATTTTTCAAACAGAAGTTTGCAGTTGGTGAGCCTTCTCTATTCTAGAAGGTCGGGCTTATTTAAACATTGTTATCTGTTTGATTCATGTTCTGACTGAGGCCTTGTCCTAGTTTAGTTTTAGACAAGTTGTTTATTTTCTGATGTATTGGAGATTTTGTAGACTGAAGAAGATTTGTCTGAATATTTAGTGGATTTCCATTGAACTGTGTTACCATGTTTCCGTCTTGTTATTTTTTTCTAAAAATTTTCTTATATTAATGAATATGGTGCATGATTATCGAATAGAGAAGGGCTCCTGGGCCTTAATGGTTCGGGATGCTCGTTATGGCTAGGGCCCCCAGCTCGGATTGTGACAAACTTGGTATCAAAGGAAGGTTCATGGTCCCAGGGTGTCAGCGAAATTGTATCGGTTAGAGCTCTATTTATAGGTGTCCAGTTCACCACACTTATAAGCATAGGGCTACAAGGCATTTAGGAATGTTTCTTTTCTTCATGTTCTAGTTCTTGCTATGGAGTCAGAATGTTCCTCTTTCATAGTCTAGTTCGTTCTATGGTGTCGTCCATGCAAAAGTAAGGTTATCCCAATTCTTTCCTTACTCTGATGTTCTTAGACATGTTTCATTTTCGAGGGGATCCAAGCGCAGAAGCTTAGAATCCAAATGATGTGGTCCTTTTCTGATTGAGTCATAAAAGATAATAAAATTGTCCAAAGGCTCGAGAGGAGTCCGTTAGTGCTTCAGGGTGTATTTATCCTATTGTAAACTTTGATCCTAATGAAATCGTGTTTTTCATCCTGAGGTATTAAGTGTATCCAGTCCCTTTCAAAAGTTCTTATTACAGATGTCATTCATAAGGGGAATGATGTGTAGTAGAATGTTGGAACTGTATTTCCACCCAAGTAGTAGTAGTATATGTTAAAATGTTATGACCTTATTGGTAATGAGATTGGGCCAATAAGTTGGTGGTATGAAGTCACAAAGTTAGAAGTTAGAGTGAGGGTGACCTTTGCGTAAAAAAGCTAGTTTAGTTGTATAACCATTGATTGAGGGCTAGGTTGCCATTTTATAGAGATAGACTGATATGGTAGCAATTCTTGTAGATTGTACAATAATTGTGAAGAAAGTGTTTGGCTGTAATTATTATCTATTCAAAATAGGGAAGGAGCCTAGAGTCGATAGTTATGGTTGTTATAGAAATTCCTTATAGGTTGTGAATGGAAAAGGTTACATTACCCCATAAGTTATAATCATAGACTCATTGTTGTTTGTGGAATTTAAAGGTTGTCTAAATGTTTGCTTCGGTAAGTAAGTATGATGTGAGAAAGTAGAATATGTAGATAAGATCGTATTGTGTTATAATATAATATTAAGGTTGACCATGTCTATTATGTGACTTTTCCTCCTTGACCTTCTTTTCTTTAGTGGTTGTAAACTAGTACTAGTTGTGAGAAGGCATGTAGTAGATTTTGATGTGTAGTAGTAATGTCATGGAGGTGATTTGGTTGTAGGTAGTATCTAGGTGAAATGAGGTATTTGGGTTGAAATTCCCAATTTAATGGTCTAGTATATTATGTTGCAGGCTTCATTGGGGGTAGATGATCGATGATATACTATAAGCTTGAATTTTAGATGTAGAATATGGTGGTAAGAATAGTAGCTTAAGATTAATGATGTATTTTTTGTGGGGATGAATTAATAGGCTTGATATGATTTGTGAAACATCCTCGGTTGATAATTTATGAAAAGTTTAAGTGGTAATTGTGAGGTATATGTGTATATAGTACTAGTGTTAAAATGATGAATTATGGGTGAGTCGTTAAGTGAATAAGTGTGTAAGTATATAAGAATAAGTTGCACCCTCTGGTAGTATGACATTAGGTAAGATTTTATGATATAAGTTATATGATTAATGGTCTAATGCTAGAAGGCTAACTGGTGGAGAGTGGATTTGTATGTGTAATGCCCCAAAATCTCCTCCCGAGATGTCACACGGTCCTTAAGGATACAAGTATGCCTAAGCTAACACTTTGAGTCCACTACTAAATATGGAACTTACTTTGGGATAAATCAAGCAAGCAAGAATACCATAATGTGTCATATCTAAATGGAATCCACTGACAAATGTTGTCTGAATGACAAATACTGAAAATTTGAAGCTTCAACTAACAGTCCGACAACCCTCTACTTACTAAGGAACTAGAGAGTCATGGGGACAGGACCCCAACTGACTCGGACTAAAGTGAACTGTAAATAAAGTACGCTGAAGACTAGAAATATGAAGAAGTAGGTCCTTGAATCAAGATGACTCACCAACTGTAGAAGTGTAGGTAGAGATGATGAAATTACTCGCGCTACTGAGACTGAGCACCTGAACCTACATTATGAGATTATGTAGCACATAGAAATATATGTCGATCAGTACTTTAAGGATGTACTGAGTATATGGGGGTGCAATGCATAAGAAACATTAACTTACTTTACAAAATCAATGCATGCTGAACGTAAATGACTCACATAAGCTGGAATGTCAAAAATACTGGAATATGTAACAATAAAAGCAATTGATACATCATAAGTCTTGTGAGCCATCACAATTGGTTCCAAAAGTTGTACTTAAATTCTCTCTTTAAAACATATAGTTTAAGTGTAGAAGGTACCCACTCTTTACATCTAAAATCTGAAAGCTAATATCTTTAATAAAACATAATATGAATAAATTCGCGAGTCTTTACACTTAGTTTTTTAAAAGTTTTTTAAAAACTCTTCTCTTCATCTCTTCTTTTAAGAATTAGGAACTTTGGGACTTAAGGACTCGGGCTTTGGGAACTCGGGAAATCTTAAAACAATAGCTTTAAAAATATATACGTTCATCTTAAGGAGAATAGGGGACTTCTTTTGAAACTTAGGGATTGTAGAACTTTGGGACTTAGGGACCTTGGAATTGGAAGTTTCTTCTAGTGAGCTGACATGGATTCAAACGTTTTGCCCATGATGGGGAGAGTTGTTCTACCCTTGCCATCGGAATAGAACCTTAACTTTAGTGATCACTGTCTTAGCCCACTTAGGGGCAAATGATAACCTATGGCGGAACATAATTCTGGGGCATGAGACCTTGGAATTATACCCAACTCGGTGCAAAATACTAATCTCATACTTATGCTCAGAACTTTTTAGAAAATCCACCTTAAAATAGCACAAGGGTCTATAATAAAAATCAATTATGATTTTCTTTGATGTACATCATAATCTCTATGTAATTGTGGATTCCTATCTTATCTTAGAATAAAAAAATCAATCTTTATTCAAAGTTTCTTGTAAACACACACGGGATGCTTAAAACATCATCTATCTTGAACATCAAAACTTAAAATTTTGGCTTACAACTTATACTTGGAAATCATATCAAATCACCATAAATTCATGCTCATAATAATAGTCTTGAAATACTTTAACACTTCAAGTTAAAATAATGAAATCAAAATCATAATATCATGCTTAGAAACTCAACTAGAGATCTTTAAATAAACTTCTCAACTAATTCTAATAGTATTCAAATTATGAAAGAGAATTCTTTAAATCAATAAAATTGTATGCATTCATACTTCAATCACTTCGTAAATTCATAACTCAACAATGTAATTTGGGCAAAACCCCAATTTACAAATCATGTAATTCTTTAATAAAATTCAAATTCTGGGCACAAGAGCGAAAGATTTCTTCTTGTTCAAACCCCACATACCTCAGATTAGAAACTTAGATGAACAACTTGTTTTGAGACTCTTTTTATGCTCTTGAAGAAGGATTCTTAAATCTTTTGACTTGAAGGTCTTGAATCTAGAACTAATTTGGAGAAAGGATGGTGGATTCTTGAGATTTGTGGAGATGAATATTGGTTCCTAGGGTTTGTATTTGAGGAGATTTGGTTAAAAGTGAGCGTATTTTGTTCAATATCACCCTTAATCATTTGTTTCATGATTTTGGGAATTAAGAAAATGAGCGAACTAGCCTTGGAGTTTAAAATTTGGAACTGGAACACCGATTAAGAATTCATCGCGATGCGGTGCCTGTGTCATCGCGATACCCAACGCAATGCAGAGGAATCGCAGTGACTCACTGGTTTGAGACAAATGTTGAATTGGGGTTCACCGCGATGTGGTCCAATCGCGGTGACCCGCTGAAATTGGATAAATACTAATTTGGACCTTACCACGACCTTATAGCCTTCCTATTGCTATTCTCAACATAATGCTACCAAATTGTGGTGCGCCACTGAATTCGACAAATTCTTATTTGTCCTTCACCGCGGCATGGTGGCCTATCCAACGGAAGCACTGCTTACTAAAAATGTCCTAACTTCATCACCGAGTATAGGATTTGGACGAATCTTATATCAACGGAAAGCTTACTCAATTTCCAACATGATAAAGAGTCAAAATTAGGGAAATACTATATTATTTAAACATTACTCACTTTGGAAGTCACCCCTTAATCTTCTAGAGATGAAATTAAACTTAAGAAAAGTTCGGGGTATTACAATATCTCCCCCTTGGGAAAATTCATCCTCGAATGTTGCTAATGACACTGAGATTCTGAAAACTGAAGCTATAAATGATATGTACTGCTGAAAGCATGACTAAACTGATTTACAAATGCACGAACTATAGCATGGAAGGCTATGTAAAGCTTGAAACATGGAATGAAAAGAGATGAGCTGAGGTAACTTGTTACCATAAACTGAAATTGCATATGAGGCGAAAAGATTACGGTACTTGGTTCGCATATCGGCTTTAGCTTCCTAAGTGGCTCCCTCAACAGATTGATTTTGCCAAATAACTTTGACTAATGGAACTTCTTTGTTCCATAGTCTACGAATCTGATGATCAAAGATCTCAACTGGATCCTCCTCATATGAGAGGCTATCATTAATTTTTGTGTTTTCTAAGGGTACTACAACCACTAGATAACGTACACACTTCTTTAAGAAAGATACATGAAATACAGGGTGTACGAACGATAAATCTGTAGGAAACTCAAGCTCATATGTCACCTTCCAATCATGGCTCAAAATTTAGTAGGGACCAACATAGCATGGACTGAGTTTCCCATTTTTGCCAAAACTCTTTACCTCTTTCATAGGTTAAACCTTCAAATAGACTAAATCACCAACTTCAAACTTAAGATCTCTTCTTATTATATCTGCATACAAATTTTGATGACTTTGAGCTATTTTTAATCATTCTTGAATCAACCAAACTCTATCCATAGCTTCTAACACCATATTTGTCTCTAATAATACAGCCTCACCTACTTCAAACCATCCGACAGGTGATCTACACCTCTTCCCATAAAGTTCCTCAAACGGAGCCACCTTAATTGTAATGCCCCAAAATCGGGTCCCGAGATGTCACATGATGCTTAAGGCTACGAGTAGCCCCAAGTAAACCCTTTGAACCTTCTACTTCATATACTTACTTATTTAGAGATAAAATGCATAAAACTCTAACACTTTATATCAAATAAAAAGAAGATATGAACGAAATACTTGGTCTTGAACCACAAAAACTCAAGAAAACCTCAAAATACTGATAATTTTGATGACTAGTCTGACAAACCTCTACTATTCAACTAGAGAGCCATTGGGACAGGTCCCCAACTAACTCAAAACCAACTGATAGGAAAGAAACAACTACTAAAGAAAACTGAAAGTCTGCAAATAAACGGTCCCCAAAACATGAGGACTCACCACTTCTGATATGTAGATAGGAGTGCTCGGGAGGTCACTGATGAGGCTGGGACTGAGCACCTGAACCTACATTACAAGTATAATATAGAACATAGACAAAACATATGGGTCAGTACTTCGGGAATGTACTGAGCATATGGGGAGTGTGTGTGCATTTAAAATAATCAAGATAATAAGCTTTTATAGAAACGTGCATGGTGCAATAGATAAAGCACATAGCTTAAATGGAAGATTTATAAATGAAAGCAAAGTAGATATGTGACATAAACTTATGAATCATCTTGTTTTCAAAACAACACTTATACTTTCCAAAAAAAAAACTCAAACCTTTGACGTTAGAGAGAGAATAAAACACTTAGTGACTTCAAAACTTTACAATTTTAGGATTGAGAACTTAGGGAGTTTCTCTTAACTAACATAAACCATGTGAGCTACATGGAGTCCAACGTCTTACCCACGTTGGGAGAGATGTCTTATCCTTTCCATCAAAGTAGGAACTTAAACTTTAGTGATTACTGACTTAACCCACTTGGGGTATATCAAGAACCTACGGGGGAACATAGTTCTGGGGCATAAGACCTCAGAATCAAGCCCAACCGGTGCTAATTACTACCCCCTTACTTATCTTAGAACTTTAAAAAATCCACATTACAACATATTTTCAACAAGATATATGATGGGAGCCAAAATGCATCCCCTTTACTTCAAACTCAAAATGTGGATTTTCTATCTTCTTATACCCAAAACTGACTTCTTGAAATTAAAAAAAAATGATCATCAACATCTCATTCTCAAACTCATATTTTAACCGTAAGGTTCAGTTTACAACAACAAGACTTGAAATTTTCAACACAATGACATAAACATAGGATTATGTGACTTAAACCATAAATGGACAATTTTGAACATTTACATGCATAATAATATTATATCTCAAAGCTTGGACAAGATAAAAATCTCATAACTCAAAATATAGTATCATGATATGAATTCTCCATGAATTTACAAAATACTTTACGAAAATACAAAATTTAGGGCACAAGAATGAAAGGGTGTTCTTGTTCAAAACCACATACCTTCAAAACTTGAAGCTTTGAATGACTTCTCAAATTTCAGAATGCTATTCATGAACTATAGGGTGTCCCTTGTAGCCCTCGTACTGGGGACTCCAAATATGAAAGAATTATTGAATTTCCATGGTTGAATCTCTAGATATTTGGGTTTTTAAGTTGAAACCCGAATGGTTATTCTTGAGGATTTTTGGTGAATATGAGCTTATTTTTGTGTCTTGGGGTGTTAATCTCATGTTAAAGAGTATAAAAGGGGTGGAAAAATACCATTTCACCCTTAATGAGTCGGAGAAGGGAATGCAGAATTTCCCAGGCGCGATAAACCAGGCGTCGCCCGCCCTAGTCCACCGCTATAAGGCAGGCGTCACCTGGGTTAGTCCACCGGACTTTCCAGGTGCTGCCCAGAGCCACTATTTCTACGACCAAAACATGCCCTTAGGCTCGTCTAAAAATTCCGAAACTCACCCAGTATGTACTACGACCTTGCCCCATCACAACGCAACAAAAAATTCAAGAAATAGAGGTTGGGAAGGCTCCGAATTAATTCAAAGAATATTCAAGGCTCAAAAATGATTAAGTGTTGGAACACTTAGAAACATTTCTAAGTGTTAAGCTCAATATAACTCATTTCGAAAGCTTTAACGACGAGGAAAATTTTGGGGTCTTACAATATCTTGCCCTTGGGAACATTCGTCCCCGAATGTCGTTAGATATACTAAAAGTATAGAGAAAATGAAGGGCACACAGTTGAAGTATTTTTCCCTACTTGACTTTACTTCTTTCTAAGACTTTGGATACTTCATAAAATGCATAAACTTATGCAATAAAAGCTGAAAAGTATGAAATAGCAGTTGAACAGCTGCAACTTTGAATAGAAAAGGGCTGAATTAGGGGAGAACTATACCTTTGGATTGATTTGAGCTTGCGAAAAATAGGTGCGGGTTCTTGGATCGCATATCCTCTTCGGTTTCCTAAGTTGCACCCTCAAAATATTGATTCCACCACAACACTTTGACCAAGGGAACTTGTTTGTTCCTTAGTCTTCAGACTTGGCAATCTAGAATCTCTACAGAGACCTCATCAAACAAAAGAATGTCCTGAACTTCATCTTTCACAGAAGAATCTACCACCATGGAATCGCCAATATGCTTTTTAAGCATAGAAACATGAAAAACAGTATGAACGGCGGACAACTACGCAGGAAACTCTACCTTATAAGCTACTCTTCCAACAAGATTCCGAATCCTGTAGGGGCCAACATACCGTGGACTAAGCTTCCCCTTTTCGTAAACCTCTTCACCCCTTTCGTGGGTAAAATTTTCATATATACCAGGTCATCAACTTCAAATTCCAAGTCCCTATGCCTCACATCTTCTTATGACTTTTCGTGACTCTGAGTTGTCTTTAACCTCTCTCTAATCAACTTTAACTTCTCCATTGCCTCAAAACTACATCAGGCCCAGCTATAGTAGCCTCACCCACCTCAAACCACCCTATGGGTGATCTACACCTTCTATCATACAAAGCCTCAAATGGTACCATCTGGATGCTAGCATGGTAACTGTTGTTATATGCGACTCTATTAGTGGAAAATTCTTATCCCAACTACCTTTGAAATCAAAAGTACATGCCCTCAACATGTCTTTCAAGGTCTGGATAGTCCTCTCGGCCTAACCATCTGTCTGTGGATGAAAAGTAGAACTCAAATGTACTTGGGTACCAAGACCCTTCTGAAGTTCTCTCTAAAACTATGAAGTAAATTGAGTACCCCTATCCAAAATGATAGACAAAGGAAGTCCATGCAACCTGACTAACTCCCGGATGTACAATCTAGCATAGTCCTCAGCAGGATAAGATGTATACACAGGGAAGAAGTGTGCAGACTTTGTCAACCTATCAACAACAACCCAAATAAAATCATAATGTCGACACATAAGAGGTAGACCAGTCACAAAATCCATGTTTACCTCTTCCCACTTCTACGTAAGAATGCTAAATTCTTGCATCTTGCCACCAGGTCTTTGATGCTCGACCTTAACCTTTTTGCATGTCTCACACTCTGCCATAAACTTTTCTATTTGTCTCTTCATATCATTCCACCAATAGATTTCCCGTAAGTCGTGGTACATCTTGGTAGCACCGGGATGAATGGAATATCGCGCACCATGCGCTTCAGCCATGATTCTCTGCCTCAGATCATCAATATTTGGAATGCACAATCTACCCTGCAGTCTTAACACACCATCTCCACCTTAGAAGAAAACATCTAACTTTTGGTCCTTAACTAACTCCTTCAGTCTGTCCAAACTTGGGTCCCTATCTTGCTTCTCCTTCGCTTCCGAAACCAGAGAAGATTCGGAACTACTCTAAACTCCTATACTACCTTCAGCAGAATTAAACAGTCTAACTCCCAACCTAGCCAGACGATGAACTTGATATGCCAACTCTTTCTTATCTTTCTCTACATGCGCCACACTACCCATGGACAACCTCCTCAGGGCATCCGCCACCATATTGGCCTTGCCCGGATGGTTCAATACACTCATATCATAATATTTTAACAGCTCTAACCACCTCCTCTGCCTAAGGTTCAACTCCCTTTGGGTAAATACATACTGCAGACTCTTGTGATCTGTAAACACATCCACATGGACACCATACAAATAGTGTCTCCAAATTTTCAAAGAAAAGACAACCGCATCTAATTCAAGGTCATGGGTTGGGTAATTCTTCTCATGCAGTTTTATCTGCCTAGAGGCACAGTCTATAAACTTCTCTGCATTAGCGCATAACCTAAACCAACTCTAGAAGCATCACAATACACCACAAAGCCATCACTACCATCAGGCAGAGTCAAAACAGGAGCTAAGGCGAGTCGAGTCTTCAACTCCTGAAAACTCTTCTCACAAGAATATGAACACAAGAACTTAACTTTCTTTTGAGTCAACCGGGTCATGGGAGATGCAATCGAAGAGACACTTTCCACAAAACGGCAGTAATTGCCAGCTAGACCTAGGAAACTTCAGATATCAGACTGAGAGATAGGTTTAGGCTAGTTTCTAACAGTTTCTGTCTTTTGGGGATCAACCTTAATACCTTTGAAATAAACAATATGACCCAAAAAAGCAACTGACCTTAGCCAAAATTCACACTTGCTGAATTTGGCACACAATTGATGGTCTCTAAGGGTTTGCAAGACGATTCAGAGATGATTTGCATGGTCATCCTCATTACGGGAGTATACCAGAATATTCGTCTATAAATACTATGACAAACATATCAAGATATTGTCTAAACACTTGATTCATAAGGTCCATGAAAGCTACTGGGGCATTGGTTAGCCCGAAAGACATAAAAAGAAACTCAAAATGACCATAGCGGGTTCGGAAAGCTATTTTCGGGATGTCACACTCCCTTACTTTGAGTTGGTGATAGCCGTATCTAAGGTCTATCTTGGAAAAATAACTTGCACCTTGCAACTAGTCAAACAAATCATATATTCTCAGAAGGGGATACTTGTTTTTTATAGTGGCTTTATTTAGCTGACGATAGTCAATGCACATATGCAAAGAAACATTCTTCTTTTGCACGAATAGGACAGGTGCGCCCCAAGGAGATACACTGGTCCTTGTAAAACTTTTGTCTAGGAGATCTTTGAGTTGCTCCTTCAACTTCTTAAGTTTTGCGGATGCCATACGGTAGGGAGGGATGGAAATGGGTTGAGTGTCGGGAAGAAGAATGATCCCAAATTCTATCTCTCTATTAGGAGGTACCCCTGTAAGATCCTCTAGAAAAACATTAGGGAACTTATTGAAAAAGCTAACAGACTAGATAGTTAGAGTCTCAGACTTAGTTTTCTTAACTCTAACTAAGTGATAAAAGTAGCCTTTGGATATAAGCTTTCTGGCCTTGAGGTAAGAAATAAAATGACTCTTGGAAGGTAGTGAACTCCCTGACCACTCAAAAATAGGTTCGTCAAGAAACTAAGACTTAACTTCACGGGTACGACAATCTATAGACGCATAGCACGAATGAAGCCAGTCCATACCCAGAATAACATCAAAATCAACCATCACAAGCTCTATCAAATCAACAAGAATGACTCTATGAAAGACTGTGATAGGACAATTCTTGTACACTTGCTTAGCAACAATAGACTCCCCTACTGGAGTAGATACTAGAATAGGCTCAGGAATACTTTCGGGACTCTTATCAAAATTCACAGCAATAAGTGGGGTCACATAGGAAAAACTTGACCAAGGGTCCAACAACACATAGACATCAATATGGAATACATGGAGCATACCATTAACAACGTCGGGAGAATTCTCCTGCTCATGGAAAGAAGGTAAAGCATAGAATCTATTTTGGCGCTGACCATCGGCAGTGTTAGAAGATGTGCCCTAAGGAGGAACTGGACGGGCTGCTGGAGCTAGTGCACTAGTGTCCTGAGTCTGAGGTAGGGTATATCTTGTTACCTTCTTGGCATGAGGGCACTCTCTAAGCCTGTGGCCAATATCGCCATAACCAAAACAACCACGCTGCTCTGCCAGACACTTACCCGGATGGGTTCTACTACACTTAGCACAAGGTAGAAAATGTGGCTTGTTGCTCACGCTCTGCTGAGTTCTGGACATAGAAGATCTGTACACTTGCTCTTGCCTGCCTCAGGGTGCAGGAGCACTGGCTGAAGAAGGGGTCGGCATAGAAGAACGATTCTAGAACTTTGGGTAGTTCCCTCTCTGGGATCTAGCCTAGCTGTACTCATGATGATCTGATCTTTCCCTCTTGTTACTTCTCGCTCTATCCCTTTCCTTTACCTTATCCTCTTCTATTTGTTGTGCATAGATCATTAGTCTCAATAAATTCATCTTCTTGTTCAACATAGCAGTTCGATATTCTTTCAGGATAAATCCCAACACACCTGTCACAAACTTCCTCATACTAGTTCGGGGAGATCAAGTCAGGCGCATACTTGGCCAGCTGGTTGAACTTTAAGCAGTACTCCTTAACAGTCATGGAGCCCTTCCTCAAGTTCATGAACTCTTCAATATTTGCCTCCCTCAACTCCAAGGGAAAGAACCTATCCCAGAACGTATCTTGGAAAGTCTGCCAAGTAACGGGAGCAGCACTCTCTCCTCTGTGTTTCCTCCTTGAAACCACCCAGTCATACGCAATATCCTTCAACCTATATGATGCCAACTCCACACTCTTCTCTTCAGACACTTGCATTATCTATGTAATCTTCCTTATCTCCTCAAGCTATAGATGTGGGTCTTCTCCTGCCTTTGAGCCATAAAACTCAGGCGGACTCATCCACATAAAACCATGGATTCTGGCAGCCACCGAGTCACCTCCCTACTGTAGTAGAGTTATGGTCTGATTGGCCTAAACAGTGACGGCTTGGGCTAGATCTTGGAAAGATGCATAAAATTTGGCATGGGATACATTCTCTTTCAGGGGTTCAACAGGCTGAGGTTGTTGACCATTGTTGTTTCTGTGGGCATTCGCTTTTCGGGGAGACATTTTTTGAAAGAAAAGAGCACATATTAATAGCTGAAAGACATAATTGTAAGCATGATTGACTTCTGAAAGAAACAAACGACTTGTTCCTAGAACATTTCATAGCCTCTTGCTCATCAATGTGGCGCGCTACACACCGATGATCAATACTCTACTCAACGTGGTTTTTCAGACTCCCTAGGAATCCTTAAACCTTAGGCTCTGATACCAAGTTTGTAACGCCCCAAAACCGGGTCTCGAGATGTTACACGGTGTTTAAGTCTACGAGTAGCCAAAGCAAACCCTTTGAGCCTTCTACTTCATATACTTATTTATTTAGAGATAAAATACATAAAACTCTAACACTGTTATATCAAATAGTGACAAGATATGAATGAAATACTTGGTCTTGAACCACAAAAACTCAAGAAAACCTCAAAATACTGATAATTCTGATGACTAATCTTACAAACCTCTACTATTCAACTATAGAGCCATTGGGACAGGTCCCCAACTGACTCAAAAGCAATTGATATGAAAGAAACATCTACTAAGTAAAGTGAAAGTCATCAAATAAACGGTCCCCAAATCATGAGGACTAACCACTGCTGATATGTAGATAAGAGTGCTCGAGAGGTCACTGATGAGGCTGCGACTGAGCACCTGAACCTACATTACGAGGATATTATAGAACATAGACAAAACATATGGGTCAGTAATTCGGGAATGTACTGAGCATATGGGGAGTGTGTGCATTTAAAATAATCAAGATAATAAGCCTTTATAGAAACGTGCATGCAGCAATACATAAAGCACTAGCTTAAATGGAAGCTTTATAAATGAAAGTGAAGTAGATATGTGTCATAAACTTATGAATCATTTTGTTTTCAAAACAACACTCATACTTTTCAAAAAAAAAACTCAAACCTTTGACCTTAGAGAAAAAATAAAACACTTAGTGACTTCAAAACTTTACAACTTTAGGATTGGGAACTTACGGAGTTTCTCTTAACCGACATAAACCATATGAGCTACATGGAGTCCAACGTCTTATCCACGTTGGGAAAAGATGTCTTATCCTTGCTATCGGAGTAGGACCTTAAACTTTAGTGATCACTGTCTTAACCCACTTGGGGTATATTAAGAACCTACGGGAGAACGTAGTTCTGGGGCATGAGACCTCGGAATCAAGCCCAACTCGGGGCTAAATACTACTCCCTTACTTAGCTCAGAACTTTAGAAAATCCACCTTAAAACATATTGTCAACAAGATATATGATGGGTGCCAAAATGAATCCTCTTTACTTCAAACTCAAAATGTGGATTTTCTATCCTCTTATACTCCAAACTCAGTTCTTGAAATTAAAAAAAAAAAAAGGATCATCAACATCTCATTCTCAAACTCATATTTTAACCATAAGGTTCAGTTTACAACAACAAGACTTGAAATTTTCAACACAATTACATAAACATAGAATTATGTGACTTAAACCATAAATGGACAATTTTCAACATTTACATGCATAATATTATTATATATCAAAGCTTGGACAATATAAAATCTCATAACTCAAAATATAGTAACATGATATGAATTCTCCATGAATTTACAAAATACTTTACGAAAATACAAAATTTAGGGCACAAGAACGAAAGCGTGTTCTTGTTCAAAACTACATACCTTAAAAACTTGAAGTTTTGGATGACTTCTTGAATTTCAGAATGCTATTCACGTACTATTGGGTGTCCCTCGTAGCCCTCGAACGAGGACTCCAAATATGAAAGAATTTTTGAATTTCCACGGTTGAATCTCAAGATATTTGGGTTTTTATGTTGAAACCCTAATGGTTGTTCTTGAGTATTTTTGTGAATGTGAGCTTATTTTGGTGTCTTGGGGTGTTAATCCCGTGTTAAAGAGGATAAAAGGGGTGGAAAAATACCATTTCACCTTTAATGAGTCGGAGAAGGAAAGGTAAAAATGGCCAGGCGTGATAAACCTGGCGTTGCCCACCCTAGTCCACTGTAATAAGGCAGGAGTCGCCTGGGTTAGTCCACCGGACTTGCCAGGCGTCGCCCGGTTTAGTGCGGTGCTGTTACCTGGGTGACGCAGTCTTATCGCCCGGAGCTACTATTTCTGCAACCCAAACATGCCCTTAGGCTCATCTAAAAATTCCAAAACTCACCCAATATGTACTAAGACCTTGCCCCATTGCAACACAACTAAAATTTCAAGAAACGGAGGTCGGGAAGGCCGTGAATTAATTCAAAGAATATTCAAGGCTAAAAAATGACTAAGTGTTGGAACACTTAGCAAAAATTTTAAGTGTCAAGCTCAATATAACTCGTTTCGAAAGCTTTAACGCTGAGGAAAAATTTTGGGGTCTTACATTAATACTAGAATGGTAACTATTATTATATGAAAATTCAATCAACAGCAAATGCTCCTCCCAACAACCTTTCAAATCAATTACTCATGCACTCAATATATCCTCTAACATCTGAATGGTCCTCTCTTCCTGACCATCAGTTTGTGGTTGAAAAGCAGAACTAAGATGAACTTGGGTACTAAGACCCTTTTAAAAACCTTACCTAAATTTGAAGGTAAACTGAGTACCTGTAACGCCCCGAGCTTGGTTCCCAGAACGCTACACGGTGCTCATGATCCCGAAGGACAACAAGCTAACCCATGACTGATATTTGTACCTGAGAACTACAATATATATATATACACTATAATATGTGAAATACAAATTGCAAGGTCATAAGGTTCAAAACTTAATCATAATGATAAAAACAACATATGAGCGGGGTATGGAAATACCTAAAAACGAAATAAAACATCTAAACATACTAAAATCTGAAAACATCTAGTCTGAAAACATATAGACTGAAAGCCTGTAGCTGTCTGAATAATCTAAATAATGAGTTAATGGGACATGTCCCCAACTAACTCCATCTACAGATAATAAACTGAAATAATGATATAAATGAAGATAATCATGTCCTCAAATGATGAGGACTTACCACTGGCTCTAAGTAGTAAAACTGGAAGGCTACTAATACTCTGGAGCTCGTGCTTCTGAACCTACGGTATAAAAATACCATAGCATGAATGCGCCAGTACGATTTAATGTACTGGTATGCAAGTAAGGTAGGCTAAATGCAATGGGGTTCATATGAATGCACAATACCACTAACTAACTAACATGAACATGAGAATACATGCATGAATACGTAACTATAACCGAGTTCATGATAATACTGACTACTGAATTTTAATACTAATAGCATGAGTTACTAATAACTGATATCACTGATGCTGAGTGACTGTATCTAAAAGTTTAGATTCTGGTAGAACTAATTGATTTTCGTACGGTACTGAATCAATGTATCTGACAGTCCTAAATTCTGTAGAACTATCTAAGTTTAATTACAAAACTGAGACTATGACTGTGGGAAGTAGTCATCTAATCGACATGCCCAAATGCACTATTATAGCTAAGTTAAGGTCCAATCTATAACCCTAATTGGAAGGGTGTCAATACCGCGCCACTGGGAAGGACAAGCTTTGAGTATCCCTCATCTAACAGGGACTCTAACGAGAATCGTGGGTCCCTCATCTATCAGGTGAATTCACCTCATCTACCCTCATTTAGCAGGTTTGATGTCTCAGGATACAGTAGATATGCAGTTCTGGAACACAAGGATTGCTTCTATGAATGACACCCTTAACTAGTAGGTGAGTTCCCATCCTTGGGTTCACTCGGTGCTGAATCCTACTCCCACCTGAATAGACATAGAACATCATTAACTAGACTAAACTAAACTGAGTTCGTGGAGTTCCTTTGACTGACGAAATACTACTGAGAGTACTGAATTACTGAGATTACTAATTTTTTCCTAAGTCATGAGACTGACTGAATTCTACTAAACGTGGCTTGACTGAGAGTATTGTGAAAACTGACACTGGCTCTAGGCGCATAGATAAATTTATGGGTAAAAGTACTCCTAGGAATCGATAGAATGAAATTGAAAAGGCTTGACACTTCTTGAATACATGACCAATATCAACAATTCATAATACGCTATGTTGGGGATTTCATGAAGCACGTGGTTATCAAAGTCTTGTATGTGGATAGGAATAAATATAAACATATCATGATTTTATCATTATAATCTCATGGCATTCCTTCAAACATTCACAATGAAACACAATTTCATTGAATTCATTTTAATCATAAGGGTAAGGCATGCATTTATCATTTAGGCCCTATTGAGTCATAGTGTATAATTCTTGTCCTCTTAAGTATTTTATCAAACACCTTACATGCACCACTTAGGGCATAGGCATAATTATCAAATTAATACCACAAAGCTCGATAATTATACTCAATTCCATAGGATTCTACCCAGATGCTATGATAGATACATAAACAACAGATAAAGATTCCAACTTGGAAATCATACAACAATAATCACATAAACATAATTAACCCTGATGTTAGTTGTATTTATGCAGTCGACTCATGTTTTTTATTTTCAATGGGGTCTGTGGTGGTAGTGTAGGGATGGACCTTTATATTTTTGGGCCTAGGACCTATTTGTACGCACGTACTATATAAGTGCGATTTAGTGGGTTATTTTTACTATTCAGAAAAATTCAGCCTTCTCCACATTGTACTTTCTCTCCATTTTAGTGAAACCTCCTTTGCCTCTGTCCTTGATTTTTTCCACAAGGATGTCCACGTAAATCTTTGTGTTGTTCTTATTTTCTTTTACTTGTGGTTTGCTTATTCTGTCCAAATTATAATATAAACTTATTGGTGAACCGATAGAGGTAACACAACTGTTGCACAGAAAGCCACTTAAGCAAGCTTTTATTTACTTTTATCATATTTGAATTAAATGCTTTTGTGGAGTTCATATGTTTTAAGAATCAATTTAGTTTTCACCAATTAAATTATGATAGAGAGGACTTAGATTTCAGTAGAATGCATAACATCCAATTGTTGTCATCAAATAATCGATCTCAATATTGATAGAACCGCTTCAATTGGTATCCTTTTAAACCATAGAAATCATAAGATCTTCCTAAACTATGAATAAATTATTTATGCCCTAACTTGGATATAGCAAAATGAACAGAAAAGTTAATGCATAGATAGGTAATACTATGAAGCTGCAAGAACATAATAGTAATCTGGGACTAGCATGAGAATAGTTATCCCACATATTCCATCACTACAGTATAAATGATGGAATAGATAATTTCGAAACTGACTAATACCTCTAACAAAATACCGGATATACATTCTTGCATTTTATCTCATGATTATTATTCGGTATCCCTTAGACAAAACGAAAGGTTAACATATAAAATTGAGAGACCAAACAAGCAAGTGTGGTTTGACTTGATCAGAAATATCCATAATATCCCAGGATATATTTAATACAAGCATCTGCCCTACTCTTACACTCATTATATCCCATCTTGGAGTTGTAAAGGATGAATTCACTATAAAAAGTAACAAGGGACCTCTTTCATAAATGGAACTTAGATGGGGTGTTATATAGATGGGCAACCGGTAGGGATTTGTTACATAACTTCTGAGTAGAAGTTATTGGAAATATTTCAAGTGATCTATTTATTTATAACAGGATTGAAAAAAAAAACAAGGAAAATTAACTGTAATAAGCTGTAACATCACATTTTTGGTTTAAAACAAAAGTTAGGCTATGAATTCCGAACCTTCTTTATCGATGCTAAGATTTTTGAAGATAAGAAAATAGCACGTTGAAGATGATATTGATCTTCATCTGCTCTCCTATGTTATAAAGTTGTTCAGCTGGTGTATTCTTTTCCTAAAGCTATCTTGTTGTGCATTTGTGCCTTCTGCATACTTAAGAAAAAATATCTTCGACATCCCATAAAAATTCAAATTCCATCCTTACCCTCTTAATTGAACTAAGAGAATGATTTAATGCTTACCTGAGTAATCCTTTTTCAAAGACTATTTCTTTGTCTTCTTATTAGAAAGGATCAAATTAGAAAGACAATTTATTCAACAGATATCTCCTATTTTATTATAGTTGCAATACGTAGCAAAATTTGCAGTTGGTGTTTAGAAAAGAAAATCATTTCTACACAAAGAGTAAATGGTCAAAAGCACTTCCAACCTTTACTACAAATTCCAACTACACACCTATACTTTGCGGGGGTCCTATGGCCCCCTGGACTATTTAAAAATGGAATATATACCTTCCTAAATGTTGAGGTGGCACGGAAGGTGTAGTACACTCTCTTTGAGAGAGTGAAGACGTTTTAACTTCTTAATTTTCTAATTTTTAATTTTTAATTTATTTTTTCAATTGTGTATAGTTTCACTTCTCTCTTCTTTCTTTCCTCTTCAACAAAACACCATGGTTGCTTCTTTCTCTTCTTTCTTTCTTTCTTTCTTCTATTCAACAAACACCTTGACTGCTCCACACACACACCAAATTCTGCAATTCCATCAAAAATAACTCAATTAACTATACTTTCAACACACACACACACACCAAATGGGTACCTTCGATTCCATCAAAATAGAAAAACTAACAATTACGTCAACATTCATGGATGCTTGTTTCTCTTCTCTCTTCTCTCTTCTTTCTTTCTTTCTTCTCTTTAATAAAACACCATGACTGCTCAATTCCATACAAAATAACTCAATTAACTATTATTTCAATTCACACATCCCAAATAGGTCACCTTCAATTCCATCAAGATAGCAAAATTAATAATTACGTCTACATTCCACCATTCTACTTGCAATGCAGCAACAACAGAGCTCTGTATGAGCCATTGGTGTTTTTTTATGACAACAAGCACCAAACTTTTTCAACAAAATCACTACTACAATTTGATGGGAACGGCAAAAACAACAAAAGGTGGATATAAAGGGGCAACTAACAACAAAATCAAAGTTTTCATCCTTATCAACATGACCTCTTCATGGTCCATGATACCAGCTAAGGTAGTTAGCACAATGTACCCGAACTTTCGGGATATACATACGAGCCATTGGAATGTTTAGTTTATTCTCTTGTGGAGTTTAGAATTGTTTGATTTGAGGATCTATAGAAATGACATTTAGTTGAAGAAGAAAATGGAACAAAAAGGGGAATGAGAAAGAGAGAGAAATTTTGTTAAGGAGAAATAATATATAAAGAGAAAAGTAAAATAATTAATTTTTTATATAAAAAAAAAATTAAAATGATGTGGCAATGACGTGGCATGATGTGACAGCGAGTGCAGCTCACTGCCTGAAACAATGTCTGGGCATGAGATTTTAGGGGTGTAAATATTCCACTTTAAAATAGTTCAGGGGGGCTATAGGACCCCTGTAAAGTATAAGTGTGTAACGCCCCGATTTGCTGAACCGGAACGCTACATGGTTCTCATGACCCCGAGGGACCACAAGCTAACCCATGACTGATATTTGTACCTGTATACTGGAAATCATGACATAATAATGCGGAATACGTAAAACTGTAAGGCCATAAGGTTCAACTGAATAAAACCATGTCTGAAAATCATAAAGTCCATGTGGATGAAAATACCCAAAACAACTCAATCTGAAAGCTAAGTCTGAACGTAAATCTGAACATAAATCTGAAAGCCTCTAAACTTTCTAAATAAGGAGTTGAAGGAACATGTCTCCAACTAACTCCATAAAACTGAACTGATGAAATAAATAAATGTATCAAATCATATTGTCCTTGAATCAATGAGGACTCACTGTGTCTCTGCGACTGGAATGCTACCGCTACTGCTGGGCTGGAGCTCGTGTCTCGGAACCTATGGTGTAACATGAAAAGAAAGCACCATAGCGCAAATTCGTCAGTACAACTGGAGTACTGAGTATACGAGAAAGGTAGGCTGAACAGAAAGGGTTTCATGCATGAACAACACTGACTGACTAATATGAACGTGGGAGTGCAAACACACATATATAAAAACTGGGACCGTGAATACGTGATAGCAAGACCTGTAAGCTAATACATGGTTTACAGATAACTTTCATGACTGATACTGCAAGTTGATAACATGGATGACTATATCTGATAGTCCTGTATATACTGAAATTTGAAGAACATAACGACTGTATCTGACAGTCCTGTATATACTAAAATCTGAAGAACGCCCTGAGTTTTTTTACTGAGACTGATACTGAAACTATGGGAGGTAGTGTTTAACCGACATGCCCCATGTATGCTGTTATGGCTAAGCTGGGGTACAATCTCTGCCCCGACTGGAGGGGTGTCAATACCGTGCCACGAGTAAGGATATCTTGTGAGTGACCCTTATCTGGAAGGTACTCAATGAGAATGGTGGGAACCCTAAACTGATAGGTTAAACCACCTCATCAACCCTAATCTGACAGGTTAAGATGTCTCAACCTACGCTGGCTACGTAGTTCTGGAATGTAAGGACTGCTTCTAAGAATCACACCCTGAACTGGCGGGTGAGTTCCCATCCTTGGGTTCACTCGGTGCTAACCTCTACTCCCATCTGGAGGGACTGGATATGAATAACTGACTATTCATGACTTAGTCTTACTAAATTCCGTTGACTGGCAGAATGTTACTGATATCTGACAACTGACTGAGATTATGAGGTTTCCCTGAGTCACATGACTGACTGAAGTCTATGGAATCATAGCTTGAGTTCGGATATCGTGAAACATGACATGGCTCTAGGCACAAAACTATATTTTTTGGGTACGAATACCCCTAGGACTCGATAGGAGGAAACTGACACACATGACATGACTTGATCACAAGATTTGAGTCCACAATTCATAATATCATAAGCAGGGGATAGTATACTTCATGTAGTTATTCAACATTTCAAACATGATAGGAAAAGCATGGATATATTTTGTGTACATAATTTATATCTCCATTATCATACATGTTTTATACCACAACAATAACAACACATAATTTGCATGAAAATTCATATTGGAGTGTATGGATAACATGAACTTGTTATTTAGATATCATGAAATCATGTAAATATGAAGTTCTAACATACTAGGCATTTTATCAAACACCTTGCATGCATTCTTTAAGGCATACGTGGATTTCATACTTGCATTCTATCAATCCACCTAAAGATCATGTTTTTCAACTAACAACTTAACTTTCATGAGATGTACAATCATGATACTATTATATAGCAAAACAAACAAGCATCAACATGGGTTTGATCATATCACCACAACCAACCAAGCTTTTGTATTTTAAAGATTGATTCTTGAAATCCACGATCGAAAGGAATCTGTGGATGAACACTATCCATACCTTGGAAGGGAGGTTCTTGATGATTGACGGAGGAATTTCCTTGAAATTTGATCTTCAAGCTTGATTGTGCAACCCTAGTTGTTTTTCTCCTATGGTGCTCTTGGATAATGAACTTTGAGATGTTAATAGGGTTGTAATGTGTTTAGAAGCTATAAATTTTATGAGGTTAGGTTTAGGGACATGTAAGGAGTGTTAAAAGACTTAATTGCCCTCGAAATAACTCAAAAACTAAGTGTTTTCGTGGCTGAAATCATACATAGGCACCGCATATGATATCGTCTATATCCACATAGGCGCCGCATATGACATCGCCTATTCTTTACATAGGTGACGCATATGATATTGCCTATGCTTTACATAGGCGCCGCATATGATATCACCTATGTTTTCCAATGGCCATGTGTGATTGGTTAGGCGACGCATTCTATTTTGAAAGGCCATAACTCCTTGCTCGGGTGTTGGATTTTGATGAAATTGGTATCGTTGGAAATATAATTCGATTATCTACAATTTGGTGGGTCTAAATCTGCCAAAATGTCACATATCAATCACGTTATTCTTGTTCAAAGATGACCCTTGCAAAATCGAACACTAAGACTTGATGGATTCAAAAACTCTTAGCTTGCATCACTCTAAGCGACTCATATGAGCATGATTAAGACATCGCAAGCTATCCTATCGCTAGGATATTCATTATAAGTCATGTACTAAAATGCTACTCACAGGATAGGAGGTTTCATACGTAGGAAAACTTATTCACTTCTTAGCTTAGAAACTTGCGGGGTATTACAAAGTGTATAATTGAGATTTGGGGTAAAGATTGGGGGGCTTTTGGCCATTTTCTCCTACATAAATTAAAACATTCTGAATTGCTTCCTCAAGCCAGACGATTCTCCATATCTAAGCAAAAGTTTGATAGCGCCCAATGCAACTAGAATCTTAACCAGCAACTCTTACAAAAGTCAAAAATTAATAGTTTTATTACATCAGTGATGGTAAAAACATATTTTGGTCAAATAAATCATTGAAAGGATAGAGATTTCCTTATAAAAACAACAAAATGAAGAAACCAATACCTACCTCCTTTTTGAGAAGTTAAAAAGAACTTAAATAGTAATCACATGCAAGTCAAGTGGAATTTTAATAGGATGCAATTTTTAATGATGTTTTTTTTTCTTTGCTTGATGACATGTGGGCTTGCAGGACACCTTTTTCATGGATAACCTAAAAATCTCGAGAGCAAGTGGTCGTGATTTGAAACTCAACCGGGATAATGGATTTGCCTATACCCATCTTCACTTAAATACTTGGTTGTTTTTCTGCCACAAGATTTAAACTCGTGAAGTGAGCCTAAACTTTACATCACATTGTCTGCGACAACTAACAAGATTCATTGATATTTCCTATAGTCAGTTTACTATGGTGATTCCATTCCTCTTACTAAAAAAATAACATATAGAGTGATTTCATGCCTTTTTAATATTTAATTGAAAACAAAACATATATAGTCTTTCCATGCCATTTTTTTTAATTAAAAAAATGATTTCACCATATATAAAATGATTTCATGCCTAACATAATGGATAGTCACCCAACAATCAAACATCAGATGAGATGAATTGTAAGATAATAACAGTTATCTACCCCAAATGACATACTCAGTTTCAAAAAGAATTACCTACTTTGACTTGACACAAAATTTAAGAAAATAAAGAAGATTTTTGAATCTTGTGGCCTCAAATTAAAGTTGTGTAAAATGTACCAAAATGCCCTTTAATTTTGAGTTCCTAAACATTCCATGTGGAAATTTGAAAATAAAGTATTCCAAAAAATGAAAGGGATCATTCTTTTTAAAACAGACTAAAAAGGAAAATAGGTCATTCTTTTTTAAACGGAGGACGTAATATTTAAGAAAAGGTTGGAGACAGAAAACATTTAAGAGCAGGTTGCATACATACATGTTAAAATCCTTTAATTTTCAATTGTTTGAACAAATAAAACGAGATAGCCCAAATGCAGTACCAATCTGCATGCCTTTACGTCTCAATATTTTGACATCTTGCTGTCAAAATAATGAAGCCAAGTCCTTTATATCGAAATCATTTTCCCAAGCTATTAATACACCAAGAAGTATATAGATATTACAGTGTCCCTTGTTGTGTTTTGATTCCATTACAAATTTGTACATACATGTAGAGGATAGTACAAGATTTGACACGAGGAAACAATAAAAAGATGTGTTTCCATCCCAGCTAATTAACAAGCAAAATCTATGCCCACTGTCCATGTCACTCCCACCAAGACACGGTAAGGAACCAACATGAGAGGAACTTAATAAGTATTGCTTATTGGTCAAAATAAGCAGAAACTTACAGAGAGGTGAAACCAAATTTGAAATAAGTCAAGTCTTATCTTATCATTTGTCAATTGTATTTTAACACGCCTTCGTATACTTGTTAAGTTAAGAGTGTCAACCTTCTTGCTTGGTTAATTTGATTTATACTAGAGCTACACATGGTGTATATGAAATATGAGATATATAATGATGATTATTCATTCAACGAAATATTGGTGAAATCTTAAATTTGCTAGCAGAAATAAAGTGTCTTGATTAAGATATTAGTGATATTTGACTGACACCAAAATATCTTTATGTACGAGTATAGAAACTCGAAAATTGCATTTATGGAGTTTGTATTTTTATGATCACATAAATAGTCATGTGACCACCCAACTCAAGCAATACATAAAACAATTGTCTATTATTATTGAAATTGTAGGATGCCAATTAATGATTCAAAATGGTTTATTTAAGTGAATATATTCATAATAGTTTTAAGAAGTATTATGTGAAGAATAACGTTTATATAAATGTATTAGGTGTGATATGATTCATTTCATATTTGTACTCATAAAATCTAAACAGATAAAGGAAATGCATCCACTGAAGCTTTGATTGTTCATCTTCGTAATTTTAGACAATGTCCAATCATCTTAATCTCGACAAATATGCCACTATAGCGATCCACATTGATCATATTTGAAAATTTGTACTGTATCTTTCCATGTATAATTACTCATAAAAATTTTATTTTAATAATACTGGTATTAGTTTATTAATACTCATATTCTACATGACTTTACACACGCGCAACGCACGTGTCGAGAGACTAGTATATATATATATATATATATATATATATATATATATATATATACATATATATGTATATGTATATACATATATGTATATATATATATATTGAAATTGTTCGATTTTGTGAAGACTAATTAAGATCGGGACAAACATATGCTTGCTTCAAAACGACTCCATAATACATGTTTTTCAATATAATAACAAAACACTCCTTTATAAAATATGATTGGGGATCTTTAATATAGATTAAAATAGTAAAAGTTATGCCCATGATATTTAGAGTAGTCCCACTATCATGACCCGAACCGAGGCCCAGGCCACGACGAGCATTCCGAACCATGAAGGTCTGAGAGCCCTTCTCTAACTAGCAATTATATACACAATTCATATACAGTAAGGAAAATATGGAAAAACATGACAAGATGGAAACATGGTCATTCTTTTACTTCAACTAAATAATACGAAAATGAGTTCATGAAACATTAAAAAAAAAAACACCTGACACTAGTCTGCGAAATCTCTAAAAACTCAAAAACACTACTGTCTGACCCAAGACGGTCCATAAGACAAAATGAAATAGCAATGTCAAATCAATAAGGCCTTCTAAAATAAGGGAGGCTCACCAACTGCAAACTTCGGACAACCCAATCTACTGCTTAGCGGGACCCCAGGACAGTGTCTTTGATCGTGAAATATAGGGGGTCAATACAGATGTACTGGTACGCAGAGCAATCCAAAATAATATATTTATATATAACATAAGTAATAGAAATTTATAAAAACACGTTACATAAGATATACGAAAATACATGGGAAAGCTTAAAAAACTTTGAAACAATTCTTTGAAACCAATACTCGCTCTTTGTTTTACTTTTGAGCTACGTGGTACACCCTACAATTCTATAATCCCATGGGCTATATGGAATTCGCCCTTGACTCGGCGGACAAGCCTCCAATCCAAATTTGTTGTAAGGATTGAAGTATCAATAAGGGAGACACGCAAGATCACACAGCAGGGTGCCAAAATCCCCAATCAAATCAACATCTCATGGTAGTGCACAAGATCACAAAGCAGGGCTCCTAACCATAGTCCCAAGATCACAAGATCACATGAATCAAGGTACACAAGATCACAAAGCAGGGTACCATAATCCCGTGTCGGCAAATCACGGCTTCCAGTGATGAGTCTTTCAACTCGTACTTTCTTTGGGTAACCATCTAACTCTCTTTAGGCCTATTTTTAACCTTTTCTAAGCATGCATCTTTTTGAATTCAAAATCTGAGTAAAATCTGTATTTTAGTCCGTTCTGAATCTGCTATGGCATTCATCTGTTTGGTATTGTCATACTAAGACTTGCAAGTCGTATGTCTAAGCCATATATTATCATGTTACATCTCTTTCATTCAAAACAATGTATAAACCACTAAAAATATTCAAACAGTACAAGAGAACTTATATTTTCAAACATATGTCAAACTATGCAAAATCCTCTCTTTTCAACATTTTAACAAATGGTGGTCACTTTCTCAGAATAATCATTCAATTCTTTTGATTTTCACATTCAGCTTTTACAAACAAGAAAATATCCCTCTCTTCAATTCACAATCAACATAAGTTCATAAATGACAGTAAAACCCTTAGTTCATGCTTTAAGACATGCAGTTAAGTAATTCATAACATGTGAAATCAAGAAATAACGCAATGATAGAGGGAAATACATTATTCATGCTCTTAATTCATATTTAAAAACTGGAAAGCCATATATACATATACACGAGTAGCAAATTCAAGTTGAAGGGAAGGCCTTAAGACCTAAAAGTTCATAGTGGATACTTCTTAGTGAAATTTAAGAACCCTTTTGTAAGTATATGATTTCTCAACATTCAAAACGTTATTAAAATGATTTTGTAGACACGTAATTTTGTCCCTCCTCAAAAATATTTTTACCATTTTACCCTCGTCTTACTGTGTGCCCTCACCCGTGTGATAATCCCTTCACAAAAGGATAAAAATAACAAACTTCCAACAAATTTTTCCACCTACCTCACCACCCCACCCCACCTCAACCTTAACCCACTCACAATTTACACCTCACACACAATATTTCCACAAGAATTTTCTTTTGTCTTCTTGCTCATTCACAACATATATATATCAAGATAATAAAAGGGAGAGGGGCCTACGGGATTACACTGACACCTGGATAGAAGGCTCCACTTGGTTTTCAGTTGAGAAATATATACATCATAACATTCTCACTCACAAAAGAGGACAATACAAAGACCTCCATTTGTTTTTCCTTTTCCTTGCTCTCACCATAAACCCACAGATTACACATAAAATCCTCCATGGATGAACATTTCAACATAGCTTGATGTTCCATTAACACCAAAAATGAAAAAAAATTAAAGAAGGCAACACACACTCACATACTCTCCACCCACCATCACTCTCACATCCCACCCATCCACCACGTACGCACACACAGAGAGATAGACAAAAAGCACACACACTACACAGAGAGATTCGAAAATGCTACAGAAAAATATGAGAGAAAGAAGTAGAAAAAAATTATGGGAAGGAACGAAATTCCGAATCGCCAGTCACTGTTCTGCGACCTACTCGCCGGAAAAATGTTAATCCACCCACAACTCACTGGAATCCAGCCTATTTCAGTCAGTTTCTTTTACTGTTAGCTCACCGGAGTCGATTTGTCGAGGTTATCAGTTCTCAGTCGAGAATTGGGTCTGAGTTTTATCGTTGTTGTTTGAAACGGGTCGGTCAATTTTGTTCAAGTCAGTTTGGGTTTTGGGTTATTGAAGTCAGGAATTCATTGTTGGGGAATTTCTGTTCAAGGTATTCCGGCGCCGCTCCGTCAAACAGTTCAATTGAAATAATACGTCAAATTTGAGGTCCATTTCTAATCTTTGCTTTTTACTTATTATTTCCTTGTTCATAATATTCGGTGTTATGGTTTGGACGTTGTGTGTTGTTTGAGCTTTGTCGATGGTGAATAATTTCTTTGTTTTTGATTCATTGATTGATTTCGTTGATTATGAATTGAATGATGAAATGGTATTTCGCATTTGAGAATTAAAATTGGTTGTTTGGGGATGAGTGGAACGAGAACTGACACTTGATAAAAATATTAATTTTGGTTGGTTTGATTCATGAGTTATTCTTTAACTTGAAATGAACGTTAATCAAACTTGATAGTATCATGTCAAGTCGAACAGGGTAGGAAAACGTAGGTTGGGTAGGCAAAGTTTAGAATTTGTGGTTTTGTTGAATGTTTGAAATTTTGTTGAATGGTTTGGTTTTGTCTCATTGAAAAGATGTATTTATTTTGCCGAGGGATGCCTCAGGACCTTTTGTACTTATTTACCAGGGAATGCCCCGACGTATCATGTACGCAAAGGAGGTTCGTGATGAAGACCCGAGGCACAGGGTAAAGCATTGGAGCATAGTTTAGGATTAGTGTAGGTTTACTTTTCAGTACTTTTTTACTTCGGTTTGTAATAATTGGACTGAACATTATATTTTGGATTTATTTTGTTTCGCGTGTTTGATTGATTGTTTTTATGTGTTTTGTGTGGTTTATGCATCCGTAGTATTAAATTATCCAATACATTCTACCAAGAAACCGTGGTCGAACCACGGGATCGAAGGGTGTCTTATACCTTCCCCTCGTTCAATAAAATTTCTTAGTCGGAATCTCTTTTCGCAGATCAGTTTTAGAGTCAAAACATTTTGAAAAGGATTTTTCAAAAGTGACTTGGCACACCGAATTATGCCAAGTGGTGACTTTGAATAAAAAATGTAAATAATCCTTCTTCAAAATAAATTTTCAATCATTTTGTCATTTTAATCATAAAAACCCTTTCGAACCTTAAATTATAATCTTTTTTGTTGTAAAAAGGGGTGTGACAGCTCTGGCGACTCTGCTGGGGATTTTCAGAATTCAAGCTTATTTTGGAGTTGTATCGGTTTAGTTTAGCATTATAGGTGTATAGAAATTTTGTTTGTGTTGTTTTGTGTTATTGTTTATCATTGTAGAGTGCCTACGTGCTCTTTATTTACAGTTTTTACTTTATGTGTTACCGTTTTATATCTGGCATCATGTACATAACCCGGGTCATTCTTTCTGCAAAAAGTTTGTAGTACACGTATGTACACGACCTATAACTGAGTCACCCTTATTTTAGGAGGGGGAGCCGTTGGGTTGTATGGAGTAAGTGGAAAGTTGTCGCAGCCACTATCGATCATACGCTTCCCTAAAAGCCTTGTTAGTGAACCCCAGCGTAGGTCATCCTTTAGGTCATGCTTATGTGCATCATATTGAGACCAAGAGGGACCCACTTGGTCCTTTGTAGGAGACTCACCTCTAAAGAATCCCTACATGCTAAATGTTGCATCTTTAAGGGTAATGGGGTCATTTGACAGACTGTCTTGGGCGAAAGCATGTTCTAGAATTAAAGAAAGTGTGTAGACAAGGAAAAGTTTGAAAAAGGGAGAAAAAGAGAAAAGGTGAATAAAAAAAAGGAGTTTTTCGTAGTTTTTTAGAGTTTTTTATGGCTTTTGTTCTTCACAATTCAAAAATTAAAAAAAAAAATTACCTTTTGCACTCATTTCTCAAAAACAAAAACATCAAAAAGATTTTTCCTTTGTCTCGTTTAGCATCCATTCACAATTCGAAAACTTCAAAAAAAAAAATCATTCATAGTAGTTTTATAAAAGAAAATTCAAAAAAATGGTAGAAGTTTTATACATTTCATATAGCAAAAATATCTCAAAAAAGATTTTTCTTTCTTAGTTATTGGTGTCGTGTGTCAAATTAAAAACCCCAAAATGATTTTATTTACGTTCTTCACTCTTTTTTCTTTAGTCATGTATCTCAAGTCAAGGTTTTTTTTGTTCTTTAATCCTAGATTGTCCAATCTGACGAACTACGCACCGCTGATTCTCCTCTCTCGGGAGTGAGATACGTAGGCAGCCTATTATAGGTTCGAGAATCTTATTTAAAAAATACAAAAAAGATTTTATTCACTCTTCATTTAGAGTAGATGTTTCCTACATGTCTTGAAAACAAAAATAAAAAATAATTTTCTTAATAGTCGTAGGTTTTATTTTTTTTATTTTTTGGTTGATCTTACTTAAAAAATTCAAAAAGATTTTTCTTCACTCTTCATTTAGAGTAGGTGTCGCATACATCTTAAAAGAAAACCACAAAAAGATTTTCCTTTAATAGGTTTGATTTTTATTTTCGCATGAAATTCAAAACTGAAAACCCAAAAAGATTTCTTTGGTAATCATAGAATTTCACTTTATAGAGGGATGTTTAAACCTAAAAAATATAAAAAGATTTTCATCAATTCTTTTGACAAATTGTTATTTTCTTTTCTTCTTAAAGTTTCAAGAAAAAAAAAGAAGAAAAGAGTTTAATTTGGCCTTTTTAGCAAGACTTCACAAACTACGCACACCTGATTCTCCTCTCTCGGGGATGAGATACGTAGGCGCCCTTCTTGGGTTCGGTGTCCTTTTGAAAAAGAAAAAAAAGATTTTGAGAGAGTGTTGAACTTTAACGCATTTGTTATCGCTTGTTCAGTTAGTTTAAGGTGGTTGGTTTGTGGAATTTTGGCTGGTCCTCCATATTGCACCAAGTCACAGAGAAGGTTATGGCCAACAAGGATACCGAGTTGGTCATCACTAATCAGATAGGGAGTTCGGGAAATGAGAATATAGGATCTAATGAAGAGATTCAGAAATTAAGGAAGCAAATGATAGAAATGCATCGATCTTAAGCTAATGGGTTGCCACATCCCCAAGTTCCCACTGATATTCTGGTATATCTTTCTAGCTTTTCTCCCATCTCACATGCCCAATTTCCCATTTTTGTTGATATGCCACAACATGCATCAGGATCAACTCCGGGGCAACAATATCCAACTACTTCCAATGTTCATTTCCTCACTCCCGAATCCAAGACTACCAGATACTCGACTCCACCTGTTGTTCATGATTTTGTGGTGCCACCCCCACCTGCAGCTTCTACTTTTGATATTCATCCACAAGTTGTGCCTTCCTACTCTACAAGAGAGCTTGTATTGAATATTACTAGTGATCAGCGTTACACTTCCGAGCCTACATTCAAGTTGACTGGTTTTTACGGTGACACTCACCCGCATGAACTTCCTCCTAACACTGAGAAGCCTTTTATGACAGAAGAACAAGAAGAAATGACCAGAAAATTGAGAAGTTTGGAACTGGATATGAAGAACTTGCAAGGACTTGGGGGTTACAAAAGTGTCTCATATAAGGACTTATTCATATTTCCAGGTGTCAACCTTCCTCCTGGCTTTAAAATGCCAAAGTTTGAGAAATATGAAGGACATGAGGACCCAGTGGAACATTTGAGGTGCTATTGTAACCAATTAAGAGGCACTGGAGGGAAGGAAGAACTATTCATGGCTTATTTTGAGGAAAGTCTTTCAGGCCTAGCTTCGGAATGATTTGTTGACCAAGACATTGACAAGTGGATTAGTTGGGATGACCTAGCAAATGAATTTGTGCAATAATTTCAATACAATGTGGAGCTGATCCCTGAAGAAAAATCCCTAACTAGTATAAAAAAAGGAATACTCAGAGTTTTAGGGAGTATGCAATCAGATGGCGCGAACAAGCTGCTAGAGTAAAACCGCCAATGAATGAAAGCAAAATAGTGGAGGTGTTTATTCAAGAGCAGGATGAAATATATTATCAACACTTGGTACCTGCATTAGGCAAATCATTTATTAGGGTCCTTAAAATGGGGGAGATGATAGAAGGGGGGATTAAGACTGGTCGCATTGTGATTTTTGCAACATTGAAAATGACAACTCAATCAATTCAAAAGGGTTCAGGAAGTGTTGGGGAGACAAATAATGAGGAAGATGCATCTTCAATTATAGCTGGACAGCGGGAACGATCAAGAACACCTCGTCGTCGTCACTCTCAGGCACAAACCCAAGTTCATGCAGTACATTTTATGTTGACTCTAGTGATATGACATGCTTGCGGAATTTTCAGCCAGATCTTAAAGTCCAATGTAACCATGAAACATGGAATCAGAGGGCTAAGGTTGGAAAAAGCATTAGAGAAAATAGGTAGAGTGCTGAGACATTTGGTGACAAGTTCAAGCCTTCTTTCAAAATTAAGGCGATTATTTTTAGAATCACAAGAATAACTTGGTCATCAATTGAAAATCATAGCTCAATTAGGTCAAATAGCGTATGTGTGCTCCCGAGGAATAGAAAAAAAAACAACTCCACGAAAGCATGAGTCATTCAATGTGAGGGATGTACAACATAGGTGGAGTTATTGTTCGACAAATGTAGAGGAAGAGCTGGAACATATGCTTGGGGAAAGTTAGTCTTGTAAAATGTGTCATAAGTGATATTGATTGCATACTTTCACATTGCATGCTATGTACTGCATTTTTAAGGATTGATAGGACGAAGGCATTTCATTTTGCTATCCAGATATTGTGTCATCCTTTGTTTACCCTATTTGAGCCTTAGTGTTATTTTATTTCATACCCCTCTTTTGTAATCAAGATAGAGTCAGCAAAGCTCAAAAGAAAAGTATCGAGCAAAATAGTACAGTCAAAAAAAAATATGTCCAAAAAGAAAGTAAAAAAAAGAGTGTCGAGACAAATAGAGTCGGAACATTTCAAAGAGAAAAAAAAATCAATAAAAGAGAAAAGCAAAAAAAAATTAGAATCAAGCAAAAGAACAAGTTACCGGAACTACGCGTGACCTGATTCTCCTCTCTCGAGGGTGAGATACCTAGGCTGCCCTACTCAGGGCTGGGTACAACCAAATAAACAATTTAGAGTCATCCAGTCAAAAGAAAGTGGGACATGAGGTAATCCTCATTATTTTAGTCAATTTCAAAAGTTGTACGTCCTATCCCACTTTAAGTGTCCTTTGGGCCCCATGTCATCCTTTCTTTCTAACCCTATCCAAAAGACAAGTTACAACTGATGTTGGGTGTATTTACACGCTTAAGAACCATAATTTAACCATATTTTAGCTAAGTTTTGAGGACAAAATATATAATTCCTGCACTTTTAGTCTATTTTCCTTTAAATGAGCTGACCTACGTGATTAGCATGTTTTTCAGGTATTAATGATGAAGATTTCAGCACTTTATGGACTTATGAGCAGCAAAGGAAAACTTCACATTAGAGGGAAGGCAGCTTTTGGAATGAAAGTGATGCATGGGAACTTTTTCTCGGGCAAACCCAGTATTTTTAAAGACTTAAGGATGCAGTAGCAACTTAGTTAGAGAAGGATACTATAAAAACCTTATTGCTGAATTTTTCAGTAGCATTATCATTCACTCATTATTCAATTTCGTTTTTTTTGAAAGAGGTTTTAGAACAGAAAACACGGCTCTTGTGAGCAACGGATAGGAAGAGAACGACATTCTCTTATTGATGCCAATCCATCCCCGTCGCCAAGTTTATTCTAGGTTGTGGTATGATGATTATGTCTATTGTGATTTCCGTTGTAATCATGAGTAGCTAAACTTCTCTGTTAGGGTTATGAAAACCTTGTGAGATACTATCTATTGCTATGAGTTTGTGAATTCTTGATGCGTATGCTACTTATATCATTACTCTCTTCGTTTTAATTAAATTCTTCTGGTTGCAAACATATAGAATACGCCATTATAGCATTAACTTGTTCGAGAGAAAAGTTACATGTTTGGAAAAGAGAGTGTGACAAGGAAATAGGGCTACCAACCCCTATTTACACATTAATGCCTTAACCGGATTAATCTCTTGGAGAGTTCGTACCATTAGTTATACGCTTTAAGCTCGAGAGAGTTAAAGTGAAATAATCCTTGATGGTTGAGAAACACTAGGATTTACCATTAGAATACGAATCTCTATAAATGCATGCATGTCTGAATTCCGCATTACTCATAGTTAATAGATACATAGAACTCATAAGGTGGACATAACCCTAACTTATTTTTCTCTGTGATTAAATCTTACTAAACAAAGCATTTTGTTATTACTTTGATAGCATTAATTCAAGCCACAATCCAATCCCCCATTTTTCGTGGAATTTTCGATCAACAGTCTACTAATAATTGCAACACTTAGTAACCAAGTATTCCCTGTGGGATTCGATACCCAACCCAGTTGGGGTCTATATTTGACAGCGACCGCTTACACTCTTACAAGAGCTGTAGTTTGGGCGTTATCAAATTTTGGCGTCGTTGCCGGGGAATACGGTTGTCAACTAAGTTTGTGATAGTTACTAGACCCTTTGGTCAAAGATTCTCGAATTTTACTTTTAGTTGTTGTTTTTGTTTTATTCAAGATATGTTGAGTGCATGCCAAATACTCGTAGTTCTGGTCAGCCATTATTACCCATAAATCCTGAACCTCAACTTATTGGCAGAATGGATGCACAGCGTGACATTGACAGAAGGGCGGCTCAACAGGAGCAGGCTAGATTAGCTGCACTGGCAGCTGCTCAAGTACATCAACAGAATATTGATAACCCAGGTCGAGCAACAAATCCTGATGATGAGGACCTGGGTGATGATGAGTAACTGAATCCTAGGCGTACTGATAAGGTGGCGGCACCTATGCATAGGAGGGAACATCAAGCTAGAATGAAACCTGACCACCGAGCTGTGCAGACTCCTTTTGATGATGATGATGATGATCTGGATGGAGCTGGTGCCACAGGGGCTATTATTCCTCCGCCCTTGGCACCCGGAGCCAAGTTCAATATCACTAGCACCATGATTCAGCTATTGCAGCTCAAGGGGTTATTTGGTGGGCTTGCAGGTGATGATCCGAATATGCATCTGATCAATTTTATCTCAACATGCAAGTCATTTGACAACCCAGGAGTTGGGTAGAATGCAATTCGGCTGCGCTTATTTCCATTGTCTCTGTCTGGGGAGGAAACTCTATGGTTGAACGGGCTAACTCCTGATTCTATTACTAATTGGAGGCAACTGAAAGATGCTTTCCTAGAAAGATTCTTTCCGCCATCCAAGAGAGCCCAATTACGAGATGAGATCAGCAATTTTCGACAACTTCCAACTGAAGCTCTCCACGAAACATGGGAGAGGTTCAAGAAGAATCTTATGCGGTGCCCAAACCATCAGATTACGAATATCCACTTGATGGAAATATTATACAGGGCTTTGAATTCGGTGACTAAGCCAGTGGTTGATAATATTGCGGATGGGTCATTCATGGACCTCACTTTTACTGAGGCAAGTGATATGCTGGATCGTATGACAAAGCAGAGTAGAGCGTGGCATACCAGGGATTCTGAGGTAGCAAGCTCTACTGTATCTATTGGCATGACAGCAGAACAGAGGCGAAGACAGGAGGAACGTGACCAAGATATGGCTCACATGAAAACGCAGATGGATCTTCTTACCAAGCACTTATTATCAGGGAAGACCGAAAAAGTTAAGGACGTTGTATCACATGGAAGAGTTGAATCTGATTCTGAGGAAGAAGCTAACTATTTGAATAATCAGGGGGGTTTCCGAGGCAATGCCCAAGGAAACCAAGGTCGGAACTATTATGATAAATCTGGATACAAGGACCGGGATCAAGGTGGTTGGAAGAATAAGACTGACAGGAGTGGTTTGTCTGTTCCTCCTGGAAATCGTGAGGCTGTGGCGTCTGGCTATGGAAAGATTTCCATAGATGATATGATGGGTAAGCTGTTGAAAGGAGTGTAGGCAACCAATATGGGCGTTACTGAGGTAAAGAATGATTTGTCATCAATAAATCAATTGGTTGACTCGCATTCTACTGCAATAAAATAGCTAGAGCAACAATTGAGTCAATTATCAGCGGCATTCAACCAAAGAAAGGCTGGCACGCTACCCAGTGACACTGTGCAAAACCCAAGGAATGACGGATCGTGTATGGCTATTACTACCCGGAGTGGTAAAGTGTTGGAAAATCCATCCAAAGGAAAGAAGGTGGTTGATGATATAGCAGAGAATGTTGATGAAGTAGAGTTTGAAGATGTCGTAGAAGCTGAAGTGAGTGTTCATGATGTTACACCTAGACATCATCATCCTGAAAAGAGTGATAATCGGAAGCAAGATAAAAAGGAAGTGGTGGAGAAAACGATTCCTCTTCCACCACCACCTTTTCCTCAGAGACTGAAGAAGAAGGCTGATGACACTCCTGAAAAGGTTGATAATCGGAAGCAAGATAAAGAGGAAGTGGTGGAGAAAACGATTCCCCTTCCACCACCACCTTTTCCGCAGAGACTGAAGAAGAAAGCTGATGACACCAGGTTCAGTAAATTTATGACCATGTTGAAGCAGCTGACTATTAATGTTCCTTTAGTGGAGGCGCTGGAACAGATGCCTGGGTATGCTAAATTCATGAAGGACCTGTTGACAAAGAAACGGGCAGTAAGCTATGAGTTGGCAGAGGATGTTCATCATTGCAGTGCAATTACCACGAGGTCTTTAGTACAGAAAAAGGCAGATCCTGGTGCATTTACTATTCCTTGCACGGTTGGATCTATGAATTTTGCTAAGGCATTATGCGATCTGGGGGCTAGCATCAATTTGATGCCGTTATCCGTTTATAGAAAGTTGGGGTTGGGCGATCCTACACCAACCAATATGCGACTTGTGATGGCAGATAGGTCGGTAAAATGACCTGTTGGTATCTTATATGATGTATTGGTGAAGGTTTCTACATTCATTTTTCCTGCAGACTTTGTTATTTTGGATTGGGAGGTGGATTCTGAAGCTCCCATAATCTTGGTATGCCTTTTCCTCGCAACTGGAAGTGTGCTTATTGATTTAAGAGCTAATGAGCTTTTATTTCGGCTGAATGGCGAAGTGGTCCATTTTGATGTATGCAAATCAATGAAGCATCCTAGAGATATGGATGTTTTCTCTGTAGCTGATGTTTATTATGAGGATGAGAAAGAATTATCTGTAGAGAAGCAGCTTACTGTTGAGCCATTGTCTGGGGTGCTGTTGAATTTTTAGCATGAGGAGTTTGAAGAATATGAAGAAACCGTTTGTGCTCTAACAGGAATAAGGTCCTATTCTCATGCTCCTAAGAAGCTGGACTTTGATCTTAAGAATCGACCGTCACCAACAGCGAAGACTTCCATTGCAGAGCCACGAGTGCTAGAATTGAAAGAGCTCCCCAGTCATCTAAAGTATGCGTTCTTGGAAGGTGAAACAACACTTTCGGTGATTGTTGCGGCTGATTTAGGTGAACAACAAGTAGAGGCTCTCATCTCTGTTTTGAAGAGGTATAAGAGAGCCATTGGTTGGACTATTGATGATATAATTGGTATCCCTCCTGGGATATGTATGCACAAGATTCATCTCGAAGAAGATTGCGTACTTACAATTAAGCATCAGCGTCGTCTGAATCCATTCAGAAAATGATGCACCATATATCTCGATGAAGTCTAAGTAATCGAGATAGCTATGTCGTGCCGCGACAATAAATCAAGCGCTACATGGGAGGCAACCCATCGTTTTTAATTGTTTTTTTTTTACTAGGAGTTTGTTTTTGTTAAATAAAAAGCCAAAAAGAAGAGTCGAGCCACGGCCAAAACTAAGGCGCTTGGTGGGAGGAAACCCATCTTTCTAATCGTTTTTGTTGTTTTTGATTAAGTGTAGGTGCAAGATGTACAAAGGAGAGGATTAATCCCAAAATTTTGATTTGAAAATGAGCCATGTCAAAGGTGGTAAGTTAGGAATGAAGGAGCAAAGGCTATCGGTTAGGCATTGCCTATGCGAATCTAGGCAACGAACAAGGCAAGGCCTATGTCATTGCCTATGCTCACTGCCTCAACTAGGCATTGGACAAGGCAAGGCCTATATAAATATAGGCAATGGACAAGGCAAGGCCTATATAAATCTAGGCAATGGACAAGGCAAGGCCTATGCAAATCTAGGCAATACCATAGGCGCCGCCTATGCCATTGCCTATGCTCACTGTTTCAACTAGGCCATAGCATAGGTGCCGCCTATGCCCAACTAGGCAATACCATAGGCGCCGCCTATGATAAGCATAGGCAAAGCATTAGGCGCTTCCTACTTATTATTTTTGACTCCGAACCCGATTTTTCATGGATCAAACCCGACCCTAGCCTTGGTCTATAAATAGACCCTCAATCTTAGAACAAAATCTCATTGTTTTCTCAAGATAGGCGCCGCCCAAGCTTCCAAATCCTCTCAAAAAAATTTCTTTTTGCTCATCTAGTCTTGTGAGTTCATCTTCCGGATCCATCACCAAGTAAGTCATTCTTTTATATTCCGTAGTTGTTGAAATGCTACGTTTATAATGATTTTTTAGATCTTGAAGTGGTGTTGGTGATTTGAATGTGGTTTGTTTGTTATGATACATCTAGTTGAGTGAAAGAATACGTGTGGGTGTTCTTGACTTTTTTCCGACTTGTATTTGATTATTATACACTGTCATCTTTTTGCGGAATCGAAATGGTAAAGTTAATGCATAATCTTGAAAGTTGAAAGCTTGAATGTTTGAATAACTCATTCATCGAGATACCGATCATGATTGACCACAAGCGTAAAATGGTGTGATTATTCCTATCCAATAACATGATACGATCTCTATGTGGTAGTCTTGTTCAAAAAGTGCATTAATCCAAACATGAAAGTATACGCCCAATGGAATAATGTTGGAAAGGATAGTAAAGATTACATTAGAATATGACTGTGCTAAACATGTTGTTGGAACATATCGCCTAAATGTATGTCGATGAAGTCTGAGTAATCGACATCACTCACTTAATTAGTCTGTGCCAACAAATTAAGTGTGGGGGGCGCCACTACTGTTTGTTTTTCGATTGAATCTTCTGAGATGAAGCTAACATGACTCTATTTTAATCTCAGGTAGAATGTCCCCAAAAGGACGACAAGGAAAAGAAAAAGTGTCCACCTCACAGAAAGGACAAAAAAGGTCAAGAAAGGAGCAAGTTGAGTCCTCCTCTCTACAAATACCTCAACGCACTTTTGGGATCAAGTGGGGTACATTTTGAGGAAACTCTGAGGATGACGACTCTGATGATGATTCCGACGCAGGGGGTATGACCCCAGACATAGAAGAGGAGTCCGACTAATCAGGTTTTCCTTATTTATTTTCCACTGAGGGCAGTGTGTCCCGTCTAAGTGTGGGGTGCTGGTATTTGTATGCTTCTTATACTTCTTTTCCTACATTTATTCTAGTTCTTGTTTGTTTTAATTAGTCGTAATTAGTTAGTTTAATTTTAGATTTTTTAGATTTTGCATGAAATTGTTCTGATAGGCGGCATGGTATTATGACAAGAGTTTGTGCCAAAATCATTACTATTGAGACGTTTAGGCTCTAAGTGTGACTCATTGTGTGATAAGTGTGTGGTTTAATTCATTCATCTGTTGGGTCAAGAGTCTATACTGCTCCCAATAAAGTTGACCATGTGCCTTGTGTGTGTGAGGATGTAGTATATTCTGTGTTGTGACTGATGCTAGAACTTTTCTGGTGTGTGTGTAAAGCGAAATAAAGAGTGTGAGTTTAGGAGATGATTTAGGCATTTCTTTGGCAGCCTGTGATTGTTTACCTTCTTTTTACCTACCCGTGGACATTATCCTAGTTAACCCCCTTTGAGCCTTTAGCTATTTTCTTTGATAGCCTCATATGTAGCCTAATCCATTTTTTTTTCAAGACCATAATTTGATCCAAATTCCTAAGCATTTTAAATTGTAGAGTCATGTGACAAAATAAGAGGAAAGTGGGTGAGAGTGATGCCTCAGAGTGTATTGGTACTTGAAATTGTTGTGAATAAGAGTGGCTATCATAGAGGTGTTTTATAAAAAAAAAATAGAAATAGAAAAATAAAAAATAAGTTGTATATTCTCATCTTTGTGTTTATAATTGAATAACAAAATAGGTGAAAAGGGGTGTTAGATGAAAAGAAAGGTAGAAGGGTTGTTTAAAAGAGAGTGTTACTGGCATAATGTGATGTATTAAAGCGCTTAGGGAAAATAGTCACTATTTCTGGCCAAAATAGTCCTACCTGTCCCTTAGCCTACATTACAACCTGTAAAGACCTATTTGATCCTAAGCTTAGCATTCTAATATTAGTAGAGCATTACACTAAGGGAAAGCCTATGGTCATCAGTTGCAACATAAGAATTCTTTGTGAGAGTGAGAGCAAGGAGAATCTTGTACCCATGTTTCGAAAAATGCAAAACTTGTGAGTGATTATGGGTGATATCTTGTGTGAGACACACATGGTTGATGATAGTTGGGTAGTGTTATATGATTCTTTGTGACATAACTTGTGGATACGAATTAACCATCCTCACGAGTCTAGGTTGGAGGTTGAATTGTTTCTAGTAGTGATCAAGAAACCTACTCTTTGTGAATAATTGTCGTGCATGTCTTGAGGATAAATTTTGTGTTGTTATTGTGAAATTCTAGTTAGGTGTTGCTATTGTGAAATTCTAGTTAGGTGTTTGCATGGATGCTATATTTTGTTCGAGGACGAACAAAGCTTTAAGTGTGGGGCGGTGATGTTGGGCGTATTTACACGCTTAAGAACCATAATTTAACCATATTTTAGCTAAGTTTTGAGGACAAAATATATAATTCCTGCACTTTTAGTCTATTTTCATTTAAATGAGCTGACCTACGTGATTAGACTGTTTTTCAGGTATTAATGATGAAGATTTCAGCACTTTATGGACTTATGAGCAGCAAAGGAAAACTTCACATTAGAGGGAAGGCAGCTTTTGGACTGAAAGTGATGCATGGGAACTTTTTCCCGGGCAAACTCAGAATTTTTAAAGACTTAAGGATGCATTAGCAACTTAGTTAGAGAAGGATACTATAAAAAACATATTGCTGAATTTTTCAGTAGCATTATCATTCACTCATTATTCAATTTCGTTTTTTTGGTAAGAGGTTTTAGAACAGAAAACACGGCTCTTGTGAGCAACGAATAGGAAGAGAACGACATTCTCTTATTGACGCCAATCCATCCCCATCGCCAAGTTTATTCTAGGTTGTGGTATGATGATTATGTCTATTGTGATTTCCTTTGTAATCATGAGTAGCTAAACTTCTCTGTTAGGGTTATGAAAACCTTGTGAGAAACTATCTATTGCTATGAGTTTGTGAATTCTTGATGCGTATGCTACTTATATCATTACTCTCTTCGTTTTAATTAAATTCTTGTGGTTGCAAACATATAGAATACGCCATTATAGCATTAACTTGTTCGAGAGAAAAGTTACATGTTTGGAAAAGAGAGTGTGACAAGGAAATAGGGCTACCAACCCCTATTTACACATTAATGCCTTAACCGGATTAATCTCTTGGAGAGTTCGTACCATTAGTTATACGCTTTAAGCTCGAGAGAGTTAAAGTGAAATAATCCTTGATGGTTGAGAAACACTAGGATTTACCATTAGAATACGAATCTCTATAAGTGCATGCATGTCTGAATTCCGCATTACTCATAGTTAATAGATACGTAGAACTCATAAGGTGGGCATAACCCTAACTTATTTTTCTCTGTGATTAAATCTTACTAAACAAAGCATTCTGTTGTTACTTTGATAGCATTAATTCACGCCACAAACCAATCCCCCCTTTTCCGTGGAATTTTCGATCAACAGTCTACTAATAATTGAAAAACTTAGTGACCAAGTATTCCCTTTGGGATTCGACACCCAACCCAGTTGGGTTCTATATTTGACAGCGACCGCTTACACTCTTACGAGAGCTGTAGTTTGGGCGTTATCAACAACCAAAGAAATACCTTCGAATCAATCTTTGAGGATGTTAAGGATAAGAATGCAAGAGATATGATGATGCATTTGGGAACCACTTGTCTTCCTCGGCATAAGAAATCAAGAGAGCAATAAAAATGAGAGTCTTATTGGTGAAAACCCTCACAGGCACCATAAGATGATGGTAAGTTGAGATAAATAAAAATGAGAGAGTCTTATCGGTGAAAATCCTCACGGGCACCTTAAGACAACTGTGAGTTGAGACAAACGAAGATTAAAGAGTCTCGTTGGTGAAAACTCTTACAGACACCATAAGACTATGGTGAGCTGAGGAAAAGAAGATGAGAGAGGCTTGTTGGTGAAAACCCTTCAAGGTCCCACTAGCCGAATAAGATTTTCGAATGCAAATTAACCCAAGGAAGAAACTCAGTTTCAGGGCCATTAACTCAACAACAATTAGTAGAAGGTTTGGTGAAAAGATTAGGCAGCTTAATCCAAAATGCATGGCATAATCATTAGAGTTGACTGTCATTTTTTTAGATAAAATTTTCATTGTTTTTTTAAATGGGGACATTCATTATCTTTTCTTTCTTCTCTTTATTTTTATTTTTATTTTTATTTTTCTTGAGTAAGTTATCCAAATAAAAAATCATGGTCATTTTTTCTCTTGTCTTTGAGTCTAGTCCATGTCGAAACAAGTGAGAAAAGATTTTAAAAATGTCTACCAACTTCTTAAATTGCACAAAGCAAGACAGAAAGGCCAGCGCATGAAAGAGACATGATCGTGAGCTAAGAAAAAAAAAAGGGCATGCAAAAAGTTTTGTTAGCAGACAAGTCTGGGAACTCATGGAAATACCGAGGTTCAAAGGGTTTATCTGAGGAGCATGGCAAAGAAGAGATACTGTATTTTTTTCAGAGTCACTCTTAATCATTTGAGTTTGAGTCAATGAAGCAGAAAGTTAATGGCATATGCTAAGGGTTGGAAGCAAGGTTAAATGTGACAAGGGCAAGAGTGATCGCCACGAAAGCTAAAGTCACAAACCAGTCACCATGTTTTAAACTCACAAGTTTTCTTTGATGAAACAGGTAACATATTACTTTTGAACAAAGCATAAATATCAAGGGTTTCAATGCCTCACTTTTACAAATGCAGGAAGAAATGTTACTGCATAGGTTTAATTGTCAAATTATGGTAAAATTCACCATTCTATATCCCTCGAAGACGCACTTTCTTGTCCAGGGATTTCAGTTTTCATTTGTTAGGTGATACACTTCTTAAATTGAACCTTCACTCCTAGAAGACATACCTTTTAGTTGAGTCATTCTCTTTGATTCCAATAAGATGTACCATTTAGTCGAGTCATTCCACTTGACCCCTAGAAAACGTACCTTTTAGTCGAGTCATTCCCCTTGACCCCTAGAAGACGTACCTTTTGGTCGAGTCATTCCCTTTGATTCTTATAAGACGTACATTTCAGTCGTGTCATTCCCCTTGACCCCTAGAAGATGTAACTTTTAGTCGAGTCATTCCCCTTGACCCCTAGAAGACGTACCTTTTAGTCGAGTCATTACCTTTGATTCCTATAAGACGTACCTTTTAGTTGAGTCATTCCCCTTGACCCCTAGAATACTTACATTTTAGTCGAGTCATTCCCCTTGAACCTTTGAAGACTTACCTTGTAGTCGAGTCATTCCCTTTGATTCCTATAAGACGTACCTTTTAGTCAAGTCATTCCCCTTTGATTCCTATAAAATGTACCTTTTAGTCGAGTCAATCCCTTTGATTCCTATAAGACGTACCTTTTATTCAAGTCATTCCTTTCGATTCCTACAAGACGTACCTTTTAGTCAAATCATTCCTCTTTGATTCCTATAAGACGTACCTTTTAGTCGAATTATTCCCTTTGATATCTATAAGACGTACCTTTTAGTCAAGGCAATCCATTCGATTCCTATAAGATGTACCTTTTATTCGAGTCATTCCCTTCGATTCCTACAAGATGTACCTTTTTGTCGAGTCATTCCCTTTGATTTATATAAGACGTACCTTTTAGTCGAGTCAGTCCCCTTGACCCCTAGAAGACGTACCTTTTAGTCGAGTCATTCCCTTTGATTCCTATAAGACGTACCTTTTAGTCGAGTCATCCCCTTTGATTCCTATAAGATGTACCTTTTAGTTGAGTCATTCCCTTTTCGATTCCTATAAGACGTACCTTTTAGTCGAGTCATTCCCTTTGATTCCTATAAGATGTACCTTTTAGACGAGTCATTCTCCTTGATTTCTATAATGATGTGACTTTCACAAAAGTCCTTTGATGATAAACTGGGGCAAAGTTTAATTCTTGTGTTTGGACTTCACCTATCTGGCAAATGAAATCTTTTTATAATAATCTTTATTTGGGATAATTTTCTTTTTAGTTTTGATGTGATTTCAGGAGCCCGCCTGAAGAACCGGGCGAATAAAATGAAAGTCAAGAAACAAAGTGAAGAAATCGAAAGACAACATATGGAAATAACAAGTCAGGAGCCCTCCTGAAGAACAGGGTGAAGAAATTGCAAGTCAGGAGCCCGCCTGAAGAACAGGGTGAAGAAACTACAAGTCAGGAACCCGCCTGAAGAACAGGGTGATGAAATAACAAGTCATGAGCCAAAAGAAGCTACATAGATAGGATTTCTATAATTTCATTTAAGTTTTTAACTTGTAATTTTTATTTTTGATGTAATGATAGAGCCACAGACCGTAACCTCAACGGGACCTCACTCGACTCTCCAACTCGGTTGTCCTTCTTCCTTTTGTTTCTTTCTTTGAATAATGTCCGGGTTAAAATTCTATCTCGTTGTCTGCTTCTTTGTATGAAAACACTTTGTGTTTACATGTAAAGAGGGGAATGATGTAGACACGTAATTTTTTCCCTCCCCAAAAATATTTTTACTATTTTACCCTCGTCTTACTGTGTGCCCTCACCCGTGTGATAATCCCCTCACAAAAGCACAAAAAATAACAATCTTCCACCAACTTTTTCCACCTACCTCACCACCCCAACCCCACTTCAACCTTATCCCACTCATAATTTACACCTCACACATAATATTTCCACAAGAATTTTATTTTGGCTTCTTGCTCATTCACAACATATACACATCAAGATAATAAAAGGGAGAGGGACCCACGAAATTCCACTGACACCTGGATAGAAGACTCCATTTGGTTTTCAGTTGAGAAATATATACATCATCACATTCTCACTCACAAAAGAGGACCATACACAGACCTCCATTTTTTTTCCTTTTCCTTGCTCTCATCATGAACCCACAGATTACACATAAAATTCTCCATGGATGAATATTTCAACACAGCTTGATGTTCCATTAACACCAAAAAAGAAAAAAAATTAAAGAAGGAAACACACACTTACATACTCTCCACCCACTTTCACTCTCACATACCACCCATCCACCACGGATGCAAGTATAGTGAGCTAGATGGAAAACACACACACTACATAGAGAGATTTGAGAACGCTACAGAAAACTGTGAGAGAAAGAAGTAGAAAAAAAATGTGGGAAGGAACAAAATCTTGGATCGCCAGTCACTGTTCCGTAGATCTACTCGCCAGAAAAACATTAATCCACCCATAAATCGCTGGAAACCAGCCTATTTCAGTCAGTTTCTTTCACTGTTAGCTCACAGGAGTCGATTTGTCGAGGTTCTCAGTTCTCCGTCGAGAATTGGGTCTGAGTTTCGGCGTTGTTGTTTGAAATGAGTCGGTAAATTTTTTTCAAGTCAGTTTGGGTTTTGGGTTATTGAAGTTGGGAGTTCATTGTTGGGGAATTTCTATTCAAGGTATTTCGGCGCCGCTCCGTCAAATAGTTCAATTGAAATAATACGTCAAATTTGAGGTCCATTTCCAATCTTTGCTTTTTACTTATTATTTCCTTGTTCATAATATTCGGTGTTATGGTTTGGACGTTGTGTGTTGTTTGAGCTTTGTTGATGGTCAATAATTGCTTGGTTTTTGATTTATTGATTGATTCCGTTGATTATGAATTGCATAATGAAATGGTATTTCGCGTTTGAGAATTAAAATTGGTTGTTTGGGGATGAGTGGAACGAGAACTGACACTTGATAAAAATGTTAATTTGGGTTGGTTTGTTTCATGAGTTATTGTTTGACTTGAAATGAATGTTAATCAAACTTGATAATATCATGACAAGTCGAACAGGGTAGGCAAACGTAGGTTGGGTAGGATAAGTTTAGAATTTGTGGTTTTGTTGAATGTTTGAAATTTGATTGAATGGTTTGGTTTTGTCGCATTAAAAAGATGTATTTATTTTGACGAGGGATGCCTCAGAACCTTTTGTACTTATTTACCGGGGAATGGCCAGACATATCATGTATGCAAAGGAGGTTCATGGTGAAGGCCCGAGGCACAGGGTAAAGCATTGGATCATAGTTTAGGATTAGTGTAAGTTTACATTTCAGTACTTTTTTACTTCGGTTTGTAATAATTGGACGGAACATTATATTTTGGATTTGTTTTGTTTCGCGTGTTTGATTGATTGTTTTAATGTGTTTTGTGTGGTTTATACATCCGTAGTGTTAAATTAGCCAATACATTCCACCAAGCGACCGTAGTCAAACCATGGGATAGAGGGGTGCCTAACACCTTCCCCTCGGTCAACAGAATTCCTTAGTCGCAATCTCTGTTCGCAGATAAGTTTTAGAGTCAAAACATTTTCAAAAGGATTTTTCAAAGGTGACTTGGCACACCGGATTATGTCAAGTGGCGAATCTAAATAAAAAATATAAATAATCCTTCTTTGAAATAAATTTTCAATCATTTTGTCATTTTAATCATAAAAAACCCTTTCAAACCTTAAATTATAATCTTTTTGGATGTAAAAAGGGGTGTGACAGATTTGACCATGCCAATGTAGTTTAGGAAGAGCCCACATACCTTAGATTACTTAGGTTGAAGGATGGAATCCAAATCTTGATTCGTTTCTTGGGAATCTTGGATTGAAAGTATTAGCTTCTTGATTTTTTGTTCTTGGAGGAAACCCTAATTTCTCTTGTTCTTCAAAGTAGAGAGGATTGAGATGTTGTAAAACTAATAAAATATGGATTATAACGCTTAGGGTATGATTTAAATTCATGGGGAAGGAGTTTTTAATGGGAAAGTACCAAAATATCCCTTTAAAACGACACTTTAACGTTGTTCGGCCCTTACCGACGGTCCGGGTGACGGACCATCACTCCCGTGACTGGTCGTCACTCAAACCGTCACAAAAAAACAGTTTTTGAGTTTTTTGTTTCAAGTTGATGGCCTAATTTGATGGGCCATCACTAGCTTGATGGTCCGTCAGTCTGGCCATAGCAATTTGGCAGACTGACACCTCTCTATAAAATGGGTATAACTTTTTACTCCAATATCATATTAAGGCAAAGTTGGTTACATTATAAAGAAGACTCAAATACCTTTCATTTGAAATATATTAAGCCCTCTAAATCATTATATAAAAGAAGTTATGGTTGATGGAAATTGACCCAAGTTGAAACGTTCACCAAAACTTAATCGATAGAAGAGTTTTCAACTCGTCTTTGAGTTAGGGGATTTTTGTGACCTCAATTCATGTTCAAATGTATTACCACATGATAGGATTGATCACCACACATATATTAACAAAGAATCATTTGGTTCGAGCCTATACGCATAGGAACGGCGGTTTACATTCTAGCCCGAAGGTGCGGGGTGTTACATTGACGGGCTGACAGTCTGGTCATCGCAATTTGGAAGGATGACACCTCTCTGTAATATGGGCATAACTTTTTACTATGATATTAGATTAATGAAAATTCAGTAGAATAGGAAAGAATACTCAAAGACCTTTCATTTGATATATAGTAGGCCCTTTAACTCATTATATATAAGAAGTTATGGTCGATGGAAGTTGACCCCAAGCTGAGACGTTCACCAAAATTTAATCGATAGACGAGTCTCGTATTTGAGTTAGGGGATTTTTGTGACCTCAATTCATGTTCAAATATATTACCACGCTGTAGGATTGATCACCATACATATATTAACAAACAATCATTTTGTTCGGTTCTATACGCATAGGAATGACGGTTTAAATTCTAGGCTGAAGGTGCGGGGAGTTACACCCACATACCTTAGATTACTTAGTTTAAAGGATTAAAACCCAAATCTTGATTAGTTTCTTAGAATTCTTGATTTAGGATCTTGATTCTTGATGTTTTGGGCTCTAGGGTTTTCTTGAAGAGGAAAAGAGAACAATGATGTAACAAAAGCTCTTTGGGGGCTTAAATCTTGTGTTTTGGAAGGTTTTGGGTAAGGTAAATGACCGTATTTCCCTCAAACACTAGGAAAACAGAAACTAGAAAATAAGGGGTGAAATGGAGCGTATGTCGCATGCTAATCGCGCGACCTCACTACCTCTCTCACAAAAATGGCTATAACTTTTCGCTCGGGTATCGGATTAAGGCAAAATTGGTATAGTTGAAAAGATCACTCAATTATCTACAATTTGGTGGGTCTTGAGATACAAAACTCTACTTGCATTGAAATTTATACATGTTCAAAGTAGATCCTTGTAAAATTGAATACGAAGATTTAGCCGAATCAAAGGTTCTTAGCTCAACTTCGCTCTAAGTGATTCCTATGAAGATTTTTCACCTCGAAAGTAATTCAAGCACGAAGATATAGATCATGACATTTATTCTCACTTGGAAATAATTTCTATTAGAGCTTACACATATAGGAACAATAGTTTGATTTCTAGTTTGAAAATGTGGGGTGTTGCATTATCTACCCCTTGGGATCATTCATTCCTGAATGATCGTTAGGGACTTTTTGAAGCTCTAAAAGTGTAGAATAAAGAACATAATATTGCGCTGAACATTTTCCTCAACAAAATATGTAAAGGCATCAAACGAGCTTCATGATAACCCCTAGGAAAATGTGTAAGCATGAAACATGAGTTAACGAAACTTGACATCGACATGATTCTGGCATGTGTTTTATGGAACATGATCAATACATTGTAAGGCATGAATTTTCCTAAGAATCCTCGGCCTGATTAAAATTGGTACAAGACATGAGATGAGGTTCTCATGAGACATAAGAATAGAAGCATTCTACATCTTACAAGATACAATGAAAAGACTTAAACTTAGAGACACTACTTTTCTACGCCCTAAACCAACAATTAACATACTTCATCATTTCCAACTTACAATTCTCCCATAACACTTCTAACCACAAGAGTTTGAGTTCCTCCACACAGTACTTCCATGTTGAAGCTTAATTCAAAGTTAAAAGGTGCTAACTTAAACTATGGGACCATGTACTCAACATCACATTAAGAAATCACCTCACCTCATCACTATAATCCAACAACCTCAAGTCTTAATTTAAGGAATACTAACCATATGGCACATCAGTTTGTGTTTTCATCAATCACAACTTTCAAGCCTATCATTACTACACCCACTTAATGGGTCTCTCTATTAAGACCCGCAGTTTCAATCACTCTTACAAGTATTTTTGCTACATACCTCCGTCCCTACTATTACTCATAATGAAAGTTCATCTCCTTCTTTCTCCTATCACTTATAACCTTAGATAAGGAAATCATATCAAAATTTTCACCTTCAAGAACATCTACTCCCCTTTCCTAAGTCACTACTACTCTTCCATAACTACTTATCATATTATCATTCGGAGAGTCATTAAGGGGCACTAGCATAAGCATCATGAATGGGAGAAACACTACTCAATTATAGCCCATATTTTTTTAGGACATTAGGTGGAGATACGATACAATCACGAAGTGCTTTATATATCAAGTGTTTGGATCATAAGAAGAGAGTCGCTCTGGCATAAGCACAATATAGCATGAGTCCTTAGTACAGACCATAGTGAGAAACATGAGCCCTTACATCAAGGGTCGTATAACATAAGTTTAGAATTCATGAAGTCAACAATTAAGCCAAGGAATTCTACTCGAAGCTATCGCTTCTCATTTTCAGTGCTGAAATTGTCATGAGTTCGCACAACTTTATTATTTTGACTAATCCCGACATAAAATGAATCAGTGACATATGGAAACATAGTTCCTTAGAACTAAGCATGATCCGGGACACGGATTTATGGATAATGAATATCATAACATAGAGCTTGAATACATGAAAGTCTAGATTTACTGAGACATCGTTTCTTCTAGTTTGGAGGTCGGAACATTACATGTGTTACATAGAGAACTCATACCTTAGAAACAGGCAGAACTTGAATAAATAAGACATTGGTACATTGACCTCTTAAATTGAAGTAGGAGGAATATTCTTGAATAGGTACAGGTTTATCATGACTCGTCCCCGTAATTGGCCACACTGAGAAAATTTAAGAACTACTTTTATTCACCATCTCCCTTTTAGATCAAAGTCACTATCCTAGACTTGAGGACATATCTTGTCATTAAATCTACAAGCGCAACACTCAACACAACGGGGTATCACCATACACATAAAATCTAAACTTCCCCTAATAAACTATACTTTGAAGGCATTGCTTATTGGGAATGCTACTCTCAACTTTAGCTAGCCTCTGTAACCATCACCCTACAACTCACACTCTCATGAACATCCACATCCACACTCCTTATCACATAATGATCCGACCTCCACTACTCAACATTCAAACATTAGACCTCTAACCACATAACATTACAACTTAACAAAGTTTGCAAAACTATACCAAAGGAACATATTTCTTACCTATATTTTCTCAATTCATCTATAAAGAAAACCATACAACAACTCCTTAGTCTTCCCCAGATGTCTCTATACTACAAATTTTGAGAAAACAGACTAGGTTCACCAAACACTTATACACATAAACTTTATCTAACAGCATGCTACCTGGAGGGGGGCAACTTATTCTTATATACCCACGCTCCTATGAGCTTAATGATTCAACCACAATTCATCATTATAACACTAGTCCCATGTATATAAATATATCATAATTATCCACCCTCTTTTTTTCACAAATTGCTCACCTAGGCTATTGCACACATCGAATCAAGCCTACTACTTACTCCCACAAAACATGCATTATTAATCTTAAGCTACTATTTTTACCACTACACTCCACATCTAAAGTTCAAAGGCTATTGTCTAACAACACCAATCATATGACACCGATAAAGCAAGTCACATACTATACTATTCCATCAAATTAGGTAATCAACCCAACTAAGCCATTTAACTTAACTACCGCCCACAAGTTTATTCTCTCTACAACATTACTACCACACCTTAGAATCCATCACACACCTTCTCACGTACAGTACTATCTTACAACTACCAAAGAAAAGACAATCAAGGGGGAGGGGGTAAAGTGACATAATAGGGACAGTCGGTCGATCTTAACCTTATAAGATAACCCATTACGATCTCATCAACACATTCTACTTTCTCACTCCATCGTTACTTACCCATGCATACATCACAACTACCTTCGAAATTCCATATACAAAAATGAGTCTATGCCTATAAGGGATTTCTATAACCATCATAACTATCCACTCTAGGATCCATCCATATTTTGAATAGATAATATCATAGATAATATCTTAGTCAAACACTTCCTCCACAAACTACCATAGAATCTACAAATATTGCTACCACACTAGTCTATCACTATCAAATGGAAATCCATCCTCTAATCAATGGTTATATAACTAAACTAGCTTCCTTAAGAAAAAGTCACCCTCATTCCGAATTCTAAGCTTGTGACGTCATATCACTAACTTCGGGATCATCTTACTACCAACAGGGTATGACACCTTAGCAAATACTACTACTTGGGTGGAAATATTGTTCCAACATTCTGACATATATCACTACCCTTAAGAATTGTAGACACCTAATTTCGTCCCTCCGCAATATCATTTTTACCCATTTTTTACCTTATCCTACCATGTACCCTCAATCATGTAATTATCCCTCCACAAATGACAAAAATCAAAACCAACTCTAAACAAATCTTATCCCAAAATCCCCACATAATCCCAATTGATAACAAATTAACAACTTTCCCAATTAAAAGCGGACACCTAGCTACCCTACCCCACCTCACACCCTACCCCCTACCCCACCTACACTCACTCACCTCATATATACACGGTTCCACTCACTATAAGAGGGACCTCACCATTATTCTCTTAAAGAAGAAAAAAAAAGAGACCATTAACAGAGCATACATACGCTATATACAAGAAAAAAAAAAGGACAGGAAAAAAGATCATCTTCTACACAAAAAAGAGGGCATAAAAAAATGGATTAGAACAAAAACGGAGATTTTCTCTATCAATCGATTTCCATACCAAAATCATCCATACTCACGCATACACAGTGAGATCGAGAGGGAAGGGAGAATAGAGATCGAGTTTTCCGTCCATTCTTCACCGGAAATCACTTCACCTATTCTGATTTCACTTCGAAATTCACTGAAAAACTCGATTAAACCAATCTCCATCATCGAAATCAGAACCAGCTACTTGAATCGGCCTGAAATCAGCCTGTTTAGGTTGATTTCGGTCTGTTTGGGTTGAATCCGGCAAAGTTCGAATTGGTTCCGACGACAGTTGGTGCGCGGGTCTCGTTCGTTTCGTTGTTTCTTGCTTTTGAATACTTGTCTGTCTCTTCACAAAATTCGTATCTGAATCGGATTTCGGAGATTTTCATAGCGGAATTGGTTTGTCGATTGAGTCAATTTTGGTCTGTTCGATGGGTTGATTTTAGGTTATTTGGAAATGGGTTCCGATGGGTTTGGTCGCTATTTCGGCGATTACTTCACCCGAATCTCATCGTCCTCTCTTATTTTTCGTCTTTTCTGGTCACCGTTAGCTCACCGGAGCTCGGTCTACATCAGGTTTTCTGTTTCCTGTCGGCTTGTTGGGATTTTGGGTTCGTTTGTTTTGTGTTGTTCGTCGTTGATATCTGGCTTTGATTGGTTGCGTGGTAAAAGGGGTCGTCGTTCATGATTTGAATTCTGTGTTAGGAGTTTATTTCTATGTTAGGGGTTTATATTCGTGGGTCTCAAAGCTGTTTTGATATTATTCTGATATCGAGTTCGGAGCATATTCGTCGTTGAGGTGCTATTGAGGATTCAAAATTCGGGTTTTCTTTAATTCGTATTATCAACAAAAAAAAAATTGATATCGGAAGGTCCATTCCTTAACCCTATCTCTTCATTATTTTGAATGTGGTTTTGTTATGATTTTGCGATTTGGGTTTGGATATCTTAGTCGTATTAATTCTAGTTGCGAGAATGAATTACTCACGTGCATGGAATGTTTGAATCTCCGTTGGATGTTTGATGTTGTTTGGTTTTGAATAATTGATCTCAATGGCAAAAATGTGTTGATAATATGAATTTGGGTTTATATCAGAAAACAAAATTTTAGGGCGGGAATAAGAAGTTGTAAAAAGTTGAATGTAGTTAAACGTTGGACCGTTGTCATTTTATTTAATTCAGATTAGGCATGAATTCAATAGAATCATTTTAAATCAAAAGCTTGATAGGCAACATAGGTCGGGGTAGGCGAATTTAGGATTTATGGCTTCGGTTGAATATTGGAAATTCTGTGGAGTGTTTGAAATTTTGTGAATAGTTTTATTTTTCGCACTAAAAAAATGTATTCATTTGGCCGGGGGATGCCCCGAAGTATCTGTATACATTTATTCACCGGGGAATGCCCCGAGGTATCTTGTACCCGGAGGATGTCCGTGATGAAGGCCCGAGGCGTCGGGTAGAGCATTAGTCTAGAATTAATTTAGAATAGGATTTATTTTATGCATTTTTCTATTTTTGGAACTGTATAATTGGACTGGATACTAATTTTGGATTTGTTTTGTTTCATGTGTTTGATGGATTGTTTTATGTGTTTTTGTGTGGTTTATGCATTTGTAACGTCAATTTAGCCGATACGCTCTGCCAAGCGACCGTGGTCAAATCACAGGATCGAGGGGTGCCTAACACCTTCCCCTTGGTCAACAAAATTCCTTAACCAGAATCTCTGTTCGCAAAACCAGTTTAAGAGTCAAATGGTTTCAAAAAGGATTTTCTAAAGGTGACTTGGCACACCGGATTATGCCAAGTGGCAACTCTGAATAAAAAATGTAAATAATCCTTTTTTCGAAACAAATTTTCATTCTTGTCACTTAAATAATAAAACCCTTTCGAACCTTAAAACAAATTTTAAGTACGTAAAAAGGGGGTGTGACAGCTCTGGCGACTCTGCTGGGGACTTTTCAGAATTCGAGCTTATTTTTGAGTCGTATCGGCTTTGTTTGGCATTACGAGTGTATAAGCATTGTTTGTGAATATTGTTTTGTTATTGTTTTCACTTTTGTGCTTTTTCGTGCTCTTTGTTTATAGTATTTATCCTATGTGTTACCGTTTTATATCTATCATCATGAGTCCATCCCCCTGGCCTTCTTTCTGCAACAAGTCTCAGAGCGGACGTCGTGCGCACGAACTCTAGTTGAGTCACCTTTATTTTAGGGGGGGAGCCGTTGGATGTATGGAGTAAGTGGAAAGCAAAGCAGCCACTATCGACCATATGCTCCCCCGAACGGCCTTGTTAGTAAACCACAACGTAGGTCAGCCTTTAGGTCATCCTTACGTGCATCATATTGAGACCTAGCGGGGCCTACACGGTCCTTTATAGGAGACTCACCTTTAAAGCATCCCTACGTGCTGACTGTTGCTTATTTGAGGGTAACGTGGTCATTTGACGGACTGATATTTTAAAAAAAAAAAAAGAAAAAAAAAAAGAAGAAAATATAGAAAGCGAGTCGAAAAGAATGAATCAAAAGGAATGTCGTAGTTTATTTTAGAATTCTTTATGGCTTTTGTTCTTCACGATCAAAAAACTCAAAAAGATTTTTTTTACATTTTTGCATTTGTCTTCTCAAAGTACCGTAAATTCAAAAAACAAAAAAAAACAAAAAAAGTTTATTTTGTTTGCCTTTTCTACGTATTTGTCAAAAGCAAAAATACCAAAAAGATTTTTTCCATAATGGATGGTGTCAGTCTTAGTTAAAGTGTCCAATTGAAAAATCCAAAAAGTTTTTATTCGTTTGTTTTTGGTTTTGTCTCTTAAGTTAGGTTCAATTTATTAGTTAATCGTTAATTGTCCAATCTGGACGAACTACGCACCCCTGATTCTCCTCTCTCGGGAGTGAGATACGTAGGCAACCTATTTTAGGTTCGGGGATCTTATTTCAAAATTCAAAAAAAAAAAAAATTATTCACTCTTCATTTAGAGTAGGTGTCTCATGTACATCTTTAAAAGAAAGCAAAAAATATATTTTCCTTTAAAAGGTTCAAGTTTCATTTTCGTATGAAATTTAAAATCGAAAATCCAAAAATATTTTCTTTGGTAACATAGATTTCATGTTGTACAGGAATCTGAAAAATTCAAAAAGATTTTCTTCACTCTTCACTTAGAGTAGGTGTTTCATATACATCTCTAAAAGAAAACTACAAAAAGTTTTTTCTTTAATAGTTTCAATTTTCTTTTTCACATGAAATTCAAAAATTGAAAATCCAAAAAGATTTTTTCTTTGGTAATTACGGGTTTCATTTTGTATAGAGATTTAAACCTAAAAAAAAAAAAAAAAAAAAAAAAAATCATCAATTCTTTTGACACTTTGTTTCAAGAAAGAAAAAAGAATTTAATTGGCCATTTTGGTAGAACTGCCCGAACTACGCAAGATCTGATTCATGTACAACATGATACGTAGGCAACCTACTTTTGTGTTCGATCTAATCATTTTGTTTCGTTGTTTTTCATTATTTTTTCCTCTTTTAAGGAAAACAAAAGTCATAAAGAATGATAAAATAAAGGTAGATAACGTGAGGAAAAGAACAGATATTGATACCAAAAAGAAAAAAAAAAAGAAGAATAAAAAATAATAATAGGTGTAGATAAAATAAGTGTAGATAAAATCGGGATGATGTTAAAATGACTTCGCTACCCTTGAAAGCTGGTAGAAATTAACATGAACTTAGGGCAATTTTACCAATGTGATTCCCATGCTTTTGGTATACCCTAATCCTAACGGATGTCGTCTTTGATGAGCATGTTCTTTCAGATAACAGTGGTAGGTTTGCATCACTCTGGCTAGTCACCCATACTTCACTAGATCCAAAGCAAAGCTCGTCATGGCTAGCAGGGAGATTGAAAATTCGCTCATTGACCCGGATCAGGATCGCAGGGAGGAAAGTTCAGAACACAATGATGAGGTAGTATGGCTCAGGAAACAATTGATAGATTTGCACCGGGCATGGGCCAGCGGAATGCCTCCTCCTCCACTCCCTGAAGGTCTTGGGAATATCTCTAATTGCCCACCGCTCTCTCAGGCACAATTCTCTGCTCCTACTGAGTCACCTGAGCACGCGCCAGGATTCACTCCGCGACATTATTATCCTGGCAATTCTGGTGTGCCCTTGGCAGCTCCCCAATCAAGACCATCTGCTCAGCCAGGACCACCGATCACACCGGTATTCGTGGCCCCTCCACCACATGAAACTCACATATATGTTGTGCGTCCCACAATGAGGCTTCCTCGGTCTTCCAGTGAGCCAGTACTGAAGGTTTCATATGGTCAGTATTATGCTACGGAGCCTACTTTGAAATTGAATGAACCGTATGGGTACACTCAGCCTCCTGCATTTCCATTTGATACGGAGAAACCTGTCGCAACATAGGAACAGGAAGTCATAGCGCAGAAGTTGAAAAGTTTAGAACAAGCTATGAGGAATTTGCAAGGAATCGGAGATTATAGAAGTGTTTTCTATAAAGACCTGTGCATGTTCCCAGACATCAACCTGCCCCCCGGTTTTAAGATGCCTAAGGTCGAGAAGTACGCAGGGCACGGTGATCCTTTTGCACACTTGAGACGTTATTGCAACCAGTTGAGGGCTGCAGGAGGAAACAAAGAACTACTCATGGCCTTCTTTGGCGAGAGTCTTTCAGATCTGGCTTCAGAGTGGTTCATCGATCGGGATATCGATAAATGGAACAGTTGGGATGATTTGGCTTCTGAATTTGTTCAACATTTTTAGTACAACATCGACTTGATTCCGGACGAAAAATCTTTGGTCAACATGAAGAAAAAGAGCATTGAAGGTTTTAGGGAATACGCGATAAGGTGGTGTGAACAGGCTGCTAGGGTAAAACCTCTAATGAAAGAAATTAAGTTGGTAGAAGTTTTCATTCAGGCGCAGGATGAGACCTATTTTCAAAATTTACTTCCGGCAATGGGAAAGTCTTTTATGGAAGTCCCCAAAATGGGGGAGATAATAGAGGACGGGATTAAGACCGGTCGAATAGTGAGTTTTGCTGCATTAAAATCTACCACACAAGCGATTCAAGGTGGATCTGGTGCATTTGGAGGTAAAAAGAAGAAAGAGGATGTTGCGACTGTCGTAGCCGGAACCCATTCTTATCCTAAAAGACCACCTCGCCCCTATCCCCAATCCCAAGCCCAAGTCTACGCCCAAGCTCCATATATTCCTCCCTACCATTACTACCCTCCACAAAACCCTTTATATTCCATTCCACTACCTCCTTACCCAGTATATAGCGCGCAGCCATATGCCCAAACCCCTTCTTACCCGCAGTGGCGCGCGCAAACTCCACAAAATTGCCCATTTGCTCCACCAAATTACCAAAACCCCTCCAGACCCAGTTTTCAGCCTAGGCTCGAGTATAAGAAGGAGAAGACGGTCAAAAATCAATTCACACCTCTTGGGGAGTCATATGCTAGCTTGTTTGATAGGTTGAGGAAGTTGAAGGTTTTAAGCCCAATTCAAGGAAGGCTTTCAAATCCACCACCAAGGAATCTCGATTATTCTTTAAGGTGTGCGTACTGTTTTGATATGCCAGGCCTTGATATTGAGAAATGTTGGCATTTAAAGAGAGCTGTCCAAGATTTAATTGACACAAATCAGAAGTTGGTCCAGGCCTCGGAGTGTCCAAACATTAACCAGAATCCGCTGCCAACCCATACTGAAGCCAATATGTTAGAATTGATATATGATGGGAAAGAGTCTTCGAGGGGTTATAAGCCTATTGTCAAGATACAGACCATTGAGGAGAAATCGGTGAATGTAGCGGAGTCTTTGAAAGCAATATCATTGAGCCATGAAGGAATGAGAGAAGATAAAGCTTAAGGAAGCACAAAGAAGCCCCCGATCACAGTACAAGGCGCCATAAGGTATGGTGATTCGAGTCAGGATAAACCTAAGTTGACAGTGGTGGGAGCTCTGAGTCGGCCTATCTTGACGGCGAAAGGAGCACTGGCAGCGCCTATTGTCCTCAAACCAGTGACCCAACCTCCGATAGTTGATACGAAAAGGATTCCCTGGAATTATGGGCAGACCGTGATGACCTATCATGGGAAAGAAGTAGTGGAAGATGTAGATGAGTTAGGGGGTTTGACTAGGTCAGGAAGATGTTTCGTGCCTAAAAGCTTAAGAAAGTCCAAGCCAACGGTGAGTGGACCGTCATCTATCAAAAGCCTATCACCGAAGAAGAAGCCGAAGAATTTTTGAAAAAGATGAAATTGCCAGAGTATTCGATATTAGACCAGCTGAAGAAAGCCCCTGCTCAAATTTCCCTTTTATCTTTGTTGTTGCACTCCAAAGAGCATCGTGATATTTTACTGAAGGTATTAAATGAAGCATATGTTCCAAGGGAGATTACAATCAACCAGCTTGAGAAAATGGTTGGAAAAATCTTTGAGGTCAATCGGATCAGCTTTTCTGATGATGAATTGCCTGTTGAAGGTACAGGGCATAATCGGGGCCTTTACATTACAGTGAAGTGTGAAGATTTCTATGTCACTCATGTTATGATTGATGGAGGTTCAGGAGCAAACATTTGCCCTGTTTCTACTTTGCAAAAGCTGAATATTGGTGCGGAGAGGATCAGGCCCAATAATGTATGTGTCAGGGCTTTCGATGGTGCAAAATCAAATTCCATTGGCGAAATAGAACTCATGTTGACCATAGGGCCTGTTAAGTTCGCCATAGAGTTTCAAGTATTGAATGTAGACTCCTCTTACAATCTGTTGTTTGGAAGGCCGTGGATCCACAAGGCCAAGGCGGTTGCATCTACACTGCACCAAATGATTAAGTTTGAGCATGACAGGCAAGAAGTAATTATTCATGGTGAAGGAGATTTGTCAGCCTACGAAGATTCTCCCTTGTCTCTTATTGAATAAAATAACGTAGAGGAGACATTCTTCTATCAAATTTTTGATACAGTGCCAGTGAATCGTATCCTTGAATGGCAGGCTATATCGGGACCGCAATTGTCTTCTTCTTCTATCATGATGGTGAGTGAACTTTGGAAATACGGATTTGAGCCAGGAAAGGGTTTGGGAGCGTCTCTGCATGGTATAGTTCACCCCATATGTCCGAGTGAGAACGTGGGCACGTTTGGTCTGGGATTTGAGCCTACAGCTGAAGATCTGAAGAAAGCCAAGGGAAGGAAAAAGGAAATATGGTCACTCCCTCGCCCAATGCCACTACTCGGTGAATCATTTGTTAAGAGCGATGTCACGAAGCATGTAGAATTTGAGGTTGAATTGGTTGATGAATTCCAGAACTTTTGTATCGAAGTTGATATGGTCGAAGCAGGAGAAGGTACCAGTATGGAAGACGTGCAATTCATAGGTCCAGTTGTCCAGCTCAATAATTGGGAAGTCACTTCTCTCCCCGTCAGGAGGGTGTTTTGGTAGTTTATTTTGTTTTTCTTTCTGTTTATCCAAATTATTTCAGGGTTGTAATTCGGATTTTTAGTTTGTTTATGTTATGTTGGCATCTGTGTTTAAACCCTTCTATCCTTTATTTAAAGAAATGCAATGTCCCTTTTGTTTTGTATCTAATATATTTTGTTTTTCTTTTCTTACACAGTTCTCTTTATGTTGATTCTAATGACATGACATGCATGCGGAATTTTCATCCTGATTTTAAAATCCAAACTAATCAAGATGTAATGAAGCAGGATGGGGAATATGATGAAGAACAAGCACTAGAAGAAATAAGCAAAGAGTTGGAACAGTTTGAAGATAAACCGAATCCTAATTTGAATGAGACTGAGCAAATAAATCTAGGGGATCAAGAAGATGTTAGGGAAACTAAAATCAGTGTACATGCTTTGCCTCAGCTAAAATATGGAATGATTCAAGCATTAATTGATTATAAGGATGTTTTTGCATGGTCTTATGATGATATGCCAGGTCGAAGAGAAAGGCAAGTTCTCCTCTAAATGGAAAGGTCCCTTCGTTGTGAAGAAAGTGTTACCCAATGGAGCCTAATATTTGACAGATATTGAAGGCAAAATGGCAGAAATGGCTATCAATGCTGATGCGGTCTAAAGATACTATGTATGATATTTGGTCCGTTGTTTGATTTTATTGCATGTTTAGTACTTGCATTTTTGAAGATTGATATGATGGAGGCATTTTATTCTTCTATCCAAACATTGTGTCATCCCTTGTTTACCCGTTTGAGCTTCGTTTTATTTTTCTTTCATATCCCTCTTTTGGAATCAAAATAGAGTCAAAGATAAATGTCGAGGAAATGAGAATAAAAGAAAGAAATTGAAAAAAAAAGAAAAAAAATCAAAATCAAAGCAAAGCAAAGGACAAGCAGATGGAACTACGTGCGACCTGATTCTCCTCTCTCGGGAGTGAGATACGTAGGCTGACCTATTTCGGGCTCGGTCCAACCAAATAAAGATTTAAGGTTCACCCAGTCAACAAAACTGGGGCATGAGTTAATGCATTGTTTGAGTCGATTCCAAAAGTTGTAAGTCCCACCCCCACTTCAAGTATCGTTTGAGCCTCTTACCATCTTTTCTAACCTTGACCAAAAGCTAAGTTACAACCAAAGAAAGTCCTTCAGATCAATTTTTGATAGTGTTAAGGCTAAGCATGCAATGGATATGATGATACATTGCGAAGTACCGCTTGTCTCCCTAAGCATAAGAAATCAGGAAAGAAATACAAAAATGAGAGAGTCTTATTGGTGAAAACCTTTGCAGGCACCATAAGGCGATGGTGAGTTGTGAGAAAATGAAAATGAGAGAGTCTTATTGGTGAAAACCTTTGCAGGCACCATAAGGCGATGGTGAGTTGAGAGAACTACAAAAATGAGAGAGTCCTATTGGTGAAAATCCTCATGGGCACCGTAGGGCGATGGAGAGTTTAAGAGAAAGACAAAAAGTGAAAAGAAAGAGATTTGTTGGCGAAAGTCTTTTTAGATGTCGTCAGTCGAATGTGATGTATGAGTCCAATGGATTTGAAGAAGTGGCTCAGTGGCAAAAGGCACGAACTCAACAACAAATGGGGAGTTTGGATAGGAAGATCAGGTAACTCAATCCAAAATGCATGTCATACTCATTGGAGTTGGTTGTCGTATTCAGATAAGTTTTCTTTTTGAATATGGGACATTGCCCTTTTCTTTTATTTACATATTCATGTTTTTGTCTTTTCTTATGTTATTTATCAAAACAAGAGTCACCATCATTTCTTTACATTTTTTAAGTCAAGTCTGTGTCAAAACAAGCGAGAAAGAATTTCAAAATTTACTACCAGTCTTTCCAATTATATGAGGAAAAAACAAGGAACAACACAGGAAAGAAATATGATCATAATTCAACACGAAGCAAAGGAAGTCTATCAACCGACAGGCTATTGGATTCGTGGAAGCATTTCAGATTTGGGAAAAGAGTGCACCTCAGGGGCATGGTAAAAATGGAAACCCATTGTTTGAGTCAGAACTCATTTCCCTCAATCTGGATCCAGGTCAATGATGCGGCAAGACACGACAAGTGTTAGCAATTTGGAACAAAGATGAAAGGAACGAGTGCTGGGCAGATACCTGAAAAGCCAAGATCTGCAAGCCACCACTAAGTTTTTAACTGACAAATTTTTCTTTGATTGAAACAGGGGCAAATTTGTTTCACTTGATTCAGCTACCATTGGAAATGCATATCCAGGGATTTTACTTTCTGTTTAGGACCCTCCGGAAGAATGGGAATTTACTTTCAGTTCAGGACCCTCCTAAAAAATGGGATTTTACTTTATGTTCAGGACCCTCCTGAAAAATGGGATTTTACTTTCTGTTCAGGACCCTCCTGAAAAATAGGACTTTACTATATGTTCAGGACCCTCCTGAAAAATGGGATTTTACTTTCTGTTCAGGACCCTCCTGAAAAATGGGATTTTACTTTCTGTTCAGGACCCTCCTGAAAAATGGGATTTTACTTTCTATTCAGGACCCTCCTGAAAAATGGGATTTTACTTTATGTTCAGGACCCTCCTGAAAAATGGGATTTTACTTTCTGTTCAGGACCCTCCTGAAAAATGGGATTTTACTTTCAGTCCAGGACCCTCCTGAAAAATGGGATGTTACTTCATGTTCAGGACCGTCCTGGAAAATGGGAATTTACTTTCTGTTCAGGACCCTCCTAAAAAAATGGGAATTTACTTTCAGTTCAGGACCCTCCTGAAAAATGGGATTTTACTTTTGTTCAGGACCCTCCGGAAAAATGGGATTTTACTTTTAGTTCAGGACCCTCCTGGAAAATGGGAATTTACTTTATGTCCAGGACCGTCCTAAAAAATGGGAATTTACTTTCAGTTCAGGACCCTCCTGAAAAATGGGAATTTACTTTCAATTCAGGACCCTCCTGAAAAATGGGAATTTACTTTATGTTCAGGACGCTCCTGAAAAATGGGAATTTACTTTATGTTCAGGACCCTCCTAAAAAATGGGAATTTACTTTCAATTCTGGACCCTCCTGAAAAATGGGAATTTACTTTATTTTCAAGACCCTCCTGGAAAATGGGAATTTACTTTCAATTCAGGACCTTCCTGAAAAATAGGATTTTACTTTCAGTTCAGGACCCTCCTGGAAAATGGGAATTTACTTTCAGTTCAGGACCCTCCTGAAAAATGGGACTTTACTTTCTGTTCAGGACCCTCCTGAAGAATGGGATTTTACTTTCAGTTCAGGACCCTCCTGGAAAATGGGAATTTACTTTCAGTTCAGCACCCTCCTGAAAAATGGGACTTTACTTTCTGTTCAGGACCCTCCTGAAGAATGGGAATTTACTTTATGTTCAGGACCCTCCTGGAAAATGGGACAACGCTTTCAAAAGTGACATACTATTTTACTATAATTTTTGTTTGGGATAATTTTGTGCTAGTTTTAATGTTGGTTTTCAGGAGCCCGCCTGAAGAACAGGGTGATGAAATAACAAGTCAGGAGCCCGCCTGAAGTACAGGGTGACGAAATAGCAAGTCCGGAGCCCGCCGGGAGAACAGAGTGAAGAAAATGAAAAGTCAAGCAACAAAGTGATGAAATAGCAAGTCAGGAGCCCGCCTGGAGAATAGGGTGAAGAAACGAAAGAGTCAAGCAACAATGTGAAGCAATTGAAAGCCAAGCAACAAGTTAAAAGAAATTGCAAGTCAGGAGCCCGCCTGAAGAATAGGGTGATGAAAGTCGAGCCAAGAACCAACAGATGCTGTATAGATAGGATTTTTGTAATTTCATTTATGTTTTAGCTTGTAATTTTCATTTTGATGTAATAACAGAGCCGCGGACCGGAACCTCGACGGAACCTCACTCAACTCTTCAACTCGGTATAGTCCATCTCCGTCCAATCCTTGGAGATACTTATCACTTGATTCTCTCATAACTTGGGTAGGTAGGATGTCTTAAGTCAAGACCCGGTTGTCCTTCTTTCTTCTATTTCTATCTTTGAATAATGGTCGGGATAAAATTCAGTCTTGTTGTCTACTTCTTTGTCTGAAAACACTTCGTGTTTACATTCAAAGGGGGCATGATGTAGACACCTAATTTCGTCCCTCCGCAATATCATTTTTACCCATTTTTTACCTTATCCTACCGTGTACCCTCAATTATGTAATTATCCCTCCACAAATGACAAAAATCAAAACCAACTCTAAACAAATCTTATCCCAAAATCCCCACATAATCCCAATTGATAACAAATTAACAAACTTCCTAATTAAAAGCAAACACCTAGCTACCCTACCCCACCTTACACCCTACCCCCTACCCCACCTACACTCACTCACCTCATATATACACGGTTCCACTCACTATAAGAGGGACCTCACCATTATTCTCTTAAAGAAGAAAAAAAGGAGACCACTAACAGAGCATACATACTCTATATACAAGAAAAAAAAAGGGAAAGGAAAAAAGATCATCTTTTACACAAAAAAGAGGGCATAAAAAAATGGATTAGAACAAAAACGGAGATCTTCTCTATCAACCGATTTCCATACCAAAATCATCCATACTCACGCATACACAGTGAGATTGAGAGGGAAGGGAGAATAGAGATCGAGTTTTCCGGCCATTCTTCACCGGAAATCACTTCACCTATTCTGATTTCACTTCGAAATTCACTAAAAAACTCGATCAAACCCATCTCCATCATCGAAATCAGAACCAGCTGCTTGAATCGGCCTGAAATCAGCCTGTTTGGGTTGATTTCGGTCTGTTTGGGTTGAATCCGGCAAGGTTCGAATTGGTTCCGGCGACAGTTGGTGCACGGGTCTCGTTCGTTTGGTTCGTTTCGCTGTTTCTTGCTTTTGCATACTCGTCTCTCTCTTCACAAAATTCGTATCTGAATCGGATTCCGGAGATTTTCATAGCGGAATTGGTTTGTCGATTGAGTCAATTTTGGTCTGATCGATGGGTTGATTTCAGGTTATTTGGAAACGGGTTCCGGTGGGTTTGGTCTCTATTCCGGTGATTACATCACCCGAATCTCATCGTCCTCTCTTATTTTTCGTCTTTTCTGGTCACCGTTAGCTCACCGGAGCTCGGTCTACATCAGGTTTTCTGTTTCCTGATGGCTAGTTGGGATTTTGGGTTCGTTTATTTTGTGTTGTTCGTCGTTGATATCTGGCTTCGATTGGTTGCGTGGTAAAAGGGGTCGTCGTTCATGATTTGAATTATGTGTTAGGAGTTTATTTCTATGTTAGGGGTTTATATTCGTGGGTCGCAAAGCTGTTTGGATATTATTCTGATATCGAGTTCGGAGCATATTCGTCGTTGAGGTGCTATTGAGGATTCCAAATTCGGGTTTTCTTTAATTCGTATTATCAACAAAAAAAAATTGATATCGGAAGGTCCATTCCTTAACCCTATCTCTTCATTATTTTGAATGTGGTTTTGTTATGATTTTGTGATTTGGGTTTGGATATATTAGTCGTATTAATTCTGGTTGCGAGAATGAATTACTCACGTGCATGGAATGTTTGAATCTCCGTTGGATGTTTGATGTTGTTTGGTTTTGAATAATTGATCTCAATGGCAAAAATGTGTTGATAATATGAATTTGGGTTTATATCAGAAAAGAAAATTTTAGGGCGGGAATAAGAAGTTGTTAAAAGTTGAATGTAGTTAAACGTTGGACCGTTGTCATTTTATTTAATTCATATTAGGCATGAATTCAATATAATCATTTTAAATCAAAAGCTTGATAGGCAACATAGGTCGGGGTAGGCGAATTTAGGATTTGTGGCTTCGGTTGAATATTGGAAATTCTGTGGAGTGTTTGAAATTTTGTGAATAGTTTTATTTTTCGCACTAAAAAAATGTATTCATTTGGCCGGGGGATGCCCCGAAGTATCTGTATACATTTCTTCACCGGGGAATGCCCCGAGGTATCTTGTACCCGGAGGATGTCCGTGATGAAGGCCCGAGGCGTCGGGTAGAGCATTAATCTAGAATTAATTTAGAATAGGATTTATTTTATGCATTTTTCTATTTTTGGGACTGTATAATTTGACTGGATACTAATTTTGGATTTGTTTTGTTTCATGTGTTTGATGGATTGTTTTATGTGTTTTTGTGTGGTTTATGCATTTGTAACATCAATTTAGCCGATACGCTCTGCCAAGCGACCGTGGTCAAATCACGGGATCGAGGGGTGCCTAACACCTTCCCCTTGGTCAACAGAATTCCTTAACCAGAATCTCTGTTCGCAAAACCAGTTTAAGAGTCAAATGGTTTCGAAAAGGATTTTCTAAAGGTGACTTGGCACACCGGATTATGCCAAGTGGCGACTCTGAATAAAAAATGTAAATAATACTTTTTCCGAAACAAATTTTCATTCTTGTCACTTAAATAATAAAACCCTTTCGAACCTTAAAAAAAAATTTGAGTACGTAAAAAGGGGGTGTGACAGCTCTGGTGACTCTGCTGGGGACTTTTCAGAATTCGAGCTTATTTTTGAGTCGTATCGGCTTTGTTTGGCATTACGAGTGTATAAGCATTGTTTGTGATTATTGTTTTGTTATTGTTTTAACTTTTGTGCATTTTCGTGCTCTTTGTTTATAGTATTTATCCTATGTGTTACCGCTTTATATCTATCATCATGAGTCCATCCCCCAGCCTTCTTTCTGCAACAAGTCTCGGAGCGCACGTCGTGCGCACGAACTCTAGTTGAGTCACCTTTATTTTAGGGGGGGAGCCGTTGGATGTATGGAGTAGGTGGAAAGCAAAACAGCCACTATCGACCATATGCTCCGCCGAACGGCCTTGTTAGTAAACCACAACGTAGGTCAGCCTTTAGGTCATCCTTACGTGCATTATATTGAGACCTAGCGGGGCCTACGCGGTCCTTTATAGGAGACTCACCTTTAAAGAATTTGTACGTGCTAACTGTTGCATATTTGAGGGTAACGTGGTCATTTGACGGACTGATTTTTTTTTTTTAAAAAAAAAAAAGAAAAAAAAGAAACAAAAAAAGAAGAAAATATAGAAAGCGAGTTGAAAAGAATGAATCAAAAGGAATGTCGTAGTTTATTTTAGAATTCTTTATGGCTTTTGTTCTTCACGATCCAAAAACTCAAAAAGAATTTTTTTTCATTTTTGCATTTGTCTTCTCAAAGTACCATATATTCAAAAAAAAAAAAAAAGTTTTTTTCGTTTGCCTTTTCTACTTATTTGTCAAAAACAAAAATACGAAAAAGATTTTTTCCATAATGGATGGTGTCAGTCTTAGTTAAAGTGTCCAATTGAAAAATCCAAAAAGTTTTTATTCTTTTGTTTTTGGTTTTGTCTCTTAAGTTAGGGTCAATTTATTAGTTAATCGTTAATTGTCCAATCTGGACGAACTACGCACCCCTGATTCTCCTCTCTCGAGAGTGAGATACGTAGGCAACCTATTTTAGGTTCGGGGATCTTATTTCAAAATTCAAAAAAAAAATAAAAAATTCTTCACTCTTCATTTAGAGTAGGTGTCTCATGTACATCTTTAAAAGAAAGCAAAAAATATATTTTCCTTTAATAGGTTCAAGTTTCATTTTCGTATGAAATTTAAAATCAAAAATCCAAAAATATTTTCTTTGGTAACCATAGATTTCATGTTGTACAGGAATCTGAAAAATTCAAAAAGATTTTCTTCACTCTTCACTTAGAGTAGGTGTTTCATATACATCTCTAAAAGAAAACTACAAAAAGATTTTTCTTTAATAGTTTCAAGTTTCTTTTTCACATGAAATTCAAAAATTGAAAATCCAAAAAGATTTTTTCTTTGGTAATCACGGGTTTCATTTTGTATAGAGATTTAAACCTAAAAATATAAAAAAAAAATAAAAAAAAAAAGATTTTCATCAATTCTTTTGACACTTTATTTCAAGATAGAAAAAAGAATTTAATTGGCCATTTTGGCAAAACTGCCCGAACTACGCAAGATCTGATTCATGTACAACATGATACGTAGGCAACCTACTTTTGGGTTCGATCTAATCATTTTGTTTCATTGTTTTTCATTATTTTTTCCTCTTTTAAGGAAAACAAAAGTCATAAAGAATGATAAAATAAAGGTAGATAACGTGAGGAAAAGAACAGATATTGATACGAAAAAAAAAAAAAAAAAGAGGGAAGAATAAAAAATAATAATAGGTGTAGATAAAATAAGTGTAGATAAAATCGGGATGATGTTAAAATGACTTCGCTACCCTTGAAAGCTGGTAGAAATGAACATGAACTTAGGGCAATTTTTCCAATGTGATTCCCATGCTTTTGGTATACCCTAATCCTAACGGATGTCATCTTTGATGAGCATGTTCTTTTAGATAACAGTGGTAGGTTTGCATCACTCTGGCTAGTCACCCATACTGCACTAGATCCAAAGCAAAGCTCGCCATGGCTAGTAGGGAGATGTAAAATTCGCTCAATGACTCGGATCAGGATCACAGGGAGGAAAGTTCAGAACACAATGATGAGGTAGTAAGGCTCAGGAAACAATTGATAGATTTGCACCGGGCATGGGCCAGCGGAATGCCTCCTCCTCCGCTCCCTGAAGGTCTTGGGAATATCTCTAATATCCCACTGCTCTCTCTGGCACAATTCTCTGCTCCTACTGAGTCACCTGAGCACGCGCCAGGATTCACTCCGCGACATTATTATCCTGGTAACTCTTGTGTGCCCTTGGCAGCTCCCCAATCAAGACCATCTTCTCAGCCAGCGCCACCGATCACACCGGTATTCGTGTCCCCACCACTACATGAAACTCCCATATATGTTGTGCTTCCCATAATGAGGCTTCCTCGGTCTTCCAGTGAGCCAGTACTGAAGGTTTCAGATGGTCAGTATTATGCTACGGAGCCTACTTTGCAATTGAATGAACCGTATGGGTACACTCAGCTGCCTGCATATCCATTTGATACGGAGAAACCTATCGCAACAGAGGAACAGGAAGTCATAGCGCGGAAGTTGAAAAGTTTAGAACAAGCTATGAGGAATTTGCAAGGAATCGGAGATTATAGAAGTGTTTCCAATAAAGACCTGTGCATGTTCCCAGACATCAACCTGCCCCCCGGTTTTAAGATGCCTAAGGTCGAGAAGTACGCAGGGCACGGTGATTCTTTTGCACACTTGAGACGTTATTGCAACCAGTTGAGGGCTGCAGGAGGAAAGGAAGAACTACTCATGGCCTTCTTTGGTGAGAGTCTTTCAGATCTGGCTTCAGAGTGGTTCATCGATCGGGATATCGATAAATGGAACAGTTGGGATGATTTGTCTTCTGAATTTGTTCAATATTTTCAGTACAACATCGACTTGATTCCGGACGAAAAATCTTTGGTCAACATGAAGAAAAAGAGCACTGAAGGTTTTAGGAAATACGCGATAAGGTAGCGTGAACAGGCCGCTAGGGTAAAACCTCCAATGAAAGAAAGTAAGTTGGTAGATGTTTTCATTCAGGCGCAGGATGAGACCTATTTTCAACATTTACTTCCGGCAATGGGAAAGTCTTTTATGGAAGTCCTCAAAATGGGGGAGATGATAGAGGACAGGATTAAGACCGGTCGAATAGTGATTTTTGCTGCATTAAAATCTACCACACAAGCGATTCAAGGTGGATCTGGCGCATTTGGAGGTAAAAAGAAGAAAGAGGATATTGCGACTGTCGTAGACGGAACCCATTCTTATCCTAAAAGACCACCTCGCCCCTATCCCCAATCCCAAGACCAAGTCTACGCCCAAGCTCCATATATTCCTCCCCACCATTACTACCCTCCACAAAACCCTTTATATTCCATTCCACCACCCCCTTACCCAGTATATAGCGCACAGCCATATGCCCAAACCCCTTCTTACCCGCAGTGGCGCGCGCAAACTCCACAAAATCGCCCATTTGCTCCACCAAATTACCAAAACCCCTCCAGACCCAGTTTTCAACCTAGGCTCGAGTATAAGAAGGAGAAGACGGTCAAAAATCAATTCACACCTCTTGGGGAGTCATATGCTAGCTTGTTTGATAGGTTGAGGAAGTTGAAGGTTTTAAGCCCAATTCAAGAAAGGCTTTCAAATCCACCACCAAGGAATCTCGATTATTATTTAAGGTGTGCGGACTGTTTTGATATGCTAGGCCATGATATTGAGAAATGCTGGCATTTAAAGAGAGCTGTCCCAGATTTAATTGACACAAATTAGATGCTGGTCCAGGCCCCGGAGGGTCCAAACATTAACCAGAATCCGCTGCCAACCCATACTGAAGCCAATATGTTAGAATTGATATATGATGGGAAAGAGTCTTCGAGGGGTTATAAGCCTATTGTCAAGATACAGACCATTGAGGAGAAATCGGTGAATGTAGCGGAGTCTTTGAAAGCAATATCATTGAGCCAGGAAGGAATGAGAGAAGATAAAGCTCAAGGAAGCACAAAGAAGCCCCCGATCACAGTACAAGGCGCCATAAGGTATGGTGATTCGAGTCAGGATAAACCTAAGTTGATAGTGGTGGGAGCTCTGAGTCATCCTATCTTGACGGTGAAAGGAGCACTGGCAGCGCCTATTGTCCTCAAACAGGTGACCCAACCTCCGATAGTTGATACGAAAAGGATTCCCTGGAATTATGGGCAGACCGTGATGACCTATCATGGGAAAGAAGTAGTGGAAGATGTAGATGAGGTAGGGGGTTTGACTAGGTCAGGAAGATGTTTTGTGCCTGAAAGCTTAAGAAAGTCCAAGACAACGGTGAGTGGACCGTTATCTATGAAAAGCCTATCACCGAAGAAGAAGCCGAAGAATTTTTGAAAAAGATGAAATTGCCAGAGTATTCGATATTAGACCAGCTGAAGAAAGCCCCTGCTCAAATTTCCCTTTTATCTTTGTTGTTGCACTCCAAGGAGCATCGTGATGTTTTACTGAAGGTATTAAATGAAGCATATGTTCCAAGGGAAATTACAATCAACCAGCTTGAGAAAATGGTTGGAAAAATCTTTGAGGTCAATCGGATCAGCTTTTCTGACGATGAATTGCCTGTTGAAGGTACAGGGAATAATCGGGGACTTTACATTATAGTGAAGTGTGAAGATTTCTATGTCACTCATGTTATGATTGATGGAGGTTCAGGAGCAAACATTTGCCCTGTTTCTACTTTGCAAAAGCTGAATATTGGTGCGGAGAGGATCAGGCCCAACAATGTATGTGTCAGGGCTTTCGATGGTGCAAAATCAAATTCCATTGGCGAAATAGAACTCATGTTGACCATAGGTCCTGTTGAGTTCGCCAAAGAGTTTCAAGTATTGAATGTAGACTCCTCTTACAATCTATTTTTGGGAAGGCCGTGGATCCACAAGGCCAAGGCGATTGCATCTACACTGCACCAAATGATTAAGTTTGAGCATGACAGGCAAGAAGTAATTATTCATGGTGAAGGAGATTTGTCAGCCTACGAAGATTCTCCCTTGTCTCTTATTGAAGCAAATAACGTAGAGGAGACATTCGTCTATCAAATTTTTGATACAGTGCCAGTGAATTGTATCCTTGAATTGCAGGCTTTACTGGGACCGCAATTGTCTTCTTCTTCTATCATGATGGTGAGTGAACTTTGGAAATACGGATTTGAGCCAGGAAAGGGTTTGGGAGCGTCTCTGCACGGTATAGTTCATCCCATATGTCCGAGTGAGAATGTGGGCACGTTTGGTCTGGGATTTGAGCCTACAGCTGAAGATCTGAAGAAAGCCAAGGGAAGGAAAAAGGAAATATGGTCACTCCCTCGCCCAATGCCACTACTCAGTGAATCATTTGTTAAGAGCGTTGTCACGAAGCATGTAGAATTTGAGGTTGAATTGGTTGATGACTTCCAGAACCTTTGTATCAAAGTTGATATGGTTGAAGCAGGAGAAGGTACCAGTATGGCAGATGTGCAATTCATAGGTCCAGTTGTCCAGCTCAATAATTGGGAAGTCACGCTTCTCCCTGTCAGGAGGGGGTTTTGGTAGTCTATTTTGTTTTTCTTTCTGTTTATCCGAATTATTTCAGGGTTGTAATTCGGATTTTTAGTTTGTTTATGTTATGTTGGCATCTGTGTTTAAACCCTTCTATCCTTTATTTAAAGAAATGCAATGTCCCTTTTGTTTTGTGTCTAATATATTTTGTTTTTCTTTTCTTACACAGTTCTCTTTATGCTGATTCTAATGACATGTCATGCATGCGGAATTTTCAGCCTGATTTTAAAATCCAAACTAATCAAGATGTAATGAAGCAGGATGGGGAATATAATGAAGAACAAGCACTAGAAGAAATAAGCAAAGAGTTGGAACAGTTTGAAGATAAACCGAATCCTAATTTGAATGAGACTGAGACAATAAATCTAGGGGATCAAGAAGATGTTAGGGAAACTAAAATCAGTGTACATGCTTTGCCACAGCTAAAATATGGAATGATTCAAGCATTAATTGATTATAAGGATGTTTTTGCATGGTCTTATGATGATATGCCATGTAGAAGCGAAAGGCAAGTGCTCCTCTAACTGGAAAGGTCCCTTCGTTGTGAAGAAAGTGTTACCCAATAGAGCCTTATATTTGACATATATTGAAGGCAAAATGGCAGAAATGGCTATCAATGCTGATGCGGTCAAAAGATACTATGTATGATATTTGGTCCTTTGTTTGATTTTATAGCATGTTTAGTACTTGCATTTTTGAAGATTGATATGATGAAGGCATTTTATTCTTCTATCCAAACATTGTGTCATCCCTTGTTTACCCGTTTGAGCTTCATTTTATTTTTCTTTCATATCCCTCTTTTGGAATCAAAATAGAGTCAAAGATAAATGTCGAGGAAATGAGAATAAAAGAAAGAAATTGAAAGAAAAAAAATCAAAATCAAATCAAAGCAAAGGACAAGCAGATGGAACTACGTGCGACCTGATTCTCCTCTCTCGGGAGTGAGATACGTAGGCTGCCCTATTTCGGGCTCAGTCCAACCAAATAAAGATTTAAGGTTCACCCAGTCAACAAAACTGGGGCATGAGTTAATGCATTGTTTGAGTCGATTCCAAAAGTTGTAAGTCCCACCCCCACTTTAAGTATCATTTGAGCCTCTTACCATCTTTTCTAACCTTGACCAAAAGCCAAGTTACAACCAAAGAAAGTCCTTCAGATCAATTTTTGATAGTGTTAAGGCTAAGAATGCAATGGATATGATGATACATTGCGAAGTACCGCTTGTCTCCCTCAGCATAAGAAATCAGGATAAAAATACAAAAATGAGAGAGTCTTATTGGTGAAAACCTTTGCAGGCACCATAAGGCGATGGTGAGTTGTGAGAAAATGAAAATGAGAGAGTCTTATTGGTGAAAACCTTTGCAGGCACCATAAGGCGATGGTGAGTTGAGAGAACTACCAAAATGAGAGAGTCCTATTGGTGAAAATCTTCATGGGCACCGTAGGGAGATGAAGAGTTTAAGAGAAAGACGGAAATTGAAAAAAAAAAGATTTGTTGGCGAAAGTCTTTTTAGATGTCGTCAGTCGAATGTGATGTATGAGTCTAATGGATTTGAAGAAGTGGCTCAGTGGCAAAAGGCACGAACTCAACAACAAATGGGGAGTTTGGATAGCGAGATCAGGCAGTTCAATCCAAAATGCATGTCATACTCATTGGAGTTGGTTGTCGTATTCAGATAAGTTTTCTTTTTGAATATGGGACATTGCCCTTTTCTTTCATTTACATATTCATGTTTTTGTCTTTTCTTATGTTATTTATCAAAACAAGAGTCACCATCATTTCTTTACATTTTTTAAGTCAAGTCTGTGTCAAAACAAGCGAGAAAGATTTCAAAATTTACTACCAGTCTTTCCAATTATATGAGGAAAAAACAAGGAACAACACAGGAAAGAAATATGATCGTAATTCAACACGAAGCAAAGGAAGTCTATCAACCGACAGGCTATTGGATTCGTGGAAGCATTTCAGATTTGGGAAAAGAGTGCACCTCAGGGGCATGGTAAAAATGGAAACCCATTGTTTGAGTCAGAACTCATTTCCCTCAATCTGGATCCAGGTCAATGATGCGGCAAGACACGACAAGTGTTAGCAATTTGGAACAAAGATGAAAGGAACGAGTGCTGGGCAGATACCTGAAAAGCCAAGATCTGCAAGCCACCACTAAGTTTTTAACTGACAAATTTTTCTTTGATTGAAACAGGGGAAAATTTGTTTCACTTGATTCAGCTACCATTGGAAATGCATATCCAGGGATTTTACTTTCTGTTCAGGACCCTCCTGAAGAATAGGAATTTACTTTCAGTTCAGGACCCTCCTGAAAAATGGGATTTTACTTTATGTTCAGGACCCTCCTGAAAAATGGGATTTTACTTTTTGTTCAGGACCCTCCTGAAAAATAGGACTTTACTTTATGTTCAGGACCCTCCTGAAAAATGGGATTTTACTTTCGGATTTTACTTTCTGTTCAGGACCCTCCTGAAAAATGGGATTTTACTTTATGTTCAGGACCCTCCTGAAAAATGGGATTTTACTTTATGTTCAGGACCCTCCTGAAAAAAGGGATTTTACTTTCTGTTCAGGACCTCCTGAAAAATGGGATTTTACTTTCTGTTCAGGACCCTCCTGAAAAATGGGATTTTACTTTCAGTCCAGGACCCTCCTGAAAAATGGGATTTTACTTCATGTTCAGGACCCTCCTGGAAAATGGGAATTTACTTTCTGTTCAGGACCCTCCTGAAAAAATGGGAATTTACTTTCAGTTCAGGACCCTCCTGAAAAATGGGATTTTACTTTTGTTCAGGCCCCTCCTGAAAAATGGGATTTTACTTTCAGTTCAGGACCCTCCTGGAAAATGGGAATTTACTTTATGTCCAGGACCCTCCTAAAAAATGGGAATTTACTTTCAGTTCAGGACCCTCTTGAAAAATGGGAATTTACTTTCAATTCAGGACCCTCCTGAAAAATGGGAATTTACTTTATGTTCAGGACCCTCCTGAAAAATGGGAATTTACTTTATGTTCAGGACCCTCCTGAAAAATGGGAATTTACTTTATGTTTAGGACTCTCCTGAAAAATGGAAATTTACTTTATGTTCAGGACCCTCCTAAAAAATGGGAATTTACTTTCAATTCAGGACCCTCCTGAAAAATGGGAATTTACTTTATGTTCAGGACCCTCCTAGAAAATGGGAATTTACTTTCAATTTAGGACCCTCCTGAAAAATAGGATTTTTCTTTCAGTTCAGGACCCTCCTGGAAAATGGGAATTTACTTTCAGTTCAGGACCCTCCTGAAAAATGGGACTTTACTTTCTGTTCAGGACCCTCCTGAAGAATGGGATTTTACTTTCAGTTCAGGACCCTCCTGGAAAATGGGAATTTACTTTCAGTTCAGGAGCCTCCTGAAAAATGGGACTTTACTTTCTGTTCAGGACCCTCCTGAAGAATGGGAATTTACTTTATGTTCAGGACCCTCCTGGAAAATGGGACAACGCTTTCAAAAGTGAAATACTATTTTACTATAATTTTTGTTTGGAATAATTTTGTGCTAGTTTTAATGTTAGTTTTCAGGAGCCCGCCTGAAGAACAGGGTGATGAAATAACAAGTCAGGAGCCCGCCTGAAGAACAGGGTGATGAAATAGCAAGTCCGGAGCCCGCCGGGAGAACAGAGTGAAGACAATGAAAAGTCAAGCAACAAAGTGATGAAATAGAAAGTCAGGAGCCCGCCTGTAGAATAGGGTGAAGAAACGAAAGAGTCAAGCAACAAAGTGAAGCAATTGAAAGCCAAGCAACAAGTTGAATGAAATTGCAAGTCAGGAGCCCGCCTGAAGAATAGGGTGATGAAAGTCGATTCAAGAACCAACAGAAGTTGTATAGATAGGATTTTTGTAGTTTCATTTATGTTTTAGCTTGTAATTTTCATTTTGATGTAATAACAGAGCCGCGGACTGGAACCTCGACGGAACCTCACTCGACTCTCCAACTCGGTATAGTCCATCTCCGTCCAATCCTTGGAGATACTTATCACTTGATTCTCTCATAACTTGGGTAGGTAGGATGTCTTAAGTCAAGACCCGGTTGTCCTTCTTTCTTCTATTTCTTTCTTTGAATAATGGTCGGGATAAAATTCAGTCTTGTTGTCTACTTCTTTATCTAAAAATACTTCGTGTTTACATTCATAGGGGGCATGATGTAGACACCTAATTTCGTCCCTCCGCAATATCATTTTTACCTATTTTTTACCTTATCCTACCGTGTACCCTCAATCATGTAATTATCCCTCCACAAATGACAAAAATCAAAACCAACTCTAAACAAATCTTATCCCAAAATCCCCACATAATCCCAATTGATAACAAATTAACAACCTTCCCAATTAAAAGCGGACACCTAGCTACCCTACCCCACCTCACACCCTACCCCCTACCCCACCTACACTCACTCACCTCATATATACACGGTTCCACTCACTATAAGAGGGACCTCACCATTATTCTCTTAAAGAAGGAAAAAAAGGAGACCACTAACAGAGCATACATACGCTATATACAAGAAAAAAAAAGGGAAAGGAAAAAAAATCATCTTCTACACAAAAAAGAGGGCATAAAAAAATGGATTAGAACAAAAATGGAGATCTTCTCTATCAACCTATTTCCATACCAAAATCATCCATACTCACGCATACACAGTGAGATCGAGAGGGAAGGGAGAATAGAGATCGAGTTTTCCGGCCATTCTTCACCGGAAATCACTTCACCTATTCTGATTTCACTTCGAAATTCACTGAAAAACTCGATTAAACCCATCTCCATCATCGAAATCAGAACCAGTTGCTTGAATCGGCCTGAAATCAGCCTGTTTGGGTTGATTTCGATCTGTTTGGGTTGAATCCGGCAAGGTTCAAATTGGTTCCGACGACAGTTGGTGCGCGGGTCTCATTCGTTTCGTTCGTTTCGCTGTTTCTTGCTTTTGAATACTCGTCTGTCTCTTCACAAAATTCGTATCTGAATCGGATTCCGGAGATTTTCATAGCGGAATTGGTTTGTCGATTGAGTCAATTTTGGTCTGTTCGATGGGTTGATTTCAGGTTATTTGGAAACGGGTTCCGGTGGGTTTGGTCGTTATTCTGGCGATTACTTCGCCCGAATCTCATCGTCCTCTCTTATTTTTCATCTTTTCTGGTCACCGTTAGCTCACCGGAGCTCGGTCTACATCAGGTTTTCTGTTTCCTGTCGGCTTGTTGGGATTTTAGGTTCGTTTGTTTTATGTTGTTCGTCGTTGATATCTGGCTTCGATTGGTTGCGTGGTAAAAGGGGTCGTCGTTCATGATTTGAATTCTGTGTTAGGAGTTTATTTCTATGTTAGGGGTTTATAATCGTGGGTCTCAAAGCTGTTTGGATATTATTCTAATATCGAGTTCGGAGCATATTCGTGTTGAGGTGCTATTGAGGATTCCAAATTCCGGTTTTCTTTAATTCGTATTATCTACAAAAAAAAAATTGATATCGGAAGGTCCATTCCTTAACCCTATCTCTTCATTATTTTGAATGTGGTTTTGTTATGATTTTGCGATTTGGGTTTGGATATTTTAGTCGTATTAATTCTGGTTGTGAGAATGAATTACTCACGTGCATGGAATGTTTGAATCTCCGTTGGATGTTTGATGTTGTTTGGTTTTGAATAATTGATCTCAATGGCAAAAATGTGTTGATAATATGAATTTGGGTTTATATCAGAAAAGAAAATTTTAGGGCGGGAATAAAAAGTTGTTAAAAGTTGAATGTAGTTAAACGTTGGACCGTTGTCATTTTATTTAATTCAGATTAGGCATGAATTCAATATAATCATTTTAAATCAAAAGATTGATAGGCAACATAGGTCGGGGTAGGCGAATTTAGGATTTGTGGCTTCGGTTGAATATTGAAAATTCTGTGGAGTGTTTGAAATTTTGTGAATAGCTTTATTTTTCGCACTAAAAAAATTTATTCATTTGGCCGGGGGATTCCCCGAAGTATCTGTATACATTTATTCACCGGGGAATGCCCCGAGGTATCTTGTACCCGGAAGATGTCCGTGATGAAGGCCCGAGTCGTCCGGTAGAGCATTAGTCTAGAATTAATTTAGAATAGGATTTATTTTATGCATTTTTCTATTTTTAGGACTGTATAATTGGACTGGATACTAATTTTGGATTTGTTTTGTTTCATGTGTTTGATGGATTGTTTTATGTGTTTTTGTGTGGTTTATGCATTTGTAACGTCAATTTAGCCGATACGCTCTGTCAAGCGACCGTGGTCAAATCACGGGATCGAGGGGTGCCTAACACCTTCCCCTTGGTCAACAGAATTCCTTAACCAGAATCTCTGTTCGCAAAACCAGTTTAAGAGTCAAATGGTTTCGAAAAGGATTTTCTAAAGGTGACTTGGCACACCGGATTATGCCAAGTGGCGACTCTGAATAAAAAATGTAAATAATCCTTTTTCCGAAACAAATTTTCATTCTTGTCACTTAAATAATAAAACCCTTTCGAACCTTAAAACAAATTTTGAGTACGTAAAAAAGGGGTGTGACAAGCATGATATTTGCAATAAGAATCTTGAAGGGGACTGAATACGCTTTATACCTCAGGCTCAAATGCATGATTGATGTAGACAGAGGTATAAGCTTAAATCAATACACCTTAAAGAACTTATGGACTCCTCTTAAGTCCTTGTGCAATTTCATAATCGTTTATGACTCAATTAGTAAGAACTACATCATTTTGACTTTAAGCTTCTGCACTTGAATCACCTCAACAAAAAGACATATCTAAGAACATCAGAGTAAGGAAATAATTGGGATATCTTTCGTATGGACGATGCCATCGCATGAACTGGAGTATGAAAAAGGAATATTCTAACTCCATATCACGAACTAGAACATGAAGAAAGGGAAACATTCCTAAATGCCTAGTAGTTTCCTACCTATAAGTGTGGCGCGCTACATACCCATAAATATGATTCTACCCGATGTGATTTTGCAAATACCCTGGGATGATGAATCGTGCTCTGATACCAAGTTTTTCACGACCTGAACCGAGGCCCTGTTCGTGATGGGCATCCTGAACCATGAAGGCCTGAGAGCCCTTCATCAAAGTCTTGTCACCCTGCCCGCTTGGGGTCTGAGTAAGAAAAGAGCTCATAGCCATGTTATTAGGCTTGTATTGTTGATAACCTTGAGACCGTGAAGACTCTGCTCCAGCTAGTGGTGAAGGAAAGTGGGAAGCGACTCATTCCGGGCAATCATATACACAATTCATATACAGTAAGAAAATACAAAAATATGGCAAATCGGAAACATGGTTACTCTCTTACTTCAAATGAACAATTCAAAATTTAATTCATAACATTTGAAAACACACGACACCAGTCTGCAAAATCTCTAACAATACCAAGACCAATATATGTCTGAAAACTGGAACAAGACCCCCATCAGACCATAAATGAAAATAGACTAAGAATATTCTAAAACAGGCATTCCGAAATAAGGGGAGACTCACCAATTACAAACTCTAATAGGATTCGACCTACTTCTTAGTAGGACCCCGAGACTGTGACTCAGATCCTAAAATATAGGGTGTCAATACAATTGTACTGGTATGTGAAACAATTGAAAAATAACATGTTTTTTATACAAAATAGATGAGAGCATTTTGTAATAACCATGAACACAATGCAAGTTAAAATACATGGGCATACTTTAGTGTACTTCAAAACAATTCTTGAAAACTTAGACTCACCCTTTATTATTCTTCTGAGCTAGTCGGCATACCCTACAAATTTGGAACTTCACCGGCTATGTGGAACCCACCCTTGACTCGGCGGCCAAACCTCCAATCCAAGTAGCCACCAGAATTGGAGTGGTGATACCCCCATGTGAGCATACCGCAAGAAATCCCCCCATGTGAGATGTTCTAAAAATGTCCTTTCATGTAGGATCATATATCATAAGTCCCGCATCAGAAACTACGATTTCCAATGATGAGACCTTGTACTCAAACGCCTTATTCGGTTAACCTACTATCTCTCATAATCCCAACCTTTAGTTCTTTAAAGAAAACATGTTCATACTTTCAAAACATTCAACACTATCTTGTTAAGGGCATGAAATCATCGGGTATCGTCATGCCCTGACTTTCAAGTTAATCAAATCACATTACATCATATTTGCAGCCCTTTTCACCTATTATCATATTAATGACCACCCCTAACTTTTAAACATAAGATGAGAGAGAGTTATGCAATAGACCTTTCATTCAAATTTTCATCAAAACATTCTCCTCCCAATTGTAAAATCAATAGGTGGTCACCACTTAAAACTCATGAAAAGTGTTAATTTGACCAAGTAGACATTTACCACAGGAAAATACCCCATCTACATGTAGTAAATAGAATTGTTCATGATCATCAGTAAAGCATTCATCATTGAGTTTCCTTTCAAGAAATTCATACATTTACACAAGCCACCATACTTGAAATAAAAAATAACATCATAGGAGAGGGAGTTTAATCATTCATGCTCTCATTCACACTTTACAATACAATGAAATATATATATATATATATATATATATATATATATATATATATATATATTGAAATGGTTCAATTTCGCCAAGACTAATTAAGATCGAGAGACAAACATATGCTTGCTTCAAAACGACTCCATAATACATTCTTTTCAATATAATAACAAAACACTCCTTTATAAAACATGATTGGGGATCTTTAATATAGATAAAAACAGTAAAATTTATTCCCATGATGTTTAGAGAAGTCTCACATACCTTAGATTACTTAGTTTGAAGGATAAAAACTCAAATCTTGATTAGTTTCTTGGAATTATTGACTTAGGCTCTTGATTCTTGATCTTTGGAGCTCTAGGGTTTTCTTGAAGAGGAAAAGAGAATAATGATGTAACAAAAGCTCTTTGGGGGCTTAAATCTTGTGTTTTGGATGGTTTTGGGTGATTCCTATGAAGATTTTTCACCTCGAAAGCACTTCAAACACGAAGATATAGATCATGACACTTATTCGCACTTGGAAATAATTTCTATTAGAGCTTACACATGTAGGAACAGCAGTTTGATTTCTAGCTTGAAAACGCGGGGTGTTACATACATCTTTCTCTCACATTTTTTATTGACAGTTGCCTTCGTCGAATATTTCAATATTGAAACTTTTGGTTAAAAGGACAGAATATTATAAATAGATCATATGGATTATTACAAAATACAGGGGTCACTATGGACCATACTGAATTAAAAAATACAAACATTCTGACTTTACTTGTTTAATCAAGAAATTAAAAAATAAAAGGAACTTGTTATAAGGAGGTCCTAGATAGGAACTACACTGCACAAGCGTGAAAAAAAAATAAAAAAATATTACTTTCTCGACAAAGAGAGTGGAGATTTTCTTAAACCAACGATTCTCAGCTTAAATTTTGAAGGAGTCAACAACCATGGCAATGATGTGAGGTTTTATGACTTTCTCGGGATGAGTGTATCCATCTTCATTGTGTTTATATGTAACGTCAACAAGTCGAGCAAGATTGAGAATGCGAGATAAAAACTCCATAGATATGGGAGTAGGCCTAAGCATTCCTTCATTAATATCCTTCCATCCTGCCTCACCCATTTCTTGAAATTTAGCCATTGCCTCTTTTGTTGATACACTATAATCTCTCATGTAACACTCAATTCCTGTTGAAAGTTGTCCCCTGTCTTTCTCTACCTGTAAAGGCGATTAAATTAGGGGTTAGCTTTTATATTTCTTCGATTGTTAAAAACAATCTATTTGTTCAAATAACTTAAAATGTTATGACTTTATGATATACAATTCATAGTCTCATACCTCGTATGTGGCTATGTCATCAATAACTCGGCATATTGTAACACAACCTTCAAGAATTTTAGGATTTTTCGACAACCACTCAAATTCTTGCTCCTTAGCATACTTTATTCCCAAATACGATGTTGTGGCAAGATAGTAGTAAGTGGTAGTTACAAATGCATTGCGCAGGTATTCAGAAGCAGGTGGCACATGTCCTTCAATAAACCATTTTGCCTCAATATTGTAACTTCGTACCAGTTCTTTCAGCTGTTAAAACCAAGCATACGGATTCAAAGTGTTAGAAAATTATAACCCAATTACTTCTTGTTTAGATTCACAAAAAGATGTGAGGAAAAAGCAAAGTTAAAAATGTATAAAGGATTAAAAGTAAGTTGATAGGTAGGTCGTTGAGACTCACTCTTTCTTTTGCGTAATAAACAACATGAGATCTTCCATCGCTAGACATTTCCTTTTCATAGTCCTCATAAAGATCTAGAAGAGCTTTATAACTGATTTTCATGTAATCAGGGAGACGACCAATTTCTTTAATATCCCATCTGTAAGGTGACATATATAAGGTAAATTAGTATAAATATAATGAGCAGAAGCTTGGTTTAATCTTTTTCATGATATTCTCTTTCAAGGTATATTTGAACAAGTGAATTGGTGATGTCCATACCTTTGTATGACGTCCGTGTATATGGAAAGTTCTTCAACTGTACCATAAGCATCGTAGGTGTCATCCACAATCGAAATCATTGCTATGGTCTTAACGAGCATGACACGAGCTTGAGAATATTGAGGCTCATAATATACTCCTAATGCCCAAAAGTAGCATTCAACTACTCTATCTCTAGCATATGGAAGTGTGTTCACGAAATTCAAATCTTTCCACCACCTGCAGCATAACAAATTAACATCAGTACTTGATAAATGAACAATCAAAAAGGTTTTACCATTTTTATAGAATCTCACCTTGATACTTCAGCAAGTTCTTGTTTGTGCAGCATTTGGAGCATGTTGTAATCCAATTTGGCAAATCGAAGTAACATATCATTCTTTCTTTCCTGCTTGTCGTAGATTGCTGAGATGAAGAATTGAATCTCAATTCGAGGAATACCTTTGTGCAAAGATTGCTCAAGGGCATGCATCACTTGCTCCTTAAGAGGAGAGTTCAAATGTGGAGCTGCGGACTCAAGATGAGTAATGGAGAAAGCGAGTACATCTTCTAAGATGTCTTCACCATGAGACCTTACATGTGAAGCTTCATACAAGTTCATTAATCCTAGGACATCACTAGCAAGAGACTCCTTGAGTCTGCCATATCCATCTAGGAATTTGCTGAAGATTTCTGATTTTCAACGAAGAACACACAATATTAGCCTTCATATCAAATGGATTATATATCTATATATATGATTACGACAATATTGAACTTGTAGTACTTCAAGAGGTACTTACTTAGAGAGATATTGTACCCATGTTGCCTAAGCAATCGGAATTGAAGAGCACAAGTGCATAGATCTTCATTATAGACATCGCCCTCGAAGTTTGAATTTTCATTGTAAATCCGATCCAAAATCTCATCGATTTCTTTCTCAAAGTGATAGGCTATGCCAAGGCGTTCAATAACATCAATCAAATTCAATATCTCCGCCAATTTCATTCCAGTGGCCAACAACATACTCTTTGTTTGTTCCTTCAGCGGTTCAATTTCTTGAGCATACTTTTGTTCAGCCTACCAATATATCCAAAAGACAAAAGAAATCAAACTACATTGTCTAATAAAATCAAAGAAATAAGAAGGTACTATGAAGAAAAGATGGCGAATATTAATTAATTACCTGGTTGTCGATGGAGAAAGAAAGGAAACGATCACCCCATAGACTTGGAGAGAAGTTGGCGATGGGACGAACAATCTCTTCTTCTTCATCTTCAATATGGTTAACTGTATTATTGCAAACTGCCGTTGAGGCCATTGCTAAATATGATAGTATTTCTTCTTCTTTTAAGTAAGAAAGAATGTAACACTTAACTTAAATATTGAAGAAAGAAGTATGTAACACTTAAATTGAGAGCTGATGACTTAAATTGAAGACAAAGAACAAGTATATATAGTGTGGTATAGGGACACACAATAAATTTTCTAATATTTTTTTAATTGTAAGTTGACTGTGAGCATAGCCATCTTTTCTTAATTCAAATTTGGAGGAATATTACCTTATATAATAATTGTTGCCTTACTTTGACTATATACTTGCAAGAGTGGCAGCAGCGATTTTGAAAACTACTCAAAATTATTTGTCTAAATAATTTGTCATTATACAAGTTCAAAATTTTTATTTTATTCTTAATAGTAATTGTTCTTCAAGATTTTCAGCTTGCCAGCCTTAGACTTTATTGTTATTTTATAAACTAGTAAATTTAGTTGCTCTTTGCGCGGTCATGAAATACGTTATTAAATATATAATTTAATATTTTATAAAATATTAAAAATTAATTAAAGGACTTTATGAAACTCGATCATAGAATATTAGGATTTTATACAATGATACCAAATACACATGTAGTATTATATCAATATACACAAAAATATGTTTTCCAGCCATAGAGAATATTGTAAACCTTTCACTATTCAAACATTATAAATTTATGATCAATTAAATTCATACTGTTATTATCGTTCTAATAACAATTTCTCGCGGAGAAAACTTTTGTATAAGTATAATAGGTTATGACAAAACTTCTTTTTACTTGTGACAACTCGTAAAATTTTCAAATGCCAAATTTGATTATTACTAAATTATTGTACATTGTGAAATACTAAACTTCAATTACAATGGATTCTTTAGATTAACTTAATGGAAATTAGGAGGAATAATTTCTTTTTGTAAAAATGAGAGAATATTAATACAAATCTTAAATTTTTGAATTGAGAAAAATAAATATCATAATTTGATTGTTGCTAATACTTTTCAAGTTGTAGCAAAAACCTCTGGTGTTATACTTTGACAGCTTCAATAGGCATCCACCTCCGTCATATATCTTTTTGCCTACCACGTATAATTAATATTTTCATTTTTCCATTATAGTCTTGATCATAATCACACTGTTGCAAAATGTTAAATAGTAAAGAGTGAAGTTGTGGGAATTTAAGCTCATATAGGAGAGCAACATGGTGGGGCGTATCAATAGAGATGAAAGATTTTCAATAACTGATGATATAATCAACTATTAATCATAAATACAATGATAATGAGATTATAATTAAATGAAAAAATTATGCATGAATCTTGTTGTCTTTTCATTAGCCACGTACGTTTGTGAAAGACATATCATTACTAAATAATTTATCAAATATAATATCTTTTACAATTTTTTTAGGTAGTAATCTTGAAAGTTAGTTTAGACCAACATATGATTGTAATTAGGGGCAGAGCTAACATAAACTTAGGAGTTCATCCAATATTCCTCCGGCTAGTTCGCGTGTGTATTTTTAAACTCCCTTAATAAAAATCTTGATTTTGCCACTAATTATAATGGTCTATGAAAACCTAAAAATATTAAGAAGTTTAATCAAAAAAAAGAAAAAGAAAAAAAGATTGCATTTTAATATGAATAAATAATTTTTCTGAATTAAACTATATTACAGAAAGTACTACAAATTAACTTTACATTCTTATTTTCTATTAATAGACTTATTAAAAATTTGTCTAAGAAAACATATATAGTTTCTTAAGCAACATATGAGTTATTTATGTTTCCTCATTTTCAAAAACACAGTAACCTGGAGACAAAATGTTAATGTCATAAAAAAAAATATATAAAAAATGTAAGCAATACTACAGTTAAGAATTGTAAGGAAAAGATGAACTCTATTACAATATGACATAATCAAATCATTCTAAAAAGGTAGAAAAAACAAAGTACGAAAAATACAAAAATATATTATAGTTAAGAGTTAAAGGAACAAGATATAATATATTGCATAACATATTCAAATCATTCTAAAAATAAGGTGGAAAAAAAAAAAGAAACATAGGTAGCAGCAGCACATTGATTGCTATTACAAACTTCATAAGACGGACAATCAATAACATAAATGAAACTCCATAATGAAAAGCTACTGAAAGGTGTACTATCACAAATTTACCCCATGAGATATTTACAAAGATCAAATACTACATGAAAAAAGCTATGTACAAATACCAATGATCGAACGTCACAATGCTAATTTTGACCCTAATGGAGTTTTCCCTTCACTTGAAAGTTTATCATAGTCAATATGACTCAAAACAATTTTATTTAAATAGGAGTATTATTTATGTGAAATTTTAAGGGTCATAAAATTATTTATTAAATAATTAGAGTTATAAACATGAAAGCTTTGGGAGTTATGGATGTTAGTAATACTAAGTAAGAGTAGGTGTTATGAAGATAAAAAGATGTGAATTATATATAGGATTTTCTATATAAAAAAAAAAATTAAAAATGAGAAAAAGCTCAAAAAAAGGAAAAAATAGATAAATAGGAATAGAGATCATAGAGAGGTGCCATATCACCTTGTCTATGACTCTCCTTTATATTATATATTGATTCTTTTCCATCCGTTGACAGAAATGTCAACCCGTAGGGGCTACTACGTTGGTGCAACTGGTGGTATCCCATAAGTGAGTTGAGGGATTGATTTTTCTTGTCAATGTCTTTTCAATCGAGCTTATCGTGTAGGACTTGTCTAGCGCAATTTATATCTCCTATATCATTTGCAAATTAAACTGTTTGAATTTACCCAATGTATACCCAACGAACAACATGAGCTGGTAGTTTCTTTGGAGTCTCAAAAAACAAAAAAGCCAAGAGAAATTTTATATATTCCCTTTCATATTGACTTTGATTTGAAATTGGACAAAAATGTCACCCATTAATAGTTTGGTTCAAAAATGTCCTGCCATTAATATTTGGTCTAAAAATGCCCTTCTCCTTATTATTTTGGTTCAAAAATACCCCTAACTGTTCTAACTTAACCAAAAACCTTACATGTTGTCCACATCACTGTTTCTAAAGGAGTTTCTGAGGTGAGTCCTAGGATAAATGTATCAAAAACATTCCGGAGCAAAAGAAAAAAGCAAAAATATAATTCGTGTTTTGAGATTTATCCCTTATTCGATATCAATAAAATGACTCGCCTTACACCTCGACTCTACATCAGTCAAAATTGCTACAGCTTAGTAGGACCGATTGAATTCCAAGATGGCAACTACTAATTATAAAATCAATTTCCCAGCCACCTTATTAGAGTCTTTATATGGGCAATTATTTGACTTATTGAATTCCAAGTTACTGAAAATAATGCCATTATATTTGTTTCGACGCGTCCCATTATTTGCCAATCAAACCAGAAACCTATATATAAGAGCATATGCAAATGAATTTTGAAGAATCACCAAACACAATTACTATCTCTCCCAAAATGCAATTCTTCAGCTTGACTTCCATCTTCCTTTTTCTATCTTTCCTCTTTTTGCTAAAGAAATGGAAGAAATCCAATAACCAAACCAAAAAATTGCCTCCAGGTCCATGGAAACTTCCTCTTATAGGAAATATGCATCACATCGCTAGTGGACCTCCACACCATGTCTTCAGAGATTTAGCCAAAAAATATGGATCGCTCATGCATCTTCAACTTGGTGAATTTTCTTCAGTTGTTGTTACTTCTTCTGAGTTGGCTAAACAAGTACTAAAAACTCATGACCTCGCTTTTGCATCTAGGCCTAAACTCATGGCCATGGATATTGTCTTTTACAATAGGTGCGACATTGCCTTTAGCCCCTACGGTGAGTTTTAATTAGGTGTTTTCCCTAATATATTTCCACTATATTAGGAATTTAGTTTTTCTTCACGGACAAAAGTACATTTTTTCCATAATTAATTATTCTTTTCTTAGAAAAAATATATGTATGAAAAAATTTAGAATCCTTTTTTTTTTTCAATTAATATATTGCATCCACAATAAAATGCTAAAAGGAGTCCTTTTTAGTGGGAGAATGTAAACCTGATCTACTCATATGTAGGTTAATAATTGGCCAATCCATGTTATATTGTTGTGTCTGTTTTGATATATTTTTGTTGTTGTCTTAGTTATCGTCATCCAGGATTTGTTTTGCTAGATTTTTCATGACACTTGACCATATCTATTTTAACAGGTGAATACTGGAGACAAATGCGTAAAATTTGTGTGATGGAACTACTGAGTGCCAAAAATGTCCGATCGTTTAGCACAATTAGAAATGAAGAAGCCATTCTTCTCATTGACTCTATCCGATCCTCTTCATCTTCTGGTTCACCGGTTAATTTTACAGAAAGTATCATTTGGTTCACAAGTTCCATGACATGTAGATCGGCATTTGGGCAAGTACTAAAGGAGCAAGACAAGTTTATAAAACTAATTGGAGAAGTGATAAGATTAGCAGGAGGCTTTGATGTGGCTGACATCTTCCCTTCATACAAGTTTCTTCATTCTCTCAGTAAAACTAAGAAAAAACTTCTAGATGTCCATCGCCAGGTAGATTCAATTGTTGAGGATATCATCAACGAGCGCAAGAAGAACCTTGCAACAGCTCACAAGGGTGATGATGCATTAGGAGATGAAGACCTAATTGATGTCCTTCTAAGAGTTAAGAAGGATAGAAGTCTTGAATTTCCCATTACCAATGATAATATCAAAGCTATTATTATTGTAAGTATTGAATAATATCCATGTTCTTACTTAACCATATAGTCCTTCAATATCCATTGCCATAGCTAAAATATTAATCAGAAAAATTTTCTAGTTAGGAATACTAAACTTTTGATTTGTAAGAAAGAGATTTGCAATAAGTCTGGCGTAAAAGTTAGATAGTCAAAATAGTTAGATGAGGAAAGAGCATGTTCGATAGTCACATTATACAATGAGCATAGCTTGTGTGCTTTTGATTTATTAACTTGGCCATAAATTGCAGGACATGTTTGGTGCTGGAACAGAAACTTCCTCAACAACGACTGTATGGGCTATGGCTGAAATGATGAAAAATCCAAGTGTATTTGCCAAAGCTCAAGCAGAAGTGCAAGAAGCCTTTAGAGACAATGTAACATTCGATGTAGAGGAGCTAAAATACTTAAAGTTAGTCGTTAAAGAAACTCTACGGCTTCATCCACCAGTTCCACTTTTGACCCTAAGAGAATGCATGGAAGAGACCAACTTAAACGACTACACTATTCCACTGAAGACCAAGGTCATGGTTAATGTTTGGGCAATCGGAAGAGATCCAAAATATTGGGATGACGCAGAAAGTTTTAAGCCAGAGAGATTTGAGCAGTGCTCTGTGGACTTTAATGGTAATAATTTTGAGTATCTTCCCTTTGGCAGTGGAAGGAGGATTTGTCCCGGAATATCATTTGGTTTAGCTAATGTTTATTTGCCATTGGCTCAATTACTTTATCACTTCGATTGGAAACTCCCTAGAGGAATGGATCCAAGAGATTTGGACTTGGCTGAATCGGCTGGAGTAACTTCCTCCCTGAAAAATGACCTTTACTTGATTGCCACTCCTTATCAACCTTAATGGCATCAACTTTGTAAAGTTCCTTTGTCGTCCTCACTCTTGTGGCATCTTTCTTGGGTTTTTTAGGTTTTAATTGATTTCTAGTGCATGTTTCTTTTATCAAAAGAGATTGTATCATGACAGTTAGCCTGAGATCTTGTCTGTTGAATAACTTTTTTATTTGTTCATAAGTTCAGTTGGGAGACGTCCCCCCCCCCCCTCCCCCCCCAAAAAAAAAAAAAGAAGAAAGAATTTAATAGGTCAGTAGTTGCCACCTTGGAATTCAATATATAGGGCCTTCTGTGGCAAATTTGACTGATATGTTAGTATGTTGGCTACTCTTCTCTAGCATATATAAGGTTCTGGGCTCTTCATCTATCTAAGGACTTTAATCAAATAAATAAAACGGAAAAAGTTAAAAAATACCCTTGAACTATCTGAAATAGCTCAAAAATGCTCCTCGTTAGATTTTTGGCTCAAAAATACCCCTCCGTTAAATATTTGGCTCAAAAATACCCCTCCCTCTAGCGGAATTCGGAAAAGGATCAAAAATACCCCTGAACTAGTTGAAATGGCTCAAAAATACCCTTCTGTTAAATATTTGGCTCAAAAATACCCCTCTCTTTAACGAAATTCCACCAAGAATGCCACCTAGATAAAAAAAAAACCACGTGACTATGCCACATTACCATCCACATGTAAAATGTTAGTATTTTTCAATTTTATGACATTTCTTTCTTCTTTATTTTTACTTTTATTTTTTTGCAAAGCAGTGAAACGGAAAAACCAAAAAATCAATCTTTTGCTAATTACTTCATTAGTGTTTTAAAAGTTCTAGATTTCACCTTTTCATTAGTGTTTTAAAAGTTCTAAATTTCATCTTGTTATTGTTGATTGGGATGAGGGACAGCTTGATCTTGATCTAATGTTGACTCGTAGGAGGAGCTAGAATTTTAACTTTTAAGCTAGCAAATGTTGATGTACTAATAATTGAGTTGAATTTACTACATGCAAAAAAAATTTCAAAGTAAATGAATTTCTTTTAACACTTGTTTAATCATTCGAAATGAATTCATTTTTCTAAATTCAGTTTTGATGAATAATCTTATTATTTTTAGAACAAGTTTGAAAAGAAGTAAAATGGTACTTAATATTGATAAATTATTATTTAATTATGTCATTCATTAACTTTTTGAAGATGTATGCCACATTCAAAGATTCATTAATTTTAGATTAGAGGAGGTTATTATTAAATCATTTTAACATAAGCATTTTGAGTAAAAGCTAGCAAAGCCAAACACATCTTTTGAGTAACTAATTTGAAGTTTAGTTTGAAATTTGTTACTTTTACGAGTAAATCTTAATTTTAACTTTTATACTGGCCTAATAATTAATGGGTTTATCAGTTTATTAAGACTCTTTTGTTGGGTTTCACACTTTTAAACCTATTAACATGAAAAAATTTATTTTTTAGATGATCAAAAGAATTTGATAATAGCGATGTTACATTTAATAATTTTTTTTATTATGTAACCATCGTTTGTCTACTTTGATTAAAAATAAAAAAGTCGTGTAAATTTTGTCCGTTTCACTGACGTTTTTAAATAAAAATAAAAATAAAAATAAAAATAAAGAAGAAAGGAATGTCATATAATTAAAAAATACTAACATTTTACATGTGGATGGTAATGTGGCATAGTCACGTAGTTTCTTTTATCTAGGTGGCATGCTTGGTGGAATTTCGTTAAGGGAAGGGGTATTTTTTAGCCAAATAATTAACAGAGGGGTATTTTTGAGTCATTTCAAATAGTTCAGGGATATTTTTGATCCTTTTTTGAATTTCGTTAGAGGGAGGGGTATTTTTTAGCCAAATATTTAATGGAGGGGCATTTTTGAGCCAAAAATCTAACGAGGGGCATTTATGAACTATTTCAGATAGTTCAGGGGTATTTTTGAGCCTTTTCCGTAAATAAAATGATGATGAATAACTTACGCAATATTAGCATTTAAATAAATGAAAGAAAATTTCTCTCTCTCAAATATATATATATATATATATAGAGAGAGAGAGAGGGGTTCCAATATGCCGTCGAATTTCTTAAATAGACTCATCATGTCAAATTAGTTGGCCAAAAAGAATAAAATAGGAACTTTATACAATTTTTTTTAACTTTTTATATCATTTAAAAATAAATTTGTTGTTCCTTAATAATACGTTATACATTTGGTATGGTAGGTAAGTGATTTGATCGCAATAAAATATAGTCAGAACATTAGTCAACAAGGCAGAGGAATAAATTAAGCTATTTTGAAGGAGGATACAGGAATAGCTATTTTGAAGTCAAAACTATTTTTTTCCAACAATGGTGACAAATGAATTACTCCATTTATTCAGTTAGTTTGTTATTAGTTACAATAGACATTGAATTTAGCTAGAAGTTTTATCGTATTCAAATTAAGTCCAATTCATATATTTACATTGCTTTCACATTCAACAGGCCAAATAACTTTCTTGCACTTTTTCTTTATGCCTAATAATTAGTTTGTTATGTTTTGTGTATCCAAGGAAGAAAAGTTGACAGAATGTCTTTGATGGCTATTGCTCAATTTTTAT